>OU612068.1:15655540-20655540 GCA_914767715.1 Membranipora membranacea
GGGTACTAGTTGTTTGTCAGAACAATTCTTTTACTAACAAAATCCCCTGCTGTAATACTCATTATCTGTGCTAACAATCTCCCATCCTAAGCAAAATAGTAGTTTATATTTTCCTAAGCCCTGCCACATATACATTTAGATTTAATCGACTAACAAAGTAAGGTACTGGCTAATTTCTCAGTAATAATTTGTTTCCCATTTTGGCGAGTGCCAAGATAATGTTAGAATTATTTTGTAACATTTTCGTAGAATAAACACAGGGTGACCCCTAAGTATTGCCTATATTCCTGCGATAGCATGTCACATGATCTAGTTAGATCATCTCCTTGACACCAAACTCTTGCAAATGCTGACTTGATTTTTGACAATGTATCTTGTTGAACAAGGACTCTACATTTTGTGGAATCATTTACTCAGTTACAAGGTGTCAGA
Organism: Membranipora membranacea; assembly: GCA_914767715.1. NCBI lineage: Eukaryota > Metazoa > Bryozoa > Gymnolaemata > Cheilostomatida > Membraniporidae > Membranipora > Membranipora membranacea. The sequence goes on from OU612068.1 coordinate 15,655,973, forward strand.
TGATATAAGAGGATATATTTATATATATTTCAGACTACAAACTATCATGAAACAGCACATGTATAGCGAATGGTTTGGCACTTTAGACTTTTCAAAATACAACTCGTCCCACCTTTAGTATTATTGGTTTTTCAAAATCACAAGTTGTGTTTCCTTCAACACAGTAAAGATAATTCCAAACATTGAGACCTGATCAAACAGTTTAATTGCCTATTCACAAAATTAATGATATCATCCCATATTTTGCGCCTTCTGTTGTAGCCTGTTCATGAAGAACTTTTGCGCGTCAATATATCTGAAAGTAAAATGTGATACCATTAAAAAGTGGAATATACAGAATGTGATGGTATGGGAAAGTATGAGCAACCACCACAGTGCTACAATCAAGTTCAAAATTTGCAAACAACTGAACATTGTGGTTGGAGATGTGGCCATTACTAAAGTTTCATCCGGAATCAAATTTTACTCAAAAGATACTTAGGCCAACCCATGAAAAAATCTTGTATTGAGAATCTACAATTACAACCCGTCAATGTATAAAACTGAATGTCTCACCTGCCAACACAGTTAGATAAACATCCTTCTGTCCAGCTGTCTAATGATGATGAAGGTTTGGATACACATTTATCAAAGCAGGTACTACTGAGACGCATGATGCCTTCCTGCAGCATTGCCTGTCAGAAATTATATTTATTATCATTCAGATGTGATGGTTGAGCTATAGGCCAAGCTGGATAGATTTTTCAAAAATCTTCAAGAAAACCATGTAGTGGTTACAATAGATAGTTTTCTGAGCTCTTATTTATGCCTCAATTTGGAGTTGTCCTCTCTCCAGTTTGGTACTTTTAACCCACGCCGCATAGGAAAAACCCCTCTTGAAAGAGGGTTATCTTGAAAACCGCTTATGTTAGGATAAAAATGGAATTTGATTCAGAGTCTGCACCATTGAAAACCCTGTGGGACAGGGTTTCCAAATCATTGGAGGCTTGAATGTTGATATATCTTAATTTTAGTGACAAAACTCATGAAAAATTCTGCCAAATTGTCCGCAAAACAGGCAGAAAATGCTATAATTGACTATCCAAATACTAAAATTATTTTCCAAACTATTACCATATGAGTTTTCAATGCTGCAGATTCTGAATCAAAAATATTTTTTATCCTATTATAAGCGGTTATCAAGATAACCCTCTTTTCAGCACGTTTTTCCTATGTGGCCTGTGTTAAAAGTACCAAACTGGAGAGAGGACAACTCCGAAAGGAGGCCTAAATCAGAGCTCAGAAAACTGTCTATTGATGATTACAATTGAATTTGTTCTTTTGCCACCGCTAAAGGAAACATGCTCCATGTGTTGAGGAACAAAAAAATATCGAGATTGAGCAAACTTAAAGGTTGGCTTTGAGGACTTGATGCTGAACAGCTGATTCTCATCATCAGCTTACTGGTATATGTGGGGTCAAGGACAGCTAAATATATCGATGCACTGGGGTTAGTGCAGATTCATTTTTTGAAAAATTTCTTGGCATGTCATTTCAATGGCTATGGCAATCATAAGTAGATACATACAGCATTCATGGTGAGGCTCAACACAACCAACCAGTATTTTCTACTATCCAGTACCTGGTGTTTCTGTATAATGTGGATCAACAGGTAGGTGGATGCTTAAATCCACGATGTAGAAGAGTCAGTTGTTTGCTACTTACATACCACTTACCTTTTGCTGTTGAATCTGTGCAAACTGTGTAAGCTCACCATCCATCATACCTTCGTCAGCCATTTTATCTTGATCTATTTATTTATACCTGGAACAATATTATCTCAGCATAACACTTGATATACATGAGCTACATTCAACCAATGTGGGTTATGGCCGATCTTAACATTTTTCATTAATTATCGTCACTACGTCCATTTGATATCTTGGATAAATTGTTGAATGGTTGCTTGCATTTACATTTCAAATTTATTTTAATAAAACCTCATAGAAAGCTGATCTCATCCAGTGCTCAGAGCCACATTGAGGTGGTCAGCCCTTCCCAAGGGGCTTGCAGAATGAAAATCGGAGTTAAAGGTCTTTTCCAGTTGACAAAGTTCATGCAAACATCTAAAGGGCTGGCTGCACTGCGAAAGCTATCACTCGTAAGTTGCTTGGCTCTGTTTGTTTCAATAAAGATTATACAGGCATTGGTTTGTTGTCACATGTAATATGGGCAGCGATCACCCAAACAAGCCGAGGCGCCAAGTGCACTAGAGTGATGGCTTATTTATGGCCTTTTGCATATTCAGTATGGCCATATATATATATATATATATATATATAATCATCTACATAAAACAAATAGCTATTGTATTTATTATTATCAATCTTTAAACTAATTTGTGGTTGTGTAGTAACAGTGATGGTAGTTAGTAAGGATTGTCCACAGGTCTACTCCAAGATCCCAGGTTTTGGAGTAGACCTGTGGGATTGTCTTAACAGCTTTTCAAGACTACACAGGTTACTTCTTACTACCTTTTATTTACTACAGCAGTACCAATTAGCCTGGACAGCCTGACCAGGCTAAGTTAAGTACCAACTTCAATCAATCAAATCATTTATTTTACTCTACTGGCATGGGCCCCTGGGACTACATGTCTTTACTTTGCCAATTTCCACTATCAACCACCCAAAAAACACCATGGGCCCCTGGGACTTACATGGCTTTACTTTGCCAATGTCCACTATCAACTGCCCATGTCTACTCTACTGGGTCCCCAATTTAGTCAGTTGTTCACAAGACCCATGGCACCGATGCTTTCACTGTGACCATCCAGATCGCGTGATCAGGAGCCAACTTTTAATACAATGGTTTTATCATGGATTAAGTAGTCACTCTGCGTCTCTCTTTGTAGTCAGTACTATTTCTGCAAGACTTTAGTTTTCCTTTCTGTGCAATGCTGATAAAATAACCTTGACCTCTGCCTGACTCATGGCCAAATATTATAACTTTATTTAGTGTGGTACAAGCATTTCCCCAAGTTTAATCCAGATTTTGAGTTACTTCCAGTGAGCCCGATAGTTTTAACATAGTGATAAAGAAAAAGAAAATCAAGTCCTGTCTCTCTAGCAAGGCCTTCTGCAGTTTGTGCAAGTCAACGGCAATTTAGAGATAGCCAATTACTGAATTGCATGAGCATGGATTTCTGTTGGCTCTGTCTGTCATTTGCTTAAGCCCAAGGAGCCGCTGTGCAGGAATGACCCAGTGTGACGCTTGGCTTGGCTTATCCACTCAAGGAGTTAACTCCTTGATCCACTGCTGCATTATTTATTATTATTTATTAGAAGATTGGCTACTGCTGCATCTATAAACTTTACATGAAAATTAATATACATGCATCATACATAGTGTCTATAAATATAATTGAATGCTTTGGCAGATCAGGGCAGATGATCTATGTATATGTATTTGCCTCCTCATGTATGTTGTCAATTTGTTTTGCACAGTTTAGACCTGGATTGTAAGTTTGAGCTGCAATATAAAAGGATCTAAACATGGCTGAGGCTGGAGGAGAACTAGACACATCCCTCACTGATGGTTTAGATATCAAATCACTGGATGTTTTCTTCACTGGGGTTGCTGACCAAACAGAAATCCGCCCTAAGCGCAGTGACTCTAGTTTTCCCAACATTTGTGTGAGTTGGCTTATTCACTCATTCCATTGAAATTCCTCATTGCTCATTCTGATGGAACTAATTATTGTTGTTATTGTTCCAAAATTGCTAAACCTCTTAGATGGTCACTGAACGCATAATTTAATGCTTTTATTTTACTAAAGTATCAACGTGAAAACTTTAGGCACTTGGAAAAAACGCGATGAAACCTTGAAAAGACATTGGGACTTGAGATATCACATATAAATTATTAAAGAATCTGAAGAAATAAAGAATAGATGATGACCTGAATTCTTTTGTCTAAATCATTATAAATCAGATTAAAAATTTGGATTGTTACATATCTTGCTGTTTATTCAGATGCCTGCTGGATTGCCTCCTATATGGAAAGGTATTGAAGAGCAGTTACTGGAGCACCTAGAGAATATAGAAGTGTTACCAATCCATGACTTCAAGTCTCAGCAGAAGTATGTCAGCATCAACTACATTTTTTGCAAGCTTGTCAAGGCAGGCTAATATTTGACTTGAATTTGATTTGCACTGATGAAAATTATTATTCATCTGAATAGTTCAACTATTCAAATGAATAGTAATTGTGTTTCCCTGCACAATAAGAAAAAATTCCTTTCTGTACAATTATATTCAAATTTAAACTTCTCTCATTTTCAAAACAGTATAATCCGTCATTAAAGTTGCTTTCAGTAATATGCAGTTAATGTGAAATTGCTCTCAATTTCAGGCATGTTGACAGAAAAATCAACCTGTCGAGTCTTGTCAAAGTGTCGACATTACCGCCTGCATATGAGCTTACAGTACAGCGTGATCAGAAAACAGGTGCTCTTGTTGGTTTTACTGAGGTATGTAAGCAAAATTATTTTGAGTCTGGATACTTGTTGTATGCGCATATGTTTCATATTATCATCTGTAGCGTACTGTAAGGCTGAATTGTAAATATCAGTAGTACATGCTGATGAGTATTCCACTATGCAATTTTCTTGAACATCCGGCTAGATTAAGACCATTGATGACCTCAATTGATTGACCTGATCTGATTGGGAACTCCGGGTTGATGCATTGTGGGAATTTTGCTCCATTGGCAATAAAAAACTTCCATCAGTTAGTGATCATGCAGACCGTGTGGTGTCTCTTCACTTGAACGTCATATTGTTATGCATGTTTACTGCTATGTATGTGTAAAATTATGCTGGTTTATTCTGCAGGAGTTGAGAGTAGATCCGACTGGTGCCTCTGGTAACAGTATGTCTATGTTACGTGCTCCCGATCCTGAGAGTAGTATCAAAGGTAGCTCCAGTAACTTTCCTTTCTGGCCGGGAGGTCTGGATATGCCACAACAAGATGATGTCAACTTAGTCGAGGAGGAGTGGAAAGGTAAAAATGTGTGAACTTACTCTTGCTTCACTGATATTCAGTTAGTATATAATATAATGCCAAATGTGGTTGGTAAATTTATTATGAGCCTAGGTTCAAATTATGTGACGTTGCTGAACCCATATAATCATGAGAGAAACTAAAAGCTTCCAATTAAAGTAAAATGAAAGAACTAGTAAGAGGGCTCAAGGCCAAGGATTCAGACTACGAACTAAACTTATCATTCAATCATGTAAATAAAATTAATTATTGTAAATGACAGTCTGTTTGTTGTTGTTGTCCAGAAGCATATAAAGATTAACAGCTCCTATTCTCATACCTACTCTCCCTTTGTAGAGTATAAAACGATTGCCCCAGGACTAGTAAGAGGGCTCAAGGCCAAGGATTCAGAATCTGATTTTGCATCTCGTGATATGGGGCAAGGCTCTTTGAAGGTGACAGATATATTCACACCCGACACCTTATATGACTTTGAGTCTTCCTCTGATGAGGATGAATCAGGACCAGATGAGACCTCTCACCAGGATAAGCCTACTGCTGATAGTGATACAACAACAGAAGACGCAGAGGTTATTGAGGAGCTTACCAAGGTTGGCTTTTGTTTGAGTACTGTCAAAAAATTAATTTGCCATCCATTGGTCCATATGATATGAAATGAAATTCTAACTTTCATCATCCATATGCCGAAACCTCTCAATATTGCTATCTGATTTGGGTTCTGTTCCCAGGATGCTAAGGTTATAACCATAACCGATATGAAGACAGTAGTACCAGAGGTCAAGGACACTGAGTACGCTATACGACTCAGTGTGACGGATCCCATCGCAGATTTCCATCAGAGAGTACCTGATATGGCCTATAAGGTAAGTCAGCTGTATATCAATAGGGTATGTTAACAAAACTCATCAAACAGTTTCTTTGGAATTCTCTAAGAGATAGGTCATTGATAGAGTAGGAGTTTGAAGTTATGTTCCTGTGATGTTTTTTTTGGCTTTCATTGCAGTTTTTAATTTTAAGTTTTAAGAGTAGCAGGTAAGACATGAGTAAATGATTCACTCTCCATCAGTGTCTTACTGCTGCAGTTACCTTTCATCCTGATTCCAATTCAAAGTCTGTTTTATAGATAGATTTCATTACAAATAATTACAATATTCTCTTAATCATAATATCAGTGTCATATTCTCTCCATTACAGTGGCCCTTTGAGCTGGACGTCTTTCAAAAACAAGCTGTGCTTTGTCTAGAGAATCATGATAATGTATTTGTCGCTGCTCACACATCAGCGGGTAAAACTGTGGTAGCTGAGTACGCAATCGCACTCTGCAGCAAACATATGACTAGGTCAGTATAGTAATTAACACTAACCTACACACAAAGGTGACTCAGGCTGCTCATGTGCATCAGCTTCTTTCCTATAATGGAAATCTGTGTGCTGCCGATTGTGGAAACAGCTTCTGATCTGAACAGATGCTGCTACAATAAATGACTTGTCTGTGTCAATAAAATGGAATATGTACATAAACCGTTCAAATGTACTTAATCATACTTTGTATGTATGTAAAAGCATCACCTGTCAACCTTACTTCCAAGTGCTGCAGTTTGTTTGTGCAGATTCTCAGTTTCTCTTGTAGGGCCATATACACATCTCCTATCAAAGCCCTGTCTAATCAGAAGTTTAGAGATTTTAAGCAGACGTTTAAGGATGTTGGTTTAATTACTGGTGATATACAACTGAACCCCGAAGCCTCCTGTCTCATCATGACAACTGAAATTCTCAGGTAGGCAAATATGTAAAAAAGACGGTTTGTAGTGCAAGAGGAAAGATGTGAAAGTCCATTGAATCATTGTTATGGAGATTGAAATGTTTTGATTGTCTTATGTCTATATGGCGTTAATCCTTGAAAATATTCTAAAACTTTTTGGCATTGCAAGCTGATGAGGCAGACTTGAGCTCTCTTGGTTGAGGTATAGCTCTGTTTTACTCTAATATATTATCTTATATCTCCCACTCTTGACATCATGCCTCTTGTAGGTCTATGCTTTACGGAGGGTCAGATATAATAAGAGATGTTGAATGGGTTATATTTGATGAGGTTCACTACATCAATGATGCAGAGGTTAGTGTAAGAGTACATTTAATTTGAAATGTTTTAGTCATATGGAACAAAAGGAAGGTCTGAGTTTCTTAATTTCGCTTTTCCACCACAGAAGATATAGGGAGGCTGAAGAGTCAATCCAAAATTGGGATCGAGTCACAATTTGAAATAGGAAATACTGACCATTTACTGTTGATGAGGTACATATGAAGAAGTTAAAGGAACAAGGAAATGTTTCACACACTGAACCGTCCATAACTGATTGTTTGTAGCGCGGTGTGGTTTGGGAGGAGGTCATTATAATGTTACCTGATCATGTGAATATTATACTGCTATCAGCCACTGTACCCAATCATATGGACTTCGCTGACTGGGTCGGGTGAGTTACTGTATCTTTTGTACTCTGAATCAGTCTAGAGAGCCACAAAAATATCAGTTTATACGATGAGTGAAATTTTATGCACAAATATATATTTATGTTATGTTGTGGTACTTAGTCAGTTTCATAGAATATTGAAGTTGTCTTCTGTCTACACGAGGGAAGATTATTGATGTCAAAAAATGTTTGATATTTGATTGTCCTAGATGTTCGGCATTGTGGGCTGTAACTGTAACATAGCTAAGCCTTCATCTCCACTGTCGGGGAATTTGACGGTGATTATAACGTTTTAAAATTTTCGAACCAAAGAATAACTGAGGCATTGCACTCTGTTCCAGGCAATACGTTCACTGTAAATTAATTTTTGCAGACGGACAAAGAAGCGTAAGGTGTACGTGATCAGCACCACAAAGAGACCCGTACCCCTGGAGCACTATCTCTATACAGGTAACTCCAATAAGACCAGTAATGAGCTGTTCAAGCTGGTAGACTCGGAGAGTAAACTACAGGAGTCGGGTTACAGGAAGGCTGTCGCGGCTAAGAAAGAGAGAGCTAGCTCTCACGCTCAAACTACAGGTCCTAAAGGTCACCGAGGAGGAGGTGGTGGCAGTGTAAGTTATCTTTCATGTCAGAAGTGACTAGTGACACAGTGATACTCTTTGGAATCAGATGTTCTCTAAATTTGTTCTTGATGTTGTATTATCATCTGTCAATCCCTTGATGATGGGATGTACAACATGCCAATAGTTCAATTTTGTTGATTAAACATTTATTAGCTTATTAATCAACTATTTATTGTTAAGAAATGCTGGATATAATTCTCTCTGTTCAAGCGTTGTAGTGGTTCTGAAGATTTTAAAATTAAGAAATATGTTTGTTTGCAGGATAAAGCTGTATGGCTGTCTGTTATTGAAATGCTGAGGAAGAAAGATAAACTACCTGCAGTGGCTTTCACTTTCAGGTAAGAGACTAACAATGCTAACGACAGAATATATCCTAAATATATTGTTTTACTCAGAGTAACAACATTTTTTTTGTTGCTTTTCTTAATATGGCTCCAGCACTGATGTGGGTACTCATAGTTTTAGTTCTTAACAGTAAGAAGAGAATAGAAGAGAATGCAGGTCACCTGACCAGCGTGGATCTGACAAGCTCTACAGAGAAATCTAAAATACACATATTCATCAAGAAAAGCATCGACAGGCTAAAAGGAACGGATAAAAATCTACCACAGGTATCCCACACATATGCTGTAATGAATGCAAAGTCAGACCTCTAGGAAAATACAAACGGTTGTTAATCTATTGTCAATGTTTTGTTTGGTTTTAAACTGACGACCTTAAATATTGATTAGAAGTTCACTTACCTATACTTGCTAGTAAACTCTTAAAATTGTGATTTTTATGATTTTCAAAAGCTTGTAGTTGCCAAAAAAACTTTTCAATTTTCAATCCAATTATTCAGAACATTGAAACTCGTAGGCAGCTGATTCTTTGTGTTCCAGGTACAGTCTATGGCAGATTTACTGAGCCGCGGTATTGGTATACATCACAGTGGTATCCTACCCATACTCAAAGAGATCGTCGAGCTATTGTTTCAGCAAGGTCTCCTCAAGGTAAGGTAAAGACGCCACCCTCAAACTATATTTCATGATGATGCTATGTAATACAGACAAATAAATCCTTCTTGTATATAGATATGCGCACCGGCTTGCTCTGTTTAGTAATTACAAGTAAGAAAATCGATAAAAAAAATTGGACGGAATGATTTTGATTGTTTGCCTCACTCGACAATGGGCCGTCATGGAAGCAACAGGCTAAGATATTACTCTAAAAACAATATTCTTGAAAGATAAATAGAATCACTATACCATGAGAGAGAAGACTGATCTTATCTTACATTATCTATTTTGCTTCAGGTACTCTTTGCGACAGAGACATTTGCTATGGGAGTTAACATGCCTGCTCGTACTGTGGTGTTTGACAACATAAGAAAACATGATGGTACAGGCTTCCGGGATCTTAAAACAGGAGAATATATTCAGGTAAAGAATGATAGGAAAGTAAACTAGTGGAGTATCAATAGTGTGACTTTATATCATATATTGGTGGCTTTGGTATTAATGATTATTCAATTGAGGTAAGGTTAGGGCTCAGGACATTTTGAATGAGAAAGTATGATTTCTACTCCGTGAAATGATACTATATTATGTCAGCTTATTGATTTCGGTATAAGGAGTCCGTGTTGATGACTTTAATTTCCCTGTGCTGATTGTTTCCTTCACCTGACGCTAAAATAAGTCTCCTAAATAGATTATACTCTCCCCTATTACTCTGAGTCGGCTAGCTTGGGTTTATGTATTGATAGCCTGTGGTTCATGGTTACAGATGGCAGGTAGAGCGGGGCGGAGAGGATTAGACGATACTGGTACAGTTATCATACTATGTAAAGGAGACGTACCGGAGTTATCTGATCTTCATAAGATGATGCTGGTTAGCTATCCACTATATCATCATAGTTGACACATGCCGCATAAGTATTACTGATACATTTACCAAGCATTTTCATCCACATTGCTGTCCAAGACACAAATCTGATATTTTCGTGCCGTTATCACTTGGTTTAGTCATAAAATACTTTCGACGTAGTGAAATGGAGTTTGACCTAAAAAATTGTCTTACAAACGAATGATTTCACCTGTTGATCTGGTTGTTTAGGTCTGGCAACCAGCATGGGTCAATGTTCTAATTTCCATGTAAATCCCACTATTGTGGGAAAAAATATGCTACCTATCAAACTGAGGTCCATCGTTCTTGAGTAATGCAGTTTGACTCTTAAGCAGTATAGATAACTCATTATTATCTCATCACAGGGCAGATTGACTACTCTGGAGTCACGATTCAGACTTACTTATACTATGATGTTAAATTTGCTACGAGTTGAGAAGCTGAGAATACAAGACATGCTCAAACGTTCATTCTCAGAGTTTGCCAGTCGTAAAGATGAAGGTAAACACAGGGAGCTCTTACACTCTCTACGCAAGAAAGTCAAAGATCTCAAACCTATCGGTGAGTCTCCATCCAGAAGCTCTCAGTTACTTATAATATAAATTATTGCAGTCTAGACCGCCTCAACATTTTATAATTTTATATTATGTGGTGTGTTTACTGGTTACTGTTATGAGTTTGTTGACAAAGTTACCACTTCTTCCTTAGAACAACACTCTACCTCCGTATTCAGGTGACCTTGCCTGGTGAAGATGTTTCCATCGCGTGATTACTTAACCGCAGCTGTATTAGCTACAAATCAGTAGTTGTCCACTCCTTGAACATTGTGTTCAGAGAGAAGACAACTCCCAAATACACAAACTTTTTTTTTAACTTGGTTGCAGGGATCAGGGAGGGTGGGATGAACCCCATCCCACCCTCCCTGCAGGGATTGAGCTACATATTCTTTCCTCTGAACATAACATCACCAAAGTGGAAAGACATGACCTTGTTCACCCATCACATTTCAATCAAATGATATGTCTTCTCCTAATGAGTAGTTCATATAGGAAGTTTCGTAATTCGGTAGAAACTTTTTCCAGAGGAGATGCTATGTGTGAGATTGTACATGTATCTTTATTGTAGATTGCTTCTACTGCTCACAGGATCTGGAGCAGTATTATGTTACATGTAAACAGTATCAAGAACTACGCACCAAAATTCACGTAAGTGACAGTCCATTATGAGAGTTATGAATCTTTCTAAATGTATCTGGGACTTGAATTTGTCCATTTGTTCTAAAACGAAATCGTCTTACATTTCTTATTATTGAGATTTGCTCAAATCAAACTGCGACATAAATACTTCATTTCTTATCAATTTTTAGTTAAGATTCAAAGCCAAATATTAGTCTCACTCTATCTTTGATATTTTTGCAATATGAAACAATCTCATGCATGATCTCTGCCTTTTTTAGCTCACGATGGTTGGATATCCACAATGTGTGAAGTATTTAACATGCGGGCGAGTGATCACTTTAAGGTGTGAGGATCAGCATGCTATTGCTGTAACCCTCTCCACATCTACCAGGGGAACCAGAACCTATAAATGTCTCGGTAGGCTCATATATCCGGCTCCTGCTATAATAACAATCCCACTATATAGATGATGTGAAGTTATCGCATACCACAACCCAAAACATTGCGTGAGAACCAATTGTGCACGCATGATATGACATTTAGTTGGTATATCCAAGTTTCAAATTGTTCTTTTTTTCCGTCAGGTATCTCACATTTTCCTTATAAAGCTGAGTGGAATTCCCAGCATCTATGTAATGGTACGCATCAATCATGATCAATGTTCTTGGAGATTTCTTATCTTTTTAGTGCTTACTGAGAAAACAGAAAAATGGTGGACAGAATCCCTGAAATCATCCCAAGACAGGGTTACTCCACACAAATACTCAGCCATTACAAAGACTTCATCTAAAGCTCATATAGTCCTAGATTTAGACCCCGCACACATTCATACCATTACTACGCAAAGCATCAAATTAGCTGCCCCTGATAAGATCGCAGAGAATTACTCCAAGAGGCAGATTCCTAGATTTAAGTGAGTTCACAAGAAAAGATTTATAGACACTAATTCTGCCACAATTTGACCTCAGGTCCGATTTTATCTAGATGACAGGTGTCAGAGGTTGTTGACATGAAGTGAGGAAATTGATTTAAGGGGACCAGCTCGTATACTTTCTGAAGATATGGCTAGAGGAGGACTTGAACAATATTTTTTAGAGCAGGACCAATGATGGTTTTGTTTATTACATTTAACCCTGGATGTTTACATACCCTAGTCATCAGCTATAACCTGACCCACTCCACTGGGTTCATCTGAGAATTTTCCTAGTTGCATGTCATAAATTAAATCTCTTCACTGCAGAGATGATTCGCCTAGCCAGTCTATACTACAACTGATAGCTGAGTTATCCTCATTGGATATGAGCTGTACCGAGGAGGTGAACCCTATCAAGGAGTTCCATGTAAGAGATATAGAGATACATGATGAATATATGATGCTTGCCTCTCTACAATCTACTCTGGATACTTACATTTGTAATCAGTGTAGCTCCTTCGATGAGCATGTGAGTCAATCTGATATAAAACGTTTATGAAGTACACCCCTTTAAAAATTAGACTGAGAGCATGCACTGGTGATCTAATGTACCCATTTACCTCATTCTTTAAAATGAAAATGTTACTTTACTTTATTTGATTTAACCAGGCGCTGTTTACACGTAACTGGTTTTGGAGCATTCTCTATTGGCATTGATTGTTCCAGCCCTCTGCACAATCAAGCGTGTCTACTTTCTTTCCTTGAAAATCTCTCTGCAATTACATTCATATATGGTATATGGTATATGGTATATGGTATATGGTATATGGTATATGGTATATGGTATATGGTATATGGTATATGGTATATCTTTGGCTTTTGATAGTTTATCGAGATGTCCAAAGATATGGCAGTACGCGACGAGTTTGAGTTACTCAAGTTCAGGCTATCAGATGCTAGTCTGCAGCTTCTCCCTGAGTACAAAGAGAGACTGAAAGTGCTGTATGAGCTGCACTACACAGATAAACAAGACGCTGTACAGCTCAAGGTCAGTTCAATGCCAGACATATGTTGTGTGTAATGAGGCCATTCCATTATAGATAGACCCCAACCATCAACCATAGTTAATAATTAAATGCCCCTTCTCTGAAGAGATTTCTGTCACAAACCTTGCAAAACTTGTACTTGCATGAAGTATTTAATAGGGGTACATACCTTCCAGTGTGGTACTTGTTTTATGAGGTATTGAGGTTATGTTGATCCGTACAGAAATTCTGCACACAGAATCTAGTAGCCCTCTGTCTAACCTCTGTCTAACCATTATATCTTGTTCACAAAGTTTTTTTTTTAAAAAGCGAATAGTAGGTCTCCATCTCCCATCTACCACTTCTAATTTTGTTTCGGGATGCCATAATCTTTCCTTGATGCCTTTGTGGCTTAATTGGTGAGCAGTCCGGCTGTTTTGCCTCAGATTATGATAAAGAAAGATAAGATAAGATACTGACTAACACGCCCTCATTTCATGCTCCCTCGCTGCATTGTGGGGTAACCTGGTTTTTTTTCATTGTAGGGTAAAGTAGCATGTGAAATAAAGCAGCAGGAGTTGTTGATCACTGAGATGATATTTGAGAATACGATGGAGGATCTACACTACACAGAGATAGTAGCACTTCTATCGTGTGTCGTATTCGAAATGAAAAACTGCTCTGAGCCCAACCTCTCACCCTCACTTCAAAACGTAATCTAACTAAATTTCAACTGTGTCATGTATTTTCTGCCACATTTTATATTGTGTATTTTCTTCCATGGGATAACATGACTGACTTTTTTTAAGTTTTGAATTTATGGTACAGTATCATGTGTCAGATCAAGCAAACAGTTCATATTTTGTTAATTTATCCAATATAATGACTTGTGTCAACATTGATGCGTCCACATGTGAACTCTTCTGACTAAATACAGCTAAACACTCACAGGAGTCCCAACAATGGGCAATGTCAGCACCAGTAACTAATGGTGTGGTGAATAGGGTCAATTAGAATAAGGCATGTGTGTATTTTTGGTTCTAGTGGGTTATACATGTGGTGAATTATTGTCGAAAACTGCTGATTGCCTAATTGTGTCACAATCATCACTTTCATGACAATTGAATTGTTCAACATCATCCAACTTGTAGTACTTTACCAGTTATTCTTATTTTATTTCGCAGGGCGTTAAGTTGATAAAGAAAGTGGCTGAAAAATTGGGAAATATACAGAAGAAATATATCAAAGACTTTGTTGTGGCTGACTATGTTGCAGAGTTTAAGTTTGGACTTGTGGAGGTTGTATTTGAATGGGCTAGAGGCATGGTAAGATTCGACACATCAACAGAATAAGAATCGTTCATAGAATTAATAATTATAATTACTATATTTTTGGGTCATCGGTCCCAGGTGGCTTTTCTTTGCTCACATATGTTATAAAATGCAATTGAATATCCTTCAATTTAAATACATGACCCAAGGAAACAAATTTATTGGCACGGGAATATATCGATTATTTTATATATAGGTCACTGTTACCTTAAATCTGAGCCGCCTAATGGTGACAGGAATGGTAATCAGGAATACCGTAACATGCAAGACCAACCTATTTTTGTCAGTAGTTGAATCATAATGTTTTGGATGTATTTGTTTGATGATGTGTTTTTTGTTTGTAGCCATTCATTGAGATAATTAAGCTCACTGATGTGCAGGAGGGAATAATTGTGAGATGTATCCAGAGATTAGATGAACTTATACGTGATGTCAAAGACGCAGCTCGTATTATTGGTGATCCAATTCTCGGCAAGAAAATGGAAGATGCGTCAGCCTCAATAAAGAGAGACATTGTGTTTGCTGCCAGTCTTTACACATCATGATAGAGATCAGAACTATCTTTTTTCTATGACCCTAATGGGCCAAAATTGTGGTGAGCAAGAATAATTATAATCTACAGCACAATTCTCTCCTCGTATGCGTTGGCTAGAATTTTGATGTAGAGGAGGCCAGTCATATGTCACATTGCGTTCTTATTTGTGTATGTATTTCTGTAAATATTTTTTATTGCCAATTCTTGTGTACACAGCTGCAAGTTATTATTCTCTATATGCAATATATATATTCAAGTTGTCCTCTCCTGAAATAAGAATTGAAAACTCGATATTTACTATACTGTGCATTTTCATTGGTCAGTCAACCAAGGTCAAATCAAGGTTGTGAAGGTCAAATGAAGATCATTCATGCCCTCTCAGCTTTATTTATGCAAAGCAAGGATTTGTTCTATTATTATCCAACACTGAGTCACCTGCAAGCAACCCTAGCTAAAACAATCCGAACCATGAGAGGGAAGTTGAAACCAATGATATGGATAGCTACTGGAGGTACTGCACTGTTTGCTGGAAATGCCTTGTACTCAGGCAACCCCAAATTCTACTCTGAAGTGGCAATGCCCATTGTTCAAAAGTTTACAGATGCTGAATCTGCTCACAAACTGGCAATTTTCTCAGCTAGACGTGGAATATATCCTCGTATGAGTCACTACTCACATGACAATATGGAGATTCAAGTACTAAACAAAAATTTCAAGAACCCTGTTGGGCTCTCAGCTGGCTTTGATAAAGACTGTGAAGCGATAGATGGACTGTTGAACTTCGGTTTTGGATTTATTGAAGTGGGAGGTGTCACACCTGAACCTCAGCCCGGCAATCCTAAACCGCGTGTATTCAGGCTGAAAGAGGATGATTCTGTTATCAACCGCTATGGATTTAACAGTTGCGGACATGCCCCCGTGGTAGAGCGAATGAAAGCTTGGTATGACATGAAGTCATCCACTAAATCAGATGATTACACTGGTATTGTTGGGCTGAATCTTGGTAAGAACAAATTGACTGAGGACCCGGTCAGCGACTATGTAAAAGGAGTACAAACATTTGGCGCGTATGCCGATTTCCTTGTAGTGAACGTTTCTAGTCCAAACACTCCTGGCCTCAGAAAACTTCAGGGCGCTGAACAGCTGAAGCAAATAACATCTGCCGTTGTCAAAGCTAGGGATGAACTTGAACGAGAAAACAAACCTGCAATACTTGTTAAGATCGCACCTGACCTCACAGAGAAAGACATGATTGACATAGCTTCTGTTGTTGGTGCCAGGGACTGTGGTGTTGATGGATTAGTCATATCCAACACAACCATGTCACGTCCTGCTAGCTTAAAAAGTATCAATCGAGCTGAAACTGGTGGTCTGAGTGGTCCTCCCTTGAAAGACATGTCTACAAATCTAATAAGAAGCATGTACAAGCTAACATCAGGACGTGTAGTGATCATTGGAGTTGGAGGGATTGCTTCTGGTCAAGACGCTTTGGATAAAATAAAGGCCGGTGCGAGTCTAGTTCAGATCTATACAGTACTAGCTTACCAGGGACCCCCAGTGGTCAATAGGATCAAGAAAGAACTCTCAGAGTTATTGGAGAAGGAAGGTTTTAACTCTGTGTCAGAGGCTGTAGGTGTTGACATTCTTGGTAGCAGAGCGAAAAAAATGGAAAATCAAAGTGAATGATCATGATGCCAAAAACATAACCACTTTCATTAGTGTGTTAGCTTAGCAGATGGACTGTCCGACTATCTGAGAATCAGTGTGAGTTTTTGTTCACTGAAGAAAGTCCAATCTGAGGTCTTTTGTGACCTAGTCAAATAAAAATGATCATATTATGTTGGTCATGTTTTCTTAAATAATAATAATAATAATAAAGTTTATTTATGAAACGCTTAATAAAATTGTTTATAAACAATGATTTCTAAGCGTTGTACATTTGATAAAAGGTTAAAATAGAAACATATACTATGAAATAAGCCTGCTGGTAAAATAAATAAAATTGATAAAATTTTTGTTCTCATAAACATAATTAATGTGATGAGAAAAAAAAATGATGAAAGATGAGATAATTCAGATAATTAAAACCTACAAGTGGCAACTGCCCAGCACCTAAAAATCAACTATAAAACCTGAATATATGGGGTATATGCGTCCCGGAAAAGATACGTTTTTAACTGTGATTTAAATGAGGAGGTGGAAGAGAATTCGCGAAGGTAAGATGGTAGGGAGTTCCATACAGCTGGTAAAGTGGAATTAACGGAACTACCACCCACCTAGTTTAAGCGCTCATTCATTTCTTCTTACCCGGACAAGGAATGCAGAGAGCAATCTGAGTGATCAGCCTCACTACAACCTGTCTAGTGGTTAACACGCGAGAATCAGTTGGTCCTCAGGAAAAGCAATGTTTCACACGTAAAAAAATAATGATGATGATCTATAAATATTACTCCACGAACTGTGGAACCATATCAAATGAGAAAATTCGATCAGTATGCAGAATAATTGAAACATCCTGTTGAGGTTTTCTGAACCATATTGTTAGAGAAATATGAATAGCTGAGCATATTTGACGATGTTCCCGTGTTCTGTTGACAGCGAGTCGTATATACAGTAGGCAGAAGAGTGGCCCGAGGAGGGTGCCTTGAGGTGTTCCGTTTTTCGTTTTCAAGGTTTGGCTGATGGAGTTGCCTAACCTTTAATAGGATTTAAAGTGCTTTGATAGTTGTTGTTTAAAATGAGTAAGTTTGGTTGCTGAGCGAGAACAAATTTATTTATTTATTTATTGAGGTTTTCTAAAAGTTTATAATTAAAGCAAATTAAAAATAACTTGTTGACCTCATACACATTAACATAGATACAAAAAATGACTTGAATAAAAAGATATAAGTGGTAGGGTGTTACATACTATATAGTGTGTAGGATAATGAAAGCATGGTATCATAAATTGCATGAATAAGATGAAAAAAGAAAAGAAGAAACAGAGAGTGGCAAACAAATGCAGCCTTTGAAGGAAAATTAATATGTGTCTCATGTTTGATTTACACCATAACTTGTCTCACTGAGATGTTATGGATGTTATGGAATTTTGCAAAAGAATGTATACCAAACTCATGCTCAGTCATTGTCAGACACTTGTGATAAATCATGTTAAAACAACTGATGTGCACACTATTTCTACAGCGAGGTACTTTTCTTACTGATGCAGAGTATGCATTTTTCCTCAAAACCAGATAGAGCAGTATATTGCTGAATATAGCTACATCCTAGTGGAAAACACTCTCTGGCTGCCAAATTTCATATTTGCTGAAGTTTAGCAATTCACTGTCATCTGAATATGTTCCTTTCTTTACATACTGTAAAAATGCATGAGATTAAGCAGAGATCAGGAGTCGTCTTATCTTTCATAGAATAAAAGTTATATACAATCGTATCTCATTGTGATCCTAGATCAATGTAATCTACTTACCTCCTTATTGAAGCTTAAAAATGGGAGAAAGATTGAACAGTCAAGATAGTAGATGATGACAGCGTTCACGTTGCAAACAGTAAATTCCAAATTTCAATAAGTAATTATGGTGAAATCCAACTATGAATTAGTTTGGGAGCTTACGTTTTTAAAACACCTGATGTTGAGCCTGCCGTATTTAAGGTATTCATAGGAGGATGACAGGCTATCAACTATGGGAGGGGGAGCCCAGCAGGTACGACCGTAATCATTCCTGAAGTAGAGCATCCCGTACGTCTCTTGCTTTAACGATCGATGAACACTCCATCTGTAAAATTCAATCATAATTGGAACTGTGAACCCCCTTCCGGAAACTCAGCTTGTTCTCTTTGATATAAAAATACACATCTAAACCAGCACATCATCGTTTCAATAAACACCCAACTTATTACAACTAAACTATTTAGAAATCAAGTTAGTCTGGGTACTTGAGCCCAAATGCTGGTGGAGCTGTAACATGACAACCATTTCACACAGACTACCTTTCTTGTTCCAAATGGTACTGGGCCACAAAAGGCCTGACAATTTTAAGATTACAGGAAGGACAGAGATGATGAAAAAATGGTAATCGTTCTTCGGTAATGCAACTGATTCAGAGTTTTAAAATTTGTTCACTTGAAAAAGTGCAAGGGCTATGGTGATCATTGACACGTTGGCATTTTATTATTGGTATTGTAGTATTGTGCGTTAAATTTGAGTTGTGTTCAAATATGCAACAGATAATTTGAGATCACGTGGTAAATCCCGATTTTCCGTGAAAGCGCTGCGGTGCAACTTACTTGCATGCCAGTCTTGTGACTTTTCTGGGAATTCCACAGAAGCACTTTTCAGTTCTCCGTAAAGGTACTGGTTGATGGTTGTCTTCAGAAAACAAAGGCATCCATGTTGTTTCACTACCAATCTTATCGTTTATGAATACAATTACAAATGAAAATGCCAGGAGTAATTGTGCAAATACATAAGCTTCACCGAATAACTACTACAGAAATTTCTTGAATCTTCATTACAGCAGAGATCTCATTCAATTTGCCTACCTTCCACCACTTTTGGGAGGAGACGTGGCGCTGGTATCGGGCGTTTTTCAGCTGCCGTGGTGGCAGAGCTGTTACTGCGCTGAAACACAGTAGTTCCAGTGGAATCAGGCTGTATAGATAAACCCTCTAGATTTTTGTAGATTTCGTTATCTTCGGATTTAGATTTTCTCAATACCTGTGAGGATATAATGGTGGAAGGTTGAGGTGAAAGGAACAAACATGATTCAATTCATATGTGCGACACACAGACATCATTCTGATCTGTAATCAAAAGCAAAGAAACACAATATTCTCGGGAGGGTGAAAGCATTAAGAGTTTTTGGTTAAAACAATATGTGGTATAAGTCGTCAGATCTGAGATCTGAGACTGATGGTAACCAAAATGACGCAAGCGGCAGTCTCTCTTTAGGTCTTGTCACTAAAAAACTAAAAGCGTGTTTCAAACAATTAATAAATGTTATAAAAGCAGTTCAATTATGATGAACTATTTTACATAGTGTGGATAGCAGGCTAGTTATCGAGCTGAACAAAGAAGAAGTTTCTAAAATAATCATAAGAAGTTGCGCTATTCACTGATAAAGCTTTATAATTGTATGACTGAGTTCTCTTCCACACAGCTAGTCTACGGGTTGGGTTAATCACTCTGCACAGCAAAAAAAAATGTCAACTTACCCGCCGTTGGTCCTGCAAATTATGTTTGGTTAAATTGATTAAAGATGCCACCTGAATGGTTTGTCATAATATAGCAAAAATCTTGCATTTTTTTGGTAAAAGCCTGACATGTTTTCAAATGCCTTGTAGCTGTCAGCTATGTAGCTTTCGTGGCAGTGCATAGATACACACTACATTGTTGTGGAATTTCTGGAACACCAGGTAAGGCACTTGTCGTGGTCATTTCAAAAACATCCGTTATGTAGTATTTTGTAGAATTCCTCATTCACATTTCCGGCCTGTATGTGACAAGGTAGATATGAGTTAGATGAGTCTCTAATTGATGTAGTAGATGGCCCAATTAAAAAGAAATCAAAAGCACACAATAGAGATGACTTTTCTTGGCTCACCTCATCTTCATTAACATTTGGCACTCGCTTGAGAGGCGGTCTCCTCGGAAACTCTTTAGGCTCTGCAGGTAAATCTTGAAAGTCAGGATTCTGTATCCCTTTCTTGAATTTGCAGGTGGTCCCAAGGTTGTTACCTGCAGTAAAATTCAAATGATGAAACATTAAGTGAACTATTTTACACAACCCAACCTCCATATAATTTTAAGTATGCTTATTTCACAATGAAGATTTGCCTTCTTAAATTCATTCAACTGTAATATTAAGAAATTCTCTGGTCGATTCTAGATAATATCATGGTTATAAATACACTTTGAGATAAAAATGAAAAATTTCAAATGCCATTTAATTAATCTTGTCAACACTATCTCGTAGGTTAAAGTTAGACCACACACCACAATGTGTTTTATTGAGTTTATTGAGTTGACACAAAATTTATGGTGAACTTCGATTAGACTCCTAAAAAACTGTCTGTAAAAATGGTCATTGCTTTTAGCATAAAACCAAAAAACATCTCTTCTTATCGTTATTGTTACCTGTTAGAGTTTTGTTGTCTAAGAATTTGATTAGGTCTTTCAGTGAAGATATTTTCTGTGAGAAGGTGGAGTCTTGTAGAATGGAGTAAAATACCAGAGGAGTATCGCTGCCATGAGCTTCAACAACCTCAGAGTTTACAGGAAAATGTAGTATTGCATCACGATCAGCACTAGCTGAAGACCTGCAAATATGCACAGCCAGCCTTTAAAAGCGTTCGGGATGGCGATCGCGGCCGTAGGCGGTCGTTAACGACCGCCTACGGCCGCGATCGCCATCCCGAACGCTTTTAAGGGCTGGCTGTGCAAATATGGTGCTGATTGAAACATTTAATCATAGAGTATATAATAACTCTATGTCTTTAATCAATGGATTAGAGAGATGCAAGACAGGATATCATATTAAGTATTGGTCAAACTATGTAACTCTGGTCTAAATGTTAATGCTAACACAGAATCAGTTACCTGGCCAGCGGAAAGAGGTTGGCGTTTTTTGAGAGTTGTGTGCTGATGCATTGTTGAGGGAAAGGAACTTGTAGTCTGGAACAGAGGGGTTTTCTTACCTTTCCAACAGCGTATTTTTTTACACTTTCTACAATTTAGTACCTCTTTGGATGAGCCTCATCAAGTTTTGTAGTTGTACTTGTAGACTTTTCTAGCCTAATCGAGTTAGACAGGCATATAAACAAGTTTTCTGTTTGGTTTTACTAAGCACTCACTTTTTAACAGACACAACAAGAATATGCTCTTTACTAGGTCTGAGAACAAAGGTCCCGTTTTCTATGTCAGTGGTAGACAGCTTTGTTGCAACCTACAATGTATTGAATGCATTGTATGAAATTTATCATAGAGGAAGTACCGTAATTATTGCCTTTATCACCAGTTTGTTCAGGAAGTATGGCATAAATAGATTGAGAGAATAAAATATTTGAAGCAGTCAAGAGTCTTCTTTAAAATGCACCGACTTCAATATAAAGTTCACAAACATTTTCTAGTCTTGGCTAAGGCAGGGAGAATTTCCTCCTGGCTAAGGGTGACACTTGACTAACGGAGCACTCAGACTATCTTGTATCCCTTTCACTATACCTTTCTAGCGTCATCAAGACTTTTCCAGTAGCAGTACACTTGAGTGGCCTCCTTGAGCATGTGTTCTCGAATATCTAATGAGTGAGATTGCTTCCTAAAACATAATTCAATAATATTTCAATCACTGTTTTTCGGATAGCCGGCCATTTTTTGTGACCAAAATCATAGCATGAGATAGATAAATCAGATCTGTTTTGCCTGTTTATCCCATACCCTTGTATGCTACAGTTTTTTTGGTGTAGTTAGCTGCCATTTTTTGCTGAATTAATTAGTTCTGTTTATTGCTGTATCAGTGGTGTGTCCCAACCTCTTTTCTGTGATTAACTCGGATTCACAGTTAGTCGAATTTGGTGTCCATCCGTCTGTATTCTATGAATTAATCGAGATAAAAAAGTATCTCTTCCAGTGTGAAATTTATAACATTTTCTTTATTTGACCCCCCCCCCCCCCCTCCCGTACAACTCTATAGAAACATCGAATATAGAAATTTATACTTCCTCGGCGCATTATTGCTCAGTTACGCCAAGCTGCAAGAACCAAGTTCCAAAAACACAGATATTGTATTGAAAGAACTATGGGTGACCATTCTTTTATATCTGAACTTTGGTCACATGGTAACACCATCGCAACATAAACAGAGCTGTATAATAAGGACAACTACCCGATGTCGATAAGCCCCTAAAATTCCACATACCACATGCCTACAGCTGAGTCTGGTCTATTCAAAGCTCCTCCCAGGCAAACTTCCCTCTTAATTATAAATGCGAATCCTGTGAGTTGGTAGAGTTGAGAGTTAGCCAGTGATAGGTTGCTGTTTCTACACACCATAGGTAGATATGATAAGAGAACCATAAGTGAGCTTGTGTTGACCTTATCAGGCTACCAACTAGAATTTCGGATCGGGCAAAGTAAGGTTTGACCTTTCATTGAGTAGAAGACAAATAAAGTTTGATGATTTCTAGTCCATAACATGCCCACTTAATTTCTTTGCAAATAAATCTTTGCTATGGTGTGAGTTAAGTGCAGTTTTGAACATATCTGCATCTGCACCTTTACGATGACCAGATTATCATTATCAGGAATGTTTATGTACAGCCTCTAAACAAGGAGTAAAACTCCTTGCTCTAAACTAGAAAGCTCTTGGTGGTGGTTTAATATAACACCTTCACATTCCCATGATTTACAGCCATAATACACTTGATTGATTTAACCAAAGAGTACTCCTCGATATAACAACAACAATTTATTATTGGGTTGCAATTGCTGGTTGTTTTTATGATCTGTTGAGAAAGCAGCTGATGTGCCAAATAAAAATTTGACATGCTATTAGCTATGATAAGCCCTGTCGGCTACGCCTACTGGGTGTGGAAAGACAGCAACTGTGGTGCCAATACATACAGGCTTATCAAATTCCACAATCATATCTGAATATCACAGTCGACATGTAACTTTGGCAGCATAGTGGCTTTCAGCTTGATACTCTATAAACATTGTAATCTTACGATGAGACGACAGTTTACATGCACACTGAGGAAGTAAAAGAGAAGTAAAGCCTACTCACTTAGGCGGCTCAATACTAAAAACTTAGTAATGCAACAACAAGAACAAACTCATATGCTAGTATGTAGCCTTTGGAGTTGGGTTGGTGTGTAAAGGATATTTTGATACCGTGTTTGAGGAGGGGAGGGTGATATTACCAGAGTAACGCCTTGATTTTGAGGGCAATAATGCTAGCAGTTTCTTGCCTTTATATATTTACTGACGCCAGTATCGAGTTAAAGTTAATAGCGGCTGTTCAAGGTTATAGTGTTACATGTGTAACCATTGCGGTACTTACTGCTCAAAAGGTAACGTTGTCATGACATAGTTGATCCTGCTCCGAGGCTCCCCCATCTCAAGTTTACTTCTTGGGTGAGCGAGAAGACAGGTGAAACTATACGCTGACTTCTGTTGTAGCTAGATCAGCCTGTCAAATGAAGCAAATGCCCAACTAATCAGTAGAATAACTCCTGCTACAAGTAGTCAGTCTGTAAGTAACTAGCTAAAGCATTAAACACTTTGCCTTCTACTAATCTGTAATGTCCCTGAAGTTTGATTTGTGAATGCATTCGATGTGATAAATGACTGTCCTTTTATCTACACATTGCATAGGGCCTAATATACATAAAACGTTAGATAGATATATAAACATCAGATCGTCACATACAATAATGAGAAAGAAGAACCACAGGCTACATTCTAACTTCCTCGTCGTACCTCAATGAATAATAGTCTGCATACTTTAATTGGGTATTATCGGAGAGTAGTGCTGATTTTATAATTGGAAAAGCCCGAATGTGAACATATTATCGGTATAGACTCACTGTCATAATAGGGTGTGAGTTTTCCTTGTTCCTTCTTATTGCAGTATACCATAGATAGATAAAACCAAGAGGTGCAGCAACGAAATCAAACGTCTATCATACGATCAACAACTAGATGCCAAATATTTTACCACTTCTACATACTGAGTAATTCTTCTATAACTCCAGGAAATAAACCAATTTCAACAGAAATCCACTCAGATAATCTCTTCACCATCGGTCTTTTCTATGATGTCATGATGATGTGGTGGTTTATTATTATGTGGAAGATGGGAGAATATCGTCAGTGAAATGATCATTTTGATTACAGCTTTTCTATCTGGTACCCGGCCATAATGCCATGGTCAAAATGCCATTGGGACAAAATGCCAGTGACATAATGCCATTGCCATAATGCCATGGCCATAATGCCAGAGGTGATAACACCACTGAACACTATACCAATGCCAAAATACCAGTAGTACAAAACACCAGTTTTGTCAAAATACCAGTGGACATAAAGCCAGATTGGACATAATGCCATTTGGGACAACATACCATATCCCAAAATACCATTGCCATAATGCCAATATATGTAACCAAAGGAGATCAAGTCACGCTGTATTTTCTTTGCTAGTCATATTACAGCTGCGAGTTGCTCGGTCAGGTTAGGAAGTGGTTCAGCTGGTTAGACCCATCTTCATGTCTCGAAGTTTCTACGTTTGAATGTTTTTCTATGAGGTTTGTTGGGCCCCATTGTACTGAAGGCTAGTGTGTGGTGCAGAAATTGCAGCCAAATATTGTGCCATCAACTCTGTGGGCTATGGCAAATTGATTGACTCTCTAAAATTGACCAACTTTATGTCTTGGCTTGAAGGGTTTTTGACTAGTCTTGTTTTATGCCATTACCAGCATCATGAAGGCTAGCATGATTATAAAAATAGTGTAGGAAAATTCTGACCATGAGTTCATGAGTATGCAGCTTAGCATGAAATACAATCTTTTTCAGCATCAAGACACTGAAAAATTGACAATTTTGACTTAACCTACACAAACATCTGAGGCAAGGCCACTTTTAGAACAGTCATAATGATTATCTTTGTATTTGGATCCTTTTTTTATATCTTGTTCATAGTTTTCAACCTGATACCGAGACATTTGGCAACATATTGCAATGCCTAGTTTTTCTTTTTAATCACAACAAGTATAAACTTTTCTGATATGTTTTATCCCTTAGTGCCCGTTGTATCCGCTATGCACCACTTGACCAGAGACCCCACCAACCCGGCTGTGAGTTCGCACCCTGGCCCTGCCCAAACTCCCAAAATGAACAAGGACCTCTCTCCTTGCTTGTTACCGGTTTTATTAATTCAAGTTTGTTCGATCAAGCGTTGTATTCATGGTTTGTTATCATATCTAAAATATTTTGAATTAAGTATGATTTTAATAAAAGTTTCAAAATTCTGTATTCAAAAAGAATTTGTAATGGCATGATTTTTAGTTTTTCAAAATTATTAGAAATGTGACCCCTGATTCCCTTAATGACATGTAGAGCATTTTTTTGCCGTATCTGGCTATCACTTGCATCGCCCCAGAACTCTAATTCTAATGCTGGACCGAGTGCTTGTATCATCATCAGGGTTAAATTTAATTTCATTTTCAAGCTTCTAAAATGTTTCATGTTGTTCCTTTTTCTTCTAAAATAGTTCCTGAATATCAGCTTTTAATCTTCTGGTTAAAAATTTTTTTTGGGGTTTCAAAAAGGTTTTCTCATAGTTTTTCACAAAACAATTGATGATACACCATTCATTTATCAGAGGTAAATTTCTCTTCGTAATTTTAGGTTCAGTACTAAAAATATTAGTATTGTCAGCAAAAAGTATTTAATTGATCAGGTGATGCATTTAAAAGATCAATATTATAAATTATAAATAGTGCTGGCCCGAGAACCGAACCATGGGGAGCACCGATCATGACAGGTAGTAAAACCGACTTAATTCATTTACCAAGACAAAATGATTTCTATTTAAAAGATAATTTTCTAACAGTCGACATGAGGGGGAAGAATATCTGAAAAATATCTGTTTACTTATAAGAATGCCGTGATTTATTGTATCAAAAGCTTTTGAAAGATCTAAAAACAAACTTCTATCATTAAAATGGTTGTAAAGTTGTTCCATTATAATATTGATTGTGTCAGTTGTACTGCGCGTCCATCTCATGCCAAATTTATGGGTATTTGGCAGTTGTCACTTTTAGGTTGAACAGATTTTTTCTTTTTGTAATCTTATCAAGTTATTAGTAGCATGAGTCTCTAGGGCAGCGATGAGTCAAGACTTTAAAATAAAAAAATTTGGAGTTATCCAGAGTTATTGTCATAAATTATTCTAGAGAATAGTTGGGGAGTATTTGTTACAAGTCACTAGCTCTCAGTTTGTTGTGGACCCCAACAAACCCCAGATATCATTGAAATTGAACGAAGAAACTTTATGAGTTGCAGCTGTGCCACCTCCTTCTCTCAACGAGCAACTCGCAGCTGTAATACAACTAACACACAAAAAAACTGCAGTGTGGCTTGATCTCCTTTGGTTACATATTTTGGCATTATGGCAATGGTATTTTGGGATATGGTATGTTGTCCCAAATGGTATTATGCCCAATCTGGCTTTATATCCATTGGTATTTTGACACAACTGGCGTTTTGTATAACTGGTATTTTGGCATTGGTATAGTGTTCAGTGGTGTTATCACCATTACAATTATAACCATGGCATTATGGCAATGGCATTATGTCAATGGCACTTTGTCCCGATGGCATTTTGACCATGGCATTTTGACACGGAATCTATTTATCTACTAGATGCAGAGAAATTATTTGGGAAACAGTTTATAAAACAGATCCAATATGCATTCATTTAGTTTATATTTCATGATGTCACCTGCGAGCACATTACGCGTAAAAAAATAATGATGATGATCTATAAATATTACTCCACGAACTGTGGAACCATATCAAATGAGAAAAAAATTCGATCAGTATGCAGAATAATTGAAACATCCTGTTGAGGTTTTCTGAACCATATCGTTAGAGAAATATGAATAGCTGAGCATATTTGACGATGTTCCCATGCTCTGTTGACAGCGAGTCGTATATACAGTAAGCAGAAGAGTGGCCCGAGGAGGGTGCCTTGAGGTGTTCCGTTTTTCGTTTTCAAGGTTTGGCTGATGGAGTTGCCTAACCTTTAATAGGATTTAAAGTGCTTTGATAATTGTTGTTTAAAATGAGTAAGTTTGGTTGCTGAGCGAGAACAAATGCAGCCTTAGAAGGAAAATTAATATGTGTCTCATGTTTAATTTACACCATAACTTGTCTCACTGAGATGTTATGGATGTTATGGAATTTTGCAAAAGAATGTATACCAAACTCATGCTCAGTCATTGTCAGACACTTGTGATAAATCATGTTAAAACAACTGATGTGCACACTATTTCTACAGCGAGGTACTTTTCTTACTGATGCAGAGTATGCATTTTTCCTCAAAACCAGATAGAGCAGTATATTGCTGAATATAGCTACATCCTAGTGGAAAACACTCTCTGGCTGCCAAATTTCATATTTGCTGAAGTTTAGCAATTCACTGTCATCTGAATATGTTCCTTTCTTTACATACTGTAAAAAAGCATGAGATTAAGCAGAGATCAGGAGTCGTCTTATCTTTCATAGAATAAAAGTTTTATTCAATCGTATCTCATTGTGATCCTAGATCAATGTAATCTACTTACCTCCTTATTGAAGCTTAAAAATGGGAGAAAGATTGAACAGTCAAGAAAGTAGATGATCACAGCGTTCACGTTGCAAACAGTAAATTCCAAATTTCAATAAGTAATTATTGTGAAATCCAACTATGAATTAGTTTGGGAGCTTACGTTTTTAAAACACCTGATGTTGAGCCTGCCGTATTTAAGGTATTCATAGGATGAGAGGCTATCAACTTTGGGAGGGGGAGCCCAGCAGGTACGACCGTAATCATTCCTGAAGTAGAGCATCCCGTACGTCTCTTGCTTTAACGATCGATGAACACTCCATCTGTAAAATTCAATCATAATTGGAACTGTGAACCCCCTTCCGGAAACTCAGCTTGTTCTCTTTGATATAAAAATACACATCTAAACCAGCACATCATCGTTTCAATAAACACCCAACTTATTACAACTAAACTATTTAGAAATCAAGGTAGTCTGGGCACTTGAGCCCAAATGCTGGTGGAGCTGTAACATGACAACCATTTCACACAGACTACCTTTCTTGTTCCAAATGGTACTGGGCCACAAAAGGCCTGACAATTTTAAGATAACAGGAAGGACAGAGATGATGAAAAAATGGTAATCATTCTTCGGTAATGCAACTGATTCAGAGTTTTAAAATTTGTTCACTTGAAAAAGTGCAAGGGCTATGGTGATCATTGACACGTTGGCATTTTATTATTGGTATTGTAGTATTGTGCGTTGAATTTGAGTTGTGTTCAAATATGCAACAGATAATTTGACATCACGTGGTAAATCCCGATTTTCCGTAAAAGCGCTTCGGTGCAACTTACTTGCATGCCAGTCTTGTGACTTTTCTGGGAATTCCACAGAAGCACTTTTCAGTTCTCCGTAAAGGTACTGTAATCAAAGCAAATCTTGATTCATTGGAAAATATATTATCAAGAACTTTTGTTTGAACTTTTGTTTTTTGAGTTGATGGTTGTCTTCAGAAAACAAAGGCATCCATGTTGTTTCACTACCAATCTTATCGTTTATGAACACAATTACAAATGAAAATTCCAGGAGTAATTGTGCAAATACATAAGCTTCACCGAATAACTACTACAGAAATTCTGGAATCTTCATTACAGCAGAGATCTCATTCAATTTGCCTACCTTCCACCACTTTTGGGAGACGTGGCGCTGGTATCGGGCGTTTTTCAGCTGCCGTGGTGGCAGAGCTGTTACTGCGCTGAAACACAGTAGTTCCAGTGGAATCAGGCTGTATAGATAAACCCTCTGGATTTTTGTAGATTTCGTTGTCTTCGGATTTAGATTTTCTCAATACCTGTGAGGATATAATGGTGGAAGGTTGAGGTGAAAGGAACAAACATGATTCAATTCATCTGTGCGACACACAGACATCATTCTGATCTGTAATCAAAAGCAAAGAAACACAATATTCTCGGGAGGGTGAAAGCATTAAGAGTTTTTGGTTAAAACAATATGTGGTATAAGTCGTCAGATCTGAGATCTGAGACTGATGGTAACCAAAATGACGCAAGCGGCAGTCTCTCTTTAGGTCTTGTCACTAAAAAACTAAAAGCGTGTTTCAAACAATTAATAAATGTTATAAAAAGCAGTTCAATTATGATGAACTATTTTACATAGTGTGGATAGCAGGCTAGTTCTTCGAGCTGAACAAAGAAGAAGTTTCTAAAATAATCATAAGAAGTTGCGCTATTCACTGATAAAGCTTTATAATTGTATGACTGAGTTCTCTTCCACACAGCTAGTCTACGGGTTGGGTTAATCACTCTGCACAGCAGACAAAAATGTCAACTTACCCGCCGTTGGTCCTGTAAATTATGTTTGGTTAAATTGATTAAAGATGCCACCTGAACGGTTTGTCATAATATAGCAAAAATCTTGCATTTTTTTGGTAAAAGCCTGACATGTTTTCAAATGCCTTGTGCTGTCAGCCACAGCCAGCCCTTAAAAGTGTTCGGGATGGCGATCGCGGCCGTAGGCGGTCGTTAAGGGGGTAGATATGATAAGAGAACCATAAGTGAGCTTGTGTTGACCTTATCAGGCTACCAACTAGAATTTCGTATCGGGCAAAGTAAGGTTTGACCTTTCATTGAGTAGAAGACGAATACATTTTGATGATTTCTAGTCCATAACATGCCCACTTAATTTCTTTGCAAATAAATCTTTGCTATGGTGTGAGTTAAGTGCAGTTTTGAACATATCTGCATCTGCACCTTTACGATGACCAGATTATCATTATCAGGAACGTTTATGTACAGCCTCTAAACAAGGAGTAAAACTCCTTGCTCTAAACTAGAATGCTCTTGGTGGTGGTTTAATATAAAAACCTCACATTCCCATGATTTACAGCCATATACACTTGATTGATTTAACCAAAGAGTACTACTCGATATAACAACAACAATTTATTATTGGGTTGCAATTGCTGGTTGTTTTTATGATCTGTTGAGAAAGCAGCTGATGTGCCAAGTAAAAATGTGACATGCTATTAGCAATGATAAGCCCTGTCGGCTACGCCTACTGGGTGTGGAAAGACAGCAACTGTGGTGCCAATACATACAGGCTTATCAAATTCCACAATCATATCTGAATATCACAGTCGACATGTAACTTTGGCAGCATAGTGGCTTTCAGCTTGATACTCTATAAACATTGTAATCTTACGATGAGACGACAGTTTACATGCACACTGAGGAAGTAAAAGAGAAGTAAAGCCTACTCACTTAGGCGGCTCAATACTAAAAACTTAGTAATGCAACAACAAGAACAAACTCATATGCTAGTATGTAGCCTTTGGAGTTGGGTTGGTGTGTAAAGGATATTTTGATACCGTGT
Source organism: Membranipora membranacea (assembly GCA_914767715.1). NCBI lineage: Eukaryota > Metazoa > Bryozoa > Gymnolaemata > Cheilostomatida > Membraniporidae > Membranipora > Membranipora membranacea. The sequence continues at coordinate 15,687,172 of OU612068.1, forward strand.
TTGAGGAGGGGAGGTTGATATTACCAGAGTAACGCCTTGATTTTGAGGGCAATAATGCTAGCAGTTTCTTGCCTTTATATATTTACTGACGCCAGTATCGAGTTAAAGTTACTAGCGGCTGTTCAAGGTTATAGTGTCGCATCAATAGCAGGGAGCGGATAACATGTCATAACAATCGAGGACGATTGCAACTAAGGGAATGCAGATGTCGCATCAATAGCAGGGAGCGGATAACATGCCATAACAATCGAGGACGATTGCAACTGAGGGAATGCAGATGTAGCATCAATAGCAGGGAGCGGATAACATGTCATAACAATCGAGGACGATTGTAACTAAGGGAATGCAGATGTCGCATCAATAGCAGGGAGCGGATAGCATGTCATAACAATCGAGGACGATTGCAACTAAGGGAGTGCAGATGTCGCATACACAGCAGCAAATAGGAGAATTGTCTATACCAACATCCGACACAATAACAACATCCAATATCTTTGCCAGCATCATCATCAGTACACTCAAACCTTGACTTGAGGACACACAGTTACCAGCCGGTGCATATCACCTCGAATCGGAGATGTGCAAATATATTCAAATCTAAATTCTATTCTTAACACCGGTGCCACCTTAACGCCAGAACCGTGAAAACCATGACAATGCAGTGAAGGTGGCGCCAACAGAGATAATCCAGGATTAGCATGATGTCTAACTTACACCAACCAACACTTGCGGCCGATCAACCCTGGATCAACCCACTCTTGCGGCCGATCAACTCTCTTTTTGCGGTAATTGAAAATTGTGTTTAAAACCTGTTTTTTTGCTTATTGACGTCAACAGTTTTGTAATTTTTCTGGGTTCATAGTATTTAAGAACATTGTTGTCTATTGAAATTCATTGATCTGTTTGGCGACCTTCTGGTCGACAAGCAGCGCTCTTTGTTTGCAACTTCTTTAGGAGACAGGTCAGTTTTTTTTTAAACATGAAAGTTTTACGAGTTGTTATCATAATATTTTCCTTTATTGTACGTTAGTGATATTTATAGGGAAATAGAACTCGCCTTATTATTTAATAATGGCACAGTATAACATTTGGTTGGATTATCTATACCATCAACTAATTGAGTTAAATGAATTAAATCCAACATGCATGGCATCATTGACTAGAAAGTATGACTTGTAGAAATAAGACATGCATTGTTTAAGTTGAATTGCGTTTGATGTTAAACTTGATAAGAATTAAAAGGCATGCTCTTGAGAGATCGCATGTAAAAAAGTCAGTGTCACATAGTGAGCATCATCACACCGAGCTCGTGAGCACAGATCTCAGTAGCGGAGAGTTAATGTGGTGACTCCATAAACTGGAATCCCACAATAATGTTACATGTGTAACCATTGCGGTACTTACTGCTCAAAAGGTAGCGTTGTCATTACATAGTTGATCCTGCTCCGAGGCTCCCCAGTCTCAACTTTACTTCTTGGGTGAGCGAGAAGACAGGTGAAATTATACGCTGACTTCTGTTGTAGCTAGATCAGCCTGTCAAATGAAGCAAATGCCCAACTAATCAGTAGAATAACTCCTGCTACAAGTAGTCAGTCTGTAAGTAACTAGCTAAAGCATTAAACACTTTGCCTTCTACTAATCTGTATGTCTCTGAAGTTTGATTTGTGAATGCATTCGATGTGATAAATGACTGTCCTTTTATCTACACATTGCATAGGGCCTAATATACATAAAACGTTAGATAGATATATAAACATCAGATAGTCACATACAATAATGAGAAAGAAGCACCACAGGCTACATTCTAACTTCCTCGTCGTACCTCAATGAATAATAGTCTGCATACTTATATTGGGTATTATCGGACAGTAGTGCTGATTTTATAATTGGAAAAGCCCGAATGTGAACATATTATTGCTATAGACCATAGATTTAAAAAACTGTTTTTTAAATCTATGGTATAGACTCATTGTCATAATAGGGTGTGAGTTTTCCTTGTTCCTTCTTATTGCAGTATACCATAGATAGATAAAACCAAGAGGTGCAGCAACGAAATCAAACGTCTATGATACGATCAACAACTAGATGCCAAGTATTTTACCACTTCTACATACTGAGTAATTCTTTTATAACTCCAGGAAATGAACCAATATCAACAGAAATCCACTCAGATAATCTCTTCACCATCGGTCTTTTCTATCATGTCATGATGATGTGGTGGTTTATTATTATGTGGAAGATGGGAGAATATCGTCAGTGAATTGATCATTTTGATTACAGCTTATTTATCTACTAGATGCAGAGAAATTATTTGGGAAACAGTTTATAAAGCAGATCCAATATGCATTCATTTAGTTTATATGATTTCATGATGTCACATGCGAGCACATTACACACTGCATGCTAATAATATTGTTGAACAGACCAGTTCCGTCTACAGCAGTTTATCCTCTTACTATAATGCTGTTTATAGACCATTACTATGACCGTGTCTCGCAGAACTAACATAGTTTGTTAGTAGTAGGCATCCCTCTTTCTCTGTAGAATCTATGAATTAGAATTTTAAGTTAGTTACCAGCTTCCCTGAGGCATCTTGAAGACATTCAATAGGTGAATGTTCTTTAATAAAAAATTTTAAAAAATGCTTTTTTTTCTCTGCTTGTTGTCCCGAAGCATGGTCTTATTAAGCATTAGATGACTTTTGAATTTCATCTGAACAAAACAAAAATTGATCTACACGCTATTTTCTATTTGTTCTTTACATCCAATTTAGTTACAATATGCCCCTGCATCTTCCACTACAAGAAAAAGGGGACAGACATCATGAGAGTGTTGTCACGCTGAAACCAATCCACTTATATGCAAGCCTTTATCATCAAGAGATAAAAATGGTATATTTACCAGAGTATAAATCCCTGATGAAACAGATTTACGATAAATAATAATTATGAATAACATACTCTTTGATATATTTCATACCCCAATCAAGCACATCTTTTTAACCTAATCAAATAGTTTTTCAGTCACGCTCAGGAGAAGTACTTTTGGGTTTGAGCACCACTTGATTACATACATCAGCCAACAGATAAGAAAGGCCAGTGCCACCAACTAGTTTTGTGGAAAAGATTAGATTTTGTTGGGGATAGAAATGGGTTGGTGATTATAAAGGGCTATAGGCTTTTGGCGCAAAGGAGGGTCTCGGAAGGGGCGTCAGAAAGAGTTCAAATTAAAAACATGTAGATTCAATGCTTTTTGAAAAAGCCGGAGAGAAGAAAGTAGAAATGGAAAAAGAGAAAGCGTGAAGTTGGTAGCCCTGAGCAAGGCTATAGAAACATCAATCAGGAATGTAGTGATATAACGAGATGGTTGTCCGAGTAATTCGTTTCTATATTAATAGCAGTAAGGCACGGTGAGCGTTAGTCGCCTCTTCAATTCCAAGATATTTAATCAGTGTTGTCAGTAAGCAGTTAGTTTTCAATAGAATAGATTTGTGTTCATCACTTGAGCAGAAGTAATATTAGGCTAACACTGTATTTGAACAATGTACATATTTGAGCTGTCGGCCCATATGGGCCATAGCTGCCTTCTCGGTTATTTAGTTGGTGAAAGCAAGGAGTACTCCTTGGTGAAAGAGACCCAACAATGATGAGAGCTCATTGCTCACACCACCCATCAACCACCTAGAGCAAACACACTGTCTTACCAACCATGCTTAGTTTTCATGTCTCTTCAATTTCATCAATTTTGGGTTTCTTGTCAAAAACTCACATGTCAAATATAACATATCAATTTGGCTTGCTTATTGTCTCCTCATGATATGACAATATCTAGCTGGTCCAGTTGCAACAGTTCCATATATTGTTTAACAGCCAATCAAATGCCTACAACCAGTCACATGATCTGTTGTTTAGGCGTTGCTTTGGTAAAAAGAAAATAATTTTGCAATATTTATGTTCTTGCCCTTTTAATATTGGAATAATGGGATGTAACCTGAGCAAGCTTTTAGGTGGAGGCAGGCACGAGCAGTTGTCTGATGGTGATGTAGAAGAAGCTCCAAAAGTTTATTCCTGGGAAAAAAGAGATAAGATGGATGTCAAAAACTTTATGGTTGATGGAGAAAAAGATGAAGTGATTGGAAGAATGCCTGGATCAATCAATGGGCAGCAGTTTATAATACAAAACTGCCAAAATTGTGATATCTATGTGTTTGATCATTGTAACACAGTAACTGTAGATGACTGTATCAACTGCAGGATATACATTGCATCTATAAAGACAAGTATATTTGTGAGAGATTCAACAGATTGTGTGATAGCAACATGTTGCCAACAGTTCAGAACAAGGGACTGTAAAAAGCTAGTGTGTTTTCTCTCCTGTGTCACACAGCCTATAATAGAGGCCACCACTGCCATTAAATTTGGATGTCTGCAAATCTACTATCCTCAGCTCAGACAGCAGTTGCAGGATGCAGGAATCAGTGTGTTCAATAATAACTGGAGTAGCATCCATGACTTCACCCCAGTGCCAGGAGAAAATAACTATGGCTTGCTTCCCAAAGAGGCAACTCTTACTGACCATCTTCCATTCCCATCTAAAGATCCTTTGGACAGCATAGAATTGTCTATTGACCCACTAAAGAGTGAAATACCTCTCACACTGGGTGTGAAGCAGCGACCTTCAGGTCACAGATGTTTGGTGGCAGTTTATCCCTGTGACAATCAAAGAGCACTAGCTAATCTAGCCTTAACTACTCTGCTCAGCCTTAGCCTGGTGCAAACTCTAGAGGTGAAACTGAGTGAAAGTCAAGCCAAGAATATTTTCTCATCTGAATCTGATATTACCAAGGTTTGTGGATAATTTCAAAATCATTCTAACAACTAAGAGTGACTAAGTTAATTCTCATAGATTCTCGTTGTACTGCTTTTTGAGACATCTTTACTTACATCATCAGTTCCTTACTGAATACCCCTGCCAAAAAATGTTGGTTCATCTATTTTCATTTCACAGGTGACTGGAGGTCAGGTCATCATGATGGAATTCTCTGTACAAGATGTAACAGAGTGTCATCCAGCACTCACCACAGAGAACACAGGCTACATTCATATCAGCGACAGTATAGAGTCCGCATCCAGGGAGCTCAGTGTCATAGACAACCTGAGTGAAATGCAGATGGCCATCTAGTAGCTGCACATCTGGAGTGTCTCTTTTCTTAGTTGATTTAACTTGCGCCTAATGTTGTACAAAACTTTCACACACACCTTCTACTGTCACCTATATATTAACTGATGTACAAGAACAATGATTGTTTCGTTATTGTTATATAGCTGTAGCTCGATATTTTCTACACAATGGACAAGAACAGGAATAAAAAGTTATAGAAAAAATGTTTCCCAAAATGCTAACTGCAGATAAAAATAAAATTGGAAGTAATAGAGTAAACCCTGACAAATACTTGCCAAAAAATATGAGCAAAATTTAGTTTAAAAAAGTCATAATCTGTTATTCTTGTATAATGTAGGGAATTGCAGCAGATACAGCTTACCATTCTGAGCAAATATAACACAACATTTAGAGCAAAAATTAGGTATACAATCTAAATCCGTAGTGTTTAGGGTTCACAGTTATTTATATGGGCCAACAAACCAGAGTTGAATCAGGCATATGGCAAGTTTTCATTATTGCGACAACATGGAGACACTGGGCGAGAGTAATCAATATACAAAATGATCCCGTAGGTACTTTCAACAATCCTATCACCAACAACATAACTGTTATAATCAAGTGGTAAAAGAAAATTAAAATTAATCTCAGATCTCCGAATAAATCATCCAATTCTGCTACCAATCACTTAGCTCCTTTTCTGTGATTAAGGCTAGCCTCTGTTCTCAGTGAGATGAACATCTTCTGCGGAAGCCTCAAAGCTGTCACCTGCAGCAAGCACCTGCCTTTCACTAGCTGTCACTCCGTCAACTGTGTCAGAATTGATTTTCTTCTTTTTGTTGATCGCTTTGCTGCTGTTTGCTACAAATTTCTACAACACAAATATTCAAGACTCCCTGACTATGAGTCAAAGTATGAATATTACAATATGTGAAATTATCCTGCTTTAATTTATATCTGTTTTTGGCATCACCAAGGAGTTGGTTATATGATATGAACTTAAACAATACCAGTTGACGGAAAATCGTTTGCAAGGGGATATGCGTTGATGCTGGGTTCCAATATCATTTGCAGATAAAGTTGGTTGAAAAAAGGCCAAAGTCATCATAAAAAAATCTAATGAAAGGCAAACTTAGTGATAAGCTTCTGATTTTCTTAGCAGAGGCAGGGTCTTGCTGTGTATGTCTGTACATATCAATCTCTTTTCAAGCCATGAGGAAATTTTGGAATAGCATAATATTATTCCTAGCACTGATTCACTCGGATCGTATAGCTAGACAATTCCGTAATCAAAAGCATGTCCTGTTGCAATTTCAGAAAAAGCAATCAGATTGGTGAAGCAGTCCTATGATTCGTTGGTTAGCATCACAGATGATAAGTGAAGTTCCAGCCACATATTTACAGACCCAACCACAGTTTGTGACATGTAACATTTACTTCCTCGACCCCACTATCCCATAATGCTTTGTTTGTAGAAGATTTGAAGATAAATGTAATAGAGTTCCAGTATAAATACTCAACTGCTAGTCGATAAACAAATTGAGCACCAAGTACAGAGAATAACAGGAGAATAACAGGAGACTAAGGAATGTATGCAATCACCTGTTGAGATTTTATCACTTCCTGTAAACAACTCATAATCTGATAATCTCATCCATTACAAATACAGTTAATTTTGAAAATTCAATTATTTGAGAACAACTTCAAATGCAAGAAGTTTGGATCAACATGATTCCACATCAGCTTTACATGGACATGTTCAGAAAACATCAATTTACTTTATAACAGCTCAAATTATGAGCAAAATGTGACGAAAGGGAGCTATGACAGCATACAATAACGAATGACGTCACAGTTGTGAGACTGTCTGACAATACAGCTCTGAGACTTTTAAAATATTGAATTCTCACCATCAGATTTTTGCTCATGAAATACGGCTTCTCTTCAGTTCCATCGTTGATCTTAACATCTTCACAGAAACATAGCAGCAGGGTATCAACCAACATCTGAAAAAAACCAAAAACCAACTTATAAACATCTATTAATTTCTGCATCCTATGTTTTAGCAATATTATAGGGTAAGCATGTTCATAGATGAATCATGTAACTATCATCTATGATACTCATAACTTGGCAAAGTCTGGGGGGGAGAGGTAAACACCCGAGGGTGCTGGGGGCTTGAACAATCAACCTTGTAAGCTCCTCCAGTGACTCGAACCAACAAGTCCTGCATCACTAATCGCCTGGTAGTGAATAGTAAGCAGCTGACCGATTGCGCCATCTCACCATCCCCAAAAAAGGATGGGTCAATGGCGCTAATAAGATAGCCCGCTATTCATATAAATGTATACCCAATCTTGTTTTTATATATTGACTTCAGTTTACCTCGAAGCTGCTGAGGAAGCAGTGAGCGATTAGATAAGAGAATATAGCGATAGCCAGCATAGGTAAGAAGAATAGACTCCTCTCTCCATAGTTTACACCGCTATTATGTCTCTATAACAAGAAAACAGAACAAAATCGTTTAACGTCAATATACACATATTAAAAAGGCAGAGGTTTTATTGAAATTTATCAAATTGTGTTAAAACCACAAAATCGTCTTTTTTTCATGCTGTTCACACTATTAATTTGGAATGAGATTTAAAGTTATCAAATTGAGAACTAGCAAAATAGAACATGTTAATGATTCAAATAATACATGGTACAGCTCAAACAATACATATATGATGACAAGATAACTCCACATACGTCAAACAGGAAGAATGCAATGACAACATTTCCAGCCATGACCAGCACTTTGCCGAGGAACAGCACAAAGTCTCCCACAGTGTTGATGGCGATTACTCGTAGTACATTACTGAGGAGTACATTGAATGCCTTCACCCGAGCCACACAGAAATTCGTCGAGCTTATTGCTACAAAACAGAACATATAGTTGTTTAATAAATAGTGTGCTCTGTTTCCTTGTGATAGGTTACATGAATGGTTAAAAGTTCATGCATCTTATCTCCTCTTGGATTTGATGCATTTGAAGTTTCATCTTTGTAACTGCTCAGCGGTCATCAAATGATACTAATATTCATCAAACTTGCAGGTATAGGAATCATGGTTCCCATTACCATGACAAGACAACTCCTAAAATATGTTTTCAGTATATAATCGAATATAAGTAGGCCTACTATCGAACTATCAACTTCAGCAAACTCATGGCAAAGACTATCATTTGAGATGAATAGATTGTATCATACCAATGACAATATAGGCGTTCCTGTTGATATATCTCATACACTTCTCCAGGCAGTAGAGGCAGCATATGCAGCACTTGATCATAAACTTTGCACACTCATTGCCGCTGTTCTTAAGCCTACAGAAATTGTATCAGAATAATTTATATTGTTGGTGGGAACTAGGAAAAATTTTCTCAATAATAATGACAGTCTTCATGACCAGGAGCCATCAGTGGCTCAAGATTACAGCTTTTTTGGTAAAATTCGACCGTGTCACATATTATTAGGAAATACTTTGAGCTTACTGACCAAAGATCCTATACACAGAGTTAAAAAAAGGTCCAACTATTACAAGGATGATGTAAAAAGGTCAAGCAACTAATTGAATATCTCATGTCATCGACTGTTTTGAGGTCTATATCACCATAGGTAACCGTAGGTTGAGAGTCCTAGCTGTTGAATGATCCATCCGAAGCTATGCCCGCTGACACTGATATAGCCTGAGACCTATTTTTAAGAATGTTGCTAACCTCATATACAATAACTAGATATGCTATTTCTTAGAATGATGTTATCTTGCACTTAGGTGATAATACCAAAAGTTAAATCCATGAACTCATAACTTACTTTTCGTTGACCTTCATAAGAATGTATCTGGGAATCCTGACCAGGGTGATGAGGAATGCTCCGAATGCTGCCGAGCCGAGATGATTAGTGACAGTTCTCCCTGTCGCGTTACATAATGTACAGTTCAACTTCTTCTTCTCACTGTAACACGTAATCGTAATTCCTGTAGGTATATACTTTGGCTTGCTTACACTGAATTTTCTCTCGCCGTTTCTAGGTCCCGTTTCCTATAATTACTTCCTTGCATTTCCTAATTTCTGTCTTCTACTATGGCTATTTTCACAGCTGCGTGATATCCCCCACTTGGCCAGATATTTTAATGGTCAGCAATGTTTCATAGAATAAGATGTCCATCCCTGAGCACACTACTAGGGTTTGAGATTCACTATTATTTGTAACGCATTTGGACTACGATCCTAAAACAGTCCGCCAAAATGAAGTCTTTCTTACCGAGTAAAGAACCATTCAGCTACAGCTCCTGCAACCACCAGTTCTTGAATAGCATTAGCAAACTCCGACATCCAGATAACACCGATAACAATGTACCACCAGAAGTAGGTGACAATCTCTCGATCCTCAAACACCACAGTCCGGTGTTCTGAGTCATTAAACTCTGGTCTGGTCATGTCCGTCACAGGGTCAGCTGCATAAGTTTAAAAAAAGTTCAGTTAGCGGGTCATAACGGATGGATACAATTCCTTTTCTGAATGTAGACAAAGATAAAAGTTATGAGATTATGGGATTAAAATAGTGATATACATATAAATTTCTTGTGATCAATATTTGAGTTTGTGTTATTAAATAATTTGAGCAAGTGGTACAATGCAGTACAACGAGACCACAAAATAATTCATCTGAAATAAATACAAGGTACAGTAATAACAGCGTGTGGCCCTCATAACAGCTTATCATAGTATAGTAACAATCTACTAAATGAAATACAATCTCCATATGCTTGAAGTGCTGCTGCCACTGAAAGAAAATACCAGATCAGGATAGAAATAGGATCTTCTCTTTAGGTAAATGAATGGTGAATGTGAGTTAGTGATACTGGCATTCTGGTATACGGACATACTGCATTGTTATGAGATAAGAAGCGAGATATAAACAAAAAAAACATGCAAATAACTAAATAATATCAAAGCTGGTGGGTGACAGTTGCCTTATAATACAGGCCTGGGTGACAGGGCTACTAAAATAGATCAGATTTCTGCAAGCAGGACACTCTTCATACCTTTTGGTTTAGCTGAGGTGGAAATCAATGTTGTTACACGAATGATGTAGAATGCATTACATAGACAGCCTGGACCAACAAATATGAGGTGAGGGGTAATTTGATAATTTCCTGACAGAACAAGGTACAGGTACAATGTTTTAGTGAGATCAAACACTATGATTGCATGTATTTAGCCGCAAACACTTTTATTGGCAGTCTATTTCATTCCAGTAGCGGAATGTTTTCCGAGTAGTGCCTAAAATGAGGTGGTATTATGTTAAACTGTTTGCAGTTTTGTAACAGTTAGTTTAAATTGACTCATCATTCAATAATTTTCACTAGTTAATTATCAGTACAACTGACATTTGTGCATAAGCCCGTCTGTTTTTCCCCAAGTTTATTCAGAGGTGCTTGTGAAATGCAAATGTCAAAATCGTATGAGAACATAACTACCCCTAAACAAGGGACAGAGTAAAACAGGTACTTACTGACTCCAGCACATAGGATAAGTAGAAGAACGCCGAATGCCAGCACAATTATCTGATATAGATAAGTCCATATGGGCTGTACAAGTATAAACGGAGAGTTCTCCAACACTCTACCCGCCTCCTGGAAAAGTGCTACAGCTAGCTGAAGTCGCTTACGCATCACAATAATCACCAACAGTAGTATCAACTGTAATCAGTAAGAAACGGAGGTTAGAATATGAATCGAAGAACTAAATAATTATCGTCTGCTCCTTGAATATCTATATCTGAGAGAGCACAACTATTGGCTGCAAGAGGCTTTTTACTGCATGATGAAACTATAGAGTGTCTCAGTGAACAATTTGGAATTAAAATATTTAAACAAAAAGCGTCAAACAGTATGAATAAAGGGATAATTTTGCTTCTAAAGTCTAGCGCATCTTAACTGTAAGACCTGAAGGGTTGTTTAATCTGAACATTGTAGAAGGTTTATAGTCATCGGCTGAGCGGTCAGAACAAAATCTCTAACATGGTTGCCTAGATAGAAGGAATAATACCATAGAGAGTTAGAAGTTAAAGTGACCTTTAACTCATATCACAGTAATCAACCAACCAACTCAAAGCTCTCAGTATCTGAGCTATGATTAACTTACTGTAAGTACACTAGCCACTATACTATAGACAAGGAAGGCTGTCCTGGCATCTACAGTAACCATGATGAGCGGTACACTATGCTCTTCCTGAGGATCAATACGTTTAAATAGCAGATACCATGTATACCACAATGCAACAGTGCCACCTAAAATATTCATCATAAATGTCTAATTATCCAGCAAGACAGCATGATCACACTTCCTACATTAATGTGTCTATGTCTTATTCAGTTATGGACCAGCCCTTCTCTCTAGATCAAACGATTGATTTGTAAAACAGGCAATCAGTGAACTATTAGGAGTGGGCATAATTTATCTATTTTGATATGAGTAATACCATATAATAAATTCAGCATGCAGGTTATGCAAGTGGTATAGGCCTACTGGCTAGTGCATTAGCACGATGTATGAGTCAAGTATTTAAGGTTACTTTCATATGTGAGCATGAAGAAGTTACAATCAGCGTCTCATAAGATATAGATATCCGATACTCAAAACACAGACCATACTGCACTGTAAATGTGGGAGTGTTAGAGTGTGCTGTGAAATGGCACTAATGCCAATTTTATGATAAGTAAGCACACTGGATTAGGAGCAGCGCTAACCATAATAAGCGATGAAGCATCAGTACAATCAGGAGATATGGATATTCTGTATATACTAACCTATGGCTGCTACTGCGGCCAGCACTACTATGAACCATACAACGACTTTAATCACAAATCTCAGCAGGAATATGAGTATCAGCGACATACCTACAATATTAAAACATATCACACCTGTATATATAATAACAGTTAAATCATGGATTCTTATTTATCATAGCTACTTATTAGAGGCCGTTGCAGTTTTGTTTTAATGACCTCTCTGCTTGCTTTGTCAATTATGCCATGGTACCTGTTGCTTCCTAAAGTAATTTCAAGCTAAGTATATACTTCACTAGTGTTCTATGGCATGCATGTTTACCAAAGGGTTCAGATTTACTACACAACTTCATGACGAATTGTATGTCACAAAATCTATACAGTAACCCCAAAATGGTCCTATCACTAGTCTAACAAAACTAGAATCCCTGATGCGACAAGCTAGAACGATATGTTGTGGTAAAGGTTCAATTAAGCAAGACTATCGGTAACTGCACCTGTGAGTCATAAGTCATACAAAGCAGTCTATATAGGTGATGTAGATAAATAACTGTACGTCAGTCTTACCGAGAGCAGTAGCCATTAGTATAAGTATGTCCCATCTAACCATATAGAAGCTGGCAGCCATCTCATTGAAGAACCTGTACTGTCCAAAGAAGTCTGTGAATGAGTCTATAACGGAGCTTATCTCTGTGGCATTAGCAACTAGGTTAACAACATTCAAAGGGTTTTCTATGATTGACGTCGGCAGGCATCGATGGAAGAAGGGCTCTCTGTTAAAAATATATAAAAAAAACATAATTGATCTTACCTTATTGATAATAGGTAACAGAATACAACTATGTTTATTGTCAGGAATGAATTAGATGGACTATGGATTGGTGACATGCACCAATATCATTTTTCTTATAGTTTGTGATTTGGAAATTACTAAGAAGTTTTTAAGTTGGGTAGACATTTGGTGAGGACATGGTTCTACATTATCCTTCTCAATAGGCAAGTCAATTTTGTGAACAACATATCAAAGTAGCTTACAAACTCTGCCCTGAGTTCTATGTACTTACTCTGGAGGCACATCATAGGCGGGGCAGGGTCCGTAACACCCAGTAATAGAGAGCTCACACTTCTCCTGGGTAGGGTAGTCCTCAGGCTTGATGTTATAGTTACACAGCTCAGAGCCTGTATCCTGGTAAAACTGATAGAGCTCAGCAGGGCTGTTAATATTTTTGTCTGGGCACTGCTTCACACATATCTTGTATGTCTTTTCCAGATTGTAAAAGTTCATAAAGAACTGATACCTGCAACAGAAAGACGCGGAGAAAATTTAACATTGCAAGAAGAACAACCTTTACGGGTTACATATATATATTAATCGTTATATATATTATATACATAACATTACACTGTAAAATTGATATTGGCGGACATTTACCAAATTTCTTATAAAATTCTTTACTGCAGCCAACCAATGCAACAACACAAATGGGGCCATGTGTGAAATGAGGATAAGAATCGAATAATTTTTTTCAAAAAGCAAATCATCTATGGCTGTTCAGCCAACATTGTCAGTAGGTCTGAGGGCCTATCATGGCTCCAAAGTGTTCCATTACCTCACCAGGGAAACAATGTTTCCCAGTGGAATGCCACAGGATCCAAAACGAATCTGCCTGAGTCCCCAAACTATGCCTGTACCTGTTGGATGCACCAAATGCACTTAATGGTAAGAAAACATGGAGGTGAGTTTACATGACTCGTAATTAAATGATGATATATTGGCTACAGTATACTATGATATTATATAAAGGCAGATAGTAGGTACCAATTTTAAACGTTTCAACAGCGATTTTGAATATGTGGCTGTCGTATGTTACACACTACATTTACCCTATCAAGATTTAACCCACATGAATGTACCACTGTATAGAAATGTGATATGACCTCATTCAAATATAATGGTCAATTGTGGTTAATTGTATGCAGGTAGGATACCTTGCATGATAACTTAGAGCAGGAGATATAGGTGGTTTTTAACAAAATTACTACACCCTCTGTAATTATGATAATTACTGTTCATTCTAATTTCATGTTTACTACAAGATGGAGGCATCATGACTGAAACCTTCAAATGAGTTAAAATGACAGCATATAACGGAATGCCAATAGGTGTTTTGAGAAGCTAAAAGGAACATCATATAATGAGATATCATACAGATCATACACCTGTGTATCCTAGCACTGAGACCGAACAAAGTAGGGGAGGCAACGACAATGGAAAATGATTAAGTGGTAATATCTCATTTGCAAACACATCTACAAGAACGGTTTGTATACTCACGGCTTATCACTCATGTCCATATTGGAGAAGACCGACTTATTCACCAAATCAGAGTTGAAATTATTGGTATTGCATGTGTTACCATAGTCATCGAATCCATACAGTAATCGCCCAACGCGACCAAATATCAGCGTAAACACCAGAATACCGAACTACAATATGAAGGGTAAAACTACATAGGTCTAATGGTCTAAACACACGTGAGAGGTTGCAACCTCAGAGGTTTGCACAACGTCACAATTGCTAACATATATGCTGACACCAGCATCTACTGATCCTCAGAGGTTTGATGTGTATATAAAAACTTATTGAGGATCCGCTGAGTTAAGATTTACTTCTTACACCGTAACTTTCAGAATCAGGGGTAAAATTAGTGTACATATATTTTTTGGTACGCGGCCCAAAATACGAGGCCATGGTGACAACCATAAAACTAGGCCAGCCCAAATAGTCATCTCTCAACTCATCATCGATTCGACGAGGCCCGTTATATCTTATTGTATTATTGAACGGAAATCAGATGAGGTTTTGGAGATAGGTTCTTCTGTAATCCCTCAGGGTTATACACTCTATATTTCATATATTACAGTATTGACTCCTGTGCTGTGTGGTGCAGTGAGGAGGGATAAGTTTAGTTCAGCCCACCGCAATCAATCATCACCTGGTCGCAGACTGAGTCACAAAATAGTGATGGATGCAATTTATCTTAATTAATCTGCAGTTAGATCATCTTAGCCACTAACACCCACAAGTTAAATGTGTCTACTTAATGTCTGACAAGTTCTGATCAGAGGGGTGTATAATGCAGGATAATGCAGGGCTAAATCTATGTATGAATCACAGTTCACTGCTAAAATTTTCTAGGTCATGGCAGACTTGTTGTACAAGATGAAAATACGAGGATTATTCCACAGCACAGAGGAATATTTTCAAACCCAATACACATCTCAAACTCTTCCCTTATGATGCTGGTTTTTGGTAATGATGTTTGATCTATGGCTATATTATTCATGTTCACATTCTAGATGGCACAAGATGGTCAAGCACTTGGCTAGCCTGGTCACAGATGGTAAAGTTGTGTCAATGCTTCATTCTTGCAGATGCCATATAATAATTCTGTTCTGACAACAGCAGTGAAGTGTAGAAACTCAAGTAGATCAAGGACGAAAAAACAGTAGGCCTATCTGTCTACCTATGTTGAGTGCATATCAACATGTTCTGCTGAAAGATTGTTGTGTATTGTAGTGCTATATTGGGTTGCACCATTATTTATGCTGCGAATGTGAACATTGTTGGGTCATTAGCAAATAGACACTCAAATGGGCTAATGGATAAGCCTTGTCTTGGGATTATCGCATGGGCAAGGCAAAATAAAATGCTGTAGCAAAGACTATTTAGTAGGCCTAGGCTATAATTGGTTGTGGTATTGATATGGGATACCAATGGGATTTCCTTATATTTTCCTTTTCATTGCCTGAATATTTTAAGAATAGTACCATTCAAGTTATGCAGTGACTGCACTAAAGCTTCCTCTGCTTAGCCAGCTAATTCATCTCTCAAATTGACAAAACAAATATTGTGTTACACTGGATAAGCGACTATATTTGAATATGTCAGATAGTGTGGATTGATGCTAAACAGATTTTAAAACTAGGTTGGTTCTTATGACACTTGTGATGTTTTTGCTCAGCTATCACTTCCTTCAACTGGAGGTAATGCGAAACAAACTTGCATCATTTATCTCCTCGGCGTTACTGTTCAATGTCACACAGTGATGTCATGATGAAATCTGTCATGCCGCTTGCATGACTGAGTTCACTTACATAGTGCACCTACTGTTCCACATTCCCTAGCACCAGTACCACACATCTTATTTTTCCATTGTCTAAACCCTTTCTCATCTCAGACTGACCTCAAAGGAGACCGTTATCGTGTGAATATCTCTGACAACAACAACACTCAATATAGGAATTAACCATAGGCTTTTCTTTTCATTGAGGACACATTGGCAACTTAGTTGCTGCTTAATGCACCTATATCCTGTATACAATACGATCATGTACATTGAATAGAATAATATCTGCGTTTTGGGATCCAGCCTCTCATTTTTCCCTCAGCCTCCCCTTTCGATCCCGAAAAGAACATGGACCCACATTCAGGTCACATGGAGATATCTAGTAACAATGACACTGTGACTACAATAATCCACTGTGTCATGATACTGCATGTACCCTTGTATGCATAACGTACACGAAACAGAAAACTGTTAACTCACCATACCACCCCAGTACAGGAAGAACACAATAAGACATGGTATATCCGTACACGTCCTCTTATTCTTTATGGGATTACCCAAATCTGGATGGTTTGAAGCCTAAAATAAGAAAAATGGGTAAAATGGGTATGACACGGAACTGAAGCCTTTATTTCTGAACAAAATAATAAGTTATAACTGCAGTAGCACCGGACAAGGAGTTAGCTCTCTAACTTACTTAGTGCACTATGTAAGTGATAAGAAAGGATAAGTTAACAATTATAATATCCACATGTACATACCTTATCTCCACCAGCACAGCAGCAGCATAAAGCCCCCATACTGAGGAATATCTCTAACCAGCTCACGCACAAGCCTAAAATCAAATCAGAATCAACATTTCAGACAGAGATTCATAAAGAATTATAGCGTCTTGAATTTCAGTACCACACTAATCATCAGAATCATTGCAAAACATTTGTGACCCGTGCGTGCGTAGTGGTTTTTGTTAGAAGGTATGGGGATGGGATGAGCCCGATACCCCATGATTTTCCACCAATACACACATTTGGACAAATGACTCTAACTGGAACTCTAACTGCCACATTACCAAAGTCTTCAACCCTATGAAGCGGTGATCACGTCAGCAAGTACCAAGGAAGTAGTTCATCAATTCGACTGTAGTACCCTGAGTCACGTTTTCAAACTTCTATCTACTCAATTTTCTAACAAATGAGTCATCGCAAGCATCATACCATCTACTAACTTTATCCTAAGTTCGGTTAGAATCAACCGCTTGCCTTAGTCCACTAAAACCACAGATGGAGAATTTGGACCATATGACTACTGCATTTCGTAACTTTAGGCTCAAACCAATGTAATGTTAGTCTTCTATTCTGTGTCCTCCGACGAAATTGCAGAATGGACGGCAGAATACTCGTGATCCTTCCTTGTATAGTGAGCTCTAAATTGATGCACGAATGAGACACACAACCACAATGCTGACAAAATGCTTCTATCCTGGCAGTTTCCTTCATAGGACTGCTGCAGTTCCTGATTTTGGGCTTCAAAATCAGGAACTGCGGTAGTCCTATGGTTTCCTTACTTACTGAAAAGAATCCAGAATGACCACTATTGACAAGTTCTCTCTGGTCACAGAGTATGTTTTTGTTTTTTGAAACTGCTTCCGGTGTTAACTGTAGAAATGTCCTAGTTAACACACTCAAAGGTGTTGCAGGTGCCATTTTCATTATTAGAGTAGGAGTTGTTTGCTACTGCTGATGAGAACATTACTATAAATTTGTCTCCTGTTTACTGTTCTACAAGCCAGCAGGGAGGGTCGGATTTTAATCATTGGTGGGATCAGGGAGAATGATGGGATATACCCCACCCTCCCTGTGTTAACACATGAGATTGTGGTGAAATAACAATATATAAATTGTCTTCTTTATTTCAGATAAACACCATATGTAAGTGATTATGGCCGTCGGGCGAGGGGCAAAAGTCTGGGGGACTCACACTACTATAGCTATTATAACGGGCTCTATTATCGATCAAGGATATAGGCAATGATGAAAAAATCCATAACTGATCTTTCTAATAAGGTTGAAATTGTTTAAAAAATGAGAGAGCTAAGAAAATCTCATGGCGAATAAACTTATATCTCACTGATAAAAATAAAAGAGCAACAATATAATTATTAGCCAGTATTCATTTAGTCGTACCAGTATGCGTTTGAAATCAATCAGTGTATAAATCCGTGGGCATGTTCTTTTGACTATGTGATCGATATGAGTTTTGAAAGTCACATGATTGTCTATAACCACACCTAGAAACCTCGCACCCTTAACATTCTGAATTGTCTCCCTGTTCATGGTTGATGAGCTGGGAGAAGGCGTGTGACAATTATGAATGTTCAAGAGATGCATGGTCATTGACTTCTTTGCATTGGCTAGCATATTGTGGTTATCACACCAGTTGGTAATAACATCTACAGCCCGTTGCAGATCTGAGCCAACAGTACTGCTGACCTTGGATGTTGTGATGATGTCATCCGCATATTTAACGATGTTCCCGTTGTCTGATGACAGCAAGTCGTATATACAGTAGGCAGAAAAGTGGCCCGAGGAGGGTGCCCTTAGGTGTTTCGTTTTTCGTTTTCAAGGTTTGGCTGATGGAGTTGCCTAACCTTACTTATTGCTCTCTGCCATTCAAGAAGCTATGCACAATCGAGATTAGGTTTATTTTAACTCTTCTTGATGCAAGCATCTCTATTACTTTCGTTTTGTCCATTCTGTCAAAAGCATGTCCAGGAAAGCGGTAGGAGCAGCAGGAAAACGGTAGGAACAGCGTGACAGCTCTTTTCATCTAACATTTCTGTCCATTATATGCCACATGTGGTCAGTCAGAGGTTAGAAAATTGTATTTGAATCAATGTTGTTTTCAAGTCTGAGGTGCAAAGCAAAGCTGACTCAGATGTAGGTAAGTGGAATATCAGTCTGTTCCCTCTGTTGTGACGGAGTCAGGTACCGGGTGCCACACGCGGCACCTTGGCACACAGCTTTTAAATATTACTCTGCATTCACAGACGGAGGGAACGAGCATGTACAAGTGTGAAGGAGGAAAAACACTAATCCTCATATTAATAGCAATAGCGTTTTGTCCCGTCCTGCACGCTTTTTGTGCCTGTCATATGAATTTGGAAATGTTCAAAATGCTAGACATTTGGAATCAAAAATTATTGTTAGCCTTGTCATGTTTCCAAAACCAAAAAAACCAAAACCGTGGCCATGTGACAAGGCTAGCTTAATGTAGTAAAGCATCGTAATCTAAAAATTCCATATATAAATTTTAATTATCATGTACTTACACTATATGCTAGGCAGGTGGAACAATAAATGTCTAAGGTGGTGGCTGATATAATTGACTACTGAATTAATTGGCTGTTATGATTGCCTGTCAGTCCTTAATATGGAGTTCAAGAGCTTCCATGAGTAGGAGGCGATCGGCTTTCGTTTTTGGTCAAGGACAAGGGAGTTAATAAACTACACACATATAATAATATAATAATAGTATATAAACTATAAACAATAAACTATATCAATAATATGATCCGACAAAAATATATTTTGTTTCTTCTCATTTTACATGCAAAAAAAAATACATGGTAATACATTAAAGTGATAGAAAGAAAGATGTATTGTCTTTTTTAATTTTTTGGATGACCTATCTGGATTACAATCCCCAGCTTTCACATGGCAGGCTGGCAGCAATCATAAAGACGAAAGACTAAATATCCCTTTGATTTAAAGTGATAATTTGTTATAGCTACAGTAACAATGGGCTTGAACCTGGATTCAGAATGTGCACAGCATGGCCAAGCTGCCAAGTCAATGTATTGTATAAGATCAGTAGCATGGATTGAGAAAGCATTCAGCCGAGCCAAGCAGTGTTATTGTGTAATTATAATAGGTTGTTGTCTTTACTTCATGCAATATTTAAAATTTATTACTGGGGGGGGGGGGGGTCTTTCAATTAAAAATGGCCAAAATTGCTTTCTGATCGCTCAGTGTGTGAGCGAGCCTGCGAGGGGTATCGCTCACAGAACACTCATTGATTGAACTATATACATTCTGAGTGAGCGATATGGGAACAAACTTGATAATTTTGAGTGATGTGATCGTGACAATTTGCTGTAGTAAAGAATCGCTCATTTTAATTGAAAGACCCTCCAGAGTAATACTGGCCATGAGAAATACCCGTTGACATGATTTTAACTGGCACAAGCTAGTATAGGCAAGACTCCAATATTTCATCGTGATTTGTCTCCTCTGGAATACTTCTGCCGTTTTGTAGATTAACAACACAACCTTATAACACAACATTCCAACTTCATCGAAGTCAAACTACCTGCTGCTCAGCCTTTGTGCGCCTTTAAGATGGAGGTCCTGATAATAACATAAAGCTAGAATATTTTTGTCATTGATAGTCATAAACAAAACAGTACTGGATAGTACTGAATAATTTTTTGATTTTTGATATGATGAATTTTTCTATGTGATGTGCTCTGTTTGTCAAACCTCATTTACTTAGTACATGGTAAAAGTACAAAGAAACATAAAAAACACAGTATTTTATTAGTTTTATCAGTAACAGTTACAGTAACAATGGGCCACCCAAATGCTAGAACGAATGCAGCCTAGCAATTCTTCGATCGAATATATATTGTAACAAAACGACCTATTGAATATCTATTCAGCACACATTGCTTACCCATGTGAAAAAGTGATTATGAAATACTTCAATTTTGAAATCAAAAGAATTAAAAAACTAAATTGAATTAAAAATTAAAATCATCAAAGTGAAACAAAAGTTATTATATACAAGGTTGTTGTCTTTACGCACTAAACCTTTTTGTTTCTTCATGCAACATTTAACCCTGATAGGAAGAAAATATAATATCAAATACTTCAAGTCTCTGCAATGTTAACAGCTACCCTTGCATACAGATAAACATAAATAGCTTATACAAGCTGATAAAAGCACAACCACGTATACAGTTATCACATAGCTGAGGACTTCAAGATAGGTGTATTGCTTCATATATATATCACAGCAGTAGTCTAGGATTTTCTCTTGCCTTACAGGTCGCATGCATACTGACTCTCGTGATCTTGACTGGGCATGTGGATCACTGATAGACTAGGCTATAATTACCACAAAGATAGATGAATTACTAACCACTAGGTCTGAGTTCCAACCTGAAACATGTATGTTGGGTTGGGCAGGGTCATAATACACCCAGTAAGCATGCTATTATCAGTGCTCATACACAGATGTTCAAAAACACCTAGTTGAAACTTTTTTTATGATAATCTCAATGTTTACCACTACCAGTGCTGCAATCGGCTCTTGTGCTAGACGCCAGGTGAAATTATGCAAATATGGATTGATTGACATGTATTTAGGCTGGGGCAATAACATCATTACTGAGAAAATGCTCATATGAGTGAGATAACCATTTACAAAATGTCATGTCAGACTGAAAAAAATCTTAATATTATTTTCAGTCCAGTACTCCAGTACCCATGATTGAGAACAAGTACTGGGCTCTGATTGGTCAATTTTTATGAATGCAAGCTCCACCTCTTCCACCCTCCCTGGTGTAATCAGGGAGTTTGGGACCAAACTCCCAAACTCCCTGGTGTAATCTAAAACCATTTATCACCTATCAGCTGAGTTGTCTTCACTTAACGCATGACAGGACAACTACTGGTTACTGTATACTGCATTGACATAGTACTCAATGGTACCAATCCTCTTCCATTAGACAAGTTTAAACTACCCTCCAACTCGACTTCCCTGGCATGAAAAAATACATGTTTTTATGAAAAGCATATTATTGAATGTCTGGTCATAATATGGTATGATACTATCAGAAACATGCCAAATTAATCAAAGTTTTTGCATTGGACTGCTCCACTGAGCAGACAGAACATATCACCATTTTGCTCTCATCTTTCCATATTGACCTACATCTGCCTCAGAAATAGCCCAGAGAGACCAGATGGACTGTTATTGGACCTAAGATCACTGATATTATATTTCAGTGCCATGGATATATTGACATAATGTGTCTCTCATTTATTTAACTATTGTGAAAACACATATCTCTTTTTTGATTGTGATGATATATCCACAATTGGACTCTTTTTTTGTGTTAAGGCTTAAGGATTTACCCTGATGGCTTTTTTACCTGGTTATCTCAACAAATTCCATATACCATTTGATCTTGCTAAAAACTAAACCAGTGTGGGCAACCCTCCTAATGTATTCATTAACTTTATGTTCTTGTGAGGATACACTTTATACAGCCTACCGCTGGTCAAATCATAAAAATAGTTAGAACCGATTAGGTTCAGTATAATATTGAAGCATTCAGTTCAGTACTCAGATATAATGTTTTGGTAAACAATTGATTCATATTATACCATAATATTATGCCATTGGCTGTGTCAGCAGTATTCACAGTATATACTAATGTCTGGAATATTACACTAGCACTCTTGCTCTCTGGACTGTACACAATAAGATATATTCTCTCCTCATCCTTCCAGAACGGTAAGTTTGCAAACGTTTTCATCGGCAGTATTGCTATATTTTACATATTTTACACATTTCTATGGTTATTAGCAAATTACTTGGTAAAGCTGTGCACTGCTAAAACCCGTCTAAAATGCATGTTGATCTTCATACAGGTCGCTTCTGTCTCTAGCTATCTGTCAAGTCTTGTAACACCATGAATGTGTATCTGTGTGCATCCATGTTATTTTGATGATTATGTTTTGAATTCCAGAAAACATTCATCATGCCATACCGATATTTTTAGTTTGCTCATATCATCTTTCAAAATCCTTGATTATTAATCTTGGTTGGACATTCTGTATTTTTCTGTTCAATTTAATGCAGATGAAAATTTTCTGCTGTCAAATTGTAAATAATGCAAGAAGAGAGTGACTGTGTCATTTTACCATTTAATTAACAGAATGATGGGACTGTTAATAAAGTAACATCTCCATCTATTTTAGTAAGAATAGAGATTGGAAATAAAAATAGATGATGGACCCAGAAACAAGCAAAGCTGAAGAAGCTGAAGGCACCAAGAGCCAAAGTGATGATGTGAATGCTGCTGGGCCTAGTAACGCGACACCTCCTCCCTCATATTTTGGTAAGTGAAGGGTTCACCGAGAGCTGCAGAGAGTATTCATATCATCCAAATATATGATAGTATCACCATTCATTACAGGGTCACAGTAAATTTAGTTTGTATACTGCGGTACATATTTGAGAAGATCATCTCCCGGATAAAATTGGGGTTGGTTATTCTTTCCTGTCATGAATTGCGCCCCCCCCTTCCTCCTTTTAGCATCATTATTCATTTTATGACACATTTATCTGCATAACACTCAAATTCAAAATGGCAGCAGTCCTCAATTCAACATTAACCTGGAGTTCCTAGCTTTTCTATTTGCATCCCTTAAAGTCTGCAGTCACAAAAAAATTAGCAAGGTTCAGTACTTTTGGTATTATCAATCATTCATTAGCTGATTATAATTTAGCTACTGGTATACTATTTGTAATTCCCACCATAGTACATATGGTGATGTTTTTTGCAGTTTATAACATTGCGGGCAATAAACAAAATATATAAATTTAAATATAACTTGCATCTTTTAATATAAGATATAAGTTCTTTGCGCTGTAGAACGTTTTTTTTTGTGTGATGAATTGTATTCTGCTCACACGATGAAAAAGAACAACAAAAAACATATCTTGATTTATCGTATGAAAATGATGAATGAATCTTATCGTTTTATAGAAGTTCAGAACACAGTTCAGCCAAGCTGCCCTCCAGAGGATCAGAGTGCCATTGATATCCCGACCACCGTGTCTCAGGGCGACCCTGTCACACAGCAGCCAATCAGCATACTGGAAGATGAAGGCACACTTCCTCCCCGTCATGTTGAGTATACAGGTATTAAAACAAACAAACATTCATCAAAGCATACCCAATACACTCCGAGCAACAATTCAAAGTAGAATTGAAATTGTTTCATTGCGGCTTTTTGTTAAATACACTTGATCGACTGCCGTTATCATTTCGATGAATGTTTTTCATTAGAAGTAAAAAACAATCAAATAATTGTCAGCAACAAAAAAAAGCGATTCATGTATTCCAGAGATATCAGGGCTCTCAACCACCCAGATTTAGCCCGAGTTACTCAGATATTTGGCTTCAACTCAGGCAACTAAGGTGATCTCAAAATATGAGCTAAAACTCATATTCATCCAAGTCGGGGAATTCCAGAATTATACAGTTGGTCTTTATTGACTTCATATGAATTTAAACTGAAAATAGAACCCTTAAAACCATTGGAATTCATCTGCAGAGCCCTAAATTGCACTAGGTCTTTGACCCCGGACCTTGTTGGGAAGGCTAACAGAGCCCCAAAATCCCAAGTTCTTCATGCACAGGGCGCGTCTTGCGCCTTCGATGTGCCTCTACGCGGCACGGTATTTGCAAAACTCAGGATTCAGATCCTCCTCTGCACACAGAATAACTGAAATTTTTTCTCAATTCTTGAGGCAGTTTTTGTTGTAGTTTGTGGAAAGAATTCACTTTTTATCTCACACTAGTTTTGGACAGACCCTTATCAAACACTGGTTGGTCACTCCATCACTGCTGGTAAATATTTTGAACACACGTAGTTACCAACCGGATTGATATGTGTTTATAGGTCACATAAAGGTATGGGTAAGGACATACCTATTTGGCTTAAATCAACACGAACATTTAAAAAACCAGCAAAACCAATATTGATTTAAATCTTT
The DNA here is from genome assembly GCA_914767715.1 of Membranipora membranacea. Taxonomy (NCBI): domain Eukaryota; kingdom Metazoa; phylum Bryozoa; class Gymnolaemata; order Cheilostomatida; family Membraniporidae; genus Membranipora; species Membranipora membranacea. The sequence continues at coordinate 15,712,149 of OU612068.1, forward strand.
TTCATTTCACACAGACAAAATCCCCAGACCAGTAGCAAGCTTATTATCCAAAGCCTGACCTGACCTTTTATGTTATAGAGTAGTGTTTTGTACCTTGCTTTGAATAACAAAAATGCACAAAGGACTCAAAGCGGCTTAGTTATCATCAGCTAAAGAAAAGCCTTTTAGCAAATCTGTTCTACTTATCATGTTTGCCCTCAAATATAAATCTAATTCAAATGATTTGGCCTTTGTGTATGTCTGCTGAGAATTTTGCCATCGTTCTATCTAGACTTCCTCAATTTAGGAGGTAAGATGTGATGTATTTGATGTTTCCCCATGCTAGATTTGTGTTGGGGGTTTGGGTCCATACTAGTCTAAGTGCTCAGAAGGCTCCATTGCGAGTTAGTGGCATTATATTATCATTGCGAGTTAGTGGCATTATATTATCAACCACCCAATTGTGTGGGAGTTGAGTGGTTGATAATGTAATGCCACTAACTCGCAATAGAGCCATCTGAGCAATAAGACTAGGTCAATACTAACCTTACATCTGTGTGTCCAAATCGAGGGCTACCTCAAATATATATTTCATTCATAAGGTATCCCACAATGCAATTTGCCTCAATTATATGGAAGTTATCTTGACTTGTGAGAATGTTGTTAACACGCCATATAATTTGTTGTATTTAATCATTTACTTGTTTATGACAGAGGAGATGCAGGAGTTTATAGAGGATGACAGCAGATGTGATTGTGATAAAACCGATTCCTGTCGTAGGTGTGGAGAGGAATGTGATGTAAACTGTAACGAAGCCTTTCTCTGTACAGGAGAATGTGCAACAAAGGAATTAAAATTTAAAATGCTGATTGCCCCTTTCTGGTGAGTGAAAGAATAATCGAAATTTGTTTATCAATCTGTGACATGCATGCAGGACTTGATGACTGATTGGTTTCTTTATGGTAAAAGAACTAGGGCAGCTAAACAATAATGACAGAAAAATAAGTTTCCATGGGTATGACAAACATCCATTTATTATAAAAATATATATCACAGTTTCTCCTCAGATTATCAGCTATCCAGCTATTGCAAGGGTGGATGTAAATACTGGCAAACAGCAAGATAGAAAAAATTCAAGTTCACAGCCCTTCCTTTACAACCTTTCCTTCCTCACGTAAATCTAGTTCGTTGGATACTTGTAGGATTTTCTGTAACATGAAGACGCTGATTCCATGTGTGAAGATTTTCAAAGATCATGAAACTCTGAATAATCTAAACGGTACTGATCTACGCAAGAACGATGTGATGAGAGAGGCGCGGGATATCATTCTACAGACTGCTCCACTCTGGATGAGCAAAAGATTCGAGATTCTCTGGGCTGGGCTGATGTGTGTGGTTCTCTTAATATGTACAGTATGTAACATTGTCATGGTAGCCACTGACACTATTTTTATCTTGAGCTCATGGGTGATATTTGGTGTGATATTACTGGCTTTCTTTTTGTGGGTAGGACTGCTTGCTTTTCTGCTCTATCGTAAATTCAAGAAGGCGTCTGTAAGGCCAGCACGATGGGTGAGAAGCAACAGACCAAACAATCAGAACAATGTAAGTGTCAGTAATAGAAGACCAGTTGGAAGGTTGATTCTCTTTCAGCTGATCAGTGAGGCTTGTTTGTACCCCCAGGTCATTCTCTCCCTTAGAATGGCTGAACTGAATCGCCCGATCCTCGCTTCTGTGACTCTCTCTCTTCTCACCCTGCTGATTGTTTGGGTTTTGAGAATAGTCATTTGTAATGCTTACAAAGTTCATCTTCACAGCCTCTTCTCGTGGGTTGTATTCGTCACCGTGGGATCCTACCTTCAAGTTCTCTCCCTCCTGGTTGGGCTCTTTCTGCTAGCCTTTAACAATGAGTCAAGCTACTACACAGATATTGTAATACCAGTTGTAATGGCCCTCACACCTTCATTCAACTACCTGATGTTCTATATCGGTTATATGTATGATATTATGCTCCATGCGGCAGCACTATCTCATTCAAACTCGGATGAGGAGGAGATTAAGGATCATGCTATTGAATTATTTCAGAGGTTACAAGATTTGCCGACATTCCACAAGACATTCCTAGCTATGTCTCACTACTGGTCAGGTGTCATCGCTTATTTTTGGATGATACCATCAGTACTTCTTGCTCTCGTCATGGTTTTCCAGTTTGATGATGGGCTGATTGACATGGTTGTTGTAACTTCAATCTACTTTGTTCTGAATGTGATCATCCATCACCGAGCAGTATTAGTATCAATGTCAGCGCATTTCATGGTAGCTTGTATTTGTGGTTTTGTCTTTGCCCTTTGCGCTTATTGTGCTGGTGTTTTGATGGCTGTCGTAAGTATTGGTCTGTTTATCCTGGCAGCACATATCGTCATGCTCATCAGTGCCTGCTTCTCGTCCATGCAGTCTTCAGTAGCGAGACAAGAGGAAGTGGACAACAGAGTTCATCGAGAGCATATGAGAGAACTCAATCGGCGTGGATATTATTAATTTTGGAAGTTGAGAGATAACACCTTTGTTTACATTTGATGCAGAATAAGTCTAACCAGGTCTAACTCCTTGGTCTAATAACGGCCTCTTTACCATATTGAATGAGCATACAAGCCTTCAAGGGTGTCGGTCAGCCATTGATTGCAGTTCCTTCCAAATTCTAGTGTTCCTAACAAGAATGTAAGAAAATCCTGAGCCGCCAACCACCGTTTTGGGTCAGATATTCTCAATTACACCAAATGGATTTGAGTAAGGGTCAGATAATTGCTAGAAAGCAGTATTACTATTAGCTAATAAATTGATTTGGTTGATTTAACTAGCTTTCAAAATCAAACGATCATCACTTTCCTTTTTACAATCTTTACATTTGTAGTTTCCATTTATTGTTTTCTTCTTCAAATGACTTGAGGCAAATGAGTAACTTCATATTATTTTTATTATTATATTATTTTTAAATTCTTGTGCAGACTTCTCATTGTGAGTATGCAAAAATATAGGCATATGGTTTGATGGTCGAGTAAGTAAATAAAGTTGATTGCGGCTTTGTGAATAAACTGATAATTCACTCCATCTCCTCGCAAACAAACTTGCAATGTTATGGTGCTTTTTCTATGAACTGGTTATAAAAAAACAAGGCGCTTTGTGAAACCTGCAATAGAGCTTCACCAGCAAATTTGCCTTTGCCAGACAGCGATGCATTCAGTATGTTAAGTCTATGTGCTAGTACCTAGTGCTAGTGCTAGTACCATAAGTCTACGCACAAACCAAAACCTTTAAACAGCCTTGTTGCGCGGTCAAAACAAAAAAGTGGCCGCATGACATGGCTACTTCAACTTTATTACAGCACTTCAATGTGTTACAGCCCTAAACAACAGCACATGACATGACATCCACTAGCTGCTGAAGCCAGAGGCCGAGCAGATTGCTGGAGGACAGAATGTTCACTCCAAGCTCCTTCCCTGCAAGGTATATTTGTGTCCTGATAGAAATAGAATTTACCATTGCCTCTCTGGATAAACAGCAAAAACAGAAGCCTGTGTATTTGTCTCACATCACAACATACGAATACAAAAAAATACGTAATGTACTTTTATGATATGCTGACCTGAACAATTTAAATATGAAAGTCTAATTCAGTAACCTTTCATTATAGTGTTCCAGGCTGCAGCAAACAGTAATAAAAGAGCTAACTGGTCATAACCACACAATTATACTTTTGTCCTCAGAGAAGACCAGTGTATATGCATTGTCAATAAATTAGTGTCAGCAAAAAAGATGACAATACTGTATTGTTGAGGTGTTGCTATTTATGGCAATAAGACTAAGTACCAAAAAATATTTGTGGATTTTTGTCTGAGCTGGATCAATGCCATCAATAAAAAAGAATATAACCTTTCCCCTTTCTCCATATAAAAATCTGTTGACATGATTGACACTTGCATCAAGGACTTGCTTGCATTGGACTAAAACTGATTGCAATATAATTTCTTCATTATACAGGCGTTCTTAAAGACCAGTGATTTGTTTTAGAGGTGACTGGAGGCTAACATCCCAAATTCCCCATTTACTAGTCATGGCAAAGTCTCGGTCTCGAGAGACTTGTCCCCTCAAGACACTGCCTCGTCTCGACAGACACTCTTGATAAATGTCGAGAATTGTTGATCATAAACACTGTTTTTGTCACGGTTTTTGGGTTTTTTGAAACCAAAAAACCGTGGCGATGTCAATGAAGTGGCAGTAATAGTTTTCAATTTTATCGGCATTGATACATGCCTCGGTCTCTTCTCAAAATTTGTTGCTGTCTCGGTATCGTCCTGTCTCGCCATCATCTGACAATTTGCAATCACTACCAATTACATAGAAAATAGTTTTATATCTTTCTGGTATTTCTGATGGCTATGGTAAACATCGTTGAAAAGTCCATTATTGCGGTCCTACGTTTCAATGCCACTTTGAATTCTAACTGATATGGAAAATTTAATACGGGAACTTGTGATGAGATTAATACTAGCTATCTATATTTGAAGCAAGGAGTGAAAGACAACTCCTTGGTTAAAAAGTTAATATTATATAAAAATAGCTCGTTTGGCTACTGCACATAAATATATATCTCCTATAGAGATTTTCCACCACAACATACATCCATATTGATTGAAAAGGTGTAGGCTTATAAGGTGTGCATACAAACAGAAAAATTTCAGCAGGAGAATATGTACCGCAACATTCACAACTTTCCTGCAGCTAAAAAGTTTATTGGCATTGTCACACAGATCGAGTGTAATACTAGCCATAAGATATATATTTAAAACAGAGGCAGATGTATGATGTAAAAACAATTTATCCTTTCAAAGGTTTAAGATGACATTTATGTTGTTCCTGGCTAACTACTAGAGAGAAATAACTTCAACTGCAGAATAATTGACCAATATATACAGCTTTTACGTATACTTCTAGAGTAACGGATTTGAAGAATCGCATTATAGTTTTCTACCGGCTTCCTTTCGATACGACAATAATGAGTCATTGAGATTATTCCCAGAATTTGATGTGTTCACTGTAGACCTTGAATTTGATTTTCCGCCATGTCTAGCAGCATCTCCATTAGCCCTAAATCAAGTGATAGAAAATGAGAGAAACTAGACATTAATACAGGTAAAATGTTGAAGCTCAAAGAGTCGTTATGTGTATTAAAAGGATGTCTATGATATCGTTGGATTTGGTTCATGTTTTGGACGTAGTACAAACTGGTGATTTATGATGAATTAGTAATGATAGAAAACCAAGTGGTAGAGAAATTAGGCACACGTAACAAAATAGGGCTAACACAAATTTGTGACCGTTATGGTTCGCAATCGAGTCATTGGAAAATGGAGAGATCGTTAGCAAGCTAGTAGTTCAGGTCACAGGTTTTTGTTTTCAGTTCATCAGTAACATTATTTTTGTTGAATACATACTATTTGTGGTCTTGATGTTTTTGACCGTGATGATCTGCTACGGACATAAAGGATATGATGAGTTTAAAAAAAGTTTTTCTTTTCCAGTCTTGTGGCTGTGACTTAATTCAATGCAAATGTGTTTCCATTATATGTTCAATCAGAAAAAACAGTCTATATCCGATTATTACAGAACGCACATGGAACAATGCTCATGGAAAGATCAGAAAAAGTTTCATCAACTAACACAAGGACCCATCAATGAACACTATGAGTGCAGTAATCTTACCTATCATCATAACTGTGATCTGATTGCGGTTGATTATCTGAGTTGCGTGCTGTAGATTTAGGGTTGATACTACTCGATGGCTTGGCACTGATATATCCAACCAGCTTATAGTAATCCAGGAAGGTGCGAGCCACATTTCTACCTAGCTTCATATCTAACCAAACTACTGAGTTAGGGAAAACTTTTTATGTCTGTTCGGATCTCGTTGATCTCGATTGAAACGTTGTGATTTGTGCAAGATTTATCAAATGTGATAGGGGTCTCTATTTATAAAAGAGTTTATATCACATGGCAAGCCCCACCTTCGAAAGAGCAGACAATGAAATTTTTGTTGCCTAAAAGGCAAGGCGACAATAGACTGGATATGTTGCTCTCAGTCTGCAGCAGGCAGGTTGAGCACACCTGGGAGGAGTGCTATCTGGAAACACCATGCCAGTGGCAGACGGCATTGGATCTGAGCAGGATCAAGTTTAATCTAATTGCCTGCAATCCAGTTGCTCCCTTCCACTGGCAGGCATGATCAGTGACGGGGGGGGGGCAACTCAGAATGCATACAAAATGGACTGAATTTGGTCTTTGTCTGAGCTGAACCCGGAACATTTAACAATTAACCGACCGAGCTTTCATTATGTGTGACTGAGGTAAGTAAAGGATACATGCTTCCTCTGTATAAGGTAGAGCTTGACTTGAGGATGTTACCATGTAACTATAAAACGATACTTCTAATGTATAACAGTGAGACTTATCATCCAAACAGCTGCCTAATGTTCTAAAAGTAGAGTAAATAATATAAGGTCTGATAGCGTATAGGAATAGTATGCGTACCTTTGAGTGTATAATGTGTTAAGGCACAGATTTTGCTTGCAATTGGCAGTACAATACTGCCGGAGCTAGTTAAGATGATGTTGTTAAAGCACTCAAAATCGTTCTCAACTGGCACTAACTTCACTGTGTCTGTGTCGATAATACATGGCTCCTTATGACTTGGATGGCTCGCATAATACAATATCGCGTTGAAAAGGAAATGAAAAGCTATGAGAGAGCTCACATACCTTCGGCCGGTACCAGCTTTCACAGAATCTCTGTTGAAATTTGTGTTGGCTAGGCTGAAGTCCTCAGCATTCTGACACAGAAGTTTGGGGAATATTGCTTGCCTCTCATACCGAGTTATGTCTTCATATACATTTCCATACATAAAACCATTCATCAGTGTAGAATGAGCGTGGATATCTATGTAAAAGTCCAAGTCTACATCCTGCAACAAGACATCTGAGTTTTCTCTTCATGATAAATGAGAGTACAAATTCCAATTACCTTACTTTACTTTTCCTAATAATGATCCCCATCCATTTTCTGTGAAAAACAGTTACTGGAAACTCAACTCCAAAGATGATGTGTGATAGCGGAGATAATCCAGATTAACGCCGTTTGTGCCGAAAAAAAACTAGGTTTCTGATACCTTTATATAATATTTAACATAGGACGTCGCTTCCAACCATTACTATTGCTCTATTAACCTGTTCCAAATGAGCCCATTTGAAAGTCTGTGTCGTAAAACACAGTTTTAGATACAAAGATAACTGATAGAGATTGTACTTGAGTGATTTTACCTCATCCCTATCCATATCCAGTACCAGATTTTTTGTAGCGTATACAGTGGGATGGGCCCATGGTGACGGCTCCTGCCAATGTCTATTCAAGTCAAACCCCATAAGTGACGACCTACAAACCAACATAATATAGTCCACAGGTTAAGCATAGCAAAGCTCAGCATGTATGTTGTACAGACTGAGGTTTTACATGATATAACAACAGAGCTTGTGGATTACCCAGTTAGAAAGCTTTGAATTTGTTGTCTGAAGATTTCACACAATGGTTTTTTATATAAAGCGTTTCACCCACGTAGGAGGAGACAACTTTAATTTAAGACAGGTGACCAATAATGCCGGAAACTGGTGTATTTTAATCAAATGTACCTGACTTTTGCCTTTTTTTTCTTGGATCAAAGCTCCTTTGCTTCTTTTTTTTGTAGTCAACAATTAGGGAGGTGATTTTATATTGTAAATTATAGTGATTTTGAGAAGTACACGCATCAAGCTGTTACTATCTGCTGTATGCTGTAAAACTCAACTAACTGGCTTTAAATGGTCAAATTGATTTTCAAATAAATGCTCTGCTCTGCCTAGAACCAAGACTTCAAAACATGGTATCCAGTTGAAACAGAAACCAATTTTCACAAGAATCTCTATTTTTTTATCTCCGTTGTCGCAACCTGACATCTCCCAGGTATTCCATATCTCACTTATTTTTAGTCAGGTGGATATTTATGACATATTACATTTACCTGTAATTTCCTAAGTATACCCCATCAGGACAGAGCATAGGTACAATCTTGAACACAACATGGTCTCTCAGAACCTTAGCTATTGGGTGACTGCTCACTAGAAAATCTATTATACCTGTGATAAGAAAACAAAAACAAGAGTAGAAAGTACTCCGATTGTTAGAGCGCCTAGCCTTCAGCAGGCAAGGTCTAAATCCTCCTGCATTCTACTGACTACTGGTGCTCAAACCTGTTTGCACACTGAGAGCAAATTTGTGATAAATTTATCAGCCTTTCTCAACCAAAAGATATTCCTCCGTTTTTGGACAGAGACTGCCCTCGTGGTTTTACCCAACATTTAAAAAACAAGGTTAATATACATATGTTACATAAATCCAGGCAAAAATATGTTGTAAAGTATGCTGTCAATAATAGTGTCATATTGTAACTATTTGAGGATTTCTCCTTCAGTTAAATGGTTGATACATTTCATTGTCAATTTGTGATAAGCGTACATTTATGGGAGTTTAAAAGGATCAAATAACGCTAAATATCTTCTTCTAGGTTTATAAGAGGATAGTAAGATAACCAATCAGACCTTGACAGACAAATGAAGCCGGAGATTCTCCAGGATGAACCCTGGCTGTCAGGAACACAACTTTCTGTCTCTGTCCTCTCTTTGTGTTATCTGAACTACTTATAGTCAGCAAATCTACACGCCTCTGTTGCTATTAAAACATAAATATTAAAATTAAGCATGTCTATCAATTTGGAGTTATCTTTCTTCTTTATATGTACAGAACAATGAACCTCAATCGAGGCAGGCAGGATGAACACCTCAGCAGCTGTATACTTGTTATCACAAGTCAGATCTAAGGATAAAACTTGTGTTTTATTCAGCGGCTATTTCTTGACACTTCTGGGGCTTCACATCCCTTCAGCAACTTTTAAAAAAACTAAAACATTCTATTAACCATCCTAGAAAACACTGGTCATCGTATATGGACAACTTACCACAGAATAGCACAGTAGCTCACGCCTGTAGAAGGATAACTCCCGTTTGTCCAGATTCTCAAGATAGTTTTGAAGGCGTGTGTATGAATATGGGAAACAGTAAGCAAACTGATACACCTCATTCTCCTTGTCAAAGTTGAAAGCAAATGACATGACGTAATTTTTTCTGTGATCCGGGCATCGATAGTAGTAACAGTGTTTGGCTGGTATCCTCACCCTTAAAAAGGTAAGAAAGTAAAAAGATGAAGCTTATAATATTCATCCAATCGAGTCAACCATGTAGGTATACAAAGAAGAGTGCTACAATTATGAATTCATGAACGTTGGAGCCAAGGATAATAAACAAGCTTTCAGCTTTTCTTAATCAATAGAGCAAACTGCACATGTGTATGAAACTTCATGGTAGAAATTGTGAGACATGATTGGTATAATATGAGGAAGCTCTATGTGAAGTTAATCATGGTAATGTGCGGGCTGTGGAAGTAATTTTCAATTACAATGGCTCATAGAATTATTTTGTACCTAGGAATTTTGTCTAGGAGATCAAGCCTTAGAGTTTCTCACATGTGATTTTCACTTACACGTTAACATCAATAAAGGATGTAATAAGACATGACACTTAACATATGTAAATGAGGTTGGATGATAACCAGTACCACAGTGTCCTTGAAAAATACATAAATAGTCATGATATAAAAAAACACTGACGAGTGTATTTTTAGACAAACATGCAATAGTCGTCTCCTTATTTCACATGTTCAGACAATTCCTAAGTGTTTCATTAAGCTTGCACCTCAATGTGCTGCAATTCCCTATTGTCTGATGTGTGATGATGACAACTTGAGTAAAAGGAAGATTAAGTGCAGTCCTTACAGCTAGCTTTGATCTCAAAGCGCGCAATAGCCCTGAGTAAGAGGTTGCTCAGTTAGATAGAGCACCTGCACTCTATCAGGCAAGTGTTTGAGGACATGGGTTCAAATACTGTGCAGTCTACTGACAACTGGGCTCTGTTGACATTTTGCCTGCACACTGGGAGCATCTTGGCGCCAAGCACAATTATTTTTCAGTCTACGACTGCGATAGACTTCGGTCAGCCTTGTCACATGGGCAATGTTTTTTTGTTTTTGGGATGCGTGACTGTAATAAAACCTGAGCACCCCTAATCTTACCATTTAGGCCTGTTTGTAGATTTGACGATGGGGGTCATACCATCTCTATACAGTGATTTGGTCTTACTGAAGTTGACTATGTTGAATATGACTCTTTGATCAGCCTTGACATTCTCGACTGTGAAGTTAAACCAGACTCTGAACCTAGGGTTACATGTATCCGGCCTTATGAAGACATCATACTCATTGTCTGTTATGTAGTCTACTCTGCCCAAGTTTCCTGCACAAAAGAAATTCAGAGAATCAGTTTTGAAGAAATGACATGATGGAACACAAAAACTGAAATTAACATGAAACCATACTGGAAAGCTTTCAGACAATGGACTTAATAATTAATAATTAATGAGTCTGTTTCAGACTTACCACTTTCGAAGCATGCATCAAAAACCAGATTTCCTTTCTTGGGTTTGCCAGAAAATCCAGGTGGCAGGACACAGTATTTACTGACATTCCCGACAACAGGCTCATCATTGCTCTCTGTGTCACTACCTATTGTAAATAAGTAAATCAAGTTAGTTGGGTCTTTTGGTCTGTTTATAAAACATATGAGTGCACACAATCTATGAACTTCACAGGTTGTGTTGAGTGTACTAATCACAGAGATAAGTCAGCAGGAGAAAGTCATAATGAGAACTGCATGTCGAGAGAGACTGAGGCATCCCTAAAATCAAGGATATCTCGTCTCGAGCATTGAATTGGGGTCATCATACAACACATAGTTCAAGAACGGCGGCTTGAGGGTATTGCCTAGCTATGGTCCTTTTCTAGCTCTTGAAAATTGAACATAATACAAATCAAACCATGAATGATGTTAGATCTGAAGTCTGACCAATCACACTGGTAATACACCTGTAATTGGGTGAAGGTCAACTTGTTGCACCCATCCTCCAAAATAAAATGATTAGTATGCTGATGACAAATGAGGGTGTAGCCAATTCAAAAGCACTGCTATCAGTGATATTGAACCCTGTTAATATTTTCAGGTGTATTTGCAATGGAAATCTATTGAATTAAAGTTTGAAAATCTTTTTGCAAAATCATTTTTGGAAGATCAATGCATACGGATTGGCTAATGTAAATTAGACCGGAAATGTGTGCAAAATGCAATGATCTTATATATGAGGCCACTAAAAAATTCTGACAACCGTTTTTCAACCCATAGTCACCAATATGGAAGACCAGGAGCATACCATCATTTTGAGTGGTCTGGTTAAAGAATTGAAAGAACCTGAAGCAGGCCTATTGAGGTGACAAGTCAACATAGTTTGCATGTAAAGCAATGGGGAAATAAATAGAGGTGTTGGACCACTGCGGAGTTCACGCCAAAAATTAAAATAAAGCAAAGTCAAATAAAAACCCAACATCGGTATGATCACAGCTCAAGACAATTGAATACCTCAAGCTGCACAGTCATCAACATCACAATAACAATGAATTTGAAGCTATTCAACTCACAGTCATCCAATCTTTTCTCTATCATCATTGCTAGAGTGTTGAAAAATTGTATGACCCTAGACCCTATATGATTGCCCTAACATGGTACAACTCCTACCAATGGTAAGCAGATGACACGATTTTGACTTAGGCACCTTGAAAGCGATATACTGCGGTATTGTGCGTATAAACTCAATTGCCTTCAATTTCCTCAACTACCCACTTTCTGGTAACCAACGTGGCAGAATGAAGGGCAAAGGTATGACAGTGAGCAGGGTAGCGGGACTTGGCGGGAATGAGAGGCGGGGCAGGCAACTGATGATGAACGCCTGTGGACCAGAAGATGACTTGACACAGTATGATGTATCAGGAACAATAATTTGACTGAAAATAATGTGATAAGAACCAAGGAGAGTGGGTTACTGATTGGTATTACTTGTGAGTCAATAGATCTGACAACTGCTAGATGGCTGAGTTCAATAACCATTGTCACTATTGATAGTTAAAAATAGTGAGCCAATGGCATTGAAATTCAAGAGAAATTGAGATGAGCAAATATTCATCTTCGAAGACATATTTTTTTCTTCCACCTGAGTCCCAGCTGAGATTAAAAAAATACCCCTCAGTTTAACATACGCTAGTCACCATAATATATAATGTACATATTCTCTTTATTGGGGACTATGGTTGATGATTGAAATGAGATTATCCCATGTAGAGATCTCATCTGTGAATACTAGTCAAAATAGAAGAAAAACCTCACTAAGCAACACATAAACAAACCTGAGTTCTTGTCAGCCATGTTTGCAATCTACAGAGTGGTAATCTGCAGACAAATTATAGCCAATAGGTTTTCTCTTAGGTTTTCCTATGGGTAGTATTGATTGATCACAACCTCTGACCTATGACATCACAGCAAGTACCCTTATATATAAGGCTGAAAGACAACTTGTAAATATTTTGTTGCAGTTTTTGTTCAATACCAGAGTAGCTTTATTTTGTTTGACCCCAGAACAATTAGGTCATTTATACTAAATCCAGATCAGAATCTGGAAGTGACTTTTTGCAAGGAGCTTGATATCTAAAATACTCGGAGAAAACGGTAAAGAGGTAAGTTGATTATCTCAAAAGAATAACTGTCAGTTTCAGGATGTGTGTTTCAGATGGGGTATATGACATTGATGGTGGGTCAGGGTATCCGTTGGTGCATTATATTGTCTGAGGTATAATGTGACAGTTGTTACGTAAGCAACATAGATTTTGAGTTAGGGGGTTAGGATGATAAATCATTAAAGTGAACATTGCAAGGTAGAACCAAGGAGGTCAGGCAGATAAACGAATATTTTACACTGTCATATAATTTGCGAACATCAGCAGAACATTGGCAATCGCCAAACTCTTTGATAATCGGGCATTTAAGAACATGGTATTTTTATGATTGGAAGTTTGGTAGGAGATGAATTATTGGAGCACCTGCTGGTTGATATAACGCTCATTTATACAGTGACAAGTGGACTTGGTGTCAACATAGATTAGACAGGATGTAAGAAAATAGCTAATAGGAAGCATTTTAATTTACACCTTTTAATTCCTTCAATTGTTTTAATACAAAATCAATACCTTGATTTTCTTTTGTTCCAAATTTGTTGTCACTATTTTGATCACTAACAAGATTTACGCAACTGCACTTGATGGAAATACCCTGTGGCCATTGGCTAATCAGCAGCCGTTTTAAGTTCAAATACTTTCAAACACTTTCAATTCACTGCCAGCATAATATCTCAAGGCCATAATGCCTCAAAACATCCAAAAATTAACGGGTATTCAAAGTTTCATTCACTATCTCTGCTAGTACTCCAGGCCATGTTGCAATAAGCGGGATTATAGCATGCATAATATACATTATTGGTAAGCTGCAGGTAATCCAATTTATAATTAATGATATTATACAGTGATACAACAATACCTGATATAGGTTGTCTTTGTACAAGGTAAAGCTACAGCAGCCGTCAATTGGAAACAGTTGCATTTATGGACTTCTGCCAAGCTTTCCTAGCATCCTGAAATAAAGAAGCAATAAAATGCTGACCTATCCATCATTATACAAAGCATCTGACATTATTGGTGACCAATGCCATCAACTCAGCGCAACATTAAATCAGATGGAAATTATATGCAGCAGCAATAATGATGATAGTAATCATGGCAATCTAAAGCTGCTCATGAGGATTGCGTATAATTGTGTGGGGGAGATTTAATCCAAAGCTGATCGCCGATATAATAAACCATTTCAAAGTACACGCCATGATGACTTACTGCACGGATCAATACAACAAGTCAGATGGGTGCAGGTGTGGCAATTAGTTTGCACTTATGCGCTGTCAATAGTCCTATGTGTCGGATTTTTCACCCTCTTTGTTGGCCTTTTTTTTGCAACAGAAATAAGGATACGATACTTTTTTGTGCATAAATTGGCCATAAATTTGACTCAGCGTTGTCTAAAAATAGAGTTGACCCCACCTTGCACAGAGTCAGAGTCACGAAGAAATAATTGGTCATCTTTGCATCGATTAGCAAAAATTGGTCTATCATGACATGTGGCCTGGTTCTCTGTAACTGCATCTTTGGACAATGACACTTTCCGAAATACTGTCAATACAGTTCTTACCTGTATGAGTTTGATTGGCAAAAATGTATGTACACTGTGTAGTTAGTGCAGGTGGCTGGGTGCCAGGGAGTGAAGCAATTTCGAGTTTTATATCTCATTACTGTAGCTTTTCACTGAAAAATATCTTGGTATAGGATTGCAAGGGATTAATTATAACTTGAAAGAAAAAAGTCATCCCTCATTTGACTCTCGTGAGTAAGATGCATGTGTCGGATACAATTACAAGTGATAGATGGGACATCATTACTTCACGTCAATCTGATTGCTAAAATTGTCAATGTTAATTTTGACCTCAACATATATAAGCTTCCAAAAATGTAAGATAGGTTTGAAGTTATGAACAAATACCAAGTTGCAGTTTCTCAACATATCTGTCCTTCAGGAGAAGTTTGCATACCTATCCAGCATGAGAGCAGAGGGTTAGCATTCAGGGGGCAGGTGTATAGTAACAGCTTGTAATTGTTTGATTGTAAGCCTGTCCTTTTGGCCTTCCGTATAATATTTTCCTTGGAGCATATATATCATAAATAAGCCTTTCCATTCTTGAAGATGTGGACAACTTGGGAGTGAGATTTTAGCACAAAAGCAATTCCTATAGATCAGGATCCTTGACATCAATAATGTACTCACACAACTACCAACAACACACTGCATGCATATAGATCCTCCCAAGCCGAGATATCAAATTCTTGCTCCAGTTTTAGGAAAACTGTAGGCTCAGTATGTTGGTGGGTCTCCTTGCTGTATTAACCTTGCTAGTGCTATTTTCTTTGTCTGGCTTATGTGGTAAAGTTGACTCCGCAAATTACACCTACTCTTGTGTAAAGGACGATATCTCCGCACGTCCTGGCTCTGGTACTTGCATGGCTGTCAAAATAAAAAAAATTCTTCTCATCCCACAACGCTTGATGATGACATGATCCATCACCAACTGATCACATTCTTCTCTATCTTATCTACACATGGAAGGGAAATAAGCACTGCTTATTGTTTGTCTGTGCTACTCCTAGCAAGGAGTAAAAGGGAACTTAATACATCTTGCTGGAGACCTAGCCTAGGAAAGAAGGTTATTGTTGTTGAAAGTGCAGTTGAAATGATAAGACAACAGAGGTATATTAATGTGATGGCTATAAATTAATAATATAAGAGTAGGATTTCAATAGGAAAAAAACACACAGTTAGCATGAAAGCAGGATCATAAAAAGAGATATGTATCTATCAGATTTTGACAACACTGTTGGAATTGGTGTTACTGTTTGCAATTTATTGACAAAACTCTTTGCTAAAACACTTTTTTTATTCTTTAGATAGGAGAATTTATTTACCATGCTATATGTGACCATCCAAAAGTACAAATGACTTAGATACGTTCTTGATCAATATGGGTCAAATATTTACAGCTTGAGATCTTCATACTGTGGTATCTTCCTTTAAAAGTATATACCAGCCTATCCTCTAAGTAAGTCAAGCACATAAGCTAAAGAAAGAATTACCCATTTTTTGACAAAGGGGTAGCAAACTTTCACTACATATAAAATAAGAATTATGTTGGCTCAAATTCCAAAAATTTATAATTGATTTCTAATTTTTCCAACATAAAAACATATTCACTAGTTAGAGACTGAAATTTCAATTGAGAGACTATTAAAAAATCTATTCCTAAATAAAAATAAAAACTTCTACTACTGGTGAAAAGTTTTCACAGTGTTTTTTTGTTATATCAGTCAGCTGACCAATCACAACCTGAAGGGAACCTCTCATCTCAATTTCAGTCCTACTACTTGATCCTACACTGTCTAAAACTCTTCTTGGATTACTATCAACTTCTGGTCGCTTCTCTATTACACCAAACTGAGTCATCTTCACCTTCAATTGGATACTGTTACATCTTGATGGCTAGGACAATCTTGTGACACCACCACCAGCAGCCAGCTTTCAATAATAATTTGATGTGTATATATATATTTCTATATATATATGTGCAAGCACAATTTACGCAACGGCAGAGAATAGAGTAGTGTGTGTCATTTGATTTGTAATGGTTGTAAAGTATTTGACTGTGAAAGATTCAGAAAATCTATCGATTTCGTTGTGTCGTAAAAACAACTTTGCTGAACTTGCTCTAGACATTTCTATATTAGTTCTATACGCAGCTAACTTGGATCCATCTCTCATCTCAATTTACCGTCTTTTAGTTTTACCAAACAAAACGTACACCAAATCTTCATATTCTTCATATTTGCTGATCTGACGTGGATAATCCAAGCATCAAATTGCAATGATGAATATATCATCTAATAATTCTCTGCATCACAATCACATCGAATCTGCCAATCCTCTGAGCTCCAACCAGCCGCAGCAGCAAACAAGCCAAGACTGTGTTTCATCAAGACCAACAATTACAAGTGTACAGGGAGGTGTGATCAACACATCGCCAGACAAACATCCCTCCGCTGATAGCAATAACGAGTCCGGGTCAAAACCACTAAGGATGAAAATAAAATTGAGAAACGAAGCTGGGGAAACAGACGAAACACGGGAAGTTAACTTGGTAGGCAGGGTGGTGACAAATTGCTTTACAAATTTATATTATTATGCCGAGGTCGAATATTTATAAAGAAAGTGGTTAAAACACAACTAATTTGGTACTTGTACCCTTTCAATCAAAGACTGTAAAACAGACAGGTGTGATCAGTCATGCCTTTGTTTTGGGCCAATAGAAGTACTTATATGTATATATTGTTACTGTATCAGATGGCCTTGAGTGTCTACCCCATAGACTTAATTTTAAGTCTATGGTCTACCCATACAGATATGAGTACACTACAGTAATTGTCCCTAGCAGGAAAAGAAATTAGGCAAACTAGCAGTAAACAATTCACATTACTATGCATCAAAAACACCCAGACTTTTTTCACTTTGACTTGGATGTTAACCCAAGTATTAAATAACTACTCTTATGTAAAGTATAGACTTAGTTAGTTCGAATAACTGTGAATGCTAATCATTAACATTTTATGAGTCTGATAAAAAGCATTACTTTCCTTCTGTGGGAAAGAAATCTAACAGTTTTTTCCAACTTTGTTTTTTCTTCTAACACGGGTGACAAAAATTTCATGAGTTTTTGCTGCAGGTTATTCATGGGATATTCTATTTTTCATAGGTGACAGACAAAATAGAGATGATTTCGTTAGATAGTACTGTAGCTGGCAACATTGCATTCCACCCATTGGCGGTACCGCAGAAAATCCCTGTACTACATTCTACAAACACCAACAACAATGCTATTGCCACCAGCTGCAGCAAAACATCTGATTTAGGCCATGAAGACCTAAACAATGGCGTTGTGGATGACTCAAAGACGAATCTGATTATTAACTATTTGCCTCAAAATATGTCTCAAGAAGAAATCCGCTCCCTGTTTAGCAGTATCGGAGAAGTCGAAAGCTGTAAACTTATTAGAGATAAACAAACAGGTTAGTTTTGTGCTACTATTTTACTAGCTTGAGAAAACCATATATGTAATACCAAGCTGCCGATGCCAATATTTGAATGGAGTGGGACTAAGTAACTGCTCACCCAAGTGCAATACTGCTATGTCACTCTGATGGTTTCTTATTTCAATAACCAATAAGTGTACTTGGTATACTGGTGTTTGAAAAGCTACATGGTAACTTGTTTCCGTATTTCAGGACAAAGTCTTGGCTACGGATTTGTTAATTACAAGAGACAGGAGGATGCTGCTAAAGCAATTCAGACACTAAATCAACTGCGTCTTCAAAACAAAACAATCAAGGTATGCAGAAAATCACTCTCGCTCATGGATAGCTATGCGCTGCGATATTCATTTTTATAAATTCATTCAGGTTTTAAAGATTACACCTCATAACAGTAACTCTAGGTACATCTACATGCTATCAAATTTGTGAAATGATATTATTGTCTGAAGCTAATGTGGAGTTTAAGTTTTATCCATGAGGGATCATAACTGGATTTTAACAAGTTTCAAGTAAATTTGTTCAAGGTTTTCTCTCTTGGGATCCATTATCGATGGCAAGTCAATCTGACACTATATGAGGTTATAGTAACATAGCAAGCAATTAAATATCCTATGCCTTTAACTTAATCATTGGCTATCTGTCAAGTGCAATTACTGTTTGCAAATGGCATTAGTACCATAGGAATCAAATTTATTCCCTTTGATAGACCTGCGGAATTTTTAGTAGTAATGAGTAACCTTGTTCTATTGTCAGGCCAGAAAAAGCAAATTCATGTTCCTCTTACCACATGGCATTCGTCCTCAGCTAGATCTATTAATATAAGCATTCCAATACAAAAAAATGTAGAGAAATAAATTTGGCTAACATTTAGGGATGGGATGGGTTATGTTCTCAACACATTTCCTGTTATGATTTTGCTGTTTGTTTTACCCTTTCTCCACTATGAGTTCCGCTACATGTTTTATTTGGAATATCATGGGTTTATAGCAGCAGTATTTTACACATATATAGGCTAATTCAAACTTTCGCTTTGCATCTTTTTAATTGTTCTTAACGACATCACCAACATTTATGGTCACATTCTATTTGTTTTAATTTTTATTAAAGTAACACGGATAAAACTCATGCAGCCCAATTGCACCCCATATGTAGTTTGACCCCTGATGCGCAAGAATGTTTCAAGTATAAATCGTTCTTATTATATTGATGATTAAATCATGAGACAGATGAGTTTTATCCATGTTGAAGGCTTATCCAGCAGATGGTGAAGATGTGAGATTATCTCCGCTTCCTGACTGGGCAGCCAACCATTTGTTTGAAATTGATCGTTGTTAATCTTGTATTATTATTTGCTTCTGTTTGCTTGATCTATGCACAGGTGTCACTAGCAAGACCCAGTAGTGAAAGTATAAAAGGCGCCAACCTTTACATTTCTGGTATACCTAAAACCATGACACAGCTAGAGCTGGAGACTTTGTTTAGTTGTGCCGGGGAAATAATTTCATCTAGAATTCTAACTGAACCGGCAACAGGTTTGTTTTAACACATAGCCCTAGTATATTAGTTAGTGGAGGGTTTAGCTATTGTGTAACGTGGCCGCAACCTTTTGTACAAAGGTGACTCTTTAAAAACCATCAAACCTGATTTGGACCTCCCGAAAATCTATCGAGGCTGCAGCCATGTTACACAGTAGTAGGTGATGGTGTTTGTGTGCACAATCTCTTTGCTTATGTCTTACTAACAAATTTCCATGTCTTCTTTCTTGCTCTGCGGTGTAGGTTTCTTTTGCACGACCAAGCAGCGAAACGATAAAAGGTGCTAATCTGTACATTTGTGGATTCCCGAAATCTATGACACAACCTGAGCTAGATGAGCTCTTTCAACAATGTGGCAATATAATCACATCAAGAATATTGTATGATAACAGCACAGGTATAAATCAGGGCAAATTCTACAAAACTGCTCTTTGATTCTGGATATTTGAGTTTTGTATGCGTTGCTTTTGTTTATACCTTTCACTCTCTATCTGTTTAGTGAGTTCCGATGGGCTTGTTGTTACAATTAGTATTTAAATGCCACACGATTTCAGAAGTTGTCTAATTAAAATTCTGGATATCCTAATGATGTTTAGTATTCGGCCATTCGCATTTCCTCCCAAAGGCTTAGCCTATTCATCACACAACCATTGTTTGATGAGTCAAAACTTCTACTTCAGTGCGCTGAGAAAATACACCATTTGTCCACAGCCAGCCAGCTTCAGATCGTTTATCTTATGAGAGTTGTCACCTTCGGTTTAACCTATCTGTTTCTCGGCTCTTACTGTTGTTCACAGCTTACTTCACGTCTCAATTCGATCCTTGCTTTATCCTCGCAATGCTCTTTTAAACTTTTTTGTACCATCCTTTGCATTTCAAGAACAGAAGCTAACTAATGTTCTAGACATGACAAATCACATCATCTAATCCCAATATTGTGCACTGCTTCTGTGTTCCTGTGGCCCCTACCATCTGCAATGGAACTCTGCAAGACAATAGTGTTTTAAACCTCATGATGTAAGGCATTATAACGATGTGACAAGAGTATAACCCAGTTTGCTTGATGCTAAATTAAGTGAGTTTTTAGACAAACTCATGCAAAACAGTTGATTGCTTGTTCATTTACAAATTCTTTGCATGAGATATTATATTTTTTATTATTTTATTTCTATATTCTGCCAGGTCTATCTAAAGGTGTCGGCTTCATACGTTTCGATAAGAAATGTGAAGCAGAGATGGCCATAGAGAAGCTGAATGGATACGTCCCTCCGGGAGCCACAGAGAAGATAACTGTCAAGTTTGCTAACAACCCCAGCAGTAAAAGTGCTGCCACTATTCCTATGGCCCTTGCCGCATCTTACTTCGCACCGTCCAGACAAATACTGGGCCCAATTCATCATGCAGCTGGCCGTTTCAGGTAGGCTCCATTTACTCATTTTTCAACCCTGCCAACAACTATTTATCAACTCACTTTCTAGTGCTTCTCAGGGTCGGTCAATTTGGTTCCTTTGTTCCGCCCACTCTTTACTATAGAGAAAGAGGGAAACAATATTTTCTGCTGAAATGTGCAAGGATAAATTATTCATGGTTTATGGTAATCAATGCTCAGTAACTCATACTTAGAACACAGAAAGTGTCAGTGTGACTACACATAGAGAGTCACTGCTTATACATGAGCTGTGGCAAGCAAGAATTTGGCAGGATCCTACAAAATCAGAGGAAATGACCGACCCCAATGTGCATTCATTACCCAAATTACCTTCTCTCCGTAGTGCATTGTTTTGCTCCCTACTAGGCATCTAAGCTTTGGAGCACATCACTCATGTCACACTTACACAAGTATTGTTTATTTACAGCTCCCTGTACAGATTCTCTCCGTTTGATGTTAGTGGCATTGTACCAGCTGCCCCGCCTCCTCCACAACCAACTCAGACGATGACTGCCGCTCTCACCGCCCCTACACTCCCCACCGTGCCAGGTACAATACCAATAAACACCGCTCTCGCCGCACCACCTCCCGCCCCTATCTCACCCACCTCACAGGGCTGGACACTGTTTGTCTATAACCTCCCTCCTGAAACAGACGACCGCACACTATGGCAGCTATTTGGACCCTTTGGTGCTGTTCTGTCTGTAAAAGTAATCAATGATTTTGAAACACAGAAATGTAAAGGATTTGGTTTTGTCACAATGGCCGAGTACCAAGAGGCAGTCATGGCTATAACCAGATTGAATGGCTTCACAATTGGTGATAGAACCCTGCAAGTAAGCTTTAAAACACATGCTCTCAGAAAAATCTAAAACACTAGCTCTGGTGTTTGCGTCAGTCAGACAATCGTTGCAATAGGGTGAGATTCAACACACTGTTACGCTTTCCTCAACCTCATCAAATCTAGAATAATAATTTATTGGAACAATGTATTCGTATATCCTTTACCAATTAGCTTGTTTATTGTTGAATCTCCAACGAGTAACATTTTGCTCGTCTCTGCATATTTCCCCAGAGTTTTACTATAACCGTCTATAATTATATAAATTTAATATGAAGCTATTTTTGCCAATAATATATTCATTCTTCACACAGATTCTGTACAATGTCATACTAAACAGCATGTTCGTTTGAGAATGGTATTGCTCGGTCATAGTATTAACAATTATTGTAATTATTTGTTATTTATAATATTTTATGCCGCCGTAAGCATTTTGAATCTCTTCAAATTTGCGAGTCTATGAGCTGTGCAATTCTGCCATCGAATTTTAGTCAGTCAATTTCAAGTTTATGTTGAGGGTACACCAATATCAGTCCATTACGTAGAAAACTTATGTAAATAGTCGTCAATTATCATCTTTTGTTATTTATTGATTCCAAGTTTAATTTATAGTTACATGCTTTTGCTTTTATCGTTTTCGTTTTAGCACAGTTTTCATTATGTTTCAATTTCTTAATAGTACATGGAGTTGTAGAAATTAACTGTATAAATTTTTGTGTTAACCAACCTGTTATGATTATTTCATTGCCTGCGCTACAACGTTTTGTCTTCACAATATTTTCAAAACCGTTTGCTTGCTTGTGTTGTTAGTGCACCAGAGTATCATAATAATTTTATTACATATTATCATCATTATTATTATTTGAATTCAAGTTTCATTTCAAATATAGCACAAAGATTGTTAAACCTCAGTTCCATTTCATTTCCAACGCAACACACCGATATAATTTCACTCAGCGCTTACCTTATTTTCCTCTCCCTCTTTGCATCTGTTTATTTGTTCAACAAGTACCTCGACTTAGAGTCTTCTCAATCAAAAACCAGTCTGTAACTAAACTGGGCTATAAAACAGGTCTTCCAGTCTGCCTACAAACTTACTTCTACAAAAAATATCTGATATATATGACCTGATGCTGAGTAGTTTGACAACGTTATTGCTTTGTAAACGGATAATCCCTCAATTTGGAGGAGAGAACATAAAACCATTGTTATCAAGGACATATGCTTATTTTATGGAATCGGTTGGAAATATCATCTCTTGGGAGTTATTTGCCTTGATCATTTTATTTGTGTTACCAGGAAATACGTTAATCCATAATTGGAGCTCCTAGTAGTGACATGAGGCAATGTCTTCTTTTTTCTGATCAGTAAATTTCTTGATGGGCCTACAAATGCTGCTCGATTACATAATCCACAGGAAGAAGGTGCTGCGGCTCGAAAATATCAACCTTATACAAAATAAACATCGTCACTCTGTTGTCAATTACTACTCCTATATCCTGTCAATTTGTTTGTTGATTCCGACTTCATTCCACAAAGTTTAGTTGTGCTGATTTAATTTACAATTACTAACTTTGTTGAGCAAACTGAGAAATCATTTTTAGTAAATTTTAATCTCTACATAACAGCTGTTCATTTTCATTATCGTTATTGAGAAGCCATAGGTTGTGAATCCTACTAGCTTGCTGATCATTTCTACTATCTAATAATCTTCTTTTGTGGAATTAAATTTTTGCTGACGCTCTTTGTGTTCCAAATTTTGTTGATTTTCTTTGTTCATTTCATACTATTAAATCATTAGAAAACTAAGTTAAACTCTGTTTCATTCCTTCCCAAGTAAGACCAATTAGAGTTGACCGGTTTGAGAGTCCCAAAATCAAATCTGTTTCGAATGTGGCTACAAGCACCGTGGAACATCATTCTGTTTATTTCCCGTGTAGACATCTTTCCAAGAACAAAATACAGACATGATTGCACCTCAGCTTAGAACCATTCACTCATCGATGACAAATTGCCATATATATATACGTGGGTGATGATGAATTCAGTTATAAAGACATGAGTTGTTATATTTTTCATCCATTGGGTTGAAATTTGTTTCAATAAGTACTCACCCCAAGCGCATCTTTCATTTCAGATCTGTGTCACCTGCCCTCTCAAAAAGTTAAGCCTCATAAGCCCCACTTCCTAACTGGTATAACTGAAAAAAAGGAATTTGATTTTGACCAGCATTCTAAAGACAGTTTGGTAATACCAAGTTTGCCGTTGATCATTTTCAGTAATGAAGCTCAATTTCAGACAGATGGGTCAGACAAAGTCTTAGCAACAGGGAGGTTGGGGATGTGAAAGCAAATAGGCTCAACTGTTTCCTTTAGACACATATCTGTCAAAGTTCAGTTTCTATCTGTTGCGTGTCCAATCCAGCAGTAACTAAGTTCGATTCAGTTTCTTAGCATAACTTCTGATATCAGATTTGAGGCCTCGGACGGATTTTGCCTTAATGATTTGCTCATCAATTACTAATCTACTTATGCAATCACTTCCATCAAGTTTCAAGTGGCAGAGACTTATCCTTTCATTTTTATACACTATTATGGTGCTACATTTTAATTCACTTTTTTTACCATTTTGAATTAAATTAATAAATCATAGAGCATTAGTATTAGAGATTAAATTTTGCGGAATAAATTCAGTGTATCTAGGGCTGACAGGCATATGAGGAACCTTTGAGAGGTCACAGTAATACAGTGCATTGTCCTATCTTTAAATCGGTAACCTGCAGAACAGAAATCTAAAATTTCTGTTCGTACCAGGATTTGAGTAATGCTTACACGAGTGGGCAACTACTGATTTAGAGAAAGTGTTTGGATTCATATCTGCAACAAGCACCATCTACCATCATGTGATGCAATACCTTATGTAGATCGGAGAATATATTTATCTGAAATGTTATTGCACCGATTTAGGATCGCGGCGGCTGGCAGGGGTATATACAGGCGGATACGATACCCTCCTGTATACTGGCTTCATTTGTTTGACAGCTTGTATTTGTCGAATTATAGATAGGAGAAACCTAATATTGCCTATAAAGCGCTAATGTACACACTTAACTGAGGTGGCACGAGCCGATGTTAATACCCAAGTGCAACTTATCTGTCAATTAAACTAAAATGTGCCTTCTGGACAAGATCAGCACTCTAAAATTAATTCTAATTAGTGCTCCGACTGGGAAACTAATGGCCAACAGTGTAAACTTTTAGATAATTTGTTGCAAGTGATACAACTTTCAAACGGAATAGGAAAGCTGCTTGATGAGGGAATTAGGGCAAGCCGAAAAAAAAGTAACTAACAAAGCATAAAGATTAGTCACAACACAATGACAAGCTCTCTGTATTGTAATAAGAGCATAATTAGCATAGGTTATAATACCATTTCCATATGGCTGGCGGCTACTTGAGTGATGGGAAGGACCAACTTCCTTTATGAGCTGAGGTCACATGATGAAATCTTACTTGTGGTGTCATGCCTCTAGTAGCTCCAATCCCAATGAATGCAATAAGCTCAACTCTAGGGATAGGCTACAATAAATCAACTTCCATTTCTGCTACTAAGTTAGCTAGCTACCCACACACTATCGGTCAAAGCGACAAAAGGTATACTGATGGTCAACTGACCTTATAGCCATTACCAGATACAAACATTGTGTTCTAGGGAGGGGTGACGTGTGTAATAAAATAAAGACACAATGCATACCCACCGAAAAAATATAATTATGGACCAGCACAGCAGTCGTCAGTAGTGTGATTATTTTACATATGATGGGACTAAAAACTTCCAAGCTATGCCATATGAACGTGTCAGCAGTAGAAGAATGAACAAAAATATCATAGCTAGTGCAATATACAACAGCGCTAAAGTTTTTGTGGTTAATTGTATTTTGCACCATTAGAGATTCTGATCGACGGTTAGGGAGACTATAGATACATAGTTTGACATCAGCAGAGGAAAAATAGATGTACATAATTGGAGAAGATTAGCCATTAATTGCCACACCATGTCATTAGGGATCTGAGCTTATCAAATTGAAGGATTAGATTATTTTCTATTTCTTCCCATGGCAAATGTTCTCGAGCATTGATTTTCTGATTAATCTAATAAATTTCGTTAGGCCTGTATAATTGTATATTAGGCAAACCCCTCTAAAATAAGCTGGCAGCAGATGAACATCACACAGGCGGTGACCGAAGCAGAAATGCATTGGGCAGCTGTGTCTATAATAAGTCAATAATAAGCACAACGCCATCCATCTCATCTAAAACCCCTCGAATTGGGATCATTTCCATCAAGATCAAATATTATGTCGTCGATTTTGTTGAGTTGATACATTACTATCGTGCCGATTATAATTATTGAGGCTTTTGACACTGTAGCACTCTTTTGGAGGATTACTAGAGTGCAGGAAATGTATGATAAGCATTGGCTATTCTAAGAGCACTTTCGCCTTCAAGTGGTATCTAAAATGTGAATAATTGATGCAGTTTTCATATCATACCGCATCAATATTTGAACCAGCTTTTCCTAATATGTGCCATATGATTGCTGCATGCATAATTTATGAGTTATACTGTAATAACTTGACTCTGTTGTAATTTTCCCTCGGACAGAACCTCAAGTTACCTAAAACCTTAGCATTGTCCATTATTCAAGGAAAACTGAGAAAACCATACAAGACTTTAAATTGATATTCTATTGATCTATTTATAAACATCATATTTGCTTATAAATTTTTCACATCAGTAAATATTTTGTTTGTGTTCCAAGGATAAGAGCAGGATTAAAACTAATGGCAAAGATGTTCAGTTGAATGGAAATTTTGAACTTCTTCCATTTTCATATGGCTATTATTAGACTATAGTCATAGAAAGTAATACTAGAATCTCATTCAGAATCGGATAAAACAACAAGTTCAGGTTGGACTTGGCCGGTAGGGTTCACTACTTCAATGTCCGGTGACCCTGTGCGTGGGAACCTAACAGGGCTTGTAGATCTAGTAAATATACCACCACCCAGTTTGATGGGCTTTTCTCTAGACCCAGCACCAGTTACTCTGCGATTATTACCACTGGGTACCAGTTCATAAGTTTGTATTACTGTCCGACTAGGCTGGGTTATGATGTTATTGGCTGGTTCCCACTCTGCCCTGAATCGTTTAGGGTCCACATCATTGTCACGGTCCCTGTACTCTCGGGTATCATGCATACTGTACTTATCAGTGTCGGTTTTATCATTGCTAGATAAGTAGCGTCTGAGATCATAGTTGCGATTTGAGTGTTTTCGATCATGTTTGTGGGATTGTGTGCCCTTGTCAGCTCGCGAGCTTGAGGTAGGTGAATGTGAGGACATTCTCCTCCTGTCAGGGTCCCGATGAGATGCTTTATTAGTTTCAGACCGGTCTCTACTTCTACTTCTGGTATGAGCTCTGCCATATGACCTTGACCTAGAACGCGATATAGACTGCCTATGATGGCTCTTCTTATGTTGGCCGTGAGATGTGGATGGTTTCCTACCTTCTCTTGACGTACTTCTAGTCCTAGAGCGGGTTTGGCTACAAGACCTTGATCCGGACCGAGTTTTCGTCTGCCGCTTATGGATGTTTGTCCTAATCGGGCTTTTCGATCTTAGAGGAGAATTGGATTTGGATTTAGTGTGTCTTTTTGGTGAGCTGCCTTTGCTTTTACTGCTGGTTCTTCCGGCTGGTGATCTGCTAGTACTGTTTGATCTTGATTTCATCCTTACTGGACCAGTTGATCGAGTGTCAGACTTTGTGGGTCTTTTAGGTGGACTCCCTTTAGTTTTTCTACTGAGTTTCTTTGCAGGTGATCTGCTGCGACTTCGTCTTTTAGGTTTTTCAGCAACTTTTGTGGTTGTCTTTTCTTGAGTAGGTGATAATGGTTTTGGCTTTAATTTTTCATCTGATGGCTTCCATGTTGGACCGATAACTTTCTTTTCTTTATCCTTCGTGTGTTCTGGCATTGTTTTTTTGTCCTTTACTTTCACTTCTGTTTTATCACAGGCTTGGTCTTCTTTGGTTATTTTGACTTTCTTATCGGAGGGCTTTTTCTTAGCACTTGTCTTTTTCTTGTCACCTTTGCTTGTTGTAGAGGATTTGCCAGTCTTCTTCTTAGTTTCAGTTTTCTTTCCCTTTGATTTCTTCTCAGTCTTACTCTTCTTTCCAGCAGCATTAGATGCACTATTATAGACCTTTGTCTTTCCTACAAAGTCATCTTCATTTCTTTTATCATCTGAAGGTATAGTAGGCGACAATGTTACCAATGATGACATTCTGTTCCGATATCTCTGAGCAGTGATTTCAGGTGTGGGCGCTCTTTTACCCCCTGTGATGTCATCGATTGGATTGGAGCTGCTCACATTGGCATTGACAAGCTCATTATCCTCCCCTGAGCTGATTTCACCAGTTGGTAGATGCATGAGGCTCACCCCTGGTGCTTCTGAGTCACTATCATCATCAGCTAGAACCAGTTCATCAGCCTGATCAAGTGTGTCACACCAGTTAAGACCTTTCTTTGACTGTTCATCAGTATCATCACAATCGTGCTTCTCATTCTTACTATTGGTCGGGGCTGTTTCACCATGCTCTGATATTTTAGCCTCATCAGGGAGAGGAATGTCTGGTAGTTTTGTCCCGACATCGGGTACATCATCATATAAACTCTCATTTGTAGTCACAACAACAACCGGAAACCCTTCATCAGATTTGAGAGCAGAGATATCGTCAGATTTGAATTGACTTGGATCTGACTTATTTACTATCTCTGAGTCGGGTAGTGCGGAGGCAAATATATCCTCTGCTGGCCTCTCTTTTTTGTTTGTTTTCGGTTCCATGACGTCAGCTGAAATCGAATACAGGATCAGTATATGATAAGCCTACATGGTAACAGTTAATAATATGGCCTGGTAAATTTCAAGAGCAGCACGATGAAATAGAAAAGGACATTCATAGTTTTGAACATGGTCTATGCGATGGTTTGTGAGAGAACAACTCCAAATTAGAATGGCTTTTTCAGCAAGAGTATCATTGCAAGTATCAAAACAATTAAACTCATAGAACATCACACCATTTATTACCAGTGGCTAGCCATAAACCATTAACAAGTATGACATATAATAAAACAATCAAAATTCTGTTTGAAATGGTTCATGATCATAAGACTTAGTAATAATATTTATTTAGACTATGATCATGAATCATTTCAAACAGCTGGTTGTTAGAACTTGTTTGTACCCTCATTAGGCCCCCTGTCTGGGGATATCATTAATTCAGACACTTTAAGCTTGAAACATATAATAACATTGTGAACACTGCTATTAAACCTGGAATAGTCTTCTAAAAGAGACGTGGATGGGCAACTCCGATATCTGCAGCTCCAAGTCCAAGGATTCCATTTGGCTTTCATTACGGTTTTGATAGTCTCACTGCGTTGAGACCATGAATTAACTTTCAGATTAGATTTCAGTAACATATTTTACAGCTATTCTGCAGAGCAGACTCACTGTGAAGATAGATTACTAGCTCGTCAACTCACCAGTATTCCCAGTCACTTCGTTTGAAGTTTTCTTGTCTTTTATTGTATTGGGATCTTCTGTGACTAATTTTTCACATGGCTGAGTGGTGGTGGTGGTTTTGATGCCGATTTCTGATTGTGTATCTGCTACTGGAGGTGGTTCCTCATCATATACTGCACCAGTACACATCAGTTCTGCAGGTGATAGCTTTGCTCTGGACGATTCTGATATTTGTGGTGATTCACATGTGACATCCTGAATTCATGGTGTATGGAAAATAAAAAGAAGAAACTTATCATAGAATAAACTTAGCTAGTCATTATTGTTTTGGTGCAGAACCAATGTAACCAAATGAATACCAAAGTATCAGGAGGAAAGATATGCCATTTAAAATGGAACACGTATAAAAGTTTCAAGTCAAATAATTTGTTGAAACAGAATTTGAAAATTCAAATCTGTGTGCATTAACCCCAGATTTTCTTGGCTGGAGGAGAAAGCTGCATGTTGCGATGACCGTCGGCTATGAGTACAGCCATAAATAGTACACGGCTGGCTCAGAAGGATTGAATTAGGGCTCCTAGGGTATCCATCCTATTAGATCATCTACCGTGCTTAGTCATTGTTGGACCATATGGATGGATATGAGATTCTTATAATGAGATTTCTAATATTCTTGAGAAATATAAAGCGCATTTATGGTCATATTGTAATAATATTACAAAATGACCATAAATGCATCAATACATTCAAGCAAATGCAGGGGCAGCACCATGATTGCATGACTCACAGCAGCTCACATGATGCTCACATGATACAAAACCTTTATGAATTTGGAGTTGTCCATCCTTTTTTTAAGTTGATATTTGAAGCATATTGGACAGTTACCTGCAGTTGTTGTGTGACATTTTCACATTTAGATGATTGTCTGTCTATCTCAGTTTCAGTTGCAGGTGTGGAGCTCACATCGCCTATTGCACTATCATCAACCACAGGCGGCTTAGGTTTAGTACCCAGGAGTTTTTCTTGCGGCTCCTTGCGAATATTTGAACTGCCTGGGACTTTGGTTTGAGGAGCATCATTGGTCTGATTGTCATTCTTAGATTTCGGTTCAGCATTCCTGGTAGTTACTGCTTTAACTGTCTCCTCTGGCTTAGTGGTACTTTTGATTGTATCTGTTTTTTCTGCACTTGGCCCTCCGGCTTCATTTTTGACTTCTTCCTTTTCCTTTCCAAGAGGAACCACAGCATTGTCATTTGATGTCTGTATGCGTGTCTGTGTAGCTCTATCATCAGCAGTAGACTTAGCAGCTGCCTCTAA
Organism: Membranipora membranacea; assembly: GCA_914767715.1. Classification (NCBI taxonomy): domain Eukaryota; kingdom Metazoa; phylum Bryozoa; class Gymnolaemata; order Cheilostomatida; family Membraniporidae; genus Membranipora; species Membranipora membranacea. The sequence goes on from OU612068.1 coordinate 15,742,703, forward strand.
CTGAGGAGACGCTTTGTCTGATATCTCACCATCCTCCATATCACTATCAGGATCCTTGGTTTTGGGATTTTTTATTGACATTATTTTGGGTTCTTTCTGCTTAGCCTCCGATTCCTTAGCATGAGTTTCAGGTGTTGCTGCTGCTGATTGACCCTCAACATTTGAGTATTTTTTCACAGCTTTCTTGGATGGCACCTTGTGACCTTCAGATGTAGAGCAAATTGGCTCAGGTTTCTTTTTCTGTTTAGATGTGGGAGCTGCAGGGACCATAGCAGACCACGTGGCCACCTGGGACCAGTCTGTGATCTGTGACCACTGAGTCCAGTCTGTCGGACCGTCCATCATCATAGTATCCATACTTCCTTCTTGTTCCTGTTCAACTTGAGCCTCTTGTTCTTCTTTGGCTTCTTCAGTATAACTCTCAGCAGGGTAATCAGCCTCTGTAGCAGCTGATCGAGTACCTCTAGGTTTACAGGTGACAGTGGAGGTAGAAAGCTGATACTCACCAGCCTCTTCCTCTGCTACTCTAACCTCATCAAATTCTTCTTGCCTTATTAAGTGTGAGTCGGCATGATAACCTAGAGGTAACCCATAATTGCTGGATGAATATTGGTTTATCTCCTCTTCCTCCTCCTCCTCATCATCGCTGACTTCTTGATGCGAGTGCTCTCCATCCTCCCTCACATGGTGGTCGTCCTCCGATATCTCTCCCTCCTCCTCCTCCTCTTCCTCATCGGAATCATCAACATAGTATCTTGGTTTGAATCCAGTAAGCGTCACTAACTTACGAGCATTCTCAGTCTTGGTCACAGCAGTTGGTATATGTATCTCGATGGGCGAGTCTGGTGTGTTTACAGGAAGTACTCGAGATTCCTGTGAAAAATTCAAATTAAGACATATAGAAGAATATTCAAGAATAACACCACGACTAAATATGGGACTTGAAAGCAAGAAATTCTGATACAGATCAAAGTTGTACTTCAGAACAGGGAGGGACATATGTTTCTCGTAGTTATTGTACCTTTTAGAATGAGGGGATAACTCCAAAGTAGAAATAAACGGAATAATTAGTTGAGTTGTACCATGTCTATTGGGTTGTACACAGGCAACTCATTACCCAACTCAGGACAGTAATCTGACTGATAGGATTTATCATAGTGAACTGATTTGATATCTTTGCTTTTTCCTCTTAACATCAATGATTGTGGCAAAAGAAATCTGGGAAAAGTCAGGAGAAGAAGCTCTATCTACGTTGTCAATGGTGTTTGCTTGTAAAAGCTCAAACAGTTACCTGCCTGAAGAAATTTGTACTGGAAAAGTGAGTATTATTGAGCTCTCACCACTTTTGATTAATCTCTCGGCTGTAAGCAGGATAGTTGTTTCAATGATTGAGGCAGCTTGGGAACATGATCAGCAATATACATAAACATACTGGGTAGGGCAATGAACTATGTATTAAATCACCAACAAACCTCCACAGCCTCTGTCTGCTTCCTCTCTGGACTGGGTGTCACCTTCCCTCTATATTTCTCAGCATCTTTATCATCAGGATTGACATCGGCACCTTCTACATAAACAGCCGAAATAGTGTTAGAAACGGGGTTAAAATTTGTGAAGAAGCCTCTCCTACAATATGTACACTCACGCTGAAAGTCTCAAAACATTACTTCTACATATTGAGGCCGTTGAGGGAAAAAAAGGTAAAACAATCTAAACTTCAATTTTATCAATTCCCAATTAACAAGTTGGAGAAATTTAAATTCTTGTCATTGTAATGAATAATGACAGCTCAATTTGCAGAACCGGACATGGTGATAATTGGCTTCCGTTCTATGTCTACCATAAAAAAAAGTTTAATAATCTGTCTGATGGATTTCAATTTTTTCAAGACAAAGATCTCCAATTTTATAATAGTTGCTACCGATAAAATACAGTATGTAGTTACTTTCCTGAGTGACAAATTTCAACACAACACTCTATTGCCGCCAGTATGCAATGTTTCTAATGCTGAGAATATTTTGAATGTTACTTTAATACTGATCTATCGGCCAAATTTAAGGCTGGCAAAAAACAAGAATTTAAGGTAATGATGCAACAAAATTTATGGCGAGATTGAAGCCAACATCCGTTCAAAACCAGTGACCATATACCAGCTTCACGCCTCTGAAACTGGTGTGATGTAAGATTGTGACAGGTTGGCACTTCCAAATCTGGGGCTTTAACACTCAGGTTGCTAAACAATAACCCAGATTAGCTGAGAATTTTAGTCACACATTAAATTTGAGTCATAAACTTAATGAGCTATTTAAGATTTGGTGTTGTATAATTATTCAAATACACTGATCCGTTTTGGAGCCAAAATGGGTGATTTAGCAAGGCATTACAGGCGGAAACACATAGCTGGCTTTGCTAACAAAACAGTCATCAGCTACAGATGAATATGAGACTGAATAATAATAATAATGAGTGGACTAATAACTGGATAAGAGAGCAGGGGCCAAATATCCAGCATACATAACTATGAACATTCATATCTAATATCTTAGCACATAACTATAACACATAGTTAGGGACTGAAGAACCTACCACCTTACACATCGATAGATGGCTTGGCACAGTAGCAGGACTATGGTTCTATTTAGAAACCACCCTCACCATTTTGCGGTGATAGCGGAACCAATGAACTGGTACTGCTATCACTTTCACCATACATCAGTGGTACACGTTAGCGTGTGTAAAGACGGTATGGGTAGTGGATTTGATTTAGGTTGGTGTTTGTGGTAAATAACATCACCATTACCTGTGCAGCGTCCAACATACACCTGGTTAGCAAGTAGTAATTGTAGGTGTAGGTTTAGAGGCACTAGTATATAAGACTCTATGCAGGGAGCGCGAGCGGGTGCCAGCGCTTTATGCGATGTGGGTGTTCATTTGGCTGGCTAAATTATGATTGCTAGGACCCAGAGAAAAAAGTGTCAAAATAATCATAGTACATATTCATTATACCCTTAGAAGTATGAGTGGGTTCCTCGTTCTGCTGTTGACTTGCTAGCATCTTCTTGATAGCTCTGGCTCTCATTTCCAACTCAAGTAGTTCCAGTTTCTGTTTGTTGATAGGCTTTATATTCGCTCCTATACAAAAAATTTATATTTGATAATAAGGATATGCCAATTTAAAAAATACACTTAATTTTCCGGATATTGAAAGATAGGGTTGACGCCTTGAAATGAATGTTTTGCAAATTAAATTATGACGCTTGATCACAAAAAATTGCGGCGGCAAACGTATTAATAAATCCTCATTTTAATCATGTGAAAATTTAATTTTCATAAATCTCATTACTAGCAAATGTTCCCAAACTAAATGTGTCTAATCTGCCGAAAACCCTTCAATGCTCCAGGAACTTAAAACCGCAAAATTTTAACAACGGTGACCGTGGTGCTATACAGAAATGTGTATTTAATCTTTCAAAATGAGACAATTCATCACAATGTTCAGCTTTAGACTGACAGTGCCTTAGGATATGGTGCAACTGCAGCCAAAAGTTACGACCATTAATCATTTCAAAACAGAGGCGGCCCTGGCTACAAAGGATGGGAGTGTTTGTTCAGTAAATTGTATTTTTTTTGCTTTCTGGGGTTTGCACTAAGGAACACAGATTTGAACTGTCGTCAGGGCAGATTATTTCGACCTCCCGAGTCTTGGAATCCGCAGTTCCTGAATCTTTTTCAAGTGTGGCGAGCTAAGCAAAAAATATCTCGACTGACATCGAAGCATCAGGATAGGTAACACTAAATCCCGATTAATGATAATAATAGTATAGATAGCCCATAAATATAAGCTAAAAAAAGAACGAATTTCATGTACGATTTACATGACATATAACGGGAATGCTACGAAAATTTAGAGAAAGCGCAACAGAATTCAAAATGAGAATTAAATGCCTGCATACCAATGACATTCTTGTAGTGCAATTGCTCCGACGCTACACGAGGGCATTTCCATTGATCACAGTCCTTAAAATTAGCTGTTGAAAAAATCATTAGATAAGTGATTATGGAAATTCTACCATCTTCAGATACCAGCCAATAGGCTTCTCTGAATCAGACAATTTCTAGACAGTCACTCAATTATCACTTAATCATATTTTAGCCACATAAGGGCGACCAAAATTTCAATATTAAAATTTTAATCCTTCCACAATCATCTTAGAGTGTTAATTTATGATAACTCTCAGCGGGACTTGATTGAAAGAAATTAGTGGCACAATCTTTGTAAATTTTTTAGTTCGTTGATAAATGGGTCTTTTTTCAAGATTGAATTCAGCCTGAAAAGTTTAATACACCACAAATGTTGGTTTCTCATTCTCTAATTAGACGCCTCAAGAACCTTTACAATAGCAAAAACCGAGAATATTACGGCGCCCTGATCCTGGTATCCGACACACGGATGTGCAAATCTTAGTCTGAGTTATTGTTCGCATAAGCTTGAAAAAATGAGAGCAGACTTATGAGTTCAACACAGCACATCGTAATCAGGAAACTTTGTTGCTCCGAAATCCAAAGCGCTCTGATACAAATGCAGAATTTGCAGCATGAGACCATTTAACTGTCTTAGCAGGGATTCCAGAACTGCGCCTGCTTTGGCAAATGATATCTACTGTTAGAAAGTACAGTATACATACCCATAGCTACAGCTATTGTGTGTGGCTTAACTCTCTCCAGTTCATCATCTACATTTGGTAAAACAATCTCAACCTGCAAGTACAAAAACTGACATGTGCAACAATTACATGTGTCATTACTTTGAGCCCAAAAACTCTTGACATCAGAGTATCTTACATAGTATCTTAGCACCCCCACATGAGCTGAAAAGAGCTGCATCAGGCAAGTTCCAAGGTAAACCTACTCGCGCTAATGGTAAGAGAAAACTGAGAAAACATGACCATGCTGAAAACAATTGACGAGATTTACGACTGTTGGATAGAAGCTGAGGGCTTATAATGAATCGTCAAACACCGTTGAAGTTCAGATTATTTGGATGTTCAGAAAGGAAGGTAAATGTAGCCCTGTTCACACGGCAACGGGTTTTGGTTTTTTTGGTTTACCAAAATAACCAAAACCCGTGGCCGTGTGAACAGGGCTAGGGATAATGACTATGGGATTTATCTATGCAATCCAAATGTTTAATACTAGTGAAAATACGCTCTTTTCTATTTCAATTTTACTATGCGCTTTCCAATAAAACATCGTTATTTAGTTCCTAAATTCTTTCAGAACATGAAAAGAGGAGAAAATGAAGCTGAACAAGTTGCATTAGAAAGATAAGAGACTGTGATTAAACACATAAGGATATATAATAAAGTCGCACTCAGAGCGCGACGGCAGCCGATCTGTCACAGTATAAGTGCATCTGTAGATTGCCTTCCTGATATTAATTAGCAATGATTGGCATTTTTTTGTAAACAATGAGTTATAGTTTCCTCTAAAACAGATTACAATGTAATGCAGTACCATTCAAATTTAAGTTCTCCAAAAATTCAGAAGCCCCTTTTGCCAAATTGCCATTGTCAACCAACAATTATGCATAATGTTGTTGTAAATTCAGCACTTAGAAGATTAGCGGTTATGTAATACGACCAACGATGATGAATAGGTTAATGGGAGAAAACAGCTAACAAACAAAATTTAAGCCGGATATACCAATATTGTAATTAAAAGTTCACTAAAATGACTTGTGCGTCATCTCAAGGGCTCTAAGTTAAGAGAGCTAGGTAGACCAGGTAACCTTGTGCATAGGACAACATTATCCAAGCGGAGTTCTCAAATTTCGTTTCTAACCACAAATTCAACAGTAAAAAGTAAATCTATTCCCTACAATGTCATTGCAGGAGACACACCGCACCAAGACACCCGCAGCTATCACGAATTTAGGGTAAAAAGTCATTATTCACCGATTAGACAGTTGCGGAGCAGGCTTATATTATAAAACCAATTTCCAAACAGACTAAGGTGTGAAATCTAGAATAATTATATGGTCAGTGTGGACATTAAGTTGATATTTTGTGAGGATTTTTATCCATTATCCAGCACTTGTTACCACATTAACACTGAGTTTGAGACATCTTAATTTGGTCTAAGTGCCTTGGACAGTTGTTAATTTTGAGTACAAATTTAAACTGGTTTTTTAATAGGTGCAGACTAAGCCAACTGTGTAGCCTCATTGGCGGCTGAAGAATGCAGTTTTTGGTAATTTCAATCAGGTGTCCGGAATAATTACAGTTTTGCCAAAAAAATACATCTCTGAATGAGCCGCAAAGTCGCAGAGTAAACCGATTATATAGCCTCTTTGTCATTTCCCATCACACAAAGCATGTCCTCGTTTTGCGCCACCTGCTACCATTTTTTTCGAAAAAATCAAACAATTGAACTCGGGCGGGAAATACAAGAATATTAATGTAACAAAGTGGTGAGGCGCCGATAAATCAGATGATCAGGGCGTGATCATTTTAGTTTAATTTTCATCATCATGATCAACGTAATAATATGTCATTGCTAGTAAAACGATAACATAAAACGATCATAAACTGTGGTTATCAGAAATCCTCATTTGGCCCTACAACTGAACTTTTTTTGTGATTCGCGCCAGTCTCAAATCTTTAAAATTGAAGTCTTGCCAATAGTTTCTCATTCATGCATTATAAAATATGTTGCGGTGTAACAATCGAATGAGGTTGATTACTGAATAAAGTGTTGTAAAAATTCTGAGATTTACTGAAAATCTGGACCTGGACCATCCAACCTCAAGCAACATGCGCAAAATATGAACTGAATTTGGTCCATCATGAACTTGCAGTATTCACATCTTGAACCTTGAGCCAGACCCTGGAAGCTCTTGAACAGTGGAAATTGGTTCTTTATTTGTCAACAATGATGTTATTAATCTATGAGCCTTCAGCTGACATTGAACTTTGCCAAATCAAAATTAATAGCAATTTCATAGCATTATATTCCACAGGCGGATGCAATGTTCGTTGTCCTGGAAATTAATCTGGTAGTTAGAATACAAATTTCGATTTAAAAAACCCGTGAAAATACCCATCGGAAAAACGGCTAACAATTTGATACATCAGTGACACCAATTAAAAAACCATAATGCCAATTGTTCACTCTACTTAACGGTCAGTGCCCAATTGTTTGATCTAAATTTTAGGCTAGTCCCAGACATTTCTGTGTGTGCCAACAGCTCTTTGTTGCATTACACCCACTTCCCGTTCATTTCCGTAGCCCTACTCAGTTTCTGCTACATATGAAGGGGTTATTACTGTGACCTTCTATGTTTTAATTGTTTACAAATGATTCTCCAAACTGAAACTTTATATACAACCTAACGATCAAACTTCCAAAACAGTGTTCACCACAGTCATATTGGCAGGAGTTGTAATCTCTTGGTTTGAAATAACCACACAATTTGAGTTTAAATTCCCAGGGTTTAAATACGTGGTCCTCATAGTTGGAAGAGGACGAAATATCTGTGGCTAGCATTGACATCATAAGTTGACAGCCTAATTTCTTCAAAACAACTTTAAAAAGCATTAAAATTAAGTACAGAGCGTTTGAGCGAATTAGTGAGGTATTAAAACTTCCCAAACGATTTGCCGCTTGAGACAGGAGGCCTGTACAGATGGCCGAGAAAGTCTGCATTGCTCAAATTCGTTCAACCCTGTTCTAAAAAGTTTCCTGTGAATCAGAGATGATTTGTGGAATAGCTGATTCCGCCGTCATAACAAAGAGAGACAGTATTGTTTCCGCATTTTGAGAAAACTTCAAATCGCTTTTTAATACAGCCAATCAAGAAAAGTTAAAACCGCAGGGGTGCAAACTATGCATAGCTTGTGAGGTTAGCCATTTATATGGTTCCGCAAACATACCATAACTAATGTACTGCGTTGAGGAAACAGTTGAGACAAAAGCAATTAAGGCAATAAAGAATGTCAAACCAAAAATAGATCAAAGTTGTCAATACATTATTTTTTCATTGTTATCCTTGCCAGAGCTTGATTTGAGGTATGCTATGAGCTGACAACCTAAGACATCAAGTTATTCTCAGACAAATGTATGGTGAGTTATATGGGAAAACCCATTTTTTGTGGAGGGTTTCAGGGAAACAGTTTCCTGAAACCTGAGCAATCTCCCTATAATTTGAGGTAATGTAATTTTCTTTCCTTCGGTATTACCTGATGTCACCTTTATGGTAATTATATAAGCTTTTTGTGATGTCGTTACTTGGCAGCGAATTTTTTTCTAGATGATAACCCAAACACATATTCTGTGACATAGAGGGTACTCCATCTTATGTTCAGTACATATCAGTTATATTATATATCTCCTGAACAGATGAGCAATAAAACTCTCAGCAGTTGTCAGCTAGACTAATTCTAGGGCTAGTTTGGTTTGTCCCACACCCCCAGTCCTTCTCATATACGATACACATTATATATGGCTTTGTTCCTCTCACTACCTACCATTAAGATATTAAATGATTGAAATAGAATGGGTGAATATAAGATCGGGGGGGGGGGGGGGCTGGTCAGGTGAAGGGAGCTGTATTTTGGAGTTAGCACATCTCCCATCTTCCATCTATTATATATGGGAAGGGCTTGGCAAGGTTGTAATATAACATCAAATGCATCATCTTGTAATGTCAAGACGCATCTTACTTATTTAATCTAAGATTGAATGCATCACCTTGTAATATCAAGATGCATCTTACTCATTTACAAGCTTCAAGGTAGTTGAAGTAACAGATTCATTTCGAATTTATGAGTATTTTAATTTACACCTTTTTGACCAGTCATGTTTTCTCTGTTCTATTACTACCATAATATACCATCGATACAGCACAGCACAACTATTATTATGTGTTTTTATATGTTCATGAGGTGAAGCTATCAAGCGCTGCTTAGCTAAGTACATATTCCAACTTCAAAGTGAGAAATCAGAAAATCTGCCAGCAGTAAATAATTCAAGCTGTACCAAAGTGACGGAAGGAGAATACTTACGCCCGTACTGTCAGGAGGCTCCAAGTCTATCTTCTCAACGATAGTCATTATGTCTAAAATAAAACACATATACATACACATATATAAAATATACAACTTTACGAGTATACAATGATACAAATATACAAGCATTGTATGTTATATGTATACTGTGTATGCGTATACTCCCATGGAAATATACCTCAGACGCGTGCAATTTTAACACAAACAAAAGATGTGGGTGCCTAACAAGCGTGACTTTCTGGAATGATTGATGAAGAAACTAGTTCTAGAAAATAGCAGTTTTTGTTTCCATCAAACCAGTATCGAAAACCGCAACAACTCAGCTAACCTCTTTAAAAACTTTTCCTTTGGTTCATGGAAATTTGAATTAACTCAAATCAACAACGGTCGATTTAATTTATGACAAGTCCTCACTGGTAAATTAATCTCAAAATTCCTTCATATCAGTAAAGTGAAGAGAATAAACAACTTAAGTTTCTTCAAATATTCAAAATATTTTAATGTAACTAATACATAATTTCAAACATACAAGTCATTATCAATCACCATAATTATCTATAGTTTCGGAGAATGAGGACATTATAAGGACATTTGAGACATAAGCTTCATTAGTACCAGGCAGTTATAAGTGTGTCCATCATTTAATTTGACACTTTGAAAAAATTTAAATTAATGGGAATTTACACCCTGTCTACGGGGAAGTGGTGAGATATATAGTTAGGTCTTTCATAGGTTTATCAGTATAGAAAAATGATTTCAGTTTTCAGGTCCAGAATATCAGCTTCAAGGAATATACTCTGTAAGTAGAGCTCACGAGATTGACGGTCAGATCTCATTAATGATTCCACGCTCAAGTCCAAAATAAAAGTAATTAACTTATGATATCGCTTTTAAATAATAATTTTCTTATGTAATTACCAAAGTCAAACACGAGATAATTTATTTTACATTATAAAAACCTGAAATGTGTAATCTTTCTTAGGATGATTGGATCAAATTCAAACCACATTTTGAAATTAGTGATCAATAACCCCACGAAGCTAGAAATGAGATGACCGATTAGTACCAGTGTAAACAGTTCAAACTTCATTTTAAGATGATTATTCACTGAATCAGTTGATTAGCAAACTTAAGTTTAGAAGTTATATCCAAAGTCACATTGTGATTTACTTATAGCAACACAGTATTAGCTAAGCTATTCCAACAAGAGTTGATTTTGTGATGTACAACGACATCAGTGAGTTTGTAAGCCTATAAAGTTATCTGTTGGTGTGATACATGGGGGTTTGGGATGTCAGGTATTACCTTTTGAACACAATGACACAAAATGTACTATGTAAATCCATACGTATACTGCACTACATTTGATTTTTTTTAAAACAAATCGGTTTTTTAAAAACATAATCACCAAATGAAGGGCAAAAATTTTAGCCTGTTTTATAACGAACATGAGCAGTGACTGTAAAAACCTACCATTGTCTTCTGTCTCCTCACCGGAACTCAGCTCCTCCGCCTCAGATGATGAGATATCTTCTGACCGAGTTCCTGTAACAAGAAATAAGAAACTCATTCCAGCCATGTGACATGTCTGATGGTTTGAACACAAACATCAGTGACCTCAAACCACTTGATACATGACTGTATCTAGTAATATCGTGCGCATTTAACAGCTTTTTTCCATAAAGCTGAGCAGAGCCCTGATCCAAATCTAGACAGGAGGTGTAGGATAGAGTAGGGTATGTTAACTCATCGTAGGGTCGTTCAGCCGAGATTATACAATTGCTGTTCACACATCATAGTATGAAGCTAATGGAATCAGGGCTCCCTGATGGAATATTTAGAATTAGTGCGTGTTATGGTCAGGGTTAGCTTCACAATATGGTAACATATCTGATCCAAAACACAATTGTTATAAAATAAGGTATTCAAGAAAGCGAAGTATATGAAAGGTTTGCATAAGAGAGAAGACTATTGATTTAACAGGAACTGTTGTATAAAATACCCTCTCAGTGGAATATTTGGCTAAGTAAAAATCAAAGGTATCCGGTAAAGGAATTTTTCTCTGTTTTTGTTTTATCTGCGTTTGAACTTGGAAAGTTTTCTCATGACAACTATGCAAATTCAGTAAAAATCTAAAGCAAGACGCTTGCAAGATGCACCTCAGGGAACTACATTCACAATCAACTAAGAATAAAGTAGATCCCAATAGTGTTTCTTTAGAATAAATCTGCAATTCAGTTTTAGGCTTATTGAGAGTTGATAAAAAGGTCGAGGGCTTTATTGAAATAGCTGCCTTGTTGAGGATGACTTTTCACATATAAGGTAAATAGGGAATTGATCGCTAACTGTTGTTCTACCTTTGATTAATTCGTTGATTCTTTTACGAGACATGATCTCAATGTGACCACAACAAAACTCTTCCATTTCCTCTAAGGTGTATTTCTGCAAGAAGAAAAAACCAAATCACATATATTATGATCAATCACTAGCAGTTTATTTTGGCATTGCACTTTAAGTGAAGGACACAGAGATTTGAATTTTTAAATCCTTGACAACATTGGGAGCAATGCCAAGTACAAGTAAGTCAGGTACGCGGAGGTTAATTTGAGGCGAAACCAAAAATACTAGGACCGTAGCTCACACAGCCCGGTGAGCTGGCACAAAAAACTCAGAACCTTCTTAAATTTCATTGGGTAGATTCCAAAACATATCACGGAGATATTTACCGCAGTCAAATCATTATATGCGTCTTAGCACGATCTTGCGGCTATATAATTTAAATAAACCTTCATGGCATCATCGAATTAAACTTTAATGCTTTGGTATACAAGAAAAAAGACGGGGGTTCATAAAACTTTTCTATAAAATCGAACTGATCAAAACCTGAATTTATCCAACAACCACGCCCAGTAAACTTTTCTTTGTCCCCGAATCAGTTGCAAAAATATTTCATAACAAGTCTATCATAATAAACAACTATTTGAGCCTCTTTTTACGTCAAATTAAGTGGTGAAATTTGAGAATTTGGCCAATCCCCTTCATGTCTTAGCAGACAGTAGATCCTAGGTGTGGACTAATCTCGACGTCTCAACAGTCTGATAGACACTACGGCACCTTGTACCAGAGGAGGAGTTGACGTCGTCCTCATAGTCGTAAACATGGATTCCTTGAGATTAATTTTGTAAGAATTTAAATCCCTGAACAAACGAGCGCAGGTGATAAAAGTTTAAACTGCGTCATAGTGCCTCGAGAAAGACCACCAACCAACCAATCGAATCATCCAGCTCACATTACTGGATGAGAGTTTGGTGAGCAATTAAAATTCAGTAAAACCACATTTCAGTAGAATAGGATTCATGTAATAAGCGATTATATAATAAGACAAATAGCCATAAAATCGGCCAACTAATGAGAGCCATCAATCTAAACAATCTAAGGAGTCAAGGATTTACATGATTAATTCAAATTTTTCTAGTAACAAAACCGGCAAAGTCAAACATTAACTTTTTTGAGTGTGATGACATAGGTAGTCGTTATGTAACAGGTTAGGAGTTATGAAACAGGTCAAGGATTAGTAGCTTCGGGTGCTAATCCGTTTACGCTTACTCTGACAGGCCAAGTTAAGGGAAGCCAGGTACCTTGAGAATATCAGGTAGCATAGATTTGAGCTTTTGTCTGGAAAGACTAGAAAACATTTCCCTCACAAGCTCCCGTCTATCTTTTATGTAGTGACTCATGGGGTATAACTCCTTACTAAGATCAATATCAGATCCAAAAGACTCATCGTCGACTGCACTGTGTGACTTCTTCTTCGTCTTCCGTTTTAAAGTCTGAAAAAAAATGTTAACTCATCATAAAAAATATTAAAGTGAGGCTATGTCTGAGAGGCTAACTCGAGTTTTTTTCTATATATCTCTTTATATAAACCTTGGAGTTCAAGGTTTGTACTCAAACAAACATTATATTGAGCTTAGATGTATCCTGTTGTATTTTTTCCATATTCTCAGTCTGAGAAATTAAACTGATAAAAGTAAAAAATAGACCTCGGCAAAAAGATGTCTCCTACCAGCAATACTTTTTTTCTTTTGTAACTCCTGGGAACCAGACCCCATATATGAACTTATTCTAGAAATGCCCTATAGCCAATGGTCGGTAACTAATTACTGTAAAGTAGCAAGTACTCAGTATTTAGTGTTTAGAGTGACTAATGTCAGGACTTTCTGTAACCTAAGAGTTTCTATAACCTGACCAAACGGTTAACATCTTAGAGCTGCCATCCATGTGTTTAATGGTTTATATTGAAGATTCCCTGATATGTAGTCTGAGCCCCCCAGACTTTGCCCCCTGTCCGACGGCTGTTTATTCATCTTGATGCAGCCACAGGTAGGACTTTGTATGTCACCACAATGAAAAACATCAAAGTTACTGTCTGTAGCCTAGTGCTCAATATTTATGACAATAAATACTTCCTACAATAGTAATACTTCTATAATATTTCTACAGTATTCTGTACTATTACGTAAGAAGTAATACAAATGTAATACTTCGATGGTGTGAATGTATTTGTCATCACTTCTATAACATTGACCCCTTTTACAATAATGTTTCTCTATAAAGGCATGACGCAAACCATCCTATGCGCTCAAAGTCACCAACTCCAATCCATGCAAATCCTATTCGCCTTTATGGGAGCTGGACAAAGGTTACAGTATATACATTAAAAGCTAAGTTCTCGTACCACAAGCCCTCCAAAAAGGAGTGAAACCATTCGCTACATAGAGTTCTAGGAAATATCTCGAGACCATTAATAATAGAGGATGAACCTTCGGTTCCATTCATTTTTGCGCATCCATTTTATCTGCGTGTTCAATTTATCAATGCTGTCGGAGCAACACAGGTACAACATAAATACTAATTAGCCTCTGTTCTTTGATACAATCATGATAGTAAATTCTTGAATTTCACTGCAATATATCACGGTCAGTGTTAAGCGCTATCAACAGTAGAAATCAAAACATTGTCTATAATTAATTAGTTTAATTCTCTATAAATGAGCAAAATATTTCATGAATCCTATGTAAACAAAAATAACTTGAAGTTGTATTAAACAATAATTTTTCATGCAGAGGCGAGCGATAGGCAGCATCCAAAGGAACTAATTATAACTAAATATTTCACATGATAAACATGGTAAATTAGTTCACACACACTACGTGGGTTCTAAATTATCAGTCAAGGGGTCATTTGAACTCCATGCAATTGGCTGCAGTATTAATTTCAGTCACGTAACAGGCCGTAACTCTGTTTTGTTGATTTAGGATATATCAATATACATGTAAATCTGTATGAACTTCTATATTGCACTGACCGACGTGTTGAGGTGCCTTGGATACTGGTCAACTGGTGAAATAAGACCTGCTAGCAAATCTGCACTGAGCAGCACTACACTCCTAGTAAAAACTTATTACTTGTAAAGTTGGCTCAGGAAAAATTATTGTTCAAACAACTCTTAAACAAATCTCACCTTCTTTTTTGGTGCAGATGACTTTTTCTTGGATTTTTTCACAGGCCCAGCATCAGTATCTTCAGAGCCACCACTCTTTCTTTTCTTTCTGGGTTTCTTTGTGTCACTCACTGTGCTGTCCGGCAACATTCTGAAATTATAACAGCAACATTGTGGGAAACTGCCCCCACTCCTCTAAACCGCTTGTCACATATGTACACACTCACCACCCCCTCAAAAAAATTAATGCAACGAAGGTGCAAGGTGAAACAAAGAACTTCATCATGAAATTAAAAGTTTTTGCCTTGATTGTTTCACAATGTTAAATCTATCCTACTCCTAGGTATATCTTATGTAAAAACTCTATGTTATAACTCAAGGCTAATCTTCGAACATTAAAATTCTTGAGTAATTCCAACCTATAAGTACAAGATGATGACATCATTCGATGGAAAGCCTCAAGGTGTCAAGTAGTTTAATATGACAATGTTAGTGCTTGAAATCGCATTAATTTCACAACGTGTGATTGCTTAGATGGTTGAGGAATACAAACTCTCCTCGGTTTTCCATCATACGATATAAAAACTTACCTGAATCCTTTTTTTCTGCGAAGTCTTGCCGTTCAAACAATCAAGAAACAACCTCTTCTTTTCCCCAACGATTGACTCAGTCTCTAGGAAAAAAAAACGAAATAATTCTTGTGGTATAGATAAGCTTAGGGATGAAACATGAAAATGTAATTCATTCCCTGCATAGTAAAACCACATGTCTATCACTATCTAGAACTCTAAAATAAACTTAAAATCAGTTGGGAAGTAAATATGGAAGATTGCTGTTCCAATAGGCTTGGCACATGTAGAATCACATGTATATATGCCAGCTATTGCATACAGAGCTTGTGTACCTTATCGATAGAAATCTAGGTTATTAGGTTTCAACATTCAACATTTCACCACTTCTGTTTTTCAGATATACTTTGAGGAAATTTTATGTTCAGAGAGCCAGTATTCAAGGCTGATGAATGATCAAAAATCTGTTCGGCATAATATGAAATCTTGAATTTCGCAGTTCTCTGTTTCCTGACCAAATACCAGTTTTCCTGCCATACCAGGGGGAGGGGGACTTTCTTAATTTGTTTCATGCCGGGAAATAATACTCTAGCTTCCGAAATGACTTCCCTATGAAATCATCTTTGTAGTAATCATTCTGATGATTGTGTGTTAAACAGGCCACATTTGCCCTGTCCCTCTTCGCTCCTACTTGAAGCAGAGCACAAGGATTGAAACAAACACAGTCAAGCAGTTTCACTACGATCTCAGATCACTGCCTCTAAGTGCTTGAGCCCAGACTTTTCTGTTACGAGCTGACTTACAGCAACGAAGCCTTGCTAGTATGGAAGAAAACTGATCCTGGAGCCGGCCAGTTGGTTCTATGATCCATCATATCCGGTAATGGTAGTCCTTCATTTGTCAGCAGGAATTTGCCTGAGATAATATTGGACTAAATAAATAGATGTTCTACAGTTTTGACGACTCAACTTGCCATCAACAAGCACTCACATCTGCAGAAACTACCAACCCATGGCGATCAGTTTCACCATTGTAGGCCTACTACTTGCTTCATGTCATTATAGATGTTGGATGAAACCTAATTGCTAGCAACTCTTTAAAAGCATATCTTCTGGTTATGAATGAATCTGCTGAGTGAAGACAATCTTGGAATGATCAATATGAGCAGGCTGAAAATACACTGACTCACATTCTTATCCGTAGGCTTGACAAAGTTGAGTCGGGCAGGGGACCCACTCAGTCCACGGAGGCTAGATAGTTAAGTGGTGAAAGCTGAAAACCCTGACCCCCATTTCTGACCTATTCATTGACCTGAGACCTGTATTGTTGAGGTGAAAACACCTTGAGTAGTAAGTAAGTAATGGATAATCTGATGACGGTCATGTTGTTGTTAAGAATGTATTATTAGTTTGTCTATTGTAACTGTTAGTGTTATTTGTATGCTGTAGCAGGGAGGTATATATATATTTGTGTGGAACCCCTCCAAACCTACCCAGTGTATGTCTACTCAGCGAGCAACAGTTGTCACTCCTTGGCCTATTCCATATCATAATATACACATATATATTCTCAACAACTAACCAAGCTTGCCATTTTTCATTCAATTAGCCAGTACCTGACTGATTGGAGCGGGGAGGGGCAGAAGAGACAGTCAACCTGATACTAGCTACGTTAGGACAAGCTGGTGACTGACAATGTCATATCACAGGCATCATCAGGAACTCTTTGATCAGAGTCAGACATAAATCAATTCAATCACATCATCATCATCATCAGGGTCAGGAATCACAAATGATAAGTCTAAAGTAAATAGAACCTGACAAATAAATGATCTTGCAGACCAAGATTATCCCAAGCATTGTTGCCTATTTGCAACCAAATTTAACAATACTGTGGTAATCAGAGTAAATAAATCCTTAGATAACATGAAGGCAATGGACATGGTACATTAGTTTAGAGATGTTGTTATGAGGGTTTCCCTTCTACAAAATTCCATGGGGGCTGACATATTGGTTGAAAAGGTAATCTGCAGCAAATAGTTTTACAGACTTTATTATTTCGTAACTTTGCCAAAATTACCGAAGATACTTGAACAAACTTGTAGCTTATATAGTAAGAAAGTATGCAGACCAACCTGTCACTGATATGGCTATGGATTTTTTTCTGGATCATCTCTAGCCAACGTGTTTGCTCTGATCAGATCAGAACAGACCCATTGGCTAAATCATCTTACTCACTTTCCATTCATATTTCCCCTTCCCAAATCAGAGAGAGAATTCTCCCTGCTCATAGTCATGTGGCTAATTTTGTAGCTATCTATAGTAGTGAATAGATAGAATATAGAAGAATGTGTGTGTGTTGACTGTTGTGTGTGTGTTGTGTAGTAAGGAGATTCATAACATACATATATCTCCATTCCATTCTCATAATTGCAAGGATTTCCTATCTCATTCTAACATTCCATTATTATTGTAATGTTACTAGGAGTGGGCAGGCTCAAGAAGTTCAGGAACAAGCAACAACAAGAAAAGTTCAATTTTATTTCATTCATTATTATAATTATCTCATTATTATAATGTATTTAATTAGAATTAGTAGGCCTATTGCTAACTATTATTTGTTATGATAAAACATACCCTACTAACATCTATGACACACGAATACATGAGATAGAAAAGCAAGAAAGATGTTTAGCGCCAGATTTAGATTTGCCGCACCAGGTTGTATATTACTCATTTTTCACACACACGCATGGGACAAGGTTGCAACATGCGGTTAGGTGATATATTCGTTAGGTTATTTGAAATTTTGTCTGAAGTTGAGGAGTCATATCACTTGCCATTTCATGATGGTTGGGTGACGAAATAATGGAGGTTACACTGTCTTTGCCAAATTTCTTTCTGTTTGTAGGCAATGGTACACTGGTTTTGAATACAACATTTTAGTCTGATCGTACAAGATTTTATGTTTATTATTGTATCACGACCGATGTAATTATTTGTGAGTCATACCTAAATGTATGTACAAAGAGGGTTTAAACCCCTTTATTTCATGCTGGCCTTAACGATAGACAGAAAACAACAAAGATGTTCGAACTTTTAATATAAATTGTCTAATAATGCCTTGACTCTTTCTTTTCCTTTTCACTCCCTTTCCCAGAGCAGATCAACCAGATATTTGAGCAGGAATGCTCTGTAGGCCTTGTAGCTCTTTTATTTCTGCACCTCTTCGATGCTTTAGGAAAGAGTCCGCTTTAACAAGGTCTGGCTACCCTTCATGTCAAACTTACTACATCAGATTAGAATATTATCACTGTAATGCGTTTTATTATTAAAATTAATATTGGTAAAAACTTGTTGACATTCTGGAAATTAGAGAAATTACAGCTTGCATGATTCTTGATAATAATTTATGCACTGTAATTAACCTAAAATATCGCTGAGATGAATAAAATTATCGCTATTTCAGATTATTTAAGTTTAAATTATTGATGGCATTCTTCAGTTTTCATCGAGCTATCATTTCCAAGTTATCATAAGAATTTTAGGGAAAAATTTACTCATGCTCCATCACACTGGCATCTGGTGATAGAGCTGTGATGAAACTCAAATTCAAATCGGTAATTTTACAACCAGAGTTTACAAGTATCTTAGCAGAGATAATTATTGTGGAAGAATAATATATCAAATTTTTAGTCATTGTAAGCAGTTTTCAATTAACATACAATGATAAAGGTGAGAACGTGCAGCAACATAGTCTAAACCATGTCGGAGAAAGGTTCGCATCCTGCTCCTGACCACTTAGATTTTGAGGCGGGTCATTATCCCATTGTTTAATACAGTATATTGCATCTGTGCACACCAGCGTGTATTGTAAGGCGCACCCTTCTAGGCAATGGGAATAGCAATTGTCCAATCAGATTTCATCTTGTTATTACATCTATATCTATCATTGAAACAAAACCATAGCAAAGACTGTTTGATATAAGCAAATCCATGGCAATAGGTTATTTACTGCTAACACCTATTGGTGATCAGAACAAAAGATCCTATACAGGCATGAAGAGAGCTTCCTTACTTTAACCAGCACACAACCCATTTCCTAGGTAAGAAGTAAATATCAAGATCTTGGCATATTAATACTTCATATAACCAGTACCAACATTTTAGACAAATTTAATGATTCTGCTTGGTGTCTTTGGCTGGCCTTTCTAAATTACTTATTCGAACTAACTGGCTACAATTGCGAGCTGGCTTGACTGGAAAGTTTACAAAATGAGCAGTTCTTTGTATGGTCAGAGCAAGGTTTTACTTCACGTTATTCAATGTATGTATGCAGTTTTTGTTTTCATATTTAAAACTTAGGAGGCAATGATGTTAGTGTGCTTATGTGTTGTAGCCCTTATCGAAATGAATGTTTTATTGTGATGTGGGGGTCGTAAACGCTTATGTGTCGCAATAAGTTTGGTGTGAAAGTTGGTTCTGGTGACCAACTAATATGTTAAAACAGCTTTTTCGTAATGAAACTTGCTCTACTTTCCATTGGAGAAGAGAGTATATTGCGCATATAATAATGTGTACACACGAGTCAAATGCTGTAAACTGATGCATAACCGTGAGTATTTTTCTGGCTTCAAATTCTCCAGGATACATATGATATGTAAATGTATTTGATGTATACAACTGCCAAGCTGCTTTGAGTTGTGGTGGATTGGTTAGCAAATGTCAGCCTGCTGTGGAAAAAAACAATTGGGGTTTTTAGTTTTATGGTCAAATCTACTATCACAAACAGCTTAGCTGTTTTTGAAACATGAAATTCAGCAAAAATTAATCTAGTGGTATGAAAACCTAAGCTGAAGCCAATTTCAAGCCATAAAAAGTGGATTAAATTGTGCATTGCTAAATGAAACCTTTCAACAGTGCATATAGGCCTGTTTTACGCTTTGAAATTCAAGCTGCTGTCCATGCCACAATCATTTCAATCATGCTGATTTTTCTCATCATAAATTCACCTAATTATAATCAGTAAAAGTGACTGCAATTTGTTTCAAAGACTTTTATGGAAGTTGACATCGCCTGAGGCAGAAGCTGTGGTTTCAAATGATCATTCCTGAATTAAAATTTTACACAATTTCATGAGGGTGGAAGCTAATGGCAGAAAGAAATGTAGCTAATTGGTAATGACAATGAAAGTCTTTGTCAATGAACATCAAAATTCTCGTTCAAATTTAGCTGAAATGACAGTGACAGAATACTCAGTCATCGACTAATTCCATTCATGCAGTGCAGTTAGCAGCTCATTAGGAATAAACGAGCATCTGGTTCTCACAGCATTTGAATACCATCATTAAATTCTAATTTTGAGATATTCTGAACTCAGGAGGCAAAAACCATTTTAACATAATAAAGACACTCTCTTCCCATTTTTGCTGATCACTCTTTATTGCTAAGCCGTGGCATAGTATTTGTCCTGGTGGAATTTGGATGCACTATTTTTTGGGTCACCCAGCGCACTGATTGTAATTCTGCACCCTGTAAAGATGAGTTGGCATCCTGTAAATGTAGTAGCCAAGGATTTTGGTCCGAGTTCAAGTATGTTGACTCTCTAGTGGGCTACAAGCCTAATTTGCCTCTTCACCTGGGTGTTTATTTTTATTCACCTCCTCAGATCAGTATAATACATTGTTTATCAACTTTTAGAACAGTTGTCAGAGAAACTTGTGAAAACCCAGTTTGACGCCCATTGTTGACATAGAGATTCAGAGCCTCATAGGACATGTAGAAGCTCATCTCTTTTTTAAGAGCTGTCTGATTGATAAAATGCTTCAACCAAAACCAGTCTAATCTTTGATCATATTGACTTTTACGATTTTGAGAAAAGATGCACTACACAAAATTTATCTCGAAATACTGAAATTCCACACCAATCCTCTGGTATCACACTACTGGTTGGAGTACGTCTAATCCGTAATAAGATGACTCTGACAATTTTTCAATTTCGTCTCTATCCCATCTGAAGTAGTGATTTCCGTGGCAGTTGAATGATGCTGTGAATTTTGACGTGTTGAAATTGGTTTAACGCTACAGCATTCGTTCGTTGCACAGAGTAGCTTATAGCGGCCATCTGTGGACAACTTACAATAGAATATATGTCCTGCTCTTTTTGTTTAATATTTTTGCTATTTTACTTAGGCATATGAGCACAACAGCTGCACTAAATGAGCATGATTAAATTAAAAATGACACTCTCTTTTGTGGTCTCTCCAGAGGATAGCACTTTAATAAATATCAAACATTAAATTACACAGACCCCTCTTATACACTGCTGTCTCCAACCTCTCTCACTCACAGCACTCATACGGCGGCGGCGCAGGCATCTGATGATATTTCAAAACCCTCACAATGACTTTCAGTATCTAATCATTGTGCCAGTGCTAAATATGAAAATCATCATGTAGATTTTCAACTTGTAACATCTTGATCAAGTCCTTAGAATTCAAATCCGATTTTAAAATAGACTACTCTGCCGGCTGCAGGCAGTTTCATACCTCTTGTTGAGAGCTGTCAAGTGGACACTTTTTACTAAGATTGGTCTTCATTAAATAAACTGGCGTCAATAAAATAACTCTCCATGGCTTATTATGTTTTTCATAAAAAATTCACAACGTCCTTGACTATTTTGATAGTAGTAAAATTGGCTAGTGACTTATTTATCTTGGTTTAAACCTCGTGCTTGTTTTTCATTTGATCATGTGCTCCCGTTATCAACACCTTCAAAAACAACAAACAATCCAGTCATTGTTTTTTACAATGACAAATTCGCAGTTATGTCATGCTGTGTGAGCTCAAACTTTGACTGTTGACAAGCCTTTATATCTCCGATTGAAATGTTAACATGTAGAAAAAAGTCAGCTGTAACTGGTAAAAAGTTATTGAATATAATTGTAGTGTCACATTTGAGGATCAATATTAATCAGCTTAAGTAAAGGTCGTGGTTTGCATCCCATGATGATTTTTAAGCCGCCAACGGTGCAAACAGAAATGTTTCAAAAAGTAAGGGGCGCTGAGATATAACATTTGTGAATCAATTTTCTAACGAAGCAGGCTTGGCTCTTCTTGGTTATTGTCAAGTTCGATTTTTGACGGAATGAAAGCCATCTTATTATGAATGTTATATACTTTGTATTAATTGCTTATGAATTATTAAAAAATTCACCCTTTGTGCAATATGCTATCAAAATTTGTTTGGATAAACTGGCCCAATAACTTCAAACAATAATTTTGTTAGCAAATTGTGATCAACAATGCAGGCTTGAACTTCATTTTTTCACATTTCATCGATTTGATCTTTCAAAACTTCATTGCTAAATTGATTATTGTTCAACTTTGCCAACTTTATTGGCTTGTTAAAACAAAAGAACATAAAAAGAAGCATTATGCTTATGTGAAATTGTTTACCCAAAACAGCCAGATGCTTGTATGTGATGTTATTTTTTAGACAATGCCATTGGCATCTTCGTTTTTTGATTATAACGGGCTTGAATTTTCCGGCTAAGCGGCCATCTTCTTATTGCGCACTTGTATTTTGGAGCTTGCAGTCGTACATTGCGAACTTTTAATCACCCTGGAACAATGCTGCGAGGTATTTATCTAGTAATTTATTTTTATTTTATTTTTCCCCACGTGTATTGAAAATATAATATGGCCTATTAACTTTTCATTACCAACTATATTTTCAAATGTCAATCACCCAACTAGGGTTTCTGTTTTATTACTGATCAGTTGGAGTGTGGCACCTTAACTTTTATTGCTGACACTAAGCCTTCCAATCATGCAGATTTTAATTAACTGCTTAACCCATCGCTGAAATTTTAGAACACAGGGGCAGGTATTTCTTGATCTGAATGTTCATGATGCGAAGTTTCTAACATCAAGCAAATTCAACTTTCACTTTACAAACTTCAAATCCCTATTGATTTTACCGTCTGGTCTGTTGTAACAAAAGATGGTGTCTCCCTCTAACTTAATGTTGGTAAGAGATCCAATCTAACCTTTAGTTAGAACATTGCCACAGGGGCACAGCGCAACAAAGTCATGCAGGCATATGTGACATAAACATAGTTGTAATATTTATGGCATACCCTAGGGTATTGCTTTTCACATTATTTGTGCCTCATGTTTTAATTTAATTTAATTGGCAACTTTCTATAACGGAGGCAGTGTTTGACGTTCATAATGACTTGTGGTCCACTGAGAATTCTGTTTTATTGTCAAGTTGTGTCCCAGTCTGTAATATCAAAATTAACACAAAAATGAGGACAGCGGTTGTGATGCTTTTGTTCTAATCATAGTGATATAATAAGCCTTTAGGGAAGACAATCGACAATACAGCTCTTGAGGCTTTTGTTTGGGAGGGTAGAGTAGAAATATTTTGGCCAATCAGCATGGCCCTGAGCAAAAAACTTAATGGGATCATGTCTTCCTGTGTGAACAAAAAAAACATATTCTACTCATTATAATTAACATTAGACGAAAGTCAGTGTGGAATATAGTCAGCATTATGCTAATTGCTCATAGACATCCGATGAGGTGATTATGACCGCATGTGAAATTCATATTGTGAATAAATTTACTCAGCTTGCATGTAAAGAAAGCTATAAGACAATTCAGTTAGCTATTGGACCTCAATTAGATAAGAGCTCTTGAGGATAGGTAGCAGAATCACCAGAGTTTTATGTAAGTTGTAACTTTACTGGCTTAAACTAAATTAAATCTATTGTAAATTTCCCTTGTTTGTCAAGTTACTTTAATAGAGCTGGTTTTGTCTGGAAATTCTCAACTGATTCAAATGCTTTCTCAATACTGCCTTCGCCTGCAAACACCCTTGGGTGTCGATTAGTATGTGGGGAAATGCATTGTGTTTGTAAGTGGAATGTTTTCTCACTGATTCATTGTTGAGGGACACAGGGTATGGTTTTGTTCTGATCCAGAAAACAGCTCAAATGCTTCAGATAGTACATCGCGCAATGAGTTCTTCTAAGGTGGCTAAGGTTGCTTCAGTTGGAAGTAATTTTTTTTCATAAATAGTTCCTTCTCATGGGCTTGAAGTTAAATGGGGCATGACAATTGACATGATTTTTTTTAAAAGAGAACGTTGGGTTGGCTTGGTTACATCATTGTCGTGTGTGTCCAAGATTCAAGAGACATGAATGACTACATGATAACAAGTTTGACATGATAGGTACACTTGTCACCATTTTATCACTGTATATCTTCTCTCAAACTGAATAGTTGATACTTTAATTACTTCATGCTTAATGAAATGAGACATCCCTTCATCAAACCTGCGCAAGGCTGAACATGGTCATTTTCTTGAATTTCTAGTTGCTAAGCTGTTGCCTGAGAAATGTTAGGCGAGCTGTGTCAACCGACCGGCGCAGGACCAGAATTCTTTCACAAACTAATGATGAATGCCTCAGCAGAAATGTCTAAGGGCAGTCGTAGAAAGCAGTCAAAGCCAAACAGACTACTAGCCAACGAGGGAGGGGCGCCACCTCTCAACCCGGCCATCCAACTGCCTGAGGCTAACCCAGCGAGAGAATCACCAACTACAGTGAGTACAGTTTTGAAGAGTGATCATTACACTAAAGAAACTTGACATCTTTCACATTGTTGTGCCTCTTTAAAATTTGAGACATTGAAATAAAATGAGTTATAATAATTGTGGGTTTCAGTTGACAATTTATTGTTATGTTTCAAATGCACGCAGGTATCAAATCATCAAACTTAGGAATTCATGTGAAATTTCAGATGGTCACAAGCAAAAAGTTATCAAGTTTTCTTTGAGCTGCTTTCAAGTGTTGAAAAACAAGGTTGACATGGTGTTATTATCAATCTGAATTCTTGAATAAGTTTGGAAGTGGGATTGTTTTACTGAGCTGTAATCAAATAGCGTTGGTACCATGAGGGGTTTACTTAATTCAAGTACTACACTTCTTAATAACGCATCCGTGGTTTATTATGATAGCCCAGAATTTGTGTATGCAATGTTTTTGTGATGTTTTGATGGATT
Source organism: Membranipora membranacea (assembly GCA_914767715.1). Taxonomy (NCBI): domain Eukaryota; kingdom Metazoa; phylum Bryozoa; class Gymnolaemata; order Cheilostomatida; family Membraniporidae; genus Membranipora; species Membranipora membranacea. The sequence goes on from OU612068.1 coordinate 15,767,911, forward strand.
GAGATAAATCCCCAGAAGGGCTGTGAGTTTGCTTGGTTATGGGGTTAATTGCTGAATTTTATACTGCACACCATATTGATTTAACAACTGGAACTTGAATTTGTTCATAATCAAGTTATGTTCCACTATTTCATTCTGATAATAATACGCCATGTGCTTAGAAGAGGCATTTATAAAACTTTAACTCATCATCTTAAAGGTCTTTTCCTAAATATTTATATAATTGAGTAGCCAAACAGAATTGCAATCAGCCAGTTAAAGTGAAATTTCAGCATCAGCATCGAGTTGATGATGTTTTGTATACAGGATCATTTCTATGGCAGCAGGGCAGCGATTTCATTGTGTGTGTTTAAACAGCAGCCAAACCAGATTTTAATGACCTGACAGCAACTCATCATTGCAGAAATTCACCTCCTCAATAATTAATTTGAAATCCAGAGCCATGCCAATTTTAATCTGCTGCCTGCTGTTGCTGCCTCTGCATTTTTGTTTACAAAGTCTCACCTGTCAAAAGTACTTGTGGCTGAAGCTTTTTGTCGTAAATTTAAATTTAATCCTACTTGAAACTGACCATAATCCAATTTGAAGCACAGCCCTCTTGAAACAATCCTATCAAATCAAGATAAAATTTATCATTAGTGGTAAAACATAAATTCTAAAAAGATGACACCAGTGTGTGATATTCAATGCTGTGTAAAATTGCATAAATATTTTTATCAATGATGGGTTTGTTTCAAAATTTCTTATCTTAGTCCAGCTTTTAGTAAGCTAGATCACATGAGCCAAGTGGACTTAAAAATCTGTGAAAGCAGCCGCGGGTGCCTATTACACTAGTCTTCAAGATGCGCAAAATTGATCTGTACGCAGAGCTGGATGGTCACTTAATTCATCATGTTTTTGAAAACCCCAACTGTGTGACATGAATTAAGTAAAAGTTAAATTATGGTTACAAATTCAAATTATCATTCTCAAGACTACATTAAATGCTGATGGGAAACAAGATATAGCTGGTAAGACATTGTATAATCATATAGCCCCGGGTGTTACATATCGTTAATTGGTACCCATGCTACCACCCGACATAAGATGACAATGAATTCATTTCCAATCTCTAACTTTTATCAAATCTGCCCCTATTATGCCTTATCACCATCAGCTGGGTATAATAATTAGTTTATATAGGAATTAAATTTGGTATCTTTCTTCTGTGTGAGACTGTTTGGGAGCGTGAGATATCTTAGTTCCCAGCTTTAACACTTGTGTTTGGTTGGGTGCATACTGCTTTCACAAGTACTAAGCTTTTGTCATTGTTATGATGATTTTATAGATGGAAACTAGAATGGAGCATCAGACCAGAGATGATGGCGAAGAGCTAGAAGTTATGGATTTGTCACGTAGAAGCGTAGACTCAAGATCTGCTGTGGCCTCACCATCGTCCCAGTCTCACAGAGAACCATCCCCTCTTGTCCCGAAATCTGTGCATGCTGAGAACATGGAAACTTCTGCAGTGAACTTTCCGTGCCACACCTGTGGTGAAATGTTTCCGTCGAGATCTAAGCAAGAACAGCACGTCACTGATTACCACACCAGGTAAAAACCTAGTCACCTTCTTACGTACGCCTCATTGTGTACACAGAGAACATAACTCTTAACTTTTCACTATTGGTGATGCCATAAGCCGCTGCTAATGAATCGACCATCCCAATCTGGCCATTATTTCACTTGAATGAACTTGTGTGTTTTTCTCACGATTTAACACAAGCTCAGCTGTAAAACTTTTTTATGAGAAAGAGTTAATGATTATAACGAAATCATGCAGTGTGACGTGGAATAGATTACTTTTTATCACCTGCTTACAAAAACAATAAGGCTAGAGGAATATTCCTTATTATTGTTAAATTATTGGAGGAGCCAGCGCATTAATCCAAACTCATTGACATTCAATCATATTTATTGTAACCGAGAGCCACTGAGGGCCGCCAGCAGAAAATAGCCCATGAAAATAACTACTCAGTTTGAATGCTCGAGCTATCGATACTCACAAATAAATGGATACAATTTCTCTATCGAGTAAAATAGAGCTGACAGTTTTATTTCTATGGTTTTACAAGCGCATTATGAAATGTATGATATGGCTGCAGGACCTTAGGGCAGAATTAATTTGGCCAAGTACATCTGAAACTCAATCTCAACCCCTAGTATCTCATCCAACTTTACTTGGAACGTTATGGAACTTTTTGTTAAATTGAGTTATGTTCTTGTACTAAGCGCTGTTATACATCCAACTCCCATCGATTTTACTGAGCAAATTTAAAACTCAATGTCTGTTCCACTACTGTAATTAACATCACTCTATCACAAACTAAAATCCATTGCAAATGCTAAACCTCTAATCTCTAATTAAAAGATCTAATCTAATTTGGTGAAATCATAAATGCCAAAATTCAATTGATTTTAGCAAACATGGCCGTATGGCACACAGTTGTTCAGCCTTCAGGTCTTGTGTGCCATCTTGCATTAGCCAGTGACAAACGCTCGATACGGTGGAAATGAGTTTAACAAAGCTGTTGCAGTATTTTCATCAATGCAAATTTTTATATTGAGACCCAATTATAAAAAAGACAACATGAAAGTTCGTTAGTATTCAGAACATTGCCAAATTGAGTGAAATTATGCTAATTCGAAACTTGTCAAAATTTGGTGAAAAATGCATGATTACAATAAAAGAATATTAGTGGCGACAAACAAATGAAGACTTAAGCCTGCGTTCTGCCCTTCCCAAGCCTCTAGGCGTCATAATCGAGACAATTCCTGTGAACCGACTGTGAACTAACTGAAGCCATGGTAGTGTCTCATCAAATTTCCAGCCCACTGAATATCACACCATTGTTTCAATTTCACCCTTACCAATGAAATTATTTTGAGCGGCTTACGCTACATGTTACCTTATGTAATTGTGAACACAACATGTATAATATTATTATCTTTATAGAGAGAACTCCTCGAGAGGTAGACCGAGTCCCCCGACAGGATCTCTGTTCCCTACAGCTTACCATCAGCTAGCTGGGGACCTGGTACCAGGCCTCCTCAATCACTCGGGTCTCATGCTACCCACATCGAAACCTTCTGACAGTCCACCCAGACCAGCAGGAGTACCTACCCTCGGTATGCCGGGCGTTGGTGGAAAAGGATCAGCTGGTACAGTATTCCAGCGAGAGGCTTACTGCGAGATATGTCAAAGGGAGTTCTGTAATAAGTACTTCTTAAAAACACATAAAGCAAACATTCATGGCATTGTTGATCCTAATGACCCGAAGGCTGTTGCAGTAATGGCCAAGGTGAATCAAGCGCCAAAAGTGAGCCACCCAATGATGAGCGACCCTGTATCACAGAAGATGACGAGTAATATCAGCAGCATGGGAGGTCAGCAGAAAACCGGAGAAGCAAACCAGAGCATGGAGGATTTCTGTGAGATCTGTCAAAAGCATTTCTGTAACAAATACTACCTAAAGAAGCATAAATCAGATGTGCATAATCTACGTCCTGACGGATCCAAACCTCCGACATCACGTGAGGCTACTCTAGACAATCACACTCTATCACACGCTGCCACAACATCAGCGCTGTCTCACCTTCCAATGATGGTACCACCAGCACTCAACTCACTCAGTCAAACATCTATGAATAACATGCTATTTGTCAATCCTTTTCAAAATATGGCCGCCATGGGAATGATGCCTCCAATGATGCAACATCAGTTCTTCATGCCAAACATCGGAGGTCTCGGAGGTGGCCTCCCTACAAGTCTATCACCACCTGATCTGAAGTCAGAGCCACGATCTTTAGGAAGTCTGGAGAATGGTGAATCACCACCTGATAGTGACAAGGGAGACACAGTTAACTGTAACATATGCAGGTTAGTTAGAACTTTGTAGTAAAGACTGGCAGTGAATGCACCTGAGGACAGGCATTTTTAATGGCTGTAAATTTTTGTCATAACTTACTCAGCCAGAACTAATAAATATATAAAACTTGAAAAAAGGGAAGGATAACCTCATTGACTGACTTTAATTCTTCCAATGGTGTCAAGAGGAAAAGCTCTAAAATAAATAAGTTTGTTTAATTGTGGTAGGAAAAATGTTGTAAAATAAGCATTAAAGGCCAATCAAATTTAAGACAGCCAATTTCCCATATTCACTGGCATGGAAAAGTAAGTGTTGGGAACTTCTCAGCATTTCAGAATTTTCAAATAAACAAATAGGTCTGGAGGATCAACCACATTTCAACAGAACTTTGGCCCTCTTTTTATTTAAATAATAATCTGGTTTACCTTTCCCTCCCAAAATGAAAACACAATAGGCATCCTGGCGCACCACCACAGTGTTTGGATAGATGTCTATTTTAAGAACCATTGATGAGCCTAGGATGTTTCCAGTTTTAACTGAAATTCCACAAGATTATTTACAAAATGAAAAATATTTTTGTAACTCAAACCATGCAGACAGACAAATTATGAAATTAGAGATTAAATAGAAAATGTTCTTGATAGCAAATGCTCGCAACCTTTGTAATTAGAGAAAATCTCGGCGGACTACTGTGAACATCTATAGGTAACAGTGCTCTGTAATATTTTTCAATATTCATCCTGTGTACTGAAATAAAATGCCCAAGTTTGATTTGTTGTAATTACTGTTTTGAAGTTAGTGCGAAGCTAAGGAGTTAATTAACTTTTTTGTGATGTGAGCTCTGGTTTAGTTATGATCCATTGTATGCCACACTTAGTAAGCCTTTATTAGAACTGAATCTCTACAAATTAGATTTAACTAGGAAGGGTGGTTGCTAATTAGTGGCTTTCGTCTAAAACACAGGGAGATCTTCACTACGATGCAGCAGGGCCATGTAATAATATATTTATAATATTACATATTGGCACATATCATTGTATTCTCACCGCTCATCACTCTGATCATCAAATGATAAAAAAGTTTGTGCCATTAACTACAACTTAACAACAAGAATAAAAAGTGAACATCTAAATGCTAATGGTTCTTTATATTTTGATGATCTGTTGATGCCTCACTTGATGCATTTGTAATGGTTTAATGCTATGTCATTATCAATTTTAGGAAAGAGTTCCGCAACTCTAATTATCTTCAAATTCACAAGGCCAAGAAGCACGGTCTACATGGTCTGCCTGGCCTGCCCGGTCTGCCTGCTCTGCCTAGTTTAGATGATGCTGCCTCCACAGCATTCCTTCTCTCAATGGCCGCTGCCGAGCAACAGAAAGAGATGGCTGAGAGGACTAAGATGTCAGTGTCACCGGCATCCTCCGATGCTTCAATAAACAAGCGTCCAGTCTCAGTGCTCACTGCTGACAGAGAGCGTATACAGGTACGATAAGTTAAATACATTATACAGTCATCTCTAAAAATAAACCTCTATAATTACCACAGCCTATTTCTACAGGCTAAGAAAACACAAGCAGCAAACATGCCAAGTTTGTGTGACACATCACTATCTCACGTCACCGTAAAGTCCAAAACAGGATTTCAAATCATACTTTGAAAAAAGGCACGTTGCTCGCTTCCAAAAAAGCGCTCTCATAATTGGAACTACAATGTAAGCTGTATATCATTGAAATGAAAACAATAATTTTCCCATGTTAGAGCTTCAAACAAAGTGAACTCTTTGAGAATTAATACAATCCAGCCAGTGATGCTAATTTTTTCATAATTCAGGCAGCATTCCTTGTTTTAATTAAATCGGTGGAAGGTGAAAAAGTGCACGAGTATAGGAAAGCAATGTTTATTGTCAAAATTTTAATGATCCCATGCGCTGTACTAAGAATACGCCACAACAGGATGATGGTGGTCAGTAAAAAAATATTACATCAAATTGAAAACCACTGCCTTTGTTTGCGTTGCTAAAGTATTCCACAAAGTCCATTAAAAAATCCCTTTACCGGAATCGCACAGTGTGAAAGGAAAACACAAACATTGAAATTATCAGCAAATCAAAACCAGTGGGCGTCAGCGGCAAGCTATTGTCAGGCTAAGTCAGCAGCATGGTAAAGGAAACTGTGTTTACCAATCTCTTGGGGAAATCTATGCTGCCAGGCACAGAGTATATGACGTTAGGGATTTTGTTCTCAAGGATCGGTGTTGAACTGTAATTAGGGACGGCAGCACAGGAAAAGCATGACTGATTTACACAATTTCTGATTGATAATGAAGATGATGAATTATTATTATCTTAGATTAATCAACAAAAGTTGTGTTTGGCAAATTTTTTATTCAAAGCAGTGACTCATTGGCACGATGGTTTTGGAATCTGCTAAAAATATTAAAAGGATATGCGTCTGAAACCGTAGACATTGTACCGTGCTTAGATGAGTATCACACCTCAACAAAGCAAAAATTGCCTAATTAGTGATTCTACATTTATGTTATGCACATTATTGCTGATTGCAACTGGTATTTATGATTTCAATTGTAGACCTCGCCAGCATTCAACCTGCCTCCTGGGCAGCCAAGAAAGATTCCAGCTGTCGGACAGTCTAACTTCTCATTTGATGCCACATTGGCAGCGAAACAAGCTGACAGAATAATGTGTGATATCTGTAACAAAGATGTACGTAGAAGTCCTCTGTAAAAATAAAATGTTGACGTAACATACCGTGCCGGTATAAGCAGTCTGTTTAAAGTTGACGTCAGGTTTTGTCCGGGCATTTCTGGTTGTTGCTTTTGGCATTTGCCAATCATTGCAAAGTCACAACAAGTTTTTTGACATGAGCTCCATAATCCACAGCTTTCTGATATTTTCTGTGCCATATTGAATTTTGGAAGCTTAAGATGTCATCTTTTTGTCATTAGAGCCTATCTAGACGGAACTGCTGGAGTATTAAAACGTTTAAACGCTTTGATAATGGCCAGGGTAGTGTCCATCAGCTATTGACATTCATACTGTTAAAATCGGTAATGATTTATAGCCAGCCATATCCGTTATTGAGGACGTTCTGATTTTTCAGGTATGCAACAAATATTTTCTGAAGGCGCATAAGCTGAAGATGCATGGCGTGGTCACTCCTGGGGAGGATCGGAGGACAACTCCTACTAAAGATCAGATGAAACATGAAGGTCATCTCATGCAGAGTCATGACGCTCAGCAGCAAGTGCTTAGTCTACAGCCCCAGCAGCAGATGTCCCCTCCAAACACTGCTGACACCAGCCGTAAGTTTTACGATCTCTGTAAGAATCTATTCAGTGAAAGTGAAAGACAAAAGCTCTGAGATAGGTGTGAACTCTGATAAGTGTCTGAAACAATGGCTCGCCAGGGGGTCCAACTACTTTCAAATTTCGGTAACCATCCTGTCATTAGATTGAAATCAACCTTTAATGATTCCACCCAGTACATAATTTTCTGAGTGCAGGTTTTTATGGCAAACAGTTATTATTGTGAAGGTAGAGAAAATATTTTTGATCAACGTTCTGCTGGTTCCCAAGCCGCAAAGGAATTTAAGTGCAAAAAGGTGTTTTCAGCTGGCAAAAGATTATCATGTTCAAAATTGAAGCACCCACTTTTACGGGTTTTCTTTGATTTCACCAAAATTTGAACATGTTATTATCACGAAAAAGTTGTTAAAAACGCAAGTTTGACCTCTAAAGTCTCTCTGTCTACTAATCATAGGCGGTGAAAAACAGAGAAATTTTTTTGAATGATACTTTTATAAGCTCCTAGTGACTCTTCAATTTCAGACATTTTAGTGCATGCAGCTGCATGATAATATTGATGGTGATCACATCGCCTGTCTATCCAGTACCTGGGTAATCAAGTTATTTTGCCTTGTGACTTTGTCAGGAAATCGACTCCAGCCCAGCATACACTTCAAATCCCAAAAGTTAACCATGAAACTGATTCTTTTGTTCCTAATTGTAAAAGTGATCCTAACCAAGGTTGAAGGAAGTGTATGTTGGATATGGTCTAGATATCCTGAAAATCATAACATAAAACATTGACAATCTTTATTCTGAGTGTAATAACTACTAACAGTAACTTTGCAGTAGTTGTTTTTCTGATGTTGAGTAATTTTCTCACTAACCCCTTGGTTGTTGACAACCTCGGGCCGTTTGCCTAGTGATTGTCATCTAACGCACTCTTGACTGTGTATTTTCATCCACCATCTTTCTGATTGTTGTGCTGGTATCAGCCTATGTGTTAGTCAACTAGAAGTTACCATATTGCTCTCCAGGTGTCAACACTTGTGAAATGTGTTCTCACAATCAATACTTACAAAAAGTGTATTTAAAAAAAAGAGAAGAAAATTAAATCGTTTGCAAAATGTATTTCTGAATGTTGCGCAGACCACAGTTTGACGTTGATGATTTGCTTGTTGCAGGACTGATTAAGCTTGGCATAGATCCTGAAGCTTACTGCTTCCTTTGTAAGAAGGAGTTCTGCAGTAAATACTTTTTAAGGACCCACAAGCTGAACATGCATGGAGTGAAGGCAGAGAGAGTAGAGGGCGGACCACAACGTGTAACCCCAAAGGGGACAATCACCCCGCCAACCAGCGTATCCCCTGTATCGTCGATGAGCCCTGCTCATCCGACCAACAACCCTGCCGATGCATTCCAATGGAAGGCTAAAGATGGGACTCAGGTACCAGTTAATTACTAATTATAAGTCAGTGTGAATCATCGCTAATTACCATTTTTTTCCAAAATTCAATTGAGTAAACAATTTTGACTGGACATATCCTTTTTCGAGGGGTATTCAAGCATAGGTTTAGTTAAATATCAGATGTGACCTTCGCCTGGCAGAGAAATATTGGCTAGGGTGTTAAATACTAAAATAACTAACACCTAAAGTTGGTGATAAGGTAGATAGAGCTAATGCCATCATTACACTCACATTGTAAAGAGAATTTCACGCTGTGAAAAATCAGTAAACAATCCTATTAAAGTCTGAACATCGAAGCCTAAAAAAACCTCACATACCCACTAATTCACCATTTATTGCTTTTTGCTCAATTAGTTGCCAATTTAATCTTGATTTTTGACACCTCATTTGAAAGAGATTTGCTGAAGCCCTGTGAAAGAATTTTGCTGATATTGAGAAACTAGAGCCTTCCTACTATCATCTCCCCTGCATGGTACAGAAATTTACCAACAATAGAGGAGTCACACTATTTGCGCTGATTTGAAATAGCGAGAGATCGGGATGAGTGTTGTTTTGACTAATTGCACTAAGTTTCACTGAGCCGTGTAAAACACAGGTTAAAAAACTGAGAAATAATCAACCATTTATGACATAATCTCTTCATGTAATTTGTGAGGCAGATCTAATAGCAGATTTTCAAGGTGTCATCCATTGGTGACAGGATGTATGTTAGGCTGGCCCTTTTGAAAGCAATCAACCGATGGCTTGTCATCTTAAATCGCCAACTTTGTTTCAATCCATGAACAATATACCTCCTTCCGTGCGACTTTTTTGCCGTCCCATTCTTCTCGGCTGTGTGAATGGGATGAAACAACTTGTCCTCTTTCATTGACTACACTTTGATCGAAAGTTTTTTTCGGAATGTTACCGCGTGAGATTTGATATAAACTGATGGTAGTGACAAATGCAGTAGGTTTTGAAATTTGTAGTTCAATAAAGCTTTCTAATCTGGGTACCATCAGATATGGTAGAAATTTTGGTTTAAGACAGATTCACATTCTTTTTATCTCTTGCGTGGCTTGAAATTATTTTTCACTGATGGTGCAGTCTGCCTTTTCGTCATTGTCACGTGGCGTGAGTGAACTTATCAGCGTAAAATTATGTCTAAGGTTTTCTCATAAAAAGAACATGTTACAACAGGATTTCAAACTTGCTTAGTCAGTGGTCAGAGCCCTATGACCAAGTTACCCAATCAGGAGTAAACGCTGAGCTGGATCGGGCTCGCAGATAATTTTACCACCAGACAATTCTTGATGACACATATAAGGGTAGTTGACATTTAAAGCTCTTATGTAACTTTGGTGGATTAGATTTTCTGCCAGGTTAAATCATGTTTTGATAGCAATGTGAATAGAATTTAATTGAAGGAATAACACAATTCCTTTGGTCAATGATTTGCTGATTGATTGGACATCTAGCGCTGTTAAAACCAAGTGACCTGGCATGAGGCCTGCTCCAGCTTCTTCTCACAATCGGTATCAATAATAAGGTGCCAAGGCAAAAAAATTGAACTCTTATCTTTTAATAATGATGACAAGAAGTTTCCTGTACCAATGCTTTGTTTGCACCGGCTTCGACAACCTTGAAATTCCAATTTGAAAGCCAAAAACTGAAAAGCGCCCCAGTTGTTGAGATTTACCATGTCGCTTGTGTATTGTAGAAGTCTAATCCACTGAGCAGAGAGGGCAACACTACACCACCTGGGGCCAGAGATAGATTCCAGTGGAGATGGAAGGAGCCGGCTAACTCCATGAGAGTATTCTGCGATATATGTGACAAAGAATTATGTAACAAATACTTCCTCAGAACCCATAAACTGAACATTCACGGCATCTCAAGCTCACCGGGGGACACAAACCCAGATAAATCTAACCAGTGAGTTATAGTACCTATACCAGCACTACTCTTACTTGGCCATTTCACCTGCTTGGTGTGATGGGTGTGATGGGTGATGGGGGAGCCTGGCTGGCAGCCTAAAGTGTGTTTAACTATGGCTTCAATCCCAGGCCCTTTTGTTGAATTAATTCAGCGAGATGAAGAGGACACTGAACGAACGTGGGAACTGTTAACACTTTGCTGCTGGGAATATTGATCCAAATTCAAGAAAAAAGCAGGAGGCTTGATTAAGCGCTATGAGTTGAAGGAAATTTCCCATCTGGTTACTAAATAAAATCATTTAATGCTGTATTGACTGATAACTAATTTTGTGTGACTTTAGTTTACTTACGCTTGATTTGTTATGAAATATAATGATCAATTTGGTGCAAATGGAAAATGCTTAACTCGTTTATATGCTACTTACTAGTTTTAATTTGTGCTCCCCAAGTTCCCATCAGCAAAACATGTTCACCAAGAAACTCAACTTAGTTGGCACTTAATGGCATCTGGCATAGTATTTATCAATTTCATAATAAAACGTCAGGAATTTTGACACTTTTCAAAGCTTCGAATGTTTCTATCAATTTTAATGATGCATAAAAGATAAAAACATGTCACGTAAATTTCCACACTAGACACACCTCACCGCCGCTCAAAGATTACAATAAAAAACCCAGCCAGATGATCAGTGTAAAATTTAATGAGCCAAACCTAGACTAACTTGGCTGATTATTTGGCTGTCATATCTTCTAATCTCATATTCCAATTACACAAACCATCGGAAGTTGTGTCACATTTTGTACTCTTCTATAAACTCTGATTTGCCTACTTTACAGAGCAATGATGGCTAGTAGCATGATGGCTGATTTGGCTAGAGTGAGTCAAGCTAATATGAACAATCAGGAGTACAAGCAGCCATCTCCGACAGCAGTCAGCGGAGCATCCTCCCCCACAGAACTAGATAAACAGGCTACCATGAGAGACGATGTCTGTCAGGTAATACACTATTACATACTGCACTGTATCACTGGAAGTAAGAGCTCGCTGTTAGAGAACTGATTGAAAACTTTGATTTGAGAGTTGCCTTCCACTGCTACGCTCAGTTTATTCTTAGAATCATAATTGACCATTCAACTTACGATCTATTTATCTGCAAGACAACCGATGTCAGTATCTGGTATCTGGTTGAAAACATTTTAATCAGTATTAAAAATTTTGTTGGTAACCATATTATATAATGATAGCATCACCATCAGCATCACCATCTTCATTACCTTTATCTGATATATTTGAGCAGATATGTGGGCGAGTGTTCGAGGACTCGCTGGCTGTGGGCGCACATATAAAACTGGAGCACAGTGATGAGAACTTCGAAATAGCCAAGGTCAGTAATAAGCGCTCTGCAAGTAAATTGTAATTCTGCCACGTGTTGAAATATGTGTTATACTATTAAACAGGGGAAATAGCCATCATTCTTCAAAACTTAAAGGTCATCACTTGAAAAATGCAATAATTTTGACTTTTGACATAATATAATATTTCTGTGCTGGATATTTTATTATTGTATATGTGGATAAATGTGCATTCTTAGTAAACAAACTTCAATTTAATCCCAATGAAATTAAATTGATGATTGGTGGTCAACACTGAAAAGCTTTCAACACAAAGATGAGAATGAGATTGGCTGTCATGAGCTTGGCTAGTCTCAAAAACAATCTGCAACCGGAAGGTTCTGGAACCCCCCCCCCCCCCCCGGTGCAGACATCCTGCTGTAACACAGCTGACATGTTCAAAAATCAGTATCTGTTGTATTGAACCTAAGAGTGTATTAGTAATAGTAGTTGATTGGGTTATTGTGTTTTATCTTATACAGGAAACTGTTGAGGAGGGTAAGCTGCATCTCTGCTCTCAGTGCCCCTTTAAATGCCTGAACAAGGATGAACTGACAGATCACGAATCAGCCAATCACAATGCCGAGATAAACACCTGTCAGAGTTGCCAGATAAGCTTCAGTCATGTCCACATGCTCGTCAAGCACATGAAGGAGATTCATAACAGACTCATCTCACCCACCCAGTTACAGAAGGTAATATATGCCACTGTCCCTTCCTGTTTGTTATCCATCCAACAATGTAAATTTGGCGCTTTAGGGATTTGTCTCATTTTCCGTTCAATGGAAACAATTTGATCAAATTTGTAAGCTGGCAGCCTTTCCCTATGCCAGTGTGAAAACTTCAAACAATGTACTCTGATGTTGAAGTTGTTGTGCATGATGAAAACCAACCTTATTATCGATGCGCTGAGTCAAGAACGTCACCTCGATAACAATAATATTGTTCTCTCAAAGCAATTGCGTCGACTCATACCGAGTGTTTCCATTCATAATTGTTGTTTCCACTCGTAAACGAGTCTCCATAGGTCCATATATAAAGTAAGAAGCATGTCACCATTCCAGTGTTTTGAGCTTGTTGACTGCGGTGGTGATAATTATCCCCCCACAGATTGTTCATAGGATGATTTTGCATATTTGCAGGCTGCAAAATCTCAGATGAAAATGAGGAAGAAAATCAGATGCAATCATTGTTCCGAGAGATTCCCCTCAAAAGAGCTATGCAGGGCACACATTAGAAGCGCACATAGAAATAAACAACACTTCTCAGTCAAACAGATGAGGGATAGAGCTGGCAGTGAGAAAACCAACAATACTAAGTTATCATCACATGCCAAGATCTTCTCATGTGATAGATGCAGCTATACATGTACCGAGTATAGAAACCTCAGAATACACCAGGTTTGTCTCCCCTCTGCAAGAAAATATTGTCTGAATAAAAGAGGTCAAAACTCCCATGTATAAGCCCAGAAACTGACATAAATAATATTAAATTGTGCTGTTATAAAAGCAGTGGCGAGTAGTATAATACCACTCGCCACTGATTTAGCAATTTCATCTTGATTCGATGAATTTCAGTTTGAGTTTACATTCCGCTATCGTAATACATGACTCAAGTTAATAATGGTTAAAAAAAATTGAATTTATGAATATTCTATTTGTTAACTATAAACATGGCCCTTAATGATTTTGTTATATTTTCGCAGGCTTTGAGACACCGACCTCGCTCATCAGATTTGAAGAGAAATATCAAGCTGGAATCTTCAATTGGCAGTGATAACACAATGATGCAGGAGTTTAATGTCAGTTCAATAACAGGTGCCGATTCTATCGCTAAGTCAACCATCACACTGCCTGTGTACAACAAAATCACTGAGAAAATCTCTGTCAACTTTACTCTCGTACCATCCAACTAAACACTAGCTATTTATTTGATATTTATTGCCACGTGCGGCATATTATCCACAACTCACAATGTGTCCAGACATTGAAAGGTGTTGAAATATTTGAGGGCTCTAGACTGGTCGTTCAGGATTTAATTTCTTCCCAGCTTTGCCAGCCTATTGTTGTTAATTTGGTTTTTTTCCACTTGCAAGGAGAGAAAGAGAATTAGGCAATACAATAGAACAGCTTTTCCATTAGTTCAACCTTTCACCATTTACAGTAAAGACCTCATAGTTAATTTACTCATCATAGCACAATCGAGCACAGAAAGTTATTTATTGTAATATTAATTTATTCTGCCAATAAGATATATCCATACACATTGCACATACACTCAGATAATGTACCTGGAAATATTTGTGTAAACGCATGGTAAATATCGATATATTACATAGTAAAATCTAATAATAATCTATGCTAAGTTAATTTCTAAAATTCCTGTTCGCCATGGCTTGGCTGTATTTATTCACATTTTTTTATACACTACTGTGCAATAACAGATTTGCAATATAATATATTGTGCTTTAGTATTGACAGCTAAATCTCTGCTTTGCAATGCGCCCAAGACATAATGTAGGCTTAAATTGTAATATTGTAAATCGCTTCTCTCTAATGATATTCGTACAAAAATAATCATCAAATCTTTCTAAATAACCCTGTTTTCTTGATAAACCAAAGAATCTTTATTTCTCGATTATATTGTCTCTTTCCATGGGAATTTTTCTGCCCTTACTGTTAACCCTTATTGTTTGTTTTTCTTTCTGGTACAATCTCCGTACGATATTGATATTTATTTTAAAATGCACCCTGTATTTTAGCATTCGCTAATGTGCTAGATCTCCTTTTGTTTAGCTATAGTCATGCTGTTAAGGCAATCTTGTCTCTAGCTTAGTTAGTACTCATGCAAAGATATTACTATTTCTTATCACAACTAGGCGATTTATTTGACTATCTCAAAATTGATAATTATGTCCCCTGTTTCTTTCTCAAATTCATCTATTTATTCATAGCACATTATTATGGCTTGCAAGGTTATTAGGATCAAAAATAACAGGAAAACGTCAATGTTCTGTCACGTTTTTATTTGTCATTAATGTTATACTCTGTTAGATAACAACAAAATACATGTACAAAAAAATACATAACCACATCCTGAACTATTACCTAAACGCACTGATATATTTTATATGGATGAGGGGAATATATCTGACCCTGAACAAGGGTTTGGCTATTTATGTATGCTTGCGGGATCGCATTTCTCATCTTTGATTGGTCAACAAGTTCAGGGTCGTAATATAGCTGACCCTTTTAAACTTTTGTCAAACAGCTAGCTGAAGTTTTTGAAGGCTGTTACTGGGACGCCGATCAATGCAAAAACCGCCAGATTTTTAAATTTATCCAGTTACTGAAGTTATATACTGATCGCATATCACCACAAATAGCCACGCTATGTATTTTATTAATACTGATCCATAAATTCATATCCATGTCTAAACGTCATAACCATTTCTGATGGTAAGAATCCTAATTAGATATACCAATGTTGGTGTGTGTAATATCCTTTCAACATAGAATGTGAAATCATGACAGTGGCATTTAAAATACGCCACTGCCTCACACACCACAACATAAATTGTATTATTTTGTGTCCATAAACATAGACAAGTAGTATAGGTTTATCCTCAGACCTAACGATCACATAGGCGGTTTGTTAGGTATATGAGACAAACAAAACCAACGTCCTGGTTAAAACAAGTTAGTTCCCTCTGGTGCGTTGGTAGGGAGATCAGAAAAATCCTGTGCTGAGATAATAGCAGGCAACTGGATACAGAATTTTTGCAATGAACCCAGGGTTACGATGTCAAAAACAAATGTATACAAAAAGTTCAGTGGGAGAATCACATTTGCAACTTTGAGAAGTTGATGCCAAATAAATGCAAACTGATATAGTAATGTTAGTTTATGTTGCTTACAATGAAAATACTGTTAATAAAGACGTACAGAAAATAAATCTCTATGAACAGACATTTCAATTGACGCTAAATTGAGTAAGTAGAGAGCAGCGCTCATCTTGCTTCACAGGGACAGCACATTGTGTGCTCTGGAGTATTCCTCCGCTGTCTAGAGTGGATGCAACTCCTACAATATAAAATCAAATACACTAAAATATATAAGTGAATAGTATAAAGAAATTGTTTCATATAAGGCTCAGGGTTAAAAAGGCCTAAATTGATTGTCTTTTAACACAGCTGGGTCAATAGAACCCTAACTATCATAGTTGTTTCAGGGTTCAACAAGCAACTATGCTGAAAATCAGGAGAAATTCTCACAAAACTTTCAATATCAAAAACATATCTGGTCATCATACCAGTACCTAGAACAAGTTTGTTCCCTCTGTGGTGGCGTGGGATATTGCAAAAGTCGCGTATCGCGGCGCCTCAATATCCGCTTTTTGCAATATCCCTCCGCTTCTACACAGGGAACAAACCAAACAAACCAATGTTGAGATTAAATTTAAATTGAGCAATATTACATCCCGCCCTCTTATTTGATACTTACATGAGATATGTGAGAGCATGAGTTTCTCCATTTCGACATTCACAGTCTGTCTGTACTTGTTGAGACATAGTAAACAATCGTCCTTCAACTTCCTGTGTTTTTCACAGGGATAGCTGTTTGGGCTTTGACCGAACTGCTCTAGAAGTCGTTTGGACGTGGTTACTCTATCTCGAAGCTTACGATATTGTTTTATCTGCTCAATTTGATTTACTATTTTGCATCTGAAAATCAAAATGGGCAGAGGTCTAGGAATGAGGCAAACAAGAGACATTATCAGTCACTATGCACATAACCTGTGTACAGCGTGAAACTTGAAAACACATCAGTCTACCCCAAAGACAGTTCACTAAGTAATAATTCCAACACATAGAATTTTCTGATTTACAGATTTATTTGTATTCCACTGTTGAAATACCCGGGGGTATTACATAATACAGTTGTCGAGCTCTGGTAGAAACTAAAATTGAATGTCATAACAATTTCGTAGCACCATCAAAGAAAAATGATTTTCTGCATTTTGCAGTGTTTGCGTTGACTAAAAAATTGTCCTTCAGGCGACTTGAATGTCTCTATTGTGACGACAGCCTCGCAGGGACTAACATGTGAAGCCTATGCCTGCAGTAACGGGCTATCTTGATAAAATCATTCTAATAAAGTGATTCACTAAAAACTCTTAACTCAAGGATGGCTAGTGCTGATAGTCTCTCAGAATAATCCTCTACGTGGGGTAAAATTACTCTAGTGCACAACTTCTGAAATTGTGAATAGAAAAGAATGAATTAATACCTTACCTGTAGATATCAAGCATGATTTTTGGTGGAATATGTTCAGAGAGTTCAGTGTTTTTTTGGTGATCTATCGTATGGAATGGTTGTTTAGCTACAGCATCAAGTGATCTCTCCAATAGATCTGGCATGTTGTACTCATGAGCGATTAGGATTACATCGAGACTCGGCTCGTATCTAGCAATCACATCTACACACTTGCTTTTGAGAGCAGATATGTCATACTCCTCAATCAAAGGCAGCAGATTCATTACATTGTCACCTGAAACACAAAAAACCTGTGTGTTTGAAATTTATATATGAATGTAGTGTAGACATCACACAGGTTTCCTACAGGTCATCTGTTATAAATAAGAGTTGTCTCCTCCTCCAGGTGACGTTTAAATAAAAATCCATTAGGTTGAGATCTTCGGACAGCGAATTCACTGCTTTATATGCGGAGAGAGGTATGAACATACTTTGCACCTATTATATGTTAAAGCTCGATCTGCAGCACACACCTGCAGAGCTTATACAATGGTTATCACCATGCATTGTCAGCAAAATGTAGTCACCCCTGAAAATGCAGTTACCCACTGACTGAGTAAGCAAACAAAGCAGTATGACACATATGATTGGTCGATTATTCTAATACTGAATGTGGTTTTAACAAGGAAATGGATAAGGCTTGATCAAATATTTTGTTGCGAACTTTGTTAAGTGCAAACTATCTTTGTTGAGTGTGAAATACCGATGGCTACAACAGTACAACCACGGGATAAAACTACCTCTGAACTCGCAAATTAAAAATTTTGTTTGAAGTTAAACAAAAATACTAGTATGTTTTTCCGGACGGATTTAAAAAGTAAATTATCAATTTAAGCCCTAAATAACATTGGTAATAAAGAATGCAGCATTGTCAAATAGTGCTACCTAGCCAATGTGTGTCATATACAACGCATTGGCGAGTGTGGCCATTATGGTCATTGTTGCCTGGGACAGTTGGTTATTTTCTTACATGAAAGGTAATTAAACATAATGAACTTGTGGAGAGCAGCAGATTGCAACACCGGCTACCTGATCAAACCCTTTAAATCAAGGTTGCAATTGAAATATTTGTATTATCATAAAGGTTTCAGGCTTCAGGGATTTGTGCACACGTTAAAATGATGCTGAGACTGTTATGTTACTGAGCAGAACTATGATATATTATTGCCAAACTTCCAGATGATGATATTTTGAGATAGCCAATCATACACTTACTGTTAACTGTACATGTGTTGGGAGGATAGATACAATTCAGTAAAAGTCTGACATCCTGCAGTGATTTCCCATGCATAGTAACCTTACCCTCCTCCTTCTCCATAAAACTACTGGAGAACATGGCCATAAAGACCGGTGACCAGCTCGCCAACATCTACCGAGGACAGACAGAAGACGTGTATAGTGATGAAGGAGTGAAGAGACGGCCCGAAATGTAAATACAAATTTGATAAATTATAGTTGCTGTGCTAGCAAGCAGTTTGTTCGTACACGTAAAAGTCTTCTATCTATAAAGCTATCATGACTTCTTAACCATAAATTTTGCTAGCATTCTTACAATAATCCCAAAATTCCAAGAACCTTTCCCTTAATTCCAAAATGTATAGCCTGCAAGTTATACATATATTCTAGACTGTGAGGTAACTCAATGGCTCAAACAGCTGTAAGCAAGAATTTTGTCTTTCGTTTATCAAACCCTCCTTTCCAGTTTCAGTGTGGTTGATAATGAACTGCCACCAAACCTCTCTTTCAGATGTTAGAGCCCTTGAAATACCCATGAGGAAGAGAACATTGCTATTTGAAGTTTAAGGTGAAAACGCATGGTTTACACATAATTGCTGCAGCAAGGAATCTGAGCATGGTTTTGCAATCCGATTACCTTAGTAAGCCACTGGTATTTTTAGGACCGACAAAATAAAATATCTTTTGTGCCAGCTCATATGACTGTACACTTTGATCTACCTCTTTGTGGACATGTAGCTCAGCATCTTCAACCACCAGTATCACATTGCTCAAAGGGTCAGGTTCATCAAACATACGTAGTTCTGGCAGCGCCACAAGTGGTGCTTCTTCTGCACCAGTAGAACTCTCTAAATAATTCATACAAAATTCCGCTACAGATTTGGCCGGTACATTTGTGTGTCATTGGAGAGAAACAGGTCCCTCACAAAACTAAATCTAGTAGATACATTAGTGCTGACTGAACAAACATAGATATATGAAACTAGGACAAAATACGTGACAGTCATGTTGGTCTTTTAGATAAGCAATGAACAATGAGAGGGAGCTCATTGAGTGAAATAGACATAGTAAATTTAATATGCATCAAAATTCAATCACAGACCTTCTACCGCTAGTGCAAGCCTAGTGGTTAAGACCTCGACTACTGGGCCACTCAACCACTGGACTTGCACTTACTGTAAAGGCCTGTGACATCAATCAAAATAGCAGTGACATTCACCGCGCTGCAGAGACATTTCTAACACAGGTTGTTGCTGCATCTGAATGATACCAGGTATTACCAAAGCTGCTAACAATGTTTTACACAATCATTGGTTTTACACGATCATTGAATAAACCACACCCACCGAGTCAATGGTAAGATCTAAAGATTATTAGAACTTACTTGTAAAGGAATATCTCTTAGATACTTCCATATCCTCAGGATCAGATGAGTGTCTATCAACCTGTCTCAATGAGTCCCGTTGTCTTCTCAGCTCTGTTGAACGCATCTCAGGGGGACCACCAATGGAGCTGCCAACAACAACAGCCAGAGGACGTCCATGATTACCCTGTTCCATCTCAGCTGCGTATAAATGAATCAACGTAAACGAAACCAATTTCTGACCAAACTTGTGTATTTTGCTTTGGAGCTTGGGATGTTTTATTTGAGCACATCTCCAGGATGCATTTTATTGAGGTGTTTCTTAAGCACAGGCAAGTCACAATCATTCCAATAACATTTCAGGCCCATGTTTTACTTGATTGATTGACAACACTAACCAAGCATGCAAACTGGGTTTTTTAAGATAAACATGGAATCATACTACACTCCCTACTCTCAATGCGACCTAGCCTGTCTTGACAAGTTTGTCAGGGCATGTTCAACTCAACCCAACTCTATGTTTCATAGGACTGCCGCAGTTCCTGATTTTGGGCTTGGTGTGGGTGGGCCCAAAATCAGGAACTGCGGCAGTCCTTTGCTGTGTTTGGTCAGAAACTGAAGAATCTAGGACTGGAAATGAATTTAGTAATACATACCTTATATCAGTGCAAGATCTCCTTGTGCAGCCTGCTTTGCTTGGCCAAGTGCCTTACCTATCGATATGGAAGGCTATTACATGTACATTTTGTAATGATGTTTCATCATCATTGTTCAATGAAATCCAATGTTACCTTATAAGGAGTTTTTCTTGGTCACACACATTATTATCAAATGTAAAATGAAACCCTACACGTGCAGATGTTTTTGTTTACATTTGTATTAAGTGATTTGGATTGGCCAAGTTTTTTGACAATATTGGAATAAACTTACCTCATGCATCAAAGAGTATTTGGTTGTGACCAATTGGATACCCATTATCAATTTAGTCGGCCAATCTAATTAGAGAGCAATACCTAGGAAATAGATGGCGGGTACTTGTACCATTTACATGCGTGTTCACTCATGCATTGAGGATGGACTTGTTGTGGAGTAGAATTATTTACAGGAAGTCTAGCAACCATCTAGCTGGTCTTTCATGACATGACTGTTATATTCTTAATTTGGGTGTCTCATTTTTATAAGAAATGAGTTGACTCCCAGCACATACAGTTGTGTTTGCTTGAACAACATATATAGTCCAGAAGCTACTTGGCAATAAGTGTTCAAAAAATTGCATTCAATAATTCCTCTTTGGATGGACCTGGAATCAAGTGATTCTAGACCAGAATTTCGCTGCGAATCTAAATATGCAAAATTTACACCTCTCAGAGGACACAAATTTTCTATAATGGCAAAAAAAGACGGAAAAACGCAAAAAAAATTTTTTTGTTCAGATGTCCGTTTGGGGTGTGTATTAACTTCTGAGGCACAAACAAATCCTTGAATCAAATGAACCTAGACCAGAATTTTGCTGCAAACTCAAATATGCAAAAATTGCAGCTCTCAGGTTGCCCCTTTTTCTTCAATGGCAAAAAAAAGATGGAAAGACATAAAAATCCGTTGTTTTTGTTCAGATTAGAACTTGGTATGTGTATTAACTTCTGAGGCACAAAAAAATCCTCTCTATTGACTAACGCATATCCAAACCTGTATAAATTAAAATATATACAACAGTATAAAACATATAAGCAAATGTGACCATAAGAAAGCAAATTGACGACAATTATTTCTATGTCAAATACACATGTGCAAACCTGTATAATCGTTTTCTACATTCTAGGTAATAAAATGTACTGAATGAGCAGGAAGAATAAATGCACAGACTTGTATAAATTAAACATTTTATACAGAAAAAAATGTACAACAACAATATGACCTGTGCAAAAAAAGACCGCAATAATATTCATATTACATGAGAAAACATGCATTGACCTTGATGCTTTTAGAGGTAATAATAATATTGCCTAGAACTTCCTTTTTCTTTCCTGCCCTTTCTTTCTCTACGCTCACACATCTGCAAAAATAAAAAGAACACTAAATTATCTAATAAAATGATATTTGATTGTACACTGTGACAAGCCATGAGAATATGCAGTACACACCAAAAGAATAACACCACGACCGCTGTGTCAACACCAAACTTATCTGCCATTTCTATGCTTTTCTGAAGCACATGATTGACAACATCTAAATCAGTGGGTGGTGCCTCAACAACAGGGAGATAATTGATAACTGAGTTCGGTGATGACTGCAGTGTCCTTGTTAGTTTGTTGAATCCGGTCCAACTTGGCTTACCGATTTCTTCCTGATATCGAACAAGTGCAAACACAAACTCTAGAACATCAATGTGAGAGAGGTCACCAATGATTGGGAGAGCAACACCAACAAGATGAAGGGGTTTACAGCGAGGATGCGATGATAATGGAGTAATAGTCTCAGTGGCAGGCTTCATGGATCTGATGCTCCCATGCTTTGAAGACTGGGGACCAGGGACTGACTGTGGGATATGGTGATCAGATTGAATGAGTATGCCGTTTGTGTGATGGGTTGTGCCATGACCAGATAAAGTTTCCTCCAAGAAGTCTATATTATCCCACACCATAGTTATAAGGGACCCATGGGCAAATCGATCTGGTATTGAATTCTGGTTGGAAATCAAATAATGAGCTAATGAGGTTTCATATTTCCTTATACCGTCATATGATGAGCAGTGTCCAAATTTGTGAAGCATATTGATAACCTCCTTTGATCCCGTGATGTGTTTGATGGTGAGACCTAGTGCCAATGCTTTTGGTGAGGCTAATTGCTGTTGGGTCATAAGGCTCATAAGATCTTGACAGAGTGATATCACTTTCATTTTATCAGAATGTGGAATAGGTAGCCCTGACTGCAGTTGTACCAAGCCAGATAGAAAGCTGACCAATTCCCCTGGGACGGACTGTTCAAAGGACTCTTGGCCTATATGAGACGATGTCAGAGGCCATGGGAGCTCGTATGTCCTTGTATGTTCATGCATGGAGTTGCGGATCATTAGCTGTGTGGCATAGACTTGTGACAAAGGGGTGGATGACTGTCCGCGTCCAATCAATAAGGGACTGATAGACTCACTGGTTGAACCACCTGTATCTTCTGTGCCTGTGCAGTCATCAGATTCCTCACCACTATCACCACAAACTGCTCCTTTGTGAAACACAATATCTCCCTCCCTCTTAGACTGACTGTGAATTATGAGCTGGGGGTAGTCTCTTTGATGTCTCCGCTTCACCATAGATGGCCTGAAAAAAAAAGCTCACAATTAACATTTTGGCCCCAGAAACCCTGAGGCATCAACATCTTATCAGCCAACTTTATCAACCATGGCAATGAATGCTACTTGTCCGTCTAGCTTGTCAAGATCTTGTTAGTTAATTTTAAGTTGGCGAAGGCCTATCTAAGCTCAACTCATATATGGGAAAAAAAACAACCATATCATATCACAACTTACAGTATGTCCTCAGCATCAGCGCACTCATGTTTTCTCACTTGGCGTGAGAATATCCTGGCTAGCGTGGTCATCTTGTATATCTTGTTATTCTTCACCAGTTTTTCGCCGATGATCTTGGGTCGAAATACGTCATTGTACGTCTTTGTGTATAATTCTTTATCCTTTGCTGTTTCACTGGATAAATGATACAAATTTAAGATTAATGAGTGGCAATAAAAATTGCTTAGCTGGATTTCGACACAACAGCGGAAGGTAGAACTATCTTCATACTAAAGATGTTTCTATCTCACGTCACATGTTGCAGCTAAGCTAAAAGCTTACAAAAAAAATTCTGTTGAGGAACATATTACTTGTATTACAAGCAAGCATATATAAGATAGCAAAGCTTTGGAGCGGGGAGGATTATCACTTCTGGTAACGGGGTGTCAACAGCTTAGACCTATGGCATCACCACACCACAAATCGTACAGGCAGTCTTTACTTACCAAAATACATAGATGCTGAAATAGACATAACAGTATACAGAAATACCCTGCAGTTACCCTAGAGGAGTAAATTCAACTTAGCTTATCTAGTTTTGGGGTGATTTAATTTTAGCTAGCAAGAAATTTTGGCTAGCATGCGTGAAATGGTGCTTTACTCTTCTAGGGTATTCAAATTATTGAACTATTTCTTTGACAATCAAAAAAGCAATCACCCAATAAAAGTGTCAACAACCATCAGGACTTTACTCACGCTGTGACCTTCTCATAAGTCTTTCTAGTAAAGTTTCTGTAGCAGCGGGTGTGGTAGTGTACCTCTCTTGCAACACAGTCTGAGGTATAGCCAATAAGTCTTAGTATTCGATGATCAGCTTTAGCAGTGGCGCAAGCCCTCAATTTACCTGCAACACAATATGTGTTTGCTACCTTAGGATATGTCTTTGATTCAATTGTTTGATATTCGAGAGAAAAATGTTGCTGCTGTTTAGTTAGTGCGCTCCTAACATAAACACATAATACATTTAAACTTAACTCAACATGTATTGAAAACATATTTGCTACTAAAGTCTGCTTCCCGGCTTACCTCCATCTTTTGTTTCTGCCTTTGCAAGGTGATCACGCTTACCCATCACCCACTTGTCCTTCTGCTTACAAATCACACAAATCTGAGGTAACACCACACCTTTGTCAGGGATACCAGCTGAAGCACGCGTGGTCTTCTTAGCAGGGGCCTACAGAAAAAATTCATCATCCAATTAAATAGCTACCAAACATCCACCAGCACAGTGAACAATAAGATTCTTACCGGTGAGGGTGATTCACTACACAAATGTGGTGTGAACAGTGAAAGATACATTCGTATTAATTGCCCCTTGCTTCATCAAACTCTCTCATAGATATAGGAAAAGTACTTTGCTTATGATAGATGTAGAAACAAAATTCAAACACACAGCACCATAGATAAGACATGAGGATTTCTTTTCTTCATCAAATCGATCAAAACAAACAGTAGATTTAGCAAGGAGTGATAAACATGCGGTTCCTCCCTTTAATTAGGCAATCATTTTACTCCTTAGTTGTTTCATAGTCACTTACCTGGCTATCTTCATCAGCTTTCCTTTTCTGAGCTCTACTCAGAACTTATTTGTTACAAAAGCGATCAACACATTTTTTGTGACAGACAATATCTTCTCTATAGTCAATGTTTTGTAATATTTGAGCTGCCAGATCCTTATATTTATGATCCTCAACCTCTTGCCAGTGCCTTGCACATTCTACTATAGTAGTCCATCTTCTCTGGGTGACAGGAGTTACAGTTTCATTGCTGTCCTCATACCAATGCAGCACACATGCCTCCATTTTCTAACACATTGTTATGTAAACAATACCATGTGACCTTGGTTTTCTATTGCAATAATAGAGGTTTTCTCACGTGATCACTAGGATTTCCCATTGTATTTGAAAGTTTTCTTATGTTATCAATTTCGGTCCCTAAAAGGGGCCCCAGCTCACAACTGTGACCACTGAGAGGTGTAAATTTTGTGGTTTTGAACACAGCTTAGCCCATTCATGTACACTACACAAACAGATTGTCCATCCAAAGAGGAATTATTGAACTGAATGCTAGAGTCTGGTGGCTTCTGGACTAATATACATGCTGCTACAGTGTCCACTTTACTGCAAGGGCATTGCATATATATATAGTATTTCTTCTGTACCCACAGCCACTAGTCTACTTACCACACAAAGTGAAAGAAAGCCTCCGTCAGCTCAGTGAGTGTAAGTCACCAGCTTGTATTTGCTTTGGTGAGAGCACTAACTAGCCCACAGCTTTAAACCAAAAGAGCACTGTTTGGTAAGTAAGACTACCACATAGTAGGATTATCAAGCAGGAGAGAGTAGCCTTATTATCTCAAAGACCCCTTGTTTCGTTTTGACAAAACAAAAAAGGGGCCTCTGAGATGAGACTAAGAGAGAGACATTATTAGAAGGACACTTCTCTGTAGGTAAGATGGTAGATGGTTATGCATGACTGTAAAATAAACAGAGACTCAATCTCAGAGCCTTGTTGTTTTGTAATCATGCCCATGATGACGGTTGGCATGTTTCTTCTCCCCTCGCAAGACAATGTTGTCTTGTGAAGGGAAAGAGATACAAAGGGAATGGCCTGTCATGTCGAGCGGTTCACAACACATCATCAGAATGGCTGTAAACATGTGTTACAGCAGGGAGAATTCTCCGTGGTTTCAGTTGGGTTATTGTTATTTTTTTCACTGTATTATACTTCCAAAGCTACTGGCATACCTTGACCGGAGTGTTTTCACTTTCCTCAATTGAAGAATCTTAGCCGTAAACGAGGTCACTCACACGGTTGCAATAAACAAATGGAGAATAATTATGTTGCCAGAGTGTCAGCTGGAAAAAAACTTATACTTATGAGAAAAGAAAAATAGGCTCTTTACTTTGTTGCACTGAACCACGTCATTGGAAGAAATTCAGTAATAAACAATGTTGGGAAGGCATTCAATTCAATGATTACTACAGCAACCAGCTCACATGTGATGGTCATAGGATTCGTTCGATTCCTAACGTTTATTTTTCGTGGCTTTACGTAAGACAGCTAAAAAAACAAACCCAGTTGTGTGTAGTAAACTGCTAATGCTCAAGTTGAATGTGTGGATTATCTTCGGCTGTCCCCAAAGGCTTGACCAGATAAGCGAGGATTAAATGTGACCTTGATAAACATGCCAGTCTTGCAAAGCCAGGACACAACATGGCTGATCAGACTTGCATACTTTACTCAAGTTATTTATCGAGGTATAATTTCCTCACTGTAATTGTAATCTCATTTGCAGGAATCACTTGTCGAGATGTCTTTTGACAAAGAACCAGGGACACCACATGGCTTTCAGCGGAGAGGAGCTCTTAGACAAAAGAACGTTTTTGAGGTGAAAAACCACAAGTTCGTGCCTCGATATTTCAAATCTCCAACATTTTGCAGCCACTGCAAAGACTTTATATGGTAAGTGTCATCGGTTACCCATCCACTGTTGTAAGGGCTTTCACTCATAATGCTTGAAACAAGTCGATTATTAATGCTTCACATATTTACCTGTACCAAACTGAGTGTAGCGCAATCATAAGTGTCAAATGTAATTTATGATTTTTTTAAAGAGCTTTTCCTGGAAATAGCGATAAGGAAGTGATCGGGTTTTTATCGATGTTTTCTCTGAGTAAGAATGTCAGGTACAGTGATAAATAATGTTTGATATATAGATCACAAGGTTGTTGAATCTTGATGCTATCAGTTCCTCCCCTTCATCGACTTATTTTTATAGCAAATATTTGTCGAAACTTCTGTCACGCTGGTACCAAGGAGTACAAGGGTTAGTGTCATGCAGGTACTGCCTCATTGGTGGAAAATGTTTTTCTAACTTTGTGTCCTCAAATTTTTACTTTCAGGGGTGTGTTTGGAAAACAAGGCTACCAATGTCAAGGTAAGAGCTTTCAACTGATGCTAATAACTTTAGATTTGAGGGCAACTGTGGTCCTTGGGTTACAACAAACCATAAAAATATAAACTATATTTTTGTATGTTTATGATATACTTTATACTATATCAATGCAATAGACATGTACGTAATTATGTAAATAATAATAGTCATGTAGCTGTTTGCTTATTCAATTAACAGTTATTAAATAGTCATTCTTTCGATTAATTTGTGTGGTGAGACTTCCATATGGCATTTGCCTTTTACTAGTAGAGATATTTTCTTGATAAAGCAAGCTGTGGCTGGCCTTGGTTGGCATGGCCTGTTTTAGTGTGTCAGCCAAACCATGATTACACTGCACAGCGATGCTCATACCAGACAAATATAATTTGTTATGATGTAAAATACTTGTGGAAAATGAGCTGGTAGTGGAAGCCTACTATTTAAGGCTTTGTGTTGCCACTAAGATGCCAACTCTCTCACCTTAAGTTGTATGTGGTAGTTAAATCTGTACGACTTCATAATTGCTCGAAACTGAATACCTTGATGTCATACCTTAGTCTGACTCGTAGTCTAAACACATGGTAATCAAAACTCATATGACACTACATAGTCTGATAAACACCTCGTACGCGTTTTACACGAGAAGTCAGTCTCCGAGATGAGATATCACTGAGTAATCTGCATTGGTTTGTCTCTCTTGGAAAGGAAAACTAGTACTGGCTTTACTGATATATTTCAGCAATATTCTCAACTAATACCTGCATGACAAGCAGTTTACATAACTTGCGGTGGTACCACCAGGGTTAATCCCAGACAGTGATCATAAGAAATAATCTTTAGTTGTTATGGAAACAGAACATTATAGGCCCATTAATAGTAGGTACTATGGTTTTGTATCTTGAGCCAAGATCAGTCTTGATACTTTCACAGAGTAAGGATATATCCTTACTCTGTGATCCTTTATTGCATGTAGAGTTTGCTGGGAGGGAATAGGTTCACATACTGACAAAGTAATAGGTCTATTCAGTTCAAAATTTGATCAATCTTCATCAACATTAGCATCCTGATGGCTGGCCCATCGCTTTTTGACCCATAGAACGGTCACAACTCCATATGCTGATCATCAAATTTGATCTCGATTCAACCTGCGATCAGTCTGCTCAGCAGTAGACAATCTGCGGGAATCTGCAGCTAGCCAGAGTAATGAGCTCTCATCAGTATGTGTTAGGGATGTCTGTACAACTCAATGTCCTTGTCCAGGCAATCATCCTTATATTATTACTCATTATGAGAGTGAAATTGCCCATCTCAATATCGGTCATTTATGCCCTGAGAAGACGTCAGAGGGATGAGTGCTAAACATGCTTTGATAATGTTATTGAGGGATTAGATCAAGTGCCATTCATAATCCAGGGATTACTATACTCTGAATTGATTGGGCTTATCAACTCTGTAGGTCTGGTATCAAGCTTACAATAAATGTAGAGACACCATGTATCGTTTGCTGCCGGATAGGTCAATGAGCCTCATCAATGACCTTCATGTAAATAAAAATAGACTGATCTATCGTTACTATTTGGTACCATTACTATGACATTTATGGCGTGTTCCAGTAATTAAGTTTTGATCAGTTTTCTTGGTATCACATCAGATTGCTATCAACTATAATAAAACATATATAATATGTCCTGGTTTGCTACCAGCTTGGATTGTGGATCGGAGATGTGCATTAAAACTGGGATAGGAAAGGAGGTGGTTGTTTTAGTGATTGTTAAAGACTCAGATTTAGTCAAATCAAAGCTATAGCAAAAAGAGCACATAAAATAATATCAACAAGGGGTTATTAGGTGCATACCATCAACATGTCAAAAAGTTCCTTCCCACACGACCTCCTCTTACAGGTGACATTTTATCATATTCAGTACGAGAATTGCCAAGAAGCAACTAAAAGACATCATGCAGTTAGAGGACAGTAGAATGGTTAGATGGCAGTACATTAGATATATGAATGATACCGCATGAATTTGATCCCTCTTCGTGATTTAAGAAAAATTGGCACATTTAGAAAATTTGGCACCTTTGGCATATCTAATATAAATAAAAGGCAAAGGTTTAAAAAGTATCACTTGTCCACAAGGTACCATGTCAATATTCTTCTTGTTCGGTAGCATCAAAAACCTCTTGGCAATTTTCCAATACTGTTGGTTTCTTGCAAAACTAATCTGTTTGCACTCAAACACACCCATGATGAGTAAATGTTAGCTAGAGTTTAGTTTAGCTAGTTTAGGATGAATCAATGTTAGCTAGCACTTAATTTAAGCTAGTTGGTGTGGGAGTATAATACGTCACTCGTCCAAAGTAATATACCTTCCTCTCCATTCAGAACCCAGAACAGGAGATTTAAGTACAGGCAAGCTTGGCCTGATGGCTGATCTGTATCGACACAGCCTCATTCTGGATGATGGCTTATTTTCTTATGTCTAAACAGCAGGTTGTTTTGTTTTACAGTATGTATCTATGCAGTGCACAGGAGATGTCATGATCTAGTAACATTCCAATGTCCTGGAGCGGATGAGGGAACAGATTCAGACGTAAGTTTTAACACCAGCCTTCATCAGAAAGTAAAGATGGCTCTCATCGACCCCCTCTGATTGCCATATCTATTGATATATAGGATTGATATATATATATATATATATATATATATTGTTGGCGGCCACATCTAGTTGCCAAGTCCAAAGACCGCCGATATCTGTTGGCTCTGGTTCAAGTATTGAGTTGAATATGGCTTTGCCCTCATTACGTAGTAAATTCTAATTAAACCACACAAGTGACCCCACAGGATGTTTGGCAACTTTTATTTATGTTCACCAAGTGTTATCGTCAAGTAGAATTATTACGTATCAACTAGAAATCTGTCAATAACAGCATCTTGAAAGTATTTTAGTACCTTTGCTTGCCTTCCGTTTTAACTGTTCTAAGAATTTGACCAACAAACTGCTGTGACAAGTAAGGACACTTGAATATCTCTGCTACAGTTTTTGTGTCACATAGGACCACTGGCAGGCATGTTCTTTATATCGCAGAGTAAGGATGATTATATGCTTACTCTTGTGTTAATATGTGACAACCTCCATAACAACCATGCGTTGTGCATGTTACAGTGTGGAATAATACACTGTGTTTGTTCTGTTGTAGTTTATAGACCCACACAAGTTTAAAGCTCATACATACAGTAGCCCTACATTCTGTGACCATTGCGGATCTCTGCTGGCTGGTCTGGTTCATCAAGGTGTTAAATGTACAGGTAAGATTTATCCCTCTCGAGCAAAGTTATGGCTTATCTGAGCGCTCATGCTGATTTGAAGGTATTAGCGCCTCCAACCTAAGCACAGGATTGAAACAGGATGTTTCACAACTGAGGAGCTGCATCCCTTGAGAGAATATCTCAGAGAGGCAGCCTTAAATTATTCCTGTATTGGCGCTGATTAATATTCCTGCACCACTGTTGTTGAGAGGATACTAAAACCTCTGCTTCCTGATTGCAGATTATTGGGTTTCAACTAAAATTTTCCTAAGATTAAAACCTGTCATCTTTCTTTTGTCACGGTCTTATCTTTTCCAGTCTTTCAATTGTGCCAATTCATTTGCTGAGTTGCTAGAGCCCTGTTGCATGGTGAAGGAAAAAATCTCTGGCCACTCGTGTTTCTTCCTTGGTAACATAGTGAATGAAATTTACTGATAATATTATTGAACCGAACCCTCCTGTTTTGCAACCAGGAAGCAGATGTCACAGCATAACCCCTCCTTCAATCAAAATATCCAATGTGACTTCATCATTACATGATTAACAACTTACTCATGGGCTGACTTGCTAATGCTAGGGTAAAGCTGATAATGGTTCAAATCATTAAAAACCAACAGGATTGGTTACAATACAATGTATAATTCACACTTCTGCCTTTACAGTTAAAATCTAGATCAGAAAAAGCTTGTCACACTTGCATCAAACTAATTATCGCCAATTATGAAGATATCCCGGTCAACTGCCAAGAGGCTATTTCAAACTTTGACTTCCTTAATAGTTGCACTGTTGACAACAAAAAGCCTGTCCCCAGCGGTCAAACTGACATTGATTTTAGCGCTTTGTACAGGATAGGTGGCAGCTTCAATCTTTTGAACTTCTGTTTTTAAATTTCAATTCAGATAAGGTACAGCAACAGTCTGTTCAACTTCAGTTAAAAAAAGATCTGATTCAAAAGCTGTGACAGCCTGTAGCGCTCCAGTCGAAATAATAACGTTGTATCCCCAATTTAATAATGGGTAAGGGCATTTATTATGTGATAGCAGTTACTGCTATCACATAATAAAAGCCCTTTTAAATAAAAAATAAAGTAGCATTGCTCTGAAGAAGGGCGATCAGCGTTAAGTTGTAGTGACTTTTGAGGCAAAGCATTATGTCTGATATTTCTTATCAGTATTCCTAGAATGGTGCCAGCGTATTGTGCTTTCGTGCTGTGATACCAGCAAATATAGCATACTTAGCAACTTTGGTTTACCAGTGAACTGACATGGGGAGTTCATTGGAACTATTTAGTATTTTATCCTTTCCTTGGTGATAATAACACGAGGATGTGCTGTGATGACACTTGCTATTAGATATGTGATGACATCCTGTAAAAATAGATACCATTTGCACGAAGTAAACAGAGTTTATCAATACTTACATGCTGTGATGATGCTGAGGACCGTAAAGCCAGCATTGTCTAGCATGTATGGTGTTATAAAGTCAAAGGGCTTGCTAGCTGGCTTTGGTCCCAGGACAAAAACCCATCTATATGAAAAAGAAACCAAGATGTTACATGAATAACATATGTTCACAGAGTAAGGATATATCTCTACTCTGTGATATGTTACTGACAGTGCAGTCAGAGACAGGGTATTTTGTATTTACTGTCTATGGAGAAGTGTTATTCGAGGATTCTGTCCGCTAAATGTCATTAAACTGATTTACTTGCATGGCAGATATCCCTCAGGGTGAAATATCGGCTACTACTATCTTCTCCTTATGTCTAATTGATGTCTCTTGAAAGGTTATTAGTTGGGAGAAAATGCCTTCATACATCATTTATGGTGCCTGTCTTAATTTACAGCCATCGCACCGTTCTGTTATCGAATTTATTGCAATGTAGGCAAATATATAGGTCTTTCATGTATGCAACATTTATAGATAGGCGATTTTAAGATCGTAATACAGATAACGAAGGACTTTCACCGCGTAGCTCAAGCAGCCTTGAGCTGTGTGCTTTAGTGAGCTTTTGATATATAGCCTGATGTATATCAAAAGTTTATATTATATATCTTTTATTATATGAATATGTTGTCAAGTCACGCTCAACATGTTTTCTCTCCTTTCGCTGTTTTTAGGTTTTCATTATTATAAACGAATCATTCATTTTGTGATAGCTATGCACTATTGTGAGAGGTCAAAGTTGGATATCATCACTCTCTGCTACATAATAAATATATTCAAATTTATTTCATCATCATTACCTTTGATACAAATTTTCAAGGAGGACACAAACTGCTCCTTGCATTAAAAAATAATAATGCTATGATAATGACATCGACTATAGTATAACAATAGAAGGCTATGACATAGTCTTCCATTGTTATAATTTGTCAACAATATTTTTAATATTGTCAAATCATGGCTTATAATTGTTTCATATTTGTAGTTTGTGATTTGAACATACATAAGAAATGTGAGAAATCCGTACCCAAGCTATGTGGCGTGGACCACACAGAACGAAGAGGAAGGATACATCTGGAGATTTGTCATGACGGTTCACGCCTCACCATAAAAGGTACTAATCAATAATCTCAATGAAACTGACTAGTATCAAGCTGCTCAGTCAAGATGTATATGTCGATGTAAATACTAAATATATCATGTTGTATCAACTTTGTATTTAAATGATGTATGATACACTGAATATGCATGAAGGCCACAGTTATTATCAGTAAATTTCTTGGCTGATTTGGCCAATTTATTTATCTATGAGTGTATGATTGTGGTATATTGTGGTATATTGACTTATGGTCTCAGTAATTGGAATGTCCTGTCAAGAGTCTGAGAGGAGAATATGATTGTGAGGAGTAGGAGTTCAAATAGTGAACCATCGACAACTAATATTACACCTGAGAAAAGTCCTACTGTAGCATACTCAAGAGTGATATAGTCGTTGACTAGCAGCATCAGAATCCTGTTACGCTGACTTTGCTCAGAGTCTTATATAGAAAGTTATAATTAGCTTTCTGTAGTTGATGGTCATCACTCAAGGGCAACAAGGACAAACTTGTTGCTAGACGCACAACATCTGGGATAACAATGCAGCTCATGGCCTTCAACATGCAAGGTCATGTAATCTATGAATAAGTGCATATTCAGCACTGCCAAATTGCTAAAACGAGAAGAAATGCCTCGTTCACTATTACACAGCATAGCGTCATGCTAAATATGGGGGGGGGAATAGGGCAAGTGTTCGTGGCGGAAACCTATTAAAAACTGAACAATACAATCATTTATCTCTATCCTAGACATTTCACTGCTGTGTCAGTCGTACTTTGTGCAATGAACTTTACTTTGACGTACGAATATGTAAATGAATAGCTGCTGTTACCCTAAAATATTTCCGTTTGTTCAACTGCAACGAGAAGTGTTACCAATAACCAGAGGGCTGTAATGTGTTGTTATCGATGACACTGAGATTGACTGCTGCTTTTAGTCGGTAGTTTATGAAATGTCGCGACTCTGACATTATCAGAATGGCACAGGAGCGTACTTAGAGGCCTCCCAGGCATCTCGACGTGTGACACACGCTGATTATTCTACGTACTAGACTCATATTTTGCTGCCGCCGCGCTATATCGGGCACGCTACAGGGCCAGCCTCAAGCAAGCAGGAGAGCAGCATTATATCGTATTTTGTTTTCAATTAAATATTTCTTTATAGAAAGTTTGTTTGATATTGTGCTTTTACATTTCATACACAGTAGTCTGAACAATGATGCTATGTGATCGCCGTGGTGTGACAGCCCAGATAATTGTAGGCTGAAGATATTAGGCGTATAACAGGGAGGATTGACATTGCTCTTCATTGATCATGATATTGTGGGTGAATGCTGAGATATTGATTGTTAGAATATGAAATGAAATCTATATCTGTATCATTGCTATTATAATAAAATTAAAACTCTCCAGGCTGTCGCATAGGTCATCACCATCATAGTAATGTGACTTGGTGACAAAATGTAAACTCAATTAGCAAGCGATACTTTTCAACATGACTCCGATATCAGGGTATTGCGTATATTTATGGGGCCCAGCAATCGGAACAGGGGTCTGATTTTCCTCCAATATGTACAAGCTGTCAAAGCTGAAGTAGAACAACCAGTACCGCCAGTCAGCCGTGTTTGTGCTCAGATTGACCATTAAATGCTCCTGTTCATCTGCTATAAAAATCTCCCCCACTCCAATCAGGAGATGAGCCCCTAAATAAAACACTTGACATATATGTGAATAACATATTATCACAGAGTAAAAGGATATATCTTTACCCTGTGATATTATTCTAGAGGAAGAGTAAAGTGGGGTGCACTTGTATCCATATGCAGCCAGTATTTGGCCGAAATACTTACCTGTATATTATCTATTCATATTGTATATAAATATTTATAACTTATT
This sequence comes from Membranipora membranacea, assembly GCA_914767715.1. Classification (NCBI taxonomy): domain Eukaryota; kingdom Metazoa; phylum Bryozoa; class Gymnolaemata; order Cheilostomatida; family Membraniporidae; genus Membranipora; species Membranipora membranacea. The sequence goes on from OU612068.1 coordinate 15,803,056, forward strand.
TGCTATATTATTGTGACGATAGACTGGAAGAAATTGTTTAACATATCACATGAGATGTTATCTGAATCCCGTGGGCTATAATAATGTGATTACACATTGTGTGCACAATTCTGCACAATTCTGCACAATTCTGCACAATTCTGCACAATTCTGCACAATTCTGCACAATTCTGCACAATTCTGCACAATTCTGCACAATTCTCTAAAGAAAAGAGCTTTATGGATTACTGGGTCACATGACTAATGATCCGCTCATGTAGATTTTTACATCAGTATTAAAATGAGGAGCTGTCTACAATATGTCTTGTATTGTATGTACATAAGGAGTTGGAAGACTTCCAACTCCTTCATATAACATACAAATTTCCTTGCTCCACTGATGAACACTGCTGTGATATACTTTGCACTATTTCGGACTTTCCATATTTTTAGCTGTGTATAATAATATCGAGCCCAGATATTTATGGTAATGTGATCCTTTTGCAGTGAGCTGTATTTTTTAGCTTTGTGTGTCTTTTTCTCCTTCTCTTAGTATTTTTTAAGAATAACTATAGAACCATCCACTGCTAGTTATAATTTATATTATAATGGTGACCAGCCGTAGGGAGTTACCGAAGTTGAATAGGACTCTCGCAGTTTCAGTCAGTTTTCCGAAATCTAGATATACCCCCGTAGATTTACCTAATACCACCTCCTAAATTTTCTGGAACGGGTCTAATTTTTACCCTTGGCCACCTAGACAGATAAGGTTTTTACCAAATCTTACCCTAGTTAATTTCAAGTGCGTCATATAACTTTGTGACTCATTCAGTCTTCAGAATGTGAAGTTTCACTGTTTCACCGAACCTCGCAACTGTTTTCAGAGCCTGTCTTGCGGAATCAATATTAAGGCTGATGAGATAAAAACTATAAATGTTAAATGGAGAGACTTCAACTCTGAGCCGTATTTTTCAACCCATAGCGTAATGGCAGTAGCATGGACAATTGGGTTACATCATAATATTGCATGTAATATATTTTATTGCCAGTATATAGAAGTTGCAGTGATAATAATACGCAAGGAAGGAATCAATCTTGATTTTCTTCACATTGCATGTACTTTGGTATTATAGCGTGTGACCGATTTCAAAGCTAGGATTACGTGCCCACCTTTGCGTAGTTGTAGAAATGAATTATATTACTTACCATTATGAATAATCATCTAAAAGAGAGAAAATATGTAAATTATTGATGTATTCATGTCATAAAGCAGCTAATTAATGTCAGCCCCTTCTTTTTCTCCTGTTTTGAGTGGAGATAATTACATGCACCACTATCGATAGATTAGTGGGTGTATTGGTGCAATGTAACACACACATGTCCCTCATCAATTTTCCCAGGCCAATGGTCTGCGTCTACAATAATGTCTTGTTACCCCCATTTAATTCAAAATTTTACCATTAATCGAGTTAGATAATTATTTAGTTTAATTACACACTTACCTGCTGCGCTTATATTGTTACAGTCGTCAAAGCAAGGAACCTCATACCTATGGACCCTAATGGACTGGCCGATCCTTATGTGAAGCTTAAGCTTATAGACTCTGCCACTAATGTGTCTAAACATATACACAGCAGCAAGTATAAAACCAAAACCATCAAGGCTTCACTCAACCCGGAGTGGAACGAAGAGTTTGAATTGTAAGTACTTTCATCATGCATTCATGATTAAAAAACAAAAATTAAAAAATCAGATGTCTTATCACTCGCCTATCCCGAGGCATGGGCGGCGAAATAAATGTGCCTTATTGGCGAGGCCGCAATATCTGCGCCAATTTGCTCTCTGTTTGCAGGCAGGTTGGAGCACACCTGGGGGCCAACCAATCCCCAGTAGAAGATGGTCTGCAGTGGGATTTGAACCCACGACCTTCAACACTTGCGTGTTGAAGTCCGGCGCTCTAACCAACTGAGCCATCTCCTACTCCTTTCATGCAAGCTTGGGAGTTGTTGTCTTTGAAACATCTGGGCCCGGCCAACAGCAATAACAAATTTCAGACACCAGTCTATAAATTATAGTGTTAATCCATTTTATTGGTCAGGAATATTGCCAATCCAGTCACAGAATTTTCTATGGCTTATTTATGTATACTTTAGCTGACATACAAGTTTGACTACAATCTAGTAGTATTCTCCTCAAATGTGGTTTCTTACTTGGCGCACACAGTTAATAGATGATTATATTGCCTAACGCTAGATGAATACTGTTTACTTCCTTCTGGATCAAAACACTGTTGATGTTTTCCAAATTTCAACCTGTAACATCATCAATTTTTATCTCAAGTTTCACTCTTGAATGCTCCGAGTGCCTAACATACATTTATCGTTGTCTCTAGAGTTGCCACGGAGAAAGATAAAGCATCTCGGATAAGTGTAGAAGTCTGGGACTGGGATCGCACATCTCGTAATGATTTTATGGGCTCTCTGTCATTTGGAGTGTCTGAACTGCTCAAAGGGCCAGATGACTCAAGAGGATGGTATAAGCTGCTCAACCAAGAGGAAGGTTCGATAATACTACTGTTGTGTATAACGTTTACTTGACTTAGTTTTAAAAAAAGGTTTAGTAGCTTACATTCAGCCCTTAGCAATAAACGCATCGTTTTTGATGATATAGGTAAGAGTAGGATAGGTGGAAGACGGGAAGTATGTTTTAATATGCTGAATGATTTAACTATGCCATACATATACTTTTTGGAAGATATGTCACAGTCCAAACAAGATTTCATAAACTTTACCTGTAGCGGCATATCACAAGCATACACGTTACACATATAATTTGTTTTGTTTTTTTGTTACTTACAATTACATTGTATGTCGTTCATTTGTCTTCGTTGTGTTTTTGACCCCCAATGGAAAAAATTCCTCGAAATGATGGTTTATTTTTTTATGTGATCAGCTCATATTTATAAGTGTATGAGTTCTGCCAAATCTTTGTTTTGTTTTATACTTTTTTGACAATTTAGTTTCTCTTATATTTATCTTTAGGAAAGTACTACAATGTTCCTGCTGTGGATGATATTTCTGTCAGCATCGCCGAACTCAGGAAAAAATATGAGGTAAATAACACTCCATAAGTACATGTGTATGTGTGAAGATCTCATGTCTGAAAATGGCATCCCTAGGCGGGTGTCAGCATGAATACTGTCCAACAGATATGTCTACCCTTTAAACGCCCTTGATTTGGTAACCAGTTGATAATGCTACATAAAAAAATGCTGCTGCTGAAATGACCAAAAATATATAATATCATAAAAAGATTGATTGGCCTATTAATGTAGTGTCTCGAGGGGATCTTTTCGGTGAGCTACACAATCATCACCTTTTATATATTATGCTTAGCAGCGAAATTTCTGAAATAATACTGAACCTTGTCTCTATGTGTCGTGCACCTCTACCCTGCTCGGACACCAAATTTGTCGCTACATTTCCTATTTAACAGCATGGCACTCATAATATTACCTTTGTCTTACTATGAAGCTTGGCTTGATGTTATTACAGAAAATAAGTTTTGTGGAACCAAGAAATGGCCACTGTATGCAAAGTGCAAATGTAAAGTATGACTATATCTGGCTCAAGCACTGATTAACTTAAAAACTGGTGATTGCTGACTTTATTAGAGGATATGGTTTAGATTTAATTCAAGTGGCAGTTGCTGCTTTCTATTTACTAAATTGAGACAGAAAACACTGAAACTGGTCAGCGATCATCTATGTTTGTTTCTTTTAATCTACGTGTCGAGCTAAATTAGCATAATGGAGTGATACTGAATTATCTATGCGTGATTAAAAAACTTTGGTGGTAATTTCACCTATCAGGAAATAGGCGGTCAATTTAAGGCTGACCCGTTGATATGGCTCTCGTGCCACCTAATCTTGTGCTAGGTGGTTTGAGGAACATATCAGGATCCATTTCTATCATTCTTAGAGATTTCTGTCTTTTGCACCACTGAAAATTCTGGCTTTGGCTTCTCAAGTAACTCACAAACAGCTCCTTGATTAGAGGTGGAGGATTATAGACAATGATAATACTAGTCAATGCACTTTGCAGGATTTGCTTGGATTTTTCCTCTCATTACTTCTACATTAATCTTACTTCATATAGCCTAAGGGTGTAATAATACACATTGTTTGACCTTTTGTCAGTGTCATGAATGAACGCCCTTATTCAAAATGAAAAAAATTCTGGCTGAGATTTTCTTCACTACATGGCAGCAGGGATGGCAGTGAATATCTCTGCTCATGGGTATCGCCCAAACATGAGGCTACTTTTCCCAGAGTCTGACTGGAAAACTCTCATAACTTGAGCAATATAGTAGTTGGCATGAATAGAAATCAATAGATATTGCAGTTTTAGTGCTTCCCTTTATAACTTATAATATCTAAGAGGCAGACAACTCCAGCAAGAACCTGCATTGTTCTCAGACTTTTCTCCTCCGGAGGCCGTCGGGCAAAAGTCTGGGGGCTCAGACTATGATAATACCTGACTAATGCTAAGATCTTCCTAAATACAACTAACTAACACATATTCATCAGGAGTTGTACATAGAGCATGGCCCTTAACCACTAAAAAAAGAGCATGCCAACAACACAAATTTGACGAATATTTCACAGAGATTTGGGTCAATCTCTTACAAGGTCCAGAATATTGCATTGTGGGATACTCTTGTCCTGGCTTTTATCCATAATATATACCTGTTTAACAGGGATGGGGAGAATTTTTGTTCTTTCTTGAAAGCATAACTGCCTGTCCTCATCTCATCCCAACCCACATACTTCTATTATTAACCTGGTTTTATAAACAGTCAGAGAAATCTGCCCTTCAGCCGTCGTCATCAGGCGGCGGTGGTGGTGAGGGGTTAGACCAGGTGGATTACCTAAAAGATGTAAGTCTTTTCTATGCCTTATTATGATTATATAGTGATAGTGATAATGAGTGTCAGTCCTATTATCAGATCTATCCAAACCCAAGAGAATGCTCCCGATAGTAATCGATGTTAAACATCACCCAGCGTATGTGATATAATAATTATGAAAATGAGTGTTAGAAATTTCGGTGTGGCTTCAATCTGATATAATTCTAATCAAAAAAGTTTTGACTCGCTATCCAGTCCTTGCTAATGCAATAAAAAAAAGCTAGGTTATGGTTCGATAAACTGAGACAATGCCTTTGATTTTGATGAGCTTGAAGATCGAAGATCAGTTGGATTTCCTGAGATTGTAGCTTTTGAAGCAACACCAACCATCCAACAAACCTAATCTCGTTCTCCTATCTGTATTAATCTTGTGTTTGTATACCCGTATTATGATTTGTGCCAGTCTGTCCACTGCTTGCTTCTGTGAGTGACATTATAATATACCAGACATGATTTCCTGCCAACCTCCCTACCGCTGTGTAGTAAAGGTCACCAAGTTAATAAACAGAACATAACACCAGGGAGGGTGGGGCACCCCGCCACCCTCCCTGATTGCACTCATCTTAGAATCTAGTCCATGCAGCTGTTTATTGCCTCCTCTGTTTTCTTTTTGGTATAACGTGTTCTAGCTTCTAAAACGACATCTTGTACAATGCTGTTATGTAGATATTTTTAATGATTGAGGCTTCCAAGTGCTTCATAAAGTTATGTTGCCTCAACATCGTTCTAGCTTTAAATGTTGCGTTTCTCAGAGAATTTCAAGTAACAATCCACAGTGAAGATCAAAAAAACGATTGAGGACAGTTGAAAGAGATCTAACTACTGTGCTATAGAACTTCCAGTATTTGAAGCTGAGATAATAATATAAATGGTTAATTGCTATGAAAATAATAAGGAAACCATTCTTTGCATGTGATACCACCAAGGAGCTATTACTCCTTGATACCACATTGATGTAAATTTCCAAGACTTCTCATCAAGGGCTATAATTAGCACCAGCCCAGAAGTGAGATCAATCTGACTGCTGTCTTTTATGTTTTAGGAAAAGTCCTTACAAGAGCAAAATTCTAACATCGTCAGGAAGGAGAAGAAGTATTACCAGAACCTACCACATATTGAGGATTTTAACTTTCTCGCAGTGCTTGGAAGAGGCAGCTTTGGAAAGGTACCATAATAAAATCTGTATTAAGAGTTTAATATTTCAAAATCGATCCAAAGATTAACTAGACAATTGTTTGACTTTATACCTTATAACTTCAGACAATCTGCAAGCTGGTTACCTGGTATGGTAAATTTGCTATGTCCGATATACACACATGGCTGACAAGAAAAACTACTCCATCCATACGCAGAACCTTTCATAATGGTGATGATGACATTAACGTTATTGTTGAAATCCATTCAAAACATGCGTTGAGAAGACAATACACATCGTATAAGAAAGCGTCAGACAAATTAGAAAAATAAAAATACCATCTATTCTAAAATGAAGTACTGTTATGCATGATGTGAGTTCTCTTTCTTACGCATCAGGTGATGTTGGGCGAGTTGAAGTCCAGTGGAGATGTATTCGCTGTCAAAATGCTGAAGAAGGATGTGATTATACAGGATGATGATGTTGAGGCAGCAATCACCGAGCGTAATGTGCTCACTTACGGCAGCTGTCCCTTTCTTGTTGAGCTACACTCTAGTTTTCAGACCCCTGTAAGTACTTTATTGATTGATTTGTTAGCTATCACATGTTGCATGTTGCAATAAAAGTTGCATATACTTTGTCATAAATAGAGCTTGTTACTAGTGTATGGAACTTTGGTTTTAAAAAAGAAATTCATTAAGTGTGATGTACATTTGCCTAAAAAAACAAACTTACTTGACGATATCTGGTGTATCGAATCAGAAGTGTTCAATATTCAGACCAGAAAACCAGGGATTGGTGTATTGGCTTTGATGAAAGATAAAAAGGACGACCATGTCTACCAGGGCTTGATATTTCATAAGTCTGGTTTCACTGGTTTCTCAGTTTGCAGGCAGGTCGGAGCACACCTGGGGGTCCAACAAAACCCCAGTAGTCAGTAGACTTCAGTGGGATTTGAACCCACGATGACCTTCAACATTTGCATGCTGAAGGGACGGCGCTCTAACCAACTGAGCTACCTCCTACTCCTCTGTCGAAGAACTGTTGAGCCTGTTGTTAAGAAGAGGGATTGTCCATTAGCCACCTCAGCTATTAGAGCCTGATATGGGCTCATATATTTCAAACATTGCTCCAAATATTTTTTTAATCAAGCTTCTCCTTATGCCATTCATAAAGAGGAATCAGTATTCATTGATGCAGTGTACCTTTTTTCCACGGACTTTACATGACAATATGACCCTGTTCTAATAAATGTTATTGTAAGAAGAAAAATTTTACTACACAATTACCACATTACTACCAAAGCAATGAATCTAGCTTGCAGCTAGTACTACAATATTTAAAAAAAAGTCCTAGCACTGCAAGACCACCTTCAGGTGGAGTCTACAACATATCTATAAATAAATACTGAAATTCATCAATTAGGTTATTTTAATGTATCAATTATAAGTTGTAGAGAGAAAAGTAAGTATAGCAGCTGCAGTGGACAGATTTAGAGAGATGTTACATATTATTAGAGATTAAATATAGATTGAGGGAGTTGTTCATCTTCTCCGATGACGTTGTGTAATTATTGTAGCTATTTTTGTAGGAGAGGTTGTGCTTTGTCATGGAGTATGTGAACGGGGGCGATCTCATGTTCAGAATACAACAAGAGGGAAAGTTTAAGGAGCCTGTGGCTGTGTTCTATGCTGCTGAGATAGCTTTAGGCCTACTTTTTATGCACGCTAACGGCATCATTTACAGGTATGTATGTAAATCCAGGGATGGCTATGCTAATGTCACTGCTGTTGAGTGCTGCTCAGGGGTACATGGGGTAATAGTATAAGTGCGTAGGGCATTTCTATATTAAAGACTACCCAAGGTGTTTGTCTCTTGTATGGCACATCCAGGAGACTGTGACATCAGAATGCAGAGAATTGGAGCTACATTCCCTTATGGAGGCACTTTTTCCACCATCAATAATTCATGCCAAGAAGAGAATTGATTTTTTTTACCATGCAAATTGGACAAAACTCTCTCATAAGCAACTGCCTGACTATAACATGCATCGGTCTTTGGGTAGTCATCAATATTTATTATTATTGATGGTTCCTCCTTCTATAAGCTCCTACGCTAAAGTCGAGGCAACACAATGGGTCATATTTACTTCAATGACAATTTCGTCATGATACATAACTAGGAAATAGGCTAGTTATATCTTAATTATTATATATATTATATATTATCATTTATGTTATGCTGAGATTAAACAGTATTGCCGGAAAAAATTCAATGGCAACACTTCTCAGGCGCCGGTAATAAAATTGCACACATGTGTGTCTGTAAATAAGGCCAGGAGCCTGGCTTGTATTCCTAGGAGATTGAGTTGCACAACCCACCCACATGGATGAAGGATATCTATAATGCTTTGATCTCGAGTCGTTGCACTGCTGGCCTGCATATTGTGATAACCAACATAAATACATCTAATGATATCGTAAACAGTGCATAATTTGGATTGACAATGTATCACGGTCAATACCCAGCGGACTTTCCTAGCATTTATTTACAGAAATAATTGTCTAGAATACTGCTCTACTTCATAAATAATATCAATAGCTTCAAATAGCTATATTATATATAATAAATAATTGATAATGTATTATGATCGAAGTGAGAACTGTAGTAAGACCTGGAGGTTGGTGCGAAGTTAATATGAGCTCAAACAAGCTCGATCATCCAATAGAGACTGTATTGAGTAACAGTCTTGAGTGTGCTTCATAAATATACATATGTAATTATGTATGTATGTATGTTGGCTTTCGTAACATCATCCTTCCCTTATCAGCTGCTTTCTCATATATACAGCACCTTCCTTATGAGGTGATTATTGTAAACCATGTTGGTTTTTTCTGCAGGGATTTGAAGCTAGATAATGTTATGCTGAGTAGCGAAGGCCATATCAAGATCGCTGACTTCGGTATGTGCAAAGAATATATGACCCAAAATGCAACAGCAAAAACATTCTGTGGGACACCTGATTACATTGCACCTGAGGTAAGTCATTAGTATCAACTGCTCTTCTGGTCATAGTGTTCCAAAAGTTCTAATTATGTTGTTATGGGAGTTAGATGATGCTCTTCTGCAAAATTTAGTGCCACAATCTCCCTGGTTAGGTAGTCGAGTATAATTCTCTAGGTGTGCAAAGTTCAATGTTGTTCATCTAATATTGAATCAGCCACATGTGCTGGTATCCAGGAGATTTCCTGATTGACATTTACGTGATATCAACACTGAATTCTCTCTTTTTTTCCCAGATTCTACAGTATAGACCCTACAATCGTATGGTAGATTGGTGGGCCTATGGGGTTTTACTGTACGAGATGCTGATTGGCCAGCCTCCATTCGATGGAGAGGATGAAGATGAACTCTTCTTAGCGATCATCAATGATCATTTATCCTTCCCTTACTCCATCTCTAAGGAAGCTCAGAGTTTCATCAAAGGGGTAGGATTAGAATGGATTTGTAATAATATAACATGCTGAGCTAAAAATAATACACATTGTTGTTGTGCAACTCTTTGGTCAAAACCTGAAAGTGCAACCATACAAATTTCCAATTTTCCCAATCAAGAAGATTCGACAATAACATAGTCCTCAATGGTTACTAAGCCAACAGTCAGATATTAAATCTTTCGATATTGTAGGTTTTCTTTCTGGTTTAAACCTCAACATTCATGACTATGCCACAGCGTGTCTGTTTAATCACAATAGCACAATTTGTCAGCATGAACTCCTTTCTTTGACAGCTGATGACTAAAGAGCCGAGCAAGAGAATTGGTGTGAAGAGGACTGATGTCATGGAGCATATGTTCTTCAGACACATAGACTGGGATAAGCTGGAGAGGCTCGAGATACAGCCACCATACAAACCTGTTATTGTGAGTGATGTTATATCTATATATATATATACATAATGATGTGATTGACTGTCTAGCCAGTAGCTGAACTTTGTGGATAGGTCAGATATCATGGTGCTATCTCAGTGTATTTTTGTCAGCCATAGGGGCAGTGTGGTAACATGACATGTATGTTCGTGGTAGCAAAATTACTATGCTGCTCTCACGTCTTTGAATTTAGCCTCCTTAGGATATACATGCTTAAGTCTTGATTATCTAAAAAATGTGTGAGGAAATGAATGATGTGGCTAACTGCAAGCATCTTGTAGAAGAAAAGAAGAATATTTGTAAGTTGGCTAAGTTTTTGCCTGCATGTAGACATACAGACCGACACCTAAAAAGCACAACATCACAAATCCCTAAGAAGTCCCAAAACAATATCCTTGCTATGCCAGCATGACTTGCCACCTGGCCCCTGATTGTAAAACTATCAGCTCTTGAATTCAATAATTGCAGACTGGCTGACACCCTACCTTTTACTATTATGGCAACATGGCTGACTTCTTAACTAAAATCTCCCAAATTTTTTCCTAGCCATAGCGCATGATCTTAATATAGTCTTCATCTTGAACTTAACCTTTTATAGAAAAACAACAAGAAGCCGGAGAACTTTGACAGGTATTTCACGAAGCAGAAGTGTGTTCTCACCCCTCCTGATGAGATGATCATGGTAAACATGTGCCAGGACGTGTTTGAAGGATTCTCATATGTAAACGCCGAGATGGAGGGTCTGACTAAAAATGGAGATAGGCCCCAATCAAAACAGTCCCCAACTCTGACGAGAAAGGGCCCTCCAAGATACCACCCTGATACCACAACAATGCTCTGAATGAGCTAACTCATAGATGGTAGTGCATCAGTCGAGCTGATGGGGACTTATCTTCTTCTATATACCAAAGCAGCAAAGGTTATCGGATGTTTGATGATAACATATATTTTAGATAAAAGGTTAATTCAGGCTATGTGTTAAACCTTTCACCTTTACTGTGAATCCTCCATGTCTTATTTATATTCCCGATTCTAGATGCATGTAAAGTTATAGAGGAAATAGTATTATGATTGGTCGTCTTATGGGCTGTTAGTTCTAGTCAATATATTATTATTATTAAGTTGTCTTCGAAAGTACTTGATTTCTCAACTGGCTTTTGCTGTGACAACTTTTCATTGATATTGGAGATGTATTTTTATTTTACAGGTCAGAAATCAGAATACTTTGTTGTAACACGATGTTCTGACATGCTGATAATGAGGTTTTATCATCAAATTTTACAGAACTACTGGGGCTATCAAATTTTCTCTTGAGTTTCTCATTCAAGTTTCCATTCCCTCATTTGTATTGATTTATGTCATTCAAGTTGTAGGTTTGATATAAGTCTGTTATTCTATAATGGTTATATCTATATTCTGATAGTGTTGTTTTTAGGTAGTGTCTATCTGTTTTGTTTTTGTATAGAGAACCATATTATGGTTGGAATTCTATTTCTCTGTTGCTTGTGCTATGCATGTATTTTATTTCCTATATAAACAATACAAATATAGAACAATACAATAAATTTGAAATCATACCAAAAATCACTTGATAGACAGGAAAATCAATACCAATGAGATCACGTGTTGAAAGACTTAAAAAATAATTATAAATATCATTTGGCACATTGTATCGATTAAAGTTTTTTGGCCAGCTTTGACCTGAGTTATTGGCAATAAATTTACGGGTTTGAGTAGAAATTATCCTACCATTGATATTGGAAGAGTAACTCCTGTGTATAGTTAGATTGTCGAAGATTGTTCTGCAGTTGACTCATCATTGTTTTGGTTTTATATTAACATAACAGTCAGAGGCTGGCTGCTGTACTCCAACCAGGTGCATAACATTCTGTCAACGGTAAAACAAGTTATGATAAAAGGGAGGTATGACATGGTATATAGTGTGAGCAAAAACTCTGCGAATAATGCTAGATGTCAGGAAAGCCTTCACAACACTTCAAAACAAGGCTTTCACTGTACAATTTGTGGGCATTATCTAGCTAATGACTGACCATGAATATCTATACCGTAATACCTCACATATAAGGCACCGACCTTATAAGTGAAGCACCTCCCTCGGAAAAATAAAAATCTTCAGTTAAGGCATCACACAGCTATAAGGCATCCCTTTGGAAAAAAAAACAAACATCAGTGGGATTCGAAATCGCAACTTCGTTATTACAAGGCAGACGCTTTATCCACTGAGCTATTCAGCTTCACTTAAACAAGACAGTTTTGGTCAAACTAAAATACAAAAATGCTTCAAATGATAGCCGCGCCTATATGCTTCACTCTTACAGGCGCCTTCATCTATAAGTCACGTGCCTTTTAGGTGAGGTATTGCGGGTAACAGCGGGAGCCAACTTAATCATAAACATAATATGAAGAATACTCTACTGTGGCTATGCATTCAATTACGCCAACTAACCACTGGACGCTTGATGTGAAACTATCCCCAACTCAACTCTCCATTCACCGTATGAACTCAACATACTAACCAGTAGATGTTTGGTGTTTACTCACTGGTGAGGGTAGTTTGCTGTCCAGAGACATCTCATATTTATGGAACATCATAGATGTAATCATGTGAAGCTCCATCAGAGCGTACCAACGACCAGGACACATGTACCTTCCGCCTCCAAACGCCACAAAACCTGGAAGGAAGGCTCCTTTAGAGAAATCACATTCCATCCATCTTTCCTGCAGAGAGAAGATAGGGGTGATTGAGAATGGAAAATGTGAATTAAAAACGGAATGGCAGCATTTTTGTGGATCCGAAGATGGCACTTATTAGGGTAGGCCTAACCGTTAACCCCTTAACTTTCACTTTCCTAACAAATATTCCCCTAAGTTCAATTCAATTTATTTAAAAAATACATAATAACAGTTATTTCAAATTGTATGCTAGATTTGTTTTTTTCATCCTGCAGGGTGATATATATATGGATACAAACATAAAAATTAACATTGTGATGAGTAAGCTAGGAAAAATCCTGTCATAGAAGTAAGTAATATCTAGGGATGCTGCTTATTCACAAATTGAGAGGCAGTCTAAAACTTACAGGCTTATATTCTTCTGGTTCAGGAAAGTATTTCTCATTTCTATGAGTCCAATGAGGAGACAAAAATAAAAGGTCTCCTGCCGGCACAGTGTACCCCTACAGAATAATCAGTATCAGCGTCATTCAATCATAGATTTATCCCGTGAACTACCATATTAAATAATGCCTCAAGTAAATGGAAGATGGGTGTTTGAATATTTGAGAAAGAATATATTTTCTGATTGGAAAGTATCTAAGAGGGGTTGCAATAAGGTGATCCAAAGCCCCGCCCCTTCAGTTTCAAATATTTCTTTATTTAGCATTTCGCATTTGGAACAAGAATCTCCAATGATGATAGTATAATATATATCATGTGTCATGAGATTAGCTCTGTTACTTTACTGGCTGAATGAGTTTAATACTGTACATAAAGTAATGGTTGGCAAATTAAGCACATCATTGCTATCATAAAAGCGTCAACATAGCATAGCCGCAGTGTCAAGTCTAACATAGACCATGTAATGTCATGTCAATATAACTTGGGTGGTCTACACCGTGGTGCGATGTCAAAATAACATGGGTGGTCTACAGCTACATCATAGTGTCATGACAAGCATAGACTGCGTAGTCTCACTCTTAGCTTGGTGGTTGGAATCATTCACAATACTTTTCAAAACAAGATGATCACATAGTGGATGTAGGTGATCACATATTGCGGCGGAGGAAAACTTGTGTTACTTTGCATTCAATGTGGTATATAATCACAGTCTTAACTGAGAATGGCATATACAACTAAGGCTGAAAGAAAAATAAATTTCTTCATATTTTCTTGGTAGTATTTGTTCCTCTAGCTCAGAATCAGAATCAGCATTTTACAAGAAATGACTGTCTTTGTAACTTAATTTTGAATCAAAAGAAAGGATTCATATATTAATTATACTGTCTATCAGATCAAACAGGATCCTTGGACAGCCCAATAACTGAAACGGCATTTCTAGTTTATCATTTATCCCGTTAGTGGTTACCTTGACAGAGAAAGACTTGACGACCTTCCGTGTTATAACTCCAGGTGATCTAATTCTCACAGCCTCCAGAAAACAACATTTAACATACTTCAGTTTAGAAAGGGTCTCTTCATCAAATACAAGCTCCCCTGAAATCATAACAGGCATCAATATACTAACAGAAATAGTGATGATAAATCTCAAGACTCTACAACTTCAAAGTCAAAACAAATTCACAGCTCGCCTCATGTGAGTTATGGTGCTCATCATGCTAGAATTTGTTCTAGTTGTAATACAGTTTTTTTAATGTCAAAGACATTATATGGTTTCATGGGTACATGTGTGTTGCCTACCAACAGTTAGTGTAAGAAGAATATAATTATATTCCACTTCGAAAGAACTGTTTATGGCTGAACCAGACCGGCACAGTGGTATAGGGAGATGGTCTGACCTGATTGGTTGACTGCTGATTGTATATCGCTTACTACACGCTTATGTATCGAAGGATTATCTAATATCATAGCAATAGTCCAAAATGTGATCTACAACAACAGAAACATACTATTCCTTCCTTATTATACTTAGAATACCAAAAAAATGAGTCAAGATGTAAGTCATAACATTTACCTTAATCTCACCAGCTCTTTTCTAATGTCTTCAAAAGTCAACATTGCCAAATTTAAGAAATCAGAGAGTTTACTTATTAATTATTCTGTGCATACTAGCATAGCATAGCACGATCTAGATGCTCTCTTTCTTGGATGTGTCCATATCATGATGTATTACAAATACACTTTCATAGCCACAGCAACTTTTGGGTGCCACTGCCTAAGTTTTGAAAACACAAGAACCAAATAACTTCATGACTTACTGGTATAGCGTTGGCAAGACTAGCCCACAACATGAGCAAACTATAGTTGGGAGCGTGCTCCTTATCAACAGCATCATATAGAGATTTCAATACAGTCTACAAGATACAACCTTTATCAAAAATCATAGGTTAAAATTGTAGAGTTTCTGGTTATTTTTACATGAGCGAAATACTCGTTTGCAAATAAGAGGTAGATGATCCTTTGCAGGACATTGCATGTATAGAGAACTTTGCTGTTGCGGGCATGAAACTCACTGTGTCTTCATCTTTGATAGATAAAATGGCCTTACGGAAAACTTTCAAAAGCCATTCCTTTGATGTAGACCAATCCCTGCAACAAATAAAATTAATTAATTGGGAGTAGTCTTCTCTCTGAACACAATGGTCAAGGAGTGGACAACCAATGGTTTTCTGCAAATACAGCTCAGTATCAAATCAGGGAACCTGATCAAATAGTGGCAACTTCTACACTTGGCAATGTCACCTGGATAAGGAGGTACGGTGGTTGTCAGCAAACACATAACAGTTACCAGGATACACACCACACAATTATAAAATGATTTCACCCATAAACAAACAGGAATGGTGGGTAAATATCGGCATTGAGTGACAACAACAATCTTACTTGTGTCGAAATGGGAAGTTTTGCATTCACCTGAATAAGAAACTTATGCATGTTGTCGTACCTGAGAAATATTTGAGGAATTTGAGTTCCATATTCAAACTGATCATCGTATATTACAAAGTTATCCATCAGGTCTCTCATACTTTTCTCATCATGTATGGGTAGAACGTTCTCACCAAACAGATTACGTATAACCGATGGGTACATGATCAGACGTACAATCTCATTCAGCTCATACCTACCTATAACAAAAATGATACACTGATCATGTTGGAGAAATATGCTCTAGGAGGAATGAAATCGGAATATTCTTTGAGATCATAACAAGATTGCAATATATATATATATATATATATATCGATCATGTTTGCTTTTGAAAATTAGGTACAAAAAGAAATTATTCCTTACTGAAGAGGTATACACCCGAGGGTGCTGGGGACTGGAACAATCAACCTTGAAAGCTCCCCCAATTGGATTCCAACCCACAACTCTTACGGCACTAATCACCTGGCACTACTCAGAGTTGTGTTCTCTTGTCTCATAGCTCATTCCACTCCACTATTGCCACCCTATGCAACACAGCGTACGTGATTGGGTTGTTGGCCTTACATGGCCCATCGCTGGGACCCCTTGTAGTGAGTTTTTAGATATGGTCCTGTTTTTGTTTCCACATCGAACCAACTATACTTTCATATTCATTTCATTTCTAGCTCTTATCCCTAAAACATCTCATCTTGAATTTCGCACTTGGCTCACCACGGAAAATTTACACTGTCATGGGCACAAATCCAGTTAGAATTAGCAATAAAACCAGTCATATATTTTAAGGAAATAAATTTGTCCAAAAGGCCGCTATCACAATTCTAACCAGGTACAATATGACCATAATAATAACAAACCATTGAGCCTCATCTCAGATAGTCTCCTCTCAAAGTTCCTCTGTAAATCAGGACTGTGCTCAGGAAGCTTATTCAGAGCCAACTTCCCTTTCATCATATCATGTATACTAGTGTGATGTGTGAGAAATGATTTACTGGTTATGGATGCTAAAAGGAAACAAAAATGTCATACAAAAACATTATATAGTTTCTAGTAGCTTGATGATCGACCATTAACCATGCACTGTTGAAGAGCAGCTAGTCCAAGAATTAGTCCAGCCTGACGGCAAACCAAAGTCGTGCAGCCTGCGAACGTAAAAGTCATGATATTTGTTTTGTCTTTTGAGCCTGTATTCCAAGCAATTACATTTAGCCATCATCAAAGTTGGTGACTAAATTCATGTAAGGAGAGTGCTACCAACCAATAACACAGGTATATGACGGTGCATTCTCACAGAAATAACCACAAACATCCGCTATCAGATAAAGCTAATAATCTTATCTAATTTGTAGAACATTCAGTAGGTTATTAGTGAAAATTTTACTGACAACCTAGTCGAATTAAACTAGTTACAGGGACATTAACAATTGGTCTTTGACCTCGACGGAATTCAATAAGTCCTGCTTTGAGATCTTATATCCCTACCATTATAAATTATAAAGAACCTCTACTTGAGGCATAGTTGCCTTCTGTCGAACATAAGCAGGACAACTCCATTTATCCATACATCAACTAACAATGCAACAGTTGCAAGATACATGAAAGGCTTTATTTGATACTACCTAATAAAATATCTGAGAAAAGAGCTGAATAGTCATGCTTTAGGACCGACTCAGAATAGCGCATCAAAGCTCGAGTAGGTATTAACAGTAGTGACATTGAAGCAAAATGGGTTAAAGTGGCCATCTGAGAATTTACCTGCGTTAGCAACAAATAGATGAACAGCTTTCTGAAAGTCCACATATTCTGATTGAATGAAGTATTTGTTGTAATCTTCTTCTTCAGTGAGGTATGTCATCCGCTTGCCAGCTATGTACAACGTAAATACCGGCCCAAGCTGCAACATAGATATCATCACAGTTTTTTGATCGTATGTATTAGTGGCCACCATTACGCTGCGTTCAGCATATAATATCTTACCTAACCTAGGAAGAAGTTAGAACAAAGGTCAGTAATTATTCGTTTTTATTTTGCATAGCATCAAAGATGTTAGGTTTACCTTTTTGCGCATTTTCTCTATGAACCTCAGTGGTTCTTTGCCAAATTCTACAGCACATCCTAAGAAGGGAATCCATCCTGAGTAGCATGGTGGTAAGTTCAGAGAAGCTATGAGCTGCCTCCGTCTGTACACCTGGGCTAAGACAAACAGAACCAGTCCAAGAAGTGCAGGAATAATGAGCTTGCCATTGCTCTCTTCGTCATCAAACTTTACCATCGCTGCAGAATTCTGATCCCTATGCATGAAAATAGCTATGTACATCAGGAAAAGTACAAATAAAAAGGATTTAAAATTTTGACAAACAGATTTAAGGAAATACCCAGTTTGTTCTCCTCCAGTTGCCCAGTGGAACATGATCTCTGGACCCATGGAAACTTTCAAAGGCTATTGCCGGAGATCACTTAAGGGGAGTTAGGTGTCTTTGTCTATCAATATGTGCGCAAGATATCAAGGTTTTGGATGCACATAGATATGGTGATCAGACATAAACACATGGGCTCTGGGGTGCTGGCCACTGAGTATTGTAAGCTTGTATTTTCCCTTTGATGCAGATCATCCACTAAAACCACCAGATTGGTGGTTAAGATCCTCTGAAAACAGCCACAACACATGGTTGCAAGCCCCAGGAACCAATGCATGATCAATGCACATTGGTATAATAATGAGGTGAATTAATTATTCATTTGCCTGATGATTAGCATTAGCCTGTCTCGACAAAGCTTACTTGTCAACTTTCAATTCAAGCAGGGGTCCCTCCAACAATGAACTCCCTCTAACCAATGAACTAAAAGGTTTAGTTCATTGCTCTAACTCCTTGATTCAAGACAGGCTAGATTCATTGGCATCTTCATCCACTAGCCATTGTGTGTTCAGTGAGGTCAGCTAAATACAATCACAGAGTCCATATACATATTGCATAAAGCATGCATATTGTGTAGAATCATAGTTTTGCATGTGATTGACTCAGATAGCTGTGATATATAGAATATGATTCACAGCTCAAATTGTGCATGCAAGAAGAGAAGAAAATAACTTTTCTTGTAACCTTTGAACAGAAACCTCAATGACAAACCAAAATTTAAGCCTATGGGGATAATGAAAGAATTTTTTTCCTGTCCCCCACAAAAATCACTTGTTGCTGCAGTATAATCATGAATCAATTGTTCTCCAATGTAATAAATTCTCACTAAATGCTACTGATATAAAAACAACTATTAGTTGATATCAGCATTATTAGCATCATTAGCTATTAGTGACATTCAGTCTTGATATCTGTAAAATGAGTGTTTGGTGCTGAAGAAAAAAAAGTTTGGTAGTTTCACTTTAGACTACATGCAAAAATCTAAATAAACTAATACAAGAATTTCTAGAACCTTGAGTATGGCTTTTGTAGGGACATCAAGATCAATGATGAAGCTGTTACAGCTTGTGAAGGACCTAAGCAGGGTGGGAAGTGCCACAATATGTAAGTCAAACATCATAACATTATTATTTGAATAATAATGAAGAGATATATAATTGTATTATTGCTATCATGTATGTATGTATATAATTATTATTATTATATATCATTCAACATCAGTTGATATGAGACAAATAAATTGAGTTATGTGAGTGTATAGATAGATGAAAGGGCATACCTAGAATGTATGAAGTTGAACTGGAAACTCGGAGGTAGGAGGATGGTTGAGGCCATGCAACAAAGTTCCCTAAACTAGAGGCTAGATTTACAAATACTTGTGCTTTATTTATTTTTGTCAGGTAGAAGAACAATCTGCCTTTCTACAACTCGCCCTTTACCGCTATTAGAGAGCGCTGAACAGGACAAACAGAAATATGGTATCTCATCAGAATTTGTGAACAGAAACCCAAGGTTGGTCAAATAATTGGTTAGGTTCTGACCATAGACGAGACTCTATTTGAGTTGCTGATTTTGTTTACCACATTGTAACCATGTCTCGACTTTAAGGCCCAGTCATATGTAAGAGCCCAATGCTCTCAAGATCAGAATAGTACCTGTCCTTTGCCAAATTTGGATATTATGTTTCATGTTTCCATATACAATTATGCTTGCTGTCATGTATTCCAGTATGAATTAACTGTTGAAGCACTGTATGTATTGTGCCTTTTTAGAAACTTGGAGTTGCTGGGGATAGCCCACAAGCGGGAAGGCTGGAAGTTTCAGGCGCCACGCAAGGATTTCTATCACAAGTATGACGTATTAAATAGATTGATTTTGAACATATGAAATGCTTATCAGATTACCATATTACCTCACCCAAATACAATGTCATCTAGTAGACTCCAAAATGAGTGACCAAATGGCGTTCTCCCTTTTTCCGAAGCGTGGTTTAAGTGCTCAAACTCGAACCTGCATGCCATTGTCAACCACATTCTGATTTTGGTCTAAATATTGTTGACAAGGAATGCCACTGCTAGGAACCCTGGTATAAAAAAGTAAGTTATTCTACTCCTATTTTAGAGTGATATTTGAACGAGAAAGACGACAGACAGTAGCTAAGTTGGTTCACACATCCGGTGCTTGTATAGTTACTGCTAGCACAAAGGAGTCTGCAATCTCAAGGCATTTATCCAGGTTTGTTATGAGAGCATTGTTGTTAATTGAATTGAGTTTATTTTGGTAATTGTGTTAGAAACACGTTACAATTTAGGCCAGTTCGTACAACAGCAACTTCTGCTTTTCAGAGCTGTCTGCTACCACTTTATGGAATGACATGAAATTACCGAGCTCAAATGGTTGAATTGGAAATTAAATAATAGTTTATTGTGGAATTAAGAACAGCAAGCCGATGTTTCTCATGCTTTAATCTCGGTGTCTGTAGATCTTGCTTACCATCAAGGTTAATGTTAAACATAACAATTCTTAAATATATCCTCCATTTTTTGGTATTTCCTCTATTACCATGTCTTGTAGTTCTGCTAAAGATGTAGTTTGTTCATACATGGACGGTTATATTTTCATATCACAGTGCTCTTGAATGTCTTGTGAACGTAATTGGCTCCAATTGGGATTTAGTAGTATTCCATTGTCAATGATAATGCAATGCCACCAAACCCCAATTTAAAAGGCATTTAAAATATTATGTTTGCTTCTGATTCACAGTAACTCAGATGTCAATGCAGCCTACAATATAGGCAGAGTCTTTGCTCATAGATGTCATCAAGTTGGTATTGACACAATGTTGTTCGAGCAACTTGAGGAGGGGGAAACGGTGAGTTATAATTACAAAGATTCTTGTCTTGAGGTTAGGTTAGGCACTCCTGGACAAAGAATTTAAAACTTTTCAGCTGCATTGTCATTAAGTAGAATCATCATGATCATTGAAATACCAAGAAAATATCAAACTGAACTCTTCTTTAAAATTTTAATAAAGATTCCATCCTGATGCTTTCTTTGATCACCATATAACTAAGTTTCTATTATCAATATAGTCACAAAGATGAAATCTTGTATGTTGTTTCTCGACCAGAAAACAATATCGACATTGTATTCAGTATTCTACCATGAACCATGATTTACACACATTCATTTCATATAGTATGTCAGTAAAGTTATTAAATGATCTCAACCAACTCAAAAAATGAAAAGCTACCAAACTCTTATTTAAAAAAGCTATTATTACATACAAAATGCATGTAACAAAGTATTATTATTGATGAAAGAAAATTAATGTTCACATAAAGTTGTCTACCACTGTCAAAAAAGGGCATAACTCCCTGTTCAAGATGCATGACTTTTAGTTGTATCCAGTGTACATAGCGGAAATGTAATGATATTAGTTGTGTAAATCAACACTCTCATTTAGCAAATGAAGCCAAAGACATGCATACTTCATCGTTTAATACGAGTAACGAGTATAATGGCCTCATCACAATAATACATGTTTTACACTTGACTCCGCAGTACTGCCGTGTTGCTCTGTGGTTATTTAATTTTGAATAACAAGAGTTTATTGGTATTCCATCCTGCTACGGCCAGTTCATCTTGTTGGATACTTATGTCCTCCATGTGATATGGTAACCTTTCACTTCTCAGCTCTCGTTTCTTAACACCTGAAACATAATATTATTTTCATTGCACAACTTATTAAAGCCAAGCGGAGATAATTATGAAGACTTCTTGGACAGATGTTGATAAAATTTGATATAAAAGCTAATGGAGCTGTGGTCATACAATCATACAGGAGGGAACCCATCGATTGTTATCAACACTTATAACTTCATTTCAACGATAGACGTCTCCATTCAATGTCTTAATGTTCAACTTGCACTCCCATTGATTCATGTTTTTACTCCTTAATTTGACTTGTGGCAGTGGGACATTCGAAGGCATTTGAATACAGCTGGAGATAAAAGGTTCTTACCGTCTGCGCTGTAGACGTGTATTGTCTTGTTGAGCAGTCCAGCTAGATAGATCTGCCCGTTAGAGTGCTGTGCGATTCCACACACCTCTTCTTTCTCTGTTACTGACCACATCTGAATTATCTGTAGTCCATGGCCCCATTCTAACTGATATTTCGTCAGAGTATTAGCTCCTTCTGCACTGATGCCGGATACCAATATACGCCTACTTGAGGTGAATTTCAGGTTGTGCAAAACTTTCATACCAGGGAACGATATTGTGAGGGTGCGTTTCAGATTACGACAGTAGAGCTTGGCCATGTTGTGATCCCTGTCTAAGACAGCAATAAGTGTCTGGCTGGCTGCCAAGTTATTGATCTTGGATTTCCTCTCGAAAGTGAAGAGAATTTCAGTTTGAAACAACTTTGATTGGTAATGCTGGATCGAAGCTTTGTTAGAAGTCATATCACTCAGAAATACCTGACCATCGTACTGAGCGGCCATGATG
Organism: Membranipora membranacea; assembly: GCA_914767715.1. Lineage (NCBI taxonomy): Eukaryota > Metazoa > Bryozoa > Gymnolaemata > Cheilostomatida > Membraniporidae > Membranipora > Membranipora membranacea. The sequence goes on from OU612068.1 coordinate 15,825,614, forward strand.
TTACCTGCTGGTCGTTGGTTTCGTACACTTTTCAAATTTCTATCAAACATGAGCAGTCCACCATCAAGGCAGCCTATCAAAATGCTGGGACCACAATGCTCGACAGTGCAGCAGTGGTATCCTGTATCATACTCGGAGTCAAACCGAAGTTTGTGTCTCGCTACATTCGATGAACTCGTAAAGGAAGCTGGTGAGTGATGCACATTGGCTGGCTGATTGGCTGATTGGTTGGCTGGCTGATTGGAGACTGCACCTGAAATTTATTGATTTGTTGAGATCATTGATTTGTTCTTTGGTCAGAAAATGTTACCAGATGTGAATGGAACAGGACTATTCTTCTATTGATGGTTAACTAAAGTTGGTTTGGACAATAATACTTCCTTATTCTATATTTCAGGGAAATCCTTGACAGTTGCATTATATTTTTTGTTGTGAATTCATTATATTGCTTACATAGTTGCTTAATGAGGTTGAGCCTTTGGATGGTATCTGCTTCTGTATCTATCAGTTCTGAGGTTTTGAGCTTCGCTAACTTCTCATTCAGTTCTCTCTGGCTCTGTTCAATTGTTTTCTGTAGCGAGGTTATCTGGAAGGTAGAACAGAAAATATTATTCCATTCATGTATGGTGGATTCAAGAATGATTAAAACATGACAATGATTGATTTCTTATTAACTGAAATATTCAACTTTATTTAAGCCAACCATTAAAAATGTTAAAGGCTACCCAAAGACCAATTCATGTTATAGTCAGGCAGTTCCTTATGATAAAGTTATGTGAGATTCGCATGGTAAAAAATTCAATGCTCTTCTTGTTGTCAATTATTGATGGTGAAAAGAGTGCTTTCCCATAAGGGAAGGCACCTCTCATACTCTGCATTATAATATCACAGTGAGCAGGATATGCCATACAAGACACAAGCACTTCCTGTTCACTGTGACATCATAATGCAGCGAAAGAGAGGTGCCTTGAATTTTTTTTACCATGTAAATCTGACACACAACTTTATCATACGTAACTGTTTGAGCATAACATCTGATAGTCACTGACCTCTGTTTTCACCTGATGTCTCCACATGTCAAATTTAACATTTGCTTTTGCTATGACGCTATTCAAGTCATCCGCTATGTGTTTGCCAGTCATTCCACTACACCTTGTAGCCACTGCACACCTATAAATCACAGACTAAAATAAATCTAGATATCTTATGGTACTGTTAGGTAGTCACAAATGGTACTAGATGTGTAAGATCAACCTGATTGATCATGGTAAATGTATCTGTTGATTTGGTGTTTATTCAAGAGAAGTGACCCAGACCAAATAATATCAGGAGAAGAACCGATCAACGTACAACACACACTGTCACACCTAGTAAATTAGCTTCTTTAATTTCAGCTATTTGTTTTTGTTGCAGTGAAACTATTTAACTTTTTTAACATTAAGTCCCTATAATGCAATGTAATGTATAACACATACCTGTAACACAGAAAGCTCTGGCACTGCCTGCACTGAGCATCTACCTCGCTTCGGCCGTTACAAGTGTCACACCTCGGTCTTCTGCCAACTAAAAAGCAGCACATAAGCAAAGGGTACATTTATTGAGCATGAAGTTTATAAATATATACATATATATCGTTGATATATGTCGCATAGAATAAATTGATTATAAAGAAAGCAGTCCGAAAAAGATAATATCTCAAGTGACTTTTACCCGGCGTTGACTTTTACCCGGCGTTAAAGTTTATTGACGGCACAGACATGTTGGCTTTCTTACCTTCCCTGCCGAACGCCTTTTCTCCGTTAACAGTAGAGGCAATATTGACCTGATCTCGGAGATAATCAGAGAGAGGACAAACTGGAAATCCTTCTCCAGGAAACACAGTTTCCTTTCTACAGATTGGGCAACTGACTATTTTATTTTCACCGGCAATGTTCCCTATAGCAGTGAGGAAAAAAGTGTTATAACATAGATGTAATAATAATAAAATTTACTTCAAAGTTTTCAGCATTCTTACTTGTGTGCACAAAATATATCAGTTCACTATATCACTACACACACAACCCATACCGACAGTCTAACCTTAGGATCCTTGCAGTGTGGTTGTCTCAGATTGATCTATTCAGCATCATTGATTTAATAGCCATAATAAAACAAGGGCAATTTTGCGCATTTTACTATCAGCTAATATCAAGTTTGGTAAAACTGTAGGTCCATAAGAGGAATGATAACTTACAAATACAAGCTAAGCAGCAGCGATGTGCACATGGTAGTAGGTTAGAGTCTTTTGCTCCATGCATATCGGACAATCGAGTTCATTCACAATATCACCAGAAATCAGTAGTGGTTTAATACCTGCCATGTTCGTCTCACCCGCTATTGTGGTTAATTTTGAGCCAAATATTGCCAGTCAGATACTAAGCTTGCGACGGGACTACAGAACTCCCCTGGTACGAGCAAATATGTTGCTATAGGGAAATTTTTCCTCATTGCAGTCAATCATCTGTACAGTATTGCAACATAGTACTAGGTTGCTTGATGACAAAATAATGATTTATTAATTGTTTGATTCACTGACAGTCTATTAATAGGTTAACATGCGCCCATAGTATGGTGGAATATATCACTATATATCGATACTATATTGTTAATGTGATTTTATTTTTAATCTATTGATGTGCCACACCGAAAGTTTTTACATTATTGGTGACATGAATAAGATGTGATATATGCTCATGATATATATGGTGATATACGATAACTAATAACATGAATATCCAAATCACAACTATTTGCATGAAGTGTCAATTTTCATTAATATCTATGATGGTATAGTGGCATCATCCTAACCTACCATCCTAACCTACCATCCAGTCATCATCCTAACCTACCATCCTAACCTACCATCCAGTCATCGTCCTAACCTACCATCCTAACCTACCATCCTAACCTACCATCCAGTCATCATCCTAACCTACCATCCTAACCTACCATCCAGTCATGTGTGTTTTCTCTATTCTAACCTACCATCCAGTCATGTGTGTTTTCTCTATCCTAACCTACCATCCAGTCATGTGTGTTTTCTCTATTTTTAGGTTATGACGTTTGTGAGAACATTAGAAGAAAATGGTATAACTTTAGAAGAAATAGAGTCAAATCCATATGCTGAACATGAAATCGGTATAGACTATGACAATAAACAGTGAACTTAGTCGGTGTTCTGATGATGATGATCATATTGATAGAATACTGGTACTGCGGCTGTCTTTTTGACTTCAGTGCCTGAAATGCTATAGAAATAGTACATGTTCATAGAACATAGTTCATTGCTTGGACCACTTTTAGAAATTGTCAAGTGTGTATTTTTTATATCAATAAAAAAACACTATGCTTGAATTATGCAATTTAGCCAAAGAAATGCATTTAATATTTACTATTTAATACATTCAGGGAGTTTCAGGCAAACTCCCTGATGAAACTCCTGTAAAAATGAAGATGCATTTGTGTTGGAATTGTCTGTTCAAGTCTGGTGATGGGATAACTCCGGGTGATGTGTGATGTGGTACATCGAGACTACAGAAGTATTAATTGTCTTGAGGCTTCCCATATGATGAAATAAAGTAAATTTCCGTTGTCTTGCAATTTTATGCAAACTGTACTGCTATATAAATCATACAACAATTTAAACATTCACTGTTATTATTCAGTCAATGGTCACAAACACAGCAATATATCCATTCTACTGACATGATGCCGATGCAGGCTGTAAGATAAGACTTATGGATCCATGCCATGAATCATGATGCGCCTCCCCTGCTTCTGTTCACTGAGTACCCTAACGTCGCTGAAACAACTATTCTCATGTATAAGTCATGTCAAGATTTGCCTTTGGTTTTACTTGTACTTCCCTTCTGTTCATCTCACTCAATATATTTGGCTTTGGAAAATGCCTTAGAACTTGTATGAGCTTTTGAGGATTTAGGGTATTTTAACTTTGAATGATCTTCTTCGTCACCAGATGTCCTGCGCTTATGCTGTGTAGTACTATGAAGGCGCTTGCTTCCTGACGTTTCAGCTTTGGAATGTATTTTACTCTCTCGGTTGTTTGATTTCAATGTCCCAATAAGCGTGCTCTGTAGGAATCTTTTGTTTGGCTTTATGCTCCTCTTTTTCCTGAAAAATTCATTTCAATATTCAAACAAGGAGTTTACTCTTGTTTTGAGCATCATTAGAAAAAAGCCCAATTAATACTGATTCGGGAGTTGCTCTCTTTCAACCCCAACCCTGACGGGGGGGGCAACTAAATGTACTAGAACAAACTTGATTCAGAGCTGACTATGACTATGATTTATTGGTTTTCAAAAAATCTCAAGACACTTTTATGGAGAGGACAACACATAAACCTAAGACCTTGTGTCATAGATGGCATTTATTATAGCATGTTTTCAGACATTTAAGTATGGTTGAAAATTGAACACTAGAGAACCAACCCGTCTACATATGACCATAACTTATCTGTGAAAAGCAGTGTGATCTCTGAGATGAAATGACCGCAACCATTTCCTCACCGCAACCATTTCCTCACCGCAACCATTTCCTCCAGTACATACAATACATGATTTCTCTACACTCACCATGCACTTGTTCCAATGGTTTCAGAATTGCTGGCAGCTCTCTTCGTTTCTGCCATTATTTCAGCATATGCCTTTCTGAAAACATTCGACAGAAAATATAGCAGAGATATATACATATACATTTTATTTATTCCACTAACAATTATCACCATGGTTAATATTGTTTACATTAGGTAACAATCCTGAAATACACACTTTGCCTTATACAGTGGAAAATATGCTTGCTTACGACAATTACAGGCAATATCAGTTGCAGGGAGCGATTGTACAGGTATCATCATCGTTTGGCAGGATAACATTGTGATCTGAAAGGTTATATTCACCTTGTTATCTCATCAGGAACCTTTTTGGCCATTGCGTCCCAATATTTTGTTCATTCAGGTATCGCCCAGGTGTCTCTTTTTTCAAACAGGGTAGAGCCGAGAATTTGTAGCTTGCTTATCTGTCAGTAGTACTTTTCTCCACCTACAAGAAAAATTTGCCATCTTAAACTTCTCCTACATACAACAGCTGATACTTTGGAACCAATGCACTCCCTGAGAGGGAGTTCATTATTGGAACATGCTGAGCTAGCCTTTCTTGGCAAGCTTATGTCTCGTCAAGCTTGTCAAGACAGGCTAATGCTGAGCCAAATTAGTGGTTCACCCATACATATTGAACCTCAATAGTCAGTATGTCTTAACAAGCTTTATGGTTGATATGTATGACAATTTGAAATTATTTATTGCCTTTGGTGAGTGAGTGGACTGATTGTTGTGAATATGTGTTAGTTCTACCTAAGACTTAGATAAAACTCATTGTTTGAACAATAAAAAAGATGATGATCGCAATGCAATCAATGGAAATCATGAGGGTAACATCGATTTGATGCTTTTAGTAAATTGGCACAAGACTACCATTTCAATCAAGGAGTACTCTTTGGTCCAATGATGTACATCCCCCAGGAGATTTTTACTTTTCAAGCACCGGAAGTTATGCAGAAAAGTGAATGTTTGTTATGCTGCGAGATGTCCTTCTACTTGATTGGCCAGTCCAATTTCATAACAGACACATGTGACTTATGTTACGAAACAAATTATGCACTCTGACTCTATTATTGGGGAGTGAGTCAGCTGTGACTTGACAATTAACTTTACATGACATGATATAAAAGTGCTCATTTATGAGACTCATATCATTATTTAGACAACAGGTACTGAGGAATCCTGCACTGAAAAAACTAATGGGTCAAGTAAGTTAAACATAGATATATTTACACTGAGAAGGACACATTCATTCTGAGAACTCTACTACTCTCAGTCTCTTAACCTGACCTGACATACAATACATACATTATTATTAGGCATACCTACTATTTTTATAAACAATGTTTATTTACTTACTAGCTCAAAGTCAACTGAGTGTCCCTCACCAACATAGCATGTGTGGACAGGCTACACTTTGACCTGCTTTCAAGATAAGGCCTTGGACTCATGGCCTTGTATGCAGTTGCAGCCCATGGTTGGTAAACAACTCAACTGTATGTGGCATTTTTTCAGCAGCAAAATTATGACACTGATCATCATTGTACTAAGATTAATTTGTGACTGATCTATTTTAGGACATGGCAGTCCCAGCATCTTCAGTAGCTGCTGATCCTAAATTGGAAACGGAGACAGCAACTTTCGCTCTTAGCTGATTTTGGTTCCCAGAGGCCCAGTTTGGCTGCGCCTCTGGGGTTATCCGCACTAAAGTAGGGTATACAGGAGGATCGTCTGAGTTCCCCACCTACCATAATCTGTAAGTATACTGCCTAAGCCTTATGAATCAGAACCATCTATGATTTGATATTGTAACACCATGGCATCAATGGAAGAATAATTATCCGCATGTACTCCATAATGTCAGCGATTATTACACTTGTGAAAATAGCAACGTGACTTAACTTATCAATATGCAGATATGAAAAGTATTGCTATACAGTCAAACTTTCAGAGATGAGGTCAAGGATACATAACATATATCATAGCTTATCAGTAAAAGTGGCTCCGTGGTATAATATATTTTCTGGGTGGTATAGACAGACACTGTATTTACCGGAGGTCAGGGAATCAGATTGTCGAATTGTGTAGTTACCTCACTTCATTTTAAGTTATCACCATATATTTGGTCTTTTTTCAGTGCGGATCACACCGAGACTATACAATTACAATATGACCCTAAAGTTACATCTTACTCAAAATTACTAAAAATGTTCTGGAGCAATCACGACTCTACCGCCTGTCACACTCGTCAGTATATGTCGGCCATATTCTATCACGGAGAAGAACAGAAAGAGTTGGCTGAGCAGTCCAAACTGGCTCATCAGAAACAGAAGATGAGAAAAGTGCAGACAAAAATACTTCCTGCTAACAGATTCTATGATGCTGAAGAGTAAGTAAACAGGTCACAGATAATGCTGAGGGTCAATCCTACAAGTCTTTATCGCTTTTAATTAGTATGTGATTATACAATCTGGATGAAGGCTAGAAAAATACTGTGCTCCCTATTATAGTCTAACAAATATCAACAATATTTCGCACCATTGGCTTTTTAGTACCACTACTAGCTGTCATTATGCTTTGAAGCACTCTGGACTGTAGCCTGCCTCGACAAGCTTGTCATGACAGGCTATCTGGGCTGCTGCTCTAATATGTTCTTAAGCTGTTGTAAAAATTAATTCAGCCTATGTGCATAGCTAGATCATAGATTGCATACGCAGCTTACATGACTTCCTCGTCTGAAAGCTCCGCATATGATTCATCTTCTAAATTTGGCCTTTTATGATGTCAAACACACTGTTTTCTGAGTTACAGTGTTCATATCACTACTTGTGTTTTGCTTGACAAAAAACAGGAAAAATGATTGTCAAATGACACCAACACTGTCCCTCCTATATGATGAAGATGAATATCTCAAGTCGATGGTGAATCCATATAACCATAATATCAGTGTGACAAAGCACTTGGATAAACTGGCGCTGCTAAGATAGGGCGCATTCATCGTAATTAAACATTATATGTTTGTATACCATGAGCCAAAATCACAAATTTTGGTCTCTCTTCTATAGATATTAGAATTGATGTTTTATAAACAATGTATCATTATCTTTGCAGCTATCATCAGAAGTATTTATTGAGGAACCAGGCTCGAGGTTTGTGTCAGAGTTTGCAGCTCAGTGATAAGCTACTGATAAGCTCTCATGTGGCGTGTAAACTTAACGGATATGTAGCTGGCTACGGATCCGACGATCAGTTTGACAAGGTCAGTGAGTCATGTCACCATGTTGTAATTGACTGGGTCATAAGGTCAACCTTTTTCACATAGTTGTATCTGGAACATGGACATGCAGGGAGAGTTATTCTCATGTGTAACTGAACAAGTTATGGATCTGAATGTATTTCCTACAGAGTTTTATATTAGAACGCGCTCTCTCAGCAGTAAATTTATTGCATCTCACTTAGGTTTTGCCCTGATCTCATCTGTTGAGCTTAGGATGTTTTGAGGAGTTTTCCTCTCCTGCTGAAGTTTTTATAAACACTTTAATCCCAGAATGTTACGATAGCTGAAGTTTTCCTGTCTGTACATTTTCTATTCAGCATGTCTTATCTTGTTTTTTTTATAGGATGTCTCCAAACTTGGACTCAGCAAGGATCAGGAAGAATATGTGAGGCAGGCTATAGACAGATCCTATCCAGCCTAAGTAGTTACAGAGATATTACTCAACACTAACTAAAGCAAGAAAAACGCAAAAAAAAGCTCCAAGCACAAGACAGACTATTTTATGGCTTGAAGCCCACACTATAATCTTTTACTGTACACCGGTGTGATGGTGATTGATATTTATTATGTAGTTATTGACTTTTTGAGGTACACGTACAAAATAAGCAAGGCATTTTTTGATGTTGTCTTCCTGTTGAGCGATGACGCTAAATACCTAATTTCTCGTGCAGAAAGGTGTTTAGCTGATGTGTATCCAGGGACAACTTCAATCTCTGTCAAAGCTTAATTTTGTCACTGATGAACCTCTTGCTTACTACCACATTTTACAAAGTGCTTTCATTAATTTCAGTAGTGAAATAAAACAAAAACGGTTAAAACTAACTTTACACCTCATTTATTTCTTCTGAATCTAGTAGTGATTGAGTCCCAAAGATGACCTTTTCAAAACAAAAGTATTCTCATAAGGGGACAAGACATTATTATTTCTCCCAAAATACAAAGGCAGAGGAGAAAAAGCAGTTATGTGCATATTTACATAGTAATGATAAAAGTAATCCTTCCTGGGATCAGCAGGTAGCAAGCAAAGATATTCAACCAATGAGTTGTCTGCTCTTTTTATGAGATCTTATGAACGGAGGATGTTCACATCGAAAACTGCAGCACACATTAGACAAGATACATTTTATATAAACATCATCTGACATGTAGGTGTTATTAAATTAACACGTATATAGTTTGTCTAAGCTCAGTATGAGCTAACAATCGAACTTAAACTTTGGGTTGTCGATAGAGTGCTCCGGTCCAGAGAATAAATACACAAACAAACTGTACATTGGGTGCGACATATCCTCGTGAAAAAAATTAACAATCCTCCTCTTAAAGTCTCTATGCCTCTTATGTGTAAAGTACTGAGTGCGGACTTTGCAGTTTGCTTTGGGGTAGTTTTCTTCACCTGTAATTTCTTGGGCCTCGCTGCCTTTTATTATATAATAGTTGTCCAGACCTGAATTGTTTAAAAATGAGCCGAGCCCGTCGTTGATGATGGATTTGGTTGGACGTACATTTAGAGTGTTCACAATAAAAGTGCCGTTGATCATACAGCGCTGCGGTACTTTGGTGCATACTGGTAGATCCTCCTCGCCAGTGAGAGCTCGTAGGAATAGCTTCATACCGTCAGTTTTACCGATACAGGGCTCTCTGCTATAGAGGGGAGTGCTCTCATCTCCGTTTAAGTACTCCACTACTGTACCATCTAAAATATAAGCAATCAGTGAGTTTTTTCATCTCTTGATGCAAGTTAGTATGGAGAAAATCATAATATCTCCCTCAGAAGAGCGGTGTTGGTTGAGGTCAAATTTATTCATTATTTGGCAGATCAGATGCAGAACTTCACAAGTCACAAAGGCTATGTAGTAATGGGTGGGCACAGTGCAACAGCTTGATGGAAATGGTCCGGGGAGGGGCACTGATTTTGTTGTAGAATACTTGCATCACTAGCAGCAATCAGATTGAGTCCATCTATTTAAAAGATTTCAAGGTAAATATAAAGTCATAATTACTTTTCTCAAAACTGGTAGGAGCTGGACTTTGGCCAAGTGATGTCACGTCTGGAACTTCTGCTGTCAAAAGGAAAATTATAATCAGGTTATCAGACAAAGCATTTGAACCATAGATATCGACAAAGAACTATGGCTAACCCTGTGGCAGAGGGGTTAGCATCAAAGACAGTAGATTGGGATATCTAAATACTATTCCCAATGGCAGCAGATTTCTTTCTGATGATTGAAGTCAAAGGAAATGGCTGTATTTTCGAGGGGGAGCCATGGGAACACAACTCAGCTCAATCAGGCTGACCTCAAAACCCACATGGAAACATGGTGAATAATCCTTTATTCATGTTGAGTTTACACATATAAAGATACAATGCAGAACTTGTGAATGAACCATGGGATAGCTCAAAGATAAAATTTAAGGGAACGTTGTTGTTGTTGAAAATAACACTGTCACAGTAACGTAGTGACTAAATATAATACTAACTAGGTAGAACGTAACCCTCAAGATTGATCTGCATTTAAAACTGTGCCAACATATCTCCCCTAAAAATTATGAAGGCGATTCATTACCTCTTGAAGAGCTGATGGGCGTAGACTTTCTCTTCCTCCCTCTTAAATTTTTTTCTGTCTTTACAAATGAGCTTGTTTCTCGGGCATCAAAGCCTGGTGAAATGATACTTGCTGTGTAAATCAAGACAGAGTCAAGGACAGATTAGACATAAATTGCAGCACTATCCTTCCTATCAAAGCAGTATGGGAGAAGTGCTGCAAAACATGTCAATACTAGCCTTGTCACACGTCCACGGTTTTTTGATTTCCTGAAAAACAACAAACCGTGTACGCGTGGCAAGGCTACGCTAATACTATATCCAATATATTCTAAGATAAGAAACAAATTATGATTTGATGTATGGAATATTAAAACCAAACTCTCTTTTCAGCATTCTGTTTAGAAATTCATAAAATACATCGGATAAAAAAATTGGTTCTTCCCTAGTCTGAGTCACCCAAACTCTAACCCCTGTCAACAGCCCCATTTCTTGATAACATTTCGAAAGCATCAGTTTTCATAAAGTTACGAGTCTCACTTGTTTGATGTTACGCTAATGTTACGCATTCCCAATTCCCCAAGAGAAAAGCAAGACTACAAAAAAGTAAAAACATAATTATCTAACCTGTGTATGCAGATTTCGCTGGTGTAGACAAGGTAACTTCTTCTAAAAACATAAATCACGAGATAATAATTCAACGTAGGACAATTCTTATTTGGATCCAGGTAGCTACAAACACGATTGTTTTCCGTTTATTCAACTTCAAAAACATCTGCATGAAATTGAGATATCTTCCATTATTCATAGATAGTGCAAAGTGATGGAAAAGGATAATTGGTTATTTATTGAAATTGAAATTTATTGATTTGTTGAGATCATTGATTTGTTCTTTGGTCAGAAAATGTTACCAGATGTGAATGGAACAGGACTATTCTTCTATTGATGGTTAACTAAAGTTGGTTTGGACAATAATACTTCCTTATTCTATATTTCAGGGAAATCCTTGACAGTTGCGTTATATTTTTTGTTGTGAATTCATTATATTGCTTACATAGTTGCTTAATGAGGTTGAGCCTTTGGATGGTATCTGCTTCTGTATCTATCAGTTCTGAGGTTTTGAGCTTCGCTAACTTCTCATTCAGTTCGCTCTGACTCTGTTCAATTGTTTTCTGTAGCGAGGTTATCTGGAAGGTAGAACAGAAAATAATATTCCATTCATGTATGGTGGAATCAAGAATGATTAAAACATGACAATGATTGATTTCTTATTAACTGAAATATTCAACTTTATTTAAGCCAACCATTAAAAATGTTAAAGGCTACCCAAAGACCAATTCATGTTATAGTCAGGCAGTTCCTTATGATAAAGTTATGTGAGATTCGCATGGTAAAAAATTCAATGCTCTTCTTGTTGTCAATTATTGATGGTGAAAAGAGTGCTTCCCATAAGGGAAGGCACCTCTCATACTCTGCATTATAATGTCACAGTGAGCAGGATATGCCATACAAGACACAAGCACTTCCTGTTCACTGTGACATCATAATGCAGCGAAAGAGAGGTGCCTTGAATTTTTTTACCATGTAAATCTGACACACAACTTTATCATACGTAACTGTTTGAGCATAACATCTGATAGTCACTGACCTCTGTTTTCACCTGATGTCTCCACATGTCAAATTTAACATTTGCTTTTGCTATGACGCTATTCAAGTCATCCGCTATGTGTTTGCCAGTCATTCCACTACACCTTGTAGCCACTGCACACCTATAAATCACAGACTAAAATAAATCTAGATATCTTATGGTACTGTTAGGTAGTCACAAATGGTACTAGATGTGTAAGATCAACCTGATTGATCATGGTAAATGTATCTGTTGATTTTGTGTTTATTCAAGAGAAGTGACCCAGACCAAATAATATCAGGAGAAGAACCGATCAACGTACAACACACACTGTCACACCTAGTTAAGTAGCTTCTTTAATTTCAGCTATTTGTTTTTGTTGCAGTGAAACTATTTAACTTTTTTAACATTAAGTTCCTATAATGCAATGTAATGTATAACACATACCTGTAACACAGAAAGCTCTGGCACTGCCTGCACTGAGCATCTACCTCGCTTCGGCCGTTACAAGTGTCACACCTCGGTCTTCTGCCAACTAAAAAGCAGCACATAAGCAAAGGGTACATTTATTGAGCATGAAGTTTATAAATATATACATATATATCGTTGATATATGTCGCATAGAATAAATTGATTATAAAGAAAGCAGTCCGAAAACGATAATATCTCAAGTGACTTTTACCCGGCGTTAAAGTTTATTGACGGCACAGACATGTTGGCTTTCTTACCTTCCCTGCCGAACGCCTTTTCTCCATTAACAGTAGAGGCAATATTGACCTGATCTCGGAGATAATCAGAGAGAGGACAAACTGGAAATCCTTCTCCAGGAAACACAGTTTCCTTTCTACAGATTGGGCAACTGACTATTTTATTTTCACCGGCAATGTTCCCTATAGCAGTGAGAAAAAAAGTGTTATAACATAGATGTAATAATAATATAATTTACTTCAAAGTTTTCAGCATTCTTACTTGTGTGCACAAAATAGACCATCCAGTCATCATCCTAACCTACCATCCTAATCTACCATCCTAACCTACCATCCAGTCATCATCCTAACCTACCATCCTAACCTACCATCCAGTCATCATCCTAACCTACCATCCTAACCTACCATCCTAACCTACCATCCAGTCATCATCCTAACCTACCATCCTAACCTACCATCCAGTCATGTGTGTTATCTCTATCCTAACCTACCATCCAGTCATGTGTGTTTTCTCTATTTTTAGGTTATGACGTTTGTGAGAACATTAGAAGAAAATGGTATAACTTTAGAAGAGCTAGAGTCAAATCCATATGCTGAACATGAAATCGGTATAGACTATGACGATAAACAGTGAACTTAGTCGGTGTTCTGATGATGATGATCATATTGATAGAATACTGGTACTGCGGCTGTCTTTTTGACCACAGTGCCTGAAATGCTATAGAAATAGTACATGTTCATAGAACATAGTTCATTGCTTGGACCACTTTTAGAAATTGTCAAGTGTGTATTTTTTATATCAATAAAAAAACACTATGCTTGAATTAAGCAATTTAGCCAAAGAAATGCATTTAATATTTACTATTTAATACATTAAGGGGTTTCTGGCAAACTCCCTGATGAAACTCCTGTAAAAATGAAGATGCATTTGTGTTTGAATTGTCCGTTCAAGTCTGGTGATGGGATAACTCCGGGTGATGTGTGATGTGGTACATCGAGACTACAGAAGTATTAATTGCCTGGAGGCTTCCCATATGATGAAATAAAGTAAATTTCCGTTGTTTTGCAATTTTATGCAAACTGTACTGCTATATAAATCATACAACATTTAAACATTCACTGTTATTATTCAGTCAATGGTCACAAACACAGCAATATATCCATTCTACTGACATGATGCCGATGCAGGCTGTAAGATAAGACTTATGGATCCATGCCATGAATCATGATGCGCCTTCCCTGCTTCTGCTCACTGAGTACCCTAACGTCGCTGAAACAACTATTCTCATGTATAAGTCATGTCAAGATTTGCCTTTGGTTTTACTTGTACTTCCCTTCTGTTCATCTCACTCAATATATTTGGCTTTGGAAAATGCCTTAGAACTTGTATGAGCTTTTGAGGATTTAGGGTATTGTAACTTTGAATGATCTTCTTCGTCACCAGATGTCCTGCGCTTATGCTGTGTAGTACTATGAAGGCGCTTGCTTCCTGACGTTTCAGCTTTGGAATGTATTTTACTCTCTCGGTTGTTTGATTTCAATGTCCCAATAAGCGTGCTCTGTAGGAATCTTTTGTTTGGCTTTATGCTCCTCTTTTTCCTGAAAAATTCATTTCAATATTCAAACAAGGAGTTTATTCTTGTTTTGAGAATCATTAGAAAAAGGCCCAATTAATACTGATTCGGGAGTTGCTCTCTTTCAACCCCAACCCAGACAGGGGGGGGGGACAACTAAATGTACTAGAACAAACTTGATTCAGAGCTGACTATGACTATGATTTATTGGTTTTCAAAAAATCTCAAGACACTCTTATGGAGAAGACAACACATAAACCTAAGACCTTGTGTCATAGATGGCATTTATTATAGCATGTTTTCAGACATTTAAGTATGGTTGAAAATTGAACACTAGAGAACCAACCCGTCTACATATGACCATAACTTATCTGTGAAAAGTAGTGTGATCTCTGAGATGAAATGACCGCAACCATTTCCTCACCGCAACCATTTCCTCACCACAACCATTTCCTCCAGTACATACAATACATGATTTCTCTACACTCACCATGCACTTGTTCCAATGGTTTCAGAATTGCTGGCAGCTCTCTTCGTTTCTGCCATTATTTCAGCATATGCTTTTCTGAAAACATTCGACAGAAAATATAGCAGAGATATATACATATACATTTTATTTATTCCACTAACATTTATCACCATGGTTAATATTGTTTACATTAGGTAACAATCCTGAAATACACACTTTGCCTTATACAGTGGAAAATATGCTTGCTTACGACAATTACAGGCAATATCAGTTGCAGGGAGCAATTGTACAGGTAACATCATCGTTTGGCAGGATGACATTGTGATCTGAAAGGTTATATTCACCTTGTTATCTCATCAGGAACCTTTTTGGCCATTGCGTCCCAATATTTTGTTCATTCAGGTATCGCTCAGGTGTCTCTTTTTTCAAACAGGGTAGAGCCGAGAATTTGTAGCTTGCTTATCTGTCAGTAGTACTTTTCTCCACCTACAAGAAAAATTTGCCATCTTAAACTTCTCCCACATACAACAGCTGATACTTTGGAACCAATGCACTCCCTGAGAGGGAGTTCATTATTGGAACATGCTGAGCTAGCCTTTCTTGGCAAGCTTTGTCTCGTCAAGCTTGTCAAGACAGGCTAATGCTGAGCCAAATTAGTGGTTCACCCATACATATTGAACCTCAATAGTCAGTATGTCTTAACAAGTTTTATGGTTGATATGTATGACAATTTGAAATTATTTATTGCCTTTGGTGAGTGAGTGTACTGATTGTTGTGAGTATGTGTTAGTTCTACCTAAGACTTAGATAAAACTCATTGTTTGAACAATAAAAAAGATGATGATCGCAATGCAATCAATGGAAACCATGAGGGTAACATTGATTTGATGCTTTTAGTAAATTGGCACAAGACTACCATTTCCAATCAAGGAGTACTCTTTGGTCCAATGATGAACATCCCCCAGGAGATTTTTCGAAAAGACTACAGGCCCGCCCTGCCTGCCTCTTACACTCTTGTGGGTTGGTAAAGGAACCCCCTAAGCTCATATCAGTGTGTTCAAGTACTACTAGTAAAGCAGTAGGACTTTAAGATGGGTTGGGCCATTCATTTTTTCACTTGGCACAAATTATGACTTGTGACTATGACTTTTTACGGTCAGTTACTGCATCACAAGTACCCAATTAAATGTATTAGTTACGTTACTTGTGGAAAGAAGAAAGTTTTTCTCTTTATCTCCTTGCTTGTAAGGTGTACTGCCTCCATGTTGGCAGGCAAGAAGACCCTGCACACCCAGTGTATGAGTTTCAATCGCTATACATGCATGCCTTTACGTGCACGGCCACGCCAACAAAGGTGTAACAGTTAGGATTACATTAGAAGTCAATTTTCTTTTTGCTTTTTGGTAATGTTGTTTTATTGGGATAGAAAATTCGCTACACATTCACGGAGACATGATTTTGTTGTATTTCCTTGCCGATAATAGATGAAACTGTGTTAGAACTAGACATAAATCAAGCAACGACCATAACATTTAAATACCTCTATGAAAACAGAAATATCAGTTCAAGCACACGATTGACTAGATAGAGAGTTCATATAAAATAATAAAAGCACAATGCTTCAATATTTTGTAGAAAAAGACGAGAATACAGACCATGGTAAAAAAAATTGAGTGCCAAAGTAATGGTAGATAAGTTAGATTTAGTAAAGTTGTCACCAGTTACATGTTTAAAACACCGATAATGAAATAGAGTATGAATATGAGGAAAGAGAAAGTAAAACTAATCATTGCAATCATTCCACTCCTGTTCCTAGCAGTCAGTCTCACATGAGTCCTTAGTGAAGTTTAGCTCGTGAGCACCAAAAAGGTTTCCAAAAACCAGTAAGACAGATATGTGATCTATCTCCCAGGAGGTATCATTTTCCATATTTTGCAGCCAATAAAAGCATACCAACAATATACAGTGGCGTTTTATCATGTTTCAATTGCGCACACTATCATTTGGGGGTAAACAGTAGTCCAGATGCAGTTTTGAGATCTCCAGTTGGACTCCGAAGAAGTGGTGACCGGTTCTTCTGCAAAATGAAACAACAATATCAGTGAACAGACAATGGATGGTCTTTATCCTTTAGGAGAGAAACTAACATTTATGGAATTCAAACAAAAATACTCAAAACCTGCCCACATACTGTCCACATAGTATTGGAATTGTTATCTCATGTAAAAGAAAAGACAATTTCTTAAGCTACTGCTGCCGGGCAGGGACATGGGTGCTTATCATACACAGGACACTATATTGAGCGTTAGCTTGGATCACCATTCACTGTCATGCCGCAACCTCAATAACCTGCCTCACTAATGTATAGGGTGTCCTTTGAAAGTTTATCATTAGGTGCTCATTAAATACTGTATAGCTCAAAGATATGTAATTGAGGCTTTCATCTCAGAATTGTCACTCATTTTTTTGCTGAAACAGTTACTCAAAATCAGGGAGTGTTATCAATGGTCAATTCCATTATCTTTTCAAACATCACCATGGTAAAAAGTCACAGAGTTCATTGTTTTCATACTCTGATTTTAACGATTAGTTTGCGCAAATTATAAGCCAATTCGAAGATTAGAGTCTCAATTAGTTCAAGTGTAAGTTTAAGTTTAAGTAAATAGCAAATGATTCCAACGTTATAGATTAAATTATTTCTGATCAAAAAGTTCATAGTCATCTTCTCATACAAAAAGAGCAGACGACTCCCTGATGTGAAGTATCAGTTTGCACAGCTTCGAATATCATAAAGGAAGATGAATTCACCATTATGATTGAAATAGACAAGTCTGGTTGCTTGGTTGCTGATGGATTTTCTTTCGTAACAGTAAGAACTAGAAAACTGCATTATTTTCTCATGTCATTAGGTTTTTTTAATATGAAGAAGGCCGATGCATTTCAAACTCCGCATCAGAGACAGTCATCAAGTCTAAAAATGGTAGAGTATTGGCATCAGGGGGTTAAACTATAAACTTACTTACCGAAACTGTCACTGGCAGGCTTCGCCAAGATGACACCTTCTTTCTGAACAATGTTTCATCACTTCGGTGAGGTCTTGGTATCCCTAGTGAAGGGAACTCAATCAATTCGGCCACAGCAGGTGCTGACATCGACAGCGGTGGTGAATCCAGAACTGGTGTTTGTAGCAGCACACGTTTGAGACTCTGAAACAGCAGAAATAATAATAAATAATGGTAAATCATCAACCTTAATACAGGCATGCATATGTTCTCAGTCTTTTGGTGAAAAAAATCAGTCTCAATCTACGATATGAGCCACAGTAATAACGTAAAAGTTGCTTCATAAAATATATCTGGTCACACACATCGACTAACCCGAAAACTCAGATAGAAAACATATTGCATGAGGATAGATAAAGTGATTTCAATCTTTTGGGACAAATATGTCCAAACTTCAGCGCCCAATCATCACGTCATATAGAGAGAACAAACGACTACATATACTTATATCATACACACACATATATATGTGTATATGTAGCACATACATATATCGTAAAATAGGATAGTTCAATCACAATAACCTCTTCCACTCCCTACTGATATAACTAAACTTCTCTATAACACAACCCTTGACTCACAAAACTGACATTACTGAATTTCTTTCAAAAGCTAGATCCCAATAAAAAATCAGCACCTTTTTTTCGCCAGTATTCTAGTCTCCAGTATTCTAGCCACTATTTCGCAAGATAACTGTCACACGCACACACACACATGTCAATCCACTTCAGAAAGGTAGTTATACCCAATCATAAAATATATTGAGCACCAGCATTAGGGACATTAATAAATGTCTTCAATAAATTTAAGTTAGAAAAAACCATCAATACCATCCCACCAACTAATACAGCTATGGTCAAATACTGTAAAATATAAATGTAAAGCTCACCACATGCCCCTTAGCGTAAGACGCAATCTCAACAGCCAGGTAGTAACTCCCATCTCTGTTCAAGTGTAATCCATCTCTTCCAAACAGACGTCGGTCACTACTAAAGTGGGAACGGTGATCTAGAACAGAAATGTTAGAGCACGAGAGCAATCTGTTTAACTCTGT
The DNA here is from genome assembly GCA_914767715.1 of Membranipora membranacea. Taxonomy (NCBI): domain Eukaryota; kingdom Metazoa; phylum Bryozoa; class Gymnolaemata; order Cheilostomatida; family Membraniporidae; genus Membranipora; species Membranipora membranacea. Next base: position 15,844,580 of record OU612068.1, read on the forward strand.
CACGTTTCTATTGAACCTTACTAACTGACCAGCAGGGAGTGAGTACCAACAGTTAGAAAACAAGTTCTCCCACCTCTTAAACAACATACTAATGCAGAGCTGGGTTTCTGCAGGCATAAGAGCATTTAGAGCGCATAACTTGTTGTAGAGTGCATAAACTGAGACCCCTTTTGTTAGGTCGTTAGTTCCTACATGCACAACAACCAATTTGTGACGCGCCTCTACGTGCTCCTCTACCCACTGAAACACAGAGTCCACACCTTTCCCAGGCAGGGAGACAACGTCAAGATCACACCTAACATCGCCCACATACTTAACTAATGAATCCCCAACAACGAGCACTACAGACTCACTGCCACTAAAAACAGGTCCTCTCGCCATACCAATGAAATGAATAGCCTGTAGTGAAAACTACTGAGTGAAACCTCGATTACTATTCTCAATGAGTGGGAGTAAGACAAAGTTGCAAGTCACTTAGCCCTTTATAGAAGCACTGATAGATAATATCCTCAGGATGTGTCCACCACGAGCATCAGATAATTTCTGAAATAAAATTGCACAAATCAAGTCTTATACTAAACACACTCCACTCACAACTCTACCTAAGCTTTTTTAATTCTCATGTCGGTTGAGGGGGATTAATGTAGAGTGAATCTGCCCTACATTCTGCTAGTCCTCAACCCCAAAATATGAATGTCAAAGGTAAGAGCTAATTAGTCATAGAATACAATAGGTCTGGTAACTCAGCAAAGATCAAACCAAGCTGGTCTACATAATATAATCAACTCTGCCAAATGTTATCCCTTACCTTTAGAAACTTAAGCGGGTACCAAAAGCTGATCAACATTGAATTAATTAGAACTCAGTTTCCACCTTTTTTCATATTTTCCTGTTTCCAGCTGTCAGGCTCACATCCTGTAGGTTTAAGATTATTGGCATTTTTACTTGGGTATGTAACACCACATCTTGTGAAAGTGACCAAAACAAAGTAGTTACATCCCGGCGCAAATAACCCTCAGTTTCAGGACATGCTGTGCCATCTCTACAGCTAGGCAGATGCTCCCAGAGCAGTATAGATGAAGCCCTCCATTGCAAATGTACTACGGTTGTTAGTGAAACACTCTTGTTAGCCTGGAACAAAAAAAAGTCAGATTTGGCAAACAGATTCATGTAAAAACGTCTTAGTGAACCCAGCAGGGGAAAGCTAGTACCAGCAGTCCGGCCTAAACAACTCTCTAACACATAGATGTACTCAGTATGGCAAGGCATTTAGAGCACACAAACTGTCTTGAACAGATGCACCTTTGCTAGTGATGTCGTTTATTCCAAATTGTACTAAAAACAGTATTTGCGCTCCCCTAAGTTCTCCCACACACACTGAGCTACACTCTATACCCCCTCCCATGCAATGAAATAATCTCCAAACCGCATCAAACCTCTAACATACTAAATTTGTATGTATAAGAGGAACCCGTTTTTGCTCTTGCTAGAGTCTGCCCCATGGTGAATTAGTGATATCAGCTGAAATAGAGATGGATTGCAATTATAAGCTGCATATGATGGAAAAGAAAGGCAATGATACCAAATCGAGAAGGTGTTACAATAACTACACACAAGACATAAGACATAAGCCCTGAACTGTGATGCAGACTCTTGATGAACAGTTTGTAATAGAGACTACTGAGCAAAACAGGTGACAAGTTATAGAAATTAAATATGACTGAGCTGACATTTTACCCAGAAAGCATTGCGTCTGGCCAACTTCATCATCCTTTCCTTGGTTCTAGCCTACGGTCAGCTCCGCTGACATTGGATTCAGTTTATGTTTATTCCAAAATACACTCAAGGATCAGGGATGTAGCCTAATGTAGGATGTTCTGTGGAATATAGAGTGAGGAAAAATATACAGATCGTTTTGAAAACTTACCGATACAATGAAATCATCTGTTATGACACCAAACAGGGAAATACCGCCTAACTCTCCCTGCATAGTGACCTAGAACATTCTGGAATCAATAACCACAGTTACTCTCCAGTAGTTTCACTCTTCTTCTACACTGTAATTTGTGAATGTACATTGCTCAATGCTTTCCTTTTTTCTTTATGTCCCTTTCTAGAGATAACAGATGTGAATAGTGATCATCTGCAACATTGCCATAGTTGTTAAACATCATGTTGCCAGCTTTGTAAAGCAAACTAAAGCACATTGGACTCCATGAGGGGCTGTACAATGTTGAGATTCGTATGTTCAATCAATTGTTATTTAATGAAGAAAAGGGTCAGTATAATATTGCATATAGGTATCTTGTCAAAACCAATGGTGGAAAAAAGAATAAGGCTTAAGCTAGTCATCTACTAGTTAATAATGCATATTGAGCAGATCTACTCAATGTTTGTCCAATCCAACCCTTGACCTTGGAGGGCAAGTTAAACTTATTAAATTATCCAAACCTGACTAGATAAATTTTAATATTTGGCAAAGTATACATGGTTGTCACAAGGAGTAAAAAACTCCTTGTGACAACCATGTATACTTTGCCAAATCTCCAGGCACTCATTTCTGTGGTTGTCTATCCATCCATCAACACTGTCACTAGCCTACGTCATACAATCATCATCATTCATTGAAGAATAATAAGATAATAATATAGAATCACAGAAGAGAAGAGAAAGATATATCTTAATTTATACAGTACCATAGCTCCATATGCACATCATTCTTGACCTTTATATCACTGATACCAGAGTATATCTTTCTTGGCTACTATGAGCAGATTAACCTTGGGTCACTCCAGGCACTCATTTCTGTGGTTGTCTATCCATCCATCAACACTGTCACTAGCCTACGTCATACAATCATCATCATTCATTGAAGAATAATAAGATAATAATATATATAGAATCACAGAAGAGAAGAGAAAGATATATGTTAATTTATACAGTACAGCTCCATATGCACATCATTCTTGACCTTTATATCACTGATACCAGAGTATATCTTTCTTGGCTACTATGAGCAGATTAACCAAGATTTCCATGTCATTAAAGGGATAGAGAGACTTGAATTATATACCTTCTTGCAAAATTCAAAATGGAGATTTTGAATATATCAACGAATCCACTTTTTTTGAAACTGGTCACATACCAAAACTTCGCGGGCCTATAGACTCACCCCTCTTCTTGCATGCACAATTTGAGCTGTGAATCATATTCTATATATCACAGCTATCTGAGTCAACCACATGCAAAACTATGATTCTACACAATATGCATGCTTTATGCAATATGTATATGGACTCTGTGATTGTATTTAGCTGACCTCACTGAACACACAATGGCTAGTGGATGAAGATGCCAATGATGCCAATGAATTGCCAATGAATGCCAATGATGAATGCCAATGATGAATGCCAATGATGCCAATGAATGCCAATGATGAATGCCAATGATGAATGCCAATGATGCCAATGAATGCCAATGAATGCCAATGAATGCCAATGAATGCCAATGAATGCCAATGAATGCCAATGATGAATGCCAATGATGAATGCCAATGATGAATGCCAATGATGATGCCAATGAATTGAAACTTTCAATTCAAGCAAGGGTCCCTCCAACAATGAACTCCCTCTAACTCCTTGATTCAAGACAGGCTAGATTCATTGAATGAATCTAGCCTGTCTTGAATCAAGGAGTTAGAGGGAGTTCATTGTTGGAGGGACCCTTGCTTGAATTGAAAGTTGACAAGTAAGCTTCGTCAAGACAGGCTAATGCTAATCATCAGGCAAATGAATAATTAATTCCCCTCATTATTATACCAATGTGCATTGATCATGCATTGGACTGGTTCCTGGGGCTTGCAACCATGTGTTGTGGCTGTTTTCAGAGGATCTTAACCACCAATCTGGTGGTTTTAGTGGATGATCTGCATCAAAGGGAAAATACAAGCTTACAATACTCAGTGGCCAGCACCCCAGAGCCCATGTGTTTATGTCTGATCACCATATCTATGTGCATCCAAAACCTTGATATCTTGCGCACATATTGATAGACAAAGACACCTCAGTTTCCTTACCTCAGATGATCGGTAGCACATCCTATTGATTTGTCGAAGAAATCTCCCCTTAAGTGATCTCCGGCAATAGCCTTTGAAAGTTTCCATGGGTCCAGAGATCATGTTCCACTGGGCAACTGGATGAGAACAAACTGGGTATTTCCTTAAAGGGCAACCAAGGTTTCGCAGCAATGCATTAATGGGTAGCAAATAATGTGCTGGGCAGCTTCAGCTTTGTGCATTACGCGATGCAAAACTCAAAGTAGTTGCTGACTCTAAGCTGGGTAACACTTCAGTTTAGGGGAGGTTCCAAGACTTTGCTGTAATAATTATAGAGCACAGGCTAAATAATAACAGGAACAGGAAACTGCTATGTGGTATTCTCTTTTAGCTGAGTTTGAGTGCCTGATGGAAGAAATGTTTCACAAGAATTCTGGCTGAATAATCATCCGAATTATATTTTGTCTTTTTCCCCATGCAGAAGGTGCAATCTGCTATTAATCAATGGCCATCAATGAGAGGTTGTTTGAAACCTTGGTTGCACTTTAAATCTGTTTGTCAAAATAGGTATGTGTTATACATTACATTGCATTATAGGAACTTAATGTTAAAAAAGTTAAATAGTTTCACTGCAACAAAAACAAATAGCTGAAATTAAAGAAGCTACTTAACTAGGTGTGACAGTGTGTGTTGTACGTTGATCGGTTCTTCTCCTGATATTATTTGGTCTGGGTCACTTCTCTTGAATAAACACAAAATCAACAGATACATTTACCATGATCAATCAGGTTGATCTTACACATCTAGTACCATTTGTGACTTACTAACAGTACCATAAGATATCTAGATTTATTTTAGTCTTTGATTTATAGGTGTGCAGTGGCTACAAGGTGTAGTGGAATGACTGGCAAACACATAGCGGATGACTTGAATAGCGTCATAGCAAAGCAAATGTTAAATTTGACATGTGGAGACATCAGGTGAAAACAGAGGTCAGTGACTATCAGATGTTATGCTCAAACAGTTACGTATGATAAAGTTGTGTGTCAGATTTACATGGTAAAAAAATTCAAGGCACCTCTCTTTCGCTGCATTATGATGTCACAGTGAACAGGAAGTGCTTGTGTCTTGTATGGCATATCCTGCTCACTGTGACATTATAATGCAGAGTATGAGAGGTGCCTTCCCTTATGGGAAGCACTCTTTTCACCATCAATAATTCACAACAAGAAGAGCATTGAATTTTTTACCATGCGAATCTCACATAACTTTATCATAAGGAACTGCCTGACTATAACATGAATTGGTCTTTGGGTAGCCTTTAACATTTTTAATGGTTGGCTTAAATAAAGTTGAATATTTCAGTTAATAAGAAATCAATCATTGTCATGTTTTAATCATTCTTGATTCCACCATACATGAATGGAATAATATTTTCTGTTCTACCTTCCAGATAACCTCCCTACAGAAAACAATTGAACAGAGTCAGAGAGAACTGAATGAGAAGTTAGCGAAGCTCAAAACCTGCATATGATGGAAAAGAAAGGCAATGATACCAAATCGAGAAGGTGTTACAATAACTACACACAAGACATAAGACATAAGCCCTGAACTGTGATACAGACTCTTGATGAACAGTTTGTAATAGAGACTACTGAGCAAAACAGGTGACAAGTTATAGAAATTAAATATGACTGAGCTGACATTTTACCCAGAAAGCATTGCGTCTGGCCAACTTCATCATCCTTTCCTTGGTTCTAGCCTACGGTCAGCTCCGCTGACATTGGATTCAGTTTATGTTTATTCCAAAATACACTCAAGGATCAGGGATGTAGCCTAATGTAGGATGTTCTGTGGAATATAGAGTGAGGAAAAATATACAGATCGTTTTGAAAACTTACCGATACAATGAAATCATCTGTTATGACACCAAACAGGGAAATACCGCCTAACTCTCCCTGCATAGTGACCTAGAACATTCTGTAATCAATAACCGCAGTTACTCTCCAGTAGTTTCACTCTTCTTCTACACTGTAATTTGTGAATGTACATTGCTCAATGCTTTCCTTTTTTCTTCATGTCCCTTTCTAGAGATAACAGATGTGAATAATGATCATCTGCAACATTGCCATAGTTGTTAAACATCATGTTGCCAGCTTTGTAAAGCAAACTAAAGCACATTGGACTCCATGAGGGGCTGTACAATGTTGAGATTCGTATGTTCAATCAATTGTTATTTAATGAAGAAAAGGGTCAGTATAATATTGCATATAGGTATCTTGTCAAAACCAATGGTGGAAAAAAGAATAAGGCTTAAGCTAGTCATCTACTAGTTAATAATGCATATTGAGCAGATCTACTCAATGTTTGTCCAATCCAACCCTTGACCTTGGAGGGCAAGTTAAACTTATTAAATTATCCAAACCTGACTAGATAAATTTTAATATTTGGCAAAGTATACATGGTTGTCACAAGGAGTAAAAAACTCCTTGTGACAACCATGTATACTTTGCCAAATCTCCAGGCACTCATTTCTGTGGTTGTCTATCCATCCATCAACACTGTCACTAGCCTACGTCATACAATCATCATCATTCATTGAAGAATAATAAGATAATAATATAGAATCACAGAAGAGAAGAGAAAGATATATGTTAATTTATACAGTACCATAGCTCCATATGCACATCATTCTTGACCTTTATATCACTGATACCAGAGTATATCTTTCTTGGCTACTATGAGCAGATTAACCTTGGGTCACTCCAGGCACTCATTTCTGTGGTTGTCCATCCATCCATCCATCCAGATATAAAAGTGCTCATTTATGAGACTCATATCATTATTTAGACAACAGGTACTGAGGAATCCTGCACTGAAAAAACTAATTGGTCAAGTAAGTTAAACATAGATAGATATATATACACTGAGAAGGACACATTCATTCTGAGAACTCTCAGTCTCTCTGCTTAACCTGACATACAACAATCATAGGCATCTGGAGTTACAAGCATGTCCAGTATCAACCACCCCCTTTCCCTCCGAGAGGGAAAGGGGGTGGTTGATACTGGACATGCTTGTAACTCCAGATGCCTATGCATACAATACATACATTATTATTAGGCATACCTACTATTTTTATAAACAATGATTATTTACTTACTAGCTCAAAGTCAACTGAGTGTCCCTCACCAACATAGCATGTGTGGACAGGCTACACTTTGACCTGCTTTCAAGATAAGGCCTTGGACTCATGGCCTTGTATGCAGTTGCAGCCCATGGTTGGTAAACAACTGTATGTGGCATTTTTTCAGCAGCAAAATTATGACACTGATCATCATTGTACTAAGATTAATTTGTGACTGATCTATTTTAGGACATGGCAGTCCCAGCATCTTCAGTAGCTGCTGATCCTAAATTGGAAACGGAGACAGCAACTTTCGCTCTTAACTGATTTTGGTTCCCAGAGGCCCAGTTTGGCTGCGCCTCTGGGGTTATCCGCATTAAAGTAGGGTATACAGGAGGATCGTCTGAGTTCCCCACCTACACTAATCTGTAAGTATACTGCCTAAGCCTTATGAATCAGAACCATCTATGATTTGATATTGTAACACCATGGCATCAATGGAAGAATAACTATCCGCATGTACTCCATAATGCCAGCGATCATTACACTTGTGAAAATAGCAACGTGACTTAACTTATCAATATGCAGATATGAAAAGTATTGCTATACAGTCAAACTTTCAGAGATGAGGTCAAGGATACATAACATATATCATAGCTTATCAGTAAAAGTGGCTCCGTGGTATAATATATTTTCTGGGTGGTATAGACAGACACTGTATTTACCGGAGGTCAGGGAATCAGATTGCCGTATTGTGTAGTTAACTCACTTCATTTTAAGTTATCACCATATATTTGGTCTTTTTCAGTGCGGATCACACCGAGACTGTACAATTACAATATGACCCTAAAGTTACATCTTACTCAAAATTACTAAAAATGTTCTGGAGCAATCACGACTCTACCGCCTGTCACACTCGTCAGTATATGTCGGCCATATTCTATCACGGGGAAGAACAGAAAGAGTTGGCGGAGCAGTCCAAACTGGCTCATCAGAAAGAGAAAATGAGTAAAGTGCAGACAAAAATACTTCCTGCTAACAGATTCTATGATGCTGAAGAGTAAGTAAACAGGTCACAGATAATGCTGAGGGTCAATCCTACAAGTCTTTATCGCTTTTAATTAGTATGTGATTATACAATCTGGATGAAGGCTAGAAAAATACTGTGCTCCCTATTATAGTCTAACGAATATCCACAATATTTCGCACCATTGGCTTTTTAGTACTACTACCAGCTGTCATTATGCTTTGAAGCACTCTGGACTGTAGCCTGCCTCAACAAGCTTGTCATGACAGGCTATCTGGGCTGCTGCTCTAATATGTTCTTAAGCTGTTGTAAAAATTAATTCAGCCTATGTGCTTAGCTAGATCATAGATTGCATACGCAGCTTACATGACTTCCTCGTCTGAAAGCTCCGCATATGATTCACCAACACTGTCCCTCCTATATGATGAAGGTGAATATCTCAAGTCGATGGTGAATCCATATAACCATAATATCAGTGTGACAAAGCACTTGGATAAACTGGCGCTGCTAAGATAGGGCGCATGCATCGTAACTAAACATTATATGTTTGTATACCATGAGCAAAAATCACAAATTTTGGTCTCTGTTCTATAGATATTAGAATTGATGTTTTATCAACAATGTATCATTATCTTTGCAGCTATCATCAGAAGTATTTATTGAGGAACCAGGCTGGAGGTTTGTGTCAGAGTTTGCAGCTCAGTGATAAGCTACTGATAAGCTCTCATGTGGCGTGTAAACTTAATGGATATGTAGCTGGCTACGGATCCGTCGATCAGTTTGACAAGGTCAGTAAGTCATGTCATGATGTTGTAATTGACTGGGTCATAAGGTCAACCTTTTTCACATAGTTGTATCTGGAACATGGATATGCAGGGAGAGTTATTCTCATAATGTGTTACTGAACAAGTTATGGATCTGAATATATTTCCTACAGAGTTTTACATTAGAACGCGTCTCTCAGCAGTAAATTTATTGCATCTCACTTAGGTTTTGCCCTGATCTCATCTGTTGAGCTTAGGGTGTTTTGAGGAGTTTTCCTCTCCTGCTGAAGTTTTTATAAACACTTTAATCCGAGAATGATACGATGGCTGAAGTTTTCCTGTCTGTACATTTTCTATTCAGCATGTCTTATCTTGTTTTTTTTTTATAGGATGTCTCCAAACTTGGACTCAGCAAGGATCAGGAAGAACATGTGAGGCAGGCTATAGACAGATCCTATCCAGCCTAAGTAGTTATTTTGAGGTACGCCAACAAAATAAGCAAGGCATTTTTTGATGTTGCCTTCCTGTTGACCGATGACGCTAAATACCTAATTTCTCATGCAGAAAGGTGTTTAGCTGATGTGTATCCAGGGACAACTTCAATCTCTGTCAAAGCTTAATTTTGTCACTGATGAACCTCTTGCTTACTACCACATTTTACAAAGTGCTTTCATTAATTTCAGTAGTGAAATAAAACAAAAGCGGCTAAAACTAACTTTACACCTCATTTATTTCTTCTGAATCTAGTAGTGATTGAGTCCCAAAGATGACCTTTTCAAAACAAAAGTATTCTCATAAGGGGACAAGACATTATTATTTCTCCCAAAATACAAAGGCAGAGGAGAAAAAGCAGTTATGTACATATTTACATAGTAATGGTGAAAAGTAATCCTTCCTGGGATCAGCAGGTAGCATGCAAAGATATTCAACCAATGAGTTGTCTGCTCTTTTTATGAGATATTATGAACGGAGGATGCTCACATCGAAAACTGCAGCACACTTTAGACAGGATAAATTTTATATAAACATCATCTGACATGTAGGTGTTATAAAATTAACACGTATATAGTTTGTCTAAGCTCAGTATGAGCTAACAATCGAACTTAGACTTCGGGTTGTCGATAAAGTGCTCTGGTCCAGAGAATAAATACACAAACAAGCTGTACATTGGGTGGGACATATCCTCGTGAAAAAAATTAACAATCCTCCTCTTGAAGTCTCTATGCCTCTTATGTGTAAAGTACTGAGTGCGGACTTTGCAGTTTGCTTTGGGGTAGTTTTCTTCACCTGTAATTTCTTGGGCCTCGCTGCCTTTTATTATATAATAGTTGTCCAGACCTGAATTGTTTAAAAATGAGCCGAGCCCGTCGTTGATGATGGATTTGGTTGGACGTACATTTAGAGTGTTCACAATAAAAGTGCCGTTGATCATACAGCGCTGAGGTACTTTGGTGCATACTGGTAGATCCTCCTCGCCAGTGAGAGCTCGCAGGAATAGCTTCATACCGTCAGTTTTACCGATACAGGGCTCTCTGCTATAGAGGGGAGTGCTCTCATCTCCGTTTAAGTACTCCACTACTGTACCATCTGAAATATAAGCTATCAGTGAGTTTTTTCATCTCTTGATGCAAGTTAGTATGGAGAAAATCATAATATCTCCCTCAGAAGAGCGGTGTTGGTTGAGGTCAAATTTATTCATTATTTGGCAGATCAGATGCAGAACTTCACAAGTCACAAAGGCTATGTAGCAATGGGTGGACACAGTGCAATAGCTTGATGGAAATGGTGCGGGGAGGGGCACTGATTTTGTTGTAGAATACTTGCATCACTAGCAGTAATCAGATTGAGTCCATCTATTTAAAAGATTTCAAGGTAAATATAAAGTCATAATTACTTTTCTCAAAAATGGTAGGAGCTGGACTTTGGCCAAGTGATGTCACGTCTGGAACTTCTGCTGTCAAAAGGAAAATTATAATCAGGTTATCAGACAAAGCATTTGAACCATAGATATAGACTAAGAACTATGGCAAACCCTGTGGCTGAGGGGTTAGCATCAAAGACAGTAGATTGGGATATCTAAATACTATTCCCGATGGCAGCAGATTTCTTTCTGATGATTGAAGTCAAAGGAAATGGCTGTATTTTCGAGGGGGAGCCATGGGAACACAACTCAGCTCAATCAGGCTGACCTCAAAACCCACATGGAAACATGGTGAATAATCCTTTATTCATGTTGAGTTTACACATATAAAGATACAATGCAGAACTTGTGAATGAACCATGGGATAGCTCAAAGATACGTTGTTGTTGAAAGTAACACTGTCACAGTAACATAGTGTCTAAATATAATACTAACTAGGTAGAACGTAACTCTCAAGATTGTTCTGCATTTAAACTGTGCCAACATATCTCCCCTAAAAATTATGAAGGCTATTCATTACCTCTTGAAGAGCTGATGGGCGTAGACTTTCTCTTCCTCCCTCTTAAATTTTTTTCTGTCTTTACAAATGAGCTTGTTTCTCGGGCATCAAAGCCTGGTGAAATGATACTTGCTGTGTAAATCAAGACAGAGTCAAGGACAGATTAGACATTAATTGCAGCACTATCCTTCTTATCAAAGCAGTATGGGAGAAGTGCTGCAAAACATGCCAATACTAGCCTTGTCACAAGTCCACGGTTTTTTGATTTCCTGAAAAACCACAAACCGTGTACGCGTGGCAAGGCTACGCTAATACTATATCCAATATATTCTAAGATAAGAAACAAATTATGATTTGATGTATGGAATATTAAAACCAAACTCTCTATTCAGCATTCTGTTTAGAAATTCATAAAATACATCGGATAAAAAAATTGGTTCTTCCCTAGTCTGAGTCACCCATACTCTAACCCCTGTCAACAGCCCCATTTCTTGATAACATGTCGAAAGCATCAGTTTTCATAAAGTTACGAGCCTCACTTGTTTGATGTTACGCTAATTTTACGCATTCCCAATTCCCCAACAGAAAAGCAAGACTACAAAAAAGTAAAAACATAATTATCTAACCTGTGTATGTAGATTTCGCTGGTGTAGACAAGGTAACTTCTTCTAAAAACATAAATCACGAGATAATAATTCAACGTAGGACAACTCTTATTTGGATCCAGGTAGCAACAAACACGATTGTTTTCCGTTTATTCAACTTCAAAAACATCTGACATGAAATTGAGATATCTTCCATTATTCATAGATAGTGCAAAGTGATGGAAAAGGATAATTGGTGTGTGTATTTTATTCTCAACTGGAATACAAAGATTTGATGGTTATCTCATTTACTAGCTGAGGCAAACATTAGCAATAATCTCGCTGAGTAACAGCTACCCTTCCGTGTTTATTATACTACTTATGTACGCAACTAATATTGACGTAAGAAATCATTAACATCGCATGATCTCCAACGTGACCTATATACATGCTGGATTGATTATGGAAGAACATAGCCCGGCACTGGAAACAATACGTGCATAGCTTAATGGATTTTGTATGTCAGTCATTCGACAATGATTTATATACACTTGAACGCTTCCACTTCCACAAGCATATTGGTAATTATTTTACAACTAGGCCCCCCCCCCCCCCCAGGATGTCTGAGTTAAAAAAAATGCTGTAGCTAGTTAAGTGCTCAAACGGTGCAAGATGCTGGTAGATGCATTTCATTATCAACCGTGGTTGATAATGAAATGCCTCTACCAGCATCTTGCACCGTTTGAGCGCTTAAACAATGCTGTAGCATGATATGGTATCTCGTATAAAGGTTACATAGCAATATGGTTGCTACCAGACTTAATTGCGATTGAAATTTTGAAACCTTTAAAAAGTAATTTTGAAACTTGATTTTTCTCACCTTGTACGCCTATTCTTGGTGCGACTAACTTGACTTTATTGATGATATTAGGAATGAATATCTCCTTCATTAGTCGACCTCTCAGAGTAAACAAGTCTTTACCCATATAGTAGAGTGTGTATCCCGCCGATGCATTTTCATCAACATGGTCAAATACTGCCTGTAACAGACCAAGTTAAAATTTAATCTCAAATGACTACAAAAATTAAAACAGAATGACAGCAACAGTTCGGCCTATTTATCCGCACATTGTCCCTGCCCTCATAAACTTGAATTTCCTACATATAATGAGGTAGACCTACTGCTTTTCCTGAACAACTTGTCTGAAATATGCAGCTGAATTACAAATTGTCATGGTCATTCAGATAGATCAACAAACTAATCTTCAGGTTGATTGGTTCCAAGCTGGAATGGACACTATTGGAAAACATGATTTAGCAGCTTTGGTTTTCCACTATACGTTGAGCTTGCCGCTAAACTAGTAATCAACTGGTATTTTAAATCCATTGTGTACACAGCCTGTATATAAAAACGTGATATTATATGAACTGATAAGCCAAGTCACGCTCTACTTAATAATCAATACACTGTGGTCTGTGGAATACACTATGGAATAAGCCTTCACATGTTTAAATGCTTTGTTTCCGCTGTAAACGTTTTCCATAATGGAGCAGAAGCACACTATGCTACACTATTTGATGTGATGGAAATTACTCTTACAGCTTGACTAGCACAAAGCAAGATTTGATAGTCATTCTGACAACAAGTCTCTCTAGTTAACAGCCCCTGTCATGACTGGTATAAGATGTCTGAGCCAACCTATCAAGCTCAGCAGATAGTAGTCAATCAATTTGCTTGGAAAACATTGAGATTTTTGTACATAATAGTCAAAGAAATCCCTCCTAGCTCATGGCAGGCGGCTAGGCCCTACCTGAATGTGGTCAGATGTATTGAAGTGTATCGGTTTGTAGCCTGTCACATGGACCATCATGCCTTGTTTAGGCATTCTGATAGTTTTGAGCGCACTTGGAGTAGATATTGATGTATGCCCTTCCTCATCACTATCAGCAGCGGTGGAGGGAGATTGGGCAGAGTTACCTCTCATCTGTATTGTACCACTCTGAGATACTTCCAGCATAATAGCATTAACAGCATCTATACCTTCCCCGTCGCTCATTGTCTAAAATGGTTGAAAAAAACATGCCAGGTCTATACATTGTGAAGTTTGTGAACCCTAGCTACAGGTCTGAGGAGAGGAAATCAAGGAAGCTGCATACTCAAATACATTAACACGTACAAGGCAGCACATGGTTGGGCACAAAAAAGGAGTGGCACCTAAATCTTAGATCTCGAGTCAGAAGCTAGCGATATTGCCGCCGTGACATGCCAACAGATCTGCCAGAAACAACATAACTCAACAAACAAGGTATGAAAGTTATGTTATGTCGAGTTGCTGGGTGTGAACCTCATCAGTGAAGCCGTTATTTAAGTTTAGCTGAGACCATTTCCTACGCAACCCTTATACTTTGTGATAGTGCGCGCCTTTTGCTCTAAGATCATCTTCCCTATCGGATAGACGAACAAAAATAAGACATGCTCTGTTGCTTTGTTTTCTGTCCCATGAGGTAAAACACAAATCGCTCACATCTGCTGACAATGAACTTATAAACGATAGACCCAATAACGCTGCAATCACCAGAGCACTGTCTCGGGGAGATCCTCCCACGATATATGCTAAGAAATCAGTATACTATAACAGTTTCTTACCAAAGACAGTTTGTGAAACCAAAGCTAAGCTAGGGTCACAGTCATGACCTCTAACTTATAATACCACTATGCAAAATAGTCGCAAGACAACAGATTTGAAAAACATGCTGGCTAAGGATTAAAATTATTGAGGAGTACCGCTTACGCTATGTTCTAGTATGTGCTAGAGAAAAAGAGGAAAGCACGCAGACCAATTTTTTTCTCCGTAGTGATCAGGTGGTTAATGGGTAATGTTGGCGATTCACAAATTCAGGCATCTCTTCTGAGATTTCAATTCATTGGCCTGTCTGAATGATAGGAGGCTGAGGTGGGCAAGGTCCATGACCCTATACAACCATTAGACTTTTGGCAAGTCTTTGGACAATGATTTGGCAAGGTTATTTCTTGTTTGCAGTTGTTGTATCATATACCATTACTGATTAAACTAGGTGTACATACAAGCCTGTGAGTAAGCTTTAGGGTAGAGCTCGGCTAGCAGGCTGTTGGTACCTTTGAATACCTTTGACGACATCGAACACTCAGGAACACTTAAGTAAAATGAGTGCCTCATTTGATTACCAGTGTGTTAAGGGTATTTTTACTACAGGGGTTACAGCAATCTGCTGTTCTTTCTGCATCGGTGGGTGTTTTGGTAGTTCCTAGTCTCCTTTACAGGGTGTTGAACTACTTCTCTTTTTTTCCAGTTGTGCACTGGGTTTTGTAGCTTGCATATTGTTTCCTCTTGTATCTCTTATGGTTCTTGGTAGAAAACTACCGTGAAAAGCTTTAGATGCTGCATAGACAGAGGTCATTTCACCTCTGGCCACAGACAGCAGGTCACTGACAGTTGATTTGATGAGTTGCAGCCTTGTGTGTGTGTGGTTTGTGTGTGTGTGGTGAAGATGGGAAGCTTGCATGAACCAAGTTATCGCGGCTGTGGAGCTTCTGTACCCGCCAATTACGTTGCTCAGATGAGTCACTTCTCTCTCATTGGTCAGAAGTTAATATTCTGACCAATGAGAGAGAAATGGTCACCATCAAATCAACTGTCAGTGACCTGCTGTCTGTGCTCTGGCAGCAGTAGGTGACACTCAATGAATAACAGAGACCCTGCTGCTTGTTGTAGTAGTAGGTAGGGCTTACTAGACAAAAAATTCCATTTAAAGGCTGGGTTGTGATACCATTTTATATTATGAATGTAAATTTCATAAATAAATGAATTTGAACGGACAAGGCTGGACTCAGGAGTGAGTACTACTTGTTGATTGATTGAATACTAATATATTAATTAATTATATATTGGTAAAAAGTTATAGATAACTCACCATTGAACCCTTTTTCTAGTTTCTAAGTGCACTGCACAGCTTCTCTATGTACTGCCACCTTCACTTTATATGAGATTTGCTTGAATTCACAGCTTTTTAGTAGTTTTATACTTCTTCTCTTGATAGTAAATATACAAGAAAATAATGTCCTCTTTTTTTCAAAATGAAACCTAGCTGTAAATCCATATGTTATGATGGAGTCAGCCAATAAAAAACTATCTTGTTGTAAGATCTTGCACTAAATTTTTCAACGACACAAGTCTATCTCATTCTTCATATTTCCGGCGAGAGAAACGCAGGTGAGTTATATTCATCCTGCTAACCGACGGATGTATGAGACCCAATGCAAGGAAACCATCCATGCCCTTGAACTAAAGCTCTCTAAATTCTCTTACTTTGTAATACTAGAAAGTACACCTTGTTTTGCCTGTCCTGACACGCTTTGTCCGGTGATGGGGCGAACCTTGTCAAGACAGGCCAAGGAGTTACTTACTTCCCCATTAATCCTAACCTAGTAACCGCCTAGCCTAATAGTAATAGGGTGGACATACAGGATGTGTTAACCAGCTGTGGGTCGGCATGTGTTTGATGTGTGCAGAAACGGCAGTGACATTCCAGGAGTTTGCGAGGTAGCTGTAGTGTTTAACAGCAGGTGGTCTAATGAGGCATTAAGTTATTGAGGTCCAAAAAGTATAATGTTTTACAAGTCATGGAAAATTATAGTAAGTTGTGTTGTAAGTGTGTTAAATGAAATTGAACAGTATGGAATAAAATTTTTACGCTGAGCAACACCATTTGAAGAAATTGCTGGTCTGTGATACCCGGCCACTAGTTTCAAAATTTAGAGTAGCGCAACTTAGCATAGTACATGTAAATGTGTTAGATGTTAGGAGATGGTAAGGTTAGTTATTAGCTATAGAATCATCAAAATATACTTTTATCTCACCTCGTACACGATTAAAGTAACTGTCGCCACTGATTCAAGTTGTGTCTCCAGCTTATTACTTTACCTCTTGTATTGTGATGGGCAGCAAAACAAACATAAGTATTCAATTTGATAACATAGAGACCAGCTTCAATCTTTCTCAGGAAGAGTGTATCTAGTTCTGCTCTCCTGTCATGAAGTGAAATAAGATCATTATGTGACATGCATTCAGTTACACTGTCTAGTTTTTTCAGACGAAAGGTCCATCTTACAGCACGTCTTTGAACTTTGTCAATACTGTTAATCAACCCAGCATTTTGCGGGGACCATACAGGAGTAGCATATTCCAAAATTGGACGAACAACAGTTTTATAGGTTATCAATTTAGTCTTAGATGGGGCATCAATCCATAATTGTCTGATAGTTTTTACCTGTTGTCACCAATGGAACTCCCTCTCACAGTACTATTGTTTGGTCATTATTTAAATAGATTCATAATATAGACATAGTTTTTAACCCTACCTCTAATTCTCATACTTTGTTTTAGATTTTTACGAGAGTGAATATAGTTGACACTGGCCTCTTCGCTGCTCCAGAACGATGGATAACCCTGGGATACTGGTGGTCGAGGTCTATACTTATACAGGAGTACCCGTGGCCACAGAGTACTTGTACATCACACAATATATATGTCAATCAGCGCCTAAATGTACCTGCTTCCTTGACACTGACAGTTTTCTTGTCAGACCTGACATAGCATCAGCAATCATACACTGTAGCAGAAAGTCTTCAGAATTCGCTGTCCATATGAACAGATATTGTCGATGGTACAAGAGACATGTACAGAAGAGACCTTATGGTCGTCAGCATAGATGTCTCGCAAATCTAAATTTTGTCTTACATGATGAACTATACTCAAAAATTGATCACGCATGGTGAGTGTGACTTTCGAATAGCTTTGTATGGGAAAATAGTCATTAGAAATTGCCTTGGGATTATGTTGATAGATCATAAGATTTAAGCTTATTTACTCCGAGCACACTATTACTCTATTAAATCTTCCATTTTGATGCCAAATAAGCAACCTGTCGTTTATATAATTTTAAATTCATTGTGTTCTACGGCAGGATGGGACACTCTACCGTCAGGTTTATTTGTGCATATGTGATTCTAAGTCTAACCACTTGCTTTGTTACAGGGGATATAGACTAGAGCTGCTCTCACATAAATGGTCATTACTAATAGATGCAACAGCCTGGCTCTCCACACTCGGAGGCGGACACTCAGCTCTCGGTGAAAATTCCTCTCTACATGTATGTCTTGACTAAACCTCAATTTGACCATCAATGGATCAACATCCTTACATTATGCTGACTATCAGAGATGAATCATACAAAAATGTATAATATGGTTATAGGATTTGGGCTCTCATTCGTTGAGAATAGACAATAGCTCAAACTAGCCTTAACTCATAGGCCTCTCTTGTGTTTGGTTTTTGTAAGAAGGGGCCTTTGAGAGAAGGGTTGCTCGAACCAAAGAACTCAGCTCATTGCTCGAACACAGGCAAGAGAACAATTTAATTTGGTAATATGACTTCCTTCAGCATTACATTATGAAAATCATAGACTGCTTTCCAACTCTGTATCAACTAAATCTAGTTTTCACAACAATAAAAAAAAGTTTTACTGTATATTCAAAGAATGTTATGATTTACATAATTCATAATTTTTTCCCTTTTAGTCAGCTACAGCTGGAAGGATCTCATATAGACAGTTCAGACTTGCCCTAGAGCTGGGTGATAAGGGTCTCGAGTGTAGATGTAGATTGTATTATGCACTAAGTCTCATTCAACAAGAACATCTCGCTAAGTCTAAAGCAATTATCAGGTGAATATAAATAATAACAGTTGAAGCAGTTGCCTTTACAATGATTAATATAGTATTCACCTATATCGCATAATGGAGAACTTAAGCACAAGAAAGATACAACACGGCTAGTTGGAAACCCTTCCAGTAAGCAGTGAGGGGATGAGAGTCTTTGTATCTAATCCAACTACTAGATCACTAAGAAGGCACGCATTATCTTGATGTCTTTCTGGGATATTTTAAGATCCTTACAAATTATAACTGCCATCCCAATTTCCTTATTCTAGAATAAATTTCAAGGGTTATTGGTCTCAACATGAACGCGATGACGTATCAAATTTTATATAACACCATCTTTTGAACTTTTTAGGCGGATTTATCATGAGGCTAAACATAGTCTGAGAGACGAGCGTTTGCAGGTAATGTGTCAGGGGGTGTGGAGCAAACTCCAGTTTGTATATAGACTAAGAAAAGAGAGTAAATTGAAGATGAAACGTGGTGCCAATGGTCAAGTTTCTAATGGCACTCTTCCAGGTTAGGAATCTGCAATCAAATAGAAAATTTTATTTTGCAAGCTAAACACTAATCAGTATAGTTGTATTGGTTGATATTTGGTCATTTTTATAAATAAATTTTTTGCTACAAAATAAACACTCTGTTACTGTGGTGATCTCTTCAAATAAGAGCTCCTCTGATTACCAGTATTAGGAAAGTGTAATAAGTGAATGAGTTATGATTTAGTCTCATTGTATCGGTCTCCGTGTAGGGAGCCTATTACTTGCATAACCCAGGCCACTGCACATATACTACCACACAGTATGACCTGATAACTCCATAGTATGTAAGGTCCATACTGCTGATAACTGTATCCTACAATCATCAGGAACGCGACGTCACCTATAGCTGCTCCCACCTGTGGAACTATCTGTGCTGTAGAGGTCACCTGCAAATAAGTATATAATATCTCTTTTTATGGTTTGATGTTTACAAATAGGTGGTTGGCGAAGCACATGTTTTATCACAACTCTGGAGGATAATTTATTGATTGTTCCGTTATTATAGTTTTGCTGTTTAGTAAGAAACAGAAGATTGGGCTGCCCCTAAAGAGGGGCGCAAGGTGCCCTAAATCCTCATACTGAGAATGTGATACATCCTAGAAAACTAGAATGCATCTTAGAGGTGAGGCCATAGAAGACCTCCTAATCATGAGTGTGCAGCAAGCTGCCAAAACTGAATTGGCACTAATCAGCCATTGGCAGTGACACTTTGATCTTAGCCAATAGGCGGAGAAGCGATCTTAGCCAGATGTTATTATAGTTTTAGTCGTGGCATAAAGTCCAAACAATTGGGATGCATTATACACCGACCCTCTGGTACTTTTTCCCAACAAAATAAAGCAATGTGATGTCATGCAGTTTGAAGATGGTGAACAAAGTGGAGGAGCATATTTATACCTCGATATATCTGTTTGCCCAGGCGAACGCTGAGGGGATAATGGGTCCAGTGAAGAAACCCAGAGCTGAACAGAACACCCATAGTATAGTCATATTAGTGTGGAAGAAGTATAGAATGATGCTACATATCAATACACCAATGACCTCTATCTACAAAATGCAAAACAAATCATAGAGCTTCAAACGGGAATGTCTTTTCCCCTATTGACAAAGCATTTTGAAAGGCTAGTTTTATGTAATCGACTGCTTCATATTGTACCGCTTTAAGGAGCCAAAAAAATTCGGTCATGACAGGAAATGTTGGAGTTGGCTAAGATTGTATTGTCACTATTTAGAGGCCTTGAAATAGTGGTACCTAAGACAAGCTGGACACAAATTGTTGGTAATCTGTTTGACCTGCAATTGATATTCATAGGATTGCTAAATAAACACAGTAATTTACCTGCAATATGATCTTCATGTGTAGTAGAGATGAAGCTAGGAATGCACAAAGTCGTCCTATAGTAACGGCAGCAAAGTACGCTGACTCCAGTGATGTCGATGCTGAGATGCTCAAACACGGTCCGTCACGTGCATAAGAGAATATAAATTTTGAGAATGCTCTGATTAACGGAACACTTATTATATAATAGAAAAATAAGCAGGCGATCAACATCGCTCCATAGTGTGGATGGAGGGGTGAACAACTTCTGAGTGATAAACTTTCTTTAAAGCTCGGCAACTCATTATCGTTTTTCTTTTGCTGTGAATATTCATCAAGTCTCACACCGGTAACTCGCCCATGTATATAATACAGCAGAAACACACAGGACATTGTCAAGCTCACGCCAGCAAGTATCCAGTAAGCCGTGACAAAGTCTGCTGGGTATTTAGGGCCCGTCTCATTGTCTGTGGTGTTTGCCAAGACGTAGCTTATTGTTGTAGATGAAATATGTTCAGAGTCATTGTTAGCACAAGTACTGTTGTAGCCTGTCTGTACTGCCCCTCCTGAAAATCTTGGGTCAAGGAATGGAGCAACAAGTTGTGGTACTATTACGCTGCCTAATCCATAACCCATATGAAGCGCATGGAGTGGACCGGCAGCTTTTTCCATCCATGTTTTCAGTGCTATTCTATAGCCAGCTAAGGTTAAAAAAAAAGATTATTTTTTCATGTCTGTCTGTCAAGCATGTATTCCGTTTCTATTTGATAATCGGCCTATGACATGGAATGCTAAAACAACGGTTCACTCCAGCAATGAAATTTTGTTTGCGACCTGAATGGATAGACCTATATGAATCTGTAATATTTCTCCATTCAGAGATAGTAAGCTCGATGTTTTCAATATTACCTGGACCATCCAACTCCTTGCCTGGATGCACAAACTTTCAGTGGCAATCAAAAGTTGTTTTTGCATTCTCCCCTTTTACAATTTTGGATAGCTAAAAAACGCCTTAGAGATTGATGGAGTATTACCTGTTTGAAGCCAAGTCTCTATGCTTCCTTGCACAAAGAAAACTAAAAATAAGACTGCCACCGATCGGATGTAAGCTGCTGCTACACCTATAGCGGTGTATCCCATAAGGATCACAGCTACTAGTATGTCAATGTGGTGGAACCATCTGTCAACCGTCAAACCCCCTGAAATATGAGTTATATATGTTTATTAAGTCATGTAGGTTGTTTGTTGCATTTCTAAATTTAACAGTCACATTTTTTTTCAATTTGACAGACCGTATCATCCTGACTGGATGTTTGTGAGATAAACTCGGCTCATTATAGAGAAACTTGACATCTGATTACATGAATTCTTTTTTTTTTTTCTTATGTGTTATGGCTCAGATGCGTTCCAGCCTAGTGATGTTACATTGCCTGTTGGGTGATGGGCCGCATGCCAAGGCTGTAAGCCACTGAAGAAGCCACTAACCTATTAATCCACCAAGAGCATGTCCTGCTCCGCGCATAGATATAGACTGAGCAATAGTCTCATAACTAGAGTGAGTCTGTGCGATTAACTCGGGAACCACCGGGCCTGTGATCTCTGAAAACGCTCCCTACAAACAAAACATTGGTTTGACATGCAGTACAATAATATATGGTCACCTGACACTTTTGACACCTTTGATTTTAGCAAACTATTTTCGATGTGTTGTGTATATGTAGCTAGAAACAATTTGGTGTTGCTGCCATTAATGAGCAGTATTTATGATGATTCTTTGTGATCAGCAGCAGTTGATTTTGTATAAGGCGTATTTGTTCAGTATTTTTGCTTCCTCCGTAAGATTTGCTGATGCCATTCATTTGAAAAAGGACAACAACAAAAATGATCCTATATACTGAAACGACAATATAGCCATGGCAATTTTAATAAGATATTGAACGACTAAAATCTTACGAAACATATCCACAAGAAAAACAAAGTAATTATACGGTTGATCTTGTAAGTTTTCGTGACCACTGGTTTGACAGCATCTTCCAGCAGCCTCCTGCAAGAAATATACAAAATACTTAAAACTTCTGTACTCGAAGAGGAACATTGCAGAACTAGCATTACTCTCCTATGCTGTCGAGAATACATGGAGGCAGGCAATTTTTTTCCTAGTAAAGAATCGCAATAATAATTATGATCCCAATTGAGGGATTAACACAGGCACCTATACTTCAATTTGGACATCTTTCTAGCAAGAAAGCTCATGTGTTTTAACTGTGGGACCTTCCAAATATATATTGTAGAACCCTGTTTCATATAAGTACGTAACTTGACTGATATTGACGTAAATGTACCAATCTTAGAAATACACTTACCGAGTTTCATTCATCTCCTGTGAACACTCACTCTGATCTAGACTCATGTCTCTGTTGCTTGCTTGCAGATTATGGTGCTCGAATCACCAAATTACTAATGGGTTGTCCTCCCAAAGGAAACTGTTTGTTGTTCTCAACGCACGTCTTGATCGTTTTCAAACATTCACCAATTTAGAAAACACTGACGCAACAAGAAGCATGTGTAGCCTGAATATTTTTTTAATTTCTCAATCTGCAGATCAAGCGTACATTTAAAAAAACAAAATAAGGCTTTGCTTTGTATACTCAATCGCATCCAGCCAACAAGTACAGGTTAGTGTATGTACTGTATTAACCTAACCTAACAGAGATTTTAGCTATTATCGGCTTCAAATCTGAGTCTTTATTTGATCAAATCACTTATCAGTCTACCTGCTCGCACTATGAGCTCTTCTTATCATTTACCTTACATCATATCAGACAGCGGTTGAGACCATCAGATGATGTAGCAGAGACAAAACATCAAACCGTGATCATTTATCGAAATGGAGCCTCGAGGGGGTTGGATGATCAGATGAGCGATAATCGTCTGAGTATTTACCTAGATCAAGCATCTATTTGCCTGCATCAAGTCATCGCCGCAGGCTGAGGCGTAACCAGTGGAGGGGGAGAAACTCCGAACGCATGCAAATGGATAAAACTTGATCTTCTATTTACCTGGCTATGGTCACATTTGTCTTCTCTTTTACCAATTCCTGACAATTCCATGGCTCTCATCAGTTTTTGTCAGTTCAAGGTGTGATATTATTTTTTTATATTATGATGAGTTAACCTGAGCAGTGGTATATTAATTTATGATCAAGGTAACTATATGCAGTTAAACATAAAAAAGTGTCATCTTGCCAACTCGCTTGAGTAAAGTTGATTGAATCCATGGTTGTGTTTTGAGTACTCATAAGAGCCCGTATAATAGTCTGATAGAGTATAAAAGTGAACTAATACAAGTAATATCCACAAAAGCAGGGTAAATGCTATGAATGAAAATAATCAAATTTCCTATGTTTCGGCCGTTGAGGTATAAGAAATTTATTCATCATCAGTAGTTTCGGCTTCTGGGGCCTGTGCCTTGTATCGATCTCCATGAAGGGAACCGATCACCTGCATAACCCATACTACCACACAAATACCTCCACACATTATAAGCTCATAAGTCCAAAGTGTGTACGGACCATAGTTCTGGTAACTATAGCCTGCTAACATAAGGAACGCAACATCGCCTAGGGCTGCTCCTATTTGTGGTATTATCTGTGCTGTGGAAGTTACCTACAAACAAAGAAGTGGATTTCAGACAGGAATCTTAATTTCCCACTTTTTAAAGATGATGAATGATGAATTAGTTGTGAAACTCATGATATTGACCAAGGGTAATAAGAGACATCCTAAATCACATCGAATGTTAATTTTTCACCTATTGTTGAGTTAACAATTTATTTTTAAAAGTTTGAGCTTTACTATAAAAATAAGTGCCGAAAAGAATGATAACTCACATTTGGAATTATCGGCAGTCAATTTTGTCACTGAATTTTTTCCAACAAAATGAAAATAAAGGTTTCAGGTTTGATCCAAATTTCCTTTGTAGTTTATTTTGCATTACCTCGATATATCTGTTTGCCCAGGCATAAGCTGAAGGAATTATTGGTCCAGTGAAGAACCCCAGTGCGGTACAGAACACCCATAGCATAGTGATATTAGTGTGGAAGAAATACAATACTATATTACAGATCAAAACACCAATCACCTCTATCTAAAACAGAACAAACAACATAGCCTATATATAAGAATGTACTATGATTGTGTATATAAATATACATTTTTACTGCAACCACTGTCATCAGAGGGTGTTCTCCCTAATGTGCAAGAAAAAAAAACAACCAAAATAAAATCAAAGGAATCTAACACAATCTGATGAAAGCAAATGGTTTGACAATGCCAATTTAACGGTATTATGTATGGCTGTTGGTTGGTATGGTTGGTTATGCTATGGTTGTTGATAAACGCACATGTTGAGGAAGGTTGTTAAAAGCAGTAGGCATATGAATCAAAAAAACGTTTTTGGGTGGGTGTGAGAAGTGGGTAAACTAAAGAATTCTGGAGCCTGTAGTACAAAAAATCATGTTATGCCTAGACGATTTTCAGTAAATTACTAATGTTGAGGTTAGCCAAGGTGTCCTGGTGTTATAATTACCTGTACTATGATTTTCATATGAAGAACATAGGAAGATAAGAACGTGACCAGCCTTCCAATAGTTACGGCAGCAAAGTACGCTGACTCTAAAGATGTAGACTCCTCTACACTCAGACAAGGTCCATCTCGGGCATACGAGAATATAAACTTAGAGAACGCTCGGATCATTGGAACGCTGATAAGGTAGTGGAAGAAAAGACAGGCTATTAACATCGCACTGTATCGGGGCTGAAGGGGAGAACAACTTCTGAATGATATTGCCTCTCTAAAGCTTGGTTTCTCGTTTGCGTTCTGTTTCCGTTGCGCATAGTCATCAAGTCTTATGCCAGTCACTCGACCATGGATATAATATGCAAGAAAAACACAAGACATGGACAAGCTGACTCCTGCAAGAATCCAATAAGCTTTGACAAACTCTGCAGGGTATTTTGGAGTTGGCTGCACAGTTGTAGTAGAATTTGCTGAAAAGAGGTTGATGGTCAGGGATGAGCCGGAATCAGAGTCATTCTTTGGACATGTATTGTTATAGCCTGTCTGTACAGCCCCTCCTGAGAATCTCGGATCAAGAAAAGGAGCTGCAAGTTGTGGTACTACAATACTTCCAATTCCGTAACCCATGTGCAGAGCATGAAGTGGTCCGGCGGCTTTCTCTTTCCATGTCTTCAAAGCAATCCTGTACCCAGCTAAAAGCAAGGAAAATCTACGTTAACATTGTGTTAGTTAGAAGTGTCTCCTTTGGCACAAGTTTAGCAAATACTTTGTTTTATGATGAATGTAGAACAGCCTATTGTACTTAAGGGGTAGACCTTCTAACAGTTAGTAAATATCTTCGAAAAGGAGGGCTGGTTTATTTTGGATGATATTCTTTATAGCATGTCTATTTGTTACCCTATGATAACTATGTTGAACATGCAGGTACTTCATTGGCCTTGGTTAAATCTTTGTTTGTATCTATAGTTGTCCTCTATTTTGTAAGGGATAGACAACTCCCTATTTTGTCCGGGTAAACTTGGGTGTTTGGGACATACTCAAACCCAAGCTGCCTGGATAAACCAGGCCAGCCCATAAAAAGGTGTGCTATGTGCTATTTTTCAGGTCAGCTCACCACAAAACCTACAAAAACTAAAATCAGAACCATTGCACCAGTGAAATTTGTCTTCGGGGATCCGAGTTTGGTTTGCTGTATCCATGGTCTCGCCTGATCATCATCATTGGAAAAAAAAATTTAGCTCTCAGAGTTCTTGTGTTGTATTTTTATACTCCAAGCTTCGATACAACTCCTGCTCATGCCCTCATCTTGGATTGACAATGGGATAAATACATGTTCATATATGCTTTTTAGTTGCCTATATTATTTATTTTACTAAGGGGCTGATCCTAATCCTTGCACTACTGATCATATGTAAGGCAATAGCTTACCTAATATTAGCATTGTTTCAGTACTCCCTTGAACAAAGAATATTAGAAACAAGCCTGTCACAGTCCGCATATAAGCTGCTGCTACTCCTATAACTGTGTATGCTATGAGACCAACTGATACAAATATGTCCACATGGTGAAACAATCTGTCTACCGTCAACCCGCCTGTGAAAATAATTTAAAAAGAAAAGTGAAAATAATTAATATTTTGTTCCTGTTGGATAAATTGCTGGTCGAACATGTCAATCCGAAGTGGTGAATGTGGTTTTCTTGACACTAGTTGTACTGGTTCGTTGAGAAATTTCTGCTCATCAACAAATCTACATAAAAATTAAAGAGCACAGCCAATACTCATGAAAACTACCTAATACGAGTAAATAGCAAAGATAAGGTTTATCCAATACAGACATTTAAAATGTTTCCATGGAATATACTCTAACAACTTTGCTAAAATTTTCCTGCATTCCGATCGTCCAAATTCTGCTTGTTGGCTGGCAGCGGATCAAACTCTACATTAAGGCAAACAGGATCATACCTGATCGAGAGATATCCATACAGATGAACGGCAAAGTTCTGTGTACTTGCAGTGATAAAAATGTGTTGAGATGAAAGCAAACTGAGCAAATGCCATCTTAATATTTCACCACAGCTTATTGATAATAATTTCAAATTATAATTTTGAACCATGAAGTGGAGTGGTAGCAATGGCGGTAGATAACTAGTTGGTTGCAGTTATTTCTGCAAATCTAACTGCTTTTTACCCATTACAAGGTCTAGGTTCACATACCAATAATGCCACCAAGCGCATGTCCAGCTCCTCTTAGAGATATGGACTGAGCAAGAGTCTCATAGCTAGCGTCTGTTTGAGCAATTAATTCTGGTATCACCGGTCCTGTGATCTCTGAAAAGGCTCCCTACAACAAAATTCAACGACCATATCAACAAAAACTCAGATTCCTTAATTACTGTCTAGAAGCTTAACCTGTCAGGGAGCCAGCGGATCAAGCAAGCATTCGTGAAAGATTATTACCCAAAATATGGACAGTCAAGCCAAAGCGACAAAGTTGATGGTACTCACACGTAATGGCAATTTCTGTTTCTTTTAAATTTATACCATTCAAAATAATGGCGATGGGATCTACTTTTTCCACACCAGGTAGCATAAGACAAATAGTCATGCTTAACTTACAAAGCAACACCATAAGAAGAACAGGGTGACGATACGATTAATTTTGTAAGTTTGTGTCAGCTCTGGGACAGCATCAGCATCACCCTCTATAAGCCTCCTGTAATAGAATAATAGACAAATATCTAATAAGCATTCTACCTTTATACGAGCTTTAAATGGAAATAGGCAATCTTGGTACGATGAAGAAATGGTTTATTGGTGAAAAAATACCAAACGACCGATAGTAAAATCCTTATTAATCCAGTTTTACCCTTATTCATATCAAATTAGTGAAATTTTGAGCTAACGACACAGCTCGCTTGCTCGTGTGGTAACTTCCATGTTTTAGAAATTCCCATAGATGAATATGCTTTGCAAAATACATAATATAAATGCTGCTGATTGCAGATATTTCATCTCATATGACTTTACCCTAGATTTTTTGTTAGTTGTAACTGCCTGTTTACCCAATCTGTCTGCAGGTTTGATTAGTGATTGTTGCTCTGAGAAGTTGAGAAGTTTTCACATTTCTTTGTTCGAAAGTGCTAACAAATTGAGAGTAAAAATCCCACTCACCGTGTTTCGCCGTTAGATTCCTGGTAGGATTTGCTACTTCGATTTATACTCATGTCGAAGCCTATAGTCTTACTCTCAGCAGCTATCAGTTTCTAGGCTACTGACAGAGACAAATCAGTTTAGTTGTAAATGTAAAAATGATGTGTTTCAATTGCAATACAAACAAAAGCACAAACAAGCCTAAACTCTCTGACAAGCCTAAAATATCTAACTTCATCTCATCTATCAAACAGTGAAGAAGCTTAAGTACTGATTACTATTAATGACAACCAACAGTCACCTCCATCAGTTTAGGCTAATCGTTAATTCCTATGCAAACTACCACACCTTGCAAAAGTTCTATAATAAGCTTACTGTTCCTCCAATGAGTTAACGCTGAAGTGACACTATAGCAGATCACAGTGCAGCAGCACGGTGCCTGTGCCTGGATGTGCACTCTCATATGATGATCGCTCATTCATTACTGGCCATAACTTACATTCATGGCCATATTGAAGGTCAGCTGTGTGGAGCTGCTGAGCACACTGATGTTGAATTGAATATTAATAACTATACTCTAAATATCTTACTTCCAAATCAGGAATAATAAATGAATTAACACTGCTTGCTGTTTTACAGATTATTGATTTTGAAATGTGTATTATGTATTGCTGAACTGTTTGAAAGAACAGCATAAAAGATAGGCATGCAATGTAAGGGCAAATTGTGTTACGAGCATTTAAAAATTGTACCAGCAGTATTCTTGACATCAAAATCAATCACTGGAAAGTTTGATGCAATGCAATTACGATGGGTGAATTTTAAAGCCACATTTCTGATCCACACTCAAGTACCCATATTTCATACTTTTTATTGGTAAACGTATCATTTCTAATTGAAATGTTGTCCGTACAGTGGCAAAATAAGAATTAAAAAGAAAATGAATTAATCAATCGCGGAGTGAATTACAGGATTGACGATTAACACATTGTCAAGAGAAGCGCCACATAACAGAGTCCCCAATTTAAGTACAAAACTCAAACTCTTCGATGTCACTGTTGGCCCTGTCACTATGTTTGTACATGATTAGTAACAATGACTTCAAATCCTGGCTGCAGCAGTTCTTTTTTTAAGTGTTTCATCATGGAACTCATAAGCATTCTTCATTGGATTCAGGAGTTGAGCACGCATTTGAAGCATGTGACCACAGTGAATGACAAGTTTCTTCCGTCGGATAGCGGAGTGTGTTGGTCGTGTATTGAGGTGCTGGCTAGAGATGCCTTGATACACATCATCATCACAGTTATCAAGTGTTTTACTGAAGCCATCTGGGCTGATATCTTGCAGAGAGTTTATAGCAGAAAATATAATTATTTGTTATGACAGTTAGCGGTCCTGTTGACCAATGTGAATTATCACAGTGCATGTCAATCATTATATTTACAGTACTGCCAGCTTATTATGACTTGTTTGACATCTGTTAATATCATGTTTTCAGTTTATTAAACTAAGAATGTTTACCATGCCTTCACACTGTGGTCATAGCACAGCCCCTCGTTGAGGCCATATCATCGTTATTACATTTTTTGATCAGGATTTGATTGCATGATTGTGTGAGTTGCAAATTTTGAACTATATTAAATATATCTGTTTTCATGCTGGTAGATCAAATACTTGTAGTGGCGTTTTAGTCATCGTGCCCTCTATTCTATATGTCATGTAGATACCCCATTATCATATGAAGAGCAAAAAGGTGAAGCTGAAACAGTCTATCCTCGCTTCATTTATGTAAACTTCGCGAGGTAGTAAACCCAACTGTAACTCCACAATGGTATTCCATAATAAAAGTTTACTTATCAAGCATTGAAACAACTGGATGGAATTGTGTCCTCATGAAGTATGAGTTAACAACTCTGTAGTTCAGATCGCAGCAATGTGAGTTAGCTGGGTTACATAATCAAACACTCATTTTCATAAAATATCACCAGCATCAAGATGTTAATACTATAAAGCAACTGCATCTCAAAGAACAGAATGTCAAGATATGAAATTATTTTATGTCCTTGTCCTATGTCGGTTTGTTTTGTTCTCACATCATCCCCATTAATCAGATTACCATGAGTGTGAGATTCCTCAATGCAGAAGTAACCTGTACCTTGCAGAAAGATCAAACTCACAGCGTATTTCAATTAGGAAGAGTGAGGTTTTTTAGCCGAACCCTTGAGATCAATCCGCTCCAAATCGATTATTTGCAAATATGTCCCCAAATCATTCACCTAGACGAGATGTAATGAAACCAAGGAATAAGTAATTTTGAGACACGACCTCTGACCGGTCTTGCTCATCTCAGCACAAACAGTAGATGTAATAATGTAATGATGTAATGATGATTTTGGCAATTGAAAATCCCCCTGGAATGTATATTTTTCATATTACAAAATCTAATCAATTTCAAATTTAATAGAGAGACTGTCATCCTAATTAACAGACCTATCATTGATTAACTGATTGATTCATTTATTAGAATACATATCACAGACAAGAATACACCTTACAAAATTCGGTCTAAATACTGAACATGACCAAAACTAGAAGAAGTCAGAACTCTGTAGGATTTTTTAAGGTCATACCTCGCCAAAAGTTTTTTGGGGTTTCTCAATCTGCATGATCAAAGAAGTCTACATAAAAATTTAACTAGAAATGCGGCGATCATAAATGCCACAAAACTTCAGGGGTGTGGATGATATACACTGAGGTTGTCGATTGAGTTTATGATGGATGGCCAATTGGCGATGTCATTATAAGTGCAAATTAAAATGGCTGTCCTTTCCATGCCACCTATGAGGAAGACAGCCGGAGTATCGTTGTTCTATTATGTGGCAGAACTCCCCCCCCCCCACAATTATTTCCAGTGAAATACAGCCATAGAATATAACGTAACAAACATTTTAAAACTGAGGTATATTTATATATATCATGTAGAAATAAGCGCTCCTCCCCATGCTCCCTCCTTGCTTTTTTTTAATCTGCCTCACCGGAATTTGAACTTGGGCTGAGATCAAACACTCCCACCGCTCAGCCACGCTGGGCCGCTAAAGCTTGCAAAGCTCAGTGCGAAATAATCCAGGTAGCTAAATTTAATGATGTAGTGGGTGTAAGTAGCAATAAATAGGTACCAAAACAAAACAAGTTAAACCACCAAGTAGTAAAGGAGATAATATGTAAATAGAATCTGTCTTCACCGGGATTTGAACTCTCGCGCAACAAGCATGTTTTAATTGTAGTATAATTGTACATTGTATATAATTGTATATAGTTGTACAGCGCAGTTCACTGAATTCAAACCAAATTTTTTCTAATTAAGCAGAATTTGAATTAAGTGACATAAGAATGCATTGGAATCTGGCTGAAGGGACCAAATTTCCTTGAATGAATTAACAGGAATTTTGAATTATCAAGTTTGAATTAACCAGTTTACACTGTATATAATTGTACATTATCGTATATAATTGCATATTATATATAATAATATATAATATATTATATATTATATAATTTAATATAATATATATCTGTATATCATATATAATTGCATATAATATATTATTGTATATAATGTATAATTGTATGTAATGTATGTATGTAACAAAACAAGTTAAACCACCAAGAAGTAAAATGTAAATTCAATCTTTTTTTTAGTCAACCTTTTTTGATATTTTTAATGGCACATTTGGAAAACATTTTCTTGAAAATGGTATAGATGCCAATAGGGTATTTAAAAAAAATCCGTCTTCACCGGGATTCAAACTCGGGCCTCTGGCGCAACAAGCATGTTATAGTTGTGGTATATGTAAAAATATTAGATTATCCACATTCACCTCTTTGTTTTTGTTTTTAACTTGGGCCACTTGCGCTGTGATCGAGCACACTAGCCACTCGGCCAAATCTGGGGCATAACCTTCTCTAGGAGGGGGAAAAAGAGGGGGAGGGGGAAAGGAGAGATTGTTGGAGTCAGACACGTTAGGTGAAGCACCGGCCACCCAGGCTGCTGAATCCTACAGGTTTTCATTGATGTATGTTGGAGATTTATGGGTAAAGTAAGCTATTTTTTTATTTCAAGCTTTCATGGCACATATCAGACGAAAAAAAATATAAATAGGAGTAGGAGGTGGCTCAGTTGGTTAGAGCGCCGGACTTCAACACGCAAGTGTTGAAGGTCGTGGGTTCGAATCCCACTGCAGTCCATCTTCTACTGGGGATTGGTTGGTCCCCCAGGTGTGCTCCGACCTGCCTGCAAACAGAGAGCAAATTGGCGCAGATATTGC
Organism: Membranipora membranacea; assembly: GCA_914767715.1. Classification (NCBI taxonomy): domain Eukaryota; kingdom Metazoa; phylum Bryozoa; class Gymnolaemata; order Cheilostomatida; family Membraniporidae; genus Membranipora; species Membranipora membranacea. The sequence goes on from OU612068.1 coordinate 15,877,226, forward strand.
GGCCTCGCCAATAAGGCAATAATATTTTGCCGCCCATGCCTCGGGATGGGCGAGTGATAAGACTTCGGATTTTAATCAACCTTTTTAATCAACCTCAACTGGTTATACTAAACATATGTGGTAGAACACAGGACTGTGATTCAGCCGTTTCTTCTATTTTTTTCCAAAACATTTTTTGAAAAAGTGACATGAGGCACTGGTTATAGGTTTTTCTATCCACATGCGTTTATCATAAACACAAAACTGAAGTTTTGTGGACAACATTACGCCATGATGTACTGGCAGAGAGCATGACATCGAATTTCCGTAGCAAACTAAAACCTATTGTTACAATTGTCCATATAAAAAGACATTGCAAGTTTTTGGAGTAACAAATGCAGTTATTTTATAAAGACTACCCTATATCATACAGCCGTAACAACAATATAGTTTCATGTATGATCTGGCTTGAACAAAAATTACATTTATATACAGTCATTTAGTCACTTTTAATGTATTTTAGAACTTTTCACAAGCTGGCTTGTTAATTCCTGTCTGTTACTGCAAAACTCTCCTCCTGTAGTATTTAAAATTCTGCTACTGCGAACTACTATCATAAGATAGTTTTGTGGTGACTACTTTGTGCTGTCAATCCTGGTTTGATATGAAGTAATGGTTGTGAGGCGTCTGAGCCAAATGCTCCCAGTTATTGGCAGCTCCTATTCATTTGCATGGGCGCCAGTGGCTTTAATTTAATATCCCAATCATGATAAGAAAACTGAGGGTTTGAAATTTGCTAAACAAGGAAAAGCTACAATTCAAGTGAAAATTCAAAAGAATCAGACCAATAGTTTTCCAGTTTGTATCCTAGACGAGGCATGACCTATATAATAAAATGTGCAAGGTGGCGTAAAAAACTATCTCTACCACATGCTCCTCTATATAAAAATGATAAAAAATCTTCAACATTGACTCAAAAAAGGGTCATCGTCTTCTATATATTATATATATATATATATATATATACTTTATTGGTGCCGATCAAAGTCTATGACAAATAAAGACCATGCATAAATAAATAATAAAATCAAATCAGTCAGGTGTATTTATCAAAAATATCATTGCCTATAAATGCTGTCCTATTTATAGAACGGTGATTTCGGGCTTCCAAAAATATTTTGCACGGGTGATTCTCATATTCTTTAACCTTTGCAATATATCGAAAACAAAGAATATCAATATGTATTTTTAGTTCTTTGAGCTTTAGTAAAGAAAGTCTCTCTTCATACTCTTCCTCATATGGAATCATAATTCTGGTGCATAGCTTTTGAAATCTCTCCTTATCATTTTGGGAGGTGTGTGGGAACCAGCATGGGGCTGCGCATGATAAAACCGATAAAATTCTAGCTTTGTAAAATAATATCAGTGAATGTGATCTCAGACAAGCTTTTCTTAGCTTTATAAGACCATGAAGAGAATGTTTTGTTTTGTCAATGATATGGTCTACATGGGAGTGAAACTTCAGGTGCGCTTATTTTGATGATAAGCGTCTTAGTTAGTGTTTGAATGTGTGCTCAACACCAATCTTTAAAATTCTTTATGATAGCTGTTCTGTCACTGGCATAGATTCAAATTCAAGTAAAGGTATGATAAGGGATGATAAGGGATGTGATGAGGGACATGATAACACTACTTTTGAATAACTAGTGGCTATAGGTTAGAGCTTAATACACAAAATACTTCACATTCCTCAGTTGTAACAACTGATTGTACATGATCTAGTTTTAGCGCACAAACTTTGCCGAGATAGCTGGTAGTAGAATTTCATTGTTAGTTAGTTAAATCTTTTATTTCATGTAATATTGAACCTCAAAATTACACGAAGGAACTAAAAAAGGCCTATTTTGAAGGCAAATGTGTACATAGAATGTGATATTCAATAACAAAAAATATATAATAAAATGTTCTTCTAGGCTATTTTCAAATATATGTGAGAATTCTAATGTGTTATTATGCTGGTGATGTGAGATGATGAGATGATGGGTGGAGCACCTGAGGTGGTTCATTCGATTATCTGGCAGATACGGCTCAACTGATTATATATATATGTAAATATATATTTATATAATATATAATTTTTTTTTTTTTTGGAATGACAGGGCTATATGAAAATATGAAAAGGCTGGTTTCGTGATTTTGACAATTGGATGCCCATGTGCTTAGCCCCTCGCCGTTTTAGACTAGGATATAGGGGTACCCAACCTTTTTTTGATGGGAATAAAGCCCATAGCACCTGATGCCGTGGTCATATTTCGACACATTTACATGCCGTATAATGAGTAGAATAGTTGAGTATTAAGGGAGTTTGGTGCATCTGAGAGTGAGATGACTAGAATTTCTAATATTAGCTTATATTCTAGTTGTGATGTTTTATACAGGTAATATTCGATTCTGGTTAAATGTTCCATAGCCACTGAAAAATATTTTTGTGTTTGTAGTTTGAGTACCACTCATGGATAAAAATGTAGAATATATATATGAAATGTGAAATATTATAATTATTGTGAATATTTGAAGGTTTATATGGTTTAGAATTACTGAGAGAATGTTCGTGTTCTGGTTGGAGATCTTCTGAAGTTGTGTTTATGTAAACAGAGATACCACGCCAAGGCAGGCATAAGGGCAGAAGCTACCCTGGCAGCCCGACAGGCAATAAAGCCCCGGCCGTGTCTGCATTGAGCAGACTGATCCACTATTTTGTATTTGTGTTGACTCTGGAGTAGATGTCCATCTAAAATGAAATGTCATCCCCAACTCCCTAGCGGACTAAGGAGTGGGGGATCAGAAAGTAGCAAGCAATGGTTAAACATACATGACCAACGGCAAAATGGTTATAACGGATATGTAAGCGATTTACCTTTTGTTATACGAATACTACAAACTACTTGCATAAATGAGTATCATGTACACGCCGTGATACTGTAACTGAGAGTAATACTTACGCTATAATGTTCAGGCAAATTTACCTGTCTGAATGATGAAGTCTATAATACTTGATAGACTTACTGGTGTGTCTGGTAAAATGTTACACAGCATCCTACTGTTGCTCAACAGGGTGCAGTGTTTTACAAAGTGCCGTGGAGACTCATCTTCCTCTAAACATAAGCATGTTGGACTGTAGGTGAGTCCAAGCTTGTACCTGTGCAGCAACAGATTGCAGTGTCCAGCCACGAGAGACAAAGCTCGTCCAACTGTGAAAGGCGCTATATACGAGAACTCCCTGACTATATCCTTTCCTGAGATATCTCCTGCTAGTTCCTCTAGCAAGCCCTCTGTTCCTTGAGAGTTGTTTCTGATGTAGACCTCCCATCTTTTTTTCCAAGTTGCATTACAATGGCTTTTTATTGATGTTTTATTTAGATCCTTGAGAGTTAGAGTATCCATGTTAATTTGTCTGTCCTTTAGAGCTTTTATATCACTTAAGAACGTAATGTAGAGTTTACTCCGAGAGCATGATTTCAGTAAATCAAGATTATCGGTATTCATGAGCTGTTTAATCGTTGAGAGACGATCATGTCTATATCTTATGTTCATCGGTTGAACATTGGCGAATCTGTGAACAACTTCAGTCGGTGGTTTAAACGACATTCTCAGAGTTTCTTTTAGATAGTTGTACATGCTGATTTCCGTGTTTAAGTCCCACAGGTGTGCACAGTAACATGCTTTTGGGATTATAACTGTGGTTAGTAATTTTCTTGTAGCCAGCATACTCATTCCAGCACCTATGCGTGATTTGAGCATGTTCCATTTTCTGCTTGCCTTACTCTTGGCTTCCTCTAGTTGTATTTTGAATGACATGTTGCCTTCTATGATCACTCCGAGAACCTTTGTCCTTGTTGCCTGCTGGACCATCTCGCCTTGGATTGCGGGTGGATTTATCTGTCCATTGAATATAAGCACATCTGTCTTTTGGCAATTTGCACTCAATCTCCATTTATTCAGCCATGAGGAGAGGGAGGCTCCATTGTTGTTCATTTCTTCCTGAAGACTTTTATCATCTTTTGCCCATGAAATTATTGAGCAATCATCTGCAAATTGTAGTTTAAGTCCGTTAACCTCTTCAAGAAGGTCTCGTGTGTAAAGGATGAACAGCAACGGTGATTTCATTATCAACCACTCTCCCATCGAATGCTATTGCCAGCTACCCCAGCACAGGATGAGCGCTTAAACTACACTAGATAATATCGCTTATATGCGCATTTGTACGGAGCATGGAAACATGGAAACATGGAAACATGAGATCTCAAATCTCGTGTGTAAAGGATGAACAGCAACGGTGATTTCATTATCAACCACTCTCCCATCGAATGCTATTGCCAGCTACCCCAGCACAGGATGAGCGCTTAAACTACACTAGATCATGAGATCTCAAATCTGGATCAACAATTACACCAAGGTACCACTTTATCTAGACCATGTTCAATCCAATTGCCTGCATTCCAGTTGCTCCCTTCCACTGGTCACGCCTCATGCATTTAACCATTGATATTTACATTCATATCAATGCATTTAAAGTGCCTCGACCGGTATATAAGGGCCAGTCAATGTAAAGCGATCACCCAGCCATATCAGATTCAAATGGGGTTAGCAGCATTCAAATTCCTCCTGCTTTTTCGGAATTAAGAGGAGAAGCAGTGAATTATTTTTAATGGGAATCAGACAAGCTGATGCGGAATTGTGTGATACACATGCCCAATAAATTTTCATTCCAATAATGGCATTGGAAAGTGGTGAAAATATGACTGATGTCATACGAAATTGCCCAATTCCGATAATTTCAAATCATCCGCTTCAAAATATACGAGCTCTTATTGGTCAATTTTGACGTTATGATTTATGGTTTTAGAGGTTGCCTAGATACCGTTGTCAAGATTGAAATTGACCGTTGTAATTAAACCCTATAATCCCAAGTGTGATGAGCCAACACAACAATAGCTATATCATAGCTTCTATTCAACTTTATTTATGAGTGTCTGCGAATCACAATTTCTTATATAACACACTTGACCACTTGAGAACGCAACGTGGACTGGCTGTTAGAGGCGGAGACCAAGGCCATTCTCCGCCTCTACTTACATTGATCAGCCAATGGTCTTGCCTGTCACTTCACATGATTAATCCCCGTGCACCCCCTTCGATTCCTCCTCTTTAACCCATTTAACCCATTTAATTCAGTGATTTAACGATTATAGCTATGACTCACATATTGGCAATGTGTCTTTTGTCAACAACATGTAATCTAAACCCCCCCCCCCCCCCCCCAACAGCTGCACTAACTACACTTAGTAATAGCGCCAAAACATGGTCAAATAATTGTAGTCATTGAAGGTGGAACAATGAACATGAAATAAGAGTAGATTCTTTTTTTTGGGGACTGCAGACGAGCGAGTAATAAGCCATGCGCGATTGTTTTTTATTTACTTAGTGACATAGGCTCCTCCCCTTTTTCTCGCTACACTGGCTATATCCCCCAAGGAGTGGCAGCTGCTATTATATTAAAATGCTTATGTGAACAGTGCGAAATGCCTGGCAACTAATGTGTATATTGTCTAGCACTAGGTCTACCTTTTATCCCTTAACACTTTAATCAATGAACTCCCTCTTCATTGCTTGAATGGATGTATAGAAATACTTAATACATACATACATAATCGATATTTGGTGTACAGCCTATGACTTGCCTTGCTGTTCCCAATCATACATATTGTATGTGTTGGGCATTGCATTGCATTGCATTGCGGATGTTGGGGAAATCACTTGGATCACTCTATAGCTCTCTTTTCTGTCATGGAAGAGAGGAGGTTATCAAATAGAAACCTATGACAATGTATATCAACCTTATGCATTCTACTGACTTAACAGGAGTGAATGAAGTAAGTACTAAGAAAATTATAAACGCTAACAGAATTTTGCTATTGTCATTTTAAAAATAGCGAAGACTAGGGAGATCTTTGCAGCTACTCTTAAACAATCTTTTCCATAGCGTTAAACCACTAGGTGGCTCAATATTACTTATGCATCACATTATTCTCTGATTCTTTACCTCCGTAATGATATGCTTCTTAAAAAAATTGATCCACTCTAAGTGCATTATATATCTATCGCAGTAGAGGCCTTCCTAAAAACGCTCGCATAAAATTAACGCTGAAAAGGGTGTGATATTTGGCGTCACAGAGCTGTTAGTGCGCTGTGTTGATAGAAATTATTCAACAACTTTAGCTAAATAGGTCACGCATCAACATCTTTGTTGACTACACACAGTATCCTAGTGGATGCGGTTTTGTCTACATGGCCAGTGTTTTATAATCTTTGACAATGCTCTCCCCACATAAATTATCACATTGCTGTCAAAACAAACATTATCGTGGCTCATAATCCCACCGAAAACGAAGTTTGAGGTGGTATTATGGCAATGCCCATGAAGCAGTTCTCATAGGGGACTTCTGACAACTTATGTGGCAGCTGAGCCCTATTTTTGCACACAATAAACACCTACAGTTTTGCCTATCCATCCTCAATTTTTGTCAAGATAACTAGATTCATACCTGATCTTCTCTTTGGGAGTAGTATGAAAAACAGCAGGTGATGCTATGACATAGAAAACTTGCAACAGCCAGCACAGGTTTTTTGGCTTTTTCTAGCCATTTTTATTCAATCCCATAGACATAGTTTTGTCTATGTCTATGATATTGCATAAAAATGTTTTGTCTATGTGCAATCCTCAATCAATCATCAGTGCAACTTAATAAAGCCTAAGTGCCTGGGCAAAATGTGTAAAATCTGCTTCAATAGAAATGTCGATGGTTAAAATTTGCTCAAATAGAAATTTCTATGGTTCAAAGGCTAATATCTAAAAGGACAGTCATACCTGAGCAAATCATATAAGCCTTAGTGCCTGGGCAAAGCGTTTAAAATCTGCTTTAATAGTATTATCAATGGTTCAAAGCCATCTGCTTTGATAGAAATTTCCAAGGTTCAAAGGCTAATCACTAAAGAGGGCCCGATATACCGCAGTGGCGTATATTAGCAATCCGTGATTACTGTGTGCAAGTCATGGGGACTGGGTGTAGCTTACTACTGTAATTCCTCACCTATAAATTGCATATCAAAGCACAGTGTTTGAAGTCAGGCTGAATAGCTCAGTGTGTAGAGTGTCTGCCTTCAACTCCCTGTTTAGTAAAAGTGTTGTGGGTTTGAGTCCCAACATCGTCAGATTTTTTTCCAAATGGGTGCTTTATAACTGGAGAATTTTTACTGTAATCTTCTACTGCTATTGAGTTGTTTTCTGCAAGTACCCAACAGCTCAGTGAGCTATTGAAATACCTCTCTGCTTGCACTATTTTGCTACCGATATGCAAAAATTTCCGTGGTGGGAGGGCGCTAAAGCGCCCCGCCACGCCTACGGCGTGTGGATCGTGCTGCTCCCGATCATTATGCTCATCTCTAAAAAGTCAGTGAGTGAAATCTTTTAGAATATACGCTCCTGGATATACCCATCGTTAAACTCTGTGCTCCTAGGAGTTATCATATAAAATAATTGTCATGTAATCTGCTTTACACTTCTCCCATGTGAGTTTAAATAACAGCAGCTATTGCTATGATTTCTTAATTATTTTCATTCATTCATGCAAACTTGTCACAGATTATACTATTATTCAGTTCTCTTATAGTAGCTGCCCATGTACGGCCTGTCATAAGTCATAATTTTTTATCAAGACCAAATCGCTTGTATAATTTGTTGTGTCGTTGTATTTGTGACGTGTAACACCAATCATAGATATTCCTATTCGTTAAAAGCTAGCCACAGTTCTTTTTTTACCAGGCAGCATTTATCATGACATGAGATGAATTATGTCTCAGTAACAATTACCTAATGGGCTGCAAAAAAAGCTGTGGGTTTAATTCTCAGACATAGTTGTGTTTGTGAGATATTGTCGGATTTTAGAATTTTACACCGCTAATTCCTTTTGGGTGGAAGTAAAAGTCCTGCATACCTCTAGATCAGCTGTCGGCAACCTGGTCTATTTTCCAGTGCAGCCTAATGAACAATATTTTGCGGGCTGATTGTGGCTTTATGCCTGAAAAGATATATATTACACATTAATTTCGATTCCCATCTCGCATTTTGTAATCTTGATATTCAAGTATGTAGGCACAATATATTTCAAAATAGTGGCCATTCAGCATTAAGCATGTAGCTTCCAAAGCCGTTTCTAGACATAATCATCTTAACTTTCAAGTGCTTTATTTTCAAAATAACCCAGAACGGTGACCTTTGGAAATTCGAATAAAAAATTTCGTTAATATCATAGTAATTAGTTTTTTTTGCAAATCTGTCACCTTGAACAAGAAATGCAGATGAGTATCAACAAGTTTTCATGTTACAAATGCTCCTGCTTTATCGCTGAAATGTTCCAGTTTGCATCTAATTTTACAAGCATTGGCAAAAAACTTCCCCGTTGCGGAGGAGTGCCAGCACCCCTCCCACACCCACCCTGCCCTTTTCCATACACATGCTAAACTTCACAAGATTCTTTAAATTAGTATTTCTGTTGAGCTGAAGTTTCTTGCAACATACCACAGCTTTTACAAATAAATCTGTTTTAGTTTGTACATAGTTGTTACTCCGGTTCCGATTTTTTACCTGAAAGATATGTTGCGCCTAATTGTGTTGAGCCTGTGTAAAATGTGGAATATTTTTAGAAAAAGGTTGCCCACCCATGCTCTAGATCAATATTGATCCATTGGCCTAAATTCGGAGTTGTTTTTCCTCCAATGGACAGGGGAGCAACTCCGAATACAGACAAATGAATCGTATATGTAATCACTCTGACCAGTGAACCATGAGTGAACTAAGCTACGATCTGTCCAACTGAGCCGAATAGTTTTGCTCCTTTTCGGTGGTCTCTGATCTTATCAGTTCTAGTAAATTACCTCATCGATGATTGCAAAATATGCTCATCGTATAAACATCTATTACAGGAATGATACAAGCCCCAATTCACAAAGCCAGAGTTTATTAGCTACGATCAATTTGTCTAACATTATTCAACACACATTATTAAATTCACGATCCTAAGTTTTGTGCAAAATATTTCGATGGCAATAATGTCGTCAGATAACTTACTGATGTTATCCAAGTGACAGATCTGTTGATTCAGAGAATGAAGCTTCTGGGGCCATTCTGGAGGAATAGGGCAGGCAACTGATGGTGAAGGAATAGGTTTCTTCCCAAGAACTGACCGTGGAAGACATGCATGTAGAGGTAGGCTTGTTTCTCAAGCAGAAAGACAATAATATTTCAATGGACATTACAATAATTGATGACAAATGGATTTTGATTTACATAATCAGCAAAAATTTGTGTAAATAAAAATGTCGTTGATTTTCTGGCTATTTAAACAAATAAAAAGAATCTTTGTCACAGTTAGCCGCAGCACAGTATTTTTTGGATTTACCTCGGCACGCCATCTACCCAGAACATTATTTAGAACTTTATCATCACATAGAATATTTGTCTGCTGATAAAGTTGGATCAATTAAAAATCTTCAAATATAAATATACAATGGATGGCAAACAGCAGGTCCTCACCGAAAGTTTTTAGTAAAGTTCACATTATTATACATAACGGGGCACGCAGGCATACTGATAAGCTTGTCAGTTTCAAGAATGTGAGAACAGTAACACAGTTAATGTCTAAAGCTTTATCTAAAGTCTAAAGCTAAAACAAATTGGAATGCTAAGGTCTAAAAATTCTTGATCTCCTTTCCGTCGTCGCCCTATTTTCACCAACTTTGTGCAGCCGATGACTCAGCTATCGCTCGATTATTTTATTATCTGACCAAGGATTTCAAGAAATCCTTGATCTGACCTGCGTCTTACCTCAGTTTATAGCATGTGTCATTTATTCTCAATCGAACACACACACACCGTGTGCTTGTTGTAGTATAAAATTCCAAGTTTGTTTACTTAACCAGTGGATTTCAGTGGAGTATTGTACCCAATGGGGGCCTTTCATAGAATACCTTACTACACAATATAGCCTTAGTTCAGTGCTCTGTGTTGACCTACATTTGCAGGAATCACACAAATAAGCTGACTTTTTAGACCATCATATCTCAAATTTGGGGATGGGTATGCCAGTGCCCTTCCACGAGGTTGCAATTGAGATGTGGATGCAAAGGCTCATAGTGGAAGATGAAAATCAGCACCATGGATTTTCTGCTGTATTGAATACAAGATAGCTCTGTTTGTTTTGATTTTACAATAGGCTGATCACTCAAACAGCTCTCTGACGTCACAAAACGTTAGTCTGGCTTGATGTGAGCGTTTTCGGGAAGGCCTCTACTGGGATAGATATAAAATGCACTAAGAGTGGACCAATTTTCTAAAGAAGCACATCATTACCGAGCTGAAGAATCAGAGAATAATTTGATGCATGAATAAAATTGAGCCACCTAGTTGTTTAAATTCAAAGGAGTGTTAGCATGGCTCATTCAATATATCAAAGGTGAGTTATCTCCACATTGCTCAAGTGAACACAACCTTAGAATTGTTGATTTTGCCATCATGAAAAGAGGAGACAAACCATCTGGGAATGTACATTCATTCAGGGAGGGTTGTGTAAGAACTGCTAATTGTGATGGCAATGAATAGTCTGTTTATTCTTCTGATAATAAATGATGATCTCTAACCAAGAAATCTAAACATGTTCAAGATGGTTGACAATAATAATTGGTATCAAGTTGGGCTGCTGTAATAAGCCACAATAGGGAGTAGACAACTCCAAAGTAGTAATGTATAAGTTAGGGAGTAAACAACTCCAAAGTAGTAGTCACTACATCCGCTTTTATGTCAATTACTTTGACGTTGAGCACCAGGTTCATGGTGGCGGCAACTAAGAATGTTTTGTGTCTCTGTATGTAATTATACTTGTTGTATACTGGAGATATCTGTGTAACATGATTTCTCATGGTGACTGACTCCACAGTTTCTCATGCTTCTTTTGAAACATCCAGTCACTAGGTGTGGTACTCGGTCACGAAACCATCATATTTAGCTGGCCGATTCTTAGCTCGTACAGATTTACGAGGAGTAGGCACATTTGGTTGTGATGAGCTGGGCATATTGGCTGCCTGAGGTATATCTTCGATCTCGACAAGTGCCGGTGGTACTGTAGGCGGCGTCACTTGAACTGGTCTATCTGTTACCGTCTCAGTATCGTTCTCTGACCTTGGTATTATCGGTATCATCTGTGATGGGCGGGTGGCTACTAAGGCTCCCTGCGTTTCAGAATCCACGTCCGCATCTACAACAGGTTTCTCAGAGCAGTAATACGGTCTAACATGGCTTATGTTACGCTTATACAGCCGGCCTGCCCTGGATTTTACAGTGATCTGAGAGCCTTTTATGTCCATTACCACAAATGGATCTGGGTGGAACAGTGTCTGACATTTAGATGGACTATCTCTCTTAACCAAAACAAAACTGCCTATCTCTAGCTGGTGATTATTGCCACTACCAGTTTCCAACTTCTCGTTACGGGTGGCTATCATCTTATGTTTCATCTCACTATCTCTATCTCTAGCTTCAACGTCATCAAAACTATTAGGCAGACTTGGCAAGTTAGTCCTAAGCACACGCCCAAATAACATCTCTGCTGGGCTTTTGCCAGTAATGGAATGTGGTGTATTACGATATGTAAACAGCCATGTCATGAGGGCACTCTCATAGTCTACCCTATTGTTGTGTGCAATCTGAATACGCTTCATTATGGATCTGTTTTGTCTCTCCACTTGACCATTGGCCTCAGGCCACCTAGGGGTTGTCAGACACTGTTCGATACCATACCCGGAGCAAAACTCACCATACTCATGAGAGATAAACTGTGGCCCGTTGTCACTCTTCATGCTGAGTGGATACCCATGCGTAAAAAATACTGATTTCAGCCAAGAAATAACATCACTAGCTTTTGTGACTGTCATGAACTTTACTTCGTTCCACCTACTATAATAGTCTGTTAAGACTAGAACTGACTTACCGTTAGACAGGGGACCCAAAAAATCTAAGGCAAGATCTTCCCATGGTCCATTGGGAAGTTCTGTCACCCTTACTGGCTGCCTATCTAGTGGCTTACTGGTCAACTGACAATCGTGACAGTGTTTAACATACTTGTCTACATCAGAGTCGATTCCGGGCCACCAGACTCTTGTTCGTAGATATCTCTTGGTGCCTCCCATCCCACTATGACCCTCGTGAGCTATCTCAAGCATCTTCTGTCTGAGCTCTTGAGGTACTACTATCCTACCTCCCCTCAAAACTAACTCCCCTATGACACATAACTCATTTTTAATGGCCCTATATACAGCTGGTATATCAACATTGTCGAATGAATTCGCTCTTATAGCTTGTTTTAAGGCCTTAATCTCCTCATCCATATAAGAGACTTCCTCAATATAGCGGGGTGTGATTGCCGATGGCACATTGTCCTCCACAACACTACGTACATAGAGCTCAACATTTTCCCTTTCTACCAGGTGTTCAGTCGCCTTTTTCGAACATAGAAGCCTTGACAGGGGGTCAGCAATATTATCTGAGCTTTTTACGCGAACTATCTCAAAATCATATGACTGTAAACGAAGCTGCCACCTCTCTATACGAAGGGATGTCCTCTTGGTTTTGTTTCCATAAATGGACTCAAGAGGCTCACAATCAGAAACCACTTTGAACCGACAACCAAAGAGATAATGATGAAACCTCTCACATGCCCAGACAATACCTAGAGCTTCTTTTTCTGTCTGCATGTATCTTTTCTCGACATCAGACAATGCTCTACTTCCATAGCTAACCACTTTGGGCTCGCCATTTTGAATCTGTACCAGTATTGCGCCTAGCCCCACAGGACTGGCATCTGTGTACAGCAGAGTCTCACAACTAGTATCGAAGTGAGTCAGAGTATCATGATTACATAAATCAGCCTTTAGCTGATTGAAAGCCACAATCTCCTTATCTGACAAACATATAGCCTCTCGGGAATTTTTACCCGCTGACAACCTCCTCAACACATCAGTTGTGTGAGAGTAATGTGGAATAAACTTAGACATATAACTAGTCAAACCGAGGAAACTCTTCAACTCACCAACTGTCTTAGGAACAGCAGCATCTTTGACTGCCTTGACTTTGCAACCATGGGGATCAATACCCTTGTAACTAAGGAGATGTCCGAGAAACTCTAACTGCTGAACCCCAATCTCACACTTCTTTTTATTCAGAGTCATGTTAGCCTGCTCTAGACGACTGAACACCTCACCCAGCCTACGATCGTGCTCTTCCCTTGTTTTGGCATGGACAATGATATCATCGGCAAGATTTGCTACACCCGGCAGGCCTTGGATAATTTTGGCGACCTCCTTCTGGTATATTTCTGGAGCCGCATTTATCCCAAACATGAGTCTCTTATATCTATATAGGCCTAAATGAGTACTGAAAGTTGTGATATCCCTGGACTCAGGGTGAAGAACAAATTGGTGGAACCCCATGCGCATGTCCAGCTTCGAAAAGTACTGAGCCCCATTCATGTCATATAGCATCTCGTCTACGGTGGGGACTGGGTGTTGGTGCCTAACTATAGCCTCATTGGCTCTCCTCATATCAATGCATAACCTAATCTTACCGGATTCCTTCTTTGGAATGATCACTGCTGGACTTACCCATGATGACCCTGAATGACCTTCGACTTTCTCTATTATATCATGTGCGATAAGCTCATCTAAGTGAGCGGCTAGTTTATCTCTCAACAACAGTGGCACTCTTCGGAATGGCTGAGCAACAGGCGCTATATCATCTCTAATTGTCAGCTTTATCTCATTCTTAGACTTACCCAATACCTCTGAGAACAGCCTTGGATATCTAGCTTCATAATCATCTAAGCCTACTCTATTTATAATCCTGATTACACCTAGTTGTTTACCTGTTTCATTTCCTAACAAAGATTCACCTTTATTAGGAATAACAGTAAATGCGACATCTTCTAAAACAGCAGTGTTGTTATGCAGCTGTAAATCACACCATACCCTACCTACTGGCTGAATAGGCTCTTTGGCTGTGTACGGGAGAATCTTTGGTCCTCCACTGATGAACCGTTTGATAATAAACTTACTTGCTCTCAAACGTTCATAGGTATCCCGTGACATCACATTGCACTCTGACCCTGAGTCTATTATAAACCTCGCTGATACACCACCGACATAGACATTAACTCTGTCTAGAGAGTTACTATTACACACTAAAGGTACATGGTAAGAATTGAATACAAATTCTGGGCTCTCAGAATTATTGTTCACTGTTTCAGGGCTGGCTTGCTGGTGATCCCCCACATTTACATTGTTGGCCCTTCTAGATCTGTAATATCCTGCATTCGCACCTTGGCCATTCTGTTTGGCCTTGTTTTGACAGCACCGAGCATAGTGATTCATTCCATCACACTTACGGCACTGTTTTCCATATGCCGGGCACTCACGAGGTTTGTGTGTGAGATTACAACGGGGACATACATTAGCACCCTCAGTCTCTTGTGTGAAACTAGGTTTTCTGGCAGTGGATCCAGAGGCCACACGGTTTATTGCCGAGGCATTATTCATCTCCCGGGACCTTTGGACCACAGCTTCATGTGTTGCTGACCGTGTCAATAGTATTTGCAATGTGAGTGCATTTCCCTCTTCCAATAGCTTTTCCCTCAACTTATCGGCTGTGCAACCTTCTACTATTTGATCACGGATTTGGTTATTCACAGCTTGGGCATCGCCATAATCACAATGGGTGGCCAATTTTCTGAGTCTAGCACAGTATTGGGATATAGTTTCGGTTTCCTTCTGTATACATTGCCTAAACATGTGTCGCTGATAGGTGATGTTAGGAGCTATATGGAAATGGCCTTGTAGAACAGCTACCATTTCAGTATATTGATCTCTCTGTGTTTGATCAAGTGTGCTATGAATTTCCCTTACTCTTGGGCCTGCATGATATAGTAATAAAGCTTTCCTCTGGGCTCTCATATTTGCATTATCTTCCCCTGCCAAATTGAACAGCCCTTTTGAATCAGCAAAAGCCTCAAATTCCTCAAGCCAAGCATCCCAATTGACTGATACTGTGCTAGCATCCCCATCTGGTGTGAAATGACTTGGGCCTCTGGTATCCATTTGCCAGTTTGGATTGATACAGCAATAAATAGTAAACAATACTTATCTTATTCTGTCTATTCCAGAGAGCTCACAGCTATTTCTTCACACAGAAAGTTTAGCAGCTTATCTTGTCAGATTCACTATTTGTGATATTTTTTTGAACTCATAATCCCGTCCTCGTCGCCATTGTAAGAACTGCTAATTGTGATGGCAATGAATAGTCTGTTTATTCTTCTGATAATAAATGATGATCTCTAACCAAGAAATCTAAACATGTTCAAGATGGTTGACAATAATAATTGGTATCAAGTTGGGCTGCTGTAATAAGCCACAATAGGGAGTAGACAACTCCAAAGTAGTAATGTATAAGTTAGGGAGTAAACAACTCCAAAGTAGTAGTCACTACAGGTTGGACAACTTCCCTAATTCAGTTGGAATTGCAATTAGAATCTTCAGGCAATATCAGCAGGGAGTTTGGGACTCCCTGATATCAGTGATGGAGAACATCCCACCAAGTTTAGGTTATAAAAAATCTAGCTAACCTTGCTCAATACATTATGAACAGAATCAATAAGTTTCAAAAGCCATTTGCTGCCAAGATAAATAATGAGAGCAAAGAGACCATTTTTTATTTGTCAACCCGCGCTGATTTGTTTTTGTCCCCCGCTCGCTTTCTTTTGACATTTCTTTCTTTTCTTTAACATTTCCGGTGAAGTAAAATAAAGATTATGGCAGGTTTGCTGAACTAAATCTCTCTATCTCTTTATGAATACACAAAGAAATTTTAGAATCAGAATGACTCTAGCTCATAATCAAAAGGCATATTAGCATCAAATAAAAGTTATATTGATTCCAAGATAGTTCCCCCACTTCACCCTTAGAATTAATCTAATAAGAATCATATTTTAGAGTTAATTTGACTCTTTATTCTCCTTTGGCCTGTTTCAAAGGACAGTTGATTATTTCAGAGTATCAAATCACAGCTGATGGTTTTTCAATCGGCAGGTCATTTTAGCGTCAAAATAGTTATTTGCAAGGGTGAAGTAGGGGAACTATCTCAGAATCAAAACAACGCTATTTTTTTTCTGTGTGTATACATGTGCATTTATGTATCACAGGGGATCACCTCTCTCTATAATGGTGCATATGCAGGTTCCATAGCCCTTGCTGAATCAAGCTAGCTTCTGAGAATACTAAAAACTAGTTTTAAGTCATTTTCAATTTTGTATGCTTTATGATCAGGGTTTCAAAACAGAGATTTCTTTAATTATGACTTGACTTACTGACTTATGTTGCAGAACTCCTAGTGGAATATTGCGCCAGAATCGCCTTCTCCTTTCCCTTCCATCTTTCTCGATCTCTAGCCATCTCGCTAGCCTCCGCCCACGACTTGATGTTGTGTACCTTCATCTGTTTGAGCGCCGTTCTTCGCCAAGTCTGATTGGGTCGCCCTCTCCTTCGGGTGCCTTCAGGGGCCCATCCGAGACTGGTGTGAGGGAGAGATTCCTTCCTCCTTAGGCTGTGTCCTAGGTATCTCCATCTTCTAACTTCAATGTGCTGAGAGACTGGTTTCTGCTTGCTGCGTTCACATACTTCCAAGTTGGAAGTTTTGGACCACCAATATATTTTCAATATCCGACGGCAGCAGTTCATGTGAAATACCTCCAGTTTGTCCATATCCACTTTCGTCATTCGCCATGTTTCACATCCATAGAGGAGCACAGACACCACGTTCGAGTTGTAGAGTTTGAACTTGAGATGGTTGCTCATACTTCTTGATCTCCACACCTTGTTCAGTCTGTAAAAGGCTGTAGTTGCAGAGTTGATGCGGTTCTTGACATCTGCTGCTGCACCACCAGACGCATCAATTTTCGCACCAAGGTACAAAAAGTTATCTACAAACTCGAGTGACTTGTTGCTGACTGTGAAATTGTTGTTAGATGCAGGGCCCATTCCATCTCGATGAATCCTCAAAACTTTCGTCTTTTGTTCATTGATGTGCAATCCCGCTTTACTCGCTGTTGTTATGAGCTTGTCTGTAACTGTTTGCATCCCTCCATGTGTTGTAGAAAATAGCGCGACATCGTCTGCATAAGCTAGATAATTCAGCTTGGTTGTAAGATTCCATCGGAGTCCAGTTCGATGTGTCGCTTGTACTTGCTTCATTATGAAGTCTGTAGCCATGATAAATAACAGAGGTGAGATTACGCAGCCCTGTCTAACTCCTGATTTTACTTCGAAGTAATCGTCCTCTGCTCCGCCTTGCATTTTACACGCATACCCGGTGTAGAACGCCCGTGTCAGAGTGATGAGTTTATCAGGGATACCATAAAACTTCATCACTTTCCACATGCTCTCCCGATGAATGCTGTCAAAAGCTTTCCTGAAATCAATAAAATTGACGTACAGGGGCATCCTCCATTCTTCACATTGTTCTATGATGTTCCTCAGTGTAAATATGTGGTCTGTACAACTTCTTCCGCTGCGAAAACCTGCTTGCTCTTCATCTAGACTTCTGTTCTCCTCTAGGGCTCCGGCAATTCGGTGATGTAAAATCTTCAGAAATATTTTACTGATATACGGTAGTAGAGTAATACCCCTCCAATTTGTTGTCTTACTCAGGTCTCCTTTCTTGGGCAGTTTGATGATCACGCCGCGCCTCCAGTCTTGTGGGATGTCTTCTTCTCTCCATATACCCGAGAACAATGTCTCGAGTTCTGCTGCGCATGAGCTACTGTTACAGCGTAAAAACTCTGCAGGTAGCTCATCAATTCCTGGCGCTTTACCATTGCGCGAGGCTTTGATAATCTCTTCAATCTCCGAAAGACTAGGTGGATCATCATCTATCTCCAAATCCGTACCTGTGCTGGGTATATCCAAGGGGTCCTCAGGCTCTGCCTGATTAAGAACTTCTTGAAAGTGCGCTGTCCAGATCTTTGCTTGTTCTTTGGGGTCAACAACTATTTGACCATTCTTGTCCTTGAGTCTAGCAGTTGATTTCCGCCTCGTTCCGCTCAGCTCTCTCGTGATATCGTACACTGCCTTCATCTGACCCATGTCAGCAGCTTCTTGTGCAGCTCCTGCCATATCTTCGATGTTGTCCCTCTTGTCCTTCCGCACGCTCTTTTTGACTAACTTCGCAAACTCTTTGTACTCTTCCTCTAGGCGTGCTGCTACGCGTCTTGAATGAGTGCCCAAGACTTTGCGCCTTGCTTCCTGTCTTCGTTCTATCAACTCCCATGATCTTTCTGACATCCAGTGTGCAGGTTCCCTGCGCTTTTCTCTTCCTACTATCTCTTCTCCAACATCATGGTATGCTTCCTTGATCTTCGTCCATCTTTCATTAACAGGGGTATCTTCCGGTAATTCCTGAAGTTGACTGAACTTATTCTCCATTGCTGCTGTGAACCTTTCTTTTATCTTCGTCAGTTTAAGTAGTTTGCGATTCCATTTAGCCTTTAGACTCGGCGCTTTACACTTTCCGGCTAGTTTGAGTCGCACTTTTCCAAGGATCAGATAATGATCGCTGTACACATCTGCAGATCGCATCACTCTCACATCATGCAGGGATCTCCTCCACTTCCTGTTTATCAGCAAATGGTCTATCTGAGTTAGCTGTCCGCGAGGGGAACGCCACGTTAACTTGTGTATATCTTTGTGAGGGAAAATAGAACCCCCAATCACCATGCCATTTATTCTTCCAAACTGTATAAGCCTCTCTCCATTATCGTTCGCCGCCCCAACTCCATGCTGCCCTAAAGTATCCTCCATCCCTATGTTGACCGTTCCAACTTGTGCGTTGAGATCTCCCAGAACCAGAAGCATATCATGTCTGGGGACCTCATCTTTAGCCTTCTGTAGGGACATATAGAACTCATCCTTTTTCTCATCCTCTGCCTCGTTGGTCGGGGCATAACAAACAATGACACTTAGGTTGGTGCATTTTCCCTCGAATCTAGCTGTCATCAGTCGCGGATTGATTGGCTTCCATTCAATCAAGCTCTTTCTCGCCTTCAAGGTCAACATCAAAGCCGTACCCTGATGGTGCTGATTATCTTGCCTTCCCGAGTACAACACTATTTCTCCAGTCTCCAATCTCTCCTCTCCTTCTCTTGTCCATCTGCTCTCACTTATACCCAGAAGCTCCAGCTTCATTCGTCGGAACTCTCTCGCCACCTGCTCGGTGCGCCCGTCCGCATACATGGTCCTGACATTCCAGGCACCAACACGTAGTAGTTGTCGCGGGGCCAGCAGAAATGTACTCCTATCCAAATTCACAACAGAAACTTCCCGAGGGGTTTGGTCTCTGCCGGTCATGTAGCCTTCTCGAGGCTGGAATTTTCTTTTTCTGCGTCCTCCGTAACTATTTTGGGTAAGATTATTCGATTCTGTTTCTGTAACTGGGTTTTTTTTTATGTGAATGGGTAGTTGACCCAGACACAACCCTCCTCTTTTACACGGACTTGGGACCGTCTGGGTGAATCCGGGGATCTTCTCCAGGTAGAGTTAAGTATAGCTATTATTCTGTCTTGTAAACTCATTAACTTGGCCCAATCTCCATGTCTAGGGACATCATTCAGTGAACTTTGATCCTCAAAGGCTGACCAGAAAACTCTCCCACCATTTGACACCTATCACGCAATTTAATGATTGTTTGCAGATGGCAGAGCTGGAGCTCTGAACGCGGGATATTTTGTCAGAGAGAACAGGATCAATGGTCAACTTCGGCATGACGCTACACATCTCGGTATGTATACCAAACCAGAAATTGTAAAAAAGCTCAAGCTCCTCACAAGATAGAAGCCTATTATGGCATTGATTGTGTATCAGACATATACTCTTCGAATGTTGGACAAAAAATCTTGGAAAGTTGATGTCTTTTTGTCTGAAGATGAGCACTAATGATGTCGTAAAGATGACAGCCACCATGATCAATATCGAGCAGATTAAACTTATCTTCCTACATGTGGCTTTGTTCATGCGAAAATAATGTTGGCAGACTCCTTAAATCACTTATATCACTATTTTGGCAGTACCATCACAACATTTAGTAAGAAGTGGAGTAAGAATAGCTCCGAATATGTCAGGACCTCGTCCACCGAACTGGAGGTAAGACTACCCTTGTTCTGCGATATTAACGTTTTGTTTTATTTACTTATTATGTAGCGCCTAAAAAACATTGCTCCGCGCTTCCTTGAAAGTCCACAGTCTATCCAATATATAGGGCATGTTCTAATACGGCCCAGTACGAAGATTAAACAAGATTTCAAGTTTTGAAAGGCCAATGAATAGATCTCTACAATAAGAGTATTTTTTTGCTTGAAGAGTGAAACCTCTTCCATAAAGACTTGTGTTATCATGATAAAATCTGACTCTGACAATACACCATTGATTTGGTGTCTGGCAACGATCTTTAAAATTTTCCGTGATGTCCAACAGTTACAATGCATCCGTAACTTGCTGAGTTGAAGGAGATAAGCTTATTCCGCATAACTCTGTATAGTATTTTTCATGTAGTTCATGGTTATTTTTGGGTGATTGTACAAATGTTGTATATGGAGAATTGTTGGCTGACCAGTCACTGCTGCCGTGCACTGCTGGTGTGCGCTGCTGCTGCCCCAAGAAAACTTATAGACACACTAGGGTGTCAGTCATTGTATCTACATAGTCACATTAATTGGCCCGAACTACATCAATTGTTTGTTGAACAATCATCAAAGAATTACAAAATATAATGAGTTATGCAGAATTTTCTTCTTTCCTTTGACCAGTCAAAAAATAATCATCAAGCCTGTTCCTTTCTCATTCATAAATTATGATTATTTGTAGGACTCAGGGTGAACATGTAGCAATGGAGAGTGTCCATTATCCGCATAGTGAAAGAATAAGATTTTCGAGCTTGCTGTGATTGTCTTTGTACAAAGTTTTAATAAATGTACATAATTCAGCATATCCATTATCTTTGAAATAATGAATTGTTGCTGACAATAAAAGTATATATATATATATCTTCTTTATGTAATAAACTTCAAGTCAAGTACAGTTACTGAAGTCTTCTGTTTCTGGACGCCTGGTACTGTCCATGAGTAGTAATAGCGACTGAAATATGAACCTCAACTCATAATAAGTTAAGGCAAACATTTTGCGAAGAGAGTACAGGAGTATTGCAGAAGTTATTCTCAAATTGATGGCATTCAATGTTTAGTGTATTTGGGAAAAGTGCAAGAATAGATGTAAGAAGTACATTTGGCAGTTTTATAACAGGAGAGAAAGGAATATGTTGCGCTGATATCAATAGAAAATAATATGAGCTGCCAAACAGATTGATCAGCAAAAAATGAAGCGCATTGTATAACCTAAATACACTTGTAAATATACAGTAACTTATAATTCAAACCTTTGGGGCCACACTACTATAGAAGCTTTCTGCACTATCTGTTGATGAAAATTGTAGGGTAATAACCTCAAGGAAGGGAAGGTTTAGACACAGTTGCTGCCTCTCCCTATCGAATTCACCTAGTAATATATCTGAGTTTTCTATAACCTGTGACGAAAGGAAGTGATGTCGTGCATCAGGAAATTTGTTCGACAACTCAGGTGTAGCGTTAAAAGAGTAATGTTCATGAACGAGGCATGTATGATTGCCTGTCAATGCAAGTGTTATGGGTCTGAGCTCGCTGTCATTAAGCTGATGAGCAAATATAACAGGATTCAGCTTCAGACTTTCCTCCAGGTCTGAGCTGTGCTTCTTTAGTAGGTACGTAGTTAAGTCCTGGAGGTAGTTTTCTTCATCGACCACGAAGCTCACACCACTCGGATGCTCTGTCGAGCTGTTCATTCGATTCACTCTGCCAGGAGCATCATAGATACTCGGCTCATCCTCCGAGTCGGTCCCGCTGGCTTCTGGTGTCGGTAGCTGATGAGCAGGGCGTGCAAAATCAGTATCAACTATAAACGTGATCCTCGTCACAAAAATGTGTCCCAGGCTCGAATCTCGTGTAACACAAACAAAAGTTTCCTGATCACTTGGTCCGACTAACCTAACTGACTGATTTCGTACACCTATTACTACTTTCTGCAGTTTGTCATGGCTCAGGTTTTGTGTAGTGTATGTCCCCGGTTCACCACCGCTGGTGATAAAGTAAGTAGCCTGGTTTGTGAGCAGCACAAGGCAGGGCTGCTCGTCTTCTGACTGTTTGGATTTGTTAGTTGTTATTAGACTCGTCCACATGGCGTGACATAGCTCTTCTTTAGAGTTACCTGCTCTTGGTATGGCCTCATCATGATAAAACAAATTCATCAGTTCCTCTCCATCCAGCTGCTTTAATTGCTCAAGTGAACTATCCAACTGTAAAAAAAACAATGTTCAAGGATTAAGGGGGAGGATTATATCTGTTCAATACACTAATTAGCTAGAGGCTTTATACATATTATTACTTCAATGCAAAAAAGCTACACGAAATAGGAGTGTGATTGGCTTACTTAGCAATAGAGATGTTCTGTTTGGAAAGGGACGGGTGGTAGTGGAGCCAAACCATTACCCCTAACAAAATCAACTAGGAAACTGAAGCTAGACCTCTGACCAATTTAAAAAACCTGAGTAATGAACAGCAGCCATACCCACCTGAAACTGGTGATACCAACTCATTTCTGTAGTTATTTTCAAGGCATTCTAATAACTCGAGAAACATAATGCTTAGCAGTCACCAACACAAAACAAGTGTCACTACCTGAATAGACAGGGGAAGATTTTGCAGGCATTGTTCTAAATGGTCGACTACATCAATGCTAACATTGGCTGGAGGGCTCAGGGGGGCGTGATCTTCCGAGGTGTTGACCAATGTATCGGCTGATATGTCACTGCTAATCTCTCCATGATCAGCATTCTGTAATAGATGGAGGAATAGTTATGAAGTGTCAAATAATTAGAATCAAAAGTAGTGTTTGTTATAATCTCGACGTCCATCTCGAATGTACTAAGTTTACTCTTTTAATATTGTTTCATGTGATACATCACCAGCAACAAAATTTTAATCCTATACATCTGTCTGCGACATAAGGACAGAAGATATGAGAGTAAAAAAAATCTTATATCTTGAATACTCTATTCAGGTCAAAAAGAAAAAAATTATGTCAGGCTCAACGACATTTCTATTTCTGAATTTTTAATTATTGATCATATACCTGTTGGGGTAAATTAAGAGTTAGTTTTGGTTTCACTTCATCACCATTAGTCAGATCACCGTGAGTGTACGATTCCTCAAATGGGCTCGACAATACATCCTCAGGCCTCTGATGAGAGCTGATTTTAGGTTCATCGTCTTCACTGACAATGAGTTCAACAGGTGATGGTTGTCTGCAAAGTAAAGTTAATTTCTGTAACAAAACAACAGCGTTTCATGGTAAACGATCACACACTAAAAAGCTGCTGCATAGATAAAAGACAAAAATAAAGCTTCATTAATGCAATGATCTAACCTACCGATTTGGTTCATCAACGCTCCCTTTGTCTGCATCCAAAACACCACAAGCCACAGCATTCAGTACAGGTGAATCAGGGAAAAGCTCTCTATTATCAACATGTTCAGGAGATGTCTGCTCTTCTCCTGATGCCCTTCCCTCCTCACCGCTCTCAACAGAGTACATGACACAGGGAGATGATCTACCGCTGCCTGATAACTCAGGCTTGTCTTCTGTGACACCTGCAGTGTCAGGTGACGTGTCGGCTACAGAGTCAGATGATGTGACAGCTGCAGTGTTAGGTGAAGTGACAGCTGGTGTCACAGGTACAACATTGGGAAGTTTGTCCTCATGATTACCTGAGGCGCCATCAGGTGGTGATCTAAAGTACAACAAAAACATTCATGAGTTGTATGAAAACTAAAAAGTGTGTTCGATTTAGCCATGTAAATTGGAGTTGTTTTCTCCTTGAACCTCTAGTTCAGAGAGTAGATAACTCCTAAATAAGTTCACATATCCTGAGACACAACCTCAGCTAGGTGATCAATTTTTTGAGACAAATTTTTTTGTAGCAATTTTGCTGCCAGGACCAAGATGGCAAGGTACAGTTTAGAGGAATTTTTTGGGCGCTAACCACAAACTGATTAATTAATAGTTTGGGTAGTTGGGCAACACTTGGAGCTAGTAAATCTGATTCTTCGGTTCAATTATGACCATACCATTGAGTGTCATAGAACATATGTGTTAGAGATTTTTATACCTGTCTTTAGCCTCGGCTATTGTTTGCCCGTCCCCACCGACGGTTACATTCCCATTCTTTTCACCCTCTCCATCAGATGAGCTGAGGCTATGGAAAGGCTGCTCACTCTCAGGGGAGGAGCGAGCAGGAGAATTAAAAGGGGAGTCAAATCTATGAGCTGCCACCATTGGCTAAAATAAAAGATAGTTGATGTCTTGCGTCAGTAAGTCGCAGTTCAAAGCACTTTGCACATGTGCACCAATCAAATCAGGTTGGTTATCTTTGCACCGTAGCGTTTGGATAGATCCAAATTTGCTCCAGTCCCCAAACTGAAAAGTCACCCCACCCATTAGTTAGCTTCTATAGGCAAAATATAGTTAGGTCAATTGGGCCAGTTTGTGGCATTGTCCCTACAGTGCAGAGAGACTCGGATCACAGAGTCGATCTGCAAGCAGTGTGGGTTCAAAGTTCAGCATCAATGAAGCTCATGGCAATGAGGTATGTGTAACAGCAAAACAAATTCTAGTGCCATGGTTTGCAGCAACATTCAGCAGTTGGAATTTTTAAAGGAATGTCTATGAAGTTGCTGCTAGGTAAAATATTCAATAATTTAACGCGAATCTCAACTATGATGTAAATTAAACTTACAGGAGTGCTGGCTATAATCAGCTCAGGGAGTTGTGAGGGAGGTTTATTTTTGGTCAGCTGATCAGCATTATCTGTGACCCCTGTGACCTCTGTGACAGCAGATACAGAAGCTCCGCTCTCAGCTGCGCCTGCAGCCTGGCTGATCATATCACTACTACTGCTCGATTTAGTTTTCAGACCTCCCTAAAACAAAGAAACTATAGTGACAATCACTAAATAAAATATGTTGCCACAAGGTCTTTATTAGAGTTGTCGTGAAAAGCAGGCTGCATGAGTATCCAATTCCATAGAGCAATTCTAACCACCCTAGTCTCTGCTTTGTTGAGGAAGATCCATTTCTTATTGCAGGGAATTATATTAATGCCATTGCTTTATCACCATGGAGGGCCAGAGAGACTGTCTAAACTCAAATTATTGGTTCAGGGATTCCTAATTTCTTGTATGACACAGTGCACTTACATTACATTAAACTACATTTAATACGATTTAATATCATCATCCTTAGCAGTTAAACGGCAGGTCCTGGTGGTAAACTGCAAATATACCGCATTGAGATACACTATTAGATGTTTAGCCCAGAATTCTCAATACCTTCATAGGTTGTTTCAACTTTGAAGGCTGCTTTGCGTGGTCAAGAGCTAGCAGTACAGCTATAGTGTCCAACTCCTTCTCATCTGCCTTTTTATTATCTAGGGTTATCTAAAAAAGTGAAGAAAGATTCCATATTCTAATTACAAGCGTGTATTACCCATGACTATTATTTGATGAGCCAGTGATTTCTGTGCCAGGAGACTTCATTTGCAAGCAACTAAAAATGAACGTCAAAACGATGGCCATGTTCAATACTAATGACCTAGTTATGGGGAGTTTGGGAGGATGCAACTGTCAAAACAGTTACCAGTTCCATGAAATTCTTAGAAGTGAACCAAGTAGCACCCAAACACTTAGCGCTTTTACAGACAGCTAGGATGGGCCAGCTAATTTGAAGTTCTAATTGCATATTTTTGCGAGTTTCATGCAACTACTACATAGAATAGGCGAATCGAAATAGAATTTTACATAAGATTACGTACCTGTTTGGCCCTATCTGTGAATATCTTGAGTACTTGAATTCTGTAATCTGGAATTACAGTGACGGGGTTGCCGGTTATAATTAGTGTCTCCAGCAGAGGCAGAGAACTTAGAAATCTCAGCTCGATCACCTGCAAAGTGTGGAATTTAGGGAATAAAGTCGATCACACTGATTAGATGAAACTATACCTGTTAAGACATATTCACTTGACTTCAATGACAATTGTCTTGTGTCTAGTCTATAGAACTGTACAAACACATCCATAGATGGAATCACACTCGCCTACTCTGTCTATTATACTGACTGTAATGCTAGGCCTTCTGCCGGCAGTAGCAAATTTGGATGCAGAGTGTAATAATAAAGCAAAACATTCACTCCAAATACTTTTGAGCAGGCTTAGATTGTATTTGCAAGAAAAACATCAAAACCTTGTCATAAAGTCATTGAAAAAATCGTAAGTTTTCGTCTCTGTCTGAAGACTGAGATAAAGAGATGCGGTTGCCATATTAGGCGCAAAGTTGTCCCAAGCTTGTAGGCATGTTGGAGCACACCTGGAGCACAGTGCCCATTTGTAAGTAGACTGTAGCGGGACCTGACACCTCCAACACTTCCGAGTTTGAGGTTAGGTGCTCCAACCAAATGATCTACCTCCTACTCCTAATAGAGTATTCATATTGTACATATTATTATCCGTTTCCAACACATAACCGTCTCAAATTCAACAGATAACCGGTACATATCACACAGATGGCATGCACATCCCTAATATACGCTTCCCACAGAAAATCCATCAGATAACTCACACATGACACAGATACACCTCATATATCCAACACATGTCCCAAAGGTACCTCACATATGTCCCACAGATATATGGATATCACCAGTAGACAATAACGTACCTGTGATATTTGATTGTTACTAACATCAAGATACTCCAGTGAGAAAAGTCTGCTGAAACCTTCTAGAGTCTCCAGACTATTCCCCGCTAGGTTAATACTCTTCACATTACCTACAATAAAGAGACAATCATGTTCATATACACCTGACACTCCATCATTAAAATTACACCCATCGAGAAATACATATACGTATAACTATGTTCGGAGGGATTAACAATACAAAAACTTATACCTATGATTATGGAAGCCAGAGAGGCCTTACAAATATCAAGGTACTATCACTTACAGAAACAAACATTTACCCATGATATAGATTATTGTTTAATAACACTGAATTTTTGACTGCTGAGCTCTTCATCAAGAATTAACAGTATAGCATCAGTTATACTAATCCCTTAAAGACTACTCAAGGACCAATGCATGTTATAGTCAAGCAGTTACCTATGATACAGTTTTGTCAGATTTGCAAAGTAAAAAAATTTGTTGCCCTACTTGACATGATTTATTGACGATGGAAAAAGTGCCTCCCATAAGGTATCATGCAAGCCTGACAAAACTTTATCATAAGTAACTGCCTGACTATAACATGAATTGGTCTTTGGGTAGTCTCAAAGTATATCATCAAGAGAAGAATTTGCCCCATTTTCTAGTACAGGGATGGATGATCTTACCTAGTCGAAGGTGAAGGTCAGAGAGATGTTTGATTTTATTTATAGACACATCGAGATGAGTGAGATAGCTCAGACTCTCTAGGTTCTCTATGTCTTCTAAATAGTTATCGTGTAAATCTAAATACTCCATCCTCTGTAGATATCGCTGAAAGACCAGACAAGAAAAGACATGTTTAACATGTAACAATATGGAGATGGGTTGCAAAGGTGTTTAAAAAAGCATTTTCGTAATAGGAGAATTAACTTGCATATTTCATTTTTAGCAGTTGAATGAATCAAATTTATGTTGCTGAGGTGATACAAGGTATGTACCCGAGCAGAAGTCAGTGCACATCTAAGTGTTTTCAAGGAAACTAACTGTACATCATTGGTGTATATTACAAATACCCCCCCCCCCCCCCAACCCCATGTCCTTATCATTAATTCCCTAAAACTATTGCATAACAGTACTAGACACTCACCATACATTCAGGTAGTTCAGATATAGAATTCTCGCTGAGATCGACCCATGTGAGGAGAGGCCAGGTGGTATTTTGTTGTGTCTGCCCTCCACTTTCATCCTCCCAATACAATATATTGTGTGTCAGAAAATCCTGAACAAACAAAAAAACGAACAAATTTTGATGAAAGATGGATTATGTAGAATTTAGACATAGCAAGTTACACAAACCTAATGGACCCTTAGCACTCTCCACACATCTACCGCAGAACATATCATCTAACCACATTGCAGTTTCATCTTTAGTATATTGTTTGTGTTGGGACCAGTTTGCTTTTTGTTCTATAATACGTTCCAATTTGCAACAGACAGTTAGGACCTGAAATAATTCACAGAAAAGCCTCCAGTGGGTTAGTCTAAGCACCCCCCCAAGACTCTTTCCCCGCCAAACTAGTGAATGAAAGGTGAACAACTCAATTGTTGCTGACAGCATGTAAATCATATAACAGTTACTGTTCAAAGAATATTGACATTAATCTGAGCCCTCATCTTCTGAATATGTTACCAAGAAGGAAGTGTTGAAGTAGTATATAAATAGTTGATTTTAAGACTTATTTAGCATTTTTGGCTGAGCTATCAAACAAAATTGAAAGTTTAATACCAAACAACCCAAGAACCGTGGCCCGTAACAAGGCTACACTCAATCACATCTGGGCAACACAGGATACTCTAAATCAAACCCATTGATTTCCAGGTGTGATTCCAGCTATCCCAGAGATGTTTAGGGTTGTTTGGTAATAAATCTTCAATTTAGAGCGTTGTGAAGTGAAGTGAAAGGAAGGAATGCCACAATACTCAGCAACTGCACTCCAATAAAATAAAATAACTGAAACACGATGAATTGGTCACAAGCATAAACCTATAAATACTATATTTATATTTTTATGGTCACAAGTCATATGTTACAGTCATCCTACAGCCAGGAGTTTTGGAGTTTGGACCATCCTTCGTTATAGTACAGTACAGTACAAGCTGAGCAAATACCCTCCCAGCTGTATAATTACTTAGGACACAGACCTGCAGACTTGTGATGGATTTCTTGATTTTAAGCTTTTCCACATTTTGCCTTGCATGATCCAGTCCATTGATCTTGGTCACATTACATTTCACCACCTGTAATCCGAGTAAAAAATACAGTTACTAGGAGAAGCATGTACACATTATTAGATTGAGCCACCTTGGCCAAGTTTGTATTGCCACCTGTATGGATTCGAAGGTTCAGATATTAGTTTTGTTTCAATAAAAAATCTCAAGATGTCGATGAGTAACTAACTATACATAAAGTTTTGTAACTCCGTATTGAATAACAAAAGCTGATGACATAGGATACCCAAATGTAACATAAGAATTCCCATACTTTTTGTTTAGATATCCCAATATCTGAATTGATGGCTCAACGCTATCTGCCAGCTGTGAAGCTTTAATGAAGCTGAACAATGTAAGATTATCTTAACACAAGCTATCAAATAACCACATCAATGAACAGCTTTTACTCTGACCACAGAGAAAATTTCTGATTATTCAATCATATCACAGAGTGAGGACAAAGTTATCCAGTGTATATTTTTACCATCATGGGGTTACTATGTCCAACAGACCTTGTGAGGTCTTGTGATCAATCCCTGACACTACCAGTATGATAAATGATATTATAAGTATTAGATAATTTAGATCAGTGGCTCTCAATATTTTATATTGTAAAATAAGGTGATAAATTAGTGAACTAGTTTTGACCCTTCAAGTGTGGCGAGGATATAAAACTCACGCCCATTTGAGATGTGAAGGGTCAAAACTAGTTCACTAATTTATCACCTTATTTTACAATATATAACACAATGGATTTATGTGTAAAAAAATGTCACCGTGAACGGATATAAGTGATGGATTGCTAGATAACTCAGGATAATCATTCATGTAACAACATGCATATTTTTGTGATATTCAATAAGCGTATCCACCCACCTCCAAATATTTCATCGCTTTGAACATACTGAGGCTGTATTCTAGATTGTTCATGTTTATATTACTAGTTCCTACAGCCTTTTCAGTTCCAATGACCTGAATAATAAAACCGATTCATAAGCTTGAGCAAAATCTGGTCATTTATTTGCAAGACAAGGAAGTACACAACTAATTTTATGACAGGTTTGGCCGAACAAAACCTTCACACAAAACAAAAGCTTGATTTTCTCTCAACTGTTGTGGTTAAGCTTGTTGAATTGCTTATTGCACAATTTATAATCAGCATAAGACAAGCAGGAAGTAGAATTTATTATGAATGCATCAGGCAACTGCGAAGGCGTTTCTTGCATATAGACTAGCACTGTCTAAAAGATTTAGTACAATCTGAAAACCTTTATTTATTTGGAGGAAACTTACCCTCAACTTTTGGAGTCGAGTCACAAAATCTAATATATGGCCAATGTCTCTACTTGGATTACTGACTGCAATTCAAAAACAAACATAAATTAGACTCCCTCATATGATTTCATTCATAGAGATTAAATGTTTGACCGACAAGTGATCACTAAAATATTGAAAAATCCAAGATCCAAGATCCAATCAAGATATAATATGTCATAACTAGCCCAGTCTACCTAATAATACCTTTTCCAGATTCCATGGTAAACAAATTATGTATAGTGGATAAACAGTTTACTTTCCTAAAACAACCCAACTTACCGACAGTTTGAGGTTTGGTCATACGGTCAGTGATTGCATGTAGCTGAAGTGGATCCATCGAGCAGACTGAGTCTTTCTCTAATAAACTCTCTCCACGAGAAAATAGCGTCTCAGCTAAAATCTGTGTGACTCCATTTATCTCCTGAAGAATAATGTAAAATGGTGTTGTTTCAGAATGGAATGTTCATAGATTGTTACAGTCAACGATGCAACCTTAAACTAGTCACTTCCCATATTATATAGCCGTAAGGAGGTTAGGTATAGGTTAGGCAGATTGCATGAATCATAGCCCAAGGAATATTCATTTTTTGAGACATGGTCCTGTAGAAAACTAGGTGTGCGGGCCGAATCAACACTTGGAAACCATTTCCTAATTATGGCATCTCTGTTTGATGAGGAGTGACAAGAATCCGACTCCTTTGTACTGTTGTGATAATCATAACTGCTGCTACTACGTTGACGAAGCAGTATAAACGCTTAGCCAGACGCGACAGCTGGGACCTAGAACCTAACAGCTCTATCCTGCTGGCAAAAATTGCTAACAGCAAGTAGTGAGACCACTTGTATGAAATTTGAATAATAGATCAGGCGGTCGTAAAATACACCACATGCCGAGGGGCGTATAGGGGTGAGGCTATAACAATGAAGGGGGAGAATACCTGATAATCATTTGCAATAGCAGTTAAATGTTACAAACCTTGAGCAAGCAGATAACTAGCAACAACATTCATCCCGAACCAAAATTGAGATTACTGAGGTAAAGTTGAGATATGTCAAGATCAATCAGGTTTTTTTAATAAGATAAACACAATAATCACGATAGAGTTACTATATAATAAGGATAATAAAATAACTCTATGCAAGCAACTTACATATTTTTGAAAGTCGAGAAACATTGCTAGCTGAAATGGAATCATTTCAAATTGCCTAAGTAAAGCTTGCAGATAGCGTTCTAAGCCGCCCCTTCGCTTCTGTATGAAAGATTCCGAAGTGTTTCCAAAAGCCTTCTTGGGTGGCAAGAGCTTCTTGTCCATGTTGTATTTTGCGACCAGCTGGGGAAAGAAAAGATATCAATAACTGCATTTCCAATCAGACAGGCACCCTGCAGGAAGGCACCTGGTATTCATGGCCGTGCTACTATTCACTGAGGCGACTTTAAAATGAGTTGTCTGAGCTTTGTCATGACAGGATATGCCCGATGATGATTAATTATTTCATTTTGAATAATAATAACAGATACTGAAAGGTACGACCCGTTTTGCACAGTCATTGTTATTTAAAAAATGTGCATGGTATCACTGTTACTTCTGGTGCATTTTGATTTTGAATGTGTTGTAGATTGCAGCTACAGACACGGGTTGACATGTATGAAATCGTTATGTAACATAGAACTTTTAAAAGATAGGGATATTCTTGTCATCAGGTTCGATTCATACAAGATTCTTACCTGCTCATGCATCTCATGAAACTCACTGTACCGATGTTTCACCACCCAGTGGTAACCACCCATCCTTACTTCAATCACATAGTCCTACAAACATCAAAATCATATAGTATGTTGTGTTTCAACTCAAACTTGAATGGAAATATCACAACTTGTGAGACTACAATAGGGACTGGAACAAAAAGTTAATACTCAATATAAATCCAAAAAATTACAACTCTGTTGACCCAGGAGCAGATATTAATCTTTGTATTAGTAATACAAAGATTAATATCTGCTCCTGGGTCAACAGAGTTGTAATTTTTTGGATTTATATTGAGCTTTTGCCCCAAAAATCGATCGCTGTGATAGACATATAAGCAAACCACATTACTATACAGGTGGATATGCATTTTGGGCATGGTTGGGCAAAAACATGACAAGTGTACATCTAAATTTACTTCAATTTAGCCAGGAAAATAAACACAAGATATAATGTGTCACAACTGGAAAGTGTCACTATAGAGGCCCAGGATCAACATGACTTACAATCATGTTCTATCCGAACCACCTTCATTAAACCCAATCTGCAACCAAGCCGAGTGGTCAAGGACGAATGAAAAAGGTGGAAACAGTTTGAGATAGGGTTTGTTGCAACCAATAGAAAAATACAAGTTAGACTTGATACTTACATCAACTTACATCAAAGACGACATCACGCTAGACCGCCTAGGGGGGCGTAAGGGGCGTGCCTCAGTTTTTGGACATAACTACATAAGGTTTGGACATGTGAAAATAGGAATTGTTAGTTTGGGTGTGTACAATACATTCCATTTAGATGGAGTGGGTCTTAATTGTGATGCACTTTGTCCAAGCAAGGTGTTAACTCTTTGGTCCAGGCCTATTCAGAAAGAAATCTTTTTTGGCAGTATTATTCAGCAAGTTCCTTGTATTGGTGAATCTTTCTTTTTGATAAGTAACTCTTTAGTAGAAGAAAACTCATGTCCATTATTGATTATTTTAGTACCATGCTGAATCATGTAATCAATCAAGCACCACCCTTAACAAGGAGTAGCTCCTCACTCGTAAACTAAGCCGGACAACTCAACAGCCTCAGAGCAATGAACTCCCTCAGAGGGTGCAGTCAACAGTTACCAACAGAACAAACAGGTTAAAATGTAACTTCTATATTACTCACAGTGTGACTCTCAATCTGCTCAGTATTGACAATGCATATACTGTTGTCAGAATTTTCTTGGGCATATGAAGCCATAGTGATGGTGTTTAGCTTATCGGTTTTTGAACATAGTTTATAGTTTAGATGATGCTGCAAAATGCAAGAGTTACTTCGTCATTAAAAAATGTTTTACAGGAAATGATAAAAAATACTTTAATGTTGACTCGCTAACATATTTAGTGGGTCAAAACGTCATGATCACGGGACTGTAATTCTAGCAAAATCTTCATGTATAGACACTCACTTTGGAGAGGACTTATCAGACACCCCTAAACTCAATTGCAATTAGGAGATTTAGTCTATGGAACTGCCCATTTCACTTTGGACCAAGAGTTTTGCTGATCAACAAAAACAATTTTTGTCTTTCCACTATTTTATTTGGATCTTTTACTACTTACATCTGATGAGCTATTGAATCTACCAAAATCTCTTGAACACAGACACTGTAGGGAGATTAGAACAATTATCTGGATACTCAATCTGCAACAGGTTGGTAAAGTGAAGGCCTTTTTATGTATATGATCATCATTACATTAGCATTACATTACTTTTACTTTACTTAGCCCAACACTCAACTTGCTCAACAGCATCAATCAATCATGAAAATCAGGATTGATTGGTATTCATCATCATTTCCAGTGCACGAGTCATTACTAGTTATTGGTTCTTGATGAATTTCATTAGGTACCATTGGTGATGGTAACAATCAGTGAATTAGATATCCCTTCTATTCACAGAGACAACTCCTTCCCCATTTTATTATAATAATTATTTATTTATACATTGACTCATATTCTTCTATCTAACTTGAAAAATGAATGCTGTAGAAAATAAATATGTACCAGTTCTAGATTACAATAACTAAATTAGTGTGTTGATTCAATAATTATAATACCTAGTAGAGGTATGATGAATATATTAATTGGTGATGTGGGGTGACTAATTTGGCTAGTAAGTAACCTTCTACTCTGATGAAACACTCACCATATTATATCTGGTGTAGTTGATGTTTCTTGTACTAACACAATGCCACATAGAGGCTGATTGTTTTTATCAGCGTTGGGATTGTGAGGATTTGAAGGACTTGGAGGGAAGTATCACAGCCTCTAAACTTTGATACATTTTCCAGCACTGTAGACTTGATAACGGTAAGACATAGATGACTGACTCTGACATTGTATCATGGATCTATAGGCCTATATACATAGAACCCCCAACGAAAACAAAGAAACTAGGCCCAGCTCGCATCCAAGTTTGATTAGTTTATAATTCTATAGGCATATATAAAATGAGAAAAAGTCTTGTTAGAGCCACGACATGCGGCTCACAACAATAAGTATGGGCCAAGTGGTTAGAAAAAGCTATGGACTAGTCTGTGACTCATGTAGACGTAATAGTCCTCAACGGGACATTAGAGCAGCTTCAGAGAGACACAGACAAATTACCTGACGTAAAGCTGATGAATTTTGTGTAAGGCATGATGATTACTAGTGTTTATCATTGTTTGGCGACATTTGCTGAACAACACACCTGTGCCTGTTATTATCTTTCTGGTATGAGATGCCCAGTGACTTTTTAAGCCAAGGGGTTCATAAAAGATGAGCATTGCAAAGCATGTTGAGCGATGTAGTTGGAAAAACAGCCCTTGTTGCTGTATATACAATTAGAATATGTCGGCAATCCTACAACTCTGCATGTATATACAAACTACTGTGTATTGCTGTCTTAAAAGAGTGTTGATGTTTTAAATCAAAATTTACCCAACTAAGCTCTGGTCCGGACAATCATCCCAGCAGTGCTTATTGAAACATTATTTCCATAGTAT
Source organism: Membranipora membranacea (assembly GCA_914767715.1). Taxonomy (NCBI): domain Eukaryota; kingdom Metazoa; phylum Bryozoa; class Gymnolaemata; order Cheilostomatida; family Membraniporidae; genus Membranipora; species Membranipora membranacea. Next base: position 15,912,603 of record OU612068.1, read on the forward strand.
AAATTGCATAATCAGCAACATTCAACAGTAGCTAACTGATCATCAAGTTACTGTGTGTTTTTTTAGGGCAGTGTGCCAATTTAATCAACTGAAGACTTGGCATCATTTCAATCTATTTGCCTACATATCATCAAGAAATGATGTTGTACATGTATAACCTACATTGTACCAGAACCAGAATAGTACAGCTAGTAAGGAGACACTGAGATTATCCCTTTTTAATGTGTTAACAACTCTGATCTATTTACCTAACACTCATCACAAGTCATCCAGTTACAAGCAGGTCACCACTCACTAACCTATACTATCACATCTACATCTACCTTAAAATACCTGCTGGATTACTGACTATGAAGTATGTACTACAACTACAAGTGTAAGCCTAGACTGCCACTAGATGGACTTGAGCATTAAGTCAATCAAATAAATCCCACGCATAACAAATATTGTTTCAGACTCGACCTAGACACCGTTTATATCTGACTGTGCTGCTCAGCTAACTTGACATAGTTTTAGGGATCTTCTTTGTCTTATGAGCATCAGTGGTATGTGTTGCTGTCTTATATAACAATAGCGCTGAATTAACATGGCTTTATCTGCAGCAGCACCTATAGACAGAGCAGAGAGGCTGTATATCACTGGTGGGGATAGAAGACTGTCTAATATCTCATCTAATGGTACATGCACTAAGTTAAATGTTTATTATTACAGAAGAGAAAGTATGTCTTCTCGTAAGAAGGTCCTGTTGAAGGTGATTATCCTTGGAGACAGTGGGTGAGTAACCTTATTATACTCTCAAACACCTTGCCTATCCTATCATGAATGCCTGTAGCCTTAGTGTCATGTAAATATATCTTTACTATGGATCTTATATTATCATGTCAGTTATACAAAAGTTATGAAGGCTAAGTCAGAATTTTAAATGTCAACAACCTCATTTTCAACACACAAATTACTCTAATGTTACGTATTGTCTGAGTTTGCATCAGTGATTTGTCCGAAAAGTAGATCTTTCTGATCTATTTATTACAATTTATTCCTGGGCGTGTCTGGCAGTTAAACCCCAGGGTTCTGGGTCTGAATTTTGTTCAATATGTATAGTTTATGGGAATTCCAATTTGAATCAATCAGCCTGACCATTTGTGTAAGCATATAGTCATCAAAGGTATGAGTCACTCACTACTCGACTAGCTATTTAGAGACACAGCTCACCAGTAATCAGATGTGGTGATGAATAGTCTAAACTATATAGCTAATTAAACAAACTAAAATCAGCTAGATTGCTGACCATGTTATGCAAGTATAGGCATGATGTATTGGACTTTGCCATTTCATTTGACCTAACATGACTGTTTTTCTTTCATTTCTAGAGTTGGAAAGACTTCTTTGATGAACCAATTTGTGAACAAAAAGTTTAGCAATCAATACAAAGCAACAATAGGCGCAGATTTTTTAACAAAGGAAGTTATGGTTGATGACAGATTGGTCACAATGCAGGTTAGTAAGAGAAAATCACATTCGACTCAGAGCAGGGAAGTTTTGTCTCATGTATGTTGTCATAGAACTAGAACAACCACAGTCATCTGCAATCTCTCTGCATGATATGGAAAGAGGCTTAACAAGACCTGGCCTAACCTCATATAGTCTTAACAGCGTTATCAGATATAAATCACTCAGGGTGTAAGGGTTCCTCTTTGGCGGCAAAGTGACGATAGGTATAGCTTGGAACCTTATGCTGCTTTTGCTATGGCACTACGGTGGACAAATGACATCCCCATCAATTTGAGTAAGATTAGGGAGCCTGCATTTTTGGTTAATAAGGCTATTCTGTCAACTTCCTCCTTAGACCTTCAAATTGAAACTTATGCGGCACAGGGTATGAATAGAAGTCATCTACAAAAAAAAACTATGAAACTGGCAACCTCTATTGTAGTCGTTGATACGACCAGAGCCATTTTACATGGTACATGTACATTTGAAAGTTGCGAAATAGAAGGGACAGCAAAAATATTATGGAACACAGAAGGAAAGTTAGAGTGATTAGTTTTAGCATAACCCCTTATTAAAGACTTTGTTTGAGGCTGCTCTTTTGTATCACATCTTATTCTCCATATTTTATTCTATCATCTGAGCGATTTTCAGCTTTAGAATCCAAATATTGAGGAAGTTATGGCCTCTCAAACTTCCAGGGTGATTGCCTTCAATCGGCATTGGGAATAAGCGGATGTTTACCCTGGGGTATGTCACAACCATAGACATGTGACATAGACATTATGAGTTATTAGTTAATACACTAATAATCACACAGATAAGATGATGATCAAAATTCAGACCTGGGTGGGAATCGAACAGGGTCCCCATACCCATAGGCAACGACGCTACCATCACACCACTTGGACAAACTAGGTTAGTGGGTTGTGACGTACCCTAGGGATTGCCGGCTGATTCTTACTGCCGATAAATTGCCGTCACCTTGGAAGTTTGAGAGGCCATAACTTCCTCAATATTTGGATTCTAAAGCTGAAAATCGCTCACGTGATAGAATAAAATATGGAGAATAAGATGTGATACAAAAGAGCAGCCTCAAACAAAGTCTTTAAGACTATTAAGGTTTAACAGATTCCTTGAGTTCAATGAGCCATGGCTCTGATTTATGAGAATAACTCAGTATTACTCTTTTTTTTGTAACCAATGATAGAACACTGTCGGGATGTTAGGCTAGAACACTGTCCGGATGTTAGGCTACTTGATATAAGACCATGATAAGTCAATGAAATCTTCAATTTTTGTGTGATAGTATACCAATTCAACCTCCACCATCAAATTTGACTGTGATTGTAACTCTACACCAGTCTAACCTACACCAGTAAGGCCTATGTCATGTTTTAGAGTTTTGCCAATAGGCTTCATTATTGCTTGAGGAAGCGAAATGGTCACCGGTTTATTATTAGGCCTACCGTTTGGACTCTAGAAAGCTGAACTCTGTTTATCACTGGGCAGTTTGCTCAGTTGACTCAAACACGATAATCATTGTGAATCTTATCAGCAAGTTTCACGTGATTAATTCAGCTCCCTACTATCAGTGCAAGCTTTAAGTTTCATAATTTTACACTCCAACTATCTCTGATGTGAAAACTAGAAGCTCATAGACTGATAATGCGGGGAGTTGAACTTGTTGTGGGGAGTATAGAAAATGACACAATGGAGTTGGAATTCCTAAGGTCAATTACACCATGTGCTTGGAAAGTTAGTCACTGTCAGCTGATTTGGGATCTAGGATTCACAATAAAAATAGATTTCCTTGTATTGAATTTAGCTTTCAATGGGCGACAGAATGATTTGTGGGCAGGTGATCAAAGTATGATTCCCTAATAAATTGTGTCCTGTTCTCGAAAAAATAAGATAGACAATGATTTGTGTGCAGGTGATCAAAGCATGATTCCCTAATGAATTGTGTCCTGTTCTAGAAAAAAATAAGATAGATGGATTTGATTTTTCATCCATGTGATCACAATACAAGTAATAATTTGAGATAGATAACATGTTATAATGATCAGTTTAAACCATAGACTTAATATACTAATATACTAAGTATATTAAGTCACATGATGACATAGGTGACCTTTGATCTCATGAGTTTGTAACCATAATAGCTCTGATGATGCTCACTTGTTTTCTGTAGCTGGTTCAAGGACTTTTCTCTCAACATGGCGGTTTCCATAAGACGCTCATTTGTGTATGTGGTGGTACGGCTATTGAGACAAACAAAATGGATTATAGCCCTCGCCCCTACAATCCTTCTATTCTACACACAGCATTTAGGGGTTCACTGTCGGCATTGTGTATTTAGATCTGCTTGTGTTTACAACAAATTTCCCCTTTTTTTCCTATCTAAAAATAATCTTCATTTGAGATGGTTCTTACACACTGTCTCAGTCACCCAGTTTGGGGATGCCAGGCCCACTAACAACCTGTTAGTGATCTTTTATCCTCAAGAGTCACAATTTAAATGCCTATTGAGAAACTTTGTTGTTTGGATGGTACAGAATGTGAAGTATTGAGGCTATTTATTATAAAGTGCAAAAAATCTCCCTGCTGTTGTATGTAAACCTGGTTCTCTCCTACCCCTCATATAAGCTCTTATATCCTCACTCTGTGATGTCTCAGCGTCTCTGTAATACTTGTAGATTTGGGACACGGCAGGTCAGGAGAGATTTCAGTCCCTGGGAGTTGCGTTCTATCGAGGAGCCGATTGCTGTGTATTAGTATTTGATGTCACCATGCCCAACACATTTAAAACTCTGGACAGTTGGAGAGATGAATTCCTAATCCAGGCAAGCCCAAGAGACCCAGAAAACTTCCCATTTGTAGTCATTGGCAACAAAATCGACTTGGACAACCGTGCAGTGAGTATAGTGCCTCTCTTCATCTTTTTAAGGGTTTAACAGAAATATTTTTCAAGCATTTAGCAAGCATCAAGCGAGCATTTGTGTTACTAAGATATGGTTATATTACAAGAAAGTGAGCGGAGGTCAGCTCATTTCATTGATAACTGTGTTAGCGCCACACTTGGGATGAAACCTAAGTGTGAATATTAGTGTCTTAGCTGATCCTACCCACACCAAATTCACATCAACTAAATAAACTATGTTTGTGTTTTATAGGTGTCAACCAAACGAGCCCAGGGTTGGTGTCACACTAAAGGTGATATCCCTTACTTTGAGACATCAGCTAAGGAAGCCATCAATGTAGAACAAGCCTTCCAGACAGTGGCAAAGAATGCGCTAGCTCAAGAATCCGACGTGGAAACATACAATGAATTCCCAACCACTATCAACCTTAACCGACAAGAAAACGCCCAGCAAAATAAATCAGGCTGTGGCTGTTAACTATGACTAACTTATTCTATAATACTGTATAAGATATTATATGGGCCTAAGCACCATGCTGAATTAAAAAAGGGAATAGAAAATTGTTGCTGCATGGTATATGTTATCTGATGTGACCGTTCTTGCTATGGCTTGTAAATATCAGGACCCAACCTCAAGAGACTAGATTAAACCTACCTTATCATCGAGATATTTGAGCTACCACACATGCCAATTGCTGAGACAAAACAATAAGGTGGCCTATTTTGTGATACCATGGAAGTTGTCTGTCTTTTTTCGAATAGTTTGCAACTCCAGTTTATGATTATCAGGACTAAATGGTATAACCTCTTGCTTCACAGTAAAATCATAGTAACATTTATGATCAGTAATAATTATATACACTTCTTTTGATGAGATTGTCAGTAGTATGTTTATTATCAAATACTATTTTCATGATAAAAATCTGTAAAAATCAGTCTTTACATGGCATGGCATGAATTGTCCCCAGAAAAAGAATAATATTTTATATACTCATAATGTTACATATTTTCCATTATGCTCTTTGGTCATGTATACATCAAAATTACAAAACATGTATATGTATACATCAAAATACAAGTCATTTCTACTATATCTAACAAGCACCAGACTACCCGCTTCCTTATCAGTCGGAGTCAGCCCAGGTTCCTTGTCAGCCAAGGAGTCGGAGTGATAATAGTAGTTATGATCACATGGCTTGACAAAGGCTTTTGACTTATAAAATTTACAAATTAAAAACATTCATACTGGATACATACCTCGAAACTGACTAATTGTGATTATTTCATCAGTTAACCCGTTGGTATCAATTTGAAGGCTTACAATGTTTGCTAATGGTGATATTTACTGAGGCTATCACTCCCCATATAACCAGTCCAGAGTTGTTTTGAGATTGGTTTCCAGTCAAGAGCTCTTTCCCCCTCCTTCTGCTTGCTGCTTTCAAGATCATGGCTTGTTTTAAGAATGGGATAACTCCAGAAGTTTTTCTCGATTTCAATCATTGTCAAGTCTAGTTTACTTTTTTCACTCAGATATCCTCCATCAACATTATTGATCATCCCCTGAGCATTGAAGGTGAGAACTAAATCAAGTTTACCATCACCGTTGGCGTCGCCTATAGCACCTGTTGTCCGGGAGGACTGTTCCATTACCACGCAGCGATTAGTGACTTGAGGTTTTTTGTCGTCAGGGTGAAACATTTGGTTCCAGTTGGTGGAGCGTTTGTGAATTTTATGCTTCCATTCTTCTATTGTAGGATCTGTAACATGATATGAGTAACACATCTTGTTAAAATAATTTTGCATTTATATAATAATATTTAATGTCTTCAAATTGGTAGATAAACTTAAAAAGAAATATCAAGAGAAATTGTTATCTGACTTCCTAAAACACTAGTATTCTTGACCACACATGGTGATGATAATGGTACAACTGTCAGTAGTCACAGATGTAGTGGAAAAGTGATAACAAAATATAAAAATGTTTATGATGCAGATATTCAGACTGATCCTGATGAGTTTAAACCAACATTTTGAATAGTGAATATCACACATACTGTAGTAAAACTTATCCATGTCTCGTCGGAATACCCTTCGAGGATGGTCCCGGGTCTGCCAGTCCACAATGAATACTTCGGAGGCAAGGATATCATAGTCTTTGAGGTCACAGTGAAGTCCAGAGCCTTTGGCTTCAACTTCAATGAGATCCTTAGTAGAGCTGGATTTATTACGAGTGAGCTACAAACAATTTTAATTTTACTGGGTCGAGAAACTTGATATAAACTTTCTGGATTATAATTGGTGTTATCAATCACATTTCGGATATGAACATTCTTATCTTCAAATAGAAGATATATTCTCATAGTGGTAAGAAACAAGGTCCATCTCGTATGCCTGACTTATCTGAGATGGGGTCAGGTAAATACATATAGCAAGATAGTTCCCTCTGTGAATGCTGAGTAATACCTTGAAAGCTGTGTATCACACCGTCGCTGCCTCAATACCCGACTTTTGCACTAACAATAGCCACCACAGAGAGAAAAAACTTGTTCTAGCAAATACAGGGACAATCGATTAACCTAGATGTGGTTAAACACAAATTATTTCACTCACATCCCTTTGTGGATCGATACCATGGACAACACCTATACCAGTGTCTAGTGGTGTCCCATGACGACCTTGAACTCTAAACACAAAGAGATCCTGATGTTTATTTCCTGTATTTATGACAAGGTCAGAAGTCATACTGAATCGTGTAGTGTTAAAAGTCCAGATTGGTTTACCGTCTTTACCACTGTGCACTGCAATCTAAAAGATGAAGTCCAGTCTTATGTATTAAATGAAATATACCATATTAAAAATTATATTACGCAAAATATACATTCATCAATTTTCCCCAACTTTTGCATTGATTTTTTTGGCACATAGATGGTTTTGACTGCATGCCAATTGAACATTTTTCAATATCATATAAATTATTATTTCAGACTAGTCTTATTTAAAGCCATAAGCATTTTAGGTGTTGCAATGCAGGGATGCCGTATACCTATTTTAGTTTCAAAAAAACTTTGTCAGTTATGGAAGCTGCAGTAATTATTTAGAGCAGTTGACCTAGGAGGCATAAGTCGACTTCTGTCTCTTCTGTAAGAAGCTGTCCTGCGTAATACTGATTATGCTCACCATAGATTTATTGTAGTCAGGCCATGTCCCAATATTCCAGTGCACCATAAAGTCTAGGTAGCTGTCATCATTAAAGTATCCAATCCCTGGCGTCCTTTATAATATAGAGCAGAATGATTTTTAGTTTTGAGTTCTAGGGTTGTCTACTCATTCAGTAAATGTGTCCGTAATTCTTGAACTGCTCTATGATTGTCTAAGTTTAAATGTTTGACATAATAAAAAGTTACCATTTGAAACAGTAAGACCATGCGGCAGCAACTTAAAACCAAGGCGTATAACCGTCACACTCAAAGGTTCACTGAGTCAAAAGTTTTAACTTACGTGTAACTTTCTGCTATTTCTGACTCAAATTTCCAGATCTTTGTAAGTTTATGGCCATCGTATGCTGCTAGGAAACCGTCGAAGCTAGATACAATAATATCATGGCATCCATCATGGTTAATATCTGCCAGCACGACCGGTACCATCACTCCTTTTTTCTTGGCCCTATAGTATAACGGAATGTTCTGAGAAATTGGGATGTTTTACAAAAAAAACAAAACATTCCTCTTCACATCAGCAGATAAAAAGGTAAGGCTAAAAATATTGTCATGGTACCTACTTGAAAATTGTGTAAAAGCCGTTTTTGAATTCTTTGAGACCTTTGTAGGTTTTGTCATATTTTAGTTTGCCTGCCTCAGATGGTATGGAGACAGCTTGATTGATCAGATGTGCAATTTTGATCAGGAACAGGCTACCTGCAAAAAGGAAAGATAATAGCTGCGAAATATGTTTGACCCATGCGGTTTCTGTATCTCATCCAGATCTTTTGGGCCTTTTCTATATAGTGTTGGTAACATGGCTTTTATATATAAGACATGAATAAATTGGGTCACATTTCCTGAATTTTTCTAGATGTTTTTGCAAAAATAAGAGAAAACTCCTTTGATCAATGGTCGTTTACTAGTATGAATAGTTTAAGTACGGAGCTTACAGCCACAATAAATTTCCACAAAAACAATAATAATAAAGAAAGTTCAGCTGCCAATCCAAGTGTTCATCCTGAATACCCCAGTTTTACTATTCAATGAAAAATATTTTACCTGCAACAGTTTCACCACCAGTCCCGATAAGCATATACTTCTCTCCCTGCTTATCTGTGTGGAGTACAGGAGAGTTGTACGTCTCTAAGCCATCTGGCATTTCAACATAATTTCCTAACAGGTGTCCTGTACTCCCATCCATCATCAGCAGCCTGCCAGGATTCCTTGTCATGTTTTCTGGTGGAAACTCAGGGTCACCTCCATGCGGTAGAAATACCTCAGGCACATTGTCACCATTTGTGTCAGTCACGACTGTCGCGTGATCAACAAAAATTATCATTAGGTTGGAATCATAGTCAGGTAAATACGTATTTATCAGTTTATGGTTGGAATACAATAAACTTCATAACCAGTCTTCCTTCTGACAAAGATTGTTAGTGCTGTTGATGAAACCAGTGAGTTAGAGTGTTAGAGTGTCTCTAGCCTGTCTTGACAAGCTTTGTTCGGTGGGGGGGGGGGGGAAGGGAACAAAGCTTGTCAAGACAGGCTAGAGTGTCTCTAACTCCTTGATCAAAACCTAATCGCTATATATTTTTCTAAAAATGAATTTTGCTAGTCTAAGAGATTTGAGAGCTCCGTATCAGGCAAGTTAGCTCAAATCTGATGAAATGGCAGATCATGTTTTGTCTGTTGCAGGCATCTTGCTTCGTATTTAAAAAAAATTGCCTTTTAAAATGAAGAAATAATAATTTATTTAATGAACATACCTATTGGGTTATAAATGTTCCAGGCGTACTCAATGTAACTTTCTTTCTCCGTTTGGGGATCCCACAGTAGAGCCCCATCTTGGAGACTGAACGCAACGAAGGAACCCTTTCTGCCAGCCCCTACACAGTCCATATTGCCATCCTTATTGATATCTATATTGCCGCAGTTCAATTCGAATATCTCATTGTATGTTGATATGTTCCAGATATGCTTGCCTGTTTTGCCATCCACAGCTGTCACAAGTCCTAAAACATAACCCATTAACATGATGACTTCAGGGTCAAAAAGATTTCCTTGTATATTTTTGAATCTGAGCTTCAAATGAGACTTGCTAGGTTAACCAAAGATGAGATCATATCAATTGGTGTTTTCTTGAATGTATGTTGCACAAGTAAAATAAATTACCTATATGATAAGAGCAAACGCGTGAACGATGATTTGATGACCTAGTAACCAGGGGGCTATGCTTTACTAAAGCAAATGATCACATCGCTCAAAACTATCACTCACTTGGTCTTTCAATTAGACAAAATCGCTCCAAAATCGCTCACTCAGAATGTATATACAGTGCAGTTCACTTAATTCAAATCTCTGGGGACGCATAAATTTGTTCTAATTAAACATAGTTTGAATTAAGTGACATTAGAATGCATTGAAATCTGGCTGAAGGGACCTATTTTCCTTGTCTGAATTAACAGGAGTTTTGAGTAATAAAGTTTGAATTAACCAGCTTACACTGTAGTTCTATCAATGAGTGAGCGATTTCTGAGCGAGACTCGAGCCGGTATCACTCACTTATTGAGTGAGCGATCAGATTGTGATTTTGGCTGTTTTTAAATGGAAGACCCCCCCCCTGTATCACTAAAAAAGGTGTTTCTGTCAATAAATACACAAAATCCCTTGAATACGTATGGCAGAGTAAAAAACGACAAACTATATATATAACACATAAGATATTGATGTGTAAGATAAATATACCATTACATCCTTTTCGGTATTGTCTACAGTGCTGAGGTTGTCCGATATGCTTAGCAAGATCACCAGGTTGGGCAATTCCAAAAACTGCATCCTGTGCACCGTCACCATTGACATCTATAAGCCTCATTACAGATTCCGAACCTTGTTGAGAAACATAACATTACCAACACAGAACAAACTTTCGCTGGTGAGACTTAATCACGAACACCAAAACGGTGTGTCTCTCTGTCATGATGGATACCAAAGAGATGGACAGATATGTAGGGAACCATAACACAAATAATAATTCTTTTTTTTGGGGATGGTGAGAAGATGCAATCGGTTAGCGCGCTTGCTATTCAATGCCAGGCAATTTGTGCTGCAGAACTTTGGGTAAATTAAGATTTCCTAGCTGATAATCAGATTTACATGCTACTATAAGATACAGCAATCAGCACCTATTACTCAGTAATAATATTTCGTTGTCAAGTATTCAATTTTTAAGTCTGTCAGCCTAAAATTTAGCTACATCTTTAATGGTGTAGTGAGAAAATAATTTTATAGGTATGCCATCCTCCTTTATCTAAAATCAGCTCTTTATTTTTCATACTCAAGGTTTGTGAACAGAACAGGGTAAAACTTACCGAAATCGGAATATGAATTAATCCAACCAGATTGGCGCAATGAGTCTGCATCATGAGACTCTGTGTTTTTAGGTGAGATGTTGTAGTATCTCGGTATGACGACATAGTACCAGACCACTCCCAGCACAACCAGAAACGAAATCAGGACCAGAAAGAGCACCCTAGAAACAGAACGGCACATTACCTTTCTAAGAACTGAGGGCGCTGCTGTATGTTTCACACCAATATCTGATGCAGTGGCATCACTGTACCTCACCATTTTATCTGCTACAAGTCGCGTTCCTAGTCCTAATGCTCAGAAAACGCCAATAGTTATAAAATATCAACCACCAACCTTTGACTGTATCGATATTTCATACTTCTCAACTAGAGGAACAAAGAATGTTTTCCGAAAAGTGCTCACTTTGAAAATGAAACCTTAACTTTTGACAGCATTAGATGACCAAGTGTAGTCCCTCATATTATTACACATAGAGCGGCACTGCTAATATTATGACACAACGAGTCATTTCCCTATCATTTTATTCTATGCTGGTACATTATATACAAGGTGAGAGCCTCGGCTGTCATTCAGGTTTGGATTATAACATGTTAGCAGTTTTAATGATGGTGTGTAAAAATTGGCTGTTGTACATAGAAATTGATGGAGTTTGTAGAATAGTTCAGTATTTATTTCCTATGCTATCTTTTTCGCTACCAGGGAAGCTATTATCACATCAGCCACTACTTTCACTAGAATGAAGTAACGTTATGTTGTGACCTGCAGGAAGCCATCAAAACAAGCAAATAAAGATAAATCGGGAAGAGCATTTTTATCTCAATAAGTAATGCGCATTCATCTAGACTAGATATTGACGGATTCAATGTGAAATTTAGAAAGTGATTGAAAAATTAGCTCAGAAGTTCTGTTTGTAACACCAATAGCTTGCTTACTGCAAAGAGTTAGTGTTCTCTAACTCCTTGCTCACTGTGTGGTATATCCTCGAGAGTATTTGATTTGAAAAACAGTATAGGTAGATGCAAGCTCCAACTCTTGGTATAGGTAAGCCTCAATTGTGTAATGCAAATTGGACGTTTTATGTTTGTTTCAGGCAGCCGCTTCTTAATTTTCCTAAACCAGGCTTTCAGTGTGTAAATAGACTGTAGAGGGGAGGGGGGGGGGGGCAAATAGTCAGTAGTAGCCAGTAGTCGGGCCTGGTCATAAACCTATATATACAGTATTTATATGTAGCAATGTACGGCACAGGCCTTGGAATTTTATAACACCAACTGTCAACCAGCAAATAAGATTTGATAGCACCACATAGTATATATATATATATATATATGAGGGAGTTCAGGGTGACACTGACAAGGATAATTAAATCTTAGATAGACAGTCTACTTTATATGGCCAGTGGAAATTTGACAATAAGCTACTGAGAGCAAGAATGATGAAAAATACTGCTTTTAAACTGACAGCACCTTAATAACCACCAGAATGAGCAGCCAATCAAGAGATTTGAACAAAATCCTAATAGACCATTGTTATGGATTACAGGGCAGTGTTGAAATTCTTGATCTGCGATTTGTTCCATAGAGCAATCTAAAAGATGGAAGAAATTTTAGGGTCTTACCCAATATCGAACAGAAGAGTTCGTTTTTTAGGTGGGATATAAGTCTCTATCCTGACAGCAGAAGGCATATTACCGCTCAGTAGACCATCAGCTTCAGAGTCCAAACTGACATCATCTCCTTCCCCATCACCAGATCGCTGCAGGTTAGACCTGGCTGCTCTCGAGTAAGACAAACTCATGTTCGTCAATAGACCTCGACCAACAAATGGTTAAATGTGCAAGCTTTGTCCTCGCATATCCTAATAGTAAGAAAAGGAAGAGGAAGTAACACACACCCTGACCGCTCCTGTTCCAAGATTATAATTTTTTCCAAGGATACATAATTTTAGAGCATTTATCAGTGATTATATGAGTGATAAAAACTTAAATGGCTTGACCCTAATGTTGAGAAAAGGGAGGAGATGTATACAAGCATAAAAAGCATAAAAAATAATTACATCGTCCTGCAGTTGAGAAGCTTCTGTATAGCAAACGTATTGGTTACATATGCATCATCACAGTGTTTGAATCACTATGGTTCCATGGGTCGATTTTGTGGTTCACTCCAATTTCGAATGGTTAGTAGAATCCAGTGGATTCTAACCATTCCCATGATGGGAAAAACATGAAAAGAATCTGCCTTAAATCCCTTTGAAGGCATTGTGTGCAAGCGCCGCTAACCATTCAGCCACGACGCCAATTAGGAAATGGGTCGAATAAACACGGTTTGGATATTCGCGTCCAAAAAGTCATTCGTCACAATCGGAATTTGACTTTAATGCCATTTCCATGGGGCGATTACTACCGAAATCCTTACATAATCGATCCATGGAACCATAGTGAAAGAGTACTCTTCATAAGAGACTGCTTCATCGTTCATAGGCCTTGTGCTCATGAGCGTATACTTTTGAGATGTACGGCCCTAAAAACTGAAATTTGAATTGTTTGTCAGAAGGAACTGGTGCCAGAGGTTATTGACGTCATCAGTTCATCGAAAATAACTTGTAACTTACCCAGATTGGTAGAGTAGTGACAACAGAGTCTACAAGTTTACTAGCTTGTTTCTTTATACAGAATCCAGCCCCAAATTCATCACATGAAAGTGCAAATTGTTGCATGACCCCTGATGATAACCATGGGACACACCATTTGGTCTGATAACTTAGCCTCTGCACCTTCTGTTTGTTTATTCGAGATAATAGGGAAGCCTTACAATAATGTAACTATTATGACTGTTTGGTGATGATGTTTTCTATTAATTTTAGTTTTATAATCTTTGATGGTCCTATTCTGTTGGGTACCTAATGTTCTTTGATCTGAACATATAGAGTAGTATTGCTGAGGATTATGGTATTCTGAAATTGTGACTAAACTTAGAGAATCTGTAATTGGAAGCTGTAGAGTCAAGTGAGAATTTGCATTGCATTTGGAATAAGTTCCATTGGGAGATTATCGCAAATTCATAGGGGAATAAATTTTGGCTAGTTTTGAGGTGACTTAATGTTAGCTAGCACTAAGTTTGATTGAATTCGATGCTAGATACTAGAGTGCGTCCTAAAGGTGCAAGGCCATAAATGATACATAGTGTGCAGCAAACCACCATTAATTTGATGAGGGAAGGGAGGGGTTGAACATGAAATGACCAAAAGGAATCCCAACACAGTTTGAGAACTTCAACTACCACTACCACTGACTTAGCAATGTAACTGTCACACAACATTAGATACATTAGTGAGTGTTAAAAAGCAAATGATTATAGATTACCGTAACAAAAAATCATGTTTAGGCTGGTCTCTGAACTGGTGCATTATTTTTATTGCAAGAAATTGCTTTTTTTTGAGCATTTGAGAAATTCTAAAGGAGACAACAGAAGCACAAAACAAAAAACGAAAAAGCAGGTTCACAACATTCCCTACGATCAAATGATAATGATTCACGAGGCTTTAGTTAAAAATGTATAGTATTGAATTTGTTTAAAATGGCTGATCTGCTGCCTAGGTTTGATCTGAATTTATTGAACAGTTGCTACCAAGTGATAGTGAATGTCTGTTTGATTTGCTAATTATGCTGAATTATGCCTTAGATGCACTGCCTATTTAGACCTTTGATTTGACAAACCTGTAAAAAGAGAATTTCTTTTACTGTAAAGGGTATGTGGCTGCCAAATGTGACAGAAAATTGTTTTGGAGCTGAAGTTATGATTCTCATTGCTTTGCATTTTTTCTTGAGGTTTCTGAATTTTTTGCTGTACCGTCAGTGTACTATGATGAGCAGTATTCCATCATAAGTCTGATCAGAGAATACTGCTGTCATGTATTTTTTTGTTCTGATAAGACTCGACCCATTTTCTTTTGGTTAAAAATAACTTGCTGACCCCACACACATTAACATATTTATATGACTTGAATAAAAACTAGCAGGTATAGGTTTGTTATCCAATGTGTTGGCTCTGATTGACTGGCT
Source organism: Membranipora membranacea (assembly GCA_914767715.1). Lineage (NCBI taxonomy): Eukaryota > Metazoa > Bryozoa > Gymnolaemata > Cheilostomatida > Membraniporidae > Membranipora > Membranipora membranacea. Next base: position 15,927,640 of record OU612068.1, read on the forward strand.
CCCCATCTAAACAGAGCCAACACATTGGCTAAGGGTGGTACATACTACGGTGTAAATAGAACAAAGAAAACATGGTAAGTTCTGAGACGAGAAAAACAGTAGATTATTGGAATGTCTGGATTCAAATTCAAACTCCTTACAATTAGATTTAGTAAAATTCTTCTACTTACCTATTTGAAAAATACAGTATTGTGTTTTGGATAAATTAAATTGGAGCAGATTGGTTGAAAACCGATTCAATACTTATTGATGACTAAGATTTTTTTTATCAAGTTAGGGATATCAGTCGCTGTGCAGTAAACATGACGTGTCATCAGCATAAGAGAATGTAGTTTAGTGTTCATTAAGGATATTGTTGATTGCTATATTGAATAGGATTGGTCCTAGAGCACTTCTTTGGGGTCCTCCACATGTAATCGGTAGGGCACTTGGCTGTTGATCATCGACTTCCATGATTCGGGCATGATATGAAAATTAGTAGTAATTGTAGTTGACACTGCAAAATATAGTCCCCTTAGAGTGTTGATGAGTTGTTGATCTGATCTGATTTTTTTCATATTTGGCCCAATTCAACTCGATATAGTTGGCAGGCTGGAAATTTGTCTGTTGTTGCAAGGGTCTATTTTATCGCCCCTTTTTATAAGTGGGGTGACGAAGGCAATCAATCAGGGAAAATTGATTCATTGTAGCATTTGTTGGTATGGGTCCGTCGAGATAAGGCTAGGCTTGAAGGAGACCTAATATGTCTGTAATGACTAACTAACTAACTAACTCGTATTGCAGTCACATGAGCACTTAGACCAAGACAGACAGGCTAGAACAAGTTTGCTCCCTCTGCAGTGGTGGAGGGTGCGGCGCCAGAGACGCGGTGCCTTGATAGCAAAAATTTGCAATATCCCTCTAAAACCACAGAGTGAAAAAACTTGTTCTACCGACAAGCTAGGCTTAAACAAGGAACTGAATATTTCAGTTATAAAACTAAAATTAGACAGGCAAAAAAGAGGACCACTCCAAATATGGATTTCATGTCATAGAGCTGATTCCATTTCTTCATTTTTCATATTGTGTTTTGACTAAACTGGAACTGCCAGTTTCATTTCAGGTTTCAGGTGAATAGTACACAATTCATTCTCTATGCCTGCTCGTTCCACCACAGGTCTACTCCCAAACCTGGGATTTTGGCATTGTTTGACTGGCCCCCTTGAGTTTTTGTTGTTATTACACCAAAACCTGGGTCTCTGGCAAATGATTGACTGGGCCCCATATCATATCATCATGGGTGGGGTGCAAGTCAAACATAGACAGAAACCTCAGGTGTGGGGCACAGGGCACAGTTACTAGCCTACTTAAGAATACAATAAATACTGCCTCATTGCATTGATATGAATATGTATATCTTTTAATTAAGGCTGTGGTCTTGGTTGTCTATACCTGTCCTTGGTTTGATTCTCTCTGCCAGTAGTAATAACCACATCCAATGACAAACAGCTAGTTCAGTTGCAGTGACAAATGACACTGTGACAGCACAACCATAGGCATCTGGAGTTACAAGCATGTCCAGTATCAACCACCCCCTTTCCCTCTCGAGAGGGAAAGGGGGTGGTTGATACTGGACATGCTTGTAACTCCAGATGCCTATATGAGCACAACCACTTGTCATTTTAGTTTGTATTTGGCTCCTTGGCCTTTAGATTGTACTAAGCCTGTAATTTGCCCATATTCAGAATCAACAAACATTCTGAACATAGACAACATTCAGGCCGGCCAGCAGGATCCCACACCGACCACCGGGTAACCAATGAACTTCCTCCCTTCATCATCATCCACCCTACCCGCACATCCCATCATATTGAGGGTTGGGGATGTGGATTATAATGAAGCGCCAATACTGTTATACTCGCTAGTAAACCTACTCGAAAGCACTTGAGTTGCTGATGGCAGAGCCTAAGAGCTCTGCAGATTCAGATGAATTTTACTTCGACATTTCATGATACCTTTGTTGTTTAAATTATTTGTTCCAACCGGTATAAAAGTAAATCTACTAGTCTTCACTTGAGATCTGAGAACGCCATACCAAGCAATCATTTGAAACAAGATCGTTTCCAGTTGGCATAGCTTTAACTAAAAATTGTATCACTCCAACTACTTGTCAACAGAAAAAGTTTGGTGGAAAAGTCTAGTTCTTTCACAAACAGTAGAGAAAATGTGCCATGACTCGATGTTATGCAAAAAAAAGGGGAAAAATCAGAGTTCAGATATTTTTTACAGGCTTTAATGCTTCCTTGCACAGACATTGTATCGTATCACAGGTGGTTCTGCATGCTTCGTTTTATTATGATTGTATTTTGCAAAACTTAGATAAATTGCAGGTAACGAAATATTGAGAGTCCTCAAATAGCTTCAATGGATCACATTATGGAACCCGCTCCAAAACGGAGTAAAATTGAACCAATAAAGGTAGGCTTTATTGTCTAGTGCTTACTGTCAAAGCTAGTAGGTTTGCTCCACATATTACTTCCTGTTCGATTCTGCTTGACTACGAAAAAGTATGATTTTTCAGTAATAGCATAATTCGGTTGCCAGCTCAAGATGTATCTATGGCGTCAAAGTAATATATGGACTAAGCTAATCCTTTGGTTTCATGAGTTATGAAGACTTGGACCCTGATCCAACTTTGAACAATGAACTCCCTCATCCTCGAGGAAGAGGGAGTTCATTGCTTTGAAGCATGATGTGTTAGGACAAAGAATACCAAATACATGTTTTGTGATACATTCTAGTTTAAGCGCTTAAACATTGAAGGGATAGCTGGTGGTAGCATTTCATCTCTCAATTTAAAATATACATATATATGTAATGGAGATGTAAAAGTATGTAGTGATTGTCAAACCAACAGCTTACAACCAGGAATTCCATTTTCTTGCTCTTGCTATTTTCAGTTATTTCATTTGTCAATGAATTTCATGATTTGTCCTGATTTGTCAATGATCCTAATATCTTTTGACAGATCCAACTAATTGCACCAGATTACTGGCAGTCAGAAGATGGTGGAATGTTTCAGGAGATAATACCAAACAGCTGCCGTGATGACGTGACTCAACTTCAGGTTTGTCTATTTATTAAACACCTGATGTAAAAAAGTTGTGAACATCATTAGAGAAGTTGGATGCGTCCTTGTCGTTGATAGTGTATATTTGTTTCCGGTTGTGACATGTGATTCTACTAGTTAAGAACTTCAGTGGAGCATTTATCTGCAGCACCTATGGTTTTTTGGTTTTGATTTTTTCCTATATGCCTAGATATAATGGTTTTTTCCGCGTTGCACACCACACCTAAATCCTTGTAAAAGAAGCAACATATCATCATAATACAACCTGGTTGCGATAATAGCAAAGTTAATTGCCTACCTGCACTTTCGACCCAATTTACTACGATAACAGCAACATTTCCTATTTTTACTTTAGATTATCAAAGTGCCAAACAGCAGAGACATATGTATCGATGACCGATTTAAAATAAAATTCAGGCGATTACAGAATCCACTAGAACCCACGAAAGAGGAGACATCTACGATGCCTCATTCAGCCTCAGTTGATATGCAGCCGGATTCAACAATGAAAGTCTCTTATCAACAGTGAGTGCAATCTGTCTGCACTGCATGAGGATGAACGAGAAAATGTATTTTAACAATGCCTAGTGATTTCCAATATTGGTTTATAGATACTTGAATTCCAAAGTGATATATATATTACACAATTTTTATTTTGGCAGACAATCCCATGAGGATTGATGGTGTCATAAAGCCAAAGCCCAATTTATTGAAACAAATTTTTTTTGTGTTTCTAACCCTTTGGATGACATACAAGCGCTCTAAACAACATGGCTACATGTTGCTCCTAAACATGGTAGCTTTCTCAAAAAACCAATCTACTAATGTACTTCTGAAGCTGTTTTCCTACAAGTACAGAGGTTCAGTTTTATGCAGTGGCTGCTATTAGCTGGATAATGATGACTAACCTCACTTTTTATTGTAACAGTAGTGAATATTACATCGATTTCACATGAAAAACAGTAGTGAATAATGCATCGATTTCACATGAAAAATACTTATCCAGACCAGTGCAGGCAGTACAATGCGACCAGCCCGGTACAAGCACCGTAGATGGCTCTATTCAGAGTAGTGCGCTGGATTTCTCCCTACCCGATTATGATGATGAGCCGCCCAGCACTACTGTGTCTGCTCAGATGTCATATCCTCTGTCATCTTCAGCTGCTGCTGCAGATCTACCCAAAGAGCTACAGGAAAATATCGATGTGTAAGTATTTTGTTCAATTTGTTGAGTCTGAATTGGATGTTGGTACCAATCAGATAAAGCTATATACTGTAGAGTAATAATACTCTCATATGTATATGTATATACATATATAATATGTAGTATATGTATTACATATTATATATTATATACCATATATTTTTTACTATATTGCTTTTGTTAAAGACCTATTTTTGTTCTTGATCGAACTTTCCTCACAACTGAGTTGCAGAACTTGTGTTACAGATCAAGCCAGCTGCAAGACGGAAACACTTTGAGACAAGGTACAGGTAGTGACAACCCAGGGGTGGCGTCTCTTCCTCCCCAAACAGGTAAATGTCAGTTCTTCATAATGTCAATTGTAGTGATTGACAGTCCTGTCACTTCGCCATCTAACTATAAAGCTTGTTCGATTTTAAGAGAGATATTTCTATGTCAGACTTCTCGGAAATGGTTTTACCTGGAAGAAATATTTACACTCTTTATAACTCTTTGCAATGTCATTTATTTTGGCTCGATTTGTGATCATGATGGAGTTTGTGACTAGTTGATCTTTTCAGGGCATAGTGAGAAAAAACAGAAGAACTAAAGTTCTGATAACCATGAAAACTTACTTCTCTAGCTTCATTTATACTGCAAATTTTTCAGTAAGATTTTTCTTTTATATGAGCAACTGTTAAAAACAAGCAACAAAAAATCTTAATAAGATTTTTGAATGCTTCTAATGATAGCTTGTATGAAGGCCAATATCTGACCAAATAATCTGATGGAAAAATCTGACGGACGATCAGCAGTGTAAACACAGCCCCTCAGTCATGTCCTGAAATAGAAACTGTTTTTTCACATGGTAGACTACTTTGTCTAGACTTTTTATATCTATGGTCTAGAGGGATTGTCAAATTTATGTGTGCAATGCATACCCTGCTTTATACTGCTAGCTATGATACCTATTTAGATGATCAGATGGATGTTGATGAAATGCCTGGAGCTCTAAGTATCGCCTCAGGAGTCCAGGCACCCATCAGTACATATAATGTAGTAGAGCTTATCTCTCAGCTACAGAGGGACAATTTGAGGCCAATATTCACCCGACCAGAATCGCTGTATGAAGCTATACATGAGTGAGTTTGTGCTGTGAAATTTTCAACTTTCATATATATACATGTATGTGTAATATATATACATGTATATATATTAAACTTAAAGTAAAATGTATATATTATATATGAATATATTCATATTACTGGTATTATCAAGTTTCAATTTGTTCCAAGTAAAGAATGGTAAAAAAGGACAATCTGTGAGAGATTAAATCTGTGTGTAAAACAAGATGTGGGACATAAGTTCTCTCTTAACTTGTGTGTTTTTGTATGAAACAGAGATGTTGTGTTTAGTTGTTGATGTGACCAACCAACATTCACAATGCGTCGGCACAAACAAAAATTTCTGGCTTAAAATATTAAACACCATAACCAATAGTTAAAACAACATCTACATGACTAGGTTTACACATATATTTACCAACTGTTGACTATTTTGCAGGGTGATGCAGCAAAGTGAGCATATAATCCGACACAACCCAACTTCCACCGATGAAATCATCCTGTACTACAACATGGATCAGGTATCAACTGACATCCGTTCTGACCTGATGAGCCTCTTCAGAAGAGAAGAATTCAAATCATTCAATCTTAAAATGCACACCGTAACTGAGCCAATGGCAAAGTTTTGTACGCCATATGGGCCTCCCGGTAAGAACTTCACCTTTTGCAGCACAAAATACGATGTGAATTCTCGACAAGAAAGGGAAACAAATCGCCATGCTACTGTGGAAGTTGTGTTAAGCGGAGAAGAGCCTGGATTCACTGGTTTCAAAGAGTACTATGGGGTGACCAACGCTCATGCAGTGATACCCAAAGAGGATCTTCAAAGGCTGAGCTTGAATCAAGGAGATTTCAACAGAGTCAAGAAGATGATCGCTTCGGAATTAACCCATTTAACATTCTTCTTGGACGAGCACAACTACGGAAAAGTCAAAACCCTGGACCAGCCTCTATACAGTTATAGGCGGGAGCATGACAGTAGTTATAATAACTATTGCTGGTTTGAAACCTTTCTTCATGATATTTTAATAGTTAAGCTTGACAAGGATCATCTCCGACAGTTTGGCTTGCTCAAGGGCATCGAACCTGTAGCTGATAAACAAAGGTTCCCTCTTCTTCAACAACACACCACCCCAGCCAACAAACTTACTGGTGCTCAAGAGCAAAAGACAAACATCCTCGGAATTTTGGAAGTTTGCACTCCTGAGCATGTGAGGCTTCTGGAAACCCACCAGGTGACAATCATGCTACTTCATAAGACTGGAAGAGTTTGTCCACCAATTGTAATAAGACCTCGCGAAAACATACGGCAATCAAGCTGCATCTACTTTACACTTGATGATGGTCAAGGAAGGTTTGTGAATTACCAAGTACATGATGAGACAACTCTGGGCAAGATCTTATTCTCCTGAGATGACCTGTTTCCTTGAAGAATGAAGAGGCTCTAAATTATAACATATGTGCTTGATTCTTGGAGCCTTGGAACTCAATGTTGATTTCATAGGATTTATGATTTTATAGTGGACACAAGTTTCAACATCAATCAAAGACAGTTTAACTAGTCTTACCTCAGCAACCATTTTTTGTTGTTTAGAAAAAACAATAATTGGGCTGCTGAGATGAGGTTATGTTTAACGGAAAGGAAAGCTTGAACACCAGTGTTGTGCTACAATTTATATCAATCCTTTTATGCTGTACTACACATGTCACCATGCCATTATCTCAAACCATGATTTCTAGGAAACAGCTAACCGTCGGAAGTATTAGTATGAATATTTTGTATTCGTAAAGATATTGAGTTTTTGTAGCACTTCGATGATGACACAGGTTTGTTTTCTTCTTGTTTGCAGTCTGATAGAGGGTAATAGTGGGTCAGCTGTGTATCTGCTGACCAATGAAGCAGCGCCACAACTGGTCATTCTGGGTTTACTGGTAGGCAAAGTGAATCAGAGTATCAGTGATAACACCACTCCGATATATGAGTGTACTCTATTATGGCCAGCAATACATCACGTCATGGCCCAAAACAGCCACAAAGTCACCGGTCTCAATGTCATTAGGCCAAGCCTGCCCAGTATACAAACAATGGATAATCTGCAATCCTCTTCCATGGATAGTGGTATATCAGGGTAATGAGACTTGCGACTGATGCTAGCGTGCGAGTGTTAGCTGTCTATATAAGGGATGATGGTGGCACCCCTTTCCTCCCCTGAATCTGCTCATTAAACACCTGGGCTCTCTAACTTAATTGATGTGGATGGTACACTATTCCTTGATTTCTGAAACAGAGTTTTTGTCTGCAATTAATCAAGCTTGAATTGGTGTGTTGTTGAAAAAATCAAAGGTTTTTCATCACCACAATTGCTCTTTGTATTAATTTATATCATACTTCTTTAGAGATAGCATTCCAAACTTTAAGCACATATTTTTTATTCATTTTTTTAAATTATATTTTGCAATCTTTTATAGGTGAAAATATAGAAAAGCAAATCCTCTGTATATTAAATGTGGCTAGTGCCAGGTTACTTGTAAAAGAACTGAAGTCTACTAAATATCATGGCATGAAACTGATTTGATCAATTGTGATGCTAAATATATAAAAAAAAAGAATTCAGCACAGTCTATGAAATAAGTGGCTATCAAGGAAGGATTCAAAGTACAGGGTGAGAACATGTTGGTCCTTTTGTTGTTTACAAGAGCTAAACAGATAACAGTTATATTTTTAAGAATATAACCTTATAAAAGACCAGGCGCTTTCGGCTCCAAAGGACAAGCCCATCAAAAACATCCTTTTGATACTGATAGCAAGGTCTTGAAGAGCGACTTAAAACTTTAAGAACTCGCTTGGATCATCATCTCAGATTAGGTGAAAAAAGTTTGAAGATCAAGTATGTCTACAGCTCTTCCGTCTGAATCTAAGAAAAGCTTGTCCATTTGAGTTTTTGAGAGGATAACTCCATATTTCTGCAACAAATTAGTGGCAGGCTAAAGAATTACATTGCAATACAATCAGCTACACACGGTAACACCATGACCTGAATAATTTTGAAGAGAAGCAACCACTGCTCATGATGGTTAAAATTTATGCGAATGACTTGAACTTCCCAGGGATTTTAGGTTGAGAATGCATCGTGGGAGAGATGCCCTATGCCCTCTTTTGCTTCAGATCATTCTCATAGAATGAAAATTAATATACCTTGAGTATTGTTTTGAGCTGCATCTGATTGACTATGTTGCTAGCAGAGTCAGAATCCGTACTGGTAGTGTCTGTATTCTCTAAAGCTGACAGTTTGATGTTCTTCACACTGAAATACCAGGCAAGGTACTGAGCAGGATCACATGTAGATATCAAATCTAACTCCTCCTCAGCTAAAATGATAGGTATACAGTTTGCTTAGAGACATAAAATCTGCCTGATTTGGACGTTGTGTGCCACTCACCCTAGCTGACCACGAAAAAAACACTGACAATGGCTAAGCAAAATTGCGACAACCTTCAAATTCATGTAGTTTCTGTTATCTTTTCAACAAAAAAAAGCAGAGTAAATTCGACCCGGAAAAATGCCAGTTTAGACAAGAGTTCCCAAATTCAAATTCGTTACCCGATTTAGGGTCATTGATCGTCTGGTAATTGCAATGTAGTTTACAATGGGAGTCAGTGGCATTACATCACCGGATACTTATTTTCAGTGATTGATAATGTAATGCCACTAACTTGCCGTCTGAGCACGCGACTAAGTTTACTTGGACCTGAGCTTTTGCTTGATCACCTTGACCTGCGCAGAACCACTATCAACATAGATAGAACTAATCTAATCATTTATATGGTTAAAACTTACTCATCAGTCCATTGTATGTGACAAGATCGCCAAACAGAAACTTGAACATACTCCTAGATTTCTTGATCAGATGTACGAAAAAAAGCACCGACCTAAACACGTGAATACCCTGTCAAAGAGAAGAAGTCATCAGCGTCATAAACATTATATAAGGACATACCCCTATGAAAATAAGCAGCATATGAGCAAGGTATGGGGAGTTGTATTCTAAATGTTGTTGAAGAGAAGACTCCAAACTTTGTTGCCATACATTATTTTATATGAATCTGTGAATCAACGAATAACTTTTAAACGACAACTTGTCACTTATTTCTCCAGCAATTAGCTCAAATCACGTACAAACTGCATTTTTTTTTCTTCTTTCTTTTCTTTTGGCACATGAAGAAAAACATTTCTTTTCTTAAAAATGATTATGATGCCAATAAAAGAAAATAATTTGGAGGATTACCAGGCAATGTCCTTCCCAAATTGTTCTTTTACAATGATAACCGGGCGGACTCAATTCCACACTTCATTAAATACTATCGTAGAACCATCATGCTTCTCTGCATGGATTTTCACTCATAACTTATTGGCTAATTAGTCAATGAACTTCTTACTTTCACATTATATCCATCAATGTCTCAAATTACATATTGGAAAATTTTGAGGATGGATGCGCATAACTTCCTGAGATACAGCCAGATAAAAAAACCTCTTCTCGATTTTGTTTATTTGCTTGTTTTGATGGCTCCCTGCAGGTCAACGTTATTTCAGTCTGATAAAAGTATTGGCTGTTGTGATAATAGCTTTCATGGTAGTGATAAAGATATCAATTCTACAAACTTCATGAATTTCCATGTGCACCATCCATCTGTGTAGTACTATAGTGACCAATTCATTTGGCAAACTTAACACCACTCTCCAATGTGGTAAAGTGACTAGAGAGCTGAATAAATATGCATCTCGACTCTTATGAATTCTTGTGAAGTGTTTATCAAAATCAGAACTGATCTATGGCTTTTGGTTAGTCAATTCTTCATATTATGAGTGTATCATACTTACAGACATATCGAGCATAAGCAGACTTTTACTCTCATTCTGTAGAATAGATTGTAGAAGAGCAGCTACAGTAGAAGAAGTCAATGTGTTGTTACTCATCTGTAAAAAAGAAGATTACTATGTATCAAGCATATAAATAACATATTATTTATTATTTAAGGATTCAACGAGCTAAATTTAACCTGTTTGTGAGCTCACCAAGTGTGTTATGTAATAAGGGGAAGAAGTAGCCTGTCTTGACAAGCAACAAAACTTGTCAAGACAGGCTAGGTGAGAGGGTTTTGTCAATTAGAATGAGCAAAATTTTAAGCCAAACCCTCCATATAACTTTGCATTCCTTTTGTCTTCCGAATAGGCAAATTAGTTCCTAAAACTTCACTCAGATAATATATATAATTCAATTGAGGGGTCAGTAATTTTTCTACCTCAGCAAGGAATGACCTTACGATGCCCTTCTGGTCGTCTTAGACATTTTAAGTACCACAGCTCATGGGGCAAAGACTGTTTCTTGAGGCAAATGCGTACCAGATCAATGAGATTCTTTTTTGAAAGTAAGTTCTATACTCTAGTAGCAAGCTCCTCTCATAACAAAGTATATTCATCCTTTTCTCGCAACATTTAATGCTTGTGATAGATAATTAATCAATCAAAGCTATTTTTCAGTTCTTCATTAGCACCCCTACTCTTGAATGCCAAGTTGTACCAAGGAGTTATACGCACATTGAGGCTGCGTAGAGATTCGTTTTTGAGCAGAGCTGATACGAGTTTGACAGCGTCTTTGTCTCTAAGTCTACTGTTACTGATGTTGAGGTGGGTGAGCGATTCGTTGTTCTGTAGGAGATGAGATAATGCTGTACAGCCGTGATCTGATATACCATTCATAGCTAGATTCAAATTCTTCAGCATCACATTCTCCTGTGAAAAAATGAAACCGGTAATCAGTAAAGAATGGGCATATTAAAGAATATTTATGCCTGCAAAAACGCTTACGGTTTTGTTGGTCGAGACTCATAAACCATATCCTATGTACCATACATACTTTACATACCATATGTACATTGTATACCATATATTAATTGTATTCCATATATACATTGTATTCCATATATACATTGTATACTATATATACCTTGTATACCATATATACATTGTATACTATATATACCTTGTATACCATATATACATTGTATACTATATATATACCTTGTATACCATATATACATTGTATACTATATATACCTTGTATACCATATGTACATTGTATACCATATATACATTGTATACTATATATACATTGTATACTATATATACATTGTATACTATATATACCTTGTATGCCATATGTACATTGTATACCATATATACATTGTATACTATATATACATTGTATACCATATATACCTTGTAATCCATATATACATTGTATACTATATATACTTTGTATACCATATATACATTGTATACTATATATACCTTGTATACCATATATACATTGTATACTTTATACCTTGTATACCTTGTATACCATATATACATTGTATATATACTTATATAATACCATAGACTAAAATTAAATAATAGTGATTATGTGATTTTAAACAAAATATTTATTTTATGAAGCCTGTACATAGCCAGCTACACACTCACACTTTAGAGTTGTCTGCTTTTTTGGACATTTACAAAAGACAAACAACTCTTTCCCAGAAGGAGTATCTCACAACAGCATCAGCCGCGTCTACTACACATGTTCGAGTGTGCTTTTGAATTGATGATTGGCGGGGAGCAAAATTCACTTCCGAAATATAATCAATCTTACATGCATATTTTGCTCTTCATGTAAATCACAAACTCATTGGTATCACATTATATACTGGTTGGATCAACAAAGTATTTATTATCATATTATATTTTTCACAGAGCATCTCATACCTGCACGGATTTGAAAAGTATGACAGCTCCCTGAGGTCTAATCATGTTCCAGCTGAGATCCAGCATCTTTAGATAATCATTCACAGCTAAAGCCTCAGCGATGTACGAGGCTCCAGCATCGCTGATGTTATTATAACTCAAGTTTAGGTCCTGAAGTATGTTATTGTGCTGAAAAGTTTAATTTTGATTTTAGAAAACAATTGCAAATAAAGTCAGCCGACACCAAAGGAAATTTACCTTGTTACACGGATGTACAAATATTAACCAGTTTTTTGTCTGGCCCATAGAACAACTGTCTCCATGAAGGGCTGGATGTAAATCCACAAGTTCAATTCACTTTTTATGATGCACGGCCACATTCCACACTATTATAGATACTGCCAACTTTTCTAGTGGTCGAAGTGCCTAGACGGCTGCAATGCGAGTTAGTGGCATTTTAAAAAATGAGTGTTTGATTATGTAATGTGACTAACTTGCATTGTAGCCGTCAAAGCACTAACCTGTGGCCACATTAATCAATCCAACGCTCGCCTAGACCCTAGCCTAGACTCAATCACACAATGTCAGGGTATTCCTATTAAGATATTATCTGGCTACGCGGATCTAGTTGAGTAGAACCAGAACAGGTGAGACAGGTTCTGATTAAGTCATACCAAGAGCATGTTGCTGATGTGTATCATGTCAGAATCCTGGAATCCATTTCCTGAATAACAAAGGCAAACATAATTAGTATGAATGAGTAGTAGGCCACTCAGTAACTATATTTTGAGCGATAAAAACAATGTCACTGCTATTTGGGATGAGAATATTCATTGAAGTCTAATCAAAATGCATTTTTATTGAAAAGACGAAAATCCCACTGTAATACCATGTTTTATTGCCAATATCTTATTCAAGGAATTTGACAATTTTACGCTGGTTGCCCCTTTTTCACTACATTCATTTTCACCCGGTAGGGTGGGCCTACTTACAGAGACCAAACAAGTTTTTTGAGCTAACTGTGAATCAGATAGGAAGTTAGTTTCAATCAATATTGCTTTATCTACAGATTTTAAACTGAGGATGAAGTTCTAATGCATTCATAATATAACACATCAGAGGATAGTTTCAAATGCGATGAATTGATTTATGGCGCAGGTATGAAAATTAATTACGTTTTTTTACTCATAACAATAAATGATATCAGAAAACTTAATTGAGTTTTGTATCATTAAAAAACTCATCACCAGCTTTCTAACAAGTTGTATCTGAATACTAACAGCTTAACAAATGACATCGAAGCCTCGCTTTGGATGTTAACTTTATAACGCAGCTCACCTGATAGGCTGAGTCTTACAAGTGTGGTGCTGTGTTTCAGGGTGTTACACAGCTCAGCGACGCCCTCACTGTCAAACTTGTTATCATTCAAACTCTGAAACAGGAAACCATTAATGACTTCAACGCTTGAACAAACTAGAGAATATAACTATGTGTATTTCCAGCAAACTGACTTCAGGTATGAGGTCATGTGAGCAATAAACTTTGGAGATAGCAGAAGTTTCAGTCAAACTGGATAGCCTTCATTTGAATTGAATTTAAATGGCTTTCGGAATTGCAATCGCGACCGACGGTCATTAAGGGTTGGCTGTGCAGTTGGATACATGAAATAATTGGTTGTAACAACATTAGAATAAGTCGTAATTCGTTAATGCTGCTGCAGATCTTAAACTATTAGGTTTGCCTATGTCTCTGGCATTTCTGAGCAAAGAAGGTATTCCACAACCACCATTAAACATGTGCGTACAATCTCCAAATTGAGGCAGAAAGCCTTACAATTTTCAATTGCTCTCTGTAATATAAAATAAATCTCAGTTTTGTGTGGGGCTCAGATTAAGATACAAATGGCAGCACTCGATTGAATTTTACAACTGAAAACTAACCAAAGAGTTAATAGAGACATTCTCAGTCAGCATCCATGAGATGTATCTCAGTCCCTTATTACAGATAGCATTTCCATCTAAACACAGTGTAGTCACTGTAACATTCACCTATCAATGAAAAGACTTGAGGGATTGTTCGTATACATATCAACGATTTAGAAAAGTGAAATAAGGGTAGTACTAGGTACCTCAGGGTGGATTGAGGGCTGCAAGATGACTGGGCTTTCAGTAGAATTTTGTCAGTTGCCGCTATTTTGCAACAATAAAAGATAGCTTGATCATGTTAGAATGGATGATCGTTATTGTACTCAGGTCTTGTTAACACATTGCATAATTCATTTAAAAAAATGAGCCAATATGTTACATCATGTATATCATGTATCCCACAATGCAATTCTGGGAATCTGGTCAATGATGACAAAATCATTCTCTTTTAAGTGGGAATTTGAAAAAATTGAATCAAGGGATATTCTTATTTGCAAATACAGACTCCACAAGTCGTCATCATTGAACTTACCAGCAGTGCATTTGTAATACTCAGGGCTCCGGAAGGGTTTAATCCTCTATTCTTGACTTCAATAGATTTAGATGCCATCAGACCTTCGTAAACCTGTCTAATGGGTGACAGCTTTAGTTTACGGCATGTTTTCAGGTACGTGTCTACTCCGGTGTTGTCAAAACTGAGCTGTGAAGGGTCTATAACATAAACGGCAGGGTAGTTTAAGCGCTCAAACTGTGACAGGATTGCTGGTACTAACATTTCATTATCACCCAATTTCCTTTCTCCTCGGATTAGAAATGAATGAAATCCAAACACAGTCAAAAACTAAATCTAACAGCATATATCTGCGCTACAGTTGTGCAACTGCTTGATTTTTCAACCAAGCATGAGTTCTGGCGGTAAAATTTAGAATGAGATGGAATATTTTTTTCTTAATCCCACTCCCTGATCATAAGTGATCAATTTTAACTGATTGTATTTATATATTATATGTCGACATTTTAGACCAAAGTCAATATTAGAACAAGTTTGTTCCCTTATGCGGGTGGAGGGATATGGCAAAAGTCGGGTATGGAGGCGTCTCGATGCAACAGCCCTCCGCCACCACATAGGAAACAAACTTGTTCCAAGTCAATATATGGTCCCCTCTCTAAATAGCTGCCTCAATTCTGAAATAAGCAAATATAAACTCAGTTCACATAAGCTGTAAGAACAATACAGACTGAAGGTCATTTGTCGACTGCCAGTGTGATTTTTGATTACAAATACACCTGTCGTACAACATCATTTCATGCTCTTTTATTCTGCTAAGTGCATTAGACATGTGAATACTTTTAACATGCTCTTAAGATAAAAATATTGACATGTCTTGAAAAAATTTATTAGGAATATTGTTCCATTGTTTACATTAATAAGCAAGCAGTAGTTTTTGAGAAGTGCCCGGCCATAGATACAGGATTGAGGAGTAGTTCACAGTGAGAATTAGACGCTGTTACTTTGATATTAAGTGAATAAACAGGCCTCTTTAAAAGGGGGAGTAGAATTAGAGCATACATTAATATTTATTGTCCACACTTCAAAAACTCTTACTCCCTGAGAATGCATATTATGCATATATAGAGGGCTTTCTCAACTCTACAACACCCCTTTAGACAGCAGAGTAATACAAATCAAGCAGCAATAAGTGGGTTTGAAGGGCAATTCAGCAGCCTCGGTCCGAAACAGGCCTGAATATTTTGCTTGTATAATAAACAATGGGGGGGGGGGGGGAGGGGATGTTGTGATTGGGACCTTTCGGTCAAAAATTCGACTTAGGTTATCTAATGTTTACTCAAACCCCAAATGATAAGCTTGTAACTCTCATATTCAGATTTCCTAGTACAACGTGATTTATGCCACATTTACTGGACTAACATGGTAAACATACACCGATAGACAGATCAAAGGACAGTCTATATCTAGGCAGATAACATATATTAAACCATACACTTTACTGCACTCACCATTTGTTTCACAATCTGTATCATATTCCTCCTCGTCATCATCATCATCATCGTCATCAGAATCTCTCTTTATCTCACCGTGAAATGTGGCCGCTGTCACAAAAAAAGGTGACAAGATTCTAGTACAGTGTAAGTCAACACAGTAAATAACATAGAAATCCTGGGAAATTCAGAACATGACCATATCACAATCTTGATAATGAGCTCAGTGGAATGCAGGGACAATACAAAACGGATAACAGAATGTCACACCATGGAACTGGTAGCAAATTTTTTAGCCATAATGAGGCTCTGGAGATATTAGGTTGGCTACGCATGCTCACATATGTTTGATGAATTATCAGGAGAGCAATTCTAGAAGTGTCTACATAGCGATATTTAGTACAGTTTGTTAGGTGTGTTGTACATATAGATTACAATTATAGATTACTATCCAAGTCTACGACATTCATATCGCTAATGTAGACGATTGTCAAAAACCTGTGAAATTGAAATGGTGTTAGCTCTTTTGGACTGCTAGTGAATGAGAAAGGTAGAAAACAATGTATACAGTACTCACCTTTTTTTACTTCAGAGATGACCTTCAGCTGACTAGCTGTCAGAGGTCGCGCCATGATGTTTGTGTGACCCATATTCGATATCCGCTTTTTGACTTTCAGGTTTTTATTATCAATCAAATCCATTTTATTGTCAAGTTTGAGGATTACACATCAGGAAAGCTTTGGGTGTTTGCAAGAATTCTACAAGATTAAGCAATGTAAGGAGTATGGAGTGTTTCCCACACAGCATCACTTGTCAACTGATAAGTACTGTAATCAAACATATGACTATTGGAATAAACTACTCAAAACTACTGCAGTTACCATTACCAGGAATTGTTCAATTGAGATTTTACATGAAAACATGCGATATAAGCGTTCTAGAGAGACGCCAGCTATTTTTCACCTGGAGTATAGATCATGTGGTTAATATTCAGATG
This sequence comes from Membranipora membranacea, assembly GCA_914767715.1. Lineage (NCBI taxonomy): Eukaryota > Metazoa > Bryozoa > Gymnolaemata > Cheilostomatida > Membraniporidae > Membranipora > Membranipora membranacea. The sequence continues at coordinate 15,944,766 of OU612068.1, forward strand.
TGTAAACCCAAAGCAAACTTTATGCTGCCTAGTTGGGATACAAAAGTGGAAAATGAAATCTTTGTCCTTCATACCATCTTGCAGGCGCTTCATTGTGGTCGGGTATGCATTCACCCCATCGAGGCTACTTGTGGTTACTAAATTCTTTTTATCATCCCTTAGGTTACGCCAGTATCAATCCATTCACACAGTTTAGATTTCGCTATCATTAATTTGTGATACTACAAAAACCCTGGTAGCCTATCAAAATAGCTGGTTAAGCCAGACACAAAGCCAAACATCATAGTATAACCAGAATGGTAATTACAAAGCTGGTGATATACCGAAGTAAGGCAAATATGGTGATACCCAAGGCAATCATTACCATATGATATACACACAATCAAAATTAAACTCACATGTTCGTCCCGACATAGCTAGAAGGCCTCAGATGTGTATCGCTGTCATTTATTCCGTGAGGCTTTCACGTTTGTATCATCCAAGATATTCTGTTACTTACTAGCTGCTCCCAAATCCCAACAGTAGTTATTAATCTAGACGAAAAGAAAAAATCCGTAACCATGCCATGAAGATTGTCAGCGAATGATATTTGAACAGGAAATTATTACAATAAAAGTTTTATTGATTTAATATTCAGCGTTTTACTTTGCAAGAAATCAGAACAAACTCCCATGTCAATTAAAATTGCTTGACGTTTAATATTTCTGTGAACAGCAAACATTGGTGCAGTCACAATCTACATTAGAGCTGTGATGGTGTTTACATGACTATCATAAACAAATAGTATTACGCCATTACCTGGCTCCCATTTCAATTGCAATACGATAAATCGGCAGCAAATCTGATAAAAAATTAACAAAGAAATTAAAGAAATATGGATCATGTAAATTAGCTAAATTTCTCACCTCTGAGTGTAAAACTGAACCTTCTAGCAGCATTGATGCAATGAACTTAATTCTTTGCATGAAGCTTTTGTTACACCAGGGGCAACTATCACATCATCAACACAAGTCAATCATTACTGATATGTTTCAAGTAAGTAAGTTTGTTACAAGCTGGCAGTGCACTGCCTTGACTCACAGGATAAGGAGCTGCCAATGGCGCTGAGTAGCAGTGTTCAAACACTTAACAAGTATTCAGCTAATAAAGTTTTACATCGTTACAAGGCTCTTTGATTGAAGTTCATTTTCTCAGATTAAATAGTAAACGGATCTGTAATATCGCCGTGACAGCAAACCTGTCCTTATAGCTTTATCGAGCATCAGTTTCACTTTCAATAGCTACTCTAATTAAAAGTCACCTCGTTATTGATTTCCATTCCATACTGAATTTTGTCTTGAATTATCTTTTGAGAGCGCATGACGAGACAACTCCTAAACTCTCTTTACGAAAAAAAAAGAGTTGCAATCACAGATGCACTGTGTTTCAATGCGCTCAGAGTTAAGCAGCTAGCAGCAAGAATTTGTCATAAAACTCATTTAATTTCTCTCTTCATAGTGAGAAATGGACAAATAAAATAATGAATACAGAGTTTGTCAGCTCAAAATCAATAGCAAGCAGCTCCAAGCTTGCCAGGGATGTGATTTAATTAGGAATAATGGATATGCTTTTTAATAATATTGCACATATTTGATGTACAACAGTCAGATGATTCAACGGATTGAACGGATATCCAAAGGGAAATACATCCCTGACTAGAGCTATAAGTAGTCTGGCATTGGCATTTACAGATAAAGGCAATACCAGAAATAAATAACTACTACAGCTTGGTACACTACCATGACTTGTTAACTTGTATACAGAATAAAGCCATTCAATGCACAACCCACATACATTTTTATTGCTTTGCATTTATGACATGACAACCCTACCAAATCGCAAATTTGGTTTTTTTCCTTTGATTTATTTTCAATTGAGGGATACCTGGGTTATTTTTAGTCTTGTGTTTTCAATTAAAATCAAACACATGAAATAAACCTAGTCCTACTACTACGCCTGTGTCCTGATCAATCTGATTCATGTCATCATCACTGAGTTGAGCACAAGTGGCCTTTGAATCAGCCTGATACAAAGTCACAAGACCTGCAGCAGATTGCAATCATGTTCTTAGTAACGACCATAAAGACTGGATATGTATATCGAGTCTATGGTAATGACCCACAGCTTGGCAATGTCAATGCTTAGCATTCAGCATGTGCTATACCTCAATGTATCATAAACATACTGGTACGTATAAATACTAGTGACTAATTGGAATGTAACCAACTGCAAACATTGCCAAGTCAAGTTCGGAACATTGATAATGGTAATTGCACCACCAGCATGTCATAACCATGATACACAATGTCTATATTGTCAAACCATCTGCCAAACTGCCACGTAGCCCATAGTGAAACAGTGAAACAAAACAACTCCAGTAAACATTTTATGATACATGGATTGTTTGTATTCTGTACAAAATTACAGACTTTGAACTTTGTTCTTACAAAAACAGATTGATAAAAGATTGTAATATACTGTCTGCGATAACAGTACGAGGGCAGTAAGAGAGATTAGTAAGCAAACTATATCAGGAAAGTATAATGTTCATAAAGTGTAAATAGAAATCATTGTTGGCTGCTGACTAGATGATTGTTATTATGTGAACTAGCTGTCCAATATCTGCACTCGAACCCCCTCCCCCTACTGTTGAGCACCAAAATTTCAATGTTTAATTGCAAATCCAATTTAGACATGCAGGATGGTGCATAAATAAAATAGAGTTTACCACAATACTAATTCTTACTAAGGGCCTAGCATAGGTAATGATTGAAAGGCCTCCAACTATGGCCAGCTGTGCATGTTAGTATGGCCGAAAGCTTATCAGTGTTTCCCTATGGCAGTAAAGAGCAGTATGAGCCGTAAAACGTGAATGCATGCGGGCAGGCTCCAAATTAGCTGAAGCACCAAACTTTAGTCTATGCACCCAAGCAGTCCATACTAATTTGAGTCACACCTCTTCGGCAAAAAGTTGTACTGAGATCATTCGGCTGCATGTATCTAAACTTGACACAAGGTCAACAAACTTGTTAGTCAGTGATTGTGACATTAGTTTGCCTCAACCGGTTATCAATCTACGCCGTGATTGGTCGAAAAGCTCATCCTCTTCTTCATCGTCGTCAGCATTAGTCAGCTGAAGATGCTCGTCTGATAGAACTCCGTACTTCTTGGCTTTCCTTTTTCTACGGCGTACACTTTAAGATATGTAAAACAAAAGTCTGTTTAAAACCGTTGCACAGACAGATCTGTTACCAGGATGGCATCAATCGAAAACAAACAAGAATTTTATATCAGCTTGGGTCTGAAGGATGCAAAATTTTGACTCCGCACCTCCTGGGACTTACATGCCTTTATTTTGCAAATGCTCAGTATCTAATAATGGACATTGGCAAGATAAAGGCATGTAAGTCCTAGCGGCCCAAGAGGCAAATTAAGATCAACTGCACACATTTTATAGAGACATATGAATTACTTACATGAAAGTTTTGACTCCAAGATATAAAACAACAATCGTCGTGACAGCCACAATGACATAGAATGCCCTCCTATACATCTCAAAGTCATTAACATCAATTCCAAAATATGTTTTTTTGGTTTCATTATTATCCCTTGATAGTGGTTTGTCTGCTGCTGTGGAGTTGCAGTTATTGGTACCGTTTGCGACAGTAGTACAATTCACGGTCTCAATGGTTTGACCAGGTTGTGTAGCAGTTGTGTTCTTGTCTGGCTTCTCACTTGGATGCTCTGTTGAGGATACATTGACAGCATGAGTCACGGATGTTGATGGGGTAGGATCTGCAGCAGATGGTGGTGTAATAAGTAGTACACTTATTATGAGCACTATTGTAGCTGCTGTGAGAGATTGAAAGCTGTAAGCTCCCGAGAAAGTCATTTTGTGTGTAGTAGTTCGTGTATGGTGCTTCTGTGTATGGTCCAACTAATTAAAAGTGTGATTTGAAATGGTTTTCATTCATTGCCATAAAAAGAATTTACACTCACTCCTCTTGTTTTGGTTTGCTGCTCTGTGTTGGAGTTTCCTGTTATGCACTATTCATATTTCGATGTAATTAACAAATCAAGTCGTATTTCGGACTTTGTATAGACTGAACATGTCTCATAGATTAGAAGGGACATTTTGTAGACTATATGTGGAAATTCCAGTCTAGCTATGACACTTGAGGCGGGAAATCAGAAGGAGTCGCATAATCTCTCAGTTTGCCATTTCAAGTAATTATTATGGCAAATGAAATACCAAAAAGTAATAATATAATTAATAGTAAGAGTTACAAAGACTTTTACTCCCTAGTGAGATACATGATGGGATTCATCTTAATCATTATCTAATATTATAATATGGGAGATAAGTTAATCATGTGCAGGGAGCAATGAACTAAAGTTCAGTTCATTGAAAAATTGTTGTGATCAAACCAGGGCACTCTGGACACTCTGGCTGCAATGAACTAAACCTCCGGAGGTTTAGTTCATTGCTGGCTGGTGGTGGTTGTGCTCAAATTGAATAATAATATGAAAATCCCTTTTTGAATGGCTGCATGTTGTTCTGGCCATTCACTGATTCTTACATATGTGTGTTCAAATTGAGACATTACCATTGTAACTGTTGTTCAAATCAGGGGTCTTTTCACATGCCAGATCCCAATGCAGGAAGGTGAGGTGAGGCTGCAGTGACTGCTCTAAATGAATTTCTTTTTGTTTGTTGATAGGTTGGCGCAATGAACTAATGAGTTGATAGGTCGGCGAATGAGGTTTAGTTCATTGGTCGGAGCTCAGCTGAAGGCCTAACACACCCCCAAGCCTGGTGCTCTATTTAACTGAGCCACATACTACTCCCTACTTGTCTGTTACACCACCAGATAATTTAGGAATGCACTAAATTAAGCGGCAAGGTGAGACTAAAACAGTATACATATCTTTTTAAACTGTTTTGAGAACATTTCCGCTGCATGGTGCCAGGTCGTAAGTGAGACAATATGCTACTCTAAACTTAAACTTCGAGAGCTAATAGTTTACTGTCCTCTCATTTCTACCATCAGGGGTCCCACTAGAAATACTTAAATCAACCGAGTTAGCATAGCATCGATAAAATAGTTATCTCAACCTGCTCCTCCCCACTCAAGCCTTAACAAGTTTGTTCCCTTTAGGGTGCCAGGATAGTATCCATGGGTATTTAGAGCCAGATAGGATGGGTGCGGGAAGGGCGGTAAAGCGCCTTCCCGCAAGGGGTATGAGAGGTCTCCCCAGAAAGTTTTTCAAAAATACAGACGATTTTGAGGCATTGCAGTTCATTTTGGGAGGCCAGGCCAAGCAATTAGTTCCACAGGAGTTGTGCGTTCGAGTCCCACTGGGGAGCTTTCAAGATTGATTGTTCCAGCCCCCAACCGGGTTTGTGAATTTGCGCAATTGCCGTAATACACGTAATAATTTGCGTAATTATATTAATTTAGAAATTTGCGTAATTTAGAAGTTGTCTTATATTGTTACTGTTATTGTTACTGGTAGGTGTCCAGTGATTTACGATCTATACTATGTTAAGCGTCAATTATTTTCAGTTTTCCTGGGTTGTCCTTTTTGTTCACAATCCAGCATATTTCAGTGATCAACTCTCATGGAATATTTTTGTTGTCATGTATATTTGTGGGATCAGGGAAGGTGGGAGAGCTGCTCCCGCTGGCAAGGTACCATATAGGAGTTGTCCAATCTCTTGAGCAGCTGAAGACAACTCCAAACCATGTGATGCACCTTCTCAAGAATTACAAGAATCATGTACACGATATCAGCCATATTTAGATCATATAGGATGTATTTTGATTTCCTTTATGGGCTGTTCTCTACTGTTATTACAAGCAAGTTACATGTCACCAGTACCAGTCACCAGTGCCCCAATATAATTGTACACTTATCAAAAGTGTTAAATTTTCAGTACTGGCTACACTTGTGTAGGTAAACAGCAGTTTGAATAGTAATACACCTGAACATTTTACTTGAGTTCCTCTCTATCTAAATGAGCAGACCATGTGTTTTGCGTGTTACATGAGACCCGGCACTTTAGAAGGAACAATGCAGAATAGCGCAGAGTAAAAAGAAACTTGAAATATTTCTTATCTAGTGTTACACAAATACTTTGAATGTGGAATAGCGAGACAAAAGGTCATATTTCTGTTTATTGAATTAAAAAAACCGTCTCACAAGGCTCCGCAACAAAATAAAAGGATTAATTTTTATTTATGGCATTTTTATGCCCAACTAAGACAGAATGGTAAGGGATATTGATGTATAGTTAAGAGAATGTTTGAGCTACAAAGGATGAGGATGAATCTGGGTGCTGAAGGCTCTCCTTGGTGTAGGGATTTAAAACTATTTTTGCCTAGCATCCGTGATGAAATACGTTGGTCGTCAGCTGCGTTAGTTTAGTAGATAAACAGGTCATGCTCACTTGTTAGCTAAGCACTGCTAACTATATTTGGAAGTAACAGAAAAGGAAGATGAGTTGGATGGATGCTTTTAAAACAACCTTCTGGGTAAGCTACTATGACAATGTCAGCTAAAGTTGAATATGAAGTTGAGCAAACTTATTAAATGATTAAAAAAGGTCCCTATCGTCTCTGATGCTTGCCACGATTACATACCCTGGAGGACTGAGCAAATATAAGTAATAGTTTAATTTAGCTAATGATCTAATGAAATCTAGCACAAAACTTAGCTTGGAGGTTATGTAAAGCAATGAATCTCTCTAGCCTGTGCTAGAAGGCAAACTATGCTCACTCCCAAAGGGGTTAATATGGAGTAACCTTTTGCTTGCTGTGAGGTAACAACTCCATAGAACATCTTTTAACATTTTGCTCTCAGACTGTGGTGACCCTTGGCTATGGACGGACTTCCCCGCCTGATGAAGAGCGGCCACCCAACACACCTGTGTCAGATGGATTACCGAGAACTCAGCCCAATGAAGAAGCATTTCAGCGTAATGATCATGATGATAGATCAGGATACAAGCAGAAAGAGCCTTTGAGGATTGAGGTAAGTGAAAATAGCCGTGACTGAAGCTGATGAAAATGGTTTATCATCATCCTTACTCTGTGTTATCATGTTCCTCTGGAAAGTTAATAATAAGGATCTTCATGATAGAGGAAATAAGGTTTTCATGATCTCTTGTGTTAATTGTGACCTGTAATCTCACTCTAAATCAAGAATGTTAGAAATTAATAAAAATTATCTTTTTTCTTACCTAATATATTATTTACAACACACCTGAAGCTGTTTTTTTAATTGGTGATATATTTCCAATTACAGGTAACTCGTTCTAGTGCTGAGAACTGGGTTAGCAGTGATGGTAGCATATTCCAGCAAATCCATAGGAACAACATACCAAGGGACATTTCCAAAATATGTGTAAGTAAGCTCATGTCTGGTGAATCAATTTACATTGCAGTTTAATGAGTGTTAAAGCGGGTAAAAAAATGTCTTTTTTTTATTTTAATTGGATACAAATATGCTTTTTTGTGCTATTGGAATGATGGATGCTTAGGAAATAGTGGGAGGCTGTTGAAAATAGTAATTATGATCTTTAAATGTTAAAAAAATGATGTCAGAATTCTGATGGCAAACTTGTTTCTTTGAAGCAATGATTTAAACCGTTTAAATCTGAGCAGCTTTAGTTCTACCTGGATTATGAAGTCCTTGTGCATGACTGTATGCCCAATTGAAATCTAACTTTGAAATTATTTCAAATCAAGGTTTTTCAAACAGCAAGGACTAATGCTCACATTGATACATCTTCGAATAATATAGACAGTGATGTCATATCCTGCTTGTTGTTAAGTTTTGCTTTACAATATATGCCCACTTTGTATATTTATGGTACAGATAGAAAAAAACCTAGAGGCTAGAAATCAATGGGTAGAAGTTGGGCAAGGGCATGTGTTTGAATGTACGTATCCTGCAGACAGAACCCATTCTAGCCGGTCTCAAAGCTACCAACCTACAAGGCGATCGAGCCTGACTAGACCTCTTTCACATACAGATATGGTGAATCAACCTTTTATACCTCAAAATGAGTACAAGTATGTATATTTAACGGACATTTGTTGTCATCTTGAAAGGGCACCGCAGTCATCGATGTTACACGTGTTTCATGGGTCAATCTCCCCCTACCTCGCCCACATCTGTCTTAGATATCAATGGTTTATTTTCTCTTTCATGTTTATAGGTATGAAGCTTACGTGCTCGAAGTTGTTGGGTTGTTGGTAGCAATCCATTATCAACCAAATTCCGGCAACTTGATGAGAATGTGGCTGATAATGAAATTCTAATACCACAAACCCTGGCGAAGCTTGACTACCGAAAGAACAATGCAATATATAGTTATATATTGCCTTGATCTTTCTGTAGCCTTTAATATATCATATGATGTGAATATGGATCTACATATGAAAAGATTTAGCTGATAGTATTAATCTTTGTTTCTAGTCAACGGACAGATCCCAAAAAAGTGGCTCCGTTAAGGCGTTTCGTGATATCGGAAGGAACAAAGCACCACTATATATCAAATCGAAGCTTAGACTCCCGGGAATAAGAATATTTTGGTAGTAAAAAATTTAAATTGGGGGGCGCATCTGAATCGGAGGGTTAAAGAGAGGAAAACTTCAAATTTGTCAAAAATATACCTATTTGCATTACACATCACAGAGAGTGTTCCTATCACACTAAATTTGATTTACACAGTTATTTTAGATTAAAACATAGTGGGTGACATAAAAATAGTTGAAAAAACTTTCTTGGATTTTTATGCTGCCGGATATTTCGAGGGCACCAAAAAATTAGTATGATTTGGTTATACTGTAGACGAGGACTTTTTTTTCGCTTTTCAGATTCACTCAAAAAAAGTACAGAGGCTAGATTCACATGTTTGCTTCACTTCCTGAAAGTCTCAAAACTAAAACTTAGATATTTTTTAAGCTATGGTCATTTCAAATATGAAGAATTCATTCGGAGTTGTCCCGACAGCGAATTACAAATGCATTTTCACTTGCCGATCTTTGAATATAATTAATTTTCCAAATGTAGATTTAGAATAAATTACTTGCTGCCACCCTTCTTAACATTGTTGAGTATAAATTTGTCTCTGCTAAACTTTAAATATGTTATTATTAATTTCCTTCACTATTCAATGAATGATGATTATTGGAACGATTTTTTGAAGATTAAGATTATTGTCTGATGTCACCTTGTTTCTAATTTTAAAAAATCGTGTATAAGGAAGTATAGTAACCTACTGTCATTATAAGAGCTTCAAAAGGTAAAACAACATTTGTGATCGGACAAGGCAGTCCTACATCAAAATGACGAGACTAATGCATACCCCTCTGTAAGCACAATCCTTAGCTTGAGTTTCATAATATTTGACATTCTGCATCATGCATGTAGTTAGGCTACATACATGTTAACGTATCAAGGGAATTCCCAAGCCATACTTTACAAAACATCATAACAGTACTAGTGTAGACTACATTTAATAAGAGCTTCAATTTGCAAAAACTAAACCCAAAACAGTGAAAACAAAAATGTCCTTTCGTAACTTTTGGATGTAGTCGTCTTACAAGTGCTCAAGAATGTTAGACAGGCATATATGAAAAATTTCCCCTTGCCCTTTGCTCAACCACTTGTAACTAAGATTAATTGTAAATTTAACTTAATGTCACAAAACTTCAGACGATTAGATAAATATTTAATTATTTAGTTTTAGCTTATGCAGTCAGCTTTGTAACATGTTACAAGTGCTCCGGAATTTTATCGGAAATGTCACAGAGTTCCTTCATTCGACAAGCCTAATTGAAATTTTCCCCTTGTCCTTTGCTCAAACACATGAAAGATTATAATTGTAGCTTAATGTCACAAAACTTCAGAAGAATAGATAAATATTAGTATTTTGTTTGAGCTCATGCAGTCAATTTTTATCGCAACATACTGCAGTTTTTATTAACACATATTATTCTGATTTAGTTTGTACAAAATATGCAGAGCCAAAATATACCTCATATTCCAAATTTATGTTTGAAATATTTGTTGAGGCCTTTTGAGCTGAGTCTGTGTAAAATGTGGCTTTTTTCAAAAAAAGGTTGCCCACCTATGCTGTAGGTGAACATATTCTATCACATGCCTCAAAGATTTGGTATGTTTGTTTTCAACTCCAACAATGAATTTAGAATTTTGAAATTAGAATGTATTCGGGTGCGGCAGAGATGAGGCCAACATGCGCAATCAGCGTGTTAAGGTTTTAGTTTTTTGAGGTACCAGTTCATACACCATACAAGATGTGGCAAAAATCCGTTTTAAAAAAAGTCAGTAGCACCTGAGTGCCAAAGGTGGCCGGAGTCTTTTTGTATTCCAGGTTGTTGGACAGTTTGTTCCACAGGGCAGACATTTGATAGGAGGCACACGGGTGCGCGGTTTGCTGATGAAGTTAGATTAAATGAGTTAAACGTGCTCTGTGAGCAGATTAAAGTTTCAATTTATAATGCTTGATTTTTTAAAAGGGTTTGGGGTGAAGTTAATCTTTCTGATTTTTAAATAGTTATAATAACTTGTGCTGGCTGTATCTGCGTTGCCTGACATCTCAATAAGTTCCATATTATCCAAAAACCATCACAGTTTCACACATTCCAAAGGCATTAGCATTAGCATTGATACACTTGGTTTTTGGCAATTTTTGAAAACAGTATAAATTTTATTCCGATTTTATCCCATCATTCTGTTACAGATAAATGGGGCAGTGCCTTGGTATCATTGGAGACGGACAATTAAACAACTCAGCAGCTACCCAGTTTGTGCTAAAGCTGTAGTGCTTCGAGAGTTAATTTAGCGTCCTGACCAATTATTGCTGAATTTTGGGGTCAAGATATAGGTGATAATCTTTATAAAATTTCTTGATGAAAGCTTTCTTTGACAACCTCACCGAAATCTTATAATAATCAAATAATGTACCAGGTTTCAATATATGAAAAAACCCGAATTCAAGATCCAACGTAAATTTTCATCCTGTAGGGAGCTGCACTGCATGAAACGGTGGTGCAAGTCTCATGCACCTAAAAATTATAATACCCTGTCATTTTATCTGGCAGCCACCAACTATTCTCAGGGAAGTATGAACACAGAAGATACTTTCATTCTCTGTCTGTCTCTCTGACTATGAGGCAAGCAAATGGGAGATTGCCCAGCCAGAATAAAAAAATTGAACCATCTGTAATCAACGATCATTGGCGGGAGATTACCGGGGCTGCCTGCAAGATTCTATACACCCCACTACCCCCAGCTCTTAAAGATTTAGAGGAATTGACAGCGACCAACTACCGGTCATCACAATGCAGATTGTAAGCTTGCAGCTGCCATATATGAGAGGAAACTTTTGCCGCAATCTTGTCGTTGTGGGTGCGACGTCTGCTTCGACTTTCCAGCTTAAAACAAGGCTGTATATTCAGATTGGAGTGACTATGACTGCTGTACCTCTTCTGGGATATGGCAGATTGCTCATGACCCGTCTGTGTAATATTTTGTTGAAGTTAAACCTTGTTAAACAACAAAAAATGAAAAAGATCCAAAACGGGGGAGACAACTACCACTTTGCAGAAATTAAATTTGATTAAGGTTTTTTTTGGTGATTTCTTTAGAGATACAAAATTTCTTTTTTAACCATGGATAAATATCATCTAAATGCATATTTCTGAGGCATTGGAAGTATATATTTATCATCCAAGGTAGAAACAGGCCCAAAAAAGTCCCCAAAAAATTTGTTTTGCTTAAAAAAATGGCCGCCCCCCAAATTTTTTTCTTTACTACCTTAATATTCTTACTCAGGAGAAAATTCCCTTCGATTTGATGTCTGGTGTTGCTTTGTTCCTTCCGATATCACGAACCGTCAAAAAAAAGATGATCTGTCCGTTGACTATTCTCTGCAGATCAATACCAGTTGAAAGCTCTTCCGGGGCCTTCAGCAAGGCAATACAGAATTCTATTGCTTCGTCTGACTCTGAGTCAGATATGGATATATTAAAGTCTGCTCAAACCCCGGACTCTAAAGGTAAGGCAAATTATTCACTAATTTTACACCACATTTAAAAAAACACATTTGGAACAATCTGTATAATAGATTAAGCAAGCTCGAGTTTTCAAATTGAATTGAAACACATGGAAAACAATCTTTCCGTAATTTTACTATATATGGTAAATTTCTGAATATGTGTGTGAATTAACAAAAAAACCATCTGCCTGGGTTTCGTGCCCATTTGCGAGGGTCAAAATTTCATTGGGGCAAGATGCCAGTGAGGTCATAACAAGGTCATAACACCACACTGAGCAACTTGACAAGGCCAAAATACCAATTGTACAAAATAATATATATCAATATACACTAGGTTGAGTGTATAAGGCCTTCCTAGAATTGTTTTGAATAGTGTATGCGTATGGAGCATAACCAACCTTTCTAAATGGTGAGTGCATTGTAACCGACGGCTGATTCCATTTAGCAATGTTTAGCTGGAGCACCTGGTAGGGATATGTTTAAGGACATTCATTACATGGGTTTTGAACTTTCCAATTTCCACAGCTGATCTCGAGGAAGATGATGGGAGGGAGACTACAGCACCACAAATGGCGACTGATTCCTCTGAACACACTGTGGGGGAGATGATTGATCAACTTGACTGTGAGACCTCTGCAGAAGGATTCTTCAAGCGCCCATATGGAGTCTATGATGCCATTGGAAGGTAATGTAGTGCGTAGAATCATGTGCTGTTCAAAGTTTTCTAACTCTGAAATATAACTCTTATGGCACTAAATGGCATTTATTAAATGTAACATTTCATTTTGCAGTGTGCTAGAGATTCTAGAGGTTAAAGATCATCAAATTCGTCATGACCCTTCTGACTTCAAGAGAATAATTATTTATGTGAGCAAAGTAAAACTTGAGGAGGCTGAGCTTAAATTCAGAGAGCTTGATGCAGACGTGCGCTGCACTGCTTACAATCTGGTGACAATGTCTTTTGAAGATTCAGGATACTCCACCCACACTTTGTCCATTCAACTGAATGGAGACGGCACTGAGAATGGACACGTCTTACCATTCAGGCTCATGAAATATGTGTCTACTTCCTCAACTCTTTATCCGGGGCGCCATGTTGCAACAGCTGGATTAGTTTTACAAGGGTTTCAACCAAGCAGGTGCACAAAGAGCGAGTTTGGAAGTGATTTTTTTGCTATATCTACTGCTCATGCTGCGCTTACTGAGGATGAATGTCTTCTCTTACAAAACAGCAGTGAAGATTTCAGACGTATTTGTCATAAAGTAGTTGGTGATCTGGCATTCAGCACTTGGTTTTTGACCTCACCTAGGGAAGGTGGCATCCACATCAGCGGAATTCCAATTTTCAGCTATCGCCACTTCTATCACCCAGTTCGGCAGACAGAATGGTATCAGAAGTTCCTGCATGATATTCTCCTCTTCAGACTGTGCAAAGAAGATGTTGAAAATAAAAATTGGCTGAAGAGAGATCCTGAAATCCTAAACAAATGGCTCCAAGTGCACACCACCTCCTTCGGTGGTAGTCCGCATCCACGCTTTGAGCGCAAGAGAATCTTAGGAATCTTGCAGGTAAAAGACAAATCGGACATTGATTTGCTAGAGAGCAGAAGAGTCAAGATAGTTGTCGCAACAACCACCGGGTCTATCGTGCCTGCACCCCATCAACAAATACTACATACAGACATGCCAAGAGTTGGTCTACACATCTGCTTTAAAGCAGACAGCCCGTAAGTAACACATGTAAAAAGCAATCACTAGCACTTTCAGCCTCCTGATATACTGCAAGTTTACAACGTAGATGATATAATGACAGCTAAAAATAGTGATAACAAACTGTTATTATTGCAAATGAATTCCAAAACAGCACAACACCACAAATCATTGGTTTCATTGCTTAAAATTCAATTTAGTCAATTTGAAATTCTCTTTGGAAGAATTAGGCCTTCGGATCTTTGAACTATGAGAATTTAAGCTCAGAGCCTTATACTTTACCCCATAGGGATTAGGGGGTTGTTTATAGATCAGTATTACATCCATCTGCCAAACATCTGCCTATTTTCTCAAAAAGTGTGATTGATCTTGCAGGCTGATACATGGTCAAAGTGGATCCATCATATATGTGGTTAAAAGGCGTACCAAAGAACTTCTGATACTTGGGATGTTGACTGGAATTCAAAAGAGAAATGATGCAGATAGCAGTACTCCAATATACCAGGGAACTCTGATGTGGCCAGCCCTAGCTCAGGTTCAAGCTCAAAATCCACATAAAGTCTCCGATCTGGCGATGGTTGACTGTGACACCAGGGAGGACACAAAAGAGGCTTTAACATCTCTACAGCCATCTGACAGTGGCTTCTCAAGCTTAAGATCTTGAACTGCTTGATAGTCCCGACCCCTAATTTACCACTTTCGTCAACAGTTAAGTCTACTTTTTACCATGATACAAGGAACAACTATTGGCACTGGTTTTAATTCTGCAGCTTTTGAAAGAAATGGATATGGAGTGTGTTGAAACTGAGAAATCACACCATTGGTGTGACAAACTTTGTATTCAGGACCGAATTAGCATCACAGCTATATCAATGACCACAGGGCTAGAAACCGATTGTTTGAAATAATAGACTGGTTATTTCATAAATTATTGTATTATTTTTATGTATCGGAAGAAGAAAATGAAAAGTATGGAAAAAATATTGTGTAAAATTGAACGGCCAAGCATTTGGCAGTTATGCTCGAAGCTTACCACAATGGTTACCTATGTATTATTTCTTATATAACATGAAGTTACTCCAATAAACAATTAAATCTAATTGGTTTTCAACTGGATAAAAATGAAAAAATATCTCCCTGTGTAAATGAACATATGGTATGACTAGCCTGCTATATTATTTAATAGTTGAGATTTCAGTCTGGACGATAGATAAATTATTATAATTAAATCATTGACTACCTAGCCATGAAAGTATGCCAAATAATTACCACTCATTTGGGGGCTATTGAATGCCATAATTAAATGAAAGATGGTTTTTCATCATTTAAAAATTATTAAAAAATGGTACAGGTATTGAATCGGCTAAATTAAAAGTAAAACATCACACAGACGCGCATCGTACCGAGCGACAGCAGCTGCAAATATCCTGATAAAAAACCTCAGCATCCAAAACTATGTAGCAAAAACGTTATCAGACATGGATTTCTAATTGCACTTAACAACTGAATCTGTAAACTGCATGATGCATAGTTGCTAGTACGAAGACAATCCATCATTGTGACAAAAGCTGGTAGGTGGTAAACTAACAGGAAGATCACATGAAACACACCACTTGTTCTAGCAAAGTAACTTTGCTCTCATGACGACTTCTCATTTCCATTCTCATCTTGCTTTTCACTGCCACCATCAGGTTTCTCTGAGGTTTTCTCTCTTAGCCTTTTGTTGTTATCGGATAACTCCTGCCACTTTGATAAGTTGCTCCTTGAATCAAAAGCAACAGTGTGGTACAAGTACAGTTGTAAATGTATGCAGATTTCTCACAACACTTTGACAGCTCATAAAACATGGTATTTTCATGGAGTTGCGAATGTCAATATAGACTAGACAGTAGTATGGCGCAGACCGCTCCAGAGGAGTAGAGTGAATGCCTTCCTCATGGACACACCGAAAAGGTTCAGAAAGAATAATTGTTATATTATTGGTAAAGATAGAACTTACAGTGCGCCATCAACCATAGGCCTTGATGCGGGTATTATCTGAGCTAGCAGTTCGTAACATGGTAAACATATTCCAACAATAAATCCGACCTGAAACAAACAAAATTGAAAAAACTGCCATTTACATATTAACATGGACTAATCAAACAAGTTAGGCAGCTTGAATGGAGGTATTAATGGCACCCCTTCTGCACTGTCCCTGATCCTTCTTTGGCATCTATGAACAATCGGCAGCGGTGGCTGTTTGAGACTGTTTTAGTTTAGTACCGCTGGCTTGCCCTGACCATCAGGCTTATTTTTGAACTGTCTATTAAACGGTAAATAACAAACTGCTAAACAACTCTATATTTGTTAGTCAATAAAAACTTGGTGTGATGCTCCCTGATATATATCGGACTGTCTGTTTTATTGCCCAGAAGGACCATCTATTACCTGTGATTCTGGTAGTTGATCAGCTTTATCTCTGTCCATCATAGCTATTGGTGTATTTCCCTGCTGTTTCTCTTCATCTCCCTATATAATGGCCAGTAAAGCAAACTTGTATTACTGCGAATGATTTTAGCCCTAACCCCTAAGCAATAATCCGACAGGTCAAAATAAAAAAATTGATAATCATGTCTGTCATATGAGTGGATATGAAAAATAATCCTTGCTCATAAGCATCAGCCTTTGACCTGAACAATTATAACAATTACACCTACTGAACTCATCTTCGGTTCCAGTATTTTTTATCTTTGGATTTGGTTTTCACATACGTTGCGCCAAAAAAACCTAAGAGCTGAATAAGAGGGGCAGCAATACCGCCCTGAGCTGGCAAAACACAGAGACTGAAAAAATTCTCAAATTTTGCATAAAATCAGTTTGAGTATCAACAGGTAATTTGACACAGTGACATTTGGTGACATAGGCAATGAGGGTTAGTACTGTGGCTAACACAATCACAAGACAGAAACAAGTGTATATGTGAGCAATTCAGGGTACGTGCACAAAATGTCACACCAAATAAGGCAATCACATTCTCGCCAGAGTATCTTTAAAAGTTATCTGCCTCAGATGGCATTGCATTGGAATAATAACAGTCGCTATTTTGTCGATATGAGCTTGGTCAGGCAAATTTTTATTATTTTTTCATCGAGATTTGGAATGAGGGCACTCAAAAATCCAACGACTACAGCTATAATTCCAAACTTGTGTGAGCTGCAAAAATGAGTTAAAGAGATACATGTACGTATGTGAGCACCTGTTGCCAGAATTCCTCCATGATGACATGTACTAGTTGCGTGCAGACCGACCAGGGCTTATACATAGAGCACAGGTCAGCGGCTGTCATACTGTGGTACATAACAGCATGTCTGTAAACAAACCAACATCATCCACAATGCATCACAATAACAATGGAAGAGTGCCGATAGATAGTATGATAGATAGGTACTGTACACACAGGGACAGCAGTGAGATGCATCTGACAAAAGCAGTGAACAATGCTCCTAACTTTCCAATCTGAGTCCAGATTCCATTTGCATAGGGTAATTTAAATTTAAAATGTTTTGTAGCAAAGAATAGTTTCACGTTGTCTGCACCTGTGAATTTTGCCACCACAATATTGTGAATAAAACAAAATGATAACAATGTAAACTTGGTTCTAGACACGAGACACCTTGCTAGATTGCATAAGCTGAACGTGAGTCTTCTTAATTTTGGTTCCGGATCACCCACAGCTGTTGTCCCTGTTGTGTACACCTTATTCACACAGTATTATAGCAGAGTAGCTACATGCAAATCAACCTCTAAGTGTCCTTAGTTTGTTTTGAGTATATATATAGGCCTAGGTCCATATATATGTCAAGTCTTTTCGATCTGCATTCATTTCTCGCTTCTTGAATATTGAGAGAGGACAATTTCCAATGACTGTTTATTAACTTGATATATCTTTTGAGAGAGAAGGAACAGTCTTCTTTTCTCAAACTCATTCTTAGGACACAGTACTGTTAAATATGTGATAGAGAAGTGGATTTGCATGCACTACAGAAAAAGATGACGATAGATCGTGTCACGAAAGATGTAAAATATTAATTAAAGTATTGGTAATAATTGCTGGCTACGGGACAAATCACTCGACGTTATTACTGGAGCAGAGAAGCATGCGAACAGGCAGCACTGACCCTATCAGTGAATAATACCTGTATGTAAAATTCCTCAAAGATGACCTGTACAGTTTTGTACTGGTAGACCCAGGGCTTGGTGCTGGCACACAGATCAGACCCTGTCATCATGACTGCTTTTAGAACATGCCTGCCACAGGGAAACATTCATAATCAGGCAACAACAAAGCTTTTCTTCAATGACATCGAATGAACCCCACGAATGAGCTAAAATCTCTGAACCAACATAATCGCATAAACTAAGATAAGTAGTTTCAGAAATAGAATGATTTTGTACCGCCAATGAGTAGGAGAGACTCCTTGAACACTCCTTAGGTACCACGGTCTCTTTGCTGTTTTTTAATTGGGAAAAGGCTGCAAAACTGCTGCAAGACTTAATACTATGGTATATTGGACCCCCAAACCACATCATAGGAAACAGAGCCACATTATACCTGTGTTCTGTGTTGTGCCAGTCAAACTCTGTGTTCTCTTGCCATTCTTTCAGCTTCGCTTTATTTCCGAAGAAAAGAGCTAAGTCTGTGGCTAGTATACAGTCCTTAATGTAGCGTAGTACCTGTTCAATATATGAGATATTAAAGTCTGGGCACTGTCATTTTATATAGAGTGATAACTTTGCCTGAAAAAAGCTTTTCATTTTTGTAGATGTTGGGATGTTGCAGTCAAATCGCATTTAAGGTTCAAGAGGTGAGGGAGCATAACTTGATATCATCTTCCAGAATTTGGCACTATCAGGTGTATTCATTTCTGTACTAAAAAACAAAAGTAGGTGGGAAAAGGAATGTTCAAAGGGGGTGCAACAACACGGCGCCACAACACGAAGAGTGTTTTATTGCGGGGGGGGGGGGGGGCTCACTTGAATATATAGATAGCAATCATTCGACTTTTCTATTGTAAACGCTTACAGTTTTATATTCGTCAGAGCTGAGTTCTTTGAATATATTGTGATTGTCCTGTTGTAATATTGACACTGTCTGGTTGAAGTGATGGTGTTCCATGACTGAAGTGGTGTATATGGCTGCAAGGGGTGAGGCACTCTTAACCATGAAGGCATTTGTCTTCCCTCGATGATCCAAATCATGACACAGACACGCTATGAACAACGCTATGCCCTGTAAAATACCACAGAAAGGCTGAGTAGTGAGTATGTAGTTGAGTAGTGAAAATTATGATTACCCTTGGGAAATTTTGTTGCTCTTGTATTACATATTGCATTGAGCTATTCAAGGTCATGGCTATCTCAGATTCAAGATCCCCAAATAAAGTGTCATTTCACAAAAGCTTTCATTTGCTCAACGTCGGCTATCAAACACTCTATACAACAAAAGGCCCAATGAATTTGATGGTCCATAGTAACATATCTCCGAAACAGAAAAAGTATCACTTACATCATTGATAAAATAAAACTCATAAAAATACTGTTACCAGTCAGCACCTTTTTTCAACCGATGAGAACAAGCCTTGAGAATGATAGAGATAGATCAGAACTATACGAGCACACGTTGTATCGGAGAGGGAAGGTTAGGGCTATCTTTTTTTAGGTATATTGTTAGTACTAACCTCGATCTCACTGAAATGATGCTGATTAGTTTTGAGGATACAGTACATGGCGTGTGCCACTGAGAAGGCATGATCCCAGTTGTGATATGGTACTTTACGATAGTTCTTCTTTACTGTCAGAGTAAACCTCAACAGACGGCTGATATCAAACCTGGCAACATCAAGCAGACATTATTTCATTTCATATTATAGTGATTTGTACTGGACAAGCAAATTTTAAAGTTGGACCCATCTACATTGAAAAGATAACTTTAAAAAAATGACATCGCCTCCTCAATAGGAGCAGCTTAGCAAGGACATAATCACCTAGCTTCACGATATAGAGTTTGGTTGTTTTATTTTTTACTTACCTCTCCAAACCAAAGAGGTCTTTGAACATGAAGACTACGTGCAGAGATTTCTGGTCATCCCCTATTGACCACGGAGAAAAGTGGAACTTTGGAATGTCTACAACCTAAAAAAAATAAATATATGAAACATTAGAATTCAGAATTATAAAGGAATAAACGGTAACATAGCAGCAGACAATTGATCGCATCCATCAATAGATTTTTCAACAGGCATGGAGTGGCAATTCTTCACTTTCAACCTATTTTTATAATATGACCCAGTCTGTATGAAATTATCTCATCTAGATCGAAATTAATGTTTAATTTAACTATATGTTTGATTTTCTCTTCCATATATTTTTAGAACCTTTTAGTCTCTGTCTCCTTGTGGAGACATCATAGACTTAATAATATTATTATTAAGTCTATGGGAGACATATAATATGATAAACACTAAAACATTATCATTTTTTTATTCTCCCCCCCCCCCCCAAACTTTTGCTGTAAGTTCTTTGGCACAATATGGAAAACATCCGTCTAGGATGATAGTGTCTGCAAATAAAATAGTGTATAAATAAAAAATAAAAGTATGAAAGTACTCCACCATCCACAAACAATAATCAATGAACATTAGACAATAAAGTGATAAAAAAGCAAACAAATAGTTTAATCACTGCCTGTACTGTGGGTGGAGGTGACCTCACCATACCTACTAGAGTTGTGTAAAGTATTGTACATTTACCACCTACCTGTTGACCTGCAGGCATGGGCAGACTGATTTGTCTTGAGAATTCCTCCTCACCACATTGATTGTGATAGGATAAAACCTCTAATGCAACTTTGTATTTCTGCTCTGACTTACGTATTTTGTCGTAAAGCTGCAATAATAAAAATGCAACACTTGGTGACTTCTTTGTGTTGAAATAGTTTTTCTCACAGAAATATTCACAAATAAAAGCGACACACCAAATATACTTTTTCCGCAACGTATTATCAAACAGATATTAGGTGATCACTATCTTCAGTATATCTGTTTCTCTGCTGTGTCAGGAATATAGACTTACCTTGGCATGGTGTAATGCTAGACCACAGTAAACCGCGAACGTCTCAAACGACTCTTCGTCGGTTTTGGTGAATGCTCCCTGTAACTTGTTTACCATTTGGACTACACCAAATATGCTGCCCCTTATCCGTATGGGCATACACAGTAATGACTTTGTCTTGTAGCCTGTTTTCATGTCCACCTCACGATTGAAGCGATCATCCTGATATGCTTCTGGTATATTTAGAGTTTTACCGGTAGACGCTACATAACCAGCGACTCCTACCTCCATTGGGAATCTAAGAAATACCAAACACTTGTTCAGTCTTCTCCAAGCAAAATAGCTTTCAGGTCTTTCAGGTCTGCTTTCACTTTCAGAGTGAGGGGCAATCCAAAGCTATGAAAAGGTAGTAATCCAAACGGAATGGATAACAAATTATGCCAGAAAAAGAATATGTATAAAGATAAATAAAACCAAGAAAATATTTATCTTGATTCAAGCAAAAAGAAAAAAGTTGAAAGTTAAGGTTTTGAGTGATTTTCTCTCAATTATGAATTATTGTTTTTTGTTTCATAGTTTCTGCATATTTGATTTTACCTGGATTTGATTGGATAGATTTAAGGTGCTCAAGTCTCACAATTTTATGTCTTTAGCAATAACCGCTCACAACCACAACCAAGCTATTAGTTACTTTAGTATACTAATAGCGAGATAATTCCGTATTACCTGATTTCTTTGGCACATGGGTTAGAATCATGAACTGCTGAGCCAGTGTCGAATATCCTGGCATACAGCTCATTGGTGTTACTGTCCAACAGGAACAAAGAAGCTCTATCTGCTTTGACTAGCTTTTTGGCAAAATCCTGAAAAATAATTAACAAAATTAGTTTCATGCATACATCTTTTGCGCTCACAGCACCCATATAGCAGTCTTCAATAATAAATAACAAGTTTTCTCACTTAATATTGGTGAGATCAAGGAGGTGGACTCCTTGGTGAGATAACTAACCCTCATAATTTACAGTTGTAACAGATTTAATTGAAATCTTGGTTTGATTGTGATGTAAATATTTCATTCCACTCATTATAATAATCTGTTCATAGATTACTCACCATAATTTTCATGATCACTGTATCCATACTGACTATATCCTGGAAAATGTTTCTGTAAAATAAGAAGTTTTGTGATAACAGACCGTCTAGATATCTAAACAATCAACTTCAAGAGTAAGGTCTATCTATAATATTCCGAATCATTGGGACCAATGCAACAGAGTTGATCCGGCTTGCACAGATCCAGACCACTTATGAACTTTATATGGGTCTTCTGATTGCAGTATACATAATTATATTATATACCTATAATATGCAAAAAATATTCCATGGTATATTGTGGGTGATTATCTTCCCTTTTGACGTGTTTGAGCAACTCCTAATATAAAGAGAACTGCATTATACTGCAGAATTTTCAGCAAGGAAAGATTAGTGAACTCACTTGGTGACAGCCAGCAGGAAATCATTGAGCTTTCTTTGTCTTGTTACATCTCCCTGCAGCTACAATATAAAATGTCAAAGGTGCTGAGAGGGAATCAAAATTAACTGAAATGGACACATAAAACCTACTTGGAACACGGTTTGCTTATAATCATCAATCCAGTTTCCGGATACTTATTTTAAATAATTACGCAGTAGCTTGTGATCAACACAATATCAAGAACTGCATTGTACTATTCATCTTATCTCAAGAACATTACTTCACTGACGTTTAGACTTTCTACCTTAGAACAAAATACAGCTTAGCAGGCTTTGCCGCCTCATAGAGTTTAAAAATATGTGAAACATTGAGCAGTATTATATAGCCACAAGTCATGAGAAGACACAATGCACACGAGAACTCTAGAGAGAATCTTAGACATGCACAATCAATCAGGTAGGACATGGAATCTCTAAGCATTCGCAGTCATATAAATATCATGGTTTTTCAACACTTGCATACACAATACGCATGCCAATGATTGATTAAAAGCGTGCCTTTCCGCTATATTTGTTTGTGCCCAGTGTGTTTACTAATTCTAGGAAGCTGTACTGCAGCTTAGTCTCAACAGGGGAGTTAAATCTGACAGAAGATTATTAGTAGAAATGTGATTAGAGGTAGCATAGAGGTAAAGCACCAGAATAGCATAAATAGTGTATTTGTATCGGCCAAGGAGCTGTCCTCCTTTCAATACAGGTTACAATATTAATCAATCAAGAATAGATTATTGTATTTGAGCTTTGGATACAGTTCTCATGACAGAAGGTAAATCTGAGTTTTGCAGTACCTCAGTGCAGTAGGAAGCAATACTCCCCCACAAGATTATGCTGCTACAGGTCTAACAAAAGAAACGCATCTCAAATGAGTAGTAGTCATTGAAATTAGAGTAGTTATTGGGGGGTCGGCTGGGACGGTTGACCATCTACAACAATATAGACCCGCCAATCGAAACAAATAATTAGGGCGAACCTGATGTTGTGGTGTTGGTGTTTCAAACTATAAATTTATGCATATTGCTGCAGATGATGATTAGAAAAAAAAACCAACCACACAGCGCGGGACGACTAGCGTCCCACAAAGCCCGGCAGGACTTGCAGCTCCCCTTTCTAATCCAATTACCTGAATGTTGCGAAAGAGCATCAAGGCCCAGCCATTAAACCCAGCAACAACCTTTTAAAACAAATAACATATCTAGTAATGGAAAAAGCTATATGGGTAACCAGTGATGGCTGAGAGTCTGTTTTTTGTTGGTACTAAGCTTGAGCCATAGATTTTATGATAATCAGTGTTTTGAGGTGAGATGGCTGTCATCAATAAGAACATTCTGGGCCGGAGTATACAACGCTGCCGGGAAGCATTTATTTAAATAGTACTTCGTAAGCTTCACATACTCATCTAAACTTTCGAGGATAGGGATTCAGCCACCATTGGTAGAATCATACTGCTAATTTGAAAAAAGGGCCAAGTTTTGAGGACCACGCTCATATTTGACAGAGCTGTTGACCACCTTCTAAAGTCTGGATCAAAGGCAATAAGTCTTAAAAGCGGATCACAATAATCTTTATTTTTTGTGGGTTCGGTTTGCCTGGATCTCAAAATAATTCTTGGATAGGAAAAGAGCAACTCCACACACTAGCTCTCTACAAGATCATAATGTGCTGAATTTATAATGGAACGATGGAAAGGGGTGACATTGTTGGATGAGTTATCACTATTCATGTATATTCAGGGGTGAAAGTTTATTCCAACGGCCAGCCCCATTGTTTATGTCAAATGATTATTTCAAGCTTATCTATATGTCGAGTTTCTAATAACAGGGGAGGATTGGTCATCAGGAAATTACTGGAGAGAGGGGGAGGGGAGTATGTGGAAAGTTTAGAAACATGCCTGCTCATCACTGTCACTAAATGCAGCTCTTCCTTCCCTCCTGAAGAATTCAACGACACCTAAAAGTACAAAAACATTATATAAACATCTAAGAGAGAGAAAAATAAGGTATGATGTATCTACCTAATCAAAATCAAAATGTGTTCAAAGGTCAACTGGGGAGTTGGAGGTCCCCTATTAGAGTGCTGCTAGCTCTTTCCAATTTGTCGTATGGGCAAACCTAACACAAATCAGTATACTCATGAACCTTGTATGGGTATATTATGTTATTTTTAAAAAAGATTATAACTATCAAATGCATTTCCTTTTGGTTTCCAAAATATTACATACATACAAACATATACTGCATTTAAGTTGGAGGGATTATAATTCTGACATACCCATGACATTATCATCACTGTCCAGGATTGGTTGAGCTAGAACTGCATGGGTGTGATCATCTATGTATGCGACTCCAAGTGGATGCTTTTTGTCCGTCTGCATAATGAAAGAACGAACTCTTCAAAGCAATGTAGTAGGAGTTATTTTCCCAAGTAGCGGGTACAAACAAGTCTCAACGTAAGTTCATAAATAATTATTAAAAAACTTTATTGCTACCAAGGGCCGAACTGATGAGTGTTTTCAATTTTCATTTCAAAATACATCTTGCACAACAAGATGAGTTTTACAACTGCAATACAATGACCTTGTCAATAACATTTAGGGACGATAGGAAATCAGTTTCTCAATACCTGGCAAATTATACAATTTTGCAGCTACAAAGCAATTTCAAGAGTATAAAAAATTCTTGTTGTTTCGTTGGGATTATTCGGAATAAGGTGTCCAGTTACTGTCTTGCTGTATTTACGACAATCAGTGATTCTCTCTCCTGCTGGAAAACCCTCATAAAAAACCAGCTGCTGTTTGAGGAAAGATCAAAAGCGAGATTGCAAACTTTGTAAGATTTCACATTTTGCATTTCAATTTTGGCAAGAAAGCGAGCAACCATTCAAGTATAATAAGTCAAACATCAGGTAAAACTGGACGGAAGTGTAGACATCCAGTACAAAACTTGGCTTGACAGCTCTAGATGGCTCTATGACTGATGATCAGTGAAAACAGCATTGTGGATCTTTACTTTGCTTAGGAGACACAACAGGTGATCCACAGTACCAACTTTCCCAATCCGTAGAGCATGCATGAGGGCTGGGCAGAAACCTTTCACATTCACATCGCATAAATAATATCAATTTATTATGAATAAAACCTTTAATGCTGAGAGAAAAAGAATGGCATCATATAACCTAAGTGCCCCAACTATTTTGCTGGTGGGGTTGGCGCTACTGCTACCCTTGTTCAAAGCAGATCAGACACTAAACTACTGTACAGTCATCCCAATATGTTTGCACTGGGAAACTCACGGACTGGACCAAATTAAAATAGCCACGGAGTAACATTTGATCATTACGTAGTTTATAAAGCTGGAACAACAGCGCAAAATGCCAACTCTGAACATTGCTCACTATGGTCACTGAACTTTCCTGTAAGCTAACTCATCACGAACATCCCAACAGCTGCTTTAATTTCTCAGTCTTCGATTGAGGCAGATTATTATTTTAATGAGACCAATCTGTGTCAATATGCACCATGGCGAAATGTCACTTGAGGAAGCTAGCCTATTATAGTTGTGGAATCTGCTATTGTGATTATCCAGTAAACTTAAATGCGCTTTCAATTCAAGAATACCAGTGATCAATACTTAACTGTGAGGCAAGAAGTTTTTGATCCTAGTTTGACCAATGAAATGGATGAAACATTCATTTCCTTGGTTTGACATAGCTGTTGAATCTTTAGATCTTATGATCGACCCGTGCTTATACTTCAGATAGACACTACACAAGATATGTTATTCGTTCTGCTAGAGAGTGCCAGAGGAGAACCATCTCACAGAAAAAAAACCCCTTTGCTCTCCATTTCCTTTAATCACAAACTAGTGCCCTTCTCTTGTCACTTCAGTGCATGAGCACGCATAGTTCTGCCTCTTTTCAACCTAAACTACCTGAG
Organism: Membranipora membranacea; assembly: GCA_914767715.1. NCBI lineage: Eukaryota > Metazoa > Bryozoa > Gymnolaemata > Cheilostomatida > Membraniporidae > Membranipora > Membranipora membranacea. The sequence continues at coordinate 15,971,162 of OU612068.1, forward strand.
AAATCCATCGGACTCCAAGAAAAGCTAGCCCTGCGTACCCCGCCTCATATTATTTATTTATTTACTGACAGGGTAATTGTATAATATACTCACTGTGAAGGGTGATTGTAGTCGGACACATTTCTTACACCAGGCTGTATAGGCTGATATGGTGTTACCTGGTAATACTGGCTGAGTGAATGACATACTCCGCAACCTGACCAAATACCAAAGAGTATATTATGTAACGGGCAGACGACACCATCAGATAACTCCCACAACATAAAGTGAGGGCTGTCATGTACGCTAGTATTGACAAGCTTATAGAGACAGGCTACATGTACCTATGCCACGACATGCTCAGTATAAAGTCTTACTGTATAAGCAGAAGTTTTATTGAATGAATTAACCGAGTTATAAACATTCCCATTATTATGGATTTCCTACCAGGCCCATGTCAACCTCGCACATGTTAATATTGACCTCACGTATTTGGAGTTTTGAGAAATGCATTCTGGTATATGGTTTGTGCATTACGGACTTTGTTGTAGAACTCACTCATTTGAGGTAGAGTTGACAAAGTTGATCATCTGTCCATCTTCCGTTGTGAGGTAAAGGTTATGCCCATCAGCTGCTATAGCTATAACGAAAAGAGCAGCGCCGAGACAATAATAAAATATATGAATCATAATGTGTAGCACATTATAATTTAATATAAGTATATATAAATGTCTACATGAGGTAATGAATTTGAGTCTAAATGTATCAATCCATATCTACTCACACGAAATTACAACGTCCGTACCTATGCCTATAAATCTATGATGTATTTATACACTTGTATGAAGGGATGATAGCATGCTATGCCATCCACCCAGTTGCTAAAAATAGTGTGTTACATCAGCGCATGACAGGAGACAGATAAATAACAGCATGTGGGCAGACCTGGTGTGAAGGCTGGATGAATTGACGCAATACCACAATAGTAGCCTGGGCAGGCTGTCGGGGTGGGTGACAGCCTGCCCAGGCTACCGCAAAAGATCTGATTGCAACAAGCTTATTAGGTTGAATAACGGTGAAGGCTGCTTAAGGGACTGAAATTTTAGATTTAATTGGAAGGGAATCCATAAGAATTGCATTCTGGGAACAAGACAGTTCATTTTACAGATTTGTCCTCTCATTGTAATAACAAACACTAACAGGAAGATTTTGCACTGAGGCCTTCATAATTTGACTTCAAATCTTACAATTCAACATATCAGACATCCTAACATCTTCGAATATTGGCTGCCTTAAGACAAACTGTTGAATACCTTTTGTGTACAGAGTATAAAATAATAACAGTGTACTTACATGAAGCACTCAGTTCACAAATCAATTTATTTATACCACTAGCAAGATTGACCACAACAGCATTATGCATAACATGGAGATGGGCCTGAGATCAGACTAAAACTCATCAGAAGATAGCTATACCTTCGAGCCCATATATATGACATGATCAGTTGAATATATATATATATATATATATATATATATATATATATATATATACACCATCGTGCATGACACTCCTAGACCAAGTTTAGTCCATCTGTCTGCATACTGAGTTGCTCTCGATCCACAGGTCACGATGTGACCAGTGGAGGGAAGCAACTGGAATACAGGCAATTGGATTTAACTTGATTTAGAACACTCCTTGTTTATGCTGACAAGTGATTTCTGAGTGGGTAATGAGAGGGGCTGTGAAACTTTGTATTTACCTGTGGAGACTGAAGAGGCCAATTCACCGAGTAGCTGTACCTGACTTCTTTTCTCGTGTACATTCTTGAGTAATTTCTGTATCTGCTGCCGGCGATCTTTGACCTGTCAATGAAAATAACAAAACATGTCTGGTTAGACACAGAGACAATGAAACGATCACAGAGAAACATGAGAACGTAGCGATGTGCAGGTGGAAATTCATTTTAGAGACTGCTCTAGTAGCACTGTATGCTGATGGCCAAGTCTCTACATTGATAACTCATATCTGATTAATCTTATTGAGATGAAAACGTTGACAGCTTTTTCATAAAAATCTGTTTACTCAATGTAAAAATTTACGCAGCTCTACCGTTCCCACTTTCAAATTTTTATTTATTCATCACTGCGACTCTCATACTATTAGGGCTTGTAAAAGTCCTCATGATATCTATCGTGATTGAGACATTATTTCTCTACATGGCTGTGATGCCATCTCTTAATGCAATGAAACGGAGGGTAATCACATCACTAACAACATCTCTATCATGCTGTCAATATTACCCAAATTAGATTGCTCATCGTAATCAGCAAAATTTAGCAGTAGCTATGGTATGGCCCACGCAATATGCTCAACAATTCTTACTCTTAGAGCTGCCCTTGATAATCAAAAGCGACGCAAGACACAATCATTCAATTCACATGGCTTCAGGAGCGGATGTTCAACATGCCAGCAGCAAATCTATCAAATTTCAGGTGCATAAACTACCACTCAGCATTATAAGTTTAGAATAATATATTGAGAACAGATGGCCAGAGGTATTCCATTCATCAAGATATCTGAAATGCTGGTCTGGCTGTGCGCGTAATAACAAACGTAGTTTGGGATGTTCTTCCCCTGCCCAAACATTTCAGCTGCATGCAAAGTTCTGCATCATTTAAATTTTTCCTTATATATATATATATATATATGATATTTATATATAAACCCTATCGTAAAGATGTTTTTATATGTGCTATGGTTGAGGTTGGAACAAAAGATGTGAAGTTGCTAGAGGGTCATCATTCCTTGTTGAATGAAAGACGTCAGAACCTCTACTCAGCGAGGCCAATCTCTTCTCAAGTAGGTATGATGAGGTATAGGCTCATGTCGAGAAATACTAGACATGTATACTCCTCATCGCCGCAAAGGAAGTGCTACAGGGTCATATCCAGACTGAACAACACATGTTCTTCTTGTAGCAGCTTGCTCTGCCACTGACGGCTTTATCAGCTTTCATTACTAGGTTTTTAGAAAGCTTTAGGCTGAAGATCTGACACCGTGAGAAGGTTTTGTAAAGCTTTGACTGGACTAAGAAAGATGGTTAATTGATTTTCACCCTGTTGGGATGTTTATGTCACTACGAATCCTAGCCTCTCTGCTGTGGACCAACTGGATTTGGAACAAAATTGACAGCCAGATTGTTTTCTAGCATGATTATAATGGCTAACATATTAGTTTGTGACAATATGACTCTGGGCTGATGATTAAAATCACTTGGCGCTGTGTACTGTAATGATTGGTATGGACCATGCTGACTTTGGCATTAAACTGCAATTTGTTGTTTAGATATTGGTTTGCCTGAAAGATATATATCTCTATTCAAAATGGATTGCTCTAAAATTCTTGATCAAAAACCCGTCGTCTCATTAGATTTCCTCCTTGGTTTCCCATTGTAGGATTCCAAACTTGCATTTTATGGCATAAAAAAAATCTACTCGTTGTTTTCAGCAGTCTCCATTGGTCCCCTGATATCATTTGTGCAAAGACGTCAGGACCTTGAGAGTAAAGAATGCTGCGACTTATCTCCTCAATGATTCGAGCTGATACATGTATGCTTATCCAATGAACTCCCTCTTCATTGGCTTATCACTGAGACAATTTTCATGTGATGTACAATATTGTGATATATCACAATTTATATCGCTTTCAAGTTGCATCTTCTTTCTTCCGCTGGGCATGGCAGGTGTAATAGCACTTTTACCAGGTTGTCGAGTTTGATCTCTTCTCTTTCAACATTGCAAAGGGAAACGAACACATGATGGCATGTGTTGATGATAAAAGACTTCTGTGCATTTTAACTGAATCTATATAAAGGAAGGGTACCAATGACCCGTCGTACACTAGGGTCTTACACAAATTACAATCTCACCGCGCTTTGATTGTTCTCAGCAAGAAATGCATCATCTTTGCAACTTACAGACAGTATTTAATATGAAAGTGGTATGGTTGTACAGCAGTGGTAATTATTTATTTACGATTAACAATCTACCATCTTATAACACCAACAAAGGCGATCTATAAATAGCCTACGTATTAAGTGCAATGACGTAGTTTGTAAGACAATGGACTGACTATTAATAGTGTTTACTCGCTTAGAAGAAAGAGTGGTTTGAATAGATTCAGTTTCAGACTGTAATATGTGTAAACACACAATATAATGTTGGGCTAGTATGTGTACATGTACACTAAGCTATGGTAGCGGCAGCATTCTAGCCGAGTCAGCAGACACGGTCCATAGTACAGACGCCCCGTGATTTTATCACTTATCCAACGCTTTGAGAAGAAACTGTGTCACACCCGACTTAAGAAAATTTGAGAGCAAATTTGACTGGGAGTTGTTTGCTTAAGTTTCAAACTTATGTTTGCTGACTCAAGAGTCACAGTGTAACTTTAGCACTGCGGCAGCGCTAGCAAGTCTCTCAGCTCAAGACTCAATGCATTGTTAGTTTTGTCGTCATCATGGTATTAGGTTAGTCAATAAAAAAAAAATCAATTTCAGTTTAACAGTGCATTTTAGCTGCAAATTAATATTTAGGAATAAATTATGAGTTATTGGCTTGAAGGTTTAGGTAGTAGTTCAAATTGATAATTAAAATGGCAAAAGTCTAGTTTGACCGTCTATACCTCAGCATGCAACTGGGTAAGGAGCTAAGCAATCAGTTTCCGTCTACATCTACTGATGCCTACTGTCTAATGGAATTCTGATGCCATCAAAAAATCTTTCACCCATCAGAAAATCAATAGAATTTTGATTCCAATTTTGTGTGCTAATTGGTGTTCATTGTTCCTGACTACGTGCTAACAGCAGCCCTTTCACTGCACAAGTCAGGGCAAAGTTCCAGCTGAGCAAAGTGAATTACCAGTTGAATTGAGACAAAATGCAGACAGAATTGTGCCATTAAATAAAGCATTTCTTAAACCTTTACTCCATGACGTCAATTCTCTGCTGGTTTTCATTATAACCCAGCCCTAACCTTGAAAGGTTCATGTCTTGATTGTACACAAATGACACTCTGGAGGGTTCCTAAGTATTCCAATAACACATAGACAGTGATGCTAATTCTCTGTGGGTTGTTTATACTCAGCTACAACCTTGAAATGTTCCTATTGTGTTGATTCTACAAGAATGACTCAGCTGAGCATTGTTGGCTCTACTAGTAATCCTGGTTCAGTTTCACTGAGACTTCAGTTTGTGCCGTGCACCCTGATAATGCTATGAGAATGATAACCCCTTGAGAACGTAGGATACTAAGCATGGACTCCATCATCACTCACCTTGGAATATTCTATAACTGATCTATTCGGTGATCCATCTCTGTCTGAAAATGTAAAAGAATATTCCATTGAAACACATGGACTCTTTTTAGAAGAGATAATGACTAGGAATATAAAGTCTTTGAGCAGCACAAATCCCCTCACTCACCCCACACTCACAGGTAACACTTGGGGTACCAAGATAAAAAAAAGTTTCTCGTTTTTATAAAAGTCTAAAGCCTGAGATCCTCTTGTTGATTTGCGGATTCCAATACAAGAATTTACCATATCATAGACGGCATCTGTTATGGCCGCTAGGGGTTATAAATTACAAACTAAACCTGTGAGCCATTTGAAAGCTGAGATTATATCTTGATACCCCAAGGAGTAAAAACAATAGGGGAAAATAAGCTGAGAACACCTGGTTACACAGACCGGACGGAAAGGCACTGTATACATATACTGCTCGACTTACTATAAATGGCGTCACCATTGCGAAGTCTGTTTGCTTTGGTTTTGCGTTTATTTATGAGCCATGACTCGACGACTTCTTCGGACACATAATTCTGTATATACTGCTCAAGCAGAGAAGGGTTATCCTGCAGGAAGTTTATAACTGCATCACTGTTAATATCTGCAACAAACATAATAATATTATATAAATTACACTTGCAATGGCGATCATCATTGTATCCTGTTTGGTGGAATATCACACTGACATTTCTGGGCCAGACATTCTCTCGGTAATAATAGCTGTTTTACACAGTCCATATTATGATTTAGTTCAGATTGCTGTGGGCCCTTAGATTTCTAGCCCGGGGAAGAATCCAGCAGGTAATCTTAAGAATAGCACAGCTTGTACAAAGATAAACCAAAAAAACATACTTTTCTTTTAAATATGAACCTAGGATTTGTATTCAGCATTCCTATATTGATTGGAGAGTTGAACAGGAATCGAAATCCTCAAATAATAGCTAGATTAGCTATTTATGGCCCAGTGAGAGTTCTGTTTGACTACATTGACCTTGACCGAGACTGTATCCTCAACAGAAAAAGATGATAAGAGTCTCATGGCTGACGTAGATTTGCTAAGGAAGGCTGCTACTAGAAAGACCTATTCAATTCAGCAGAAGTTACTATAAGAGAAATAATTTGTTCTACATTTCATTGATTTTGAAGGTTAAATGTTTGGTTGGTAAGAATGAACAGAATATCAACAAGACAATCTGATTCTAGTCTATGTAGGGTGGAACATTTGTTATTCCACTCCTCATTAACTAAGTAACTTGCACTCTGACTACAGTTCCACCCATCATCCGTTCTGCTGATGCTTGTACCACATCTTTTTCTAGGATGTGGCTCAACATGGTTTTGGGTTTGTAGGGATATACGGTATTCATGCATGTTTCTACAGCTTTATCGATACTGCTAAACTACATGGTAGAAATGCACAAGTCCCATGAATTCTATTTTGAGTTCTGGAATGCAAAACTGGACATGCGCTGTCGGCCGCAACTGTTCGACAATTCACACTCAGCCATTTCCAACAGTCGTTCACTCTCAATTTTGCTCATATAAATTGAAGTTTTATTCGCTTGACTTTCTAAGATTGGAAGGTGAATGTTTAACCAGAAGTCGCCGTATTTGAGAGCTACATTTTCCAACCCATACCAGCCTTACATACGGATACAAGGCCTCTTAATGATGACAAATCTAGGATTATTGAGAATAAATCAAATTTTAAGTAGGTTCCCTTCCTTATAATATGAGCGACGCAATCATAAACTGGATTACTGGAGCAAGAGACCTCGAGAGACGACTTTCATTAAAAAAGCAACTTCGGCTGTTATGCAGCAAATGTAACATATCATTGCAAAGAAGACCAAAGCCCCATGTATGTAACATTACTGCCAAAGAGCGCCATCACCATTGTCAGCACAGCGCCACCATAACGTGATACAGTTATAAATAGTATAAACAAGTGCTTGGATTACCTGATACTGCTGTTGCTGCCGATGCTGCTATGGTGCATTTATCCATGGTCCATCAGGTATATTTTCATATCCATAGAAAACCAAAATTGACTCGATTGCTTTGAAGAGTTGAATTCAAGATGTCAACTGCCGAGTAACTACAAACCGATCGAGTACAATCCTTCAGCGAGTAATGTAAACTCTCTTCACGATCAAGCTGTCAACTCAGTTATAACCAATCGGTAGCTGATGACAGCCTAGGGGCACCTGCAGCAACTTGATAAACTGAGGCAGTGTGTTCATACAAACTCCTCTCAGGTACAACACTCCTCAACTCTCAGAGGAAAGTAATGCTGTGGGTTTGTAAGCTTCTTTTCATGAGTTTAATTCATTCAAACATGACACAATAAATTCAATAGCAACCAATTTAACCTTTGCAATTATTCTAAACTAATGCATGATTGAACGAAAAGCAAACAAGACCGTTATGATATTTTTGCATGATATGAAATAGAAAACTTATAAAAATCAGGGCTGAGAAACAACTTATATATGCTGCAAGTCTCTGCCCACATTTTCAGCTCTTATAATAGTATGTTAGAATGATGGAACAGAATCAGAATGATCCACATCATATAATTACCATCACCTCACACAACTGCTAAAACCTCCATATCCCATGTTTCCAAATTCCGATATAAAAGAAATTGCTATTCAAACCTGGATAAGCTACACCAGAAACTCGGCTCGCCAAAAATTACAGCCTAGCAGCTTGTAATGTCGAACAAAAAATAGCACCCCCTGCCATCAACTATTTCACTGAATACTACCCGATCTGCAAGCTCAAAAGAAGAGAAATTACTGCTACCGGATAGGTTTGCTTGATTAATCCGACAGCATGTGATGCGCCAAGTGACACATTAGCGAAAATAAGACAGAATATTCTCAATCGGGATAAAATTCAATACCATTATATTCATCTTAACCTTCTAGGAAATAAGATACATTGAAATTCATTAAGAAATATCAATTCTGAGAGCAACAGCAACACCTACATTCAGTGCATTATCTTAATTAATAAATATTCTCTCCTCATAGAACAGGATATGGCGGTGAAAGGTGAACATAGACATAATACACATACCTAAGGCTGTATTCTAGTAAGGGCCAATTTGGTCAAAAGTGCAATACATTTTTTTAAAACACGACTGACAATACTCTTTGTATCAAGTCCGGAAGCAAAGCTATCATTTTTTAGTGTGCTATAATCTCTGGTTTAGGAGGTAGTTATGCCTTTTTCGCTAAATACGCCAGAATTCATGAAGCAATAGTAGAGTAGATAGCAATAACATAAAAGTCTCAGGCCAACAACAACAGTATTAGAAGATGAGTGGTGTAACACAGATCAAGCATAGACCAAAGATATGCTGTGAAGATACAGTCAAACACGGCAGGCGATACAACAACAGAATTGGCTGCACTCCATGCAAGGTGACATTCGAATGTGCGGTGGTACCCTTATTCAACTTTCAAAGCATTAACATGTACAAACATACGTAATCAGGTGTCACAATTCAAGCTGACAACAATGAGTTTGGATGTCACATACACCCTGCATGTTCTAAGATTCTATCTAGACTGGTCCTTTGTTCAAATTGAAAACTAAGTTATCATATTCCAATGGGATTTCGTATTTTCAGCGTTTGCAAATGATGTCATCAATGTATCATATTTAATACGACGACTCATTGGTAGCCATAAACAACTTTATAGATATCCAATTCATGTATGAGAATAAAAATGAGAAATTATTGACTCTAATGCCAAGGCCGTTGACCGAATAACCAATGCTCCCATTTGCATATGTATGTAATATAATAACATTTTCATGATAAAATGTCATGTCATGGTGCTCCGTTGTGAAGTTTAACAGTTATGATAAAACCTAATGGATGTACCTTGCCCTTGATAACTATCTATGAGAACAACTGTCCTGAGCTTTCTGTTTTGTCTTCTAAAGTGTAGAGGCCTTTGAGATACTTCTGCTTTGCTATTGCCAGAACTAAAGGGTTTACGCATCCTATATTTTAAATATGTGAGCTATGTACGTATATTCCTGGCCCTGTTATTGTAAATTGTATCGAAAATAACCCAAAACATAAGCTAGTCCATGGGAACAGGGGTACAACATAATAAAGGTCTCATACGCAGTCGCTCTTTGAGTCCGCAGACCACGTAAACACATGGATAGCAGTAAGAAGACAACTTAGATTCAAACCACGTCATTCACAGAGGGGGCACATTGAGTGACATTAGGTAAGGTGGTGCCTAAAACATTGGTGAGAGGTTTGAACAGTGTGACATGGTGTTGATACTTTACCCAGATCGGAATGATTTGCAGTGCAGCATAATTTTCTAAGCCCTATCAGAATGGAAAATTCCATATTTAAGACTTTTGAATAGCCTTGCAGTGATGACATAGGGGTTAGTTAAGCGTGTGGTTTCACACTATTACCACGTATGCAGGTGATTGGTAAATTAAGACAGCACCGGTGTCAATGGTGGTGGATTACTGAAGCATTATGGGATATGTGAGAATCAGAAAATATGTATGGTGCACTAAACACTCGACTTCTCAGGAGTAACAGGTAGTGTGCAATCCTAGACTCGAAAATATGTGTCGACATTCTCGTAATATTAATAGCAGTATTAGGAGGAAAAGAGAGTACTTTACGGCCTGGTATGAGAAAGATTAACACATATATGGATATGCCAAAAACATAGCTTACCTAAACCAATACTCATAGTTCTATGTGAAGAGAGCTTGACTGTCTTTAAGTAATAATCCGTAGCTTGAGTTTATAACTGTATCCATTGGAACACTAGACTGATCATGACCGAATAATCCTCAAACACATTACGTTATGTCAATTCCATCATCTTTGTCGATATGTAAACAGGTACGATCCCAATTCCTCTTATCTGCACACGTTAAAAGCTAACACCTCCTCGAAGCGATGTTTGTGCTAAATATCTAGCTAATAACTGTAAATACTCTCCTGTTTCAACACAAAGTCACGCTGTGAAACTTTCGACGCAACTGCTGTTTAATTTAGCTGCTTCACAAGACGCAATTTCCAAAACCGATCAGCAAACCTTTGAAGAATGTTGAAAGGCTGCAGATTAATCTTTTTCATCCAATTCTTATTAATATTATCCGAGAGAAAATGGTAATAGCCAACTGCTAACGCATTGTACTGAGAGGCTGAAGTAAACTTCTAGTGACTATTCAATCCCCACACGCAGTGCTGATGCAGCCCTGATGGTTTGAATAAATTAAGTGTATCTCGTATAGACTATCAACTGTATAGCAGCACAAAGTTGAATTCAACAGCAAACTGTCTTGACAATTGATAGAAAAGTTTGTCTTGAATCTATGGTTAGTCAATGTATCACGCAAACCCCAATATAAAAGCGATGTATTGATTTTATGCTGAATATAAGAGGTTTATGGGCTAGGCATAGATAGCTCAATCAACGGTCAATATAAGCTCTAAAATTATACACTAACTCAGCTTCATAGATGGGTGCATACAATACAAGCTACTTTATAATGATATCATCCCAAGTTGGCGCACCCGCTTATATCCTCAACCGACAGCCCATCATATCTCCACAATATCAATTATGTTGTATGTTTAAAGCTAATTAGTACATTACATGCTATGTTGGTGATTCCATATACTGATTGATCTATAATACACTTATAACTGAAGATGCTGCTGCATATTCAAGTAAACATTCGACCATGTATTAAATTAATGCTTCACAATAGTGTTATTTTAGACGTTATTTTTATCCACCAAAACATAAAAAATCACCTGCCCTTTTGTATTGCCTCACACATTAAGAAGTCGGTCATGCATAGTGCAATCACCACCATAATCACTATGTGAACTGAACTTCCCTATTGAAAATCTTTGTAATCACCAGGTGGGAAATCACTGGTCACTGGTCACTGGTCAGCGCTGATGACAATAGAAATGTGATAGTTGTTTGAGAGTTGTCCTTTCCTAATGAATGAGTAGACAACTGCAATTTTGCAGATAACATCGATATTATTGTGATCAGGTGTGATGGTGATGGTGTGATGGAGGCAGAGAAAATAAGTAAAGATGAAAATCAGGCATTAAAACCAATGTACACTTCACTCCATAGCTTGTTTTTTGAATCTATTATTAAACCAAAATGTCTTATTCTGATTCCCTGATTTGGGCACACCCATTACCTCATACCTCATACCATGGAGCACGCAGATAACAGCAAGACATGTCAGATGGTTTGGCCACATTAATCATTTAAACCCCGAAATACCAGCTAGTCAAGCCCTCAATGACACAATCAACACCGAAACTAAGAAACCTAGAGGAAGTCAGAGACTAACATGGGTTAAACGCCTTCAGAAAGACCTCGAGAAAGTAGATCTCTCCCTGAGTCAAGCTCTCGAGGTGTCACAAGTCAGAGTGGTGTGGAGGTATGTTGTACACAAGATGAAATGATTTATAAGCACTCAGGATGTCTGAACAGACTACATCTGCATAAGTCAAGTCAAAATATCGACTAATTTCTCTCCATTGTGTGAATCATAAGAGAGATACATAGCTAGGACATACCATTGATAAGATCTCCGAGTGTACAGGCCTGTTTACATGATCCATTGGCCCAGATTCTGCTGGCTGACACATGACGACGTCGACCGTTGGATCCTCCTTTAGTTGGCGTATGGTGCAGAGAGTAACCATTTGTAAGCAGTGCTGCAGCCGTTGTCTTCCTTGTGCTGTACATGGATTGTGTCTGCCCATTCATTTGCTACACAAAATAAGACAATATTACAATCTCAAAATGGAAATCATTCTTATAGATATGGACAGAGAGGGCAACTTCAAATAAACCTCTCAATACCTTGTACGCAGCAAATAGACCTACAAGATGCTGTCAGCATGGTTACAATTGCCTGGAATAGAAGGAATGAATAATGTGTCACAGTATTGATTAGACTTTTGACATTTGCAACAAGTTATTTTATTATTGATGAACAGCTAAAAAAACAAAAATACATGTAGTAGTGTTATATGTTTTAGAGTACAATTCAGTTCATAACATACCCGCTCAGTTAGGAATTTCTCAAACTTGATGACTTGACTTCGGACGAACATGAGTGCTACTCCTCCTAAGAAAAAATAATTAAAATATTATATCAACAGCATGTGATTGAGATCCCAGTAGGAAAATGTGCATGGACAAAAATCATTGGTAGCTGAGAAGTAAAGAGTATAAAGAGGTCGTATGACGATTACCATGTTTGTGCAGTTCCATAAGCCTTATCTGGTCACCCAGCCTCGCAGTATGGATGTTTTGAATCTACTACAAGAGCTAGGAACAAAACCAGACAAAGATACACATAGATCTTACCCTCGTGGGATTTATGAAAACCATTCATTTGGCAAAGACTGATGATGAATCCACATTTGAATGTAACCTGTGAGCTGAAGATCAGAGCGATATACGTCCATCTCACGCTAAATGATCCCGACTTATGGTGATATAGATACCCAATATAATCCTTCCTAAAAGCTTTCCACGTAAGATCACACAGCCTAGGATATATCCCGAAACTATGTATAAAATGTTGGGGGACATGATTCCTTTCTGGCTAATATTCAGGTACTAAGGCTTTGGGCCTCAGGCCACCATTAATCACACAGACTTGAGGAAAAAACAAACATGACTAATTAGATGAAATTGTGCAAAAATCTATGGCAACACAATTAGCTAGGGTTAATGCGATTGAGTTTTTCGTGTCTAATGCCATTAATAACCAGCTATTGCGAGATGCAAGGCTGAAGGAAATATACTGAGCAAGGATACCATTCAAAATGAGTACTTTAGTCATTTATATATTCCTGTATATTATTTGAAATTATACTATGAAAAATATATACACTACCCGTATTGAATTATAACATCCGCATGAGATAAAAGTAACGCTGTGTAAATAAAAATACTTCATTCAATCTCCTCTTTCTCTTCAAAATCAGCAAACAAAATTGTTTTGCTGCACAAGGGCAGCAATATTCTTAAGTGGACTACTGGGAAGCATGGCTTTGGCCTCTCGATCCGGTCAGCAATCCTAATGTACAATTGTGCGTCCAGCAGAGAGGCTGCTTCCAGTGACAAAATATGATAGCATCCTGGGCCTGGGGAGGTTAGAGTTATGTTCTCCCTGATGATTTTTGTGTTATCATTGGTGCTTCAGGTGAAGGTTGGTCACCAGCAGCCTGATTCCTGCTCTGTTGTTTGGATGACTGCTTATGATTGGTTGGCCTGAGTTTTCTATACTGGGGTAAGCCTATAAAGAATGAGCAAAAATACAATATTATTTTATTGCTGTGTCACTGTCGCTTACTCTCCATTTAACAACTTATAAGCAAACGATTCATTTTTTAATTTACATGGTATAGGGCCAGATAACATGCTCCTCAATGATCTCCTCACAAATGTTAGCAATTGAAAGACATCCGAATTAATTACAATCCCAGAAATCTTACGATCATCAATTGAGTCATCAAGCTCTCACCTTGACATAGAAATGTGAGGGACGGTAGCCAGTTCTCAAAGTCAGATACAGTAGGGTTATAATCTCGGGAGAAGACTTCTCTTAGCTGGTTAAATCCTGCCTCATGTTTACCATTACAGACAACAAAGTTAGTGTATGTAGAGCACACTCTGTGGTTCCCTCTCTGTATATTCACATTCCAGTTTACCTGCAGTACAACAGAAAGAAATCACATTTTTTATTTATAGAGGTTTTCTTTAAAATGCACAGAAAACAAAAAGAATTCGATAAAAGGTAACTTGTTAGATTTCTTTTCCGATCTTGATCTAGATTTTATAGGTATTCATGGTTGCGGTGATGATGTGCAATACTTACACAGAATTCCCACAATGCAGCTTTAGACCTGAATCCAGATCAAACCCTGCCATTTACATGATCTTCATATTGAATTTAGAAGATTGGCGGCACTTGGATATTCCTTGATGTGCCAATTAGTTTATTATGTTTGCTCTTCACAAACAGGTTTAATAGTAGAACATCTAGGCTCAGTTCTGGAAGTCTTAAAGACTACCCGATGACAAACGCATGTTATAGTCAGGCGGTTACTTATGATAAAGTTGAGTCAGATTAGCATCGTAAACAAATTCAATGTTCTACTTGGCATGAATTGATGGTGGAAAAGTGCTTTCCATAAAGGAAGGTAAGCTCCTATTCTCTGCATTATGATGTCACAGTATCCCGGAAGTGATTGTTTCTTGTATTGCAATCTGGGAGACTGTGACATCTTAATGCAGAGAATGGGAGTTATCTTCCCTTTTGGAAGGCACTTTTCCACCATCAATAATTCATGCCAAGTAGAGCATTGAATTTTTTTACCATGCGAATCTGACACAGCGTTATCATAAGTAACTACCTGACTATAACATGCTTTGGTCTTTGGGTAGTCTTTACATTCCTCCTGGCCCAAAAGAGTTGTTTAGTCTCACCTGCACGGACATCTCAACAAAGTGAGTCTGTAGATAGATATTTCCGTAGATAGGCGAAGTGGAGATAAACCTCGGTCCTGATATAACAGACACCTCACCCTTCTCATCCTGAATAATCTTCACTCCGTTAATGATTATTGTAGTCGATCCATCTTTATGGAAATAATATTTAGAGCTTTTAGTGACTGAATCACACTGAATAAGCAGATCGTTGGTGAAGTTCTGGCCCTGGGCAAACAGTACATTAACAGATGAGTCCTTAGACATATTGTTGAAAACAAACTGAGATGGTACAATATGTTTATCATCTAAGAGATAAACCTCTGAAGTGGAAGCAAATAAAATCCCTTCTGTCTGCATCCTGGCCCGCCTCTCTCCAAACACCTCAATCTCAACTTTAGTACCATCCTGGTAGGCTTTGGCAGCTACATGATAAATGCAGTTAATGCTGCCTCTATTATTGCTGGCAGCCACAGCTTTATGACGATGATTGACAACTCGTATATTTTTATCGACAGTCATTTCGATAGCAATGTCATATTTTAGAAGGACCGTGATCAGACCTGCCGGTGATACGTAGACAGTTGGGTAGCCCAGTGAAGCATTCAGTGTAGGAGCTGGGGGCTGTGTCACTGATCCTTGTAGCCCATAGCTGAGAAGACTCACATTCCCTGACTTATCCGGAAATGGTAAATGAGGGTTGAAGTTTTGAGAGGGTAGTGTTACCAGAGGGAGTGGTATAGTAGGTGTAGCTGAGGTGGTGGTGTACCGCGGACAGGGTGTGGTCTGCATACTGATGGTAGGCTGGAACTGCATACCGTTACCCCAAACACAGTTCAGAGGAAGAGATATGGGCTGACCGATATCTGTGTTATCCAAGCTGGCAATGTCGCACTGTGTGCTGTCACTGAGTGACTGTAACGCTCCAGGACCAATCAAAGAATAGAAATCTGCAGAATCATAAAATGGTGAGGACATCGTATCATCCATTCTCTCATGTTTATGCCTGTGCTGCTCCTGTGTTTCTGTTGCATGCTTCTGCCGTGGTATTTTATTGATGCTCTGTTGATCCCCTCCCCCTCCACCTAGCGAACAGCGGTCTAATCCACGTACTAATATGTCTACCTGAGGGATATTACACTGATTCTGGTAGTTAGAACCATAATGATTCTTATTCTTTCTGGTATTGGCTGAGCGTGAGTATTTCTTCATTCTCCAATCGATGAATAAAAAACGAAGGCAATAAAAATGTGTTGTTGATCAGCTGTCTTCACATCACTGTTCTGAACACAAAGCTAAGACGTCACGAGCAGCTCGGCGCTTTACAAATAACAAGCATGCCAAGTATTAACATCTCGGCAACAATTTTCTCTCACCATTGTTTGAAGCTTTGTCACATCAGGGCAGGATAACTAATCGTCATGTTTTAAGAATAGAAAGGGAACCTTTTAACATTAATTATAAGAAAATAATCATTTACCAGATAAAATGGAGCTATCCCAAGAAGCACATCAGTCTATATTATTCTAGAATATAATTCCATTTATAAAAAATTTTTTGGAAATATAAATGCCGCTAACTTTCAGTTGTATGAATTAAGGATGGGTTGTTTTGAATTTTTAGACCTGGTAGAATCTCCTCGGTTTGGCTAGCAAAGTCATTCCAAGTTATATTCAATATAATAGATGTATTGTTTAGCTTTACAATATCGCTCAAAAGGCTTGGTAGGATACCTATGAGAACAACATGTGAAATGCGATTTACTTGATTATCCAAGCAAACAACATAAACAACAAAATGACTATGCGGTGTGTAAAAAGCATTTTATATAAAAAAGCTCAAATAAAATACGGAAAATAAAATTAAACAATTACATAAATAGAATATATTATTTGATCTGTACAAAGGCTAGGAAAATAAAACTTTATGAATTGCACAGCAACTCCTTTCTAGGTAATACTATAAAATTTATATAAATAACAAAACATGAAAATAGCTGATCTTACCTTCAAAGCATTTAAGGTACAGGCAGTTATCCCATGTTGACTTCATTTGTATAAGAGGAGTAAAGTATTGATTCAACAAAAAATGAACCAGCATTTCTGTATGGCAAGTGGAATGGGACAAAATAGTGAGACATTTTAAAATGTTCAATTTCAGGGCTTGCAAAAAACGCTAAGCAGGACTGAATTTTAAAAGTAACAATAATAAAATTAAAACACCTCTTCTTTGTAGATGATGCTGTTTCGGTAGCACTCTTTCTTCAAATCACTGCATAATCTTGTGGGACCACACACAAACAACCTTGGTGGTGACTTGTTGCTAGACTTGAAGGTCTTTGTAATATTCGGTAGCACCTGAAAAATGTAGTAGGCAGTGACAAATTCATTGAATTAAAAACCGCCTTGTATCAATACAGCCAAGAAGAGACAGAACTTTGGGCACTGAGACTACTAAATTTTATCTCATTGTTTCAGTATTTACCTGTTCCCATATGGGCCTTCCGGGTCTTGTTCGTGCTTTGAGTCCTGACAGTATATCCATTTTGTCTTCATGATATGCCTGTAAAGAGAATAACCAGATCCGTAGTGATACAATAAATAAAAATGAAATCAATCTAGTCCACAATCATCAGATAGGCCTATACCTTCTATTTTAGTTACCTGGAAGATCCATAACACCACGCACATGCTTTAACAAACAGTAGCTAACCCTTTAATTTCTCCATGTGTTATGAGCCTTATTCATTCACATCCGTGTTATGTCACCCAGCAAATACAGATTAAACTTATTCTATTTTGTTTACCATTTCTAGGGCAAGCTGGAGCCAGGTCCCCTTGAGATCAGTTGCCTGTTTGAGTCCAGTGAGATGGATATGTAGATTAATCAGGTCTAGCCCTAGAGATGCCTGTACCTCCTCTATCTCACTGAATGCCTGCTGGAACCAGGCTAAGTGGGTGTGGTCTCTCGTCAACCATATAAAGTCAATCTGTAATGTAGAAAACAAAAGTGAGAAATAGCAGAAAACCCTAACCGAGTTGAAAAGTTATCATTCAAAGCGGCATTTTCTAACCTCGAAATCTTCTTCTGTGTTCAAAAGACATTTTATTAATAATCTTTAAGTCTTTAATTGCAATCGTCTTACCTTTTCTAATTTGGTTTGTTTTCTGCAGATACGATTCCCTGATGTATGATCACAGCATTGGCAGAGAGCCTCTTCGCTAGCTTGCTTCAACATCTTGAGTACTGACTGCAGAACACTAGCAAATGGAGTAACTCCGATTCCACCAGCCACTAGAATGGCGTGTCTACTCTTCAGTATATCTCTAGATGGGGTAGAATGTGGGCCATCCAAATAAACCTGCCAATATAAACAAGATGCATTAAAATCCCTGTAAAGTTAACCTTGGCTAATTTCGTAAAATAAATTGACTGAATTTCAATCATCTCTCCTCAAAACTCTGTAGCAGATGAACATAAAACAGATGAAGCGCCTGATATAAATTATATTATGAACTTTATTAACCACCGATCAATGCATGAAGCAAATAAGACCATGTGAAAACATAAATAAAAGAAGCATCCATAATCCATAATGATCATGATCCATAAATTATATATCAATGACGTAGACAGAACTCACCTCCCAGTTCAGTACTGGAGCCTCCTCCATATTGATTGATGACATCGAGAGCATAGACAGCATAGACTTAGTTCTGGTCATCTTAGCGGGTTTATCCATATCAGCCATGCTTACTGTAAACACACTCTGTGACTTCTGAGACTTAGGAGAACCCAGAGACGATTGAGCCTGTGAGCTTGAGTGGGAACACATGGGAATGTCGCATAAAGCCCCGCTGTCATCAGAGAAGACTGAGTCTACGTCTGTGTTGCCATCAGATATGGTGAATATTTTCTGATGTGGACTAAGCGTGGTAGCTGATGGAGTAGGAGGGGGACAATCCAAGTCACATTCGCTTGTCATACCACTGGACAGGCTGCTCATTGATGCTGATGACTTCAAACCACTATCATAATCATCAACTGTAATAACCAAACACACATGCGTACAAATTTTGTATACATTTTGATGTTTTTGGTCAGGATTAATGAAGTCATATGTAAGTGAAGAATTAGTGCAGGGGAATCCAAATAAGATAATTTATTTAAAAATGATCTGCTGCTCACAGTTCGTTTCGGTTGATTAAATCAAAATGGTCGATTAAAATAACGCGCCACATCCCAAAGCATAGGCGGCGAAACATTAGATGGCTTAGGGTCGGTGCACACCTGGTGGCCAACCAAACCCCAGTAGTTGATGGACTGCAGCGGGATTGGAACCCACGACCTTCCACATTTGCATGCTAAAGGTACGGCATTCGAACCAACCGGAAGGTACATGTAAGTGAAGCATTAGCGTTGGGGAATCCAAATTCAAATTTAATAAAAATTTATCTGCTGCTTACAGTTCGCTTTCTATCCATTTTATGTAGTTGATGTCAACTTGCGCAGACTGTGTACATAGAAGAACTGGTTCTTCTATAGTTTTAAACAGAGTGAGAATTCTACCAACTACAGCATTCAATATACATGAGACTTACTCTGTATTATAACTGGGTTGTCCACCCCTAATCCTCCCTGTGTTTTAGTCTCCTCTGTGACCGTTTTATGTAGCTGACTCGTCCATGATCCAGCCTTCGTTATATGAAGAGTAAAACAATCTATAATATAAAACATGAGATTCAAATAAGACTAGATGACGTCTAACGTCTGCATTGCAGAGAGAGGTGCTGGGACCAATGGTACTCAAGCATGCCCTATACTCTTGCCCGCCAGAATTCCTGCTAGTCCTTATATCGGAGGGGGCACAGGGGGACCTTTTTACTGCATGTTGGGTTTACAAACAGACTAGATGACAGTAGAATTCCTGTTTTATGGTTCAAGTGAAGAGATTATAAGGACTGTAGACAGCATTGAGCATTGCCACAATGTGTCCGTATTCAAGCTCCTACAAGTTATCATTATCCTGGTCTTCCTGGAATTCCCATTATGGTCCATACTGTTTAACATACCCTACTGGCAGTTTGCTCAGTACAGTCACTTTTAACGACATAATACAGCAAATCCGTTCATCGTTGAATGTTAAACGTTTCAAAACGCAGTCTAAATTCTTTTACTCCACCTTTGTTTGTCTAATAATTGCTTTGATGTTTTTTTGAATTTTTTTGTTTGGCCTATTCTGAACAACATTTTAAACAAATGAGATTTATGCCAATGAAAGTATATAAATATATACGGAGTATTAGAATGAGTGAACTTTGCGTACCATTCTGGTGATGAGGACTGGAGCTGATGGTGAACGGATGCCACTGAGATCGAGATAAAGCTGGAATATTAATAATCACATAGTCTCCAGGCTTGTAGTTGAAGAATCGTGGTTTCCTAATGGTTAACTTGGTCACCTGTGAATAATGGAATGAGGTAATACATGCTACAACGTCTAGGCTATTGCAGTTTGGACGATTTGGTGGCATCTAGCCTGTTACATTAATAATAGTATAAATCCTATTTTGATGCCAAGCATGAGGACATCTATTTTGAACCAAGAGTTATTGCTACTTTCATTAAGGTGTAGACAACTCTAAGTTACTCACATTGCCATGGACGGATCCAGTTTCTATTTTAGTTCTGTTCACACAAGTGAATATTAAGAAGTAAAAACGCTCAGCAAACACTAGAGAAGCAGGTCCAACTAGCCACTTCCATGTGTTTTCACTGTGCAGAACTAGCGCTATTACCCACACTATGGCACTGATCTGATGAAAGCGCAGGAAGAGCTAAAAACAGATTGATGAGTATTTAGGGAACGCTCTTTAGTTGCTCAAAATTGTAATACAACAGCTTCAGCATTATCACTATGCCATAAATGATGCAGACGGATTTAGAGAGAAAAATAAGTATTATGTAATGAAAAGAAAATTCACCTCTTTTTCAACTTATGATTTTTTCTTCGTTATATATATATTTTTTTTATTCCTAATGGAAAACATTATTCAAAATGATTACGGCAGTCAGTATTTTATTGGGAAAAAAACAAATAAAACCTCCTACTTACATCAAAGTTTTTGTGCCTCACATATTCTGCGGTAGTCACAAGAAAGACAACCAGTGATACAAGAAGGACAATGGAGGTCACTAAACATATCAGGAAGTCAGACTCAAGGATGATTGGCCAGCCATTATCTATGAAGTATGTCAGACCTGAAATAAAATGAATAAACCCGGTTAAACTTCTTGATAGATCATGATAATACACATAGATATAAAAAAAAACAGAAGAGATTGGACATTGCATTTCATTCACATTGCATTATGGTCCTCACCGCATTGTCTTTGCGCCACCCGCAATGTCAGGCTGCCACATTGTAGTAAGGCCAGATTTCAATAAACGATTTATGAGCCAATCACAACATCTTAAGAAAGTGATTGGCTATAAATGTAGTCTATTTATATCTACGGTTATTACAAAATGACATATATGTGACATGTATATAAACAACAGGTGTAAATTAGGAATTTCGCCTAAAATATTAAAACTTCAAATGAAATATTTACGAAGATGTCAGTCTTCTAGCAGGAAATAAAACCACAAAGAGGGCAAAAACTGAGAGCGAATTTTAGACAACTTACACGCATGGATGACATGGGCCACCATATGAAGACAAGACAGGAATACTGCGATATAAGCTACAGTCTTATGTAGACACAGCAGATCATCCAAAGGAAACAGTCCTCTTACAGTTGAGTGTCGTCTCAGCTTCGTTGCTGTATGCTTCAGAGTTAGGAGTAACGCTAAGGCGATGTTGAAATTTAATAACTGACCTAAAATTGATCCAAAAAAAAGTTTTGCTGTCTGCAAATTAAATCATAATATATTTCAACTAGTTAAAACCAGAATACCAGTAGCCATCCTTTCATGAACAAGGGAGACCATTTTGAAAGAGGACTGTTTGAATATAAGTGCAAACAGCTCCTCAACATAGTGAAAAACAAAATTTGGATCAAATATGAATTCTATATTACCTGCTACTTTAGCGAACACATAGCATGTTTCTGATACGGGGCGGGGTGTCAGAGCCGCAATCCTGAAGTATGTGAGTAGACCTGAGACTATGAAATACACCATACACCACACAACTAGAGCTGTATTCTTCTGAAATCTTGCAGCAGTGTGTATAAATGTTCTCTTCAATCTTATGGCACATGAGTCTGGTGAGGCAGGTTTTCTATGGTGCAGTCTGAAAAATGAAAAGATAACTCTCATTAATACCGACAGGCCGTAAACATGCCAGAAGAAATCACCACTAATGATGCGAATAGAGTTAGAAGGCTCTTACTCATTTTTTTATCAATGGCAAACTCATCGCGCACGCATGGTCAATTGGCACAGAGAAGAAATTAGCTGAATCTGAGCGATACTTTTCTCTATTTTAAGTATCACGATGCTTAATGACGCTGGTTAATAATGCTATCCTTGTAAGACCTTTGCAAGTTTTTTTGGCAAATTAGAAGTACGTAGTTCCGCTAGATTAAGTGATGAGTGTTATTGGATGAGAATTTTTCTTGTAAATACAAACAATTTACATCACTTGCCAAAACTTCTCACAAAGACAGTTAAATCATTTTAATATGACACTGCTATTGACTTTATCTGATGTAAGAATGTTTCAACACTGGCTTCCCTAGGTCATCAGAAGGTTTCAAAACGTGAAGAATGATGCAACTTCAATTAACAGGTTGTGCAGTGTGCACCACACCTAGGTGCAAGGCAAGGGCACACAACTTGGGTAAAAAATAATTACCTGTTGCAAGCTTTTTCATTGTATAAATAAATACCTTAGTTCAGGAGCCTTGTTCAAACCACGTGATGTCTCGATTACACTAAAAATAAAGTCACCATAATAAGTTGACTGAATGTTTGAAAGACTGTCAGCAGCGCTCACAAATAATACGCAAATAAAAATTGCTCTGCCTGTAAAAGTTGAAAATGAACATGTATGACTATGAGCTATCTTTCCGTGTGTTGACAAACAAGGTTAATCATGGCTGTCTAACAGGATTATCATTAACATATGAATGCTGCTGCTGATATGCTTGGTACTATGCTAATTCTGGATAGGCAGCATGAGAAAACTTGTAAGTTTACACTCACTCTATATGAAGATTATTATAGACTGAGGGATACTCCTTGAGAGCATTGTAGAATTCTGTGAAAGTAATATAATCTGAATGACCGTCACTCATCTTGCACCATACTAGCTTTGTAAGTTCTGAGGCTAAGTCCTCATGTAGACTGAGCTTACTCTCATCCAGACATAAAGTGAGGACATCCTTCAGTTCCTCCTCACATAAAACTCCATCTCCTTCAAAAAATAAATTTAGACATTTTTTTTAAAACCTGCTGCCACAAAACACTGTTTATTCAAATTGCGCCACATAATAGATTATATAGTATAATAAGGCTTGATTTCCCTCCGGCTTTGACTTGCAAGAATGTTATCATTATGGTTGAGTTCATGATGGACGAATCAACTTACCATTTTTATCAAACATCTGAAAAAGGAAAGCAAGTTTGGTCTTTTTATCTCCTGTCAGTAGGTCTGTCAACTGCACAAGGAACTCGGTAATAGTAAGAACACCAGCCCCTGATTTGTTAAAGTACAGAAATGCTCTCTCACCAAATTCATCCTACAATGTCACCAAAAAAAAACGTGCGAGAGTTCCTAGACTTGGCATTAAAATTGAAATCTGGAAAACTGGCACTGTGTCATCGAAAATAAGAATACTGGAATTGAGGAAACCAGGGTAATTATCGTTAATTTGAATGGTTGACAATTAGTAAGCCTTGTCACGTGGCTGCTTTTTTGTAGCCGCGTGACAAGGCTAAAAATCAGTTGCATAATTGTATCAATTTTTACAAAATACAAATAAATTTGTGACCTCTCCGTTATTACCACGGATTACAAAACCAGCAAACATGACTGTGATGAGAAAAAAAAAATGTGGACAGATTAAATACAGTTGGCTATGTTTGTTCTTGACAATGAGAGTTAATCTGGCGGGAGACCCTGGTACCATAGCAATGACTGGGCGATACTTTTCATTATGTTATTCTTGAATGCTCTCTCACAGCAAATTCACCATGTTTCCATGTGAATTTTGAGGTCGGCCTAGATCGAGCTCAGTTATCACCTCTTGGCTTGCCCTGGAAATAATGCATTTATTCCCATGGTTGGAGCTGAGAAATAAACATAAAAAAAATCTGTCGCCATCCGGACTTGAACTCGAGCTGAAATCAAAGACACTACTCGCTCAGCCACGCCAGCCCAATGTAACTCGCACAGCTCAGTGCGAACTGATCCTATGGGCTCAGTGTGAACCGACAGGTGTTTCAATAGCTTGAAGAACCCTGAAAAGCACATCAGGTCGCTCCATGGAAATGCAGTGATTCATGAATATGTAAAGGTGACATATCTTACTGAGCAATTGAACACGTCATTGAACTCCAGTAAAGTCAAAGTCTGCTTGCTTCCAAATACTTCAGTGCATCTCTGCTCAATCTGCTGAATCCATTTCTTCTCTTTTTCGAACCTTTGATAAAATAATCATATCATCATACTGATACTCAATCAGTCAAATATAGGAAACATGCACACGTAAATATCTTCCAAGTGACGATTACTGCGCGAGAAGTAACAAGGCACTTTGAAAAGATGTCTTCACTGCTAATTTCTAATTACTAACCCAAAATTTCAGACATTCACAAGAAACCGATGCAAGCTCCTTGCTGCTGGAACCAAAATTAAAAGGCAACCCAATGCCAATCAATTCCAGGTTTTATTTAAAGCTCAATTTAGCAGAAACATGCTGCACAACAAGTCCGTAAATAGCACTAAGCCAGGGCAGGCATGATTTAACTGTTATGAGAATAAAATGAGCAAATAAACATTATCCCCAATGAGTAGATTGACTTTTCTGTCATATCATGGACCGTAAATTCTGAAAAGCTATGATAAATAATATAAATTTTTTATACCTTTGTAACCCATGCAGCTTAGGGAGGGTGCGTAAATGGAGTTGCAAAAACCATTAAAATGATCAAACAATGATAATCATATTTTCAAACAAAAGCTCAGCAACATTTTAATTGCTTTCTATTTCCGCAGAATGACACAATGCACCTGTTTACATATCCAAATTTTCAACTCATGCTCACGTTTTTGTATTTTTTGAAACTTTTATTGAATTTGCTGAGTCACTACATACAGTGGTAAAATAATACATACCTGGTACCAAGGAGCTTTAAATGAGTCAGCATTGATGTCTTCTTAGTAGAGAACCGGATCAGGTGATGGTACAATGCTGTCAGCACCTGAATATAAGAGTCACATTTTTATGTTAAAAGAATTTTAGTGTTTTCAGTATTTTGAGCACCAAATCCTGGTTACTAAGTTCAAGAAAGAAAGTTCAGAAAGAAAAGAGTAGATGGCAATTAACAATCTCCTTGAAAAAAAACTCAAAGCAAGATTTCCAAATGTTTCCTGGATCCGCTTATTGACTGACCACACGGTTTATTTTTCTCTTTGAACCAACATAAGGGGTCCTGGGGGGGGGGGGGTCTTTCAATTAGAACGAGCGATGCTTTACTAAAGCAAGTTATCACTATCCCATCGGTCAAAATTATCACTCACTTGGTCTTTCAATTAGACATATTTGTTCCCAAATCGCTCACTCAGACTGTACATAGTTCCGTCATTGACCAAGCGATTTGAAAGCGAGAGCCTAGCAGGTATTGCGATTTTGGCTGATTCTAATTGAGCGACCCCCTGTATAAATATTATGTGCCAAGGTCCTGATAGATATTCTGGTATTTGGCAACCTTTATAAATGACGTGCTTGTAGCCATTCACGTCTTTAGTAGCAGTGTGACAATTACAAAGAAATATCCTAGATACTTCAGATGTTTACCAACATCTATTGTAGATTGGATAAGGACAGGAAATGGACAGGAAAAGATTTTTCTCAATTGCCTATAGCAGAATTATTAAGACCTCACATGGATGTCCCTAGATATTGGTGTTGATAGTGAAGAGTTTAAAAATATCCTACAGTGACGTGTGCTTATCATGGGTATGATACTAAAAGATTCAGACGGGGTGACACAGCAGCAATGACTCCATTGCAGTCGGGAAGAATATTTCTATGAATTCAAGGATAACAACCTAAATAGCCTAAGAGCTACCTAATCTTATCAAAAACTTCAGGAAATAATGTTACTTGTACTACGAGTATTGTTTGTTTACCTCTTCGATGACAGGTGATAGGAAGCCAGTGAAAGGGAGATCGACTTCTGCTGCAGGCTCTACTGTAGATAGACTCAACTGGCTGCCGTGGTGTGTAGAATGAGATCTCATCCTTCTGCCTCCAAGCTGATCGAGCTGACTACACGGAAAAGAAGCCAAAGAATCCTCTGATGTTTCGATATTTCTAATTCAAGGTAGTAGAAACACTACACTCTCTCTCTTTCCAATCACTTATTTTCACAACTGATTCATGAATTAGAGTTAAACCTAACCGGCGGCGTTAGATCAATCAATCTTGCATTGGAATAACAAGAGATTTAACCGTATGATAATTGAGGACGATTAATCTGATCCCTTTTATCTGGTTTCTGGCTTATGTTCATTTTTTAGGGCAAAGCATATGTGTCTAATAAAAAGTGAAGCTTGAATACCCTGTTAAAGTAAGGGGAGCTTCATTGACACTATGCACAATCACTGAGAGAGAAAGTTTATAGCGTTGAAAAATTGTCATACCTGTAGAATTGTTCGATGCTGAGTACAGCTTGACTAGAAGAACAGACAACTCCACATTTATCCATGATAAGCAACTCAAGAGCTTTTCCTATTCGCTCTCTGTGTCCTTCTTTTATCTACCAAATGTATTCACAATTGAGACACATGTAAATTTACATAATCCTTCCCAGTATTAATCTTGAGCCGGAAGGTTAAACACCAACTGTGTAATATTTCTGATTATTTTAATATGATTATTTTCATTATGACAACCGGTATATTTGAGTAAAATATGTATAATAGTCTTACAGTGTTTGAAATAATATTATAGAATTTGAATTTCGTTGATCGAAATCAGTCTGAGGGATTATTTTAAAATTAACCAAACAATTTTTGTTTAACTAGAAAATTGCATACAACTGATGTAAACTCACCTCAAAAAGAGAGAGAAACGATTCTAGCGTGGATATATGGCCTGATGTATGGCGTCGCTTTATTTGACTCTTTATCCATTTCAGTGATTGCTGCCGTGTTGATAACTCCATTGTATTATTCTGAATGTCTTGTTACAAGATATCTCCTGTGCAAAAATAAAAATAAAAGTAATCTTGATTTGGCTTTTTATAGGTTACAGTTTTAATGCATGGTTCATCGTTTATTGCCAGCAGACAGCAATTTGTCTGGTAAACACAGATCAATCCCATTGGCCGGAAAGACTAGCCTATGCAAGTGAAGGGTGCCACACCGTACTACCTCCGTAATTTAATTGATAAAATATCGGATAAAATTTGATTGTTGTCATCTGTGGCTCAATTAAAAGGAGAAAACCCTTAATTAAATATCTTTACAAATAGCAGCGCTGTGATATGTCTGGTTATCACCATTGATGCAAATTTGACGCTCTGGAAAACTTTAAAATTATAGGTTAGACATCCATCAACGCATGAGGAACATTTACTTTAGACAGCCGATGAACAGCTTTGAAATTGTATTATTACAAGTACGTCAGCTTTATTTTTTTTTAAAACCTAGTGATGCACTTACAGGAATAAAAGTGTTCTTATACGCAACATTTTAACTCAAATTATCAATTGAAGCTCGTTAAACATTTTTAGTGTACGTTTCACATGGTGTTTGGTTAGCGGTTAACGTTACATACGAATCAACGTAGAGATTGGAATATTTAATACACAAATTACAGGTTGGGCAAACCAAAATTCCTTTAGCGCATGAAGGGAAAATGCTTACCTGCAGTGCAAGATATAAACATAATGTAAAATTAAAATTCTAAGATATGTCTCGGAAATTTTACGAAAACTATTTACAAGCTTGTCAAAATTATCAAGTTTAACAGTACATTAAAACGCAAATTTTTAACCCACCTAAGAATTCCTCTCAGATACTATCTCCATGTAGGCTATGTACTCAGAAAGCCTTGAGGACAGAAGTGAATTGTGTGAGCTATACACTTCTTTATATATAGGTGCCAGGATAGCTGCCCTTATCATAGTCTAATATGGAATACATATCAGTAGCAACATGACTCGACCTTCCCAACCCATTATATCCTTGCTTTATTAAAATTCTTTTATTTAACGTCATCATGGACTTTCCTACATATTCAAATATGACATTAAAATTGTTTTTTTTTATCATTCAAGACGCTTGAAGTCTTAGAAGGTTAATCATCTCTAACAATAAATGACATGCTTCACCGCCATCACAGTAACCTGCAGCTTTGCGGGGAAATAGGCACACATATCACAGATTAGTTGGATCATTCAATAGTAATATTATTACCGATTAAGGATCTGTCGTAATATCAATCAAACAATGATACTATAGAAATTGGTAATATCAAGCTGGATAATATTTATTTATGTATTGACATTGGAGGATTAAGAGCTAATCCTCGAATTACGAGCTAATCCTCGAATGTCAACACATAAATATTATCCAGCTTAAATTTATTTTTAGGGGCATCCTTAGTAAATGTGTTTTTCATGCTATGGCAGCCTGTTTTTTGTTCAGTTAAATGACGGCATTCTGTAACCTCTGATTACCTTTAAATAATTATATTTGTCTATTAGAACATTTATTGAAATATCAACAGATGAGGAAGAAAGGAACACTAATTTGTACCATGATAAGAGTATTGCAAATGTCTGTCTTCAATTTAAATTTTGAGGAAATAAAAATCCTGCAATGGTGTCGCACTCATCTTATGCCTGGCATACATTACCGACCCCTCCCCCAAGTAGAGCAAGCAAGGTCACATGATTAGGTTGTCACATTCTTTGGATAGTAAGAACAAATATTTCAAATATTTTATAAATTGTTTCCTTGAATTGGATGCCCTAATTCGATGCAAAATTGAATATAATTATTTAAAGGTAATCAGAGGTTACAGAATGCCGTCATTTAACTGAACAAAAAACAGGCTGCCATAGCATGAAAAACATATTTACTAAGGATGCCCCTAAAAATAAATTTAATAGGATAGGTATTTGACCATCTTCTTTGTCACAAAATGCCAAGAAAAATTTTAGGTCCGAAAAACAGCAGTGTTATAAATTAAGCAGTTTTGACGTTGCGTATAACAGCAACGCTGCGGGTGTGTAACCTTGTGTAACATTGCGGGTGTGTAACCTTGTGTATTATACATGACATGATTGAATCTCACACTAAAAGACAAACAGGACAAGGAAGTAAGAGGTTATCTAGGTTATTGCATGTGCTCAAAAGATATCTTTTGAGCACATGCAATAACCTGGTATATACAAAGTTATGAAACTTTCTGACTGAAATTGTGGCATTTTCCGTTTCTCTCAAGCTGTTTTTTGTCTTGATACAAGACAAGGATTTGATCGAAAGTAAGTTTACATTAATTTTGGGGTATTAATTTCTCACAATTAGGGGATTTCAACAAGTTTGCAGAATAAACAGCCTCTGCTATGACCTGGCAAACATTTGTTTATCTTTAAGAAACTCAATTGTAAAACGAACTAGTCTAAATGGCGGTCTTTTATTGGACAAAAATCCACCGAATGGGATATCTTGTATTGTCTATGTTTGTCTGATGATATTGACCGTGAAGTGTTGAAGATTTTACACAGAGACCATCAGACTGTCATCACGATCGAGTTTTGTTTGGGATCAGTTCTGTTTGAGTCATGAGGTCAAAAGGTTGTTATTTTCGTCTGTTTATGACATACTTATATATATGAAAACCTAAACAAAAATGTGTGTAATAATTTCCAAGAATTTGGCAGCTGCCTGAAAAGCTGATAAAACAATATCATCACAAAGCCTAACAATCTAGCTTGAGGGGAAACCAACATTCCCAACAAAATAGCTGATGATCAAACACGCCCTCTTTTTTAATCGTATTTTCAGAAATAAATGTATAACATTTTCTCACTGCAAAACTATTTTTACACCTAAACTGTGCAGGACCCCAAAAACGTACCAAATCCTTTTTCCCTCTTTTATGACTCAATTTAATCATATCCGCTCTTAGTCACTTTTAACAAATATTGTAAGCATTCAATTTCATCAATACCATGATATCGGATGCAAAAATAAACTAAACTAAACTTAAAATGGCATCCTTGATTTGAAGTGTCCTCGTGTCAAAATTATATTTTAAGCCGTAGCAGGATGATGGTTAAAATTAAACATTACAGAAGTGGGGACAATGATGATACTGATGATGCAAAGCTTTGCTTCGTCTAATCTTAATAAGGATTAATTGATGCTCAGTACTTACTGAATGTAACTGAATACAGGTGTTGATATCCATAGTAATCAGAATACACCAGATGGATTCCTTTCATCACAGAACTTTATTTTTATAGCAACAACAGAGGAAAGCCAAAGCATTGAGAGCATTTTATAAATAGCGATAATCTTATAAAAAGTTACAAAAATGTCATAAAAACTATTTGGACGGAATAACACAAAACTCTTTATTACTCTAAGCCTATACGTCAAAGCAAGAATCAACCGATAAAAAAAACAACTCACAACCAGAGGTTAAAGTTACACACACTTTAAAGCATTTGTTCCGAACCCATAATATTAATTATCCTGGAGGATGGCTATTCTCTGCTTGAGAGTGTTTACCTGGTTTTTTAAGGAGTTGACTGTAGCTTCAAGCTGCTCTCTTGCATCTGAAGGTATTAATCCTCTCATCTTCTCCTCATATTCGAGGCGGAGTTGGACCAGATCTTCCTCGTGGTCAGCAGACAAGTTCTAGAAATGAAGCGCAATACGAGATTAAAATATATTAATCGTAATTAAATTAAATGTGCGTGTCATAAAACGCAAGCAGATTAGTCCTACATTTTTACCCGCTATAACAACAAATAGGATTAATCTAAAACATAATATTTGTGGAACAAATATTAAATATTAGTGCACAATATACTGCGGTATTCTTCTAACGAATATATAAAACACCAGACACCATTGTCAGCTAATATTATCTACTGTTGCTGTAAGAGCTTCAATCATCTGATTTTTCTGAACAGCCCACTAAGTACATACCTCGCTGTTACGATTCAGCCCACTAAGTACTTACCTCACTGTTACGATCTGATTGGCGGAGTTTAGTTTTGAGAAGTTCTATTTCCTGTTTGAGACTCATCACTGTAGAGGCCGATTGTTTTCTCAGAGATCGCTTTTCATCCTCAAACCTTCAATCAGAGTAACTATTCTATCAGGCAATTTTCCGATGGTCTCAACTAAAACTTGGTGGTTTGTAGACAAATTGGAAAAAAAAAACGAGGGATTTTGTGTCGATGATCATTAGAACTTTGGCAAGTCAATCAGGAACGACCATATAGTTTGGAAGAAAAAAGGAAGTTTATGGAAATATCTCATAACAAGTTCTTCATGACAGATGGAGGAACAAACTGCATGTAAAATTTTGATGGATAATGAGCAAATTGTCTTTGAGTTGACCATTTCTAAACATTCTTGGGGATTTCTTTTAGACCCATACTGTAACATTATCTTGTTTCATGTATCAACTTTCCTTTTATATAAACAAGCCATTATCATATTCAATGTGATAATAAACATAGAAGCAAATAAATGTGTTAAGGTGAGCCAAAAATGAGGTCTTTTTACAGAATTGAATTAGATGATCCTAGGCCATTATAACTATACCAGTACCAATTTTAATAAAGTAGTTTTAATAAGCAGTACTTGAAAAAAACCAATAATACATCTCGACAAATATGTATACACAATTTTATTAGGCAGACAATATCAACCTGGACGGCTGTTTTCCATCACGGCAAAATTTGGGAGGGAAAAATAATGTAACGCGGAAATATGCGCTGCCTCGTCCAACTTGCCAACGAAATCCCCAACTAGATGGCATACGGCTTAGATTTTATTGCCCATTAGAATTCCAAACATAATTTCCTAAGGATCCTTAATTCTGTCACATCATGAAGCACATTAGCACACTGGCAACATGACAGGTGAATTGGCAATAAATTTTTTTTGGGCAAAATCACAGTTTTTTATACATCTTTGTAAACAACTTTAGCATGATCATAATTGTTATAGATACATGGTTTAATTACTCACATCATTAGTTCCAACGTCAAAAATTCAAAATCCATCCAATAACAAAGCATTAAACTTTTTTATTGGTCATAAAAGGGATTATTAAAATGACTTTAGTAAAAAATGATCTCCCCTGCAACATACAGGTTGACAAGTTAAAAAATTTGAACTCTAAAAAGCCCTGATGACATAATGTATTCAATTATCTTGACTTGAAATATCATTATCATGTCAATATTGTGAAATCACTAAACTCAAGTTACATGGATACTATTACCTGAAGATTTATCAATGATAGAAATATTTACTTGGAAAAGAAAAGCCCCTATCAAAGGATACCCACAGACTAAGCATTTTATAGGCAGGCAGTAAGTACAGCTATACTTAGTCAAGATTCCAATAGTGAAATGTTCATTGATACCATTAGAATTGTCCCTCCTACTGGTGGCAGCTTTGGATTTGGTCATTTTTAGATCGTGACTAACCACAGCAATATTTACTGCCCGACTATAAAATGAGTATCACAATGTTGCATGCTTGTTTCCTGCAAACTGCCTCGTGACTAAAATGAAGTAGCAGCGGAGGCAGATATTCTTAGCAAACCTTGACAAGCTTTGTCCATCCTAATACATCAAAAACTTAGAGCATGCAAAAGAGTAACCCATAATGCAACTTTCTGGAGTTTCCAGTAGAATCATATCATGCTCTGCTCTGCCTGTAGAATTCATCCGATCTGCTGATCTGAATTTTAATACTTTGTTGGTTTGCAATCTAGGAGACAACAAAAATCTAGGAAAGACAGACTCTGAGCTACCAATTAAGCTGTGAATGAGGTACAAGTGGATTTCAAGATACTTGACAAGCACTCACCTGTTGGAGTTGTCGACTATTTTACTCTCCAGTTGATCAGTGAGTTTGTGCCTGTCGGCCTGTGATTGTTCGAGCTGCAGCTGTAGATCTGCCACCTGCTCTGCCTGTTTACTCAGCCTATCTGAGTAATCCTTCTCTGCAATATAAAATAATAACAAATAAGAATAATATTAATAATAATAAATCTCCTAGAAATGTAAGGTTTTTGCAAGAGAAAAAGTTTGCCTTTTTGCACCTGCTTTGCCAGTATATTACTGGTTAAATCTTACTCACCCTATATAAGCTCTCACCTTAGCTAGCTGAAATTGGTGCTAGCTAACATTTTGTCGCCCCAAACTAGCTAATATTTACCCCTCTAGAGTTTACAGACTAATATTAATTTAGAATGTTAAAACATCAAATGTATGGCTTAGGTAGAGGAGCATGGTGATGACTCTTTCGTAACATTAAAGTTAATCGGAAAATCCATTAACTGCTGTTAAAGTGCAACACGCAAAAATTTAAATGAAAATATGAGAGGTATTTGAGTGTTGGCTTACAGTGTAAAAACAAAATAGTTCCTTGACGACAAAAGGACATTCTGCATGTGTTTAAAGTGATCTTATCAAAAAGAGGTTGAGAAAAATTACTTGGGTGTTATTGAACGTGTTATTGGTCGAGGGCACAAATCATTTGCAAAACATCATTGGTAAAGGTGAAACAGGCTTATCAATGCGGTCATCTCACTCTAAATTTGGAAAAGTTACCTGTAGACAGGTGCGGTTAAACTGTTTAACCTATTCTCGTTAGTATCTGATATATGGGGCAAAGACTGTTTGTTGAGGCAAACATGCATCATTATCAATGATATTCTTTTTCAAATGCGAGTTCCATACTCTAGTAGCAAGCTCTTTTTATGACAAAGTATTGCATCATTCTATGTTTGTGATAGATAATAAATCAATCAAGTAAACAGCTGGAGAAGCAAAACAAAGATCTTATGTAGCTACAGCATGGTACATTCAACCATTCATACCTAAAATTTGGATCATTAGCCAGCACACCAATCTCTGAGTTAGATGTAAAATCAAGTTCGCTTATGACGAGATAGGGATTTCTCAAAACAGGAGCACCGATCCAAACGATACCAAAGTATAAATTACATGGTCACTAAACTAAACCCATCATCACCCAATCCCTGGATTTCATCAAAGGCCAGGCCATGGTCCATTTAAAGTACATCTAGTCTTTATATAACCAAGGAGCAACAGCGTTCCCTGTTACTCCTTGATATAACCAGGCCATAATCCATTTAAAGTACATCTAGCCGTTATATGACCAGCAGATACACAAATACATAATATGAATTTGTGTGTATTATTTTATCTTTGAGTGTCACCCCTACAGAATATGTAGAAAACAATACTCAGATTACGTTCAAAACCTTCCAATACCCAAAATCAACTATGCATCAGGATACCAGGTTAGCAGGTTATGTAAAATTTTCTGACAAGTTCAAAGCCAACAGGTGCAAAATCAAGATTGTCTTGGGGCTACTATTGGTGTCAGCACCTGTATATCCCGTCCTGACTGGGTGAGTGATGTAACCTTTCTATCAGTCCCCTTGGGTGTGGCCTTCAGCCTCAATGCCAAGACAACAAAACACAAACGCCTAAAACTTTCAATTGACGCAACAGAAAGATTCTCTTATTACAATTACTGATTATTTTATCAATCTGATTCCTGATCGAGGATTGGGAATATCAATAACAAACACATTGACACATTCTTTATAGCAGGCTTATAGGACAATATTATGTAGTGAGAGGCCTCCCAACACGTGCAGCGTTATAGCAGCATTATGAACAATCGGACGTTTGTTGATCAAATCTTGATTTTTTAAACATTCTTGGGATTTTTTTTAAATCTTGGATAAAAGTACTAACAATTTTTATTTTTCATATTTTAGAAAGTATGATTGAGACTTTTGCTCAAGCCATAATATGGCAAGGGGGCTAAAGATTTGGCAAACTTTCCATTAGCAAAATTTAAAATCTATCAAAATTTTCTCACAGTAGGGATAAATAATAAAGACGTTTTGAATTTCTGCAGATTATAGCTGGCTGACAATTGACTGACCTATATTGACAAGTTTATTGTTGGTTTTCTCGATGGTATTCTCTAGCTCCGTAGAGTGCTGTTTCTGTAGAGTGTGTTTCTCTCTCTCACACTCACTCTTCATTCTCTCCAGGGCTCTCTCATGTTCGTGTTTCATTCTCTGCGTCTCATCCTCCTTCACCAAACCTGTAAGTAACCAAAATATGAAAAAAACATTAGTTTAATCCTGTTGGAGAAAGTCTGATAGTCTTTCATTCGGAATGCGGGGCGCCTTTTAAGCCAGATTATTGTGATCACTTTGGTTACAGAGAAAACTTATTTGTTTCATAATACAGTGAAGAATTCAGGAATAACTCCCCTTAAAGTGGTGGTTGTCTGCTACTTTAAATGCTCGTATGCACAATTATAACGCAGATGGTGAATCTGTGCATAGACAGGTTTTTTAGGTTATTAAAGTGCCGCATTATCTGCAAATCAATAGTTAGGTGTAATGAGGTAATTCATTAATGCAACAGACCCGCCATGGGGCTGTCGGGCGGGGACAAAAATCTGGGGTCCCAGACTACTACAGACCTATCTCCATGAGCTGTTGTTTTCTGAGATTCTCAGACTGAGCCAGCTCTTCCTTCAAGTCATGAATCTGCTCCGACAAATCATCTAAGACAGCAAAAAAATATCAAATCAACAATACAACCCAATCACAACAACAACAACGACAACAACGATACTCGATATTTGTCATGAGCAAAAAAGGAAGATTGAATCAAAAATTCAAACAATGCAACCCAACCACAACAACAATGATAATTACGATTATCATATTTGTCATGAGCAAAAAAGAACAGCTAGGTTAATTCCAGAAATGAGGTGTGAAGTTTCTCTCATCTCAAAATATGAGTAAGGTAGCTGAGAGTTTCGCGAAGTAAGATTTTATTTCCTGGTGAAATTAAAATTTTATTTGCATCATTTTGATTTGAAAGGAGTTTTTTCAGTCAAGTCATGTAGGGAGAACGTAGCTTGTTACTTTATGCCCAGGATATGTTCCACCTGACTGCAATCT
The DNA here is from genome assembly GCA_914767715.1 of Membranipora membranacea. Taxonomy (NCBI): domain Eukaryota; kingdom Metazoa; phylum Bryozoa; class Gymnolaemata; order Cheilostomatida; family Membraniporidae; genus Membranipora; species Membranipora membranacea. The sequence continues at coordinate 16,007,495 of OU612068.1, forward strand.
GCAGGAAAAAGGGAGATGAAAGGATCGTCAAATTCATCATGACATGTAGAAATTAGGTACAAGTGCCATCTCATCAGATTTGAGACAAATTTGTCTCGGTGGACATCCACACACGATTGGTGTTAGAAGTGGGTGTGCAACAAAATTTTCCCGGGATGATAGGAGTACATAGGCACCTACAAACGATTAAATATTTGGTTTTGCAAATTGTCACGTACAGATGATATGACAGTGCACAAAAAACAGTTGTTACACTGTCCGTAGAGCCATGATTGCAGGTCGCCACGTGCATTGGTCACCACTCATAAATAAAGTGACTCACCAATCTTAGCTTCGTGATCAGATTTTCTATCCTTTAGCCTTTTCTCTAAGTGCTCTTTTTCTGATTTGTGATTCTTTTTCAGCAAATCTAATTCCTTAAAATAAAAAAAATGATGTACAGAAGTCAAGATACAATGTCAAGTTGGACAACAAATCTCGCAAGTAATGATAAACGTTCCTGGTACCTGCTACTTGAAATTGAGTACTCAACAATAATAATTTCCCAACCTCCAAAGACGCTCAGAAATGAAAATGCACAAACATGCAACCCTTCAGTCTGTCTGTTGGACAGAAATAATGCATGTGCCCTAACTTCAAATCATAGCACCCAACAAATGCCGTGTGTTTAAGAAATCCATGACAGGACATCTATGCATTTTATGATAGGACATATATGACAGTTATGACAGGACATATTTGACAGTGTGGACAGGAAATATATGAAAGGACACTTATGGCAGTTATGGCATGCCATCCCTGACAGATAAGGTACCTGTTTATGGTTGGTGATGATCATCTCTTTCTGCTGTTGAGCTGCTGAGCTGATTTTTTCCTTGTCCTCCTCGCGGGCTGCAGACAGAGATTTGAGCTCCTGCTCGTGAGCGGCAGCTATCTCCTTCACCTGCCTCTCAAACTCATCCGTCTGTTCTCTACGTGCTGACTTTGAGCTCTCCAACTCGGACTCGACCTGTTGATGAAGATTTAGGTTCATATGTCTTTAAAGGCAACCACCAGCATAGCCGACAGGTAGAGAGAAAAGAGAATAGTAGGTGCAAGAACACACCCTTGTTTAACTCCGTTTGTCACTGCGAACTCTCTAGATTGATTAATTCCATGAGCTGTAGAAGCTTGCCCAACGGACTGCTTATAATGATGATGAGGTACATACGGATGGATTATTAATTTATTCTTGTATCATTTTTTGGAATTGTCATTATATTCAGTTTTCCCCAGTATCGTCTTAAAATTAAGCTGTTGCAAAAACATTTTTGGATTCCTATATACATTCAAATACCCCAGTTTCAAACTCCCTCCAAAGTCTGCAGTGATGATTGATTCTTATAAAATTGTAATCTGTTTGATAATTGAGAATTTCAGGTATCCAGTTTTGGGCTGTAGAAGGGTAGTTACTAATAAAATGTTACTAACTGTATCGAAACTGTCAATGAAATATTTGGTGTGCAATGGTTGCATCACTTAGATATGACCAAGGCTGTGTTATGTATTTCAAAACGCCACCTGGCAATCACTTGAAATACACTAGAGGAGTAAATATATTCTAAACCTAAAGGTTGAGGAATATAGTATTTTGATAGCACCATTTTTCACTACCTCAAAAGTTTGAGGCTTAAGGGTTGAAAGAATTTGAGTTAATTTTAGCTTATAGTAAATTTCACTATTACAAGACAGTTCCAAAGAGCGGACTCTTCGCTCTGCAAATACTTGACTACTCTTGGGTATTTCAGGGTCATTATCTGCGATGAGATCAAAATTAAGATTTATTACGATCATGTTGGTAAAATTCAAAACAGAAATAATCTGGAGCCATAGCCGAGAATTTTCATGAGGAACTACATTCCAATCACTTGTCAGAATGTCAGATTGATCAAATTGTAGTTCCTGAAATATGATGCAGATAATTTGTTTCTCCCTCCAGACTGATTTTTTCCTATTGTGCTTAAAGTGTGTAATTACAGTAAAATAAAGTGACAGCAGTTACATGAAAAACGGAACAGAATTGCCTTTGGACTCAAAGATGTAGGGCATTATGGGCAGACCTGATTGAAGCCAATTGGTCGGTTGTTTATGCAATCAGAGAGCTAGAAACACAGATTTAGGGAGAAGGAAGAATCTACTCCAATGAAAACAGACCATGCAATGTGCCAAGAAAAACAGCACAGTATATGAGTGCATTAAACTCTTGACCGAAATATCAAGTTCAAAGTTCAAAAATTTTAGGCGTTGTCATTTTTATACATTATTGATATTACAATATCAGGGTTACATTTATTTGATCATTGATCAGTCTCTGGGACCAGGAAAATCTCCCCGGTTGCGCAATGAAGTTCCTGGCCAGCAGGTTTTTTGATGTCATCATCATATAAAGAACAAGGAATAGATAACATTGTATATATTTATGTTATAGTGAGAGAAAAGGTCATCTTATCAGACAGGGAAATGTAACATTGCCTCACTTGGCTATTACAGCATGAATGAATGTGAGATGGTGCAACACGCTGTGTACGTGAGCAATGTGGCATTTATTTGTAAGCAGCTCTTCATTGTAACCATCTAAACCCAAGAGATGGAAAAAAGCTTATGACACATTTTGGGCCCAGAGTTTGAATTTTAATTTGTTATCAGGTTATTTATTAGCCATAATTGCGCCCTAATATGTTTCCTCAAAAATGATAAGATTATTTACCTGCTGCATTTGGACTTTCATGTTTGAGAAAACTTCATTCTGCTGTTTTTCTACCTCAGTTTTTATTTCCTGTAAGCTGGCCTCGGCCTGAGCTGTCTGTGAAGTTAGCTTCTCCTGTAATACATGAAATCACAACACTACACTGATGTGTGTGTAATAATCATTTTTTACCTATCTGTACAAGGGATCAGCTTCAACAACTATATGTATTTTTGCTGAGATTTTTCAGTCAAAAATTATTTTTACAGAAGGTTTTTATATACCCTAGTTAGAGGAATAAATGTTAGCTATTTTTAGTTTAGCTAGTTACGACGGTGACAAAGCTGTAAATGTTAGCTATGTTTAGTTTAGCTATGTTTAGTTTAGCTATGTTTAGTTTGGCTATGTTTATTTTAGCTATGTTTATTTTAGCTAGTTCCGACGGTGACAAAGCCTGTATTTTTCATAGGGTAGTGAGGTTGAGGAAATGTTTCACTGTTTCAGAACGTTGAGAAATGGCGAAGTTTTCCTCCTGTGAAAACTTTACTTCTCTAGGATATAGCTGATTATCCACTGATGTCAAGTGCTATTATTCTGGAGAGGTTGCTAATTGGCGCCCTCAACCCATTCTATTTTGGGGATGATGAGATGACGCTTGCTATTCATTGCCAGTCGATTGGTACCTCAGGAGTTGTGGGTTTGAGTCCCACTGGGGGAGCTTTCAAATGTTGATTATTCAAGTCCCCAGCACCCTCGGGTGTATACCTCTCCTACATAATTTAATTTAAAAAATAATTGCAACTGCCTGCAGGCTGAAACAATGATTTTATTCCTAGGTGTTACATTTGAGATCACCCACATGTGACGTACCTGTAACTTATCGACATCCTTTTCTCTATCAGTTACAACTTTCTCTAAAGCTTTAGTTCTCTTCTTATTCTCTGATTCCTGCTGCTCCATCTCTTTCTGCAGACTTCGCACCTGAAAAATACAAAATGATCATTAAAAATAATTGTAAATATAATTTTCTCAAAGGTCCAGCTGAAGTCAATCAACACCCAAATGTTCTCACAAAATATCAAGAACAAGTTGTTGAGATGCACTAAAATCCCAGTGAGACTGAATAAATGCTAGACGCTAGCTAATACTTTTCACTTTCTGACACCCCTGACAGTATAGCAAGAAGATTACTTATGTAAAAGAAAGCCTCCGGAAATCTTTCATTTGGCATTATTTGATTTTGAGGTTATCATTTGTTCTGTATATTCAGCCATTAGACTATTAGACTATTAGACCTTTTTATCATGAAGATTTTCAGAATGGTGTTTATCCTGATGATATGCCTGCTCCATCTGTTTTAGTTCTTTCTGTCGCTGTTCATTCAACTCTTTCAGGGTCTGCCAAATTAGCAAAAATACAATAACATTAGCAAAAACACAACATCATAGAAGCATAGAGCATCAAGCTTAGTACATCTGACTGTATACAGAAGTGATTGAAAACCTTCTTTTCTATATTTCACTGTAAAAAAAGACACAATTGAGGTATGACATATGACATTTTGTACTAATTTAATCATTTGATACGCGCTAGCAAAGATAGTTGTCCACAAACCAACAAACCAGCAACAGCATAGAAACGGCTCGTTGAGTTAACTCATGTATGTGCCCTGAGCTGGAGCTTTAACTCCCACCCGACACAACAAGTAGCGTACCTGTTTGAGCTGTATTATCTGTTGCTCCAGAGACATGATAGTATCGTTATCTTTAGTGACGGTTAGCTGATGCTCTTTTCTGGCAAAGTTGAGCTGGCTCTCGTGTTTCTCTTTGGTAAGCTCGGCTGAATGCTGATTGTCTTCCAGTGTTTTCTTGTGTTCTCGATCTATGAATGAGGAGTGAAAGCCATATCATAACCTAATTTTATGTACACCTGTTATTATGTATTGATTCGTGTAGTTTGGAGTTGTCTTGTTGAACGCTAGAATGATTTGGGCAGCCATTGCTGATACCTTATAGGAGTCATATTCTCCTTAATGAACAAAGTCTAAATATCTAACTCATTTCTCACAGTTCTGTTAATATAGGCTCAAGTTAAGTTTAGTTAGTTTGAGGATGACCAAATGTAAGCTAGACATCAATTTCACCATTTATTAGCCCAAGGGAAATGGTGATCTTTCCAGCCTGCGAATACTTTACTTTTAAGGTATATGGGCACAATAACTGATCAATGCAAATGGAAACATTTCTTATTAGAAACATGATAGCTGTCTGATTTATTGAACTGGCTACACAGTAAAACGCATTGACTGTCTTTCTGCCAATTCAAAGTACAGTGGGTATCGGATTATATTCATATTTTTTATAGTTGTGAGTTTCTTCATTTTTACTAACACATCTATGAATGTTGGCACTTGTTACAGAAATTGTATATGGTAACATACCAACATTATTTATGCAGTTTGGGATGGATGGCATGGTATTAAACGAGCAAACAAACGCTAAAAAAAAGTTGTCCGATTAAGTTGATTTTGGCATATATGGAAGACCATCTAGGTAGGAGTATATTTCTATGAGAATCCAGGACGTAACGTCTCTTGACGTTGCGTCATGACTGCACGAAAATCACGTATTTTGCTGGAAAGGGAACTTTCAGGCAGCTGTAGCATAGAGATGGAAATGTTTTCTTTTTGATTTTTGAAAAACGGTTCATAAAGAAGGTGAGGTTGAATTATTTATCATCATATTCCTTCAATTTTGCTCCTGAGTGTTTTTTTGTGCACAATGAAGCGACGCATAATTATGTGCCAGACATGAGGTTTCTTTTGGGTGTCCTCACAGCTGAATTCTACTGTGACAACATAAAAAAACACTTGTTATCAATTCTAGAGACTTCAAAATGTATACATATGGAGAAAAGATTCTCCTACAAAGACTTTGGGAGTGGACACCACCGTGTAAAGAAAAGTATTATTTGCTCCTCAGCGCATTTAGTTATTTATCTAACACAATTTGAGCACCTGACATGATTTATTGTACCTGTGGCATGCATTGACTCCTCATGACAACAGCGTGACCAATAAGTAATTGATAAACCATCATTAACGCTCTGCAAGCTCTCATTTCTATCAGTAGGGGATGTTTGATTATTTTCTCAATGACAAAACATGGTATGATATGCCTTTTATTTATTTTTCTGAAAATATAGAAGGCCTCAGCCTTGATTGATTATCAATTATTTTAGTAATCCAACCGATAACAGCGGCGTGATGTTGCTCTTCAACTTAGCTACCATAGCAACAACTGTATCACCTCTCAAAGTTGAACACAGGAAGCAAATTTGCTCTCTGGGGGTGACTCACCTCTTAAATCACAATTTGTCACTTATCCCCTTTGAATTCCATATTTATATTCCTTTGGAAGGTGTGAGTTATGATTTCAACTTTGTTATATGATGGAATTTGACGAGTTTGGACATGTTTATCCAAATCTGTGGCCAATAATACAAGATGTTTCCGGTTGACCTAATTTGATGACCAATAATGTGGGAATCAGCAGGATATTTCAACCACGGAGTTTGGGACCCAAACTCCCTGTTTCAACATCAGCTGTAAAAAAGACAGAGTGAATTGTCTTCTCCCTGACATTGAAAAGACAACTTATCTTATTGTTTCATGATCAATGCTGTCATTATCCTCTGATTGCCATGCCCAAAGCAGTTGTTTGTGTTATCAGACTGCTATTACACCACCATTTCCAGCTGATAGCTGATTTCATACACTGCTGGTATAGCTCGATGCGTCATGCGCAAAGTGTGAATCATTTCATTCATAAATAATTTTCTCGTGCTCTGTTTCATAGTATTCGTAGTAATTGTAATAAATACTGTAATTAGCAATAAAAAATAAACCGGTGAAGATATTGCAAATTTTTTTTGGTATAAGCAATAGTTTCAAATTACCTATCCGACCATAAAGGTATTATGAAAATTCACCGACACCGTTATTATACCTTAAGACTTACCTAATTGCTCGAATCTGATTTTATATTCGTTATAGTCTGATGTAATCTGCTCTACTCTAGATTCCAGTTCTATCTTGGTCTGCTCCAGAGTCTGCTTAGCACTGCTCACCTTCTCAGCATCCAAGGTCAGCACCTGGATTCTCTTCTCTAATTCTCTGATGGTGTCAGCTACCAGAATACAAGGAGATAATCAGGTGATAAAGAGTGATGCTTGTGAAAAGGCTGGGTTGCCGGTTGAAAATAGATGATGATGATTATTTTGATGGTATTGCTATTGCAGTAGTTTAAGTGACAAAATATGCAATTTTTTACGTTTTATGTTATGTTCTATGTTTTAATGTAACTTTGCTGAAAGTCAGTTTTTATTACATGTTTTCTTTCTTGAGAATCATCTCAAAATCTCAAACTTGCTTAATTTAGCTATTAAGAATGAATTTTACATAGGCAAGTCTCAAGCAGTTGATTTATGAGGAATACATCGCGTGATGTCAAATTAAACAAATAAAAAGGGAGTCTGTTTTCAATTCAATATCATATTGATATATTTACCCATAGTTTTGCTCTGTTTTCTGTAATCATCCTCCATCTTGACCAGCCTCTCGTTAGTATCGTCCATAAGCTGCTGTATACTGGAGGTCTGAGCCTTCTGTAGCTCAATCTTCTCCTGTTCATGATCAGCCTGCATGTCATGAAACTTCTTCTCCATACTAAATCATAATCAAATTAGAATCGTCTATACATTCCATAGGTTGTAACCATTAGCCAAATAGGATATTTCAAACAGTATTTAATTAATTTAGAACATATAAAGACAAGGGAGGTTGTGAAATATGTTCTATTGTCGCGGGGATGTTACTCGGAATCACATTAATGTAAAAACTGACTGACAACCTAAAGCAAATAAGTGATGCCTTTTCACATATTGGAAGAGACAACTACGAGATTTCACAACCTCTCTGACAATAATATACAAAGCTGCTATTGATGGTTATGTTGGTAGTCTCAATGTGACTAGACTGTAATGGTATGGTGGGAAAGTTATATGTGTATCGTCAGGAGAATTTAAAGACCAGATAATATTACATTGAGGTAAGTAAAGCTATAAGGGATGTTGGTAACTAATCATTTATCTTCCTAAATGTGCATATGGTGCCAACGACCGTAACCTAATATAATTCAAAATGAAGATAGTCTAAAGCTGACCTTTCTGCTAGGTTACGAATTTTGCTTAACATGAATAAAGTTGCTCACTCACCTGTTATTTTTGGCAACTTGACTTTCCTCGGACAATTTTCTGAGTTCCTGAATCTGTAGATCTTTATTCTCTCTGACTATCTGGGCGTCTCTGAGCACGCTTTGTATTTTCTTTTCTAGCTTAGTGTTATCTTCCTCTGTTTTCTCAAGTTTAGATTTATATTGTGACTTTACTTCATCAATCTCCATGTTCTTGCGCTCCAGTATCTGTAGAAGGAATATAATGTTGGGTTATCTGCTCCCTGAACATGAACAAAAAAGGAAAGACAACTCAAAAACTCTACAAGCAAGTACATACTACAGCATCACACCCTGATTATACTACGACTAAAATTGTTTAACAATTACAACTTGTTTAACAATTAGACTAACAATGTTAGTCTACACAGCAGTCAGCAGCCTAACCTTTTGAATCTCGCCGTCATTCTTCTGCTGTTGTTTGAGTTTTTCTTCGTATAGTTGGTTCTCGATAATTTTGACCTTCATGTCAACCTCTCTGTCAAAGTTTCTCTCCAGAGTACGAGCCTGCTCTCTAATATACACAGGAGAACGGGAAAGTCTGGCAGAGCGCGTCGGAGAAGCCCGCCTCCCTGAGGGTGACCTGGTAACAAGGTTGAAAACAAAATACCGATAACCAATTCATAAAACAGGACACTACATGGATATCAAAGTTGTTTATACTCTGTACGCAAGACTATCACATTGTTCGTCATTAGCTGATTAATTAGTAAGTTAAAAATGGCTATTTTTTCCTTCACCTTCACCTTCACATCCTGAACCAAAATACAATGGTAGTTTAGTGTGGTAGATAATCTGACCAGCATAAAACAACATCGGTTTATGTTAACAACCATTCCCAAGCAGGTTTTAGGGTTAAATGATGATTTCTTCTTTTCACCACCAATAAAAATACACATAGACTCTGAGGATCGCATCATTACTACGAATCACTATGGACAAATTCAAAATAGACATAAATAGTCTGATCGGTATCTAAGTGGTATATATAGACCACATATATGCATATATATATATCACCTTCACCGCAGTAGCCGATCTCTACCACAACAAACTCGCTACAAAGAGTCTTCGCATGGTGGCAACCGAACAAACTCCTATGTTGACATTTACTCAATGCCCATCAGGCCGTTATTCCACCATCCGGTACAGAGTAAACCTTCGCAAACTTTGTTTTAGAGCTAACTGTGTTCACTATTTAAACAGCGTTTTTTCAACTTTTTATATGAATTTTTATCCATTTATTTTTACTGTCCATACTTTTAACAAGAGAGCACTCACATGAAGCATTTTATTTCTCTAATTGACGAGACAAATAAACACATCATCATCATCATCATAGCGATACACTACCAACTTTTCGGCCAATCATCAGAGTCTCTGTGTAGTCTTAAACACATTTACATGCGGAACTGCTACCCGAGCAAGCATAACAGGGAACTATAGCAGCAGGGTTAAGTTATAGATACATGTACTACAGTACAGGTACGTAGTATGAGCTTATGTTTTACCGTGCTAGTCTCTTCAAAGTGTCTATCGCCTCACGAAGAGGATCAGCTAACCTTGAACTGTCGACAGGTTAAAACAAAAATGTCAACTAGGTGGCTGGTAACTTCGGTAATATCATATCTGTTGTTCATATCCCAACAACAATATATGAATATGTTGTATTCTAATCACAATCAATATTCTAGAGATGGCTTGGATTTTTTACAAACTGTATGATATCATTTCAACATTTTCTGTTTCTCAAAACTGTTTCCGAGCTTCTGTTAACTGAGCAAGCTTATTCCTAAATAAAGAGAAAAATTCCAATACTAAATGAACTGTAAGATGACTACACATACCTTCTACCCCAGCGTTCAGATGATGAGCCGCCATATTCTGCTGCCCTTCTCTGCCTATCAGATGATGACCGCCGATCCTCCCTGCCACGTTGACGTTCATCGCGCTGCCTGCCACCAGTATCCCTGTCGTCACGACGCGATGGGGATGTACTGTGATGTAATCGTCTGCGAGAAGATATCAATGTTAGGACAATGCATGTAAAGACTATAAGTCGGACAGCGCTTGCCTGATTAGGCCTAGCATTGCCACAGTACGACTCACAGCTTGCATATTTACTTGCTTACATGTTCGATGGTAAGACATGACTTCCCATTTAGGTTCTCACTATTACCAGAATACACAACTCTGATTTGCAGAAATTTAAAAGCATGACTGAGTAGCCTTGTCATGCATTAAACTTTTTTCTTTTGGAGGTAAAACAAAACAGAACAAAAAAGTAGCCGCGTGTCAAGGCTTATGACTGAGTACCTACACCTGAACACACAAGTAATACATTGATTCGTACCTGTCGATATCAGTCTGTTCGCTCTCCTCATCAGATGAGAACTGGAATGAGGCTGCTGCTCCTCCCCCAGCCACTCTCCTGTTAGTGACTTCATCGAGAGGTGATGTGTACAGGTCTGTCGCACGTGCTAAGTGATCTCTCTCTGATACTCGACCTGCTGTCCGATCGGCAGTACGAGATGGGAATGTCACCTACTCAAATATTATTTATGTGTGAGCTGACATCACCATAATATGAAGCAGCCCCTGCAACGATGACCCAATTTTGGGCCGATGATGCAATATTTTTATATGGATAGTGCATATAATTCCTCTCTAAAGTTGCTATCTGCCCTTGACTATTTTGCAATATGATTTGCGGATGTACATGTTGAAGCCTCACAAATTTTGTGTCCATACGGACAATGTCAATTAGAGGATAGAGCATGCAGTCCTCCCTAATTGCCAGCAATGTCACAGATTTAGGCCAAGAAACATGGACTGTCATTGAGATGATTCTGTTTATCATTTTGCATGAATAGAGCATGTTATTTATTCCTTTGGCAATAAAAAATTATTTGTTGAATAAAACACACAAATTCTATAATGATTGCGCTCAAAATGACTGGTGTTTCCCTGAGTTGGAGAAACTAATCAAATTTAAACTGTTAGGCAGACTCACAGTGAGGTGAGATCGTTTCTTGTTAGGACTTCCTCTAGCTCTCTGAGCTGACTCTGGGTGATGTATCGGAAGCTGATCGGAATACTCCGAGTCATACTGAGCAGCCGCTGATGTCGGCTCTGTGGAGGATAGTAACTCCTCTAGTCTATCCCTAGCTGAATTCCTTGCATATCTAGCTCTGTCTGAGGCTGTATCATGATCTCCCCCTCCGCCAGCAGATCGACGGTCTGTAGAACTCAGCTTAGGTTCTCCTATTAACAAATTCTATACATCAGAACCATGCAGTGATACAAGTGTTCTGGTGGACCCAGTTTGCTTCCTGATCATTTTCAAAAGATATTGTTATCCAAACTTGGATCTTTTGTACCTTTAAAACGTGCAATTAGTGATTATAGTAGTTATAACTCACCTAAGTCTCCTGCAGTTCCTCCGGTGATGGATGATTGGTCGTCTAAATCAGCCAGCCAATCAGGAACTTGTTCTGGCTCCGATGGTTCAATATCTCTCAAGTATTCATCCTTTAAATAAAATGCAATACTATTTGAAGTTTGGGCCGCACTGCATGTATCTTGCACAATATACCACTCAACTAATAAATTAGGTGAGCTTGAAGAATTCCAGAGTTGTTGAGAGTCTGGTTTGGGTCTTTGAAGAGGACTGAAAATCAGTGACAAAACTACCAAAATTGCAACGATAAATCACACTCTCAAGAACTGCTTCTACTTTCCGGGAGCCAAATAATTTTCAGTTGACATCAATCTGTAATAAACAAGCTCAGAGTCTAGACACCAATAACACAAACACTCATTTGCTTAGGGTTGACACTAAACAATGATTGCTAACAATTAATTACTATTGAGTAGCTTTGATGAAATAGTAAATATCAGGCTGCCTATTTCATTTAATAAAATCCAATAAAAAGTAACCCTATGCAGTAACGTGTAATCATAAACAATTAACCCTGGAGACCGCTTTAGAAACATGTTTTCAATTTGATAACTTGTAAATAAGTTGAAAGCATTTTCTAAAGATTTGGAGTCAAAAGACAAATAGACCAATTTAATAATTCAGCACATAAGTGCATCAGTATGCATCATACTGATAATAAATGTATACCACAATTTGTAGATACATTGGTGCCTGCAACTGCAGTTGGCATCAAGGAACTAAATAAAAGTGACAGCTTTGAACTATAATAGGCCTATACTTTTTATGCCGACTGTTAGATCGCATCATCAGCTAGAGAAGCAATGGGTCAGCTTCTTATTTTACAAATCGTAAAGCCTGCGATGTAATGAGGCTTATTTCACACCAAAAGGAAAAGGCGCAAACCGGAGACTAAATAATATTATTAAGTCTATCGCGCAAACTAATCTAAAAGGAATACTTATCTATCATGCAATGTGTGTTTAAACTGACTAGTAATGCAGTCTTCTTGACTTCAACATATTGAGGAAAAGTTGTACAATACCTTCCAATCTAGTTTGTTTGTCTCAAAACGAAAATTTTTTGGATGCAATTTGAGCGTCTTCTTCAGTTTGGAAAATTTTGAAGTTGAAGATAGCTACGCAATGAAGTAAATGAATTGGACACGATAAGATACAGACACATACCAGATAACCAGGGAATGGATCAAGTTTTCCGTCGGGAGGTCGATGTAACAACGGTCCCTCCATCACACCTTTCCTCAGCATATTGAGTAGAGCTTTACTGTAAGCATTTCTCAGCTTACGACCTTCTAACCCCGAGTGCTGATGTGGCTCACACAGCTGTCAAAACCAGAGCGAGATAAAACATCATAAATTAACTTAGTTGAGTTATATATACATGTATATTTATACATATATATATTAGCTTAGTTTATTAAACACTCAATTTAAAAAATTGTTTCATTTATGATCTCTATAATAAACAGTGCAATTTCAAAACAAGCAGAACATGATAATATCATTTTTACCCTTTTTCATGTTAACTTTTAATTAAAATTTGCTTATAGTCTGTAGGATACTAAACTTTACAGAAAAAGTAACACTGTTAGTAAATATTGAGTACAATTTATAGGTTATCTGCTTGTTCAAAACTGCAACAGCTTAAGATTTTAACAGCATAAGCCTAGCTTAGGCTGGCTAAATATATACAAAATAAAACAAAACTGCAATTATGTACCAGATAGACCAGCAATAATGCAGATATACCACCTGTGGATAGGAAATCATACAGTTTTCCACCTGATTGACTCTTATAGAGAAATCATGTTAGAGTCGGACCATTAATGAGTCAAACAAACAATTTAAAACACGCATTCAAAAGTACCATACCTTTTTTATCCACAGAGCACACCGCTGGCGCTCAGATTTGAGCTGTAATTTTAGCACATGAGGTTTCATATCGCCCAGGTTAGCTTCAAACTCATCATTCAAGTCCCTGACCATATCCTCATGGCTCACCATGTTTACTGTTTCTAAAACAAATGTATCAAAATATGATTTTATGATATCTGTAGGCTGACAAGTGATGACTCTATCAAAGCAGTAATTTATTATTAAAATCAGGGCTATTGGATCTGTAGGCTAGCTACTATGAAAATAAATTGGCCAGTCTTAAGCCAGTAGATTAACAGGCAATAGTATTTCAGGAACAATAGTTGAATAAACCCACTGCGATTTGCTACCATTGGTGGTACTGCACAGACATACAAACTTCATATAGGCACAAACAAGTGCTACAGTTATATATGCATAGGTGCTAGCATGGTGCTAGAAGGCTCAGCTCAGGTCCTTGAGATTGCCTAAACTTGACTATTGGTTAAAAATAAAACTGTGATCTCAGGTTACCTTGCAGCTGTACAAAAACGACTTCTGATTTATAGTATTTTAATATAGCAAGACACAGTCTTAGTATTTCTTGACAAGCTTGTCAATATAGCCCTGTCCTCCCCTAGCCATGGAGTTATGTAGCCCTGCCACATGAGACGTAGCGAAAAGTCTTACTTACAACAGGCATAATGTACAAACTTGGAATTTACCAGTGATTCACTTGTTGATGCAGATAAGTGGCATTGAACCAGTCCAATACACTGGCATCCAGTCACCAGAAAATCAAAATGTTAAATCTCATTCCTATTCAGACGGGGGCTCTTTCAATTAGAAAGAGCGATGCTTTACTAAAGCAAGTTATCACTATCACCAAGGATTAACAGCATTACTATCACATCGCTCAAAATTATCACTCACTTGGACTTTCAATTAGACAAAATTGCTCACTCAGACTGTACTTAGTTCCATCAATGACTGAGCGATTTGAAAGCGAGTGCCTCACAGGTATTGCTCACCCGCTGAGTGAGCGATCCGATTGCGATTTTGGCTGTTTTTATTGAAAGACCCCCCCTAGGTTTGAACTTGCAGTGAGTAGGTTAAGCCTGTGGTGTATACTCTACACAGTTGTAAATATAGCAGAAGATCAGCATTGCCCAGCCAAACCAGTGAACAACTCTACCTTGATTCTACGCTACCACTCTACTCTACATGAATTGCTTTGACATTTGATGAGTTAATACAGAGTCAGAGTAGTACTCCTTGCATACTGTCATCAATGAGTAACAGTAACAGCTGAGTTACTCTCCTTGCTTGCTGTCACTCACAGTCACATGTGTCACTCTCACTGATGAGTAGTATGACCTGATATAATTGTACCACTCTAGTCAAGCATAGATAAAATGAGATAATTGTGTCATTGATTGATGATACAGTCATGAATCAAATGCAGATCATCTATTTATCCCCCCATTAAAAAAAGTATCATCATCTCAATTCCCAAAATATAGTACACACTGCTTACCTGTTTTACTAGCCCTTCAAATGCGACGCCACTCTTGCTACTAACCAACCAGTGACTCTTTCCCAGAAGCACCTAGTATTTGTAAACAACTCAATACGCATGTGCAGAGAGTGAGTTTCCGCTGCCGGTTTGGGATTTTTGCAGCAACATCCAATTAAAACTCAGATTCTGTAACTGAGAAACCATTAACCACTCAGTCCAGTGCAGGAGTGTCACTGCTATAACTGTCACAATACACTAACCGGAATGTTATTTGTGTAAATTTTGCAGTTTAAACTCCATCATGTCTCTTATAGCTGCAAAAACCTTGGGAAGAGTCTGTTCTCAAACTCAAAAACTCTTCACTTCATCTGCTTGTCTTAGTGGGTTACAAGTTGCTGGCATTACCACAGCCAACGGACAACCCAGACCAAGGCCTTACAAAACATTTGACTATAGGAAGAAGAAATTCACCCATCTACAACAAATATATGATAGAACAAGCAAGAGAATTGATGAGAATACAAGAGTGATTGTTGTTGATGGGCCTATAGCATCTGGGAAACATGAGTTTGCCAAACTATTGGCTAAGGAGCTAGATTTTTTCTATGTGCCTCAATCAAGTCCTATGGACTTGCACAGGGGCCAACATGGCCTCCATGATCAAGATCTTGATGAGCTCCTGCCTGAAAACTACAGGATTTATGATCTGGAGAAATTTCTTACTGATGATAAACCAAAGCCAGCAGATGGTGGTGGAAGAGTTGGCATGTTGCAGTTTGAATACTTTGCCACTCGTCTTTATACCTACAACGATGCATTGCTTCATATGTTGAGCATAGGTAAGCATATTTTCCATATTGGTCTTTCTTCGCACTAATTAGAACTGCATGGCACAATAAATATTGTGTAGAAAATTGAGTGTGAGTTGACCAGTGGTACATCAATATCAGCTGGCATACTTCTATCCTACACCATCATGCGGCAGAAGGATTACAGTGGTACATGTCCATATATTTTTGTTTTATAGATGAGGTTCCTTAATTTAAACATCAATATATTCTCATTTTATACAGGTCAAGGAGTGGTGTGCGTAAGATCCCCCTGGTCAGATCATGTGTTTGGCAAGGCTCTCGTCGATCATGGCTATCTGACCAAAGAAGGTAAGTGGACCTAGTTGCTTCTCTGAAATTGATTTGCCCTGTTACATTGTTGGCTTGTAAATACACCGTGAAACAGTTGGTTAGAGGAAAATTAAGCTTGTGCTTGTGGAATATTCAATCATCAGCCTGATGGTGTTAACCAATATGCTAGCTGTAGGTTATTCATCATTGGAACCGATATGATACCAAAACTAAATATAAGTGCAATGTCCCCAACCCACAATGTTTTACACACTTGCATGTCTTGTAAGGTCACCACTGGTATAAGCACACGATAACGAGAGACCATCTGTGTGACTTTCCTCGTCCTCATCTCGCCATCTACCTGGATGCCTCTGTTGATGAAACTCTAGCAAATATCAAACGCAGGAACAAGGTCGGTAGAGTATCATCATTTGCACTTGATATAAATATACTATACGCTATTTGACTTAGTAACTGGACTCAAAAACTCATGTGTTTGTTTATGCAATAACTTCATTATAGAACTTTTTTTTAATTAAAATTTCAAGAAAAATACGGTTTTCGAATTAAAATGTCCTTAAAAGCCATAGATTCTCAGACATTATTCTTCTCTCAATGTTCTATTTCTGTCTGCTGTTTTCTAGGAGCCAGAGGCAAGCAGTAAAGTACTGACAGGGGATTTTATCAAGTCCATTGAAGATGAGTACAAAGATTCAGTTCTTCCTGGCTACACGTAAGTTTATATGGTCAGGTTCTTGATTCAGTAGCTTAGCTCCGAATCTGTTTCGATCGTGGTTAGAAGTAGCCCATACGATCAATCATTATCATCTTGTTTCTCAAGCTTCGAGGGTAAGCCCTATTTTTTTTTAATAATATAGTGATTGGTACAAACACTAATTGAGTGTGTAGATTTTAGAGGGAGTATCTGGCATTTTTATCATCGTTTTCATCACATTCCCCATGTGTTTTGTCTATGATATTCCCACTCAAAGATGTAAATATGATAATTTCCAAACCAAACTCCTCTATAACCGATTAGATTTAAATATTATACTGTAGCTTGACATACATGTACATGAAATTTTGATTTTGACTAGCTGAGAGTATTTTATTTTGTTACCATTTATTTTTAAGTGATCACGGTGAGCTGCTGATATACCCGTCTCTGCCAAACATCTCTGAACACGATGTTAAAATGGTAAGTTTTATCACGCTCTCAACAGTTACTGAGTAAACCACTTTAATATCTCTCAGAGGACTAAGTAGTATTTTACTATAGAAGAGTATTTTACTATGGACGGAGGCTGTTAGTAGCATTATTCACTCAATAATGTTTATTTTCTCTTTGTCACATTTTGGAATTGCCCTCCCTTCCATCTATCAAATGAGGACAATCAAAAGTTGTCAACAATAATAGCAACTCAATTGTGCCTTTTTAATCAAAGAGTTCTCCTTGGTCAGGACCAGACATTGACATATGTTGAAAATATCCTATGAGCTTCTAGCAGTGCTCTGCCAAAATCCGTAACAATGATTAATAATGAGTGATTTGCAATCAACTCAATTTGCAAACATCTCACTAGCAGATAATTAGTATGTCACCTATATTTATGTATGAGTAACTTTATGTATTGTTAGATGGCGGAGGACATTGAGAGCCTCGGTAAGATGGAGCATAGCGGGCTCTCTGATGATGTATACATGAGTGACTGGAGGATATTAACAGATGAGGAACTAGCCTTCAAGCGTAGAGTGTAAGTCAGCTGTCATTGCTCTATTACTAATGCATTTTCAAGTATATTTCTCTGTGAACAATGCATCTCATAATAACAAATAACAAAGCACTTTTTTATAGCATGTTTAGTTCTAAGTGATGGATAGTGCCAGTATGAATATCATCCACACGTACTTGATCTCGATATTTATTTGCTTGTTATCACATATAATCAAAAAACAGATTTCAACATTTAAAAAAGGTGTATAAACCAAGAAAAATTGTATATTTTAGCTATTCGGATCTGAAGTTGGCTAGTGGAGTACAGATGCACCCTAAGCCTTTCAAGCACTTAGAGTTTCTGCAGGATCAGGGCTGGTATGAGAAGAGGCAGCAGCTATATGACTATGTAAGTAACTTCCATTCGTTTTCTTCATGACATCTATAAAAATAATAATTTCAGAAGCCTAAATATATATGTAATGCTGTTAATGACCTTGTTATTTTTACATAGCGCAAGAAAATTCTGTAGCAACTATCAGCCAGAACTTATTCATTTGGCCCTATTGTCCACCCCAACCCTTAATGCTCATTGGCTCTATGCAATTTGTAATAATTTGGACTTCAACTTTGTAGAAAGGCCAGTACGCTATGTTGTTGCCCCCATGTCAATGTGTGACCTTCCTGTCATAATGAGAAGATTGTCTGTGTATCTCTCTTGTGTTCTGGTTTAGTGTAGTATATGTTCACCCTTATTTCTGATAATATGTCTAAAATATGTACACCACCAATAAATCTTAATGTTGCCTGGGATGACATTACAGGAAGGAGGTTATTACTATGAGATTGGATTTGACCCTAAGATGCAGCCAAAGTGGAAGATAGCTGCTGGCCTACGTAGCTTCCCCGAAGAAAAGGAGAGACGTCACTTCTACGTCCCTCAATGGTCATCATAATGTGGACACTGAAGTCCGGGTTAAAATTGATTTTCAAACAGTTTGCTTTGTGTGGGAAACATTTGAATTTTTGATACATGTTTAGGAAATTGATTCTGACAAATAAAATATCAGATCGAAGTTTTAATTCTTTTTAATCTAATGTCTTTCTTCAGTATTTATCTGTGAGAGCACCCTACCCTTGTCACACGGCTATTTGTTTCATATTTGCGTGACAAGTCTTCCCTTCACTCACATGAAAAGGTAATTCCAAAAAGGGCCACTAAAAATACTTATATCATAATATTATTTCCAAGCAAGAGGAAGCATACTCCTGATAACATCATAAATCATCGATCCAATCTCACAGATATGACTAAGCGGCGACAAGCATGCTGCTATCAGTGGCTCAGCTAAACAAGAGCGTTACGCCCTCAATCCCCAGAATGTGTAAATCAGGCTCAGATTTCAATTTCTCTTTTGAATTAGAAGTTAGGCAAAAGCTGTAATCCACCAAATAAACAATTCCACAACAATAAAAAAGACAATTTTCAAATGGTAGTGATGAAATGAATGAATCAGACTTTTTATGAGGGAAAATGTCAATTTAATTCTATACAGTGCAATCAAATGACACCAGTATTGTTGCGGCATTTCAGCATGACAAAGATGAAGTGAAGCTTGAGTGAAAAGGAGGAAGTGATAGCTTGCGGCTCTGCTTTGTAAAGCAATATATAAGCAAAAACAGATGAATCACCCCTATCTTCTCAGCAATGAGCACTCTGTGTGCTATTTTGCCAGTTTTGTCTTCGAAAGATGTCAATTTGTGTATGAATAAGATATAAACATGAGTCTATGGTTGCCAGCGTCCTTGAGTTTCAACATCTCAGCTAAAAACGATCGTGCTCATCAATCCAGGAAAAATAATCATGAACTCATATTATAATTTTTGCAAGGGTTCGTGGTTAAACTTGAAATCTTCTTAGAAAAGTGGAAAATCATATGACTGCAAATTTGTTCCTTGTTTTGAATGTACTCCAGGGTCATCAGAAAACAGACTTCGTGTTGGATGAACCAGGGGTGTACTCTTTTTTATGACTCTTTTATGACTCTTACCCCTCAATTGGTCTATTCAAAGTTGATTAGGGACTGCCAGAAGACAAAGTAGATGCAATATAAGGACTCTATGATCCCGATCATATCCATACATTTTGATTATAAGTAGCTTTATGTAATAAAATTAGAAAAAAAAGAATTGATAACACAATCGATGAACTACGCCCCTGGATTGGATGATGTGTAAATAATATCATGATTCATGTATAAGGAAGTTTTGCTGCGTCATCTCACAGACACCAGCAGCCACTTAGCCACTGCACTATGAGGTAAGAACACTTATTTTAGCTCAACTGATTTATTCAAATTTGCATTAAATTTTAATAAACTTAATTGTAGACGGTCTCATCCAATAACCCAGATTGACACGCAGTATGAGCTGGGTAGGGTACCATTGAATTAGCAACGGTATACTATGCGGCATTGGTTTTTTTTTGTATTTTTCAATTTTTTTATATAAGTTTGTAATTAAAGTAAATTAAAAGTAACTTGTTGACCTCACATAGATTAACACATAGAAAAATGACTTTTCATTGGCTTCCAGGTCGGCAATTTTCACCCTGCTTCTGTTTGTGTCCGGTCATGGCGTCATGTCTGATGCCACAGAGGTACATCTCTCTGAGACTCGAGTCTGCGCTGCTAATGATGCTGACAATGTGAGATGTATCAAGAAAGTCATCACCAGTCTCGGGCAGGTTGCTGACTACATACAGCAGGTACTTGTACACATCACCACTGTCAGTGCCTGAATTTATTAACTCCAGCCCTATATTTTTCAGCTGTCGTCACCTGGAACTAAGTCTAAGTGCATAGACGGCTCAAATCCAATGCGAGTTAGTGGCATTACATTATCAGCCCCCATTTCCAAATGGCAATGGAAGTTGGTGGTTGATAATATAATGCCATTAACTCGCATCGGAGCCGTCTGAGCACTTGCTACTACCTGGAACCTGGTTTTAGACACATAATCTTGCTCCCTTTACAAACCCTAGTGACAAGAAAAAAGGGCAAATCTCTAAAGATTAGAATTATTTCTATAGCAATATTTTATGAGTGTAAATCAATATATTATAATGTTTAACTTTCCTCAGTTGAGAAACCTTAAGATGAAAATGGCTGACATCAAAAGCGGCTTAGACACAATCGAGGATGTATCAAGAATCACCAACTTCATTCCAACTATTGGCACAGTAATATCTGCAGTCATCCATACAGTTGATAGCATCAGACAGACATTCAACTTAGCTTATACAAGAGTCCAGCAGATCGATAGCACTGTTTACAGGTTCAGATCTATAGCGCAAACAGCCATACAAACCAGTGACACAGGTGTGGAAGCTCTGTACAGTGTAATCCTCTTAATTCAGACTTTATAATTCAGAACTCAGTCAAATGATACAGGTCCCGTCAGCCAAATTTCAACACATTTTAATGTCACATAAGTCAAACTCAGCTTAATTAGGACAAAATTTGGTGGTCCTGGGACCCACCCACCAGCCATCCCAGGCTACCTAACAGCTCAGTATGCCTATGCCCATATATGCATTTACTTTCTTCAGTTTCAGGGTTCATGCTGTATACATATAAATTGGCAACATGAGATTGGCAAAACGTCTTTGGCAAAATGTGATTGGCAAAATGAGACTGGCAAAATGTCTATGGCAAAATGTGATTGGCAAAATAAGATTGGCAAAACGCCTTTTGCAAAATGTGATTGGCAAAATGAGACTGGCGAAATGTATTTGGCAAATTGTGATTGGCAAAACATAAGATTGGCAAAATGCATTGGCGAAATGTCTGCCACCCATAAATAGGGTAGATTATAGATAATAGGGTAGATTATAAATAATGCAAATGCACATTGAACATTACTTGGTTTTAGTGATCGGTTTGATATCTGCTATCAACGAGGCCTGCACTGTTGCTGAAACAGCTGGAGATATGAAACTTGCCTGTTGTGTTAATCTGACAGCCTCAGAGCAGAAATGTATACATGATGTTGATGACAAGTTGACACTATTGGCATTTTTTGGAGAGGATGTCGATTCACTTGACCGACAACTGTCATCGGGTTAGTCATGTTTTAATTTGTTGTGATGACTTAAGGTAATGTCAAAGACCGATCCGAATATCAACATATCATATACCGTTGGAAAGTTGCCGAGCTACTGAAAATGAACACCTGAACAAAAACTTGATTCGATGACGTTGTGTCTTTTTAGGGAGGAAATGAGGCAAAAAACGCTGTTTTTGTCAATGCAGATGGCGGAGTCAAATTAATTGCAAAAAATTTCAAAACATGTGGAATGTATACTTAGAGATTGTGATCATCATAAAATTTGATTTTCTCTGATATATGACTAGTCTAAATTGACTTTTTACGTCACGCCATACAACACATTTTTTTGTGAAGCCATGAAAATATGTGAAATTCCAATCATTAATCCACAAAAGATCATAGGCTCGAATCAAAATTAATTATGATTTTCTCTTAGAGTAATCTTCAAATGTCATACACATTGACTTTCAAAAAATTAGCTTGCATATAGCAATGACAGTAGACTCTCTAATACGGCTAATATTTTCGCCACCTTTGCATAACGCCAAACATGCTGTCCAAATAACCATTATTGTGGCCAAACAAAGTTTTTTTGAAAGTTCTCACATACGAAGCAGCTTTCATTAACCATGGTGCACACAAGAAATGCCAACATAAGTTTTCATTGCATCTTCATTTTTCTTGAATTTAACGCAAAAGAATGCCAAAAAACACCTCAAAAGTCCCTAAAAAGACCTCAAAAGTCCCTAAAAATAGCTGCTTTTTGACATTCTTTTGCGTTAAATTCAAGAAAAATGAAGACGCAATGAAAAATTATGTTGGCATTTCCTGTGTGTACCATAGTTAATGAAAGCGGCTTCGTATGTGAGAACTTTCAAAAAAACTTTGTTTGGCCACAATAATGGTTATTTGGACTGCATGTTTGGCATTATGCAAAGGTGGCGAAAATATTAGCCGTATTCGAGAGTCTACTGCCATTGCAATATGCAAGCTAATTTTTTGAAAGTCAATGTGTATGACATTTGAAGAGTACTCTAAGAGAAAATCGTAATTAATTTTGATTCGAGCCTATGATCTGTTGTGAAATAATGATTGAAATTTCACATATTTTCACGGCTTCACAAAAAAAATGGGTTGTATGGCGTTACGTAAATAGTCAATTTAGACTAGTCATATATCAAAGAAAATCAAATTTTACGATGAACGCAATCTCTAAGTATACATTCCACCTGTTTTGAAATTTCTTGCAATTAATTTGACTGATCAATCTGCATTGACAAAAAGAGCGTTTTCTGCCTCATTTCCTCCCTAAAATGACACAACGTCATCGAATCAAGTTTTTGTTCAGGAATTCATTTTCAGTAGCTCGGCAGCAGCTTTCCAACGGTATATGATATGTTGATATCCGGATCGGTCTTTGACATTACCTTAAGCAGGGATTGTCTGGGATCAATTGTGTTTACAGATTGACATATAATGAGTTAGTTGTCGGCTAGCCTAGCCCTATTATCAATGTAATCCTGCACTGTCTCACCCACTACCTAATGGGAGAGGAAGTTCATTGCACTACCCCTCCACACTACCACAAGTAGTGTTCTATTGTCTGTTTTTCTATGTTTTGTTGCTACATTGTTCTATTGCGCATTATTGGTTGGGACCTCAAGAGCTTGAAAGCAAGTCCTCCATTCACTCTTTCTCGCCCTTCCCTTTGTCTCCTAGTAAAGATACGCTTGTAGCAATATCATTTCAATTTTGATTTAGTTCTCGGATCAGTCAGCCTAAAATGTGGAGAGGCTGAGAGAGTAACAGATATGATAATCAACGGCTGGCCTCAAGTGAGCAGCACCATCGATAAGCTTGATGACATCTACAGAGACCTTCAGCCGATACTTATATTCCTCAGTGAAGTCCAGGATAAGCTTAACTACAAACTCTGTATACCAAATCCTATAGAAGTTACTTCTGAAGCTGTCGAGGGGGTCGCTGAGTCAGAGCTTTTGAGGGAGGGTCAAGAACGAGTGAATGAGATCGCTGAGTTAGAAATTCTGAGAGAGATTGCGGAGATAGCCAGCGAGAGTGCTGAGAGGGCAGAGGAAGTTGTTGAGTTTGATTATATAGAAGAGATTGCAGAGTCTGAACTTATAAAGTATGTGTGTTTTATTTAATTCAATTTTTCATCAAAGCTTTTAAACTGTGTATAGTGTTTCATGTAACATTTGGATTATTGATAAAAATGTGCCTCTTTTCATGACCTCATGACCTCATCAGACTTTTGCAATAGCAATCCGCCCACATAGGGTGGTGTCATTCTTTATTTATTTTTTTTAACATTTATTGACAGCAATCTTCATCATTAGAATGATGTTCTTCCTAATGTGCCAGAGGAAGCAAAACAATAAATAAAGATGAAAGAAGAAAAATGAAGGGCATAGACCGTTCGGCTGAATACAAAGAAAATGATAATTACCGTCTATATTATCACTTTGCCTTATATATTATAATTCTAGCGAAGCAGAGGAAGTGCTTGAAAGTGCCACTGGCTGGATCGGGAAGAGACGGAAAAGGTCTTTGAAGATGAACGCTCACTTTTCACAAAAATCAAGCTCCTCAATCAAAATCACTGAGGAGAAGGCTAATTCTATGCTTGCAGTGAGATCAAAAACCAAAAGAGCTGCTTCTGTCTGCTTCAGGTAGGCTGCGTAGAGGCTAAGAATTAACCTAAATGACTCCGATGCATTTCATCTAATGCATTATGGTATGCAAAAAAATTTTAAAGAAAAAATTGGCCTGCAACCTAACAAAGAAACAAACAGGTGCACTAAAAATGGAAAAAATTAGTAAAAATTAAAAGTCAAATAAATTAAACAGAAATTTGTTACATTGTTAAGATTCAACCAGTAAGTGACAACCAGTTACTTAGCATGATCATTATTTTGGATGAATTAGTGAAATGTTTTAGTTCTTTAGAATATAGAACATAAGGCGGACATAGGTTTTTGCACTTAAACCGCTAATTAAACATGCAATATTTTCTGGAGGAGTTCGCTCATACCCCTTTCTTGGAGGATGCTGTGCCTCTCCCAGACCCACGTCGCAATTTCTCGCACCCTGGTTGTTCAGCGACCAGGTACCAAATATCAAGCTTGATAAACATCTGTCACTGCACTTCGTAGGAGGTGGTTCAGTTGGTTAGAGCGCTGGACTTCAACACGCAAGTGTTGAAGGTCGTAGGTTCGAATCCCACTGCAGTCCATCTTCTACTGGGGTTGGTTGGCCCCAAGGTGTCCTCCGACCTGCCTACAAACTGAGAGCAAATTGGCGCAGATATTGCGGCCTCGCCATTAAGGCATTAATATTTCGCCGCCCATGCCTCGGGATGGGCGAGTGATATGACATCGGATTTTAATGAACCTCTATATATAAATATACATTTATATTGAATAATGCTGTATCCATATGCTGTGTGAACAGTATAAACTGCCTAGTAAATAGTGTAACTGACTTTTTGATTATACTTTTCAGTTTGAAGGAGATACTGGTTGACTCTGCTGCTTCAATTTTGGTAGGACGGGCAAATGGTATAATAGCTGAGTTCCTAGCATCGGAAGTTCTACCTTCATTCGACCTTCCAGGTAACGCTATCGAGTGTTTTTAACTTGTGTCAAAAACTGAGGTTCAAACTTTCAAAGTTCAGGTTCTATTTGTGTGATGTAATTTGACAGCCTGACAACCATTTATTAAATGGAAAGCTCATGATTGGTTGAATATTAGATTAGTTGCCAGTGGTACTTTTGTAAGGGATAATGAAGTGGAGCTCTTACTTATTTAAATTTTTTAATTCATCAATCAATCCTCCCAGCCGGCAAGGTTTAGCCAGCAACCTTCTGTAGAGGTTGCCATTGGCGGTTGCAGAAATAACTTTTCTGGACTGACAACATATAGCCAACACTCAAATATTAATGTATTTACCATCTATTAGTATGGCTCCAGCATGAGAACAGTTTACTCCCCATTGTTTTCGACAGGGCTCTCAACCACTCAGGTTTAGCCCGAGTTACTCAGATTTTTGGGTTCAACTCAGGCTACTCAGGGGATTTTAGAATGTAAGCTAGAAACTCAGATTTTGCTCGTTTTCAGAGATGAATAATATATAAACAATGCTAAATGTTGCCTTACAATAATTTATGCCATATTATTAATGAATGATCCAGTATTAGATTCTAGTTGTGATAAGCTATGTAAATGATACTGCACTGCCTATACTAATAATGCCTCTCACTGTACTCACTGTAATAATACTCTCACTGCACTGCCTATTCAAGTCATTTCTAAATCAATGATCAAACAATGATCCCAGAGATCCCAAGATATTATTATGGCTAAATAGAAATTGGAATTTTAGACATGTTAAAAAAGTGATTTTGCAGGTGAACCGGATAAATCAAGGCAATGATTTCAATAGCATCACATTACATTAATTATGCCTTTCTACCCTGGCGCCTCAATTCGATTATTGCACTGCCTATACTAATAATGTCTCTCACTGCACTCACTGTAATAATACTCTCACTGCGCTGCCTATTCAAGTCATTTCTAAATCAATGATCAAACAATGATTTCTAATCGTTATGGAAAATCAACACTTAACACCCCAACTGAGATGAATAATAAAGATAACATCAAACTTTTGCATGAGAATAATGTGTGGTATTTGTTCTGGGTATTTGATTTCATTTGTGATTAGCTATGCTCTTATTGAACTGCCAATCCCAGAGATTTGCAAAAGAGATTATTATGGCTAAATAGAAATTGGAATTTTAAGCAGTCCACAGACCAGCTAGAAAACTAGAGCTAGTAAAAATAAAATAGAGCTTGAAATTCTAGCTTTGCTCATTATCTCCTCATTTTTCACTGCAGACACAAAGCGTGTTTACAAGCTGCGATATAATCATAAGGTTAGCTATCAGCCAATGATATTCCATAAACAAAGCCTTTTAATGATTCCCGTCATAAACGTGCCACTGGATACTGCTTATTAACCAAGAGCATCACATCATACAAAATTTCCTAGAGCGATGCCCTCAAATGCAAGTTCCATACATTAGTAGCAAGCTCCTTTAATGACAAAGTATATGCATCCTTTTCTCACAACATTTCATGTTTGTGATAGCTAGTAAATCAATAAAAACCTAGAGCATTGCTTGTAAACATAAAATCGTAAATAATTTTAGATTTGATCCAGATGAACCAATTCATATGGACTATCCAAGGCCATCGCCACAGGTGAAAATGAATCCCCATGATGTAAAAATATGTTTGGAAAAATATTGTTTTAGAGGCTGACGAATTGAGCCGCCAGGGTAGAAAGGCATATAATTGATGTAATGTGATGCTATTGAAATCATTGCCTGGATTTATCCGGTTCACCTGCAAAATGACTTTTTTAACATACCTAAAATTCAAATTTCTATTTAGCCATAATAATCTATTTGCAAATCACTGGGAGAGCAATAAGAGCATAGCTTATCACAAATGAAATCAAATACCCACAACAAATACCACACATTATTCACATGCAAAAGTTTGATGTCATCTCAGTCTGAACCGAGATGCTTTGACAGAAAGGCAAGTTGGGTGTAATGTGTTGATATTCAAATTAAAGACTAGGTTCATTCAATCATGTCAAGTTCATTACAAGCTAAATTTTAAAAGCGTTCTCAAATACAAATTGGAATCTCACATAAATGACTTGAATAGGCAGCGCAGTGAGAGCGCAGCTTATCACAACTAGAATCTAATACCTTTTAAAAAGGATCATTCATTAATAATATGACATAAATTATTGTAAGGCAACATTTAGCATCGTTTATATATTATTCATCTCTGCCAACGAGCAAAATCTGAGTTTTAGCTCACATTTTAAAATCCCCTGAGAAGCCTGAGTTGAACCCAAAAATCTGAGTAACTCGGGCTAAATCTGAGTGGTTGAGAGCCCTGGTAATATTGTCTGTGATATGTAACAAATCAATCAAATCAATCAGGTAAAGACCAGAGAAGGCAGGGGAGGGATTTTGTTTTGCAGCTTAATTTGAGTTAGAAGTTTTCCAAATGCAGTCACCAATAGCTCCTTGGCCATATGCCATCAACAGCTTGAAGTCAATATAGTTAGTTGGGTATCCAGATAAATCACAGTATGAAAGGTTTTTTACTATTGTATCTACTGTCATGAGGATATTGCTCACTGTGTTAATGGCTGTGATGCCATACAGAGAGCAAGGAGTTACAGGGGCCTTAGCCCATGATAATATTCAAAATTGTATTGTGCTAACCTAAATTATTAGCCATCCTTTTGTAAGCCTCTATAAATAAATAAATAAGCAATCACTACTATCCATTCATCCAGAGTTAACCAGGGGAAGGCAATTTCTAATTTATTCATGATCTATACTACTCACCCTTGTAACATCTATTATTTGTCAATCTTGAATAATCTCTGCATTGAATAAGAGTGATGACAATGATTGATGGTCAAAATTAAGAAAGCAATGTCAAGATTAAAATTATTTTTCTATGTAGTTGAGAATTTCTGCATTACTTAATTTCTCCATTGTTGATCATAGTCCCAAAAAAAAGCTTGCAGGTAAAAAGTCAAATGAATTATTTTTAGCAAAATGAGAGCAGATAACTCCAAATTTGTTCAGCCCATTGTTTTGGATATGAGTTTGAATCCACAGGAAAAGTATATAAAAGTGGTTCAATATTGTGAGTGGCACTGGGGTGAGTTGGGGGAGTGTATTTTACACACTCATGCAGAAAACTACATCCAGTCAAATTAATTTAAGCTTAATATATACCACTTTCCCATCCCCCTATCAATCCTTGACCCAGTATAGTATGCCTACCTGTAAATATGAGAGCACTACATAGTAAATCTTTTGATTGTATGACTAAACAGAGAGACATTGCGACAACACAAACCATCACAAACCAACACAATTATGAGATTATGTTGACTCAATCTTGTCACCAAACAATAGCGTGTGCTCCTGTTTTTAAAAACAATTTTAATTAGCCACACAATTAGATATTTTATTGTGAATAGCAACACATGATAACAATCTATGAGAAGAATGCTGTGTGTACAGCCTCTGCTTACAATTGATGTTGCTAGCATAATGAATTATTCTGTGTTAAACACTTTCCAGCTCCTATCTCAATTTTAACTTATGAATCCCTATGCTCAGTGCCAAGATATGCACATATTTTGGTAACCTTCCATTTATCATAATAGTTAGATTGCAATTCAGTATTCATAGATCAGCTTCTTGCTATAATCTGTAATCAAAGAGAAAACCATGCATCCCAATTGACAAGCCCTCGGGGCTAACAAAACCCATGACCTCCAACGCATGCGCGCTGTGCGACTGACACTCTAACGTATGTCACCAACTCTTAAATCCATCTCATTCTTGATAGCACGCTTTCTGCATCAAACAATCGAAGCTTACAAAATAATCTATTTTAACCACAATTTCTAAATTGAAAGATTCATACCCGTTTGTGTTGACTAAATAAGCCATCACAAAATTACAAAGAAGATCTTTCCGAACCCACAGAGTCAGTATATTTTGGAGGCATGTGTCATGTGAGATTATAATAATAATAATAATAATAGCCATTCGCATCATGGTTGCACTAGTCTAAGTGCCCAGACTCCAAGGCGCAGGGAGTTACTTGCGCAAACTATTATAGTTTGCGCAAGCAACTCCCTGCGCCTTGGAGTCTGAGCACTTAGACTATGGTTGCACTAGCTTGCCATGCACTTCTAGTAGCTTGACTCAGGAGGCTCTACTGGTCGTGGAGCAAGTCGATTGAATAATATAAAACTCAAGCACTTTCTAGACTATCAAATGTTTGACAAAGGTGAAAAAACCTATATATACATGAAATTACAACTAAACTACACATGAATAAAAATTTTGTTGAGAGATTAATCATTGAAATAAGATGGGAAACCAATCAAGACCATTAGTGCCTAAGACTTATTTCCACATTTGAAGTTGAATGATAAGATTTCCTGCTAAATTACTGAATTCGAATCATTTAATTCATGATCAGAATATTTTGTAAAATGTAGTATTAACAATTTATAATCTTTGGTAATCACAGTATTAGGCTACCAGTAGCAGATTATAATTGTACTTGTTGCATTTGGGACATAGGATTATTGTGCCTCATACATTGATTGAATTGAAAGCTTGTTATAGAAGAGGCTTTGTTTAGACAAAGAGAGTATATCAAAGGCTAAGGTCTCTGGTGTATTGCGCAATCGTAAGCACACATCAGGCATACTTTCAAAAAACAGATATACATGTTACATTTTGCTTGCATGCAACTTAGAATGATGCAAAAATCGGCATATCTGGTCAGCCCTATTCTGAATAACCAAAAGAAATTTGGAAGTAATCGGACTATTGGAAGTAGGTGTGCGATACATTACTATGATAGTAACGGCTGTTTTTTGTAGATTTCTTTGAGAAATAATATTTTTTTAAATATTATTGTGGCTCATTGGGTTTATATTGGTATAATACATAATTATATGTGGGTTTAGTTCACCCATGTTAAATACACTTCCCTAGAGTGAAGTTCAAAGTTTGGTCAGGAGGAGATAATCACCAAAATCAGCCAATACTTTTAATGAACTGAGCTGAGACTATTCTCTCGCTGGCAAACATTGCCCTAGTATAATCTGCTGCGAGAAGCGTTGTAGCGTGTGATCATAAGCCGCTTACTATAAAAGGGGCAGAACTTAGACCACTAAACAAACAGTTTTCCCTCGCTAAGCTGTAAACACTCGCACATGTGCAGTCCCTCTTCGACATGTTAAAAAAGTGATTTTGCAGGTGAGCCGGATAAATCCAGGCAATGATTTCAATAGCATCACATCACATTAGTTATGCCATTCTACCCTGGCGCCTTTAAATCAATATTTTTACAAACATCATAATTTAACATCATGGGAATTCGTTTTCACCTGTGGCGACGGCCTTGGTTAGTCCATATGAATTGGTTCATCTGGATCAAATCTAAAATTATTTACGATTTTATGTTTACAAGAAATGCTCTAGGTTTTTATTGATTTACTAGCTATCACAAACATGAAATGTTGCGAGAAAAGGATGCATATACTTTGTCAATAAATGAACTTGCTACTAGAGTATGGAACTTGCATTTGAGGGCATCGCTCTAGAAAATTGTGTATGATGTGACCAAGGAGTTGTCTTTAACAATTAAATTAAAAACTTTCCTTAGTAATTTCTTGTCTATGGTACATATGCTCGTGTGCAAAACAGGCAGACAATAAATGCATAAAGAGGGAAACTACACAACTTTTGAACATCATGAAAGCTAATGGCTTTGAACTGAGATGCAACATTTTTTTAACAACGTGCATTCTTTGACTTGCTTTGCCAGCTATTCTTTGCACATAATCTTCAAATCTCAGGTGTTTCACCCAACAATATTTCGGTGCCATCTCAGACGTACCCTCAGCTGTTTATGCTCAGGGCGTTTTACACCTTTAAAATACCACTATGCGACATGCTAATATCAAAACTCAGGTTTCGAATCTTCCCAGGATGAGAGCTCTGCTTATCCAGGGAACAAAAAAATTGAAGTGGAGCTCAGCTCCACTTCAAGAAGGGTGTTTATAACCAAGTGGAGCTGAGCTCCACTTACTCACTGTACAAAAGTACCACTGTTAGTTGCTCATATATTGCCCAGGTTGTGTTGTAGCATTTCATTTTCTATCTAGCACATTCTCATTAGAACCATACTGACTCTTGTGATCTGACTGGGCATGTAGATCACTGATAAACTAGGTTATCATTACCACAAAGCAGGTGTCGTAAGGCTAAGTATGTATCATGCGTGACTTGAATTTGGGCATGTGCAAGAACAATGAGTTTAGTTTGGGTTCTGATTGCAACTTTGGAAAGGGGAAATGGGATATCCCCTGCATAAACTGTCAATCAAAATCAGCTAATAATGACAAGAGAGGATAACTATTAATAACAAATCCGCACGCTTTGGGGAGTATGTCACCAGAGCAGGTAGCCAATCGGATGGCTTCAGAATTCCGAGACTCAATTTTGCAGAGATCAGCTCATGCCCAGAGCTGAGCATGCGCAGAATGCATTAGAACTGGTATGACTACAAGGCTTGTATGAGTGTTATCAGGACCTCTGATTCCGAAGGGAGAATAAAATCTCATCATCCTGAAAGTTATGGCCAATAAATGGTGATTGCGTAAGTTATATGTGTAACTTAAATTATACATGTAATTTATATAATAATCACCATTTATATATATATATATTTTATATTGTAATATATATCAAACTTTTACGACATATACAACTAATTATATATACCGCTGACATAACAATGAAAGTTACCTCATAAACTATAAATTCCAGCTTTAATTGCCTATAAACAATAACTATCTATTATATCTTGTTCTGTTTGCAGTGTTTCCAAGCTTTGCTGATGTCAACGGTATCGACTATCACGCTAATCTGTCTGCATTAGGTTTCTCATTGGACACACAGTCATTCGGGGACGTCAAACAAATGTTTAGGAACTACAGTTCAATAATCGATCAACTCAAACTTGACTCAAAAGGTGACATACCATTCAAATGCCAACATGTTCTGATTTCTGCTTCAGTATCGCCGTGGCAGAGTCCCTGCATCTGGTTGGCATCATTATCAGTCATTTTAGGAGTTATCCTCTGACGGAGTTATATTTTATATACTGATACAAAAAAAGTCATTGAAGTTTGTTAGGCATAGGTAAAACTGCTTTAAATGACACTGAAATTTTGAGCATAAAAATAAGAAGTTTTATTACATGATAACATTTATAACATTTATTGGTCGTATCATGATTCTTGACATGATCGAAGCGTCAGTAAAGAGGTAAAGGTGTAGTAATTACATTTTTGTCTCATGTTGTTTCTTTGTATGATGATTGTGATCATTTTAGTAGGAAAGCATAAAAATAATAAAAATAGGACTTGTTGGAGGCCTTATCCCTCCAAACAAAAGACACTTCAACGAAAAGAATCTAAGTTTTTGCCTGATTTTATTTATTTATTTATTTATTGAGGTTTTCTAAAAGTTTATAATTAAAGCAAATTAAAAATAACTTGTTTACCTCACACACATAGATAAAAAAAATGACTTGAATAAAAAGATATAAGTGGTAGGGTGTTACATACTATATAGTGTGTAGGATAATGAAAGCATGTTATCATAAATTGCATGAATAAGATGAAAAAAGAAAAGAAGAAACAGAGAGTGGCAAACAAAAATACAAGTTAACAACATTAGGTAGGATTAAATGATAATGATTCATGAGGCTTGGTTGATTTAGTTACCAATGTATGAAAAATATTTAAAAAGGCTGATTTGCATATTTATGTATGGTAAAATGGAATTGAGTCATATAAGAGGAAGTTGGTCCTTCAATTTGTTGCGTTGCGTCAGGTTTATATTTTCTTTTGTTCTGTTTTTTTTTCTATTCTATATCGCTCTTTTCCGAGTTTTTGTATTTATTTATCTAGCAAACCTTCTGCCCAATTTTAGTTAATAAAATCTAATAACTACTGATCAAATAAAACTGTGGTAGTAGTGCAGATGACCATTAGATTAAAAGTCTGAATCCATTCTGTCAGCACCTAGATATAAACTGTTGACGGTGCCTTTATTGGCATGAAGAATGTGTTGCCTCAACATAAAGATTGCAATTTGCAGTTACTAACTTACTGTTATTGGCGACAAAATGTTCGGTAACCGTTTCCCATGCAATACAGCCTAAAGTGCAAGCAAGGTGATGTGATAGTAAATGAAAGTATGAGTAATATACTGGTTATAATCCCTATAAGTCACTCTAAGCGTCAGACTATCTGGCACAGCCTTTGCTTTTTTACCTTGTTTTTTAAACTTTCATGCCAAAATCTTTTATTGATTAAATCAAATTGAATTATAAAAATATATATGTGAAAAACAAGAAGGATGCCTTGATATACGATGTCCTGTTCTCATTGAGGAGTAAACAGCGGTTACTGAGAAATCACAGAGGTAAGTAAAATTTATGGAATCCAAACCAGAGCAAATTGAAAATCACAGTAAGACTTTACCCGTAACCAAGAGTTGTAATTTTGACAATATGTATTGGCATAAGAAGCTTGCAACATGACATATACTGCAATATGCATATACATATACTGCAAGTTCAGCATTTACATCAGCGACCAGACAATCATTGGGCTTTTGTTTAATCAGAAATAAATGTGAGACTTTCTTATGGAGAATATTTTAGACAGCAATTTTCATGTCTATTATGGCTGCTCTTTTGCTGCCAAATCTAAAACCGTGCGTCAGCCGGGAATCGAACCCGGATCTATTGCTTGGAAGGCAACAATGCTAACCTTTACACCACCGACGCTTGATAATATACATTAATATATATATATAAGATTTAAACATGTGTGGTGGGGAGGGGTTGGTGGAAAGTGGCGCACTCATGCTTCCTTGATAATCCTGTGATTAATTAACAATTATCTCTGATTAACGGATCCCTGCGGCTTCTAGCAGTAAGGTCTGACTGAACTGCAAACCATTGCACTCTAAAGATATTTGATAAAATACATATGATTTTTTTTTTCCACAAAAAAATATCATTTGTATTTTCATATACAATGTGATTACTGTAATTTACATAATGCTAGTATATACACAGATCAAGGACATTTGATTCATTGATTAAAATACTTATATTGATTAAGTCCAGTCAGTTGATGGAATATCCAAAACTTAGTTTCGATTCTTTAAGATAATATATAACATAGATGTTTCACGGGGACAGGTCAGAAATGATTGACTCGGTTGAAAGCGGATTGCTTACAAGTCAGTTCTTGTCAAACAATGCCATTATTACCAAGATTAAAGCAAAGAGTAGTATCGAGTTTGCTTTGGGATATAACAATACAGTGCAGTTCGTTTAATTCAAATATCCGGAGACCACAAAAATTCGCCCTAATTAAGCAGAGAGGATTAAAGTGACATTAGAATGCGCTGAGATCTGCCTGAGCGACCAATTCTCCTTGTCTGAATCAACAGGAGTTCTGAATTATAAAGCCTGAATCAACCAACCAGCTTACACTGTATAAGGAAGTTTGAAGAATTAGGGTGCACAAATTCCATGAATGTATCTGTTGTTACCACATAACTGTGTTTTCATTAATCAACATCAGATAACAGATGATATTATCTAATAATTTTATTACTTAATTATTATGGCTGATTACTTCAAGGAACCATTAGCTGACATTTTGGGTGAGAGTAGTTGTTATTGGTTGTTACCTAGTCAAATAGCCAATCAGATTCAACACCACTTCTGAAGGGAAACGTAGTCTTTACAATCGACTGCCACAGCGTGAGGATCTGTTCCCTGCTGAAAGATGCACATATGCCACATAGCCATATGGGAGAAGTTGGTGACGCTCACTTGTTGAAGGACTAGATCTCCAAACTCCTGTCTGTATATACTGTTTTAGAACTCTGACTATCTCATCATTGAAACAAATATCATGACAATGAAGATCACTGTAATTACAATGTTGTTGAACAACAACATTGCAGTCGCCACAATGTAAATAAACATATTATACAACTTCTTCCTATCAAAGCAGGAAACTTGAATGAGAATTTGTCCGTATAAGTACAGATTGTTTCCATAATATTGGCAGTCTTTCTCTTTGCCTTCATTCCTGTGATACTGGCTGAAAATGAGGTATTTTATTAAATTGATAGATATATATTAAACACTGACATTTTATTAGTTTTTTTAATTTTTGGTCAAATTTCTGCATATCTGCGCTGGTCGGTTGATTGTGATACTAAGTACTGATAGACGCCATGAGGACCACCAGTCGGCTTCTTTACAAGGCTTAGTTAGTATTCCTGAGACAATATAAAAAATGTATTCTTATTGAGTGAGATAGGGTGAAAGAAAAAAAAAGAACTATCATACGACTCTCTTTAAAGTTATGGTTTGTTTCAAAAGAGTGTTATTTCCTCTTACTAGCATGTAAATTCACTTGAATTAAAGTCTGTAATTTTTGTGTTTTTTTGTTTCAGGGTCAATACTTTCTCAACACTGTTCTTCTGTGTCTTCACTTTTGCTACGTGCGCTTCACTACGAAATCGGAAAGATACACTTGGATCTCGGCATGTTCAAGAGGTGAGAAAAAAAGTTGATCACAATGCAAGGTGGAGGTGTTGCAAGAAGTTCAGCTGCAGGTTCAGCTTTTAATATTCTCTCTGCGAAATAAGAATCAATTGTGTTTTTTTACCACTGATCCATGAATTTGTATCAGAGCTTGTTTCTTTAGCACTCCTATTGTGAAAGCTCATATTGAAATTTACATGTAAATGACAAGGACACAGTAGATTCAGCAAAAGTTTATATCTTTAAGAAAATGTAACAAATCTTGCGCCTAAGTAGTAGATCAAGCCTAAGTTTGTCAAAAGGTAGTCTAAGTGCTCAGACTCCAAGGCGCAGGGAGTTACTTGCGCAAGCTATCAAACTCCTCTCCCCTTCGAGGAGTTTGATAGCTTGCGCAAGTAACTCCCTGCGCCTTGGAGTCTGAGCACTTAGACTAGTCAAAAGGAATCAAAAACATGCTTCAAATAGCACACAATAAATGTACCAAAGCTGTAACAGCTCAGGCAATATTTGTAACTTTGAATGTTTTCTGTGTTGAAAATGAATGGTAACGGCTCCAGATTAAATGGATGGATCACTTATGGGTTGCTAGTTGTTGCCTCAACTACCCCTGATGAGTTAGCTAAACCATTTTATTTCCAGATCAAAAATTTTGTGAGCCTTACAACTGAAGATGATGCCAGCAGCGTAGACTTAAATGACAAGGAAAATGGTGACCGTGATGACTTTGGTGTCAGTCTACTGGATAGCAGTAGGTTTCTGAATGAAAGGGAGCAAACGTTATCTCTGGAGAAGACCATAGAGCTCTTACAACAACTAGGCTCAGATAAAAAACAGAACTTGGTAAAAATGCTTCTCAAACCGACAATACCCAGAATCATTTTACCCTGGAAAAACTAGGCAGGATCACAACACTGACTGATATTCTTTAACATGGATGACTATTTTATGTAGCTAACAGATTTATTTTTACAACAAGAACGCATTCAATACAATAATTTTTTTTCTTGATCTTTTTGTAAAAATATAATTCATAATTTATAAATTCATAAAATAAATTCGAAGTTATCTGCTACAGTGCAGTGTAATTACTCAGGAAGTTATGAACTGTGAGAGTCTATCACAAATAATATAAAATATCCTCTTATACGAGTAACACATGGAATATACCAATAGTGTGCTGTCAGAATTTTAGGTTGTTTCATGAAATGTTAGCAGAGACTTAGATTTAGACTTAGAGATAGATTTAATATACTTAGTCTTTGGCGACAGCGTGTATTGATATTAGTCAAAATTCGTTTCCAACGAACAATTTTCATGTTTGATCCCTTGTAGCAGTCCACTCCTAATTCTAATTTGAGCTAATTGCTTAATTAATAACGGGCCTGTGCAGGAAAAATGATAGCGTGACACCCCCTTTGAAAAAAATTTGATTATTCAGGTATGATATCAAGCGTCGGTGGTGTAAAGGTTAGCATTGTTGCCTTCCAAGCAATAGATCCGGGTTCGATTCCCGGCTGACGCACAGTTTTATCCATGATCGGAGCTCAAAATTATTGGTCATACAAACACAAGATTCATATATAGATTCCCTAATAAGATTTTGATGGATATTGCTGCTTCATATTGTAGAAATGAAGTTATAAAAAAGTCTAATATATTCAATCCATATGTCAAGTCATAGTAAGCAACACTTGCCAGATATAGCCTATCTAAGTGGCCCATTTTTTGTTGGAGCTGCCGATATAAAGCTAGTCAGCTAGCTTCAAAAATACACAATATGTTTTGAGTCTTTAGCTAGTCTGTAACCTTGGTCATGGTGGTATCTTTGAGTTGATATACATTACGTGTGCTCTAATGTAACCCGGGGAACACCAGTTCAATCAAAAATAAAATCATTACAAATTTATCACAGCACAGGTCCTAATTCTTTTCATATTATAACATGTATCATAACAACTCAGAAGTACACAAACCTGGCAGATAGGGAGTTGCATCCTCATTTTGAGAGGTAAGGTAATTCAGATACTTGTGTTGACAAAATTAGAAAAGTCCAAGCAGGGAGTCTTGGTCAAGCCATAACTCCACGCCAATTACGCTTGGAGGATTCCTGAAAGGCCGCATCATATTTTGATGCTATATCATATTATGTATTTCGTAACTTTTGATTGCGTGCCCACGTGGAAATGGTGTTGTAACCTATACCTGTATAAAAGAGATTTTTTATGTTAGTCGAGTTGAGTTGAGTTTCATACTTACAATTGTTTTATTTGAGTTTTACTTTTAGTTGAGTTATTGCGTTTTAATCTGTTTTAGCTTTGACATTAAATAATTAATGGCATATTGCCTTAATGGTAAAATTGTGTATCTACTGAGTTGGTGGTAATTATGATTTAGAACAGGCGTGAGTAATTGATTACTATCCATTATCTCTAGAGGGGGCTGCTAGGGTAGCATCTAGGCCTACAT
Source organism: Membranipora membranacea (assembly GCA_914767715.1). Classification (NCBI taxonomy): domain Eukaryota; kingdom Metazoa; phylum Bryozoa; class Gymnolaemata; order Cheilostomatida; family Membraniporidae; genus Membranipora; species Membranipora membranacea. The sequence goes on from OU612068.1 coordinate 16,046,055, forward strand.
AAATAGTCGTTCTGGACAGTCACCATGCTACCACCATGAGTAGAAAATACCAAGGGCACAGTCTTACCAGAATTAATGTATTAATATAACCTAATATAACAAAAGGTTATTAGACCATTGATTGGACTATTCCTTTTTCTCCAAACACCAAGGTAAAGTCTTATGAAATCACAATTAAACATACTCTATTGATGATAATTTTGAAGATATATTTATGCAAAGATTTTATATTTCAGTTTATAGATCATGTTACTGTTAGATGAGACCTTGTGAATCCCCAAGTATCTGGTCTCAATCACACTCAGATTCCCAGATATGTTGTCTTTAAAAATTGGCAAACCAAACAACGACAGAAAACTGTTTTATACTACACTCTTATGACGAGTGAGAGAGAGACACAATCAGAACGAAAATTTATGTCAATACTATAGCCAACTGCTGCTCCTGGTGGTAATACGCTCAAGGAATTGCATCATTTTGATTTCGTTTTGTATTTCCAGAAGGATGTGAATGTGTAAAGAATAGCCTTATATGATGTCTTCACCAAAAGTAACCTGTCCAGTGTCAAACCTGAGAATCAGACAGACCACCTAAGGAGCTCCTTAGAGCTTGGACCACCCACAGTCAATCAATATGACAAATATTATAGATAGTCATGGGTGCATGTGGCCTCTCCATGGCAGGCCAGCTTTTTTTGTTTTTGGCACCAGGAGTTTTTAATCAGGTTAGCATGTCTTGAGGACAAGCTTCGTTCGTGCGTGGCTTGTCAAGGCAGGCTACAATCAGGTATAATTGGATAATTAATAACAGGTGGTACAGATAATTTTAAAGTGCAACGTGCAAGAATTATATTTAAATTAGGAATTATCTGCTCATATATCTACAAGCGTCGGTGGTGTAAAGGTTAGCATTGTTGCCTTCCAAGCAATAGATCCGGGTTCGATTCCCGGCTGACGCACAGTTTTGTTGTAACTGGCAGCAGTAATTGGTTTGATTACTGGCTGAGTCATGTTATTTATACATGCTTGTTGTACTTAGTACTCCAACCACCCTCCCTGCTCCCTGCTCCAACACATGCAAAATGAGAGTTGCTGTCACTTTATGTGAGGCCGGGCAACTCCAAAGTTATATGTGATGGCTATTGGCTATCAGAACCCTCCCTGATCAGAATTTGGCTAACATTCAATACAGAGGTCTACTCCAAAACCTTTTGGAGTAGACATCTGTATTGAACCTTTTGGAGTAGACCTGTGATTCAATACAACAACGCCAATCAGGATATATTGCGAACACTCATTCAAACCTAATGATTATAAACATGTTTCCATGGTATCCCTCTGTGGGCCAAAATTCAGCACTATTATGGCATATCAAAAGCTAGCTAAAAATCATATCCTGACACCTCAATCGGCAGTGCAGCTATATTGTGATGAAAGCACTGCACTGTACTACCAACCAATTCTTGGAAAATATTGAAAAGTAACAAGGCCTTTAGTGGAGGAAAGGCTACAGCTAGTATGATATCTATACAGATATGTGATGATAAAATAATAGTTGAATAACAGTTCTTCTAATAAAGTCATTTTTTCTGCTAATCGTAGGGAGGTTTTTCAGTACTATAAATTTTGTATAATCAGCATGAAAGAAGATGTTTCTCACATAAATTGAAACGAGTTTGACTTTTATATTAAAGCCATACAAATAAAGGTGCTCAAAAGCTATTGAACTGAAGTGAAGTGAAGTAGTAGCCAAAGCTCGGGAAAAAGAAAAAGTTGTAGTGAGTATGATAGCATTTCAGTGGGAAAGTGAAAACTACCAGGGAGCAGGGAGTAGAGAGTTGTTGTCCCAATTCCCTGGTGTTATGCTATTAGGATGAGCGTAGGTACAACATTTAATTTTTTGAATCCTCCCGCAACTATCATCACTGTTTGTTATAAACTCTGTGCCTAGATTTATCAGATCATCAACTACAACTACTTTACAAACTTTTAAAAGATAACTTATCAATTATTTCTCCAAAAATTATTAGCTCAAGTAATTTACAAAACGCATCGATTTCTTCCTTTGGCACTTTTTTTTCTATTAAATTATTGATCATGATGCCTAAAAACAGCCCTGGTCACCCCACTCTTTAAGAAGGGCGATAAAACAGACCCTTGCAATTACAGACCAATTTCCAGTCTGCCAATCATATCAAAGGTGTTTGAGCTAGATATGAAAAATCAAATTATGACCTTTATCGAAACACATGGAATACTCTCAGATCGACAATTCGGTTTTCGTAAGCACCATTCTAGTGAACAGTTACTACTTTCTCTTTTACAAAATTGGAGAACAACGCTAGACAACCCTCAACCGAATTTCATAGGTGCACTGTCTTTGGACGTACGTAAAGCATTTGACACTATAAATCATGGACAACTCATCCACACTCTAAAGCGACTAAATTTTGCAGAGTCAACAACAAAATTATTTACATCCTATCTTTCACATCGAACCCAAATCATGAAAGTTGATCATGATCAGTCCATTGCACTACCGATTACATGTGGAGTACCCCAAGGAAGTGTTCTAGGTCCAATCTTATTCAATCTTGCTATCAATGATCTCCTTAACAAGCACAAAACTGCATTCGCTTACGCTGATGACACCGTTATTTACTGCACAGCAACAGATATCCATACCTTAATGGATAAATCTGAGTCATTGATGAGAGAAGTATCGAATTGGTATTCAAACAATCTCCTTCAACTCAACTTATCCAAAACTCAATACTGTATTTTCTCAAATAGGAAAGTAGAAGATTTTTACCAAATCCAAATAAACAATTTGAAAATAGAATCCAAGCATTCACTCAATCTTCTTGGAGTTATTCTTGATTCAGAACTTAGTTTAACCCCTCAGGCTAATGCCACCGCCTCTAAAGCAAACAAAATGGTCTACTTGTTATCAAAACTAAAAAAATACATGACAGTAGAAAACTCATTGAAGACTTACAAATCACTGATCAGACCTATAGTAGAATACTGCTCATCATTGTACCTTGATGGTTTAGCCAAAAATTCAGATACATTAGAAAAAGTACAAAATAAAGCAATCAGAATCATAACTTCAGCCCCCAAACAATTTTCTGCCACATCTGGCCGCTTGCTCCTAAATTTACATACTCTCCACAGTAGAAGGAATTTTCTTTTTCACAATTTTGTCAAATCGAGGGTCCATAAAGGCCGTGCATCCAAGCACATACTTCATCTCGTTAGCAAATCAAACAGACATACACGATCACTTCGTAGCAACTGTGCAATAATTAAACCCTCATTTAGATCAAACCTAGGCAAATCAGCCTTTTTAAATATTTTTCATACATTTGTAACTAAATCAACCAAGCCTCATGAATCATTATCATTTAATCCCACCTAATGTTGTTAACTTGTATTTTTGTTTGCCACTCTCTGTTTCTTCTCTTCTTTTTTCATCTTATTCATGCAATTTATGATACCATGCTTTCATTATCCTACACACTATATAGTATGTAACACCCTACCACTTATATCTTTTTATTCAAGTCATTTTTTGTATCTATGTTAATGTGTATGAGGTCAACAAGTTATTTTTAATTTGCTTTAATTATAAACTTTTAGAAAACCTCAATAAATAAATAAATAAATAAATAAAATTAAAAAAATGTATTACAAGAGTTATCTCCCCTTGTTATTAGGTGTCACAACTCAATGTACAATAAATAGGAAGTAAAAACTAACCTAGACCCGCCCATTTATCCCAATACACGCCTACATTTACTTTCTCAAGGAAAATACAGGCAGCCACACACACAGGCTAGGAAAGTAGAGAAACCGGTGCCACTCAGCTTTCCATTTATTTGAGTGAATAGTGGCTTAGCACCAAAAGCTATCTCACTAAACATGGCTGGGTTTCATGAAGATGAAGGTCAGTTTGGCAGAGAGGACTTTGTTCTGTTGGACACTGTGGATGAAGACAGTTTTATGGCAAATTTGAAAAAGAGGTGAGTAGTAAGGAGTGACTTTTTTATGAGATGGAGCTCTTTCTAATTATCACTTTGGCTTTCATCATAGCCATCTTGGGCAAATGTGTTCAGCTTGTGCTAGAGAGGACTGGTTCATTGCCTGTTGATGTGATGTACAGACAGATTCAGATCAAATCAATGCTCACAAAAAGTTTAATGAATAAGTGATAACATTGAAACTACCCAGCCATGAACTAATGTAACATGCACCTGAAACTGAGATGCCCATCTAAACACAATATGAGGGAAAAAAACTACATTTAGAGTAATGAAATCATGGTAGCTGAAGTTTGTAAATGATAGCGTGCATGTTTTTAGAATCTAACTAAACGTACATGTTTTACATTTTAGATATGACAATTCTCGCATATACACATACATTGGGGAGGTGGTCGTATCTGTCAACCCATACAGACCACTGGACATCTATGATGAGAGCGTTATCAAAGACTATCAGGGTAGAGAGATATACGAGAGACCTCCTCACGTCTTTGCTCTCACTGACTCCGCTTATAAAACAATGAAAAGGACAGGGAAGAGCACCTGCATCGTAATCTCAGGTTAGAGCTGTCCCCTGCTCTTTTTGAGCTTGCCTTGGTAGGCTATGCAATGGTGTGTGCATCTATATGTAAACTGTGTGATGTCAAACAAGAAACTAGTTATTTATTGTCGGCAAAACCTCTTACAGATGACCCATGGGTATTAAACCGTATATCATGAATGTGATGGTCTAACCTTGAGAGGTTTTGAATTGCCATCATTATCATCAATAGGGGAATGCCCTATAAAGAATTTAATATTAAACTGTTGGATTTAATAGGCATTGTCATTGAAATTTCAGTTTTGTGCTTATGGGCATTAGCTACTGTATGTATAACTGGATTGATAGGGATTTGTACATTCCATGTGGTCTTAAGATTTACTATATTATGCTTTTAGGTGAGAGTGGAGCAGGTAAAACTGAGGCATCAAAGTATATAATGAGATATATATCTGCTGTCACTAATGTCAAAGGTCAGCGAGAGGTGGAAAGGTCAGTTGATGCAATAAACTTACTTCCTTCATCTTCTATATAGTTTCTAGGCACACAAGCCAGACTAAATGCTCACCTAAGCTAATACATGATTTATTTTAAGTTTCAAGGCTTCTAAACTGAGTGGCTCACCTAGCTATGACTCCGCTTGGTATCAGATTCAGACAGATGTCTGCATGAATATATATTATTACATGGTCAACGCTGGTCATTTCCATAAAATAGGATATGGTAGAAACATCACTATTTGACATCAAGACCTGTTTTTTTATTGCTTGTCAAACTGTATGAGTCATAAACACATAATATCCACAGTCTTTAAAAAGTGATTAATAAAAATTGAATACTTGATGATTGTAATAGCCTCATTCTTCCACTGAGATAGTGTCACCTACAACCCCCAGATCATCCTGTATCTATTTTTAGAGTCAAAGACATTCTAATCAGGTCCAATGTCATCCTGGAAGCGTTCGGAAACTCAAAGACAAACCGAAATGACAACTCCTCTAGATTTGGAAAATACATGGATATCAACTTTGATTTCAAAGGAGATCCTGTTGGTGGCCATATCAACAATTACCTTCTAGAAAAAGTAGGTCCCCAGTATGATCTCATTAACAGAGTTTACCCAGGTTTATTTAGAAAGAGCTAGGTTGCTATAAAACCCTCAAATAATCAGCTGTTCACTTTAAATTAGGTTTTCATAAAAACTAAATTATTGATCCATTTTTTCCATGGACCTTAACTTTAGCAGGGTGCCATGTGCACTTACACTGTGAAGATGATCCTGTGTGCACTCCACTTACCTCAGGTGTACATGACAATATCACAAGTCACTGGTATGAAAAACACTTTGTCCTGATGTAACTTGTTATTGAAGTACAAAAAAAAACTTGTATAACAATGACTCTTGTCATCTGATTTCACAAATAAGGTGAGAGGAAAAATGTCAGAGTTACCCTGGATAATGATGTAGCAGCAGGCTTGGAGCTAAAATGAGCGCTACTCAGACAATAGCTATGACCTCTGCTTCGAGCGAAGGTTGGCTAGTCTCCAGGATGTAATCTCTCTATCACTGGTGGTGTATTTACTCACTAGTGCATCAGATGTAATGAATCATGTTTGAGATAAGATAACATGATTGTTTTTTTCTCTTTCAGTCGAGAGTTATAAACCAGCAAAATGGAGAAAGAAACTTCCACTCTTTCTACCATGTAAGTAATGCAACACAATGAGGTCACACATGTTTATAAAAACTGACTTTGCAGACTACAAATATATTCCTAATCTAAGACTGTGACAATTTCTAGCATGCCATAAAAATGTCACAGAGCCTATCAATCATTGTGGGTGTAGAGTGCGATGCCCTCTTGTGTAGGCCTACCTTATCTTGGACATAATATGACCCACTCAGCTTATTTGTGTGTTATGTAAACACAACAGACATTGATGTTTGAGTGAGGCGTGCAGTCGATGGTGACCTTTTTTCTTTTGTTAGCGTGCTATATTTATCAAAGCGGAAAGAATTTGTGCCCGCTGCAAAAGTTTGCATACCTATGTGTGGGTTACAATTACAATCACATCCATTAGTAGTCGGATAGCCCACATTTTATGTCATGACCCATCCAGTGTTATGATGTATACGGGATTGCAAAATTGCCAAGACAGTGAAATCAGTGGTGAAGGCAACCTACCTTTTATGGTCAGTTAACAACTTTGTCTTCACACTGATGCACCAGATCTTGATTGACAAGGAGATAGAGAAATTGCCACACTTAGATCGGCCAGATACCAGTAGTGTTGATACCGATCTGTTTGGTCTGTCTGTTGACTTCATATAAGCAGCATTTGTTGGTCGTGAAGATGATTTTATGGTAATGATGGCACCATATATGACTTATGGAAGGATGTAAAGGCAACTCATAATTTAGACCTTTTTGCTGACTGATAATCTGTGAATCAGCTGCACAAAGAAAGAACCCTGGAGTTGTAGGGCTACTGCATTTCCTGAATTTAGGTAAAGTCAGGAAATGCAGTATTCCTATACCCTGCACTCACATTTTACTCAGGCAGGATTCCAGGGCATGTTATTTTGTAATGGGCATCAACTGCGCAAACTGACAACATGACTATAGATACCTTGGCTCTGAGAAGCTCACTGACCAAGATCCAAGCTATTCCACATATGAATCATGCGACGCTCCGACGATCCCCTCAGTCTATTCTGATACCCTGATTATGCTACTGAGTTATAAGCACTCAAAATATGTCTTTCTGTCTAGTAAGTTCCCATCGCAAATATGTTTGCGGCACCATTGTTGAGTGATTCAAGAGGGCCGCTTCTGACATCAGTCCGGGTATCAGCTTTATGTTGCATGTCACATTGGGTCGGTTGAAATTGTAGCAGATAGCAATACTCTGCATCCGTCTATCACTAAGAACGAGGGATGTCGTCAATTCACATAGCAGTAAATACGTTCTCAGACTTCCCTTCCCACCTATTTCTTAGCCCCAAAAATATTTCGAATGGTAGTGTAAGTAATTTGTAGATAACATTTATCTCTTAAATTGCAGCTGCTGGACGGAGGCTCACCAGACTTACTAAACAGACTACACCTGAAGTCAGACCCCTCACAGTACTTATATACTAACCAGGGAGGAAATTGGAAGGTACACGCTATCAACGATAAGAAACTGTTCAGAGATACAGAACAGGCATTCAAATCTATGCATGTAGCTGCTGAGGATATTGAGACACTGTGGAAGGTCGTCGCTGCAGTTCTTCATTTGGTGAGTGACTCTACTAGAGATTATTACTCAGATGGTTCTGTTACGTTATGTCATCTATAACTCATTAGAGCACACACGGCTTCAATGTCCTTGCTGTAGCAATTTTAACACTCTGACTATGTAAGTGGCTTTATTCAAACCTCAGGGGAACATAAAATTTTGTTCTCATAAATCCAAGTCAAAATCAAATCACATGGATAAAACTTTAAATAGAGCCAATAGGACTGATGCGACTTGTCCATGTTATCAGAAAGATTAATAATTAAATATTTGATTTCTCCACCTTACCTTAAATTTACAGGAGTTGTGTTGAGACATCTTTGACTAAGGTCCCATGGGGTGTACAAATATTAAAGTAGAGTCAGGTAGAATGGGAATGCACTTCTTTTCCTTCGTATGAAGTTGTTTCTAATACAGCATGTGAGTCATGCCAATTTTTTTTTATTAGAACATATCTCATACTCCACTTGAACTTGCAAATGATAGCTATGAATAATTGAATATTCATAAAAATCTGCCTAAAGGAGTAAAAACCAGAAATTACATTCAAGGAAATAATCTATCTGCCGGCAGGTTCAATTGCCATGTACTGTAAGAGAATTTAAATTTTTTTCTCACCAGTCACATTGCAAGATTTCGTTTTGAAACAAAATCAGACTAAGCTTTTTAGGCAGGAGTCGTTAACCGCTTCGCTTCGTTTAATCGCCTGATAAACTATAAATCTTGTCCTCCCCAGACACTGATGGGATCAGTTAATAATAAATGTGCATAATTCTCTCAGCCAAGTGCTGATTCATAGTCTGATCTCATCGATGGTACCTTTCCATCACGTGACGAGACTTTGCTGCACACTTCTCAGCGGTAGATGCACATTGGGGAAGGGATGAGTGTTTCAATGACCCGTAAGAGCATGATGTACAGATCATTACACACACCAGTACCGCTGTTCTGTTGTTGATTACATGGATTTGGTTCATAAGCAAATCAGGCAATCAAAAATTATAGGGTTGGCCCACTGGCGGTGTACCTTTCTCATTGATGTCTACCAACTTGTCTTTTGATTTTCTATCAGTCTTCTGTATAATATTTTGGAGGTTCAATGCAAAGTTTTGATACATCTGATCACAGAGTAAGGATATCCTTACTCTGTGATCTGATCAAGGAGTTTGATAACGTTGATAGTTTGTGCCCACTTTGTATAGTGGTCTGCTGCTCATAATTGACCAGTGCAAGAGGAAGCTTATTGCGATATTTACACAGCATCAACGCTAATTGTAGTTTGGTTTTAGGTAAAAAGTTGTTGAGCATCTGAGTCTATGTTCCTGTCCTGTGTTTCCAATGATCTGTTCTGAAAGTTTTAGACAGCCAGACATTACAACTCCCAGTATAATGAGAGCCCTCATTTTTAAATAGAGACTGTGTTCCTGATGCAACCGTCTCAGGAAGACAGCCTAGTAGTGGATCAAGTATGATCCAATTTTCCTTCATTTGAGCTGCCACCTCACCAGAAGCATGTGAACAACCAGAATGCACATAAATTGGGTCTGACTTGATCTGACTATATGGTATATTTTAGCTGGTAGATGTTCAGACTCATGGCTCCCCCAAGTGCTATCTAGTCTTAGTACACAGCGGGTTGTATTCAAGATTTTGTGGCACTATGCCTCCGGGCCTATTGAAGTGTGTGCAGATATGAACCAAGAGTATATAATAACAGGGATTTCACCTGTAAAATATTGCTAATCTGCTGCTTTAACTGCAAATCCCCAAATCCTATAATTACAGTATATGGTGTATTAGTCTGCGGAGCTATTCATCAGTTTTTATAATAACTTTTTTATCTATTTTCGTAGGGAGAGTTGAACTTTGAGGAGAAGGCAACCCGATCCAACGCTCATGAGGTGGTTGTCACCACTAAAGCCGTGATGAAGAATATAGCTGATCTGCTGTCGGTCAGCGAGGAGGATCTGAGTAAGGCACTGTGCTTCAGAGTCGTCGCTGCCGGTGGCGATGTCGTCGAGAAGGGACATACAGAGAAAGAAGCTGTCTTTGCTAAAGATGCATTCGCTAAGGTCGGTGCATGAATTGCAAGTTATGTTTAGTCTGAGCTTTAGTATGATATCACGCTTGATACAATTATAGTCAGAGTCGGAAGTCATGTCTACCAGAGTGCTAACTTTGAGAAGTAGCAAGCTATATTTAGTATGTGCGGTAGTAGAATATCATACTTTATCCAATGATTTAGCATGTCGGAGTCGAAATTCATGTCTACCAGAGGCTCAAATTCACCAAGAACTTCCCACCTTGCCGATATTAAGCGATCGTCCTGTGTTATTGGTCTCCTTCTTTGGGTAGATGACACCATTAGTTATTATCCTTGCCTCAAGGGTAATATGTGGACCAATCATATTTTGCAAGGCCATTAGCACTCCTTGCACATCTTGATGATCATATGCAGCGCCGATTGATCTCATGACCTTGTGTCGCTTCGCTGTCAAGGTATATCAAAACCTGAAAACAGTCATTTGAAAGCCCTGAGTAGTATAGGGACAATTGGGTGGCAAACTTGCTGAAATAACTGAAACACATTCCTCACTGGTGCCCTTTTTATATCTGTTTCTTTGATTGCTGCTTAAAGCAAATTTACATATCACTGTTATGTCATAGTAATACTCAGACAGCCTAACTGTTATCATTCTGTCTAAACTAAGGGGCTGGACACAAATTACAGACTAGTGGGTTAGATTCAAATTCCTTATGGAGATAAGCCCTGTTGTAAAGCGTTTGATACAAGGAGCCCTTATCTCCTCTGTAGTGCCTGAGTGATACTGTTGCGCAAGAGAGCATTGTTTCTCAAATTGAGATCGAATGCAAGCTGAATTTTTCCGCTAACTTTAGCACAAGTGCAGTCGTTATGCAGTCACTTGGAATCGTGTGTGTTTTTATCCCTCTTAACATATTGATGAAATGCTGCCTTTCGGGTTAATCATTATTGTTATATCAACACTACGCTTTTCTAATGCTATTGAATTTGGGTGTTTCTTTTTTTTTATCTTGTAGTGAGTCAACACTAGTGTGATATAATCTATCATAAGGATTAAGCGTTGTTGTGTACATTGTGTGGGCCATTGCAAGGCACTTCTGCTTGAGTACACTACAATGTTGTGGTTTTTTTATACTGTCTCTTCTGAACGGAAAACAGTCAACCGGTACTCCAAAAGTGCAAACAATTCTAAGAACAAAGCGAGAATTTTGATATGCAGTGTTGGATTAAGTAGGAAATTGCTCAACAATATCTATTGTGAACAAAATTGCGAAGTTTTTTTCCACCCATCAACATATAAATATTTACATGTTTATGGTTCCCTCACAAGGGTTACAGGCAAAATATACTGTGCTAAAGTACCCAAGGCAAGGAAAGAAAGTCACCATACTACTTGACTACGGCGAAACGCAATCAAAATTTGGCATGAAACCAGTTTTGGCTACAGCGTAACGCAATTAAAATTTTGCACAATATCACTCTTGGTTATCATGACTCAAAAATGTGGTGTGATTTGGTATGACGTATCACTGCATTGACAACCTAAACGACAACAAACAAACAACATAATTACATCACTGAGTAAGGAGTTCCTTACTCTGTGATTATAAGTGTCTGTAATTTTATCCTAGTCCACCACGCACATTATGCAATGTATCATTGGATGATTGCATGCCTTACGCCTGTATCACTTGACTCATTGTACATGCTCTGCTTGTGTCAGGAGCAATGAGTGTTGTCCTACTTCATGACATCATCAATATGACTACCGCTGCCCACTCATCTCATCTATAGCTTGATGTAATGGAGGTCAGGCCACAAAATATTCTACCGACAAAAACGTAGGCTTTGCTTACAAAGTCTACCATTGTAACAACTGTACAAGTAGCACCAATGTCTTTGCATCCATTTGTATAGATATTAATGTGAACATATCTTACATATTTCCCTCATCTAAGACACAGACATATGCACAACTAGAGTCCAAAAAATTGACCGATCGGTGACCGGCCGGCACAGCCTCAGTTTCATATTCTGCACTAGAGCAAATTTAAGCCAGTTTTCTCCACATTTGGATTTGCCCCTCTTGACACTGGTGCTTTGCCAGTAGGACTGGATGCAGAAAAATCGGATCAAACTAGATCCATTATTGCCCTTAGTCTACTCTTAAACTTATTGTGCTAGCCTTCTATTTTTGCAGAACCTATATGACAGATTGTTCACATGGATAGTAGCCACATTGAACAATGTTATACATGTGGAGCGCGACGTCAACCGGTATGGGGCCGGGTCTGTGATCGGCGTGCTCGATATCTATGGCTTTGAGATATTTGAGGATAACAGGTAAATAGTGACGACAAACATAGCACTCGAGTTGTGACACTTCAGCTTTATTTTGTCTAGTGCTTGCATTGATATGAACGACCTTTAAAAACACAGGCAAGCTATTTGACAAATGTTTACAAGGGGTCAGCTGTAGCATTACTGAACTTTTGGACCAATCGAAGATGAGAAATTGTTTCTAGCAATCATACATAAATTGCCATATGCTTGTACATGATCAGATATATTCCTCTAATCCATGAATATTTATATCAATGCCTTGCTATGCCTGATCTGAGTTTAGGTAGTTGTTGTAATAATGTTAGGACTATGACATGAGTCAAAATTCGTATGATCCTCTAATACTTTTAGGGCAGCACCCCATTGTCAAGTTTTAGTATGTGAACTTACATCTTTTTTGGTGAAGAAAAGGGGCGTGGTTCACGTACATGAACTCCCCATTGTCTTTATAATGTATAACCTTATCAGCTCTCATGTATTGTTTCCTGTATTGTAGTTTTGAGCAGTTTTGTATTAACTACTGTAATGAGAAACTGCAGCAGCTATTTATTGAGCTTGTACTCAAACAAGAACAGGATGAGTACATGAAGGAGGGTATCACATGGGTACATGTAAGTGATCACGCCTGGCTTGTGTTTGTATCATTAACCGTGTTTGAAATTTGACTATATGGGGTCGGTTTAGGTGAGAAATCATGCTGCAATCGGCTGTAGCAGTGTAACATATGACATAAACATATAAATACTGTATGAAGTGCTTCCCTTCTCTATTTGATCATTTGATACACCCTTGCAGCCAAGGCGCTTCAGGGCTTTTTGTGTCTGGTTGCCACTCCCATAGAAAGTTGTTGTGGTGCAGGGGAGCACTTACATTTGTCTGGCAGGTTTACAACACAGGTTTTGATTGATTTATGTGTTATAGCAGAGCTATAGCAGTCTGTGTTTTTGTGACTATGTCACAAATCTTTGCTATCAATGATATTCTCAATCAGATTTGTTGTTATGAAATTGCCAGACCAAACCACCAATGTAAACACTCTTTTTGATTAACTTGAGTAAATTAAGGGTACTGATTGACTTTTAAGATGCTCTGTCGTGTATTTAATATGAAAGCACTGCATCAAAGCATAATGGTGATTCTCCTTCATCTGTTTTGCTATTAGAGCAAGTTTGTTCCCTTTGGTGGCAGTGATATTAGTGCACATAGTATTTTAAACATCACTCCGCCATCACAGAGGGAACAAACTTGTTCTAGATCAGCTTGCAATGTCATACAATATGCAAGCGTGGAACTAGCTTGATATCAATATTTGTAAACTGTCAGGGTAGAGATTAATCTTAGACAGAGGGCTGAGCTATGATAAGGAAGTAATTTGATATGATCCATGTTAAATTGTTGTTGACATTATACTCCTTGATTATACATAGACATGTACTTTTAAAAACAAAGTATTTCTGAAAAGCAAAACTTTAAGCACTTAGTGTCATACTGTTAACATTCACTGTTATCAGTTCATGCGCCTAATTTTACAAAGGACGTTTGGTTTCTATTTCCGATTTCAAAGAAACTTAATGATCTTGATATCGGCATTGTTTTTTTTGCAGATTGATTATTTCAACAATAAGCCGATCTGTGATCTAGTGGAGAAACCCAGACAGGGTATAATGGCTGTACTTGATGATGCCTGCTTCGGAGTCGGTAATGTAACGGATCAGGTATGTTTCACCAGGGAGGGCTTCACTCATGCAAAGTGCCATTTGTCATCATTTTTGATTTGTGTACATCTTTATTATTTTAAAGAGAAGATAACTCCATATTAGTATAAAATACTGAAATTAATGACAGCAAAACAGCACAATGTTGGCTGAGATCAGTTCAGCTGGCATAGTGTATCATGCTTTGAGCTGGGCTTGTGTTTCAAGTAGGAATATGGCAAATATCTGATTTAAACTGGTTCAGTGGAGCGGCAGCCGGAGTTATTGATATAGGAGGAAAAGATGTGGTTGTGGCTAGACCAAAGTTACAGAAACAATCTGAAGTCAGATACGGCGTTTTTCATGATTCACATCATATATTTCGCATTTTATATTATATATTTCAGTTGTTCTTAGAGGCGATGGACAAACAGTTGGGAAGTAATCCACATTACATGAGCCGAGGGGTGAGTCAATCTATACTATTGCTGCAATATTGAACCAATTAAATTACAAGGTGATATTGAAAAGGCGGAAATCAGAAAATGCGGGATTTACAATCACTATTGCTCTTGTTTCTAGAAGCTCCATCCAGAATTTTTCCAAAAATCTCAAAGCACTACCTTGCAGCCCTGCCTGGTGGTGCTAAGATAGCCTTCTGAATGCAGACACAATCATATTACTGCCACTTGTCTTTCTGTACTTAAATCAAAATACAAAACAGCAAATCTAGATACTGTGGCTGCAAACTTGTAAAGCGCTTGTAATATCTTCTCATAGATCACTGAAGTGGCTTATTTGTTGGTCAATTGGACATATTAACTGCCCCCTTGAGGTGAAACTGTACCCATGTAGCATTTGTGTATGAAAAATTGAATATATTTTCATTTGACTTTCAGGTAAACAAAGCAGAAAAATCTCTTGCACACGGACGAGATTTCAGAGTAAAACATTACGCAGGAGATGTCAACTACAGTGTCGAAAACTTCATCATCAAAAACAAGGACACTTTATTCCAGGATTTCAAGAGGCTCATGTATGGCAGGTCAGTTGCTATCTTGTATCTGTATATTATTTAGCAAACCTAAACTGATAAACAAGCGTTGATACAAATTCCTACATGGGATTTGCTTCCCCTCAACTACCCACACAATTAATTTGGTTCATGACCGACATCAATTGGAAAAAATATATTTATGATTACAGTAAGAACCATGTGCTAAGTGAGATGTTCCCTGATGGAGATAAAGGAGTGAAAGAAGTAACTAAACGTCCTGAGAGCGCCGGAACTCACTTCAAAAACTCCATCATATCTCTGGTAGACAACCTCGCTACAAAGGTAATACTTCATCGAACTTAGTGACTCAAGTCGCAAGTCGTGACTCAAGTTTGGACACGGGCTTCTCAATAAATCTGAATAATATCATGATGAATGAAGAATTATACTTCTAGATTCTTTAACTTTTTGCTTTTTATTACCGTAAACTAGAAAAGCTCGATCAATGTTACTGTTCAATCAGTACCCTACTTCACTGTTTTACTCACGGTCTTAGCAGAAACAGTTGACGTCTATGACAATGTTGAACTTGCACTGTTCTGATGGTATGCAATAAATGAGTTAAGAGACAATGTTTTGTATTTGGATTATGCTCTCAAGTTGTCACCCCATCCCTAAGTGGGAACAAACTGTTTGTACCAATTTGATCTTGGATTTTGAGTGGTTTATTTATTAATATTTCCAGACTCCACACTATGTGAGATGTATTAAGCCTAACGAGATAAAATCACCTAACTCATTCGATGACACCAGAGTCCGTCATCAGATCCGATACCTTGGCCTGCTCGAAAATGTCAAGGTCAGACGTGCTGGATTTGCTTACAGAATGCCTTACGATAGATTCTTAGCTAGGTAAGTTTTAGATTTTGGATATCTGGCGTCACTTGAAAGATTTGCTAAAAGGAAAAGGGCTGATAAAAAGCAAATGTAATCAATTTTACAGTACACACTCCTTCTCTATTGCTCATTGGTGTAAGGTTAAGTCAGCAAAATTTGTTTTTAATCTAAAGACGTTATAAGTTATCATTTGTCACAACGAAGAAAGTCTGAATATGGAATTTACCCCTTTTCTTCACAAACACTGAATACTGAATCTTACACTGTTGGAGAATGGCCATCTTGATCGATCAATTTTGCTTGTCATGTGAGGCTGTCATCATTGATAGAATCGTTGATATATTATATTTATGATTAGATATAAAATGCTGACAAAAGACACCTGGCCTACCTGGAGAGGCGGGGCTCAGGAGGGATGTAAGGCTGTCCTCACTCACACTGGCTTCATAAACGACGTACAGTTCGGTAAAACTAAGCTCTTCATCAAAACACCCAAAACTGTCTTCACACTAGAATCAGAAAGATCTACACGACTGCCTGCTATTGTTTTATTCTTACAAAGGGTTAGTTTCTAATTATGTTGAGCCATTATACTGGGGATTATACCAGGGAGGGTGGGACCCATCCTCCCTGATTACACTATTATAGCACAACAAATACTTCTGGGAGTAATCCTCTCATTGATATTAATGTGCAGAGAGAAGACAATTTTTACAAATGATCTTGCCTAGTGTGATCAAGGAGCGATATTTTGTGTTTGACTTTGCAATAGCATGGCAGTCGCGGGAAGCGCATGTCCTTGCATATCCCTAACTACACAAGATCGATTGAAATGATAAAACACTGCATGGCTCTCGCAGGAACTCCACTATTTAGAACATATTACTCTGAACATTGTGATTGATTTCAGCTTTTGTGTGTGCAGCATGAAATGTTTTCTTCGGGCATATTTACACCAGGACATGCAATTAAAATAAGGATCACTCTATTGCGATTTTTGTCTAAGTGTGAGACTCTATAGGTGATCTTGTTATTTTTGTTCCTGTAGCATTGGCGTGGAGGTTTAGCCAGGATGATGGT
The DNA here is from genome assembly GCA_914767715.1 of Membranipora membranacea. Lineage (NCBI taxonomy): Eukaryota > Metazoa > Bryozoa > Gymnolaemata > Cheilostomatida > Membraniporidae > Membranipora > Membranipora membranacea. The sequence continues at coordinate 16,062,978 of OU612068.1, forward strand.
TAGAAAAATGAAGGCAATCAGAATCATAGTAGCTAGATTCAGGAGGTATAAGCTGAGAAGATATCTCTTTGGTCTCGTTGACCTACTGAAGTAAGTTTCCATATCTAACATTGGCTTTGGTGCGATTTTTGTAAATACCTTACAGGAGCGAACTATTCGCTTGGGGAAGGGTTCGCCCTTTGGTGCATCCTCAGAATTGAGATTATTACCGAAAGCTAATTTTACTCACCCTCTCAACTTTATATAAGCTCACAGCCTAGCTTTCTAAGCTTAGTACTCAGCATCAAGTCACCCCCAAACTAGCTAAACTAAACTCTGGCTAATACGTACTCCTCTAGCTTATTAGTAATCATAAACGTAGTAGATGTAGGTTATGATTATGTGTAAAAGGAGGGGGCTAGTTTTGAGCACGATTTGAACTCAATAGAGCACGGGCGGACAAAAGGACATGGGGATATTAAAATTGTATCAGACGCTGTACTCTGCGATGGTCTCCGTGATTCTGTATAAGTGCTGAATAAGTGTGAATCCTAGATTGAGAAATTTAATATGATTAATATATGAGCTTTAAGGTGTTAAACCCCCAACTACTCCATCCGGCCATCATGCCCATACCTATATATAGTATTTAACTGTGAATTAGAGTAAAATAAACTCCCCCCTACTGGCTTGATGTTGTTGTTATTGTGACTATTAATGTGTTGCTCGCCTTTACCAATCATTTCATAACCAAACTACTCTAATGCTTCTCAGTCTGGTTTGCTAGTTGGAAATCGGTACTGGATGCAACGGGCGCCCGCTGTAATAACTCAAAACAACGCGCTGTCATGCAGTAAAACGTGTGCTGCATACATAAATTTTAGATGAGCTGTTATAAAATAGGCCGATCCTCTTAATTTGGTTGATGGAATACAATATGCCTCAAATAACATGGTGATATGGTTATTGACCTTGTTTCTCATGCAATAGTTCCATACCTAGCAATGTGAAAGAGTATATGAAGTATTATCGGATGTTAGAAATTTGTATTAACCAGATTCATCTCTCTAATATATAATATATATATATATATGTGTGTGTGTATACTACACCCAAAGATACTAAGATAGTGTCTGATATGCTGTCCCATGAATAACTCTAATGCATTCTCAATTTATTGTCCTCTTCCATACAGACATATTTTAGGTCATCATATTATTGAGTCCATGATGTATCTGATGTATGCTGATATTCTTATCGTTTATTTCACATAGGCACGCAAAGACAATGAGAGATTATGGTAAGAGCATAGAATGGCCTAAGCCTCCAGTCGTTCTGGCAAGCTTTATACAAGAGCTACAAAGAGCTTTCAGAGTGTAAGTTATCCACACATGGACATATTTTAAAATATTTGGTACATGGTATTTGTCTCCCCTGTCACTTGTAGGCCTATAAACTGTGAAAGGATTGTTTTTGTCTCATTTGGGATCCCATTCTGTTAAAAATGTTTCTGGATGGGATTTGGTACATTTGACAGCCCTGTATTGATGGCAAAACGTCATTTTGAAGTTGAAGGCCAGTCACTGACTTAAATCTTTCAAGTATAATGTTTTATTCTCATCATACTTGTTTAGTTGGAGGGCGCGTATGATATTATCACGAGTGAAGAAGGCTGACTGGCCGATGTTACGTCTGAAGGTGGCAGCAGCTGAGGAGCTGATGGGTAAGAGAGAGGACTGGGGACAGTCCAGACCAAACTGGAGAGGCTCCTACCTTGCTGGGGTAAGTTTGGCATATCAAGCCACACTGATGGCGTGATATACTATTGCATGTATATCTGTGATCGATAGAGAGTGAACTAATTTATTTAGCACGAGTACCATCACAAGGAGTTTGGTTTGACGACCCAAGTTAAATTTTACTAATTAGGGGCGGGTGCATGTTAGGTACTCATACTAAATTGACTCTAACGATCAGAGATGCAATGATAATAGTGTAGTCTCGATGTCAGTGTGTTATCCAGTACTATGTCGTGCGACACCAAGTGGCAGGTCACATGTCCTTCTCCATCTCTTAAGTCATCATCAACATGTAATTTAAGAACTTAGATTTAATACTTTTATTAATATGTTTATGCCTGAGTCACAACATATTACTGAAGTATACATGCCGCTGAACATGTGTATTAATAAAATGATTCCCCGACTGACACCACCACACCCTGGGACAAACATGTGCCGGAACGAAAGGTGTGGGATCAAAAGTCTCACTATCCGAGTGCGTCACTGCACTGATTTGAATAATTTATTATGGCTGTCGCAATTGAAGCTTTCATCTGTATAATGGCCCCTTTTCTTATTAGTGTCTGGTCTCGTAAACATTTAACAACTCTATATTTGGATCTTCTGAGGGCAGTTAAGGTGTAGTGAATATAAGCGCGGAAATTGTTGAAAATTGTTTCCGTACAAATTGATTAGCGATTTGTACGTTTTGACCTATGCCACAACCTTAATCAATGTTCAATAATTGAGCGTAATCATTGCAAGAAAGAAAGTCCAAGTTTAATAATCTTGTTTTCATGCTCGTTAATTCAAGCTGTCACAATCAAGCAAGCCATGCGTCATCAACAAAAACAAAAACAAAACAATTATCATATGAAATTACTCAATATTAATAATATTAAAAGAGCCGTATTGTTTTATAGGAAGGAAATTTCGTTAGTGTCGTGGACGGTCTACGCAAGAAGGACGGATTTGGTCAAGTGATTTTCTCACATCGTATGATGAAAGTGAATAAGGGTAACTCTAATGCTAGTCGAGCAGTACTCATCACAGACAGTCTCATATACAAGCTAGACCCAGGCAAAAACTCCAAATACAAAGCCATGGGTAAAGGCATCCCTATACTCAATGTAAGTGGTTACAAACTGATAGTTAACTTCGGGAGCATCCTTGACCATCCTATAATGCAGTTATCTGGAGTTACCGGTGAGATCAGGTCTATGAAATCTACTTGATATTGCTGGAAAATTTCAGATTATTGGTGCATTATGGGAATGTTGTTTACGCTAAACATCGTCCGTCCTTATCTACAGCACCAACATGAGAAGAAGCAACATGTGTTTCTTCACCATACAGGAAAATCCTGATGGTGTCTTTACATGTTTAAATGGTTATTAGACATTGCCGCTGCCCTATTCGTGATTGTGTACTGTCATCCCGCAAGCTGTGAAAGTATCATTGTTAGGATAAACAATCTTAATGAACAATCATATGTGGAAGACTACGCTCTCATGTGGTCTAACACTCTTGGGAGTGATGAAGAATTATGACTGTGAACATGTGAAGTTTATGCAATCTATTTTTCTGACACCATAAAAGCTTATTCACTCGCATGCCAAGTTAGGAGTTATCTTCAGTGATAGCCTGTGAACTTTGTGAATTTTTTTTACAGATTACGGGTGTTAGTTTAACGTCCCACACAGACCAGCTTGCTATAATACATCTGGACGGAGGTAATGACTTGGTCTTTTGTCTGACTGGCGAGGCTGGTCAAGACAAAGTAGGAGAACTGGTCGGAACACTCAACAGTCTATGGCAGAAGTGAGTTATCTCCCCTGTTGTGATATTTATGTCCCCCCTGCGGACTGTTTTTGGATACCTCTTGATCTTTTCTCTCTCATAAAACATAACCAATGAGAGCTATGGGCATTAATTGAGTGTGTAGTCCCTAAGAAAGTCCTACCAGTTAGGCTTACAACTCAAGTTCATGGAGGGAGGGAGGGTTGGGTTTGAGCACCCTCAGTATGAGGATTTAGGACACCTTGGAACCCCGCAAAATATCCGTAAATTTCTAAACAGTATTAGACAGCCTTCCCCACTGCTCTATTGCTGTTAAACCCAATCCATAGTCATTGAAATCCAAGAGGATCAGAAATTTTATCAGGTCTGACTAGCTGTTATGTCTGCAGCCATGACTGTGTCTTGATGCAAACATTTTATCATCTACTACTCAACTACAAATTTTTTCTCCCTTCCACAAAAATTATTCCCGTGGCTCGGTGGTTAGTTGAAGTGGGCAATATGGGTTCAGTCCCAATCTTTTACGAGTTTCTGGTTGAAACATCGTCCTGACTATCATATGTTTGATAACAAAGAGGCGTTGTTGACCTTTATTTTGCCAATGTTCTGGCGTGCCTTAAATAGGAAAATTTTTATCAACTACATGGGCTGCTAGAAAAGCTTAGGATAAACAAAAGCAAGGTCAAATATTTTGCCACTAAGGTGGGGATATCCTGTCTACCAGACACAAATGAAAGTCTATAGATATACACATAATACCAGAAATAGCTGCTTCAGACTTTTAGCTTCTGAATTAACACTATTTATCAGATTTGGAATATTTCAAGTATGTTGTTGACACACAAGGCCCCTATGCTTTTAGTTTACCTATTGATCTACCCTCTCATTTCTACCTAGACTTTATAACACCGCCCTCTAGTTGTATATTAGATTTCTGTGAATACTTCCATGCATATAATGTCAACACACAAAAATAGCGCGTAGGGAATATTTCAACATACAAATTGTATTTGTTTTTATCGCCTTTTGAAAAGCCCCATATTCCTAGATCATGACATTTGTCACAATGTACTGTTTGCTGCTGCCAATCAACAGGAAGTTGCTGGTCCCTTGTGACTGAGATGAGAATCATTTTTCAGTCCGTACTCATGTTCGAAAATAATGCCGCAGATAAACTGCCTCATGCACCCTAGCTCCGTGTTTGTCAAATGCCAATCAGAACATGGTTGAGTGGTTTGCGGTGTCTTCACTACTGCGATCCCCATTCTGCAGTCCAAGCCAGGAATTACTGTAGAACAGAATCTAGGTCGAGCATTGAGCCTAACTATTGCTCCTCCAAGTTATTCAATCATCTAAACACACTCACTATTCATTTATTTATTGATCGCTGTGTGCTTAAAGAACACTTTCATACTAGGTTGAAATTAAAAGTTTAGCAGAGCGAATTGGATTATAATTATCACTAAATACGATGCCATCTGACAGTGTTTTATCATTCTATCTCTCTGTATAATCAATAGTTATATTGACGTATCATGGAGTCAGCTTTTTGAGCGGACAGTAGCATTATTAATAATATGTTGATCAGGTGATCGCTCTATGAAATGTGTCAGCGTTCAGCGTCAGATGGGAATACATCCCTGAACGTAATTTTACCCTCTACACCGATACAGTCCTTTGTGTCCATGTTTACTGTCTGAAAAACGACCGTCTTTGAATATTAACCTGATTAGATGGACATGATGTACGTAACTCATGTGTAACCTATTCTCATTACAGGAAACAAAACAGAAACCTACGCGTCAAAGTAGATGATAACTTGAAATGTATGCTGGGTAACAAGCCTCGCAGCGTCACTGTTCAGCAGTCAAACATAGACGGTAGCAATGTAGCGTTCCGCAAAGGCAATATACCTGGAGAACTTGTTCTAACATGCTAAGGGAGACAACTCCGAAAAGGTGCTCTTAAATAGGTCAAGCTCTATATACCTAGTATTCACGATTCATATACCCTATTTAGATGAAATGTTATGGTGATATTGAGAAACTATACAATTTCTGACATCTACCAAAAATCCAAGTTGGAATTATATTTACGGCTTAGATTTGCTCTGTGATAATTACTGATTTCATTCCTATTGCCACCGAGTTCACCACAGTATCATTACGATGATTAATATTACTATTTCTCCTCTTCACGAGACACGCTTTTGTTTTCCGATGACTCTGATTTTCTCCTCGACACGAGGCTATGTTTACTACACCTACCATTTGATGTCACGCTAGTCATTTTATTCTTGCAACGTTTATAAGTTTGTAATAATACTGGTCTTTTCTGACCCTAGTAGCGGATCATATATGTGTAATTTGTTATACTTCTTTTTCCATAATGGTATTTTTGAACAATAATTTGATGAATTTGATGATGCATTTTCTCATAACATATTATTTTCAGCGGTGAACTTTTGCACTGGTTCCATTTGATTCCTAGCTGTTTTCTATACACCCGAAAATTCTTCTCCTTTTTGTATACCGTTATGTAATTGCATTTTACCCACGCTTTTTGCCTGGTGCAACCATGCAGGATAATTATATTGTTTATGACTTATATTTTTTGTTAGGATTTATATGGTTCAATATATGAAAGACACAATGTACATGATTATCCTCAGTCTTTATAATGTGGCGTTCAGAGGAATTAAAATATAACGATAATTCTTTATGAGGACAACTCCAATATTACAGTAGTGCAAATGAACACCTTGGTGTCTATTTCTGGCAGATGTATATTCTATATATGACAGGAAAGACAGGATATCTGCAAAGTGGCTGACATTGTTTTAGGTATTTACTTTACACACCAATATTGACACCAAGGTATTCTCTGGGCTGTTTGAAGTCGGAAAGTCAATACCATTGTTGCCATGGTCAAATATCGACCAAAGTTATTGGCAAAAACTTTCTTTTGAGGAAACCTACTCGATATGTAAGAACTTATGAGCGGAGATCAATGATCTATTCATCTATTCATTCAGCAGAGCATCACATCTGATCGCTCACTTTGATCATAACACGATTTCAGAAGTACTCATTAGATTTATATTTTGCTTCACATGATTTTTATGCCTGTAAACTTGAGTAAGTTAAACGTCACACTAACAAAATTATCATGTGGGTGTAGTAGTGTAGTGTACTTTGTTCAAGAACGAACTTATAATTTTACTTTGAGACATAAATAGTTTAAACTTTGTTAGATTAAACTTCGTCTTTTATTACGGAAGGCTTAGTTTGACTTTGGAAAACAACAAGAACTGTAACAAGGTGACTAGAATGCTTCGCACTTAGTATAGGAGGATAAAATGAACCATCTCAGAGGTCGGGTGGGAATCTCATAACAAGGCTAGATGGGTAAAAATGGGACAGAAAAATATAATATACTCGGTGATGACTAGAGAAATGATTGTACCACATAAAGATAACTATTAGATTTAAATAAATAATGCAAAGCTTGTATCTAAAACTATCATCCAACAAAGCAACAAAGCCATGTATCTCTCTGCTCAACAACAATGTGAAAAATAATAAAAGCAAACTAACTGAACTTTGGCCATTTTGAATGGCGTAGCAAGGTCTCTGGGGACTTCAGCAGGATAATTACTATTATGGAGAAAATATTATTGATCTGCTTGGAGACTAAGTCATCAGAGAACTCGATGTAGAGTGATAGGATGTCAGATCATTGATTTTATGTTGAGTTGGCTCAAATATAGTGACCCTCTTCAACACTCCAGCTCAGTTGTTTACATTTATAACGCCCAGAGGGCAAAATAATATCTCGTATTACCAGATGAAAGATTACTGTTTGATTATTCTGAATGAAACTTGTAGAGAATGATCGAAAAAGTTACAAGAATATTGGTTTTGTCTAAGATAAAACAGTATCTAGGGCATCATTGTGTGCGATACGTTTAGCTCGGGCCTCGAATCTTAAAAATAGATTTTCCTCTGCCGCCAAAACTTTTGAACCCTGGACCCATGACAGATTTGAGGTGTTAAACATGCACAACCCCAAGGTCTCTGTGTCTCCTAACCCGGAGAGTTTTACTAATATAGTTGACTGTTCTCTTCTGATAAGTTTTCATGACTTTATAACGTTACCAGTTACTGGCTTAGTGTCTAGCGAGTGTTGAGAGCCACCGTTAGGTGTAGGTAGGAATGACTTGAGCTCGCTGAATATCATAGTAAAATACAGCGGATCAGCGTTTATCCGCAGCATCTTCTCACTCATACAGTTTATAATATAGACGCATCGATTCCAGAAGTGATCTCGATTATCCTCAATGAGGAAAGGTTTCAGAGGGTAGCTGATCTCATTCCCCATGTATGAGTAGCTCAGATATAAACAGGTCAAAACTACAGCTTTTAGTTCTCTCTCATCATCCAAATTCTCGTTTATCAAATCTCGCAGCAGCATATAGACAAAGACGAGGTTAGCTGGATTAATGAATCCAATGTCCTGCCAACCTTGATAGAGTAAACTTCTATCTACCATCCTCAGCCAGTTAGCTACATCGGAAATCTGTAGCCTGACTAGTTTCTTACATCGCTGGCACAAAAATTCACCTATACACTTCAGTAGCTCTGAGGTGGAGGCTTGAATGATTGTCTTTTTCGGTTTGTTGCTGACGCTGCCGTTGGCATTGTTGTTATCCTGTTGAAGACTAGCTGGGAAAGTTTCTGATTTTTTGAGTAGGCTGATAGTTGCCTTACCCCTGTAATGGACCGCACCGTGTTGTTTAGCTTCAATGGTCGATCGCTCATTGTTGTTTTTAGAATCATTTTGTTGTTGGTTAGAAATGGTGAAGCAGCTGATAGACTTCTCCAGACCCGCAGTGGCTGAATCTAGCTTACTTGTCAGCTCTCCTGGCAATTTTGTGACAAGTGAGTTGCGTTTACTTCCCCCACCTCCTCCTCCGGGGAACTTCTTTAGACTAAAGGTGCTAAAGAAAAGCGGGTTTTTACGCAACCCTTTCTTACTGTTGCTGCTGTTGGTGGAGGAGTTGAGAGAGCCATAGCCGATGTCCGAGGCAGACATGTCGGTACTGTGGACGCGGTGCAGCTTCTGGGAAGGAGACACTGATAGTACTGTACCCATCCTTGTCATGAGAGGTAACTCAACACCATCTAAGTAAGAAGTCAGCTCCGGAAGATTGCTGTTGTGATGTGATTAGCTGTCTGAAATCACAAAGTGGCAATGTCCAAGTCAGCCGCTCTCCGTTTGATATTTGAATTATAATAATAATACTTAGTCTTCGTTAGCACCATGGAAGAAACTGTGTTCCAGTTCTAACCGCAAACCAGTTATAATATGGTGACTGGATGACCTGGGAAGATTTCAATTCTGGCAGCACAACATAGCAGATCGTCAGCAACCAGCGTTGTATTAATGTATGAATGTGTTAGGCAATCCACAGCCTTGTCCACTGGGAATCACGATTAGATGAGGAAATCTAGGGCCGTAGCACCAGATTATTGATTGGGGTAATGTGTTGCGCCGATTTCCGTAATGGAAGTAGACAACTTTATCTCTAAAAGCTTGATGCCCGCTGTGAAAACACTTAACAACTGATAACCCATTTGGTACAGGCCCGAAAGTGATGAGTGAATTTAATTTATTTTTAAGTAAAGATGTCCAGGACAGTGAATTCAATAAAGCTATTTGGTTGTGTCACCCCCTGCCAGTGCCACTGGTCTGGGTAATAATACTTAAATATGTGGAGAAAAATCAATTTTCATTGATTTTCTTCTGCAGCAAAGCTATGTCATATAGCCATAGAGGAATAAGTTATACTGAAGTTGTATACACAAATCGCACAGAAATAGCATATCATGTATAAACTAACAGATGTCGGCCCTCAATTCTATACTATGTCTCTTCTCATGTAGCTAAAAGGCTGAATGAGATTCCGTTAGAGACAGAAATATTGGTATGAATTTTACATATTGTCTGACAATGGATTATCGACTACTGTATCTGCAAAGGCTCTCAGTAGTACATGTCCAAAGAATCCTAAACACACCATCAGAATCGAAATCCTGCGCTCAAAATAAAACAGTATAATAAAAATATCAAAAATGAAGATTGAATCACACATATTACATTTTGGTTGCCACGATCTCAGAAGAGGACGTGCTTTATAAATGGAGTTATCTTCTCATAATGTGATTTAATTATGACCAAACTGAAGCTTGTTTACAGTCATTAGACTCTAGTGTGAAGCCCTGTGTGGGATCACTGTGTCAGCGGGTGTACAGACATGTCTTCTGTCGAATCAGAGGAGTAACACCATGGTCCCTGGTAGGATTAGAATCCAGGGACTTCTAATCTTAATCCGTGCATTCTGTATGCATGGACAGAAATAACATCCATTAGCTTGTACATATGTTGCTATGACTGAACTTTTCTTCCCCCTTAACACTCTCTGATGTCATAAACATCTCTTTAGGCACAAGCACGTCATAGGTCTCATACATTTAAACCTGCATAGCAAAGATTTAGATTGTATTGTTGTTCCCCATTCCTTGAAGACAGGTATTACAGCTCAAAGCTTTTTCATTAAAAATTGTTCGATACAATACAGTATGGATCGGAACTTTTACAATTTTTACACTTTGATAGAGGACTAAGAAGACTGAAACTCAGGGAAAAATTTTCTGAAATTTTGAAGAATAGTGTACTCAGGTTTTTGACCAGACAAATCACCATCATGTTCAGAATAATCTATGTTTGCACTTGAGTTGGAACATAATATCTACCCATAATGCCTGGCCATCTTCCAGCGAAACATTAAAAACATGTTTATAACATGAGTAAATTTACAAATCCAAGTTATTTGTACTACATCCTCAATGGGTAGCCATGGTATTGATCGATTAGATGCTAAATATATCATCAATTTTTGATAAACTATATATGGACACACACCCAAAACATTACCAAATTAATGGTCTTTGGTTATAGGATCTATCCCATAAACAGACATTTTTGAAAGGTATTACAACATCTATCAAAATGTTTAACGCAATTAAAAAGGTTTAAAACAAAAGAGCCAATAAAATATTTTTTGAAACTTTCACCGCACTGTACCGACACAAAGTTTACTTTTATCGAAACACATCATGGATAAGTGATGAATATCTCATTGTGCGAGGGCAACTCAAAACAGAACTGCGTTGATGATGTGCCGCGATCCTGAGATCTATTATACATAACATTTCATTTTTTGAGGTATTTATCAGGTATAGAGATATGAACTACGTGATCAGAATATGCTTGTTATATGAACTAAGGTGCTGGAATCAGGAAACAGCCAAGTCTTGGTTGAAATAGGGAAACTGGTTGAAATGTTTTGCTGCTCAATATTTGGAGTTGTCTTCTGGTTTATCAAAGAGGCAACAACCATCTGAATGTTGTAGTGGGTATTTCAGGGCATGCTGGACACAGGGAGGGTGGGATATACCCAACCTGTAGGACATATCTTATACAACCAACTCATGATATTATGGGTTCAGTACGCGTCACACAATGGACAACGGTTATCACTTCCTTCTAATCGATACCTGATAACTGAAATTTATACATCACAGCGTAAATATAATTGAATACATCATATACTACTTACTCCTTCTCGCTTTTCACAAATTATTCTGTGTAGAAGAAAAGAAAAGAATTTATAAAATAGTTCTTCGGCAGCCTAATTTCTTTTCCCACCTGAATTAGGGTACTTCTAAAGCAGCTAATATCTTGCAATCCGAAAGAATTGCTGTAAATATTTACCATCTCATAGTTATTATAAATGAGGTAATAAAGAGGAAATAGCCACAGTGGGGATTGATATCCATGTCTGAATATTTTATGTCATCAATCTTTCATCTTGTCTGGATAGTAGGTAGCGATATCTTTTTTTATGTCCATATAAATGTTGGAGCATGACTGGGGTCGGTGTTTAATTGATAGCTGTCTAATTGGTACCTGGTATCTCAAATCAGATAGAGTACTCTGTAAACTGATTTGAATCTTGCAATAGAGATTAGAATTACTTTGGACATTTAGCAATGTTTGTATCATATGCTGTGTTCAAAGAGAAAAAGTCATAATAGCTAGAGCCATCAGCATACATATTGTTGAGGTTTCATAAACTTATTATGACAAAAAAATGATAAAAATGGCTCTTGTATCACTTCTTTGGCTTAAGCTTTGATCTTTTGGCTCGGTCCCATTATAGCCAGGCTCCATCGTTTCTAGCCTGTCTTGACAAGGGGGGGGGACAAAGCCCCGCCTCTAAACAAAGCTTGTCAAGACAGGCTCCATTGCTGCATGCTGGTACCTGGGTCTCACTCATAGCGTGATTGGCGCCTGTATCATGTGTATAGGTGACAGTGATTGTCTTACTAATGTCGGTTTGGAATACCACAGAGCGCTGACATCGGCGCCTCATTATCATAGCAGCATGCTGGTATCTATCGAGTGGTATTCCAAACTTTCCTCTACAAAATAAGTTAAGCAGATTTCTCTGATCAAATTTTTCCTTGTGGCTTTTACTGGAAGTGTTGGGAGGTACCAAAACTGACAGGCTGTACCAGGGATGCAGAGAAATGACGTGGTTGTTAAAAAAACATTTAATGTGCGTTTCTTGAAATTTGTGACCTCACGTTGTTTAAAACTCAAATGACCACATATATACCTCCCTTGTGCATTTCTTGAAATTTGTGACCTCATCTCATGATTTAAAAAAAAACTCAAATGACCACATATATACCTTCCTCACTTACCTTGAACTTGTGACATTTATATTTCTCATTGAGGGGTATAAGCAATCAAAATACTGAAAAAAAATACATCCTACAGATTCCATTCGCATTTCTTCCCACTTTGTGTGAAAACTGGCTTGTGTGTTCAACCACATCTAGGACATAGATGATCTCCCCGCCAACCATGGTATCTCTCCCATCCTAACCCACTTACAGAAATATAAGAAACTGTGTGATATGTTGTGACTGAGCACCAATATTGTAACACTGAGCACTACATTTGAGGTTTAAAGTATTAGCTTGAGGTAGAAAGGAAAATTCTAGTCTGGTCATAAACCTTTTGAGTGGAATATCAACTGAACATGTGACAAGTTGCAAGTTTTCACCATTTATATTCATTTTCTACACCTGGTTTTTAGCCGGAATGCAATGAATACGGCATGAACCATTCATCTAAGAGGTCCTGTGCTGGATTATTGACAGTTGCAGCTGGGTAAAGAAGGGAATCCGCCATATACAAACCTGTTATGTTAGTAATATTACTTGGATGATGGTAGAACACCTTGAGGCAGCTCTACAATCACCGCAAAACAATAAAAGGTTCATGAATGTATCCCTAAGAAAGATATGCCAGCAGCTAACAAATTCCATATCATATCTACAGATCACAACTCCCGACATGGTGTATCGCTGAGTAAATCTGGCGTTTCTTCTGTTTATAGAAGTGTCTTTAAAACCAGTAAGTACCCAGTGACCGTAGGAAGTGTTTGGTTTGTGTGGCAGAGTTGGTGCCATAAGTATAAAGAGACAACAGTGCAGTACAGATTTTTTTCTTCCAGAAATCATCTGGCACTCAGCTTTTAATTATTTTCTGCATCCGTATTAAATCTGGCATACCACATTTTGTTAACAAATCCCTGATAACCTTAACAAAAAATAGACCCATGATTACTATATATTTGGTGCAGTGTGTCTCTGTACGGATTCCGCTGTGGTGCACGGGAATCTTCCAAATCTGTATAATAACACTGGATCTGGTGTCATCGAGTGCACAATCTCTTTGCTCTAATGTTATAAGGTGGTAGCTGTTGCATAATTTATCATGATTTAATTTGCCATCTTGACATTTGATTGCCACGAAAACTGTGGTGGCAGTATTATATATATATATGTGCTATAACAGCTTTAGATTGGTGTTATAATTTACAATATGAGGTCAAACAAGAACATTTAGGTTGGATGCGTTGTTTATTAATGCTTTTAAGAAAAGCCTGCTCATTTCCCTTTAGGATACCACCATTTCTACCATGTACCCGATGACCTGGCTCCAAATAAACAATGATGATGGCTACACTCTAGAAGGCAACATCCATTACCCAGATATCAAATGGCGGCAAAGCAAAAACTGGCTTGCGGTGTAAGAGTTTTTGTCTGACACTACTATTAGATAGAATGCTTATATCTGTCAGCTGACACAGGCTTAAATCTGCTTTGAGACACAATATGTTATGAAAGAATTTAGAATTTAGATATGTTAGCCTGTTACTGACACCGGCAGTAGCATTTTACATGGGGCACTTGCTATCCTGCTAATGCTAATAAAATGCAAAGTTATCGGTGAATTACACGGAATCAGTTACATGAGAGCTTTCGAGACGCTCAATCGATGAGTTGAGAAGGCATGGCTCCAGAAAGGGTGATCTTATTCAAGCTTTATCCGATAACATAAGTAGGCAAAAAACAACACCATCATACTCTTGTCTTCACAGATAACATAACAATAGAGAGATGAGGGGGTAGCAGGGTTTTAATTCCACTGTTAGAAGCTCTGATATCTTATAACAAGCCATTATTCCAAATCTCTACGGCAATTATCTCTTTTGTCATGAATTCAGAGTTATTGAAGCATGTGGTTAAACATAGTCTTGTTTTGCTATTTTCGTAATAGCCTCCGTCGTCAAAAGATAGGCATCTTTGGATTTAAAATCATCGACTAGAACATTAAATGGCTGGCTTTAGACTGTTATTATCGGTATCAGTGAAGCATTGTGGCGCCGTGCACGACCTGAACTGTTAAGTGGTCAAACCCTCATGTCCTTGTGAGCTTTCTACAATCACAAGATCTCATAGTCGTGAATGTCTGCCAGTGGGAAGTGACGAATCACCATTAAGGCGCTACCACCGTCACACCTAGATAAGTTAGGGGATAAAGACCATTTTTGTCTAGCTCTCGGGGATGACGACGCTGACACTGTCACATTTGATAGATACATGTAAACCGATGACATCAATTCTTATCTATGGTGTGTTAGGTAAGAGGGTAGATATGTCGAGACTGAAACTGGAAAGGGCTTCTGATATTGATAATGAGAATTTGTCAAAACATCCTCTCCAAAGCTGGTGTAATACTTTCAATGATTTTTAGAGCTTGGAAAAGAACAGATAGTGTTTTTGGGAATCATTATAACAATTTATTCTGTTTTGTCATCAAGCCTAGTGTAACATTTTTTCATAAATGAAAGTTTTGGTTCCACTCTGGACGAAATTCTTTTATTGAATTTCAAAGTCGCTATTTCGCTAATCGAAGACACGTTTAATATCAATTCGGCGATAAAGGGATTCTCTGTTAAATTCTCAAGAAACCCCGATATTCAAAATTTGTTAATAGTCACCTGGTCAAAATAAATTAAATTCACAGTTCAAACCTGTGAATTAAGCCACATTTGCGCAGGTCACCAAATTGAATATGTGAATATGTTCATCCTGGATGTTACTCCCAACCAGGGATAGTGAAATATTTGAGGTTTTGGTTGTAGTCTTTCAAATTACAGAACAATTTCCAGGATAGCCAATTTATAGTCTCTGATATATCTATGACCACCCATTTGTGCGTGGTCATAGGAAAGTGAGAGCATAACATTCTTGTCTCAGTGTAGAACTTCTCTCAAAGTGTTTGAATAACCAGGCTCAAAACTTTGGTGTCTGCTTTATTTTTTTGGATAATACATGAGATAAACTGCTGTGAATGATCAAAGAGGAGTTCCAGTCACCAGCATCACTAACATAAGATTGTTGTTTTTGTTTGGTTAAAAATTTGTTAATATCATTAAATTAATAACAATTCTCTTGCCATTGTTTACAATCTTGTCTGTAATCTGCTTCCAGATCTTTAAAAGGATTAGCCAGCTGGAAACCCAATCATCTCGCTGTAATTGGTCTATCCTATCCATGTGTAGCGGATAAAGCGAGCTGATTGGTTGATTGATTTGATCGCGGTGGTTTCCCTTTGAGATGATCATGGTTTATAACAGCACACCAGCAAGTCATTATAGAATAAAGCTACGATTGTAAAGGTTGCGTTGTTGATGAGGAATCTGTGAATTTTGTTGTTATCACCAGGAGACATAATCAAAGAGGAAATATATCTTGTACAGAAAGGAGAATGGATTTGTTTGGATATGTGTGTACGCTTGCTGCAATAGTGACGATACTGATTACTACGGCACAAGGTAAGAACTTAACCAAGCGACAGAGAAGACCAGTTTACCTGAAAGTGTTTTAGTTTTCTTTAATTTGGTAAATGCTCTGGTTTGACATTTGTTTTATAAGTCTTGGCTGACTTGAACTGGCAGCCATTTGCTTATTAAGATGTAACATTAGACAGGTATGAGCTATAGGTGCCTGACCGTAGACATTGCAGTATGAAATTCGAGACTCGTATATGGCTTATCAT
Source organism: Membranipora membranacea (assembly GCA_914767715.1). Classification (NCBI taxonomy): domain Eukaryota; kingdom Metazoa; phylum Bryozoa; class Gymnolaemata; order Cheilostomatida; family Membraniporidae; genus Membranipora; species Membranipora membranacea. Next base: position 16,079,081 of record OU612068.1, read on the forward strand.
GTTATTAGAATCTGCCTGCATGCCCATCTCAACAATTATTATGTCATAAAGTGTAAGCCGTCATGTTATCAAGGCTAGATAGAGGGTTGCGATGTGATTTTACAAGACATAGTGTCTGTGTGCTATGCTGTAACTAGTCTTTATAATTTCGCCGCAATTTGATAAAAGCGTTTCCCAAATTATACCCGAATCATATGTTTAGCTGTAAGATTTAGGATAATTATTTCCCACGAAGTCCACATGACGTTTCTACACAGCCAGGTTACAATACGAAAATATGTAATCATATAGAAGAAGATTACCGCGGACATAAGCGCTGCAGGGCTAATGCTGACCAATTTTATTAGTTTACTTTGGCACAATTTATCAGTATTCGGGTTTGTGCACATAGATAAAATTGTGAATTACCAGTAGTCAGTACCAAATACATCTCAAGCAAAATTTGCAGAGCTGCAAGGACACTCCGAAGTCGTAGGAAGCTCTTGATTTTCCACATGAGCCCATCGAGTAGAGCTTGGTTTTCCTGCTCTTTGATAAATGTTCATGTTTAATTAGATGGTGTAATATTGCACTCGGTTGTCACTAGTTGGGAAGTTATGATGACACCATTTGCCAGCCATCCACTCTTCAACCCCAGTCTGTGGTTTGACACACAAAGATACTTGTTGAGTCTTGTTTTTTTATATGCACCAAGTTGGTCGGAATATTGGTTTCCTATGTCGGTGCTTGGCGCATATTATCAAATATCACATAGTCTAATTGATCTTCAGTCAAGAGACATTATGACAGCTTATCATTCATGATGATTTATTCTAGTAAGTTTAATGCTCTGTCGCCATCAGAGAGCATAGTTTCCGCTACAAGTGAAAGTTTTTAATGGTTATTCTTATGATAATGACATAAATATTGCACAGTTTTGTCACGCTACTAATAATTCGCTGCCATACCAAGTAAGCACTAGGATGTCTATGATATATTACCTCGTGTACTTAAATATTACCGAGTCTCTATGGTGTACAGCTTACAAAAAATTACCCAATGCTCTTTTTATGAATTTTTACAATATTGCCATTGCTTTGAGGATTTTTGTCTGCCATTGTAAGAGGGTGGCTTTGATTTAAGTTGATTGTTTTGAAGTTAGCTGTACTGTATTGGGTTGCACATCATAGCTCCTTTGAATTAGGCGAGAATCTAGAATTACCAAACTGATTGGATTATTTCACTATTTGTATGACACTGCATTAGGTCGAGGCGGACTGGCTCTCGTTAATCGACAAAATGAATGAATCTCGCTGAAATAATAAAACCCTATTGACTCAATTCTCATAGACAAGTACATCATGATAACATAGACAAAATACAAAAGCTCAATCACTTTTTTTCAATATTCTGTGTTACTTGGCACATATATCTATCTGTATCTGTCGAGACGCAAATGGACATATAGAAACTTGTCAAAGCAAAAAAACCTCACTACCTGTCAAGTTGATCAGCGGAAAGAGGATAGGTATAGCTGACGACATAACGTTATGCCCAAGAAAAGCCCAGACTCGGCTATTCATATAATGCTGTCTCTGGCCGTCTTTCCTTTTGTGTGGTCTCCATTGATTACAAATCCGTTGACTTAAAATTTAGGCTTACGTAGTTGAATTAGAGTAATACAAGGTTGATTAGGGATTTTGAGTTTGATCCGCACTTGGTATGCTGGTTGGTGAATTATACACATGATTCCATGCCTTTATACAAAGCCATAGGGTTCTGATGTTTTCTGAATCGGATTAGTTGGCATGCATACCAGAATGTCAGCTACATTTGACAACAAAAGCTCAATACAGGGGTAAATTCATCTTAGCTTCGTATTAAATCCCACTAAACCCCTCAGACTTAATGTAATCGTTGTTGAAATTTGCTTGTTGAGCCCTTTTGATGTAATGAATACAGCATAAAGCTTAATGTATTTAGAATTTGGCTGTGTTTAGTGTCATCATGTGCAAGCATTAATGTCAAACTGTTTAGCTACCTTTGAAATTTAAATACACGATTGTGCAACTTAAATTAGGCACACACAGGTGAAGGGCTTACTCAGCACAGAGCAGGACCACAGCATTGCTGTCGCTTCAAGTACAATATTACTCCATCAGTAGATCTGTGAAACAATTCATGAATTGTGAACAATAATAGTACAAATCCCGTCAACTCATGCCAGTGTGTGATTTTGGAGTGTTTATGTCAAGATATTCTGATTGCCTAGGCTCCTCACTGCTCTTGTATTGTGTTTGCAGTTGATGTTTGACTACAAAACACTAATTTGTTTCACTTTGCGAAATTAAACACAATAGTAATGCGGTCTTGCTAAACTGTAGAGCCTTGAGCTATTGTAGATTCATGTGGTTTGATCAAAGCAAACCTTAGGCAGGGGGTCAGTATTTTAACATGGCAATAAATTTCTCAGGTTTTTAACCCTAGGGCTGCTGCACTGTGTTATATTCATCGCGTGGATATTAGAGATGGTTGCCTGAGGTTGTGACTCAATCTCGCAGGCTGGCGTCTAATTTCTCCATTCAAAATTAGTCAATTATACACGATATTGTGACTGAGTGACCCACGGTAATTTTGGAGCCATATTGAGCAGTAATGACACTGTTTCTTTTGAGCTTGATCATGCTATGCCTCATTATGTTATTTAGGCCACAATTATTATTCACTAATGGACCCAAGATTAAACCAATTACTGAAATACCATGTCTCCCAGTGCTTTGGAAATCAAGAGACGGACAGCATTTAAAATTCTTAGCATTAAAGTTCTCTAACCAATAACCTCTGTAACCATCTGCTCTCTAATGCTATTATAAGTAATCATCTTCAAGGTGATTACAATACAGACGTGCTTCACAATGCATTCATCAGGCTACACAGTAATAGTGTAGATTATTTTATTCATGCAGATCAGTTAGAAGAAAATGTCACAGGAAAGATCATTATTTATATACAAACTCCATTATTAATGAGGGAAATAATCAAGCCAGCCATCATTCCAATTATACATCCCATCAGATCGCTATTAAGATATTAGAGAAATTATTTCCATTATCATAAAGAAGTTCCCTTTGAATAACGCAGACTTGTATGGCTGTCCAGTAAAATTGATGACTAGTTTGCTGAGTTGTCACGAATGCTGTTTACTGATTTCTGTCCCACAGAGCTAACGATATGTTTGGTAATTTCTAAAATGATGTCATCTTATTGTCTGAACAATAACTAAACCAATATAACTTGAGGATTTGCTCTTTAATCTGATTTCCCTTTCAACATCCAGTGCTTACACTTGTCCAACTGTCTGACACTGATCTGGCCAGAGTATGGGGTGAACCAACCCATGTCAAAATAGCTGCCAAATCTCAGCCAACCAGTACCTGCTATTATACCAACTATATATACACTCAAGGGCAGCACCTCAGCTGTTGTTTAGCTTGTTTAATTATATACCAATAAGCAGCACAATGCCAGTTTGTTTCTGTCTGTCAAGATTTTTTACAAACATTGTCTACACGATGTAGATATAGGAGCTCAAAGCACTTGACTTGCTGTTAGCCCATGGTTAATATATACAGGCACCTTCCAGTCTATTCCTGAAATATTTATATTTTCTAAGCCTTAGTGTAAACATCGAGTTTTATACTCTGTGTTATATACACACTGGTCACATCACGCAGTTGGAAATAAGGAGCATTTTGTTGTATTATAATTTAATACTGGCTCAGGTGCGGCTGCCAGCGGAGCTGACTCAATAATAAAACTTTGTAAGCCCGCTGATCCCCGACCAGTACATGTTCCTCACAATAAACCAACAGATTTTCCTTTGTTATGCCTACAGAAGCTTAGGATGAGAATTATTTTTATGAGCTCTTTCGATCTCGCTCCTGGTTTTATGCATTATTATAAGCGCCTGCCCCCAGAGTAGCGACAACATTTAATACAGTATTTTATGTTTAAATTAATCTGGAAATTTGATATCAGCAAGGGGCCAGCTTGTTAATAAGCTAGTTATATTGTTTGTTACTCTGAGATTGACATAAATTGAGTCTGTGTGTACAAGATTGACTGTGCCAACTTTCCTTTTGGCTCCAGTGATAATAAATAACATCGCCTAGAATTTCAAGCTCGGGTTTTTTTCAGTGCTGCTATCTGGCTAAAAAATTGAGCCCTCTGTCTCTCAGTTTATAGGGATGCAATAAAATGTCTGCCAGTCGTAAAGATAACAAAAATGCAGATATCATAAAAAACAACTGGAGTATGCTATTGACGCTGTGCCATGTATTGTTTTGCACTGCCCTCCATCAACATGATGACTAATGACTCAGACAGCGGCTTTCTGGCTCATTGGAAATTCAGAGTAAATGACTGCTCAGGAAATCAATTACCTTAAACATCCATAAAACAATCATCAGTGAGGCCTGGTGGGCATACCACCAGGGAGACAAGAACACAAAGTGTCATGTCGTAAAACAATCATTGCATAATATGTGCTGACTCCAGCAGCTCATCTTGGCAGCATCTTCAGTATTTTTTGATGCGCCTGGCACATTCCTAACTAATCATTGTATGTTTTCTCAGAGGAAATTTGATATAATAACAATGTAATATCTCATCTCTAATATCTCTGACAGCGTTCATCAGTGGGTAGTTGCTTGGAGCCTGACGCTGCCGTTTGAGAGCTTAGCGCAACGATTAGTTAATTGCATGCCTCTTTAGCAATATTATAAACTTATTAATATATAGCATAGACACATACACAGCATAGTCATAGTCTATCATATCTGATTGTGAGGACTTTTGTTACCTGCCGATGGTTTAGACAAGATGTCTACAGATAATGATATACTAGTAGTTAGGGTTATAAACCTAGTGATTATTTAGGCAGATAGATGACTGGGGAAACATGGTGTTTAGTATGTCATAGTCGAGTTACAACAAAAGTCATGTCAGTAGATATGATGTAAAAGACAAGTTATGTAGGGTTTTTAATTCTATGCTTTGGTTAAATTTGTGGCTCCAGGGTTGATGGTACGGAGACTACATTAGAATGGGGGATGTTCATGCAGTACTCTATTCAAGTGTTTTCCGACTACATTTTCTCAAGAATCAAGTGTTTGATAAGATAAGTGGAATTCAAAGTTAATCCACAAAACCACTGGCTCTGAAAACTCATTACAGATACATCGACCATATCCTGAGAAAAACCTAGAACCATTTACATATGCAGGTCCTCGGACACCACGCCTAACGCATTATTTCCACATTTCCTAGTTTGTCGACCAACTGAGCTAAGTAAACAGATTAGTAATGGAAAGATCATTTGCCAGAAACTTGCCATGTTTTGTTTAGTGAGTTCAATCTAATTGCATCTGACATGATTGAGCTGAAATCAAGGTCTGTTGTTTTAGGTTTCTATAATATGTCATATTCATGTTTATGTCTGCGCGGGATACCCTGTCGGCTTACTGTAATTATACACACACACATCGCCCAACTACAAGATAATCAGTTTTGATATGAAGTCTAGTTGGTTGTGGCTACTTGAGATCTGTTTAGTGACTAATTACCCAGATATACACAGGTTATCAGTTAGTCTGCAGTTATCAGTCCCATAAAAATGGAGACATATGACTGAGCGTCGGTCACAATACATTAATTTCTGGCTTTGTGGTTTTTACATGAGTATGCAAACTGGTTGGGAGGCATAAATATATCAACCCTCGCTGCTGTGAATCTGATTTTTTGTCTATATCCGAATGTTTTATGATATGGTCGATTTAATTCTTCCCATCAAGCCAGTAATTACAACCTAGTCATTCATGATATTGGACAATCAAATATGCCATCCTCATATGACAGAGACTGAAATATTAATACAAGTCTGCAGGCCCTTGGCATATGGTTGACTGAATAAAAGGGCAATAATTTGACAGTATAACTTATTTATCTCTGCTTATTGAATATTAATTTGAAAGATGGAAATCCAAAATTATGGTTGTCGCCTACCGATGACAGTATCTGGGGAGCCCTGATTTATGATTCCCTTACGCACAATCAAACCTACTGAGGATTGAGATAATTCCTAAAACATCAAAATAGTATAATCCAGAAATAATTGCATGCATCAGTCTTAAACCATCGTTAACACAAAACAATTACTACAAAATAATGTCGGGTATACAGCAATAAGCTTAATTAATTCATAATCCATCAAGGGTGTAATCCCGGTCAGGTGTTATGCAGCGGACATCTTACTCATGTTTTGGTCCGAGAGCACCTGCCATCAACTGTCCCATCAGCTGTCAAAACTGGTGACAACTGCTGTGCAGCTATTCCCAAAACATGTCACCAGGTACTGTACAGCCTTTAATGATCTTCATTTCTTTTAACCATTCCGATATCATCATTTTTTCCCACCAGGTGCGATAGAATGTTACTGCAACAGACCAGAATGTAAAGCCACACACCTTTGCCTGTCACATCTTGAACAGTGCTATTCAAAGTTCAACTCTGTATACACCAGACAGAAAAATGACACAAACAGTGACTCCAAAGATGAGCATGGCTGTGTAGATATGGTGAATACAAGAGAGTCGACCATGTGTGAGGGCCGAGGAGTGGTAGTCAAAGCTCTCACTGCCCAGGAGTCCCTCATAATGTGCTGCTCCGATAACATGTGCAACTATAAAGAAAAACAAGACAGGCCTATCGTACAAGTCGATATCATGGACTCTGTCAAATCCAAACCAGGTAAGCATCCCGCTGATTTCCTGTCTAGTTTCCTAGTCGTGATTTACGATGTAGCACTACAAACCATAATAAGATATTGCCAAAAGAGAAATGTGGTTGTGTCACGATGATATTTTTAGCAGATTACTGTTGATTTTTCCTTTAGTCGTTTCTATTTATAGGTTACCATATTTATAATGACAATACCCAAAAACTGTCTATTCAAGTTTTTGCCATGCAAAAAGGCACCCATACAATTTATGGTTTTTATGCAACAAAAAACTATTAAGGATTTAATCAACTTTGTGAACTCCAGCAAATCTCATTCATCAACACAGGGAGGGAGGAAGAGGATTATGTTGGGTGTTGTCTTTTCTAAGCCTTTCTGTTTCGATTTTCACATGGAACTCAATTCAGCTTAGGATGACTTTTCTCTCTTTGCCTTTGCCCAAAGTTCCTCTTATAAAATCAACCTGCCGATTTTTCAAAACTCAGAATCAAAGTTTAGTCAACAAACTTGTATTATAGATTGGCGACTAAGTAAGCCTTGTATATATAGACAGTGACAGTGTACACAAGTTATCATTGCTCAAACTCAAGTAAATTTATCATTAGCTCTGCGGATTATACTTCATACTGCAGTCTATATGACCGACAACTAAATCCTTATCATGTGTACATTGCTCGAATTCAGACATGGAAATCCTCTACATACACATAAACTTCACGGCCCTGCATAATAATCAGCCAACCTCTTGACTATTGGCAAAATGGAGATGATGTTCAAAGTCATGACTGATCCTCCTACATGTATTCTGTAGTGCACTTGATTTGATCATTGATGCTATTAAATAGTCTGTCTGGGTCGTGGAGACAGTGGTGTCAAATTAATTCAAAAATCTGCTGTTCCACATTAAACTAATGAGTCGATTTAGTGTTTGAGAAAAATCATCTATGCATTATATGCCATTAGAATGCATAAGAAAACCCCCCAAAGCATAAAAGTTACTGCTGTTGTTGAGGAGTAGTTAGTGATGTACATTGAGGGTTATGTGCTGGCAGCTTAGAGTCACCTGATCCGGCTACTGTATTGGGTTGCCTCTAAATCTGTGTGCATAAGTTATAAATTGAATACAAGAAAAACAACACGAAGCAGATGTATTGCACTATTACCATCGTAGATGATAGTTGACAAATAAAAATCCTCGCCTCGAGCAAGGCTGGGTGAATTTGAGCCGTTGATATTTGAGGATAAGCCGGAGTAATTCATAGGCTATGCTATGACGAAGTTTTGATGACTATGGTTGGGGGATTAATCTTACCTATCTCTGGACTTGAAGTGCAGAGTAAACAACAGACCCTTCCGAAAGGTTCCAGGGATGTACACAGTGAGCGGCGTATCAATCGTTTGCCTGTTTACCTTTAGTATTGGGGTCTTAGACGCCCGAGTTAAGCCTGGGATTAAGATAACAGAGAAGTAATGGCTGCTCTATATACGCACATCAGTCATGAGAGAAAGTCGTCTTCCCTTATCTTACACTTCACATGAGTGTCTGACATCATTGTGGCCAAATTATGGTTAGATTTGGTTGGGAATAGGTTAGGAGTAGCGCCAGTACCAGCAACATTGGTGTGAGATGCTCCCCATCTAATGGCTATGTGAAGCCCTAAAACGCCACAAGAAAACATCAGCTTAATCTACCATTACCCATGTTGGTTGAGTGTTTGACTCCAGCTCGGCATGGACATGTCAAGTAATGTCACCACTACAATGAAGGGTTTGACTCTAGAACTAGAGGCAAGAAGGTTTAATAATCTCAAGTGGTGGCAGTAGTAAATTATTCGTCAGACAGTAACAAGTGGTGGAAGGAAATTCTAAATTGATTCAATATCATAGGATGACATGCAGATGATATCTTTACACATCAAAATGGATACGCTACTTGAATATTCGATGAAGCATATATGGTGTGGAAATGAATTCATGAGACATGGCGCATAAAAAAGATCAACATGATAATTTAATGACAATTTAAAGTTTGAGACATTCTAAGAAAGACATGGTAATACATGATTAACATCAGTAGCTGACTCAGAGGTTATTAATCGATGCAGGTTAAACATATACTTTGATGGCAATGGCATAAAATTATCAGGATATCCGATGTTTTCGTTACTTGCTTACATAAATTTCAATGAAAACAATCCTTGCATTCAACCATGTTGTTCTTGGGGTACAATATGGCTACGGAATGCATACTTTCCATCAACCATGTTACCAAACATATATTGCAATTAGGTAAACATTTTGCTATCCTAGTTTCATGGAGCACCGGAACAAAAATCCAGTTAGGACATCGCTATGGTCTCCCCTGAATGTGCCCAGATTCATCGATTGAGATACTCAGCCTACTTCAGATGTTTACAGCAATTATATCCTGTATAAATCTTAATTTTTTTATATTTTATTTTTCCAGAAGAAACAGTAGAGAAGCCAATACTATTAAGAGAGGAGAGACCATCCGCTGAAGGTCTCAAGTCGGACGAGGATCTGATGTTTCAGGCAGCAGTGATCGCTGTCCCTATAGCGGGAGGGCTGATATTAGTCATACTCATCCTCATGGCTGTAAGAATGCTCAGAGAAGACTATAACCGCAGATCTGATAGTCAAACAGGACTCATGAAAGCTCACAGCTTCATCGAACAGCACTTTGTCAAGAAAGACGACAAAAAGAGCTACGCTCCACATAAAAATACTACTTCATCATCTCCCTCTTCAAGTATAAAAAACAAACGTGAATATTCACCAGCACCGGTGCACAGTAAAAGCAGTATAGACACTCAGACATCGCGATCTCTCTGTCAATGGTCTGAAACAAACGAGTGCCTAATAGCAAGAGGGGACAACCCTCAGCAACATCGTACATCTCCCAGCAAAGACAGTACGAGGCAGTCACAAGTCTGTGTGTCATTATTATCACCATCAAACAGTAGTATGAACAATTCTGATATAGCTATTGTTTAGCCAAACACAAAGAGAAGCTGTAAAAACACTCATACTCACACAGTCTATTTTTACCATGTTGCCAAAAATGTTCCAAGAACATACTTTCACGTTTCTTGTTTATTGAGTAACACAAATTGTATTTTTGTTATGAGATCACTGCACGGGACTGGATAATCACATTGTGCATACTTCTCTATGTTGTAAATGTAAGCATTTCTTTGTCTTGGGAACTTGAAAATGAATTCTAGTCTGATTACAATACTTCTGTTCCAATGTGAATGCTCCGGTGGTGGTGGAACTTTCATATCCCTAATTGCTCAAAGCATGATGAAATAGTCCCCTGCTGTTGAAAGTTCACACCTACCATTTTTTTGTGTTTTCAAATGAGGATATCAAGCAATTTAATCCCTCGCTGCACTTTTATTTTATGACCACTGTGTCACCATTTTTATTGTCAAACAATGTTGTTATTATTTATTCGTCGGAATGTCTTGGGTGCATTCGCAGGGTTTCTGACAAATTCCCAATAAAAATTGTTGTCTTGTTCAAAACAGTTAAATCATTTTAATGGCTATGACTTCAAACATAAAGATAGACGCTTTGTTTGGTAATTTTGTCATAGACAATAATTACAAAAAGTGCAACACCAAGTCTCCTGACAACGTTTATAACTTGCACACTTGTATTGGTGAGAAAACGATTTGTCTGAGCCTTACTCGGTTTAACAAAAATATTACATCTATGTAGCCAAGCAGCTGTTTAATCTATGAGACTAATGAGATATAAAAAAATAGTCTGAATCTGCACGCTGTGTTTGTTCAATAACCCTGCTAGGTGATCCCCAACCCATGTATAGTTAATGAGATAGTGATCATTGTGAACTGGGTGCAAATCTGGTAAAATAAGTAAGACAGCTGTTTAAATGACAAAATCAGGTGTTCTAAAATCCAAAGGTTCTGATAGCACCTAAATCTCGCAGTCAATGATGACAATGACAATGATGGACAAACTCTCTGCTTCTGCAACTGTTCAGAGTTCTTTGATGTTATTTGGCAGTTGTCGTAACATGTAACATGCGAGGATAACTCCTGACAATAGTTGAGCAATGATAAGCAAAGTGACAGTCTAAATATTAGATGGTTCAGTGTATTTATAGATCAATGTAAATAGCTGAGCTCTCTCAATTGTGTTACACCTTGATAACCCTGTTGCTTTCAGCCTTGCTCGGAATACTGATTATGCATTAACACGACACGTAATCTAATTTGATTTTAGTTTTGGGAGGTACGTTGTGACTTCTTTGGGGGTAAAACAATAGATAATGTATTGTTAGAGCAAATGTATGGGTACCCTAAGCAATCAAAGGATCTGCCACCTATGCCATACAGTTATCAGAATTGCATCACTTGTGAATATAGCCAGCGAAATCTGGTCCTATCTGCATGTTTTGGTTTCCTGGATGTCAGATGGTTTTCCTAGGGTATTGCTGGTTTTTGGTTCAGGGAATCTTCTTATAATTTTATTTCTGTTTGAGCAGCAATGATGAGAACAGTGAACATGGTCGTCACAAATTGAGGGAAATGATGTTACGATTTATCTTTTCCAAGGCGCTATGAGTTTTAAACTTTAAACTGAAATTGTTAGGAGTAATAGTGTTTTAACATACTCTTCTCTTTCTTAACCACTATGTTTGCAAGTTCAGTTTGAATTATGATTTGTGCAGAGTTGTGTCCTCGTGTAGTAAAGAGCTGACAATTCCTCAGAAATTGAATGATTGATATAATGATTGGCAATCTAGAACATGTTATAAACCATATACAGGTTACATGTTTAGACCATCGGTGATGACTTTTCAACTTCTGCTCAAATTTCCTCCTTGTTAACTCCAAACTTTTCCCTCTTAAGTCTTTACTCCCGGAAAGTCTGCGCCTAATTTCATTTCGGCTATACCATTCATATAACAAGCACATTTAGTTTGAGGAGCTTGCTTGTGTTACTCTCCAGCTCTTATACCACCAAATCAATCAGATATAAAGTCTGCACAGAAACAGTAGATCATCATCTATGGGCACTTGTCTGACAACATAGACTGCTCAGTGGAACAAAATATTTTGAAATTTGTAAATAAAACAGTACATCAATATGGATAGACTAGCTGTAATTATGCTTTCTGCTCCAATAAAACTCTTCCAAAAAATGATACCAAATTTTCTGTATTTTGATGCTCAGTTGTGTTAAACTCTGCTGCTACCTCTCGATAGTGTTCTTTAAACCGAGCAGCGATACCAAATCTATTAGATTAAGTATGTTGAATTTATGTCCCTTGGGTGTCTCAACATTTTATTAGCACAAAATATATACTCATGATCATATTCCATGAGCGACAGATATTGAATTTACAACAGAAAGTGGAAACGAGACAAATATGAGCAACAGAGCAAAAATTGGCTGATTTAGTTCAGGGTGAAACTGCAATGTACTAAACACATATAAAACAACAGTGGTATATGCGGTAATGAGTGTGAAGACCGATATAAGCATAGACACTGCATGAATATTGAATATGTACGAATAATTTACATCATTAATCAATAATAGTCTTATGATTGCCATTCCTAGACAAGAAAAGTTTGATGGAATGTTTTTTAAGCAGAACTGGAATATTCTTCAGAAAAGGATATCAATGGTACAAAACTATGGGCCTTTGAGGCAAAAGTATTTTACTGCGAAAAAAAGGGTGAGAAATATCAAAGTGCTGACACCGATGCGTTTAGTTCATTGCCAACACACAATCATTACAGTAAGTGTTTTACTCCCTATTGGCTGGTTATCTTTCATGACAATGTCCCAGTAGTTATCTTCTATCATCATTTATAACAATGTGTTATGAAGCAACAGTGCAGCAGTATATAGACAGGCTTGTAGGTAGTAATGTAATAGCTAATATGTATATGTGTGGGTGAGAGGCTCCGAGCGGCGGATCAAACATGTCCCACTGTGAATAACCGATTTTATGTAGTAACATTGTCTGTAATGTAATTTCAAGCTGGCATCCAGATTCAGAAAAATCCATGTCAATGATTATCTGTGATCCGTACCAGGTTTGGGGCAGTTCATTTGGCCGTTCATCAGTTTGTTTTTACCGTCCCAGGTGATGACATTTCTTAGGGGAGGGGGACAACTTTGTGATCTTTTCATGAAGTCGATGTAGTCAGGGGCACTCCTGTCTGTTAGTGGAGCTTTACCTACAGAGAGATTCTCGCTCACCCAGTCTGGATGTATTGTGTATTGTCTTAACTTCCTACCTCTTGGACCAAAACAACTGCCGTTATATCGCCTAGGAGAAGCAACTCCTAAAGATGTGTTTGATCGATCAGGTGGATTAAACAACTTTACACTTAGTCTGTCCATGGGCAGTCTGATATTAGCGTTCAAGCTCGTAACTGAAACTTGGCAAGGTGACTCAATTCTGTAAAATACAGGAAACAGATATTGATGGATGATTTTAGGAGTTTCCTAATATATTGAAGCTCAACTCAACTCAGACTTGCTTTCTGTGACCAAACCAACCAATTAATCTGGGGGGTCTTTCAATTAGAAAGAGCGATGCATCACATCACTCAAAATTATCGCTCGCTTGGTGTTTCAATTAAACAAATTCGTTCTCAGATAGCTCACTCAGAATCTATATAGCTCCATCAATGAGTGAGCGATCTAAAAGCAAGACCCCTAGCAGGTCTCACTCACTAAGTGAGTGAGCGATCAGAGATTGCGACTTTGGCTGTTTCTAATTGAAAGACCCCCCAGACAGACCAATATGAGGAATAAAATAACCGCTAATCCTCTCATTTGTTTTGTTTTCAGCGGTGGTATAGATTGTGTAATCTGGAGAGTAGTAGCATTGGTAGGTCACAAAAATAACATTAGGCCTACTTGTTACTAGCCTGCCCGGACTCAAGCGCCATATATTAGCTAACCTGGATCAAGGAACCTTTTTAAAGATCATTGCATGAATGAAGTATTTAGAAATTAACCATGGTGAATGGCCAGACGGACGAGGATATCCAACACAGTGTGATATTATAGGAGTATTGAGTGAAAATGAGTTCACACCGGGAGAGTGGAAAATTTAAATGAATATGATCAAATTACGGAAAACTGAAGCATGCGAGTAGCAAACACAAGAGCTAATCAAGAATTGATTTTTATACCTAGTAGAACACATCTGTCACAAGGATCAGCTAACAGCAGTCTTCTACCCTAACATTAAGCCATAGACATAGACATTGAGCCATAGACACCAAACAATGAGATGTTTTCACAGCTTCTGTGTGGGTTTGCCGGATGTACCATGGTATGATGTTGCAAGTTTGCTGAAGGATATGTGTATGAAACAAGGTCTACTAATTTCATATGGCAACGTCCGATTAGTTTACCAAGTCACAAAAGACAAACATGCAACACCATTATTTGAGACTAGCACTAATGGAATAATACAAAAGTGAATTGGAGGTAATTATTGGCCATCTACCTGTTTAATCAGATCTTAGCTTTCCCTGCAAATTAGATACTTAGCCGGCAAACTGGGAAACATGCAGAGGAATGCTGCACTTTGGAGTCAGCATAAAACATTGAGAAAGGTCAAGGCCTTCATACCTCAGACAACTAATCCATTGTCAGCAATGGTTTGACGCAGCACACAATACAACTTCTGAAATTAAAACCTGAAGAAACGCACAAATTTTGTGCTTTTTATCATGAGGAGTATTTGCGGCTTCAGCTCTCACTCAATCAACCTCCCCGCATGATACCGAGTCTAACTATTTAGGCAGTTTAGCTCACCTGACATTGCTGGTGGACAGTGTGTGTATTGGAGATCCTCCCTCACTTGCGGCTCTTTCTTTAGGTTTTCTACAGAATCTGTTAGCATTATGACTGGGTGATGCTGTGAATCGAGTCTTACTCGGAGAATGAAGAGATTCTCCATCAGTCTGATCCTTTCTCTGAAACACAGAAATAACCAATGATAACTAAAAGTATCCAAGTTGCCCAAATCATGGCATCGGAGAAAAAAAGAATGTCTTTCAGTCATTATCTTGATGGATGAGGTTGGGCTAAGGGCACAACAAGGCACGTTGTTGCTGAACAGTGTTGTGTTATTTTCACGCTTGGTCAATGGCTCCCTGTGAGGGTGAACTACTCAAGTACCAAACAAGAACTGTTTTTAAACCATTTCTGTGCTTTGTGACGGTCAAAACCCTCCAGTAATGAATCATCATCACAAATTTTAATCACCCCACATGAATAATTGCTGATAAACCTGACATGGAATAAATCTGTAAATATTGTTTTTCACAGCAGTCACCATTGCAAAGCGTAGCATGAAAAAGTCTAAGCAGAATCTGAATCGTCTGATCAGCCACACATACCCAAACAAAAACTAAACTACTGCCGTCAAGAGCAATCTAGTTAGGCTTCTGCTTTTCCACCGACTTAACCACCTCACACATGTAAATCAACATTCAATGTCAAAGTCAAATCAGCTTGAGAAAAAGTTTACAAAGTCTGGTCTTGGAGTCGATCCCTTTCCGGCATAAAAATAAAGTATATCTTCATGTCCGCTAAAATTAACCTGAAATCAAACAAGGATTATTGTCTGCATATGGGGTATGTAAAAAGGTTAGCATCAGCCAATTTGATGATGTTGCTCTAAGGTGCCGTTGAGGAGGTGGCGGTGTCAGTATTCACACCTCTCGAGCAATGAATAATCCCGCCAGGCGCTACATATGCGTCGCCAGCTGTCACCATATAAGAGCCAATCTGCTAAAATGTCACGGCTACAATGGCCGGACAAGAGGGTGAAAAGTATCTCACCATACAGTGACATTTTGAATAAAAAAAAACATGACCAAACCGCTTGCCAATACAGTCTATTGCTTGGTCTTCCCTTCCCAGCTGATTTGCTGGCGCAAGTAGCTGCTCACTTGGGCATGCTCCGCAGCTTCCACTGCTATGCATCCCTTTGACCCACAGACATACATTATGAAATACTTTATAATTACTATATAATGTAATAATTACTTACGTTTTTGATGGCTTTCTCTATTTTACCAACTCGATTACCTCGGTCATGTTTAGAGATGGAAGACAGCGCCTGCGCCATTAGATCTTCTTGTTCTATCTCTAAATCTACATCAGGACAAGAAAGAATAGATGCAGTCATTTCAGTGTCAGGCGATTTAATAGATGATGTAGACATCTCTAGAATGTTGATCAGACTTAGTTTATGTGTGAGCGGAGACAGCTCATCTAAGTCTTTGCTGTCCTCGGAGTCATGGCCTGCTGAGTTAAGAGACGAAATGCTGCTAGATCTCGCTGACTCGAGGCTACCCTCTCCTGCGGCAGAGCTAGATACGGTACAAGCCATGTCGCTGACAGCCAAGTCTATCACACCGCTGTCCAGAGTGTCTGCCATACCGGCGAGAGTGAAATATATCTCTGCTAGCTCACACCAGAGAGACAGTTTTAATCCTTCCAATACTAGCTAGCTTAGAAAGCAGACTAAGTTGTAATCGCATTTAATGCCTACTCTGCTATCCCTACTGCAGCCGTATATAGATTTGTAATGAGATTATGTTTGATTGATTGTTTTTCTCAGGTGTGCCCTGTGAGCAGGGAGAATGCCAATGTATATTATTGTAGTGTAGCTTCCTTCGTCGCTATTTGCAATCAGAACCCAAAGATGAAGATCTCCTCACAGAACAATTACAACGCATACAATAATAATCAATTTCATCCGTAGCGAAATGTGTGCTTATTAGAGTACACATAAGACATGAATAATAATGTATCAAACCCAAGCTTGAGACCAACCCATGGCTCTAAACTGACATATACGCAGATAACATCTGATTATAAGGATATATCATACCCAAGAGACCTGAAAGTCGTGTCATGTCTAATAAATAATGAGCTTGCCTGTACCAACTACCGCTTTTGTTTTTTTTATAGTACCAGTCACATCCATTACAAGACAGATAATTATAATTTGCCCAGAGGGGTATCAGAAATAGATTGTACGCCTTAACTGTTATTTATCACCAAATGCTTCATTTCATTCTTGCCCCTCTAGTTTTTTTAATAGGTGACAATTTTAGACCACATCTGACAGATGCTCAATTTTAGAAAGTGGAGAGCATGTTTGGATTTGATGCAGATTGTGGCAGCTGGTGTTAAGATCTCATTCAGATGTTGCCAACAGATGTACAACATGTAATTACAAGAAGCTCTCCCTCCAGCGAATCGATAAAATCTGAGATCATTCCAGCTCTGTATATTAGTGTACTCAATTATGATGTAATTATATCTTCATTTCTCCTCCTAATGGAAAACTGATAAATCCAATCTGTGAACATCCTCAATTTGTTCACTTAGCCTAAGCCAGTTACTGTCCGAGTTTCGTCGGCATCCATCAAACCAGAGAGAATGGATTCTCCCTGATCAAACACTCAGAATCAAACACCTGAAATCTGAACTGCCTTGCAATCAATGCCAAATCTCGCAAAACCAAGTAATGTTTGTAAGATACCGATATTCATTAGTCTCCAAATTCGTCCTCCAGCTAACAGCCATTACTTTAATGCTTTCGACTACGTGAATGGACTGCACATTTTCTATTTTAATTATCCCCTGCAGAGTTGTCTTCTCATTAGAGATAGAAAATAAATCCCATCTTTGTACTTATGCGGTGCCTATCCATGCAGATAAGACTTTCTAATAAGGATCATGAATTGACTAACCAACTATACTGAAGATAAACATTTAATTGTGTACTTATGTTACAACTACCCGCCCCACAGCGAAGTGCACAAACAAAGCTGATAAAAGGCGACCCTAGCATGAAGGACTCAGTGGTCTCAGCAGCAGCAAGTATCTGTAACCTTATAATTCTCAATTCAAACTTTTCAGCTTGGTTGTTCAAAATCAATATGTCTTGTGCAAATAAAACCAACCCTTTCACCCCCCCCCCCTCGCTATGAGAGCAGTGTAGAAGTCACCCTCCACATTGTGTTTACACATTAGATGTGCCCACCGTCTACCAAACTATCACCTGTCAAGCAGATAGAATATACTTAGGTCTACTTGCTAAATAATCTGAATATCTAGATCTAGATAGAGGATGCTTACGCTGTAACTATCACAATAAGCACTATAACTTGCACCATTTGTTAAGAATGTAAAGGCAAGAAAGCCGACAACAAGGGGTTTGGATGACCTCCATTTTGCCCTAAGAGAAACCATCACCAACCTCTTTTCACTACAAACAAGACCTCCAGCAACACAATCCCTACTAGAGATCTTTTCTCAATTTTTATGGACATAGCCTCCTTTGCTGTTCTCAATGTATAATGATCATGCAACAGACGCAAATAAATAAATACAAATACAACGTAAATAATGTATAAATGACTCCTATCGAGCAGCTGACAGGAAAATGATGCTTGCTTACCTATCACGTGTATACCTGGCATCTGGCAGCTCGCATATGTCTCAATAACATAAGAAGGTATGCAATTTATTCCCAGCTGTTTTGCGGCAGCATTAATTCAGCCAACAGAAGCTTTATAATGTGGCAGCAGAATGAATTAGATGATCTTAAGACAGTTTTTTTTTCACTTTGATGTGCAAACATTATTGATTGTGTATTCTCAGTTTAATAAATTACCCAATGAGATGGACAGCATCACGTTTTATTACACAATCTTCTTTTCTTTTGTTATTTTGTTATTGCTTTTGTAATGCTTGACCCAGTAAGCAATAATAAAACAATCACTGCTAATTAATATTGGCAGCCATAATTTATAATTATCAATATGACATTTCAGAAAATCTGTGTCGTAGGAGATAACCAATCAAAAGTAAACCTAAGTTCCA
Organism: Membranipora membranacea; assembly: GCA_914767715.1. NCBI lineage: Eukaryota > Metazoa > Bryozoa > Gymnolaemata > Cheilostomatida > Membraniporidae > Membranipora > Membranipora membranacea. The sequence goes on from OU612068.1 coordinate 16,097,787, forward strand.
AATGCGACAGTCCTCAACCCTATGGTGGCAGTCTAGTGGTGGCTCTAAAGCCACTCAGTTACTGAGCTGTCAGCTGAGAGCCCCAGCTCTTTATCAATATTTAAAACTCAGAACGGAGGCTATTCCAAAAAAAACCTTGACTTGAATTATAAACTTACCATATCCAGTTACTGTGTGGAGAACCAGGGGAGGTATGTCTTTTTTCTCTGGCATCTACAACAAGAAACATCTCTGCATTAGATAAAAACTTACTGGTATCACATCAAAATATGCTCGGGATAGAAATTTTTGCAACATATCGGTACTTACAACGAGCAAAAGATGGTGAAATGAAGGAACCTATTTGGAGATGGGAAAGGTAAAAGAAATCACAGAGAAAATCCAATAATGTAATTGCGATCTTTCAGGCAGGTACTGCTAAGGAGAAATGCAAATGCAGCTAGGAAATCATGCATTTACCAAGATTGCCCATGAGTTGGTTACCATAACCTTTATGGTGGTTTAACTGTGTCAACTACATGGTATGTGAAGGACTTGCACCACTCCGGATCTGTCCGGGTCACTCTGGTAACTCATGAAGCAGCGGCCATGACCTCTACCACAATATCTGACCCACTTTCATCTAAATTGATCATCAATGCAGCTCCACACATAAACAAGGAGATCAAACGCTGTTCAATTACAGTTCAGTTTTATCCGCAGCACGATCATCAAATATTCAAGTCAAAGTGTTTACTAGTTGATAATGATGTAATCACTAATAATTGTATCAATCGGACAGTATTGATTAGCACTGGCTGGCACCTTTTAATATTCACCGTAGCATAGCATCCCGTACACCCAGACAAAACAAAATATTCTGACAATTTTCTTCCCACGTGCATCAAAACAGTCATAATAACCGCTCGTAAAAGTCTGGTCAAAGTGATATATTTACGATGTTTGGGGAATTGTCATCCCGCGGATCTTTACTCAATGATGATACCCTGTGTTAATTGATAGAGCTATAAATGTACCTTTAGAAAATGATGATAACTGCTTCGTAGGTACTCCATGTATGGAATGAAATCGTGAGACTACTTGAGATCACAGAACCTGCCTAGAATTCAAGCCGCTGTATCGACACTAATGCGCACTGAACTCTGCTGTCTTGACTTTGAACGATGATGCTTTCGACAACTTTGACAGTCAGAATATAAAGTCAGTCAGTTTGTTTGCCGATTACTGATACCTTGGTGTTATTGTACCCCAAGTAAATTCAGTTTGCTTTCAACTTTTCAAGTCAGCAGGGTTTTGAATTAATTGTATTACCGTGTTTGGCTGAATACACAATCAGCATTGTAAAGAGCTAAATCTGTTGTAAGCAGCTCATATAATAGCAGGTAATTGTATATTTCATATCAGCCTTAGCAATAACTACATCAGAAAAAGGCTAATAACAACAGCATTATTATTATGACTATATCAAGCTATCATGTAACTAATATTGCAATTGAACAGAGCAGATAAAATATTTTTATAAATATCTTTTCAATTACACCTCATAAAAATGCAGGCTTATATTGGAGGTTTAATCTTTTAAATCTCTCAGCCAGACTAGATTAGGAATACCAATCTAGGCAAACCCTGCAGGAGGCTGACACTAATTAGTGCTAGCATTTTAACTGTGTCCAAATCTATGCATTGCGTTTGTACCAGGGTGTTTTGGTTGCATTTCCTCAACATAGGAGTTGTCAACTCATAAGCACAAGTTCAGGCTATGGCTCATCAATTTGGTTTCGGCCCATAATGTATTTACCGTGATAACATAATGCATCATGATAGGAAAGCGACTGATAGGTAGTCTGACTTTTTGAAGCCAAGAGGGCTTGGTTAAAATTGACTTGGTGAAACCACTCACAATTAAATTATTATAAATATAATTCTCCTTTGTCAGGCTCTATCGAAAATTACTTGCCATGTTGGAATGTAATACTAATTTGATAAGGTGAATTTGTAACAATCTTATCAAAGAGGTAAATAGACTCACAGCTGACGAGAATGAGTACTATAAAATGACCTTCATTGCGGTTTTGCGATATGACAGCAAAGTTGTCTGTTCTTTGCACCGCAGCCAGGTGATTGATAAACTCATGACAGTATAGATTAAGTTATAATTAGAAATTTTGGTATCAGCATGAAATATATAATAGATACAAGAAACTTTTACCAATGGTAACAGCAAGAGCTTTTCCAGCTGCGAGTTCAGCATAGCATACAAGGAATCTATCCAAGGGCTTTTTTTCTCCTTTTTACCTCCCACCCTAACTGATATAGATCAAGTTTAATCCAATTGCCTGCATTGCAGTTGCTCCCTTCCACTGGTCATACCGCACACAGAACCCAGTGGACTTTTGTATTAGTTGGGAGTTGTCACCCCTTTTTTTACAAAAGCTCACAATACAGAAAATGCAGATCCACCGTGGCCTGACTCGAATGACCTAGTATGACCTAGCCCTAACCAAAGACTATCAATCCACACACTCTGTTGAACTCATTGACTTGGAATTTCGTGAACTTAAAACAGATAACCCTTGGACGCCTGTTGTGAACATAGGAGGGTACAACGTTGATCTAAAGTGAGTAAGACAAGTCCGGTGGACACCCAGAATCAATGATGGAGGTCCGCAAATTGTAAGGATGCTTCTAAATAGATAGGAATCTGATACAGCGGCAAAAGAAATTCTGGAGATTCATCAGAGCCTGGTCTGGTGACTAATTGAGTGCCATGCATCAGCATATTATTCTACGCTCAGGGGGAGGTGACTGAGGAAATGGCAAGGGTAAGCATTGATTTATTTTGTACACACCGCAAAGTATTCAATTTGAGCCTAACAGCCTATTTAGTATCTACATGAGAAGTAAACTCTGACCTAATTTGAAGCAAGCCGGTTCCTTAGTTGACAAAGAGTAGGACAAGAAGTGGCGGAGGCTGTAACAGTCCGGTAATCACATGACAGGCATGAACAATATGGCTACACATGGCGGCCATGTGTTCTTGAGGTTGTTCTGAATCTACTAGCAATTAATTCTATTGGGATGACATATAGAAAGGATAAAACTCTAAAAAAGCCCTCTAAATAGTTTTGACACCTACCCATGCTGATCCATTGACTATGATATCGCGATCAGGATATTCATCATAAAGTGGGGTTCTCTCGATTCCAGTAAGCGGTCTAAATTCCATCACCGTGGAGTGCATTGTGTTTGGCCTCGCCAACATCTTGAGTCCCCACTGTTGCCCGCTCCTAGAAACCGAGTTACGACTATCTGCGGGCAAGTCGGAGTCTAAAATGCAAGAATTCAAGTACCAAGTTTGAAGTCCATTGCTTCTCCTTACATGGCAATTAGCTTAATGGGTCTGTATGTTATCACTAATAGCCAAACTCACTAACATAAAATGTCACAGCAGCACAACAAGTTGTAATGTTTGTTTGGCACAAACAAAAACCTCACCTTACATATTTAAGCAGCAATATCCACTCTCAAAAACTATTCTTGTTTGATCAATGGCAAATCAGTGTTAAAAATTTTAAGAAGGTTTAACAGCTGGTAATAGGCTTACCTGAAATTCAAGGTTGAGACTTATCAACACTGGCAGTTCACAGAAAAAATATCAGATGTTTAGTGCTTGATTTATGAAGGTGATTGAAATATTTCTTGGTGCGAAGTTTTAGAAGTGGCAGGTTGAGAATAATGCATGGTCAAGCACAGTATCAATAAATAAACTTTACTTTTGAGTCTAACAAAATCTATTGTTTCTCCCAGACAAACAATGATTTTATTATGTCACTCAACTTGTTAATTATTCTGTTGTCTATGTTAATTGAATGATACAGGACGGTTTAATATGTAAAGGATAAAAGCAGGTTGCTCATAGGTTCAGTGAGCAAATTCATCATGACTTTTACAAGTAAGTAATGATGGCAGTTATATTTGTCACGTAGTATGCTAAACGCATCACAGTTAGCATTGATCGGTGATGAATAAAGTTAATATCTATCTATCTAGCCTATCTCAATGGTCCCTTATTTTGTTTCAAAAAAGGGAATTTTGAGATCATGCTTCATCACAGTGAAAAAGTGAAAAAAACAGAATTCACACTCTGTTCAGTACAGGGAGGGTGGGAAATCGTACAATACATAAAAACCTAACAACATTTTGAGTTGTGCTCCTTTCTTCACAACCAGTAGAATATCGACATAAACAATCAAATCGATCAAAGATGTCACACTTGCGGTCATTTTTTGCATGTGTCGTGGCATACGCTTGTCCCTGCAGCAGGGGGACATGAATTTATTCCTCTGTGTGAGTAACTGAATTGGGAAAACAATTGGAGCCCATAATTTAGAAAGTTTTGGTCTTCATAACCTTGAACACTGGGAGTTGCCTTTCTTGATGGAAGGCAGCGCCACTATCGCTGTGCTGCAGATATAGTGCATGTCGCAAGACTATCCTGCAGGCATTATGGTTGCTGTGTGTTACCCACTGTGGAGCAGAATGTCTTGTGCCACGCCAATTACATGCAAATCATTTATCAGAGGAAAGTTTAAAAGCTGTAGCAATGTCCTTCGACGTGTCTAAACACATCTTTAATTTTTGTGCAGACTCCGATCAAGAGAAGCATTTATTCCGACTACATGGGGTGTTTGGAACTTTGATTATAATGGTTGCATTACTAGCCTCCGTGTTTGGAGAGGTATCATGGTGTAAGCTGTCACCTTTAGTGAGAGGACACAGCAGAACTTATATCAAGATACTCTATATTATTGATATGTTCTTCGCAGCTGTAGCGTTTGTTCTCTTTGCACTTCCTCATATTGCCGCTGAACGTGAGTAGAGATGATATTTATGGGATTAATAATTTCTTTTGTAAATGTGTGGAAAGTTAGTTCTTTCAATCATCATCCATAAAGTTAATATTCAACTCTTTTCGTAGTTTGTAGTTCGTGTGTCCGGTTTGCTATAAGTGGCATTCCATTACCAACAACTGCCAGTTTGCATGATAGTTGAATGACACCAGTAACAAATCGGACCAAACATTTGATTAATGAGATTAGATCTGTCTCCTACTATTATATCTGCAGCTCAACTCTCAGATTATTCAATCAGTGAACTTGGATCATCGCTAATTTGTTATCAATTTAAAAAAATTCTTATGACTTGGTATTTAAAAAAATAAACTGTAATCATTAGTTTATACTGTAATATCATCTCATGCGGATTTATTTTTTCACAGCGGAGCGGCACACAGGTTTATATTACTATCGTCAGGTGGCGCTGGGACACATTATTATTCCTCTTAGATTCGCTGAGCAGTTACTGAGAATAGCATATATCTGGATTTTAGTGGCTGTGATCAAGAATGACGACAGAAAGAAATCGAAGGAAAATAAAGTGAGTGGGGAGTTAATAGCAGAGGGCGTCAGAAGGGGGGGGGGGGGCAAGAGTTTTGAGGTTAAACCTAATACCATAGCATGATATTAAGTCTATGGCCTAGACAGATTTGATTTCATTGACACAAGGAATTCTGTTATGGGTACGAAACCTTTCAACTGCTTAGTATTGCTGCCATTAAAAACTGTGAATCATGGTTTGAACAAATTCATGCTTTCACACTGAAACTAGTCTAAGTGCTCAGTCGGTTCCAATGCGAGTAAGTGGCATTACATTATCAACCACTCATCTCTACCATTAAAATGAGCGCTTGCTAATATAATGCCACAAACTACCATTGGAGCCGCCTGTGTACTTAGACTATTTGTGCCTGTGATTTTCTAGGGCTATTTTATTTGACAATGTCTTTCAATGACACTATGGTCAAATGTCTCATTTTCAGAATGCACGCAAAGGTATTGTGCTTCCGGAGAGCTACAAATCTGTCTATTGCAAACACTCAATTAAGATAAAAGAAGTAAGCGAAATAGTTGTCATCGCTCTTCTTGCGTTGAGCTCAAGCATACCGATACTTATGGCCTGGCAGAGGAAAAGGGCCTGGGAGCCCTGTCACTCAAACGAGCAAATCATCATGCTTGAGCGCACAGCGTATGGAAGATCCAACTTATTTACCTCGGGTTACAACAAACTATACATAATGTGTGTGAGTTATCTTCTACCGGCTATTATACTGTTTGTATACGGTGTTATGCGCTATCTCGATTCGAAACAAGAGAAACAACACAAATTGAATAGCCAAAAAACCACCAGACTGGACGGAAGCATAGCTACTGACCCTCCGGGTACTGATCGTGATGGTAAATATGTGCCTGAATGGCTTGTGCAGTTAATTTCTGTAAGCTACGTGCCAATAGCTATTTATGCATCACTAGAGCACCTGCAGGTACATGGAGTTAATGTAGGACTGCCATCAGTTGGTGTCAGCTATATGTTACACCTGTCACTGACCATATTAAAGACAGCTGTCAGCTACAGGTGGAGACAACTACGAGTAACGATTACTGGGATGAGGAGAGAAAATCAAGTGAGAATTTATCAGTGAGATATATTTTATACACCGTAAGATTTTCTTAGCTCTCTCACTTTTTTAAAACCTCAAAAGAAAGACCAGTAATGGTTTTTTTTCAAGATTGCCTAAAATCCTTGATCAATAATAAAGCCCGTTTTATATAAGCTGTGATATAATTATGGTGAGTTTGAAAGTGAAAGCAAAGTAAAAACTGTTGGTCTTATGTAATCAATCAAGGGATGACACGCCTTTGTGATATTCTAGTTATAGCTATCTCATATGATAAGAATATATTTTGCAATTCATACACATTAAAGTTTTCATAGAAATTTTTGACTTCAGAATTTATGTTCATATATGGAAAAATAGCCTTTGTCTGGTTATTATATAGGTTCACTCACTGATATTTCCTGAAGGACAAGAAATGTCAGTCAAGATGACACGTGATCTACGAAAACAGAAATCAAAAGAGGAGAAACTGCAACAACTAAGAGAAATGCTTGGCACTCAAACCACCTCTGATGGGAAGCCAAACAGACCAGACCCTTTCATGAGTTATCAGCCCTCCTTAGCTACAGTGATACTACAACCAATTATATATGGCACGGGAGTAAACTAGATTGGGTCGGGTTTATACAGATACTATTTACATGTATTACAATGAAATAAAAATCTGAATGAATAACAAAACTGGAAGAATGCAAAAATTTAAAGGTACATACATTTGCAAGCTGAACATATATATATATATATATACATTTTTGTATGTACCAATGTTTCACATGCGCAGATAGCGCAAATCATAGAATATTGCCATAGAAAAGGTTCGTGAATATGAATGCCTAAAATTAACAACAATTCATGTGAATAAGAAAAATATTTCCAAGGTCAGTCCCCACTACATACCTAAATACAGACCACCCATACAGCCAAAATACCTCAGCTCCGGGTCTGGAGCTAAAAGCGACCATACGTCTCCCCAAAGAGAAGTTGTTCACTTGTTAGATGGCAGCTCCCATTGTCTACAATAAAAATATATATCGAGTATGAGCTTTGGAGTCAAGATTTAATCTAGCTCTAAACAAGTTTAATGTAGGGCAGAGATGCAGAGGGGATATTATTTCTGTCCACAAAAGTACAGCCTACAGCCTACAGTGTACAGTATACAGTATATCCCAAAGACTTAAAAAAGTAAAAAGCGAATAAACAAAACTGAAACTTACCCTCCGAATACAGAGCTCTTCATGGTGGTCCTGGCAGGTGCTAGTCTCGAGGTGCTAGCTGTTGGTGTCACACCCCAGTTGACAGCCTGTACAGGGTCTCTGGCAGGTGGGTCTGGTACTTGTATGAAGTCACCCTGACTAGCTTGAGAACAGAGAGCGTCTATCAGATCACTTCCTCCTATTATTGTTGGCAGTCTAGTCGCATCCATTTTACCACACTACAACAACAGACGAATAGACACTGATTATGAGCACATTTAGCATTAAATTCCATTTATATATATATATATATATCTTTGAGTTGGATATGTTTTTGTGATGAAAGTTATAAGGTAATTTTCTGCCGTAAATTTCTGCTGTTATTCGATAACTCAAAAGTTAAATTAGGGTTTCTTACAACGTCTCTCCTCAAGGTGATTTTGATGGTAATTTCTATGGAGTATTCTGAGTGAGGAACTTGTGGCTGAAAATGGGACCTACCTTTTTAAATCGTTTGAAGTTAGGCACCCATTTACCGTTCCACAAAGCCATACCCTCTCTCTCCTCTAGGGCACCCGTCTGTTGTTGCCTGCGTGGTCTATTATTACATATCAGCGAAGCATAATCTACCTGCATGTGATCCCAGCTGTCGCCGATCTCCTTCTGTCGTTCATCTGTTACATCCTACATAAAATAATTCAATAACATTAAACATTTATTCTCAATCTCAGAGTTACAAATATTAGAATCACTAATAAAAACATCTACAATGTTGAAGGATTTGGATTCTTAGCTGGTAAAAGAAAGTTGTCATGATGTATATTATATAGCAAAACAAGATGCATATACCTAGTATATATACCTTGTGGCATATATCTAGTAAGCATATACTTTTGTAACACAGCAGGCAGAAGGTGGTCTTAGTGTTGCTACTAGGAGGGTCATCATAACAGTTGCCACAACTGCTGGTGCCACAGCAGCAGCTACAACTTCAGGTGTTCTTGCTACCACCCTGGGCCATGTTAAAACTGACCGTTCTTCTCCGAGAGTGCGACGGTCACTTGAGACATATGGAAGTAGGGCGGATGGTGTCTTGAATAAGGTTACCCAGTCATTACCTGGTGGTTTAGACAGGATTCGTCACAGGCTGCTTGATGGTGTTAAGAAGTTTTGGCAATACCCTGCTAGGTTTCTCAGAGATAGTGCTGTTAAGATGTTTTTAGCATATGTTAAGGGTGAGATAGATACAGATGGCCTCCCAGCTAAGTTTTTATCATGGGTTAAGTATTGGATGCAGCACAAGGACATCAACCCTATTATTGCTGTCCAAATCAAGGATGCTGTGACCAAAGCACATAACACTAACCCAGTTCTCCATGGATTTATGTTGCTTCTTGGTAACCTTCTCAAGAAGTGGCTAGAACCTAAGCCAACTGGTATGGACTATATTTGGTACAGCCTTCCTGAGAATGTGCATAACCTGTATGATATTGCATCTGGTGTGATAACCTTGGATGGTACCTTTACCTCTACCACTGACCCACTTGTTAGGAGGCTTGCCTTTGCTGTATATCTGCTCACCAAGATAGCACCAAGAATGCGAGAGGCAATAGCACAAAATGCTGGTGTGTTACTGTCTCCTAACTTTTATGAGCGAATGAGTGGAATGGTGCCAGGTGGGCTCAGAATGCTTGTGTCTGATCTTAGTGGGAAAATACATGAGATGAGCACTGGGTGGTTTGAAAATGGGGTATATATTGGGAGCAAGGGCCTAAACATGTCTAAGAATATTGATGTAAGACATGCTGCCCAGCAAATGTATAACATACTGCAAAGGACACAGGCCAAATCACTACCATTTAAGATTCTTAAGGCACTACAAGAGCTGTAAAATGCCCATATAAACCCATTGCACTCAGCTTTGGGTGGTGTGAATCCACTGTTACCAGACCTAGAACATGCTGATCTCCCTTCTGTTGCTGAGCCTACTGAAAGCATGAAGAAGGTTAGAAAGTCTCGGTCTGTAAGGTTTAACCCTATGTCTGATGAGACATTTATTCACCATTACACACCTAGGCGTGTTGCTAAACCACTTTCCAGGATTAAGGTAACTACAGCTGAACCACAGGAGCAGGCTGAGTCTGTGGCAGCTCAGACAGAACCAGTGTTGCCACCAGTTAGCCCTCAACTGGAATATGCCCAGGAACAACAGGAGTCACGTACTGTATGGTCACAGATCTCACAGGTATTTAAATATTGGTGGAATGCTGATGATGCCATGGAAACTGATGACACTGTCGAAGGCAGGACAACCCTAATTCGCAGAGTGTAAATCTCACATATATTTATATTTACAGTAGACACCACCCCTGTTAACCAATGTCTGCAAAAAGAAATGGCTCAAAGGCTAAGACTGCAGGCACAAAAAAAGCCAGTCAAGAAACGCCCTACCAGCAGACTACAACAGTGCGCAAGAGAACTACCGAGGTTTTCACTGTACAGTCCAAAAAGCTGAGCTATGGACCACCTAGCAGGTTATGTGCTGATCTAGACCAGACAGATGGTGACAGTACTGCAACCAACTGGACTGATTATAATGTAATCAAACCTACAGGGGTCACTGGCAAAGAGGATATCTTAGTCCAGACCACCGGTGAGGCTGCTAAAAAGGGTCATGACCTGCAATATTTTGCTGGTGGTGGTAAGCTTGAACTGAGAATTAAGGTGGCAGATGTTAGCAATCACCCATATTTCATACCCTATCAAGAAACTGCTAAAGATCTGACCACCTATAATATCAAACAGTTCAGCACCCTTTTGCCTGCCACAGGAGACCTGAGATATGTGGTCATCAATGAGACAGATCCTGTCTCTGGCAAAAAGTATCCTGCCATGCATGCCATCAAGACCTCATGGGCTGTGGAGTCTATTGATGTCAAAGACAGCAATTGGGAGTATCTCAATGGGTGGCAAAGACATGATAACTGTACTGATGGCATATTGTGGAAAGCCCCTGAACACCAGTTTTATATGTGTGTGTATGGTGCTGGTGCACCTACATATAAAAAGGTCATAAATGAATCACCCATCACTGGTGACACAAACTGGCCTGATGATGGTACTATTCCTGGGTGGAATACTGGTTCATCAGGTGCACCTGATGATGAAGAAGGTGCTAAGAACCGTAATTGGATTGCAACTAGACCTGACATGGATTTGATAAAAGACCCCCGTACCAACATGGATGCCATATATCATGGCTATCATGTTCAAAATGGTGCCCCACCCACCCACAAATATCACTTTGTACCTACCAGAGATGGTTCAAACCCAATCACCTGTGATGGTGATATTTTGGCCATTGACTATGTTGATATCCGTACACTGAAGTCTGAAGATGGTAATACCAGATTTCAATATAACCCTGCCAATGAGTTTACTGTCAAGCTGGTCATGGTTGCCCAAGACTGGACTGAAAAGATTAAAGCTCATGATGCAGGTGATGTTGTTGCTGATGTAACCCCCAAAATTTGGATACCTAAGGCTGACACAGCTGCCATTAAAATGGAGGTAAACAAAATAGCTGTGACAGCAAGTGAACCTATGATAGGGGGGCTAAAGTCAACCACTGCTGGTCCCAGCTGGAGGTCTGCACTTGCAACACAAGCTATTTCATCTGTCCAGCCACAATTTGGTCCTGATTTCAAAACTAAAGGTCATGTATTCACTATGTCATGGAAGGCTGCTAAAGATGATGAACTAGAGAAGCTTGACGAAGTAGATGCCCCTAGGTTAAGTCAAAAATGTCCTATTGAAGAGACTGAAACTGTAAAAGAAACCCTCCCTCCACTTTCTACCATAGGTGTTGGTACACAAGCAAGAGTGCATGAAGTAACACAGTCTTCACACAATGACTATGATGATGGTAGTTTTTGGACCTCTATTCAAAGGCAGTTTCAAAACCTCCATGACCGCACAATAAATCTGACCAGAGGCCTTCGTCCTCAAAAGGTGCAAATTATGGCTATGCAAAACAAAATACCCCACTATGCCCATGAGAACTTTCATTGTCCTAGCAAAATCCCCCATCTGCCATGAATGTGCCAATCATTGATGTATTTATAACCACTTCCTCATATTTCTGAGTGGACTTTTACTATGGAATGTTTTACTATGGAATGTTTTACTATGATATCTTTATTTGTATATAATATATAATAAAAACTTCACACAATACAATCACACCATTTCTAGACATTTGTAAAATATCAAATAAAGCTTATAAATTGTGATAGACAAGCATGATGTGCATATAAATGGATATAATAAAATCTGTACATATATAGACTTCAGGTGACACAAAACAAATAATACATATATAGGTTAAATTATCTAGATCAAGAGGGTGTAGGTTAGGTTATCTAAATCAAAAGGGTGTCACTAACAAGGCAATCATCTGCCTGTGAAACATCAGATGCTGTTTGGATTTCATGCATGCTTATAAAGAAACGTTCAGCTGCCCCTACCATTTTTGCCATACCAGCCACAGTGTGATATTTACAAAGGGTGGTGAAGGTCTTATGAAGAGAAACTTGGATAGGATAGGCCATGGAAAGAAGTCGGACATAGGTGCTGTCCATGTTAGGGAGTGCAATCTGCATGAGGTTTGTCTTGACAGAGAAAGGGTTTGTAAAGTGCACCTCTTGCACTCTTGTCTGAACATTTCTGGTGTGATCAGAAGCCCTATAGTTACTTGTAGCCATGATAGGAGGAATACGCATAGTTATAGGGTCTTTGTTTTTGGCCTCAATGGAACATTGGTTACCATCCATCTCAGATCTGTACCTCTCATCAACAATCCTCCATTGCTCAGGTGTTATATCATCCATAAACAATATCCGTGGGACATCACAAATCTCTCTAGCCAAAGATGCAAAAGCAAACCTCATATCATTAGACAAGGTGACACTGTCAACCTTCCCTAATGAGGCAGCAGATATCTGTGCAACAGTAGACTTGAAGCATCTTGCCTCACCCCACAAACAAATAGAAGAGCGCCTGAATGTGGTGTTCACAGCAACATCCTTAAAGATGTCATGGTAATGTATGAATGCATCAACACAATGTGGGAGTGAGGCCTTGCTCTCTGGAAACAGAGAAACAAATAGCAGAAACATGGCAACAGCCTCAGCAGCAGAACCAAACACAAGCTTGAATATGTAGTAGGCATGGTGCCTGGCAAGGTTGAGATCCACCTTGTGCCTATACATAGCAGGTGAACAGTCTGTGCATAACAGATACTCCAAATACTCAAGCCTTGACATGATGAGACCATTAAAGGTGTCCCTTGACTCATGGATATCAGCGAGCAAAGGTGATGTATACATAGGGTCATCATATATGTAACCATCTGCAGGATATATGGCTGGGTCTGGCAAACCATAGAGTATAAAGACACCAGTACCCTTGGCAGTATCCTTGTCACAGGCATTAAGATAAACCTGATATTGGTCAACAGTATCAACAGAAACAGTATCATATGTGGCCTGGAGAACAGTGTGTGTCAACTGTTCAACAGAGTGTGTGCCAAGATATGAAATATAACCAGGGGTACCAGAGAAGTATCCTAGCCTTTGAAAGCCTTTAGCATTGTTACAGGGCCGCATCTTATTCCAATCCCAATATTCTCTGTTAGATGGCCTGGTGGTCTCAGCCTGTTGTACCATACTTGCATATGTTTTGGCTGTTTTGATAAGATGGGTCTTTGTGCTCTTAAGAGATATGGCATACATACTCTGTTGATACCTATTGTGAAACAGGTTTTTCTGGTCCAAAGAAAGATCTGAGAAAGCCAAGACAGGGTCTATGAATGTATGGTATTGGGCTATGAGGGTGGTAAGAGACATAGTGCATGTAGTACATGATTGCCCCTGGCAGGTCTTGGTGAGATGTCTGACCAATGCACAAATCTTGTTGTCCTCAAGAGGGAGAAATACATTGTGCTTGATGAGGTTAGTGATGAGGTGTTCAAGGACAACAAACTCATTGTTGCTGTCCTGATCCTCATAAACAGATGCCATGGTGAGGATGGGAAGCATACTGGCATGGACAACATGAGCATCAGAATAAACAGGGATATTCAGTGTCTCCTCAATCTGAGCCGCAATGGCAGCAATAGCCTCCCTATATAGCTTGATTCTCTGTGGCTTATCTAGGTGTATAACTATGGTGACACCTCTATAATCAGGGGTACATACAAGTGGAAACACATCAAAATGTTTTGGTGTGCCAGATGCAGAAGGCTGTGTGTTGATGGCGCCAACCCTTAGATGTTTCATGGTAGCAGAAAAGGCAAGTGCTGGTGGTGGTGCCTGCTGTCCATTTTCTACAGATTTAGAGAGGTTTGCTATGACAGACATGGGATCTGTAAGTCCCCCTGTGGCTTTAGCAGTTGCAACATCAGACTGTGTGAGTGATGCCAAAACAGATTTCAGGTTGTGTGAGATGAGGTGTTTTTCTCTAAATACATGGGCAGGTGACAGGGATCTGATGGTAAGGGCAGCTTGCCATAACAAAACAGAAAGGTTTGTAACAGCAACAGAATTATATGAACAGTGTCTATCATATGAAAACAGGTTAAGCATCAGATATCTACCCTGAACTGATTTTTGTGACAGCTTGCTGTATATGGTGGGCTGATATTTTTCATGTATGTTAGAGATCCACTCAGTAAAGGGAGACAGGTGGTCTCCAAGAAGGTTTTTAGTTTCATCAGGAATGTCAGGTGGTATATACATGGTGACTCCTCTGTAGATAGGGATATTGGCATCATAGTCCATATCTTTCATGTTGCCCCTGCCACAGGTATCAGTGGCACCTTTGCTTGTAACCTCTATGGCTGAAAATGAGACAGGCTGGGTGAGAAGCTGGCTATCTATTAGTGGGTCATCAGCTGTCTTTAGAGTCTAAAAAAATTAAATTAAAATATATAACACCTAAAAATGTTATTTAATAAATTATATAACAATTAATCAGGTTATCAATAATAATCACCTTTGGGCTCCTGTCATTGTCCTCATCATCATCAGGTGTCATTCCTCTCTTGGTACCATCTATTGAGTCACGGTCAGATCCGGGACTCCCACTTGAGTCTGAGTTGATTACTTCCTCAACATCTCTGAGCATCAGCTGTAATTAATAACAAAGCTTAGTCATCATTTCCCTAAAACTAAGGAAAATCCACAACATTTTGGAAAAACCATAGATTACATTCCCACCTGTTGATGTAGTCGTGCATGTGAAAATTCCTCTTCTATCTCATCATCATCTAGGAAGTCAGCATCCTCCTGTGTAGGCTGGTCATCTACATTTTCCTCTTCAGATTCCGATGAATGCTCAGCTTCATTATCCCACCGAAAAACCGAAGGTTTGGAGGTGGTATTAAGGTAATGCCCATGAAGCAACTCTCATAGGGGACTTCTGAAAACTTATGTGGCAGCTGAGCCCTATTTTTGCACACAATAAACACCTACAGTTTTGCCCATCCACCTTCAATTATTGTCAACTTAACTAGATTCATACCTGATCTTCTCTTTGGGAGCAATATGAAAACCAGCAGTTGATGCTATGACATAGAAAACTTGCAACAGCCAGCACAGGTTTTTGGCTTTTTCTAGCCATTTTTATTCAATCCAATAGACATAGTTTGTCTATGTGCAATCCTCAATCACTCCTCAGAGCAACTTAATAAAGCCTAAGTGCCTGGGCAATATGTGTAAAATTATCTGCTTTAATAGAAATTTCAATGGTTAAAATTTGCTCAAATATATATTTCTATGGTTCAAAGGCTAATATCTAATAGAGGCAGTCATACCTGAGCAAATCATTTTAGCCTGAGTGCCTGGGCAAAAATCTGGCTCAATAGAAATAGCAATGATTCAATTCTGCTTTATAGAAATTTCTATGGTTCCGAAGCTAATCACTATAAATGGCACAAAACAATTATACTACAGCCAATAGGCCACTTGCAAATTCTTAGTTGCTTGAACTTTGCACTTTTGAGCCAAGAACTGTTAAATTTCAAATTTTTGGGCAATTTGTGGTCAACCAGTAAACAGTCAACAAGCCAGGCAGGAAATTTCAGGGATCCTCTCTACTTTCAAGTAATTATTTAACTCTATTCTCTCATTAGAAACTTCATTCTTTTGGTATTATATAGATTAGATTATTTTGTTTTTTCTTATTACAATATCATCGTCATGTAATCTGCGTTAATTACGCCGCTCCCATGTGAGTTTCGATAACTTCTCACAGATTATACTATCATTCACTTCTCCTGGTAGCTGCCGCCTATGTGCCTACCATTATCATTTGTCATTTATTTTACCTCTTCAATTTACCACGAGCAATTTACAACCTCATTATTACGTCTTGATCCGGTGCATGTCTTTACGTCATAATTCGGTTTACAAACAAATCAGTGAACCCCTAGTTTGCAAACTATTTGTTGCGTCGCTGTGTCGCTGCGTCACTATTCGCTGTGGCTACCTATGTAGTCTCAATCGCAATTACCTAATGAGCTGGTCAGTATAGTACACTGTGGGTTCGTTTCTCAGCATGTTTGCTGCTCTATTTTTTGGAAAGCAGCAGTGGACATTACTTGTTATCTCAGATCTCATCGTTAGAAGCTTGCCACAATATTTTGTATTTATTTACCAGGCAGCGCTTTGTCTCAGTACTATAAACATTGTTGTATCAGATCTCTAAGCTAGAAGCTTGCCGCAAACCTTTTTTTTTATTTATCAGGCAGCACTTATCATGACAGACTTTTAGCTCTGTTATCATGTCTCAGTAAGCGTGAGCTATTAAGCTGCATAGTAAGCTGTGGGTTTGAATCTCTCAGGTTTGCTGCACTTTTTTTTTGGAAAGCAGCTATCAACATTTTAATTTTCAGATCTCATAGGGTTTGAAACTCAGTTATAAGTGGCGTTTGTCACATTGAAACTGTACACGGCTAATCTCTATTATTGAACATCTGAGTAGAACCATAGGACAAAACAACAATTTAGATTATAAGCAAACAATCAGTAGGGAGTACACTTTTCCAATTATAACATCAGAGAGTCTTGAAAAGGACCAGGTAATTCTCTATCATACTCTAATTTGCCAGCACTATATTACATTTTCACTTTGCTTATCATTTACCACAGACACTGCTATATTTTACTGATTTTTTTTATCGCATCATTATCACTCTGTGCCTCATAGTTAATACGCATTGTAATCTATGAGTGTCACCTAGTTTCGGCTTATATAAACCACCTTCCTCCCGTTTTGTCCCTCATCAGGTTTGCTGCTCTATTTTTTAGAAAACAGCAGTGGACACTAATTGTTATCCCAGATCTCATCGTTAGAAGCTTGCCACAATATTTTGTATTTATTTACCAGGCAGCGCTTTGTCTCAGTACTATAAACATTGTTGTATCAGATCTCAAAGCTAGAAGCTTGCCGCAAACCTTTTTTTTTATTTATCAGGCAGCACTTATCATGACAGACTTTTAGCTCTGTTATCATGTCTCAGTAAGCATGAGCTATTAAGCTGCATAGTAAGCTGTGGGATTGAATCTCTCAGGTTTGCTGCACTTTTTTTTTGGAAAGCAGCTATCAACATTTTAATTTTCAGATCTCATAGGGTTTGAAACTCAGTTATAAGTGGCGTTTGTCACATTAAAACTGTACACTGCTAATCTCTATTATTGAACATCCCAGTAGAACCATAGGACAAAACAACAATTTAGATTATAAGCAAACAATCAGTAGGGAGTACACTTTTCTAATTATAACATCAGAGAGTCTTGAAAAGGACCAGGCAATTCTCTATCATACTCTAATTTGCCAGCACTATATTACATTTTCACTTTGCTTATCATTTACCACAGGCACTGCTATATTTTACTGATTTTTTTTATCGCATCATTATCACTCTGTGCCTCATAGCTCCTCAGGTACATGCAAACTTCGACTGGCTCATTCATTCTCAACTTAATCACCATCTTATCCAACCATCCCGCTCTTTCCTCGTACAATCTAAGAATGCTGATCCAGTCAACCAGCCTGCCATTTTACATGACCCAGATTATCACCCTCAGCAGCTCAATGCTGAACAGAGACGTGTGTATGATCATGTACATGCCCATACTATCAACCCTCAGGCTGACCCCTTGGCTATGCTCGTTCTTGGTACTGCGGGTACAGGTAAATCATACCTCATTTACTGCCTACATCAACTTCTCGGCCAATCAGTCACACTCTTAGCACCGACTGGTGTTGCTGCTGTAAATATTGGTGGTGCTACTCTACATTCTCACCTACTGTTTCCTAATGTACACAGCTTTGCACAGCTAAGAGGTCCCTCACTGCAAAAACTTCAAGACAAGTTCCATGCTACTCGTTACGTCATAATAGACGAAGTCTCCATGATTGGCTGTAGCATGCTAAATGCCATCAACAAACGGCTGCAGCAAGCCTTTCCAGAATCATCGGCGATTTCGGCCAGCTTCCACCTGTTGGTGACAGTCGCCTTTTCTATCCCAATGCAGCAAGCCCAAAGGCTGTCTTAGGAAATTTGGCCTACCAAAACATTCGGAGGGTTTTTTTTTTGACAGAATGTGTTAGGCAGGCCAATGACCATGGGTTCAGGGACTTGTTGCTCAGGCTCAGAGACGGGATCAGTACCCGCAATGATTATGATCTTCTAGCTACTCGCTTTCAAGGTGTGGCTGATGAAGCCAACTTCCAACAGTCTGTAAGACTCTTTCCAAAGCGCCAGTCAGTTGCAGAGTACAATGCCGAGAGACTTCTGCTACTTGGCAGCCCTATTGCTACTTTTGAAAGTGCCCACAACATGAACCAAGCCAAAAATGCTCAAAGTGATGATGCTGGTGGCCTTGAACGCTGGCTATCGCTTGCTGAAGGGGCAAGTATTATGCTTCGCTCCAACCTCTGGGTACAGAAAGGCCTAGTCAATGGCACTGTGGGCACTGTCACCCACATTATATTCGACCGTGAAGGGCCACCTGCACTACCAGCCGTTGTCATTTGTACCTTCCCAAGTTATACCGGCCCTTCTTTCCTCCCTCATGTTCCAGGTAGCTTTCCAGTAACTCCAATCACACGCACCTGGACATCAGGCGTTAACACTCTGAGTAGGACGGGCTTCCCATTATCATTGAGCTGGGCACTGACAATTCATAAATGCCAGGGTCTCACCTTGCAGCAGGCTTACATTGACATTGGGGACCGCGACACAAGCGTGGGTCTTTCTTTCGTCGCCCTTTCAAGAGCAAGATCATTACAGCATCTCCTTCTGACACCATTTCCTTTTGACCGGATTTCACACTTGGCTGACTTGCCAAGTATGGTCCAAAGGAAAAATGAAGAGCGGCGCTTACAACGCCAGTAAAGCGACAATGTACATTGTTTCATAATTTTTTAACTTACTCTCTACTAATACGGTTTTAAAGCTGTTTTTAGATTAATCTTCAGATTTTATCACAGGCGATATTTTTACTACGTTTCTATAACTTTTTATACAAAAAAAATCAAACAACAAAAAACAACAAACTCAGCCTGAGACGGTCCCAAGCCCGGTTGCATGAATGAGGAGGGGTTGTTACAATTGTCATCAAACGTCAACGTAATTTCATATCTTTTGCAGTTATACAAATGTCTTACATTACTCTGACAAATTAACTAATTCAACTACATTGATCTGAACAGCTATGCGTCTTTTCGGTGGGGTCTCTGATCGTATCAGTTCTAGTTAATAAATGATTTAATTCCTGGTAGTCTAGACATTTTGGTGAATACAAATGTAACAATTATTAAAACTTTTGAATGGTGATGGCTTGTTTGACTATTTGAATTTAGCGGCAGGATGTGACATAAGATTGTTGATACCATATATCCTATACATGTGCATAACATGCTACACAGTTGAAGTGGCCTGTATTACTTCAAAATAATGTCAAATATCGCTGGGTTAGACATACTTGCAGTTGATGATTTTGCATAGGTTCCTGCTTCACAGCAAGCCTATCACATGCAGGCTCTGACTTCACCGTAGATTTGTTCTTCATATCAAAAACATCGGTAACCGATTCCTCCATGGTCTCTGATTGGTCCATCAGCGGTAGTCTGATCTCTGATTGGTTTAGATTGTCTTTTCTAGATGTGGTTGATGATTGTGTCTCTTCAACAACGCTCATGTCAAAATCTGAAACTTCCTAAAATTGGAGTTCAATAGATGTATAAGCTGTTTCAGGATTGGCAGCGCTCAAGGTTCTTTTAATCTAATTAATGAGCTGACGTCTTAATCTTGATCTTTGTCATAGATGATTTGACATGACCTTCGTTGCAGGAAATTGGCGCAATGTTTTGTTGTTATTCAACCTATGTGAGAAGATTTTTTTCAGCAAATTCGATCCCCATTACAAAAAAAATCATATTTATCATCTTATAAATACATATAGAAATACATATTTCATGATCTTAAAGATATATATTATTTATAATCTTATTATAATTACCTGAGCTCCTATTCTTGTTACTCTATTAGTAGTGCTGTCGTCTGGCATGGACGGCATTGTTGAGTTATCCCCCACTGTTATCTGAGCAGTCGCCTCAAGCATACTGTCACCAGGGAGGGCACTGTCCCCGAGAAGGGCGCTGTCCCTGGGGAGGGCGCTGTCCAGTTGTGTGGTGTGAGCAGAATCACCTGCTGTTTGCTGTAGCCGTGTTTCTGCAGTATCTAAGGTAGCTTTTGTTGACGTGACCAATTGTGGCTCAAATGTATGTAAGGTTGATGCTGCGTTTCTGGCTGATGTTCTTAATCTAAATAAAAATTTAAAATAAATTATGCTTAATGCAGCTTTTTGTTTTAGATGACAATTGAGAAATAACAAGAAGTCAAGAGAATTATAACATATGGTCCATTATATAATGATGGACATATATAATAATCATTAAAACTATATTATATTATTAAAACTAATAAATCCATCTCCCACTTAAATCCCAGGAGGGCACTCAAATTCATGTTAGAGTGCTACCTTTTCTAATAAACAATTAATCCAATATTAGTTCAAGTATACCAGACTCAGCCTCCTCCCAATCATTCCATAAAAAATTATCAGAACATCAGCCACAGAGCTATGGGTTAAAAGTGGGTTAAGATTACAAGTTCTTTCTCTGCCCAAAAACTGAGAAATAATGGTGCCAAGCTGCTCTCAGTTTGCAGGCAGGTTGGAGCACACCTTGGGCAACAATTGAGCTCAGTAGTCAGTAGTTCTGTGTACATGGATTGCTGTCATTCTGATATGAACCCTAGCTGTCAATCAAGTTAGCCTGTCATGAATAGTTTGACAAGGCAGGCTACAATCAAGTATAGAAAGCTGATAATTTATTAATTACAGGTTGCACAGGAAATATTAACTGCCACGTACACAATTTTGATTTAAAACAGGAGTTATCTGCTCCTTCTCCAACAAGCGTCGGTGGTGTAAAGGTTAGCATTGTTGCCTTCCAAGCAATAGATCCGGGTTCGATTCCCGGCCGACGCACAGTTTTACAAATTATTGAGGAGGGACAACTGGGAATAATGGCAATCTACCAACCTTTTCCCATTAGCTTGTGTGGAATCATTGTTTCCCTGTGATTTCCTTTTAACTTGAGGTGACGCTGTAGATGGCTCGAGTTTAACCTTAAAAAGCAGATCAACAATATGACTAATATTCAATACAACTTGAGGAAAAACTTCTTTTAAATATACAATTCTTACAGAATGACATCCTCAAACCAATGAACTGCGCCTCATTGCCCAAACAATATGTAATCGAACTCCTGATATATAAACAAATTCGCAACAATCATAACTCGAAGTGGGCATGATGATGGAAATAGTATGTAGATAATGAAATGCTACAGACCTTGGCTGATTGAGTCTTGCCGGGTGTAGCTCTTGAGGCTATCTTCTGTGTCTCAAAGACAGTGGTTACATCAGGTGGTGGTAACATTTCTGCTATATGCATACTTCTATCTGACATGCTATAATTAAATGGTCATTTCTCTGACAAGCAGGAAACATGACATATTTATGAAGTCACTCAATAACTGAACAACTTTGCTTCATGTTAATTTACAAATTCAATGACGGGGAAAACGGTTTCAAAATGAAAAAGTTGCATTGGCCGGGAATTGAACCCGGGCCTCCCGCGTGGCAGGCGAGAATTCTACCACTGAACCACCAATGCTTCATACGTGACAGAGTGAAATGTATAAATAAGGCCCTTGTCAAACTGCGATATAGCAATAATAAGCCAATCAAAATGAACCATTTGGGCTGGCTCCGCCCATTTTGTCACATTAGTTACTATGTTCGTCTAAAATTGAGAATATTACCAGGGTGGACAACTCTACTTTCTTAAAATTGAGAATAATATGCATCTGTTACCTGCTGTTATATCATCACATTACAACCTAAATTGATAGGCATTATACAGCGTAATAGGACACATTTAATCCGCTGTGTATTGCCACCAGTGGTTTGATAATTAATTTATTAATTGTGAAGAAGAAGACTGTAAACAGACTTGATAGAATTTAGCTCTTTTCAAATGATACACTTAACAACTATTTGCTTCTTGTCTATACTCTGGTTCATGTTGATGTTGCTGAACTAGCTGTAACAACCCATCCAGGGCTCAACTTCTCATTTCACTATTTGTCAATTGGGCATTTCATTGTACAAATTTGTACAGAGGTATACAACCATAAGGCCTTTCTCTGATCCCTGTAGTTATGTATTTATTTATATTGTTTATAATGATTCAATTTGATATGGCCGTAGTGCAATCTATAAATTAAGCCATCTTCATGGCATCAGGAATAAGCTGCAATGATGTTCTCAAATATGTTTCCTAGCTTTCCCAGTATATGGTTGTTATATCTAACATCACCATGCACAAAATATAACTTCTTGTCTGCTAAATCGTTGACAGTTGATTTGTGTTCCTGCAGGATTATTTCCGATCATGTCAAATAGACAAGTCAAGTCAATTAAAGAAGTGATGTAGGAATTATTTAATAATGAAGATTTGAAATATGTGACTGCTAGTTCCATAGTGATATTAAATGTAATAATATATAATAACACTACAGAGAAAGGATATATCCTTACTCTGTGAGAACACTATGGCTAAATTAGAAGCTATGTCAAATAAGTTTGATGGGAGATAGGGAGGAATAAGAAAATCTAAAATCGAGGCAGCAGGCAGTAGGAGCTTGGTGTAAAAGCAGTTGTGGTGCTGCAATATTATCATCAACAGCCTTTGGCTGCCAAAGTGCTCATCGCCCACAAACCACCTTTCTTCTCCGAGGCTTGAATGTTGGTCAGGGACAAACAATTCAAGCCTCTTATAGTATCCCAAGATCTTCGCTATTTTGTTTCATGACAGGACATGACCCATAAATCCCAAGTATTTATCCTATTGTATTAATTTTTTGTTTTGAAGTAGAATATCGTTGAGATGAGAATTGATGTCAATAAAAGTGTTAGAAAATATCAAGAGTGTCCCTTAAGAGGTCATCATTAGAAGCATCTGCATTTCCATATTTATCATGATTAGATTATAGATAAATGAATTACCTTGGTTTTGCTGACATCTGTGAGTCAGGTACTAAAATACTTGTGGATGTGTTGGCAGCGGCTGCCGTGGACCGGGCGCTGACTCGACGAGTGGCAGAGGCAGGCTGAGGTGTGCTAGCCTGAGTCTGTCTCTGAGTGTTCTGCAGTTTCTGTGAGAACTCTTCGTGTAGTTTTGTACCTAAAATATAATAAATATGGTTAGTGACGGTTGGATCACTGCAAGGTTCAAGCTGCTCTTTTTTTGAAAATATTGCACCTCAGTTAAACTTTGATTTGAAAACTTATAGTTCAGCGCCAGACATTTGTGAGAAACACTGAGAAATTGTTGGTGCGTCATTGAGCAGACTGCCTTCACTGCATGATGTAACTGTACCTTCTTATATAAGCAAAAGATCTGGAAATAATTTACTAAATATAAAGGATTTAGAGGGAGTTGATAGCGATGTTTTGGCTAAAAAATGTATAGCCCCTTGTTGATTATTATCTAACATTGCTAGCTTGACCATTTCATTGCAGTTCTGGCTTCTAGCTTTGCTACCTGTTCTCTGTGATTATTATTGGTGATCGTTAGTCTGGGTTTCCAGACAATCAACATAACATCGCTACATTGATGCTCAATTAGAATCCGTTGAATATATCCTTGCACACTACCATATCGGCAGTAACACATCGTCAAGGCTGAAAACACACTACAAAGTCAACAGCATCTCAAACAAGAATAAAAATGAGAGTCTTTGTTGTATATTTCAATTTGATAGATTGTTTTAACAGTCACAGGTAACTAGATGTGATTTTTATCAGAGAACAACCAAGGGCATGTTGTTACCAATTCTAGGGGTTGTTGTGCTGGTATAATAATACGATTATATTTATTGAAAAATAAAACTACATTTTTTTACACTCATTTTAACACATGGACAATAATTGATGCAACAGAGAAAAGTGCTGAGCTAAAAATAAGTGTAGGCTACTTGCATTTATAAAAAAAACCAATTTGTTTATATGGAGAAGAGAACTGAAGAATAAAACGAAAATTTTCATAATTTCGTGGGAAAATGATGCACAAGTGGAAAATTAATAGCCAAATACCAAACGAATAGTGTAAGAGGTTTACAATAGAATACTTGTTAATTGACAGTAAGTATTACACATTAGATTTCCTGGGGATGGGGAGTGCAAACACATGTGTCGGCAATCCCCTTATCAGGGCACATAATATAATCAAACAACATAGACAAAACCGAAACCAGCATATGAGTAGCATAGATAAAAGAGCTGTATTGAATCGGTAAACAGGGTACATTTCCGGCTGTATGAACCGCTCTAGAGCTTTCTCATGATGTGAAGCGATTCAAACATCTGTGGTGGCAATCCCCTTCTGAGCATTGGCTCTCGTTTAGGGTTTTCTGGATGCATAACATCAGCACGATCTGCTTCACTGATAGAGCAGTATTTGCCAAAAGATTCGAGCAGGCATTCTCGGCTCACATGCGCTGGAGGTCCACCAAACACACTCTTGTCATACTCATACCCAATCATGAGGATAACTCCATCATCGGCTAAGAGACTCGCTTCTAATTTGGCATATCTCTCTCGGTCATGGATGTTCAGAACGTTGAAAGCTCCCCTGTCCCTTATAATGTCATATTCTGTGAAAGGCAAGTCTTCAGGATCACATTCAAATATGTCACCTTGTAGTATCATGAGTCGGCCATCCTCGCTCATAACACAAGGGAATTTTCCTGCTCCGATCTGAGGTGGATCCTCTTTCTGGGCGATTTGGTTTTCAAAAAAGAACTCATCGATTCCTTGTTTTACATACTCAATGCCGACAACGGTGAAGCCAAGGTCGTACAGCAACTTCATTCCTTTTGCTTTACCACACAAAGGCACAAACACTTTCATCTGAGATGGGTCTTTCTTTAATTTTTTCATATAAGTGCCATTCATGTACTCCCATATCAGGTCATTTCCATCTTCTTCCTGCCAGGTATCCCATCTATTAGCCCAATGAGCGGTCCAGAAATCAAGGTCCAGTGTGTTTTCTTCACAGCTACTTTGTCTCTACGGTATTTGCCTAGGGTTGGCAACTGCTGTATCTTGTGCACCAGACATCTTTTAGACAAGACTGCTTTGTACTGAAAATTTCCCAGATCTATTGGTTTTGTAGAAATTGTTTTTGTTATTCCTCCTATTAGTCCTAGCTTCCCAGGCAAGCTGATTTGTTGGATAGATCATAAGTTGAAAAAGTTACGTAAGTCACATAAATTCTCTGTCTGGTCAGTGGATTATATAGAATGTGTACCAAGGTTTTGTGAGACTGATTATGGCATAAAAAGGATTCACCAATTTTCACCCTCTTTGGAGCTTCACTAGTTGTCATAATTATGTTGAACTAGGCCACAGGTGTTTTCATGATTGGTTGCTAAGGACCTTGTTTTACCAAAGGTTTTTCATTGGTTTTAGCCACACATATCTATGTTTTGTCAACAGTAGAAATCAGATTTGCATTCAGCCAACTCCAGTGACTCAACGAAACTCAAAGTTCTTCCACATAGGGATTGGGGGGTTATCCCTAATTGATGGGTTGCGCCAAAGCTCAGAAAAATTCCCCCGGCACATTGCTATCTGATTATGATGTCCATGTTTTCTCCAATAATGCAGCCATTTAAAAAAATCAATTCTCCGGTCTTTGATGATTGTGAAAAAATTACATTGTGTGATCAGATCTACAGTCCCCTCGCTGGGGGGGGGGGCATCGGGCGGGGGCAACAGTCTGGGGGGCCCAGACTAGTCCTTCATTAAAGGCCAACTCAAATTATTGAGGTAAGCTGCGTCATGGCCTCCAGAGTAGGACTAGGCACGGCTTATACCTGGTACATGTAAACCTCCATCCTTTTTTTTGTTTCTACTCTAATATTAAAATTCATCCTGATGGGTTTCAAGCCTAGCATCTCATGAAGGGTGGTTTTTATTACTCGGAATGAGATTTTGGAAAGTATTTAAAATGAGCCTCAAGTAATCATCAACCTGGTATAATCCTAAAAGTGATATAATTTATGATATTAAGTGTTTATGTTATGTAACAGGAGAGAATATCACTTTCCACATCACATCACAGATTTGGACACTACAAAGATATTGTTCTTTTGAGTTAAATTACACGGTACTACCTGTTGATGCTTGATAACCTAGACCAGATTGATTTATGACGGCAAAACTCGATAACATCGGTTAAGGCTAACCAGCGAGTCTGTGAACTTCAAAAGACTTGGCAAGGTAGGTTTTCATCGCTCATACTTCAGACTTCAAAGTCAAGCTTGAAGATATATAGTATCCTGTTGCACACTTATTTGGTATGGTGCAGGTTTATTATTAGTAATTGTTACCACTTTCTAGCTTCATGTTCCAAGCATGGACGGTACTTTTATTCTCCATACATCAAAATGAAGTTTTTACAACCATGTCCATCTTGCATTGCTTAGTCAAAGTTTTCCTGGCATTAGATGCCACGTATTACTTCGATACATGCTAATAATGACGAGTTTGCAAAATAGATTTTTTTGATCACAGGAATGTAAATTTCAAGTTTAACATTATTTTGAACATTGGATGATAAGTGATGACTGGGATGACAACAAATATTTGGAGCTAACCAGATGAACTGAGAAGCATACTAAGCTTTTGTCGTATCGGTGCTGTCAAACACTGGGTTGGCATCCTGAGCTTTGGTTTTCTAGCACTTATGTTTGTAAGTTGGTAAGTAAGGTTGTAATTTAGTGATATCTCTGTTACAAGAATATTGGGTAAGCTGGAGGCTTTGTAGGAGGGTGGGTGGACACAACTGACAGAAATGATATTGATAACTAAGCTAGACTAACTAAACTAGGTGAAGAAGTACGAGAATTCAAAAAGTCAGATCTGT
This sequence comes from Membranipora membranacea, assembly GCA_914767715.1. Classification (NCBI taxonomy): domain Eukaryota; kingdom Metazoa; phylum Bryozoa; class Gymnolaemata; order Cheilostomatida; family Membraniporidae; genus Membranipora; species Membranipora membranacea. Next base: position 16,125,122 of record OU612068.1, read on the forward strand.
CAGTCTATTTGGCGGAGTGATATATTTTAAAGTAAAAATCCAGATATTTGTAAGACACAAAAGTTTAATGGAAAAATCATTTATTCATGGACGATTGTTTGAAAGTCATAGAGTTTTATGAAGACAAATCGAATGTGGCTTTTCTTTTCTCTTTTGTTGTTCTGATTAAATAATGGATTTTAAATTCTATGATATATGAAAATGGAAATGATGAAAATATAATTATGATAAAAATAAAGTAAACAGCTAAATAGTTCAGATATTAGATTAGATAAAGCCAAATGACACACAAAACTAAGTTATTGAAATCTTCTGCACAGGCCAACAGCTTTCTCATAACATGGAGCACTTCAAACATATGTGGTGGCAATCCCCTCTCCAGTAGGACCTCCCGTTAAAGGTTATCCAAGCCCATGATATCGTTACGACTAACTTCGCTGACAGAACAGTATTTGCCATAAGATTCTAGCAGGCAATCTCGGCTCACATGCGCTGGAGGTCCACCAAACACACTTCTGTCATACTCATATCCAATCATGAGGATAACTCCATCATCTGCTAAGAGACTGGCTTCAAATTTAGCATACCTCCCTCGGTCAGAGAAGTTCAGCGCATTAAAAGCTGCTCTGTCCCTTATAATGTCATATTCCTTGAAAGGCAAGTCTTCCGGTTTAAGTTTGAAAATGTCACCATGCAGTATCACGACTCGCCCATCCTCGCTCATAGCACAAGGAAATTTTCCGGTTCCTATTTGAGGTGGAGCGTCCCTCCGTGCGATTTGGTTTTCGGAAAAGAACTCGATGCCTTGTTTAACATACTCGATGCCAACAACTGTGAAGCCAAGGTCGTACAGCATCTTCATATCTTTAGCTTTACCACACAAAGGCACAAACACTCTCATCTGAGATGGGTCTTTCTTCAGCTCCTTAATATAAGTGCCATTCATATATTCCCATATCAGTTTATTTCCATCCTTTTCCTGCCAGGTATCACGCCCATTAGCCCATACGGCAGTCCAGAAACCAAGGTTAATTGTGTTGTATTCACAGCTTCTTTGTTTCTTCAGCTCATGTTTTGGCTTGGCAGCTGCTGTATCATGTGCACCAGACATCTGTTGGACAAGTCTGCTTTGTGCAGGAACTTTTTTTTCTTTTTTTCTATGCACTAGGTCTTATTTGACCGCCCTATTTAACGGGCCCCCGTAAGCTTGGGTGGCTTGTGTGGGGTAGTACCCTATACCCTTGCCTGCCGTTGCCGGCTACTCTTTTTTCGAAGAGGCAGAGGGGATCTTTATACTGCATGCAAGCACACAGTAGACCTCATGTATTTATGGTCCTGATTCGAACAGATTGATAATCAGTTATTTAATAGACAGCATTTAACATCTTAGCTTTGACATTATTCTTACTTCTCCCAAAAGCCGATGCCTCTAAAGAAGATTTATGCTAAATGGATCAAAGTTCCATATCCCATAAAATTTTTCTGAGAATTTTATGTCATTTTGGAGATTTATCATTTGAGATACGTACTTTGAACGCATCCATATGTGTGTTGATTTTATTTATATTTGCTTATGCAGAGTTTGTGCGAGCCAAGCCTTGAGGAAAAGGCTGTTGCTAGCAGGTCGCGATAAATGTGCCCATGTGACCTTCCAGTTTGTTTCCATCTTCTTCCTGCCAGGCATCAAGTCGATTGGCCCATTTGGCGGACCAGAAATCAATGTTTACCGTGTTGTCTTCACAGCTTACTCGTTTCTTCAGCGTAGGTCGCTGCTTTGATGCAGTTGTGTCCCGTACCCCAGACATCTTTCAAGCAACTACCAGAAGGTTGGGATATTCTCATTCTCATACTTCCCATATATAATGATAATGTTATGTGTTGCTGAGCCGTTCTACATCCCATTAATCTTGTCTTGCAGTTTGTAGCTGATGTTTCAGTAAGTTTTTTTTTCCAATCTATTGGCAGTGATTTCATTTTTAATGGAATGTTCAAAGTCTTATACTGTACATTAATTTCTTTTTTGGAATAATTCTGAACATCCATCAATTCCAGGTGTGCAATTCCAAAATCAAAAAGTATGGAGGTGAACAACCTGTTATGATAAGATCTCATTTGCATATTATTATGATTTATTGCAGCAGCTAACCAAGGCTGTTTGATTATTCCTAAAAAACATGTACAAAGGCTTATAATATTGTTGGTAAAATTTTTTTCACATATCGAGTTCGTGTTCATACTTTTCTGTTTGTCCCCTGAGACCAGACAACATTAGGTCTCTATGCCTTGCTCATCTGGTGGGAAGATACATTAGATAGTAATGTCCTCTACTAAGTGGCAAAATCTTAATTTTTTCAGATTCACTTAGAGTTCATTCAAATGTCTCACTGATAGAACAACATAGTTGCCCTCATTGTTTTGTTAACCATGTGTGCATCATTGTGTTGGTGTTTTTTTATTAAAACATTTTGACCGTTGAATGTTGGGTGATAAATCATTCTTAATAGGTCCTTTTACTGTCAACAGCCTTTAGCAAAGAGAAACAGTTTAGAGACAGAAATGATGTTTGATGCAAATAATATGTCATGATTTTGTTTTCAATAAACAATAATAGTCAAATTGTGCTAAAATTATCAGCAGGTGCTTCAGGGAGTTACAGAGAGGGAGTGGAAACGAAATGTAGCCTGTGACTTAACAAGGCTGTTTCCAAGGGTTGTACTAATATGGTCCCTCCATTAAAATTCATTTAAGTCCTCAGTCTTTTTATATGTCTGTCTCCAGATGAAAATTATTAAAATATTTGACATGTTTACTCAATGGTATACTCAGACACCCAGAGGCAATATATCATGATGTAAATCACCACAAGTGTAGATGAGACATAGCTAGTAATATAGTAACCACTTTTGCAGGGTATTGAATGATAATTCCAATGCAAATGTTTGATGGGGGATAGAGAGACTGAAAATAAATCATTCATTCACCATTTAAAAACCATGTGAGGAACTTAGACCAGATAAAAGTAGTGAAAGTACTTAAATAAGCCCTTTCTAACACCTAAGTGACAATGGGAGGCATAACATACCACGTTTGACTGATGAAAACCGCCATTGATTACCAAATTATGAGGCAAATTTATGGCCATGTCTGCAGTGAAACTTTCCCTTCTCATATGAGTAGCAGAGGGCTTTGTAGTCCCAGGTAAAACTAGACTATAGTTTGAAACATGGACTATACCTGAGTGCTATCTATATCTCTCTGCTACTTAGTTTAGTTTCTTTTCAAGCGGTTTAAACACTTTAGGATATTTGTGGTATAACCCATCTTGATAAATGGGATTTCACAACTAAGCTCTTGCTGATTGGACAGTTCATCAAAATTATTACAGCAACTCAAGTTGTACTTCTTTTTGGCAGGAAGTCACTCTCTGCAGTCTCTGCTCTGATTGGCTGTGGTCATGAAAAACCTTTGCTGATAAAGAGAGGACAATTACCAGTGGAGACAAACAACAATTTGAAATGAGAGGCCGTTTCCACTCCTTTTTCAAACTCCTTGGGTGCATGCAAATGTTTTTGTTATTTTGTGATTTTCTTACATTTATTGTATTGTCTAAATATAGACATCAATTTCCGAGTCATAGTTTTGAAGTTCGTCCACATAATAATTCTCCGAAACTATCATTTATGAATCCATAGGATAACCGGGAGTGTACATTATAATCAAACCTGTGAGCTGACCCTTGATATTGTTCAAAGAATCTACTTTGTGTATAATTGAATTTTGATATGCCCGTTCCGAACCATGTTTCTTCGCTACCAATTACTGCCATGTCAGGACCTGGTAAAATCTGCACAAATACTGATTTGTCGACCCTAAATACAGTCGATAAAAAAGCTGGTATCAATATCAAACAGATTTGTCATCTTAGAACAAGTGGCTATAGAATATCTTGGTGCCCACACTGCGTGGATGTGACAGCAGGTGGGGCAACCTCCAACACTGGCATATTCACTCACACTTGATCCTACACTTGCCATGGTCAGATCGAGATCAGTTTTTGATAGATGGGGGATTTTTACTTCACTCCATAGCTTGATGGGGAAAAAAATATTTCATTCACACGAGAAGAGACCTGATCGTATTCCATAAATAAAACTTTCTGTAAATCTGACCCACTTACCCGCATCCTGAGCTGGATTACAGTGTTTATTGGTAGAGCAGTATAGAATAGCGTGTCCTATCTCTGCATCCTGTATGTACCGCTTCTGTTTTCTAAAATTATTGAACAGCAAAGAAGATGTGATGATAATTTGCCTAATAAGAAGAAGAAAAAAGTACAACCTGAAAATATACCTAAATGGAAGTTGCTTGAAACACAGCACTTCAGCGCTTGACATCACATCAGAACATTCATTATATTTTATTGCCATGATCATCACATAGTGGAACAGACACTATTGCTGACTTCAAGGATTTGTCCCTGTTTTGATGAGTTAGGGAAATTGCAACCATCATTCAAACTAGATCAAGCATGATCCAATTTGCCTGCATTTAGGTTTTGAGCCACGGGCAGCTAACCAGTTGAATGGTAATGACTGGACTGCGGGCAAATTGGATCAAACTTGTTCTACGCTGATTGACTCAGCGAGATAATGTATTATCTGGTGATAGTCTCTTACTGGGACTTTTAGGCCAGGTTTTCAGAGTGCAAAGATGATATTAAGTAACATTTTAGTAATTTTAATTGGCTATCTTTCACTGCAAGCATGTAAATGTAGTTCAGAGTAGATCCCTTATCCAAGCCCACTAGCAAAGTTTCTATCAGTTCTCATAATTCTGTCAACTGTGATTAACCTTGTGAGATATGTAGAGCAATCCTTGTACCATGCAGGTTGTGATTTAGGGTCACAGTACATGAGTATTGCTTTATCTGCTGTCAGTTGACTCAGACTACGTGGTTTACTCTCCAATAATAAAGCAGATCCACCGGCTAATTCCACAGACACCTTCATTCTTCCAAACTATAACACAGTCAAGAAATAACGATCAGTAGGGCATAAATAGAGGTGACCATTGATACCTGATTCCTGAGGACTTTGAGTGTTACCTTACAAAGACACCCATCTAGCAACAGACTTGATATTCGCGTAGACACAGAGTGTCTCTGGGCCGAATAGCTTTGCTCTATTCTTCACTAGTCACGTTTATATACATAAACATACAAATCTACAATACCAGGACATGAAAATGTTTCCTTCAATAGACACATAAACAAAAAAGTGTTTATGTCATGTTATGGCCATGACATATCAAAGCTATGGCAGAAGCATACCTGTGACTTGTTACAGAAGTAGAAAGTTTTACCACTGAACAGAGTCTGTCTCTCTATTTTAGGCTTCAGTAACTCATCATTGTCTTCTCCAGGTAATAAAGGTGTGAAACTGAAGTAAAGAAACATGAAGTGAGTGTCACCAATGAACTTAAGCATCACACTGGTCATGTGATAAACCATTGATGGATATCTCTGGTCGATAGAGTGAATTATCTCATTGAGTAAGAGTACCATCACAAGGAATTTGATGGGACGACCTGTGTTCAATTTCATCAATTAGAGGTGGGTACATGTTAGGTACTGCTACTAAATTGACTCTAACGATCAGAGATACATATGTTAATAGTGTAATCTCGATATCGGTGTGCTTGAGCATATCATTTATGTGTTCTGCTAATAGGGGTAACATGAATGCGTGTCTGATAATAGTAAAAAATAAAGAGAAATTCAAGTCCGGTTATAACAAGAAATTGAGAGTTGTCTTTTCTCTGAACATTGTATCACGTGAATAAGCAACTTCAAATTATTCCTGATTAATCCCTGATTTAACCAGTGTGGACTGGTTGGCCAGCACTTGTTGCACAGGTGTAACATAATTAGACAGTGACAGCTGGTGTCCTGCTAATAATGAAAAAAAGGATATAGGATTGACCCTGGCATAAGTTTCAGTATACGATGTAAGCAGCTGGTTTGATATGATTACTTCCGCACCACCAGTCAGTAGAGGGTGGGGACGGAGTGATACCCACCCCTCACTCACCTAACAATATCAGGCTTAAGCTGTTTGCTCTCAACTGCCTCTATTAACTTATCAAGGTACTCCACTGTAACTATGGGTTTATTACTGGCCAAAGCACACACTGCCTTTACAGTAACGGCCACTTTACCCATAATCAGCATCGCGCATGCATCACTCCATTCATTGACCTGTCAAAGCACAATATAAGGGATTTATTCACCATACAAGGACACATCTCGCAGAGATTGAATAGATTTGAAAAAAGACTCTTCTTTGACAGTCTGATTCTATTAAACATCTTAGCACCTATTTTTCTATCGTTTGAACTACAAATCTATAATGAAAGTTACCAATCCATGTTAACTCTAGAGTAGTGTCCTGTCCAGAGGGCCATTTGTAGTTTTTATGCAAGTGGAGTGCTCCAGTGGTCAGCCTCACCCACTGGGCACTCAACCACTGGACGTGTACCAACTACAGATGGTCTGATGTCCTGTCTAGGTTTATGATGAAGTCTATGATGGGCACCAATAAGTTCAACAAGACACCAATTCATGGGGAGAATATTTGCGATATTCATTTTTATAGACCATACCTGATGTCCGCCAAGCTTCTGGAGATACTGTTTTAGTTTAAGTTTGTCTGAGCTTGGCAGTGATGACGTCGCAACAGTAAAGGGCGTGTACTTTGCTCTGGTTACAAAAGAAAGTAAAATAAATGACCATGATGATTATGTCCCAAAATATGCACAAACGCATCATTTTTTAATTGTCATTACTTTATTACACAGATGAGAGAATTAACGCACAAGCTGGTGAAATGCATTTACATTTACATCAGCTGCTGGGAAATTGGGAAATGTAAAGTTCTGTTCCGAGGATAGGTATGATTAAGAGGCTAGAGCAATTGGTAGCTTTATAACATTTGTAGCACAGTTAAGTGGACTCATGATGATAAAATCAAGTTTTACCTGTATACATTATTCATCTGACCAAACTTGATTTCCTCGCCGTCTGACAGTGTACATGTTCCACTGTTGAGCTTACTACCTTTTACAGAAGTACCAAACTTAGAGTAATCCTTAACCGTTAACACTGGCAGGACAGCAGGGTTACTCTGTAACATAATTCAAATCGATCGGCGCTTTTATATTATAAGAAACTATTTTATATTGTGATAAACAAACTGTATTTGAATGATCAATGTATATGTACAATGAATGTATATTTCAATGCAATCTGCTGACTAAAAAATGACATCAAATGCTAGGTTTACGCTGACTGTCAAGTTCGATCACTGTTCAAGGTTTTCACTCGAGGTTTTTAGAAATTGTTGCCTTATGATGTATACAACTCACTGTACGCCCCTACTGATTTACTGAGTTACACTGACAGCCATCAGGGCCCTACCACAACATTAAAGGTAGAAGAGAGCTACTGAGACAATGTTTGATAGCACGATGTGTGCACAGACAGAATACAATACACATACTAAATTCACATAAATTTTTTACATGGCCTCATTTCACGGCCCCACTACAATCAATTTTATCAGATACACCATAGGAGGCCATAGGACTACCTCATTTCTTAACTTTGGATATGTAGTAGTAGGCAGTTAGGAAATTCCGTAGTCCTATGGACACAAAGAACATAACTCACCACTTGACTATCAGTAAACGTGACAGTCAGAACAGCATGCTTTCTACTTATGCTGGGATCATCTTTGAACAGAATATCACAGTCTTTTCTGCCAACCACATATTCTTTTTCGCTCAATAGCTGTACATCTGCAAGTATCAATGGTTTGTCAAATATAATTACGATAGATTAATATTTCAAGAGATGTATATATTTGTAGTCATTCTCATCCTCATACTCTGTGTGGTTGTTGTTGGTTGGCAAGATATGGTGAACAAGCACTGACAATTGAGACGGCCGGAATCTAAATCAGTAGGACTATCTAATTATCTTATCGAGGAGTAGAAAATTAATTTACTCTTTGCAGGCATCTGATGGTTTAGTTAGGACAATGATGAGCGGGTAGTTAACAAAAAGGACAAGAATTTTAGTTCGGATGTGTTGTATCCTGCATTACAAAATAAAGTACAGGTCTAAAAGGCCCGTTGGATAGGCCCTGGGGGCTTATGTCTGGGAGTCTGTCTTCAAACATGTCCCAAGACACTTATGAGACCTGTATGACGAAAGGCCTTTTGTTTGGTGAACAAAGGAGCACAATGGCAGGCAAAGTTTCATTACAAAATAAAGTACAGTTATGCTGTAGTATGTTGGATAGGCCCTGGGGGCCGATGTCAGGGAGACATGCCCCAATGCACCTATGAGAATTGTGTAACAAAAGGCCTTTTGTTTGGTGAACAAAGGAGTACAATGGCAGGCAAAGTGTGCTTGTCTGAATACATGTTGGATTCGTGTGATTGCATGCTGGGGCGCGTGTATGCTAGGCTCAATTCTCCACTTTCGCTACACTCATTTGTGGGTATACACAATCCACCCGCTGCTATGATATGTAGGAACCACTGGTAAAGGGTATTTCACAACTGTAATTTATTTTGTAATGTTGCCTGTCTCTGATTACATGTTGGGTAGTTGGTTGGGTGGTTAGGTCGATGGATGGGGCACGTGTATGGTAGCCTCAGTTATCCAATTTTGCTTAGCTCATTTGTGGATATACACAATCCACCCGCTGCTTCAATATGTAGGAACCACTGGTTAAGGGTATTTCACAACTGTACTTTATTTTTTAATGTGGAAAAAATGCTGAATTACACTTAAATCTATGTTGCCATTATACGCCACTATCTCAATAGAACTCCTCAAAGTTGAGGTACCCTAGCCTCGTGGCTACTTTTTTTTTAGGCGCGTGACATGGCTAGGGGCACAATATTACTCCTTGTGTATAATTTATCTAGAGTTTTGGTTGTGTTTACAGTTGAAATGGTGTACACAGCAAGCATAAAAGGTGGCTCAGTCAGTTGTTTGAGCGTCTGGCTAGTTACAAATCCCACTGCAGTCCAGGAATATTGTACAAAACAACTCCGGCCGAATTGTAAGCCTGTAATTACTGTTAATACACCACTTCTACTAGAGTCTTAGACACACATAACATAAGCAAAGGACAGGTTTGGAAGTCCCAAGGGCTTTGTCAGTTATAAATTAAGTGGCTTACTTTACTGTTCACTGCTGTTCAAAGGAGAGAAATTTCCAGCTAAGAAAGTTTTCTCTTATTCTCAAGTCTGCAATTTTTTTGAGAGCACGCCCTGAGGGAGCTGAGCGACCAGTCTGGGGTTAAGATAATGAGTGACAATGTTAAGTGGGTTATTACTGTACCTGCCATCTGGAAACAGCCGGCTAAACAGTTCATGAGGGAGGCTGCTTACCAGGTAAATAAGCTACACTGTTCAAAATTAAGTAGCAGACAACAACAGCCTGTTGTTGTCTGCTACTTAATTTTAATTATTATACTAAACTTAAAGTGCTGCCTTAGTCTTACCTTCTGGTGATTTATTAGTTTTTATAGGCTCTGTTCCACAATACACTAAAGACCACATGGCCTCACTGTTCTCATGAGCTGAATCAAGGGTCCAGATCGGATAGTGATGAAGTAGGAAAGTTTTTCATGCCTTTTCTGTTTCCCGCCAACATCCTTGACCTAACCTAGTTTCCTTGTTTCTACTTTGGGTGCCTACACCTTTCCCACAACAGGTTTTACACAGACTCTGAGTGATTTTGTAAAAAGCCACAGCTTGCACACAAGTTGATCTGACTTTTTGATTCTTCTTCGTATTCCATGTGATTCTCTGTTCATTTTTCATACCATACTGTTACATACTATAAAACTGCTTAGCTGGTAGAGACTGGCTGGAGTCAGGGAGTGAAGAAAATTTATTTATGAAATATAGACATCGATACACAGACATGACTTAGTTTATTTCTATATTGTGCTCACATTACCAATAGACCATTGGGTAAAATTGGACAACTCTCATTTTATTCTGAATTCACGACTATTGCAATCCATTTTCGAGTTGTCCTCTCTTTACAAATGGATTTACCCAGGCTGTCCCCCCCTCCCCTCCCGACACAACAGCCTGTCCAGGCTAGGACTTACATGCCTTTACATATCCAATGTCCAGTATCAACCATCCCGAAAACTGATAATGGACATGGGCAAAGTAAAGGTATGCAAGACAAGTCCTGGGCGCTCATGCTTTAATTTAAGCCTATGTTAAATCAATGAACTATAGGATTGTTTGACATTTGCAGCCCTTGGTCAATGTGGTCAATGCCCTGTCCAAGCTATAACACTGAGGTTGGATGTTGAGAGAATCACGACAAGAACAAGATCGTGTATAATGACCTGGAGTTAGAATCTTGGTTGGTTGATTCAGATATTGTACAGAAATGGGCCAATAAAGAAAAAGGTATCTGTAATATGATATATAGCAGCAGAACCAGGAATCATTGCTTTATTATGTGAAGATAAATAGTGTTAGTGCTTGGATAATATAAGATACCGAAGTCCACAGATTCAACAGAGTGTGTCCATGGATACATCGGTATAGGTCGGTTGTGGTGTTCCCCTTCCCCTTGGATTTTTGTTTGCACAGTGGTTGGGATAACTGGAGCTATATGCCCACCAAATTCGATGTTAAAGCAGGGAGAGTGGGATACTCTCCCTGGTGAAAGTTTAAAGTTGCTCAATTATAACATGGAGTTGTGGCCCCTTGCTCACATTGTGTCAGAGAGCAAACAACTTTATATTATTTGATATTGCTCTAATTTACTATTTAGATCAGGGGGTTTGGGATATAAACCCAAACTCCCTGTTTAGATGAACTTCGCCAGAGTGTCAGTCAGTAATGAGATGGCTCTTATAAATGCACCCTAGCAGCTAGCTACAGATCTCAAACCCTACTATAGTAAGTACATCTGCATACTAAAAGTCTCTTCATTATCTAAATTGGTGTAATATTTGTTGGGCGCACTCTATGTTGAAAACCTCCAGGTAACACAGTGTATTTGGTATAAAACTTTACCATCTTTGAGGTTAAGATTCACTCCTCATATTGAAGTTTTCGATTCCAATTATATTTAATATATTACTGATTATTTTAACATCGCTTTGTCTGCGTGCACTGGGAGACTTAGCAGCACTAGAGTTATTACTTGATATCACACTATACTTATTCACATGTGGACGGGCCCAACAGCTCATTTTCGTTCCATATCAGCTGTGGCCTTAATTTCAAACCAGGACAAAAAACCTGTTTAATACATTTTTTTATTAATACAGATAATTATAATTTGTGTAAGTGCAACTTTTTATCTTAATAAAATACATATCCATGCAACAAAATTGACACAGGGAAAATAAAGCATCATTCCGCTGTGTGCTTGGCATGGCGCTAAGTCTTGTGATATGAGTCAGGTATTTTAAGTCCAAAGAATGGACAGTGGCAATGTCTCGGTCCCTCAGACACTCTTGATACATGTCGAGACTTGTTCATTATAAACACTGTTATTGTCGGTTTTCGGGTTTTATTGAAACAAATTAACCAAAAGACCATGGCCGCGTGACAAGGCTAGCAGAGTAAACTGACAAGGCCCCCAATGTTTGTTCAGAAGCCAAGACTGATGTTGTATCAAAATTAATTAAGTCATTTCTGTATCATATTCAATTTCGTTAAAGTGGCAGTTTTCAATTTTTTCGACATTGATATATGTCTCGGTCTCGTCTTGTCTCGAATTTTGTTGCTGTCTCGGTCTCGTCCTGTCTCGCCAAAATCTGACACTTTGCCATCACTAAGTAGGACACGTTTTTGAAAGATTGACTTCATTCCTTAAAGTGCCTCGACCGGTATATAAGGGCCAGTCAATGTAAAGCGATCACCCAGCCATATCAAATTCAAATGGGGTTAGCAGCATTCAAATTCCTCCTGCTTTTTCGGAATTAAGAGGAGAAGCAGTGAATTATTTTTAATGGGAATCAGACAAGCTGATGCGGAATTGTGTGATACACATGCCCAATAAATTTTCATTGCAATAATGGCATTGGAAAGTGGTGAAAATATGACTGATGTCATACGAAATTGCCCAGTTCCGATGATTTCAAATCATCCGCTTCAAAATATACGAGCTCTTATTGGTCAATTTGACGTTATGATATATGGTTTTAGAGGTTGCCTAGATACCGTTGTCAAGATTGAAATTGACCGTTGTAATTAAACCCTATAATCCCAAGTGTGATGAGCCAACACAACAATAGCTATATCATAGCTTCTATTCAACTTTATTTATGGGTGTCTGCAATCACAATTTCTTATATAACACACTTGACCACTTGAGAACGCACCGTGGACTGGCTGTTAGAGGCGGAGACCAAGGCCATTCTCCGCCTCTAATGAGACTGATCAGCCAATGGTTTTGCCTGTCACTACACATAATTAATCCCCGTGCACCCCCTTGCTGCACTCCACTTTAATTTCATAAGGCTTGCAAGTGGCTGAATGAAGGATACCACACATATATAATACCATGACATAGAGTTTACCACAATAGTTGTGCTACAATCTTCATTCTAAATGTTTCTTTTTTCCTTTTCCTCTTTTTTGTTGGCACGATTAATTGGAGAACATTTCACTGTTGTAATGATATAGACTGCTAGTGAAGGCAAATTCGAAGCGGGATATGATGTCATACACAGCTACAGTTCTCGTACCTCATCTAATCGTTGTGATTGCAAGGAATACATCAGGTAGTAATGTGTTATATATAGTAATTTATTTTTGGTCATTTCAATAAATTATGAGTGATTGAGCAACGGAAATTTCTGTGTTAAAACTGAATACAAAAATAATAGGCTGATGAGATTCAAGTCTCATTTCTCTGATTAAATATGTGAGTCTAGCATAAAATTATGTCTGGCCACAATGGTTAGACTAACAGTAGCTCGACAGTTCAGAGAAATATCAGATAGGAAACAATTGTGTTGTCTGGAATAATAATACAAAATAGTTATGCAGAAAAAAAATGCATCGGTAACTGAACATCACAGGGAATAACCCTTCAAGAACTCTGTTGGGTATTTCTGGTTATGAATATTAGGATACTGGAATTATGTATAGCATGTTTTGAGCTTAACGCTGACCGCTATATCCTCCTCCTCCTAATCCGCCTGCATCGATGGCTCCAACAATACGGATGGGGCCTGTAGCACCTGTTTGTCCTGGGGAGCCTCTGAGGCCGGGTAAACCATCGAAACCTGGTGCTCCTGCTTGTCCTGGTTGTCCTGCGGCTCCTGGTTGACCTGGTGCACCTTGTGCGCCTGGTTGTCCATCAAACCCATTGGATCCTGATGCTCCTGGTTGTCCAGCGGCTCCTGGTTGTCCTGGTGCTCCTTGTGCTCCTGGTTGTCCATCAAATCCTGGTGCTCCTGGTGCGCCCTGTTGTCCAACACCTGGTTGTCCTGGTTGGCCAGCTGGTCCTGGTTGTCCAGCAGCTCCTGGTTGTCCTGGTGCACCTTGTGCTCCTGGTTGTCCGTCAAATCCTGGTGCTCCTGGTGCGCCCTGTTGTCCAACACCTGGTTGTCCAGCAGCTCCTGGTTGTCCTGGTGCTCCTGGTTGTCCATCAAATCCATTTGATCCGGCAGCTCCTGGTTGTCCAGCGGCTCCTGGTTGACCTGGTGCCCCTTGTGCTCCTGGCTGTCCATCAAATCCTGGTGCTCCTGGTGCGCCCTGTTGTCCAACACCTGGTTGTCCAGCAGCTCCTGGTTGTCCAGCTGATCCTGGTTGTCCTGGTGCTCCTTGTGCTCCTGGTTGTCCATCAAATCCTGGTGCTCCTGATGATCCTGGTTGTCCAGCAGATCCAGGAGATCCTGGTTGTCCTGGTGCACCTTGTGCTCCTGGTTGTCCATCAAATCCTGGTGCTCCTGGTGCACCCTGTTGTCCTACACCTGGTGCTCCTGGTTGTCCAGCGGCTCCTGGTTGTCCAGCTGATCCTGGTTGTCCTGGTGCACCTTGTGCTCCTGGTTGTCCATCAAATCCAGGTGCTCCTGATGATCCTGGTTGTCCAGCGGAACCTGGAGATCCTGGTTGTCCTGGTGCACCTTGTGCTCCTGGTTGTCCATCAAATCCATTTGATCCAGCAGATCCTGGTTGTCCAGCAGCTCCTGGTTGTCCTGGTGCACCTTGTGCTCCTGGCTGTCCATCAAATCCTGGTGCTCCTGGTGCGCCCTGTTGTCCAACACCTGGTTGCCCAGCAGCTCCTGGTTGTCCTGGTGCACCTTGTGCTCCTGGTTGTCCGTCGAATCCTGGTGCTCCTGGTGCGCCCTGTTGTCCAACACCTGGTGCTCCTGGTTGTCCAGCGGCTCCTGGTTGTCCAGCTGATCCTGGTTGTCCTGGTGCACCTTGTGCTCCTGGTTGTCCATCAAACCCATTTGAGCCTGCAGCTCCTGGTTGTCCGGCGGCTCCTGGTTGTCCGGCGGCTCCTGGTTGACCAGCGGCTCCAGTTTGTCCTGGTGCTCCGGCTTGTCCATCAAATCCTGGTGCTCCTGATGATCCTGGTTGTCCAGCTGATCCTGGAGATCCTGGTTGTCCTGGTGCACCTTGTGCTCCTGGTTGTCCATCAAATCCTGGTGCTCCTTGTGCGCCCTGTTGACCAACACCTGGTGCTCCTGGTTGTCCGGCAGCTCCTGGTTGTCCAGCTGATCCTGGTTGTCCTGGTGCACCTTGTGCTCCTGGTTGTCCATCGAATCCTGGTGCTCCTGATGATCCTGGTTGTCCAGCAGATCCTGGAGATCCTGGTTGTCCTGGTGCACCTTGTGCTCCTGGTTGTCCATCAAATCCATTTGATCCTGCTGCTCCTGGTTGTCCAGCGGCTCCTGGTTGACCAGCGGCTCCAGTTTGTCCTGGTGCTCCTGCTTGTCCATCAAATCCTGGTGATCCAGCTGATCCTGGTTGTCCTGGTGCACCTTGTGCTCCTGGTTGTCCATCGAATCCTGGTGCTCCTGATGATCCTGGTTGTCCAGCAGATCCAGGAGATCCTGGTTGTCCTGGTGCTCCTGGTTGACCATCAAATCCTGGTGCTCCTTGTGCGCCTTGTTGACCAACACCTGGTGCTCCTGGTTGTCCAGCAGCTCCTGGTTGTCCAGCTGATCCTGGTTGTCCTGGTGCACCTTGTGCTCCTGGTTGTCCATCGAATCCTGGTGCTCCTGATGATCCTGGTTGTCCAGCAGATCCTGGTTGTCCTGGTGCACCTTGTGCTCCTGGTTGTCCATCAAATCCATTTGATCCTGCTGCTCCTGGTTGTCCAGCGGCTCCTGGTTGACCAGCGGCTCCAGTTTGTCCTGGTGCACCTGGTTGTCCATCAAATCCATTTGATCCCGCAGCTCCTGGTTGTCCTGGTGCACCTTGTGCTCCTGGTTGTCCATCAAATCCTGGTGCTCCTGCGGCTCCTTGTTGGCCAACACCTGGTGCTCCTGGTTGTCCAGCAGCTCCTGGTTGTCCTGGTGCTCCTTGTGCTCCTGGTTGTCCATCGAATCCTGGTGCTCCTGATGATCCTGGTTGTCCAGCAGATCCTGGAGATCCTGGTTGTCCTGGTGCACCTTGTGCTCCTGGTTGTCCATCGAATCCATTTGATCCGGCAGCTCCTGGTTGTCCAGCGGCTCCTGGTTGACCAGCGGCTCCAGTTTGTCCTGGTGCTCCTGCTTGTCCATCAAATCCTGGTGATCCAGCTGATCCTGGTTGTCCTGGTGCACCTTGTGCTCCTGGTTGTCCATCAAATCCATTTGATCCTGCTGCTCCTGGTTGTCCAGCGGCTCCTGGTTGACCAGCAGCTCCAGTTTGTCCTGGTGCTCCTGGTTGTCCATCGAATCCTGGTGCTCCTGGTGCTCCTTGTGCGCCCTGTTGACCAACACCTGGTGCTCCTGGTTGTCCGACTGCTCCTGGTTGTCCTGGTGCACCTTGTGCTCCTGGTTGTCCATCGAATCCTGGTGCTCCTGATGATCCTGGTTGTCCTGCAGACCCTGGAGATCCTGGTTGTCCTGGTGCACCTTGTGCTCCTGGTTGTCCATCAAATCCATTTGATCCTGCGGCTCCTGGTTGTCCAGCGGCTCCTGGTTGACCAGCGGCTCCGGTTTGTCCTGGTGCTCCTGCTTGTCCATCAAATCCTGGTGATCCAGCTGATCCTGGTTGTCCTGGTGCACCTTGTGCTCCTGGTTGTCCATCAAATCCATTTGATCCTGCTGCTCCTGGTTGTCCAGCGGCTCCTGGTTGACCAACGGCTCCAGTTTGTCCTGGTGCTCCTGGTTGTCCATCGAATCCTGGTGCTCCTGATGATCCTGGTTGTCCAGCAGATCCTGGAGATCCTGGTTGTCCTGGTGCACCTTGTGCTCCTGGTTGTCCATCAAATCCATTAGATCCTGCTGCTCCTGGTTGTCCAGCGGCTCCTGGTTGACCAGCGGCTCCAGTTTGTCCTGGTGCACCTGGTTGTCCATCAAATCCATTTGATCCCGCAGCTCCTGGTTGTCCTGGTGCACCTTGTGCTCCTGGCTGTCCATCAAATCCTGGTGCTCCTGCGGCTCCCTGTTGTCCAACACCTGGTGCTCCTGGTTGTCCAGCAGCTCCTGGTTGTCCTGGTGCTCCTTGTGCTCCTGGTTGTCCATCGAATCCTGGTGCTCCTGATGATCCTGGTTGTCCAGCAGATCCTGGAGATCCTGGTTGTCCTGGTGCACCTTGTGCTCCTGGTTGTCCATCGAATCCATTTGATCCTGCAGCTCCTGGTTGTCCAGCGGCTCCTGGTTGACCAGCGGCTCCAGTTTGTCCTGGTGCTCCTGCTTGTCCATCAAATCCTGGTGATCCAGCTGATCCTGGTTGTCCTGGTGCACCTTGTGCTCCTGGTTGTCCATCAAATCCATTTGATCCTGCTGCTCCTGGTTGTCCAGCGGCTCCTGGTTGACCAGCGGCTCCTGGTTGACCAGCGGCTCCAGTTTGTCCTGGTGCTCCTGGTTGTCCATCGAATCCTGGTGCTCCTTGTGCGCCCTGTTGACCAACACCTGGGGCTCCTGGTTGCCCAACTGCTCCTGGTTGTCCTGGTGCACCTTGTGCTCCTGGTTGTCCATCGAATCCTGGTGCTCCTGATGATCCTGGTTGTCCAGCAGATCCTGGAGATCCTGGTTGTCCTGGTGCACCTTGTGCTCCTGGTTGTCCATCAAATCCATTTGATCCTGCGGCTCCTGGTTGTCCAGCAGCTCCAGTTTGTCCTGGTGCTCCTGCTTGTCCATCAAATCCTGGTGATCCAGCTGATCCTGGTTGTCCTGGTGCACCTTGTGCTCCTGGTTGTCCATCGAATCCTGGTGCTCCTGCTGCTCCTGGTTGTCCAGCGGCTCCTGGTTGACCAGCGGCTCCAGTTTGTCCTGGTGCTCCTGGTTGCCCATCGAATCCTGGTGCTCCTGGTGCTCCTTGTGCGCCCTGTTGACCAACACCTGGTGCTCCTGGTTGTCCAGCTGCTCCTGGTTGTCCTGGTGCACCTTGTGCTCCTGGTTGTCCATCAAATCCATTTGATCCTGCTGCTCCTGGTTGTCCAGCGGCTCCTGGTTGACCTGGTGCACCTTGTGCTCCAGGTTGTCCATCAAATCCTGGTGCTCCTGCGGCTCCTTGTTGTCCAACACCTGGTGCTCCTGGTTGTCCCGCGGCTCCAGGTTGACCAGCGGCTCCTGGTTGTCCTGGTGCACCTTGTGCTCCTGGTTGTCCATCAAATCCTGGTGCTCCTGCGGCTCCTTGTTGTCCAACACCTGGTGCTCCTGGTTGTCCAGCGGCTCCTGGTTGTCCTGGTGCCCCTTGTGCTCCTGGTTGTCCATCGGATCCTGGTGATCCTGATGATCCTGGTTGCCCAGCAGATCCTGGAGATCCTGGTTGTCCTGGTGCACCTTGAGCTCCTGGTTGTCCATCAAATCCATTTGATCCTGCAGCTCCTGGTTGTCCAGCGGCTCCTGGTTGACCAGCAGCTCCAGTTTGTCCTGGTGCGCCTGGTTGTCCATCAAATCCATTCGATCCTGCAGCTCCTGGTTGTCCAGCAGCTCCTGGTTGTCCTGGTGCACCTTGTGCTCCTGGCTGGCCATCAAATCCTGGTGCTCCTGCGGCTCCTTGTTGTCCAACACCTGGTGCTCCTGGTTGTCCAGCGGCTCCTGGTTGTCCAGCGTCTCCGGGTTGTCCAGCGGCTCCTGGTTGTCCTGGTGCGCCTTGTGCTCCTGGTTGTCCATCAAATCCTGGTGCTCCTGCAGCTCCTTGTTGTCCAACACCTGGTGCTCCTGGTTGTCCAGCGGCTCCTGGTTGTCCTGGTGCACCTTGTGCTCCTGGTTGTCCATCGAATCCTGGTGCTCCTGATGATCCTGGTTGTCCGGCAGATCCTGGAGATCCTGGTTGTCCTGGTGCACCTTGTGCTCCTGGTTGCCCATCAAATCCATTTGATCCTGCAGCTCCTGGTTGTCCAGCGGCTCCTGGTTGACCAGCAGCTCCAGTTTGTCCTGGTGCTCCTGTTTGTCCATCAAATCCTGGTGATCCAGCTGATCCTGGTTGTCCAGCGGCTCCTGGTTGTCCTGGTGCACCTTGTGCTCCTGGTTGTCCATCAAATCCATTTGATCCTGCTGCTCCTGGTTGTCCAGCGGCTCCTGGTTGACCAGCGGCTCCAGTTTGTCCTGGAGCACCTGGTTGTCCATCAAATCCATTTGAACCTGCAGCTCCTGGTTGTCCTGGTGCACCTTGTGCTCCTGGCTGTCCATCAAATCCTGGTGCTCCTGCGGCTCCTTGTTGTCCAACACCTGGTGCTCCTGGTTGTCCATCAGCTCCTGGTTGTCCTGGTGCTCCTGCTTGTCCATCGAATCCTGGTGCTCCTGATGATCCTGGTTGTCCAGCTGATCCTGGAGATCCTGGTTGTCCAGCGGCTCCTGGTTGTCCTGGTGCACCTTGTGCTCCTGGTTGTCCATCAAATCCTGGTGCTCCTGCGGCTCCTTGTTGTCCAACACCTGGTGCTCCTGGTTGACCGGCAGCTCCGGGTTGTCCTGGTGCACCTTGTGCACCTGGTTGTCCATCAAATCCATTTGATCCTGCAGCTCCTGGTTGTCCAGCGGCTCCTGGTTGACCGGCGGCTCCAGTTTGTCCTGGTGCTCCTGCTTGTCCATCGAATCCTGGTGCTCCTGATGATCCTGGTAGTCCAGCTGATCCTGGAGATCCTGGTTGTCCGGCAGCTCCTGGTTGACCTGGTGCACCTTGTGCTCCTGGTTGACCATCAAATCCTGGTGCTCCTGATGATCCTGGTTGTCCGGCAGATCCTGGTTGTCCTGGTGCACCTTGTGCTCCTGGTTGTCCATCAAATCCATTTAATCCTGCAGCTCCTGGTTGTCCAGCGGCTCCTGGTTGACCAGCAGCTCCAGTTTGTCCTGGTGCTCCTGTTTGTCCATCAAATCCTGGTGATCCAGCTGATCCTGGTTGTCCAGCGGCTCCTGGTTGTCCTGGTGCACCTTGTGCTCCTGGTTGTCCATCAAATCCTGGTGCTCCTGCGGCTCCCTGTTGTCCAACACCTGGTGCTCCTGGTTCTCCAGCAGCTCCTGGTTGTCCTGGTGCTCCTTGTGCTCCTGGTTGACCATCAAATCCTGGTGCTCCTGCGGCACCTTGTTGTCCAACACCTGGTGCTCCTGGTTGTCCAGCAGCTCCTGGTTGTCCTGGTGCACCTTGTGCTCCTGGTTGTCCATCAAATCCTGGTGCTCCTGGTGCACCCTGTTGACCAACACCTGGTTGTCCTGCAGCTCCTGGTTGTCCAGCAGCTCCTGGTTGTCCTGCTGATCCTGGGGATCCTGGTTGTCCTGGTGCACCTTGTGCTCCTGGTTGTCCATCAAATCCATTTGATCCTGCAGCTCCTGGTTGTCCAGCGGCTCCTGGTTGTCCTGGTGCACCTTGTGCTCCTGGTTGTCCATCAAATCCTGGTGCTCCTGCAGCTCCTTGTTGTCCAACACCTGGTGCTCCTGGTTGTCCAGCAGCTCCTGGTTGTCCCGGTGCACCCTGTGCTCCAGGTTGTCCATCAAATCCTGGTGCTCCTGATGATCCTGGTTGCCCAGCGGATCCTGGTTGTCCTGCTGATCCTGGGGATCCTGGTTGTCCTGGTGTACCTTGAGCTCCTGGTTGTCCATCAAATCCTGGTGCTCCTGCAGCTCCTTGTTGCCCAACACCTGGAGATCCTGGTTGTCCTGCAGCTCCTGGTTGTCCAGCGGCTCCTGGTTGTCCTGGTGCACCTTGTGCTCCTGGTTGTCCATCAAATCCTGGTGCTCCTGCGGCTCCTTGTTGTCCAACACCTGGTGCTCCTGGTTGTCCAGCGGCTCCTGGTTGTCCTGGTGCTCCTTGTTGTCCATCAAATCCTGGTGCTCCTGATGATCCTGGTTGTCCGGCTGATCCTGGGGATCCTGGTTGTCCTGGTGCACCCTGTGCTCCTGGTTGTCCATCGAATCCTGGTGCTCCTGATGATCCTGGTTGCCCAGCTGATCCTGGGGCGCCTGGTTGTCCTGGTGCGCCTTGTGCTCCTGGTTGTCCATCAAATCCTGGTGCTCCTGAAGCTCCTTGTTGTCCAACACCTGGTGCTCCTGGTTGTCCAGCAGCTCCTGGTTGTCCTTGTGCTCCTGGTTGTCCTGGTGCACCTTGTGCTCCTGGCTGGCCATCAAATCCTGGTGCTCCTGCGGCTCCTTGTTGTCCAACACCTGGTGCTCCTGGTTGTCCAGCGGCTCCTGGTTGTCCAGCGTCTCCAGGTTGTCCAGCAGCTCCTGGTTGTCCTGGTGCGCCTTGTGCTCCTGGTTGTCCATCAAATCCTGGTGCTCCTGCGGCTCCTTGTTGTCCAACACCTGGAGATCCTGGTTGTCCTGCAGCTCCTGGTTGTCCAGCGGCTCCTGGTTGTCCTGGTGCTCCTTGTGCTCCTGGTTGTCCATCGAATCCAGGTGCTCCTGAAGTTCCTTGTTGTCCAACGCCTGGTGCTCCTGGTTGTCCAGCAGCTCCTGGTTGTCCTGGTGCACCTTGTGCTCCTGGTTGTCCATCAAATCCTGGTGCTCCTGATGATCCTGGCTGCCCTGCAGATCCTGGTTGTCCTGCAGATCCTGGTTGTCCTGAAGATCCTGGAGATCCCGGTTGTCCTGGTGCACCTTGTGCTCCTGGTTGTCCGTCAAATCCTGGTGCTCCTGCAGCTCCTTGTTGTCCAACACCTGGTGCTCCTGGTTGTCCAGCAGCTCCTGGCTGTCCTGGTGCTCCTTGTGCTCCCGGTTGCCCATCAAATCCGGGTGATCCTGCGGATCCTGGTTGTCCAGCGGCTCCTGGTTGTCCTGGTGCACCTTGTGCTCCTGGTTGTCCATCAAATCCTGGTGCTCCTGAAGCTCCTTGTTGTCCAACACCTGGTGCTCCTGGTGTTCCAGCAGCTCCTGGTTGTCCTGGTGCACCTTGTGCTCCTGGTTGTCCATCAAATCCTGGTGCTCCTGATGATCCTGGTTGCCCTGCAGATCCTGGTTGTCCTGCAGATCCTGGTTGTCCTGCAGATCCTGGAGATCCTGGTTGTCCTGGTGCACCTTGTGCTCCTGGTTGTCCATCGAATCCTGGTGCTCCTGGTGCGCCTTGTTGTCCAACACCTGGTGCTCCTGGTTGTCCAGCAGCTCCTGGTTGTCCTGGGGCTCCTTGTGCTCCTGGCTGGCCATCAAATCCTGCTGATCCTGGTTGTCCTGCAGCTCCTTGAGATCCAGGTTGTCCTGCGGCTCCTGGTTGTCCAACACCTGGTGCTCCTGGTTGCCCATCAGCTCCTGGTTGTCCTGGTGCACCTTGTGCTCCTGGTTGTCCATCAAATCCTGGTGCTCCTGATGATCCTGGCTGCCCTGCAGATCCGGGAGATCCTGGTGCTCCTTGTGCTCCTGGTTGTCCATCAAATCCTGGTGCTCCTGGTGCACCCTGTTGTCCAACTCCTGGTGCTCCTGGTTGCCCATCAGCTCCTGGTTGTCCCTGTGCTCCTGGTTGTCCATCAAATCCTGGTGCTCCTGGTGCACCTTGTTGTCCAACACCTGGTTGTCCTGGTTGTCCATCAGCTCCTGGTTGTCCTGGTGCTCCTTGAGCTCCTGGTTGTCCATCGAATCCGGGTGCTCCTGGAGAGCCTGGTTGTCCTGGTGAGCCAGATGAGCCCTGTGCTCCTGGTTGACCATCAGATCCTGGTGATCCTTGTTGTCCAACACCTGGTGCTCCATCGATACCTGGTGGTCCTGGCACTCCTGGTTGTCCTGAGGGTCCTTGTGGTCCTGGCTGTCCATCAAAACCTGGTGATCCTGGATTTCCTGGTTCTCCTGGGAATCCTTGTGGACCTGCTGGTCCAGCATTACCTGGTTGTCCTGGTGTTCCTGGGACTCCATCGTTACCATGGTTACCATCTGTTCCAGGTTGTCCATCGAAACCTGGAGCTCCAACGCCATGAACACCTGTTGCTCCTGTGGCTCCAATAAATCCACCTCTTCCTGGTGGACCGGCTGGGCCTGTGGCTCCTGGTCGACCAGCGTCACCTCTGTCTCCCTTAAGACCTCTGAGACCTGGGATTCCTGGAATTCCTTGTGGTCCAGCGGGGCAGTTACAACCTTCAAAAAGATCAGAATTTAGTTTTAAGGTCTCAATAGTACAGAACACAATATGAAAACAATCCAGCATGATGCCCCTAAGGCTGAGGAACAAGTTACCTCTGTTTCAAATCTTGTTAACAGCGAAAAAATAGAGAGAGCCCATCACCTGATATCCTCTCACATCACACAGGATCGCAGCGTTCCCTGATTCTCAATCATCGCAACAAATTAATCTAGTCATGAAACATATCATTGATACACTGACTCACAAACTTCAAAAGTCTGTAAAGATTGAGACATGATCAACAGAGTAGTTTGCTTTGTTGTTAGTCTTGGCAGTGGATTACTTCAGTCAAAATTAAGTAAGATTGAGTATGCAGGAACCATCTTTGGTTCTCTTGTGAATCAGTGTATATTTCCAGTAAAGGCATACACATTTATTTATGGGAGTTTCATTGTATAATATAATTATTGATATCCTAGTGCACTCACCTCCGTAATTTGGACCAACACCAGCTCCAGCTGGGAGACCATAGTTTACATTATTAGCCTGTCTTCTCTGTCTGGTAGCTTGTGGTGTCTCTAATACTGTTACTCGGGATTTCAGATCAATATTCTCAGTCTATAATGTGGAAAGTTAGACATAGAAATGTTTATATCTCATTGATTAATGACCTAATTTTTTTGTGTTCTTAGGATTAACCATGACAGCTACCTCTACCTATTCTTGACTCTCACTCTATGAGCTCCTGCAAATGATTCTTCAAATATTTGCAGAATCATTTGCAGGTTTTATGTTACAATGCAGCTGCCACAATAAAATCAAAATTTAGGTTTATTATCTGCAAAGAAATTCTTCAGTCTTATCAAGACATTCATACCTGAAGGCTGTTGATCCTTGATGTTTGGTTGTCAATTTTGTTCATCAGATGAACACCGAAGATAACTCCAGCGGTTGTGATTGTGATCATGAGACCAGTGATAGCAATAACTCCTAGTCCTGAGACTGCTTGAGTTCTTCGCTCCTCCTTGTGAGTAAAACCGGCATACTCCAAATCCCCCTTCATATTATATTCTGAAAATGAAACAAATTTCAGAATAAGTATTTGCGATATTGGAGGAAATAGAGAACTGTCAAGCTGCTGGAAACAACAAATGTACAATGTATAAAAGCGTAAAATGTAAGCATCCAACATAAGAAAACAAAACACAATTTCCATCACTAACAGAAGTTTCAGCATTATTAAAAAATAAGAACTGTAGGTTCATGATCAAATTTCTTTCAGAAAGTATAGCAGGAGTTGTTTCATTTTGCTTGATTTTGAATTCTCAATCTATCTTCATGTGTATATAAATAATCAAAGCTTTTAAATTGAAAATATAAAACGAGACTGTGATAGCTGGTTAGAGAATGTAGTTTACTCACCTGTGGTGTACTAGTAGTAGTGCACCTGTGAACCAAATGTGGGATTCTGATTTCTCTTCTGCTCCCTCTCTCTTTTTATACCCTCTCCAGGCTCAAACCAACCCAGCAACAGATGGAGACATCTGATTGGATAACGATATGATGAATTAAAATTAAAGACAGTTTAATAATATAATCATAATCATGGATTAGATATACCAAAGATAAGCCTTGCCACAAATTACCCTATTGCCACAAATCCCACCTTGCATCTAGGTAATAAATCAGTAGTTTTAGAAGTTACCTCCCAGTAATACATCCAAAATGTATTTCCAGGTCTTTACCTCACCTCCACCCAATCCTCTCATATAGATTATCCTAAACATTAAAAATAATCATGTGTGCTATTAGGGTAATCTCTAATTAATGGAGAGTATGTTACCAGCAACAGGGTGTATTCCGTTCTATCTTTCTCAAGTGCCAGGTTGGTGAGATGGTACATTCATTCTTATTCGCATTATGTAGGCTAGATGGTCTTGTCTGGCAGACTTGAATCCAATTTTTTGTATTTTTTATCTTCTAAATCTGGAAACACTTACATAGTTAATGATGCCTTCAGAAATTTCCAAATTTTCACTTATACCTAATATTTGATGATTGCAGAGCAATTACATTCGCTGCTAATTTTATGTCACTGTAATTAGCGGTAATGGACTTACATTAACGATTAGAGTTTTAAGGTATTTTGAGGTGAAGACCATCATCTCAGGGATCAGATAAGCTGCTTACGTTGCCCATTTAACAGCCCACTCTTGGAATGAAATACTAACTCATGGAAAAATATTGTTTCCGTTGACAATATTCGCAGATATAAACTTTTCACCTTATAACAATGCGGTTGAAGCAAAACAAAAACACACATACCATGCCCAACTTCCTCATCTGTCAAATCACAATTGATTGTCACTCATATGACATGACATATGACATGACACATGACATGACGTATGACATACAAGTGACAATCTATAACACTTGGCTGTCAATGCAGAAACAGGGACTTTTCAATTTGAGTGAGATAATGAAGATAGATTTGTATAATATAGTTGTGGTTCAAGCCTTAGCTCACCCATGATGAGCGTCTATCTATGTTTTGTTCGGGGTGGTAGTTGCGATCTCTCGTTGTGATATTTGAGCACAAGTTATAGGAAGGAAACAATTCCGTTCTCTAAAAACCATACAGATCACCTCCCTTACGACAACTGAAAAGTTTCGCCACCTATTAATGGCTGCTGCCTTCAAACAATGAGTACTTTTGCAAAATTTGACAATGATTGAAATATCTACCACAATTTATGTGATTCAACACTCATGTCAAGGATTTTACGACTAAAACCTGATCGTTGGTAGATTTTGTTGGAAATAGCCGGGTCTACCATGAAAGTATAGTTGAGTGTTTAG
The DNA here is from genome assembly GCA_914767715.1 of Membranipora membranacea. Taxonomy (NCBI): domain Eukaryota; kingdom Metazoa; phylum Bryozoa; class Gymnolaemata; order Cheilostomatida; family Membraniporidae; genus Membranipora; species Membranipora membranacea. Next base: position 16,150,691 of record OU612068.1, read on the forward strand.
AGATCAAAATTATTGACCATAATTGTTTCCTCTGGAAACACAACATGGGAATTGCAAAACAATAATTTTTCTTGTTGAGTGAAAGCCTGTAAGATGGATGGGGTTTTTGTGCATCAGTGGTCACATGATCCGCAATTGTGGAAGTAACCAAATCGAACAAAGTGACATTCTGAAACCAGGTAATTTTCAGCACCGCCCAAGTTAAACACGATAGTGGTGAATAGTATGTCAATTAATCAGAATCATATATTATAATAGTGACACACATGATAACATTAGGTTGTTATTTGTGGTGAGGAGTCGCTGTAAGAAGAAAAAAGGTTCGCTGAATTTCACACAGTGTTTCACCATGGAGTTAACTTCTTGGTTTCGCGCAGCTCATATCATATCCATATCGATACTTGTGACATCATAGTTATAATGAAAAGATGGTTGGAGTTTAAATTTGCTCTCCTTTCACTACAATGTGCTAGCAACAATCAAGCATTTTTTGATGAAATTGTGTTTGTTACCTTTTACAAATAACAGAGTAGTGTGGTATGCCATGACTCCACTTATTCTCAATGATATCACACTGATAAACATGGTTATAATGGAATCAGAAGTTGTACTCTTACCGAGTAAGCGTATTTGAAGAGAAAGTACATAATATGATGCAATCGCAATTTACAACTTTCATTTCATTTATTTGCTGGCGATAAATCTTGCTATGAACAGTTGCTTGGTATTCATACCATCTCAGGGTTAGGAAACAATAGGGCGCTACATTAAAAAAGTTGTGGATCATTCTAATTATTTGTATAATTAATATCTGTGTTATAATTACATACCACATCACTATAAGATGTAATAAAAGCTGTTCAGATGGTATTAATTAATTATGGTGCTCTTTTTCCCACACATGATCTCTTGACACGATTGGAATGAAGAATTATGCAAAATTTGTTTAATAGTAATTAGGGATAAGCACTATAAATTCTAATTGAAGATTTATAAAATTTCCACTCACTAACATAGTAATCTATATGAATTCAGCATAATCGCCTTAAAATGAACATAATTCTGTAACGGCAGATATTTTGACCGCCATTCCATTTTCCACCTGATTTCAAACAGTTTCTTAAAATTGCATCAAAGCTCATTAATTAGGATCAATTAACAAAATTTCCATGTTAATCCTAACTGACCACAATGTTCAAACTAGCTTGAAGCAAAATTCTTCATAAATCAAGCAGATGTTATGTTTATTATTTATGTTAATCATTATAATAATGCTGGCAGCCTGTGTCTAGTATACCAAAAAACCTCCCTTTCTATCTTTGACATGTTTCACGGCTAGCCTTGGGTATTAGATCAACACCAGTGATTTGCAGAATCAAAGATGGCAATGTATTCATAGTCAAGAATTTGGGCAGGCTGGTTGCTGGTATATATTTTCCATACTGGGCTTGGCTTACCCAGTATGAGATGTTTCAACATCAACATAAGAAATCAACCTACTACCTTACCACCAAAACTTAACAGAATCCTGCACACAGCTCTCACCAGTCTACGTGGAATTGTCAAAGGAAACCTCAGACTGAGCGTTATGTTATTTTGGTTCACCAAGTTCATTGCTCCTCACCTGGAGTAAGACCAAATTTGATCAAATTTTCCCGCATTCCAATCGTTCCCATTACATTGGTGTGTCTCCGGCGGCGGCTCAAAATTCTAAATGCAAGTAAATTGGATATTGCTAGATCTAGCCATGCTATTTTATTGCTTTACTGAAGAGGAAAAAATCGCTCGGGAAAGATATAATGGTGTATGGTAGTATAGCAATTACATGAACCTGTATCATTATGTAACATTATACTAAAACTATGGGCTCTTAAAAGTAAATGAATATATGAACAGATTCAGAACAACGACTTTAGAGAAATAAACAGATCCGTTTGCCTAAATTTGAGATCCCCTTCCAGGCAAGCCGCGACCCGCCCCTTCCCAGAGCCTCGTCCCACCTCAATTACCGATGACTCAGCGTGATCAACATTTCATTACTTGAATTCCACATAAATTTGGGTATGGTGTTTGTCCAAATACTATTCAACCTGTTTGAACTGAACCGTTATTTCTATTGGTTTTATTTTTTGCCTAATCATGGGGAGCCAGATGTCAAGAGTAAATATAAAGGAATGAAGATGGCATAACAAATTCCAAAGGACGTAATGTAAAACTTACATGTGTATCTATTGAATTTCCATTGAGGTACCTGATTCTTTGCATCTGGCATTTTTAAATGCAGATAATTCCTTTATCATTACTCGGTTTTCCTGTATTGACAATCTTAATTTTGAATGTGTGGCAAAAACGCTCTCATTTGTTCTGAGAAAAATAAAAGAACAGTGGGTAGATATTGAGCAACCCTGCTGCAGAAAATTCAACTCTGCATTCCATCAAGAATGTTCGGAACTTCTCAAATTAGACGCGAGAGAGATGGAGCGAATTAATGCAAGACTCATGTTGCCAACATAGTGATACCATGGAGTGAGCTAGCCCCTTGAAACATATATATGTTTGGGCATGTGCATAATTGGTCAGGGGAGTATTCACCAGGGATGACCCAGCAGCAGCATATATTGTAGGACTAGCTAATCTCAGTGTTCAACACCAAACCAGGTGGTGTTAGTGGCTGGATACCTTTTATCCTAAAGATAAAGCAGATTTATATTAATGTTACCATCGGAGAGGGAGTTCATTGACTAGCCACTTTTTTATGGAGCCCTGTGATGCACCGTGTTTTCTCTTATCATCTGCTCCCACCTCTCATCTTTACTCCTACTCCATTCACTTTTACTCCTAATCCTATACATCAAAAGGTTCCAGTACCAGTAGTTACGGAAATCAATCTGTAAGCTCAATTGCATAACTGAGTACATGCACAGTTTTTGCTTGTAACACAGACCACATCCTAGCAACCAGTATTATTTGAAAATTGATGAACCGATAACCACCATCCTTAATAACCACTCTTTGCTAATAAACTTGTAAGCTAATAAACTTCTTTTTCCTGTTTTAATTTTTCAATCATCACCATACTGGGCTAGGCTTAGATCAAGTTTAATCCAAATGCCTACACTCCAGTTGCTCCCATTCACTGTTCACGCTGCAGGCTTTGACTGTGGTGTGACCAATGGAGGGGGAGCACACCTCCAAATGCAGGCAAATTGTCCGAACTTGGTCTAGGCTAGGAATTTTCCAACATTTGGAGCTGAAAGGATGCAGCTCCATTGGCTGGATTTAACTTGTCCAGCCTGGCAGCGATGGAGATGATTTAGGTTTGATAAATTAATATGTAATGAGAACCATTTTGAAAGTAATATTGTGGCTCTGAGGACCCTAATCAACTTACATATCTTCATTAAAACATCCTGTCTAATATTCAACATGTTAGGGGATTAAGGTCAGCTTTGACACATAAGCCTTATCAAATCACTTGATTTCTGGAAATTATAACAAATAATCATCAGACGGTTTCTCCGATGCCCACGATAAATATGGCGATGTTGTTGGGTTCGGCTTCTTGTATTAAAACAGATGTGGAAGGAGGTCCCTTTCATCAGTCAGAAAACTAAGTAAACTTCAAACATTATCTTACCACCAGTTTATCATAAATGGCAACAATTACGGCTCCACATCCAAACCAGCACGCACAGGACAATCAGTGCACCAAAGAAACCATGGCGATTGAGTATCTCTATAATTTCGCAGTGATTAATGCTGTAGGTGAAATCTACCGCAAGTAGACAAGATAATATCTCTAATCCCTACCGTTTAGAATCCTGTCATGATAGGATTAATGCTGAGTAAATAACAATCATTTCTATCTTCTCTAGCCTACGCCTACATTAATAAAGTAGAGGATTAGATAAGATTAATCATTAAATATAGCTTAATCTGCCTAATCTGTTGTTTTCACCATTAGCTTGCCGACTGTGGGATGTAGAGTGAACGCCAACTCATGTTGAAAGGGGACATGATCAGCTTCGATTCAATCTAAACAGGCCCATTTTTCACATTTTTGACATTTCCAATTAATAATGATGTCATCGCGATGGGAACTCTGATATGTGATGAGAGATTTCACAAAACACTCATCGATGGTTGGAAGTGCTGGTATTATATTTTCACCCCTTTACATTTATTATCCATATGGGTACCACCCTGTGGCTATCGGTACCACCCTGTGGCATACAGGTACCATCCTGTGGGTAATTTTGAGCAGAGGTATGAATTTGATACCCTGTTTTAATTTTTACAATATTGTTTGGCGAAGACGGTCGAGGGATTCAATTTACTGATGATTTTGGGTGGGGATGAAGACATTATATTGTGCTTCCATATATAATGAGTCAAATTGAGAGAAGATAATGTGCCCCCCTTAGCTAGATCAAGCATAATCCAATTTGCCTGCATTTAGGGATTGAGCTGCCGGCAAAAGGCCAGCGGCTCACCGGTAGAGTGGGAATTACCGGGCTGCGGGCCATTGGATCAAACTTGTTCTCCCTAGCCTTGTCACTGGTTTTGGTGGCCGTGTGACAAGGCTATGTTCTCCCCCTTAGCCAATATACTAAGGTTAGACTCGCTGACTCAGCTTATATTATGACTTGCATGTTAACCATGTCAAACCCACTTACAGCCCATAAATGCACATACTTTGTTTACAGATTTCTCATTCTATTTAGTGATAATCCTCAGTCACATATTTCTTTTTATCACCCACCTGACCAGGCTTTGTGTATCATATTATGGTTTATCATGACTGTGTTCCTTTGGCCGGTAATCCTCAGGCGATGCGGATTTCAACAAAGCTAACCTCTATTTCATACTCTTTCCTCCGATGACGGCAGTCTGCAGTAGAAGACGGCAGTCTGCAGTAGAAATGTTAGTATAATTAGATAAACGCTGATGTGTTTAACATCAGACTAGGTCATCATGATAAAACCAGAGCATGCCCGGCACACCATCTTTATTTGCTAGGTCATGTGTGATGAAAAATGCGTAGTTCTTCAGAAACCAATGTCATCACAATTTGACGGCAATGAGACGAATATCACAACTGGTCTACCATTGACAAAATTATGTTACAAAGTTTGGCCAGATATAATTGTATCGTATTCCAGCCTTGCCCCTGTTTTTGTTGTGATTGCATAATCGAAAACAAGGCCTTGGAGTGAGGTTCTACACAAGTTTTTTGCAAATGTTATTATTGTAGTGAAAACTGCCCCATGAATACATCACACTAATGTCCTGACCTCAAATTTGTGTTAAGTACAAAACTGGTACCTCAATCTGTCAATGTCACATAAATTCCAAATTTCATGTTTTCTCAGAAAAGTTGTCCATCCAAAGTTATCAAAACAATCAACATTTTGCCTTGCATCTTGTAATTTTAATTCCCCTATATGATTCGCTTTGCTCTTTTCTTTTAATCAACCAATTAGATGTGTGGCGTTTTGGTCTTGCGCCCTGCTGGTTCTCAGGGACAATTTAATTCTTAATAAATGTAGAGTGAATGGAAAGTAGAAAATAGGAAATATCAAGTTCGCTGGCACAGCCAATATTCTCTTATATTGTTATTTGTACTTGGCTACCTCAGTTTGGGGTCAAAGGGCTTAAAAACGCAGCAATAAATCCATATTAAATCCATACATCAATCACTTACACATTTTGGGTACAAAGCTCCTGCAAGCAGCTGGGATCACCCAAGGTGTTTTGAGTGACCCAAACTCGGATTATTGCATACAGCTGAAGCGATATATGTTAATCCAGTTTATGTTTCCATGGTTATTCATTGTAAGTGTCAAAACCAGTCAATGCTGTTCTGTTGCACCTTTTCCATGGAGGAAGATAAAGATATGGAATGATGCCTGTGGTTTTTACTGACTGTTTGGTCTAGGATGATAGCACTGGCTTGGGAGAGTTATACTATTTGATAATATTCTCAAAATATATCTCACTCTATGGAATAATACCTTTAGCTTAAACCTTGCTAGGCTTTGTTTTGTATTACCCTAAAATAACAACTATGACGATAACTATCTATAACTATGTCTATATATTAATCTGTGTTTTCTCCCGAGTCGATTATCAACTTTTTGGTTTCACTCAATCAAAACTTTCAGACTTTCAGACTTAGGGCAGAGGTTAACTGGGACCTTTCTACCACAGGTGTGCATAGCAAAAATGTTTGATCCATTTTGTATGCATTTGGAGTTACTCCCACTCTAACATAATAACTCATGAAATGACACGCTGACAAGCTGAATGACAGCCAGATAACATTACCTGAGGTCCCAGAAATGGGCCATATAGGCAGATATCTCTAACATGTACATTGTGTTGCATAGGCTGATATATATTCATGGATTAGAGGAACGTATCTTACCTTGAACAAACATAATACGCCAGTTTATGGATGATTGCTGGAAACAATTTCTCAGCTTTGATTGTTCCAAAAGTTTAATAATGCTACAGCTGACCCCTTGTAAACATTTGTCAAGTAGCTTGCCTGAGTTTTTATAGGTCGTTAATGCGGCGTCGGTCAATACATAATGTCAAAGCTGCCAGAATTTTAGCTAGACCCAAATGCTGACACAAAGCTATTTTATACTGATGTATCTTCTCCACAAAAAGCTATACTGTGTTTTTTACCACTAATCCATGAAATCATATCAATGGTTGCATAGGCTGACAGTATTTGGATTGTATGGGCTTGCGGGGTGTGAGTGCACAACTCCAACTAATGGATAGCAGGCTTGTAAATTACTGCCATCAACCCATTTTTTGGGGATGTGATATAGCGCATGCGGTTTGGCGCAGGAGTTGTAGGTTCAAGTTCTACGAGGGGAGCTTTCATGATTGATTCTCACAGCCCCTCAGTACTCTTGGGTTTATATCATAGACTTAATAATAAGTCTATGGTTTATATATATCTTCCATGAAACAAAATAAAGCGTTTTGCCACTGACTTGAAGCAGGGAGAATTCCCTTCCATTCTCCCTGCTTGAAGTACAGGCAAATTGGATCAATCATGTTCCAGGTTTGCATTGGCCTACCTGTAGGCTAGGAGCAAATGAACAATAATGATCATAGAAACTGCATCGTCAATTGATATATAGGATAGCAGTTTATTGGTAAATCCGCCAAAGACAGTTTACAATTGTTTAAAAAGGCTCGTGATTGTAGTGGCATTTCATTTAAAACTTTGATACTCGTAGGTATAAAACTACATAAAAATCGTTCGGTCTTAATTTTTGGCATCCTGTATGATTTCCTGCAAAAAGAGTAGCACTGGTTAAGAATATATGGGTATAAAAATGTATAAAATTGTTAGCAGTATTTTCAATCCTGCTACGCACTAAGGAGTCAGCATCAAAAAAGTGAGAATAAAATTATTCTTAAAAAATAGACGGAGGAGTTTTTCTCTATTACCCTGAGTGGCTGAAAAATACCATAACTCAATGTTATACATAAAAATGGTTAATAACAAAGTTTCTATAAAATCGTGTTTTTGTGACTTGGAGGGATTAAACTGTTTAAATTTAGGAAAACAATATAACCTTGTTCTGAGCTTTTTATAGGTATAATTAGTGTTTTCATGCCACTTTAGGTCATGGCTAAAATATGTACCTAAATACTTAAAATGCTCCGCTTTCTCAATGGGTTGGCTATTTATAGAAAGATAATCATAAATAGCATATGTTCTCCTTTGTTTTCTTAGCATTGATTAAAAGGTTAACTGATCTGCATTGTTCTGAAAATTGCTCTATTGCATCAAAATAAAATTCATTATCTGCTTTAAAATTTAAGAGTCCCACAATAGCCATATCATCAGCGTATTTAAAAAGTTTGATGTTGTCATGTCCTGAGCGAATAAAATCTGTGTATATAGAAAAAAGGACTGGGGATAAAACACACCCTTGAGGGCACCCTATATTGCAAGATAAAACATCCGACTTACTGTCACCAACTCGAACATGTTGTTGCCTATCTTTGAGAAAAGCAGAAATTAAAGAGTTAATATATTTGGGCACACTACGATCTCTTAGGTTATCTAATAAAATATTTGGCACAATAGTATTAAAAGCTGATGTGAAATCTACAAAAAGTACTCTAGCATATGCATTTGGTTTCTCTAAATGCAATCGTAAAAAGTAGTCCAAAGAAATACAAGCGTCCTTAGTGCTTCTGTCTTTTCTATACGCAAATTGATTTTGATCCAAAGATAAAATAGATAAAAGTCAAGCTTTGATGATCTGCTCGAAGGTTTTCATAACAACAGAGGTAAGTGAAATTGGACGGAAATCATTATCACATCGGGCAATGGGGAGCTTTGGTACAGGAGATATGGCAGACATTTCCCTAATACATGTATATGGGAGATATTTCAACAATAGTCCATATATTATTATTTATATGTCTCTTTGCATAGATAGAGGTTGCTGTCAAATGAAGAGAGATTGTATCAAATGTCCAGAAGGATGAGCAATTTACTGCATACTGTATACGGCGTATACAATGACCTCAAATTTACACATTCCCAAGAAGGCACACAACTCATACTGCCATTGATATAAATAAATTTATACGTCGATGCATACTCTAAACTGGATATGCATTTATAAAACAGTGCTGCATCGATATCAAGAGGTGAGTTGTGCACAGGGCAATGTTCAAGCTATCAAGCTATCAACCTATCCAAAAAACAAACCATTGCAATTGAATCATAGCAGCATTTGGATCTGGTGTGCAAAATAAACGTGCAGAAAAGCAACTTAATTTGGGCAGATTGGTATTGACAACGTTGCCATTCAATGAATTATTGGATGAAGGAAATGGGAAATAGGGTTATAGTTTTTGATACTCTTGATTGATTGAGGACATCTTTGTGTAAGATTTTCATTATTTTATTTGGATCAGCAAGCAAAGGCATTTTGACCCGATATCCGACTAACATAAAGAAAGACAGAGGTTATAAAGGGAACCCCTAAGACATGTGCGGAAAAAATCTGGTAAAGCATAAACAAAAAAATGTTAAAGTGCATTACTCTATTCTTCTTGATTAAACAGATAGAAGGATGCATGCTTGAAAAAACTTGCCATATTTAGGTGGCAAAAGAACTACATAGAAAAATAATGTCTTTTGGCTTCTGAGTATAAACAGTATAAGTAATCATCAATATTAAGTTACATCAATGTACAAATCAAAACAGCATATACATGAGAGGTCAGTATAATGCACTCTTAAGTAGGACTTCAACCTTGAGGTGATGTGTCATAGCCACCGCCTGCTGGTCCAACGACAGGGCGGACAATACGGATTGGGCCTGTAGCTCCGACTCGACCTTGTGCGCCTGGTTGACCTGCGGGGCCTGGTTGTCCTGCGGGGCCTGGTGAACCTTGTGCTCCTGGTTGTCCATCAAATCCATTTGATCCTGCAGCTCCTGGTTGTCCAACAGCTCCTGGTTGTCCTGGTGAACCTTGAGCGCCTGGTTGACCATCAAATCCTGGTGCTCCTGTTTGTCCGATGCCTGGTGCTCCATCATTACCAGGTTGTCCAGCCGCTCCTGGTTGTCCTGGTTGACCATCAAATCCTGGTGAACCTGGTATTCCAGCTGCTCCTGGTTGCCCTGGTGCCCCTTGCGAGCCAGGTTGACCGTCAAATCCTGGTGCTCCTGGAGCACCTTGTTGTCCTGCAGATCCTGGTTGTCCGTCATTACCTGGTTGTCCTGGTGCACCTTGTGCTCCTGGTTGTCCATCAAATCCATTTGATCCTGCAGCTCCTGGCTGTCCAGCGGCCCCCGGTTGTCCTGGTGCGCCTTGTGCTCCTGGTTGTCCATCAAATCCATTTGATCCTGCAGCTCCTGGTTGTCCAGCGGCCCCCGGTTGTCCTGGTGCACCTTGTGCTCCTGGTTGTCCATCAAATCCTGGTGCTCCTGGTTGTCCAACACCTGGTGCTCCATCATTACCTGGTTGTCCTGCAGATCCTGGTTGTCCTGCGGCTCCTGGTTGTCCTGGTGCACCTTGTGCTCCTGGTTGACCATCAAATCCTGGTGCTCCTGCGGCTCCTTGTTGTCCAACACCTGGTGCTCCTGGTTGTCCAGCAGCTCCTGGTTGTCCTGGTGCACCTTGTGCGCCTGGTTGACCATCAAAACCTGGTGCTCCTGCAGCTCCTTGTTGTCCTACACCCGGTGCTCCTGGTTGTCCAGCAGCTCCTGGTTGTCCTGGTGCTCCTTGTGCTCCTGGTTGTCCATCGAATCCTGGTGCTCCTGATGATCCTGGTTGTCCAGCTGATCCTGGAGATCCTGGTTGTCCTGGTGCACCTTGTGCGCCTGGTTGTCCATCAAATCCTGGTGCTCCTGGTTGTCCAACACCTGGTGCTCCATCATTACCTGGTTGTCCTGCAGATCCTGGTTGTCCTGCTGATCCTGGTTGTCCCGGTGCTCCTTGTGCTCCTGGTTGTCCATCAAATCCATTTGAACCTGCAGCTCCTGGTTGTCCAGCGGCTCCTGGTTGTCCTGGTGCACCTTGTGCACCTGGTTGTCCATCAAATCCTGGTGCTCCTGGTTGACCAACGCCTGGTGCTCCATCATTACCTGGTTGTCCTGCTGATCCTGGTTGTCCTGCTGATCCTGGTTGACCTGCTGATCCGGGTTGTCCTGGTGCACCTTGTGCGCCTGGTTGTCCATCAAATCCATTTGATCCTGCAGCTCCTGGTTGTCCAGCAGCTCCTGGTTGTCCAGCGGCTCCTTGTTGGCCTGGTGCTCCTTGTGCTCCTGGTTGTCCATCAAATCCTGGTGCTCCTGCAGCTCCTTGTTGTCCAACACCTGGTGCTCCTGGTTGTCCGGCAGCTCCTGGTTGTCCTGGTGCACCTTGTGCGCCTGGTTGACCATCAAAACCTGGTGATCCGGCTGATCCTGGTTGTCCAGCAGCTCCTGTCTGTCCTGGTGCACCTTGTGTTCCTGGTTGTCCATCAAATCCATTTGAGCCTGCAGCTCCTGGTTGTCCAGCAGCTCCTGGTTGTCCTGGTGCACCTTGTGCTCCTGGTTGTCCATCAAATCCTGGTGCTCCTGCAGCTCCTTGTTGTCCTACACCTGGTGCTCCTGGTTGTCCAGCAGCTCCTGGTTGTCCTGGTGTGCCTTGTGCTCCTGGTTGTCCATCGAATCCTGGTGCTCCTGATGATCCTGGTTGTCCAGCTGATCCTGGAGATCCTGGTTGTCCTGGTGCACCTTGTGCTCCTGGTTGTCCATCGAATCCATTTGATCCGGCTGATCCTGGTTGTCCAGCAGCTCCTGGTTGTCCTGGTGCACCTTGTGCGCCTGGTTGACCATCAAAACCTGGTGATCCGGCTGATCCTGGTTGTCCAGCAGCTCCTGTCTGTCCTGGTGCACCTTGTGCTCCTGGTTGTCCATCAAATCCTGGTGCTCCTGGTTGTCCAACACCTGGTGCTCCATCATTACCTGGTTGTCCTGCAGATCCTGGTTGTCCTGCTGATCCTGGTTGTCCTGGTGCACCTTGTGCGCCTGGTTGTCCATCAAATCCATTTGATCCTGCAGCTCCTGGTTGTCCAGCAGCTCCTGGTTGTCCAGCGGCTCCTGGTTGGCCTGGTGCTCCTTGTGCTCCTGGTTGTCCATCAAATCCTGGTGCTCCTGCAGCTCCTTGTTGTCCAACACCTGGTGCTCCTGGTTGTCCGGCAGCTCCTGGTTGTCCTGGTGCACCTTGTGCGCCTGGTTGACCATCAAAACCTGGTGATCCGGCTGATCCTGGTTGTCCAGCAGCTCCTGTCTGTCCTGGTGCACCTTGTGCTCCTGGTTGTCCATCAAATCCATTTGAGCCTGCAGCTCCTGGTTGTCCAGCGGCTCCTGGTTGTCCTGGTGCACCTTGTGCTCCTGGTTGTCCATCAAATCCTGGTGCTCCTGCAGCTCCTTGTTGTCCTACACCTGGTGCTCCTGGTTGTCCAGCAGCTCCTGGTTGTCCTGGTGCGCCTTGTGCTCCCGGTTGTCCATCGAATCCTGGTGCTCCTGATGATCCTGGTTGTCCAGCTGATCCTGGAGATCCTGATTGTCCTGGTGCACCTTGTGCTCCTGGTTGTCCATCGAATCCATTTGATCCGGCTGATCCTGGTTGTCCAGCAGCTCCAGGTTGTCCTGGTGCACCTTGTGCGCCTGGTTGACCATCAAAACCTGGTGAACCGGCTGATCCTGGTTGTCCAGCAGCTCCTGTCTGTCCTGGTGCACCTTGTGCTCCTGGTTGTCCATCAAATCCATTTGAGCCTGCAGCTCCTGGTTGTCCAGCAGCTCCTGGTTGTCCCGGTGCACCTTGTGCTCCTGGCTGTCCATCGAATCCTGGTGCTCCTGATGATCCTGGTTGTCCGGCTGATCCAGGAGATCCTGGTTGTCCTGGTGCACCTTGTGCTCCTGGTTGTCCATCGAATCCATTTGATCCGGCTGATCCTGGTTGTCCAGCAGCTCCTGGTTCTCCAGCGGCTCCTGGTTGTCCTGGTGCCCCTTGTGCTCCTGGTTGTCCAACACCCGGTGCTCCATCATTACCTGGTTGTCCTGCGGATCCTGGTTGTCCTGCTGACCCTGGTTGTCCTGGTGCACCTTGTGCACCTGGTTGTCCGTCAAACCCATTTGATCCTGCAGCTCCTGGTTGTCCAGCAGCTCCTGGTTGTCCTGGTGCTCCTTGTGCTCCTGGTTGTCCATCAAATCCTGGTGCTCCTGCAGCTCCTTGTTGTCCGACACCTGGTGCTCCTGGTTGTCCGGCAGCTCCTGGTTGTCCTGGTGCTCCTTGTGCTCCTGGTTGTCCATCAAATCCTGGTGCTCCTGGTTGTCCAACACCTGGTGCTCCATCATTACCTGGTTGTCCTGCGGATCCTGGTTGTCCTGCTGATCCTGGTTGTCCCGGTGCACCTTGTGCTCCTGGTTGACCATCAAATCCTGGTGAGCCGGCTGAACCTGGTTGTCCAGCAGCGCCAGTCTGTCCTGGTGCACCTTGTGCTCCTGGTTGTCCATCAAATCCATTTGATCCTGCAGCTCCAGGTTGTCCAGCAGCTCCTGGTTGTCCAGCGGCTCCTGGTTGTCCTGGTGCACCTTGTGCTCCTGGTTGTCCATCAAATCCTGGTGCTCCCGCAGCTCCTTGTTGTCCAACACCTGGTGCTCCTGGTTGTCCAGCAGCTCCTGGTTGTCCTGGTGCACCTTGTGCGCCTGGTTGACCATCGAAACCTGGTGCTCCTGCAGCTCCTTGTTGTCCTACACCTGGTGCTCCTGGTTGTCCAGCAGCTCCTGGTTGTCCTGGTGCTCCTTGTGCTCCTGGTTGTCCATCGAATCCTGGTGCTCCTGATGATCCTGGTTGTCCAGCTGATCCTGGAGATCCTGGTTGTCCTGGTGCACCTTGTGCGCCTGGTTGTCCATCAAATCCTGGTGCTCCTGGTTGTCCAACACCTGGTGCTCCATCATTACCTGGTTGTCCTGCAGATCCTGGTTGTCCTGCTGATCCTGGTTGTCCCGGTGCTCCTTGTGCTCCTGGTTGTCCATCAAATCCATTTGAACCTGCAGCTCCTGGTTGTCCAGCGGCTCCTGGTTGTCCTGGTGCACCTTGTGCACCTGGTTGTCCATCAAATCCTGGTGCTCCTGGTTGTCCAACGCCTGGTGCTCCATCATTACCTGGTTGTCCTGCTGATCCTGGTTGTCCTGCTGATCCTGGTTGTCCTGCTGATCCTGGTTGTCCTGGTGCACCTTGGGCGCCTGGTTGTCCATCAAATCCATTTGATCCTGCAGCTCCTGGTTGTCCAGCTGCTCCTGGTTGTCCAGCAGCTCCTGGTTGTCCAGCGGCTCCGGTCTGGCCTGGTGCTCCTTGTGCTCCTGGTTGTCCATCAAATCCTGGTGCTCCTGCAGCTCCTTGTTGTCCAACACCTGGTGCTCCTGGTTGTCCGGCAGCTCCTGGTTGTCCTGGTGCACCTTGTGCGCCTGGTTGACCATCAAAGCCTGGTGATCCGGCTGATCCTGGTTGTCCAGCAGCTCCTGTCTGTCCTGGTGCACCTTGTGCTCCTGGTTGTCCATCAAATCCATTTGAGCCTGCAGCTCCTGGTTGTCCAGCAGCTCCTGGTTGTCCTGGTGCACCTTGTGCTCCTGGTTGTCCATCAAATCCTGGTGCTCCTGCAGCTCCTTGTTGTCCTACACCTGGTGCTCCTGGTTGTCCAGCAGCTCCTGGTTGTCCTGGTGCGCCTTGTGCTCCTGGTTGTCCATCGAATCCTGGTGCTCCTGATGATCCTGGTTGTCCAGCTGATCCTGGAGATCCTGATTGTCCTGGTGCACCTTGTGCTCCTGGTTGTCCATCAAATCCATTTGATCCGGCTGATCCTGGTTGTCCAGCAGCTCCAGGTTGTCCTGGTGCACCTTGTGCTCCTGGTTGTCCATCAAATCCTGGTGATCCAGCTGATCCTGGTTGTCCAGCAGCTCCTGTCTGTCCTGGTGCACCTTGTGCTCCTGGTTGTCCATCAAATCCATTTGACCCTGCAGCTCCTGGTTGTCCAGCAGCTCCTGGTTGTCCTGGTGCACCTTGTGCTCCTGGTTGTCCATCGAATCCTGGTGCTCCAGATGATCCTGGTTGTCCAGCTGATCCTGGAGATCCTGGTTGTCCTGGTGCACCTTGTGCTCCTGGTTGTCCATCGAATCCATTTGATCCGGCTGATCCTGGTTGTCCAGCAGCTCCTGGTTCTCCAGCAGCTCCTGGTTGTCCTGGTGCCCCTTGTGCTCCTGGTTGTCCAACACCTGGTGCTCCATCATTACCTGGTTGTCCTGCGGATCCTGGTTGTCCTGCTGACCCTGGTTGTCCTGGTGCACCTTGTGCACCTGGTTGTCCGTCAAACCCATTTGATCCTGCAGCTCCTGGTTGTCCAGCGGCTCCTGGTTGTCCTGGTGCTCCTTGTGCTCCTGGTTGTCCATCAAATCCTGGTGCTCCTGCAGCTCCTTGTTGTCCGACACCTGGTGCTCCTGGTTGTCCGGCAGCTCCTGGTTGTCCTGGTGCTCCTTGTGCTCCTGGTTGTCCATCAAATCCTGGTGCTCCTGGTTGTCCAACACCTGGTGCTCCATCATTACCTGGTTGTCCTGCGGATCCTGGTTGTCCTGCTGATCCTGGTTGTCCCGGTGCACCTTGTGCTCCTGGTTGACCATCAAATCCTGGTGAGCCGGCTGAACCTGGTTGTCCAGCAGCGCCTGTCTGTCCTGGTGCACCTTGTGCTCCTGGTTGTCCATCAAATCCATTTGATCCTGCAGCTCCAGGTTGTCCAGCAGCTCCTGGTTGTCCAGCGGCTCCTGGTTGTCCTGGTGCACCTTGTGCTCCTGGTTGTCCATCAAATCCTGGTGCTCCTGCAGCTCCTTGTTGTCCAACACCTGGTGCTCCTGGTTGTCCAACAGCTCCCGGTTGTCCTGGTGCTCCTTGTGCGCCTGGTTGACCATCAAAACCCGGTGACCCAGCTGATCCTGGTTGACCAGCAGCTCCTGTCTGTCCTTGTGCTCCTGGTTGTCCATCGAATCCTGGTGATCCTGGAGTACCTGGTTGTCCTGCTGATCCTTGTTGTCCTGCTGATCCTGGTTGACCTGGTGCACCTTGTGCTCCTGGTTGTCCATCAAATCCATTTGATCCTGCAGCTCCTGGTTGTCCAGCAGCTCCTGTCTGTCCTGGTGCTCCTTGTGCTCCTGGTTGTCCATCGAATCCTGGTGATCCTGGAGTACCTGGTTGTCCTGCTGACCCTGGTTGTCCTGGTGCACCTTGTGCTCCTGGTTGTCCATCAAATCCTGGTGCTCCTGCAGCTCCTTGTTGTCCAACACCTGGTGCTCCTGGTTGTCCAGCAGCTCCTGGTTGTCCTGGTGCACCTTGTGCTCCTGGTTGACCATCAAATCCATTTGATCCTGCAGCTCCTGGTTGTCCGGCGGCTCCTGGTTGTCCTGGTGCACCTTGTGCTCCTGGTTGTCCATCAAATCCTGGTGCTCCTGGTTGTCCAACACCTGGTGCTCCATCATTACCTGGTTGTCCTGCGGATCCTGGCTGTCCTGCTGACCCTGGTTGTCCTGGTGCACCTTGTGCTCCTGGTTGACCATCAAATCCTGGTGATCCTGGTGTTCCTGGTTGTCCTGCTGATCCTGGTTGTCCTGGTGCACCTTGTGCGCCTGGTTGACCATCAAATCCTGGTGCTCCTGGTTGTCCAACACCTGGTGCTCCATCATTACCTGGTTGCCCTGCTGATCCTGGTTGTCCTGCTGATCCTGGTTGTCCTGCTGATCCTGGTTGTCCTGGAGCACCTTGTGCGCCTGGTTGTCCATCAAATCCTGGTGACCCAGCTGATCCTGGTTGTCCGGCGGCTCCTGGTTGTCCTGGGGAACCTTGTGCTCCTGGTTGTCCATCAGATCCTGGTGCTCCTGCAGCTCCTTGTTGTCCAACACCTGGTGCTCCTGGTTGTCCAGCAGCTCCTGGTTGTCCTGGTGCTCCTTGTGCACCTGGTTGTCCATCAAATCCTGGTGCTCCTGGTTGTCCAACACCTGGTGCTCCATCATTACCTGGTAGTCCTGCTGATCCTGGTTGTCCTGGTTGTCCTGGTGCGCCTTGTGCTCCTGGTTGACCATCAAATCCATTAGATCCTGCAGCTCCTGGTTGTCCGGCGGCTCCTGGTTGTCCTGGTGCACCTTGTGCTCCTGGTTGTCCATCAAATCCTGGTGCTCCTGGTTGTCCAACACCTGGTGCTCCATCATTACCTGGCTGTCCTGCGGATCCTGGCTGTCCTGCTGATCCTGGTTGTCCTGGTGCACCTTGTGCACCTGGTTGACCATCAAATCCTGGGGCTCCTGGTTGTCCAACACCTGGTGCTCCATCATTACCTGGTTGACCTGCTGAACCTGGTTGTCCTGCAGCTCCTGGTTGTCCTGGAGCACCTTGTGCTCCTGGTTGTCCATCAAATCCTGGTGCTCCTGCGGCTCCTTGTTGTCCAACACCTGGTGCTCCTGGTTGTCCAGCAGCTCCTGGTTGTCCTGGTGCACCTTGTGCTCCTGGTTGACCATCGAATCCTGGTGATCCTGGTGTTCCTGGTTGTCCGGCTGATCCTGATTGTCCTGGTGCACCCTGTGCGCCTGGTTGACCATCAAATCCTGGTGCTCCTGGTTGTCCAACACCTGGTGCTCCATCATTACCTGGTTGACCTGCTGAACCTGGTTGTCCTGCTGCTCCTGGTTGTCCTGGAGCACCTTGTGCGCCTGGTTGACCATCAAATCCAGGTGATCCTGCGGATCCTGGTTGTCCAGCAGCCCCTGTCTGTCCTGGTGCACCTTGTGCTCCTGGTTGTCCATCAAATCCATTTGATCCTGCAGCTCCTGGTTGTCCAGCGGCTCCTGGTTGTCCTGGTGCACCTTGTGCTCCTGGTTGTCCATCAAATCCTGGTGCTCCTGGTTGTCCAACACCTGGTGCTCCATCATTACCTGGTTGTCCTGCGGATCCTGGCTGTCCTGCTGATCCAGGTTGTCCTGGTGCTCCTTGTGCTCCTGGTTGTCCATCAAATCCTGGAGAACCTGGTTGTCCTGCTGATCCTGTTTGTCCTGCTGACCCTGGTTGTCCTGGTGCACCTTGTGCGCCTGGTTGACCATCAAATCCTGGTGAGCCAGCTGATCCTGGTTGCCCAGCAGCTCCTGTTTGTCCTGGTGATCCTTGTGCTCCTGGTTGTCCGTCGAATCCTGGTGATCCTGCAGCTCCTGGTTGTCCGGCGGCTCCTGGTTGTCCTGGGGCACCTTGTGCGCCTGGTTGACCATCAAATCCTGGTGCTCCTGGTTGTCCAACACCTGGTGCTCCATCATTACCTGGTTGTCCTGCTGATCCTGGTTGCCCTGCTGATCCTGGTTGTCCTGCTGATCCTGGTTGTCCTGCCGATCCTGGTTGTCCTGGTGCACCTTGTGCGCCTGGTTGTCCATCAAATCCTGGTGATCCAGCTGATCCTGGTTGTCCAGCAGCTCCTGCCTGTCCTGGTGCTCCTTGTGCTCCTGGTTGTCCATCGAATCCTGGTGATCCAGGAGAACCTGGTTGTCCCGCTGATCCTGTTTGTCCTGGTGCACCTTGTGCGCCTGGTTGGCCATCAAATCCTGGTGCTCCTGGTTGTCCAACACCTGGTGTTCCATCATTACCTGGCTGTCCTGCGGATCCTGGCTGTCCTGCTGAACCTGGTTGTCCTGGTGCCCCTTGTGCTCCTGGTTGACCATCGAAACCTGGTGATCCTGGTGTTCCTGGTTGTCCTGCTGATCCTGGTTGTCCTGGTGCACCTTGTGCACCTGGTTGACCATCAAATCCTGGTGCTCCTGGTTGTCCAACACCTGGTGCTCCATCATTACCTGGTTGCCCTGCTGATCCTGGTTGTCCTGCTGATCCTGGTTGTCCTGCTGATCCTGGTTGTCCTGGAGCACCTTGTGCGCCTGGTTGTCCATCAAATCCTGGTGACCCAGCTGATCCTGGTTGTCCAGCGGCTCCTGGTTGTCCTGGGGCACCTTGTGCTCCTGGTTGTCCATCAAATCCTGGTGCTCCTGCAGCTCCTTGTTGTCCAACACCTGGTGCTCCTGGTTGTCCAGCAGCTCCTGGTTGTCCTGGTGCTCCTTGTGCACCTGGTTGGCCATCAAATCCTGGTGCTCCTGGTTGTCCAACACCTGGTGCTCCATCGTTACCTGGTTGTCCTGCTGATCCTGGTTGTCCTGCTGATCCTGGTTGTCCTGGTGCACCTTGTGCTCCTGGCTGTCCATCAAATCCTGGTGATCCAGCTGATCCTGGTTGTCCAGCAGCGCCTGTCTGTCCTGGTGCTCCTTGTCCTCCTGGTTGTCCATCGAATCCTGGTGATCCTGGAGAACCTGGTTGTCCTGCTGATCCTGGTTGTCCTGGTGCACCTTGTGCTCCTGGTTGTCCATCAAATCCTGGTGCTCCTGCGGCACCTTGTTGTCCAACACCTGGTGCTCCTGGTTGTCCAGCGGCTCCTGGTTGTCCTGGTGCACCTTGTGCTCCTGGTTGTCCATCGAATCCTGGTGCTCCTGGTTGTCCAACACCTGGTGCTCCATCATTACCTGGCTGTCCTGCTGATCCTGGCTGTCCTGCTGATCCTGGTTGTCCTGGTGCACCTTGTGCTCCTGGTTGACCATCGAATCCTGGTGATCCTGGTGTTCCTGGTTGTCCTGCTGATCCTGGTTGTCCTGGTGCACCTTGTGCACCTGGTTGACCATCAAATCCTGGTGCTCCTGGTTGTCCAACACCTGGTGCTCCATCATTACCTGGTTGACCTGCTGAGCCTGGTTGTCCTGCGGCTCCTGGTTGTCCTGGAGCACCTTGTGCTCCTGGTTGTCCATCAGATCCTGGTGCTCCTGCGGCTCCTTGTTGTCCAACACCTGGTGCTCCTGGCTGTCCAGCAGCTCCTGGTTGTCCTGGTGCACCTTGTGCTCCTGGTTGACCATCGAATCCTGGTGATCCCGGTGTTCCTGGTTGTCCTGCTGATCCTGGCTGTCCTGGTGCACCTTGTGCGCCTGGTTGACCATCAAATCCTGGTGCTCCTGGTTGTCCAACACCTGGTGCTCCATCATTACCTGGTTGACCTGCTGAACCTGGTTGTCCTCCGGCTCCTGGTTGTCCTGGAGCACCTTGTGCTCCTGGTTGACCATCAAATCCGGGTGATCCTGCGGATCCTGGTTGTCCAGCAGCTCCTGTCTGTCCTGGTGCACCTTGTGCTCCTGGTTGTCCATCAAATCCATTTGATCCTGCAGCTCCTGGTTGTCCAGCGGCTCCTGGTTGTCCTGGTGCACCTTGTGCTCCTGGTTGTCCATCAAATCCTGGCGCTCCTGGTTGTCCAACACCTGGTGCTCCATCATTACCTGGTTGCCCTGCGGATCCTGGCTGTCCTGCTGATCCCGGTTGTCCTGGTGCTCCTTGTGCTCCTGGTTGTCCATCAAATCCTGGAGAACCTGGTTGTCCTGCTGATCCTGTTTGTCCTGCTGACCCTGGTTGTCCTGGTGCACCTTGTGCGCCTGGTTGACCATCAAATCCTGGTGAGCCAGCTGATCCTGGTTGTCCAGCAGCTCCTGTTTGTCCTGGTGATCCTTGTGCTCCTGGTTGTCCGTCGAATCCTGGTGATCCTGCAGCTCCTGGTTGTCCAGCGGCTCCTGGTTGTCCTGGGGCACCTTGTGCGCCTGGTTGACCATCAAATCCTGGTGCTCCTGGTTGTCCAACACCTGGTGCTCCATCATTACCTGGTTGTCCTGCTGATCCTGGCTGTCCTGCTGATCCTGGTTGTCCTGCTGATCCTGGCTGTCCTGCTGATCCTGGTTGTCCTGGTGCACCTTGTGCACCTGGTTGTCCATCAAATCCTGGTGATCCAGCTGATCCTGGTTGTCCAGCAGCTCCTGTCTGTCCTGGTGCTCCTTGTGCTCCTGGTTGTCCATCGAATCCTGGTGATCCAGGAGAACCTGGTTGTCCCGCTGATCCTGGCTGTCCTGGTGCACCTTGTGCGCCTGGTTGGCCATCAAATCCTGGTGCTCCTGGTTGCCCAACTCCTGGTGTTCCGTCGTTACCTCGCTCTCCAGGTGCTCCTGGTTGTCCAGCTGATCCTGGTTGTCCTGGTGCACCTTGTGCGCCCGGTTGACCATCAAATCCTGGTGCTCCTGGTTGTCCAACACCTGGTGCCCCATCGTTACCTGGTTGTCCTGCTGATCCTGGTTGTCCTGCTGATCCTGGTTGCCCTGGTGCACCTTGTGCGCCTGGTTGTCCATCAAACCCTGGTGACCCAGCTGATCCTGGTTGTCCAGCAGCTCCTGTCTGTCCTGGTGCTCCTTGTGCTCCTGGTTGTCCATCGAATCCTGGTGCTCCTGGAGAACCTTGTTGTCCTGCTGATCCTGGAGATCCTGGTTGTCCTGGTGCACCTTGTGCGCCTGGTTGACCATCAAATCCTGGTGCTCCTGGTTGTCCAACACCTGGTGCTCCATCGTTACCTGGTTGTCCTGCTGATCCTGGTTGTCCTGCTGATCCTGGTTGTCCTGGTGCACCTTGTGCGCCTGGTTGTCCATCAAATCCTGGTGACCCAGCTGAACCTGGTTGTCCAGCGGCTCCTGGTTGTCCTGGGGCTCCTTGTGCTCCTGGTTGTCCATCAAATCCTGGAGCTCCTGCGGCTCCTTGTTGACCAACACCTGGTGCTCCTGGTTGTCCAGCAGCTCCTGGTTGTCCAGCAGCTCCTGGTTGTCCTGATGCTCCTTGTGCACCTGGTTGACCATCAAATCCTGGTGCTCCTGGTTGTCCAACACCTGGCGCTCCATCGTTACCTGGTTGTCCTGCTGATCCTGGTTGTCCTGCTGATCCTGGTTGTCCAGGTGCACCTTGTGCTCCTGGTTGACCATCGAATCCTGGTGACCCAGCTGATCCTGGTTGTCCTGCGGCCCCTGGTTGTCCTGCGGCTCCTGGTTGTCCTGGTGAACCTTGTGCGCCTGGTTGACCATCAAATCCTGGTGCTCCTGGTTGTCCAACACCTGGTGCTCCATCGTTACCTGGTTGTCCTGCTGATCCTGGTTGTCCTGGGGCGCCTTGTGCGCCTGGTTGGCCATCAAATCCTGGTGCTCCTGGTTGTCCAACACCTGGTGTTCCGTCATTACCTCGCTGTCCTGGTGCTCCTGGTTGTCCTGCTGATCCTGGTTGTCCAGCAGCTCCTGTTTGTCCTGGTGCACCTTGTGCTCCTGGTTGTCCGTCAAATCCATTTGATCCTGCAGCTCCTGGTTGTCCAGCGGCTCCAGGTTGTCCTGGTACACCTTGTGCTCCTGGTTGTCCATCAAATCCTGGTGCTCCTGGTTGTCCAACACCTGGTGCTCCATCGTTACCTGGTTGCCCAGCAGATCCTGGTTGTCCTGGTGCACCTTGGGCTCCTGGTTGTCCATCAAATCCTGGTGAACCTGGAGAACCTGGTTGACCTGCTGATCCTGGTTGTCCTGCTGATCCTGGTTGTCCAGCGGCTCCTGATTGTCCTGGTGCACCTTGTGCTCCTGGTTGTCCATCAAATCCTGGTGCTCCTGGTTGTCCAACACCTGGTGCTCCATCGTTTCCTGGTTGCCCAGCAGATCCTGGTTGTCCTGCTGATCCTGGTTGTCCCGGAGCACCTTGTGCTCCTGGTTGTCCATCAAATCCTGGTGATCCTGGAGAACCTGGTTGGCCAGCAGCTCCTTGTTGTCCAACACCTGGCGCTCCGTCGTTACCTGGTTGTCCTGCAGCTCCTGGTTGTCCCGGTGCACCCTGGGCTCCTGGTTGTCCATCAAAACCTGGTGATCCTGGTTGTCCTGCTGACCCTGGCTGTCCTGCTGATCCTGGTTGTCCTGGTGAACCTTGTGCTCCTGGTTGACCATCAAATCCTGGTGATCCAGCAGAACCTGGTTGTCCAGCAGCTCCTGTCTGTCCTGGTGTTCCTTGTGCTCCTGGTTGACCATCAAATCCTGGTACTCCTGGTTGTCCAACACCTGGTACTCCGTCATTTCCTGGTTGTCCAGGTGATCCTGGTTGTCCTGCTGATCCTGGTTGTCCTGGTGCACCTTGTGCGCCTGGTTGACCATCAAATCCTGGTGACCCGGCTGATCCTGGTTGTCCAGCAGCTCCCGGTTGTCCTGGTGCACCTTGTGCTCCTGGTTGACCATCAAATCCTGGTACTCCTGGTTGTCCAACACCTGGTACTCCGTCATTTCCTGGCTGTCCTGCTGATCCTGGTTGTCCTGGCTCACCTTGTGCGCCTGGTTGACCATCAAATCCTGGTACTCCTGGTTGTCCAACACCTGGTACTCCGTCATTTCCTGGCTGTCCAGGTGATCCCGGTTGTCCTGCTGAACCTGGTTGTCCTGGTGCACCTTGTGCTCCTGGTTGGCCATCAAATCCTGGTACTCCTGGTTGTCCAACACCTGGTACTCCGTCATTACCTGGTTGTCCTGGAGATCCTGGTTGTCCTGGTGCTCCTTGTGCGCCTGGTTGTCCATCAAATCCTGGGGATCCAGCTGATCCTGGTTGACCAGCAGCTCCTGTCTGACCTGGTGATCCTTGTGCTCCTGGTTGTCCATCAAATCCTGGTGATCCTGGAGAGCCTGGCTGTCCTGCTGATCCTGGTTGTCCTGCAGATCCTGGTTGTCCTGGCTGACCATCAAAACCTGATGTTCCTGGTTGACCTGGTTGTCCTTGAGCACCTGTTTGTCCAGGTAATCCATCGAATCCTGGTGAACCTGGTTGGCCTGTTGCTCCTTGTGGACCAGTGTCACCTGGTCGTGAGAAGCCAGTTGATCCTGTTGATCCACGTTGGCCAGTTGACCCAACCCTTCCTTGTGCCCCAGCGTATCCTGGGTTGCCTGGTCTTCCAGCTATACCTTGGTCTCCCTTCTGTCCTCTCTGTCCAGGTGCTCCTGGGGGTCCGGCTGGGCAGGAACATGCTGCAAATATCAGAGACAAATTTTCATGAGAAAGCCAATTAAAATAAGAACATCTTCACAAATCATTGACAATAATCATTATGGGTATTTTTAAGTGTCATATTGATAATTCCAACAGGTACCCTCCATAATGATAGTAATCTAAGTGATCTCCTGTTCATTTAGTCGTTCATTAAGGATTATATATCTTCTTACAAACAGCATCACTTGGAAATAAGCTCAGCCAATGCTAAAATTTACAGAGTGGACAGTTATTTTTCAATTAATTCACGGCCTTTCAGGGTATTTAGGGCTGAAATCAAGGCTGATCAGACATTCGCTGTTTCCTTTTTTAAACTACACGGAACTGCTGCTGTTATGGTATAGAAGATAAGCTACATAATCAAATGTCTTTGAAATTTAGTTGGACATGTTTATACAGGAGAATGAAGGGTCATTTGTTCCTCGTAGGATACAACAGAAATAAAGGAACTCAGTGATACTTTCTACTTTTCCCTACTTCCAGTGGGTAAAGGCTCAACTGCTCAGTTACTGGGAGCATCGTCATTGGCACAAGGTTTGTGTGCTAAATTTGATTCAATTTAATTCTTGGGCTTTTATAAGCAAATTGGATTGCTATATTTTAGCAGTATCAAATATAAAAAACTAATAAAATTTCTCATATTCTAACCTCCTGCGGCTGCGGTGCCGTAGCCGACCTCCTCGGCGGCTCCGTATTCGTTTCCGTATTCTGTGCTTCTTCTCTTCCTGTTCAGTACTGTGTAAGCAGCGCTTGTGCTCTTCTTTAATTCTGTGATCTCTGTGTCAAATCTTGCATTCTCTGTGTCAAATCTTGCATTCTCTGTTTCCATTTTCAAATTTATTCTGGCATTTTCAGCCTGGAGAGAAAAGGAAAATTCCAAAAATATATGAGATATTATAATAATATATTATATTTGTACATTTTACAATCTCAATTTGTCACTTGATACATATATACATATATACATATATACATATATACATATATACATATATACATATATACATATTTACATATATACATATATACATATATACATATATATGCCACACAGTGTAAATCAGCAAGATTATTTCTTTGAATACAACAAAATGAGGAAAGGTGTTTGAGGATAAAGTTTTTTCTGGTTTACATACTTCTGGATTACAGAATCTTTTGCAACTGGTTATAGTTATTCAGAATAAAAATCTTTACGTTGCTCATTCATACCTGAAGACTGTCGATCTTATTCATCAGATGAACACCGAAGATGGTTCCAGCGACGGTGACGGTGATGAAAAGACCAGTGAGAGCAATAACTCCTAGTCCTGAGACTGCTGGAGTTCTGCGCTCCTCTTTGTGGGTAAAGTCAGCATACTCTAAATCCCCCTTCATCTTCCCTGCAAAATAAAACTCACAATATATATCATTGGAATATAAATGTCGGTAAATAAAAAATTAATTGGTTTATTACTGAATGAGAATGATTTTTGACCTCTTCCTTAGGTTCACAACTTTAGTCAAATCAATTTGCATTCAATTTAATGATTGTGCTATGCACTTATGAAAATATCCAATTTAATAACACTGTTTAAGAATTCACAAACCTTTTGTTGAGGTAAGAATCTCTTGTAGGTATAGAGATATTTAAGTTTAAGAAGGAGAAGTAAGATGCCTGAAACTGAAACCCTCTGAGCTGAGAGAAACTGAATCTGATTTCTCAAGCAGAACCTGGCAGTATTTATACCGCCGAAAACTGATGGCTGATACTGCCTGATATCTGATTGGTTGTCAGGGACTTCTCCATGGTCGGTGGATATTACCTAGGTGAGAAACTCAATAACAAACCAATTCAACATCATAGGGGATTACAATCATTTATTGGGCTAATACGATTTAATTGATGCATTTTCATTACCAATACCGTAGATGTCGTTTTGAGGTTGAGACTGATTTCCAGGCCAAACCCAGCCTAAAATGGATTTACCCAGTGATAAGAGGCGGATTAAACAGCAATAATCCAAGCAGAGTGGAATTAATGACCATTGTATTAATCATTACAGAACTATCAGTCGCATTTCATCTAATCTATAAAAATCCCCAAATAATCCCTAGCTTTAGGTCTCACCTGTATGATATTTTATATTTACTCACGGAGGCGAGCGTAGCGCACCCTGATTTAGCACTGCTTTCAAAAGCAGATTTGGACTATAGTCTAACACTTTATGTATTATCTCCCCCACACGTAGATTTCACACATCATTATATGACAGGTGATGTTAAAGTCTTGTTTTCACATGGAACTTTTGAGAAGCATCAGCTCTCTGGTTTATGAATACCACATTCAGTAAATCCTCAACTAATTGAGATATATCATCTTCATTTATCTTTTAAATCTACTTGATCCTATGAGAAAAAAGTCAATTCAAATCGTTAAATTTCAATTCTTCTTCTTCTTTGACCAATATTGTCAGCCACAAGCCAGTCTTGTGATGAAAACTTGACGATGATGAATTTGCATATGTACGTACTGGAACTTTACTCTATACCTATTCACCACACCATTTTTTTAAGTTTCTGCATTTGTTTCGATACTTTGATAGCAAACAATAAATTCACCCAAATACTCAATAATATATATATTATATATACATATACTCAAATATGAATAGCGGTGTCTATGAGGGCGCAAATCTACCATGTTATATGCTAAGCTAATACATATGAATCAACCAGCTATTTATCAGTCTGGGAAATAAAAAACTACTGTTCCTAAGTCCACAAGCTGACATGGTATTTAATCAAAGCCGGACAGAGTATCATTAGGTCTCAATCTCATTGCCACAGAGTCTAACTGAAGTAGAGATTGAATCGGTACCAGGATGAACAAGGTATTAAATCTGGCATATACTTGAAGATTGAGAGTATTACAACAAGTGGATCGGTTTCCCAACGTCTTAAATGTCCAACTACAGTAAATCTAATAAGTTGAGATGTTCTTTTTTGCTGAGTAAATCTCTCGATTGATAGCTTCATATGAGAGTTGTTTGCGAGTTGAATGCAAGCTGACCATGGTTTATCTCAACGCCATTCCGGTCAACCGATAGCGATAGAGCTGTGTCTTAGCTAGATTGAAATGGTCATCGCCAGAATTCTGGTAAGGAAGGAGATCTTTAGTTTGTCAATTTCAGCCAAGCATGGGAGTTTTTTACTAAGGGTTAGATATAAGACATGGAAACCCGTCGATTAGGCCTTGTATAAGGCCATTACACCAATAACAAGATCTCCAAAGCCCAAATCGCTCAGGACATTGAAACCATCAGTCTGCTAGAACCAAAGCTCAATACTGACCTTATATTGTATAATCTCATATTTCTCAAATTATCAATGAACTATCAATACCAAAATATCGGTGAAATACCTTAAGGAAATGATGGTGTAGCAAGATATGGGGGTTGTTGCAAACCTGCCGACAATCACCGCCAACAATAATGATCCCATGATATTGCAAACAATGGTAGACCCTAGCTGTACTGTAGGTAACGATGACTTTGGATTCATTTCTGATGAATTAAGAAATACTTTCAATGAGTTTTTAGTATCTTTGACAGTTGGTTCTCGTGTTTTTTCTCGAATTTTCTTCCTGACAAGCTTTTGTTAAGACTGGGCGTATCCCCTTCCTTGACTACCCTAGATATGCTAACTATAAAAACTCTAGTGATTACATAAATATTCAAGAACATTCTGAATCCTTTTCATTCTGGTAGCATAAGTGTCGCCTGACCAAAATGTTGTCAGATTTAGATGATTACAACTCATATTGAAGACCACCCGGGTAAGAGTATTTTTCTGTGGGAATCAAGGACGAAACGCATTATGACATCACATGAAACTGTTTGTACAAGAGTATCTCATTGGGTCCAAAGACAACCATATTCTTAATACTGGAAGTATTGTAGATGGTTCTTGATATGATATAATGATATTACGCACATAATGGTGTCCTTTTACATTGATCGCTGGAATAATCAACTTTATCATACTAGCTTGTTTCATCTCGGATTTTCTTCCTGACAAGTTATTTAAGACTGGGCGTTACTTCTTTTTTACTACCATAAGTATTATAACTAGGAAAGTGTTTCATGATTATATGATTTCATAGTGATTCCGGAACATTCCATAACCAGTTTCTTCAGGTACCTGTGGTCTAGAAAACTTATTATATATGTAAATATAATAATTCTCCCTCGTTGTGAATAATTAATTACCATATGAAACTGAAATTGAAACTTTGATCCTCTTTTTACCTGAGTGCAAACGATATTTATTGCGATAGTTCTTGTGAAGACTTTGCATGAACTAATCCGCCATAAATATAAAGATTAGGTGTGTATCCTTGTAGGCGATATCTTTCTCAGGTTTCATGGCTCACAAAGATAGTATTATTCTCTGGTGTCTGGTGTCTGGTTTGGTCTTTTAGCCTGAATGCATAATTAAGCTTCAGATATGAAAATCATATTTTTTTTCGGTTATATTAACTTATTGTAGAGACTGTTTTACAACGATGTAAATAACAATATATAGGTGATTCTTCAGTCATCCCATTATAAATGTTCAATTTGTATTTTTTTTACAGGCAATAATTACCAATACTGCAATAAAAAATGAAGTTGAAATCCTCTGATAAGAAATTGATGGCGATTTTAGTACTATATAGTAATATCAAAGCTCAATTTCAGCACATTTCCAAGTGATTAAATGGCCTGTTTATTGATATGCGTTATTATATTTCAAGAGCGCAGCATGGGCGTTTTGAGATTCAGAGGTGTGCTTGTAGGATGGGCAATACCCTGTCTCTGGGACTGATTGTGATGATTAGAAGATTAATCCAGACAGAGATCAAAACAACTGTTCAGTAGCTAAATCACCTCCCTGGTTAAATCAATGGCTGCATTTCAACTCTGATTTATGGGTAATTGCCTACACAACATTCGAGTAATAGCCATCATTCATACAAAACTTGCAAGTTGTTAACACCTGAAAGACACCATAGTCAAAATGTCATTAAGTGCAGGACCAGGGACCAGGGTTTTTCAGTGAGTCTTTTAATTTACAACTTATTTTGTTTCCGACGACAAAACTCTCTATTCAACTTTCTTAATTTACTTTTATAGCACCCCCCACCGCTTCTAAAAACAATAGAACCTACTTCTTCATCATCACACCACATATTTCATACGAGTGCCCCATCTAGACTATTAAGTAGTATTCAAACCTGAACCTTGAACCATTGAGATAGAGATCTTTTAATATATTCATTGTTTTCAACCTAAAGAGCATAAGAAGGGAGATTAACAGATAATTTCGTCCTACTTTTATTTACTGGTACTGTGTGAAATTCAATTTTTAGGAAACAATCTTTGCCACCAATAAATATGAAAAACAAGAAAAGAGAAAAAATCAAGGTTCATTGAGCAATAATGTCATAGCAAAGTGAAATCCATTTTGTACAGAGTCAACATGGTCATTTGGTGTTTTTGATAGGGATTATATTCGGGAGAGGGGGTATCGGGCGGTGCTGGGGGGCTCAGACTGGGACCATAATAGCATTGTGTTCATCATGAAAAACATCATGAATATCATGCCTGCAATCAAAGAGAGGAAAAATAGCTTGCTGGCTTGAAAGGTGAGAGAATCAAGGATTTAATGAGCCATGATGTCAAATGACTGTCTGGGACATGGATAATAATAGCAATGTGCTCATCGTGAGAGGCAACAATGAGCATCATGCCCTGCAACCAACCAGGCCGATAGGTGTATGTTGAGCTAGAGGTTCCCCAGATATCTGGCCAACAATTTGCTAAATTTGTATCAAGAAGATATACACCATAGACAAAACACAAAACACTAGACTGGACACTGTGCAGTTAATATCCTATCTAAGAGTGTCCCCATGAAATACTCAAAAAGATGTAAAAAATCACACACTCTGATTCTGATAATAAAAGAGAGTATATCTTTTTGACTTTTAATTAATTGTCAAAATAAAACAATATCATGCCTTTTCCTTTAATCATCTGAAACAATCAATGTATCACCTCAAAGATGTTAAACTGTGTGGGATTGTGTTAGATGGGCCTGAGGCGTCATAAATCAGACTGATAAGGTGAAGCACACTGAGGGTATAACCAGGTCAATGCAGGGTTAAACCTAAATTAGCGTAGGCTAGATTAAGGTGATAAAAATCTTGTAGGTGACCCAGCTATTTCGAATTGGAGATATATTTTGTGGAATTGTTTTGACAATGGTCTCAGAAACCACACATTATTTTGAAGATGGTTGTGGTTCGGCTTAGCAGAGCATACTTGTTAGGCTTTCCTGTGCTAAGGATCATCGTAAGTGGTCGTTTATTGGCTTTAACTTTCACATTACAGTGATTTGAAAATTTCCGAAATGTCAAAAACACCAATGTTAAGGTTAATCAATTACATATTTGCAACATAAATGCAAACATGATAATATCTAGCTCAAGTGCCCAAGCTGTTTAACAGAAGAGTGTGGGGAGGGGGGTTTGTAACAGTACTATCAACTACCCACACATCCGGCTCAATTTGGGTGGGGCGGGGGATAATGGACGCTACTTCTGTCCCCACGTCAAAACCGCTGATGTACTCAAGCGGTTGGACAGCAGTCTAGCATGTAGCAGAATGTTGTTGCCATCAGATCAATAAAATTGATAAAAGTTTGCTGCAGGATAGGATGTTTATTTGGCATCAGATTTGTGAACACCTGAACATGCTTACACATTGCCAAAAGTGCTCTACTCATTGATATGAATTTATGGATCAGTGGTAAAATACATAGCATGGCTTTTGTAAAGATATGCCATCAGTATACAGCTTTGTGTCATCAAGATCCAAATAAAGCTATAAATCTGGCGCTTTTAACTCAACGCATTGATTGACGTCCCAGTTACAACCTTCAAAAACTGAGGCAAGCTGCTTGACAAAAGATTACAAGGGTCAGCTATAACAGATTCTATACTTGCAGACCAATCAAAGATGAGAAATGTGGTCCAGCAATCATACATGAATTATAACCACACGTTTGCTCAGGGTCAGATATGTATCCATATAATATATTATATCAGTGGCTCTACTATATTAAAGTCATAACGAACCCTACCGCGGTGGGGATACTTCCGGCAGAGGCTTATACAGCATGGCAGGGCATACTCAGGTAGACAGATAATATCAGGGATATGCATGATTATCTCCTGGAGAATGAAAAAAGCATGACCACACATGAAAACCTGCCTAAAGCTGACAAAGTTAATGGCTATGTAGGGCTGGGTAAAACTCCGATATGATCTACAGCTGCGCTGCTATACTTTGTAGTAATGAAGTATGGAAGAAGCAGAAATCAAATTAATATCAAGTAATACCTTTACATATATTATCACGATAACCGCACCAATAGTATCTTACAGCGTTATCTGGTGTTTTAACCTGCACATTTATATCCAGAGGATGCATTACTTTTTGGACTGAATATAAGACATTGAAGTCTACGTGCTCAATCCACCTTGCTTGATACAATAAATGCCGCTCACTGCTCAGTAGGTTTTCCCGTCACAACAGTCACAAGATTCGTAGATTCTTTGGCTGCATATCTGGTCAAAGCCCATGCCAAGTTCATTTTTGAATCAGGCATGGGTGTAGACGAAAATTGAAACAAACAAAGTGCCTTTTTTGAGGTTAGGCAATCACTAATCAGGAAGGATCCAGTAGTTCACTGGCTCTGTCCCAGATGATACAAAATTGTAATCTGTTAATTAATGTTTTTTTGACCAAACCATCAAAGACTTACTATGATGTTCACTGTACTCAGGTTTCTGCCGAGTTGTAAAACAAAAACAGAGTTCAGAGCAGATTCTACTGTGTGTGGTGGCCGGCAAAAACTGACCTGGTATATATCCCTGTTAAAATGCCATAACGCTTAAAACAAATATTGAATTGGATCAAGAACACTCGCTAATAAAATTTATTTGTATATTTGTTAGTTTTGCAGAGCTGTTGCCTGGTTTCATGATGCTACACGCATCGAAGGAGCGCTGTCAACGGAGCTATTGTTATTGTGCAGTTTTCAGAACTCTGGATCGCTAGACACATGCAGATTGGTAAATGGTAATATTTTAAGGTCTATTTTTGGGAGTATACAGTACTCATGAGAGCCGGCTAGTACGATGGTTTCTGGGATAATAACGTAAAACCTGTTCCAATTATTAGAAACTGTCACTGATGAGGTCATACCTGTTGAGCTGAGTAGAGGGATTAGGATTACAGAGATTAAGTGAACCACAATCACTATGGATTGTAAATTGCTAGAGAAAAGACGCCCACCATTATTTAGAATCACGTATTTTTGATAAAGAACTGGGTGGTTTTCCGCATAATTCAGACTTATGAAAAATTAGTTGCCCTGGGAATTTGTGACATCGTCTTATCAGCTTGATAATTATGAGAACTTTTTTCAAGATCACTTTGTGGTCACTAGAGCAGCCATTATATACTTAATGATGGATCTAGGGCTGCATTGTGTGCATCCACAGTCCACACTGCTTGCAGATCGACTCTGTGATACGAGCCTCTCTTCACCGTACAAACTGGTCCAATTGACCTATTTAAGTTTTGCCATGAAAGCTACTTTTTCCCAGTGCAGGTGGAGTGACTTTTCAGTTTGAGAACTCAAGCACATTTTAATTAGTTCAGTCGCTACGTTGCAAAGAAAACCAACCTGAATTGTTTTGTGCACATGCACAAAGTGGTGTGCATCCTCCCACCTTACAGTGATGTATGTATATATATATGTATAAAGTAACGAGTGCCTTTGGATGCTATGATTGTCACCCCTCAACAGTTTCACTTTCTCCGCGAACCAGTTTCATATATCAGGACG
Source organism: Membranipora membranacea (assembly GCA_914767715.1). Classification (NCBI taxonomy): domain Eukaryota; kingdom Metazoa; phylum Bryozoa; class Gymnolaemata; order Cheilostomatida; family Membraniporidae; genus Membranipora; species Membranipora membranacea. The sequence continues at coordinate 16,183,145 of OU612068.1, forward strand.
TCATGACATGGCCTGTGTAAATACAAAGGGAAAGAAGAGATTGGAAATTGAATCTTCTCAAATGTATTACATAAGTCTGATCAATGAGGGAGTTCATTGGTCTGATGTTGGTCTAGATAGGCGGCTAACCTACCCTCCAGCTCCGAGAGAGTCAGGCTAGTGCAGCCAGGGAAAGAGTCTGGTATATTCGCTTTGGCTGTACAAGCCAGAATCTGGTTAACTTTCTAACTTCACACATTTACAAAAGGATTCTGTTATTATATAGTTTACTGTTCAGAACATCATTTTGTGAGGGAGTATACATGGCGCTTTGCTACGCGTCTGTGGTGCATCGGAGTGTTTGGCGCCACGAATAATGGACATTAAAACTAAAAGTTATCTGATTGTGGAATCTCATAACAAAAGGTAGCATATTGTGCTTCTTTCTACATGGCTCAAAGATGAAGGACAGCTTTGCTGTGGTTTGAGAAACCTGACAGTTCTGTGGTGGGTATAATTTCCCAATAAACCAGGTAATCTATTGATCTATAGTAGCGGTTGTTTATTGAAGTTTAACTATTGGCTAAATTTTTATAAATAACGATTTAATGGTTCATAAGTTTTACTAATGACTGGTTTACCCATTCATCTAGTTAAACATCCCGCTACTGTACAACTCATCGTAATGGTTTTTGTCAAAATTTACCACAGTGCTGGACATTTGGTAATTAAAAAATTTGGAGATCTGGATTTATTGTTTTTCACCACTTGTGATATGTCATAATTGTGCTACTATCACTCGAAAATACACCACATTGAGTCCCATCGACCAAGGTGAAAGAGCATCACCGCCTATGTTGTGTAATACTTTTATCTCAAGATTATCTAATTTATGAGTCGTGTAAGTAGAGAGAGCCTCAAAAACCCAATTAAATTTTGTCAAAAAAGTTCATTAGTCTAAAAATATTAACCATGTATTACACTTAATGGGTCTAGCTTTTTTCATAAAACAGCTTTGCCTATGGTGAGAAAAAGATGTAATTAAGATACGGCTTCATTTTATACATACTTTGCCAGCCTTTAATTGTACTCCACCCAGAGAGAACAGACACTAGATTACTACTAACCATAAATACTAATGACTAATGGCACTTTATAATGGGACTTTAAATGAGAGGTGTTTGATGTAGTACTGCCTTTGCCCAGCAACACCTCATTTTCATCTGTATGGTGGAGATGAATTACTAACTTCTGCAACATTAGTGTGTAGGGGCAAAATTCAAATGGCAACAAATGGGCGTACGATCATGTAATGCCAGAGAATCTCACTTTCGGAGGTTACGGAAATACTAAAATATCTAATCAACAAGTTCCCTTCTTCATTCCATAAACAGTCAGGATGTTTGGTATTACATAATGTGTAAATAACTTGCCCCTAACATGAAACGCCCAGCCTTTACTGCACTAAAATTGACTGCCAGAGTTAAAATATAAATTCACTCCATAAGTTTAGGGGTTTTACATCAGGAGTCAACTTTGAAACAAAAAATTCACGGTACTGCTATGATAGTATCACAGACTCATTCTTAGATCTGATTGGTTGCCCTTTTGCATATATATTATAGAGTTTGCACTTATCTATTGAGCTCAACATCTATGGCATCGATAGTTGTCTTCTCTCAAGTAAAGTAACCCCAAAACCCCAAACCCAAAACCCAAAACCCAAACCCCAAACTAGGCAGTAAAGGCTTTGTTGTATTTTAACTGCCAATGTTAATTTCTTGTTTTACCTATAGGGTTTAATTTTTGTAATATATACTGGAAACGCCCTAACGTCAAAGCCACATCTTGCGCATTAACAGAAAATGATACGGATAATGTACATAAACACAGACATTTGTTTTCCTTCATTTTCTTTAATCTTGATAGTATTACTTATAGTTGTCTAAGGCGTTTCACAACCTTTGCCTGCACATACATAATTTCTTGATCCATTTAATTTACGTCTTAAAAATAATCCCTGCTATATTCTTGCTTAATATTGTTTCTAGAAAAAGTCCCTGGACCTGCTATTACAACCACAATGCTCTATAAGGTGTAAACTACTTGTGAGAGTAAAATTTCTCCATTTCGAACAGGTTTTAAAAAGCTAAGTTTAACCCTAGCTAACATATACTCATCATCTTTACTTTATATTGACTTCTGCCTCAGCTAGAAATAATTTGGTGCAAGCTGGCATGAGGTCGACCCCAAGCCTAATTTAACTAAACTCTTGCTAACATTTACTTCTCAAGGAACAGCAGGGTATAAATATTCCAGCAGGGAAGTCTACTTAGGTGATTCGTTTGTAGTCAAAAATATTTCACACGGATTGGTGCACTCGTTAAAAGAAGGAAGGTATCGGAGGGTCAAGAAACCAACAAGGGACCGTGAATCACGATGATTTATTCCGGAAAGTTGTGCGGCCAGGTTATGTAAAAGTTCTCAGGCGATTGTGTGCTGTGGGGATTAATGTGTTGCCTATCTGTCCACCTGTGGGCTAAAGTTTTAATTGTTCTACAAAACATCTGTCTTAAACCTGGATAAATCAGATTAAGGCACATTAAAGTTATTGTTAGGAAATTACTAAATCTGTTGCATTTGTTATGATTCAACTAATGAGACAAGCTTATTGTTTACTATAGACGGATTTCTACATAGTTTATTATGCCAAAAGTATATTCTGAGTTATTTGAAAAGCATACCAAGAAGCTCTGAACAAATTAAAAATCTACCAATAAAGAGGCAAGGTTGAGGTTTTTTTTATAATCAAGGTTGTGATATATATAATATAGTTAAATATCGTAAATGTTTGTGAGAGTTCAAAATTTGACTACCATATGCACCAGACCATTGATATGAACACATGGCTCAGTGGTAAAATACATGGCGTGGCTATTTGTGGAGATATGCCAGCAGTTTAAAACTTTGTGTCATGATCTAAATAAAGCTAACAATCTGGCAGATTTTACGTTATGCATTGATTGACATCCCAGTAACAACCTTCAAAAACTCAGCGCACTGCTTTCAGATCGACTCTGTGATACGAGTCCCTCTGCACCGTAGCGACAGTGCCAGAAACTGGCTCAATTGATCTAATAACAATTTGCCTAGAGAAGCTTACTTTTATCCAGTTCTGGAGGGTGAAATTTCGGTTTGAGAACTCATGCACACTTGGATTAATCCAAACGATAAGATGCAAAGATTACCAACCTAAATTGATTGGTGCACATGCGCTAAGTGAAAACTGAGGCAAGCTGCTTGACAAAAGTGTACGTGGGTCAGCTATATTAGATTCTGAACTTGTGGACCAATCAAAAATCAGAAATGCGCTCCAGCAATCACACAGAAATAGCCATACGCTTTTTCAGGGTCAGATATGTTCCCTTCTTCCATATAATATATATATATATATATATATATATATATATATATATATATATATCAGTGCGCCAGACATCAGCTGCCGAAATATTTGAAACAATTGATAGTTTCTATGCCATCAAATAGCATCCTGTCTCATGACATAAAACACATCATGGAGATACAATCATGTTCTTTTCTAACTTTCAATGACTTTCTGCATTTCAACTTCACAATAGGTATTCCATTATCTGTTATTTTCTCATCAGTTTTGTGACATTAGGCCATAATTAGTATTCTTGTTAAACTAGGCGTGAAAAATTGGCTATTAGAATTGCATTTCAATTAAATCTAACCTTAGAAGATAAAAAGGGTTGGTCATCTATGACCAGATGTGACTGGCTAAAGATAAGCATTTGAAAAACCGTTGTGGTGATCAAGAGTACTATAAAGGACATTTCAAGTTATTCAGGTACATGGGCTCAAACCTTTGGCTTGGGTGACATACTTTAAAATTATTCCCTCCAACAATTTTTTGGCACCGAGGTTTTCTTTTGCAAATGATAGAGTACATTGTTCAGAAAAGGCCGAATCCTGAGCTTTGTATATATTTGTGCTACGAGTAGAATGTAGGCGCTAACATTCATTTGCCTGCATTCGGAGTTGCTTCCCTTCCACTGGCCAAACCGGAATGCAAATTCCAAACTTCTAAGCGTAATCTGCACTCAAGATATTGTAAGAACAGTTAATGTTATTTTATTTATAATTGAATAATAATGATATTACATCTAGTGACATCATAAAGTTTCCATAAATTGGGAGTGTTACAATGATGTATAAAACAATTTGCTTGCATTCTTTCGAAGTCATTATATTACAATGACTATAAATCACTTTTTCATTTTCTTGATATGTTTTGCAGATCTCTAGTAACTACATCAACCAATTATATTATTCTATCAATCATTGGAAACCTTCACCACAAGGATAACGAAAAAATCTGGTTTTATTTACATAATATAAAATGACGCCATGTCACGGCCATCATAAATCTTGAAGATGCAATCTTGTCGTAATGAAAACTTTTTAATAATAACTTTTATAGCAATTCTTACTATTCTAGTATTTTCAGCATAAGTATGTAAAGAGCTTTCCGATGATATATGAAATGTCCAAATCGGTCAACGTTGGCACCATAACCTTTAACATCCATTTTGATGTGAAATTTCACATTGTATAACAACTGTGGACAACTCATCTTCGGGCTAGGCTGTGTTTTAAAGCAAGTTTTTTCAAAGGCCTCTGACCACTGGCTAGGGCTTGGACAACGGATTTGTGGTCCCACGACGAAAACTTTTTCATTTCCTCAATATATAGAAAATGAGTTACTGTTATACAAGGGTTTTACGCACAATTGTAGTTTTTCCAAAGATATATTTTATGCAAGACATCATGCTCTACTCCAATGTTGTCATAAACATGATTTTTGATGAGGTTTGAGGTGATATGGCAGCACAAAGTAAACAACATCCCACAGATGCACAGCGGGATTCCATTTTTCTCCCATTGCTCCCTGTGTTATTTTTGTTGTTGGCATACACCCTTAAAGTTAGACAACCCTTAGAATGTAAAAATAAGATATTTTGGAGCAGGTGATTAACGGCAATAAAATTGTGTGAGGGGTTGGAGACTGTATAAAGAATGATATATATCACCCTAAACACACTATAAGTAAGATCTCAGGAAGCAAAAACTACAATATTCTTGTAGGGTAATGGGGATTGTCTGCGTCACAACCTTCTGATCCGATTGAGTTCTACCTGTTGAGTTGTGGTTTCACATGACCACCAAGCAATAAGGATAAAGATTCATAACCAATTTTCCTATACTCTACAGCTCTCTACTATGGTCATGCACATAGACATGGGTGTATTCATTGAATACATGAGTCATGTTGTATGACAGTTAGTTCTGAAGTATCTTCATCATTCTTTGATCCCAGGGCTCTACATAAACTTCCTCACAATCTGCTACGGGAGCCTAATTGTTAGTTACTCACTGCTCAAATCATTCTGACTCACTATCCTTGGTGATAACTTAGGCACATACACACAGTTATCATCCTGTCATACTAAAAATCAAGATATTCAATGAGTGCAGTTTAGAGCGTATATGAGCTCCCCAGCCCTGTCAAGCTGCTGCTCCTTATTTTTCACCACTTGATACGGCTAGGAGATTATTCCAGTTTGTTTTGTCTTCTCAGATTCCAAGTTATGCTCTCATACACTATGAAGGGACAACTCACCATTTACTCATGAAAAACATCACATGATCATTACTAACCAAACTACCCAACTTGTAGTGATGCAAATCAATAAACAGCAACTTAAGTTTGACACTTAGGGACAGGTGACAAAGTAAGTACAATGACTGATGAGTAAGTAACTGACTTACCCCCGGGCTTGTACTTAGTTGTCTGTTTATATTGTGGACGTTTCAGGCTCTGCTTTCTGTGTGACACAAGAGGTTGTCAGACAAGCTTGTCAAGACAGGCTACTAGTTCTATATCAGCCAACCCTATCGCTTGGTCACATGGGTCTGCCAATTAAACAAGTGGTTATTAATATTCACAGTGTCACTAAAGTAGCAGAATCACAATTACTAAATATCATAACACAAGTCCTACCACTTGTTTGTATATGCAATGATATAATGCATATTTAAACCGGACAATTCAATATAGTAACTTGGGCGGAAAGTATGTCGATGTTATCGACGTTTCCATTCCATAACGATAGACATCTATACTACTAAAACCAGATCTTTGGAAATTGAGAAGTGTACAGTGAAATTCATACAAACATATTGCTATAAATATGGTTACTTTCTTTGAGTTATTCTTGGTGACCAAGTGAAAAGGCTGCTTTTCCTCAAATGTTCATAAGACGGTGAAAGTTGGTGAACTTTTAAGTAGAACGAGTTTGTTCCTCTTGCGGTGTCGGAGTGATCCTGCAACAGTCAGGTTTTAAGACAACTTGATACACTGCAGCTTTTCAAATGTACCTGTGTACTCACAGAGGAAACAAACTTGTTCTAACTTTTATGGCTGTGTTGATAGTAAGTTGTTGATTAACAAGAAAAAGAGGTTGTTACATGCACATATCAAAGTGGAAAAGGTATCGAATAATGAGCACTGAAAAACACAATAAAACACTGAAAATTTTCCATTCATAATGCTCTACAGCCATAGAGAAGCTATGAGGCGGACATATAATTGTTCTGTAGATTGTTATACTGGAGAGTGAAGGCCAAAAATAGAGCACAACTTCTAACTTATGTAACAAAATATAAAAAGGCAGCTGGTCTACAGCTGTATCTAATTACACATCTGAAATTTTAAAGCTAGTCATTCAGGCATCCAAGTTAAGAGGTCTATTAGATCACACTATAGTTTGGTGGCTACTTGGATTGAATGCTGTTCATGTATCTGTAGAGATTTTCACTTTACCCTTAGTATTGGTGATTAGATTTACTCCTCTGTTTTAACTATTCACATGTTGGCGTGTTGTTCTCCCTGGTTTTCAGTACGCAACTCCAATGTAACAAATTGTAAATATTTCAGCGTATTTCACATTACTAAATATTAGCAAATAACTCTACAATAAAAAAAAAACAATGCATAAGTTGTCATCATAGACAAAACATATGTCTATGGTTGTCTCACCTGAGAAAACGTCTGGCAGAGCCGATTCTAGAATTCAAAAACAGAACACAAGTTTTTAAAAATACAGAATGGATGGGTTAGATGGTGAGTTGTTGGATCCAACAAGCTTAACCAAATTCATAGTTCGGTGGCGACTTGGTTTATCACTTTTGTACTTTCATTATATATCTTGCAGTGCCTCACAACGAACAATGTGAATTTTCTCGGATGAATGAGTGTAACACGCTGAGCACTAACAGTATAAGACCACAGATATGTATTCAGATACAGACAAAACAAACCTATAGAGAATCCAGCGCTCTGCTACTCAGATTATGCTGCCACTCTCGGAGGACTATGAGCAGAGGCGCTTGACAATCTAGCAATGCCAACAATCTCAGCTTTCCTGCAGTGAACACTTCACCAAAACAGCCAACGACGGTCACCATCGCCTGAACTCATGTTAAACAGAACATCTGCTCGCCCATCTTTGTGTAGAACCACTAAGAGACATAAGACCTTATTGTAATTTTATATGCGATTTTTCAATTCATGCAGCTCAGAGTCAGACTCAGACTGGATATTAGAAATAGGCAATAAACAAACTTCAAACTTTAAACTTACACATCATTATCAAGTCATTTGGAAGCCTGTGGTGCAGCTAGCATACCCTTACAGGTACCAAGAGCTTTCTTCTGATTGTATGACATGATGAAACAAAAAAAACAGAAGAAAACCTCAGGTTCTAGCGGGCCGAAAGTCTAAGAAGATTTGATTTTACTGACACATCGGGGTTTGTTCATTTGTGACGTAAAACTGCGTTTGTGGTTACTACATAAAAGGAACTGTACGGATGGAAAGTAAATGCTACATGAAGATTCAGCAATATCACATGATTGATAATATTAGCTATTAGGCTTCATAACCTCTCAGCAGCAAAATTATGTGTATAAAACATCTCTGTATATACAACAAATTACAACTATGACATCAAGCTATGCACCTATATCTCTTTGGCTGACTTATTTGGAGGGAGGGGATGGAAGTGGAACAATAGAGAATATTATTATAACGTGTGCAGCTTTGTAGCAAACAAATTATTGTGTATTAATTCTACTGCAGGGTGCATAGGTCAGAGGGAGAGCAGAGATTTGCAAGAAAAGTTACATTATCGAAATCTAAGCTGCTTTGTTTTGGCAATATCTTGGGAATTGGATGCATCCTTCATGCCAGGACAGTAGTTATGATCTGCAGTCTTGTTTCACATGCAACTTAGTATAAATGTTTTCGAAGCCGTTGCATGGCTTCGATCATTCACTTGTATATTGTGATTGCTTTGGAGGATGAGAAACTCGCCTTGGTCATCCAGCAAAGAGGTCAGGTTTCAAATTATGGAGCAAACAATTTTTCGGGACTCAAATTACTGAATGATAGACAGCAAACAGAAATAACAATTGAGAGTTTGTCCTTTTTATTCCTGCAGGATAAATTTAAACCATACAAATTGAGCAGTTCCAGGGTAAATATAAATAAAAAAATAACAATTAAAAATAATCATGAAGTGCAACAAAAACATTTTCTAAAACTATTGACCGTTGAAATATTTATGTACAAATTTGCACATTCTGATTAAATAAAAAAGGGATTCGATCCCAGGCAACGCATGGCATAGTGTCATCAGCTGCATCTATCTTTTTTGAAAAAGTCTGGTTAAAATAAATTTGAGAATTTAGTGGTGAAAAGGTGAAAAAAAACTTGACTGAGTAGATTGCATTTTCTAGGTGTCATTTCAAGAAGTTTAACCGGAAGGATCATAACCACCAGGGCCAGTTTGAACAGGTCCAATAATTCTGATTGGTCCTGTAGCTCCAGTTTGACCAGTTTGTCCACGTTGTCCTTGTGCTCCTGGTTGTCCAGTTGCTCCTTGTTGACCATCATTACCTGGTCTTCCTGGCTGTCCATCAACACCATCATAACCATCTCTTCCTGGTGCACCAGCAGTTCCTGGGTTTCCTTGACTTCCTGGCTGTCCATCAAATCCATTAGATCCATCTCTACCTGGGGCTCCTGGCTGTCCGTCATTTCCTGGTTGTCCTGATGCCCCAGATTGTCCTGGTGCTCCTTGTTGACCGGCAGCTCCTGGCTGTCCATCGAATCCGTTGGATCCTGCGGCTCCTGGTTGTCCTGGTGCTCCTTGTGCTCCTGGCTGTCCATCGAATCCGTTGGATCCTGCGGCTCCTGGTTGACCTGCTGCTCCAGTTTGTCCTGGATTTCCTTGGGCTCCTTGCTGTCCATCATTTCCGTCCCTTCCTGGTTGTCCTGGTGCTCCATCGTTTCCTGGTTGTCCTGGTGCTCCAGTTTGTCCTGGTGCTCCTGGCTGTCCATCAAATCCATTGGATCCTGCAGCTCCTGCTTGGCCTGGTTGTCCAGCAGCTCCTGGTTGTCCTGGTGCTCCTTGAGCTCCTGGTTGACCATCAAATCCATTGGATCCAGCAGATCCTGGTTGACCTGCAGCACCTTGTTGTCCTGGTGCTCCTGGTGCTCCTGCTTGTCCATCATTTCCTGGTTGTCCTGGTGCTCCAGATTGTCCTGGTGCTCCTTGTTGACCGGCAGCTCCTGGCTGTCCATCAAATCCATTGGATCCTGCGGCTCCTGCTTGTCCTGGTTGTCCGGCTGCTCCTGGTTGTCCTGGTGCTCCTTGTGCTCCTGGTTGTCCATCGAATCCGTTGGATCCTGCAGCTCCTGGTTGACCTGCGGCTCCAGCTTGTCCTGGATTTCCTTGGGCTCCTGGCTGTCCTGGGGCTCCTTGAGCTCCTGGTTGACCATCATTTCCTGGCTGTCCAGCTGCTCCAGATTGTCCTGGGGCTCCGGGTTGGCCTTGTGCTCCTGGTTGTCCATCAAATCCATTTGATCCTGCAGCTCCTGGTTGTCCAGCAGCTCCTGCTTGTCCTGGTTGACCAGCTGCTCCTGATTGTCCAGGTGCTCCAGAGAATCCTCTCTCTCCTTGTGCTCCTGCTTGTCCTGGTTGTCCAGCTGCTCCTGGTTGTCCTGGTGCACCTTGTGCTCCTGGTTGTCCATCAAATCCATTGGAACCTGCAGCTCCTGCTTGTCCTGGTTGTCCAGCTGATCCTGGTTGTCCTGGTGCTCCTTGTGCTCCTGGTTGTCCATCATTTCCTGGTTGTCCTGCAGCTCCAGATTGTCCTGGTGCTCCTGGTTGACCGGCAGCTCCTGGTTGTCCATCGAATCCATTGGAGCCTGCAGCTCCTGCTTGTCCTGGAGCACCTGATTGTCCTGGTGCTCCTTGTGCTCCTGGTTGTCCATCATTTCCTGGTTGTCCTGCAGCTCCAGATTGTCCTGGTGCTCCTGGTTGACCGGCAGCTCCTGGCTGTCCATCGAATCCATTGGAGCCTGCGGCTCCAGCTTGTCCTGGTTGTCCAGCTGCTCCTGGTTGTCCTGGGGCTCCTTGTGCTCCTGGTTGCCCATCAAATCCATTGGATCCTGCAGCTCCGGGTTGACCAGCAGCTCCTGCTTGTCCTGGTTGTCCTGCGGCTCCGGCTTGTCCTGGATTTCCTTGTGCTCCAGCTTGTCCTGGTTGTCCTGCGGCTCCGGCTTGTCCTGGATTTCCTTGTGCTCCTGGCTGTCCTGGGGCTCCTTGAGCTCCTGGTTGACCATCATTTCCTGGTTGTCCAGCTGCTCCAGATTGTCCTGGTGCTCCTGGCTGTCCATCGAATCCGTTGGATCCTGCAGCTCCTGGTTGACCTGCTGCTCCTGCTTGTCCTGGTTGACCAGCTGCTCCGGATTGTCCTGGTGCTCCTTGTGCTCCAGAGAATCCTCTCTCTCCTTGGGCTCCTGCTTGTCCTGGTTGTCCAGCAGCTCCTGCTTGTCCTGGCTGTCCTGCTGCTCCAGCTTGTCCTGGTGCTCCTTGAGCTCCTGGTTGACCATCATTTCCTGGTTGTCCTGGTGCTCCAGATTGTCCTGGTGCTCCTGGTTGACCGGCAGCTCCTGGCTGTCCATCAAATCCATTGGATCCTGCGGCTCCTGCTTGTCCGGGTTGACCAGCTGCTCCAGCTTGTCCTGGGTTTCCTTGTGCTCCTGGCTGTCCTGGGGCTCCTTGAGCTCCTGGTTGACCATCATTTCCTGGTTGTCCTGCAGCTCCAGATTGTCCTGGTGCTCCTGGTTGACCGGCAGCTCCTGGCTGTCCATCAAATCCATTGGATCCTGCGGCTCCTGCTTGTCCTGGTTGACCAGCTGCTCCAGCTTGTCCTGGATTTCCTTGTGCTCCTGGTTGTCCAGCAGCTCCTGATTGTCCTGGTGCTCCAGCAAATCCTCTCTCTCCTTGTGCTCCTGCCTGTCCTGGTTGTCCTGGTGCTCCTTGAGCTCCTGGTTGACCATCATTTCCTGGTTGTCCTGCAGCTCCAGATTGTCCTGGTGCTCCTGGTTGTCCAGCAGATCCTGGCTGTCCATCAAATCCATTGGATCCTGCAGCTCCAGGTTGTCCAGCAGCTCCTGCTTGTCCTGGTTGACCAGCTGCTCCTGCTTGTCCTGGATTTCCTTGTGCGCCAGCTTGTCCTGGTGCTCCTTGTGCTCCTGGTTGACCGTCATTTCCTGGTTGTCCTGCAGCTCCAGATTGTCCCGGTGCTCCTGCCTGTCCTGGTTGACCTGCTGCTCCTGCTTGTCCTGGTTGACCAGCTGCTCCGGATTGTCCTGGTGCTCCTTGTGCTCCAGAGAATCCTCTCTCTCCTTGGGCTCCTGCTTGTCCTGGTTGTCCAGCAGCACCTGCTTGTCCTGGCTGTCCTGCTGCTCCAGCTTGTCCTGGTGCTCCTTGAGCTCCTGGTTGACCATCATTTCCTGGTTGTCCTGCAGCTCCAGATTGTCCTGGTGCTCCTGGTTGACCGGCAGCTCCTGGCTGTCCATCAAATCCATTGGATCCTGCGGCTCCTGCTTGTCCGGGTTGACCAGCTGCTCCAGCTTGTCCTGGGTTTCCTTGTGCTCCTGGCTGTCCTGGGGCTCCTTGAGCTCCTGGTTGACCATCATTTCCTGGTTGTCCTGCAGCTCCAGATTGTCCTGGTGCTCCTGCCTGTCCTGGTTGTCCGGCTGCTCCTGCTTGTCCTGGTTGTCCAGCGGCTCCTGCTTGTCCAGCTGCACCAGAGAATCCTCTCTCTCCTTGTGCGCCAGCTTGTCCTGGTTGTCCAGCTGCTCCTGGTTGTCCTGGTGCTCCTTGTGCTCCTGGCTGTCCATCAAATCCATTAGATCCTGCAGCTCCTGGTTGACCAGCGGCTCCTGCTTGTCCTGGATTTCCTTGTGCTCCTGGCTGTCCTGGTGCTCCTTGAGCTCCTGGTTGACCATCGTTTCCTGCTGATCCTGGTGCTCCAGATTGACCTGGTGCTCCTTGTGATCCTGGTTGTCCAGCTGCTCCTGGTTGTCCTGCTGATCCAGGTGCGCCAGAGAAACCTCTCTCTCCTTGTGCTCCTGCTTGTCCTGGTTGTCCAGCTGCTCCTGCTTGTCCTGGTTGACCTGCTGCTCCTGCTTGTCCTGGTTGACCAGCTGCTCCTGCTTGTCCTGGATTTCCTTGTGCGCCAGCTTGTCCTGGTGCTCCTTGTGCTCCTGGTTGACCATCATTTCCTGGTTGTCCAGCTGCTCCAGATTGTCCTGGTGCTCCTGCCTGTCCTGGTTGACCTGGTGCTCCTTGTGCTCCTGGTTGACCATCAAATCCATTGGATCCTGCAGCTCCGGGTTGTCCAGCAGCTCCTGCTTGTCCTGGTTGACCAGCTGCTCCTGCTTGTCCTGGATTTCCTTGTGCGCCAGCTTGTCCTGGTGCTCCTTGTGCTCCTGGTTGACCATCGTTTCCTGGTTGCCCGGCTGCTCCAGGTTGTCCAGCAGCTCCTGTTTGTCCTGGTGCTCCTGCTTGTCCAATACCTGGTGCTCCTTGCTGTCCTGGCTGTCCAGCTGCTCCTGGTTGTCCAGCTGCTCCTGCTTGTCCTGGTTGTCCAGCTGCTCCTGGTTGTCCTGCAGCTCCTGATTGTCCAGGTGCTCCAGCAAATCCTCTCTCTCCTTGTGCTCCTGCTTGTCCTGGTTGTCCAGCTGCACCTGCTTGTCCGGGATTACCAGCTGCTCCTGGTTGTCCTGGTGCACCTTGTGCTCCTGGTTGTCCGGCTGCTCCTGATTGTCCAGGTGCTCCAGAGAATCCTCTTTCTCCTTGTGCTCCAGCTTGTCCTGGTTGTCCAGCTGCTCCTGCCTGTCCTGGTGCTCCTTGAGCTCCTGGTTGACCATCAGATCCTGGTTGTCCTGGTGATCCAGATTGTCCTGGTGCTCCTTGTGCTCCTGGTTGACCATCAAATCCGTTGGCTCCTGAAGCTCCAGGTTGTCCAGCAGCTCCTGCTTGTCCTGGTTGACCAGCAGCTCCTGCTTGTCCTGGTTGTCCAGCTGCTCCTGCCTGTCCTGGCTGTCCTGCTGCTCCAGATTGTCCTGGTGCTCCTTGAGCTCCTGGTTGACCATCACTTCCTGGTTGACCTGCTGCTCCAGACTGTCCTGGTGCTCCTTGTGCTCCTGGTTGACCATCGAATCCATTGGATCCTGCGGCTCCAGGTTGTCCAGCGGCTCCTGCCTGTCCTGGTTGACCAGCAGCTCCTGCTTGTCCTGGTTGTCCAGCTGCTCCTGCTTGTCCTGGTTGTCCGGCTGCTCCAGCTTGTCCTGGTGCTCCTTGAGCTCCGGGGAAACCTCTCTCTCCTTGAGCTCCTGGTTGTCCTGGTGCTCCTGCTTGTCCAATACCTGGTGCTCCCTGCTGTCCTGGCTGTCCAGCTGCTCCTGGTTGTCCTGCTGCTCCAGAGAATCCTCTTTCTCCTTGTGCTCCAGCTTGTCCTGGTTGTCCAGCTGCTCCTGCTTGTCCTGGTGCTCCTTGAGCTCCTGGTTGACCATCAGATCCTGGTTGTCCTGGTGATCCAGATTGTCCTGGCGCTCCTTGTGCTCCTGGTTGACCATCAAATCCGTTGGCTCCTGAAGCTCCAGGTTGTCCAGCAGCTCCTGCTTGTCCTGGTTGTCCAGCAGCTCCTGCCTGTCCTGGTTGACCTGCTGCTCCTGCTTGTCCTGGCTGGCCTGCGGCTCCAGATTGTCCTGGTGCCCCTTGAGCTCCTGGTTGACCATCATTTCCTGGTGCTCCTGGTGCTCCAGATTGTCCTTGTGCTCCTTGTTGACCTGGTGCTCCTGCTTGTCCAATACCTGGTGCTCCTTGCTGTCCTGGCTGTCCAGCTGCTCCTGGTTGTCCAGCTGCTCCTGCTTGTCCCGGTTGTCCAGCTGCTCCTGCTTGTCCTGGTTGTCCAGCTGCTCCAGATTGTCCTGGTGCTCCTTGAGCTCCTGAGAAACCTCTCTCTCCTTGAGCTCCAGCTTGTCCTGGGTTTCCTTGTGCTCCTGGCTGTCCTGGTGCTCCTTGTGCTCCTGGTTGACCATCGTTTCCTGGTTGCCCGGCTGCTCCAGGTTGTCCAGCAGCTCCTGTTTGTCCTGGTGCTCCTGCTTGTCCAATACCTGGTGCTCCTTGCTGTCCTGGCTGTCCAGCTGCTCCTGGTTGTCCAGCTGCTCCTGCTTGTCCTGGTTGTCCGGCTGCTCCTGGCTGACCAGCTGCGCCATCATTTCCTGGTTGTCCGGCAGCTCCGGATTGACCTGGGGCTCCTTGTGATCCGGCTTGTCCTGGTTGACCAGCTGCTCCTGCTTGTCCTGGTTGTCCAGCTGCTCCTGATTGTCCTGGTGCTCCTTGAGCTCCTGGTTGACCATCATTTCCTGGTTGTCCAGCTGCTCCAGATTGTCCTGGTGCTCCTGGTTGTCCTGCTGCTCCTGGTTGTCCGGCGGCTCCAGAGAATCCTCTGTCTCCTGGTGCTCCTGCTTGTCCTGGTTGTCCAGCTGCTCCTGCTTGTCCTGGTTGACCAGCTGCTCCTGCTTGTCCTGGGTTTCCTTGAGCGCCAGCTTGTCCTGGTGCTCCTTGTGCTCCTGGTTGACCATCATTTCCTGGTTGTCCAGCTGCTCCAGATTGGCCTGGTGCTCCTGCTTGTCCTGGTTGTCCGGCTGCTCCTGCTTGTCCTGGTTGTCCGGCTGCTCCTGATTGTCCTGGTGCTCCTTGAGCTCCTGGTTGTCCATCATTTCCTGGTTGTCCTGCTGCTCCAGATTGTCCTGGTGCTCCTGGTTGACCGGCAGCTCCTGGCTGTCCATCAAATCCATTGGATCCTGCGGCTCCAGCTTGTCCTGGTTGGCCAGCTGCTCCTGGTTGTCCTGGTGCTCCTTGTGATCCTGGTTGTCCGGCTGCTCCTGCTTGTCCAGCTGCTCCAGAGAATCCTCTCTCTCCTTGAGCTCCGGCTTGTCCTGGTTGTCCGGCTGCTCCTGCTTGTCCTGGTGCTCCTTGAGCTCCTGGTTGTCCATCGAATCCTGGTGCTCCTGGTGTTCCAGATTGTCCTGGTGCTCCTGGTTGACCTGCTGCTCCTGGTTGTCCGGCGGCTCCAGAGAATCCTCTGTCTCCTGGTGCTCCTGCTTGTCCTGGTTGTCCGGCTGCTCCTGCTTGTCCTGGTTGTCCAGCAGCTCCTGATTGTCCAGGTGCTCCTTGTGCTCCTGGTTGTCCATCGTTACCTGGTTGTCCAGCTGCTCCTGGCTGTCCTGCGGCACCAGACTGTCCAGGTGCTCCTTGTGATCCTGGTTGTCCAGCTGCTCCTGCTTGTCCTGGTGCTCCTTGAGCTCCTGGTTGTCCATCATTTCCTGGCTGTCCTGGTGCTCCTGCTTGTCCAATACCTGGTGCTCCTTGCTGTCCTGGCTGTCCAGCTGCTCCTGGTTGTCCTGCTGCTCCAGAGAATCCTCTCTCTCCTTGTGCTCCAGCCTGTCCTGGTTGTCCAGCTGCTCCTGCTTGTCCTGGTGCTCCTTGAGCTCCTGGTTGACCATCAAATCCTGGTGCTCCTGGTGCTCCAGATTGTCCTGGTGATCCTGGTTGACCTGCTGCTCCTGGTTGTCCGGCGGCTCCAGAGAATCCTCTGTCTCCTGGTGCTCCTGCTTGTCCTGGTTGTCCAGCTGCTCCTGCTTGTCCTGGTTGTCCAGCTGCTCCTGATTGTCCAGGTGCTCCTTGTGCTCCTGGTTGTCCATCGTTACCTGGTTGTCCAGCTGCTCCTGGCTGTCCTGCAGCACCAGACTGTCCAGGTGCTCCTTGTGATCCTGGTTGTCCAGATGATCCTGCTTGTCCTGGTGCTCCTTGAGCTCCTGGTTGTCCATCATTTCCTGGTTGACCTGGTGCTCCAGATTGTCCTGGAGATCCGGCGGCTCCTGCAAAACCACGTTCACCTGGTGCGCCTGCTTGCCCTGGTTGACCTGGTGCTCCTTGTGCTCCTGGTTGACCATCAAATCCGTTAGCTCCTGCAGATCCTGGTTGACCAGCTGCTCCTGCTTGTCCTGGTTGACCTGCTGCTCCTGGTTGACCAGCGGCTCCTGATTGACCTGGTGCTCCAGAGAAACCTCTCTCTCCTTGGGCTCCTGCTTGTCCTGGTTGGCCAGCTGATCCTGGTTGTCCTGGGGCTCCTTGAGCTCCTGGTTGACCATCATTTCCTGGTTGTCCTGCTGCTCCTGCTTGTCCAATACCTGGTGCTCCTTGCTGTCCTGGTTGTCCAGCTGCTCCTGGTTGACCTGGTGCACCTTGAGCTCCTGGTTGTCCATCAAATCCATTAGATCCTGCAGCTCCTGGTTGTCCAGCAGCTCCTGGTTGTCCTGGTGCACCTTGTGCTCCTGGTTGTCCATCAAATCCTGGTGCTCCTGCGGCTCCTTGTTGTCCAACACCTGGTGCTCCTGGTTGTCCAGCAGATCCTGGTTGACCTGCAGCTCCTTGTTGTCCTGGTGCTCCTTGTGCTCCTGGCTGTCCATCAAATCCTGGTGCTCCTGGTGATCCTGGTTGTCCAGCAGCTCCTGGTTGTCCTGCGGCTCCTGCGTCTCCACGTTGTCCTGGAAGTCCGGCACTTCCTGGCTGTCCTGGTGCTCCTTGTGCTCCTGGTTGACCGTCAAATCCATTGGATCCTGCAGATCCAGGTTGGCCAGCAGCTCCTGGTTGTCCTGGTGCTCCTTGTGCTCCTGATTGTCCATCATTTCCTGGTTGTCCTGGGGCACCAGATTGTCCTGGTGATCCTTGTGCGCCACTGAATCCACGTTCTCCTTGGGCTCCGGCCTGTCCTGGTTGACCAGCAGATCCTGGCTGTCCTGGGGCTCCTTGTGCTCCTGGTTGTCCATCATTTCCTGGCTGTCCTGAAGATCCTGGTTGTCCTGGTGCTCCTGCTGGTCCTGGTTGTCCATCAAATCCTGATGATCCTGGTTGTCCTGCTGATCCTGGTTGTCCTGGGGATCCTTGTGCTCCTGGTTGGCCATCATTTCCTGGTTGTCCTGCTGCTCCAGATTGTCCTGGTGCTCCTGGTGTTCCATCGTTTCCTGGTTGTCCTGGCTGTCCTGGGTATCCTTGTGCGCCTGGTTGACCATCGTTACCTGGTTGTCCTGCAGATCCTGGCTGTCCTGGTGCTCCATCATTACCATGGTTACCATCATTTCCGTGACGACCATCTGATCCTGAAAGTCCTGGTGCTCCTTGGGCTCCGGTTTGTCCTGGTGCTCCTTGGGCTCCGGTTTGTCCTGGGGCTCCGTCGACACCATTTCTACCTGGTCTTCCTTCGGCTCCTGGTTGTCCATCAAAACCTGGTGCTCCTGGTGATCCTTGAGCTCCGGTTTGTCCTGGATGACCGACTGATCCTGGTGTTCCTGGCAAACCATCGTCACCATCATAACCGTTGATACCACGTACACCAGTTGATCCAGTTGATCCACGGCCTCCGGCTCTACCTGCAGATCCGGATGGTCCAGCTGGTCCAGGTGCTCCTGGTCGTCCATCATTTCCACGGTCTCCCTTTGGTCCTCTTGGTCCTGCAGGTCCAGTTGGTCCAGCTGGGCAGCTGCAACCTGTAAGATAAGGTGTTAGTTAGCATTAAAACAGTCCAAAGAGCACTGTCAGAGGAGACATAACTGTATACACATTTTGTGAAGCGATACCATTTTCAAACTGCAAAGGGATGTGATAATGGAAAATAATCAACTTAAACCCAGCTGATTTATATTCCACATTGCTGGTATAATTTTTGCAAATCATTGAATCAAAGACACTAGAGTATAGTTATATTTACCAGCTTGGCCGTATTGGAATCCAGTTCTAGAACCAAGGTTTCCGTAGTCAACCTGTCTCTTTGTCCTGGAGTCCACGGAAGAAACCAGTGACTGCAGGGTGTCGAATTTAACTGTCAAATCGGCATTCTCGGTCTGTAATTGAGAAACTTGAGATTCCAAAACCTGTAAATTTGAAAATGTCTACTCTAACCAAATGATCAATATCAATCTGTCCCAGCATGCTCAAGTGCTCAAAAGTTTGCTCAAAAACAAATAACTAACAAATAATTTTGTTTCCAGCATAATATGATGTAATGCAGTTTTAAATTAATCTTTGCAACAAATAAATTAGATGATTTGAACATTCATACCTCAAGGCTGTTGATCCTTGATGTTTGGTTATCGATTTTGTTCAACAGATGAACACCAAAGATAACTCCAGCAGTGGTAACTGCGATCAGAAGACCAGTTATAGCAATAACTCCTAGTCCTGATACTGCTGGAGATCTTCGCTCCTCCTTGTGAGTATGGCCTGCATACTCCAAGTCCCCCTTCATCTTGATCTGTAGAGATAATCAAAAATTGAATTAATAAAGCCACACATGTGTTATTTTTTTTAAAATACCAAACAAGCAAAGTCTGATGGACTTGTACACAATTAAAATTTGGATGTCAACTCCAATGGATGAGAATGTCACTCAATGGCTATTGATTTACACAGACAAGGGCCATATCTAATTTTGTAACATTTCTGAATCATTATTACCATGGAAACAAATATCAGGAAGTTTTTTGAAGTCATGGAGCAAAAGAAGTAACTGATGAGCTATGCTTGTCAAAGATTGAAAAAATAATATTCTGATATTTTGAATTCGGTGGATTGTGTCATATTTTTAACAAGTATCCAGGTTGGTATAAAATATTATAGTAGGTGCTAAGCTTTTCTTCAACCTTACAGGGTTAATTGAAAACCCATCAGTTGGCATTGGCAACAAATAGAAAAATGCACAGTGACACCACACAGTATTATTGTAGGCAAGGAGATGGAGTTCAGCAACCAAATATTTATGACGTTCAAAGAGTCTTGACAATAAAGAAATCCTTTATCAGAAAAGGACAAAGATTTTTTGCAAACTCGCCCAAGCCGCATTTAACTGAGGCTTGCAAGATTATTATTAAAATAACTTCAGAAAATTTTCATAGAGGCAGTTTTGAAAAAAATCTCAGTTTTTCTATGTTGAGCTGCGTTAAAGAGTGTTATTCATTTCAGTTGTTTTGCCAGTAATAAAATTTATTCTAATGATGAGAAGAAAAAGCTACAAGAGTTGAACTCACCCGTTTACCTGTCTTACTAGCAGACAAGATAAGAATTGAGAAATCACTACTATATCCAGAAAATATCAGATACTGTAGTCCTGAGAAGATCTCACTCCTTGATTGGGAATGGATGAGAGGATTCTGATTTCTCTCTAGCAGCTCTGCCAATTTATATGACAGTCAACCTCATAAATTATTCAATCCTTAAGCCACTCCCGTTTCCATGGCACACTCTGACAGGCTTTCTTTTTGATTTATTACTTCTATATCGATCATATTGAACTATTGGCTAGCTTAAGATTCAACTAAATGTGAAGGGTTTAGTAACCCTCCCCATCACTAGAAAATTGTAATCAGAACTGTATTATGAGGTATCTTAGGCTATATTGGTAATTCCCATGGTGATAACTCAGGAATTCTAGATGCAGTTGATTACTTCGACTAAGCTCTTTTTTTCTGTATCATTAGCAAACAGTGATACGGTAAAGCCCAGTGCAGATAATTACCATTGGCTGTAGGGACAAAATTTTAGATAAACCCAATTTCCCTTACAAGATGCATTATCATATCATCATTAACCATAGACTTTTAATATATTAAGTCTGTGTCATTACTTAACTTAAACTGTCTCTCGCTAACTCTTGCCCTGTCAGAACAAATTACAACCTCAATTTCAACAAATTGAAACAATGAAGAATAAGGACATACAAACACAATTCTATCGAAAGAAGGTATATCAGGAGCCTAAGAGTCATGAATGCCCACATCATTAGAGCCACCTTAGCCCCTCAAAAATATCCTGTGTAGCTCAGGACGTCATTTATAAGAAAACCTTGTTTGGTCATGGACAACCATTCCAGTCGTGAAGAGATCACTTGATAATTAAGTATATAAGAAAGTTAACACAGGTACAAAATGGTTTAGGCTCTTTTTCAAAAGTGTATGCTGTTCATATGGCTATATATATATTATATAATACAATGGGTTTTATTTATCGAATGAGAAAATCCATCACTGATCTCTACTATGTTGCAGAAGGTGTCATGGTGTTATGGTCAGCTTAAATAAATCAATAAATGGGAGTCAATCATTCCTCAAAAAGGGTTGGGATTTCAGAATATATAGGGAACCCTAGCAAGGCAAGGCGAGGCATTTTGACAAAACTTGAAAACTTTGCAACGGGATCCAGCGTTAGTAGGACCAGACAATATAAAACATGAGTCAAATAGACATGGCGACAATGATGACGACAACAACTTTGATGATGACAACGCACTTGACAATGACCGCCATGATTATTTACGTTACAAGGTCACAGCTTTTAGCAGAGAATGACAACCTGTCATAGTCGTCGTAGCTATGACACTATCACTAAGTGGAGGCGACTCCTTACTCATCAGTGCTGGCGCCAATAAACAACAAAGGTAAGGCTCGATACACATGAAGTAAAAGAAAACACGCAGGAGATCCGGCGGGCGGGGGACATGAGTCTGGGGTGCTCAGACTAACAAGAATGCGATCGCTGGTTAGAGGCAGGTCAGCCACTTGCCAATAAATAATGCATATCATATCATTGAATGTTTCTGAGTTGATCGAGGATTGAACCAAATTCACTTCATAAAAAACTAAATGCCTCGGTGATGTAATGGCTTATTAGTAAGGTAGGCACAAAGGTTGAAATTAATTTTCCCACCATCCCGCATACATCAAACGTATTCAACCCAGTTCTGAATATCCACTAGTATCCATCTGTATCAGCCTATAGTTATTCACCTCTTAGGTTACGTACAAGAAACATGGTTACCATTTATGTGAATCACACACCCACTGCAACCAGCAACAGTCTCAACATCTCTTATTAGCTCACCAACTGGGGATACAGCTCAAAAACTGAAATCACTGATGCTTGCTTGTGTCGTTTGCTTCATGATTTTTATCTTCAGTTCAACTATTGCCAAACCATTATGACTAAGCCTGTCATGAAAGATAAAAATTAAAAATTTTTTTATTTTTAGAATGGAATTCGACGCTATGGTCAGATTTGACACTATGATCAGGGGCTCAAGAGTGACAGGCTGGCCACCAGTGTGTGGGACAGCTCTTTAATTCAATTACAAAAGAAGTCTCTGATTGTACACCCCCTGGACAACTATCATTTATACAACCACGCTCAAAATTTCCAGCACAATCATTACCATTGATAGTATGTTGTTGATCAGCACTCATCACATAACCTGAATCCGTAGTTGCCCATCATCATTTTGAATCAAAAGAGAATTTCTGTAGAGTTGGGGCTATCAATTTTTGTGGCCTATATCATTAACTACCCATTAAGTTATTTTTTGTGCAGTTGTGCAACTTTATTCTGTAATCACTCAAAAAATAAAAAATAACATATATAAACTGATCCGGCCATCTTTACGGCCAAAGATTATTCAAAACAAAACAACTGACAAAAAAATTAAATTTGGCAACAAGTTCATATTGTAAACACAAATAAATAGATGATATTATCATAATCAATTTCATAAGGTGAACAGGTGACCATTTCTCATTTCATTGCTAGTGTCAAAGTATTTCTAAAACAATATTTCATCAATTAACTGTTATTCTATCCTAAATTCATGTATACCATAATGCACAGCAGACTGGTCGTCATAGATCTGTTCCATCAGACTGACCAAGCTACTGAGTCACCTCTAAGGAATCAAAAAGATATGAACATTCTATAACACTATTGATATCTCTTTAGAAACCTTTCAGTTATTCTGTCATGTTGTGCAATAGAAGATTTCTATGTTATCTCATATCATCCAGTTGACAGTCTGGTTCTTCTTCCCTTTCTTCCAGCCGAATGGTCAGTCGTACCCGATACTGATTTTCTTTATTGCAGGAGGATTCAGTGGTGAGTGCAAGCCTTCAATAAGGCGGACCGTTCTAACGCCGTTGTGACTGAGTTGTTTGGTCAGGATTGCTTTGCATTGAGTTTTCTTGAGTTTGATGGGCAGTCGAGACTTAGCGTCTAGTATGGGATCAGACCTGGCGTGTATAGCTGGCAGTGGACACACATCCACTCGAGACGGGCCAGCGTTCAGAGCCTTATTGTCTTTAAATAGAGAGATCAGATCATGTTTGAGTACAACAGTTAATATTAGCAGCACATGTTGTAGTGTTAGTAAATCATAGTAACATGCGAAGTTGAATTCACGGCAGCTAACATCTAAGGCAGTTGACAGCTGGCTGTAGGTGTAGGCTTTGACCAAGACTCTATCGCTAGTTACCAGTACAGCATCTATTCTTTGTTTTTATTTTACGAAAATAACCGATATGCCTTAAGATTGAGACAAGCTGCTTAAAGTAGTCTGACTAGGTGGTTGTCGTTCATGGTAAGAGAGAGATCACTTTATTCATATGGATCAACCCAGGACAATGATGGTTTGTGTAATCCAGCTCAATTAGGGGCAAGGCTCAGAGGTGCACAATAATCATGCTGGTGTTGAAATATAGCTCATCAAAACATCAGAGAGGACTGATTCATCAAATGCACTTTCCGAGACCGGTCAAGCTGGAAGCGATCCAGAAATATCCCGAGCTGATTCACAGGGTCAAAAAAGCGTGGCAAGCTCATAACCGTGATGAAATGGGATATTTTAGTTTGGCATCAAATTATTTCAGTACAACTCTATGTTGGGGACACTTTCAAATGAATCATCTGCGCTAGACCCTAATCAGACTTGTGTTGGCGCTATCAGTCCGTATATATAAAAATTTCACTGCTCCATATTCTGGGTGGTAACCAATTATAATAATACAATAACCTCAAATATACAGAAAGGTCAGTATTCAAAGAAAAAGGACTTGGTGCGGACCAGTTTATAAATTCATCATTTCTGTGCCACATATTAATTAGTTGATTAGAAATTGATGGATTCACGAATTATAATACAATTGGTTTCCTCCCCATCCACCAGCCCCTCCCTTGTCCCTAGGTCTAAGACACAGGTAGATGTTCGACCTCCCAATGCAACGTCTGCATAAGTGTTTACCTTGGTCTGGTGAATATTAGGGTTCTGGCTGTTCAATCATGCTAAATCGAGGTCTACACCTACCCTCCCATCTATGATCCAGGTTGGTTGGTGAGGAGCATAAGGCTATCACTTTACATGTATATGGATGATATGGTTGCCACACGTTTTGTTTGACAGCCCAGAGAAACGCCTAAGTGCTGAACTCATCAGGTATTCCATATTTGTACGCTTAATTTACATAAAACAAAACCCTCCAAACATTTGACTTCTAAATTCATCTAAATTAGCATGAAGTAATTTAGTCATTTATTGCCATCAGTCCATGATGTCAGAAGTGAAAGAGGCGATTGGAAATTGGGAGTGAACCACAAACTCCTACTTCTCCACAATTTATGTATGATTCTGCCGCATGTACCTACTCAAATCAACTATCAATAAAATAATGATCAGAAATCCATTATGTCAAAATGAGCACAGATACGGTTAAAAATCAGTTGCTCGATTTTTCTTCTGGTGAAAATTCTAGGAACGCATTAGCTTAATGTCTTTTCGCTGGATGCCATCAAGAAGACACCTGTATACAGACTGGGTAAAATAAAGTTTTATTCCATCTTGAGTTGAATTATTGTGCCAGGTTATATACATACATGATATGTGTAATATTCGTGTAGCAAATTCACATAACTTGTAATTCACAGACATTGAACTCCGAGAAGAATTTAGTTCAGTGGTCACAGATGATAGAGAATATCATAGACAATAGAGAATAGCTGCAAATTTGAGAATAGCTCAAAGATTTTCCAGATCTGGCTATTTTAGAAAAGCAATAAGAAATATTTGACAGGCTATTTCAGATCCTGGTTACTATTTATTAGAAGGTGTGATGAGGCGTTGCTCGGTTATGACATTGATGAGAATCATCTGCCAAAATACTTCACAAGAATGGAGCAGACGTTATATGACAGGGCTGAAACTTTGTGATCTGTCACTTGAGGTGCTTTTGTCTTGAGTGAAGTTGAAAGTTTGCGGCTTTACTATGATTTGATCTTGTTTTTGTGACAATGCCAAGAAATCATTATAATCTGTAGGGAGACTTGTACCACGCTTTTGGCAAACAACAAGTTTGGGTGAAATTTCAACACAGGTCTACCATAGTTTGCATATATAATTTGGACACTTTGCTCATTTAATCATAATATTTGTTACGCATATAAAGTTCATAGACAGAAACAATCTGATTTGTATGAGTTTGTCACACCGGGTTTCCCTTGCAGCCAAAGCAAAAACAGTGTCATGTCCCACTTTCATACTATCGGCAAGCGCACAGGCAGATACATGCAACGCGCAAGCTAGTAATCTTTGTTGCCATTCTCAGTTTGCAGGGGAGATGATGGCATGCCGTGCACAAGAGAAATTAAGACACTTTCCACGGATGAAATTGGTCGCAGGCACGACGCCCATCAAGGCAAGTAACATCAACGCAGCCAGATGTGACTATATAGAAACTGTATAAGCAGACAGGGCAACTGAGGAGACTTGGACTAGCAGTTAAGCCAACCATCATAGTACTCTAATCCTTAACTTGCTACCAACAGACAAAGGAACATATCGATATGAGGAAAGACAAGAAATACAGGTGAAGCAACAAGCCGGCTTTTTTAGTAATGTATTAGTGAGTATTCTGACATCTATTGTTGTTGGGAGTGCATCCATGTACTTGACATCACGCTTTCTAGCCCATATGGGTGGGCAGAAGGGTGGTGACCACGTTCGGTCCACATCCTCCTATCAGCAAACAAAACTTGTGTTTAGTAATTTTAGCATGACATTGACCACTAATATAACCAAATTTATTTCACCCTTCCATCTCTTTTTTTTTGTAGCCAGGCTCTGACTGCGAGAGCACAATACTGATGAACTTAGGGAGAATTCATCTAAGGAAGTACAAGCCTCGAACGAACAACTTACCGGCACCTTTTCTCGGTAATTCGGGCATGAGGCCATTGAGGATCTTGTCAATGTGGTTATTCAGTTCTTTATCAGCGGCTGTTTCCTCAATGTGTATCAGAGTTTGTAGCGCTCTCAAACGAGCAAGCATAAACAACCTGTGTATCTACAATGTAGAGAGTGAGATTTGGATAGGCATTAGAACAAGTTTGATCCAATTTGCCTGAGTTCCAGTTGTTCCCCTTTCTCCACGTTGCGGTGTGAAGCGGCGTGACCAGTGGAGGGGGAGCTTCTCCAAATGCAGGCAAATGGACCAAACTTTGTATAGATAGGCATGGACGCTGGACAGTGGGAGACATATAACAGCACTGTCACGCTAAGTGGAAGCGGCATCACTGTGCTGGTTGCTAAGTAGAATATCATCAGCTCTTAAGATATTTACCAGGAGGATTTTGTAATTATTTGTCGCTTTGTATTTTATTTTTAATCACATATCTGATTATGACAGAGAGAGAGGCTTGTCAATCAGAATGCAAGATTACAAATTGGGCCTTTGACCACGGCCATCATCGTACCGAGGCGTAACAGACAAAACACCATCATTTTGAAACATTATGAGTAACAGAAATGTGTAACTTTTGTGATGATTCTTCAAAGAACCACAGCTGCACTTTGAAAATTTGAAACCCATTCCATCTATCTTTTTGCACAATCTTTCCTTCCATTATGATGCCACAAATTACCGGATATACAATATGAAGAATTTTAATACATCATAACATTGTGCTCTGACGCTGTTCCACATCAATATTCACATTTATAACCCATGGATACTTGAGTATGAGTGTGTGTGCCAGTGACAACCATTGATTATGATAGATTACTGATTGAGTTGGAAATGAGGAGTGTGAACACAGCGCATAGCTATGCATAAAATTTGAAAAAAAAATTTGTCAGCTGTCCAACCATCTGAAACGCATGCAAATAATGCAAACGGAAAATACCAAAAAACTTAATTCAAGTTATCAATGGGATTGGAGGAAGGGAAGTTGTAAAAAGATCTCATCATTAATCCCTGAAATTAATATTAAGAATAATTTATTGCATCTCAAAGAACATAAATCTAGATCAGAATTCCATATCGATCCTAAGACAGATAGGGTTAAAAAGTTCTACCGAAGCACAAGATATATCTTAACCCCCAAACTCATAATCACGAAATTCCGTTTGCTTTGGAGAAGTCAACTAGCCTTGTCAGTCACCCCTGAGGGTTGTTTTGAAAAACAGCAACACCATCAGGGGTCAGTGTCAAAACTAGGTATGAAGCCCCATAGTTTTAATGTTCTCATATTTAGCCGTGATAGAATACATAATAATTGTGTATATGGTTTATTCATACATTATTTAATAGGCCTGTCAAATTTTACTTCGATCATCATAGGAGCATTATAACTACAATTATATATAACTTAATTTTATAATATGTAGTACCTTCCTGTTATACGCAATCTTAGCCTGAGATTCTTTGATCTCCTCAGGATGTTTCTCTTCTTCCATTCTGGGCTTTGGAGCTTCTATTTCACTGCATGTCTGCTTGTCAGAGTCTGATGGTAAGCTACAACAACACAGAGAGACAACATCAGTGTGAGCCTTATAAGGAAGGGTAACGCAACTGATCGAATGAAAAACAAGCCCACACCACACATACTACCACAGGGCCACATATGATCTACAATAACATATGTGGCCCTGTGGGGTGGGGTGGGGTGGGGTGGGGTGGGGTGGGGTTGGACCTGATTTATCATACTTGGGTCAAAATAACCCTCACCACCCCAAGGACCGTTTTGTTTGCGGTTATCATTGATACCATAATGGAGAAAATTACGGCAGCAGCCATCAATTCTTTTCATCCCAGACATTGTTTACATGGTGTTTGAGTTGTTTGATAGAAAATTGAGGCTCTCTTTGAGCATGCAGCAGGTGCATAGGGCCTGGTGTATTTTGATGGCCAGTTTTCTAACATATTGTCCCCATACCCTTTAAAAAACCTATCGGTATCAGGGCCTTCGCCACAGGAGTTGACCATTCAATGGAGAGATTGCAACATCTTGTTTCCATGATAGAGATAGGCAGATTATTAAAGGCATTCTTGAGTCATGAGTGGTAACTTTAGGGTTACCCTAGCTTTTATCTCTAAATGGCATAAAAAGCTAAAAATAGTTATTGTACTCCAATTATTGTTATCGACAGATCTTTTAGCGAACAACAATCGCGATACCGCTTTCCCACAACAAAGTTATTTTAAATGTCGGAAATTAGTCAACCTACTGCAGATATTCTTAAATTATAATGATTTAGTTGGTGACGCGATGACACGGTGACGCGATGACACTTCAATACGAAATGGGTTTATGACATGCTAGTCACTCCCCCACTGAATGAATCTCCAGCCAATATCAGTGGTTGAATAGTGTTGAAGTGATTTTTTTGACCTGTCACAGAGAGGGCGGTCTTTACTTCCTTACAATCTCAACATAATGTAAAACATATCATCTTGATAGGGTCAGGCCAGGTGAATCGATCTTAGGTATGTAGAGACTAGAGCTAATTTACATCGGTGATTACCTGGAATACAATTGGTGACATAAGGAAGATGTTACCTTTTGACAATCAATCAATCTCACAGCCCACGCATAGGTGTAGCCTGTGGTTATCAGTAAGGTTGTTGAAATCCCTCAAATGTCATTGGATCAATCATTTCCACAAAATGGGAAACCGATGCTGTTAATAGGTGTTAGAGCAGTTCAGAATGGATGAAAGAATTAGCATAAGTGACCAAAAAGGGCTCGCCCTGACAAATGTAGCTGTCAACTTAGTGATCATAAATTACACCTTGTGTACCTGCCGATAAGTTATATCTATCATTATTCCAGTGCTCCTATTACTATATCGGAATGTTAAAATGGATGGAAAGTGCCTAATGACTGCTTGTTTTAAAAAAAATAGCTCAATCATAATAAATATCATTTCAGACATATTGGTCAGCTAGACAATTGTGCAGTTAATAAAATGTTTTCATTTCATTAAATTCCGGCAGCAGTACCGATATTACCATAAGCAGTATTCAATTGACCTGCATGGAACACTCTGATACCATTTCCTACCTCCCAGACCCATGGCTGTGATCATTTCCATGATTAAGAAAAGACTGTGGGAACACAAGTGGCAATCTTATAGGAAAGAATAAATTATAGGACTTATCTATCTTCACCATACACAATTAGCAAAAGAAAACATTTGACAACACCACTAATAATTAACAAATACCTGGATGGCCCACCATGTAATTCAATTTGAGGATCCCAATGCTTGAATGACACAGCAATAATGAATTAATAACAGTGCACTCCACTTAACCTCTGGAGACCAACAAATTTTGTTCAAATTGAGCAGAGTCTGAATTAAGTGACAGTAGAATGCATTGAGATCTGGCTGAAGGGACCAATTTTCCATGGCTGAATTAACAGGACTCCTAAATTATAAAGCTGGAATTAAGAGGAGTACACTGTATTATAGTAATATGATTTGCAGGAAGATGAGAGCTGTTACCTGCTGTTTTTGTCTGTCATTTCTGTTGACAATGTGGCGGTGGAGAGCTCGATCTCCAGTTTGGACGCTTCAGCTATTCTTGACCTCCTGCGTTTATGCTGCACTATCATCATTACAGCGTCAGCAAAGTGTGCTATTCTTTTACCTTTAGGCAGCGTCGACTCAGAACCTTTTCCAACCTTTATAGTTGGCATCTGGGAGAACATCAAACATCAAAAATGCTGTACAGGCTTGACTGATGTCTGCACAGACAAATTAGTTACAGAACCAATGATTTACTAATACAATTTGATTGAAATCATGTAAAGAGCTTCAAATACCTACTAAACACTTGTATCAAAAAAACTGACAACGCCAATTCGTTGATAAATGCAACTAATGAATTCCAACCTTTAACTTTTTGGGAGGTTTCAGCAACGGTTTACGAACAGCTTTTCTTTCATCCATATAATAGACAGGATTCTTGTAGTCTAAAAAATGCAGACAGAGAAAATTGCGATTGAATAATCAAGTCAAGAGCAAAAAATGTGGGAAATGAAAATTCACTCAACATTTGACGATCTGATCCTTGGCCTCCATCCACCCCAATCAATATACCGACATCTCTAATTTCCGGAATTTGCTATTATTAATTGCATTTGACTGG
Source organism: Membranipora membranacea (assembly GCA_914767715.1). Lineage (NCBI taxonomy): Eukaryota > Metazoa > Bryozoa > Gymnolaemata > Cheilostomatida > Membraniporidae > Membranipora > Membranipora membranacea. Next base: position 16,212,933 of record OU612068.1, read on the forward strand.
AAAGAGGACTTCCGAGAGAGGGTATTTCCCAATGTCTACACTTGGTGTTTAACCTTATCCAACCCAATCATAACTATGCTATGACATCACATGTGCATAAAAGCTTGAAGATTAATCCCCCACATTCATATTATATTATAATTATTACAGCTAAAAATAGTAGGAGGATGGGGTTACCCCTCCAGTTGATTAATAGAATTCTAGATGGGCCGATTCATCACTTATACAGATTTTACAGCTTTGGGACGGTGGTCTGGAGCCCGCAGACGGTGTCACTAATCAAGCAGAGATTTTGGTCTATGATTACAAAATGTTTAGACAGACTTTGATTGACAGATTGTAAAAAATAGGTTTTACAACAGTTCAATGGCATAAATTGACATGATACCAAATGTCACAGTCATGCAAAAAGCAGAGGACATGAACCAAAATGAATATTGCAATGCCCTTGCGGGCGTTGGCAGTTTGATCAAATCTATCAACTTTTTATGATGATCCTCATCTCAGCTTTAAGAAGTGAGACAGATTTACAAGATTGTTAATTATGGTGATGAACTGGAATTTTTTGAAGATTATGTCTATGTTTCTGTCGATTTACTCCATTGACAGAAGAAAGGAGAGAATCGAACTCACTTAGCGATTGGTTCAAGGCCAAGACATGTCTAGAGTGCAGGGTGGTCATTAGACTACTGTTTAATCCCTCTTATCAAGAGCAATTTGTTATACCTTTAATCCATAACAACCAGGCCAGTAGCATTGGAGGATAATAGTGCATACTGCATACCTCACACTAATCTGTATAATAGCAGTGCATTACAGTACTGCAACAATTTTAGTCTGCCGTACAGCTCGAATGGAACAGCAGAATATCCCTCTCTGCCCACTGCTATCCCTTGTGGCCTGCACCAACTCGCAGACAGACTAACCCGCCCCTAATTGGACCCCTGTTCATTCAAACACACCCCTGTTCATTCAAACCTCGTTATAAGCTACAGAATTACTTGATTGGATATCTAGAACAAGCTGGAGGAAGACATTTTATTTTGTGTAGGCAAACAAGTTAAGCTGATTGCCTATCAAACATGTAGACAATTATTTTGTCCAATTATATTGGACAATTATATTTGGCACTTGAACCCTATTTGACATTACGCCTTGACATTACATTCAATATAATCATGGAGAATCGACCATCTTCCATTACCTCGATCATTGAAGGTGGTAAGGAGCTGGGTTGCCGCCTTAAACTGCTCAGTTGATTTCTTTATTTGCTGATTGTGGTAGGCCTGTCGACCAGCTTCTTTAACTGTATCTGTCCACAACATTCTTGCCATTGCCTCTCGACCTGACAAAACGAAAGGATTAGCCATAGAGCAAATTAATGCCATGGCCATTATTATACTGGGATGGAAAGGCGGGGGAGGGCAAGGGCAGCCCACAGTTCTTTGGTGAAAATTGGTACCTGAAATTTTCTGCAAGATGAGCACCAAAATTGGTGGTGTCAGAACTACAGAATAACGCTAACTCTGACTAGCTCAATGGTCAGCCCATGGCCAAGAGGATTGAATTTATGATTACTAAAAGCTCACCATTTAGGCTTCGCTTCACTCAATCTTGTTAAATTTCAAGGTATTTAGCAGGTGCTTGATACATGAAATTTCACCTGCAAGTTTCCAATGTGATTGTGTTGGCAAATGCCACACGCCTTAATGTGGTGCACTGATTTAGATTGCACTGATTTAGATGCAGTTGCTTGGGTTTCGTTGGAATAGATCCAAAGTTGAAAAACCGTTGTTCAATAGCATGGCATCTGTATCTCAGGTGGGAATTTCTGCGCTTGCAGGTACATCTCTTGGGAATGAATGACAGTGTACTGCTAGTGAAGAACTCACTCAATTCTTTATCAGGTGGGATCTGTTCAGTCAAGGCACAGAATCTCAGTTTCTTCAGCGTCTCCATGTCAATCATCTCATAGAGCTTTGACTTGGGTATTCTCACCAGAGAACAACCCAAACTTATCAAGCTACACCGACTTACAGGCCCCCACAGGTCTTTTATTCCCTGTGATAATAAACAGTAAAAACATGCATTTGCTCGTGTGCGGCAAATTGTATATACACTCAAGAGAATATTTAAAGAAACTTCACTTGGTCAAGACGCCAATTAATGCAACATGTCATGAGTATCTGCAATGACAAATACCAGGCTAGTTTGAGTCCCAAAAGCTTGTTCCCTGCCCCCACCCACGCCCATCAGCCCCTATGCCTTAGGAAAATACAGAGCAGCTCACAATAAGAAAAGCTAACCTAGCTACATTTCATCATGCCCACCTCTTTACATAATAATAGAAACTCCTTTCCTGATCATAAATAATTGCAATGTGCCTCCCGGATTTACATAAATTACAGAAATATGACAAATAAAATCATCTGATGCTATCTTTAAATTATATTTTTAATTGACACAAACATGCAGATCCCTGTCACATTGATAGGTGGAAGGGAAAGTAATTATATTCTAACTAACAGTCTTTATTCCTTGGAAATCTCCGCTTTTCAAGATTATCAAAGACCTATTATGCGACCTCATGTCTTCACCAGCTTCGCGCAACAGCCAGTACCCCTTGAGAAAAAGGTGTTGTCTGTGTTATGCAAGCCAATGGAAACCAATCAATAACCCCATGGTTGCTCCCAGTGGTATCAGGGTGTACTATACAAGGTTATTTACATCAGTTTATGAAGGATAAAACCAAAGACATAGTTTATGATGTATTCATTGCTTGATCGACTTTTTTTAAATTCTCACACTGGGAAAACTTTATATTATTCATAGTTGAAAATGAATACGTAAATGATAACAGGATGCGGGACATGGGATTAATTGGGGTGACACCCCCAGTACCGAAGTGACAGAATAGTGGTCCGTTACTTGAAAATAATTCATCTTTCATAAGGTGAGATATTGTCAGGTTTAAAATATTTTCAGTGAATTATGTGACTTTCAGCTAAGATTAGCAGTTATTTATTGTCATAATCAATGATGATATAATAGATTAGCGCTGAGTCACTTGTGAAATCAAGAAGCAAAACTCAGGATTATACCAAACAAGAGCATAAAAAAATGTAGATAGACACTAATGCAACAGCAAATAATTGGATCACACTAAATGCTCTTATCGATTGTGACATTCTAGGCCCATCATCCATCAGAATTATGGTCACATAGTAAATTCCCTGCACTGATGTACATGTTAATTTAGACAGTTCTAAATGACAACAAGTTCTCAAATGTAAACTCAACAAGGAAAACCAAATAAATAACTGTGTCAAAATTGATTAAACCTAAATCAATGTTCACACCTGTAGACATTATAATAATGAATGGCCGGGCTCAATTTTTTACCTCAAAATGTCAATCAATGATAAAGGAGGACTTACTTGGCATGTGCGAGGCACTGTTTTGTTTCCATAGGAGAAATTTACATAAAGGTAGATTACTAGCCAAATTCGGTTGGGTGTGTGTGTTTAGTGTAAGCATGACAATTGAAAGGAAAATAGTCCTTATATGGAACCTGTGTTACCACATTAATCAGCAAGACAGTGTAGGTAGGCACATTCCTACCGAATTTCACTAAGTTATTTCTAATCCTACTGTGAAAAGTTTTTGAGAGTTCACATTATTACCAAGTGCCTAAAAAGGCAATAAAACCTGGTATTTTCAAACTTTTTAAGTGAAGCACTCCAATGTATTATTTAATTGCTTAATCAATAAAATTGATAAATTGCCACCAAAGAAAAATATCACAACTTTACTGTTGGAAATATCCTAAACCATCCTGAATTATGAAATGAAAAATCCGTTAAACCAACAGCTTGCCAAAGGCAGGATGATTAACCAACATTTTGGATCAGCCCATCAAAAAAGTGCCCTTACCCTTGGACAGATTATCTATCTTTCAACAAATAAAAAAACACCAATTAAATTTCAACAATGTATGTCCACCCATTTGTGTCATTTAAGTGCAACATCAAAATATGACTATCAATTAAACTATCAATGAAAATATGGATTTTCATACTGAACACCATAAACTTTTGGCAAACAGTTGGAACAATATCCTGTACAACATTGATTCTTTGTGAGACACAGACATCAATCTCTTTTATACTCATATATTAATTGGACATTAATACCCTTTGCTTCCACAGGCAACCTTGATCGGGTCATCATCAAATATGCTTCCTCCATTGCCCGATAGCCACCTGCTGATTAGCAGATGCGGATCTGGCGGGCGAGATTGGCATGCTTCCCCGCCTTGTTGGTAAGGCCATGCGGTAGGGAAGGAATACTTGAGCAGGGCAGCCTTCACACTAGCCTGTAACTGGCTATCTGGTTGTCTCTTTGCCTTTTTTTGAACACATATATTTTTCTCAGTACACATCTTAGTATATTAATTTAGTGCAATAAAAGCTGGATAAAAGCTAGGCCAATGGTCAGGTATTTATGATTTACTCGCCCCCTGAGCAACTGTGTACAGTAACCCACCCCCTGCACAACTATATGTACACAAGCATGTACTTACAAACCAGCCACCCCGGCTTAGTTCACTGACTTTCATGAACACTCCATGTGGCGTTTTCTCATCAATATTGATATTAATCCCGGTCTGTCTCTTAAAAGTTATGTTTGTGCCTGCAAAGAGAAGAAATCAGTAAATTTAGCTGAGAAACTACCAAGAGGCCGAAATGAGTTGACATATTTTTTCTAATCCAAATCCTTTAATCTGCAAAGAGTAATACACTGTGTCTAAACTTATCAGTAATCCCTTTAAAAATTTAAGAATTTCAACCAATGTTCCACAAATTTTACGCCTTTGGTGGTTACCGGCATATTTCAAACATCCGTCAGCTGCAATAAGTGACATAGGCTCAAGGCTGAAGACTAACAGGACTTGCAAGACTAGGCAATGATTCAGGTAAAGGAGAACTATTCGTAACGCGAACGGGCTTAAAATAACCGTGCCAATCATTTGACAAACCCAAATTGAAGCCCACTCCTGATAATAATGATGAAACTTTTTTTTGCACAAGCAGGATGTTCGTTGTCTAGTAGGGAGCCAGGGTGACATGTACGGTCAGGACACGAATCGAAGGTGATTACCATGGTGAACTCTCTGGGCGCGCTGTTGTTGCCATTCATGCTAATGTTACTTTGTTTAATTAAATTTCATGCAGACATATGCCAATATGTCAGCTTGAAATCAGTTGAGTTTGATGATTTATGGGTGACAAATAAAATTAAATTAGAAAAAAAAACCTACACTTCTACCTACATCATCAATTAACTGTAATGTAAACATTTTTTCTTAACTTTGTGAACCTCTAATTTTTGCATTTATCAGGGCCTAGTCTGAGATCCCCAGTCTTTTGCCCCCCCCGGCCGACGCCCCCCCTGCCTGGGGAATCAAGGCCTGTCTGATACTGATGTTCTACACATCAAAAATGCAGGGCAAATGGAGTTTATTTGCATATCACCCAATGAAGGGGATTCTTCACACAAAAACATTTTGCCACCACCTTCCATCTTTACTCTTTGTATTTCACTTGTATTTTACCCTTATTTACTCCTCACCGCAGGTGTTGACAGTCATAGTATTTGCTGTCCCTTTAGCTTGCAGATCGAGTCTGCTCTGATCCTCGAATACCATAGCCGCGCTCTGACCGGAGTTAACACCAAGCTGTTTTATCACATTGATAGTACTGCCTCGTACACTGCAATAACAAACGACAGAAGTTTCAGTAGTCAGCAGTCAGCACACATTTAGCCTTGGATGTTTCAGCAGTCAGCACACATCTAGCCTTGGATGTTTCAGTAGTCAGCACACATCTAGCCTTGATTGCTACTAAGTTTTTCTCTGGTAATGAAGTTGATATATTATGATCAAATGCTCAAATGCTCAATCAACAGTGCATTAAGACACTTGCCTTCAACGTAACAAAATGTGTAAACACACAGTCTTTACACAGTTTGTGCACTGTCTGTGTATAGATTGTGCATATACTGTGCACGGTCTGTACACAGTTGGAGCGCAGTCGGTAGACAATATGTGCACAGCCTGCATACATACTGTATAAGATTGTAGACAGACTGTATGCAGGGTGAATACAGTTTGCATTCAGGCTGTGTGTACGGTGTACAGAGACTGTATACTTCTAACGCCTATATGTCTAGATTTTAACGGTCAGCATCTAAGTTTTTAAGCATTTAAGATAATGTCAGGCTGAAAAGTGGGACGCCGTGAAGGAAATACAGAGGTGGATCTTGACACAAAAATGTTGTAATTTAGTAATTATAGCCAAAATAAAGAGGAGCATTGTGTAAAATTGCGTAAAACCTCATTGTGTGATTATCGGGTTTGGAAGACCAAAATCTTGTTTTTTTAGTGATTTGTAACCAAATTATTTCCTGATTATGTAATATGATGTCTGCGGCAAAGCATACATATCCAGGGACCCAAACGGTGTATTATATAATTGGTGACCGGGTTGTTTCAGGTGAATGGTTAAAAACAATTCAAGGCTGCAGTTATTATGAGCTAAGTGTATTGTTACATCAGGTTAGCGGAGACATCTCTAAATCAGGGGCTGTCAAAACAACCACCATACTTCCATGTATGATCTTCTGAGCTCACTTCAATAACTCTTCATCATGTGAAGGAGGAGCTTTCACATCCAGAGGAAATAAATTTGACACACGCAGGTTGTAAGTTGACTAATTAAAATTCTTCACAACCAACCGCATTGGTTGTCAACATTAGGTTTTCAACAAATTTCTGTTTGTCGATGCTCCTTGTTTTCTAATCAATCAAAAGAGGAAACAGTCTACAGCTTATACAATACTCTATTATTTTCATATAGATAGAGATTGCCCGCCTAGATGAATAGTAATTGCTCAAAATATGTCCCCTCCGGCCAATCTATATCCTGAATTCATGATGAGAATAATCTGCATGGCAGACTATTAGGACAGGCTGATGGCGCCAAAAACAATAAATTTCTGGCCAAGTTGTGCCAATTATATATATATTGATATGCAAGAATACATAAAAGATCAAAATATTTATTATCATCGTAATTTTGCATCATCTACAGTTTCCAATGATACTTTTCAAACTGCTGGAACTGCTAGTGCTCAAGATTCAAATGTGTGCTAATATCTTTTGTCTCAGTTGACTGCAGGGTTAAGCTCATTCAGCTAAGGTTGCAGATGATATTTATGCAGCTTCTACCAATCAAACAACCCATACCTGTGATCTAATCAGACGCCTGTTCAAACAAATATTATTTTCTACTCAACAACTAAGCCCCATACCCCTCCTATTGTTTTAAATGGTGAAAGCATTACTATGTGTGACTATGTGTCACTTATCTTGGTATTATGTTAGATCAGTATGAACACCCTTATCTCGCAACATATTATTTTATGTTAGTGATAGAATACAATCAATCAATCAATCAAAACAAGGAATGCCCAAAAAATATCATCGCACCCGGGTCTGAGGACATGAAAGCAAGAATATATTTAATTTGGTGTGATATATTACCATTTTACCAGATTTCTCAGCAACGGTTGCTCAAGGCAATTATTTAGGAAATTTGGATAGTTTGACAGTTAATTCGAGAGATGACATGCAATGTCAAATTTGTTAATGGGGTATGTCTCCAAATTATTTTATTCTGAAAATTACAAATTAAAAGTATCTCCTGTTGAGAAGTCAAGAAAACAATCTGAACCTATGCATACAGCTGGTTTGACTTATACAACTGGGAATCCCACGGATATGAGGCAAAAACTAATCAAAAACCTAATGTCTCTGGAAATTCCAGAAAATGCATTTTGCGATACTTTTAATTATACCCTTGGGCGTCTTCTCTTCACCCCATATTTCATTTTAATCCTGTCACATTTCTTCTCTTTTACAATCACCATAACTCACATCTGGCCTGTCTCGTCCACAAAGTTTGATGTTGATATATCGCGAGACATGCCTAGATGTCTATCGTGTTTTGTCTTAATCTCCATGTACTTCTCATGGTAAAGATCATCGGACCACCAGCCTGTGAAAGACAGATAACAAAGTAAACACACGAAGGTCTGGCATTTTGGTGACATGCTAACTTAAGCAGTTATACTGTGCTGGGACAGCTGGTAGTAGCATTTCATTATCAACCACTTTCCTCTCTACCAGCTATCACGGCACAGTTTGAGCGCTTAAAGTAGTGACATGTTAGTCTCAGTAGTGAAGTACGTAGACACCTTGGCACAGTTCTTTGTAGCCATGCACAATAAGCGATTTGGAGTCTTGGATACGGGCAAAAGATACCTTGTATGACCAATTTCCTAGTAAACAATTACTATGAAAGTTTTGTGAAACAAAAATAGCAAAGTCATTATTCTAATACCACCATTCTCCAGGCTTTAATAAGATCTGTGATACCATTAGGAACCTAACAAAGCTTACGTGCCTGACGGTGAATTATGGATTTTCTCGTGACTAAGGGCGCCCCTTCATCCCACCCACATTTTCTTCTCCATTTACATATCGACCACAGGCTGTGCAGGTGCTTACCCATCCACTATTATCATCAAGGAGAAACGCCTTGCTATTATAGTGAATGAGGAAAGAATAAAACCTTTTATCAGCCTCAACATCATATAATTACACTTCAAAAAACTCTAAGGAGTGGCTTCCTACTTTGAAAATCAAACAAACTTTCTTCAGAACTTTCGATTAACTTTTGACAAGGCTGAGAATGCAAAAATTTGTTTTCATTATGTCTGTAGCTATTTCCCCATCTACCATCGCCCCCTCACAACATACACAAACCCTGTGATCGCAGCTGTCTTAATAGAGCACATGTCTGATGAAGGATGGATGTGCATAGGAGGCACGAGTGTTTAATTTTGTGGGGCGCAAATATGGACATAAATGTTTTTTCAAACTTGTAGCCCCATCAGTGTTAGGATTGCATTATGCTCATGGTCCAAGTGCTTTGTAATGATGGCTCTCATTTCTGCTATGCCGGTTCTTGGTGTATTCGTAGTATTAAAAATCCAGCAACTCGAAAATTCTTCATCATCGCAGGAATGTTTTGCTACATTCCATTAACTTCTATGAATTAAGTCTTAAAGAAGCATTGCATGGCTAATTTCTCAGTTCACTTTTTTGCTATGATTTCCATTAGAATGATTACTTTACAAAAAGGAGGTAATGGGTTGTGGATAAAGTTCTGTACCTTTGAGTGTACAAGGATAATATTTTGCCGTTATTTGTATAATTTTCTGAAATCAATTGAACAGTTATTTCTACTGTAGTTGTGAGTGTAAACTTGTGTAGCCAGATTTGCATGTCGCTCTGGACGATAAGTTAGGTACAGGTAACAGTCCATTAACCTAGAAAGTTGACTATCTTCCACTATTTTCAATGTCAGATGTGATTATTTTCCATACTTCCAAAGATAAATCATGACACATCAATATTTATGAAAAATTTCTGCTTTTCTTATTTATTACTTTGAGCCTTTGGAATTTTAATGATAAGTGTGTAAAACAACCGCATGATGTAGGCCTCGGTTTGACAGAGAATAACTTCAATATCCAAAACTTTGTGTCAACAATTTTAAATTTTGAATTAAAAGCAACTTAAAAACCTTGATCCGGATGATGTGTTCGGGTCTTATCCAAACACCTGGCCCAAACCGCCTTAGATCTCTTATTGTAAACAGTTATATATTTATCACAATTTTGCAACAATGACCAAAACAGGGCATTATTAAGGAGCAGTGTTATGGAATATTATTCCTTGTTATTCATAATACCGGTCCATCATCACCATTTTGAGCCCCAAATTAATGTTTATCTCGGTCTAATTCCCTCATCAATCTGTAGCGCTTTTTTTACTACACCATAATCATTGGACATGAGCCTTGCTGCAAGATGCCTTTGCTGCTGAGGGAACTATTGAAGCTGCTTTGTTCATCAATTTTTGCGTCGAATACACACAATGATACAAACAAATCATATGTTTTACAGATGCTAGGTCACGCCCTGACTAGTAATAACAGCTTTTGTTGGAATACCACCTACATTAATTTCATCAGCTGTTATGAGTTATTTCTTTATTGCAACCGAAATTTTGGATCGCAAACATTGTGTGCAATCGCTTGGTTCAAAATTCCCGAGCCAAAGAGACTTGGCAGTGCCAGTTTTTATCACACAAAGTTTGTGCAATATTTTTCACCTGCCAATCTAATGGCTCTTTCACATATCAAGCCTGAGGACCATTATTCATGTTGACACTGGGCCAGTCTACTTGGGAAAATTGCAGTATTGATCATTATCAACACAACCCAATCAGTGTTTTGGTCAAGCCAGGGTGTTTAATTACGAGCATGCCAAGATTTTACCTAGAACAAGTTCAATCCAATTGTCTGCATTTCAGTTGCTCCCTTCCACTGACCAGTGGATTGAGAGCAACTCCAAATACAGGAAAATGGACCAAACTTGGTCTAAGATTTTACCTACTCAGAGCATCCAGTATAAGATCATCTCTGAGTGTTATGCCAGGCTTTCGAAAAATTGTATCAGTGAGGGACTGCAGATTCTCCATAGGCTGTTTCTTCAGAGCTTTACCATAGAGAGGAGAAGTGGTCAGATCAACTAGTCGCAAAATCTCACATCTTCCCTGTAAAATATGCTTCATAATGTTATACGGATATCCCCTAAATGGAATTTCCTTCATAACTTATTCATGAGGAAAGATAGTTGGTCAGTTGGTTGGTAGGAGAATATCCAACACTTTTATGAGTCACAACGTCTGACCGAGAAAATGAATAATATGACAGAAAATTTTGACACGATTGGATATTGCTTTAGAGATACAATTTGATTTAATATATATACTTGGCAACCATTTAATCATTGAAAGCAATATTCCAAACCCATATGTGAAATTAAATTGATATTGAATAGGCACGAGGATAGAACAAATACTAAACATTGAAACATTTTGATAACCCTTCATCCCACTTCATTCCATATCTGACAGGTTCCCACCATACAGATATCATGTATGTAGGTGTTGAAGATCTTTCGGAGAAATGATAGGGGAGACGAAATTCCTTGAGGGTGTAAAGTAACACCAGTGTGGGTATTGTAAACACTTTCTGAGTCCCCAGTCCCAAGCGTTTTAATGAAATAAATAGCAAATGGAAGTCCAAAATGAACTGATTATGGCATGGAATGTTCAATTTTAGCTTTTTCAGGCCACTCTATTCAGCATTCAGGGGAGGCAGGGATGCTCTGCCTCCCCTAGAACTACGGGCCTGATGTATCTAGGTGCTGTTTTCATCATAAAATATTTGATTACTACCTCATCTGTCATGATTATAGGCATGATGCAGCAAGTTAAGCTGGAAAAAAGCGGACGTTTCCTTATTCAATACTCATCACTTGACTGGGAACAAAACGTAACATTCAGCTTAACACGGCATTATAAATTTATAAATTGTGTTGGGACACCCTGGGTAAAATTGCTGTCAGTTGTTGGTATTCACTTGTAGGAAATTGCATTGATGACGCCCAACCAAGTTATTTCAACGCATAACCAGCTATTTCACAGGTGACCAATTTTACAATATTCACCTAATTCCATGGTATTACAGTGAATAATATGCATTGTCAAACATAATCCATGCCCAGCCCAAATATATAAATATATGCAAGGAAAGCCGATTTACTTTCCGTTTTGCACGGACATTAAATAAAGGAGACTATTATCTGGAACTGCATGTGTAGATAATTGAATAGGACCCAGCCATAAACACACAATATCTTAGCAATGTCAGCATTTCAGAAAACAAACTAGGCACTCGAGACAAATTGATTACCTAGTCCCGTTTCCGCAAATTGTTTTTACTTTCTCATTTTAAGGCAATTACAGTCAAACTACCTGTCAACAGTGTCCTTATTTGAGATTATGGGCTTATTACAGCTGCCCAAAAAATAATAGGTCTGTGGAAAGCTGTGTCTATTACTTTGGTGGCCATGCAAGAGAGCGCCCATATTTAGAATTCACCCGTCCATTATATAAAAATCCAAAACCCTTGTTTTAAAAAAACACGTTTTGGTGCAGTGCGCTTACATCATTTCTCCATCATAACATCAATTTACTGCAAGTGAGGTATCGGGATCTTCCAGGGTACGACAGACAATTTTGCATATAAAAGCAAACTGGACAAGGAACCAGCATATCTGGCTGATTGTGTTGAGGTACTACCAGTTTAATACAGTATATAGAATAAAACCTTGCAAGGTGTTAAAATATAGCAGGATAAGCTTTTCCTGAGAGTTGAACATTGTGTAAATTTGACTGTCAAATAAAAACCTACTACGCATAACAGTCCCTAAAAAAGGCTCAAACCGAATGAGTGCATTAGGGTGTGGGTGGGGGCTAATGATGAAGAATACAAACTTTTATACAGAGATATATGAAGTCATTACGTCTCGCGTCTCCCACTACCACTTTCTTGTAGCCATAATACTCGGTCACGGAAAAGTTAGACAACTCCTCAATCTGCTCATCACTCCATGACTCAAACAACTCAAAACTCCTACAAAAATAATCAAACATCATCAGCATGAGCATGAGCATCGGGAGTAGTGGGTAGTGTTGCAGTAGTCATTGGGCACATCTCACATCAACAGTGCGAGCTGTAACATCAATGAGAAAAAATTTGAGAAAATTCGTAAGCGTAAGTTGGGATTAGGCTGATTGCAGTTTGACCTTGAAGTTAAGCGATATGTTTGTGGTTTTGGATCGGAAGGGCGTTGTCACTTTAGGATTCTCGGGCTATGTCACAATCTTCAACAGTGTCTTTTTAAGCTTGTTGATGTATAAGGGTGTAATGTAGATTAAAACAAAAAAGTTGAGTGTTTGAGAAAATTACTTTGCCACATAATGTTCGTCTTTAAATGCCATTTTTTTTAACTTGGACAGCGTCTAGTGCCCCTGGTCTTGACATCAAAAATGGAAATAATTTCAGGAAGGAATTACCTCGCCGCCAGTCACTTCTAATCAGGATTAGAGGGTGATTAGGACACTTGGTAATACAGAAAAGTGACACAAATGTCATAATAATAACTGAACTTCTTATAAAGTTTTTTACATAACCACAAAATGGAAGGATCTGTCTAGATGAGAATCAACGGCAACTTTTGCTCTTCGGTGACTAAGGTCACGACACTCAGCGCAAGTGATGTGAATCTTCTGGAACTTTGTGCCCTTCAAACACGCCCAGAGACCAAATATTGACAATGGGGCAATGTTGCATCAAAGATTGTGGACCAAAGAAAATTCTCTGATGAATAGCGATAACAATATAAATCAACTGCTGTTGGTTGACGTCAAAATGCGAGACAGAAGGTTCAGTGACCGGGCAACAACCGAGCACATACACAAACAAGTCAGTTTTGCTAACACAGCTTCTGGAACAATTCAAGGTGCCTTTTAAGGAGTTCAGATTGTATGTTTGATAACCAACTTCCAAAGCACAGCTGCGACTACAAAGGCACATTTGGAAGCTTTTACACAGCTGGGAGCTTATGACTGCCCAACTGACAAGAAACAACAAAAACCCGCTTCCGTTCCAACCCACTATTTCAATCGCAAATCCCATCAAAGACGTTGTGTAAAAACTTTGATTTTGGCCAGATTGCAAACATTTCACAACCATAATCGGCTATTACCGGTCGCCTTATTCGAGGTCTGCTAATCCAAGCCAACTTTGACATTGACGTGTGCCTAAGGAGACACTGAGAAAACCACCTGATTCTTGAGTCATTTGATCAGGAAATAACACTGAGGCATTTTGCATAAATCATAAATGATGGAATATCTGTGGGTGAAGATGTCTTGATTGACAAGGCAGGCGTAAATAATCTGTGAGGGACAGAGGTGGACTTTTTTGTATCTCATTACCGACATTTTAACCTCTAGCTGAAATGATGAGATAATAAGTTGCAATCATGGCTTTGTTTGTTAGATAAAATAACCATGAAGAAATAATCATTTGACCGAGGGGCCCTATTGCAAAAATGGAACAATGCATAATCCATGGGCCAACCCAGTAAGCCAGACAGTAACTTTTTGTTCATTAGCCGCCCGCCTCAAAGCAATTTAGCTTCTGACGGAAGGGTGAAGTGAAAAAAGCAACATAAAAATAACATAATGATTGATTTCACTACCTGCGCCTTATTGTGATATTAGTCATGTTCCTCGCGTCAGGTCTCAAGGGGTCTTTGAAATTGAAACTATAACTCAAAGCTGACAACTGATACAAAATTTCCGGATTCCTAACACCCTCAAAATCTATATAAAGTTTTTCTTTAGTGTCACTCCCGGCAAAATTGAATACAGTAAATATGCCCATCATTCAAACTTCATATGTATCAAATTTTGCAATATGTCAACAGTCGTAGTAATTATTGATGGATGATCTCCAAACCTAACTTGGTGTTCTCAGCGTCCCAGCATCTATTGACAGAGTTTATCCCAGGCCAGAGAAGGGTTAATATGGATATATGCAAATATATTCATATATATATATATTCGTTTGATGATCAAAAAATTCAAAAATTCTAATTTGGCTAGCTTTTCGCTCTCATGGCCCAACATGACACGAGACATGTGTTCAATATTCTAATTTTATTTGCTATGTTTTCCTGATGGCAGCGATTCATCGGTAAAATTTCAGACTTGCTAACAGTACTGAACGGTATGAGGCTGCAGACATGAATTTACATTCAATTTCTGAAATCTTGCCCCACAATCTTAGTTTCCCTTGAGCATTCATCAGGAAATACCTGAATGGCTATCAATATCCATAATGAATACGGTAGGGCAAGGTGTGAACTGGCGTGGGCAGTATAAATGCAGTGGCATCTGCTTACATTATACCAGTGTAAATATCACTCAGATAAGTTCTGCTGATTTTTGAGTAGCAGAAAGTGTCTGCCTTCACTTTTTATGAGTGTATTCTTGTATGATGCGTGAAGTGGTTTGATGGCCAACGCAGATATCACCCACTTTCTTTGTACAAAACAATTATTTGTTATCTGATTTGTTGCACTGCACTTGAGCAAGACTAAGAGAGTCATGCTGAAAAGGGTGTGGTGCAGGGTTCAGGCAGGCCAGCCAGACTTCCACAGTCAGTGCTGACCGTGGTGATGGATGACTGCAGTTATTTTACGACTTAGTATAGCTAGCGTTGCATAAGGGGGCAGGTGTTATTGGTGGCATATCACAAACACTATTATTCATGGCGCCTGTGCACAAAAGAGCAACCTGTATTTCATTTTTTTAAATGTTATTAATCTGCTTTGAGCGTGATGACCCGGGCAAGGCTGCGGCCGAATGTTTTTTTCGCAAAGACTAAAGAAGACAATTAGCTAACCGCCTCGCTCATAAAGATTCTGACTGATGTGGCTGTCCTGTTACGCCACATCAAAAGTTTAAAAATTGAAACTTAATAAACATCTGTGCGGCAAAGCAATAGTTTGGGTGTGGCTTTAACAGATTAACTTCAGTCACAGTCATAGGTCTGGAGAAGTTTTGGCACACAATAAAATTATTATATCTGTAATCAGTCGCAATGGCTTTTAAATAGTAATCAATTTAGAACATTCCAACTTGGAGTCACCTGGTACATTACAGGAAACATGTCCATTGTGGGCAAACGCGCAGTGGGTGGGGAAAGTTACGTTGGCGAGTCGCCTCATAGACGATTTGTCACATTTCCATTGGTTAAGGTGGGATCATCATTTTTTGCTTGAAACTTTCAACAGAGCCAAATTTGCTATATCATCTAATCAATCAAAAAATGACTCACCCATTACGGTGAGGGTTCCTGCCAAACTTAGGCGGTCTTAGGTGTAATATCAACTGCCACAAAGCTTTGATGCTATAGTGTGAAAACTTGAGTCCGTTGGTATTTGGCGGCTTATCAAACCTAAATTACCTTAATCTGCAGATTTATCTGTTTATGCTTTCTGATGTACCCTGAGATGGTAAGTCACCTGATGGACGGATTTTTACACATTGTAAAACACAACAGGTGGCAATGAATGTAGCCAGATATTTGGCAAATCAATGTTACAATACTCAGGTGGTCAAAAATTAGGATAATCATTTCTTCATTCAGATAAGGTGCCCCTGAAACAAAGTGGATCTAATTGATCCAAACCACACCATCTTCTGGTCTGGGTGCATAGATCGAGTTATAATTTTCTAATATCACACCTGATCATCTTAAGTCGCTCCCCCATTCTCGATAGGAGAAGCATCTTCAGACCAGAGGCCTCAAAGTGTGTACAGTCTATAGTCAGAAACTCACAATTCTCACAGCATATCACTGTAGCCGTTCTATGGCGAGGCTCCTCTCCCATCAATGCCTGCTCCTACAAAATATAGCAGTCGCATGCTCATAATGGGTTTCTGCGTCATATTCTAAACAGCATCCCAAAATGCAACCTGTTTGACTGCATTTCTCGAAAACTTGCATCTCCGAATACTGTGTAAAGTGGGGGTGGAGGGAAAAGTAATATCATCTATTGACTGTTGGAGCAAGGGTAAAAAAACATCAGGCGTTGATATTCGTGAGAATCTTTTTTATGAAAATTCTAAGTTTACAGATTTGTCATGTACAATAACAGGAACCCTGGACATGTGGGTTACTCTTCCTGAGGTAAGGTACAATAAATAACAGTTTAATTGGAGGCAAATGCATCACATAAAGCACCAAATTTAGGTTTTGTGACAGGATAATCAACATAACTCACACCCCCCTCTCATGACAATTAATGGGATGGTTAAAATGATATTATAAAATACCAGGAGTTTCATCAGCCATTTCATCTTGTCACATGGATTAAGGAGTTGACTTACAATTTTATTACACTAATCTTGCATCTTGGTTAAAAACCAGCCCAATAACAGCTACTTACGGCTTCACCCGTTCTTAGGTTCAAACGTTAAAGCCGGTAATTCAAGCAGAAAAATCCCAGATTAAACCTATCTAAGATGCGAAGCAAATCTGCACCGACATAAATAGGAAGCACAACACATTATCCCTGATATCACTCATTAATCTTAAAGGAAGTTATATGCAGTCCTGAGCATACTAATCAACTACCAGGGCAATGAGCAACACCAGCGGTTTTTTCTTATATCAAGCATTGATTGCAAAGTTATATCAAGTACTAGATCTGCCTATAGTCTAGGACAACATTATGTAACACTGGCATCCAACGATAAGATCCATGGTAACTAGAGACAAAGTATGACTAATCATACAGAGTGTGTCTTTAGAAAGGTTACTAAGACAAGCTGAATGCAGGTGTTTAGCGAAATATTTTACGTAACCGAAAAACGAAAGATCTTATTTTCTATCCTCTGGTAATCATAGGGCTCCTAAGAAACCCAACATAGGGTAATGATGAAAAATTATAATGGGACTGGTTTGCAGCAGCTTCCAAATTGGCTGGGTCGGCTCGGGTAATTTGCACGATTATCTTCTTCAATGAACACTTGTAATGTTTCTTCAACATTTCAACCCAGCTTGGCCTGCTGTTGAAGTTGGTTTGGCCTGTTCAAGATTCCCTTCCATTGACATGTACGCTGTTTAGCTCAAACAAAGCTGTATTAGCCAGTATGCAGTGATACTCCTAACTCACAACTTTGTAATAAGACCAGAAAAACAACTTAGACACAAACCCCAAATGAGTCACCACGCTGTAGTGTTTTCAGCGATGCTCCTTTACTGTATAGCTGGTGCCCTCTAGTAGCGTATGTGATGTGTACCTTACCAGAGTATACAAAGTAATACTGATAGCCTATATCTCCTCTCCTTATAACAACTCGATTCTTACCAAACCTACAAAATAAAGAAAATACATGTCCCATAAAAATAAAAATGATTACCCATAATGCAGTTGTGGAGAGGGTAAGTTACATTGACCCTTTTGGGCGAAATCATCATGATAGACTTCTCGGATTAGGAAGTGACTTCGGAGTGGGTAGCATAAAGCTCTAGGTAGCCTTTGCAGGTTGACCATCAATATATAAATATAAATAATGTGAGAACAATTCACATGCCGATATCTCTGACAAGATCTCAATATCTAGGTTCTTATGTTCGAGTTGGACAGCGGCTATTTGACAGCGGAGACAAACTGTGGTTTTCAGACACTGAATATTATTACCCTATCTCCTCCTGCCAATATTTCAAATAACTTCTAAAAAAACCACTAATCTGTTAATTAGGAGAATCTTGGAACATGCTCAAAAAATTACTAAGACATGAGCTCATATTATTTGAGCAATTTAGGTGATAAATGGATTCAGTATCAATAAATCAGTAATGAGCCATCGCTCAGCAATTTGTTGTCGCGCGTGTGACGGTTAAGACGGTGTTAGGAGTCGCTTGGTGCATGAGCGTGTTTCCTGTGTTGTCTACACGTATTTGGCAAAACGAAAATTTAAAAAAAAAAGATTAGAAAGTCTGCAGTCAAAAAGTGGGTTGATACTACTGAAATATTGTTATACATAATCTTAACTTTGCGTTTTTACATGAGGGTCATCGCCATCATTATAAGAACTGTAGACCTAGAGTATTTTCAGATTAACATGCCAAGCGACTAATCTGAATGATACAGCGTCAAGCAAAAAGTGCAGGAATGTCTTTAAATTTCCAGACTACGCTCAAGTGATATGTCCTCTATCTTCAGTTAGAGACTTAATGATCTGTAGTAGATGTAAATCCATCTTTAATTCGCCCAAAAAAACATTTACATAATCAAAGTACATCCATAATCTCCAATCCAGATGTTTGTCGTGGTATTAAAGCAGAGGTCACATGCTCCTCGTGCAAATTTCCACTAATTCTTGCCAATTAAATTACATACGAATATCAGCCTGCCACACATGATTGTCATTTCCCAAATTTGTACTAATGATTTATGGGTGAAATCCTACTGTAATCCTTGGTCACACAATTATTTCGTATATTTGGTAGGACATGACCTAATAGCAGCAAGTTCAACCCTGTTCAACCATTTCTTCCTCTCCATTTTTTGCCAGCGTACAAGGAAGGATTAGGATTTCATAATTTATTGCGTGTGACATTTGATTGATCAGCTTCACGATATTAAACTTGGAGAGGATGTTTTTGGGGTCACTGATGTGCAGGGAACTGCTCACTTCGGACTAAAAAAAGCAGAGGCATACAACAAATAGCTTGTAGTTTATTACGTAGTTGCAATCAAGCTTTTATTATCGGCCATCAGCAATAGTTGGCTTCTCTGTGCCCAACCCATAAATAGTTGGACATAAATCTTAATCATTGTTGAAACCCCATTGACCAACAAACTCCTCTCTCGGAGTTCATTGCATTGACTATGTATGTGTATTATGTGTATTATGTATTATATGTGTACCAACTGAATATGTATGCTATCATACCAATTTCGAAGATATGACTAATTTTTTCGCAGAAATCAAACCAGTATTTATGGTAGCAATCTGCTACAGATTTTAGGGTTAAGCCGACCATAGCTATCATATAAAAGTCAGACACGGAGGCCCTTGAAAATTAGGTTAAAAACCAAAACCAGTGTCTTCTGCAAGCCCTATTAGTCGACAAGCTGCATCTAGGCCTGTCTGCATTCCACGAAAAAGGTTGAGACTTGTTCTAATAATTTTGGAAGAAAATGTTGCATCACTTTCAGACATTGGCTGCATGAGTGGTGCTCCATAACATAACAGATTAAATAATACTAGGAATTGTACCCAAAATAAACATAAAAAGGCGGCTGTTTGAACGATAACTAGCGAAGACCTATGGTCATACAAACTGGCAAAAAGAATTATACCATCAGTCATCCAATATCACCACCTGAGTGCTATGATTGAAGGAGAGTTAGAACAAATTCCAAGTGCCAAAAAAATTGGGTGGGCTAGGATGCGTGACTGACCGCTCGTATCGGATGTACTGACATATTGTAGTTTGGATGTGAGACGGGTATTCATTGAACTCCTTTATACTTCTCATGATATTCTTTATGACAAACAAATCTTTCCTCCCTCTGGTTCCTGTGATAGAAGAGGTGACATATTGACATGACAAGAACAGAGATCTGAACATGAATACAAGCAAGTGGATGATGCGAGAAGTAATTGCATTTTGATGATAGGTTATATTATAGGGGGTCACGCAATGATAAAATTACAATGATGATGAATTGAAGATATATGAGTTTGTGATTGTTATGAGAGCTCCATCCTTTATCCTCCTGGTCACTAGAAGGGAAAGCCAGGTGAGGAAAGAGTACCCTCCCCCCTCCACTGTGGATATCACCGATAACTTCCCAATCACTCAGGTAAAACTACAATACCTAATTGACACATAATAGCCAATGATAGCCGACGCTAGCCAATGAAGTCCATGATAGCCTATGATAGCCAATGCTAGCTATGATAGCCAATGCTACTGTCAGACCTACTCCCGCCATGCAGGCTACATGCATTGTTTTTCCCCATACTTTAGTTAGACAATAGTGTTCAGTTCCCACAGCAATAACTTGGTACAATACTATTGTCATTCAATTCTGGCTTCCTATTACTTAAAACTTGATGGGCCATAGAGGAGTGAATTATACCTCACTAATTACTTAATTACCTACAATTTATGTGCAAAATTATAAGAGTAACTAGAGCGCTGAGCAGAGGGTGATCTAAACACTGCTCACATTAAATATTGTCTATAAATCAAGCCCTCTGGAAGTCATGAATCTTATCAATAATACTATAATTCCAAATCTCTCAATAAATCTATCAGATGTCTAACATGAGACATTGAGACAGGCGCTTCAAAAAAGGAGTTCCTTAATCAGTTGCATACAGATGCATAGTGTAGGTAGTAATTTGGCAAGCTATACATTGATCTATAAAAGAACCAGGTTAAAAATTTGGTGCTCCATTGTTTTTCAAATTCCTCGGAATTTTCAATCCTCTTTGGCGCTACACGGAACCCAGCAACGGCGATGGTTCAGGATACATGTCATGTGATAGATTTGAAGTAAGTCAATTTTTTTTCAAAGCGCATAACAGATGAAAGTTGCAAAACAAACAATATAACCATTGGCAACTGATATCAGTGTCAAAACAATTGAGCTCAACCACAGCAACAACATCAGCAATTTTCAGGAGTTGTCTTTGCAATCAGGCAAATTTTTTCCGATATATTGGAACAATGCACCAGAGCATAAAGTGTAGACTTTATTAACACACCTTTGCATCATCTTCAAGAGAGACCAATTTAACAGGAAGGTGCTTGCATGCAGTGTTGTCTTTCCCAAAAAAAATAAAACCTTTGAGGACGGGCCAAACGGTGCTTTTGCTCAATTGCTTGGCAATTAAAATGGAAGCGATAGGGGACTATTTTTTAAGCTGGGGCCTGTCATATGGATATCTTATTATCGTTGACCAGGTGCAATCTGCTCCCGGATTTTAATATGTTAACCAACTTATAATATGTTAACATAACATAGGTGTGGCTGGGTTGTAAAACCCACGAGGATAAGCAAGCCCTACAAGCGTGTTTGTGGGTTGGTGGCAGGCAATTGGAATTTTACGCAAAAACAGTGTCATAATTTATGCAATGGTTGCCGGTTTTCAAATTGTGTTTTGATTTATTAACGATGACATTTAGAAAGACATTTGCCAATCCTTCAATAAAATATTGATAACTTGGTAATTTATGGTTTCCATTTTTAGACTCTAAGTCTACCAAACGTTTATGACAAACACTTCTTTCATTTCATCAGATCACATTATAAAACACCTTTTAAGTTTTACTACACAGGGAGAGATAAGGGCGTAAGTTTTTGACATCACAAGAACAAATCCCATTAAATTCATATTCAAAATATTTGAAAAACAAGATTAGGTGATTAAGCTGAAGACATTAAGTACAAAAAGACAGGTGCCGCAGGGCACAAAAATATGAATTATGCAAACATAAACCTCCCCTTTTGCGAAATACGCGCACGCCTTGGGCGTAATTTGGATTGTTGACCATCGCCCATTGTTTCAAAGCTCACCATCTCATTTTCATGGACGTAATTCTCAGTCTGGTTGAAAGTACTTTAGTAGGTATGGTGTCACAGTTATGACTGTCTTTAGCTCAGAATATGAATGGAAAATGAAGAATTGATCAACTTTTGGAGTTGTCTCCGCAATGATCTTTCTTCATTTTTTGCTAATAGACGCTAATTAAGTTGAGTGGAGCTCCCATATCCCCACCCAGTCCACAGATTACACAATACTCACCCACAGGTTTGAGAATACTCTGCCATGCTGCAGCGTGCCATGTTGCCTCACCAAGTGCTTTATAATCAGCTGGGTTAAAACACGGTAGCTCTGCATCGCCTCTGGCTGACAACAGATTATGTGGTATATAGGCTTCAAAACTCCTCGGGTCCACTCCGCCTGTAACAGACCATACAACACCAGTTTTACCCATCAGTGCATAATTAGGCTTGTTTTGCCTTGCAAGGCATGTTCAAAATAGAATCACTACTCTTGAGAGAATGTTAAGCATTACAGCGCATATTATTTACAAACTCCTGTCTGCAAGTCTGCTTCTATAAAATTAAAAGCATTAAAGAAGAGGGGGCTTGTTTAAGGCTGTTGGCTTTGGCGAAATGATATAAGCCATTAGCATACTACAGTAATATTTTCACTAAGGTAACAGCAATAAGCATGACAAATTTGTTCACAAGGCTTGCATTTCTCATTCTTTTGCAAGCCTTAGCGCTAGCGAGCAGGAGCGCACAAATATGAAATTAAATAATTGTGGTGGCTTTGGCAGTAAAGCCATACAGCGGTCATTGCCTTGTTGTTGTACTGTCTTGTCTACAACACAGAGAAAAAAAAGTTATTCAACTCAAATTCAAAGACATTTTTGGCTCCTTCCTACGGCTTGACAAACACATTTCAGGAAGATCAATAGGACTGACTGTCAACCTCTTCCTAGTAATTGATGACTGATGGTCCTTATGTGTGAGTGGGGACTGTCTGTCACAGGTCTCCTGTCTTCATCGCAGTTGTGATGAAAACGTGAGAAGCGGAGATGTAGCACATTTTATCTCTGCTTCACATGTCGTTTAAAATGTTTGTTTCTTTCACATTTTAGCTAAACAACATTGTCTACTTTGGAGTTGTCTTTGCACAGAAATAATATAATAATATATTTACGTTACATATTCAAGGATAATTTGCACTGACCTTCAAAAGCATACTTTCTGAGCCCAAAGCACACTTTGCACAGCATGAATACTAGCCAAGATTTACGAATGAATTTATCTATTGGCAACTCGCTGACAACATCCACTGCGAACTCGACATCCACATCCTTTTCAGAGCAGGCATGGAGCTCCTGGAATTACACAAAAATTAAAAATTGTACATTACAAAACACATTATCGCTGTTCAATAGCACTGATGGACAGGAAATTGTGCATTCGTAAAATTTGAGTTATGCCGTTAACAATAATTGTCTTTGGTACATTGGCAATAGCCCAACTCAAACAGGGAAGCTGACAAGACACACATGTGGCTGTAGCTCACGGGTTTGAAACATGTGTATCTTATGAAGGGGAAGGTACTAGAGCAGTAAAGACTAGAGAATAACTCAAATTCATAACACTGACCCAGACTGGTAATGTTATAAGGCTAACAAAGGACGTGATAAGTTGCAAATCTTCATACATATGTGAACAGTTGTGCAAAAATAATCTATCATCATTTTCACTTATCTTCATTCTCAAGCTTTCTTTTTTCCTTTTCCTCTTTTTTTGGCACTATTCGGAAAACATTCCGCTAATAGAATGAAATAGACTGCCAATGGAAATGTAAAATAAAAAAACACAACATTTAAATTGTGGAATTGTGCTCTCATGAGTATACTAGCTAATTCTCTATACCTGCTCTGCGGTGTCTAGTTTTCTATGTTTACTCTTTCTCAGGAGATGCCTATCTCTCATACCCTGTCTCAGATTCTCAAGGCTTCTCCTCACTGCTTCCTGTGATGCTGTGTAAGATTTTGTCCTGCAGAAAAAAATCAATATGCCGATACCATTATCAATTTTAAGCTGAAGCAATGTGAAAAAAATGACATCGCATGAAATTCAAAGAACAAGCAAGGTAGGCAGTCAGGCCTTGTTCCTATCTGCAAAATATGTATAACATCAGTGTCATTTGTCCATTTGGCCATTGGACAACTTAATGGGGTAGCAAAGAAGTATGTTCGCACAAAACTAATACACAATGATATAACTTCATATCCACAATAATGGTGCAGTCAATTTTTTTATTCCCCTGTTACATTTTCCTGCATTTGGAGTTGATTTCCACACTGGTAAAATGTTGTTGATTGGTCAGATGTACAACTTTACAATTCCATTTGGGTTTCAGGCAATGCTGTGCATGGTCCGTCACATGCTATAACTTGAAACACATGCTGCTATACTACACATTGATATGAATTTATGGATCAGTGGTAAAATACATGGCATGGCTATTTGTGGAGATATGCCATCAGTGTAAAAATTTGTGTCAGTAACTGGATATAGCTAGAAATTTGGCAGCTTTTACGTTATGCATTGATTGACTTCCCAGTAACAGCCTTTGAAAGATGGAAAATGCTGTTCAGCAACCATACCTAAACAGTCATACGCTTGCTCGGGGTCAGATATGTTCCCCACATCCATATAAAATATATCAGTGATACTACATTAACTTTCAGGGAAAAAAACAATTTATATTTTGCTTATTGAAAATTTAGTAGTTTTTAATAGTTTTAATTCCATGAGCCATAAGATTTGGTCGGACCTCCCATTGATAGCTTAGTCTGTATTTAACATATCTGGTCCTCTTAATCTGTGAACATTTCATTATTAAACATGACACGGCTATATATATAATAATATAATACTTTTATTGTCAGGCTATACAGGATTGAACTTGACACAGATTATCCTGATAATCTTATACCTTTGAAATGATGGATTTCTTGATTGTGAAGGTTGACGGAGGAGAAGTCCTTTAGAATCAGTAATCTTATAGCTTGATCTCAATGCTTTGTTACTGGAGATACTCTTTATGGTTTTGACAGAGGCTGAAACAAGACAGATTTTTTTTTAAATAAGCAAAGTCACACAAACAGAGACAATTTCTGACCCCTTCAGATTAGACATATAATCATATAGAGTCAGTGTTTCTAATTAATAGTCAGGTGCTGGCGCTTACATAAATGCAAATAATTGATTATTGATAATAATTTATATCTTTATTGAATATTCAGATTAACAGGTACATGTGATAGATGATCTTACAATCTGTTTGGTTTACTTAAGCTATTAAAACTCAACTATGTGTAATAAATAAGTTTTTTTTCCACTCACAGTTAGATGAGAATTGCAATGCAGGTCCGTAGATTAGGATTAATTTTAGGGGAGGTGCAAAAACATTGAGGTTGGATATTGTAAGCCCCTCCTATGGAGTCCGGGGTTAATCTCTAGCCTCCAAAGCGCTTTAATGATATAAACAGCAAATGGAAGTCCCAGAGGAGCTGATTCTGACATGGAATAATCAATTCTATTGAGCATTCTAGGGGAGGCAGAGCGTCCCTGTCTCCCCTAGAACTGGGGTCTGCAGTATCCCACTCACTTATAGTTTTAGGAGCTTTGAACAGCAGTATCTTCTTCTCCGAAGCCTCTGATTCCTTCTGATTTTGTCTCTCTAGAACTTCTGCTGCAAATTGCACTCCAGTTAAGGAAAGCTTCCCAGAGTGAGCGACCAAGTCTCTATCAGTGTCTACAAAATAATAAGAGTTACAATAATAAAAAATTGATACTCAAATATATGCTGGAGGATTATGGCCAATATCTTGAATTCTGGTACAGCCACGAGCTTCATATTAATTTTTGACATCAAGTTACGAATCAGCCTGTCTTGACAGACTTGTCAGTCTTGTCAAGACAGGCTGATATGACAGGCGCATAAGACAGGCGCATATGAAAAGGCATAGTGTAACACAGCATGCATAAAATCATACTTAACAGGCACTTTGTTACAACTTCGATCCTTTTCAAAGACAGACAGGAGGAATGACTTTTATCCTCACTGCAGAAATCTTGCAAAAACTAGGAGTTATCCTCTCTCTGAGCAATAATCTCATAGAGAAGATAAGTCACACACATAAACCAGCCCTTGCTAGGGCATATACGAATGAGACCTGGCCCGTAACAGGAACCCTTGTAGACAGGGTAAGCTTTTGTGAGATGCGAATGATAAGGTACTGCATGGAGATAAGCTTATAAGAACATCGAAGAAATGAAGAGATAACAGCCAAAGCAAATATAATGCCAATCAGGGATGTCATGAGGAAAAAGAGGCTAGATTGGTATGGTCATGTTTGCCGACGTGAGAGTGATGGGAGTGTACGAGAGGAGGGTAGAGGGAAGCAGAAAGCCTGGATGGCCAAAACAGCACTGGAGTGACACAATCAATACCGACCTACGCTGGCTAGATCTAGAACGAAGTGACATCAGTGATAGAATAAGGTGGAGAAGTCTGGTGGAACTAGGAGTCAGGCAAAAACCCGCCACCCGATCAGGACATCACAGTGAAAGGTGAACAGAGGTGACCTAGGTCATATACAACTTTTTTTTTATCTTTGTGTTCAGGTTATACTACATCCCAGGGTGACAATTGAAACTTCACCACCTGAGGGCTTTCTCACTCACTCACTTTTTCTAGCCGTATCGAGATGAAGAGAGAGGACTTCTTTGATAACTGGACTGTGTCCCACAACCTTCAAATTTTTCTCTTTCAGCTTTCCTGGAGCGGATGCTGATCTATAAGGGTTCTTAGCCTGAAATCTGCAGAAGAGAATAAACCAACTCATAACATACTAGATTTAGAATATTAATATGACATAGTTCTCAAAATAGGCAGACAGGGTGGTGTAGTGGTTAGGAATTAAGCTTCTCAATCTGAGTGTTGCAGGGTGGAATCCCGGTCACTACCCATGCTGTTAAAGGAGGTGAGCACTCCGGACAATAGCCTAGCTTGCCCACCCTTACCTTGTACAAGGGTGCGCTAATTAGATGAGGTGATCTGAGTTAATTAATGTAAGCATACTCTCACTGGCCCCGTAAGGGGCACTGAATAGCAATGAAGTGTATATTATTAAAATAAATGGACTACGCAATCACATATATTTTCAATGACGGGCACTTATAAGTATACTATAAACATTATTACGCTTTATAAATACTAGGAGGAAGTTTATGTTTGTTTTTCTCCTGAGCTGATGTCACCTCGGCCTTTCTCTCGTTGGAATTAGCATACTCACTGGTAGCTCCTCTTATCGCCTTAAACAGTGCAACTCTAAAAATAAGAATATAGGACATGGCACAAAAAACCAAAATTACATAGATTTACACCACATCAAGATCACCAGCCCCTTCCTTATCAGAAGTATCTTAGCTTTTAGAGGGATACCTGCTATCGTAGAATCTTTTGCAATTCTTAGTGGCAATGTGCGTTCCCTAAGTTGAATTACCCTACAGGACAAAAGGTTTCATGAGAATAAATGATTCGCGATTTCGCGAAGTTGTCTTCTCGCGATATGTTTGTGCCATGATTTTTTTCTTCCAGATGATAAATTCTGAGAGTTGTCCCCTCATGTACCATTTATTTTAATGTATTATTAATTTGCTTTAATCATAAACTTTTAGAAAAGCTCAATAAATAAATAAATTTAGCTGATGATAGGATTTTAGCGATTCCATTTAAAATTTCACAAGGGGACAACTTCGCGAACCTTTTAAGCCGTGAAACCTTGGTCGAGAGAAGAAAATCGCGAATTTTTGTCCTGTAGAGTACGTAGATAGGTTCAAGATGAGGTCCGGTATGGTCAAGATTGTGAACTGAGAAAAGGAGCCCACAGGATCTGTCAGATCACAATACTTGTCACGACTATAGTAAGACGAGACCAGTTGCATTACCTTTTCTGGAATGAGTTTGCTAGATTAGCGAGTGCACTGATTGACAGCTTACATGTTGCATGTGAGGAGGCACTGGCGCCCTAGAAGAAGAAAAAGGGTAAAAAACGATACAGTTATTTTACAGATGTAATTTATAATTAACCAGTTCTGCCAGATGTAGAATGATGATTTGCTCTTAATGTTTAATTACCTGTGATATGTTTGAATATATCGTCAAGGAAATAAAAAACCAACCCAACACACCCCATGATAATTAGAGGCAGTTAGTACCACTACCATCATCGAAACATGAAGGTCTCTAAGAGGGGTGTGAGGGCGCTTGGCTGTTTGAATCATTACTAACATCCAGGAATCAATGAGGAGTACTAAGAGAATTGAGGGAGCATCATTTAGAGATAGTAATGCAAAACAAGTGGGTGAGCCTGCTAACTATAGACTGAAGACCCAGAATTTCATGCGACATATGCCCTCTCAGTTGTTATTTTGTCAAACTATTGGTGTCTGTATGGAATGATAATTGATACCACAGCTGACCAATTTCCTTAGGGATGGCTGGACAAATTACGGTTGAGGGACCACCTATGAGCTTCTGGGGATTGCAACTCCTTGATTGTAAGCCTGCCGTATTTCTCCACTATGTGTAGACTGTAGTGAAAGTGGGTGATCTCCAAACAGACCAAATGAAGGCTTGCAAGCAGCTATTCAATCTTGAATAGCTTTGTTGGGGAGGGATTAATGCTGGGGAGGAGAAGCAGGGATCATTCAATACGAAATTCGCAATTGTAGACAGCACAGATGAGATGAGTATGCATGATAATCGAGAAGCTATCATAATTTTAAATATTGAACTAACAGTAACTACAATTTATTAATTTGACACCTAAGTTTAGTTAAGTTAGTTTAGTTTGCACATAATATTAGAAAACCAGGGTATACCTTATTACAGCCAGTAGCCAAGAGTAATCTTGAGTTTTTAGGAACATGTTTACCTATTCTTTATTAGAACAGACCGGCAGATAGTTTCATTACAAACAGGAACTAGCAATAAATCATTATAATTCCTCAGCCGAATTATTCTTCTACCTACTACCAAAGAAATGGTCATGCTTTGATACGCATGGTAGGTGAGTGCATTGTGGGAAAAGATTAAATGTATAAGACATAGTTGATTGGTCAGTCACGTGCACGTGACTTCTTTAGACTAGTAATAACTTTAAACTGCTAGAGCGGGAATAAACCTCATTTTTATGTCAATGCAAATGGGAAGATGTTGATATAAATAACTATATTATAATGATAAATAGTCAATGAAATGAATGAATTTGCAGTCTACCTTTCAACAGGCCAATATGCATTGGCTTCCCTCAAACCCACTCTTTATCTTCCAGCCGTGTCATACTTTTGCAAAGCGACAAGGTATGGTTCCAGATCAGCAGCACTTTGCAAGCATCAAGGAGTTAAAGAGTCTTTAACTCCTTGGTTAAATACTATTAAACCCTGGGCATACCAGTTCACCGTGAGCTATGTGGAACTTTCTTTCCTCTGTCCAGCACACAACTTGTGATTGTAAAAAGCAAATGATAACATTTACACGTGTACTTACAGAATATTGACTGTCAACCAGACTTTCTGAGGAACTGCTCAATGAAGCGCTATCAGACTGTGAGCTCAATACAGGGTCACTTGCATCTGACATTTGACCTGTCACAGCCAATGTATTAGTCTTTGATGGTCCGCTGTTTGTTTCCTTCCCAGAGAGCTAAAAGAGGACAACTATAGTTGTTGGCAGAATCTTGATAATATTAACCTCTTTTACATTTAATTTACAGACTTACTTTACTGCTGCAGTACTGTTCTAAATCTTACCTTGGTGAGCAGAGTTGAAGACTTGAGTGCACTTTCAGATTGTAGGGGGCTAGGCCCTGTCACATGTATTATAGCTATTGTTGGAGGAGATCTTGCTCTATCTTTAAGCTGAGGATGTGCTGTTGATTCCGCATCGGGAAGCAGATCAGCATTTGTTGACAGTGCGTCACGCACATCTGGGTCTATATGGTCTGACTTGTTGCCAGAGCCCCTGCTCTTTTCAATGTCTGAAACTGACATGTTGCTGCGTATATTTTATGAGAGCCTCTATAAACATCTCAATTTTTATGTATGAGGACAGTCAAATACTGAAATATGTCCTTGTGTGACTCATGATGACAATCATTTAACAATGCCTTTTGTCTCCAGAATGTCACCAAACTCATATATGTAAAAAGGTCTTTCTGCTCTGGTTTAGGAGTGATATTATTCTATATGTTATTGATACAGGCCCGAGCTCAATTGTCTAACCAAAAAGTAATCGATGCTTTGTACCCAGCGATTATTTTTTCATTATTCCTTTTCAAATCTTTCCATATTTTGATCATATGTGCCATGGTTGTAGGGGCTTTTTTGTGACCTTGATGACTAACTTGACAATTGATAAAAAGATATTATTGTGAAGTTGTCTTTCATCTTAAAAGGAGCAGACAATAAAAGACTAAAATAGAGCTGATTATTGCTCCACTGGCTGACTGCCTAATACGATTGAACATATCAGGATTGATAGAAAACAAAAACAATTCTACTCTGTTGTTTACAAAACATTTATTGCTGATCTTAATATCAGGATAATTAATTGGCTTTACCATGGCCTCCACCTGCAGTGTGTATTTTTGATGTGTGTTTAGATATCACAGTTCGTTGTGCACAACAAGAGATTGTTTAGAATATGTCTGGATATTACCTAACGCAGCCATCCAACATGGATGTGGATGCTGAGATACAGGAGTTAGAGTGTCTAACTTCTTGCTGAGATACACCATGTTATCGACCAAATTACCTGTAGTGCCACATGCTATGAGAATGTGTGAGTAAGTGAGTCAGCCCAGTGAGACTACAGACTAACATTTCCTTAATAAAACAAGATTAGCTGAAATCTCATCCTTTATCTGAGTTTACCTTGAAGGGTAAGCCACAAATTTAATTGATTTTGTCATCCTCCCTCTTGCTTTCTTTATGTAATTTCAAACAATTTGCTCTCTTATTTATTTCATTTCATTGATTTTTGAAGATTTCTGCGCATGCAAGACTGTGTTGCAATATCCCAATATAATGCCCCATCACCTTTGACCTTGTGTTCCGTTCGCAGGAGAAATTTTGGCATCCAAACATTTTATTGAAATTGGCGGCTGATCAAAAATGTAAAAGAACTCCCATCAAATCAATTTATTTAATTTTCATGACCTGAAAATACCACTAACCAACATTGTTGTGAATGTTGTTGGGATTATACAGTTGTGATATTTGACTGCAATGCTGCCGTGCCATAATATATTGGTAGAGAGGCATCAACAAGCATAGCTTTATAAATGATCTTAATCATTGATTCACATCCATCTGTAAATGAACATCTATCACACCACCATTTTAGTGTGGAGTATTTCTTGTGATTGTACCACGGTGGCTGAGGAGTTAATGTACTCTTTTGGAGCTGATTTCGTCATATCGGATTAATTGTGAGGGGAGTTTTGTCTCTGAGCGTACTTGCCTCAAGCAATGCTGACAGAAGGAGATCCATAAGTTGCGGTGAGATTCATTCAGGTGGGATAATTATCGGAAGTTTCCTAGCCCAAACTGCTACGTTTCAGTAAAAAATTTACCATCTTTTATTCATTTGGTGACTCACAAATTTTGGTGAACATCAACTTCAAACCTCAACACTAAATAAAATTGTAAATGAACTCATACAGACACTCACAGAACTTCAGGGATGATTTTTAATCTCTTAACACTATTTTGGAGTACGAACAGTTGAGCATGATGGGAGCTAGTTAAATTATTTCAGAATTCAGTAAAAAGTTGCGGGTGCTGCCTGTGTCTAACCATAAATATATATGAATACTTTCTTATTAATATTTGTATGCAGATTTACATTTTCTGGCATGGTTTTTTTCTTCCTTTGATTTGATGGCCCAAGGTATTATTTGTCTTGTCTTATGTGGGGGGAGGGTAGTGGCATGAGACCGTACTCTCCAGAGAACAGGTGATGGACACCCATAGTGCTCAAAGACCCCGGGACATATTTGATTATTACTGATAGAACACATCCTTAATGTTAGAAGGATGAGTAGTTCCATCGGTTGGTTTTGTGATTACAAGAGTTGTCTGAGTCTGTTAAGTGTGTGATTTGTGAAAGTTGTGGGTTGAGTATGATTTGAGTTTCGTGGTTTGTGGGTTGGGAGAAACCAGGGTAAATCCCTTGAACCCAGGACCTCTCGCTTGATAGCAAAGGATGTGATCATTTGCGCTATCAAAGCTTAGAGGTATTATTATCAACGCAGAAAAAGACCATAATTACCAGTTGGAAATGTACAGTAGCTGCCTTTTCAATATTAGGAACATAAAGATTTGAGAGAAATCTCTACATATTACCTCTCTTATGGAGACAGCAATGGATTGCAGCGTTTCTTAATAGATGATGGCGCAAGGTGATCAATGCATCAACTGCTAACGACTTACTACTTGAGCATCGAAAGTGTTTAAGAAAATTCAATAAATAATAGAAGCAACATTCTAATGCCTTATTTTGAATGAAATTAAAAACCCTCGTAGCAAAAAACAGTCTTATTGATCAAGTTATCAATAATTCATTTTGTGATTGCTTTTTCTCGGCAGCAGTTTATTTAATTATATGAAATCTGAAGGCTATGCTAATTTCTTCCCTTCCTGTCCTGGGGTTTAATGCACTAAGGCGCTGTACATCTAGCTCAAATCAAAACCAATAAAGTGGAGCTTGTAGCTCGCTGAGATGGAAATGAAGATGATGGAGAAAAAATATGTTAAAGGCAGCAAACACTCCAAAATTCTGATTTCCCTGAAATATTTTTCGTTGTAGTTCCTCAAATTAGGTAGAGATCACAACCCGGCATGAAAGTAAGTTGTAATTAGCAAGTTTGAGGACTGTTCTAATAGATGACATTTCATACTAGAACATTTGCTTGTAGGAAAGTAATATTTGGGTTCTCTTGTTCTTCATAAGATTGTAACAAGTGGCCGACTAGGAGCCTGCTATATCGAATAACCTTTTCAGAGTTACTATGTTAACACTTTCAGTGAGCTAATCTTGTTGGATTGTTTACAACAGAGGACGCTGGCTTGTGGCTTATTGTGGATTTCATACAGCACAGAATGTATCATCTTGCTTTGGAAACATTGGCCAATAGATTCTTCATTCTTTTTTATTCCTTCGCTTTTGCTGTAATCCACAGAAACTGGTTCAAGTTTGTTTGTGTGGAACATAATAACATAAATTACTGTACGACTGTCAGTGCACACTTTCAGAAATCCCTATTATAATTATTTAAAGGAATAAAAAAAACCTGACCAAATTGGAAACAAGCCATCTTCATGTACTTTTACATCTATAATATCGTCAGCTATCACTAAAGTGTAGATATTAATGAATTCATGAAAACCAAGATAGTGTAGCCAAATACTGATAAATCTTTGTTCTTTCGTTTATTTTCAGATCTATTTATCCTGGTTTCTGACTTCCTGACGCTAAGATGACTGCGGCTATGGGACGTTACGAGGACACAACTCGTACATGGACACATATCAAAGTGTTATACATACTCAGTATACTCCTATCTGCTGTTGTGTTAGCTCTGTTTGTTGTCTGTTTCATGATGGTACTAGAGGTGCAGCGAGGCCTCAACAATGAAGTCACTCTACGCAAGGTACCAGTAATATTATTTCTAAGCTGGTGAAGCCATTGCCATCCGAAATACCATTAAGGGCTGACTGTGGGTGAATTGTGGAAATAGCCTAATGGGTCCCCATGTAAAGTTATAATGTAAAGTAGAGTAAAAAGTTAAAAGGTGATTCTACGACAGGATAATTCTATATTTGGTCATTACACCTCATATCTTGGACACATATCCTATCACAACTAGGCCGCAAAAAGGCCCATTCATCTAAGAAATACCATCATAATTACTCTGTTACATCGCAGGAAAAGTATCTTAATCCATACCTCATGGTCGGCATGTTTTAACTTAATTGCCATCCAAATTTAGTATGTGATGAGGACGAAAAGGAATTTTGTAAATATTGATCTTCAGGTTTTATGAAAACAATAAACATATAAAAACTATTTATATGATTATGAAACGAATTCATCGAGTAATCTACACTCTCATTTAATTGTTTTGGGAGTTTATTTCCGATCACGAGAATCTCAACCTGCTTAACTAGTGAATATTGGGAAGTGAGATGGAAGTGAAATTATAGCTTACCACTCAAGTAGTACTTGAAATTGGCTTAATTGATGCCAAGAATATTTAGCGTCCTTAATTAATTGCTATTGAGCCCCCTTTAGTGCATGGATTACATAATGTCAAGATGCTATTATTGTTTCATTGAAAATAATTACTTCATTAGACTATACATAACAATGCTGCTGCCTTAACCACATTTTTAAAAGGTGTGCCAAATAAATGGCTTTCTTGGAATCAGCCAGATTTGATTATCATGATGCTTATTGTTCAACAGGTTTAGTATCCCGTTCCAAAATAAAATCGTTTCGAGATTTGACAATAAGAAAAAGTCAGCAGTTGGTTTCAGGTCAGGTGTCATTTAATTGCTTGGCCATGATTATTTTATGTCATGACTCAAATATCAAAAACAACATTGTTTTATGTCTGGATGATAAATCATAAGCATCCTGAATAGTTCTGGCTCTTTACTGGGATCTCAAGGCGCCGTGGAATCCCGAAAATATCAGTAAGACTACTGTTTAGGATTCTGATTTGTTGTGAAAATTCATTTGATATGTTACCATTATGATACGTGATACAAGACTTATATCATACTCACATGTTTTTATTATGTGACTGTTACGCTGCCAATCAAAGAACCACATGTTTTATTAATTTGACTGAAATCTATGATAGACAAGTATGTGATCACAGAGTAATGATATATTCTTACTCTGTGATGTGATACATTCGTCAATATAGTCTGATCATTTCTATTGTGCAATCATCCCTAGATCAGAGAATTAGAATGGCCATAGAATATTTCTGAGACGGTATGTTTCAAAGCCCGATTTTTGACGGTGGGCAATACCTAAGGAAAACAAAATTCCCTCTCTCTTCATCATAGAGCTACCTCCAGTGTCTAACTTTTCGATACAATAATTTTTTTTTCTTTTGTGGGATAACAAATATAGCATAAAATAAATATAAAGATGAAACATAATACCAAGCGTAGCAATTGTATAATTTATCTGATTTCTTGTCAGTGATATTCGATTTTTTTTTTTTGCAGGAAAGAGAAAACGAATTTTTGAGGAATATTTACGAGGACCCTGTAGCTGAAGCTTCCGCCAGCAGTCAGCGAGCTGAGATTGTAGCAAACATAGACGAGGACCCAGAACCTATACTTATCAACAACTCAGAGGGCGATCTCAAAATTAATGTAAGTCAAGGGAGACAACTCTAATCATAGAGACAATTTTGTTATCAGGATGGTGGTAAGTATAGGCCCTGGTTAAATTTGTTATCTGTTTTGCCACCACCCATAATATGTTGATGTGTTTCTTTAGGTCCCTCTGTGATCTCGCATGTAGTTCTTGGACATTTTGGCCTAATTAAACCTTCCCAAGATCCTGCAATTTATCATCAAACTTTTAGTAAATTCAGTCAGTATTTTATTTAGTATTTACAACCTGACAAAACTTGAGATTTTTAGTGCCAACTGCTGCTGTTTTTATAGTTATTATAAACTTCCTCTCGGGATTTTGCCCCCAACGAGTGGTCACTCCGCTTGATTGACATGATAACTTTGATTGAATGACGTCTTTCAAAATACCTCCAGCTGAAGAATTACGCGCCAATAAGGCGTGGGAAGGTAGGATTAACGCTGGGTAAACGCTGGGTAAACGCTCATTAGCTCTAACTAAACATTCACTATCCAGTCAATGAACTTTTAGTGATTTCCTTTTTGGTATGAGCGTGTTTTGATTTTTGACTCAAACTAGACAAGCTTACATGATAGCTTGCGATGTTTAAAGTCTGTTGGTGCCTGCTAGCATTACATGCTGTCAGTGTCAGCTGTAGGCGATGCCGTAAAACAATGATGTTTTATTTCATGTAAAAGTACCTATCAGAATTTTGACAAGCTATCTAGCAGTCACGATAAATTTGTGTGGTCATCAATAGTAGTATTTGCTAATATTTATTGATATTATATATAGATAGGAGTAATATTGCACTATGCAGGGTGTGTAATGTAAAAAAATCAATGAATTGGCTAGCGCTGAGTGCATTACATAACTGAGTGGTTAGTAAATTAATTTGGCCCCTTAGCACACTATGGATTCAATAATTAAGGGTTTCATCCAATATTGACCGGACTGAAAAGAGTATGTTTTGGCACTCTCCCCAAATTCTATCATAACAACTCAAAGTGTTGTTTCCATCCGGAAAATATCTGTCTACTGTAAGAAAATGACATCTATTTCATTACGTCTGCAGTGTGTTTGCTGTGTATTTGTCAACATGTTTATACAATATTATAGCTATATTATATGTCTGATTGTTGAATTGGCAAGTTTCTTTCACTTCCCCACACATTTCAACTAAAAGTCATATGTATCAGTTGTAATGTGCTATGTCCCTCCACCTCCAACCACCCTCGATTCGATGAAATTAATATTTTTTCCGATCATGACATCGAGCTGACTGGTCATCAAAGTCCAAATGGTACCAATAGTGTATCTGTGTCAGCATAATTTTTCATTATTTCATTTGTCGTCAACTGGAGCTTAAATTGGGCATGTCTTTTATTCCTGCGGTTTTGTACATTTCCTTCTTACATTTGTTTTTAGGCAGCAACACTGACACAATTTTGTGCTTCTATACACTCACATTGTCCTCTGAGGGGCCCACAAGGATCACCAGGTAAGGTCTATTACAAAGTGTCTCAAAGTCATCGTCATCGAGCATAGAAATGTAGGGCATCATTGTAACGGGAGCCATCTCATAAATCTGACAAACTAAACTAAAACTATAAACTAAGAAATAAGATATTTCAATCAATTCCGCAAATTGAAATGCAGCCTTTTGGCAAGAAAAGCGACATAGTCCAAATTGGACAGTCCAGACTTCAATCATCTATAATATATAAATAACACTGGTAGAAGATATAAGTGGAAATATTGATGATTTATGGGTATTAATTGCTATGTAATTAGAGGCAGCGATGGGAGGTTTTTTGTTTAGACTTGCTGCCACTAAGAGTTAATAAACCATCAATCCATCACGATGAGCTGATTATTGCACTGGCGAAGCTGAATAAACCGATTGCATTGAGAATTTCTGGATAACGATTTCAACCACTTCAGAGCTAGAGTTGATTTGCGTCAGATGATCCTTTTATCACAACATAAGAAAATATTTACTTTTTAACGCCACCCACGAATCATCCATGCTACATGATATATAAACATCATCTTGATAAGACCTTGACGATTCAACCATTCTTCTTTGTTCAACTTACTCTGCCATTTTCCATAAGAAGGTATTCATTTTATGCCTATTTTATTAGCAAATTTGTATCGTATCACCAATTTAGGCGTACCAGGTGTCACTATCAAAGGTGATCCTGGCCCCATAGGGGTGAGGGGTTACCCTGGTCCACAGGGAGTTGAGGGACCCCCTGGCCCAAGAGGCTTGAGAGGGGAGCTTGGACCTCCAGGATTCGGTTTGGTGGGCCCTCCAGGTAATGGATGCACTCCAGTTTGATGTGTGATTGAAATACAACTCCCTTCTAGACACTGCAATGCAAGTGCATCCATACCAACAACAACAATTAGAATGCATGTGTTTTATCGCTACAGCTTTTCACCATCTCTTTTGCTTTAGATTGTTAAATCTTGTGTTCCCTAAAGCAGCATGAATATTGGACGGCATTAAGAAGTACACATTTAAGTGTTGATTTTATGTGTACTCTTGGAGTTATCTGTGTCTATGGAGTTTTCTATGTGGTTCAGCTGGCCCAACGGAACTCAAACAGTATATTACCCTGTGTATGGTGTTAATAGGTTTTTCTCACTCATGTTTGCTCCTTGAGTGTCTCCTAGTCTGACCCTTGATCCGCCCTCTTACTATTTTGAAAGCAAACTCTAGCTGACCCAATGCTGCATTCAAGCTTTTACATGTACTGTGATATCAGTAAATGCGACATGAGCAGGTTATCATCTTATATTATATCAATGCAATGTCTCATTAAACTGTTAATTTTTGTTGTTGATAGGACCTATTGGTGACCCAGGCAGTAAAGGTAAGCATATCCAAAGCTCAATACACGATTATTCTATATTGTTGTGTCTCGACCTTTTCAGAACCTGCACTTACAATATAGAGTTGCTTCCACCTACCTTTAAAGTGGATAACTTCTGTAAAATTCCAACAAAGTGTAATAACCAACATTTATTTGTCAGTGATTGTGCTTTAGTTGAAGTTGAAGTGTTTTTGTGCTGGTAAACCTCAAAAAATTATCTATGTTCGGCTAGGTTCTCAGGTTAATAAAGAAATGAAACATTCCATTTTATCGATGTACCTTTGCAATATCTTGTAGGTAGCAAAGGACAAGCAGGAACAAATGGCCGATCCGGTCCTAAGGGTGAATTGGGAGGAATCGGTCCTTCAGGAGAGAGTATAAAAGGTGAACCTGGAGTTGATGGGGAGAAGGGATCTATGGGACTCCCTGGCCACGATGGAAAAAATGGACTAACAGGTCTGACGGGTGACAAGGGAGAGGCCGGAGAGCCTGGTATGTATGATATAAAGTTCAAGCACTCAGATGGTATGATAATTAGCAGGTTCTTCTTGAAAAGCTTTAGCTCGAAAAAGCAGAAAGCAAAAAATCTCACCAAGCCCAAGGTATATTAGGTGTATCAGCCATAAGTTGCGTGCCAATATTGTTAAAAACATTGTCAACTGCATTTAAATTACTGTTTAATCATGATTTAAAATTAGTTGAGCACTGTTTTCTTGTCTCCACTGATAAATGAGTATCAAGTCTGACATGTACATGTGGTTGAAAAGTGAAATGTGAAACTGTTCCTTTCCAACGATATTTTGAATGTCATGTGTGTCTTTAATTTTCTCTTTGTGCATGTCATGGTGTGTGTATTCCTTCTTGCTTACAACAGCTTCTTACTACCGCTATTGAGTTGTCATTGCATGTTAACAGTTTAATATGCTTTGCTTCTCTCCCGCCACTATCCTACACTAGGTAAAGAAGGTGATAAAGGAGGTTTAGGACAGATCGGATTTCCCGGTCGAGCAGGTCCAGCCGGTGCTAAAGGAGACAAGGGTGTCATTGGATCAGAGGGACCCCAGGGTCCTAAAGGAATTTCAGGTAGTTTAAATTATGTTTAAAAATCACAATTGATTTCCTCTCAAAAAGCCAGATGACGGTTCTTGAACATAGCCCTTTAACTTTTTCTACCTTTCTCGCACGGTATGACCAGAAATAGAAAGAAAAATGAAATACAGATACAGGTAATAAGGTGTACTAGGAGTTACTCCTTGCTTCAACATAGCCATTGCAAAAGCTGCACATTATTTCAAAAAAATCTTTTCCAGAATAAATGCGGTCGGCGCTAATCCGATTGCGATTTTATAATCACCATCAATTACAATCATAGATAACCTAATGCTCTTGGGTCTACCTTAAGGTGCTCAAGGAAGGTCAGGTTGCAAAGGGCAGAAAGGTAATAGAGGTAGTATGGGTTTCTACAACATTGCAGCACTTCCGGTCTCTCAAAGTCGAGCAAAGGTTGTGATTATTGGTATGAATTGGAAGTGGTGAGTTTGTCTGGTTGTCAGATCTGTTTGTGGCATTGTGGTTTGGCTTGTTGCAAGTTCTGAGTATCGCACCATCATATACTTGATGTCAGCACACTGACATCGAGACTACAGTATTATCATGTGTATCTCTGATCGTTAGAGTCAACTAAGTAAGAGTACCTAACATGTACCCGCCCCTAAATATTAAAATTGAAGGCGGTCGTCACACCAAATTCCTTGTGCTGGTACTCATGCTAAGTGAATTAATTCACTCTCTATCGATCAGAGATATACATGCAATAGTATATCACGTGATCAGTGTGATATGTCGGTGCTTTGCATTGCGTTGCTGCTGAGAATTGTTGGTAACTATTTGCACACGTGCATATTCTTTCTATCTAGCTGGATTGTTCAGTAATGTTGGAGAAAAAACTGTTGTCTGATCATTTTCGTTTGTAGCTGTTCTGGCATCTGTCATATTGAAATTGTGTTTGCTTACGTTTTGCAATCTAGCTGTTACGTAGTCCAAGGGAAGATAGAAGTGTGTCTATTGAGCGGAAAGAAGGTTTACGCTATCAAAGAAACATCTGACCACAAAATATTTGAGTTGAGAAATAGTTTAGATGATATTTGCTATTGAGATCTCTAAGTGAAATAGACCAACACTAAACTTACTGTCAGTCTCATCCACAATGTGTTTTGTAGATCTGGTTTACTTCTTGTCCAATGCTGACTTTATCATGCACATTCTGGGCTCACATTCAGTGCCTTTAGGTACTCTCCTGCTCTCAACCTAGTCATGATTGGCTTCTGATTGGATTATCTTTCTTTGAGCCCTACCTCCTGCAAACTTGCAGATATTTAAATATCCTAATGATTTACAGGAATGAAGGGTGCTAAAGGTGAACCAGGAGCTGGAAACTCTAAATTTAGCTTTGCACTGAAAGGTGTGTACTACTGAGACAATAATTAAGCTGTCAGAAAACCAAACCACCTGTTGTCTTTTAGTTTAAAGAGTGCGGTACTAATTTTTGCATTTATATAATGTTTTTTGATGGCTGCAGTATTCCTCAAGTCTCATGTTTCTCATAACTTTCATTACGCTATCCATCAAGCGTTTTATGGTAATATCATTATTGTAGGAGAAAAAGGTTCACAAGGGTTGCCCGGTTTACCCGGAAACTCAGGTAGAATGGGATTGAATGGTAATCCCGGCCCCACCGGTCCCTTGGGTCCTAAGGGTGAATCTGGCTCTAAGGGTCAGTCTGGTTCACCTGGTGATAATGGGAGCCCAGGATTACACGGTAGGCCTGGAATTATGGGATTGCGTGGTTCCAAAGGCACGTCAGGTCCCTCTGGTGTTCCTGGTGCTCAGGGACCTCCCGGTCAAAGAGGTTTGTCTTCCGTCTCTCAAATGTGTTGTTTTATTCTTTAGCAGACTTTTCGACACATTTTGCTGTATCGATGATTCGATGTGGTCCGCACCTTCACATATACGTTATAGTTTCTTTCTCTCCACAGATTTCGTGATTATTGTTGAATAGATTAGATTTCTTTCTGGTTGATTTTTGACCTAATTTATAAGTGAGTGAGTCGCTGCTTGATAGCCAACCAATAACATCATCCATTTTTTTTATACTTACTAATCAAACAAACAACATAATTCAATGATATCAAATTTCAACTCAGTTGTAAACAAATTTGATATTGCATCTACTTTTTGGTAATATCGGTTTACCATGCACTCTATACTTCATAGCGTTTCCTCCACAAACATAACACTTACCTTTCACTGAATGAGCATGGCATGGCAAGGGTCTGCACTTCATAAATTAGAAGACTTCAAATACATTTTGATCGCAATATCTTACGTTATGGCTGTTTGAGTTCGCATGACTTGGCAGCATGATTCTGCTCACCATAGTTAATTAATTATTCCCCTTCAGGCATGGATGGATTTAAAGGAGAGAAGGGTGACCCTGGAGTGGCCGGAGTGGCTGGAGTGGCCGGAGTGGCTGGAGTGGCTGGTACAGCGGGAGTAGTGGCAGAAATCACTGCAGATATGCTTCATGGGCTGAATATTACCCATCTACTCAAAGGTTAGACTAGATTACCAATGCTCAGTTTACCTTCCAGCTTTACAAGTGGTCGAACGCCTGACTGCTGGTTTTTCTGCTTTTGTGAGAACAATTTCCTTGCATGTATCTTTGAAGGATTTCCCTGCTACCTATTATCTATTTTCTTGTGCTGCTGAAATCTCTGTGTGTCTTCCATCGTCTTCCATCTTGTTTCCTTTAATTTTTGGCAGGATTTCACACCAAAAAATGCTTTTAGTGACAGCCCTATTCTATCTGAAGTTTTCACTAACTAATGATATTTGCAATCATGCAAACATCTAACCAGCCTGTTAAAACTAACACTTCATGTTGTTTCTGGACTTCACCTAGACCTAGTTGTCACTGTTATGTGTTCATAGCAATCTAGCACACAATAATTGTAGGAGAGATGGGCGAAAAAGGTGAACAGGGTGTGGAGGGTATTCAAGGGAGGCGCGGCAAGAAAGGTTTGTTCCGTGTGCCGGATTACTCTCTCAACCACAACTTATCTTTTTCTTCTCCTTTTTCCTATGCTTTGTGAGTTAAAAGAACCTTACTGGAGAGACAACAACTACGACAATAAAGCTCAGAAAAATGTCTATTAGGCTCTGTCGGCAATTATGTCCGAATGATTTTGTGCTCTGCTTGTAATTGCAGCTAACTAATTACTAAGGGGATAAATCATCTATTTATCTAATCCAGAGAGGTATCGATTCCGTCGAGTCTTGTCATGTATGATCTATTAAAATACATGTCATTTTATATTCTGAAACGCATGCTAAGTTTCAGTTTTCTCCAAATAATATCATTTGCTCTCAATGTTGCACCAGCACACTATTTCATTTTAACCTTTCCAAAACCCAAAAAACGAGTTTCTTAGGGTCATTGTATAGGCAAACTAACATCGTTATTTGGTGACATTTTGTTTTTATTTTCTGCCAGGTGAAAAAGGTGATGCTGGAGATATTGAGCAATGTGAATGTGAGTAACTCTATCATCTCAAATCATTCTTTTGTCTCAAAACTTGAAAACTTTATCAATTTTATAAACAAAAAAAAAGGGTGATTGCAATGATGTGACCCTAATAGATAATCAACATAACACATAATTTAAATTTGCAGCATACACAGTGCAGTTCATTGATATCAGTTCGAAAAAATTGAATCAGTGTGAACTGCTGAGTCATAATACCCATACTCTTGTTTCTGAGGGAGGCATGTGATGGTACTACCACATGGTGATAAATATATTATTATTTTATAAATATTATCAGGTAAGGTTGGTCCAGCTGGTGAGAAGGGTGATCCCGGTGTCTGCCCAGGTATGTCACAGTCTAATGAGTACCTAACATAGGCTTACAATAACAATTGTGAAGACCCAGAAAAAACCTCTTCTATGTTAAAGTTGTCCTCTCTTGATTGTAAAGCAAACAACTTTACTATTATCGCAA
Organism: Membranipora membranacea; assembly: GCA_914767715.1. Classification (NCBI taxonomy): domain Eukaryota; kingdom Metazoa; phylum Bryozoa; class Gymnolaemata; order Cheilostomatida; family Membraniporidae; genus Membranipora; species Membranipora membranacea. The sequence continues at coordinate 16,256,555 of OU612068.1, forward strand.
CAACATTAATTTCAATTTTTGAGATACTCTTAGGAAAGCAAAAGACAGTATTTGTTTCTGTTTATAAGTGAAAATTAGATGAGTGATGTTCGCCTAATTTTAACATTTTGACTACAAATATTGCTATAATAATTAAATATAGCTGAATCGGGCTGTAAAAATGTACCGAGAGAAGTTCAAAGTGATCAACCAGGTATAAACTTTGCTTTAGCCATTGTTGTATAATTGTTAAAATCTCATCGGAGAGCCTCATTATCAATTTATTATTGGTTATAATATTAATAGCGCACATACCATAGCTAATCTCCGGCAAACCCGATATTTTGTTACCTACCTCTAAAGTTTGCACGGCTTGTTTAAAATCTTACCTAGAAGAAGGTATCGTATTATGTATTTTGTTTAGTTCACCAGGTTGAAACTGTTGTAACGATGTCGTAGATAGATGTATAAATCATTCAACAAATGTCTCAAATCCTTTGCCAGTGGTTTTCAGGCAAACACCTGAGACGGCAGGTTTGAGTGTCGATACAAACTTTCTGTTTTGAGTTTTTGCCAGGAAACTATTTTTCCAGGTCCTATTAGACTGGGATTCAGTCCAACAATTTGGAGTTATCTACAGGCAACTCTACACACAAAAAAAACAAAAACCATCAGCCAATCAAAACAAAACCAAACCCAAGCACATGGGTGCATTCAGATAGTGATACATGAGTAGATAACAACACAGAAGCAATACCCAACGCAACCAATAATACAGACAAGGCCCCATTGTTGGCCTGACTCCCAAGCTAAGTCTCCGTGTGTAATTTCTGTGATTCAACTGTCCTATCACAATTTCACGATTTCCTGATGTATGATTTGTGTGCGGCAGTCTGTCTGTCAGTCTATATCTATTGTATCTTTGACAGGCACAACACCTTCCTTTCTGTTGTATCAGAATAATTCCATACCTGATCGAGCTAAAGGTAGGATTCTAGTCCACACTGACATCGAGACTACACTATTAGCATGTGTATCTCTAATCGATTGGAGTTAGAGTCAATTTAGTTTGAGTACCTAACACGTTCCCGCCCCTAATTATTGAGATTGACCTCGGGTGGTCACACCAAATTCCTTCTGATGGTACTCATGCTAAGTGTATTAATTCACTCTCTATCGATCAGAGATATACATGCAATAGTATGTCACTTGATCAGTATGATTCTTGTCTCAAATATCAGCTAGCAATCACAATTCTATTATTGTAAACAGTACCTGTTTCTGTATTACTTTATGGCATAACATGTAACTTTTGCGGCAACCTTGGAGCAATGTATTCCAAGTCCGAGGAGACATGACTCCAGTTACGATCACTTTTCAAGAGTAAAACATACTGCAGTATTCTATTTATTCAATGTCCGCAACTTGATTTATATATTCTAGGCTATGAAGAACAGTTTTCACACTGACAGTGCTGTAGTTAAGAGGGTGTGTGGGAAAGGCTCTTAAATTAATAGGGGAACTACCACTAATACAATCCTTAGCCAATGGTAATTAAAACATGTTTATTCACCATTCATTTAATGTATAGTGATGTTTTGTTTTGTCATGTCTCCAATGTCGATATGTCTTTCTCTACTTTTCAGATTTGACACTAAGAAGAATTGGTAAGCCCCTGCTACTGAAGAAGACAAGATTCAACTGGGGTTCTTGGATGGTTGACAGTGATGCTACACCTATCAGCAAGGTATTTTATGAGCAACAAATTTTTCATCTCATTCAAAAAAGACTTTTGATGCCTGTTTATCTTTTTACATTTGTACAAGAAATCACTGTAATTCACTGCTGCACTGTTGGAAGAAATTTTGTTAATGTGTGTGAGGTCAACAAGTCATATTTGATTTACTTTTATTATAAACTTTAGGGAAACCTCAATAAATAAAATAATGTGTAATTTCTCTGTCGTTAAAGGATAAGTATTACATGACGCAGCACTTTACTGGAAATAAACTGTATGAATACTCAAACCTGGAGCAGCTAAGTTCAGGTGGTAACTGGAGTAAGCAGTACACTATTCAGGATCTGTACTATGGTACTGGAGGAGTCGTCTACAGAGGAGCATTCTTCTATCATAGGTAGACCCTGGTCCTTAAATAATAGTCAGCCTTAGACGAAGCAAGGAGGGTGGGATATCTGCTCCCAACCTCCCTGGATCAAGTTTGATCCAGTTTGCCTACATTTGGAATTGCCCCCCCTCCCCGTTGATCTAGTCCTGTCTTAAACCATGTGGTTTCATATCACACAGCTGTTTGAGCCAATTCATTACCGGTCTCAATAAAAACACATGGCTCTAGAAATGACTGTGAATCTTTCAATATTACTAGCCATCTATGCATAGCCTTGGACCTTATGGCTACATTCACAATTAGTCAGCCGCTTGGTAATTGGTAACAATATTCTCACAATGAAACTTCATCAACGCCAAATTTTTAGAATGGCTGCTGACTTGGTTTCCCAGGCTGCTATTGCATTATGAGAATGCTGTTAACAAAAGCATCTCAGCATTTCAGTTTCATTCACTGTTCACCTTTTTGGTGGCTCATCAGTACGAAAGTGACTACTTTGCATTCACTTAGCTGACTTTAATGAAAAATTATTTACAGGGCGGGTCTGAATATGATAGCGAGATATGACCTTGAATCAAAGGTCATCACAGCCCAGTTACCAATAGAGGAATCTCTGTACCGTGGGTCTACCAGTCTCTATGCCACTGACTACAACTATTACGATATGACAGTCGATGAAAATGGACTTTGGCTCATATATGCTTACAAGACGCACATGTCAGAACCGGCCAATCCTGATCTACTGCTGATTACAAAGCTTGAATCAAATTATCTGGATATCGAAAAATCCTGGAACATTTCGGTCACACGCAACAACTACCGCAATGGCTTTATAGCGCAAGGTATTGTGTACCTTCTTGAGAATACTGATTCTCAAAGTACAAAAATATCCTTTGCCTATGACTTATACGCAAATTCTCCAATAGAAATAGAGTTACCACTTCACAGCGAGTTCAGAAACATAAGAATGCTATCCTATGACTATGCTACTAGAGATATCCTCGCTTGGGATGGACGCAACATTGTAACATATCCCATTATAGCAGAATAACATCAAATATAACAATGTTATATTATAATATTGATCCTCTATTCTATATACTCTATGTCTGGCTTTCCTGCTGATCTTGACCCACATACATACGTAAGTTTTGTATTGTTGGAGGAATGAGATCATATAATAGGGATGTTAAGACCATCACGGTTATTGAGGAGTAAAAGTCATGGTCTGTCAATATTATTTCATCGGATCCGAGACCCTAAGATTTGTGACTCTCTGGAGTAAAAATATTCAAAGACAGGTTATTTGGAGGATCGTACGGGGCTTTTTAAATTCTATTTTGTTACGAACTATTACAACATGGTATCAAAATTTCAGTACTTTTTTTGTGCAATGAGTTATAAGAATTAAACAAGAGCCCACATTATAATGAGATTTCCAGCCGCTGGATACTGGGAGGCTTGTTTCAATATTTTTGTACATATATATTCATCAAATATACCATAAAGTTTTAAAATCTATAATTTATGCTAAGGAGAGATACAGGTCACACAAGTATGAATATTATACTTGTATAATGTTGGTGTACAAAACGCAAATCTAATAATCTGATAAATAAGTTTTATTTTTAATCGCTTTATTTAAGACTAATTTGAATTAAATAGTTCCCACAGTAAACTCAGATGTGAAGGTTTTCCCCAGATTTACAATAACTACTCATGCTGTCTTTTTTGTGAACTTTAAAATTATTTTATTTCTGGATTATTTTATACCAAATATAATGATGAAACTGTGCATATCACCTCTAGGTTAAAAGGAAAAACAAATTCACAATCATCTTAATTTTATTTTATTAAATATGGTTATGGAATTGTTTGCCTGCCTCAAGCAATATAGGCCAAACAAATCAGAAGAGTAAGAAAAAGGTTGGTGATTCGGACAGGGAAGACTATTTATTTGTAGCGCCTTGAAGCGGTTTTACGCAATCTATAATGTATCATATCTACGAAGCTTATCTGTCATTCCCATTATTGCCACCACCAATTACTTGTACATAATAACTTAAAATTAATTGTGAAGGAGGAAGAGGGATAGCGGCCTGGTTACTGATAACGCACCAGGTAAGTGGGAAATACCACATCTGTTTCACAATTATCCCACAGTTTACCAGTTTCTTAGTGAAGAGTGAGATAAAACAGTGTTCAGGCAAGACGTGACAAAACATAAAGCCAACTTCAGCCTGCATCTCAGCAAGTTAGTTTATTTTCCAAGGGGAGCAAAGGCAGCCATGCCGCTTAATTTGCCCTCACTTGTGCTGGTGTTGACAGCAGGCAGTACATGTATAGGTAAGTCTATCTAAAGCAAAATCCAAGTAAGGCCTACAGTAGGATAGTGAAGGTGCTCAAACACTGCTCAGATTGCTGGTAGACGATTTTAATATCAACTACATCGGGTTCATAATGTAATACCGATACTAGGTAACATTTGTGCATTTAAACTGCAGCCTGTCTTGAGAAGCTATCGTATGGGGCTCTGACACCGAATAAAGCTTGCCATGACAATTGACTTGCTGAGAATTAAAGTACATACGTACTTGATACTTGGAGAGTAATCGTTCTTCTGGTTAAGGTTCTAGCATTGTTCCAGGCTCGCCTATTGGTAATCAGTCCGTGTCATAAATCGTATAACCAGATTTTCACCATTTGCTGGAACATTGACCTGCCACAGGGGGATCTACAAGTATCAAAGAGTCATAACAAAGATTATTCCACAATTTAGTGGTGGAGACAAACAAGCTCTTTTTGTGGAGGTCAGTGCTGCAGTGAGGTATTAGGTACAAGAATAAATTAAAACTCAAGCCATGATTATTTTGGTATTGTGACCGATTTGAAAAATGTGATTTCTCTGCTATTATCCATACAGGATTAGTACAAAGTTGTGAGAATGGATGGATTGCCAGTCCACTAGCCGGCTCCACCTCCTGCTATAAGTTTGTCACTTCTCAGAAGGTGGGATGGCCTCAGGCACAAGGGCTATGCAGAGCTATGGGAGGATATCTAGCTATCATAGAATCGTTTGATGAGAATGCGTGGATGCGTGGATTCAGGTCCTACCACCCTCAACTGAGAAAGTATGCATGGATTGGAGGCTATAAGACTGATGGCAAATGGAATTGGAAAGGTGAAGTGACTGACTCAGCTGTGCTCTTTACAGACTGGGGTGTCGGAGAGCCAAATAACCATGATGGTATTCAAGATTGTTTGGGCTTATTTGGAGATGAAGATAAAACCAGTAAGAAATGGTTCTCATGGGATGACAGAGCTTGCAGTGACAAAGTTGATTTCATTTGTGAAAAACATTGAGTGAGGAAATAGTACTACTATTGAAATAAACACAAATTAAATCAAACATTGGGTAATATATTTAACTTGTAAACCGACCCTTATTTTGGGTCAGCATTGTAAAAATAAACATGTTGTGACAAAAGTGTCTTTCTACATAAATAAGCTTGTAACTCTTCGTTTTCCAACCATAGTTGTGATATTTAGTCTGGTCTATTGCAGACTCCCTTTAGTCAACTGATGGTGAGGGGTGTCAAAATTTGCATCATAATTTAATCAGTTCTTTTATATTTATCAAGAAAACCTCTATGAAAAAGAGACATGTTGAAGTGAAGATGGTTGATCTAGTTGATTGAAAAACGCGTTACACTTTTGTTACTTCAGGGAGGGTGCGGTGGGTGTATATTCCACCCTCCCCAGATACTTCTTTTGCTTTAGTTGTCTCCCTCTAAAAGTAGAGAGGATAACTACTTGTAATTTGGGACTACAAAATTGCATGTTCATTTTCTGATTATCCATAACCTCTCTTGCATTAATAATTACTATGAAATGGTCAGCATCATCAGGTCATCACAAAAAGTGCAACTGTTTATTAGTAAATCCATATATGAAATTCAAAGGTAAAGGAATGCACAAAGGTATCATCACTGGTAAATAAAGCAGTCATTGTATCTGAATGTTATAAGATGTAAAACACAGCATCATTCAACTTTATCACAGAGAAAAAATTGAATTCTCACATCAAAACACAATGCTTGAGTAAATCTTCAGTAAACTTGAGTTATTCAGAACATAACAGCCTCCCTGCACAAGAATGCTGACGGAGAAAAACCAATTTCTCTTCAAAAGAATAATAGAGGTGAATTCTACTACAGAAATGTAAACATTGAGAATGAATATTGATTCAAAGCCTGTGGTCCCAAAAATGTGTACGGCTTACAGCTGAAATACAATAAGTAGATATGAAAAAAGAATAGAGGACTTGCAGGCTGGGCATGAAAATTGTAAACAAGACTGATGGGAATTGTGGGTCATCGATGTCATAAGAATGAAGAAGGAGAACAATGGAAACCATTTGACAATATGCAGACTGAGAAGCCCATGCTATTTCCCAGAGCGAACAATCATTGTCTTATTGATTGAACGGAGAATAGTACAAAAAAAGTCAGCATAACAAAGCTGACCATGTGGTAAAAACTTCGGGTCACATCAAGTTTGCCCAAATACAAATATATTCCTTTAGAAGACGTTAATACTCAGTAGCATCTTGTCTGAAATCAAAACTGTCCAAGAAAACTGCACAAAACATTTTGGCAAGGAGGGTTTTAATCAAATTTGGATTTAGTCACTAAAAAAAGAGCCTACCTAGTTTCTACATTTCCGATCATCGATCATTTAAAGTCATGGAAGGTTGAAATGGGCTGACTACTTCACAAAAAAGTTTGAGATCATTTGAAATGGACTCATCATTTAGAATTACATTAACAGTGAGAGATTTTGCTAGTGTAGATAGCTATATAAGTAATGATACAGCGCTGAGAAATGTTCACAACTTCGTCTCAATGAAGAGACGATTATCTACAGCACAGTAACTTTATCAGATTTGTGACATTTGATGCAGGTCACTTTGAGGGTGTTACAGTTCTCCTCTTGTAATGACTGAATCACATTCATCATCTCATCTCTATTCTCCTCCAGCCTATCAATGTCTTTCTGTCGCTCACTCAATGTGTCCATCAGTAGCTTAGCGTTAGACATCAGTCTATTCACCTGTTAAAGGAAAGAGTGGATGAATTAAACATCCTGAGAGTTAGGACTGTGTTGATAGTAGCCCCCAAAACTCTTGCCCCTGCATAATGGCCCACAGTCAACAAAATTCCCCCCCTGCCAGGAGAGATTCATAAACTTAAAAACTTTGGTCATTAAAAAGGCAATGAAATGAACGGTTGATCGCCTTTTTCAGTAAAATTGTTATATTTGAAGGAGTTCTAATGATGAGCTGTGCTAGACAGAGACAATCCTAGAGTTATTGGCTACGATTGTAACTAATATACCTATCTATATCTGCTTCATACCTGCGTGACCTAAAATAGTGTCAAAAAGGCGCAAAAATTTTAGTTTGGGAAGACTTGAAGTTAGTCAGAGCAAGATTGATCAAACTTGATCAACTTTTCCTGCAGTTGGCTTTTCTACCTCCATAGAGGTGTAGGAAAAGGGAATCAAACTTTCTCTACGGAATAAAAACGCTGTGAAATGTTTTCCTAGCAGTAATGGTGGTACCTGTGCACGCAGTTCATCTATTTCTGTCTTCATTTCTCCCTCTTTCTGCACCATATGATTTCTCTGTGCGTCCAGTCTAAGCTCATACTCATTCTTCTGATCCTCCATTTTACAGATCATCTCTGAGCGGAGCAGCTCTAGTGATGTTCTGAGCTCAGCTACACAACTATGACCCTGATCCTCATCATCTAACATCGGCATACCTGTAATCACAATAAGGTGGGGATAACTCTTACTGATACTGGGATAGTCATAAACTTGTCTCAAACTCCCTGTAGTCACGGAGATTTCTACTCAGTAATACATAGAACAAGTTTGTTCCCTCTGTTGTGGCGGAGGGTATCGATACCAAACATACCAAACATTTGCAATATCCCTCCACCACCACAGAGCGAACAAACCTGTTCTAGTATTACCAGTATACATCTATATCAGCCTGAATATAGCTGACCTGGATGCGCATGGTGGCATTGACAACATTGGGAAAAGGAAGGAATATGCAGCTGCATGCAGAAGAGTTATGTGGTGTTATCATGGCATATTGTCTCACGTTACAAATTATTTGAATCATTCTACAAACATTCTTAGTCTCAATAGGGATATCCATGTCAGCTAAGGTTGATCATAATTATACAGCCATCTTGTTTATTTATTTACATTTGTCACCTGGCAACCATGACAGTGACTCATCATGAAAAAATGGAGAGATAACATTGAACAACACAGATGGATTCACTGGTGTGATAAAACTGATGACCCAGCTGGGATGCATACTAGACAAAAGGCTAATTTTTTTCTCCAAAGAAGTCAGGGTTGCATCGGCATGTTAACAGAGAGGAGGCGTTCTTTTCTCATCAGTTTAAGCTATGATGAGACCTCATGGGAATAGAACCATCAGCCATCACACATCACACAGGATAACCTTTGATATTAACTACTTTCATAATATGAAGATGAAAAGCAATTAAAAACTCAATTAATAAAATATTGATGATTTCTTTGTCTCAACTATTTCACAGAGAATTGAATTAGCAAGATAATAATGAATCTTTTGCTTACAGCATAGGCGTTCAGCTGTGATCTGCATGTACAACATGAAAATTCACACATTGGACAAAGAATATTGGAATAAGAGTCAAGAGGGAGAAATTTTCAGATTCAAAGAATTGCCTTATTGCACCAATATGCCAGCTTTAAATAAGCAACTGTCCCTATAAAACTTCCCCACCACCTCCCCCCCCCCTTAAACACTGAGTGGCAGTCTGACTAAACATGTACTTACCACATCCCTTAGGACACTCCTTAACTCTGTGTTCACACTGTGTTAGATGCTCGTCTAGAAGTCTCCTTGGCACCATACTTGTACAGCCAGGACTCGGGCATGGTACACTCACAAAGCTGGAAAATGGAGAACATTGACCATGTACCATTGACAACCACCGGGTAAGTATTCAATAAAAAAATCAGCAATAGGACCTTTGGAATAGTTCAGCAGCAACAGCAAGGCTAATCCTTCATGTATATCTGTCTTAGGACTGACTGAATTGTTTTCATGCTCAGCTTTGGCGCTCAAATTATTTATCCCCGAAGTATGTAGAAATTGGCTCAGCAAGAATTGAAGCTGATACCGCTACTCATGATAGCGCATAACAATCATGTCAAAATGACTGATACAAATTACAAAGATCTTGAGTCACAACCAAGTAGGCGGAAACATATGCTGAAGTTTTTATCACATATAAAGTGTTCCCGACTGAACTCAACTCACAATTAAAGATAAGGGCTTGTAGGCACAAGTAAAGAGTCTGCTGATAGCAGTAAAGTGGGTTCCGCCTTTTTATGAAGCCATAACTCAGTAATTAAATATTCTAGGAATTTATTATTCACCAGAACTGGGATTAAATTTAGAATCCCCTGGCTTTGAGAATCCGATAATTTATATATGAGATGAGCCATAAAAAATACATATGAGGGTAAACTCAATAATGAAAAGGACCACCATACCATAGACCGATCATATAATAACTCAACGATTGGCACATTGTGGTGAGGAGGCTACAGATTGTGAATGGAATTGGATTGGGTTTCAGAAATGACTGCAGATACGATCAATGTACGCAGACAGGATTATTAAGTAGCTCAGACAGCTCATTAGCTTGGATGTAATTTGTTTGCAATATTCTTGAACAAAAGATCAATTTTATAATGCTTTCTTCTAGTCAGGCAAGTTCTTAAATCATAAATTGGTCAGCAAGAACTTCATACCTATCTCGATATTAAAATGTGCGGTACCCTAGAGGAAAGAGTATTTTTCAGAGGCTTGAAGTAGTGAAATTTATAGCTACCTAACATTAACTCAACCCTATTACTTTACATAGATATCCACCTCAACTGGTAAAAAGTGGTGCTAGCCAACATTCCTAGTCTGAGCCCCTGCCCCAGACTCTTGTCCCCACCCGACACCCCCCGGCCCAGACATTCCCAAAAAGCTAAACTAATTTCTAGTTGCTAGTCACTCCTCTGTGGTAGGGGATCTTCCCTACGTGATTCATATATGCTCTATTTGACCTACCCACACTCCTCTTCATGAGTACCGATGAACTCTAAATTGCACACCACGTCACACCCAGCATCTGAATTCCTACATCTGATTGCCAGTCGATTCAAATCATTCCTCATATATCTGCAAATAAGAAAGTCAAAGCTGCAGCATGATCAGTGAAAACTGGTACAAAGTGGATAGCTATATGAAATAGATAGCTATTTGCGGTGTTAGACAGTCATCTATATAGAATGGATAGCTTACCACTCTCTTCATCTTTATGCGGATAAATGGGAACAATAGAAAGCAATATGTGAATGAGTAAAAAAGAGTAGGCCTAATAGGTATAACTTATATCCCATAAGGCAATATTGTGGCATTCCCTGCGTCAAGAAGCCAGTGATGATAATTGAATAGTAAAACCTTATCACTCTGGGAATTCCAAAAGTTGCATTGTGGGATGGTTATCAGCATGCCATATTACCTGAAAGGTGGTTTGAGCTGTGATGAGAAAAGGAGTCTTCTATCTTCTGGGCAGCAGTTTTCGTGTACGAGCCAGCCATTTATACAGGTACTACAGTACGCGTGTTCACATGGTGCCTGCAGTGGGTCTTCTAACACGTCTCGGCATATACAGCAGAGTAAACCCTCGTTCACCGGGTTTACAAATCGCTCAATGTCAAACCCCATCACAACTTGAGACGCCAGGCTGATGGAGTAAGTCAAGTAGCTCTGTTGTGGTGGATGCTCATCAACAGTATTCAGAAATTCCTTTATCGGCCAGGAAAACACTAATCTGTAAGGAAATTTAAGATACGGATGCAAACTTATTCAAACTTACTCAATGCATAACTGTTAATCAAATTTTCTCACCATGCACATGCGGTATTTGTAAATCAGTCGGCGGTGAGCTTGTATTTGGCTGTACCACTAAAATATGTAGGATCATGATTAAGCCCTCTAAAAACGGAACCATCGACCTTTCGTCAACATGAAGTGAGTAGTGCTGACATTGAAAAAGCGTCCTTGAAAGGTTTTACCTATGGCAGCACAATACTAAGTCAGCGATTAAGGAATCATGTTTAGTATCTTTGTTTGTATGTCAGAATCAGGGTTTCTAACAAAGACCTCATTTGAATCACAAGTAGATGCATGAAAAGCTGGCTGTCGGTTTAATCAGCTGTGTAACTTCTGATAACGAATTAAAGTGGTTTTAAATTTAATTTTAATGTTTGAATTGAATTCTTTATCTAATTTGAATACGGTACTGATAAAATAGCGACCAGATTCACTCAGGTAGCTGCTATGAGTTTGTGTTGGTTCTGTGAACAAGTTGAGTAAATAACACAATATCGGTATCATTATATGCCATACTTGCTTCTTAAAAGCCTAATGGCAGCAACAGCATAGCGTCTTTGAAACGAGTTTGATTTTGCCGTTTGATGCCCATTCTAGCAGACATTGAATCCATACAAGACAGCTATTATATTGACATGCATAAGCCTAAGTATATAATGAACACACCAATGCACTCTACAAGTCTGCATTTTTGTTTATTCTTTGTTGAGCCAGGTATGTTTTGGCTGTGCCTAGTGAACCTGGTTTAATTGCCCTCAAACCTTTGCGGCATGTTTTAGAATCCCTCTTGGAGAGTTTGGATAACTTTTTAGTAACACATGGCTGAGTTTGAATAAAGCTGCCTCTAATCATTGAACCCGCCCTCATTATTGGCAGCATATCCATAAGGGTCAGCAATGTGGCAGCAATGATGGTGCGACATCAGTTATCAATAATATTCACCTGCCTGAACTGATATCATTATTATTTAGGTGCTGCCAGTGCTTCAATGTCATGTTTTGATACACTCGGAGTGGAGCTATTTTGTCATGAATCATGATATGAGAGGGGGTCAATTGAAATTCTTTACAATAATGCTTGATTATGTTTCCGGATGGCTTTTTATGCTTCAGCAAAGAATTACTGGTAAATCATATCAATTAGAGACTAATTGATTGTCGTTTGGGCGACATGTAGAAATGGTTCAGAGAGCTTTGACCCATATATCGATTTAAGATTTAATTGCACTAAAATTGAACTATTATTTAATTCCACTTGACAGTGCTATAAAGTTCTTGGATATGTATAGAAGGCATTGCAAGCAAGGAAGGGGGGTTAATGCTTGTGTATTAGGTTGAACCTAAAGCTCCAATACTGTACCAAATTTGTTGTTGTCAGTCTTTTTTTCATACTGTGAGGTTAAGAATTCAGAAACACACAGCTGGATAGATCAAGGCGAGCCAGCTGTTGATTGATTGGTATTGTAGCACGGTTTCCAGCAATCTCGTTGACATTTCAGCACTGCCAATATTGATGTTAACCTTTATCAACCCTTCATCAAGCTATTGATATCTAATTTAATCACACATACCCTGGCACGCAATCCGTGCAATGACAGTTAAAGACTTTCCCTGGGGCATATGGGTTTTGTGTGCAAAGTATTCTAAAACCAACAATCTAGCCTAATATAAGCAATCAAATCCATTGGTTTTCTGTGATTTACTGGCTTAAATTGGTGCTTAGAAATTGGGCCAATGATTCCATACAATTTTAAGAGGCCTGTGTTAAGCCAATGAGCAGCAATTGGGCCGTTTGTTTGGGTGTCAGGGTATGGAAAGGCAGCAGAAATACAAACCGTCGGTATTTGACTGCTATTCTGGTTTAACCTCAACTATGCAGGTGTCCAAAATGGAGAGACTGAAAACATTTGAGAGTCATCCCCTTCTTTGTTATTTTGAAGTCAACACAGATCGAGTTCATTGATTAATGGTTGGGATTATTGTTTTAGTGTACTTGATCCCCATCGATAATATGCCAAATTGTCAAAAGTCGCACTTTCAATCGGACAAAAAAGCTTTTCAATAACAAAGCTGCGAGTGCTGTCCCCTTACACGCAGATCAATTATACAAGTATCATGTTTAAAAAGGTATTCATTCGAGTGCATTCGGAATATTTTCGTATTTGTTTGACTTTCAGGCCGGATCTTACAGATTGTAGGAATTCCAGCTGGGCAAAAGTGGAAATATTATCGCTAATTTAGGGCACTGTTTTTGTTAATTTACCATTCATAAAGATCGATCATTGTACCTTTGTTCAAATGGGTTTGAATAAGTGAATGTTAAAATTTATTTGCCAAAAAAGTCAGACAATGACTTTGGCTGCTATTTGTGGCTCTATGATCAAATATCATGGGCCAGTGGCTATTTTTAAAAAGATTGTCTTAAAGAATTTATTTTGAAGCATAGTGCAGAGCTGCAGGTGCATGGTCTGGCTCGCATTGCAAGGCAGCACCATAACAAGTCTGCAATGGACAATATGAAACAAAGGCAGAATCATGCATAAGTCTACATTTTAGTGAATATTATGAAATTGCAATGCATGTTAACAGCACAGACAGCCATGTGACCGGGTAGCATTTCAAAAAATATTTTTAGTTCAACTCATTCAATCTGAGCTCCCATAAAACATATGTATTGCAATGAGTAAGTGTGTTGGGAGCGTATTCAATTGTATTGTGCACAGACCGATCATTATAATGTAGCCATGTCAGCCTTACAGTCAAGGGCATCAAATTGCTAGGCTAAATAAATTTATTCAAAGCCGACCTGAGAAAGCAAGCATGAGTGCAATGTACCACTGAAATGTGGACAAAACTAGATGTAGGACGCACAGATAATCACAAGCTCATACAAAGGTCATCTACGCTTTGGGATTACCAAAAGTGCTGTAACTTTTCTACATCACACTCGTTTACTTAAATGTCGGTTCAGACGTACAAGTACAATGATATGAACCTATGTGTAATTTCTAGCTTGTAGAATATATTTTGATCTTTATAGTACATACCGCTTATATGGAGATATTGTTTGGTTCCAGTCTAGTTTACAGTTTCTCTATATGATCTCAGGTCTATGATGTATGCGTCACCTTATCACCTCTATAGCCTATTGGTATCGTGAGCTCCTGAACTGTTCAGCCTGCATGCACGAATAAGAATACTAGTTTGAACCTCACCACAGCTGCCGCCTTTGTTTTGATCTGTGATCACTGAACTAAAATGTACTGGTACTACAATGTTTACATTTTCAAGGTTGCTTTGCGACCCACAAGACACACCTCTTTTATGCTATAACATTACAAGATTGAATGCCTATAGAAAACTAATCAATAACAACAGCATAGAAATTAACACTATGAAACTCAGGGTGAACAACTCCAGAATGTCACGATTAAGGATTGGATGCAAGCTAAAATCAGGGAGCGTCTCCCAACCTCCCTACACTAATTATTAATTCATCAATCAAATTGAAGTGTCCGCGTGACAAGATTAATGAATGACCGGAACGTAAATAAATTAATGATTGATAGAAAGCTGAGTTTACTTTTGACGACCCCAGAATTTATGTAAATATGGTGCTGGCTGCAGTCTCACTTTATCTACTATGAGGGGATGTGGTGGATGATAATGAAATGGCCCAAGTCGGTGAAGCTGGATCCCTTTTACTAAATTATGGCATATAGATACTATTGAATTTCCACTGAATAACCCAATGCTGAACAGAGATGAAGAAAAAAAAGAGAATAGTTGACAGCCCTTGATGGATTTCGCTACAGAGAATACAGTACCTACCTACTTGAATCATGATTCCTTTGGAAACAGACCGTCTGTGTCAGATATGTTTTCAGGTATCATCTTGTCCCTGGTTCCTGTTGTTGAGAAAGGTGTGTATCCACCTGAAACAATTAAACTATCAAGTTGACCTAGAGTGTGCAAGGTTTTTTGAACAAAATCCTCAAACCACAAACAGAATCCTCAATATTATAAAAAGTTTGTTCTCAAATTATTCACTCAGAATTATACATGCGTTATACGTTGTATGTATAAGAAGCTTGTATGTTCCATCAAGGCGCGAGCAATTTGGGAACAAGACCTCTAGCTATCTTGTTCATCACTGCAATGAACAAGCAGATGGCAACGTTGGAAGACTTTCATCGAATGACCCTTCATGTTGGCAATTGTGAAGAGCAGACCAGTTAGCGTCACAATAGAAATTTCATATTTGAGTTGTCCACTCTCTAGACAGAACGTGACAACTCCTTATTAATTCTAAGTACCGCGCTCTTGGCAGCAGGGAGTTTGGCAGCAGGGGGTGAGAGGGTATATCACATCCTCTCTGCCCTGGGGAAAGGCGAGGGTCATACTCCAACACACCCTGCGTTAATTTCATGGCTTTCAGTATGCTGGATATTCAGCCTGAGTTTTACATATATGAACCTTCAAAAGAGGTGTCTAAAATGAAAAGCCTGTTCTGGTTGTCAACATATTACAAACATGACATTGTTCTTATCATATACACATCATTGGAGCTAGCAAATATAATATAGTGTATCTAGCGTTACCATTAATTTGTTAAGAACTTCTTTTTTAACTATATTGATCCATTGTCTATACAAAGTAAACTATCTTGGTAGGCTTTCTTACAGACGTGATAGCTTCTACTAGGTCTCCCTTCTCGTAGACCCAGTGTAGGAGAAGAGATGAGGTAATAAGAATGAGCTGACTCTCCTATCCTATAAATAAACAGCATCTATACAGAAGAAAACATTGACAAAATTACAATCAAAGACAGAGTTAGTATAGGAAACTTTATTTCTATTTGATTGCATGACATCACCAATAGGTGGTGCAACCAATGACCTCAATGAACTTCATTCAACAGTCTGGGAGAAAAACCCAAACAGAACTAAATATTGTTCAGAGCGCTAGTGAATGTTTGTGACTTGTGAGCCATGGTACAACTGATCGCACCTTTATTGCATAAACTTTTTAGGTAGGGATTCGGGTTTTTTGGCAATGTAGCAGTCATACAATCAAGATTGAGAAATAGTTATTAGTATGTTACCCTTGTCACGTGGGACACTGAGGGCACTTTTGGTCAATCAAAGCAAAGCTTGACATTTCAAACTTTGTTGTATCTTGATCTGGAAGCCAAATTGATTAGGTCAACAAGATGACAAACTGCTTATCTGAAATTAAAACGCACAGATAAGCACAAGCTTCTGGCTGCCTGTCCTTTTGACATATTGAGGACATTACTGTGACTATCAATTATTCTTTCTCAACTGATTTTGTTAAACCAAGTTCCCAAATAAAGAGGGGGGAGACATAAGTAGCATATTGTTTGAGATCTCAAATGCTAGCAGGAATCCACACAACAATTTATTAATCATTTTGATAATTATCAATATAATTGCACAGCCAATTATGCTAAGATGATTAGGAAATGTGGGCATATTTGACTGGTCAAATCTAGTTTTACTATTTTGCATGAGTATATCAGAATTCTTTTGTTTCTTGATCAGTCTCATTAAATTTTTACCATAGTCCCGAATACTCTAGGTATGACAAGACTGCTAGCATTTCTACAAAATGCCCTCTAAAGGCAAATAATTTCTAGTTCTAATTATTGAAATCTGACTCACAATCTCTTTCTAATATTAATGTCACCCTAAGGAAGAAAAAGAATATGACACCTGACACAACTTGCTGCCGAGCAAAAAATATTTCTTCTCGATTCAGAACATGCCTGAATACCAATTGCGATGATCATTTGTGACATGTGATTTTTCAATGTCCACAAGCATCGGAAGCTTACTATCGAATACTTTTTGCTTGGATTTAGTTTACTCCTTGCTTGGATACAGCAGCATCTTTTTGCGGTGACAATAAAAACAAGCGTTTATCCGTAACGGCAACAACTGTTATCTAATGTCAATTACAAGCTAGTTAGGAGCGGAGCAGAGGGCCAAAATTGAGTAGTTTGAGGCGACTATCAGTCGATCCTTTGATGAGAGAAAGTGAAATTAAGCTGTGATAGTAACAAGTTGGCTTTTGTGTATGTAAGATTATTTTTTGGCCACTCTGCTTTGATTAGCTTTGGTTGTCTCCCGTTAATCCCATAAGTCAACATTGTGGCTTGTATTATAGCAACCAAACACAACCTAATGCCTTCAGGTATTTTCTGCTCAATAATCTAAAGCCCCGGAAAGTTGAAGGAGAAATTTTGGCTGAATGTTTATTTCTCTTTCCCTCCATTGTGTATGTATGCTATCCATGGACAGTGAACAACTTCTGCGCAAATGAAAACCACCCTTGACATTTACATCCTAAACCAAAAGTTTGAAATTTGACAGTTCATCTTTCCAGGTAATGATGTTTTTGTAAAGAATAGGTAACACCCAGTAATTGTTCTAGTTATGGTCTTACAGTGATGTAATGATCAGCTAAATAAACTCAAAATAATCACTAAATAATTAATTTTCATAACTTTAGTTGATATATCAGTGTAGATATTACTATGCATAATTTTCCCATTCAATCTGTCAAAAATACCTCAATATAAGAAGAATTAATTTTCTTCTTGACCACAATTTGCGTAACATTGCAGGCGTTCACATGGTAATGGCAGGGCAAGAGGTAAAATTTACCATTTCCATAGTGAGAATGCCACATCACACGCTTGGAGAGCCAACTGTCACATATTTCACAAATAGCTACGCAGCCACTGCCAACTTTTATGGAGAAGCAGAGTATCACAAAAGGTGATTAATTAAAAAAATGTCATACTTTGAACAATATTATTAACCAACATCTGCGGGCAGCCAGGGCAAGCCATCAAACATGTGGAATTATAGGGCTTCTAAAACTGCAGTAGAATGTAATTGCGTAACAACATACATCTTATATCTGTACCTTCCCATACAGTGAGGTAACATGATTGAGGTGAGCACAACCAATTAAGGCAGTGCCTGGACTCAGGGCCTGTAACAGTTATGACATAACATATTAATCACCTATATAATTACAAGGGTGCTAAAATGATAATAAACTAAAAAGATTTAAAAAATAAACTTTTACCGTTGTGAGACCAATGAACGAGACTTGCTGATTTGTCCCACGATTTGCTGCATAAGACAGCTTCGGTTTGAAAGCAACACTGGAATCAAATCTTTCTGGCTAAATAGCTTCCAGGGAGTGCATTTCTTACGTTGGGAGACTTTAATAGGTATAAAAAGTCAGAATATGTCGCCGGGAGACTGTTGGAGATGGTATTGAGATGCAGCGTCACTTTTCAAGTATGAAAATCTTGATATTTGGAATTATCATTTTGCTGCGTTTTCTGATAACTTCCCCTCCTTCTACCCAGCCGAGATTAGCAGTCCACGATTGTATAACAATGAAACCAAACTTGATCAGTGTTGTATAATAATCCTAGCTTTGAAACCAGAGTAATAACATCACTATCCTCCATAGCAAACGTCAGGAGGGGGGTCTGAACCCTGACCCGCAATGTGCGTCATCTCCAAGAGACAGTAAGCTGTTTGTTGAGATTTCTTGACATGATAACTAGCTAATTACCTAGGTCATATCAAGCTATAGGATCACTTGTAGGAGCCAGGTTTGAGCTGCACTGAACAATGCCAACGAGAAGACAAATATTAGTACACCTCAGTACAGCCATCTGTTTTTGTGGGCAATTTCGTTTCATCTAATAGGATTAAGAATGTATATGACCTATAGGATGTGATGAAGATTGATATTGGGGCTCAAAATTACATTTCTTCTCCTACATAGTATAGTGTGCTGTCGTTAGAAAGGTGAAAATCCCTGTTACCAACACTGATACAAGATTTATTCATTTATTATTAGTAATAGACAGAGTATCTGAAAGTGACATTTTGCCCAAGTAGTGGACTCGGCTTCCAATTTTCTCAGAAAGGCCAGCAACTTGCTGATTTTATTTCTATTGTTCTACAAGTTGAATTCTTTTTACACAGTTATTGCAAGGGGTTTAAAGAGGTAGGAATCGAAGGGGGTGCACGGGGATTAATCATGTGAAGTGACAGGCAAGACCATTGGCTGATCAATGTAATTAGAGGCGGAGAATAGCCTTGGTCTCCGCCTCTAACAGCCAGTCCACGTTGCGTTCTCAAGTGGTCAAGCGTGTTATATAAGAAATTGTGATTCCCAGACACCCATAAATAAAGTTGAATAGAAGCTATGATGTAGCTATTGTTGTGTTGGCTCATCACACTTGGGATTATAGGGTTTAATTACAACGGTCAATTTCAATCTTGACAACGGTATCTAGGCAACCTCAAAAACCATAAATCATAACGTCAAATTTGACCAATAAGAGCTCGTATATTTTGAAGCGGATGATTTGAAATCATCGGAACTGGGCAATTTTGTATGACATCAGTCATATTTTCACCACTTTCCAATGCCATTATTGGAATGAAAATTTATTGGGCATGTGTATCACACAATTCCGCATCAGCTTGTCTTATTCCCATTAAAAATAATTCACTGCTTCTCCTCTTAATTCCGAAAAAGCAGGAGGAATTTGAATGCTGCTAACCCTATTTGAATTTGATATGGCTGGGTGATCGCTTTACATTGACTGGCCCTTATATACCGGTCGAGGCACTTTAAGAAATCTAGAAGAAAGGAAATTGGTTTTATATAATCAGTCTAAATCCCATTCATCATTCAGGTCTGTAAAGGACCCAATCATCTTGCAGGATTCACAACAAACTGTCCAATCAGCTCGCATGATTTGTCACACTTTTCCCATTGAAAATACCACCTTGATGAGTAGGACAATTTATATTGTCAATGACTAATAGAACAGCACTTTTAGAGCGAAGATCAACGCCCGCGACAGCAGGATTTCCTACAATTGCCAGAACAGCTTATCTAGCGTACAAGTCGCCATGCAGGAGATATGGTTTCAGCCTACATTGGTCATAGGATATATATCATCGTATTAATGATACTTTGTGTCTCTAGTTCTTGCTGGGCTGTTGAATTGGAAGGTAAGATATAATACCAGATATTCATCAAAATGTGAGAAGAAATGCAGGACGCAATAAGAAATGAGATGAATTCAAGTTTGCTGTACTTCGCTGTGAAGGGGTTTTTGCTCAGGAAATTTTATAAATACTTAACATTATATATAGAAAAATTTGCAGTATTTCGACATCTTAAAGTTTATAATAAGTATAGGAGCCTATTCCTTCACAAATTCACTGGAATTAGTCATAAATATGTTGGGCATGCAAACATAATTTACATAAAAGGCGCGCACGTCTTCTTTGTACACACAAAACTTGGCAATAAAGGCTGGAACGAAAATTGCTAAAACCATGTTAAAACTTTGTCTGGCTTTAGATAATTCAGATAAAAGAAGACAGAATAGTGTGCCTTTTCTTGTTTCTTGGCATGTACACTATTAGTCACCATGCTTTTTACACCTCTATGTTGAAGTGACCATAAATGTTTGTTTACAAATCAAATCTGGCCAATTTTCAAATCAAACATTTGTGGAAGAAAGTAATCAAAGGAAAACTTATTTGCTGTCATTGTGCAGGTGAAAATTCAACAAACTGGCACTGCATATTTTATAATATCTACAATCTCGATATTGTATGACAGGCCGAACTTGAATTGTCATGGTATCCCTTGCAGCATTGATACATGTGTCAGATTTTTCGGGGTAATCATATGACAAGACTTTCGACGAGCTAAAAAATAATGAAGCACGCTTAGTACAAATACCCGAGGCATGTACGAATACATGCTCATTTCCTATTCAATACATTGCCACCGAGAGAATGAATGATTTATCTTAAACTAAAAAATTAATGAGCAAAGATTAGGGTCTGTGATTTTATTGTTCCTTGTTCATCGTTTTGTTTTCTTTTTTTGCTGGCTAGATAGCGATCTAAACTAAATGTCGAACAAAACCCCTTGTGTGTTGGACGGACACTATTTTCAAAAGGATGACACGAGTGTTAAAATTTACAATCCAATGCAAGGGTGAGATTTTTTATTTAAATGAGCATCTATTGAAAGATGAATTATTGAAACAATTGGATTTAACATTTGATTGCTTTATTGGCTCGGGTTCAAAAGTAAGGTGATATTTATTACACTAAATCCTATACCTACATATAATATTTTTACATGGAAAGCATCAATGTTGTGGATCATTCGATGCAAACAAGCCCAGTACAGCAAAATGGACCTTACTGCATATTATATGGTGAATAGTCATAGATAGAATATCCATAGAAAATTAAGAACATGTTGTACCATTGAGTAAGTTGCCATTGCACCGAGGAATACCCCAAGATATGTATAATAGTGTACATGTATTTGGAATATTTCGAGCAAATATACAGATACTTTTATCAAGGAGTACTCCTTGCTTTTATTAATTACTCTCTCTGGGTTTTTTTCTTTCCTAATATTCTTTGTGCATATATTGTCCTCAAGACACCCATGTGTTTGACAATGCTATTTGAGAGTTAAAATGTCCTTAAGACATTTGACTTTGAGCACAGTGCACAATATAGGTTGTTTCACCAATAAAGCCCATATTTAGAATCAAATAGACAAGTCATCTAAGTAATCTCCGAATGTTTTCTCACTCAGGAAAACCATGTCCGAACGTGGTTTCGAAAATTCTTAGTGTTCATCAACATCGAAACTATCATCATTCCGTTAATTTACCTTTTTCTTGTAGGAAATCTCGTTAAATGTGACCAAGAAGATGGGATTGAGATTATGATAGATATTGTCAAGGATAATCCCTGTATACGCTGCTTCTGTAGGGTAAGTTTAGCATTGGTTAAGAACTTATAGGCAGAAGAGTTCACATAATTAGCTTCCAAGGCTTTATGGGAGGTAGTCTTAGTCTTCCAGACTATTACCCCCCACCCGATGGTCCACGGCCGGGGAGGGTATGCATAGCAAATGCAACTTATCCTGTGTCAGAGTAGGATTTTTCATGCTGAGCGCAGGCACACAATGTAGACCTCCTATATTTCTTGACCTGATCCTAACAGACCTATGGGCAAACTTTATGGGACAGTATGCATATCAAGTGAACCTTACCCTGTGTCATAACTTATGTAGTGAACTGCCATATAACTTAGGACAAGGGATAAACATGCCATGCCTGTATTATTCCAGAAGAGAGCGGAAAGTTAATTTGCTGCCTTTCATCGCCAAAGTCTTGACGTGGCACGCAGCATTCGAGTACAAACGATGGATATTACATTCCTAATTATGGTGTTTATTTTTTGTATGTTTGCTGAGACCTGCTTGAGTATTGTAAATTAAAATATTCAGCCAAAATTAGTATTTTGTAATGAGGGAAATACAATATCTAACTATGAGTGGCATTTCAGGGCATTTAATCAGATTTGTGTAAGCTGATAATCCTGTAACAGTGTTGAAAAACTGGTCTCAGAAAAATGTCATGGCCTATTCTCTCTTTATAACAAGGCTGCCGATCAAAATTACAAGCTCATCAACAGTTTCTAATGAGCTGTCGGGATAAGTGCCAAAACTGGTTTTTATGCAACCTTAGTTTGTACAAGCCAATAATCGTGTGAAAAAAATCAAAATTCCTCAAAGTGATTTTGACAACTTCTCATAAATAGCAGTTAAAACCAAAAGGATAAGCATTTATTTGATTACATCTTTACAATAGCCAATTTCACAGGGTGACACCGGTTCAATACCGAATCGCTGCAAAGCCACTAACTAGCATTGGTCTCCAATGCTGCTGCGCTGTATTAGCATTAATTTTGATTTAAAAATTTCAATTGCCCCTCAGGAAACCAGTCAAAGTACTTGATAAGCTTTATTCAATTCAGACTAAGAAGGTTGATGGTTAGGGATTAGAATTCCTTGACCGTGTAGTTAATTTTAGGGTTTTATTCAATTCCTGAGATAAGTGATACTTAGATGGGATATCCGTAACATAACATTACAGAAATAATGCAAATACACAATAAACTTCATTTCTAGTGTCCTAACATTCATGGCCATCAAATTTCTGAGCAATTTACCACTAGTGATAGTATATGAACATTGCTGCATGCTCGCCAGTACACAAATTTCTGGGCGGAATTATCAGTGCAGTGTCAAAATTCAGTCCTGTATGCGTTGTCACTGGACATTTAGCAAATTCGCTTTTGAATTAAACGTTTGTATCCATCCAACATGTTATGCGTGCTAGAGAGTTTCTGTTTGGATTTAGCTAAGGTGAATAGAAATTCCAGTTATCACATGCATGTGCATCATAAAGTTGTAGACATGATTGCTAACAGAGGCTTGGGTATATGCCATGTTTGTATATTGCCCTTATGCCATTGTCAAATTGTGTATTCACACTTATATATCCTTCTTATGAGAGTCAACCCGCTAGGAAATCAGGCTGGCCTATCATTGTCTGTATAAACAAACTTTGGTGACAAAACCTGATCGCACTTTAGAGATGGGGCTTGGTTGCTGGTGAAATGAAAACATGGTAAAAAACAATTAAATATCTCTATTTGCCTCTAAATTCTTCATGAAAGTAAATATAGCCCTTATGCAAACCCTAATAACCGTAAAACTAATGACAACTCTAGTCAATGGATTTAAAGTCGGTCATAAAGCTTCATTCCTTGATAACGTTAGCTGGGGCATCTCTTCAAGATAACTTTGACACTAAAACAAAACTCTAGTTTCATGATTCTCACTTTTCCATATGCCAACACTTAAACCTTAGTCTTACCAAGGAGTACTCGTCCCTGGCTTTGTGTAAACTACTACTTATAAATGTATGCCACTGAAAACTAGAAAATCTAACATTTCGCCTATTTGCATATGATCGTCTTCCTTGGATTAAGTGGTTGGTCCGTCCCCAACTCCAAATTAAATTTCACCCACGCCATGCTGGTAAAGACAAATAAATAGCATGATGCAATGATGCCTACATATTAATTTTGCTAAGAACATTTGACAGGAAGGATTTGTGGACTGTGTATATAGGGAGTGTGCACCTGTAGACGGTTGTCACAACATAGTATTACCTCCACCTATGAATTCCTGCTGTCAAGATATCTGTCAGGCCTGCATGTACAACAACATGAGTATACCAAGTGGGCAGACAATTCCTGACACATTGGATCCCTGCATCACACTTCAATGTCATGTATGTATAAGATCTCGGTCATTCCAATGAATTATTGTGTTGATTAATTGGTTTAACTTACTTGTTACAGTTCATAGAAAAAAACCTGGCTTTATATAAAATATGAATTTTCTATGTGATTATCGTTTGGAAATTGTTGTTGGATGGAATCATCGGTCATCTCAAAAATTAACTCACTCTGGCCGCATTTCCATAGCTTTTTGTTTTCTAACGGAGCATCCCCATGTTAATAGCAATGTGCCATGTTTCATCTAGCTTACCTATGTCTTCTTCTGATGTGCAGGGTGGGGTACTAACGCGCTCCAAGGATATCTGCCATATACCATGCAAGAACCCAGTCATTATCCCAGGTCAATGCTGTCCGGTTTGTCAAGGTAAGTGAGTTATAGCCACTGTCTACTGCATCAAACTTAAACAGAATCGAAGTCTGGGTATTTGTAAGTCTGCACCGAAGACTATAGAAAGTCTGGCGCGACCGAGAAAATATATCATTGATAATTGACAGCTCGCGGCCAGGTTTGTCCCGGACTTACAAGTTGGGTTTATGTTTCCGCTTCAATTTCACAAAGTGCAAGGTAATTTATCTATGAATTCAATCACCATAATTATCCTCCGAGTAACCATATTACTCCCAAATTACATTCAAACCCAATTCAATGATGCCATAGGACATCAAAGTTCAAACCCATAAAATTTAGCAAAGCCCTTTGAATTTCAGCTGTAATTCAAATTTTAAAACCAACTTATCTCATCCATCTTGAAATGTAATTGCAGGTTGCACCTACAAGGACAAGATTTACACTGATGGGCTGCAGTTTAACGATAACAAGGACCCCTGCGTCAAATGTCAATGTCTAAACGGTAACATCGAATGTAAAAAGAGATCATGTCCCCAACTCAACTGTCCAGCCAAATTTCTCAGGAATCCAGAATCAGGAAAATGCTGTCCAACATGTACAGGTTAGAAAACTCACCTTTGGGATTACTTGCAACCCTCTCTCTTGTACTCCATCGACCAGCTGGGTGCAGCTGAGTTGTCCAACAGGTCCCTTTTAAAACAAAAGTTTATGCAAAAGTTGAACCATTGCAAAAAAGTTATTGAACATGTTGACAAGAATATATAGTACAGGTTCCCCTTGAAGTTAAAAGCAATGAGGGAGTTCATTGTTAAAAGCATGGCAGGTAGCATACTCTTCACCGCAACTAACTAGTTGGTACTTGGATATTCCATAAGCCAGACTTGACCTTGAACTCTTGATGTCTTATATTAAACAGGTCAGCGACAGCTATTCCAATTATTCAGTAAGTGTATATATCACCCACATAATAAAGTATACTCAGATGGTGAAGCTATAAGAGGTGATACATGTCAGTCATGTGTGTGTCGGGTGAGTTAAATACAGCATTCATAGGGCAGGGGTACCCCTCTCACACACCCCTCACATGCCACCCACTGGTGTTTGGTTACCACTATATAAAAAATACCAGTTCGTCCTGTGACATGGCCAAACTAAACTAACTTAAACTGACATCTACAATTTTGATCACTATCTGATATTATAATGATGATTATGATGAAGGTCAGTGTTTAGGTATTCAACTACTTTGAAAATGAATAAATGAACATGACTTTAGCTTCTTATGGATACAGATATAAGAGATCCTAGCACCCGTACTCTAGACGTTTTACCAATTACTAGTTATTTTAGAGAAAGGTTCTGATTCTGCGCATTGAACAAGACATTGTAACATATTTTCTTTTTCAGAAAGGGACAGTGATATGCTCTAAGAAGACATGTCCCAGATTGAAATGTCGCGAGGACGAGCGATTACCCCCAGCAGAAGGGGAGTGTTGCTACTCCTGTCCTCAATCAAAAAAGAAATGTAAGGTGGACGGTAAAAAGATAAAGGTGAGTCTTTCATGAAAACTAAAAGAAGTCGTGAAGTGCTTGCATAATTTGTCTAACCTTGTCACGCGGCTTCTTTTTCTGTAGTCACGTCACAAGGTTATAAATTGTCACCAACTTTACAAACCCAATTAAGGTGATTCTGTGTTGGCGCTTCCTTGGAATCAGAATTCTTTTTTCATCATAATTTGGGAGTCAAAAGTGGCAGTAAGTCTTTGCCCTAGCCCATTTGCCATTCAGAACCCACTCGACATGTGTCAGTGACACTAAACTCAGATTAATTTTTGATAACAAATGACACTCACAGGTGACTTTCAATGTCATCATTTGGCCTTTTGAGAGGTTGTTCACAAAAACCCAGACTTTCACCTTCAAAAAGTGTGAATCAACTTTTATACCTGGTAGTTTGAAGTGATTGTTGTAAATCTGTCGAGGCACCTGTGAGGACATGCTATCATTACACTTAAGAAAATCACACATACCTGTTCATAATTTACTAACCCCAACATCCAATTAACAACTATCTACAGCTTCACCCAAATAGCAATTACCACACTCACGATGGTTGAGTCACTGTGTCACAAGTTCTTAGGAATCATATTGAGTTGAGGCTTCTTGGATAATTTCATTCTGATGTTTCTTCTTTTATAGCATGGAAGAAGCTGGTTTAAGAACCAGTGCACCGAATGCTTCTGCAAAGATGGAGTGACACATTGCATGAGAGAAGATTGTTCCAGTATTATAGATAACTGTCCTACAGGGGTGAGTGATGTCAGCATACAACTACGGCAACATATTTGCCATCAAATTGTTACCTGCAGACAAAAAATAGTCCCTTTCGCCTTTTGTACAAGATTAAGTCTAACCTAAATCATCGCCTATTTTGTTTGACATGACATGTTAAATGGTGAAATGCAGGTGCCATTGTGCAGTAGTCAACACTGAGCCTATGATAAGATTTTCAGATTTCAGAGAGTTGTCTTCTCACAATGTAGAGAAATCAGCTTTGGGAACTCAAACAAAATCCTTCATCCTTTGGGCGACTATGCTGTCTGAAAGATTAGTTTATTTTGTATGAATTTGCAACACATAACTACAATCAATAGCAAACTTTCATTTTTCCAGACTCATGAGCTGCAATATGTTGGAGGTCTATGCTGTCCGCAGTGTGTTGAAAGTAAGTTCTATGAGTATATCAAATAGCTTCTTTTTCACATTATAGATTGTTTTAGTTTCAGCATGTTAATACAATGAACTCCCTCTTCCTCGTTGGTCAGTAAAAGTTCAAATATCAAGTGAATCATACCTCATGTATTCAACAGAGAGTACCTCCATAACCATGAGCCTCGATTTTGCTCCAACTTGGAATAGCGAACACCATCTGCAAAGTTAAATTGCATTGTAGCGACTCCTTGATTGAAGCAATGCCAACCTTGAATGACAAATACAAAGCTGAATGTGATATGAATAATCTTCAAAATAACTCTATCGTTTCAGTTTCAGCCACGTGTTTTGTTTTCGGAGATCCACATTACAGGACATTCGATGGTCTACTGTACACATTTCAAGGAACTTGCCAGTATACTTTAGCACAACAGTGCAGCAAACGCCAAAGAACATTTAGTATTCAGGTCAAAAACTCAGCATGGCCTGATAAAACTCAATATGCTTATACAGATTCAGTATTAATCACTACTAAACTTTTACAAGTAAGTAAAGATGTAAATCACTTACAGTCGAGTCAGTAGAGAAGTTACCATCTTTTTGGTTGCGCTATCGAACACACAAAGTGATAGCCTTATCATAATCATCTTGACATATCTACCAGTGCTGATCAAAATTCAACAGTGAAAACTAAAATGTGAAACAAATAATCATGAAGCGCTGAACGTCTGATTGATCCATGACTTAAAAAGAACAATTTTTGTCAGAAAGCTATCTTTCAAATTTTTGTATCCATTTTTTACAGGTAGAGCTAAAACAACGGTTGAGGGTCTATGTAAACAAGACAGAAGTAGACTTACCATATATAAGACTCGGTCACATGTCCATCATACAGAGAGGCTATTCTCTAGTCGTTTCTACTAGCCTTGGTGTGACTGTTACCTGGGACGGCCTTAGCTACCTCGAGGTAAGGTTACCAAACAATGAACAACTACAATCAGGTGTCGTAATTTGAACAAAAACAGGCATGGGAACAATTGATGTCAGGTCACATAAAAATGGGCGGACAAATTATTAACTCAATCCTGTCTTTTTTTGTACACTCAATAAGTGATTAAGTTTTGCCTGGAAAACAATGTCTGAGACATCATTTGAGACAAGAATAAATATAAACACTGTTATATGGACAAACTTATGTCATTGTCAGGTGACAAAAATAGGGGCAGACAACTGCAAATTATTCACTATTTTCTGCATATTCAGTTATGCCTGGACAACCACATTTGAGACCTCGCCGAAGTTGTAGACTGATTTGCACTTGTTTTGTAGGTTGACATACCTCAACGATACAAGGACAAAATGTGTGGTCTTTGTGGAAACTACAACGGAATCTCAGAGGATGACTTTACAGGCCGCCATAAAACCAGTTATACTAACGCAATAGACTTTGCCAACAGCTGGCACAGGGGCCCATCAACCTGTGAATTGACTTCATCGTATTACAAAAATATACCGGTGCCTTCATTCAGCTGTAGAAATAGAGATCGTGAAACCATGAGTTGGATTAACTCGCAATGTGAAGTGCTGACTGACTACATGAAGACTTCTAAGTGTAAGGTGATGGGCAGAGATGCTGTTGAGTATCAGGATCAATGTACAGATAAACTATGCGAGTGCTATGATCCTGTATTTTGTTACTGTCAGTCAGCCACCGCCTTACTCAAAGCATGCAAAGCTGGAGATCTACAATCTAAATTTAGGAGAAGCATAGCTGAATCTTGTGCCGCTTAAATCGGATAGCATATGTGCAATATCATGAGGCCAGCGTTAAATTATCATTTGCAGTTAAGAGTGTCCAGTACAAGAACTAGCATCATTCAGGACAATAGTTTTATGCGGATTTAGACTTGTGATTTTTTTCTCAAAATGGACACTTACTCCTAGTCGTTTTTATTCTGTTAGATGAATTGTTTCATTATTATTGTTATGTTGTGAAATGTGATGGTAGATAGTTTCTATAAAGAGAAAATGTTCTAACAAAAAGAAAGAACTCAAGCTAGCTTAGCATTCTTTATTAAGCAGACACCTGATCCAATCAACAAACTTGTTGAATGCAGTGGCCCACAGCAGCACTTAGCCAGGGTGTCCAGGCTGCTTCACATGTTAAGTTTTGATACAAGTGGAGCAAAACTATCTATGGTATAACAACTACATCCAGATTGAAATTGTTGTTAGCCATATGAATCACTACAATATGATGCCTTCCTTTCCTGATTGAAAGCCTGAAGCAGCTGATCAGCTTATTCCTCCAGGACACAGAAGACCATTAGTCCCACAGTTATTCAGTTCCAATCAATCTCATCATCATGTGTGGAAATCACTAAAAATAATAGTCTGGGACTATTAATACTTTTGTGGCTAATCATTAATGGCCTTGCTTGCACATGTTCTTTAAATTCAACTGTGCTAGGAGATGGACCAAATTTGATAGACCAAGGGGTTGCACCCAAGGAAATCACCTTGCTTTATAATACCCCTATATATATATATATATATATATATATATATATGTGTGAAATATGTAATAAACATCAACTTGTTTGTGAAAGCTGTTATGACAAGGTTGTCTAATTTTCCTCACTTTCCCGCCAAAAATTATTAAACAATGATTTCCATAATTGGTTAGAGAGATGAAGAGTACGTCCCTTAAAACCATATACTACATGATCAAAGATTTAAGCTAACCGGATAAAGCACGTACCTTTTTGTGACAGTTAAAAGGTGAAGGACAATTCTCTCATGGTGCAATTTGGGTGCAATTTATTTTCTTTTTGTATCAATCAATTATTTAAAAGGGAACCCCAGTGTCATTGATATTGACCAGGTGATAGAATGGAAGAAGACGAGGTTATAAAAGAGGTGAGTGCTTTATGCAAGAATGACCAGGTTTACATGACATCAATTGACTCAAAGGTGACAGGCAACATTTATTTAGATGAATGGCTAGGACCAACCAACAAAAGTTAAACTAAAAGCATAACTCCTCTCCTCCTTTACTTCTCTTTTACTCCTCTTTTACTTCCATATGATGGTTATAAAAGAAAACCCAGCAGTTTTATTTAATTTCTCAGCTTCGGTAACAATCCCTTAGCTTGCAGGCTGTTTCTGTTTCTTCTGAAATATTCTCTCCCTCTCAGGGAAGGCTCTAGGGAGTTCTATCAACTTTATAATATATTTCTCTGTAAGCATTTTCTCTCCATTACAGGGAGTATTTCAATTAAAAACTGCGACAGTTTGCTTTAAAAACTATCACATATTCTTGAAAGACTTACAGGATCGCAAGATCATGGGATCGTTCGCCGGTGGTGCCTATGTTGCAACCCTGTTTACCATAGCCTACCTTGAAAATAAGTTTCATATTTTCTCCAACCAGTCACTGACCCAACCCAAACCTAGAAGAGCTCTTTTTGTTTTGAGTTTGTTGCATGTAGCAATTACTTATGAAAGAGCTATATTTTTCAATTATTCATTCCATTCTGTTGTAGATAGATGTGTATCTAACAAAAGAGCTGAAAGATTCATTATGGCTGATGCAGGTATGCAACATAGTCGTTATCTGTTAACTTTCCATGAAACCTCTCTTTTAAGAAATATATATAGTGTACAGTGATCGGTTAGGAAAAGCTGTATTTTTAGTGATACTGAAATGGGCTGCTAGTCCGATTCCAATTGATATATTTGCTTTGATATTAAGTCTACATGAAAAAGTCTTACCGTAAGGCCAACCTATGACAATATTTTGTGAATAAAATTCTTGGCATGTGGTTACATAACAAAAACTAAACCCTTTCTCGATGTTTAAAAATATAAAATTTATAATATAATTAAAAACAACCATGTCGACATATTTTAGTATCCGGTCAGGCCTGCCGATTGTACCTACGAGGAGGAACAGTTCCTTTCTACTAAAGTTAAACCTCTTCAGAAGAAGGTAAGTGCAGTAGGCCACAGCTCTTATAATTAAGACTTAAAGTCTAGCCAAAGACCAAGCATGTTATAGTCAAGCAGTTACTTATGATAAAGTTGTGTCAGATGTGCATGGTAAAAGATTCATTGCCCTACTTGGCATGAATTATTGATGGTGGAAAGAGAGCCTTCCATAAGGGAAGGGTACCTTGCATATCCGACACAACTTTATCATAAGTAACTGCCTGACTACAACATGCCTTGATCTTTGGATAGCCTTTAAATCAGCCGTATATGTCCCATAATATAAATATGACACTAGTATTTCAATCATGTCATTAGTTACAGCTCGCCCTCAGATTAATCTGTCTACTCTTATCACAATGTATTTTGTTATGCATTATATATTTAACCTCTTCAGTTTTATCACTGATTACAGGTAAACATAGAGTTGAGTATTGATACCAGCTCACCATCTTATATGACAAGTAAAGGAGAGCACATAGCTATGAGTGTTGATGGTCCGATTCTTAAGGGCCCTTCGACATACCAAAGGTAAGGTGTTTCTCACGATGAAACAGGGTAATGGGGCTTTTGAAAAAGCGGAGAGTAGCTTGAATAGTTGACACAGTTGTAACTAGAACGTTATGTACACCTATGAACAAAGTGCTTGTTACAAACTGACTACACGCCTGTGTACCACAATGTGCGAAAAACTTGTCAGCAACTTATCAGCTAGGGAAGTCTGAATGTGGAGAACGTTATTTGAGAAGTTCTTTAGGTATTTTCTTGAGGCGCCAAGACATTAACATCTTATATTTTTGCAATGACAAAGCTGATAGTTTCATTCCAACACTATGGTAAACCCTTTATATTTTAGCGGTAAGCTGGATAAGATTGACCTGGTGTCTGCTCAGTGTAGTCAGAAGTTTGATAGATACGCAGTAGCAGCAATAAAGAATGGTCAGTGTCACCTGACCCCTCTATCTACCATGGTACAGATGAGACCAGACCTGGGATTTCTCGACTTGGCAGACGCTTCATCCAAGGCTAGAGCTCGACTATTGGAAATGGAGGCTGCCGGAGGTAGGTCAATGTATTTAACATTTACAATACTGAACTCCACTGAATCCAAACCTCTAATAGTCTCTGAAGTCTGTCCTTATTAAGCAAAGTCTGAATTAATTTACATTGGGATGCATTTTGGACAAACATTGTACCTTGTATACTCCTATTGTTTATAGGTTAAGATTTGTCTGTCTTTGACAAAACATGGAAAAGATAACTCCAAATAAATACTCCAAAGAAGAATTTTACCATACAGGGTCTTTGTTTGCAGACAGCTTCTTAAGATTGGCGGCTGAATATAAAAAGAGTCTGCTATTCATTTACAAAGCTTGTAAAAGCTCACAGCACATGCTATGATTGGTGTGTGTGTACTATTTTCGTTCAATTTTTTTATAAAGTGGTGACTAGTCTACTTTGACACAGATCTGAGATTGTAACAACTCATTGAAATATGTTTGATTTCCCTGTAGAGTCATCTCAAGAGGAAGAGGAGGAAGTAAAGGCAGTCACTGTAAAGTTTGCACGTCAGGAAACTGCAGAACAGAAATCTCGTAGGATGAAATCATTTGATTATCTAACTAAAGAGCAGGGAAAAGAACGCTGGGTACCCTGTACATATCAGAGACTACAGGTTGGTTCTATGCTTTCATCATCTTTTTGATATGATAATGTGATTATATGGTATTGATATGGTAAAATACAAGAACATGGTAGTCCTTTGTTTATGATACATACTTATCTCCGGCTTCTTACTCAGATACTATCCAATGATTTTTAGAATTTTTATAAGTTCATTAAGTTGGAAAGTCGTAGCATTCAAAAATATTTTGCGAAAACAGCAAATTTTCAGGAATGCTCATGTAAACATTAAAGATGTATACTTCAGTTGCCAGTGTCAGTCCATGTGACAGACAAACTTGATACTAGGTAGAACTTTTGTTACTTTTCTTTATAATTTTTTGAGTAACATTTGTAGTTATGGCCCATCCAATACATTTTCGACAGTTCAAAACATGATGATATCATTTGGCGGTTTATCTACAGATCTTTAGGATTACACTTTTGCTGTTGCTAGAAAGCTGTCTTACTTTTTCTTACAGAGCCACCTATCAGGTGTTATTCGTCACAAACTGCTCAGTACTAATTCTGAACCTATGGAAAGCTATTCTACCTCTAAAGAGTATCTAACCAAGCTCATACCTAAACCAGAATCAGATATTGTGTAAGTGTCTCCCACAAAAAGAATATTATTACGTTGGGAATCAAACTTCCCAAATTTTAATAGTGTAATCACTTTGAGTCACAACTAATCATATCACAGGTAGTTTTTAAATTTACTCACATCACAATGCTTTGTATTATATTGCCAAATTGTCATAAAGGGGTGGAAACAACTTGTCCTCTATTCACTGAGGTGTGAAAGCTTGACATTTATTTTTTTATTTCAGAGACAATCCTGACATGCCTACTAATGTTCTGTCATTAGCTCATCTCAAAAATATGTCTCTCAATGACCAGGTCAAGGCAATTGTCACAAACGGTAAGCTGAAAATTCAGAGCTGGCGCTAGCATCCAAAATAGCTACCACTCCTGTTTTTTTTCCATAATTTGTAATCTATGCTTGGCTGAAACTGTAGTCTATGCAATGTGACTTAGAGGCAGATTTGGAACAGCTGCATAACAAAAGGTCTATTGATTGAGTGGATGATTTCCATTTTTCTTACCCTCTTGTGATACTGAGATATACTTTGGTTCTGAATAGTTGGAGTTATCCCCTCTCTGAGGTCGTTGTTCAGAGAGGGCATAACTCCAATTTATAACTATTTCTTTGATACAACTGTCGTATAGATAGTCTATAGATAGTGTATCATTCAAAAACAATTCATATAATGAAATCATACATTGTCAATGACTGCTTAGAGACTGAGCCTAGGGGAAGCTCGCTTGACATCAAAGCTGATGTTTATGTTTTTCTGATATTTTCAGCCAAGGTGATCAAGTGGAGTCAGTTGTTAGCCCTACTTGACTCTGGAGTTAACCAGCCATCAGTGATGAAGGCTTTACAACAAGTAGCTGTACTTATCCAGGGCTGCTGGGTTATCAAAAGTGAAATACTCCATCCTAAAGATTCATTCAGTGCACACAACAGTAGCCCTGCAGAGATCATATGCAGAGCTCGAGACTTTGTGGTAAGATTACTGTTACCGATTTCATAATTTATCACAACTGACTGTCAATTAAAATTGATTGCTCAATGTCTGTGGAGAATGCATATAACACAAACGTTACAATTTTTTTATTCAGTCATCTCCAAAATTTCGAATTCTCATGATTCATAATTAGATAAAAGTACCGCAAGCCAACATTATAAGATTCAGTGCTTTTTACTTTATGGATGTTCCTTATGTCAATGTCTGCAGTGTTCCCTTGGGTGGTACTCTCAATTTATATTATTATTATTATTATTGCACCTTTTTACTTGACAGCTGTGGAAGTTCACCACGTCCAGATCTCTAATCAGGAAAGACATATCTCACATAGTAAAGATCCCATCAGAGGAACTGAAGGAAATGTTAGAACAAGTGGCTAAACCTCAAGCTAAACGAGGATGGGTGTTCAACTTTGAGTTTGATCAAGATTTTGTTGACAGGTATGTTTGGTATGGCATATGATAACAAATAATTGCTAGCACCCAAGTCTTAGTTACAGCCCCCAACTGAAATAAAGTCTTGGCTTTAAAATTGGCCTGTAAAGTTACAATCTGTTTATAATCAACATTGTCTATGATAACCACACTACCCAGTTCAGCTTTCATCAATTTGTTTAAGATGCAGTAGTCTATGAACCCTGTTTGACCAATACAAATACATGTTATGATGCTAAATTGAATCTAAAGATGTAAAAACTGCATAGCATAATAATGATTGGCCAATGTTTTTTTACCCATGCATTGAGGAAAGTTGTCCTACCGCGATGAAAAACTAAGAAGACAACTCCAAATTTTTGCTGGCAACGCAATATTCAAATGATAATCTCAAATGATTTAATTTTTTATAGAAATGCTGACGTAGTTGAAAGGCAGCAAATGTTGTGGGATGCAAAATACTTGCAATTAGTTAAACATTTCAAACTTCCAACAAAAGACCAAAAAATAGGTGAGTCACCTCTGAAATGATTTTGAAGCTTGGAGTCTTACCTGCCAACTTTATGTGATAGTATGGGATAATATAGTATAAATGGGATAGTATAAATGTCGTAAACAGTAGAATCTTTGCTGCTGCAGGAATAATTGGAGAAATTAATCGAGGAATCAATGTTATGATGTAGCTGATGCATTGTAGCAATGGTCATGTGTTTGTTGATGATTATCCAACATTGACCTTGATTTGTCACAAGCATTACAGTGTGTGTGAATCAATCATACAATAGAGCAGGTTATCCAACGATGAAAGATATTTTCTATGATGCACTGTCTCTCTATCTTGACTATTATAGGAAGGCGAAGGCGGAACTCCTCTAGATCCAAATCTCGGTCAGAAGCTAGTGATGGGGAGAAAACTCCTGTTGAAGTGAAGAAAGAGTTTGTATTCGAATCACCAAACGGCAATGGGTTTGTAACCATTAACAGATATACTCTATAGAATACTCTTTGATTATTATAATCATGAATTTAGAGAAAACAGGTACATGGCCTGTATATGACATATAGAGGGTGAGTTAATGTTAGCTAACAAAAACTTCACTATATCTATCATGTGCAACAAGCCGAACTTTTCCTCCTGCGAATTCTTTACACCAGGGTTTTCTCAAACGTACTTGTTTGGCTTATTTGCAGAGCTACTAACGGTGACTTGGGTAGTCTCTCTCAGGAGTTAAGTATTCTGCTCAGAGAGAAGTTACTGGTACATCATGTCTTCACTATGGCTGATATGAGGCGTATATATCAGACTAAGCTCGCTCAGTGTGGTCCTGGTCACATACTCGGTACAGGCGTGTCTGATAATCTTCTCGAAAAAACAGTACTTACCGTCGGAGCTACCAAAGTTGGCTTCATGGTCAGTAGTAGGGCGATGGTTTATATGCAAGTACAAAAATGAACTCCCAACAATGAACAAAAATATTTTTTTGATGCTAATCACAAACATATTAAATTGATTTTTAACAATAATTCTTTCAATAAGTCAGGGTGTTAATTAGATTAAGTTGGATCCAGTTTGCCTGCATTCCAGTTCCTCCCCCTCCACACACGAAGATAGCAGTCACTACATTTTTTCTCATTCTAATTTTTTCTCAACTCATTATCCTTTACAGAATCCCCCTGGTAAGAATGGTGCATTCTATCTCCTGACTGGTGCAGGAGATGCCTTCGACCCACTGCGGAAAGGTTTAGCAGAAATTATTCAAGCCAACGTCAAAACGAAGTCTATCGCAGCTCTCCGACAGCAATTGGAACAAAAGGGTGTCGAAATCACCATGAGTGATGATGAACTGAAAGAAAAATTTGTAAAGGTAATACAAATTTCATACTGACCATATTGACCGAGTTTTCAATTATTGAAATAAAAATATGTTCATCATTTAGACATTGGATTTATCGACACGAAGAAAAAGGGAGTGTTCAATCAGTAATTATGTCTATTTTATTTCAGAAATATTGTGTATGGAACGGAGGCACCTATCTACTCAAAGGATTTGAAACAAAGTAACACCAACTAAACTCTACTATGGATGGAATTAACTTAAAAGACTACTACTGATTGTATTACTTTTTTTGTATTTTTCATGGAGAATGGATTTTTTCACTGAAATTTCATATTGTTTTATGTTGTTCTTCCACTAAACATGAAACAAAACTTAGGTTTCAAATAAAATATTGACATACAGGGTCTCCTGGTAATTCATACCTTTTTTTTCTTACATTGCAAATTTGAATTGGGATGCTGTTTCAATAGTTACCCCCTGAAGAAAATCCTAGAATCTTCTTGTTCCATGACTCAGCATGAATAGGTTTTATTTTACCCACCACAGCCTTTTAATAAACAGCTGTATCCGGTTTGTATTATGAGCCCGAGTTTCTGAGAATGTTGATTTTTTGTAAATTGAGGGTTCAACTGACACCAGCCATAAGTATAATTGGATATAGCTAGCATTCTGTTATCTAAGTGATATTGTGATTTTGGTTAGAAAAGAAAATCTGGTGGTGCTGGTAACTTTGGTCACACATTCTATTCACATCATCATTGATCCTTGTTCTCACGATGTACAGCTTTGAAGGGGCTTACAAGAGGGACCTGGTTCAGTCTCTTGGAAGAAAACAATTGGTAAGCAAATGTAATTTGTTTTGATGAGTCATGAGGGGAATTTTGTTTTCCAGCTACACTTCTTCTGCTAAGTTTCATTCAGTTTTTGTAAGAGCTGGTCACCTCTTCCTTCTTATGTTGAGCCAAGGAATCGTTTCCTCCTTGGGTAAGCCATCCTCAGACCCATTTTGGGAGAGTAATTATCAACCAAACTTCAACTAACTACAAGGTATATCCTATGGTCATGGAAGTATGCTTGACTTACACAGCAAAAGAAATCACACTACTAGCTAGGCTTTTTAGGCTTAGCTCAAAGGCCTATAGTCAATGTTTGAGTGCCCCAGTGGTAGAGTGCTGGAGCACTCAACCATTGGACTTGCACCAACTACCCAATGCCTGTGGCTTAGCTACATCTAAAGGAAATTACTTGCTAGTTTCTTCCCATCATGATTATATATAAAACATTGATTAATCATTTTGTATAGACTAGCTATGGATTGGTTATGTTTTGTGTAAGGATTCTGTGAGACCAGCAATTATTTCAACAATCACATCATTAGCTAGACAACAAAACTGTTGCTGCTATAGCTGTACTATCCATTATCGGCATGGTAATGAAATGTCTTGGTATGTAATTTCAAATAAGGGTGTACAACCTTTTATAGAGTAAGAAAGATGAACTCCTCGCAGCAGCTCAGGAGAAACGGCAGAAGAGAGAAAGGTTTAGACTGGAGACTGAGAGCTCACTGAAGATACAGTCTGCGTATAGAAGTCACCGCTCTCGCACTCTTGCAGTGAGTAGGCTATATTGAATAGGCTATGACAGAAGTAGTACTTACAATCACATTGTCGTTTTGGTCAAGTAGAGTGCTGGTTAAGTCCATAGCCTCTTTTTATCTTCTGTATGTCATAATCTGATTGCCTTCATTCTGGGTGTCACGGAGGAGGTATTTCAATAAGAATGCCAAGGTGCTTTGAACTAAATCAATCTAATCAATTTGGACTGCATCCTACTCCTACTGGTCGTTCAATTCACATTTTAACTTAGTCTTAGCCATAAGGAACTACCCCACCTTATTGTGCTCATGTGAATAGGATTTGGTAGTATGACTCTTTGCTAAGCTTTACAGATTAGTGTGACCAAATTCAGACATGTTATGTTAGTTGGCTGTAGGCCACATGAAAAGACTGAATTTTATTAAACATTTTCTGTTATGACGGATTGTTGACATTGTTTATTATTTCCATGATTTTTTCTTTTAGTTTGAGAAAGAGCGAAACAGATACAATGGTATGATGATCAAATACAAAGCTGCAGCTCCAACCGCTCATCAGGTCGGAGAACTCTTTAAATCAATCAACTTTTTCTACCAGACAGAAAAGGATGTACACCTCATGGTGAGTTTGAGTATATAGAAGCCTGAGTCCTGTTTGGCTGGTGTTAGGGTGACATAATGTTATCTAGCACCTAAGACTTGATAATAATATGACATATAACAATATTATTAAGTATATGGCTAGCACCAATTTTATCTGGGAGTTGATATCAGGTGATGAGGCTGAGGAAATGTTTGCTAACCAGAAAATGTCAAAAAACCTGCAAAAAAAGTGGGACTTTTTCTCTATGGTGTATAAGTCTGACAAATATTCACCATGATCTACTCTATCTGTCTGATTGGGAATGTCACTCTCCCAATACAATTACACTGGGTTTTTTATTTTTTTCTAGCTGATTTTTCTCATGTTTAATCTTTGCTTGATTTAGCCAGGAAACACCTTGAGTAGTTGAGCCTTTAGTGTTTACCCTCAAATGATCAACATAGTGTTACAAAACTCACGTCCTCATGTGCTCTTACTTTACCCTTTATTTTCCAGGTCACATTCTGTGCCTTTGCTGTGAAACACCAACCAATATTTAAACAGTATACCTCTGGTTCTGATGTGGTCAACCAGTATCAGACTAAAACATGGCTCAAGATCGTCTCACAGTAAGTAACATTCTATCTGATGATGTTCTGCAGAGTATGTCATATATATATATAATAATAATATGTATATAATAGTATGTAATATCACATTAGATTTTTTAAATTAAAAGTTTCAATGGTGTCCGGCCCCTTGTGGATATGAGCACACCTCTGTCAGCCCTCACACTTTATTGCAGCAGCTAGTTATCAACATCCCGTTATATGGATAGAGACAAATTGTGTTTATAGTAAGACTTATCGGTTTTATTTTTAGATGGATAATTACGGCTAAATGTCATTCCAGTATTTCTGTCCACACATTTGTTGCAAATGAGTTGATAATTTGTCTTACAATGAGTGTTATTGTTTGCAGAGTTGTGGCTCACTTGTGTGGAACAAATGAGAATATCTCAATGCCTCTGAGGGTACTGGAGATATTCTTAGACAGCAGATTATACAATGAGGAGGGCACAACTTCTAGATTGTGTCTCCTCTATCATGAAATCATCAAGAATGGTTTGTATTTACTCTTCTTTCTTTACCTGGATCATGTATCTCTTATTATCTGAATGATCCTTACTTATCTGATCATTCCAACCATAAACATATGAATACAGGTATTTATATGTTTATGGATTCAACTTACAACTACCTGCATTCGATATGGATTGCGTTTATATGAGCAATGAGAGTAATGATATATTGACTTTTCATAGTTTTCTTCCATTACCACACCCTGCACAAGTAATCTTTCCAGAAGAATTCTACACAAAGAGGAATCGGTTAACCTGTAACTTTTATCATAATTACGCATAACTTGTATGGCTTGTAATTTAAATTTGTATCTTAATGTAGGATATTTTGACACATTGCGACGATTAGCCGACAGTAGAATACCGGATTGTGAGGAGACAACCACCAATCCTCCCACACCATTCTCAGCTAGTGTTATCGATCTTATACTAAAACCACTTAAACTAGCGGCCAATCAGAATCAACATTTCAGGTAAGTCTGTGCTGTGTTAGAAAACTGCTTCAATTGCAGTTCACCCATCGTCATTTGTCCTGTTGTAAACACTGGCTTTGGGTGAATATTCATAAAGGATGTGTTGGTTCCATCACTCATCGTTAGATAGGTGTTGTGCCGACTGATCTGAGTAATGAGATTTCTATCATTTTTCAAATGAGGAAGCAATATGAAATCTGGAAATCCGATAAACTGCATATATGATACATGCTTTGTTGTGTTATAACATACCTTAACATTTGAATGAATCTTGACCAAAAAGATGTTATTTTACTGTTATTAACTTCTTGCGGGACAAAGTTTTCATACCCGTAAACTCAATAGCACTCACATTTAAATTGATGCACCATGTAGATATTTTTTATGAAAATACAATTTCCTATATTTCCAGATTGCTGGTTATGGGGGAGTTCTGTAAGCACTTTATGAGCAGGGCTTACAGCTCACAAGTATACCACTACATACTACCCTGTATAAGGGCAGAGTCACAGCTACCGCTCACAGAAGTACTATCAGCTCTACGATACAATACCACAGGTAGCCTGGTGACAGGGAAGGATAAACCTACACTACTCCACTCACTCATGTCAATATTCTCTCCCAATATTGGTAAGAAAGAAATTTTTGTTTCTGCAAACCTTTCAGTTTCTCACACCTGGAGCACAGAGCCCAGTAGTCAGTAAACTGTAACCAGATCTGAACCGGGGACCTCAATTACTTTCGTGTTTCAGGTCAGGCTATATCCACCTAAGCACCTCCTTTCTGCAAATAACTATATGTATTGCTT
Organism: Membranipora membranacea; assembly: GCA_914767715.1. Taxonomy (NCBI): domain Eukaryota; kingdom Metazoa; phylum Bryozoa; class Gymnolaemata; order Cheilostomatida; family Membraniporidae; genus Membranipora; species Membranipora membranacea. Next base: position 16,298,122 of record OU612068.1, read on the forward strand.
ATTTGCTTCAGCAAGTAGGTTTGGAAAAGTTAAGTCAAACTGGAATACTGCAGATAGCATCCCAGGCTGATAAGATCTAGCAAAGAACATCAGTTGTATTGAATGATTTTATTTGTTATAGAGGGGCTCTCCGAAGACTCAGCATCCGATTACTTACACATTATAACAGAGTTGTTTCCTCACCTCAGCAAAGCAGAAATCTACAAGCTACCCTCTCTCGATGATGATGATGACTATGAAATGGACTATAGTGTACAGGATGATTCTGTTGTCAGCTCGAATGTGATCAAAATGGAATGTCTAATGACTATCAATTCACCAAATCATGTCGCTAAATTTGTGGCTCTGACAAGGACAGAAAAAACGAATAACAGTGTGCTGAAACTAGCCAAGCTATGTCACATGATGACATCTAGACTGGGACAACTTGTGCACTCAAATCGGTTTGTAACTATGCGTATAAACAAATTCATAAATAATGTTTATGTGTTTATGGCCGGTATTTGGTAACTTCGATGAGTTGGTTCATTTGTTTGTTGTGCCAACAGATGAAACTTATAATGTGATGTTTTTACCTTATTGTCCTTAAAGCTAATTAAGTAGCCATTATGTATGACTGCTGTAAATTGTTACGATTTTGCCATGGCTGCAGTCAAGGACAATGCTACAATACACTACGCAAGTCACAAAATGTGGAGCTGCATTTCCTTTCTTAAAAGAAAGGGTACAACTCCAAACTGTAAGGATAAATTAATGGATTCTACCATTGTAGTGTAATTGACTCCCGTTTTGTTTCAGGTTAATGTACTCTCTAGCATTCAATGAGGACTTCCTCAGACAGCTATGGAACCAGTGTCTGACTATATCTGTTCTGAATTCTGCTGGGTGAGCTGTAGTTTTAGCTTATGATTTTGGTGATCTAAACGCCTGTTGCAATTTATAAACAAATTTAGTCATGGTGAAAGCAGCAGATGCTGACCCTTACAAATAATGTCTGGCTGATGTGATTATAAAATTTAGATGTGCAAACATTATTCTGCTCATGACAATCCTTTTATGTATTATGCACAGATATTATCACCCTCTCCACACCAGATTTACAACATGAAGTTGCTTTCACCAAGGAGTAACAGCGAACCTGCTGTATAGTCTTTTGATTACAGAGGTTTGAAAGATTTATTTGTCTGTTTTTAGAAACAATGTTACAGTAATGCAGGTACTAGCCCGAGGTCTCGGAGAATCATTGTACACCACAGTGGAGGGTAGCATACACAGCCTGATGGCTCTCCTATCAGCTTTTAGCTCCCTATTTTATCATTCTATACTGACACTTCATGACGATGACTTCAGACCAAAGAATGCTCTTAGGATGCAAGAGGAAGGTACGTGTCTTTCATAGTCAATGCATGATGATAATTATAACAGATATTGAATATTCTTCTAAACTTGCCAGGTATAGTTGAAATACAACGGTTATTTTTACTGTTGAGTAGCTGCCTCAATATTTGGGAATCAGTTTAAAGCTCATACTTAGTTTTTAGAACACATTCAATCCTGAATAAATGTAAAGAGAACTTATGTAATCTCCTAATTGTCCAGGCTTTTCACATTCTTGCAAATGAGCTGAATCTTTTTTTTCTGGTTTTCTACAATAGGTTGTATTTATGATTCAGACAACCTGTGGACAATGGTATTGCGTATGTATGTATTTTCATTTAATCGATTCATCCTTTCTCATCTCAGAGGTTTCACAGGAGAGTTCATGTCCATTCTCCAGACAAGAGTTGGTCTCTATGGTGGCCACATTACGAGATGCTTGTCTCGGTATAGTATATCTGGCTATACCAGACAGTAAGCCGGTGTTTGATGATAAGAGACAGTTCTTAGAGGAACTCGGCATCAAAACTAACAAAGAAAAACTCATGAGCAAGGAGGAGTATATGAAACAGAGATCACAGTGGATATATCTATTCAATGTAAGTGTGAATACAGTTTGACATTTTATTGCCTCAATCTTTATTCATTATTGTGAATAAGGAGATGTAATTTCTCACCAAACACGTTTCACATTGACTTTTGATTGATCCTCCTGTGAAATTGCAAATCGGTGAGATGTCTTGTTTTTAAATGTTCTTTTTTATTTGTTCTTATCAAATCATATCGGAAACTTCACAGTTTGCGGCTAATTTGGCTGCTCATGAAAAGTTATTGTGACATGCTCATTTATGACAGAAATCTCAATTCCATCATTTTCATAAAATATATCAGGTGACAGCCCGCCTCACTAAGCACATCTACATCAGAGATACAAGAACACAATTTTGTCCTGAGAGCCATTGGTTATCCAGCCAAGTCAGAGTGAAGGCAAACGAGCTTAATACACTGTATCACAATCACATCGAGGTGTTCGACAAACAACCTCTCAAACCTGGTCTCGGAGAAGGTGAGAAAATAATCACATTATCTGCAAATTTGATTTTCCACACTAAACTAGCAAAATGAAGAGCTCATACAAAATTGATGACTTGAGTATTTAGTTCAGTTTTATTTTTGAGCGGAATTGTGTTGCTTAGAGAAGTATTGAAAAAAAGAAGTAAAATATCAAAAATGTGAGAAGTAAATATCGAAAATCTTAAAGAGAATATTCTATATTATTATATTATAATACAGCATACATTAAAGTAAAAAATTTTTGGGAACACCTGTTATTAGGATGATTTATGAGCTTTGTTTTCATGAGCTTTATCTGATTAGCTGGTCGAGTTTGTTGAAGATAGTTATGGTTGCTGTGTAGTGCCACCGTTATCAAACAATTGCTGTGGTTCCTCATCCCACTAAATTTTTTTTATTGCTCTACCATGGTGCTCATCCAAGCCTCTATAGCTCAGTGGTAGAGCGCTGGTCTTGTAAACCAGCGGTCCTGGGATCAATCCCCAGTGGGGGCTCTTTTGGAACCTTGTCTAATTTTGGCACACCCTGTGGTAAATGTTCCAAATACGGAGTTGTCTCACCAAAATTGAACAACGGGTTGTCCACTCATAAAACATGTTCTGCGATATGGCTTTGATAAGTTTGCTTATTACTGTTATATTTGCAGATGAGGATGAAGGAGTTAACTTATCTGTCACAGACACTCGTAGGCTTGTGGTTCTAACAGAGCTTCCATTTGTTGTACCTTTTGAAGAGAGAGTGCGGGTGAGTGATGTTATCTGAGCAACTGTGTTGGATTGTTGTATACCTCTTGGAATCCTGAGACCACAGTTATGATGACTTGATTTGTGGCATATTCCCATATTTAATCCCAAAACAATTAAGAAAGCATTACATATTGGAGACCATTGTTAACCTCCTGATAGATAGATGGACTGTAAAGTGTTTGTCTAAATTGATATTTCTTTTTATCTCTAGATTAACGCTTTATATTTACCTTCAATATTTCAGATATTCCACAAATTACTTGATGCTGATAGATCAAATTATCAGACAGGTTTTGATGGTTATGGCTCAATGGCAGGCAATGTTATAAATCTCAACATAAGGCGAGATTTCTTGTATGAGGATGCCTTCGAGAAACTGTCGCAAGAAAATGGTATGAGGATATGACTAGACTGCTAGTTTCTACTATTATTAATTTGAGTCAGCTACAATCTCTAAGCGCATTATTATTATGCTGCTATCCGTGTGGCTTCCTCCAATTTGTGTATGCATAAGTCATCTGACTTGATACTTTATCAGTTAAACATTTGAAAGATATAGAGTAATGAAGTAGTGCTTAGTCTCTTTTATATTTTATTTGCGATATGCTCCTAAAATTAATGATTTTCTCAGAGGTTTTCTGAGAGGAATTGGCTTGTAATGTTTCCACATACATTGCTGACCATAAGAATGTCTGCCTATGCCTTTACTCCTCATATTGTAGAGGTTACTGTGAAGCCGAAGATACGAGTACACATGCGTAACGCCACAGGGCTAGACGAGGCTGGTATCGACGGCGGTGGAATATTCCGAGAGTTTCTGTGGGAGTTACTCCGAACAGGCTTCGACCCTAACAGAGCGCTGTTCAGATACACAGCCTCGGATGATGTCATGTTTTATCCCAATCCACAAGCGCCATCTGTGATGCCTGACTTCAAGAAACACTTCTTCTTCCTAGGCAGAATGCTGGGAAAGGTTGGTATACACACAGATGTTGATTCATTCCGTAACTTTTCATCGTTATCTCAGTATGTCTGATAATTTTCAGATCTAATTTTATTAAAAAATGTCCCTATTTGTCTTAAATGTCCTTACCATGTTTCAATTTGAGGTATGCCAATCCAAGATTGTGCTCATTTTCATTTCCATGCTTTGTTCAGTTGAAACACCATTACACCCAAGCTCCCCAACTACAGACATTATTTGAGAAGCTATAAGTAGCAGTTTTATTTTCTTGATGTTTCTTGCATCAGTTACCTCAACCCATCCGGGTATGGCTTGATTTATCACAATTTCAAGTTTGAGAGATGCAGTCCTGGTGAGTTTCATTTTGGATAATAATGATCTGTTTGTTATTCCAGGCGCTCTATGAGAATATGCTGGTTGAGCTCCCATTTGCTGGATTTTTCTTGTCAAAGATTCTTGGCAAAATGGACAGTGACTTTCACCAGCTAGCTTCACTCGATCCACTACTTTACAAGTAAGTTTAGAGTCTACATCTCATGATTACCATCATATCATGGATTTATCGGCGTTGTTTGTTTTTATATGACCCATAACTTGTTATACTGCAGTTAACTTGACTTGATATTGGTGGCGGTGAGCTTCTCATCGATGACTGAAATGTAATCGATTTGTGCTATGTGGATGATAATTGAGTTTCTATCTTTTTAAAGGAATCTACTGTATGTAAAGAATTACACTGGTGATGTGACAGAATTAGGTCTAGACTTCAGCATAGTGAATGAGAATCTAGGAGTTACTACCCATTTAGAACTCAAACCCAACGGCAAAAATATAGTGGTCAACAATCATAATCGTATCGAGTATGTCCATCTTATGGCAGACTACAAACTCAACAGACAGGTAAGATATGCTCCAGAATACCCAAAGAGATATAAAGGGAATAAACTGAGGTAGAAGGCGTATTTTTCCTTTTATATTCCACCACATAATAAGTACATACCCTTGAAGAGAAAATTTTAACCAGTTTGTGGTTGTTGGCTACCGCCGATTCTTGCTAGTGAAAGTTGTATCTTATGAAATATAAAGACTAAGCTAGCAATAAGTCTGGGTGAAAAGAAAACATGAGTTTGCAGCGAATCCTTTACTCCGTTGGTTTAGGATGATGTTCTTGCATTCTATAGTTTGTCAATATTGCATCGATAATTTGCTTAGTAGAGATGCTGTGTAATATGGAAGTGGCTGAGTTTCCACCAAGTATTAACCAAGGAGTACCTAGTACTCCTTGATCTAACCCCACAATAGCTTCCAATATTTACACTACATCTTTTGCTGGATGTGCCGATGTTTTCACTGAACCAGTTTTCAGCATAATCTGACATTGTGTTCTTTAGATCCGACCACAGTGCCAAGCGTTCACACAGGGTTTAGAGGATGTACTGAAACTAGAATGGCTGAGGATGTTTAATCAGCATGAGTTATATATTCTCATATCTGGTGCTACTTCACCTATTGATGTAAATGATCTGAGGCGTCATACTCAATACTCCGGTAAGTAACGTGTTTTAGAAGTTAATTTCAGTATTTAGGGATAAGCTGGGTGACATAGCTGTTTTGATGCAGTGGGGACTTTATCTTTATCTTTACCAGCATTTCACCCAATCAAAACAGCTTGGACACTAAGGCTAAAGGCAACAATTACATCAACTCTTTAGGTTCCTTTAAAGACAAATCTACAAAATCTCATTGTAGGGATTTATAACTTCTATCCAAATTCATATTTGGAGTTGCGCTAACAAGATTAAATGACTGATAATCTGTATAAGTCAAGATTATAATTTGATGAAATTCTCTTTGTGATAGATATTATGTTAAGGAACATTTCTTGAAACAAACTCCATTATTTGTCTGTTTGGTTTGCAGGTGATTTCACTGTCGATCATCCGACAATCGAGAGTTTCTGGAGAGTTGTACATGAGTTCACACCAGTACAGAGAAGTGCATTACTTAAATTTGTCACAAGCTGTTCCAGACCTCCTCTACTAGGCTTCAAGGTCAGTAGTTTGAGTCTCAGACTGCGTAATATAGAGAGACTTGAAAATACTCGAGTTTTTTAAGCTGAAGTATTTTTTCCGCCACCATCCCTCCCTTCTAGCAAGCTAAATCTATTGGATATTGTTTTTTTTCCAACATCCATTCAGGTCAATATTGCAAAGGCATTATCATTCCAATGAAATTGTGCAAGAGTTTTCTTTCCACGCCGATGACAATTTTGCTTACTCAAAATATCAGTTACAAAAAGTCTTGCAACAAAGTTTTTGGTAAATGAATAGTAAGTAAGTAAAAGTAAACATTAAGTTTCTTACTTACTCCTTGATCAATCCATTGTTTGTTAGAATCTTTAAGCTCACTGCTATTTTTCATTCTCTTTAACAGGATCTGTACCCAGCGTTTTGTATACATTATGGTGGTAAAGAAGACCGACTGCCCACAGCAAGCACATGTATGAACTTTCTAAAACTTCCCGACTATCCGGACGAAGAGACACTTAAACTCAGACTTACATATGCAGTTGAGAGTGGTGCAGGGTTTGAGCTCAGTTAGAATAACTACACCTACATAACTGTTACAAACTCTACAGTGGTTGGTAATGGTGGCATTTCCTTCGGGCAGTGTGCCACTACGAGCAGCCAAGGTGGAGTTTGAAAACTTATACCTTTGCATTGCAGATCAACATCAAAAGATTATTAATAGTTACAGCTAACTGATATCGACTACATATGTGATGATAGATCATTTAATATCTAATTTTTAAAACTCAAATTTATTTTTGTGCAAAACTGAATGTAAGCCATGGCTTCTGTTTATGTAAATAAAAAAACTAAGCAATATTGACATTTAGCTTGCTCAACTAGGTTAACAAGCAGACCTTCGATAGATAGTGCTTCGATGCTAAGTTTTCCAATTCAATAAATATCACTGTCTGCATGACACGACAGCAAGGAGGGAAGGAGTCTAACTTGATGACAGCATGTTTTAGGCTTGTTTTAAAATTGTTAAACATAACGTATATTGACTTGGCCCAAAGCATCAGTTTGGTCACTCTGGACCTGCTGTGGAGGGTGACGAATAAAAGTTGGGTGAAATTTATTACAATGCATGCACAAATATTGGCGTGAATCTTGGAGAGGCCTTGTTTGATATCAAACTTTTCCAATGTTGCTAAGTTGTTACTAGTGTTAGGAGTTGTCCCCTTCATAAAGTTTATGAAATCGAGATGATTCCATTTTTCGGTTTTGTCAAACCGGAAGAAGCGAAAATTATCAAAACTATTTTTGTGGTAGAAAAACTTGTTCCCTGTCTTTTAATTGACTTGATTGTTCTGCTACTTCCCTTCCATAAATACTCTAATCACCAAATGAATGGAAAGCCTGTTTCATAGACATACAGCCATGTAAGTCAATTCTAATCCTTTCTTCTTAAATTCTATTATTAGGAAGGAGTAGTAGGGAGAGAGTAGTAGGTAGGTAGTAGTAGTAGTAAATGAGTGGAATAATCCCAATAGAAAAAGAATGACTATGAGTCATCACTAACCTAAGGGGGCTCCTATCAATGGACTTCTACTGAGCTGTGATCATGGAAAGAATTATTAGATAAGTATGTAGATAATGCAGTTAGTTGATGGAGATAAAGTCATATTATTATGAAAACATAATTAGTATCATTGGAGATGGATGGTTGCAGTGGATAAAAAATATGTATGACCTACACAAATAGCAGATGGAGTAATAATAAAAAAACTCGGGCTCATAGCAATGATATACTTTGATGTGTAGGCCTACATATTGAATCTGTGATGAAGATAATATTACTTCATTTGCATCACTTTAATCCTTTATTGAACCAAAGAGTGCTTGCTATAGAGAAATTAAGACCTCAGTTCTGCAGGGCAGTTATATATATATCTAGGCACTTAAGTGGTGACTAAATGATGGACTAAACTTTGGGTTCTTTAGCCTGTTGTATCATTTTCATCTAGACAGAGGTGGATAGGGTGCGCCTTGTACTAATCTTCTGAAGCAAAATTAATTAGATGTACTATATATTTATTTATATAAAATATATTTATAGGAATGAACCCCTCTTAAATCATCACAACCCATCACATAATGGACCACCAGACATGTCACATGGAGATGGAGTGAATCGAGGACCTCGTATCATAGTCAAAGGGAGGCAACCAAAAGGTCCCGTCCATGATGGAATCTCCATAATCCCTCTAAACAGATGTTACAGGTAGGACATGCTTGAAACAATATGATTGTAAATTACAAGTCTCTGTGCCTACGTATTGTAATAAGTTATTAAATATATATATGATATAAACTACTTATTTGAACTTGTGTTTGACATGACTCCCTGAATTAATGTTGTGACAATCTTCAATCAGCTTGTCAGCAATAGCATTCATCATATTTCAATTATAATCATCATTATGCTGACAAACCCTGCATCTTTTTTTTCACTTCATGTTCACTTGATGTTTTGTAGGGCGCTAGGAATCTCACGCTTTACAAAATGTTTACCGTCTGAGGCGTGGCTGGTGACAGACTGCTGTGGAATCGTCTGTGCTGTATTCACCTACTTACTTATTTTCTATGCCTTCTTTGTCGTCAACAGAGTAATGCTAGCTTCGCTAACTGAATATACCAACTATAAATGGATTAATGGAATATTATATAATGCGATGTCATTTCTAGCATTCAGCTCACACGTCAGGGCTATGCTCAGTGATCCCGTGAGTACTATGAATATTACTTGGATCAGTTGACTCAGTTCAAAGCTGACCTTCAGTAGGATAAATTTCCATACCTTCCATGCGTTGGTTACTTTGGATAGCCTGATAATTTGGTAATTGGATAGATTTGTTTCTATAGAGTATCATGGTTCGCTTCTGATAATTGCTGTAAAACAGTTAATGCCTAACATTGTCATTAAATCAGTTATCACGATACAAATTGTTGTATCAGCACTAGCCGCTAGTAATTAGCTAGGTCTGATCATGACAGCATGTGTCACTTCTTGTTAAGATCACAGAGTAAGGATATATCCTTACTCTGTGTTAAGATCATGGATTATCAAGGGCTGAAAAAAAACTGGCAAATCAGTGCTGAGTCACTGCAATATGATAAACTTTTTTATAGTATGGACAAACATCTCCAGCTCATAGTTACACGACTATACCTGGTTACTGGTCAGTCAGCAGTAAAATTTGACATTATCATGTATCAGTGTCAGATACTTATTTGCAATCAATTTGCTCATCAATCTGCCTGTCTAACTCATGGATAAAATCTTTTTAGTTGTCAGGAGCAAATCTTTTATAGAAATGTTATGAATGTATGTCAGCGGTTCATGTTCATATGATTGCAGAGCCAATCATTGACAGCATCCGTCCAACCATAATGTGGCTTGAATAATGGCAATACTCAGTAATAATTATAGTTTTTATTTGTAATTTTTTTCTATTTTACAGGGCGCTGTACAGAGAGGCAACGCCACAAAGGAGAACATTATAAAGTTAGGTCTCAAAGAAGGAGAGATTGTATATAAATGTCCAAAATGTGTCTGCATAAAACCAGATAGAGCTCATCACTGCAGGTAAAATACTACATTATGATTTTAAAAGTAAGGAAATTGCCTATCACCCTTTTACTTTGCACTGTTGTTATGTATCTTTGCTATCCTGTGTAATGTTTTGTAAGTAAAACAGATTTGTCAACTGAATTTTTATGATGTCTACATTAATAATATAAAGGAATGTCACTCACTTACTCATAGTGTCATCAAAGATAGATTCATAATTTATAGCTTTGGTTACCAGTAATTTGATGATCATTTAGTGTTGATACTAACCTGATCAAAATCCCACCAGACTCAAGTTTGACTTAGGTGTGGCACATCCCTGTTGTGAGTCACTTTCAAGTTCTGGTTGATTATTTTGAGCACAGCGATAATTTTACTCCAGATGTTGCTGTAATTTTATCATTACTTCTTCCTCCTCTGATAAGCATGAGCATCATTCCCAAATGCATTAAACTATGTAACTATTATCATGGGCATAAGGTATGTATACAGTTGTGCATTCTCACAGCGATCCCACTTGGTTTTCTCATTTATTTTCTTATGTACCACATTTCAATTGTAACACAAATCTTTGTTTTCTGATACAGCGTTTGCGGTCGCTGTGTAAAGAAGATGGACCATCACTGCCCATGGGTAAACAATTGTGTAGGGGAGTCAAACCAGAAATACTTTGCTCTTTTCACTGTGAGTATTATACCATCACACTATTTATGGTCAAACGCCACAAACAATTTAATAAGCTTAATGGAAGACTTTGTTGGATAGTCATTTGTATATATACGGTGGAAACAAATGAAGTATTCTGCTGTTTCTCAGATATGACAAGTGAAAGAAAAAATCTCCCTTGATTCTATTGACCCTTTTTAATTGAGATTCCATTTTGTCTGCCATGTTTCAAACCTGAAGTGTCAACTCAGTATATGTCTGCTAATTTTGATAGACAAACAGTATCACCAGCATGTAATTGTGACATTGGTAGCAGGTGATTTGCAGGTGGTCAAATGAATTTTACTTGATTGCAGATAGAGCATTTATATGCTTATTAGCCCTTTCAAAATTTCACCTGCACATGAAATACAGTAATATGAATTGGAATTAAATTTCTAGAATATTCTTCAACTATGACCAAGCTTGTTCTGTAGATATAGTGTTTTCATTTTTCATCATCAGGAGTTGTCTGATCACCAACCAAACACTCCTTTGTGAGATAACTTCTGGCCTTCCAGCCATTCAGACCAATCTACCTTGGGCTAATGACAGTCTTTCTTTGTTTGTTACAGCTGTATATATGTCTAATATCATTCCATGCTCTATTTATGGCTGTGATGCACTTTATACACTGTGTCAAAGACAACTGGTCGTGTGAGTATGATAAACTTTTATATCTTATAGGGAAATGTTACACTGTTCCAGATCTCATCTCTGAGATTTTGACACCCTTTATTTGGCGCCATTTGTAATGAAGTCATGCTTTTGAAATTACTAGAGGCTCTCTGTAACTTCATTTTCATGGTTTATCTGACGCTGTCTGAATCCCAGGCGGCACACTTTAGATTCGGCTGAGTCATCATTCAGCATGATGGATAGTTTTAAGTGTTAATATCTCAGACAAGCCTAGATAACCACGCAGACAACAGGACAACAGTTCTGGTTGAAACCCTCAGAATTTCACAACATTCACATATCAAATATATCTCTATAAGTAATAGGATGTATCATGTATGAGAGAATTTTAGATTTCCCTCTCATGTGTTTTATATAGACAGTTTGATTCCCCGCATTGTAATTTTCTATAACATACCGATTCACACACGTCATGTAGAAGGTGAATCGCATTACATTATAAAACTAGTCACAGAATTAGATTTAACTACCTGACTCAAATTGTCGCATTTGTTGAATAAAGTCTTTGCCCTATATACACTAGAGAGCAACTTCTGATCACAGTCACTAAGAGTGTGCAGGTATTTTAGCCTATAGTAAAATGGAAATTTTGCTTAGACGCAGCTACCAAAATAGGCCGAGTGAATATCCAAATGTAAATCCTGCCTGGTTGTAATGGAATCAACTTCTAGGGAGATCAAGCTGTCAGGATGAGGGTGTCTGTGGTATTCCATTACCAAACGCCCACTTCGTCTGGCAGTGTTTTGATAATGAAATACCACAGGCACCCTCATCTAAACTGTTTGACCTCTTAACCTATTGACCTCTTAACCTATTGACCTACTTACATGTCTCTTTATATTCTCTATTTCAGTATGTCCAGCATATTCACCACCAGCCCAGACTATATTCCTCATATTTGTAATATTTGAGGGACTGCTATTTGGAATCTTCACAGCTATCATGTTTGGTACTCAGATATCCGCTATTTGTACTGATGAAACGGTAAGTGATGTATTCCTTTCAACAAGAGTTTCTCAAGCTTAATAGGGATAAAGACCCCAATAATTTTTTGGCGAGGATTGACCATAGTGACAAAGTGACTCAGATCATTTAGACTTGGATATTTGTGGCAGTGACAAGTCTCATACTTTTACCTTTGTCTAACTGAAATGAATTTGACTGATATTCTGTAATATTAGAGCTGTTATTAACATCTTTCTCTTGAACCCATCCTCATTCTTTTCAACAACACTTTGCAATCGCTCTTGATGCGTTCTGCATTGAATATCCAAAACTAAACAAAAGGAGAGGCTGAATGTATTCTACTCAATTTTGAAATCAACTGGTTTAGCTTCGAATGAAATCCTACGCAAAATTAGCCAACTTATTGAAATATATTTTTATAGTTGACCATATCTAGCCTTGTTCACGCGGCCACGTGAACAAGGCTAGACTATATCACACCTATTAGGAAACATAACAGTTTCTTGTTTATAAAGGTGTCATAGCATTATTTACAAAACATCGGGTCACAACAATAAATGCCCACTCTGCAAAGGAAATGTTGTTCGAAATCCCTAGCCTAGGTCACGCGGCTACTTTATTTGTTTTTTAGCCGCGTGACCAAGTTACCAAATCCTCTACACGCTTACAGTTATAAAACAGCTATGGAGGATTTATGTAACACTAACCTGATTCTGCATCAATCTTAGATTCTGTTAAGATAAGCCAATATACACCCAGAATGATAGTTTTCTGAACATTACATGTGTAGTAACAATCACAGGCTAGGGTACCACAGCTGTTCTGTGTAGGGCAGAGTCTCTACACCCTCATCCCCAACAGAGCTGCTTGTGCACACAGGCTATATGATGACAGGCACTATAATAGTGTACCCACCTTCCTTTTAGGCCATAGAATCACTGAAGGGAGAAGAAGCGACATGGGAGAAAGGTTCCGGTTGGCTGAACATGAAGGCTGTGTTTGGACATCCCTTTAGTTGGAGATGGTTCTCACCTTTCCACACACCTGTCTTCACTGGCAAACCACAAGCATATCTCTATACTGTATAATATTTATCATCAAAGTCTGTCATTAGATTGAGAAAATTGTTATTTCGTTAGGACAAATTTTTAATGTACATCACTGTTCTATCAATGGCTATCAGAAGAAATTAGAATTGGATACACTCTGAGACTATGCTGCTGAGGGATGTGTCTATATTTGATATCCCAAGGATTCAAAATTATATCTCTATGTAGATATGTTAGCCTTGTTACAACTGAATATAGGGTGAAATGATATGGCATTCAGCCTATAAAAAATATGCGGAGATTTTGAATGGCGAAGAGAAGATTTAAGATAATTGATAGTTTTTATTTTGCGAAAAAATAATGATATCAGAAGTAGATGTATGAAATCAGGTATGTTAGCCATAACTGATCTTTGTTGATAAATATTTATATTATTGTGATAGGTAAAAATTTGAAACTTCATAAAGCTGATTAAAACTAAGTTCTGTGCTCATTGGTGTTTTTCTTTGGATGCATGTTTTAAAGGAGCTCCCTGTTCATTATCATAGCTTTGTGTGTAAATTTGAGTAGTTATCTTCTAATTGTACAGGGGGAGAAAACTCTTTATTTGTACATTCAGTATCAATTCAATACAACTGTAATTTATTAAAAACCCTACCATAATTATGAATTTGCTTGAGTTTCCATGCGAGCCACTCAAGCAAGGGTAGTAGGCAATTCATATGGGCATTGCACCTGTCAATAATTCAGATCGAGCTAAGCTGCTAGTCTTCAACTGACCTTGTGCCTATGCTACTATTCATTCTGATCTGATTGATAGCTTTTCATCAATAATACATGTACACATGTGCTGACGAGGCGCCTGTATGCCAATCATGTATTCAAGTGTTCAAAAGTGGAATCATCTATTATGCTACAAAATACACTCTATAATTCTACAACTCCTTGAACTGTTAATTTATTTAGACACCGATTAAAGATTTAACAAATCATCAACATTATAGTTATCCCATGGGCCTGCACATCTTTTGTTGGAAGTTCTATCCAGGTTATAAATATATGTAATTTTCGCCGCTGGGTTTGGCACCATGCATATCATTGATTGAAATCTCCATATTCTGTAAAAAAAAAGAATTTGAGTACCGGGACATTATTGTTAATAACCTTACATTTGACGCTGTGATATTTTGATACACTGAGATCTTCTGTTATCAGGAAATCAACTGTCATTTCTGGCATGTTTTGCCAATTGATTTGCAAGTGTTTACTTTGAAGTGAACAATGTTTTATTATACTTAGATTTTTAAAGGTATTCAATTCTAGAGCCATTTCAATAATTAGGTTTTACTTTGACTCCTTTGCTCTGCGGTGAGTGTACTGACTGCTACAGAAAGGAAACGGATTTCCACTCATTGCTCCAATGTAGTACATTTTGGCATCACAACAGATAGGTTGCACAGTATTGGTAATTCTCAAGTGTATCAATTAGTGTAATGAGCGACCTATTTATATTGACACCTTTCACTTTTTGTCATGTTAACCTTGATTCCCCGTAGTGCATGTCTTATGGATAGAAGTTCACATATGCCCATACTGTTGACCATAATTTGTATGACATCTCTTCACTGAAACATACCTGTATGATGAGAGGCAAACTAGTAAGAGACAGCAGCAAGTCCAGCTACATAGGAGGAAAAATGGTCATTGTGTAAATCAATAAGCTTGATTGCATTATTTGATATTTTTATGAGAGCTGAGAAGCTTTAATGTCTAACTATGAGATAACCCTTTGGTGATCACATTCATATCTATTACATACATGCTTTTGCATTATGAATGAACAGGAAAGAGTATTGCGATAAATTGATAAACAGCTAATTTCCGTTTTCATCTGCAAACTGGGTGAATGCATCCTCTTGATAAACAGCACTTCCGTTTATCTACAAACTGGGTATTATTGCACCCTCAAAAATACAAGTTGTGACGATTGGTGTCATGTAGCATGTGTCCTAAACCAGCTGTGCTCATCATGTATTCTTGTGTCAGTGTCAATGAAATAGAAGTGATAGTTGACTACATCAATACATTTTATATTGGCAATATTCGTACCATATTTTATAGGTCTTGTACTCGATACTGCAATAACCTGATAGTGCCTCATTATTTGACCATGTCAGGTGCTCCACCACCGGACAGCTATTGTTAAACAAGCGCCTGCCACACTCTGTCAACAAACTGGCCAATGGGATCGCTCGATTCAATGCTGATTATGCATCTCTTATTATTTGATATTCTAATTTAATTGCAGTTATATATCATATACACTATCGTACAAGTTGTACATATTACATGTTGATATTAAATTGATTTCAGCATTGCTCAGTCGCAGTATGACAGGAAGAGAAAGTTCTACTGTAAAGCTGGAAAAAGCGTTCCTTATCGAAAATGTAATTGTAACTTTTATTTGCAAAGTCTCATCAAACCTAGGCTGATACTGCTATGAAACTGATGCCTCGATATCAATCACTGAGGTGCTGTTTAATACTACTGACTTGTTACGCTGTGGTAGTCGAGGGCCAACCAGATACTCTAGACTTCAGCGAGTCTGCAATTCAGGGCTACAATGATGTGATTTACCGTTCCGGTGGATCTGGAAAAGTTCTCAACGTGTCATCGGACGGTATCAGCGGCAGTCAAAGAAATTACCAAATTCAGGAAACAGATAACATAACGATATCTACCAGCCCAAAGGTATGATTGCTAAGGTTTTGAGAGAAAGTTTACAATAGTTGCATATTATTATTTTTTGATCGTTATGAAACGTCTTTTACAACTGTGATACTGGAGCAGTTTGAATATTCTCACATTCCTTGTCTGGTTATTTCAATTTGAATACAGAAACATCTGCCTTAAATTTGGAATTTTTACATTAAAAATCAAACCAGAAGACACTCGCAAACCAAACTCGCAAACATTAGAACTATCCTACTACGACTTGGGCCTAAAAAAGACTAAAACACATATATGTATTGTCTGGGAAATTTGTCAGCAAAAACAATTTTATTGGTGTGGGCAAAAGGTCACATAACTGTATCATTCTGCAACAGGTTCTATCTCTAATAGATAACTCAAGAGATGTAAGGGAGAGGTCATCATTCTTCGTTATTTTCATGTGCATACTTGTATTTAACAAAGCACATAGCATTTAGATGGCCTTGAAATGAAAGTGGCAGGGATGATGATAAACAAATTTTTGCTGTGAGCAGGCAATCTGACAAATTAAATCGGTTAAATTTGTTTGAACTTCTATTTTCCTGTGAAAAATCGATGATGATATGCTGGCTTATCCTGTTTTAAAAAGTGGGGGTTTTAGGTCTCAATTTCCTAGAGCTGAAACCATTGATCAGTTAATAAAACTGGCTTTGCCCGGTAGAGTTACCGTAGACAGTGGACTGTGCTGGCTAGTCATCAGGAAGTTAGCAATAAGCTGACCAGACTGTCTGCCCATGCTTACGTCTGCTCTCAAAACGCTCATGCATGCGATGAGTGTTGTCGGAGCGGAAAGTCTTAATATCGACTGCCAGTAATACAGATATGACATTGGTATTATAGCTCTCAGAATTGTTATCAAAAGTACAATAATTAAAATCATGTGCGAGAAATCCATTTTAATTATTTCAGAATAGTTATGGTTGCATGATTACATCCCTGTGTATATAGCTGTAGTTCACCCGGTCATCATTTCTTACACAAACAAAACATATTCCTATAGAGAAACATATATCCAGTTCTTAATCAATAAAAGGGTTTTTTTTATTCTCCCTAATAATGTAAGTCTGTATTTTTCTCTCAAATAAATACAACTTGCCATATAAACACAAAACTTATATTCTCCTATACTTTGTTGTCCAACCATAAACCAAACAGTTTGAAAAAATGGTAGTTCACCATTTAGTTAGTTGCGGTTTAAGAAGTCAGCAGTGAACAATATACTGGTCAGATCTGATGATTTTCCTCCAGACTTTAAATCTTTCAATACAGATTATTTCTAAAAAAAATTGATCTCCTAGCACAACCATCGATAATATGCAAACAGTTATTTGATAATTTTATTGAGCTCTCCTGTTGATAATTTGCATTTTTGCCAAGCAAACTAACCCTTTTCCAATAAACTGCACTATTCAATACTGTCCTTAGCAGTCAAATATTTGTTGTAGCCTCTGGACATCGATATAGTGGATACTTTTCTCTCACAGTTGGAGACAATTGACGGTATATCCTGCACTCCAGGTACTAAGTCTAAGCTCGGACCCGGTGTAGTTCAACAGTACGGCAAAACCAGATTCAGGTAAACGAGTTGGCGTCTAAATCGTCAAGCTAAGGTTCCGTTTAAGTTTCCTGCAAATTGGTCTGTGAAGTTGAGCTAATTTTTTACAATTATGAGGCCTGCATGCAGATCAAAAATATCAACAGGCGTCTAGTTTCCTTCCGACTTAGTCCTATGTTTCCAAGATCCGGTACACACAAAAAACATGATTGCAAAAAACTTCAGTTATCAAGAACGAAATCGGAATACAAGTTAGCACATTGGAGATTGTAGTGCCTGTATTAAATTTATGAATTCTCAGTTTTAAATTGATAATTATATTGATTTTTGCACTTTTCGCCTCTGGGCAGATTAAGAGTGATTGTAAAAATTGATGAAAAAAAAAAGGAAACAACATTGAGTCCAAACAATATTTCTATCAGGCATCGGCTAAACATATCAAAATGTTCCCAACAGCACTGTACATTTTGTTTCATTGACATCATACCTACATAAAGTACACATGGTTATTAATAAGATTCCAGCTTTTGGGCAAAACTGAATATCTGAGAGCAAGATTTTTCTAACCAGCCTGATCACGCAGCCTACTGGTGTTTTATTGTCAAAGACAAACACCAGTGTGCCGTGTGAAGAGTTCCGGATCTTACTGCTTGCTGAAACACTAAAAAAAACAAAAAATCACAGTTGTCATCTGTGACTGCAAAATGGACTAGATTGGATTCTGAGCATGTTCCATGAAAATGTCTCTACTACCAGATAGAGCATTGAGCATGTTCACAGATTAACATAAAAAACGTACAATGCTTTTTCTGAATATTTATACCACCGGAAAAGAATGACATATTAAAATGTCCTTTATCCAGGGGACAGGCTGAACTCGCAGTAAACAGAGCAAATCTTCTAACTCAGATTTGGAAGCTGGAGAATCCTTCTATGCAGGAAGATGAAGATTTCTTCTTCAGTCAGGTCAGTAAATCTACATTCTCTCACCCTTTTTGTAACTGGTGTTAAGACATCTTGGAATACACCTTCTAGAAGATTTTTACGTGACTAGCCTTAGAGTACTAGAACATTCTTTCTGACCTAATCTTGCCAAGGAGTCAACAAAGTCTATTGCAACTAGTTTGTCTTTGAAGGTGTATAACTGGTTTCTGCCTTTTCAATATCGTTTCCAACACCAAACCAGTATTTGTGACATTGAGAGCAATTTCGTTTAGTCGTAATTTACAACAATGTACTTTAGCATCAGATCACCTTGGTTCCAGTTCCTCAGAGGCTTTGTAATGGACCCTGGGAAATTCTAGAAAATTGACATCCAAAGTCTTGCGCCTAGATAGAGTACTTGACAATGTCACAAAATCCCACTCCCAGCAGTTGCATACATTAAACATTCTTGTACCAATACATGTATCTCAATGAATATAACCTGCACATGTTATGTAAGTAAATATACACAAATATATTGTAGGATGACAAAAGTGTTTTTTATATTTTGATAGGTTGCTAACCTTGTGCAGAGTGATCCGGAGATATTCGCTGCTGGTAACTGTTACGATGAGTTTGAATTTAAAGACTATAAGCTTTTCTGCCCCTATGCTTATAGATCCCAGCACAGCGTTGTTGTGAAGGTATGGTGAGTCTATATATCAGTTTGTGAGCATAAGAGACAAAGTCAAGGTCGGAGTGAAGGGGAAAAGAGTTTTTTTCTTTCTCTTATGCAAAAGATTATGGGTGCGCTTCACGTATTTGTAACCGAAACGAACGCGCCACTGTATATGTTGTTTGACAGACAGGGTCATACTTAAGGGGAAAAGAATTTATTGCTGTTAAGAAGCTGCTCTACTGAAATAAGGTTTTAGTGAATCTTTCGCCATACCCACCCCTCCCAGCCAAATCACAAAGAATCAACTATAAACCTGGATAGAAAAGAGGCATCATGCTACATATTGATTGACTCTAAGAACAATGACATCTAGGTATATCAATATGTATGTAATAGGGTACACACATTAGTGACCCATTGAGTCACAAATCACAGGTTAACATAGGTTCAGTCAGGGTAATAATCTAATATGTAATGATCTATTTTGGACCGTGGGACGGGCGCGGTGGGGGCAGTCTCGGTCATCGCCTCTACGAATGTCCTAACTGGATAAGTATAACGTAATAATGCGTATTGAATTCTTATTAACACTCTACTAACCTGGGCTGTAATGCGGTCGAAGCATTGCCGTGGAATCATAAAGCCATAGGTTTGCAACCGAATATTTGGTATCATTTTGAAGGCGTCAGTGTAAATCGGAGCACTGTGGGAACCTGAAGTAGCCTCTGAACATGGTTTAAGCTATTAGCTCACATTGGTGGATGTCATTGAAAATTATGTTATTTGTATGGGACTTGACTTATTTTTATATCCTAATGCAAAACTGGGGCTTGAATTTGCAGTACAACAACAGTGGATGTTTAAATAACCGTTTGGGTCATTCCTTGTAAAGGCAATGAAAGTACAATTAGGTGCATATATACGTGGGTATGATCAGAGAGTTTATTCTCAACGGTACAAGATGGTGTGAGAACGAATCATTGAGAAATTTCTGTTGTGCCCTGGATAACTCAATATTACATATTATTGTGTTCTCTGCTGGCCTGAAGGTGAGATATTCATCCAGGGAGCATTGTGTAATATGTTCTAAGTGTTAGAAACGGGTAATTTGATGACATAAATCCCCACCTTCTTACTAAAAAATCCCTTTGTGACAACCAAAAATAATGCTGGTAGCTCTTGCCTTTCATCACTTAACCTCCTTGGGACTTGTTAGGGAATCTTTACTCACATTGACACGATAAAAAGCATGTCAATATGGGCACTGTGCAGCCTCCAGCCTTCCATATTCTCTCACATTGTGTGCTCGCAAGAGTAAAGGGTCTAGTCTTACTAAGATTCATGTTGAGGATGATAGCTGACATCTGCTATTGTGTCTCTCCCAGGCGGGGGGGGGGGGGCGTCATGCTTTGAGGCTGCCATGCGGGGGCATGAATATGGGGCATTAAAAAATTATCGAGATTTGAAAAACCCGCAGTAGCACCCTGCACCCTGTTACCTTGAACTTTAAAATTAATTTTTTTCTGATGTTGTTTCAGGACTTGTCTGTTGAGTACCCGTATCTAGACTCGGGCAGTGAATGGTTTGTTGACATAAGAGAAATTGCAAAAAATCTTCTGCTGACCAGAAATAAAACACGCAGTAAGTTAAATGTGCGCCAGAGACAGAATTTAATTTAAATTCAGAATGCTGGTGTATTGATTTTTTTCCTGTTTGTCAGAGAATGGTCAAGCGAAGATTTAAAAATAATACAGTTGTGTTGTAATCTTTTTACATTTGTTGAAATTGGATTTTTATTTTTCCTGTTACATGAAATCGCTTTCAGCATTTCATGTCATTACTGTCTAAATTACTTGCCTCGATATGTTTATCTATTTACAACAGCAAAATGTTTTGCTTTAATTTGCCTGGTATATTCTAATATATATGTGTTCTTCCATCCATATTACTCACTATAGCTAGCTGCTGTTTAAGACTCAAGTGCTCAAGCACTTGTGCCTAGATTGCTGGGAGTAGCATTTCACTGTCAACCAATCGGAAGGGAAAGCTGTGGGTATAATGAAATACTACTACCAGCTAGCTTACACAGTTTGAGATCATAGTAAATTTGTGCTGTTTTGAGATACAATTACAAAATATATAAGGTAGTATGCTTGTGTGATATGATATGTGATATCTGTGATATCTGTGATATTTGTGATATTTGTTACATATGTGATATATGTTACATATGTGATATATATTTCATATGTGATTTATGTTACATATGTGATATGTTTCATATGTAATTTATGTGACATATGTGATATATGTGATATATGTGATACAGATAATACTGCTTGTAGTTCAAGTGAAGCAGAGGGTGCAATCTGTGAATGGCGTTGGTAAACACGGCGACTTGGAGAATGACACCACTGTCATCGTGACATATGATGACGGACAATGGTCTAATCCATACTTTGATTGCGGAGGCGGTGATATCTGGATGATGACTTATACAGTACCTTTCTTTGGTTACAGCGATGGTGTTTTTAAATTCAAGTGAGTATTTATTGTTATTCTCTAAGTCGAAATAGTTGTAATTGATTGAAAAGGAAAAAGTATGTTATATGGGAAGCAAGGAGGAACATAACCTGATAATCTTTGATGGCAAATGAAGTAATTACTTCTTTTTCCATTTAGATAAAAATTCTTTACATAAAAATTAATAATTAGGTATGAGGTTGACACAACGCAATAAATATATCATCAAATTTCACTTGAATAATATTATAATAAACTAAGTGATACCCTTGAATTTGCATGCGGCGATCCTTTGTCATCCGACCAGCGAGCTCCTGAGCTAGTACACAGGTCACAAGGTCTGAATAGGTCTGAATAGATCCCACTCAAATCATGGTAGACTTTTTTAGCAGGATGCAAGCCAACAATGCATTTATTTGCGTTAAATAAGTCCAAACACTAGTTGTTTCCTCCCAGTGAGAAGTTAAATTGTTTGAAGGATATTACAAAGGAAATATGCTGTTTTATTGAAATTAAATTTCATAACTCCAAGGGCTGAACTGGACTGCAATTCAATAATTATATCCAGACTGATTTCCGACTCTAGCCTATGGATCGGCCACTTGTCATTTGCCAATGATATTCTAATATTATTCTGAAATTGAAAATAATGAGAATGACATATACTGTCACTTAGCACTTTGCCTGATTTCAATCAATACTGCAGTTCTCGGACTTCATACAATGACTTGTCCTAACATCTTCTTGTGAGGGCATTTAAACTTTGATGTAGGCCTCGACAAGGAGCACTTTTAATCTTTGGCCTCAATTTAACTTTGATTTTCGTTCCTGGTTCAGCTATAACATTAACAAATTACACCATAGAGTTCTCCTCCTCTCTCTAGTATCTGAGCAGGCCACACTTTTCCCAATTAAGGTTAACTTTTAAAACCTACTGTTTGATACGACGCTGCAGGGTAACACTTGTATCAGCCCATTAACAATAATTGAGCTCCGCCGTATAACGGTCAATATCTAGTGTGTGAGTGCAGAATGTTATGTGATCGAGGTGACTGAGGCTTTTCAACGTTGGCACTTTGACAGCGACATCCATGGCAATTTACATGAGTGGTGAGAGCAGTGCTTTCTCTGACTTAGACATCTAACAGGGTAAAGGGACATCAAAGTCCTCATTTATAATTAGAAGATTGCATCTTATGCAAAGGAAAATGTGTAGTGAAATTGTATTATGCATTTCATCAACCAGGTGCTAAAAGCTGCTCAGACTCAGCCCTAATAGAAACATACTGAGCAGTTTCCTAGTTTTGTATCTGAGGCTTACTGATCTACACATTGAAGGTGACTCTATAAATGTAATTTTCAGAGAGTACCTTTAAGTAATTTTAGTCATAAATATCCAGATGAGGGAACTGCCATCAGCAGGGAAAAATTTTGTTTCTGTCCATAATACTGGTTGTCACCCATAGAGTACTTATATGAGACTGCAAACTGGAATTGATGTGTAATTTAAAACACTGCCCTTCCCCACCCATTCAAAAATTTCCCACCAGCCGATGAAGATTGTTAACACTTACAATACCAACAAAATCTAAATTAAATTAATGATTAAATTATAAATGGCCTATTATTCCATGTTCTTGTAGAGGCACGAGTGGGATTGACATTGACCTTCAGAAGGTGGATATAAACCAGTGTGACTTACCCCCAGACTCAACAGAGACTAATGTCTTCGCCAACTCATCCAAATGTCTTCCAGAAACTACCAATGTATGTATCCAAGACTTTTTCAAGTAAGGTTTAAGAAACTATTCGATGTACCCCAATCTAGTTGCAGCTATCGCCATAATGAGAGGCTGATGGAGACAAGAGAGCCAGGTAGCAACCAATTTTTAATCTTGTTATTTTTGAAGGAAGTAAGAAAACGAAGGATTCATAGATAATGAAGTGAGTTCTGACAATATTTCTGGCATTAAGATCTGACACTGAAATTGAGTTCCGACATTGTAATATTTATTTGTAGTGTGAGGTTATCAGGGGTCAGGGTTTTCGGAGAGGCTCATATAAATGTGTGTGTAAACAAGGATATTACTTCCCCGATCTCAAAGTTCCCATAGAACAGCGTTTCTTCAATGGAACATACACTGAGGAACAATTCGCTCTTTACACTGAGGTATGTATGAGGACATGCTGCATCTTTCAATGAATTAACTTCCTATCTTCTATTTTCGATCTCACCCTGTGTAATCACAATAACTATAAAGTCAATCAATAGTAGGCATTTATGTATTATTGATTGAATACAATAAGAATTCAGTTGGGGTGTATTATGGGATAATCTTGAACAAGCACAGTTTGTTGCACAATTCCCATGGGAATGAGAGTGCAACCTGCACTGCTACAGGTCAACATGGATTTTCAGCTGTGCGTGACTACTGTGGGATTTCGTGAAAACGCCACACTGTTTTAGTTTTGTGCAAACACAGTGATTTATTGAGATGTGATGATGTCTGTTCTTTGACACGATGAGATTAAAACATTTTTGTCTGGGTTTTGTGCTGTGAGTGATATTATTTTAATTTAAATTTAATGTACACCTCTCTAAACTGAGCTCAAGACCATGTTTATCACACAGAATAATTGTTTTGATAATACAGGGTACTTGAGTTGAAAGTGTAGATATCCTGAGAAGCGGAATTTCATGTGTTGAGAACACTTTTCTATTATTTTTGACAAAATTCCTAACAAGTAGTCTGGGTGCACCGAAAGACTAAGAGTAGCCTTTCACATCTGACAAAAGCAGGTTCACCACAGAGTTCTCTCTAAATCCTTCGTGCACCTTCCATCGTCAGGTGTGAAAGGCTGCTCATACTACCGCACTCATTCATCACAAAGGTCATTATATTTTGTGAACTAAGCCTTCTTTTCTAAAACTATAAGTGTTTTGGCAAATAGGTTTGTGTTTTGTTCTAAGTCTCATCATTTTGCTCTCTCATTACAGGGTGCAGATAACTCCTATCTATCTTTAGAGTGTAAGCAATGTAAGCCAGGCTGTGATGTTTGTGATGATGATAGTCCATGTGAGATAACTCTAAACTGGATACTCCGGAGTTGCCTTCTCACTATTTCCGTATTAATCATGTGCTTTATACCAGCGATATCCTACTTTATCTGGAAGTATAAGGATATCAAAGTGCTCAGAGCAGCTAGTCCAAAACTTCTGTGGCTGATTCTCTCTGGAGCCTTTCTCTTATACTGCCCCGTAAGTATACATACAAAAAGAGAAGATAAACCAAGTGTGGTATCCCATAATTCAATTGTCACTTGATACAGTGAGTTTTTGGCGAACAACCTGCTTGATTTGATACTCAAACTAAAGCTAGTGTTGCAAGTTACTATCTATAATTCAGGTTCATTTCACTATCCACATAATTATCTGTGTAGATATGTTGAACCTGTTAACACCGAATATGGGTTTTTATTCTTACAGATGATAGTGATGTTTTTTGAAGCGTCTGAGGTAACATGCTCACTGAAAATCTGGTTTAGAGAGCTTGGCTTCTCGATATCTTACGGGGCCTTACTGCTTAAAACATGGAGAATCAGCATGGTGTTTAGAGTGAGATCAGCAACACAGATAAAAATCACGGACTCAGGGCTCATCAGACGCCTCGGTATTGTAGTGGCCGTGTTTGTTGTGTTCCTGATAGCACGAATGATCTGGGGACGGCCAAGAGTCATCACAGGTACAATTTAAACTTTAGAATTCAATTTAATTTGAAATATCCGATATACAATAATTGAATTCCTGCTGTTGCAGATTGGTAATGTGTCGAAAGAAGGCTGTTTTGTATATCGAGTTGTTGATTTGAAGGTTGTCAATATTCTGGATCGATTGTCACCTTAGAAATCATTCTCAAGTGTTGTAGGCTCACTACTGGCTAATGAGCATGTTAAGAGGTTATATAATAATTTGATAAGGAATATTTCCTTATATAAGTAATTATTGAGTTTATCCTGACCCAATTATTGCAATGAAATTATGTCAATTTGGGACAAGCACTTGTGTGAACCTGCCGTGCCACACTAATGTAGTTTACTCAACCCGATTTAATTCTCTACTCTTCTCTTCTACACCTAAATGTCAATATTGTGAGACCAGGAGTAACATTGTTACTTGCTGGTTAGAGTGAGAACAGTGGCAGTGAAAAAAACAAAGACCAACAACCTTGCTGCTCATTAACTCTCCACCTTGCTGACTCTTGTAATCGTCCGCTTTTTGTTACCAGGCACACACAAAGGCGGTCTGAAGGCATACCAGTGTTCATTCGATGTGTGGGATTACTGCCAGGCAGCAGGTAATTAACATACAAGAAAGGTTTGCTGACTTTTGTCTTGACAGCTGAAAAGTTAATAATGCCATGTTGAGCTATTGAACTGAATATAGTTCTCAACACATAAAAGAAAAAGGATTACAGTCTGTTCGATGATTTTTTTCAAATCTCTGTGTCTGTTATATTTGAACTAAGCAATCTAGTATTTTGATCCCTCACAGACATGATCTTTGAAAGATAAATCTTGTTTACGACATCCCTCATGTAAACATAAAGCTGTTAACAGGGGAGCAGTAGGAAGAACATTGCTATATTGAATTTAAATTGTAGTTAAGTTGTAAATGGATCATAAATTATCATGATCTTACTTGTAATGTTGCGTCAGAAAGGTGCACCGATCGCTGTTTCTTAAAGCGTAAATGTTGTCAGTATGAGACTTCCAATAATTTATTCCTTTTTTCAGCAGAGCTGTGCCTTCTCATATGGGGAATAAGATTATGCATCGTGGTGAGAAAAGCTCCTTCAGAGTTCAATGAGAGCCGTTTTATATCCTGGGCAATTTACAACGAAACATTGCTGTCTATATTTCTCAATTTATCATTGTAAGTTGCTTACAAGCATAAGTTTTAAAACTTGATACAAATTTATTATATAATCATAATATATATGTATGCTTGTCTGACATCTTTTCATATCATTAATCTGAAAAATTGAAAGGAGTTGTGTTCTTATCATTTGTGAGCAGATAATTCCTATATTACTTTCTTTACACTTTGCCACACCAGTTGGGATCTGAGCTTATTTTGTATTTTCGCTTCACACACAATGAAAGCAATAACATGCTCCAGGTGAGGCTCGAACTCACAGCCTCCGCATCTCATACTGAATTATAAGTACGGCGCGCTGACCGATTGCGCCACAGGAGCTGGTAATTGCAGCAGAAAATCGACAATTTTTAAAATCCAGGCCTTCAATTTTTCTGATCAGGGCTGCTATTTGGGACTTCGTGAGGAGCAATTAATAAAATGCTAGAGGCAAACAGCGCTCGCTTTTAACTCAAGCCACTGTTGAGTGAAAGGAACTTTTCGACATATCTCGTTTTTTCGTTTCACCCATAGTGAAAACATTATCATGTAAATATTTGGTTAATTGACCTGAATATGTTTTTTCATTTGTTTTTTTAAGGTTATTTCTACAATCGCCAGCAAATCCAGACCTGTTATACGCTGTACATTTTATTCACACAAATCTCACTACCACCGTCACACTTGTATTCTTGTTTATAAGCAAGGTAAACTTATTTGTACATAGTTTTACTCTCTAGTCTCAAACACTCAACCTTCAATCCTTGTTCTCATACATACTTGAACACTTGTGCCACAACCTAACACCAAGTTTTTTCCCCTTTCTCAGTAGTTGGGTGTCTCCCCATGACTGATTTGCCAGCAGTGTGTTGCATATTTGGAGGCAGTCTAGTTTGACATAGGCTGAGCAACTAAATAGAGCCAAAGAAAAATCTCCGAATAATCCTCTAGTCGGTGGTGCTTGATGCTGATGATGATTCGCTAAGTGAAGGTCGATGCTATGGTTTTCTATATATTTTAGGCTTGTCTCATATATAAGCTACTGAAGAAGGGCGATAATAGGAGAGGAAGGACAAGCTCTGTACGTAAGAATACAGGAGGCAGTCAGTTCAAGTATACATCAAAAGGTAACTCTACAAACGCTGATGTGACAGAGCTAAGCGGTGATATAGAGGGTAAAGGGGTGCTAGCCTGGAAAGATGTAGAGGTAAGATAAAGATACACTGCCTGGGGTCTTACAATTAAAATGAGCAATGCTTTACTAAAGCAAGTTGTAACTATCACATCGCTCAAACTTTTGATCACTTCACAAATCGCTCACTAAGAATGTATATAGTTCCATCAGTGAGTGAGCGATTTGTGCGATTAATATAAACCAGACAAAGCTTTGACAATATTAAGGTGCTTTCCTTTCTGCTGATCCTCAAGCTTTTTAAGGAATAACTGTGAGAAAGAAATGAAACTATAACGACGAATTGGCTATATCTGTTACTACTTTTGTCTTCTATATTTTTTGTAACCCTGAAATGTGCTGAACAGCAAAAAGTTTCCTTCTGTTATAAAGTTTTTGAATTGGAAATGTATTTTACTGTCCATCAACTTTAATTATATCTATCTTTTTACAGGAAGAACTCAAAAGAGTCTATACAGAGCTGGAAAAGTTAAAACTTAAAGAGATGAAAGACAGCAACCCTCATATAAAACAACAAACACCATGTCAACATAACGGTGGCAGACATATACCATTCTTTGGCAGCAAGCCGCCAAACAGTACCTCATACCAAACCAAATTCAGTCTTTCTTCGAGCCAGCACGACTCTGCTGCATTCTCTGAGCAGAGCTCTGCAAACAACTCCACCTCTGGTTCCAACCACGAAACTACCACCACCCATGGCCACCTTCCACTGGCTAATGGGACGACGACAACCGTCTTCATTGACAGTGGTACACAGTGTGACAATAACAATGTTGCAGTGGTTATAGAACATTTTAAGCCTTTGAGTAGCGGTATTACACACAAAACTGTCAAATCTATCCATACCAACGGTCAAGTGCCATCGGCAGTAATGGAAAAAATGTTTATAAATCTTGATGATCTTTCGACGGCCACAGCAGTTTAAAGAGGCTTGCGTATTCCTATATATTTTCCCATTGAACATTCTTTTTGATAGATTTTTATTGTCCGTTCTTAGCACCAAAAGATGAATAAATATATTTAATAACAAAACCACATTTGAGTAAAGTAAAAATTAAAAATAGAACTGGCAATAAGGGAATTAGCGTGTAATCAACGCTGTAATATCTCTAGTGAAGAACCCGGAATATTCACAACCATATTGATGTTTACGGTATCAATTATACCTTAGACAGTGCTACTCTTAGTTTGGGATTATTAGAAGTGTGCGAGGAAAAGGAGGGATTTATCTGTCATGTAATTTCAGACACAGTCCAAATAAATATGTGAGGAACAATCAATGTTGAGTGCTGGAGGGAAAGAATAGTATAGTATAGTAACACCTGTCTTAGCAATGCCCTGCATTGTTTAGCCTTTGATGATTCGATTGCCAAGAACCCTCTTGGAAAGGCGTGTTTGGTTTGATTGTGTCAACCACATGCACTGATATATATTTCCATCAGTAAATTACCCCTCCTAATGTTCATCAGCACTCTCAGTGCCTGAGTGCTCAAAGTAATGTCCATCCTCAGTTGCCTCACCTTCTTCTACTTTGTTAGCAGCGAGGTGAAAATCACATTCAGGGTTGTCCCCACCATCAATATCGGATGTGACATCATCAGGATTGTCAGCATTGTCTCCCCTGTTTTCCTCTGGGTTCATATTAGTGCGAGTATTGCTCTTTACACACGCCAAGTCTTTGGTAACAACCACCATATCATCATCAACAACTGTTGCTTGATGTACATTGTCCTTGTTGAATGAAGCATTGCAGCTCTCAATTTGCTTTCGTACTGGATTTTCAGAGTCAGGAGAGTTGGGGCTTGAGTTAGTGGGAGTTACATCCTCTTGGGAGAGGGATCCCTCCTCCTCACCAGTGCTTTTAGCTAAGCATTCTTCCAACGATAACTCAAATAGAGTCTGTTCTGTCATGCTGAGTGATCTTGTATATGATCCAGACGTGTCCTTATCCTCATTCTGACTCGGTTCAATAGATACATCAGTGTTATTGACAAGTGGTGAGTTTGTGCTTTGGGTGGAAGAAAGTCTGCTGTAACCCTGCTGTTTCCACTGCTCGCTGCTAGCACAGAACATAACCGCCCCCTCCTCATTTTCTGCTAGTGAACTCTCAGTCTCTTGTTGCACAGCTATCCTTGCTTCATTCAATGCAGCAATACTGAACATAGGTGAGCTTCTATCTCTTGTGATGGTACGCTTGAGTGTTCGTTTGTTGAACGAGTTGATGGACGCGAGGATATTATGTAATCTGGAAGTGTCATCTGCCTCCAGTGCAGCGAACACCTCATTCCTGATAGATGGTGACTTGTGTCTGGTGGTCCGGGAACTTGTCGGTGCCAGAGACGAATCGCTCTCAATAGCTGTTAAAAAAAGCAAGAATAGCATAGTTTTGAATATGAAGCAATCAGGTTTTTAGGATCAACCAATAAACTACTGTTTCCCGGCTTTATGCACATCAACTCTATTTAGCGAAGTAAGGACAAATGAAAACAACGAAAAGTGATGTCATCAAAGGGAATACAGTATAACAGGGTCTTACCCTTCTGTGCGTCTTGCACTGATTCACATTTAGGTCTCAAGTCATCCAGAGCGTCACTAAGCCTGTACTTCTCCACGGCATCTGTTAGCATATGTCTTATCTTAGAATCACTGGTGAGCTGCAGAGCTGTCAGACCATTCTTATTAGTGAGTAGAGGGTTACTGCTGTGTGAGACTAGCTCTCTCACTATGTCTGTGTTGTTGACCTTGGCTGCCTCATGTAAAGGTGTGTTGCCTCTGATGTTTGTGGCAAGTACATTTGCCTTGTTCTACAAAATGTGTGAAGTTTTGTTGTAGAAAAACAGCCAGCCAGCCAGGCACACCAGGTCTACTTCAAAGCCTTATAATAACATATATCACTATTTTGTGACTGAGCCTTTGTGAATTATCCTCTCTTTGGCCAAGGGAACACAATTCACCTTCACATCAGAGAGTTAGGGCATATGACATATGACCTAAGCTCAAAGTTTACATTATTAAAAGATTGCTCCAGGTGAGGCTCGAACTCACAGCCTCCGCATCTCATACTGTATTATAAGTACGGCGCGCTGACCGATTGCGCCACAGGAGCTGGTAATTTTGTTGGAAAAGTATCAAAACTTTGAGATCTTAACCAGCGTTCGGGAATACAAGAGAGAGAAACAAGTTTGTTGTAATAAAAGAGCCTGCCACAAGGGTCATGTCTCCTTCAAAGCCCTATTTATGACAAATATCACCATTTAGTAAGCGAGCCTTTTCAAATTATCTTATCTTTGTTCAAGTGAACACATCACAATGATTCCACACATTCGCATTATTAAAAGATTGCTCCAGGTGAGGCTAGAACTCACAGCCTCCGCATCTCATACTGTATTATAAGTACGGCACCACAGGAGCAGGTAATTTTGGGAGAAAAGTGACAATTTTTGATATCCTGGACAATGTTTGGGACTTCAGGAGGATAAATAGCTTTAAACAGCACAAAGCTTTCAAATCAAACCATTGCTAACAATGTGGGAATGATCTATTTAAACTAAAATACACTCATCTGGTAACAGTAGTATTATATGCTTCTAGAAAACTAGACAGCATCAATTTCAACTGCTGGATAACTACTCATACATACAATGATACATCTGCGTTCTACAGCAACTAAGAATTCTACTTTGTTTACCAACCTGGAGTAATAGTTGAGTTATCATGATAGAACCAGTCTGACTTGCAAAGTGTAGAGGGGTCCTACCATTACAATCCTTAGAGTTCACTTTAGCTCCATGTTTTATCAACATCTCAACCATCTAAAATAAAAGTAAACTTGGTATCAAAACAAATTGTTCCTGGGTGATCGATAACTTGTTAGCAGTTGTAAAAGTTTCCTCAATCTGAGCCAGCTGCGCTTCTCAATTACATTAATGTCATTGGACACCTGAAATTTGATGCAACTTGATTGTTGTATTCATGATGCAGGGTCGACTATAAACTTGTCACAATCTGCCTAGGCTGTAATTGTCTACCACAGACAGCAAGTACTTCTCATACTGTTTATGCTATTTTCTGGAAATTATCTTTGTTTTTCACCTCAGGATTATGTGCTGTTTATTATCAGAATAATATTATATATGAACGTTTATATATTGTAGTATAATAATAATTGGAAATATTGATGATAAAATGAAGTCTGTGGTTATATACCATACCATACCATTTGAATATATAGACTGGGAAGACTATGTAACAAATGAGAGTACAAGGGAGGAGGCCTAAATAGTTGCGATTGCAATGGGTATGAGGAGGAGACGTCTTCAATGGTATGGACATGTACGCAGGAGAGATAGGGAGGAAGATATTAGAATGGTGGCTTAAATGAGGATACCGGGAAAGAGAAAGAGAGGGAGGCCAAAGAAAAGGTGGATGGATACAGTGAAGGATGACATGCTGAGATGAGGCCTCTCGGATGAAGATGTTGACGACAGAATCAGATGGCATTCTCTGATAGAACTTGGTGCCCTGCAGAACCGCCACCCATCCCGGAACATGGCGGACTAGGTGAGAAATAAATACTGTTGTACATGTAATCAAGCTGAGTTCAGAGTTTACCTGTTTGTCTGGTGTAAGCTGCTGACAGGCCAGATGAAGAGGAGTAAATTGTACAAGGTTAGTTTTACAGTTTACATCAGCGTGTTTCTGTAATAGTATAGTCGTAATCTCCATATTAGATTTCTCGGCAGCGATATGCAGTGCTGTACGTCCCTGCTCATCACTGGCATTTATATCTACCAATGATGCCTGCACCTGGTGAAAACATGTCAAAGTTTTTGTCAATGAGGCTTACATTTAGAAGATTTTAGTTCCTGACAGGAAAAAAATGTATTCAAACATCTCAAATCACATACATCGAATAAATTGATACTGAGACATTTTAGCAATGCTGCCCAATTGTAACTTGTGAAAATTTCAATTGTATAAGACCCCAATTAATGCGACTAATGATATCCAGTAAACTGTTGCTATAAAGTGCATGCTAAATCATCAAGATGAATGCATGTGAAAATGCGAAGAGCTATATTCCGAAAACAACAAGTTCTGGACATTTTCCTTTGATTATAAACTGTACAAATATCCACAGCATAACAGTACTTTTATTTGTGGTTGTAGGAAATGTGAAATCAAGTCTGAGATGCTATACTGTTTGAATAGAAGAATTAGGTTAAAAATTGATATTTTTTAAATAGACATCTCCCAGCGCTGAGTGGGTTAAAAAATGTGGGTTAAAATTGCAAGTGTTGTCTCCGTCCGAGGACTGAGAAATATCAGTGCCTTAAGGGCGCTGCCGCCGTATTCGGCGCCAAGTTATTAGTGCATTAGAAGCGATTGTTGAGAAGCAAAATTAGATTCCCTTGATGAAGTGTATTACCATAGAGCAGGAACAGCCCTTCATAATGAAATAAATTAGTCAAATTGGAGAGCAGTATATCAGTATCCACCAGGAGCATAATCATAATAATACAGTTGTTGTCAGATTTAAAAAAAACACACAGGTTGAGAGAAATATGTGATATAATGCTTCAATAAAATTTCATATCACAATTCGCAATACATCGAGTTTAATTGTTATGAGTGCTACCAATGTGTGTTTGAGATTTAGACTCAGATGGACAATGATGAGGGTTTCCAACATGAATTAACAACACATCAGATATGCTGTTGTTTATGAACATTAAGTTTGCGTATTTGACCAGACAGTTTGGGACCTGATTTGACCTACCCTTTGAGTAGGAGCACATTTTCTACACTGACACAGCGGGTGACACAACTCCTTCTCTATAATATCTGAATCTGTATCTGATGAATCATACTCAGGCTCCGCCCATCCCATCAGGTGTTTCATCTAAAGTAATAAATTCCTATCGTTCAGGAAATATGTGGTAAGCTAAAAATTGGAATGTAATTGTTTGCCTCAGGTAATGAAATTGCTCTTTTTCTATTTTATTGACTGCATACATTTTTCTAAGAATTTGTTTATTGTGGAGACTATGAACATTAAAAGCACTTAAAAAACACTTAAAAACTGTGGGTTTAGAGAATTTGAGTGTTTTGGAAAACAGGGAATTATAGTGGACGCTATTTTTTTTAAACTGACTTGTTCAGGTCACAATACCATAGAAACAACTATTAGATTCACTACCAAATATTAATCATCTATTTCTCACATCTTCCATTTTGTTCAAAAATTAATTTCAAAGGTCAATCATCGTGTGAAGTCATATCATAGATACATACATAGTGATAACAAGACCATAAAAATATATAACGTAATATAATATAACGAAATATTATAAAATTTAAAAATATATATTTTATGTTTATGAACAAAACTCACCATTTGAGTATCACAGTCAGATACAGCACGTAGAAACTTTTTCACTTTCTTGCTGACTTTTATGACAGGGGGATTGAGTGATACAGCCGCAGATTTTCCCTGTGATGAGATATCTGAAGCTAGGAATAGAGGCTGAGATGGCGGTGTCACCGGCTGCAAACAAAAACACAGTTTTTAAGTTAGGGAAGAGACTTTGTCTCCAAGTAAGGTTCCATAGGAGTAGGAGGTAGCTCAGTTGGTTAGAGCGCCTGCCCTCTAACGCGCAAGCGTTGGAGGTCCTGGGTTCGAATCCCGCTGCGGTCTACTGACTACTGGGCTCATATGACGCCCCAGGTGTGCTCCAACCTGTCTGCAAACTGAGAGCAACTTGGCGCCGAATACGGCGGCCGCGCTCTTAAGGCACTGATGTTTCTCAGTCCTCGGACAGAGACAACACTTGCGATTTTTTTTTAACCCACAATTATAGTTGATATTAATGAAGTGATCTTCCCATTTTAATTTCTCCCCACAGACGGCAATTCATATTCCAAAACAATTCATGCCATGTTCTCAGATCACTGCAAGTGCGAGTTAGTGGCATTACATTATCAAAGTACTTAGACAGACCAATGCATAGCAATTTAAATTATTTGAAAATCGAAAAGTGAGTACTGGACAATCAAAAAATAATACTCACAGATAGTAACTCAACAAATCCATCATTAGCTTGTTCCTGGGCTGTCTCTATGGCCTTAGTTAGTATCCTGGCTATTTTACCATCACTGACTAACATCATAGGGGAAGCATTACGTCTATTCCTAGCTTCTGGATAAGCTCCATGATCAACAAGTAATTCCGTTATTGCACCTGTAATGAATACAGTCAATGTAACTGCTCAAGAAAATATGACATTTGAACAACTTGAGCTGTGAAACTTCATGCTTTTCTCATGAGTTACTTACTACTAAAGGTACAATAATGTGTCAAAGAAA
The DNA here is from genome assembly GCA_914767715.1 of Membranipora membranacea. NCBI lineage: Eukaryota > Metazoa > Bryozoa > Gymnolaemata > Cheilostomatida > Membraniporidae > Membranipora > Membranipora membranacea. Next base: position 16,333,273 of record OU612068.1, read on the forward strand.
ACTATCCGTGTAAGCTCAACAGTGCTTCTCATTACGGGGGGATTGATGATGTGCCCTTTTGCCCACTGTTTTTGTATCCCTACCATAGCTCCACTTTGCTGCCAGATGTAGAGCTGTATCTCCGTTCTCATTGGCTGCATTCACATCTAGTGCTGAACATGAGGACTTCTGATAGATCAGGGCGTTTATACACTAAAATAATATATTGTTAAATCAAATAACTGTCTTTATGTGACCCATACAGGCATATCGTAATTCGTCCAAATCAACTTTTCCCTGGCGAGGTTTCCACATAATAAATTATCTGAAAAATATTGTCAAACAAATTGAAATGCTCCCAGATCACTCACTGCATGATGGACTCTCTATATATTCTGAGAGAATGGTTTGTAAATCATTTTGCTGAATTGAAAGGCAATAACAGTGGGGAATTTAGGCAAAGGGATTGCGAGGATTTGGCTCCAAAAGCCCAACTCATTCTAATTGAGAGACACCCAGGGTAAGTACTATTACCTCTTCATGTCCGTTGAGAGCGGCTAAGTGTATGGGTCTGTTACCATCATTATCACTAGAGTTAACATCACCACCACAATCTATCAGCATCATCTGCATATAGACACATATTCAGTGATGCTACCATATGAATGACTGTGGATGAATGAAGTAGCATTAGCTTCAAATGAATTAAGTAATTGCCTCAGAATAGTAACAAAACATGTTAATGAGATAGGCTGTAGGGTAGAAATGTCTCTCTCTGGATACTTCATGCATGTTTAATCGTAGTGGAACAAATTTTTATCACATGACAGCTATAGTAATATATATCAAACTATTAGAGCTTAGCAGGTAAGATGCATGAAAAACTTTTTAGCTTGGTCGAGAACTAAATATGAGTCACATCCAAGTGATTGGCCGGCAGTTGTTTGGTTGGATGGCTTAGGATTTTGACCATTTCAACTAATACCGAATGCTATCAAATCTAACCGTTTCAAGATTCGATTTAGATATCCCTAATAATTCTTGAAAATGTATGATGGGTTATTTTTTTATACACCCTATTATGGACCACTATATACATACAGTGGCACTTTGATGTCCCTTCTGACAGGCTAAATGTAGAGGTGTAGAGCTGTGATAATCAGTAGCATTCACTACTCCTCCATACTGCTTCAAGTGGTCTATTATCTCGGGCTGGTTACACATAGCCGCCTGGTGCATCGCTACAACAAAATGTGACGTAAATAATTATTAAATATATCAGGCTTTAATTGCTTTGAGAGGTATTTGGCTATTAAAAAATTGGTATTACTGACAGTTATCAAAGTCCCACCATACAGGATTGGAGTTGAGTGAATTTGCAATAATCATAATGGCAAGCCTAAAAGTTAAATGTGACCTTCCTACATGTATGTATGTAGGGTCACCTTTTGCATTTATGTTTCTTTTCCTCCTTTAATCGACAATAAAGCGATGCACTGAAGTAAAATTCCACTATATAGTCATGATAACATAAAATCTGACATAAAACTTAAAATCACTGTATTTATATATATAAAAAAAAGAAATACCACTTCTCACCTGTAAAACCCCTGTCGTCTCTGCTGAACACAGTGACTCTAGACCTAGGGTTCTCCTCCTCTTCATGTAGTCGTCTCTCACAGATATCACAAGAGCACAGGGGGTGACACTTCTTACTCTGACTTGTATTACTAGGGTTAGCGGTCGGGTCAGCATCCGAGTCAAGTGAACTCTTTACAGTATCCATATCTCCGATCTTGATGCTCTATCAACACACAAAATGATTTAAATAATTTGGTTCACATATTACCTGGTAGATCATCATGTGAAAAGGAAGAAGCAATATAACATATTGCTTCTTCCTTTTATATTATATCATATTATATTATATTATATTATATTATACAGTATGAGCTACAGATCAAGACAAGGAAAGACAGTCTCTCTAACTAACTTAACCTACTTCTGAAGTTATCACTCCGCCATCGGTCATACTCGCGATTGATAGCTCATAAAAGCATTATGCTAGAATTAAGAGTTCCAATTATTTTTTTTAAATTAAGATTTGCTTTACACTGATATTACTTTCCCATAGCCGATACAACCCTTCATCCATGAACAATATTTTGCTTATTATTATTTCTTAAAATAGCAACTATATTTACCTCAAAGAGAGTGTCAACTAACGAAACCTTCTGCCTGGAGGGTGAGCCACTCTTATGTCTGTTTTTGCTCGCCTCGCTCACCTAAAAATAAAAATAATTAGATCAGTGACTGCTTGAACTTGGAGTTGTCCCTCCCGTTGAACAGTACACCAGTTAATTCAACTTAATTATGGACCAGAGATTCTAAAAGAAGCAAAGGAGCTTAACTGATTTCAGCATTTACCGCTAAAGCATAAAGCTGTAACTCCAAGTGGAGGGTTTGGAAATGAGCAGCAATCTGTAACAAAAACACAAGGGGGACAACTACTTAATACAGATTTAGAACGCAGAGCAACTTTGAATGAAAATGTAAAGAAGCCTCATATAGCTGACCTTTTGTTGATCTTCAGCTAGTACTTTTGTGAGCTCTCCTGATTTCACATAATATAATGCTGCTTCAAGTGTAGATATGTAAAATGAGTATTCATCCATCGACGACTTTGCAAAATGAAACTGGGTCATGTATTCAAAATTAGCCATCCTAATATAGAGAAAGGAGGAAAAAAGTTACATATTGTGAGTAGCCAGTAATTAGACAGTAATTACCATAGACATAGTAATTACAGTGATAACAGCATAACTTATCAGCAGGAAATTAAGCAGTTATTGCGTAAAATCTGTGACACAAATAAATATCAAAATTGGTGAACAATCAATGGACTTGGGTATTGTATGTCTCATGATACAGCTTTATCATATATTCATGGATACAAACAATAGAAAGCTCAGGGCTTACCAGGTTGGTAATGATGATCGAACAATGAGAAACACCAACATAGGAATCAAATCATCAGCAGTCAACGGCTCAATTTCTAAAAATAAGTAAACAAGTGTATGATTAGGAGTTGTCTTCCCGATGCTGACATCCAATTTAAAAACTACCTTGTGGCAGCAGACTTTGTGTTTACCCCTAAATAGATACTAACTCCCAGTTTTGTCACACAAGTGGCACTTACAGGTAAAATGCCAATTAATTTACACTTATAACATCTCATATATAAAGTTCTCACACAAAGCACCAACATATATACTAGTTGGGTATATATTCGTACCCAACCACTGCCGAAACATAGCGGAGTTGAAATGCTTGCTTCAGTGCTGATGTGGGAGTTTCTCCCATATTCAGTGCGGGAAGGTCTGAGAGAGCACAAATCCTCGAGATGTGGAGTGTGGTAACCAGCATCGCGGTACCAGAACCTACCTCGGGCTGTCCAATGGCAGATGAGGCTCTCATGTGCTCATGGGTGCTGATGCCTAAACAGCCTTCAGTTGAGATAAACTGTGTGATAGCGAAGTAAGTGCAATGAGCAAGGTGGCATACTGTGCCATAACTCAATTCAGACTACTCTTCAACTCAGCTTTCTTTTGTTAAATAAAATTTTAAAATTTAAAGGACACAGCACCTACAATCAGGTAAAATTTGGCTTTTAGTTTGTGTTCCCGTGCTGTTTTGATTGGGACGGATAGCTATACCATGCACGGTGGTAGCGGCAATCCTCCAAGAAAACATTACTGGCACACAATATACTTCATCTCATCATACATATGTAGCCTGGGCAGGCGATCTGGGCTGTTTGGAGGGAGCCAGCCCACCCGCCCAAGACAGCCTGCCAAGGCTATTATATATGTATTATCAACTTTATTTATATATTGAAAAGCAGACAAACCTTCAGCATTACGTGGGCTTTGCATGAGTGATAGAATTACTCTCTTTACGCAGGCCATTTTAGCTAAAGGAGTACTGAAGGAGTAAAAATTCAACAATTCCCTTCTCGCCCTCGGAATGTTAGCGCTGAAAGAGGAAAAAAACACACATTTTACCATCATTCCTTTTTTATGCATGCTAAGATTATTTTCAGGTCTCATGATTGAGAAAAAGGTTTAACCTCCTGGTATTGCACCATGTGTACATCAAACTTGGTCAGATGGAAACTATGAATAGTGGAAAATTCTCCTTTCAGAACATGCTCATTACTACTGATAAAGCAGGATTTATACCGGACGCCCTATTATTAACCCAGGTGAATGGCTATATTAGCATCACTTCAGTATACCCCTCCACAACATGTGACTGGTTCTCTAAGTCGACGTACAATCTAAGGTAACCAACCTAAACTCTGAGACAATACCGAGATCTTTGAGCTGTATCTGTGACAGGTTTCTGTTTATCTTATTCAGTTTGGCATCCTCACCAGCCATAGCAGTACAGATAAATTTGAAGAGGTCATTGTAGATTGTGTGATTGATGTAGGTCTGTAAAAAGAAACTAGATGTAAGAATTACCCACAAGTCTACAGCATTCAATATTTATAAAATATTTTAATATTATCCTGTTTTCAAGTATTAGAATAAAATTCCTAAACACGGTATTACATGTTCAGTTAGTATAAAATGTGCCCGTTGTGTTCTCGTATATGGAATCTGAATCATTCTTTTCAAATTTTACTGCGTAAGGTACATGTGGTTCTGTGGTTCTTATTTATTAATTTCAGGTGATCAGAGTGCACAATTTCACAACTCAAATTTGGTTGGAAACAGTCTGTTAAAGTTACCTCAACAGAGATCTTCAGATTGTCAGCTACATGCTTGTTCAAGTTCATTCTCTTTTTCTGAAAAAAAAAACAAAACAACATGATTAATTTCGACTGCTAGGAAGAAAGTAAAATGTGAGAACGGAAGCCCACCTCAGTAAAGACTATGATTGACAATAAGTATTACATAATAATAATAAAAATTTTCTTTCCGACTTCTGCCCAGTGATGACTTCCACTTTTCATTACAATGCGGTCAAATAAGAGTTCAAATTAGGACAACCGATGTTTGCACACTGACCTCACTCCTCCAAAGGAGTACATTGATCAGACGTCAGACTAGAGCCACAACACAACAAAACAGCTTATTATGTGTTAGTATAATCTTTATTTTTTTTTAATTCTTTATTCATAAGCTTTCTTTTTTCCTTTTTCTCTTTTTTTTCAGCACTATTCGGAAAAAATTCTGCAATCGGAATGAAATGACTGCCAATAAAAGTGTTAAAGAAAAACTTGACGTAATAAGAGATTGTTAAAAGAAATCAAAGTTGTTTATAACGAGTCTCGACACATACCAGTGTACTATCCTTTGAACTGGCGATTATACATTTAGTAAACAGCAGATGCATAGTATCTATAAGGCCCTGTAGTTGTAGATTAGATGAGCTCTGGTCACTCAGTCCCAGGGCTACTTTATGACTATTTATCAGCTTATCTATGATCTTCTTCAATGAGCAGTCTCGTCCTACGGAGATAACAGAGGGATATATGTTATATACAGTGAAGAGTGACAATAAAGAGAATTTAAAACCACTGTTAAAAGAATACTAGGTCAAGGATGGGCAGAAACTGGAAAGAACTGTACAGTTAGCAGTGATGATTGTACAACAAAAGAATAATTTTTTTATTTGATTTGAACTAAAAATGTCACCCAATCTTAAAAAACTTGCGCCAGACATTAGTCAGACCAAAATAAATTTTGAAAGGAGATATAGATAGGTTGTAAAAAAACTAGATGAAGTTTGATTCTGTTTGCATGCATTCCAAATTGCTCCGCTCGACTGATAGTGGAGGAGCAATCCAAATGCAGATCAACAGGATCAAACTTCATCTGTTACAAAAGATATACCACAATGTGAAGGATTATGTTTCATTCCTCAACAAAGGTTCAACTTACCAGTAAAGAGTAGTTCACTGGAGTCCTCGACGTTTTGTATTCTGAACTCAGCTGTCTGAGCGTGGAGGGAAGCCGATGGGGTCGTACCCTCAAAACTCAGAGGCCTATCTACACACCACACCTGATATCGAGTCTGTATGTCTGTGTAAAATGTCTCATTAAACAATACCTGGATCTGTAAACAAATGAATAGGTTTTGTTTCAAAATAAGTAGTGGAGCCAGAGACAACAAGATAATCAATAGTCTTTGGTGGAGTACTGATGCACCTGGTCTAAAAGCTAAAACTGTATCGTCTTTATGATTACAGTATAAGGATTCAGCAACAGTTTAAAGTGTTCAGTTCAATTGTGGTGTGTCCTCCTTTGGAAATTATCACAGACCTAGTGCCAGAACACCCATCATGGCGACCTGTCATAATGCATCTTGACAGGACTCCGAGCCTAATTGAGGTTCAGTCACTTTGACCTTCTTCTATGTGTTGGCTGGATCTGAATTTGTTGATGATCTTAGAATAAAAAATATCCTTTTTTAACATGACATGAAATTCTAGGAATACACTGTCATAAAACAATAAGAGTGATTAAACTTTGCTGGGAATATAAATATTGTCTGAATTTTCTTACCTTGGCTGGTTTGTCAAAGCCCTCTCCAAGGATGATGATTTTTTCTCGTATCTGAACATTCTGTGGTGGAAAAGAGTACAAATATGATTTTTTTTTCTACCATATCCGGATGCAACTTTAACTCCTCCATAGGTTAAAAATGCAAAACTACAATGTCAACACTCATTTTATGTAATTGGTATTATTCAGTCCTAAATTATTAAGGGGTTGAAATCTAGTACTTTGACAGCTTTCTGTCAATAATTACTAGATTCAGATCTTTATAAAAATCTGTGAGAAAAGCCCAATTGTTGTAGAATATACATACAATAATAGAAGTTCTTGTTACTTGTAACGCCACCAGCAACCTATCTACAGAAAGTCTTGTGTATGAAAGTTTAATTAAACTCTTAAACTTTCATACACAAGACTTTCTGTAGATAGGTTGCTGGTGGCGTTACAAGTAACCAGGACTTCATACACTAGAGGAGTAAAGTATTGAAGCATGAAGAAACATTCACCGTTGTGCACAGCTACCATTAATTCACCATCATTACATCTTATAAACTCCTTCCTACCTTAGCTAGTGAAACTTGGTGCTAGTCAATCCTCATGTGCTAGACAAAACTATAGTTTCGTTGAGCACGTGTGAATTTACTTGCTAGCTAACATTAAGCCGATCCACAAAGCTATAGCTAAGATTTACTGATCTAGGGTAGCCAATTCTTACTAATTTTTCACCACCAAAATTCACAGCATATGAGCCGTTCCTGACTTGGCATCTTATCTAACGGTTAATGTTTATTGTTGATGTGTTATCAGTCTATTTTGATCAAATTTACAAACACCACATCGTCTAATGACTCAGTACCTTGTCACTAGCGGTTTTATATTGAGACGGTTCTGTTTCTATCAGTACATGGCTCAGAAAATCCAACTCTGTCAATGTGTGAGATTCAAAAGTTCCGACCTTTGGAACACATATCTACAAAACGAAACAAACCCATGATAAGAAATCATTCAATGAGTGAAGGAAGTAGAATGAATTGCCAGGAAATGTCTATGAGGTAACAGCAAGTAACTTCCTCTTACATCTACAATCAATATGTCAGAGATCCTGTCACCAGGGAGGGTGGTCATCCCACCCTCCCTGCTGTCACAGTAAACGGAATATTATAAAAGTGTGAATTAGTAGCCTTGTCATGCGGCTAATTTTTTTGTTAAGGGAGTAGCCTTGTATTCCTCGCTGTAGTATGAGCTATGAGTATTAGCTTTTAACCAGATAGCCTAGCGTTATCACAGCGACCCAACAAATGTATCACAAATGGGGCCGCTGTGATATGGCTGTTTGGTGTTTCTAAAACACTTATGTCTACGCATTAGATAAATAGTTATATTAAATCGTATATGATCGCTAAATGTCCAAAAAGAGATAGTAAACTGAACAGATTATGGAACAAATGGAAATTGCATCTGGTAAATACAGTGCTATTTATGTACGCTTAGTGAATATGCAGGGAATAAGTATGTGCATAAAAATTTAAACAATGACAACCAAGTTTAAAATGTCACAATTCTCATAACACATTAAAGCCATATACCAGACATCTCCAGATGATCCCACAGGAACAAATGGAAAAATATTGTAAACCAAGTTCTTTCCTTACCAGCCAGCCATTTTCCACAGCGCTATGATAAAGTGATGAGCAGGTCTCACAGAACTGCTGGAAGAACTGATTCTCCATCAGATCCTCATCATATAGCTGAGACATCTCCATCTTAGCTCACTGTGATGTGTTCAGTCCCTCTGGATTGGTTCTCAAATCAATAAGTTAATCTGAATAAATGAAATACCAATGAAGACAAACTAAAGATGTTATAAAATAGGGAGCATCTGATTGTAGTACAATGTAGCTCAGGAGGCTTTGTGAGACAGAATATGAGAATCGTGTGTAGAGGTGGTAATTTTTTTTTTTTGGTAGCTATGTAAGGTTCGGTGCCAACATTAGAAAAAAATGTGGCATCTTAGTCAGCATTTATTTATCTTGGGTCTATATGAAAGAGTTAATCGTGGTTATAGGAAAACAATGATTTTTTTCAGAAAACCTTGTCCTTACTATCATGGTCAATAGGATGATGAGAAGTAACCCTCTCACTACCAACCAAGTCAAATATCACACTAATATCAGGGCAATCGTGCAAAAGCAATCTACTGCCGAGTCTTGTTAGACAAGGAGTAACAGGTACGACACCTTGTGTCAACTAATTCTTTGCTTTGAATGAGATAGCAGCGTCAAGGAGAATGAAACAGTTCACATGTGTCAAGATGGCTGGCCCTCGGATGTTGGAGGGAGTCATCATTACGGCTCAAACCCCTTCCCTCCCTAGACTTACCAGCATGTTACTTATTCAATATCCATTCCATGACATGATCATTGACAAGGTATACGTGTTTGTAACTCCAGATACCTATGGAGTCGGGAACATTGTGTTGCTGAATGGTTGCTAATACCATTCCCCTTTGTGATACACTTGTAGTTCAAGGTATCTGTCCTCACGGGTCCCAGTAAATTGACAAACAACCAACACCACCAAGGGCCCCTGATGGGTTAAGTTATTGAACTCAGATATGATGATGCAGACACTGGTAGAAAAAGCAAGGTAGCAGGGAGTCACAACTACTTCTTGGTGGTAGTGGGTATCGCAAAGTTAGTAAAGGCTTTAAGCAAGGAGTAAGTACTTCTTGATTTAAGTCACAGGGGCCCACCTTGTTATCCATGCTACTCTACTGTTTGATTTGTTATCACAGGTCTACTCCAAAACCTGGGATTTTGGCAATGTTTGACCAATGAACTAAAGGTTTAGTTCATTGGTTTGACTGCCCCCCTTGAGTTTTTGTTGTTTTGTTGGGGGGCAGTCAAACATTGCCAAAATCCCAGGTTTTGGAGTAGACCTGTGTTTGTTAATGTTATACTTACTATAATACATAGTACATACATACTCAGCTGTCTACATTGAGCACACTGTGATGGTATTTACTAGTAAAGTTCACATCTAGGTCAACTAGTCATCTCAACTAGTCTCATCACTCACTGATTTGCTCTTTTTGTGACTTACCATGTTCCAGTAATCACACACAATCAAGGACTAGTAAAAGAGCACAACAATTATTCCAAATCAACCAATAATGTAAATTGTTTCAAGAACTCATGTGACCTTTGTTTACATGTGCAGGGTTTGGTTAGTGTTGACCTATAAACCTGGCCAATGAGATCTATTCTTCAATTAGGAAAAGGCAAATACAGAGTTGTCGTCTCAATCAACATGGTAACACAACTATTCAGTAACCAATGAACTAAACCTCCTAAAGCAGTGACTACCATTCAAGGCAGCCAATTTGGGACAAACTCAGCTTAGTGTTTGGACAGTCATAAAATAAGTGCATTAAATTATCAAACATTCCTCACTAGCACTCAACAATGAGCTCGATGCAAGAACTCCGGATAACAGAAGTTATTAGCTTATCACTTTCTTTCATTGTTTCGCAGTTAGAGGTAGTTCCTTGTTTACATATTTACAGTTTACATATAATTGCATTGATAACAATAACATACAAAGTGGGGAGATTGGTTTGAGCATTATTGAAATGGAATAAAATGCATGGTAGATTCAAAATACGCTTGTCATAGAGCTTTCAGGCAAACCTTTATACACCAATCACACTGTTTTTTGTAGCTGACAAATGACGATTTATAAACTCTTTAATGCAATATCAAATACATAAAAAGTATATAGTATATAAAAGTAACTTCTTTTGGAATAATGGTGATGTATATACAACATTGAAATCTAGAAATTAGAGAATAGTTTTGGCATTGAAAGGGTTAGGTTCTGTAAAAAATTTTATATAGAGGTAGAAGACTATAAAGAAAAAAAATAGTTTTACTTTGAGCACTCTACATAGAAAGCAACTCAATGGTGTTTGATATTGAAATTGCTGTTTAGACAATTAATCTTGTAGATTGAGGTTCATAATATCAGATCTGCTCCAGCTAGACCTGGTTTCAGCCAAGAAGTACTCCTTGTCTCAACCCTCATAATCTTGCCAACTGCCTGGCAGCCTAATAACTGGTGGAGGAGAGAGAATTGCAACCAATGTTAAGATAAGAGCGGTTGATATCCGTCTCTCCTTGATCTGACTGCAGATGGCTTCTGATGGTTTACAAACTTCTTCAGTTTTTGCCATACTTCTCTCATTGTCCGAGGGTCATTTCTAGTCGACTCTAACTGCATTAATAAAGAAGCAAGAGGTATCAATCCCAAGTATTATTTGTTTATTTGTTGCATTACGCTGTGAGGGAATGAAATACACCAAAAGAAAGCTAGCGAGCAACAGAGCAAAATCTTCACTATCCCATGTATTTGCCGACTAATTGGCCAAACATCAATTCAGGGATATACATATTGATATCTGTTAATCATTCGAGAAGGTGGGTTAACATGTGAAGTTGTTCAAGAGTGAAATCAGCTTCACTCGATAATTCATTATGACTTACAAGTCATGTACTTTATATATTTACATACTTACCAATTCAATGACATTGGCTTCTATCATTAATGAGCGTACTAGATCAATCCTAGATTCCTGCAGTTCCTCCAGAACTAGGATCATAACTCGCCCTTGATTGAATGTAGCTGTGGAGAATAGCTCATTTCCTACAAAGTTGAATGCAGACAAGAAGGAACTAGAAAGAAAGGTGACTGCGACTTTTCTTATTTATATTCTTTATGCAAATTTTGGCATTCCATAATCAACCACCGACCTAGGCATGTATGAAACATTATAGCAATCCAGCATGATAAATAATATTACTTATCATGCTGGATTGCTATAACTAGGCAATTGGAAGATATGTTCCGATTGCCTAATTATCCTCAAATCAAACGGTTGAACTCATATGATGCAGTGCCTTTTAGAACTATGACAGTCATAGGAAGACAGCCTCTCAGCTATAACCTTTCCTTTAAAATGGTGAGGCGGAAAGGTTAACAGACATTCCGCAAATTAAATTGAAAAATAAGAAAACAGTTGTGGAGGATAATTGTCTAAAACGATTGTCTATAGTTTGAACCAAGAAGTTAGCAGAGGTTTATTCAATAAACCTAGTGTATGTTTGCAAGTAGGGTCAGTTCATTCGACCTGAGGTGGCAGACTGACCAGGGAGAATCCATTCTCCCTGGACAGACATAGCAAAAGTCGAGTATCGAGGCTCTTTGGTACACAGCTTTTTTAAATATCCCTTCGCCTCCACAGAGGCAACTACTTGTTCTATTTGCACGTAAGGCCAGTTTCAGTTTGACCAGGTTCTGCTTCGAAATTGTCAGCTCTTTACCAATGAGTTAGTTGTCTCTAACTCCTCTGTATTACATACCAGCAAATTCAACTTCTGAAATACATTCTGTTTCTGCGAGAAAAGAGTTGGACAGAATCAGAATAATCTTTCTGCTTTGATTCATCACCTTGCTACATTCTTCAAAAGTTATCGTTCCTGAAATGTCATCGCGTACACGAATATAGATCTTGTTTTCCTAAAAATCGAAAACAAACATGACTTAATTTTATATCTGGGTGTCTTAAAACATATTAATATTGCTGTCATACAGGGGTTACAGAATCTTTTATCCGGGGGGGGGGGGGGATAATAAGCTCATGTATGTTGCTAGTTCAACTTCCTTGAATTAATACCCACTCATCAGGATAATGGAATAGTAATGGGATAAATGTATAGGCGACCAGAATCTCAGTTTCTTGACCAAGAAACAGCCTCATTCTTTGATAGCTTTTACTCAATCTCAGACCACAACCTATTGAAGGGTGGGTTATGATACTAATATCTATCTCAACAGCTATAACACTCACCCTTCCGTCTGGTTCTTGAATGTTTATTGGTTGTGGGTAATCTCCACCCTCTAGCTCTCTCATAAGCTCCTTCACCCAATCAGTATCCTTGTTACTTTTAGAGTTGAATATCACCATGGCATCATAATGGCATTCATCCTGCTGCCTCAAGTATCTCATAGAACGAGTGAGATAAGGTATGTTTGTCAGGTACCAGCGCAGTTGGTAGGTCACGATGATTATAAGGACGAGTCCAACCAACCCTGCAACTCCGTCAACCACCCATTTGTAAACGCATTGAAATTGAGGCTGCTTATATTCGGATATTTTCTGGTTTAGTAAGTTACTAGGTTGAACGCACTGTAAGTCTTGTCCGAATTTCAACTTTTTAGACCTTTGTACCCATGACTGGAAAAACAGCTGCCCACAGGAGCAATCAAAAGGGTTTTCATCAATCCTCACGCTTCTCAAAGAATCTTTTGATTCTATTTCGTTCACGAATTCTACATCAAATAAAGATATCTTGTTCTGAGATATCATTAGCCTTTCCAGTGCCTTGCAGTGGTTGAGGAGCTTGGAATCGAAAGTAGTCAGCCTGTTGTTAGACAGGTATAGCGACTGTAAGTTGGCATTGTAAAGAAACATATTGTTATCCAAAGAAACAATCTGATTGCCGATCAGGTTCAAATGAGACATTTTCACCATTTGATAGAAGATGTCATTTGGAATGATGGAAATTTTGTTATCTGATAAATCCAGATAGACCATGTTGGTGAGATTTTTAATTGTTTGGTAGTTGTGGTATTTGAAAGTATCCTCAGGATTTTGGCTGAATTCTATAGCATTTTCCTTTGCATGTAATGCCTTGAGTGTGGGGCATAGCAACTCAATGGATACAATCTCGTTTTGAGGTATGTATAAGTTATTGAGCGCAGGCATGACGTGACACAAAGCTGACATCTCTTGATATGACAACCTTTTTATCAAATTTGAAAAGAGGTCAAGCGTGTGAATACTGGAAGGTGATGCAAGCGCCTCAGGGTTAGAAAAAATTGGCAGACTCAAAAGCATGTTTCTTGATAGACCAAGTTTGCCCAGATTAGGGAAACTCTGCAGAAGAAAGGAAGCGTTGTAATTGAAAGAAGCATCTGTGAAGATGCCACAGTCACTGAGATCCAGCTCAAGAACAGACTCCATAGGTTGGTTTCTCCCAGCACCCCATATCGGTTGTTGGCCAATCGGGTTGTGTTGTAGACGTAGCTTACTGATTTTCAGGCCATCTAATGCACCATCTTCTATTGTGGCAATCCTTGACCATCCAAAATTCAAGCTCTGCAGATGAGTCAAGAATCGAAATATACCCTTGCGAAGGACGGTCGCAAAAGGTCTATCTCCATATTCAAAGCTGATAAAAGCCAGATCAGTCATATTTTGTAGGCCAGATAGAGTCTCATTGTTGAAGTAGCACAGCGTATCCAAAGGACCTTGATAGCGCCATCTTTCTGCTTCTATGTGCTGTAAGGTTGTACTCAAGTTTCCGAACAAACTTTGAACTTTGCTTGGGCATTTGTTGAATGGCGAGACATTATTTAAACTCAAAAAAGTCAAACCACTAAAAGGCTTCAGGATTGAAAGATCACCATAAAAAAATCCGCTTTCACTAAGATTCAGATGTGTAACATGTTCTATTGGTGCGAAAAAATTGTGACTTATGCCTTTACAGTCTTCCTCGCTTCCCAGTCCAGCTAAGTTCAGACTCTGCAGTTCTCGTAATTGTTTGAACTCTTCACCTATTGAATCCTTCCCATTGCACACCCGAAAATCATTGTAAGACAAGTCCAAACTTCTTAGCTCAGTCAATTTTGAGAAAATTTCAAATGGTAACTGAGGCAGCAACCGGTTGTCGCTTAATATCAATGTGTCAAGGTCATTTTCATCCCCAAAGATATTGTAATGCAACACTTTGAGTGTGGAATAGTGAATTGTAAGATTACGCAGGAGCTTTGACCGCTGGAATGCACGCTCGGCGACATGGTCAAGGTTGCCTTTGATTGTGAGCTCCACCAGATGCGGATAGTAGTCGAGCATTTCACCAGTGAGTGTGAAACTTTCATTTCCTTTATAGTCTATCTGGAGTATCTTTGTTTTGGGATCTAACGACAGTGGGAATGGGTTCCCCTTAATGATGGTACAGTCTGTTGACGCCTCTGAACAGTGACAGTATTGAGGACACACTGAACCATCGACTAAATAAGGACAAAACAACCAGACCAGTTTGAGGAAGATTGATAACGACTCAGCCATGGTTCAGATCCTACAATAGAAATCCAGTCGAAGCACCAATCATCTCAGAATTCTAGATACATCAAACATCAAGTAAGTTATTATCCTACCTACAACAGTGATCATGTATCAAATAGCATAACTGATGTGGAAACTAAAGTTGCATGTTTCACCAAAAAGTGTCTTTAACTCTTGTTTTCACTGTCTCAAGAGATTATTCAAGTAATAAACCTATGGTGCACTATATAGTGCTAATGCTATTCCAACAAAGCGGTTGCAGAACTGTTTCATATATGATAAAGGCTGCAGGTTTACCTTAAAATGATGACAGCTGTAGTTTTAACGCTTTCTTCCACTCTCCTCCTTGTGTGTAAAATAAGTCCTTGCTAGTAGGCAAGTCTTGTGACATGTGACATGTGACTTCCTCGTTGTTGTTGTTGTTTTATTATTATGAGATTACAATAGCATATCATTATGAGATTACTAAGCATCAACAAAGTCATTGAAACTGTTATACAACAAAGTTTGATTCTTTGATCCTATGAGTGACCTATATAACTATTGAATTTATGTCTGTCAAAATCTATAAATCGAGTTAACACCTTTAGCACAATTTAGTCTATGGCACAACTTCAATTTTGCAGTACTAAAAGTTCTATACAGAATGTGTGATTATATAACCATCAGGGGAAATTCACTTGAATTTAGGATCTAAGATTTACACCAGTATTAGGCATATGTAGATGCGCCTGTATTTGATGATCAGGAAAGCGATTTCAAAATTAACGCCATTTCTTCACTTTGCAGTGCTGTGATGTGAATTTTTACTGTACATGTTAGTAATTGTAAATTTTCTAACATTTAAGTTATCTCCCTTGAAAAAAATAACAAACGACGGTAAAAATAAGAATGTTATTATAGGGTCAGTTGTGGAAAGAAGCTAGTACGAATGAACAACTTCTCGATTTCCAACATGTAACACTGACTCTGTGTCAAAACTTAGTCACAGTATACAGACTGATTGATTGATTTGTATTCTATCACTAACTGTAAGAGTTGTGAGAAAAAGGTTGCTGGTACACGTACTCTGCTAGAAAATAATGAAGTTGCCTTACATACAAAAAATAGTGTTATTATTAAGTAGTTAAATGATAGTATTATTAATATAAATGCACATATGTATAAAAAATCAGTCTTTTCCCCAGGCAGTACGGTATTTAGGGTGTCTGAGCCGACCTGAGGGGCATTGTTTTAGGTAATTCTGGATAAAATGTTCATAATCAGTGTATATCTGCATTACACGATTCTTTATCGCATCTTTGAATATTTTGCGCATGTCCTTATCACGTTGTTAAATGGCAGGATAGAGGACTGGTAGACAATACATTACAGGCCCGTAGTTCTAGGGGAAGCAGGGAGGCACTGCCTCCCCTAAAAAGCTAAATACAGCGGCCTAAAAACACTATAATCGGATAATCCGATGTCAGAATCAGCTCCTCTGGGATTTCCATTTGCTAATTATATGCCTTAAATTGCTTCAGGAAGAGCTTACAGCAACTCATGGAAGTACTTCGGACCCGCCACATACTTTTGCCTCCCCTACTGTTTCATCTAAACTACATCCCTGCATTATAAGTGACACAATAAAGCTTTTAAAAAGCATGCATGCTAGTGGCTTGGTACGTAAATACAGAAAGTTTTTAGTTATATACATCCTTTGATTTGCCTTACGAACAACAGTTTGAATGTGGGCTTCAAATCTAAGCTTCTGGACAATCTCAACACCAAGATATTTAGTAGTCTCACAAAAAGAAATAACTGACCCATTTAGTAAGAGGCTAGGGCAGAAGGTTTAGTTGGAAATAACAGACACGCTTAATTAAAACCATTACAGTGCTATACTAGCTATGCTAGTTTTCTTTCTCAACATTGTTGGGAGTTACAACATTATTTGTTCGTTTATGGAAACTATAATCATTAACAACGCTTCACCGTTGCTTACTGGCTAAATCATCAGTGTCACCTGCCATTGGCT
This sequence comes from Membranipora membranacea, assembly GCA_914767715.1. Lineage (NCBI taxonomy): Eukaryota > Metazoa > Bryozoa > Gymnolaemata > Cheilostomatida > Membraniporidae > Membranipora > Membranipora membranacea. Next base: position 16,350,023 of record OU612068.1, read on the forward strand.
GATTTCCATTACCCCTTATTCATTTCTTTGAAGGATTGCTGCACCACTCAATTAGGTTGATTATGGCCTCAAACTACAAGGAGGCATTCTAGTCTGTGGGATGTATACTCATCGTAAGAGTATTTTAGGGCACCTTGTGACCATTTTTTAGAGGGGCCAGCTGAAACATAGATTTTTCACTAATCAGTAAATTGCAAAATATCAAACTAGGTGACATGTCGGTTGTATGTTATTAAAATCACAAGGTTCTGTTTCCGACCAAAGGCTGATATATTATGTGTTATGTATTGTTAATTTTAATATATTGTGTTGTAGTTTTCAAGAAGCCTCGTCACTAAGCCGGTTTTTGAAATTTATCAATACTGCTGGGAGACTGGATAATCTCAGCTGTTAATGTTAATTTTTGTTTATGTTTATAATCCTGCTAAGAAAAAAAAATCAAAATATAAATTTAGTAGCCTGTCATGCGGCCATTTTTTTGTTTTCACTCACAAAACGATCAAATCACCTGGTCACTGGTCACATGTAAGTATAATTATATAAAACATCATGGTATTTGGTAGATCAAGTTTGATCCATTTTTCCCTCCTTGAATTGCCCCCCTTCGGCGTGTCAGTAGAGGGGGGCAATTCAAGGAGGGAAAAATGGATCAAAAACTTGATCTACCTAAATACCATGATGTTTTATATAATTATACTTACATGTGACCAGTGACCAGGTGATTCGATCGTTTTGTGAGTGAAAACAAAAAAATGGCCGCATGACACGTAGGCTAGTTTTCACTGATAGTATCCTTCAAATAAAGAGGAAATTCAAAAACTTTCCATTCATTCATCGTCATTGTTCATTAACTAGGAATTCCCAATGAGTTGAATTAATAAATTGAAAGGCTGTAATGCTTTTATAAAGCGATATATATCGCGTGTTTACCTACCTGTGACCAAGGTGAACGGATATTCTCCCTTCTGTGACTTTCCAAGCCAGTCATGGAAGGCTGGTGGGAAATACAATGCAGATTGGCTTTTGAAAAATAACAATCAGGCCACACAAAAATAATGTGTAGATATTATTGTATTATTGCATTATTGTTTTCTAAAGTTCAATTAATTTATCAGAATTAAAGTGAACGTGGCCTTTCCTGATTACTTCCTTACTTCTGGGATATTTGCCAAAGGAATTAAATTTCATTTAGTTCTCCCACCTCAGGATCAGAACCAGAAGTTTACGATGGATACTTTAGCTGCTATTATAGCTGTGTTGGTTGTGATAGGTGCGGTGATTTTGCTGGCAATAATTTGTAAGTGCTGTTGCAAAGGGATTCTTTCTCTTGTTACTTGTTGCAAAATTACAAAGGAACCAGACTATGATATAGAGGCATATTCTTATACACGCAAATCATCGGGAAGCTCGGACAAGGCTCTTATCCAATCTGATGGATCTATGGACTCAGAAACGGGGGATTGTCCGCCAGTCTACACCCCTGTGTGCCACATTGATAGTGAAAAAATCGGGCCACTTTACAACAACAATACACAGAAGAGTGGATATTATACTAAATGCTCACCTCTTATGCCTCCATTCTTACAGCAAGAATGCTTTCATTACTTTCCACAGGGAGATATGCAGACACACGCATCTGGCTTCTTTAGTTCTACGGCAGTCCACCACGCACATGGAGATTGTGTGGATCCATTGTACTTAATCTCAAAAGCCGGGGCGTTTGGTCCAACCTCCCGGAGACCAAGAGAATAACCACTGCGGAAAAGTTGTCGATAGTCAAAAATGGATGAGGTAAGTATAAAAACTTGCACTCATTTATCTAAGCAGTTCTGTATGATTTGGATTCAAGAATAAATGGCTCAAGTAAAATGGATACAGTGCAGTCCACTTAATTCAAACCTCAGGAGACCACTACAGTTTTGTCCTAATTAAGCAGAGTCTGAATTGGAATTCATTATGATTCGGCTGAAGGGACCAGATTTCCTTGTCTGAATTAACAGGAGTTCTGAATTATTAAGGAGTACTCTGTCATTCATGATCTGGTTCAAGGACATGTACATAACGTTTATTACAGTCAAGTAAACGCTTAATTTGTTATACAAAAATAAAGGGAAGAAAAGACAATCCCGAACAATAACCCATCAATTATCTGTATTTTAGATGAATAGCAATTACTGAGACTTGTTCAAACTCATTCTGAATAACGGAGAACTCTCTCTCAAGGATATTTTCTAGTCCTCAATACCTCGCATCTTATGCTGTGGTCAAATCCTGCTGCACAAAACCATTTATCCATTTATCAGGGATAAAATCTTTGGATGATGGTAAATGTAAACAAAAATGTATATTTATATTATATATACAGTGCTAAATTCACAATTTGTATCTTGTATACTCTCATTTGAGGCTTTCCTTTTTAAATCTAGATGAAAACAATGTTCTTTTTTTATATTCTTCATCTTTGTTTCATTTCTAAAGCTTTGATGAATAACAAATAACTACCCCATCAACTTGAAAATTTCAATCGAAGTGATCACTGTTAGATAAAAGATACAACATACAGTGGTGCGCGTACCACTGCACAACACACAGGTCTTCAGCTAGAAACCATGTGTCAAGCGCTGTTTCGAGGCCTTTTCTAGTACAACCTCCTCATGGCCAGCCCCAGCAGCATGAAGCCACCCCTGTGTGTTGATGAGCATCTCAATCAATCTCATCGATCCCTCAGTGCATTTTGAAAGTTTCGGTGGTTTGACATAATTGGTGTGTTTACACTGGTGCGCAACCAGGGAGGCTGCGAACTTGTCATTGTTTCAGTGCAACAATGTTCGCCCCATCACTCTCATGCTTATACTCTAAGCCAAACCAGTGCAGGGAGGTTCGCTTTCCATCAACTCATCGGCGCAACATCGCTAATCGTCAAGGCACCCGCCCCTCGTGCCATAGTTCACTACTCAAATTCACTACATTGAGCATAGTACAACTCATACACAAGTCAGAGAGATGACTAGTTTGCGCTTCAGCCAGTTGGCTGACTGTGATCTCCTGTCTTGCTCTGCCTGCCTTTTATGCGATAGCCCAGCTTTTAATCCTATGTTTGTAATGCCTTAGATTTAACTCAGACTCACTTTGATTTTTCACCCTGAAGAGATTAAACTACTTTAATTTGAGTATTAAAGGCATAATCCTGCTTAGCTTTCTACCCGAGCAGTTTGCTAATCATCACTTAATCCCCTCAATCTAATCCTTACAAGGATTATAAACAAAGAATTAAACGCTGGCCAAAACAAAGTGAGTGCGTTAAACCCCAACTTACAAGCAATAGGATTACTTAGCTTTTGTCTTCACACAGTGCTGTTGCCAAATCCATGCAGATGCGCTTTCTGCCTCATGTACTATGCTTTTTGTGGCTTGTTTGAGTTCTCTGCCTGTTGTCTGCTCACTGCTGACCGCTTTGCAGTATTGGTAACATTTTGCATCTCGAGTGGCTTTTGGCCATAATCTTGGATTTTATTCCACTCTGCTATTAAGATTCAATCACATGATATACGCCGAGAATGTTAAACAGGTCATTTATCTCGATAGTTTGTTTTCCAGAATACAGCGCTTAGCTCTGACTTCCAACAATTAATTCATGACACATATGATCGACAGTGCAAAGTGTTTTCCACACAAGGCTATGCAATGTTTTTTAGGGAACCTACACATAATATAATTTCCCACAATCTTATAGCACAGTGACAGTTGAGGTAATGAAACCTATGTATCTCCGCGCACTATATACCACTGCAAGAGCACGGCACATATGTAACTGCAGTAGCGAAAAAGAGCTGCCAACCCGTCAAATAGGGAATCGATATGACTACCTTTTTCCAATGTGAAAATCTATAATTATAACAGTTCTATAGCGATTTGAATGGCTTTGGCGCCCATTGATCGATTGATCGATGTTGACAAAATATGTCTTTTTATGGAAAGCAGTCATTGAGTTATTAACAACACAGTTTTTGAACCAAACCTTTCATTCAATATTTTGACAGTTTTTCGGTATGTGTTATGTGGTATGTGTTATGTGGTATGTGTTATGTGGTAGTGTTCAACAAAATGCATCCACAAATAACTGCTCATTGATGGAGTGCATGGAACAGAACAGAGGGAACAATTAACCCATATTCCACAGGACTTCATGTTTTTCCCGTGTAATAATAACCTATGGATAACCAGCAACGAAGTGAACAAGAACAGAATTTCAAGTATATTATATTATGAACTTTTATTAACCACCGATCAATGCATGAAGCAAATAAGACCATGTGAAAACAAAAAACAAAAGAAGCAATAAGAAGGCATTGACGTATTTATGAGTATTTATGAAAAAGGATTTTTCTGCAAAGAGCAGTATTAGATTTAGGGAGGGTCGTGGTTTTATGATGGTGCCTGTCATTTGTTGCTAGGTGATGTATATGATGGTGATGTGGATGGCTGGTGTTCTTTCTCACATTATTGACATACTTTAGGCAGCATATGTCCAGATAAACACTTAGTTCTGTTAAATGTAATGCTACAAGACGCTCATAATAATGTTCTAACCATGGCAAAATAACCCTGAGACATAACTTCTGTAATCGTAAGTCTGTAATCTCTTTGTCCCCTTTTGATAAGTATGGGAACCAACTTGGTGCTGCGTACGAGATCACTGACAGAACTCTGGATCGATAAAATGTGGCCAGACTAGACGTGGAGACCCCAGCTTTCCTGAGCCGAATAATGGCATGCACAGCTGGCCTTAACTTACTTATTACAGAGTCAACGTGAGCCCTGAATCTCATATGATTGTCAAAGCAAACCCCTAAAAGTTTGACTGATGAATTTTGTGAGATGGGCATGTCATTTATCCTGATAGGATCACAGATGATGTTCTTTTGAAGGGTTAGAGTCAGTGATTGTGACTTAGTGACGTTTAACAGCATTGAATTTTCTTCACACCAGCTTGCCGCATAATCAGCTGCAGACTGTAGAGGATTGTCATGAAATACGAGAGATGCTTTATGAGATGTAGAGTTTTCTATGTGCACTTCCGAGATTTCTACCATATTATAAACTGTAGCGAAAGCACTCATAAACATCATGTACAGCTTACAAAAACTAATGGGGAGGGCAGTCCAGGCTTCATGTGGTCGCTACAACAGTGTTCAAAGCTTTTGTTAAAAAATAACGGATGTAGAATCTCATAGAATTTGTTGTATTACGTTAACCTTGTCACTTAGCCAAAAACAGTGGCTACTTGACAATGTTACTATACTGTGTGGCAAATAAGTGCAAATTTATCCCCCCCCCCTCCTGTAGATTATCATTTGATGCATATACCATAGGCCTGCATCCTTGCTATGAATTTATGGATCGGTGGTAAAATACATAGCGTGGCTACTTGTGGAGATATGCCATCAGTATAAAGCTTTGTGTCAGGATCTGGCAGCTTTTACGTTATGATCTCGCCAGAAAGCTACGCAACGCCAAGACTAAAGCCAGTAAACGGGGAGACAACACTGCCAAATTCTTCTCGAAGCTGCTAAAAAACCATCTGAGAAAGTCTAAGCGCAAGTGGATAAGTCAAAAACTGAGTATTAATAACTCAAAGTCAATGTGGAGTACCATAAAGATCCAGAGCTGCAAAGAAAAAACAACCAAAACTAAAAGTGTTTACACTATAAACGAAGAACTCATGAATCCTAAATCTGCCGCTGAAACCCTGAACACATACTTCACTGACATATCTGGCGTACCCACTGACATAGATATTGATTGTGTTACATCTGATCTTCCTGATTATGAGCTGACAGTCAGCATCGGCCAAGTCAAAGCCTGGATAAACCAGATCGATACGAGCTCATCCGACTACCCGTCGTGGGTCACCAAAATGTGCAGCAAAGATTTATGTGTTCCATTGTGCAATCTTATAAATCATTGTCTAAGATCTGGTGTTTTCCCTGATATCTGGAAAAAGGCTGAAATTGTGCCGTTTGAGAAAACTAAATGTGCCGAGAAACCTTCTGATTTTAGACCAATATCACTTTTATGGAATCTTGGTAAATGAGTTGAGAAAGCTATCATGTATTTTTATGCCCGTTCTGTTTTACCAACTCTCAGTGCTGGCCAGTTTGCATATCAAAAGGGTAGGTGTACTACTGATGCTATTCTATTAGCCGTCGATACCCTAACACGCATGTTGGATGAGCCAAAAGTGAATACCGTGCCTGCGACTTTCCTTGATATGTCCAAAGCCTTCGACAGGATGGATAAGGGCAAACTCATAGAAATGTTAGCCGATCGTGGTATAAACAAACGTCTGGTGCTGATCATACACAGTTTCCTTAGTCAACGGCAGCAGAACGTCAAACTGGGCAGTGAGCATAGTTCCACACTCTCAACCAAGAATGGTACACCTCAAGGTACTCTCTTGGGTCCAATGTTCTGGCTGTTGTACATAGATACTCTGTCTCCTTCATGCACTACCATCAAGTACGCCGATGACGTGACACTCATACCATCTTCATCTAGCAAAAAGACCGAACAACTGCATGGCAAGCTATAGACGATGGCCAATCCAACAAAATCAGTGAGCATGACGTTCTCAAATGTGCACAACAGTCAAAAGATCGAGCTGCACAGATTCTCAATGAGCGGTGACGTTATTGGAAACGAGACAAGCACGAAGTTTTTAGGTGTCGTGATTGACAACAATCTGACATTCAAACAACACGTTGATCACCTCGTGAAAAAGACTAGACCAATAATTTATACACTGATAGACCTCAAACGATCTGGAATGCCTATCAGTGCACTGAAACATTTCTACATAGCATGCATCCGTCCCATTCTCCTGTATGCTTCTCCCTCCTGGTATTCCATGCTCTCTCAGCAACAAAGAATGAGGATCCTGCGTGTAGAAAATTTGGTACTCAAGGTTCTTGATCCGTGTGGTCTCGATTACAATGACCGAACAGCGAACATTGAGATACAACAAGTGCTTGATCTCCTCAACCAGACGAGCCAAGAGTACATGTGTAATATAGAAAATAACACAGAGCACTGCCTTAATGGTGTGATGGCAAGTTACAAACCAACAACTGCTCCTCGAAGGTCAACTCGACTGGCCCAGAAACCAAGACCAAGGGCACGCACCGCACTGAGGGCAAACTCTCCATTTTTATGTTACATGTGAGCTTTTGTTCCTCTTTTTAATTTCAATATGCAAAATAGTGCAAACTTTTTTTGCATTTTTCTGATTGGAGATCATTAGTAGATTTTTTGATTTTATTATCAAAAGATTTGTGATCAATAAATAAAGCCCGATATATATATATATGCATTGATTGACATCCCAGTAACGACCTTCAAAAACTCAGGCAAGCTCACAGAATTATAATTTCAAGCTTCCTTGAAATGTGGTCCAGCGATCATACATGAATAGCGACACGCTTGCTTACGTTCAGATAAGTATCTTTCATCCATATAATATAATGCATTCTGCTGCCTGTAATGCAGTTTTGAGGAACTGGTGGAAAGATATTGCAATGCCACGGCAGCCTTAACCTTGAGAAGTCAATCTATGCTACTATGATAAGAAAATGGCAAACCCCTCAATAAATTGTGGCATCCGAAGCACATTTGCTGACAATAAATGATATATGTTCTTTTTGCTGAAGCTCCCTGCAAGTGTGATAGAGACTTATGATTGGTGAAAGGTTTCATCCGATGACAATCACTACCGATCGTACAGATAACCAAACTTTCAAAAATTCTTGCAATATATTATATATACTAGATGTCCCACAATGCACCTTTTTTGAAATTATCTGTCAGATCAGGTCAATGATGTTCCTTGGAATTCTATTACATTTAGTATTAAGTTTAACATCCTATTGCATGGAACCTCCCAGTTTGGTCCCTTGACACATAATTGTTTATGTCTTGTCCTAACATTTAGCAAATGGAACACCATGCTCCGGGTCTGAAAAAAATATTCTCCAATTACACAGCTGTGAATTTCCATACAATTCTTAGTTCCTTGTTCCAGATTTGCATGGAATTCACCAGCACTCAACAAAGGAGCACAGTTTGTTTTATTTATTGATTAATTTAATGGAAAAGAAAACATAATTCTTGTGTGTCCACAGTGACAAAAACACATGTGACAATACGGGAATTCCACCATAAGGCTGAGTGGCTATAAATGGAGTAAAACGGATCATTTTTACAGTATGTCTCAAACATCCCACATGTAAACATGTCACAACCTATCACACTGGTAATAACTGTGCCTTTAGTGGTCGTCTTTGGACTCATCTTGCTTGCTACACTTGTTAAGTTGTGCTGCTGTACCTTACCTTCAGCAGTTTGCAGTTGTGTCGATAACTACAAGAAAAAGAATCGCAGAAAAGCTGGTGTCGAAGGAGAATACTCTTCAGCAAACACGTTGCTCTCTGTGAAGGTTTCGGACAGTCATCAGCTGGAACCGTCAGCACCACCATTCTGTGTAGATGAACATCAACCTTACCAAGCAAACTACTGCGACACGATAGATGCTAACAAACAACCACCGGCCTACTCGAGCCTTGCTGCCAACAGGACCTCAGTGAAAACAGTCCAGACACACTGTAGAGTAGTTGAACATAACAGCTGTTCTGAACAACCGCCTCGCTACTCTTCACTACACCTGAACACACTTGAGGTGCCAGCAGGAATACATTATACATATACAAACCATTCATGAAGACAAATACCATGAGGTGAGCATACCTTTGACTGAACCATAGCCTCATTTAATTATTTGCATCATTCACTTGTGCTTGTTCTATTCAAGCGATAAGTTGAGGTATGGGCTATGATTTTTGCCACCATGTGCATGGTGAATTTAATAGTACATACTAAGAGAACAAAATCGATAATCCTGCGGTCCAACTTACTTTCAGGATTTCAGGAACACCAGATCGATTTTATCATTGGTCTGTTCTCACTGGGAATTCCAGAGAATTGCATTATGGGATACTGATCAACATGCCATAACAAATTTTTGTGCTTGAGACTAAAGTCATTTTAATCTTTGTTCTTATGCAGATTGATGTAAAAGCTGATATCAGCAGAAAGCCTTCAAATTTGAAGCTGCAATCTGTTTGTTCTAAGCGACAAGACTGATGTTTCAACAAAGCCTGGTCACTGACAGAGGGTATGAACAGACCAACTTACAGACTCTTCGAGGCAACTTGTGATATTCTATGCTTGATGTCATTGTCTATGTCTGATGTTCATGATAACATGGTTAGAGCTTGCTGTCTAGAATTACTTCACTAGACGAGCATTTTTGGCAATACCACCAAAGGTTGTTTTATGATATATAGATGGAGGATACCCATAGACTTAATAATATTATTAAGTCTATTATGATACCTCATGATGCAAGCAGAATTTAAAAACTTTTCCAACGTAAAGAAATGAATATTTTGTTTTGTGTTTTGGTAGAACCAAGTTATTATACAGAAGGATATATCATTTCATCATGTATTTATTTCATTTTTTCATTAGTTTCTATGATAAATAATAAAAAAAACCTTGACTTTATGTATGGCTAAATTACTGTTCTCATCATAACAATATCATGTCGAAAGTTTTTTTTAATTGTTATCAAATAAAACAGCAAATCAAAAGTTTCCCACTCACTCTGTTTTTATCTTTCTGTATTCTCCTTATTGTACTGTGGGAAAAGGGAGGTCAGAATTGTCATTAACATTTGGTACACAAAATCCCTTGCTGAATAAAAACAGTTATAAATGATTGTAGAAATAACCATATACTGGCCGCGTTCATTGACTCTTGGTCTTTAATAATGTTGGGTCTATCTTGATGATCATGTGCCAGCTGCCGTGGTTGAAACTTTAAGTAGAAAACCTTTTTTTTTCTCCGGGCTCTACAGATTTATGATATATCTAATAAAATGACAAATTCAAGCATCATTTCTTTGAATATTTCATCACTGAGGGATATTAAAAGGGTATAAAGAACTCATAGAGGCGATCACAGGATTTTGTACTCCTCTTTTAAGACAGTGTAAAAATGATTAGCAATCCACAAGATATCCAGTGATCTTAGAAGTGCATTTTTAGTCAGGGGTGAGAACAGAATACGATAAGGTCAGATATAGAGCAGCGTTTTAAGTTCCAGGTTTTGTTCTCAACATTGTTGGGAATTACAACATTATTTGTTCGTTTATGGAAACTATAATCATTAACAACACTTCACCGTTGCTTACTGGCTAAATCATCAGTGTCACCTGCCATTGGCTGATTTCCATTACCCCTTCTTCATTTCTATGAAGGATTGCTGCACCACTCAATTAGGTTGATTATGGCCTCAAACTACAAAGAGACATTCTAGTCTGTGGGATGTAGTATACTCATCGTAAGAGTATTTTAGGGCACCTTGTGACCATTTTTTAGAGGGGCCAGCTGAAACATTCCAGGTTCCAGTTAGAGAGCAGAAACTTTTACATCACACACAACATATTGCTAAGTCAGCAGCCATTACTTACACATGAATATAAATAGGAGTAGGAGGTGGCTCAGTTGGTCAGAGCGCCGTTCCTTTGGCATGCAATTGTTGAAGGTCGTGGGTTCGACTCCCATTGCAGCTCACCAACTACTGGGGTTGGGTTGGCCCCCCAGGTGTGCTCCGACCTGCCTGCAAACAGAGAGCAACCTGACGCAGAAATTGAGGCCTTCTTATATTTCACCGTCCATGCTTAGAGATGTGGCGTGTGATAAGACAACTCGATTTTATTCAACCATTTTTTTAATCACCCATATTCATATGATGAAGGCGTTGATATCAGTGGTTCTATTTGATCAGTCCACACAAAATTCCATAAAATTTGTCCACAAAACGGGAAGAAATTGATATAAAAGACTATCCGAATTCCAAAATTATTTCCCAAATTATGTCCCTAGGAGTTTTCAACGGTGCAGATTCTGAATCAAAAGTCATGTTTAACCTATTATAAGCGGTTTTCAAGATAACCTTCTTTTCAGCTCCTTTTTCCTATGCGGCATGGGTTAAAAAGTACAAAACTGCAGAGAGGACAACTCGGAATAGAGGCTCAAATTGGAGCTCAGCAAACTATCTAATTGTATAAATAAAACAATCCAACCATAATTATAAGTCTCAGTTTGATCATGATTCATCATGAAATTGATGAGGAAAGTTCCATCATTAATCCAATTAGTGAGTGTGGAATATTTATACATCAATAGAATGGAAGAGTGCCAAAATGCGTTGGGTTTTCCCTTCAATATTCCGGTCAAAGCAAAAAGTTACAACAACATCTTTTGTTCCCATTGTTTAAAATCAATGGTCCAATTACATAGTATACTAAGCTGTGATCAATGTAATTTTTAATCTTGTAATCAAACACTGTTATGTGGTAACAACGCTAAAGGTTTCCACTCTATGCGGAATCAAGAATGGACATGTCCCGTGACAGAATGGAAATATACAGCCCAAAAGAAAAACAACTATCAAGTTTGAAAATCTGAAGAAGCGCCTTCATGTGAAGAAAAATAGTCTGTGACAGATGAAAACATGTTTTGAAATTTAGCAAACCCTCCTACCTAATGTGTGTCCCCCTATTTCACAGTATGTTTCTATTTTAATATAAATTCTGATATTGTATCTAGCAAATCATGTTTAATACACACTATCTTTAATTTTAAGCTTATCATGCCAAACAGACAATATCTACACACCGATACTCTTTGCGTCTAACAATGAGTTGAAGTTGTGTAATGGCACAACAGCGACGGTGCGTCATTGCTAAATTGACAGCGAGTTAACAAAGCAGCACAATGGATTATTCTTTGATTGTTGATTCTATTCTTGTGAATGCAGTTCTGTTCTGCACATCTTTGGGTGGTGTCTTCTTGTGGACTACGTCCCTCTTTATCAAACCATTAGCTCTTCTTGTGGTTGTCAACATGATGCTCTATCTCAGAGTTCTCACCATTGTGTAAGTATGACTGATATATTTGATTCGTCTACCCTTGTCTTATTTTGAGTACAATATATTATCTCTTTCAGCAAGGTGAGCACAGGTTTAGATAGTGTAGTCTTATTAAAGAAAAACTTCAGATGGTTTATCTAATGACTAGTTCTTTAAGAAAAGTAAAGGCTTTGATTTGGTTTAATTTATTTTGCAACACAGAAAAAAACTCACCGATACTCTTTGCGCCAAACAATGAGTTTAAGTTGTGTAATGGCGCAACAACGACGAAGCGTCATTGTTAAATTGTCAGCGAGTTAACAAAGCAGCACCATGGATTATTCTCGTATTGTTGATTGTATTCTTGTGAATGCAGTTCTGTTCTGTACACCTCTGGGTGGTGTCTTCTTGTGGACTACGTCCCTCTTTATCAAACCGTTAGCTCTTCTTGTGATTGTCAATATGATGCTCTATCTCAGAGTTCTCACCATTGTGTAAGTGCGACTGATATATTTGAATCGTCTACCCTTGTCTTATTTTGAGTACGATATATCATCTCTTGCTGTAAAGTCATGCAGTTATTTTTGTTTTTTTTTAATTGTGTTTTTATTGTCACCCTCAATAAGGATCTGATTGAAAATGTCGGTCAATATATTAACCACAAAAGGAAGCGTCTTTTTATAGGCATCATCACTGAGATACCAGAAGTTAGACAAGAAGTTGTGGTGAGCACAGGTTTAGAAAGTGTAGTCTTATCAGAAAAAACTTTTGATGTTTTATTTATCTAACGACTAGTTCTTCCAGCAACACAAAGGCTTTGACTTGTCTACCCTTGTCCTATTCTAGGTGCAGTCTTTTTCATAAACTTATGTATATATGGTGAGCACAGGTTAAGAAAGTGTCCTCTTATTTAATAATTTATCTAATGTCTAGTTCTTCAAGAAACGTTAAAGCTTTGATTTGAATTTATTTAGCTAGACAGACAAAAACTCACACCGATATTCTTTGCGTCTAACAGTGAGTTGAAGTTGTGTAATGGCGCAACAGCGACGGTGCGTCATTGCTAAATTGTCAGCGAGTTAACAAAGCAGCACCATGGATTATTCTCTTATTGTTGATTGTATTCTTGTGAATGCAGTTCTGTTCTGTACACCTTTGGGTGGTGTCTTCTTGTGGACTACGTCCCTCTTTATCATACCATTAGCTCTTCTTGTGGTTGTCAACATGATGCTCTATCTCAGAGTTCTCACCATTGTGTAAGTATGACTGATATATTTGATTCGTCTACCCTTGTCTTATTTTGAGTACAATATATTATCTCTTTCAGCAAGGTGAGCACAGGTTTAGATAGTGTAGTCTTATTAAAGAAAAACTTCAGATGGTTTATCTAATGACTAGTTCTTTAAGAAAAGTAAAGGCTTTGATTTGGTTTAATTTATTTTGCAACACAGAAAAAAACTCACCGATACTCTTTGCACCAAACAATGAGTTTAAGTTGTGTAATGGCGCAACAACGACGAAGCGTCATTGTTAAATTGTCAGCGAGTTAACAAAGCAGCACCATGGATTATTCTCGTATTGTTGATTCTATTCTTGTGAATGCAGTTCTGTTCTGCGCACCTCTGGGTGGTGTCTTCTTGTGGACTACGTCCCTCTTTATCAAACCATTAGCTCTTCTTGTGATTGTCAACATGATGCTCTATCTCAGAGTTCTCACCATTGTGTAAGTATGACTGATATATTTGATTCGTCTAGCCTTGTCTTATTTTGAGTACAATATATCATCTCTTTCAGCAAGATGAGCACAGGTTTAGATAGTGTAGTCTTATTAAAGAAAAACTTCAGATGGTTTATCTAATGACTCGTTCTTTAAGAAACGTAAAGGCTTTGATTTGGTTGAATTTATTTTGCAACACAGAAAAAAACTCACCGATACTCTTTGCGCCAAACAATGAGTTTAAGTTGTGTAATGGCACAACAACGACGAAGCGTCATTGTTAAATTGTCAGCGAGTTAACAAAGCAGCACCATGGATTATTCTCTTATTGTTGATTGTATTCTTGTGAATGCAGTTCTGTTCTGTACACCTCTGGGTGGTGTCTTCTTGTGGACTACGTCCCTCTTTATCAAACCGTTAGCTCTTCTTGTGATTGTCAATATGATGCTCTATCTCCGAGTTCTCACCATTGTGTAAGTGTGACTGATACATTTGAATCGTCTACCCTTGTCTTATTTTGAGTACGATATATCTTCTCTTGCTGTAAAGTTATGCAGTTATATTTGTTTTTTTTAATTGTGTTTTTATTGTCACCCTCAATAAGGATCTGATTGAAAATGTCGGTCAATATATTAACCACAAAAGGAAGCGTCTTTTTATAGGCATCATCACTGAGATACCAGAAGTTAGACAAGAAGTTGTGGTGAGCACAGGTTTAGAAAGTGTAGTCTTATCAGAAAAAAACTTCTGATGTTTTATTTATCTAACGACTAGTTCTTCCAGCAACACAAAGGCTTTGACTTGTCTACCCTTGTCCTATTCTAGGTGCAGTCTTTTTCGTAAACTTATGTATATATGGTGAGCACAGGTTAAGAAAGTGTCCTCTTATTTAATAATTTATCTAATGTCTAGTTCTTCAAGAAATGTTAAAGCTTTGATTTGAATTTATTAAGCTAGACAGACAAAAACTCACACCGATATTCTTTGCGCCAAACAATGAGTTAAAGTCGTGTAATGGCGCAACAGCGACGGAGCGTCATTATTAAATTGTCAGCGAGTTAACAAAGCAGCACCATGGATTGTTCTCTGATTGTTGATTCTATTCTTGTGAATGCAGTTCTGTTCTGTACAACTCTGGGTGGTGACTTCTTATGGACTGCATCCTTCTTTATCAAACCGTTAGCTCTCCTTGTGATTGTGAATTTTATGCTCTATCTCAGAGTTCTCACCATTGTGTAAGTGTGACGGATTTGTTAAATTTGTCTATTCTCAATCGATATAAATGGACAATTCATGTGACATATATATTGCCTGTGAAATGGACTATCTGTGTAAGTAATTTAGGTGTGCTTATCCTGAGCTCTGAAGGTAATAATGCCATCATCAGCGATCAATTCATGTTGCTCTTAGTTAGAGTTATTTGTGATTTCTGCTTTAGGACTCCGTTGATTGAGTTTATGACAGATGAAACCAGAATGATGAGACGCATAAATGCGCAGCAATCCTCACAACCTACACAAGAAATATTTAAAGAAAACCACGATAGGAAAATACACGTACGGTCATATGAGAAAGCTAAAGACATGACCAGCCTTATCAAACTGTTTAATGGTGAGTGCAGATAATATTACAGGCTGCTTGATTTAACCTTGGTTAAATTGGAGCAATCTTACATGTCTTACTTGTCTGCATGTTGTTGCACTAACTTGGACCATTCTTCCGGCTTTGATGAAAAAAATACATTGTATTTCAGAAAAATCTGTGACACTGTTTCCACAACAGCATCAACGACATCAGAACAACCCTGCTAGGATGGCTGAAAATAATGGAACGGATGGCCAACATTATGCGGATGGTAAGTTTTGATCATTTCTTTACCAGTCAAAAGTACACTAAGTACAAAAGTACACAGCAAAGCGAAGTCATGTCCTCTTGAATCAAGGGAACACAACCTAGAAACTGACCTAGAATTAACATAACACAGTGCGTTTGGCTTTTCAGAATTTAGTAATTAAGTTGTGGTTTATTTTTAGCTATTGCTGTTCTCCCAGGATCTGATACATTCGCTGCTGGAGATCCGTTACTTGTGGTTCCACAGCAAAACCCTCCACATGAACATCGCAATGTCCATCATCAACAAGGTAATTATTTACCAACGCAACTCCCTGAAATTCAGAAAAGAATTACTGATGTAACTAGAACAAGTTATACTTTCAGATATTAATTTATGTAGCGCTCAGCTAGAGAATTACCATTGTAAGTTGATAGGAAAGACTATATAATATACCAACATAACAAGTTGTATGTCTGCAGCCAACTATATTGAAAAGCTTGGTCAAGATAGGCCACTTTCATCATGATGTTATCTCATATAATTTTGGAGTCTAGGATCTCGCTACTGGTGCGTTCTATTGATCATGTTGCATTTGACAATTATAGATAGCACTGAAGAAACCAGCTGGATCATTCCAAAGAGAGTAGAGAGGGTCAACGTGGTGGTTAACAGGATAGTTGAGCAGAGGGTTGTGGCCATCAGGACTTACCGCTCAACGCAGCTTTAAAAAACCATCAAAAAATTTAAAATCTGTATATACTACAAATGTACAGCGGTAATAAATATTTTTTTGTCGCAGACATATTGTACATATTCATCAAGGTTTCATTCTGTTTACACTTTATTTTTTTTTTGCATTGTGTCGTCTGTTAACCTGGCACTAGTTTATTCTTCAATACAGAAAAACTTCTGCCACCACATTTGACATAACTGTTATTGTGGGGGCAGAATTTAAAACAATAAAAAGTCATATAAGGATAACAAACTCTGCATTGTGTTTACCTTTTGAACTGGACTGATATCAATACAGCTAATTTGAACTAAGGGTGTCCATCAGATCAAACAAATAAATAATCAATGCCAGTGGGATCAGTATCCCATATCGCAAACTTCAAGAATGATTCAATTTGCCTGCATTTGGAGATTTCAGCGGTCAGCAGCTCACCAGTAGATTGGGGACGCCTGGAATACAAGTAAATGAACTTGATCTGCCAAAGTCACTGGTGGGATGCTAAATGATGTTTTGCCTTTATTTTCGATCATGAATTAAGATTCATCAAATCCTATTTTCACGTCAATCTAATCAAAATTTCGTAGTTCATGCTGGTATTCAAGTTGCTAGTAGGATAGTCGAACCAGAGTCGGGGCATGGGTATCCTCCCTGGTTACGGTTGACAAGGGAAAATCTAGAGATGAGAGATCTGGAGTTGTGTTACCAATTTAAACAGTGACAGTGACTTCAACTGTGTTAGGTAAGAAATGTACTTGGATAGAAGTTGATTTATGTCTGAGTTTTTGAAATCATAAAGGGATTGGGTTTTGTCAGTTTGAATTAGACTGAGGAAATATATGGAATACTATTGCTTTTTGAGATCGAGACTCAAGATAGTGCCAGTGTGCGAATGTCTTAGCTGCTCTGATAAAACACATAGAGATATTAATTGACAATTCTGAAGGGAAGCGGAGATATTATGTCAGGGTCTTAAATTGAAAGTTAGCGCTCACGTTTTTAAAACAGTGATAAATGTCTTTGGAATGTGCTTCTACAGAGATCATGTCCTCAGTTTTTCAAAAAATATGACAAAGGTAACACGCGCAGACCAAGGGTGAATTGACTGTACCATCTCTGCGCGGACTTGACTAAACAACTGCTCACCAACATCTTCACATAGTGATAGGTGGAAGAACAGTCTTGAAAAACCATCTGACATGATCTTTTTCAATTATATTCCATGATTATCATTATCATTATATCGATAGTATGTAGGTATTATTATGATCTTTGTTGGTTTAGAACAGCCTTGGGGTGGAATGCCTTGTGAATTGGACTGTAAACATAATTTTTGTGAAAAAAAAGAGGATTATGCTGCGCTTGTAATGGAATGGATAATCCGCTTCCACCCATTCCAGTGATGCATCAATTAATCATTCTCAGATAGTATTATTTGAATAGATCAAATGGTCCAATAATTTTACGTTTTGGCAGAAATTCGAGAATGCTAGGAAAAACTTGGTTGTTAGATCTAATCAGTAGGGCTAGATGCGGTCTGGAGTTCTGCCCAGCTGAAGACAGGAAATTTAGATCAATACATTAAAATCTAAAAAAACCAAATTTAATGTCGGTGAACTTAAAGTCAAGTTATTTGACAAGAGAGAAGTTGCAGTTGAGAGTCATAAGTCATAACACAACATAACTTTCTAAACAATTACATGATATATGGTTTAACAACTGCAATTTGTTGTCGCTCTATATCTTAGTAACCTGTTGGTACATTTTCTCACACAAAATTTGATCTTTACCAAAAAGGGAGTATCAACAGCAATAGATGTAAAACTTTCTTATTATGAACGAATTTCCACTCAGTATATGCTTACAGATCATTGTCGTCTTCCTTGCCTCACGAACTCCTGAGCAGAACTACATACTATCCATATCCATTTCATCTTCATCATCTCACAATAATCAAATCGTCCTTGATGCAATGTTCAATAATTTAAAAAATACAAGGTTACCTCCATTTTCATCATCTGTTTTTATACCATTATTTACTAAACTTACATGGTCCAGTTAGAAAAGTGCACAGCTTACAGAATTACAAAATTGCAAACAGTGAGTTATGGACATACAAATTTGTATCAGGGAGTTGTATTCTCCATAAAGTTGACTCACTAGCTATGCACACAAATAACGTCAACAATGAAGACTTGTATGGTTTGTGTGCAGTCATTAGTTGGACTAAAACATTTGTAACTCAAGTTGAGAAAGGTCTCTAGCTGAAATTGACTTTTTCATTGACAGAAAACATAACTAGAGTGGAGTAATCCGGAATTTTTTTCAAGTTGTACTACAACTGATCGGAGCCATCACATAAGCATTGGCAGTGTGGAGTATTGTACTACCCCTAATGTTGAATACACCTTCATATACATGATTGCAGTGGTTGAATTGCATGTAAGTAAACTAAAATGTCTTTTTATTTTGCTTCAACTCAACTGCATGTTATGTTGTTGCCTGCTAGCAGTGCAGTGCATCATGTCATACATTTCCAGTGTTAACTATCTTTTTTAGATAGTTATTTTCATTTTTACACACTATCATCACTGGTATTTGGTGTTGCTCACATGTGTATTTTGCTTAGAGAAGCAGACTACTAAGTAAACACTAAACATGCTATCATCATCAGATGTACTAAATGCTGGACTTTTACTTTGTAATTGTTAGCAGCATTGATTGAACATGATGAAGGTTAGCACCTACCTTGTCACTGTGCTTTCAAACATGTGTACTTTGCCTCGATATAGTAACATACCACC
The DNA here is from genome assembly GCA_914767715.1 of Membranipora membranacea. NCBI lineage: Eukaryota > Metazoa > Bryozoa > Gymnolaemata > Cheilostomatida > Membraniporidae > Membranipora > Membranipora membranacea. Next base: position 16,369,136 of record OU612068.1, read on the forward strand.
AAAATAGGCTTGATACTGAACATGGTCCAAAAGAAGCCCACATGTCAAAACATTTGAATATGAACACATGACTAATAGTATGATCAAGGAGTAAAATGATAGGTACGCTACTATTACTTGCAAACCGTAATGCCTTCGCAGGCATGCTTCAATAGCCCACCCGTTACACAGAAAGGATAGGCCTAATGTGTCTACATTGAAGAATGGCTCACCACCACATGACCCACGTAGAATGTATTTGTTTTATTTTGATTAGGGTTTGCCTGCACCAGCGGAATTGGGTTTTTATCCCTTCTATTGCATCAGGTTCAACTGCCTGTGCTTACTGTCTTACCTAGCGTTCGCCTGTGAGTATGGTCAGTGAATGGATTGCAATCATGCACAGAATACTCATTGCTAACCCGTCAGAAAACAGCAGAAAATCCAAAATACTTTAGATAGATGTAAAAGAGAGCTATACTTAACCGATGCCAAGGCCTACAGCAAGGGGGGTTTCGCTATGTATCTCAGGAATCAATGGGTTCATTCATACTCAGCCTTCCGCAGCGTAATATGCAAGGGCTTATCAAGTACCATTAACTTGCTTACTGGTTCCATATAGCATGCATATATTATATAAATGGTATAGGCCTACTGATATTGGTGAAATGTACTTTACGACTCTCTGTTGACAACTCTCTGTTGACAACACCTGTTACCAACCGAAATTGCTGTATTTATATCATGAATGGCATGTGATGGTTACAATCTGAAAAATTCATCAGAGTGATGTTTCTGAAAAATAGACCTTTGACTGCAGCGTACCGAAATCGGTCTGCATGCTCATTTTTAGGGATTAAAATCACCTCCCACAACTTTGTGAAAAAGATGAAAGATGTGAAAGGATAGATTTTATATCGTTGATTCTTAGAAGTCTATTTTAATTTTAACCTCTTTTTGGTTAAATACTAGAGGCTATTCTTTCCTTCTCTACCAGGAGATTTGAAAATCAAGACTCCTCATTGACCTCTGAGAGATGAGATATGAAGGCATTTTCCTTCAAACTTCATACTCAAGTTCTAACATGTGGTTTAAAATTGGTATCCTGTATTGATTTAGAGCTTATATAATGGATTTTAAAAACATGATGTTTGCGTGTGATGTCAGGCAGTGAAATGAGGTCTGTCTTACTGAAATTTGAGTTGCTTGTGACTGATGATTATCCCGTGATTAATGGCTACACATCTGCTTATTGGTATTTTTGTGTTCTAGTGCTAGTCATACCTTTGAGATAAACATGAGATAAGAGAGTGGAACTTCAAAAGTTATATCGATGGTTTTACTCCTTGCTTTTATGCTTCACTTTTAAATTGGGATTTAATCTATTGTTGCAACTAGGGTATAAACAGATATTCTGAAGATGCAAACTCGAAATCGGTATTCCCATTACAAACCAGCTCAGCATAGGCCTAATTATATCATCAATGCTGCAACATGTTAGTCAGTCAGGTTAGCATAATATTGTCAGCAAAACTGTCAATTCTCCTGAGGGGTACCTGTGTTCATTCATGAACTATTACTGTATACTATACTGTAACCATTACACATATCGTTACAATGACATAAGACACCCAACACTACTGTTAAGAAGTCTGCTACCAAGAGTCTCCCAAATATCGCAATAAAGCCAACATGTAACTTACAGATGTGACTAAAATTGCGTCTGTATCGATGACTAACCCATCAGGTATTGTTATGCCTCACCCTTGTGTCGCTGGCCACAGATGCAAGATCATGCGCTCTGCATATGACACAGCCTGGATTAATCGGTTGGTCTGCATCACATTTTCGTGTTGGTTGCTTTTCAATGCCATCTCCCGATACCTGGCCTTGATGCTGTATAACTCACCTTGATGATCGGTCTCTTACTTGCCATTGATGAGGTACATGCTGTAGAGATGTTTTTGTGACACTACCAAGCTGCCCTATTCCTAGTCATGGTGTTATCACAGTTGAGTAAAGCTTTAGGTCACTGTTTGTTTCATGAGTAACGTTCACTTCTCTGCCTCATGGTCACAGGTCTAGTTTGAGGTCGAGGTCATGATGGTTCTGTCTGGCTTTGTTTTCAAACGCCCCATTACTCTACAACTCTATATTCAGCTGGAACGGCATTCCAATGTTCCTTATCCTTGGAACGTTTCATGACAATTTTCATAACCGGGATTTAAAAAAAAAAGACTGATCAGGAGCAATTCTCCTTTGTGTCAGGTTGCCATTTCAGTATTTCACCTGTATATTGCTGCTATTTCTTTGGTCAGCACCGACTTTATCATACTGCTGTATGAATTATGACTCAACTTTATATATAGCTGTATGAATACATTACTTTCTAAACTCAAGCATCTGTCAGAAAAGGCCAGTATTATGGCCGCTAACCTGATGGCTTACTGACTGAAATTAGCTAATCATCAAAGGTGTTTTGTCCACATACTCTTCATCTGAAGCACATCCAAATTTATTGATGTCATGCCATATCATTCATTTGACACCGCTCTCAATTTTAAAGAATAATGGCTGATTATTCAACTGTAATCTTTGTTGCGGCCAGTGGCGAGTTTGCATAGCATTGCTACAAGCATAGGTTTTCAGACAAAGGCAAAATATCCGCATAGTCAAGGCATAAATTACTTGTTCTCCAATCAACAAGATGCTCACTCAATATATTGCTGAGGGTAAATAGTTCACTCCGTGGAGATGTGATATTATAATATTTAGGACTGCGTAGACTGTTTTCACATCATTGATTCCAGTTCTCGCATTCAACTCACACAGTGCATAGTTGTATTACGCTAATCGCTAAGCTTTCCTTCCTTGTCTTGTTGTTTCAGTAGTATGATTGAAGGAGATTGATTTGAATCAAGAGAGTATTGCGCACGATTATAAACATCGTACTATACCTGCTCCTGCAGCTCATGTATCAATCAGTGATTTAAGAATGGATGCTAGGAGATCATCAGCTAATGGGGACGGCAGCAGTAGAAATGACAGCTCAGGAAACAGCTCCTCAACTGATAACATATATGCTCAAGGTAAATACCTCTTTATGACATGTTGTAGAATAAATATACTATCTTTTTCCTTACAACGCACCCGGCCGGTAGTCGGTTTTTGGTTTGTATTCCGGAAATTGTACTCAAATGATACAAAAATAACAGCATCACCTAGTTATTGATGGTAATACAAGCTGTTGTAGGCCCTTACTATGTGTATATGTACAGTGTAATGTTAAAAGTAGGCAATCTCGGAATAGCCTTTTGAATATTAATAATCATTATCCAAAAGTCCATAATTAGAATATAGTGCTAATTTGTATTTCTTCCGCATATCAGAGTCTGCTGCCTTTTGTTTTAAACACTTCTTCTCGCTGCTGATGTTACATTAACACTACACTGAGCCCGATGGTGTATATGTATTTATACAAGCACTGATATATATTTTATGGATGATGGGTACATATCTGGCTCTGAGCAAGCATATGGCTACTCATGTTTGGTTGCTGGACCGCATTCCTCATCCTTGATTGGTCCACAAGTTTAGAATCTAGAATAGCTGACTCTTGTAAACTTTTGTCAAGCAGATTGCCTGAGTCATATCAATGACCACAAGTACTATTGTCAGAGACCCGCTTATAGGCGACAAGAAGGTCTACCACTAGGTAGACACACATTTCGATAATTGCTATGATATGAAATGGTGCCTTGGTACTTGGCTAGTCGTTACATCGAACAACTGTTGCTGGTATAATGGGTTAAGTCTGGCAGTCTTTCTCTACCAGTAACTCGCAGTCGAAGTTCTATATGCAGAATAATATGGTAGACACTAATAAACAGCGATCAATGTTGGAATTTGATCAAAATCTGTTGTCAATCATCGAGTAAGATGACTCATCATACAGTCGGTAGCTTAGCTATTATCTATTTAGTGCATAGCAGTGGAAAGCTAACTGATATGCCACTGGTCACATGGTCCAGATTTTTTGCTGCCCTCAGACAAACAATGGCAGCAACGTTTTAGATATGACATGAACAATGAGAAGATTTGAGCAAGGGGGGTTGGATGGGTTTATGTAACTATTTGACATGATCATGTTTCTGCGTTGTCATTCTAGCTGTGTAGGACATACCTTTGGCCTAACACCCACAGTTAATGTTTAAAAACTTGAAGATATATGCCTATTTGAAACCTTAATTCTGGAATAATTAATCTCCCTTTCTTCCACCTCCAATCCCCATTCCCTACACGTTACTATAATCCGCTGGAAGATGCTCACACCGATATTCTTTGCGTCTAACAGTGAGTTGAAGTTGTGTAATGGCGCAACAGCGACGATGCGTCATTGCTAAATTGTCAGCGAGTTAACAAAGCAGCACCATGGATTATTCTCTTATTGTTGATTGTATTCTTGTGAATGCAGTTCTGTTCTGTACACCTTTGGGTGGTGTCTTCTTGTGGACTACGTCCCTCTTTATCAAACCATTAGCTCTTCTTGTGATTGTCAATATGATGCTCTATCTCAGAGTTCTCACCATTGTGTAAGTATGACTGATATATTTGAATCGTCTACCCTTGTCTTATTTTGAGTACAATATATCATCTCTTTCAGAAAGGTGAGCACAGGTTTAGATAGTGTAGTCTTATTAAAGAAAAACTTCAGATGGTTTATCTAATGACTAGTTCTTTAAGAAACGTAAAGGCTTTGATTTGGTTTAATTTATTTTGCAACACAGAAAAAAACTCACCGATACTCTTTGCGCCAAACAATGAGTTTAAGTTGTGTAATGGCGCAACAACGACGAAGCTTGTTTGTTAAATTGTCAGCGAGTTAACAAAGCAGCACCATGGATTATTCTCTTATTGTTGATTGTATTCTTGTGAATGCAGTTCTGTTTTGCACACCTCTGGGTGGTGTCTTCTTGTGGACTACGTCCCTCTTTATCAAACCATTAGCTCTTCTTGTGATTGTGAATATCATGCTCTATCTCCGAGTTCTCACCATTGTGTAAGTGTGACTGATATATTTGAATCGTCTACCCTTGTCTTATTTTGAGTACGATATATCATCTCTTGCTGTAAAGATATGCAGTTATTTTTGTTTTTTTTTAATTGTGTTTTTATTGTCACCCTCAATAAGGATCTGATTGAAAATGTCGGTCAATATATTAACCACAAAAGGAAGCGTCTTTTTAGGCATCATCACTGAGATACCAGAAGTTAGACAAGAAGTTGTGGTGAGCACAGGTTTAGAAAGTGTAGTCTTATCAGAAAAAAACTTCTGATGTTTTATTTATCTAACGACTAGTTCTTCCAGCAACACAAAGGCTTTGACTTGTCTACCCTTGTCCTATTCTAGGTGCAGTCTTTTTCGTAAACTTATGTATATATGGTGAGCACAGGTTAAGAAAGTGTCCTCTTATTTAATAATTTATCTAATGTCTAGTTCTTCAAGAAACGTTAAAGCTTTGATTTGAATTCATTTAGCTAGACAGACAAAAACTCACACCGATATTCTTTGCGTCTAACAGTGAGTTGAAGTTGTGTAATGGCGCAACAGCGACGGTGCGTCATTGCTAAATTGTCAGCGAGTTAACAAAGCAGCACCATGGATTATTCTTTGATTGTTGATTCTATTCTTGTGAATGCAGTTCTGTTCTGCACACCTCTGGGTGGTGTCTTCTTGTGGACTACGTCCCTCTTTATCAAACCATTAGCTCTTCTTGTGATTGTCAACATGATGCTCTATCTCAGAGTTCTCACCATTGTGTAAGTATGACTGATATATTTGATTCGTCTGCCCTTGTCTTATTTTGAGTACAATATATCATCTCTTTCAGCAAGGTGAGCACAGGTTTAGATAGTGTAGTCTTATTAAAGAAAAACTTCAGATGGTTTATCTAATGACTAGTTCTTTAAGAAAAGTAAAGGCTTTGATTTGGTTTAATTTATTTTGCAACACAGAAAAAAACTCACCGATACTCTTTGCGCCAAACAATGAGTTTAAGTTGTGTAATGGCGCAACAACGACAAAGCGTCATTGTTAAATTGTCAGCGAGTTAACAAAGCAGCACCATGGATTGTTCTCTGATTGTTGATTCTATTCTTGTGAATGCAGTTCTGTTCTGTACACCTCTGGGTTATGACTTCTTATGGACTGCATCCTTCTTTATCAAACCATTAGCTCTTCTTGTGATTGTGAATATTATGCTCTATCTCAGAGTTCACACCATTGTGTAAGTGTGACAGATTTGTTAATTTTGTCTATTCTCAATCGATATAAATGGACAATTCATGTTACAAATATATATTCTGTGAAAGGGACTATCTGTGTAAGTAATTTAGGTGTGCTTATCCTGAGCTCTGAAGGCAATAATGCCGTCATCAGCGATCAATTCATGTTGTTCTTAGTTAGAGTTATTTGTGATTTCTGCTTTAGGACTCCGTTGATTGAGTTTATGACAGATGAAACCAGAATGATGAGACGCATAAATGCGCAGCAATCCTCACAACCTACACAAGAAATATTTAAAGAAAACCACGATAGGAAAATACACGTACGGTCATATGAGAAAGCTAAAGACATGACCAGCCTAATCAAACTGTTTAATGGTGAGTGCAGATAATATTACAGGCTGCTTGATTTAACCTTGGTTAAATTGGAGCGATCTTACATCCAACTCTTATGGCATAGAGCTTGTCTGCATGTTGTTGCACTAACTTTGACCATTCTTCCGGCTTTGATGAAATAAATACATTGTATTACAGAAAAATCTGAGACGCTGTTTCCACAACGGCATCAACGACATCAGAACAACCCTGCTAGAATGGTTGAATATAATCGAACGGATGGCCAACATTATGTGGATGGTAAGTTTTGATCATTTCTTTACCAGTCATAAGTACACAAAGTACAAAAGTACACAGCAAAGCGAAGTCATGTCCTCTTGAATCAAGGGAACACAACCTAGAAACTGACCTAGAATTAACATAACACAGTGTGTTTGACTTTTCAGAATCTAGTAATTAGGTTGTGGCTTATTTTTAGCTATTGCTGTTCTCCCAGGATCTGATACATTCGCTGCTGGAGATCCGTTACTTGTGGTTCCACAGCAAAACCCTCCACATGAACATCGCAATGTCCATCATCAACAAGGTAATTATTTACCAACGCAACTCCCTGAAATTCAGAAAAGAATTACTGATGTAACTAGAACAAGTTATACTTTCAGATATTAATTTATGTAGCGCTCAGCTAGAGAATTACCATTGTAAGTTGATAGGAAAGACTATATAATATACCAACATAACAAGTTGTATGTCTGCAGCCAACTATATTGAAAAGCTTGGTCAAGATAGGCCACTTTCATCATGATGTTATCTCATATAATTTTGGAGTCTAGGATCTCGCTACTGGTGTGTTCTATTGATCATGTTGCATTTGACAATTATAGATAGCACTGAAGAAACCAGCTGGATCATTCCAAAGAGAGTGGAGAGGGTCAACGTGGTGGTTAACAGGATAGTTGAGCAGAGGGTTGTGGCCATCAGGACTTACCGCTCAACGCAGCTTTAAAAAACCATCAAAAAATTTAAAATCTGTATATACTACAAATGTACAGCGGTAATAAATATTTTTTTGTCGCAGACATATTGTACATATTCATCAAGGTTTCATTCTGTTTACATTTTATTTTTTTTTTGCATTGTGTCGTCTGTTAACCTGGCACTAGTTTATTCTTCTATACAGAAAAACTTCTGCCACCACATTTGACATAACTGTTATTGTGGGGGCAGAATTTAAAACAATAAAAAGTCATATAAGGATAACAAACTCTGCATTGTGTTTACCTTTTGAACTGGACTGATATCGATACAGCTAATTTGAACTAAGGATGTCCATCAGATCAAGCAAATAAATAATCAATGCCAGTGGGATCAGTATCCCATATCGCAAACTTCAAGAATGATTCAATTTGCCTGCATTTGGAGATTTCAGCGGTCAGCAGCTCACCAGTAGATTGGGGATGCCTGGAATACAAGTAAATAAACTTGATCTGCCAAAGTCACTGGTGGGATGCTAAATGATGTTTTGCCTTTATTTTCGATCATGAATTAAGATTCATCGAATCCTATTTTCACGTCAATCTCATAGTTCATGCTGGTATTCAAGTTGCTAGTAGGATAGTCAAACCAGAGTCGGGGCAGGGGTATCCTCCCTGGTTACGGTTGACAAGGGAAAATCTAGAGATGAGTGATCTGGAGTTGTGTTACCAATTTAAACAGTGACAGTGACTTCAACTGTGTTAGGTAAGAAATGTACTTGGATAGAAGTTGATTTATGTCTGAGTTTTTGAAATCATAAAGGCATTGGGTTTTGTCACTTTGAATTAGACTGAGGAAATATATGGAATACTATTGCTTTTTGAGATCGAGACTCAAGATAGTGCCAGTGTGCGAATGTCTTAGCTGCTCTGATAAAACACATAGAGATATTAATTGACAATTCTGAAGGGAAGCGGAGATATTATGTCAGGGTCTTAAATTGAAAGTTAGCGCTCACGTTTTTAAAACAGTGATAAATGTCTTTGGAATGTGCTTCTACAGAGATCATGTCCTCAGTTTTTCAAAAAATATGACAAAGGTAACACGCGCAGACCAAGGGTGAATTGACTGTACCATCTCTGCGCGGACTTGACTAAACAACTGCTCACCAACATCTTCACATAGTGATAGGTGGAAGAACAGTCCTGAAAAACCATCTGACATGATCTTTTTCAATTATATTCCATGATTATCATTATCATTATATCGATAGTATGTAGGTATTATTATGATCTTTGTTGGTTTAGAACAGCCTTGGGGTGGAATGCCTTGTGAATTGGACTGTAAACATAATTTTTTTTTTATAAAAAGGAGGATTATGCTGCGCTTGTAATGGAATGGATAATCCGCTTCCACCCATTCCAGTGATGCATCAATTAATCATTCTCAGATAGTATTATTTGAATAGATCAAATGGTCCAATAATTTTACGTTTTGGCAGAAATTCGAGAATGCTAGGAAAAACCTGGTTGTTAGATCTAATCAGTAGGGCTAGATGCGGTCTGGAGTTCTGCCCAGCTGAAGACAGGAAATTTAGATCAATACATTAAAATCTAAAAAAACCAAATTTAATGTCAGTGAACTTAAAGTCAAGTTATTTGACAAGAGAGAAGTTGCAGTTGAGAGTCATAAGTCATAACACAACATAACTTTCTAAACAATTTCATGATATATGGTTTACCAACTGCAATTTGTTGTCGCTCTATATCTTAGTAACCTGTTGGTACATTTTCTCACACAAAATTTGATCTTTACCAAAAAGGGAGTATCAACAGCAATAGATGTAAAACTTTCTTATTATGAACGAATTTCCACTCAGTATATGCTTACAGATCATAGTCGTCTTCCTTGCCTCAAGAACTCCTGAGCAGAACTACATACTATCCATATCCATTTCATCTTCATCATCTCACAATAATCAAATCGTCCTTGATGCAATGTTCAATAATTTAAAAAATACAAGGTTACCTCCATTTTCATCATCTGTTTTTATACCATTATTTACTTACATGGTCCAGTTAGAAAAGTGCACAGCTTACAGAATTACAAAATTGCAAACAGTGAGTTATGGACATACAAATTTGTATCAGGGAGTTGTATTCTCCATAAAGTTGACTCACTAGCTATGCACACAAATAACGTCAACAATGAAGACTTGTATGGTTTGTGTGCAGTCATTAGTTGGACTAAAACATTTGTAACTCAAGTTGAGAAAGGTCTCTAGCTGAAATTGACTTTTTCATTGACAGAAAACATAACTAGAGTGGAGTAATCCGGAATTTTTTTCAAGTTGTACTACAACTGATCGGAGCCATCACATAAGCATTGGCAGTGTGGAGTATTGTACTACCCCTAATGTTGAATACACCTTCATATACATGATTGCAGTGGTTGAATTGCATGTAAGTAAACTAAAATGTCTTTTTATTTTCTTTTGCTTCAACTCAACTGCATGTTATGTTGTTGCCTGCTAGCAGTGCGTGATAAACTACCAGATGGTCTGGTATGTCACATAAACTGGGATCGCTGCCAGAAGATTGAATATCGATGGTGTGAGACCAGTAATTGCAACTTGTATAGATTTTAGCTTGCTTGATGGTTTTGAATGGTCATCTACTTCTTGTAATCTAGGCAACTATAATTTGCTAGCTCAAGGGTTTAATCTTGTAACCAGGAGATTATACTATAGAAATACTGAGTAGATATCTTTCCAACTCTAGCTATTAATCCTTGCTTATATTGCCTGGTTTTATAAACTGGTTAGAGAACCTTGTTTATTAATCCTGGTTTATATTGCCTTGTTTCATAAACTGGTTAGAGAACCTTGTTTATTAATCCTTGTTCCTTGTTCCAATAATAAGTGAGTTTATTATTCAGTAATCCTTGTATCGTAGTGTAAGAGTGAGAAGCTAGAGAGTTCTACTTAATCAAGGCCCAGCATGCTCCTTATATACTGGGGGAACAATAGGAGCGCACACAATCTAATCAAATAAAAGATTAGCCAATAATAGCGGCTGTATCAGTCTTATAAAGCATGAGTGGAATTGGCCCAAAGTAATACTATGATTCACTTGAGTGCATCTATTTAAACAAAGGAGCTGGCCTTAATACAAAAGATAAACATTGAGTGCATAGCATATACTCATAGCGTTCTCATCATACTCCCTTCCAGCATTGAAAAATAAAACAATGCGACCAAGAATGGGAAGCTTTGAGTGAGTATGTCCATATGATTGTCTATAATCCTTGAGTTAATTTTTGGCTAGTATGTGTTGACAGGATATTTAATCCCGACACGCTCTTTGGTAAGAGTAGCCATCTTCTCGTGGTATCTCGTGCATAGCTAGGTCAGTTTTACCTATATCGGATTCTCCTGTACTAAAGTTAGTTAAATCTTTTATTTCATGTAATATTGAACCTCAAAATTACACGAAGGAACTAAAAAAGGCCTATTTTGAAGGCAAATGTGTACATAGAATGTGATATTCAATAACAAAAAATATATAATAAAATGTTCTTCTAGGCTATTTTGAAATATATGTGAGAATTCTAATGTGTTATTATGCTGGTGGTGTGAGATGACGAGATGATGGGTGGAGCACCTGAGGTGGTTTGTTCGATTATCTGGCAGATACGGCTCAACTGATTATATATATTTGTAAATATATATTTATATAATATATAAATTTTTTTTTTTTTTTTGGAATGACAGGGCTATATGAAAATATGAAAAGGCTGGCTTCGTGATTTTGACAATTGAATGCCCACGTGCTTAGCCCCTCGCCATTTTAGACTAGGACATAGGGGTACCCAACCTTTTTTTGGTGGGAATAAAGCCCATAGCACCTGATGTCGTGGTCATATTTCGGCACATTTACATGCCGTATAATGAGTAGAATAGTTGAGTATTAAGAGAGTTTGATTGCGAAGCTGACGACTGTTGAGTTGCCAAGATGGTGCGCATGAATGTACTCGCAGATGCTTTAAAATCTATCAACAATGCTGAGAAGAGAGGCAAGCGACAGGTTCTCCTGCGACCCTGCTCCAAGGTCATCGTCCGATTCCTGAAAGTGATGATGAAGCATGGTTATATTGGTGAATTCGAGATTGTTGACGATCACAGATCAGGAAAGATCGTAGTCAACCTTACTGGACGTCTCAACAAGTGTGGTGTTATCAGCCCCAGATATGATGTTGGTGTTACTGATATCGAGTCCTGGACCAACAGTCTGTTGCCATCACGTCAGTTTGGATTCATTGTGATGACTACCTCACAAGGTATTATGGATCATGAAGAGGCAAGAAGGAAACATCTTGGTGGAAAAATTCTTGGATTTTTCTTTTAACTGTAGTTAAAGAATAAAAGATCAAAACCTCCTGTACTAAAGACATCGGCATATTTGATTAACAACTGTAGTAGAGCTTGTCGTTGCTCCTCTGTTTTACAACTAGGGAGTGCCTGCTCATACATTGGTATCAAATGTTCGGGTACACCGGTTGTTTGGCTCTGTGGGGAGTTATTAACCTGTGTGATATCGACCCGTGTTTGTAGTGAGGACTGGTCGGCTAATAACTGATCTTCCTTGATAGATGCAAACGTGGCTATTGTAGTACCTGCTCGAATGGTTACCGGATTTTCATGTGGGTTAATACACCGCATGACAATAAGCCGGTTCGAGTTAGAGGTTGATACAGTGCTGGCCACGCATATACCTACATCTTTGTCTTTATAGTTCTCTACTAGGCCAATGCGTTCTGCTGTTTCACCAATTAGTCTCCCTGTGATTTGATACTCTGAATTTGCAGGTATCGTGGTGATGCGTGTGACTTGTATCTTAGTGCTAATCATACTTCCGTATTTATCCACACAGACTAAGTCCCGACCATCCATTCTCAGTACTCCTCGGTCTAGCAATAGATGACATTGGTGTTCCTCAAAGAAACCCATGCCCAAAATTCCATCCTCTGTAATATTAGCTACTCGGAAAGAGATTTCTGCTGGCATGCTTCTGACTCTACAATTTAAGGTGATGGTGCCATATACTAATAGGCCACTCCCATCAGCCTGTGCAGCGGTGACCGGATCATGAAATAGCCGATCTTTTATTCGAGAAGGTAGTTGAGAATAGGATGACCAGGATAACACGTTGTCGCTGGCGCCTGAATCCAGGAGAAATTTTGCTGATCGTCCCCCTTCAAGCTTGCCTGGTATATACAGACAGTTACCATGTGCCAAACTTCTGGTTTCCATAACTTCTGGAATAATTTGTTGTCTAGGCTGTTTTCTGGTTCGGGTGTGGTTCAGTGTTGTGTGGTGTTGTGTGTGGTGTGTGGTGTGTGTGTGGTGTGGTGTGTGTGTGGTGTTGTGTGTTGTGTGGTTCAGAGTTGTATTGGTGTTTCCATAACTTCTGGAATAATTTGTTGTCTAGGCTGTTTTCTGGTTTGGGTGTGGTTCAGTGTTGTGTTGTGTGTGGTGTGTGGTGTGTGTGTGGTGTGTGGTGTGGTGTGTGTGTGGTGTTGTGTGTTGTGTGGTTCAGAGTTGTATTGAGTTCGAATTGAGAATAAGAACTGGCATAAAAGTGCTGTGCACGGGCTTTTATGCCCTTAATGATAACATATAAAAAACATAGAAGTTGGAGCGAATAGCCAATGGACATGGGCGTAAATCCGCATGACGCTGAAGTAACCCTCCACGTAATGAAAAGTGGGAGGGCCTTAAAGTATTGCTACACGACAAAAACAGTAACACATGTATTAATGGCTTGATGAAATCTATGATGCTTGTATAATAAAAGCGTGTTTAGGGAGGGAGGCGTTTATGACAATACCACCAAAATAGGCTTGATACTGAACATAAGCAGAGTGCACGCAATGAACTCCCTGAAGAGGGAGTTCATTGGTGCACGCTTCCGAGCTCAATGTATTGCTTACAAGAAGGTATGGTCCAAAAGAAGCCCACATGTCAAAACATTTGAATATGAACACATGACTAATAGTATGATCAAGGAGTAAAATGATAGGTACGCTACTATTACTTGCAAACCGTAATGCCTTCGCAGGCATGCTTCAATAGCCCACCTGTTACACAGAAAGGATAGGCCTACCGTGTCTTCATTGAAGAATGGCTCACCACCACATGACACACGTAGAATGTATTTGTTTTATTTTGATTAGGGTTTGCCTGCACCAGTGGAATTGGGTTTTTATCCCTTCTATTGCATGAGGTTCAACTGCCTGTGCTTACTGTCTTACCTAGCGTTCGCCTGTGAGTATGGTTAGTGGACGGATTGCAATCATGCACAGAATACTCATTGCTAACCCGTCAGAAAACAGCAGAAAATCTGACACCAAAATACTTTAGATAGATGTATAAGAGAGCTATACTTAACCAATACCAAGGCCTACAGCAAGGGGGTTTCGCTATGTAGCTCAGGAATCAATGGGTTCATTCATACTCAGCCTTCTGCAGCGTAATATGCAAGGGCTTATCAAGTACCATTAACTTGCTTACTGGTTCCATATAGCATGCATATATTATATAAGTGGTATAGGCCTACTGGTATTGGTGAAATGTACTTTACGACTCTCTGTTGACAACTCTCTGTTGACAACACCTGTTACCAACCGAAATTGCTGTATTTGTATCATGAATGGCATGTGATGGTTACAATCTGAAAAATTCATCAGAGTGATGTTTCTGAAAAATAGACCTTTGACTGCAGCGTACCGAAATCGGTCTGCATGCTCATTTTTAGGGATTAAAATCACCTCCCACAACTTTGTGAAAAAGATGAAAGATGTGAAAGGGTAGATTTTATATCGTTGATTCTTAGAAGTCTATTTCAATTTTAACCTCTTTTTGGCTATTCTTTCCTTCTCTACCAGGAGATTTGAAAATCAAGACTCCTCATTGACCTCTGAGAGATTAGATATGAAGGCATTTTCCTTCATCCTTCATACTCAAGTTCTAACATGTGGTTTAAAATTGGTACCCTGTATTGATTTAGAGCTTATATAATGGATTTTAAAAACATCATGTTTGCGTGTGATGTCAGGCAGTGAAATGAGGTCTGTCTTACTGAAATTTGAGTTGCTTGTGACTGATGATTATCCCGTGATTAATGGCTACACATCTGCTTATTGGTATTTTTGTGTTCTAGTGCTAGTCATACCTTTGAGATAAACATGAGATAAGAGAGTGGAACTTCAAAAGTTATATCGATGATTTTACTCCTTGCTTTTATGCTTCACTTTTAAATTGGGATTTAACCTATTGTTGCAACTAGGGTATAAACAGATATTCTGAAGATGCAAACTCGAAATCGGTATTCACATTACAAACCAGCTCAGCATAGGCCTAATTATATCATCAATGCTGCAACATGTTAGTCAGTCAGGTTAGCATAATTTTGTCAGCAAAACTGTCAATTCTCCTGAGGGGGACCTGTGTTCATTCCTGAACTATTACCGTATACTATACTGTAACCATTACACATATCGTTACAATGACATAAGACACCCAACACTACTGTTAAGAAGTCTGCTACCAAGAGTCTCTCAAATATCGCAATAAAGCCAACATGTAACTTACAGATGTGACTAAAATTGCGTCTGTATCGATGACTAACCCATCAGGTATTGTTATGCCTCACCCTTGTGTCGCTGGCCACAGATGCAAGATCATGCGCTCTGCATATGACACAGCCTGGATTAATCGGTTGGTCTGCATCACATTTTTTGGTCTTGGTTGCTTTTCAATGCCATCTCCCGATACCTGGCCTTGATGCTGTATAACTCACCTTGATGATCGGTCTCTTACTTGCCAAGCTGCCCTATTCCTATTCATGGTGTTATCACAGTTGAGTAAAGCTTTAGGTCACTGTTTGTTTCATGAGTAACGTTCACTTCTCTGCCTCATGGTCACAGGTCTAGTTTGAGGTCGAGGTCATGATGGTTCTGTCTGGCTTTGTTTTCAAACGCCCCATTACTCTACAACTCTATATTCAGCTGGAACGGCATTCCAATGTTCCTTATCCTTGGAACGTTTCATGACAATTTTCATAACCGGGATTTAAAAAAAAAAGACTGATCAGGAGCAATTCTCCTTTGTGTCAGGTTGCCATTTCAGTATTTCACCTGTATATTGCTGCTATTTCTTTGGTCAGCACCGACTTTATCATACTGCTGTATGAATTATGACTCAACTTACATTACTTTCTAAACTCAAGCATCTGTCAGAAAAGGCCAGTATTATGGCCGCTAACCTGATGGCTTACTGACTGAAATTAGCTAATCATCAAAGGTGTTTTGTCCACATACTCTTCATCTGAAGCACATCCAAATTTATTGATGTCATGCCATATCATTCATTTGACACCGCTCTCAATTTTAAAGAATAATGGCTGATTATTCAACTGTAATCTTTGTTGCGGCCAGTGGCGAGTTTGCATAGCATTGCTACAAGCATAGGTTTTCAGACAAAGGCAAAATATCCGCATAGTCAAGGCACAAATTACTTGTTCTCCAATCAACAAGATGCTCACTCAATATATTGCTGAGGGTAAATAGTTCACTCCGTGGAGATGTGATATTATAATATTTAGGACTGCGTAGACTGTTTTCACATCATTGATTCCAGTTCTCGCATTCAACTCACACAGTGCATAGTTGTATTACGCTAATCGCTAAGCTTTCCTTCCTTGTCTTGTTGTTTCAGTAGTATGATTGAAGGAGATTGATTTGAATCAAGAGAGTATTGCGCACGATTATAAACATCGTACTATACCTGCTCCTGCAGCTCATGTATCAATCAGTGATTTAAGAATGGATGCTAGGAGATCATCAGCTAATGGGGACGGCAGCAGTAGAAATGACAGCTCAGGAAACAGCTCCTCAACTGATAACATATATGCTCAAGGTAAATACCTCTTTATGACATGTTGTAGAATAAATATACTATCTTTTTCCTTACAACGCACCCGGCCGGTAGTCGGTTTTTGGTTTGTATTCCGGAAATTGTACTCAAATGATACAAAAATAACAGCATCACCTAGTTATTGATGGTAATACAAGCTGTTGTAGGCCCTTACTATGTGTATATGTACAGTGTAATGTTAAAAGTAGGCAATCTCGGAATAGCCTTTTGAATATTAATAATCATTAACCAAAAGTCCATAATTAGAATATAGTGCTAATTTGTATTTCTTCCGCATATCAGAGTCTGCTGCCTTTTGTTTTAAACACTTCTTCTCGCTGCTGATGTTACATTAACACTACACTGAGCCCGATGGTGTATATGTATTTATACAAGCACTGATATATATTTTATGGATGATGGGTACATATCTGGCTCTGAGCAAGCATATGGCTACTCATGTTTGGTTGCTGGACCGCATTCCTCATCCTTGATTGGTCCACAAGTTTAGAATCTAGAATAGCTGACTCTTGTAAACTTTTGTCAAGCAGATTGCCTGAGTCATATCAATGACCACAAGTACTATTGTCAGAGACCCGCTTATAGGCGACAAGAAGGTCTACCACTAGGTAGACACACATTTCGATAATTGCTATGATATGAAATGGTGCCTTGGTACTTGGCTAGTCGTTACATCGAACAACTGTTGCTGGTATAATGGGTTAAGTCTGGCAGTCTTTCTCTACCAGTAACTCGCAGTCGAAGTTCTATATGCAGAATAATATGGTAGACACTAATAAACAGCGATCAATGTTGGAATTTGATCAAAATCTGTTGTCAATCATCGAGTAAGATGACTCATCATACAGTCGGTAGCTTAGCTATTATCTATTTAGTGCATAGCAGTGGAAAGCTAACTGATATGCCACTGGTCACATGGTCCAGATTTTTTGCTGCCCTCAGACAAACAATGGCAGCAACGTTTTAGATATGACATGAACAATGAGAAGATTTGAGCAAGGGGGGTTGGATGGGTTTATGTAACTATTTGACATGATCATGTTTCTGCGTTGTCATTCTAGCTGTGTAGGACATACCTTTGGCCTAACACCCACAGTTAATGTTTAAAAACTTGAAGATATATGCCTATTTGAAACCTTAATTCTGGAATAATTAATCTCCCTTTCCTCCACCTCCAATCCCCATTCCCTACACGTTACTATAATCCGCTGGAAGATGCTCACACCGATATTCTTTGCGTCTAACAGTGAGTTGAAGTTGTGTAATGGCGCAACAGCGACGATGCGTCATTGCTAAATTGTCAGCGAGTTAACAAAGCAGCACCATGGATTATTCTCTTATTGTTGATTGTATTCTTGTGAATGCAGTTCTGTTCTGTACACCTTTGGGTGGTGTCTTCTTGTGGACTACGTCCCTCTTTATCAAACCATTAGCTCTTCTTGTGATTGTCAATATGATGCTCTATCTCAGAGTTCTCACCATTGTGTAAGTATGACTGATATATTTGAATCGTCTACCCTTGTCTTATTTTGAGTACAATATATCATCTCTTTCAGAAAGGTGAGCACAGGTTTAGATAGTGTAGTCTTATTAAAGAAAAACTTCAGATGGTTTATCTAATGACTAGTTCTTTAAGAAACGTAAAGGCTTTGATTTGGTTTAATTTATTTTGCAACACAGAAAAAAACTCACCGATACTCTTTGCGCCAAACAATGAGTTTAAGTTGTGTAATGGCGCAACAACGACGAAGCTTGTTTGTTAAATTGTCAGCGAGTTAACAAAGCAGCACCATGGATTATTCTCTTATTGTTGATTGTATTCTTGTGAATGCAGTTCTGTTTTGCACACCTCTGGGTGGTGTCTTCTTGTGGACTACGTCCCTCTTTATCAAACCATTAGCTCTTCTTGTGATTGTGAATATCATGCTCTATCTCCGAGTTCTCACCATTGTGTAAGTGTGACTGATATATTTGAATCGTCTACCCTTGTCTTATTTTGAGTACGATATATCATCTCTTGCTGTAAAGATATGCAGTTATTTTTGTTTTTTTTTAATTGTGTTTTTATTGTCACCCTCAATAAGGATCTGATTGAAAATGTCGGTCAATATATTAACCACAAAAGGAAGCGTCTTTTTAGGCATCATCACTGAGATACCAGAAGTTAGACAAGAAGTTGTGGTGAGCACAGGTTTAGAAAGTGTAGTCTTATCAGAAAAAAACTTCTGATGTTTTATTTATCTAACGACTAGTTCTTCCGGCAACACAAAGGCTTTGACTTGTCTACCCTTGTCCTATTCTAGGTGCAGTCTTTTTCGTAAACTTATGTATATATGGTGAGCACAGGTTAAGAAAGTGTCCTCTTATTTAATAATTTATCTAATGTCTAGTTCTTCAAGAAACGTTAAAGCTTTGATTTGAATTCATTTAGCTAGACAGACAGAAACTCACACCGATATTCTTTGCGTCTAACAGTGAGTTGAAGTTGTGTAATGGCGCAACAGCGACGGTGCGTCATTGCTAAATTGTCAGCGAGTTAACAAAGCAGCACCATGGATTATTCTTTGATTGTTGATTCTATTCTTGTGAATGCAGTTCTGTTCTGCACACCTCTGGGTGGTGTCTTCTTGTGGACTACGTCCCTCTTTATCAAACCATTAGCTCTTCTTGTGATTGTCAACATGATGCTCTATCTCAGAGTTCTCACCATTGTGTAAGTATGACTGATATATTTGATTCGTCTGCCCTTGTCTTATTTTGAGTACAATATATCATCTCTTTCAGCAAGGTGAGCACAGGTTTAGATAGTGTAGTCTTATTAAAGAAAAACTTCAGATGGTTTATCTAATGACTAGTTCTTTAAGAAAAGTAAAGGCTTTGATTTGGTTTAATTTATTTTGCAACACAGAAAAAAACTCACCGATACTCTTTGCGCCAAACAATGAGTTTAAGTTGTGTAATGGCGCAACAACGACAAAGCGTCATTGTTAAATTGTCAGCGAGTTAACAAAGCAGCACCATGGATTGTTCTCTGATTGTTGATTCTATTCTTGTGAATGCAGTTCTGTTCTGTACACCTCTGGGTTATGACTTCTTATGGACTGCATCCTTCTTTATCAAACCATTAGCTCTTCTTGTGATTGTGAATATTATGCTCTATCTCAGAGTTCACACCATTGTGTAAGTGTGACAGATTTGTTAATTTTGTCTATTCTCAATCGATATAAATGGACAATTCATGTTACAAATATATATTCTGTGAAAGGGACTATCTGTGTAAGTAATTTAGGTGTGCTTATCCTGAGCTCTGAAGGCAATAATGCCGTCATCAGCGATCAATTCATGTTGTTCTTAGTTAGAGTTATTTGTGATTTCTGCTTTAGGACTCCGTTGATTGAGTTTATGACAGATGAAACCAGAATGATGAGACGCATAAATGCGCAGCAATCCTCACAACCTACACAAGAAATATTTAAAGAAAACCACGATAGGAAAATACACGTACGGTCATATGAGAAAGCTAAAGACATGACCAGCCTAATCAAACTGTTTAATGGTGAGTGCAGATAATATTACAGGCTGCTTGATTTAACCTTGGTTAAATTGGAGCGATCTTACATCCAACTCTTATGGCATAGAGCTTGTCTGCATGTTGTTGCACTAACTTTGACCATTCTTCCGGCTTTGATGAAATAAATACATTGTATTACAGAAAAATCTGAGACGCTGTTTCCACAACGGCATCAACGACATCAGAACAACCCTGCTAGAATGGTTGAATATAATCGAACGGATGGCCAACATTATGTGGATGGTAAGTTTTGATCATTTCTTTACCAGTCATAAGTACACAAAGTACAAAAGTACACAGCAAAGCGAAGTCATGTCCTCTTGAATCAAGGGAACACAACCTAGAAACTGACCTAGAATTAACATAACACAGTGTGTTTGACTTTTCAGAATCTAGTAATTAGGTTGTGGCTTATTTTTAGCTATTGCTGTTCTCCCAGGATCTGATACATTCGCTGCTGGAGATCCGTTACTTGTGGTTCCACAGCAAAACCCTCCACATGAACCACGCAATCTCCATCATCAACAAGGTAATTATTTACCAACGCAACTCCCTGAAATTCAGAAAAGAATTACTGATGTAACTAGAACAAGTTATACTTTCAGATATTAGTTTATGTAGCGCTCAGCTAGAGAATTACCATTGTAAGTTGATAGGAAAGACTGTATAATATACCAACATAACAAGTTGTATGTCTGCAGCCAACTATATTGAAAAGCTTGGTCAAGATAGGCTACTTTCATCATGATGTTATCTCATATAATTTTGGAGTCTAGGATCTCGCTACTGGTGTGTTCTATTGATCATGTTGCATTTGACAATTATAGATAGCACTGAAGAAACCAGCTGGATCATTCCAAAGAGAGTGGAGAGGGTCAACGTGGTGGTTAACAGGATAGTTGAGCAGAGGGTTGTGGCCATCAGGACTTACCGCTCAACGCAGCTTTAAAAAACCATCAAAAAATTTAAAATCTGTATATACTACAAATGTACAGCGGTAATAAATATTTTTTTGTCGCAGACATATTGTACATATTCATCAAGGTTTCATTCTGTTTACACTTTTTTTTTTTTTGCATTGTGTCGTCTGTTAACCTGGCACTAGTTTATTCTTCTATACAGAAAAACTTCTGCCACCACATTTGACATAACTGCTACTGTGGGGGCAGAATTTAAAACAATAAAAAGTCATATAAGGATAACAAACTCTGCATTGTGTTTACCTTTTGAACTGGACTGATATCGATACAGCTAATTTGAACTAAGGATGTCCATCAGATCAAACAAATAAATAATCAATGCCAGTGGGATCAGTATCCCATATCGCAAACTTCAAGAATGATTCAATTTGCCTGCATTTGGAGACTTCAGCGGTCAGCAGCTCACCAGTAGATTGGGGACGCCTGGAATACAAGTAAATAACTTGATCTGCCAAAGTCACTGGTGGGATGCTAAATGATGTTTTGCCTTTATTTTCGATCATCAAATCCTATTTTCACGTCAATCTTATCAAAATTTCGTAGTTCATGCTGGTATTCAAGTTGCTAGTAGGATAGTCGAACCAGAGTCGGGGCAGGGGTATCCTCCCTGGTTACGGCTGACAAGGGAAAATCTGGAGATGAGAGATCTGGAGTTGTGTTACCAATTTAAACAGTGACTTCAACTGTGTTAGGTAAGAAATGTACTTGGATAGAAGTTGATTTATGTCTGAGTTTTTGAAATCATAAAGGCATTGGGTTTTGTCAGTTTGAATTAGACTGAGGAAGTATATGGAATACTATTGCTTTTTGAGATCGAGACTCAAGATAGTGCCAGTGTGCGAATGTCTTAGCTGCTCTGATAAAACACATAGAGATATTAATTGACAATTCTGAAGGGAAGCGGAGATATTATGTCAGGGTCTTAAATTGAAAGTTAGCGCTCACGTTTTTAAAACAGTGATAAATGTCTTTGGAATGTGCTTCTACAGAGATCATGTCCTCAGTTTTTCAAAAAATATGACAAAGGTAACACGCGCAGACCAAGGGTGAATTGACTGTACCATCTCTGCGCGGACTTGACTAAACAACTGCTCACCAACATCTTCACATAGTGATAGGTGGAAGAACAGTCTTGAAAAACCATCTGACATGATCTTTTTCAATTATATTCCATGATTATCATTATCATTATATCGATAGTATGTAGGTATTATTATGATCTTTGTTGGTTTAGAACAGCCTTGGGGTGGAATGCCTTGTGAATTGGACTGTAAACATAATTTTTGTGAAAAAAAAGAGGATTATGCTGCGCTTGTAATGGAATGGATAATCCGCTTCCACCCATTCCAGTGATGCATCAATTAATCATTCTCAGATCAGATAGTATTATTTGAATAGATCAAATGGTCCAATAATTTTACGTTTTGGCAGAAATTCGAGAATGCTAGGAAAAACCTGGTTGTTAGATCTAATCAGTAGGGCTAGATGCGGTCTGGAGTTCTGCCCAGCTGAAGACAGGAAATTTAGATCAATACATTAAAATCTAAAAAAACCAAATTTAATGTCAGTGAACTTAAAGTCAAGTTATTTGACAAGAGAGAAGTTGCAGTTGAGAGTCATAAGTCATAACACAACATAACTTTCTAAACAATTTCATGATATATGGTTTACCAACTGCAATTTGTTGTCGCTCTATATCTTAGTAACCTGTTGGTACATTTTCTCACACAAAATTTGATCTTTACCAAAAAGGGAGTATCAACAGCAATAGATGTAAAACTTTCTTATTATGAACGAATTTCCACTCAGTATATGCTTACAGATCATAGTCGTCTTCCTTGCCTCAAGAACTCCTGAGCAGAACTACATACTATCCATATCCATTTCATCTTCATCATCTCACAATAATCAAATCGTCCTTGATGCAATGTTCAATAATTTAAAAAATACAAGGTTACCTCCATTTTCATCATCTGTTTTTATACCATTATTTACTTACATGGTCCAGTTAGAAAAGTGCACAGCTTACAGAATTACAAAATTGCAAACAGTGAGTTATGGACATACAAATTTGTATCAGGGAGTTGTATTCTCCATAAAGTTGACTCACTAGCTATGCACACAAATAACGTCAACAATGAAGACTTGTATGGTTTGTGTGCAGTCATTAGTTGGACTAAAACATTTGTAACTCAAGTTGAGAAAGGTCTCTAGCTGAAATTGACTTTTTCATTGACAGAAAACATAACTAGAGTGGAGTAATCCGGAATTTTTTTCAAGTTGTACTACAACTGATCGGAGCCATCACATAAGCATTGGCAGTGTGGAGTATTGTACTACCCCTAATGTTGAATACACCTTCATATACATGATTGCAGTGGTTGAATTGCATGTAAGTAAACTAAAATGTCTTTTTATTTTGCTTCAACTCAACTGCATGTTATGTTGTTGCCTGCTAGCAGTGCAGTGCATCATGTCATACATTTCCAGTGTTAACTATCTTTTTTAGATAGTTATTTTCATTTTTACACACTATCATCACTGGTATTTGGTATTGCTCACATGTGTATTTTGCTTAGAGAAGCAGACTACTAAGTAAACACTAAACATGCTATCATCATCAGATGTACTAAATGCTGGACTTTTACTTTGTAATTGTTAGCAGCATTGATTGAACATGATGAAGGTTAGCACCTACCTTGTCACTGTGCTTTCAAACATGTGTACTTTGCCTCGATATAGTAACATACCACCAAAATAGGCTTGATACTGAACATAAGCAGAGTGCACGCTTCCGAGCTCAAGTCAATGTATTGCTAACAAGAAGGTATGGTCCAAAAGAAGCCCACATGTCAAAACATTTGAATATGAACACATAACTAATAGTATGATCAAGGAGTAAAATGATAGGTACGCTACTATTACTTGCAAACCGTAATGCCTTCGCAGGCATGCTTCAATAGCCCACCCGTTACACAGAAAGGATAGGTCTACTTGAAGAATGGCTCACCACCACATGACACACGTAGAATGTATTTGTTTTATTTTGATTAGGGTTTGCCTGCACCAGCGGAATCGGGTTTTTATCCCTTCTATTGCATCAGGTTCAACTGCCTGTGCTTACTGTCTAACCTAGCGTTCGCCTGTGAGTATGGTCAGTGAACGATTGCAATCATGCACAGAATACTCATTGCTAACCCGTCAGAAAACAGCAGAAAATCTGACACCAAAATACTTTAGATAGATGTATAGGAGAGCTATACTTAACCAATGCCAAGGCCTACAGCAAGGGGGGTTTCATTATGTAGCTCAGGAATCAATGGATTCATTCATACTCAGCCTTCTGCAGCGTAATATGCAAGGGCTTATCAAGTACCATCAACTTGCTTCACTGGTTCCATATAGCATGCATATATTATATAAATGGTATAGGCCTACTGGTATTGGTGAAATGTACTTTACGACTCTCTGTTGACAACTCTCTGTCGACAACACCTGTTACCAACCGAATTTGCTGTATTTGTATCATGAATGGCATGTGATGGTTACAATCTGAAAAATTCATCAGAGTGATGTTTCTGAAAAATAGACCTTTGACTGCAACGTACCGAAATCGGTCTGCATGCTCATTTTTAGGGATTAAAATCACCTCCCACAACTTTGTGAAAAAGATGAAAGATGTGAAAGGATAGATTTTATATCGTTGATTCTTAGAAGTCTATTTTTGGTTAAATACTAGAGGCTATTCTTTCCTTCTCTACCAGGAGATTTGAAAATCAAGACTCCTCATTGACCTCTGAGAGATTAGATATGAAGGCATTTTCCTTCATCCTTCATACTCAAGTTCTAATATGTGGTTTAAATTGGTACCCTGTATTGATTTAGAGCTTATATAATGGATTTTAAAAACATCATGTTTGCGTGTGATGTCAGGCAGTGAAATGAGGTCTGTCTTACTGAAATTTGAGTTGCTTGTGACTGATGATTATCCCGTGATTAATGGCTACACATCTGCTTATTGGTATTTTTGTGTTCTAGTGCTAGTCATACCTTTGATATAACATGAGATAAGAGAGTGGAACTTCAGAAGTTATATCGATGATTTTACTCCTTGCTTTTATGCTTCACTTTTAAATTGGGATTTAATCTATTGTTGCAACTAGGGTATAAACAGATATTCTGAAGATGCAAACTCGAAAATCGGTATTCACATTACAAACCAGCTCAGCATAGGCCTAATTATATCATCAATGCTGCAACATGTTAGTCAGTCAGGTTAGCATAATTTTGTCAGCAAAACTGTCAATTCTCCTGAGGGGTACCTGTGTTCATTCATGAACTATTACTGTATACTATACTGTAACCATTACACATATCGTTACAATGACATAAGACACCCAACACTACTGTTAAGAAGTCTGCTACCAAGAGTCTCTCAAATATCGCAATAAAGCCAACATGTAACTTACAGATGTGACTAAAATTGCGTCTGTATCGATGACTAACCCGTCAGGTATTGTTATGCCTCACCCTTGTGTCGCTGGCCACAGATGCAAGATCATGCGCTCTGCACATGACACAGCCTGGATTAATCGGTTGGTCTGCATCACATTTTCGTGTTGGTTGCTTTTCAATGCCATCTCCCGATACCTGGCCTTGATGCTGTATAACTCACCTTGATGATCGGTCTCTTACTTGCCATTGATGAGGTACATGCTGTAGAGATGTTTTTGTGACACTACCAAGCTTCCCTATTCCTAGTCATGGTGTTATCACAGTTGAGTAAAGCTTTAGGTCACTGTTTGTTTCATGAGTAACGTTCACTTCTCTGCCTCATGGTCACAGGTCTAGTTTGAGGTCGAGGTCATGATGGTTCTGTCTGGCTTTGTTTTCAAACGCCCCATTACTCTACAACTCTATATTCAGCTGGAACGGCATTCCAATGTTCCTTATCCTTGGAACGTTTCAGTCATTCATGACAATATTCATAACCGGGATTTAAAAAAAAAAGACTGATCAGGAGCAATTCTCCTTTGTGTCAGGTTGCCATTTCAGTATTTCACTTGTATATTGCTGCTATTTCTTTGGTCAGCACCGACTTTATCATACTGCTGTATGAATTATGACTCAACTTACATTACTTTCTAAACTCAAGCATCTGTCAGAAAAGGCCAGTATTATGGCTGCTAACCTGATGGCTTACTGACTGAAATTAGCTAATCATCAAAGGTGTTTTGTCCACATACCCTTCATCTGAAGCACATCCAAATTTATTGATGTCATGCCATATCATTCATTTGACACCGCTCTCAATTTTAAAGAATAATGGCTGATTATTCAACTGTAATCTTTGTTGCGGCCAGTGGCGAGTTTGCATAGCATTGCTACAAGCATAGGTTTTCAGACAAAGGCAAAATATCCGCATAGTCAAGGCATAAATTACTTGTTCTCCAATCAACAAGATGCTCACTCAATATATTGCTGAGGGTAAATAGTTCACTCCGTGGAGATGTGATATTATAATATTTAGGACTGCGTAGACTGTTTTCACATCATTGATTCCAGTTCTCGCATTCAACTCACACAGTGCATAGTTTATTACGCTAATCGCTAAGCTTTTCTTCCTTGTCCTGTTGTTTCAGTAGTATGATTGAAGGAGATTGATTTGAATCAAGAGAGTATTGCGCACGATTATAAACATCGTACTATACCTGCTACTGCAGCTCATGTATCAATCAGTGATTTAAGAATGGATGCTAGGAGATCATCAGCTAATGGGGACGGCAGCAGTAGAAATGACAGCTCAGGAAACAGCTCCTCAACTGATAACATATATGCTCAAGGTAAATACCTCTTTATGACATGTTGTAGAATAAATATACTATCTTTTTCCTTACAACGCACCCGGCCGGTAGTCGGTTTTTGGTTTGTATTCCGGAAATTGTACTCAAATGATACAAAAATAACAGCATCACCTAGTTATTGATGGTAATACAAGCTGTTGTAGGCCCTTACTATGTGTATATGTACAGTGTAATGTTAAAAGTAGGCAATCTCGGAATAGCCTTTTGAATATTAATAATCATTAACCAAAAGTCCATAATTAGAATATAGTGCTAATTTGTATTTCTTCCGCATATCAGAGTCTGCTGCCTTTTGTTTTAAACACTTCTTCTCGCTGCTGATGTTACATTAACACTACACTGAGCCCGATGGTGTATATGTATTTATACAAGCACTGATATATATTTTATGGATGATGGGTACATATCTGGCTCTGAGCAAGCATATGGCTACTCATGTTTGGTTGCTGGACCGCATTCCTCATCCTTGATTGGTCCACAAGTTTAGAATCTAGAATAGCTGACTCTTGTAAACTTTTGTCAAGCAGATTGCCTGAGTCATATCAATGACCACAAGTACTATTGTCAGAGACCCGCTTATAGGCGACAAGAAGGTCTACCACTAGGTAGACACACATTTCGATAATTGCTATGATATGAAATGGTGCCTTGGTACTTGGCTAGTCGTTACATCGAACAACTGTTGCTGGTATAATGGGTTAAGTCTGGCAGTCTTTCTCTACCAGTAACTCGCAGTCGAAGTTCTATATGCAGAATAATATGGTAGACACTAATAAACAGCGATCAATGTTGGAATTTGATCAAAATCTGTTGTCAATCATCGAGTAAGATGACTCATCATACAGTCGGTAGCTTAGCTATTATCTATTTAGTGCATAGCAGTGGAAAGCTAACTGATATGCCACTGGTCACATGGTCCAGATTTTTTGCTGCCCTCAGACAAACAATGGCAGCAACGTTTTAGATATGACATGAACAATGAGAAGATTTGAGCAAGGGGGGTTGGATGGGTTTATGTAACTATTTGACATGATCATGTTTCTGCGTTGTCATTCTAGCTGTGTAGGACATACCTTTGGCCTAACACCCACAGTTAATGTTTAAAAACTTGAAGATATATGCCTATTTGAAACCTTAATTCTGGAATAATTAATCTCCCTTTCTTCCACCTCCAATCCCCATTCCCTACACGTTACTATAATCCGCTGGAAGATGCTCACACCGATATTCTTTGCGTCTAACAGTGAGTTGAAGTTGTGTAATTGTCAGCGAGTTAACAAAGCAGCACCATGGATTATTCTCTTATTGTTGATTGTATTCTTGTGAATGCAGTTCTGTTCTGTACACCTTTGGGTGGTGTCTTCTTGTGGACTACGTCCCTCTTTATCAAACCATTAGCTCTTCTTGTGATTGTCAATATGATGCTCTATCTCAGAGTTCTCACCATTGTGTAAGTATTACTGATATATTTGAATCGTCTACCCTTGTCTTATTTTGAGTACGATATATCATCTCTTGCTGTAAAGTTATGCAGTTATATTTTTTTTTTAATTGAGTTTTTATTGTCACCCTCAATAAGGATCAGATTGAAAATGTCGGTCAATATATTAACCACAAAAGGAAGCGTCTTTTTAGGCATCATAACTGAGATCCAGAAGTTAGACAAGAAGTTGTGGTGAGCACAGGTTTAGAAAGTGTAGTCTTATCAGAAAAAACTTCTGATGTTTTATTTATCTAACGACTAGTTCTTCCAGCAACACAAAGGCTTTGACTTGTCTACCCTTGTCCTATTCTAGGTGCAGTCTTTTTCGTAAACTTATGTATATATGGTGAGCACAGGTTAAGAAAGTGTCCTCTTATTTAATAATTTATCTAATGTCTAGATCTTCAAGAAACGTTAAAGCTTTGATTTGAATTTATTTAGCTAGACAGACAAAAACTCACACCGATATTCTTTGCGTCTAACAGTGAGTTGAAGTTGTGTAATGGCGCAACAGCGACGGTGCGTCATTGCTAAATTGTCAGCGAGTTAACAAAGCAGCACCATGGATTATTCTCTTATTGTTGATTGTATTCTTGTGAATGCAGTTCTGTTCTGTACACCTTTGGGTGGTGTCTTCTTGTGGACTACGTCCCTCTTTATCAAACCATTTGCTCTTCTTGTGATTGTCAATATGATGCTCTATCTCAGAGTTCTCACCATTGTGTAAGTATGACTGATATATTTGATTCGTCTACCCATGTCTTATTTTGAGTACAATATATTTATCATCTCTTTCAGCAAGGTGAGCACAGGTTTAGATAGTGTAGTCTTATTAAAGAAAAACTTCAGATGGTTTACTAATGACTAGTTCTTTAAGTTCTAGATACAACATACAGTGGTGCGCGTACCACTGCACAACACACAGGTCTTCAGCTAGAAACCATGAGTCAAACGCTGTTTCGAGGCCTTCTCTAGTACAACCTCCTCATGGCCGGCCCCAGCAGCATGAAGCCACCCCTGTGTGTTGCTGAGCATCTCAATCAATCTCATCGATCCCTCAGTGCATTTTGTCAGTTTCGGTGGTTTGACATAATTGGTGTGTTTACGCTGTTGCGCAACCAGGGAGGCTGCCAACTCTTCATTGTTTCAGTGCAACAATGT
The DNA here is from genome assembly GCA_914767715.1 of Membranipora membranacea. NCBI lineage: Eukaryota > Metazoa > Bryozoa > Gymnolaemata > Cheilostomatida > Membraniporidae > Membranipora > Membranipora membranacea. Next base: position 16,398,765 of record OU612068.1, read on the forward strand.
TCGCCCCATCACTCTCATGCTTATACTCTAAGCCAAACCAGTGCAGGGAGGTTTGCTTTCCATCAACTCATCGGCGCAAAGTCGCTATCGTCAAGGCACCCGCCCCACGTGCCACTCGTTCGCTACTCAAATTCACCACATTGAGCATAGTACAACTCATACACAAGTCAGAGAGATGACTTGTTTGCGCTACAGCCAGTGGGCTGACTGTGATTTCCTGTCTCGCTCTGCCTGCCTTTTATGCGAGGGCCAAGCTTTTAATCCTATGTTTGTAAAACCTTAGATCTAACTCAGACTCACTTTGATTTTCACTCTGCAGAGATTAAACTACTTTAATTTGAGTATTAAAGGCATAATCTTGCTTAGCCTTCTACCCCAAGCAATTTGCTTATCATCACTTAATCCCCTCATTCTAATCCTTACAAGGATTATAACAAAAGGAATTAAATGCTGGCCAACTCCACAAAACAAAGTGAGTGTGTTAAACCCCAGCTTACAAGTAATAGGATTACTTAGCTTTTGTCTTCACACAGTGCTGTTGCCATATCCATGCAGATGCGCTTTCTGCCTCATGTACTATGCTTTTTGTGGCTTGTTTGAGTGCTCTTCCTGAAAGCCCAACTCTGGTCAGAAATTTGGTAGCTGATCTAGCCATGAATCCACGGCAACCAACTTCCACTGCGAATAATTCGCAATTCCAACCTTTGTCTTGGCATTGTGTGACCAGATCTTCGTATCTTGTCAGTTTTCTCTCATGCGCATATGAGAGATTTTCTTCCCAAGGCACCGTCAATTCCATCAGTATTAGTGCTTTTTCTTTGTCAGACCAAACAATTAAGTCTGGTCTTTGGTTCGTGATCACAATATGCTGTGGCATGCTGAGCTGCTCTGTGAGGTCGCATCTCACCTGCCATTCTCCGCTGTTCATCAATCCCTTTTTGCGCAAAATCTTTTCACGCGCTTCACCACCAGCATTAGCATATTCACACTTCTCCGTGACATATTTACACAACACTTTCAGGACTTGATTATGCCTATACGTGTATCTTCCCAGGCTCTGTTGGCAATTCGACAGTATATGTCGAAGTGTGCCCTTAGCCGAGCACTCGGCGCATTTCGAGTTCTCGGTCAAATTCCAGCGTTCCAGGTTTGCCGGGGTCGGTAGTTGATCATAAGCTGCACCAACCAGAAAGCTGATCCTTTGTGGCTCCATCGACCACAATTCTGTCCATTTGAGCTGACGCTGCTCAACAGACTCCCAACAAGTCCACCTGCCTTGTTGGGCTTGGCCTACAGCTTGTGTCTGGCGGCGCTCCTCTTCCATCTTGCGCACCTCATCAACTACCATCTCCCGTCTAACCTTTGGGCTTTCCTTTGAGAACCACCGGTTTGCTTCCCAGCCGATGCCATGACGTGCAGTTGTCACAGCACCCACAATCTCACTTATCTCCAGTCGAGATTTGGCATCTCTGACAGTCTCTGTGACAGACCATTTTTTACCAGTGTCAAGTGTTGGAGCACATTCCCTTATCACCTGGTCTGGTGACTCGTTCAACATCATATCCAGTCTCGCCTTTGATGTTTTGTACTCTTCCACAAGCGATTTCATAGGTAGTGAAAGAGTAAACGAACTGGCATACAGTGCATTAGTGTTGAAGCTCCTTGGAACTCCAAGCCACTTACGCATGTGCTTGTTAATCATTTGCTCCATTCTCTCAACTGGTGTTAGCGGAATATCATAAACTGTCAGAGGCCACAGAATTCGAGGCATGAGTGCAAAGTTGAGAATCCAGGCTTTGTATTTGCCAGACAGACCACATTTTTCAATCGCGTCCAGCCCTGTAATGAGTTGCTTTTTCACCTCGTTTCCGCGAAACCTGTCTGTGATCGGTAAACTATACCATCTTCCTAAGCTCTTCACAGGCTGCTCTGCAAGCGTGGGAACACGCTCTGTTCCTATGAAGTAGGTATTTGGTACAGGTTTGCCTTTACACAAAGACAGGGACCGGCTCTTGCTAGGTTTGAATCGCATCGCACATCTCTCTATCAACTCATGCAGTTCTATAGCAAACGTATCTTCGGTGGTAGTTGGCTGAACTGGCTGAGGAGGAGTAGCGGCTGTGCGCTCAGACCTTCGTGTTACATTAGATGAGCTGTTACCTCTGTAGTGGGTGTTGTCGCTTTGGTGTCTAGCTCTGTTGTGGCTGATCGGCCTAGTGTTGGTGTAGGCTGGCCTTCTGTAGTTGTGGTGTCTGTTGTTGCACCGAGCAGTCGTTTCCTCAACATCTTCTCTCGGCTTCTTTGTTGTCTGGGTAGTAGTAGGTGGTGAAGGAAACTTCCGCTTTGGGATGCGATATGTCTCGTCTGCAGGAGCTGTAGCTGTTAGTTTTGGCCGGGAAGTGTTCTCGGGGAAGGATCTCGGCATCTGCTGGGAGTCCAGTGTGTTTACTGCTTTTGGGAAGGACGGCCTGTCTATCCTGGCAGTTTGGCGTCTCTCCCCTTTGTGTTGTCTGTGTTGGTGACTGCTGAGTGTCTCATGATTGTCTGTAAAGAATCCACAGAAACATGAATAGACTAGGTAATGATCCCAAATGTGGCGCCTCACACTCTCGACTGAGCGAGGTAGGGCGGCATCACATATTGGACATTTGTGAGTGTTCCTAGCTATTTCAAAATTGTGATTGAACTCCAGCTGTGTATTTAGTTGAATGAAGGGGTGTCCTTTTACCGAACCATCAGGGCCTATATTAATGGGCTTAGGCAGGTGAGGTTGATGTACAGACTGATTTGAGTTTGATAGGTTAGGTCTACCAATGTTCTCATTGCCGACAGGTGTGAGACTGCCTGTAGCTGTGGAATTCTCAGAGTTGGGTATCGGGTTGGTTTGTGTGAGAGCCGATATTGGTTTAGTTATGTTATCAACTAAATCGGTCTGAACTATAACCTCGATATTTATTTGATCTGAATTCGGAGTGTTGTGGGCTACCGAGTTTTTGGTGAATAGAGGTGATGGACTCAGTGTCGACATTCCTGGTCTGGTTGGAGTAGACTGTTTAGCAGGGCGCCTTTTGAAACACTCTGGTAGTTCTGGTGTTGGTGGTAAAGGTCTTATTTCGTTCAGTGTGCGATTAGCTTCAAGTGCTAATATCAACTTGTGCTTTATTACTGTTTCTAGTTAATTCTGCGTAGCTAGCGCATAGGAATTAATAGTAGAGTAAAGTGTGAGAGTTGTATTGAGTTCGAATTGAGAATAAGAACTGGCATAAAAGTGCTGTGCACGGGCTTTTATGCCCTTAATGATAACATATAAAAAACATAGAAGTTGGAGCGAATAGCCAATGGACATGGGCGTAAATCCGCATGACGCTGAAGTAACCCTCCACGTAATGAAAAGTGGGAGGGCCTTAAAGTATTGCTACACGACAAAAACAGTAACACATGTATTAATGGCTTGATGAAATCTATGATGCTTGTATAATAAAAGCGTGTTTAGGGAGGGAGGCGTTTATGACAATACCACCAAAATAGGCTTGATACTGAACATAAGCAGAGTGCACGCAATGAACTCCCTGAAGAGGGAGTTCATTGGTGCACGCTTCCGAGCTCAATGTATTGCTTACAAGAAGGTATGGTCCAAAAGAAGCCCACATGTCAAAACATTTGAATATGAACACATGACTAATAGTATGATCAAGGAGTAAAATGATAGGTACGCTACTATTACTTGCAAACCGTAATGCCTTCGCAGGCATGCTTCAATAGCCCACCTGTTACACAGAAAGGATAGGCCTACCGTGTCTTCATTGAAGAATGGCTCACCACCACATGACACACGTAGAATGTATTTGTTTTATTTTGATTAGGGTTTGCCTGCACCAGTGGAATTGGGTTTTTATCCCTTCTATTGCATGAGGTTCAACTGCCTGTGCTTACTGTCTTACCTAGCGTTCGCCTGTGAGTATGGTTAGTGGACGGATTGCAATCATGCACAGAATACTCATTGCTAACCCGTCAGAAAACAGCAGAAAATCTGACACCAAAATACTTTAGATAGATGTATAAGAGAGCTATACTTAACCAATACCAAGGCCTACAGCAAGGGGGTTTCGCTATGTAGCTCAGGAATCAATGGGTTCATTCATACTCAGCCTTCTGCAGCGTAATATGCAAGGGCTTATCAAGTACCATTAACTTGCTTACTGGTTCCATATAGCATGCATATATTATATAAGTGGTATAGGCCTACTGGTATTGGTGAAATGTACTTTACGACTCTCTGTTGACAACTCTCTGTTGACAACACCTGTTACCAACCGAAATTGCTGTATTTGTATCATGAATGGCATGTGATGGTTACAATCTGAAAAATTCATCAGAGTGATGTTTCTGAAAAATAGACCTTTGACTGCAGCGTACCGAAATCGGTCTGCATGCTCATTTTTAGGGATTAAAATCACCTCCCACAACTTTGTGAAAAAGATGAAAGATGTGAAAGGATAGATTTTATATCGTTGATTCTTAGAAGTCTATTTCAATTTTAACCTCTTTTTGGCTATTCTTTCCTTCTCTACCAGGAGATTTGAAAATCAAGACTCCTCATTGACCTCTGAGAGATTAGATATGAAGGCATTTTCCTTCATCCTTCATACTCAAGTTCTAACATGTGGTTTAAAATTGGTACCCTGTATTGATTTAGAGCTTATATAATGGATTTTAAAAACATCATGTTTGCGTGTGATGTCAGGCAGTGAAATGAGGTCTGTCTTACTGAAATTTGAGTTGCTTGTGACTGATGATTATCCCGTGATTAATGGCTACACATCTGCTTATTGGTATTTTTGTGTTCTAGTGCTAGTCATACCTTTGAGATAAACATGAGATAAGAGAGTGGAACTTCAAAAGTTATATCGATGATTTTACTCCTTGCTTTTATGCTTCACTTTTAAATTGGGATTTAACCTATTGTTGCAACTAGGGTATAAACAGATATTCTGAAGATGCAAACTCGAAATCGGTATTCACATTACAAACCAGCTCAGCATAGGCCTAATTATATCATCAATGCTGCAACATGTTAGTCAGTCAGGTTAGCATAATTTTGTCAGCAAAACTGTCAATTCTCCTGAGGGGTACCTGTGTTCATTCCTGAACTATTACCGTATACTATACTGTAACCATTACACATATCGTTACAATGACATAAGACACCCAACACTACTGTTAAGAAGTCTGCTACCAAGAGTCTCTCAAATATCGCAATAAAGCCAACATGTAACTTACAGATGTGACTAAAATTGCGTCTGTATCGATGACTAACCCATCAGGTATTGTTATGCCTCACCCTTGTGTCGCTGGCCACAGATGCAAGATCATGCGCTCTGCATATGACACAGCCTGGATTAATCGGTTGGTCTGCATCACATTTTTTGGTCTTGGTTGCTTTTCAATGCCATCTCCCGATACCTGGCCTTGATGCTGTATAACTCACCTTGATGATCGGTCTCTTACTTGCCAAGCTGCCCTATTCCTATTCATGGTGTTATCACAGTTGAGTAAAGCTTTAGGTCACTGTTTGTTTCATGAGTAACGTTCACTTCTCTGCCTCATGGTCACAGGTCTAGTTTGAGGTCGAGGTCATGATGGTTCTGTCTGGCTTTGTTTTCAAACGCCCCATTACTCTACAACTCTATATTCAGCTGGAACGGCATTCCAATGTTCCTTATCCTTGGAACGTTTCATGACAATTTTCATAACCGGGATTTAAAAAAAAAAGACTGATCAGGAGCAATTCTCCTTTGTGTCAGGTTGCCATTTCAGTATTTCACCTGTATATTGCTGCTATTTCTTTGGTCAGCACCGACTTTATCATACTGCTGTATGAATTATGACTCAACTTACATTACTTTCTAAACTCAAGCATCTGTCAGAAAAGGCCAGTATTATGGCCGCTAACCTGATGGCTTACTGACTGAAATTAGCTAATCATCAAAGGTGTTTTGTCCACATACTCTTCATCTGAAGCACATCCAAATTTATTGATGTCATGCCATATCATTCATTTGACACCGCTCTCAATTTTAAAGAATAATGGCTGATTATTCAACTGTAATCTTTGTTGCGGCCAGTGGCGAGTTTGCATAGCATTGCTACAAGCATAGGTTTTCAGACAAAGGCAAAATATCCGCATAGTCAAGGCATAAATTACTTGTTCTCCAATCAACAAGATGCTCACTCAATATATTGCTGAGGGTAAATAGTTCACTCCGTGGAGATGTGATATTATAATATTTAGGACTGCGTAGACTGTTTTCACATCATTGATTCCAGTTCTCGCATTCAACTCACACAGTGCATAGTTGTATTACGCTAATCGCTAAGCTTTCCTTCCTTGTCTTGTTGTTTCAGTAGTATGATTGAAGGAGATTGATTTGAATCAAGAGAGTATTGCAACATCGTGCTATACCTGCTCCTGCAGCTCATGTATCAATCAGTGATTTAAGAATGGATGCTAGGAGATCATCAGCTAATGGGGACGGCAGCAGTAGAAATGACAGCTCAGGAAACAGCTCCTCAACTGATAACATATATGCTCAAGGAAAATACCTCTTTATGACATGTTGTAGAATAAATATACTATCTTTTTCCTTACAACGCACCCGGCCGGTAGTCGGTTTTTGGTTTGTATTCCGGAAATTGTACTCAAATGATACAAAAATAACAGCATCACCTAGTTATTGATGGTAATACAAGCTGTTGTAGGCCCTTACTATGTGTATATGTACAGTGTAATGTTAAAAGTAGGCAATCTCGGAATAGCCTTTTGAATATTAATAATCATTAACCAAAAGTCCATAATTAGAATATAGTGCTAATTTGTATTTCTTCCGCATATCAGAGTCTGCTGCCTTTTGTTTTAAACACTTCTTCTCGCTGCTGATGTTACATTAACACTACACTGAGCCCGATGGTGTATATGTATTTATACAAGCACTGATATATATTTTATGGATGATGGGTACATATCTGGCTCTGAGCAAGCATATGGCTACTCATGTTTGGTTGCTGGACCGCATTCCTCATCCTTGATTGGTCCACAAGTTTAGAATCTAGAATAGCTGACTCTTGTAAACTTTTGTCAAGCAGATTGCCTGAGTCATATCAATGACCACAAGTACTATTGTCAGAGACCCGCTTATAGGCGACAAGAAGGTCTACCACTAGGTAGACACACATTTCGATAATTGCTATGATATGAAATGGTGCCTTGGTACTTGGCTAGTCGTTACATCGAACAACTGTTGCTGGTATAATGGGTTAAGTCTGGCAGTCTTTCTCTACCAGTAACTCGCAGTCGAAGTTCTATATGCAGAATAATATGGTAGACACTAATAAACAGCGATCAATGTTGGAATTTGATCAAAATCTGTTGTCAATCATCGAGTAAGATGACTCATCATACAGTCGGTAGCTTAGCTATTATCTATTTAGTGCATAGCAGTGGAAAGCTAACTGATATGCCACTGGTCACATGGTCCAGATTTTTTGCTGCCCTCAGACAAACAATGGCAGCAACGTTTTAGATATGACATGAACAATGAGAAGATTTGAGCAAGGGGGGTTGGATGGGTTTATGTAACTATTTGACATGATCATGTTTCTGCGTTGTCATTCTAGCTGTGTAGGACATACCTTTGGCCTAACACCCACAGTTAATGTTTAAAAACTTGAAGATATATGCCTATTTGAAACCTTAATTCTGGAATAATTAATCTCCCTTTCTTCCACCTCCAATCCCCATTCCCTACACGTTACTATAATCCGCTGGAAGATGCTCACACCGATATTCTTTGCGTCTAACAGTGAGTTGAAGTTGTGTAATGGCGCAACAGCGACGATGCGTCATTGCTAAATTGTCAGCGAGTTAACAAAGCAGCACCATGGATTATTCTCTTATTGTTGATTGTATTCTTGTGAATGCAGTTCTGTTCTGTACACCTTTGGGTGGTGTCTTCTTGTGGACTACGTCCCTCTTTATCAAACCATTAGCTCTTCTTGTGATTGTCAATATGATGCTCTATCTCAGAGTTCTCACCATTGTGTAAGTATGACTGATATATTTGAATCGTCTACCCTTGTCTTATTTTGAGTACAATATATCATCTCTTTCAGAAAGGTGAGCACAGGTTTAGATAGTGTAGTCTTATTAAAGAAAAACTTCAGATGGTTTATCTAATGACTAGTTCTTTAAGAAACGTAAAGGCTTTGATTTGGTTTAATTTATTTTGCAACACAGAAAAAAACTCACCGATACTCTTTGCGCCAAACAATGAGTTTAAGTTGTGTAATGGCGCAACAACGACGAAGCTTGTTTGTTAAATTGTCAGCGAGTTAACAAAGCAGCACCATGGATTATTCTCTTATTGTTGATTGTATTCTTGTGAATGCAGTTCTGTTTTGCACACCTCTGGGTGGTGTCTTCTTGTGGACTACGTCCCTCTTTATCAAACCATTAGCTCTTCTTGTGATTGTGAATATCATGCTCTATCTCCGAGTTCTCACCATTGTGTAAGTGTGACTGATATATTTGAATCGTCTACCCTTGTCTTATTTTGAGTACGATATATCATCTCTTGCTGTAAAGATATGCAGTTATTTTTGTTTTTTTTTAATTGTGTTTTTATTGTCACCCTCAATAAGGATCTGATTGAAAATGTCGGTCAATATATTAACCACAAAAGGAAGCGTCTTTTTAGGCATCATCACTGAGATACCAGAAGTTAGACAAGAAGTTGTGGTGAGCACAGGTTTAGAAAGTGTAGTCTTATCAGAAAAAAACTTCTGATGTTTTATTTATCTAACGACTAGTTCTTCCGGCAACACAAAGGCTTTGACTTGTCTACCCTTGTCCTATTCTAGGTGCAGTCTTTTTCGTAAACTTATGTATATATGGTGAGCACAGGTTAAGAAAGTGTCCTCTTATTTAATAATTTATCTAATGTCTAGTTCTTCAAGAAACGTTAAAGCTTTGATTTGAATTCATTTAGCTAGACAGACAGAAACTCACACCAATATTCTTTGCGTCTAACAGTGAGTTGAAGTTGTGTAATGGCGCAACAGCGACGGTGCGTCATTGCTAAATTGTCAGCGAGTTAACAAAGCAGCACCATGGATTATTCTCTTATTGTTGATTGTATTCTTGTGAATGCAGTTCTGTTCTGTACACCTTTGGGTGGTGTCTTCTTGTGGACTACGTCCCTCTTTATCAAACCATTAGCTCTTCTTGTGATTGTCAATATGATGCTCTATCTCCGAGTTCTCACCATTGTGTAAGTATGACTGATATATTTGATTCGTCTACCCTTGTCTTATTTTGAGTACGATATATCATCTCTTGCTGTAAAGATATGCAGTTATTTTTGTTTTTTTTAATTGTGTTTTTATTGTCACCCTCAATAAGGATCAGATTGAAAATGTCGGTCAATATATTAACCACAAAAGGAAGCGTCTTTTTAGGCATCATCACTGAGATACCAGAAGTTAGACAAGAAGTTGTGGTGAGCACAGGTTTAGAAAGTGTAGTCTTATCAGAAAAAAACTTCTGATGTTTTATTTATCTAACGACTAGTTCTTCCAGCAACACAAAGGCTTTGACTTGTCTACCCTTGTCCTATTCTAGGTGCAGTCTTTTTCGTAAACTTATGTATATATGGTGAGCACAGGTTAAGAAAGTGTCCTCTTATTTAATAATTTATCTAATGTCTAGTTCTTCAAGAAACGTTAAAGCTTTGATTTGAATTCATTTAGCTAGACAGACAAAAACTCACACCGATATTCTTTGCGTCTAACAGTGAGTTGAAGTTGTGTAATGGCGCAACAGCGACGGTGCGTCATTGCTAAATTGTCAGCGAGTTAACAAAGCAGCACCATGGATTATTCTTTGATTGTTGATTCTATTCTTGTGAATGCAGTTCTGTTCTGCACACCTCTGGGTGGTGTCTTCTTGTGGACTACGTCCCTCTTTATCAAACCATTAGCTCTTCTTGTGATTGTCAACATGATGCTCTATCTCAGAGTTCTCACCATTGTGTAAGTATGACTGATATATTTGATTCGTCTGCCCTTGTCTTATTTTGAGTACAATATATCATCTCTTTCAGCAAGGTGAGCACAGGTTTAGATAGTGTAGTCTTATTAAAGAAAAACTTCAGATGGTTTATCTAATGACTAGTTCTTTAAGAAAAGTAAAGGCTTTGATTTGGTTTAATTTATTTTGCAACACAGAAAAAAACTCACCGATACTCTTTGCGCCAAACAATGAGTTTAAGTTGTGTAATGGCGCAACAACGACAAAGCGTCATTGTTAAATTGTCAGCGAGTTAACAAAGCAGCACCATGGATTGTTCTCTGATTGTTGATTCTATTCTTGTGAATGCAGTTCTGTTCTGTACACCTCTGGGTTATGACTTCTTATGGACTGCATCCTTCTTTATCAAACCATTAGCTCTTCTTGTGATTGTGAATATTATGCTCTATCTCAGAGTTCACACCATTGTGTAAGTGTGACAGATTTGTTAATTTTGTCTATTCTCAATCGATATAAATGGACAATTCATGTTACAAATATATATTCTGTGAAAGGGACTATCTGTGTAAGTAATTTAGGTGTGCTTATCCTGAGCTCTGAAGGCAATAATGCCGTCATCAGCGATCAATTCATGTTGTTCTTAGTTAGAGTTATTTGTGATTTCTGCTTTAGGACTCCGTTGATTGAGTTTATGACAGATGAAACCAGAATGATGAGACGCATAAATGCGCAGCAATCCTCACAACCTACACAAGAAATATTTAAAGAAAACCACGATAGGAAAATACACGTACGGTCATATGAGAAAGCTAAAGACATGACCAGCCTAATCAAACTGTTTAATGGTGAGTGCAGATAATATTACAGGCTGCTTGATTTAACCTTGGTTAAATTGGAGCGATCTTACATCCAACTCTTATGGCATAGAGCTTGTCTGCATGTTGTTGCACTAACTTTGACCATTCTTCCGGCTTTGATGAAATAAATACATTGTATTACAGAAAAATCTGAGACGCTGTTTCCACAACGGCATCAACGACATCAGAACAACCCTGCTAGAATGGTTGAATATAATCGAACGGATGGCCAACATTATGTGGATGGTAAGTTTTGATCATTTCTTTACCAGTCATAAGTACACAAAGTACAAAAGTACACAGCAAAGCGAAGTCATGTCCTCTTGAATCAAGGGAACACAACCTAGAAACTGACCTAGAATTAACATAACACAGTGTGTTTGACTTTTCAGAATCTAGTAATTAGGTTGTGGCTTATTTTTAGCTATTGCTGTTCTCCCAGGATCTGATACATTTGCTGCTGGAGATCCGTTACTTGTGGTTCCACAGCAAAACCCTCCACATGAACCACGCAATCTCCATCATCAACAAGGTAATTATTTACCAACGCAACTCCCTGAAATTCAGAAAAGAATTACTGATGTAACTAGAACAAGTTATACTTTCAGATATTAGTTTATGTAGCGCTCAGCTAGAGAATTACCATTGTAAGTTGATAGGAAAGACTGTATAATATACCAACATAACAAGTTGTATGTCTGCAGCCAACTATATTGAAAAGCTTGGTCAAGATAGGCTACTTTCATCATGATGTTATCTCATATAATTTTGGAGTCTAGGATCTCGCTACTGGTGTGTTCTATTGATCATGTTGCATTTGACAATTATAGATAGCACTGAAGAAACCAGCTGGATCATTCCAAAGAGAGTGGAGAGGGTCAACGTGGTGGTTAACAGGATAGTTGAGCAGAGGGTTGTGGCCATCAGGACTTACCGCTCAACGCAGCTTTAAAAAACCATCAAAAAATTTAAAATCTGTATATACTACAAATGTACAGCGGTAATAAATATTTTTTTGTCGCAGACATATTGTACATATTCATCAAGGTTTCATTCTGTTTACACTTTTTTTTTTTTTGCATTGTGTCGTCTGTTAACCTGGCACTAGTTTATTCTTCTATACAGAAAAACTTCTGCCACCACATTTGACATAACTGTTATTGTGGGGGCAGAATTTAAAACAATAAAAAGTCATATAAGGATAACAAACTCTGCATTGTGTTTACCTTTTGAACTGGACTGATATCGATACAGCTAATTTGAACTAAGGATGTCCATCAGATCAAACAAATAAATAATCAATGCCAGTGGGATCAGTATCCCATATCGCAAACTTCAAGAATGATTCAATTTGCCTGCATTTGGAGACTTCAGCGGTCAGCAGCTCACCAGTAGATTGGGGACGCCTGGAATACAAGTAAATAACTTGATCTGCCAAAGTCACTGGTGGGATGCTAAATGATGTTTTGCCTTTATTTTCGATCATCAAATCCTATTTTCACGTCAATCTTATCAAAATTTCGTAGTTCATGCTGGTATTCAAGTTGCTAGTAGGATAGTCGAACCAGAGTCGGGGCAGGGGTATCCTCCCTGGTTACGGCTGACAAGGGAAAATCTGGAGATGAGAGATCTGGAGTTGTGTTACCAATTTAAACAGTGACAGTGACTTCAACTGTGTTAGGTAAGAAATGTACTTGGATAGAAGTTGATTTATGTCTGAGTTTTTGAAATCATAAAGGCATTGGGTTTTGTCAGTTTGAATTAGACTGAGGAAGTATATGGAATACTATTGCTTTTTGAGATCGAGACTCAAGATAGTGCCAGTGTGCGAATGTCTTAGCTGCTCTGATAAAACACATAGAGATATTAATTGACAATTCTGAAGGGAAGCGGAGATATTATGTCAGGGTCTTAAATTGAAAGTTAGCGCTCACGTTTTTAAAACAGTGATAAATGTCTTTGGAATGTGCTTCTACAGAGATCATGTCCTCAGTTTTTCAAAAAATATGACAAAGGTAACACGCGCAGACCAAGGGTGAATTGACTGTACCATCTCTGCGCGGACTTGACTAAACAACTGCTCACCAACATCTTCACATAGTGATAGGTGGAAGAACAGTCCTGAAAAACCATCTGACATGATCTTTTTCAATTATATTCCATGATTATCATTATCATTATATCGATAGTATGTAGGTATTATTATGATCTTTGTTGGTTTAGAACAGCCTTGGGGTGGAATGCCTTGTGAATTGGACTGTAAACATAATTTTTTTTTTATAAAAAGGAGGATTATGCTGCGCTTGTAATGGAATGGATAATCCGCTTCCACCCATTCCAGTGATGCATCAATTAATCATTCTCAGATAGTATTATTTGAATAGATCAAATGGTCCAATAATTTTACGTTTTGGCAGAAATTCGAGAATGCTAGGAAAAACCTGGTTGTTAGATCTAATCAGTAGGGCTAGATGCGGTCTGGAGTTCTGCCCAGCTGAAGACAGGAAATTTAGATCAATACATTAAAATCTAAAAAAACCAAATTTAATGTCAGTGAACTTAAAGTCAAGTTATTTGACAAGAGAGAAGTTGCAGTTGAGAGTCATAAGTCATAACACAACATAACTTTCTAAACAATTTCATGATATATGGTTTACCAACTGCAATTTGTTGTCGCTCTATATCTTAGTAACCTGTTGGTACATTTTCTCACACAAAATTTGATCTTTACCAAAAAGGGAGTATCAACAGCAATAGATGTAAAACTTTCTTATTATGAACGAATTTCCACTCAGTATATGCTTACAGATCATAGTCGTCTTCCTTGCCTCAAGAACTCCTGAGCAGAACTACATACTATCCATATCCATTTCATCTTCATCATCTCACAATAATCAAATCGTCCTTGATGCAATGTTCAATAATTTAAAAAATACAAGGTTACCTCCATTTTCATCATCTGTTTTTATACCATTATTTACTTACATGGTCCAGTTAGAAAAGTGCACAGCTTACAGAATTACAAAATTGCAAACAGTGAGTTATGGACATACAAATTTGTATCAGGGAGTTGTATTCTCCATAAAGTTGACTCACTAGCTATGCACACAAATAACGTCAACAATGAAGACTTGTATGGTTTGTGTGCAGTCATTAGTTGGACTAAAACATTTGTAACTCAAGTTGAGAAAGGTCTCTAGCTGAAATTGACTTTTTCATTGACAGAAAACATAACTAGAGTGGAGTAATCCGGAATTTTTTTCAAGTTGTACTACAACTGATCGGAGCCATCACATAAGCATTGGCAGTGTGGAGTATTGTACTACCCCTAATGTTGAATACACCTTCATATACATGATTGCAGTGGTTGAATTGCATGTAAGTAAACTAAAATGTCTTTTTATTTTCTTTTGCTTCAACTCAACTGCATGTTATGTTGTTGCCTGCTAGCAGTGCGTGATAAACTACCAGATGGTCTGGTATGTCACATAAACTGGGATCGCTGCCAGAAGATTGAATATCGATGGTGTGAGACCAGTAATTGCAACTTGTATAGATTTTAGCTTGCTTGATGGTTTTGAATGGTCATCTACTTCTTGTAATCTAGGCAACTATAATTTGCTAGCTCAAGGGTTTAATCTTGTAACCAGGAGATTATACTATAGAAATACTGAGTAGATATCTTTCCAACTCTAGCTATTAATCCTTGCTTATATTGCCTGGTTTTATAAACTGGTTAGAGAACCTTGTTTATTAATCCTGGTTTATATTGCCTTGTTTCATAAACTGGTTAGAGAACCTTGTTTATTAATCCTTGTTCCTTGTTCCAATAATAAGTGAGTTTATTATTCAGTAATCCTTGTATCGTAGTGTAAGAGTGAGAAGCTAGAGAGTTCTACTTAATCAAGGCCCAGCATGCTCCTTATATACTGGGGGAACAATAGGAGCGCACACAATCTAATCAAATAAAAGATTAGCCAATAATAGCGGCTGTATCAGTCTTATAAAGCATGAGTGGAATTGGCCCAAAGTAATACTATGATTCACTTGAGTGCATCTATTTAAACAAAGGAGCTGGCCTTAATACAAAAGATAAACATTGAGTGCATAGCATATACTCATAGCGTTCTCATCATACTCCCTTCCAGCATTGAAAAATAAAACAATGCGACCAAGAATGGGAAGCTTTGAGTGAGTATGTCCATATGATTGTCTATAATCCTTGAGTTAATTTTTGGCTAGTATGTGTTGACAGGATATTTAATCCCGACACGCTCTTTGGTAAGAGTAGCCATCTTCTCGTGGTATCTCGTGCATAGCTAGGTCAGTTTTACCTATATCGGATTCTCCTGTACTAAAGTTAGTTAAATCTTTTATTTCATGTAATATTGAACCTCAAAATTACACGAAGGAACTAAAAAAGGCCTATTTTGAAGGCAAATGTGTACATAGAATGTGATATTCAATAACAAAAAATATATAATAAAATGTTCTTCTAGGCTATTTTGAAATATATGTGAGAATTCTAATGTGTTATTATGCTGGTGGTGTGAGATGACGAGATGATGGGTGGAGCACCTGAGGTGGTTTGTTCGATTATCTGGCAGATACGGCTCAACTGATTATATATATTTGTAAATATATATTTATATAATATATAAATTTTTTTTTTTTTTTTGGAATGACAGGGCTATATGAAAATATGAAAAGGCTGGCTTCGTGATTTTGACAATTGAATGCCCACGTGCTTAGCCCCTCGCCATTTTAGACTAGGACATAGGGGTACCCAACCTTTTTTTGGTGGGAATAAAGCCCATAGCACCTGATGTCGTGGTCATATTTCGGCACATTTACATGCCGTATAATGAGTAGAATAGTTGAGTATTAAGAGAGTTTGATTGCGAAGCTGACGACTGTTGAGTTGCCAAGATGGTGCGCATGAATGTACTCGCAGATGCTTTAAAATCTATCAACAATGCTGAGAAGAGAGGCAAGCGACAGGTTCTCCTGCGACCCTGCTCCAAGGTCATCGTCCGATTCCTGAAAGTGATGATGAAGCATGGTTATATTGGTGAATTCGAGATTGTTGACGATCACAGATCAGGAAAGATCGTAGTCAACCTTACTGGACGTCTCAACAAGTGTGGTGTTATCAGCCCCAGATATGATGTTGGTGTTACTGATATCGAGTCCTGGACCAACAGTCTGTTGCCATCACGTCAGTTTGGATTCATTGTGATGACTACCTCACAAGGTATTATGGATCATGAAGAGGCAAGAAGGAAACATCTTGGTGGAAAAATTCTTGGATTTTTCTTTTAACTGTAGTTAAAGAATAAAAGATCAAAACCTCCTGTACTAAAGACATCGGCATATTTGATTAACAACTGTAGTAGAGCTTGTCGTTGCTCCTCTGTTTTACAACTAGGGAGTGCCTGCTCATACATTGGTATCAAATGTTCGGGTACACCGGTTGTTTGGCTCTGTGGGGAGTTATTAACCTGTGTGATATCGACCCGTGTTTGTAGTGAGGACTGGTCGGCTAATAACTGATCTTCCTTGATAGATGCAAACGTGGCTATTGTAGTACCTGCTCGAATGGTTACCGGATTTTCATGTGGGTTAATACACCGCATGACAATAAGCCGGTTCGAGTTAGAGGTTGATACAGTGCTGGCCACGCATATACCTACATCTTTGTCTTTATAGTTCTCTACTAGGCCAATGCGTTCTGCTGTTTCACCAATTAGTCTCCCTGTGATTTGATACTCTGAATTTGCAGGTATCGTGGTGATGCGTGTGACTTGTATCTTAGTGCTAATCATACTTCCGTATTTATCCACACAGACTAAGTCCCGACCATCCATTCTCAGTACTCCTCGGTCTAGCAATAGATGACATTGGTGTTCCTCAAAGAAACCCATGCCCAAAATTCCATCCTCTGTAATATTAGCTACTCGGAAAGAGATTTCTGCTGGCATGCTTCTGACTCTACAATTTAAGGTGATGGTGCCATATACTAATAGGCCACTCCCATCAGCCTGTGCAGCGGTGACCGGATCATGAAATAGCCGATCTTTTATTCGAGAAGGTAGTTGAGAATAGGATGACCAGGATAACACGTTGTCGCTGGCGCCTGAATCCAGGAGAAATTTTGCTGATCGTCCCCCTTCAAGCTTGCCTGGTATATACAGACAGTTACCATGTGCCAAACTTCTGGTTTCCATAACTTCTGGAATAATTTGTTGTCTAGGCTGTTTTCTGGTTCGGGTGTGGTTCAGTGTTGTGTGGTGTTGTGTGTGGTGTGTGGTGTGTGTGTGGTGTGGTGTGTGTGTGGTGTTGTGTGTTGTGTGGTTCAGAGTTGTATTGGTGTTTCCATAACTTCTGGAATAATTTGTTGTCTAGGCTGTTTTCTGGTTTGGGTGTGGTTCAGTGTTGTGTTGTGTGTGGTGTGTGGTGTGTGTGTGGTGTGTGGTGTGGTGTGTGTGTGGTGTTGTGTGTTGTGTGGTTCAGAGTTGTATTGAGTTCGAATTGAGAATAAGAACTGGCATAAAAGTGCTGTGCACGGGCTTTTATGCCCTTAATGATAACATATAAAAAACATAGAAGTTGGAGCGAATAGCCAATGGACATGGGCGTAAATCCGCATGACGCTGAAGTAACCCTCCACGTAATGAAAAGTGGGAGGGCCTTAAAGTATTGCTACACGACAAAAACAGTAACACATGTATTAATGGCTTGATGAAATCTATGATGCTTGTATAATAAAAGCGTGTTTAGGGAGGGAGGCGTTTATGACAATACCACCAAAATAGGCTTGATACTGAACATAAGCAGAGTGCACGCAATGAACTCCCTGAAGAGGGAGTTCATTGGTGCACGCTTCCGAGCTCAATGTATTGCTTACAAGAAGGTATGGTCCAAAAGAAGCCCACATGTCAAAACATTTGAATATGAACACATGACTAATAGTATGATCAAGGAGTAAAATGATAGGTACGCTACTATTACTTGCAAACCGTAATGCCTTCGCAGGCATGCTTCAATAGCCCACCTGTTACACAGAAAGGATAGGCCTACCGTGTCTTCATTGAAGAATGGCTCACCACCACATGACACACGTAGAATGTATTTGTTTTATTTTGATTAGGGTTTGCCTGCACCAGTGGAATTGGGTTTTTATCCCTTCTATTGCATGAGGTTCAACTGCCTGTGCTTACTGTCTTACCTAGCGTTCGCCTGTGAGTATGGTTAGTGGACGGATTGCAATCATGCACAGAATACTCATTGCTAACCCGTCAGAAAACAGCAGAAAATCTGACACCAAAATACTTTAGATAGATGTATAAGAGAGCTATACTTAACCAATACCAAGGCCTACAGCAAGGGGGTTTCGCTATGTAGCTCAGGAATCAATGGGTTCATTCATACTCAGCCTTCTGCAGCGTAATATGCAAGGGCTTATCAAGTACCATTAACTTGCTTACTGGTTCCATATAGCATGCATATATTATATAAGTGGTATAGGCCTACTGGTATTGGTGAAATGTACTTTACGACTCTCTGTTGACAACTCTCTGTTGACAACACCTGTTACCAACCGAAATTGCTGTATTTGTATCATGAATGGCATGTGATGGTTACAATCTGAAAAATTCATCAGAGTGATGTTTCTGAAAAATAGACCTTTGACTGCAGCGTACCGAAATCGGTCTGCATGCTCATTTTTAGGGATTAAAATCACCTCCCACAACTTTGTGAAAAAGATGAAAGATGTGAAAGGGTAGATTTTATATCGTTGATTCTTAGAAGTCTATTTCAATTTTAACCTCTTTTTGGCTATTCTTTCCTTCTCTACCAGGAGATTTGAAAATCAAGACTCCTCATTGACCTCTGAGAGATTAGATATGAAGGCATTTTCCTTCATCCTTCATACTCAAGTTCTAACATGTGGTTTAAAATTGGTACCCTGTATTGATTTAGAGCTTATATAATGGATTTTAAAAACATCATGTTTGCGTGTGATGTCAGGCAGTGAAATGAGGTCTGTCTTACTGAAATTTGAGTTGCTTGTGACTGATGATTATCCCGTGATTAATGGCTACACATCTGCTTATTGGTATTTTTGTGTTCTAGTGCTAGTCATACCTTTGAGATAAACATGAGATAAGAGAGTGGAACTTCAAAAGTTATATCGATGATTTTACTCCTTGCTTTTATGCTTCACTTTTAAATTGGGATTTAACCTATTGTTGCAACTAGGGTATAAACAGATATTCTGAAGATGCAAACTCGAAATCGGTATTCACATTACAAACCAGCTCAGCATAGGCCTAATTATATCATCAATGCTGCAACATGTTAGTCAGTCAGGTTAGCATAATTTTGTCAGCAAAACTGTCAATTCTCCTGAGGGGGACCTGTGTTCATTCCTGAACTATTACCGTATACTATACTGTAACCATTACACATATCGTTACAATGACATAAGACACCCAACACTACTGTTAAGAAGTCTGCTACCAAGAGTCTCTCAAATATCGCAATAAAGCCAACATGTAACTTACAGATGTGACTAAAATTGCGTCTGTATCGATGACTAACCCATCAGGTATTGTTATGCCTCACCCTTGTGTCGCTGGCCACAGATGCAAGATCATGCGCTCTGCATATGACACAGCCTGGATTAATCGGTTGGTCTGCATCACATTTTTTGGTCTTGGTTGCTTTTCAATGCCATCTCCCGATACCTGGCCTTGATGCTGTATAACTCACCTTGATGATCGGTCTCTTACTTGCCAAGCTGCCCTATTCCTATTCATGGTGTTATCACAGTTGAGTAAAGCTTTAGGTCACTGTTTGTTTCATGAGTAACGTTCACTTCTCTGCCTCATGGTCACAGGTCTAGTTTGAGGTCGAGGTCATGATGGTTCTGTCTGGCTTTGTTTTCAAACGCCCCATTACTCTACAACTCTATATTCAGCTGGAACGGCATTCCAATGTTCCTTATCCTTGGAACGTTTCATGACAATTTTCATAACCGGGATTTAAAAAAAAAAGACTGATCAGGAGCAATTCTCCTTTGTGTCAGGTTGCCATTTCAGTATTTCACCTGTATATTGCTGCTATTTCTTTGGTCAGCACCGACTTTATCATACTGCTGTATGAATTATGACTCAACTTACATTACTTTCTAAACTCAAGCATCTGTCAGAAAAGGCCAGTATTATGGCCGCTAACCTGATGGCTTACTGACTGAAATTAGCTAATCATCAAAGGTGTTTTGTCCACATACTCTTCATCTGAAGCACATCCAAATTTATTGATGTCATGCCATATCATTCATTTGACACCGCTCTCAATTTTAAAGAATAATGGCTGATTATTCAACTGTAATCTTTGTTGCGGCCAGTGGCGAGTTTGCATAGCATTGCTACAAGCATAGGTTTTCAGACAAAGGCAAAATATCCGCATAGTCAAGGCACAAATTACTTGTTCTCCAATCAACAAGATGCTCACTCAATATATTGCTGAGGGTAAATAGTTCACTCCGTGGAGATGTGATATTATAATATTTAGGACTGCGTAGACTGTTTTCACATCATTGATTCCAGTTCTCGCATTCAACTCACACAGTGCATAGTTGTATTACGCTAATCGCTAAGCTTTCCTTCCTTGTCTTGTTGTTTCAGTAGTATGATTGAAGGAGATTGATTTGAATCAAGAGAGTATTGCGCACGATTATAAACATCGTACTATACCTGCTCCTGCAGCTCATGTATCAATCAGTGATTTAAGAATGGATGCTAGGAGATCATCAGCTAATGGGGACGGCAGCAGTAGAAATGACAGCTCAGGAAACAGCTCCTCAACTGATAACATATATGCTCAAGGTAAATACCTCTTTATGACATGTTGTAGAATAAATATACTATCTTTTTCCTTACAACGCACCCGGCCGGTAGTTGGTTTTTGGTTTGTATTCCGGAAATTGTACTCAAATGATACAAAAATAACAGCATCACCTAGTTATTGATGGTAATACAAGCTGTTGTAGGCCCTTACTATGTGTATATGTACAGTGTAATGTTAAAAGTAGGCAATCTCGGAATAGCCTTTTGAATATTAATAATCATTAACCAAAAGTCCATAATTAGAATATAGTGCTAATTTGTATTTCTTCCGCATATCAGAGTCTGCTGCCTTTTGTTTTAAACACTTCTTCTCGCTGCTGATGTTACATTAACACTACACTGAGCCCGATGGTGTATATGTATTTATACAAGCACTGATATATATTTTATGGATGATGGGTACATATCTGGCTCTGAGCAAGCATATGGCTACTCATGTTTGGTTGCTGGACCGCATTCCTCATCCTTGATTGGTCCACAAGTTTAGAATCTAGAATAGCTGACTCTTGTAAACTTTTGTCAAGCAGATTGCCTGAGTCATATCAATGACCACAAGTACTATTGTCAGAGACCCGCTTATAGGCGACAAGAAGGTCTACCACTAGGTAGACACACATTTCGATAATTGCTATGATATGAAATGGTGCCTTGGTACTTGGCTAGTCGTTACATCGAACAACTGTTGCTGGTATAATGGGTTAAGTCTGGCAGTCTTTCTCTACCAGTAACTCGCAGTCGAAGTTCTATATGCAGAATAATATGGTAGACACTAATAAACAGCGATCAATGTTGGAATTTGATCAAAATCTGTTGTCAATCATCGAGTAAGATGACTCATCATACAGTCGGTAGCTTAGCTATTATCTATTTAGTGCATAGCAGTGGAAAGCTAACTGATATGCCACTGGTCACATGGTCCAGATTTTTTGCTGCCCTCAGACAAACAATGGCAGCAACGTTTTAGATATGACATGAACAATGAGAAGATTTGAGCAAGGGGGGTTGGATGGGTTTATGTAACTATTTGACATGATCATGTTTCTGCGTTGTCATTCTAGCTGTGTAGGACATACCTTTGGCCTAACACCCACAGTTAATGTTTAAAAACTTGAAGATATATGCCTATTTGAAACCTTAATTCTGGAATAATTAATCTCCCTTTCCTCCACCTCCAATCCCCATTCCCTACACGTTACTATAATCCGCTGGAAGATGCTCACACCGATATTCTTTGCGTCTAACAGTGAGTTGAAGTTGTGTAATGGCGCAACAGCGACGATGCGTCATTGCTAAATTGTCAGCGAGTTAACAAAGCAGCACCATGGATTATTCTCTTATTGTTGATTGTATTCTTGTGAATGCAGTTCTGTTCTGTACACCTTTGGGTGGTGTCTTCTTGTGGACTACGTCCCTCTTTATCAAACCATTAGCTCTTCTTGTGATTGTCAATATGATGCTCTATCTCAGAGTTCTCACCATTGTGTAAGTATGACTGATATATTTGAATCGTCTACCCTTGTCTTATTTTGAGTACAATATATCATCTCTTTCAGAAAGGTGAGCACAGGTTTAGATAGTGTAGTCTTATTAAAGAAAAACTTCAGATGGTTTATCTAATGACTAGTTCTTTAAGAAACGTAAAGGCTTTGATTTGGTTTAATTTATTTTGCAACACAGAAAAAAACTCACCGATACTCTTTGCGCCAAACAATGAGTTTAAGTTGTGTAATGGCGCAACAACGACGAAGCTTGTTTGTTAAATTGTCAGCGAGTTAACAAAGCAGCACCATGGATTATTCTCTTATTGTTGATTGTATTCTTGTGAATGCAGTTCTGTTTTGCACACCTCTGGGTGGTGTCTTCTTGTGGACTACGTCCCTCTTTATCAAACCATTAGCTCTTCTTGTGATTGTGAATATCATGCTCTATCTCCGAGTTCTCACCATTGTGTAAGTGTGACTGATATATTTGAATCGTCTACCCTTGTCTTATTTTGAGTACGATATATCATCTCTTGCTGTAAAGATATGCAGTTATTTTTGTTTTTTTTTAATTGTGTTTTTATTGTCACCCTCAATAAGGATCTGATTGAAAATGTCGGTCAATATATTAACCACAAAAGGAAGCGTCTTTTTAGGCATCATCACTGAGATACCAGAAGTTAGACAAGAAGTTGTGGTGAGCACAGGTTTAGAAAGTGTAGTCTTATCAGAAAAAAACTTCTGATGTTTTATTTATCTAACGACTAGTTCTTCCGGCAACACAAAGGCTTTGACTTGTCTACCCTTGTCCTATTCTAGGTGCAGTCTTTTTCGTAAACTTATGTATATATGGTGAGCACAGGTTAAGAAAGTGTCCTCTTATTTAATAATTTATCTAATGTCTAGTTCTTCAAGAAACGTTAAAGCTTTGATTTGAATTCATTTAGCTAGACAGACAGAAACTCACACCGATATTCTTTGCGTCTAACAGTGAGTTGAAGTTGTGTAATGGCGCAACAGCGACGGTGCGTCATTGCTAAATTGTCAGCGAGTTAACAAAGCAGCACCATGGATTATTCTTTGATTGTTGATTCTATTCTTGTGAATGCAGTTCTGTTCTGCACACCTCTGGGTGGTGTCTTCTTGTGGACTACGTCCCTCTTTATCAAACCATTAGCTCTTCTTGTGATTGTCAACATGATGCTCTATCTCAGAGTTCTCACCATTGTGTAAGTATGACTGATATATTTGATTCGTCTGCCCTTGTCTTATTTTGAGTACAATATATCATCTCTTTCAGCAAGGTGAGCACAGGTTTAGATAGTGTAGTCTTATTAAAGAAAAACTTCAGATGGTTTATCTAATGACTAGTTCTTTAAGAAAAGTAAAGGCTTTGATTTGGTTTAATTTATTTTGCAACACAGAAAAAAACTCACCGATACTCTTTGCGCCAAACAATGAGTTTAAGTTGTGTAATGGCGCAACAACGACAAAGCGTCATTGTTAAATTGTCAGCGAGTTAACAAAGCAGCACCATGGATTGTTCTCTGATTGTTGATTCTATTCTTGTGAATGCAGTTCTGTTCTGTACACCTCTGGGTTATGACTTCTTATGGACTGCATCCTTCTTTATCAAACCATTAGCTCTTCTTGTGATTGTGAATATTATGCTCTATCTCAGAGTTCACACCATTGTGTAAGTGTGACAGATTTGTTAATTTTGTCTATTCTCAATCGATATAAATGGACAATTCATGTTACAAATATATATTCTGTGAAAGGGACTATCTGTGTAAGTAATTTAGGTGTGCTTATCCTGAGCTCTGAAGGCAATAATGCCGTCATCAGCGATCAATTCATGTTGTTCTTAGTTAGAGTTATTTGTGATTTCTGCTTTAGGACTCCGTTGATTGAGTTTATGACAGATGAAACCAGAATGATGAG
This sequence comes from Membranipora membranacea, assembly GCA_914767715.1. Taxonomy (NCBI): domain Eukaryota; kingdom Metazoa; phylum Bryozoa; class Gymnolaemata; order Cheilostomatida; family Membraniporidae; genus Membranipora; species Membranipora membranacea. The sequence continues at coordinate 16,423,045 of OU612068.1, forward strand.
ACGCATAAATGCGCAGCAATCCTCACAACCTACACAAGAAATATTTAAAGAAAACCACGATAGGAAAATACACGTACGGTCATATGAGAAAGCTAAAGACATGACCAGCCTAATCAAACTGTTTAATGGTGAGTGCAGATAATATTACAGGCTGCTTGATTTAACCTTGGTTAAATTGGAGCGATCTTACATCCAACTCTTATGGCATAGAGCTTGTCTGCATGTTGTTGCACTAACTTTGACCATTCTTCCGGCTTTGATGAAATAAATACATTGTATTACAGAAAAATCTGAGACGCTGTTTCCACAACGGCATCAACGACATCAGAACAACCCTGCTAGAATGGTTGAATATAATCGAACGGATGGCCAACATTATGTGGATGGTAAGTTTTGATCATTTCTTTACCAGTCATAAGTACACAAAGTACAAAAGTACACAGCAAAGCGAAGTCATGTCCTCTTGAATCAAGGGAACACAACCTAGAAACTGACCTAGAATTAACATAACACAGTGTGTTTGACTTTTCAGAATCTAGTAATTAGGTTGTGGCTTATTTTTAGCTATTGCTGTTCTCCCAGGATCTGATACATTCGCTGCTGGAGATCCGTTACTTGTGGTTCCACAGCAAAACCCTCCACATGAACCACGCAATCTCCATCATCAACAAGGTAATTATTTACCAACGCAACTCCCTGAAATTCAGAAAAGAATTACTGATGTAACTAGAACAAGTTATACTTTCAGATATTAGTTTATGTAGCGCTCAGCTAGAGAATTACCATTGTAAGTTGATAGGAAAGACTGTATAATATACCAACATAACAAGTTGTATGTCTGCAGCCAACTATATTGAAAAGCTTGGTCAAGATAGGCTACTTTCATCATGATGTTATCTCATATAATTTTGGAGTCTAGGATCTCGCTACTGGTGTGTTCTATTGATCATGTTGCATTTGACAATTATAGATAGCACTGAAGAAACCAGCTGGATCATTCCAAAGAGAGTGGAGAGGGTCAACGTGGTGGTTAACAGGATAGTTGAGCAGAGGGTTGTGGCCATCAGGACTTACCGCTCAACGCAGCTTTAAAAAACCATCAAAAAATTTAAAATCTGTATATACTACAAATGTACAGCGGTAATAAATATTTTTTTGTCGCAGACATATTGTACATATTCATCAAGGTTTCATTCTGTTTACACTTTTTTTTTTTTTGCATTGTGTCGTCTGTTAACCTGGCACTAGTTTATTCTTCTATACAGAAAAACTTCTGCCACCACATTTGACATAACTGCTACTGTGGGGGCAGAATTTAAAACAATAAAAAGTCATATAAGGATAACAAACTCTGCATTGTGTTTACCTTTTGAACTGGACTGATATCGATACAGCTAATTTGAACTAAGGATGTCCATCAGATCAAACAAATAAATAATCAATGCCAGTGGGATCAGTATCCCATATCGCAAACTTCAAGAATGATTCAATTTGCCTGCATTTGGAGACTTCAGCGGTCAGCAGCTCACCAGTAGATTGGGGACGCCTGGAATACAAGTAAATAACTTGATCTGCCAAAGTCACTGGTGGGATGCTAAATGATGTTTTGCCTTTATTTTCGATCATCAAATCCTATTTTCACGTCAATCTTATCAAAATTTCGTAGTTCATGCTGGTATTCAAGTTGCTAGTAGGATAGTCGAACCAGAGTCGGGGCAGGGGTATCCTCCCTGGTTACGGCTGACAAGGGAAAATCTGGAGATGAGAGATCTGGAGTTGTGTTACCAATTTAAACAGTGACTTCAACTGTGTTAGGTAAGAAATGTACTTGGATAGAAGTTGATTTATGTCTGAGTTTTTGAAATCATAAAGGCATTGGGTTTTGTCAGTTTGAATTAGACTGAGGAAGTATATGGAATACTATTGCTTTTTGAGATCGAGACTCAAGATAGTGCCAGTGTGCGAATGTCTTAGCTGCTCTGATAAAACACATAGAGATATTAATTGACAATTCTGAAGGGAAGCGGAGATATTATGTCAGGGTCTTAAATTGAAAGTTAGCGCTCACTTTTTTAAAACAGTGATAAATGTCTTTGGAATGTGCTTCTACAGAGATCATGTCCTCAGTTTTTCAAAAAATATGTCAAAGGTAACACGCGCAGACCAAGGGTGAATTGACTGTACCATCTCTGCGCGGACTTGACTAAACAACGGCTCACCAACATCTTCACATAGTGATAGGTGGAAGAACAGTCCTGAAAAACCATCTGACATGATCTTTTTCAATTATATTCAATGATTATCATTATCATTATATCGATAGTATGTAGGTATTATTATGATCTTTGTTGGTTTAGAACAGCCTTGGGGTGGAATGCCTTGTGAATTGGACTGTAAACATAATTTTTTTTAAAAAAAAAAGAGGATTATGCTGCGCTTGTAATGGAATGGATAATCCGCTTCCACCCATTCCAGTGATGCATCAATTAATCATTCTCAGATAGTATTATTTGAATAGATCAAATGGTCCAATAATTTTACGTTTTGGCAGAAATTCGAGAATGCTAGGAAAAACCTGGTTGTTAGATCTAATCAGTAGGGCTAGATGCGGTCTGGAGTTCTGCCCAGCTGAAGACAGGAAATTTAGATCAATACATTAAAATCTAAAAAAACCAAATTTAATGTCGGTGAACTTAAAAAGTCAAGTTATTTGACAAGAGAGAAGTTGCAGTTGAGAGTCATAAGTCATAACACAACATAACTTTCTAAACAATTACATGATATATGGTTTACCAACTGCAATTTGTTGTCGCTCTATATCTTAGTAACCTGTTGGTACATTTTCTCACACAAAATTTGATCTTTACCAAAAAGGGAGTATCAACAGCAATAGATGTAAAACTTTCTTATTATGAACGAATTTCCACTCAGTATATGCTTACAGATCATAGTCGTCTTCCTTGCCTCAAGAACTCCTGAGCAGAACTACATACTATCCATATCCATTTCATCTTCATCATCTCACAATAATCAAATCGTCCTTGATGCAATGTTCAATAATTTAAAAAATACAAGGTTACCTCCATTTTCATCATCTATTTTTATACCATTATTTACATCATACATGACAAGTAGGTAGACCCAGAAATGAGGAGGTCTCCGCGGACAAACTCCAAACCGGAATACCGCTCTGCGTCTCTTGAGCTTTCATATTATGAATTGCGTCATTTTACCTGGTTTTACATACCAGCAGTAATGGTACTAAGTAATTACATAGGTATATGCACTGTTGAGGTAGGAAAACATGGTTTCCCTTGCAAAAAGAAGCTTTAAAAAATGTTCTGGGTAAAGGAAGCTGAAAAAAGGGAGGAAAAAGGGAGATGGGGAGGGGTGGAAAAAAGACCATAAAAACTGGGAGGCTCCCTACCAAAAAGGGAGACTTGTCAGGTATGATTTACATGGTCCAGTTAGAAAAGTGCACAGCTTACAGAATTACAACATTGCAAACAGTGAGTTATGGACATACAAATTTGTATCAGGGAGTTGTATTCTCCATAAAGTTGACTCACTAGCTATGCACACAAATAACGTCAAGAATGAAGACTTGTATGGTTTGTGTGCAGTCATTAGTTGGACTAAAACATTTGTAACTCAAGTTGAGAAAGGTCTCTAGCTGAAATTGACTTTTTCATTGACAGAAAACATAACTAGAGTGGAGTAATCCGGAATTTTTTTCAAGTTGTACTACAACTGATCGGAGCCATCACATAAGCATTGGCAGTGTGGAGTATTGTACTACCCCTAATGTTGAATACACCTTCATATACATGATTGCAGTGGTTGAATTGCATGTAAGTAAACTAAAATGTCTTTTTATTTTGCTTCAACTCAACTGCATGTTATGTTGTTGCCTGCTAGCAGTGCAGTGCATCATGTCATACATTTCCAGTGTTAACTATCTTTTTTAGATAGTTATTTTCATTTTTACCCACTATCATCACTGGTATTTGGTGTTGCTCACATGTGTATTTTGCTTAGAGAAGCAGACTACTAACTAAGTAAACACTAAACATGCTATCATCATCAGATGTACTAAATGCTGGATTTTTACTTTGTAATTGTTAGCAGCATTGATTGAACATGATGAAGGTTAGCACCTACCTTGTCACTGTGCTTTCAAACATGTGTACTTTGCCTCGATATAGTAACATACCACCAAAATAGGCTTGATACTGAACATAAGCAGAGTGCACGCTTCCGAGCTCAATGTATTGCTAACAAGAAGGCATGGTCCAAAAGAAGCCCACATGTCAAAACATTTGAATATGAACACATGACTAATAGTATGATCAAGGAGTAAAATGATAGGTACGCTACTATTACTTGCAAACCGTAATGCCTTCGCAGGCATGCTTCAATAGCCCACAGAAAGGATAGGCCTACTGTGTCTACATTGAAGAATGGCTCACCACCACATGACACACGTAGAATGTATTTGTTTTATTTTGATTAGGGTTTTCCTGCACCAGCGGAATTGGGTTTTTATCCCTTCTATTGCATCAGGTTCAACTGCCTGTGCTTACTGTCTTACCTAGCGTTCGCCTGTGAGTATGGTCAGTGAACGGATTGCAATCATGCACAGAATACTCATTGCTAACCCGTCAGAAAACAGCAGAAAATCTGACACCAAAATACTTTAGATAGGTGTATAAGAGAGCTATACTTAACCAATGACAAGGCCTACAGCAAGGGGGGTTTCGCTATGTAGCTCAGGAATCAATGGGTTCATTCATACTCAGCCTTCTGCAGCGTAATATGCAAGGGCTTATCAAGTACCATTAACTTGCTTACTGGTTCCATATAGCATGCATATATTATATAAATGGTATAGGCCTACTGGTATTGGTGAAATGTACTTTACGACTCTCTGTTGACAACTCTCTGTTGACAACACCTGTTACCAACCGAAATTGCTGTATTTGTATCATGAATGGCATGTGATGGTTACAATCTGAAAAATTCATCAGAGTGATGTTTCTGAAAAATAGACCTTTGACTGCAGCGTACCGAAATCGGTCTGCATGCTCATTTTTAGGGATTAAAATCACCTCCCACAACTTTGTGAAAAAGATGAAAGATGTGAAAGGATAGATTTTATATCGTTGATTCTTAGAAGTCTATTTTAATTTTAACCTCTTTTTGGTTAAATACTAGAGGCTATTCTTTCCTTCTCTACCAGGAGATTTGAAAATCAAGACTCCTCATTGACCTCTGAGAGATTAGATATGAAGGCATTTTCCTTCATCCTTCATACTCAAGTTCTAACATGTGATTTAAAATTGGTACCCTGTATTGATTTAGAGCTTATATAATGGATTTTAAAAACATCATGTTTGCGTGTGATGTCAGGCAGTGAAATGAGGTCTGTCTTACTGAAATTTGAGTTGCTTGTGACTGATGATTATCCCGTGATTAATGGCTACACATCTGCTTATTGGTATTTTTGTGTTCTAGTGCTAGTCATACCTTTGAGATAAACATGAGATAAGAGAGTGGAACTTCAAAAGTTATATCGATGATTTTACTCCTTGCTTTTATGCTTCACTTTTAAATTGGGATTTAATCTATTGTTGCAACTAGGGTATAAACAGATATTCTGAAGATGCAAACTCGAAATCTGTATTCACATTACAAACCAGCTCAGCATAGGCCTAATTATATCATCAATGCTGCAACATGTTAGTCAGTCAGGACTCAGGTTAGCATAATTTTGTCAGCAAAACTGTCAATTCTCCTGAGGGATACCTGTGTTCATTCCTGAACTATTACCGTATACTATACTGTAACCATTACACATATCGTTACAATGACATAAGACACCCAACACTACTGTTAAGAAGTCTGCTACAAAGAGTCTCTCAAATATCGCAATAAAGCCAACATGTAACTTACAGATGTGACTAAAATTGCGTCTGTATCGATGACTAACCCGTCAGGTATTGTTATGCCTCACCCTTGTGTCGCTGGCCACAGATGCAAGATCATGCGCTCTGCACATGACACAGCCTGGATTAATCGGTTGGTCTGCATCACATTTTCGTGTTGGTTGCTTTTCAATGCCATCTCCCGATACCTGGCCTTGATGCTGTATAACTCACCTTGATGATCGGTCTCTTACTTGCCATTGATGAGGTACATGCTGTAGAGATGTTTTTGTGACACTACCAAGCTGCCCTATTCCTAGTCATGGTGTTATCACAGTTGAGTAAAGCTTTAGGTCACTGTTTGTTTCATGAGTAACGTTCACTTCTCTGCCTCATGGTCGCAGGTCTAGTTTGAGGTCGAGGTCATGATGGTTCTGTCTGGCTTTGTTTTCAAACCCCATTACTCTACAACTCTATATTCAGCTGGAACGGCATTCCAATGTTTCTTATCCTTGGAACGTTTCAGTCATTCATGACAATTTTCATAACCGGGATTTAAAAAAAAAAGACTGATCAGGAACAATTCTCCTTTGTGTCAGGTTGCCATTTCAGTATTTCACCTGTATATTGCTGCTATTTCTTTGGTCAGCACCGACTTTATCATACTGCTGTATGAATTATGACTCAACTTACATTACTTTCTAAACTCAAGCATCTGTCAGAAAAGGCCAGTATTATGGCCGCTAACCTGATGGCTTACTGACTGAAATTAGCTAATCATCAAAGGTGTTTTGTCCACATACTCTTCATCTGAAGCACATCCAAATTTATTGATGTCATGCCATATCATTCATTTGACACCGCTCTCAATTTTAAAGAATAATGGCTGATTATTCAACTGTAATCTTTGTTGCGGCCAGTGGCGAGTTTGCATAGCATTGCTACAAGCATAGGTTTTCAGACAAAGGCAAAATATCCGCATAGTCAAGGCATAAATTACTTGTTCTCCAATCAACAAGATGCTCACTCAATATATTGCTGAGGGTAAATAGTTCACTCCGTGGAGATGTGACATTATAATATTTAGGACTGCGTAGACTGTTTTCACATCATTGATTCCAGTTCTCGCATTCAACTCACACAGTGCATAGTTGTATTACGCTAATCGCTAAGCTTTCCTTCCTTGTCTTGTTGTTTCAGTAGTATGATTGAAGGAGATTGATTTGAATCAAGAGAGTATTGCGCACGATTATAAACATCGTACTATACCTGCTCCTGCAGCTCATGTGTCAGTCAGTGATTTAAGAATGGATGCTAGGAGATCATCAGCTAATGGGGACGGCAGCAGTAGAAATGACAGCTCAGGAAACAGCTCCTCAACTGATAACATATATGCTCAAGGTAAATACCTCTTTATGACATGTTGTAGAATAAATATACTATCTTTTTCCTTACAACGCACCCGGCCGGTAGTCGGTTTTTGGTTTGTATTCCGGAAATTGTACTCAAATGATACAAAAATAACAGCATCACCTAGTTATTGATGGTAATACAAGCTGTTGTAGGCCCTTACTATGTGTATATGTACAGTGTAATGTTAAAAGTAGGCAATCTCGGAATAGCCTTTTGAATATTAATAATCATTAACCAAAAGTCCATAATTAGAATATAGTGCTAATTTGTATTTCTTCCGCATATCAGAGTCTGCTGCCTTTTGTTTTAAACACTTCTTCTCGCTGCTGATGTTACATTAACACTACACTGAGCCCGATGGTGTATATGTATTTATACAAGCACTGATATATATTTTATGGATGATGGGTACATATCTGGCTCTGAGCAAGCATATGGCTACTCATGTTTGGTTGCTGGACCGCATTCCTCATCCTTGATTGGTCCACAAGTTTAGAATCTAGAATAGCTGACTCTTGTAAACTTTTGTCAAGCAGATTGCCTGAGTCATATCAATGACCACAAGTACTATTGTCAGAGACCCGCTTATAGGCGACAAGAAGGTCTACCACTAGGTAGACACACATTTCGATAATTGCTATGATATGAAATGGTGCCTTGGTACTTGGCTAGTCGTTACATCGAACAACTGTTGCTGGTATAATGGGTTAAGTCTGGCAGTCTTTCTCTACCAGTAACTCGCAGTCGAAGTTCTATATGCAGAATAATATGGTAGACACTAATAAACAGCGATCAATGTTGGAATTTGATCAAAATCTGTTGTCAATCATCGAGTAAGATGACTCATCATACAGTCGGTAGCTTAGCTATTATCTATTTAGTGCATAGCAGTGGAAAGCTAACTGATATGCCACTGGTCACATGGTCCAGATTTTTTGCTGCCCTCAGACAAACAATGGCAGCAACGTTTTAGATATGACATGAACAATGAGAAGATTTGAGCAAGGGGGGTTGGATGGGTTTATGTAACTATTTGACATGATCATGTTTCTGCGTTGTCATTCTAGCTGTGTAGGACATACCTTTGGCCTAACACCCACAGTTAATGTTTAAAAACTTGAAGATATATGCCTATTTGAAACCTTAATTCTGGAATAATTAATCTCCCTTTCTTCCACCTCCAATCCCCATTCCCTACACGTTACTATAATCCGCTGGAAGATGCTCACACCGATATTCTTTGCGTCTAACAGTGAGTTGAAGTTGTGTAATGGCGCAACAGCGACGATGCGTCATTGCTAAATTGTCAGCGAGTTAACAAAGCAGCACCATGGATTATTCTCTTATTGTTGATTGTATTCTTGTGAATGCAGTTCTGTTCTGTACACCTTTGGGTGGTGTCTTCTTGTGGACTACGTCCCTCTTTATCAAACCATTAGCTCTTCTTGTGATTGTCAATATGATGCTCTATCTCAGAGTTCTCACCATTGTGTAAGTATGACTGATATATTTGAATCGTCTACCCTTGTCTTATTTTGAGTACAATATATCATCTCTTTCAGAAAGGTGAGCACAGGTTTAGATAGTGTAGTCTTATTAAAGAAAAACTTCAGATGGTTTATCTAATGACTAGTTCTTTAAGAAACGTAAAGGCTTTGATTTGGTTTAATTTATTTTGCAACACAGAAAAAAACTCACCGATACTCTTTGCGCCAAACAATGAGTTTAAGTTGTGTAATGGCGCAACAACGACGAAGCTTGTTTGTTAAATTGTCAGCGAGTTAACAAAGCAGCACCATGGATTATTCTCTTATTGTTGATTGTATTCTTGTGAATGCAGTTCTGTTTTGCACACCTCTGGGTGGTGTCTTCTTGTGGACTACGTCCCTCTTTATCAAACCATTAGCTCTTCTTGTGATTGTGAATATCATGCTCTATCTCCGAGTTCTCACCATTGTGTAAGTGTGACTGATATATTTGAATCGTCTACCCTTGTCTTATTTTGAGTACGATATATCATCTCTTGCTGTAAAGATATGCAGTTATTTTTGTTTTTTTTTAATTGTGTTTTTATTGTCACCCTCAATAAGGATCTGATTGAAAATGTCGGTCAATATATTAACCACAAAAGGAAGCGTCTTTTTAGGCATCATCACTGAGATACCAGAAGTTAGACAAGAAGTTGTGGTGAGCACAGGTTTAGAAAGTGTAGTCTTATCAGAAAAAAACTTCTGATGTTTTATTTATCTAACGACTAGTTCTTCCGGCAACACAAAGGCTTTGACTTGTCTACCCTTGTCCTATTCTAGGTGCAGTCTTTTTCGTAAAATTATGTATATATGGTGAGCACAGGTTAAGAAAGTGTCCTCTTATTTAATAATTTATCTAATGTCTAGTTCTTCAAGAAACGTTAAAGCTTTGATTTGAATTCATTTAGCTAGACAGACAGAAACTCACACCGATATTCTTTGCGTCTAACAGTGAGTTGAAGTTGTGTAATGGCGCAACAGCGACGGTGCGTCATTGCTAAATTGTCAGCGAGTTAACAAAGCAGCACCATGGATTATTCTCTTATTGTTGATTGTATTCTTGTGAATGCAGTTCTGTTCTGTACACCTTTGGGTGGTGTCTTCTTGTGGACTACGTCCCTCTTTATCAAACCATTAGCTCTTCTTGTGATTGTCAATATGATGCTCTATCTCCGAGTTCTCACCATTGTGTAAGTATGACTGATATATTTGATTCGTCTACCCTTGTCTTATTTTGAGTACGATATATCATCTCTTGCTGTAAAGATATGCAGTTATTTTTGTTTTTTTTAATTGTGTTTTTATTGTCACCCTCAATAAGGATCAGATTGAAAATGTCGGTCAATATATTAACCACAAAAGGAAGCGTCTTTTTAGGCATCATCACTGAGATACCAGAAGTTAGACAAGAAGTTGTGGTGAGCACAGGTTTAGAAAGTGTAGTCTTATCAGAAAAAAACTTCTGATGTTTTATTTATCTAACGACTAGTTCTTCCAGCAACACAAAGGCTTTGACTTGTCTACCCTTGTCCTATTCTAGGTGCAGTCTTTTTCGTAAACTTATGTATATATGGTGAGCACAGGTTAAGAAAGTGTCCTCTTATTTAATAATTTATCTAATGTCTAGTTCTTCAAGAAACGTTAAAGCTTTGATTTGAATTCATTTAGCTAGACAGACAAAAACTCACACCGATATTCTTTGCGTCTAACAGTGAGTTGAAGTTGTGTAATGGCGCAACAGCGACGGTGCGTCATTGCTAAATTGTCAGCGAGTTAACAAAGCAGCACCATGGATTATTCTTTGATTGTTGATTCTATTCTTGTGAATGCAGTTCTGTTCTGCACACCTCTGGGTGGTGTCTTCTTGTGGACTACGTCCCTCTTTATCAAACCATTAGCTCTTCTTGTGATTGTCAACATGATGCTCTATCTCAGAGTTCTCACCATTGTGTAAGTATGACTGATATATTTGATTCGTCTGCCCTTGTCTTATTTTGAGTACAATATATCATCTCTTTCAGCAAGGTGAGCACAGGTTTAGATAGTGTAGTCTTATTAAAGAAAAACTTCAGATGGTTTATCTAATGACTAGTTCTTTAAGAAAAGTAAAGGCTTTGATTTGGTTTAATTTATTTTGCAACACAGAAAAAAACTCACCGATACTCTTTGCGCCAAACAATGAGTTTAAGTTGTGTAATGGCGCAACAACGACAAAGCGTCATTGTTAAATTGTCAGCGAGTTAACAAAGCAGCACCATGGATTGTTCTCTGATTGTTGATTCTATTCTTGTGAATGCAGTTCTGTTCTGTACACCTCTGGGTTATGACTTCTTATGGACTGCATCCTTCTTTATCAAACCATTAGCTCTTCTTGTGATTGTGAATATTATGCTCTATCTCAGAGTTCACACCATTGTGTAAGTGTGACAGATTTGTTAATTTTGTCTATTCTCAATCGATATAAATGGACAATTCATGTTACAAATATATATTCTGTGAAAGGGACTATCTGTGTAAGTAATTTAGGTGTGCTTATCCTGAGCTCTGAAGGCAATAATGCCGTCATCAGCGATCAATTCATGTTGTTCTTAGTTAGAGTTATTTGTGATTTCTGCTTTAGGACTCCGTTGATTGAGTTTATGACAGATGAAACCAGAATGATGAGACGCATAAATGCGCAGCAATCCTCACAACCTACACAAGAAATATTTAAAGAAAACCACGATAGGAAAATACACGTACGGTCATATGAGAAAGCTAAAGACATGACCAGCCTAATCAAACTGTTTAATGGTGAGTGCAGATAATATTACAGGCTGCTTGATTTAACCTTGGTTAAATTGGAGCGATCTTACATCCAACTCTTATGGCATAGAGCTTGTCTGCATGTTGTTGCACTAACTTTGACCATTCTTCCGGCTTTGATGAAATAAATACATTGTATTACAGAAAAATCTGAGACGCTGTTTCCACAACGGCATCAACGACATCAGAACAACCCTGCTAGAATGGTTGAATATAATCGAACGGATGGCCAACATTATGTGGATGGTAAGTTTTGATCATTTCTTTACCAGTCATAAGTACACAAAGTACAAAAGTACACAGCAAAGCGAAGTCATGTCCTCTTGAATCAAGGGAACACAACCTAGAAACTGACCTAGAATTAACATAACACAGTGTGTTTGACTTTTCAGAATCTAGTAATTAGGTTGTGGTTTATTTTTAGCTATTGCTGTTCTCCCAGGATCTGATACATTCGCTGCTGGAGATCCGTTACTTGTGGTTCCACAGCAAAACCCTCCACATGAACATCGCAATGTCCATAATCAACAAGGTATTTATTAACCAACGCAACTCCCTGAAATTCAGAAAAGAATTACTGATGTAACTAGAACAAGTTATACTTTCAGATATTAATTTATGTAGCGCTAAGCTAGAGAATTACCATTGTAAGTTGATAGGAAAGACTATATAATACACCAACATAACAAGTTGTATGTCTGCAGCCAACTATATTGAAAAGCTTGGTCAAGATAGGCTACTTTCATCATGATGTTATCTCAAATAATTTTGGAGTCTAGGATCTCGCTACTGGTGCGTTCTATTGATCATGTTGCATTTGACAATTATAGATAGCACTGAAGAAACCAGCTGGATCATTCCAAAGAGAGTGGAGAGGGTCAACGTGGTGGTTAACAGGATAGTTGAGCAGAGGGTTGTGGCCATCAGGACTTACCGCTCAACGCAGCTTTAAAAAACCATCAAAAAATTTAAAATCTGTATATACTACAAATGTACAGCGGTAATAAATATTTTTTTGTCGCAGACATATTGTACATATTCATCAAGGTTTCATTCTGTTTACACTTTATTTTTTTTTTGCATTGTGTCGTCTGTTAACCTGGCACTAGTTTATTCTTCTATACAGAAAAACTTCTGCCACCACATTTGACATAACTGCTACTGTGGGGGCAGAATTTAAAACAATAAAAAGTCATATAAGGATAACAAACTCTGCATTGTGTTTACCTTTTGAACTGGACTGATATCGATACAGCTAATTTGAACTAAGGATGTCCATCAGATCAAACAAATAAATAATCAATGCCAGTGGGATCAGTATCCCATATCGCAAACTTCAAGAATGATTCAATTTGCCTGCATTTGGAGACTTCAGCGGTCAGCAGCTCACCAGTAGATTGGGGACGCCTGGAATACAAGTAAATAAACTTGATCTGCCAAAGTCACTGGTGGGATGCTAAATGATGTTTTGCCTTTATTTTCGATCATGAATTAAGATTCATCAAATCCTATTTTCACGTCAATCTAATCAAAATTTCGTAGTTCATGCTGGAATTCAAGTTGCTAGTAGGATAGTCGAACCAGAGTCGGGGCAGGGGTATCCTCCCTGGTTACGGTTGACAAGGGAAAATCTAGAGATGAGAGATCTGGAGTTGTGTTACCAATTTAAACAGTGACAGTGACTTTAACTGTGTTAGGTAAGAAATGTACTTGGATAGAAGTTGATTTATGTCTGAGTTTTTGAAATCATAAAGGCATTGGTATGGGTTTTGTCAGTTTGAATTAGACTGAGGAAATATATGGAATACTATTGCTTTTTGAGATCGAGACTCAAGATAGTGCCAGTGTGCGAATGTCTTAGCTGCTCTGATAAAACACATAGAGATATTAATTGACAATTCTGAAGGGAAGCGGAGATATTATGTCAGGGTCTTAAATTGAAAGTTAGCGCTCACGTTTTTAAAACAGTGATAAATGTCTTTGGAATGTGCTTCTACAGAGATCATGTCCTCAGTTTTTCAAAAAATATGACAAAGGTAACACGCGCAGACCAAGGGTGAATTGACTGTACCATCTCTGCGCGGACTTGACTAAACAACTGCTCACCAACATCTTCACATAGTGATAGGTGGAAGAACAGTCTTGAAAAACCATCTGACATGATCTTTTTCAATTATATTCCATGATTATCATTATCATTATATCGATAGTATGTAGGTATTATTATGATCTTTGTTGGTTTAGAACAGCCTTGGGGTGGAATGCCTTGTGAATTGGACTGTAAACATAATTTTTGTGAAAAAAAAGAGGATTATGCTGCGCTTGTAATGGAATGGATAATCCGCTTCCACCCATTCCAGTGATGCATCAATTAATCATTCTCAGATCAGATAGTATTATTTGAATAGATCAAATGGTCCAATAATTTTACGTTTTGGCAGAAATTCGAGAATGCTAGGAAAAACCTGGTTGTTAGATCTAATCAGTAGGGCTAGATGCGGTCTGGAGTTCTGCCCAGCTGAAGACAGGAAATTTAGATCAATACATTAAAATCTAAAAAAACCAAATTTAATGTCAGTGAACTTAAAGTCAAGTTATTTGACAAGAGAGAAGTTGCAGTTGAGAGTCATAAGTCATAACACAACATAACTTTCTAAACAATTTCATGATATATGGTTTACCAACTGCAATTTGTTGTCGCTCTATATCTTAGTAACCTGTTGGTACATTTTCTCACACAAAATTTGATCTTTACCAAAAAGGGAGTATCAACAGCAATAGATGTAAAACTTTCTTATTATGAACGAATTTCCACTCAGTATATGCTTACAGATCATAGTCGTCTTCCTTGCCTCAAGAACTCCTGAGCAGAACTACATACTATCCATATCCATTTCATCTTCATCATCTCACAATAATCAAATCGTCCTTGATGCAATGTTCAATAATTTAAAAAATACAAGGTTACCTCCATTTTCATCATCTGTTTTTATACCATTATTTACTTACATGGTCCAGTTAGAAAAGTGCACAGCTTACAGAATTACAAAATTGCAAACAGTGAGTTATGGACATACAAATTTGTATCAGGGAGTTGTATTCTCCATAAAGTTGACTCACTAGCTATGCACACAAATAACGTCAACAATGAAGACTTGTATGGTTTGTGTGCAGTCATTAGTTGGACTAAAACATTTGTAACTCAAGTTGAGAAAGGTCTCTAGCTGAAATTGACTTTTTCATTGACAGAAAACATAACTAGAGTGGAGTAATCCGGAATTTTTTTCAAGTTGTACTACAACTGATCGGAGCCATCACATAAGCATTGGCAGTGTGGAGTATTGTACTACCCCTAATGTTGAATACACCTTCATATACATGATTGCAGTGGTTGAATTGCATGTAAGTAAACTAAAATGTCTTTTTATTTTCTTTTGCTTCAACTCAACTGCATGTTATGTTGTTGCCTGCTAGCAGTGTGTGATAAACTACCAGATGGTCTGGTATGTCACATAAACTGGGATCGCTGCCAGAAGATTGAATATCGATGGTGTGAGACCAGTAATTGCAACTTGTATAGATTTTAGCTTGCTTGATGGTTTTGAATGGTCATCTACTTCTTGTAATCTAGGCAACTATAATTTGCTAGCTCAAGGGTTTAATCTTGTAACCAGGAGATTATACTATAGAAATACTGAGTAGATATCTTTCCAACTCTAGCTATTAATCCTTGCTTATATTGCCTGGTTTTATAAACTGGTTAGAGAACCTTGTTTATTAATCCTGGTTTATATTGCCTTGTTTCATAAACTGGTTAGAGAACCTTGTTTATTAATCCTTGTTCCTTGTTCCAATAATAAGTGAGTTTATTATTCAGTAATCCTTGTATCGTAGTGTAAGAGTGAGAAGCTAGAGAGTTCTACTTAATCAAGGCCCAGCATGCTCCTTATATACTGGGGGAACAATAGAAGCGCACACAATCTAATCAAATAAAAGATTAGCCAATAATAGCGGCTGTATCAGTCTTATAAAGCATGAGTGGAATTGGCCCAAAGTAATACTATGATTCACTTGAGTGCATCTATTTAAACAAAGGAGCTGGCCTTAATACAAAAGATAAACATTGAGTGCATAGCATATACTCATAGCGTTCTCATCATACTCCCTTCTACCGTTGACGAAAGCGGCCACACTTTTCAACAGGAAACCGGATGTTTGTTTTGGCCAAATTTTCCTTTTTCTTCAAAAATATATTATTGCTAAGCGGAACCGGATGTCTTGTAAATCTTAAATAAAAGAAATTTCAAACAATTTTTATTTTCTTTTAATTCTGAGTTTAGATCTTTACCTTTACCGGATACTGTTTAATTCAGCCAAATAGGAAGCATAGTTTTTTTTTTATTCCTGTAAAGATTTGGAAAAATGGTGTGTTTTAATCATCATCCATATCACTTTGTTCCTGTAAATTGATATAACAAACTATGATTATTGAACAACAAGTAAACTGCTATTCTTCAATCACTGTTAGGTAGGTGTTTCTTTTTGCTATTACTTACAATCAATTACAACTCAATAGCTAGCCAGTGGAGTGAGTGTTGTAACTTATTGTTATGTATGTGTAACTCTAACCATGCTCTAACTGTGTAGGTGTAACCATTGTTGACTGAGTGACTGGCTCTTTTTTGAACTTGGTACTTGTTCTGCTAGGTTATCTGCACTACTAGTACCTACAAGCTACTACTTCGCATTTGGAGGCACAACCCTATCCCTTCTCCGCAAAACATTCATTAATTGGCATGCATGCATCATTCATGGCAGCCACTAGACTAGCTACTAACTGGGAGGCTTCATATCCATTCCACATCATGCTCAAGTTTTACAATTTTACATCATGATGATTGCAGCTCCATATATATCCTTGTTGACAAAAGATGACTGACTGTACATGGTGTTGATACATGTAATGAATTTGAAGGTGACATGCAGGTCCTAATCCTAATAAGATATTTGATGGAAGGCCAACTTTAAGTGTAGGCTTTTTTGTTGGCCCAGGAAGCTCTGCACAACAGCAATTTCTTTATGAACAGCGAGGTAGCTTGGCAAGGTTCTGAATGCGTGATAAAATGTTTACAGTTATGGTTTCTGTCTTTGCCATTCTCCGTGATTTCATTTCACTCTAAACATGACTACTCAATGACAGAATCCTCCACTCTAAACATGACTACTCAATGACAAAATCCTTGTAGATCGTTTTCCAAGTTTTCATGACATGTGTTACACTTTGTCGACAGGCATGTCTCAGACTCTGCTAGATGGAATGACCTTCTTTGAAAGCTGAAACAGATATCAGGAATGCAAATATCTTGGCAAAGGGAACAGAAATTGCTTGTGTGATCATTCTTCTTCATACAGGTAATGTATTGTCGATTCAAACTCATTCACAGTGCGTTTGTACATAATTATGACAAAATGGAATATTGGTAAATAGCCTATTGTACCTAAAGATACTGCAACTCACATCACCTATGCAATATGATTCTTACCATAGAAGTGAAGAGACCTGATATAGGTTGCAATGAATGAGTTTTGGACATCCTAAACACAATTACAAACTTTTGTAAGTTATGACATGTTCCGCATCTCTCCACCGTTTATTTGAATGTGACTCTTCATCCTCATAGGGCGTCTGTATCACATTCTACTCTCAATCTGAAGGCATTTTATTTCATTGTCACTGTGGCGTCAGAAGCATCAACCACGAGGATGACAAAAGGTTCGCTGCTGATGCTGCTGCTCCTGTACTAAAGTCGCAAAAGCTTTTGTTTGAAATCTAAATCTGTTTACGGTGCATTTCAGTTTACTGATGGTTGATCATACGTTTGACTCAGTGCATTTCAGTTTTACTGATGGTTGATCATAGGTTTGGCACCTAATGTTTGCCAAATAAAAAGTTAATATGGCATTTCATTCAACCACATCCCAATCACATTGGGATATTATTGACAATAGAATACCACCACCACCACGAACCCGGCAAAGTTTGAGCACATAGTTGTATGCATGTTGAAACTTCAGTTTTTGTTAATTTTCTGTTTATAGGGCCCAAACTACATTTGGTCAGTGAATGGACATGAGTATCTCGCTCAACCTTATGGTCTCTATATATATGGCATCATCGACACGTTTACTCGCAAAATAATGGCCATCACAGTACTGCAGGACAAGAAGATGGAAACAGTAGCAAAGTGGATGGTAACTGTTCTGTCTCACTATAATTGTGAGTGATTGCAAATAAACTTCAACGGCACAAGCCACCGCATTTGTGTCTCAAACATCAAAATAGATTGATCATTATTACTTGTTGTGCAAGCTCTCATTTGATCAATCCCTGGGTGAGGCTTTACCAAAAAAAAGTATATATCACACCAAAGTTCATAGTGCAGGGAAAGAAATACCCTTATTTTGCTTAGATCATTTCTGCAGAGCGGTGCATAACCTCATTTTCTATGTATACTCACTTTAGGTCGGCGAAATCATTTTATTTACTGCTTGACACCAAAGCAAATATTTCTTGAGTACAAACTTGTGATGGATATGAAGACAGGCGTGCCATGATATTTTATCTGCATAATTTTATGATCAAACTGGGCAATTACAATGCTTTTTCAACTAAATTTTACCCTATTTTGTCAAAAAGTCGACCATACGCATTCTTCATCATGTTTTTTGGTGTCTTAGAGATGCCGAGAAAAATGATGATAGATAAAGGGAGAGAGTGGAATTTGTCGAAGGATAAGCTGAATACCATCCGCTGCTCCCCATTATCTCAAAGACTTGACCGACATGTGCATTGTGACACGTAAGACTATTGCAGACATTACAGACCGGCAGAAACAACAATCAACATTCATCATTCCAGTAGTTATCCTGTCCATGTACAGATATAGGTGTTATGTATTGACATCTAGTAAATAAAAACAACTTAATAAGAGGTCTGCCAAAATATCCTACCTGCTTGGTTCGGACTCTGCTGTTATATGCTTTAACTATAAACATAATGTGCATCAGCTGGAACTTGCGCGTTTCAATTTGTGATAACATTCCTTTTTTTATAAATATACACACTAAAGAATGAATAAATTTCTACTCTATGTAAACCGATTGAGCTAGTTATCGTTTCTGTCCAAATAAGCGCTGGAGCTGTTCTATGTACTACTTAGTCATATCAAGTATCTATAGTTTATCAATTCCTTCTCCTTAGCATAGCCTCTTTGGTAGTCAATGTGACTTCCACCTAACATTGTCCAATTCACACAAATGTCAAGCGGTCGGTCTCTATCTTCACTAACCATTTCCATCAAAAACCTGTAGACAGTTGGAGTGATCTGCTCCCAACAAAAGAGTAGATAACAACACAATATGTAAATCTGTTAAGTTTACTATGTACATTTTATTGACTGGTAACGTGCAGTATGTATAATAGGGAGTTTTAAGGAAATCGTTAATGGCATATCAACGGAACATAAACGGTTTTAAATAGAACCATATTCTTTCATCCAGTCCTCGTATTTCTTCAGATCTTTGCTGCTGACCGACTTCTTGACATTCTGTATAGCAGACTTGAAATCTTTCATTGATGTAGCAAGCATAACCAGATCATCTGCAAGGCAACACAAAACTATTAAGTTCACAATAATCAGTTTTCATGGCATCAACAGTCTACATTTCTGTAAGTAAAGAAGCATCCAATTCTAAAGAGAGCTGATATGAGGGTAATAGTGGATAGCTGCATTGTATGTTCTGCGACGATAACTCCATTTGATTTCAAATACACATCAATATACTGAGGATCAATGGCAACATATTGAACCGCAGAGGGTATAAATGTGGTTGCTGCCAGACTGTTTGCCAAAGAGTGAATCAGACGCTACAAAAATGCAAGACAGTTATATTCAAATTTAAGCTGACTGTGCTAGCACAGCTTTTCGCTTTCGGCCTTTCAAACACTCTCAGATAAGAACAAGTTTGATTTTTCAGGATTAAATATGCTCATGTATATTACCTTCATCCATAGCCATCCTTCTTAACTCTTCGGGATTCACCCCCCTGATCTTGTTTCTCAGGGGCATATAGCAGGCATCTCGACATACATTAGTGATGTCAGCGCCAGAATATCCGTCAATGGTCTCGGATATCTCATCCAGGTTCACATCAGGAGCCAGTGCAATCTACCACAAATGATAATGAAAATAATCAAGGTTGTATTTTCAGCAACTACGATGCTAAGCAACTTGATAGTAACTAGATCATAGATTGTTTCATACCATCTGCTTGTGTGTACAAAGTAACCTCTGTGTACAACTTGGAAAACCGTATATTACATCAAACTAAGCTTTGATGTCTAAACATACACCAGTACATATTTTAATGGCTCAAAATGACTGGATTATTTACCATTTGTACGACTAATACTGGACAAGAGAAATCAATGCGTCTTCAGTTTTGTGGTAAGCCTTTTCAGCCACTGTTTCCTATTTTTTTTGTTTCTGTTAACACTCAATTAATGTATCTCAGCTTCCTGAAGGTTGTCATGATATGTGCTGCCATTATAGTATGACCGACTATTTGAAACAATAATTTGACCTTCTTCTCCGATTTTGTTATATTCTACGGGTATTCACCTACCTGTTTCAGATTGATTTTTAGGAGTTCAGATCTTGCCTTCTGACAAGGCAGTGGAATGTAGATCCTCTTTTCGAGTCGTCTCCTTAGAGCCTCATCAATATCCCATGGAAAATTGGTTGCTGCCAGGACAATCACCTAGTGAGTGCACACATACATTATAATATATATATATGTGGCACACAGAGAGATCATTGGATTGATTAACATTTAAAGTAAATGAGATAATTTTTACAAAATATTGCAACTTATGAATGCTCTATAAAATAATGGCATGGACAATTTTTGATGGCAGGATACCGATCACATTTCATACTTCATTGGTGTTTGTTCTGTAAAATTTACTTGGTGTACCCAGTTGTAGTGGTCATATATGGAAATTAAAAGGTGTTTTGTTTTTGCATTTTATGTGTGGGAAATAACCCCTACTAATGAAATAACTGGTCTGCAAAACGTTCTGATCATCAGGGAATTCCGGGTTGAAACTGCATTGTGGGGATTTTGTTTACTTGCAAATTTGTTGTTTACCAAGTGAACTTGCAGAAGTCTGCAGTTCTGTGTAACATATAAACGATGAAACATGATACGCTACGCAGATAACAAAGATGATAAATAATTTAATTTATAATTGAAATAAAATAATATCCTACCTGCTTGGCTGGGTCTCCGCCGCCCACACCATCCATCTGTACAAGTAGCTCTGCTTTTATCTTCCTACTCACCTCATGCTCTCCATCTCCCCCTCTCTGGCTGCACACTGCATCAATCTCATCCAGAAATATTGTGCTCGGAGCATGTGACTTGGCCTATATAGAAACAAAAATGGTAAACACTTTGTTTTTTATTGGAAAATCAAAAGTTGTCGTGTGTAACTTGTCAATATGACCATCAGTTACTCCTGTTCCCATTACTGCGGGCATTCTTTACTTTCTAGATTAAGACAAGACATATACAGATCAATCCACGGCTGCGTACTTGTTACGACTGGTTTATGGTATATGCGTCTTCAGTAATGTCACTTGTTTCCTATGTTCTGTTTAGTTTATTTGTTTACGTTCAATGTATCTCAGGCTGAAGGCTGTCATGGTAAGTCCTGTTATTATAGTACATACTGACCATTTCAAATAACAGTTTGACTTTCTTCTCGCCGTCCCCGAAGTATCGGCCAGTAAAAGTCGATGCACTGACATTGAAAAATGTCGTTTCACATTCGGTTGCAACAGCCTTTGCCAAGAGTGTTTTACCCGTCCCTGGTGGTCCGACCATCATGACCCCCTGGAACAGCAAATAGGAGCTGACTTGTATTGGTTGACAAAGAATAAAAAAACTCATGATAAAATTCAAAGTGAATTTATGGGTCAAAATTGATAAAGAACTGAGCCAGCCAACCTAAGAGTAATAATTTACATGTACATGATGTCATTTTGTCAGGGATGGTTTTAGTCTGCTGGTACATAATTAAAATAGCTCAGACAAGTGTACTTCTGTGAAAGCCGTTTACATTGACAAATTATCCTGAAGGTTGACATAACCAAAACCTTCACAATTACCTTCCATGGCCTGCGGATTCCAACAAAATAGCTCGGCATAAGCTTGGGTAGGATTAGAGCCTCCTTCAGTAGGTCCTTGGCTCCTTCCAGACCCGCAATGTCACACCTGGAAATAGTTAGTTCCATACAATACCGATACACAAACATTTTATTTCTTACTTATCAAATCAAGCTGTGCTATGAAACTTTTATGAAGGAAATAAATAATGTTAATCTATGTGCGATCGAACTCACCATTTAACGTTGGGGTTGCCCTGTAAAATTTCCCCTTCCAGCTCTGCAATTAGCCGAGCATCATCCTTCTTAAAATTAGAAAGTTGAGAGTCTATCATTTTCAAGCTTTGCTTTTAGAAACAATTTATCTGACACTAAATGTAATTAAAAATCGAATTTTGACATTTGAGAAGCTTTTTGATGCAGTTGACGCACCTGTCAGTATCATCTCTCACAACAAACAAGATAACACTATCGTATAATATGACCATCGAGTGACACCCAGTTCATCTTTCAAAAACAGGTAATAATTTCAGTAATTATTGCTTATTTGAAGAGCATTGCGGGTCAGACGTGTTACCACTTTATACCGTAATGCAGTGTGGACAAATATTAATCGCAATCAAAATCTGTTGGGACTGAAGACCAACCAAGGAGTGAGAGACTCTAACTCCTTAGTGTATGCGTTTCAATAGAGAGAAAGGTATTGTTTGTAAGCACTCACCGGGGCTTTCCCTGGCATCTCTAGACTAGAGAGAAATTTCTTAAAAGACCACTCAATTGAGAAGCTTTACATTAAGTGAGCAGATACACCAACATGTAGTTTACACATTGCTCAATGATTTTCCCTGCAATAAATAAACAATATCCGTTCAAGTTGAAAACCCTATACTTGAATGGAAAAAGAAATGGAATTGTTTAGATTGTAAATGGAAATGAAACAGACTGACCAGCATTGAAAAATAAAACAATGCGACCAAGAATGGGAAGCTTTGAGTGAGTATGTCCATATGATTGTCTATAATCCTTGAGTTAATTTTTGGCTACTCAAATTAAAGTAGTTTAATCTCTGCAGAGTGAAAATCAAAGTGAGTCTGAGTTAGATCTAAGGTTTTACAAACATAGGATTAAAAGCTTGGCCCTCGCATAAAAGGCAGGCAGAGCGAGACAGGAAAACACAGTCAGCCCACTGGCTGTAGCGCAAACAAGTCATCTCTCTGACTTGTGTATGAGTTGTACTATGCTCAATGTGGTGAATTTGAGTAGCGAACGAGTGGCACGAGGGGCGGGTGCCTTGACGATAGCGACTTTGCGCCGATGAGTTGATGGAAAGCAAACCTCCCTGCACTGGTTTGGCTTAGAGTATAAGCATGAGAGTGATGGGGCGAACATTGTTGCACTGAAACAATGAAGAGTTGGCAGCCTCCCTGGTTGCGCAACAGCGTAAACACACCAATTATGTCAAACCACCGAAACTGACAAAATGCACTGAGGGATCGATGAGATTGATTGAGATGCTCAGCAACACACAGGGGTGGCTTCATGCTGCTGGGGCCGGCCATGAGGAGGTTGTACTAGAGAAGGCCTCGAAACAGCGTTTGACTCATGGTTTCTAGCTGAAGACCTGTGTGTTGTGCAGTGGTACGCGCACCACTGTATGTTGTATCTCTGTTGACAGGATATTTAATCCCGACACGCTCTTTGGTAAGAGTAGCCATCTTCTCGTCTATGCTGGCTAATGTCCGAACATGGTCACCTTTGAGCTTGTTCAAAAAGGCTAGTTCCCGGTCTATGTACTTGAGTTTGAGTTGTTGCTCCTGGTAAGAGACTCTGTAAGGTTGAGTTTCTGTAGCTGGTTTGGGTGGTCTGTTAGACTTGTAGTAAGTGGTGCTGGTGCTGGTTTCTGGTTTCCTTGGTGTTCCTCTGATAGGAGATATAGGTTTGGAGATGGTGGGTAGCTTTAGATCTGCGTACCTTAGGTCTATATCCACAGGTGGGGATAGCGGTCTTCTCCGACCTCTTGAGGTGGACTGTCGGTGGTGTGTAGCACTTGAGTAAGGGAGAGGAGGACAGTTTTTCTGGATCTGGATGTTGTCTCTAGCTGCGTGCCAGCTTTCTCGGTCGATTTTAGTTCCATAGCTCTTGGTGTGGTGAGCTTTTTCGTTGTGGTGGTATATTCCTGTGGCTGAGCTAGATAGGACTCCGCATGTATTACAGGCGTGGACTATGTAGTGGGCCCAGGCGTGTAAACGAATCTGCTCCTTTGATTTCTCCTTGGTGTTCATTCCACATAGCCGACATTGGTTGGTTTGTTTTATCGACTTCAGTAGCTCCTTCTGTCTACCGATCGTGAACTCCGAGACATAGATATCTCTTCTAGGTTGCTGCACTTTTGAGGGTGCTTTCTTGATAGGAGCTGATGGTCTACTGATACTTTCTGGTTCCTGGTTAGCCTCAGTAATGGTCTCCTGACCAGTGGTGGTTTCCTGATCTATGTCCAGTGAGCAATCCTGATTCCTGGTTTGGATGACAGGAATAGTTTCCTGGTCAGAGTCAGAGGAATCTGAAGAGCTGTCCGAGAGAGATGAGTATTTTGAAGGTCGCATGTTGTTGTTGTTGTGTTTAGGTAATGTCTGGTCATTATCACCTTTGCATGCTCTATTTATGCTACCTGTTACGTAATAAGTGGGAGGAGTTTTAATTGCATAACTGCTCCTCCCCCACTTAACAGATTTCTTGTGCCTAGAGAGGCATGGCCATTCTTCCTCGTCCAATGGCGTTAGAGTATCCTCCTGAGCTGGTTCCTGATTGGATATCTGATATACCACGAAATCTTTAAACTTTTCCGGAAGTTTCCGGGTTCGTTTGAGATTGTCCGTTTCCGTGTTTGGTATATTATTATTTCCAGTACTGGCAATTTCTTGCTCTGAAACAATAACATCCGGTTCTTCTAGTGATTCCTGTTTCACTTCCTTAGGCGTGACAGTGACTCCACTTTCTGAGTTTTCCATTGGTTTTCTGTAGATTATTTCCATCATTTCTTGAAGTTTGTCCGGTGAGTATGGAGTTTCTTCTTCTGTTTTTGGTCCTTTTCCACAATTTTCCCTTGGGTAGCCAGTCCTGGTAGGTTGCTTGAGGGTTTCTGGTATTCTAGGAGCTTGTCCCCATGACTGAGTGGCTGAGACGTATAGTTTTAGCCGACTTTCATGTTCCAGAGCTCTCCTATCATGCAATTCAATCAAGTAGGTGTGATTAGAATTTGCCTCCAGGATTTTGTATGGTCCAATCCACTTTGGTTGAAGCTTAGCCGTTGTATTCTTCTTATGTCTCTTGTTTTTCAGCCAGACCTGGTCTCCTACTTCAAAAGCTGGAGGTTGTTGGTGGTCTGCTAATCTGATATTAGCTTGTTTCTCCCGAAGTGTATCATATGCCTCTGTCATCCTATTATGGATCAACACTGCATATTCCTCTCGGCTGATACTAGTTTCCTCCACTCCTGAGACCAGTGTATCTGGTAAGGTAAGTTCCCTTCCAAACATGAGGTAGTTTGGGGTTTCTCCTGTCAGACTGTGTGGCATTCCCCTTATTGATCTAGTCAAGTAGGGTAGTACCAGATCCCAGTCTGTGTCATCTCTGTTCAAGAGGGCAGCTCTGAGGGCATTTCCAAGATCCTTATTGCCTCGTTCCACAACTCCATTACCTTGCGGGTGGTAAGGAGTTGTCTTACTTTTGTCTACTTTCCAAAGTTGACATAGTTCTTTGAGGAGTTGTCCCTCAAACTGCGCTCCTCTATCCGTGTGAATCCTTTCCGGCAGTCCAAAGTAGTTAAATACTTGTCTCTCTAAAGTTTCCACTATGGTGATTGCTGTACCATCTGGGATGGCTATAGCATCTTTCCATCTGGTGAAATGGTCCGAGATAACTAGTATCATTGAGTTTCCACGAGGTGTTTGCTGTAGTGGTCCAACTAGGTCTAGACTTACCACCTGCCATGGTCTGCCTGCAAATAGTCTTTGTTGAGATTGAACTTGTGTATCTCTACTATGTTTTGCAGATTGACAGATCTCACAGGAGTTTACAGCCCGGCGGAAAATAGCCGATCTTTTATTCGAGAAGGTAGTTGAGAATAGGATGACCAGGATAACACGTTGTCGCTGGCGCCTGAATCCAGGAGAAATTTTGCTGATCGTCCCCCTTCAAGCTTGCCTGGTATATACAGACAGTTACCATGTGCCAAACTTCTGGTTTCCATAACTTCTGGAATAATTTGTTGTCTAGGCTGTTTTCTGGTTCGGGTGGCTTCCTGTCCCTTACCGTGTCCAGTAGAACCAGTTACTGGGACGGGTTCGACCCGTTTCCCGGCATACCAGTTGGGACTTGAGTATTTTGTGTTTGAGCTGCAGGGTTCCGTGTGGTAGGCTGACTAGATTGAGCATTGCTGATTCCCTGACTTTTGTCAGGGTATGGGCACTCTGCTCTCCAGTGTTCTCCCCCACAATTCCAGCAGGCACCTGGAGGTTTACCTTGACCTTTCTTGAAGTTTCTCTTATTGTTCTTATTGTTGACATTCTGACCTGAATTGTTTGTTTTATCAGTGTCAGTTTTGGTTGCCAACTGTAGTAATATTTGATTCTGAGTTTCCATCATGGCTGTGATAGTATTCATCAGAGTTTGTATATCACTGTTATCTTTTCTTATTGCGGTAGCTGCTGGTCCAGTTTGAGAGCTCTCCTCGGTGTTCATTGCATGTACTGAAGCCTTAGCTTCATATTGCATGAAGTCTTCAGCTACTCTGATTGCTTCAGGTATGTTATCATGTGCAATAGTGAGCATGTGCTGTTGTAATCGGGGATTGTTTAGTCCCTTACTGAATTTCTCTAGTGCTGTCCGTTGGATAAACTCCCTGTTTTGACCTGGGTAGGCGATATCCATAAGTTTCATTATCTCATCTCCGTATTCATGGAGATTTTGTTTGTGTGAACGTTTCAGGTCATCAAGCTTATCTCTGGCTTGTTTGTCTGTGATACCAAACCGAGATCTTAAATTCCTATAAATGTCTTCGGTGGTTTGTCCTCTGCCACAGTCCGTGGCTTTACCAGAGAGGCTGGAGCGTAGATGAAGTGTTGTCTCACGTTCACCCCAGCGGCTGACTGCTGCTATATCTGTGAATTGGTTCACAAATAATTCAACGTCAGTGTCGCCATTAAATACTGGGGGTTTTATTTTAGGTCTTTCTTGACGCCCTCTTATTAACTGTTCCATTAAAGCTTCCATATTTACTGGGTAAGCTTCCTGGTTTTGACGTTGCTGATCTTGTGGGAGGTCCCTTAGCACTGGAGAAGCGTCTCTGCCTATTTCGTTGTTAAGCTCCTCGAGTTCTCTATCTCTATTAGCTCGTCTTCTAGCTCTTGACATAGTATTGTTTCTAACCAGTCAACTTGATCCCGCCGCTGCCACCAATATTGTAATCGCACAAACTGACTTGAGTAAAGACTGAATAGGCGGAAGTGTGAGTTATCTGACCGGTGCGTCGAGAGAGGATAACTCCTATTCCTGGTCTAACTTAGCCAAATGCTGATTAATATATATAAAGATTTTGAGGGTTCTGTTGACTGGGATTAACATGTGCCTGCGTTCTAGAGTAAGACTGCAGAGCTGGTTATTGACTTAATACACAACTGGTGCGTGAGATGACTTGTGTGAGACTGATTGAAACATGTGCATATGGAGAGTCGTCACTACGACTTGTGCTTTGTTTATCCTAATTGAACTTGTGCCGTATTAATTCTGCGTAGCTAGCGCATAGGAATTAATAGTAGAGTAAAGTGTGAGAGTTGTATTGAGTTTGTATTGAGCTGTATTGAGTTTGTATTGAGTTGTATTGTAGTTGTATTGAGTTGTATTGTAGTTGTATTGAGTTGTATTGAGTTTGTATTGAGTTCGAATTGAGAATAAGAACTGGCATAAAAGTGCTGTGCACGGGCTTTTATGCCCTTAATGATAACATATAAAAAACATAGAAGTTGGAGCGAATAGCCAATGGACATGGGCGTAAATCCGCATGACGCTGAAGTAACCCTCCACGTAATGAAAAGTGGGAGGGCCTTAAAGTATTGCTACACGACAAAAACAGTAACACATGTATTAATGGCTTGATGAAATCTATGATGCTTGTATAATAAAAGCGTGTTTAGGGAGGGAGGCGTTTATGACACTGTAACCATTACACATATCGTTACAATGACATAAGACACCCAACACTACTGTTAAGAAGTCTGCTACCAAGAGTCTCTCAAATATCGCAATAAAGCCAACATGTAACTTACAGATGTGACTAAAATTGCGTCTGTATCGATGACTAACCCATCAGGTATTGTTATGCCTCACCCTTGTGTCGCTGGCCACAGATGCAAGATCATGCGCTCTGCATATGACACAGCCTGGATTAATCGGTTGGTCTGCATCACATTTTTTGGTCTTGGTTGCTTTTCAATGCCATCTCCCGATACCTGGCCTTGATGCTGTATAACTCACCTTGATGATCGGTCTCTTACTTGCCAAGCTGCCCTATTCCTATTCATGGTGTTATCACAGTTGAGTAAAGCTTTAGGTCACTGTTTGTTTCATGAGTAACGTTCACTTCTCTGCCTCATGGTCACAGGTCTAGTTTGAGGTCGAGGTCATGATGGTTCTGTCTGGCTTTGTTTTCAAACGCCCCATTACTCTACAACTCTATATTCAGCTGGAACGGCATTCCAATGTTCCTTATCCTTGGAACGTTTCATGACAATTTTCATAACCGGGATTTAAAAAAAAAAGACTGATCAGGAGCAATTCTCCTTTGTGTCAGGTTGCCATTTCAGTATTTCACCTGTATATTGCTGCTATTTCTTTGGTCAGCACCGACTTTATCATACTGCTGTATGAATTATGACTCAACTTACATTACTTTCTAAACTCAAGCATCTGTCAGAAAAGGCCAGTATTATGGCCGCTAACCTGATGGCTTACTGACTGAAATTAGCTAATCATCAAAGGTGTTTTGTCCACATACTCTTCATCTGAAGCACATCCAAATTTATTGATGTCATGCCATATCATTCATTTGACACCGCTCTCAATTTTAAAGAATAATGGCTGATTATTCAACTGTAATCTTTGTTGCGGCCAGTGGGAGTTTGCATAGCATTGCTACAAGCATAGGTTTTCAGACAAAGGCAAAATATCCGCATAGTCAAGGCATAAATTACTTGTTCTCCAATCAACAAGATGCTCACTCAATATATTGCTGAGGGTAAATAGTTCACTCCGTGGAGATGTGATATTATAATGATATACACACATATATATGCACTGATATATATTTTATGGATGATGGGTACATATCTGGCTCTGAGCAAGCATATGGCTACTCATGTTTGGTTGCTGGACCGCATTCCTCATCCTTGATTGGTCCACAAGTTTAGAATCTAGAATAGCTGACTCTTGTAAACTTTTGTCAAGCAGATTGCCTGAGTCATATCAATGACCACAAGTACTATTGTCAGAGACCCGCTTATAGGCGACAAGAAGGTCTACCACTAGGTAGACACACATTTCGATAATTGCTATGATATGAAATGGTGCCTTGGTACTTGGCTAGTCGTTACATCGAACAACTGTTGCTGGTATAATGGGTTAAGTCTGGCAGTCTTTCTCTACCAGTAACTCGCAGTCGAAGTTCTATATGCAGAATAATATGGTAGACACTAATAAACAGCGATCAATGTTGGAATTTGATCAAAATCTGTTGTCAATCATCGAGTAAGATGACTCATCATACAGTCGGTAGCTTAGCTATTATCTATTTAGTGCATAGCAGTGGAAAGCTAACTGATATGCCACTGGTCACATGGTCCAGATTTTTTGCTGCCCTCAGATAAACAATGGCAGCAACGTTTTAGATATGACATGAACAATGAGAAGATTTGAGCAAGGGGGGTTGGATGGGTTTATGTAACTATTTGACATGATCATGTTTCTGCGTTGTCATTCTAGCTGTGTAGGACATACCTTTGGCCTAACACCCACAGTTAATGTTTAAAAACTTGAAGATATATGCCTATTTGAAACCTTAATTCTGGAATAATTAATCTCCCTTTCTTCCACCTCCAATCCCCATTCCCTACACGTTACTATAATCCGCTGGAAGATGCTCTAGTAATTGTGGTCTAATGTGTAACGGTTATGGCATGTAGGTTGTTTTCAACTACGATTAGAAGCATATTTATGGTCTTCATCAATTTTGCAGCCATTATCATTGGCAAGCGAGATAGTTCAGTGATGCATGGACTCATTTTTACAGCTATGTGTATGTGATTTGTCACGACAGTAACCATTGCACTGAACACGAATGTTACAATGATCATCACGTTCATTATGAATTCATAGCCTTGTTTACAAAAGCTTCAGATAGTCATTTGAGTTTACTTGGCGAACAGTGCGAATCATCAAAATCCAATAAACTACCAGCACAGTTTCTCAATCATTGCATTAATGATGGAAGTACTCGCACTGTTCCTTATGCCTACAAGGCGTACAAGCTGTGGCTTTCCTAGACTGTTCTTATCATAGAATAATGCTCTTAGTTACAGATTTTGGCTGTGTAATTTGGTTGACAAATGGAATTTTATCTGAAAGCCATAACAAAGACTGTCGAATTGTAGGACTGGGCAAAAGATAATGACATGATATTTGATAGCAAAACAGGTTGTAATATGATAAAAGTGCACAACAAGAAGCGGTCTTAACTTTGATACATTATGAGAATAGAATTCTTTGCAAAACAGCAGCAGTTCAGCAAGTTACAAATGATTTATATTGTTAGAATTAATGGCAGCATAGTGAAGATACGAATTGATACATTACTTTCTAAACTCAAGCATCTGTCAGAAAAGGCCAGTATTATGGCCGCTAACCTGATGGCTTACTGACTGAAATTAGCTAATCATCAAAGGTGTTTTGTCCACATACTCTTCATCTGAAGCACATCCAAATTTATTGATGTCATGCCATATCATTCATTTGACACCGCTCTCAATTTTAAAGAATAATGGCTGATTATTCAACTGTAATCTTTGTTGCGGCCAGTGGGAGTTTGCATAGCATTGCTACAAGCATAGGTTTTCAGACAAAGGCAAAATATCCGCATAGTCAAGGCATAAATTACTTGTTCTCCAATCAACAAGATGCTCACTCAATATATTGCTGAGGGTAAATAGTTCACTCCGTGGAGATGTGATATTATAATGATATACACACATATATATGCACTGATATATATTTTATGGATGATGGGTACATATCTGGCTCTGAGCAAGCATATGGCTACTCATGTTTGGTTGCTGGACCGCATTCCTCATCCTTGATTGGTCCACAAGTTTAGAATCTAGAATAGCTGACTCTTGTAAACTTTTGTCAAGCAGATTGCCTGAGTCATATCAATGACCACAAGTACTATTGTCAGAGACCCGCTTATAGGCGACAAGAAGGTCTACCACTAGGTAGACACACATTTCGATAATTGCTATGATATGAAATGGTGCCTTGGTACTTGGCTAGTCGTTACATCGAACAACTGTTGCTGGTATAATGGGTTAAGTCTGGCAGTCTTTCTCTACCAGTAACTCGCAGTCGAAGTTCTATATGCAGAATAATATGGTAGACACTAATAAACAGCGATCAATGTTGGAATTTGATCAAAATCTGTTGTCAATCATCGAGTAAGATGACTCATCATACAGTCGGTAGCTTAGCTATTATCTATTTAGTGCATAGCAGTGGAAAGCTAACTGATATGCCACTGGTCACATGGTCCAGATTTTTTGCTGCCCTCAGACAAACAATGGCAGCAACGTTTTAGATATGACATGAACAATGAGAAGATTTGAGCAAGGGGGGTTGGATGGGTTTATGTAACTATTTGACATGATCATGTTTCTGCGTTGTCATTCTAGCTGTGTAGGACATACCTTTGGCCTAACACCCACAGTTAATGTTTAAAAACTTGAAGATATATGCCTATTTGAAACCTTAATTCTGGAATAATTAATCTCCCTTTCTTCCACCTCCAATCCCCATTCCCTACACGTTACTATAATCCGCTGGAAGATGCTCTAGTAATTGTGGTCTAATGTGTAACGGTTATGGCATGTAGGTTGTTTTCAACTACGATTAGAAGCATATTTATGGTCTTCATCAATTTTGCAGCCATTATCATTGGCAAGCGAGATAGTTCAGTGATGCATGGACTCATTTTTACAGCTATGTGTATGTGATTTGTCACGACAGTAACCATTGCACTGAACACGAATGTTACAATGATCATCACGTTCATTATGAATTCATAGCCTTGTTTACAAAAGCTTCAGATAGTCATTTGAGTTTACTTGGCGAACAGTGCGAATCATCAAAATCCAATAAACTACCAGCACAGTTTCTCAATCATTGCATTAATGATGGAAGTACTCGCACTGTTCCTTATGCCTACAAGGCGTACAAGCTGTGGCTTTCCTAGACTGTTCTTATCATAGAATAATGCTCTTAGTTACAGATTTTGGCTGTGTAATTTGGTTGACAAATGGAATTTTATCTGAAAGCCATAACAAAGACTGTCGAATTGTAGGACTGGGCAAAAGATAATGACATGATATTTGATAGCAAAACAGGTTGTAATATGATAAAAGTGCACAACAAGAAGCGGTCTTAACTTTGATACATTATGAGAATAGAATTCTTTGCAAAACAGCAGCAGTTCAGCAAGTTACAAATGATTTATATTGTTAGAATTAATGGCAGCATAGTGAAGATACGAATTGATACATTACTTTCTAAACTCAAGCATCTGTCAGAAAAGGCCAGTATTATGGCCGCTAACCTGATGGCTTACTGACTGAAATTAGCTAATCATCAAAGGTGTTTTGTCCACATACTCTTCATCTGAAGCACATCCAAATTTATTGATGTCATGCCATATCATTCATTTGACACCGCTCTCAATTTTAAAGAATAATGGCTGATTATTCAACTGTAATCTTTGTTGCGGCCAGTGGGAGTTTGCATAGCATTGCTACAAGCATAGGTTTTCAGACAAAGGCAAAATATCCGCATAGTCAAGGCATAAATTACTTGTTCTCCAATCAACAAGATGCTCACTCAATATATTGCTGAGGGTAAATAGTTCACTCCGTGGAGATGTGATATTATAATGATATACACACATATATATGCACTGATATATATTTTATGGATGATGGGTACATATCTGGCTCTGAGCAAGCATATGGCTACTCATGTTTGGTTGCTGGACCGCATTCCTCATCCTTGATTGGTCCACAAGTTTAGAATCTAGAATAGCTGACTCTTGTAAACTTTTGTCAAGCAGATTGCCTGAGTCATATCAATGACCACAAGTACTATTGTCAGAGACCCGCTTATAGGCGACAAGAAGGTCTACCACTAGGTAGACACACATTTCGATAATTGCTATGATATGAAATGGTGCCTTGGTACTTGGCTAGTCGTTACATCGAACAACTGTTGCTGGTATAATGGGTTAAGTCTGGCAGTCTTTCTCTACCAGTAACTCGCAGTCGAAGTTCTATATGCAGAATAATATGGTAGACACTAATAAACAGCGATCAATGTTGGAATTTGATCAAAATCTGTTGTCAATCATCGAGTAAGATGACTCATCATACAGTCGGTAGCTTAGCTATTATCTATTTAGTGCATAGCAGTGGAAAGCTAACTGATATGCCACTGGTCACATGGTCCAGATTTTTTGCTGCCCTCAGACAAACAATGGCAGCAACGTTTTAGATATGACATGAACAATGAGAAGATTTGAGCAAGGGGGGTTGGATGGGTTTATGTAACTATTTGACATGATCATGTTTCTGCGTTGTCATTCTAGCTGTGTAGGACATACCTTTGGCCTAACACCCACAGTTAATGTTTAAAAACTTGAAGATATATGCCTATTTGAAACCTTAATTCTGGAATAATTAATCTCCCTTTCTTCCACCTCCAATCCCCATTCCCTACACGTTACTATAATCCGCTGGAAGATGCTCTAGTAATTGTGGTCTAATGTGTAACGGTTATGGCATGTAGGTTGTTTTCAACTACGATTAGAAGCATATTTATGGTCTTCATCAATTTTGCAGCCATTATCATTGGCAAGCGAGATAGTTCAGTGATGCATGGACTCATTTTTACAGCTATGTGTATGTGATTTGTCACGACAGTAACCATTGCACTGAACACGAATGTTACAATGATCATCACGTTCATTATGAATTCATAGCCTTGTTTACAAAAGCTTCAGATAGTCATTTGAGTTTACTTGGCGAACAGTGCGAATCATCAAAATCCAATAAACTACCAGCACAGTTTCTCAATCATTGCATTAATGATGGAAGTACTCGCACTGTTCCTTATGCCTACAAGGCGTACAAGCTGTGGCTTTCCTAGACTGTTCTTATCATAGAATAATGCTCTTAGTTACAGATTTTGGCTGTGTAATTTGGTTGACAAATGGAATTTTATCTGAAAGCCATAACAAAGACTGTCGAATTGTAGGACTGGGCAAAAGATAATGACATGATATTTGATAGCAAAACAGGTTGTAATATGATAAAAGTGCACAACAAGAAGCGGTCTTAACTTTGATACATTATGAGAATAGAATTCTTTGCAAAACAGCAGCAGTTCAGCAAGTTACAAATGATTTATATTGTTAGAATTAATGGCAGCATAGTGAAGATACGAATTGATACATTACTTTCTAAACTCAAGCATCTGTCAGAAAAGGCCAGTATTATGGCCGCTAACCTGATGGCTTACTGACTGAAATTAGCTAATCATCAAAGGTGTTTTGTCCACATACTCTTCATCTGAAGCACATCCAAATTTATTGATGTCATGCCATATCATTCATTTGACACCGCTCTCAATTTTAAAGAATAATGGCTGATTATTCAACTGTAATCTTTGTTGCGGCCAGTGGGAGTTTGCATAGCATTGCTACAAGCATAGGTTTTCAGACAAAGGCAAAATATCCGCATAGTCAAGGCATAAATTACTTGTTCTCCAATCAACAAGATGCTCACTCAATATATTGCTGAGGGTAAATAGTTCACTCCGTGGAGATGTGATATTATAATGATATACACACATATATATGCACTGATATATATTTTATGGATGATGGGTACATATCTGGCTCTGAGCAAGCATATGGCTACTCATGTTTGGTTGCTGGACCGCATTCCTCATCCTTGATTGGTCCACAAGTTTAGAATCTAGAATAGCTGACTCTTGTAAACTTTTGTCAAGCAGATTGCCTGAGTCATATCAATGACCACAAGTACTATTGTCAGAGACCCGCTTATAGGCGACAAGAAGGTCTACCACTAGGTAGACACACATTTCGATAATTGCTATGATATGAAATGGTGCCTTGGTACTTGGCTAGTCGTTACATCGAACAACTGTTGCTGGTATAATGGGTTAAGTCTGGCAGTCTTTCTCTACCAGTAACTCGCAGTCGAAGTTCTATATGCAGAATAATATGGTAGACACTAATAAACAGCGATCAATGTTGGAATTTGATCAAAATCTGTTGTCAATCATCGAGTAAGATGACTCATCATACAGTCGGTAGCTTAGCTATTATCTATTTAGTGCATAGCAGTGGAAAGCTAACTGATATGCCACTGGTCACATGGTCCAGATTTTTTGCTGCCCTCAGACAAACAATGGCAGCAACGTTTTAGATATGACATGAACAATGAGAAGATTTGAGCAAGGGGGGTTGGATGGGTTTATGTAACTATTTGACATGATCATGTTTCTGCGTTGTCATTCTAGCTGTGTAGGACATACCTTTGGCCTAACACCCACAGTTAATGTTTAAAAACTTGAAGATATATGCCTATTTGAAACCTTAATTCTGGAATAATTAATCTCCCTTTCTTCCACCTCCAATCCCCATTCCCTACACGTTACTATAATCCGCTGGAAGATGCTCTAGTAATTGTGGTCTAATGTGTAACGGTTATGGCATGTAGGTTGTTTTCAACTACGATTAGAAGCATATTTATGGTCTTCATCAATTTTGCAGCCATTATCATTGGCAAGCGAGATAGTTCAGTGATGCATGGACTCATTTTTACAGCTATGTGTATGTGATTTGTCACGACAGTAACCATTGCACTGAACACGAATGTTACAATGATCATCACGTTCATTATGAATTCATAGCCTTGTTTACAAAAGCTTCAGATAGTCATTTGAGTTTACTTGGCGAACAGTGCGAATCATCAAAATCCAATAAACTACCAGCACAGTTTCTCAATCATTGCATTAATGATGGAAGTACTCGCACTGTTCCTTATGCCTACAAGGCGTACAAGCTGTGGCTTTCCTAGACTGTTCTTATCATAGAATAATGCTCTTAGTTACAGATTTTGGCTGTGTAATTTGGTTGACAAATGGAATTTTATCTGAAAGCCATAACAAAGACTGTCGAATTGTAGGACTGGGCAAAAGATAATGACATGATATTTGATAGCAAAACAGGTTGTAATATGATAAAAGTGCACAACAAGAAGCGGTCTTAACTTTGATACATTATGAGAATAGAATTCTTTGCAAAACAGCAGCAGTTCAGCAAGTTACAAATGATTTATATTGTTAGAATTAATGGCAGCATAGTGAAGATACGAATTGATACATTACTTTCTAAACTCAAGCATCTGTCAGAAAAGGCCAGTATTATGGCCGCTAACCTGATGGCTTACTGACTGAAATTAGCTAATCATCAAAGGTGTTTTGTCCACATACTCTTCATCTGAAGCACATCCAAATTTATTGATGTCATGCCATATCATTCATTTGACACCGCTCTCAATTTTAAAGAATAATGGCTGATTATTCAACTGTAATCTTTGTTGCGGCCAGTGGGAGTTTGCATAGCATTGCTACAAGCATAGGTTTTCAGACAAAGGCAAAATATCCGCATAGTCAAGGCATAAATTACTTGTTCTCCAATCAACAAGATGCTCACTCAATATATTGCTGAGGGTAAATAGTTCACTCCGTGGAGATGTGATATTATAATGATATACACACATATATATGCACTGATATATATTTTATGGATGATGGGTACATATCTGGCTCTGAGCAAGCATATGGCTACTCATGTTTGGTTGCTGGACCGCATTCCTCATCCTTGATTGGTCCACAAGTTTAGAATCTAGAATAGCTGACTCTTGTAAACTTTTGTCAAGCAGATTGCCTGAGTCATATCAATGACCACAAGTACTATTGTCAGAGACCCGCTTATAGGCGACAAGAAGGTCTACCACTAGGTAGACACACATTTCGATAATTGCTATGATATGAAATGGTGCCTTGGTACTTGGCTAGTCGTTACATCGAACAACTGTTGCTGGTATAATGGGTTAAGTCTGGCAGTCTTTCTCTACCAGTAACTCGCAGTCGAAGTTCTATATGCAGAATAATATGGTAGACACTAATAAACAGCGATCAATGTTGGAATTTGATCAAAATCTGTTGTCAATCATCGAGTAAGATGACTCATCATACAGTCGGTAGCTTAGCTATTATCTATTTAGTGCATAGCAGTGGAAAGCTAACTGATATGCCACTGGTCACATGGTCCAGATTTTTTGCTGCCCTCAGACAAACAATGGCAGCAACGTTTTAGATATGACATGAACAATGAGAAGATTTGAGCAAGGGGGGTTGGATGGGTTTATGTAACTATTTGACATGATCATGTTTCTGCGTTGTCATTCTAGCTGTGTAGGACATACCTTTGGCCTAACACCCACAGTTAATGTTTAAAAACTTGAAGATATATGCCTATTTGAAACCTTAATTCTGGAATAATTAATCTCCCTTTCTTCCACCTCCAATCCCCATTCCCTACACGTTACTATAATCCGCTGGAAGATGCTCTAGTAATTGTGGTCTAATGTGTAACGGTTATGGCATGTAGGTTGTTTTCAACTACGATTAGAAGCATATTTATGGTCTTCATCAATTTTGCAGCCATTATCATTGGCAAGCGAGATAGTTCAGTGATGCATGGACTCATTTTTACAGCTATGTGTATGTGATTTGTCACGACAGTAACCATTGCACTGAACACGAATGTTACAATGATCATCACGTTCATTATGAATTCATAGCCTTGTTTACAAAAGCTTCAGATAGTCATTTGAGTTTACTTGGCGAACAGTGCGAATCATCAAAATCCAATAAACTACCAGCACAGTTTCTCAATCATTGCATTAATGATGGAAGTACTCGCACTGTTCCTTATGCCTACAAGGCGTACAAGCTGTGGCTTTCCTAGACTGTTCTTATCATAGAATAATGCTCTTAGTTACAGATTTTGGCTGTGTAATTTGGTTGACAAATGGAATTTTATCTGAAAGCCATAACAAAGACTGTCGAATTGTAGGACTGGGCAAAAGATAATGACATGATATTTGATAGCAAAACAGGTTGTAATATGATAAAAGTGCACAACAAGAAGCGGTCTTAACTTTGATACATTATGAGAATAGAATTCTTTGCAAAACAGCAGCAGTTCAGCAAGTTACAAATGATTTATATTGTTAGAATTAATGGCAGCATAGTGAAGATACGAATTGATACATTACTTTCTAAACTCAAGCATCTGTCAGAAAAGGCCAGTATTATGGCCGCTAACCTGATGGCTTACTGACTGAAATTAGCTAATCATCAAAGGTGTTTTGTCCACATACTCTTCATCTGAAGCACATCCAAATTTATTGATGTCATGCCATATCATTCATTTGACACCGCTCTCAATTTTAAAGAATAATGGCTGATTATTCAACTGTAATCTTTGTTGCGGCCAGTGGGAGTTTGCATAGCATTGCTACAAGCATAGGTTTTCAGACAAAGGCAAAATATCCGCATAGTCAAGGCATAAATTACTTGTTCTCCAATCAACAAGATGCTCACTCAATATATTGCTGAGGGTAAATAGTTCACTCCGTGGAGATGTGATATTATAATGATATACACACATATATATGCACTGATATATATTTTATGGATGATGGGTACATATCTGGCTCTGAGCAAGCATATGGCTACTCATGTTTGGTTGCTGGACCGCATTCCTCATCCTTGATTGGTCCACAAGTTTAGAATCTAGAATAGCTGACTCTTGTAAACTTTTGTCAAGCAGATTGCCTGAGTCATATCAATGACCACAAGTACTATTGTCAGAGACCCGCTTATAGGCGACAAGAAGGTCTACCACTAGGTAGACACACATTTCGATAATTGCTATGATATGAAATGGTGCCTTGGTACTTGGCTAGTCGTTACATCGAACAACTGTTGCTGGTATAATGGGTTAAGTCTGGCAGTCTTTCTCTACCAGTAACTCGCAGTCGAAGTTCTATATGCAGAATAATATGGTAGACACTAATAAACAGCGATCAATGTTGGAATTTGATCAAAATCTGTTGTCAATCATCGAGTAAGATGACTCATCATACAGTCGGTAGCTTAGCTATTATCTATTTAGTGCATAGCAGTGGAAAGCTAACTGATATGCCACTGGTCACATGGTCCAGATTTTTTGCTGCCCTCAGACAAACAATGGCAGCAACGTTTTAGATATGACATGAACAATGAGAAGATTTGAGCAAGGGGGGTTGGATGGGTTTATGTAACTATTTGACATGATCATGTTTCTGCGTTGTCATTCTAGCTGTGTAGGACATACCTTTGGCCTAACACCCACAGTTAATGTTTAAAAACTTGAAGATATATGCCTATTTGAAACCTTAATTCTGGAATAATTAATCTCCCTTTCTTCCACCTCCAATCCCCATTCCCTACACGTTACTATAATCCGCTGGAAGATGCTCTAGTAATTGTGGTCTAATGTGTAACGGTTATGGCATGTAGGTTGTTTTCAACTACGATTAGAAGCATATTTATGGTCTTCATCAATTTTGCAGCCATTATCATTGGCAAGCGAGATAGTTCAGTGATGCATGGACTCATTTTTACAGCTATGTGTATGTGATTTGTCACGACAGTAACCATTGCACTGAACACGAATGTTACAATGATCATCACGTTCATTATGAATTCATAGCCTTGTTTACAAAAGCTTCAGATAGTCATTTGAGTTTACTTGGCGAACAGTGCGAATCATCAAAATCCAATAAACTACCAGCACAGTTTCTCAATCATTGCATTAATGATGGAAGTACTCGCACTGTTCCTTATGCCTACAAGGCGTACAAGCTGTGGCTTTCCTAGACTGTTCTTATCATAGAATAATGCTCTTAGTTACAGATTTTGGCTGTGTAATTTGGTTGACAAATGGAATTTTATCTGAAAGCCATAACAAAGACTGTCGAATTGTAGGACTGGGCAAAAGATAATGACATGATATTTGATAGCAAAACAGGTTGTAATATGATAAAAGTGCACAACAAGAAGCGGTCTTAACTTTGATACATTATGAGAATAGAATTCTTTGCAAAACAGCAGCAGTTCAGCAAGTTACAAATGATTTATATTGTTAGAATTAATGGCAGCATAGTGAAGATACGAATTGATACATTACTTTCTAAACTCAAGCATCTGTCAGAAAAGGCCAGTATTATGGCCGCTAACCTGATGGCTTACTGACTGAAATTAGCTAATCATCAAAGGTGTTTTGTCCACATACTCTTCATCTGAAGCACATCCAAATTTATTGATGTCATGCCATATCATTCATTTGACACCGCTCTCAATTTTAAAGAATAATGGCTGATTATTCAACTGTAATCTTTGTTGCGGCCAGTGGGAGTTTGCATAGCATTGCTACAAGCATAGGTTTTCAGACAAAGGCAAAATATCCGCATAGTCAAGGCATAAATTACTTGTTCTCCAATCAACAAGATGCTCACTCAATATATTGCTGAGGGTAAATAGTTCACTCCGTGGAGATGTGATATTATAATGATATACACACATATATATGCACTGATATATATTTTATGGATGATGGGTACATATCTGGCTCTGAGCAAGCATATGGCTACTCATGTTTGGTTGCTGGACCGCATTCCTCATCCTTGATTGGTCCACAAGTTTAGAATCTAGAATAGCTGACTCTTGTAAACTTTTGTCAAGCAGATTGCCTGAGTCATATCAATGACCACAAGTACTATTGTCAGAGACCCGCTTATAGGCGACAAGAAGGTCTACCACTAGGTAGACACACATTTCGATAATTGCTATGATATGAAATGGTGCCTTGGTACTTGGCTAGTCGTTACATCGAACAACTGTTGCTGGTATAATGGGTTAAGTCTGGCAGTCTTTCTCTACCAGTAACTCGCAGTCGAAGTTCTATATGCAGAATAATATGGTAGACACTAATAAACAGCGATCAATGTTGGAATTTGATCAAAATCTGTTGTCAATCATCGAGTAAGATGACTCATCATACAGTCGGTAGCTTAGCTATTATCTATTTAGTGCATAGCAGTGGAAAGCTAACTGATATGCCACTGGTCACATGGTCCAGATTTTTTGCTGCCCTCAGACAAACAATGGCAGCAACGTTTTAGATATGACATGAACAATGAGAAGATTTGAGCAAGGGGGGTTGGATGGGTTTATGTAACTATTTGACATGATCATGTTTCTGCGTTGTCATTCTAGCTGTGTAGGACATACCTTTGGCCTAACACCCACAGTTAATGTTTAAAAACTTGAAGATATATGCCTATTTGAAACCTTAATTCTGGAATAATTAATCTCCCTTTCTTCCACCTCCAATCCCCATTCCCTACACGTTACTATAATCCGCTGGAAGATGCTCTAGTAATTGTGGTCTAATGTGTAACGGTTATGGCATGTAGGTTGTTTTCAACTACGATTAGAAGCATATTTATGGTCTTCATCAATTTTGCAGCCATTATCATTGGCAAGCGAGATAGTTCAGTGATGCATGGACTCATTTTTACAGCTATGTGTATGTGATTTGTCACGACAGTAACCATTGCACTGAACACGAATGTTACAATGATCATCACGTTCATTATGAATTCATAGCCTTGTTTACAAAAGCTTCAGATAGTCATTTGAGTTTACTTGGCGAACAGTGCGAATCATCAAAATCCAATAAACTACCAGCACAGTTTCTCAATCATTGCATTAATGATGGAAGTACTCGCACTGTTCCTTATGCCTACAAGGCGTACAAGCTGTGGCTTTCCTAGACTGTTCTTATCATAGAATAATGCTCTTAGTTACAGATTTTGGCTGTGTAATTTGGTTGACAAATGGAATTTTATCTGAAAGCCATAACAAAGACTGTCGAATTGTAGGACTGGGCAAAAGATAATGACATGATATTTGATAGCAAAACAGGTTGTAATATGATAAAAGTGCACAACAAGAAGCGGTCTTAACTTTGATACATTATGAGAATAGAATTCTTTGCAAAACAGCAGCAGTTCAGCAAGTTACAAATGATTTATATTGTTAGAATTAATGGCAGCATAGTGAAGATACGAATTGATACATTACTTTCTAAACTCAAGCATCTGTCAGAAAAGGCCAGTATTATGGCCGCTAACCTGATGGCTTACTGACTGAAATTAGCTAATCATCAAAGGTGTTTTGTCCACATACTCTTCATCTGAAGCACATCCAAATTTATTGATGTCATGCCATATCATTCATTTGACACCGCTCTCAATTTTAAAGAATAATGGCTGATTATTCAACTGTAATCTTTGTTGCGGCCAGTGGGAGTTTGCATAGCATTGCTACAAGCATAGGTTTTCAGACAAAGGCAAAATATCCGCATAGTCAAGGCATAAATTACTTGTTCTCCAATCAACAAGATGCTCACTCAATATATTGCTGAGGGTAAATAGTTCACTCCGTGGAGATGTGATATTATAATGATATACACACATATATATGCACTGATATATATTTTATGGATGATGGGTACATATCTGGCTCTGAGCAAGCATATGGCTACTCATGTTTGGTTGCTGGACCGCATTCCTCATCCTTGATTGGTCCACAAGTTTAGAATCTAGAATAGCTGACTCTTGTAAACTTTTGTCAAGCAGATTGCCTGAGTCATATCAATGACCACAAGTACTATTGTCAGAGACCCGCTTATAGGCGACAAGAAGGTCTACCACTAGGTAGACACACATTTCGATAATTGCTATGATATGAAATGGTGCCTTGGTACTTGGCTAGTCGTTACAT
Organism: Membranipora membranacea; assembly: GCA_914767715.1. Classification (NCBI taxonomy): domain Eukaryota; kingdom Metazoa; phylum Bryozoa; class Gymnolaemata; order Cheilostomatida; family Membraniporidae; genus Membranipora; species Membranipora membranacea. Next base: position 16,466,299 of record OU612068.1, read on the forward strand.
CGAACAACTGTTGCTGGTATAATGGGTTAAGTCTGGCAGTCTTTCTCTACCAGTAACTCGCAGTCGAAGTTCTATATGCAGAATAATATGGTAGACACTAATAAACAGCGATCAATGTTGGAATTTGATCAAAATCTGTTGTCAATCATCGAGTAAGATGACTCATCATACAGTCGGTAGCTTAGCTATTATCTATTTAGTGCATAGCAGTGGAAAGCTAACTGATATGCCACTGGTCACATGGTCCAGATTTTTTGCTGCCCTCAGACAAACAATGGCAGCAACGTTTTAGATATGACATGAACAATGAGAAGATTTGAGCAAGGGGGGTTGGATGGGTTTATGTAACTATTTGACATGATCATGTTTCTGCGTTGTCATTCTAGCTGTGTAGGACATACCTTTGGCCTAACACCCACAGTTAATGTTTAAAAACTTGAAGATATATGCCTATTTGAAACCTTAATTCTGGAATAATTAATCTCCCTTTCTTCCACCTCCAATCCCCATTCCCTACACGTTACTATAATCCGCTGGAAGATGCTCTAGTAATTGTGGTCTAATGTGTAACGGTTATGGCATGTAGGTTGTTTTCAACTACGATTAGAAGCATATTTATGGTCTTCATCAATTTTGCAGCCATTATCATTGGCAAGCGAGATAGTTCAGTGATGCATGGACTCATTTTTACAGCTATGTGTATGTGATTTGTCACGACAGTAACCATTGCACTGAACACGAATGTTACAATGATCATCACGTTCATTATGAATTCATAGCCTTGTTTACAAAAGCTTCAGATAGTCATTTGAGTTTACTTGGCGAACAGTGCGAATCATCAAAATCCAATAAACTACCAGCACAGTTTCTCAATCATTGCATTAATGATGGAAGTACTCGCACTGTTCCTTATGCCTACAAGGCGTACAAGCTGTGGCTTTCCTAGACTGTTCTTATCATAGAATAATGCTCTTAGTTACAGATTTTGGCTGTGTAATTTGGTTGACAAATGGAATTTTATCTGAAAGCCATAACAAAGACTGTCGAATTGTAGGACTGGGCAAAAGATAATGACATGATATTTGATAGCAAAACAGGTTGTAATATGATAAAAGTGCACAACAAGAAGCGGTCTTAACTTTGATACATTATGAGAATAGAATTCTTTGCAAAACAGCAGCAGTTCAGCAAGTTACAAATGATTTATATTGTTAGAATTAATGGCAGCATAGTGAAGATACGAATTGATACATTACTTTCTAAACTCAAGCATCTGTCAGAAAAGGCCAGTATTATGGCCGCTAACCTGATGGCTTACTGACTGAAATTAGCTAATCATCAAAGGTGTTTTGTCCACATACTCTTCATCTGAAGCACATCCAAATTTATTGATGTCATGCCATATCATTCATTTGACACCGCTCTCAATTTTAAAGAATAATGGCTGATTATTCAACTGTAATCTTTGTTGCGGCCAGTGGGAGTTTGCATAGCATTGCTACAAGCATAGGTTTTCAGACAAAGGCAAAATATCCGCATAGTCAAGGCATAAATTACTTGTTCTCCAATCAACAAGATGCTCACTCAATATATTGCTGAGGGTAAATAGTTCACTCCGTGGAGATGTGATATTATAATGATATACACACATATATATGCACTGATATATATTTTATGGATGATGGGTACATATCTGGCTCTGAGCAAGCATATGGCTACTCATGTTTGGTTGCTGGACCGCATTCCTCATCCTTGATTGGTCCACAAGTTTAGAATCTAGAATAGCTGACTCTTGTAAACTTTTGTCAAGCAGATTGCCTGAGTCATATCAATGACCACAAGTACTATTGTCAGAGACCCGCTTATAGGCGACAAGAAGGTCTACCACTAGGTAGACACACATTTCGATAATTGCTATGATATGAAATGGTGCCTTGGTACTTGGCTAGTCGTTACATCGAACAACTGTTGCTGGTATAATGGGTTAAGTCTGGCAGTCTTTCTCTACCAGTAACTCGCAGTCGAAGTTCTATATGCAGAATAATATGGTAGACACTAATAAACAGCGATCAATGTTGGAATTTGATCAAAATCTGTTGTCAATCATCGAGTAAGATGACTCATCATACAGTCGGTAGCTTAGCTATTATCTATTTAGTGCATAGCAGTGGAAAGCTAACTGATATGCCACTGGTCACATGGTCCAGATTTTTTGCTGCCCTCAGACAAACAATGGCAGCAACGTTTTAGATATGACATGAACAATGAGAAGATTTGAGCAAGGGGGGTTGGATGGGTTTATGTAACTATTTGACATGATCATGTTTCTGCGTTGTCATTCTAGCTGTGTAGGACATACCTTTGGCCTAACACCCACAGTTAATGTTTAAAAACTTGAAGATATATGCCTATTTGAAACCTTAATTCTGGAATAATTAATCTCCCTTTCTTCCACCTCCAATCCCCATTCCCTACACGTTACTATAATCCGCTGGAAGATGCTCTAGTAATTGTGGTCTAATGTGTAACGGTTATGGCATGTAGGTTGTTTTCAACTACGATTAGAAGCATATTTATGGTCTTCATCAATTTTGCAGCCATTATCATTGGCAAGCGAGATAGTTCAGTGATGCATGGACTCATTTTTACAGCTATGTGTATGTGATTTGTCACGACAGTAACCATTGCACTGAACACGAATGTTACAATGATCATCACGTTCATTATGAATTCATAGCCTTGTTTACAAAAGCTTCAGATAGTCATTTGAGTTTACTTGGCGAACAGTGCGAATCATCAAAATCCAATAAACTACCAGCACAGTTTCTCAATCATTGCATTAATGATGGAAGTACTCGCACTGTTCCTTATGCCTACAAGGCGTACAAGCTGTGGCTTTCCTAGACTGTTCTTATCATAGAATAATGCTCTTAGTTACAGATTTTGGCTGTGTAATTTGGTTGACAAATGGAATTTTATCTGAAAGCCATAACAAAGACTGTCGAATTGTAGGACTGGGCAAAAGATAATGACATGATATTTGATAGCAAAACAGGTTGTAATATGATAAAAGTGCACAACAAGAAGCGGTCTTAACTTTGATACATTATGAGAATAGAATTCTTTGCAAAACAGCAGCAGTTCAGCAAGTTACAAATGATTTATATTGTTAGAATTAATGGCAGCATAGTGAAGATACGAATTGATACATTGTAACTGATCAGTTTTGGATAAATGTCAAAGATTTTGAGCTGAGTATGACAATGCAGATATGTCTAGGCTGGGATGTGTCCCAAAAAACCTGCGAACCCAACAAGCTCTTGCATGACGATGGTTTAGCCTTTTAACCTGATGAAATAATCATGAACTACAAGTGCAAAGTTCTCTGATAAGTAGGCAAGCAATGTACTCCCAGATGCCTAGAGTCATTTCTCTCTCAGCAATGCTGTCGCTGCCCATTTTTACACACCAAGTCATTGTTGCCAATGTGCGTTAATTTCAATAATCAATGTTACATATATCTCACTTAGCTTTTGTAAACATAATCATTCACTAATATCCCATCATACATTAATTTACTTGTCTACTAATATGCATCTGATAGTTATAATACCTTTGTACTTCTGTGCCCGATAGCCAGAAGTTGTTATGAATTTCACAGCTCAATATAGAAAGACTAAACTTTCAGCACGCACTAGGAATGTAAGCTTGCAAAATAACATAGATGCCTATACTCTACTAGTGTAGTGTATGTGTGCAATGGCCTCTGTTTTGAAACCTTGCCCTGTTAATGTTTATATTAGCTGTGACTAATAATAAAAAGCGTACAACTCATTAACAAGTGAGAACTTAACTTGTGACATGTTTGTCCAAAATGAAAAGAGGGTATAGTAGTTATTATCAAACCACTGGAAGTGTAAATTATTATATTGAAGCCTCAAAGCTCATGGAAGATGAGTAATTCACAGCTAGTTTACATCAGGAGTATTCCTCCTTGGTTTACAGCCGTTTATTCTGATGGTACAGGGTGCTGGGTGGCAACCTTTATGCCAGAGAGACAGACATTTTTTTGGTTAATTGTAGCAAGGAGCAATTCCTTGATGGTACACTTCACTAAATCTGGAATGTTCAATGAACAATGTTATAACAAGCCATGGAGATAAGAAATTTATAGGCTATTTTGATGAACACTTTGAGAATTAAAACTACTATCATGAGTCATTGATGAAAAAGTTGCTGATTGATGAAGCAACAAAGAAAATTCTTTTGTTTCTTCCTGGAAATTCATTTGAACTGGGACAGTAAGCTGGTGAAGCTGCGGATGTTCCTGTAGGTCTATAAACTAGATAATCAACTTGGTATGTCGTGTTAAATACGGAAATAGTGTTGATGGTACTATCAAACAGTATCCGGTCCAATCCTTGACCGTGTTATGTAATCATTTCTCCCTTTGTTGCAGCAATGAGGATGTATGAGCAGCAACTGGCAGCAATGTCTAACCTCTCAGCGGCAGCAGCAAACCCGGCAGCAAGCCTACTCGCAGCCAGTTATAACCCTTTTGGTATGATGAATGCTGCCTCCCAGTTTGGCGGACTAGGAGGGTTCGGTGGACTAGGTGCAGCAGCTGGTGCTGCTGGAATGGCCGCAATGACAACAGGATTTGGAGGAGCTGGTAGGTGTCATAGAGGCAATTCTGTTTATGAATCATATAGCTGGGAAAAGGTTGCATTGATAGTTCCACTTGGGGGGGCCAATCCTATACACCCTATATTTCACAAACTGTGCTTAATTTTGCCTTTCCATTATGACATACAGACATCCCAAATGTGTCTTTTCAGAACCGAGAAAACTTTTCACTGTGCATTTTGTCTCTTTCTTTGAAATGCAAAATAATGATTCAAAGTTTGGAATTCCCTTTTTCCGCACTTTTTTGCGAGAAGCTTTGTCGACATTCCAGTGCTCTTGTGGGCCTCATGAATGGAGTGGTATTACCCTACCATTGATACATCTGCACCACATGCCTTTGGAAAGGGTCCACCAAATCAAACCAAGGAGTTAGAGACAACTCCTAACTCCTTGGTCACATTGAGAAGGACTAAATCTTGGGTTATACTGTGCGTGTGGAGGTCCCATCCGTTGCTTTCTCCTAAGCTGATCATGACAGAAGGACGTGTCAATTAGCCATTGACACCTTTGGGTGTCCACATCAGAGAGAGGGATTTTTCTCGCCTCTTCTTCTCATTGATCGGGCTATCTTGCATCTTCTGTATACTTCAGACAGGCAGCTATGCTGAACAGTACAATCATGGCTATTAGAGCCGCGTACCAGTACTAGGTGTTTGTGACATTTGATCACTCAGTCTATGTCTTGCTTAGATCATGATAATGAACTTCAGTTATCAATTTTATAATGGCTGGCGTGTAAATAACAATACCATCATCTTGTCTTTACTAAAATGCCAAGTAAAAGTGGTCATGGTTGTATGAACATTGGATTGGACACGAAAATAACATATCAATACATCAAATACTGCACTAAGTATGCATATCAAAACCACTTTATTACAGTCAAGTAAACGCTTAATTTGTTATACAAAAATAAAGGGAAGAAAAGACAATCCCGAACAATGACCCATCAATTATCTGCATTTTAGATGAATAGCAATTACTGAGACTCATTCTGAATAACGGAGAACTCTGTCTCAAGGATATTATCTAGTCCTCAATACCTCGCATCTTATGCTGTGGCCAAATTCTGCTGCACAAAACCATTTATCTATTTATCAGGGATAACATCTTTGGATGATGTTAAATGTAAATAAAAAAGTATTTTTATATATATACAGTGCTAAAATCACAATTTGTATCTTGTGTAATACTCTCATTTGAGGCTTTCCTTTATAAATCTAGATGAAATCAGCGTTCTTTTTTTATATTCTTAATCTTTGTTTCATTTCTAAAGGTTTGTAAAATAACAAATATCCACGCCATCAACTTGAAAATTTCAATCGAAGTGATCACTGTTAGATATAACCATAGATATAAAAACAGTTTTTTATCTATTGATATAACATATATAACATTTCACAAATATACAAATGATTTTTTTTTAAAACCGTATTATTTATGCATGGTTTTATGCCACACCCCAACTTGATTGGCAGAAGTAAAATGTAATACATACATATATACATAAGTTAAATCGTGTTTGGTTACGAGAATGGAGATATTGAAGTCACCAGATTTACCATTTAGACCGTGTTACATTTTGCAGTTCTGATGTTTGAATCATCTTCTCTAGAAATCAAAATCTTCATGAACGAACTAGCATTTTTAAATACCATCTGATACATGATGATTATGGAGGTCTTGAGAGGCCAGTGAGTTGGCTCTGATATGATTGGCTGTTCCCACCCACCAGCCACTCAATGACATCGCATTGGCTACAGTCTTAGAGCATGATGATGGTAATTTTTTCCTTTGTCTGCTCACTGCTGACCGATTTGAAACATTGGTAACATTTTGCATCTCGAGTTGCTTTTGGCCATAATCTTGGATTTTATTCCACTCTACTTTTAAGATTCAATCACATGATATACGCCGAGAATGTAAAACAGGTCATTTATCTCGATAGATTGTTTTCCAGGATGCAGCGCTAAGCTCTATCTCCCAATGATTAATTCATATTCACATATGATTGACTGTGCAAAGTATTTTCCACACAATGTTATTCAAGTATTTGTATACATATAATATCATTTTCCACAATCTTATAGCACAGAACAACTGACGCAATAAATTACACACTTGTATATAAATATTAACACTCTATTCTATGCCGAATTATTACTGTTTGAATATGCTGCTTCGAGAAATTTTGTTGATTCCCATTCTGCATACGTTAGATTTCATTCCTGTATAAATAATACCTGTATCTGGCCAAAGTTTATCAATTCAGGTTTACCATTGTTATGGTAGTATGTGCATGAACACAAACTTTCTGATAATGAAAATAGAAGTGCTTCCACAATGCAGCATTTCGGATTACAAACCACTGCGCAACTCACATGTAACTGCAGTAGCGAAAAAGAGCTGCCAACCCGTCAAATAGGGGACTGATATGACCACACTTTATCCAATCTGAATTGCTTTTGGTCAGAGCCCATTGATCGTTTGATTGGTGTTGACAAAATAATATGTCTTTTTATGGAAAGCAGTCATTGAGTTTTTCACAACACATAGTATTTTTTGACAGTTTTTCGGTATGTGTTATGTGGTATGTGTTCAACAAAACATCCATAAATAACTGCATGGAACAGAACAGAAGGAACAATTAACTCATATTCCACAGGACTTCATGTTTTTCCCGTGTAATAATAACCTATGAATAACCAGCAAGGAAGTGAACAAGAATGGAATTTCATGTTGCGTCAGCACTTGTAAACATCATGTACAGCTTACAAAAACTAATGGGGAGGGCAGTCCAGGCTTCAAGTGGTCGCTACAACAGTGTTCAAAGCTTTTGTTAAAAAATAACGGATGTAGAATCTCATAGAATTTGTTGTATTACGTTAACCTTGTCACTTAGCCAAAAACAGTGGCTACTTGACAATGTTACTATACTGTGTGGCAAATAAGTGCAAATTTATCCCCCCCTCCCTGTAGATTATCATTTGATGCATATACCATAGGCCTGCATCATTGCTATGAATTTATGGATCGGTGGTAAAATACATAGCGTGGCTATTTGTGGAGATATGCCATCAGTATAAAGCTTTGTGTCAGGATCTGGCAGCTTTTACGTTATGATCTCGCCAGAAAGCTACGCAACGCCAAGACTAAAGCCAGTAAACGGGGAGACAACACTGCCAAATTCTTCTCGAAGCTGCTAAAAAACCATTTGAGAAAGTCTAAGCGCAAGTGGATAAGTCAAAAACTGAGTATTAATAACTCAAAGTCAATGTGGAGTACCATAAAGATCCTGAGCTGCAAAGAAAAAACAACCAAAACTAAAAGTGTTTACACTATAAACGAAGAACTCATGAATCCTAAATCTGCCGCTGAAACCCTGAACACATACTTCACTGACATATCTGGCGTACCCACTGACATAGATATTGATTGTGTTACATCTGATCTTCCTGATTATGAGCTGACAGTCAGCATCGGCCAAGTCAAAGCCTGGATAAACCAGATCGATACGAGTAAGTCGACATGCTCATCCGACTACCCATCGTGGGTCACAAAAATGTGCAGCGAAGATTTATGTGTTCCATTGTGCAATCTTATAAATCATTGTCTAAGATCTGGTGTTTTCCCTGATATCTGGAAAAAGGCTGAAATTGTGCCGTTTGAGAAAACTAAATGTGCCAAGAAACCTTCTGATTTTAGACCAATATCACTTTTATGGAATCTTGGTAAATTAGTTGAGAAAGCTATCATGTATTTTTATGCCCGTTCTGTTTTACCAACTCTCAGTGCTGGCCAGTTTGCATATCAAAAGGGTAGGTGTACTACTGATGCTATTCTATTAGCCGTCGATACCCTAACACGCATGTTGGATGAGCCAAAAGTGAATGCCGTGCCTGCGACTTTCCTTGATATTTCCAAAGCCTTCGACAGGATGGATAAGGGCAAACTCATAGAAATGTTAGCCGATCGTGGTATAAACAAACGTCTGGTGCTGATCATACACAGTTTCCTTAGTCAACGGCAGCAGAACGTCAAACTGGGCAGTGAGCATAGTTCCACACTCTCAACCAAGAATGGTACACCTCAAGGTACTCTCTTGGGTCCAATGTTCTGGCTGTTGTACATAGATACTCTGTCTCCTTCATGCACTACCATCAAGTACGCCGATGACGTGACACTCATACCATCTTCATCTAGCGAAAAGACCGAACAACTGCATGGCAAGCTATAGACGAGACCACAGAATGGTGAGCTGAGAATAACATGATGGCCAATCCAACAAAATCAGTGAGCATGACGTTCTCAAATGTGCACAACAGTCAAAAGATCGAGCTGCACAGATTCTCAATGAGCGGTGACGTTATTGGAAACGAGACAAGCACGAAGTTTTTAGGTGTCGTGATTGACAACAATCTGACATTCAAACAACACGTTGATCACCTCGTGAAAAAGACTAGACCAATAATATATACACTGATAGACCTCAAACGATCTGGAATGCCTATCAGTGCACAGTAACATTTCTACATAGCATGCATCCGTCCCATTCTCCTGTATGCTTCTCCCTCCTGGTATTCCATGCTCTCTCAGCAACAAAGAATGAGGATCCTGCGTGTAGAAAATTTGGTACTCAAGGTTCTTGATCCGTGTGGTCTCGATTACAATGACCGAACAGCGAACATTGAGATACAACAAGTGCTTGATCTCCTCAACCAGACGAGCCAAGAGTACATGTGTAATATAGAATATAACACAGAGCACTGCCTTAATGGTGTGATGGCAAGTTACAAACCAACAACTGCTCCTCGAAGGTCAACTCGACTGGCCCAGAAACCAAGACCAAGGGCACGCACCGCACTGAGGGCAAACTCTCCATTTTTATGTTACATGTGAGCTTTTGTTTCTCTTTTTAATTTTAATATGCAAAATAGTGCAAACTTTTTTCGCATTTTTCTGATTGGAGATCATTAGTAGATTTTTTGATTTTATTATCAAAAGATTTGTGATCAATAAATAAAGCCCGATATATATATATGCATTGATTGACATCCCAGTAACGACCTTCAAAAACTCAGGCAAGCTCACAGAATTATAATTTCAAGCTTCCTTGAAATGTGGTCCAGCGATCATACATGAATAGCGACACGCTTGCTTACGTTCAGATAAGTATCCTTCATCCATATAATATAATGCATTCTGCTGCCTGTAATGCAGTTTTGAGGAACTGGTGGAAAGATATTGCAATGCCACGGCAGCCTTAACCTTGAGAAGTCAATCTATGCTACTATGATAAAAAAATGGCAAACCCCTCAATAAATTGTGGCATCCGAAGCACATTTGCTGACAATAAATGATCTATGTTCTTTTTGCTGAAGCTCCCTGCAAGTGTGATAGAGACTTATGATTGGTGAAAGGTTTCATCCGATGACAATCACTACCTCGTACAGATAACCAAACTTTCAAAAATTCTTGCAATATATATATATACTAGATGTCCCACAATGCACCTTTTTTGAAATTATCTGTCAGATCAGGTCAATGATGTTCCTTGGAATTCTATTATATTTAGTATTAAGTTTAACATCCTATTGCATGGAACCTCCCCAGTTTGGTCCCTTGACACATAATTGTTTATGTCTTGTCCTAACATTTAGCAAATGGAACACCATGCTCCGGGTTTGAAAAAAATATTCTCCAATTACACAGCTGTGAATTTCCATACAATTCTTAGTTCCTTGTTCCAGATTTGCATGGAATTCACCAGCACTCAACAAAGGAACACAGTTTGTTTTATTTATTGATTAATTTAATGGAAAAGAAAACATAATTCTTGTGTTTCCACAGTGACAAAAACACATGTGACAATACGGGAATTCCACCATAAGGCCGAGTGGCTATAAATGGAGTAAAACGGATCATTTTTACAGTATGTCTCAAACATCCCACATGTAAACATGTCACAACCTATCACACTGGTAATAACTGTGCCTTTAGTGGTCGTCTTTGGACTCATCTTGCTTGCTACACTTGTTAAGTTGTGCTGCTGTACCTTACCTTCAGCAGTTTGCAGTTGTGTCGATAACTACAAGAAAAAGAATCGCAGAAAAGCTGGTGTCGAAGGAGAATACTCTTCAGCAAACACGTTGCTCTCTGTGAAGGTTTCGGACAGTCATCAGCTGGAACCGTCAGCACCACCATTCTGTGTAGATGAACATCAACCTTACCAAGCAAACTACTGCGACACGATAGATGCTAACAAACAACCACCGGCCTACTCGAGCCTTGCTGCCAACAGGACCTCAGTGAAAACAGTCCAGAGACACTATAGAGTAGTTGAACATAACAGCTGTTCTGAACAACCGCCTCGCTACTCTTCACTACACCTGAACACACTTGAGGTGCCAGCAGGAATACATTATACATATACAAACCATTCATGAAGACAAATACCATGAGGTGAGCATACCTTTGACTGAACCATAGCCTCATTTAATTATTTGCATCATTCACTTGTGCTTGTTCTATTCAAGCGATAAGTTGAGGTATGGGCTATGATTTTTGCCACCATGTGCATGGTGAATTTAATAGCACATACTACAAGAACAAATTTGATAACCCTGCGGTCCAACTTACTTTCAGGATTTCAGGAACACCAGATCGATTTTATCATTGACCTGTTCTCACTGGGAATTCCAGAAAATTGCATTATGGGATACTGATCAACATGCCATAACAAATTTTTGTGCTTGAGACTAAAGTCATTTTAATCTTTGTTCTTATGTAGATTGATGTAGAAGCTGATATCAGCAGAAGGGCTTCAAATTTGAAGCTGCAATCTGTTTGTTCTAAGCGACAAGACTGATGTTTCAACAAAGCCTGGTCACTGACAGAGGGTATGAACAGACTAACTCACAGACTCTTCGAGGCAACTTGTGATATTCTATGCTTGATGCATACCTGACAAGTCTCCCTTTTTGGTAGGGAGCCTCCCAGTTTTTAGGGGTTGTTGCCACCCCCTCCCTATCTCCCTTTTTCCTCCCTTTTTTCAGCTCCCTTCACCCAGAACATTTTTGAAGCTTATTCTTGCCAGGGAAACTATGTTTTTCAAACTCCACAGTACATATAACTATGTATTTGCATTACCATTACTGCTATTCAATATCTTTAGCTGGCCTAAAACTGTTTTCAGGGCTGTCTATCCTAGCTTGGATAAAGTACAATAAAAATACATCATTTGCAAAATCAGGTGAAATGATTTAGTTCATAATATAAAAAGCTAAAGTTTTATCTTAGAAATATGAAAAACGAGTTGGGAGTTCGTCCGCGGAAATCTCCTGATTTCTCAGTCTACCAACTTGTCATGTATGGCTTGATGTCATTGTCTATGTCTGATGTTCATGATAACATGGTTAGATAACATGCTAGATGAGCATTTTTGGCAATACCAACAAAGGTTTTTTTATGATATATAGATGGAGGATACCTCATGATGCAAGCAGAATTTATAAACTTTTCCAACGTAAAGAAATGAATATTTTGTTTTGTGTTTTGGTAGAACCAAGTTATTATACAGAAGGATATATCATTTCATTATGTATTTATTTCATTTTCTTATTAGTTTCTATGATAAATAATAAAAAAAACCTTGACTTTATGTATGGCTAAATTACTGTTCTCATCATAACAATATCATGTCGAAAGTTTTTTTTAATTGTTATCAAATAAAACAGCAAATCAAAAGTTTCCCACTCAACTCTGTTTTTATCTTTCTGTATTCTCCTTATTGTCTGTGGGAAAAGGGAGGTCAGAATTGTCATTAACATTTGGTACACAAAATCCCTTGCTGAATAAAAACAGTTATAAATAAATTGTAGAAATAACCATATACTGGCCGCTTTCATTGACTCTTGGTCTTTAATAATGTTGGGTCTATCTTGATGATCATGTGCCAGCTGCCGTGGTTGAAACTTTAAGTAGAAAACCTTTTTTTTTCTCCGGGCGCTACAGATTTATGATATATCTAATAAAATGACAAATTCAACCACCATTTCTTTGAATATATCATCACTGAGAGATATTATTATTATTATTATATTTATTACTAACCATTGGTAGCAGACTAAAAATTAGCAGAGACCCTTATAGGTTTTTGTAAGGGTATAAAGGGTATAAAGAAATCATAGAGGCGATCACAGGATTTTGTACTCCTCTTTTAAGACAGTGTAAAAATGATTAGCAATCCACAAGATATCCAGTGATCTTAGAAGTGCATTTTTAGTCAGGGGTGAGAACAGAATACGATAAGGTCAGATATAGAGCAGCGTTTTAAGTTCCAGGTTTCGTTCTCTACATTGTTGGGAATTACAACATTATTTGTTCGTTTATGGAAACTATAATCATTAACAACACTTCACTGTCGCTTACTGGCTAAATCATCAGTGTCACCTGCCATTGGCTGATTTCCATTACCCCTTATTCATTTCTTTGAAGGATTGCTGCACCACTCAATTAGGTTGATTATGGCCTCAAACTACAAGGAGACATTCTAGTCTGTGGGATGTAGTATACTCATCGTAAGAGTATTTTAGGGCACCTTAGGGAAACTTTTACATCACACACAACATATTGCTAAGTCAGCAGCCATTACTTACACGTGAATATATATAGGAGTAGGAGGTGGCTCAGTTGGTCAGAGCGCAGTTCCTTTGGTATGCAATTGTTGAAGGTCGTGGGTTCGATTCCCATTGCAGCTCACCAACTACTGGGGTTTGGTTGGCCCCCCAGGTGTGCTCCGACCTGCCTGCAAACAGAGAGCAACCTGACGCAGAAATTGAGGCATTCTTATATTTCACCGTCCATGCTTAGAGATGTGGCGTGTGATAAGACAACTCGATTTTATTCAACCATTTTTTTAATCACCCATATTCATATGATGAAGGCGTTGATATCAGTGGTTCTATTTGATCAGACCACACAAAATTCCATAAACTTTGTCCACAAAACGGGAAGAAATTGATATAAAAGACTATCCGAATTCCAAAATTATTTCCCAAATTATGTCCCTAGGAGTTTTCAACGGTGCAGATTCTGAATCAAAAGTCATGTTTAACCTATTATAAGCGGTTTTCAAGATAACCCTCTTTTCAGCTCCTTTTTCCTATGCGGCATGGGTTAAAAAGTACAAAACTGCAGAGAGGACAACTCCGAATAGAGGCTCAAATTGGAGCTCAGCAAACTATCTAATTGTATAAGTAAAACAATCCAACCATAATATTAAGTCTCAGTTTGATCATGATTCATCATGAAATTGATGAGGAAAGTTCCATCATTAATCCAATTAGTGAGTGTGGAATATTTATACATCAATAGAATGGAAGAGTGCCAAAATGCGTTGGGTTTTCCCTTCAATATTCCGGTCAAAGCAAAAAGTTACAACAACATCTTTTGTTCCCATTGTTTAAAATCAATGGTCCAATTACATAGTATACTAAGCTGTGATCAATGTAATTTTTAATCTGGTAATCAAACACTGTTATGTGGTAACAACGCTAAAGGTTTCCACTCTATGCGGAATTAAGAATGGACATGTCCCGTGACTGAATGGAAATATACAGCCCAAAAGAAAAACAACTATCAAGTTTGAAAATCTGAAGAAGCGCCTTCATGTGAAGAAAAATAGTCTGTGACAGATGAAAAAATGTTTTGAAATTTAGCAAACCCTCCTACCTAATGTGTGTCCCCCTATTTCACAGTATGTTTCTATTTTAATATAAATTCTGATATTGTATCTAGCAAATCATGTTTTATACACACTTTAATTTTGAGCTTATCATGCCAAACAGACAATATCTACACACCAATACTCTTTGCGTCTAACAATGAGTTGAAGTTGTGTAATGGCACAACAGCGACGGTACGTCATTGCTAAATTGACAGCGAGTTAACAAAGCAGCACAATGGATTATTCTTTGATTGTTGATTCTATTCTTGTGAATGCAGTTCTGTTCTGCACACCTCTGGGTGGTGTCTTCTTGTGGACTACGTCCCTCTTTATCAAACCATTAGCTCTTCCTGTGATTTTCAACATGATGCTCTATCTCAGAGTTCTCACCATTGTGTAAGTATGACTGATATATTTGATTCGTCTACCCTTGCCTTATTTTGAGTACAATATATCATCTCTTTCAGCAAGGTGAGCACAGGTTTAGATAGTGTAGTCTTATTAAAGAAAAACTTCAGATGGTTTATCTAATGACTAGTTCTTTAAGAAAAGTAAAGGCTTTGATTTGGTTAAATTTATTTTGCAACACAGAAAAAAACTCACCGATACTCTTTGCGCCAAACAATGAGTTTAAGTTGTGTAATGGCGCAACAACGACGAAAGGTCATTGTTAAATTGTCAGCGAGTTAACAAAGCAGCACCATGGATTATTCTCTTATTGTTGATTGTATTCTTATGAATGCAGTTCTGTTCTGTACACCTCTGGGTGGTGTCTTCTTGTGGACTACGTCCCTCTTTATCAAACCGTTAGCTCTTCTTGTGATTGTCAATATGATGCTCTATCTCAGAGTTCTCACAATTGTGTAAGTGTGACTGATATATTTGAATCGTCAACCCTTGTCTTATTTTGAGTACGATGTATCATCTCTTGCTGTAAAGTTATGCAGTTATTTTTGTTTTTTTTTAATTGTGTTTTTATTGTCACCCTCAATAAGGATCTGATTGAAAATGTCGGTCAATATATTAACCACAAAAGGAAGCGTCTTTTTAGGCATCATCACTGAGATACCAGAAGTTAGACAAGAAGTTGTGGTGAGCACAGGTTTAGAAAGTGTAGTCTTATCAGAAAAAAACTTCTGATGTTTTATTTATCTAACGACTAGTTCTTCCGGCAACACAAAGGCTTTGACTTGTCTACCCTTGTCCTATTCTAGGTGCAGTCTTTTTCGTAAACTTATGTATATATGGTGAGCACAGGTTAAGAAAGTGTCCTCTTATTTAATAATTTATCTAATGTCTAGTTCTTCAAGAAACGTTAAAGCTTTGATTTGAATTCATTTAGCTAGACAGACAGAAACTCACACCAATATTCTTTGCGTCTAACAGTGAGTTGAAGTTGTGTAATGGCGCAACAGCGACGGTGCGTCATTGCTAAATTGTCAGCGAGTTAACAAAGCAGCACCATGGATTATTCTCTTATTGTTGATTGTATTCTTGTGAATGCAGTTCTGTTCTGTACACCTTTGGGTGGTGTCTTCTTGTGGACTACGTCCCTCTTTATCAAACCATTAGCTCTTCTTTTGATTGTCAATATGATGCTCTATCTCCGAGTTCTCACCATTGTGTAAGTATGACTGATATATTTGATTCGTCTACCCTTGTCTTATTTTGAGTACGATATATCATCTCTTGCTGTAAAGATATGCAGTTATTTTTGTTTTTTTTAATTGTGTTTTTATTGTCACCCTCAATAAGGATCAGATTGAAAATGTCGGTCAATATATTAACCACAAAAGGAAGCGTCTTTTTAGGCATCATCACTGAGATACCAGAAGTTAGACAAGAAGTTGTGGTGAGCACAGGTTTAGAAAGTGTAGTCTTATCAGAAAAAAACTTCTGATGTTTTATTTATCTAACGACTAGTTCTTCCAGCAACACAAAGGCTTTGACTTGTCTACCCTTGTCCTATTCTAGGTGCAGTCTTTTTCGTAAACTTATGTATATATGGTGAGCACAGGTTAAGAAAGTGTCCTCTTATTTAATAATTTATCTAATGTCTAGTTCTTCAAGAAACGTTAAAGCTTTGATTTGAATTCATTTAGCTAGACAGACAAAAACTCACACCGATATTCTTTGCGTCTAACAGTGAGTTGAAGTTGTGTAATGGCGCAACAGCGACGGTGCGTCATTGCTAATTTGTCAGCGAGTTAACAAAGCAGCACCATGGATTATTCTTTGATTGTTGATTCTATTCTTGTGAATGCAGTTCTGTTCTGCACACCTCTGGGTGGTGTCTTCTTGTGGACTACGTCCCTCTTTATCAAACCATTAGCTCTTCTTGTGATTGTCAATATGATGCTCTATCTCAGAGTTCTCACCATTGTGTAAGTATGACTGATATATTTGATTCGTCTGCCCTTGTCTTATTTTGAGTACAATATATCATCTCTTTCAGCAAGGTGAGCACAGGTTTAGATAGTGTAGTCTTATTAAAGAAAAACTTCAGATGGTTTATCTAATGACTAGTTCTTTAAGAAAAGTAAAGGCTTTGATTTGGTTTAATTTATTTTGCAACACAGAAAAAAACTCACCGATACTCTTTGCGCCAAACAATGAGTTTAAGTTGTGTAATGGCGCAACAACAACAAAGCGTCATTGTTAAATTGTCAGCGAGTTAACAAAGCAGCACCATGGATTGTTCTCTGATTGTTGATTCTATTCTTGTGAATGCAGTTCTGTTCTGTACACCTCTGGGTTATGACTTCTTATGGACTGCATCCTTCTTTATCAAACCATTAGCTCTTCTTGTGATTGTGAATATTATGCTCTATCTCAGAGTTCACACCATTGTGTAAGTGTGACAGATTTGTTAATTTTGTCTATTCTCAATCGATATAAATGGACAATTCATGTTACAAATATATATTCTGTGAAAGGGACTATCTGTGTAAGTAATTTAGGTGTGCTTATCCTGAGCTCTGAAGGCAATAATGCCGTCATCAGCGATCAATTCATGTTGTTCTTAGTTAGAGTTATTTGTGATTTCTGCTTTAGGACTCCGTTGATTGAGTTTATGACAGATGAAACCAGAATGATGAGACGCATAAATGCGCAGCAATCCTCACAACCTACACAAGAAATATTTAAAGAAAACCACGATAGGAAAATACACGTACGGTCATATGAGAAAGCTAAAGACATGACCAGCCTAATCAAACTGTTTAATGGTGAGTGCAGATAATATTACAGGCTGCTTGATTTAACCTTGGTTAAATTGGAGCGATCTTACATCCAACTCTTATGGCATAGAGCTTGTCTGCATGTTGTTGCACTAACTTTGACCATTCTTCCGGCTTTGATGAAATAAATACATTGTATTACAGAAAAATCTGAGACGCTGTTTCCACAACGGCATCAACGACATCAGAACAACCCTGCTAGAATGGTTGAATATAATCGAACGGATGGCCAACATTATGTGGATGGTAAGTTTTGATCATTTCTTTACCAGTCATAAGTACACAAAGTACAAAAGTACACAGCAAAGCGAAGTCATGTCCTCTTGAATCAAGGGAACACAACCTAGAAACTGACCTAGAATTAACATAACACAGTGTGTTTGACTTTTCAGAATCTAGTAATTAGGTTGTGGCTTATTTTTAGCTATTGCTGTTCTCCCAGGATCTGATACATTTGCTGCTGGAGATCCGTTACTTGTGGTTCCACAGCAAAACCCTCCACATGAACCACGCAATCTCCATCATCAACAAGGTAATTATTTACCAACGCAACTCCCTGAAATTCAGAAAAGAATTACTGATGTAACTAGAACAAGTTATACTTTCAGATATTAGTTTATGTAGCGCTCAGCTAGAGAATTACCATTGTAAGTTGATAGGAAAGACTGTATAATATACCAACATAACAAGTTGTATGTCTGCAGCCAACTATATTGAAAAGCTTGGTCAAGATAGGCTACTTTCATCATGATGTTATCTCATATAATTTTGGAGTCTAGGATCTCGCTACTGGTGTGTTCTATTGATCATGTTGCATTTGACAATTATAGATAGCACTGAAGAAACCAGCTGGATCATTCCAAAGAGAGTGGAGAGGGTCAACGTGGTGGTTAACAGGATAGTTGAGCAGAGGGTTGTGGCCATCAGGACTTACCGCTCAACGCAGCTTTAAAAAACCATCAAAAAATTTAAAATCTGTATATACTACAAATGTACAGCGGTAATAAATATTTTTTTGTCGCAGACATATTGTACATATTCATCAAGGTTTCATTCTGTTTACACTTTATTTTTTTTTTGCATTGTGTCGTCTGTTAACCTGGCACTAGTTTATTCTTCTATACAGAAAAACTTCTGCCACCACATTTGACATAACTGCTACTGTGGGGGCAGAATTTAAAACAATAAAAAGTCATATAAGGATAACAAACTCTGCATTGTGTTTACCTTTTGAACTGGACTGATATCGATACAGCTAATTTGAACTAAGGATGTCCATCAGATCAAACAAATAAATAATCAATGCCAGTGGGATCAGTATCCCATATCGCAAACTTCAAGAATGATTCAATTTGCCTGCATTTGGAGACTTCAGCGGTCAGCAGCTCACCAGTAGATTGGGGACGCCTGGAATACAAGTAAATAACTTGATCTGCCAAAGTCACTGGTGGGATGCTAAATGATGTTTTGCCTTTATTTTCGATCATCAAATCCTATTTTCACGTCAATCTTATCAAAATTTCGTAGTTCATGCTGGTATTCAAGTTGCTAGTAGGATAGTCGAACCAGAGTCGGGGCAGGGGTATCCTCCCTGGTTACGGCTGACAAGGGAAAATCTGGAGATGAGAGATCTGGAATTGTGTTACCAATTTAAACAGTGACTTCAACTGTGTTAGGTAAGAAATGTACTTGGATAGAAGTTGATTTATGTCTGAGTTTTTGAAATCATAAAGGCATTGGGTTTTGTCAGTTTGAATTAGACTGAGGAAATATATGGAATACTATTGCTTTTTGAGATCGAGACTCAAGATAGTGCCAGTGTGCGAATGTCTTAGCTGCTCTGATAAAACACATAGAGATATTAATTGACAATTCTGAAGGGAAGCGGAGATATTATGTCAGGGTCTTAAATTGAAAGTTAGCGCTCACGTTTTTAAAACAGTGATAAATGTCTTTGGAATGTGCTTCTACAGAGATCATGTCCTCAGTTTTTCAAAAAATATGACAAAGGTAACACGCGCAGACCAAGGGTGAATTGACTGTACCATCTCTGCGCGGACTTGACTAAACAACTGCTCACCAACATCTTCACATAGTGATAGGTGGAAGAACAGTCCTGAAAAACCATCTGACATGATCTTTTTCAATTATATTCCATGATTATCAATATCATTATATCGATAGTATGTAGGTATTATTATGATCTTTGTTGGTTTAGAACAGCCTTGGGGTGGAATGCCTTGTGAATTGGACTGTAAACATGATTTTTGTGAAAAAAAAGAGGATTATGCTGCGCTTGTAATGGAATGGATAATCCGCTTCCACCCATTCCAGTGACACATCAATTAATCATTCTCAGATAGTATTATTTGAATAGATCATTTTACGTTTTGGCAAAAATTCGAGAATGCTAGGAAAAACCTAGTTGTTAGATCTAATCAGTAGGGCTAGATGCGGTCTGGAGTTCTGCCCAGCTGAAGACAGGAAATTTAAATCAATACATTAAAATCTAAAAACCAAATTTAATGTCGGTGAACTTAAAGGCAAGTTATTTGACAAGAGAGAAGTTGCAGTTGAGAGTCATAACACAACATAACTTTCTAAACAATTACATGATATATGGTTTACCAACTGCAATTTGCTGTCGCTCTATATCTTAGTAACCTGTTGGTACATTTTCTCACACAAAATTTGATCTCTACCAAAAAAGGAGTATCAACAGCAATAGATGTAAAACTTTCTTATTATGAATGAATTTCCACTCAGTATATGCTTACAGATCATTGTCGTCTTCCTTGCCTCAAGAACTCCTGAGCAGAACTACATACTATCCATATCCATTTCATCTTCATCATCTCACAATAATCAATTGTCTTTGATGCAATGTTCAATAATTTAGAAAATACAAGGTTACCTCCATTTTCATCATCTGTTTTTATACCATTATTTACATGGTCCAGTTAGAAAAGTGCACAGCTTACAGAATTACAACATTGCAAACAGTGAGTTATGGACATACAAATTTGTATCAGGGAGTTGTATTCTCCATAAAGTTGACTCACTAGCTATGCACACAAATAACGTCAACAATGTAGACTTGCATGGTTTGTGTGCAGTCATTAGTTGGACTAAAACATTTGTAACTCAAGTTGAGAAAGGTCTTTAGCTGAAATTGACTTTTTCATTGACAGAAAACATAACTAGAGTGGAGTAATCCGGAATTTTTTTCAAGTTGTACTACAACTGATCGGAGCCATCACATAAGCATTGGCAGTGTGGAGTATTGTACTACCCCTAATGTTGAATACACCTTCATATACATGATTGCAGTGGTTGAATTGCATGTAAGTAAACTAAAATGTCTTTTTATTTTGCTTCAACTCAACTGCATGTTATGTTGTTGCCTGCTAGCAGTGCAGTGCATCATGTCATACATTTCTAGTGTTAACTATCTTTTTTAGATAGTTATTTTCATTTTTACACACTATCATCACTGGTATTTGGTGTTGCTCACATGTGTATTTTGCTTAGAGAAGCAGGCAGACTACTAAGTAAACACTAAACATGCTACCATCATCAGATGTACTAAATGCTGGACTTTTACTTTGTAATTGTTAGCAGTATTGATTGAACATGATGAGGGTTAGCACCTACCTTGTCACTGTGCTTTCAAACATGTGTACTTTGCCTCGATATAGTAACATACCACCAAAATAGGCTTGATACTGAACATAAGCAGAGTGCACGCTTCCGAGCTCAATGTATTGCTAACAAGAAGGCATGGTCCAAAAGAAGCCCACATGTCAAAACATTTGAATATGAACACATGACTAATAGTATGATCAAGGAGTAAAATGATAGGTACGCTACTATTACTTGCAAACCGTAATGCCTTCGCAGGCATGCTTCAATAGCCCACCCGTTACACAGAAAGGATAGGCCTACTGTGTCTACATTGAAGAATGGCTCACCACCACATGACACACGTAGAATGTATTTGTTTTATTTTGATTAGGGTTTTCCTGCACCAGCGGAATTGGGTTTTTATCCCTTCTATTGCATCAGGTTCAACTGCCTGTGCTTACTGTCTTACCTAGCGTTCGCCTGTGTGTATGGTCAGTGAACGGATTGCAATCAAATCATGCACAGAATACTCATTGCTAACCCGTCAGAAAACAGCAGAAAATCTGACACCAAAATAGTTTAGATAGGTGTATAAGAGAGCTATACTTAACCAATGCCAAGGCCTACAGCAAGGGGGGTTTCGCTATGTAGCTCAGGAATCAATGGGTTCATTCATACTCAGCCTTCTGCAGCGTAATATGCAAGGGCTTATCAAGTACCATTAACTTGCTTACTGGTTCCATATAGCATGCATATATTATATAAATGGTATAGGCCTACTGGTATTGGTGAAATGTACTTTACGACTCTCAGTTGACAACTCTCTGTTGACAACACCTGTTACCAACCGAAATTGCTGTATTTGTATCATGAATGGCATGTGATGGTTACAATCTGAAAAATTCATCAGAGTGATGTTTCTGAAAAATAGACCTTTGACTGCAGCGTACCGAAATCGGTCTGCATGCTCATTTTTAGGGATTAAAATCACCTCCCACAACTTTGTGAAAAAGATGAAAGATGTGAAAGGATAGATTTTATATCGTTGATTCTTAGAAGTCTATTTTAATTTTAACCTCTTTTTGGTTAAATACTAGAGGCTATTCTTTCCTTCTCTACCAGGAGATTTGAAAATCAAGACTCCTCATTGACCTCTGAGAGATTAGATATGAAGGCATTTTCCTTCATCCTTCATACTCAAGTTCTAACATGTGGTTTAAAATTGGTACCCTGTATTGATTTAGAGCTTATATAATGGATTTTAAAAACATCATGTTTGCGTGTGATGTCAGGCAGTGAAATGAGGTCTGTCTTACTGAAATTTGAGTTGCTTGTGACTGATGATTATCCCGTGATTAATGGCTACACATCTGCTTATTGGTATTTTTGTGTTCTAGTGCTAGTCATACCTTTGAGATAAACATGAGATAAGAGAGTGGAACTTCAAAAGTTATATCGATGATTTTACTCCTTGCTTTTATGCTTCACTTTTAAATTGGGATTTAATCTATTGTTGCAACTAGGGTATAAACAGATATTCTGAAGATGCAAACTCGAAATCTGTATTCACATTACAAACCAGCTCAGCATAGGCCTAATTATATCATCAATGCTGCAACATGTTAGTCAGTCAGGTTAGCATAATTTTGTCAGCAAAACTGTCAATTCTCCTGAGGGGTACCTGTGTTCATTCCTGAACTATTACCGTATACTATACTGTAACCATTACACATATCGTTACAATGACATAAGACACCCAACCCTACTGTTAAGAAGTCTGCTACCAAGAGTCTCTCAAATATCGCAATAAAGCCAATATGTAACTTACAGATGTGACTAAAATTGCGTCTGTATCGATGACTAACCCATCAGGTATTGTTATGCCTCACCCTTGTGTTGCTGGCCACAGATGCAAGATCATGCGCTCTGCATATGACACAGCCTAGATTAATCGGTTGGTCTGCATCACATTTTCGTGTTGGTTGCTTTTCAATGCCATCTCCCGATACCTGGCCTTGATGCTGTATAACTCACCTTGATGATCGGTCTCTTACTTGCCATTGATGAGGTACATGCTGTAGAGATGTTTTTGTGACACTACCAAGCTGCCCTATTCCTATTCATGGTGTTATCACAGTTGAGTAAAGCTTTAGGTCACTGTTTGTTTCATGAGTAACGTTCACTTCTCTGCCTCATGGTCACAGGACTAGTTTGAGGTCGAGGTCATGATGGTTGGAACTGTCTGGCTTTGTTTTCAAACGCCCCATTACTCTACAACTCTATATTCAGCTGGAACGGCATTCCAATGTTCCTTATCCTTGGAACATTTCAGTCATTCATGACAATTTTCATAACCGGGATTTAAAAAAAAAAGACTGATCAGGAGCAATTCTCCTTTGTGTCAGGTTGCCATTTCAGTATTTCACTTGTATATTGCTGCTATTTCTTTGGTCAGCACCGACTTTATCATACTGCTGTATGAATTATGACTCAACTTACATTACTTTCTAAACTCAAGCATCTGTCAGAAAAGGCCAGTATTATGGCTGCTAACCTGATGGCTTACTGACTGAAATTAGCTAATCATCAAAGGTGTTTTGTCCCCATACCCTTCATCTGAAGCACATCCAAATTTATCGATGTCATGCCATATCATTCATTTGACACCGCTCTCAATTTTAAAGAATAATGGCTGATTATTCAACTGTAATCTTTGTTGCGGCCAGTGGCGAGTTTGCATAGCATTGCTACAAGCATAGGTTTTCAGACAAAGGCAAAATATCCGCATAGTCAAGGCATAAATTACTTGTTCTCCAATCAACAAGATGCTCACTCAATATATTGCTGAGGGTAAATAGTTCACTCCGTGGAGATGTGATATTATAATATTTAGGACTGCGTAGACTGTTTTCACATCATTGATTCCAGTTCTCGCATTCAACTCACACAGTGCATAGTTTTATTACGCTAATCGCTAAGCTCTCCTTCCTTGTCCTGTTGTTTCAGTAGTATGATTGAAGGAGATTGATTTGAATCAAGAGAGTATTGCGCACGATTATAAACATCGTACTATACCTGCTACTGCAGCTCATGTATCAATCAGTGATTTAAGAATGGATGCTAGGAGATCATCAGCTAATGGGGACGGCAGCAGTAGAAATGACAGCTCAGGAAACAGCTCCTCAACTGATAACATATATGCTCAAGGTAAATACCTCTTTATGACATGTTGTAGAATAAATATACTATCTTTTTCCTTACAACGCACCCGGCCGGTAGTTGGTTTTTGGTTTGTATTCCGGATATTGTACTCAAATGATACAAAAATAACAGCATCACCTAGTTATTGATGGTAATACAAGCTGTTGTAGGCCCTTACTATGTGTATATGTACAGTGTAATGTTAAAAGTAGGCAATCTCGGAATAGCCTTTTGAATATTAATAATCATTAACCAAAAGTCCATAATTAGAATATAGTGCTAATTTGTATTTCTTCCGCATATCAGAGTCTGCTGCCTTTTGTTTTAAACATTTCTTCTCGCTGCTGATGTTACATTAACACTACACTGAGCCCGATGGTGTATATGTATTTATACAAGCACTGATATATATTTTATGGATGATGGGTACATATCTGGCCCTGAGCAAGCATATGGCTACTCATGTTTGGTTGCTGGACCGCATTCCTCATCCTTGATTGGTCCACAAGTTTAGAATCTAGAATAGCTGACTCTTGTAAACTTTTGTCAAGCAGATTGCCTGAGTCATATCAATGACTACAAGTACTATTGTCAGAGACCCGCTTATAGGCGACAAGAAGGTCTACCACTAGGTAGACACACATTTCGATAATTGCTATGATATGAAATGGTGCCTTGGTACTTGGCTAGTCGTTACATCGAACAACTGTTGCTGGTATAATGGGTTAAGTCTGGCAGTCTTTCTCTACCAGTAACTCGCAGTCGAAATTCTATATGCAGAATAATATGGTAGACACTAATAAACAGCGATCAATGTTGGAATTTGATCAAAATCTGTTGTCAATCATCGAGTAAGATGACTCATCATACAGTCGGTAGCTTAGCTATTATCTATTTAGTGCATAGCAGTGGAAAGCTAACTGATATGCCACTGGTCACATGGTCCAGATTTTTTGCTGCCCTCAGACAAACAATGGCAGCAACGTTTTAGATATGACATGAACAATGAGAAGATTTGAGCAAGGGGGGTTGGATGGGTTTATGTAACTATTTGACATGATCATGTTTCTGCGTTGTCATTCTAGCTGTGTAGGACATACCTTTGGCCTAACACCCACAGTTAATGTTTAAAAACTTGAAGATATATGCCTATTTGAAACCTTAATTCTGGAATAATTAATCTCCCTTTCTTCCACCACCGATCCCCATTCCCTACATGTTACTATAATCCGCTGGAAGATGCTCTAGTAATTGTGGTCTAATGTGTAACGGTTATGGCATGTAGGTTGTTTTCAACTATGATTAGAAGCATATTTATGGTCTTCATCAATTTTGCAGCCATTATCATTGGCAAGCGAGACAGTTCAGTGATGCATGGACTCATTTTTACAGCTATGTGTATGTGATTTGTCACGACAGTAACCATTGCACTGAACACGAATGTTACAATGATCATCACGTTCATTATGAATTCATAGCCTTGTTTACAAAAGCTTCAGATAGTCATTTGAGTTTACTTGGCGAACAGTGCGAATCATCAAAATCCAATAAACTACCAGCACAGTTTCTCAATCATTGCATTAATGATGGAAGTACTCGCACTGTTCCTTATGCCTACAAGGCGTACAAGCTGTGGCTTTCCTAGACTGTTCTTATCATAGAATAATGCTCTTAGTTACAGATTTTGGCTGTGTAATTTGGTTGACAAATGGAATTTTATCTGAAAGCCATAACAAAGACTATCGAATTGTAGGACTGGGCAAAAGATAATGACATGATATTTGATAGCAAAACAGGTTGTAATATGATAAAAGTGCACAACTAGAAGCGGTCTTAACTTTGATACATTATGAGAATAGAATTCTTTGCAAAACAGCAGCAGTTCAGCAAGTTACAAATGATTTATATTGTTAGAATTAATGGCAGCATAGTGAAGATACGAATTGATACATTGTAACTGATCAGTTTTGGATAAATGTCAAAGATTTTGAGCTGAGTATGACAATGCAGATATGTCTAGGCTGGGATGTGTCCCAAAAAACCTGCGAACCCAACAAGCTCTTGCATGACGATGGTTTAGCCTTTTAACCTGATGAAATAATCATGAACTACAAGTGCAAAGTTCTCTGATAAGTAGGCAAGCAATGTACTCCCAGATGCCTAGAGTCATTTCTCTCAGCAATGCTGCCGCTGCCCATTTTTACACACCAAGTCATTGCTGCCAATGTGCGTTAATTTCAATAATCAATGTTACATATATCTCACTTAGCTTTTGTAAACATAATCATTCACTAATATCCCATCATACATTAATTTACTTGTCTACTAATATGCATCTGATAGTTATAATACCTTTGTACTTCTGTGCCCGATAGCCAGAAGTTGTTATGAATTTCACAGCTCAATATAGAAAGACTAAACTTTCAGCACGCATTAGGAATGTAAGCTTGCAAAATAACATAGATGCCTATACTCTACTAGTGTAGTGTGTGTGTGCAATGGCCTCTGTTTTGAAACCTTGCCCTGTCAATGTTTATATTAGCTGTGACTAATAATAAAAAGCGTACAACTCATTAACAAGTGAGAACTTAACTTGTGACATGTTTGTCCAAAATGAAAAGAGGGTATAGTAGTTATTATCAAACCACTGGAAGTGTAAATTATTATATTGAAGCCTCAAAGCTCATGGAAGATGAGTAATTCACAGCTAGTTTACATCAGGAGTATTCCTCCTTGGTTTACAGCCGTTTATTCTGATGGTACAGGGTGCTGGGTGGCAACCTTTATGCCAGAGAGACAGACATTTTTTTGGTTAATTGTAGCAAGGAGCAATTCCTTGATGGTACACTTCACTAAATCTGGAATGTTCAATGAACAATGTTATAACAAGCCATGGAGATAAGAAATTTATAGGCTATTTTGATGAATACTTTGAGAATTAACACTACTATCAATGACTATCATGAGTCATTGATGAAAAAGTTGCTGATTAATGAAGCAACAAAGAAAATTCTTTTGTTTCTTCCCGGAAATTCTTTTGAACTGGGACAGTAAGCTGGTGAAGCTGCGGATGTTCCTGTAGGTCTATAAACTAGATAATCAACTTGGTATGTCGTGTTAAATACGGAAATAGTGTTGATGGTACTTTCAAACAGTATCCGTGTTATGTAATCATTTCTCCCTTTGTTGCAGCAATGAGGATGTATGAGCAGCAACTGGCAGCAATGTCTAACCTCTCAGCGGCAGCAGCAAACCCGGCAGCAAGCCTACTCGCAGCCAGTTATAACCCTTTTGGTATGATGAATGCTGCCTCCCAGTTTGGCGGACTAGGAGGGTTCGGTGGACTAGGTGCAGCAGCTGGTGCTGCTGGAATGGCCGGATTGGGTGGAATGAGTGCTGCTGATTACCAGAACGCCCTCGCTGCTGCAATGACAACAGGATTTGGAGGAGCTGGTAGGTGTCATAGAGGCAATTCTGTTTATGAATCATATAGCTGGGAAAAGGTTCCATTGATAGTTCCACTTGGGGGGGCCAATCCTATACACCCTATATTTCACAAACTGTGCTTAATTTTGCCTTTCCATTATGACATACAGGCATCCCAAATGTTTCTTTTCAGAACCGAGAAAACTTTTCATTGTGCATTTTGTCTCTTTCTTGGAAATGCAAAATAATGATTCAAAGTTTGGAATTCCCTTTTTCCGCACTTTTTTGCGAGAAGCTTTGTCGACATTCCAGTGCTCTTGTGGGCCTCATGAATGGAGTGGTATTACCCTACCATTGATACATCTGCACCACATGCCTTTGGAAAGGGTCCACCAAATCAAATCAAGGAGTTAGAGACAACTCCTAACTCCTTGGTCACATTGAGAAGGACTAAATCTTGGGTTATACTGTGCGTGTGGAGGTCCCATCCGTTGCTTTCTCCTAAGCTGATCATGACAGAAGGACGTGTCAATTAGCCATTGACACCTTTGGGTGTCCACATCAGAGAGAGGGTTTTTTCTCGCCTCTTCTTCTCATTGAATGGGCTATCTTGCATCTTCTGTATACTTCAGACAGGCAGCTATGCTGAACAGTACAATCATGGCTATTAGAGCCGCGTACCAGTACTAGGTGTTTGTGACATTTGATCACTCAGTCTATGTCTCGCTTAGATCATGATAATGAACTTCAGTTATCAATTTTATAATGGCTGGCGTGTAAATAACAATACCATCATCTTGTCTTTACTAAAATGCCAAGTAAAAGTGGTCATGGTTGTATGAACATTGGATTGGACACGAAAATAACATATCAATACATCAAATACTGCACTAAGTATGCATATCAAAACCACTTTTAGTGGCCATGCTAAAGGTTATTATTGGAGACATCTCAAATATGGCATAGAGATAGTCCCTTTCATGCACTGATTTATGTATAGAATATATAGGCTGCAGTCAGATTTTTATGTTTTGCAAAATACCTTTGATACCTTTCGCTCAGTGATTTATGGTGTTTGATTAATTAACTTTAGCGGGTCAGATTGATTTTCTGAAATTAGCAATGGACATGAACAAAGATATCCCAATTATTTCTTTGCATTGTCAAAGCAAAGTGTAATCCTGCTTACATCAATGCTTGCGGATAAAATAAAATAACGTCACCTGTACACATAACAATGGAATTACTATTATTGCTTGTGCTCACTCTCTTGGTTTTGTGCTTGGTGAATCCTTTCCAGTTTTTGGTATGATAGCTTGATGACTTGGTCCCAATGTTGACCAAGTACTGACTGAAACAACAAGCCTGGAAAAGTCCCCACACCCCTACTGCGATATCTTGCTCAGTAGATACGCTTGAGTCATAATAATTATTTTAAGTCGATGCTTTTTTCTGTTCACAGCTATGAATCCATATGCTGCTGCAGCTATGGGTTACGGTGGAATGTCATTTTCTACATCAGACTATGCCAGTGTGCTCTCAGCCTATACAAACTCTCTTTCCTCGAGTAACAGCTCAAGCCTACCGCCCCTAGATACGGCTGTGACAAGCAGTGCGGGGCGTACACACACCAGCCCCGCTCTGTCTCAATCTAACAGATCGAGCACAGGACGGCCGAGCAGCAGGTCGAGACAGAGCACTCCACAGAGACCTACCTCCTCCTCACATCCTCTCTTATCCACGGGGTCGGCTGGCGATAACGGCAGACATCATAAGATTATCGCCAGCTCTGACCATTCACCTGCCAAGAAACCACGACTGTCAGCCACACCTGAGAGACATGAGAAACCTAGAGATCACTCGACAGCAACCTCTAACTTTTTTGATGTAAGTTGGTAAAGGACTGATAGAAAACCATGGTCTAAAATTTGATGAAGCTGTCCCTTTCAAAGACAACTTGCATGATAAAATTCAATCATGCCACTTCGCTGTAATAGTTTGGTAAAGTTATTATCCTCGGGAGATTGAGGGTTGTTGTTTCAAAGAAATTGGGAATGGTGATAAATTCTTGTTTCTTGATTCCTCTCTTTTAATGTGCAACTGTAACCCTGTAACCCTCGAAATATGAAGTTGCATCAGGCCTAAAACCAAATCAAAGTGACAAATATGATGGATAGTGGTTACCGATAGAAGTTTTCATATGTTATGTATCTTGTAAACATAGATAAAGACAAATCTGCTCGATTTAGCGCTTGTGTTGCACCAAGGAGTTGAGTGTTAAAATCTGCTCCTTGGTTGCACGGTTTGATCCGACATGATCATGACTATTTCCGATGAAATTATCAGGTACTTGTCTCAAGCTTACCTAAGTTGGCCCACCTTTAGCAATTGTGCCAAATTCCTAATCTACAAGTTTGTTATATGCAATGAAATTGCACTTAATCTCTACATGTTTTGACAGCGGCTTGGCTGATCAATCTCTTGACACAGCTACTATGTTATATTGGCTAAAACTTGATACTAAATCTAAGCCATTTTTTGTTTGTAAATGCCATTACAATTGCGTTATGCAACTACTTGTACTACTCTTGTAGTCAAACACTAACAAAGAAGTCATCAATAGTAAAGTTGGTGACAACAACATCATTCAGTGGTTAGCTTTCATAAAAAAGAGTATGTCAATTACTACTCTATGCCATTATTTTGAATATGATTCATTGTTTGTGGGCTTTAATTGAAGCTTACTAAACTGTGTGTAAAATATATTTCAACGCAATGATCTGTTCCATTTTGTTAATCATACTGTAAAAGACGCATCAAGACTTCCTGGCTATTGTTGTCAAATTAAGCACTCATGTCAAAGCTAGCTGACACTGTGCTTATTACTATGACTGTTAGATCAAGGATCTAACTCCTTGGTTATATGAAGTGGGTGGAAATGAACCCAAAACATTATGGCGTAATATGAGGTGCAGATATTTTTTTGGGTTTCAGGGATTGACAGCTGAAGAGTTGGATGTGAATACGCATTTTAAGAACTCTCTAGGAAGTTTATATAACAGTGCTGCTCCCTCTAGTACCACCTCTGTACATAGATTGTCTCCACTAACTAAGCCAGCCCAGCAGTACATATCGGTAAGCCACCTAGTAATGTCGGTAAGTTACAGTGAAGGTATTCATTACATTTGCAGCATGTATGTACCAAGCCAATAAAGGCAACATCATCATTGGTTTGACCATGGAGGATGGTTTGATGGTTTGGCTAATATTAAGTTTGGGTTAACAAGACTCCTCTCACATAGGTTATGAGCTGGTAATGCCCGAAATTTTGAAGCCCCACATTCAAGGCCCCACGTATTTTGGGATTGTTATAATTTTGTGTGCCAGCATATCTGATTAACTATTCTGGGCCTTCTTTTAATTTTGGGGCCTTCTCTCAATTTTGGGGCATTTATATTTTGTTGAAAGAAAATTCACAGCAGAATACATTGTCATC
Organism: Membranipora membranacea; assembly: GCA_914767715.1. Lineage (NCBI taxonomy): Eukaryota > Metazoa > Bryozoa > Gymnolaemata > Cheilostomatida > Membraniporidae > Membranipora > Membranipora membranacea. The sequence goes on from OU612068.1 coordinate 16,497,698, forward strand.
ACACATTCTTTCTGCTGGTACTCACTAACCAACTTCCCACTTCTTGTCCAACTCCTTGATCTAACCAACACCCTCAAACATGCATCCCCAATCAATCAATAGCAGTTTAACCAACATGCATACATTTGTTTTTGGTTTTATGCTGGACCAGTGCGATAATAGTAAATAATGATTGTTGCCATTGTGTTTTTTTACAGCCACCATCAGCGGCTGTGACTGCTGATGGCTGTTTGGATCTATCACTCAAGAAATCCTCTACTAGTCCGGCATTGAGCTCCTCCTCAAACCCTCGTCTCAAATCGTCGGAAAAGTCCTCTACCCATACTAGTCATAATGTAACTGAGTCATCAATGGCTAGCAATGCCACTAATCTAAACAGGAAATCAGTTATCCAGTCTGTCCCAAAACCACTCGGTGCTCAATCAGCAAGCGATCATTTAGTAAGTGAACACCACCTGATTGTTATCGACTAAATTATTATTGTGATACCAAGGAGTGCTACCTACATACTAATGATAGCGGGTCCAAGAAGTTAAACACCAACGTGTTTGCGATAATGTGATTGTAAATTGTCTTGGATTGCGAGTACAATTTTGTCACTGCTTTAAAGGTCAAGTGTTGAGTTGAAGCTAATGCTTTTCCGCCAATCATTCCTGATACAATAAGCTGCAATCTCTGATTTCCTCTTGAAGAGTTTTTGCCAATTTACATCTCAAACTTGGTTAGGTTTGGGGTGAATGCTTGTTTAGTCATGCAAGGAAGGTTTTGATCTGCCAAGAAGTGCTTTCTAGAGTGACAACCTAAATTTGAATAATTGCAATTTGAATGGAATTCGTAACAAATGATGCTATTACCTTCTCCACTGCTACATTGTATGTTTACAAGTAGAGAATAGTACAAAATTTCATGCCATATTTGACACTTTATAGGTACTATAGTGTTAGCGTTTTTAAAATCAGAATAGCCTTTTTTCTGGCCCATCTCCGCTGTTATGATCAAATATGTATTCTTGAGGCCAAATTTTTTACCGAATTATTGGATGGGTATCAATGAGCAATTAATTTACTTGGTTAGAGAGTTTATTGCTTCCACAATCTGATTTCTCTATCCAACAGACTTCTTATTCCGGACCTATGAGAACACATTCGCCCTCCAGACATTCCAGCTCCTCCAAGTCACACGCCTCAAGTTGTCATGACCTTAGTGGTGACCCCAGTCTATCCTCGCAATCAGATCAGAGGCTATACGATGCCTTACCAAACCTCAAACGACTATCCGAGCAGCTCACTGCAGACGGAAGTACCATAGCAAGCAGCACCAACTTGTCGGCCAGTAACAGGTAAAACAATTATCCATGTACTGTTGATGGTAACTCATCATTGTTTTTGTTTGTCAGCTTGAAAGTCTATGGTGGGTTGTCAATAAAAAGGCATACGAAGGCTCTAGGACAAGATATCAAAGTGTTGCCTCTTCTATGGTTTCAGTTGTCAAGTTTGCCCCCCAAGAGGTGGTGATCTATGATGGATCTTTCCATACATATAATAGTCCAGGTCAGGCTGTATGTGCCATTTCGTTATCAATTACTGCATAATTCAGGGGCAAATGACCTAATAGGTTCCAGAGAATTACAAAATTAATGGACTGAAAGTGTGGGCCTAAAATTCAAGGGCTCTAAGTATGATCAGGCCTAATGGTGGAATATTTTATAGTTTTCTGGCTTCAGTTTATCCAACTGCTAATATACATTCACACCTTTTATATGTTTTACTAAGTTGCATGACGCTAAGACCCAAGTTTTTACATGGTGTGGACCGGTTGTGTTAACCTACCCTATTGTGGGTAAACTTTGTGGCACACCCCTGGTTCAGCGTCCCAACTAGATTTAGAATCTTAGCACACAACATTCGAAAGGGTTGGCCTGATCTGTTACATTTTTTTACTTCAACCGCTCAGTTTTATTAGGCTATCAAGCCCGAAATCTTATCCCAACTACGAAAGTGGAAATTGTGCAAATATTTTTTCCTCATTCATTTAGGACAGTCAGTCCGCTAGTCGTGGATTTATCGACAAGCTTATTATTATGATCTTGTATTGATTACAATGACAATTCCGCCTGACAAAGAAATTAATCATGCATGATAACTACCGTACTATAAGCTATGCTTTGATTGGGCGGTCACATTCTCAAGTTTGTTTTGAGTTTTGCTACAGGTCAAATATAGCATTATAGTATGATGATGCGGTCAGAGGCATTTATGTAAAACATTTACAGAGAAGGCAATCCTTATCTTTGGCAGTGATGGTCCTACCAAACTGCAATAAAAACTAAGACTTAAATCAGATAAAATTAAGTTTTGTGTTTTGACTTAATGACTGAACCGAGTAATTGTAAATTGTAGGGTCATTTTAAATTGTAGGGGCAATATGAAACTGTAATGTTATGCATAATTGTTATTTTACAGTAATACTATTCTAATAATTTTCCACTGATTTGCAGCTCAAAACCAAAGCATGTTGTGTCCTTATTGGACACTAGTCGGATCCCATCTATCTCGCAGAGTAAGTCTGATGGCAAATCAGTCAAAATGAGGCGAGGAAAACAACCGGTGTCTAATCTTAAAACTCCTGAACCGTCGGCACGTGAGGTAGGTGTAGGACTTACTATTGACTTTTTTGGATTGAATAAGTTACTGTGTGGATTTTACAAGTATTTGATTCCAGCGCAATCTGGCCTGTAACTAGGAGTACTTTTTATTTCCATGTTGTGTCTAATGTACTGTAGCCATCAATATTGATTTACAATTGATTTCCAATCAACTCAATCGATGGATATCAGGAATTAAAAATCTGACGCATGAATAAATAAAATATTGAAACCTTATGGAAATCAATTATGCGTAAGCACTTGAATACTTACTGCAATAACTTTCTTGATTTAAAGAATGAACGAGGAACTAGAGGAAGTTCAGTGAGTTAAATGACCTTGTTGTAATTTTTTTAGAGGGAAAGAAACGAAATCTTACACAAGCTACAGCATGATGTAAAACCAGGAACTACCTCAACAAATAATACAGATCAGGTAATGTTTGCTTTAGTGATCATCAGATCAGTAACTTCTCTTCAGCTGTATAAATAAAATCTGAATCTTATTTTCGATGACTTTGGTTGACTTGAGAACACTCGTGATAAGATTAGGCACCTCCTATTCCTACTGTTATTGCATTCGAACCAGGGTGTGTGGGACCATTTATTGAACCCAATTAATGGGAGCACGTCATTTAAAAGATGACAAAACAAGCAAATACCAAGCAATATTTAAAATACACGTATGAGGATATGTAGAACTAACCAGAGTGACATTTGACTTGAATGTTGGTTTCGGTCATTTGCGTCTCAATTTTGATATTGCTTCCCTATAGTATGACAAACAAAACTGCAATGTATGTCTTGTTTTTGAATATATAATCAGGAAGTTAGTATAATGGTTTCACGCTTTTTATTGCAGAGAAACTTCAAACCTCCCAAGTCACGTCGGAAGACTATGCAGAAACCCCGGCCAGGCAGTGAGGAATTACAGATTGGTTCTCCAGCCGCCGCCTACTCAAATGGTTTGTCTTAAACACTGAATGTTATGTGATAACAGTGATTGCTCAATTTTGAATCAGCACAAGCTTATCTACCAATGTGATACATACGTCAGAAACGAACCTGGTTTAGAAAAGAAAACATAGTACATTTTTACACACCTTGTGATCTAGTAGTTGTTAGGCCAAGCTGTGACCTCCGGCCTTGATCGAAGTACACTACAATCCCAGCGTTCAAATATCGCATCTTACATGGGAGTATCCGCTTTGAATTCATGGTTGATATGGTTGATGTTACCCATCACGGTTTGATTTTTGTGTTTCCTTTTTTTAACAGAACAATCTCGACAGAAGAGGCCTTACATCAGGACAAAGATATCAGAAGACAAGCCTGTGGACATGTCTAAGCTAGGTCTACCATTTGAGTACGGCTGGCGTCGAGAAACTAGACTCAGAGGTATTAATAAAAACGGACGAATGATCGGGGAGGTGTTCTATTACACCCCTACTGACAAAAGAATGCGTAGCTGGAATGATGTACAAAAATATCTCAAGTTTGCTCAAACTCTCCACGAAAAAGGAGATAAAGAGGATGATAATGATGATAAAGAGGGAAGTGAGGATAGTTTGGAGAAGGGTGATGAGAAGGAGTGTAGCAACACCCCTGATCAGGAGAAGGAGCGTAGTGACACCCCTGATAATGAAGAAGATAAGTTGGTGATTGATGAAGAGGATTCTTCTGCATCAAAACCTCACAGTAAGTTACGTGAAATAAAACCAGATGATGATATCTTTTTTCATAACTCAACTGGCCGAGTATCTTTCTCTGAATTTTTTGTTGTTGTATGTAGTCAAAGATGAAAAATACAAATTGTTACCATGGAAAGTCAAATTATCCTTATTCGCCCAGGCTTTGTTGAACACCTAGGTCCTAGGAGTTTGGAATCATCTCTCGGCATTTATGTTAAATGTATCTCAAGAGTTGTCTCCTCTTGAGTCTGGTTGTCCTCATCCTGATGTTTTTATTTTACAGCTGACCATAGCATTGCCAAAATAACTGGACAGGACCAAAGCCCCACAGCCAAGCCAGACCCTAGCAGCCCAAATATCCCAATCACGGTTACAAGCCTCGCAGAAAATGAGAATTCTTTACCTAATGGAATATCAGAAAAAAGTGATGGGGAATCTATAGATAAATTAAAGCTAGCCAATTCTGAGGAAGAAGAAAAAGCCAAAAATAGACCGCCACAGTGGGAAGTGTTGACCAAAGACCATTACTCATTCAATACTAAAGTTAAACTAGGTGATTTCATGGAGCAGAAACCAGGCGAAAAGGTTTGTATATAGTATTTGGTATATAGTATATAGTATTTGGTATATAGTATATAGTATTTGGTATATAGTATATAGTATTTGGTATATAGTATATAGTATTTGGTATATTGTAATATGTGGGCTATCTCCAGCGTGTTTAGTCTACATTTTATTTCTGGGATTCTGACGGCATTGAGCTGGATGGCTGGCTTTGTATAGCATATCGTTACATTTATGTGTTGAGACAGAGCCTAACGTACCGCCAGCTGTTTGGAGCAAAGATGAGTAGCTTTAAGTAATTCACAATCCAGCTACTCAGCAGCGTAACACCGCAAAAAAAGTTACTGTTTATGCGTTAGGCAGACCTCAGTGTTTCAATTGTGTCTTTGCACTTTTCAGTATGTATTACTGAACGATGCTCAACGCAATCATAGAATCCAGGTAGCCACAGAGAAGAGAAACAAACAGTTAGAAAAACTAACTAAGATGAAGAATAAGAAAGTAGCACTGAGAGAATTAGCCAGAAAACAAGAACAGCAAAAACTTGAAAAACAGGTTTGTATCCAGGTGAAAAAAACAAAAATTGTCGATGATTCTGCATGAGGCTGAACCATCAGTATGCAAAATTACATGATTCTGCTATTGAAGTGTCAAGTTTTTTTGCTTTTTTTTAATACTTTATTGGCAGCACGACAGGTATACGGCAGCATCAAGCTGATAAGAAAAACTTAGTAGTGACAGTCAATATGGGTAGAATATCAGATTAATCTGTGATGTAATTTCTAGGATTGGTCTTGTGTGGCCATAGCTAAGGCTGAATTGACACTCATAAACTTCTAGTTTTCTTCCTTGGACATTGAGATATAGATGCTTGTGTCAATTGCTGCAATCGGGGCCGTGTAAAGTGTTACAAAATGACAACCACATCATATAACCAGCAGTGATATTCAAATGTTTGACTATTTAAACAGCGCAAACAGGTCGAGATAGCTCAGAAATCCTTACAGCAAAAGCTGAAGAAACAGTTTGAGAAGGCGAGAGCGAAAGCTCAGACAGATCTTATCAAACAGCAGAGATCTCTCGCCACTCAGGTGAGGAAACAGCAACTAGAGGAGCAGCGTGATCGGGAGAGGATGCAGAAACAGGAACGCAGCAAATTCCTACTGGAGGTTTGTGTGCCGAGATATTGATAAACATACAAATCCTAGAGGCAATCCTAAATGCCTCAACATCTTAAGTCAGGTTGATAAAGGTTGATATCCACTTTTGACATAGATTGGCAGTCATCACCTTTTTTTATAGACAGGTTTTTCATTGGGTACAGGTGTTATTCAAAAATGCTGTCTCAACATTGTCTTTGCTACCTGATCACCAGTGTAGGGCATCTCTTAGTTTTTGGGAAAGTAGTTAATTAGTTTGTTTCAAAATTTTCCCCACCAGGAAAAGGAAAAGAAACTACGTGAAATAAAGCAGCAGAAAGCCCAGAAGAGGCTCGAGAAAGCCGTGGTAAAAGCTCATTGTGTTTACTGCAACTGATTCTCTATTTTAGCAACTATCTATTATTAAAGATTAATTTTGATCCATTTTGACCTCATTTGGGATTGTCCTCCCCTAACTGGAAGGGTGATTCTATGCAGGCATATGGGATTGTCCTCTCTTGACCAAGAGGGCGATTCTACGCAGGTCCGATTGGTTGAAACTTGATCTGATTATCATTATAGCTCTCTCACTATCTGCACTATTGGTTTTTGTTTCGCTCCGATTACACAAACACTGTTTACTATTCGTAATCCTTGCTCACAGCACAACCAAAGCTTGATTTAAGTGACTAGTAATTGTAACCCTGTTGATGGCTTAAATAATTTTAATTGCTGATTAGATTAGCTGCACCTCGTCCGTCATCTGTTCCAATTTTTTACTGTAAGTCATCACAGGTTTATTTTCTGATCTTGGGCTTTGAGTCATTCACGTTGTCTGCCATTGTGTCCCGTAAACAATACCCTTGCGCCAAATAATGAGAAGAAATTCTAACTTTTCGGTAAATTTTCATCATGAGCCTCAATTTCGGCCGGAGCTTTATCGTGTATCTAGTTCTAGTGTATCATTTCCCCTGTCTTGTTTATTATGAGTGTCATGACATGTGCTGATTTTTTGTTGTAGTTGAGAGAAAGACAAAGGCAGAGTTTGGTCAACAGTAAAATCATGGAGAACAGGCGGAGGGAAGAGGTAAGGTTCAGTCTGGTAGATTTATTTGATTTTTGAGTCCTAGATCAGTACACATCGTCTCTACTATTCAGAATCCGCTAGCCGGCCAATCTAGAGGTGGCAACATGTTTTGATTTAAATTTGGCCTACAAATGCCACAATAGACAGTTTTCTGAGCTCTTATTTATGCCTCAATTCGGAGTTGTCCTCTCTCCGGTTTGGTACTTTTAACCCACGCCGCATAGGAAAAACCTGCTGAAAGAGGTTTATCTTGAAAACCACTTATGTAAGGATGAAAATGATTTTTGATTCAGAGTCTACACCATTGGAAGCCCTGTGAGACAAGGTTTCCAAATCATTGGAGGCTTGAATGTTGATAAATATTAGTTTTAGTGACGAAACTCGTGAAAAATTCTGCCAAATTGTCCGCAAAACAGGCAGAAAATGCTATAATTGATTAAAAATACTAAAAAATTTTCCCAAACTATGTCCATATGAGTTTTCAATGTTGCAGATTCTGAATCAAAAATAATTTTTATCCTATTATAAGTGGTTTTCAAGATAACCCTCTTTTCAGCACGGTTAAAAGTACCAAACTGGAGAGAGGACAACTCCGAATTGAGGCCTAATTAGAGCTCAGAAAATTGTCTATTCTCGGTTACTAATCCTAATGTCTTGGTTGTTTATGGCCAAGCTAAATGTTGATAGCTTCAATAATTAGTATATAACCATTGAACATGGTTTGCACTGATATCTCAGCTAAAGAATTTTCACTGATGTGGAAGATCCTGGTTTGAATTCCAGCCCATTAATGATTTTAGGATAAAAATTCTGATCCCATGATATATGTAAATGCGCCTTATAAACAATAAAAATTAGAATAACTTCGCCCTCACTTGATCTAAAACTTTGGAATGCATAAACAAAAACCACCTGCCTCGCCGAATTTTGGCAAGCTAAATTATATCACCAAATAAAATTCCTCCTTCCACGGAGACCTTTGAAGGTCAGCCTCAACATGAATAAATGTGTTCTATGACTCAGTTGATATGATGAATGGAATTCACAATCACCGTATGATCTATCCTGGATAAAAAAACAGAGATGATCAACTACATTTCCCGAAAAATGGAATTATTAACACAGATTTCATCATTGAGAAACTGCCCGATTTAAACAGTATATCAATCGCAATTTTGAGGTTTCATTAAAGAAATTAATTTATAGCTTGAAACTAGCCGAAAGGAAATGAAAATTAGTGAAGAAAGCAAAAATTTGAATTCATTTTAAATAAAGTTACAGATCGTTTATCGGACAATCTTCCAAAAAGGACTTTATGTCTCAAAATCCCTGCTTCAAATCAGCAATCACCTTTGTGGTATTTAACAGGAAAGAAAGAGACAGCAGATGGCAAAAATTCTTCATAAAGAAAGAAGGGCAGAGCTCAAGAAACGGGAGATAGAGTTAGCTCGTGAACTCAAACAACCAGCTGAAGATCTCAGACTACCAAATATCAAGGTATGAATTCCACATTTCTGATGGATCTGTTCTCTTATGTTTTTTACTTACATGCTTCCAACTTCAATATAATTGATTGATTGACACAACTAACCTTTTCGACCTGTCCGATAATCCACATACAGGGGTGTTTAGGGGGAGAATTACAAACCACTGCCTTTCAGATAAACGGATATACCATACTTCTATTCTCATAAGTCGGGGAATTAAATGTATGAACAAGCATGCCTGAAAGTTCCTACTGATTTTTAACCAAAAATAATGATGTATCATTTGAAGTTGTCATCACATTATGTCTATTGTAGCCATTACCGTCACTCAACAGAATATCAGGATTAAAGTTACCTGCGGATGCGTTTGCTAACGTATTACAGCTTCACCAGTTTATAACCAACTTTTACGACTGCCTGGAGTTTAAGTTGGCCATACCTAGTCTGAGTATATTCCAGCAGGCTTTACTTTACGATAACAAGAGCAGTGAGCAAGCAGTGACTAAGGTTCTCTGTCACATGCTAAGCTTTGCTCTCAACGATCCTGGCGTACAGTATCCAGCCAAGGTTAGTCTATCATGCAAGAGTAAATTTAGATTCAGAAAACTGGCTCAAAATGTTTTTTTATTTCACCAAATACAGGAACACTAGTTCTTTAGAGCACCTGTACTTAAGTTATTGAAGAAATTTGCAGACATCTAATCATTGAGGAACTTGAAGCAAAAATGACAGATGCACTGTTTTTTGTATCATTGAAATGCCCATAATTCTGTGAGCAAGTAGCAATATAGGAACCTATTGTGCACCAGACCTTTCATAAATGATTTAAATTCTGAACAGAAGTTTGTGATAATTTAGTGAAGTTGCAGTGAAGTAAGTTTACTTTTACCTGTTTTCAGTTCAGTAACGAGATTGGACAAAAAGTTAATTTGAGCACTGTGAAGATCGATGAGCACAATTTTTCTGAGGTTTTGAGGATGTTTATGTTAGAAAGAGATGAAGGACCCACTAAGGTGAGTAATAAGGCAATACAGATAGATTAACTTGATCAAGGATTAAAAGATACTTGATACTCGAAACCTGCTCAAGTAACGGATTACCATGTTTCTGTAATAGGTATGTTTCTGTAATACTGACAAATTTGCAATGCACTAAGTGCTAAAGACTTCACGTACAACTTGATAAATAGCTGTAGTTTATTGGGTAAAGAACAACAAATTCTAGATCAAGCCTCTTGGTGGGACCAGGGTATAATCCTCCTTGGACTAGCTCGGAGTGGTGGATCGAGGTGTTAATTAAATCAGCAAGGACAGGCAACTCCTATCATTCTCCATAACTATATTTTTCATTTTCAGCTTTCCAAAGAATTAGAACTAAAGCCATTCAGAGCCTTGTCAGTACACTTGAGAAGTGAGGCTATGGCTTGGCTTTGCAATGAGTTAAATACCAGTCAAGCTGTCACAGAGGAGATAGATAATAATATGGAGAGTGTGCTCAACCTGAGAAGGGATAAATGGGAGCTCGAGGGAAAAATCAGAGAGTGAGTAAAACCCATAGACCTACTAATAATAATATAAATAATAAATAAATAATAATAAAATACGTCTATGGTAAAACCACAAATTTGGCAACTGTGTTTTACGTTTTTATGTTAGTGCGTACAACAATTAATATCTGAGAAAACAACCTGTTTTAGTTGTTTTAGCTGTTGATGGAGAAGTGAATAAGAGATAAAGTTTAGCTGTAGGGGTCGCTAAATTTTATTTTACACCTTAAATACATTCTGCGCATGCTCAGCTCTGGGCATGAGCTGATCTCTGCAAAATTGAGTCTCGGAATTCCGAAGCCATCTGATTGGCTACCTGCTCTGGTGACATACTCCCCAAAGCGTGCGGATTTGTTATTAATAGTTATCATCTCTTGTCATTATTAGCTGATTTTGATTGACAGTTTACGCAGGGGATATCCCATTTCCCCTTTCCAAAGTTGCAATCAGAACCCAAACTAAACTCATTGTTCTTGCACATGCGCAAATTCAAGTCACGCGTGATGCATACTTAGCCTTACGACACCTGCTTGGTGGTAATGATAGCCTAGTTTATCAGTGATCTACATGCTCAGTCAGATCACGAGAGTCAGTATGCCTTAAATATGCACTAGCTAAGGCGGGAGTTCATGTAAAATAATGAGGCTAAGTAAATGTTAGCTAGCAATAACTTGTTTCAATATTTCAAGCCTGTGTGAAATGGCTTACTTTTCCACTTGTGAACACTTTACACCTCTAGGCCATTTTCTCACTCAGACCGATAAGCTCTCATTAGATTGTGATGTAAGTTTATATTTCCTTTAATTTCTATGGTTACTAGACTGAAGTCATCATCTCAGGATGCTAACAGATCTGGTACTAAGAACAAAGATCCTGACGCCAGCGATCAGAGCGATAACGATGATGAAGATAATGATACATCAGAAAATAATAGCAAGAAAACTTCTCAGGACAAGGTAAATAATGTACACACTATATGCGCACTATATGTGCAATATATGCGCACTCTATGTGTACTATATGTGCACTATATGCGCACTATATGCGCACTATATGCCCACTATATGCACACTATATGCGCACTACATGCGAACTATATGCGCACTATATGCGCACTGACATGTGTGTATTATGTGATTGAGTGAATTCCCATATCATATTACTCAGGAGGCTACAGAAATAAGACTTTTTGGGGTATGCATGGTATTTGTTTTTCGACGCTGACCTTCCTGAGTTACGAATACCAAGGAGCAACAGCAACAGCTGTAACTCCATGCCGATACATGTAATTCTTTTACATAACATGTTATTCATATGATCAGATCAAAGATGCTGGTGAGGTTTCTCTACTTGTGAATTATCACAGTCAACAGGTTTCCATCATTATTGTCTGTAATTTTCCTAAAAATGCGAGATTACAGTCCTCTGCTTCACTCATAAATATGGCACACCTTGGATGATAATTGAAAATAAAAATGTTGCAATAATACTGTGATAACATGTAGATTTACTGTTTGAATACAGCCAGAAGAAAAGACTGAGTCCACCATTGATGAAAAGAAGTTGGAGAAACTTACAAAACAATATCAGAAATGCTGTAAGGACGTCGGAGTGAAATCGGGTACAGTTAGGACGTTCCCTCTGGGTATGGACAGATACAGGAGGTATTACTGGTGCATACCGTCATTTAAAGGAGTTCTAGTCGAGTCCTCAGAAAGTGCTATACACCCTACCTCAAGTGGAGATTCAGACTGTCATCTCAGGCTAGCTGAACCCAAATCTGAGGCTAAAGAAGAGAAATATGTCAAAGCAGAATCTCAGTTAATCCAAGACATCAAATCTGAAAAGGAAGAAGAGCCATCGGAAAAAGATCAAGCTATGGAGGCTAAGTCAGAACCTAAATCAGAACCAGAAATCAATGTGACCGACCTCAGCCCTGTTAAATCTGAAACCGTCAAACTCGAGAACAAAATGGATACCACCGTCAGCTCAAACATTGAGCAATCAATGCTAGATAAAAGTTCTGACAGCAAAATCGGTAACGATGCTGAAAATCAGGATAGTTCAAAACCGCAACAAACCTCATTAACAAATAATTCCTCACCTCATTCACCGCTTACCTCATTACATAAAGAAGAGACTAAGGACCAAATAAGCAGACCAAACGGTGTGAACAATAGTCACTCTCCACACAGCATCGCGTCATGGCTCAGCTCAACAATCGACAGCATATTCATAAGAGAGAATGCTACCACTGTAACCAGTGAAGCTGATCCGATGACCTCTACCAGTCAGCCCCACGCTCCTCCGATAACTAGTCAGCACACTATTACAACTCAATCAGGAGATGTGAAGAATATCATCATACCATCTCAGCCTCTAGCGACAGCCAGTGCCTATATTCTACCTACTACTGTCGACGATCAGTGGTTTGAACTATCAAGGTAAATGTCACTGTCAATAGGTCACAGGTCAAGTGTTATTTTTTGACAACGCCTGGATATCATTGGTAGTCTCTTCTTTAGGACTTTGTGTCGTTTTCTTGGTCGAAGGCCTCAGTACTGTTGGTTCAATGAGATAAATGGCTAGAAATATTTTGTCCACATTAATTTGTTATTGGAAATCCACTGTTTTAAATTTTAAAATACTCCCTTTCAATGTCATACTATGTATTAACTAGTTGGTTTTCTGCTTTAAACCTTAAAATTGAATACTTGGTTTAGTGCGGTGTGAGAAATTAGAGCATCATTTACTGTCTGTTCATAAACATCATGTAATTTATCTACCAAGCAAAAGTTGATGTCTCGTGTATTGCAGGAAAATGCCCTGCGATCGCTTGGAGAAGTTCAGCCCACAGCTGATAGCTAACTCGTTGGCTTTTATGAACTGTGTGGCTGGTAGCGAGGAGCAGAGAGAATTAGAAGCCATTGAGCGACTGGCAGCCAAAGCCTCACTGCTGGATCAGCCTAGGGAAATACCTCCTGGTGAGTGATTTCTGTCTAGGGTGGAGCTACTAAGTGGTTTTAAACATGAAGGAGTTGTCTCATGCTACGCTCAATGTTATTGGAATGCCTTTCATACATATATCAATACTGTTTGCTGATCAAGAAACTTGGACACGTACAAACAAACAAAATATAAATGGTAAAACTAATCAAGTGAATTTGTTAAAATTTTAGGACGGTATGAGTGCTACAACTGTTTCCCATTTTCTTTTGCTTTGTGTCAATTCTTTTCAATAATGAAACAATTGTTTTCTGAATTTAGAAATGCAGAAAGGTTGGTGGCTGATGACCGAGCCAGATCAGGTTAAATCTGTATCTAGCTCTATGCATACTCGGGCTATCAGAGAGAAGCTGCTCAACAGAGCTCTTAATAAACACAAGGAGAGGATCGAGACGGCATGTTCTGATAGGATGTTTGCAACAGGTTAGTAGCATTGCTAGGCTCCTTTCTCATAAATGACTGAAAAATAAATGTTTTCTGGAGTTGTCCAGCTGTTAGTTGTGATCAGACAACTCTCTAATATATATATATATATATATATATATATATATAGATTCAAATCTGTGCTTTTAAGTGTCATCTGTGTGTATTTGGCCCCAACTAAGTGTCACTCAAAAATAAGGAGTCATTTTATATGACCCACAAAAAAATCATGTCTTAAATCCTCTTAAATAATCATGTTGGGCATCCTTAACCCAATAGTAATTAATGGTAGATAAAATAGCCTGACATGGTCGGACAACTCCAATGCAAAGATATGCCCTACACGCTGATAGCCACTATATATATACATATATGAATCACTCATTGTACAGGGTTTTTATGGGTACAATAGTGGGATATATAGTATATGACACTTTATTGCACAAATGTGTGTATATATATATATATATATACAACTATGTAATCTGATTGGTCAAGTATGACACTGTTGTTGCTTACCAGTGCTGGATTTGTATATTTATGTATGATGAGATCAGTTTGAAGGAGAATAATTCTAGGCCATCTTCTCTTGGCTCTTCATCAAGTTACACAGGAAACTGAAGATTGTTTTCAGCGTTTGTATTTGGTTTACCATTGAGTAATTGTTTGATATGTTATTCTAGAGGTGATATTTGACTGTGATGGCAGAGATGAGAAGATTGCGGAGAATCCTTACCATGCCCCTGACTCTGACAAATCAGTGACTTGGATTCACAGGCCATGTAGACACGCTGAGCTAAAAATACTGGATATTGTGGAAGATTTAGAAGAGAGAGTTTATCAAGCCAGTATATACACTAAGGTTAGTTCTTATATATTTCTAAACTTCACACTAACCATCGTTTGTATGCTCAATGCAGATTACAGCTACTGTGCATCCATATGTCACTATTGTACGCATAAAGTTGTGCTTGAAGCCATTTTTAGACAATCAGATATGCTTAGTCACCCTCTGTGGTATTAGAATGCTGGTCACTGAGGACTTTTTTTTAGTTTTGCGGTTCATCAATTCATTTTCCAAGGTCCTGAGCATATTAAGTGACATCCAAAACCCATCACTGACGTGGTCATAGCCGCCATATCTTTCAAATATTTTTAGATTTTCTTGGAGCATGTACCTGAATCATTTTGTATTACTACTGTTATCATAATTTCATAATCTTAGTTTACCTTTGTAACTTATCGTCTTAATTGCCTCAAAAAAACATTGATCAGTGAAAATGAAGTTCTTATTATATAAATAGCTATTGGCTTACTTTTTCCAGAGCTGGGCTGACAAGAAGAAGCATGATGCCACTGACCTTGACCTGGTTGTGACACCTGTGACCGAGGTCAAGGACGGAGAGAAGAGAATCATAGACCTCGTCAAAGAGAAGCTGCTGTTTTTGGAAGCTGGAATTGAACGCCGTTATCTAAAACCTCCTTTCATCAAAAGGTAAATTGCTGCTTTGGTCAAGTTATAGGACTTTTTTTATAGGACTATCTATTTAAATCCTGTTGAGGAAATCATGCTTACTCATTTACCCCACTCTTTTACTGGTATAAACTTGATTTTCCACATACACGTCATGTCAAATGTCACAAAAGACATATAATACTGATGTAACTTTATACAGATGATATATATTACCGATTAGAGTTATTTTTAATTTTTTGATATCTAAAATTTATATACAACCCAACTTGTATGCCAACAAATGTTTTTACAAACTAGCTGGAACTTTGTCAATTAATTTATTGATGCAACTTTTTGATTGACATTGTGGATTGCATCTGGGCGTTTGGTCCGAAACTCTGTGCCTTCATAAACCTTCCAATTGTTGCACATGTAGTTATCCTGTTAAAAATGCTTTGAGACACTGTTTTGTGACTTATTGTTATGTGAAATACTGTTGTGTGATATAGTGTTTGGTGACATAGTGTTTTGATTGTTTTAGTAACGCGCTGCAGTTAGCAGACTTTGTTGCACAGAGTAAACAGAACGGTAGCTCAGATAGGCAGACAGATAGTAATGAAGGAGGTACAGACTCGGAGACGGATGATGATGACTCGCTGCCGGCTGAGGAAAGCTGCAGTAAAGGTTTACTACAGTGGCAGCGGTAAGCTCAATAATATGTTGTCTTGTTTGTTTTTTTACAATGAACTTCCTGGTTTTGGTGCCAATGTGAGACTTGGGGTGAGAGTTATTGTGACTGATAGGCCTGATGACATATCTTGGCCATGAGGGGCTGAAATAATGGTTATTTAATGATCTACCCAAAAACTACCCTAAGACCAATGCCCGTTATAGTCAGGCAGTTACTTATGATGAAGTTTTGTCAGATTTGCATCTCTTTCCACCATCAATAATTCATGCCAAGTAACTGCCTGACTATAACATGCATTGGTCTTTGGGTAGTCTTTGATGTAGACCAGGTTTGGTCCATTTGCCTGCATTCGGAGTTGCTCCCAATCCACTTAATCCAATTGCCTGCCTTTCGGTTACTCCCTCCCACTGGTCACACCGCAGACTTTTGCCTGTGGTGTGACCAGTGGGAGGGAGTAACCGAAAGGTAGGCAATTGGATTAAGTGGACTCCCACTGGTCACACCACAGGCAAAAGTCTGCAGTGTGACCAGTGGGAGGGAGCAACCGGAAAGCAAGCAAATGGAATAATAGATCCTATCACTTTACTGCTCTAGGTTAGTTCCAAAGTTATTTTTTTGTTACCCTATTACTAATTTCTTTAGTGCCGTACGCGGAGCGGTGAATCTGTCACAGTTGTATATAAGTCTGAATCAGCTGGAGAGTTGTATAGCCTGGGAGAAGTCGGTTATGAGGGTGCTCTGTCAGGTGTGCCGATCTGATGATAACGAGGATCAGCTACTACTGTGTGACAGCTGCGATAAAGGATATCATACTTACTGTTTCAAGGTATGTCTTAATTTTCTTTCTTCCGTTTACATTTGTCTTGGTCCACACGACCTCATTTGTCGTGATACATTGGTCGGTGAATATAATAATGTATACAATATATAAAAGTATAAAGTATACATACAGATAATAATCAGATAATGATATGAAGCCAGTAAATTTGAAAAAAAAAACAGAAAAGGTTTTTATCCATAGAAATTTTTCGCCATTTTGCCTACTTTCCATGTCGTCATATGGATTTCCAAACATTGAACATATCTTGTCCCTCCGTCAGAATATATATATTTATATAGGATATGATAGTGAATTTGCAGAAAATTTTAATATGGAATAAGTAGCGCCTGACAGAGGGGGAAAAAGCATTAAATCCCCCTAATGTGGCAATTCGGAAGACGCTCTGAGGAAAGTCTATTTTTGGTCCTGGAAAAGGAAACATTCTAGTATTGTTGCAGCTTTGGTATGCGTCAATCCAAGCTCAATGCAATCAACAGCTATTTATTTTTTCATTGTTTGCAAATTTATGCCGAAACAAAATTTCTAACCAAAATAGAAAAAATTATCCTGGATATGACAACTAATGATTGGCGAAAAATAAACAGTGGCAAGTACTTGTGACTGCTGAATGGCGCGGTGGTATGACCAGAATATTAACCCACCTGGCCTTAGCAATGCTGTATGAATCTTCTCTACTGTGGTCTCATGTTTGAGGTGGTTGATTGACTTGAATATATCGAATAGAGTCATTAGTATCTCCTTTGTATAACTACCATTCATCAAAGGGTTCGACTCTTGTCAGGGGAATATTCCTGATTGATATTTTTTTCTAGCCCTCAGCGCCAACACTTTAGTTTTACTCAATTTGTGGGTCATTTACATGCTGCCATAATTTTTTTGTCTGAATAAATCCAAATTTGTCTTATGTCCTGCGCCCTGCGCCCTGCGCAAGGAAAACACCGTGAATCTGTTACACTCTTTTTTTACAACTTTTCTGCTGCTGCGTCTCTCGGTTTATTAGATTTCTTGATGCTGAGTGTATTCAATTGCTTCTCTACATGTCTGGCTCGGAGTCATTTGAGAAAGTTATTAAAGTTGTTGATATCGTCATCAATGGTTTTGGTACGTGGAGGTTGCTAAGCATCATTGAGAGATAGCCTGTCTTGAGAAGCTTTGTTGGTGGGTCGGTTCCCCCCCCCCCCCTCAACAAAGTTTGTCAAGGCTACATTGAGATCATGGTACCAGTCTGACAGAGATCTAGATCACCAATTGTTCCTTTATCTAGTATCGACATAGACTTACACAATCGAATAAATAATATTATTATACTAATTAAATATAAATTTACTATTTCTATGAGTGACACCCATAAACATATGAATAATATTTTTATATTTATGGCCACTTGTCCTTCAATCTATGGCTGTTTATCGACGGCTATAACAGTCAAGGTCAGGTCAAACAGCAAAAAAACTACCAATGTTCATCAAAGCAATCTCATAGCATGGAACACAAAAACTAACTTTAAATTTTTTCTAGAGCATGAATGTCTTTATATACCAACCAGAAATGATATAATCGTACTCTAAAACACTTTTTAAAAACAGTTCTTGTTTAATAAGGCTATATGCTGATTTTTAGAATTTATCCGGGATGATAATATCGATAGGTAATTTTTAGCTTTCCTAAACACTTTTTGGTTTTCCCAATCAAGTATGGAAAAGCTCACCAAGTTTTCTTAGAGAGTTGGAAACAGGCAATTTTTAGTTAGGTGCAAAATTGGGATAGAGACATAACAGATTGTTTTAATGCCTTCTGAATTCCAGGATGCCAAATGTAGGATATCATCCATACTGTGGACGCTCTACGCCAAAATCAAGATGTCACTTGTCATGCCAGGCTTAATTCGAGTGATGTTGAGGTGAAAAAATTATGGCGTGGTGGAAGTGATTGTTGTATTCAATATTTCGCTATCAAATTCCGTTCCCCCACAGACGTGATGTACTAAGGATGTTGGGACACGTTTTCTTGCATTTCTCTGCCTTGAGATACTTCCTGAAGACGAACATTTGCAGATGGGTTCACCTTTTGTCAAGGTCTTAAATGAATAAAAAATCAAATTATGTCGAATTTTTTACACCCAAATTCGCAAAATCATTCACACCATTATTTTACCAGTCCTAGCAACTCAAACACATGGCCTGATTCAACAATTAAAGTTCGGCCCATCATCATAATATCTTAGGTCAAGTCTACTTGTTTGTGTCATATTCTGGTTCTGAAACCTTAGGCTTGATACCAAATTAGAGTGAAGTGATATGAAGACAAAGTTTATAGCAATAATTCCGATGGTGTTTTGATGACATATGCCTTATTTGTTACAGCCAAAGATGACAACGATTCCGGATGGTGATTGGTATTGCTGGGAGTGTAAATCTAAGGCTACGAGTATCGCACATTGTATACGGTGTGGTAAAACGACAGGCAAGATGGCACAATGTCACAAGTGTCCGCAGGCTATCCATTTAGACAGCTGCTCGCCACCCTTACAAAGGTAGGCACACATACACACCCATTACAAATGTACATGTGACAACCTTTTCCTGGTATTAAGCAGGGATGATGACACATTCTCATTAATGTCAAGTGTCAATTTAGTTAAGTCAGAAAACAAATTGTTCAGAAACGTCTTAACCGCAGCCAATCAGGATATCAGGTTAATAGCACTTTCCCTGGGCAGCTTTACTAGTATGATGATATTCAGTTGCAGAAACAAAAAATTGCCTGCTCTGTTTTTACACTTCGAAACACCTTCTAACTATATATAACTATATAAAGGTTTGTTTTAACGGTTGCCTGGAAATTACCAGTAGCGCCCTAGCTTTGTCATGCGGCCACTTTTTTCGGTTGGCCCGTGACAAGGCTAGTTAGTGCCCCACTATTGAATATGTAAGACATCAGGGTCATAATAATGATAATGTCACAGAGATCCTTACTCTGTGATAATGTGACTGTAACACGTTATATCAATGTTTCGCATTATCTTTCAGAAAAGACAGGACATAAATTATTATGCCAACCATTTCGCAGATTTAAACTACAATTATATATCCCATGTCTATTAAATAATAGGTCTAGACTTTTTGGCGATAGGATGATGACTGATAATTATGGCTGTAACTCGATGATAATCATGTAAATGTTTGATCTCATCCAGTCTTCTTTATAATAATTATGTTACATATAGTGACTTGAAGCCCAAAGTATGGATAGCAAACAGTGTTATTGACCATGAGAATCTGACTTTTATGAAGTCAGCGACCCTGAATTTTGGTGATTGTCAGGTTTAGTCTTCTGTCTTATGCCTCCCTGTAATACATGAAAGTAGTTTCTGACCTCCATAATATAGGGAAGGGTTTCTTTCCCTACATTATTAATATATTAAGTGGATATAATGATTTCAATTACCGGAGATTTCAACACATGTCACTTGATATAAATTTTATTTTTATTCTGACTGATGATTAAGCAAATTGCATCCACAAGCTTTGCGTAGAGGTCAGTCAAAATGTGTGACAACCACGTCATAGTTTTTGACTTGTGGTTTTTCCAAGAATTCTTCTTTTGTCATGTTTTGGTGCAGAGTAGAAGTTAAATACTGACTTTAAACTGCTAAATGGCTGATCTCTTTTTTCACCGACACATAATGTTAACAGCAAAGATTATAAATAAGTCATTGTTAACAGTAAGCTGGTGAGAGCTATGAGGTATTGGTTTTTGTCTCCCCTGGTCAAAAATAGACATATTATAACTGACTTTATTATAGGATAAGATGTGTTTGCGTGAATGTGGGGGACTTCTTATATTATGATATTCTATAAGAGGGAGGGTTTTGTTGAAATGACACAACGTAGTCTTTTTAAAATGAATGTACATTTATCTCTGCACTTGCAATGTCATATTAATCGGGAAAAACTGAGATTTAATTACATCAGATCACATTGTTTAAAATTTTGTTGGAGATTCCTTTGTCTAGATTGGAATAAATATAATAAGAATAATATAATGGTACGGTATGACTTTCAATGAAAAAAAAGTACTTTGATACCCCTACATTAAAACATCCATAACCGAATTCTCTCACAGCTTGTATGTATGTTATATTTTGTAGAGTGCCACGTAAGCACACATGCGGACATTGTCTCAGAATATCCAATCAAAGAAATGGTAAATCTCGAAGCGGTGGTCGATCTCTAAAGAACCAGATAACCGTAGATGATAGTGATGATGAAGAGAGGGCGAGCCATAATTCTACCGCCCACACTGAAGAGTCGGAAGAGGAGGAGGAGGAGGAAGAGGAAAATAATGAAGCTGATATATCCATATGCAGGTTAGTTGTCATAGACTTATAAATATATAAATAAATATATAAACATATAAACATATAAATAAATAAATATATAAACATGTAAATAAATGAGTATTGTAGATTGTACTCTGAATATCACTCCAAACAGTCTCACACTGATCACGTGATATACTATTGTACGTATATCTCTGATCGATAAAGAGTGAACTTAGCATGAGTACCATCACAAGGAATTTGGTGTGACGACTCGAGTTAAATTTTACTAGTTAGGGGCGGGTACATGTTAGGTACTTGTACTAAATTGACTCTAACGATCAGAGATACACATGATAATAGTGAAGTATTGATGTCAGTGTGGTCATATCTTGTACTGTGAAGCCACATGAACTACCTGTAGACTCTGCTGATCAGATCCCCAAAGGATGCTAATCCATTATTCATCATTATTTTTCAACCAGGAAATGGGCTACACCTTCTTTTAACATTGATTCATGCCAAGTGTCTCATTTGATTCTGAATCAAAGATTATGATTAATAATGGACTCCATATATAACTATGAAACAATTGTTTGATGATTTCAGCCAATTGATGAAAGAGATAGAAAAACATAAAGATGCGAAACCATTCCTAGAACCGGTTGATACCAAATCATTCCCACAGTATAAGAAATATATCAAACACCCAATGGACTTGGGCAAAGTCGCCAACAAGCTCAATAATGACGAGTAAGTACATGGCAAATGATGTTAGATCAATCTCATATTCTTCAAAGAGTACGCTGTATATGCATTGAATTATACCCCGGGTTAGGGTTTTGTTCATTGGTATATATGCTTTACAAGAGTTGTCCCCTCTTGATTTAGCTCTGGTGCTGCTCTGTTTTGGCCCCGTTTGTAGCCTTGAAATATTGATGAGACAATATATGAGAATTTAACTAGTTTTTTAGGATTACATACCACTGACAATCCCTTAAACTGTGCAGCATATCATTTCATCAAGTATAACACACGCACTGGGTTGTTGCGGCCAGTGGTCGCCAGTGTCTATAGCAACTTTCATACTGACCTTCACTATATTTATAGGTACAAGATGCGTACCGAGTTCTATGATGATATGATTCTCATATTTGACAACTGCCTCTTATTCAATGAAGATAACTCTGATGTCGGAAAATCTGGTAAAACAATGAGACGTCTATTCCTCAAAAGATGGAAACAGCTAACTACTGATTGAGATGCCTCGAGTTTGCCTGTTGTTGGCCAGTTAGATGGGTTTGACAGTCTGAGGTTGACCTGTTGTTTCTAAACTACTATGTCTTTTATATTATTATATTTTTGTGCAAAGCAGGGGTTTTATGCTGTGGTAAATAATGAAAATGAATGTCTATTGATTTTTATATGGGCAATGGTATTTGTCTTCAACCAAACTATTCCATATAATTGTATATACATATACATATCAATATATATATTGTTGATGTTTCAGTATATAATCATGTATCATAGGTTATTATTGTATAATGTAAATATGGCTTGTTTGTTTTCTTTACTGTATGAAAGGATACATTACACATTACACAGGAACTATATTAACCAATTTATCACGCGTTCTATCTGTAATATTTTTCCATTTTATTCGTTTATATTTTGTACAATAAATAGTCATATACTGGATATCTACTCAATGCAAAACAGGAAGAAGCGATTCCGGAAAAGCGCTGGCATATATTACGTCGGTGATCAAAATTGCGGTAAATGACTGAAATCACGAAGATAAAGAGCTATCTTCTAAAAATAAATATATTAAAAAATGTAATAACAGTTTAAATCTAGCTTAACATCCAGGATAGAAAATATTTACTTTCAAGACAGTAATTACGGGAAAAAAGAATCACTGTGAACATTGTTTGAACAACGTGACAAGAGAATTAAAGGGCCTGAGTTAAGTAATATAAGTTTTCATGGCTGACTAGCATCTAATTTGAATATGAGACAAAATTTACAAATTTACATGCTGTGTGCGGCAGCAACAAGCTTATTCACTTCTTCTTGCCATTTAGGAACTTTGACACCGATGGTGTGACGTTTGATGTGTTTGGCTAAATGATCGGATCTCATAAACTTTCTGTCACAAACGGGGCACATGAAGCGTTTCTCTCCAGTATGTGTTCTTTTGTGTCTCGACAGTTCGTCAGATCTGGCAAATTTCTTATCACAGCTAGGCCATCCACAGATAAAGGGTCTTTCACCTGAAAAGATAAAAAATACAATATAGTCCAGGACAAGCAACCTGTTATTAACGGAAACATGCTTAAACTAAAGCCAGCTGTTTGGCTTCTGGCTCCAGATGGTCATATCCAACTTTAAATTTAAAAAAGAAATAATCTCTGTGTAAGGAATTGGTTTAAGCAAGTAAACCTGGACCAAGCATTATTCTCTACAAATCTCAAGTTACTGACACTAAAAGAGAACTTGTGTTTCAATTTCGTTGTTTTTGGGATATTTTTGGGTTTTTTTATGTATGGATTAATTGCAAAAGAATTATGGTACACACCTGTATGAGTTCTAACATGAGCCTTCAGGTGGGAGCTCTTCATGTACGTCTTTTTACATCCAGAGTGAATACAGGCAAACGACCTCAGTCTAGGAGCATTCAATGTCTGATTATCCTCGATGACTGAATCAAGGGAGGGAGCTGGGGCTATTTTACAGGTACCCCAACAGGAAGCACCAATGTTATTGTTGTTGAGATTATGCTGAGTAGGCTTGGCTGGGCAGCTGTTTATTTGCGTAATGTTTGCAAGTTGGGCCGCGTCGGCCTGATTGATAATGATGACTTGAATAATTGCGGGCTGTTGCTGCTGCTTAATAGGTTGATTATTTGCTGCTGATTTTTGTTCCTGACTAGGTTGGACGGAGTGATTTGAGAGATCAATGGGAGAGAGTACTTCTGTATCGCTAATTTCCATTGACTCTTCATCACAAGGTGGTTTTTGTTCCTCAACGTTGTTTTCAGGACATTTCGGCAAACTATAATCCAGTGGTACGGAGTATCCAGCGGCAGCTTGGGGTGGGTAAGCTGAAGCAGCAGCGGCGGGTGGGCTACGGCTATGAGCTGCGCTTGCTGTTCCGACAGAATTCTCAGGAGTGCAGTGGATTACACTGGGACGAGGTGAAGTAGCAGCGGTTGGGATGAGCGTGGTACTGGATCGAGCAAATGGGATCAGGTAGGGCTGCTGAGTATTATTGTAACTTGATACAATCGGAGTAGAGACAGTGGAAACACTGTAACTTGATGATGTCATCATCGTAGAACTGCTGCTACTTGCCTAAAAATAAGATAAGATAGGTGTTATTTTGCATAGATACAAACGATCTACAGCGTCATCTGAGCAAACAATTGACGGATATTCGTAGACAGACTGTAAGAATGGCTTCGTCCAGCAAACTTGGCTTTGGTTTATATATATGACCTCGGCATGGTTTTTCAGGCACCACCAATCTATATGACATCACCATCAAAAACCTATCAATATATATATATAGATATATATATATACTTTTATTGTCAGCAACAATTCATTTTTTACTGACAATAAAAGCATATATATATATTGATAGGTTTTTGATGGTGATGTCATATAGATAGATGGTGGTGCCTGAAAAACCATGCCGAGGTCATATATATAAACCAAAGCCAAGTTTGCTGGACGAGGCCAGTCTTACATTCTGTCCACGAATATCCGTCAATTGTTTGCTCTGATGACGTTGTATATCCTTACCCTGCGATTTAATTTAACAACATTAGATCAAAAATTGGACTGAACTGGACTTTCATCGCCATTTTGGTTAAAATATTGTTTGACACATACCATAATTTTGAACTGGATAATCATTATATATACTACATTTAAAATATGGACCAATAGCTAAGGTACCATATAATGGGCTAGCAAGCTAAGCTAAGGATTAAACTATTATAGTCCCTTACCGACACAATCACAGAGTTAGTTGTGGTGGACAGAGAAGTTTCCTTTGTGCAGTGCACTGTAGTAGTTTTATCTTGAGATGTCTTGCTCATAAAAGCTCTCATGAGCTGGCGATGGCCAAGTTTTTTCATAATCCCTCCAGTGACTGGAATGTCTATTTCATTGTAATTATCTTCTCCTGAAGAGGATATTCCGCTGTCAGCCGACAAGCTGTTAGTATCGCTGTCCGAGGATACGGAGGGAGTTGGAGACATACCTCTTATTTGGCTAAACGCTAACAGGGTGTTAACAGCATCCCTTTCTTTACTACCCTCGCTCTGAAAATGTAAGAGATTTAAATAATTAGAAGCAATTGTCAATGTCATAAAGTAACAAGTATTTCTGTTGAGTACCAAAAACATTTAATTTCCCAGAACAAACATTGATTCATTGAAATATCGTGCACCAGGGGCGTGTATTCTAAAAAATTTCACTCACTGACTTTTTAGAGATGAGCATAATGATCGGGCGCAGCCCGATCCACACGCCGTAGGCGTGGCGGGTGTGGGTGTGTGTCAATACACCGGGCTTTTGATTGGCTTGTTGAGCTCAAGGTCAAAAGTCAAACTCTGTATGTACCTTAATTCCTCATTTATAAGACACCCCCCCTTGGGAAAAGTAAAAATGCTCCAGTTATAAAGCACCCATTTGAAAAAAAATCTGCCTTCATTGGGATTCGAAACCACAACATTTTAATATAGAGTGATTACCAGGCAGCCGCTCTACACACTGAGCTATTCAGCCTGGCTTGCACATAGTAATCACAGATTTTGGTTGACGGATATCCGTGGTTGCTAATATACGCCACTGTCGTGCACCATTATTATGTATCCGGTTTATGCTCTACTAAAATAGCCCTGTATACAGCCATCTATAGTATAAATACAATAAAAATCTGCCTTTCACCTGCACAAATCATTTTGGAATGAAAGAATAAAAGAGAGGTGTAGTTAATACTCATCATTAATTACCTGTGTGTTATGAATCATTCATTAAAGATATTCATAATATGAGTTTAGTCGTGAATTTAATTATCCTTATATTCCGTCCATCTAGCTAAGGATATATATATCCAAACACCAGCGAAAAATTGGTTGTGAAAATTTGCGCTTAAGTAAGTAATATACTGACTGGATGCGCCTTGATAAATGAGGCGTGTTTTCCTTTTTGTTATGTTATGTTGGCAATTTCATTCTTTATTGAAATTAAATGAAAGTCCAACACGTTGCCAAATGCGTCAAGCGGTAAAATGATCGTTGACCTCAAAGCAATGATCATGTTGGGAATTCCTGGGATATTCCATTTTTGATTGGCTAATGCCAATAATGAGGAGACCAGTCACATAATGTTTTCATGTCAACTTCAAACTGATTGGATGTTGATCATTCGCATACGGCATGCTTGAGCATTACTACTCTAACTGAAATTTTACTACAATTAAAAATGTAAACACAGAATTTTCAACCTAATAAATCCAGTCCAGGTGATGCAATACAGTACTGTATTGCCACAACAGAGTCGTCACCTCAACAAATTAAGCCCGTACTAGTGAGCTAATAAATATCCCTAGACTGTCTTCATGATAATTGAATGTATTGTATATATGTGTACGAGAACAATCAAGCATTACTAACATTTTCTTCTTTCTCAATCGCATAAAACGCTGATCAAAATAAATAGCTGCTTACCTCATTCCAATGTATCATGTCAGGGCTTGCTGGTGGTGATAATGGTAGAGTAACAGTTATCATTCTTGAATCCATTTTACTTTTGGCAAGATTTCTATCCAACTTTCCTCCCAACTTGTCGTAGTGTATGAAAATGTTCTTTTGTTAGAATCCAATATGATATACACAAGTATGATCAATACAGGAAAACGGGTGTGAATAGGTGTATCCAATCAGCAGCAGGGGGTGTATCAAAATAAACCAATCAAAGGAGAGAAGATAACAACACGCTCCAATGATGTACTGAGGTGAAAGCATGAACAGCGAGTGATCACGGGTATCATTCATCCAGGGCATGATCAAGAAGGAAATGCAGTCATTGATTGGCCGCTCAACAGACAGTAGATCATTAGCATGTTTCATGATATAACACGCTCCTAGGGTATGTAATGAGTGATCAACAGTCCAGTGAATGCTCAATCACGTTTTACTTTTAGATTCCAAATTCACGAGTGTGTGAAGGTTGACGACTGATGACGCAACAAAAAGTTTCATTTTTTGACAATCGAATCAATTTCGGATTCACATGTGAAGATTTTACAGGATTAACAGTGTACTATTGTATTATGATATAACCTTTTATGGGACATGTCGCCAGTCACATCATCAAGTTTTTATGGTTAGAAAGGAAGGCAACTGATCTATATTGATAATTCATTAACCAACTGCCTGTTCTTGAAGTTGAGACATAACTTGTCTCATTATTCATTATCATCTATGTTGGTAACTAAGTCACTATGTAAGATTGAGAAGTAGAGACTATGCCCTGCCACTGCCACTCATTGGAAGTGAGTGTCTTAGACAATATTATAATTTTGAATTTCCTAGGAACCATGCAGGAATATAGTTTCAGTACTCTTCTTATAAATCATCAGAATGTTTGGGTTATCCAGAAACTGCTGTGATGGGCTTCAGCATGAAAGACAATTTATTTGAATGTTTGTCATACCAGTTCATTTATTGTAATGCTTCAACAACAAAAAAATAGCATACATAATTCACATTGTTCATATTGTTCACAACCACTCACTACCACAGCTCGGGAAGGTGATCTTCGGCCTTGATCACCTTCCCGAGTACCATTAGGGGATTGCTCTGCATGCTACCGGTAGGTACATTTCTTGAAAATTGGACATGTGGAGGAATTATTATCTATAGTATGAGTCAGTAGCAGGATTTGACTGTACAGCTTATCGAAGTACATCAGTGAAGGACGGAGCAAAAATATCACCTGAGTATTAGCAACAATGAATACATAAGTTAGTGGGGCTTTGGTTTCAAGGCAACCAAATTGTGATGCAAATAAATTATAATAATATTACTCAATATTTATATCAGAGAAGGAAAAGGGAGTGCTAAAATATTAACATGACTGATTAAATAGCGTATGACACAAATACATGGATAGTTTAAAACTTCCCAGACAGGAAATATTACGCACACCTACATCACATAGTAGGTCAGCTCTTTGGTTAGTGCACAGCCTCAGGAATCACTCTGTCCGGCAGAGTTTAGGATGCACCAATGGCCTTGGAGACATGTCCACAGTTTGTTTAAATACCAACCCAATGTAGGTCAGAGGTTGTCTAGTCAGGAGTATACATTGTTGTATTATCCGCAATATATATAAATACAGTTTTTCAGCACCCATCGCAGCAGATAATATTTCGTTAAAAGTGTGTGCGTGTGTCCCTTTCATCGATTAGTGTTTATCCACGTCTCGTCTGTCAGCGTCTGGCCTGAAGGAGGTCTGCAAAATATCAGGGAAAACTTATGGAAAACCATTGACTTATTATTTGGTAAAGTCTAATAAGTCTATGAAGGTCTAATGGGAAAAACGTGAGACTTTTGAATATACTATAATATTGGCTAGCTGATGTAACATCAGCGAGCTGTTAGCAATGCCAGTATCTTTGCATAGTGGCATCTTTGCATCTTTGCTGCTGGTGTTTATGCCAAGCTGTTGATTAAGAAAATAAAATAGTAGGTCTGAGCTCCTAGCCATCGCGGAATGTGAGCTGTGTCACGTAAACAACAAAGAGTGGCTAGTGGCTAGCGTGGATATTGGACTTTGACAAGGTCATTGTCTGAGAGTTTAGACTCACACAATCCAATCAGGAAGGCCATGGGATGAGGGCGTGATTAGGGTATATCAGTATTAGTCAGTGAAGGCATTGTGCCAATTAATGACTGGTGTGCGTGTATATGATGGAGTTCTAACTCCTTGATGAGTATTTGAGTGATAAACTAAACCCATCAATTTGAATGATTGATAAAACTCTTATTTTTCTTCTACTCGCAAAGCACAACAATTAACAATATTAGTCGATTGCTACATGTGACTTTTGTTTACACAAAAAAGGGGACTATTTCACTTGGATCCATGACCATTAAACTCTTAAACTCTTTTTTTTTGTCATAAGAATACTCAAGTGTGCAACAATTGACTTTGGGACGTACACTAACGCAATCGCAACTAGCATCTCACAAAAGCTACATAGATTAAGAAGAATACAGGAAAGGGAAGAAATAGGCATCAATAGCCAGACATATGAAGGGCGCCCTCTCTCTAACCGTCCTACAAGAATCCAGATCCAATTTGATTCAGGGTACAAATCAAAAACTAATTCAAGGATTACAGTATCACAGATCAGGCTGGTAGACAGTTATATTTTCAGTGCAGTTGAGGTCAGCTCAAAAAATTAGTTGTCATGGTAGACCATAAACAGAACAGCATCACTCAATGAATATTCACCTGTGTCATGTATAAGACTCAAATCAAATATGTGATTTGAGCTTCAAATAAATAAATATGAGACCTAGTGATAGTGGATGGGTAATGGGTGGGCATACTTGAGATGATACTTATCAAACATACAGATCACCCTCCCGAGGCATGGTCTAGGATTCTTAATCACCATTAGATAAAGCCTGCTCAGGTTCATCAGGTATGTAGAGCAAATGATTTATAAATTCTATTTTCCATCAGCGCTAGAACGCATGTCCTATAAAGTATTTCACGCTGGCTGTCTATGATTTTTCATATGTTGCTAAGGAAAATGGGATGAGACATTGAATGCGTATAATATCTATATTATATATGTTATGGATGGGACAGCATATATAGGCCAGACTCATCTGTGATTTGACCTAGCTCCTCAAAAACGCTGGAATGTGGTTATGATCATAGCCTACTCATAATCTATGAAATTTAAATAATCAAACAACTATCTGCTGGTGTACCTTCCTTTTACCAATCATATCAATTCTGGAGTGTAAATACACAAATAATAAATTTGTTCATTCATTTTTCAACTTTTTTTGTCATTTTGAATAGCCATCCTATTTGTGCTAATGCGCTAAAATCTGAATTTGAATTTACTGAAATTGAAGCTAGGATACTTTACTCCTGTATGTAAAGTTAGAAGGCGATATTTGTCTCTTAGAGCTTTGGATGCAGGCATTCTATCAATACAAGAATTCAGTGGATGGAAACAAATTCATTTTCGTTTTGGGTACTTGATGTGCGTAGTTGTCTACCATGTAAAAAGCTTGTGGTTATGAAACATTCATTCAGAGATGGGCCCATAGCCAAATGTTGCCCAGCAGACTAAGCCAATTAAACTTGAAAATTTACCATTAACCTTCGTTTTGGAATTAATTGTTGGTTAGCTTTCATCTGAAATGCAGGTATCAACCGGTATCAAGCCTATTTATCATTTGGTAGAAAAGATTGCCGTGTGATATAACAAGAAATATGTATTGATGCATCATCGGATTATTTGGCACTTGTGGGTGGACTTTCCAACAAGAGGAAATTTACACAATTTTACAACTGGCACTAACTCAGGATTGTAAAATTCAAAGAGTTAAATTTTTAAAATGATGTGGTGACATACACATGTCCAGGCCAATCAGAAGTGAGCAAATTCTTGCTAGGGCATGTCATTGAACGATCCGCATGGTATATTTTTGTTTATCTTTTTATTTTTTTATTATTTGCTACATAACAGCAGTACTGCCAAATTTGGAAATTAGAGTAAATCATGGTTTTTAGCCCGGCTCCATGGAATAACTATAATCCCTGTTAGTCATGTGGTACCAGCAGCATCACATAAATCGTAAAAATTTTGGAAGAACCCCTTATTCTCTGTATATTCAGTTCTGTGCTCCTGTACTTATCACTGAAATCAAACAGCTTGATTTCACAAATCATGTTTAGATAGAATTATATTCAGAAGGCTCATTGTACCATTCACTACCACTAGTACTAACCTAGTCTAGGCCCTCCAGACTCTAGCCTGCCCCCCCCCCCCCCGCAGAGACTAACCTGTTATGTACTAACCTGTTATGGTTTTGTTTCGTCATAAAACGGTCGATAATGTCATCAGGGTCATCTAGTGATATATCATCACCAGCAATGGCTTTTAGTTTTCTCAGTCGGTCCTGATTCTTCCGTGTAATTCGATCTGGATCCACGCTGACCAGCGATTCAGTGTCTCTCTAGATAAAATAGAACAAAGAGAGTTGTTAGTGATGAGCCACCCAGTCAGTAGGCATGATCACGCCTGATTCATCCCATAGACCCAAAAAAAGACTCAAAACTTTACTAAGGCTATGTAAGTAATGTTAGGCCCAACCAGGATTATCAAGGTAGTGTAATGTATGATGTATAATGAGGTTGGCAGATATTGCAAGCTGTTTTGAGACAAGAAAAATTGTATAATATAGGTAATGTGAGACATAAGGGAACTAGCATGTAGTCAATCGCAAATTTGCCAGACATACTGGGACGTCACATTTGGGTCAATCAAAATCTGATTCACTAGATTAACTAAAAAGTGCACTCATTATTGAATGATTAAAAGCCATGATCCACACCACAAGGACCACTAAATCTTGGTTTAGCAAAATTGCAAATGTTAGAGAACCATTGTGATGTGGGTATAGGAAGCGCATAGGAAGCATAATCATAAAAATAATATGCTTCCTCAGTCAAAGATTATAAATGCCTCAGTTAACATATTATTATGCTATTTAGGCTGTAAATGTTATAAGCATTTTTTTTCAGTTGCCAGGGTATTCAAGTAACACACTACATTAAAAAACTAATGACTATTTATCAAGTCAAAAGATAGCCATTTTTTTTTCTATTTTCTTCTTATTTTGTATATATTCAGTTTATTTATAGGCCAGTGCAGAGCACTATTGTATGTAGTGTTATGGAAACAAACAGGTGTTAGCTAAAGAATTAGGCTATTTGATATATACATTTTAAGGAAGTTAAGCCAGCTATTTGTGGACAGGCTATTCATCTAGCGAGAAATTGGCTTTGTCACGCTGTCAACTGGTGTTTTTTGTCCCACATATAAAGCAAACACCAGTGGACTGCATGACTGCATGACAAAGCTATCACCATTAACTACGGTCTAGCCTCACTACGGTTCGTGAATAAACCCCGAAATAGCTGGCCTTATATTTTAGAAATAGAAGAATTGTTAGTTCACGAATGAAAGGAGCAAAAACAATCTTAACCTGCGAACTAAGGCTAACTCCATCTCTCTCATCTTCAAAGATGACCTAGCACAACAAAAAATAATAATGGATGAAAAACAATATCACGACAACCATGTTATATTTGATCGTCCGCCATTGAAATGGATGAATTTATTTTTTACTGTTGGCTGTTTCAAGAAAGGTTTCATCAATTTTTTTACAGCAAATTTTCTCATGTTCAACTTAACATAAACCAGAACACTGCAACAATGAACAACGAAATCAATATAGTATCAGTAAGTTACCATGTTGTCATCTGAATTTGACATATGCTGCTGGGACAGCAAATTCTCGTGACTGTTGCACGCATCACTCTATGCAAGAAAACCATATTTCTGTGAATTATTAAAATAAGCGAATCAAAACTTTTTGCTCCTTCTTCTTTGAGGAGCTGGCCATGCAAGCATCCCACCAAACATGAACTACATTAATAAGCCAAATCTCAATATTATTTAGAGTGTAGTAGAACTGTAGAACTGTAGAGCTGTAGAACTGAATTTCTATAAATTTATGGATGGCCAGTGATTTATGGTGCTTAGTGATTACTACATGCACACATTATTACAGCTTGAATAAGACTTGGCCCTACTGCTAGCTATAAATCAGGATAGCAGAGCGCCTCAGGTAACTGACCATGAGGTGGATTGACTAATGTATGTGATTTGATTAAATGGTGCCAAGAAAAAAGTGTTTCATAACCGGAATGTTGTTCCACACCAGGAATCAAAGAGGTCACAGTGAACCAGATAAGCTGAACAAAGGTCCAGAAAACTGCAATGAGCTGGCATAAATAAGCCATAAAGATGGGTTTCATAAGTCGGTTTTAGTGCCACAGAATGTCCATGTTAAATTTTAACACGCACACAACACGGCACAAGCATAGACCTTTCGTTGCTGTTTGGCGTCTTGGCGTCTCTGATAATGTTTCACCATATCACCAGGGCTTTCAGGCGTCACTAAATACTGCCTCATCATATGAGCAAACTCCGCATCCTAACACCAAACACCAAGACTCAATTATGCAGCCTTACAATTTATACTCTATTGCTAGATTTCTACCTCTACCATTAATATTATAAATTCAGAGAACAAAATTGTCATGTCTAGTCATGGCACCAGAGCCTTGCAACTATTTGACAGAAATTATAGATTGTAATATTTTACTCAGTAGTGGGCACATCAAAGCATAAATTGCAAAGAACAAATATATATAAACAACATCAAAAGTACATGTACTATACTACACATACAGTACATACTATACCGTGTGGTTGGAACTCACTGTCCATCGGACTAGCTCATCGCACTATCTATGCACTTACTATGCATGATATACAAATTCATGGCTCCACATAAGACCATAGTGTTTACCACTACAGACCTACTCTTATATGTATGTCATATATACTCAAGTGTATATCACATATATATACCTGTATATATGATATACCTTTATAAAGCAACTTAAATATGCAAGCAGGAGCAATTGTTGGGCAGTTGAATTAGAGTTTTCAAGCAAAAATGATCACGCTAACTCACATCCTGTGATGGTTTCATTTTATCTCGACGCCTGCGTCGTGCATTCTGGTTCGTTGCCAATGTATCGAAATCATCTGGAAAGGCTGCCCTCATACCATTGCTGTCTGTAATGTGAAAATGACAATAATTATCGGATATTTTACTGCGCCTACAGCCCCATAGGCCGGCGTTGACTATTTACCAACCATAACGTGCTCTAGAATAGTATGATTACCATGATTGTAGTTTAAGCGCTCAAACGGTTGCGGGATGCTTGTAAAGGCATTTCAGTATCAACCTCTTTTCCAAACCAAGCCAAACCAGGGGGTTGGGAAAGTGGTTGATAATGAAATGCTACTACCAGCTATCCCCGACACCGTTTAAGCGCTTAAGCTACCATGATTGATATTTTATTATGATTTGTATATCGTTTGACAGCCCCAAATCGGTCCCAAGGACTATCTCACGATGATACTATTTTAGTTCTAGGTTAATCTGAGGTATATTTGCAGGTTGGAACACTAAAACCCCTCTCATTGGTTAGTCTGGGATATATATATATATATATATATATAGAGGATAGTTTTTTCCATAACCCGATCAATCCCAAGGACTTTGCATACATAGCGGTTAATCTGTGTGCGATTTGTCAGGTTTCGATAGAGGATGTATTTCTGCTATCCAGCTGTAGGCGATTTTATTCTACATCCTATTCATTCAGCTTCATTGTGGTTTCCACAATATTCAATAAGCGGCTTAGTTATTCTGAATGATTTTGGCTTCACCACAGTGTCTGCAAGTGACCATCGAACACAGAGTAAGGACACAGAGTAAGGATATATCTCGCGCATCATATCCATATTTGCCTAAGAGATGTCGCACAACGAAGCAGCAAAACAGCTTTTTTCAATTTTTCATGTCATTTTATAACAACAAATTTGTGTATGTAGAGTGATATTTTTAATCTCATCAAAACTCTTATTTTTTTGCAAACATTCAATTTTTATCATCGCCATGATAACAGAATGTAGAATAAAACGATTACGATTACTCTGTGGTAAGGATATATCCTTACTCTGTGATATGAGGGTATATTGTATTATGTGTGCTATCTGGTTATTTGTTTATTCGTTGGGCATTGACCGCTGAGGAAGCTATTTTGAAAACATGTTGACCAATTTAAGAAAACCTTAAAAATTATTGTATTTCATAGTTGTTTACAGTTATGGAGTGTATGTACGCTGTCTGTCTGACAGTACACTATCTTTAGGTATAGACATTATGCTGTTTTCGCATATCATGCGTTGCTCGTGAGGGCTTCGAACCCCCTAAACATGACACTTTTGAAACAAGAGTTGACCGAGTTCAAATAAACTTGCGAATTACAATATAACCCATGCGTAATCTTTGTCTACCGTCTATCTAGGACTCAATCACGCTGTACACAAGTGGGAAAATGCAGCAACAGGTTATTGCTATGAAATCATGCACTGAATCACTGCTATGTGCAAGAGATGATTTTCTAGCCACCGAGATATAGGTCCTCAAAGGGCAACGCCCATCATGCCCTGTAGAGCTAGAATCCATATATATATATATATATATCGGTCAATGGTCAATGGTATAGCTATAAAAAGTGGTAAACAGCTGTTGTTATGAGTGACACAGGGTTTTTGTAGTTGGCGCTAGTGGTTAAGCTATAGTAGCGCATTTTGGGGTTGTCATTTATTTGCTTGGGTAAAACAATATGGCGAATCACATGCCAATTATCAGATTTTATCAAGATTTTCCCCAACTTCAGGGCACTATGAACTAAAAATTGAGCATTTTTTTACACATTTGTATGTTATAGAGCGATAAAGAGGGGACAACTTTAGTGGTTGAGAAACGTTGTGAAGAATCTTTATTTTAGTAAAGCTAATGGTTTCAACTGTGTCCATATGCTATCTAAAGGTTGCCATGGTTTTCTTAATTAGACTGAGACCTAAAATATGATACCAAATATGGCCGGGACCACTGGGACACTTGACCACTGCATCAACTGGACTCGGACAGGGAGAGTCAGAAACAAAGTAAGCATCGTTCCAACTATCTAAAGATTTCTATTCCAAATTCTTCTAGTTTTAAATTAGGACTGGCAGGCAGAAACATTCCCTCAATGTGCCAAGTTTAAAACAGTCCCAAAACTCATTTAATTGGATTTAAAAATAAGAATCGGAATTCTGAAAGAGTCATGGCTTTGCTATAATGCAAAGAAAGTTTTGTCCGCATTTTTTGAAAATGGCTGAAAATAGAAGTTTTTTCGCTCAGTTTTGGTTTGTACGCACCAGTTACCAAACCACCTGTCCTGTAATGATTTTAGGGACAATAGAAGGTATAACGTAGAAGGTAAATTGTTTTTTGGGAAAAGCTGGATTTACATGTTTCCTATGGATTCAACTTTCAAAACTATTTTCTTGCACACATACACATAAATATGAAATTTTCGCAAGCGGGTATGTTATGGTGAATCAGCGACCTTGCTCCGGCAGTAGGATTTGACTGGCACAAAAAAAGTGTTATTTTTAAGCTGGAAGAAGTTTGGCAGATGTCATTTCGTCCCTGTGCAACAAAACAGACCCACAAATTCACCTATGTTGTATGTACAGTAAAGCCTATATCATATCCTTGACCATTTAAAACCGATGACCAGACCCACAAATTCCCCTTCATTGTGTGACCAGTAAAACCAGGATTCCTTCCTTATAACAGCCCACAAACCCACTGGGTAGGCTACCACAAATCAACCACTGCATTCTCCATGTTGTATACCATTTTTCATACCACTGTTGTAACTTGGTTATCAGAATAACAGAGAAGAGAATAGAAATACTACATACCTATAAAAGCTGAATCGGATTGGAGAAGTGATGTAGCGGTGGTTGGTTTAGCTATAAAATAGAACAATCAAGTAATCAGTATGGACACTAGCATTTGAATCAGAGCAGATCTGCGCCACCCTTTACTGAACGATATTGCGGAGATATTGCAATCATACTGTTAGTAGGACAATTGTGAAAAGAATTTCAGGGAGGTTCATTAAACAGAGCAATCAAAAAAAATCAGTGAAGATTGATATAACTTAGCCAAGGAAA
The DNA here is from genome assembly GCA_914767715.1 of Membranipora membranacea. Taxonomy (NCBI): domain Eukaryota; kingdom Metazoa; phylum Bryozoa; class Gymnolaemata; order Cheilostomatida; family Membraniporidae; genus Membranipora; species Membranipora membranacea. The sequence goes on from OU612068.1 coordinate 16,534,583, forward strand.
GCTTATGTTTGACATTTTTGCAAAACAGAAAGTTGTTTTCAAATATCCGGCCATATCCTCTTTGTAAATTTTTTCATGTTCAACGAAGTATCATACATATTAAAAGCCAGCCAGCAAATTCTAATGACACATGTGATTGACACTTGGATGACATTTACTGCAGGTGTCAGTGTCAGAAATGTACTTTACTTGGTCGAGTAAACTACTTGTATTTTAGATCAAGTTTGATCCAATTTGCCCGCATTCCAGTCGTTCCCATTCTACTGGTGAGCCTGCGGAGGTTCAACACAGGCAAACTGGATCATACCTGATGTACATGTGCGTGAGGACCAAACCTTTCTCCCGGAGAATAGTGTCACACCGCAAATAGAAATTTGCTGGCAGGAAAACAGAGTAGAATTTCTTCATCACAGTTTTTGTGAAAACAGTGGCTAACCTAGATCAAGATCAGCTTCTCAGTAAAAGGGAGAATTCCAAACTTGATCTAGGCTCACCACATCAAATTGGGAGGGTTTTAAAGGGTTATTGAACTTTCGTAACAGCAGTTTCCAGCACCAAATCCAAAGGCACATGTACAGAAGAAAACTCAGGTACAGCGGACACCGATCAAACAAATTACGGGTTCAGAGGAAAGCAGAAGTGATCAGACAATTGTCGTTACAATGTGCATAAGAAGTCAAACCTGAAGGATTGGGAAGGAATGCAGTTGTCCCAACCATTGAACGCTCTCTCATTTTTCCTACTATTACTATAATACAAATATAACAACATTCTAATTCTAGCTATTGGATATAGATAGACTGTAGCGGTATGAGAGAGAGAGAGTCGAAAATGGTGATTTTGCTGGGAAGTGATAATAGAAAGAGATATGGAATTGGGATATTGTAAGTGAAAAAAAAATTTCGAACATGTCAAATCATTTAGGTGAATATCATTTGCACAAACCTTAATTTTTTTGCTGCTGCAGATATTAAACAGAAAGTGGAGTGGTAGCTGTTTGCTATAGTGTTGAAAATAAGAGTTTTTTTTTGGTGGAGACAGGGATTGTGCCCACAATGAGATATATTACTAAAATAGAACAACCCCTCAACAGAGATGGCAGTGAAATTTTTTTTCCAGGTTAAAATGTACAGCATGTAAGGTTATGTTGTGTTGATATGTCTTTCTATTAAGTTTTCTGGAGAGAATGACAATAGTAAAAGGGCGAGAGAGAAGAAAATAATGAAAATATTTACGTTTTGTGGGCGGTGCAGGAGAATGCATTTGTTTTAGCGCTTCACAGGAGCTGGGTTCTAGTGGATACAGCTTGCGGTTTGAGGTGGTAGATACAAAGTCTGAAATATGAATAGACAGAGAGATCCTAAGGATCTACGAGACATCAGAGGATGGGAGAGGCAGTGATAGAAAGAAACACTTTTGAGAAGGGAGTAACGCAGTTGAGCATGCTCTTATAACACGGAGGATGGTTTTTATTTATTTATTTATGCATGGTCTTTATTTGTCATTGACTTTGATTGGCAATAATAAAGTATATATATATGTGTATATATATATATATATATATATATATATATAATTTGATTCACAGGAATCAAATTCGAAAGATGGGATTCTCAATTAAAATTACGTTGCCAGAGGTAATTAGCAACTGTAGGTGAGGTTGCAGCAAAGCTTCTTGAAAGTCACCAGTTCCATATATCTATTAGAATTTCCTGTTGGATTGATAAGCAGAAGTTACGAGCTCAAACTAGCTATCAACTCTTGGCTACTGTGGCTGTATAATTTGTTAGCTTGGAGGTGTATTTATGAAGTTGACTTACGAGGCGGAAGCTGGTCTTCACCATCCTCTGGATCCTGTTTGGTTTTACAGGTAGAGACCGGCTTCTTATTTAGCGCTATTTCAAAAACAAATTACGGGTTCAGAGGTAAGAAGAAGTGATTTTGTTGATGCATTTAGAGGACATGCAACAGGCAGCGGAAGTGAAAGTGGAATGGTAGCTGTTTGCTATAGGCTTGGAAATACAAGTGTTTTTCTGTGGAAAAAGGGATTGTGTCCACAATGAGATTTATTGTAAAATGGGACATCCCTTCAAGAGCATTTGCAAAGGTTGGTGATGTGTTTTTTTTCAGATTGAAATGTACTTATGTATTAATGTTAGGGTTGTGTCGTTCTATTAAGTTCTCTGTGTTATCTAGAAGAATGACAAGTGAAAGAGCGAGTGACGGAGAGAGATAGAGAGTGAAAGAGAGAAGAAAACAATGAAAATATTTACGTTTTTTTGGTGGTGCAGGAGAATGCATTTGTATTAATGCTTCACAAGAGGCACCATCTAAAGGAGATAGCTGGCGGCGTGAGGTGGAAGGTGCTGAGTCTGAAATATGAATACACTGAGAGATTCAAAGGATCTACAACACACTAGAAGACGGAAGAAGGAAGTAGTGGTAGAAAAAAACACTGTTGGTTACTGCGATTGAGAAGGGAGATATGCAGAGGGGCACGTTCATATAACACCAAGGATCGCAGGTAAATTATTTGAGTGTGAGGATTCTCAGTTAAATTTAATTCCCAGATGGTATTAGCATCATAAGGTGTGTGGCGGCAATAAGATAAGAGGGGTGACAACTTTGAAACATTTGAATTTGAATAAATCTATTAGAATTTCTTGATGGATTGATAAGCAGAAGTGAAGAGCTAAATCTAGCTATCAACCCTTGACTACTATAGATGTCCAGTTTGTGAGCTGAGAGATGTATTGACTTACCCAGATGAAGCGGATCTTCACTATTCGGATCCTGTTTGGTTCTACGGGCGGAGACGGGTTTCCTATTCCTGGCTATCTCAAATACATCAAGGTCTCTTGGCCTGGACAATGAAATATAAGACTCCAATAAAATTGCAATCAGGAATATGTAATTATATTAATGGTGAATTGATGACACCTACATTGTGGAACAGCCATATCATATGAAATCAATTATCAATTAATCAAGTATCATAATACCATCAGTAAAGGAACTTACTCTATTTGTTCGGACCTTGCATCGTAAATGTCTACATCCAACTGAAAATAAAAAGCAAAGTCATATTGTTGCAGAATCAGATATTCCAATGAGAAAAATGACAAAATGATCTTGAAATTAATTTGCGGCAGAAAACGACTAAATGTTCATCGTTCAATGGTAACATTTTGACCCTGATCTACCTGTTTTTTCTTCCAATCCCCTCGAGTGATGTTGTTTCATACTGTTTTAACCCCTCGATAACACAATTTTACTACATCGATAACATCCACATTATGTTAAATGAGATAAGTACAGCATTACAAGCAGGACAAAATAGCTATTAACGGACAATAATAGTAAAAGTTGTCTTCTCTGGCCATAACAGAGGACAACTCCCCATCTATTATGCTGAAACGTATGAAAGGGTTATTTTATTGACATCAGGGAGGTTAGGAGAGTGTTTATATCTCGCCTAGCTTCCCTGTATACAAGTGAGTACAGCAGATGTACTATAACATAGTTTTTAGACACCATATTTATATATCTACCTTCGGATCCTTCTTATGGTCAAATCTAACAATCTATACACATAAAACCGAACATGAATGAACAATGTCTCGCATTATGAAATATCACTAGCTAACCCACTACGCCACCCCTGTGCAAGCATTCTAGCCAATTCAACTTAATTCATTCAATTTTTAAAATTATTTTCATTGAACCACGTCATGCATTACACCAGTATGCATTGATTTGACAGGATTGACATGTAAGTTGCCATTTTGAACATAATTCAGAGCATATCCCTAAAAACACATATAGCTTAATTTAGCTCATCACCTGAAATGGACTGCCGTTCCTTAGGCTCTGAAAAAGTACATTCAAACCAAGATGCAAATCTCCACATAATAAATGGTTATACAATTGCTTTAACCTAAAGAAAGTGATTTATTTTCATATAATTGTTGAAGTCGATTGAAGCAACTATATGTGTGGTTCTTCAAAATTCTCAGGATTTTAAAATTTGTTCTGCTACTAGCGGTTTTGCTTTTCCCTCTCTAACAGGGAGGCAAGAAAATATTCACTCAGGTTTGGTAAATCTGGACTTATGCAACGGCAAGGAGTTGGAAGAAAAAGAGCATTGAGAAACATGGAAAAATTTCTTGCCTCCCTTTGAAAGAAGGAAAATAAAAAATGATAGTAGCAGAACAATTTCGATCAGCTTCCATTTCCTTGGTTACAAGGTCAAGCACACAGGGAAGCTTAGTTACTCACTTTTTGTTTCGTAAGTGCATTCTCTACACGCTGTCTCTCTTGATGTAACTGCTGTCTCATATGCGCAAGCTGGTTCAACACCTCAGCACCTGAAAAAAGATCATCAATAATTTTAAGTGAATTTCAATCAGCATGTTAACTACTTTTGTTTGTCTAGTCTAGCAAGTATTACATCTCCATAATTGAAGAGAGCACCTCAACTTACTTAGGAGCTCATAATAGATAGTAAAGTATAACGGCCAGAACTTATTTAGAGCAGTTAAGCAGGTAAAGTTGGTTCACCAAATTTAAAATCTTAATGATATTTCTCTAATCAGATATCAGTCATCTGTGAAAAAGTCAACTGAGCAATATCTAATAGTTTGTAGTACCTTGACCTATCAGATTGTCTATCAGAACAATGCAAAACACACAGCCCACTTAATGTGTAAACAGTCCAAAAACTACCGTAACAAGCTCATGAGATCATGAGAATTTTCTTCAATTTCACACTCAGCACCAAAATGCATGATCTACGCTGAGATTTAACTTGAACAAGACACAAACGAAGTAAGCAACAATCATTTTAACACTGGTTTTCATCTCACGCTGTTCTTCGCTACTGCGAACACCTGAGATGAGACATGGAAAAACATGAGTTATAGACCAACCCACCAGTAACCAGTTACCAGTAACTGATAAATGGCGTCAGAGCCTTTTTTTAGCTTTTTCATGACTTACCCTTTTCACCCTGACAACATTCTTCCTGGCAAGCTGGAAAGACAGCTAAAACTTACTGTAAGGGGTCACAGCAAGACCAACAACCCTAACACATACGCTGTGTTGCATAGGGTGGCGATGGTGTAGTGGACTGTGCTATGGGACGAGAGAACAGTGAATAGCGGGCATTCTAATTAGTGCCATGAACCTTTTTACTCAATCTTTTTTGGGGATGGTGAGATAGCGCAATCGGTTAGCATGCTTGCTATTCACTGCCAGGCGAGTGGTGCCGCAGGAGTTGCGGGTTCGTATCCCATTGGGGGAGCTTTCAAGGTTGATTATTCCAGCCCCCAGCACCCTCGGGTATACCTATTCTGATATACAGTTGCTTTTTTTTTTAAATTTTCACCACACATGCCACACCATCCCGTTGCATTTAATACCGTTGTCTTTGATGATGACTGAATGAATGAAATAAACCAAACCCATCCAAATCCCGGCCCCTAGTACCCCTCTCAGAGTGTCAGGCCTCAATAGAGCTAATTGGGCAAAAGTAGTCATCCCAAGAGAATTCCTAGGGAGATCAGGTTTATGATAACATAAACAATAGTTTGACTATCCCTCAAATAACTCCATGCTACAATCACATATTAAGCTGATGTTATTTTATAACATAACACTTACTTTGTACCCGACTCTCCGGCCTCTGCCTGCTCTCCGGTCTCTGTTTAGCGGAGGGAGGAGCTTGTGCTCTCACTGGTGGCTGTTGAGGCTCTGGTTCTCTGATGATCGGCTGAGATCCCTGTAGTGATGCAAATAGAGGGTTCAAATCAGCTAAATACATCCTAGACGATTATTGTTAGAAGTAAAATGTACTGTAAATCCCTTCAGTGATTTCTCCCCATATCAATCAGTACTAATAATCGACTAAACGCTACTGTAGCTAAGAGCTACATGCATTCTATATCAAAAAAGCTAATTGAAATGCATGCTCAGGCCTATAGCAATACAGGAAAAAATATTAGCATATCTTGATCGAGTGTGCCATTTAAAGGAATTTTAGATACATTCAACTTTATCTATCTCTCATTATCACAGTGAGTGGGTTTGAAAAGTTTACTGTTTGTGCTATAACAGATCAAACACCGGGCAAACAAAGTAATTAAGATAAAATAATCATGATGTCATGATGTGCAACTCCATTTAATCAAGAATATTTCAATCAATCATAAAGGAGTTATTATAAATACCCATAAAATAAATTAAGATGTTCTGTAATATAATCAATGTAAGTCAACTCAGGGGACGGGTGGCTTTTTTTTCAAATAAGACTCTATAATGAACACATGACTTACCATTATTGCTTCATCATGTTCAGTTTTTGCCCTCTGAGCTGGTAATGGTGGGGACTTCTCTCGGAAGTTTTCCTTCAAAAAAGAAACAAAATATTGTTGGAGTATGATATACTGGTTCCATGTAAAAGACTGAATACACATCCTGTTGAAGTACTATATAATAATATAAAATATTATTAAATGATATTTTAACAATGAAAGTCAAATGAACAGTTAAGCTCTTCTGCTAGCGAAAAAGCATTAGGAGCAAAGACGGATATTAGTGCCTTTGTTTCAAGGGCAGTATGCAACGGAACACTTACAATGGAACTGGGCAGTTGCAATTTATCCCTGTGAGTTGGTATAGGAGGGGAACAGGGCGGTTCTGTTTTATACCTGTGGGTTGGAATAGGAGGGGAACTGGGCGGTTCTGTTTTATACCTGTGGGTTGGAATAGGAGGGGAACTGGGCGGTTCTGTTTTGTACCTGTGGGTTGGTATAGGAGGGGAACTGGGTGGTTGAGATTTATATCTGTGTGTTGGTATAGGAGGGGACACCCCTCTATTCTGCTCATACTGTTGTTGATTTGAGAAAAAGAAATACAAAACTTTGAGAGTAACATCTCCACAGCCCTGTTTTGGTTTCATGTCTTAGACTAAACATACAGCCCCATCCTATATTATATTATAATATATTTCATAATATGAGATCAATCAGGGTCGAATGGAGGATTTAGGAAAAAAAGGAAAATCTGGCGCTTAATGCCTTCATTTCAGGGACAATATGCTACGGACCACTGTAGGATCAAGCTCTATTACTATCGAAAAAGCAATAGGAGCAAAGATGGGGATAAATGCCTAATTAAACTACGGTACACTTACGATAGAACTTGGCGGTTGAGTTTTAGATCTGAGTGTGGGTATAGGAGGTGACCCCCCTCGATTCGCCTCTGACTGCTGCTGATTTCTCTCTAGCTGTTTGGCATGCTCTTCATCTCTCTCTTTAATTTCACGCCTTCTGGCCTCCTCATCACGCTTACGACGTTTTTCGTCCTGTTCCTTTTGTTCTTTCTCAGCTGCGCGTCGCTTTTCCTCGGCGGCCATTTTCATTTCTTCGTTCTTTGCCTTAGTCTGTCAACAACAGAATAAGGTGTAAAAATAAAGCTACGACACCAGAACAGCTGTCATCGGCAGACCTCGAGAATAAAAATCACACTTATTCAAGAAAAGCTTTGACACGGGGGGAGGGGGGGGGGGTATATTGAGTTTCTAGTCCAAGCTTGTTCCAGTTTGCCTGTAATCGGTATTGCTTGCCCCTTACTGACCAGTGAAAGGGGAGCAAACCCAAACGTAGGCAAACTGGATCAAACCTAGTCTCTGAGTTCGCAACACCCTGAGGAAAATGACATATTATGGCTCTGCTTCATTCTCTATCATTCATTCAACAGTGAAACAATTCGATTTAAGCATCCTATCTATCGACTCTTTGGTGAGATCAGCGCATAGCAATGGCCAGCATTAAGTTGTCAATTCTGACTCAGCAATACAAAAAAAAACAGCAAGACATGGTAAGTCATAGACATAAAGGCATGATGACATGACATGACATTTAAGCGCAACATCACTTTATTCACCCTAATAAGGAGGAGGACCTGCGGTATAAAAAGCTCTTAATCATTTCGCATCTCAGGAATTTTTGGGGAAGGAGAAGGTATCTTGGCCACCACACAGGCCCGTAGTTCTCGGGGAGGCAGGGAGGCACTGCCTTCCATAGAAAGATAAATACAGCGGCCTAAAACACTTTAATTGAGTAATCCATGTTAGAATCAGCTCCTCTGGGATTTCCATTTGCTAATTATGTCTTTAATTACTTAGGGAGGAACTAACAGCACCCCTCCTGGTGATGCTTTGGACTCGCCTCGGACTTTTGCCTTCCCTACCATTTTTTCTCAACTACAGCCCTGCCACAGGAATATACGTAACAACAAATCAGTGCGTAACGTGACATTCATAAATTCACATTTGTATATTATAAACATACCGCTTCTTCTTTGGCTTTTGCTTTGGCTTGCTCAGCTTCGTATTCCTTCTGTATTTTGATGCGGTCCTCCTCCAGGCGCCTTATCTCTCTTGCCTCCTCGTCTTTCTCTTTCTTCTTTTCCAATTCTGCCACACGTTTCTTCTCCTCTATCTATAGAATAAAAAGAAAAGAAAATGTATTGGCTATACTATTGCAAGTAAAAACCACACATGTGGTGTACAATTGTAGCAGTTGATTCTATCTTTTGCTAGGCAAAGCAAAATTTCCTGCAAAATAGTCTTGGCTTCTTTCAGCACTCTTGGCAAGGCATGTCAATGTCATGTCAACATATCAATATTTGGCTAGTTGAAATCGAAAACATATCACGGAGTAAGGATCCTTACTCTGTGATATTATAGACTCGATAATAATAATAATCAATTTTTTATTAGGTCGTCAGCCACATGCATCAGCATGAGCTGCCATGCCTGTGTATTTTATCATCAATAAAATATAAAAGCGGCAGCTTTGATTAAAACTGTACAAAAAATCAGATGTAGTTTGTATGCTTACCTGTAATCTCAGGTCTTCCTTGTATCGGTCGGCAGCGGTTTTCTGCTCAGTACTCTGAAATTACAGACAGAGACCCATGTGTTAACAAAACAAGTAAAAGGTACAATGTACAGGTCTGCTTCTTTTCGTAAACTTACAAATAACATAACGTACATTGAATATGTGTACTGAAATAAACCAAAAGAAAGCTAAAAATATATTGGTTCTCTTTTTCTCACTGTCACAATTAAATTTTTCTGGCTTGACTTTCACTGAACTGGCAGGGCAGACAATTTAAAATAATATTTGGTTGATACCGCTAAGACTTATACCATCAACATACCTTTGGTTCACCAAATATTCCGTTACCACCCCGTGCGTGGCCGTCTCCGAGAGTATTACCACTGCCAGATAAGTTGAGATTGAGATCTCCTGCTGTCCTGGGTGTCATAGCAGCGAGACCACCACCAGTCTGAGGTGCTGCAGCAGCGGCAACGGGCACCTGAGGAGCTGATGGGGCCTGGTAATCAGGCCGCGGTGTTTGCCCATTGTTGGCCAACTTCATAGCCCTCAAATCAGCTGAAAGTAAACAATAAATCACCAGTATGACTTCACATAGCAATATGTGATTGTATTCTGGTGAGGGCACTTTACTTGCAGCAGGTGAAGTAACTAGTCATTTGCATCAGTCAAAGTTGAACAGTGAAAAAAAAATTAAGATGAAAGATTTGATTGAGGGCATTGTCAGGAAGTTGAGCGTGTTTCGAAAACATTGACAGTAAAGAAAAAAACACGGGCGTACAGTCTGAGCATTTCTGTCAGCCAAGGTACCTTCTTTACCTGGATGACAGCAATATAATCAGTTCCATCAAGAGGTAATCTCATTTACATTAAGCTTCCAGAGGAGAAACTCACCGACAACATTGCCTGTTTGATCTTTCATAGGAGCACCAGCACCGCCTCGACCAAATGGGTTGTAATTTGCTATCTCCTCGTTCATTTTCCGATCGTAGGCCTCCTGTTCAGCTTTTTTAGCTTGCGCCATTCTGTTTTTCTCCTCCATCTGTCAAAGTAATCGACAGTCATATATATGGCATGGCACACATTTAATTAATATGTATTATATTAATTTATATATTATTTAACTGATATAGAATAATATAATATCAATCCTCAGCACAACAGCAAGATGAGCTGAGTATCAACAACCAATGATGTCATTACAGTGAGAGTGTACTACTTCAATAGCATGATTCTTTAAACAAAATACAATGTATACAGCTATGAAAAATGGTATATTTTACTGAAACAGTAAGTGGAATCTCTGTGAGCGCGAGGCACAAGTCCTAATGCTGTATCACACATTAGATTATGCCTTATTTAAGTTCAAAAACTTATGCTTATACTTATACTGACGCCTCTAAATATCATATAGATAAGCTGTGGAGAAGGTGTGGAGAAGGGTAACTGCTTACCTGTCGTTTCAGCTCATTTTGATATGACATCTGGTTAGCTTTCTTCTGATCTCTGTTATTCCTATCAGAAGGGAATGCTCCAGCTGCTGCTTCTTTCCCATAATCCCTGGGTGTCTGCTGAGGCTGACCCCCAAATATACCCTGCTGCTGAGGGGGAGGCTGTCTCTGAGACCTCTGAGGCTGTTGAGACTGCTGATTGGGTGGTGCCTGGTTTGGATATTGGGGCGGGCCAAGGGGCGGAGCTGTGAAATTTGACAGGGGATCGTGAGTACCATAGTAATTATAGGCATTGTCTGCAGGTGTCTGATAGTGTTGCTGAGGTGGAGGACCACCATAGGGCTGTCCATACCTGTAAAAAACACACCATAATGAAAAATGAAAAAGGGTTTAGCGGTTTGAGATCCAAACATTGATTCTTCTACTATCCATTGTGTCTCAATTCAAAGAAGTTGACTTATTTTTACAGATGAACAAAATGCGAAGTCTACATTTTGATTATGAAACGAATGAAGGAAGCTGTTATTAGAACAGGCGTTTGTAACTACAGTACATACCCCGCTGATGTAGATGGTTGTTGTTGGTTTAAGAAAGAAGGAGCATATAACCCTGTGAATCCGTTCTCCAGTAGTCCAGGACCTAAACCTAGTCGTGTAGCATTCCCTCTCGGAGAGGTGTCAACGAGGTCCCGTCTCTCGTTAAGTATTGAAGCTAAGGGTCGCCTGTCATCGAGTATAGGGCCATCTCTGAAGAAATGAAAATGTTGATAAATGTTGCACTAGAAGTTCAATCCCACTCAGCTCCAATGGTGAGGCATACTAGGGAAATTTAAAAAAAATAATAAAGGTAATGGGAAACACTAGAACAAATAGCTGACAATAAGAAAGACCGGTTGATTGTGCGCGAAATAAGATTACTATGTGACAAGCAGTAGGTGAGGTAGATCTGACATTATAACACAAATTGATCAATGAGAAAGATGTACCTGTAGTTAGGTCTAGGTGGTTGGTAAGGTTGCTGATAGTCTGAGTATTGTTGCTGGTATTGCGGGTTTTGTTGAGGTGCCCGTTGCCCAATGGGTTGTGTGGGAATATCATTCTCCCTTCCCCCGAAACCACCAACACCCCTACGACCGCTATAAATCATGCAAATGATGCAAAGCGAAATTATATTCTGCTTGCAGCATCAAGCAAAATCTACATCACAGTAACGAGCAGTGATCATACAGTTCAGAATCAAAGCAATGTGATTGTGATTACCAAACATTACATCCAGAAAAGTGTTGAAATTATACAGCTACAACATTGAAGAGGCTGGCAAGAAGTGGAAATCATTGGAAATTAAATTTGATAGAAACGGCAAAGATTTACAGAAGGAATAAATATTGTGCTCACACCATAAAATAAAAATACCCAAGTGGCTGCCTTTTGATGAGTGACAACCATAGAGTTATTCTATACTCTATATAGTATATCATAACTCTATGGTGACAACACTGTTGGGGTTGCCAATATGTTTTGCGCTTTTATTGAGTATATAAAAATCACAATTTTTTTACGATTTTTATAGCGAGCTAGTCAATTAGCTGGATGCTTCCATATAAAGTGACTTACTGTCTGGTTGGATTGCTATTTATCTGCTGTTCCAGCTCTATACGATACTGTTCCTTTTTTCGTCTGGCGGCACTGGTGGTCTGACTTTGACCGATAGCTAGCCCAGTCATTTCCCCCTCCTTAGGGGGCACCGACCTAGACCTCTCATATGGATCGTTGTATGCTGCCGGCTTAGGTTCAGGGTCCCTATAGAATGATCGGCTTCGTCCCTGTGTACTGTAATCCTATATAACATTAACAACGCGAGGTAACTTAAAAACCCTTGTATAAGTTAAACTTCCTGTCCATTTCAACGCAACAAAATGTTTGAATATTTTAGCATGTGACAACTTTTTAGCCAACAGTACCTCTTACATAATATTCAAAGCCATTGAATTTTATAACACAGATATTATAGTGGTATGACGGCGATAAAAATCACTCCACTCCTGAAATTAAAAGACATCCCTTTTTAAAGTCCCTCATGATTTGTCCTACATGCTCCCAAAATGAGACTCAATGGTTTTGAGGGTCATTTTGAGACATGGATAGTACATTATGGTTAGTTTAGTACATCCACGACTCACAACATCTTACCATAAATGGATTTCTCTATAAATGTGAACAACTAAAGCTTAAGAAAAGGTTGAGCTTAGGGTGCAATATTAGCGAAAATATACACTGTACTGAAAATTGAGAAAATTGTTGCAATTGTTACATTTGAAGCCAATGTTGCATGTGCTCTTATAGAAAAAGGTTCATTTTAAAGCAATGTCCAACAAAGACCAGCTCAAAGATACCAGGGAGTCTGATGATAAGATACAAATAGCTTTAAAGTCCAGGCTATCCTGTCAAGGACAGTAGTGGGTCTTTATCATCAACTGGGCGATTGAGAATAGAGAACCACTACTGCCCTTAAAAATCAGCCTATGCTTTAAATGCTAGACAAGGAATACCAGTGCTGCCAACTATAATAAGATAGATCGCTAGACAATAACTATTAAGAAGTAGTATTAACTGAAGTAAAAATGATACAATATTCACTGGAAAATCTGTTACCTCTCTTGGCGTTGGCAAATCTGACACGCCAAACTTCTTCTTAATTTTTTTGAGCTTCAATTATACAGATTTATTCGAAGATTAATAAAACAGTAAAACTTTCTATGAAATTGAACTTCATGTAACCAACAGTAACCGAACAAGTGTTACCCTTGAGAAATTTTGATAGTTTGGGTGATATTGTTGGTTCACACTGGTTGATTTAGGATCACCATGGATGTCACAATCGTGGTTTAGTATTGTGTGACAGCCACAATGGTTGCAGTGATCTTCCTCAGGGAAAGAGCAGGGGAATGAAGATCTGTAAAGTGTATGGATAAAAGCTAGAGCGATCCAATTACAATCTCCGTAACAGTCATTCTGATTTTTTCATGGGGACTGTTGGTCATCCTTTGTTATGGGCGGAAAATTGAAATAATGAGACCCTTGTGACCTGCAACTGACCAGCTCAATGATACATTATTCAATTTAAAAAAAAAACATCTCTAGTCAGTTTATGACACCGTGTTTTACTTAACATAACAGCATATGATACATTTTTTATTTATCTCACTGTCGCGATTCCATGAAGTAACGAAGAATGACAACGCAACCTGTATGTGGTAAGCAAACCAACTACTATAATATACATTACATATTATATAATAATCATGATATATAATATATATATTAATGATTTTTACTTACAAAGTCATATATATCAGGTTGACTATCACCGCCAGCCCTCTCATTCGCAAATTTCACTTTTCTGGAACATTAAACAGTAACAGTGAGTCAAAATCACAGAAACTCCTAACAGGAAACAAAACGCCAACAATCAACTTGGTAACAAAATGGATAACAAACGACACTACCATAAATATAACATCCTGCAATGTGCTAAACTATGACAATGTAAGGAGATCGTTGTTGTGCCTGGAATAAAAAGATATTGACAAGAAATCTTACCTTCGTTCGTACTGCCTGTCTAACTCATCGTATCTTCGGTCATCCTAAAATTAAAATATTTAAGTTTGTTCTAAACTTCACTATCACCGATAAACATTTTCATTGTTACTCATGAGATGATGCAAATCAAAATAGAAACATGAGTTGCGAAATGGTAGCTGGTCAACAACAATATAAATTTATAGAGAAGTTAACATATTCAAACTTAGATGTTTCATTGGCGTAAGCCACCGGTTAGCTATAAAACTTTTGATTTTGACACATTTGTTTTTGGTTACATGCATGGATTGTAGCTTTTAGCCTGGCTGGGACCAATAAGCAATTTTCAGTCAGGGACAGAAGAAGCCTTTCGTGACATGCATCCCTCTCCCACCAACAAAGCCATCAACAAGAGATACTCACATTCCTGGCTGGCGGTGCATAATCTCTTCTTTGGTCCCTCGAAGTCTCCGGATCATTCGATCTTCTGTATGATTGTTCCTGCCTACGCTTCTCATCCAATAACTGTTCATAGGTTGGGGTAGCCCAGCCTCGGCGAGGGGTCTGCTGATCGGGAGGGGCGTGCTGGCGCCGAGACGCCTGCTGAGGTGGAGCATACCTGGAGGGCTGAGGCTACAAATATATCAATAAATATATAATGAGCTGCAATCTGGTATAACACAGAGAATGGATAATCGAACTTGATTTTAAGAATGTTGAGACCACAGCTAAGCGATAGACAGAACTAAAGAGCACTAAGATTAGGTTGCTACAAATATAGGCAGTTAACTTGTGTAAAAAGTGAATTTGAGAATTAAAATCCAAACAAATGGCTAGAGATTATTTAGTAAAGTTGCTTGCACCATGCCAATCCACAATAGATCTTTGACAAAGACAACGTGCTTCTGTGATCAAGCTAAATGTTCACTATGGATACTCATTTACAAGTTACGTATGCGGGTAGCCATGGCAGGCTGTTGTTTGCTGTTATTCTAGATAGAGACCATTGATGCCAATCATCTTTTTTTTGTGATTTGACAAGCCATAGAGTTGTTCATGTTGGGTATTTTTCGCTTTCTAAAGGTTTTCCACATGGCTTTCTTGATACTAACAACCAGCCTGTTCGGGGCGTGGTTAGGGTTTCTCCATCACTTTCCCCTCAATCAGAAACTACAATCTTATATGGGTTTTAGAGCCAGCCTTTCACATCTAATTTTATCTAACTAGTGAATCAGATGCTAATTGTAAGCATGGTAGGTTCTAAATCTGTAACATGTAGGTTAGGTAACATGCAATGTAGATAGGTAGATTGCCTGAACAAGAATTAACAAAGCTCTACATTACACAGTAAGTAAGTAGCACCGTAAGTCACAAAATTTACCGGTGGCAGCGAAACTTTGAGAGTACGATCATATTCCGTACGTCCCTGTACACAATAAACACAACGTCAAAAGTGAGATTGGAAAAGGTCTGAGAAATATAGCTACAATAGCTGGTGACTATTACACAAATCTACGTATTCCGATTATGTTACTTTCAGCTTCTAAACATTGACCAGGGGATGTGAAAGTAAAAATATGCAAGAGTTTAGTTGAGCTATTTTCGGGTTGACCTGACCTAACACTAGCTGGTACAAATTATCATCAGCTGAGGTGGGAGTTTATATAATGTATTGGGTTTTTGTGAAGTCGTCTAGCCATAAATTTCAGCCTGCGCTATATGGCAAACTCCTACCCTAACAAATACTAATCTAGGCTACGGTATGTGATATATTCATGGGACTCCCCTTCCCATCCTAAGTGCTGGGGTTTCTCAGTCATTTCAAAATTTACCTGTGGAGCCGGTTGGGACGGAAGACCTTTTTTATCTGCGAATCGTCTCGAGGTTTTCTCCTCTTGCTGCCGGAGGAATTCGTTATACTCAGCGTTACGCAATTTCACTTTACTCTGTTCGGCGGACGGATGATCTCTCAGACCAGGTAGGCTAGGATCGTTAGCACTTGGCTGTCTCCCAGTATTCCGAAACTGTTTCTAAATCAACAATAATAATGCCGATTATGCGTTTGCAAAAATAATTGGGCCAAAATGGACGACATGTCAGAGTCATACTATAAACTGCAGGAGCGATTTATTATTTTCTGAGCCAACTGATTGTTGATGTTAGTTTAGAGCGTCCTTTTAAGACAGTGATTGCACAGCATGGTTAGTTAAGTACATCCAGGACTGACAAAACCTTACCCTCAATGCATTTTTTTTCTATAAACATGTACAACCAAAGCTTAATCCTTCCATATGAGTAACTGCGAACCACACTTTCTTTCACCGGACAACATGCACATTGGAAATCACATCGAAAAGGATGATGTGATCAAGTAGCCCTGTCATATGGTTACCTTTTTCGTTCTAGTGGCCGGGTGACAAGGCTAGGGATCAAGTAGTGTCACAATCCCAACATTGATATTCTCACTACTGATATTTACTGTAACTTATGGATCAGTATTTCTTTCCACACTTACATCAGTTTGTTGTTGATTGTACTCGTTTTTTCTCTCATCATCCAGTACCTTCCTTCTAGATTCGTACTGGCCAAGCTTCGAGAACATTCCACCCTCGTCATCGTTGTTGTTATTCTGCGGAGCAGGGCGATTTCTCTGTGTAGGAGGAGGGTTACTTGTGGAGGTTGATGCTGCATTCGGCTGAGATAGAAATAAGATAAGATAATATTTTATTGGTTGCTTTCATCAAGGATGGAGTAAAATTAAGTGACTGATGGTGGCTCATTTAAAAATCGAATACTAGTTGGTATAAAACTATCATGGTATCTATTGTTCTAGTTTTGGCACTGATAAAGGATTGTCTACCGCGAATATAACAATGGTTAAGAATAATGATTCTGATCATTTAAAAAGTTCCCAGCAGTTTTCACTACTCTTTGGCGGATGATACACTTGATATTACAGTTAAAGCTGGCACGTTAAAAATAAAGAGGACAGGCAGTCAAATTACATGGTAGATGTGAAAAAGAATTGATCAGAGCTGGTGATATCAACTTTCTAAATATGACCTAATGATTTTCGAGTTAATCCCATTAACATAACAACAGCACCCAAGTTTGAATTTATCCTTCCCCATGTTATGTTCATACCGCACTACTGTCAAATTGTGCATAAGCTTGCAATAGCGATGCCAGAGCATGCCTGTAATTGTGCAGCAACACGGTGAGTGGAAACTATGAATTAACAACGGTAGAACTATTAACGAACACGTAAATATAGCAGACCTGGAGTCAGGCATGATTTTATAATAAACAATTACGAAATCAAGAAAATGTTGTGACATAAATACATAATGTTTTTTTTATGTCACGGCATTATCATGATGTCTTGTTTATATATTATAATTACCCTAATATAACTAAATATTGGTTATATATTATGAAATTGAAATGAATAATGTGGTATAACCTACATTGCCTCTATGTTGATTATATTCTTGATGTCTTTCCGATTCCAATGCTTTTCTCTTTGCTTCGTAATTTCCCAAATTAGCAAACATCCCGCCGTTCTGCTCATCCGGCCTGCTCGATGGTCCAGCCTGACAAAAGTGAAAATATATCCAAATGTACCTAATGATGGATGCCTAAGGATGGAGACTGAGATAAAATCAGGAAAGATAGCATCAAGCCTATGTGTCATGATGACTAATTAAAAAATAGACCTATATACAGATATATATAGGCCTATACATAAAATATAGGTCTATTTCCTGTAATAGTCATCATGACACGACAGAGTCGACATGCTGCCAATCCTTACTGGTCAGAAATAATATAAACTGCAGGAGCGATGAATTATTTATTCTCTGAGCTAACTGATTGTTGATATTAGTTTTGAGCATCATGGTTAGTCAAGTACAAGATCTTACCTTCATTTTATTTTTCTATAATATGTACAACTAAAGCTTAATCTTCCATATAAGTAACTGAAAACCAAACTGTTTCTGATGAATTAACTTGTTATCCTGTTGAGGGCGGGGGGGGGGGGGATTTCTATGTGAAGGAGGGTTATTTTATTATTGCTGCTGCCTATTCGTGCCCGGCAGACAGACGCTGCAGTGGATGATTACCAATGAAAATCAAATGCCAAGTCTTATCGTACTAAACACTTCTGTAGCAGGACAGAAAGAACTAGCCCATGCACCTTGACTTAAAAGTTATAATGATCACCACATACTCCACAGGCTAGCTCCATCATTTGAAGAGAATATTGGGACCTCACCTGTTTGTTTTCTGTAAATTCCTGTAAGTCTCTCCGCCTCTCATCATCATACTTCTTTCTTTTCTGATCATATTGACCAAATTGAAGCGAAGAAGGGAACTGTTCCTGTGAGCCCTGATTTACGTCAGTGGGAGGGTCCCACTGTCGCCGCTGCTGTTTTGGCTGTGCGCCATTTTGTTGGCCATATATCTGTAAAAATGTGAAGAGTAGACAGTTTCTGTCATGCTTGCATGCAGTGCATCAGTTGCTTCTTGTAGCAAATTCATTGATTTCTGACTTAGTTCAAAATTACAACACGATTAGATAACATGATAATATTTAATGTTATGTCATGAAGGTGCAAAATTTCAAGCCTAGAGTGATTCAGCTGTAGCCTTGTCATGCGGCCACGGGTTTTGGTTTGTTCGGTCATAAACCCAACCAAAAGAACCGAAACCCTTGGCCGCGTGACGAGGGTAATTCGGCTGAGCTAGCAGCTACTAGCCGGTTGTGGTTGAGGTTGATTCAATTGGGCTGATGCTGCTTTCAAGTCTTGACCAGGTAGAACCCGATTGACATGTTCAAAAGGCCTGAAGCAGCGACTGATAGCGGAAAGCGCAATTATTGATGGTCACTCCGAATGAGGATTTATCCCCATAATGCAGGATATAAACACTCACATTCCTGTTTTCTTGATCGTTACTAGGACCAGGCTGGAGAGTTGCTTTCTCCTGTGCAAGCTTCTGCTTCTGAAGTTTTATGAAATTTTCAATATCATTCTCTGTGCCCATAGTTCTTCTCTCATCACCAAGTTGATAACAATATTACCCTCCTGCTCCGTAGTTGTAGTAATTAGTAGTATTAGTATAGTATTGATGTAGTATTGGCTGCAAACAAATAAAAGTTAAAAATCTTTCGCAAGAAGCCACACAATCTAAGTAGAGAATTTTAAATACTTGGCAATGAGGCCATTTTGTCAGCTTCTTATGTTGGCCTTTAGCCTACCACCCACCCTCTACCTCAGCTTGGGTTATACCACTGGCACATAAATAAACCTCTCCACGAAAAAGTGGAGAGGCATGGACAGCGACAGATTGCGAGATCATTCAAGACGAAATCGCTATTTTTAAATGAAAGTTTTTGCATACTGCATCTGAACAAGTTTAAAAATCAGTTGCATTTTATCTGTGTCCAACTTGAGCCATCATTTCGTGTTTAGCCAGTGAAGATCAACCTGCGTCCCTCCAATGACAATCACAACGGGCACATCGAATTGAAACAGTTATTGAGGTTTTTTTATGATGCTCAGATGATAATCCACCATTTGAAACTGAATACGATATAGAAATATATGTTATTTATCACCATGAGTGCAAGGAGTACCATAGCATGTTGACAAATATAGTAATTGTGGATGGTGATAATTTTTTATTTAAACAAACCATAGTCTACATAATCTCATCATCCTTAAAGAGCTTTTTGTATTTTCAGTTGGCGATTTGGAGGAGGCTTATTTATTAGTACTAGTAAAAAATTTGCATCTCATAGGCCTACTGCTAGGTGTCGAGATATGTCAAGCTTGTACCTAGATCTTTTGTTTTCATTTGTGTGCGCCTTCTGCCCATTTAAGACAGGAAACTATCATGGCTAAAACAGTACATATTTGCCTACATTGCACATGCCTGCTTTAGTTTGCCAAGGCAAGGACAGGTGCCACCGCGGTGGGTAGATTTTGAGTAGCAGTGATTGATGGAATAACATTCATTTAGCTTTAAGCAGAAACATCACATTACAATATTGGGAGAACTTTTTACACTACTGGGAGGTGGGAAATCAACCACCATGGGTCGGGCCTGCATACACTGTAACACATTGCTGTGAAAGTCAAGATCCTCCACTATCTAACTAATTACTAATTGATATCTGTTGATCATTGTAACTTTAACTTGGACAGTACCTCAGATAACAAGCTGAGTAATGGGTTTGCTTCTTTTACACAAGACAACTCAATTAAAGGCTCGTATGAAAGGTTATGTAGCCAAGGAGTACTCCTTGATGTAGCAGTAGAAAGAGTAGTAATTATAGTTGTAAGATGTTGGTTAGTGAAGAGGAGAAGGGTAACAAAAAAATGAATATGATCCATTATTATGATGATCAGATGATGCCAACTATAATAATCTTTTCTTACCTTAAATATCCTTAGAATAACATGACAGTCTAAGGAATCAAAATTTAATATTCTTATATATCAATGTGTTCATTTATAATCAACAGAATGTGTGCATCAGCAGATTAAGTTGATACAAATTTGTAGAATTTCGAACGAAATTTTCAAAATAGTTAAGAAAATATTTGGCTTTGTTTACAGTTGGCATGCGCAACACAATGAAACCGGAATTTGAAATAGATTTGTAGTTTGTAGTTTTGTAGCTTTGTTTTTGTGATACTTTTAATATCGATGTCTATTGTGAGGAATTTGAAGGATTTGTCGCACTGTTGTAAAAAGAGAAGACAACTTACAATATTTTATGCATACTTTTTACATTGGTCAGTGGATTGATGGGTGGACTAACAACTCCTTGGATTGACCTAGCCTTGTCACTCGCCTAACGGCATGACAAGGCTAAGTAAGATTGACCTCTGTGCCTTCAATGAACTCCTTCATTGGTGCCTTAGCATTCTACGCTATTTTATATTCTATTATTTATGGCTCACTGGCTAATGGAATAAAAAGAGCAAAATGAACCTTATCTAATTTAAAGATTAATTCTGGACAGAACCAATGTTTGTTTGTGATTACTTTAATTTGTCTATCAAGATACAATTGCATGTAAAAATTCTTTTGCAATAAGACTCCGCCACCACAGAGGGAACAACCGTGTTCTAGACCGTCCCTAGTAGCAAACCATGACCCTCCTAAAATGAAAAACTGTCATAAAAATTCTGCTCTTCAAGTATTAAAGTGTTTTGTGGCATTCCGAGAATGGTACTAGGGCCTGGCGACTTTTGAATGTATTTTTGTGTAAAACCTAATGATGCTGTTAACAAACGGTATTCATATATCGTAATGTAGATCACATTAGATCCAGTTTGCCTGCCTACGGCGTTGCTCCTTTTCTGCTTATACTAAAGCCATCCTGAGTTTAATGCTTGTAATGACCAAGATACCAGTAAATTATATTTGGGGGTTTGGGAGGGGGGCGGGGGGTGAGTGTTATGCTTCGGTTTGGGGAATGGCCTGAGTTTTCTGTTCTATATGTAATCTGGCTTTTTTACTGATGGTAAGATGGATAGGAGTTATTATCTGCCGATCAAAAAACCCTGTGCAGGTGTCAGCAAATAATGGTTTCCCGAAAAAAAGCTCATCAGCAGAATTTTAATTGTAAATAAAGCATTATCACTGTCCTGGGTTGGCAGGTATGTCAAGACGGCCTACTGAATTCCATTTTTTTTACATGAGGCTGAACTCTGGGATGAAGAACAGCATTGTAACAGCACAACACTTCAACATTTAGTTTTGTTAAGCAATCTAGTGGCATGGCAAGGTAGTGATGTCGTTTCGTTATCGGGTCCAACAGGTTTTCAGGTAGGCCGCACAATCTTATTCGAGTCAATAACTGCTAATAGATAGACACTTTTTATTCAATGAAACTATTTACATTGCAAGATTAAAGATAAAGAGTGAAGAGTGATGTTTGGTAAAATGCCTGAATAGTTGGAAAAAGGAAAAATATACATGGAAATAATAAATAAGCTGTATTAGAACAATGCGGGCATTATTTAAAGCAAAAAATATATGAAAATATACATCTGTTGTAAAAAAATTAACAGTATTGAGTAATCATATTGACATATTGACTGTGGTGCATGAGATTACTTTTATATAGCGGTTGGTGAGACTTGAAGAACAGCTCGTCCATTGATCTTACAGTCTGATAAATCCTGGAATACGCTATCAGCATCTTCCAACTGGAATGTCTTAAATTGAGGGGTTGATATCTAAAATGGAAAAAAGTAGAGTTTTAGCACGACTAAAGAATCGGGAGTTGTTTCCTCCTTCCCTCATGAGATAAAAATCTTGTAAAGCAGTGTTTCATGATGCAAAATATGGCTTTTAGCCTTTGAATATTTCCAACGTAGCCTTGTAGGACTCAGGGGGGTCTTTCAATCAAAAACTACTGAGTTCACTATCTGTGTGCTCCTAGCTGGGTTCCAAAATTGCGCCACATAAGAACCAATTTGTCGAAATGAGCTATGATTTTCAGCAACTTAAAAGTGATAAAGATGATGATGAAAGATGAAAGACCTCCTCAAGTAATCTCTCAGAGTACATCTTATATTAAAATTTCAATTCATGCGGGAAAGTACTGACCATGCCAGCGTCCACAAGAGTTATTAGCTGGGCCAACTCCTCTTTCGTTCCCTTTCTTACTCCGATTATTGTCTGCTCATTCTGTGCCAGCTCAGAGAGGTTAAACTGAACTTCATGCTGTGATGTACCGCTTACTACGAGGACTCCTCGCTAAAACACAAAGTTATCAATCGGTAAAAAAATATAATTAATGATTTTCAACATTTTCTAGGGAGTTCTCATCGATTTGCTATGTAATTGAGGCATTGAGCCAGGAAAGTGGATGGTTTTGTTTTATTAGGATTAACGCCAATCCATTGATGTTTGACTGGTTCCATGCGGATTTAAATAAACTATTTAAACTGGCACTGATGTTTCATTGGCAGTATTTCCATTAAAAAAAAATAAGTGATATATTGCCAAGAAAAGAAGCACCACAATTCCATCATTTTGGAGCGCCTTCCTAAGGTCACCTGAACTTGTAGTTTGACTTAGGTGGTTGTAATCAATGTTCTAACCCCTATCTAAAACTGTGATATTTGATAATGAATGTTATAAATAAACTCAGTCTGTAATGCCTGTTGACTTCTGTGTTCAATTTTTGACCAGCTCTTATCTAAAGGTCAGAGACCTATAATAGTTGAGTAAATATTCCTATCACTGAGGGGCAATGCTCTATGAACTGCTTAGTTGCATGGTTGTCAACAAGAATGAGTCTATCGCTACTGTTATATCAAGCCTCAACACACCTTGTTTAGAAATTTCAGAGCTCGAGCAATTGTTCTTGGTGAGCTGACAAAGTCAATGACCACATCGATACCATCTGGGCAGGCATTTCTGGTACGTTCCACCAGCTGTTCTTCATATGCATTACTCGGCCAATGAACAACACCGTAACAACCATGCTCCCTTGCTACTTTCAGCTTTGCGCTCTGAAAACAAGAAATACAAAGTTAGAGTTTCCATAGCAGCAATATTCCGCAACATAAATCTAGAGAGCAATGGGAAATTCCAATGATGAATCTGGTTGAAGCGCTAAACTGTGTCGGGATAGCTGGTAATAGCATTTTATGATAATCCCGACACAGCATTAGAACTATGATGAATCATGCCTAAGATAATAGTTATAAGATATTTGATCCAGTCCTGCAGTTCACTATAGGCTTCATAGACATGACCGAGAAAATCAAGCAGACAATGACCAGCTTATAACAATAAATACTCACATTGGTGTCTGCCACGATCACATTGACCCTCAGGTCACAAGTACCAGGATTAGCAGTCAGATGTGATGCCATGATTGTAGCCCAAAGGCCAAGTCCTCCAGCACCCACTACCAGTATGTTACATTTATCTGTAATACAAATCTTACAAATTAAACTTCCGATAAGGATGCCTTTGTTCATGTAGGTCAAACTCATGCTCGGAAGCAGCAGCTAAATCAAATAAAACTGTTCCGGGTTTGTGGTAAGTTTGTGTATATATTGAGCTACATGCCCTGATTTTCATACCAATGTATCCCATTTAATTGTCCCAATTCATTGATGCCCAGCTGCCCCACTAAGTTATAGCATTGGATGGCACTCGTCCCGTCCACTACCATTTCCTTATCGAATCAATAAACGTAACACATCATCATTTCCTCACCTTTTCTGTCTTCGCATTCTCTGATATAGGATCGCGCCCTCATGATCGCTGTGTATGCCGTGAGTCCACCAGTTGGTAATAACGCTGCTACCTCAAGCTTCATACCCTCCGGCACTCGGACAAGGTTTTCTGGATGGTTGATGATGATATATTCTGAGAACCTAAATGAGCAAATAACTCTATTCATCATATCAACATAGACCTTTCATAACCTATTGCATCTGATATAAATATTGATGGACACAGTAAGTTAGTAAGTAAGCACACACGGGAATCACAAGGCTTAACATGTGACGTTTAGAAATGAGCTGTCATATTTTTGGCAGAGCCTATAGATAATATATATCCATAGCAAAGATTATAAATAAGTCATTGTCCATAGTCTTTGCTTTTGGTTTGATAATTTAATAGCGATGGTGTCTGTCAGAAATAATTTGCTATTGTGGTAATGAATTACAGCCGACAGTATGCCTATGGTATTAATGGTTTTAGAAGATGGAAATCTTCATGGAAACGAGAGAGGGGAAACAATTAAAATATATGATGAACCACATGAACCGATGAACCGCAATAACAAGTATGGCCAACAGAAAAATAACAATGCGGTTGGCTGAGTTCAATTCTTGGCCTTGAAAACTGCAAATCATTGTTATTCAGTAGAGAGTAGAATTTCATTTCTTTAATTGACCAAATGCCCACCTCAGGTCAGAGAGATTAGAAAAACCCTGTTATTCATCCTTAGCCATTTTTCTACAGAGCTATTGTCATTGTCAGTATCACAAACACTGCTGTGTATGCTAACGCCATAGATATGAATAAATTTACACTGCTTCAAAAACTCACCCTCCATCATAACCGATATCTTCATCTGGATACACCATAACTCGGTCGCCGCTGACTAAATCTGTTTTTGCTTGTTCACCGACAGTATCTACTATACCTGCAACCTCGTAACCTGAAACAGAGACAACACAGCATATCAGTGACTAGTATATCGAAAGTCTAGACCTAGAACAAATTTGATTGAATTTTCCCACAGTCCGGACATTCCCATTCTTTTGGTGAGCAGCCGGCAAAGGTAGTGGTGGCTGCCGGCAATGATGGCGGGTGTGACAGCGGCTTTTACCGCAGCTCAAACCCTAAATGCAAGCAAATTGGTTCACACTTGATCTAGTATAGCCCTAACTGCTTAATTTATGACTATTCAATTGTTAGTATGGCTTTTGTTGAATAATTTCTAAATGATCATTGCCATCCCACTCACAGGTCACTTTTTAGTACTGAGTTTGTGTCATAAGATGAACTTAGTATGTGAACTTGAACAAATATCAAAATTGACAACTTCTCCTAATGAATTTTGATATCACACAGCTAATCATATAATATAGTATCATATCAGGTTTACTTTGAAGCATCCCCTAACAGATTCTCCTCATCGAATCTGCATTCTATTCAAGGAATGTTACTTGATTTAAACAAACATAAAGGACAAATTTCACAAAGTTTAAGACTTCCGAGTCATCAAGCAGACTGCACCTCACTGCACCCAAATCACTTGACCACCCATCCTAAGCATCACTTGTCGGAATGTTATTTGGTCATTGCTACAAGGACTTGTCAGAAGAATTTGGCTGTTATATAACGCCTATGCTATTATCTGTGCGATCACCCAACTTGTTACACAACTTTGTTTTCATTTTGCATGATTACTAGCCCAGCTCCATGTTATTTATAAGATGCAATTTCACAGAATTACCTGCATCAACAATCTTGGAAGTCTACAACAGCCAATACTAGTGTTCATTGATAACACAGCCAAATTTGCTAGCTACAGGATGGTGCACAGCTCGGGTTTGGATAATGGTGTCCATAACCAAACAACGTTACATGATATGGCTATGGTGGTGTCCAGCCAAATGCATCACAGTGTAGCCATTCACATCATATTACCAATGGGGGTTTGGTTCATTTACCATGATGACCACCTAGCGTGTCTTGACAAGCTTTGTTGCTGGGGAAGGGGGGATCCATCAACAAAGCTTGTCAGGATCTTGTCTACTAGATAAAGGTATCCTATCACACATACCCGGAAAGAGTGATGTGTCCATGATGCCTTTATTTCTGATCGATGATCTTTGTCTCTTTACGTCTGGTGAACATGCTCCAGCAAAGCAAACCTGGAAAATAAGAAGAGGGAATGTTGGGCTAAAGAAAGATTTAGAGAAATTTGGAAGTCAAATAGGCTTGCTCGTTTCAGGGTCAATGTCCATGTTCAAAAATACAGAAGGGGGTTATGTGATGGCACGTTTGGCACCAATAAATTTTGAAGATGATTATGCAAAAAATCAGCACTTTTTTTCTGCAAGTCATGGTGAGACAAGCGAAGAATTCTTATAACGACCACAATGACATGTTTATGATGGTAGTGTCAAATGGTTTAATGCGGGATGAGACCATTCTCCCTGATGTCACTACCATATTCTGAAAATAAAATCAACTTAGGTTGAAACGGCCTCTCCGATGCCTGTCATGGTAAAGGAGCGAGAATCTAATGGAAAATCAGATTGATGGTTTAGCTGTCGGGCTCAGCAGATGTGCTTATCTGCAGGTTTAGCTGTCGGGTTATGCTGTCGTGTTTAGCTGTCGGGTTTAGCGAATCGGATTCAGCTGTAGTTGAACCTACCTTGACTCGTACGGCACAGTCTGGTAGTTCTGGCAGTGGCTCTTCTATAGACATTCTGTATGTAGTGGAGCACACCATGTCCTTATCTATGCTCGCCATTTTGATCATCTTCTTTCTAGGATTAACTGGCCTCTTGGCCTCTTCATTTTGTGTGGATCCTGTCATTGTTGGCTACAACAAACATAGGGATAATTTAGTATGCAAACTGACTTAGTGAACTTGAAAAAAAACTGCTTACAAAACGAAGTTTCCTCTTTGAAATAAGCTGCAGCCTTCAGCCAGAGGAGTTTCTCAATTACACACTGCTGAAATCTCTATCTCAATCTACGTAGCAGCGAGTGATGAGTGAGACCTGCTAGAGATCGGTCTCCCTACTCATTCGCTGCTAAATGGTACTAGCAATCCTCTGTAACCTTCTGAGCAATGAGCAATGAGTTCATTGTTCTGAGTGAAAGATTTTGAATGAAAGTCCAAATGGGCAAGGATTTTGAAAATCCAGGTGCCTAGCTACATTATTTTACAATGCTTGAACGGGCTACAGGTTGCCTTCCTAAAAATATCTGGCAGTGTAGCAGATACAATACAACTTACCATTATATCATGTATTTGTCAAGGCAAGAGACGTGTATAACGCAAACAAGTAATTATAAAATGAGAGCTTAACTTTCACCAAAAGTGTCTTTCTTCCTCCAAATAATATTAATGACACACAAGAGCTTTCATCCCATTCAACGAGCAAATCACAAATAAAATTGAGAAGAGGGGCTCTATTATCAATCAATCCGTCAAGGTCACCCCTACTGTGCAACCATGCATTGCATTGTATATATCGCTGCTTGAATAAATATGCGATAGATAACACATTTTTGGCAGTGTTCCACCATTCCAAGGATCTCAATGGGTTATCATCATTGTAAGCAACCAATCAGATTTATTCTAGATCATCTGCAAAATACGTGCTCCTATCTGCGGCAAAATAACG
The DNA here is from genome assembly GCA_914767715.1 of Membranipora membranacea. Classification (NCBI taxonomy): domain Eukaryota; kingdom Metazoa; phylum Bryozoa; class Gymnolaemata; order Cheilostomatida; family Membraniporidae; genus Membranipora; species Membranipora membranacea. The sequence goes on from OU612068.1 coordinate 16,562,433, forward strand.
TGAGGTTTTGCAACTTTTAATAGCCTCACCAATTAAAACTGTCTTAATAAATCAAATGGTGTTTTTGCCAACTCACTGCAATCAATGAGTATTTATAATCTTTGCTGCAATAACGTGATTTTCTCATCCTAATTGTATGCATTTGCCAAACTTTACTGAACAGGATATGGTGTTAGCCTGCCAAGATAGCCTGCCGCAGCAAAATTATCAAATAAAAAAAAACAAAAAAAGGCCAATGTAGGTCAGAAAGAGAAATGCATACGTTACGTTGTCACTGTCACAATAGTGGCTCTTATTTTAGTCCAAACTACTCAGGTACGCACATTCTTGAAACAAAGCTCTATATCTATTGTCAGACGAAGGGCTTTAGTGGTTTGTGTAATATAGCAAAGAGAAAAAACACATCTTCCCAGGTTGAAGAATTGAAGTTAGCACCAAATACAGCTAGCTTAGTTAGGAGCACGGTTAAATGTTAGGTATCCATGCATGAAGGTAGTTTAAGGGCTCAAACGGTGCAAGATGCTGGTAGAGGCATTTCATTATCAACCACTTTCTCCCCTCCAGTGGTTGATAATGAAATGCCTCTACCAGCATCTTGCACCGTTTGAGCACTTAAACTAGCATGAAGGGGAACATTTCGTGAAGGAGAACATTTCTTCCTGTGGATACATTATTTTGTGAACATTGCAGCTTTTCTTCGGACAGAAAGACCAAGCTTTCACAAGTTCTCTTTTTGTGTTTGAGGCACTGAGGTGGTTTGGGTACATATGACTGGGTGATGTATAGGGCACAGTATGTTGCTGCGTAGGGAAGTTGTAAGAGTGTATTACAAAGCAATACCAGGAGTGTCACATTCCGCAAGATATGATGCACAGTCACGCCAAACATAGAATTACATTATATTTAACTTACTATGGCTCTAGCTTTAGGATGAATAGTCATGATGATGATGTGGGAGAGTGTGGCTGTCAATCAAATGTATTCTGTCAATGCTCGACACAGTGACTGTCCAATTGGTTGCTCTGTTATCTCTTGAAATCTGGAAAGCAAATATACTTTTCAAAGCCTAGGTGTATCCGATTTGCCTATGGCTATGATGTCACTATCTCCAAACGCAAAACCGTTGTTCAGTATACAGATATTGTGAAGCTGCTTGTTAGCTCCGGGTAGCTCTTGTACAGGTTAGATCGGCGGTCAGATATTCTATGCTTGTTTATGTTTAGACAGCTCTTTATATTCTATCTAGAAATCAGCCTCACGTGGCATGATCTGCTTTTCCACACTAATGAAGCGATGATGTACTGTTCTCAAGTAGAGCAATGCCATTATGTTTTTCCCTTTCTCTCCACTCATATACATACCCATCATCCCATAAGTGCATGATATATTCACAGTGTAAGGATATATCCTTACTCTGTGATATATTGCGTTGGCAGAAATCCAAATCACGGTCACTAGCCATGATAGCAAATCCCACACTGTACTGACAATTGATTTATGATGAAATATCATAACTAATTTGTGGGATCTCATTTGATTATTGGCGCTTTTACAGTTCCAGCAGCACTATTGGTCAGCTGCCTATAAAGCCACACTTTTGCTTCATGATGCTGCCGTGATCCCTGAATGATGAATCAATGAAGGAAATAGAGTACGAGGTTCCATTATCCAGCACATCAGAGAAATGCCCTACTTAGGTTTCCAGGATTGATTCAGAGAACCATTATTTACTGAGGCAACCATGACAACAAGGAATTCTATTACTCAGCTAGTCAATGGGTTTGGTTCGTTACAAGCAGTTACAGCCACAACTATATGACCTTTTGAGGCGATACAAAAGCCTTTTCATATATATTTCACTGCCACTATTATTGTAACTTTGTGGAAAGTAATAGCTCTGTGATTCCCCTATATAAACATGAAACAATGTTATGAATCTAGGGGAAAACCCAATATCGTTCATTACGCCACCACTACCGATAAGGTAGTGTCTTTGCTAAATCTCATCACGCGGCAAATTTTTTTTTGGTGGCCGTGTGATAAGGCTATTCTTTGCTACCATGACTTGTTGGCAAATAAGGTTATTCTATGCAAGATCCAAGATAGTCAAATACTGGTCACAGGCCTTTCAATCCCAGCCAATTCCTGTGAGCTGGAACTGATCTAGCAATTAAGCCCACTTAGGCAGACCTACGGGTCAGATAAGATATATATTGATGACTTATTGGTAACTATATACAACGTTGTGTAAACTGACATCTACTCTGACAATCTGCTCCAAAAATGTCTTAGCAAAAAAGAAATCTGGTAGTGACATATAACTCAGTGTTACACAAAACAAATCGATAAGTAAAAGTGATGTGATTATGAGACCATCCTATATATACAGTTTTATTTGGATCTTCAAAATAAAATTTGACCTTCTTCCGAGTGTGACATCACTACCAGCGCAAGCCGGCAACATAACAACACCGGTTACAAGGTCATCCTAACCACAGTCGGTCATGTCAATATTTACAATGTTACTCGCTATACATTACAGTACACTCCATGCTGACAGTAGGCCTATGCTACAGCTGCCAAAAACCACATATCCCACAATGCAACATCCGTAAACATTGACTCGTAGAACTGTCAGATAAAATCTAGAAGATACTTAATTGACGTTTATAAGAGTGAGTTTCCAAAAACTGCATCATCCGATTGCCATCATCCGATTGCCGTTGATGCATTGTTATTAGACAGCCTGCTCTTAGCTGTATTTAGGAGCTAGTCTGTAGGGTTGTCTCTGACTGAGCATGTAGCTCTGTGGTTGTGGTGGTCCCTGGGCAGGAGGTGGCATAACTGGATATAACATGGGAGCACCTGTGGCGGGTGACACTTGACCACGTGGTCCTGACTGCATAGGCATTGCCTGTACTGGTAACTAAAAACAAAGAAATGAAATCATTCATATCAATTTTATTACATTTGTGTCATGAAAATATTGTTTACCAATCTCTTACTGCACTGCTCAACATCATGGTTTATCAATTGATTGAAGAGAATTATACATTTGAGGCTACCGTCTATGTGAGAATATGATAGAAAGATCTCTGATAGATTTACAACATCAAAGATCAGGTGTAGAAATTTCCAATGAAGTGAGCCTCTTTTAACTTTATACTGAGCCAGAACAACGAGTTAGAGGACTCCTTGGTTAGAATGACCAAGCTGTATGAATGTCCTATAACTCGGACAGCGGGAAGAGAAGTCTCAAATCAGCATTGCATGGCAAGATTTCTAGAAACTATAAAGAATCCCAAAAATGAAATTAATCATATGCTTTCATTTACATCAGGTTTGTACTCCAGCAAAATCGAATAGATTTGTTGCATGAAGCATTAATTCTAAGAAGAATGATATTGCGTCTACCTTACATCACAACTTGCCAAACTGAATCTTAGCATTGATCACTTCTCGAGTGAATGATCATGACATCATTATCAGGGTGAACACCCTGAAAAATCAGCTGAACACCCAGTGCAGGAAACATGATTACCTGGACGCATACAACATGATATATGAGAGAGCCTAACTACAGCAGAGAGTTTTGATTACAGCAATTATGTTTACTAATAAACACAACTAGCCAAGGCATGAGAGCTGAATGGTACATGGCATGTTTTGTTTAATATCAAATGAGGAATAGAAAAAGTTATCGAAGACCACATACACAATATGCACCATCACTTTTCTTAAATCGCCAAGTATGGAAGAGAAAACTATATTATCAGGTCAAATAATCTAGTTGATGCACATTATTGACAGCATAAACCCAGGCTGATCGATTCTTCAAATACTGGATGGTGATCCTTGAGTTAAATAATGTGACAAGGAAGTTATAGTGATGCTTGTAAGCTGTAACTATCCAAAACTAGAAGGAAAGATAAACCCATCGATCTACAAGGTACTAGATCCCATACTACAGCATATGACAAATCGAAATAAGACAAATATCTGACAAGACTACACAACTCCCAAAAGTTACCAGGATACATAATCATTATAATGATCTATTCTAACTTCATACCAGAAAGACACCAGATCATTTTAAGGGTCCCGATGAAACATCTAGATTATAGATTGACACGTACAGCTCTCACAACGAGGAAAACATATATGGGAAACCGACCACATAATCTTAGAGCTCCTCTACAAAACTACAATCTCGGCTTGGATCTGGCTGAAGATGAATCACAGCAGAATCTTGCAGTGTCACTAATTGGTTCCCAAAACAATATTTAGAGCACGGTTTGAGCCTTTAAAATAATATCTTTGGGCACAAATCTCTATTGCTGCCCTCATTTTTGCATTGTGATTGTGAAGTCAAAACATTCTGTAGCGTATATATGGCAGAAAGAAAGCACTTACTCCCTGGGTAACAACAAAGAGCACAGACTGATTTTTAAGGCCCAAACCAGTGTCAGTTAGCCACTACACCAATATATGAATGAGAGGATAGAAAGAGTTGGTCATTACCATGTTATTCGGTCATCATATTTTATATCAATGAACGCATAGTGATCATTGTTTTAATTTCCATATCATCTGCAACGGAACATTTTTGTTAAACCAAAATGCTTGTGCGCTGAGGGTGAGTCAGGTTGTTTGACCTTTTGGCAAACATTATGTCTTTTTCTCCCACAAATTTAGCATGATCCATATTTTAAAGTCCAATCATATTGGTCAAATTTTAATGATTGGTTTATTGGCCAGTTCTATAATAAACCCATTTTGAGCTGAAGGTTGGGCACACAATTCACATCCAATATATTGAGAGGTCAATACTGATTTTACCAAGAAGCCATTATAAGTCATGCATAACAGAAGGTAAACTCAAAGAGCAGCAAACAATAAGCTAATTTATATATATATATATATCGTTATGATATATACCAACACGCATATATAGGGTTTACAAACTTCTGGTTTTTTTAACACATCATAATTGTCTGTTATGTGGGGTTTCAGCACTTTACCTGACGTACCTGAGCTTGATACACAGGTCCAGCATTAGTCTGGACAGGCATATACTGTACGGGACCAGGCATGAGGTACTGTGTGGGGGGCATATCTCCTGAGGCACTCGAGTACGGAGGAGGGGCAGAGTTAGAGTGTGCCGCCTGTGGACCGCCACGCTGTAAAAGTCACAGTATGATATACATCATAAACTATACAGGGGAAAGATATCCTTGCTGTACAAGCCACACTATAAATGGATAAAATTACGGTTTGATAACCAATCACACATCAAAATTTGATCGTCAACCTATTTTTTTATGAAAAATTTTACTGATATATCTGTCAATCCATTTACCAGAATGGCCATACCAGTACCATACCATACCAGAACATTCATCAAAATACAATATATTAAGCTTATTTGCCTGTCAATAGACGTCTGTTGTCAAGGCGACCACATTATTTACTAGGCGTGCATTCAGGCGAATGAAATAGCACTAAAAATTATTTTTAGCCAATAATAGAGGCGACCAAGTCTGATGAAAACAGCTTAACAACAGCGATTCGAATAAACACATTAATCACAATTTTACCATGTTTGTTTTTGAGTAATGGCTGGTGACCTTTACTTCTTTGCTGCTGTCCTGTTATCATAACCTTGACGCCTAGAATTAAATCTGTTAGCCACTTGTTAGGCGTGCTATTATTAAGGGGTCCAAATTTAACTCAAGCAGGTTTTATCACGACCAGGTTTTATTGAGTGCCTCTCCTTCAATAAATGCCTATAAATCATTTATTGATTTATTATCTTGGACGTGTATTAACCAGCGAATAAGCTTATTATTTTAGTTTAGTAAAATAATTAAATTTTCAAACTCTGCTCCCCACCAGGAATAAAGACTGTTGAACACTGTGAGAACTGCATATATAATATTCATAATAAGTGGGAGTAAAATTTAGTGCAGCCAAATAGGTCACCGACTTTTAATATTGTCTGATTATTATAATGGCCATCAAGGGGCAATATTGAAGCGCATGTACAATGGAGTATGGGTCTGCAAACAGGAACATCGGTACAGTGGGGTAGGTCTCTATTGGCAGACATTCCCCAACAATTGATTCAAACCCTTGATGTGAGCGCAAAACCTACCTCACTACCACTTGCACTGCTTGGAGTTTGAGATGATCCTGATTTCTTGTCACCTCCACCCTCGTCTTTTGCTATCTGGGCGCATGTTTTCAAGTGACTAGGCCAGTGCTTTTGCTGACACGGATAGTCACAGTAGCTTGTGTTCCAACAGCAGTAGAATATCGCCTCCTTACCACACATTGCACACTGAAACAAAGGGAAACAGAAATTAACATAACACATCTGTTAAGAACCTATGATATTGTATCAATGAAAGAGAAGAAAACTTTCAAATACCGTCAACCAATACATACATATATCTGAAGTGGGAATATATTATCAGCTTTAGCGATATACCATATATAAGACTTAATTAATATTGTGATATACTGATCTCAAAAACATCCTGTGAGAATCTCAGTGAAACAGGATTTCAGGTTAAGTACCCAACTCAAACTGCAAATTCACTAATAATTACTCCATGTGTGAGATGTTAGGGAAGTGGTCAGTGTCACTCCATCACCGATAGATGAAGATTCCCAAACCTTTGCCCCTTTCAGGCACCTTTACCCCTTTCTGGTACCCTTGCAGTTGCTAGATAAGATAAATTTTCGTCCAGGATTATCTTACTTACCCATTGTTTCTTCTTCGTTTCCTCTATGATCTTTTTGAACTTGTGCTCTAACTGTTTACGAAGTCTCCATAGAGCCCTCTCCTTCTCTAGCTCTATAGACTTTCTCATCTCCATGGCGGCCAACTCTAAAAAATAACAAATCATGTGATATTGTGATCTGGAATCGCTCAATTATCTTATAACTGTGCTGAGAAAATCTGAAATTCAATGCCCACCATTCAAATTCATATTATATAAAAGATTGTCCAGTATCAAGCATTATTCATTGAACTAACATAATTTTCTTTCAACACTGAAAAAAGAACTGACAACTCCAAAGTTCCAGACAGTAATATCAAGATAGAATAACAAAATATTCAGTAAACGAGATACAAAATTCAACACCATAATGATTCATCTCCCCCCTAATCCTTTGTCATCACTGAGAAAAGTGCAGTCACTTTATTGGGAAACCAATTGGATATCTAGCAAATTTACTATCAACTCCCTCAAAAGTGTTTCTCCATGTGCTGTAGGACTGTAAGTTCTTCATGATGTACAAACCTGCGTTGTGTTTGACAGCTTCTATCTCACATTTATGCTTCCAGTTAAGTTTCTCGACAAGCTCACTGCTGACTGGGGCATCACTGCTGCTTATATCTGTTACTGGCTCAGCTACAGTGACAGCAGCGGTGGTTTTTTCTTTTTCTTGCTGCTGAGCGCCAGCTGTCTCACTCGACACAGCGGGCGCTGACTTGGTTGACTTGTCTGTTTGTGAAGTGTCAGACTTTGAGGATGATTTGTTGGGTGACGATGACATGACTCCGTTGACTAGAGGCGATGTTTTATTATTAATAGTGGTTTTGTCTGGTGAGGTAGTGTTACTGGTTTTAATGTCAGAGGTTGTTGTAGAGGATGAGGGTGTAGATTGTATTGTCACTTGACCAGTTAATGTTTGCTTTACTACATCCTTGATAGTTGATTCAAGTCCGTCTTTCATCAATTTCACCAGCTGTATACCACAGAAATACATTGCAGTTACAGCCCCATAGAAATACCCGACACTATTACTGTAAGTCTGGGAAATCTGTGAATTCTGCATTGCTCAAAGATAACTAAATAAGACTTCAATCTCAGAATTGTAAAATAATAAAGGCAAAGTACTTGACAAAAAATCTTTTTTGGAATGTGAAAAAAAGTCTTTCAACTCAAGATTTTTGAAGAAAATAGAACAATACCAAGATGTTATAGCTTCAATTACCTGCATTGCTACAGCTGTTTCTTTATCAGAAAGAGAGTCTAATGCTACAGTTCTGAAAACAAAAAGAATGGAATTTTGAAGGACAATGTCAACAAGTTGTTAGGTAAGTTTGAACTAAACCAGCATAAGAAATAGCGATAGCGAAGCCAACATGTTAGGCCATGGAACTGCAGTGGAAGGGTGACATTCTTTTTGTAGGTTAATTCAAGTCAATGCTATTGTCAGTTCTATTGACTTGAACCAACAAACATTGGTGAGTGGTTTGAGATGTCTCTCTGATTACTATCAAGAGTCAGCCTCTTAACTAAATGTGATTATTATATGCTTCATCAAGTATCAATGCAAACCAAGCCAATGAGCCTAGACAAGATTTTAGAAAAAGAATTTAAGAATATTTTCAAAGTGATGACTAACTGTTTATATCTGGCGTATCGTCTTCTCCTGACAAATTCTTCATACTCTGAATCATCACTAGAAGATGAGTCATCATCACTTCCCTCATCTGCTGAGGCCTCTCTTTTATCTCCCTCAGCCTGCACAACAATAATAATGATAATTTAACATTTTCAAACAGCTCTTGGTTCAGTACGAGAAACAATGGCAGGGCGATATATGTCACGCTATCTGTTATCGGTCGTCTGTTGATGGGGTTCTAGGCGTATACCTGAATATATACACATAAGACCGCTAGCTTATGATGAGTCAATAGTTTCACAAACTCATAATGGACTGATTATAATACAAGTGACAGTTTGTAATCTTTAGAAGCATTTGAGAAAAACTGCCTAAGTTGTTGTGTGGTCATCTGGTCAAGTGTTGGTCCCCAAAATGCCACTGCTCTATGGGACTTTATATCATCCGGGATCAACTCAAAGACGTAATGGCTCATTGAAAGAATGAATTACCTAGATATCGTATTTTAGTGATTTAATAGCCAGAATTTGGCGAATGTCACTCATTACATAGATCACTGATAAAAAGTCCTCAAAGACCAGATGCCTAGGTTGACAGATATGAAACTCAATTCATGGTCACATAATTAGTGGGCAAAGCATTAAAACATATGTTAGTCAGAATGAACATTACACGTCCTGACCTTTGGGTCAATCTTTTCTTTACATGAGTCGATAGTCTTTTTCAGTTTTTGACTGTACTGCTCATCATTGAATTTAATCACTGGAGCAGGTTTATCACTGCGATCGTCACTAGTGGAGGGTATACTTGTATCCATAGCCTCCTCTGATGGTCTCTCTGCTGTTACAGTCGCTGTTATTACAGCCGCTGCAGGCGCTGTCTCATGGATGGGTTCTTTGTCGGCTTCTTTAGGCTTTGATTCAATGCTAATAATAATAATAATAAAGTTTATTTGTGAAACGCTTAATAAAATTGCAGAGCAAAAATTTTTAAGCGTTATTACATTAAAACCAATAAAATAAAGGTGAAATAAAATGGATAAAATATGCTACAATCCAAAGACCCAAAAACATTAGAGAATGATTAGGTTCGAACTTGTCTCAACCAGTAGTGATAAGTGAATATTCAAGTGTGAAGCATATTTAGTATATCTTTTCTTTGACTCTCCAGTTGCATTTACAATGTTCCGATAACAAATCAACACTTGCTCAAAAGAGCTGACTGTATTAATATCAAGTTTTGATAAACTTTATGTTTGTTAATATACCCTAAAGGTGTAAATTGGTCACAGGAGAAAAAGGTTGCCATTTCTGGTCTTTGCGGCTAGTTTACAATTACACAACCTAATAACTTCATATAACCACCACATTAACTAGTGAAAATTGGTGCTAGCCAAAATAAAGTCACCCCATCTAGCTAATATTTACTTCTCTAGGGTAGACCTACCGCTGAATTCCACTTACTTTGATGTTGCCATAGTTTCAGTTTGACCATCTCCAGCAGAGTTAGATTGGAGAGAATCTTCTATCTTACTGACTAAAGCGTTAGTTTTGGGTTGTCTGATATGATCATCTTTCATTACTGAGAATTCCGTATCTGCTGCCTTAGCCAATAACTCATCGCTGACAGTAAATACACCTGTAAATATAAGATCGTACATGATAAGTACCAACAAACATGAGATCATACATATTTACTCCCAACAAATATGTTCCTTGTTTCTATTATATGAAATCTGCAGAAATTTATTATTATAACTTGGGTTCCTCTTTTGTGGATACCATCTTTTTCAGTTAATCAAAACTTTTTTCTGCATCTTTGAAATGAACCCAAATCATACTTTGTCTATGAGTGAATCATCTAATCCGTTATTAGCATAATCTCAAAAGTTATAGCTGGATCAGCTAGATAGTTGTTGCACTAGCTAGTTGCAGCTAGTGCAGCTAAATCAAAGCTTTCATGACAAGTGAAAAAGCCATCTATAGCAAAAATTTGTCCAATGTCAATATGAAAAGCTGAATACAGCGAATACAGACAGTTCTGATATTTCTCCACATTGTTTCAGCACAGCAGAAAATTTCCAATAAACTTTAACATATTATCAACTTCGTTGGCATAAGAGATGCAATGCAATCTCTCAAGGATGCATACAGAGAATAACACATGTTTCACAGTATTGTGTGTTTGTTTTGGATAAGACCGGATTCCAAACAATCTACTAATACAAGACATCCTAAGATGTGCCAACACTGGTACAAGGATCTATCAGGGAGATGTTGAATGGATTGATAAAAGAAATTGATCAAAAGTTAAAGTTGCAAATGTTATGTTGTGTAGAGATCCCACATTTATGCATTTTTAACAAAACTCTGTGAAGTTTACCTGGTTTCTCAGGTTCTTTCTTTATAACAGGTTTCTCCTCCTCCTCCTTCACAGACTGGGCAGCTTCATCAATAGTTGTCTCTGGCATCTCATTCTTTAGTTCTGGTGTTTGAGCTGCGCTGCCGTTTACTTTAACTGTCTCAATTGCTGAAAGTTTAAAAAAAAATGTTTGAAGAAAAAACAGAAACTAATGGGTGATACCTAGATCAAGCATGATCCAATTTGCCTGCATATAGGTTTTGAGCCGGCGACAAAAGGAGGCGGCCCACCAGTAGAATGGGAAACACCGGACTGCAGTCAAATCGAACCAAACTTGATCTAGGTGATACCTATATAATAGTATTTGTAGTATTTTAAGAGCCTTCACTTCAATTGAGGTCATCAGACTTAGATGACCATTTCTTTAAAAATAGTGGTCAATTTCCTAACAGTAATTTTGGTGGCGCAGACAATCAAGAGACTGAGATACTGGACAATGGTTGTAACAGGGAGTTCCCACCCTCTCTGATTGCAACATGTATTCAGAGTACCAGATAAAGGGCTAATAATCGTAATAATGGAAGATAGTTACATACACAGAACTACTGAGATACCACCACTAGTCAGACACAGAAATACTGCGAAGGACAAACAAATCACATGACTTTACACAGGTCAGATTAGAAAAGTTGAAGCGATACCGCAACGTTGACCTAATGAGCTCAGTCTAAAATCTATCAACAACCAATTTTGTCTCGTAATAAAAGCAAAATCCTTAGTCTAACAGTCGAAAGGTTTTTCAGTTTTTTTGTGAGCTCAAAAGGTAAAACAATATGATCTTGAACAAGACAACACACACGTTACCTGCAAGCAGAGGCGTGTCTAGCATGCACTATGTAGCATGCAAAAATATATCTTGCCCACAGTGATGATATTGAAAAATCTGTTGAAGAAAGTAATACTTGCCAGAATCAGCTTCTGCCAAGTACGACTTTTTTCAACTTCCTTTTTATCTTACTATTGGAACTTGGCATCACTGTGTGCAAGGCTACATAGAATTAATATACTATGCATATTAAGTCTATGCAAGGCTATCTACCTTTCAAACCAGGTAAATACCATCGTCGCTAACCTTTATTGGAGGCACCAGAAAGCTTGCTGAAAGCCATAGAAAGGTGTTTTTGCAGAGAGCGGTATTTACCAGGTTCTTCTGAAGGAGTGTTCTCGCTGGTGGCTGGTTTCTTGTTCACTGGTGCCTCATTACTATTCGCCTCCGCTAGTTTTCTCTTTTTGGTCTCCAGTGCTGCGGCAGCGGGAGATAACATACCAAAGTCTGCCTTGTATGGCTCTTTGATTGATGCATATGTGAATGTTCCATATTTTGCTCTGAGTGGATGAAAAAAGATATAATGCTTAGCCACCAGCCAAACAATGGCAGATTGAGAGTTGCCTCTAAAATTTATATTACAGGCATATGGGACAAAATTTTGAACAGATCATCCGACAAAGAGTAACCATGCCAATTAAGTTGATTTAAAAAAAAAAACCCAGTAAACCATGGAAAAATACATCCACACAATAAAAGCCATGTCAAAATATCCATACTACCCTATATGAGCATTCACATGATGAAAATTTAACCATTTCAGACAGAGTTGATATAGTGAAAGTTATGGCGAGCTTACATTTATAGACTACCACCCTAACCTAGTAAAAAGTAGTGTCAGCTAACACTAACACACCCAATATAAATAACTTTTTCCTTCTCTCTAATGTATCACCATCACGAGGATCGGTGGATACCATTGTTGACAAAAAAACAGTTTGTACTTACTTGTGTTTGGAGACATATTTCTCGAGCTCAGCCATAGCTTCATCAAACCCTGACCCTTTCTTATTCTTCACTGGAGCCGGTGGTTCAGCCGATAACATGAATACTTGATTGGTCGGCACCCAAGCCCTGCAAGAGATTTTCATGAAAATAATTGTTTTACATTTATAAAGAAAATTTCTTGAGAGTCACAACAAAATTTGAAAATGACTTTTTTCGATGTTCTTGTACAAACTCCCAATACATTCTTTAGTCAATAGTAATGTATTGAACAGAGAACTGTCATGTATCGGTATAGCTAACAGTCCTGTGTCCTTGGATAGTGCGTTTGGATGAAGGTCTGTTCAAGTTTATCATGTGAGTACTTCACACAAAATGAGATGTAAGGATGGCATTGATTTGTAATACCATCATAAGTGAGTGAACCAGAAAATAAACATACTTGTCATGAGCGCCAAAGAATCTACAATCCACTTGACCGTCTACTTCTCGCAGTGCTTTAGCCGGCCAGAACGGGTAACCTTTCAACTTCGCCCACACCAAAGGGTGACTGTAACGCTACAACAGAACAGAATGCATGGGAGTGACGTAACATCTTACATAAAACCTTTGCAATTATCCAGTAATATGTTACAATGTTAAGCCACCATGAGGAGCAAAATAATAACAACCATGACTAGACAAATTTTTGCGATTTGCTTTTTAATAAAAAAAACATAAGGTACACAAGAATATTTTTGTGATATGATGTTGCACTGTCATATTGCTGTAATAACCAAGAGATAATCCTTCCTGACCCATACTATACTGTTACTGAGTAGAGGCCTAGGAGACTTAGATGCATCTATTCCAATGCCAACCTCTAGTATGGTTCTGAGCTGATGTTCCAGTAGCATGGCCTTAGAGAGTACTTACATTATAATACACTTTATATGACTTACACATGGTTTACAGAACCAGCTGTTCTCTTGTGTGCAGGAGGCGAGGAAACAGTCTGGACATGTCTCAATCTCCATCATCTGATTCCTACACACCTTGAGTACCGTCTTAGCTGTCATTGTGTACTTGTTGTGCACTGCAGATAGAAAAATAAATAGATGAACAAAACACCTCCACTTTCTGATGGTGTCCACTCGGAAACACAATTTCCGAAATCAATGGCATATGTCAAATGTTATCATTCTTCTATTCAGCTTGCCTGATAAAGTCATAAACACATTAATACACTTATTTATATGTTTATTGATAAAACAGACGTTAATACTGTTTGACATCTTTCTTCCATCATGTCTTAAAACTCTAGTCTAAAAGTCAGCAGCTCACACACTTACTGCCATTATAGAGTATACTGTTATGCAGAATCCACTTAGCGTCAGCGAGGAATGCTTCTGTGCTGCCGTAGACTTTCTTTTTAACATTCTTATCAAGAGTGGACATATCCATGGGATGCACTATGATGTTATGGTATTCTGGTTCCATTGCAGGGTCGACTGGCACTTGAAATACTTCGCTCTGCAAAAATGATACAACTCAAAAGTTATCAAAAAATGACAAACATGATTAAAGGTTGATTAAAATCGGATGTCATATCATTCGCCCATCCCGAGGCATGGGCAGCGAAATATTAGTGCCTTAATGGCGAGGCTGCAATATCTGCGCCAATTTGCTCTCAGTTTGCAGGCAGGTCAGAGCACACCTGGGGGCCAACCAATCCCCAGTAGAAGATGGACTGCAGTGGGAATCGAACCCACGACCTTCAACACTTGCGTGTTGAAGTCCTGTTGAAGTTCAGCGCTCTAACCAACTGAGCCACCTCCTACTCCTGCATGTAACAATTTCACAACCTCAATTCATATGTCAATATTTGTTTAAAAGCAACATTTTTTTTCTCCAACTCTTAACTTTTTGAAAGCAAATAAGAGTTTCATATTTCACCATTAGGTCAATGTAGACAGTTTGTATACATGGCTGCTCACATGTACTCAATGTTTAATGAGGATGTGAAAGTTCCAATGATTGATTACATTTAATTGTCAGTCTGAATTGTTCAACTCTAAAAATCCACCCATCACATTGTAAATCGTACATGTAGGTAGGAGGATTATCAACAGAAAATAAATAAGTCCTGTTATGTCCTATGCCAAGAGGAAGAGTTTCCTCCTTAGCAGTGAGTCCGGTAGTAGCCCAGTTAAAGATACAACTTTACGACTAACAGCCCAAAAGGTTGCCCAGCGGTATCAAAGCGCTAAACTATTTTCCCATGGTAATACAGTTACACAACACCTGATAACATAGATGAGCGTTGATAAGCGTTACAGCGGCATATGATGTAAAACACTTCCTACTCGAGGGATTTTTTAACATCCCTCGAGTTTTAGTCCATAATCGCTTTTATAAATGGTACAATAGCTGTAATAACTGATCATGTTTTGTATGTTCAGTGGCATGTTCTGCCGTCTAGTATGACACCATTGTCATGGCCCAGTCGTGCATATGGGTAGACCCTTTCTTCTCTAAGTCTTGTTTTGTCATGACAGATGCGCTATGCACACTATTTCTTACGCACATCAACTCTCTTCTTTGCCACCATTCAATGTAATAGTGTATAAATAGACATTGAAATCAACTTTAGTTTTGCCATTTCCCTTGTCCAAAAGTACAGCCAGTTTACAGGCTAGTCTTTCTAAGCTCACTGCTTACATTTGGCACTTTCATCCTCTCCAGAGCATACTGTAGGCAGGTTATCAGGTGATCCATACTTAGACTAGCCAGAGCTTTTGGTTTGGTGTCTTCGCATTCAGATCGCATCACTTTCTGCAAAAAAAAAACACATTCAAAAAGAGTGAAAACAAATAATTGATCCCCTGCAATAAGTTTTCATCCTGTAACATTCCTAATAAGGTTTTATTAAGTTTCCTACTTATTTTATATCCTGTCTTTTATTTTTAGTTCATCATCTTAGCAGTGTTACCATAAAGAGTCTATCACCTGCCACACCTTATACTGTCATAAACATAAATCCTCTAGGAATAAGTTAACATATATTGTATATAACAGTATATTGTGTGAAGACTTAGAGATGAGTGGGCAGCCTTTTAAAACCACGGTCTCCTTGGAAACACTGAAGTTCTCTAGGTTATAAAAAGCAATGTTACCGCATATTAGCCTACTCAATGAACCATTAATCATTCCATGGAACCTAGTCCCCCAACAGATATAGCTAATTGACTAGTTTCCATCCTTGATTGGTAGAGCTAGCGAGTTCAGGTGCTCTATTAATCACAGGAGGCAGGCACTTTTGAATCAATAAAACATAATCTGTCATGTGTCCAGTTTTGATCAAAGAATTTAGAAAATTAATAATCAATGTATTGTAACGATTCATGATTAGTCTAACTTTGTACCAATCGTAAAAGCAGGTGTGGCACTGTCTGTCTAAACTGTCACCGATTTGTCCACTAGCCAACTTCAGCAGCGTGTTCAATGTATCCAATCAAAAGCTGATAATGATGTTTCAGGTAATGTTTCCCAAAAAGGTCCAAGTTTGCCCCAGTAGCTTTGCAAAGCTATCATAGGTGGTTTTACAAAGCTGTCAGAGGTAGCTGTACAAAAATACAGCTGTCATTTGGTGAGAGATTGCCTGGGGAGGGAGGCTTTTCCCACCTACAGCGACAGCATCCATCTTCAAGTTATCATTTCCCAATACTTGTTTCGCCAGGAACTCCAAACTTAAGACTAAGCCTAGCATCTGTACCAAGACCATCAATAGGCATCACCTAAATATTAACACTAACCTCACATTCAACACAAGTCCAGTCCTCCTTGAGACCTCCCGGTAGGCCGAGACACTTCATGTGATAAACACGTGGGCAGAGCTGACACGGAACAACTATACCATCCTTCCGACATATCCAGCAGTATGTGTCTGAGTCCTGCAAATAAGAGACCGTAAGAAAGCTGTTACGGGAATGCCCTACATTGAGATGGTTGTCCGAGTAAAATAAAAAGTCTCGTCATATTGCATATATTCAGCGATTTCCGAGGGGGTACTTTAACATCACTTGGCAACCATCTGTTGGTTACAAGAACATGATTCGCTGTTCAAGTAGACAGTAAATCATACATTTATACATGATATGAGCGAGCAGCGAGATCCTGCAATATCATATAATGCTCTCAAAGTCTATTACAAGCAATAAATTGTTAATTAGTAGCAGGCAGCACCCATTATCATGTTCTAGTAATAGAAAGAAGGGATCTACTGTGCTCTATTGATCGCAGGCAGTCATCGACTTGCCAGTATAAAGGGCTGAAAGGCGCTGCTTACCAGCAGAAAATAATATGCCATGATATATGGCTGCCATAGTTCCATTTTATCACAAAATAAGGATATCTTATTCTTTGATTTATCAGTTGAGGGCAAAACCGACATAGAAATAGTGGACCATCTGACTTAGGTTAGATGTTTCAAGTGAAGACCCATTCAGGGGAGCCATCAGGTGGCGGCAACAGTCTGGTTGGCTCAGCCTTAACCTCACCCAACCTTACTCCTTGTATGAGGGAAACGGCCACTCACCTCATCAGTGTTTAGTTTGTTAGAAGACCTGGTGTTTCTTCTTGGTGGTGTTGGAGTAGCTACCACACCAATACCCATTTTTCTTTTGATTGTGAGTGGTGGAACTGTAGGTGTATTTTCTGTGGATACTACTGGTTGGTCAATAATCGGAGATGGCTCCTGTGTTGGTGTACCTGTGCGACTTTGACTTTTACCCACGCTGGATCTGCTGTTTGCTGGGGAAAGTGATCTATCTGCAAAGCATAAGAAAAAGAATTCGTAAACCTAAATTGCAAATTTTCTCATTCTTTGCAAGGAAAAATTGGCTCGTCACCAGTAATACAAGACAAGAAAAGACATATCCCGATTCAAATTAATGGCCATACAACAGGAACATTGCTTAGAAAACAATGCAAGTTTCCATCAATCAACAATCAAGGTTGGTTCAATTTGAAAAGACCCTAATGTTGGCAAGCATTGTTCATCAATACGTCTTTTGAATCCTGTGGTTAGAATATCAGCTTCATGCTTTTAGTGTTTTCAAGCCGCCAACATGTTTACTCTTGCGAGCAGCTTTAGGAAACCAATACCATGATGTTCAAACTAGTTAGTATTCAGTGGAAAAACTGATAAAACCTTGTTGGCTGCAATGTTTTCAACATGGTTATTCCATATCGGATAATTATGCTGTGCATTCTGCAACAGTCAGGACACAACACACCAACCTACAAGTAAAGCCGCAGCTAGCTCTTACCATTTTCCTCTTGCTTCAAAGCTTCTGTTGCGGAGGAGCTGACAGATGCTTGACCTGCAAAATATGATGATGATCTTATTGCTACACTTGTCTGTTAGTTTTGAGTAAAACAGCAAAAATGCATGTTTTGTAGTTGCCCTACCTTTACCTGGAAACTTTTTTATAATATAAAAGGCTGTCATCACGATCAGTTATGTAACAATAAAAATTTGTAACAACCCGACAGTATAATTTATCATAATTCCTATATAAGCAGATTATATCAATCTAGAATATGGAGATTGCCAACTTAAATTGATAACAAGAGTACTGTTGGTAGATTTCGGTTGATTACTGTACTGGCTCCTACCAAACTGGTGGGTACGGTTGGCAATCATTCAAATTGTTAATCGGCTCAGGCACAATAGATCAAACATAAAAACCATATGGCCTCCTTCCAAATGGATATCTTTTGACTTCTTCAAGTCAAAGAAGGGCCTACTGCAACATTTTCAATGTAAAAAGCACTATATATCTGGATACCATGACACACTTTTGAGGTATTGCATCCCAATGGTGTAAGCAGTATGTTTTACTAGTTCTCTGTACATCGAATACCCATACATATTAATTGACCCTCCCAAACCCTTAGTATACCGAATCTTTGCACTTCGGAAGATCACTTCAAAACAACTTTCAAGGCATTTCTGCATCTTGTTTTCCCACCCCATCAAACAGCGGCTCATATAAAATTTACAAATGCAAATGGTCTTGAATCAATTGACTCTGATAGACTCATTTAATGTGTGAATGTTGACAGACAACTCTTGTTTAATCAAAATTCATTCTTTTTTGTAAATTCCATCCTTGTCCCGAGATTACTGTTCTGATGCAGCTAACATTCTGGACCATCTTACAAAAGAGTATAATGATGTACATACCAAGGGATGACCTGGTTATCCTGGTCTTTGGCTCACCACCTGAACTAGTGACTGACGCACTGTCACTCATATTGTGTCAAATCGATTCCGTTGGTTCATCAATCAATTTGATCTTCCTACAAAATGAGAGAATCTTAGATTCATGTATTCTTGTGCATCCAAGAACAAAAACTGAGATTTCAAACTTCTGCTACCTGTTGGCATAACATGGTTTCCTGATACCATACATTGATGACGAGAGGGCTTGAACAGTACCAAAATTTATTATGTTATCATAGAAGTACCATAATTGGACTTGGATGCATGGCGTATTACCAAAACGTCTCAGTATGACAGTCTGTTCATGGCGTTAAAAAATTCAGTGGCAATGCCAATGGCCCATACTATGGTAAGTTTCACTTGTTGTCAAGCGCAAATAAGAGCCTTTACATTAGCAGAATACCAATATCTGTCAACGATGCATACGCCGGACTTGCCTATGGCTATCTGTCAACAGCGCAAGACGGTAGGTAGGTAGGTAGGTCTTCCTCTTACCCAATTGAGGAAGGCAATCATATCCAATAGCGGTTGTGTATAAATATATATATATACATGTACAAACAAAAATTCAAAGTTGCACTTTTTTTTAGTTTAAATTTTCCCTCCTTATTGATCTGTCTATATCATCAAAATATCAGTTAGCCAATCATATTATCATCACTAAACATGCTTGACTTCCATCTTAACACTATAGAAACAACCAACATGCAATAAAAAGCATGTGGGTTACCCAAAAAGTCAGCAAAACAAACCTGGTTTAGCTCTTTATAGGCTTTCAAAGATCCAAGATGGAGAATCCGGCTGATGATTAAATTGACTGACATTGGAAAACATAGAAGCATTATGGGAGGAGCTTGTATCTCTCTGGAATTCACTTTGCCTTCTGATTGGACGCTTCAAAAGCCTGAATATGCAAATTAGGTTCTCTGGAAACCGCATGTACATTCAACAGAATGCCATGCTTTTGACCCATTAAATGCGATAAAAACAAACATCAACAACATTTCGACATTTCACTCTCTCAACTCAACCTCCATAGGCAACAGAATTCATCTCTAAATTTCAGATTTAAGGGATTGGCCCCTTTGAATAGATTTGAGACACAAATATACTATTGGTAATAGCAGAGAGGAGAAAAGTAGAAAAGGAAATTGAATACTCACAAATGAGGACATAGTTCACTACCCTCCATGAGAAACCATGGCTGACAGTGCAAGTGAGATGGAATCTGACACCAGCTCCATTGATGGAGCTGCTACAGTTCTTGGGCCACCAAGGAAGACTATGGAAAGTCATGTGAAGAGAATTGAGAGTCTTACACAGGAGAATAGAGTGCTCAGAATGGAGATAGACACTCTCAAACTTAAGAACAAAGCTTTGCAATCTGAGAACAAAGAGTTGAGACAGACTAGTGTGAATATAGTGAGTCATTGTCACCCTCTTATCATTACACTCTTACTATTATGGTCCATGAACAAGCACACTCTTATGCTACTAGCCAGTATGAATATAGTGCTGTTTGATTTTGCCCTTGAATAGAATGTAAATGCAACCATTCTCCCTGATGCAACTGGCCTTCTGCTTTGAAAATCTGTAGAAAAAAATAAAGGAAGAGCTTTCTTCATCATTGTCCTTTGGCTTTGCAATACACTTGCTCTATTTTCTCTTCTTGCTCATTTATGTTCAATAAAATGATTCTGTTCCGTTTCAATGCATTATAAGTACCAATGAAATGCAGCCATCATCCTAATCCTAATGTTGAACTAAAATGGACCTGAAATGTAATCTTGCACAAGAATTGACCGATGAACTCGCTCTCTGAGTGTGTTCATTAGATTGAGTTAACTTTTAACTCCCTGCCTTGTCTACTATCAGATGTGTAAGGTGTGTGATCAGTAGCATACTTTTGGCATACACCAGCTACCCATTAAACAATTTGTGTGTATTCTTTTTGTTAGCAAGCACGAGCAGAGCAGGAAGAAGAATACATCAGCAATACTCTACTGAAGAAGATCAACACGCTGAAGAAGGAAAAGGAAATGTTAGCTATGAACTACGAGCATGAGGAAGAGTTCCTGACTAATGACCTCACCAGAAAGCTTAATCAAGTTTGTCATAAACATAACATATATTAAAAGATTAAAATACCTTAACAAATTGTCGGAAATATTTTTGATTAAAACTGCCTGTTGATAGCAGCTGCAGAGAAGTCCTGAAATTGAAAATGTGCAACTTTGAGTGAGATTGCTCTGAAACAAGGACTTCATGTTATCAAAATATTCCAATGTCTATCAATATAGCTACGCAGTGAGAAGGTGGAGCTAGAGCAGACTTTGGAGCAGGAACAGGAGGCGCAAGTGAACAAGCTGCTCAAGCGAATTGACAAACTCGAGTCGGAGATTGTACACAAACAAACCACTCTGGAGCAGCTTAGAAGGGAGAAAGTGGAGCTAGAGAACTCACTGGAGGCAGAACAGGAAGCTCTTGTCAATAGGCTTTGGAAGAGAATGGATAAATTGGAGGTGGAAAAGAGGTAGGAAATATACCCATTACAGGTGATTGATGGGGTGGGTTTTGCAATTGAAAGTTGAGAGAAGGTAAGAGCACAATGGTTAACACTATTGTGGCTGCGGTGGCCTCACTCATTGCGCTCATTTGCCCCCTAGACTAGAAAATAACTCATGGGTCCCATGCTATCCTGCTGATGACTTGTGGTTTTCTATGGATGGACAATTGATTGATGGACAATTGCTCACCCTTTGTTTGGAGTGGCCAACGCTGATCCTAATTTGGGGTGTCCTTACCCTTCAAGAGTTTGTTTTGGAAAATATTATTGTAGATGTCATCTACCATACACGCTTTGTCATCAAATATATCTGTCATAAAGAAAATGTTACTGTTATTTTGATCCTACACAATCATAACAAACTAATTTCATTGAACATTGGTCATCATATGCACTGTTACATATAGTGCAATGTTCAATCATTCAGCCCATTTTTGTTACATTGAACCCTAGAGCTAGGATGTATGGCCTAACTAGCTGTAATGCATCCATATCTTTCATAAATCTTTGTTAGAGCAGTTTGATACATTTATAACTGAACAGAAATATCTACTAACTTCATTATAAGGAAAGCCTAATATCCTTTGTTCATTCTACAGAGAAGCCCCCCCCCCCCATCACGAGTTTTATGATAGTATGATAAGGCCATTGCCCTGGATGCATGCAAGCTAGTGATCAAAAGTTAATGAACTAAAGAGAAATTTTTTCCTGAAACTTCTGCAGACCACATAAGAGCTCTCTGAGACTTGAAACCATAGACAAAACAATGCTATGCAATGTCTATGCTTGAAACACATCTCATCTGCTTCAAAGCTGCAAAATTAGCTTTCATGCTCAAAATTAAGTAATTTCAAAGTGCTGTAAACAAGTTTCAAGTTGTGATTTGAGTAAATCTGTTGTTACCATAAAAATATAAATATTTATAATGTTTATGGTTGTTACACAGGGGTGGCTTCACGCTGCTGGGGCCGGCCATAAGGGGGTTGTAACAGAGAAGGCCTCGAAACAGGTTTGCCTCATGGTTTCCAGCTGTAGACATGTGTGTTGTTCAGTGGTATGCGCACGTTATGCGTATGTTATATCTGTTGTTACAGACACTTACAGGAGAGGTTAGACCAGCCGATATCAGCGCCTCCATCACCTAGATGTGGTGAGAGAGATGTGTCACAGCTCACACAGAATATCATGAATCTAAGAGGAGAGGTCAACAGATACAGGCACATGCTGGCCCACACAAAACAAGAAAGTGAGTACCAGTAGGGCTGTTTGCAGCGGAGAGCCCCATATATCCGTTGGGGAAAAAACAAGTGATGTTTAAAAAAGTTAGCATGCATTTTGATGAACACATAGTAGTTCTATTTGTAAAATTTTCCCAACTGTACCGTCTGAATCAAGGAATCTTTGTAAGTCATGATTCAGAAGGTTTTGGGTTTTTCACTCTAACTAAGAGGAGACCCAAATTGTATAGGGCTTTGTGCAACCTGTATCAGTCGAGTGGCATAATGAGCACTTTGGGTGAAGATTTAAGATAGGTCAAAAGCTTACTACCAGCGCAATGTCCATACTGACACCCCAAAATTGATTTTCAAATTGATACCAAACCTGTCCAGTTTCAATGGAGGGGATATAAAGGTGATCCCAACCCAGACATATTTACTGAGCAGTCTAAAAATATACACCAATTATGTCTTAATTATCTATCCCTGGAACGTCACTTCTGCCATAAAAATTGGGTGGAACAAAAAATGTCTAAGTTTTCTTCAGCTGTGGCCGGCATGTGATGCTTTGTTGAGGCATCTGCTAATTGACATAATCCTTCCTTAGTGACTGTCAGACATGTCTAAAGGGCTTGGCTGTTGAGCTTCATGAATCATAGTCAATGACATGTAGGTAACATCAGCCATCATGACTACATGAGCATCACTCAGCATTGACTGATGAGGAGTTATTGAATTGATGATGCCTGTTTTTGTACCGGTAAATAATGACATCATCACTGATTACATTGCATTGATTGCATATTCATTATTGATCAGATTTCATGTTTGTGCAATCTATGTACCATAGTCAAACTATAGTCAACGCAATCTCAAAGATGTTATTTGAGTCATCAGGCATTTATCACTGGTGATGATGTCAAGTGTATGTTAGGGTTAAATGGTTAGTCATACATAGCAATATACAAAAATGTCAGAAAAGCTCCGTAGTCTCAATGATATGGCTCTGGTATTGTGTAGCATCATAATTAGATCCGTCTGTGTACCAATGTGGTCTAGCAAAGTCTATTTCTTGTCACAAACTGTTGTAGCAGATAAAGACATGCGGAAATCATTCTGACTGTTTATATCCTCAGATTCTAAGAAGATGGCAGCACTTATGGATGAGGAGAGGCTTATAAAAGAAGAGAACCTGAGGCTACAGAGGAAGCTTCAGATGGAGACAGAGAGGCGGGAAGCACTGTGCAGACATCTGTCAGAATCAGAGTCCAGTTTGGAGATGGATGATGAGAGGTAAGTAAAAGGGTGAATCTGTTCAGACCTCAACTCTCCCAATCTGTAACCCCATACACCAATAGCCATCTGGAGTTACAAGTAATGTATACTTTGCCAATGTCCGTGATCATTGGCAAAGTATACATGCTTGTAACTCCAGATGCCTATGCATACAGCACATCCTTATGCATATTCCTCTTGCAAACGTCCAAAACAGAGAAGAGTTTGTTGATGAAGGTAGGATTTGGGATGAATGTAGGTAGGATTTGGGATCAATAAGAGGCAGATGGAATTCTAAGGCTGTCTGCATCCTGGAAGTCAGATGGCAGGTGCTCTTAGTAATGTACTTGTATATAAATAAGTCGTCAGGCGATAGTCTACGTTATCTACGTCAATACATATTTAGACATTGGATTGCCGCAATGTCGTGTCTATATTTAGGCTTCGCATGACTCCCAATCACTAGTAACTCCCATTATTTCTGGTGGCTCTGGTTCCTGGTGGTCAATTGTGTCAGCAACACACATATTCCCGGTCCGATGACCTACCTTATGCCCTACCATATGCCAGTATAATAATATATCAGTGCGGGATTGCAAATGCGGTGTTTGACACTTGGCTGGCTTGTTTTGCTTTCTGCAACTCATACGCAAGCTTCAGCGCTAAACTAATACATTGATGAATGCAACTGAATATTTTTTCATACTATTATCACCAGTGGAGCTTTTTCTCTTGACTCTGTAATAGACATGACCTGCTATAATTGAAATCCCAAAGCTGCTTTTATGTTAGAGGTTTTCCATGAACACAATGCTAGCTTATCGTGTGTAATGACTAAATTTGTTTGCTGATATTACAATACTAGGTGATAACTTATGGGACATTGACAGACTATAGTCATTTACTTAACTGGTCAAGTGGTTTGGCCTTGAAAACTTAATAGCCCCACTTGCTGTTCAGTTAAAAAAAACATGTATTGCAATTTGCCATACAATCCCCAGACTGAATATGTGATGCTCTCTAGAGACTTAATTGTGTTGTGTCCTAGAAGTGTCAAGCAGTGTTAATGACCTCACAGAGTATAAATATCTCCTAGTAGTGTGCAGCAAGTTGCCATCAGCTTAAACAGGCACTAATCAGCTATTGGCAGTGACACTTTGGTCCTAGCTAAGGAGCCATATTTGTTTTTGGTAAGCTTGGTCATACTACAGTGTGAGCATGCATATTACTTCATTGGTCAGTTATGTTGGTCATGAATCCTATCTCTGTCCACATTACCTATGCTATATTGTTGATATGTGGTGAGATAACGCAACCTACCTACTAAATGTGATTTATAGATGTGTTGTTTGTTTGTAGACATTTCAATGAGCTGGCTAAGTCACATGAAGGGATGACAAGTAAAGATAGCAGTATGACAGGCCCTAGGTCTCGCACTGTGTCCAGCCCTATACCATATCATAACACTACCCCTGCCAAAACAATCACACCAAGTGAGTCTCAGCACCAGGCATTATTCAGATATCCATTTTTAGCCATTTCAGACCTCTGTCGGGAACAGCCCCTTACATTTATTGAAATTACCACTTTGTGACAGTTGCAGACAATTATAAATGTTACACTATGTAAGAGTTGTTTTGATAAGTTCCTCTTACACCAAACTATACATGGAAACTAACTGTGTACCTATTTTGTGATTGTTTCCTATTATACCAAATTGTACATGAAAACAAACTGTGTACTTACTTCTGTCTGTGTTGTAGCTGGATCAACAGTAAGTCCTCCCGCAGCGATGAGGTGTAACGCATGCGGACACATTCAGAATCCCGCTGCTTGTGGTGGTGCCAGTAACACTAATATGTCCTGCTCTCTGCCAAGTATGTCTCCCCCGGCCACCCCTGGATTCTTCATACCCCCTCACAGCACCAGCTCAAGTACGGCACTGCACCATGCAGCTGTGTCAGGTAGCTCAACACCAACTACAAGCAACAGCGGCAGCGGACAGCACTCGTCATCTAGTCATCATCCCCACCAGGTGAGCTAAGCTGTCTTGTCAGAACTAAGACTGCAACTGTATCAATGTGGATCGATTGTATTTTAGAATCAAATTGCATAGTCCCTCCTCATTGTTGTAAGTTGCTCAAATTTTTCAGAATCATCACTGATACATTAACACCAGAGTCTGGATATATCTTGTATTGCGCCATTTTTTTATAAGTGTATCATCGTATGCAGTTTGTATTATAGTGTAAACCATGTTTGTTATAAACTGTATTACATGTATTTGGTGAGATCACCTAGTACAATGCTTGTGGATAATATCAAACTGTATTAACCTACCACAGCAGCTTGACTATTTTTTTATACACCAGCTTGGAGTGTCACCCACAATTACAAGTATATCTAATGTTCATTTTTCTGTTGCAGAGACCCAATGACAGGTTTGCTAAGCCACCCCTGCCCGGAGGTAGACCTTGAACTGATGGAGAGAGTATATGAGGCTTTCGTGTCAATCAAGTTGAAATTTATCTCCAAGAATCCTGTTGACTGCACCAAATGCACCCATTGAACTTATTTCGATCGAACAACCGGTGTTCAAAAAATGGTCCTACGCTTTCACAGATAAACTCCCCAGCAGTTCCCATAAGTTTGCTCAGTGGCAACATTGCTGCACCTTTCCACAGCGTGGTATAAATCTAAGTCATAAACCCACATCCACTGGGTTCCTAAAATGCCAAATAAAACACATGCAACTTTTTTAACAGAGATGATGCTTATATTTCTTTGTATGGTTTTGATCACGTGTGTATGAGTAGAGTATTTGCGACTCGTGACAGCTACATTCTCTATAACATAAGTATGAGAGAATTCTCGTAACAGTATCATGACCATGTTTATATTCTGATTTTTGTTGATCATCACTTCTATATTTTGTCCTCTTCCAGTTTCCACCTTGATTTTTGTTGTACATTGTACAGAATTGTATCATTGTATCCTACTACCGTTATTATATCTTCCTATCTCCCCGTGTGAAAGTTGTTTGTATTACCGCAGATGACCTTTTGTAGTGCCCCAATAAGCTAGCCAATGTGTTGGCTCTGATTGGTTGGTGGGTCTTCTCCCCACCCACACATCAGAGCCAACACAACGGCTACAATAATGGTTAATTTTGCATGGCAAATAAGTCTTTAGATTGTCTTTTGCAAGAATGGATTGTTAACCTTTACTGGGCTCAAAAAGTCCGCGCTACCAGTATGCTGTTTGCTTTCAAGGCTGCCGATATCATTAATTGTGCTTTTCTTCCTGTTCTCTCTATACCACTATTGTTACTGACTTATATATGTAGCTTATATGTATTACTATGATTGTAATTCTCTGAAAGAGATCAATTTCATACATATATCTGTTCCATTGCTGATTGAATTTTATTGTTAAAAATAATAAAAATGATTTAAAATTTAACATTTAATATTTTTCCAAATTTTGCTACTTGTGACTACAACATATCGCTCAGTTGCTCTAGACTAGAACTAGTTAGCTATCTAAAAACTACCATCCTGCATCGCCATTGCTCAATTCTTGAGAGCAGAATATCTTTATCCCAGTACACAGATGGCTTTCCCTGCGCATAGGAGGAAGATAAACCATACATGTATGATGCCTTTGATCATACAAAGATGTCATGAGTTATGCTCTCTATACTCATCTTATATGGCTTTACCTCTACAGTTCTGCATGCTCTAAAAATATAGATGCTATTTGAATAAAGCGTGATCAATTTTGTATCAATCAGAGAAATGGGTAGAGTGCATTAATTGAACTAGGTATCGCATTGATACATCCTTACATTGTAATGTTCATATAGTCCTTACACCATCACAACGACTATCTTGTGAACCATATACTACATATACCATTACTATGGGTACATGCATTACCCTGTGTAAATATTAGCTGAAGTTAAGTTTAGCTACATTCTGGTGACTTAATGTTAGCTAGCACCAAATGATTAGCTGAGATGGGATTCTACATAATACATAAACATATAAATACTTGTATATGATTATGATGTAAAATAAGGATGGTGAGTAAATTTTAGCTAGCATTAAATAAGAAAATCTCAAGATTTCTTCCTGCAAATCTTTTACTCCTCTATATATATATATATATATCATACCGTGACGATGAGTCCAAAAAAAGCATCGAGAAATATCAGGTAGTTGTATATCTATAGGGAAACAGTAGCGGACGCGGACTAAATGGGTGGGATGGAGATCTGCCAGGTCCTAGAAGTGGTAGAGTTCTAAGGAAAAGAGTTCCTCTAGCTTATTGTCATCATGGAGTGGCCGAGTGAAACTTTTCACTGCGGATGGAACGATTCTGGATTTTTTTATCCGTTCCACATAAGGGTATCGCTCTCAATTTACGAACAAGCTTCAAGCTTTCATTGTATAGTGCAGCTTTTGTTACCATTGGTCCATTACATTTGTAACACAGATGCTGCCTAAGACCTTACCAGTTTATTTACACAGCATAGTGTGGTATGACAGCTACTGCGACCACTGTCAGTTAACCAGAAGGTACCAGGAATATTTTTAAAGGGTGTGGCCATAATTACTAGTTTCAGATATCAACTAGTAGAGCTTGCGTTCCTGACTAAGCCAAACCATGTCAATACAAACACTGACCGTGGGATTCGGGAACCATATGTTTAAGGTACCCTTCCACACATAACCTTCACAAATCTTGTAAACGATGGATTAAAATATCCGAACAGAAAAGCAAGAAAGGTAGCAACAGTTTAGCAAATGAATTTTTTCTCAAATTTAGTTATTCCAATGTCACCCCTCCATCCTCCGGATACATTTATATCACGAGCAACTGTTATAGTAAATTTCAACTCACAAACCTACAACCATTGACATCAATACCGGCAACAAGAATCTGCCGTCGCCGCTGCTGCTCAAATGTGAGCTTACGTGAGCAAATTCCAAGACTTAATATTTGCCCTCAATGTTTTGATGGTACGCCATGCTCACATACAAAAATTAATTTTGCTCATGGTCAGATTCAATGGTGTGCGCTTTAATCTTTTTTAAACTTATCCACCTTTCCATGGAACTATCCATGATGATGCAACTAATCTAACCATAGACTTAAAGGGCAACCAAGGTTTCAAACAACTTCTCATTGATTAATAGCAGATTGCACCTTCTGCATGGGGAAAAAGACAAAATCTAATTTGGATGATTATTCAGCCAGAATTCTTGTGAAACATTTCATCCACCAGGTATCTCAAACTCAGCTAAAATAGAATACCACAGAGCAGTTTCCTGTTCCTGGTATTATTTAGCCTGTGCTCTATCACCGGAAAATGTATGGAATGGGTTGCAGCGTGAACAAGGCGACAGTAAGGGTAGAAAGAATGCTAAGAAATAACAAATATTTATAAGCGATGTTATATAATGTTTATTAACCACAATCATGCGGACAGACTAGTATACTCACTTAGGCTGTAGATAGCAGGTTGGTACGGTAAGTACAGTAAACACAGTGAGTGAACACAGTAGGTGGTGAGCAAGGTTAACACAAATATTAGATGACCCTGGCAGGCTGGTCAAAGAGCTAAGTCGGGTTAAAGGGTTTAAATTAAAAATAAGCGAGGTAAAAGGGAAAAAAACATATATTATTCTAGAAATTCCTAATACTAGTAAAGGAAAGTAGCCAGCATAGCCAAAGTTATTGCTGCCAAGCTTCGGTGTTGGGTCACAGAGGTCGCTGAGCTCGGCTGACCTGGTGTTGTAGAAGCTGCTGGCGTTGGCACAAGAGGAATTCTCAAACTGCCCCAATCATAGGTAGAGCTTTTCTTGTAAAATACCGGAGGCTGTCCAAGTGGGGCTGGCACTGTCACATCGGTCTGAAATTAAAGCAGATAGTGTCAAAATTTCATGGAAAACTCAGATATTTCATCACATTTTTATCAATATGAAAAACTTTGTACGAAAACACAAAAATCAAACATAATATTGAATATCAGAATCTTTTCTTTCCTCAACAATTCAGCATGTCTTGACAAATTTCCTTGGATTTCCCTTGCAATGAAAAGAAGGCATAAGGGAAAGTATTCATAATGCTTAACAAGTAAATGCCATTGCAAGCCTCAGTGTGCTGTTGCTTTTTATCATTAAAACCACCATGTGACTAGACTATGTGATGTTGATTGAGTTACCGCTCCATTATACTCTTTTTCAGACCATAGATGAATCCAAGTGCCAGGAGGTAGGTAACAAGTCCATCGTGTGACATTCGGCTGAAAGAGACAGGTTTATGTGTAACAGATCAGTATGGTATTAAGTGTAAACGGAAAATTAAATATTCAGTCACTCAACCGTTATTCTTGGGGTATAAGTAACTATGTATTATCAAGGAGTTAGAGTGTCTCTAACTCCTTGGTATTATGAACAGTTCAACCTTCACATGGGAGTGCTTCCATACTTAATATCTTTCAAGCCCCCATCCTCTGAGAATTTCAGCAGTTCTATGGTATTTTATGGTTTATGAAGAGGTATACACCCGAGGGTGTTGGGGGCTGGAACAATCAACCTTGAAAGCTCCCCCAATGGGATTCGAACCAACAACTCTTGCGGCACTAATCGCCTGGCAGTGAGTAGCAAGTGCGCTAACCGATTGCATTGCGCCACCTAACCATCCCCAAAAAAGAATGGGTTGATGGCGCTAATTAGCATGCCCGCTATTCACTACTCAGAGTTGTGCTCTCTTGTCCCATAGCTAATGCCACTCCACCATTGCCACCCTATGCAACAAAGCGTATGTGTTAGGGTTGTTGGCCTTACATGGCCCATTGCTATTATTAGATTTTATCATATGGTCACAATGATCACAGCGTTTTGCTGCAATGCCGTAATTTATTGCCATGTCATCTTTGTCAGGAGGTATTATGCCTATGGTGTCTATATATGGGCGTATAAATATTTGTATTTGATACCTCAAGAACGGGAGCCACAAGCAGCTCACTGCCGTATATATACTGATGCTCGATCTTCCAGCTGTGTGTGTCCTGTGGATACTCATAAAAAAGCGCCCTCTGCAGCGGTTCACCAGTCTGTGTGTATGTGTCTATGGCAGATTGTGTGTAGTTATTCAGTGCTTTGAACATGTTAACAAGTCGGGCAAACTGCTTCATTGTGTCATCGTCTGTATACAGCTGCCAGTTCTCTGTGGGGCGGTTACCTAAAAAATCAAAACTGTGTCATTCGGGCCTGTTTATTGATTATGCCAAGTGGTGAAGCAATTTCTCCTAGAACAGCAACCTTGCGCCCAAGATAAATCAACGCGTGTATGATTTGGCACAGAAAGCTCATAAGCACAAGACTAGACTCCTCAGCAATGGAGGAACCTGGTGTGAAATATTTTGTACTTGGAATTCCATTTAATTCACCTTGCTTCAACTTGGAATTCAGCCCAAATAAAATGTTTATGCAGTTTGGTATACTTATATGCTAGTAAGTGGGAGTTAAAAGTATCATGGCTTTAATAATATGTCCACATGTAATTTTCTACCTTGCTAGCCTTCTATTTTTCAACGAATTTGATCAAATAATAAAGTTGATACAAATGATTGAACAATTGAACAAAAATCAACCAGTTGAATTTACTGCTTTTCAGGAGATATATACTCCAGAGGGTACAGGTGGCTAGAACAATTGTGGGACTCGAACGTATGACTCAGATGGCATTTCGCTAATAAGCAAGTCCGCCATTTACTCTTTGGAGTTGCACACTCACTTCCCAGAGCACAATCCATTCCACCATTGCAACGCAACTTATTGGTCTTACTTGGCCCATGACTATGACCCCTATATAAAGGCAAAATTGGTTATGTTATTATATGTATTGTATGGAACAGCCTTATTGTAGGGATTGGTTTTAAAGTGAACGGTCAAGAGTTTGATTGCGGCAGGTGCGGTAGTGTCAGGAGGAGCATCCGCCCATAATTGCTTCTGTGCCCCGATAAGTTTATCCATGTATATCCTCTCAGAGTGGTTGGCAAGCAACCCTCATGTCATCTCTGCAGGTCTTTTCAATGTAAGTGGTCCAGAGTTTGATTGCAGCAGGTGCTGTGGTGTTAGGAGAAGCATCCGCTCGCAATTGCATCTGTGCCCCAATAAGTTTATCAACGTGTATTCTCACAGAGTGGTTTGCAATAAAGTCTGACCTGTGAGTTTTATTATCTTGACTTGATTCTGGATCTGAATTTGTACATCAGCTGGCAGGTCATTTGTTTTTCCTTTGACTTACCTTCATGGGTTCTCATAGTGGGAGTAAACACAGCAGCCTCCGCAGATCTAAGAAACAGGTGTTTATCTCTGGTGAGTCCGTATAGACTGGTATAACCTCCTATATCAAAATGTGTCATACCAACACCCTGTAATAAAATATTTCTCTTTAGCTAAGACTACAAACTTGAATTAAACTCAACATTTCTGCAGGTTTGAGTGGCTGGCCGTGTTTATTTTATAGATCAAACAGTATTGGTCCATTGGTGAGCTCCACTGTAATTATATTATGGTGATGGTTACAAGTTCTCCTGCATCACTCAACTTAAAAAAAAAAATCTCTATCACAGGATTGACGATTTGTGAGGGAATTTGATGGAGAGAAACAATCATGACAGTCAAATAAAACACTGATCTGAAATAAACTAACTTGTAATCCAATTGATAGAGCTGCAGGAATAGTTGACGCCAGCCCATCAGATTTGGTGTAGTCCACATTTTGATCTCCAGCCCAGAAAAGCGTTGTGTAGTTTGAAACACCTAAAATTCAGATCAACGAAAACTACATCACTTATGGTAAACTGTTGTGTCAGTCACGAATGTTTTAGACTAATGACTTCCACATAATCAACACAAGAGTGACACAACCAATGGCGATACGAACCAATTTATATCTGATTGAAAAAAACTTACAAAATAATAAAAATAAGTTAGTGTCTAGCACAGGGGTGCCCAACCTTCTCATTGAGGGGGCGCATCCACATACTGCAATATCCCTGGGGGCCGCAACCTCACCATAAATCAAACATTCATATATGGGTGTGCAGTATATTCATCTCTGCAGTGGAGAATTTATTTATTGGAGCTCACTCAAATGCAATGGTTGGGGAATTCCAAAATACTGTGACTAGATGTAGAGTGTTCCTTATTATTGTACAAATGAGGAAAGTGATAAATGTAGGAGTGAAAATTGTTTTCGCGACTACGCGATTTTCTCAAGCGGGTCCGGGGCCACTGGTTGGGCAGCCCTGGACTCTAGCACATTGCTAGCAGCCAAGTCCATATGCAGAGTACTTAGATCAAAATAAAAATTATATCATATACCGGGAGTTAACAAACCACATACTGTCTAAAGCAAGCATACATCTCCAGAAGTGAGTGCGGATAATGAATATATGTAAACATCAGGTATATACCTGCATAACCAGCTCTCATCCAGAAAACAGCTTCCCCCATCTTGCCGTACTCCTCGAACGCTTCTCTGTTGAGTTTGGCCCAGCGTAGAGGCCACTGGTTGTGCAGCTTAAGAGCAGACTCCCCACTAGAGAATACAGCCCCATCTACCATCAAATACTCGCTGAAATCTGCCATCCATCCAGATATCCCCAGATCCAGTGCCTTCTTAACAATGTTTTCTTGTAAAAAAATGGTATATCCTTTTTAAACAATTATTGTGTGAGTTGGTTGCAGTACAGAAGCCTTTGAGCAAAAGCCGTATTGTATAATGAGACACCCATATCCTAACACAACTTGGATTTCAGGCTTTGTTAAAAAACAGTGTGCATGTCACACAAGGAACACGTTATGACTACATGGTTGTCAAACATTTACACAGTATGATATCAAGGCCTCATAGCAGCTTACACACCAAGGTATACTGCTCAGCATTACGACTGCAACTTACGTTTATACCATTCAATAGCAGGCTCACTGGTGAGATCTAATGTTCCACAGAAGAATTCGCCAAAGTCGGCTATGTATGTTTGTCCTGTTTCATTTTTCACAAAGTGGCCAAGCTTATCAGCCTCTTTGAATAATCGTCCTTCTATATTGAGATACGGGTTGATGTACGTTAGCACCTTAATGCCCCTTGCATTGAGCTTGGGTATTTCCTTATCCAAGTCTGTAAAAGTCAGAGAAAAAACCTAGAGAGTTGGCTTTATTGTGGTCACATGATAAATGCAGACATAGGGGATAAAATAGCAATGCTAATTCACCGTATTTTTTGGATAATGAGAACAATCAAACATTCAATTAACTGATCTAGCCACTAAAAAAACATACTTCACAAAAAGTAGGTGTCTTTCTTGACTGTTTCTTATTTGAAAATGATAACAAAATTTATTGTACCCAAAACCTTTATTAAAAGTCTTCATTGGCTAAAACACATATCCATATCACATAATCATTTGCGGAGTTATGCTGTCACGTCAAAAGAGGAGAGAACTCCTTACTAGAAGTTCCATGGTTTGGTTGGCTCAATATTTATATCTCATTTCCTTGATGTACTATTTATTGGTTGGAACAGAGATTGGCCATTGAGAGGCTTGAGATCTTAACTAAAATTCTTTAACTTGAAAGTGAAAAGCGCTATTGCAAAACGCCAAGAATTAGGGTGCCTACATTTTCAAAAGGATGCAAAAAAACAGCATAGCCGTCTATTGAAAAAGTACCAAACTAAACCTTTACAAGAAAATTCATCAACTGCATCACTGAGTTTATACAACTTCTAATTAAATCTCAAGAACCTATCACTCACCTGGATATTGTTCTGGGTTCCATTCCCAGTTCCAAAAAACTCGTTTCCCAAATGAAGTTCTGATTTTACCAGCCCAGTCTTGAATCCATACAGCAGCAACAGTAACCCCAGCAGCTTCAACTTTATCTATCAGCTCATGCATCTATGAGTAAATAAAGAACTTCCTATTAAGATTTTACACACAATGTCACAATTAAAGACTTACTTCAGAAAAGATCAGCCAACTGAGCACACATCTGGTTAGTTGTGGATATCATAGAAGTAGTTGTGGTGAAGTAGAAAGTACACAAAGACAATGGTTGATAACATGCTCAAAACTGAGCACCATTTGATGTAAGCGATAAGCAGGCAGTGTATGTGGTAGCAGTTCCATTACCAATACGCAACCTGTAGAAAGCATTAAGCGGCAGTATGAAAATAATTCTAACCAAGTGTGTACAAACATTTTCCAATTCCTATAAAAAAAAAGACGCATAACATGACTCAGTTACAATTGCTGATAAATGAATCTGCAACTTATTGCAAATAAAATTACTGAGTGCCTCAAAGTTACCCTCTCGGTTCCTCCCTGAAGGCCAATTATTGCTCCAGTTCCAAGCCAGCCTGGTAGTTTTGGCATATGACCATGCATATTAGCTAGTCCTTGAGAGAGTTCTGCAACTGTCTTCCCCGTCCCACCAGCAACTTTCAGTGTCCTTCAAAATGAATATGTGTAATCATGTAGTGGATAGTTAAACGTATTGCAATATGCAATATTTTCCTTACCGTGTATTGATTGCAGTTGCAGTGCTATATTTTGAATCAGCATTATTGTCTCAATTGCCCGCAAGACCAATTTTCTTTTTACATTAGAAGGCATTGGAAGTTTTAAACGATGACCTAAGTGATAGGATTGTATGTTGGTCAGCTTATTAGAATTGAAGCTGGCATTTCCATCGTGTAAAATCTGAACATTGGGAACATACTGCTCATTTTCACACCCAATCTATAAACTCACTTCACATTTCCATGGATTTCAAGCTCATGGTATTTCTTATCCGTGAAATCTAGGATGGTGTAGTACGTTGACTGTGAATGAACCATATAGCCTCTGTTTGATATGAAAGTAGGCTCTCCATAATAAGTGGTGTGGTAGTCCCCACCCGCACCACCAGCTAGAGTATCGGCTTGGAATGTGATTGAAGAAGATTTGTTACGCCCAACACCTATGGAAAAAACTCAATTGTCACATCTCTGTGGTCAACCACATGGTGGGAAATATATTCCGGGACTTCTTGCGTGTATATTAATGTTAAAGCCCGGTCATTTGATGTGAGAGATAGCAGTGGTGGCCAGTTACAAGGTTGATCAAAGTTTAAATGATAATGACAAAGCAAATGCGGCATTGGGTTTTTTTTTTATCATGAGTCTATTTGCACTAGTACAAATATAGTTCATTTCATATCTACTGATAAGTTGTCACTGTGTCTAATCTATATTTTTACTGGATTGTATTATAGCAGCAGAAATCATAGGTTTGGCACAAGGCTTTCCAGTTATTATACAGTCTCGTCGACCATCATCTCAATCTGATACAAACAGTCAAACGCCTCTGTCTTCTCAGTTTGTGCCCCCTAAAATCTCGCCCCATTGCCCAACAGCCGCCGGCCCAGGGACTGTCCTCTTAGTCTTGTTACAGCTAAAATTTATCCTATCATTTTGAATGTGTGGACACCAAGTCATCGATTCAAAACAATCTTGACATGGCATTTAGCTGTTGACGGGTCTGCATACATTACAACTACTCTGATGCGTGCTCCGAAAATAAAATATAAAAGGCGCTTGTTGCTTCAAGACACACTGCTTTTAAATTACAAACCTTGCTCTCTGGTCCAAATAGGGAATTGTCTCCCTCTCATATTGAGGTAAGTGAATTGTTCACCGCCTCCATATACGTTCTCATCATCTTCAGCTGTGAACCTGATCCATATTCTGTCATATCCTGCAGGCAGGTCGCTAAAGTTTATACTAGCAGCGGCATCACCATCAACGAATTCTAATACTACCTAGAATTAGATAAGTTATGAACTTCTATTTTACAAATTTTATTAGCTACACATTACAAATTTGGCTATAACAGGAAAATATCTAGTTTAACCGGCAAATATCATGCGATTCATAGGGAGCTGTCTTACATGTCAATCATATGACAATCTGGTCTTCAAACCTGTCTTCATTCTTCACTAATCAATTTTTCGACTTAACATAGTGAAAGTTCAAATCCTTCAGTAACCATCATTTAAGATTTCATACTTTGTATATTTTCCATTTTTCAGTATTGAGACTTATTCCTATGACTCCTCATAAAATTAGTTACCCCTAAATATTATACAGGCACCCCTTGCTTCTTGACCTGGCATTCTGCCAAGCTACAGAATGTCATACCCTCTACATGCTTGTCATAGAGGCACTTGTTTCATTTTTCCTTTCCACTTTACCACTAAAGAATGGGATGTGTGACAGTGTACGGTTAGGGTTTTGTGGAAATGTAGGGAATATGAAGTAGAGGTACAAATCTTGATAAAAGTAGGATTTCCTAAAATAAAATTTTATCCACAAGTACGGGACAAAATTGTGGGTTTACAAATATTGGCGTCGCACCCGTACTTATTGACTCCATAGCCTGGCATTCTGCCATCCATAATCATCGAAAGCAACCGCTTAGGATCATCTTGGTATCGTCTGATATATCGGTAACAGGAATGGATCTGATTCCTTGATCCAGCAATACATGCCAGGCCTAATGCTCTAATTTACAGAAAGCAAACTTGATTGAAGTATAACTTGGTAAAAGGTTTCACTGGGTTTTATAAAAGTACACCATGTTTGGGCATATAGCCTGTCATGGTTGTAATTTAGACTTATTGTGCAGGGACCATTCTTCAATTTGTCTTTTGTTTATCTCATCGGCCCCACATTTGTGCTCTCTCTAACTGGAATACCCTAAATATTCACTCACCTCGATTGAGGAGTCAGAGGCAGCTGTAAAGCTGAATTTATTACCGGTTTGTCCACCGACAGTGGTTAGAGGTATTCTAGAATAAATCTTATCCTGAATGTCAAAGTTACCATGATACTCATTGAACACAGTAGACCCAGATCCGAGATAAAGACATGGCTGGTCAGGTTTATGTTCTATAACCTGAAAAAGAAAATATTTGAAGTAGTGAGAATCTTTTGGCTTGAGTCGCAACCAGGTGTTCAGTCAAAACAGTTTGATGCTTGCACACTAATGTGCAATGTACGACAAACAAGAATCATTAACATGAAATGTACTGTTAGTTGGAACAAAATTGATTCAGACAACCAGGCAAATAAACTAAAATGATGCTGCATAAAAATTCAATCTCAAACATTATTGTCGAATCGACTGATAAATTACTTACCAATAAATTGTTGATGCTAGCTTGAAATGTGCCTGAGATGAGGGAATTTGACCAGTTGTTTGCAGCCATCGCAATTGCAAGGATTGTGGAAAGTGAATACACTACAGAGCATATTAACCTCATTCTGTTAATTTATGCATAAAAAGAAACTATTGAAATGCAAATTTCGTTTAGGTTTGTCAAACAAATGCCTGATCGTTCATTTTTCAATGTCGAAATAGCAGTGTTGTTGCAATAAGAGCCTTGAATAGTGTCATCCTAATAAATGCTCCTTATCGTTGATAAGACAAGGTAGTAAAATGCTTGAACAAATATAGAGCATTCCGATCACAAACGTAGGAGTGTACCTTGATACAACCTCTACCCCTAAACCTAACATGTACAATATATCAAATTTGAAAATTTAGCAATCTACTGATGCTTGATGTTAGCTAGTGTTTATTTCAGCTACTTTTGGGGTGACTAAAACCAATTTTTTATATGGGAGCATATATAGCAACAAATTTCACTATTTCACACCTGCACATAAAGGAATTTTCCCTCTAGGGCCGTAGTGTTATATTTTCATCGAAGACTAGATTTGATCCAACTTTTAACCCAAGTACATTCCTTTTCAGTCACTGAACTACGTTTATGTAACATTAACACACTCTTTATCTCTATGACCGACATAAATATTGTACCACTGTATCATAGATCATCACTGGCTATATATATGGAGCTTACTGATAATTTTATTATAAAATTTCAGACAGAGTAATAAATTAGAAGTCCATGATCGCTTGTGAATTAACAAGAAATTAAGAATAGATGCCTATCGCCAACCTCCAATCAGGATTCAGAAATATATAATACGATCTTTGAAGAGAAAATAATTTGCTCCTTTGCAGTCTCAAGCATCCATTAAGACATAAGTCCAGCTGTTACATTCCCATTGATCGTGAGCATTGCCTAGGACTACATACAAGACGTGTCTACAGAAATCAAGGAATATCAAATCAACTTGGAATAGAAGAGAATATTTTATTGTTTGAGGTCCTGCCCTATTTTATAGCCCAGTATTTTGTTCCAGTCAATCTTGCTTCTTGTGACTGGAAGTTGCCTCCTCAATGCTTTGAATGTTGTATCTGACATTGTTACGTAGTTCTCAGAGATGGCCATCTGTAAAATATAACAGTAAATGTGAAGAAACAGTGTCAGAAATCACATTGTCGTGTTGAGTTCAAAACTCGAGAAGTCAATTTGCACTTAGTTTGGTGGTAAAAAATGTGTGGTCAAAGATCAGTTGTAATGAAACAAGATAAAAGCACAGCTACCAGATCTGAACAGTAAGCATATCACACCATGTCAAGCAGTATGATGTATGATGTATGCAGTAGATGTGAGTGTGTGAGCTAGTATTGACAGAAGTTATTGAGGAATCGCAACACATTCCATAGCATAGAAAAATAACACAATCATGACATGAAATATACCGCTGTCAAAGTTCAATCAGAATATCTTTAAGTGTGAAGATAAACCTCAAAATCTATTATCTCATGGTCATTGTTTGATAGAAATTGAAAGGTCAATGATAAGTTGATTAAATTGACTGAAATAAGTTACCTGATAATCATTTTCTGCTGTTTTCATCACAGAGAGGAATTCTTTAGAAAGTTGTTGTTCATTCTGCAAATTATAGAACATAGCGCATATAAAATCTGCTAGAAGAGAAATGTTTATACATCTTATTGGGAGTTGTCTCTTTATTTCCCAAGACATGACAACTCCTATGAGTCAATTTAAGTAGGTTATCATTTGAAGACATTCAATATAATAACAGTTGCAAACAGGCAATTTAGAATGGCACAGTATAACTGGGATAAGATAATACTGGATAGATAAACAAAGAAGAAAATATTCATTGGGATTAATATTTTAGAGTTTTCATTCTCGTCTGTAAAATCCTAAATGAAAAAGTCACGATTTTAAGTCAGGTTGCTAGGATCAAGTACCACTACTTTTTCCATTATCATAATATATATATTATGAAGGTAACATAAATCTTACTTTGAATGCAACAGTGTCCTTGATTTCTTTAGAGCTGACCAGTTGTACATTACCGTCCTCATAGTAATGTACCTGAACCTTGAGGATACCTGTGATCTCCACAGTACCACCTGATTCTGGGAAGGTTAGTGACCACTGGGATCTCCATTTACCGTTCCTACATACAGGAAAAAACACAAGAAAGTTAGATAAACACAAGATGTCAGATAAACACAGGTGTCCACAGAGGGTAACCAGTAATTTCCAAACATAATACAATAAATAGGTCGATGTGGAGTTATATTGGTAAGGACATGATGATAGTCCACACATCTGAGCGACCCAGCTTCTTTGTTACAAAAAAAAAAACACAGATAAAATATGTTTCATTGCTATCATAAGATCAAATTGATACTGATTGTAGAACTTCACAAAAATGAAACTAAACCAAGTGAGGTCATGATGAGCTCATGCATCAACACATTATATCACAGAAAATTTGACAGCTCCTCTTTTTCCAACACAGTGAAAGATTCTAGTTGGTGGGAGGGGATGGGCCAATTTTGATTAACTGCACAGATCAGTGCATATCTTGGTGCTTACCAGTAGTTTTTGGGCTGGTACTGGTGACTCTCAATGCATACAATAAGTGTGATGTTTCCGTTGCCGCTTGAACCATACACTGAGCTGACTCCATAGTTATAATGGTTTCGGAGATATGAGTTGATAGACTGCTCTAAGCTTGACCTCCATGGCTCAGCGGTTTGGTCACCACTGGCTGGTTGGGTGTCTGAAGCCTCTTTTCTTAGATGGTCATACCTGCATATCATTATGGGAAAAAGTTCTAGTGAGACAGGATCTTTTTTTATTTTCTAATCAGACTGGTAAGCCATTCATCGGCATCTCTCTGGATCAGGAATAAGACTAACAACGGTCTCTACAGGTTGAATGAACAATCGGTGTGCATTATAAAGATCCCAGGATGGTAACAATCAGAGCCTGGGTTAGTGACACTGACAGTTAGGACTGAGCTCTGCCCGGAACTAGAGTCACAAGTCAGAACAGTCGGATCACTGCTGATACATCTTTAATTATACAAAAATAATGGAGCAGAAAACTGAGCATATCAGGACCATAATATCTCTGAAATTTCTATGGTAAAACATCAGCTTGATAACCATAGACTTAATATACTTGATATATTATCTGTAATATAAAATATATATAATAATATATGCAATATATAATATACTTTATTAATATACTT
Source organism: Membranipora membranacea (assembly GCA_914767715.1). NCBI lineage: Eukaryota > Metazoa > Bryozoa > Gymnolaemata > Cheilostomatida > Membraniporidae > Membranipora > Membranipora membranacea. The sequence continues at coordinate 16,603,928 of OU612068.1, forward strand.
TATATTATCAATATACTTTATATAGTATATAGTCTATGGTCTTACCTGAAGGAATTTTTAGATTTTGGGTCGAAGAACCGTCCTTCTCCGAGATTGGCATGTTCTGTGATAAGGCATTGTTCCTGTACACCTTCCAGTCTGCATGGTGTGAATTGATCTTTGTTGTATTGAGCAAAAGCCCTGTTGAAATCACAAAACGAGAAACATCACAGATACTGAACATATCAAAAATGCTGCATCAGCACAATTGCTTACTCATAGATTAGCTTTGTTATTAGCACATGACTTTCAATCTAATTGCATCAATTTTGAAAAGGCATCAATGACCATCACAATGAGTGTTTTTATATCCTTTTGCAATAGACAATTGGCTGATATAGTAATCATCTAAAAAGGAGAAATGCCTTGAGAAATACTTTGATGTGAATTTTGCCACACTAGGTCTCATTCATTTACTGAAACTAGTCATAGATACCATAAAATATGAATAGCCCATAAACTTATAGAGAGATCTATAAGTTATAGAATAGCCTTAATGGACTGGGAAGGATGAATAGTAATACCTACCCTCTAGCACCTTCTCGCAGTAGACTGTCGTTGTTCAACAAAACTCTTGTGTCTGAAATAAAAGAAAAAAACTACTGTTAGTTTTCAGCTATGATAAAACAAAAGTTATATAGCACACTCTGGCTTCAATGGCTTGTATCAACTCTAGTTATGTACTAGCTGCAGAGAATATCTACCAACTCATACTGACTCTCGTGATCCGACTGGGCACGTAGATCACTTATAAACTAGTATATCATTACCACAAAGGTGATGACATGGGGCTAGGTATGCATCATGTGTTATTTTTGTTGCCAATGCCGCAGGCTTTGGAAAGAGTAGCCGCCAGAGCAGGTGGCCAATCAAATGGCTTCAGAATTCCGAGACTCAAGTTTGCAGAGATTAGCTCATGCCTCAGAGCTGCAAATGCGTAGAATGCCACCTACTTCCTTAATCACTAGTAGCAGAGTAAGCCTGAGCCCACTTCCTCAATCAGCATATCCTACCTGTACTGCCTTGTAACTTCCTATTTTGCTACTTCCTTGTTACTTAGCTGATATGGAATGCTACTAGAAACAGAGAGCAACTTCATGTCCTGTAGAGAGCTTAGACTTGAGCTGAGACTTAGAGTGAACTTACCATTGAATACTTCATTGAACTCTCCAGGAGGTGCATGTAGTATGAAATCTGAGGCTATTCTCACCTACCAAAAGAAACACAATAATGGTGAAGTATTTCCCACCTAATCTCATAACATGATACAGGCACTTGAGTTTACATTGTGCTCACTTTGTCCACACATCCTTTATATTAGTTTTCCAATCCAAAGAACATCCTTCTGATTCTCTCAGAAGTTCAAAGAGATCTCATTGGTTACTTTCAGGAATTTCAAAGACTGACTACAGATAGTATGTTTTAGCTTCAAATGTGACATCAATGAACTAAGCTACAAAGTTTTTGTGCAATTACATGGCTTCACTGTTTTTGGCCAGGTGATAATGTAAACACGCTGGTAAGTGCTTAGCCCCAAATCAAATCTAAACCCAATTTTATAGGCTCAAAATTGATGACAACTCATCAAGTGTATTGGTCATTCTGTTCATTGTGACAAGTCTCAATCTTTAAGGGACAATCATTACATGGAGGTTCATGGGAAAATGATTATAATTACTGGTGAAGTTTAGTATTCAAATTTGTGGTGCTGTATGAGCTCTCCATTATCAACCCCAGCTTCAGCTCATGGGGCAAAGACTGTTTTCTGAGACAAATGTGCATCACACTTGATGAGATTCTTTTAAAAAAACCAAAGTTCCATACACATAGTAGCAAGCTCTGATTATGACAAAGTATATGCATCCTTTTTTTCCGCAAAATTTAATGTTTGTGATAGCTAATAAATCAATCAATCCATATATGAATCAAATGCTGAGATTTTCTTGGAAACAGCAGGGAAGTGATATACTCGATTCACACCTGAGTATAATTATCTGGAGGTGGTCAAGAGTATTTGTACTACACTTTAGCTCATATGATATTGACTTCAATAAACCTTCAAAAGCCTATTCAGCCCTTTAACTACACCTTGTTGGGTGGTCTGAGCTTTGGAGAGACTGCCTTGTTGTTAGAATCGCATGCAAGTGAGATCAGATATTTATAACTGATTCGTTCTCCAGGCCATTGAATTCATGGGGACATCTTACAGTATCTAGACGGCCTACTGTTACTCATAATACTACACTTACTGTACTCTACTTCAGGGCCAATTTCCACACTATGACTGTAAGACTATCTAAGATTGAACTAACAAGCTTCAAGGGTCTGTTTGGTATTACTTTTACTAAAACTCATTCAAGTTCTTGTAATGTAAAAATAATACTAACAATTTAATAGTCTGCTCAGCAAACAGTCCATATATCATGGTCAAGCATAGTAATTGATCACTGTACATGTACAGCAACAACATGCCACTAAAATGGTTAGCTGTACCAGCAGGAATTATGAGGAAGAAAGAAAATGTTGAGTTTGAGTTGTAGAAGAAAGTGAGTGGTGAAATGAGACTACTTTGACAGCATTAATTATAAGGAATATGTGTATTGCAACTTGATTTTTGCAAACCAAATGTATTTAAACCACTCCAAGATTGATACCGAAGAGTTTTGGAACTATTGGCACAATCTATATGAGTAAAACAGTGTATTTCCTGGTTACCTTGTCAGAATCAGAGATGTCTTCATACTCAGCCATTGTGTTTCCGGTTTAGAATGACCGGTGTTCGGATGAACCCGTTAACGTGTGTTTACGGTTGTTGTCATGTGACCTGCAGTAGACAACGTTTTACAGTCACTCCCCAAAAAGTGTAATTATTATCTGACTACAATTGAATTAATAGTCATACATCCATTGAATTGCATTCTTTCACAGTAATATCACTAGGCATGAGTTCAAATCATTGAATTCATCATATACATAAACCTATTTCATAATTGAATTGAATAATGCTCATTTGCTGTGCTCTGATGATCCCCCTAACTCCCCCTAACTCCACAAGCACACAGTCACAAGCCTACTCTACTGCTATCTCTCTGTTCTAGTTCTGAAGACAGTAGTTGATTGATGCGAGAGGAATGCTTCTTGATTGATGCAGATGTGTTTGGGGCACGATCATTTGGCTCAATGGAGTTGTACCAACTACAGAAGGCCTGTGATCAGATCTGTTCCTCTCCTCTTGTTCCAATCGATCATCAGTCAGATGAATTTTAATAAGATTAATATATATGAGTGATGGGAGCAAGAGCGGAAGACCCCATCGGACAGACTTTATGCATGTGCAAAAAACAGGCTTGCAATTCCCATGGGCCCAGAATGGGGGCTTACTGTTTGTATGATGAAGAATGTATGTATGTGGATTGACAACTATGAGGATTCGACACACACATTGTGTACTGTGCCTGACTAGGGCTACCTACTAAGGCTAGGCAAGCCTAAGTTAGGGTCAGGTAAGAAGCCAGGCTCAGTGTAATGGCTCAGTGAGTAAGTGTTATATTAGCTCCTGACCAACCTGTGAATATTTGCGGTACCAAATGTGGTATCGTTTTAATAGTTCTGATGAATCGAAGTTGGTGATACCAGAGTCTTGGCTTACGTGGGACTGAAGTTATAAGAAATAGATTGGTTGATTATTGCCCAATTGAAGGTTATTTAGCTGATATAAAATCGTCGTACGGTATTATCAGGAGAAGTGCCCCATCGGTGGTCAGTGTTGAGACTCTAGGCCCTATGGCAGTTGTAATCGGAGAGACTTCATGGTGTCACCCATCAACATCATATCCATAGATAGATAAACACTTAGGTCATAGTTATTGCTGAATATAATTAGCAACATCATATTTATTTTTTGTAAACTTACACAAGTTATGATGTACAAGATCCTTTTTATTGCACTAAAAGTCAACAGCTGATTCATAATATTTAGCATAAACTGGTGTACATAGAGCAAACCCTATTATTCATGTGAAATTGTTGAATCGAAATTTAGAATCCATCATTTGCGAACAGGGAAAAGAATATCCACATACACTCTGCTCAGGTCATATTTCAGTTGCAGACATAGATATAGATGACATTTATTTGCCTACTATTTGAGTTGTTCCCCCTCAATTTATAAGAAATTGAGCACATTACGGGTGAACAAGTACAGGCAACAGGCATTAAATTGATTGATGTAGATTGGCCCCCTCCCAATGCCCCCCCCCTCTTCTGTCAGAATTCAATTTTAGACTCAGCATGATGTCAACTAGAGGCACCATATTTTCGATTGCGGCCCCATCAACTATCATTATTTGCAAACACTGATTTGGAATTATTAAACTTCGGTATTTGCAGCATAAAACTCCTGTGTTTGATTCCTATCACATATGTGTCTACATAACTGATGTTAATACCACGATTATGGAACCAATTTGAGCGCTGAAAAAAACCGAATTTAAAATAGTTGAATTACTAAATATTAATAACATATGAACATTATGAATATTTCTTTGTCAACCCGTCATAACTTTTCAGAGGCGGTTCAGATTGAGTGTACATCTTTGCAGCCACAGTCATCAGTTAAATTTTTAGGAGTTTTTGTTGACCAAAAACTATTTTTAACAAGCACATTGATTGCCTGATATCTAAATGTAATACTCGCCTGTTTTTAATGCATAAACTGAAATTAATTGGTGTAAATGTTGAAGGTCTGAAAATCTTTTACACTACAAACATTTGTTCCATCATATGCTATGCCATTCCAGCATTTTATACTTTTTTGTCTAAGCACAACAAATTAAGGCTTGAAAGGGTACAAAAGGCAGCATTGAGAGTTATCCTCCCAGAATTTAATTAAAAGGAATGCTGCTTAGCTTTGCAACTTACCAACCTCAATGATTTTATGTTCTCAACCTGTGCTAATCATTTCAGTAGTATTTTAAGAAACAAGTCTCAGCCTTTGTACAATCGTATCATTGTTAATACCAACCGAAGAGTATCATCACGTAATGCCTGTAAATTCAGGCCCAGACGCAGCTGTACCACTCAACTCCAGTGCAGTCTTTTTAATTACTTCTTGAATTTTTACAACAACAATTTTATGTACCACTGAGTTACACCAAGAGCTGTCATATATATACATTTCTTCATCATCCTCGCCATGATATCGTATGTAAAAATACAAATAAATCTATCAATCAATAAAAATACCAATGGGTGATTTTTGCCCATATTCAATTAAAAATTTGACAATTTCAAATCAATTTGGAACTTATTGCTGTTCGGAATGCATGACTACCCCAACATAGTGATATTTTGTGACAGCTGTGGTATGGTTGTTTTTTGCACTACCTTTTTCTGTCCTTCTTTATAAGTAACGCACTGCATACAATGCATGCTCCCAGTTCGCTTGATTTGCATTATTGATTTTTGTTGTGAATAATATTTACTTGTTTATAAAGGCAGTTTATGCATTGCTGTTGTTAAGTAGGTTAAGCAGCAGCACTAGGCAGCATGTGATGAATCAAATCGCGGGCAGCGTCCATATGGCATTGGTTTACTAATAACAAGTCTAGCATTGCATCAGCTTTTAATTTGGAGTACAACATACTGGAAAGCTAAATTAATACTTGATGGTAAGAATCAGTGTTTATATAGCATAACACTCATCTCATTATTTGAAGCATTGAGTATTTTAGTATCTTTGTTTAAAGGGCATTGAGATGATGGGATGTGTATTCAGTAAATCGTAATAATCAATTATTGTAGACTTTCATCAGCCTTTGCTTTCCATTGTTTAAGTGAATGCATACAGCGTTGCTATTGGCAGTTCATTCATTCTCTAAATCTTCACACTGGGCATTCTTTCATTGTAGTAAGATTTGTAGTAAGAGGCACATAAAGAGGCACATATTTGTTAGGGAGTGATTACCACGAGGTTGTGAATATCAGCTACATTCATCAGGCCTGACAGAGAGCTTAGCAAGAGACAGAACTTGGGAAGTCAAACCGGGCTATGGCATCCAACGGAGGAGATGCCATTGTACGTGGCGACACATTATCTTCAAGCACAGATAAATCGGAAAACGGAGCAGTTGGACTGAAAAAGAATCTAGGACTTTTCAATGGAGTTGCGATGGTAGTCGGCTTAGTGGTGGGAAGTGGTATATTTGTATCACCCGTAGGTGTATTATCGAACTCTGGCAGTGTGGGATTGTCATTAATATTCTGGGCTATTGGAGGTATTACAGCCGCGATTGGATCGATGTGCTATGTGGAACTGGGAACTTCCATACAAAGCAGCGGGGGAGACTACGCTTATATAGGTATTATCACTTTTTATTCTCCCTGTTATACATTTTTATTCTGGTGGGCCACCCTGTGTCAGCCCTGAAGCGCAGGTTAATTTATTATTTCCATAAGCTTCTGGAATCATATGAATACATACATTGCCTAATGTCAGATGCCAATGAATTTTTAACCAGAAGGCAATGTGAATTGTGAGTACGCCAGTAAAACGCATTGTATGGTTCTTGCCAGGACAGCGTTGGATATTATTTTTGCCAGTCTGTTTAGAGGAATGAAAAGGTTTTGAATATCTGGTGGAATTGCTCTGGCTGAATCTGGCATGGATTAATTTCAGACAGCACTTATGTAACAAGTTTATAAACAATGGCTTAATAATAGAGCTAAGTGTATGCTCTTGGTTTTTTGTCCCTGGCATGGTTGATTATGCCTGCAGGATTTCTTATCAACTCTTTGACCTGTAAGTTCTCAAAATTAACCTAATTTGCAATGACTAGCATGACAGAGTTGCATAACTTCAGACAAAGGTTTTTAAATTCAGTGCCAATTTGAAGGATTGAAGCTAATCCAATATTTGAATTCAAGCTATTCAAAAAAGACCGTTGAATTCAATACAAACTTGATTAATAGCTAGCATGTTGTTTTCTTTGTTTTGCAGGAAAAGCGTTCGGACCAGTGCTTCAGTTTATGTTTGTGTGGGCATTTCTGCTGATCGTATTTCCCATAGCCAACGCAATCATATCCCTCATATTTGCCAACTACATCCTAGTGCCCATTTATCAAGACTGCACGCCTCCAAACACTGCTGTCACGCTTGTGGCAGCATTCGTAATAGGTACGTGTCGCTCCTGTCATTTTTGCCACTCAGACATTTTCCTTGAAGAGAAAGTGTATTTGTGCTGCATCGTACATAATTAGCGTACAATTCATAACACAGTCAATAAATGCCACTTTTGAAACCCTCATGAATATTCTTGCTATGCTGCCTTGGAGATTATATCCATACAGCTTGGGTAATGTCTAGCCCCCCCCCCCACACTTGTTCGTTTTTTTTTTCACAATATTAATGGATCGGTCTAATTAAAGCCTACAGTGATTGAGTAACATATCCATAGACAAAAAAACATATGTGTTTTGCCTCTGAAAATCTCACTAAAACACTCAACGTTGCAGAGTTTTGCACCAGGCCTTTGTTTAGCCTTATGAGAAGAATTAACTGGTAAAAACAAATGCTGTCAGGTCACTGGCAGCTACTCATCTTAATTAGAATCTAGTGATTGCAATGTACTTTATATAAAAAAACCTCAAGCTATACAATGTCCATAGACTTAATAATTATCATTCAGTCTATGTTTGCAGTCTCATACTTGGAACAAACTTTCTCCCCTTGCTTGTAACTGATTATGTCAGCCTGTTATTCCGTGCACCAATATATCATGTCAAATAATCCGCCTCTTTGTCCAATTTTAGTTTTACTATCTGTGATAAATTGTGTAAATGTGACCTGGGCTGCCAGGGTACAGAATGTGTTCCTGATAATGAAGGTACTAGCTCTAGTGGTGATATCTGTCACTGGATTCGTCTGGATAGCTCAAGGTGAGACAGTAGGACTAACCATAATGCCCTCTGCAAACCTACCCTTCCCAAATACTATTATATTAAATGGAATTAGAACCTGTTTTTCTCTGCATTTGTTGGGCGCTCTTGAAACCTCCAGACGCTTCCTTGTGGAAGAAAGCCCTGGAACCCTGGTATCACCATGAAATTGTTTTGGTGATAGGACCAGTACAAGAGTGGCCTGTGTTGAAATATGGCTTATGATAGACAAAACAAAAAACAGGTAGCGATTATTGAGGACGTCATTTTGATGTCCTCTATCTGCTTCCAGTCTTTGGGCTGGTAGTTTACAGCCACATATTATATTCCTAAACTAATATTTATAAGGCAGTGAAAAGATATCGAGTTTAACTTTTATTTTTGTGAATGTCATTCATCATTAAAATAGTTTGGTTAATTTTGTAACGAGAGACAGTTTTATCTCAGCAAGACTGCCAAGTTGTCCAAGAACACAGGATATCGTTCACACACTTCTCATTTTGAAATGCTCTCTTCTGATGTGGTTATTCTAGTGCAAGATATTTGACATACTGTGGTTAATACAGTAATAGGAACCTTCTCATTGTCACACTTGTCTTAACACAGGCAGTTATTTGACTGGACATTGTATCACCCAGAGACCAGGGAGGGTGGATCCCTCCCACCCTCCCTGCAGAAACTAACCCATCCTTGTGTTACACAAACATATGAAAATATTTGAATTCTTTTCCTAGTGGGACATCATGAGACACTGCAGAGTATCAGAGACTCCTTGTAGATAATAAGAACATCTAAGACCATCGTATTCACTGCACTGTAGATGTACAATTTTTTTCATTCATTGTTGGTAGGTAAAACTCAGTTCTGGGACGACCCATGGGAGGGTACGAGTTACGCCCCTGTAGATTGGGCCAGAGCTATCTACTCTGGAGTTTATTCTTACGCTGGATGGTAAGTAGCTGATTATGTCTTGTTGTCCGACACACAGAAAAATACATGTCTCGGAATTTGAGCTGCAATCACAAATGCATAAAATAAAAATAGTAACAGCTATAATAGTACCATAATCTGCACTCAGTAACTGGCTACAATTTAAAAACAGGGGCTGGTAAAATAATGATCTGTACTATTAATAAAGAGAACACTATCACCAAAAGTATGATTGTACTTACATGCATTGGTAATGGGCCTGACACTAGATGTACCTTGATCCTGAGGTAGAAAGGGGCGGATTGATGGAGCACTGTGATTTGGTATTCAACACTCCCCATTTTGGCCATTCTGTTGTGACAGCTTGAGAAAAATTTCGCTTTTAAATTTCTACTAAAAAAAATTCCTTTTCAAATGATGACCAGATATATTAGTGTTATAAATATTTCCCTCGTTTAAAATTATTTTATAGTAGGCCCCCACACCCGACCACTGTCCCCCTCCCCTCACCTCTTCAGATTGGTCTTTCATCACCAGTGCTTTACTCTTCAATACCAATAACCTCTAGGTGAAATCAGCACTGGGCCTCATGACAAAACAACACGCTTTTAGACTCATGTTTTTGCATGTATGATTTCCTGTGATCTTTGTAATATCATGCAAAACCCTCATGTCCCTGTAAGATGTCTTTCGTAATCAGAATAATATGAGATGTGTTTTCACATGAGGATATAATAAATAATCTTACAAATGCTGCTTTGAATCCTTTTACTTTGATGGGATAGTAGCAGACGATTACACGATCCTTTCTAATTCTACTCTTACTATGGGGGCTTCTTATCTTGGGGTATAGTAATCATGCTCTATCCATGCACACTGCAATGGCAGCAATGCCCTAAATTGATAATGAGATGGAGATGTTGTTTTTTTAAAAAATATGAATGATATCTGCACTGCATTGATTTTTGTTCTTACTTTTTATAGGAATTATCTCAACTTGATAACAGAGGAGGTCAAATCACCCGAGAAGTAAGTAAACCCAAAAATATGTTTCAAGGAATGATAGCATTGGTCAGCAATTAATCTTTTTTTACTTGTGAAGAATTTAAAAAAAAATTGACTTCATTTCATGTACTTTGTATTGATGATCTCTCTAAATTGAATTTTTATACCAATTACTGATTTCTTTGTACATGTAGGACCCTGCCAAGAGCTATATGGATATCCGTACCTATGATTACATTGCTGTATATATCAGCTAACATCGCCTTCTTCACTGTACTGTCTAAAGAAGAAATGCTGTCTGCTGACGCTGTGGCAGTGGTAAGTTGAGCAGTGGCTGTAGGATTCCTGACATTTAACTGTCTATATTCTCAACTTCAAGAATGCTTTTAGTACTAGCTTCTTGTCGAGTTTGTTGTTGAGTTTATTCAACAGACATGTAGCTAAATTAAATCGATAACAATAATTGCAGAAACGATAACAAAAACATTTCGGTGTAAACTGGAAAAAGAAATTTTATTTGCGCGCAATGGAAAAGGAGAGTTTATCTTTTAGCATGGCAAAAGTACAATTCTTGTCACTACGAGGATCCCTGTATAAGCCTGGAACTGATTTATTCTTTTGTGGTGATTTGAAATGATGAATACCATGGGATCAGATCAGCTTTTTGCACAGTTTGTAACTATCTTTATCATCTTGTAAATCTAGCACATCTTAGGTTACATAGGTATGGTTAGCGTCTGTCATCTGGTGGTCAGTGTGTATGATGATTGCCACCATTGTTACCATGTCATGATGCTACAAAAATTCATCTAAGAAGAAGAATGCCAATAAAGTATAAAAAAAAATGTTTGCTGGAGTAATTGAAAGATTGCTTTTGTCAGCTTTCTGCCTTGTCTCTCAATTGTCAAAAATTTTACCGTTTAGTTGTCATGTCATATCAATGAATGAAAGAACATCTGCTAAAATCTGCGTTTCTCAATACATTTGGCTAAACACCCGTTTAAAGTTGTGCTATTTGAGTTTTTGTTAGAGCTTGTTGGTCGATTGCATTCATGCAATGTCATTTTCTTAACTCAGATAGAACTAATGTTCGGTTTTTTAGAGCAACAAAATTCCTCTTATCAGCTAGAGGCTACAGCTAGCTCCCTGGTCACTAACAGTAGGCCATGGAATATCAAATATAAAAATTATGCTTTTCCATTTTTTAGACCTTTGGAAACAAGACTCTTGGAGTGATGTCATGGGTAATCCCGATCTTTGTAGCCTGCTCCACGTTTGGTAGTTTGAACGGATCAATCTTCACCTCTTCCAGGTTTGTAGTATTATAAGATGGTTTCTAATTTCACTGGTCCTTGTAGAACATTCTCGGATTATGAACATCAACCGATACAAAGATCTTTGCTATCCTCCCATAGAAATAGTTGGTTCAATGATCTGATGAAAGACCACATTATGGATAACTGCACTTCACAAAACATAACTATATGCGAGCAGGGAGAATTTTCCATTCTCCCAGAGATGAGAGTATCTTGTACGGTGGAAAGACGTATTCGGAAATAGTTTGTTATATTAATGCGTAAAAATTTCTGATTGATTCTGAACAGGTCTTACGTGCATGAAGAAGAAATTTTAAAGGCAACTTTCAATGATATAGCTCATAATTCACATTGCATGAGTTGATCAATAAAAATTCACACAGGAAATGCCAAAAGAATTTGGAGCCCCATATCAGTTTTCCTTGAAATGAACACAAATATCCTACCTTTGGTATGAAAAGTTGCTTCAGAATCATTAAAAATTATTCCACATAGATTTGTGTAGCACAATCTCTCAGAATAATAATTACACCTAATTTCAAATTTCTTGCCGTGCATTTTGGCTACTGACTTTTTTGCTTCATTGCAGGTTGTACTATGTGGCTGCTAGAAATGGACAGCTGCCTGAATCAATCAGTTATGTCAGCACTAAATATATGACTCCTATCGTCTCGTTGTGTTTCCAGGTAATATTCAGAACTCTTATAATGTGTTGTTGCGCGGTAAGCTCTCAGAGAGGGACGCACATATTTTTTTTTTTGAGTAGATAGAACTATATGATCAGCATGCGAAGTTTATATATTGTAGTTGTTTATTATGATATACAGTGCAGTTTACTTAAAATGTCTAGGAAAGCAAAAAACAACCACTGTTCATATCAAAGCTTTGCCATAACAATGAACAAAAAAAGTAAAATTTTCGCAAAAGGACATTATTGAATGATGAAACCTTATTTTAAATGCAAAAATCCAGAGTCTAGAAGGGTCTAAAGTATGTTATCTCCCCTGTCACTGATTCACATTTAAATGATGATCCACTTACAGTATAGTTTTAAGCCTAGCCTGGGCTTGCCTAGGACACATACAGGGCTGCTCTACTTACATTACAAATTATTAACAAACAGTATTGGACAACGTTAGCATGGTCTAAGATATTTTAGTGATAACCCGTGACAGGGGAGATAACATACTGTAGACCCTTCTAGACCCTAGACTTTTGCACTCTAAGTTAGGTTACATCACTCGATGATGTCCTTGTGCAAAAAATTTAATTTTTTTGTTCATTGCAATGGCAAAGCTTTGATATGAACAGTGGTTGTTTTTTGCTTTCCTAGACACTTTAATTCAAACCTCTGGGGACCATTAAATGTTGACATTAGAATGCATTTAGATTTGGCTGAAGGGACCAAAATCAAAAAAACAGAGGTCTGAATTATAAAATCAGAATTAAGGGATAACATTGCACTCTACTCTGTGACTTGTATCGGTATTATGGTACCTCCTTGACCATCATGCATGAGGAGCAGTCGCTGTAAGCAAGAAGTTCTCTCCTCACCAAAGTTGCAGCTCACATTTTCTTTATTCTACAGATGATCATATCATTACTGTGTCTCATTTCTACTGATATTCACGAGCTCATTAATTACGCTACATTTGTGGAGACAATGTTTATCGGACTGACAGTTGCTGCCTTGTTATACATGAGAAAGAAGTTCCCTACCCTTAGTAGGCCCCTCAAGGTAGGTTAAACATTTGCCTGCATCACGAGTCGCTCACACTTTACTGGTAAGCCGGCCGTTGCTCGAGAGAGCACAATTGAGTTAGTTAGAAATGAGTGCTCACTTTATTTACTCCCTGCTTAGTCTGGATTGACAACACTCAGGCTTGTCTGTCTTTGTATGATGGGAACATAACTCTTGATATATACTGAACGCTCAATCCTACATTGGTTATTGTCAGCCCAGTGTTTTACTTGTAAAAAAAAACATCAGTTGACTGCATGACAAGGCTAGACTGACATCATGTAAATTAATCTCATAAACTGAAAGATGGATGAAACTGAATGAAGGTTCATACATGATTTATCCTGCCTCACTTTTCTGATTTACCAGGTATCTCTCTTCTTCCCGATCACATTTCTGTTATTCTGCACGTTCCTGATCGTGATGACTTTGTACGAAGGAGCTGTCTCCTCTCTGATCGGTGTGGGAATCTGCTGCTCTGCTATACCTCTGTTTGTCGTCGGCATAGCCTGGAAAAACAAACCTAAGGCCTATTTCAGGTTTATGAAGAAATGCAATACTTTCCTTCAGAAGTTGTTCCTTTGTGTGCCAGAAGATAAGGACAATTTAGATTGATGATGTTTTGATGGAACTTTGTCATATAGTCATATTATATTACTTTACCCATTTTTATTGAGGCTTTTGTGGTAATAATATATTATTTGTCATCTCAATTGAAAATATCTTTACATTCAGTTTCTATCAAGCATCATTGCGGGGACCAATATACTTAACATGTCTGGAATACCGATGAATTGGTTATACACTGGCATTTCTGTAAATAGATTTTATAGCCTTTTACTTCTGTATTTTTACTTGCTATTGTTATTTGCTACCCCATCCCTTCTCTGCTTTGATGATGATTTTATTTTTGGACCTGTGCTCCCAGCAGCCTTTTGAACAGGCGACTCAATAATGAATCAGGCAATCTTACTTCCTTGTGTTTTCTTATCTCACCATGACTTTAGATACATTTATTACTATACTATAACATTTTAAATTTATGATGCTTTTATTCGTTATATTGAAAAATAAAAATGTCGGTCATGGTTAAATTGTTACAACTTGTCTTTTGTATGATGGTGACACTTCATGCCAACAATTGACAGAGATTCTTTTTAAAAGAAAATATTTGCCATAAAGCCCATAAGCTCGTATCAGCATCCCTGCTTACATTGAAGACTGAAGATTGAAGGGGATTGCTGAAGAAACATCCCCTTGGAGTGGTTGGTCTACACAATGCTGCTCGAGAGGGAGGGCTGTTGCAAGGGAAAAATAACTCCAATGAGCAAAGCATTTCAGGAAATGACCTCCATGACCTTTATTGTTTTGATTTTAGGGAAATAGGTCAATTTGGAATAAAATTACCTCATATTAGGCGAGAGCATGTGGTGAGGAGGTTGAACTTTTACATTTATTCCCAGCAAGGATGATTCACAGCTGTACTGTGATTCAATAAGAAGGTGAGTGCTTGTCAATCAATGCATTGTGTTTTTGAGTTGGTATGGAAGGAATTTCGCACACCCACAATACAAATTCACAACTTTAACCCTGATATTAGAAACTGATGCTGACCTGACTACCACTAACTTTAACTAACTTTTAACTACCTACTACTCTACTGACTACTCTAACTCTCAGTCTACTCTACCACTCCACTGTACTACACTCCCTCCACTGCATCACAGGCTGTTACTGTTAGTGTTAGCTAGTGTTGTGGCAAGGCAGCTGCATACTAACTTTGGCATGCTATACAATGGTTTGCCCTCAGATAAGATTATGATAGTTTCTTAGGATAGTCGATGTTATTGTGTTGGCTCTTATATCAGCATAGCCATACAATACATAAGCTCTCTTTTTGCACATGCACATCAATGACTGTGTTGATGTACAGTGTTATTTTACATTTGAGATATTTAGGCCTACTACTTACTGTGTATTTGCTGTTCGGTTGCTTACTCAATGAATTGGTATGGCAAGTCTCAGAATAAAACCTCAAATGTATTCCTCAATTTGCATTTTCTAGTTATATTTTCTAGTTAACGAGTTTGAAATTTCGATGCTCTGGTGGATGACTTATAATTCAACAGCTCCTTTGCTTTGAGTAACATGTTAATCTGGTCTAGCCAGCACTCAGCATCTGCAATCCGTTGCCAGCCTATGATAAAACATATGCTATAAGCAAGCTCGACCCATAGGCATGGACCCCTGGGACTTAATTTGCCTATGTCCAGTATCAATCACCTGTTTTGTGTGGTCGGTAGTGGACATTGGAAAAATAAAGACATGTGATTCCCAGGGACCTTTAAGATGGATTTTGAAGGTAGATCTCAACTCATTGAAAGAGCCAAATGATAAGTAATGTGAATAATTGTTGTTCTTTCAGGAAAAAAACCATATCAGCAACAATATTGTCAGAATGGTATAAGCCACCTTGATCTCCAAGAGAAATTGAACAAATATTACTCTTTTTGAGTATGGCTCTTGTTACAGTTCAGAGGACACCTAGTCCCCGTCGTGTTCCCCAACCAGAGGAGGTATGTAACTTGTAAGGATAAATTTTAAGGCAGGCTTCATCACACTCACAATACCTAAGTTTGTAGATTGGTAGAGTTAAAAAAACAAGATTTTAGAATGAAGCACTGGTACGCAGGATCCCTGATGATCATTATTATAGCATCCCCTTGTTATGTTATGATGACCGTAGTTTAACACCATATTGATGAGACTTTATGACTTCTCCTTTATTTTAACATATCCAGTCTCTGGAATCTGGTCCTTATTCGACCGCAGGGCATGCATAAATGCCCTGTGTGTTGTTGGAACCGATATTTACCTGGTATCGCTATGTACTTATTTTATACTTAGTTGTATCTCTATGTATTTATATTGTAAATACTGTTTTGCATTTTAGGATGAATCTGTGGATGAACACGGACGGAGAAAGTCTCGCAGGTATGAATCAGTTTTCAATCACCACAAACTTAACTGTTGATGTACTGCGCTCCTTTCACATTTAAACCTGAAAAGTTGCACCGCTCTACCCCAGTACACTTTCATGCGTCCACATTTGAGATTTCAATGTGTTTTATCCGAACCCAGTCAGTCAATTTTTTGTTTTCACTTTGTAACGTCCGCCCATATTTTCATACATGTCAAGCCTTTTTAAGGCACATTTATTACCATCTTGTGCACAGCTACTCTTCAGCATGCAAAACCTCCCTATTCAAATTTCATCCCGTCTTATTCAATGGGTTTCCAATTGGCTTCCCTGACCAAGGAAACAACAAAGATGCTATCAGTGCTCTTAAAGTTGCAGTAATTGCAATAGACCATGTCCGGGGAACCAGTATCCATGTGAAGGCCAGTAAACCTCAGATTACTGATTAATTGTAACCGCCCAACATTTCTGTATTCCACTCAAAGGTCACAGAGAAGCCTTAAGAAACTAGTCAACACTGTCAACACTATCAAATTTGTAAATCGCCTCAGGTATGTAGGGTGTAAGAGATACATCTGATCTGGCATGGGGTAACAGGTGGCTTATATTTATTGGTTTATTAAGGGTGAATTAATGCTTGCATATGGACTGAGATGTTTTTAAATAGATGACTTGATGACATGTAGTAAGTTAGAAATTGCAAACGATGAATATGTCTCTATGATTCATTCATAGCTTCCTGAATCAGCAATAATGCTGCAAGGCATATATTGTGTATGTTTGGGAGCATCTTTGCCTGATATCCAAAGCAATTGAATCGCTCTCCTTTCGAGGCTTTAGTTGTATTTTATTCTCAAAATAACACAACTATAATCTTTGACACGACTATCTGTCACTGACTCTGTTGTGGCACTTGAACTTCTACTCAAGGTGCTCTTTTGTCATCTTCAAAACTCCAGCTCAATAAAAAGATACATATTGTGATGATGTGTCATCAATTTCTCCAAGCTAGCTTATTGTAGATTTACTAAACAAGCTATAATGTTGTAGGTAGATTAACTAAACTAGCCAACTAGATATCCTCTGATCACCAATACACATCTCGCATGACGATAATATTAATAAATGTGTAACCCTTTGGTGTCCTTTTCAATGTAATGACATAATAATGTGCATGCCTGAACTATTAGACTATACTCATGTAAGAGTCTATTATGCTTGTTCATGTGCCGATGCTCCATGTCAAACTTCAATTTGATCAGTTTTTCAGGTCAAAATCCTAACATTGGCATGGGTGTAGTGCATTTATTATTTCTTCACAAGTCACGATTGCTCGCTTTACTGTGGGGGCAATTGTCAAGCTTTCAGGTTCTTGATGTTATCTTGTTCTGTTTCAAACTTTTCAGTAAAATCATAGTTCAACGCCTCAATGATCGGTACGTGGGTCGACACTAGGCCGCCAGACTGTCATGGCATAGACATCATGGTTGTCTGGCGCCTTACAATGACATGTTTTGCTTTTACTTTCACTCTTTGCTAGATATGGTGTTACTGAAGTGTCCCTCAGTATGTTTTACGGACCAGTATGTCAACTTTTAATCAAAACTTGCATCAGTCTGTTTCTTGTGTTTGAGCTCAGCTCAGTTGGTTGTTAGCTGATAGATTGACTCGCCATGGAGTGACAATGAGACAAAGTTTTCTCTAATGCTAGTGCTGAATGTTTTCACTTTTCTTTCTGCTCATAATTCAAAGCAGCACAACATCAGTAGTAATACTAACACAAAAATAGGCATGTACCATCGCAATCCTAAATCAATCAAATTATCAATTTGAATCACAATTTTCTGTAGCGTTCACATCGTAAAATCAAGATCGCTCACTACCAAGCACAAACCTTGGCACCAAAATTGACTCGAATATTGTCACAACCATAGACAAAACACACATCACAACAAAGCTACGGTCACAAGTGAACTAAACTGAGAGGGTGATGGTGATATCTGTTGCGATTGAAGCATGATATAATACGGTTATGAGGTAGGGTATAGCTCTACAATTCGACTGTATTCTGATTTTCTTTTCAGATTCAGCGAGAGTTACTTCACTATCAAGGGTGCAGCGTTGATTCTTCCAAAGTCGGACAAAATACCTCATCTTAGAAAAAGGACTAGATCAAAATCATCAATACCAGGTAAATTATTGTCCTGTCTCTTTAAATCCTTTAATCTTCACACTCGTATTAGAGAGATGATTGATGATGTTGCACCATATGAGGAAGAGGTGAAATCCCTTCTCTCGATCCCAACGCTGTAGTCATACAATGCATTATAGTATTGTACGGCTTAGCTCTGACCAATTAACCTTATCCAGTATAGTGACTGCAAGGTCCAATATTGGCACCAAATCAGACCGTTCTATGGAGTGAAGGGATTTAGCCATGAACCTATTAGCTTGGCAAGCTTTTACTGTCATCTCCACACATTTTTTACATATTTTTTACGTGCAAATCACATATTTTTGGCAAACTCCTTTCTCTTATGCTTGAATAGTTAGGCCGTTACAAGTGAGTTATTATGCAAAATAATGTTGCTATGAAAGGCGCATTTCCTTTTTTTCATTGAATTTTGTACGCAAAACAGGTTGTTATTTTTACACATGATGCTAATTTTGATGTCATATTCACCATCAGAGCAGTCACATTACCAATCTCCATGTGGAAGCCTTTAATAAAGGAGGTTGGTTATCACAACCGATTTGATCGCTTAGAGATAAACTCTGGTTGTTTTACAGTTAGATATGATATACATGATTTATGTCTGTTTTAGTATCTGATATTCAAGTACACCTTCAGTCCATGTTCCATGAACTCAGGCAGGATGACACAATCCAAGTGGTAAGTGTAACCATTTCTCTTTACTCTGTGTCATAGAGGAGTAAAGTATTTTCTAGAGGGGGAGTTTTGTGCATGCTTGAAACAGTGAAATACATGGCTAGATAACATTTCCTCAACCTGCTTAGGCCTACTCCTACCCTAGCTAGAGAAAGTTGATGCTAGCTAACATTCAGTCACCTCCAAACTAGCTAAATTACACTCTAGCTAATATTTACTTCCGTCGGGTAGTCTACGAATATACTATAGTCTACCGAACAGCCTGGTCTGAAATATTATAAATGGTTGTAGGCCCCATGGGCCTCCATCTATGTGAATCTACTGGTACCATGTTCAGATATAACTAAATTATTCTGTAAATAGCAGTTCGAGAGGCCCAGCTGATTTCAAAGTTTTATCACTCCTTTTTATCAATTCATACATTTTCAACTTCAAATCATTTTATCTGCCCTTTATATCTGATTCGGTAGCTTTGTTACCACATCAAGTACTGAATGTAAAGCGAATGTACCAAGTAAACACATGAAAACTAGTATACTGTTACATGCCAAGTGGCTCTATAACGTCAACGCCTGTGGCCAATAATGCACACTTTTGGCCATCATTAACATGGTTTCATGTCAAACACACGTAATTCAGTTACCTGGTGTTACCCTTCACTGAGGATCGCAGACTCAGATATGGATAACACGTTGCTAGTCTGTAATTTACTGTCTCGTAAATCTGAACCGACTTAACTGTCTGCTGATTCAGCTTCTAGAAAAAAAGCTTGTTCCATCGGCGGAGAAACTCCATATTCTCTACAATCACAATCACGTCATCCACAAAATATGGAAAAACTTGATGGATCCTTATACTCCCCTACCTGGAGTGAACCAGCCAAGATCACATGCATCAACCTAGTAGATAGTTTAGGCGCTCATGTTCTACTAGGTAGTTTATGCGCTCAAACTGTGCCAGGATAGTGGTACACCGCGGAAAGTGGTTGATACTGAAATGCTACTACCAGCTATCTGGCACAGTTTGAGCGCTTAAACTACCTAGTAGATCATGTTCAGCATGTCAGTCAAGTACTTGCTATAGGCTGTCACTAAAGTGGGCTTGTTTAATTGCACTATTACTTGCATCTGGTTGCCTGCCTGTCACATTACGGCATCTATACCTCAAGTTAATATTTCCTGTCATGCCCTCTCACACATTGAATGATGCTATGCTTAATGGAGGCGTGATAACAGTGTATCAAGGAGTGCCTACCAATTATGAATTTTCGTTACCCTGTCAAAGTGCTCAGTGCACACCAATAAATAAGGTTTAAGTAGCCTTAATGTAGGCGATATGTTCGTAGTTGGCTCAGGTATGAATGTATGTCTCAGGTTTACAAAGCGAGGCACCAACTCTTCTATTTGTTTTAGTTTTTACAAAAAGGTTATAGTACATGCAACTTAGTAGTACAAACATACATACATACACTATTTGTCACTTGACAGCGTAATGTAGCTTACGTGACAACGTTACTGAATGAATGTCGTCCATGTTGCTTTATAAACTATTTTTTTGTTTTTTTGGCCCTAGGCTATAAAGTTTGAGACCTGCATAAATGTTATGCAATATTATTAGATGCTGTTACATCAGCCCTGAATAAATAAACTTTTTATTTTTTGCCTTCAGGCTATAAAGTTGGAGACATGCACAGAACACTCACGCTACCTCGCCATCGTCGTTACGAATGTCGGTGATAAGAAGGAGGGAGTGATTATAGGTTTTCACGTGACGAAGGAGGCGGCACACGTTGGTCTGGTCTTACCCATATATCAGACTACAGAGATGGCCTTAGATGGTGACGGGTGAGTCAGCAATCGAGGATATCATATAACCAAAAGGCTACAGTCTGACATTTCTAGTTCAGCGGGTTAACTAAGTAATAAAATCGGGTTTTCTTCGTTCCGACTGGAAAGTATGATCATGGAATTTTATGATTGTGGTATACTTTGCACATGTCACTTATGATGGCATAGGGTGAAGCCCCGATATGTTTAATCGCATGCAACTATGCACCATGGTTGGCTAGGCAAAGTTGAATGAATTATTTAAGTGCTCCAATGACCAGTCAAGTGAGATTCTAAAAGACAAATTTATGGTTATACTAAAATGACATGTGTTTGTATCGCTGATGTATATACTCTGTGAACAGCTTGCACGCTGAACTTCAGGTTTGTCATCATCATCATACTGATAGTTTCATAGGGTCCTGGAGATTATGCCCTGATTTTTCTACCCTAGAGGAGTAAAGTATTCGCAGGAGGAAAAGTTCAGTATTTAGCAGATCCTGCAAAAAATTTATCCACCCTCTTCACTTTATATAGCCTCCACTAGCCAAATTTTAGTGCTAGTTAAACTCAACTCTAATATTTACTCCACTAGGGTACAAATCGTCACTCACCTGTCTGAATGTGACGGTTTTACTATTTAGCTGCACTTGCGTTGAGGGCATTTGGCATAATTTGTTTTGTGTTTTTAATTTATCCAGTGGTTTCAGAATAAAGACGACTGAGCGGCCACATATCTTTAAGCCAGTCAGTATACAGGCCATGTGGTCAGCTCTGATGGCTCTTGATAAGATGTTAAACGCTGCCAGGAGCAATACAGGAGGGGCTACTCATCAGTGGGTCTCACATTATACTCAAAAGGTATGCTGACTTTGACCTACCTAGGATAGATACTGGCGTGACTGTTGACTTTCACTCTGCTCATGTGCGAATCATTGAGGCATACGTTCATCTCTGCAGCATAGTGCCTGAGTTTAATTGGGAAAACAATGGAAACCCATAATTTGGACATCGGCCGTTGATGGAACACTGGTTTCGGTATCTGATAACCATGTACTATGGGAGTTGTCTTTCTTGATGGAAGGGAGCGCCACCATTGCTGTGCTGCAGAGCTAGACTTTGCCACAAGACTATCCTGCAGGCAGTTTGGTTGACTTGTAGATGCAGGATAAAGAATAAGACAAAAAGTAGAACCAATAATGTACCTCCCTCCAGAGTAGATATCAGCTTTCTTCAGATCTGATAATATCATCACTATAGTATCATGAGTTGTCTGAGTTATTACATAATCAGGTCTGCCTACCCCTAGACTTAGCAATAATCGACCTACTCTAGAGGTTGTCACACTAAGGGAGTGATATTAGATCTCTTCAGCACCAAGCCCCCCTCCCCTTCCTCCCAAAAACATTATAGCCTAGTAAGTTTTATTGTTGGCTGTATTGCTCAGGTTACCCCAGATCAGCACATGATTAATGAGTGGGACATACTGGATGACCTGATGGTGTGTCGTGAAGATGGTCCCGGAATTCTGGAGGAGAACACCAGCTCCCTGGAGAGACAAATCCGAAATCTAATCAGAGAAATGCTGGTTGGAGCAGACTTAGAGGAACTTACTGCTTATGATGTAAGTACATGTTAGCTTAGCCAAATAGCGGAGTGGGAAGGGTATTGGAATTAAAAAATGCAAAATCCGATTGTTCCTTATTGTTCCTTATTCTTTCTCAAGGGTATAAAAACCTTAGGGTAATATGAAGAACAGAGTCTCAAAATGAATGACTCAATATTTTGTTATCCGTTATTGTAGTTAAGAATCCAGCTTGAAGCCAAGTTGAAAATGCCGCTGAAATCGTATAGAAGTTTTATTGATCAGGAAATGTTACTTATAGTCCGACAACTTGACGCTCCCTCTCAGATATTTGACTTTATGTATCTCGGTTCAGAGTGGAACGCCTCAAACCTACAAGAACTCAAAGCTAATGGGTGAGTTGTGGTGTGTTTGTCTGATTAGTTTTAAGGCCCTCTCTCCCGATAAATTTTTTTACCGGGTGCATAAAATTGCTAAAAAGAATCCCCTTGAATAAGGTAAAAGCAAAAATAAAAATAAATAAATATAAAAAAATCAATACTGACTGACTACTATATGTAACTTGTGTTACACAGTATGCTTCGCCTCATGCGGATAATGCCATATGCCTTTGAAACTTGAGTCTTACCTACCAGTGCAAAAATAAATTGTAAGTTGCTTGACATAATGTATGTTTTTGTCGTGCAGTGTGCTAGTATCAAATTCTGCAGTCATGTATAATTGTTCAGAAATATTATCAAGTGCTTTGATCAGTGACCCACCCTTCAATCAATTTCAAATCTCAAGGAGCTGAGTTTACTGCCTTGCACAAAAATGAGTCATCGACTAGACTCGGAGTCATTACTTGGAGTCAATAGATTGCCTGGCCGTGTTTAAGATGGTGCCATTCATTACACATACTTTATGGCATTATAAGTTTATAGAACTTTGATTTTTACTCAGTGGTTATAGTAAATCAAGCAAAGTTTAGATTTAAAATTTACAATTTCTAAATTCTGTCTGTTCGCAACAAAGAATGTATCTTTTTAACTTTTTTGTTTCAGGATCGGATACATATTGAACGTTACGAGGGAAATAGATAATTTTTATCCGGGTACATTTAAGTACATGAATATCCGACTGTATGATAATGAACAGGCTGACCTGCTGCCGCACTGGGAGCAGACTCACAGATTTATACGTAAGGCCAGGGACGATAACTCTAAGATACTCATACACTGTAAGATGGGCGTTAGCAGATCCGCCTCCACTGTGAGTATAAGTGGCATCAACTATACACAAATTCTTAATGGGTTTTCGGGGGAATGTTTAAAGAGGGTATATTGAGTTAAATTGATTGACTTTCAAAATGTATGGATGTGATATGATGGAAGGGAGTATTCAGCCAATCCATTCAGAAGTAGCCTTGTTCACGCGGCCACGTGGCCGCGTGAACAAGGCTAACTCAGAAGAACATCATTCTAATGATGAAGATTGTTGTCAATGAATGTTAAAAAAAATCTATGATAATATTAAAAATATAACTCATACTATAATATTATCCAATACCAATACAATAATCACCACTCGGCTGGACAAAAGCACCAAGGATTAGATGAGACTGATGATAATCTCATCCAAATATGGGCTGCGACTGTGGAAGGGTGTTTTTTTCAACTTGAATTCAGTTTTTAGTTGCATCCTCAGCGCTGTGTAACTTCAATGAACCAGGTCAAATTCATCAGTGCCTGGAGTTACTAAGTAAAAGTTGATGAGGCTATCAACCTCTATGCACTGGCCGTACTGATTAACTTCAGATGATGTGACGGAATTATGCCATTTTGAATAAGAATTTTCTGAAATCAATGGTGCATTTTATGGTAATCATTATTTTACAGTAGATATGGTATGTACAGTCAAATTCCTATTTCTAATGTTCCTCAGCCATGTGGTGCATTGTAGGGCCATTTAACTTAATTGTAATCACTTATCGTTGGACAATGTCATGCATGTATAGTATGTATGCCAAAGTTTACAGTCAAGTCGTCCATTAAATTTAATTTTGCTACAGCACAATACTATGTTCTATTTCTACTGGATTTGCCGCCTGTTTTGCAGTTATATAAAAATTTGGCAGCTTGATTTTTCTCATTGAATTCTGGTCCATTTTCAACCTGTCTAATTATTCAGTGGCAAAACTTTGATTGTTAAATGTGATCCTATCTTTTGCCAATATGTTGCAGGTGATAGCATTTGCAATGAAGGAGTTTGGCTGGGATTTGGAACAAACCATCGAAGAAGTGCGATCCAAACGCCAGGTGATCAGACCAAATGATGCTTTCATGCAACAACTACAAACTTATGAAGGCATTCTCAACGCCAGGTATTTAATCGTTTTTTTCATTAACACTCCACCCAAAAAAATAGATTATTCATTAACACGCTCGACCTAGATCTATTTATTATTAATTTTAAAATTGTCAAATCTTATGACATTCTTCAAATTCTTTAGTTGGTTTTTTATCTACGACCAAACACGGTTAAGGAGTTGCATTTCTCCTGATATTTTCAAAACTTGAACTGACGATAGTCTCTAGAATGAATCATTGACATTTGCTATTTAGCTGTTAATATTATCTGTATTTGGGGGAGAATGTCTTATTGAGCACCATACCCAGTATTTAGGTATCAGTCACTGTCCCTGCAACATATGCCACTGTCCTAGAATACAATCCCATTTAGGAGCATCCCAAGTCTTTCATTGATTGATTGATTGGTTTCTCTATCACTAACACAGAGGTATTGCATAAAAAAAGGATTCGTGGTACTTCCTCAATAGCAGAAAGGACAAAGCTGCGAGTTTTCTATATGATGTGTCATTTAGAGTGACTCACATATGTCTTAAAAAACTCTGCTTGCCCCAGGCACTTCAGTCATATTGAGACTGATCCCTTATGCTGATTTTTGTTGTTCTAAGAATACAGTGTAATCTGGTTAATTCAAACTTTATAATTCAAAACTCCTGTTAATTCAGACAGGGAAAGTTGGTCTCTTCAGCCAGATCCCAATGCATTCTAATGCACTTTATTCAGACTCCGCTTAAATTGAACAAATTTGTTTGGTCCCCGGAGGTTTGAATTAAGTGAACTGCACTGTAGCGTTAACTTTACTTGGTTTGACAGTAAGCAGAGATGGAATCCTGTGTTTGAGAGACACACTTCTTCCTCCGCTCAGTCAGCGAAGTCCTGTGATGTGTTAGATGAGGACGATGAGGACACGTGTACCGATATGACTGACGCTACACCCTCGTCTTCTGATACAGGTGAGCTATCAATACTCATACATCTACTCTTCTGCCTCCTCGCAGAGAGGGAGGTACCTGCTATTACTTTCGTTGATATGGGTAGGTTAGTTTAAATGCTCAAACTGTGCCAGGAAAGCTGATAGTAACATTTCATTATCAAGCACTTACGGTGGGGAAAGCTACTACCAGCTATCCCGGCACAGTTAAAGCGCTTAAACTAGGGGTAGGTTTAAAGTTACAGACCTATTAAGTGTTGACAGGTTCAATGAATGCAGGCGCTGTATGGTTAACAACAGGATTTTAAATTTTACAACAGAGATCCAACCGTTACCAACATGGCATTTTGCTTCTACAAGTCACCATATTTTGTGGGTAGTAACCTCTCGTGATAAAACCTGCAGATTATAAGGCACTGCACTGGAGCTTTGTAGTACAATCTTTCAATCTGAACTTTGTAGCTGTGCTCTTTGCCAAACCACACACCATGTCACACAAGTTTATTCCTCTTTTCCAAATCTATAATTACTTAAATGCTAATTTTTTTGACTCATAATTTACCTAAAATGAACTCTGGGGGTGGAATATGATTCACTTCCTGTGTCAAATAATGGCAATACAAGTTTCTTGAAAATCGTGACAACAAAAAACATGTAGTTCAAAATGTGGGGGTTGCCTAGATGAATTACTATGAATGGAATAAAAGCCTTTCTATTCCATTTTTAAAATTACTACCCGCTTTAGCAAAACTACTTTAGATCCAGAAAACCTGCATGTCCAGAGTGCAAGAAAGTTCACGTTGAGTCCTAAGTGGATCAGTCATTCACTGAATTCAGTTGCTACAAAACGCAAAAGGGCATTTATTGAACAACATTCCCACAATTTGACTATAACTGGAATTTCCAGAAATATCTGTTGAGCCTTCAATGTTTAATTATTGACGTGATCTCAGGTAGTTTGAGAAAATTGCATAGGGGTGATACTCATTGACATACCTCTTCACTGTCCTAACTACTTGGAAAATAAAAATCTAGGACTCACAAATTATGTTGTTACCTTGGCAGGCTACTTCAATTTGCTGTATAGCGACGCACAGCATAGTGATTAACTCTCCTGTCTCTTGGAAACACAGCAGGTCGATATTTATAGTATTCATTCATTGTGTAGTTCTCTCTTTTGATTGCTATGGTGAAAGTGGTCTCTTGCTCATCTGGATGAGATGATGAATGGGGTGTAATTATTAAAGTTGGCAAGCTAGAACCAGTCAATGCATAAAACAACGTATTTCTAAGTTAACAACCATTCTAAATACCAAACACACAAAAGTTATGTTATCCTGTCAGGTGGAAGGGTAACTCCACAGTCCGTTCACATGTGATTGATTTACTGTCTGCATTTTATTTAGTGTTTGATGGGAATCCTGCCTTTACTCACAAGTTGATTTGGAAGCACATAATTACTGATCTTGGCCTCTTTCTTGTTGTATGAATCTTCCCTTATCAATTCACTTTTGTGATGATTTTGCATCCTCGGCTCAGAGCATTTCAATATGCATGAGCTGCTCCTTATGTTGGATATATTTGTGTGGTGACTTGCATGTTTATCTTTGAAAGATTCTTATAACATAAACAAAACTAAAATAATGATCTTATTAGTCTAATCGGATGAGGTTTGCGGCTCCTTGTTCCACTAACTCCTACCGATTCGGAGTCTGTCTTAGCACTTAGACTAGATACAAACCTAATAAAAGATATTACGCAGTTCTTGCGCTTACCATTTCCTCATTAACAGTCTTTGTCTAACATATCATCAAACAATACACCTAATCTGATTGTGTTATTGTAGCATCAGCAACTTTTAAGGATGGAGATACTATATTGATTGAGTTATAATCTTAAATGTATTGTCCCTGTCTCAACAATCTTTCTGCAATCATTCGCTTAAATTTCAAGGGCATTGTGAGTACTGTGTTGTCTTCTCTTTTCAGCACCAAATATTGATGATAACCAAACAATAGACATATCCACATCTAGCCCTCAACCTACTACTTTAGACAAAGAATCAGAGAATATAGTTACTTATGATTTACAAACTTCTGATAGTGATTCGGACCAATCAGATACTGAGGATGGATCTGGGTCACGACCTAGTTCCAGTAGCACAGTGAGCTATCACTTAGAACAAGAAGGAGACGCCGCCAGTCTTAATGATGACCAGGAGGTATTTGATGATGACGTGCCTGTCAAAGGATTAAGTTACACAAAACTTGACGAATCCATTGCACCGCCAAGTCTCAAAAAAGGAACACCTGAAATAGACGATACCTCTCCTACTCAAACCTTGGCCAATGCTGTGATGGTGCAGAGGAGAGAGAAAAGCAGTTCATCCTGTCCGAATACTCCAATAGAGAAACGAAGAAAACACACTAAAAGTCTTCCAGAACTGAACAATGATGAAGCAATGACAGCTCAAAAGGCAGCTACTCCTGAGCGAAAATCCATGTCTCCGACACACTCAAGTAAGATTTCTGATCGACTTATTCTTGCCTAAAACACTTCCAAGTTTGTTTTTTTACTCTCAAAGCATCATGCCACAGTCATTGTATTCAGCTATTCCACACCAGTAGAATTTCTGGAGGTACTTCCTTACTTGAAACCCAAATGGTTAGACTCTTAGCACTATTACCGTAGAACCATCATGCTTCTCTGCATGATTTTTCACTCATAACTTCTTGGCTAATTGGTCTTACTTTCACATTATATCCATCAATAACTCAAATTACATATTGTAAAGTTATAAGGATGGATGCGCATAACTTCCTGAGATAAAGCCAGAAAAAAAAAATTCCTCTCGATTTTGTTAATTTGCTTGTTTTGATGGCTCCCTGCAGGTCACATGACTTGTCACAACGTAACGTCATTTCAGTCTGATGAAAGTATTGGCTGTTGTGATAATAGCTTTCATGGTAGCGATAAAGATAGCTTAGGAAATTAATCTTGAGCTATTCTACAAACTTCATGAATTTCCATGTACATCATCCGTTTGTGTAGCACTATAGTTCCGTGGAGAGAATGAATAATTGTTTAGTACAAGATTTAGTCCTAGTTCGATTTTCCCAAGATTGATTGACCCCCCAGCAATTTCCGATTCTTATCAAGTGGATCAGACTTGATCTGATTGTGATCCATAAGGCTATCACATTGATTAGTGCGGTGAAATGTATTAGATCATGTGTGACGCATTGATACTAATATTATATATATATAATACTATAATACTATATTGTGTCTTGTCTATTACCAGATCTTACAGAAGATATGTTATCGGTATGTGAAGGAGTTGTACAGAAGACTAGAGAACAGATGGCTGCCGGCCTTAAATCAGCGGAGACGGACGCTGTCAGTAGCAGCGGCAGCACTGAAGAGGTGGTACCTGTTACACCTGGGACTGTCAGGAAAGTTCTCGGCCAGATAGAGTAAGCTTTTCTCATTTCTATCGGTGAATGAATTATTCAAGGGGGGAGTATTTCAATTGAAAACTGACAAAGTCACTATCTCTTTGTTCCTAGCTGAGTGAGCAAGACCTGCTAGGGGTTTCATTCCCAAATTGCTCACCCATTGATGAAACTGTATACATGCTGAGTGGAACAAACTTGTCTAATTGAAAGGTCAAATAAGCAAGGGTTTCGACCGCTTTAATAGCAATAACTTGGTTCAAAAGCATCTCTTACTCTAGTAAGACCCCCAGCGTTATCACACTTTGTAGAGAATTGAGACGTTTGCAATCATCTCATATATACCAAGTTATATTATCTACTTGCACTGCTCGGTATTGGATGGTATTTCTCTTATGTTTGCTGTGATATTATTACTAAAAGCTACCAGAGCCCTGCCACCTGCTGTTTGAAGATCCCACAGATCATCCAACACTTTCAGAAATTAAAGACATTTTGATTTTGGTCGAAAAACCAAACTAATATCAAAATAGATTCCTCAGCACACTAAACTCCTTCTCCCCCTCCCCTCCCCTCCCCCTACTGCTCTTCGCCCTTTCCCCTCTGCATCACAGCTGCTATTATGCCTGCTTTTACAGGTCACGTGACAATCTCATTCCACGCTCTTCCAGCTTTAAACTGGCCCGCAAGAAATGTGCTGCGGAAGTGGAGAGTTTACAGCGCTCTGCCAGTGTGAGGGTCAAAAGAGCTAGGCCTATATTCCCAATATCTAACCTCGCTACACATAGCACTAAGATAGGCAACTCCAAATCTGCAGGTAACTCCCATCATGTCAGCACCGTAAGTCGGTTGTTGCTACATGAATGCTAAACATGAAGGATTAGAATGTTTTTATTATTCTCCTGGATTGAAATATTGCATGTTTTTCCTTTAGCAATTAGGAGTTGTTTGACCATTGAACAAAATGGTAAAAGCTGATAACAGCTGCGTGGCCGTAAATGTCACCAGGATTTTGGTGCAACACTCCACTTTCGTTGATAAATACTTAGCCACACATAAATTATCTAGACTGTTCACGGCTTATCCCCACACGCTCATATTCACGCTTGTTTGATGCTTGTGGTTTAGGATCAGAACCCAGCAGTGATTTCCACAGCACATTCAGTAAGATCAGACAGATACCAGAAGATAAAGTCAAATTCTCTATAGGAGCTCAAACAGACTCCAATGTACAATCTCTAAGTGAAGGTGTGCTTTATATCCATATACAAAACACACGTGTCTATGATCATATCACTCTGTGGCCGTTTGTGTCTTTCAGTTGAATTAACCTGGCGCTATAAAATCGGCCACTGCTCTTGCGAGAAGCTTATACAGAACTTACATATCCATCCATAGAAAATTGAACCTAGAGGTAACAGAACAATTTTATTACCAAAGATATACCAATCATTTTCATTTCAACATCTACAGTACTTACTAACCATGGTCATATAGACCGAAATGCTTCGCATAGCAAACAGTTTTGCTGCAAATTCTCTCAAAACCCGATCATTTGCTTATCTAGGATTAAGTTTATCTTCAAGCTTTCTTACTTTAACACAGCTTCTACCCAGTAGTAACAGATGTGAGTGAGTACAAGGGTAAGCGCTGTTTCCAGGCTTGTGGGCACCAAGCATTCATGGCAGCTATAGAATATTCTGTAGTGTAGACCTGTGACCATCAGAGCAAACCTATTTCTAACTTACCCCTTATATTGGAGTTTCTCTTTTCACTACAACGCATGTGCACCTTCACTGTTTATAACAGCTAATAACTATCTATCAGTAAACCAATTCTTCATTCGTCGTTTAGAATCAGATAATGAAGAACTCATGAAAATACCAGCATTTGAGGATTCATCCCCCTCCGACATTGACAGATCTGCACACATACAGATTATAGAGAAAACAAACCAAGTGGCAGACACAACAGGTGCTTGTCAGACTGACAGGACAGGTGCTTGTCAGACTGACAGCATGTTGAAAGTAGCCAGTAAACCTGCCTTAAATCTCGGTTGTGACAAGCAAGAGGCAGGCCCCAGTTCTGTGCCGGTGAAAACTTTAGTTGGCGCGTTTGAAGACATCGGTTCAGCGACCAGTCTTAACAGGCCACTTACTATTCATGTCGATAGTTTCTCGTCCGATCCGTTTGCTCAACAAGTCATATCAGAAGCTGAGAAATCCCCCCTTCAGCGCAGCCAATCACTTCATATCATGGAGACCAACACGCTGGGAGAACAGCTACCCACTACTCATACTGTTGGTGAACGAAAAACATTTGAGGTTAAGAGTTACGCATTTTCCACAGCTTCATCTGCTCAGAAAATTCTTCCCCCTTACTGGAAAATTAAACGCGACAATGCTAAACTTGCGCATTCGTTTAGCAGCGCAGCAGTGTCTTCAAAGGATGGCTCATGATATTAATATTTAGTGCAATCATTAGTCTTTTTGCTGGAGGCCGGGGTGCCTTCAGGTTTTTAATTCCTAATTATGTGTAAGTCTTTCTATAAATCCAGATCCTATACTTGTGAACTCTTGTATATAATGTTTGAGTAAGATTAATCTAACCAAGATGCCTATTTTAGACAAAGTACAGATATAACTTTGGTAGCTATCTTTTTATTGTAGTAGGTGCTCGTTCTGTAAGAAGTTTAGAATATTTATCAAACCATTTTTTTAGTATGTTCAACAATATTTACTAGGATACTTTGCAATCAAATTGAGATAAATTATTTTTACCTGCTGTGTTTCCAAGAGACAAAAAATTTTTCCACTCGGCTTTTTGTTGCAGATTCTGAAGCGAGAAGCATTATCGAGGCAATGAAATAATAGCCTGTTTTTTCTGCAATCTGTGATTTAGATGCATCAACCAAAAAATTATGATGTATCTTTTCAATAAATTCAAAAGGCTCAACCGCATCAGTCTGTGAACTTTCCATAAATATCCCTTCCTCCCTAGTCGCAAACCCAATGTAATCCTTGACCCTCACAGAGTGTCCCTGGAGTCCAGTCGGGTGTTTGAATTATCGATAAAAGAAATTAATTTCAGCAATCCAAACGGACGTACCTTACAGGATGAAAATCTCCATTGGGTTTTCAGTTTCAAATATTATATTAATATTGATATATTATTATATTATTGGACTTTGGCTTAATTCTCAATGACAACTTGTACAAAGTTATCATGAAAATTGATAATTTGCCAGCCCTGTGAATTTTTCCATCCTATTTGGTAAACATGGCGATGTTCAAGATATCATGTCCATTGCTGTAGTGCTCTACATTTGTCTTTGCTAGCAGTCAATCGCCCTATCTTGATGATTAGTGTCTGCAGTGAAAACACGATTGCTGTCATGCAACTTACCATTTAATACAACTAGGGGTGGGGGCTGTCTGACCGCTTTTAGTATGTATTCAGGACATTGAATTGTACTATTGCGATATAGAATTCAATGATTCAGGATGACCTTGCCTGACAATACAAACTTGTCATTATCATTAGTATGTTCAACCAGGTAGGGTGGTATATCCCACCCTCCCTGGTTCAACCCATCATCAACCCTGGTAGCAAGAATATGTTCCACAAAATTTATGCTAGAGCTTGTAACCTTTTACTCTATGTGGTAAAAACATGATTTTCAAATGAAGGTTGCTCCGTCCGTTGTACATACAGGGTGTTGTTTACTGTCAACAGTCATGTTATCGCATAAATTATGCAACTAGACAGCCAGGCCTGTAACCTGATAGCACTGCACCTGCTTATTCTCACAACCCATCCCCCCTATCCTGCTTCCCCTGCCGACCCACCATCACAACAGGAACTCTTGGTTTTGAATTGTTTACCGTAATAACCCGGTAAAGTTGCTTGCGCTACCTGACTTTAAATACTATAATCAAGGTGGAAATAATTGCTGTACATTGTTACATCGGAAAAGGCGTGCATTGAACAGGAGTTTTCATTATGAGGTTTTATTGAAATATTTTCGGTCAACACCGGGTTAAACTTGAGCCACAACATGAAACAAACTTTACTACACCGTTATGTGGTGCAGTGATTGTTTTATGTGACTATTCAAGTTTCATTATTAACTTGAAAATGTAGCAGAGAAATTCATTTCCGCTACATAGTCATTAGCTGATGGGTCCTTTACTCCAGAGGCAGCTTGGACCAGGGCATACACAGTTGTTAAGGCACTTGGTAATTTAGCAGACAAAGAACAGACCGGGTATGCTGTGTTGCAAGGGTAGGACATGATCACATTTTTGTCATCAAACCCTTGGCAAGGACCATCGCAAAGCACATGTATGAATGTGCCTGCTCTTGAGATCAATGAAGTTTGAATCGAGGCTTGACTATCCAAACAGACATCCATTTCAAGAAGTAGATAGTTCGGGTAGATCATTGGTTGCGACGACTTGTAGATGACAACAGGTGTGAGGATGTTTGTGACTCCATTACCAACCAGTTCAGCCTCAGCAGCATGTATCTAAAATGTACAGTACATTGAATGTAATAGCTTTTACTGTAATAAGCAATTTTTCAAAATTCAATAACAACGCAGACTATCGTAGCAAGTGCTTTGCTACCATGGGCCTACCTAGATCGAGGTTGATCCATTTTGCCGGCGTAGGAGGTGCCCCCTTCTACTGACACGCCGAACGCAAAAAGGCCTTCTGCCTGTCAGTAGAAGGGGGGGGGGGGGGGCCCTAAAAACTAGGTAAACACTCCAATCCACTCCTTTTCTATCTGATCCAATGGTATCTGCTTCAATTCCAAATCTGATCCAATGGTAACCACAGCAAACACAACAGCACGAAATAAGAAACCATCACATTTTTCTCGGTTATATTGGTCAGGGATACATTGTAAACCATTAAGGCAATCAAGTTGTCAAAACTGATTATTGTAAACACATGAACAAGCCTTACCAATGATAAAATTACCGAGATGCACTTTGTGACAATGTCGCTCAGTTTAAAGGTGGTAGCAAACCTGTTGTCTAGTGACTGCTGCTGGGCGGTCCGCTCCCAACGGTGTGTTTGATGATCTCACAGTCACAGTGATGTCATAGTCCACAGGTACAATTCTTCCAGACTTCACTCTGACATGTAGGTTTCCTCCAGGCCAGCTCTGAACGGAGGCACAATGGGCAGGAGGGACACCAGGTCCTTTGTCAGTTGTGTTTAAGACTGCTGTCAGCTACATAGCAATAGAGGAATAGAGAAATTAGGTATTAGCATCTATAACATATAAGCATGGCTCTCCATCTCGGATCGAGCAGCCCTATTTCTGCAAGTGAAATGTACTTGTTCTCAGGGGAGTCGTTCAATTAAAAACAGCCAAAATCGCAATCTGATTGCTCTTTTAAAGAGTGAGCGATGCCTGCTAGATTCTTGCTCAGAAATTGCTCACTCATTGATGGAACTGTATACATTCTGGATGAGCGATTTTGGAGCAGGTAAGCAAGGTTGTATTATTTGATCTCCTAATATTTTATTCATAGTTTTCGCTCACTTAACAGGTTATAATCTACTACCACAACCACACCCCTAAAGGGTAATCCTCCAAGGTTGGCCAGAATACAACCATGACCAGTAAATTAGCGACTGCTTTGGGTTATATGATTATCGGAATATTATTTACACACAAACACTTTACTCACATTACTATCACTGATGAGAGAGAATTTAACCATGTATGGATCCCATTGCCAGTTATTCACGATTTCAGCGCATACAACAACCTCTGCATTATTCAAGCTAGAGCAATCCAGGTGTGCAATATGTAGGTTTGTCTGAGTTGTGCTGCTTATTGACTGTTGCTGGGTTGTCTCATACCTCATGGGAACCTTAGTTGGCGTGAGTGAGCCATAGCTACCTGTAATATGGTAAACAATGCCTTAGTTCTAAGCTCAATATACTCTGTTTTAACCACGCAGACGAGCTGGGAAAGCCATGCAACTGCGCTTAGAACCCCAACTATCTGCAGACTCCAAATTTGACTAATTTAACACTCATTCTGTGTTTGCTGGTTTTGACAACAGCCAAAGGATGATGCAAATGTGTAACCACTTTGTAACCCTTTTGCTGTTAGTTCTGCTTTTGCAGCAAGAAATCTTGTTGGAAGCAGCACAGGTTTGGATCCACATACTATGATCAGATCTCAACTAGGTAGGTTTGATCCAAGAATACATTCGTTGGGCTCAATATTATCTTGTCTGAACTCACCTGCTACTAGCAGAATAGAAAGGAGAAGAACGACCATTTTATTGATGCAGCGATGTGCTCTGATCAATGATTTTAGCCTCCAGAAGTTTAGCTTTTATACCAAGAGATAACAGACAGGGAGTATACAGGTGGTGGTACCAGAAGTCGGGGAATTATCTACAAGGGTTCAGTCTGCTTGAAATATTTAACCCAACGTGCAAGAATCAGTGGATTGATATCATATTTAGTTTAATTTTGGGTAATTATATTTGGTAGTTTTTATTTGGTCTATCAAAATATGGAAGGGTAACACTTGCCCATGAGTCAATGATTGGTAAGGACAAAAGTTCCATTCCTTATTTACTTTGCAATTTTCAAAAAAAGTGTCCCTCTGAATGATATTGAGTACAGAGGAACACGGGGCCGAGACGCCATCGTGAACATACTTTATGATATCATTAATCTCCACCGAATATAACAACGCTATGGTAGCAAAATATGAGGGGGGTATGTTTGCAACAGCAATAATATTCTGTGAAAAGCTGAGGCGAGTCAATTATGGGTGATTATTCGAAAAACTGCCTCTTTCATAACGTCCAAACAATATCAGTTCTGGCTGCTTTTCTATTTTGTTCATGTTTACTTCTTCAGGCCAATACTTGCATTGAATTTTGCAACACGCTATCACGGTGTCATAAGTAATAAATCAGTAAATCATCTAACTCGCCGCTATAAACTTAATATAACTGTCCATCTGATGTTTCTTTGTTGGTAGGATATCAATAACGAAATCAGCCTTGATTGAATTGTAACGTTTGTAGCTATAAGCAATATGTTTTGCTTGATGCCCAATCTATGACGGTGTCAGCATGTGTTGTCTCCTCTTGATAAAAGGAGGGTCAACTTTGACACTGAACAATGCTTTATATAGAATCATAATGTGCGCATCTAGTATAATGCAGCATAGCACAGCAAATAACAATACCAATATTTGTCATATAGTTCTAATTTGCGGTTTTCCAAATAATTATACAATAAGTATGAGGTATGAAGTATGTATATTATTTGTAGGAGTTTATTATAAAAAATAACATTTTGTGTACTCTTTTGTATAAGAATTCATAATAAATTGTGTGGTCTCAATGTGATTAACGTGCAGTGAAAGTATTGATAAGAAAAATTGGCGAATAATAAGATGCTTGGTAAAAATAGCATTTAAACTGTAATCAATATAATATATCCAAAAACCTTTGTTCTAATATTGAAAATAGTGCCTTTGAGGACACCACTATAGATTTCAGGGCTGTTGGGGAACAACCAAGATATGAGGTAAATTTGTGACCTCACACCAACTTCACTTCCTATTGACCAATTTATAAAATGAATCAGTTCGATTCAGAAAAAATTATAGAACAATATTCGTCAACTATTCTGTTTGTCATAAATAATTCAGGCTTGACTTGAAAATTAAACCATTTAAAACTTGAATACATTATTCTATTCAGACTGAGACGGTATGTTGGACACCCTATTTCCTTTTTTGAATGGACTGGCAATCACCCTCAGGCATTGTTTAAGCTGCTGGCGATAGCCTTTCATCATGATGCCATTAACGCCCACATTCAGTATGGCATAACTTTCTAAAATGAACTTTGCTACACGCTTAAAAGATGAAGGTTCTTCCGGGGACAAAGAAATGGACAAAGCAGGGAATATCGGACAACAACAAAATACTGCAAGTGTCACCAAGACGAGGTATGTGGCTCTGAGCACGGAGTCATCAGGTGTCGATCTATCGCTCCTCCTCTGTTGCATCAGGTACAATTCTCTCAGCACAGAAGCAGTTGAGAAAATGATCACACCTGTTGACACACTTATAATTGAAAGGTGAAAACCTCTCTTTATCCAACCAACCTGAAAAGCAGTTGCCTCAGTTATCACTTCAGCAAAATTCCAGCAGCGCCCGCTGGCAAAGTCCAACAGCCAGCTGATTAGAAGGGTAAGGACATATATGACAGTAAGATTCACGGCGATGTTTTGGAGAAAAGGGTGAGCAGTGTATCGAAAAGGTTGGCATATAGCCACGAATCGATCGTAGCATGCTGCAGCAAGAATGTAGTATCGTGCTAAAACGAATTTCAGTCCACATGTAAGTACCATTTCACTGAGACACTTTTCTGATGGAAGGGGAATCCAGTCACAAGAAAACTTCATCATACCGAAGAACCCTGTAGATACATCGTTCATTGAGATTGCCATGAGTATGGTAAGCATTACAGAAGGTTCATTTTTCTTCAACATGAGTAAGATCAGAAGATGGGCAACATTTATAACCACTATTGCTATCTGGAATGCTACTTCTGGTTTGTCAGCCGTACATGTTGTAATGCTGTCGTTATTGTATGAGTAAAGAGCACTGGTTGTGTTGGATGGAGCAGTTACAGCTGTTGAAGCAGCCATGATGAATATTTCAGTTACCGTACGCCTCAATATGAATCTTATCAGTATTACCAGGTTTATATATGCTAGGCCCATAATAAGGTGGCAAGATGCTTCCTTTACATGCAGAGATTCATTATCTAAATTAAACCAACAGGAAATGAAAAATCACCATTACCATAATGAGAATTAATTTAATTAAACTAAAATGTGGCATGTTTTCATGAAAAAACTTATTTTAAGCTAATCGGTCACTTTCATTTTTAGCTTACAAAGTTAAATCAGTCCATTTTTACTTTTTTAAGAGTGATGAGCCCTTCTTTGATTGTATAATAGTGATTTTATGTTGTCGTTGATCGATAATCTATTTTCTCTGTCAGTCAAGAATGGAAATATATTAATTGTGAGTTGGTTGGCTTTGGGTCTTTCACTTGCTTAAGTGCTCAACCTCTGCCCTGTTTGCTGATATCCCTGACCTGGGGATGGGCGCTACAACTTACCTTGTACCCACATCTGTTTGTGTTCATGATTGAACAATATATTAGCTACTTGGTACGCTGTGTACGGAATGATGGTACAGTGTGGTGTGTCAGGAATGGTGCCAATTCTTGGAAGAGTTATAACCCATCTTGAGGAACCGGCGTTTCCATTCTGTGCACCTGTTCTTATATTATCTGTAATTTTAATTCATGAGAAGATAGTCTAAGTGCTCAAACGGATGCTCGTGTGTGTGTTTGTGGCGTTATGCTATCATTTTAAAATGAATTTCTGATAATTATATACAGGGCTTGTTGAAGGGGACCACTGCCAGTTATAGTATACTTGCTTGCTGTGGTGTAGATTCATGTACTTTGCAGTCGCAGGTTTTGGTGAATTAATTTAACAGTTTGCACATGCACAGATTGGACTGCAATTGCATAAATTCATAGATTTCAAGATCAAATCTTTGAAACAGTATTGAGATCACACTGCCACAGTAGTAATGAGGTCACACTGCATATGTTTGAGCTTGGAACATTGTCGAGACTTTGGTGCCGATGGAAAGGAGTCATAATAAACTTAGTGTGAAGGTGATTGCAAACTTAAACACCAAAGCCTTTAACCCCTAACATCATTCTCAAGTCAACATGAACATGGCGAGCGAGTTTGAAGCTCTGAAACATTACGTGTATTCAAAAGTGGCATAAAGAATGTGCTTGAATCAGGTTGAAATTATGGATATTGGGTTGCTCATCACATATATTAGCCACCTTGACAATACTGTCTATAACTCACATTTTTCTTCCTGTCGCTGAAGTACAGTCAGTGGATCACTCTTGTCCTCAGCAGGAGCTATTCCTT
Source organism: Membranipora membranacea (assembly GCA_914767715.1). Classification (NCBI taxonomy): domain Eukaryota; kingdom Metazoa; phylum Bryozoa; class Gymnolaemata; order Cheilostomatida; family Membraniporidae; genus Membranipora; species Membranipora membranacea. The sequence continues at coordinate 16,642,937 of OU612068.1, forward strand.
CGAATCCGCCCCATTTTCCCAATGTCATTTTCCCACCAAGCCATTTTCCCATCTCCCGTTATCCCACTCTGCTGTTTTCCCACCTGGGCATTTTCCCACCGAGCCATTATCCCACCTGGTTGATTTCCCACAGTGCCATTTTCCCACCTGGATATTTTCCCACCAATCTAGTTTCCCACCTGGACGTTTTCCCACCAATCCATTTTTCCACCTAGATATTTTCTCAACAAGCCATTTTCCCACCAGACCGTTTTCCCACCCAACAATTTTCCCAACAGGACAATTTCCCACCAAACAATCTTCCCAACAGGACAATTTACCACAGTGCTGTTTTCCCACCACAAAAACTTTTCACCGCACAATTTTCCTTTTTTCAGGCTAAGCCGTTCACATTGCACAAATACGTTATCAATGTTCACATCCAGCCAACGCAGGAGAAAGTAGCTTTGGAAATGGAGATGTGACTTTATCAGTAGCAGGTTGCTTTTGATATGAGTTTTTTATTGCAAAACAAATCAATGGTGCCTATGACAATTCTCAAAAGACCCATTTGAGCCGTTTAATCATCGCTCGAGCTGAAGAGATTATCATATTAACGGTTTTTGGCCATATTAATCTACAAAATTAAGCTTTCATCATAATATGTTATCCGCCACATGGCTTGTTTGTTTGTTTGATTGTTTTACTGGTCTACAAGCTCAATCAACCACCAAACAATGTCAAAAAAATTCTCACTCTATGTATATTCACATACATGATCCTTTCCTAGATGAAAATGAATATTATTCAAGTTACAACAATTATTTCCTTTGATCAGGGACCCTTCCTGCTTTTACCATAGCAACAGTTTGAAACATGTGGTACCAATGTGGTACCAATGTGGTACCAATGTGGTACCAATGTGGTACAGTTATCACATCCGTTATGTCTGTGACAAGAACATAAAGATGTGTTTTTATCTATCACCTATGTACATCTTATGGACACATACTGAAATAATGCTGCAATTCAATCGATGACATCATATCAACTGCTAGTTTTTTAGCCGACTGTCAAGTCCCATCGTTGTCATCGATTTTTAATCAAGTTTTTAAAAACCTTTGTCTTAAAGACTTAGTTTGAAGCTGCTATTTTGTATCACATTTTATTCTCCATATTTTATTCTATCAGGTGAGTGATTTTGAGCTTTAGAATCCAAAAAGTTATGGCCTCTCAAACTTCCAGGGTGATCACCTACAATTGGCATTGGGATTCAGCTGGGTCTTTCATACCAGCAGGCAACGCCACTACCATTGCACCACTAGGTCCAGCTCTGTGGTTTGTAGACATTATAGCTCAGCGATAGCGGCGTTGCCTGCATACCCATTTGGACCTGGGTTCGAGACCCTCTATTCCCTGAGCATTTTGATCATCATCCTATCTATTAGTATATCATAATAAGTATGACACGTTGTGACGTCCCACGCGGTGTGCCAGCTGATTCTCAATGCCAATAGACTGCCGTCACTTTGGAAGTTTGAGAGGCTATAACTTCCTAATTATTTGGATTCTAAAGCTGGAAATTGCTCACATGATAGAATAGGATATGTCTTTAAAGTGTACATAACATACTCTACACCCCTACTCACTTTAGGACGCTACCACAAAGGTAGAATAGAGCTACAGCTGGGAAGGTGGGAAACTTCCCACCCTCCCCCACCGAACTTAGCTTGTCAAAACCGGCTACTGTTACCGGTAGGTACTAAACATAATAAATAAATATAAATAGTACCAAATGCGCAGCACATGTGGTTTGGCATGGCAATATTGAATTACCGTAGCATAATCAAAAATTATAAATTTAAACCAAAACCTTGATTGTTCATAAGATGTATGCCGTTTTTTTATAACATAATTTTTTTCAGGGAGTTGCTCTCCTGTTGACTCTTTATACCAACTAATGCAGTCGGCGTTCAATCCAGCATTTTTCAAGTTCATTCCAGGATTTTCGAATTTCATACCAGACTACGTTCATTCCAGTTAGTTCAATCCTGTCGACGCCTGTTCCAACCGATGTTCATTCAAAGATTCGGTGTGCATCTTATGTTTCCAAACAAGCGCCCCCATAAATCTGACAACAGTTCCTTATGTGAACACAACTATGCCTTATTAAGGTACCGTACAAGAGCAAAGTTGTGATAAATCATGAGAAAACTGTTCAAGTCGTTTTCATAACCTCTAACAGCATTTTTAACACCAAATGTCATAGACTTTGGGATTCTAGAATAAAAAAAGAACAACAAAACTTTTATGACGAGACTCTAACACACATTTTCTTTTGTCTGAAGAAGAACAGAAGGAAAAGAAAAAAAAATGTAAGGATGCTACATGCTCATCTGGAAAAAATAACAGTGGGAAAATGGCAAGTGAGAAAACGTCCGGGTGGAAAAATGGGTTGGTGGGAAATTGTCCAGGTGGAAAAATGGATTGGTGAGAAATCGTCCTGGTGGGAAAACGGATATGTGGACAATTTTTCTGGTGGGAAAATGGCTCGGTGGGAATATGGCTTGGTGAGAAAATGGCTTGGTGGGATAAATGGGGGGGGGGGGGGAATGGCTTGGTGGGAAAATGACATTGGGAAAATGGGGCGGATTCATATATATATACAGTACATATAAAGATAGACAAAGATGTGGATATAAATCTATATACATATGTTCATGGTAGCCTACATAGTGATCCTTTCATGGCAATATACAGTACTTTTATGAAAGTGATCCAGGCACTACCAATTTAATGTTACTGAGTAAAGCGCTTTATTTTATCCCAATATTCAGTAACAATATAATAGTATTCCACGGAAGTCAATATCGTTCAAATGTTACATTGCAATGCAAAACAAAAATACACCGCATTACAATAATTTATTTACTTTCTTTGAACATATTTTATTACTCTTAATTTACAATGTTTCTTGACAGCAAAATACAAAAACAAAATCCTGAATGAATTGTTGACGCGTAAGCGCCATTCTGTGGAAATCATGAATTATATATACAGATTAACATACCCTCAATTTCATTCATTTTGTCATCCAGTTCTATTGCCATGAGTTGCTTTAAAATCTTGTCAGTAGGGAGAGCGCTGGCGTCATTGTGCTCCCCCATTACTAAATGTGTCTTTGCAAGAATTTCATCAAACAGTACTTCGACTTTCTCCTTGATGACATACTTGTGTCTGTGAGCGTGTAATCTGGTCTTCTTAATCACTCTTTGGATTTCAGCGCGCAGATTCAACATCACTGAAATATTGCAAGAGATCCAAGATTGCACATAAACAAATTGAAAAGATTCCAAGCTCGTTGACAATTTTTTTTATTTTTTAATACTTTATTGTGTTATTTTTACTCAAAAGGCTAAGTAACATACTTAAAGTACTTAGCCTAGTAACAATACTCAAACGGCTAAGTAACATAGTAAAATAATGGGTGTTATGGATTGTTTTGCAAAGTTAAAGATATGATAGAGGTTAAAACATAGACTTAATATACTTAAGTTAAGAAATTAAATATATGGGTTTAAAAAACCAGCCACAAATAATATTTGGTCTAAATCATCATGGGTGAGCATCACACCAAACATTCATATTCAAAATAATCTTACAGAAGAATTGTTGACGCTTACTAGCCTGTCCGATTGACCCATGTGCAGGTGGGAGAGGGTAATGAGCTACATAGTCTTTATCTAACCAAGTGTTAGTTTTCACTCCACTTTTCTCTGGAGCTACAGCATCTGGAAGGTCAAGGTCGCTGTTTGACCCAACTATGCCCTCATCGGTCCAACACCTCTATTTATTTCCCCATTGCTTTACATACAAACTATGTTGACTTGTCACCTCAATAGGCCTGCTTCAGGTTCTTTCAATTCTTTAACCAGACCACTCAAAATGATGGTATGCTTCTGCTCTTCCATATTAATGACTATAGGTTGAAAATTCGTTGCCAGAATTTTTCAGTGGCCCCATATGTAAGACCATTGCATGTTTCACACATTTCCTGTCTAATTTTCATTAGCCAAACCGTATGCATTGATCTTCCTAAAATGATTTTGCAAAAAGAATTTCAAACTTTAATTCAATAAATTTCCATTGCAAATACATCTGAAAATATTTACAGGGTTCAATATCACTGATAGCAGTGCTTTTGAATTGGCTACACCCTCATTTGTCATCAGCATACTAATCATTTTATTTTGGAGGATGGGTGCAACAAGCTGACCTTCACCCAATTACAGGTGTATTACCATCATCAGGGCTGGCTTCTTTGGGTGTAGATCCGAGGCTTCTTGGATTGGAAGCTGATGTTTCTTTTTTAGCGAACGGCATTTTAGCATCTCTCATCATTTCAGCTACTTTATCCGTAATGCTGTCAAAATCCCCTATTTCCACCTCCACTCCTGCAGCAAAAGAATTTTAGGCATGATTACATATAGCTGTGAAATATTGAATAGAAATCAGATTCTGTGAGTAATGATGTCATAACATATCAGCATAGCTTGAGCATATGCTTTTGGGACATTATCACTTTAAAGGCTGGTCTAGAATTGTAGAGTTGTTGGTAAGACGGTTGCAGTGAGTTGCAGCAATGAACTGAGGGAGTTCATTGGTTGCAGTGTTGTTGCAGTGTTGTTGCAGGGTTTTAAAAATCAATGGATCGCAATTGCAGACCGCTGCAATATTGTAGGGTTGCAGCAGGTTGCAGCAGCAACAATTGCACAGCAAGTTGTAAGATATTATCAAAACATTGACCTGTCTGCCTCACTCTTGTCATATAAGATTCTGTATTCTTTTATTATATGCATCAAAACACGGTGAACTATGTATGAAGACATGCTGCTTTCTTGCTCCTAGAGAAGGCTGGAGTGAGTGAAGAATGTGAGGAACTTTGGTGTTCACACTACTAACTACTTCATTACTGATAAATGGCTCGCTCCTGCCTTGGCATATTTACAAGAGACAATGCATTGTGGGCTGGAAAGTAAAAAGATCAAGCTGTTGCAGAACCAATAAAATCACACGACCACGGTCCACAATAAAATCTTAGGCTACCATCGCCGTCGGGCGTCGCAGAATTCTGACACTGCTGAACTTATGCGACAGGAATCACGGCCACGTGCAGAGGTGGCACGACTCCTGCGATACTGCGATTTTGTGGTCCACAATTGCAGTAGACTCCTGAAATCATGCGATTTTGCTGCAATTCTGGACCAGCCTTAAACCACTGGTGACACAGCAGGGCTGGACATACGTTGACCCTGACCAATCAGGTGCCTTTGAAATCTAGCTGTGTTGGATCCCAGTTAGATATTAAAGGCACCTGATTGGTCAGGGTCAACGTATGTCATCACTAATGGAGGATGGCTGGGGAAGAAGATACTCTCTACTTTTTGAGAGCTCATATAACTCCATGCAAAGCTACTGGCTAGTGGTTTTGATGCCACAACTCTCAATTTAAATTTTTGACTGGTGGCAGTGGCAGCAGTGGTTTAAGCCTCAAAAGCAAATTAGGAAAGATTGAGCAAATATACTAAACACACATGACCTCGAAATTTTGTAATAAATATTCAAACAAATTTTTTCTTTATTTTCTTCTAATAATTTTATGTGATTATCTATGTGACTTTATCTACCGAGCCGTCGCTCGGAGACATGAATGATTGTCTGCAAATTAAGCTTGAAAATGATGAATCGAGCAGTCTTCCATAAATAATGAGAATCAAAACTATTGCTTTGATCACTGTCACTGCTGGCTCAAATAGGCTAATTTGATACCATATTCACTTGGATACTATTATATAGTTGCCTTGCAGTGAAACGTTATGAAACGAGACGTCAAGCAGCTCTTGTTTTATCAGCATGGAAACGGTTTTCAATCGAAAGCTGCACACCTAAATCTAATCATTTTATTATCTTTAATCAAACAGTCAAATGAGAGAAAAATAAAGGTTAATGATGGTAAAAATTACTAATAGATAAAAAACTCAATAGTGAAATTCTATGGATATATCATAAAATGATTCCCCCAGGTACTGAATTTCATGGCAACACAGCAATTGCAAATAAGTATATTTTAATTAAAATATGTTACGTAAACACAGATTTCTTTTTGCTATCGAAAATATTTTTTAGTTCTGGTTTCCAAAATAATATAATTGAAGTATGCATATATATATATTTGTATTACTTTACAGCAATATGAAATAAACATTTTATGAATTCTCAGATTCAATTGAATCACAAAGTTCTTGTAGCTCATCCAACAACTGAAAACAGGCAGAAACCTGAAATTGGGCCAACAGTTTTAATAATCAAGTACAATTTCCAATATCATATTCAGTCAGACCAGTTTGGGTTGTACTCAAAAACCTTAGACCAAAGCGTCTTATAGTCTGGCAGTTACTAATGATAAAGTTGTGTCAGATTTGCATGGTAAACAAATTAAATGCTCTACATAGCATGAATTATTGATGGTGGAAAAAGTGCCTTCCATAAAAAAAGGTAACTCCCATTCCCTGCATTATGATGTCACAGTCTCCTGAAAGTGCTTGTTTTTTTGTACTGCACAAAACTGCCTGACTATAACATGCATTGGTCTTTGGGTAGCCTTTAATGTTATGGTCTCACTTATAAATTTCTGTTTCGCTTCTTGATAAACGTGCACTATAAGTTTTTACAATAACACATTTTTTTCTTGAATAATATCACATGCTTGGAAAAAATATCATCTTGACTCCAATCAATATGTTATACCAATAACAATTGTTCAAAAAATTTAATTTTTCAAAAGTCGAAATAAAGTCTTATAAACAAAAACATTTTACACATATTTTGCTCTTAATTTGATTGAATGGTTCTATTCTGGGGAGAAACTGGTATGATGGCCACCCTATTTCCTCTTTTTAACGGACTGGCAATCATCTGCAGACATTGAATAAGCTGCTGGCGATAGCCTTTCATCATGATACCATTAACAACCACATTCAGTAGTGCATAACTTTCTAAAATGAACCTCGCAACACGCTTTAAAGGTGAAGATTTGTCAGAAGACGTAAAATAGGACAAAGCAGGGAATATCAGACAAAAACAGAATACCGCAAGTGTCACCAAGACGAGGTATGTGGCTCTGAGTACGGTATCATCAGGTGTCGATCTATCGCTCCTCCTTTTTTGCATCAGGTAGAGCTCTCTCAGTACAGATACAGTTGAGAAAATTATCACAATTGTTGACACAACTATAACTGAACCTTGAAATCCTCTCTTAATCAAACCGACCCGAAAAGCAGTCGATTCCGTAATAATGTCAGCAAAGGACCAGCAGTGCCCGTGGGCAAAGTTCAACAGCCAGCAGATTAGAAGGGTAAGGACATATATGACAGTAAGATACACCGCAACGTTCCGGAGAAAAGGGTGAGTTGCGTATCGAAAAGGCTGGCGTATAGCCACAAATCGATCGTAACATGCTGCAGCAAGAATGTAGTATCGCGCAAAAATGAGGTTCAGTCCACAAGTAAGCACCATTTCACTGAGACACCTTTCTTTTGGGAGGGGAATCCAGTCACAAGAAAACTTCATAATACCGAAGAACCCTGTAAATACATTGTTCATTGAGATGGCCATGAGTATGTTAAGCGTCACAGATGGTTCCTTTTTCTTCAACCTTAGTAAGATCAGAAGATGGACAACATTTATAACCACTATTGCTATCTGGAATGCTACTTCTGGTTTGTCAGCCGTACATGTTGTAATGCTGTCGTTATTGTATGAGTAAAGAGCACTGGTTGTGTTGGATGGAGAAGTTGAGATAATGCCTGTTGCAGATGATAGAGCAACCATGATGAATGTTTCAGTTACAGTACTGATCAGTATTTCCAGACAGATTTACATAAATGTTAGCCCCATAATAAGGAGGCAATAGCATTTATGTGCAGAGAGTCATTATCTAAATTAAACCAACAGAAAATGAAAAAATTACCATAATGATAACTTATTTAATTATATTAAAATGTGGCATGTTTTGAAGATTTTCATGTCATTTATGACTGAAAGGCGAAAGATGACCGTTTGCACCTGCCACCTAGTAGGTCCAAGCTGCTCTTTTAGAGATGCCTTCAGCTTCTTTATGTCTTCACCATCGGCTGGACAAAGTACAAAAAATCAATATCCATATCAAATTAATTAAACTTAATTTTTTAAAACCATACCAGGCTTATCAGTAAAATGTTTAAACATTACTTTTAGGCCATAAACTATTCTATGGGCTTGCACTCAAGTCAACATATTGTCTGTTCAGAGATAGTTTGCCTCTTTGCCTTTTTGCAGTGACTGCAAAGTTTGGCCTTTGGTCCTGATTGAACGAACCAAACCCTATGGCCTTATTGGTGATATGTCTCATATGCCCAAGTAACTTGATCAGGAAATAAAATTGATAAACAAAGAAAGGGGATATGTTATGGATGCGCATGAATAACACCTTTTCATCCACATTTTAATATGTCTATTTCATAAACAGATCAAATCAGTCAGTCAAGTGATTTTGTGAAAATATTATTGTCCAGGATGGCTGATCTATTGAAAGTTAGTTCATCAGTTTTAAGGTAGTGATGGAATGGATGATTGTCACAGCGAAAACTATAGAGCCGGAGGTGTATATTCAGTTCGTCTAGTTTTAGAATAGAGATCATTATTGACATACTACTTGTTTGGTGTGGTGTAGATTCATGTACTATGCGTTCTCCTTTATTTACTCGGTGGTGAAGAGTGATATCATCTGCATATATTTTGACATGGCCAATAGATAGACTTAAGTGGTTTATGAATATGTTCCAGACACAGAATTAAATTCTTTTCTTAGAATGGAAATAGTATCATAACATCATCCAGTTAGAACACTTAACACAGGGGCTCATCTGAAATTAATCTGATTGGCTGTCCCTACTAGCATGAATTATATAGCCTGGGAAATTAACTTCTTTACAAAACTGCAGACAGTAATAAAATGCCTTCAACGTCATACTGACTCTCGTGATCTGACTGGGCATGTAGATCACTGATAAACTAGGTTATCATTACCACAAAGCAGGTGTCGTAAGGCTAATTATGCATCATGCGTGACTTGAATTTGCGCATGTGCAAGAACAATGAGTTTAGTTTGGGTTCTGATTGCAACTTTGGAAAGGGAAAATGGGATATCCCCCGCATAAACTGTCAATCAAAATCAGCTAATAATGACAAGAGAGGATAACTATTAATAACAAATCCGCACGCTTTGGGGGATATGTCACCAGAGCAGGTAGCCAATCAGATGGCTTCGGAATTCCGAGGCTCAATTTTGCAGAGATCAGCTCATGCCCAGAGCTGAGCATGCGCAGAATGCTTCAACGTCGATGATTTGGGCTTTTCCAGAATGCTACTAGGGACTGGCTATTTTTGCAAGCCCATTGTTTGGCAAAAGAAAGCTAATGATGCTATTCCAGATATGGAATTCAATGGTTCCAGAGCAAAGGCCCCAGAACTTTCACCTGAGGTACTCCCAGGGATATATCCTTTAAAGAGGACATGCATCCTCTGAACTTTACACAATGCTGACAATTTGTGAGAGAATCTACACTGAGTTTGACTAATTGCAGATCTGCCTTAGGTTCAATAAGCTTCGAGATGGTTAGATCAGGGCGCATCCTGACAAAGGTTTGGAGAAGTCGAGCATTACCGACTGGACACAAATTCTTTTTGTCCAACTCACTTATGATAAACATGCTTAAATTGAATTGACCTCCACTAATTACTAAGTTTGCTCGTTATTGTATGGTCTAATGTGATATTATTATCATATGTGAGCGACTGAGCGTGCTTTAAAAACCAAAGTTTGCTCATATCGAACCACCCAGATTCAATTATTTTGGCCAGTAAATTTCATACTCTGTATAGTTTCATCCTGCAGGATGGCTGATATAAGCAAATATATGACTGTCGATCTGAACCAATGTCTGATGGTAGAACATCCGACATGGTCCCAGATTTGATTGCATCATAGCGCTATGAACAGTATGCATTGCTTGTGACGCAATCGGTAATTTTGCTAGTGTTTGTTTTCTCCTCACAGCAAAAGGGAGGACAACTTCGACACTTTCTTGATATGGATTGAGTCGTGATTGTATCTGGTGCAGGAAAAAAGGTATATTGCGACACAGAACAAAGAAAAAATGTTTCAAAACTTTTGATGGTAACATAGTTTACTACCGAAGAGAGCTTGTACACTTTTAGAGACATAAAATTGGCATAAAAATAAAAACATCTGAAAAATTGAGCAATCAGCGTTTTGGAATGTCTGTTTGAATGAGAGACAGACAGGGCTCACGCAGAATATTTTATAGCTCATCACATTCTTTAAATTTTTCGGTCCATGTTTCATCGTAGTTCTTTGCCATTTTATCATATCTTTTCTCTTTCATTCTGGTTCCTTGCACAGCCATCGGTTTCTTAACAAAAATATTACTTCAATCAAAATGGGGCAATCACAATATTTGATAAATCACGAATTTTCAGAGCCTACAAACTGCTGAATATTCTAGTTCTATTCTACCAAATAAATCTGACCAATTGGTTGTTAAGTTCTTTGCTCTGCAACTGCTTTGGTAGCTCACATCTAAAATAAGTCATGCATCAAAATTTACATTCACAAGTGTTTCGATGAACACTTTGGTATAAACCTGTATAGTAAACAGGAAAGAAAACTCCTTAGTCAGATTAAGCCTTACTAGGACTGCCAGCATAGTTTTTACTTCTTTATTGTCCCCCAAGTTCTCCTTATTGTCAGCAGGTTTCTTCTGGCGAGATCGTCTTTGAACTGATAGTATATAGAGTCTTTATCTATGGCATCCAGCTCTATCACTTACACTTCCATCTGTTCATTTTGTTCTACAGATGTTAATATGTACTTTTTATTGGCAACAAAAGCCACCCCACAAAGTCAGACTTACATAAAATGAGTTTCAAAATCAACAAATAAATAAATTAATAATGACATGATGATAATAAATATGAGATAGTAATCAACGATCATATATTCAGGATGAAATGAAAAAATGATTAAAATGTGATGATTATAATTCATTGGATGTGAATCAAGACTCAAACATAAGTGATAGGATGTAAAAAAGTTTCAAGCAAGCATATTTCAGCGCAACTCGACCATATTAATTGATTATATTCAGTGTAGCTACATAGAACATGCACACACACTTCGTCATATGACTTCTGAATGACATTGAGGGATAACTCCACTGATGTTGGGAGTGATGGGTTGTCACCCCAACGCGAGTTTTTTATAGAAACTGATTAGGTTGATTACCAAGTTAACAAACCTTCAAGTTCATCAAGTTTAGCCTCTAACACCCCTGATATGGTTCTCTTAAGTTCTTGTAGATCGGTCAAGGCGGTACCCACTTCCTCACCACCAGCCTCCAGTTCTTGTCGAGCTTCATCGATTATGTCATCGAATTGTTCTGTGAGATATTGACGAATATTTTCTTTATAAGAGGCTACAGTGCCTTTACCGGGGTCTTTCATGGCTTCCTGTAGCATCTCCATTACTAATAAATAAGAAAATTTCTTTTTGCTACACCCTCCTTTGGTTAAATGTGTTGAATGTAATCGCTCTGCCAGCAGGATAGTCATTTGTCATAGACTCTCTACAGCACAGCGATGGTGGTGCTTACGTCCATCATGAAAGGCAACTCTCAGGGTTAAAGGAAGTCAGCGAAACCAGCATTCCGTTCAGGCCCAAATTTTGAGTTTCCATTTTTTTCCAACGGAGGTAGGTCGATGTGAATTAACTCAGGCCCTATGCTGTAGAGATAAATGTATGCCTCAACAGTTTGCACTTGTACAGATTGGACTGCAGTTGCATAAATTTATGGACATTTTTGAAACAGTAGTATTGAGGTCACACTGCCTATGTTTAAGCCTGGAAGATTGTGGAGATCTTGATACCAATTGAAAGGAGACATACACTATGATCGATTTGACACCAGTTTTAAGCTTGATCGATACATGGGAATGACCTTTAAGTCCACTTCCGCTTTTGCCGAATGACATTTTTTTACGCGAATACAGATACGGTGTTGAATCGTACAATTCCAATAAGGCGGCGTGGCTGAATGGGAGACCCGAGTTCGAGTCCCGGCGGCAGATGTTTTTCATGTTTTTGCCATCATGGAAATCGTTAGCATTCATAATTCAAAATCGAAGTGGACCACTCATTCGAGACATGGAACCATAGTGAATATAAACTTAGTATGAAGGTGACTGCAAAATTAAACTAAAAAAAGGGAACCAATCAAGCTGTAATCCCTTAACATCATTCTCAAGCCAACATGAAGATCGCAAGCGAGTTTAAAGCTAATATCACATGCTTGGAAAAAATACTTGAAAATATCTTGACTCCAATCAATATGTTATACCACAGTTAACCATTGTTCAAATAATTAAATTGCACCTTTCCGTCACTAAAGTTGTTGTTGGGCAATAGCAGAGACATAAAGGTATATTTTTAAAAGTCGAAATTTGATGCCGTCACAATGACTTTTAGGTTTTGTCAATGCTCATTACTCAGTTCGATTCAGGATACGGCATAGAGCGATTTCCTGAAGTCATTCGCAGTTCTCCTATATTCAAAAACATTTTACACATATTTCGCTCTTAATTTGATTGCATGGTTCTATTCTGGGGAGAAACTGGTATGATGGCCACCCTATTTCCTCTTTTTAACAGACTGGCAATCATCTGCAGACATTGAATAAGCTGCTGGCGATAGCCTTTCATCATGATACCATTAACAACCACATTCAGTAGTGCATAACTTTCTAAAATGAACCTCGCAACACGCTTTAAAGGTGAAGATTTGTCAGAAGACGTAAAATAGGACAAAGCAGGGAATATCAGACAAAAACAGAATACCGCAAGTGTCACCAAGACCAGGTATGTGGCTCTGAGTACGGAGTCATCAGGCGTTGATCTATCGCTCCTCCTTTGTTGCATCAGGTATAATTCTCTCAGCACAGATACAGTTGAGGAAATAATCACAATTGTTGACACACTTATAACTGAAACTTGAAAACCTCTCTTAATCCAACTGACTCGAGAAGCAGTTGCTTCGGTTATCACGTCAGCGAAATACCAGCTGCGCCCGCAGACAAAGTCCCATAGCCAGCTGATGAGTAGGGTAAGGACATATGTGACAGTAAGATACACGGCAACGTTTCGGAGAAAAGGGTGAGTTGCGTATTGAAAAGGTTGGCATATAGCCACGTATCGATCATAGCATGCTGCAGCAAGAATGTAGTATCGTGCTAAAACGAATTTCAGTCCACATGTAAGTACCACTTCACTGAGACACTTTTCTGATGGGATGGGAATCCAGTCACAAGAAAACTTCATAATACCAAAGAATCCCGTTGATACATTGTTTATTGAGATGGCCATGAGTATGTTAAGCATCACAGATGGTTCATTTTTCTTCAACCTTAGTAAGATCAGTAGATGGGCCACATTAATGACAACTATTGCTATCTGGAGCGCTACTTCTGGTTTGTCAGGCATACATGTTGTAATGTTAGTGTCATTGTATAAGTAAGGAGCACTGGTTGTGTTGGGTGGAGAAGCTGCAGCTGTTGAAGCAGCCATGATGAATATTTCAGTTACAGTACACCTCAATGTGAATCTTATCAGTATTTCAAGGTTTATATATGCTAGGCCCGTAATAAGCTGGCAAAATGCTTCCTTTACATGCAGAGAGTCATTATCTAAATTAAACCAACAGGAAATGAACAAATCACCATTACCATAATGAGAATTTAGTTAATTAAACTAAATGTGGCATTTTTTTAATGACAAAACTTATTTTAAGCAAATTGGCCATTTTCATTTTTAGTTTACAAAGATAAATCAGTCTATTTTTACTTTTTTAAGAGTGATGAGCCCTTCTTTGATTGTATAAGAGTGATTTTATGTTGTCGTTGATTCCGTGCACCTGTTCTTATATAACCAGTAATTTTAATTTACGAGAAGATAGTGCTCAAACGGATGCTCGTGTGCGTTTGTGGCGTTACGCTATCATTTTAAAATGAATTTCTGATAATTAAATACCACAAACATGCACTTGCTGACGTCTGAGCACTTAGACTAATCAAAAATTTTGTATGTCATTTGTGTCCGGAAGGAGAATGATGTTGGTCTACAAGCTGCTCTTTTATAGACGCCTTTAGCTTCTCTATGTCTTCCCAGCAACTGGGCAATGGACAAAAGATCAATATCCAAATCAAAACATCATGTGAAACAGATACACAATTCCTAAAATTACGCAAATTCTAAATTAATTTAATTTTGCAACTTATTACGCGTAATACGGCAAGTACGCAAACCCGCTAATTATTTTCATTTGAAAAACCTTAGCAGGCTTGCCAGCAAAATGTTTAAACTTTTCTTTCAGGCCTTAATTATAAGTCAACAAATTGTCTGTTCAAAGATTATTTTCTGCGTGTTGCTTTCTTTGCTGATATCACGACCAACACACAGTTCACAGTGACAGCAAGATTCAGCTTTCGTTTCTGATGGACTGAACCAAACACTAAGTACTTATTGCTGCAATGTCTCATTGTCAAGTGACTTGATCAGTAAATGAAATTGATAAACAAAGAAGATGTTGTAACAAAACCTTTGCATCTGAATTTTAATATATATATATATATCCATTTTATTCACTGATCAAGTCAGTCAGTCAGTAAAGTGAATTTGTAAAAAACTTATCATATATGAGAGTGTTTTAAAAACCAAAGTTTGCTTATAACAAATCACGAAGATTCAATAATTTGCCGCTAAATTGCATTACCTGTATAGTTTCATCTTGCAGGATGGCTGATATAAGCTAATATATGACTGTCAATCTGATACCAAAGTTTGATGGTGGCAATATGCATTGCTTGTGACGCAAACGGTAATTTTGTTAGTGTTTGTTGTCTCCTCACAGCAAAAAGGAGGACAACTTCAACACTTCCTTGAAATGGATGGAATTGTGTTTGTATCTGGTGTAGGACAAAAGGTATATTGCAGCACAGAATAAAGAAAAAACATTTCAAAATTATTAATGGCAACATAGTTTAATCCATAAAAGAGCTCGTAAACTTTTAGAGACATAAAATTGGCATAAAAATAAAAAATCTGAAATATTGAGCAAGCAGCGTTTTGGAATGTCTGTTTGAATGAGAGACAGACAAAGCTCACACTGAATATTTTATAGCTCATCACGTTCTTTAGCTTTCTCAGTCCATGTTTTATCGTAGTTCTTCGCCATTTTATCATATCTTTTCTCCTCCATTCTGGTTCCACGCACTGCCATCGGTTTCTTAACAAAAATTATTATCTCAATCAAAATGATGGAATATCAATATTTGATAAATCACTTTTCAGAGTTACTATATTAAGAAATTAATATTCTTGTTGGTCACTAAAGGAATCTGACCGATTTTGGTTGTTCCAAAAGTTCTGCTTTGGTAGCTTACATCTGAAATTAATCATGCCACATCAGTTAACTTCATGAGTGTTTGATGAGCACTTTGGTATAAACATATTACAAGTTTGTTCCCTCGGTGGTGGCGGAGGGATATTGCAAATGCTTGGTATCGATACCAAACATTTTCAATATCCCTCCGTCACCACAGAGGGAACAAACTTGTTCTAGCATAAACCCGCATAGTGAAGTAAACAGGAAAGAAAACGCCTTAGCTGGATTAAGCCTTACCAGGACTGCTAGCATAGTTTTCACTTCTCTATTGTCACCCATGTTACCCTTATTGTCGGCAGGTTTTTTCTTGGCAAGGTCGTCTTTGAACTGATAGTATATTGAGTCTTTATCAACAGCATCCAGATCTATCATTTCCACTTCCATCTGTTCGTTTTGTTCTACAGGTGGTAATGAAACTTACATTTTTTTATCTAATAAGCTTCAAAATCAAACAGACAAATAAATAAAGTAATCATAATAAATCATGACAGTAAATTATGAAATATTGGTATAATATTGTTCCTCAAAATGATTTAAATGATGATTTTAATTCAATTAATCAATCAAAACTCCAATTAGAAGTGAGTAAAATTTTTCAAGCACGCATATTTCAGCGCAACTCAACCAAATAGATGATTATATTCAGTGGAGGAAGCATTGAGCCTGAACTAGACCAAGTTTGGTCCATTTGCCTGCATTCCGGGTCGCTCCCAATCCACTGGTCACGGCGTGACCAGTGGAAGGGAGCAACAGGAATGCAGGCAATTGGATTAAACTTGTTCTAAGCGTGAACAGGCAACTTCAAAGCAATTCGCGTTATGGAAACTTAGTGATTGAGCATACTCTGACTGAATTCATACAGTTTACAGTACTTTGAGAAACAAATCCACATATTATGTCAGGAAGTTTGACAAAAAGGCTACTCTCATAAGACTTACTGATAATGTCCAGTTTGAGGTCGTTCTTTTTCTTTTTATTCGGATTCTTTTGAGATTCTGTACCCTTTTGCTTATTGTTCAGTGCATTCTTCAATGCCCCAAAAGGCTCTTTTGATTTTTCTGCTGCATTTGAGGCTTGCCCTGTCAGTTTTTCAAGTTCTACAAGTAAATGAAAGATACAATTATGATAATAGTTGGGACAAGCGGTCGATATATATATATATATATATATAGTATAGAGAAAGGGACCTGCATAAAACATGCACACTCACTGCGTCATATGACCTCTGAGTGACATTGAGGGATAACTCCATGTAATCTACTACTGATGTTGGGAGTAATGGACTGTCTCTTCAGTGCAAGTTGTTTTCAGAAACCAATCAGGTTAATTACAAGCTTACAAACCTTCAAGCTCATCAAGTTTAGCCTCTAGCACCCCTGACATAGTCCGTTTAAGTTCTTGTAGATCAGTCAAGGCGGTACCCACTTCCTCCCCACCAGCCTCCAGTTCTTGTCGAGCTTCATCGATTATGTCATCAAATTGTTCAGTGAGATATTGACGTATATTTTCTTTATACGAAGCTACAGTGCCTTTACCGGGATCTTTCATTGCTTCTTGTAGCATCTTCATTACTAATAAATAAGTAAACGTTTTTCTATACACCCATATTCAGTTAAAAGTGTTGACAGCAATGATTCTGCCAGCAGGATAGTCCTGTGTCATAGACTATCTCTGTAGCACAGCAATGTTCAAGGAAATCGGATACCGAAACTTGTATTCTATTCAGGCCCAAATATTGCCAAATAGGGGGTTTCCATTTTTTTTCCAAACCTAGGGAGGTCTAGGTGAATTAATTTAACAGTTTGCACATGCACAGATTGGACTGCAACTGCACAAATTCATAGATCTCAAGATAAAAATCTTTGAAACAGTATTGAGGTCACACTGCCATGTTTAAGCCCTGAACATTGTGGAGATCTTGATGCTGATGGAAAGGAGTCATAATTAACTAAGTGTGAAGGTGATTGCAAACTTAAATACCAAAGCCTTTAAGCCCCTAACATCATTCTCAAGTCAACATGAACATGGCGAGCGAGTTTGAAGCTCTGAAACATTACGTGTATTCAAAAGTGGCATATGGAAAGGGCTTGAATCAAGCTGATACTTTGGATCTTGGGTAACTCAATTATTCCCAGCTTGTTCTAACTCACATTTTTCTTCCTGTCGTTGGAGTACAGTCAGTGGATCACTCTTGTCCTCAGCAGGAGCTATTCCTTCTCTCCTCTCTGTGGCTGCATATATAAATATACAAATACATTCATGTACACATACATACTGATATAAACATATACTCATGTGTACACAGAGCGATCCCTTTATAGCCATATACAGTACTATTATGAGAGTGATCCAGGCACCACCAAATAAATGTTACTGAATAAAGTGGTATAAATAAATCAGCACAATATTCAGTAACAATAAATTAGTATTCCAAGGATGTAAATATCGTTCAAATGTTACATTGCAATATGAAACAAAGATAGATCACATTACAGTTTTCTGAGCTCTGATTTAGGCCTCAATTTGGAATTGTCCTCTCTCCAGTTTGGTACTTTTAACCCACGCTGCATAGGAAAAACGTGCTGAAAAGAGGGTTATCTTGAAAACTGCTCGGATAAAAATTGTTTTTATTTAAGAATCTGCAACCTTGAAAAGTCGATCATAATGGACATAGTTTGGTAAATAATTTGGATAGTCAATTATAGCATTTTCTGCCAGTTTTGCGGACAATTTGGCAGAATCTTTCATGAGTTTCGTCACTAAAATTAGGATTTATCTGCAGTCAAGCCTCCAATGATTTGGAAACCCTGTCTCCCAGGGTTTTCAATGGTGCAGACTCTGAATCAAAAATCATTTTTATCCTAGCATCAGCGGTTTTCAATATAACCCTCTTTCAGCAGGTTTTTCCTATGTGGCGTGGGTTAAAAGTACCAAACTGGAGAGAGGACAACTCCGAATTGAGGCATAAATAAGAGCTCAGAAAACTGTCTATACATTGCAATACATAATGCATAACATCGCGGTACAGAAAACATAATTTGAAATTGTGACCTTTATACATAAACATGGATAATCTTGAACAAATTTTTGACGCTTACGCTCTATTCTAAAAAGGCATTAAGTATTGTATACTGATTAACATACCCTCAATTTTATTCATTTCATCATCCAGTTCTATTGCCATGAGTCGCTTTAAAATTTTGTCAGTGGGGAAAGCGCTGGCGTCATTGTGCTCTCCCATTATTAAATGTGTCTTTGCCAGAATTTCATCAAACAGTACTTCGACTTTCTCCTTGATGACATATTTGTGTCTGTGAGCATGTAATCTGGTATTTTTCATCACTCTTTGGATTTCAGTGCGCAGATTCAACATCACTGAAATATTACAAGAGATCCCAGATTGCACATAATCAAATTGAAAAGATTCCAAGCTCTTTGACAATAGTCAAAAGGCTAAGTAACAGAGTAAAATTGTGAATGTTATGGATTGTTTTGCAAAGATGAAGATATGAGAGAGGTTAAAATAACCAATCACAATAATACTTGGTATAAATCATCATTACACCAATGAACGCATTTAAAGCAATACACCAAATAATCATATTCATTAGAATTACTTACAGAATAATTGTTGACGCTCACTAGCCTGTCCAATCGACTCATGTACAGGTGGGAGTGGGTAATGAGCTACATAGTCTTTATCTAACCAAGTGTTAGTTTTCACTCCACTTTTCTTTGGAGCTACAGCATCTGGAAGGTCAAGGTCACTGTCTGGCCCAACTATGTCCTCATCATCAGGGCTGGCCAATGGATCTGAGGCTTCATTAGGTGTAGAGCCGAGGCTACTTGGATTGGAAGCTGATGTTTCTTTTGTAGCGATCGGCATTTTAGCATCTTTCATCATTTCAGCTACTTTGTCCGTAATGCTGTCAAAATCCCCTAATTCCACCTCCACTCCTGCAGCAAAAGAATTACAGGCTTGTTTACATACAGCTGTGGAATAGCACATGCATGGGCACAAATCAATGCAGGTTGGTTATCTTGGCACCATAGTGACTGAACTAATTCAAATGTGCTTGCCTCTTCAAACTGAAAAGTCTCCCCACCCGCACTGGGGAATAAGTTAGCTTTCATAGGTAAATGTCATGTATATAGGTCAATTGGGCCAGTTTGTGGCACTTTCGCTACTGTGCAGAGAGTCTGTTGTGTTGTGGAATACGGAATGGCAATCAGACTCTGTGAGTAATGCTGTCATAAAATATCAGCATAGCTCAGGCATATGCTTCTGGGACATCACTACTTTATGCCTCAAAAGCAAATCGTGAAAGATTGAGCAAATATACTTAACAAACAAGACCTCTAAATTTTGCAATAAATGTTCAAAAAAATTTTTTATTTTCTTCTCCCACCACAATTTTATGATTTGGATAATTAAGTGTATGTGATTATCTCTGTGAATTTTCTACCGATCATCGCTCAGAGACATGAATGGTTGTCTGCAAAAATTGGCTTCAAAATGTTCAATCGAGCAATCTTTCATAAATAATGAAAATCAAAACTATTGCTTTGACACTGACACTGCTGGCTCAGCTAGACTAAATTGATACCATATTCACTTGGAGACTATTATATAGTTCCGTCTTGCAGTGAAATGCTATGAAACGAGACCTAAGCAGCTCTTGTTTCATCAGCATGGAAAGGGTTTCCAACCGAAAGCTGCACACCTTAATCTAATCATTTTATTATCTTTATAAAAAATTCAAATAAGAGAAAAATAAAGGTTATTGATGGTAAACATTACTAATGGGTATAAAATTCAATAGTGAAATTCATGCAATGTGGAAAAAATATCATCTTGACTGCAATCAATATGTTATACCAATAACCATCGTTCAAATAATTAAATTGCACCTTTCAGTCACTACAAGTTGTCAGGATTGTTGGGCATTTCAATATTCAACAGTCGACACATAAAGTATATTTTTTTAAAAGTCAAAAATTTGATGCCGTCACAATGACATTTAGGTTATGTCAATGCTCATTATTCAGTTCGATTCAGGAAACGGCATAGAACAATTTCCTGAAATAATTCGTGTTTCTCTTCTAGATTAAAATATTTTACATATATTTTACCCTGAATTAGAGTGCATTGTTCTATTCAGATTGAGAGGATGGTGTGACAGACACCCCATTTCCTCTTTTAAATGGACTGGCAATCATCTGCAGACATTGAATAAGCTGCTGGCGATAGCCTTTGATCATGATACCATTAACGCCCACATTCAATATGGCATAACTTTCTAAAATGAACCTCGCAACACGCTTAAAAGGTGAAGATTTGTCAGGAGACAAAAAATAAGACAAAGCAGGGAATATCAGACAACAGCAAAATACTGCAAGTATCACTAAGACAAGGTAAGTCGTCTGGCGCTGATCTATTGCTCCTCCTTTGTTGTATCAGGTATAATTCTCTCAGCACAGATACAGTTGAGAAAATTATCACAATTGTTGACACAACTATAGCTGAAACTTGGAATCCTCTCTTAATCCAACTGAATTGAAAAGCAGCTGCTTCAGTAATCATGTCAGCGAAAGACCAGCAGCGCCCGTGTGCAAATTTCAACAGCCAGCTGATTAGAAGGGTAAGAACATATATGGCAGTAAGATACATGCTGATGTACCCGAGAAATGGGCGAGTTGCGTATCGAAAAGGTTAGCGTATAGCCACGAATCGATCGTAGCATGCTGCAGCAAGAATGTAGTATCGTGCAAAAACGAGGTTCAGTCCACATGAAAGTAGCATTTCACTGAGACACTTTTTTGATGAGAGGGGAATCCAGTCACAAGAAAACTTTATAATACCAAAGAATCCAGTAAAAATATTGTTCATTGCGATGGCCATGAGTATGTTAAGCATAACAGAAGGTTGCTTTTTCTTCAACAGGAGTAAGATCAGAAGATGGGCAACATTTATAACAACTATTGCTATCTGGAGTGCTACTTCTGGTTTATCAGCCGTACATGTTGTGATGTTAGTGTCATTGTATGAGTAAAGAGCCCTGGTTGTGTTGGATGGAGAAGTTGATTTGATACCTGTTGCGGATGATAGAGCAGCCATGATGAATGTTTCAGATTGAGTGTCTGTATCGTACTGGGAATATTGTAAGTGTTTCCATATTTATATGCTAGTCCCATAACAACAAGGGAAAAGCATTTTACATGCAGAGAGTCATTAGATTAATCAAAAATGTAACAACCAGAAATGAAAGAATTTTCCATGCTGAGAAAGTAAATAATTATATTAGAATGCAAGACATTTTCGCCATTACTCAGCAAATTGGCCTTTTCAATTTCTGGTTTAAACACTTATTTAGAAGTTTTGTTTTCTATATAAGGAGTGATGAACCCTTCTTTGATTGTGTAAGAGTGATTATATCTTGTAGTTGATCCAGGGAGTTACAGAGAACTCCTTGGTTGATCGGTAATTCATTTCCTTTGTCAACTTAGAACAAATATAGATTAAATGTGAGTTTGTTGGCCGTAAGTCTTGTATTTTTATTTGCTCATACTGATGCAAAATTTGGGAGAGCTACAACCCATTCAGAGATGCCTGGATTTCCATGTTGGGCACCCGTGCAAAAACTTTTATTTTGTAGCTAAAGAGAAGATTGGTGTTTCATTTGTGTTCGAAAGAGAAAGATGCAGAACAAACCAAAGTTATGAGCCTTACCATTAGCACCCAGTAGGTCTCCGAGCTGTTCTTTCAGTGACGCCTTCAACTTCTCTATGTCTTCACCATCATCTGGACCAAAGAAAAAAAAAAGATAATAACCATCAGAACATCATGTGAAGCAGATACACCAAGTTATTTTCATTTGAGTTAACTTGATTTTAGAAAACCATAACAGTTTTACCAGTAAAATGTTCAAATTGATAAGTTATTCTTCGTGCTTGTACTCTAAGTCAACACATCGTCTGTTCGAAAATCATTTGTGGCTGGCTGCTGTGTTGTTGATATCGCAGCCGTTACACAATTTAGAGCGATGGCACCACAAGTTTATTGCTGATACACAGTAGGATAAAAGGTGCGGTTTGATGTTTGGACACGTACCTTCTTCATCACCAGCATCAAGACGTGCTATCCTGGCTGCCTCTTCTGCCTCCAACTCTGTGTAGGGAAAATAGAGATAAACATTATTATTATATCATAAACGCATATTGTGATTCGGTTTAGCCAAGCTCTGAGTATAATTCAACACTGATAAGCCATTTCTGTTGGACTCGCCAGTTAACTTTTTACTTATTTGAGGAGTGCAGGTACGACGGTGAAAATAGCATTTAGGACATAATAATAAATAAGGAGTGCTTATCTCCCCCAACCTAGACACTGGTTATGTACTATATGCAAAATATCATCTGTTGAGAAGACCGTTCTTGGCCTCTTATCGAATTATTCGGCATTCACTTACAGCCCCCTTTCTCCATATTTCCATACACAGATTAAACCTCAACATTAACTTATTCACATACGTTTACTCAGGCCTCCCCCCTCACGGATACACTGACTCAACAATCCCACATACAGCAACTCACCCAGCTTCAGCTTTTCCGCAGCTTCCTCTGCTGACTTGACGTAATCATCATATATAGCCTGAGAGACCAGAGGTTGACACTGGATAGGAGATGGGGTGGCCTGCACGGGTGGCCTCAGGTAGGGATGATGGCATATTTTAGATGTGTATATAAATATGATATATGAACATGTCTCTAATTCTGCTATTGCACCGATATGATCTGGTTCTCCTTCTAAACATGAGAACTGTAATGAAAAGTAAAATCAAACTCTATATATTGCAATATCATACCGTCTCTGTTAAGTGTGTAAGATACCTTGTGTGCAGTTAAAAGTTGTCAGCAGAATATTATTATAAATGACCATGCACAGGCAACCTTAGAAACAAAGCCAGAGTTTGAGAAGTTGTCATCACTTAAACCAAGTCACTGTTTGGAGTGCCAAATCTTAGAGGTCCGCAAACCAAGATTCTCATTCTGGATTGGAGGGCAATTTGATAAACGGCTCCCAAAACATTATTGGATCAAAAATGATTTTTTTTTCTAATGCTGTACTCACCCTAGCTTCCACCCTTCTCTGTTTTTTAGTGAGATCACACACCGATCCGTTGACATATTGCTGGGTGTGATATCGATTAATAGAAGACTTTTTGGCGTTTTCCTGTGAAGCATACATCAAAGGTATTGAAAGGCATGCGGGCCATGTGTAGGCAGTTTTGGACATGGGCACAACCAGTTAGGAGTTGGGGAATTCAGGGCCAAAATTGTAATTAACTAATAACAAATAGCACAATTCATAAACGTGTTTAACTATTGGAGCCCACAGTGTTAGTTCCTTGGCTTCACGTGATCATTCTCTTGATAAGTTGGTGCTTGAATACAAATCAGATTTAAACCAAAGCCAAAGAGAAAACATCAGAGATTCTGAGAATTCGGGACTATAGGCTGAATCTATAAAGAATCCTTTTCCACATTACGGATTTATTGCTCTCCATGATCTACCATTAAGCAAACCACAAAGATGTGATTTTAATTTCCAAAAGTTGGGCGATCACAGGACATTATAAAAACAACAGGTGTGTAAGGCCCAGGGATATCTTATTAGGGTTTAACAACCAATCAAATTTTGACATCAGTAAACTGCTTTCTGAGTAACACCACCAACTAAAGAGACCAGCATTAGATCTTAACTCATCATGGTAAAATTATCTCATTATTTCTCACAAATTTAGCAACTGTGTTGCATTCTGGGAGTATCAGAGACGTTGATTACTCACCAATGCTTCTTCAGTCCACTGTTGATCAGACTCAAACACACCCAGTGTTATGATATCTCCTGTCTTTTTACCATGTTCCATATGAAACTGTGTGATCTCAGAGCCATAACAAAACTCATATGACCACCAATCTTTTGTCTGCAAAAATGTCAATACTTGGTGAGTACCAATTTACAAAACATAAAACCAGCCTACTTATATTTTGTACATTGAGAGGCGTTGCAGAAAATATTGCTAGGAATTCAAATTTAGTAGTTATACTGGCTTTCTAGTTGCTAAGCTTAAAGTTCCCTACTATTGGATTTCCCAGCTTAAACTACTGCTGCCACTCAGAAAAATGTGTACCCGAGCTTAAATTTCCCATTATTACCTGACAATGCCTAAAATGAAATTATTTCAGGTAAAAAATTTAAAACCTGTGGTAAATTCATACTATAAATCCCTTCTTTATACATTATGAGATTTAACAGTTTGGAGCCTCCATTCAAATAGTAAAAAGTTTCACAATTAATAGCTACCTCCACTTTATAATAAACCTAGACAGGACATAAGTGGTGTGGCATTTATTTGTGGGTGACGTTATGATGATGATCTGTGTAGTAGCATTCATGCCATCATTGATTTGCAGTCCACATACCGGGTTTTCTTATTGATAACTCGGTCAATTTAGATAGGATTTTGAGTTTGAAAATTGCAATAGATTCAGCTGCTTGTTGCGGACAGTTAGGTACTAATTTTCATCTAAAAACAACATCAAATTGATAAGATGCTGCTGAATGTAAAGTAATTAGGGATGATGAGCAAGTAGTCTACTAGCGTCTACTTACTTTGGTGAGGCAGTAACCTCTCATAGGCTCCAGTAAATCGGTTATGTTTATTTCAGCAGGATTTTGTTTGACTGTCTCTTCAGGCTTAGATGGGGTCAGCTTATAGTGACAGACATACTGCTGTCCAACTCTTGACGACACATGAATAGTGCCCTGGTCGTCACCAAAATCATATTTATTCTGAAAATTATTGGAGAAACAAGTGGTTTAGCTCTATAATCCAATTATGGTTGATCTCAAATTGGACACTGGATAGTCATAACTATGGAAAATACGAATCTATTCAGGGCACCACTCCCATATATGTGAGACAAAATTCATTATTGACCTTTGAGATGTTGGGAATTTTAAGTTTTTACTCCTCGCTTATACTATGTCTTATTTTTACACTAAACGACATAACTACTATTGCATAATCGGGTCTATCGAGCAGGCATAAATAAAGATTTGCCAGTATTCCATTTTATGCGATGTTCAGATCCTAGGTTAATTTTATCACATTCACTTGAGTCGATAAAAATTATTCCTCATTGGGTCTTTCAAAAAGACAAAGTCTTTCCAAAATCGCTAACTCAGAATGAGTGAGTGATTAGCAGGACCTCACCCACTCACTCAGTGATCAAATTGCAATTTTAGCTATTTGCAGTTATGAGAGTTATGTCGCAACTAAGAGTAATGAAATGTCAAGCAACATCGGCTTTGTCCATGACCCAGAGTCTAAGCCAATGCATCTGCTGACTGTATGTATACATTACAAAAATGTATGCAGTTCCGACTGGGCACCAAAAACCGTCGCTGGTGACGGGTATTGTAAGACATGTTGTAGGACAGATCTTACAGCGCTCAATCATTACAAAATAAAGTACACCTATGCTGTAGTATGTTGGATAGGCCCTGGGGGCCGATGTCAGGGAGACATGCCCCAATGCACCTATGAGAGTTGTGTAACAAAAGGCGTTTTGTTTGGTGAACAAAGGAGTACAATGGCAGGCAAAGTGTGCTTGTCTGAATGCATGTTGGATTCATGTGATTGCATGCTGGGGCGCGTGTATGCTAGGCTCAGCTCTCTACTTTTGCTACTCATTTGTGGGTATACACAATCCACCCGGGGTATTTCACAACTGTACTTTATTTTGTAATGATGCCTCTACAGCATTGTTCTTAGATACGATAACACATTGTTATACAGCCTATATCGTTGAAAATCTATTGTTCTTGAGGGCAGTAAGACAAGTTGTACAACATGTTTTACAACACTCCTGTGTTGGATCAGACTAGGTACCTAAACTAATTGTCTTACATCGCAACATGGGCTGCACCAACAAACCCGCTACTGTGATTTTTTCATAAAACTGGCTATTGCCCATACAGAGCTTGACTTTTCTGTAATGTACTGAACAGGGTTTCAGTTCATTGGAACACTGACCACTTCACATGATCAGTGTACCGATAAACTGAAATATGATGTACTACTATTGTTTGAATCAATTGATTCAAACATTCAAGTGTGTATGAATGTAGCCCAGGTAAGGCCCCAGAGGGAATTAGGTGTGACCATCCAGGTGAGATTTGTAGCACAATTAAAGTTTGCCACCAGGACATATTTGAATTCTGCATAAATTAATGAGCTTATGATATGGCTGGTAGTAGAACTGAACTGGCTAAGTCACCTACCTCAGGATTTGAAGGCACAGCAACAGGCTCATCCAATATTGCTACAGAATACAATGATGTTTTCAATTCTTCTAGGTCTATAAATGATCCACAGGCAATTCGTTGGGTTACTAAATATACCCATAGAATAGTATAATCTTTGAAAACCATGACTTGGGTTCATAAAATATTGATCATTAAATTAAGCAAGATATGTGTACTTATTTATTTGTTGTAAATGAAATCCTGCTTTTTAGATAGTTTCACTTTTGGATCTTGGAAAATGCAATCTGCATAAAATGTCAAGGATTAATAAATAGTCATAATATACACTCCACTTTCTCCTCATATTTATCCATGTTTTGTCAGGTACTAGAACTAGAGTTTAGATTTTAGGTGGTTATTATCCTGGACGTGTCATCTTCATAAAGCTTTTCAACTCCAAAATCTATCATAAAGACTGATTTGATACATTTTTATCCCTTTTTTGTCATATTACAGATCCAAGGATCTTTTATTTTAGCAAAAGTCTAAAGTAGTGACATGCAGAAAAAAGTAAAATGGAGAGAGCATGACTCTTGCAAATGAGGAAAGGGTAACTCCAATTATGAAGGCAATAAAGCCTGATTTAACTGCTAGTATTTTATTGATTGGATATTCATATCAATAAGTTAAAATTTTGTGAATGAATCAAAATTGTGTTCCGTAAATACACTGAGTCACTTATACTCATACCAACAGGGGCTCAAACAATGTTGAGCCTGCTGTTAAAAACCAATGTAGTTTCATTTAAAAGCTGTCTCTCCCTGCGAATCAGAATTATTTTTTGATAGGCCAGGTCGCTTTTGACACATCATTTTAGATCAGCTAATTCATGCATTCCACCATAATAGTTTGCAACTACTTCAGGACGCATAAAGAGTTGTGCCTAAGGTGATAGTAGCACTCAAGGGCTGCATAGCGTAGTTTGAGTAGCAAGTTTTATTCGTGAATCAGAATGGGTTTCATTTGCCCTGTCTAGGGGGCTCAGACTTGGCTTCATTTATAAGGATATCCTCAAAGTTTACCAAACTATCTCCTGGCAAAGGACGATTCCATTTGCAGCATCTTTGGAGTTACCTTTCCAATCAAGCGGAGGTTCCAAGGTATCAATTCTTTGGCCTAATAACTAAATTGTTTCACAAATTGACACTATATTCACAAAATACACAAGAAAAAATAACTATAGAACTTTGGGACTATGAGGTAATAACTGATCACAACACACATTCATCAAATCAGCAAAAAGAGCCTATAGGTCACAAAAATTATTTAAATATAAAAAACCTGAAAAGCTCCTGTCAGGGCACCTTTTAGACAGGTGATCATGAGATTCAATCAAACCAACAGAAATGAAAGCATACGGCTATCAGGACGAGAAAAGTTTTTAGGCACCATAGTCAATGCGTTGTAAATGGAGGTCATAGTTGATGCTATTGTACAGGGGAGAAAGGAGTAGGTATTAATATCCTGGACTGCAGATTCCTGATAAGAGGCACTGAAATAAAAACAAAAACATAAATTTTAAAAACAAATCATAACCTCAAGTCGCAGCATTATGGTGGATATTATAAGGGAATAAAGACGGCAATATAATTTAAAAGAGATGAGCATAGACTTGCTAAGACTGAGTAAGGTCCAGCGAAGTGTTAGCTTGAAAAGAAAAGTGCCTATGAATGCACAATAGTGTCGCTAGTCCTTCGTTACCAAACATCAATCCCGGCAATAAGGGAACAGATGATTCTGCATATTCGGTGTTTCTAATGTGGAAAAAAAAACTTATCAGCATAGTCATAGATTTAATTGTCAATTTGAGCGTTCCGCCATTTAACCGTATGATCCCAATCTGAGATTTAAGAAATAAGCAAGAGCCTTGCTGAATTATGACATGGCGTGTTTACCTGTATATCTGACGTTCTCATCCCAGCCAGGTCGCTGCCAGGCAGCATCTCTTGTCTCCTTTCTGATCTGTAGATCTTTATAAGCCCACAGATGATGACACTGATGTAGATTACCGATATGAGAGAAGAATCCGCACACTGCCTCGTTATTGGCCTGTCTGTACTTCAATCCTCGAGCCCAGTGATTACCCCACTCTATCATAGACCCTGACTGTCAACAAGTAAATCATGACTGTCAACAAATGTGTATTGCCCAACAGAATAAAAAAATTTCTTTGGATTTTAATTTTTGTCAATTAAAAAGTTTGCAAACAATCAATGACACTTTCTTTTGCAATATGCTCAATGACAGCCTATATAAATGAATTTTAACAATCAAAATTTGCAAATATTTTAACCTGAAAGTCCAAAAAATCTCGGTCAGGTAGGAAAATATTTAGACGGAAATTCATTAAAAATCATGCAATGTGTCAGGTTTCAAATCTCATCAAAATTCACACATTTGACAATTTGAGATTATCCCTACACATCGTCCTTTAACAGAAACTTTGTCATGAAAAAAACACAATGTGTCAGCAAATCAATGACAACTTAAGACTCTTTTGCAGCTGCTTATGTCCCACAGAACTTGATTGAAATATCATCATGACATAAGAAGGGCTGAGCTAGCCTGACCGTACAAGTAAGGCTCAGAAGAGGAAATGAAATAATGAGGACAAACCCAGGGGGAGGGGAGGAGTTTCGGGGACACAACCTAAGACAAACCTTGAGATCATAACTCCTCAGCTCATACATATTACCAGGTTCTCTCTCCTTCTTAAACTCCCAGAATCCAAATCTAAGTAATATCTGATTGTGTCTAGCTCGAAGCATCTTGTTTCGATCCAGGCGATAAGCCAATATTTCCTAAAATCAAACACCAATTCACCATGCACGCTATTAAAGTTTCTTTCTATGTTGGTTGGCTTTGGCTGTTGTTTACAGTCGAAGACAAAGCGCAAGAAAAATTTTATATTATAGAAACCTAAATAATATAATAATGATATATTAAGTAAGTCAGCATCACACAACACTAAATAACGCATGAGGAGGACAACTTACTGGATCCGTTCTGTAAACCATCAATGCTTCATTATATGTGGGATAACCTCCTTTATATCGCCATAAGTGAACTGTGAAAAAATTGTACATGTGAAAAATCTGCCTTGGTATGCTCTATGTAACTTACGGTAAAATTTGTATGACATGTTAGTTAATCGTGACTTTCTTTGCCTGATTCAAATAGAGTACCCTTATTTTGCGCTCATCAAAACTTCAGAGGTCTGCTGATCAAAAAGTTCAATGTTCTGTTTAATCACCAAGTTTTTAGTAAATCTACAAAATGATGCACAGGAACAAAATCTGTTTTCATAGATGAGTTACCGTGACATGCTAGTGGTGAAGAGGGTCTTACTCTTTAGCTCATCTACAATCAAACCGGTTGCCAGGATAGGTATAAACAGTGGGGTGGGTGTGTAGAACACATTTTCTTATAGATGAAGTCCCCGAAAGCGTTCTCTTATTATTATCATTATATCATTGTACTCTCTATACTCACTAGCCTCATCCTGGTCACCGATCATGACTGTAAAGCTGGCCATGAGTTGAGCTCCAGTTTTCTTATCATCCATCAACTCAACAAACTTCCCGCTGAAAATAAGTTATTCAGGAGTGATTTTGAGATTTATAGACAAAACAACTAGCATTCTTTGTTTAGAGAGAATATACATGTCGTATTCCTTAATCCTAGGGCACAGCCTAAGGAGGAAGGAATCTCTCCCTCACACCAGTCCCGGGTTGGCCCCTGAGGCACCTGAAGGAGAGGGCGACCTAAAGAGACTTGGCGGAGAACAGCGCTTAAGCAGATGAATGAGCACAACATCAAGTCGTGGGCGGAGGCTGGTGAGATGGCGAAAGACCGCAATAGATGGAAGGGGAAGGCGATTCTGGCGCAATATTCCACTAAGAGTTCTGCAACATAAGTCAAGTAAGTCATTCCTTAATCCTTTGAGTTGACACGCCTCAAGTTTCGGAGTGGAAAATCTAGTTGTACGTATGTGTCCCAAAACATAACATAAGCCTAGGATTACATTTTTCTTTCACACTATAGTGGGCTTGATATCCAATCGAGCTGAAAAAAGCATTGTAGCATGCTGGCTGTAGTTGATTTATTACTTACAAATTTGCAAGATAGGTCTGCATATTTTCTGGCTTCACTTTATGTACTAGAAAAAAAAGAACAATTGAGTTCATCATAGGAAATCATTACCGGTGCTTGTTTAAGGAAAAGAATTCAAATTTAAAACATTTTAAATAGACTCAAACTACAGTGCATATATTTTGCTTCAATAGTGATGACGCCATATCCTTTTTTTGATCTGAACTCATTTTCTGAGCATCAATAGTCTGATGATGTAATTTGAAGTGGGGTGGGGGAGGGGGGTTATTCCAAGAAGTGATATCTGTGTTTGGCTTACTTTGTAACTCATAAACACTATCCAACTCTGAAAGCAGTTTAGATTGTGTTTTGCTAGGTGTGTCTAAAGGAGTCCTTGATTTGATCATCTTCCGAAACCACCATTCATCTTTGATACCTTCACCCTTGATACCTTCATCCTTCTGTTGAGGTGCGCTCAATGCGAAAGTTCTAAAATAGCAAGGTATAGGATTGTTTGTGAAGCTATAATCATTGCTATAATATGGTGCCTGTTACTGCAACATGCTACATATAGATAGCTATACATGTATTTTGGTCCGGTTTAGGCAAGAGGATTCTAAACGTATGCAAAGTAGTATTTCTAAGAGAAACATGTCCTTCACCCACATACAGCCGTTGTGTTGTGTCAGTAGCACTGGAACCTCACCATCTTAGCAAGCAGCTGTTACTCCTTGATCTTAGCAAGAATAAGCCATAAGAGTATTACTACAATCATTTTGTACAATTTTATCCACCAGACCATGTAATTGGCTGACCTTCAATATTGAGAATTTCTTCAGAATGGTCAAACTAAACTCAGATACCATGGCTTGATGATCAGGAGGGATTTTGATAGTACTCTAATACAATGACAAAGAAAGTAGTGTTGTGGAGCAAGTTTAGACTAAGTCTAGTATAGTAAGTTGTAACACAAACTAACAGCAGAGATGATTCTTAGGTAACTTAGTTAGGTAAGGCTTACATATATATTATTAAATGTGCATAAAAATCTCACCTTTTGCTTGAAGTTGCAATGCATCCTGACAAATTAAATTGCCTGCTCAAAAACTGAGCCAATTTCAGGCTGCTCATGGTATGCTTTCACAGAGTAAATGGACAAAATATGAAGATGAGAAGTGGAAAATTCCCTTTCTAGAGTCTCAAGAGCCAATTTCTGTATTTTGCATAAATGTTTTAGCACAAAACTACACTCCGATTCATGATACACTAGATATAATAACTATCAATCAACAGAGAATGGAGTGATTGAGGAGATTAATAGTTAGAGAACTAAAACCGGATGGTTATTTGACATTCGCCCCTAACACAAGTCAGAAATTTGGCTTGAAAATTTCAAGGTTTCAATGACGCGGGAATGTTTAAAATCACTCCTCATTGGTTACTTACAGAATAAATGTCTACATTTTAGACTGTGCCTCATTGGTGAATTGATATGCTAGGCGTGCAGTATTATTTATATTTTAATACTTTGTAAAGTATTCAAAGATTAAGTAATCGATGTACCTAGGTTTAGTAAAATGTATCTTTTGTCATCAAATGTTCTGGAACAGTTGGCATACATAAATATCAGAGAGTGTCCATTTTGCTTTAGTATCTATTAGATTAGGGGTTGCATGCTTTGAATCATTCTCCCTGATTAAATGATGTATGCAATTCTTTTCCTTAAATTGGCATGACTAGGTTATTATCTGACAAATATAATGATTAAACGGCTTGTTTGTGTATGGGACTATGTCTTACTCCTCGACTTACATTAAAACAATAAGTTTCACCTTTTGTCGCAATGAGGATTGTGCCTGATTTGTTTCAGTTGTTCAGCATATCATTATTCTTCCTGATATGATCCTGGAAACAGAAACAACAGCACTGAATGCTCAAACAATCTGTCGCGATAAGAACCCATCCAGAAACATATTTGTTAATCTAACAACCGGCAGTTGTCATGCGGGCATTTAGCCGTCTCATATATTTCAGGGAACAATTTTTGCAGGTTGTGATTGAAATACCCACATGACTCTTTTATAGCTTATGATGAGACAAATACCATCCTGTTTTTGCTCTTCGTTTAGATTTCACCATGCCATATAACGGCATGGACCTGCTTGAAACAAAGCTGAAAATTAATTTACCGGAAAGTGTCACTCACAATGATCGGATGTCGAACGCTAGCAAGCTGCTGGGTCTGCGACGGAAACTGGCCGAACTGGAGGAGGCACTTCAAATGAAAAAAGAGGTAGTGTGTAATTTACTTTATCTTTCTTACAACAGAATCAAACCTTTAAATGGTTTGAGTTGAGTAAGGAGGTATTGTATATATATAAATATATATATATAATATCTCTATGGTGGTACTACATTATCAACCACTCATTTTCAAAATATTTTCTGAGCACTTGCACGAGTACATTGCATAAGTAAAAAGCAGCTTTCATTTAGCCAAGGACAAGGCTAGCTTTCATAAATTACAGTAGTCAGAAATTTTGCAATGTATTATCACTTGAAATCCCTGATATAGAATTTATTGATAAGAAGGCACTAGCTGGCCTGTGTTTTTGTCTTTCATTATTGTAATAAGTCTTCAATTAGCAATCATGTGCTCAATATCCTACTGAGAATATGAATATACCATGTGGGGACCATTTACAGGAGTTTAAGATCACTATGTCTGGTCTTGAGACTAGGAAGGTGGTACTGGATAAGAAAGAGCTGAAGCTTCAGGGCCACCTCGCTCAGTATGATAAATATATCCAGGTATGGTTGGTTGGTTTATTTTGTCACAAACATTAGGTATGCTGCGAGATTTGAATGTTTATACTGTTACATGAGTAGGGAATACCAAAAAGAAATATAAAGATATGAGTAAAGTAAAGTCTGACTTCTAGTGGATTAAAAAATATTTGTAACATATAGTAACTCTGTTGCATTTAAACTTAACACTATTTTATGGCAACAGAGAAATTTCTCTATATTATTTTATTGGATGAGAAAAAACAGCGCATACACGGAATAGAGTTCTCACAAAATTAAACAACAAAGGGATCAGAGTTGTGATTGGATTCCGTATATTTGAAATAGATCAATGTTGATTCATGTCCTCCTGGAAATGATCCAATCCCAATTTTACTTATTGGGCAAAGGTCTCCCTTTTTAGTTCAAATTTTTTTAATTACCTTTATCCATTTCAATTATCTTTCTCAAACTAATATATAATTAAGATAATACAAACTGTGAACTAGAGTCACTGTGATGATAGATACCTGGGTAACAAATCAATTATAAATTCATCTTTATATTCAAATCCGCAGGAAAATGATATGAAAAAAGCCAAAGCCTCCAGGAAGGCTCAGAATGAGAGGGTTATTTTAGCTTCTAAACAGAAGGAGCTTACTGAGTGAGTGAAATCTAACGGCTGCCTGTGTTGATATAGTGTTATATTTGAGACATTCAATGGTCAAACTGTATAAACAAATAAATTTATTTTGCAACTACCAATTAAGAATGACTGGTACATTTGAATCTTTAGTCATTATGCTTATTGGTAAATTCAACGAAAGAGCAAAATGTGTGATTCACATGTCTCTTCTTAGAATAACTGTTGGATCAAATGTTACAGGCGTAGAAAAAGTGCTACTGTACTAACAAACGAGCGTGATGATCTGAGACTGGAGATTGATGAACACATGCCCTATGTTAGATATCTCACCGAGGTAACCCAACGTGAAGAGTTCAATGAAATCAGGGATGTTATCTTTCGGTACGAGACACTGTCCGCCCTCAACAAGGTAGATATAATAACACAGAAATAGAGCATAAAGATTCCAATGATTCAGGGAGTTCGAGACATAACTCCCCGAATGAATCTAGAACAAAGCTGTTATTAGCAAGAGTTGTGCCCTTTTCTGTACTGAGGACATAACTTCATAATTTGTCACCGGAAGACACATGTCCAAAACTCCCTGGGAGAACAAATTTCCAGTGATTGTTTACTGCTAAAGTGAAGGATTTTCATAACATTAAAGCAGTAAAAAGTATATTAGATTTATATCCTGGATTTCGACCGATGACATAATTTGAAATTTAAGTTCCCATTTTCCATCCACAAAGCTACAAATGCAGCTATTTCTGTAACACTGCGAAAGCTAAGAATCTGTTCAATATGACATGTAAAGATCAATAGCCAGCCAGTGTTGATGTCTTCCCGGCGCTGGACGTCCTTCTGAGTTTGCACTGGTGAGCCATCCATCATAGCCAGGTCTGTGCATCAGGACCATAAAAACAGGTGATCTACTGTGTGCTTGCACAATGTATAACAATCTAACTCTGCCTCCTTGAAAGATGAGTAGACGGCTACGGCAGGTAAGGGTACAGGGTCACTACCCCTCACAAGCCAGCGAGCTCAAGAGGGCCTGTTCAGTCAAATAAGACCAAGTGTAAAAAGAAAATGAAGATAAATAATTGTTATGATTGATGAACCTCTCTCTGTCTCACTCTGCAAAACAGGAGCTGAAAGGTAAGGATGAGAAAATGAAGGCGAGGAGTTCCAGCGATAGGCAGTACTTGAACAAGTATGTACTGAAGAAGAACGCCTCCATTTTGTCACTGAACGGCCAACTTAACCACCTGTGTTACAAGTATGATCAGCTAAAGATGGAGAGGGAGAGGCTGGAAAGTCAGATACACCAAATAGAGCTCACGGCTGGGGAGGAAACTCTGGAGATCGGTAAGGTCAGAATGTGAGTATAACAATGTGTCTGCGCTATTTAATGAACTCCCTCTCCACACTGGTGACGTGATATACTCTTGCATGTATATCTCTGATCGATAGAGGGTGAATTAATTCACTTAGCATGAGTACCATCACAAGGAATTTGGTGTGACGACTTGCAGTTATAAGGGGCGGTTACATATTAGGTACTCATACTGAATTGACTCTAAAGATTAGAGATACACTCTTGTTAATAGTGCAGTCTCGATGTCAGTGTGCTCCCTCTCGCTGGTCTAAGTGCCTACGGGACGGCTGCAATGCGAGTTAGTGGTATTACATTATTAAACACTCATTTTGTATTTGATAATGTAACGCCACTAACTTGCAATGCAGCTGTCTGAGCACTTAGACTACCCTCCCAATGAGGGGGATTTCATTGCACTATTATAGACGGTTGCAATGGAATTATACAAAGCCCAGTCAACATGCTGGTTTGGGAATATGAAGACCAGTCTGAGCTTGAATGATTTGAAATAGCATGTGTGGCGCAGAATGGTGTGACACACCTTCAGAATTATGTTATGTTCTCATAGCACCGTCATATTTCAGATGTAGGCTCCTAATAGTATTCAATGCCAATTGTTGCCTGACCTACAAAGTATCTGTTAAGATATTATGTAATTCTGTAGTGTATTTTCATTTCACCCACTCTGCTTCTTTTTCAGGGCCGCCTATGCTATGTACCACCTAGTGTTGAAACGCAGTGTAACAATGGCAATGTTCCACAGAGGTGATGTCCTGGATCCTGCAAAACAGCTTGATCAAGTGAGTGGCTTTATCTAGCTTTAGCTTCATTTAGCTTTATTTAGCTTTATTTAGCTAAATCTTTTATCAATGTTAAAGTCTAATCTGAGCCCCCCAGACTTTTGCCTCCCTCCCAACGGCCACCCAGCGGGAAGGAGGGGCAAAAGTCTTGGGGGGGGGCTCAGACTAGGCTTTATCATGTTTATTCAATCCTAGACTTAATAATGAGTAACATATGCAGGACGCTACATAGTGCTTTAGCCACAATAATGTGCCTCACTGAAGTCGTATCTAGTGTCCTGTCTAGGTTTATTTTTACTATTGTCTGCTTGTCTATTCGTCAACTGCTGTATGATAAGGAAAATGATTCGTTTCTAAGTTGCAAGAAAATTCTGAACGGTGAGTGTCGATGTATTTGTCCATCATTTGAGCCAGCAGTTTTGTCACAGTATGTCCTACTAGTGAAATGTTACCCCTGGATTACCCCAGCATTATATTTTATGTGCCAGAGGGTCCTTTCGATCAAAAACTTCTGAAATCACTGTCTGATGGCTCATTTTCTGACTGAGCGAGACCTGTTATAGTGCTCGTTCCCAAATTGCTCAGTTATTGATTAAACTATGTTCATTCTAAATGAACGATTTGGGAACACATTTGCTAATTAAAAGACCAAATGAGCGAGGGTTTTTCAGTACAACAATAGCGTTATTTTGATTCAATAAGCATCGCTTATTCTAATTGAAATACCCCAAAAATCATTTATTTCAAAGCAATGTATATATTGATGATTGGTAATCTTTTATTTAGATAAAAACATACATCAATGATTTGCTCAAAATAGTTGAGGAAATCAAGACAAGTCCAGAGCATGAAGCCCACTTGAGGTTTACGCAATCAACTGTCGAGAAAATGCATGATTAGAGAGGTACTTGGTTGATTGAGAAGTTGTATCCCCATGCAGTGAGGAGATACACCGTAAACATATATTGTGAAGGAATCTCAGTCTAATTTAGAAAACTGCGATAAGGTCATTTACAACATAATATATGGCCCATTCTCACTCAACGTTGAGATGTGAAAGTACTAGAAAGGTACTATTTTAATCATAGTATATTCAAAATAGTACCTTTTTAGAACCTTCAAATCTGATCTTTGAGTGAAAATCAGTTGAAACTTGGTCACTTGCTTTTAAAAAATCTTATAACAATTTTCTAAATTATACTTAAAACTCTAGAATGATACCAAAAAAACTGATTTCTTCGCATTCACTTTAACAAACAGCCTTGCCACATAGCTCACAGAAAAAGACTGTGGGCCATGCTGCATGGCTGCATTCGGTGTGGTACCACCTTTATTGATGGGTCAAAATAACATTAGTTGATTGCATTGGTACTCATGTACCCAACCTGCTTGATATCAGTTAGATAAGTGTCAGTGCATGTGTTACAATTTTTTTGTGTGAATTTCTGATGATTTCTTTGAATTTTATTTAATTAATGATGCCATCATAAAAACCCATTGAAAGTTGCAATATTGCTGCTCCTCTTGTCTATGAAAATTTGAACCGTCAAACATTTACTGCATGCATGTAAGTATTAAGTTATAAGTACATCAATTTGATTGAAATATTATTATAATTTCCCTCTGTTCATAGCTATTCTTGAATCTTGAATATTTATTCTATTTTCAGCCAATATTAGTTATGTATATACATAATATTATTTTTTTAATTATTCTATTCTTCTCTTCATAACTATTCTTTTCAACATATATTTTATTTATTTATTTTCAGCCAATATTAGTTCTATGTACAAAATAAAATGTTGTGTTTATCTGACAGCATAGCTTCCGTTGCATTCACCGACTTTTAACATTCAATTGAAAGGTCTATGTTGAAAAATATCTATAAGAGTATATATCTATATTCCAAGAGGTAGGTTCACTTTAGATCATTCCTATTCTACTGGGGAGCAGCCGCCGGCTCAAACCTTAAATGCAGGCAATTTGGATCATGCTTGATATAGGTTCACTTGAGGATCTTGCTAGCCTGTTTTGACAAGCTTGTAAAGACAGGCTAGGATCTTGCATGCTCTCTATTGAAAGCATAGACGAGACCCTGCAGAAGTCTGGCCCCTATTCACAGCAGCTGCGTGATGAAACTGAATGACTTTCAGGTGAGCCTTCAAAAATATGTCCAGAGAGGAGCACATTGATAATATCAAGGAGTAACAGGGGAGCTGTTGCTCCTTGAAGATATTCACTTAGAATATTTTGACAAGCTTTTTTTGAGGCTGGTATTATGATCAAATAATTAACACTTCGAACCCTCATGCTATGGCGACAATTGAAGCAGTCAATCAATTGATCAACGGAGATTACTCCAAAAACACAAGCGGCAACTATAACTTTTCAACTAATGTATTTATTGAACTTGTTGCTCTATTTAATTCTATTAGATTAGAAACAATCATCTTGATCTTCAGAGTGAACTAATCTGATCATTGATTTGTTTGATGCCTTCTTTGACAAGCTGATTATCACTCCTGACTGGCTCTGAGTGATATTGCGATCAAGGGATGAAAATAAGGTAATGTGTCATGTATTCAGTGAACCAAACTGTGTTCTGTGTACACCAGCAGGCTATCGGGAGTGAGTGGGGGGGATGTGTATATTAAATATTTTAGCCTAAAGGTTGCTATAAGGTTATCATTTTCATATACCTACGACCAACCAGCTTGCGCGTGTGTGTGTGTACGTCTGCACACATATATGCAGATGGAACACAAGCATAATGCTATGGTAATGGTAATCATGGTGGTGGGTTATCTGGCATTGTTGTAGATAATTTGATTGTTATAATATGCCAAAGGATTTGTCTGTCCTCAAAGCATGGGGAGTTAAATCCCACCATGTGACAGTACTGGGTTTTCGTTGGTTATTATCAGGAACATTGCTGCACTTGTATATTGTCGAAACAAAAAAGCCAAAATTAACACTGTGATCATGTCTATGCTCAAATGTAATTTGGTGAATTTACTGTAAGTTCAAGTATTGGCAATAATTGGAGAGTCGATAATTCACCTAGCCTGTTTTGACAAGTCCACCGAACAAAGCTTGTCAAGACAGGCTAAGAATTCACCTTGGTTTGATTGAATACCTTCATTGACAATGCTTCATTCTCACTCATTTTTAATATTTCAGGCAGTCAAAATCTCGTTACGTTTTTGTTGCAGCTTGTGTTTATTTATAGAGTATATATCTGAAGATTAACTTCAAAATAAATAAATAGAGGAAAAGCGTAGATCAGATCACTTTATTGAACAATAATAAGAAATCAGTTTAAATTTTAAAATAAAAGTTTGAAGTCCTCGTAAATAGTATGACACAGTATAATCTTGTTTGTGCTTTTTATAATAACGACAAAGATATTATGCAGAATTGTCGCGTTTCTAAAATAAATCACATCTCTACACAGTGTTACCTCCAGATAAATAGTTATAAGATGATGGTCAGGATATTTTGTCGACCAAAAATAAATGATTGAAGATGTGAACAACGTGGTCATGTACTTGTAAGTCATCACAACAATAAGTATTCTCTAGTAGAAGTATTATAATTACTTATCATATCCACTTCCTGATAGGACTGAAGTCTAATTGTGTTATATAAGATTGGCTGAGATGAACACACAAGGGATTTTGTATTGATATCGTACTGATCAAAAGAAGCCAGATTATATATGAAATATTATTGGCATATTGTCTCCGTCATGATTTTTTTCATAATGTTACCGATTACCTGCAAGCTTACAAAAAACATACAGTCGGGCTACAGAGAAAAATCAGCTGTTGCACGCTGATGGGTAAATGATCCCTGTACAATCAGTTTTAAAGTTTTTTTTTTATATTATAATCACTGAAACATTGTCTTGTTTATTTTCAAAGAAAAATTATTCCTGCATACAAATGGGTGAGAAACAAAAATTGGCACTCTTTTTATTAATGTTTTCAGGTTTTAAGTTTCATCTTGATAAAATCATTAGAGCTAGAAGAGATTAAATTTTCAATTTCATTCAACATATTTTTGCCATCAGTTATGTCAGTGTATCAAGTTCCTAAATAAGACCCTCAGTCTGCAGAATCAATCTAAAATCTGTACCCAACGAAGTAATAAGTCTAGGATTAGGACCTGGACTAGGACTAGAGCCATTCATTTCATTAACCAAGCGAGTTTAACGGATTAAAGCCGGCCCCAGAAGTGCTCTTTATTTAACAGAATAATGAGTTGAATTCACACCTATAGGAGATCAAAATTCTCCTAAATTAAATTTATTAATGCTTTCCGTACTTATTTTACCTTGTTCAAATTATTAGAGCTGACAGAGATAACCTTTAAAATCATATTCATCATATTTTAGTTAAAATATTACCTATGCTTCAGAAATGACAATAATACGATCACAACATTCATGAATTAAAATGAACAGGGACCATCCTCTGCAACCATTAAAACCTCAGGAAACCAACTTTGTCAGCAAAGAGCACTACAGCCGAAGTTAGACGACATCCCAACACAGGCTATGCTACACCTAATCAGTAACCTCAAATATAGAATGTTAAGGCAACATTACATAAATGTCTTTCTACTCAGCTAGACAACGACTACTAGGTGATGATGGTGTAACTGAGGATTTCACATGCAACCGGATTCATTTTTGCGCATTACTCTGTACTTTCTCAAAGCAGCTACACTTCCCTAAATAAACCATCAGACATCACCTTCTAACCTCAGCCATGACCAGTTGTACAGGATGCTATAAAGCGCTAAGCCGTACATCACTCAGATTTTTGTGGCTGTGACTGTGGATCCATGTCAGCATGAAACCTCAGTCACTACCAGTGGCACAAGATACTAAAAACATGCTACTCAAATAGACTTTGGGTCTTCAGTGCCAAAAATCTGCGACCATGGGATGTTTCGGATGTCTGATGATTTTATAAAGGGGAGTCTAGTTGCTATCTTAGCTATCCCTAAGCTGAGCTATTCTTAGACTTAACAAATAACTATACATGACACCAGAACGAAACAGCAGCCATCTAGAACACCCGGCATCACTGACTCAAGGCCTAGGTGTGTATCAATAGACCATGTTACTCAAGATGTAGGTGTAGAGGAGAGAATCAGATGGTAACCTATGATATTAACTAGCTGCCTACTTATATGGAAATATTTAGGTTCTAACAATACTCGCATGTAACCAATCAAATGTGTGATAGAAAGAGCATGTCATATTAAGCTTAATAAGTTGATCCCTACGAATGTCTCGATCTGTACCGTCG
Organism: Membranipora membranacea; assembly: GCA_914767715.1. Taxonomy (NCBI): domain Eukaryota; kingdom Metazoa; phylum Bryozoa; class Gymnolaemata; order Cheilostomatida; family Membraniporidae; genus Membranipora; species Membranipora membranacea. The sequence continues at coordinate 16,684,903 of OU612068.1, forward strand.
AAGGAGGGGGAGATGACAGTTTAAAACAAGCCACTGGCAGACCGTCCTAAACCAACAAAGTAATACTAACAACAGATGACTTGCTTTTGGGCATTAAAGATATTTATGATTGATTTTAAGCATGAACAATATCAAATTTGATAGATGCGTTAACTTTTCTACACAGAGTGTGTATTTTTAGGGAAAGTTTTGCCGTGGTCTATTAATTCTTATGGCGCAACTTACAGGTCAATTTTATGGCTCCTAGAGATCAGTTTCACCAAATTATAATCATGCACAATATTTACTTTTAAAACAATGTTTTTTATCTGCACTGAGTGCATATTTTAATGTAAAATTTGCAATACTGTCTATGAAATCTTATAGCTCAAATTTCATGGCCCCTAGAGATCAGTTTTCCTAATACAAACATCCTTTGTAAGCCTATCACAGCCAACCCTACATAATATGGAGGATCAGTCCTAAAGAAGTGTGATTAAGATAATTAATTACACACAGGTACTAGAGAATAGAATAATGTGCGATAACTTACACTTAACTCCCACATTATCCGCATCTCCTTACATTGCTCTATAGTCATTGATGGAGTTTTTATCTATAAGTAAAAGTGAAGAAGAAGTAAGTGATATCAGGAGACTTTAAAGGATTTGAGGCTGAACAAGCTAAAGCCAAGGCAAAAGAAGAAGTCCAAAGACAAAGCTGTATGTTAATAATAAATGTGATTTTATGACTGTCACGTTACGCACTGATTTGTTGTTAGATATTACTGTGGTGGCCAAGATATGTCTTTTTTCTAAAAACTTTGGTACATGCAATGAAGAGCTTTTTATACCACAGGTCCTCCTGAAGTAACATTGGCCGGGGTAATCTAACATTGATACAAGGTCAGCCAAAGCGTAATCAAGACAAATCACAGATGCTCTGACTCATGTTTGATATGTGAGATACTTAGACTCCGTGTTTGTCTCTTTTATTGCCAGCTTCAGAGTCTTATTATTATTGTCTGGTTGTTGTTGATGTCGTATGTAGAGAACCAATGGCAACAAGCTCTCTAGTCTCCATATTGTTGCTCGAAAATATGTTTATCCCTGTAAACATGAACAAATTATTTTACATTGTCATTGAGTTTTTCAAATAGAAAATATTCATTTGGGTCATCAGTTCAAAGTATTAGGGTGCCAAGTTGTAGGTAAGCGTGATAATGAATCGAGGAATGCAGGAAAGCAAGTACCGAGTTAAAATCTTGTGAAAACTACAGGCTGGAAAGGAAGTTAAACAATTGATAAAACCTCTGCTGTAATCAAACTTGCCTTTGATGATGTCGAAAGATGCTTCAGGAGGCCTGTCTGACGGTGATTGCACAGAGTGCCTCCCTATCATTATCTGTTTTCCGCTTTCCCAGTTTATGTGCAAACGAATGAGTGAGTTGCTGTAAATGTGAGTAAGAAGTCATAAACAAAGGTTTACTGAAACCAAGTGTTATAAAGGCGTAACTATTTACACAACAAATGGAACCATGTCCTGTGCCTATGAAGATTACATTTCAATTCTCCAGATTAAAAGTGACTGCGTATAGAATTGCAGAAAATCATGTATACAAAGCAAGTATCAAATTTCAATCCTGTACAAAATAATGACTGAATTCATGAACTTACCAAAGATCTTACTCCAAGATCTCTTCGGGAGGCTTGGCTGACGGTAGTTTCCCAGAATGCCTCCCTATTATTATCTATCTCCCAGAGATACTTTGTCTCCATCAAGATATGCCTGTGATTGGGTGTCCTGTGATAAGAATAATAATAAATACATCAAATGTAAGAGTTATCTAAATGGGGTAAACATTTTTTCAAGAAAAAATATACGCTATAAGCTATCCTAACTGAGAACTTAGATATTTTTTATTGCGAAGCTAACACTTCAAAGGAGCAAGGTGTGAACCCCTCCAGTGTCCCTAAAACTGGCTGAACCATGATTTTTTTTGTAACAATGTTTGTTTTTGAATTGTAACCAGCCGGTGCAAGCTTCAGAAAGTTATAACAATGGATGAAGGGAGCTTTTTATACCATTGTTCACGCTGAATCATATCTACAGACTAACAATTATTTACCAATTCGTAGAGGGAGGCCTGGCTTATCTCATTGCTCCAGCACTGTGGGCCTCCCTCTTTGTGTTCAAATCGATCTGTGCTGCCATTTATATAAAGCAGCCTCATTCTCGAGTATTGTCGTTTCCCATGTCGAGTGAGATGCTGTAAATATGAATAGATTTAGTAATTATAGATGCGTCAGCAGACACATCGCAATGCAATGATGATGTGTGTATTAAAATACTGCAATGGGGATCATAGCAAGCATACTTGGAGCTGTTACCAAATGACAAACTTCTGCAGAACATGAGCAATAACTGCAATCTTACAATCCAGTCTATTACTGAGTTACAGACTAGCAGAGTTTAGTTGAGTAATTGTGTTGGGCAGAAGGGCTTCACTGTTTTTGATTGTGTTAGGGAATGCAGTGCAGCGCGTAGGTACTTAAATGGATCGCGAACTCGTAAAAGCATGAATAATTGTGATGACCACCCACACAGAAATAATTAAAAGTACCACACAACAGGAAGCGATTTTGTCAAAAACCAGGTTGCAACCATGGTAAAATCATTGGCGAATACTATTTTTATTGTCAAACTTACCAATGAAGTCATCTGCATAATGATCTGGGAGGCCTAACTGACGGTAGACAGCCTCCCTATCACAAATTCATCTCCCACTTTCCCAGCAACCAGTTATATTGTCAAATATGTGCCCTGTTATAAGAATAATGAATGACACATTAGGTATGTTGTGGAATAAACTACCGATATGGATTGCTTCCCCTTTCAAAACATACCTTTAGAAACATAAGTGAAAAAAAACAATAAATCAGGGATAAAACTCATCCAGAGTTACCATTACGTCTGCATAAGCAATAAAACTGTTATTTGAATTTCATTCTTTGTGAGTAGTACCAATTTAGGGCTACTGTGTTTGACTTGTTACAACCAGCGCCAGGTATAGTAAGTTATAGTTAAGTATAGTTAAGGTATAGTAAGCGCCAGGTATAGTAAGTTTCAGAGAGTGGCATCAATATAAGTATAAGAAGATTTTATTGCGAAGGTGAACACTGAACTACCTCTAATGATTTGATAGTGACTCACAAGTTCATGGAGGGAGGCCTGGCTCATCTCATTAATCCAGCACTGTGGGCCTCCCTATCAGATTATCTTGTTGTGTATCTGCAAATAGCAGCCTCCCTCTGAGTATTACAGTTCTCCGCTGGGGTTGTCGGCGGGGGAGGAAGTCTAGGGGGCTCAGACTAAGCGATCCGTGGTGTGTGAGGCGCTGTAAATTTAAATAAATTCATGTGAGGATGCACAAAAAAAATGATTCATCAGCCAGATTCATTATGATTCCATGCAGAGAATGGATTGCCTCCAGTAAGAAAACTCAGTCCCTATGGTTTATATATCAAAACGAACAAATTAAAATAAGATTGAGAGTTATCCTGCATTTAAACCATTATTCATTTTAATTTCTTCTCACTAACAAGTATTGGTGACCGAATTGGTAAACTGTACCACTGGGCAAGTTTCGGAGTAGAATCGATGTAAGTTAGGATTTATTATAGCTAAGGTGAACACTGAACTACAGCTCTAATGATTTGATAGTTACTCACAAGTTCATGCAGGGAGGCCTGGCTCATCTCATCACTCCAGCACTGTTGGCCTCCCTCTCTATGTTCAGGTTTATCTGTATTGTCTTGTAATGCCTTGCAGTGTCGGTGTTGTTGGAGTTGACCGGTGTTGTAAAATCAGCACCTGCAACCAGCAGACAATTCATATTAGCCAGTAGAATGAGACAAATAAAACATTGCACACTTGGACAAATAAATAATGCTGCTAAAGGAGCCCCTCAAAACTTGTGATGGAAAGAAGGCATCAAATCCTATGTAGTTAAATAATGGTGAAGAATAGCCCCAGATTGCAGCTGCTAAATAAAATTCAGTCACCCATTTATAAAAAAAAAGAAGCTAGACACAGCTGCGTCAATGATGGTTCTGCGTTCAAACATTCAAGGCACTCACTACTATCTAGGGACCAGCAGAATTCAGAGCTTAGAAAAGCATCAGTATGAGCTAATTTCTTTTCCTCAGTATGGCTTCACAAATTCAATCGTGATTGGAATTCAAGGAATGTAACGTACCTTACGGGTCGTATTACATAGCGTGATAACTCTTAACTGAATTTAAATGATTAACCATAGTCTAACTAATGTTTTAAACAGTCAACTTTTCCCCTAACAGTTCCTACAAAAACATCATGCAAAAACTTACCATGATCGTGATGGGGGGCATTGCTGTATGTAATGGATCGCATGGTTGATATGATCAGGACTCTTGACTGCAAGGTCATGGGTTCGATCCTCAGGTCAGTGGTGCCAGTTGGTGCAATTTTTCTGATTTGTTCGTCGCTGGTCATTACCCCTAGAGTCACGAATCAATATCTGTGTTTGCAGATCACCAAACCCAGGAAACTTGATGAGTGTTACTAATCCAATGAAAAGCCTTCAGAAACCATAAGAATAAACATCCAGACCAGTACAGCAGCCTGTAAAAAAATATTTTGACAATGATAAAGTCTGGTAACATTGTATTTACATCACGTAACAACAGAGGCAATTATATCAAAAGATTACGGCGCTAAGGTCTAACGCAGAGCAGTAACATTTGCAACAATACAAAGCAGAAGTCGCGACCTTCATTATAATATCATATTGCTGACAATAAATGTGTTAATATTATTATAATAAGTACATAATGACAATATCAACAAGTGATGGACATCTACCTACCTGCAGTTGAGGTTATGTTGGAGGAACTGCATATTACTCAGATTCTAAGTAATTGAAACCAAGATTTACGAAAAGTTGAGCACCTTTCACACCTTCGATCCCTGCAAAAAAAATTCAGAGAATTAAACTAAGATTATTCTGATACTTATCAAGTGAAATCAAATACAAAGACAGTATTCAAAACATCAAAATTATCATCAAATCAGGGATGGAACCAAAAACCAATTATCAGATTGGAATCATCAGATGTTACGATCCCAAAAAATATTAGAGGGATATGTAAGTAAATACAGCTTGAAGCGATGTAGCAGCATAAATTGAAGACGCTGTTTCCACGACTTACCTCTGTCAGTTCAGTCTGTTTTGTTTGTTCAGTCTGTTCAGTTTGCCCAGTGGTGCCCAACTGATTTGTGAGTTTTTTGAGGATGGTTTTATACTGATTTATGATGTCATTGTTATGTGAGGAATTTTAATAATGAGAAGATCAGGACAGAAAAGAATAGTAGAAAAACTAACAAGCTTTGGAGTTTTCTCATCACCGAGATGTTGGTACAATCATCTGTTGTTTTGTTTATAAAAATATTTTATTTGGCCTACTTTATCATTTCCATTTGCAAAGTTTTTAAGATATTCTCTTGATTTAGCCTGGGCGATGTAGCAATGATTGTCTGAATAAGGATAATTTTTCTTTTTTTCTTTTTGCATTTCAAAGAGCTAATTCAATAAACGGATGAATGGAAGAGAAGGAATATGCAGGCCAGTTCTACCGACGCCAATTATCGCCTTTTTTTTACAGGTTATTTAGCCTATTTAAAGTTGGATTTATATATTTATAAATATGCTGTTTAAAAGAATAGCGTTTGACAACAGTGTTGATTGTGCCTTTGATAGCGCCTATCCTGATGTGATGGTCGGAATTTGAGACACTGACCATTTCCTCTTTAACTTTTAGAAAACCTCAATAAAGATATGAACTGCAGAGGCCAGTGAGAACTTGAGCCTGTCTTGACAAGCTAGAATACCCTCAACACAAATAAAACAACTTTGACAGAGTTGTCCCATCATTTGTATAGTTTGTTGGCCAATCAGGAACCATGAGGTGTAGAATGAGCCAATCAAAGCTATTGACTCTTAAAGTAGCAACTCTAGTTAAATATTTTATTGAAAAGAGACTTTACAAGGAAAAAGTAAGTGTGTGCTTGCAGCCTTGACTCATGGTTTGTAAAAGTCTTGTACAGGGAAAGGGAGCAAATTTGATGAGAAGAGAGGTGAGCATTGATGATGATATGAAGTCTGAGGGATATCATTTCAGGCAATCAATTTATGTCTCCTGATAATTAATATTCATAAAAAAATCAAAGATATCAAACTCAACTGAATGGAAAGAATCCAATTTCAAGTATTTTATAACAAAATTTCTTATATCACTGATTGATTTATTCCATTCACTTGTTTATGCACGTAATACCTTAGCCAATGTTTAGATATCACTGGCCGGCATTTGCATGCTTCTAATACTAACTATAATACTGAGTTACCAAAGAATGATATACCCTATATATATATTATTCCTTGATGATGGAGGGACTCTCAGTCTAATTCCTTAATTGTAATTGCACTCTGATATGTCATTACTAGTCAATATTGTTATTATTGACTGATTTGTAACATAATTCGGTGACAATCAACATCTAAACGAATTCTTGGTGGGGACTATCATGAAGGATCATGCTTGACGCAGATGCGACATTTGCGTCTCAGAGCTGTCTTTCAATAAAAAAACCGTCAAAATCTCAATCTGATCATTCATTGCTGAGTGTCGGATTTTCCATCGCTTTATACTCACATAAACAGAACAACTCCAACAAATATTGGGAACTTCAGGCATATAAAGTTGTTAAATCCTTTATAGGTGAGCCGTTTTCTTTGTCAGAATGAGCAGATCCGGAGATAAAGAGGAGGAAGAGGTGCTGATTGATTATTCTACCACAATACCTTTGGTAACACTGCGAGAGAAAGCCAGAGAGTGGGTGAGAGAAGATATACCATCATTTGATTTTGCTGGAGCAGTAGTCGGGAATGCACCAGAGACTGCAGTGATCGTCTGTAAAAGTGACGGGGTCTTATCCGGTGTACCATTTGTCAATGCAATATTTGAAGTAGTTGACTGTAAAATTGAATGGCATTGCAAGGAAGGACAGTCCTTGATATCACCTATCAATGTGGCCACAGTGACAGGCAGTGCCAGAAATTTGTTGAACAGTGAAAGGGTGGCTTTGAATGTGTTAGCTCGTGCCAGTGGGGTTGCCACAGCTGCAAGAAAAGTCCAGCACACTATCAAATCTGTGAGGTGGAGAGGAGATGTGGCAGGCACAAGGAAAACCACACCGGGATTCCGGCTTGTTGAGAAGTATTCTCTGCTGGTTGGCGGTATCTCTCAGCATAGAAACGATCTGTCATCAATGGTGATGCTGAAAGACAACCATTTGTGGTCTGCTGGTAACGTTACCAAGGTAGGCACTGAGTGAGTTGATTATTTAGTGAAGTTTGTGAGCTTGGGGTCATTCGAATAGATTAGATTCGATTAGAACCGCAAAAGGCGTAAACTGATCGCTCACTCGGTGAGTGTGTGAGACCTGCTAGGGTGTCCCTCATAAATCGCTCACTCAATGATGGAACTATATAAATGAGTGATTTGGGAGCGATTTTGTCTCAATGAAAGACCAAGTGAGTGATAATTTTGATCAATGTCATTGTGAAAATTTGCTCAAGTAAAGCATCGCTCATTCTAATTTAAAGATCCATCTGAATGGCTTGTGTGTGTTATACTTTGTTGATGGGTCCTAATTTAGTATTTTATCTGACATGCTGACTGAAAAGTATAACTTTTCATCAACTAGAGAAAGCCTGTTGCAATCTAACAGCTGCCTTCTCTGTGTGGAGATTTCGAGTACGAAGGCTGATGCTTTTGCCTGCAACCTGTTTTACATGCTCCTGAGCGATTTGACTTGCCCTCCTTTATCTTTCACAAACCTCATCAGCCAATCAACTCTGAGCTTGCCAAATTTAGATTGTGTTCTGATTGATCAACTTATTTCTATCACCAACACAGAGGTGCTGCCCAAGAAAGTCTGCGTCATACTTTCACAAATACAAAATAAAAGGAGTTCCAAGTCTTAAACTTAGCAGTCTGTCATTCTGGGACAACTTCTTATGACAGCCAAATAGAACAAACCTAGATCAAGTTTCATCCATTTTGCCTGCATACTGGGCCGCTCTCTCCTACCAATGAGCTGAGGGGTAGCAACTCCAAATTGGATCATATTTGATCTTGAGCAAACCTGTGTAAGCTATCTTCATCGCAATTGACTGACATATTTCAGGCAGTGGAGCTGGCAAGGAGATGCTGCGGTTTCTCTCAGAAGATTGAAGTAGAATGCAGATCATATAATGAGGCTTATGATGCTGCTGTTGCTGGAGCAGATATTGTGATGCTGGATAATTTTGAGCCACAGGTACATGTACTAATTATTAAATAGATAAGGTATCAAAACCTAAATAGAAAAATTTGCTGTATGAAATTATTAACAATGGCGTTGAGCATGCTGATGGTGACTGTTACAAGTGGAGAAAATTGTACTTGAGCACACAAACTACCCCCTCTTCCTCATCATGCGTTTCAATGAAAGGATTGTTCATCCAATACCGGTCAGGCCATACACACAAATATGATATGTTGATGGTCCAACATACGAGAGAGGAATGCCTATAGTTGGATGCTTATAGTCTTGCAGTTATTTTATATTTATGTACGTTCCTTTCTGTCAAGTTATGAAGAAGTCCAAATAAAAACCAGATCTTCATATCATTAAGTCCATAAAACTAAGTAATAACCGTTGGAACGTTTTTCATTCAGGCTGCCAAAGAAACTGCTATGAAACTGAAGGCCAGTTTCTCTCACCTCATCATAGAAGTCAGTGGTGGGATAACACATGAGACATTATCTCTGTACTTCAGTAACCATATCGATGTGTTGTCTATGAGCAGACTAACACAGGGTTATGATTGTGTTGACTTCTCTATGAAAGTTGTCAAAGAGGGACGTGATGTGACCAACCCTACTGTTAAATTCGGATTAGAATGAGGCGTATGCGGGTGGAGAAAAGCTTCAGCTTTTTATAAATTTATATTAGAGCATTTGAACATTTATACATTCCTAAACATGTCAGTAATAGTTGAGGAGAACCACTTATCATGCATGAAACACAAATAAAAATTTTACCACTGCCGATTGAGGACCAGATTGCGAAACATATGCGTTCCATTCTCCTTTTCTGGGATATTTGTAGGGCTGAGCATTATTCTATCTTGCATTTCTTTACTGCAGAATTTTTACAATTTATCTAACATATTTTGTCTTTTTCGGTACGGTCTTATGATTTTTGTGAGCTAGCAAAAAATTGTCCATATTTTTTTCTCGACCACATGCATCTAAGTATTATACTGCACCGCATCAGCAGAACAGTGATTTAACACCTGAAGTACATGTAATCATTTTGAAAACCAGACTGAGTTTTATGGTTTTGATTTTTTTCTATATTTTTTGCAGGTTTTTTTTCGTATAAAATAAAGGACATCCACACTGACTGTCATATTTAAAGCATGTTTCAAGCTTTTTTTCAACTAATTTTTTGAAAAGAAAAATAATGGCATTATAAAATCCTCGAAGTGAGCTTTTCAAAGCTCCTTGTTGTCAATATTTTTCTATTACATAACTTCATTAATAGAAAATTGAATTGACCATGAAACATGGGTTCTGCAGTCAAGTGTGTGTGAGTGGTCCTGTCGTACCGAAGCCTGGCGATCAGCTGACATTCTCTAGGTGGTACTCTTCCATCTCGTTGTGTGACTTCTTCATAACGTGATAAATGACGAGGATATTTCCTTCAGAACATCATTTCCTGTAAATGAGAAAGAAGCATAAAGACTTTCGTTTGTTTTCCTCTTTCATAAATGAGTTTCGTACTACATATAGAGTTGGCACAACTATTTCGTTGACAGTATATAGAGATTGAGCTGACATGCCTGGATGACCGACCAATAAAGAGATGAGAGTATTGCTGATATTATTTAACCAGATTTCGGAGATAGTTCACATTTCGTTGTCGCAGCAGAAGAACTCACCTGAACATGTTATGAACACAATAATTCTCCCTATATCATAGGCTATTGCTGTTGCTGGAAATTTGGAGGATACTGCTGGGCCACTGAAAATACATAAAAATATACATATTAGCAAGATACTAACAGTTTTTTTGTACTTGGAACTTTGGTTCACTGCATGTGGCTTTGACTGGTGAAGTGTAAGCATTTCAACTAGGTTTGCTGTTGCGTTGTTTAATTTAAGCAGGCTGCAAAAACTAAGTTAATAACAGTCAAATTATTTATAAGGTTACAAGAGTTTCAGCGAGAAGGCATTATCAAGACCAGATAATGAAAACTCCCAATTGTAGGGCTTGAATCATACCACTTGCTTACAAGTTGGTATCCAAGGCCCAATAGACATTCTGAGAACTTGTGAGGGGAAATGTGCAATGGCTGCCATAGAATACAGACAAACATCAGTATGGTTCAATGACATTTATTTGTTATAGTATACATACTTCCGTGTTGGTAGTGGGCTTGTGTTATATATGCTGCTGGGTATGGTTGATGTAGTCCAGCTGCTGCTGCTGCTGCCGCTGGATGATGACCACTGAAAAAACAAAAAAATGATCAAGCATTAGAAAGAGACAAATCGGATATATCCTGCAGCTTCTGTTTTAACATCAATCAACAGGGTGGTGTTTTTTGGCAGTGCACCTATGCTCAAAGATGACAACATAGCATCCTTCATATCTAAAGAGCAGATGAAATTTGCAGTGAATGATCTGTTGTCACAGCTATTATATTATTTTCAAATTAATTGTTCAGCCTAAAATTATTATAATCAACTGATATACAAAATTTATTGTTCACACATATCGCATAATATAGCCCTATAGCAATGATATACTCACGTCATGTATATGAGTTGAGGCTGAGGGTGGTATGCGGGCGCCCCGCCAGCAGCTTGAGATACAGCTCCTCCCATGTGAGCCTGGGCAGCAGGGTGCTGCTGGAAAAACTGTTGAGGTGGAGGGGGTTGGTAATAACCCTGGCTCACCATTGGCCCTGTGCCTGGAGACGGTGACGGGTTGTGAGGGGATGGCTGCAGGGGCGGCTGTTGTTGGGGAGGCTGCTGCGCTCCTTGATGTCCGGCAGACATGGCATACATATACGAAACCGGAGCACCTGGAAAAAAGATTGAAGAATACAGAATGAGCCCCAGTCCGTCACGGAATAAATGTAAGCTTGAAGTGAAACAAATGGATTTCTTTAGATATGTAGGAGTTGCCTGTCTTTGAAACATTATAGCAAAGAGAGCGCAACTTACTGGCTGTCTTGTATACATATTTATATATACTAATCTACCAATGGTCTTTTTACATATATGGGTATAAACAGATAAGACGTTACATCATTTACCCTTTGGAGATCAGATTCGAAATTAACTATTTATGTCCAAATCTATCCCAAGCTATCATTGAAAATCTTACAACTACTCAATACACTATAAATTTATGAATTTCCAAGTTTTAAATTCCAATATATTTTTCACCGGTTTTTTTTGTTGTCATTTTATAATTATTTATTGATCAATGAAATATGCATGAAAGTATTCCATATAATTCACCATGGAACATGGGTGAAACAACTGAGAAAAAAATTGCTGCTTGCATACCTTGGTGATTGGATGGCCCCGCCTGTGGATAGTTGGCGTGATGCATGTGTTGATTATTAGGTTGTTGATTAGGATGACTCATACCGGCAGGTGCTCCTGCGGTGCTATGTGGGGGCTGGTGCGGTGGATGGTGACCCTGTGTTGGCCCACCTGCCCCAGCAGGTGCCTGCTGTTGTAAATGTGCGTTGAGGGGTGGTGTCTGTGCATGCATGTTAGCCATAGGCTGCTGCATACCGGCCTGAGGATGTACTACATGACCAACCATACCTTGAGGCACTGAAATTAGATGTAGATGTGGTTTCTTAGTGAAGATGCACATATCAGGTCAGAAAGTTGATCCTATAAACATGTGGGTAGTTTGTCTCTTTTATTCATGTTTTTTGTTAAGCGATTAGCCAAATCAGGCTTCTCTTGGTAAACCTAACTCATACAATGCTCTGATGAGATTGGATCATTTCATATACATTTATATGTTATAGAGTGATAAAGAGGAGACAGGTGTGGCGGTTGAGAAAAGTTGACAAAAATTTTCTTTCCACTAAAGCTAATAGTTTCACCTGTGTCCATAGGCTATGTGAAAGGTTGCCACAGTGCTCTTAATTTTGCATGAGACCTTCAAAATGATAAAAAGTATGGGGAGGCGCTACTATAGTCTTCAGAGGCACTTTAATTTAGTTAAAACAGCTGGATAAGTAGACTCACTGTAGACAGCCTGTTGCTGAGGTTGTACAAAGTGTGGCTGTTGGTGAGGAGCTGGTTGTCCGTCACTCCCAGTGTATGATGAGTTTCGCTGCAATCTTGGGTTCTGCATACCTGGCTGAACCATCTACAGCAGGAGAACAAGTGTAAATACACCTACTAGCAATAATGGCACTTCATCATCGGATAGTATGATATGGAGAATGGGGTAATTTATGACACTAGCTAGAGTTTTTATAAAATTAAAAACATTTACATAATTTTTATTATTTTATCTGTGTAATGATGGCCCATTGCAACTGTCAAATAGACCATTATTCAATTCCACGAATTGGTACATTAGAGCAAGGAGTTGGAGAGTTAGAACTGTCTCTAACTCCTTGATTAAAGCCAAGTCACTTTACTTTAAATGCATACATTTCTCTTCACTGAAGTTTTATAGTGATTGTTTTTTTTATAACTCTACGTAAATGACAGTACTCTACTCACTATTTACATCATGGCAGATTTTATCTGCTTGATTTTCTGTGACATTATAGCCCATTGCCATTGATAAATTAACCAAAATTTAATTACATGAATTTTTACATTTGAGTCAAGTAACTTTGTGAGCATGAATTTCTCTTCTCTAAAGTTAATGGGGTTTGTTGACACTATAATTATACGAAAATTACAACATAAACTTATAAATTCTACATAAATACTATATAATATTTATATGTTACATGTTTATATGATTACAGTACTCAGTACTTACTATTAAAGGTGCTGTCTGATACTGCTGCTGCTGGTGTGGATGATTCGAGTTAATGAGAGGTTGGCCCATAGCCTGAGCTGGAGTCGGCATATCCTGCCTGGGCTGCTTAGCTTCCACTACAGACACAGTGGCTGTCTTAGACTTAGGAGCAGCATGTGCTCCGTAATGTTGGTGCTGAGGGGGATGCCCTTGTACATGGACAGGGGCCATAGCTGGCGGAGGCTGTGCAGGCATGGCAGTTGGTGCCTTCTACAAAAGTAAACAATAATGACAATTATGAAGTTTGATCATAGCAAAATCATAGTGACAAAGAGATTTCAAGTTCTCATTGACCTTTTTTTAAATTTCAACCTGTGATTTGTTGTGGGAAATAAGGGTATACTTTGATATGAGATGACCATTGCTGAAATGATATAACGAATCACTTACAGGTGTGAAGACAAATTCTTTAGCGTTTGGATCCAGCTTACTTTTAGCAGCGACAGACTCGGCCCCGCTATAATAAAATGGTAAGCTGATATGAGTAATATGAGACATAGTAATTACTGATATGATGCATTTCTTAATAACATAACAGCGCAATAGATTTTGGAAATTCAGTAACATGAAAACGGTGATCTCCTTAATTTATATTATTACCCACTATGAAGGATGAGGTTCAGTTCTGTTTGACGAAGTAATCGCATTACCTGTTTAAACTCGTGTATGACAGCTTGTGTTACTTGAGCAAAGATTGATAATAAAATGACTTTCTATGGCAATAAAGATGAAAAAACTTGCTATGCTGTCTAGTAACATACCTGGTTCCGGAAGCAGCAGCAGGTTTAGATTCGGTGCTAGGTGCTGATGGAGCTGTCGTTGTTGGCTGAGGAACAGTGGATGGTGCATTGGAAGCCCCTGAAGAAGCAGGCTTTGCAGCTGGAGCCGAGGCTACAGCTGGAGCATCAGCTTTAGTTATTTTAGCCTCAGGTACAGGCGCCGGTGGTTGTTTGTGGGCCGGTACATGTGTTTGTTTAGTTGTTGGGGACACAGGGACGACCTGAGGCTGAGAGGCTGCAGGTCTATTAGGGCTTTGAGATATAACCTTCTCTGGAGTCTTACTAGGAGTGTGTATAGGTCTGACAGGGGGAGGTCCCTTGTGTTGAGGGGGTTTGCCCTCAGCTGATGGTTCCTTGTTATCAGCCTGCAAGAAACAATCATGAATATTGTTAAACAACAGGATGATAAATAAGTACCATATCATAGCATACTATTTTCTATAGTAAATACGCAACTTCACCACGTCACAGTGTCTCAAGAGTCTGACCTTATGATATGTGTGAGAACTGAAATGTAAGATACAAACAATCCATGAAGTAACTACATAGAATGAGTCTGATTAGCTAAAAAAAGAAGATTTCACAGCCATATAAAGATTGAGTTGCAAAAAAACCTAGCAATTCAGACACACAGAGTACAATAAAGTACAACAAATAATATTTTTTCTTACCTCAATGATTAACAAGATAACTGGGGGTTCCCCTTAAGGAAGGGGGGGGGGGGGCGACAAATGAATACTTATGTGGTTATGAACACATCAGACTAAACGCAAGCCATAGCTTACCAGCACAAACTGTTCACCAAATTTCTTCAGAGAGTTAAGATCAGCTGTGCCCTTTGAGGGAGTAGTCTGAGGGGAGGTCTTATTTCTATTTTCCAAATTTCTGTTTCGATCCATACCACCACTGGGAAATCTAGCAGACTGACTAAACTGTGCCTGCTGTCCATTGTTAGGTCCACCAGTAGGTCCGCCTCCACCTCTATGATGAGGAGGAACGTATCTGTAATGAGACATAATTCAAGAACTGTGACTTCTGTAAATGAACAAGCTGATGAGTGGACATTAGTGTCTAATGGACAAGCTGATGAAATAGACAAGCTGTTCATGCGTAATGAGTGACCAGAACGTAGCCTGGCCACACTCTCAGAAGAACAATTTGATTTGAGCCAGCAAATGTTTATTTTCCAAGCTTCATTCACTTTATTGGAACTAAGAGGGTGTGTACACCTTCTAGCTGAACTGAGATTGCCAACATCCAACAGCACTCAAATGAAAAGTTACCCTCAAGACATCTAATGGCTGAACTCACCCTAGGGTCTATGTATTGGAGCACTCATGATGGGAACACCTAACAGATGAATGACTTGACTTGTCTTGTCTTTGAGAAGGGGCTGGTTGAGGTAACTCAAATCAACCTGGGTTCAGGTCTCAGGGGCCCATAGAGCTCAATACATGACTTACTTGCTGGACTTGTTGCCGTTATCAGAGGAGAGTTTAGACTGTGGCAGAGTCTGTGGCATGTGAGATTGTTGGTTGGGTCTGATGACGGCGCTGTATCGAGTCTCCTCGTCCACTTCGTCACCATTTTCTAAAGCTACGTTTCTACGTGACGACTGGTTGGACTCGATTTCAGAGGCAAAACGTTGTGCCTCGGCTAGTCTTTTCTTGTATTCTGGTGTGTTGGCATCTTTGAGTTTTGTTGTGTACTGGTCCATGCTGTCATCATATGACGACTTCACACCCAGAGCTGCGTTTTGCCTGCAATGTTTATAAGGTTTCTCAAATAAGAAAAGTCTTATGAAGATGGTAAACATGGTATAATGGCAGACACAAGATTGACTGATTGGTATATCTTGGCCTTGAACCTCATACCAACAGTGTGCTACTACGCTACAATTGTTATACAGCCTAAGTTCTCAGAATCCTGCAGCCCTGACTTCTGATATAAATAATTTTCACATGCAATAAAGGATAATCAATATTGTCTTGCATATTGTCTTTGCATATTACACAGTTTTGAACTGTTGAATTAAATATAATGGTATCATTAGAAGAAAAATCATCTGGTTGGTTTTGTGATACCCGTTCCCCCAAAGTAAATATCTGTCTATCCGTAACTGAATAGCCCACAAACTATAATTTGAATTGACAATCTTTATGTCAATGTCTTATGGTCACTCTGTGAACAAAACACTCAGGGCCAATATTTACAGCGTTGAAAACATAATCTTGAATGTAGATGTTGTTGCTTAGCTCTTCTATCCACTTATAGTTACCTGAACATGGCCTCAGCTGACCAGCCTGTACCACCTGTATTCTCCTCTAGACTAGTGTTGATATTCTCACCATCATCCCATCGTTCTAACTGTCTCATCTCAGATTCCTTATAACTTCCGTTCAGCTGTGTGCGACTTATACCTGTGTCCGTGAATGAATCTGACATAGCTGCAGAGAAGAAATAACAAGAAATAATCACCCATGTTAATGATCGATTGGGCGTAGTTATAACTCATACAAATATCTAAATTTTGTGTCTTCCCATTCCAAACTGTCTCACCAGGCTTCATGTCAGCTCACTGACTGCTCATTAGGAAAACACCTAAATGATTCATTGGTACATCACAGTTTTGGCAAGAAAAAATCAAGGTTATCTCTAATTACAGAGGACAACATTATTCCTATGGCGAGATAAACGAGTGTCTGATCGAATGAGTCAAATCATTGCAGCATCGCTTGTCATTTACTGTTTTAGCCTAACCTTAGCCGTTATGTCTACCTGGTTATGTCTATCATGTAAATGTAATGTGAATTCCATGAACACCTCACATCAACCAGCAGTTGGTAGGTTTTTTTCACAGGTTGGTAGTGATTACCAAACACCTAGCCTCTAACATTAATGATCATTTCAAGTACATAACTCCCTGAAACAGGATAATTCATGTGCCCTATCTAACTCACCTGTTTCGCCATAGGTAGTGTCAGCATCCACAGCTCTTAGTGTTACCATATCATTGAAGTTGACAATGAGTTTCTCGATGATCCTGTCCTTAGTAGGTGTGTTACCTCTGTTATTTATGTCTAACAAGTGTGCATACTCCAGAACAACTTCCAACTGAAAATTTAACAAGCAAGACTTATTTCAGTAATGTAAACAGATTTTCCCAATGTCGCATTAATATCCAATAGAAATCAAAGTTGAATTGGAATTTTATTTTATTAGCATGACTTAGGGGAAGCCCAGCTAGGAATTCAGATGAGGAAATAATTCTTCCTCGTAAAATAGCTTTGCGATTTCAACAAGTAGGGGATTTGTTCGCTTATATTCCTGGAATATTCCTACACAGTTACCAAGTTTCAGAACTTCCTTTTTCCCCAATATAATCTGTGATTGATTTTTTTCTTCTTTTGTGAGTAGTTCACTAAAACTCTTTACAACAAGGAAGAGCGTAATACACATAACTAAGCTCCTTTGATGTGCTCAGTTGAGAGCGAGGCGTGAGGCGTGTGGCATGTGACATGAACTGTTATACATTATAAACAGTACGCTGATATCATAGTAATGACATGCTTATGCCCGGTCATCGCCATGGAAATTATGTTATTATGAATGTGACAGGGTGATGAAGCAATATAAAGAATGTCTGACAGTGACAGTTTACGGTCATAACAAGTCCGTCTGATCATTTCTACTCGAAGTGTTGTAAATATTTCCAATTAAAAACTACAAAGGTGTTGCTGAACATTCAATGAAATACTGTCACAAACCAACAGACTGGGATGATGTAATACAGAGTAGACATAGACAAAAACCAAGTCTTGCCTAGAAGCATGTTTACTAATAGCACTTACATCTGAGGAGAATGTTTTGAAGACTCCTTCGTAGTGTTTACCATTCTTGACCTGAACTTCAACTTGGCAACCCTGATAAGATAAGATAAGAAAATAAGCCAGTGATGTTGCTGGTAAAAAGACAAACAATGAAGAAAAAAAGGGAAGATAAAAGTGTAAAAACACCTGTCATGACAAACTGGTTTGAGTAACATGGTTGCACTCATACAGAGTTTAGAAGAGTGGGTGAAAGTGTTTCACAAAAGGTGTGTCACCCCCATGCTCCAATATTATACTTCGATACTCTGGCTTTTTCTAATAATATGTGCAAGTAAGTCACAGTTCACATGTGGTAAATCTCCTTGAATTTATTACATATAAGTGTAAATCACAATTCTTACAATGAGTTTGGTAAGCCCGTGTGTGAATCTCTGGTTCTTATAAACTCCATTCATAAGCTACAATTAGAAACATTTAATCGTTAGTTTGGTTTTGAACATAACATACGCAACTTTGATTTCACCGCAATCTTGCAAGTAACACTTGCTTATGAAACATGTTTTGCGCAACTTTCTTTAAGATAGAGGGTGAAACAATAGAAATAAATATTTCTATTTTAGAACTGACACTAACAACAACAATAACTAATGTACTTCCTAGCTCAATCACATCAGAATATTGACATGGCTTACTGCATACCTCAGTATCCTTATTTCTTTGCATCCCAGTTCCATGTGATCTGAAAAAAGAAGAAATTTATTGCTTTCCACAACAAAAATAGGAGGAAACATGGTTGGTCATCAAACCAAAATAATTACAATCAAATACAAAGTACTTCTGTAAAGCAGGGGACACAATATTGCAAGTTTTTGGTGAATCCAAGTTTTACAGTGATTATATCAGATAAATATAATGTTCAACTATGAATATTGAATATTTACAAGAAACACAAACCAAACACCGCCTTACCTATTCATGTTGTTGGCAGAAGAGCGCCCATTACTAAGTTGTCTCATGTTATTGTTTCCAGCAGCCCGCCTTGGCGGTTGAGCCATAGAATGACTCATGCTGACCCGAGCAGTTTTAAAAGCTTCAGTGCAGCGCTTGTGATGTTAAGGTGGTCGATAGAGGTCTTGATCTAATCAGTTTAGGAGGCCATCACAAATTAAGATCCATAGGCTATTATGCCATCATATTTTTCCGCAGCATCTAATATTAATTCTGGCTTGCTTGACCCAATCTAATTGTATATGCAGAAATTTGCAGTACACAGTATGTTCTAAATTAGAGTGTCGCCAATTCCTCAGTCTGCAAAGAAAGAAATTAACGAAATAGTGATTGTGAAATTGAGACCTAAGAGACTAACAAGAAAAATTCTGTCTCATGCAACAAAACAATGTCATGGCTGACATCCCAATACAAAAAAAAAACACAGCTAGCAGCCTGAACCATAGAGTTATCATAATATATGGCTCTACGGCCTAAACCTTTTGCATTATATAAAAGATGGAATTTGTATGAATTATCCATTGCCTGGGCCTCTGTCAATATTATAAATTTATCTGTTGGAGACTTGTAACAAATATACAGAAACAGAAGTTAAATAGTCTAACATCTAGGCCTATATCCGCGCATCTTGAGTTAATGGTGTTGTGTATTGCATGTTAAAGGTGTTAGTAGGCCTATGGTGGTGTTATGTAATGCGGCATGGCATGGGCTTTTATGTTTTGCCCAGTGGCTGCTCAAAATTCAAGCCGGGAGTCTTTCGATTAGAAACTACTAAATCACTATCTTATTGCTCCTTTCTGGGTAAGACCTACCTTTCAATGTCTTGATACCAACCCATATACATCGATGGAACTGAATTTATAATTTGCTAACAGTTTGGGACCAATTTTGTACAATTGTAAGACCATACAAACGATGATGCAAAGGTGCAAAAGGATAGCCAGAATTTTGGTTCAAAAAGGATCGTTCATTCTAATTGTTCGGAGATCCCCATGAGAAGAAGGAAACTAGTTGCTTGACCTCACAGCCTATCCAATGAATGCTTGACTCCACAGGCCTTCTGCAGTTGGTGCAATTCCAGTGGTCAAATGCCCCAGTGGTCGAGGCCTAGAGTGACTAGACAACTGGGGCACTCCACCACTGGACTTGCACCAACTACAGATGGCCTGTGTCTGTCTCTTACTCCTTGAAGAGTCAGAGTAAAGCTCATGTCATTGGCAGTACATGACTTGACATTCCTACAAAGCATGTTCAAGCATTTAACAGTACTCACTCACTGCATATATCAATTCAATAGTGGAATTGAGATTACAATAATACAAATTAATAATAATAAAAATAGCAATATATATAATTGAATTTCTTAGAATAATCATATATTATCATTTAATTTATGCCCAATGGTTGTAGCCACTAGTTGATGCAGTACATTAAAGAAGAGCTATATATACATATATGATAGATAGAGAGAATATAAAGTAGCAGTGGGAATACACTGCTTATCATCATATACTTACATACTGATACACTACAGAGAGATGAGAAAGAAGGAAAAAAACCTTTTTTTCAACAGCAGTGAGTGAATGTGAGATTTTTTGCTAGAATAATATAATCAGTCATTCATTTAATAACTATTAGTACTTACCTTTAAGAAAACACAAGCATGAGCAGAACAGGCACCACTTCACATATATTAGCCTGTGGAAACTGCTGCCCAAGTGTTCACAAGATGGATATCAAAATTTCATAAAGACAAATTCTGTCTTCAATGTCATTCAATGGTCAATGATTTCCATGTACGCGTAGTAACACAAATCCAAGATGGCGCAGGTTGACTTTTAGTCTCAAAACACTCTGCTTTCAAGTATTTCAATCACAAATCCATGGAGAAGCAAACTCATCATGTATGCCTCTGTGTGCAACATCAAAGGAAGGATACCTATAGTTTGTAAAAGCTAGTATCTTGGGTTGAAAGTTTGGAAAACAGAAGAAACATAGCAAAATCATGTTGAGATGTATGGAGACTATTTCACTCCACAGAATAAAATATTCTGATAAGTTGCATGTATTTAGAAGTCTTTGTCTGTGATCTGTGATCAAGTTCCATTGCTTCTGAACACTGTTGACCTGAAAATTGATGGCTATATCTCTCATCCTGAAAAGGAAGAATATTATTCAATTAGATAATGACCTCAATGTAAATAGGATCTACTTTCATAGAACATGTTCCAACAAACTTTGTAGATGATAATATGGGTGCTATGCCAAAAATCTCCATAAACATGTAATAGAACCCAAGGCAATTGAAGGGAAGAATTCAGTACCTGAACAAGAAACTGGGTGGTGTACTGCACAAAATTAGCACAGGTAGGTGGAAATATGCTTGTCATGAGTAACATTCATTCATTCACATAAATATATTGAATTGTTGTTGTTGAGTAACACTCACCAGGGAGTAACCCCCTAGGGTGGGCTCACTTATTCATAATGCATATGGAGATAATAATATCAGAGATCATGCCCCATAATTCATTATTTTAGCTTGGTTTCAGCAATGAGGAAGTTCATTGGTTTCAGCAACTTCAATAGAATACAATACAAGATGGCATCAAGGTACATTTTGAAGCTGATTATGCTATTCCAGATATGGAATTCAGTGCTCTAACCTGACTCGTGACTGTCATCTTCTAACACTTTAGGCTATGTTAATGTTCATGAAGCTTAATTTAGTACGCAATAATGTAACACTGCCAACCAACTCTCAGCTTCGCTTCGTCAGACTTGTACCACACTTGACTTGTACTTGTACTTGAAACATTTCATTTACTTCTCGATGCTATTCTTTTGATAACCATCTCAAATTTAACATCAATCCATGAAATTATCTGATCACTACCAAGCACCAGCTTTTCACTTCAAGCTTGGTGGTTTGACGTGAAGACATTACACGCCGGAACATTAGAGATTTTGAAGACAGCTATTTGTGTATTTCCTTGTCTATTGCATAGTCTTTGATTACTGCCAAGTTAAAAAAATCACCAAGAACAACGCTGCAGGCTCAGTGAAAGGCCCGTGATTGTTGCAAAGTCAGTTGTTATCCAAAATACATTTTTTTAGTTTAGCTTGAAGGAGATCACAGTCAGCCCACTGGCTGTAGCGCAATCAAGTCAGTTCTCTGGCTTGTGCCACGAGCGGCGAGTGCCTTGAAGATTGCGACTTTGCGCTGATGAGTCGATGGAAAGCAAAGCTCCCGGCGCTGGTTTGGCTTAGAGTGTAAGCAAGAGAGTGATGAGGCGAACATAGTTGCACTGAAACAATGAAGAATTTCCACCCTGGCTGCGCAACAGCGTGAACACACCAACTATGTCAAAATACCGAAACTTGGCAGTGGTATGCGCATTCCTGCATGTTGTATCTCCGAAATACATTTATTTAGTTTAGTTTTTAAAAATTTGATTAGGTGAGATAGAAGTTTTTTGTGTGTAAACGCCGAACATTGAAGAGGTATCTATCGCTTATTATTGCTGTGATGCCGTGTGACAGTAAATGTAGCTTGTTTTCCAACACAAGGAAGGTTTTTGATATTTATTATGATTCCTGTTGATTAGTACATCGGCTTGATATAATCACTTTCGAGCCATGGGATCACTATCACTGTAAGTGTATGATGATAATATTTGATAGAATCCTTTTATCTTTAGTCCATATCCTAATTTGTGATTGTGTATGATGCAACTTAGTATTATGAGCTTGCTTAGGATTTTTTTTTTTTATCAACTTTATTTTTGCTATTCAAGGCCCTTTCAGGCAAATGAGAATATGCATACAGTATTTGGAATAAGATTTATCACATCTATTTAGCGCACTCCTGTACAAGGTAGGAGTGGGCAAGCTAGGGTTTAACCGGAGAGCTCACCTCCTTTAGCAGCATGTGTAGTGACCAGGATTCGAACCTGCAACTCTCAGATTGAGAAGCACGAATCCTAACCACTACGCCACCCTGCCACCCTGGATGCTTCTATAATGCCATTTCTACTCAATCGACCATGTGAAATTCTACCTAATTGACTTCAACAGCAATTCGGTCTCTTTGATATGTTTCTTACGTTTCTTACGTGACGATCTGTGCTGAAGACATCAAGGTCTCATCTACACACATTGTGCGTGTGGGAGTAGAATGTTGTGCTGATTAAATATTTACAATATGGTCGTGGTGCGAAAGTGCTGAGCAGAAAGAGTTTTTTTTTTGGTTTTGGTTTGCTTGGTTTTCTAGTACAACAGGGTGTCATTAACTAGACATATAATTAACAAAGGGACCTAAATTTCACTTGTTGAGAGATAATAGTCAAAACTGTTGTGTTGACACTACCTTGTCAAAATAGACCCCCTGCATAGGTAAGCTCTCCTCAGAAAATCAAGTTTTCCTGCTCAATGCTAGATATCTCAACTTTCTATTTCTATTCCTCATAAGTTAATGCCTTTGGGCTTCCAAAGTTTTTGTTAATTGCCAAGCCCATGTGAACCGAGCAATGATGAAATTATGAAAGATTTTGAGAAGCTGAAGTATGGTTGGTCACACTCACGTCTCGGTTAACATGAAAATTGTCACCAGCTAAAGCAATTTTTTGACATTGTCAAAATCTCTGTGTTTATATATGGAGACAATCACTCCATCAGGTAGGCACTACCTCTATATTGCACTTCTCATTTTTATAGAACTTTGTTGCGGAGAGAAAACTTTGTAGTTATACTCACAACTAAATATGGAGTCAAAAGAAGGTAAGATTTCAAACTAGTTGAGGCACATACGGGTAAAATGACTTCACAGGTTATGTCAGCTGAATGAAAAGTTCCTGTTCCTATGTGATACATGCCTCCTTTTATTTGTGTTTAGAGTTTACATCCTAGCAAATTTGTTATTAGTACATAACACAAACTCATCACCGCCACACTGTAAAATCATCAACTCAGGGGCGCTACAATATCAAATTATGTTAACATCAATGAGCTGTTATTCATGAAGGATCCTTGTGTAAGTAGTCCAGGCATATGTTTAGACAGACTTGTATTAGCCATGTTTCCTTAATTTTAGGAGCACCTCCCGCTTACGCCCCTCCAGCTGGTGGCCCCCCTCCCCAGGGTTATCCTCCACAGGGAGCATACCCACCACAGGGAGCCCCACCACCGGGCGCATATCCACCACAGGGAGCCCCACCGCCGGGACATGTACAAGGACCTCCGCCACAGGGATATATGCAAGGGCAGCCTGGAGCCTACCCTCCACCTCAAGGATACCCTGTTGGAGGACCTCCAGGTATGTTGAATGTGAATGTCAATATTAGATTCCAATTTTCAAGGTCTCACTGGTCACCATCTTCATCATTGCTGTTGAACTAAGCAGATTCAGTTATTCTTGGGTTGGAGGATAGAAAACGATAGAAATCATGTAGCTCGGAATTTAACTATCTTTATTATTACGCACATTCAGATAATCAAGTTGTATAATATCTGAAGGATTTTCATAACTTGTAGACATGTGTACAATAACATTTACCATACCAATGATCTTTGACCATACTAATAGTACTTGTGGCTGTATTCATGATAATAGTGTATTACCGATTTCAACACATATGATTAATTCACATATTAGGCCAATGACCTACCTGATTTGTATTGAATTTTAGCAAATATGCCATACCAACCATATAGTAAGTTATCTTATAGCACTGTGTACGCTTATGTAGGCTTAAATGTAAGCCTATGTACTCTGTTATGTTTGCTGCTTATTTAGTTTGAGCGTTCAAACTGTGGCGGGATAGCTGGTAGTAGCAATTGGTTGATGATGGAATGCTACTACCAGCTATCCCGCCATAGATTGTGGATCTTAAACTACTGCTTATTATGCTTTACTTTCTAAATGAGCTCTCCCTTACGTAGTTAAATCCCTCAACTGATACATAACCTATCTCCCGCACGCAGCCATAAATAAACCATCTATATTATGTTATTGAATTAATGGTTTTGTTTCTAGGTCAGGTTGTAGTGGTTGCTGGTGGCGCCCCTATGCTTGGTGACAGGCCTTGCACAGTGACCTGTCCTCACTGCCACGCTAATGTACAGACGAACACAAGCTACGAGGTTGGAACTCTGACCTGGCTCATAGTTGGAGCTCTGTTCATTACTGGGTAAGCTATAGTATACGATCTATCACCTTTTTGTTGTAAGCCAGTTTAATGAGACTGATCTGTTGAGTGACACGGATATAACAAACACCTAGTTTAAGTGCTCAAACTATGGCCGATAGCTGTTAGTGGCATTTAGTTATTAACTACCCGCTATCCTGCGCTTGAACTAACAGAAAGTGGTTGATAATGAAATGCCTCTACCAGCATCTTGCACCGTTTGAGCACTTAAACTAACATGTACCTAATGTTGCGAGACTGACAATTTGGCTCATCGATATCGGCTTACCGAATAACACAGCAGACTTCATATATCCAAGTTCACTTTACAAAGCTGATTGTTTGACATGCAATAACTAATTAAATGTGGTACCTTAGTAAGGGGGCTCTTTGGCTATAGTAAGCTGTACAGCTGACAGGTTATTTTCAGTGTCTCTTAGTGCAGCCAGGCCTGTCATACCCCACCATACTTGATGGTCATTGACATTGCCGCTGCTGGCATACCATTTTTTGACCGGCATACACAAAGCTAGATCATGAATTGTGGTTGCACCAGAGACTATAGATTATCTATAGTCTCTGGTTGCACATCATAACTCATCTGCTGGCAACGATGATAATGTCCAAGCTGTCAAAGAACTCACATTCTTGTTCCCGTGATTGATATCAATTTCACAGAAATTGTATTCCCGTGATCTAACTAAATTCCAGGAAAAATCTGTT
Organism: Membranipora membranacea; assembly: GCA_914767715.1. Lineage (NCBI taxonomy): Eukaryota > Metazoa > Bryozoa > Gymnolaemata > Cheilostomatida > Membraniporidae > Membranipora > Membranipora membranacea. The sequence goes on from OU612068.1 coordinate 16,710,631, forward strand.
AATTCTAACATGAGGAACTAATGAATTACAACTTTATAATAAGCCTTCCCGCTCGTGTCTCCCTTACTTTCAGACTGTGGCTTTGTTGCTGTATTCCATTCTGCATCAACGATTGCAAAGATGTGACTCACTCCTGCCCTAACTGTAACAGAGTTATCGGCACTAAGAGACGAATCTAGACGACTGAGGGTACCAGAGCCATAAGCGTATCGTATTATATGTTTATGGCTGGTACAGACTTCCTCCTCCCGCGTGAAATAAGACACTTGATTGATTTTATATTCTCTAATCTGGCCATTACATATCAGTACTAACAGGTCTTCCCGCCTTTCACAGTTACTTTTCAACTCAAACCATCCTATGTATCAATGGGTCTTTGATATTTTAATATCTTGCCCTAGTTTTGGCATATTTATACTCAGTTTATTTTGTAGCTCTTTCTTTTTCTACTGTTGTGTATCAGCCCTTCTTATGAATTCATCTTTATAGAGATGTAAATGAAAGTTTTAGTTTACTATTGAATGCAGATTGGGTTTGAGCATTGCAATTCAGTCCATCGAAATACAATCTTCCTCTACAATTTGAGTCAGGCAACCATTTTGTAACAATCTTTATGTCATTTATACTGATGTGAAGCTAATAATATTTTTATCCAACCTATTTTACGATAATAAAGTGTTGTAAAGAGCACCTTACCTCTGTCAAAACAAAATGAAAAAAGACCTGATTCAACATCATAAGATAAGATGCAAGGTTGTGAAATCACTCCTACCCTATTTTAGTCATGTTATCTCTAGTGACTGAGCAAAAACTAGGCTTAAATTCATTTCGCAAATAGTATTTATGATGCGCACATATAAATAGGTATAATTTAGGATTGCTAAATTTTTCATAAAAGTTGCCCAAATAGGGGTTGTTGAATTCAATATATATGGCGATCAATAAACTAGTGTAGGGTATCTATTATCCGTCCTTGGTACATGTAGTAGCATAAGCAGTACTCCTGGATCACTTACCATTGTCGATGGTTGTCCATCGTGTGATGGTAGGGGAAGGGGCAATGTCACATGGTCTAAGTGCACAGCACTGTCGGCTGCAAGTGTGAGTCTGTGGCATTTAATAATATCTAGCAGGTAGGGAATGATTGATAATATATAATGCCACAATCTCGCACACAGCGCTCAAACTAGGTATCCGCAGAGAGTCGATCATGTCGCCTGACCAATCTGATATTATTTCCTGAGAACTAAGGTGTTGAACTGCATCCTTGCAATCAACAGATTAGCTATCACATACTTGGTGCACTGCTGCATCATCTGTTAGATTTATAATTACTATTCAGTAGAAGGATTATACTATTATTACATGCCATTTGTATGGAGTATGCAAACTTTGTAAGAGTGCCCTGTACATAACTTGTATTTACAATCCTAGATAACTCACGTACACTGCATGCCTGTGATATTGCATGTGATTGCATACCAGCACACTCCAAACAGAATATTAATGAAAAGTTTTAGATGGCAGTAATTTATTGTGGTCTGTTTAATGATGTATAATGTCAGTATTACCAAGGTTATGCAGGATATGCCCATCATTAAATCTTATACTATGATACAGTTTTTGTCTTGGTATGCCGAATGGGACAGCCATTGGTAAATCGATATGTTTATGCGAACATGCATCTCAGACGAAACTCACAACATTTTACAGGCTTGTTATGACATATAACAATTTTCAATCAAGGTCAAAAAGATGAGCTTGAACTTAGGTATAGTTCTGGTAAAAATTCTATTGCATTTCACAAGTCTTTCAATGTGACAAAAGCAATAAAACAATTCTCTATTCATGCTGCAATAAACTGTACACCTCAGCCAGAGCAGGGGGTCCGGTTGGCTCCGCACGTTGTCGCAAGGTTGTAAATACACTGATTGTAGTGCAATGTACTGCAAAATTTGGTGTACAAATGTATGATTGTTTTAGCTGCATATCAATTCAGACAAAAATAAGCGATAATATCGTTGCCGATTGATATTCTCACATAGCTATCGTCCTACTCCTTAGGCGTGTTGATCATACGGGGTAGCTGTGACCATTGCAATGGATCTGCTCATCTGTTTATGAAAGGGTGGCTGAAAGCTGGCAGCACTTATGTTCCACATTAGTGGGTACCCAAGGTGATTCTTGTACTGTGATACTGTTAGGTCAGCGGGAGAATTTCACTGTGAGGCTGATTGGAAAATCACTACCAAGTACTATTCAGGTGTATAGGTCAGAGTTTCCTCTTTTTACTTGACCCGGACTCCTCATCCCCTTGACTTGTAGCTGACGATTGTCCTAAATTAGTAGACTCAACTGACACCGCTGGACCAGCAGTAGTCTCTGACACCCCTGGTCCGGCTGTAAACCCAGACACCCCTGGTGTGGCTTGTATAGGAGGTACTGCACCCATGTGTAGCTGTTCAGTGCTGCTCACTAAATCATCTTCAGAAGACTCCTGATCAGAGCTACTATATAACTCGGATCCAGATAGATTCAGACACTCACTTGTCTGCTTACTCGACTCGTCCCGTACTTTCTATAAAACAAAATGAATAGTTTTCTGTAGTATACCATGGCAGTAAATAAATATGTGATTCGCAAATATTTCATTGCGTTGTATTTTTGGGACAGTGTATAGTGTTAAAATACCAAAAATAAGAAAGGAGACCATACTCTGATTGCGATTATCATATCAGATGAGTAAGTTAAACAAAATAATTATTACCATCTCCTAGCTCCTCATCGCAGTCAATGGTGCAATAAATGGTGAGGCAATATAAACTATGATAAATGATCAAGGAATAAAACATGTTGTTATATACAACAAAATTTCTGAAAGGATATATGATCATTTCACCTTCATTAATTCAGCATGATCTAAGTTAGCGAGGATTTGTTGGTGGGAGGTGTGGGGGACAAAGCTCCCCCTTCCAAGCGATGCATGCCAAGACAGGCTAATTCTAAGAAGGGATTAGTATCAACTCTCACAATGCTTCATTGATCATTGCTTTACCAAATTTGAGATAACACTGTAATAAAAGTTTTACTGACATGTCAATTTGTGGTTGGGAAAGTGGTTGGTTATGAAAAGCCACTACCAGCTATCCCTGAGCAGTTTGAACACTTAAACTAGGGAGATATATATTCTGCGTTTACATTGTCAACTAATCTGCATAATTGAACAACACCGACATACCATAACTGTCGGCAGTAAATGTCGGTGTGATATTATAGGTAATATAGATTTATGATTTTACACTAGATTTGTCGGTCTAATAACTCTACCCTGATCTATCTATAACAAGCAACTATATTGACCAATCAGCTACCATTTTGCGACAATATTACCCCTGTACAATAGCTACAGCTAGTAGTCATTCTGCTTGCAGGATAGCCTTGTGACATAGTCTATCTCTGCAGCACAGCAGTGGTGGCGCTGCCTTCCATCAAGAAAGGCAACTCCCAGGGTTCAAGGTTATGGGATATCAAAACCAGTGTTCCACTTAGGCCCAAATATTTCCAAATTATGGGTTTCCATTGTTTTCCCAATTTTGGTACTCAGACTAGGTGAATTAGTTCAAGCCCTATGCTGCAGAGACGAACATATGCCTCAACAGTTCGCACATGCGCAGACTGGCTAGTAATGGTAGTACTAGGCATTTAACCTTGACATTGACACACATGGTATCCCGACCTGTTGACCTGAATGACCTACATATCTGTGTTTTGATTGGCTATGTATCAAAGGAATCGGACCCTGTGTCGTTCATTCTGTGACATGATCACAGAGCAATGATTTCATTAAACTCCGCTGACACACTGCACTGCACTGCACTGACACAATATTTACATTAGAAGATTTGTCGGTGTTGATTGTCAGTGTTGTTCAAATAGGCAGATTAGTTGACAATGTAAACGCAGCTTAATAATATGACTTCTATGATCAGTTTCGATTGAACAATCAAGCACTCAAATCATTGCTCAAATCAATGCAAGCAGACTAAGTAGTTCATAGCCTATAGATAGATCATGCTCAACCAATGAACCTGAAGAGGGAGTTCATTGGCTCAACTACCTGTTCTGCTATTTTGGCAAACGCCCATAATATCGTGATTCAATCAAATTTTACAACGAGACAGTTCGCAGCTTAAAATTGGTTCTAAAAATGTTACATACAGACCTCGGTATTTATCTGGGATAATGGGTGGCCTTATGATCATCTCGATTCATGCAACATGATTCGGATACGACACACGCGCGCTTAATCACCGAAAAGGGATCTGTACTCTGTGACTAATAATCATATCAACACTCTACCTTTAGGTTGAATTTAACTTTGTCGACGCTCTCAGGTGGAAAGTGAAACAATCTGAGTAGACCTGGCAGTCTCTCTATCAGTCTCTCTATTGTCGGGTCACATTGGGTGAGATGACAGTTCCTGTAGTCATTCTTCAGAAGGTTGTACGCTTTCTGGTAATAATTCATTGCCTCCCTCTGGTATTTGATCCTGGCTGATTGATCTATAAATATAATACAGTGACATAATCAGTATTTATAGATTATCATTATATAACATTTATCAATGATAAGAAATGTATCAATAGTTATGAGCATTGTTATGAAGACCTACAGCCTTTCACAAATTCACGATAGAAAACTACAACCAAGTTCAGTGATTGATTATGGAATTCCAGTGTATTCCAGTTTCAGCAAAGGAACATCTGAAATTTGTTGACGTTTGAAAGCTAATATTTAGACTTAGATTAAATAAAATCTGCGTTAAAGTCTGCCAGCTAGTTCAACCTACCTCTAGTAAAACGCTGACAGAATTCAGCTAGGTAATAACAGCAGCTTCCCTGATTCTCGTAAGCACGGTACAATCTTCTCTTTGATACAGTAAAAGATGAAGCGGGCTCGATAGCCTTCACTGCCTCCAGGCCGATAACTCGAGCCTGCTTCAGCTTAGCTGTAGCTTCAGTAGCTCTCTTTCTCCCACACTCATCTGCCCTATAATAAGGGAATCAGTAATCACAACCCAATAAGACAAGAGAGAGAGAAAATGTGGTATGATATAAGACCCAAGGACGTCTTAAACTATTACTCTTTAAAACTTTCCAGGTAGCTAATGTCAAATGTTATATAAACGTACATTTAAAATGGCACTGCAAAAAAATATTTTGGTTCTACGAGCAGTATAGATTCAGGGAAGGTTACCATGGCTAATCTGCTGTGAGAAGTTATATTGGTAATTTATATTATATCCATAACCAAAAGATAATAGACTTACAGAACACATGCCCAGCTTCTCATTTGTATAGCGAAACTTAGATAGTTGTGCGCTGCAGCTTCACAAGTTTCCCTCTTTCTGTTCTTTAACATATCGACAACTTTTTGATGGAAAAATGCTGCCTCAGTGTGCAGTGTTTCAGATCTTTCCAATTCTGATTGGTCACCTTCTATGAATCTATACATTGCCAGCTCCGTGTATACACTAAAAATAAATATTTCAATTTAATTTAAAATTTAAATATACTCACAATAAATTAGCCCAACTCCATAAAACCAAAGCATATCTATCCAGATTGAAGGCAAACCATGTGCCTGAATCTCGATTGAGAGATTTCAACTTCTGGCGTACTCTTTCGTGATAAACAAGGGCTTCCATGTATAGGTCACTAGCTTTCTTAACATCATCAAACTGATCAGCTTCATTAGTACGATAACAGCCCATCCATGTGTAGACTCTGAAACAGGGTCATTCTGTTAAGCCAGTATAGTATAGGTCAGACATAAAATTTTAAGATTAATTATCCGAAGATTGGTATTGTAGAGTGTGGATTATAGAGTACTGGTGTGTTTTTGTTCACTTGGCTTGCAAAATCTCTCTTGTGGGTTAGCTGCTGGACAGGTTGCCTGCAATAAGGCTGGATTGCATACAGTTGTTTGGTGTCCCTTCGCTTTAGGCAATATTTTTTAAAACAATGAAAAAAGGTCTGCTGCAAGGATTTGCTCACAGAGTAGGTGGTGCGGAAAATGAAGCCATGCCTGGACAGTTGATGATGTGGTGATTCGCGAGCCTGCCTCAGCGATAAAATTTGAATGCTTATTTCTTGATTTTGCGTTATGACTTTATGTTTCAATGCTCTAGCTTGACTTTGCTCGGTCCCAGGGGGCAAACCCGTTATGACTTTTGCTGCATAGATATTTTGTAACTCGCCATAATATAATAGTTTGTCGTTTGTGTTTTGGTTCCACGAGAAGCCTGCAGGAGGGCACGCACACAAATTAAATATCAAATGGGCAGCTTAATAATTAAGGGAATGTGTCGAATAGTGCGTTTCTTCAAAATAGGATTTTGACAGCATCAATGATTCACAAGCGGTCAATTTACTGAGAGGAAGCTGGGAAAGCATGCAGACAGTCAATATTGCATAATTCATGGTAATATAGAATAACTAGTGATAAAATCGATATTCAAAGAATGTAGTGTGTAAATATACTTACATCGGCTCTAAAATAAGAACCTGCTCTGTGTGTTTCTTAGCCTTTCTACATAAGCTATAAGCTCGTTTAATCACGTCCACATTGCATCTATCCACAGTCCACATGGCTTCAGCCTGAGTGACAAGTACGTGAATTGAGAAGTATTTTCTCGCCATGTCCGTAGCTTGGGATAAGTGCTTCAGCTTCAAGTTATTTACTGCACTCTCCAACGCATCTTTCCTCTTAGATGTCAATCTTTTGTCTCTTGGGTCTTTGTACCAGGAAGCATTGTTATAGAGCATGCCAGCTGCGAACCCATACAAGGCTTTACAGAAGGCGTATAACTCGAGAGAAGTTCCACTGATTCTTTTGGGGTCTGTGACTGCTTTTGGGTTTTGGAATAAGTTGTCTAGACATTGCCAGTCTTCATCAGTAATAAGCACCATAGTATGAAGGGCCGAGATCAAAACCGCAATCGTTGGATTGTCAATTTCTCTCATAATCATTTCATTCAGCACCTTCCGCAAACATCCATCGAAACAGTCAAAATATTCAAACCCACAGAGGAACAAATGGATGATATCTGCATTTGGCCTTAACTTAACGCCGTCTGTTGTGAAAAGAAGGCTCGGCTTTTCTGATTCCAGCAGCAATGTCAGGGTAATGCGAAAATTTGAACGGTTGTTCATGAATCTTGCACAAGTCACGCGAGTAAAGTCTGCGTTCTGAGGGTTGACTGGTACACAGGCTTTACCAATCTCTATTAGTTCTGTAATGTGGTAGATAATATATCTCTCCTTCAACTACAAAATATATCACTTCGAACATTGAGGAGTTGTCCCATACGCGGAGGGAAACATCTTATGTGCATCCATTTCTCATTTGCTTATTGTGCTGATGATAAGACAGCATGTTGTGAATCATCACTATCAATACAGGTCTCTTATCTGACTGTTTACCCAAATGTAATCTTTAATCGTTGGGGAAATGATGTCCAGACAAATTTACCAATGATATTACTTAGCGGAGTAAATATTAGCTAGCTGTGGGCGATTTGATGTATGCTTGAACCAAATTCTGCTTGCCATGGTGAGAGTTCATAAGGGTCAAACAGTTCTTCCTGTAAATAATTTACTCTCTTAGAGCTTTATTGACACGCATTGAGATCTAGTCTCCTCACCTTACTGAAGTATTTGTACTCTTCACTTCCTGGATTGGACAGGTAGTGGTTGATAATCTTGCCATTGAGGAATTTACTGATCAGAGGGTGATGTGTGTTCAAGACTGTTTTCCGGGTTGCTTCCAGTTTGATATCAGAAATACGAAAAGTCAGCCAAAAGTTGTTGCTAAACTTTGTTTTCACTTGTTCATAGAAGTTCTGTCTGCTCATTCCTTCAGGGTTGACAATCTGTGAAGACATAAACACGATATTAATATAATAGCACTAGAATGAGTAATCAAATCAAAAAGTCTTTTAATTCTTTCAGTATGTCACACTGCAGACCTAGACAAAGCAGGGAGGGATAAACCCCCCCCCCCCTCTAAACTTTTGCAGTAATTTCTTTGGCACGTTATGGAAAACATCCGTCCAAGATGATGTCGTCTGCAAAATAAAATAATGAAAAGTAATAAAGTATGATTCAATTTGCCTTCATTGGGAGTCATTCCCCTTCAAGACGCTGGCAGCTTACTAGAATTTTGGCAAATTGGATCAAACTTGATCAAACGCCGGCCAACTTGTCCTCAAATCTAAATTAAAAACATATCTCCTTATAAACCAAGCAATTTGTGGTTATGCTAAAAAATCCCATGTAATAGTAAGTTGCGATCCCTTGCCCTTAGAGATCTCGCCAGAGAATTCAAATAGATTACATTATGGTATAACTTATAACAAAAAACATTTGTAGCTATCTCACTCACATGATAGAGGGCCTGAAGTGATGCATCCCTGTCAAACAAGCCGACAGCAAGCAGCACCTGCTTCTGTAAGTCTGTCAGCTTGTCATAAGCTTTAGGGAATATGGCTTCTACAAGTTCTGTGTTTATAGCATTTACATCCGTTCCTGTGATATGAGTCATCTCTGTTGTAAGGTTCATATCCATATTGGCCATACCACTGACAAAATGAAGGGAGTATGGATGTCCGTGACAGTTCTTAATCAGATACTGCTTGTCTCTCTCAGAGAGGGATTGCTGTGAAATAAAAGTATCACCGCTATTATATAGACATATTTATTGAAGTGTTTTGTGTGGTGTTTGAGGACAGCTTTGCAAAATACACTGCCTTTGTGTTGTTAACCAAATCAGTCAAGATTCATTGCATACATTTGCCGCCAACATATCTGTGTGAAATGTTCAAGCCCCTGCACCAAAGCGATCATTTCAAGTAAGGTACAGGTATAACTGGATACCATATATATTTATATTCCCAGTAAAATACACTCTCAGTCAGTAACATACCAATGCTTGATTTCTGACGAATAAATGGCAGAATAGTAACAACAGTCTTAAATTTTGAAATAATTTCATCATCGTTATGAAATGCCACTAACTGTAACTACAACTTTGTAATGCCGTTAACGATAATAAACCTCATCAAAGATGCCACACACACTCTTCTAATATCTCACCAGACTTGGGCCAAGGAATTTGATTGATTCCTCTTCAGACAGTTGTCCCAGTGAGACATCCTTTGTGTAGACAGCCAGTAGCTGTTTTATGGCTACCAGATCCTTTACTTCCGTCTGTTCATTTACCATCTTTATCTGGGTCTGTGTGGTGATTAGTGTCTTCAGCTAAGAATGACAGATGAGTATGATATTGAAACAATATTATGACATCTAGTAACAGAGGTAGATTAAGATCATCTGTTCCTTTGACATAATACTTCATTCATATCAATTTCTAGGTAAAATATCACAGCATATTATGTCGAGTAATTTTTTCAGCTTGGATCGAATTTTTGGCGTTATGATGTTTCTTGCCCAGTGTTTCAAATGTTGCTCTCAAAATAAAGTAAATGCAAAGTAGATCTTTATTCTTACTATGCATTTCCTTTTGTTTGACATCCTTGATCGCTTTGTGAGATCGTTGAGAAACACGAGCAAGTCTTTAGTAGAGTCTGTATCGCTCATTAGCAATGATAAATCATCCAGTATCAGTAAAATCTCAGCTAAAGAATAGGGACAACATGTCATAGTTTAATCCATTATGTTACTTTATCGCTCTTTTTTTTTCTGGTACAATTTGTAAAACACGAACTTGCTGCGAAGAACAGTGTTAAAGAATAGCAGTTGATACCTATACCATGTTGTTATAAATACAATGTTAAGTTGAAAAAAAGTTGTGGAGTTTGGAGAAAATGGTAGAGTGGAAGAATGCCTTTGCGGTTGGTATTTAGATGACGTAATTAATTGTTGATCCACCAACACAAATCTTGGATTTATTGACATAGCCCTGACTCACTGAAAATATTCTGCTCACTTTACATACTGAGCTCTCCCTCTGTTTTTTGTCATTACACGAAACTGCCTAACTTACTGTCTTTATTATTTTTAAGGTAAGTGCAGAAAACACCAATGAGATCTTCAGTTTTACCCTGTGCATACAGTCCGATTCTCTCCAGTATGTTCACTACCAAGTCACATATCCTTTTCACTCCACTGAAAATAAAAGTTACCCGGGATGAACTCAGAGTTGGCTTTAAATAATTCACATAAAGAGGACTTAGCTTGCTGAATTAGACAACAAATAAACTGAGAATTCATTGAGGTAACCTAGCACACATGCAATTGTATGTGAGAATACTGCAATACCATAGGCTGTAAAGTCAATGCATGCATCGGCATAAAATCTTAAGACTTTAACTGCAGAGAGACTTCTTGAAAAAAAAGGGTACCAAATATTATGGCCAGATGAAGTTGAATAACTCCTCGTTGATAAACACTTTATAACACAAGTATGATGCAATCATAGATATAAAAAAGAGACTTTCTTAAATCTATGGTTGCAATTATGTCATTGACAATACCTGCAGTCCACATAAACAACAGCAGAATCTCCCTGATTCAGTGCTCTCAGTGCTAAATGCTTCACCAGGTAGCTTTTGCCAATACCAGTCATGCCACATACATTTATCACTACAGAATAGATAATACATTTCTAGTTTTAGTCGTATGATCACGAAGAGCAATAAAATTATAAATTCAAGCAATGGTGTGTTGGAAGATAACTCCAAATTAGGACGACTGTCTTCAGTGAGCCGTACTTGTTGAGTCTGCGTACTGTGAGCTTCAAGGGTCTGCAAGTTGTACATTGTGGGTGTTCACTAATATCTAAAGTATTTAGGTACGAAACCACTGTGACATGAACAAACATGTGAATATAGAACACCTGAACCCCCAATGTCAGCTAAGATGGTGTAAGAACCACACTATTTCTAAGTGTTTCATAGGTCTCTCCATTCTAATGAAAAAAAGAATTTAACTGGTAGGAACTGGATCTACAGGACTAGCTTTTTGTGACCTGGTAAAATAGTTTTCCTAAGATATTGATAGAAGGTTTATTAAGCTAAAGACAAGGAGCTACAAATCAGGGCAAATCTCACGTCTTGTAGTCTGGTCTTTCTCAAAATTGATGAGGTCTTGCAGGGTTTTGAATTCGGCTTCTCTTCCGTAGATTGAATGATCAGGCTGCAGACCCAAGCCCTCCATATCACCATTTATATGCTCAGCTAACCTCTCTAAGCTATCCAATACCTGCAATCATAAAATATACTCTGGCGTAATAGAATTATGGACGTTGTATATTGGAAAGGGTAAAGAATATCAGTCATGAGATTTTGTTCAACACGTCGGTTGAAGAGCATGTAAATGAAATAAATAAAATTAAATATACTCAACCATTGAAACCTGTACATAGCTGCATTCAGATAATACTGTCAGCAAATTACAGTAGCAACAGAAAGTCCATAACATACCAAATAAGGGTCATCTTATGGAACAAAACAAGGCTAGCTGGGCAATGGTATTAAACAGAAAACTATCATGTGTTGTTCTAGATTTCAGTGGTTCATAATATGACGTTTGCCGTTGTGGGAAATTTCTGTTGCCTGCACCACTCTTACGCGCAGTATCGCTTGGAGGCAACTTACGACAACTCGAAAGCTGAATGATATAACTAAATATTGTGCTTGGTGATTGATTAACGATTGAAAGACATTTATTTGACTCACCTCATGTGCATCTTTGACTATACCAGGGATGACTTTACTCAGGGCTAGAATGAGCTGTTTGAAGTTATTATTGTTGTGTTTGAGCAGTAGATTGAACAGATCCATGATTGTTTTACCTGTGAAAAGCTCTGCTCGTAGATCAACATCAAAACCAAAATCGAGACACTTTATCTGCACCTCTGCCATCCACTCATCCTGAATCTCTACCAAAATTAATTACACAGTATCATTAAAATGAAGGAAAATATTGCTCTCAATTATCTGGCATCCCACCCCGTTCATGACGGATATAAGCTTAGCGTGCACCATGAAGTGCTTGCGGGGATGCAAAATGTGAAACATGTTGAATTTCCAGAGGCTTATTACTCCAGCTCAATTTCTACTGTGGCAAATATATAGCTTTGGAACATGAACATTTTTTTAAGTTAGGCGGTAGTTGCTGGAATAGGTCATGCCAAAACATATGCCGTGAGTGTACTTACCATTATGCAGCCCTTGAAGTATATCTCTTGTCATCTGCATGTAGCTAAGCAGCCTCTTGTCTGGGCGTATTGTTGGTAGCGGATTTTTCTTGGATGGATCGGTTTTGCTATGTGCTGTCGAAGCGGATGGTACACTGTCAGCCTCAACCTCCATGTTTTAAGGTGAAATTTTAGAAAACAGCACGGTTTCACCTAAAAACGAAATGGAGATTGAATTTTTTGCTTATACAGGTGGCATATAGAAAACTCCAGGGAAGTACTATAGCCCTAATAATGAGCACTGCCACCTAGGCTACTTCCACTATTAATTACAATGGCATTATAAATGGAAGTTGCTTTCCCACATCTCTTGGACAGTAACTCCCAATAAAGATAATTATCCATCATCAGTCCTGCTCTAGCAAGAGGGGAACATAAATGTTAAATAAGAGGATTACTGCTTGATGTCTAGTTATTGTGCTCTCACTACCGTACAGAAATTGAGCTATTGAGTAAAGTCATCTGCAACTATCTGATTATTTCCTTTTTCACGGATTTAGTTTCAATTGTAAATTTTGTTGGCTAATACCTGTAGTCAATAGTATTTATTTGGGCAACAGAGAGTGGTGCTAGATTTTTCTACTACGTCTATGGTCACATGCTTTTTCTGGAATACAACCCATCTGTGGTAATGGTAATAATCCCTTCTATGCAGTCTGTAACTAATTTGGAGTAACGTGCCCCTCCTACCCATGAGTCGGATTTTGGAGCAGACTGCGACGGCAGCCTACCTCCTAACTTCCTTGGCTAGTGATAACTATCAATCCAATTGTTGCAAGTTGAGATAACTGCTCATATCACAAGTAAAAATCATAGAAATCACCACCCAAGTCACATCATTCCCAATGTGCATTGTATAAGATACGGCTGGGTTTGATAGTAGGATGTTGCTGATATTACAAAAATAATATCTGATACAAACATAAATATCACGGTAAGGAAAATTGCATGCAAAACTCCACATCTTAATGAGATATCTTAAAAGTGAAATTTTGCTTTTTCATTGTCAATGTTATCAATTCTCTGTGAATACGCTTCATATGTCTATGAGAAAACTTTGAACATTGAACATTGAAAGTAAAATATGTGCAACTATCATAATACATTATATGGGAAATGGAGGTTGGGTGTTTTGTAGGTATGGTGAGAGCGCTTTGTCGATAAAAATAGACCATTCTACAATTTGCGTTTTTTGCCACCAGTTTTTAATTCATTATCATGGCTTTCTGAGGCTGGCTGGTGCAGGTGTCCCTCATCATTGTCCATAACCTGTACCGGTAGTGTCTCATGCCTGTCACTTATGACACTGGTAACAGCAGCAGGTGCTTGAAGTAATGCATAATTTGGTGATAGGTCAGCATTCAGACGAAACTTATCTTCATCAGAACTGGGAGATTCAGGATCTGAGCTTATAGGTGAGTCTGAACCAGAGGAATCCATCACTGGATTCTCTGCATACTTCCTAATCTTACTCTGAATATCCTAGTTAGATAAAATAAAACCACAAAACTCTGCATTAGTTAACTGCTCTTTTAAAATATACTCACATTGCTGATAACATTAAGATTGTGAAATGATGAATGAGAAATCTATCACTGTCACGCCAATCAGTTGACCACACAAACCACACTTCAGCTTTTCCTCACAAACTTAGCAAGCACTTGCTCGGTCAAAAGTGAAACTCTTTTTGTTGGTGTGTGCAAATCTCAATATTTGAATTGTGATAATTAATAATAGCCCAGAATGCAAATCAAGGCCTTCTAGGTCCTAGGGCTATCCCAAGAGGAAAAAAGTGACCTTTGATTTTTGTTGAGGCCAGTACACCAATGAGGTTTAGTTCATTGAGTACACATACATATTGTCAATTAATCAAATAGCAATAATATGTGCAAAAAACCTTTAAATTACATGAGATAAGGAAGTTCAAGGAGGTCACCATGAAATTATCAATTATCCTGTTCATCAACCTGAGTGATCTATTGTCGAATATACTTGCTATAACATTTGTCATATTATTCATCATCAAGAAGTTTAGAGACAGGAATCGCCCCCCCAATACAGCCTATAAACCTGATTATATGGATTCCATAACAAGTGATACAATTAATTTTATTAGTCCACTTATACTGCCATATCCTCGAGTAATGGCAATGAACCTGATGGTCACATCGGACCCTAATATCATGTAAAACCCACCCTGAATGTATATTTGACTTTGTCGATTCTTTCTGTAGGCTCACCATGCATCTGCATGAGTTCAGGTAGTCTAGACATCATAGCCAGAAAAGTTGGGTCATCAGGCGGCAGGTAACACTGACGATAGTGTCTTCTCAGTATATCATACGCCTCCTGGTACCAAACCCTGGCCTCAGACTGGTATTGGCATCGCGCTGCATTCTCTAGAAACAGTCAACGAACAATCAGCACAAACAAGCGTAATAAGTTCATACATTTTTATTTGCATCGTCAACCGAAGTTGTTCTCCCTGATGAACAGAAAACACAGGAAACAAAAAAACTTAAATAAATAATCAATTCTAACTCATTCCAACGAGAACAAATGGTTTGACAATGTAAATTTAAATGTATGTGAGCTCGAAGCTGGGAAAAATAAAACTTATAGTTTATCCAATTAATAAACGGCAAAAATGATGGCAGTGTTCAAATCATTTACTACATTTATTTAATGAAGTTTATAATTATAGTAAATTAAAATTAACCTGTTGGGATATTGATTTTGCTAGAGAACACAGGTAGAAGTGTAGGCTTTGTTGAGATCATACAGAATAATTTGACTGACCATTCACTGGGGTGGCAAACTGCAGCCTCTCCAGTATATCCGCGACGTCGTATGTGGTTTTCCATAGACTCATTTTGTTTTCACTGTTCATAACCCGATACAATTCTGACGACTGCTTCGACAGTGCAACTGCATGTTTCAAATTATCTATAATGTGTGGCCGATATTTTTCCAATCCATGTAGATTTAGTTCATCAAGCCTAAAAGTATTGCTGAAAATTTTAATTTTACCTTTTTTTATTAAACAAATGAAAAGTTGACAGACGAACGGACAGACAGAGGTAATTGCTACACCAATTCCTTTTTTGATGCAATACACCTACCTAGGTGGACTTCCTGGTAGTGGTGGTGAGTTATTATCAACTAAATTGGACAGCTTTTTTTCCAGCAGTTACGCCAGCGTAAATATTCATAGTTATAATTATGTGAGGTTATGCAAACTCGGATACATCATGAAAAAATGAGAAAATTTCACTAGCGCTCAGTATTTAGTTCGAGTTCCCTAACATCCTTACCAAATATCTGTGAATTTCTCTATGACTGACTTTGGTCACACTTTTCCCATAAGTTTACAAAATGTCGGCATTTAGGATTTTAACTTTTAGGCCAGGTAATCAAATATTAAATATCTTACAATAGACTAGCCCAGCTGCGCCTCAGAATCCCAAATCTATCTAGACACCACACAAATGTTGAGCTGTATTTGATGCCCTGCTGTCCGAAATACTTCAGTGCTGTCTCGAATCTTAGCCTGGACTCATTGTAGATAGCAGTAGCTCCCTTCACATCCTCGATCTGATCTCCTTCTATACTTTTATATACTGCTATCCAGGTACAAACTCTATGCAGAAACAAGAGAAAATGAAACATAGGAGTAGGAGGTGGCTCAGTTGGTTAGAGCGCTGTACATTTAGCATGCAAATGATGAAGGGTTGGGTTGAAATCCCTCTGCCGCCTTCGACTGCTAGGGTTAGGTTGGCCACCAGGTGTGCTCCAACCTGCCTGCGAACAGAGAGCAACCTGGCACAGATATCGCCCCGGAGGCAACTAATATTTCGCCGCCCATGCTTCAGTACGTGGTGTGTGATACGACAACTTCATTTAAATCGACCATTTAAATCGACCATTTAAATCAAATCAAACCTAGCCATGGTGGTTGAGGTTGTTGAAAGTGACAATATTTTTTTCATATTTGCCGTTATTTTGAGAAAATCTTGCAAATTACTTGTTGGAAGTTCGGCAAGAATTGAATTTATTCTCACACTTTGGAACAGAAGCGCAGATGAAAAATGCAAGACAACTGCTAAAATAATTGCAGCTGGCAAAACAAATACGTGATCCGGAGATTTGAAATCACTTTTGTATACATCATGATTATTCTTACGATGGTTTGAGGATAGGAATTTGATCTGTCCTTTTTAGGGCAGCCCTGCATATTCTCTGGGACTTTTTTATCACATCTATACTCCCCATGTTCTTCAAAAAAGTAGCCTCCGCCAGACCGATTGATGTGTGAATGGAGAAGTAGCTCCTAGCTTGTAAAGAAGCAGCCGGTAGATTATCTCGGCTAAGATCCTTCTGAGCATTCTCAAACAAATTTATCCTACTCTCAATGATATGAGTGTCAGTAGTCTGTATAAAACCAGGGTGATGACGATAAAGCATGCCCTGACAATATGATTGGACGGATTTACAAAAGAAGAACAAGTCTTCTGATACGCAATGGATTTGTGATGGCTTGGCATCCACGGGTATAGGGTTATTATAAGCAGCATTGAGCGTATCCCAATCTTTTTCCAGTACAATGATTGTCAAATACAATGTCCACATCAACACAGGGTGAGCCTTCCTCAACTCGGCAGTCACTGTAGGGTGATCCAAAACTCTGATTCTTATTTCATCGATACTCTTCCTCAAAATTCCACTCAGGCCTTGATAATACTCATTAACACATAGATACAAATATATAATGTCTGTGGAGGGTCTCAGTTTGATGCCATCAGATGAGAAGATGTTGTAGGGATTCTCTGACTCCATAAGCAAAGACAGACTGCTTGTCACATTCGCTCGTATATCCATAAACTTGGTATTTGTTTTAGCAAACTCTGTCAGATGTGGATTTTCTGGAACGCAGGCTTTGCCGATATCCACCAATTCACTTATGTGATGAAAGATGAACTTTTCTTTCAGCTGTAGAGGAGAAGAGTTAAATGGTACCATTAACAACCAAACTCATCACGCCATCAGACCAAAAACATTGTAAAGAAACTTCAGTCAGACCTTTGCAACAAGGTCCACGGGTGTTTCCTGTTATGGAATACAAGCAAAAACGTACAACACCAAAACTTCTTTTGATGAAAGGCAGTGGTAACTTAGATGACTAGCTTCAGTTAAAAAACATATTTCTGCATTCACAACACCAAAATGCTACCAAATATAGGTGCATCTTTTGAGAAAAGATTTTGATGGACATAACGACGTTATTTATTATTATCATTATTATTGATAAAAGTTTATGGGAATTCCTGACCTTTTGAATATGAGCAGCAGGGTCAGTAACAGCTCTGTCTGTGATGAACTTTCTGATGAGCGGATGGTGGAAAGAAACCAGCGTCCTTCTCTCTGCCTCTGACTTTATTTGTGAAACTCGAAAGTTCAACCAGAAATTATCCTGAAACTTCCGCTTGACATCTTCACGAAATAACTTTGTGCTTGTATTGGGGCTGACAATCTTAAAAGAATGAATCACAGTTAACAACAGATATTGTGAGAACTAGTATGCAATGCAAGCAATGGTCTTTGTAAGGGTCAGAGGAAATGCCAGCCTATCAATACCATCAACTTGGTCAATTTCATCCAATCAGATTGCAGCAAAAGACAAGAGGTTCGTGTCAAAATCACACCACGTATAGAAAAAATTGCAGTTACACTTATAAAAAACTAGATGAATTCTTTCAACGTTGCATTCGAAAATAAGGTGAAGAAAAAAATTGGAGGGGATCAGCATGGCAACTTAGCCTTACCTTGTACAGTATTTCCAGAGAAACGTCCTTCTCAAACATGCTGACAGCAAACAGCACATGTCGCTCTAATTCTGACATCTTAGTGAATATACCAAAGAATATTTTCTCTGTGGTCAAGCTTATTACATCATCATATTCTCCACTGGTTGGTGTGTGAATTTCTGTAGTAAGACTGAAGTCTTGACTGGCCACTCTCGACACATAATCCAGTGTCAGAGGGTGACCGCCACATGCTTTTATTAGAGAATCCATCTGTTCATCACTGAGATATTGCTACAATGTAAATATGTGGAGGAGTTGTATTGCTAATAAACTAGTGTTTTGCATCCAAAACTTTCCGTGATAACTTCTCAGATGACATCATGTACCATGCTGTATGATTAGCCTGACAAGCTATTTTGGTGGTTGTTCTCTCCCCCCCCCCCCCCTCTCCTTCAAACAAAGATTGACAAGACAGGCTAGCTGTATGGTATAAACAGGCATATGTAATAATAATAGCACAACTGAAGCTTCAACAGTTACAGTATTGGGTATATTCTGAGAATAGAGGGTGCAGTTTCTTGGAAAAGCACACAACCTGATCCTTACTTACCAGGTTAGCTGGGAGAAGTTGTCTGCTTTCCTCACTATCCAATGGGTACAGCCGTACATCTTTAGTATAAACAGCAACATCACCTAGTAGTATCTGCAGTTTCTTATCCTGTGATCGAGGATTTTCTTTTAGCTGCTGTTGACTTGTAATCATGATCTTTAGCTACAAAATGCATTAATTGGTAATTTTTGATCGATAATGTTATCGCACTCCTGCTTTTAATCTATTCATGTTATGTGACTAGACATCTGACGTTCCAACAATTTGGATACTAGAGGATTGCAACTCCAATTACTGGTGAAATGGATCAAAACAGGACCTATTCCTCTAGATGTGTTCATCCTCGTCACAATAGAGTTGACCTCTGTTCAGTTCCAACAGTGATGTCAACAATATAAGATATAAAAGTATAGATCTGGAAAATCTCTTTGTACTTATGCCTGTAATTTAGGCTCACCATAACAATATAATGTGAATCAGAATATCCAAACTCACCTTGCTCTTTTTATGAGTTCTGACTGTGGAATATTTGATGAGATCATTGAGGAATGTAAGAGTTTTGAGAGTAACATCTGAGCTGTTCATCATTTCACTCAAATCATCAATTATCATCACCAGTGCACCTGTTAAACAAATGGACAAGTTAATTGACAGAGTTTTATTGCGAACTGATGTTGTATTTTTAGCAGGTTGCAGCAAAGAACTTTTAACACCACACTCCCAGCATAAAATCATCCAATCAAAGGGAACCTATTTGTGAGTATAAAGTAATTTAAGATGGGCAAAAACAACAACCGCTCTCATTCTGAACAACCACGTCTTCTTTGATCCTTTTTAACTTACCACTACTCTCAATGAATTTATTCAGAGCTCCCTTTAACTCCTCCTCACTTTTCTCAGAAATAGGGAGACTCATTCTTTGTAATATTTTCACTAGCAGATCAGGTAGCTGGCTGACACCACTGTAAATTCAATTACATATATTGTTTATTACGTCTGTCTATCCGTCCCACCCTCCCTGGTCTGTCTCGGCCCTATGAAGATGAAACTTCATGAGTTTTAAGGAATCATCCTCTTTTCATCCCCGAGGAGACAACTCCAAAATACAAAGCGGCCAATAGGTTCTAACAGGGAGGGTTTCAATAAATATATAAGTATTATTCTTAATGGATAATAGTTCTACAGTCAGTTCACACAGTGAAACGTCCATACTTTAGCTACTTTAAGATTTTAGGTGGTTTTATAACCGATATAGGTTAAATTTTAGTTCATTGCCCTGACCTTGCATCCACATATAAGACAGCATTATTTCCATCATTTAGTAGCCTGAGAGCCAGATGTTTCACCAAATGACTCTTTCCTATACCAGTCATTCCGCATACATTAACCACTGCAGATAAAGATAAATAAATGATTAGTAAAGGCTGTTGGCTCGAACCCCAAAATATTGTGTATAACCAAACAGATTAAAGGGCAACAAAGGTTTCGCAGCAATGCATTAGTGGGTAGTAAATAATGTGCTAAGCAGCATCAGCTTTGTGCATGAAGCGGCGCAAAACTCAAAGTAGTTGCTGACTCTAAGCTGGGTAACACTTCAGATTAGGGGAGGTTCCAAGACATTGCTTTAATAATGATAGAGCACAGGCTAAATAATAACAGGAACAGGAAACTGCTCTTTGGTATTCAATTTTAGCTGAGTTTGAGTACCTGATGGATGAATTGTTTCACAAAAATTCTGGCTGAATAAGCATCCAAATTAGATTTTCGCTTTTCCCCTATGCAGAAGGTGCAATCTGCTATCAATCGATGAGAACTTGTTTGAAACCTTGGTTGCCCTTTAAGCTTCATACCTGCATAATGTGCCTATATGGTGTCGACAATGTTCTGAGTGACCTTGGTATGACCAGCACGATTTCCAACAATCTTTTTACAGGAACTCGATGAATTCTTGCAATGGAACAATCAAACTCATGTAATTCTCAAAAACATCAACACCAAGACCAACACTGACAATACTAGATAGGAAGTTTGACATATAATGCTCACGCTTGGTCTTTTGCTCAGCTTTATTCTCAAAATCCAATACTCTGCCTAACTCTTGGATCTTTTCTTGCCTTCCATGCAGTACACTATTGGGGGAGATACCCAAGTATTCCATGTCTTGATTAATATGATCGGAGAGCCATTTCAAACTATCCAAAACCTCAAACAAAGAAATACAGGCATGAGAATATCTAAATTCATATTACACACGATATCGTAGAAATGAGGTTTAAATCATTTCTATCGCCCTACAGAGGGTCCTGCAATGATTTGTTGATGTAAATCATTCTTTAAGACATACAGACCATTATGTTCTTGTCATGACCTGGTTTTTTAAATATCATGGCCACCTCTGATTGGATAGTACTCAGACTCATCAGCTTGAGTAGCTACTTTGATTATAATATACTTGGCTCTTCTTCAAACAAGAGCACATTGAAAAAACAGTTGGGAAAGCTATAGCCTGTCTTGAAAAGCTTTGTTTGGTGGGCGGGAGGGGGGGCAAAGCTTGTCAACTGTTGCGCGCTCAAAATCGAGAAAAGGATTGTCCCCTCTTGAGATCAGGTAGTTAACTTCCTGATAACACTAATCAGTTTGTTGCCCCCTCACTGAACAAAACTTGTCAAGACAGGTTAGGTTAGCTAGTGGCATTACTGTGGAATATGGACTATAGGAAGGAAAGAATGGTAGGGATTTTGTATGATCGCCTGTAGAGTATTGAAAATGATCAAACTAAAGAGCTAGAGGCTAGAACTAGAGGCCTCAAACCAAGCAATATTCACACAACCACCTACCACATGTATATCAGCTACAATTTTGGGAATGACCTCATTCATTAGTAGCACAATACTATTGAAACTGCCTTTATTCTTGCTTAGCAGAAGACGGAACAGATCCATCATTGTCTTAGTTGAAAACAGTTCAGTCATGTCCACATCAAACCCTGCTGCCAGACACTTCAGCTGTATATCGGGCATCCAATCGTCCTGTATTTCTGAAAATGAAGAGTTTTGTAATCTCTCATCATTATAAGCAAGATACATGATGTAATGTCAAAGACGGAGACAAAAGGGTCCACGTTAAACATAATTCCTAAGGATAGGTCTTGATCTATCTGAGGTCAGAACAGAAAGTAGGCAGGGAGTTTGGGAAATCAAACTCCCTGATTTGAGGCTTCATTATTCCTCACTGAAAAATATTGTTGCAGCCTTTCTGATTTTTTTGCATATTATGTATATGATCAAAATTTGGTATGCGGACTAGCATGATAGCTTAAGTTGTATACACACACCATCTCGTAAACCCTGTAGTATATCAGTGGTCATCTGACGATAGCTGATACATCTGCGCTCTGGATTGACCAAGCTCAGTGGATGGACTAGTGGTTCATCTGCTGCAGTAGAAGTTCTTGAAAAGACATTAGCAGTCTGAACTGCAGCTGATGTCGATGGCAAACTATTATCTGAGTCAACTTCCATCACACCATCAAACATTGAACTGTCCAAAATCAGATTTCTTCATCAAATGTATGAGAACAAAAGATAATTATCAGGCAAAATAAATTTCTTCATCGACTCTCTACAAGCAGGCTTCTGTTGAGATGAAGTTTTTATGGAAGTGGTGAGGTCGGCTCAATAAAATGAGCTACTAAAGTCAAGGTATACCGGAGTATTATTATGAATGTGGTAAAAGTTTTAGGAAGATTTGGATAGATCTGACAGCAATCTTAATTTGATCCGACTGGTGAATTGTAAGCGCCTCTCACCAGAGTGTATTACCTGACCTGGTAAATCAGATTGCAGGTGATGGCTCATCACAAATTAGACTAAGTATGTGATCGGTTTGCAGCCAGGTGAATCTAATGCTCATCAGAAACGAGATAATCAGGATCCAAAATATTCCTTGTCACTGATATGGAATATATATATATACCATTGGATTCTCAACACATTCCAATCTTACACAAAGCCAAAATGCTTTGCAATTGCATAACTGACAACCGGAGGAAATTGATACTTACATTCAGCAATGAAGAGGGAGTTCATTGCATTCAGGACACTTCAGATTCTTAATGCAATCATTTTCTCATGGCTCCAAAGTTAATCAGCCCACTGATCACTAAAGAATGCATCCAAAATCAAGCAGAGAACTTGTACAATTAAAGTGAAACTTGAATGTTGCACCCAGAACCAATAATAATGGGATTGTGAAAATGATTATGACATTCTTTTGTCTGGTCCTAGGGCTATCTATCTACAGAGATAAGAAAATAATGATTGATGGTTGAAAATGAGAAAACTATGCGATAGAAAATAAATTTTGTTCCTCTTCATACATAGGGCAAATTTTTCGATTGATCGTTTTATGCAACTATATCCAAGGGCCATGGGACAAGGAATCACAGTGGGTTTGGGAAATCGCTGGCAATCAATTTCTGCTTCACTGATTGATTCCAAAGCTTTTTTTTTGCGGCTTTCTGAAAAGCAAACAAATTACTTACAATGAGAGAAAACTTTCACTCGATGTAAATCTATCGGACACTAATCATTTTCTGTGGAGGTTTCTGTAAGAGGCTTTAAATCTTTTACTATGATCCATGTTATGGAATGGACATTGCGATCGTTAAATGCATGACCCTGTATGAAATTCTTGAAGATACAAAGATAATCTTACCGATGTCGAAAGCACACTTATTTCCGAGATAGCTTCCATCACTGCATAGGACAATAAAATGTTTAAAATATCTACGATCAGCTCTTTTCAACAAAATATACATTGATCGCCCGCAGGCCCGACAGGCCGTATCCCGCATTTCAGTACAACATAGATCATCATCATCGTCATTGATGAAGTGAATAACATACCACCATTGAATTCCATATCTGGAATAGCTTTCTTTTGCCAAACAAAGGGCCTGCAAAAAAGCCAGTCCCCAGTAGCATTCTAGGAAAGCCCAAATCATCGACTATGGAGGCATTTTATTACTGTTTACAGTTTTGTAAGCAACTCAATTTCCCACGCTATATTTTCATGCTAGTAGGGACAGCCAATCAAATCCATTGCAGATGAGTCCCTGTGTTGAGTGTTCTAACTGTATGATGGATGATACTATTTCCATTCTATGAGAAGAATTTAGTTCAGTGCATACCACTGATCTTACCACCAATTATATGATATTCATCAATATATCATATTATAACAAATCAAATAAAACGAATTTGTTTTGACCTTCAGCTGTTTCTGGCTCGCATGTTACCCCTACCCTTTCAAGTCAAGCGATAGTCGCCCAAAAAGCCAGTTGAAACTTTTTTCCAATTGAAGCACATTATAAAATGAATCTTTTTCTCACACTCAAATATTCAAACAGAGTGATAAAGAGTGATAGTAAGAAAGTTTGGTGGCAGTCCCTGAGCTCCTGTCTATTAGACTTGATATTTGACCATCAGTATTGATTGGCTGCGGCTCTTTCTATTTATAGAACAATTGGAGGTGATCCCATGCATCCCGCAGATCATATCATTGACGACAACAATGCGTCTAGGAATTGAAAAATGGCAGATAAGTGGCTAGCGATTTACATGACTTGTGTCAAACTTGTAAGTTTGGCACAGTTTTATTCATGTTTTCCATCTATTCCAATTTCACATTGGAAAATCTACATAATAATCTCATGTTTTGGTGAGTGGATTATTGTCTCTATGGCACACAATGTAAATATTGCAGTAAGAAAAAATGGGTGAAATGTAACAGCATCTAATACAAAAAAATCTTAACAAATTATGCATTGCGCCAAATATTGTTGTCTAATGACTACGATGACTGAGGGAAATTTTTGTTGTACAATCTTAACATTATAAAAACCTTACTGCAATTCAATTAACTAAAATGAAGTGAAACCAGTCGATCAAATATGGGTAGCTTGAGAGAAACAAATGGCATATTAGTTTGTAATGCTATTGGTGGAACAATGTCAAATTATCATCATGTAATACTGTTTGTAATAGTATATTGTCAGACCATTACAACTGTGCAGCTTACAGTTTTTTCTTCTTACTAGTTGAACCTAAATCCTCAACACTTGTGGCTCCACCGCTGGCTGATTCAGATGCCATCTCAGTGACCAGTTGTGCTTGTCTCGGCACTACATCAGGTACCCCACAATGCTCAGGAGACGAGCCAGTGGTCAGTCTGTCATCCTCAGATGATTCCTGATCTGAACTTGTGGCGAGATCAGAACCAGAGTAATCTCTGGGAGGCTCTCTGGAGTCCTTACCAGCCTGTGCTTGTATATCCTGTCAAGAAACAACACCAAAAAAGGCTTCAGATGATGGTACAGTGCACAGATAATGGATTCATTGATATGCATTCATGGATCAGTAGTAAAAAACATAATAGCATGGCTATTTGTGGAGATATGCCATCAGTATAAAGACTTTGTGTCAGGATCTGAATAAAGCTAAAAATCTGGCGGCTTTTACGTTATGCAGTTACGTATCAATATTGTATGCAATATAAATCAATGAATGAAGTGCATTGCTTGCTTCACTGCATGTTTCCTAACATGGCATAAAGCTGTGCGATTCCTGTTCATTGCTGTAGGTCCACCACATAGCAAGAAAGTTAATCAAGCTGATCATTTGCTTATGGGGTATTTAGATGGAGCAGGAAGTGTGTTAATTAATTACCCCCATAATTAATTGAAGCTATCTATGCAGCTTTATGCTTTATGATTTATGCGCAGAGTTGACACTTGTATATGGCAGGGTACGGCAAGTCAGGCTTAATATAGCCATCCTTTCACAATTTGAAAAGCTTTGATGACCCAGAAATTTTACTTTGACGAACAAGGTTACCTTCAGCGTTTCCTTGACTTTGTTGATCTCGTGATATTCTATTTTACATTGAGCCATGATGACAGGCAGGCGATTTACTAGCCTGGCCAAAACAGGTTCATCGGGACCAAAGTTCAGACTGCGGTAGTCATTCTTCATCAGGTTATAGGCCTTTGAATAATAATTCCTAGCCTCAGCTAAAAGCTTATTTCTCTCGGTTGTGTCTATAAACAGCAAAAATCAATTGATTAGTAAAGATTGAATAGGTATGCAATGTACAAAATGCTAGATTTTCTGTCCAAATTCTCAGCCACTTTTTGTATTGAATATAGCCAAATTGTTATAGCCATCACATACTACTTTTGAGTTGCCTACTCTCACATTAAGTGAAGGCAACTCCCGTTTTACATTTTACAGAGATCAATTTATTAGCAAAACTTGAATGGCAATGCCTAGTGAGAAATACAAGGCTCTGAAGATATCCTAGGATTTCAGTCCAAATTTCAAGCAACTGAAAAAGCAAGGTGAGCTGAAATGTTGTGAAGTATATAAAAAGATCGATTGCAATTTATTTGCTAGGTACCAATAAGTAAACCTCATTTCGAGTTCGTTGTTCAAATCTTCATCCGTAAAAGGACGAGGTAAAAGTTATTGTGAAGCGTGTAAAAAAGATTCGGACGATGAATTACTTGTTGAGTCAGCATACCTATTGACTGCTGAGTCATGAAGGTCAGCCTCTCCAGAGCATCACCTGACTCATACAGAGATCTCCACAGGGACAGTTTACTTGATCCTCCCAGCATACCAAACACTGCTGCCGACTCTCTAAACAAGTCAGCGGCTCGTCTCATATGCTCTACTGCTGCAGCATGCTGTGACTCTGTTATTACTGGCTGGTTGGTTCTAGTGAGGAATATCGATTTGTATATATAAGAAACAAAACAAGTGCAGTCAATATAAATATATCACACGCATCACTCACACCAATTTGAATATTTATTTATTTATAAAGGTTTTCTTAAAAGCGTACAGATAACAAAAGGAATTCTATTATAGGGAACTTGCAAAGGAGCAAGTCTACAGCATATGACATTTAGGTGTTGGGGTTCTTCTTTGGACACAACAAACTCCCTTTATTGAGACTAAAAAGCCGACCTTTCTTTTGTCTGTAAAAGTTGAAGACTTTACTTTGAAAACAAAGTTAAGTTGGGCTGATGAGAGGTAAATAAAAATTGCAGGCAATGTTTCAAGTGCAACCGAATTTTCACTTGGTTTCTTTGGAGGGAGAATTGAGCTCAGATGCCAACTTCAAGTCTGAGGTCCTTCTCCGACTGAGTATACGCTGGTACTGCGCTGATACTCACATTCTATTGGCCCAGCTTTGCAGCATTTGAGC
Organism: Membranipora membranacea; assembly: GCA_914767715.1. NCBI lineage: Eukaryota > Metazoa > Bryozoa > Gymnolaemata > Cheilostomatida > Membraniporidae > Membranipora > Membranipora membranacea. The sequence continues at coordinate 16,737,595 of OU612068.1, forward strand.
GAATGACATGAGGTTAGCTGCAGCAGCCTCACTTTTCTCCATCTTCCTTCTCTTATACTGATCTATGACAGACTCGAAACAGGCCGCAGCGTCTAGGTACAGTTTCTCAGCGGCAGGTAACTTAGGAGTACTATCTCCCTCAATCAATCGATACGAGGCTAATTCTGTCGTCACACTGAAGTGGAGATGATGTCGTAGATAGGACCAGGCAAAGATATTGAGATATTATTTTTCTGTCACAGTTAGTATCTCAATGATTGTCGGAAACGGCTAATATAATTAGGTTGGCAGTGATGACCATAGACTTATTATAGTCTATAGTATATTAAGTCTATGGTGATGACAAACCGACTGTGGAGAAGTCTGAGGCAAACTATGATAGCATAAAGGAACATACATATTTAGCTCCTTTTAATTATATCACAGATGGGAACAGGCAAAATTATCGAGATACTATTCTCTTTTTGAGTTTGATGTTTGGCGACATCTAGAAATGAACAGTTGAAATATTTGTGGGGTTTGTAATGGTAAGGTCATTAGCGATAGGGTAAAGGTTTGAGTTGTACTCCAATACTGTATGGATGCACAACCCTTGCACCAAATATCTGTAGTCAGGGGTTTGCTTGTGTTTTTTTTCACGTTTTCAGTGTAAACAGCAAAAACAAAACACAAGGAAAAACTCATCACACAGTTGTCTTAGTGCCCAGATGGCTGCAACGCTGCAGTACAATATGTTATGCCACTAACTGGCATTGCAGCCCTCTGAGCACCTAGACTAGTCACAAAGTAGTGTGGATTCCTAAAATTTTTATCTGAACTTTTTACACACTCACACTGGTTCTAGAATGATCGCTCGCTGTGCTAGTTTATTAGCTGACATGCAGACATCATAAGCCTGTCGAATCACTCTTACATCTGCGGGGTTGATGTACCACGTCATCTCTGCCTGAGCTAATAGTATATGTATAGAGATGTATCGTTTAGCTGAGCAGAGGACGTCTGACAACTGCTCCATACTGTTCATGGCTAGGCTGAACATGTCCTTTCTGACTCCGCCATACCTGTGATGATTCTCAGGACCTTTATACCATGCTGCTAGCAGATGCAGCATACCGTTGCAGTATCCATATATACCTTTACAAAATGTGACTAAATCTTGAGGAACATTTTTCCATTTTAAATTCACCTTTTTCTCCAAAACTTTGAGGGCGTCATTCAGCTTTCTCCAGTCCTGGCCGTTTGTTAGAATCATAGCATACATCGCATAGAGTAACATATCGGTTACATCCTGTTTCCCCGGTTTAGTGGTGTAACACAAATGTTCCAGTGTAGACTGTAGCATTGAGTAATAAGTTGTCTCGTCTTTATGTTTGTGTCTGCTGCCGAAACAGTCATAGAACTCAAACAGGCACACAAAAAGAGCTACAATGTCTTCAACTGGTCTCAGCTTATCCCCATCTTCAGTGAACAGTAGTTGAGGTTTCTCCAACCTCTTGAGCATCGATTTGGAGCACATGATTTTGAAGTTGGCTCTGTTAGACATAAATTGAGTAGTAACTGAGCAGGTAAAGTCTGTGTTCTTCTCGGGATTATGAGGAATACAGGCTAGCCCGATTTGGATCAGCTGCTTTGTGTGGTAAAGGATAAACCTTTCCTTGCGCTGAAACGGAGATTAGAAATTAGACAGAAGCTAACTGCTCTATACCGAGCATTCTGTTTACAAAGAGGTAGAATATCTGATACATATTGAATACCTAACTGCGTTTGATGAAGGTGAGTTATGCAATAAAATGTGCAGAATATAGTGATATAAGAAGACTGAAGCTGTAGGATTGCAAAACAATGTAGTACTCATACCTTGTTGTGTGTTTCATATTGGGCTGTATCATCCTCAAATGCGTATGTCTTCTTCAGGAGGAATTGTTTGACTAGCGGATGATGTACGTTAGCTATGATATCTCGCTCAGCTCGTCTTTTCACAGCGGAGTGATGTAATGTAAGCCAGAAGTCACCGAGAAATTTTGACTTCACCTCAGCATAAAACTGCTTGTTTGTGAGATCTGGTGGGTCTACAATCTGCCAGAAAGGTAGACATTCAACTAGCAGCTCGATGTGGAAAAACTCATTTTTTCAAATTGATTTATATTGTGCGTCCTGTACCTGACCTCAAATTGAATTTTTTTGTTACACTGTTGTATCAACATTCCAGAGCTGTTTGCTACTGTAAATTATTTGGTGTAAAATGTATTGATCAGTGAATATAAAGTCACTAAATAAATAAATGAATGAAATAGAATATAACTTACTCCATGAGAACAAAACAAAACAGATTAACCAGTGTAAATGAATGCATACTTCACAGAGTGGTCAGGATCTATCATATTTCATGGCACTCATTTTTTGATTTTGCAAGAAAAAAGAGGAATTCCTGTAAAATTTTTCACTATTGCTGTAGGTCATGAATAGATCAACTAGACCACTTACCTGATAAAGCGCAGTCAGTGACGCCCCTCCCTCGAATAGACTGATGGCAAGCAGCACATTCTGCTGAAGAGAAGCTAGCCTGGAGAAACTCTCAGTGAATAAAAGCTCACTCATTGCTTCAACATCAGCACCAATATTTATCTGTAACAAAAATATCATTACCCATCAGGGGTGAGGAATTCGCAGGGGGGAGACGTTCGCCACTTAGTGCAGACTTGAAATAGTGAAATTTTTACTGCTCACTGACATAAGCTCAAAACTTAAACTATATACATTCCCAACTAAGCTAATTTAAATTGGCGCTAACTAACATCAAGTCATCGCCAAAATTGACACCAAACTTATATTCATTCGACAAGGATATATCGAAATCTGGTTCATGCATATATTGTTGTCTGGAAATTGTTCAGTGATAAATACAACAATTGAACGAATGGGCGCTGTCAGCGGTTGTTAGAACAAGTGTCTCATAGCCCATTGATCATTTCACCTTTCTGCAAATGAGCCCCGATCATGCATTTTATATATGAATATATTTTTGACTGATAAATTTGCACTGCTGATTGCTCAAACTTCACACATGAAGGGCAGATATTGGTATATATGTGTCATGAGATTCAGCAATTATCATTGCGTTCATTGGCCTAAACTCAAATGTGTGGCTAATTGGTCAGATATAGCCTGTCTTGGTTCGAAAAAAGCTTGTCAAGACAGGCTAGGTTCGATGAGCTCAAATTCAAACATGTGGCATTGGCACCGCAGTGTAACTTATTAATCCGTCATTTAACTCATGAAAATAGTCTAGAGATGTAAGAAGTCGAAGGGACTAACAGTTTTGTAGTTACCTGTGGAAGATCAGTAGTAAGCCCAATACTCAAGCTAGCTAAGTTCTGCACAGCTTTCAGGGAGAATGGGTGACCCTGACACTTGATGATCACCAATTGCTTATCTGCTGCCGACAGAGTTTCCTATAAAATCAAAGAAAGAGCCATGAACAGCCCAAATTTGAGTAGGTCTGTCTTTATGATAAGCTAATCGTGTCAATTCATAAGCTTTGGGATACAATTCCGAGCTATCACAATCTTGCAAATGTTATCGATTGGATAGAGATCGAACTTTTGACCAAGTACAAGAATAAGAATACCTCTTCATAAAACATGGCACTTGTCGTCAATCTATATTGTCAGAAGCACCCACATATACACGCTACCACTTCCATTATGTACGCCAAATCAAATGAAACCCTCTCTTTGCAGAATACTTTTTTCGTTGAATAATTCTACTATCATACATACAAGTGATGTGTTTAGAAAGTGAAGTGATTCCTCATCAGTCAAGGGAGACAGGTACACATCCTTAGTGTAATCACATATATGCTGCTTAGTCTGAGACCAGCCTGTCGAATCACTCTGAGATACCAGGGTCTGTATCCGCTGTTGAGACGTTACTACTATTTTTATCTGCAAAGCGTGAGGGAGGGAAATTTATGCTATCGGATAGGATAACAAACTGAATGCTTTTGCGGATCAAATGAATTAAATATTCCAGTATTTTTATATCTGATGGCATCTTGAATCCAAAAGCTCTTTGAATGGTGATTCTAAAATTGTTGGTATCAGTATGTTGTATGACGTTGTGCAATGTCCACAAAACACTGCAAAATGCTATCCAGGAAGCACATTTTGGTTTTATGTGAGGATAATTTATGATTGTCAGAGGTTGACAATAGGAAGACAACTCATGATTTTTTCACCCATAAATTTGGGATTCCATGTGTTTGAATTGTTGATGAATGAGCCGGGAGATGAACCGTCAGGCAAGTAAAAAGATGCATGGAGACTACTAACTTCTTGCCTATCTTGATAACAAGTTATTTTTCATTTACTTTAATTATAAACTTTTAGGAAACCTCAATAAAAAAAATACATCAACTATTTCATGTCAATATCCATTTCATCAAATATGTTTTGCCATATTGGGGATTTATACTTTCTATACATTTTCCTCACCTTGCATCGCTTCTTACTGGCTGTATTAATTACGTGGTCAAGAAATTTGAGTGTCGTCTCAGCTGACTCTGTATCAGCAGTTAAAACTTTAGATAAATCATCCAGTATAAGCACCAGGTTCTCTACAAAAAGTTGGAGAATGGAAAAATGAACATTCGGGGTCGGAAAGTTTTGAAATAAGAAATCGAAACTTGCATCTTTGCTTATTACAATCCTGAACGCAATGAAAGATTGTACAGATGGTTAACCATTAAAAACTCAAAGGGGCTGAATATAATCACTCATAATCTTGCCAGACCTACTGAGAGTATGCACCTGACTGCTGCTACAAGATCAAATTCTTTTTAAAAACTACTCACGCATAAAATTATCTGTGTGACGGTAACAATAATCTACACTTACTATCTTTGCAGTAACATAAGAAGTCACAGACTTACTATCTTTGCAATCGGATATGAGGTTACAAACAGCAGCTACTGAGTCCTGTACGGCTTTTCCTCCGGTCGATTTACCAGCTCTGTTTAGAATTAGGGCACACAGGTCAGATATATCATCAACACCGCTGTAATGAGAGAGGAGAAAGTCAACACAGCAAATTGGTTGTTACTATTATTAGGTGTTTCAATTCAACTTGTCGATTGCCGAAGCAAACATTCTGACAGACTACTTAGGGGGTCATTCAATTAAAAAAAGCCAAATCACCTTCTGGTTGAGTGAGTGAGGGATACCTGCTAGGGTCTCGTTCCCAAACTCCTCACTCATTGATGAATCTATATACATTTTGAGTGAATGATTTGGGATCATATTTGTCTAATTGAAATACCTAGTGAGCGTTAAGTTTTAGCGATGTGATAATGAGAATTTGCTTTCAAAAGTATCGCCCAATCTAATTTAAAGACCCTACATCACAGACTGTAGGTTAATTGAAAATAATATCATGGTTATCGAACATACCTTGTGTCGACATATAGAAGTGGCTTGATCCCCTCTTTCAGTATGTGTAAAGCCAAATGTTTTATCAAATGGCTCTTGCCTATGCCCGTCATGCCACAAACATTTATCACTGGAAGAAAAGAAAAAATCTTAGGATCTCACTGTGTTTTGCTACACCAAATTCTAGTCCATACTCATTTTCATCTAATTATCGTCTATGTACTGCTCATAATATTTTTCTTCAGGGGTCCATAATGTTGACTTACAATGCGTTCTCTTCTCCCTTTTATTATCTGTGTCTATGAGTTCTTGTAGGTTTTTCATCACACCATCCCTTCCGACAAGTAGAGCCTGCTCCGTGGATAATCCAAGGCGCTCTTGATCGCTTTTCATCAGATCTGAGAAATGTTTCATATCTTCAAGCACCTGTTGATAAAATATCATGCTTATGAATGTTTCACAATTGTGGGGCCTTATTATCCGTTTCTTAGAGCGTTATATTCAGGGTGAGAAGTTGATAATCGCCATACTTTTATTGAACAATGTGACTATTTAAAATGCTTCCCTTGTTGATTTATGATCATAAAAACAAAACCGTAAACGATTGTGTTTTTGCTGCCCTAAACTTGGGACAAGACAGTATTATGAAGAATAGACAGTTTTCTGAGCTCTTATTTATGCCTCCATTCGGAGTTGTCCTCTCTCCAGTTTGGCACTTTTAACCCTCGCCGCATAGGGATAACCTGCTGAAAGAGGGTTATGTTGAAAGCCGATTATGTTAGGCTATTTTTGATTCAGAGTCTGCACCATTGAAATTGCATCATTGGAGGCTTGAATGTTGATAGATCTTAATTTTAGTGACGAAACTCATGAAAAATTCTGCCAAATTGTCCGCAAAACAGGCAGAAAATGCTATAATTGACTATCCAAATACTAAAATGATTTCCCAAACTATGCCCATATGAGTTTTCAATGCTGCAGATTCTGAATTTAAAATAATTTTCATCCTATTATAAGCGGTTATCAAGATAACCCTCTTTTCAGCACGTTTTTCCTATGCGGCGTGGGTTAAAAGTACCAAACTGGAGAGAGGACAACTCCGAACTGAGGCCTAAATCAGAGCTCAGAAAACTGTCTATTATAGAGATGAACACAGACTTGTTCACTTAGCGTGTTTTGTTCAATAAGTGACACAAGGGCAAACTTCTCACACCACAATGTCCCACAAAAATAACAAAAAAGAACGATCATATCAACAGAACTCAACAGTCATAAGCTAAAATGTTGAAATTAACTCTTGACCCTAGTGCCTATTGGTTAAATGACAACAAGATTTAATGATCAAACGTTTTAACATCAGCAACTGACTTTTACTCACCGCTACATCAGCAGTTATCGCCGGAACGATGTCATTCAACAACACAACTATCTGTTCTAGAGATATATTACCCTCTCCAAGCACAAGGCCAACAAACTGTCGTAGTGACTGCGCGCCATGTAGCTGTGACTGTAGTGCTATCCCGAAATCATATCCCAAACACACTGCACCTATTCTTTCGATATCTTCCGGCAAGAGCTCTGAAATATAACTTACATCAGGAAATTTCAAAAAGGGCAGGGGCTAGTTAGTTTATTGAAAGTCCTAAATTCAATAGTGGCAGTGGAAACTAAGAAAATCAAATTAAAATGTAATCTATGGCAAAAAGAATCTAATTGGAAAAACTGCAGAGTGCTTGTTATCATCAGCTTACCATTGTTAAGGCCAAGCAATATATCAGTGATCCTCTGCCTATAACCTTGACACTTCCACTCAACGCTCCTAGCCTCTCCATCATGTTCTCTAACATCCATCTCAATACAACACTCCAATCGCCTCCGACACAGACTAAGTTTTGTGGATGAGCCTAACTATTACATGGTGGTCCTGCAACTAACTAATATATATTCATGGATTAGGGGAACACATCTCACCCTGAACAACCAAACGACGATTTTTGCATGATTACTGGAAAAACTTGTCATGTTTGTTTAGTCCAAAAGTTCAGTAATGCTACAGCTGACCTCTTGTAAACATTTGTCAAATAGCTTGCCTGTGTTTTCAAAGTTAATAACTGGGACGTAAGGCAATGCATCACATTAAAGCTGCCAGAATTTTAGCTAGATCCAGTTTCTGACACAAATGTTATATGTAAAACTAGCCATACTGTGTGTTTTACCACTAATCGATGAATTCATTATCAATGCCTGCAACTTAACAACATAATGAACTATCAAATTTTCAAATCTCATTGATGGGTGGGAAATTACACAGAGCAAGAGAGGGCTGAGGGATGACACATGGATTCCGAGATAGTTGCCCAAAACACTTTTAAATGATAGGCCATGCTATCAGGTTAAGGGATGTCATTCATATGTTGCTGTTGGATGACAAGACAGGGCAGTGCAGGGTAAAAGCAATATACTTTTACCAATGAACTAAACCTATAGGTTTAGTTCATTGGTAAAAGTCTTATTCTGGGTACAGCACCGACTTGATAAGAGAGTGATGGGCAAAAACCATGGAGCAGGAGCACAATTTTTAAAAGTCTGAGACATAAGAATAGGTGAGTTGATAAGAGCGCATTCACATGGAATATGCCAAAGTTCTATCGACATCGAAAGAATCAAAAGATATCTGTACTGTCTAAGCTTGGGAACGGCTTAGGGTCAATCAGTAAGCAGTCTCGAGGTCTCAATAAGAGTCCTCTTGAGCCAATAATTGGTCCCGAGACAGTTTTGATTTTGCACACATTCATAACACCATCACAGGTAAAAACCTGGCAGGTTATGAACAAACGTGCTTCAAAAGTTTCCATGCAAGTGACGTAAGTAAAATATATGTATGAAATAGGGCTTTCATCGGAAGTCTAGAGCTCATTTTATCTATTTGTAATAAAGGGAGTAGGAACATAGATATTAATATATATCATATGAATATAATATTGGGTTGAGAAAATAAAGATTGAACTTGGAAGGCATGTGTCTAGGGTAAGACACCGAAGTTAATAATACAGCCATGTATGAAACAGCATTGATAAGAGGGTGCCACCTATATCAAGCTCATCAAATGTAGAAGATTTTGGAACTCATTCCAAGCAAACACCATTATACCACCATACAGTTGAAAATACTTCGAAATAATTATCTCAAAATCTCAATTAATGCAACAAAAGTAAATAATTTCGTCAGGCACTAGTTCAGCAAAAAGAGATAAGTTTGACAGCCATTGCAGATAGGTCAAAAGCAATATAACGGAAGTTGTCATGACATTATGTTTCTATTGAATCCTCTTTCTCTTGCTCGATGAGGCCTCATCATCAGACTTTTCATCTGCTGTGTCTTGTACCTGCTCCTTGGCGATCATGTGAGGCACCATATCTGACATGTCAGACAATGCCTGTATTGGTGTTTTATCCATTAAAGTAATCTGCTCCACACTAGAGGTGAAATCATCATCTGATGAAGAATATTCAGAGCTGGTGCATGTGTCAGCATCTGAGAAGCTAGGAGGTTCTTGTGTTCCTTGGTGCAGCAACTCCTGTATGATCTGCAATAAAAATCATATATAAGGCCTGTACAAACTATGATGAATACATTGTACGGCAAGGCAAATCTTTATCTTTAGGGGTTTCTTCAACTAGAAGCCTAAGGGCAATAAATCAGCTTTCGGACCCCCTCATTTTTACCATTCTCTTCTATCGCAGTTTCTAATGGAGCTGGTGTGAAATCTGAGTTTTGTCCTATCATCAGAAATTCCTACTCACATGCAGAGAGGTTTCCCTCGTCAAGGGGCTGTCGGGCGGGGGCAAAAGTCTGGGGGGCTCAGACTAACAGAGAGGACACATCATGGTAATGCAACAACCAATTTTCTATGAAAATTTTAATCCTTGACATTCTAAATCTATACAATGGCTTACTGTTTGGCACACAACTACCTTGTGTTTTCTCTTAAAAAAGATCTTGAACCAAACCAGATTTTATTTATTTCAGTCAAATGCTTACCTCCAGTTCCTTCTTTACTTTATCAGCCAAAATATCCGGCTCCTCACAAAGTTCCATTATTTCTGGCAGTCTCTGAGACAGTCTCTGAAGCACCATATCATTGGGTCCAATATGGCACCGGCGATAATCCAGTCTGATGCAGCTGTACGCTTTCTTGTAATATTTCAATGCCAAGGCTCTATGGCGTCTCCTATTGGGGAGTGAGCTGTCATCTGGAAATGAAATGGCATTTGTCTTTCCTTTTTGCAACCATCATGACTTATTTCAGAATATCTCTTGTTTGTCTGAAAATGCAATCTTCAAACTTGTCCTCACACAGGTTTGCTAGCACATCAAACCACAACGAAAATATAAGCGATTGTTTTAACATACCAATCATAAGTAGAGCTCTATTTTATGGACAAGCAATAACACAATACGTTAGATAAAGAAGTTTGATACAATTTTCTTGCACTCTTGAGCAGCCGGCAGTAGAATGGCCGCAATTCAAAATGCAAACAAATTAGATCAAATTACCTGGTTCGTGGATCTCATAGAGGTGATGCAGAAGATCATTGGAATCAGCAGCATGATAATATGCATACACCAGATCATGCATATTATGTAGCTTGGCATCAGAAAAGATTGTTGCAGCATCGGACGCCAACTGGTATGCTTGTTTTAAGTATCGCATGGCTTCTTTCACCTTGCTCAGAGGCAAACCAACTTCCTCAGTTCTACAAGTACAACATGTTATATTTAATCACAGTCGATAATCTTATTGTGATTTTTATTAAATAATTGTTATCAAAGCTATTTTAGCTCTACCTGGTAGATTATTTTGTCCATTGTATCTATTGAGTTTGTTGAAATCGTTGTAGATTTAAAATGCAAGCCACAATAACAAAAATTATTATCTCAGTCAGAACCGCCATAGCTAAGAATTTATTCTTACATGAGGTGTGACCAACTTTTCATCAGCAAAGCGTATCGTTCCAAATTATGTGCTGCTTTTCCGCTACTACCTTGCTGTCGTTTTTCGTACTCGGTCTTTGCTCTTTCATGGTTGACTTTCACCTCTTCATATATCCTGCTTGCTTCATTGTACTCTGAAGTCTTATCTCCAACTTTAGCCAAGTAGAATGCCAGCTTGGTGTTCACCCTGGTGCGACAAAAAACGAAACATAAAAATTTACCCTAGCATCGTGATGATCAGACAAAATGATCTAGGCAAATACATTTTTGCAGATTTGTCAATCAAATAGCATAGCGAAGTTTCGGATTAACAGGACAAACTTGACAACTGTTCAATGCGACCATTAACTTACAAGGGTCGTAAGATTGGCACTTGGCGGACACATTTCTTAGTCTCGCGACATATGGATACCGCAGTCTTGATGTTTTCAATTCGCTTTCTCTTCTTTATCCAGGCAGCTTCAGCTTGCGTTAGTAGGATTTGGGCTGTAAAGTATTTCCTTGCCATTTCTGTGCCAGTTGAAAGCGCCTCAGAAGCGAGATGAGTTATACTGGTGTCCAAGTGTGTTTTTCTTCTCTCTAACATTTCCCTCCCTCTTTCCTCTTGGTATTTGGAATGATAACACAGAACTAATCCTTTAGCATAGTTTTGCATTACAATAGAAACTGAAGCCAGATCAGCAGGAAGTTTGGACAAGTCTGGATACAGGCGCTCATGTGAAAGAGTGTTCTCGAGTGTCAACCAGTCTTGGCTTTGAATAAGGACTATGATATAGAGGGTCCAAGTAATAGCCTTCACATCCGGTTCTACATCTGTTTGCGTGAGAAGTTCTTCCAATGTTTTGTTAAGTTGATTCTCGAAGCAGTCGTGGAACTCACAGAGACAAACAAAAAGATTCAAGATATCTGTAATGGGTTTCAATTGACTGACTTCCGGGCCCGTCCAATGGCATAACAGATAGGATGGACCAAGCGTGGCAGTCATAGCAATTGCTCTCTTACAATTGCCACAATTCTGCATGAACTTTGCAGCAACATCTGTGATGAACTTAGTATCAGCTGGGTCAGCGGGGACACAGGCTCGGCCTATTTCTGTCAGCAGATTAGAATGATACATTACATACCTCTTCATCAGCTGTAAAATATAGATCCATATGAAGAAGCAGGCATGAAGATGCAGACTAAACTCTCATGTATAGGTTCTGATGAGGGATTGTGTATTTCCACTGATATATATATATATATATATCATATGGATGAGGGGAACATATCTGACCCTGTGCAGGCGTATGGCTATTTATGTATGGTTGCCGGACCGCATTTCTCATCTCTTTATTCAGATCCTGACACAAAGTTTTATACTGATGGCATATCTCCACAAATAGCTATGCCATGTATTTTACCACTGATCCATAAATTCATATCAATGGTCATGTCACTATGAAAAAAGTATAACTCAACCATTTAAGGTAATGTCAAAGACCGATCCGAATATCAACATATCATATACCGTTAAAAAGCTGCTGAAAATGAATACCTGAACAAAAACTGGATTCAATGACGTTGTGTCATTAAGGGGAGGAAATGAGGCAGAAAACGCTGTTTTTGTCAAAGCAGATGGCGGAGTCAAATTAATTGCAAGAAATTTCAAAACAGGTGGAATGTATACTTAGAGATTGAGTTCATAGTAAAATTTGATTTTCTTTGATATATGACTAGTCTAAACTGACTTTTTACGTCACGCCATACAACGCTTTTTTTTGTGAAGCCTTGAAAATATGTGAAATTTCAATTATTAATTCAGAACGGATCATAGGCTTGAAACAAAATTAATTATGATTCTCTCTTAGAGTACACTTCAAATGTCATACATATTGACTTTCAAGAAATTACCTTGCATATTGCGAAAACAGTGGACTCTCAAATACACCTGATATTTTTCGCAACTTTTGCATAACGTCAATAATGTGCTGTCCAAATGACCATTATTGTGGCCAAACAAAGTTTTTTTGCAAGATCTCAAAAATCTTTTGGCATTTCCTGTGTGCACCATGGCTAATGAAAGCGGCTTCGTATGTGAGAACTTTCAAAAAAACTTTGTTTGGCCACAATAATCATGGTCATTTGGACAGCACATTTGATGTTATGCAAAAGTTGCAAAAAATATTAGCTGTATTCGAGAGTCTGTTTTCGCAATATGCAAGCTAGTTTGATGAATGTTAATAGGTATGGCATTTGAAGTGTACACTAAGGGAAAATCATAATTAATTTTGTTTCGAGCCTATGATCTGTTCTGAATTAATGATTGAAATTTCACATATTTTCACGGCTTCACAAAAAAAATGCATTGTATGGCGTGACGTAAAAAGTCAGTTTAGACTAGTCATATATCAAAGAAAACCAAAGTTTTACGATGAACGCAATCGCGAAGTATGGATTCCACCTGGTTTGAAATTTCTTGCATTTAATTTGACTCCCCCATCTGCTTTGACAAAAACAGCGTTTTCTGCCTCATTTACTCCCTAAACTGACACAACGTCATTGAATCAAGTTTTTGTTCAGGAATTCATTTTCAGTAGCTCGGCAGCTTTCCAACGGTATATGATATGTTGATATTCGGATCGGTCTTAGACATTACCTTAACGCCAGCACCGAGTTAACTAACCTTGTCAACAATCATCCTATCACCACTGTCCGCAGACTCTTGGAGGGAGGAGATCTTCTTCTGTAGAAATTTCCAGATGAGGGGATGGTAGCAAGAGACAACTTCATTCTTTAGTGCCCGTCGATAATCTATCATCTTGAAAACTTTGAATCTTAACCAGAAGTCATCTTTGAACTCTTTCTTTACCAGCTCAGCAAAGCTTCTGGCAGTTGATGTTTCACCAAGAACCTACAAAATATTGACAAAGGAATTACTTTTTAAGAAGATATAGCCAATGACAGCGCGTAGTCTTGTCTTATCTTGATTTCAGAGAAGAGTGTTACCTTAATGTTGGATTAGCCACAAACAAAAAATACTGGCCGCATGACAAGGCCAATGTTGGGTATTTTGACACATTGTGGATTTTAGGTGTTTTTGAACCCCATACATGTGGAGATTACTAGGACTCATGGTATGCATGCTTGAATACTCTTATGGCAAAAATCTCGCATCAAAGTCTGACACAACGGAAGATGGTTCTGTGATATGATTCCCTAACTCACATAATGCAGAGCACTGAGCTGAGCATCTCCCTCAAACATTGCCAGGGCCAGAAGAACCCTTTGTTTGAACTTGTTGAATTTAGAGTAGGTTGGAGCGTGTAAGTCTTCAGCTAGTAGACTGTTTATTGATTCAGTATCCGCTTGTGTAATCTGCACATTTTCAGTTGATAGAGTGATTTCGTTGTTGATCAATCCAGAAACAAAATGCAGAGAATAGGGATGTCCATGGCAGTTTGACAATAATTCCTCTCTGGCGGATTCTTGAAGGAGACTCTGAAAATTAAAAGGTTGAGATTAAAGGTCTTTCATGTTATTACCACGCTAAATAGTTAATCGCATACACTTCTCATGCTGGAGAAATTCGAGGGCCATGTGCATATTGCATAGTGGAGGTAGTCTGTGAATATCAGATAGAAAGTAGTTCAATAACAGCAAAACTTAATTGTAAAACCTGACAGCACTGACCGATGACATGTTTTGATGATCAATTAGGAAGCAAACACATACCAAGGCAGGTCCAAAGAACAGACGGGCCTCATCAAGAGATAAGGGATCCAGAGATAAATCTTTGGTATACTCCACCAACTTTCCCTTAATTGGCAAAGTCTGTTTATCCTCCATAGCTTCATTGACAGCAGATGCTGCAGGTCTTTTCCTTTTCTGCTGTTCTGTGCTTCCAGTGTCCTCCTCAGTAATATCAAAAAGTCGTGATTGTGTGGTTATCACCAACTTCAACTGGAAAATAATTATTTACTATAGCCAATCATGTGATAGAGCCATTTTGAATTCCCAAAACTTACACCGCACATTTCCAGAATAAGGTCAGGTCAAAGATATCTTGGTACACACATCTTGGTAATGAATATGATTGAAATCTTATCTTATTTTATGTGATGAATGGAACGGAATGAAATCTTTGTAATAATAATAAAATGAACCTTTGGAATGAAACTGATCTTGGTACACGATGAAATCTAAGCATATTACCACATACCTTACGCTTTCTATATTTAGCAGAATGTCGAATGAGATCATCAAGGAGTGAGAGCACACTTCCTGTTGATTCAGCAGAGCGCATGAGATGAGAAAGATCGTCCAGAACAAGGATGATATGATCTGAAATAGGCATTGTTAACCTGGCTGTCAGAAATAAACAACCTCAATTATAAGGGAGATGGACGAGGGAGGGCGTCTTTCAATCAAAAACAGGCAAAAATCAAAATCTGTACACTCAGTGAGTGGGCAAGGCCTTTTAGGGTCTCGCTCTCATATGGCTCACTCAATGAAGGAGCTAAATACAGTCTGAGTGGGCAATTTGGGAACTAATTTGTCAAATTGAAAGACAATGTAAGCGATGCAATAGTTTGCTCATTCTGATTGAAAGAATCCCCTGGCATGGGATTAGCATTGTCAGAGATAGTCAAACTTTAAACTTTCTGGTAAAAAATACCCAGTGAGGCTGTGAGATATATATGTCAGATCAGAAACATTATGATCCTTCACTTAAATAATCAGAATAGTGTTACTTACCGTCCTTTTTTTCCACCAAATGGTGTAAGAGAGCTGTTTTCAGATCATACTGATTACCAGGTGATCTCAAGCCAAACTTTTGCAGCATCATCAACAGTATGTCATACAATGTTTTGGTTTGACTAAAAAAAATTGTACCAGACAATGTAAATTAATGTCCCGAGGCATTTGTAAGGAGATCATTATTGTCTTTAAAGGGCAACCAGAGTTTCAAACAAGTTCTCATTGATTGATAGCAGATTGCACCTTATACATAGGAAAAAAGACCAAATCTAAATTGCATGATTATTCAGTGAGAATTCTTCTTAAACATTTCATCCATCAGGTGCTAAAATGCTGCTCAAACTCAACTAATATGGAACCTCACAGAGCAGTTTCCTGATCATGTTATATTTAGCCTGTGCTCTATCAATATTACAGAAATGTCTTTGAACCTCCCCTAAACTGAAGTATAACTCAGCTAAGAGTCAGCAACTACTTTGAGTTTTGAATGGCGTCAAAAAGCTGAGGCGCCATAGCACATTATTTACTGCCCATTTATGCATCGCTGCAAAACCTCACTCTGCTCATGTGCGAACTGTTGAGGCATACGTTCGTCTCTGCAGCATAGGGCTTGAACTAATTCACCTAGTCTGAGTACCCAAATTGGCAAAACAATGGAAACCCATTATTTGGAAATATTTAAGCGGAACACTGGTTTTGATATTTCATAACCTTGAACACTGGGAGTTGCCTTTCTTGATGGAAGGCAGCGCCACCATCTCTGTACTGCAGAGATAGACTATGTCACAAGGCTATCATGCAGGTAGAGTGGCAAAATCCTGGTTGCCCTGTAAATGATTTTTTTGTAGTAGGGCAATTCTTATGATGTACCACATATAGTACATAAACATGTACAGAAGGTGATGACTACTAAAGCGAGTCATTGTGTGGATATATATGTACCTGCAATCTACATAGATCAATGAGCAACTCCCTTCATTCATAAAGCGGAATGCCAGATGCTTCACAAGGTAGCTTTTACCGATTCCACTCATACCACAAACGTTTACCACTAAAATGAAGTAAACATTTCTAGCACCACTTTTGAATTTTGATTATCATCTTCGAAAAAGATTTGAGACAATCTCCTGTAATTCATTATGATGACTGCAGTAAAGAACATGTGTGTTGATGTTGGGAAATATGGCACCAAAAGTAAAATATCTTCATCACACTTGTGCACTTCTTGCATGTGCCATCTCCCTGTAACCACTAAGATACCAACAACAGTCAACCTCCAACAGGATCCTTTGCCAGCATGTAGCACGTTAGATTTATACGAAAACACTTGGAAACCATGTAATAAATGTTAACTTTGGACAGGCATATATCTACATAACAGCTGCGCGATATTTCCTAAACGAAACCCTATATTTATCGAGCAATAAGCAATCAATAGCTTCAAGTGATTTCGAAGGAATCAGGTTTTTGGTATCATTCTGGAGTTCCAGTCTAATTTAGAAAACTGCTATAAGGTTCACTAACAACAAGCAACAAAACATTTTCACTCAAAGTTGAGATGTGAAGGTACTAAAAAGGTACTATTTTAATGATAGTATATACAAAATAGTACATTTTAAGTACCTTCCAATCGCAACTTTAATTGAAAATGTGTTGAAACTGGGCCACTTGCTGTTATTAAACCTTATAGCAGTTTTCTAAATTAGACTGAGAACTCTAGAATGATACCAAATCTCAGACTCCTTCACAATCAATAGCTTCAATACACTCTCCAGAAGAGAGACTAACCGTGAGTGTGTCTGTCATGTTTAAAGTCCAATGAGTTTATTAGTGATTGCATTTCCCTTTCTCTTCCAATAAGTCTGCTTCCAGGAGCTAAGCTGAGGTACGTCAGCGCATCAGTGATGTAATCTGACAGCCTTTGTAACTTGTCTATTAACTGTAACAAAATGGAGGAATTATGACATTAACCAACCCGTAACAAGCTTTCAAAAAATAGGTGTGCAATAAGAGAATCATTGAGTCAATTGTCAGAAAACCTTAGTTTAAGCGCTCAAACTGTGGTGGGATAGCTGGTTGATAACGAAATGCCACTACCAGCTATCCCCCCACAGTTTGAACGCTCAATCTAAGAAAACCTCAAATTAATTTAAACCTCATAACTAACATATAAATCTGAAGGGCGGGTGATACAATATTTAGCCCCTCGCTTTCACAACAAACAAAAGCTAAGCATCAGAAAGAATATAGAATATAATATATAAATATAATACAATATAAAAAATTTCATGGTGGCAATAAATCTAAACATATGTTAGGTAAGTTGTGTGTTGAGTGCACTTTACCATCTTAGTGGTCAAAAAAACGAACTCACCTGATAGACATCGCTAACAGCTTCTCGGACTGTCTCGTTTAGTATGGGGATTATTTTTGCCATGTCGTTGTTAAATTCTCCTAAGAGTATAGATAGAAGCTCCAAAAAAGTGTCAGCAGAAATCAGCTCAGCGCTGAGGTGGGGCAGCTTGTCCTGGCATGCTATTTTCAAAATGTTAAGTGAGTCACCATCAAGCTCTACAGAAGAAAAACAAACATGTGTTGGCAATTGACCAATCACAAAGCCGTTGGTTGGAACAAGAACAGTAGTCTGATTTGAGGAATATTGAAAAGGTAAAATAAGCTGAGGAATTTCCCTAATTTATGGGTATAACTCATAACAATTAGTCATTATCAAAAGGAGCTCAATCATATGCATGCTCCTTTTTGCTATCAAAGGGCAACCAGGGTTTCACACAACCTCTGCATAGGGAAAAAGACAAAATCTAATTTGGATGATTATTCAGCCAGAATTCTTGTGAAACATTCCATCCATCGGGTGCTCGAACGCAGCTAAAAGAGAATACCACAGAGCAGTTTCCTGTTCCTGTTATTATTTAGCCTGTGCTCTATCATTATTACAGCAATGTCTTGGAACTTCCCCTAAACTGAAGTGTTACCCAGCTCAGAGTCAGCAACTACATTGAGTTTTGCACCGCGACATGCACAAAAGCTGATGATGCATAGCACATTCTTTACTGCCCATTTATGCATTGCTGCAAAACTTTGGTTGCCCTTTAAACTGTGCCCTCATATGTGTGGTAACCATAGAGTTATCCCCCCTCTATGGTGGTAACTGCCAAACTAAGTATAATTGCCCAATGACAAAATAGTCGTTTCCTCCCCCAATAAAAAATGTGATGGAAAAAGCCTTTTTATCAGAAGTTTTTCTTCAAGTTTCCTATTTTGACCTACCAGCATTCAAACCAATCATGATTTCCGCGCTCATTCCTCGAGAAATCACCATTTCTTCATCAACATCCA
Organism: Membranipora membranacea; assembly: GCA_914767715.1. NCBI lineage: Eukaryota > Metazoa > Bryozoa > Gymnolaemata > Cheilostomatida > Membraniporidae > Membranipora > Membranipora membranacea. Next base: position 16,756,113 of record OU612068.1, read on the forward strand.
TCGTGGCTTAAAACTTCGATCATGAGCCCTGTAATGATATAACTTCTCACTTTAGGAAAAGGGTTTAATATTAGGTAGTAGTAGGTAGGTCCTGTGCGTATAACAGGTTCGGCTTGTAGGTATGCAAGATGGGATGTTGAATACAATTGCAAACCTGACAGACCCAGAATTTTAAAGTTCCACGATCGCTGATATGTTTGCCTGCATTTGAAGTTGCCCCCCCCCCCCCCGATCCGATAAGCTGGGTATTAATTATAGAGAGGGAGTCAACTGGAACAAAGTTAATCCAACTGCAAATCAGAGATGGGGACAGATGGCAGTAAGAGAGATTAAAAAGGAGTATTTGGCCCTCCAACCTAACATTTCCCACTCTAATATAGTATTATCACGACAACAACATACTGATATGCCGGGCCAGTGGCAAAGGGCGGCAATTTAGAGCGACACAGTTGGTTGTGACATCACAATGGGATTGGGATTTTATCACAACCATAAGTCAACAGACATATCACATTCTCACAGGGTGGAAGTAGCCTTGTCACTCTGCCCAATGATGTTTTTCGTATCAATCGGTCGAAGTGACAAGGGTAGAGTGGAGGCAGTGTGCTGCAATAGGAACTATGAAATATGGGTACTAGCAATCAGGGATATTGTAGCATTATTTGGGATGACATGTCACAATTTATTATAGCATTATCACAGCAGCATATACTGATGTGCCGGCGAATGGCAAATGGCAGCAATTTAGAGCCATTGGACAACGCCAGTTTTGCTGTCAGATCAATGTAGTTCAACTGTCTGATATCAATGCCACTAAACTAATAGTCATACTGGCTTCATTTTCAATGGTGAGTTTGAATCTATGATCAGGTTTTGGCAAGCTGATTGAACCTTTGTGGGTTTTAAGAGCACACCTTGACCATGATTTCTATCTTAACCCTATATCCGCCACAGCATTGATGGATCAGAACCGGGCAGTAAATACGACCTTGTAAAGGAAGGAAGGGAGGGTAGGCAATATATTAAGCAAGCCTTTGATACTGTTATTATGTTTTCTATGTGCTTCTGGATGTGTTCATTGAAGCTCAAAAGACCAATATAATAATACCCTGCAAGAGGGTCCTCAGACCATGCGGGGTGGGAGAGTTTGGGAGCTCTCATTTGTATGGGCATTTAAGTTAAGTTACTCCTGGAGGGTAAAACTGTGATAGCAGACTAATCTGTATGAAGGTGGTAGTTTACTAGGATACTATTTGTATGGTTTAAAATATTATTGTTTTTTCAGACGTTTTTGTAGATTTGTCCCGGAAACCGCTAACACTGTTAAAACAAACAAAACTCATCATCGTCAAACCCCAGATTGAGACAAAACGCTTTGTACAGAAAAATTTATGTGATGTATCTATTGCTAAAACCAACTTATAAATTGTTATTATATTATTGTATTATTATATATTTATCATGAAAAAAATGAAAAAATCTTGTTTGTTGGCCAATTAGGGCGATCCTGTATGTGAATTTGAAAAAATCATGAAAAATATCAGTCTAGACTCTAAAAAATCAAAATGGCATTGAACAGCATGGCACAGACTAAAACAGTGGAGTATGCATCTTATCTTGCAAATAAAGAAAAAGTGGTTCCGTCACAAAAGTTAGAGAGGTGAAGACTAAAAATAATATCAATTGACTCCCATTAATTAATTTTGCTTGAATGTTTTCTCCACAGTTTGTCAGTAGCTTCATCATGCCCTGTTCTTATTTATCGTCTCCTATTCAGTCCATCATGACTCAATTATGACTCATAACTCCATCATAACTCAATTATTAGCACATACCTCTAGTCCGGTTAGTATGTGTATGCCTAATTTCTAACCCTCTTACTGCTGGTAGCTTCTTCTGATAATGGCAGCGGTTCTGTGACAGCAGCGGCAGCTTCCTGTGTGATGTCATCATCAGATGATTCTCTCTCAGAACTACTACAGCTATCCAGTTCAGATCCAGACATGTGTATATCATCCTCTCCTTCTCTCTGAGCCTGCTGCTGTACTATCTGATCCATATAATAAAATTGGAAAGGATCACAAATTGCTTCTGAAGGACATCTTGCAAAAAGGGTGGTTATTCATTCGCTGAGGCACCTGCTAAGAGTGTGAATTGCCATTGCCATTTAGAATTAACCATTTCAGCAAAACTGATGACTTGGTGTGGACACATTTTGAACTTGGATCTAGTTTAATCCAATTTGCATGCATTTGAGGTTACTTCCGGAGTCAAATCGGAGCTATCTGAAATGCAGGCTAATTAAACTTATAATTAATCTACTCTAGAGAATGAACTTTAATTGGCAATTAATAACTACAACACCCCACCCCACCCAGCAAACGGTGAACATTATGACAACGTTTTGCATAGAAATATATTTAATATTACATTCTGCTAACGTTCGGCTAACATTGTGTAAAAATGATAGGCTTTGGTTATTGTCTAATAGGTTACGGAATGGTAATCACAATGTTCAGATTCTGTTATAGCAAAATCTTCAGAGCTGAGTATTTGTCAAATGTTATTTTTAATGTGATGACAACTTCATTATGTAATGACAAGAAAACAGCTCATAATTAACACTTAAATGTTGTTATGATAACGCTATAAAATAGCATTTGATTGTAACAATGTTATAGCATCGCAGTTCTTCCATCATGACAACATTGTTTTATGATCATCTTATGAGGATTATTTTATAACGCTGTGACAACCACATTATAACCAATGATCTCGCTAAAATCAAAAGGTATCATAGTAATGTTTTTTCATAACACTGTCACAACATTCAGTGTATTCTCTTATCATAATGCTTACACATCTTCATCACCATAATGATACGAGAGTGTTGTATTGCCCTCTCAATTAAAAGCGTGACTGTAATGCTTTGTTATCCAAAAGGTCTGAAAATAATTTATTCTAAGGTTTGAGATGACACAAAAGGTTTGAAAAGAGCCAGTTCCCAATGCCCCATAGATGACAATCGATGCCTAACTGGTGAAAGCCATTCACATGATCCCAAACACTAACAATTATTCACTAACAGTAACAGTGCTCAGTTCATTGTTAATTACTGAAAATGTTACATAATGTTTTCTTGAGAAGCAGGGTTTGAATGAACATTACTACACACATCTCAAGATAAACTGGGTCAGAAGCTTGTTTGCCAGCCAAAGAAGAAGTAAAGCTTAGATAATTCGCCATGATCAATCTCAGCTTAGGGGAATCTCTATTTGTATCAGTATCATAGATCTGATTCATGCAGATAAATTTTCAGATGGAGCAATGCTGTCGCAATTACCCATTAGCAGTGTTTTACTCATTAGAAATGTTGATGCTGACATTTTTTGTAAACCACAGCCCTACATTTCACTACATGAAAATCTTGATTATTAACCGCACTCATTCTAAGTATAGACTTGTTTGTCATCATTTTATGCACAACTTTCTTGTCAAGACTTGCACAGCCAACCAGCTAATCGACGAGCCTCCATTTTGTATCAACTTATATTTCTGTTTTACGCTGCGCTCCAATTTATCCTTACGATGTAGCCTGCAGCATTATTACAGACACAGTGTCACCGCACAAGTTGTAAGTTTTGCATTATTTTATACCATACACTTGCTTTGATGTTTGATTATTATGAAATAATTCTTATGTCATATTGTAATATGCTACCGGTATCTCAAGTTGTCAAATTTTATGTCAATTACGGACTGAGTATCTGTGCTTCCTGCTTCTTATAGACTTATTTCACTTCCTTAGGTAGAGATTATTATTACTTCTATACCAATTATCCTAACTAGGAAGAGTTGCGCAACATATGTAAGAGGGCGATAATTTTGTAAGTTTATTGTGTATTTACATGTAGCATAAGCACATTATGTTCATCTGTTCATTGTCCCATCGCATTGTTATTTTATGGTCATGTCACAGTGTTTCATTATGTAACGGCCGGAATTTATCGGCTACTAAATTTTTATCGATTAATGACATTGATAATTACTAAAAATATCCTGCTTGTATTTTAAACAATTTTCCAAGGAATGTTCTTTCCAATGCATAAATGAATTGTTTTTAATTCACAGGGTACAACAACCAATAAAGTGTTCGTTGCCGACCCCTTCGATGTGTATGCTATCTAGCCTAGCGTCTCTATACTACTACTAGTACACTATTAATTCCGAACGGATTAATTTCACCGCGGCAAAGGATTGAAACAGTCAGTACTCCCAAGAAAATGGTAAGTTGCCCCCTATTATGTCAATAATCATTAATGTGATATGCGTGCCATTTTTTATGCGTAGTTTTTTTTATCTTCCTGTTGTTTTGAATTGTGAAGAGATTGACCCTTGTTGCAAGTTGAGGGCGTTTTGTTTGATTGTAAAGTGCATGATCGTATTAAGCGTACTTTCATTGTATTGGCACCTCTGTGTCAGTAACTGGATATAGCTAAAAATCTGGTAGCTTCTACTTGATTGATTGACATGCTAGTAATACCCTTTATAAACTCAAGCAAGCTACTTGACTTCAGTTTTACAATGCTCGGCTGTAGGAAGTTGAAGGAAGTAAGACTGTGTGTGTGTGTAGGAGATGCAAAAATTCATTGTCAAATTGATATTCTATTGTATTGTAGGGGCACTGATACAGCAGTGTTATACCAAGAAGGAAATAGATGTGAAAATAGCCGACGTACTGAGAGCTGCCCCTCACTAAAAGGGTGGCAAAAAATAAAAGGTAACTTTTTTGAAGGACTTGATATATGATAAGAGTTCCCTCAATTGAATTTTTATTATCCTAAACATGTTTTGCATGCAAATATTCTGGCAAGCACAATTAATTTCAAAGGATTGACTTCTGAATTACCAATTATTTTTTGATATTTTGCATTTGAGATTTAAATTCAACTTGGAGTTGTAGTAGTGACACTGACAAAGGGCAGACAGCTCAGTATTCACATAATAAACCTTTTCTCACATTGTCCCTAACCACTTAGAAATATTTGCTGAAATTGTTTTGTAATTATTTGCGGTATTCATAAAAACCATCGCTATAATCCATCAAATATGATATAGCTACGAATTTGAAGTGTAATTTATTGTAATATATATCTAACATATCCTTTTTTCTATTTTCTGTTACAGCTTCTGTCTAACAGGGCACAAAGGAATCCCGAGATGATTGGATGACTCTGATGGATAGATGCTATATTCTTCCCATTTTCCAATACTAAACTTTCTTATCTTCTTCCCTTATTTTCATAAGTTTTTGCATCATTTCAATTGAATGCCCCATGCATCATCAGTTATTACAACATATTTTGTTCTTATTTTTGTGGATTTCTTATATTTTGTGGATATTAATAAAATGCAGAATTATTACATGATGATTTGTAATTTTATCTTTCAAGATTTCATGATCTTATAAAGTTGCACACTACTTGTCTTTGATGCAGAGTTTGATAAGTTATAATTTTGATTAAATTATTGACAATTAAAAAATATGCATGTAATAATATGGCAATGTTGCCAAAATGTTACCATGCCATATAAATAGGCTTCCTCATGAAGACGATGCTGCACCATCATTCTTTAATGTTATTTCATAACATTTTTATAACATGGAAATCTGCTGTCACCTAGAGTTATTGTAACGTTATAAAATAATGCTCTCACGATGTCGGGTAACCACATTTGAAAGCTGTTAATCAGTAATATTTAAAATAACATGACCATAACGTTAAAACGTGTCCACAGTTTTCGCAACTATAACATCACGCAAAAACGCTCTGACGAGGAATCTTGAAGGTTATAGCAACGTTATCATACTGTTATAGAAATGTTTGCCGTTTGCTGGGCACCACACCTCACCACGCCACCACCCCACCACACCCCACCACACACCATACTGACTATACTATAATACACTACACCCCACTCCACCACACCCCACCCCACCACACCACAACACACCATACTGACTATACTATAATACACTACACCCCACTCCACCACACCCCACCACATCACACCACACCCAACCACACCACACCACACACCATACTGACTATACTATAATACACTACACCCCACTCCACTCCACCACACCCCACCACACCACACCACACCACACCACACCACACCACACCACACCACACCACACCACACCACACCATACTGACTATACTATAATACACTACATCACACTATTCTATATGTGAACTCACCAGTAAATTCATCATGGCTTTATCCTGCAGTTCCTTCATGATACCCACAAAGTTCATCATTTTAGGGAATATAGTTATAAGTCTGGTGAGAGTCTGATCATTAGCAGTGAACTGACAACTTCTGTAGTTGTGAAATATCAGGTTATATGCTCGATTACAGAACCGGAACGCATTCTGTGAATATTTCTTCTTTGAGATTTTTGACACATTATCTGTGGGAGCAAAATAAGTTGGATGATATAGTAGCAGACATTCACAAAGACTCACAGAGTACCTCCAAAGATCGGTTCTATTCCATAAAATCAGCTTGTATTCATGTATTAGATTTTACTTCAATAACAAGCTAAAGAAATCAACAAAAGAACATTCAAATGTCAGAAGATTGTTGAAAGAGAAATGGCACTAGATCTTGGCTTACACATATTGGCAAAAGCCTCATATAGTTAACATGTCAAACATGTTTGATATGAATGAGAATAGCTCTTGGCTTGTGGTTGAAGGAGGGTTAGAGTGATTGTGACAGAATCAGGTTTGTGGTATCCTCCTAGAGCTTACAGTCCAATTTAGAATGCCGATCTTACTTTTCAAATGGCCTGAGGCCCAGTTTCAACTGATATAACTCAAAGTTAATGGTACAGTATTCTAAGTTAGACTGAGAACCCTAGAATTATACCTTATTCTGTCGCAATAACTTTAATAAATACATACACACCTCCAAGTCTGCCGTAGAATTCAGCCAGATAGGAGTTGCACACTCCATGATCTTCATATGCCCGGTAGAGCATTCTCTTTGATGTCGTCCCTAAAGCCAGAGTCTCTTGTATAGATATTACCTTCCGACCAACGTCAGCAGCTTCTTTCAGTTTCTGGATGGCATCGTCCAACTTATGATCTATGTCCGCTCTATGAATATAATGAAATTTGATATTATTTTATTATATCATTTTATAGGATTAAACATGACGAATAAAGCTAGCTGTATTGTTGGGCAGAATGGCAATCAAGTAGTGACTAACACCTGAGAGAAAAACCTCTTTTCTCTAATTACACATGTTAGGAGCAATACTTTTCACAAGAAAACTATATATGAGCTGTACACCTAACACTAATATGGCTATTTCATGAGTAAATTTGGAGAAAAGGAACAGCCTGCTGGGACAGTATAGGTAATATGTGTTGCATTCTTGTCTTCTTGATAAGCTGGAATACTGATGTGTGTTTGGTTAGTTGATGATACGTTCGTAAGATCCGATAACAATGTGTTTGATGGACAAAAAAATACCTTGAAACAGTACAATCTGCGAAAATTAAAAAATCAATAGTCAATGAGTACCAAAGTTTTGGGATTAACTCACAAGAAAACTCCCCAGCTTCTGAGCAGTATGGCATATGCCAGCATGTTGTGACCACCTTTCTCGCTCCTCTCCATATTCCTCTCAGTAATCACCTCTAATGCTTTCTTACGATAAAATCCACTCTCCGTGAACAGATCTCTGGTCTTTCCAAACACAGACTTTCTGTACCACTCGCACGCCTCCAGGAACCGGAACTCAGCCAAACTCTCATAGACCCTGAAATGAGAGACAATTATGGCAAAAAGGAGGGGGGAGGGGTTCAGCAGGGCAGTGAAAAGTATGCCATGAACAGGATACAAACAGCACTATATGCAGAGGATGTCTTAAGAGATAGACTGTTGGTTGCACTCTATACCCTTTTCGGTCCATTTTTAGCACAAACAAGTCTACGGTCTAATATCCAAAACCTGTCAACTAATATGTGAATTCTTTAGACTATGAAAACGGCCCTTTTTGAGAGAAGATATATTGGAAATGAAAAAACACATCAATGTCGTGAAGTGTTTGGAAAGAATACCTCATGATATTATGTATACAATAATAGCATGTGCGGAAAAGAGATATTAACAGCCACAGTTAACTATTTCAAAAACAACACTAACGTTGGTTCAAGAACTGGTACTTTGTCGATTTCTTTCTTTGCCTTTCTGCAGATATTGAAAGCTTTGCCGATCACATCAGGGGATCTTGGCCTTGTCTGCTTCATAGCTTCGGCCTGAGCTATCATCACATGGACGGAAAAGTATTTTCTAACATGAAGAGATTCAGGAGAAAGATATTTCAGATTGAGTGCGGTGATGGTCTCATTCAGTTCTTTGTCTCGTTTGTCGAATAAGTCATCGTCGATACGATCTTTCAGCCAGGGCGCTCTTACAAGATATACAGCAGTAGTGTAATGGTGTAGAGCTTTACAGAAGTGAAAGAGCTCTTGTGATGAGCTGACAATCAACTTTGGGTTTTTGTCTTGAGGCGGTCTGTCAATGATGGACTGCAAGCTCCTAAAATCTTTATCTTGAACCAAGACGAAAAGATACATGGACCACAGCAAAACTCGATGTAGAGGGTCGTTTGTGGGTTTAAGTACAGCTTCTCTCATCATATCTAATAGAAACCCGCCGAACCCGTCATAGAACTCATGCAAGCATAGAAATAGATGGAGTATATCAGTCACTGGTCTGAGAGTTTCACCATCCACAGTAAACAGTAGTCTAGCAGGGTCATGTGCGTCTGCTAGTTCGGTTGTCATCAGCTTGAAGTTAGATTTGTAGTGCTTAAACCTCTCACAGATTTGCTTCAGCGAACCTCTACTAGGTGGAGATGAAGACACTATTGTCTTTCCGATAGATATAAGTTCACCTATGTTATGTTGCAGGCATCGATGCTTCAACTACAAGAAAATGAGATTTGGAATTGACAATAATATTTTTTCTTACCTCAATGATTAGCAAAACAACTGGGGTTTGTCCCTTTAGGAGGGGTCAACTAATACGACATTACCTGGTTAACCCCCAGTAAGTTACAAACAAAATGTTTCAAGTAAATACAGCTAAATAAAAATGAAACATGGAATTGGAAATTATAGATTCTGTATTACAGCAATGTAAAAACAAATAGGATGAAATTTCATATTGAGTTTCGAAACGGGACTGAAGAGATGCTGACTGTAGTTTTTTTCTGACGTCAAAAGTTGAGGCAGTCAGGCTGTCAGGAACTTACTTTTGTAACACTCTGATATTGTGGACTGCTTGGTTCAAGATCTAGGTAGTGTAAGATTTTTGATCTTAAGAATTTCATGATCAGAGGGTGGTGCACCCCGACTACCGTCTTTCTAGTTGCTTCTGCTTTTATGTCATTTGATTTCTTTACTCTCAGCCAGAAACCTGTAGTAAAGTCTTTCTTCACTTGTGCATAGAATGTATTGGAATCACTGTGTGGCTGAATTATCTAGAAAAAGATAAACATATCATAAATGCTTTGTCGATATCACATAGTTAATCAACTAATATGAACTTTGTATAAACCAATCATAGTTGGACAAGACAACATTGAGCATTTTAAAGCCAATCATTAACACGAAATGGTACATAGAGGAGTGAGATGTGAATAATGGCATAGCGGTAAGGGTACACTAGCTTCACTTCCGGTTCGGGTTAAACACTAACTAAACAGTCAAGAAAAATTTTTTTCACCGCACTCCATGTACCAACGAGTAAATAATTCCAGTCAAGTTTGTACTAACGACTACTGGTGTAGGTAAGTATCGCTTGACTAGGGGAAATTTCCATGAAGTGCAAACTGTAGGAAACATTGTCTCAATCTCATTCAGCACAGCTGATAACTATTAGGTTTGTCACTTTTAACATTTATTGCTCTTGGTAAAGATTCTGTGGCACTTGTATGAGGCAAGACATGGGTCTGAAGCTAGTCACTATAACTGTGCAAACTTTTATGAAACATAATAACAGCAAATTCATATCAGGATAGCGTACCTCATATAGAGCTTTAAATGTGATATCCTGCTCAAACAAACCAACAGTCAACACGACAGTCTTCTGTAGAGCTGACAGGTGCTCATATTCTGAAGGGTAGAGCTTAGTGAGGATTGTACTGTCAGCCTCAAGGTCAAGTGTACTCAAGTTTGTGACCTCTGCTGTCAGAGTGAAATCACTCTCTGCCTTGTTCTTCAGTAGTTGTAACATGTATGGATGTCCATTACAGTACTTCACCAGCCTCTCCTTTTGATTCTCCGCTATTGTGTGCTACAATCAAGCACAGTGTAAATCTTATATGGGTCTCGGACGGAATGGCGAAAGAGAGTGAAGTATGAGTTTATTCCATATTGCCATATTCGTTTTCATGTCTCAGCATCTGAGACATGTTTCTTCCTTCAACATCTGTTTGTCTGTCTGCACAAATTTGAAAAAAATGTGGTTCCAGATGCGGTTACAGTTAAAAAGACATTTTGCAAGGATCAGTTCTTTCAAATATGGCACTGCAAGACTGTAGATTGGGGCAAGAGACTTTTTTTGGCTTTGGTTGCTCCACCTTTATTACACTTCAACCACAGAGAGCAAGTAATCCCTCATTGAAAGTCAAGTTATCAAGAAAGAAATAAAGGGACCAATGAACAATCAAAACTCTTACCAGCGATGAGCTCAGAAACTCTACAGCGTGCTCATGTTCTAATCTGCCTAGTGGAATGTCTTTTGTGAAGTCCTTCATCGTGTTCTTTACTTCCATCAGTTCTGGTGATTCTGACTTTCCATCTGACATCACTGTCATATGTGCTTGGCTTGACACAACCATCTTAAACATCACTGACGTTTTATTTTTCCATAGACTTTGTTTCTGTTGGGAGGAGAGCAAACGATTCACAAACTTTTGTAGAATAAGGTTCCATATGGTTATTTTTTTCGATTCCCAGGAATACCCAATTAACGCAAAATAGCATAAGCTTTCGATCATATCATCTTATCTACCATGAATTACCGGGAAAATGATGTGTTGCTGGTGAAGTGATATATATTTGGGTAGAGATATTCTCAGCCCCCCCCCCCCCCGCCGCTCGATAATCACATCCTTCAACACACCAAAATTAATGCCAATACCAATCATACCAATGCTAATAATTATAATAACTACAGACTTGACACTAATACCTGATCCCCAAATATGCTTACCTTGCTTGAATGTACAGCTTTTTTGATAGTGTTTAAGAAGTCATTAATAAATTTCAGAACCTCGTGAGTCTCCCTTGTTGAGGTCATATGGGACGCCAGATCATCCAGGATCAATACTACATTACCTGAAACAAAAAGTGGCTAACTGCACTTGATTTTCATGAGATGGAGTTTTATTACTTCAATTCAAAATATTGCAAAGCAATTCTAAAATTTCTTCTCTTTAACTTTTAAATGACATTTTTATGGACCCAACCAATCATTCATACTGTCACATTTCAACATTTGTTAGTATTCACTCACATTTATTTTTGCTTTCTAGAAAATCTAGAACGCGTGGGTTTTCAAGAATGATGTCTCCGATCCGTTCTCTCCTCTGGCTAAAAAATATATACATCAGATGCAATTTTTTTATGACACAACATTTATTAGAATCATCTAAAAATATATCCATTGGCGTTGGGTTTCGTGGGTGCTCGCTGTTCAAGAGAGAGGTTTGCCTTTTGATTCGGATATTGTCCATTTGTATAATAATCTCTGATTACAACACTTAAACACAGTGTAATGGAAAGTAGAAACCTTCATCTTTGAGTGAACTAACCTGACATCTAGGTATATAACTGCAGCCTCTCCTGCGTTCATCAGCTTCAGTGCCAAATGTTTGACTAGATAACTTTTACCTATACCAGCCATTCCACAAACGTTTATCACTGTAATCGGGACAAAATGGTTATGATGAGGTTCTATGGCTACAATGCAAAGGACTACAAATGAGAATTTAAGATTACATATTCTTAGAGGTAGCAGGGTGGGGTTTCTTTGCTATATCTTCTTCTCTTAAATAGTCTTTGCAAATAATTTCGTAGAGCTGCCTCTCTTCTTATGAGTTCTTTTGAATCTAAAAATACTCCATTTTCTAAACAACTCTAGTCAACAAATACCAATGACGGGTGAGTTGGACTAAATAATAATTTCACCCAGATTGATTTTTCTATTGAAAAGTTTTCTCAGAGGCAAATTTATCTTACATCGAGTGTCAACATCTTTATCAAAGTCCAGGTAACTCAGCAGTTTTTTCATTTCATTATCTCTCCCATACATCTTACTATCTGGTGTGAGCCCAACATATTCAAACTCAGATTCGATTGAATCACAAAGTTCGTGTAGCTCATCCAACAACTGAAAATGGAACCAGTAACATTTAAAAACGGAGAAGAATTTTCAATACCGAATTCAGTCAGATTGAGCTGGATTGTACTTCAACCTAGATACAAGGATGATTAACCAGAAAGCTAAACATGACAATATTTTAAATTCTGCATGGATGCTGGTTTGAAAAAAAATAATTACAAGGTAAGCTAACCCAAAATTTGTACATACTTTATGTTCATCCTTGACTGGGAAGATTTTGTTCATTGTCAGCGCCAGTTGGCGAAAGTTGTTGCTTAAATGATTTAGAAGAATGTTGTAGACATCCATAACCTTTGAGGCGCCCATCAACATGCTGACTACTTCTGCATCCAGTCCAAGTTCTGGTGAAAGAAAACTTGGCTTCATTTCCTCAAGAGTATCTTTATCTATCGCTGAAAGCAGTAGCCAATGAATCTGTTAGTGTGGTGAAAGAATACTGTAAATTTGAATGAATTTTATTTGGACTGTCCATAGCAATGACTGAGTGTGAATGAATCACTACACTAGATATGCTACAGTACTAAGTTACAGTTGGATATAATAAACATTGATCAACTACTAATCAGAGAGATAAGAGCTAGATCTAGATGTGACCAGGGAGAATTCCGCCAGTTGTGACTGACAGTACAAAGTGGTACATTTGCTTTTTTGGGGCTGGACGAGACCTTTAGCTTTGAATTATATAATTAACCACAAAGAAAATTTTTTCAAATGTTACCATTGTTTAGTCCTGTTAACACGTTTGTCAGCAGTTGTCGCTGGCTTATACATTGTGAACCCACATCTGCGACACTTGAGGACTCCATCATAGTTCACTCTGGCTGTTTTCCTCAAACACTTGTTTCCTCATAATAAACCGATATTGCTGACATTCTACAAAAAACAAAGTGGCTGAATTTCTCATATAAATGAATACTAAATACAAGCATATCCTCACATTATGCCGTGACAAACATCAAGAGAAAACAGTTATCACAAAGCAAGAATGAACACAAACCACAACCAGAGAACATGTCATTTTTGGCCGTACACTTCAGAGCAATAGATCAAGTTTGATCAATTTGCCTGCATTCAATGTTGCTCTTCCTCCACTGGTAACGTCTGTTCACCCCTTTACCTGCGGCCTGAGCAGTGAAGGGGAAGCAACTCTGAATGCAAGCAAATGAATCAAACCTAATCTAACATAGCAGCTGGTATACAAAGTGAAGAGAACACTATACCAAACAAAACATCAATAGCGGTGAAATACTATTATCAGAGTAATAGACAAGGCCACCAATGTTTGGCCTGCATCCCAGGCTACTTGAAGGGCACTCTGTGGATTGGGTCAGGACAATACATACTCAAGGGATGTCAAACACATGCTTTCAAACTCAGACACACAATGTGACCGTTCTCAGGATAGCTGACCATTATCATCCCGCCTTCGAATTATGTATATTACGCACAACTGGATTCAAGTAATAAATAGCAAACTTCCCCAGTTTGATTTTAGAAATGCAGTTTCATTACTTGAATCCACCATGGCATGGGGGCTTCCTGTATACTCAACGTCATTCACACCATATCAATATCAATATGGACTTCATTAGCCTGCTTTGACCAGCCTGTCAAGACAGGCTAGGACAGCACATGACCATTGTCTGCGATGGTATAGTATGAGTGTATGAGCAGCACTAACATTATTTTTCACGGAACAACACTATGGCTGAAGCCAAAGTGATGGTAAGAAACTTGGATAAGTAGAGTTGGAGGCCCTAGGGCAAACCGGGGGGCTGTCAGGGCTGTATCCTAATGATGGCATAAGGATATTGGCGCATAACTTATTGTTTGACCAATAAGCACTACCAAACTTCTGATTATCTAAGACTGTCTCGCTGTCATTCATACTGTCTTTCACGACATTCTATATCAGAATACATCCACAACTTCCTACATTCGGTCGCTCCAGCATGAACAGTATGAACACTGCCCACGCTCACTCTCCGACTGAATCTTGATTTTCAAATTCACTGATTACAGTTTGGAGGAGCTGTTTTTGAATAGGAGGACATGGAAAATTGTCAATCGGATTATCACCGTAATTGAGTTCTTGCCTTTCAATGACTGAGATACCAGTGGATGTAGATATTAGAGCTTGACTGAGACACCAGTGGATTTAGATACTAGAGCTCTGTGAAAGTGAATAATTGGTCTAAAATTTCCACAATATAATGATTAATATTAGTCCAATTGATAGGATATAAAGAGAAAAAACCAGAATGAAATTAGGATGCATAAAAACATGCTAAATTTGAGGCACTGAACTTATGATTACCCAGTTTAATACTTTTAGAACATGTTTAGATTTGTCGCTGGTTTTTTTCAGGGTTGAGAAGGTATGAAGATTCACACTTTAAGATGATTGTCAGTGGGGGGGGAGTGCAAATAATCCTGACCACCCGATCCTGAGCTAGGGCATCGTATTGCATCGCACAATCATTTTCTTGAAGAGTTAAAGAATTGCGTGTCTGGTAGGTTGAACTCTAAGTATCAAACCATATGGTTTACTACAGTTTAGTTTTTTATCCTCTTGCTAGTAGTAGCCATGTCACCAGTTTCCTGAGTGGGTACAGGGTATGAAGCTGGTTTTGTACTGACGATATCCTCATCGGAAGATTCCCTGTCTGAACTACTGTAGCTGTCCAACTCTGATCCGCGAAACTCTATTTCTTTGTGGCCTTCTTTGTACGCATTTTGCTGGACATCCTGGAAAGAAAATATTCCATGCTAGGATTTTATACGATAAATCTTGTTGTATGAAACTTCAACTGAGAGAACCAATTTTATTGATGTTCAAATAATGTCTTGCTCTTTAAGAAAAAATCTTAACAAGAAGATTAATGTAAGGATTCAAATAGGTGATTTTGTCAGAGACAGCCCAAACACAATCGTACCCCTTCCTGCTGGCCACCATAATGCAAGAGCTAGAATGCAAAAGCCAAGGAACTCACCAACAAATTTGCAATCACTTTGTCTTGTTGGATGTCAGGAATCCCCATGGCATTCATCAACTGAGGGAAATGTTCAAGAAGTCTGCTCAGCGTTACGTCATTTGCAGTGAATTGGCATCTTCTGTAGTTGCTGAAGATAATGTTGTATGCTCGATTGTACGCAGTGAAGGCCTCTTTTGTGTGTTTCTTTTTCTCTATCATTGATATTCTATCTGTAAAGGAGTTGATCAAAGTATATCACAGCAATGTTGTACAATGAAAGGGTAGATGTTCTATCTATCGGTTAGTGCACTTGCTATTCACTGCCAGGCAATTGGTGTAGCAGAAGTCATAGTTTGAGTCCCATTGGAGAAGCTTTCAAGGTTGATTATCCAGCTCATGCACCCTCGGGTGTATACATCTCCAAGTTAATACTCCAGCAAAGGGTATAAAAATCTCACCTTTCATCCTGCCGTAAAACTTTGCTTGGTTTACATGGCAAACAGCATGGTCCTCATAAGCCCTGTATAGCAATCTTTTTGATGTTGTGCCAAGCGCCAATACCTCATGAATTCTAATGGCTTTCCTGCCTACTTCAAGTGCCTTTTTCAGTATGGCAATTGCATCTTCTAGCTTATCCATTTTATCAGCCCTACAAGAAAATGGTCATTGAATCCAGTGATGGAGAAATATCAATTAAATAAACTCTCATTTACTCACACACGAACTTGAGCTTTAAAGTACTTACAAAAGAACACCAAAGCTCCTGAGAACATTTGCATAGGCCAGCATTGCATGTCCACCGCATGCACTCCTTTCTAAATTCCTAGCTCTGAAGCCTTCCAATGCTTTTTGATGGTATTCGAGGCACTCTTCAAACTGATAACGTGACTTTCCATATATCTGTTTGCGGAAGAGTTCGCAGGCCCCAAGGAATCGCATCTCAGCCATACTTGAATATATCCTGCAATTGATGATAGGGATAACATCAAACCAAGAAAAATACTTGTGTAGTTTGTGTCTTGTTCAGAAACCATATAAATCATAGAACTGAAGGTTAGAGGGTATGAATACATGCATCACAGTAATGAGTCATAAATGAATAACAATGCAACAAGCACTAGTCTTTCTTTTACACTTACGAGGATTCGAGAGCTGTTATTTTGTCAGCCATTTCCTTCTTTGCGCTCCTCACTATCTTAAATGCTGCATCAATAACCTCAGGTGATCTGGGTTTCGTCTGTTTGAGAGCTTCTGCTTGAATTGAGTACACCTTTACAGTGAAATACCTCCTGACATTGATCCACTCTGGAGGTAGATAGGACAAGCTCAAAGCTTTCTGTGCTGCGCCAAGTTCTTTTTCTCTCTTCTCAAACAGATCAGGATCATACTTTTCTTTGAGCCAAGGGGCACGAGTCAGACAGAGCCCTGTTACGTAATGGTGCAGTGCCTTGCAGAAGTGATAAACAGGTGGCGGTGATTCACTGAGTAAAAGTTTGGGATCCTTATCTTGGCGGGGGTTCTCTATGATGTCCTGCAACGCCCGATAGTTCTTATCTTCGCAGAGAACTAAAAGGTACAGTGTCCACAGCAATACTCTGTAGATTGGTGAGTCTGTGGGTTTCAATACAGCCTCTTGCAGCATGTCCAAAAGAAAGCCACCAAACCCGTCACAAAATTCATGAAAACATAAAAATAAATGTGTGATTTCGCAAACAGGTCTCAGGATCTGGCCGTCGGTTGTAAACAGTAACTTTGTAGGATGTGGCGAGTTGGCAATGTCAATAGTCATTTGTTTGAAGCTTGCTTTGTTGCGCTGAAAGTGATCCGTTATTTCCTTCAAAGCCTGTTGATCAGGAGCTGCAGGAGAAGCAACCAAAGCTTTACCCATGTCAACAAGCTCTTGGATGTTGTATCGTATACTATTCTCCTTCAGCTGCAAAAAATCAAATTCAATATGATATGACCCTTAGGCCACAACAATTGGCATAAACTCAATACAACAAGCTGTTGTGCACTAGGTCAAATTATTACAATGCTTTGTCTTTTATTAGATCCGTGCCAACGTCTTTTTAACAGGGATATTACAAGTACACTCAGGAAGGTCTTTTACCGAGGTTAAAAAAAAACCAATAATATAACATGGTTTTTTTTGCCTCCTCCATAACTTGCAGACAGGCACCACTATATGAAGTGTGTAATTTCTCATACCAGTGTGAAAACAGACAATAGTTATATTAAAGGGCAACCAAGGTTTCGCAGCAATGCATTAATGGGTAGCAAATAATGTGCTGGGCAGCATCAGCTTTGTGCATTACGCGATGCAAAACTCAAAGTAGTTGCTGACTCTAAGCTGGGTAACACTTCAGTTTAGGGGAGGTTCCAAGACTTTGCTGTAATAATTATAGAGCACAGGCTAAATAATAACAGGAACAGGAAACTGCTATGTGGTATTCTCTTTTAGCTGAGTTTGAGTGCCTGATGGAAGAAATGTTTCACAAGAATTCTGGCTGAATAATCATCCGAATTATATTTTGTCTTTTTCCCCATGCAGAAGGTACAATCTGCTATTAATCAATGGCCATCAATGAGAAGTTGTTTGAAACCTTACTTTTACTATCTCCTTGTGCTGTTCGCAGTCTTCAGGTAACTCCAGATAACTGTTGGTTTCTGATCTTAAGAACTGCATGATGAGTGGATGATGAACACCAGCAACCGTGTCCCGAGTAGCCTTGGCCTTCTTAATCCTCAACCAGAACCCGTTTTTAAAAGCTTCTATCACTTGGCCATAGAATATATTTGAGGAACAATCTTGCTGTATTATCTACAAGGATTAGTAGCTCTTCAAAAAGTGGGACATTTAAATCTTTAGCATGATTCCATGCCAGCTTTTCAAAAATTATCCTTGTAAAGCATTTACACATTGCACTCGGCGCTTACCAATAAATCTCATATCTCACCTGGTAGAGCGCTTTGAAGCTAATATCCTGGTCAAACATAGCAACTGTGAGAAGAACCCTCTTTTGAAACTCTGTGAGACCTTTGAATTCAGCCGGGAACAATTTGGTTAGGATGGCTCCATCCGCTTTCAGGTCAAGCTCTGTCAAGTTGACTATTTCAGCAGTGAGGTTGAAATCATATTTGGCCTTTTCCTTCAAAAGTGACAAAAGATAAGGATGTCCACTGCAGTGATCAATCAACCTCTTCTTCAGGGTTTCTGATAGCTGGTGCTGAAATAGAAATGACAACCAGATAGATATACTATGGCACGTCAATAAAGCTGTAGCAGGTAAGTTGCTACATTAACCTTAAATTAGGGACTTAAGGTGGCGAGGTAACGTATCTCAATATTCAAGCAAATTGTACCATATCCTTGATCATGCCTTTCAATGCAAATTACTTTTCAAAAACACATCAGTTGTAGTACATACCAATGATTCGTTCAAGAATTCCAAGGCACACTCATTGTCCAGTCGATCCAAAGGTAGGTCTTTGGTGTAGTCTTTCATCAGGCTTTTGATCTCTGTCAGCTCTTGAGGTTCTGCCTTTGACTTCCTCTCAGATGACTGTGTGAAATGTTCATGACTTGTGACAACCACTTTTATTGGAACACCTCTGTTTTTCTGAAACGTTAATGAAGCAACTTTTTATTTCTCACATAAATTACGAATCTCATCACCTGCCAAGCACCAGCATTGTTAAAAAAGAGGTACTTATTGTCTTGTTGGGGTGTTTAGTTTTATTATCATACATTCTGCCATGCCAGTAGTTGGACGAGGTGATCACGGACAATTATATTACGCGGGTAACATTTCACTCTTTCTATATGTGGGTTACCACTTACCTTGCTTCCATGAACCTTTTTCTTAACATCCACAAAGAAACTGTTCAGAATCTTCATCAGCTCTGAGGCACGACATGCTTTAGACATGTGTGAAGAAATATCATCCAGAATCAAAACAATCTTGTCTGTAAAATACAATACATTAGACTGTAAACTTAGTGATCATTAGGAGTTACCCTATTATGTATATGAATGACGACTCACAACTTAGAATATTCAAGTCGCTGGTTTGGATTATGACATGAATTGAGACGCCATACTTTTTTACCTTGCTATATGGGTCCACTGATAGTGCGTATTTTGTAGAGTTAAGACAGTGAAAGAAAGACTAACCATTTCAGAGTTATCTGAAAATAAAACAATACTTACTCCCACTTTTCTCCAGCAGATAGTTTGTGATCTCAGAATTGCCTATGAGAATCTCACCCATTGTCTCTTCTTTCTTTTGACTGAAAAGAAACATCAAGTGACCATCACCCCAATCCTCACCCCAATCAAGCTCACATTTTCACACCTTTATATATCATAAAAGCATAAAAATATAGCATAAAAAAAATAGGATTAAACCGAGCTAATGACACAAAACGCAAACAAAATTTACAATTCGTTTTTTTTGTACCAACGCAACATCAATAACTGTCCAGCAGGGGTATCTCTTATTTCTTTGCTATGAGAGGGTCGTTATTCTGACGGCAAAAGCTGTACTGTTAATATCAACTGCCAATTAAGATGCACCGTGTGACTGAAAGCTCGGACTGAAAGCTTGGACTGAAAGCTCGGACTGAAAGCTCAGACTGAAAGCTCGGACTGAAACCTCGGACTGAAAGCTCGGACTGAAAGCTCGGACTAAAAGCTTGGACTGAAAGCTTGGACTGAAAGCTTGGACTGAAAGCTTGGAGTGTAACTAAACTCACCTGACATCTATGTATATCACAGCAACTTCACCTGCATTCCTCAATTTCAATGCCAAATGTTTGACAAGATAACTTTTACCCATACCCGCCATTCCGCAAACGTTTATCACTGTAATATGCATAGCTAACTATTTGACATAGGAACATATGCATGAAAAATCCATGTATCACTATGCATAAGGAGCAGAGAAGAGAAGGCAATTACTGAAAATTTAAAGGAATGGTTGCCTCAGAATTTCACTATTCTATAAAATCACTAGAAGAGGCAACAAAAACAAAAAAATACACTACTCGTTACCAAGAAAAAAGTTTGAAATTGAATTAGTCAGTTATTAAAATAATAGCAAGTCCGATATTTTTCCAGGCAGTTCTCAACTGGATTTCCCAAAGCATTTTTGCGTGAGAGCTAATGACATTCTTACATCGAGTGTCAACATCCTTTTCAAAGTCCAGGTAACTCAGCAGTTTCTTCATTTCATTATCTCTCCCATACATCTTACTATCGGGTGTGAGTCCAACATATTCAAACCCTGATTCGATCCAGTAACAGAGTTTTTTCAGATCAGCCGATAACTTTATGGATAAACAAGAACATGAAGACACACATTATAGAGCAGGGGTGCCCAACTTTTTCTACAGTGGGCCATTTTCGCAATTTAGAATATTTTAGCTGGCTTATGGTAGTTTGGGTTGGTCATTATAGATGGCTGCTAAAAAAGATGTTTGGAATACATTTCTAAATATTGCCTTATTTTTGCAGCTATATAGATTTGTTTGAAATTTAAAAATGTGACTAATTAGACTAAAGACTAAAAAAAGCGATGTCATGTTCTGGGACTGCTGTCTTTTGGAAATTAAAACGAATAATAGTAAACTAATGAATAAGACAGAGAGGCTCATAGATGATGGCTCGGGATGATCACAACCATTCAAGCCATATTTGGCACACAGTGTAAATCATTTTGTAGGGGATAACCTTTGGATGCTAGTGATTACTTTTCATCCTGCCCATCAATATGCATTGCAACAATGCTGGCAGAATTTCAATAAAAACACAGACCCAATTAAATCTTGGCAAGCGCTGCCATGTTATTTGGGAATTGGGGAATTTCCATAGCATCTTTTTTGCAATTTATGTGCAGATCTTCATATTGCTGCACTCTTTTACTGTGCGCTGAGGAAGAAATACAAGTATTATCATCAATTGGGGCCACACATCTATGAATTAAAAGAAAGGCATTCATGCCTCATGAATTATCACAACGGCAAGTGGGCCACTTAAAATTTGCTTGTAGCCCATGGGCCGCGGTTTGGGCACCCCTGTTATACAGCATATATCACATCATACACATCATATTTATCACATCATATAATCATATAGCTTCACTAAATAATATCCCCATAGTAGCTTGAATGAAAGGTCTCAGAATGATCCCTTGACTCGACTTGACCATTTTTGGTGTCATCATAGAATAACCAGACATCCATTACAATAGAACTATTCCAACTCAACTCCTTGTAGTTGCATTATTCTTCAGAATAAAATATGAAACCTCAGACATACTTGATGTTCATCTTTGACAGTGAAGAATTTGTTCATTGTAAGCGCCAGCTGGTGCAAGTTGTTGTTAAACTGACCGAGAAGAACATTGTAGATATCCATGACAGATGATGTGCTCATCAACATACTGACAACGCTTGCATCCAGTTCCAGTGAAAGAGAGCTTGCCGTCATTTCCTCGCGGGTATCATCATCTATGGCTGTAAGCAGTTACCAAATAAGAGACAATTATCCTCTTATTATAAAAATTTATTTTACATTTTTTTTATTAGTTTAATATGTCCCTGTT
Source organism: Membranipora membranacea (assembly GCA_914767715.1). Lineage (NCBI taxonomy): Eukaryota > Metazoa > Bryozoa > Gymnolaemata > Cheilostomatida > Membraniporidae > Membranipora > Membranipora membranacea. The sequence continues at coordinate 16,778,188 of OU612068.1, forward strand.
TACCACAAGTCTACCATTTAACCCCAAAATAATATAGATCCTGTTTCTATAGCTCAAAAATCAACCACCGGAAAAAAGATAAGTAGGGCACAGCTTCTCAAGAAAGGCTGCGGGGGCAATAATGAAAGAGTTATCGCACGCTGTAAGCAGGAGGCAACATTGTTTCAGTATTTAACAAACGGTGTTTTAGCACTGACAACCAACTAGAAAGCATGCCAGTTTCCGCTACTTTACTACAAAGCAACAGCAGTGAATAGTTTTCATTGGGAAATTTAAAGAAATGTGAGTGTGAGGTTTCACGCAATGAAGCATCATCACCAAAGTTGTTCAAGTTCTTAAACTTTGCGCTGGTTGTTTCATTTCACTACCAATACCACTATCATTGACATGTATATATAATATTTATGGCTATAGCTCAACTATCATTAATATAATTTCTCTGTATTACCGTTGTTCAGTTGGGTTAATACATTTCGGAGAAGCTCTAGCTGACTGACACATTGCGAGGCGATCTCAGTTGGATTTGACGACATCATCAAAATATGGTGTTTTGGTTTACATTGAGATTAATTAGCCATTCACACTTCGGCAGCTCTACAAAGAAAAGCATTTCCATTGTGGATGCATGCTTATACGATAAAGGAGAGGCACCTCTTTTCCCTCAGTTAAACACAGTAAAACTGCATATGTGACATGGCCCTGAAAACCAACACACAATTGGTTAAAGCCCTTCTTGACCCAGACCAGATTACGATTAACTGCAGTCTATTAAAATTAATCACTAGCCAACGGCAGGGTAAAAAATGGAACATGACACATTGAGAATCTTTTGACCTGTCATGCACCTTAACCTTTCCACGAATAAAAATTGATTGCAACAGGACTACACAAATGATGTAGCATAATGGATATAAATTATTCACGTATGGCATATAGAGGCTGTGCAAGCAGTTTCCCTGTCAATTACTGGCAATAATTTATACTGCAGTTAATCAGATTTAAACGCTGGTCGTCCCGATAGTTTGATTCCACTTAAAATTTTGTTCAAATTTCCCAGGTCAATGTTGGCAGATTTCCAATTATTAAATTTCTCAATATTTTATTTATAGCAGGTTCATCTCATGTTGACAGTCAAAGATCATAAGGGGCGGGTTTTTGATAAAAATGGACACTTGCAGTGGCTTATGATCTGTTGAGTGGACCATGTGTTGCACTTGTTGCTTTTGCAGCTTGTATCAATAAATAGATTAATTCGGCAAATGAATTTTGAAAAGTTCTGCTTCTGCTCAACCTGAAACGTTGTGAACAATCTAAAATCATTCACAACCATCATGTAATTTTCGAAAATAAGAGGCAGTTTTAAGGCATTCCAGCCCTTTTTGAGAAGAAAATTGACAAGAATTGTCCAGGGAAATTTTGTCGAAATTCTGATTTTATCGACCACCGCAGAGAAGGCTTTTAGGATGAGATGCCACGAGCTTGCCAACATTGAATTTTAACAAACTCAACCAATTTAGAACAGCAAGATTGGCTATATTTTGAGACGAGCCGTATAGCTCACATCAATTTTAGAAGTATTGAGGAACTCATAATCCCTAAATATAACTCAAGGAGCCTCTCTCAGCACCTGCTATTGACAAACATAAATAGAGTCAATGAGTATTCATAACACATATCATGGCAATTTTAGGAGTTTTTGACCTATGAATGCACCACTGATGGTCACAAAAGAGAAACACAATTTTATGGGCAGGAAGCATAACCTAGATCGGGAATAAATAGTCTTTGATACAAGAGCCTGCACTGAAATCAACTCCATCCGGTAACTTAGATAACCTGCATGCGAATGCCTTAGTGATGCATGGCTTGAGCTGGGAAAAACCATACTCCTCTGTAAACCGGGGTTGTAGGTGTCAGAAGGCGTAAGATCAGTATGAAATGTTAGGTAGACAACCTACTTGACTGTCTCTAAGGGCAAAAGAGGTGTGCTTCATAAGGAACAATGCACAAGTTGCGCGAAACAATATATATAGGCTAGGGTACTGTTTCTTGTTCTACGCAGTAGATCTCATAGTCTTAATGCTCAGACGCCTGCAAATGCGAGTATTTGGCTTCACATTTCCAAACAGAACTTTTCAATGTTGGATTATGTAAAGCCACAAACTCAAACTTGCAGTCGTCTGAGCCCTTAGACCGCCCGACCTCTGCCAAATAACCTGGCTTGACCTGCACAACCCCACTGCCACTACCCTACTCTACTGCAAACCTGGGTCTCTGATATCTACCTACCTACGCGTTGATGTGGCGAAGACGTACGTCTCTTCGATACACAGTGGGTGTGGGTGCAGTTATATGACAGGGTGCAGTGTAGGTGCTGAGGATGAAGATGGTGCTCAAACGTATGTACAGGTGGTTGAGTTACTGTGGCTTTAGAACATCTGGTTGAGCCCAGCAGCTGCAGCTAGTCTGAAACTCCGAAGAGACTGTGCTGATCTGGTAGCTGCTGACAGGCTGTTCCAAAGTGTGATGGTATCGGGAACGTCCGACTTCTGATAGGTCACAGTTCGGCAATGTAACTGGGTGAATTTGCCAGGGCAGGTGGGAGAATCTCACAGTGTCAGAGTGACATCAACCAGGTTGTTGATAGACTTGAAGAGCATTGTTGCTTTACTCAGCTTTCTCCTTGATTGGAGTGACTCCCAGTTGAGTTGTTGCTTCATGGCAGACGCACTGCTGTACCGAGAGTAGTCACTGCTCACAAATGTGGCTGCTCTGTTCTGTACCGCTTCCAGCTGTTTTATATGTGCCTTATGGTGAGGGTTCCAGATGGGTGCACAGTACTCAAGCTGTAGCCTCACAAGAGTTTTGTATCTCCTTTCTTTGATGTCTGATGCACAGTGATAGAGGTTTCTCTGAAGGAAGGACAGAGTACGAGATCCCTTGGCACTAACGTTGTCAATATGGTTTTTCCATTTTAGAGATTGACTGATAGTTACTCCAAGATATTTTGAAGATGTTTCTAGAGCGTGGCCTCTGATGTTATAACAGCTCTCTATCTCCTTTTTCTTGTTGGTGACTCTGATTACCTGGCATTCGGAGGGATGAAATCTCATCCCCCAGTCAGCTTCCAACTGCATCAGCCTGTCTAGATCTTCTTGCAGACAGACTGCTTCGCTCTCGGCGTTTACTTCTCTGTATATGACCGCATCATCGGCAAAAAGTCTGACACAAGATTGGTTTGAGATGTACTCTGGCATGTCGTTGATATAAAGGAGGAACATAAGAGGCCCCAGAACACTCCCTTGGGGAACCCCAGGGGTGACTGCGGTAGCACCAGGCATTTTCCCCTCGACAATTACTTCTTGGGTTCGATCTGATAAGAAGGCATTTATCCACTGCATAACATCTTGATAATGTTTGACTGCTCACCCCCCCCCCCCCCTCTGACATACTGGTAGTTCGGCAGAGGCACCTTACAATTTCATGACAGTATTTTGTTAAGGTCTACTATCAACCATATATTGGTGGACATTGAGTGGTTGATATTTGACTTTAGCAACATACAGGCATATCAATGAACTAAACTTTAGTTCATTGGGCATATAATATGTAAGCACCAAGTATAATATTGAACCATGTAATAATTTGGACTAATTTCACACATATGATAAGGAAGGGAGATAGACTTCTAATGTCAATATGCCAAATAAGTCCCATGATGCCATCATAGTGATGACAGCATGGTCCAGTTATCCTGAATTCTATGTTCCCTGAAATGAAATTAGACTCAGAAGAAGTTTTATCAACTCATGTATGTTCCCACCAATATTTTTATCTTGCTTACATAAAAACCTTTAAGTAGCATACAAACAAATGGATATCAAATATAATCTTTGTTTTATACCTGCATACTAAAAGTTTTTGCTAGAAATGTGCAAGAATATGACCAATCCTGGACAATTTAAGTATCTATTTGGCCAATGAAAAGGCTTTACACAAGAACTGCACTGTGCAGTTTCACTTCAACACCGTCTCCAAAGCAAAGCCCAAATTATAGTCATCATATTTTTGGAATGAGATCTGATCCTTACTGTTACTCACAGGACCAGGTCACTTTTATTACTGATTTAAGTTTTGAATGAAGTTGTATGCTGAGAGAAGATCTCATACTTAATCCAGATGATGAGGTATGTAGAAGCAATGAAGGCATAGGACAACTGCATTCACTGACATTCCCTGGCTGGGCATAAAGTCAGGAAATGCAGTAGTCCTATGTAGTCTCTAGTCTTCATTATTGAGTCCCTTCCCAGACCAGAGGAAAGTAAATGAATTCTGATGTATCTTTCATTTCAATCATGAATCTACTGTTAAGCGCACAAATTCCAAGCAGATGGGGAACTCCTACAATGAATAGTGGCAGACTGGAGACATTGAACACTGCAGAACATAAGTGTACCTACTGAGGATTGCTACTAGGTAACTTGCACAGATAGGTCTGGGTAGCCTATATTTATGTATGTATGTCAAGCTTGACAAGACACGATGGGACTGTGTGTGTGGGCAGGGTGGCGTAGTGGTTAGGATTCAAGCTTCTCAATCTGAGAGTTGCAGGTTCGAATCCCGGTCACTACCCATTCTGCTAAAGGAGGTGAGCTCTCCAGACAATAGCCTAGCTTGCCCACTTCTACCTTGTACAGGAGTGCGCTAAATAGATGAATCTTATGTAAGCATATTCTCATTTGCCCGAAAAGGGCCTTGAATAGCAAATAAAGTTGATGTTATTATTATTATAATGAGTAGCTACGAGTATATCATAGACAGCTGCAAGTTTGAGTTTGTGACATGACATTATCATACATTCCTTCGTTGATAATGAAATGCCACAAACTCGCACTTGCAGCCGTGCCATCATATTATTTCCATCTGTCATCTCGTTGAAGGGTTTATTTTCTAGAGCTGTGTACTTTTTCAGTATCTACCTCCCAATATGAGTGCTGATACCGCCGCAAACGTGGCTGTCACCAGTCAGCTGAAGGGTGGAAGCTACCGTAAAATTATCAGTGATATATTACAGACAACTTACGCAGGTGAGGCTTCCTGATTAAAGGATCACTCGATTAGTGTGATTATGCAAATCTTTCGTTATTTTAAACATTGAGCTAGCGTCTACAAAATTCTCAGCCTCTGACACCACAGTTATAATTCTTCTATTTCCTATTCTTTTGGTGATAACCTCTCAAACCTTTTTAACTGAAACTGAGGAGGAGTAGACTCCTTGCTGAAACTGAGTATTTTAACCTAAAACATTTTCATTCCGATATAATTTTTGGTTATTTTAGAGGTCTGCCCGAAGACCCTGGAATCGGTGCAAATCCAGCTAATAACTCATGTAAAAGACTGCAACATCGTCAAAGAGATTTTTGAGGCCAAAAACATCAATGCCGTATTCGTATTGGTGTTGAAAGCCTTTGACAATGACTTTAAAAAGCTTGCAAAAGTCATGTGCGAGATTATACCAAAACTGATACACGATGTTCCCGAAGAGGTATGCATACTTAGAAAAATCTGTTCACTGCATTTTTACTGTATTCACCAATATTTTCTCATATATCGAAACGTTTAATCACTATGTAGGGCTGTCAATTCATGCATGTTTGCGGACCAAAAACTAGAAGCTGATCACAGCTTAAGCTTGTTTACATAAAATGATAGGGTACATGCATAGAGGAGTATGGTTCATTTTGCCTTTATTTGGAGTAGAATATGAACAACAGAATGCAGGCGAATTTGATCAAACTAGGTCGAATAGTAATGAGGTTCAGTAAATTTAAGTCAGATAAAATTATTTGTTTAAAATCTTTCCAACTTTTCCATTTGCAAAAACTTCACTCAACTAGGGTATATTGCTTGATTTGAAAACCAATGTCACAGCTCAACTTCGCACATATCCGCAGGACAATTGAATTGAACATGAGATTTTCAAAATTTTACATTAAATTAATGTACCATATGGGTGATCATTATTTTCAGGGCGCGGATAAGATGAATCATTTTCTCGAGAGAATGAACAGAGACAGCGAGGAGTTTTATCTGGAGGAAAATTTGCAGATCTATGGAAGGGATGAACAGTTCAAACATGTCTATGATCTTCTCTTCTCTCATAACTCTGCTTCAAAACATTGTAGGTTTGACAGAAATTTAGAATTTTGAGAATTGAATTCTAATTTCTGCATCTGGAAAAATTGCATCTCTGTTTGCCCTTCTTTTCATATATACACCTTTTATTGGCAACCAAAGTCATCTCATTAGAGATGTTTTGCACTCGTTGCCAGAAAGGAATAGAGAAAAAAGAAAACAGACCTTTATTGTGATATTAGACTTTCATCAACATTTATTGTGCTTTACATGATAAGTAAGGGCTTATCTATGAGCATGATTATTGGATACTGTGAATGTTTTGGAACATCTTTTCAGGGGTCAATGTGTACGGAGCTCCTGGAATAGGAAAGAGTTATTTCGTCAAGAAGTTTGCTTCTACAATGCTTTATGAGAAGTCAGTTGATGTTATCTATGTGGATGGAAGGTTGGTATGATTTCGGTAAAGTGACATCATAAATTTTCTATCATGGTAAAAATATTAGTATTATTTCTAAAAGAAAAATGAAGTGACCCCAGTGATATAAGGCATCTGAGATATTCTTTAAAAAGTAAGCCATGACTAAAATGTCATCGCTACACAATTATAGAATAGACCAATTTTATTTGGAAAAATTTAGTCATACAGCCAATCATTCTACAAACCACGTGTTTTGTGATCACAGCCACTTTGCGATTCAGAAGTTTTGTCTACATTGAAAATCATGAACACTATAAATACAGTTTATAGTGCGCTTCTCAAACTACAGTATACATACATATGGGTTTTGATTGAATCTAAGAAATGTTTGATTAACCATTATATGTACCAACCTGTTAATATAGTAGATCGTTGTTGCAACAGGCTCTACTTGATCCGTGGCTTCACAAAATATACACTCAGTAGATAGATCGTTGAAATCAGCCACAACAATGATTTTTGCATTTGCTAATAATATATTGATTGAAAAAATAAGCTAATGGACAAAATATAGTTGCTTTGACAGAATATGATCGGGGATTTTGATTCTCCACATCGTCTACTCATCAATCAATAAGATCTTTTATATCCAAAGTTTTTATCTTTATTGTTTTCAGCCCTAAAAAGTTCATGGATAATGATGCTTCAAACCTTATCTCAGCGACCACAGTTTTTGCTGGAGTCGCTGTGATAAGGCTACTCCTGCAAGACATTGAGATATTGCCTGTTATTTTTCCATGAGAATGTGGGAGCCAAACCCCAACATTGGAACAATTTTTCAGTGAATTGTTGTTTATCATAAAAATTAATGTATGCTTTGGGAGTTATCATGACACCTCACACCTCATAAACATTCCCACAACAAAATTTTCTACATACTGTATCACTTTGCGGTAGTGTTCTCACCCTGATTATTTAAATAGAGCATCATGACCTTTTCAAAAATAGTGGTTTACCTGGTCAAATATTTTATCAGAGGCATTTCAAGGTCCAAGGTTAAAAGTCCATAGTCAATATCAGTCATTGTTTGAGCAAACAAAATCCACCCTCCCCTCCTGGTCAGTTGTTTAAACATTAAGTTGTTTTTGATCGCCGACTGTTTTGTTGTAAAAGCTGTTGATGAGTTGTCTCTGATTCCATTTTACACACAGGCCTCTCCAGTCATGGAACTGTATCCTTGCAAAATTGCTGGAAAGACTGGATGTGCATGTAAGCGCTCTCAGAGATAGTAATGATATGTTCGGTATGTTGATGAGATATGTGATAGAAAATAGAACAGATAGTAAGTATTGCTATACACTGGGTATATCTCGCCCTCAAGAATCACAGGCTTCCATTTGTACCTGTGACAACCTTCTCCATTACACAATAGAAAGCTTGCAACTCTTAGTTCTACCACCCTGATGACATCCACATCTATGATGAAGAAAATGAGTTGCAGTTACAAGTCAACGTTCTAAAAATGTTAGTTGAGTACAGTATCAAGGAATTTCAGTGGGTTCAAAGTTGATATTCGTGAAGCAGCCGACAGCCTGAGGGTCTTAAAATTGATCAATCAAAGTGCTCATGCAATAGATTATACAGAAAGAGAAATAAGATTTGTTGAAATAGCGATTTACCTGAATGTATTTTGCAGCTATATTTCTGATGGTGCTTGATGATGTCGACAACTTGATATCACACGAAAATGGCAAGCTGCTGTTTGCTGAAAAGATTTTCAGGATTTTGCAAGTTGCGAGTGATCATAGTGTCAAGGTAACAGCACAACACATAAATACTACAGCTAATGCTGTGATTTTAAAGTTTGTCATTCACTTCCCTCATGTAGGTTGGCACAAACATCTCCAGCCGCTTTTTTTCTGCGTTATCTCTTTCAAGTTGTTCTTGTCTATATTTTTAGATGTATGTGTACTAGGGCGTTATTAGGACGCTTTTAGCATCATTTACATCTCTTAGACCTTTTTTTGATTAAGAGTTAAATAACGATAATGATAATTTATAATGATTTGATTTTTGAAGCTGAAGATAATTTCAACACAAACTGATAGCCTGGACTTTTCTCCAGAGCCCAACTCTGTGCAGCCTCAGACTAACAGTGCTATGGAGAAGTTTATATCAGAGTTTGAGTTGCCTGCTCTTGATACCGAGGCGGCTGCAGAGTACTTTGAAGCCTCGCATGTAAGTCGAAATTATATTCTCTAAAAGTTAAAAACATTTTGTTATTTGATTGAGCTATGAAGTCTACGGTCATCATCTATATGGTTGGCGAGTATTTTTAAGGACCATGCAGATCAACCAAAAATTCACAGTCTGTTAGTCAAGAGGTGCTAACTTCAAGATGTCACATTTGTTACTGAAGTATAGGAGGTATTGAATCAATTAAGCTGTTCTTAGTTTTTGATGCCATAAAAAGTAACTCCATGATCTGGAACACTTACTTTTGTATTATTACCAAGAACATGGAGAATTGTCTTCCCAATGGATGACTATCGTGCAGGTAGCATTATCGGTTTGAAAAATGACCTGTTAGTCACTGCATCTCATAGTTGTTCAAAGTAATAGAGAGCGATTTCAATAGGCCTGACAATTTTCTTGCTCCCATTGATGTAAACCAGCTGTGTCACTGAAAAGTGCAATACCAGAACAGTGAACTCAGGGATTCTCCTCACCTTTCTCAACTAGCCGACTGTGTCCTTAGCAGGTAGCCATTCTGCTAGCTTCAAGTTCAATTAGGGAATGTCATCGGACCCTGTCATTCGCATTCTCCTGTTCCAAACCCCAACGTCTCATGTCAGACTGTATGGTATCTTTCCAATGCTGCCGCTCCTCCTTTTACCGCCGACTTGTAGATTTGTGACCTTCCTCCTCCTCCTCTCTCCGGCAAACATGACCAGGCCACTGCAGGCGTCTTTTTCTCATGAATGATGATATTTCTTTCACTCCCGCCTGTCTCCTGATCTCGGTGTTCTCGACATGGTCCTCATAGCTGATTCCATAGATATGTCTTCACATCCTCATTTCTGTTGCATCCATCCTATTTTCCATTCGCTATGTGATCGACCAGGTTTCACTGCAATACATGAGTGAACTCAGGGATATAAGATAAAAACATCAGTTCGATATCATGTCAATAATTTGTCATCTAATTTTGTCATTTATTTATTCAATACAGGATCGACTATCCGATGAAATGAGCAGGGATTTGTTAGCCCAGTGTAAAGGAAACCCTCTATCCATACACCTGATAAAAGTGATAGCAGAGCAGGGTTACGCTGCGGTCAGTGATATGTCATCGCCTCTACTGGAATCGCTGCTGACTGACAGTCTTGACAGTGTCACTCAACGTCTTCTGTCGGGTACATTTGATGAGCTGAGTCCGTCTCAGAAAGAAACGCTCCTCACCGTTGCATTGTATGAAGGTGTAGCACAGCTTGGAAGCATTTGCAAGGTGATTCAATATTATGTTCTGCTAAGCTTTTATCACTAGGACAAGTCGATTTGAGGACTGTCAATTTCTCAATTGCTTGAAGGGAATATTGGTATCAATTAAACATATATCCTTGAGTTATTTACATGAAGTTTACATGGTCAACGCTACAAAATCTATAGGTCACTAGAACTGTCAGAATCAGCTATCATACTACATACACTAGGTATGTGATATACCACAATGGCTCAAACAATGTGGTAAAAGTTCAGTTTGTTTTTATTTTCATATTTGTCCCCTATTTTCTTAATATTTCAAAGGTCAAAGACTCATCTTTCCATGGTAAAGATAATGAGCAGAAATCTGAAGAATACAATGCCCTCAGTACAGCATTCAAAAGTAAATTCTGGATCAATTCCATCACATCAGATACCCATGTGGAAGCTGAAGAGAAAAATGTTCTATCCGCATATCACCCGCTCATCCTGAAATTCTTGAGAGATAAAATCCTGACATATGAGACCTCTAGCATTCAAGACAAAACAACTGTTAATAAGGTGAGTAATGGGGGTCACTTGGCTTGTGTGCTTGATGTTTTGCGGATTTAAAGGCTGCAAGCACGCGGATGACGTGATATACTATTGCATGTATATCTCTGATCGATAGAGAGTGAACTTATTCACTTAGCATGAGTCCCATTACAAGGAATATGGTGTGGCGACCGGCGTTCAAAATTGCTTATTAGGGGCAGGTACATGTTAGGTACTCACACTAAATTGCATGTATATATCTGATCACTTAGTATGAGTACCATCCCAAGGATTTCGGTGTGACGACCCGAGGTGAATTGTACTAATAAGGGGCATGTTAGGTACTTATACTCAATTGACTCTAACCATCAGAGATACACAATTGTTAACAGTGTAGTCTCGATGTCAGTGTGGGCTGCAAGTGGGATTTTATGGGACCCCATCTCGGTTTATATAAATCTTTTATGTCTCCATGCTCTATCAAAAGACATTTCCTCATCACATGTGTAAAGAAGAAGACATGTCACATGTCTGTTGAATATAGCTCATGACAAAACACTCCATGATGATTTTCTAACATTTTATCCGTATTGTATGCGGATTTGATGCAGTGAATTGAATCAGGTAGCATGTGCAGTTAACTCAAGAGTTAAAACTGTAAAATAATTGAATGCATCTCACAAAGCTGTTTTTGTCTTTTCTTTTGCAGTTGAAGGTTGGCTATATTTGCCACCATATCTCACGCTTAGTCGAGATCGGACGGCTCAGTATGAGCAGTCCGAGTCAAGCTAGCAAGATTATTGTTAAGGAAAGATCTAACATAATCAAAGCGCTGAAGCTCATCATCCAAATGAAAAACCCGATTCTTCTGTTCAAACTGAACACCTGGCCTAGGGATCTTACTAACCGCAGCCTCTCCGATATTTTGCTCTTGTTTTTAACACTCCACGAATACCATATCGAGTTTGGGAGCACTGTGATTGATTTGGCCAAACTGGCTGTTTCGAGGAATGTTGTCCTTAATATGCGCACCAAAGTGCTGATTTGGACATTGTATGCAATGATGCTATCCAAGAAGGAGGACTGGACTCTACTGGCAGATGCGCTGGTCAAACTCTCAAACGACGCAGATCCGAAAAGCCTCCCTGGTGACAAATCTCTTTCTCTCTTTTGTGAGAGCATCAAGTATTACGCAGAAGCTTGCTCTAAATCTCACAACAAAGATGATGACACGGGTCGTATTTGTAACAAAGCTATAAACAAGCTGAAAGCACTGCAAGAGAATTATGGGTTACAAGACACAAACCAGTCGAGGCTCTATTTCACCGCACATGTCGAGATGCTCAAGGCTCGAGCTCATATTAGGAAGTTCTGCTCCTATGGTAATACTGCTCAAGAGTGTATCGATATATGTAAGAAGGCAAAAAAGCACAACGATATCGCAAACGTCAGATGCGTCATGGCTAGGTTGGTGGTTAATAAATCTTGATATCATGGCAAGGGCTAGCATGTCTTGCGTTGCTGGAGGGGGGGGACAATCCCCAGCAAAGCTCGTCAAGACAGACTAGGCCAGGGCATTATTACAGATTATGGGAACCTTGGTGATCCATCTTTGAGGAAGGCAACCAGTACATAATAATTAACTCCTATGTTATACAGATTCAGCTGCAATTCATTGCAATTCAACGGCATTAAGGGACAAAGCTGCATATAAATTATCGATATTAGTAACATTCCTTTTGTTTATTTCACTATTACAGAGTAGATTTGGACTTGGCTGATTATTACATACAGAAAGCTTTGATGACAACACCATTTCAGGAAGCTTACTCTTGCCTCAAAGCATCGGATGCAAAACTGAAGGAGTCTGATATGACACACACAACTCAAGCATGGCAAACGTTGCGTATTATTGCCAATCATCTCATCCGCATTGTTACTGGGTGGGTCAGTGGAACAGCCCTCTCTTGCCAATTGTCATGTAACACTATAGTTATACGCTAAAATGTCTCTTATAAGACCTTAGGTTCCATCTTTGACCACACTGGTGAGGACATCAAAATCATTGATATAAACATTTTTGACTCTATAATTTTTTTTTTTGGCACACACCTCTGCTCCCATAGAAAAGTGGTAATAAAAGCTAGTCGTATTTTCATGCGGTGACTCGACACCTTTCGCTACCTAGCACTCCCACCACATATAGAAAGCCAGACAAAGGTTTACTATTTCATATATTGCCTGTTTTATGTTGAACTTGCTTTATGGAATTGGAGTTGTCCCTCTACTGATAATCCATAGCTTAAAGTTGAACGCAAGCAAACTTAGTGAAACTTGATCCAGATAATATTATTTAATTTATTATTTACCTTTGTTATCGTAGAATGAAGGTTAATTATGCTCAGAGGAATAGAGAAGAGATAGACTCTTACCTGAAAGAGGCCAAGGAGAAGCTACTGACCCTATATGATCAGTGTTACTTGAACTCATTGTGGGGAGGACCACAAAGAATGCTGTTTAATACACGCATCTATGTTGGTGGCAAGTTTAGTGACATCGCGGAGTTCTACTTACAATTAGGAGGTAGGATTTCTTTGTTCCACTGCAGAATTTACTGTTCACCATTTTTATGCCATAACACAAAAAAAATCTTTTTCCTTTATTAATTATATTGCTACCAAGTAGTCGTGTCTCCGAGGTTTTGTTCATCTGACACTTAGAAGTTGCCACAAAGCACTCTTGACCAAGATCTCCTAACCTCAGAACTTTCATGAATGTTCTGTGACAGACATGCTATTCTGACATTGTTGCTGTTTATGAAATCGCAAATCTGAATTATATGCAACCCTGAATTCAGCTAGTGATTGTAAATGTTTTTAAATGCTGTGAACTGTGATGTTATCTTTTCCACACAGATACCAGTAATCATGCTACGCACCAGCGGATCACTCTGCAGCTCTTCTGTCAAGCCTTCAATAAGATGCTACTGGAAGGGCCTCAAATAGACATGAGTCATGCTATGTACGACATAAAAATACTCTCTGGTAGTCTACCTCAGCTATTGTCTAACAGCGGTAATACTGCACTGATCGTGAAAGTTGAAGGAGTTAAAGGAAAACTGGAGGTATGCATGATCTTCGAACTTGCTTGGATATGTGATAACACACATAGGTTAACCGCATCGTCCAAATATTTTTGTTGAAAAGATTGAAAAATATTAATTACCTTTGAAATGTCAATGTTTAAATTTATTTTTGCATTTAATTTGGTTTATTGATTCAGCTGCTGTGTTAAGCAATTCCCTAAGACATGCAAATGAGCCTCGAATTCATGTCTGCCCTAGATGTATTTGAGTCCAACTCCAAGGACATTTCATGCCAGGATGCACTTACATAGAACATGTATCCTGGCTCTAGTTATGTTCACGCTGATGGCGTGTTATACCATTGCATGTATATCTCCGATCGATAGAGAGTGAACTAATTCACTTAGCATGAGTACCTTCACAAAGGATTGGGGGTGACGACCTGAGTTCACTTATACTAATTAGGGGCGTGTGCATATTAGGTACTCATCCTAAATTGACTCTAACCATCAGATATACATGTGCATATGATAATAGTGTAGTATCGATGTCAATGAGAGTTGTGTTACCTGATTAGAATCACCCTCAAGATGTCAATTTATTGTTTCTTGATTAATATTGCCATGCTTGAGAGTCACGATCACAACAGTCATACTGTCATGTAAAGCCTGGTGCCCCATTGCAGATATCCTCTTGCAACTGTCTTGCAACACAACAATCATAGAATTCTGACGCTGTCAGACTTCTAAGATTGGTCTCGCAAGAGTCTTGCTGAGATTTTTATGGTTCAGAACTGCAGAACTGTTGTAAGAACTTGGTAGTCCAAAAACTTTGCAATTTTGCTGCAATTGGGCACTGAGCTTTACACTAGTAATTTCAAACTGCCAAATAATTAAATTCAACACCACTCATTTTGCAGACTCTACTGGCAACCTACAAACAAGGACAGATTCCATCTTTAATGGCTGAGTGTGCAGATTCTGACATACTCATACCAGTTCATGCTATCAGTGATCCACATATGTACGCTAGACACGTGCAAGCTGTTCAGCCTACCGACAGCATGAGTAATACTGCAGGCAGCACTGAGCAGCCTGGACAGTCAACTAGTACTACTCAAGCCGTGGACGATCTGTCACCTACTAAAGAAGTGAATTCTGTCTGTGAGGCAGCAGCTGCCTCTAAGCGTGAGGCTGAGAACGATGAGGAGGAGACTGGTGATGGAGATAAAAGGCGGAAGTTAAGATAATGGGCTCACTCTATTTTAACTATTCTACTATTCTCAAGACATGAAGTGGCAGTTATGGCTCAATATTATTTATATCAAAAAGAAATATAGAATATAGAAAATAATGAATAAACATAATAGTAAGTCGATGAGGCTCTATGTGCTTTTCGAAGCGCGGAGCCAAAGAACAGGTGGACGCTGTAGGTAGATATAATACGCGAAATATAAGAATAGAGAAAAATTATATTTATACATATATGTTTCACTTCATCAATATTACATAGAAGTGTAGGTAAAAAAAGAACTTGTCAATATTTTTCCAGCAAATTGTGCACTCGGCTCATTCTCTAGTCCATCAGCTGTTGTTCTATATAATGTGTAAATACACATTTATGTGCCATAGACAGAGTATAACCTCAATCATACAAATGCACAAATCATTCGATATATTTATATGTATATATATATAGGAAGGATTGACTGTCCTACTTCAAGTCCTATATGTTCTATACTCAATACTATGATTTTTGACGCGATTGGGATAGATTTACCCGCAAATGCAAACACTATATTATTAGCATTTTGTTTTATCAAATTTCTTTTTTTTTTATCTGCATCTGATTTCGATATCTAAAAGCATACATTTTTGTGATAATATTTAACTATATTCATTCCTGATATGGTTTCCTTACTGTGATTCGTAAGCTCCTTACATTTGAGAAATACATTTTGCATTTGATCTACAAAAATCAACTTCAACTCTAGTTAAATGCGATTTCTTCATCAAGGCACTATGCTATGCTTGCAGTCAGATAATACGGAATATCCTTCAAAAACTCTTACAACCCAAATCAATGCCAAAATTAGGAACATGTTTATTGCTATTGCAGTCGATTCTTTAAATTGATTGATGGCGAAGAAAATATAGTGAAATCAGTCATTATTACTGCTAAAAAGGAGTAATGCACAAATTTTTCTTGCATAAAAAGAAGATAACATTCTCTTCCTGATCAGTCAGTCCTGATGCCTGACTCTACCTGAGAATATAACAGTCAACTACATAAATCATGACAGACTACTGAGTAACCGGTACTTGCGACCGTCCACAGCATGACACCAAGGCTGCCGAACCCACCGCAGTGATAACCTGGTTTTAATGCTGTAGTTGCACATGATCACTTTAGGGGCGGCAACCCTTCCACCTACACTAGCAGTGGTTTGCAATAGGACTAAGGATTACTGACTCCGATGACTAGGATACCATCGTAAACTTAAATTTAATGCGGCTAGAAGAAGTGAAATTATTTAGCTTGATGTGTTTTGTTAGAAATGAGTGTCTTCTGATCCCTTCTCATCATTATCTTTCTGTAAACTTTCCTGAAATTGAAACCAGTTGGGTTTTGGATATTTTGCTACAACCTGAGAGGTGTACATTTTTCACATTTTGGATTCACAGAAATTTCTGGTCTAGATTCACTTGACTCAAGGTAGCTCCAAAAGGAAATTATCAAACGCAAGTTTTTGTTCACTTCAGGCAAGTAACTTCTGGACTATACCTTTTTCAGTCAAACATCAGTACAATTTTCTTGTTAAATTAAGCTGCGTATTATCTCTACTAGCATAGCTTACAGAGATTCATATGAGCTAGCTTGAATCATTATCCTATTTTTCCCATCTTTTAAGTACCATAAGGTTCCACTCACCTTGCTCGGCTTGATAGCAGCCCTCCATGAAGATGGCATCAGGCAGCATTTATTGAGCAAGTATGGAGAAAGAAGTGATTCATCTACTGTCTGAACACCATTCATAGCTATAAACATTCAGAACAAGACTGCTCTTTAGATCAATAAATCACCTATGTTGGTACTATTTATGCCGGTGGCCCTGCAATCATCATTCTATAATAAGCTGTGTGGAGTTTCAACAGGATTTTTTATGGAGCCACAATAATGAAGTGAATGAGAGTGATGCCTTTCTTCGAGTTAAAGGTGGTAGATCACCTTTGATTCACACTGATTTCGAAATAACGCTATAGTCAATCTAGTCTAAGTACCACATGTTTTCCCACCCCTTATTCTAGAGAATGACATCGGGTCGTCACAACTGATTCCTCCTGATGGTCCTCGAGCTACGTGAAATTCACTCTCTATCAATCAGAGGTGTACACACAACAGTTTATCAAGTGATCAGTATGCTAATCGATAACCTTTGTCATACCATAACATCAGATACTTACAGAAGAGGATGCTAGCAGTAAGCGTTATAAGAAGGCATACCAGACAACCGCTGACTGCTACCCAGTTATAAGACTGATCAAATAATGCCAGACCTCCGGTTCTGTAATGAGGCGAAGAATTATTTTATTCATAAAATTGCTATTTATTTGGTTTTTCTTTACTCCTGTTTTGTAAGATCAAGTTTGCTACAATATGACTGCATTTGGAGTTGCTTCCCCTTGAGCTGCTCGGCTAACCAGACATAGTTAATGGGAAAGTCCCAATCTACTGTTTTATGTGGCTGACAGCGTTACAATCGTAAATATCATAAACATATAAATGCTTTATGTTCATTGTGACAACTACCAGTGTGAAAATGTTTTACTGTTAAATCTTTCAAATTGTGTATATTTAGCCCTTTTTATGACAAAACAGAGGGTGGGCTGCCCCTAAAGAGTGACGCATGTTGCCCGAAATCCTTGTACTGAGAGTGTGATTCATCCTAGAAAACTAGAATGCATCCTAGAGGTGAGCCCATTGAAGACCTTCTGAACGTAGGTGTGCAGCGAGCTGCCAAAACTGAACTGGCACTAATCGGCAATTGGCAGCAACACTTTGATCTTAGCCGATAGGCCGAAAAGCAAATCGTGTATATTTGGCTACTCTACAGAATTTCATTTAGCCTATCTTGTGTGTTGGAGCTTGAATTCATCAACAAGCTTATCAAGCGAAGTTTTTCTTTATGATAGCAAAATATTTGTTCCAAATAAGTCCTCCCTGGTCAACAGTGTTTGTTTTCAACTTTGACCTACCCAACCTACTAGCCTATGTGTTGGATCTGATTGGCTGGTAGGAGGGAGACAACCAACAACCAATCAGATCAGAGCCAACATATACCTAACCCTAATGACACCAACCTGTAAAAAGGATGTGGATCGAAAGCTACCGGATCAAACACTGGTGATGAGATATTAGCTAGCGTACTGCTGTCTGTAATATTACAACCTGCTGTAGTAGTTGGATATTTACTCTGATACGGTCTAGCTATTATACCTCCTACTCCCAGCACAGCACCATATACTGTATGAAAAGGAATTAAAACAATCAGCTTTTTTGCAGTCTGAGACTGCAAATACTTGGATAAAGAAAGTTGAAATCCAAGATAAATCAAAACTATTAGCATATGTCTAGATTTTGAAACCAGATTCAGTAAAGACGGGACCAAGTGAACGCCCTCAGCTCATATGGAGTAAGAGAAGTCAACTACCAACTACAAACCTTTGTTCTGTGTCTAATCAGGGAGGGTGGGATCCTCTCCCACCCTCCCTGGTCTAATTTACTTGACAACACCAGCCAAACCAAAAACAGAGTTGCCATAGTTTTTCATCATACAATGTTATAACTTGTGAGTTAGATAAGCACATACCTGCACCACATACGAATCCAATAAAAGCTCCTCTAGTGTTGGTCACTGGCACGTAAATCGCTGCAATAAACAGGCCTACCGTTGGCCCGCCAAACATACCAGCAAATACTATAGTTGCCTGAAATAAAGACAACGGTTAGTCAAGTTGTTGGATTTTTGGTGTTAAAGGGCAACCAAGGTTTCAAACAACTTCTCATTGATGGCCATTGATTGATAGCAGATTGCACCTTCTGCGTGAGGAAAAAGACAAAATATAATTCGGATGATTATTCAGCCAGAATTCTTGTGAAACATTTCTTCCATCAGGTACTCAAACTCAGCTTAAAGAGAATACCACATAGCAGTTTCCTGTTCCTGTTATTATTTAGCCTGTGCTCTATTATTATTACAGCAAAGTCTTGGAACCTCCCCTAAACTGAAGTGTTACCCAGCTTAGAGTCAGCAACTACTTTGAGTTTTGCATCGCGTAATGCACAAAGCTGATGCTGCCCAGCACATTATTTGCTACCCATTTATGCATCGCTGCGAAACCTTGGTTGCCCTTTAAGTCGAGTACTGACGCGTTTTAATTCTATGAATATTAAAAATTATTAAACCCTGTCTAGATTATCAAGTCTGATAAATGGAAAACGAAACAAATCTATCACGCAATCTGCCACTGATAGCATGGCAAAGTGTTTCCTTTGGACTTACAGAAATGATTCCTTTGCCAGCAAACTTGATGAGAACCACAAGTAGGAGTGCCACAATCCCCAGAGAGAATGCTATGACCTTAGATACAACTGTGGCTTTCTTGTCTGATATTCCAGGTTTACACGGCCTCACAAAATCCTCAAGTATGATGAGGGCTCCAGAATTCAACAGAGAACTTATTGTGCTACAACATCAAAATATAAAGCTATGAAATGACCAACTAAAATATAAAATCAAATTTACATATCCCTAAGTGCTCTCTTATCCACTGGTCGGCTGAGGACAAAATGGTTGAAAATGGTCTAATGCTGAAAATTCTTGGCTGATACACCTGCCTCTACTCTAACCATTTGATGCAGAGCCCTGGTGGCCCAGTGGCGTATATTAGCACTCACGGCCCACAGAATTCCGTGAGTGGCTGAATAGCTCAGTGTGTAGAGCGTCCGCCTTACAATCTTTGTTAAAAAGATTGTCGTGGGTTCGAATCCCTTCAAGGACAGTTTTTGTTCAAATGGGTGCTTTATAACTGGAGCATTTTTACCCTAATCTTCTACTGCTATTGAGTTGTTTTCTGAAAGTACCCAACAGCTCAGTGAGCTATTGAAATACCTCTCTGCTTGCACTATTTTGCTACCGATATGCAAAAATTTCCGTGGTGGGAGGGCGCTTAAGCGCCCCTCCCACACCCTCCCCGCCACGCCTACGGCGTGTGGATCGGGCTGCGCCCAATTATTATGCTCATCTCTGAAAAGTCAGTGAGTGCAATTTTTTAGAATATACGCCCCTGCCTGGTGCGTATTTGGTTCAGGTGTTTGCTGAAAAGTTGGGTGGTTGGGTACAAAAACTGGCAAGTTGCGATGCATCAGCTCTGATTGGTTAGGTGGAGTGACCTCCAACCCAACCAGTCAGAGCCATCAGATTGGCTATTACTGAACAACTGGAGTTGAGAGGGTTTTCAGGCTTCGATAAGATGGATGGTTTTGAGTTAGGAGGCTGAGGATACCCCCTCTAGTAGAAATCATTGTGACCTATCAATATTTACAATGCTATCATAATGTCATCCACCATTAATTCAAGAGGAAACATTACCTGCCCTGGGATCACCACTAAGTAGAACAAGCTTGATCCAATTTGCCTGCATTCCAGTTGCTGCCCTTCCACTGGTCACACCGCAAGCCTTTTTGCCTGCGGAGAGACTAGTTGAGGGGAACAACTCTAAATGCAGGCAAATGGACCAAACTTGCTCTAACCACTAAATTACTATACAGTATGAAATTGGTATAACAGTATGTGAGAGATTATTATCTGATTGGTTAATACCTGAGAGATGCGCTGAATATAGCAGATAGGAGAAGGCCAGGAACTCCAGGTAGATGCCCAAATAACCTCATCACATAAAGAGGGTAAAGCTATAACAAATTTATATATTAAAATTCAACACAAATACAAATAATATCATATTCATGCAGTTATAACCTAAACAACACATCTTAGAGACGGCTCAGGCAAGCAGGCAAGTCAAAGGCAAGCAGGTTAAAGCCACACAAATTATCAATACTGATGTGGATTTTTGATCAAATAAAAGAGAGATTGGTCATACCTCCACCCCAACCACCCTATCATATGTCATAAAGGAATAAAATTATGATCTGCTGTACCAACTGAGAGTGATTCTTATTATACAATCACACTGTAAAAACAATGAAGTGAGAGGGATTTCATTGGTAAAAAGTAGGCTGCTTTGAAAATGAATTTGATAGTAGGGCACACACACACACACGTGACCAATTTTGCAGTGTCACAAATTCCAGAGGTCGTTGCTCCCTCATCATCATTTTAGCTGTTGATACTACCAAAAGTGTATTTACCTGTCATCACATCACAGCCATCAGGTTTCATAGTCAAGCTTTAAAGGGCAACCAAGGTTTCAAACAACTTCTCATTGATGGCCATTGATTATTAGCAGCTTGCCCCTTCTGCATGGGGAAAAAGACAAAATATAATTCGGATGATTATTCAGCCAGAATTCTTGTGAAACATTTCTTCCATCAGGTACTCAAATTCAGCTAAAAGAGAATACCACATAGCAGTTTCCTGTTCCTGTTGTTATTTAGCCTGTGCTCTATAATTATTCCAGCAAAGTCTTGGAACCTCCCCTAAACTGAAGTGTTATCCAGCTTAGAGTCAGCAACTACTTTGAGTTTTGCATCGCGTAATGCACAAAGCTGATGCTGCCCAGCACATCATTTGCTACCCATTAATGCATTGCTGTGAAACCTTGGTTGCCCTTTAAATAGTTGCACTGAGGTCCAATTACTTATTGTTGGTGCTACTGTTTAGTCTTTGAAACTTTAATCACACATTTCAAGTTCCTATAGGTAAATATCACATTCCATACATGTCAATGACCAGTGGTCTAAGTGGAATTATTTCTTTGTGGGGACTTAACGTTCTGGGCAAAAATCGCTCAACAATTTTTTTAAATCAAAGCTAAATTAACATTACATGTTAATGTACATCTACATTACATTACATTACATGCAGAATAGTGTAATCGAATTGATATCTGGTCAAAAAGAGACATTTTAGTTTTTTGCACAAAATCCAGTGGGAGCTGATCACTGAACGTTCCCGTAATATGTCTAACATGTATTATTCTTGTGTAGGCATATTCTCATTGGTCCAGAAAGGGGCTTAGATACCAAATAAAGTTCATATCATGACTATGAATTACTATTATTATTATAAATTTATAAATAGATACATAATGATATAAATGAAGAGTGGAAGGTCTCACAAACCTGATCTGATAAAGATATTTCTTTGGTCTTCAGAGGATCACATGTCTTAAAGTAACTGAAGATTGAAATTCCTATGAGAACACCGATAGTCTGGAACATCCACACCCCTAAGAATGTCATAACATAGGCTCTGAAATTAGAAATATTTGTTGACTACTAAATATTACACATAATACATCAACCATAATCCGAAGATGTTCTCCCTGATGTGCAAAAAAAAAACAAAAAAATCAAAGAAATAAAACTCAATTCAATAAAAACAAATGGTTTGACAATGCAAATTTAAATGTATGTACGAAAGTCGCCCATTCCATCTGTTGCTAAATTTTGAGCGTGACACGACCATAGATATTTCGGATCAGGTGAGCCATCAAATGAGATGACCAGCCTATAATTGCACAACGAATGACAGCTGAAATTCTTATCTGTTGATATATTTATTAGACATATGGCACATGACACATGAATTTAAACATTTGACATATAAATAAGATATTGTATATTCAGGGCCGTTGTTAAGAATTAATGGTAGGGGAGGCAAAAGTCCCAGACTTGTCAGAAGCATCGCCAAGAGGGTGCTGTAAGCTCCCCCTCATCGATTTAAGGCATATAAATAGCAATGGAAATTGCAGTGCAGCAAATTCTGACATGGGTTATTCAATTATATCATTTTAGACCACTCTATTGAGCATTGTAGGGGAGGCAGAGCGTCCCTGCCTCCCCTAGAACTACGGGCCTGAATTTGACATCAGACCTACATGGTTTTGTGTGATTTAGAGCGGAGAGAGAGGTATCTCTGTACAGAACTTTGGTTACACCCATACAAGTAAGTGAAGCCAAGAATGCCGTTGAGGAAACAGGCCCAGAAAGTCATACGTGTTCTTGGATCAAAATCCATCACTCTCAACCTAACAAAGACAGAAACCATCGGTTATAATTTATCGTGACATTTGTTCCCGAATACAGACATTGATTACAAGGTAAATCCAATAACAATCCTAATAACGGCATTACATCCAAGTTGTTGAGCTCAACATCATGATACCTCTAACAGCAGCAGTGTTTTTCAGCAGACAGTTGTAAAAAAATGTTGGTGAAAATTGCAAGGTTCAGTCATGCACCTAATTCCGAAGAATAAGTCACGATATAGGATATACCCGGTCGCAATGCTTGCGCCAGTTTTGCTCTCAGTTTCTAGGCAGGTTGGAGCACACCTGGGGATCCAACAAGTCACAGCAGCCAGTGGACTGCAGTGGGTTTCAAACCCACAACCTTCAACAATTGCGTGCTGAAGTCTGGCGCTCTAACCAACTGAGCCACCTCCTACTCCTACTGTGGTTATAGCAATGAACTAAGACAAAATCAGAAAACCTTTTCCCAGAGATAAGTCTCAATCTCTTGGTGCAAAATTGGGATAATTTGGTCCAATTAATAGTATCTGAGATCTTACTCGATGAAATCAAGTCGCCCGCTGAGTTTTGCTGCATCCCATATCCCACCGAATCCCCCCTGTACATATGTGCCGTAAATCAAAACCAGAAACAAGCCGGTAGCCATCACTATCAGCTGGAATGCATCC
This sequence comes from Membranipora membranacea, assembly GCA_914767715.1. Lineage (NCBI taxonomy): Eukaryota > Metazoa > Bryozoa > Gymnolaemata > Cheilostomatida > Membraniporidae > Membranipora > Membranipora membranacea. The sequence continues at coordinate 16,801,789 of OU612068.1, forward strand.
GTCCACAGCACTGCCTTCAGGCCTCCCTGAGATATTGTCATGATAAAGTACAGAGATGAATTGAGAGATGCGGATCTTACAATGCAGCAAAAGAGAGGAACAATTCAGGCTCATCGGTAAAGGGGGGGGGTAGGGTTGGTTTAACAGAGGTGAAATGACCAAGAGATGACCATGCGTTTTTAAACGGCCAGTTAAACCCTAGGTCAAGTATGAGCCATGCCTGACTTTGGAGTTGCCCGTTTTGAGCCGTAGGCAACTCACCAGTAAAATAGGCAGTTTTCTGAACGCTAATTTGAGCCTCTATTTGGAGTTGTCCTCTCTCCAGTTTGCTACTTTTTAACCCACGAAGCGTAGGAAAAAGAAGCTGAAAAGTGGGTTATCTTGTAATAAAATAAAAATGATTTTTTATTCAGAATCTGCACCATTGAAAAACATATGAACACAGTTTGGGAAATAATTTTGTTATTCGGATAGTCATTTATATCAATTTCTGCCTGTTTACCGACAATCTCAGGAAATTGTTCATGAATTTTGTCACTAAAACCGAGATTTATCAGCCTTCAAGCCGTGGTGCAGATTCTGAATCAAGACACATTTTTATCCTGTTATAAGCGGTTATTAAGATGACCCCCTTTTCAGCTGCTTTTTCCTATGCATGACTCTCACAAGATATATCGATTTCAAGCTCCAACACAAATAGAAATCTGGTCAGCTAGACACTGAGGATAAAATGAAAAAAACTGTGAGATCCATAAAGATGAAAACTTTACTATAACTACTATTAACGGGGGGGGGGGGGGGGGGGAGTCTGGAGAGGCTCAGACTAATATTTATATGTTTCTGTTGATAACTGACCAGTGTAGTGTAGAGCATAGATATGAGGGTTATAGTAAGTATTGATGTCCATATATCCAATCCTGTCACTGTCAAAAAGATAAACAAATAGGTTAAGCTGCTCTTCATAGTTTGGGAGCAGGAATAAAGAACTAATAGTCATCTTGGCATCACCACTGAACTCTAGTACAATTCTGCAGCAGCACACATACACACAGGAAACAAAATTCTGACTGATAAGGTCCCCCTAGGCTTATGTGGTCGATAAATATGAAGTAAATGTCTATGTACATCAACATTCATTCTCAAATATCTCTTTCCCTAATTTTTTTCTTCTATTTTCTGCTTCTATTTTCTTCTTCTATTTTGTAGTTCTAATCCAATCATTGTGAGCTTTGAATTTTTCTTTGTTTCATAGGTAAATAAATAAGAACAAGTTGATTCCACCGAATTTTCTCAGTTAAAATGTGAAAAGCATGTAGTATATAGATTAGAACTACATAACAGGAGATAACTTCTCATATGATGTCCAAAAACACAAGGCTACCCCCAAAACAAAAAAAGTAGCCGCATGGTAATCGCGGCCACCTTGCTCAAAATCCTCGCTCATATGGCCTTCGATTAGGCAAATTTGTTCACCTAATCAATCACTCAGCATGGTTTCTTCAATAAGTGTACGATTTGGGAACAAGACCCCTAGAAGAATGTCTTGCTCAATCGGCTAGGGGAATCAGAAGACAGAAAGTGATTTTGGCAGATTTCAATTGAAGACCCTCTAACCAAGGAGGAGTTAGAGACAAGGAGATGCAACAAAAATAGCCTCAGTCCCTTTCTGAAAATATTGCATTGTGCCACAGTATCTCCGCATCATTAATTTAATGTGGAAATGAGGCTATATGAATGTTGTCTCATAAAAAAAGTTTTAGCTAATAATGAGATGTAATTTATAATTACAGTTTACCATGGAATAAATATGTCCCTAACTCCTTGCTCTGACACACCCCCAATCTTACCTGCGGCTATGGATATAGCAGGTCCATATATTACCAAGGCTGCATACAACATCTACCAACACAAAGGGGATAAAGCAATGTAATATGGATAAAACACAAGGTACAATACAAAAGAAATTCAGTTATGGTCAAACAACATACAAACAACTAAACACCACAACGGTGATCATCTAGATTCGAGGTTCAGGTATTATCATTTTATTACAAGGCAATCAAAATTGCACCATATAAAATGAGCCATGGTTCATTTGTCAATCAAAATCGTTCGATCAGTGAGGTTTACTTATAACTGGCCATCAGAACATAAAAACTGTTGAACAATTGATATGACCCTATTTTACCTTTCCCTCGTCCCGTCATTGGCCATTAATAGTCGGTTTACAGTTGAGAAACATTATGTGCTCATTATAAATCACTAAAAATGTTTAAATTGGCTAGATAGATTTAATTCTAGCCATTTTTCCTAAACACATCCGGTAACTAAATTTAAGTGCTTTTGCAGAAAACAGCTTTAAAGCTATAGTACTGCTTAGGTAAAAAAATATTGCAAATCACATGCTGATTAACTTATTTTTCAAAGATTGTTCCCAAATTCAGAAAAACCATGCTCTGACAATCGAGCATCTTATACCCATTAATATGTTAAAGAGCGATAAAGAGAGGACAACTTTGCAAGGTTGCTACAGTGCTCTTAATAGCCTGAGACCTTCAATAATATGATACCAAATATTTAATGGCGCAACTATAGCTTTAAAGAAACAATACCATTGATATGAGAGAAGTCACCACGACCACCATCTTCAGAGGTCTACCAAACCTGAGCTCTATATACTACAAAATACATAAAAATAGACACAAATTGATCACATATATTTATTGAAGGCTATTATTGCGTCAACCGCTTTGAAGCCCTGCAATGATGGGTAGATGTATCACTGTTACATTGATTTGACAGCAGCCACTCATGATTATGATGAAATGTATGATTTTGATGTTTCCTTATTAAGCTTGCATTTGGTAGTCAAAATGACACTCCTTGGCATTAAATTCTGCGCTCGCTCAAACTAGATCGAGAAAGCTCATGCGCACTCAATTCAGATGAACAGGTAACGATGTGAGCATGCATTTTAAAAATGCAGTTTCATTCGAACACGACATTGCAATGAAAGAGCGTTGATATTACCTGGTATAAACTAATGATCTTCAGTTTCTCATACAATGGCAGGAAGAAAACCAAAGCCGATAAGGCTCCCAATCCGCAGCCCAATGCCGCGTACATGTATGCTGTCCCATATGTATAACACTCTGCAGGAATACCAATTATCGTTGTTGTTGATGTGAAGCTAAAACATAAAAATGGAATCAGCTTACTTTTGGATCCACATTCTCTCCTTGCTCCGATTCTGTTCATTTGTTTTTGCTATTAGATCGATAATTTGATGTAGAATAGTTACAGAGGAGAAATTATAGCTACCTCAAGCATGGTCCAATTTCGGCAAACGGCATCTGACAGAGATCAATCACCCAGTAGGAATTTAACATAATTTGACAATTTTCTCAGTTTTTAGGTGAAGACCCCTCAGCTGCGCGTTTTTATGTGCAATTTTGTTCGAGGTGTCTTCGATGTGGTGAGATATGTCTTTTTATTGAGAAGGGGCTGGTCGAGGTAACTTATATCAACCATTGGTTCAGGTCTCAGGGACCCATAGAATCTAGCATCTTTGTTCAAAAAAAGAAATGAGATATGATATCATGCGGCTGGAAACAATCTATAGATTGGCCACATAGAGAAATCTTTTTGGTCATTTCCTATGAGGACTTCGGTGATCACCCAAAAGGCAACTGCCAAAAATCCACTGGCCAAAAAGCCACTGGCCAAAGAGCCACTGGCCATAAAGCCACTGGCCAAAAAGCCACTGGTCATAAGGCCACTGGCCAAAAGGCCACTGGTCATAAGGCCACTGGCCAAAAGGCCACTGGTCATAAGGCCAATCAAGGACAGGTGCCAAATTTAATATCAGAAGTTAAATTACACCAAAATCACTTCAATTATAACACATTTTCCAGCAAAATTCAAAAACAGTTGATACTTGATGTTAGCCACTGATGTATAATATTAAACTCATATCAATGATATCAACACATGAGGCATAATTGTGGGGATCCAGAAGGGAAATGTTTGAATGGCATGTGCCCACTGATATATATTATAAATATATTATATATTATAAATTCATATCAATGCATGTGACTAATTAAACTGAGGCGGCATATTTTGTATTTAGTAATGTATCATACATTATCTGATTATTTGCCTTTATAAAAAGAACTAATAAAGTCAGCTGGTGGAACAATTGAACCAGTTGATAATTGGATTGCTTCTTGCCGAATTTGTGAGTATTACATTTTTTTGTGTGTCACATTTTGCACGATGCGATGCGTTCTGATTGTTGTTGCATACTGCCACATTATGTGCCATTTTTGCACAGCCTCATCAGTAATTTTAGTCATTTTAAACAAGCCACAAGCATTTATGGTCATCACCATGACATGAAAACAATATAGCTATAGGAAGGAATCTGAACTGAGTTCTGTAAACTGAATGTTATGCAATAATGTGTGTTCTGTATAATTTCAGTCAATTTGTGTGCTGAATAAGTGTCTGAGCTAGATTTCTAAGAAACCGAAAAACAAAAGTGCACTCATTGGAAGGGTTTTAGTTGACTCACCTCGCTATCAAACTACATGCAACAGGGAACCAGTGCATATCGCCATCAGCTAGCAGATATTCGTTTGTAGTTTTCTGCTTGCCTCCTGTACAGGCATAATATATACCAATCGCTGCCGATATTGCAAGCATCAGAGACAGGACCAGATAATCAGGCCATTTGAAATAATAGTTCCCCGCCTCCACGAACGAACTGTTTGCATCCATGCCGTCTGATTTACTTCATTCACCTAAAATTAAACAACCTTTATGCAACGGCATAGCCTTGTCACGCGGCTACTTTTTGAGTAAAAATGAAGCCGCTTGACAAAGCTAGCAACGGCACTGTTGTGAGCAAGATTCAGTTTGCAAAAGCTTATAGTAATGGTAAAATAGTCGGCAAAATCCTAATTATTTGTAAAATTTATGCATTCAAAAGAAAATATGACATGATTATTAGCGTGTTCGAGGCTGAACCCTGGCTATGCTTCAATTCACCAAATTAGACCAGCGATATAAACCTTAAGTGGTAAAAACACGCTGAAATTTTCATTTATTTTTGTATCTACGGAGATATCTATTGTGTATAGAGAGCTGCCTCCTTGGCTCAACACAAGCTTGCACAGACAGGTACGTGGGTCAAAATTGCAAGCCAACTACAACACAGAACACAGCTGTTACCTAGATCAAGCATGATCCAATTTGCCTGCATTTATGTTTTGAGCCGCGATGGCTCACCAGTAGAATGGTAATGACCGGACCGCGGACTGCGGGCAAATTGGATCCAACTTGATCTACCTGTTACCGTGGTCATATCAATTACCTTAGCCTACCTAAGCTGTAGTTGAAAAAAAATGTCTAGTGTTTTCATACATCATTATCAGATCATATCAGATTGATCAATTGATGATCATTTGAATGTCAATGTCTGTGTCAGGGTGGCATCCACATTCATCAATTCCCTGCTGTTCGAAAGGTCTGCAGGCTGCAAAGCTACAAGACATGCGAATGGCCCTGCATAACAAGGTGATGGGTGCATGACAACTTTATCAATACCTCATGAGAATTTTTATGTACCGACCATGCCAAATGTCACAGATTCGAAAAGAATCTACGGATGACTAGTGAAAGTGCACAAACTGTGCCGGTATAGCTGGTAGTGGTATTCATTATCAACAACTTTCACAACAACGGAAAGTGGATGATAATGAAATGCCACTACCGGCTATACCGGCACAGTTTGTGCGCTTAAACTTACAGGTGACTGATGCCAAACTGCTTTACATTTCCACGGCTGAAATATCTCAATCACTCCCTGGAATGCTGATAAAATGGAAAATAAGGGCTAAAAATTCCTACAGAGGTATTGCTGCAATCTCCTTTGTTGGAACCAAGCAGGTCTGCTTGATATTATCGTACCACACTATTATCCAAGCCATCTGTAATCGAGTGTCCATTTCTGATTTTTACAAAAATAAACCTGCACACAGCTCTAGATTTCACTTGTCGATAACCTTGTTGGCACTTCTGTATCATCAGAGCTGATTGATAAATTTCTTAACACAGAGAGCTGCTGATGTTTTGGTGAATTCCAATGTGCAATCAGTTGACAGTCATGATACAGCAATATGAGCAGTATCATATTATCATATGCCTGAACAAGTTGTCAAAGCAACTCTTAATTGGCTGAGTGACATGTGGTACAGCCTGCACTGGTGGTCATTTACAGCTATGCTACAGCTGTGCCTACGCACGCGTGACACAAAGCTTTATTTCAATATTAATAAATAATATCTATTAATGTGAATAAATCTTTGTGTAACGGGTATAAATTTACTAGGTCATTTTCTGTGAATGTTGTTGAAACATGATGGTGCAGTTTTCTTTGCCCAGGGGTTTGGCTAGTTTGAAATCTGAGCAAAACCTCATTAATGGACACCCTATCAGTTATATGTATTGTAAGATATATGAATATTGATTTTGTTTTATACTTTATTGGCATTATTGATATTGTTGCATAATTGGTATTATTGGCATTTGTTGGCCTTATTGGCATTAATCTTTATTGCTTACAAAATGGTGTGCAATGATATATTGAATGCTAGCACCCATCCCTGAGGTTGATGTTAAAACTTTCTGTGTCAGTCTTATACAAGGCGAATAACACTGCCAAAAGCTTTACATAAATTGCTAACAAAAAAAAGTTATTATTATTCCAGATGTGACGAAAGCAAAGCATTCAAATATCAAGTATCAGAGCTAGAGGGGTATTTTCCAAAATTGGAATGAGTTGATAAAATGGCTTTAGATCCAAAAATTGTTGAGCATGTGTAATTAATCGTTACTTGTTTCAAATTTTTTTAAAGGGTTGGAAAAACAGTAATAGGTCTGCAGTTACGAGTGTTATTAATGTATTGATTTGAATACTGGTGATGTTAGGAAAATTATCATCCCAAATAATATATAATAATATAATATGTATGTAAGATAAGCATCCACAAATAGCTAAGTCTTCTTCAACCTGCTGATAGCCATCATGTCGGGACAAGGGGCTTTATTTTCAGGTATTGGTCAATACTGATAGGAAATTGGAGAGAATCTAAGAAACTGTATAACTTACGCCAAACTGGATCTGATTTGGTTTTAAACATAGTTTTGGAGCCAAAAAAATTGAATGTCATAACTTGGTGTGTCCACTTAATTTTATTTCATTTTAATCTTAAGCTCCCTCGAAAAATGATTATCGGAGATGCGGATTCAAGCATTATGGTTGTTTAAAGGTATACAATGACTGTTTGATGGAACTTTGGGTACAGATGCCAATTAGCACTTGCTCCCTATCATTGAATGCACTGAATTGCCAGGAAAGGTAGCATGAGTTCATGCAACTCCAATAAACCTATATCGACAAGTATTCTTGTTATGTTTAGAAAGTAGTTCGTTTGAAACAAATCTTGTACTAGTACTAGTACAAAGTTGCTTACTTGCACATACTGATGAACCTCACAGCAGCGGCACTCATCAATGCCAATAGAGAGTCTCAATTGTTTCTGTACTAGATACAGTAAATCATTCAAATAGACCACACAGAAGCGGCACTTGTCGATGTCAATAATGAGGGTCACAAATTCACTAGTAGAGGCAGTAAATTTGCTTTTACACATTCAGATGGCCTTCACAGAAGCTGAGCTCATGGATGTCCGTATAGAAGTTCAATTGTGACCAATTTGGTACTAGTGCAGTACATTAGCATAGTGACACATATTGAATGACCTCACAGAAGTGGTTCATATTGATGACATCAATCTGAGAGCCAATTGAAACACATTCTGTACAAAAGGTCGGCGCTCATCAATGTCAAAACCAAGAGACAAAACACTTTTTTTTTAATTCTATGTGCAATTTTTCAAGTGATGCAGCTCAGACTCTTTTAATTTGTTTTATTCATGGACCATACTTTCGATGCTATCAACCTATTACAGGATGGATATTAGAATTTAGGCAATAAACAAACTTCAAATGTCAATGTAAATGTCAATATGTGGTTGCCATATTTGAGTCATTAGAGCTCAATTTTTGGAGCGCTCATTTGGCAACACCCTACAAGGATGTTATTTTCTACAGAATAAAAAGTTTATAATAATGATTGATTAGAAATCAATATCTGTAGTCCAATGCTAGCATTTTTGTAGATATTTTTAACCTGTGAATGCTTCTTGTTGCACCGTTTCTTGATTTGATAACAATAACTCTGGGTCCGATTATCTTTTGTAGGGTGGTGTCAATGAAACGGAACATAACAGTGGCCTCTCAGACTTTAGCACCGTTCCCCATTTATGCAGACACCAATCCAAATAAAAATGCATCAACCTGTGAATGCTTCTTGGTGCACAATACCCAAAAAAATATTTCTAAAACATATTTTCACGTTAAACCCGCCCATCATACCCTGTTCCGCATAGTACCAGGTAGTATTAAAGGTACTATGACTGGCCATGTCATGCTACTCATTAGAGCTCAATTTCAAAGCGGTTATTGGCGAATCCTCCCAGAATGATGTTGTCAACCAAAAAATGCATATAATAATGATAATAATGACTGATTGGAAATCGATACCTGCTGGTCCAATGCTAGCTTTCGACCTTTGAACATTTTTGTAGATATTTTTGTGCTAAGACTGTTTATTTATTGAGATTATGCCAAACGAAAGGTAACTGCTGACATTCTAGAAACGATTGCAACTTTTTCCAATAATATACTTTTTTGAGAGTATTCAATCACTTGGGCAATGATCCTGGGTAATTCTGTTACTGAAACAGCATGGTGGGAGCAGGGAGAATGATGGATTAATTCAAAGTTTTCAACTTAATATTTATTTTTAACATACGAATCTATGAGAAGTTGAGTTTTAATATCTGATGCATAAGCATCAGATATTAAAACTCAAAATACAACTTTTTTGGTTGACTGGTACTCTAAAGCATTGCCTGATTTTTTGATTTGACAGCAATAATTCTGGGCCCTATTATCTTTTGCTGATTGGTGTCAATGAAAGGGAACATTGCAATGGCTCCATTTAGGCAGACACCAATCCCAATAAAAACGCATTAACCTGTAAGTGCTTGTACATACCCAAAAAATATTACTAAGGCACATTTTCAACTGTTAAATCCATCCATTGTACCCTGTACCACGGAATACCAGGTAGTATATAAAAGGTACAATGACTAACCATGTCAGGCTGCTGCGTTTGGCAAGGCTCTGCTATTACACCTTGCCTGTACTCACCCATCGTTTATGCAAAACCTGAAGCTGAGCTGAAACAGGTTAACAACTCACCTTATCCGTTGAGAATTTAGCAGAGCTCTGAAAACCGAACTGTTCAACCCAATGTTCTTCAAGTAAGTGTTCATATGGAAGTGACCTCCATCATGACACTCTGGTGGTGATATTGATGTCACAAGTTAAGCTGTGATTATTATCAGATAAATAACTGATCGATTTGTAGGGCCTTGTCAAGGATGAGGAGGCATTTCACGGATTAAAATCACGCCAGAAAGAAGGCCTTTATTCTCAACTGTCATGGTGACACTGCTCTTTCTAAAATTAAGTTATTTTTTATTTATTATAATGTTTTTATTGAGGTTTTCATATGCATAAGTATGTCATAAACAAAGGAAAATAACAACTTTTTGACCTCATAAACAAAACAAAAAAGAAAGAAAAATATTTATAGATATGGACAGAAATGATAATCAGTTGGGAAAAAAATTTTTACATTATGCTTGTGATTGATTGATATATATTTTTACGCTTTACTAAATGAAATGAATTGGTTTAAAAATCTTGTTTTACCATATTTGGTCCTATATTTTGGTTTAATTATTCTACGTCCTGACCGCAAAACTCTATTGTGCATTTTGCAGGAATTGATTAGTTTAAGGATGAAAAATGAGGTGTTCTTGCCTAGGTGTTCTTGTTAATCGATCGAACGAAAATATTCTCAAAAAAACCGTAGGCATGGGCTGGGTGGGTGTCTCATGTAGTAGCCTGGGCCAACTGGTTCTTGCATATATTCCTTCTCGAATGAATGTCCAATTCAATCAAGGAGTCAACTCCTTAGTTTACAAATATCCCAGAGTAAGGGTATCTACCATAGACTTAATAATGAGTCTATCGGAGATTTCCTTACTCTATTCTGAGTCTGACTAGCTACTTTGTGATTAATACAGTACCAGTGCCAAACCTACTGTAGGAGGAAATACCCTTGGGCCACGACCGTGTTTGATACCTGTTCCAGCCTTAGGAGGTGGGTGGGAGAATTTGGGCAGGTTGCGCTTTTCTCTTATCTTTGCCAGAGAATGTGGAAAAATGAAATTATTAATATATTGCAGCTTCGAGAATTTGGTTGCCTCTAAAATCATTTATAATCCTTAATAGGTAAGGAGTAGTCCTTGCTAGCGGCCACTAAGAAGGCAAACGATGAATTGCAAAAGAGAAGGAAGAGTGGCCAATTCCAAAACAGCATAAGAAAAATGTCTATTTTCTTTGTATTGTATCGTATTTGTATAGAGAGAATTTCAATGTAAAACTAAGTGGTGCTTCAGGTCTTTATTACAGTGTAAGCTGGTTAATTCAGACTTTATAATTCAGAGCTCCTGTTAGTTCAGACAAGAAAAATTGGTCCTTCTGCCAGATCTCAATGCATTCTATGTCACTTAATTCATACTCTGCTTAATTAGGACAAAATTTTGTGGTCCTTTGAGGTTTGAATTGAGTGAACAGCGCAGTCCCTCTTTTACCTTATTATCACTATCACATTTTTTAATCCATAAAAATTTTCTGCAGAACAAAAATTTCCAAGTGTTTTTCAGCCAGGGAACAGGTGTCAGGTAAAGATGGTTGTTGGACCCACAAACGTCGCAAATGTCAAAACGTCGCAATCTAGCGTTCCACTAACGTCGCAATTCCAAAAACGTCGCAACGAAGGGTTTTTATAACGTCGCAAACCCACAAATGTCGCATTTTTTTAAACGTCGCAATAGCTCGAACCCACTAACGTCGCAAATGCCGCAACTCAACTAAAATGCTGAGTTGTCTTCTCATTTGATGCGAATTGGTGATGATGGTATGTTGCGAGATGTAGATAGGAGCCTACGAACTTCAAAACACGGTGGGGAATTGAATATCAACATTATAATATTGTGCTATTGATAATTGTTGAGTATTTTCAGGTTATTTGAATAATATTTTTCTCATTTTTTATTGTTACCTCAGAATCAATTAATGCTGTCATAAAAAGGACGCTAATCAACATCTAGCAGGAGAGGATACAGATTTCAAAACACTATGGGAGTTGAAATATTAAGGATATTGTACCGATTTCTATCAGAGAAAAATTTTGAACATCCTAGGACCATGACAAAACTTGTTACCTCAGAATTCATTACTGCTGTCTTATACGGGATGCTTATCAGGGTTTAGCACAAGTAAGGCGAATATCTGCATACATGTCAAGCTTGAATTATACCGTCATGTTTGAAATAGGCTATGCTTGAAGTATGCTTTTACACTACTTGGAATACCAGAAATGGGAAAAAAATATTAAATAATTTATGCATGAACCGCTTCATCACTTTATGACTTATCCTTTATCTAATGACTAAGGAGCTTTTCCCAAGATGAAACTTCATGGTTTTCATATAAATTTGATGATTATAAAACCTAGACTGGATACCAAATGATGCATTAGCATACAATAGGTGGCTATTTTAGAACATTGCATTGCGTAATGGCAATTGTGTTTTCATCACTCTGTAATCTAGAGTGCTCGAGCAACTTCCAACAAGATTTTGAGCATGTCGTTTTTCAATGTTTTCAGTCTTATAAAAAATTGAATGTACCACGATAGGTTGTCGAATTTAATGCAGTTTGTAAACTCAAATCCTGGTTGAAGAAATTTGAGTTATGATCAGGGACATTGACTGTGGCCGGACTACAGGTCAATGATAGTGCAATTGCAAATTTACAGAATTTAATATCGCTTTGTGACCAAGGGGCTCATTGTTAATGGCCATGGTTATATGATATATGCGTTTACCTATCAAATTCAAGTCAAATTTTAAATTCTCAATATACTTTGGTTTGGGAATTCCATAGATATGCATTATGGGATCCGTTATCTTCTTAACTTTTATTGATTTGTTATTGTTTACTCTCTGAAATAGAAGTCTTCAAAGTGCTACGTCCTGCAAGAACATGGCAACCAGTAGCCTGTCTTGACAAGCTTTACTAGAAGGAGAGGGGAACCCCTCCGCGGTAAAACTTGTCAAGCCAGGGTAAGGAGCCAACAGATGAATCTTTTGAGATATCATGATTTGCTTGTTTAGTAATTAAATCAATGGATAAAATTTGCGGCTCAACTTTGCCTGGGTACCCAAAGACCATAATCCTACCTCTAAAAATGTTACCTGCTTTTTTCTGTAGCCAACAGGTGAAACAGTATCTATCTATTCTACCTACAGTGGGCTGCCTACTACCTATGGAATGGAGGAGGGGTCAATGAATAAAATAAAAAAGAACTAAGTAGATCTGTTGTAGCCATATTCTACTGATTATACATTGTGTTAAATAAATCTAACATTGTCAGCCAGCGCCTATATCATATATATAAATATATATATACATGTATATATATAAGACAAAATATTCACATGGCACACAATATAATTGTCTAGGCACACAGGTTTTTGTTTCCATTGATCAAACTTCACAATAAACACGCTCAGGGCTCTCAGATGGTAGTTCATGTGCATCTGTTTGTAACCAAGGTTCATTTGTGTTCAACCAGGGAGAATGGAGTGACTTTCTACCATAACATTTTATTTCATAAGTAGGATGTAGAAAACAAAGTTATGAGTTATCCTATTTTAATTTATGAGGGAACAACTCCCATTGAAATGAAAATTGAAAAATTGTTTCCTTAATCCGAGCATCGTCGATCGTTACAATAGTAACACTCAAGCTTACATGGTACATGATATACAGAAGTTTGACTTGATTCATCTAGGAAAACCAAAGAGTTTCATCATGGGAAAGATGTAACATTTTTTATTGATGGATTAAGGCTATGTCAGCAAGAGGAAAAAATATAGCACTCAATCTACCTGTGTCAATACCTCTTGACAACTTCAATCATTAGCTAAATCAAACATAAAGGCACATAACAAATTGGTATGTCACTATATCTGCTAGATGTTGGTTAGCATCCCTTTTATGACAGCATTAATGGATTCTGAGATAACAATAAAGGAAGTGGAAACAATGACTCAAATAACCTGAAAAATACTCAACAATTATCCATAGCACAATATATAACATTGATATTGAATTCCCCACCGTGTTTTGAAAATCATATGCTCCTATCTACTTCTCGCAACAAATCATCATCACCAATTTGCATCAAATGAGAAGACAACTCGGTATTGCTGTTGGGTTGCGACATTTGCGACGTTAGTGGGTTCGAGCTATTGCGACGTTTAAAAGATTGCGACATTTGTAATTCCTTTTATATCACACTCTACATCGCTTGATGCTGTGGTATTCCAACCAACCAATGTAATCAATGTCAGTTGTACATGTCCGCTGACATCAGGGAGAATTCTCCCTGATGACATACATATCATTATTGGGATCATATTGAGTATTGAGATAATGATGCTAAGCCATCAATGCCAGGTGAGATTGCCATCTCCTGCTTTAGATCCCACGCAAAACATATTCAAATTGCTGTACATGTATAGTACACAAATTATATGAAAACACTAACTGTCCAGTGTTTGCTCAAGGGGTAGAGAGAGTTGGACAACACGGAAACCCCATTGCGATCAAATGCTGTATATATACATATTGTATCTTTTTACTGTCGGAATATTAAATCTTTAAAGCCTGTTATTTGGAAATACTTGTCCAATTTCATTATGCTCATCTTCGTCTGAAACTTAAAGTAAGACAACATGAACACGTATCCGCCGCGAATAACCCCGGATTGCATTTAGCAAAGTCTCGGGCAACATCAAGCCGGACCTCAGACATGAATCATATTAACATTGTCCAGTTCATAACAGACCCATAGACTAATTATACTCTCTAGAAAAAGAAAAAACTGATGTTTATGCTTCACTGATCAAAATATGGCTTCATTGTGCTAGCAAGCAATATGCTACCACAACCACAGTAACTGGGTAACCCGCTAATTCACTTGCCTTCTGCAGGTATTTCAAGCAACAAGTACCCCTGTTACTCGTTTGACTGGTTCAATTCAATGAATGAATTATGCAGGTCAAAAGAAGTATGAAGACAGTGCAAACTTTCACTAACGTGCTGTACTGTCATCATTGCATTCATATTACATGTGAACGTCTGACGAGTGGCAAGTCCATTGTGGCCATTTTAACAGCTCGTCAAATTTATGAAAGATTTATTTCCGACTTTCAGGCTTCAACTACGGTAGGGGTATAAAACAATGAGGGGAAAATCCTTTTCATTGACCCATGATAGTTGCCTGCTTGTGAATAGATGAATGACAAAAAGTGCTTATATTTTTGTAGGATAGATATCCATATTTATAATCTGAATCAAGGGAGTTGTGTCCCCTCTGATCAATTTAGCATTTTGCATTTAGCATTTTTGTAACTTTAGCATTTGGAATTTAGCATGTCGCTCCTGATTTCCATACTTATTGATAGAGAGTGAACTAGTTCACTAAGATTGAGTACCATCACAAGGAATTTGGTGTGACGACCCGAGTTAAATGTTTCCAAACAGGTGCCAAATTTGATATAAAAATACGTCAGATTTCACAAAAATCACTTCAAGGCCACATAATTTTAGCAAAATTCAAAAAAACAGTTGATACTTGATGTTAGCCACTGATGTATACTATTAAATTCATATCAAAGATGTAAGCCTGTGAGGCATTATTGTGGGGATCCAGAAGGAACTGTTTACCTGGCATGTGACTAATTAAACTGAGCTGGCATATTTTGTACTTAGTAATGTATCATACATTATCTGATTATTTTATATGTACTTTTGAAAACAGAAATAAACTCAGTCAGCAGAATAAACAGTTGAACCATTTGATAATTGGATTGTTTCTTGCCAAATTTGTGACTGTTACATATTTCTGCATGTCACATTTCACACAATGCGATACGTTCTGTTATGTTGTTGCATGCTGACAAATTATGTGCATGATTTGCTGCTAACTTTTGCACAGCCTCATCAGATATTTTAGTTGATCATTCTACCCAAGCTGCAAGCATTCATGATCATAACCATGCCATGAAAAAATAAAGCTATAGGAGGGAATCTGAACTGAGCTCTGTAAACTTTCATTAATAAAATTTTTATGCAATACATGTGCATTTGTTCGATGTAATTTTTCGTTCAGTTTGTGTACTAAATTAATGTCAGATTCCTAAGAAACCCACAAAACAAAAGTGCACTCATTGTAAGGGTTTTAGTTGACTCACCTCGCTATCAACCTACATGCAACAGGGAACCAGTGCATAATACCATCAGCCAGCAGATATTCGTTTGTCGTTTTCTGCTTGCCTCCTGTACAGGCATAATATATACCAATTGCTGCCGATATTGCAAGCATCAGAGACAGGACCAGATAATCAGGCCATTTGAAATAATAGTTTCCCGCCTCCACGAACGAACTGTTTGCATCCATGCTGTCTGATATATTTTATTCACCTAAAATTAAACAATCTTTATGCAACGGCAAAGCCTTGTCACACGGCTACTTTTTGAGTAAAAAAGAAGCCGCTTGACAAAGCTAGCAACGGCAAGATTCAGTTTGCAAAGGCTTGTGATGATGGTGAAGTAAAATAGTCGACAAAATCCTAATTTTTTGTAAATTTATGCATTAAAAAGAAAATATGACAAGTTCATTAGCGTGTTAGAAGGATGAGCCCTGGCTATGCTTCAATTCACCAAATAAGACACTGACAATTTCATTTATTTTTGTATCTACACAGAGACGTATTGTGTATAGAGAGCTGCCTCTTCGGCTCAACTCAAGCTTGCACAGACTTTTACGTGGGTCAGAATTCTCTCCCATAAAAAAATCATTACTGTAAAAACTAATTCCAATAGTTTTGCGTCTATGAACATTATTAAAACATACCCTGAACTGCTCCTCTGTCACTGCTTTAGTATCTAATATTTTCTTTAACAAACAGCCTACTTTTAGCAGGACCCTATAGTGGACAATGACACTTGCAGATAATGTTACAGTCCTAACTCTAAAAAATGGCATATTCTTAGCATGCCATCAAGCATAACAGTGGTTACATTGAAACAGAACCAATGATTAATGAGAATTTAAATTTGAGGAATCTGCTCACTATACTTTTGCAGATAATGTTTGACTGGCAGGCCAACTACAACAGAGGTAACCTGTTACCGTGGTCGTATCAATTACCTTGTAGCCTACTACGGCAGACGAGCTGCGCCAGGGGACAAAATAATTTCAGATGGCGCAGCTCGGCTAGAGGCACTTTACATGTGGCGCAGCTCGGCTAGGGGCGATTTATGTGTGGCGCAGCTCGGCTAGTTTCAAAATTTGTTACCAAGAGCACATGATTCCCAATATTGATAGACTTGTAAAAGTTTGCTCATCTGTCGGAACTGATAAATGAGCGGGAATTTATCACAGCTCTATTGTTCAAGAACTAGCTGAAAAAGCAAGAGGACTATTTTACCAGGGAGTTACAAACTCCTTGATTTTACATAAGTTGATCTATGAGTGGCAGTCACAGCAGGGAGTCACAGTCAGTGTTTGAGAAGTTGCTTGACTTTCCCTACCTGTGATATGGCTGTAAGTATAGTATTCTCCACAATAAGGTATGAAAGTTATATTATCATTTATCAAGGTAGTGATTAAGTATCATTATCATCATGTGAAGGAATGATTGGATGTGTTGATCATGTAAATAGGGCTACTTTCTACTTGTACTACCTACTTCTCTCTTCTACCAAGGAGTATCAGCTTCCCTGGTTGCTCCTTGCCTCTACCACTCACATCATTGCATTTTCTTATTTTGGTTGGTTCGGGCTTTATTGTGTGGGTGCACAAACAAAGCAATGAGCCGCCCAATGTTTTGATAGTTGGTAATGATGTTGATGAAATATGTATCAATCAAGAGTGACTACTCACACTCACAGGCTACCTAGTACTAGTACTACAGGCTGCTACTGAGTGAGGAATGGTCACAGGCCTACTCCAACATCTGGGTCAATGGCAGTGAGTATTTGACTACCCTTTTGGGTTTTTTGTTGTTTGAAACCCAACCAGGGGGGGGGGGGGCAGTCAAACATTGCCAGAGACCTACCCAGGCTTTGGAGTAACTCGTGTATACAGTGTATACAATGCAAGGTGTATAGTCATGTCTGCTAGATGTAGGGCATATACTGCAAGCGTAGAGAGGGCTTTAGAGCTCATCAAGTTTCTTTGTTTAAAGTTTGACTGTGATTGATGTGTCAGTATTCTGTCCAAATAACATTTTTGTATGTTTATATGTTTTATGTTATATATTTTACAGCATGTATGATTATGAAGGAGCAATTTAGAGATTGACCAGAGATAAGCCATAGGAATCATATGCAATCATCACTAGACCGACTTAATCTTTGATCCCGTATAAACCTCAACATGTATCAGGATTGCATTGGTAAGACCAAGGAGTTAGAGGGAACTCCTTGGTAAGACAGTGGCTGGTTCACTTAGCCGGATTTAAGATGCTGAGACTTCGCCAAGTAAAAGTATTTCCAATGAACAACTAGAGATCCATGAGATTTTATACACAATAATAATGCCGTAGCACAGCTCATCTCCTAGTCTTGCAACATCTAACTGTAAGTTGTAGATGATAAATCAATGTCCAGCATGCAACTTCAGTTAGTATCCAATGCTGTTGATAGTGATATCTAGGGAGTTTTTGCGGTATCAATTAGATGAACAAACTTCATCAGGGTGCTTGGTCACTGGGTGCAGGCCCCAGAGAACTGAGAAGAAGGTTCATTGCGTAAGGCAGTCCTTGCACCCTGCTATACTCTGCTTAAATCTATCAATAATAACCAGATCAAATGATTCACAGTGTTTTGTGCTGATCATTTTTATTTTTAGGTACATCCAATATAATATATATAACGGCCACAGGTATTCTGGCTCGTAGTCACATTGTTCCAACTTTTTTGGGTCAAACCAAACGCATATCCTTACTCCAACTTTGGAGAGTGATAGTAAGTCCTTGGGTGAACAAAAGATATCAGGGAGTATGTATGATCAAGGAGTTGGGGACAAAATATAACATTTGTCCCTAACTCCCTGGTATGATTGTATCAGACTTATGAGTTGTCCTCTCAACTAAAATCAATCCTCCTCCCAAGGTAGTCTGGTCATTTAGCTCAATTAGACAATTCGTGCACAAATCGTTTGCTCAGAATGCATAGGTATAGTTCTATCTATGAGAGAGTGATTTGGGAACGAGACCTAAGTAGGGCACCTAAGCTGTTTTTTGGATGGATGGATTTATTACTATCATAGACAAAAATTTGTCACGAAATACGTTGTTAATACTGACAAGAAAGAAAAACATGGAAAAAATCAGATCTCTGTTGTATAAAGAGTTTTTTAGAATAGTATATTATTAAGTGTATGTATGAGATGTCTTAAAAAGCTGTCTCTACCCCATGTACCCCGATATTTAACGGTGCGGTAGCGACCTGAGGGGCATTTAGTTAGAAAGTCATTGATAAAGTGCTCTTCATCGTGTATGTGCCGTAGTCCAAGTGTCTTGATCTGGTTGGCCACCAGAGCATCTATATCGGGGTACTCAATCCCTAACTTGGCGGCATCTTTAAATATTTTGCGTAAGGTCTTCTTGTCGCTTGCATGGATGCTTGTAAAAAGTATGGGGAGACAGTAAGTGATGAGGGATACAATAAAACTCTTGAATAACATATGAGAAAGGGGCTTTGAGCTATAGTATACAAAATTTTTCACAATATACATGTGTTGAGATGCAGTAGTCACTATGGATTGCACATGATCATGATAGCAGAGTTTATCGTCAACAGTAACACCAAGGTATTTTACTTTGTCACAAAAATCAACTTCCGTGCCATTAAGGATAAGAGTAGGGGTAATGGGCCTAACAAGCTGAGTAGAAAACATCATTTCTTGAGTCTTGGAGGCGTTTAACAATAGGTTTAAATCACAACATTGCTTTGAAATTCTACTAATCTCATCAAGATAGGCACTAAGATCTGATTGATTTGATATGCATCCAATTATACAGGTGTCGTCTGGGTATTTAATGACAGTAATATTACTTAAGTCTGAGGTAATCCTATTGGTATATATTGAAAACAAAAGTAGAGATAAACAGCAACCCTGGGGAGCGCCAGTGTTGGTTATGATGGGTTTTGAGATATTGCCATCTACTATTGTTCTTTGGGTGCGATTCGTTAGGAAGCTGTATATCCATTCAGTGACATTGGAGTCGAGATGTGATAGTTGCGAGATTAAGTCTGGAACATGTATTGTGTTGAATGCAGAAGAAAAGTCAAAGTCAAAGTTATTCAAAGAACTTTCAGTCACTGTTGACAAAATTCTCATCTATCTATGCGTTATTCTGTAGACTAAACAGCCAAGTCATATCATCCCTGCATGAATATAGATGGTAATACAGCTGTCACAAAAATGCGTCAAGTGAACTTTCTTAGGCATAGTATAATTATTATTGTGCTTAAATTACGTTACACAAAACAAATAACGAAAAAAGAAATAAAGGAACCAGTTATGTCAGCTCCTCAACAACAAGCAAACATGGTATGTAAGAAGAAAAAATAAAAATCCGACCAGAGAGAAAACTTTATAATAATTTGGTACCCACTTACAGATTACAGTTGTCAAGTCAGTTCACCGATGTATTTGTTTCCTATTAGAACTCACGATTGATTT
The DNA here is from genome assembly GCA_914767715.1 of Membranipora membranacea. Taxonomy (NCBI): domain Eukaryota; kingdom Metazoa; phylum Bryozoa; class Gymnolaemata; order Cheilostomatida; family Membraniporidae; genus Membranipora; species Membranipora membranacea. The sequence continues at coordinate 16,821,881 of OU612068.1, forward strand.
GAATAAGCTTATCAGTGGCACTTTGGGCATTTACAATTCAAATGTGCTTGACTGCTGGAGTTCCTAAACTGAAAACCTGACCCACAAGCAATAAAAAAAATCAGTAGATACTAAGACCGAGGAGTTAGACTTCTGTAAAGAGGTCATCTGGGCTTCTTTGTGGCACTACGTTGCAGACTCGTATCTCATAGTTGATCGGCAAGTTGCGTGTCGGCATATTGATCATCCAGATGACTTTATTTCCAACAATATTATGATAGACCACTGGGCCATAGGCTGGTTTTAATTTTGTTGTCATCACCTTGTCTTCAACCGTTCTGAAAGGGAAAATTATAATAGGATCAATTAATGCAGAAACCAAATGAGATGCTCAACTGTGAAAAAAAGTTCATATTCCTGGGTTAGAGATAGAACTAAGAGGTCATTGAATGAAAGAATTGAATGTAATATGAAAGTCAAACACTGCTACATACCCAGACAGGTTTTGGAGTAGGACCATTGGGTCATAGATAGATAAGAAGATAGCAGTCTGCCAGCGAGGGTGCTGCTGCATCATCATCAACATTCCACCAATTCTTTGACTCCCATTCACTGTAACAATGAGTGATTCAATGTCAAAAATTAAATACATACATACATCGATTCTACAGATTGGTCCAGGAACTGTACTGTCTGTAGTGAAAGATCAAGGAGTGCTCCTAGCTAGTCCCTGCTGCTGGTCCTTGGTAAGATAGATTGGTTGGTGACAATCAGAACAGTTCACCTGACAGACTCCTCTCCTCTCCATATATCTTGTTGAGAATGTCTGATAGTGATAACATTAAAAAGGTCACCTTTCAGTGCTCAGGCCAGTGAGTGATGCTCTAACCTCAAAGTCAGGCCTAGGACCCAATTATCAGACTCAGCTATCAAGATGGTGCAGACTTAGTTGTTAACAATCATACCTCCAAAACCCAAGTTGACTCTAACTTTTTCCGACTGAGTAATGACAGACTATCAAATTCATGAGTTGTGTTCTCATGGCTTCAAAATTTGAAACTAGTCGAGCTGCGCCACACATAAATTGCCTCTAGCCGAGCTGCGCCACATGTAAATTGCATGTAGCCGAACTGCGCCATTCCGAATTATTTTTACCACATGGCGCAGCTCGTCTGCCGTAGCCTACCTAAGCTGTAGTTGAAAAATGGTTGATTGTTACAAAAAAGAAAAACCTGCACATTTAAACACACCCCCGTTAAAATGGTGATCACCCAAAAGGCCACTGCCAAAAAGCCAGTGGCCATAAAGCCACTAGCCAAAAAGCCACTGGCCATAGAGCCACTGGCCATAAAGCCACTGGCCAAAAAGCCACTGGCCATAAAGCCACTGGCCAAAAAGCCACTGGTCATAAGGCCACTGGACAGAAGGCCACTGGTCATAAGGCCACTGGTCAAACGGCCACCGGTCATAAGGCCACTGGTCAAAAAGCCACTGCCCAAAAAGCCACTGGTTACATAATAGAAGTCTGATATCAACTTTCCATTGACATTGACAGTCAGCACTTTTAGATCGAAGCAATGCCGCAGTAGCTTTTTTGATTTATACATGCCACAAGCCAATTAACACGAGTGAGTTGGATACCCTACTGGGAACAACAAAAAAAGTCAGTGATCAGGCTACAGAACTTTAAGCAATAGCGATCAAGTTGAGTCGGTTGGGTTTTTTGGTCATCAATGATAAAAACATTCGATTGATGCACAGCTAGATATTGGTAGAGGCCTGTATTGTTCACAAGAGAGTTTAGTTTTTGTTAAGTATCAGATCTGATATAACCATGTGATAATCAAAATCGATCACAGGGTGCATTGGGTGAAAATGATACTAAAAATCTTATCATGTGAACATAAATTATTGTCACGTTACGAAGAAGAAAATCAAAAAAGCTACACCACCCTTTTTTTTGTGTGTGTGCGCACTGCTCAGCTCAAATTGCATGAGCTGATTTCTTTAAAATTATGTCACGGAAGTTTGTAGTTATCTGACTGGCTCCCTGCATCTGGAAGTCGTGTTCCTGTGCTTTATTGCTTTCTTGGGTGACAGCTAGGGGTGGAACGGATCGGGGTTAGGCAACCTCGGATCGGATATCGGATCGGTCCATAAATTCAACCAGCTCGGATCGGATCCGGACCCGGAAAACGCTAAATTTACCGGTCACAACTTTTGCACCATAATATACAATCCTTTCCCTGAACCATTACCCTAGTTTAAATGTGCATATATCTGCTTGGATATAATGCTTTACAAGGAGCAATTTATCACTCAAACAGCGCAAGGATCACACAAGCAGATTATTTTAAAAAGATCATTTAATGAGTGCAAAGATCTCTTGACTACTAGCATCTGTGCATAGAGCCACTCAATTTGACCAATGAACTCATGAGTGCATTGATTTGACAGGATCACTCAAACCCTGATGTTGAACAAACCTCCTGCTCCAATGTCACAAACTCTCTGTTGTGATTAGGCTAGGAATTGTCCTCCTACTTTGAAAAAGCAGAAGAAGATAACCTCTCTCACCACAAACCAGACATTTTGTTACAAGGAACATCATTGGACAAACTCATTCACAACCATCTGAGTAAAGATGCTTCTATCAATTTCAGCAGAAAAAAACCACATAAGGCACTACAAATGCACCAACTTCCGTTTTAGAAAAGTGTCATCAAATTCTTATACTCTCGACAGGGCCTAAAAACTGCGCAGATTTTCGAAAACACGTTTTTTAAACCCAGATATCTCAGTTTCTATCCCTCCTACAGCCTTGAAATTATTTCAGGATATAGATCTGAAGCATGCGCACCCAGCGCAATTGTTAGAAAACCATGGAAAACCCTAGAAAACTAAAGTAGGCAAGACTGAAATTTAGTGTCAAACTGCTGCCTGAATTTTCACAGAAAAACTCCATTTTCACTCCCAACATACAATTAACTGATAAGATTGAAGGTTTCTGATTCTGATGGTGTGTACTTTGTTTGGTTTAGCTCTGAAGAAGTGGTTGTACTCTCTGTTTTAAAATCTCATGTTTCAGTTGCCAGTTAGAATACTAAGGATAAAATAATATGGCCACTCTATTGATATGGCCTCTGTGATTGGTCTAACTTTCAAAATTTAGACCGATCACAGTAGGTCATACTAAACTCTGCTAAATATCTCCACAGAACATGGTCTAAGTCAAGCGATGATTTTTGTTGTTTTTTTGCTGATGGATTTTTAGTGTAAATGACACATGTATCCTCATACCATTCATCACTGAGTATGGTATGGCCATAACTGTCTGTGTTGGTACAAAATGAGAGCATGATGGACAAAGTTTGCACACTATTTCATCATTTATATGTACTCAAGTGATGTCCTCTCTAATTTCATATAAGATTAAACATCAACTTGCATAGTAGTTGGCCCACCTCAGATTCGATTTTGCACAGTTACTACTACAGATGGTGGTGTCAACTGTGTGTGATTGAAGTACCAATTAAGCTGTACATAAACCTATTTCACTAATGATATCAGGGAGTGATCACCAAAATTTTACTGGGATATCTTAGCTAGATTCAGTGCAGACCAATTTGATGAACAACTATTTTCACTTGCATTGCAAGCACCTGTTGTTAGTATTTGGATATGCTTGCTTAGGCTGGTTGACACTTCTTCTCTAGCAGATCATAATCCATAACATAGTTGAGCTTTTGCATGTAATGAACATGTCTTAAGTTGGTAAAGCATGGGTGTCAACAATTTTTGCTCATGACGCTCTAATCAGGGTATAAAGGGAGTTCTTTTTCTTGTGATAAACAAGTTGAGTCAGTTGTAGGCCAAGGCGCAAGGGTCGCTGTTGTAGTTCTATTGGTATGGTTTCGTCTCATAATCAATGTGAGAGAAATGTATAAACATTTATTATGTTATATATATATAATTGGAGGACATGTAAATCCCGGCATGTTAAAAAAGCTAATGCCAACTTAGGGATTGAGTTCGAAACAGTGTTGAAAATCTAGAACTTCAGAGAGTGCCTACAGTTCCAAACATAGTCTTAAGGCTTAAAAAGAGGTGTCAAAAATGTAGTGCAATGCTCAAGAGATTTAGTAAGCTGAGAGTATCTGTTAGTTGGCTGTTATCATTATCAACGAGTAGTGAGGAGCATTGTATTAGTGAGGTTCAAGGTAGCGGTTAGTCGTTCTTTCTTGGCCCCGACCAGTGTCTAGATCTTTCTGAGAATCATCTTATCAAATCAAACTATAAACATGAGCATATATATATGTTACTGTATAGCTTTAAAAAAACATACGTTGCATCAAATATTCAAATAAGCATGGAGTTTTCTTCACGGGTAAACAAAATATCGCATTTTAATACATAAATTTTGGCATAATATTTGATGGAATGGGCTACACATGATCGAATATATGAGGCCAGGGAAGATAGGCTATTAACATTCCAGTAACATGGGTACTTCAGGTATCAACTAGACTCTAGAATTTACAATATTTGATCTCAGGCAGTAGCAAAAATGAGTGTGTGTCACGTTGTGCAGTCATAGCGCAACATTACACACACTATTTTTTGCTTCTGCCTGAGATCAAATATTGTAAATTCTAGATGATATTTTTGGCTGCTAAAATGAAATTAGATTTTGGATTTGCTTGCCTCATATTGCTCCCAGAGCAAATTTGAAAACATATTTGGAAAATTCACACCTATGTGGTTCCAACCATGTATTTATTTTCATGATTGGAACATTTTGAAAAAATCCTTTGTAGTGCCTAACCACATCCATCAAACTTAATCAGCAACAATAGATAGCTATGAAAATGAGATAGGTATTGAATGCCTACTGATCACCACTGAGTACTCAATTTATCTTATCTGAACTAAAAATTAATGACTATCATACTTCCTTCCTTGTCAGTTTTAGTGAGATAAATATGATGCTAAGACTTAAGTAAGTGTTTATTAAATACGTATCATCTCGGATCAGACATGACACATATCCGATCCGGTTTGTGGATGGATCCGAGGTCAAATATCCGAAATTCAACTCCAACCTCAAGAAGTCGCCTTGTTTATAAGCCATGCAAGGCATTATCGATGACATAGACACAGGTCATTTGATGTTTCAGTTCTGATAACAGTTCTTTGTATTGAGGCCCTACATATGGGTCGAATTATTTAAAGTTTTGTGTTATGATCTGTGTCATCTTCTTCATAGGCTTCATTTCCCTTTGATTGCTTCTAAAATAATTAATAATAGTACAAAATTGTCACGCAACCAAGTCTTCTAAGTTGGAGACATCTGTGCCAAGTCAACCAATTTGAGAATTAGCAGAATGACCAAATGAGAATGACCAACATAGGCATACTGTTGAATAAAGTCTGACTTAGTTTGAATGCTATCGGGATTACTCTCCCACTACTGATAAACCTCTGCTCATCAGTAGAGGGAAGCAACTCCAACTTCAAGCAAACCGAATCAAACTTGATCATGGTAAGAAGTTTGTCCCACCCTCCCTGATCTAGGTCATACTCGTTGTAATAGATAAATCTCCAGAAAGTAATAATAATGAGCACTTCGTCAATGTTGAATTGAAGGTCTCAGCAAGGTTTGAACTTTCTAGACTATCAATGGGTTTGGGAAAACATATTTAGATTTGCTTTAGAGTAAAAAATCATCAACCATATGGGCAGTGTCTTATTTCCTCGTTCAGTTTTGTGATGCGTTCACTGTCACTCACACTCAGCTTTCCCAATATGATATCAACAAAGATGAGATAATTTCACTCACCATTTTTATATCATAGTTGTTGTCATCTGATTGTGTTGTGTCATGATAAATGGCTGCTCTCCATGATGCTGGCATCAGGCAGCATTTATTCAGTATGTAGGGGGAGAGATGTGAGTCGTCAACTGTTTGTATTTTTTTGGTTGCTACAATAAAGATAGAATGAAAATAAACATTGTATACACATATATACTGCACCTCACATTTCCTCATCTATATATCATTTGAATTTTATTGGTTTCCCATATTACTATACATGGTTTTATATTTCATTGTTGGTATGTTGGTGAAAGTTGATTCAGGAAATCATTATAAGAACTTACAAAATATGAGACTGGCGATCAGTGTGACGAGGAATGATACAAGACATCCTCCTACAGGGGTCCAGTTATAAGACTGATCAAATAATGCTAGAAATCCTGTTCTATAAAAAGGAGAGCATAAAAATATATAAAATAGAAAACATTATATTATCGTATACTTTATTACATTTTGTCATGTTAAGTTATTTTATGATATGTAATGTAATGCTATGTAATTTTAGATTTAAATATATCATATTATAATATAATATCAATTCATATCACATTATAAAACATAATATTATTAAAACATTGTATTGAATTTTGTTATAATATGTTAAGTGGTCGGTAACTTTTTCATGTTTATTTTCTACCAAGTTTTTCACATTTCCAAAGATTGATTTCCAAAATAGATAGGTAATGGATGCAAACTTGTAATGAGGTTGTCCGTCGAAAGCTACCGGATCAAACATCGGTGATGTGAGTTTAGCTAGCACACTGCTGTCTGTTATATTACAGCCTGCTGTAGAAGTCGGGTATTTACTCTGGTACGGGTTAGCCACTATACCTCCTATGCCAATTAATGCCCCATACGCTGTAAAAATAATGATCAAATTGAGTGTGAGCATGATCAGTTATCAATAAGAAATGTCCCTCAACTATATAGGGGAGGTAAGTCAAACATTTTATAGATATGCCCTGAGAATTTCAGTTGTTGTGTGACATGATGTTTCAATCGCGCTGTGTCAATCCCTTGATTTACTTACATATATTATCTATTTAATATATAGTTCTGAACGAGAAAAATTAACTACTATATCAGGAGACCTGACATGTCATTGAAATAAATTTCATCGCATCTGATTATTCAGGTTGTTTTTCTAAAGACAATGTTGTAGTATTGCTTTCAACGAATTCAACCAATTTCAATGCTATAAATTGAACAGAATTCCAATTGTAAATTTTTCAGACCTGCTCCGAAGATAAAGCCAATGAAGCCTCCCTTGGTGTTTGTCACTGGTACGTAGATAGCCGCGATAAACAGACCTAACATTGGTCCGCCAAACATTCCAATAAAGACTATTGTTGCCTGAAAAGTAAACCAGTTTTAACTTCATGTAAGGTTCAGCAACAACAGCTTACATGCTATGGTTTGATAATTCAGACTATAAGACTGTGTGGGTCGGGATCAAGTAGGAGTTGACAAAGCAAAGGTCAACTTTATACGTTTTTGAATAGCATGGGCACTGAGGAGATTTTTTACAGAAATTTCCATTTTAAAGTTCACCTGGTGAAAACTAAGTATTATAACAGATTTATATATAATTATATATATAACAGATGTTCAGTATACTTACAGAAATGATTCCTTTTCCAGCAAACCTGATGAGAACCACAAGTAGAAGTGACACAATCCCAAGAGATAATGCTATGACCTTAGATACAACTGTGGCTTTCTTGTCTGATAATCCAGGCTTACATGGCCTCACGAAATCCTCAAGTATAACAAGTGCTCCAGAATTCAGCAAAGAACTTATTGTACTAAAACAAGAAATATAACATCATCTTTCTATGGTTGTGACTTTCAACTGCTAACAACCTCTCTCCAAAAAATTGATCATCTTTCTCTATCAAGGAATGAAAAATTGTCAGCCAACGTTATTCAAAGTTAAAGTGATAGCTTATAATGCTGCTGTGCTTGGAGTTGCCTTCTCATTGGTCATGGACAGAAAACATTGAGAATACTAATACTGTACTGCAGCACTCTTTATATGTACCTGAGAGAAGCGCTGAAAATAGCCGACATGAGAAGACCAGGAAGACCAGGTAGATGTCCAAATAACCTCATCACATATAGAGGGTAAAGCTGTAAAAATATGTGTATACATACATATATGAGGGTACAATACAAACAAACAATAAACATCATGCGTTGCTATACTACTTTTATATCATATACTGACCATCTTAGATAAAAAGTTTCTATTACTTACAATTCTTTACCATTACATTTGAGATCTAAATAGAAGTTCAGCTCATTTGAAACATTGCTATTCAACCATATATTATCCACTTGGTCAACATCATTAATGATATATAAATATTTCCTTTCTGTTTCTTTATTTTGTTTCTATTTCTTTTGGGGCATGGAGTGCCAAACATTTCCAATGAGATGACTTTGGTTGCCAATAAAAGTATATAGCTTATTTGGTCAAAAGTAGAAAGCTTCTCCACAACCATACAGGAATAATGCAGCGTACATGAAATAGAAGTGTTTTATTCCTTATGACTAAGCATCATTACCGAGTTTTCAAAGTTAGATCCTATTAAGACCGTGTATGCCATTTTTGTGTGCATGGTCTCATCTGACCAAGTGACTCGATCGGCAAATAAAACGATATAAGATAAATGATCGACTTGTTACAACTTTCTGATGACCGAACAACCTTTCTGGAAAATTTTATTTATTGACTCTTGTCTCTATTTTTAACATTGTACAACTTTTGTTTATCATCAAATATATCATCAAATAGAAACTTTTATTTCTGCCTTTCAATTTAATTTTCCTCACATTTTGAATCAAAGCAATGAATAGGAACAGGTTTTATTAGCAGACAATTAGAACTAACTCCTGTTTGAATTTAAACATACCTGATCTCCTAGGCCGATTTCTTGAGTCTTGAGAGGGTCGCATGTCTTAAAGTAGCTGAAGATGCTGATCCCAATAAATATAGCAGCACCTTGGAATAAAAGGGCTCCCACTGCTGCCAGAATGTATGCTCTAGAAACATTTTGTTATAAAATCGTAAAACATTGTCTTGAGTGCCCCAAAAGCTATCTTGAGAGGGTGCGGGGAGATCGTGAGTCACTCAAACCATAGCCATAGATTCTGAGCAGTGGACAGGAACCACCACTGTTCAATTAATATGCTTTCTATGGCACATTTGTGTTACAAAACGGCTGATGGTGGATACAATTTGTCTTATCTTTGGTATAGTGCTTGAAGAACGATGGTATTCTGCAATCCCACTGTTACACAGCACATATAGCTAACTGGTTCACTAACTAATGCCGGGGGACTTGAACCCAGGCCACATCAGCTCGCTGTATTGCAGCTCAGCGCAAACCATAGACTTAATATAAGTCTATGACGCAAACTGATCCTTCAAGCTCGGTGTGAACTCAAAGGTATTCCTATGGATCGAACAGCCTCAAAATTAACTCGGGTCGACCAATAGAACTACAGTGATCATTGGTTCTCCTTCCCACCCAACAGCCAATCACAGCAGGGCAAACACATTGGCTCTGCTCTGATTGGCTGTTGAGTTGGAAAGAGAGCCAATGCCAGGTCACTGAATGTACCTACTGGGAAATAGTAAAGTGAAACTGAATTACACTCAACAGCCAATCAGAGCACAGCTTACATTGTTTTGTGACTTTTAGATCGTAGTGAGAGGTATCTTTGTACTGATGATTGATTGGCTCCATAAGTGCTCGTGAATGTAACAACTCCACTGAGGAAACAACTCCAAAATGTCTGCCGGATTCGAGGATCAAACTGCATCGTTCTCGCACTGTAAAAACAATTGTTCCATGAAAAGAGCAACAGCAACAACGCGCATCAAAATAAATACCTAAATCAATGTTTTTGTAACAATTTTATTGGATGTCTATTTCATTCCAATATTGGAATGTTTTCCAAATAATCCTGTAGGTTTCAAACTAAAGCAGCCACAAAGAAATTTTTCAGTCAGCAACCCAACAGTTATATTATTGGCACACCAAATACTTGCTTTCGATTGGGGTAAAAAATAACCCGTGAAAGTCAACCATATACATTGTTAGGATGTATTTACTCTATAAAATCAAGGCGGCCGCTGAGTTTAGCTGCATTCCAGATCCCAGTAAGTCCATCTTGCTGAGCATTAGTGCCAAAAATGATAACAAGGAGTACCCCGACAGCCATCACTGTCAGCTGGAAAGCATCCGTCCACAGTACAGCCTTCAGACCTCCCTGATATATAGAGATAAGATCAAAGTTGAATAGTGTGAATAGGACCAAGGAGAAACAGTTACTACTTGATAAGACAAAAGCTTGTAAATAAAAATACTAATTTCAATCTCACCCTAATACTGCAATCAACAGTGAAATAACAATAAAAGGACCCTTACAAAAGTACAAAGAGAAAGAAGCTCAATGCGTAGTCAAGTTTAGGTCTACTGATGGGAAAATCCTTCACAAAATATCATGTGTTGTGATAGCTTACCAAAGTTGTGTAGAGCATAGCTATGAGCCCTAAAGAGAATATGGATATCCATATATCTAATCCAGTCACTGTCAAAATAATAACATATAAGACCATATTATAAGGGTAGAGAGATCTGATCTTAGTAATAAACATGTGTAATTTAGATAAAAATAGCTGGCAGTATATTGGCATTTGAAAATTAAAATGTGGATATTAAAATACCAACAAAAGAAGTTGACAGTTAACACAACAAACTGAGATTTTTAGGTGATGTTGATCATGACCGAAATTCGATCCTGTCTAAACCAGATGTTTTTTTTATTTGGTTGTGATTTGAAATTTCAAATGACTAATTAACAAAACTCATAGGGCACTGCCAAAAATGATACGATTTTAACCAAGGTGGGGGAAGCTACCAGGTTTTGTATGTCAAGTACCAAAAGCTAAATTGAGCTTAACAAATGTCAATAGCGCTGGCCTTGTCTTGCCAAAATTAAAATGACAGTTCCACATATCATCATATAATGGTCACATTAATTAATTAGGATTATGGTTTCTTCCACGTAACTCAATATGTAGCAGAAAAATTGATGTGTCCTTTACCATCATTTGTGTTTACCTCAGTCCGCCTACCCTTGACTTGAAACCTTACACAAGTTATTCCAAATACAAATTGTTGAAACTTGAAACCATAACCATAGGGGTCAACTGTGTGCTTCGTAAAAAAAAGGATAGCCAGTTACGGCAGTCAAGGTTATAGGGTGACTTGTAACCACTCCACCCAAACCTCAGGCTAAAGCCGGCCTGTTGAATAGGGCTGTCATATAAGACCAGACGCATACAACAACAACAAAATGTCAGGATGTAGCGACAACCAAAACATCGTATACCTTACGTGACAAATATGAGAATATCTCACCTGCTGCAATGGATATGGCTGGTCCGTAAATCGATACAGCAGAGTGTAGCATCTGATGAATGGAATAACTGGCATTTTTATATGAACGTTCAATGTAATAAAATACTTACTGAAGACAAAGTGGTGTGGCTTGATCAATCACTGAGAATACAAATCATACAAAGAGTTTTTTCATCATGTATACCAATATTCTCAAATAGCAAAGTTTACATTTTAGTTCTAGTGAACACTTTTTGCATGTGTGATAAGATTTTGAACGAAATTACCAGAATTCTAATTTTAAAAACTGATATAAAGTAGCAAATATTACACCATTATATAAGAGCTTACCATCGAGATAAGAACGGCGATTACGACAACTAACTTCAATGGTCTCCCAAATCTGATCTCTATATACTACAAAATTAGAGAGCTGACTACGTGTTGATATACATAATCAGTTTCAAATCAATTTGTAAAGTTTAAAAGTTGTGGATCAAATTTTCATTGCTTAGACACAACTTTTTGGAGTGACAACTTTAGTACACTAAAATAATAATAATTTTTTCCTTCTTCCTTTTTAGAAAAATACAGTGGAGCTTCATGTCTTGATTTCCTAAACATCGATCAACATCATGTGTACAGCTTGGCAGGCAGGGTAGTACAAGTTTGTTCCCTCTGTGGTGGCGGAGGGATATTGCAAATGTTTGGTATATGGCGCGGCGCCTCAATACCAGACATTTGCAAATATCCCTCCGCTACCACGGAGGGAACAAACTTGATCTACAGGCAGAGTACGTGTCATGTTCCTGGTGACGGTTAGAAAATATGGCAGTACTTGCAGCTTAAATGATTGTTAGCACTTAGCATAACACAACGTGAAGGTCATGGGATTCCCAGAAAATGACTTTGAGTGCTATGAACTCATTGATGACTTTTGTACAGTTTGGCACACAGGGTACTTGTCAGGTTACAAGGTGAAGTCATAAGATTCTCAGAAAATGAGTGCAATGAATTCATCGAAGAGTGAATAAACGATGGGTTGAAATATTTTGATGATTGCTGATGATTTATGGTGGAAAGGATATAAAATTTTATTGCCTCAGAAATGTGGCTGTGTCATAAATAAATTTAGGCTTTGAGTGGTTTATCGGAATTGGCATAAAAAAATGTGTCCAGTAAAAGGTGTCTTATTCTCAGCACATGAATGCGCAAGACATGTTTGCATATAAAATATATCCCATACAAAAACCACCTGTTTGTTTATGTTTAGTGTTAACAACTTCATATCTTACAGGTAAAAGTGGCAAAGATTATAAATAATACTATTGCTGTAGACAGGTAATGAGGGAGGCTCATGTCATAGTGATCGGGCCTTGAAAGCGGTGATAATACTATGACTGCCATATCTTTAAGTTAATAGAATTGAATATGATGGTTTACCTGATAGAGGCTGACGACTTTGAGTTTCTCGTACAAAGGTAGAAAGAAAACCAGAGCCACAATGATACCGACACTGCAACCGAGCGAAAAATAAATACAGCCAGTTCCATATATGTATGCCTCCGCAGGAAAGCCTATTATGACGGTTGCCGATGTGTAGCTAAAGAAATAAATAAGTTGGGTGGCATTGCAAGTGATGAGAGTTGCTGTGGGTAAGGGAGACAATTCTTGTGACCCACCAACAGCTGATAAATTACATACATGCTGCTTTGTAGTTTGTCATTTTCTACTTTGAAATTCTCATGTGACACCCTAACAACTAAATACATCATTGAAGCTCAAATTTTGGGCAAAATATCACCAAGGTGGACTTGCTTGAACGTAGTAAAAACTACACAAAGTAACTGATTTTGTCAAATGAATTAAAGTTGAAATGGGAAGGATAATCATACCTCGCTGTAAGGCTGCACGCCACAGGGAACCAGTGCATACTTCTGTCAGCAAGCAAATACTCTTTCGTTGTTTTTTGCTTGCCTCCTGTACAGGCATAAAATATACCAATCGCAGCCGATACAGCAAGTATCAGAGACAGCGCCAGGTAATCTTGCCATTTGAAGAAGATGAAGTCCTCCTGTACAAATGAGCTGTTTTTATCCATACTGCTCCACTAGTTGTTTTCTTACAGAACCCTACAATCATTTGGTAACAAAGGTACAACAAAAGGAACAATTTTGGATAGAGCTGGATCGGGTTCGACCCATTGGCTTGCATTTCAAGTTACACCCTCTCTACAGATAGGAGTCAGGAATGGTCCAACGGTTGAGGGTACGGACTTGTGATCTTTGAGGTTGAAGTTCAATTCCCGGCACTGGTACTCATATCACTGGTACACCATTCAACCTAGACAGGCCCTTGAAACGCAGAACGAAAAATACCGGAGGTCCACTGTGTGTCTCCACACACCCCTTTGTCATTTGGACATAAATAGAAGCCGGGTTCCTGGCAGGTATTGATGTGAGTGTAGGGTGAGGCACAAGTTCTATTAGTCCCTGTGTTAAGAGAATATAACTCTCTCCGCTTCAAAAATAGGTTGCTTGTCAGTAGAGGGAGAGCTATACTGCTCAGTTCATTAAAAGTATTTTAGCTTCAAGTTGCTGTAGAGTTATCTTCTCATTTTCATACAATTTTGTTCTTATTATGAACTAGAAGTTATCCCACTTTGCCCAATTTTTCATATCCCGTCCTTGTATCCGGCTAAACATAGAGAATTCTTTACAGAAGAAGAATCTAGGATCGAAAATTGAATGTCTCCAAACATTAGAAATTTTATCAACATACAAGTTCTTCCTGTATACAGGTATTATTTCAAACTCCAAGCACCAAGCAGAACAATCAATTGTGTTAATGTCGTTAAAAAACTCTCCATAAACCCTTATACTTGCAAGATAATAATAGAATAGTTAGCAATAAATATTTGATTTACAATTTCCAATCCAAATTCAATACTACTGCTTTTAATTTTTGCTGGACTGGGTAATAGTTTTTGAGCGGTTGGATTAAATGAGGTCGCATAATTCATCTACTGGTACTTGAATCAACCCACCTTAACCAGTGATACGAACAAAGTTTGAGCCAGGGATACCCATCAAACAATTATAAAATAGTTTAATCCTACGAAATACACAACAAGGCCTGACACTATCACATTTCAAACAAGGATTAATCGAGGAAACAATGTCAATTAAAAATTAGTGAAGTTTAACAGGGTTGTTTCAAAAATAAATTACTGTCTTTCAAGCAAAATGTTTGAGAGTAGATTGGGCAGTGCTTCTGATTTGAGCAAAAATAAGTGTCACGTTTCAAATCCCAAATCCTTCCCTCAAAGAACCCCTAATAGTAGTAGTATTGATATTATAGAGGCATATTATATCAGATATAAAATACTTTCTAGTTACGATTCGATTATGATCAGGTAAACACCAGAGAAGGCATGAGAGGGATTTCATTTTGCAGCTTAATTTGAGCTAGAATATTCCCAAATGCAGTCAACAATCGCTACTTGGCCATATGCCATCAACAGCTTGAAGTCATTATGGTTAGTTGGGTATCCAGATAAATCACAGTATGAAAGGTATTTACTATGGTATCTACCTGTCATGAGGTTATTATTGTTCACTATGTTGAGGGCTGTGATGCCATACAGAGAGCAAGGAGTTACAGGTAGCGCTGTCACGATTTTGTATTTGGCTAGGACTGCCTCGATTCTGATTGTGGCATCGATTTTCCCGATTTCGATTTTTCGATTTTACACCTTCGCTTTCAACCAACCCTTGTCCCAATTTCGATTTTCGATTTCTCCTTATCGGTATTATCGATTTTAGGTATCAATATATGGTATTGTGATAAGGTGTGATAAGGTATTGTGTGAATGAAAAGAGGAATCGTAATAACCATATATCGACCATAGTAACCGTGACAATGAATTTACCGCTGTGCAATCGACTTCAGCTGTCACCTTATTAAATCGCGATAATGAGGTGTGATCGATTAGGTATTCCGGATATGAATGTATTGTGACAGCACTAGTTACAGGAGTCTTAGCCCATGATTATATTCAAAATTATATTGCGCTAGCCTAAATTATTAGTCATTGTTTTGTAAGCCTAATGCCAGCAATCCCTCCTGGTATGCCTAAATATGAGAGCACTACATAGCAAATCATTTGATTGTAGGACTAAACAGAGAGACATTGCGACAACGCAAACCAACACAATTATGAGATTATGTCCACTTAATCTTGTCACCAAACAATAGCTCAAGCGCCTGTTTTTAAAACAATCTTAATTAGCCACACAATTACAAATCATTATGAAAAGCAGCACATGATAACCCTATACGAGAAGAATGCTGTGTGTACAGCCTCTGCTTACAATTGAAATTGCTAGAATAATAAATTATGCTGTGTTAAACATTTTCCAGCTCCTATCTCAATTTTAACTTATGAATCCCTATGCTCAGTACCAAGACATGCACCTTCCCTTTATCATAATAGATAGATTGCAATTTAGTATTCATAGATAAGTTTCTTGCAAAAATCTGTAATCAAAGAGTTACCCATGCCTGCCTATTGTCAAGCCCTGGGGACTAACCAAACCCATGACCTTCAATACATGCGTGCTTAGCGACTGACACTCTTAGTGTATACCAACAACTCTTAAATCAATTTCATTCTTCTTAGCACTCTTTCTGCATTAATAAATAATCGAAGCAACTAAAATATAATCTATTTAGCCACGATTTCTAAATTTAAAGATGCATTGCCGTTTGACTAAATAAGCCATCACAAAAGTACAAGGAAGATCTTTTCGGACCGACAGAGTCAGTATATTGTGGAGGCATGTGTCATATGAGATTATAATAATATTAATAACCATTCACGTCATGGTTTCACTGGCTTGCTATGCTTGGCTCAGGGAGGCTCTACTGGTCGTGGAGCAAGTCAATTGAATAGTATAAAACTCATGCACTTTCCCCGACAATCTGTTGTTTGACAAAGGTGAGCTAACCTATATATACATGGAAATTACAACTTAACTACACATGAATATAAAATCTTGTTGAGATGGGAAACCAAACAAGACCAATTGTGCCCAAGACTCATTTCCACATTTGATGTTGAATGATGAGATTTTCTGCTAAATTACTCGATTTGAATCAGCACCTTCAATAATTTATTTTATAATCAGAATATTTTGTAAAATGTAGTATTAAAAATTTATAATCTTTAGTATTAACAGTGTTAGGCAAACTGTAGTGGATTATAGTGTACTTGTGGCATTTGGGACAAAGGAATTGTGCCTCATACATTGATTGAATTGAACGCTTGTTATAGATGGGGCTTTGTTTAGACAAAGAGAGTATATCAAAGGCTAAGGTCTCTGGCGTATTGCACAATCGTTAACATACATCAGGCATACTTTTAAAAAATAGATATGCATGTTACATTTTGCTTGTGTGCAATTTACAATGATGCAAAAATCGTCATTTTTGGACAGCCCTATTCTAAACGACCAAAAAAAATTTGGAAGAAATCAGACTATTGGAAGTAGGGTTGCGATACATTACCTTGTTAGTAAAGGCTGTCTTTTGTAGATTTCTTTGAGAAATAATATTCTTTTAAATATTATTGTTGCTCATTGGGTTTATATTGGTATAATGCATAATTACATGTGGGTCTAATTCACCTATGATAAATACACTTCCCTAGAGTGAAGCTCAAAGTTTGGTCAGGAGGAGATAATCACTAAATTCAGCCAATACTTTTAATGAACTGAGTGATTGTAGGCAAATGGATAAAACTTGTTATAGGGTTAGCGCAATAGCATTTATGCATTCATGGTTTATCAAAATATAATCAAATTGAAAAGATGCTTTAAAAACTTTGGAACACAAATTTGTAAATGATACCACCTCGCAGAAGGTATTAGCATTGATCATGAAGGCTAAACTTCTACTAGAACCACATTTGCCTGAACAAGTTGTCAAAGCATCTCTTAATTGGCTGAGTGACATGGGAACAGATGCCAAGTAGCGCTTGCTCCCTATCATTGAATGCACTGAATTGCCAGGAAAGCTAGCATGAGTTCATACAACTCCAATAAACCTATATCGACAAGTATTCTTGTTATGTTTAGAAAGTAGTTCGTTTGAAACAAATCTTGTACTAGTACTAGTACAAAGTTGCTTACTTGCACATACTGATGGACCTCACAGAAGCGGCACTCATCAATGCCAATAGAGAGTGTCAATTGTTTCTGTTCTAGATACAGTAAATCGTCTTGGCACATTCGAATGGACCACACAGAAGCATCACTTGTTGATGTCAACAATGAGGGTCACAAATTCACTAGTAGAGACAGTAAATTTGCTTTTACACATTAGATGGCCTTCACAGTATCTGAGCTCATGGATGTCCATATAGAAGTTCAATTGTGACCAATTTGGTACTAGTGCAGTACATTAGCATAGTGACACATATTGAATGACCTCACAGAAGTGGTTCATATTGATGACATCAATCTGTGAGGGCCAATTAAAACACATTTTGTACAAAAGGTCGGCGCTCATCAATGTCAAAACCAAGAGACAAAACACGTTTTTATAATTCTATGTGCAATTTTTCAAGTGATGCAGCTCAGACTCCTTTTATTTTGTTTTATTCATGGGCCATACTTTCGATGCTATCAACCTATTACAGGATGGATTTTAGAATTTAGGCAATAAACAAACTTCAAATGTCAATGTAAACGTCAATATGTGGTTGTCATTAGAGCTCAATTTTCGGAGGCCCTCATTTGGCAACACCCTACAAGGATGTTATTTTCTACAGAATAAAAAGTTTATAATAATGATTGATTAGAAATCAATATCTGTAGTCCAATGCTAGCATTTTTGTAGATATTTTTGTATAAACTATGACTGTTTAGTTATTAAGATTACGACAAACAAAAGGTAACTGCTGAATTTCTAGAAACGAGGGCAACTTTTCCCCATAATATATTTACTTGAGAGTATTCAATCACTCGGCCAATCATCTTGGGAAACGCTGTTACTGAAACAGCATTAGTGGGAGCAGGTAGAATGATGGAAAGAGTTTGAAAATGAAATAATTCAATATTTTCAATTTAATATTATGAATAATATTCAAATTTATAACATAACAGTGGCCTCTCAGACATTAGACACCAATCCAACTAAAAATGAATTAACCTGTGAATGCTTCTTGTTGCACTGTTTGATGATTTGATAACAATAACTCTGGGCCCTATTATCTTTTGTAGGGTGGTGTCAATGAAACGGAACATAACAGTGGCCTCTCAGACTTTAGCACCGTTCCCCATTTATGCAGACACCAATCCAAATAAAAATCCATCAACCTGTGAATGCTTCTTGGTGCACAATACCCAAAAAAATATTTCTAAAACATATTTTCAGGTTAAACCCGCTCCACGAACGAACTGTTTGCATCCATGCTGTCTGATATATTTTATTCACATAAAATTAAACAACCTTTATGCAACGGCATAGCCTTGTCACGCGGCTACTTTTTGAGTAAAAAAGTAGCCGCGTGACAAAGCTAGCAATGGCACTGTTGTGAGCAAGATTCAGTTTGCAAAAGCTTATGATGATGGTAAAGTAAAATAGTCGGCAAAATCCTAATTTTTTGTAAATTTATGCATTAAAAAGAAAATATGACAAGATCATTAGCATGTTTGAGGATCAGCCCTGGCTATGCTTCAATTCACCAAATAAGACACTGACAATTTCATTTATTTTTGTATCTACAGAGAGACCTATTGTGTATAGAGAGCTGCCTCCTCGGCTCAACTCAAGCTTGCACAGACTTGTAAGTGGGTCAAAATTCTCTCCCATAAAAAGTCATTACTGTAAAAACTAATCGTAATAGTTTTGCGTCTATGAACATTATTAAAACATACCCTGCACTGCTCCTCTGTCACTGATTTAGTATCTAATATTTTCTTTAACAAACAGCCTACTTTTAGCAGGACCCTAGTAGACAGTGACACTTGCAGATAAGGTTACAGTCCTAACTCTAAAAAATGGCATATTCTTAGCATGCCATCAAGCGTAACGGTGGTTACATTGAAACAGATCCAATGATTAATGAGAATTTAAATTTGAGGAATCTGCTCATTATACTTTTGCAGGTAATGTTTGACTTACAGGCCAACTTCAACAGAGGTAACCTGTTCCCGTGGTGGTCGTATCAATTACCTTGTAGCCTACCTAAGCTGTAGTTGAAAAATGGTTGATTGTTACAAAAAAGAAAAACCTGCACATATAAACACACCCCGTTAAAATGGTGATCACCCATAAGGGCACTGCCAAAAGGCAACTGGCCATAAAGCCACTAGCAAAAAAGCCACTGGCCATAAAGCCACTGGCCCAAAAGCCACTGGCCATAAAGCCACTAGCCAAAAAGCCACTGGCCATAAGGCCACTGGACAAAAGGCCACTGGTCATAAGGCCACTGGTCAAAAGGCCACTGGTCATAAGGCCACTGGTCAAAAAGCCACTGCCCAAAAAGCCACTGGTTACATAACAGAAGTCTGATATCATATATATCTGTGCATCCATCGAATATTTTTATTATTGATGACCAAAAAACCAAAAAAGAATCTACGGATGACTATTGAAAGCGCACAAACTGTGCCGGTATAGCTGGGAGTGGTATTCATTATCAACAGCTATCCCAACAACGGAAAGTGGATGATAATGAAATGCCACTACCAGCTATCCCGACACATTATAGCCAACAATGCAATTTTATTAATGATTCATAAATGATGGAAAAACCTTATCATTTTTATGTCTTTGACCCACTTTTACTTCCATGAACCAAAGTGGGCAAATAAAGAATAATGATACAGTGATTAATATAATGCTGAAAAAATTAAATTATTTTGCCCTAAAATTTTTTTGTTTTGTATATGCTTTGTTTCTACAAAAAGTCAATATGTGTGTGCGCACTGCTCAGCTCAAATTGCATGAGCTGATTTTTTTTAAATTATGTCACTGAAGTTTGTAGTTATCTGACTGGTTCCTGCATCTGGAAGTCGTGTTCCTGTGCTTTATTGCTTTAGTGGGTGACAGCTGAGATGACTGTAGCCTTGTTTATAAGCCATGCAAGGCATTATCGATGACATAGACACAGGTCATCTGAATGTTTCAGTTCTGATAACAGTTCTTTGTATTGAGGCCCTACATGTGGGTTGAATTATTTAAAGTTTTGTGTTATGATCTGTGTCATCCTCTTCATAGGCCTCATTTCCCTTTGATTGCTTCTAAAATAATTAATAATAGTACAAAATTGTCACGCAACCAAGTCTTCTAAGTTGGAGACATCTGTGCCAAGTCAACCAATTTGAGAATTAGCAGAATGACCAATTGAGAATGACCAACATAGGCATACTGTTGAATAAAGTTTGACTTAGTTTGAATGCTATCGGATCAGGATTACTCTCTCACTACTGATAAACCTCTGCTCATCAGTAGAGGGAAGCAACTCCAACTTCAGGCAAACCGAATCAAACTTGATCATGGTAAGAAGTTTGTCCCACCCTCCCTGATCTAGGTCATACTCGTTGTAATAGATAAATCTCCAGAAAGTAATAATAATGAGCACTTCAATGTTAAATGGAAGGTCTCAGCAAGGTTTGAACTTTCTAGACTATCAATGGGATTGGGAAAACATATTTAGATTTGCTTTAGAGTAAAAAATCATCAACCATATGGGCAGTGTCTTATTTCCTCGTTGAGTTTTGTGATGAGTTCACTGTCACTCACACTCAGCTATCCCAATATGATATCAACGAAGATGAGATAATTTCACTCACCATTTTCATATCATAGTTGTTGTCATCTGATTGTGTTGTGTCATGATAAATGGCTGCTCTCCATGATGCTGGCATAAGGCAGCATTTATTCAGTATGTAGGGGGAGAGATGTGAGTCGTCAACTGTTTGTATTTTTTTGGTTGCTACAATAAAGATAGAATGAAAATATACATTGTATACACAGATATACTGCACCTCAAAATTCCTCATCTATATATCATTTGAATTTTATTGGTTTCCCATATTACTATACATGGTTTTATATTTCATTGTTGGTATGTTGGTGAAAGTTGATTCAGGAAATCATTATAAGAACTTACAAAATATGAGACTGGCGATCAGTGTGACGAGGAATGATACAAGACATCCTCCTACAGGGGTCCAGTTATAAGACTGGTCAAATAATGCTAGAAATCCTGTTCTGTAAAAAGGAGAGTATAAAAATATATAAAATAGAAAACATTATATTATCGTATACTTTATTGTTATTTTGTCATGTTAAGTTGTTTTATGATATGTAATGTAATGCTATGTAATTTTAGATTTAAATATATCATATTATAATTCGTAGCAACTGTGCAATAATTAAACCCTCATTTAGATCAAACCTAGGCAAATCACCCTTTTTAAACATTTTTCATACATTTGTAACTAAATCAACCAAGCCTCATGAATCACTATCATTTAATCCTACCTTATGTTGTTAACTTGTATTTTCGTTTGCCACTCTCTGTTTCTTCTTTTCTTTTTTCATCTTATTCATGCAATTTATGATACCATGCTTTCATTATCCTACACACTATATAGTATGTAACACCCTACCACTTATATCTTTTTATTCAAGTCATTTTTTGTATCTATGTTAATGTGTGTGAGGTCAACAAGATATTTTTAATTTGCTTTAATTACAAACTTTTAGAAAACCTCAATAAATAAATAAATAAATAATATAATATAATATCAATTCATATCACATTATAAAACATAATATTATTAAAACATTGTATTGAATTTTGTTATATTATGTTAAAGCATCCATGAAATAAACCTTTGAATCATCAGAGGAGCTGCTCAAGCTTAAAAGCTTCAAAATGAGCCCAAGAACAGGTCAATTGGTCAATTAGGACCGAAGTTATGACTTATCAAAGTAAGGCATTGCTGAAGCTCGCTCGCGAGCCTTGCGCAGGGGGATGTGATGTCATAGACATACATTTTGCGTATATGTCTACCATTAGAAACTATGGAGTCGTTTAATTTCGTCAAAATTGGATGAAACAAGTTTAAATCCAACATAGCTCAAGTCATAATAGAGATTAACCCAAAGCAGAAAGTTGAAGGAGATTAACGAAAAAGTTGGTTTCACTTTAACAGTTCCATATACGAAAAATGTAGAATATTGGTCGAAAACCCTGATGTGACCTCACGACCAGGCTTTCCGATATAATCAGCGAATATTGAAAGGGTCCACTTCAATGCCTCATAACACAGCTTGTAGTGGTCCAATAAGTGGGTCAATTTTGGGCTTGGTTTTGAAGCTGATTAGTTGGAGAAACAGCTTTGGAAATCTCAATCTTAATTTCATGGATGCTTTAAAGTGGTCGGTTACTTTTTCATGTTTATTTCTACCAAGCTTTTCACATTTCCAAAGATTGATTTCCAAAATAGATAGGTAATTGATACAAACTTGTAATGAGGTTGTCCGTCGAAAGCTATCGGATCAAACATCGGTGATGTGAGATTAGCTAGCATACTGCTGTCTGTTATATTACAGCCTGCTGTAGAAGTCGGATATTTACTCTGGTACGGGTTAGCCACTATACCTCCTATGCCAATTAATGCCCCATACGCTGTAAAAATAATGATCAAATTGAGTGTGAGCATGATCAGTTATCAATAAGAATTGTCCCTCAACTAGATGGGGGAGGTAAGTCAAACATTTTATAGAAATGCCCTGAGAATTTCAGTTGTTGTGTGAAATGATGTTTCAATTGCGCTGTGTGAATCCTTGAATTACTTACATATATTATCTATTTAATATACAGTTAGGGTTAGATATGTAATCCAATCCTGAACGAGACAAATTAACTACTATATCAGGAGACCTGACATTTCACCGACATAAATTTCATCGCATCTGATTATTCAGGTTGTTTTTCTAAAGACAATGTTGTAGTATTGCTTTCAACGAATTCAACCGATTTCAATGCTATAAATTGAACAGAATTCCAATTGTAAATTTTTCAGACCTGCTCCGAAGATAAAGCCAATGAAGCCTCCCTTGGTGTTTGTCACTGGTACGTAGATAGCCGCGATAAACAGACCTAACATTGGTCCGCCAAACATTCCAATAAAGACTATTGATGCCTGAAAAGTAAACCATTTTTAACCTCATGTAAGGTTCAGCAACAACAGCTTACATGCTATGGTTTGATAATTCAGACTATAAGACTGTGTGGGTCGGGATCAAGTAGGAGTTGACAAAGCAAGGGTCAAATTTATGCGTTTTTGAATAGCATGGGCACTGAGGAGATTTTTTACAGAAATTTTCATTTTGAAGTTCACCTGGTGAAAAATAAGTATTATAACAGTTCTATATAATATATTATATATATATAACAGATGTTCAGTATACTTACAGAAATGATTCCTTTTCCAGCAAACTTGATGAGAACCACAAGTAGAAGTGACACTATCCCAAGAGATAATGCTATGACCTTAGATACAACAGTGGCTTTCTTGTCTGCTAATCCAGGCTTACATGGCCTCACGAAATCCTCAAGTATAACAAGTGCTCCAGAATTCAGCAAAGAACTTATTGTACTAAAACAAGAAATATAACATCATCTTTCTATGGTTGTGACTTTCAACTGCTAACAAACTCTGTCCAACAAATTGATCATTTTTCTCTATCAAGAAATGAAAACTTGTCAGCCAACGCTATTAAAAGTTAAAGTGATAGCTTATAATGCTGATGTGCTTGGAGTTGCCTTCTCATTAGTCATGGACAGAAAACATTGAGAATACTGTTAAACTGTAGCACTCTTTACATGTACCTGAGAGAAGAGCTGAAAATAGCCGACAAGAGAAGACCAGGAAGACCAGGTAGATGTCCAAATAACCTCATCACATATAGAGGGTAAAGCTGAATAATCAAGGACAAAACAGGAATAATGCAGCGTACATGAAATAGAATCGTTTTATTCCTTATGACTAAGCATCATTACCGAGTTATATATAGACTCTGTAACCGATGACATGACCAAATTCTGTTTTATTTCAATTTTTTTTTTCTCCCCAAAGTATTGAAGTCTTTTTATCAGTTTATGTCAAATCAGATCCACTATATACATTGCCATTCGTTGCAAATGTATTTTGATCGATAATAAAGTACTCATCAATCAATCAATAGTTTTATTTATACTTATTTATATTTAAATTTTTTATATGTTGATCGTTTCAAAAGTTGGATCCTATTAAGACTGTGTATGCCATTTTCTGTGTGCATGGTCTCATCTGACCAAGTGACTCGATCGGCAAATGAAATCGATATAAGACTTGTTACAACTTTCTGACGACCGAACAACCTTTCTGGAAAATTTTATTTCTTGACTCTTGTCTCTATTTTTAACATGGCCTCATTTGTTTTGCTACATTGGTAGGGGTAATTAGACTATTCAAATACAATTGTACAACTTTTGTTTATCATCAAATATATCATCAAATAGAAACTTTTATTTCTGCCTTACAATTTAATTTTCCTCACATTTTGGATCAAAGCAATGAATAGGAACAGGTTTTATTAGCAGACAATTAGAACTAACTCCTGTTTGAATTTAAACATACCTGATCTGCTAGACCGATTTCTTGAGTCTTGAGAGGGTCGCATGTCTTAAAGTAGCTGAAGATGCTGATCCCAATAAATATACCAGCACCTTGGAATGAAAGGACTCCCACTGCTGTCAGAATGTATGCTCTAGAAACATTTTGTTATAAAATTGTAAAACATTGGCTTGAGTGCCCCAAAAGCTATCTTGAGAGGGTGCGGGGGGGAACCTGAGTCACTCAAACCATAGCCATAGATTCTGAGCAGTGGACAGGAACCACCACTGTTCAATTGACATGCTTTCTATGGCACATTTGTGTTACAAAACGGCTGATGGTGGATACAATTTTTCTTATTTTTGGTATAGTGCTTGAAGAACGATGGTATTCTGCAATACCACTGTTACACAGCACATATAGCTAACTGGTTCACTCTGCTTTGCTTCTGGGAGGGAGAGAGCTAATTCCAGGGGGATTTGAACCCAAGCCACATCAGCTCGCTGTATTGCAGCTCAGAGCAAACCATAGACTTAATATAAGTCTATGACGCAAACTGATCCTTCAAGCTCAGTGTGAACTCAAAGGTATTCCTATGGATCGAACAGCCTCAAAATTAACTCGGGTCGACCAATAGAACTACAGTCATTGGTTCTCCTTCCCACCCAACAGCCAATCACAGCAGGGCAAACACATTGGCTCTGCTCTGATTGGCTGCTGAGTTGGAAAGAGAGCCAATGCCAGGTCACTGAATGTACCTACTGGGAAATAGTAAAGTGAAACTGAATTACACTCAACAGCCAATCAGAGCACAGCTTACATTGTTTTGTGACTTTTAGATCGTAGTGAGAGGTATCTTTGTACTGATGATTGATTGGTTCCATAAATGCTAGTGAATGTAACAACACCACTGAGGAAACATGTCCAAAATGTCTGCCGGATTCGAGGATCAAACTGCATCGTTCTCGCACTGTAAAAACAATTGTTCCATGAAAAGAGCAACAGCAACAACGCGCATCAAAATAAATACCTAAATCAATGTTTTTTGTAACAATTTTATTTGATGTCTATTTCATTCCATTATTGGAGTGTTTTCCAAATTATCCTGAAGGTTTCAAACTAAAGCAGCCACAAAGGAATTTTTCAGTCAGCAACCCAACAGTTATATTATTGGCACACCAAATACTTGCTTTCGATTGGGGTAAAAAAAACCCGTGAAAGTCAACCATATACATTGCTAGGGTGTACTTACTCTATAAAATCAAGGCGGCCGCTGAGTTTAGCTGCATTCCAGATCCCAGTAAGTCCATCTTGCTGAGCATTAGTGCCAAAAATGATAACAAGGAGTACCCCGACAGCCATCACTGTCAGCTGAAAAGCATCCGTCCACAGTACAGCCTTCAGACCTCCCTGATATATAGAGAGAAGATCAAAGTTGAATAGTGTGAATAGGACCAAGGAGAAACAGTTACTACTTGATAAGACGAAAGCTGGCAAATAAAAATACTAATTTCAATCTCATTCTAATACTGCAATCAACAGTGAAATAACAATAAAAGGACCCTTACAAAAATTCAAAGAGAAAGAAGCTCAATGCTAGTCAAGTTTAGGTCTACTGATGGGAAATTCCTTCACAAAATATCATGTGTTGTGATAGCTTACCAAAGTTGTGTAGAGCATAGCTATGAGCCCTATAGAGAATATGGATATCCATATATCTAATCCAGTCACTGTCAAAATAATAACATATAAGACCATATTATAAGGGTAGAGAGATCTGATCTTAGTAATAAACATGTGTAATTTAGTTAAAAATAGCTGGCAGTATATTGGCATTTAAAAATTAAAATGTGGATATTAAAATACCAACAAAAGATAAGTTGACAGTTAACACAACAAACTGAGATTTTTAGGTGATGTTGATCATGACCGAAATTCGATCCTGTCTAAACCAGATGTTTTTTTATTTGGTTGTGATTTGAAATTTCAAATGACTAATTAACAAAACTCATAGGGCACTGTCAAAAATGATACGATTATAACCAAGGTGGGGGCAGCTACCGGGTTTTGCATGTCAAGCACCAAAAGCTAAATTGAGCTTAGCAAATGTCAATAGCGCTAGCGCTGGCCTTGTCTTGCCAAAATTAAAATGACAGTTCCACGTATCATCATATCATGGTCACATTAATGAATTAGGATTATGATTTCTTCCACGTAACTCCATAAGTAGCAGAAAAATTGATGTGTCCTTTACAATCATTTGCGTTAACCTCAGTCCGCCTACCCTTGACTTGAAACTTTACACAAGTTATTCCAAATACAAATGGTTGAAACTTGAAACCATTAAACATAGGGGTCAACTGTGTGCTTCATAAAAAAAAAGAATAGCCAGTTACAGCGGTCAAGGTTATAGGGTAACTGGTAACTACTCCACCCAAACCTCAGGCCAAAGCCGGCCTGTTGAATAGGGCTGTCATATAAGCCCAGACGCATACAACAATAAAAAAATGTTAGGATGTAGCGACAACCAAAATATCGTAAACCTGACGTGACAAATATGAGAATATCTCACCTGCTGCAATAGATATAGCTGGTCCGTAAATTGATACAGCAGAAAGTAGCATCTGATGAATGGAATAACAGGCATTTTTATATGAACGTTCAATGTAATAAAATACTTACTGAAAACAAAAGTGGTGTCGCTTGATCAATCATTGAGAATACAAATCATACAAAGAGTTTTTTCATCATGTATACCAATATTACTCAAATAGCAAAGTTTACATTTTAGTTCTAGTGAACACTTTTTGCATGTGTGATAAGATTTTGAACGAAATTACCAGAATTCTAATCTTAAAAACTGATATAAAGTAGCAAATATTACACCATTATATAAGAGCTTACCATCGAGATGAGAACAGCGATTACGACAACTAACTTCAATGGTCTCCCAAATCTGATCTCTATATACTACAAAATTAGAGAGCTGACTACGTGTTGATATACATAATCAGTTTCAAATCAATTTGTAAAGTTTAAAAGTTGTGGATCAAATTTTCATTGCTTAGACACAACTTTTTGGAGTGACAACTTTAGTACACTAAAATAATAATAATTTTTTCTTTCTTCCTTTGATTGATGGGATTTATTTAGAAAAATACAGTGGAGCTTCATGTCTTGGTTTCCTAAACATCGATCAACATCATGTGTACAGCTTGGCAGGCAGGGTAGAACAAGTTTGTTCCCTCTGTGGTGGCAGAGGGATATTGCAAATGTTTGGTATATGGCGCGGCGCCTCAATACCAGACATTTGCAATATCCCTCCGCCACCACGGAGGGAACAAACTTGAGCTACAGGCAGAGTACTTGTCATGTTCCTGGATGGGGACGGTTAGAAATTATGGCAGTACTTGCAGCTTAAATGATTGTTAGCACCAAGCATAAAACAAGGTGAAGGCCATAGGATTCTCAGAAAATGACTTTGAGTGCTATGAACTCATTGATGACTTTTGTACAGCTTCGCACGCAGGGTACTTGTCAGGTTACTGATGACGGTTAGAAAATATTCGCAGTAATCAGCAAAAATGATTGCTAGCACTTGGCATATAAAACAAGGTGAAGGTCATAGGATTCTCAGAAAATGAGTGCAATGAACTCATTGATGACTTTTTTACAGTTTGGCACACAGGGAACTTGTCAGGTTACAAGGTGAAGGTCATAGGATTCAGATAAAATGAATGCAATGAATTCCTCGAAGAATGAATAAACGAAGGGTTGTAAAATCTTGATGATTGATGATGATTTGATAACATAATGTCGCTTGTGATTTCGTTTTGTGAGTTATGGTGGAAAGGATATAAAATTTTATTGCCTCAGAAATGTGGCTGTGTCATAAATAAATTTAGGCTTTGAGTGGTTTATCGGAAATGACATAAAAAAATGTGTCCAGTAAAAGGTGCACTCTTATTTTCAGCATATGAATGCACAAGACATGTTTGCATATAAAATATATCCCATACAAAAACCACCTGTTTGTCTATGTTTAGTGTTAACAACTTTATATCTTACAGGTAAACGCGGCAAAGATTATAAATAGTACTATTGCTGTAGACAGGTAATGAGGGAGGCTCATGTCATAGTGATCGGGCCGCACAATGATTGAAAGCGGTGATAATACTATGACTGCCATATCTTTAAGGTAATACTTTAGAATTGAATATGATAGTTTACCTGATAGAGGCTGACGACTTTGAGTTTCTCGTACAAAGGTAGAAAGAAAACCAGAGCCACAATGACTCCGACACTGCAACCGAGCGAATAATAAATACAGCCAGTTCCATATATGTATGCCTCCGCAGGTAAGCCTATTATGGCGGTTGACGATGTGTAGCTAAAGAAATAAATAAATTGGGTTGCATTGCAAATGACGAGAATACATTATTGAAGCTCAAATTGTGGGCAAAGATCAGCAAGGTGGACTTCCTTGAACGTAGTAAAAACTACACAAAGTAACTGATTTTGTCAAATGAATTAAAGTTGAAATGGGAACGATAATCTTACGTCGCTGTAAGGCTGCACGCCACAGGGAACCAGTGCATACTTCTGTCAGCAAGCAAATACTCTTTCGTTGTTTTTTGCTTGCCTCCTGTACAGGCATAAAATATACCAATCGCAGCCGATACAGCAAGTATCAGAGACAGCACCAGGTAATCTTGCCATTTGAAGAAGATGAAGTCTTCCTGTACAAATGAGCTGTTTGTATCCATACTGCTCCACTAGTTGTTTTCTTACAGAACCCTACAATCAATTGGTAACAAAGGTACAACAAAAGGAACAATGTTGGATAGAGCTGGATCGAGTTCGACCCGTTGGCTTGCATTTCAAGTTACACCCTCTCTACAGATAGGAGTCAGGAATGGTCCAACGGTTGAGGGTACGGACTTGTGATCTTTGAGGTTGAAGTTCAATTCCCGGCACTGGTACTCATATCACTGGTACACCATTCAACCTAGACAGGCCCTTAAAACGCAGAACGAAAAATTCCGGAGGTCCACTGTGTGTCTCAACACACCCCTTTGTCATTTGGACATAAATAGTAGCCGGGTTCCTTGCAGGTATTGATATGAGTGTAGGGTGAGGCACAAATTCTATTAGTCCCTGTGTTAAGAGATAACTCTCTCCGCTTCAAAAATAGGTTGCTTGTCAGTAGCGGGAGAGCTATACTGAATGTAGGGAAATGGATAAAACTTGTTATAGGGTTAGCGCAATAGCATTTATGCATTCATGGTTTATCGAAATATAATCAAATTGAAAAGATGGTTTAAAAACTTTTGAACACAAATTTGTAAATGATACCACCTCACAGAAGGTATTAGCATTGATCATGAAGGCTAAACTTCTACTAGAACCACATTTGCCTGAACAAGTTGTCAAAGCAACTCTCAATTGGCTGAGTGCCATGTGGTTCAGCCTGCACTGTTGCGTCATTTACAGCTATGGGTTGTCATATTGGCTACGTCTATGAGCTGACACAAAGCTTTATTTCAATATTAATAAATAATATCTATTAATGTGAAATAAATCTTTGTGTCACGGTATAAATTTACCAGGTCATTTTCTGTGAATGTTGTTGAAACATGATGGTGCAGTTTTCTTTGCCCATAATAACCTTACTCAGTTCATTAAAAGTATTTGCTGAATTTAGTGATTATCTCCTCCTGACCAATCTTTGAACTTCACTCTAGGGAAGTGTATTTATCATAGGTGAATTTAACCCACATTTAATTATGTATTATACTCATATAAACCCAATGAGCCACAATAATATTTAGAAAAATATCATTTTTCAAAGAAATCTACAAAAAACAGCCGTTACTAACAAAGCAATGTATCGCAACACTACTTCCAATAGTCCGATTTTTTCCAAATTCTTTTGGTTATTTAAAATAGGGCTCTCCAGATATTCCGATTTTTGCATCATTGTAAATTGCATACAAGCCAAATGTAACATGTACTTGTAGGCTATATCTTTTTTTTTAAAGTATGCCTGATGTATGCTTATGATTGCGCAATACACCAGAGACCTTAGCCTTTGATATACTCTCTTTGTCTAAACAAAGCCCTTTCTATAACAAGCTTTCAATTCAATCAATGTATGAGGCACAATAATCCTATGTCCCAACTGCCACAAGTACAATTATAATCTGCTACAGGTAGCTTAATACTGTTAATACCAAAGATTATAAATTGTTAATACTACATTTTACAAAATATTCTGATTATGAAATAATTTATTGATGGCGCTGATTCGAATTGAGTAATTTAGCAGAAATCTCATCATTCAACATCAAATGTGGAAATAAGTCTCGGTCTTGATTGGTTTCCCATCTTATTTCAACGCTTAATATCTCAACAAGATCTTTTATTCATGTATAGTTTAGTTGTAACAAGGGGTAACAGCGTTACTCCTTGGTTGTAATTTCCATGTATATAGGCCTATAGGTTAGCTCACCTTTGTCAAACATCTGATTGTCGGGGAAAGTGCATGAGTTTTATACAATTCAATTGGCTCGCCCCACGACCAGTAGAGCCTCCTGAGCCAAGCTGCTAGAAGTGCATAGCAAGCTAGTGTAACCATGACGTGAACGATTATTGATATTATTATAATCTCATATGATACATCCCTCCACAATATACTGACTCTTTGGGTTCGAAAAGATCTGCCTTGTACTTTTGGGATGGCTTATTCAGTCAATAAATTTAGAAATTGTGGCTACAATAGATTATATTTTATTTGCTTCGATTATTTAATGCAGAAAGCGTGCTAACAAGAATGAAATGGATTTAAGAGTTCGTGGCATACATTAAGTGTGTCAGTCGCTCAGCACGCATGTGTTGGACGTCATGGGTTTGGTTAGCCCCCAGGGCTTGTCAATAGGCAGGCATGGGTAACTCTTTGATTACAGATTTTTGCAAGATACTGATCTATGAATACTGAATTGCAATCTACCTATTATAATAAGGGGAAGGTTACCAAAATATGTGCATATCTTGGTACTGAGCATAGGGATTCATAAGTTAAAATTGAGATAGGAGCTGGACAATGTTTAACACAGCGTAATTTATTATGCTAGCACAATTTCAATTTGTAAGCAGAGGCTGTACACACAGCAAACTTCTCATATAGTGTTATCATGTGTTGCTTTTCATAATAATTTCTTCTTGTGTGGCTAATTTTAAATTGTTTTTTAAAACAGGCGCTTGAGCTATTGTTTGAGGACGAGATTAAGTGAACATAATCTCATAATTGTGTTGATTTGCGTTGTCGCAATGTCTCTCTGTTTAGTCCTGCAATCAAATGAATTACTATGTAGTGCTCTCATATTTACAGGTAGGCATACTAGAAGTGATTGCTGGCACGAGGCTTACAAAACCATGGCTAATAATTTAGGCTAGCACAATATAATTTTGAATATTATCTGCTAAGGCCCCTGTAACTCCTTGCTCTCTGCATGGCATCACAGCCCTCAACACTGTGAACGATAATATCCTCATGACAGGTAGATACCATAGTAAATATGTTTCATACTGTGATTTATCTGGATACCCAACTATAACCATATTGACTTCAAGCTGTTGATGGCATATGGTAAAGGAGCTATTAGTGACTGCATTTGAAAAATTTCTAGCTCAAATTAAGCTGCAAAATAAAATCCCTCATGCCTTCTCGGGTGTTTACCTGATCATAATTGAATAGTAACTAGAAACTAGAAGTATTTTATATATGATATGATATGCCTCTATAATATCAATACTACTACTATTAGGGCTTCTTTGAGGGAAAGATTTGGGATTTGAACATGACACTTATTTTTGCTCAAATCAGCAGCACTGCCCAATCTACTCTTAAACATTTTGCTTGAAAGACAGTAATTTATTTTTGAAACAACCCTGATAAACTTCAATAATCTTTAATTGCCATTGTTTCCTCGATTAATCTTTGTTTGAAATGCAAGTGTCAAAACCTTCTTGTGTATTTCTTGGGAGTAAAATATTTTATTATTGTTTGATGGGTATCCCTGGCTCAAACTTTGTTCAATCACTGGATATGGTGGGTTGATTCAAGTACCAGTAGATGAATTATGCGACCTTATTAAATCCACCCGCTCAAAAACTATTACCTAGTCCAGTAAAAATTAAAAGCAGTATTGAATTTGGATTGGAAATAGTAAATCAAATATCTATCGCTACCTATTCTATTATTATCTTGCAAGTATAAGGGTATGGAGAGTTATTTAACAAGATTGACACAATTGATTGTTCTGGTTGTTGCTTGTGCTTGTTTTTTACTTATTGAGATTATGCCAAACAAAAGGTAACTGCTGAAATTCTAGAAACGATTGCAACTTTTTCCAATAATATACTTTTTTGAGAGTATTCAATCACTTGGGCAATGATCTTGGGTTAACTCTGTTACTGAACCAGCATGGTGGGAGCAGGGAGAATGATGGGAGAGAGTTTGCAATTGAATTAATTCAAAGTTTTCAATTTAATATTTATTTTTAACATACGAATCTATGAGAAGTAAATCCTTATGCATCAGATATCAAAACTCAAAATATAACTTTTTGGTTGACTGGTACTTTAAAGCATTGCATGATTTTTTGATTTGATAGCAATAATTCTGGGCCCTATTATCTTTTGCTGATTGGTGTCAATGAAAGGGAACATTGCAATGGCTCCATTTAGGCAGACACCAATATCAATAAAAACGCATTTACCTGCAAGTGCTTGTACATACCCAAAAAATATTACTAAGGCACATTTTCAACTGTTAAATCCATCCATTGTACTCTGTACCACAGAATACCAGGTAGTAAAAGGTACAATATATGACTAACCATGTCAGGCTGCTGTGTTTGGCAAGGCTCTGCTATTACACCTTGCCTGTACTCACCCATCGTTTATGCAAAACCTGAAGCTGAGCTGAACAGGTTAACAACTCACCTTATCCGTTGAGAATTTAGCAGAGCTCTGAAAACCGAACTGTTCAACCCAATGTTCTTCAAGTAAGTGTTCATATGGAAGTGACCTCCATCATGACACTCTGGTGGTTATATTGATGTCACAAGTTAAACTGTGATTATTATCAGATAAATAACTGATCGATTTGTAGGGCCTTGTCAAGGATGAGGCGGCATTTAACGGATTAGAATCACACCAGAAAGAAGCCCTTTATTCTCAACTGTCATGGTGACACTGCTCTTTCTAAAATTAAGTTAATCGATCAAACGAAAACATCCTCAAAAAAACCGTAGGACTTGGCTGGGTGGGTGTCTCATGTAGTAGCCTGGGCCAACTGGTTCTTGTACATATTCCTTCTGGGGTGTGGTAGCGGCATTCCATCATCAACCAGAGCCCATTATGGTGAAAAAAAAATAAGCTTGAGAATGAAGATAAGTTGAAATGAAGATTATAGATTATTTTCATGACTAGATGATTACATAATATAATATATATATAATATAATAGCTATATAACATGTGTCCAAACAACCAAACTGTCAAGAAGTTAGATAACTGAATAATCATCTCATCTTCTGTAGCTTTGTTAAAATAACAGGGTTTTATGAAACCCGGGTTTTCTCCAGGCTGTCATCGATTCCCTGAATAATCTGAGTTTGAGAATTGTATACCGCATTCCAGTTGTCCTCTTTTTTGTTATGAGAGTATAACTCTTAAAACTTGCTCTCACTACAATAGATGAATTATATCCCACAATGCAATTTTATTAATGATTCATAAATGATGGAAAAACCTTTATCTTTTTTATGTCTTTGACCCACTTTTACTTCCATGAACAAAAGTCGGCAAATAAAGAATAATGATACAGTGATTAATATAATGCTGAAAAAGTAAAATTATTATGCCCTAAAATTTTTTTGTTTTGTTCATGCTTTGTTTCTACAAAAAGTCAATATGTGTGTGCGCACTGCTCAGCTCAAATTGCATGAGCTGATTTCTTTAAAATTATGTCACGGAAGTTTGTAGTTATCTGACTGGCTCCCTGCATCTGGAAGTCGTGTTCCTGTGCTTTATTGCTTTCGTGGGTGACAGCTGAGATGACTGTAGCCTTGTTTATAAGCCATGCAAGGCATTATCGATGACATAGACACAGGTCATTTGAATGTTTCAGTTCTGATAACAGTTCTTTGTATTGAGGCCCTACATGTGGGTCGGATTATTTAAAGTTTTGTGTTGTGATCTGTGTCATCTTCTTCATAGGCCTCATTTCCCTTTGATTGCTTCTAAAATAATTAATAATGGTACAAAATTGTCACGC
The DNA here is from genome assembly GCA_914767715.1 of Membranipora membranacea. Taxonomy (NCBI): domain Eukaryota; kingdom Metazoa; phylum Bryozoa; class Gymnolaemata; order Cheilostomatida; family Membraniporidae; genus Membranipora; species Membranipora membranacea. Next base: position 16,857,166 of record OU612068.1, read on the forward strand.
AACCAAGTCTTCTAAGTTGGAGACATCTGTGTCAAGTCAATCACCTGTTCTTTGGATTGTAGGCTTGTAGTAAAATAAAGACAAACCAATTTGAGAATTAGCAGAATGACCAATTGAGAATGACCAACATAGGCATACTGTTGAATAAAGTTTGACTTAGTTTGAATGCTATCGGGATTACTCTCCCACTACTGATAAACCTCTGCTCATCAGTGAAGAGAAGCAACTCCAACTTCAGGCAAACCGAATCAAACTTGATCATGGTAAGAAGTTTGTCCCACCCTCCCTGATCTAGGTCATACTCGTTGTAATAGATAAATCTCCAGAAAGTAATAATAATGAGCACTTCGTCAATGTTAAATGGAAGGTCTCAGCAAGGTTTGAACTTTCTAGACTATCAATGGGATTGGGGAAACATATTTAGATTTGCTTTAGAGTAAAAAATCATCAGCCATACGGGCAGTGTCTTATTTCCTCGTTGAGTTTTGTGATGCGTTCACTGTCACTCACACTCAGCTTTCCCAATATGATATCAACAAAGATGAGATAATTTCACTCACCATTTTTATATCATAGTTGTTGTCATCTGATTGTGTTGTGTCATGATAAATGGCTGCTCTCCATGATGCTGGCATCAGGCAGCATTTATTCAGTATGTAGGGGGAGAGATGTGAGTCGTCAACTTTTTGTATTTTTTTGGTTGCTACAATAAAGATAGAATGAAAATATACATTGTATACACAGATATACTGCACCTCAAACTTCCTCATCTATATATCATTTGAATTTTATTGGTTTCCCATATTACTATACATGGTTTTATATTTCATTGTTGGTATGTTGGTGAAAGTTGATTCAGGAAATCACTATAAGAACTTACAAAATATGAGACTGGCGATCAGTGTGACGAGGAATGATACAAGACATCCTCCTACAGAGGTCCAGTTATAAGACTGATCAAATAATGCTAGAAATCCTGTTCTGTAAAAAGGAGAGCATAAAAATATATAAAATAGAAAACATTATATTATCGTATACTTTATTATATTTTGTCATGTTAAGTTATTTTATGTTATGTAATGTAATGCTATGTAATTTTAGATTTAAATATATCATATCATAATATAATATAATATCAATTCATATCACATTATAAAACATAATATTATTAAAACATTGTATTGAATTTTGTTATAATATGTTAAGTGGTCGGTAACTTTTTCATGTTTATTTTCTACCAAGTTTTTCACATTTCCAAAGATTGATTTCCAAAATAGATAGGTAATGGATACAAACTTGTAATGAGGTTTTCCGTCGAAAGCTACCGGATCAAACATCGGTGATGTGAGATTAGCTAGCATACTGCTGTCTGTTATATTACAGCCTGCTGTAGAAGTCGGGTATTTACTCTGGTACGGGTTAGCCACTATACCTCCTATGCCAATTAATGCCCCATACGCTGTAAAAATAATGATCAAATAGAGTAAGAACTGCCCCTCAACTAGATAGGGGAGGTAAGTCAAACATTTTATAGATATGCCCTGAGAATTTCAGTTGTTGTGTGACATTATGTTTCAATTGCGCTGTGTCAATCCCTTGAATTACTTACATATATTATCTATTTAATATACAGTTAGGGTTAGATATGTAATCCAATCCTGAACGAGACAAATTAACTACTATATCAGGAGACCTGACATTTCACCGACATAAATTTCATCGCATCTGATTATTCAGGTTGTTTTTCTAAAGACAATGTTATAATATTGCTTTCAACGAATTCAACCGATTTCAATGCTATAAAATGAACGGAATTCTAGTTGTAAATTTTTCAGACCTGCTCCGAAGATAAAGCCAATGAAGCCTCCCTTGGTGTTTGTCACTGGTACGTAGATAGCCGCGATAAACAGACCTAACATTGGTCCGCCAAACATTCCAATAAAGACTATTGTTGCCTGAAAAGTATACCATTTTTAACTTCATGTAAGGTTCAGCAACAACAGCTTACATGCTATGGTTTGATAATTCAGACTATAAGACTGTGTGAGTCGGGATCAAGTAGGAGTTGACAAAGCAAAGGTCAATGTTATACGTTTTTGAATAGCATGGGCACTGAGGAGTTTTTTACAGAAATTTTCATTTTAAAGTTCACCTGGTGAAAAATAAGTATTATAACAGTTTTATATATATAATATATAACAGATATTCAGTATACTTACAGCAATGATTCCTTTTCCAGCAAACTTGATGAGAACCACAAGTAGAAGTGACACTATCCCCAGAGATAATGCTATGACCTTAGATACAACTGTGGCTTTCTTGTCTGCTAATCCAGGCTTGCATGGCCTCACGAAATCCTCAAGTATAACAAGTGCTCCAGAATTCAGCAAAGAACTTATTGTACTAAAACAAGAAATATAACATCATCTTTCTATGGTTGTGACTTTCAACTGCTAACAAACTCTCTCCAAAAAATTGATCATCTTTCTCTATCAAGAAATGAAAACTTGTCAGCCAACGTTATTCAAAGTTAAAGTGATAGCTTATAATGCTGCTGTGCTTGGAGTTGCCTTCTCATTAGTCATGGACAGAAAACATTGAGAATACTAATACTGTACTGTAGCACTCTTTATATGTACCTGAGAGAAGAGCTGAAAATAGCCGACATGAGAAGACCAGGAAGACCAGGTAGATGTCCAAATAACCTCATCACATATAGAGGGTAAAGCTGTAAAAATATGTGTATACATACATATATGAGGGTACAATACAAACAATCAATAACCATCGATGCGTTGCTATACTACTTTTATATCATACTGACAATCTTAGATAAAATGTTTCTATTACTTACAATTCTTTACCATTACATTTGAGATCTAAATAGAAGTTCAGCTCATTTGAAACATTGCTATTCAACCATATATTATCCACTTGATCAACATCATTAATGATATATAAATATTTCCTTTCTGTTTCTTTATTTTGTTTCTATTTCTTTTGGGGCATGGAGTGCCAAACATTTCCAATGAGATAACTTTGGTTGCCAATAAAAGTATATAGCTTATTTGGTCAAAAGTAGAAAGCTTCTCCACAACAGGAATAATGCAGCGTACATGAAATAGAAGTGTTTTATTCCTTATGACTAAGCATCATTACCGAGTTTTCAAAGTTAGATCCTATTAAGACCGTGTATGCCATTTTTGTGTGCATGGTCTCATCTGACCAAGTGACTCGATCGGCAATAAAAATCGATATAAGATAAATGATCGACTTGTTACAACTTTCTGACGACCGAACAACCTTTCTGGAAAATTTTATTTCTTGACTCTTGTCTCTATTTTTAACATGGCCTCATTTGTTTTGCTATATTGGTAGGGGTAATTAGACTATTCAAATACAATTGTACAACTTTTGTTTATCATCAAATATATCATCAAATAGAAACTTTTATTTCTGCCTTACAATTTAATTTTCCTCACATTTTGAATTAAAGCAATGAATAGGAACAGGTTTTACTAGCAGACAATTAGAACTAACTCCTGTTTGAATTTAAACATACCTGATCTGCTAGACCGATTTCTTGAGTCTTGAGAGGGTCGCATGTCTTAAAGTAGCTGAAGATGCTGATCCCAATAAATATACCAGTACCTTGGAATAAAAAGACTCCCACTGCTGCCAGAATGTATGCTCTAGAAACATGTTGTTATAAAACTGTAAAACATTGGCTTGAGTGCCCCAAAAGCTATCTTGAGAGGGTGCGGGGGGAATGTGAGTCACTCAAACCATAGCCATAGATTCTGAGCAGTGGACAGGAACCACCACTGTTCAATTAATATGCTTTCTATGGCACATTTGTGTTACAAAACGGCTGATGGTTGATACGATTTTTCTTATTTTTAGTATAGTGCTTGAAGAACGATGGTATTCTGCAATCCCACTATTACACAGCACAAATAGCTAACTGGTTCACTCTGCTTTGTTTCTGGGAGGGAGAGAGCTAATGCCAGGGGGACATGAACCCAGGCCACATCAGCTCGCTGTATTGCAGCTCAGCGCAAACCATAGACTTAATACAAGTCTATGACGCAAACTGATCCTTCAAGCTCAGTGTGAACTCAAAAGGTATTCCTATGGATCGAACAGCCTCAAAATTAACTCGGGTCGACCAATAGAACTACAGTTGTCACATACACTGTATGTGACACGCCTAGGTGCATGACTCTACATGAAGTTAGGCATTGTATATTGCACTGTCATGGTTGCCATGGTCCTAATCTGATTAATTGTTATAATCTTCAGCATTTACTTCCATTTTTTGCACATTTAATTACCATCTAAATGCGGAGGTTGGCCATCAAAATGATGACGTATCATCCCACCTGTTTCTATTTTTACGACCTATTTATACAGGTCAGTATAAAGAACAATGTTTTTGATCTGAAGATTCAGTTACAACTTGGCGTTGCAATTTATCAGTTGCCTGGGGCATTTGCCCCAGGGTGTAGTTCAGTAATAAAATCATCAAACTGCCTAAAAACTGCATTCAGTATTATAAAGAACTCTGCCAGCAGTGAACTGTCGTGATCTTTCTCGATCCGACAATTGGTGCCCAACCGAGTGAGGAGAGAACTTCACACCTTCAGATGATGAGACTGATAGCGTTGAATATACAAGAAAGAGGATGGAGATTGTGGACTTGGAGGAAAATGTCTTTGGAGTAGATGATCTAATGCAAGCAATATAATGGAACCATATGTGTCTACATCGTCTACATTACTATAAGGAGAAATGGAGACGGACTTTTAAGATGATGTAGAGACAAAACATATCGAAGCTGATATACTAGTGATGACATTTGATCTTCTGCTCATGATTCACCAACTGACAAGGTACCTCTGCAATTTCCTGATTTTATTCAACCAGTTCTATTCAGTCTCAGTCTACAACAGCAGACAAACTACTCTGGTGGTGTGAACACTGTAACTCAAAAAAATAGAAAAACTTCAATAAAAACATTAGGCAACCGTAACCTAAGATCCGCTAAGAATAAAAGATTATGGAATGCAGCTGACTACAACCAACTGGCAACTGATCTTAATATAGCAGCAGTATTAGTGCAAGGATCAGCACAAAATAATATGGTCACTGTATTAGTTAGGATGTAATGAATTATTTGATATTATTACCATCGACACAACCTTGATCATGCAATTTATATATTTATCAATTGAATTTCCTGCGATGCCGATTTTTTAATGATAGTTGTGCAGGAAAGCAGCATTATAATATTTCATGAATTTTATACCTTCGTCTGTCCTGTAATCTAAGCAAAGCTTAGGTTCTTAGATCTAGAGTTGAGAGGAAAGTGGGATATATTTTTTTTGTTAATGGACCTGAAGCAGTTGTTAAGGTTCTTCAGCCTTGGAAGGGAATGTCATGATTTTGTTATGACCGTCTTTTATGCATGACATTTTTGATTTGTTTGTATTTCAGGAGATTTTGAGGTTTTAAATTTTATATTGCAATGATTATCCTTGTGTGACATAAACTATAATGTTTTTTGAACCAGTTAAAGCGATCGAGGACGATCGCAACCAGGGGGGTGCATGTGTCACATACACTGTATGTGACACGCCTAGGTGCATGACTCTACATGAAGTTAGGCATTGTATATTGCACTGTCATGGTTGCCATGGTCCTAATCTGATTAATTGTTATAATCTTCAGCATTTACTTCCATTTTTTGCACATTTAATTACCATCTAAATGCGGAGGTTGGCCATCAAAATGATGACGTATCATCCCACCTGTTTCTATTTTTACGACCTATTTATACAGGTCAGTATAAAGAACAATGTTTTTGATCTGAAGATTCAGTTACAACTTGGCGTTGCAATTTATCAGTTGCCTGGGGCATTTGCCCCAGGGTGTAGTTCAGTAATAAAATCATCAAACTGCCTAAAAACTGCATTCAGTATTATAAAGAACTCTGCCAGCAGTGAACTGTCGTGATCTTTCTCGATCCGACACAGTCATTGGTTCTCCTTCCCACCCAACAGCCAATGACAGCAGGGCAAACACATTGGCTCTGCTCTGATTGGCTGTTGAGTTGGAAAGAGAGCCAACGCCAGATCACTGAATGTACCTACTTGAATATAGTAAAGTGAAACTGAATTGCACTCAACAGCCAATCAGACCACAGCTTACATTGTTTTGTGACTTTTAGATCGTAGTGAGAGGTATCTTTGTACTGATGATTGATTGGCTCCATAAATGCTAGTGAAATGAACAACTCCACCGAGGAAACAAGTCCAAAATGTCTGCCGGATTCGAGGATCAAACTGCATCGTTCTCGCACTGTAAAAACAATTGTTCCATGAAAAGAGCAACAGCAACAACGCGCATCAAAATAAATACCTGAATCAATGTTTTTTGTAACAATTTTATTGGATGTCTATTTCATTCCAATATTGGAATGTTTTCCAAATAATGCTGAAAGTTTCAAACTAAAGCAGCCACAAAGGAAGTTTTCAGTCAGCAACCCAACAGTTATATTATTGGCACACCAAATACTTGCTTTCAATTGGGGTAAAAAATAACCCGTGAAAGTCAACCATATACATTGTTAGGATGTATTTACTCTATAAAATCAAGGCGGCCGCTGAGTTTAGCTGCATTCCAGATCCCAGTAAGTCCATCTTGCTGAGCATTAGTGCCAAAAATGATAACAAGGAGTACCCCAACAGCCATCACTGTCAGCTGAAAAGCATCCGTCCACAGTACAGCTTTCAGACCTCCCTGATATATAGAGATAAGATCAAAGTTGAATAGTGTGAAATAGGACCAAGGAGAAACAGTTACTACTTGATATAACAATAGCTTGTAAATAAAAATACTAATTTCAATCTCACCCTAATACTGCAATCAACAGTGAAATAACAATAAAAGGACCCTTACAAAAATACAAAGAGAAAGAAGCTCAATGCGTAGTCAAGTTTAGGTCTACTGATGGGAAATTCCTTCACAAAATATCATGTGTTGTGATAGCTTACCAAAGTTGTGTAGAGTATAGCTATGAGCCCTATAGAGAATATGGATATCCATATATCTAATCCAGTCACTGTCAAAATAATAACATATAAGACCATATTATAAGGGTAGAGAGATCTGATCTTAGTAATAAACATGTGTAATTTAGATAAAAATAGCTGGCAGTATATTGGCATTTAAAAATTAAAATGTGGATATTAAAATACCAACAAAAGATAAGTTGACAGTTAACACAACAAACTGAGATTTTTAGGTGATGTTGATCATGACCGAAATTCGATCCTGTCTAAACCAGATGTTTTTTTATTTGGTTGTGATTTGAAATTTCAAATGACTAATTAACAAAACTCATAGGGCACTGCCAAAAATGATACGATTTTAACCAAGGTGGGGGAAGCTACCGGGTTTTGCATGTCAAGCACCAAAAGGTAAATTGAGCTTAGCAAATGTCAATAGCGCTGGCCTTGTCTTGCCAAAATTAAAATGACAGCCACGTATCACAGACCTGGGTCCAAGTCATCGCAAGTCAAGTCAAGTCAAGTCATTGTCGATGCTAAGTCAAGTCAAGTCAAGTCACATTTACACCAAGTCAAGTCAAGTCAATTGGTGTCTATTTCTTTAGCCGTCATGTCAAGTCAAGTCATGATTTTTGTAAGTCAAGTCAAGTCAAAGATGGGTGACTTACAAGTCATGGCAAAGTCACGCTCATTAACTGTGAAAATCAACTCGTAATTTATTTCAATCCCGGGTGACTCCAAATCGTGGAGGAGATAGTTAGGTCCTCAGGAGTTGCTCTACTAATCGGGATTTTCTCCCCTCCCCATAAACGAAAGAAGGTATGGGTGTGTACGCAATTCAGCATTGTTTCTTCATTGTATATATGTACCTTTATTGTGTCAATGATGACAAATGAAATGTTTCATGCTGATCACTATATGATCAGACTATATTAATATTGCATCATGGGATACATTTTTCATTTTACGGATTACAAGACAACAAGAGAAGACAACTAATATGTCAGGCAGGAACTCTGACTACTTACCCATAGCTGAGAAGTTGGGTTTTCTGTTTCGGAGTTGGGAGTTCAGAGTTGGGGTTTCAGAGTTGGGGTGTCAGAGTTGGGGTTCTCAGTTATGATTATCCTTCCTATATCTCTTTCTACATTATGTTATAAAATTTCACACATTGACTATGTTGACTTGACCAAAGTCAGGACAACTCCCAAGTGAAGTCAAGTCAAAGTCAATTTTTCGTTAAGTCAAGTCAAGTCAAGTCAAGTGTTGTCTATTTGTTTTCGACATCAAGTCAAGTCAAGTCAAGCCATAATTTTGTTAAGTCAAGTCAAGTCGTGACTTTGACTTGACTTGACTTGAAGATGACTTGACTTACCATGACTTGGACCCAGGTCTGATGTATCATCATATCATGGTCACATTAATTAATTAGGAGGATTATGGTTTCTTCCACGTAACTCCATTAGTAGCAGAAAAATTTATGTGTCCGTTGCCATCATTTGCGTTTACCTCAGTCCGCCTACCCTTGACTTGAAACCTTACACATGTTATTCCAAATACAAATGGTTGAAACTTGAAACCATAAACATAGGGGTCAACTGTGTGCTTCATAAAAAAAAAAGAATAGCCAGTTACAGCGGTCAAGGTTATAGGGTAACTGGTAACTATTCCATCCAAACCTCAGGCTAAAGCCGGCCTGTTGAATAGGGCTGTCATATAAGACCAGACGCATACAACAACAACAAAATGTTAGGATGTAGCGACAACCAAAACATCGTATACCTTACGTGACAAATATGAGAATATCTCACCTGCTGCAATAGATATGGCTGGTCCGTAAATCGATACAGCAGAAAGTAGCATCTGATGAATGGAATAACTGGCATTTTTATATGAACGTTCAATGTAATAAAATACTTACTGAAAACAAAGTGGTGTGTGGCTTGATCAATCACTGAGAATACAAATCATACAAAGAGTTTTTTCATCATGTATACCAATATTACTCAAATAGCAAAGTTTACATTTTAGTTCTAGTGAATACTTTTTGCATGTGTGATAAGATTTTGAACGAAATTACCAGAATTCTAATCTTAAAAACTGATATAAAGTAGCAAATATTACACCATTATATAAGAGCTTACCATCGAGATAAGAACAGCGATTACGACAACTAACTTCAATGGTCTCCCAAATCTGATCTCTATATACTACAAAATTAGAGAGCTGACTACGTGTTGATATACATAATCAGTTTCAAATCAATTTGTAAAGTTTAAAAGTTGTGGATCAAATTTTCATTGCTTAGACACAACGTTTTGAAGTGACAGCTTTAGTACACTAAAATAATAATAATTTTTTCCTTCTTCCTTTTTAGAAAAATACATGTCTTGATTACCTAAACATCGCTCAACATCATGTGTACAGCTTGGCAGGCAGGGTAGAACAAGTTTGTTCCCTCTGTGGTGGAGGAGGGATATTGCAAATGTTTGGTATATGGCGCGGCGCCTCAATACCAGACATTTGCAATATCCCTCCGCCACCACGGAGGGAACAAACTTGATCTACAGTCAGAGCACTTGTAATGTTCCTGGTGACGGTTAGAAAATATGGCAGTACTTGCAGCTTAAATGATTGTTAGCACTTAGCATAAAACAAGGTGAAGGTCATAGGATTCTCAGAAAATGACTTTGAGTGCTATGAACTCATTGATGACTTTTGTACAGCTTCGCACGCAGGGTACTTGTCAGGTTACTGGTGAAGGTTAGAAAATATGCGCAGTAATCAGCAAGAAATATTGCTAGCACTTGGCATATAAATCAAGGTGAAGGTTATAGGATTCTCAGAAAATGAGTGCAATGAACTCATTGATGACTTTTTTACAGTTTGGCACACAGGGTACTTGTCAGGTTACAAGGTGAAGGCCATAGGATTCAGAGAAAATGAGTGCAATGAATTCATCGAAGAGTGAATAAACGATGGGTTGAAATATTTTGATGATTGCTGATGATTTATGGTGGAAAGGATATAAAATTTTATTGCCTCAGAAATGTGGCTGTGTCATAAATAAATTTAGGCTTTGAGTGGTTTATCGGAAATGGCATAAAAAAATGTGTCCAGTAAAAGGTGTCTTATTCTCAGCACATGAATGCGCAAGACATGTTTGCATATAAAATATATCCCATACAAAAACCACCTGAATGTCTATGTTTAGTGTTAACAACTTCATATCTTACAGGTAAAAGTGGCAAAGATTATAAATAATACTATTGCTGTAGACAGGTAATGAGGGAGGCTCATGTCATAGTGATCGGGCGCATAATGATTGAAAGCGGTGATAATACTATGACTGCCATATCTTTAAGGTAATACTTTAGAATTGAATATGATAGTTTACCTGATAGAGGCTGACGACTTTGAGTTTCTCGTACAAAGGTAGAAAGAAAACCAGAGCCACAATGACTCCGACACTGCAACCGAGCGAAAAATAAATACAGCCAGTTCCATATATGTATGCCTCCGCAGGTAAGCCTATTATGGCGGTTGCCGATGTGTAGCTAAAGAAATAAATAAATTGGGTTGCATTGCAAGTGATGAGAGTTGCTGTGGGTAAGGGAGACAATTTTTGTGACCCACCAAGAGCTGATAAATTACATACATGTTGCTTTGTAGTTTGTCATTTTCTACTTCTCATGTGGCACCCTAACAACTAAATACATTATTGAAGCTCAAATTGTGGGCAAAATATCACCAAGGTGGACTTGCTTGAACGTAGTAAAAACTACACAAAGTAACTGATTTTGTCAAATGAATTAAAGTTGAAATGGGAACGATAATCATACCTCGCTGTAAGGCTGCACGCCACAGGGAACCAGTGCATACTACTGTCAGCAAGCAAATACTCTTTCGTTGTTTTTTGCTTGCCTCCTGTACAGGCATAAAATATACCAATCGCAGCCGATACAGCAAGTATCAGAGACAGCACCAGGTAATCTTGCCATTTGAAGAAGATGAAGTCCTCCTGTACAAATGAGCTGTTTGTATCCATCCTGCTCCACTAGTTGTTTTCTTACAGAACCCTACAATCGTTTGGTAACAAAGGTACAACAAAAGGAACAATTTTGGATAGAGCTGGATCGGGTTCGATCCGTTGGCTTGCATTTCAAGTTACACCCTCTCTACAGATAGGAGTCAGGAATGGTCCAACGGTTGAGGGTACGGACTTGTGATCTTTGAGGTTGAAGTTCAATTCCCGGCACTGGTACTCATATCACTGGTACACCATTCAACCTAGACAGGCCCTTGAAACGCAGAACGAGAAATACCGGAGGCCCATTGTGTGTCTCCACACATCCCTTTGTCATTTGGACATAAATAGTAGCCGGGTTCCTGGCAGGTATTGATGTGAGTGTAGGGTGAGGCACAAGTTCTATTAGTCCCTGTGTTAAGAGAATATAACTCTCTCCGCTTCAAATATAGGTTGCTTGTCAGTAGAGGGAGAGCTATACTGAATGTAGGCAAATGGATAAAACTTGTTATAGGGTTAGCGCAATAGCATTTATGCATTCATGGTTTATCAAAATATAATCAAATTGAAAAGATGCTTTAAAAACTTTGGAACACAAATTTGTAAATGATACCACCTCACAGAAGGTATTAGCATTGATCATTAAGGCTAAACTTCTACTAGAACCACATTTACCTGAACAAGTTTTCAAAGCAACTCTTAATTGGCTGAGTGACATGTGGTACAGCCTGCACTAGTGGTCGTTTACAGCTATGCGTTGTTATATTGGCGACGCCTACGCTCCGTGACACAAAACTTTATTTCAATATTAATAAATAATATCTATTAATGTGAAATAAATCTTTGTGTCCCACGTATAAATTTACAAGGACATTTTCTGTGAATGTTGTTGAAACATGATGGTGCAGTTTTCTTTGCCCAGGGGTTTGGATATAGCCAAACCCCTGGGCAAAGAAAACTGCACCATCATAGTTTGAAATCTGAGCAAAACCTCATTAATCGACACCCTATCAGTTTTATGTTTTGTAAGATATCTGAATATTGATTTTGTTTTATACTTTATTGGCATTATTGATCTTGGGAAACGCTGTTACTGAAACAGCATTAGTGGGAGCAGGTAGAATGATGGAAAGAGTTTGAAAATGAAATAATTCAATATTTTCAATTTAATATTATGAATAATATTCAAATTTATAACATAACAGTGGCCTCTCAGACATTAGAACCGTTCTCCATTTATGCAGACACCAATCCAACTAAAAATGAATTAACCTGTGAATGCTTCTTGTTGCACTGTTTCTTGATTTGATAACAATAACTCTGGGCCCTATTATCTTTTGTAGGGTGGTGTCAATGAAACGGAACATGACAGTGGCCTCTCAGACTTTAGCACCGTTCCCCATTTATGCGCAGACACCAATCCAAATAAAAATCCATCAACCTGTGAATGCTTCTTGGTGCACAATACCCAAAAAAATATTTCTAAAACATATTTTCACGTTAAACCCGCCCATCATACCCTGTTCCACATAGTACCAGGTAGTATTAAAGGTACTATGACTGGCCATGTCATGCTGCTCATTAGAGCTCAATTTTAAAGCGGTTATTAGCGAATCCTTCCAGGATGATGTTGTCAACCAAAAAATGCATATAATAATGATAATAATGACTGATTAGAAATCGATACCTGCTGGTCCAATGCTAGCTTTCGACCTTTGAACATTTTTGTTGATGTTTTTGTGTACGCTAAGACTGTTTATTTATTGAGATTATGCCAAACAGCTGCTGAAATTCTAGAAACTATTGCAACTTTTTCCAATAATATACTTTTTAGCGAGTATTCAATCACTTGGGCAATGATCTTTGGGTAACTCTGTTACTGAAACAGCATGGTGGGAGCAGGGAGAATGATTGGAGAGAGTTTGCAATTGGATTAATTCAAAATTTTCAATTTATTTTTAACATACGAATCTATGAGAAGTAAATCCTTATGCATCAGATATCAAAACTCAAAATATAACCTTTGTGGTTGACTGGTACTTTAAAGCATTGCATGATTTTTTGATTTGATAGCAATAATTCTGGGCCCTATTATCTTTTGCTGATTGGTGTCAATGAAAGGGAACATTGCAATGGCTCCATTTAGGCAGACACCAATCCCAATAAAAACACATTAACCTGTAAGTGCTTGTACATACCCAAAAAATACTACTAAGGCACATTTTCAACTGTTAAATCCATCCATTGTACCCTGTACCACGGAATACCAGGTAGTATATAAAAGGTACAATGACTAACCATATCATGCTGCTGCGTTTGGCAAGGCTCTGCTATTACACCTTGCCTGTACTCACCCATCATTTATGCAAAACCTGAAGCTGAGCTGAAACAGGTTAACAACTCACCTTATCCGTTGAGAATTTAGCAGAGCTCTGAAAACCGAACTGTCCAACCCAATGTTCTTTAACTAAGTGCTCATATGGAAGTGACCTCCAACATGACACTCTGGTGGTTATATCAATGAACTAAACCTTTAGTTCATTGGTTATATTGATGTCACAAGTTAAGCTGTGATTATTATCAGATGAATAACTGATAGATTCGTAGGGCCTTGTCAAGGACCAGGAGGCATTTAACGGATTGGAATCACGCCAGAAAGAAGGCCTTTATTCTCAACTGTCATGGTGACACTGCTCTTTCTAAAAATTAAGGTAATCGATCGAACGAAAACATTCTCAAAAAAAAACGTAGGCTTGGGCTGGGTGGGTGACTCATGTAGTAGCCTGGGCCAACTGGTTCTTGCATGTATTCCTTCTCGAATGAATGTCCAATTCAATCAAGGAGTCAACTCCTTAGTTTAAAATTATCCCAGAGTAAGGGTATCTCCCATAATGAGTCTATCGGAGATATCCTTACTCTATTCTGAGTCTGACTAGCTATTTTGTGGTTAATACAGTACCAGTGTCAAACCTACTGTAGGAGGAAATACCCTTGGGCCACGACCGTGCTTGATACCTGTTCCAGCCTTAGGAGGTGGGTGGGAAAATTTGGGCAGGTCGTGCTTTTCTCTCATCTTTGCTAGAGAATAGGGAAAAGAAGGCAAACGATGAATTGCAAAAGAGAAGGAAGGGTAGCCAATTCCAAAAACAGCATATGAAAAATGTCTATTTTCTTTGCATTGTATCGTATTTGTATAGAGAGAATTTCGATGTAAAACTATGTGGTGCTTCAGGTCTTTATTACAGTGTAAGCTGGTTAATTCAGACTTTATAATTCAGGGCTCCTGTTAGTTCAGACAAGAAAAATTGGCCCTTCTGCCAGATCTCAATGCACTCTATGTCACTTAATTCATACTCTGCTTTAAGCCTGGTACCCATCAACTGCATAACTGTCACAGAAACTCATCTGCGATCATGCACGACCACTTGTGCATTGCTGTGATTGGTGGGTACAAAATACACAGAGATCGTGCATTTACAAATACCTTCGCACGAAAGTAGAATTGATTCTACTTTCGTGCGATATGTTGTGCGATATGTTGTGCTGCATTTTGTGGTACCCACAAATTCTTTAATGATTGCCAGTGAAAAATCCATAGACTTAATATACTAGTATATTAAGTCTATGGAAAAATCTTAGAAATTCCTGAGATTAAAAAAGCACATTGGTGGGTACAAGGCTTAATTAGGACAAAATTTTGTGGTCCCTTGAGGTTTGAATTAAGTGAACAGCGCTGTCCCTCTTTTACCTTATTATCACTATCACATTTTTCAATCCATAAAAATTTGCTGCAGAACAAAAATTGTGTTTTTCAGCCAGGGAACAGGTGTCAGGTAAAGATGGTTCAACAATAATTACCAAACAAATTGTTGATTTACCACATGGCCAAGAACCAAGCGTAGTTATTTTCTGACAAACTGCACAATTATCCCCTTGGTGTCTAATAGTAACACTAACTCTGCCTTGCTGGGATGTGGTAGCGGCATTCCATCATCAACCATAGCCCATTATGGTGAATGAATGTTATGATGGATGGCATTGCCATGTCAATGACTTCTCGGATAACCTTGTGTTGGTTTTCATTATGGAAATTATGGCGGAGGATAAATAAATGTATTACAAATACAAGACAGATGAAGTTGTCACTTCGATTTTATTTTCAAAGCAGTGAAATAGTAAAGGTAGGTGTTGTCCTAGCCAATGCCTTGGCTCAGATTGGTTGGATGGTCTCCCCAACCCAACCAATCAGAGCCAGAATATTGGCTAGTGTTTTACGATATCCATTTTCTAATAGGCTTCTCTCAATTCAATTGTGGAGTGTCACAGGCAGAAATGTCCATCTTGAATACAACAAGCTTTATCGTTGATATAGATCATCATATATCATACAGCAAATCAAGCCATGTTTTGAGAGATTTATATAGTCTTGATGGACAAAAAGACAAACCCATGCACATTTTTGTGAGAGGACTCCCAGGGCACCCTCTACTTGATTGTGCAATAACTCCCGGAAGAAGGTTTACCCGGCTAGCCAAGAGTGAAGTGATCGCAACCTTGTATAACTTTTTAGAAGCATGGACCATGGTGTTGTTGAGTAAAGAGAGTGTGGATAATTGAATGTCGACAAGGTGTCATGGTCGATTGCAAAAATGTAAATATATGAGTAACCAGCCACTAGAGCCTATTGATTCAAAATAATATGATATGATATTTTAGATGCAATAAAATTGGTATAAAAAAACGGGGTACACTCAATATGGGCCAATTTTTATGTCAGAACTGGGGTTTCGGGCTTGGAATACTGGTTGGAAAATATGTTTGGACTGAGCAGGAATCACAAATTATCTAGCACTGGGCTTTGGTAGGCACCCAGGTGTGCTCCGACCTACCTGCAAACAGAGAGCAACCTGGCGCAGACATTGTGGCCTGGCCACTAAGGCAACGAATTTTGCCGCCTATGCTTCGGGATGCGGCTTGTGACAAGACATCTGATTTAAATCAACCTTCAATTTTAATCTGATGTAATAATGCCATAATACATAAATCTCATAAGAAGCAACAAGTCTTGAGACACAAAGGTTATCCTCAGGTTTTGATATTCTAATAGTACATTGCCTTTAAATCCTTTGGAAAAGATAAACAAGGCACAACAGTAACAAATTCTTTCCCTGTAATGAAAGACAAAGTCTGCAATACAACTTGTTGTTTAGATTTTCTAGAGGGATTAGAAAATTTACTCTGAGAAAACAATGTCTGTAATTGCTCTAACTGATATCTTCATCCAGCTTAGGTCTCAATTGTACTTAGATCGTTTCAATACACTGCGTGAAGAACTGCTTCCAATTTTGTTTGGAGGCCATCTCAGATTTGTTGTTTATTGAGGCAGTCCACCTGTTTGGCTAACCGAATCCACAAAAATAACAACATTATAACTTGTGGCAGTATAGATACAGTCACAGGGCACGATTTTAAAAAAATGTACAAATTCTACCGTGACATGAATGCTGTCAATGGTTATTTCAGGACTGCAACTCCTAAACGGTGATAAATACACCAAGGTCGACCATACAGATACCAGCTCACTGAAAATGCAGCAGAATATTTCACAAAGAATATTAGCCCTCCAGACACACAGTTATCATAATCCTATACGCATCCAGCATAATTACATTAGTGTTTTTCAATAATAAAAATATTGGGATGACATTCGTGTAAAATTTTAGCTCAAACATTTGGGTGTATTTTGAAAATGCTATCATTGAACAGTATCCACTGAAAAAGCTAGATTGCGGCGTTTCGACGTTTCGACGTTTCGACGTTTCAACGTTTGTGGGTTCAACAGCCCCCAATCCAGTAATTCCTTTTATATCACACTCTACATCCCTAGGTGCTGTGGCATTCCAACCAACCAATGTAATCAATGTAAGTTGTACATATCCGCTGACATCAGGGAGAATTCTCCCTGATGACATACATATCATTATTGGGATCATATTGAGATAATGATGCTAATCCATCAATGTCAGGTGAGATTGCCATCTCCTGCTTTCGATCCCACGCAAAACATATTCAAATTGCTGTACATGTATAGTACACAAATTATATGAAAATAATAACTGTCCAGTGTTTGCTCAAGGGGTAGAAAGAGTTGGACAACACGGAAACCCCATTGCGATCAAATGCTGCATATATACATATTGTATCATTTTATTGTCGGAATATTAAATCTTTAAAGCCTGTTATTTGTATACTTGTCCAATTTCATTATGCTCATCTTCGTCTGAAACTTAAAGTAAGACAACATGAACACGTATCAGCCTCGAATAACCCCGGATAGCATTTAGCAAAGTCTCGGGCAACATTAAGCCGGACCTCAGACATGACATTGTCCAGTTCATAACAGACCCGTAGACTAATTATACTCCCTAGAAAGGAAAAACTGATGCTTATGCTTCACTGATCAAAGTATGGCTTCATTGTGCTAGCAAGCAATACGCTACCACAACCACAGTAACTGGGTAACACGCTCATTCACTTGCCTTCTGCAGGTATTTCAAGCAACAAGTACCCCTGTTACTTGTTTGACTAGTTCGATTCAATTAATGAATTATGCAGGTCTAAAGAAGTATGAAGGCAGTGCAAACTTTCACTAACATGCTGTACTGTCATCATTACATACATATTACATACATATGTATACATACATAAATTATGTACATATTACATACATACATAAATATGCATTACATTCATATTTTCCAAGAAGAGATACACACTTACTTAAACCTCCATTAGACAACTTAAACCACAAAATAGCAATAAACTTTAATATTTTACCCTCTTCATTGAGAAGCACTCTTACTTTGAAGGCTAATGCAACATTTTTTCAGTTTATTGGAATAGTCTTATTTTTTGTTGAATCTTGTTTGCATCATTTTTCTTTTTTGCCATTTATGTCACATCATGAAAAACATTTGAAATAATGAATTGTTGCTGACAATAAAAGTATATATATTACTTGTGAACGTCTGGCGAGTGGCAAGTCCATTGTGGCCATTTAACAGCTTGTAAAATATATGAAAGATTTATTTCCGACATTCAGGCTTCAACTATGGTAGGGGTATAAAACAATGAGGGGAAAATCTTTTTCATCTTTTCCCATGATAGTTGCCTGCTTGTGAATAGATGAATGACAAAAAGTGCTTGTATGTTAGGTACTCATTCTAAACTGAATCTAAAGATCAGAGATACACATGATAATAGTGTAGTCTCGCTGTCAGTGTGATTTGGGAATCACTATTGGTTGTACTACTCACAGCAGATGATATCTCCTACAGTGACGGAGAACGAGTTAGCAGCAACTTCTATGCTTGGGCCACCATGCTGGGTTAGCTCGTATTTAGTGACACAGGGTAAGTTATAAGATGTGAGGTATTTTGTGATGGTGTCACTAGTTCCTGTGCTGGAGCCAGTTGAGGTGCAAGCGCATCTAAAGTAATGAAATGTACAGTAAATCCTAACAGACAGATTAATCAACTACGAACAAGCCTTGGGTTTATTGCTAAGATTTGTCCCCCATTCCATAGAAGAAAACAGGTTCAAATTGCTGGCGGTCAAAATTAATACCAGGGGTGTATTTCAGCAGATCAATTTACATTAATACAATTCAATTACATTATGAAAATACATTAACAATTCATATGATATCATTGACAAGTGCTCCGAAGGGGCCTCTCAAGTTATTGGTTGGGATTATGAATAGGAATACTTGATGTTTTTGGCCAGTTCCTATAAAGTTCAAAAGTCATCGATAAATGAAAAACTGAAACTTGTTACACTGATAAATATTTTCACTGCTAGTTTTTTGAAACCTTACCCTCCGATGCAGGCTTTGTAGCTCTCAACTTGAGCTGGATCAGGGGTAGCAGAAGCTGGATACAGGTCAGCACAGTCACAGTTTTCAATGGCATAAGTCAAGTGATCGAGGTAGCTGGTGACAGCGGCGCTGAGGAGGCCATCGGCGACAGGGTCGACGATATCGTCGGGGTCGACAAGATCGTCGCCGAGGGAGCCTTCCTTGACGCCAAGGGAGATGCCGGTAAATGCACTTTTTCCGTATAGATAACCAGAATGCGGTTCAGCCTATGTTTGCAGTGCCAGGGAAACACCTTCAACACCACCTGTGCAACTGATCGATGTCTGAAAAACACCAGATGGTATGTAAAAATGTATTATAGGGCATCTGAGACTAGGCGTATACAACAACAAAAAAATTGTTAGGATGTATATTGATAACCACAACATCATCGTAAGCCTGAAATACATGACAAGCATAAAAATAGCTCACCTGCTGCGATAGATATGGCTGGTCCATACTGGTATACAGCAGAAAGCGGCATCTGATGAATGGAATTATAGGATCATTTACATAATGACATTCAACGTAATATAATATTTACTGAAAACAAAGTGATGTGGCTAGATCAATCATTGAGAACATAAGGGACATCGTACAAAAAAGTTTTTTCACCATGTATACCAAATGTAACTCAAATAGCTTATATTCTAGTTCTAGTGAACACTTTCTGTGCGTGTGATAAGATTTTGAACTCTAATCTTAGAAATTAAAGTAGCAAAAATATTGTTACTCCATGATATGAGAGCTTACCATCGAGATGAGAACAGCGAATACGACAACTAACTTCAGTGGTCTCCCAAATCAAATCTGATCTCTATATACTACCAAATTAGAGAAGTGATTATGTGTTGTTATACATAAACAGTTTCAAATCAATCTATAAAGTATAAAAAGTTGTAAACCAAAATTTCATTGCTGTGAAACAACTTTTTTGTGTGACAAATTTTGTACATTAAAAGGACAATAATTTTTTTATTCTTTGATTTCTGGAGATATATTGACAGCACCGATCAACGTCATGCATACAGCTTGGCAGGCAGGGTACTTGTCAGGCACTGGTGACGGGTAGAAAATATGCGCAATAACCAGCAAAACTTATTACTAGCACTTGGCATATAAAACAAGGTGAAGGTCATAGGTTTCTCAGAAAATGAGTGCAATGAACTCATTGATGACTCTTGTACAGCTTAGCACGCAGGGTACTTGTCAGGTTACTGGTGGCGGTTAGAAAATATGCGCAGTAATCGGCAAAAATGATTGCTAGTACTTGGCATATAAAACAAGGTGAAGGTCATGGGATTCACAGAAAAGGAGTGCAATAAATGGTATTTAAAAATATATTATTACTTCAATCCATGTGAGACACTCTTGTTCTTGCTAGGCCTCGCTTAAGATCATGAGGAAATAGTTAGAATGTACGCTGCGCTCTGACTACACCATTAGTTGCAAATATTAAATTTGACAAACTGAGAAACATTTCAGAGTATGACTTTTGAATGACTCACCACTTGTTTGCACTCCCCGCAGACACTAGACCCAACACTTTTTATTTGAGCTGAAGAAATAGGGTAGGTCACATCAGTCAATACCAAATCCAATTATTATTTTTGATATGATAACATGAAATTTTCTCTTCACAGAGATAAAAAAGACACCTAAATCAAAGCTGTTTTCCCTTAACTTACAAGACAAACGGGAAACCATTCATTCATTCATTATCAACCACAATCCACATTACAATAGATGGTAACTTCATCCTGGTTGATGACTTGTATATTTATGATGACATCATGATGTCACCCTTTTTGGATTATATATTGTTCAACACGCAAATTATGTCTGATGATCAATATATATTCATTACGTACACAAGACAAGTGAAGCTATCACTTCAATTTTATTTTTGAAGAAGAGAAATATCGAAGAATAGGGGTTGCCCTCTCATTTAATACAAACTTTACCACAATATATCAAGTCAATTGTTAAATCAGCCTGAATCGAACAGACAGAAATATCCACATTGATGCTTCTAATTAACAAGTTCTTTAGGTTAATTAAGATGGATGGGTATCAAATGAGTGAAAATCTGGGAACAGGTCCTGAATAATGATGGCCACATGTGATAGCCATCTTGTGAGCAGTAACATCTCGATGGACAAAAAAGGGAACAACAAAAGCACATTTTTGTGAGAAGACAGCACTCCAAAAGCAGAAGGCTTAAAGTAAAAGGTAAGAAAAGAATACGCATATTTAGTCTTACTCCCAAAACTTGACTAAGTCTCAATCGCAAGATTTAAAAAAAAAAGAATTCAATTCCAATTCTATACAATATGTTTGAAAAAAAATTAATCACAATCAACCAAAGGACTTTCCTGAAAGCTGCAGATAAAAATGGAGATAATGAGAAAGGTAAGTAGATTTTTTTTTGAGAGATAATTGCAACTTCATTGATTTGAAGGTTATTGCAATGTGACTAGCCAATGTCGGTTTTTCTTTCCTCGTCATCTAATGTGAGTAGCTAATTGAGAGCAACTACTCATCGTACTTCTCACAGCAGACGATATCTCCTACAGTTACGGAGTACGAGTTGGCAGGGGCAGAGGTTCCTAATCCATGCTTGGTCAACTCGTACATGGTGACATAAGGTAAGTTATTGGATGTGAGGTATTTTGTGATGGTGTCACTAGTTCCAGTGCTTGAGCCATTGGAGGAACAAGCGCAGCTAAAATAAGAAAATAAAGTTTGGAAATATGTTGAAGAATTAATTTAATCAAATGCTGCTGATTTTGCATCATAACAAGAGGAGATAAACAGATGCAACCATGATTTGCAGTGCTTTCCATAGTACAAAATAACATAACATCGATGCGTGGTGGTTGGTTAATATATGTATTTTTCTATCACAATTTGTATCTCAATGATAGTCGGAAACCTCCCCCCCCCCTGATTGGCAGATGATGTTGGGGATGAATTTGCATTTGTCTATCTACATTGGGAGATCGTGTGAGGATGAACTTCCAATTCGATCAGCATAATATTGAAATTACATCGAAAATCAAAGAACTTATATAGACAGTTCTCTGAACTCTAAATTATGCCTCTATTTGGAGTTTTTCTCTCTCCAGTTTGGTGCTTTTTAAAGGAGTATGCTTCTCACAATACTTGTATCCGTTTAAGTCTTACCCTCCAATGCAGGCGTTGTAGCTATCAACATCAGCTGGATCAGGACTATTAGAAGCTGGATATAGGTCGGCGCAGTCACAGTTTTGACCAGCGTAAGTATAGTGATCAACACCAATGGAACTGGGGAATCCATTTGTTCCATACAGATATCCGGAATGTGGTTCAGCTTGGGTTTGCAGTGCCAGAGAAATTCCCTGCACACCACCTGCGCAACTTATCGATGTCTGAATAACACAAGAAGTCATCCCACTTCATGTGAAAAATCAAAAACTCATTAGGCCTCTCCTATGGTTATCTGAAATAGTGGGGCAATTGCACAACGATTCTACAGACTGCATTGCTGTTATTATCAATCATATCTACGGATGATATTGAATAAACTGAGAAACACTTCTTCAGAGTATGATGTTTGAGTAACTCACCACTTGTTTGCACTCCCCGCAGACACTAGACACGACACTTTTTATTTGAGCTGCAGACAAAGGGTAGGTGACAGTGTGTGATGTTCCTAGGCAGACCCCGGCACTAATAAACACAGTCGTGGGAAGTACAGAGGATGTAGTATAGGCGCAAGCCTCAGAGGATAGAATTGGATTGCTGAACTGAGCTCCTGATGTTACTGGAATCTGCATAAAAAGTCATAAGGACAACTCACAGACCAAAGCATTTTGTAGTCAGGTGGCTAGTACTCCTGTTGTGATGCAAGATATTACAGCAAAGAAATAAAAAGCTCATGGTAAAAATGTGGATAGGACTGGAAATTGTCCTTACCCTCTTAAGTATGATGAAGATATTTTGTATGGAATTGACTGTACTGTACAAGACTAAAATACTGTCATTTGTATGATTTATTTCATTGTACAGGCTGAAATTTTTTATGTGGAGAATTTCAGCCTTCAAAATGTGAGATTGGCGGTTTATTGGGCTTGTACAGTAGAGTCAACTTCATTCCACAATTCTCCATCATACTTTTGCAGGAGGGGCAACTTCCAATGCAATCAATTTTCTTCATTCAGTAGAAATTCGGCTTGCTTCACAGTTTTAATTTTGAATAGCTGCAGCAAATTGGCCCCATGGCTTAAAAGTGCCTTGATCTTTCACTTCGATCTTATCATATAATTATTACTGACCCATTTCTGTGTGACGTTGATTTTCAGGGCATTAATAATTTAGAGGATAAGGCTAATCTATCACATCACATATGAGATTCATATTTTCAATATCTGTTACCTCCACCTCCATTCAATAAAAAAGCGGCATACACAAGCACGTCACCCGAAGTTACACTGATTTTGAAATGATGTGGAATAATAAGTTTTTATGAAAGTTTGTTTGCCTAAATGATCGATCACAACCCACAAGTGTTATGAATCAGTACATGAGTGTGATAAATTAATCAGTACGTACATTAGTGCTGATTTCGGTATCGCTCTTCTTGCAGCATTGGACAGAAAAACATGCCTCTCCCTCAACATCGAGAGTCACCTCAGTGCAGGTTGAGACAGCACAGGAGTGGAAAAGATCATCTCGGTCGTAAAAGTCCTGACAACTTTTAGGGTGAACATCTAAAATAGTGCCACAGAAGGAGAGGGTGTAAGATTAGAAACTTTTTAAATTGCTTATGTTAAGATGGCTGCAACAAATCACTAATTTCCAAAAACGAAAATTTCCTAGGGATTTGACTCTTTAGGAGGTAGCTCAGTTGGTTAGAGCGCCTGCCCTCTAACGCGTCGGAGGTGCTGGGTTCAAATCCCGCTGCGGTCTACTGACTACTGGGCTCATGACGCATGACGCCCCAGGTGTGCTCCGACCTGCCTGCAAACTGAGAGCAACTTGGCGCCGAATACGGCGGCCGCGACCTTAAGGCACTGATATTTCTCAGTCCTCGGACAGAGACAACACTTGCAATTTTTTTTTTTAACTCCATATCATGATGTCTCAGCCATCAAGTTCTACAAGTTTACAGCTAGTTTGCTTCAAATTTGACGGTACCAATATGAGGTGAAGCAGGCTGCATAACTATGCGTATGTATGCAAAGGTTATCTTCTCTTATACAAGCCATTTTAACTTATCTAGCTCTGAGTTGTGTAAAAGATCATTCATAGACACAATTTGTCAGTTTGTCTATGGAGACATCTGTAAAATTCCATTAGCAACAGCGAAATATGAAAATAAAACAAGACAAGTACTTACTGACGCACTCTCCCTCGGGTTCGGAGAATCTTCCTTTTTTTTCACACCAGATAGTTATCTCAGTAGGAGGATCGTTGATATGATCAGCTGGAGCCACTCTGTATCCGGACACACAGCTGTAAGTAAACCCATCTCCTACCAGAGTGTCTACTGGTATGTATATCGCGTTCTCGATGTGTGGTATCTGCGCTGAACTACATATAAATCCTGGAAGAGTAGCATTCACGCCTGTAGTGTAAGGATTATATCTATCAGATGTGAAATCTGAAATGCTCTCGGTTGTGGGATCGAAATCTGATGAATGGTAGCTTTCCGTTGTAAAACCTGAATAAACCATCCATTACTATGGTAGGTGTACTTTACTATTTTGCATTTGGTGATAGAAAAAACGAATTCATCTTTTTCAGAATTTATAAAATCTTGTTAACATTATTTAGGAGAAATAAAAGCTTATTGGCAACCACCAACACAATCACTGCGAACACATTTTTATTGAAACTTGTCTCCTTTGTAGTTGCCTCCTCTTTGATTCAGATAGGACAACTCTTACTCACTGTTAGATGATATTATTTTACTGAATAAGCCTAACAGGTAATGAAATATCTTTTGCTTCCTTTCCTCTAAAATTTATTCCAGTCCATTTTAATTGTTATAAATCACTAATATGGATCATGGATTGATGGGTTAATACAGTGTAATAACTTGTGAATGAGGTCCCTCAGTATAGAAGAAAAAAGAAAATAATTACATGTTTGCTTACCTTCATTCTGTGCTGAAACACCTAGACCAATTATACCAACGGCAAGTAAGAAGGCTTGTGTGATCATCATCACTGCTGACTTAGTAAACCTGTTGATAACAGACTGTTATTGAGGACAAGATGATGCCAAACTCCATCAGCCAACCTTTTTATACACTTTTTCAAAGGCCTATCATATTACAGGCGATATGCCTTTAGTGTTTGGAAAATAAGTTTTTCCCCGAATAGAATACAGAGGGTTCTATCCTTCACTAATCATAATAAAACAGCTTGTGTTATGATAATTTTTCCCCTTCCTATTTTTATTATCCCTGTTTCCTGCCAAAAGATAAAAGTACATCCGCTAATATGATAACTATCTGATTCCTACATTTTGTTTACAGAGAATTTTATCGGATTCTGACACCATGCAACCTGATCTATTATATCCTATAAGGATACCAGTCCAACATCCACCTCAGACATTGTATTTAGCAAGAGGACCAAAAATAGGTGAGGGCTTCATATTACATTTATGGGTGTGGCATGACGGATGCTTTATGTCGGGGAGGAAATCAGTGTGGCGCGCAAAAATATCAAACGATTGAAAGCCCGATATACCTGTGTATTGATGTGAAAGTGTTATGTGTAAATAGAGTGTTTTTGCATTGTAACATCAAGTGTACTTATGGGCAACCACCATCAAATGATGTACCATATCGATGGCAGAAAATACATACACACCTATACATGCAAATACATTTCGATCATGTATTTTGCAGCATTGGAATTCGGAATTATTTTATGCAGTTGTGGGAGTTGTCCTCGACGATGACAGTACATCAAGATTCATCTCAGATTATAACCGTTTGATGTAATTTTACCAAAACAACATAATTCATAAGATATATATTTTTGGCAAACAATCTTTATTTCAACTTTAGACACATCTAGTATTCTATTTGTTGCTTTTTTCCACCACATAACCTCCAGCAACGGCAGGATAACTCCCACCTTGTCCCACAATTTACACAATGAACATGCGCCACTAATCAAGTTAAGGTCCCACACGCCCGGACAATTCTATGTATATACATATACTCAATTATTGACCGTGAGAAAAAAATATATCTAGCGATGAGATTAGAAGAGATATCTCTTTTTCCACCAGAGGATGATATATTATTGAACATCCAAGTGAGGTATTAGCTACTTCGGCATTACCACGAATTTCCCATCTGTTGTTGCACTTCCAAAGAAGCTCATGTTGCTATCCTCATTCTACAAAAATTTAACTGGTGTTTGTTAACAAATAAGAAAAAATGATATGAAGGAGCATGACAAGCAAAGATCATCGGATTCCAAATGGAGTTAGACATAAAGTTTGTTCAACAACAATATGCCACAAAACGCTGTTGGAGATTTGTTGGAGCATTGTTTGTTGCAAAAGACAGCCACTAACGTGCTTAATAATAAAGTGGTAGAAACATCCTATCATCATACCTTGTTGTTCTTTATTCCAATTGGAGGCAAACGTCTTGTTGGTCTCAATGGTGCCAATACACTGTGCAAAAAAAAATTGTTTCACCAGTAAATCCTTAGTTATGTAATAATCGTTTGTAATGGTTTGAAATTAAGAGTTGTCAAAACATTCGGGATGACTCGGAGGTTGCTGATAAATGGAAGAAGATGATAAAATCCTGCATAACATATTATTGCCGAAAGAAGGAGGGACAGAGCAGAGCACAGCTTTGACAGAAAAAAAAAACAAAAGCCCAAGGGTCAAGTATTGCCAGACACCCAGGTTTTAGTCTAAGTGCTCAGACTGTTCCATTGCAAGTTAGTGGCATTACATTATCAACCACCAAATTCCACCGGAATACCACCAATTCCATCGGTGGAATTGGGTGGTTGATAATGTAATGCCACTTTCTCACAATGGAGCTGTCTGAGCACTAAGACTAGTGCGGCAGCAGAGCTTACCCTTTGCACTGGTTGTCTGATGTCTGTTTATCATCAGTGGGTACAGGAGATAGATCTCTCTTCAGCATACTAACACCAGCTACGTTACTCTCCTTAGTCATACCAGTGTCCTTAATCAGCTCTTTCTCAAATACGCTTGTTGCAACTGCCACACCTAGATTGGTTACACCGTCCTTATCAGGCAGCACGGTCTCCGTACCGACGTTCAGCTCTTTGCCATCATCTAAACCTTTGAGTGGCTCTTCATAGTATGTATGTGTACCTCTGTCTTGTGGGTTCTTTGAGGGACACAGCTAAAGTAATATTAAATGAAAGTTTATTGAAGCAGCTTGTTTGGCAGCCGGAGTTTTTGCTAATTCTGAAGTTGTCTTACCATTAGGATAAATGAATAGATGAGTCGTTACCAACAAAAAGTGACCACAATTAATAATTGTTCACAGATGAATAAAGAGACAGTGTCATAGAAATTAAAGATAAACTAACAAAAAATCCATATTGATTTAAGATTGACTCTACCTGGCTCTTTGGCACAAAAGGTTATATGGTAGCCGTTTGTTCCCAGAGATATGGTGCGTTTGAAAATAAAGATAACACAACAAATTGAAATTGATCATACCTTCACAGCTGGTACAGCTTCATGATGTACATTATCTACAGGATCTTTGAGATGCGCTGGAACACTATTTCTGGCCTCTCTCGTAATCTGAGCTTCTACAAATGGATTAGCTCCGCTCCCCATAATCTCCTCTGCTTCCTCATCTGTGACTTCACGAATCCTTGGACTGGATACGTCGTCTCTTATTGATCTGCACGGAAATAAATTTTTCATGAGTTCTTATGTTTGGCAGTTAAATAATATTAATTGCCAATGTTTTGCTTATTCTTGTTTGTTTTACCATGTGGTAATATTTTACTGCAAGTCAGTAAGACGGGAAACGCTCTAATTCATAGTCTAAAGAGAAAATGACAAAGGGAGTTCAGCTCTTGCTCAACACAGAGACCATACAGGGGTTGTATCACTTTCTCAATGGGTATGATTATTTCCATTATTCAAATTCATGCTTAGACCAACGATGGTCAACATACTGATATATTTATGAAATCTTGACAGAATTTGGGTTGACAACACTTGAATAGCAGCATGGCAACCATTGGTACGTTTCAAGATGTGATGACAAATACCCGAAAGATCAAAATTATTTTGCACAGCTTCACTCAATTTAAATTGCATTTTAGTTAGAGGAGTACTACAGAAGATAGGCCAGATGCTCAATACCAGCCAGATGTCTCATTGGCTGATTCTCTTACCCGGCTGTAAGCAGAATGCCGGTGTTGATCTGCGCCGCACCAGCACCAGCATCAAGCTCAGTAATTACATGGGTAACATTCTCTGAGGTGGACATCTCACAGGCACACTTAATGCTGACTGTCTTGTCTGTCAACACTGTCTCAACTGTTAAATAATTATATACAAATTGGATTTTATGATTATGGTAAGGATACTCCTATATGACAGGTCAAAATTGAATCAAATTCATGTAATTTTTAGTTTTTTTGCGGAAAATACAAGGATTATTGTTTGGCAGTATCCCTAAAGGATTAAAAAATGTATGACACTATATACAGCCAAAAACAAGCCAAAAACCATTGAATCTACTAAATAATGCCTAAAAAATATGTTATAGTCAACTGGTAAATATGCCCTTTGCAACGATGAGAAAACAAACTCCAATGAAAGTGTGTGTTATATATGTGTGTCATATAGTGGAGAAGTCTTTAGTCTTCCAAACTCAGATATAATATATTATGCTTCACTCTTGCAAAACAATTTGACTGCAAGTTCAAGGTGCTGACCAAAATACTTGCCCAATCAAACTCAATTTGAAACACCAGCCAACGAAGCTAATCACAATGAACCCACAGTCTTGCGATTATACAGGGCACATTTTGATTAAATTTGCCTGAGTTTGGAGTTGCTCCCTCTCAAGCTAATTGCTGCTCGCCTCTGGAATGGAAGGAACCCAGAATGCAAGCAAATTGAATAAAGTCAAGTCACGATCATTTCATCCTTAAATACCTCTGGTTTTGGTGCTTGGTGACCTTTGCGCACTGGTCTCAGCTTCAAGTCTGTTAACACAGGCTCCCATAACTCCCTTCATCGTGTTGATATCGTCATTAGCTGCTGTTGAGCGTGAAGAGGCCCGCGAACCTCGGTTGCTTCTCAAACTATACAGATGTAATTGTATATATAAATTTCTTGGAATAACAGTCGCCGTGAAACTTAGCAGTCAATGAGTTGATTGTGTAAGATCAGAATATAATGTACGGATAAGAAGTGATGGAGACTACAGCAGTGAGGTTTAAAAAATATAGGCATATCATTTCTCCTGAAAATCAAACCATTTATGTACCAATTTTCGAGGACTGGACATTTCAAGGACTCAATTGCTACATGGACTGTCACTGAGGTCTTTTATTCTCAACCGAGTTTTGGTAAGGCACCCCTTCGCAGAAATCGATTACCTGTTACTAATTTGCTTTGTTTGAAGCACTGAATCAAGACTTGTTTAAACTACATGGGACTTGCGCATATTTATGGAGTTGTGTGCTAGTGACTGAAAATAAGACAAATGCAAACACCAATTTTTCAACGGTTCTCACTTTTTGTGGAAGTTCAAGGTTGCCTCTACAGGGGTCATGCTTCGCCCGATATCTGACTGCATATCACCAGCTCCATGTACAGACTGTGCTGATGACATGCTAGTGACTGTGTTCCTACCATGAGCTGTCTTACTTGGACCTGCATCCGCTTGAGACATCTCCGCTGAAGACCTCACTCTAAGAGCGAGAGCGTTGGATTCAGCGTCATCAGCAATGCTATAGGATGATCTGTGGAAGGAAAAATCGATGGTTGCATGAATGTTATTCTGTTGTCGGTTGTATGGTTGCCAGGGTTTCAATTTATTGAGCTTATAATGACTGAGGTAGTCTATACGTCACCTTTTTTGATAAATTATAAATAATAAATTGAGTTACAAACTTAAAATTAAAATTAAATTAATCTTTTATTTGTTCGAGGCTGTGAAGCTGTTCCTATCTGACTGATATAACATGCTGCTAAGACACCAAAGGCTCTGACCTTGTGATAGAGACATAAGGCGCCTCCGTTGATGGAACACGGTGTTTCAGGGAAGCGCTTTGATATATGTTTGTAACAAACTCAGCAGCGAAGTTCTCTGGTACAGCTTCCGATTCAATACTGCATTTCCCTTCTTTTGAGTCTGTAAAAAAGAGTTTGTTGCTCATATTATGTGGTCAACAAATAGACTTAATAATGTCTATGGGTCAACGCTATTGTGATGTCAAAATAGATGTTACACCATTGGTCCTAACGGTCATGTAAATCCGTATTAAAGTTTGAAACTTAAGCTAAAATGGCAATGTTCAGCAACGGGCAACTGGTCAGTGTAGGGCTGAGAATATCTACCAATACACCATAAACCGTAGCAAAACGTACAATTTTTAAAAGAAGAAGGAGTATGTCTTACCGGGATTGGCATCAATAAGATGAGGTGTATCAGTGAAGGGGTTAAGAGAAGATGGATATCTAGCAGCTTGGTGTACAGACAACTTTTGTCCCTCCTCTGTAGGTTTCCTCGGAGAAGCACTTGATCGACCTGATTGTGTTTGTTTTTTAGACTCGCGGTACGAGTTGCCAAATTCCTTTGCTGTCTTCTCCATATCTCCACCAATTTCTGCGATCATTCCGTCCTCATATGACTGAAATGAAAGGTCAAAGGAGTAAAGTATTGATATGGGTCTGATTATATGGAATCTACCAAATCCAACAACTATAAAGGTGAGATGTCTCTGTTGTGAAGTGGAATTAAACTGACCAACAGATACTTAATGGGAGTTGAGGCAGGGTTTTGGTACAATCCCAAAAATGGTCTGGCAAAGCGTCTGTGGACCCACGGTGGACAGTGAGGGGTAGCCACTCCGGTACCGCAGCTCATTTAACGGCCTGGTGCCTTTAGGCAGGAAAGTTGGGACAGCTCTGCTGACAGCTATCCGCACTTTTAGCAGAAAAATAAAACAACAAATAGACTTAGTCTGCATGCGGTACAAGCAAACAATACATTGTGCGTAGTGGCTTAGTAATTCAGGGACCGAAAGAACCCCATTTTGTTTCATCGTGTAGTATTGGTTCTGAGTTAGTGGAGAAAGGTCGTTACCTCGGGTTCATGTGTGGCGTTCTCAGCTGTTATCGGTACTGCTTCATCTGTGAGCTTAGCACATTTATCTTCGAAGACATCATCCATGTCCAGTTCGTACAACCGCTGCTGGCTGGTCATCAATATATTGAATACCTAAGGACCAATAAGATTGTAACCATTAGCGATTGACATCACCAGTTTGCGTGTTGCTGGGCCATTTAAGGTCAAAATCGTCTCAAATTAAACTCAGGGTGTTTGTACTGTACTTAACTAACATTAAGTATGTTGATCAACAACTAAACATCTTAATTGTGCTCATCATTCTTGTCCTCAATCCTCATCTGAAATAATTAATTCAAACTGATTTTGCGAGCCTGTAGTGTACATCATCATCAGGAAAACCTGGATGGGGCAACAGCACAGAAGTTGCTATAGACTTCCAAAAATTACCTCCTCAAAGTCGAGAGCTGGTCCAGCTCTTTGAACAGCATCTTCATCAGCTCCTACCATGTAACAAGCTTGTCTACTTGAAACATTGGGTTCACTCGGCTTAAGTAGAGGCGTTATTGGCGGTAACTGCCTCGGCTTCATCTAAAGTTGTAATTATTACATTCAAACTCAATTAAAGGAATGATGGAAAGTGACAGAAACATGGAGAGAGGGGTGGTGGCTTAACTCGAAAATTAATTAACGGTAGGCAATATTCAGTTAAAACACTGCATATTATATATTTTCAATGAATTTTGGCCTTTGAGCTTTGCTCAGTCCTACAGAGGTACCGTACCTTCTTATTTTTGTATTGGTTTTGAATACTTTCCTCAACACTTTATTCGGACATTTTTCTTTCCTTTAATATACAGAGAAACTTGTAAATAAAAATAGCTCAGAGAGTAAACTTGCACAAGTTAAAAGTTTCACATTTAATTTTGAGATTGCTGCCAGCTATTTTTTTCCTTATCGACTGAAATCTGCACTATGTTACAATAAACTATCTCACAAACCTGTACAATACTTTGGTCTGATTCTGATGACGACAGAATAGACCCATCAACACCATGCTCTATCTCAGATGTTAGAGAGGCGATTGAGATATTGCTCGGTAACCTTGTCGGTACAACTGAGTCACCTCCTGACAGGAATACTCTTGTCTGTTTTGAGTTTGAACGCCTGACGCTCCTCTGTATGATCTCTGCAGTCGGCCATTGTATATTAGGGTTTGTCAGAGAATGATGCCTCTGCTTCATCTGTCCAACAAAACAAATATTATCAATGACACATCATGTCAGGCTTACTGTTTTATGGGCAGTTTTCAAGGAGCCAAAAATGAGGAAGTCACTGCTATCCTTAAATAATAGGCTCGATATCTCTGAAACCAACAATATGAAAACATCATATTCTAGTTTCAATTCAATTCCTAGAATCACTGGAGTCTTTACAGTACTGATAATAATAATTATTATTGAGGACAATGCGTAGACTACCGCATTTTTTTTCACTTTAGTAATGATATTTCAGTAATGATATGGGAAAGTGTCGACATTTTCATGTTCCAATTCCCACTGGCATTTACGTCATTAATACATTAATCTACATTCAAACTAATAGCTTAGATTTCTCACCTGTGAGAGGGGTAGTGGATGGATGGAGCCATCAATGGGATGAGCCACAGACATTCTTGTTGGTGTGACTGTGTTACGTCTGTTTCTACCAGTTTCTTCTCTGGGCAACGGATGTATGGAACCATCTACAGGATGGGGTCCAGACATGCGAGTTGGTGTCACTATGTCCCTGCCAAACATCTCAGGGGACTCAGTCTCAAATATGCCTCTTCTAGTCCATACCCTCATCAACTCAGCTGGCATCGGAGTCGGGATTCTATCTTTAGCTGTCAACATTATATGATAGCCTTCCAAACTATGAATGTAATCTGACAATAACATGATCTTGATCAAACCTCCCCTCTCATCTACTGCCAAAGATTTTTTTTCAGATCTTTTTCTCAATTCAATCTTATAAATACGAACATCAATTTACATATATTATTTTCACAGTTCAAGCTTACCAGATTTTCTCTTTGGTTGAGGAGTGTCACTGTCACCAAATCCTTCATAGCCAGTAGGAGGCTGCCTCATAGGCAACTTTACTTCCCTCACTGTGCCACATGCCGCCCCTATGAAAAGAACGGATGAAAACTATCCATAGCCATTGGCATAAATAACAGTTGATCTCATCTATAATACAATATTTGAATGAGAGAGGCACAGTGGAAGCCGTACTATTGTGTGTGAGTTGGCATCAAATATTTGTTGCTGCATTTATTAAGATAAACAGTACATTTTTCGAGACCAAAGGCTAAAAACTGACTTACCCATTTTTACACTCGTAGAAAAGCTGGTCAACAACTGAAAGTCTCCTTCTTAGGACAAAGTTTGTGAGGAGGGTTACTTAAAACTTGAGCCGACACCCAGGCCAACAATCAACAATCAAATTCTTCTATTTTTGCGCTCAATGTTGCAAACAAGGTGCAAGGTGTGATGAAATGAGTCCATTGTATTTTCATCACTTGACCTGTAAACAATGGATTTGTAACTACACATCTCAGGGTCTCAATACCCTCCAACCAAGTGCCTTTATTTACCTATATCAGTCAAATCTAAATGTATTGTGTCTAAAATTCTACGATGATCATGTGTGCAGTGATTTACTTCAGCTGTCTCAGAAAGTTTGGCGGACCAAGGAGGAATGTTACGCCTTGGTCAGACAGCATTCTATGATAAACAGCTTTTTTTAATATATTTATTTCCATTCCTTCTTTTCTCACACGGCCTCATTTGTTGTGATATAATACATTAATAAAACAGCCACTAGTGATCAATTTAGATTCCCCTTCCCCCTCAGATTTGTCTGCTCACTATGCATGGAGGGACAACTCATAGTGACAAACCATTCTAGTACATCCAACAAAAGTGGACCTCCCTGTTGTTCAGGCAGTGCCCCATTTCATGAGCTAAGTACAATTCAAGTTTCAAACTAACTGTCATATCGTCATAGCTGATTGGATGAAATACCTTCCCTCGCATGTATAACTAAAAAATAATTGGTAGTTAGTCATGTAAGAAGCCTATAATTATTTCATTAATTTTGTTTGCTATGATGGTCCGACCTCAGAATATGTGAACACAAGGCACAAAACAAAGCTACCACTGACGCGTAACAAACAAAGTTTAAACATCAAAACCCCATCCTCCCCTTGAAGCAAAGTTGATTTCTATTCAGTTTACAATCTGTGATTTTGAATTGTGATATGATTTAAGATGATCATCAATTACGGTTCTGTTAGTTTACTCTAATAATCTATCAGCATCAGAGGACAGATAACATAAGAATATCAAATTAATTAAATCTTTATTTACTACCATTGGTAAATAGTGTATTTTGTTATCAAAGGGTGTTACTGGGTAGCAAAGAAAAAGCAAAGATACATTACATTTCTCTAGCTGAGAAAAATGTTTCTTTTAATTTGTATCATGCCCGGTTACTTTGTATATAATATCGGTGGGTACAAACTAATATGTGTGTAATCTCTTTCCATAATTCGGATTCTTTGATAATTATTAGTAAAACAAAAGTTACCGCGTACCGAAAAAAAACTAGAAATTCGCTAGAAGATTAGCCGGTTCCGTAATTCATACAAATGAATAACGGAATAAATATATACTATTTACACATTAAATTCTATTAAAATATCTCTGTATAACTAAACAAAGATGTAGTAAGTACGGTCATTTACAAAAAAAGAGTGGAAAAGAGAAATAAAATCTGAAAATGCAATAGTTTGGCTACAAATGTGCACAGTTTTTGATAGCTTAAACTACTGCTGCCACTAATGCAAATTTGTACTCATTGAATTCTGCATAGCTCCAAGATAATTAATTGAGACTTCAATCTCATAATTGTCACCTAATGGGCAAATAATTTGCAAAAACTGATCTTCAAAATCAGGGCATGAAATCTACGCACCAGCTAATGACGTGTACAGTATGCACTAGTAAGACGGTAACTACGGCACCCGTGCCAGTAGATAATTAATTTCATACCCTAGTTTTGAAGATCAGTTTGTGCAAATTATTTGCTCATTAGGTGACAATGCGGAGATTGCAGCCTCAATTTATTAGTTCTGAGCTATACAGAATTCTATAAGCACACATTTGGCTGTGTGGCAGCAGTGGTTTAAGTAACGAAAGAAGAACAAAGTTGCAGCATTGGATATCATCGATATAGTGACACCCAAGTCTTCGCTCTCTTATTAGCAGGGTCATGCTAGAGATTTCGTTTTGACAAAACCAAGACACTGATAGTAGTATGTAAAAAAAGAGGAAAAATAGATTTCTTTGTTAGCTACAGTACATTAAAGGAAGACAGCAGTATTAGTTATTATGCTTCTGTTGTTAATTTGTCGACACTGTCGGTATCATACTGCAGAGATGACCTCTTCTATATCTGCAAAAAAAAAATAATACAATATAATGTTATATAATTTTTAAATGCATCATTAAATTTTGCTTTATTACATATGATTCAAATATAAATGCATTATATATTTATATTTGTATATATATGAAACAAAATCTTGTTCCAGGCTCTCTTTAGAGTTAGTTTATAATGATCGGCCTGAATTACGTAAAATTTTACATCATTGAACAGATTAATCTACAACCACCTTATCTCACAAGGATGACTGGACCTAAATTTCTAGTCTGACTGTTGTCACCTTACCCGATTACCGATTTACACACAATTCGTGCTGGCTATAGAACATATGAACAGGTTCTTTAATGAGTGATCTTGGAACTACGAATGAACAGCTAATCACAGAAAGTATTCCGGACCTAAGTTTCTTGTTGGACTTACAATCATGTTATATTACTGATGTTGGCTATATAACATATCATACATGATTGACATATCATATAGAAACCTACCATCATCATCAGCTACGTAAAAGTCAGCGGCCGCACCTCCACTTCCACTACTGCCGTGACTGCTCACTCCGCCATGTCGAGAAAAGAAAGCCTTCTGGGCTGCCACCTGATAGTCGGGAAGATTTCCTTTTGATCCTCCTACTGAACATAAAGGAAATGTGAAGCATATGTCAGGCCAGAGTAGAAGAGTTTATGCTAATGAGTTGCTTACTAATAGTAGGGCTTTCTCATATATTAGCCCCAGTTTTGTTTTCATATTGCAAACTGGCAACAGCAGCAATGATCCGCTCAGAGGCCAAAAAACTTGACCAAATTTTATTATTAATATATTTCTAAACAGTAGACTTTACACTTATCGATTAGTTAAAAGTAGAAAAACATGATTATCACAAGTTTAATCCATTTTGTCTGTTAAGCCACAGGCAAAAAGGCTTGATCCTGATAGCCCGTTTCCATCACTGAAAGTCACAGGCAAAAAGGCCTTCTGCTATTTGCATGTGGCTTTCAGTGATGGAAACGGGCAATCAGGATCAATCTTGACATAGTTAACAAGTGACTTACCGTGTATTCTGGAGGTATATGACGGAGATTTTCTTGCTTCAGGTGAATGCGTTGGGTGTACAGGGTTGTGCTGTTGTGAGGAGCTAGCACTAGACTGACTCTGGCTGTCATACATAGTATGCATACCACTGTCTATATCATCACTCTCTATAGATATCTGCTGGTTAGCGGGCGGGGCTAACCTCGAGTGATCAGTTACTATATATTTGTGAGCGCTGCCGGTCGATGATCGGCTGACGTTTGAGGATGTACTTAGTTTTCTGAGCGCTCCTCTCATACCGGAGGAGGCTCCACTGTTAGATCTCATATTACCGAGTACGCTGGAACTCTCACTGGTTAGATCTACTGCCCTCACAGCAGGAGGGGCTGACTCTCTCTGACCTGCCGTAGAGTTACTAGACTTTTGTGATAAGGTTGGACTAGTCACTTTATTATCCTACAAATAAGAATTTGAATATAAATAACCATCACCACACCATCATATCTTTGTTTCTAAAATAGGGGATAATATTATAGATATGATAGATTTTGTAGAAACACTGAACTCCCTATCTCTCAGGAAGAGCGAAAGGGTTGAAATTGCTCAAACGGCAACCACTGTTGCTACTGTGATGTCTGGGACATTTGTGATAATAAAAATGGAGAGGCAGTTCATTGGTAGAAAGCATCAAGGTTCACCAGAGAGCGTATGACGGTAGTGAAAATTTGGTTGCATTGAATAATATTCAAACCAAGCCTCATCACTGATTAACTCTTTGTTTTTAAACAAATTGTGACTTTACGTGTACAGAGCTAATTGTAAGATGGCCTACCTGTGAGTGAGACTTTTGATTTACAGTTCTTGATTTTTCAGATAGCGCTAACATTCTATTGATATTATAGCCTTCTGCACCAAACTTAGGCCCGGCCCCTCCGCCGCCGCCACCACCTCCCGTACTGGGACTGTTTACGGATGTAGATGATAATACACTGCTCGAGCTATTTAACTCATTCTTTCCCTTCTCACATGCTAGAGACATCTCATTCAGTTTTTCCTCATCATCTGTAAAGAGATCAAACACATAAGTGACTGTGAGGATCAAACGCATAGATTAGTGTTTGGATCAAACACAATGTTATTGTATCGATAAAACACATGGATGACTGTGTGTATCAAACAAATGGATGACTATGTGGTATCAAACACATATATTACTATTTGGATCAAACACATTGGTGACTGTGTGTCTGGCTAATAAGGACAAAGTTCAACTTCAGAGAATTGAAAATTTTTCTACCTTAGATATTTAATCCCACAGCAGTGAGACTTAGGCTAGCGGACCATAAAACTACTAGTACTAGTAGCCGCCAACTGATTATTCACAGAATCTGAGAAAACACAAAAGTTTTGGACAAAGCCAATTATTTTCTAAGTTTAGGCGATGGAATGACTTGTTTTTTGACTCAGCACATTTTGGGCTCCACTTACTCAAATAGTATTCAAATTTGACAGGCTGTCATTTTGTTGCCAAATTATAACATTCCCATGGCCTAAATGTAATAACAGTGTTCAACACTATACCTTGTGTTGTAGGATGTCAATTAAAAAAATTATGAGTCAATTCTAGTCATATTGTGGCACAAAGGACAATAAATGTCACCTAACCTAACTTTGCTATGGTGGTTGACGTGTTCAGAGTTATGAGTTACGCTCCCTTTGTCTCAAAGAGAAACTACTCTCATCTTTTCATAATTCAAAGAGCAGCACTACCCATTAACTGCCATGTAGATCTCTCATGCATTGACATAAAGAGTTGTTTGAAGGACCATGATAGTATTCATTACTGAGTAAGTGCTAACAAGCAACACTGAAAGTGTAATGCAGTACCTTCGTTATCACCTACTCAAGCTCAGGCTTTATCTATTTGACACTTACCTATCACAACCAGGTTAGCGAGGTAAGCCCGCACCCTTCTAGCCATCTGGGCTTCCTCAAACATCCTCTTAGGATGATGTATAAGCGTAGAGTTTCTCTTTTTACGACGAATAGTCACAACTCCGGACATGTTACCGGCCTGCAGGTTTGAGAAGAAGTTACCAGTGGAGCCTGACCCGCCTCCATTGGTCACCATGAGGGCTGGTATCTGTTCAAGACAAAGCAGATTGTTATCAAATTATCTTAAAACTGATTTACCAGTGTTTTTATGCTCGCGGAGGCTCACCCTACATGCAGTATAAAAATCCTGGTCTATCCAGATTTGTACTATAGGGAGTTAGTGTTCTATGTACTAAGGTCTAGCTGAAGCATGGATCTCCAAGAGGAATGTCTAATGATGTCTATTTTATCATGAAATATGAGTGTGTCCGTATAAAATAGTTCACAGTACCATGAAAAAAAGTGCTCTATTCACGGAAGGTGTGTCCTATGATGTCAGGCTTATTAAGTATGATGAGCGTATCTGTATGAAATAGTGCATAAAATCGCGATGAAAATCTTGTACAGTATACGTACATATTGCGATGAGGCTAGTCCCACTATGTGCCGAACTTCTTTTGCAATCATTCTCATTTTCTCAAAGTTGACGAGGCCATCGACTCGTGTATCATTACCGAGTTCTATAAATGTCAGATCTTTCTTCACGATGGGGAATATGGGTATCTAAAATTAGAGAGAAAATACGCAAGACATGTACTCCATAAATCAAGAGAGTTGGGGAATGCTCGTAGTCCTGGATAGCCTCCATAAACACTCTCATCATAGTCTTATAGGGGCTTATTAACAAGCTATGATAGTCAGAGAGAATTAAGATAGATGACATCTTTATCAGCTATACTTGTATTTATTGACAGGGAACTTAATTACATAATAACAATAATATTGTCTATATTTGAAAATGATGAGAGCATGAGGCAAATGAGATCATGTTTTACAGTGATAAGTGAAAGTGATGTTAAATTGATATAGAAAAATGATATAATAAGTGGTACAAGATTGGTAGTAAAGTTTGGAGTCGTCTGTTAACAATTAAGCTTTCCATCTACTGAAAAATCCGATGCGTTTCAGCCACCCAGAAACATTTTGCATAATCAGATTCATTTAACCATTGTACAAAGTTCAGATATCGCCCACGCATTCAACGATACCAGCAAGATATTATAAAAATGCAAATTTCAGCTTAAATCTGATAACCGATTGAAGGGCCATATACAGATATATATATATATATACAGCGTATTTGTATGAGTATTATTATAGTACTACAAATGTTCGACCATGGATCCATGGATGTGATCCCCACTTTAGCCAGCCACCAATAAAGCTACCCTAGACTCTAGAGGACTAAATTCTAACTAGATCAGTGATGTCTACCACACTGCTTGCAGATCGGCTCTGTGTTACGAGTCTCTCTGCAGCGTAGCGTTTGGATTAATCCAAATGTGCTTGATTTCTCAAACTGAAAAGCCACCCCCCCCCCCCCCACCCAAACTGGAGAGCTGGGAACTCAAGCACATATGAATTATTTCAGTCGCTATGGTGCAAAGATAACCAACCTGAATTGATTGGTGCTCATGTGCAAAGTGGATGTCTATTCCTCTAGTGAATATTTTAGGGTAATAATCACGGCTTTACTTACCACAGGAGGGGTGGATGAGGAGGCGTTGAGCATGTTTCTGTATTTACACATGTTACGAGTAGGATCGAGGTAATATAACAAGTCATCAAACATCTTCTGGTATTTACTGGGTAACTTCTCCCATGTGTTGTGTAGCCTGGACACTGTACCAGTGTTCAGACCGCTCAATATTGCGAACATGGAGTTGAAATTCTTGAATTCTTTGCAGTATTCTAAAAGATACAAAAGAAAAATAACATATACGATCTCTTCGATGCGATGATAGTAAAGATCTTGTACGTTTATGTCATGTATACATCAATTTGATCTATATCGGATCAAAAAGGCAAGTCGGGCTGAAAATATCAACCCGAAACTTAAAGCGTGACATATTTTAGTTTATTCGATCTTGAGTTGAATGTTTCTGCAGGGCCACGGGTGAAGGTCTATTTAGTATACTTACTGGCTATTTTGATGAAGTGCTTTATACATTTCATTCTCCTGAATACACTAGACTCAGCGCATACCACACTAGCCACCCAAAACATCTCCCTGTTCACCAACTAAAAGTAACAAGGCAAAATGTAAATAAGCACCGAGAATATGACAACTCATTGAAGAAGAACTTATAATGGAAACCTGGACTGCACTCTCACCTATCTCCGCTCTGTCCTAGATGGGGTAGTGTGTGCCTGCCAGAGACAAACTCAATCAAACCCCTCCATCCAGTCAAATGTAAACTGGACTGCATATTTTGGATGAAAGGAGGAGAGCCAACGGGACAGGAAAGTCATCAGTCATATTAATACCCCTCGTCTCAAAAAATACAGATGTATCTGAGGCAGTAGAAGGTTAAAATAAGGCAGCATCTTGGATCTAATGACAAATGGCAATTTGTAGCAGTTATTGGCGTTTCCTGACAAACCTGTTCGAATTTTTGTAGCTGTTCAGTTCCATATGCAGACGATCTATTAATCAGGTTGTCTGTATATTCTGTTGGCTCTATGTCTTGGAATACCTGAAAAAAATGTGAGAGTAGGCGATGAGTGAGTTGTCATTATGACATCCAGGCAAACACTTGACTCCTCATAAACAATATGTAGCTTTTTTTGCACTTTTTGTAAACTTTGATGTTCAAAAAACTCCAACTTGAGAAGTACCAATTTAAATATAAGGATATTGCCGTATTGCAAAACACTAAACTATGTCATTTGTACGCATCATAACAATAAATTTAGATTCTTGAAATTCCGGACAAATTCCTTCCTATTATGGTTAAAGTATTAAACATCATGAAACATCGTACTCACTATTGAAACTACACTATCTTTAAAATGTAATTTATTTGGCTGGGCAACAGGGGCGGTGTGTGACAAGTGTTTGACATTCCTTCAGACCACAGTGGATTTGGTCCTCCCAGGGCCAGATCCTTGAACTCAACCCATGGATGGACACCTTTAAATCTGTCATTGATTGGAATAGTGAACACATATTTCAGCCCATTAAAGGATTGTGGCCCAACTGAAGCACAGATGAAGGTCAATAGAACATCAACCCTTATACCCCAAAGATTATATGTGCGTATTTTTATTTTTTACATTTAATGACGACAATCTCTAACATTGAAAGATGTTCTTTCGAAAGTGCCTACCTTATAATCATTGACAGTGAGCTGCATAGCGATCTCCATCGGATTCAGTGATAAAAAGGTAAAATGTGTCTCCTTCACCATATCCTGAGCAGCGTCATCGGGTACTAATGTCTCCTGTGACATGTTGTTGCGTAGATAATACCTGTGTGAATAGAGAGATATGAAATACTAACTAAATAGCTAAAAATTAGTAGTAAGACCTGTGTGTATAGATATGAAAAATTCATTGCGAGACTAAAATTTGAATGTTGAAAAATCTAAAAATTAGACCTTTGTGTATAGATACAATGATATATTTACTATGACACTAAAAATTGAATGTGGATAAACTAAATGTAAAAATGTCTATACCAAAAAAAAACTCAACCATAGAACTGATTAATGCAGTAGGACGTAGGTCTTCCAGTTGGTCTTATTAATATGGTAATTCTACAAAATTTTCGCAAGCCCATAATGAGTTACTACAATAAATGTTGCGTATTCGGAGGTTTTTTCATTTGATGGGAGCTTCCTACTTTCAAACAGCTATGGCTCAATTTGATGAGTCAAACATAGCGTTCATGTCAAAACTCTTAGGAAAATATATTCAGCTTAACCTCATAATCTTCAATAATGGCTATGATAATCATAATATATATCATTATTAAAACAATTGCCTTCTTTCCAATGATAAATAACGAAATAAAGTAGAGTGAAGCAGAAGTTTTTGAGAAAAAATATTTGACTAGAATTGGCTAGTTTGGGGCGACTAAATGTTAGCTGGCACAAATGTATAACGAATGTATAGCCAATCTCCTAATGCTTATCATCACAAACATATCACATATACACCATGTAGTACTTGTATAACCATTTGTATGACCAGCTGTGGCTAACTTCACTTTTTACGAGAGACAGGATATTCAGAGACCTTTGAAGCTAGCCATTAATCTCTATTTAAGCGTCATAAACTAACGGGCAACCTTATAAACTTCTAAATTTAGTACCATTTGAACTGAGTAACAAGTCTTGCCAAAACATGACAACAAAGACATTGTGGCCGGTTTAATAGGCCCTATCCTGTTGATACTAGTAGTTGATATTGTCCAACATCAGCCAAGGAAATAAATGCATTAGAATTGATTCCATAAACCTTAGAGGAGTTAATATTAGCTAGAACTCAGTTTAGCTAGTTTGGGAGGTGACTTAATGTTAGCTAGAACAATTCTTTACTAGCTAAGATGGAAATTTACACAAAGTAAAGAGGGAGAGTAAATGTTAGCTAGCCATAATATATTTCACTATTTCAAGCCTATCGCAAATAGCAAGCTTTTCCTCCTACAAAAAGTTAACTCCTTGAGGGTAACCCTAAACAGTGTGAGGTTTTTACCGCGAGTGGACGCCGATTTTGTCAGCTAGATTGCAGGCACTTTCAGGAAGACGTTTTTGTTTGACTAGCCCTCCGTGTTCGACTGACACCTCGCACATGGAGTAGTTATTACATGACATGTTCTGTAGCTCACTGGAGTGTTCTGATATACCAAACTGTCTCAACGCTATATTAACCACATCACGTGCAGTGGTCTCCTGCAAAAAGAGAGAAACCATCAAGACTCTTAATTATTCAACTGAA
This sequence comes from Membranipora membranacea, assembly GCA_914767715.1. Classification (NCBI taxonomy): domain Eukaryota; kingdom Metazoa; phylum Bryozoa; class Gymnolaemata; order Cheilostomatida; family Membraniporidae; genus Membranipora; species Membranipora membranacea. The sequence goes on from OU612068.1 coordinate 16,900,896, forward strand.
TACTTCCATATTACAATTAAATATTCATGATAATGAGAGGAGAAGATTTGAGGAAGGAAAAGGATATCAGTTACATGCTCTTGCACGTGTCATTATCATGAATTTGAAGGACCAATGATGGCCTTCTCGGACGAATGAGATAGCAAATCATCTTGCGAACAATTCAATCCAAGTCATGTCTAAAAATCTATATTAGGAAATGAAACAGTATCACAACAACAACAAATATTGAGAATAATTCTCAGTAACAAACCTTATGCACAAGGAAGAATTTATGTTATAGCATATATATATATATCACAGTAACGGCAAAGAACTAGAATAATTCTCAGTAACAAACCTTGTGCACAAGGAAGAATTTATATGACTGATCGGCGCGGTATATTTTGAGCACATGTTCAGGTATCTCCAGTGTGTTATCTATACTGAAGGCTGTGGGTAGCTGTGTAACATCTGGACTGCTGTTAGATCTGGTTAGAGTACCGCAGTCATCGTTTAGAGAGTTAGATCTCGGTCTGGTCATATCGCCTAGTCCGTCATCAGTATAATCCCCACCACGAGATGTTCTACAATCAAAGCATAAGTTTTAACCATCCATACAGGTGACTGAGCCACAGTTACAAGTCAACATAAAACATTAACAGGTCAATGCTATTTGTAGTAGGAAACTATCATCTCATTTGCTGGCACGAGTCCCACTGGTGGAGCTTTCAAAGGTTGATTGTTCCAGCCCCTAGCACCCTCGGGTATATACCTCTCAAGAGTGAAAGGACCATTGGAAAACATTTATAGGTCTATCAGTATATGTAGTAGGAAATTGTGATCCCATTTAATAGTGAGCTGGCAATTTGGTAAGTGTTATACATTACAAAGACTATCTAGTGGAGAAGTTGCTGAGCCAAACACTGACCGGATCTGTGGCACTTCACATTGACAGTGTATTTCAGGAAGGGCGGCGTGAATCGGTGAACCACATTTTAACGCTCACATCCTATGCATCACACAATGAGTAACAGTTGCCTCCAAAAACAGTTTGAATTTCGATGATATATTTACTTCTGACAGTGTGAGAAAATATTGAAAATCCAGTAAAACAATTAATAGAAAATAATTGCCTGCCTATCTCCAGATAAAATGACTCAACAACCTGGCCCAACTTGACAGCCCAAACAAATTAAGGACGTGCCAAGTGCTAGATGAAGCCTTATAATATTTCCAAATGAGAGGTTAAAAAGTAGCCGATCAAAAGGGATATAGCCATAGACAAGACTACTTGTCTATGGCCTCCAGAGAAATAGTCTAGAGAAATAGCCATCACAAACCTTATGGTGTTAGTCTTGGGCAGTAAGCTCCACTTCTGAAGCATTTTCATGAGTTTGGTTTTGCCGCCCGTCCCGCTCTTGGCCTTCTTACCACCAAGGATTGTAGGTTGGTATCCGTCCACACTGTCCGTGTCGTCGGATACTTTATTTGTTATTTTTATCAGAGTTTTAGCAGTTCTGACTGCATAAGCACCTTCAGATTTATCTGATTTGTTCAGCATATCCCTGAATGCTGAAAACATAATAAATAAATACATATAATATAATAATATTTATGATAATAAATGTAATATATTATATAAGCGGTATAATAATATGACTTCTCCCATCACTACTGCAACCATTGTTGGAGGTGGGGTACCTGAAATTTTCTTACTAAGTCCTAGACCATCAGGGTGAAACTTCAACCTCACATTGCAGGTTACAGAAATGGAGCTAGGATCCGAGAGCCAAAAACTTCTGTCAAACATACACAGATCAGAGAGCAAGGCAGGTCTAATAGAATCTCATATTTGGATTCATTATAACCGCTGCAATCTGCATCATGCAGGCTAAGATGGTCTGATAGTTTAGGTGGATTTTGGCTGCTGTGGACTCTTTGTGACTGTTAATGATGGGTTAGTAGTTATGGCTTACCTAGCAGATTTGATTTGACTGTTATGGAGAGTAGTGTTGTACCACGTAACACTTCTAATGCTTTGCTGTGTGATATACTCTCAAAGTTGGTACCGTTGACCTCTAAAATTTGATCGCCACGCTTCAAGCCTCCGTCGTAGGCTTTGGAGGCCCTCTCCACATTGGAGATGAATATACCACAGTTCTGGTCTACACCACCTGAACAGAAACGGAAATCCTTATAAGTTTAACAAGATGTATGAATAGAGGTTTACAGACAGTCAAGTGTTTCAGCAGGAAACCAGTAAACCTGATTTAAATCCTGAATACAAATCACTATGCATCAGACAACCCTCATTGGTTGATAACCAGAGAACTTTATGATAATGATTCCAAACATCTGCAGGTCTGGGGTCAACCAACGTGAGTTCTTAACACATCATGCATGTAAACTATTATGTATTACTAGTATTATATGCTTTACTGTGTAAAAATATATAGCGTTTACTGTATAATCTAAGTGGACCACATAGGATCAAGCTAAACATACTAGTGGCCACAATTTTAATATTAAAGATTTACATCCTCATACAACAGGTGCAAGGATTACCATCCACTGAACTGTTAACTCAGGACTGAGGTGCATATGATCACAGAGTAAGGATATATCCTAACTCTGTGATATAATGAACAGGATATGATGGGAGGCTGGAAGTCTAAGTAGAAGATTATTGGTCATTTTGTCAGATACAGGAAGGCCTTATTTAGCCACACCCTTGAGGAAAGTGAAATGATTAGTTTGACCCATCTACACAGGGATTATGAAGAACAAACTGCACTGATATCATATACTTGGAAGTTAGGTACTATCCGTGCATGCATAGAGCGGAAAAGCGCTCTGATTCTTTAATAGGTAAAAAAAGGATTAAAGAGAAACCACAATACTTGAAATATCAAGAGTAATTAATAACCTTATACTAGGAATTAAAAAATCATCATAGTAGTACTTTTATAATGATGCACTAGTAATAAATGTTTGAAACAGGTGAAGCTAGAGTAAGGTCGGATTGCCTGTTCTAGTTTAAGAGCTCAAACTGTACCCAGGTTGCTGGTAGCGGCATTCCAAAATCAACCACCAACCACATCCCATCACTGATTGGGATGTTATTGATAATAGAACGTCACTACATCCCAGTCAGTTATGGCGGTTAGTCAGTGGTTGATGATGGAATGCCACTAAGGACGTTGTCTGAGCGTTCAAACTATTAGCTCTGGTCATTCTCCTACCTGAGGCAAAGTTCTGTGTATTCCCACGCCATGGCGGTAACTTACCTAGTATTGAGAAGTGAAGTATCTCATCCCGAGTAGCTCTGGTAAGTGTGACTGACCGTGGCCGGGCCTTGGCTGCGCATGCTATGTGTAAAAACCTGAGGTGTGCCAACATTGACTGTAACAAACAGACAAAAATATATGAAGTATGACCAATGAGAACATACACCTTGTATTGCTTATCATGAGCTGTGTATGGCATCCATGACATTCACTCGCTTACAACAAAAACTTTTTTCAACTCAACATTTTTCAGGACTCAACTAATATTCTTGCAGTTAGTTTCTCCAACCAACATATACATATGAACAAAAGATGTTGTATATCTTTCCTTCAAAGCAAGTCTGTGGCCTTGTCTTGCTTGCAGTAAATACAGAATGGAAGTCAAGAGTGGCACTGCTCTACAGAGTACGCTGTGGCCTCACACAGTCATATATTAACTTACATTAGCTTCCAGTGCAGATTCAAAGGCCTGTAGAAACTCTGTCATATCCATGTCGGATTCAAAGTCATTAAAGTGATTATTTACCCAGAGTAAAACAACTCTGGTTATCCTCTCCCTGTAGGAGTCATTCTGAAACCACTTTATAAGTTTGTCAGCGATTTCCATAGGAGATTTTAGAAAGAGGCGGTATGTCAGCAAGAAATCCTGCAACAACAAAGAGATTTTGTTGATTTATGGTACATTGTTTATGAGCACACAAAATATAATACAGAGCTGATATAAACAACTGATGTTGGCTACATAAAAGGTCACAAAAACTAAATTTGGCACAAGGGGAATTTTACTAAAAATTCAAATTCTATCAAATGAGATGTCATATTATTTTGATGAGGTTCATACCCTACTATTCTTTTCAAATTTGCATTTTTCATTGCATCCCTGGGATGTATTTGTTTACAGCAGGGAAGTTGCTTAATGAAATTCAGGGTCTATTTCTCCCAAGAAGAGAAATCACTTCACGCAGCCTATCGTAGTTCTCGCTGTCAGCTACTAGTAAGTAAGAATATGTAATTCAAGTGCAATTCAGGCTTGTTCTATGAAGGTTACAACTAACTACAACTGCCGTTCAACACTCCCAAAAGACCAAATACTTAGAAAACCTGACTTACTTCATCGTAAGTCATGTCTATAGGTGATCGATCCTCTATTAGATGTTTGATTAACCTGTCGGGTGTACCGCTGATAACGATGTCACCGTGTCGGGCTCCGTTATCTACTGTTCTATTCTCTGTAACTAACACAACCTCACCGTTCTCCTCGTATTTAGTTGTGTTCTCTTCTCCCTGTTATAAAGGAGGTCAGTTATAAAGCATAGTCGTTGATGGTGCTCAGTTCATTTAAAAATAACAGCTCCATTTCAATCACCATAGTTTAACCAGGGAGAATCAATTCTCCCTGGTCTAACTCGACCAACACCCACAATAAAACATTTTGCATGGAATTCAGTTTGGACAGTTCCCTTAATTTTATCAACATGTACATAATTTTAGACAAGGACATATTTTTTAAATTCTTTCAGAATTTGTAGATGAAAGGAAATATCCCCCATCAGTCTGCCTTACTCTGAATGTAATTTATATCGGGCCATTAATTGGTATGGCTGAAATATGGTAGTAAAGCGAAAACTTAAACATGACAAAGTTATTTAATTTATGACCTCAATTTAACAAAATTACTTAGATTTCCCTAATTTTCCCTAATTTGATGATTTGATCAAATCACTGGGAGCACCTTGTATCAACCCATGTCACAGTATCATCTCTGCGCAAGCTTTGTACTGCAACGACCTACCGCCCACAATTAAACTGTCTAAATGTAAGACACTGATCTGCATGACCACTGAAGGGGTCAATACTCCAGTGTTTTCAAAATATAGAGTCAAAATTTTCCCATGGTCACCAATTATGTCAATAATTAGCATGATCTCTATTCAACTTTTAGTCTCCACAATATATAAATGAGCCACTTACAAAAACATCACCAGAATAATCATCTTTCCAAAGAAAGAAATCAATCCCACCATGATTTTCCTCAACTTGAATGTACCAAGTCTTGCTACATTCAAGAGTTATACAATATGCATATTAGCGGCCTGTCTTGTCAACAGTTCTCATTTCAATGTATGATCAAATTGGGTAAAAACTAGCCTGTCTTGACACACTTTGTTGTGGGGGGGGGGGGGAACAAAGATTGTCAAGACAGGCTAGGTACTACCCACTTTGATCGTACATTGATATGAGAGCTATTGACAAACTGCTCATCATCACACCCTGAGATGAGACTCCCTCACTTGAACGGCACATGGCAGATAAGCTAATTAATGGTTCTAAGCGTCGAACCCTCAAAACAGTGCCCTTGTTTCAAGATGAAATTATACGCCGCGGCACCTATATAGATCAGGTTATATGTTCCATCATAACATCCCCCTGTGAGCCAAGCACAAAGTTGTAAGCGCCTGAGATCCCCAGGTTAATTTTCATAAATAGACCAAAGTAGCGAGTCATAAGTCTAGACACTTGTCATATTATCCAATCATAAAGGGGCTAACAAATATTCCACCCTGTTAATAATAACATCGATGCTCTCATGAGATGCATCTTATAAGATAGGACTTACAGCACTTAGAATATCATAGTAATTATCCTGTGCTATACACACAAACTGACAATCGTCCATCGTAGTCGTCATCACACCGCGGTGGTACTCCTTTTCTTTTGTCGGCTTGATGCCAAAGCTGAAATCAAATACCAAGCGTCTATTACCCACCGGGAATAACAAAACATTGTAATTTAATTGTAGTTTACACTATATGTTGTCTGACGTGGTCCGGCGATGAATATAGAAATAATTTCAATGAACAGTCAGCAACAATTTCTGTCCTCTAAGAATTTGACTTGTTTCAAAACTTTTTTGACCAAAAGACTTTATCTGACATTCTCGTTGTATTCTCTCAAATTATCTGTTTCATGACATTTTTGACAAAAGACTTTTATGCTGTCACATATATAGATGATACGTTTCACTCACCTGTCACCCATGTCCAGCTTTTTGCAGGTCTCATCATCATAGCCGATCATGACCTGGCCGTTGAGTATGACTGACCATGAGTCTAGTTCCTCTCCATCGTTCATGACGACAGTGCCGGCTCGCTCAACTACTGCGTACACCATCACAGCGCACAGGGCTCGACGGATAGCCATCGTCATGTTGGCAAAGGCCTGATAAAAACAAAAATTAAAAGAATGACACACTGTGGAGCAGGTATGATGCTGGCAAGCTATGCATTTCTTCAACATGCATGAATCTTGTTTTCAAGACTTGTTGGTAAAGTTTTCTTGAAAATACACGTAGGCATGATGTTGAATTGACAGCTGCAAAATACTCAATGGAGATAAGTTTGACCATGCTGACTTTTTAACGAAAAAGGAGATGTGGAACACACTCTGACGTATTCTGTTGTAGAATTAAATTGCGGAATATACCAATGAGTCACCACACATGATAATGTGTACCCTGTACTACTTGGCAAGCTGTGCTCAAAACTGAGCTTGATGTGAAAACCTGGGAGGTGTGTTAGTCAGACTTTTTATTACTATTGCATTATAAATTTTGATAAATAGCTTCCATTTTTGGCAATTGGGAGCCATTGGATTTAATCCTCATACTAGTCATGAAGTGGGAAGAAGGAACTAAACAGGTTCTATCTACTATCATTGCAGCGAAAAGGTAGACCTAGGCCAGTCACAGCCAGTATGAGATCATGTTCTTTTTCTGATGATAGGTGTGTGATTTCTGTGTGGATATTGAGCACAGTTAATGTGAGGCTTACACCAAGGAGTTCGAGTCTCTTATAACTCTTTATAACTCTTTATAACTCCTTGCTTACACTAAGGCCAAAATTACTTGAACATAACCTGTTATTTACTGCTGCATATGAAAAACTACCAGTGCAGTGGTCTTTGATGAGATGATCCCTACTCTCAAAAGATAATCCATGATTGAGACAACATAACACTCTGACTATACCATTACTAACTGTAAATCTCCCCATCCTTCTCCGGTAGCTATATTCTGCCACTAACTGTCCTTCATGACAGGAAGTGCAGTGTACCTGCGGGATTGAGGAGGATTATCTCAGTCAAAATTTACCTTAATCACCTTAATCCTTACCAATAATCATTGCCCTCCAAAGCTCCTATATAGTGAGCACTTACAGGTAGGTCTCCTATATTGGGTGAACTTACAGTTAGGTCTCCTATTTAGTGTGAACTTACAGGTAGGTTTTGTAGAAATTCGAGGAGGATCTCGATGTCATCCTCAGTTCTCTCATCTGGATTCTTCTCCAGACACTCTCTGGCAGAATCCACATCTGTAATGGCCTGTAAGGGTAGGAGAACAAAGGTGACGTGAGAGAAACATACTTTTAAAGCAACAATCACTATGATTTGTCTTGTCTTATGTGGGGAGAAGGTAGTGGTATGAGACTGTACTCTCCTGGAAACTGTTGATTGGCAGGTAGAATGGAAGTTCTCAAAGACCCCCAATCACTATGGTTATTGTACACATTATGTATGTAACTAAGATAGTAGGCCTAAATGCAGTTTAATTGTTAGCTATAGACCTGATCAATGATTGATAAATTTGACAACAAAGAACAGCCCAAAAACGAAAACTTTATTCTTTCCACCTTAATCTTGCTTGGCACCTGTGTTTACCTTGGTCTGGTTCCGCCTCTACCTGAAATCTAAAACCCATCCCTACGCCAGCCTGGGAATGTGATATATGTCCGCAGGGCGAGAGCTATGTATGATTGATGGAACATTTTTGAATAATAAGCCCAAAGATTACAGCCTTCATAGGCTAAACTCGACATGAACCAAACATCTATTTAGGTGACTCAAGATAATTTGAAGGCACAGCCACCCTGCCTTGGCTGTTTTTTAACCCATCAATGCCCTGACTAATCTCAGTACTAATCTCTATACAAGCTAGTTGGTAACCTCAGGCCAAAATCTCCAAATGCATAAATCACTCTAGTTGATTGGATAAGATGTGCAGAGCATGGCACATTTGCTCACAACCTTTACTTCCAAGAGGAAGAAAGATCTCTAATGATCTGTTGCCTATGAGCAAACTAGATTGTTGCACAACACCCTTTCCTCAAATTATTCAATTTACATAAAGCGCAATTATCATAAGTCAGGTTTTGTGTGAGGAAGAAATGCAAAAGGTCAAAATCTTGATAATTGTCAGACCAATTTCACTTCTCTATACCACAGAGTATATCCTTACTCTGTGTCTATATCCAAACAGCGAAAGGGATTCTCCCTGGTTCTACCGCTTTTGGATGTAACTCCACTGCTATAAGTGTCCTTTCCTTCAGAGTACAACCTGTTATTGCCCCCAACCAGTAACCAAAACATTCGGCAGAGATGCATTAATAATTTCATCCTCTCAACTTACTAAGACCTAAGATCTACGAACTAAGAACTAAAATACCATAACCTAAGAACCAAGACTACCGTAACCTTATAACTAAGCCTATCATGGCCCACTCACCGATTCAGCTCCATAATCAGCGTCGTCGTCCGAGTCTATAAGACTAGAGTCATGGTTAGTGTGCTCTCCATCACCTGAGTATATGGAGGAGGAGGTATCGGAGGCTCGTGAGCTTCTTTTATAGTGTGCCTGTAGATCGGCTTGTGCTGTATTACTGCGCGCCTGTGCAGTTATAGGCTTGTGATCAGAATCTACTGATACTGGGAGCTGTAAAAGAGAAAAAGTTATAAGAACAAGCGGAAGACATGGAAATAGGAGAATACATTCAAGTTTGATTGTTAACTTGTGTGAACTTTAGCTACAGTGGAGGTTGTTGACTTTGTTATTTTGAGGTCCCTTTTCTGATTCAGGACACAACAGGGCTAAACCACAGTTCTCACCAGCCTGACCTGTTCTCTGCTTAATTATTCTACATAGTAGCTTGTCTTAGACAGCCATATCCCTCATAATGTATGCTGTGCATATTGATTAATTGCTGTATATTATTATTATTATGCAACACCCAAAACAAGATATCGGCAACATGGGAATAAGAGTACTTTTGTTTTTTTGAGGTTGAGCTTCTCTGGGAAATGTTTTTTCTGTGTACAGATATAATTACGGTTTCGGGTAAAAGTTGCAACATGCTTAGCTAGATAGGTACATAATTTCTGTGGGTGGCAGCAGGGAGCTATCACAAGCACATATGAGACAGGACAGTTTATATCATGAGCTGATTTTTGTTGGAAGAATGCTTTCTTTTGGTGGGCAGCATGCCACAACTTGATGAAAAATCCTAATTGGAAATTGCATGCTGGGATGGAATGCTGAGATGGTTGGTGGGGTTTGAGACATGCAGTCTGCCAGTGATGTAAGATCTAAGCCTATGAGGTTATTCCATGATGCCAAAGACTATGATGCTGTGATCAACGAGCAATTCCCAGCACAGGTCAACTTGGTAGATGACATGTTTCCGATTATTATTAATTTCACTGTCTTGGGAATTCAACTGTATGTTGCATTCTGGTATACTGTTCATTCAATGGGTTTGTGACTGTGTTGTGATTCTTTCGAATAGTTGTGTTAATGAAAGCACTACCTGGTAACTTGGTTGAATCATAGTGATGGGAATGTGGTGGAGAAGGGTGATGTCATGCTGGAACATCCATAGCAATGAGCTTGAATAAAATATTTTGTCAATGAGAATGTAACAGGAAGAGCAAACTTGATATAATAACAGCCCTCGGGACCTCAGGAAGTATGAACTGACCATAAAACAGGAATTTGTTCCAACCACCATCCTAATTCTGTTAACCACAGAGTTTTCTTGAAGGTGAAGGAGAATCTTGATGAACCAAATGAACCTCCTTTTGAAAGATAACTGTAAAAGTTGAGTGCTTAAATAGTTAACTGACTGATAAGAGGAAGGAAGTGGAGACCCACACTCCTCAATAATCGGGAATGTTTGCCCCTTGTTATGTCAAGGAGGAAGAGCACCTGTAACTTCTTGGTTAAATGTACAGTACAATCTACAGTGATACATCTTTCTGAGTAACAAGTTCTCACCATAACAAATCTACCCTCCTTATTCAATGCCCAGTACTCATACTCGTTCTCCAAAGCTATCATGGCGGTCATAGTGACTATTGTCGGTAGAGAAAATCCAGTCTGCAGAACTTCTTATAATCCTTTACATGACCCGAAGTAAGATGTAATCCATAAGACAAACTCCAAGAGAGTAAAGTGGTAACCCTCAGTGAAAGACGCTCAGCATAAGTGTTGAGGCTCAAAGCTCTGTCTAGGTAATCCTGGTTCAGCCGCAGTCAGTCCAGTCGACTCACAAGCTTCTAGTCAGGTATTATAGTAAGTAAAAACCAGCCACTTATCAAAATAACCACTCTGACATGAATATATCAAATCAATCATGCAAATGAGATACACCTCAGTAATCCATCCCTCGGAGTTTCGAAAACCAACACAAACTGTCAATATAGTAGAGAGTTGAGCTGAGACGTAAAAATGCAGCTAGCTATGTGTAGCCATGGTTATGAGATTGATGGCAATCACCAAGAGGTCTATATTCTCTCCGCCTCTGTCAGGTCAACAACAAGACAGGTAACTACAGAATAACATGGTAACGCAACTGCTAAATGATGTAAACATATACTACAACATGTAGGACATTAATTCTAATGTATCGATTGCTGTTGACAACTATATTGCTGCCAAGTTTGGTGTCAATGCCCATCCAACTATCACACACAAATCAGCCAATCGAAGCGCTTTACCATAGTGTCTATGATCTACAAACAGGCTATACCAACCAACAGAAGCGACATCGGGGCTTTGGCAAAACAAAAATGACGTAAATCTCTCGATGAATCAAATCATTCGGCCACCCATGGGAGTGGCAGTATCAATGCTGCTGCGGCAGCGCATTGATATAACTGAATACTAATATTACCTCATAAGAATATTGTTTGCGAGATTTCTTGAATCTAGATCTCCTTTCTGCTGCTGGTGAAGGCTGCTGATAAAAGTCTATGATACTCGGTCGCTGCTTTAATCCATGATTGTGTATCCAATTAGATCTGGGAGAACCAGTGGTGCCAACAGTGTGATACATTTTTAGTTATCCTTAGTGGAGTCCTGAATCCATTCTATCCACTAACAGAACACTGAATTATTTTTAGGCTCGGGCTAGATTGAGACCACACTATGCGCTTAGAAGGATGTTTCTACTCCTCCCAGTTGAGGTCTATACGTAAAGGTGAAGCTAGGAGAGCTGTGCTGCGCTGTGGTAACGTATCATTATTTGATCTCACAGATAATGACATACACCCAAACCCATCGCATCAAAACTAAACGACAAGTTATTTTAATCAGAGGGTCCAACGCACATAGGATAGAGCATACATACCAATTATGTGCACAGGATGCATATTATATTCCATTGCAACAACCCTCCCCCAGCACGTAGCGGACGCAAGTCAACACACAATCTCCATCAGTATAATGCTGCTAATAATGTAACATAATATACCTTGGCTTCAATATTACTAGCCTAACTTCTGAGAAAGAATCAAAGATGATTCAATTTTGTAAAAGCTCACTGAACTTATAGCTCTAAACCACCAATTTAGCTCGTAAGTGTCAGCTTTATTAACCTTGACGCAGCTTCAATACACCAAAATAACCATGGTCCAATTTACTCTGAGGACAAGCCAAATATGTGTCTCTATGTTGTTACATCATCTGAGAGCCTATCACTGAACAACAGCTATGATCAGTGTGAAAACAACAACGTTATAACCAGGTACCCAGCAACAACGGGTATTGTCTTCCCTCTTATGAGGTGGGATCGCCGCATTTATGTAGATATCCTCAACCTACCTGGGGGAATTATGAATAACTCGATAAATATTTATGAGTGAGAGTGACACAGAGATTTTTCACCGATTCACACGCCGCACAAATTGCGTAAGCACCGGTGAGGTTACATGTGGCTTGACTTTTTTTATCATGACTGATTTTCTGATAGCAAGTAAACATTTCCAATATGAAGATAAACACATATTTTCATAGTGAACTCTTGTCGACTTGTTGGCATGACACTGCCCTTGTTGACAACCCACTACATCAACATAAAATCACAAAAAAGAGGTCTTCATTTTTTATGACAGAACTGCTCCAACCTGGTTATAAAAACAACAACATATTTGGAGCCTTGACAAAATCAAAGATTGAAATGTCACATTTCTTCTTAAACAACATCAAGCTAGTTGTAGACTGGAGACAAAATCATAACGGCTCATAATCACCGATATACAATCAGAACTCTGAACCCAATGGAAAAAATACTGAACTGTCACTATGGAGTTTACAAAAGTAACAGCCACCATCATAATCTGGTTGAAAGACAGTGATAAACACAGCGAAGTTAATGTCATTACATGCAGAAAATTACGTGTCAGGGCACCATTTGAAACGAGTGAGTTTTCAACATGCTACAATCTTCACGAGGTATGGGATGACAAGTAGCCATGCAAAATAATATCACAATAAATCCGAATAAAATTGTGGAGAAATATATTTGAAGAGGAGTTGTCTGTACTTCGTGGTCTTGCCATAAGGAGAGAGGAGAACTCCTAATTTGCAACAAGTTTTTTTTATACATAACAACAGGACAATCACAAATACATTGTCTATACGAGCACATACTCTGTGAGCAAGACAGCTACTGCTATAGCTAAAAGACTTAAGGGGAATCGGGTGGGATGCAATGCAGCACAAGCACAATAAAAACAGCTGCGAAACGCCACAGAACTAAGTGGGTTTATAGAGAGATAGAAAGAGAGGAAAATGAACTGACCCTGTGTTGGCGAGTTACTCTATGGTGGTGATGATGGTGATGGTTACCACCACCTGAGTAAGATGAGTGCGAGGCGTGATCGATAGAGAGAATTCTCTCTAAATTAGTAGCGGAGTTTGACCGCCGATGTCTTTGATTGGTTGGCTCTGTTTCCACCTGGAGTTAGTGAATGAGAATTCGATGTTATATGAAGCTCAGTGATGGTAACAATATATTAGAACTGACATTCCACTTAGTTATGATTTTGTATCTGTTAAAATCGTGCACACTACATTTGCTCATTTCAAGCTATCATGAAAATATACTATGTAAATATGAAAAAATATAGGTAAAAAATTTAACCTCAGTATGGCCTACTTTTTTAAGCACAATGATCATCAAAATTGTTGACGGGATAACAAATTTCTGTTCACATTGTTTCAGGACAAACATATCATAGAGTGGATTAAGATAAAACTACAAATCCTACTCGTAAGGTAAGGTTTATTGTAGAAGGAAATGATAACTGCTCGACTAATCTGGATTAGCGAGTAGATAACTATGCGTCACTAATGTTGTCACCCTTGGAATAGAGAGGTGCTACCTTTTCTGAAGATGAAAGTTTGTGGGTCATTAAGGAATTTTTGTAAAATAAATAAAGCTTGACCATTGACGCTAAGATGAACAGGCGGATAATGTGTCAGAACTTCATTAGCCTTCCTGCTTGAGGCCAGTTTCAGTTATATCGAGAATTTGAGCAACTTATATCTTCATTCTATAGTCTTGTCTAGTACAGTCTTGAGACTATAAAATGAAGGTCATCTTTTCAAGCCTCAAGGGGCCCATCAAATACGATTCAATTTAGAAAACATCTTAATTTAGTTACATGAGAATGAATTGTGATAGGGCCAAGGGGAATGAAACATGTTAGCTGAATATCCCAGAATAAACTGCATGTCATAGGTTAGCGTGTTAATTATTGTCCTGTCAGGCAAAATCACATTTTTTTGTCATAACAGTATATTGACATGGAGGTTCAAAAGGAGTACTTTGGTAAAAAAAAACTATCTGCCCTATGGGAGTGAAAATTGGCTAGAGCTATAGGAAGCTAGCTAGTTTGGGGGTGACTTTATGTTCGCTAGCAGAGGTGGAAGTTTTTATAACGGTTTAGTAAAAGCTATATACCCATAAATTTTGCTATTTCAAACCTTGGCAATCTGTTCCCCCTGTGAATATAATTTCCTCCCCCAGGGTACAGATTAAATTTAATCTAATCTCAGAAACCAGGTGAGCTGTTGGCGGCTTCAATTCTTTTTTTGACACATCAAAAAACAAAATTTACAATTGTCAAGACACCGCCCCAGATTTGGCAACTGAAGATTGTGCCAACCTGGCAACTTTCTGACCCAGACGTTGAGAGTTTAAAGAGAAAATCCAGGTGATTCATGACCTCTCGTAAATAACCAATAACCAAATTTATCGACAGATTTAGTAGGCCAGCAATGTAACCACCTTAAATTCCTCTATGACAATAAATCCCCTCAATAATGATTTATTGGTGAGGATCGCCATCCTAAAAAAACCACCTGTTTTGGGAATCACACTGACAGGCATGATTATCTGATTATCGCATCTTATACCCTGGTTAATTTCGCTGTTCAAGCCAATTTTTATTATCTGTTGTAAGGTTTCACTGTTAGATGGTGCAACTGATATGATCAGTTAACACCCCTAATATCTATCACACCCCTTCTATCACCCCCAACAAAAAATTTAAATCACTTAGCATGGCATCTTGATGTGTTGTTAATTCAGCAACCACCTAATTAATTTTAGTCAAAAATGTGTCGTTTTGTTGGTTTTAGATGCATAGCTCAAGCCATGCCATGGTGGTGAAGATACAGCAATCCATCATGCATCTCTCGCCCCCATCATGAGCATGATAGTTTGCAACACAAGATATTGAGAATGTTGAGCATCAAAATGTACCAGTTGAAAGGTCATTGTCGGAATTGAGAAGATATATCTCTATGCAACAATCTTGTTGTGCAAGTCAGACAAAACAGATACACTTTTAGGTATGGGAGCAGGAAAAACTGGACTTCTCTGTTGTATAATAAGTGTGGCCCTTAGGCTTTTTTCTAGTTCCACATCTTGGCTAATTGAAAAAAGGTTGAGGCAAAAATAGCGCAAGGAAGTCCTACCCAATAGCCAGAGTTAAATATAATGTGTTTTTAATAATAGTTTTACAAAGACATCAGTCTAAACCTTACCACAATCATCTCGGATGGCTCCAAAATAAGGCAGTCATTTATCCTTCTTCCATTCGCCGAATTTGGCTTCCCAAAACTGTAAAAATAGAATCGTCAGTTCAATAACAATAATAACAATAATAGCACAACAATCAAGGTTTACAAAGAGACAGTCTTTTTGAGCAATTGTTTCACAGCTCTGTTGGATTCTTCAACAGTTTTTTAACTGCGAAATTTAATTAAGTGGGTTTTGCAGACAAAAAATATTGTACTGAATTTAACCAAACATGACCATTTCATTTCCCTTTTATTTTTGTTTTTCATGTGCGTTTTAACTGTTCATAAAAGCCACTTTTGGTTGAAGGTTGTATGGAAAAGGTCACCATGAGTTGAGACTTAGGATGACTTGTTATTTTTCATATCATGCATTGAGTAACCATCATCAAATTTGCATAGAGAAACCTTGGAGTTGAAGAGATCTCAATGGTTGTGACGTAGGAGTTATGTTTTGGCTGTTATTGGTTTTCTCAATGACAGTTTATTACCACAGGCAAAACAATTACCACCCGGTCATCAAACCAAGTTGTATAGTAAAGCATTTTACTTGCTGTCAAAACTGGTAAAAGGAAAACTAGTGGCTTAATCAGTGTGATCAAAAGGTCTCTCATGTCGTTGATGCTGCTTTTGTTTCACTGGCAATCCGCTAATTAACCCTATGTTCACTTACTATACAATTAGTCATTATTATCTATGATACTACTAGTCAAAGCCAATTTGCTACTTTGGAAAGACAGCGTGGTGATTTCATCTAAACTAATTACCCAGTGCCATGATCTCGTGGGGCGAAACATGTTGAGTAGACATTTGACTCCATCAGTCTACATGTAACAAAAAAGGTTCAAGCTGAGTTTTATTACATTTTCATTGGTAACAAGCTTTCACCACTGAGCAACATGTTCATCAAAAGCCGCAGTACAAGAGCCTATGCATATTTCCCACTATTGTCATTCAACATTTCTCACACCATCAATACACAAAAAAGATGTAGGCAGTGCATTTGCATGTTTATAAACATTGGGTGACACCCACATACAGAATGCGCTTCAGATGTCAAAATCAACACCCTTCTTATCAAATTGTACGAGTAACAGAACCTGATTTGATAAAATGCACTTCCTTTAATCCCATTTATCTACAACGTTGGTACAGCTGAGTTTTATCAAGAGATGGCCGATAGCGACGCTTTGTCATTGATAAGTTGAACTTCCTTTGACTATTTATTCAACCCTATACAAGTTCATCCACCCTCCTTTCCCCTATAACTGGTTAAAAAAACACTGCATCCCTTTTGCTTTTTCTGGCTATAGCCTCACATTATCTCACAAAAAAAGCTCTACAGCAAATAGCTGTGTCACCTTGACTGAAAAGGAAAATGATGTAGCCACTGATTCATATCAATGGATGTAGCTTTTCTTGAGTTACATCTGACAACACTAGTTGGCACAAAGCCTCTTGCTGGGTTTCAGAGATGTTTGTTTTCATTGTGAGAAGACGTGCATTGAATAACATGTCTGACACTTCCTGGCTACTGTATCGAATAAACTCTCATCAACTTATCAACACAAAGAATCCCACATAAAGTGCCCAGAGGCAGCAAACAGCTAAAACACATCCAGCTTTTACGCGCTGCCACTGCAACACACTGACAGTCAGACTTTATACTGACAAAATTAAAAACTTGGCAGCACTATAAAAACAACGTGATATAACTGTTGTATAACGTGATGTACAATAATATTGCTACGAGAGGTTTGATCTATCATATTCCAGACTCCCTAACTCTCAAATCACTGCAGCGATGAGTTTATGACCATGAATGGTCAGTAGCCACAACTCCAAGAGAATGCTACACACAGATTCTCACTCGTTGGTAGTCGGCAACCCACATTTTCTTGGAAACAATAGATGGCAATATTACTTAATGACACTTTCACTGCCAGTGCCAAACTCAATAAATAAATGTTGTTTATGACCAACAGCTTCTATGATACATAAAAACTAATGGGTTACCTGAGCCAGGCATCTTTGATGCCGCAAGTCAGCTCTCGCCTGTAAGATTGGTAGATAACCGGATGTGTCGATAGTTGTAATGATTGTCGGACGCACTGACTGTTGCTAAAGTTCCAGTGATGCATAGACGCCTCAACCTCACGTTTTATCTCCACATAATGTAGCTCTCGATACGGCGGAGTAGCCATTTCTAACCCTTAGCTTGTTAAATATCCGCTGGGTTGGACAAGTCCGAAGAGAAGTGTACTATAAAATCCTGACTGTCAAAGTTGACACTTGTACTAAAAGCGGCGGAGCTGTTGTCTTGAAGAGCAGGATATGTAACTCCAATGTGCTGTCAACGATTAAAATGGTAGACAAAGGCTGCCTGAACAAACGGACGGATGCATTATGTGCTGTCTGTTGAATCCAGAGGTTATAACGCCACTTCAACCTTTTCCTTCCAACAGCTAAGCAGACTTGATGTTGTAGTACTCGCTTCTATTTTATCTTCTCAATGGCTCAACTCAACAATATAACTCAATTTTATCTATGCCTGATATTGACTAGTGGAGCCATTATGTTCTCTATAACTCAATTTTGATAGGCGTAGCATGCTGTGATCAAATCTCCAGAAATCAACGGCGCCGACCAGTGATTGATGGTTAATCCTCGCACTTTGACGATCGATCTACACACAAACGTTACAATGTTGTCTCACAATGCGTGTAACACGAGTGCTGAACTCAGTATGTGTGTGTGTTTTTAGCGCCACAGCTGATGATTAACTAAATCCACTTAGCTTGATGCCCGCTGCATACACTATGTGATTATTCATAGATTCAGATTGCGTTAAGTGTAGTGACTTTTATTCATCAACGGTAATGAACTTTCACCACACTGATGATCAAATATAACACCCGAAGATGAGAAATTTATGTTGTAGTTCCAAACTTGATGAGAGAGTTATTCTATTTCCCCGGATTATCTCAGCTTAGTAATGATCATCCTTGTCCAAGAATTCACCAAATAGGCAATAAATAACCTCTGATGATTATGTAAATCCACACGAAAACGAGTTTCCTGTCATAGAGAGAAGTTCGCGGGTAATCCAGTTTCAACACCAATGGTGGTGGTGGTACGATGCTGCTGACTTGTTTTGGCTGTTGTTTAGCTTACTGACAGTATCTTGCACAACTAGGTCATATACTGGATACAGTGTAAAATAATGACAATTTGAGCGAATCAAAGGTCAATCCGGGGTCAAAAACGTCGAGAAAACCAACCACACAAAGAGATCTATTTTTTATGACCCTTTCACCCAATGGCAGTGAAGAAACAGCAAATAACTGAATATTTTGTCACTTCTGAGGTCAACGGCAATTAGCTAATGGAGATAAGAACAGCTAGCTATTTGATGCAGTATCTGATGTCGTGAGCTTGGTGAGTTTCTATCCGGCAGCGACAGCAAGCAGAGTGTTGGTAATTACCAGATTGCCGATAGCTGACTACTCGACTACAGCTAAGTATTTACCATAGTCATTGTCAGTCTAGTAGTCTTGTTAGTGTAATGCAATAGCTGTCTTTCAGATTGAAATAATTTCATTACATGCAAGCTTGTTACAAAAATAGAATCAATTGTGGATATTACATTATTTCATTGACATTTTTTGCTGCATATCTAATGAATTTTGATGTTTACGAGAAATCCATACTTCTCATTTAACATGGATCTCACAATGTGGTGAGTAAATGTCAAAATATGGATTACATTCAGTTTATTACTATAACGTGCGTGAGTAAGTAGAGTGCCGTGACAAGTTCAAGGTTTCTTTTCATTTCTAGATTGCCAAGCATGGATAAGCGAAAGGTTCAGCAAAAAACTTGATGTTATGATAATAATAGTGGAATTTTCAGAGAAGTTAGTAACTGAACGCTATAATCTTCATCACTGTAATCGGTGAGTTGAATCCACACAAAAAACGGTAATAGTTGGGTTCTCCAACCTGTATTTAGAATTCCATTTTTGAGGTGAATCACTTATTTGTCACATTGATAGAAAAATTACTATTGATCAGTTCTTACAATCTTCTCTTTTTTATGCTTCTAATAATATTTGCATTCCTTTGTCACAATTTACAGGTTGTCTGTTGTTTGTGAAATGACTCATTAACAAAATTACGCTGTTGATTTTAACAAGTTATTCCCATTTAACATCAGTGAGTAGTTACGAGCCAAGATCTTCATAAATTTGATTCTTATTAAATGAGAGTCGCTCCCTCATGATGCGTAAATGCAGTAGGACTTTGAAGCAACAATTGGATCAACCTTATTCTTGATCCCAATGTGGGATAGACACAGAATCCTCGCACCATATAAATACGACCTTACTGTACCTACATCACATACTGATGAGCATTGTATGTCTTTGAAATCTAGAAAGAATTTATTTTTAACGCTTTACCTGTTTCTTGGGAGATACATTGATGGGTTGATGAACACTGAACCACTTAAAAGAATGTACCAGCAATCAGCAACATCACCTTCCCTAAAACAAGAAAAACATACATATGATACTGGGTTTTACAAAAGCAGCCATACATTGTCTCAAATGTGCATTTTATACCTGTGAGAGCACAACTCCAAAATAAGGTGTATACTAGTCTTTTAAATAGGACCAAATGCTTCCTGTTTTAGAGCCAAGATTATGCTTCAGTGTAATTTAGTTTTTCTTGGTCAAAACAATGGAACAGTAATAAAATTGTGTGCTGAGTTCGAATAATGGAGATGGCTGAAAACAATGAGTGTTGTTGCCCAAAAACTAAATAAATCATCTAGCTTGGATTTGAGATAAACATATCAACCCTCACAAATCAGAGCCAGAGGAAATACACAACAAGTATTTATCAAAAGATAAAACAAGCACACATTATTTTAAAATTAATAGGATTTCGCAATTAATCCAGCTGCAAGTAAATCCTTTACGGTCAGTGGTTCTATTGGCAGGCCTTAAATCATGAAACTCAAAGTTAAAACTGGCTAAGTTACCTCAGGCAGAGAATTTAGTGGAACTTAATGTCACTAATATACTCCATTTAAATTCCATGAATATTAAATCAAAAGTTGCAAAATCCTAATTATTATGGATGAATGTTTGTTTCAACAGCTAGTATTTGATCATTATAATCAGGTTGAAGAAGTCAGCAGTCACTTAATCTCATGACATCCCTGAAATCCCTCAAGTATCAGTTTGCCCTTCACTTATACTAGCAATTTTATTGTCAAATATTTCATGTTATTATGCTAAATCAAATTTGTTCAGATTGTCAAGTCAGTAGTAAGTTGAATAAAGATGACCTAATCAACTCCTTGAGAGTGTTAAACTGGAAAATAGCCAAAGCAGTCAAGTTTGCCAACATAGAAAAAGATCACCATTGGCAACAACCTGTCAGAATAATATCATGACAAAACCTACATAAAGTGGATGACACTCTGTAGGATTGCCGTTTTGCAGCTTAAAATTGCAGGCATCCGTTTACTCATGTGGCCTTACTCTTTGCATCAATGAAAAATAGGTCCAGGTTTTCAACATAAGTTAGCACATACGGCATAATAGCAGGACATTTTTGATTTTATGAGAAAAAGCAATGAAACCACGCCCAATGACCGATAAATTTACACCTTACTCAATGGCCCAACACTACAACTTCATTGAACGATCTGTCAAAGGAAATGAAGTTTAGTCAGCTGGTAAAAACGTTACTCATCCAGTAATACAACATATTACAACAGAATTGCATTATGGGGTGGTAAGGTATTGCCTAACAGGTTTCAGCAGAAATCCTGAGAAAAACGCAACTACGACTCGCTTCTGGGAGGTCTTCCATACCATGTCAATGTACAGCCAGAAAAAGGAAACCAAGGATTTTTGGTTGACTATATATTGTTGTACCTGTAACACATGACTTGTACCATCTTAGGTCTGAAGAATTATAGAACTTCCTACTGCTTTTGTATACAGTATTGTGTAGTATCGTATACTACAGTTTACTTTTGTACAAGGAGTTACAGACTTTAACTCCTTGAGTACTGTATACAGTATTGTGTAGTATAGTATACTACACAATACTGTATACAGCACTGTATACAGTATTGTGTAGTATCGTAAACTACAGTATACTTGTGTAGAGTACTGTATACAGTAGGTATTGTGTAGTAATGCATACTACAGCATACTGGAAAGAAAATTGTACATATCTCACCTCCAAAGCAGGGCGCTGCCGTCATGGTATTCGTAATAAGCTTGTCGACTGAGACGTAGTAGTGCTGCCTCTCTTAAATGGTTCAAACCTTCGATACTATTCAGATATGAAGCTACTATGTGCAAATCCTACAATATAGTCAAGACAAACAGTGTTAATCAGCGTAAGCGTAAGAGAAGTAAAATAAGAAGCCAGAGGGTAAGAGGATGGTGGTGTTTCTACTTTAAAAAACTTACATGAGTCGAATTTAACCAGACTGCAGGGATGGTCAGGGTTTCACCTATATTGTCTCATTGGCTCGTACAAGTTGTAGCATCTAGCTTACAAATTTTGTATTTCACTATGATTGGTGAAAACAGTCTTCGTTTTACTATATTTTATTGGGGCTACCACATCACAAACTAAATTTGTAATTGCATATTAACCGCTCAATTTTTATGTTATACCAGACCAGTTAAATTTGCTATCAGGAACTGTTATGATATAAGGCAGCGTATCATAATGCAGCAAAGTATTAACCTGTATACCATAGTTATTACAGCTCATAATATCAATATCACTCCAAGAACTCATAACTTGAACTCAAAAAGAATACCTACCTGTTGAGTACGATCATCAGGTAATTTCTGCAAACTATAAACTAGCCTCCTGTCCATAATAGTAGTCGTATAACCAGGTCCATCAATCTCTCATTACTTCATCTACAAGCAGAGACAGAAATAAATACAAACACATCACAGTATCACAGAGTAAGGATATATATAAATCCTTACTCTGTGACAGTATACCGCTCTTTAGGTTGGTCATAATAAACTGAAAGCTTCTGCAAGTAGCTTGTCTGATTATGTGAGAAAATGATGGTATGGTTGCATATTATGGTTGAAAACATAGCCTACATTGATACTGCTGGGGTTTTTGGGAAAATTCAGCACGCAATGGGTGAAAGAAATCGTAAAATATGCCGGGTTGACTCAACATGGGATAGTAGTGGCGAACATGGCTTAAAAGTACAGATGTAAGCTGTCTCTCAGCTCACGGAATTAGTTAGTCAACTTGAGTATGCCTCTTTACAAAGGATAGCTACACCCAGTAGTCATACTCTCCACTAACTAGTGTTTCATTTCAATAAACACAACCCATCCGCATTTGATACACTTCCGACCCTTCAATAGGAAGGCCAATTCGGAAATCCTATTGTTGTGGTTGTACCTACGATGGTAAAAATTTGCTGAGTGGATTTTCAGTATACAAAAATCCAAGTGAAAGGAACCTGAACCCGCATCTGGACAGGAAGCTACAGATTTTGTAGCTTCCCGTCCATTTCCCTTCAGCTTATATTTATCACTACCAGAAATATACTGGTACTTACGCAACTTTTTGGTACATGATTCTTTACAAAATGCTATTGAAGAGTAATTTGAGTAGTTAGCCGATGATGTTAGATCATGGGGGATGTGCTTATATTTAGACTGTGATTGGATACTGGCTCATATTTGCAAACTACTATGCTTTCTGAGCGCATCTCACTCGGTAACGCTTGTTATTTACCCTATCCAATTTTGTGATTATAGATAGAAGAAGCACCAGAATTGACCGTCTACTGCTATCTCATATCATCATTATTGAGAGCACTGACCATTTTAGTCGTAAATACAAGCTAAATTCATTTGTTCTGGCTTACAAGAACCTGAACCCAACACAAAAATAAAAAGATGTAGAATAAAAGTGTGACTCATGGGCATATCAACTGGATAATGTCACACGGACCCCCAGGATTTTAAGCTACTGAGTCATTGGCTCGCCGTGTATCCCTTACACAGTGAATAACAGGGAGAGTCCCGTGACGATTTCAACCATCTTTGGTCTTAAACCAATCATCGCAGTAGAGGACTCCCGTACTGCAACTGCAGGTCATATCATGGGGCTCAGCTCTAAACTGATGTTTGACCCATATTACTATGTAAATAAATCAGTTGAATTTGTACATTTGATGTTTAGGCTACCTATATTGGTGGCATCCACCACTTGACTATCCTCCTATTAATTTACTGACATTACTAACTTAACTACCACATTCCCTCCCCTTTGCTGTAGTAGGCCTACTATGTTAGTAAGGAGTACTACATGGATGTAATTAACTCTCTTTTCCATCGATACATGTAGTGACATGGAATGAGGTGTACACCAGATACAATTAAATGACCTGTATTATGTCCAATGTTGATATTGAACTTTAATAAACCTTACTAACTAGACAGGCACCTATGATATAGCTACATAAATATACATATTATATTTATTACATACTAAACACAAAACAGGCATGATCATTTCATGACCTGCTTGCTAGTTTTAATTCAATAATGAATTGGTTACTCCTTTGTTAACATCTCTCAGCGCTAGATATCAACAACCTTATTCCACAACTAAATCTGGTAGAGGAGAGAGAACACTCATACTGGGAGAAGAGACTAGGTAGTTAAAACAAGGAGGATAGATTATTATCATATTATTTATTAGTTGGATTGGAAGATTGGCCCTGGCCTGGGTCACTCCAACTGGAGTGGTTGGATTGAGCAAGTAGGGCACCATATTTTGCTTAGAAACAGAACTTATCCTCATATTGAGTCTGTCAATCCATACCTGAAAAAGTGAGAAGATGTGGTGGTGACAATTTATTGTCTGCTGTAGGGAGTTTTTCTACCTGTCACTCAATTTACTGTTAGCAGGAACAGAAAACAAATTTCTACCATCCCATGGACTAAAAAGTTATCCAATCAGATGTTTTATTTGGTAATATGGCGGTATGTTTCCGGTTGTCATTGTAGCGATTCCTACTTCCGTGTAAAGTGAAACTACAATGTTTTGGTTATTATCATAATTCATGAATCACAGATAAGGACATGGGAAAAACAAGTTGTATAAGCAATGGCATAAGTACTCCATTAAACAGGGTTGTCATTATAAGATTGATTAGGAATAACTTGGCAATTATTTGTAGTGGAGACTTCTTTGAGGTAAGTAATATATTTGGGATGAAAATATGTACAAGGTTTCAGCTGGAGGACTCAGGAGAACTCCTTGCTGTTTTGAGCATCAGCATGCCTGACTTGGCTATCACTCAGTTCAGTATTATAGGTGAGAGTAGGACAAAAGGAACATATAACACTTGTTTGCTATTTTTTGCTGTTAGGCAGTGTCTTTCCCTCCTTGCCTTGCCTCTCTTTGGTTTATCAAATGGCTTTTACAGTAATTCTTCTGTTTGATAAAGCTATGAAAGGTTAAACTAATACTAACAGTCATAATAGCCAAAAGAAAAGAACATCTCAAATACTAGAATGGGTTAGCCAGATTACCATGAGTGTGATGTGGTAATCAATGGTGTTTGTTCTATCTCTAGTTCAATATGATTGTCAGCAGTATACTATACATCAATTGTTTAGGTATGCAAGCTTGGAGGAATGAATGAAGGGTGAAGCTTATGGCAGCCTGTGTGTAGGCTTTTTTCATCTAAGTAAAACCTGGCAATGTGCCAAATTATACTTCCTTCATGCTGTTTTATACATTATGCAAGATGCTGTTGCATCTTATTTGACCAGCCTGTCCTCATGGAATTGGCTGTATTCTGAAAAAAATATCCACACATTTTCGCATTGCCTGCCTGTTTAGGAATGACAGATTAATGTTGGCGGCTGATGAGTATCGGTGACTTGCTTGGAAGTGTCCTGGATTAAATTGCATCAAAAATGTAATTAAAGTTGGATAAATATCAAAGAAAAATATATACTATTATTTTAAATTACATGACAAATGTAGGCGTACTTAATAACTTATAATTAGCTGCCTCGATATCTGTCTGACATCTGAAGCACTTGTTGAGAGTAGTCACATGCTTCAGCTGTCTGATAAAGCTGTGCCTATTGTAGGGAAGAACACACGATAAAATGTTGATACCTGTTCACTGTTTAAGAAATGCCAAGTTAGCACGGGGAAAACTGCCTTGTAAATATTCAGATATCAGCATTTGACAAGAGTTGTGAGACAAAAGTAACTCCCAAAGAGTTTTTTGCAGTGCCATATCTTTCGCAAATTTTTTCTTGGTGCAAGTTTACTGGACTGTCAAAAAAAAATGTTCTCACTTGCCAAGCCCTTGTACCAGGTTTCAGAACTCTGTCTGCTGTAGTTTCGCATACATGATACATCCCTTTGTCTTGTAGGATGTCACCCAAACTTCAGGACCTATTAGCTGTGCTGGTATTAGCAACCTTATTTTCTTCCCATGGGTGCTATGGATATCCGGCTAAGTCTAAGATAAAAGTAGCGAACGGACAAGCTGCAAATGTATTTGTAAGTACAGAACATTGATTTGTCAAAATCCATTCTTATCACTAGAAAAGTTGAATTGAACCAAAAAGTCCTTGATTGAACAGGGAAGTGGACAACATTTAAATTCAATGCGACTGAACAATTTGTCTGCTTACGCTTCTTCAAAGAAATTACTAAAATTTATTTTTGCTTTTCCGATGCGATATCTTTCTCTAAACATGACCATCAGTTGATTATCATGTGCATGGGGTGATCTGATTTTGATAATCTGCCAAAATAGAGTGCATGTACCTGCATCCTTTTTGCTGTATGTCACATGATGTTGTTTACCCCCAAATCACATGATTTAAGGTTGACCACCTTCCTCAAAACTAGTACAAACAAAAGGAGTTAAAGCTTACATCATCCTCACCTACTATCACATTGACGTTTAAATCTTTGAGTTGTGGTGAAAGAAGGTCAAGTCTGTTTGTAGATTATTAATGCTGTATGATGATGATAACACATACACCAGATGGATTGAGAATTTGATATTTATTCCAGGTTGATGTTGATGGACGTGTAAGAGTATTCCGTGGGCTCAATCGAGTAGAGAAACAATTCCCATGGTACCCACCAACTTTACTAGATGATAAACATTTAGACAATCTGCAATCATGGGGCTTCAATGTTATTCGACTGGGGATGATGTGGTCAGGTGTAGCAACTGGCCCATATGTTGTAAACAGCACATATCTCTCAATCATGGACAAAATTATTGACAATCTAGGCAAGCGAGGTATCTATGTCATACTGGATATGCATCAGGATGTGTTGTCCAGCAAGTTTGGTAGTTACGATGGTGCACCTCTCTGGCTTGTCAATTCTCTACCCAAGACAAAGCATCCATATCCTTGGCCACTTAAGAAGAAGCCTGCAAGCTGGGGGGAGAACTATGTAACTTATGCAGTTGGAGAGGCGTTCGAAAACATATACCAAAATAAATCCGGTGCTGTTGACCACTTGATTTTCTTTTGGCAAACTGTTGCTAAGAGATATGGTCAGAAGTACAATGTCCTTGGCTACGAACTCATCAACGAGCCATGGCCAGGTAACGTCTTCAGTGACCCTCTTTTGTTTTTCCCTGCCCAAGCCGGCTCGAAGAATCTACAACCTCTCTATGACCAACTGGCTGATGCCATTGACAAAGTTGACAAAAAGACAATGATATTTTACGAGCCTGTAACATGGGGAATGATACTGACAGGTAAAACATTAGGTTCAGGTTTTACACATGTCCCTGGAGGTGATAAAATGCGAGATAGGGCCGTATTTTCTTATCATTATTACTGCTGGTTTGCTGGCTCATTTGATAAAAACCCCTTTCCTATTTGGCTTAGAGATCTTTGTGACCATCTGTTCTTCCCGCATGTCATAGAAACAGTTGTTGAAGATACTAAGGCTACAGGCGGAGGTATGTTTCTTACTGAATTTGGTCTTTGCAATGCTAATGCTCCAAAAACATCCACTGAATATCAAGAATGCCTCAGTGTTCTACGAACCACCGATATGCTTAGCCTGTCATGGACCTATTGGGATTCAGAGTTCTACTTCCCAAATGGGTCAATCAACACTGAAAATGTCGAGCTCTTTTCTCGGCCCTACGCCATGGCAATTGAAGGGCAACCTCTGTTGTCGCAGTTTGACCCTCAAGCCAAAGTATACCAGCTTGCATTCATTCCAACACCAAATTCCACGACATTTATTTTTGTACCAGATATACATTACCCTCATGGTTACACAGCTACTAGTTCTTCATGCTCGTCAAGTGATGATGGCAAGAATTTTGTGAAAATTTACTGCCCTCCACAATCCACACCTCAGGTCACTGTTGTTGTTGCGCCAAAAAAGTAACTACAGTTGATTTTATAGCTTAACGCGTCTAACTGATATAATTTCGGATTGTGAGCAAAGATGAACAAATCATCTTCCTTATGTAATGATCTCTTTTCTGATCCATATATTTTTTTACATACTTCTACGTACACTTGCCATATGTTGACCAACATAGGCTCACCACTCAATCAATGCACTGCCTATTACTGACCTTTTTTACTGATTTACTTCTCTTTTCTGATCCTCTAATTATAAGTACATATTATTATGTATGTTCCTCGCAAATTGACCAACAGCAATATTTTATTTATGTATTTATGGTACTCAGCTACTGTTATTACCAAAGATACAGGATCATTATTTTATTTATGTATTTATGGTACTCAGCTACTGTTATTACCAAAGATACAGGATCGTTATTTTTGAGATATGTATGGTTACACGTGCAGAGATTTTGGGCAGCTTTAATTATGGATTATTATCAATAACATAAAAATTGAATAAATACTACAAATGAATATAAATGGCTCATTTATTCCTATTTAGATTACAGATCCAAGTCTCGTTTCCAGTATGTTACCAGACTGTCCAGGCAATATCCAATTGAGTTCAAAGCGATCAATCACGCCTCTAGGATGTCCTTTTCTTGTAAATAGGGCAATTCTTGGTAGGATGGGAAACTGCTATGATTGTTTAAATGTGTCCCTTGTTGATAAACTAGGAAGTGTCCAATCCCTCGGTAAACACATTCTGGTGAAGAAAAATCACATTCAACTGGAAGAATTTGTAAGTTAGAACCAGCAAGTTTAAGAATAATGGATTTTTTGCGTGGATATGTTGTTTCACGACAATACCAAGCCCACATCGCTCCATCTGTGGATGGCTGATAGTTTTATCCTAGTAACATGCTGTCCCCTTTATCAACTCCCTTTACTTATACTCCTATTCATATAACAACTATGCGGACTACTACCACGTCTGAAATAAGCCAGAACTATGGAACAGGCGAGAGAGTAGCCTGGGATTCAGGCCAACAATGAGGCCTTGTCTGTATTATTGGTGATGTTAGATATTGCTTCTCTGGTGTTATCTTCTCATGTTACACTATTATTGTAGCTTAATAAATGGACCCATGTGCTGGTGTTTTGTTTTGATTGGCTGATGGGTTTTTGTTTGTTATTGTATGGGGCTATCTGCTAGTGTTGGGTTTGAAGCGACATGACACCCACCCTGAGTAGATAACTCCAAGTTGTTGGACTGAATCCCAGTCAAGTGAGAACAGGGAGTTTGGGACTCAAACTCCCTTGTGAGAGAGAGGGAAAATACAGCTTAGTCATCACCTGATGGTTCACATAGAACTGTGAACATCTTCATTCTACAGAATGCAACAAAGGTGTGGATAACACTAACGATCATTATTCATGAAGACCCGTCAGAAGGTAGTAGAAGAGAAATGCCACATATCACCTGTGACATTTAGGCGTGAATTAGACTGGGATTCAGTACAACAATTTAGAGTTATCTACTCAGGTTGGGTGTGAACAGACAACTCAAACAACGACAAAACAAAACACCATCAGCCAAACGAAACCAAAACACAAGCACAAGGGTCTATTCACAAAGCCACAATGTGACAATAGTGATACATGAGTAGATAACACCACAGAAGCAATATCCAGCACAACTCAGAATGCAGACAAGGCCCCTTTGTTGGCCTGAATCCCAGGCTAGGCAGGAATGAGAAGAGAATCAAATTTTGGTATGATTCCTTTGGAGGAACTTGTGATGACAATGACAATTAGGGATGTGGTGAAAATGCTAAACCGTTGTGTGAAATGTCAGCCTTTTTGGGAAAACTTCCTTCTGTTATTGTATCGATACGACCGTTGAATCCTAAATCTGGTAGACATGGAAAGAATTGTCAGTGACTGTAGTACATTTAGAGAAAAACAAGTTTTGTACTTATTATGTTGTTTTAGACATCTACTGCTTGTTTTTCTTTTGCAGACACTTATTCACTCTTTCCCTGTGCACATACATTTTATTGATAAAGTAATGTACTAAATATAGAAGATATATGTTCTGATTAATAAAAAGTAGGACAACACAATAAATCAATCCACGATACAAGACACTTCTCAAATTCCTTTTTCATATGGCAAAGGAGTTAGACAAACTCCTTAGACCAACAAGAATGTAAGGAAAAAAAAACAAATGCTACCCAAATTCTAGTATGGTCATACATCAGCAAACTTTCAGGGGTCTAAACTATTAACACACCAATACTAATATTATATTATCCGTACAAAAATGGATATCATATTTGTATGTGAAAAATAAGGGGTGATAATAATAATACTAAACAAACAAACAGTAATTATATGATTGTTATCTATGTTAGATTATATTTAATGTTACATGTTTTGGATAAACTCTGTAGTTATATAATGATCTATTTGATACCAACAAGTCGTAGTTGTGTTCTCTTAGAGCTAGGGCAAACAACTTCTTAGCATCTCTTTGTATCACCCTCCCTGGTTTCATGGGATATATGAGTATTATTATGTGTTAAACACTAGTATGAGAATATTTTGACTCAGACTCATCTCTTAACATGGGTGAGCTTCGAGGTATGAATTTTTCTTTTCATGCTACGAAAAAATGATGTTGTATCAGAACAATAATAAGGAATGATAAACAAGTAAAATTAAAATATCATTTTCTATGGAATGACCCGTTCTTTAGACAGTTTATTTATAGTAAATTATCATAATAATACAAATCACAAACGGCGCTATATAAACAGTCACTGAATGTTGTTCAGTGCAAGCAGTTTATTGTAAGTTGAGCCCACAAGGCTCTATTCTGCCAAAGCACATAGATGTAAAAAATCATTGAATCAAAGAAGGGTTTTGCAGTGTAAGTTATGTATAGCCTACAGAATATTAGTCTAAGTGCTTATTCTGTTAGTCTAAGCGCTCAGACGGCTCCATTTCGAGTTAGTGGCATTACATTATCAACCACCCAATTGAGGTATTTTCTTAGACGGTGAAATTGGATGGTTGAAAATGTAATGCCACAAACTCGCAATGGAGCCGTCTGAGCACTTCGACTAACAGAATATATGCAGCAGTCTTGTGCAGCCTTATTTGTTTGATTGATCACTACTTTTCTGGAGAAATCCCGATAGTGACTGGAGGGTTTTATTGGGGAGGGCAGTATATTTTCACAAAATTCTTGCCATCATTACTTGATGAACAGGCTGAAGTGTTCACTGTGACACCAAGAGGGTAATGGATTTCTGGTACAAAAAGGTATGTTGTAGAGTTTGGTTTTGGAATGAATGAAAGCTGAATCGGTTGGCTTGATGGTCAACTCTGGCAACAGAGGTTGTCCTTCCATTACCATGTATTAGGGCCGACTAAATTAATGTAGATCACTGCGTATCCATGTTAATTCTGAGTCGACCTGAGGCTATTCTCAGAGCTCTTCAAGCCATTAAAACACCTGCAGGTTCGCACCTAGCCCTAAGGGTTCAGATCGCACTAAGCTGCATGAACCGCAGCGAGCCGGCATGGATGAGCGTTTAGCATCAAAGACTTTGTCGCGAGAGGCCTGATCAAGTCCTGGTGGATTCTGTTCATGTTTTATCCTCAACTCTATCCATGGGAATGGATGCATTTTTCGAGGGTAAGCCAAGAGGTGACAACTCAGCTCGAACTAGGCCGACCTCAAAATTCACATGGAAACATGGTGACTGTGGACTGCAAAGTTGCATCCTTGCAATGAAGTTTTTAAAACCTATCAATTTCATCCCTGTATATATATTATAAATTTTATTAGTTAAGAAATTTGGTACATAGAAATTGCTCTGATCAATGATAAAAGAAGGGACAACACATTATCCATAATATTCCAGCGACTTCTCACCTTGGAATGATAACAGTTTATCCATAGCGTGCCATTAGACCCAATTGATCAACTGAAGAATATAGTATAATAAAAGTTAGCCAGTTAAAAGGCTATACATCTACAAAATTACAGAGCTCTAGGCTAAAAAATTAACAATACTCATAATGTATTTAAAATATTGACTATCAATTTATTATATTGCACCAGCCACTGAGAAAAAACTAGAGTATTATAAAAATTGTACCGTATTGTATTGAAATTGTATTATATTATTTTACAGGACTATACAACACTTGAAGTAGTGCTTGTAGTTGTTCCAAGGTTTGATTGCCAGTAGTCACATAGCGGACATTTAGTAATAAATATTTGAACTACTGAATGTGGATAAAGTAGTTTTTGTCATGACGGTGTAATGGTATCTCCATACACAGTAATCATCAAAACTTTAGCTCTTAGGCGTCAACAACAATCACTAAGATAAAAAGTTATTCCTTACAATACTGAATATTTTATACTGTTACAATACTGAATAACAAATACCCTAACTATTGGTCAGGGTCATACGCCCACAAACAGAACTTAAAATGTCTGTCATAAAGTAACTGTAACCCACAACATAAAGCCATCAAATTGGCAATCAAGTTTGTATAAAATAATATCCAGTCCTGTTCTAGTCTCTAGTATGATGATGGCAAGAAAATCCAATTCCAAAAATCAATTCTGTCATGGAGACTCTATCGGTTTACAGCTCATCAACACACCATTAAAATTGTCGTCTTAATGTTCCTCGAACCCTCTACTTTGACTTTCCAGGGAGGGTTGGTGGCCCACCCTCTCTGGACCAACTCTGGATTAAGCTAAGGTCTTCATTCCTTGCTGTTAGAAACTTTACATTCAGACCCAGCCACATCATTGTCATCATCTACTTGTGAGACCATCAGGTTCTTCACCTCACTCTCCTGGAAGTCAGTCCCATAATTCTTCTGTGGCTGGCATCCTTCACTCGCGCTCTCCTCCAATGGAATCTTCACGACAAAAAAAATGAAACATAACACTTGTGATTCAACTACCCGGACCATAAAAAGACCATATAAAGTATTTTTATGTTATTACTATGTTTATGACCCCAGACACGACGAAAACCTAACAAACTCATGATTGCTATATGAACGAGTTTGGTATAATGAATATTTTGCAATATTATACTCCCTGACAATGGTTTAAGCATCTAAAATAAATCACTCGCAGATGATGTCAGGTGCTAGCAGAAGTGTTTGAGGACAACAGAGTTGCCTCCACTTGTAAATAAGGTAAACAACTCCTGAACATCTTTTTGCATTATGTGATACATGATTACCGTTATCACAGTCCTCTTGACAAATTGATTGAACTTCTTAACCTAGTATAATAATATTTTGGCTGAAACACTGCTCTCTTAATGGAAGCGCTTGGAGTAATCAGGATGCGTTTTGTTGTGCTACCAACAATTAAATTCTGCATCCATTTGTGTTTGTAAAAATGGATTGACTATAAATTTGGCTCACCTGTTCATTGTTTTTCTGATTTTGCTCTGTTGATTCCTCCACAGGATAAGCTGACTTTTTATCACCTCCGCAGGTTGAGTTGATATAATCGTTTACTTCTCTTTTGTTAACCACTGATCTTAATATGTCCAACCTTGCAGGCAAGCGCTTACTCTCAAATAGTTTCTTTGTCAAAGCTGTGAGAGATCCAAGGTAACAGGTATGTAATAACAGGATTCTTAAGTTATGTTATTAGAAGAGTTATTAGAGGAGTAGGAGGTAGCTCAGTTGGTTAGAGCGCCGTCCCTTCAGCATGCAAATGTTGAAGGTCATGGGTTCGAATCCCACTGAAGTCTACTGACTGCTGGGGTTTGGTTGGACCCCCAGGTGTGCTCCGACCTGCCTGCAAACTGAGAGCAAATGGGCGCAGATATTGCAGCCTAGCCCCTAAGGCAACTAGTATTTTGCCGCCCATGCTTCGGGATGTGGCGTGTGATATGTCATCTATTTTAATCAACCTTTTAATCAAGAACACCATACATAAATTATCATGTCTGTCACAAATAGTTTCCATATATATTGCCCTTTTCATTTTGAAAATAAGTTGCTATCAAATTAAATCCAACACACTTTTCAAATGCACTCTGGTGTAATGGTATCCAAATTTTCAGGGCACACCATAGACTCCATATTTCTATGGAGCACACCTGTCTGTTAAAACTGACTCTGTCTTGCAGTATTAATGTAGAACAAACCTGATATAGATATATGTAGAAGTAAAACTATAATCATGATCATAGTTTTGAATGGAAAATTCTGTGTTTCTGTTGCATAATCAAACAACGGGTACTTGATTAAAGGTTTCAAACCCAGGATCGCCTCTCCACTCATCAATCGCAGAGTTATCCCAATAATGTAGCTAACCAGTGATCCGTAAGCATTCACCTGGAGAGATAAAAAAAATACATGTAAAATAAATTGTTGATCTATGGTTTTGCGGTTGAAAGTATAGGATTGCTTGTTCTGTACACGTGTCTGAATGGAAAGTTCAACATACAAGAGAAAAAAGTTTTGCAGAAAGTCTTTTGTGTGTTTATGCTCAATTTAAAGATTCCCCTCTGCCTCTTCATAAAACAGTAGCTGGTTACGGTGGATAAGAATAGGGCATCTACCCCACACAAGCCGTTAGATAGAGTGGTTAACTGAGATCAAGTGTGTTTCACAGTGTGAACTCGAACATTATTATGTACCGCCTAATTATCATAGTTCAGTAATTATTTCAGTCAGTTCAATGTTAGTCTAAGTGCTCAGACAGCTAAAATGCAAGTTAGTGGCATTACATTATCAAACACTCATTTTGAGTGTTTGAGTGCTTGATAATGTAATGCTTTTAACTCGCATTGCATCTGAGCACTCAGACTACTTCTGCAGTATAATCATAGTTCAATACTTACAAATGGCACATAGACCACGCAGACAAGCTGTGGGAAAAGGATGACGTACACCAGATCAGAGCAGAGAAACCATAGTCCGTATATCGACTTGATTAAAATTCCCATCACTGTAGCTAGAGCTCCAAACACAAGTACACAAGCTCGCATCACCCAGACTATCTCGGTCTCACTAGCCTGTCAAAAAGGGAAAGTATGTATGAGTAATTTTGACTGAAGTTCAACGTATGATATAAACTTTGGGGTAGATGAAGTACCCTCATAAATATTGTAGGCCTGATGTATTGGTCATATGCACTTGAAGAAGCAAGTTACCTAGCCTAACCTAGCCAATTGAATTGGGAACAGAAAAATGTTAGGCGCTAGGTGGTATAGTAATATTCTGAAATTCAAAAGTAAGACCAGAGATTAATTTATATAACAATAATTTAGTAATTCTTGTCATTAACACTCAGCAATCAAAAATTCACTCAAGTAGAAAGATCTTGAGCAGGTCTCAAATTTTAATTTACCATCTCCCTATTGAGAAATAAGCTAGCTTTTAGAGCAACGATTCAAATGCAGATAAACTAGATCAACCTTGACCTAGCTCACACTACCAAAATACTGCCTCCGATACCAAAAGGTAGAATAATTTGGCAAAAATTCGCTACCTTTTGTCTTATAGTGAGCTTATAGATATTTCTTGCAAACATTGAGCTGGCTGACAGAATGGAGGAGTCAGCTGAAGACATCACTGCTGCAGATATAGCCCCTAAGCCAATAAATGAGACAGCAGGCGGGGTTAGATATTGTAGAGACATTGGCAGCACCATCTGACCCTCAAACTCAGCTCCGATCGTATCGTTGATGTAGTACTTAGTGCCATTCAGTGTCTTATCCCAATCTAAAACACGGGAACACCAACCATGAAAAGTTTTATCCCAATAAAGAATTTATTTTCTACTGCGCCAGCCGCTGAGTGGTCACTTGCTAGAAATAACAGATTTCTATCTTTTTAATCATAATGGATATTTTTACTATTGTCTTGATTAGCTTCAAACTTAATTGTTGCAACAGGGTTGAGGGATACAGTGAATCAGCAGATGCAAATGGAACATACCACAACTTCTTGCTGCTGCTCCAATTAGAACTGGTGGGATCGCCATGATAAAGCATCCAACAGCAGCTACATAAGATAATGCTTGAGCGCCTCCGGAAGTTTTGCATGACAAAACTCTTTGGAAATATACCTGAAAGTTAAAACATTATATATTATGTCTGGCATAACATGATCGCATTGTATTCCAACAAGTTGTGTCCTCCTATGCAAGAGGGAGACAACCACAAAGTAGTATGGATAGAAATAATTTAACAAAGGTTACGGCATGTAAAAGGAACATACGTCACATTTCATAAAAAAAGACAGCAACAAATTTGAGCAGATAATTGCGCCCATGAGTATTGATGGTCATCTGAGATAGTTTGAGCACGGAAAACTTGGATATTGTTGTTGTTATTCACTGCATCTAAGGAGAAACAGTCTTTCTTATACCAACACTCTTCATTTCGATTCACCAAAGCTCAGAGTAATTATGACCTACCTGCCACGGGATACCTCCAAAGATCAACATAAGTGCGGAGTCAATGTAAGCTGCGAAGCTCTTGTCAATGGTCAGAGAACCAAACCATCCTACAGTCCCATTTATTGATGCTGCTGTGTGTATGATCGGTGTGACATTTTCATTCGTCATTATGAAAGGTGTGGAGATAACCTGGTAAAAGAGGTAAGAAATTATATTCATGGCCATAGACGAATAAGTGATTTCTACTAATTGTTTTTTATGTTTATCACAGCCAAGGATTTCACAATCACACGCGCATGAGCAGGAATTATATAAAAAGTTCACTATTTTTTATACCCTAGAGAATTAAATGCTGGCTTTACAGCTTGAAAACAATATAAATATCTCCATCGGTTTTTGCTCTGTATGTAGTTTAAGCGCTCAACCTGAGCAAATAAACTACTCTGGTTTTGACATCAAGCTTTCAATAATCTACACAGCTTCAAGTCTAGATACTAATTTTTCCACAGTGACTTAACAGGTTTTTAATTTATATTATCACAGGAGAATTTCATGATTAATTCCTTTTTTAGTTACCACCACCAAAACCTCCCTCCTATTCATGGTGAGTTCTATCTTAGCTTAGCCATGGTATAAGAGCCCCTTATCCGGATACTTTCATTGCGGATCTATGATATTGAGGAATGATAGCGCATTTGAATTCTTAGGAGAAAAATCAAAGCATTTGAACATACAAACTGGATGGATATGACTCACCAAGCCAATAAAGATGCAGATAAGTTGTACTACATCAGTGTAAGCCACAGCATACAGACCACCAAAGAGAGTGTAAGCCACGGCGATACAGGCAGATATGATCACTGATACTGTCATGTTCAGCTCGATGATCACTGACAGTGTTGATCCTGTGATGGAAGATAAGGTTAAATCAAATTACATTTACCCTAGAGGAGTAAAGTATTTGAAGGAGGAAAAGTTCAAGGTTTCGAAAATCCATTAAACAGCTAAATTTAAAGCTAGCTTATTAGTTATAAGCACCCTCCCCACATCAGACAAACCTCTTCACTTGTACAAATTTTCTACCGCAGCAAGCCGAAATTTAAAGCTAGCTAACAGTAAATCAGCCTCAAACTAGCTGAACTCAACTGCAGCTAAAATTTAATCCTCTAGGCAGTCTAGGATTAGTGGAATTGAGCCGGTAAAACAAGCATCGTACAGAGGGAACAAAATATCAAAAATTCAATGCGATCTCTTTGGAAATATCAAAGATTAAGTCACAGTATGTCTTATGTTCAGATAT
This sequence comes from Membranipora membranacea, assembly GCA_914767715.1. Classification (NCBI taxonomy): domain Eukaryota; kingdom Metazoa; phylum Bryozoa; class Gymnolaemata; order Cheilostomatida; family Membraniporidae; genus Membranipora; species Membranipora membranacea. Next base: position 16,938,570 of record OU612068.1, read on the forward strand.
TTTTCCAATATTTTATACCTTCACATGCAAGACACGTGTCTCCCTGTGCCAAGTCTTCCGTCAATTTTCTTAAACTATTAGATGAAATAGTTATTTTTAACCTTTACTCCTACTATTGCTGCTATCAGGTGGGAGGTGAAAGTATTTCATCATATATTCACTTATTTTTATCTAGTGGTCACTTCGCATGAAACTCCAAGTAATTAAAATGAGAATAGCAGCAGGCTGGGAGCCTGGCTAATCTTATTCATGTTATAATTCAGTATCAGGACCGATAGCTCAAAAAGAAATTGGTAGGTTATTTATGATTGGTGTTATAGTTCAGGATTGAGGCTGCTGAAGGTGTGACTGTTGGAAATTGTGATACATTTAATTACTACGGCTCAATCAATATTATCCTAGCCAAGAAAGCTGGATTAATATCACCAGGGCAAAATGCTGGTAATTAATTGTCCAACTAGTAACGAAAATCGTGAATTCGGATTTTATTAATATCATGATTGCTTGTAGACACACAAGTTTAGCTTTGATTGCAAACCACGTACCTAAAGCTGCCAGAATAGCAGCGCTCCAAAAGATTTCTCCACATAATGCCGGTACGAAGAGTAGACCCCCCATCCTTTCACCGAACTTAGTTTGGAAAGGGTCTAACATGGTGACGTAGCCGGCTTCTCTCATTGGCTTGGCAAAGAATAATCCACCTAAAATGTTTTGGAAGTAACTGAATCAATTTTTGTTTCATAAATCAATGACGTCTTTTGGGAAAGCAATATTTCATTATCTTCACAGCTGTTTGCCAATTATCTATTTTAGTATCACGCTACGGATTTCCTACCCCAGCCCTTCACCGAGAAGTGTCAAATTAACAGACTTTTTTCCATCTTAACCAAACTGAAAACTGCTGGTACTCATAGATTGAGCACCCTTCATATATGGAGTAATTCTACGGTTAGAACACTCCCCAAATACACCATATAAGACAAAGACGAGAAAAAAATAAGCACATTTTAGAGTCAATTGGATTCACGCCTATATATATAGCAGAATTAAACGCTTTACATTAAACTCATTTCTCAGCAATTCTTAATTCTGTTACGATTTGTACAGTTTGTGTAACTGAATTATAAGTGTTATTGTGGAGCGCACAGACCTATAACGAGACTGAGACAATATCCAAAGGGAGCCTGCAGCGATACCAAACCTGGTCCATACACACTCTCTGCAGTGCCATTTATATACCCACCACCAACCCATGTTGCTGAAATGGATAGAAATCAATTTACGTGACGCATGATGCTGTAACATTGTAAAGTTATGACGTGTTGGTATCAAACCAACACTAGAATTCTCGAGCTGCAGATTCAGCAAGAAGCAAGAGAAAAAAATATGATGGGCACATCAAAAATCCTCTATTCACATCTGAGTAATGCCTCTTTTGCAGTAATAAAATAGAATGGCTTATGTAATGCAAAAATCTTCTTAGCATTAAGATAATGTAAGAAATATAAGTCATAAGTCATGTGCATCTTCTTCCGTATTTGTATGGGAAGGATGAAGTTTGGCGAAAAACGTCATTGTGTTGCCATGAAAGCTGACTGAGGGTAAGGCCCATATCTTTTTTCCTCACAGAAAAACTTCAGATCTACCTTGTATTGCTGTTACATACGGTAACTACTCACCTGTCATTGTGAAAACTCCAACAAACAGACCAATATTCCGTCCCGCAACCATAACTTCTTCGCTATCCGTGCTGCCATCGGCTGACTTTTTACTTTTCCTACCAGCTATGATTCCAACGGCCAATATCAGTATATAAAATACAATAACCGCAATCAGCCCAGCCACGTTGACAGCCATGATGCAGATTGCCTTGTGTCAGTGAAAGTGGTGTTGAGCTGATGACTCAAATTTCCAATTTGATAGTGTCAATGGAGGATGAAGCTGCCACTGTTCAGATGTTTCACACTTCTTCCTATGGAAATAAACAAAATACCGGTCAGTCAGGCGCAGCAAACGTGAAAGATTCCTATTAACTGCTGCCGCAATTTTTCCCATACAGATGGGAAAAGCAGAAACATAGATGTATTACATGTGTGAAGTCTTAATTTAGCCTTACCAAGCAGTGGTTTACAAGTTGTTGCTGGAGATGGTTATCTAGATTGGTGACTTATCTAGATTGCTATCCACGTACAGGTTCTGAAATTGGTGAGGTCACTGAATATATAATCTGTCAGCACTTTTGAGTAGCTTCTACGTTAAGCATTGCGGGCGTTGGCACTATGTGATGGAACGGAAGTACTCTAGCCCATAGAACACAGAAATCCTAATATCAATGGGATAAGTTACAACAAAGTACCAATGTATACTAAATGGCCATGAGCGCATTTATCCAAAAAACTTTGAGATCAATAGCTGTCTTTATATTGGTCAATTGTTTGCACAGCAAACTGAACATGCTGAATAATTGATGAAGAGCCTACAGTCTTAGGAATTATTGAATGAGTGAAATCACATTGGCACATGAAGAACCATCTAAATCTCCCAAAATAATGCTCTACGTAGTACATACTTAAGCTGTAGCTACACACACTGCACTCAAAGTTCCCTAATCCTATGGAACATATGGCGTGTGTAGCCGGGCCTTTACCAATTGCCAATGGAAAAATTATGGTACCACCCCCGCCATGACTGACTGGATTTTGTCAATAATATTTCAGCTAAGTGGGTGTATTTGCACAGGAGTAAGTTGAGCCAAACATAAATGTTTTGATACAAGAAAGCTGAAGGACGAATACCGTGCTAATTATAGCCTGTTAAACTTAAGAGCATCGTTTCTAAAAGATTCATTTAATTGCGAAGAAACACAGCAAACAAAATTATGAAATCCAACAGTTACCAGCGCCTATAACCGCTATGAGAAAATAGCTCACATAACTATTAGTAGATCTGAAAGCTTTTCCACAGAGCATAATCAATAGCAAGCTTTGGTGTTGGTGTGGCTGGCCTTTGTCAAGGTAATTTTTACTGACAAAATTAGATGTACCTTTTACAGATATTGGCCAAAACAATGCTATGAACAAAACATCCAATTAGAGAAAACTCCTAAAGTTTGCGCAGGGTTTCCCAAAGTCGCAAGTTGGATAGGTGCCATATTTTAAACTCCTGTTTTAGTACCTCACGTAACTATTTTACTATGCCGAAGATAAAGACCAATCGTTTTCTGTTCAGTTTATCCCGCAAAGTAGCGAAGTTATAAACGTTGACAATGAAATGTCAGAGCCTTGTCATTTACAAAAAAATTTCTCTATGACATAATTACCAAAACAAAACAGTCCAACAACATTCACGACAAGGAGCAAAGTATAGTTTCACTTACCTTTCAAAAAGAATTTGTTCTCCTGGTTTTTCTCTTGAAAGCACCTGGTGGAGGTTGCTTCAAGCATCCATTGCAAAGTGAGAGGATCTCTTCATCCGAACCAGTCAAAAATCGATAGAAAATTGACAATTAATTTTAGACAGCCTAATACGATCTGAACCAGGGCTGTAGTTCTAGGGGAGGCAGAGAGGCACAAGCTTAATACAGTGGCCTAAAAACACTATAATTGAATAATCCATGTCAGAATCAGCTCCTTTTGGATTTTCATTCGCTTGTTATATGACTTAAATTGCTCGAGTAGGAGCTTACTGGTGATGCTTTGGACTAGCCTCGGACCTTTGCCTCCCCTACCGTTTTTTCTAAACTACGGCCCTGCCACGACTAATTAGTATTGATGAATTGGTTAGGTTTATTACTGTCTTTAGCAGATTTCTATTCATGAAAATGAAAATGCTCAGTGAATTTGTACTAATATTATTATAGCAGATTTAAGCATGTTGCACCAGTGGATGGACATCAGGGATGGCTAAATTGGCCGACACTGATTTACGGCATGCTATGGACAATTTTACCAACTAAAAAGCCCCCAACATATCAGTTGTCCACTGCCAAAAGTTGTCAATATCCACTTATAACGGCAATATGAATAGAGAACATCAAACTCATGCAGGTGGTGAAAGGTATCCACATGAATTTAAAAAAATCATGTTGACATCATCATTGAGAAAACACATAACCTACTGTACACTCTTATCTATTTTAAATACTCTGGGCTTCCTGTACCACGATGAAGCAGTTGTCTGTGGCTTGAATCAAATCACTCATTACCTTAGCTTGTCCCTCATGTTTGTCCATGCTGACCAAAACAACAAAACAAATGAATTTATAAAGAGATTGATGGTACTACACCCTCAGAGTATTGACTTTGAAGAATGCCTATCTGAGAAGAACATAACACCGATCATCAACTGCTGAGCATGGCAAACATGCAGTTCATTGAATATGTCTGACCAGGGAGAATGGTCTGACGCCATGAAATGCAGTATTTACATGACATGATGGCACATTCAAAACTATGCTCCAGTGACAGAAACGTGAAAATCCACACACTGCTAGAACAAAACCTAGAGCAAGAACAATGCTAAGACCAAAATACTCCATCATGCTCTTCTCGAACAACCGTAGGGTAATATTTTTAAACATACAATCTCCTCTAAACCTGAATATGATTTTCCTCTATTACTCTACAGCTCTCTGTTCTTTTCAGTTTTTGAAGATTAGTAATGGATTGGTTTACATCTTAAGCGCATTATATTTTTACTGATATGGGAAATATCTTTCTTTATTGTTCTGACAGCGATATCCCCTTGCAGAGACGTTCTATTCTTTGTAAGGATGATTATGTTGATACTGGGGGGTCTTTCAATTAGAAACAGCCAAAATTGTAATCTGATCGCTCACTCACTGAGTGAGCAATACTTGCTTGGCTCTCGCTTTCAGATCGCTCAGTCACTTGATGGAACTATATACATTCTAGATGAGCGATTTGAGAGAGATTTTGTCTCAGATTACAGGGTTGTCTTCTCTCATTCTCCCTATTGTAACTAAATTGCATAGAAAACCGGTGTATAGGGAAATTAAGTATTTTACCACACATAATATGCAATTCGGATTATGAAGACAATATCCGATATAAATAGGATTTTCAGACTGCGCTAAGTTTCCGGAACATGGAGAATTTTTTTGTGATTTTCTGTTACTAAGACCCTGGACAAAAGCAAACTTATGCACCAAGTTGCTGGATATAATCCATTATTGCAATTGTTATCCACTCACTTGGTAAGTCTATCATCTTGTAGATTAAGCTTTTTAGCCAATTGCATACTCCTGGGAAGTTTACAAGCCAACTATAAAATCCTGGGTTTTCCACACTCACAACACAACTCTCTTTGCTACTGATTGATGACACCACACAGTGTAATATGTTACAACAATGACACACACTCACAGATTCGACTCTGCCAACAACCTTTACATTGGTTGCTAGCTACTTTCAGGGGCTAACTTTACTGGGAACGACCACATGGTCATTTGGAATATAAATAACTTGACTTTTGCTTCCATCAATCATCAATTCAACAATGAATGAAATGGATCATTCAAATAATAATAATTCATCATCTGATCTTCTCCAGTTTGCAAGCACAGTGCCAACACATTTGTTGTCAAATTCAAAGCAATCAATTCCATTAAAAATCTGTGTGTTCCTGCTAGCAAACTCATCTGAAATCAGTCCAAAAATAACAGTTCAGTGAGCTTTGCTAAATCCTAGAAGAGGTTATTACTCTACTCACTTGATGAAGTGGCAACCTTGTTTGTGATGAGATACCTAAACAAAGAGCCAGTAGAGCTGGTATTATTTCTTGGTAACATGAGCACTTTGAACTGGGAGCAATGCGTGGTGCCAATGTTGTAAAGTAATATGTAATTGAGCTATGCATGTGAACCAGACATGCCGAAAAAGAACAACTTAAAAATGAGCATATTGCTCCGGCCTTGAGCTTGCACCCCTTAAGACTCTGTTGGGCAAGCATACCAAGTGAATTTTTATATAGAAAACATGAAGAGATTCTTCATTATCAAGGATTTAAAAGATAGGTCTACAGATATCAACCTAGGTTTTAGGATGTTACACCCATACCCCTATGCATTTCTACAGATTATTGAGCTCATTATTGTAATGATGTCCTTTTTTTAGGTACAAGATGAACCATTATACGTCAGCCACGCTGACGCCGCCACCAGCACATCTGAGTGGGTTGGGGCATACCCCACCACCCCCTCACATACAGGTACACTCAGTCTCAGGATCTACAGCTATCCACACACCACCTCCAGCTCATATGAACCTGTCTGATCATCGATCATCTCCAGGTAAATTAAGTCTATTTAATTGCTTGTGGGATGGGTAGTCCTAGACTGACTGTGGATTAAGTCAGCTGTTCACTGATGGCCTTGCTCCCACAGTCATTTTGCTAGGTTCCACATCACATCTCAATAGTTTTCTTATGTGCTTCAATGATGCAATAAGTTATGAAACTAGTGGAAGGAATTTCAAACAGTTGATTGATCGGTAAAAGAGCTCATACATTGAAAGTATAATGTGCAAACCATTCCTTGCAAGTTTGAGAAAAGAAATATGCGAGCTCTAGTCATAGAAGTCTCCTTCCGGCATGAGGAATGGTGTGATGCCTGATTGTTAACTAAGTTAGTTGCACTCTTAACTCTTCAATGCTGTATCTTCTCATTTAGGTCTACAGTTATTGGGACATGTTGCAGCATCACCACAGTTAAGACTGCACACAACCCCTTCGCCTCACTTATCCGCTCACTCCGCCACTGGCTCCCCATCACACCACGGACTGCTGACAATAGAGAGGCCGACTAGCAGAGAATCATACAGCATGACACCACCAAGAGCTCAAGTTTTTCCTGTGAGTCCCTAAGTAGCCAATAGATGGAATCATGTTTGCATTATTGAAACTTTGTGAATAGTTTTGGTTAGTTTGTTTGGGACCACCTGGATAGCTCAATGCAATAACTTCAAAGCCACTCACAGTTCATTGGCTGATGAACTTATGAACTGTAGTTTACAGCAGTCTAATATGCATAAACTTACTCTATGAGTAATCTTGAAGGAAGCTTGTCATAATATTCCGATTATTTCAATTTTACAGCATGCTGGAATACAGCCTGAATTGATGAAAGTTTTACGACCTCATGCACCTAATACATTAACAATACCAAATGGTCCTGGTGTGACATACACAGGCAGTCCACACCATCCAAGCTCACCTAATTCTCTAAGCCTAGGCAATAGCCTGTCATTACAACAGGCTGTATTATTCCAACAACAGCAGCAACAAGCTGCTGCCGCAGCTGCTGCTGCCGCCACACAGACTTCTATAGCTAATCAACTGCACCAACTTCAATACCTACAGGTAGGCTACATGCATAAAGTTATCATATATTATTATTATTATATTATTATAACTCTATGGCTACATGAGATAAATTTGAAAAGTGTATGAAACGAGGAGCAGAGCAGTATGTTGAGGTAATGCTATCTAGAATTTCAGGTACTTTCTGTCCTCAGTGCAAGCGGGGATTTTATGGAGAGAAAAGCTAGTTATTAACTGTAGTAAAGGAGTGTCCTTCATTTTGTTGGTTTGACTGACAAATTACGTAAATGGGGCATGTAGGTGCCTTATATGCATTTGAAATAAATTCCCAATAGGTTGTGACTTGGCAGGAGAGTTGATGCTAGTTACCATCCATACTGAAAACATAATGATTGTTTTTTATCTATGCAGCATTCTGCAGGATGTATTAATGTAGGCACTCTGGAACTTTGTGAATATCCTTGATATCCTGAAAACAATCTAGCAAACTTGCAACCAATTTATTTACCATTTTATGTCCTGGTATCATTACAGGCCATGCAAGAGCACCAGCACCAACAACAGCAGCAGCAACAACAAAGGCAGCAACAAGTAGACAATACTCAGCAGTTACTACGTACAGTAGAGAGTCAGATAAACACTTCTGCTGCTGCCGCACAACAGAGTATGGTAAATCATCACCACCAGTCATCCCCAGTATCAGCGGCAGCAGCGGCCTCCTCTGCGGCGGCTGCAAGGTATTATCATCACCAACAACAGAACAGGCATAATGAGACACACCACTTACAGAACCATAATACGCAGTCAGTAGCTGTATCAGCCGCTGCCGCCATGTATGGAGATTACTCGCTGCCGGCACCAGAGCCTTCACCGCATCAAGAGGTAGGAGAGAATCACACTGGCGTCGATACTGCAATATAACCATGTGTATCTTTGATCGTTATAATCAATTTAGAAAGAGTACCTAATATGTACCCGCCCCTAATTTGAAAAATTGCACTCGGGTCGTCACACCAAATTCCTTGTGATGGTACTCATGCTAAGTGAATTAATTCACTCTCTATCGATCAGAGATATACATGCAATAGTATATCACATCATCAGTGTGGCCTTGACATCCTGCTATGGTTACTGCAGAAAGGGCTATGGCAATGGCTATCACATCATAATTGAAACAAGATTAAAAATTCAAGCCAGGTCATGATCACGCTGGTAGTCAGGTGAATGTTCGGAGAGTGGTTCAACGGTCATACTCACCTGTGAAGCCACAATCTTGGAATGCATTGAGTACCCCTGTGCAGTTGAGGCCGAATCTAGTCAATACAATAACTTGAACCTATGTAGCATTATTGTGTTGTCAACGAAACTTTTACAAAGGTTATGGGCTGTTTGTAGTTGAAGATGTTGGCTAACATTGCTAGTACGGAGCTGGGTTTACTCAACAGCCAGGCTGGTGCTGGGTCGACTACCACTATAGAACAAAACAATAACAGAATTAATCAGCGGTCGAACGATGACGACGGTGTGGTATGTTCAGTTAGTACGCTAGTTCCGGAGAGTAGAACTAAGGTTTCATTGAGTTTATGTGGTTATTATTGAGATCATTGATGAAATTCTCGAGAATTTTGCCACAGATATTGACCTGATTGTATTCAGGTCAGTTACCTTCAGGTCAAGGTGATAAACACTACTTTTTATGATGGTAATATTAGTGGTTTGTGATAGAAGTGGCTGGTTTTATGGTAATGATATGATAAGTGGTAATAGTTTGATGAATAAGATATGAAAGAGATGTAGTCTTTTTTGGGCCCAGGATAACATGTCCGATCCTCAGTCACTCAGACATAAACAGTTAAACACAATTATTGACTGTTTCTTGTAACTGTTTGGTATGTTAAAATAATATAATATAATAATTGGTATGTTTTTGTTTTGTAGAGAATTCTAAATCAGAGAATACACAATCTGAACAATTTTCCATCGACAACACCATATGCCTCCTCATATCGATCTCGATCCATAGCTATGCAGAGGGCAAGGTAGGTAGATGTACCATCTAAGTAACAGGTGCTTCTTGGCTGGCATGAAAATGATCTCCTCTGCAGTTTAAGCTTGGCACCCCAAAAATGCTAGCTCAGGACAATACTGTTATGCTCTCAGTGTTCACGTTTTGGAGTTGTGTTATGCCGCCATGACAGCTAAGCATACCAGGAGTTGCACTCACCATTGCAATTACATCATTGCTCTGAGCTTCAGTTATCCTTGGAGTTGACTTTCCATGAGAATAATTTGAGCAGTTCAATAAAGCCACCTGATATATCATTGATATTTAATTTGACAATTTTGGTACTACCTGATTGTAAATGTGTACCTAAGCTAAACCCTTCTCAACTATAGCAGTATAAATTTGTAAAAGTGAATGACTTACTCGTCTCTTCTTTTACACAGGGCCGTTTCTATCACTGGTGCAGCCAAATCATTAGATATACTGCGTGAAGTCATGCAGACTACCATCAACTCAGAAATCCAGACAATAGTAGATAGGTATATTAATACCTATTTCCGTCCCGCCTTGGAGAACATTAGAGAGAACAGCGGTCCGACCTCAGTTAGCGAAGAACACATACAGTGCATGTGTCTCAAGATTTTGGAAGAGGTGAGATGATGACCTAAATTAGCCTGTCTTGACAAGCTTTGTTTGGTGGGGGATGGGTTCCCCCCAAAGCTTGTCAAGACAGGCTAAATTAGGTCATCAAACAAAGCTTGTCAAGACAGGCTAGACCTAACTCTACCTGTGTACAATTGTACCGTAAAACCTCATAATACAGTCTCCAGCCTTATGGATGAAGGTGACTTGTAAAAAGATACATGGAGGCGCGGCTTAGATCCGAATCGTGTTTTCCTTTTTTTGGCCATAGATAGTGACTTATTTGTAAAAAATTATCACAGAGGTTATGTCTTTGGAATGGTTCATAAGTGGTTGTAAGTTCGAGGTGACTTGTAAATACGAAAAAAAACTATTTTTGAAAAAAGCAATTCACATATATAAGTCTGGTGACTATAAGTGAGGTTTAGCGATAGAAAACTAACTATCATTTGTTCAGACAACTTGTTATACTTCACCATCTATAAAATCAAGTTAATAAGTAGAAAATGGTTTGTATTCAGGAAGCAAGAAAATGTCATCTTTATTAGACAAAAGGCAAATAAACCATCATAAATTGACCCAGAACATTCAACAATTTTCTAATAGTAATCAATTTTACATTGTTCATCTTTGTTCTCTACTTTACTAACCTACTTTATCAGCCCGTCTAAAGCTGATGGTAACACAAATTACATTTTTATTCTTCTGGCTGTAATAGATCTAGTGTGGTGCTAGTGTACCCCATTATGTGAGAAATCATGGCAAAAATATGCTGAATTGAACTTTTTCCCCAGATCTTGGTCATTGTGACAGCCCATGACTAATAACTTTCTGAGTAAATGCACCTCCAGATTAATTGTATACATAAATGCATGTGGCAGAGTTGCCATATGGTACTTTTTTCTCATGCGTAACCGAGATTGGTTTTCTTCTACCGTCTTGTTGTTTTGTTTTTTACACCAACACGGCATAAAAAAAGAAGACTGTATGCCTCTTTTATCTTCCTCATTCATAACCTCAGATCAGCTGCCCCATGTTTAGGCACCTGATGCTTAATTATGTTCTTTTTGCAGGCGAGTCGGATGTACATGGGGTCGAACGGTCTCAGATCTAGAAGTGTAACACCAGACATTCCTGATAACTTTTCAGACGCTGGCAGTATAGCAAGTGAGAGGCCCAGTCGACCAAATAGTGCCAAGGTAAACTTACTTTTTTCTATCTGTTATCAGCGTACTAACAAGAAAGATTTATATTTTCAAATTTAAAGCTTTGTTCTCAGTATCAATGCTAAAAAGGAATTATTTACATTTTTCCAATCTAGATTTAACATTGTTAAAGATCACACATATTATGTAAAGGTTGATTACTATTCGAGTGGAAAAATTATTCTCACTCTAATGGAGTAATTATCGAAAATTGTCTCAATACAGGATCTGATTTGTACTTTTCCTCATGGTGGCGCCCTGATAAAGATTGGCATTCAGATCTTTTTGTAGCAGTTGGCTTGCAGTTTCGGCATACACCATGTTTTATGGCTGTTATGTCAGAAAATTATTATAACTCAGTTTGGGTTAGAAGTTTAGAAGCACTGAAAACAGCACTGAAAACAGACTTAGTACTATATAAATGATGCAATGCGTTGATACAGGTATTAATGTTACATGATGGCCTGAAAATGACTTGATATCACTTCATCATAAACCATGCTGTTCTATTTTAGCTACCTTTTTCATCTCGGTTAAAGAGAAAACCACAATCAGATACAGAGTCGGAGGGAAGCACACACAAAAAAGGCAGGGTGAGTTTATCACAAACTTACTCAAAAAAGCTTTTTCAATTCTATATATTCATCATCTAATCTTCGCTATATTGCGCAATATGATCATTATATTTAACTGTTGGGCCAGCGAAACTGAAACATTAGATCTGTGTCAGAAGAAGCTTCGTTGAGGGAGAGAGGGGTTTAATTGTAAAAATTACAATTTATTGAGGCCCACCAAGGTTATGAGGCAGGTGTTGCAGTTATAATTAAGTTGGTTTCCAAAGATATGATATGATGTGTTGTAAGGGAAGGATCAACTTTGATTTGTGGACTTCTGCTGTTAACTGAGGGAGTCAAAAATATGATACATGTATATCAGTTATTCAATATGTCAATTTGTTTTTCAGAAAAATCGGGTGAGGCCGGAAGAGATTCCATTTTATTTGTAAAAAAATCGGATGAGGGAGCTGACACAGACCTAATGTTTAAGTTTTGCTTACCTAACAGGCAGTTCCTCAAATATTTAAAATTTCCAAATTGAATCAAAACAAAATTTACATCTGCTAGCTATCCTTTGAAATACATCTGCTACTATTAAGACTAATGACTAGTAAATATAGCATTATAGAAACCGGTAACAAGTTCTTCTTTCCATTTCAACTGCGCATTTTCTTATTATTTATCGACCTATGATGTACACAAATTACTCCGTGTTATTTATAGAAGCGAGGCCGCAATGCAGGTGGGATAGGACCCTCAAGTTTGGCTAAAGTAGTGAAAAGAGAAGGACCTCGATGGGATCCAGCTAGACTGAGCAGTGAGCAGTCACTTTTCATCATGGGTTCTAAAGCAAACAAGTAAGTTGTTAGAACTCTAGTTTCGAATTATCTGATTGGCCCCATGATTTAAATCGTCCTAGGAAACAGAGTAATGATTCAAACAATGTAGCAACCAGTAATATGGAATGTCCGTGAAGAGGGCTACAGAGTCGTAAAACTCTTTTAATGATCATGCATATTGTGTTTTGGTTGTAAAATGTTCGCCAAATTTATTTGGTAAGAAGACTGTTTGCATCAGGTATAATGCTAGCATAACAAATAAAGTGCCAAAAGATAACATCTTACTTTTTCCAGGGCACTCGGACTAGGAAACACAAGAGGAAGAATATACTTGAAACATCCAGACATCTTCAAGGTAAAAAAATAAACATACATAGTATCACTTCTAGTCACTTATTCCTGGAATCATACTGGCATGCCATGATATCAACAAATTAATTTGTAAACAACTATTGTTGGCTGCAAACTTACAGGATCTAAATAAACACATAAATTCATTCATATTGGGAATAGTGCTCACAATGAAAACTTGTTGTTAAGTAGACAACTCCAAATTGAGTCATTTTTTAATATTTGCACTTGTTTTTATCATTGTTTTGTAGTATACCGGTGATTCTGATGATAAGTCATGGTTGCACGAGAATCACAAAATGCCTGTGACCGGTGGTAAAGCATACATGATGATATTTGAGGACATCAAAGACCTGGCATCCACCGCAGATTATAGGTGGGTAAAAGTCGTAGCCGAGGTTTCCAGACTCTTGTATCTGATTACATCACTACTCTGTCACTTAGCCAAAGTGCAACAAAATCCTTTTGGCCTACCAGATATTTTCCTGTTCTGGCCGGGAATGAAGAGTGAACTGGGATGCATTGTGTTCAAGTCTGTCTAAAAGTAATTTTTTTAGATATAATGTACCATATAGGCTATATGATGACCTTTTCCAAGTTGGATGAGTGAGCAATACTAGGTTTACTGAAGTAACAATGTTATCCTATGTGTTGGCTCTGATTGATTCGGTTGGGGTCTCACTCCACCCAAACAATCAGAGCCAACATATTTTTATTTACCTTTATTTTCAAACTTATCTGCTTTGTAGAAATTCCCTAGAAGAAGCACATCTGAAAGGCTTCTCAGTACCCATGTGGATGAGGGAGAAAATGCAAAAAGCCATGCAGCTTCTGAGAACTGATAATAATCCATCTGTGGCTAAACCTAAACCGCTAGCAAGCATCAATCAACAAGTAGGTTCCATGGGTACATATTGGATCATGCGGCCCCCGACCCAATTTTATGCGGCCCCTCACCCATTTGAGAAAATCGCGTAGTCGCATTTTCACCCCTTTATTTATTACATTCCTCATTTGTACAATAATAAGGAACGCTCTATATCTAGTCACAGTATTTTGGTATTCCCTAACCATTGCATTTGAGTGAGCTCCAATAAAGAAATTCCCCACTGCAGAGATGAAAAATAAATACAGGACAGTAATGACTGGCAACCATCTAATGCAGCAACTAAGACTGACCACTTCATCAACTAAGCCTGACATTGATCGCATTGTAAAGAACAGCCAGTGCCAGGTTTCGCACTAATATGTGTATGTATCATGTCATACAGGCCTTAGTGAAGCATTTGAAACTGTGACCTATTTATGTGATACGTGTCATGTATATTCCATAAAATAAATTTACTGCATGGAATACTGCACACCCATATATGAAAGTTTGATTTATGGTGAGAATGCGGCCCCCAGGGACATTGCAATATGCAGATGCGGCCAGCTCAATGAAAAGGTTGGGCACCCCTGTATTAGATAAAGAATGATCCAGGGGGCCTTTTAATTAGATACAGCAAAAAGTACAATCTGATCACACACAATGAGTGAGTGATACCTGCTAGTGTCTCGCTCAGAAATCGCTCACTCATTGATGGAACTATAAACATTCTGAGTGAGCGATTTTGTCTAATTGAAAAACCAAGTTAGCCATAATTTTGAGCGATATGATAGTGATAATTCGCTTTAGTAAAGCATCGCTCTTCCTAATTGAAAAAAACCCTAGTTTGCCTGCATTCCCGTTTGCTCCCTTTCCACTGACTGCGGCTGATCAGTGGGTGGTAGCAATCCAAAACTGGCAAACTGGACCAAACTTGATCTAGGTATATTTATATTTACCTCAACTTTCATTATTCGATGAGAATTCAGTGACATATTTATTGCAGATTTTATATTTACTCATCATGATGAGAGAATTTTTGTGCTGGTGGAATGCACGATGACAATTGTAGCTTGGATTATCACGACAAGGAGGATTGAGACATGGGTCTTGTTGAAAGCGTGTGATAAATCATTTTTTTCTCAATTATTTTCTAGGAGCAATATGACGGAGACTCAGATAAGAATGTGCCATTTAAAAGTGCTGCCAGCAGCAGGAAATCCCTGTCAGATACCAAACTTGGTGTGGTGAGTCATATATCTACATCTGTGACCAATTTATTTCATTCTGTTATACGGATCAAGTGATATACTAATGCATGTTTGTCTCTGATCGAGAGAGTGAATTAATTTATAAGAAATTTGGTGTGACGTCCCGAGGTCAATTTCAATAATAAGGGGTGGGCACATGAGC
This sequence comes from Membranipora membranacea, assembly GCA_914767715.1. Lineage (NCBI taxonomy): Eukaryota > Metazoa > Bryozoa > Gymnolaemata > Cheilostomatida > Membraniporidae > Membranipora > Membranipora membranacea. Next base: position 16,953,788 of record OU612068.1, read on the forward strand.
AATCAGAGAAGCACATGATAATTGTGTCCTCACTATGTCAGTGTGGGTTGAGTCATATGTCTTCATTGTAGCAATTTATTTCAAGCTGCCGGCCATGTGTGTTCCAGGCTCCAATGCACCACTGTTGCTATCCCATGGTTATACACTGCACCTGACAAGTGTAACATTTTTAAATATTTTGTGTTGGTTCATTTTATATTAAAACACATATTGTCCATTAACCTTACAGCCATCGCCAGCCAACACAGAAGAGATGGAATTACTCTCCAGTGAAGAGCAAGAGGAGCAGCCTGTATCCCCTTTTGGATCAGCTGAAGACTACGCCCCTGTATCGGCATCGTCCTTGAAAGATCCCTCTAACCTGGTTATGCCTCTATCAAATGATAGATTCAGTCTGTCATGAGTCGAGTGACACTTTTTTTTATAAAATATATATCACTATTTTGATGTAAATCGATCATGTCTGTATTTATATATATTTAGTAGGTAGTCTATGTCGCTCAATGAAAACAATATTGTATAGAATTTTATGATGGACAAAATTAGGTTTTTTATGCACAGATCTTTTATGTTTATCTTCTGGATTGATTCTTACGATATACACACTTACATTATGACACATTTATATGTTTCTGTTGCATTTGGCTGAAAGGTTGCAGCTGAATCATAGCCCAAAATCTATCGTTATTTTTCCTCACCGGTTGGTCACGACCCAAACTGCTTATTGTGTTGTCCAATATACAGATAGAGTTTTATTTGAATTTTTAATGAATTTCGCCTAATACACCAGTCATTTTTCACATATCTTTCCAAATAGTTATTGTTTGTTGAACGGTGGTAAGCCATCAATTGTATTTTAGGATACAAAGACATCACAATGAACGTTCTTTTTCTTTTATATCATGGAGGATGTCTGCTTTTTTTGAGAGAGAAAATATGTAAAAAGTTATATTTTTTAAATATTATGTTACATGCATTAGATATAACTGTGATATCATCAGAGCATTATTGCTTTTACTTTATTGGCCCTTGCAATCAGCTACATGTACGATGTATTCACTGTTGCTCCACTTTTCCTCTATAGCTAAGTATTTTTAATAAGAGCTGCCAACGCAGACTACTAAATATATACATAGGTGAATTATATATTAACCCATTGCACTTGCAATTGCTTACTATCACTAGCACTAGCACTTCTCTCGGTGAAACCAAGCAATCCATGTAACTGCCATAGCTATTACTCTCTCTAAAGGTTATGCAGTGGTCATCTATGTTTTTAACTCTCATTATGGAGTGTTGAAGCTTACTATGTCATCATTCCATTGAGGATTTATCATTATCAGAAGAGCGGGAAAGCGAAGAACCACTACCCAGAAAAGGATATCCTTCTTAGTACAAATTGAGAAGTTATCCCCTCATTTAATACAAAGAAAACATAACTCCTACTTCATTCATAGCTTGAGAGAACAATAGCAGGTGGTGATAATTAAATATGTATATGTTAAATTGACTTTACTGAATCACCCTGTCAACAATTTGATGTAACTTTCTTGGGCTAGGAGTTTGGCAGAATGAATCAAAACAAGCTGCTGTGGAAAGAAATAAAAAATTAAACTTAGAGCATTAATTGACCTGAGTAGTCCTTCAAGAATTCAAGTAAGTATAACCAAGGGTAGCCCTTCTTAAGATTTTAATGATAGGGATGGAGCCCTTATTACCCAATCTGACATTACCACAAGTTTTGTGGCTTAGATAAAGTTCGAGAGACAGAGATGAGAGTGAGTGGAAATGATGGATTTCCATCTTCAAGTTCAATTCAAGCCATCCCCAAACAAATACAGCCCCCTCCTTCCCCTGTAGTATGCTGCTTTAAAAAATATGTTGTTGTCTACATTATGTTATGTTGATGAGGGCCGAAAGTGCAAGTACATTGAAAAGGCTGTGATAAATGCCCTGCTGTTAGTCACGGTCAAGTTAGTGTTATATATATACTTACTTGTACTCTACCACAGATTGTTTACCAGCTAGATTGGAAATGTATCTTCGTCTAGTGCTTGTGTGCGTCATTTCCCTTCAAACCAGTGCTCAACAAGTACTTTTCGCTGGTGATGATTATCAAATCAAATTTTCTGAACGCAAAGTAGACCCAGACCAACCCAATGCTATAAGAGCGTTCATAAATGGAAAGGAGCAGAACAACACTCCCTCAAATGGTAGGTTAAACCATTCATTCGTTATCATCATTCAGCTGATTGATAGTTCTTCTGATACGACCTCTAACTGTGCCACGTTATAGAGAGCATAGGCCTGTAAAACACACCTCATATGCAATCCTCATACCAATGCACCTGCATAAAAAACTTTGGTATCAGCAAACTTTCAATTTTATAACAGCACATCTGACACCATTGCCAATACCGTGCATAGTTTATACTAACTCAGCTTCATCCCTAGGCAGCTGAGTTTTCAGAACACTGCCAACTTAAACCACAGGGACAAATTAGGCTGATCTTGATTCAGATGTATTTGACTGCTGTACAATGCACGCTATTGTCCATTTTATTTGTGACAGGTGATTGGTATATTGAAACTGGATCTGAATCATCAAATGATTACCTCATCCTGAAGAATTCAAATGTCAGCAGAACACCAACACACTTTGATTTGGAGGTCAGATACAGAAACAAAGAAATTACAAATACAACTTATTATATCCTGAATGTAGATATTACAGATAGTTTTACTATACCATCTAACCCAGGTAAGAGTTGCTGTTAGTTTCCATCATCTTTGCTTTTTAGTTGCGCGTTCAATCCGAATAAAAACTATATCTGCTCCCATAATATGCTAGCACGGGTTATATGAAAGTCTGATCTTCCCCATGTTGGTTATTTCAGGGCTCTATCCAAATCCAGCATAGAAGATTGGGTCCTTACATGCTCATATTTATGGGTTAGTTAAAAGATGCTGACCATAATCATATTCTGACAAACTCGTGTTTTCTTACAGAATTGTATTTTATAATCATTACCTATCAATACCTTTCTGTAGATGCAGAGTCGTTTACCTTACAATGTTTGTTTGGTGAAAACCCTGATTTCTCCCTCAAAGAACTTTTTTGGGGAGTGCAAACCGGGTTTGGATACAGCTTGGGGAAAGATTATGTAAAGAGTGGAGCTTACAACGTGTATGAAGAGAGAGAAGATAATACTATCAAGTTCACTGTCGCCAAATCGGGTGGGTCGTTTTAAAAAAGTTTGTATCCCCTTAGATATAGTCCTTGTGTGGATTGCTTTGTAACCAAAACATGAATTCTCATGATGTCTGAACAGATTTTTATTACTTCGCAAGCCTTATCCGATTGTGTTAGTTAGTTCATCATGTGTTTGCTGTCCATCATGGCCGATGATGACGTCTTTCGTCTTCGAATCAGTTGTCTCCAATCATCTCTGCTTCGGGAGAGGCACTGCCCAGATCCAAGGGGATGTCCCAATCTTACAGGTTTTTTTTTATAATTGTGTAGCTGATTACATAAACATGTTATACATTATTATTTATTATATCATATTGAAGGAGTAATATATCATCCCAGGTCGGGTTTAATTGTAAATTTTTGTTTATTTAAGATTCTAAACTGATGTACAAAAGGAAAGAGTCCCTGGCAGCATATTCAGGTAACCTTTTCATGAAATGAACATCAATATCAGTATGAGTAATATCAGGCTATAATTGGACTGATCATTTATCTGCTAACTCAGCAAGTACTTTATTAAATGGGGTTAAAGTGGGATTAAAATCGCAAGTCTGTCTCTACCTGAAGACTGAGAAATAACAGTGCCTTGAGGGTGCGGCTGCCGTATTCGGCGCCAAGTTGCTCTCAGTTTGCAGGCAGGTAGGACTCAAACCCAAGACCTCCAACGCTTGCACGTTAGCTACCTCCTACTGTAATACCAATCTTTTATTATGTTTAATGTCTGCATAGTTGTAGAACACAATCAGTACCAATTCACTTCCAAATCTGGTTTTGAAGAATTGCCTTTAGATGACTGGTAATCTTTGAACAACAGAACACCACTAATAAAGTAGCCTGAAGCCCAAACTTAACTTACACTTGTAGGTATATATGGGTGTCACGTGGTTGTTACAAAAAAGACTGGTTCTGTGCACCCGGTCCGTGCAACTAAAAATGTGACTGTGTATGCTATGCCCAGAGTCGCAGTCTACCAGAAGAGAACTCAATTCTTGTCTGGTGAAACTGTCACCATAGAATGTGTAGTAGATGGATATCCACTACCAAATATAACATGGAGATTTGCCTTGAGGCAGAAAGCAGCACTAAAGACATTGGCCAAAGCAGGTGAGTAAATATACTGAGTAGAAGTAGGACTAGGAGTAGGAGATGGCTCAGTTGGTTAGAGCACCGTTCCTTCTATATGCAAATGTTGAAGGTTGTGGGTTCGAATCCAACTGCAGTCCATTGACTACTTGATTAGGTTGGCCTCCAGGTGTGCTCTGACCTGCCTGCAAACAGTGAGCAACCTGTTGCAGATATTGCGCCCTTTCCACTAAGTCATTAAAATTTCGCCGCCCATGCTTTAGGATAAGACATCTGATTTGAATCAACCTTTAATCAACTTTTAATCAACCTAATAAGGAAGACAATGTATTCATCTATACAGTCTTCAAAAGCCAATATTGAGTATGGTTATAGGGTTATAGGATTGGAAATATATCGCATCGGTTGCATACTTTGAAGTTGTCTTCTTGTACAGAATGAGAGGACAATCAAATGTCATTTGATATGAAAATGAGAACCTCTTGCAATAACCTACAGCTTTTTATGCAAGGAGCCTTCCTGGTTTATGCTTGGTCTGTATGACATACATTCTGGCAAAACTTTTCTTCTGTTGCAGTTGGAATCGGGAGCGATAAGGAAAAGCATATAATTGAGAGGGACTATACTTTAGTGGGCGAAAACAAATTCAATGCTCGTGTGGCTTCAACACTTTCTGTTACTGACCTAGATAACCATGCCGATCGTGGCCTTTACTTGTGCAAAGCCCAAAATATATTTGGTATGGATGAGTCCCACTACTACCTGAGAATTCGATACCGCCTGGCTTATCTCATCCCATTGGGCGGTATTGTGTTCCAAGTCTTTGCCTTGGTTGCCTGTATTACCTTCTACAAGATGCGGGCAAAGGATTTTAACCCTGAAAAAGAAGTTGCAAATAAAATAAAGCGACAAAGATTACTTCCGGATCAGACAAACTCGGGATCTAAGGTAGATGCACAACGACCAGCCAGACTTGCATCTAATCCTCACACTGACCCACTGAGCCTAGGGGAGATCGAACAGAACACCTTCAAGCCTTCTGGGAGCCCTCTAGCTGCTGACGTGAGAACTGGCTACAGACCTCACGAACTGTCCGGCAAAATTGACGAAGAGAAGGAGTTCAGAAATTCCCAGTAATCAGGAATTGAAAGATAAATGTGCCTTGTGGTGATCAAAAAAAGTTATCATCTGGGACTAACAGTGGCTAAAATAGGATCTTAAGATATACTACACGTACACACTAAATACTATGGGCCTATTTGCTCTTTTTTGCTTTTTTACTACCAGCTTTGATCTGGTAAGATGATAAATGTTGTTTTTCTGTTTGCTGAGATTCAAAAGTCACAATACCACTAAGTCTTCTCCTGGCTGCTACGAATATGACACGGGCAACTTAGTATATACCCTAGTCCTATTCCGAAAAAAAGGCTTCTTACGATATACCCAACTACACACTAATAAGCCTATTCCCTCGCTTCCTTTTTCCGAACAAGTCCTGATCTGGTAAGATGATAAAATTTTGGTTTTCTTTTTGTTGAGATACTACTAATTTCTTAAATTTTTCTCCTGGATTAAATGTTTGGTTCAAGCAAAACTCGACTCATTTAATTTTTTTCACAGCCTGATAGAACTTGATCAAACATGATCAAAATTAGTTGTTTTGTCATTTAATTTTTTTATTTTCATGATTAATTGGCAGAATGAATAAATACAAGCTGCTTGAGAAATAATAACATTCTTTCAGCAACATAACAGCATCCAAAAGAAACTGTCATTGCTAAGCACTTTGATTGGGAGGAATACATAGGCTCCCAACACAAAATCATAGCAGTTTGAACAGCATATAGTTACAGCAATTGGTTACAGAATTAGCATACTTACAATTGAATTGAAAACAAAATTCAGAATTGTGTAAAATTTGTATAAACATACTAGCTTGAGTTTGGAGCTTACTGATCTAGTCTAGTCCAGTTAAATTCTGGTGGTTTCAATGACGGTATTATGGTGTATATTGAAAGGAATTCGATTTTTTCAAATTTCTTATCCTTTTATTCTCTCCTTCTCCGTCTGAAGCTTGACCCAAAGTGCTCTAAACCCATGCTAAATAACCTGTAGCAAAATGGGGATAATCGGCGTCAATGCCACAGTGAAGTAATTCTCTCTGATCGCGTTCCTATTGGGTGTATCGTCCCGGTGAATTACGATTTTGGTAGAACTGGCCTGCATATCCCTTTCCTCTGTGCATCCGTTTATTAGATTGGCTCTTTGATTATTATTATCCTTAATCAGACAGTACGCTGCAATCAAGATAATATCTTAAAAAACTTTGCCATTGGAAATGATAAAGTGGGCCAAATAAAATATTTTTATAAACAAAACAAATGGACAACAGATGATTGTACCGACAGCTCTGTGTGGAGAAAACTCCAAAGCTTGTTACTTTTTCTACTATTCTTTTCTCTTCTCATCGCTGAAATTCCTAACATTACAATGACATCATAAATCACTATAAAACCGTTATCAAAAAGCTCTCAAATCAGTTGGGCACCAGTGGGCGAACAGATCAGGCTTCTTTGTTAAGAGAGGTAAGTTGTTGAAACAGTGTCTTCAACGTATGCTGCTAGTTGCCACATCGCTTCAAGCTGTATTTACTACATATCCCTCTAATATTGTCGGGGATTGTAACATCTGGTGATTATATTCTGATAATTGGTTTTCAGTTCTCATGTTATGATGATTGTCTTTGTACTTGATTTCATGTGAAAAGTATCAGAATAATCTTAGCTTAATTCTCTGAATTTTTTTGCAGGGATCGAAGGTGTGAAAGGTGCTCAACTTTTCGTAAATCTTACAATTACTAAGAAACTGAGTTATAGGCAGTTTATCGATCATAACCTCAAAAGCAGGTAGATATCTATCACTTGTTGATATTTTCAATATTAGTTGTATTTATAATAATAATATCAACACATTTATTGTCAGCAGTATGATACTATAATTAAGATTGCAACTTCTGCTTTGTATTGTTATAAATGTTACTGCTCTGTGTTAAACCTTAGCGTTGTAATCTTTTGACATAATATGCTTCTGTTGTTACGTGATGTGATTGTGATTGTCAGAATATTTTTTTTCACAGGCTGCCGTACTGGCCTGGATATTTATTCTCATGGTTTCTGAAGGCTTTTCATTGGATCAGTAACACTCATAAACTTTCCTGGGTTTGGCGATCTGCAAACACCCATATTGAACTGTGACTCTAGGGGTAATGACCAGCGGTGGACAAATCAGAAAAGTTGCACCAACTGGCATCACTGACCTGAGGATCGAACCCATGACCTTGCCGTCAAGAGTCCTGATCATATCAACCATGCAATCCATTACATACAGGAATGCCTCCAATCACGATCATGGTAAGTTTTTGCATGATGTAGTTTTTAGGAGCTGTTAGGGGAAAAGTTGACTGTTTAAAACATTAGTTAGACTATGGTTCAATCATTTAAATTGGGTTAAGAGTTATCACGCTATGCAATATGACCGGATAAGGTACGTTACATTCCTTGAATTCCAATCACAATAGAATTTGTGAAGCCATACTGAGGAAGGGAAATTAGCTCATACTGATGATTTTTTAAGCTCTGAATTCTGCTGGATCCCTAGATAGTAGTGAGTGTCTTGAATGTTTGATCGCAGAACCATCATTGACGCAACTATGTCTAGCTTTTTTTTCTTGTATAAATGGGTGACTAATCTGCGATCTGGTGCTAATCTTCACCATTATTTAACTACATAGGATTTGATGCATCGATACGCTTGATTAAATCTTATGCATTCTCTTTCCATCACAAGTTTTGAGGGGCTCCTTGAGCAGCATGATTTATTTGGCAAGTGTGCAATGTTTTATTCGTCTCATTTTACTGGCTCATATTACTTGGCTGCTGTTTGCAGGTGCTGAATTTACCAATATAGTACAACAGTACAACACCTCTCAACTTCAACAACACCGACACTACAAGGCTTTACAAGACAAAACAGATAAACCTGAACATAGAGAGGGAGGCCCACAGTGCTGGAGTGATGAGCCAGGCCTCCCTCCATGAACTTGTGAGTAACTATCAAATCCTAAGAGATCATTCAGTGTTCACCGTAGCAATAATAGCTCCTTACTTACATTGATTCTTCTCCTAAACATTTAACCAACTCAGTCACTAATACTTGATAGTGAGAAGAAATTAAAATAAATAATGGTTTAACTTGCAAAATTATTTTAATTTGTTCTTTTTGATATATATTGTATAGTGACCGAGTTTTCTTACTGGAAATAATCCAATTTCAGCATGGTAGCATAATGTATTTGGCTGATAAAACATTTTTTGTATTCTTTTGCATCCTCACATGAATTTTTTTTTATTGACAGTGCCTCACACATGATGGAGAACTGAAATACTCCGAGGGAGGCTGCCATTTGCAGATACACAACACAGATAGTCCAATACACAGAGGGAGGCCTTCCGAGTGCTGGAGTAATGAGATCAGCCAGGCCTCCCTCGATGAACTTGTAAGTAACTATCAAATCATTAGGGATAATTTAGTCTGAGCCCCCCAGACTTTTGCCCGCCGCCGGACGTCCCCCCCCCCCCGTCGTCGAGGTAATTCAGTGTTAACTTTAACAATAAAACCTTCTTATACTTATATTGATACCACTTACTGAAGCTTGTCTGGCGCTGGTTGTAACAATTCATACACAGTAGCCCTAAATTGGTTCTACTCACAATGAATGAAATTCAAATAACAGTTTCATTGATTGTGCAGACGTATGAGTAACTATGGATGAGTTTCATCCCTGATTTGTTGATTTTTTAATACACTTATGTTTCTAAAATCTGCTCAAAAGTATAGGTAAGCTTTAAGAGGGGAAGTGATCCATGTCTACATAGCCTTGTCATGCGGCCACGGTTTTTGTGCTTTTTTGGGACGAGAAAAAGACCAAAAAAAAACAAAAACCATGGCCGCGTGACAAGGCTAATATATCTACAGTTAATTCCATAACATACCTGATGTGTCTTTTATTTTTCTTATAACAGGGCACATATTTGACTATATATCTGGTTGCTGGGAAAGTGGGAGATGAATTTGTGATAGGGAGGCCTTCTACCGCCAGTTAGGCCTCCCAGATCATTATGCAGATGACTTTCTTGGTAAGTTTGACAATAAAAAAAGTATTTGCCAATAATTTTACCACGGAAGCAGCCTGGTTTTTAAATCACTTCCTAATTGTACGACACAACAATTATTTCAGTTTTGGTGATCATCATAATTATTCTTGCTTGAATGAGTTCGTGATTCACTAAAGTACATACACACTGCACTCCATTCCGAAACACAATCAAAACAGTGAAGCCCCTCTGTCCAACACAAACACTCTACTAAACCCTACTAGTCTAAAACTCGGTAATAGACTGGATTGTAAGATTACAGTTATTGCTCATGTTCTGCAGAAGTTTGGTAACAACTCCAAGTATGCTTGGTATGGTCCATTCCCCACTGCAGTCCTTTAATACACACATCATCATAGCATTGTGATGTATCTGCTGACACATCTAAAATTGCTAAATCATTTTTCTATTCACTTTATATTCATTATATACTTCATATCTCACTTCATACTCTATTCATATTTACAGCATCTCACACAACATGGGAAATGGCAAATCTTAAGGATGAGGCTGCCTCATATACACAGCAGCAGAGATCATCCTGAACACAGAGAGGGAGGCCCACAGTGCTGGAGCAATGAGATTCAGCCAGGCCTCCCTCGACAAATTGGTGAGTACTGTTAGGCTGTAGACATGATTCAACGTGAACCATGTTATAAAAAACTCCCTTAATTACCTATTGATATCACTTTCTGAAGCTTGCACTGGCTGGTTACAATTCACAAACAAACGTTGATACCCTCAATGAATAGTTACATCATTGTTCATCCAGTTTTAGGGACACTGGTGGGGTTCACACCTTGCTCCTTTGAAGTGTCAGCTTTGCAATGAAAAAGGTCTCAAGTTCTTAGTTAGGATAGCTTATAGCGTATATTTTGTCTTGAAAAAATGTTTGCCCCATTTAGATAAATATAACACTTGAATAACTTGATGTATATTTTTATTCTTATCACAGGACACTAAATCACAGGAATTTCCTGAGAGAGATAGAGTATGTCTGGGAGATAGATAATAATAGGGAGGCATTCTGGGAAACTACCGTCAGCCAAGCCTCCCGAAGCATCTTGGAGCAAGTTCTTTGGTAAGTTTTGAATGTTACAGTGCGTGTTTTAATAGTACTCAACTCATTATTTCGTACAGGATTGAAATTTAGTGGATCAAAATTTTTGTAATTCTTTACGCAGTCACTTTTTATTCAGAGATTTGAAACATAAAGATGCGGTCATAAACAAGCTGTGATGGATCACCATTGGCAACGACATGATGAAACTGAGGTACTCAATTCGATAGGCTTGTTTCAATCTACATGTCGCTGCATGGTCGTAGTACCATTGTATGTTGGCTGAAACGTTGCAATAATTGATGACTTCTACCTCCATAAGTTGTTTTATTCATTACAGTGACTCTCTCATTTTGATGGTCCACAACACGACTTGGAAAGTGGGAGATATGTTATGATAGGGAGGCCTTCTGCAAGCCGTCGTTAGTTAGCCAGGCCTCCCGAAGCATTTTCTGGAAAATTCTTTGGTAGGTTGAATACCAGTAGGGTTTAATTTAAAGCAAAAATCCAAGTGTTAAACTTGTACTTGGTCTCCTGCTTTCTTCCTTGCTTTCCTTTAGCTTGGCACACACTGCATCCCTGGATCGCCATACACAATCACCTTATATATATCACTACATGATTTGATGGCAAGTTAATCAGGGAATCATGTGAATTAATGAATACTTCCATATAATAGAAACATGAAATAATACTGATGTGTTAAGGTTTTCTGATATTAAATGAAGATTCGCTAATCTAATAAGCTTGATCAATATTCATCTCCATTTGTTGTGTAAATAGATAGGCCTGTATAACTATAGTTGATTGAATAGAATCTATAGTTGACTGTCTACAACTCGAGTTGTCTCCTCTCGAGATGTCACTAAGGGCCGCCATAGTAAAACACTTGATTTCATTAAACCTTCATTAATGACTTTTTACTCATATTTACAGTAACTCACTCATTCCGTGATCAATTGCACATAATCTGGGAAAGCGGGAGAACAGATAATGACAGGGAGGCACTCAGAGCAACCACAGTCAGACAAGCCTCCCGAAGCATCTTTCGACATCTTCAAAAGTAGGTTTGCAGAGTATTTATCAATTATTTCGCTTCCTTTCCAGCCTGTAGTTTTAACGAGATCTTAACTTAACGTCAGTACTTAATGTGGGTTAAAATTGCAAGTGATCTCTCTGTCCGAGGACTGAGAAATATCAGTGCGTTAAGGGCGCTGCCGCCGTATCCGTTGCTCTCAGTTTGCAGGCAGGTCGGAGCATACCTGGAGGGTCATGCGTCATGCGTCATGAGCCCAGTTGTCAGTAGACCGCAGCGGGATTCGAACCCAGGACCTCCAACGCTTGCGCGTTAGAGGGCAGGCGCTCTAACCAACTGAGCTACCTCCTTCTCCTTGCTTTCCTACATTCCTCAGATCATTTTCCTGTTTTCCTACAACTTGGCATTCTAATAATTAGTACTGATGACACAAATGGTAATAATATAATATGTATTTGCAATAAGTTATTTTTATTTTATGAGAACTTAATATAAGAATGAAAAATAATACCATACTATTTTTATTTGAGTTTCTGTCCTTCAATAGCCTCAATTGAAAACAAGTGCTTGTACCATTTTATGTATTTGGTTGAAGCTTATATTATAGTGATTGAAAACTTGTACCTTCGTAAATGGCCTTATTCATATTTACAGGGATAAACATATTTTCGAACAACAAGATTGAGGAGTTGCCTGTCATTTCTTTGACTGAAGGAGCGACTGGTGAGCTTGCTGCCAAGTGGTTTGACATCAACAACAACCACCAGATAACATCAAATCTACAGTGTTATTATCCGCAGGTGATCTTGTGGGTGGCTCTGAAGCTGGCAATGATGAACAGGCAAACCCGGAGTCTTAGTATCTCACATATCAAACATGAGTCAGAGCATCTGTGATTTGTCTTTATTACATCTTGGCTGACCATGTATCAATGTCAGATTTCCCTGACCAACGTAACTTCATGCTCTAATTAGAAGGAGGACTTGCTGTATAAAAAGCTCTTCATTGCATGTACCAAAAAACTTTTAAAAGAAGACATATCTTGGCCACCACAGAAATATCTAACAACTAATGAGTGCGTAACATGACAGTAAAAAATTCACATTTATTATTAACATACAGCGTTGGACTTCTTCTTTTGCCTTGGCTTTAGCTTGTTCAGCCTCGAATTTTTATTTTTAAATTGGTCTTATTCCAATCACCTTATCTCTCTTGCTTCTTCGTCCTTTTATTTACAGATAAATCAATCAATGACCATAGAGCAATATAAGGAGATGTGGATAATGTGGGAGTTCAGTGTAAGTCATTGCAAAGTATTCTATTCTCTAGTACCTGTGTGTAACTAATTATCTTAATCACACTTCTTTAGGACTGATCCTCCATGTTATGTAGGGTTGGCTGTGATAGATTTACAAAGGATGTTTGTATTAGGAAAACTGATCTCTAGGAGCCATGAAATTGACTGAAAGTTGGGCTATAAGATTTGATAGACAGTAGCAAATTTCACCTTAAAATTTGCACTCAGTGTAGAAAAACAAGATTGTTTTCAGATTGAATATTGTGCATGATTATACATTGGTGAAACTGATCTCTAGGAGCCATAAAATTGACCTGTAAATTGCGCTATAAGAATTCATAGACCGCGGCAAAACTTTACCTAAAAATACACACTCTGTGTGGAAAAGTTAACACATTTATCAAATTTAATATTGTTCATGCTTAAAAGCAATCATAAATCTATAATGCCTACAAGCAAGTCATCTGTTGTTAGTATTACTTTGTTGGTTTAGGACGGTCTGCCAGTGGCTTGTTTTAACTGTCATCTTCCCCTCCTTCGAGGGTACTGATCTAGACCTCTCATAGGGTTCAACTTATTAAGCTTAATATGACATGTTCTCTCTATCACACATTTGATTGGTTACATGCGAGTATTGTTAGAACCTAAATATTTCCATTTCAGTAGGCAGCTAGTTAATATCATAGGTTACCATCTGATTCTCGCCTCTCCACCTACATCTTAAGTAACATGGTCTATTGTTACATACCTAGGCCTTGAGTCAGTGATGGGTGTTCTAGATGGCTGCTGTTTCGTTCTGGTGTCGTGTATAGTTATTATTGTTAAGTCTAAGAATAGCTCAGCTTAGGGATAGCTAAGATATCAACTAGACTCCCCTTTATATAATCATCAGACATCTGAAACATCCCATGGTCGCAGATTTTTGGCACTGAAGACCCAAAGTCTATTTGAGTAGCATGTTTTCAGTATCTTGTGCCACTGGTTGTGACTGAGGTTTCATGCTGACAAGGATCCACAGTCACAGCCACGAAAATCTGAGTGATGTACGGCTTAGCGCTTTATAGCATCCTGTACAACTGGTCATGGCTGAGGTTAGAAGGCGATGTCTGATGGTTTATTTAGGGAAGTGTAGCTGCTTTGAGAAAGTACAGAGTAATATTCCATAATGCGCAAAAATGAATCCCGTTGCATGTGAAGTCCCCAGTTACACCATCATCACCTAGTAGTCGTTGTCTAGCTGAGTAGAAAGACGTTTAAGTAAAGTTGCCTCAACATTCTATATTTGAGGTTACTGATTAGGTGTAGCATAGCCTTTGTTGGGATGTCGTCTAACTTCGGCTGTAGTGCTCTTTGCTGACAAAGTTGGTTTTCTGAGGTTTTAATGGTTGCAGAGGATAGTCCCTGTTCATTTTAATTCATGAATGTTGTGATCGCGTATTATTGTCATTTCTGAAGCATAGGTAATATTTTAACTAAAATATGATGAATATGATTTTAAAGGTAATATCTGTTAGCTTTAATAATTTGAACAAGGTAAAAAAAAGTACGGAAAACAACAATAAATTTAGTTTAGGAGAATGTTGATCTCCATAGGTGTGAATTCAACTCAATTATTCTTATAAATATAGAGCAAAAATATGTTAATGAAATTCAAAATTTAATCTCTTCTAGTTTGAACTTAAAAACAGAAAACATTAATAAAATTATAGATAAAAAGAGAGTACCTATCACTACACTATTTTTTTTCTTACCCATTTGTTTGCAGGAATATTGTTTATGAAAATAAACAAGGCGATGTTTCAGTGATATAATATATAATAAAAAAAAATAGTTTTAAAATTGATTGTACAGAGATCATTCACCCATCAGCGTGCAACAGCTGATTTTTCTCTGTTGTATGTTTCTGTAAGCTTGCAGGTAATTGGTAACATTCTGCATTGCATTGTGTGGTCATCAAAACAGACATAAAAAAATCATGGTGGATGTAATATGCAAATTTCATATATAATCTGGCTTCTTTTGATCAGTACGATAGCAATACAGCAATCCCTTGTGTAGTCACCTCAGCCAATCCTCTATAACACAATTAGACTCAGTCCTAACAGTAGAAGTGGATATGATAAGTAATTATATACTTCTACTAGAGAATACTTATTGCTGTGATGACTTACATGTACATGACTACGTTGTTCACATCTTCAATCATTTTTTTGGTCTATAAAAATATCCTGACCATCATCTTACAACAAATTATCTGATGGTTACATTGTGTAGAGATGTGATTTATTTTAGAAACCCGACAATTCTGCAATCTTTGTCGTAATTATAAACAGCACAAACAGGATTATACTGTGTCATACTATTTATGATAACTTCAAACTTTTATTTTGAAATTCAAACTGATTTCTTTTCAGTTCAACCTAAGTACTCTTATCTACACTATTCCTCTATTTATTTCTTTTGAAACTCATTTTCAGATTATACTCAATAAATAAAATGGAACTGCAACAAAAACAACTGCCACTTAGACATTTCAACTTCCTGAATAATAGTAAAATACAAGTTTGGAGCAAAAATGAGGCATCAGCTTGTTATTGAAGGTATCAATCAAATCAGGGTGAATTCTCAACTCTCCAATCATTGCCAATACTTGAGCTTACAGTAAATTCACTAATAATAACATTGAGCATAGAGATGATCACAATGTTAATTTCAGCTTTTTTTTGTTTCAATGATATACAAATGCAACCATGTTCTTGATAATAAACAATGATAACCCACTACTGCCACATGGTGGGATTTAGCTACCCATGTCTTGAAGACAGATAAATCCTTTGGCATTATAACAATTGAATCATCTAAAACAATGCCAGATAACCGGCCACCATCATGATTATGTAATGCCCCACCCTAGCAGGCAAAACATAAATGCACAGGGGCAGATAACCAACGGAAAACCATTTAGAAAACTCATACACCATAATGCAACAAGAACTTACACACGCGACAACCAGTAAGGCGATCAATGAGGGTGAACATTGATAGGTTCTTTTTATGACATAGTCTGCTTAACAAAACCGTTCAATGCATACAATTAATCAACTGACAAGATTGCTTCCAGATTACCACTATTTCATGTTTATGCAATAATCTCTTGTAGAGATTTACCAAAGAGTTACCATTAATGCAACCACAACAATAGGCAAGCCGCCACTTAATGGACACAAGTAATTGCAAATGTGGATAGTGTGAATTACTATTAGAATGCAAGTCGCATAAGACAACAAGATCTTAAAAGGAACCGGAAGCCCCTAGAGCTAGGGGATGTTATGCCTCACATTACTTCACACTTGATGTTATTGAGGGCTTCCGGCGTCAGGTGGGTGTACCACCCTTTCAAAGCATTACTGTCACTTCATTTATATAGGGTAAAAACCTTACGACTGACAAAAAAATTTCATTGGACCATTCTAACTTGTTAAGCTGTTTCAAAAACGAGTACTTAGTAATTATCAAAACACACCAAACTTCCCGGAACCAAATATAAGTTTAATCCCGCAATTAGACACAGTATGTTTCTGTGATCCCTCGTGAGATAAGGGTTTTGGGACCACCTAAAATACATTTAAAACTCTTCCTAACAGTAATTTGGAGACCTCGTTACAATAATTATATCCGTTCTAAGTCCTAATATCTGTTGGATTTAATTTTCGTCACTGCCTCCCTTATGCAATTCTTAAACATTCAAGTACCCAAAAAGATGGTATCAACAACATGAAGGCTAGTGGCTGAGTGCAAACGCACTCTGTTGAAATTCCAGAAGTTGAAATGTTAAACATATCACAATTACCCTAGTTGCATCTTAGTATTACATCTGTGTATATGTGTGCATGTACTACACGCACACTCAAGCCTTATGGTTTTGTTTTCGTTACCAACCAAAACAAAAAAAAGTAGCCGAATGACAAGGCTACAGCTACCCTGTCACTCCTTGATATTATCAATGTGCTCCTCTTTGGAAAGCCATTTAGTTTCATCACACAGCTGCTTATGAGGGGCAAGACTTCTGAAGGACCCCGTCTATCATTTCAATAGAGAGCACACAATATGATAGCCTGGGAAGACTGTTGGGGTGGATTGTTGTCCCTCCACCCACTCATCTAACCTGGGCAGGCTGTCAAGGATAAACATTATTTGAATGGTCTACGTTGGAAATTTCTATATGAGTATATATACTCATATTATAGAAATTTCCAATGTAGTCCATTCAATTAATGTTAAAAGTTGTTGAAGGCAACGGAACCTACTCTGTCAGATAAACACAACATTTTATTTTGTACATAGAACTAATATTAGCTGAAAATAAAGAAGGATAATAAAATATATGGTGAAAAGAATAGCTATGAAGAGAAGAAAAATATAATGAAAAAAGTAATGTTATGTATATACAGAACTAATATTGGCTGAAAATAAAATAAACATATGGTCAAATCATACCTATGACCAGAAAGAAAATATAATATCTCCATCATATTTATGTACTTACAATTTAATACTTACACACATACAGTAAATCTTTGATGGGACAAAATAAAAGCAATAAATTGCAAAATTCAATGGGTTTTTATGATGGCATCATCAATTAAACAAAACACAAATAATAATAATCAGAAATTCGCACCAGAATATGTGATACACATGTACCGAGACCTATCTAACTGATACCAAACAAGTTGGGTACATGAATATCAATGCAATCAACTAATATTTTTTACCCATGAATAAAGGTGGTACCACACGAATGCAGCCTTGCCGCATGGCCCACAGTCTTTTTCTGTGAGCAGTTTTCTAAATTAGACTGAGAACTCCAAAATGATACCAAAAACTGTTTCCTTCACAATCACTACAATATAATAATATGTTCATTGTGTATAGTCTCAGTGTAAAAGGGAGACAACTTCTCAATCAACTGAATACCTCTCTAATCGTGCATTTTCTCGACAGTTGACTGCGTAAACCTTAAATGGGCTTCATGCTCTGGACTTGTCTTGATTTCCTCGACTATTTTGAGCAAATCATTGATGTATGTTTTTATCTTAATAAAAGAGTACAAATCATCAACATATACATCGTGCTTTGAAATAAATGATTTTTGGTGTCTTTCAATTAGAATGAGCGATGCTTTTTGAATCAAAATTTCGCTAACGTTTTGCTCAAAACCCTCGCTCATTTGGTCTTTCAATTGAGCAAATGTGTTCCCAAATCGTTCATTCAGAATGTACATAGTTCAATCAATATGTGTGCAATTTGGGAATGTGAACTATTTCAGGACTCGCTCACTCAGAAGAAAAAGTCGGATCAGACAGTGATTTCAGCAGTTTTTAATCGAAGGACCCTCTGTGTCATGGAAGACGATGGTGGGGTAGTCTAGGGGTATCCTTTCCTTAGAAGAACATGAGCCAAATCTGCTGGCTTAAATGATGGATAATTACATCGAAATTCATGTTTAGAATTTTTTTTGCAACTTGAATCATTATCCTTATCATGCAGCAGTCGCTGAATGGACGAGCAGACTTAGTAATGATAAACCTAGACAGGACACTAGATACAGCATCAGTGAGGCACTTCAGTGAGGCACTTCAGAAGGCCCAAAGCAATATATAGTCTGGCAGATAGTTCTGCAATATTTTGACATTGAAAGAATTCTTTCAGGTGAAAATTATGTGTAGCTTTAGAAATTGTCCCCCCTTTTCATCATTTACGCCTATGAGGTTTCAAACTCTAGTGCTGTACCAGCGCAATATTCTACCACAATGCACGCTGTAATGTCCTATCTAGGTTTGTCATTATTGAGTCTATGAATTGACACGATAAAGCCACACACCTGATCAAGCTGTGTTGAAGGATCCAGGACATCACCTCTATGGAACATTGCCATAGTTACACTGCGTTTCAGTACTAGGTGGTACATGGCATAGGCAGCCCTGAACGTATAAAACAGAATTGGTGAAATGAGAATACGCCACAGAATAACATAAAATCTTAATAGATATTTTGTATGTTAGGCAACAATTGGCATTGAATACTATAGGTGCCTGCATATGAATTATGACCGGTGTTATAAGATCATTACATAGACCACTTTTTGATGACCCCTTGATAATTGGTAATAATTAGTCATTTGCCAGTTAAAACAAGACCATTGACTGACTCTCATTGCAGCCGTCTGAGCGTTTAGAAAAGGGAGAGGGAGATCATTAAATGGTGGCAGGGTGGTGTAGTAGTTAGGATTCGAGCTTCACAATCTGAGCGTTGCAGGTTCAAATCCCAGTCCCTATCATGCTGCTAATGGAGGTGAGCTCTCCATACATTACCCTAGCTTGCCCACCCTTACCTTATACAAGGATGCGCTAAATAGATGAGTTGTTTTTAATATAAGCATATTCTCATTGGCCCATAAAGGGGCATTGATTAGCAATAAAGTGTATATTATTATTACTGTTATTATCAGATACACATTATTATACTCACATTCTGACCTTTCAGATCTCCAGAGTTTCCTCCCCTGCCGTGAGCTCTATTTGATGTGTCTGACTTTCCAGCCTCTCCATCTTTAGCAGATCCTACTTTTAGCACAGGTGGTTAAGTTGGCCGTTTAGTGACAAAAGGGAGGCGTTCTTCTTCAGCATATACTTGTTTAAGTAATGCCTATCGCTGGAACTCCTAGCCTTCTTCTTCTCATCCTTACCTTTCAGCTCCTGAGTGAGACAGGTGCATTAGTTATAACAGATCCTTTCATTCTTTTCTTTACACGCTCGGTCTTATTTGACTGCCCTATTAAATCTGACCCGGAGCTAGGTTGACCAGTGCCAAATCAGCAATGAAATCCAGCACCGGGAATATATCATGATTGGGTGGCTATTGATCTTTGTATGTCAAAGCGAATAGATTCTTATCGTTTGCAATGTTACAGAAGTATTTCCATGTGTAGCTTTGTGAAGGAAACGGGAAAATTAAATTTCATATTATAACATTGGTTGAAATACAGGATACAAGTTTTACATCCTTTGTACTGAATAGCCTCTATATATGCGTCAAAAATCACTGAGAGTTTGTTCTCCTGTGACAAAATACAAAGTTGTGTCCTCAGTACAGAAAAGGGCACAACTCCTGCTAACAACAGCTTTGATACTATACTCGTTGAAATCCATATATTTTATTCATATGTTATTACCTTGTTGAGTGCAGACAGCGTCTCGTATCAGAAGAAACATCCCTGATTTCATTGAACTTTTCTCGTTTGGTTACCTCGGTGAGGTATCTGACATAGGGCATGTGTTCATCAATCTCCAGTCTCAGATAATCACGCTCGTTTGTTAGTACAGTAGCACTTTTTCTACGCCTGTAACATTTGATCAACCAGTAATTCTATGAAGAGGCAATATTAGCGAAATTTGCTCTCGTGACAAATAAGCATAATACCTAAAACTTCAAAATGAGCAGTCATCCTTATTTGGTGTGGGATTTTCATATATTAAAGTCATAGGATTTCGCTTACTCAGTAAGCTCCTTCTGTTTAGAAGCTAAAATAACCCTCTCATTCAGAGCTTTCCTGGAGGCTTTACCTTTTTTCATATCATTTTCCTGCATATAATATTAGAAAGAAAAGTAATTGAAATGAAAAATATTTTGATGATCTATTTCAGATATCCAGATCATCATTCACAACTCTGGTCTCCTTCATTATATAGTTCTATAAAAAATCTTTTCCATGTATGCATGAGCTTAGCCTGTCTTAAAAAGCTTGTTAAGACAGGCTAGCATGAGCTGTGCTGCTAATTCCAATATAATAAAGTGGTGAAATTACTCTGTTGTCTTACAATAGCATTAAATAAGCAGAAGAGTGAGAGTACCTGGATATATTTATCGTACTGTGCACGGTGACCCTGAAGCTTCAGCTTTTATTTATCCAGTACCACCTTCCTTGTCTCCAGACCAGACATAGTTATCTTAAATTCCTGTAAATGGTCCCCACATGGTACATTCACATGCATAGTTGTATTGTTTCAAAAAGAGAAGAAAATGTTCTGCTGGGTGCTCTCTAAAAATATCCTTTAAAAAAGCTCAGCTTGAGTGTAAAGTAAATATGATTCTTAATAGATTATTGAGGACAAGTTTTCAATTTGAATAATTTAAAAAGAAGTTAATGATGCAGGTTGATGAGTGGTTGTGGGGAGGATGGATATCTAATGTATTGCAAAAAGAAAACTGCCAAATACAAATTTTACAAAATATGAGCATATTCTCTCAAAATGTCTTCCTTTTCAAAGGCCAATAACATTTGGTACCATAAGGATACCTGGAGCCATTGCTACTGTTTGCCCATGAAATTAAGTTTTCCAAATGGAATGAAAATATTAACATGCATAACATTATACAGTTAGAACACTTGACACAGGGACAGATCTGACATTGAACGCTTGGCTGTGCCCGCTAGCATTATTTTCTATTCCATGAGGTCGTGCCAAACTGAAGATAACGCTTTCTTTCAATTGAAAATGGATGGTGTTATATTCTGTTTGCTTTGTTCTCTTTGCTTTTGTCATCTCATCGTTTCCTCTTTCCTCCCTGTGTTACTCCTGGAATTCTGATGAGCGATAGTTCGGTTGAGAAAATCAGAGGCGAGGACTCTCTGATTCTTCAATTGCTCAGTCATGTTCTTAATTTCAGTGAAGAGGTCTTGTATGTCTATGCCTAAACATGACTTTTTTTTCATGTTTTGGGTGCTGTCATGATGTCGCCCTTCTGAAATATCTTGGTTTCTTAGTGAGTATGCTACGTCGCTTGTTAAGCTCTTGACTTGAAGAGAAAGGGACATACAATTGGTACACTCCGATGTAGGCATTGTTAGTGATGTATATGAATATTTATTAAAGGTACAAATACTAGTGACTGATTTACTACGAGCAATATCAAAGTTATAACAGACAATACTTTTTGATTCGCTGCTCTCACTTTTAAGATCATCCAAGGTATCTACATACAAGAGGTTGGCAATGGATCTTCGTCTAGTGCTCGTGTGCGTCATTTCCCTTCAAACAAGTGGAAACAAAATAATTTACGCCGGTGAAAGTTATCTTGAGCGATTTTTTGAAGCAAATGGAGGACGCCAACCTCAAACGATGAGAGCCTTCATAGATGGGAAAGAGCTACAAAACAAAACTCTCTCAAATGGTAGGTTAAACAATGCATTCATTACTGTCATTCTAAACTGAGTTTTTTAGGATGTTCTCATGACCTTTATCTGAGAGATGTTTCTGAGAGCATAGCCCGGAAAACACATAGCAAGCCCTTGGATAAAAAACTTTGGTATCAGCAAAATTTTAAATTGCTAGCAGCACATCTTACACCACTGCCCATGCCGATAGTTGCCGATACCGTTTGTGATTTTCCTTATTCAGTTTCATCCTAGCCTGGGCAGGCTGTCAGGGTTGATGGGGGGGGGACATCCACCCACCCAGACAGCCTGCCCAGGCCCATCCCTAGACAGCGAATACAAAGAAAGTACAGGTGGTACGTTTAGCCCAATCTTGCAGTGCACATTACTTTGTATTATATTTATGGCAGGTGCTTGGTATATTGAAACTCATTCTGATGCGTCAAATGATTACCTCATCCTGAGGAATTCGAATGTCAGCAAAACACCAACGTCTTTTGATTTGGAAGTAAGGTACAGAACCGGCAACAATACAAATACGACTTATTATATCCTCAATGTAAAGATAACTGATAGTTTTACTCTGCCATCTAATCCAGGTAAATATTGCTTCTAGCAGTGCAGTAGTTTAGGTTAAATTGGTAGGGGAGGCAATAATCCTTGCGGGTGTGAAGTGACACCACGTTGGGTACTGTCAGGTGCTCATGAGTCCCTAGCCCCAGCCTCCAAAGCGTTTTAATGATATAAATAGCAAATTGAAGTCCCAAACGAGCTGATTCTGACCAGGAATATCCAATTAAAGCCTTTTTAGGCTACTCAATTGACCATTCTATGGGAGGCAGAGCGGCCCCTGCCTCCCCTAAATCTACGGGCCTGTCTAGCATACATCATATTTAGTTGTTAGGTGACCCTTCAGTTGAAGTAGAATCTATGTCTGCATCTGGTATGTGTCTGCAAGAGTTATATAATAGTCTGTTGTGCTGCATGACAGTTTGGTTATTTTTGAAGCTCTATCCAAATGCAGCATAGAAGATTGGGTACTTTTGCATATCCATTCGTCATATTGAGATGCGAACTGACCATAAACTGACCAACTCATGTCTTCATAACGTTGTGTTTTATATTAATTTCCAGCCATTTCTTTTCTGCAGATGCTGAGTCTTTTACCTTACAATGTGTGTACGGTGAAAACCCTGGTTTTACCCTACATGAACTTTACTGGGCATTAGAGGGAGATTTTGGATACATGACTGCCAGCTCAGTTGAAAAGTCTGGATTGGGATCTTATGATATAAATCAAGAAAGATTTCATAATACTATCAATTTTACTGTCGTCAAAAGAGGTGGGTGGTTTAGAAAAACCTCTACAAAATGCTTGTTTCCGCTAAGATACACTTTTAACATGGATCGCTTTATAACAGAACTTGCTGGGCCTGAATTATTACGAATTGTAAACTGGTGTTTATAACTTGTATTGTGTAGACAATTAGACATACATAGTTATTTATATCATTTTATTGAATGATTATGGTATCATCCGTGGTAAAACTTGAATCTGGTTCTATTGTCAATTAGCAAAAACCATTTTTTTCTCAAAAAAATTTTTTGGAGGGATAATTATTAGTATATTGTCCTTTTTTGTACAAGAAAAGGCAATCCTGTCATATTACTATTGACTGTTTGATGACAGATTTCACATATCAAGTCAGTTGCATGCAGCTTACTAGAGCTCTGATCTTTTCTGTTTTGGGTCACAGCTTCACGCAACTGTGTAGGTCAGGTGATCTTAAGCTCGATGTGGTCTGGTATGCTTTGCTTGGGTCTGAGGACCCAAGTTATTGTCTGCGCTGTCAATGTTGCGGACTGAGTTACAGCAGTAAGGGTGGGCTACACTAGAAGAAGTGTGCCTTGGACTGCAGTCTACATCATCACAATAAGAGTGAATAATAAATTTATTAGTTTGCAATACACGGGAATAACTCATATAAGAATTATGGCGGGAGCTGAAATTTTCAATTCTAGACTTTTCCTTGTACGCACTGTGTATTTGGTTTATTTCAGGAGGTCCGACAAATCCTACTGAGCACAAGGAGACCCTGGCAGCTTGGTCAGGTAACGTATTCATAAAATGGACTTCAGCAAAGTAACATCAGGCATTCGAACCGATCATTTAACTGTAAACTCATCAAGTACTGTTTTGTTACACCCATCTTTGAGTATGTTTTACATCAACATAGTGCTAGAACATGATAGGCACTGATACTTCCAACATTCAGTTTTGAGGAAGGGCATCTAGTTGGCTGCCTATAGCCTTGTCACACAGTCAGAATTTTTGTTTTTTTCCACACAAAAAACACAAACAGTGCATTCTGCGCATGCTCAGCTCTGGGCATGAGCTGATCTCTGCAAAATTGAGTCTCGGAATTCCGAAGCGATCTGATTGGCTACCTGCTCTGGTGGCACACTCACAAATGCGTGCGGAATTGTTAGAAAGAGTTATCTTCTATTGTCACTATTAGCTAAAGTTGACTGGCAATTTATGCAGGGGGTGTCCTATCTCCCCAGACCAAAATTGCAATTAGAACCCAGACTAAACTCATTGTTCTTGCACATGCGCAAATTCAAGTCACGCATGATACATACTTAGCCTTACGACATTCTCTTTGTGGTAATGATAGCCTAGTTTATCAGTGATCTACATGCCCAGTCAGATCACGAGAGTCAGTATGAAAACAGTGGCCGCGTGACAAGGCTATGCTGCCTATCTTTGAACAATGGGACGCCCCTAATTAAATATCCTGTAGCCAAAACTCAAACTACACTTGTAGGTGTGTATGGGTGTCACATAGCTGTAAACATCACAAAAAATTCATCAGTCAGCGCAAGTAAAAAAGTAACTGTGTCTGCTAAGCCCAGTGTGGCGGTCTACCAGAACAGAACTCGTATCTTATCGGGTGAAACTGTCATCATATTATGTGTAGCAGATGGGTACCCACGACCAAAAACAACATGGAGCTTCGCCTTGAATGAGAATGCATCTCTAAATTCTTCGGACAATGCTGGTGAGTAAATATAATGAGTAACAAGATAAATAATAATAATAATAATGATAATAATAAAAAACTCAACCAAATACAAAAGGAATACAACGTTAAGTTGTGTTTCTAATAAGGAGAACAAGGTGTGCATCAAACAGACTTCAAAATCCATTTGGGAATTTGGTTTTATCCAGGAGTTATAGAGTTGTAGAGTTGTAGAATTGTAATAATATTGTAATTAATGCATATTTAGAAGTTGTCTTCTTATACAGAATGAGGGGACAATCAACTGATATGGAGATGAGTAACTCTTGCGATGACCTACAGCTGCTTAGGCTTGCTCTACACAAGGAGCAACAGCCCCCTGTTACTCCTTGCTCTTCATAACGTGGATTTTGTCAAAACCTTTACTTCTGTTGTAGTTGAAGTTTCGCCCGATTTTGAAAAGTATATTATTGAGAGGGACTTAGATTTTGGATTTGAGAGATTTAATTCTCGGACAGGTTTATCACTTTCTATTACTGAACTTGATAACGATATTGATCACGGACTTTACATCTGCAAAGCTGAAAATGATAAAGGTACGGATGAGTCAAACTACTACCTGAGGATCGAAGATCGCCCGGCTGATCCTGAAACTTATCTAGCTGGTATTATTATTGGGGCCTGTGCCGCGGCTGGCTGGATTTTCTTGGTTGTCTTTGTTGTCTATTACAACCTGTGGATTAGTGGCAAAGTTGAAAATGAAAAAGAGGAACCTGAATTACAGACAGATCCCACGTACACAGAATCAAAGATGGCCTCTAATCTTCATACTGATTTGCCAGGGGGTAACGAACAGAACACCTTGAAGCCTTCTGGAAGCAATCTGGCCCCTGAGGCTGGCTACGCACCTCACCAACTATCTGGCATCATTGATGAAGAGAAAGAGCCCAAAGGAATGCTCAGTAATCAGTCACAAAAATATGCGCCTGGTGATGTTGAACAACAGAAAGTCATTGTCTGATACCAACAGTGTGTAAAATAAATCTTCCTGCGATATACCAAGCTACACACTAATGAGCCTATTTGCTCTCTCTTACTTTTTACCTACAAGATTTGATCTGGTAAGATGGTTTTCTGTATGTTGAGATTTACTAGTCATGATATTACTAATATTCTAAAATTATTCTGTTGATGTAAATAGCAATACATATCTTTGGTTCAACCAAAACTCTACCCCCTTCAGTTTTGTCACAGCCTGTCAAAAACATGCAAAATAGTTGAAAATTGTCTTCACATGGTAATTAATGTCAGAACTTATTTGGTAGGTTAGTCTGAGAAAAACTATCAATCAATTTATTTTATTTCATAATTAATCTGTCGGTTAGGGAGAGATTATAATGGAAGGAACAGCTGACAAAGAATCAAAATAAGCACACAGCCAATTCTGTGTGAAACACTCATATGACGTGGTCTAAGTACACTACAACATTCAATGAATTTGTTTGGGCCAAAATGAAAACAAATCTGATTGTCCAATCACTACAACAGTAAACATAGCCATAGTAAAAAAAATTTTATACACTACGGTACCACAACTCAAAAGTAAATATTCAAATTGTACATCACTTGGTTAATATTAGCAGTTGTAAAGCTCATAGCCAGCATTAATATCTTGTATACATATCTTATGTGCAAAATATTGCTGAATTCTAAAATCGTTTTGATATTTATGGCATTGTACAGTCGTATGAATCTGTACTGATTCCTGTCTTGTTTTATAGAATTGCATTACTAAGCTGTACAAAAAATTGAAAAATTTATACTGTGGCAGGCAAATGGGAATCCACATAAAACTACTACTCAAAATTCGGAATGACGTCGTGCAACCAAAATTATTCATACTGATGGTGGTCATATCCAATATTTACTTGGGGATAAGCATTAGCAATCTTCAAGTAAAGCCAAAAAAAGATATCTGCATTATATGCTATAGTTGCATTCTTGACAAGGTCTAACCTCAACTTGTTGATATAGATGATGACCTGACGGTCTGATAATGAAATCTTCCATCTGTGAGGAATGTATAGTAGACGGCGGAGCAAGTCTAAAGAACCTTTTGCAATACACTTGAGATCAGAATCAGTCCAAGGGCTAAATGAGTGCAGCTTGCAGAGTTTGTGTATTTTCTTGTGGCTAAAATGAAAGATAAAGAAATGTATATAGGGCAGACGATTCTGTAATTACGGAATGAAGCATTTGGATAAAAAATGATATCGAGAATTTGTGAGGTTGGAAGAACTGGACACAGCATGTTTTTTTTTAGGTTATTTCCGTCAGATTCGGGGTTCTTATTAGTTGGGACCTACTTCACACTTGTACATGTATATATATACATATTTATTTTATATATATCATATTATATATCTGAAAAGACACTATAGGAATATTGATGTAGCTGTAGGGCTTTCAAATGAAACACATATTTTGGTGTAATGGATACTTACAATCAATGGCTAGAGCATATGTTGTCGATGCTATATCTGAGCCATCTGTTTTATGCCTCAGCTTTGCTCCATATTCAAAGGCTTTACCATAAGCCACCATATCAGAGCTTACACGTGGAATCAGCAGGTTGAAATCATCTCCTTTCTATAAAACGAAGAGGGTCTCAAATCAAGCTGGGTGGCGATATTGGTATCTATACACTCACAACAAGAATATGTGGATAGTAGTCAAATCTAGCAACCTACCTTGCTTTTTTCGCTCTGCTTATTCTTATTATCACTATTATCATTATTATTTATTATTATACCATTTTTATTATTTCTATTACCATTATTACTTCGTAAAGCGTGAGTTGTGCGAGTGTAGAAAAACTTGTTCGGGTGAGGCAGTTCCTGGCTGTTTACCCCTTACCCTTTTAGCTATTCGCTGAAATTTTTGTTGGGGGGCTGTAACTGTAACTTTCTCCTCATCTTGTAAAAAGCTCCACTCCAGCTCAACGCCATCCATTTCTCCGATATAGTTAACTACATTACATGTTATAATCACATCAAGGTCATCTTCCCTTACTGGTCTCTTGTAATTGCTCATACATTCTAAACCGGCAGTCTCTACAAAATCATCAAACAAATTTGAATGAGGCTATAAAATAGCGTAAATCTTTGTAAAGTGGCGCATTATTGTGACTTGATGACTCTTGACCCATAGATTGTTACATAGAATCCAAAGGTTTATCTATGGGATAAAATGAACCAGGGTTTGTCAACCATATACCAATACCAATAGCAACTTCATATGACAGTGCTTATCACTAATGTCAAGTTACAAGGCAGAGGTTGCCATTTTACTCGACAATCATGTATTCTATATCTCAGTAGAATCTCGAGTCGGTCAGACACTGATCTGACCAATCACAGTGAATAACCACTGAGAAGAGCATTTATCGATCTACATTTATACTATATACTGATTTATATTGCTATAAAACTCTATATATACTGCTAAGTGCGCAATGTTTCACCTTACTAATCCATATCTAGTTTCATGATTTTTATTCCAGCTCATTATTGGTGAGCACTTTTTGTCAAGCTTTTTCTACAAACTACTGCATTTCAACGATTTATTGAAATTGTTCTGTAGAGGGTTTTAAAATAAATCTTATGTTATCTGATTTATATTGCTACATAATGTTATATATTGCTTTATTGCTACTAAGGTAATCTGTTTATAAGATGAGCTTGTTACCATCTCTGATGATTCCGAACGTTTGCACTGCAAGCTGTCTGTCACCATCTTGAAGATAACAGCTAATATCCTCCTGTCCTGGCTTCTCTGGTAACCATTCATTTTTTATCAGCTGGATGCGAGTTGTAGGCTTCTTCATACCAGCATCTCCTGTCCATACTGTCTCCTTTGTGTGCTCAAAGTCCTGGGTGATTTCAGGACCCTGTAAATGAAAGTGTTTGATACGGGGAGTTAGCAAGATAGAGGGGAAGAGAGCTTTTCATTCTCAGTTGCCTACACATTGAATGGAAGTAGACAATCCTAAATGAACATCACAAATATATGTTATATCAGGGAGGGTGGGATCCCACCCTCCCTGATATAACCAGGGAGGTTGGGATCCCACCCTCCCTGGTTATATCAGGATCAAACACCCTGGTTATACTCAAAAGATTTGATTGTCGACAAGGAATTAAGATTTTAATTTTATTGAATTTCTGTTTTTTTTTAAATGAGTGTCTTAGAGAAATCTTTTATCTAGAAAATGGTGATACCCGATATACATAAAGCTCGCTTCATATACAAGGTCATGAACTTTGTACAACCAACATTTTTATCTTGGTATTTTGATATGACAGTCACATTAATGTACTTTTATACTTACGCTGGCAAGTTTAATGATGAGATTGAGATTGTTGCTGAGTGAGTCAGCTTGTCCGTTGCATTTGATTTCCTTTCCAACATTGAATGAGATTCTGGACCCATCATCTGAAGCGCTAGGGGTCAGGCTTATCTGAGTTGACTCATCGGAGGCTATAAGTATTAGAACAGATAAGCTATCAGTAGTGAACAACATGTTATTGCATTTCTATTGTTCTACTGGTTAGATCCCAGTCAAAGTCCATAAGAGAATAAAGAGCTTCGTGTCGAGACAGCGGTATTGGGAGAGAAACATTCTTACCTAACCGTAGTCTGAGCCCCCATACTTTTGCCCATCCCCACCCGACAGCCCCCCCCCAGCGAGGGCAACCCAAACGTTGATTGAGGTGATGTGAGGTGACAATGTTATGGTCCCAATATTCCATCCAATGTCCAGAAAACAAACCCCAATTTAAGTAAGAATTATTGAAGTGCTTTGCAATAGAAGATTGATAGCCAGATAGGTAAATACTATTCCAGGACCAAACAATTCTTGCCTAATGTGCATTGGGGTTTGCTGGGGCCTCCCAACACCATTGTGTCGCAGGACTGTCAGCTGTATCTGTTATCAATTGAAAAAAGATTTAGCCTGGTCACAAGCAAATAATAAAAGGTAACACTGAGTTGCTCTCTGCTAGGAATTTTATTTTGCATTATAATATATACACTATCAACTAAATTATATATATACCTGGATTAGTAAACATTTTCACTTCATTTGAATCTGTCATGTCATCCTTTGTGGGGTAGCCAGCTTTACACATGTAGTCGCCAGTATCTTCAGTCTCTAGTCCTGTAACATCCAACAGCCAGTAATGACAGAGGTATTGGTTCATATTCATTTCTCTATCAAACCAAGGTTCGATAACATTGAAATGTCCCGCACATTTTTTACTCTTAATATAAATGTTGCCATTGTTTAAAAATCTCATATAAAAAACTGAAAAAAGCTTATTGAGCGTTTTGGTTAATCAGATATTTTCGATGCACATTGTTATAATGGAGGCGCCACTAAAGATAGATAGATGTTTTAACAGCCTTAATCACTAAAGAATTATTTGAAGTTATGGAAATTAAAAACATATAAAAATTTGTTTCTAAAATTAAAGAAATTAAAAAAGATAACTGATTGATAAACTGATAAACTGTTGGAATCTGATGTGTACATCTTAAATTGATATGCAAGAACTAGTCTTTGACCTACAAGGGATGGATATTTTTATCAGAGCCACACATGTAATCTTGCGTCAGCCTAAAAATTTAACAGTTTGGCGGGCTGCCCTGAGCCCCATTTTGACCCGGAATTTATATAGCACCATAGGAGGGAGGCCATCGCTATCACTTACCTCGGATGGTGAGACTTAATTGAGAAGTCTTGTAAGTCTCCTCATCATTGACAATCTCCAAAATGTATTTGTCTGGTTTGGCTGCAAACGGACCCTTGAGCTGCAGCTGCTGAGAAACATCTACCCACTCGCCATCTTGATTTTTATACCTAGCAAATCATGGAATTTAATGGTCAATTGTAATGAAGGTCAACAAGTTACCTTTAACTACTCAGTTATCTGTTAACTTTCCAGGAAAAATCTTTAAACAAATAAATATAAGGTGTGAGTTTTGTAAGTTATTACTGTGCTAGTTGAGAAGGATCCTGTAGCTGAGCCTTGTAAAGTAGCAGCCGACATATTCATTAATTCCTTTTCTTGTGGTTGGTATATAGGTTCAGACAGTGAAGTTTGGGATGTAATGGTATTTTCAGGTGACGAGAGTCAACGAATTGCTAAATAAACGAGAGTTGGCTTGAAAGTTCAATATCACTCGAGACAGCCAATAAATAAAGCACCTAAGCTGATGTCTCATCATTGACTTCTCAGTATGGAGTTGCCTTACCCCGGGATATGAATTTTATTGAATGCTGAAAAGCAACCTGTTATAATATTATATATTTTGCAACATCTTGCTAGATTTCTTTTATTCAGATTCAAAGTTTACGCCATTCATGGGTATAAAAATACATACTTGCTACTTGTTATTAAACACAACAACCCATGCTTGTAGAAGATATTAAACATGCTTTAGGTAAATACTCACCAGCTCAATTCAAACCCAAGGAAAATTGATGTTTCACTTGTGACATCACATTTCAGGGTGATATCCTCTTTGACATTGTATATACCTGATCCGGTTTCAAATGAGACCTGAACTGTACGCGTAGCAAGGCTGAGAGCTGAAAATATCAATGCATGTTATAAATTAAACAGCAGTAGCAGGTGTGCATATTGGATGAGCAGTCAAGTGTCAATCTTTACTCTTACAGTGTCAACAGGCAAAGTTAGTTCGATCAGTCCAGGCCCATAGTTGTGAATCCAGGCTCCATGTTTGGAAGACATTGTTGGTCTCAGTATGTATGTTTGGATGACCAGCTTGGAATGCTATTTGTACCCTAATGAGTATAAAACTCTGAAGGAGGGATGGCAAGATGGCGCAAGCAATCTGTTAGCGCACTTGCTATTCACTGCTAGGCGATGTTTGCCGCGGGAGTTGTGGGTTTGACTCCCACTGGGGGAGCTTTCATGAGGGATTGCCCCAGGTGTATATATCTCCTATACAACTAACTCTAAAGGAGTTGGTGGATTTGAGGTATGGCAGTAACTGCTTTCAGTATCAAGACCTGAGTCCTCAATTGTGCAAAGCTAAGAGTACGCTGGTCACTGATATTATTATTGCCGTTACTTTTTATACCTCAACTAAAACTAATCAGGCTGTGGCGTTAACTGCATGTCTTTATCCCAAAATTCAAGGAGTTGGGAGGGCCTGAAAGCAGAAGACAACCACAAAAGAGAGATTTGTAACTAGTAAATAGACAACTCCATCAAACAAATCCAAGAATGGCAAAAGTTGGCGTGTCGAGAGAGATCAGAGAAAACTGAGGACATCATGAACTATGAAATCGATCGAAAATACTAGCAAGCGTGCATACCAGAATAACACATCAGTAGCTTGGACTGAGAGGAGAACACAAGCTCCTACTTGACGCTGTTGACTTAGTCCTCTCAAATTTCCTTTGCGCCTAATGAGTAAGCAAAGACCGGAGGTGCAAAATAAGCTTTCATCAATTTTAGTAGTCCAGTGGTCAGCTTAGTAGATTTTCCCATTTTTTTGCCAGCCACCTCTTTTTTATTATTTGGATGGGGTACTCAAGATTTAGAGGCCAACATTTGCTCCGAAAAGTTTTTTGGTGGTAACAAAAGAATGATCGTTTGAGAATGCAGCGTTCTATCAGAAATTAAAACCGGTGTCATATTTTCAGCCTAAATGTGGTGTCACTTCAGAGTGGGCCAGACCAAATCCTTGTTCAGACTAACTCAGCTTTCATTGTCTTTGCTGAGTCACATTGGGACACTGCTATTGTTGCAGTTGCCATCACACTCATGTCGTATCACATAGACTTAAAAACGCCGCTTGAACTACCTGAACCCACTTTGCTGGCTTATCTAAGGAGTGGGTATATTATCTGCAATACAAATTTTGTCGCTGTGTGTATAGCCCATGTGAATAACGATGTAATACAACAGAACAAACTAAGAGGACATGGTATGAAATAGATAACAGCATCTTGCCTAGTGCCCAGCTTAACTAAGGTATCGGTTGTGCAGCTAGATAACATGACCGGAGATACTACAACATTGTCATCGACAGCACTGTCAATCATCAACAAGTATTGAGTTCAGGTGTCTTTACAGAGTTTAAATAAAAAATCAATGGTCTATATTGTCGGAGATTAATGTTTTGCTAGAATGGACAAATTATTAGTTCTGCATGACATCAGGCATTGTTGGTTCATCTATCTTGAATGCTTCCAAACAATTTGAGTGAAAATCCAATATGCATTAAAAAATAAAAACGCATGCACCAGGGAGTTAGGTCTCCGCTTCTTCATGTTTACAGTCGATTCGATATTGACCGACTTTACTTCTAGAGAGTTCTCTTGTTTAATCGATAAATCTCACCAAGTTTGACTCAACAGTCAACGCCATACAAACCAACACTACTAATAGTTTACAGTCCTGGTTTCAAATCTGAGTTATGAAAAGAGTTTGAAAGGGATAAGAAAGTAGAATTTCTTGCAAGTCTTCTCTCAAGATCAAGTTTTATTCGGCAGCTTGTTAAAACAGAGCTATGCCCACGCAGTTGCCATATCGGATATGGATTTTCATGATAAGTATTTTCCAGAGACCAGAGAAGAAACTGGCGAAAAGTAGATGCCATCTACGCAACCACTCACAATATTCAAGTCTGAAAATGGATAACTGCTGTTGCGCTCAATTACTGACAATGCGAAAAACAGTCATAGTCTCCCATGATTCAGCTGTACATCGACATTATAACTTCAAGGAGATTTGGGTGCTGAGAGTAAAGACTAATATTTACATTCTTATGCTTTTCTACACCAGGTATTAAGCAGATTTGTGGAGACACAGCCCTAGGCAGTGTGTCTAGCCGGTCACCTATAGACACAAGTTTTATTGTGACAATATTTTTACATTCTGATGTTCTTTAGTCTTTCATATCTTACCACATGTCGAAACATATATTACATGATTGGACGCATGTTCAAGTTCAAGCAGAAACTGGGAGGTCAATGAGAAGGCATTTGGAAACATCACTAAAATCGGAGATTATTGGTCCAGCGTGTCATATATTTTAAACGCGAAGGCCGAGAGATGGGAGAACACTACTCGACCATGAGCATGATAACCCCTCCTTAGCTCTATTACCGAAGCAATCTGCTGGTCCTGTCACTTCTCGAAGAAGAACGTCCTGTGACACACCAAACCAAAATCACACACAGAAGACTAAGAAAATTGGTATGAGCCGGCGCTCCATTGTAGTGGGTTGATGTCTGATTTGTTTCCAGAAATCAAGATTAGAGATGTCCCATGATTTAATCATGGACATCTCTCAAACTTGAACGTCTTCTTCAAACTCCACCGCTATCCTATCCGACCATAAACAAAGATTACAGGCAATTACAATACAAGGCGCCCGAGGCAAGGCAGATTGAGACAGCAAGCGGTAGAAAATAGAAAACTGTTGTTAAGTTCACTGCACTAAGCTGAAGAGTTAGAAATTCCAGTGCCCTACAATGTAAACGAGAGGACAGAGTTACGCACATCAAGCGCTGCAAAAAGTATTTATGCATTATATCAGACGAAATATGT
The DNA here is from genome assembly GCA_914767715.1 of Membranipora membranacea. NCBI lineage: Eukaryota > Metazoa > Bryozoa > Gymnolaemata > Cheilostomatida > Membraniporidae > Membranipora > Membranipora membranacea. The sequence goes on from OU612068.1 coordinate 16,988,617, forward strand.
TTTCCAAAATTACTTACCAATGCAGTACACCAAGCAGGCGCATACCAGCGAAGTACGATATATATCCCTCATGGTGAAGAAACTTTGTTTACATATAAATCCTTAGAGGCCAATTAATTATGAACCTGTCACCTTATCTGGACTATTCCTTGCCGCTGCTAACTCTGACTAGAGTATTACACGCTTATTTTTTACCGGTGTCTGCTAGCTTCACACTGCGTATACAGCAAGTAGTAGTCTGGAATGCGCTCAAGTTCACCTTTTGTGTTGGTCACATGCTAAACAATGTCCACAAAGCAAACTCAAATCGTCCAATCACGCTGTGAGGATTAAGCTTCCATAACCGCTAAATTTAAGAGTTACTGAATAGGTGTGTATTTGTATTCCTCAATAATAACACCCAATAAATGGTGCATCCTTTCAAGGGAGACTATAGACGGCACATTGGGTATTGTGTGCAGTACTGTACAACAAAAACACAAAGCAAACTGTGAATTAATGAGAAAACATACAGTATGGCAGCTTAAAATATAAAGCATGAAAAAAAGCACCAGACATTCATCTATATTCTATATGATTAACTTTGGGGTTTGCTCTAAACTATTTAAAAAATGCTGCTCAATTAGGTTGCACTAATCTGCTTATAAGCAAAGGCTAATCAACATTTAAAAATTCACCCATATTTGGATTACGCCACTGCCAGTAATTACACTGTAGTCCAAAATGGCCACTCTTTGCGAGTTAAATAACTCAGCGCTATTTCTGATCGCTACTGGCAGAAGCTTTGAGTATTTGTAACAAGAAGGACTACATCTATTTAGATGTCCCATCATTCTACGGACATCCCATTCTCTACAACTAAGTTGGGCTGCAAGTAAATACCCTGCTAACATTAACCTTAGCCTAATTAATAAAATTAGCTAGGAAGGTTTTAGGACAGATTGTAGGTCCGCAGGTAATGTTGTGATCACTTCCTCTATATGGTGCTGTAACCTGCGCTTTGCTTCACCACTCACACCAGTACTGCACATAGCTGACTATGGAACAAAGAGATACAGTTTGATAAAATCTCAATAAATTTGACTTAATTGAGGAAACCTTGTTTGTAATTTGCATAATCCTTCTGTGAAACAATTGAGCAAGCTTTGAAATTGGCTATTTGGAAAGATCAAGGAGTCTCCAATTCCTTGGAAAGATGGTCACCAGATTGCAGTGGCTTGACTTATGAAACACGTGAGGGTCAATACTCATATGGCCACAAACTACAGCATTACCACTTAGATCATGAGTAAACTATCTCTCAACATGCAATTTCAACACTGACATATGGTGTCGACATATTCTCATTGCATCATTAACACCTTTCCTTATAACACCAGGCAGGTGTAAATGGGCATCCTGATGGAAAATTCTATTAACAGGTTGTTCATCCGTTAGCGTAGCCAAACAACTTACAAAGTGGTCTATTGGGTAACACGAGATTTAGACATTGAACAAAACGAGCACAAATATTCCCATACATGAAACGCAAATTAATCATTTTTTTCAAAAGCCTCAGTTTTCTGACAAAGCATAAAAGTTCAGAGATTTGACCATAGTATTTTTCAAATCCTTTGTTCAGGCACTGCAAACAAAATCAAAGCATTAAATTCGGCGGTCTGTGGATGCAAATCAAGCAAGATATATTCTAACTTTCAACGGGGCTCAACTCAAGTCAATAAAGTGTCTAGATCATTGAACGAGAACAATAAAAGTGACTGAGCACAATCAAGATAAAATCTTCACGTCCATTAGGCTCAAATAGACTAAGGTATGTAGTGACATAACATAGCCAGCTAATGACCCCGGCAAAGATGGATGCGAAATACATTGACTTTTTTCAAACTGGCTTGAATCGGATCTTGCAAACGTGATGGGTCGATTTGTATCAGAGTGTTATCCGGAACAGCGGCCCTGGATTTTATTGGACTCCTAGTATTTCTTTTCACATTCTCCAGCTATAGTACATGTTCTGGGTTTCAGGACTACTTGGCCCTTTCATTGTACATGGCTTGTCTCTGAAGTGGTGAATATATGATTTTAACTTACTCATGAGCAAGATAATACTTTCTTGACTTCATTAACTCAAAGACGGCTATCACAATTTACATTGCTCACTCCTTCCTAATTTTATTTTATCAGTGATCAAGTAGTAGGCCAATCCCTGTTTTATCTCTCATGCCTATAAACTATTTAAAAAAACCGCTTTCCTTCTGCCATTACACGGCAAGGAAACAAACACCAGAGCATCCTGAAACACGAAAGTCTAGCTTTCACTCCCCTCCCCCCTCAGAGAAAAAAGGAGAAATATTACTGCAGCATTTTATTACCAGTTTATCGTTCATGCGGAGGATGAGGTCGACAACTTCCACTTCCTGTTTGCCGAGGCTCCATTCACGCCAGTCCATGTGACATAGAGCCTGGGTGTGAAGCTGCTGCAGTTTGTCGTTCGCTTCTCGACGCTTCTGATTGTACCATCCTTGGAAGTTCCGCGAGGCACAGAAACGCCTGGAGATTCAATAACAAAAAATCAATGATATTTCAATTTAAATCACTTTGGCAACATCATTGAAGAGTGAAATATTTTAATGAACTGCAGATAAAGATAGATACTATCATGGCTATGATCTGGAACATCAGTGCTAAGCATAAATCTATGATTTTCGAACTCTTTGTTAGATAGGCCACCTATGGCCTATTTTAGTGTGGTAACTGGTGACAGGATACATCATCAATTAAACTCAACCGCAAACAAAGAGGTCTCTCTCCAATCCAGGTTTTTAGGGGCCATCCCCTTTGTTAACTGAGCTATACCATTGAGTATATTCACTGCCTAATATCAAGTGGCATTTCGATTACCATATCATTACGTGTTTCCCAATATGAGAAACGAGTGTTCCCATACATGCCAATTGACACAGCTAGACAGGGCTTTAGAGGATCACTTGACAATATTACAATGTCTAAGTTCATTATGATACTTAGCAGGAGCTAATCATTGAGAGCGAATAATGGTAACTGTCTTGATAAAGTGATTTAGCTGACAAGGAGATGGCCGAGTTTACATTGTACCTCTCAAAGTCCTTGATTGTACATAAACACGCATCATGGTCAATACTATGTTTTTATCTGTCATGCGGCTCACAATATTAGGCTACTGGAGTTGATGATTTAATCTATATTGTTTGTATATGTGGATGTGGATGTGTGTAGGTGGTGGTTTGTCCCTATCTCTGCCGGTTATGTCATATTCTACAATTGTGATGGTTCAGATAAGGCCTATCTGGATGTGGGTTGCGCCTACGTCCCTCAGGGCATTGGCAAAGTTGATGCACATCTTCAAAAGTGCAAAAAAGGTCCATTGTAACAATCTAAATTTTCAAATTCTTTAAAATGTCTCGGCGATCAGATTCTTTATAATATTTACAAAGAGTTTCAAATTACGCTGTACCAAGGCAGTGATCACTTCGACATTTAAGCCGAATTCCTGAAAAGATTGTCCTAAATGGAATTCAATTTTCAATTATGGAACATCCCGAGGCAGTTCTTATACTTGAGCTGTTCAAGAGGACTTGAGGAAACTTCTGTAAATTACTAACTATATGATAATCAGACATGACTGCTGATAAATTTTAAAAGTACTCTTGCTGCTCATACAAGTTATACGTTAAAAGTTTAAGCTAGAGTTATATATGTGGCAACATGTGGTGATAAGTAATATCGTTGACTGGTAAAATGTGGCCTAGTCGTATGATAGTTAATGGACAGACAACAACACACAAACCCAAGGAAATTTTGTGTTGAAAGCAAAAATTGAAGTAAAAAACACAATGATGATAGCCTATATACTCGATTTAAATTTGTCAGCTGCAGTACTGATCTGCATACATATAATATATATGTGTATCTAGATATGCATATATTATATATATTTTTGTGTGTGCAGAACTAAGATGACTGCAAGTATTGATAGTTATTAGCTCTTGCGCAAAGAGAAGACAATTATGTTAAAAGTTTTAACTACCATGTTTAATCAATGAACTTCATCTTCCTTGAGGAAGAGGGAGTTCATTGGTTTAATTGCTGTTATTACTGATCTCCTGACAGAATTTACAAATTATCCGATAGTCTTATGTTTGAATTATAGAATTATCATATAGAAGGTGCCGTATTGGGTGTATTACCTTGCATGTTCAAATCATAGTTGCCTGTAGGCTCTGTTGATGAAAACTGAAAACCACATTGCAACATTTTATTTTTATGTAGATTACTACCTAATTGTCTCACCTGTACAAACCGCACCAGTCACCCTTCACAGCTGTTGACATCAAGGACGAGTCTAGCGACTTAATAAAATCTTCAGTGTGAAAATTTCCAAGCACTGGAGCACCCTGGAATAAAGTGTACACAGCTATTATATATTAGTCATCTGTAAACATTTCCTGACATTTCATGACTGCTATAATATATTAGTCATCATCAAACATTTCCTGACATTTCATGAACACAAGCGAAAATGTTATACAGGTGCACTGACCCAAAGGCTAATTTCTGCTTGGGTATCCTTGGGCAGGCCTTCTTACTTTTGATTGAAACATGAAAAACTCCAAACTTAGTCTTAGCTATGAAGCATTAATAACATAAATCCAACAAAGAGATGCTTGGTGGACAGCTGGCCAAACCAGAATGTGTCATATTCATTTAGAATAATGCAACAAACTTTGTTAAGTTTGATTTGATATTTGGAATGAAATTCATTTTTATACACACCTTGTGAGGATTGACATTTTTCTGTAAAGGCATGAGACTCGCGACATACCTCTCCTGTAAATAAATTCAAACGCATATACATGTATGTCATTTTTACTAAACCCAGCTATAGGTCATCTAACTTATAAGGAGGGTTTATTACTAAAAGAGCATAGCATTTTGCTATGTAATTGGAGTTGTGTCAGGAGTTGTCCCTTATCATAGGGGGCATTGAACAGATGAGACCATGGATTGGCGAACCTTCCTCCTGCAAATACTTTACTCCTCATGGGTGGGTGATACTAACCAGCGGGATGATAAATGCGTGAGTGAGCTCAACAAAGAACCTCTTGAGCATCGCATTCTGAACTTCTACTGGTCGGTTACTGGAATCTCCCTGCAATCAACACAACTAGGAATTAATGCCAGTCACCAAGAAATTCAAAAACTTTGGGGGTGTAAGTTGTATTTAGAATGCTTCCATTCTTACATATCAAACGGGAGAAAATAGAACAAGCACCATCTTTTTAAGTTGCAATGAATTTTGTGTTTGCCAATATTATCCTCGGTCGCTACTCAAACTGTAACGTCCAAACCCTAGCACCAATATCCCTACTAATTATCACACAAGTATATGACTTCCTACATTACAAAGACTTGAATGGGACAGGGGCCTGTGGGATAGCTGTGGATTCGGATGAAGCATGCGGGGTACGATTCATAAATCAGCATATCTACATCCGGGTCAGTTAGGACAAGAGGCTGAATTCCTGGAATGCACTGTAAGGGGTTGTGTCATGATGTGATATATGCGATATAGGCAATATATTCCATATATGCCATATATATATTGTACAAACTATATAATAATTTAAGGACAGTCGATCATCAGACTGTACTGTTTCATGATTGATGCTTGATGGTAAAGCATTAGAAAAATCTAATTTCCCAACAATAACTAGATCTGTAAAGTATGTGCTAACGCAACCTCAACGCTACAAAGCAAGGAATTCATTGAGATAATTGTGTGAACGATAGAAATGTAGCTCAAACACAAGAACCGAACCACCATTAGGCGAGAGCGGACAAATGCAATACCTTTTGAGTCTTGTCCTCCTAATAAAAGAATGAAGGTTGAATTGCATCGCTTGATGAATCAGACATAAAAGGAGGTTATGTTTTCAATGAGAATTGAAATGGTAAGCTGCCGTCATTGAAATTTGTAATTCAGAAGGTAGTGTTTAATTTTAAGTTTGAGTATAATAATGAAGTTCTCATGGGGCATAATTCTAGATGTTGTATCAGTTAATACAGATTTTCACTTTGGATGTGCAGTTCTTGTCTCGGTAGACGTAGCGAGGGTAGACGTCTTATTTGGAGTTGCTCCCCCTCATTTCAACATTTAGGGGAGCAACTCTTAATTGCAAGAAAAATGAACCTACTTGATCCATCTACATTTTGGGTTTTGGTGCAGCATTATCAGTTAAAATAGAGTTTCCTGAGGCAAACGATGAAACGCTTATTGGGAAACCGGTGATAGGCCTTAAAAAGATTGCCCATCACCCAAATTGTGATTCTAGTTGTACACATGAATTCCTAGGACTTAGTAAAACGATTTGCCAGACTGATTGTGGCGTTATCTCAAAAAATTAGGAAGCTCGGATTTCTCATTTGCAGTAAATCAACGCACCTGACCTGACCAACAATCACACTCCTCAAACATTAGGGTATCAGATGGATTGGTATGACTCTAGTAGGTTCCTGGTCAGACTCTTGTGAGATTTCAGCAATTTTAATTTTCAATAATGTCATTGGTAAACAGCCGGGATTGTCAATGCCACATTTCAAGTTTGATTAACGTCAGCAGGCCAAGAGGGAAAAGTATTCGGCTAATCACAACTTACCTGATCCAGTTTTTTCAATATAGTTTTGTCTTTGTTTAGAAATGGTTTATATGTTGTATAAACACCTGTAACAATAATGTGAGTAATGTTACTAAAGCTTATGAACACCATCAAAATAACTCCCTTATAACCTGCAAGTAACTTGCCCAATGACATATAGCATGTGACAAGTCAATAGATTCATCAGACTGCAAATGCTGAATTGTTGGTAAAATGTTGATTAAAATTGCAAGGTCCAATCGCTCACCACATTTCATAAAATGGGTAGCAAAATAGTAGGTGTCTTAAATTTAAACAGCCCAAAGGTCTATTTGTAATTTCACCTGGCTTGCTATCTAGAGTTTTGAGATTTCCTGCTTTGCGTAGTTTGACTTTTTTGATATCGAGTGTGTCACCCAAGCGAACTATGTGCGGCCAATGCTGGAGGGTTTTGGCAAAAAATGGGTTTGTAACTCCCAGTATAACGGGTGGCCTACAACAGAAAAACTGTATTGAGTGAATATCATGAAATTTCTATGAAAGGCTTATTGGGATTTTACCACTTACATCTACACTTAAAATATTCAGTACTTGACACTCAGATTAACCTTTATGTGTTACGGAAACAATACACTTTCAGGATGTGTTGACATAGTTTGATAATAATTTAGGAAAGGGGAAGGAATGAGAATGATCACGTTTGATTCATCTATGTCCTTAACCTTACAACTTCTGATCTGCCAGAGGAAGGGAAGTTGGGCAGCATGAAACTCTTTGAGGGAAAGCAATTCTATGACAACACAATATAACTGATGTTTTAACTAAGGATTAACTTTTAGGATGAAACAGGGAGCCAACAATTGTATTATTGATATACTAATGATACATACAAACCTTCCTATGGGGATGACACACTTTCATTTGTTTCCTGTGTCTGGGTAGAAGATTGAGGTGATTGGCAAAAGGGGTGGAGCTAACATCTCTATATGCAGGTTTGGCTGACAATGCTTGCAGATATTGATTGATATGAGTCTCTCTGCACCGTAGCGTTTGGATTAATCCAAATGTGCTTAGTTCTCCAACTGAAAAGTCACCCCACCCGAACTGGGAACTCAAGCAATTCCGGGCTAATCCAAACGTTTCGGTGCAAAGATAACCAACCTGAATTGATTGGTGTACATGCGCAAAGAAGGTTTGGCTATCAAAGATAGGCGAATCTTTGTTCACAAAGAATTGAGAATGTGACTTACGGAGCTTGAGTTTTGGTAGTGTATTCTCTGAACTCACTATCGTGTATGGTGAAGAATGGCCTATAATCGCTGCTATATCTAAGAGGCCATATTATGCTACAAAGAAGAAGGAAAATTACCCATTTCAAATACATGTATTATTCAACAAAACTACCAGATTGCATTTATTTTAGACCTGCGACATATAATATGTCCGGAGAGATTTGAGAGAGTTTGATATGGGTAATAAAAATAGCAAAGGTACAAAAAACAAAAAGAAATATTGTGGTAAAAGATAATTTATTATTAATCATTACTAAACACGCAAGTACCTCAAGGAATTATTCCGTTTAACCAATAAAAAGTACATGAGAAGAGATATACACCCGCGATTACCGCATGTACTTTTTATTGGCTGATCTGAGTAATTTTTTACCAAATAAATAGTACATCAACAGTATAAAATATCTGGAAATATGCATAGGATAGGATAGATACAGTCTAGAATTTGTCCCAAAGGAAAAGCTAGTAAGCAAACCTTACCTGATCAAGCCTTGCACTGCTAAGGAAGAGACATTAGGGGAAGAAGCCATCACTGCCAGAGGCTACAATCAGCAGATTATGTACAATTAGGCCACACTAGGAACGATAATTTCCCCTTTACATTTATTTGAGCTTTAAACTGAACACGTTCGCAACTCTACTTGTTAAACTCTTCTGTTAGACAAAGTCTCAATATTGAAAATTATTATATTAGGGACAAATATTTGGAATTTAGCTATTTGTGGGTCTACTAATGGTTATTTGTCACTCCAATACAAACTCTGAATATGAGTTTTCTACTTCTCTTTGCAGAGCTGATCAGAAAATGAGTTAAGCCATTGTGAATTGTTCAACAAAGTTTGAGCTTTGCTATCATATTTGGGGATCAAACCTGTGTAGCAATGAAGTGGATGCATCAAGACACGTGTGAGTGGGAAACCTGCCAAAGGCTGAAACGTCTTGCCTTTTCTTTATGTAATTGACTAGTTTATGATCAGAAAAAGCCCTGAAGACGGCTAAGCTGGGACCTACCTCTGAACATAGCACGAGTTCCCAGAGCAATTGTAGATGAGATAGGATAGGTTGATAAATTGAGTATATATCCACTTCATGAACACTCGGTAACACACTATGAACCACGTTCTCCATCTAAAGTGATAAGTAATTATGAATCAAACATGATATGAGTGGGCCGTGAAACGCAGTAAGTCAAATGATATTTGTGTGGCACAGCTTCACAAATGACTGTAATTTATAAACATAGTAAACCAAAATAAAAGTCGGCTCTTACCCTAGCTGACGTGTTTGTTCTGATCTGATTGGCTGTTGGATGAGAAAGAGAGCCAATGTAAGGACACTACCTTCATACCTTGTATCAATACTCAATAGGTACTTACAGGGATGACCACCAGACCTGGTATTGGCTCTCTCCCACCCACCAGCCAATCAGAGCCAGCACATTGGTTACTCTAACCCTTTCCCAGCAAGACTATTCACAAAGCTAACGTATTCATCGCCCGTCCCAATATCCAAGACTACAAAAAAGATAATCTAGGGCTAAGGGACTCACAGGTAAAGGTTGGCGAGGGGACACAAACGACCCTGTAAGTTTATCCAGAGCACATGGGATCCTAGTCTGTATAACTGTGCCCATCAGAGGTAGGTTCAACTCATCACCGGCTCTCGGCTCTGGCCATTGGTCTATATCATGACACGCTGTAAATGTTGAGATATAAATTAAATATTGAGGCTGATTACACATTTATTTTAGTATAATTATATTACGGGTAGATTTCAGCTCCTACCAGATTCTCAGCACACTGACATCGAGACTACACTATAAACATGTGTATCTATGATCGTTAGTGTCTAAATTTAGTTTGAGTACCTAACATGTTCCCACCCCTTATTAATGAAATTTACCTCTGTCGTCACACCATATTACTTCTGATGGAACTCATGCTAAGTGAATTAGTTTGATCATAAATGTACATGCAATAGTATATCACGCCAATAGTGTGGATTATCAGAGCAACAGCTTATTTCATTCCGGCAGATCGGTCGGTGTATACTCTTCATACAGGATACATTACATATTGGATATTTAGGGTTACTTTAATGCTGACCTCAACGACTAGGCGTATAATTGAACAGTCCGCGGTAGAGTTTTTGGGATCACAATAAAATTTCACACCATATGACTGGCACAGCTGATCATTGTATTTACATAACAGTACAAACCCTAGAGGAGTAAGCTAGCTATCTTTTTTTATATAAACTTTATTGGCTTAACTTTCATTCGATGTGAATGCTTTTTTAAATCAGCCATCGAGAAAAAAAAGGGAAAAAAACAAACTTCAGTCAAGATGAAGGAAAAGGTAATCAGTAAAATACGTTTGAATGATTTATGCTTGAGGATTTATGCTATAAGCTAGAGTTTAGTTTAGATAGTTTGTGGGTGAATTAATGTTGGCTACCGGATATTTTAGTTTGCTAATGTGGGAAGTTATATGAAGCAAGGAGGGCGAGTAAATGTAAACTGGCATCAAATTTGATAACTTCAGGCAAATGCAAAAAGAGTAACATTTCCCCCTGTAAATAATCTACTCTTCTAGAAAATATTAAACACACTTACCTGCTTCTAATCCTGGCTCACCATTGTCGAAAAACTCCGGAGCTATAATATCTACTATCTTACTGAACAGCTTCACAAACGGTAACTTACTCAACAACACCACAGACTACAAGTTCAACAAAGTTACGTGAGTTGTGACTTTGATTCTATGACAAGCTTAGTTGGTTGGGGGGAGCGATTCTCCCGGCCCCTCCATCAACAAAACTTGTCAAGGCAGGCCAACAACAAACATACAAAAAAAAACGCCCGATTTTATTCACATAAATCTGAATTTCTGTTTATTTGGACAATGAATGCTTATTATTGCAAGCTGATCACCTTACAGTCACCTGAACTTAAGAAATTTGTATTCAGAAATTCAGTTTCTATATTGATCCTCAGATGGTTTATGAGTTAAACACCATGGGGACAAAGCTAGTCAGTATCTGCAGCCTGAGGCAACCTTCTATCATATCCATTTCAGATTTTGATGCAGATTTGAGGATGTTATCAGGTCTATCACCAATTATTGAGTATAACCCATAGACTTAATAATTAAGTCTATGGTCTAACCAAAGGGCAAATACCACACACATACACTCACACATGAGGAATTAGCACTTTGTCGCAGTTAGCACATAAGAATCAATGTGCCATAACTTAAAGATCTATGAACATGTGTTACCTTTTGAAAATAGCCTCTCTTTATAGTTTTGTCCCTCATTTGACGAAAGTATACGTAACCGAAGTAATGACCTCTCTCAACCTGTCAAATAGAACAATGCTGCTTCTTATTCCATAGCCTTGCAGCAGACAAAGAAAGCTTACGCTTTTATCAAAAAACGCATATAGTTAACAGCTATGCATAGTAATAAACGCAATGTGGTTCGGGCTCAGCACAGTAATATGATTTGCTATTAGAATCATAAGACTATAGATGTAGTGCGCTGGCGCTATTCAACTCAGATCCATGAGATTGATCTTGTTAATTTCTCGTGAGTTGTTTCTGCTGACAAAAAAATTTGAAATAGAGTATAAAACATCTCTAAAATAAAACTATTGATCACCCTCAACCAAGCTCAAAAATGTAGGCTCGGATTCTGTTCCTGTAGGCATAAATCAAGCATTACACGGTTCTTACTGGCCAATGTGTTGGCTGTGGTGGGCGGAAAAGACCCAATACCAGATCGAATGGTACTTTCCCTGAAAGTAGGATACCTATATATTTTTTTCTAGTGAGTGCTATATAATGCAGTTTCCATTTAATTATATCTCAATAGGTGCTCTCTATGACCTGGCATTGGCTCATTTTCCCACCAAACAACCAATCATATCAGAGCCAGGACATTGTACTAACCTGCAATGGTACAGCTGCTTCTGTGTTATAAGCTGATATGGAGTTGGATTCCACAGCATGTGACTTCAAACATTGTCTTATTCGGAAATGATAGCAGGTGTCACCCATACAACCTAAAACAAGTATTTGCTATTATCAACAGAAAATCATGACCTGAAATGTCCGTTGATTGATTTGATTAAAAGAAAATTATCATGTTAATACAGTTAAATTTATCTTCTTGGTTATATTAAATGCGTGGTTTATTGTAACTTTGCGCAAATAGTTTGCAAATTTTCTGAAAATCTACCTCTAATTGCAAAATGTGCTATCACCATAGCGATCAGAAATTGGTATAATTTCAAAGTGGCCTTCTCAAAGTCAGAGAGGTTACAAGAGGGCATCAAATAATAAAAATAAAAACCAGTAGACATTTTTGTTTAATTCAACAAAATGTTTTCTGCTGGTTGAAAATTATTTACTTTTTATCTTCATCCTCCCATTAATTTTCACTAAGAAAATCTACAGAGAATACTTACCTGAGTTGGAGTCGGGGAACGCCAGGTAGCACACATTGGCCCTCTAAAAAAGACATATACAATCAATCAATACGTTTAAACAATCAACAGTTTTCATTTTGACTAATGCAGTAGTCTCAATCCAAAATAAAAAAGTTCTACAGTAGCCTTATCACATGGACTACTACTAAGGTAGACGCGTAACAAGGCTAGTTCTACACTCCAAAATTGCACAGGAATGAACATAAAAATACTCAGCACAGCAGATGTAAAACCTGATCCTGCACTTTCAGATCAAATTTGTATGATGCTTAGGTAAGTTAGGATCTGATTGCTTATGTCAAGCAGTGGGTCAAATATACTGATTACAGTTGATTTCTTATGCTGGCATCTCTTGGCCTTGGCAGGTGAACATGTACCGCCCTTTGGCGGTAAAAATGATCATATTTTCTACAGAAGCAGAAGCAGGAGTGTATGCATGGTGACAAGTAACACTATACTAAGAGAGTGTCAGTGTTATGATATGGGGTTCTATTGGGTAGGCATACCTCTCCACAGAACACAAAGAATTCATGCATATTATCTTACCTCTGTTTCTGAAAGGGTAACATGTCGAGGGTAAATCATCTGGAAACGAAATACAAGAAACAATCAATCAAACTTTGGAATTAACAAAACGGTAGAGCCTCGCTAGATGATTTTCATAACTCCTTGTGATGGTCTTTTTTTGCAATGATAATGAAGGTGAATTTTAATGCAGGGTCTGCCATTATAAACAGCTGAACAGCTCTTCTCAGCAAATCATTATAAGCTACTTTTTGGAAAACCTGACCGGACTTTTTTAGGATTTTTTAAACCTTTTTTTGCAATCAACATCATTAGTGTACTATTCATCTCAATGTTGCATGTTCTCATTGGCCCTAAGCACTGAACAGCCAATAAAGTGTATAAAAATTAATAAAAAATCTACAAAGCTACTCACTTCAATGGCTTGACCAACTTCAAGGTCGAAAGTGACGATACATATGCAGTGTATCCAACTTGAGAACCTGTCCCAAGGGAGAACTGATGACATATCCTTGTTAGTTAAACTGTCATCAAGGTTTGAGCCGTTTGCAGCCAACAACTGCTCAGTTATTGATAGGTTATCAGGGAGTAAGGTTGAGCCTTGTGGATAGGGATCTTGATAGCTGTTCAGTCTGCTGTCCAAAGGGCCTGAAGCTATTGATGAGCCACTATCAAGCTCTGCTGACGGCCCACTCATCATACAAAGAAAAGTCGCACACTCCCAACTGTTCCTAAAATGCAGAGAATAAAAGTGATTAAAGATTACATTCAGCTTTCGTTGAGGTTGACTGAGGAACAAAAAGTTATTGTGCCTGAGATAATTCTTACACAAAGATGAAATATTATAAGGACCAATGGATCTGGTATAGATTTAATAAGCTTTTTGACCAGAGAATTTCTCTGGTATTATGTCAAGAAATCAAATAAAAACTTACCACAACAGCTGCTGCTAGGCCTTCTCTAGGATGAGCTATGAGCTAACCATATTGGTATGCGAGGTCAGATCATCCGGTTAGTTCTCATCTGGCTGCTTCAACCGTCCGTAATTAATCTAAAACATTTCCCAAATCTTTGACAACCATTGCTATCAAGCAAACTGTCCTAATTATAATATTGACAATACTTGTTACTGTTCTGTCCAAGTCCGACACCGCGGCTAAATTGTCATAGTGGGCTTGTTCCTAGGGCAACCGAAAATTGTCATGCAAGTTTGGGGCACTGAGGGTGATATGCAGGATTCAGATAGGATTGTATCAAAGTCAAATAAACCTTATCCTTGCGCAGAAATCTGCATGGTTGGAAATTGGGACAGTGGGACTTTCCTTCAATGCCTACTGCAATCATACCCGGTACATAAATTTTCAGTGACTAGCACCAATAGATAGCGCTTTCTACATGCATTGAATGCATGTGGAGGGGATAATATCATTCTTGATAACAATAATACAATAATTTCGCCAGTAAACCATCATTATCATCATACAATATACATACAGTACACTGAACCAGGGAGGGTGGGATATACCCTCCCTGACTGAACACATGGGCCCTAGGACTTAAATGCCTTTACTTTCCCAATGTCCAGTATCAACCCAATGAGCTGAGGGAGTTCATCGATAAACCACCCCAAAACTGGTGGATGATACTGGACATTGGCAAGTATCAAGCTTGTCAGGACAAGTTTAACTGACCACCACTGTCTGTGACTGACTCTCAGTCTCAAATCACAAGACAACAGTCACAGAGTAGTCTGTGACATCAAGGAATTAGAGAGACTAGACACTCTTTTGTTTGACTCTGGGCCTTGATATAGACACAAAATATAAAGTATGTCAAAGTTTGTGAATCATCATTACTAATTAATTGTCAAGCATCTGGGGGCCATCTACGAGAGTGTCTCATGTGATGGAAGATTGAAATTGATGGGTATGTAAGCGTTTTATATTATGAAATGTCCAACAGTTTTGATAAATTTTAGCTGCCAAGTCTCTTTACCTTAGCCTTTAATCCTTAGTTTTCTGTGACTCGACATAATGGGTCAAATAATAGAATTCCAGCTTTGGAATATTGTTATTATCTCAGCTTATGTATTGTCAAGGTTATGAAATATCTGTCCAATTATGACCTCAGCAACTTGGTCACATGATCATAACATGGCAGAAAGGAAAAATTCCAATAAAGAAGGTGTGTCTGGCAATTTGAGGAGGGAAGCTGGACTCCAAGATGATTCAGCCGCACCCACTGTCTCCAAATATATGAATGAACTAGTAAACTCTCAGGATCTTATTGAGATTATTGATTCTCAAAATTCAATGTAGGTTTTTGACTGAGTCAATACAAAAATTGGGTGATAAAATTGTACTAGTCCATTAAATTGACTGTGTTGAACTGCCTATGTTTTAACATTTAAACTCCTAGATACTACAGTACTAGCCACTCTTATAATGTTGGCAGACAGGGTTACGGATGGTATGTGTGTGATGTTTTAGGTCCACTTGATAATAGAATAGATGTATAAGCCCTATAGATAGAAAGTAAATTGCTGAAATATTTTGAAAACTCATTTATAGTTTGGGAAGATTTGAGAAGACTAATGAAACTCTAACCAGAGTCAACTCCTTGTCAGAGATAAGATTTGAGGTGATCAGCAGAGATTTCAGAAAACACATCATAACCTTACTGGAGATGAAACAAAATCTAGATATAGTCTTTAAGCGGATAAGGTAGGGAAAGTTCGCACCAAATAAGGTGAGGAAAGATCAGGTTCCATAAGTAGAATAAATTTTGAAAACTCAATCTTTGCAACTCAACAGGGATGAAATGAGGTGCTATTCAACACCCAGTAGTGGCTTCATGCCACTTGGGCTGGCTAATAGAGTGTTTCACTAGATGAGAGTTGGAACAGCGATTGACTCACGGTTTCTAGCTGATGTCCTGTGTATGTGGAGATGTATGCGCACAGCTGTATGTTGTATAAATCTGGTCCTGATGTTTTGTGTGTGATATCAGCGTTATCACATAGGCCCCATTTTTGTTTTTTGGGCTACTGTGATACGGCTGTTGTGATATAGTAGAGACTCTCCCAGCTTTATATCCATGGCAACAAAAGTTTTGATTTGTGCTTGTTCACTAAGGGTTTGTTGGTGCTCAATAATCCCAGTTTCTGCTCAGTATACTCAGAAGTATTGAAATTTTAAATTTTGATGACCTGTCTTTAGCAATATTGTGAGCCTATGAATTTGTATCATTTTGTTGACTATCCTGTTTATGTTACTCTTCAGATCACTGAGAAACACAACAAGAACAAAGTTTCCTGAAGCGTATAAAGGTATGACATAAACTGATACTTTCTGTAACACAGGTCAGACTTCACTTGGTCGTAAGTTTCTAGCATTGAGAGCAAAGCAAGTGATATACTGTCGATAGTAGGCATTATTAAATTTTATGAATTAAAGTAGGAAATTTAAAAATCACATTGTCTGAGCACATTGGTATATTTTGGCAGAATGCGAAGTGACATGGGTGCCTCCTGATGATGAAAACGATGAACAAGAAGCCAGTTTAACATCTCAAGGAGACACATGATGTCATTTGTACATAAATCTCTAGTTCGTAAGTATGCTACACTGCTCTCCAGAGTGTATTGAAGTTTCCTGAATCGATTCACATTTGCAAAGAAAATAATAAATTGAACCAACCCGGCAACATAATAATAATAATAAAGTTTATTTATAAAACGCTTAATAAAATTGTTTAGAAACAATGATTTCTAAGCGTTGTACATGTGATAAAATAATAAAATAGAAACATATACTATGAAAATAAGCCTGTGGCTGGTAAATAAATAAAATCAATTAAAATTTTCTAAAATTGTTAAAAAAAAAATGTTTATTCATGTCATACTATAAAATCAGCTCCTCTAGCTCATCAATGTCCTGAGATGTGTGAGGCTGACTGGGCTGGGATTTGATCCACTGATCGAGTTGCTCTTTAGCCTGAGTCTGGCTCCGACCAATGAAGGCTGGTATCTCATACACATCACTAGTTAGGCTTTTCATCTGTTTCAGGGTGTTGTGAAGCAGCCTTGCTTCTTCTAGCTGCATGAATTGGTCTCTTATATCATGTAATGTGTTCCTCCTCCTCTCTCCACACTTTCTCTTGGTGAGGTTTTGTTCATGATCTCCTGAAAATAATGAAAAGCATTAAATTATTCTAAGAATGAACTGAGAAGACCTTCAATTTTGACAAAGTGTTCATGATTGCTGCAACAGAAATGTGAAAATGTTTTTACAAGGTTTGTCATTGACAAAATTCTAGACAAGGACTTCATACATTGGTGTTTGTGAATCGAGTTAGTGATAATTTGCTCCTGGTTAGTCTAGAGGCGAAGTGCTGACCCAACAGTTAAATGTTCATTATGTGGTAAGGTTTCAAAAGGTTTCAGGCTGCCCGCTTTTGCTTATTATATGTGTTCATGATATTCATTTGTTGGGGCATAATGAGAAAATAGTGGCTGGTCAATTTTTGTAAAATGATAGCTCTCATTTCAAAGCTTTGTTAGCATGTATATTTGCTGACGCTCAGATGTTAATGTACCTGGAAACTCATCAACAATAGAGGCTTCTGTCGAGGTGGATGACTTGCTATATTTTCTGTGTTGTAAGTCTGATTTTGTGATGTTGTGGGCTAGCTGCGATAGCTTCAATAAGAAAAACATATCTAGATAAAGGTTTTCCACAGTACATAATAAACTTTTGAATAGATTTTTTGGTTTCATTCTGATTTCTTTTTCTTCAGTGGATCTCATCATAAGAAAATTCATATCTGATATCAAGTTGTATTTTTAGACAAGACTTAGCATGGTTCTAGGAGAATATTCAAAGTGCTTGTAATGACCTTCCAAGAAGTTGGGACTGTGAACGACTGAAGCCACACACAGTTTCAATTTGATATCACTCTCTTATTTCCTTGTTCAGATGACATGACAATGGTATGTGAATTGTCAAATCTAACAATATTCTATGCACAGAGGATATCTACATCAAGACTATATTCCAGGTCGTAATGCTGGTTAGCCGTCGGCTCGAGGGGAGCAACTCCAAAAGCAGGAATTAATAAGATCTAACTTAATCTAGACAGGGTATATCCCACCCTCCCTGATCTAGCGGATAGATAACTCAATTGAAATACATATTACATATTACATGATTATACTATAATATACCTGCACTGTCTGGTGATTGGTCATTGGTCTTGATGGAAGTGACTGCCTTCTGAGCTTGTTGCCCTTGCAACCCTCTAAGTTCTCTTTAATTTGGTTAGACAATTCAAACAGTTGAAGGCTGCCACTGCTGATAGTGGGTTCTGCAATCCTTCGGTATATGACATCCGTCTCCTCATCTTCTATACTTGCCTGGGTTGTAAAATAAGTTATCAAGTCTTTGGAGATGGAGGTAAATAAATGAACAATAGGAAAGCCGAATGTAAACCTTGATTAGTCACCAGCGCACTACTCCCTTTGGAACCAACTGCCTGATATATTATTATATCACATTGGCTCAACTAGACAATATTCATGTTACGGATTAAATTTTGGTAAAATTCTATGGTAAAAGCAGATTTTTAATCACATAAGGTACGAGGAAGCCGGCACAATAACATTCGTATTCTCACAATAGCAGCTGGATCTAGTAGCACTTCGTTAGGACTGTCGTCTCCGCCGGAGGGATATAATGTATCATTTTCCTCAGTTCCTTGGTATCTGTAGTAACAATACAGCCGTGTAACAAAGGGTGCAAACTTTCTCATAATATCTTATTCTTACATTTTAATTAGATCTAAAAATGACCCACTCAAGCTGCTGGGTCGCACCAAGGAGTTAACTCCTTGGTCGCACTGCCCATATTATCACTTGCCAAGAGCGAATAGTCAAACTAAGATTGGTCACCTCTTTGCAGCATTCGGAGTTATCCCCTCAAACCATCTGCGGTCCACCAGTAGAATGGAGACGACTCAAAAATCAGACAAATTAGATGAGGCATGATTTAGTAATGGTCTAATAAGCAGGCTCTATAGATAGATATTGCTGATGCATGTGTTAGCTGACTGGATCATTCCAGATGCATTCTTGTGAATGAGTGTGATGCTTACCTATTTCTAAGAAGTCTGTCCTCCGTGCTACTTATGGTACTGTTACTACAACGGGTTTGTGACCTTGACCAATCGTAATCAGTCCTCTCACTCGTATCCTCATCTGAGTCAACATTGTTCTTATTAAGACTACTCATTGCTGCTTCCACGCCTGCACAGGGTACTGCTGTGATTCCGAGAGTCGGTGTCGTTATCTGAGCAGGGGATATTGGCTGTAGAAGGTACTGATCTTCTTGATGATGAAGCTTTGATTGTCTGGCTTTACTGTTACGGGAGAATGGGCTCGTCTTGGACTTTGCTCTCTTCCAGTCTCTTTTTGATGGTTTTTTAATATCATTTAGCTCTTGCACCTACATATAGAGATTGAGATTTAGAATATATTCTATTTGTTCTATTCTATTCTATTGTGAGGTCCGCTTGTGTAAAGCTGCTTTGTTGAGTGAAGTATCAGGGACAAGTCAGTATAGAGTAGCTTGCGGCTATAACATGGTTTGATCAAGTTTGTGAGTCCTTGCCCAAACAAACAGCAATAATTCGTTGCTATCTGACCAAATACCCTTTATTGCATATCGTAATTATACTTACTATTAGTGATATTTCTACAAATGTAACACATCACAGGCTAGATGACAAGCCAGGATCAATTTGTTTTCTGCAGGAGGAGATAATTCTTATTTAAAATAGGGCACAGAAAAGTGTCAGATTTTGTGTATTAAACTTACAGGTGAGGTTTGAGTGGTACTGTCACATGTATCTTTTTTGATTGTTGACACTTGCAGTCCAATGTCAGCTGTCATGTGCCTCTCAAGATGTCGATCAACTGTCTGACAGCAAGCGCTACAAGATTGGTCAAAGCAGGTGTTTTATAATAGATTCCAAGGAGTAAAGTATTTGCAGGAGGAAAGGTGTGCCATTTTGCGCAGGCTTGAAAAAATTTATGGCAAGCTAACATTCATTCATCTTCATTGCTTTATATTAACTCCCATTTTTGCTAGAAAATCTAAATGCTTGCTAACAATGAGTCATCCTAAAGCTAGCTGTCCTGTTCATCTAGGGTAAGGTATGGCCACAAGGTTTACCTGCGAGCCGAAAATAAGAGAGCACTAGCTTAATTGAATTGATTTAATTAGGTTGGAACACCATCACTTTTAGTTTTCCTATGACGTATACCATTAATGATGGGTTCTGGGCACACTCTCCTAATCTCAATAGCTGTCATTAAACCGTTCCTTACTTGCTTTGCTGTTGATGTTGTTCCTGATAGTTATTGGTTATAGTGTTTGGCTTCGTGGAGATTGTTGGTGATGATGGGAATACTAACATATCTTGGTTAGGAGGGCTTGGGAAAGAAGTATCCGATTCAGTGCTTAGCTTAATAGCTTCATCCACCTCCCTGAACTCGAGCTGACTATGTTGTTGTGTCTTATTGAGTGACAAACTGCTGGGCTTTCTTGAGGTTTTATGGCAACTGGTTAATTTTTTAGATTTTCTGGACTTTTCAGCAGTGGGTTTGTGATCTAAATCACCTTGGGCTTTTATGGCTGTTGGGGCTGGCGGATATTCGGCACAAGTTAACTTTGCTGCAGAGTCTGTTCTTACAAGTAGATTATAGTAGGAATGTGATGATGTATTCAGCCCAGATATCTGTTCAATGACTTTGGATGTGTCCGTTATGTAGTCGATATCAGTATCAGGTTCTGGATTCTCTCCAGCACTGTCTTGGACTTCTACTGGCAACCGCTGACCTACGTCAACTAGCCCTTGTGTCGGTGTTTCTGAGTTTTCAGAGTCAGAATGGTAAAAGTGTTTGGCAGCTCTGCTTCTTGTAGCTTCGTTCTCGATTTTCTTCTGAAATCTGGCTATAAGTTGTTGAATCTTATTACTGGAAGGTTCATCGTTTTGTTGGGAGTTGTCCTCGCTCTCACTCATTTCTGCCACTGTCTCGAGAGGTAAACTTTTTCTTCTAAGATTGATAGGGCTACCATTCAGTGCTGTATGTTCAATGTTCAATGTTTTCTCGAGATTTTTCATTTGCTCTAAGGCGTCAGCTACCGTATTGTTATTCATATCTTTTACCTTTACATGAGATGTGCAAGTGGTCGGTATGACGGCAACTACAGGTTTGCCGTTTCTGCTTTGTTTGTTTTGAGACGATTTCGATTCTAGACAGCGGTTACCTGCTATATTAAGGCTGGCTAATTTCTCCTCAGCACCACACACTTTTGATGTACTAGGCTGTCTGCAATAAACATTAAAAAAACCAGATATGCTTCATGTTCTGTTTAGTTTAGTGCTTCAACAACTTGATAGCTATTGGTTTCGTTTGTTCGTTTCTCGATATGGTCAATACTATAGGATACTGTTTTGGGTGACACCCTGAAAATTCATTGATTAGAAAATTATGGTCTAGCGTAAGAGCAGTGAAATACATTATCTGAAATTCAAGTGTAGAATTTTTTTCTGCTCAGTCTTTGCTGACTTTTTATCAGCTAGTAGAATCTTGACTCTATTCACCTAACACACGATGACGGGGTGTAAAAGTCTGTGATTATTCTACAGTAATCTAGTGGTATATACCCTCTCCTGTTTGTCTCAGTGAAACTCGTTACAAATGCCCAGTCTTCGATCTCAAACAACATGTAAATCTCCTCACCAGATGAAACCTTTAGAAAAAAAAAGGAAAGTGATCTCTACATCATACCTGCTCCCCCCTTCAATGATTCAATTTCTCACTCATTCATCTGAGTGGTTTATCAATTAAAAACCGCCAGAGTCGCCTTCAGAATGCATCTTGCTGAGTGATCAAGACCTGTTAGAGGTCACGTTCCCAAATCATTCACTGCATAATGGAACTATATAATAGTTATAAATATGAGTAAACGATTTGGGAACAAACTTGTCTAATTGAAAAACCAATAGAGTGAGGCTCTTGAGCGAATTGATAGCAATGATTCGACTAAAAAGTCAACGCTCATTCTAATTGAAATACGACCCTGACCAGTTGAGCAAGCAGAAAGTTCAGCGTTTGATGTGCCTTGCTTCCTGTATGGAAAAAGTCACCAATCTGATCGTTTTAAATGACAATGTTGATCTGTTTTCAGCGAGTTGCCAAACAATTTCTTCAGTCGGAACTTATCTACCATAACCATATATTACAATACCCGTGATATATCCGAACAAGGCAAGGACTGGGCAGGACAAGGCACTGAGAAACACTTTGCCAGTACGTACCGTAAGCTCTGTCACTCCTTGGGATGTGAAGTCAGCAAGAACAGTTCCCAGAACGCACGTCGGGTTCTTAGCTGTGGCGCCACTCAACAACTGTTTTATCCTGTTTGCGTGTTGCCGATCTTTTCCTAGCATCTCCATGATGCATAAACTTGAGAGAAGTATATCACATAATGAATTAACTATGTTGGTTTTGTATACTGACAATGACGCTGTTTATTCTCAAACCTGTCCTGAAATCAAGTTACCTTCTAGCTCCTACACTCTTAATATTAAGGCACTCTACGTCAACTACTAATATAATATGTTGTAAGTCATGGGCCTCCTGTGCGAATTCCCTGTATGCCCTCCCTGAGTGTTCTAAATACTTGATGTTTATCCTAAGATAACTTTTCTCCCAATGTGCAATGTCAATGTATAGATATATAATACTACCATATAATATATCTCAAGGGATACTTTATATATCTCTCTCAAGTAAAAATATCACCATGCCACGGAATTCATGCGAAAGTGATTGTCAAGAGCTATTAGCGAATTATAATTATTTCATTTGTTTGACAGTGGCCGAACACGGCTGATAACTCGAGTGCTCTAACTGAATGGTACTTGAGAAAATTTTATCGCAATTATTATTTAAGTTTCAAGTGTTCCACAGTATGTTGCACTCACTCACACTTTGTAGCTGAAGGTTCAATTTAGACTCTATCTTTGCCTTCTACAACACGCGTTAGCAGGATTTGAGAAAACAGAATGTAGAGGGAACTGTGACTGTTGGCCACTAAATCCCTTACTAAAGTCTTATTAAAAAAATTGTATTCACAAATTATGTTTATATCGACACATGCCTATTTGTTACTGACACAATTATATACGTTATGGTTCTGTTGTGTTATTTTATTGTCATTATGAGCTATGGTTCAAAGAATGGGTGTTCAGTTTGTTTAATGCAATTGAAACTGAACTTAAAAAATGATTCCATTCAATTAAACTTTCTAAAAAATAAAGGTTTCCTTGTTGCAATTTAATATTTCGATTGTATGACTTTCTTTGCTGTACATTGCTGTAGCCTCTAATGTTCCCCATCTAGGCTGCACCCACTGATATATGTTATATTATACTCATATCAATGGCTGCACCCTTACAATACCTTGATGACAAATAAATATTGAATACAAACACTGAGCTGGATGGAGGTTGGATCGGTATATCAGGTTTTTTCTACCAATATCTTGGATAAAGATCATTATATATTTGTGGCGGATGTTAACGCCAGAATATTATTCTATAATTTTTCCTTCTCTGTTCTTCTTTTCAAATATGCTTTAAATAGCTAAAGAACATTTTCTCACCCTCAATGATTTATATAAGCTACCACCATAATGCTTGGCTACCACCTTTGCTAGCTGCATTTAGTGCTCACTAACATAGAGTCATCCCCACATGAGCTAAACTAAAATCTAGCTTATATGTACTCTTGTAAGGTATGTTGTCTTTTCTTTTCTCTAGGGAAGGACTGCCATCAGGGAGATTGGGTCATACGTCATATGTCCCGGCGTATGTCCCAAATTTCATGCTGCCATGATCATTGAATTTGTCCTTCCTGTTTGACCGCTAATTAGCTATTGTATTAGTAGAAAATCATCTGCCTGCCAATCTTGCCGTTTCCTAAGAAACAGAAGATTGGGCTGCCCCTGAAGAGGGACGCAAGGTGCCCTAAGTCCTCATACTGAGTATGTGATACACCCTAGAATGCTAGAAACTAGAATGCATCCTAGATGTGAGGCCATAAAAGACCTCCTAAACTGAGTGTGCAGCAAGCTGCCTAAACTGAAACTGGCACTAATCAGCCATTGGCAGTGACACTATGATTTTAGCCAAATTTAGGCCAAGAAGCAATCTGCCAGCCAATCAAACGGGTCCTGTACGCCAGACACCACCTCGCTGGGGGGCCGTCGGGTGGGGGCAAAGACTACCTCTGATAGGTTATATATTTATATTCATATATTCATAAGATAAACTCACATAAACAACTGTAAGTCTGTCATTTAAGTATAAATGTTTAATTTATTATTTTGGAACTGTCAAGTCAATTACAAGTAAAACAAGTAGTGTAATTTTTCTCCAAAAATGTCACTTATTTCCTGATACAAAATATTAAAATTCCAATCTGATGTCTATTTTTTTAATATCGAATGGTACATGTTAAAGATTTTTTATTTTTTTATTTTGTACAAACCACACATGATAGAGCTCTATCATCAGATAAGTAAGGTGGACAGTTAGCCAGTGCCGAATTTCCCGAACATGAGGCCGAAACAGTGTAAACATAACCCCCTGTGTACGCACCAGTCTGGGGCTTCGAGTTTGGTACAGATTCCGCACTATCATCGACACAAACATATGATGTCCGATAATGGTCATCAGTAGTTAACACGTTTTGGTGATGTTCAGCAGCTGACATTAGATAGCCTTTGTATTCAAGAACCCAATCACTACTTGGACATCTAACTTTTGCGGGTATCATAAGCTTTGTAGCCCTTTTCTCTGTTTCACAAACTACACATGGAGCTCTATGCCTATGTCTCGAAGTGCCGAATATGTTCTCAACATGACTCAAGTCATAGAAAACCGCTCTCAATTTACTGTGAGGAACCCCAGACGGGGCGTTCCCATCATATTCGGGGTCATCAGGCAGACATTGGAAGTTGCTCCCTCCTCCTGTGGACTTGAAGTCGGGTCCAGTCATCTGCCCGCTATAGACCAGTTTAGACTGAGTTCCACATGATGTACTGCCCCATCTTGTGTAGGTGGTCCCGCTAAAAGCCGGCAACTGACTTGAATACTGTACCCATTCTACAAAAGTGATGTTTGTGTGATTAAAAATTCTATCGTTTTATTCCAATTATTTTACTATGTTATATTTTGGGGCAGCAATCAAGATGCTGGTAAATTGAAACAGATTTGATTATGGGCTGAGTTACGATTAAATGGTAGATTAAAATCAGATGGTCATATCACACGCCCATCCCAAAGCATGGGCAGCTCTCTGTTTGCAGACAGATCTAGCACACCTGGGGGGACAACCAAACCCAAGCAGTCGATCAACTGCAGTGGGATTCGAACCAACAAACTTCAACACTTGCATGCTGAATGACCGGTGCTCTAACCAGCTGAGCCAACTCCTACTCCTACGCAATCTGATATAGATATATCAAAATTAAACAGTCATCATTATTTTGCTGACCTACCCATACACTGGAACATACACAAACACCATTCATTCATTAAGTAGAGCAGGGTGTGTTTTAAGTTTAGCCCATTCCTTTTCTTACTGTTTCATTGATGACTCCTCTCAGCCAATCCAGTGAAGCAAAGTCTTTTCCATCTCTACCATTGGAGCCCTAAATTGAGCGATAACAGAATTGGAAAATGTTCATTTATTTATCATACATACTGCATGTATGGTATGTAAGGGATCCAACTCAGATTCATGTTACTTTATTTAGGTAAGCTACCGATTAAATTTAGTTGAATAATTTTAGGTCTCAACCTTTTCATAATTTCATATTGTATCAAATAGCTGCAGTAAACACAGTTCTTTTGAAGATTGAAAGCATTAAATCATCCATTTCATTCCATCATGGGAACCACAATTTTATGATCCCACCAGCTTACAACACAACTGTGTGTATAGAAAGGCCCAGAAAATATTTATTTGGAATTAACTAATTTTTTTTTCTCGAATTTTCCATACCTGAGTCACTAACTAAAGAAAGGCAATTAAGTCCATAATTCATACCTAATATATAATAGAATACATATTAGTTACCTGAGGTCCTGGGGGTCCTTAAGGTCCTGGGGGTCCCGCACAAGGGACTTGATATCCACAGAACCTGATGATAAAACCTCCCTTTTATCTCTACTTCTATCGGTCACTGGCGGAGCATCATTATCATCAGTACTTTTCACCCCCTGTTTAAATAAGGCAAAGTAACAGGGGTGTGTTTCAATAAGGCTATGACTACCTGAGTAAAACACCAATTTCAAATTATAATAACAGGATAAATCTCAACGTACAATTGTACTTCTCTTGTTTTTATAATGGTTGCAAAGTTTCTATATCATAGAAACTTTCTAGGCTTAAAATGTGTACGTGTAAACGTGCACATTTAATATAATATTCAGAATGATCAGTTTATATGGTCAATGGGCAGTTAATATAATATTCAGAATTCGTAGAGGTAAATCAACCACTGAATCATGTACCATGGATATGAGTCTCGTGTCATCGCAAAAGAGCCAGTTGTATATGAATCAGTGGTAAGTGAAGCGAAGGTCGTCAAATCATGAGAAGGCACAGTCAGAAAGAATCTTGTGCTGATGGTTGCAATGTTTACATGATGATGTTATGTAACCCTCTCCGATTTGTATAAAAAAACTCATAAACACAGGTCTTCTATGAGAATTTTTTCTAGAGTTCATTATCTTAACTGGCTTCAATTTATTGAGGAAATATTGCTGTTATATCTTCTAGCCTCTAGCCTAGCCTAGCCTAGGGGAAGGTGTTCGCTGTACAGGTAAATGTCTGATGACTAGTATTAACTTGCTAAACTCAGTCAAGGTGTTTGCTCACAATCGCACTTGCATAATTACCTTGCGTACTTCTAGGGGCATACAACACATGGTTCTTAAAAGAACAAATTTGTTCCCTCTGTGAATGCGGAGGAATACTATAAAAGCTGTGTATCAAGGTGCCATGTCTTTGGATCAGCGCCCGTATATCCGACTTTTGCAACATCATTCCGCCACTACAGAGGGAAGAAACATGCTCTAGTTTCCTTTACCTTGCTGATCACAGTTATCTCCTCCTGAATGTCGGCAAACTTCCGACGTGAGTGTATCTCAGAGTATGTCAGAACACAAGTCAGCTGTAGGATAAAAAGGCTGAGCAGACAATTAATCCATTTCTGATATTTGCAGCAGCACGGCTGCTTTTCCTTGTTTCCCTCCATCTTTCTCACCTTCGCCTTGTGAAGCATGTGATCTAATCATCTGCAGACTCCCACAGGTTGTATCCAGGGTGTCTTATCTTGACATCACTTCACGCGCAAAGATATTTTTCAAATTTGTGGTGAGTCGGTCACAGCATACCTAGCAAAACCTAATACCATACACAACCTTAATCAAATATTAACTCACTAATTTTTCTGCCTTCCACAAACATTATTCCCGTGGCTCAGTAGACAGTTGAAGAGGGCGATATGGGTTCAATCCCCATTTTTTCCGAGTTTCTGGTTGAAACGTCGTCCTGATTATCAAAGTTTTGATAACGAAGAGGCTTTATAGACCAGTATTTTGTAAATGTTCTGGCGTGCCTTAAGCAGGATATTTTTCAACTTCGCCAATAGTAACATTGGATATTTATTACTTTTTTATTCATATTTCAAGATTATAAGCATAATCAAATCAGAAAAGTCTCTCTTGGACCACCATACATAGCCACCCTGTCCAAAAACCAATATACACTACGATAATGAATTTTTTTATAACAGTCATTTTGTGCATCCTGATCAGTATTTTGAAATATCATTGGTTCCTAGTATTGACACAAAATCTAATCTAGAGGTAAAGAGCCAATGCAAACCTATTTTCGCTATCATTGTGAAATAAAAGCATAAGCTTAAGCCACACCTTCGGCCGTCATCAGAAATATAAAAGTTTCGGCGACGGACCGCTGAACTCAAAACTGTCTTCATCTAGACACCTTTGCGCTCAACTTTTTTGCAGAAGATCTTCTCACTAAATTCACAATGAACAAAGTTATCACTCTGACTCTTTTTGTTGCTGGTAAGTCTATTTAATGTCCACAGCTACTTACTGAAGTTCTAAACTTTATAAGAGTATTAGTTTTTATTTCATTGCATTGTATTGCATTGTATTAGATTTTATTATTTATTTTTCCCAATCTTTGGTAATATCTGTAAGTTGTTGGTATGCATTCTTGATTTTCTATTAGGGAAGTAGCAAGCAATCTGAGAGAGCGTCACTAAATTCAATTTACTGTTGATTGTACATAAGTATTGTGATAACAATTCTATTTTCAATTTGTTCCCCAGTGGGAATTTACCCAACATAATATGTATGGATGTTGTCAATTAATTTCTGATGTTGAGTGTTCATCTGCTAATTAATACAATCTACGTTTAAGGATGCTTCAAACAATGTTTTATTATTTTTTTATTAGCAGATTTTTAATTTATTGATATCTCCATTAGTTTAAGAAAAAAAATGTTTAAAATTCATAAAGAGCCGTAGAAAATTAACAACGCTGAATAAAACAAGATGGGAATAACATGTCTGTCATCACATTGGTAGCATGTAGTCATGAAATGCAGCTTTTTAAAAAGATCTTAGTAATGATGTATGACTCAGAGAAACTGGTAGGTAGAGGAGAGAATACAAAAAACTGCCCAATGTTCAAAGTAACCTATTTTGTTTGTATTGTAGCTACCGTTGCGGTTAGCGCAGCCATCAATTGTTACAACTGCGGAGGCGATCAGGGCGGCGCCTGCGCAGATCCCTTTAAGAATGGACCTGCTATAACCTGTCCCGCTGGAGTAACAACATGCAGTAAGATCAAGAAAGGTCTTCGAAATGGAAAGCAGGGCGGTAAGTAAACCCCTCCCACTTTTTACACATCATAATAAATGTTTTCTCCGCCCAAATGAAATCCATTTTTAAATTATCCTTTTTGAGTTTCAATATCAAATCTTGCAAGCCAAACCATCATGCCGTAATAGACATACCAAGTGAAGTTTAAAAGGAAAAATGAGCTTGTCTGCATGATTATTTTTTTGTCATTCAATTTTTACAGCACAATGAATTGTGCACTGTCAAAGCTATTTGTGGCATCGTCATGTGTGTATTTCCTTCGAAGTAACGCCACCATCATTTGTTCATGAAATCTTTCTCAAGATAGCAAAGCAACATGCTGATTGCGTTGTATGTTTTGACAATTACAATGGTTACAAGCTCCGCAAACAAAGATCATCAATACAGGCTAGTTGCTCACCTGCAATATAAATCTTCCCTCATTTTGAATTGCTCAGAACAATTCAATAATTTTCATTTTAGTTACAAGAGCTTGTGGTGCCCCTGGAAGCAAGGAAGGATGCAACAGCATGGATTCTGATAAATCCACTAAAGTGACTTGCGTCTGCGAAGGAGATAAATGTAACTCAGCTGGATTCGCTAAAGTTTCTGTTGTTGCTTTAGTTGCCACCCTCGCCATACCATTGGTCTTTCTCAACTAAAACAAACAATTATGTTTTTTTGTTGACCCATACCAGCAGAATATAAAATAAAGACATACATTTCAACCAAACAAATTTATACTGATCAATCTATTGTTATTTGACTGAGTATCATGATAAATCTAGAATGAGACACTCTCTCATTCCACCATGAGGAATCTATGAGTATTCTAGCTATAACTTGTGGATAATTTTTGTTTTCATTTTACTTGTGGGACAGAATTAGATTAGCTCCCTAAGGGAGGTAGTTGAAATACCATTGCTGCTAGTGTTTTTTCTCACATCCATCCAACAGGCTCAAGAATGATAAGCGTGAAGTGGGATTACCTCTCCTATCTTATCAGACCAGAAAGCCCTATTTATCTACGGTCACATGTAAGGGCAACAAGAATTATATTGATGCCAAAAAACTTTCAGGGAATAAGCTTATCATATCAATCCCATAGTAAATAAAACTCCCTCAATAATCCGGAGCAAACTCCCCCCCCCTGATTCAACAGTTCAGTTGTAGAGAGGACTCAGTAGGAAGTGGATAATTTTTGTCTTCATTTTACTCGCCGGACAGAATTAGATTAGATTCAGGGAGTTAGCTAATCATATCCATCGCATAGTAAATAGTTGTAGAGAGGAGGAGGTGGCGTTAGTCTAAGTGCTCAGACAGTGGTTGATAATGTAACGCAGCTAACTCGCGTTGGAGCCGTCTGAGCACTTAGACTAAGGTGGATTAGAAGGTGGCTCAGTTGGTTAGAGCGCCATTCTTCAGCATGTAAGTGTTGAAGGGCATGGTTTAGAATCCCACTGCAGTCCACTGTCAATTGGGACCTGTTGGACCCCCCAAGCATGCTCCGACCTGCCTATAAACTGAGAGCAAATTGTCGCAGACATTGCTGCCTTGCCCTTCAGGCACCCACAAATTTGCCGCCCATTCTTTGGCATGTGGTGAGTGACCTTGCAATTTCAACCGACGATGTTTTAACCATGTTATTGGTAAATTTAAACCAATAGCGAGTAGAAAGAGAAAACAAATCAGCCGGACTCACAGAAGTCATCTCCCTACTATACAAGATCGCACACTTCTGCATAATAGAAATATGCTTACAGTGTACTTAGTAATTCTAAATTCAAAAATGTTGGTTGGTCCTTTCAGCCGTTTAGACAAATCTCAGATAGTTTCCATGCAGTTATTTTGGACTTCGCATTATAAAATTTGCTGGTCTTCAGGTGTTTGGGTTCCAATGTATATGAATGAGAAATTGTTTGGTGATGAAGATTTTTTATTGTCATGATGTGTTTATTTTCCACAACATCTGGAATTTGTCTTCAGCATCAGACTGTTCTCAGACAGTGAAGCATGTGATCAAATTATCTGCAGACTCCCTTAGGTTGTATCCAGGGTGTCTTATCTTGAAAGCGCTCCTTGCACAAGCTATTTTAACCTCCCAAATGGTGACATCGCAAACATCAAGCTCTTATCATACCTATTGCTAAGGTTGAGGTGTGATGTTATGTAGAAATATATCCTAATCAACACAGCAATGCAATTGATACTGATGCCCAATATTGGTATATGTATACATCTAGTCATACTAAATCTGAGCGAACACAGCTAGTATCCTTGTATATTTTTTGAAAATGTTGCGCTTTGACTTTAACAGTTGAAAAATAGAAGCAGCATTTTCATATTTGTGTTCTTCAAATTATCCGACTGAGGAAACCCTCCGTCGATCAACAAGATGTTTCTTTGGTTATGTGTTAAAAGATTGCTGTTTGTTATTTGTAATATCGCGGCGTATGTATTGGATCCTGATTTTTTATAACCGATTTTGTAAAATCCTTTTAATTGGAGCCATTGTATATTGTTATATGTGGTGCAAAAGGCTTACAAATAACCCATGGCAAAGCTTACAATATGTGAGGGAATGAAAGAAATAGGTATTCCACAACCATTCTCATTTCTAATTCCTTGTACATAGTAAAATGACATAGATGATAGATGTAGCAATCTCATTGGCAAGCTGCAGAGACACAACTCTATCGGATTATTGTGTATTTTGATTACTATATAGCTCTGATCAATGATAAAAGTGAAACCTGGAAGCTTTTGGGAAAACATAGTGGACTACTACAGTATCTTTAGTCCTGTTCCGCTTGGACCTGGATATGGTGAATGGCTTGTAAGCAATGAACTAGTTTGTTCATTGTTGCAAGTACCAACGGAGAATTAAACTTGGATTTCACAGATCACCAGTTCACATATAGTTCTAATATTGAGGGAGTTATGGTCTCTCAAACTTTCAAGGTCATGACCATAGACTTAATATACATATATATCCTAGACAGGACAATGCTTATGCTTCACTGATCAGAATAGCACGACATGACTGATTAGTTTGTGCTGTGAGCCATAGTTTACTATATACCCATCAATGAAATAATGTGAAAAATCAAGGGACGCTGGGCATGATAGCAGCCCCTGTCCAGCTGCTTATCATTCAAACACAAAGAAATTGGATGGTTGTATGTAAAAGACTTTTCCGCACAAGATGATATTAATAATTTTTCCCCAGAACCAGAACTTTTTACGATAAGATACAAGGAAGAATAGATATGTGCTGCAAATTGAGTTGCAAACTACAGATAGGTGTTGTTCCTGAGTACGTATGATGAAGCTAGAGTATGAGACAATACCTTAAAATTATTATACTTCAGTACTGTAGTCTGAATCTAATGGAATTTACCGTGGCCAAACTTAATTTTGCCGATGCCGGTATAAGGTTCTTAGAGTTTATAAATGTGATATCGGCGTCAACAGTGAATGTCAATTGCTTCCTTGGCCTATACACAGAAACAGCAGTGTGGAAAAAAGTAGTTATTTCAACAGAACAGAGAACACGTCATCATCTGAGAAAACGGAACTACATGTAATGATGAAACTACAGAGGATGGAAGCAGTGACTCTAATAACTTCCAAAACTGGAAATGCCGGCCAAATGATCACCAGCATTCTTGCTTGACTCAGCCGAGAGTTGCGTGCTCATATGCATCATAGCTGCTCACAAGCACAAACCTCTGCAGCCTGCAATAAATTTTTGTCGGTTTAGTATGAATAATGGCTATTAGGATAGAACCCAGCCTGAGTCACAAAATAACGTTTCTGAACCCTTTATTTAGACAGCCAGAGAAGTTTTCGAATTAATGAGCAGCGACAATCCATTTGGCAATGACTAAAAATCCCTCTGTAAGGAGGGTATCCACCCAAAAGGCCACTAGCCATAAAGCCACTGGCCTAAAGCCACTGGCCATAGAGCCACTGGCCATAAAGCCACTTGCCAAAAAGCCACTGGCCATAAAGCCACTGGCCAAAAGGCCACTGGTCATAAGGCCACTGGTCAAAAAGCCACTAGTTACATAATAGAAGTCTGATATCAACTTTCCATTGACATGTTTTTTTGGGGCCCGTAAAACAAGATTCTAGCTCTTGATATGTCATTTATAAATGATTTTTTATTTCTATTAACTGATTCCCATTTTAGTAAAGTTAGAAAAGATCCCACCCACCCTTTGCAAAAAATTATTTTAAATGACTCCACCTGGACAACTTCTCACACATTTTTCCTGTACTGTAACCCCTAATCAATACATTAAAATGTATCTTGATGGACAAATTAAAGTTATCACAAGCAAACAGTCAGCACATTTAGATCGAAGCAATGCCGCACTGAGAAGAGACAGCGGTGTAGCTTTTTTGGTTTTGACATGCCACATGCCAAGCACGAGTGAGTTGCATACCCTACTGGGAACAACAGAAAAAGTCAGTGATCAGGTTACAAAACTTTAAGCAATAGCGATCAAGTTGAGTCGGTTGGGTTTTTTGGTCATCAAGAATAAAAACATTTGATGGATGCACAGATAGATCTTGGTAGAGGCTTGTATTGTTCACAAGAGAGTTTAGTTTTTGTTAAGTATCAGATCTGATATAACCATGTGATAATCAATATCGATCACAGGGTGCAACGGCTAAAAATGATACTAAAAATCTTTCCATGTGAAAATACATTATTGTCACGTTACGAAGTAAAAAATCAAAAAAGCTGCACCGTTGTCTCTGCTCAGTGCGTCATTGCGTCGATCTAAGAGTGCCGACTGTTTAATTGTGATGACTTTAATTTGTGCATCAAGATACATTTTAATGCATCGATCGGGGGTTATGGTACAGAAAAAGTGTGTGAGAAGATGTCCAGGTGGAGTCATTTAAAATAATTATTTGCAAAGGGTGGGATCTTTTCTACCTTTACTAAAGTGGGAATCAGTGAGTAGAAATAAGAAAATCATATCAAGAATGGCATATCAAGAGCTAGAATTTTGTTTTACAGGCCCGGAAAAACATGTCAACGGAAAGTTGATATCAGACTTCTATGATGTAACCATTGAACCAGTGGCTTTTTGGGCAGTAGCTTTTTGACCAGTGGCCTTATGACCAGTGGCCTTTTGACCAGTGGCCTTATGACCAGTGGCCTTTTGGCCAGTGGTTTTATGGCCGGTGGCTTTTTGGACAGTGGCTTTATGGCCAGTGGCTTTTTGGCCAGTGGCTTTATGGCCAGTGGCTTTTTGGCCAGTGGCTTTATGGCCACTGGCTTTCTGGCAGTGGCCTTTTGACCCGAAATCGTAAGGAGAAAATGTCAATTATACTGTAATCACTGTTGAGTGTGCTGCAGTATCTTGAGAAATATAGAGATTTCTGCAGGGCTCCGTCTAGATCGAAGCTGAAATAGTTGTTATGAGAATTATTAACTATTGAATAAAAATAATGTAAATGTAACAATAAAAATAACAATAATGATCATTACAGGAATTTTTTACAAATATCACTCGAATTGACATTTACTGTTGACGCCAATATCACATTGATAAACACAAAAACTCAAAGAACCTTACCGGCATCGGCAAAATTAAGTTTGGTCACGGTAAAGGCCATTGGATTCAGACTACAGTACTGAAGTATAATAATTTTAAGGTATTGTCTCATACTCTAGCTTCATCATACGTACTCAGGAACAACAGCTATCTGTAGTTTGTATACTCAATTAACAGCACAGAACTATTCTTCCTTGTAAAGCGACAATAAAATTAGCAATCCAATTTGAGCAGACTGTGTGTGTTCGGTCACAACTACAAATAATTTTAAAATAAAAAATGATGATGGTGCTGGTGCTTAGATCTGGCTCATTCAACAAAATATTTGTGATCTTGTGTTATAGGTACTCTTTACCTTTTTTTAGTAGTAATGGAAGTGCTGAGGGAAAAGGGCTAGATTTATTTCAATATTTATTGGCTAATGATTGTCTCTAATCATAAAAAGTTCTGGTTCTGGAGACAAATTATGAATACCATCTCGTGCGAAAAGGTCTTTTACATACACTCACCAATTTCCTTTGTGTTTGAATAATAAGGGGCTAGACAGGGGCTGATATCATGCCCAGCGCCCCTTAATTTTTCATTGATGGATATATAGTAAACTATGACTCACTGCACAAACTAATTAAGTCATGTCGCCTTTTCAGTTTCTCAGGAACTACTTGTCCCATCTCAAAAATTCTTTCACTGACACGTTGCTAGTAGTCTGACTTATTTTTTATATCCCAGATTTTTTTAAACCGCATGTTTATAACTTGATTAATTGTGCATTAACTAAAATACATTGAAAAAATATAGGCAGCAATGGGCTTCTCTACTATTGAATTTATCATCGAACGCCACTATCAAAACCTCGGAAATACTCTCTAGTGTAATGTTAGCTGGTGTGTATGTCATGATGTTAAACTTATTTTCAGTTTTTTGGCTGGAAAGGAGTGCATGTTTTGGACCAAATAAAGCTAGTTTAGCCACAAAAATCCAAATATCTCAAGATGTAAAGCCTTAATCAATAATCGCTTCGATCAAAATCTAGACAATCTCCTGCTGTTCACCATGCTGACAACAAATTTGACTGACATATTTCTGAATTTCTGATTTTTGGCTGGAATATTTAGTTTCTGCATTATTGGAGTCACATGTAATGAGGGGTCAGAAATAGCCATTTTACTATTGCAAAAATCAAGTTCAAGTCTCGAAGACAGGAGGCCTAAAAATATGAAGTTTCACTAAAATGTCACACCTCCAGTTAGTGCCATGCCTCCTCTATATGGTGAAAGCAAAAACTAATCAAATACCTCAATAGCAAGGCACAGAGGGCTCATTTTAAAAAGGGCACTTTTTGCCCCAAAATGAAATTTCAGTGGTCACTGCGACTCAACGTCAAATATTTGGGAGGTGTGAAAATAACTATTAGACATGATCCCCAATACAATATTAAAAAGTTTAAAAAAGCGATATATCACGTCAAGTGGGACAGTATTGAATGCTATTAGCCTGTCTAGCCAATTTATAATCTTTGGTCTAGGTAGTATATTAAGTCTATGGTGATGACCGTCAATAGGCATTGGGAATCAGCGGGCAATCCTCACACTACGTCACAACCATAAACATATAAATACTATTTATATGTTATGGTCACAACGCATCATACTTATTAGGCAAAAGCTACCTGTTCGACTGTAATAAAATTGATTATTAATAATCAATGGATAATCCCATAGAAGTTGAGAACTTCTGCTAATGGGATTTTCCATTGATTATTAATAATAAATTTTATTACAGTCGAACAGGTCCGCTTTTGCCTATTATGAATATGTTGTACTAATAATTTCACATATTCAGATCTGAACTATCTGGGAGAACCTGATCTAATATTAATTTTTACATGGGAATTTTTAGCAGAGATAAAACTTATGTTACTTGTATAATTCTGTGTTTTATTTTGTACAAACCACACATGATAGAGCTCTATCATCAGATAAGTAAGGTGGACAGTTAGCCAGAGCTGAATTTCCTGAGCATGAGGCGGAAACCGGGAAAATCAGACCCCCTGTCCACGCACCAGTCTGGGGCTTCGAGTTTGGTACAGATTCCGCACTATCATTGACACAAACATATGATGTCCGATAATGGTCATCAGTAGTTAACACGTTTTGACGATGTTCAGCAGCTGACATTAGATAGCCTTTGTATTCAAGAACCCAATCACTACTTGGACATCAAACTTTTGCGAGTATCATAAGCTTAGTAGCCCTTTTCTCTGTTTCACAAACTACACATGGAGCTCTATGCCTATGTCGCGAAGTGCCGAATATGTTCTCAACATGACTCAAGTCATAGAAAACCGCTCTCAATTTACTGTGAGGAACCCCAGACGGAGCGTTCCCACCATATTCGGGGTCATCAGGTAGACATTGGAAGTTGCTCCCTCCTCCTGTGGACTTGAAGTCGGGTCCAGTCATCTGACCGCTATAGACCAGTTAAGACTGAGTTCCACAAGATGTACTGCCCCATCTCGTGTAGGTGGTCCCGCTGAAAGGCGGCAACTGACTTGAAAACTGCACCCATTCTACAAAAATAATGATTCTATGATTCAAAATTCTATCGTTGAATTCCAATTATTTTATATTGTATTTATGGGCAGCAATCAAGATCCTGGTAAATTGAAACAGATTTGATTATGAGCTGAGGTATGATTATATGGTTGATTAAAAATAGATGGTCATATCACACGCCACAAGCACGAAGCATGGGCGGCGAAATATTGGTTGCCCTACGGGTCAGGCCGCAAATTCTGTGCTAGAGTGCTTTCTGTATGCAGACAGATCTAGCACACATGGAGGACAACCAAACCCCAGCAGTCGATCAACTGCAGTGGGATTTGAACCTGCTTACTTCAACACTTACATGCTGAAGGGCCGGTGCTCTTACCAACTGAGCCAACTCCTACTTCTATGTAAACTGATATAGATATATCAATATTGAACAGTCATCATTATTTTGCTGACCTACCCATACACTAGAACATACACAAAAACAATTCATTCTTTATTAGATTGAGTAGAGCAGGATGAGTCCTTGGTGTGTTTAAGTTTAGTCTGTACCTTTTCTTACTGTTTCAGTGACCACTCCTCTCAGCAAATCCAGAGAAGCAAAGTCTTTTCCATCTCTACCATTGGATCCCTAAAATGAGCGATAACAGAATTGGAAAATGTTCATGTATTTATTATTTATACTGTATGGTATGGATCCGACTCTGTTTCATGTTTCTTTAGGTAAAGCAAGGAGCTAGAGTCTCTAACTCCTTGGGTAAAGATACCGACTAAATTTAGTCGAATAATTTTAGGTCTCAACCTTTTCTTAATTTCTTATCCAATTTTAAAGCTGTAATCAACGATCGAAAGCATAAAATCATCCATTTTATTCCTTAATGGGAACCACAACTTTATGCTCCATCCCATTTACAACGGTACTGTGTGTATAGAAAGGCCCAGAAAACATTTATTGCCATTTATTTGGAATAAACTAACTAAAAACACCAATATTTTTCGATTTCTTCCTACCTGAGGCATTGTCAACACATTAGACAATGAAATGCATAATTTACACCTAATACATAATAGAATACCTATCAGTTACCTGAGGTCCTGCAGGTCCTGGGGGTCCTTGAGGTCCTGGTGGTCCCTGCACAAGGGACTTTATATCCGCAGTACCTGATGATAAAACCTCCCTTTTATCTCTGCTTTTATCGGTCACTGCCCGAGCATCATTATCATCTATGCATTTCATCCCCCGGTTAAAAAATGCAATGAGTATCCGATAACACACCGATTTCAAATTATAAAATCAGGATAAATCTCAACTGTGTAGAGTTTAAATCAGGGTATGACTGGACTTTTATAATGCTTACAAACTTTCTATATCATAGAAACGTGCGTAGAAACTTTAAAGGCTTAAAACTCCTCTTTTGTGAGTATGAGTATGATCAAGCTAAGATGGTCATGAATGATCAGTTTATATGGCCAATGGGCAGTTAATATAATTCGTAGAGGTAAATCAACCATTGATTCATGTACCATTCATATGTGTCTCGTGTCATCGCAAAAGAGCCAGTGGTATGTGAATCAGTGGTAAGTGAAGCGAAGGTCGTCGAATCATGAGAAGGCACAGTCAGAAAGAATCTTGTGCTGATGGTTGCAATGTTTACATGATGATGTAATGTAACCCTCTCCGATTTGTAAAAAAAACGCCTAAACACAGGTCTTCTGAGTGCAGTGAGAGAGGTCCCAATTGTCTAAACTATGAGAATTTTTCTACACTTCATTAACTTATCTAGTTTCAATTTTTTTTGGAATTCAAAATTTTGCTGTTGTAGCTTCTAGCCTCTAGCCTAGCCTAGGGGAAGGTGTTCGCTGTACAGGTAATGTCTGATGATTAGTATTAACTTGCTAAACTCAATCTAGGTGTCTGCTCACAGATGCAAGCACCTAAATCACCTACCGAACTTCCAAGGACATACAACATATGGTTTTTATGAGAACAAGTTTGTTCACTCTGTGAACGCGGAGGAATACTTTAAAAGCTGTGAATCAAGGCGCCACGCCTTTAGATCAGCGCACAAATACCCGACACCACTCCGCCACCACAGAGGGAAGACACTTGCCATCTAGTTTCCTATACCTGATCACAGCTATCTCCTCCTGAATGTCTGCAAACTTCCGATGTGAGTGTATCTCAGAGTATGTCAGGATACAAGTCAGCAGTAGGATAAAAACAGTGAGCAGACAATTAATCCATTTCTGATATTTGCAGCAGCACGGCTGCTTTTCCTTGTTTCCCTCCATCTTTCTCACCTACACCTTGTGAAGTATGTGATCTTATCATCTGTAGACTCCCACAGGTTGTATCCAGGGTGTCTTATCTTCACGGCACTCATTGCACAAAGATGTTTTTCACCTTTCGCCAATAGGATCGTTGTAAACACCAAAATCTTATCTAGCTACTGCTATGGAAATGTTGAGGTGTGAGAGGAGTGATGATACCTATGAAGATGTGTAAATTTATACAGCAACGCAATTGATTCTGACGGCTAGGCAACCTTATTCTGAATAAACACAGCCGGCATCCCAGTATTATTTCGTGTCACTGTCAGATGCAAAATTTTAATTTTTAGATTCTTCAGTTTAGGGTGCTGAAGACGCCCTCCGCCGATAAGCTAACCATGACCATTTCTGACCTCTACGCGGTGTCCTTTTAGGTTTTTGTTACAATTGATGCATGATTGTTGCTTGTGAGGTTGAAGTGTTTGTATTGGCTCCTGATGTGCTTATTTTTGTAAACACTTTATAATTGTTGCTAACGTCATCTATGTTGCAAAAGGCTATTTTTTATACATTAATTGACACCTCTAAAATGGCTAAAGCATATAACCATTAGAAAGTTAAAAATGTGTACTTAAACATTACTTCAAACGAAAGAATTCACACATCCAATCTCACTTCGATTTGATATTTCTTTAGCAAGATATGTGGATAAAATAAGTACATTGTCAATATACTTTGATTATCATCATCATCTTTGTATAGTTCTGATTTTGATTCTGTTTTTTAAAATTAAAAGTAAAATCTTAATCCTTCAAAAAAACTGAGAGACTCTGATAAATATTTCATATCAATAAGATGACTTGAAAAGCAGTGTCTCAACAATCTATATGATTCTTCACTACTTTGTACACACAACACAAGACAAAGCCCGGCGATCTGATAAATATGGAGGGCAATTAGCCAGTGCTCCATCTCCCGAGCATGATGCGGTGACAGGGTAGATGATAGCACCATCATGTGACCCAGGTTGTGATGTGACAGATTCAGCATTTCCATCTACACAGACATATTGACCGCGGTAGTACTCTCCGGATACGTACGTTCCTCCGGGGTGATGTTCTGCAGAGGACATCAGATATCCCTTATACTCAAGCACCCAATAACTGTCCGGGCATCTGGTTTTTGCAGGAATCATAAGATTAGTTACTCGTTATTCAGTTTCACAAACAGCACAAGGGGCTCGGTGGCCGTGGACTGGATTGCCAAGGATATCTTTGACTAGATGGATTTCATAAAAGACAGATCGCAGTGTACTGTGTGGGACGTTGGATGGTGCATTTCTATCATATTCTGGGTCATCAGGTAGACATTGATAATTGCTCCCACCCCCCGGTGACCTGTAGTCAGGTCCTGTCATTTGACCTTTATAAATCAGTTTAGACTTAGGCCCACATGACGTCCTCCCCCATCTTGTGAAGGTTGCTCCGCTGTAAGTTGGTAAATGATTTGAGAATTGCGTCCACTCTAAAAAAAACATGAAATTACTCAAAAAGATTATATATCATATAGTATTATATTAGTCTTTGTATTAAAAATGCACTACCGATTCAAAAATAACTGCCAGCGCCAGGAATTTTACCTGAACCTCAAAGATCGATCAATCACGAACAATAATTCATAAATTCATAATTATTTACATCTGGTAAAAGGTGAATCCAAACAGTAATTGAATTCGCTTTCTCTCAACTCTGAGAACTTTGGATTGGATAAACTGAGCAAAGACAAGGTGTGATGCAGCCGTAATGGGGGTAGACCAAAAATTGAACGTAAGATGTAATTTTCTTATATGGCTTTGGAGCTCACCTTTTCTCACTGTCTCGTTGATAACTCCACGTAATAGCTCTAGTGACACAAAGTCTCGTCCATCCCGCCCATCAGATCCCTGTTTAATAAGATTATACATCTTTGTTATAAAAAGTAGCGTGTTTTTGTCGCCTATGGATCGGACATCATTACCATCGTTGTTGGCGGTGTGATGGGTGAAGCTCAAGATGTTCTAAAACCTAATTTAAGCAAGCCAACATAATTATGGATACCACTACAAGTATACTATGGTGTGCACTGAGAGGTAGACGAAGTTTGGTTCATTTGCCTGCATTCAGAGTTGCTCCCAATCCAATGGTCACGCTGCGGTGTGACCAGTGGAAGGGCGCAACTAGAATGCAGGCAATATGATTAAACTTGATCTAACTGAGAGGCAAACGAGCATAAAGAATAGAGCTCAGCGGTTTGGAGAATGTAATCACAGACAAATTTACACATAACATAATTTTTTACACAGAATTCCGCCACATACCGGGGGTCCTACAGGGCCGCTTGGTCCAGGAGGTCCTGGGGGCCCTTGTATCAAAGATTTGATATCCGCATTTCCAGAAGATAGAACTTCTCGTTTATCTCTACTTCTCTCAAGCACCAGTGGTGCAGACTTTCCGTCATCATTTTTCACTACCGGCTGGTAATTGTACGATAAAGAGAAGAAAAATTTTAATTCGTCCATATTTAGACTTAACTTTAACTGACATCGAGACTACACTATTATCATGTGTATCTCTGATCGTAACAGTCAAATTTAGTACGAGTACCTAACATATACCTACCCCTAATTAGTAAAATTGAACTCAGGTCGCCACACCAAATTCCTTGTGATCATACTCATGCTAAGTGAATAAGTTCAGTCTATCAATCAGAGATAAACATGCAATTGTATACCGCGTGATCAGTGTGAGCAGCAAGTATTTTAAGTCTATGCAAAAGTATCAAAGTTTATAGTCACCTGCTTCAGCACAGTTATCTCCTCCTGGAGTTCCATAAACCTGCGAGTCTAGTAGCTCACAGAGAAAGTTAGAACACAAGCTAACAGGAGAACAAAAAAGGCTAGCAGGTAGTTGATCAACCGCTGGTATCTGCAGCAACACTGCTGCTTGAGCTTTTTCTCACATCCATCCATCTTAACAACTGCCTCAAGAATGAAAAGTGTGATGTGAGTGAGATTACCTTCTTATCTTATCAGACTGGAAAGCCTTATTTATCTTCAGTCACAGATAAGGTCCACAGTGATAAAATGGATGCCAGAAATCACATTGAGGGAATTAGCTAATCATATCCATTGCGTTGTAAATAAACATCCCACAATAATCAGGAGCAAAGTTCTCCCTGATTCAACAACTCAGCTGTTATTTGGCAAATTTCATAGTGAGCTTGAGCATGGCGGCCAACTTTCCAACCTGATCAAAATCTATGTCCAAATTTAATTTGTCTTTACGAATTTTTCTCATAATCACTATACAGGCAGCTGATTAGCATGCTGTCACTGCAATTAACAGTGGACTATCTCCATTTCGGATGATCCAATCAACAGTCCCCTTGGTTTTACTAAGAGATAGATCATATTGGACAAATTCATGAAGTTTCTTGAATCCTAGCTGTTTTAGAAAGTGTCAATTTTAGATCAGCACTGATATTTTAATTGATCCTAAGAATTGACACCTTATGGGGCTTCAAGCAATATTCAGAAAGCTAGGGGTCGCAAAGATATTCACATACAAAGACCATTTTTGGAAAAGTGCACGAGATCACTCTAGCCTGGGCAGGCTGTCAGAGGGGGTGGATGGACAGCCTGCACAGGTTAAGATCACTCATTGTTATAATCGATAGCGCAACAAAAGGTAAAACAAATCAGCCCGACTCACAGAAGTTGTCTCCCTACTGTGCAGGATAGCACAACTCTGTCTTATGAAATAAAAACTTTCCTGTCAATTCAGAGATATAATGTTGGTCCCTTCATCCAGGGAGGGTGCTTCAGCGCAACCTCTATAAATTAGATTTCACATAATTTGAATTTAGAAACTTGTAGGTCTAACTAGATTGAGCGCACTGTATATATATCAGACATTGTTTGATGATGATGATGTAATATTCCCACAACTTGCCTGTTTTCATATAATGTATACGATCAGTCGTCTTGATGTTAATAATTAGATGAGATGTCAACTATCTTATTCTCTGGTAAACTGTCAGGAGAAGCTGTCAAAACAGTCATGAACCTGAATTGAGCGATGGGTCTAGTGTGCTTCACAAAGCAGTTGCAATTTGGACAGGGGTTATCACTATGGGTTAAAAATCGCGAGTCTCTCCGAAGACAGGGAAATCAATTCATTTTATTACTTTTATTCGTACTCACTTTCTCACTTTTCAATCAGTTTTCAAACAACTAGACCACACAACACCAAATTGTAGACAGAATACCTGTTAGTCACTGTGGTACATATTGTCAGACCTAACATCAAACCATCTATAACCTCGGCGTTTCCAAAAGCAAAAACACATAGCTATGGCAAATATCGTTGTGATAGGCTGAGGAACTAAAAATTGGAAAAGTCTGTAACATCTAATCATATTTCATCAATCTCTCTGAGTATGGTACTGAGCCAGACCTGAAATCCTTCTCCCTCTTTTCCTGAAAATTAAACAGAAGTATTCTTTTAACAACTGATTATCAAGCTTCTTTTGAAGATATATAGGCGATATAGGTTTGAGTTTCAATTCAGTTCTCATTTGAGATTACCCTTGACTGTCAATGTAGATTTTAATCTGAGACTATGGATTGTGCCTTTGACAGTTGAAAAAAAATAACGAAAAGCTTTTCATAGCTTGTGTATTATTCACACCATGGAGTTTGGGGGGACTAATTGTGTACAGCAGTACATCAACTAAAATTAACAACGACACTACATTGAAGCACAAATTTGTCTGAAAAATGAGAGAAGATCTGCAAATGGAGACTTACATGTACATAATTAAGATAGTTGTATAATGAAAGCACTGGTATGATCACAAAGGTAAGTGGTACCCAAAAGCTTCTAGCACTGAATCTGTAATAATCGTAGGTAGAGACCTTCATCGACATGTACCGCTGCATAGCTGGATCAAACTAAAAACATCACAACACCATTGCATGTCAAACAATTCACAAGGCAGATAGGTATGGATGTGGAAAACATTGATTTCATTGTATTGTACAAGTTGTGAAAAGAAATTGTTGTTACACATATAATACTATACACTAGAAAAACTGAGTGAGCTTTTTTTCCCAGGAGGTAAGACATTTAGGATTTATCAGCTTTCTTGATGGCCACGCTGTGTGACCTGATCATTAAAAGTGTTAGAATATGTTGTCCGTGCTTGAGTGTGGATCAGAACTAATGACTCTAAAATCTTAAAAACCAGGGCTTAGGGAATCAACATTTGAATATTAGATTA
Source organism: Membranipora membranacea (assembly GCA_914767715.1). Taxonomy (NCBI): domain Eukaryota; kingdom Metazoa; phylum Bryozoa; class Gymnolaemata; order Cheilostomatida; family Membraniporidae; genus Membranipora; species Membranipora membranacea. The sequence goes on from OU612068.1 coordinate 17,033,344, forward strand.
GAATTAGTATTAGAATTCATGCTCTAGTTTTTCTATCAAATATTTGTCACATAGAATATCATTTGTTTCATTTTGAAACTCTCTCCTTAATAATGATAACATGATAATTGACAGCTAAAGCTTTGAATCCAGGTAATATTAGACGCATGTAACTGTAACAATCATCTTCGTCTAAAGCATAAGCCAGACTGACTGATTTCTCAACCTTGAATTGAATGCATGGTAGGGGAATATGATGGAAGAACCCTCTATCCTGGCCTGTCTTGACAAGCTCTGTTCGAACAAAGCTTGTCAAGACAAGCCACCTTTATCCTTGCTTCTATCGACTACAGAACAACTATGATGACTTCAGTCAGAGTTTTTCTACAGACAAAAAACAGGTGAGCTCTACAAAATTGGTAGAGGGTACTTTTAATTGGAGTAATATGGAGTAATATATGGAGTAATATAAATATAGTATCATTACGGTATGTCAAAGACCGATCTGAATATCAACATATCATATACTGTTGGAAAGCTGCCGAGCTACTAAAATTGAATACCTGAACAAAAACTTGATTCGATGACGTTGTGTCATTTTAAGGAGGAAATGAGGCAGAAAACGCTGTTTTTTTCAATGCAGATGGAGGAGTCAAATTAAATGCAAGAAATTTCAAACCAGGTGGAATGTATACTTAGAGATTACGTTCATCATAAAATTTGATTTTCTTTGATATATGACTAGTCTAAATTGACTTTTTACATCACGCCATACAATGCATTTTTTTTGTGAAGCTGTGAAAATATGTGAAATTTCAATCATTAATGCAGAACAGATCATAGGCCGGAAACAAAGTGAATTATGATTTTCTCTTAGAGTACACTTCAAATGTCATACACATTGACTTTCAACAAATTAGCTTGCATATTGCAAAGACAGTAGACTCTCAAATATAGCTAATATTTTCGCCACTCTTGCATAATGTCAAATGTGCTGTCCAAATGACCATAATTCTGGCCAAACGAAGTTGTTTTGAAAGTTCTCGCATACGAAGCCGCTTATATTAACCATGGTGCACACAGGAAATGCCAACAGAATTTTTCACTGCCTCTTCTTTTTTCTTGAATTTAACGCAAAAGAATGCCCATAAACACCTCAAAAGTCCCTAAAATTAGCTGTTTTTAGGGTGTTTTTGGGCATTCTTTTGCGTTAAATTCAAGAAAAAAGAAGAGGCAGAGAAAGATTCTGTAAGCATTTCCTGTGTGCACCATGGTTAATGAAACGGGCTTCGTATGTGAGAACTTTCAAAAAACCTTTGTTTGGCCAAAATTATGGTCATTTGGACAGCACATTTGACATTATGCAAAGGCGGCGAAAATATTAGCTGTATTTGAGAGTCTACTGTCATTGCAATATGCAAGCTAATTTGTTGAAAGTCAATGTGTATGACATTTGAAGATTAATCTAAGAGAAAATCATAATTAATTTTGTTTTGAGCCTATGATCTGTTCTGCATTAATGATTGAAATTCCACATATTTTCACTGCTTCACAAAAAAAATGCATTGTATGGCGTGACGTAAAAAGTCAATTTAGACTAGTCATATATCAAAGAAAATCAAATTTTCCGATGAACGCAATCTCTAAGTATACATTCCACCTGATTTGAAATTTTTTGCAATTAATTTGACTGCTCAATCTGCATTGACAAAAACAGCGTTTTCTGCCTCATTTCCTCCCTAAAATGAAACAACGTCATCGAATCAAGTTTTTGTTCAGGCTCTTCAATTTCAGTAGCTCGGCAGCTTTCCAACGGTATACCGTAATCCCTCACCTATAGATCGCGCGACGTATAAGTGAAGGCGGCTATAAGAGAGTAGTATATAGACGCGACTATCATTTGAAGCATTATTATATTTACTTTGGACCAAAACCTCTAACAATCACCGAAGATGACTAGCTCAGTGGTAGAGCGTTCGACTTGTAAACATGGAGTTGTGAGTTCGAAACCCCCTGAGGGCAGTTTTTTTCCCAAAACTACTTAGTTCATTTGTAGTGAGTGTAGTGTAGTGAGTGTCTTAGAGCGGTGGGATGTCTTATAGCTGTGGGGTGTCTTATAGCTGGAGCTTTTTTTTTTTTTCTGAGGGGGGGGTGATTCACTTATAAGTCCGGTGACTTATAGGTGAGGGATTACGGTATGATATGTTGATATTCGGATCGGTCTTTGACATTACCTTAAGTACATATATTTGCTAACTTCTTCTGAATCTTCTTGCCAACCCCCACGCCAATATGCTAGCTATGACTTGGTTGTTGGTTTCCCAACCCAGGTACATCAATCAGTTACTAGTAGTGCCAACATGTTGGCTACCTAGCTCCTCCCCTCCTAGCCTTAGTACAAAATAAGATTTAATTGATTATTATTAATTAATTATATGAACAAAACAACAAACACTCCCTTCTCACCACATATCCATTACTCAATGGATTTGTTGTCTTCTTCAGGTACTCTGCTTTAAGTGCTACCCTTCTAACAGCTCTTTCTTTGGATGCTTCCAGTTCCTTTTTGGTTGCATGGTAGATTTTGCTAGTATCCATGTTTTCACAAAACTGTTCACACTGCAAAATAACTTGGTAAAATAAGCTTGCAGATCTAGCCTAAAAGTATGAAGCAGAACCCATAATTATTGGCTGTCCGGCAATACCCTCAAACCATCACAAACCGGAAACAACTCCACTATTGTAGCTTGTCAGTGTGTATTCATTTTTGGAGTCAGTTTCATTTTTTGTCAAATTTTCTTTTTTTTCCCTCCATATGAAATTTACTCTGTTCTTTGGTGGTGATTACAGTATTTGTGTAGGACCAAAGGATTTTGTTGGACATACAGATTTACATGTTTGTTTGAATTGCTGTATTATTCCTACAACTCAGTCAGTACTGATCTTTGTTGCTGTTGGTTGGGCCATGCATTCATTTCAACCAACAATCCATGCTTTGCTAGCCTAATTTTTATTATCTCAAAATGGGGCCCATGACTGAGACTGAGACAATAACAAGGACTGCACACCATGCCCTTGATAACAAAGCTAATTCATGCCCATGGGCAACAAATATCTATCTATGGACATGGTGGCCTGGGCAGGTTCTCTAGGGTCCCTGCCCACACCACCAGTAGCCTGTAGGGCTACATCTGTGGTTTGTCTATATATGATCAACTAAGGAGTCAGACAAAGACTCTAGCCAACTCCTTGCTCTAACTCCAAGTCCATCACAACGATCAATAGAGGATCGACTGATCATGGACTTGAGCAGAGTATTAGGCTAAGCTTGATTAACTTCATATACCTGTCGATTGATCCAATATACAATGGGCTATGGCCCATTGGTTTTATTACTCCCAATCTGTGACTCCTTGTCCTAGCCTAGGAATAAAAGAAGTTTCTCAGATATTCTGGTCCTAACTAATCACCGTGATAAGTGAGAGATTTGGCAGAGAGATCTGGGGTGATTCATACACCCTCACAAGCCCAAACCTACAACTTGTAAGGTGACAGTCCACGTTGCAGCTCCTGACCATTTTTCCAAGGGTTTGAGGTCAATTCGCATTCACTTGTGTAGGCTATGCGAGCGTCAAAGCCAGAGGAATAACTCAGGGTAAGTTCTTCGACAAATTGATAATTGCAGTATACAGACAGGCACTAAAGAAGGTGAAAATTAACACAAGAGAGACATCACGAGACAAATTTTATGACTATTATTGGACTTGGAGACAAAAGGGATGTCAATCAGATCAGCAAAGGACCCCCTTGACAAGGACAGTGAGTCACATAATCTCTCTTGTAACATCTCTTTGAATAGTATTTACGCCATAGTAGAATGCCCATTGCCCTAGCACCCAAGTCATATTTTACTTATCATATTTTGAGATTTGCTGTGATATTGACCATTGGTTAAGATTTCAAATGTTTCCATTGATCACGGATGGTATGCATCGATGTATAATAATCTGTACATTTTGTGTTCCATACTACCCATCAATTCTTCTAAAATCACTCAGTTACCTGCTAATAACACGCTTATTCAAGTGTCATCAACATAAAATTTGAGGGAGCAAAGTTTCTTCATATTCTTCCGATTTTAGACTTGGACCCGGTCGACAAGAAAGTGAAGGAAGATGTAGCAAATGCATTGTTTGAGCTCATGGAAGGTTATATTAAGGTCAAAGAAAAAGTTAAACCAACAGAAAAGTCAAAGGATGAAACAGGCAGGTTTTTGAAAGCAAAGGGGGTTTCAACCCTATGCTTATTAGGTCATCATGCATAACGAAAAAAACTGACAAACTTTCAGAAAAGACCATCCTAGCAAAGCTCCAAGATTACTCTGCGATAATCTTGCTTGGATTTATTTAAAATGAAGCGAATCAATCCCAAACGTTGATCGAAGCTGTTCTATCTTTAGGTATCAACAGTCGCATTGAGCTCTTTTCTAAGCATCAACAAAAGAAGTATGCACACATCAAGGTGTACACCCCTAAGTTGACTAGGTAAGTAGAGGGAGAATTTAGATACTTAAATTGCTTTTTAATTGACTGTAAGACTCGTCAATTTTTTACAACTACTCTGCAAATGCTTTATGGTTTGATACCGCTTCTTTCAAAAGCAAGGTTTAGATGATCATGATGAGTTTTATACAAATTTGTTTTTTAAAAAACCAAGTAGCATTTTCATATGTCCATGGTTGTCAGATACATATCAAAGAACAGTTCTTTCACCTTACCAACTGTTTTCAATTCAAAGAATCCTTCTCATCTAATGTTGGGTAGGCGTAGGGGTATGATGGTAGCTTACTGGTACTGGTAGGTTATATTCAGAAAGGCCAGCCATAAAGAGCCAAAATATTGGCTAAAGGGTATGCGATGCGACCCAAACATAAAAGGTCGTCCAGAAAGATACCAGTTGAGGATCACCGATTTTTACTCATGGACAATTCTCTTTACTGTGGCCCTTATTTGCATTAGGCACATTATTGTTCACTACTTGTTTTATATACCATTGCGGCATATAAATAGAAAAATAAAAGAGCAGGATGTTTTTTATTTGTCTTTATATATCCTACAATGATTTACAAAACAATATTAAAATTAACATGTGTTATATGATATACACCTGATGCTCTACTAACTTCTTTTGCAGGCTCTGTACAAGATCAGAAAGGTTTCCAAGAGTTCAAGGTAGGATGAGCTGTTTATCATAATTAAAGGGCAACCAAGGTTTCACAGCGATGCATTAATGGGTAGTAAATTATGTGCTAGGCAGCATCAGCTTTGTGCATTACGCGACGCAAAACTCAAAGTAGTTGCTGACTCTAAGCTGGGTAACACTTCAATTTAGGTGAGGTTCCAAGACATGGCTGTTATGATGATAGAGTACAGGCTAAATAATAACAGGAACAGGAAACTGCTCTGTGGTATTCTATTTTAGCTGAGTTTGAGTACCTGATGGATGAAATGTTTCCCAATAACTCTGGCTGAATAATCATCTGAATTAGATTTGGTATTTTTTCCCTATTTCCCTATATGCAGAAGGTGCAATCTGCTATCAATCAATGAGAACATGTTTGAAACCTTGGTTGCCCTTTAATGCACTTGTCCATACCAGTCTTTTAAAGAACAAAATAATGAAACTTGTCAGTGTATATGGAAAACAATTCATGTGTTGGGTAAAAAAAATCAAATGTAAACTGTTACTCATTCCAGTCACAAGTTAGTCTTGCTGAAAATACTGTTGTGCTCTATGCACTGAAGAGGTAAAAACGAAGTTATTAATTCTCTCAGTTTTATCTGTTTTTATATTAAACAATCATTGCATCTTTTTGTCTCTTTTAGCTTTCAATCATCATTTAAAGAGGAAATCATCTCACAATGGTGATTCGACAGAGAGTGGGTAAGTGTGAGTAATATTTTGTTCACAGGTTGAACTCTTATTCTTCTCTGCCACCCGATGTCTTGGAATGAAGAAAAATTAGTTTTATCACTGTAACAGGGCAGGAGCAATCAATCAAGAATTGCTCCTTCAAAAGTACTTGAACCCGCGACTCCCACAGCGCCAATCTTCTTGCATGATTAATTGTACCATGTGTCTTAACAGATTTTGAATTTGAGAAAGTCATTGCAATACTCTGACTCTAACTAATATCGATTTTTTAAGTAGTGAAGAAGAAGATATGGAGATACTAGCCGGAGTTGCTGTGACCTCAGACGACCTATATACAACAAACAAAATGAGAAAAACCAAGCGTAAAACATGAAAGATCTCTGGAGGCGACTCGTCATAGCAATAATTGTTTACAGAAGCGGATTGGAAGCTACATTACTAGTTGAATCAACTAAAGTGAACTATTGAGGCCTTACCAGTGGTGGTGAATGTTATTTATTTTTCTTCGACCATGGCTAATGGCCATGCATTTACGATCCTCAAAGATCTGATGCCTTCATTTGGAATCATGGGCAAGGAGTCTATCCAATGATTAGCTTATTAACATTTGCAACCGAAGCTTACAAACTTTAGAAAGATGCTACCTTATATTTGATTCTGCTGTAACTAATTACTAATTTTGTGCAAAATAAAACAATTTATGACGGTGTCATTTGAAATGATGGATGTCAATGGTTTTATTAGTTGGAACGAAGCATGGATGTATAATACATAAGTAATAAGTTTTATACTTTGTTAATAAAATTTAAAATAGTTTAAATCTTATCCCAAAGTCTTGCTATATGAGGTTATATTCATATATACATACATATACAACATATATATATTCTGAATTTCGAGTTTAAGCCTCCGTTTGGAGTTGTCCTCTTGCTGTCTTGGTACTCTGTAGGCCACGCAGCACAGGAAGTAGGAGCTGAATTTAGCTTAATTTGTGAACCGCTAATAGTAGAATAAAAATTCTTTTTGATTCAGCATTTGTGTCATTGCAAACCTCACGGACAGGGTTTTTTAAACAAAGGGTGTTTGAATGCTGGCTAATTTCAATTTTTGTGACAAAATTCATGAAAAATTCTAGGAAATTTGTCATCAATGCAGGCAGAAATTGATGAAGATGACTATCCGAAAACCAAAATTGTCTCCCAAACTATGTCTCGTAGAGTTTTCAATGGTACAGATCCTGATTCAAAGAGAATTTTCATCCTATTATAAGCGGTATTCAAGATGAGACCCCTTTGGTTTTGCCTTATCTCCAAGGCCCCATTTTTGTTTTGGGTCTCGGAGATAAGGCTAACTAAGGTTTAAGTGGTTGGTGCATTAAGATCTGGAGCTTCAAGGTTATCAAATAATTCATGACATTATCACATAGAGTGATCGAACACGTTTGCGAACCCTCTGCCCCACTCCTAAATATCAGATGGACATTGAAACTCCCAGCTGGATGTGATGATTGCGTGTGCTGATGGGAACTAAGGCATTCTGCTTGATCTGCCAACAGCAATCTGCTCCACCTTGTTCTGATGCCAGTTAGAGTGCCTATACAACAAGTTTTCTATTTGAAGCAATTTTTAATAATAAAGATTTTATTCTGATTATTTCATTCACAGATATCATTCTTGAAAGATGACCAGTTCAAGGCTACTGAAAACCATATTAGTTGGTATTGGTGTGACTGGCGCAGGAACGGCCGCTGCTGTAAAATATGCAGAAAAACAGAGAGTACACGCTAGCTGGACCACACATCACGCGACTCCTGAACCCACTCATAAATGGGACGATAACTGGGACAAGTAAGGAACAATTCGCATAGACATCGATATTACACTATTAAGGATGTGTATATGTGATCGTTTGAGTCAATTCAGTAAGAGTACCTAACATGTACCCACCCCTAACTATCAAAATTGATCTAGGGACATCACACGAAATTCCTGGTGATGGTACTCTTGCTAAGTGAATTCACTCTCTATCGATAAGAGATATACATACAATAGTATCTTTAGAGATCAGTGTGGGAACAATTAGGATTCCTGTTATAAGAGCACACAAAGTTTCCCTCATATTTGTTTTCAGACATGCGATTGTGTCCAAAATGTCAAATTTTTTCTTACATGTCCTTTTAAAGGCAACTTGTACACCCATACAACGTTCTTTTGGTGGGGTCGATACAGTGGATACTAAATTTTGAATAACCAACATGACTGAATACGTTCAGGCATAACAGTTTCTACAAGAACAAGAGCATCATTCATACGTTAGCAGTAGGCTTGTCTAGCTTATTTTTATAGAAAATATTTAGGATATATACTTTTCACCAACAGTATAAAGTTATATGTACAGTTATATTGTAATTTTACAGGCGACAATTTATTAAAACAGACACTCCAAAAGGCGAAGGAGATGGTGATAACAATGTGGAGAAAAAGCCTACTGCAACCCGTCATATAATCCTGATACGTCACGGACAGTACAATCTGAAGAGTGAGGCAGATGAGGATAGGATACTCACAGAATTAGGTCAGTTCTCATCATTCTCCCTGTTCCCATTGTGTGATAAAGATTACAAAAACCGAAATTTTATAATCTGCCAGAAGAAGGACGTTCTGCAGTTGGCTGCAATTTAGCAATCATAGTCACGCCTAAAGTTCAAGGTTATTTGACAGTTGCAACAATGGTTTGTTGCTGACCGAAGAAGATCAACGGAATTTACTACCACTCTGTTGTTGGTTAATATAAGCCTCTGCTCGTGGCACGCATTGGATGTTTCCATAATGTGACATTTCTTTCATCACAATGCAAATGCACTTATGAGATCTAAAAAAAACTGTATCTAGTGTCTAGCAAAAAGAGGAGACAATTCCTAACTCAATTCAATTTACATACATCGCCTCAGCTCTCACCATCTTGTTTTTTTCCAAGTCTCTAGCAATTACTGTGTTATATTATAAACTAAGTGGATGATACAGACCAACAAAATCTTACCAACCTATTCACAGCTCCGGTCCGGCCTAGCCTGTCTTGACAAGCTTGTCAAGACAGGTATATGACATTATTATGCAAATAATAAATAGAATTATCTTTAATGAGCATCGATCATTTCCTTACAGTATAGTAGGAGATATGGCAGTTACACAGGTTTAATCATTTTAGGAAGAGTGCAAGCTGATCTGACTGGGGCTCGGCTTAAAACCTGCAATTTTCCAAACATCACAAGAATTGTGTACTCGACAATGACAAGAGCAACTGAAACTGGTAAAATCATCTCGAAGCATCTCCCTGATGTGCCTGTTGAATATTGTTCACTTATACGAGAGGGTGCTCCCATACCCCCTGAACCACCGATAACTCACTGGCGTCCTGAGGCACAGGTAAATGCTTTTTTTTTCATATTTTATATTTATACATAGGCATGGTTCACCCCATAAACCCCTAGTGTCCAACCTATGGCTAATGAGCCCCATTGGCTCATTTTAAAAGATCAGTGGCTCATTACCTTGTTTCGCAATTTCGCTCCCAGGGGGGGGGGAACTGATATGTGCTTCATCATAAATCATCAATAGTACATTGGCTAGATATGGTATCTCTACTCTCACACAGGCTCTATCTAACGTCAAGAAATTTGATATTGGCTCTCTGCATAAAAAAGGCTGGGCACTTAGGCCATAGACACAGTTGTGCTTGCTAGGAAGATTCAATTTAATTGGTATTGAATGTAAACTGATATACAGGCAATTGCATGAGATTTATAAAGCACCATGATATGATCAGGTTCTACACTGATAAATGTCTAAGTTTCACCTCACCCCTTCTGCTAATCACACTTTAGTATCAGACTGTATACATTATTACACATTATCATATTTCATAAATTCCTCCTGTTTTAGCAGTTTTATGTTGACGGAGCAAGAATAGAGGCTGGGTTTAGGAAATTTATGCATCGAGCTCCCCCAACACAAGAAGAAACAAGTTATGAGATCATTGTGTGCCATGCCAATGTCATCAGATACTATGTGTGCAGGTGGGTAGACACAACCAAGGTTTAATACTTCCCACTATCACATCCCAACCAAAATGTAGTGCATATTTGCTTTCAAGAGCTGGAAGCATCCCTGCCTCAAAGCCAATCTGAACGCTTCAAGATTTACAGTAAAGTCCAGAGGCCAATATGAGAATAACACTGTGGTCATCTTATAAATATATAGTCCTTTGGTCCAACTTTCAAACACAATGGTCTAATATCCATTAAAATTAGTTGAAATCACCCGCCTCCCAAAGCTCAAACTCTAGTGGTAACTTCTTGCCTTTAAAACATTAGTGGTGGCCAATCTTCTATTACAAACAAGTCACTGCATTCAAGAATTATCAATGTCTCATCATCAACAGTTGGACAGTTAACTGTCATCATGCAAGATTGTTCTAGCATATTATTTGCATTCTCATATAACCAGGAAATAGTGCCACCTATGTCACTCGCCATTTACATTATTCCCTCAGTTGGAGCCATCATAATTATGTACTCGAACATGAGATGGTGCAATTTTTCTGATTTAGAGCATTGCAGCTACCACCTGAAGCGTGGCTGAGAATGTCCCTACATAACGGAAGTATGACCTGGCTGACTATTCGTCCTAACGGGAGAGTATCTCTAAGGATGCTTGGAGATTGTGGATATATGGACACAGACAAGCTGACAACTACATAAGAACAGCCTTTCTGTCACACATAAGAAATTTCTAATACTGGATTTTCAAGGACTGAAGCATGAGCTAGTCTTTTGGATCTTGATTTTCTAAACTAAGTCATGACTGTTTTAAAGCATTTTGTACTTAAATTTATCGAATTCAGTTTTTTCTTTCTCAAATAAACTGGTCTATCAACGAAAGACTGCCTAGATCCTAGCCACAAAATCTGTATTAATCTAGCGACAGGTTCTTGAATGTTGCAACTCTCATGGCTAATGTCAGCATATTCAGATCCCAACAAAATACAGCCGGACAAGTGAATAATTCTTGTACCTAACAAAAATTCGATCAAACAGTCTTCCATTGCCTAAATACATCACATATTTTATTTTGTTTACTCAAATAACCTGATGATGTGACGAGTGAAGTACTATTTAGATGAATGTACAATACACAGTAGTAGTAGAAGTAGAGAGAATAGATGCACATATATACAAGAATGAAGGCGAGAAAAAAATGGACCCGACTCAATGACACATTTCCAAGAGAAAAAACTATTCACAGGTTAAAATGATGCTATGTTAGTTATTTATGTGCATCGGCCAACCCTCGTGCCAAACTAGAATATCCTTTCTTATTTAGCCTCTGCCTTCCGTACCTGTTGGTCCATCCATACCTTTTGTTAATAATACTAAAAAATACTAGCCATTTATTTCTGTGTGAGGCAGCACATTGCTATTCTTGCTGCTTATTAGTAATTGTCTAGCATTTGTTTTATGTATATATCTTAGCTTTGTCTCTCACAATGAGAAACCGCCTGTTTGTTCCTGGTATACTTCTATACAGTCATCATCTTCCATCCCCAGCTGAAAAAGAAATGTCATACATTAGAAATTCTTTAACGCAAATAGATGATATACTACATCCTTAATCTACCATGCACAACCAAGTAGTCAGACTGTAGTGGTGAACTATTTTGATTTTTCAAGATAAATTTTTTTGTCTGTTCACTTTTAAGAAAACCTCTATAAATAAATAAATATAACTGACAGTGACAAAAAGGGGAGTTGTCTTTCCTTGTCATGAGACAAGGAAGCCAACCCTCCTTGAACGTACATTCTTATCAAGAGCAACCATAAAGGTAAATAAAATATTATTTACCTATATAATATTACATCTGTATTAGTTTTGTGAGCGCAGCATGGTCTTTGAAAGCGAAAAGTTTACAAACAATGACTTACGCTATTTGGCGTTTCTTCATCATCAATCCTCCTTCCATCAAAGAAAAAACGTAATGATCCTACTGGTAATCCCTGTAAAAAAGGTGGTTCACACAACTTTAAGAACTCCCTATTTATATGGAAACATCAAGTATCATGACATTAAACTTGACAGTCTGTCAAGAATCATCACTTTGCGCTACTTGATAAATGTTTTAAATACCAACAAGTAAGCTGCTAATTTCATTGAAGTTTTTGCTCACCACACCACTTCCATATTTGAGAGACAATGTCACTCAGTAGACAATGTATCTTTGTATTTCACAATGTAAGCAGAATTTTGTTTAGATTTGCATATAAGTTATTGGCAATATATTTTTATATTGATTACTCATGCACAAGCTAGACATAGTCTGACACCTAATATATATATATCAAGGAAACAAGGCATTACGCAAGCTACTAACAAGGAAAAATATAAAGTATCAACAAGGAAAATATAACCGGCTCACAAGTGAACACAACTGGCATAACTCAGTCTACTCACCTGTTTTTGGCTATAAGTCTTCTTTAATTTTGACATGGGAGTGGACATTTTTACTTTAAAATGGATTTCTGATCCTTGATCCTGTCAAAGACAAAGAAAAGGGGTTAAAAATCACAGCAAAAACTTCATATCATGGTGATGATGACTGATTCCTTTGATATTACACATTTTTATGCCATACAAGACTGGTTCCTAAGTTTCATGCTTACCTGCCCAACAACTTTAAGTGTGATATACTCTGTGGTTTCTTTTGAGTCTCCGCTAGGCCCAGACCCTCCATCTGGCTTAGAATCCTGTAACAAACATCACATTTTGTGTTATAATTGGACCATAGCATATATACAATAAGTAATCGACTTTGTGAATAGTGAAGACTCTGTGATTACATGTGGTACCTTGTCCTCAACTTGATGCAGTTATGAAATCATATTTCAGTTCAGTTGACTAAAAATAGAAAACTACAAAAATTCTGACAGATTATTCAAATCGGAAAAAAGAGTAGGCCCCCTTCTCTGTAACGTATTGCCAGTCTTTTCTGCATAGTCATGATTGTGACTGCACAATCTATTTATTACTGGAACAAGGATATGCCATATTATGATTGACCATAAAAGCATAACAAAATACTGTCGTATTATTTATGCAAAATACTGGTATTATTTCAACTTCTTTCTCCTATTCCGTTCATTTGAATTGGTGCTACGATTGATCCATCCAGAGATAGGGTGAACAACGAAATCAAAAGTTTCATGATGTTACATGTAAAAATGGTGAAGGATTATAATAATATTTAAATTTATTTATTCTCCTGAGGAAAATCCAAAAGACATGCAGCTCAATATGCAACAACATACTATACTTCTCTTCTACTAACCATGTTACTCTCATCAAAATAGAAGAATACAAAAATTTATCTGATTTACTTTCACATATGAAAAGAACAACTCGGGAGTAGAAGAGTAAATATATAAGTACCTAGTCTAAGCAAGGAGTGAGTTACTCCTTGGTCTAAGACTATTCTCTAGCTAGAGAGTAGCAGTAGATAGATATTTTTACATCACCATCATTCATTTCATGTATGTATCTTTCATTCATACCATTACCAGTCTATTGTTTGGTGCTTTTAGTTGCCCATGGACAATCTTCACATAGGGAAGTTAAAACATTTTTGCTTTCCAATATAATTGAAGAAGAAAATGACTTCATCAGCCAGTTGAGTTTCTTACTTTCTGTTCATTCAATCAAGTTTTTAAAATTTTTAGCCAGGTCATTTCTCCCCAGCATGGCAGTTTCCTTAATGACACCAGAAACTTGAGGGTACAGTGGCAATGACCCCTAAATGGTTATTGGGAGCTTGCCTAGAGTTACTCACATTTGCATCAGACATGTTTTCAGTATCCAAATTCGGTCTGATTTCTGAACTTTTATGGTGGGAATTCTTTCTTCTTCTTGTCAATGCGCTCGACTTCCAGATCCGGGCACTTTTGAAAGAAGTAAGTTTAAACTGCAACAAATATTAATGAATTCTGTTGCAGTGAACACTTCATCAGGTCATATAATAGCCTTTGCGTTTTTATTTAGAATCATTCTTGGTATTATGAATAGAATACTGAAACGTCAATAGCTGCAGTATTTTGGCACAGAGGCTATAGTGTCAAGGCAATCTCAAAATTCAGAAGTGGTCTGATTTTTTCTTCTCATCATTCCATTCATTTGATTTCTCGACAGTACTGAGGCTGAATAGTTTCTGCTTTCGAGTTGGACTCACTGATTATCACATTGAATTGTAAGTCTGACAAAAATGTGCAGTATTGGTAATGTGCTGAGATTATATCTTATAGATCTTATACTGTAAAGTTGCTGCAAGTGACTGAGCTTGCTTACTAACAGTAACTATCTATGTTGTATTTTCAATTTTGGTTACCTCAGTAAAGTTGTTTAGAAATTGCTTTGGTTGAGAACAAAAATGCTCACTTGTTTGTTGTTTGATGGGCATGGTTTGCCCTGGGAAATTGTTGCAGTGAGCTGCAGCAACTGTCTAACCGCTCCCCCCTTTTTGCCTTTGGCCTTATCACACAGAACCCAAGTCAAAGAATAAACAGTTACTTATATATATACCTATATATGAATTTTGCATGCACCAAATATATTATATCATATTTGTATATTAATTTTAAGTGCGTTAGGGTTTGCTCTATCCAAGGAGTAATTACGCTATTACTCCTTGCTCTATCTAATCTTATCATCCATCGCAATTGCTGAATTGGTGGTTGCATTATGAATCGGCTCCAACGGCAACAGGTCAATTTTTTTTATCTAAAATCAATCCGGATTGACATCCCTTAACCCCTTGAACCCTCGGCATGGCCATCCTAATTTATGGGCCCAAATTGTGGCAGAAACAATTAAAATCTGTTTGGAAATCCCAGTGTTCCTTTGTAGGATATGATAACTCCAGTATATGAAAATCTAAGATACAAAAATGCTTTTTATTTCACTAAGTTATTGAGTTTGTTTAGTAACGGACTACCTGTACTATATCAATCAGCATTATTCTTGGGTCGTTTTTCGTTTACTCTTCTTGTATCTAATTGAGTATGACTATCTGTATCATAGGCTTCATTCTTGGCCCAAATGCTCGGTCAGTTGTTTCTACTTCATGCTTACCTTATCAAATCCACGTTCATGCATATTTTTGTTGGAAGGGTTAGATTCGATATTAGGCACGTGCTTAATGTTGCATGATAATCTTAAATAAATGTACAGTCGTTTTAACCACTGAACTTGATTGCATACTTTCTGTTGATGTTGTCAACAGTTGCTCTACGAACAAAAAATTTCATGATTGAATGGTGATGTTTTGCAGGCCTAGGCCTAAGCTCTGGTAGGCATGTCATTGCTCATTTTGGCTCAATGTTTTACCAGATGCATATTGAGCAGTTGCTGCTTCACCTGATGCAAATCTTTAATAATTTGTACCGACAACCTTAGTTTTTATATTTGGTGTTAGTGATTTTGCAAGGATGATGGGCTTAGAACAAAAGAAGATTCCTTGAAGCATCAGTTGTATAGTTTTTTACTTTAGATGTTTGCATACTAAAAGCAGCTTCTAATTCGCTTTGCTAACTAAGAACAAAAACTTTGTTCTAAAACCACTGTCCAAATATCATCTGAAATAGAGTGACAATTAAATTCAAGCTGTTATAGTTTTTGATACCTGACATGTGCTTGCCAACACTGTGACCATGAGAAACAGCTGATTTCTCATTTGACTGAGTTGTTGTTTTGTTTGATTTATAAAACATCAGGCTAATGTCACATCAGAGTCCAGATGATTGTCTCTTATTTTGATTGCTAATTTTGTAGTCCCCATATCTTATCATAAAATCTTATATTCTCATCTCTTGACTCCTTCATGTTGGTATCCTCCTTATGGTTCCCTGCATGTTAAAATAAACACAGCACAGATGCATGAATACTTTACTCACTGCTAAAAATTATCTAATACGAAAAGGGAAATTAAATTTGTGTGAGAATGAATCCTCTCATCTAGATATTTTTGTTTGATGCAAACAGCATTTAGGGCTTTCACATCCGGTTCTTTAGCAAATAGTTTGAAGCCGTTTATAAGACTGTCCATATATTTGTGTTGTTTTGTAAGAAGCTTAGAAATATGATGAAGATGTATATAATATATACATTTTTATCCTATTCCTAAGCTCCTGCAAATGAGGCCAGATTGAATTTCTTGAAGATGCTCAGTCAAAGCAATATTGGGTGCTTGTTGGTCTCTGCATCATTTTAATTGCAAAAGGCCATTGACTGAAACCTAGACATTGTAAAATCGAAGGTAAACCATATCATTTTGTTTGAGTGTGGAATTGCCAATATGAACTTTTATTGATCATCATGGCGAAAAATGTAATACCATCAGGATTAACAGCTTTGGGGTCCTTAAGAAATAGGGATATTGATTAAGAGTAACTAGTGTAGGTGGTACAGTAATGCTTCGTCTAATTCAATTTGTAATCTAATATTGCAGGCGTGAGCTGGTCGTGTATTTGACAAGCATTTCTGAAGAAGCGTACAGCTGAGTGCCATTGCATTATAACCAGATATCTCATCATGTCCGCCAAGGCAATTTTCGAAGCTAAGGGTAAAGCTTTGCTGAATGCATCGCTCGGAGATTTGATAGTCACAAACAAGTATGCCTCTGTATCTCCTGATACTGATTGGGACAAATTATTGACCGACAACCCATGGCTTCAAACAACGGTGAGCGGATACTATATAAACTATCAATTATTATATGACATTTACACAGTGATTTTGCCAGTAGTTTTGCGTGACAAAATCAGATATCCGTCCAGGGAGTGTTGTACATTGTGTTTATGAATTGCAGACATGCAATGGTTTATTGTCTTTACTTGAGTTTTATCGTACTGGCATTTCTCTGCCTTTTACATGACACAGCCTGAATGGTGAAACCCAGTTATCTTCGTTTTGGAATCATGATGAGAACCATTGACACCTGTCATTAACCAATGTTGCAGTGTATTCCTGCAGTGTTGCAACAAATACTTAGGTTTTGAGAAGTTTTAGTACTGTATATTATTATTTTAGAAACTCATTGCAAAACCCGACCAACTAATAAAGAGAAGAGGAAAACTTGGTCTTATCAAAATTAACGCAACTTTTGAAGAGGTCAAGCAATGGATTCAGGAAAAGATGCAACAAGTCACTGAGGTATTCTTTCTTATCTGCCATATTTCCTAGTTCCGTCGAATTTGTCACCATCATATTACATCTTACTGTCATCTTTTTTTTTGCGTTAAAATTTATTCACAACGAAATACTTCGGTAAATCAGCTGGTGATGAAACTAGTTACCGTGCAATGTGTTAGGATAAGATGATTTGGTTCCTGTTATTGCTCAGTTAATTTATGTGTGCAACAAAAAATGGTATCTGCTGCAATTCAAAAGCCACAAACACTCTCAATCACCCATATTACATTTTTGGCCTTTGACGTCATTTTGAGAATTTAATTTATGTTTCATCAAAGCATTTTTGCTGGCGCGTGGCACAAATATTGCATGGCTTCACTAAAAATATAATCATGTTAGAAGTGTGCCTGGTGACTTTCTAGACTTGATAGCTGATGATCATGCTGAAATGACACCTAGTACTAGCCAATATTTTCATTGTAGATCGGAAGATCCAAAGGAAAGCTTAAGACTTTCATCATCGAGCCCTTTGTGGCACACAAACAGGTAATATATGGTTGAGATTTAAACAGAATACTGCTATTATTAGCTCATCACTCGTGTTAGAAAGGGTGATATTTTCTTCTCCTTGTCATTCCACACCATGAATTATCTGTCATAATTGCATTACTTATCCCACTGATAAATGTCCGCCACAGCCACAACAGAGCGCCTCTGTAGTTAATTGTAGTTACAGTGTCGCTCAAATCATGCCATTTTCCTTTCCAACTTTGATTGTCTTATGTTATGAAAAATGTTTGATAGTCAGCATTTAACTCACAGCACACTGGCATTGTCAAACATTCAACCCTTTTCTCCACAGTCGAGATCATGGCTGATTGCAAATTTCCTCAAAAATGTTTACTCAATGTCTGTATTGGCGTTTTACTATATATAGGCCTCATTTTTTGCATTGGGGTAGGGATTCCTTAAACTTGTCAATGCCCAATTTAACCGAAATGGAATTTTAATTATTTGCATAACAGTCTGTTTTGCTGGCTTAGGCTTTACAGGACTCTTGCCATATCATGCAGTCCACTGATTTATTGCTTATTCCTATCATCAAAAACATGGAATCCACCTGACAAGGTTAGGCAGGTATCTCAAACGTCATGAACAAGTCCTGCACTTTTGGTAAGGTCTTTTTGTGTGGCTATATAATGTACCCACTACCCACATCTATGTTTCACACAGGAAGAGGAAAGTTATGTGTGTATCTACTCAAACAGATTTGCTGATATCATACTTTTCTGCCATGAAGGAGGAGTAGATATTGGTGATGTAGAAGCCAAAGTAAGTCGAATTTATCTTAAAAATAACACTCTGTTGAAATCATAAAAGCTGTTCAGCTGACATGAATGTATGTATGAAAATTGTTGTCCTGTTGTTCAATGCTTCGGCTCAACCGTTTGAAGTCAACTGCGGCAGAGAAATCAGCATATTTGATGGTTCATAGTTAATATTCTATTTATTATCAATTTACTAATGAATTTCAAACTTTTACCTGAAAAACTACAGCGCTATCTTTGGCTTATTTCATAATTTTAACATCATAACAAGGTTATCTTCTCTTATAATTTACTAAGACAACTCCAAATTACCCCATTATACTAATAATATTATATTGATATTCGCGCTGATTTAATTAAAATAATAGCGTGCCTAGTTTCCAATGCCAAACTCAAACACAATCATATGAATATGGATGGTGTATACACCTTATGATGGTATTATGCTAATAGGCTGAGCAGTTGACAGTTGAAGTCGGCAGTGGTAGACCAACAGCAGATCAGATTCGCTCCAAACTTCTCAGCAAACTGTCTGCAAATAGTCAACCGTAAGTAATGGTATAAACAATATACAGGGCATCATTTTGCAATACAAATTGATGCTATAAGTATAAAGTTTCATATGAATTTTCTTTTGTCCTCTTGGTCCAGAAAAGTCCCAACTGTTTATTGTTGCAGCTATTGTAGTGACATAAATATATCCTTTTTGTAAAAGCGGTTCTTATTCAAGTAGGCATATTGGCTCTTCGATGACACCGTGATACTGTATTTTTTTAATTACCTATTAACACATCCGCAATCATCCGCATCATCAGGTAGCTGAGTGTTGGCAACTTTTCACGTTTAAGTATTTCTATTACAGATTGGTAGCAAAGTTTATTGAGGCTTTATACAATGTATATTGCGACCTATATTTTACCTACCTAGAAATCAATCCTCTTGGTGAGTGTTAAAAATTGAACCCTATGTGACCCTTCCCGGTAGTTTTTTGGACATAGTAGCTTAATTATGTTTGCAACTCTAGGTCGGTTTCTGAGTGATTTTACGGGAAGGAAAGTGATTTACTCACAGAACCATTAACTTAAGGGTACCAGTAGAAAATTAAACATTCAATGGGGCCATTTTGCAAATGAGAGACTAGACAAGATATAGATCTGTGATGTAATATGTATGGTTACACGTCTCATGCGAGTGATAATTGACCGGTCAAAGAATTTTCTGGAAGAATTTGTGTTTTTAGTCAAAGATGAACTATTTTTGTCAACCCTCAGTTCTTTTAGAATAGATTCTAAAGATTTTATAATAACAACCATTGATAGCTGATAGACCTGAAAGGGCATAATGCAAGGGATCTCTCCGATTGGAATTATTGGACTTACTGTGGGTTAGTGTAAGAACTGCAAAGATCTTTTATTGATATTATTTAATTATAGTTTATGAAAGGTTTTCCTAAAATTATTATCTACAAGTTTTAAATTCATGTGATACGTTATTATGCATTCTCTATTTTAGTTGTAAATGGAGGAAAGTTATACATATTAGATCTGGCTGCTAAGCTTGACCAGTGTGCTGAGTACCTATGTAAGGCTCAGTGGGGTGATGTCGATTATCCAGCTCCGTTTGGACGTGACGCCTTCCCCGAGGTAAAGCTCGTGAACCTATAAATACATTATAATTTTTATGTATTTCAGTCTATTTCATTTCAGTAGCCGAAGGGCTTCCGAATAGTGCCGAAAAAAGAAGAAAAGGAAAAAAAGAAATCTTTATGAGATCAATTATGTTGATGGGTAAAAAATTTTCTAGACAGCCAAAATGTGCAATTGCCTTCTTATCTAGCCCCCCCCCCCCCCCACATCACTTTGAATATCTGAGTAATGTTCACTTTGCCGTAAGGTCCAACCACATGTGGATTCCTTGAGTCTATTCTATCCCACCCTCCCTGATTCTATCTTGATCAAGTTTGCCTCAATTTGGAGTTGCTCCCCCTCTACTGATAAGCCTGTTTTTAATTCTGAACTGTAAACGTTACATTTTTATGTATGTTTTTTCAGGAGGCTTACATCCAGGACCTGGATAGTAAATCAGGAGCATCTCTAAAGCTGACTATACTAAACAGAGAGGGTAGAATCTGGACTATGGTAGCTGGTGGCGGCGCCTCTGTCATTTACGCGTAAGTTGTAGCGCTTCAATTCTTTTCACTTGTTCTATTATGGTCATAGTATTGGGATAGAGTAAGAGATTTTGGCTTGTGAATACTTCATAACAAATAACTCTTATATTATGCTGTGTCAACCTTAGACTTCTGCTGTATATGGTGTTCTGTCTTGGATTATTTTTATGTCTATATTGGTCACTGATTCATAATTTAAAGATGGACATTTGTTACTGATCAATATGTGACAATTTTGTCAAGCTTTTGCCTGATGCTGTAAATCTTAATCTTATTGGCGATCATAATCCAGGCACTTTTCACATATTTTTGTAATATTGGTTTCAGTGATACTATATGCGATCTGGGAGGTGCAAGTGAGTTGGCTAATTACGGAGAATATTCTGGAGCACCTAGCGAATCTCAAACCTATGAATACGCCAAAACACTGCTGTCACTCATGACTACCTGTAAGAAACACCCTGAAGGAAAAGTTCTGATCATAGGTGGTGGTATCGCCAACTTTACTAATGTGGCTGCTACATTTAAGGTATAGTAGAACTGAGTAAACTGAACTAAGCCCACCATGAACTCAAACCGAAACCATCTAAGGACCCACAACACTATAAATTATATGGTATACATATAACTTTGTCTATTACTGGCTTAGTCTCCAATCAAAAATATTGGTGTGAGTTCAGTTAAGCTAGTTTTTTGGTGACTTTTTGTTTATTTGAACATACTTTAACCAGCTAAGGTAGGAGTGTATATGTATATAGCATAAGGCAGGCTTTGTAAATAATAGCTAACCATAAAGTTTACTATTTCAATCCTGTGCGAAACGCCAAAATTTTGTCGTGCAAGTACTTCATTGCTGT
Organism: Membranipora membranacea; assembly: GCA_914767715.1. NCBI lineage: Eukaryota > Metazoa > Bryozoa > Gymnolaemata > Cheilostomatida > Membraniporidae > Membranipora > Membranipora membranacea. The sequence continues at coordinate 17,054,843 of OU612068.1, forward strand.
AGACTGTAGGGTAATCTTTACAGCTGCGTGTGGATGCCTCCGCTCATGTTACAGTCATCGATAAAAATGTTGTTTTTTAGATAATTAACCAAATAGCATGTGTAAGAAATATAACTGTTCATCATACATTATATTGCTCACCTCTGTTTTTATAACACTATAAAATAATCGCCCAACTTCAATGTTCTATAAACTGTCTTCTGGGTATTTTATTCGTCACTATTACAGAATTTCTTTTTTTCTTTAGGGGATCGTGAAAGCGCTGAGAGAATTCCAGAGACCGCTCAAAGAGCATAATGTACAGATTTATGTGAGAAGAGCTGGGCCTAATTTTCAAGAGGGTCTCCGTGTCATGAGAGAAACTGGTGAGCTGTTAGCTTGTTTGTAATTAAGAGCTCAAACTGTGCGAGGATTAGTGGAAGTAGAATTCCATTATTAACCACTGAAAATGAAATGCTACTACCCGCTATCCCAGTACAGTTCGCGGTTATTGCCGGTTGGTGTACAGTTATACATTTTTTTTAATTAATAAATATTGTGATGTGTGCTCTGATATGACTGTGTAAGACCGATCAATAAGAAATCAATGAGATGATATGTATTATGTGATTGCAGATCACTATGCTAGCTGCCACTTAGACCATGTTTGGTCCATTTACCTGCATTCGGAGTCACTCCCGATCCACTGGTCAAGCCGTGACTATAGTGGATCGGGAGCGACAGGAATGCAGGCAATTGGATCAAACTTGTTTAGCTGCCACTCAAACATCATGGTAGCGCCTTTCAATGATGAAATTATCACAGCATGCACACAAAGATATTCATTGAGCACACCTCTCGTCTGTCCCAAGCTTTATGTAACCCAGTATTCTTTTGCTTTAATTGAGTATAAAGTTAACTTTGTCAAAAACATTTGTTCAAACATTTTATACTGAGGTAGATGCACTAACCAATACAGCATTGGGCATATTCCCATGCTTCATTACCGTGGCACTGTGAATAAAAGTAATGACAATCCATTACTGAGACTCACCTTCATAATAATAACTCATGTTTACAGGTCAGACACTTGGCATACCACTGCAGGTATTTGGACCAGAGACACATATGACAGCTATAGTGGGTATGGCGCTAGGTAAAGAACCTGCTGGTATGAGAAGTCCTACTGCAGAATCTCATCATCACACCACGGCCAACTTCCTGCTGCCTGACAGTCAAGAATCTGTAAGTCTATATCATTGAGTTGGTATAATAGTCATATTTTGTCAGGAGCATTCTTCATGATGACATTACCGCTTTGATTTGCTGATGGTGATAAGTCCATGCCGGTTCAACTGTGACAGTCTTTAAATATGACACTGTCGACTGTCCAAAACTCCTTGATATCAAGGCAAAAGCTGCATGATTTAGACTAGAATGATATTCTTTTTGTAAGCTTTTTAATGAAACTGAAACCTTAATCTTGCAGGTAAAAACTACGGTTCGTGAAATACCATCAGTATCAGTATCGTTTCACTCCCAACTAAACTATTATTGTTCCTATAGATTTCTGCCAACTCACCAGGCTTTTCCTTGTATCCATGCTAGCAGCTTTTCACGTTTGTCACAACCTAAGTTGCTCTGTACATTTACTTGCATGACTATTATCTATCGCACATAGAGTATGGGCACACCAGCAAAGTTTCATCTCAACTCTTGGTTAAATTCACTCAAACACTTGGGAGTTGTCTGTCTTTAATTACATGAATGGGCAATTCCAGATGCATTCAAAAGGGGTTGGGTCTCCATTTTGTACGCTGGTATTCACCTAATAGAATTTTCTGATTATTACTAGTAATTTTTAATTATCTGATGAGCCTCTTGTATGTTCTCAACTTTAATTTCATTCCAGCAAACCGATGTACATGAAAATGATGACACAGTTGATGAGGGAGCAGCGGGTGGAGACCCTGAAGACAGTAAATCACTTTTCACCAACAAAACTCAGGCTATAGTTTGGGGAATGCAGAATCGTGCTGTTCAGGGAATGTTAGATTTTGATCATGTCTGCAGCAGAAAGACCCCTAGCGTTGTTGCTATGACTTATCCCCTCATGTAAGTGATAATATCTTGATTTGTGTCAAACAGCTCTTTTTTCAGGGGCAGTATTATAGGTAGACCCAATTCTCACCCACAAAATGGCTGTAACATGCAAGCTAGGGCCTCGAAAGTTGTGGCCCATCAGTAGTCTTGCATATGTGTACACAGAACCACAGTAGGCCGCTCAAGAAATTCTGATTACATCAGTTGCTAGCATTGCAAAATCCAAATATGCGAGAAATGTAGCATATGAGGCCTGCTGTATTTGCTCTGAAAATCATTATGCATTGCCTGTCTAACTGTTGATTATCACTATCATTGCTAACAGATTGTACTTAATCTGCTAAAAAAATCACAATTTCCTGGCTGTCACCTAAGGATGAGCACTTTTTATACATTTTATTACAGAGGTGATCACAAACAGAAGTTTTACTGGGGACACAAAGAAGTCCTAGTGCCAAGTAAGAGCTTTTCTAAGAAATATATTGTGCAATCATCGTTGACAACTTTGATGTTTTCTCCTTATTCTTCTTAATGATCACATCATCAACTATGACACGATGCTGTCAACACTGCAATGTGATGTTGATTGTTATGCAACTAGTAACGCCAAGGTAGTGATATTTTTTTACTTATCTAAGTAAACCAGCTGTTTTGTAAGTGACGACGTTATGTCATTATTGTTCAGTTGTCATACTGTCCCGTCCTATCAACACACATCAAATATGGCAATCTTCCAAATAACTAAATGTTTCAAATACATTTTTAATTTTAGTCCATTTATTTTTAACAGTCTACAAGCAGATGTCCGATGCGATGACTAAACACCCTGAAGCCAGCGTTCTTGTGAACTTTGCCTCCCTAAGATCTGCGTATGAGAGTACAATGGAAGCTCTCGAGTTCCCACAGATCAAGTGTATAGCAATCATTGCTGAGGGAATCCCAGAAAACAAAACTAGAGAGATCATCAAGGCAGCAAATAAAAAAGGAGTGGAAATCATTGGTCCAGCCACGGTATGATTTAGGTTTTTTTTAGTTTCATTGACATAAGGATCTGTCGTATATACTCGATTCTGCAGCTGATTCTGAGCCCTTCATCACTGAGCGCATTGTACTTTGGAGTTGTGCCCCCAATGTGGCTGGCCTGTCATTCATTGATTTTGTATCAAAACATGTAACGCTGTAACCCTTGCTGCAACCAAGCCAGAATCGGTTATTGCTGTTGACCTGGACTGGACAGCCTAAAAATCAAACTTAAGCTTTGTTCCAGTGTTTGGTCTTGATGTCCCTCTCCATTCTGATACGCTTACATTTTTTTATCACGATATACCCATCCAGAGATGAAGCTGGTTTACATAAATCACTTGCTATGATTACAGGTTGGAGGAATAAAGCCAGGCTGTTTGAAGATTGGTAACACGGGTGGTATGATGGATAATATCCTATCCTCCAAGCTGTACAGGCCCGGTAGTGTGGCTTACGTCTCCAGGTCTGGTGGTATGTCCAATGAGCTCAACAACATCATCTCACACAATACCGACGGAGTCTTTGAAGGTGTGGCCATCGGTGGTGACAGGTAGGAGCTTTTCATTTTTCACCTGTCGTGCAAATGTAAAATTGTCACATGAAGCACTTGCAATTTCGTAGCTGCTCTGTTGATTTAGTATTCTGATTATCACAAAAAAACTGTTATTGCTGACTGGTGGTTTGGGGATGTGAAAACAAGATACTAAACTGCCAGAAAAATAAACGAGTCACTGCCTCTCAAATGGCATATGGAAGGAAGGTAAGGAAGGATTGAAATTATAAGGTAAACCTTCCAAAATTCCTGGTCAAGGGTTCGAAGGGATATGCTGGCAAGGGGATGGGAGGGGTTGGAAGTGGAGGGATCTAATAATCCAAATAAGCAGGTTCTTCAGTCATGTTTACCCTCATAGAGAAAGTGCTATGCTTGCTGCCAGAATCGTCTTAATCTCATCATATAAGATTCGGCTGCACTTTTTCAGGGTTATTGACCTTAGAGTATACAAAAAACTAAACTTTTGCTGAATTCAGGCCAAAGTCAGTAACCAAAAAGGTGAAAAACAGGCTTGCTGTTTCTGTCAAGAATTTTGGCACTACTACAAACAATCTATATTTGGTTTTAAGTCGCATGTTGAAACGCGCCATATTTTGTCATACATTTTCGATGGAAATGAACTACCAGTTGCAATTATGATGCAAAGCGTGGTTGTTGTATTTGTCCAGGTTGAAATTTTGTGAAATATCTGGATTTCAGTTGTTTTTGGCATCGCTGACTGCAAAATCCATCAGTTTGTAGAGTTTTCGAATAAATGATGCAATCATATCAGAAACACCTAAAAGATACAGTACAGCAGCGTGTGTCCGTAATTTTGTATACCCACTTTCGCAATTTTGATGAGTTGTTGACACAATAACTATTTCGCATTGCTTTGTGTTCGGGCAGCACTTTTGCCAAGGTGAATTATTGTAGGTGTCCAAAACAAACATCGATCTTCAAATAGCTCTTAGAAGTGGATGAATCTTGTATTTTACCAATTGAACCTGTCTGAACAAACGATTATCGGCTAAAAATAACACCTGAGGTAAACAAAGCAGGAACAAACTGGGTGCTGTTTAGAAAATCTCAAAATGGATGATGACAGCAGTATATAATAAAAACCTGCACAGTGCACACACAAAAAAACAGAACAACATTAGCCAGCCGTTAACATAAGTAGCCAATTGAATAAAAATGGGATTCGTAAACATTTCTTAGTGCCAGAAAAAAAGTAAGAATTTGAACACCTTGTCTGGAAGATTAACCGTATTATCTCTATTAAGCAGAAAATGTAGCCGATTGAGTATAAACATTTCTTATAACCAGAAAAAAATTGAGAATTATAACACCTTCGCTAGAAGATCAACCATCTTAGCTGCTTATCATGAGCAAATATTTATCTTTTTACATGTTTGCTTGCGTCATCAAAGATGTCCATCAGGGATTGTTGGATAATTTATTAGTGGCTTGCAAAAACAAGTAGTGACTTGTGTCTAGGCCCTGGCGGTCATTTTTTCCTTCAGTAAAAAATATAGCTGTAAGAAATCTTTTTCTATGATCTCATCATATATATGATGTCATACTGCTGACTCCCCAACACCTGGTGGGGGTTGGGCACTCTGGAATCCAGCTGGACCACTAGGCTTTTTATCTATAAACTTTGTGAGGGAAAAAATTATCAGTAAATTGTCATATCATTATATAAAAAGTCCTTGATGTATCATGAGTACTGCCTGGAAAAAGACAGTTAAAAAAATCAGTCAGTCAAGAAAAATATACATAATTTATATATGTTTGTTGACATCATCCGAATATAGGTTTGCCTGTAAAAAGTTGAGGCGTTATTAGTTTGCTTTTAAAATCTAATTACAATAAAAATTGGAAAGTGGGGTGAATGCCAGAAAAAAGTGCAGTGAGCCTTACTATAGCGGTCACCAAGAACATCCATCGTCGCGTCCTGTTTTTCTGTACAATCATAACTGTACTCATCTCAGGGTTACCACCATTAGAGCATCAGCTCCATTTTTCAATCAATTTTTATTGCAGTTAGATATTAAAAGCAAACTAGAAATGGTCAACTTTTTCCAGGCAAACCTATATTTTCCTTGACTGATTTTTTTCCATAACTGTACCCATCTCAGGGTCATTACCAGTGACCACCATTATGGCATCAGCTCCATAACTATATATATACGACATAGTGTTGTGTTATGTGCGTAGTGACGCTTTGTTTTAATTTTCTATTTTAGATATCCAGGCTCCACATTTATGGATCATATAATGCGGTACCAAGCGGAACCTGATGTTAAAATCATTGTGGTTCTTGGAGAGGTAAGGGAATCTCACGTTTTGAAACGGTCTTAGAAATTGCAATTCCCTGTGTACTTGTATTATCTAGAATTTTCCTGTTGTTAAAGGAGAAATGCGAGATGCAATGATTACATTTTCTTTATTTCAATTCATTTCAAAATTTAATGTTGAAGTAAATAAGATTCTGAGAATCCCATACTCAATGATGAGCAGAGATTTTGAATAGAGCACTTAAGGGAACAGAAAAATGGATACTTTTCTCTATTTCCCTCCTGCTATTTTAGAGTTGCGCTGTCTTGAAAATTTGTAAAACTACTTATTGCGTCATCAAAGATTATCATCCTTACAAGTTATGATTGTAAAAGAGTGAGTTAAGAAAAGTACTTTTTGGTGCGCTGGAATGTAGCCAAAATGTTTACACCCAATATGATAGGTATTTTTGTCTCCTCATCATAGCCAAAATTGTCAGTGATGTGAATGTCCTTGCAAATATTTAGCACATCTTCTGTGATATCGAAGACACTAAAATACTTGGTTAAACTTTTTTAGTTCAAGTCATTAAAATAGCTAAATGGCATCTGTCAGGAGGAAACGATAGAGGGCATCTTGGTTCATATCGTTTTTATTCGTTAACACTGAATCAGACGCTAGTTTAGAAATGTGTAAACATGTATGCTAGTTCTAATATAAAGTGTAGGAGGTTTTTGGACCTGAGAACTAATAATACCTAATTAACCTTGGGTTCAAATCCTGTTTTTCCTTGCTGGCCAAGAAGTGCGCTATTAGAGACCGGCAGTATGTCACTAAATGTCATCGCATTGCATGCAAGGTGAGCGGTTTGAAAAAAACGCAATATGGAATGAAACTCACAGCATACTGCCAACAGTTTCATTCAAGAGTCATTGCTCAATGCGGTGACTTTGGCTCTATGATGGGTTGGTAATGATGGTTAGAATGTATGGGCCACTGCTCATATATAGGACGGCCTGCTTTAGTGTGATCAAATATGTTATATAGGATAGAAACCTTTTCTCATAGTCAGTTGGAACTGCGGATACTTATGCCACCATTATTTTCATACAAAATACGAAAAAATTCCGGGCAAACAACACTCTTCTCTGCTATGCCAACCGGACTCCGATGAAAGCTGATGGAATGACACAACGACGTCAATTTAGTTACCTTTCATGTTGTTGCTTTAAAGGGGGTGTATGTTTGCACGTATTTATCGAGAACGGCATTCCTCTGGTTTACCTGCAAAAGAGCAGAATTAATATTAATTTTGGTTATCAAATTTTTCATTTTATGAACAAAAGCGAATTAAACAGCCTCCAACTATTTGACTACTCAAATAAATAGAATATCAATGGGATACTTTCAATTTGCCACCTCTTTTAAGTTTTTTATCAGAACAAAAAATGCTTGTTTTGATAGATGAAAAATCCGAGATGCAATGTAAGATTGTGAGGTTCTGGCAGAATTTCCCATCCCAGCCTCAGTGGTTGGTTTGATGATTATGATATTAAAGCATAAATTCAATCAATTTGTTTATGATTAATATTTATAACGAATATAAGCCAGTGCATATTTTGTGGTGCTTCCATACATAGTTTGAACCGAAAGCGTTGGAAGCGTTCTCCAAATCTTATCTGTTTAAAATCTCCTTTGCCAACAAGTAAAGAAGTACAGTTATGTGCTTTAAATACCTAATTTATAGGACGCTATTGAAGTAATAACGGTTTTATGTGTATCGGCAGGTATAATTAGGATAAGATTTGTTTTGTTTGGTACATTAAGGCTCTTTAATTTTATCAGGTGACTTGGTCCCTAGAGAAGGCAAAGAAAATGCTGTCTGGGTTGTCAAACCTGCAGGGTTGTCAAGTGTAATCACTTAGCGTGCACCGTGTGTTTGTATGTTCACAGGTGGGAGGTACCGAAGAATACAAGATCTGTGAAGCAATTAAGGACGGCCGAATCACTAAAAAGATTGTATGCTGGTGCATCGGTACCTGTGCAAAGATGTTCAACTCAGATGTAAGTGGTTGGCCGTTTGCTGTGTCTCAGTTTTATTGGGTATTATGTCTTTGATGGGACTGATCCATATTCTCGGTGACTGTGGGAACGTTCTTATTGACCCCAGATCATTAAGTTTCTGGGTTCGAAATTGGAATTGTTAGCATCCAGCCCTTGTAACTAAACCCGATTTTAGTGTCTGTCATCAAAGAGTTGTGTCGATTGTGTACGTAATCGTTATTAATCAAATGTTGATTTTGTCTAGTGCAGTTGTTGTGTGTGGTGTACCCGAGCCACAGTCTGCATCTTACCCATTCTCTGCCTCATGGTATGCTGAAGGCGGTTAGATTCTGGCTTACCGTAATGTGACCATAGCTCTAATTCACCACAGTGACATGTTTGATTTGTGTATGACTTCATGAAAGGCAGCAGAACCATTATTAATAACCAATCTATTTGCTGCCGTGCAGTCAGATACTAAACAAAACTTTAGTCAATCTCTAAACAATCTTGTTTTGACTCTCGTATCAAAACCAAAATAGTTTATCACCTGTCTGCGGTTTGAACATCATTTTACCCCATGCGACACAACCATTGAATCTGTACATACCGTATCCTGTCCAAATTGTTAACGCCGCCGTTTAAAAGCTATTTGACCCATATATAGAAGCCCTGGTTGAGTATTTACAATTTTTTCTCCATAACGTGTTTGGATCCGTTTCAGCAAGCAAGGATTACCTTTTAGATGTTAATAAGCAATGGACAAGCGAAAAAGTTCTGAAGTGATAGAAATAAAAATATCAATAAATCAATTATGCAGAAACAACTCATCATAAACATCAACATGTCACTCGATAATGGACACCTGTACACCTGATACAAAGTGATACATAGTATTGTAATCTAGGTTAATTTGATTCCTTAACTTTCATTTTTTTTGGGGTTTTCCATATTAATTAATTAAATAATAAATAATTAAATCAATTTGTATGTTTCATGGACAGTGGCATGGCTGTTGGGAACATTACCAAGGAATGATGAACGAAGCTTTAATTATGCTATTTCGGGCATGCTTCCACATGAGAAAGCTTGAGGATTTGTGTATGTGATTAGTCATAATTATCAGTCATGACCCACTATCTGCTGACGTTCCACAACGTGATGTTCAGTATGTCCAACTCTTATCATTTTCTACTATGTCTTTCACATCAGGTACAGTTTGGTCATGCTGGAGCCTCTGCTAACGCTGAGAGCGAGACAGCAGTGGCTAAGAATATAGCTCTAAGAGCTGCCGGTGCACTTGTACCCAACAGCTTCAACGATCTCGGAGAAACAATCAAGTAAGATTTAGATAATGAGAAAAAATGAATATGCTGTTAATATAAAAATATAACAGGATATTCACAGCATGAATTGTGTCCGGATGTAGTTCCGACTTGACTGCATGTTGACAGTAGGATTTGGAAAAAATTCCCCTTGAAAACAGATTTAAGAATTCCAGATCTATGTTATTATTATTTTAACTTATACCATAATCTGTCAAATCAGGTCATCCATATCAATGCCAACATTTTTGTGTTTTAATGATGGATAGTTGATAAAAAGTTTGAATTATTGCTCATTTCCAATCAAACAATATAAAAAAAATTAATTAAGAGTTGGTTATATTTCTGCACATTATTTCGTAACATATTTCTGCCACTCCCACATTACTTCCTCGAATGTTCACTGGATCAATTGGCAGTAAAATCCAAAACACCAGAGTGTAGTGCTGTAACTGATTCTTAAGATGTACAAAGATAGATGAATACCAGCCATCCAAGTCTAGAACCACCAAGAGACAAAACACCTTTTTTGATTTCCATATGCATTTTTTCAACTAAAGCAGCTCAGCTTATGTGCCGTACTTTTGATGCTATCAACCTATTACAGGATGGATATTAGAAATTAGGCAATAAACAAACTTCAAATTTCAAACTTTATATTTTAGCCTCTTACTGGATTCATACTATATGAGCTTGCTCTCCTGTTCATTCCATCCCTTCTTGTTGTCCCGTTTAGGAAAGTATACGACGAGCTATTGCAGAAGGGAGATATCATCGTGAAGCCAGAAGTCACACCCCCTACCGTACCTATGGACTACAACTGGGCCCGGGTAAGAAACCGTTACAGGGTTATTCCCATTATAGGGTTATTCCAAAATGCATCTGATGAAAAGGAAGATGGTGCTAAAATAAATAGATAGCTGATAAACTTGATGAAGCCAGAAGACCGGATTTTTTGTGCTGAAATTATGTTGATTTATGGAGAATAATGTAATGATAAAGCCATACTAGCTATATGTTACCAGGTTTGTAGCTATTACCCTCAAACAACTTTCTTATACAGGGACCCCTATCTAATCGGGCTAAAGTCAATCATCAGAAACCCTTGAAATTCATTAATTATACTCTGACAAATAATAAGTGTTGAGGGGCTTTTTTGACACATGTCTGCTTTCCTCCACCCAGCCAGCAGTGGTTGGCTGGCTGATAACTTTTGTTTACCTTGCAGGTGTTTTCTCAAGAAAATATAATCTTCAGATGAACCTATTAACTTAAGCATAGAACAAAGAATTTGATTGTACTTCTTCATTATTACCTTAATTCTGAATCTTTGGTGAATAACTGTTATTATAATGCTTCGAAGTGCGGATGCCGATGCTGTGTAGTGATTTAGTATATTAGCGCACCACTTGGTTGATCTATCAGCCCTATGAGAATTTTATTATTATATATTATTTAATCTAATTTAATGAGCTCCTGGTGAGCAGTTGGTGTGACAGGGCATCAATCGCTTTGATATGGTAATTTCTCACCACTAATGGAGTTATATAGAACATTAATCCAACGCAGATTTTTATGAACGGAATGTAGAATTGACAACATCAATACAGTCAAAGTGTGGCACATATGGTGACAAACAGTGACAATGACATAAAGTCATTTAACGCAAATACGGGCTCGTCATCGTTGCCGGATGATGCGAAACCACTACAGTCATAAAATCATTATTTCTGCTTATAAGGATTAGGGTCTTAAATTCAATTACAGCTGCACCCAATCTGCGAAAAGCTGGTATCACTTAATCTGCCACCTGATCATAAAAGGATTTTTATATATTTAGCTATAAGAAGGCTCATCTTTCCTCCTCCTCGCCCACCGGCAAGAGCAGTGTTTAATTCAGAGGAACTTATGATAATGAATTTTAAACTATAGCGATTATGAGTATACTAATTAATCATGAAGTATTTATCTAATGCTAATTACATAACTAAAATGCCATTTTTCTTCCTTAACCATAATTTTCAGTACTTAGAGGTGTTAAAAGCATTGAACGGAAACATTTTTCATATATTAAATTCAGGAGTTGGGATTGATCCGTAAGCCGGCCTCATTTATGACGAGTATATGTGATGAGAGAGGTCAGGAACTGCTCTACGCCGGTATTCCAATCACTGACATCTTCAAGGACGATCTGGGCATTGGTGGAGTGCTTGGCCTTCTGTGGTTCCAGAGAAGGTAAAATACGCAAACACCTATACCAATTACCAATCGTTCAACCAACAAAAAGTATTTGAATGGCTCATGCAAATACACGAAATCATAATATGCATTGTCTGTCTCTACTAAAGATAATTTGGCAGTACATGATCGTTATAGCTCTGAATGACGGCATGCACTTTGTAGAACCTGTAATGCTCATAGGTTTTATAAGAGTTGGTGATGAAGACACAATGTAATTTGGGTACCTCCTCATACACACTATTGTGCTCCTCTTCAAGGCCACTGCTCAGGACTAACTGATCTGGACACCTGCACATACCATGTGTAAGGTGTTGACGCCAAATGGATCAACGTGAGAAGCTTAGACTTTATACTTCGCTCAGCAGCTATTTTTGAGTGACAAAGTTGAAATAGCTTTCTTTGGTCTCAAGAGGGTCAGCTATAAGAATATACTGCCTACGAAAACCGGTCCACCCCATTACCAGACATGGAATAGTATAACTTTATACAAATGATCTAAAAAGGAAATTTGTGGGGTTTTTTTGCTCAGTCTTGCAGAGTTGTTTTGACGCTTGTCCCTTGATAAATTCTATAGTTATATATATTATATGAAATGAGATACGTATATAATATATATAAATATAGAATTTATCAATGTTGGTTAAAAAATCACAAGGGTTCATCACTCACCACATCCTGAAGAATGGATGATGAGATAGGGGTGCCTTAGGGGCTAGGCCGCAATGTCTGCGCCAATTTGTTCTCAGTTTGTAGGCAGGTCGGAGAACACCTGGGTGTCCAACAATCCCCAGTAGTGGGCTGCAGTAGGGTTCGAACCCACAACCTTCAACACTTACGTGCTGAACTCTGGCGCTGTAACCGACTGAGCCGCCTCCTACTCCTAATGTCCAAGGGATAAGCATCAAAACAATTCTGCAAGACCAAGCAATAAAAAGAAACACAAATTTCCTCTTTAGATCAGTTGTACAAAGTTTTCTTATTCCAAGTCTCTTTATCAATGAAAAATGCTGGTAATGGCATCAATCGGTTTACATAGCGGTGCACCAAAGTAGTGCAAAAAATCTGCAGTTAGCAGATTCTCTAGTCTAACCTGGATGACTTTTCATTGAAGTAGGATGAAGCATTTTATATCAAACATTTGCAAGTAACTTCAAACAGCCAATATGTGATTATGTAGTACAGTATAAAAAAACCTCCCTCATTCATGAATTCTCGGTTAGAACCATAAATTTTTAATATTCATGATTAATTAATAATTTGTGGTTATGGCATGTTCCTAATCCCTACTGCTATTTAAGGCTTATCTGTTGAAGCTGTGAAAATTGTATATTTACCCAGATGTTCTTCATGATCAATGATATTGAATCCTGAAAAAAATGTTTGAACCGTAGAAGCCAACCAAGTACGTAACTGAGAGCTGAACTGGTTAACGTCCTTCCTCTCCAAAGAAGGAGGATTTAACATCTGAAATTCAATTCACCCACATGGATTAACACCAGCTTGTACGCCCTAATTTTTTGGGTGTAAACAACGCAAAAGCATCTCAGCCAAGGCCAAGATGTATCAGTTGCAATACTGACGTAAATATTGTTATTTGTTGCGTGGTAAGTCTTGTAACTCCTTGTTGTAAGCGAACACAGCTGGAAAAGAAATTGTGCGTGGGTAAAAAAATATCTCAAGATATTTTTGAAAACTGTGTTGAAACATGCTTGCTCTGAAGAACTTGTGATAATTAGTCCAGCCTTACAATTCTCATGTTCAAATCCTCTGGTTTCAGGTTGCCAGCTTACGCCACCAAGTTCATCGAGATGATTCTGATGGTGACAGCTGATCATGGACCAGCCGTATCCGGAGCTCATAACACTATCGTGTGCGCCAGAGCCGGCAAAGATCTAGTATCCAGTTTGACATCTGGTCTTCTCACAATCGTTAGTTCTCTAATCTTTCTACCCATGTACACCTGTTGGGTTTTGTAATTCCTGCTCAATACCCTTGCTTTAATATTGCTCATAAATTTATAACTTGGTGACAAAGAATTTTTCATTACTACACGGGAAAGAAAGATTTCAAATCTCTGCAATTTATGGGAAAAATGTAAGCCAATGATATTTTGCAAGGAATTACCTGTTATACGTTTTTTTCTACAATGCTCAAATGCCAGTTTTTCTTGAAGGTCACATGTAAGTTTTAGCTGACCACTGACCAAGCCGCTGTTGTCCACTTGATCAGCTTCAACTCCCACATGTCAGTGTGGGAGTGTCATTGTCATATTTAAAACCAAATGGTCATTTATATTTTTGCAAACAATTGAAATTGATCTTATTTGTTTTGCTTACTTAGGGAGACAGGTTTGGAGGAGCTTTAGATGGAGCAGCCAGACAGTTCACAGAGGCGTTGGACACAGGATTGATACCGATGGAGTTTGTCAATTCAATGAGAAAGAAAGGACAGCTTATAATGGGCATAGGACATAGGGTTAAATCCGTGAGTTAGCACTTAAACATCCCCAACTATATAACAAAATCTTTGTTTAATCTGCTGCGGAGAATTTAAATCTTCCTACTGATCTATCTACGATTAACAGATGATACGAAGAACCAACTATACCACCTGGCCTATCACACCCAACTATCTATATTAACTACACATTATCGCACTTCGCTTTATGACTGATTGCCTTGATGAATAAATATTTAGCATTTCTTCCGGCTGATAATTAAAAGTTGGTATTATTTTTATATAAAGAAGGTAATCATTAATTAAATGAGCTAAATTGCTGATGCTGCGAATTCTTACGGTTCCATTAGGAGCGTCTTAGACTTGATTTGATGATGCTACCAGTATAACGGATGGCTGTTATAAAAAGGTCGCTTTGAATACAGCTTACTATAATCCGCTAAAAGATCTTTTTGTCCTCACCGACCAGCGATAAAACTATCACCTGGCTTTTCTTCTGGCCGTGTTTGAAGACAGTCAGCCATATGCAGAGGTGTCGACAAGGGTTCATGGTTCCTGCTGTGTCCCATTATCTTTTTGAGAACCTGATCGGATGCTGTTTGTGTTTCTTTCATCACTCTACATCAAGTAGAACGCTGCTGTGATGATGTGATGACATTTTTTAACATCTGCTTCGCCTCGTTTGTCAGCCAGACATGACTTATGGATATTCAGGAATTTACTGTCTTATTTTTCTTACATAATCGTAGGACAGAAAAAATGCCCAATATATAGACAAAACATGCCGGTCAACGTCCTATCAGAAGCATCTAGAAGGGAAGCATCTGGAATATGGCCTTACTATTTGTTGTTTTGCCTGTACAGGAAATCCCATGTTATGACTTTTTTCGTCAGCGGAATCTCCTTATTTGCAGCAATGTTTTTTCATCAATCTTATTTTTGGATTGTTCTGTTCCAGATTAACAACCCTGATATGAGAGTTCAGATTCTGAAGGAATATGTTAAAGAGAATTTCCCTGATACTCCCCTGCTGGATTATGCCCTAGAAGTCGAAAAGATCACCACATCCAAGGTAACCACCGCTGTGACAAACCCCATATTGACATTTCCAGTGACGTTAAGTATAGGAAATTTTGTGATTCATGTGACACCTCTGCAACCCTTGCCGACTATTTAACTTCCCACACAGCTCGGCTTGATGTCCATATTTACTAAACTTCCCGATGGCCTTCCTTCTCGGAATGTCCTTTCCATCTTTTAATGTTAATGCTATCTAGCTATCTATCTAGTGTATTCTAGGAAAGACAGACCCAAAGTTGGCTAGTCCCTTGGCATTTGGCCGACTAAAGGTCTGCGCATCTCTACCGCAGACAGCAGCAGTTTAAAGTGCCTACCACTGGTCTCATTCTTTTTTTCCACAAGTGGGGGCGTTAATAGCTTTTTAATTTGGTTTCAAACATGTGATTTCTTCTGATGTAAGGAACATTCTAAGAATGTTGATAATCAGTGGCTTCCACTCTCCCTGATGTCTCACATGTTATATCTGGTGGTTATAATATATACGCTTTATTGCTATTTTCAGGATCCCTTTGGGGGGGGGGGGGGGGGAATGAGAATATCCTTACATTAATTAATTAAGATCAACTCATCTAATTAGCGCACACTTGTAAAAGGTAAGGTTGGGCAAGCAAAGCTAATATCAGGAGAGCTCACCTCCGTTTGCAGCATGGGTAATGACTGGGATTCGAACCTGCAACTCTCAGATTGAGAAGCTCGAATCCTAACCACTACACCACCCTACCAACACCCTACCAACACCAACACTCTAAAGTGTCATTTTCAATTTGCCTTCTCTTCATTTTCATTCTACAGAAACCTAACCTGATTCTGAACGTTGACGGGTTTGTAGCAGTTTCTATGGTAGATTTTCTACGCAACAGTGGATTATTTACCAGGTAAGCTTTCTTTTTACATGTACTTGGCATTCACAAGCACTCCCCCGCTAGCCATGCTCACGCGGCCGCGTGAACATTGGTTAGCTAATTGGGAAATGTCCAGAGAATTTGAAGCTACCAAAATACATTGGTCTAGCCTTGTCACGTGGCCACTGGTTTTGGTTTTTTTGGTTTGGTTTGTGGCCTTGTATTTATCGGTATAGTATTGGTAGTTGTCTTCTGCTGTTTTAGCTCTGATCTTCACCACTTTGAGCTTTGACTTTTTCTCTGTTCCATAGGCAAATAAACTGACTTTGTCATTTATCATATTCAAAATGAATATAAATAAGTTGATTGCACTAAATATTGCAGTAATAATGTGAACACATGGCTAATTTGAAAAAATTTAAAACACCCATGTGTATGACCATGACCTTGACCTTGATCATGGTCATACTCATGGGTGTTTTAAATTTTTTCAAATTAGCCATGTTTTCACATTATTACTGCAATATTTAGTGCAATCAACTTATTTATATTCATTTTGAATATGATAAATGACAAAGTTAATTTATTTGCCTATGGAACAGAGAAAAAGTCAAAGCTCTAAGTGGTGGAGTTTAGAGCTAAAACAGCAGAAGCCAACTACCAATACTATACCGAGAAATACAAGGCCACCAACCAAACCAAAAAAACCAACACCAGTGGCCGCGTGACAAGGCTAACATTGGACGGCTTCAACTGCCATTTGCAGTGAAACGCTTGATGGGTTTTCCCATATAGAGAAAGAGATATCACTGAACAATTATGACGTAAATGTTTCAACCTTTTAAACATACATATGTGGTATGAAGGTCACATCTAATTCAGGTACCTTAAACTGCATGTGAATGTGAAGTAGAACTTAATGTTGTTCAACGTTTTACCAATGGATATGTTGTTTCTTAAAAATGGCAACTGTCATGAATTTGCAATATATATTGTTGAGTAAAATTTCTCATGTGAAAGATCATTCGTCACTGCTGTTTGCAGAATCTGATTGCAGATTTTTTTCAGTATTTGGATTATGTTATTCATTTCTCTTGAAGGGAGGAGGCAACTGAGCTCATCGATCATGGTGTTTTGAACGGATTGTTCGTTCTCGGTCGCAGCATGGGCTTCATTGGTATGTTTGTTGAAATATTTTGTCGGGTCTTATCTCACCAGTTTATCTGGCGCTGAGGAGAGTTATATCATCGCCTGCTTCCGAATACGTGAACATGTGATAAAAGGGGAATGTTTCCTAATGACATAATACCAGTTCAGATCCTTGTATGCCACTGTTCAGGCAACGCCCCTCACCCTTAAAGATGCCTTCCCCTTAAAAAAATAATGAGGTTACCAAATATGGACACAAAATTTCGATCAGTGTCATTGTCAGACACGTACCATAGTTGAAAACGTGCCAACTTTTTTGCTTAGATGCTTCCGAATCAAAGTGAATTGTTTTAATTTTTCATTTCAAAAATTTGTATGATGACATTTTTCCCAGAATTTCAAAGCAGCATGTTACTTGGTTGCCTAATAAGCTAGTCACGATTTTGTTTTCACATCGTTTTACTGGCTCTTTGCAGGACATTATCTTGATCAGCGACGACTGAAGCAGGGTCTCTACAGACATCCATGGGATGACATCTCTTATGTCATGCCAGAGCAGAATAACTGAGATGATGAATGGATTCCCGTGAGGTCAAGAATAAAACATGTGTCATGACCTCTTGATCTATTTACAGACTAACAAGGTCAACTTGTTTCTATTTATAAACTTGTGTTGGCTTTGATGTCCATCATTGTCATTTTTGATATGGTTCCAATTCATTGATATAAACTTTGGACATTTATTGCTGAATATATTTATGAATACTAGCATTTTAGGAAATTGACAAGAGGATAATAACACATAATAATTTACACAGTCTTTCAATGCTTTTCAAGCATTTCAGCATTCCTCTCATATACTGCACTGTTATGTAGTGATTTTTTTTCTGTTTCTTGCAATACTATTGTTTCTATAGATATTTGTTGTTTACCTTTGAGCAGCGTAACCACTCAGGTGGTTTTCGGCTAGTTAGTATGCTGTCTCAAACATTCTACTATTCAAGTCTTCTACTCTCGATTTTCATTAGTTCATTAGCCCAGACGTATTAGATTACAATGAAAAATGAATAAACAAACAGCGGCTGACTACTTCTGTCTTTAATGGTTTATTTATAACAAGTTGAGTTTATAGTACTGCGTACTTTGTAACAAGAGGCAAAATAGATACAGAGATGCTCAGCCATGGCTTAGAAGCCATCAATTAGAGAAAGGGGTATAGGTGGTCAGACTTGAAAAAATTGTGGTCAGACTTTGAAGACAACATATCACAGAAAATGCATCAAAAAAATACTTGCAGTTAGTGCACTGTACAGTCGATAAACAATTGACAGCAGTCAGCCATCATAATGAGTTTGAGTGCTTTGCAATTTACTAGGTTTACAGTTAATGAGATCATTGGTACCGAACAATATAAACACGACAGTCAATTGAGAATAGAAAAATAACGTCTGCGATGATTGGAACGAAAATAAATAGATGAGATTACATTAGCCACCACGCTTCTTTTGGCCACAATTGTTGACAGGAAATAACTTGAACAGTAGCCTGGTGGCTCATTTTATCATGTAGGCAGAATGCCCATATCAATGTCTATGGCTACAGCTAGGAGCATTTACAGCTCTGGATTGTTTTTAGCACATTGCGATGTTGTCTTACTTCTCCCGACTCAGTGATTACAAGCATAGTCAGAGATTCTTCGTTTCGGGGTACGCAGCACGTCGAGACGGAACCTGAGTCTAGATATGCCAGCATAGAGTTTATAATTTGACTATTTTCTCCCATATTAGTCCTCTCGGCAGCGTTGGGGTTTTGACAGGTTCCGCTGCAGTAGTTTGCTGTATACTGACGTGGAGCCAATACCCAATCCCAGCCCAAAGCTTCAAAGTCAACAATTAGCTCACGCTTGCAGCATCTGCCAGTACATCTATCGGGGCTGTTTCTGCGGCGCCTTCTTCTGCCGTTCATTCTCAGGAATGGTACGTTGTGTTTGGTGATCTCAGATGGGAATGCATTGTAGACACAATTCAGGCATGTGAGTTGAAAGTTCAAGGTTATACTGCTATCAGTGGAGCCGGTTCTAAAGATTGATTGAAGAAGGGAGGAGGAAACTACAGTATGATGCCAGCCCATCAGGTTTTTATGGATCTGTATGTTTTCTACGAGTTGTGATGTCACTCTACCCTCTTCCTCTGTTAGTAGTGTGAGCCTTAGCAGAAGAGTGTGCTCATCGGTGCTATCATCGTTCATGGTGATGTTGGCCGAGTTGATTAGATAGTAGAGTTTGATATCTGTTAATCTGGTTGCGCGGTCTTCTGGGCTCACGATGAACTGGATGGTCTCTCCATAACCTTCAGTGTGAACTGCAATAAAGAATTTCGATAATTAATATACAGACTTGGTGACTTATTAGAATGACCAGTACTGATGCATCATGGTTACTGAGAGCAACCTAGTCTTTGGTACACTATCAGTAATACACAGGAAAGAGTTCAAAGGAATTCCATTTCATCATTCTAAGTTTAATATGCCAAATTGCACTCATCAACTTTGTTGGAGCTATCTTAATATTAAAATTTTTAAACAATGTTTTTGATTGAAAATATCTGATCACATGATGCACCACATGGTGCTAACGATATATTTTGATTTTAGATTGGACAACCCAGGTATAACTGCTAAACAGGAAATGAACATGCACCAGACACTCAGTCATCCATGACGACAAGACAATTTAGTGGCATGATCAAAAATTTAATAAACAAAGGGCTTGTTGTATTCAGCTGTACCATCGCACATTGTTTATCACGTTATTTTGATTTTCAGATGACGTTCTATTGGTTTCAACTCTCAATGGTGGCATGCCGCCAACATCTCAAGTTGGTTTTTTGTCTTAGGTTGTTGAGCAAATTGAAAATGGGATGATTACTCTATTTTCCGGATGGGCTTTTGAAGTCAGATGTTTTGATTTAACTTTTGAGTAAAATTCTCCGGATTATCTGGCTTTGTATCCTTGCCTGTGACTGTACACTGCATTTTATGGGCTTTTCACGCAATTCCCAACAGATTAAGTAATCCATAAACACTGGTTAATTTCACATCAGATGACTAAATCATTAATGACAAACATTTCTCAAACATTAATCTAAAAATGCCAGCTGCAAAAATATTTCATTTGATGGTGGTTTGTTTTTACAAGAAATCGTACAGCTGGAATCTGGGATTGTAGAAAGATGAAATAACTGCGGTGGTACAACCTATTACACCAATAATATCCAAAAGTTATGGTTATGAAAATTGCTAAGGCTTGCCAATTTTTTACGCCTGAAAACTGTTAAAACAGTTCATGTACAGTTCCGAATCAAATAAGGATGCCTACCTTTTCTTGCCAGCAGAAGAACGCTAGATTGGTCTTCCATAAAATGTTTATCTGTGTTGCTTTCTAATTGCGCGTCCTGAATGAGAACTTGTCTTGCCTCTTCGGGTATAATGTCAGCAGATATCCTTGGAGCTTCGTTCATTCCTAGACTAGACAATATATCGCTCTGGATGTGTGATAGTAAATCATTGTCACTAAGAGTATTAGATGCAGCTTCTGTATTATGTCGCAATCTGTTTCCGCTTATTTGAGTTACAATTGTAAGTACTATAAGTGCTTGAGCTGTCTGGCTGAAGTGTCCCATGGTGATATGTGTTGATTTTCTTAATTTGGATCCGTCAGTGGAAATGCTGCATGTGATGGACAAATTATGCATAGTGAATACCTTGAGGCGCTCTTATATACGCTTCTGAAAGAAGGGTGCAAAAAATGTCTTCTCCTGTTGCTTATCTTCTCATCTCTGATTGGTCGAGCATATTTATATTATATTAATCTGTCCAATCATATTTTGATCAACTCTTTGAAGTGAGAAAATTGTTATCATTCTAATCTGATCATCTGGTTGTTTTATCTAAAACTATCAGCTTCTCAAAATTTTAATCCGATCCGATATCACACACAGCCTATCAAAATCAGCACCTATTAACTTAGCTTGTTTTAGACAACCTTGTCAACGCCGCTCTTCCAAATACTGAATGGTACCGCTGTAAAATGTGGGTCTGCGTGATTGTCACAACACCATTGTTCATTATCCAAGCACGCTGTGTCTCCCCTTTCCCTCCAAAAGAAGAAATTTATTTTTGTTACACTAGCACTTTCACTAGTTCTGATAGGGACAGAATAGATAATTAAATTGCCATGCTAACTAAAATTTGCTGCATTTTTTAGATTCAATATTGGCGAACCTTAGCTTCCCAAAGAACTCAAATTTATATTTTTACCCCTTGTTTATTAACAATTTGCCATTGTCAAATGTGTTTCTTCCCAAAAGCAAACTTACCACATTGACTTCATTTGGTAGCCGTCGTGTGGGCGTGGGCAAGAGCCTGGGCGGGGCAATTTTGAGAAGCTTAAGTTTGGTATTTCTCACTCAGTACAATTCGCAAGGTCAATTTCCCTCTTTTGAGTTTTAAAGTATCATAATATAATTTTTTCACTTTCCTGCTTAAAATAGATTTCTATCATGTCCTGCTAATACCACCACAGAGGTCATTGCAGTGAATCGATTAACACGAATTTCAAAGTCAAATTTCGATAACAGGGAGTTGTACCACCTGATTCAAGTGGTCTACTACGACATCAAATTGACATTAGTTGGACATGTTAATGCAGCCGTCAAGTGGCAGCAGAGCAAGTGACACGATTTTCTGCGTCATATTTAAAATCATGAGCATGAATTACCCCAATTGTTATCTTTGGTTTGAAGCGTATTTGCGATTTTATGCCGTCACGTCAAACGCTGCCATCAGTAGACAGCATATGAATTGACTCAATTTTCGACCTTTTATTCAAAATCATGGACATGAAAAACTGCATTTTCATTGGTATTTGAAATTTACGAGGTCACGTCAAACGCTGCCGAAAGTCAACAGCAAACGAATTCACCAAATGTTTGACGTCATATTCAAAGTTGCTGCCATAAGTAGACAGCATTTGAATTGTCTCAATTTTCGACCTTTTATTCAAAATCATGGAAATGAAAAACCGCATTTTCATTGGTATTTGCAATTTACGAGGTCACGTCAAACGCTGCCGTAAGTCAACAGCAAATGAATCCACCGAATTTTTGATGTCATAATCAAAAACATGAGCATTTTTACCTCTTTAGGTGTTATCCTTGTTTTTTTTATATCTGTGATTTTATGACGAGCACATCAAATGCTTCCGTTAGCCAGCTTCGAAACTCTGTATTCAGAATCATGAGAGTCTATTACCCCATTAGTGTTGTTTTCACTAGTGTGCTACGCCTTTAAGTTTTTGTGCCGTCATGTCAAACGCTTTTATAACTCGGCAGCATTTTGTGCATTGAAATCTTATATATTTTTGTTCGCCGTGCTTAAAAATACACATAACGTATTGAACAGCAAAATTCAGCAGGTTAATAATTTTTGTCCAACTTTAACTTTGTGTGTTGTGAATTAAATGAACTGTCCCCATAACATGCTAACTGAGGAACAAGCAGAGGCGCGAAAGAAAGATTGAATATAAACCGAAAAATATTCAATTTTTTGCCTGAATGAGCAGAAATCAGAATCAAACCTCACGCCCTGGTATCGGATTTTTGATTTAAAAAGACTTTGCTAGCAGTATAAGACTTTTTTTTCTGTGTGCCAGATACTTTATTGCTCATGGGACATGTTATCAACCCTACCTATAACAGTATAATGCTCAGTTGTTGCTGTTTGCGAAGAAACAGAAGATTGGGCTGCCCCTAAAGAGGGACCCAAGGTGCCCTAAATCTCCATACTGAGAATGTGATACATCCTAGTAAACTAGAATGCATCCTAGAGGTGAGGCCATAAAGGACCTCCTAATCATAAGTGTGCAGCGAGCTGCCAAAACTGAACTGGCACTTATCAGCCATTGGCAGTGACACTTTGATCTTAGCCAATAGGCTGAGAAGCTCAGTTGCTCAGTTGTTACTGCATTTTGCTGTTTGCTAAGAAACAGAAGATTGGGCTGCCCCTAAAGAGGGACGCAAGGTGCCCTAAATCTCCATACTGAGAATGTGATACATCCTAGAAAACTAGAATGCATCCTAGAGGTGAGGCCATAGAGGACCTCCTAATCATAAGTGTGCACCGAGCTGCAAAAACTGAACTGGCACTAATCAGCTATTGGCAGTGACAGGTCTTTGATCTTAGCCAATAGGCTGAGAAGCTCAGTTGCTCAGTTGTTACTGCATTTTGCTGTTTGCTAAGAAACAGAAGATTGGGCTGCCCCTAAAGAGGGACGCAAGGTGCCCTAAATCTCCATACTGAGAATGTGATACATCCTAGAAAACTAGAATGCATCCTAGAGGTGAGGCCATAGAGGACCTCCTAATCATAAGTGTGCAGCGAGCTGCAAAAACTGAACTGGCACTAATCAGCTATTGGCAGTGACAGGTCTTTGATCTTAGCCAATAGGCCGAGAAGCTGTTACTGCATTTTACTAAATCATTGAACTATAGCCACTATTGCATTCTATCTCTATTTATCTGGTGTAGCGTGAAAGCTCAGAAAACTTGGTGTGCATTTAGCGTTCCAAATTCACTGCTGTGGCAACCAGTCAAGAGGGGGCAGCTAAATGTGGGCAAAGTGAGTTAAGTATAATCTAGGAGTGTATCAGAATGAATCGTTTCCAGGAAGCCGCAAAATGCGATTGCCTACATTTTTCACTCCAGCTGGTGGGGAGCGACTCTAAATGTAGGCAAATTGGCTCAATTTTGATCTTAAACAGGGCGAGTGATCTAAAAGGTACACAAGTACTTATGAGTTGAGAGAGTGTCATTGATTCAAACATTTATGTTTCTGGTGTGACAACTCTCAAAATCCTTTAAAAAAGCACCGACTATTATTTTTGTGCTCACCATAGCTGTCTTGAAAATTTTTGTTAGGTTTGCCAAACTTGGCTTTAATGATAAAACCATCAGGTCACTTCATCTGCTGATCCGTACTGTGAGAGGAATCATTTATTGCTGTGGAAGTCTAATATGGACTCTCACCTTATTAATTATTATATGCCCTGATGCAAAGCAGACATCATAAAGTAACCATACACCATCTCCATATAAAGTTGCAAAAAACAAAGCTTCTAAGCATATCCATAATCTAGTTCAAAAGTGCCGAAAGCATCAGCATTGTCTGAGAAGCAACGGCACTATTATTAAACCCTCATTCCGAACAAATTTTGGAAAATCAGCCCTTTTAAACTTACTTCACCAATATACACTTAAAGATAAATCAGCTAAAACTCTTCTGACTTATGATTTAACAGGAACATGATACAGTAAACTCATAGATTTATATCTTTAGCATTCTTTCATATATTTCTTATTTTCCAAACCGTTAATTCTTCGGCTAATCAGCTCCCTAACTGCAACACTATTATCCGATCTTATTATTATTCAATACTTTTCTTACCTCATAACCAGTATGTAATGCCACATGTTATTAATTATAATTAACTCTGTGTTTAACTTTGGTAGTAAACGTAATATGTTTTTTTTTGCTGTTTTCAGAGGTCAACAAGTTACCTATAATAGAATACTTTTTGTTTTCTGTACATTTCTAAGAAAACCTCTATAAATAAATAAATAAATATACAAGGTCATGCTTGTAATAGCTAAATTGATTGACATTCACTAATAACTTTTACTTTATAGACTTTCAACTCAGCTAGCTAAAGTTTAGGGCTAGCCAACATTAAGTCACCCCAAAATTAGCTGAATTAAACTCAAACCCATACAAATCAGGTCATCAAATCAACTATCTGTTACCACCAAAGAGAATACAAGTGCACTGATAGCTGAGTTTAAACAAGTCCTTGGGCACACAGACCAGGGAAGTTATAGCAGACACAGCTTTAACTGATTTTGCGCTTACTCTTTGCCAATTTATAGCTCGAGAAATAGATATTTTCTGGTTTGTAGTTTTCTTGTTTTTTGCCATTTGAGGACAACTCCAAAGTTTCACCTTGTTTATCGCGGGTTAATTTCTGCAAAGGAGAGCTTACACCCACTAAAATATATATTCATGGATAAGGAGAACATAATATTTCATGCTGGATGAAACAATTATATTTGATTGAAAAGTCGACTATGGAAACAAGTGGTGATGAGGTTTTTCATATGACTATCCAGATAAGGACCAAGAGAGAAGTACAACGGCAAATCAATTAATTCTGTATGGCTTTATTGTGAGATTGATAGAGTGTTATACCTCAAAAGCGGCCTTCCGGACTTTATAAATGAATACACTATGTATTCAGCCTAATGTTTGTGGTTTTAATTTGATCAAGCGCCGATGAATCATTATTTGATACTAAATTATTGCACTGTTCATTCAAAGCACAGGCCTTCTGTAGTTGGTGCAAGACCAGTGGTCAAGTGCCCCAGTGGTGGAGAAAAGGCCTCGACCACTGGGGCACTCGACCACTGGACTTGCACCAACTACAGAAGGCCTGTGATTCAAAGCTGACTTGGATTCCCATCAGTTCGTTTCTTTTCATGCTTCCAATTAATTCAGTCTGAGCTCTCATGATCTTGTTAATTTGTATTGGGTCGGAGCATGGAGATTGGGACAAGCATCCAAATCTCTGGTTTGAGGTCATAGACATATTTTGTCTATGTTTGAGGTCATGAAATTTGTAAATATAAGAGAGTTGTCTTCTCATACGCTGTCATTCCACAAATAGTTATCCCATCCGGCTATAGCCAATAAAAAAAAAGTGGCCGCATGACATGGCATGGAAGCCTGACCAAGTCCAAATTATTTTATTGGTTTTGGTCCGGGGACCTGCAGACAGGTCAGTCAGGACAAAACACACTGGGGAGTTGCAACCTCAGAGGTTTGGACGGCATCACCACTGTATATGCTGACACAATCTCAAAGTGCAAAGTGGTCTGCATGACGTCCTATTGGTCAACTGATCCTCAAAGGATTGATGTGCATATAAAAACTAATTGAGGGTATGCAGAGGTTGCAACCGCTCCCAGTGCAATTAGGTCATTAATGGGTATCGTGTGGATAAAAGTTTTAAAAATTCATAATTGCTCAATTATTTAAAATGTATGACATACATACTACTTTGTGTAACAAAGGCTTTTGAGCATGAAAGTGCATCACATAAATAGTGCCCCAAGGCTTGACTGACTTTCATTAAAACCAAACCAATCTCTCATCATATTAACATGGAGTTTGCGAACATCGCTTAAGCTATGTTTGACATTATTCTCCTTTTTTTCATATACTTTTCTAAAGATATCGAAACAATTTTTATCATTATAACACCTCAGGTGAGACTGCATGAACATAAGAAAGGCTATCATTTCAAAGTTTGATCATATAATGTTAATATTTTTTATTGTTTTAGTGTAATGAGCTATTTCAATTTTCATTTATTACCTCGATATCTTCAAATGATGTTAAATTGTCTATTGTAATGAGTGGAGATTAATCTATAATTTTTATTATAACACAGGGAACAACTAAAAGCTTAAAAAGGCTATCAGAATTAAATGGCGCAGGTCTGCTGCCCTGCCTAGCCAATATAAATTAATTTTGATCCATCATGCCTGCCCTGGAATATATTGACTAGAGGGTAATGGACATCTCACCTTTTGCAATGCTGTTTATATTTCACCGGCGTTGATCATCTCACTCACATAGGAAAACCCAATCCTTTTTTTGTGAAAGAGCAACAGCAACGCAATGATTATATTGTAACTTTCAAGTCAGAGATAATAACTCGGCTAATGATTTTAAACCATTAAGCATGACATGACAATTCTATTCATTGTGTTTAATTGATATAACCTTTTTACTGTGTGAAGTATATTGGTCAATAAACTGATAACCTTACCGAAACCATTAGCAGCTGATGATGCCACGCTAACGCAGCAGTATTATACAAAATCTAGCAGCGATATATCAAAATCTTGCTTTCAACCTTTCCTCAAATTATCGTATGTATGTCATTGCTAGAACAATCAAAAAATTAAACAAAGGGTAATTTGCAGATAATGAACCCAAATACCTGAAGAGGGTGTTGCTGGGTTTGGTAATTTACAGATTAAGACCACTAAAAGACCACTTGATGATATTCCCGGTAATCCTAAAAAGTGAAATCATCAATTGCGTATTGAAGTTATCTGCACACGGCTATAGGGGAAGAAAACTCAACCTGACATTTGTTTGGTTGGGTTGGTCATCTCCAAAATATGAATGCTCCACTTTTCAAAAATTAAAACACATGTTCTAAATCTCAATTTCTGGCAGACGCCTAATTAGGTACACATCAAACATAATCAGTTTACATCAAACTAAAATAGCATCAACATAGTAGTAGGTGGATCATCCAACAATCCTACATGACGTGAAGCAGCTGAATAAAAATGTCTACAATATAGATTATAGATTTTTTGATTGGTACAAGCAACTGTCTCAACTATTGTCATAAAAATAGAACATCCTAGATAAACTGACGTTCACCTCAAGGTTAGCTATGGGCTAGGGCGTACCTACGTGGCATCTAAACCAAAGTACTAAAATAAGATGAATGAAATTCCACAACATGATATGGATATGACTCAAAGATCCAACTCGCATTTCAGTACTGCCCGTCATTAATCCTTAAAAAATTGTTTGAAGGAAATTTGTAATCCTATTAAAAATGCCTTATCAAATGGCGTCAGAGGTTTATGATTTCTCATATGCATCTTTAATGAAATATCTATAAAAAGTCTATTGTGATGATAATTTGGTTATTTAACTTTAGTTGAGTTTCGCTTCTCAGCAACCAGAGCCACCTCTATCGCCATACTATCCCGTTAAAGTGTTCATAAATCAAGGATTTAAGAAATTTGTTATTTTAGTATAATGACAGGATTAGCATAATTGCCATAAATATGATTCTAGAATAAATACAAGTATGATTTTTATCCTCAGGCCATAATATCATG
The DNA here is from genome assembly GCA_914767715.1 of Membranipora membranacea. NCBI lineage: Eukaryota > Metazoa > Bryozoa > Gymnolaemata > Cheilostomatida > Membraniporidae > Membranipora > Membranipora membranacea. The sequence goes on from OU612068.1 coordinate 17,082,939, forward strand.
ATTGTGACCCTCCAATATTTGTAATGTTTGTTACTTGTGTATGTATTGATGATATTAGGGAGGATACAGACAGTAATATCGACCTCCGATGTTGTTATTTATATTTGGAACGTCATTTAGACAGACAGTCAGTCCGATATTCCTTGTGTGTGGTTATGTTATTAGGTTCATTTAGTCTGGACATTTTTGGCTGACAGGTCGAATCTGTAGAATGCTAGTAACGTTATAGTTGTGACAGTATGATGCTCTGAGCCATTTGGGACCATGTTGTCATTTTGTAAAGAAAGCCGAGGAAGTTAGCTTTCTCTTGCAATCCGAAAGCTAAAGAGAAAATCGGTAGTAATTAGTCGTCGTCGTGTCGAGGGAGCAGATAATAGTACAGCCATTTCTATAGGCTCATCCTGAACGGGTCGATGTGGAGTTTGAAACACTGTGACGCAACACTTTCAAATACGATGCGGGAGTCAAATATATAAGCTCACTTGGGTCATGCTGACAAAAGGCGTTCTGTCCTACACGCAGGTTGCAACTGCAAAAAAATGCGGAGCATTGCAATGATCAAGGTCAATATAGTCACCACAGCAGCAAAATACACACACATGTGCGGACCTAAGTTAATCTCCAAAGTCGTCGGCCCTTTTGTAATAGATTAGCTCTTTTGATGTTCCATTGAAAAAATAATCAATTTTTTGCATGATGGATACAGTATGGGTTATAACAAAGCTTTACCAGGGTATCAGTTATCACTAATCTAACTCTCATAATTGTCCGGTTCCAAATTACAAATCAGAATTGATGAGGTCTACTAAACTGCTTGTAATGGTCAAAATGATGAATGATGATGATGAATTGCATTGTCTAGTCCAGTCAAACTCTGGTCTTGGATATCCAAGCAATTTTTCATGCAGTTACTGACTTTGACGGCCAAGAAATTCTGGTTTTCAGTTTATGCATGCGCATAAGGATATTGGCAATGATGAACAGCTCACGGACATTTCTAGAAGGGCTAAGAACGGCTGGTGGCTTAGACAGGAAAACCGCGATATGACAGCTTTCAACAATTTTGCCAATTTTACCAGGAAGGTCAAACCTGCACCAAACAGCTCAGTCACAATAACCAAAATAGATCCCAAAGTCTCTAAAACATTTAGAGAATGCTAACAAGCTACCAGCATACAGCAGTCTATTGGTATGACCAATTATTAGCTTGCGAGTATGTCAAAGTTTGACACCAGTGTGTTTTATCTGGATTAAACATCATTGTGTCAATCTATTCAAATATTCCAACACTTACATTAAACCCTTTAGGATGGAAAACACACATCAAGCAGCACAGATTTAACAATTTGATTGAAAGCTCACATTACTGGTGATGTAATGGAATTTAAAATCGAGATTGCCATTTTCAGAAGAGATGCTGTACAAAATACTGCCACTGTCAACCATTGTAATTGGATTTACAAGCCTGGATTTTATCTGTGGCTTTCCTGGTCAGATGACTATTTATTTTCATTATCTTGTAATGTTTGCAGGTGACTTCAGGCTTTCGCATGCCAGGGGTATCTAGGGTTCTCAAGTTTCAAATCAATTATTAAACCTAATAACTGGTTGTCATCTCAGGAAAAATACAGTTCTAAGGCTGTAAATTAACTCGCTTCGCTGAAAAAAATTGTTGCTGTATGATTAGTTTCTTGAAACAAGGTTGAAATTAATCGTACAGGTGTAACGTTACCAGCAATGAAGAGGTCTCAATACCTGACAGTGTGTAAATGCTGTCATAGATAGAAAATCTAGATTAAGAAGACATGGAAATCGAGCCTGTTTACGTTAATGGATGGTCAAGATAGAAGGTATCATATAGTATGTTTATCGCTTAGGTCATCTTAAAGCAACAGACACATGTTTCGGCTGATTCTTTGCATATTTCCAGCTATACGCTGTATCGGTTCCGCACTCTTTAAATTGAGACTATAACCTACATGTGCAATGCATCATATCATATTCCCAATACTTGGCATGCCATATACCCACTCAAAATAAAGAGCACGACCTTACTACCTATCACCATTTACAAAAAATTGAAACTCTCAGTTGAAGCTTCTGTCATCAATGGCATTCCCAGGGGTTTTAATAAGAAGAAATTTTGATGTCATCACTTCATACCGAAGTGTTATGAATTAAATTTATAAAATGATTGGCAAATTTCTTGGCAATGGTATGGAGTCAAATTTTAAGCCTAAAGCAATAGCACACATTTGTCAAAGTTGTGTGTGCGTGTGTGTCAGGTCTTTTCGACAGCTTTTAAATAATTTAGGTTTGAACTGTAATGTAATCACAGCTTCAACTGAACTATGCTGGAATGCCTAACCACGTGGGGTTTATTCTGTTGACACAATTTCCAATGCTTCTAAATTCCTCAAATTGTAAGCAAATACAGCTGATTGCCATTGTGATTATGTTGGGGATTCCACCTGAATGCTATTATTTTTCGTGCTGTTGTCAATAATCTGCATGCGAAACCCTAAGCTGCTACCTTAACTTTCGAATAAAAGGCTGGCAAAATCGATTCTTTACAGGGCAATTCAAAACAATGACTGCTGGTTCAAGTTCCACATTCCAACTTTTGATGGTAAATCAGTGAAAATATTTGGCGTGTCATTCACATAAATGACCACTTAAACTTTGCCTATTATTAGAACACATGTGACATGTCCCCTGGAAGCGTTTGTCCAACTACAGGCCCGTAGTTCTAGGGGAGACAGGGACGCTCTTCCTCCCCTAGAATGCTGAATAGAATGGCCTAAAAATGCTATAATTGAATATTCCATTTCAGAATCAGCTCATTTGCTGTTTATATCATTAGATCGCTTTTGAGGCTGGGAACTCAGGTGGAGCAAACCCAACCTGGTGTTACTTCACAACCTCAAGGATTTTCGCCTCCCCACCAATTTTTCTAAACTACGGCCCTGAACTAACATGGTATCAGGGAACACATTACTGGTTTCTGTAATGTTTGCCAGCAACAACTAAATCCGTTATGGTCAACATAACATCAAGTCTGTTATTATTGTTTTCATTGGAGTGATTCTCTAATTGATAATTGATAGATCCAGAGCTGAACCGGAGACGGCGGACAAAAAAAGAGTGAGGAAAATACACAAACAACTCAAAGCCACATTATTTCAGTTTCCAACATTTTATTGTTCTGAGATCCATTAGCAGGATGGTAATGTCAAGTTGGATTGCCAAGTTATCATTGCCCATATAATACTAACAATTATCCTGCCTTTTGGGCAGCAAAAATATTCAAAGACGGTAAAAATTCAGCAGCATCCCATAGAAAACAAACGGAGTTAAAATAATTATGAGAACAAATAGAATATGAAAGAGGTTTGCTTCACCAGGTGACAGGTTAGAACTTTGTTCTGTCAAGAGTAAAATTAATTGCCTCAAGATATCACCTGTTAATAAATTAGAATGATGGGTCGATTCTTCTCACAATAACAAAAATAATTGCAAAATGTCGAACTGGGCCTTTCTACATATAGGGTAACAGTCGTAAATCTGGTCGACATAAAACCATGTCCATAAAGATTATAACACATCCAGAATGCTGTGTTGAATGTCAAGAATTTAAACTGCCACATTGATCGTCAAACGAAACTATAACAGCAGAAGTTATATGTGGTCCTTGCATTGAGCATATAATAGCATAGGCATTTTTGGTAATTAGATATATAAAAAAATCATGACAGCCCTGCGCACAAAATATCTGCAGCAGTTTGTGTTACAGCCGCGGTTTGCCAAGAGGCACCGTATTGTAGACTAACCTACCATCTATGTACAACCATGCATTTGCACAAATCGTCCATTACTAAATTATAGAACGTTCAGTAATGTTTAGATAAATAAAAGTAATACAGCTAAGTAACAAAAAAAAATTGAAAAATGAGCATGGCTAAGAGCAAGAACACTTGTCTATGACCATATCAGGGATTTCCCCTAACATATAATCACCTTTTTCATTAACATAAATAATTTTTAGTGGGGCTTTTTTAACTGCTGAACAACATCGTTGCAACTTTTGAGGAACCAGACCCATCAACAGTTTGCTATTTCCATCAGATGGTAAATAATAGTTTGGGCAAGTACCTGCACAGTAGTTTGCATTATAGTTTTTGGGTGCAATAATGAAATCAAAGTCAGGCCCCAGAGCAGTGAAATTGATGCTGAATTTATAGCGGCAGCATCTCTTTTCCCGATTTTCTATGGAGCAGATTGGCGGCACTTCATCGAATGACCTCGTATATCGACCGCGATCTTCATTCAATGTTATCTTAACTAGAGGAGTCTGCAAACAGAATGAGAAAAAGGTTGTCACTTCAATCAATGAGTGGCTTTCTTGGAATCGTAACAGTTGGTTAGAAATGAATATAGCGAGAAGTACACCGACCAGCGATATGAGCCTAGTCAGCTTAATGATGTCATATATAAGGTCAAATCACTTAGCGAATACAAGATAACATTTGATCGTGGTCCCAAAGATTTCTGAATATGTGCGGCAAAAAATGCCCCACATTTCTTGCTTGGCTTGATCATTGCCTGCATTCCTAGGCTCCATTTACACTGGAACAATTGTACGGATTGGGAATTTCCGATGAATTATTTCGAAGAATGTAACTTACCCGATGAGGTTTTGTAGTTATCCCCTCGTCAAGTGTGGTTGTGAGTTTCTCAGCTTCTTCAGGGTCTTCTTCTAGGTTTGCTATATTTTCACCGTTATATTGAGCCCTAATCACGAAACCGCTGTTAGTCTCCATGTCGGTGGCCCACTCAATGAATGTTTCGCTGACATCAATATGCTCCCAATGACCGCGGGAAGACAGAGTAACAGTCCTATTCACAAGTGGTTTGTTGATGCGCAGGGTAGGACTGACTACAAGTTGTACATGCTGTCCTCCTTGATTGGGAGGTGTTGATACGTACACCAGAAGGGTACACTGTTTAATATTGTCTTTGCTGACCGTATCCGGAATGGAGAAGTACGCTATGTCTTTGAGGGGGTAGGCCTCTTCTCTCCTATCTTCTGGCACTAGAATAAGAGTGAAACATTGTTAAGTGAAACTAGCTTTAAAATAGGATTTGCAGGTATGAGAAAATGTAGCATGTGTAGCGTGTGTAGCATATGTAAACGAGTTGCTAAAACACAGCCTACCAAGACTCAAACTCTTATAACCTACAAATTTGTTTCAGATGTAGGCTACAAGCGCTCCTGGGTGATTTCAAGCCGGGACATTAACAGGTAGTTGATGGAGCCAGCAAATAAGCCAAAATTGATGTGAACCTTTGTGATTGAGACACACATATGAGGTTTACAGTATGGAATATATAACAGACATGTACTCACATTGCTCAGCAAACTGTACGATTGTCTCAATCTTTGCGTGGTATGTGTCTTCCTCTTCCCCATTGTCGTCTTGCTGAGGGGTTTCTTCCTCACCAAGGTCAAGTAAATGCTGCGGATATGGTTTAAGCAACTTTCTGCTTTTAAGGTCGGTCATATTAGGTGGCGACAGTAACCGTAACTTGTCAAGTATAGATTCCCTTATTTCAGTGGTCCTCATGTATTGAGCTCTTTCGTGCATGTCTCGCAAGTTAAGCTCAGTTAAAGGAAAGTTTTCCTCTTCGTCGTGGATGATCTTTTCAGGTTCTGGCAGAGCCATATTGTCATAGTCAATTGAACCATTAGGAGAAAACTCATCCATGTCTGTTATGTCAAAATCGAAGCTAGGAGTTGTATCCTTGCCAGTCTTTTTGTCGTTCTTTTCATCTTTCGTTGTAGACTTGCGTGTGAAGGGATTAAGCATTCCCCCTAATCCTGGTAATGAAAATTGCGACTGTGAGTTTTTTGAGGATTTTGTCTTCTTTGACTTTCCAGAGTTTTTCTTGTTGTCTGACGTCACCGGTAAACCAGAGGTTATTTCAGAAATCAAAAGCAGTAAATAACAGAGTGATACTGTCGTTGATGCATTAATCTCCATATTGAATTGTTTGTTCTGTCTTATAGTTCTGCTGTGTTTCAGCTGTTTCACCAACGTCTAGCGGATTACTCTCAATATTAAACTGAATTGTTTTAGAAACGTGCCAAGCTTTTATAAAGCTGATACTGCCATCTCATTGGTCAATAAGTTTCTATAGGTGAATTGATAATTTAAACCAACCTTTGCAGGATTGAAAATTAAAACTACTACATGTTCTTCAGGGAGAAAATGAGATTGCGAAAACTAAAGATCAGAATAAAATTAGGGAACACTACCAACTAGACAAATAAATAACTTAGGAAGACTGACCAAACTCCTTGGAATAACAACGCATGTTAAATCCTTGGATAAATCCTACTTTTGTAAATATAATGTTTCATATTAAGATATTGACAAGATTTTCACCAGTCATGTGACAGCAGCTTGGCATAGCACTTATGGGTTCAATCAAACTGGGCCAGGCAAGCGACCAGCAAATGCACTGTCTACTCAGAAAAATATGTTATCATTATAGAGGAAAATCTACTTCATCTTTCCAGCGACAACTTGGTAGTAAAACAGACCTACGCACTCTGTTTGCACCAAGCCTTTGGTATTTTGTTCACAAAAATAATTCAGATTGCGCCACTTTTCCGCTGAAAGTGCCCTGAATGCCAGAAAGTGCGAGGTAGCTGTATGATGAAAGTTACCAGCATCTGTCCCCACTTTGGGTATTACCATAGACTTAATATTAAGTCTATGGGTAGTACAGTATAAAAAACAATGCTTTTTCGTTCAGTGCACATGTTAGGGTTCAGCGCAGCTTTATCAGAGCTAGCTAGTACACTGACCGTAAAAACAATGAGAGCCTTATTGCGACATTGCTACACCAAGCTGGTACCGAAGTACTTGAGACCTCTTAGTCGACCTTGGGTCAGTAGATGCAGGACATTTGGCCAGGCACGACAGACAAATGAAGCACTGCTTTGTTGCCTTGATAAACTGAATTAAAATGTTTTCTATTGCTAGATGCAGTGTTTACTTGTTTCAGCTCCTTCATTGAACAGCGAAAATAGGGACAAAGGTAGGCTCCAAACATCATTATATCAATATGGCCAGGGGGTTCGAATCTTGACCAACGCATCAAACCGTGTCAATTTTCACCTATTCATAAACAACGCTTTAATTTTTAAAACAAAAACCTATCAATGTCTTGTTTTATTACGTTGATAATAAATGCTCGCTGTAATCGTGCTCATTCACTGTGAAAAAACAATGAGCATTAAAATTGTCACAATCGATTTTAAAAAGCAAAATCTAATATATTTTGCCGAGAGGTAGCAAAATGATCAAGACATAAAACTCATTTGGAGAATAAATGGATTTTCATACATTTTATATAGTAGATAGACAATTTTATATACAAGTATATACCAACACAGTCTCGTCATTCAAAAGCAAATAAATACACCAGTAAATATATATAGAGTATTGCAGTAGAAAATTCCTACAAAAATCACTGTGATCAAAGGGTGTGCAATCTGGCTGGATCAGTTTGATTTTCACTCAAGTCACCTTGTCACCTGTGTTGTAGCTATGTGCATGGTTTGGGGAGTGAATTGATTTGATGTTTTCACAACTTGTAGAGCATTACCGGTGTTGGATGTTGCACCCGTGCCAGGTGGTAGAAGTAAGGTAATACCTTTACCGCCGTTGACAAGCTGGGCTGTAGGGGTTGCTGGTATTGCAGATGCTTGTACGGATACATTAGGATCCGTAGTTGGTACAGGTTTAGTGGTAAGCTGAACAGGCACATAAGACACAGTACCATCTGGCGCTGTGGTCGGTAGCATTCCAGTTATAATAGTAGGCTTGGGACCTCTGGCAATGTTCTGTGAGGTGGCGGCAACAGCTATGGCCTGAGCTTGATTCAAGTTAGTAATGGGTATTAGCTGAGTAGAGGGACCAGCAGCTGACGACGATATAACCTTATGCTGACCTAACACTGAATGCTGCTGACCAGGGGTCATCAGTGCTGTGGCAGCATTCAAATTCCCCGTGTGGGTGATTTGAGTTAAAGCACCGGTCGAGGTTACAGAGACCCCCTGACGGAGCTTTGATTGATCTGATGGCGTAATTAACAGTAATTGCTTTGGGGCTATTTGCATGTTCGATTGGAGCTCTGTTGCAGGTTTATGAACAAACTGCGGTTGATTGGCCAGGGTTAGAATGGCAGGTTGTTGCCTGCCGACTTGCTGTGTTTGAGTTATGACCCTTGCTCCGCTGTTCAGGTTCACCGTTATGGGACCACTCATCACTGATTGAGAAGGTACCTGCGTCACGACTAGGTTAGTGTTGGGTACAAGCATCGGTGCGCTAATGGCTGTAAGGTTTTTAGGTGATATAGTATTTATACCAGCTTGAGCGACGGCTGTACCAGGCTTCTTCTGAGTCAGCAGTAATTTCTGTGGTGCCGTACCATGCGCAAGTTTAGCCACTGCCAGCACTGAAATTAAATAGAAAAACACATTTTCAATCACAATTGTTTATGACCTGATAGAAGGTTAACTAACCATTGGATTAGTGAGAATTAATTTTCCGGTCTTTGGTACCAGTCCAAGCCACAGTCTCATTTGAAAATTAATTATCGTGATTTATCACTCCTATAATATTGGACTGTGGTTTTAGTTTTGTCTCACCAATTTCTTCTCGCACATGGCATTGTCATCTGACATGTTTTAGGCACATTTTATGTCAGCTTGAAATGCTCCCATTGTACCCAGAAGGATAATAATTTCCAGGAAAAGTCATAAATACAGTACGCATTTGGAACTTGTACCTCATCTTTTGATACCAGAGCCCTCTAACATTGGCCCCATAAAAATTCAAATTTTGATGACCTAAAGCATCGTCATGAACACTATAAATCTAAGATGGATTTGAAGATGAGAGAAATTTTCAGATCCTGGTAACCACTGTTCAGTTTCTAGAGTTCCTAGTTGATCTTTTGGACCAGGATATCAACATGAAATGACCATTGGGTGAAGTAAGAGGCCAAAGGAAACCTTCTTTCCGTGAAGCTTATAAAAACAGTTTATTGCAAAATCATCTGGGATCCTTTCTCAATATCACAGCCAAATTACCTCTCGGTCAAAGAATTCCCAGAATTAAAAAGTTATCACTGTTACTTGAATTGAGTCAGAATGGCTAAATTTTTTTGCGAGCATCAAAAAGATTGATCTACACAACCTCTCTGTTCCTGGTTAAATAATTCACTAGTGGAGAACAAAAAATGGTTTCACATGCAGAGGTCTTATCTCTAAGTTGTTACTGGTATGTGGCAGGACATGATATATGTCCACTATTTGATAGCCTTGAGACAATAGATTAAATACGCCCCCGAAAAATTACCTAATGAATGAATTAAACGAGATGTCACTTTTGATTGGCATCGGATATTACCAAAAAAAAACTATGCATCACCAAGGCTGATAAAAAAATCAGCCACATGTGACAGTTTAGCGGCTTTTTTCATCCCAGATGTCAAAAATTTGGCCGGTGCTGATAATGATATGTAACAGTAAACAGACGAAACAATATGTAGCTTTATCGCAGCCAGATATACAATAATACAATATTTTAGCAGGCTACCTAATTTTCAACTTTAGCAAACAAGTCCCTATTACGATAATAGAGCAATTACATTCTAAATCTTCAATTGATTGCATATCTTGCATACTTTACCTCCATTGCAAAGCTATCACTGTTGGCTTGTGTAGAAAATTATCCCAAATATATCACGCTGCAGCGCAGATTTTTGTTGCTACATTAAGAGCAACACATACATTCTCAAACGGCAATTACCATCCAAAACTGAACTTTCATGAGCATCCTAAGAGCCATGTTGGCAAGGCCGATCACCATTATCTATCGATGATGAACATTCAAATACAAGTGTTATGCTTTTAGAAGAATAAACAACATTTTTATTACTGTTGTTTACACCACTGAGTTATTCTAACCCTTGGGTTTAAGGTTCAATCGTCTGAACCTCTTGCCGCCATTCAAAACTTGAGCCGAGTACATGAGTAGGTATTGGCAGTAAGTTTAGGTATTTTTATGGGTAACTAGGTACTTCAAGTGAAGACAAACTATTTCGATGGAGCCTTGTGTATTTTGCGAATGATAGTGATGTTTTAGTGCCCTAAGTGCAAGTTATATAAAGAAGAGTAGAACCACATAAGCAACAAAACAGTAGGGGGCAACAAATCTGAAACCACAAATGAGGAACCATTACGATTCCCATTTTTTTTACAAAATCTCAACAGTCAGATCAAACAAATCTGGAATGTGGTTTGATAGCTTTCTAGCCGATTGAAACAAAAATCATAAAATCACCGAAATACTTTTGGTTAGGCTGACTTAACAGTTGGGACACTTTGCAAAGAAAACTTTGAAGTTTTAGCTGTAAAACGATCAATTTGATAATATCACAATGATTCAAAAGATGACATCTGGATTAAGCTTTAGTTCCGTGTGTTTAATTTGGAGAATATTTAGAAAGTATTATTGATATCCATTAGACAAATGCCGGCGATTCTGGTTGCGGTTCACAGGTACTTTTTTTTTGCATGAGTGTTGGAGGGGGGACCTACTGATATAAATCAGATTACTCTCTCGGCTTTAAATATTTTCAGTCTATAACTCTTACGGATAGATGAAACAAATACTTGCAAGCTTTCATCAAACACAGTGCTGAACGGCAAGATACAAAACAGGTGCGATTAAGATGCAGGTGTTTGGTTTGATGGCAATCCCATTTCCGGTCGATCTCTCACCAATCTTTAGCTGTTAACTTAATCATATAACAAGCCAGTGCCTCGATGGGCACAAAATCGCTCCCATGTGTTGGTAAGCATGCTTACACTTGCATGCGGCCGCTGCTGGAGATGTGCATGACAATTAGCGCATGGGATGCGGTCGCATTAACACAAACACATACCTTGTGTCGCCGCAGGACCTTGATGCAGTTTTATCGGTGATGCCACTTGCAGTGCTGACTCTCTTGGTGTAATCTGTTGAATAGTAATCCTCTGTTGCTGCGGTGAGGCATGTACCCCAGTGCCTACACTGGCAGAGGGGTAGACCCTGGTAGGAACTTTCACTTTATGTACTTGCTGATAGGCGCCAGCTTTTATAGCAGCCTGGTGAATCATCTGAATGGCCTGGGCGGGTGCTTGCACTGTGACACGTCCTGACGCCAAGTCAGCTGACGATGTAACGACGGCAGCAGATTTCGGCTGGCTGCTGCCAGCTGTATTCGTTACGGGTATGACATTTTGCTGGGGCGGAACGACTGTCTTAATAACCAGCTGAATCTCTACAAAGTTGGAATCAAGGATCAACAACAACATTTAATACTTTGACTTCATAAGGAATGATTAACCTGTTGATGGCATGGAATGTTGTTTATTTCATAGATCTCCACTTATATGTGTCAGATGCTGTCATAATTTAAAATTTAATACCATTGTTTTTTGACAAATATTCATAATCATCCAAAACAACCTTGCATTTTGCAAACTCTCAGAGTGTTGAATGACTTTCAGCTGGCACCACGAGTCTACCTATAACCTTACATAAGGCTTGCCAAATCGAAACAATTAAGAAAAGATTTTGGAATTGATACCTCTCTTTTTTGACACTTGTGTCGAAGTTCCTATCTATGTAATTTAAGTTCCAAAAAACAAATTATCATTTTTGCAGCTCATCTCATAAATATAGACTCGATAATAATCTAAATGGTGCTGAAAGGCCATCAATAGGAACATGACAGACACAGGCTTTTTTACAGCCATATTTAGAAGTCTTAATTACCTTTATTACACATTTGAAATCGATAATCATTATCATTATTAATCCGTTTTGCTGAACAGTGATAATAATTTGTTCACTCAAGAGAAGGAGCATCTAGGGAGCCGTATGCCCCAATTTTCAAAACGATGCACTGGTTCCCATCACATAGTAATAATGTCCAATCAATATTTTTTATAATGCTTTTGAGTGGACCTGGCCATGCATGATCGAGGACATGATGTTTAAGAGTGACAAAATCTGGGTAATCTATTTCTAAACGGCCTTGACCAACCGGACATTAACGGTCAGATATTTTGCTCTATTTTCCGCTCACACCTACCTTCGCCGGTAGAAGTCCTGGCTGTTGTCGTGTGTGTATCCATCATTGCGGTGAGGGCTTGAGCTTGAGCATTCAAAGTTTCCAGGCTCATTTCGCCACATTCTTCAGAACCACGGCAAAAGAGGAAACAATAAAATCAAAACCTCATCGCAACCTGGCCTAATTATGTAGAGTAATAAGATTGAATGAAGAATTGGTTTGTACTCTTAGTAAATGAGGATATCATTGCTGATCAAAAAGCATCGAGAGTTCACGGTTTGATGTCAAGGAGTAATCACAATAGAGTTCAGGAATCGGTGTGTAGGGTGGAGTTAATCGTTACATTCATTCATGTTCAGAGTAAAAAATCAGACCACATAATTGGACCAGGAGTGGTAGACCGCAGTTCTGGTGCAGCTCTCCCATGACAGGAAGAATTACCACAACAAAATACACATAACAATTTAATGGTGTTAACCAATGCAATAATAAACCTAGAAACTAATCGATTCTGGGAAATAACAAAGGTGAGGACGACGGGTACAAGTTGTCTTTCCTATGTTACAGGGTCAGATAACCATACAGAGTGTTCTTGGTCAGTGCGCAGGTTTCAGATAATTTAAGTCACTTATTCAGCAATGATAGGTGTGTGCTGTATGTATTCTATTTGTTTACCTGATGCGGTGCTAGTCGAGTTAGTGCTTGTTTTGCTTCTTTCTATCCAATCCTCGATATTATACTCTACGCCTTTTTCCTCCAGGTCCTTCCTGGAAATTCAAATTTAAATATCTTATGCAATATTTGACAGGCAATGCTGTAATATAGTAATATACGGATTACTGACATTAACGATTTGCACATTATCGAGACAGCGGAATTGAACTTTGATCGCCAAATGTTTATTTACAAACAAATCACTTGTAAAATTTGAACCATGACTGGTAGATCACTTAATTTTAGTTAAAACTATAATATTCCTATCAAGCAGTCGTAGGGAGAGTGCCGGCCTGTACCAAATTCATGTATTAGCATGTGGGACCATTATGTCTGGACTGGTCTTCGGCTTCACACCCATCCCATCAATCAACATCAGGAACCACCAAGCAATTACAAACTTGAAATTTATTATCATTCAAGCTAACACTAGGTTTTAAGGAGGGGCTCTTCAGCATTTTGTCCAGGCAAATATTTTTGAAGTGATCTGTCTAGCATACCTAGGTATAGACATTTCCGCAAGTGAAATTGGCATTCCAGGCTGACACCATGTCAGAAAGGCATTATTGAAAGAGAAATTTAGGCGAACCCGCAGCAGGTGATGTGTATTATTCTTATCGATATTACTTGCGTAAATACATACACGTGGGTTGATTCATTCATTGGTGTCAATCTTGAATTTGTGAAGAATGAATTTGACACTAACATGTAGCCTATAACAAAAGCTGGCAGGTGCTTCTTTATCTTGGCCATCTCTAGAAAGTGTTAAATTTAGGGTTTGACAATCCTCAATATCTTCAAAAAAATCTAAGGATACTATTGATTACAAGTATCAACAAAGCTTGATAAATTGCTGATTTGTGGCCATAGACACATATTTCAGCTTTTATTTATTACCTAAGCATGTTGATCTGCGCCTGTCTTGTGTTCTTAAGTCGATGCATTCTACGCTTCTCCGTCTCTAGCTCTCTCTGATGCACATTCAGTTGCTAAAAGAAAAATTAAAAGCATGGTTAGAATCATATTAAAACCAAATCACAGTTACAATTAAATTCAAATGTCATCCATACTAATCTTATCCTGTATATCAACATTTATACTATACAGAAGATACTCTTTTGTCAGGATCGATATGGATGGCTCTCTTGTATTTTAGAAGGGCAGCATGCGCAAGTGTTTTATTTGTGTGACTTACATTACAATATTTCACATCAGTATACAGGTTTTTTTTCTGCTATGAGTAATGTAAGTTTTTTCTCCCGTCATCATGACAATGAAGACGGTACCAATGTGGTCTTGAGCATTTTCCTCCATTTTTTTTGTAGAAAAACACGGCTTTTGCGGCTAGTTCTTAGAATTTCCCTGTTTGTTTTCCGTGGGAGTAGTTTAATGCCTTCCTCCACATGCCATTAGAGATAACCTTCAGAAAGGCTGTGATTATCCTTCACCGACTTTATCCGCCATATTTCAGGATTAGTTTTTTTGATGATGTTGGGGTGAGGGTTCAAATTTTTGCGGGCCAGTTTTAATTTGATGGATTCAACCATGGCGCATTCCCTAATTGGTCCAATTTCAACGCTCGATGGGTTCACAAACTATGTGGTTACCTTTCATCTTCAGCCTAGATTATGAACCCAAAAGTGCTCCAGGACTGCTTTTTCCACAACTATGATTGATAAGAGCTGAACACACAGACCGGCACTGGTGGTCGCAGGAGTTACCACATCAATAGACATGTTCAATCTTCTACAGGCCAAGATTTTAAGTACCTCGTTCCAAATTCAAAATAATTTGCGATGGTTGTCTTTTTTTTTGTTAGAAACATGTTCCACTTATGGGCCATTTTCTATAGGAAGCTGATACTAAAAATTTAATATTGATTGCTAATCCGGGATCATTTTTTGCGTCAGCTGGTCTGTATGTCATCTAAAATTCCAATGGAAAATTTCGGTAAAAATTCACAATTGTAAGCCTCCCAAAACTTATATATCTCATAACTTTCATCCTACATAAAAGTACACCCACCTGTGCAGCAATTATTATTATTCATAGCACAATTACATAAAAAACCGATCAAATGGACTAATTTCCCTAATCCCTACACAACAACAAAAATATTGCATAGACAGAATAATTATTATAATCATTAGTATTTGACCCATGTCTACAGCAGCTAGGCTAGTTTAGCTCGATTCTAGTATGGCTCAGGAAACTCGTTTCCTTATTTTTAGACCAAATAGTAATTAGCCACTGAACGTGCCGGTAGTGATATTGGTCAATCTAAATAATGTTCTCAAATTGAAATTAGCCATTGACTTCAATCATGAACTTTTTCTCATTCTGATTTGAGGCCTAGAAACCAATACCTTAACCATTACTGATCAACTGCAATTACTGTTATTACTCTCAAGAGTGTCAATTAAATAACGTCTTTTTAAAGTACTGTCATACTATTTTAGGGTGATAGAACTCCCTAGGTATTAGATAGTACTAACTACTATGCCCGAGTTTTGTGGTCGTGTTTGGCTACGTAGTACAGTTCCAATAGTCGACAAAATCTTCACAACAGGCCTTAATTTTGAATGTACAAGGTATTTCCTGATTTCAACAGTATACTAATTGGCTATTGAAGTTCATACTGGAATTCTCATTATATCTTAGTAGTTTATATGACCCTGGGATATACCCCCTTGTGAACAGAGCCTACGATACCAAGCATACTTAGGATTGTATTTCCTAATCGAAAGTTGTCTTTGGTTGTATTGGATTCTGTTGCATTGAAATACAGCGCACCTTTCCCCTCGGTGGTGGATAATTCACATTGGAAACGGTGTTGGAGAGCTGTAACACAGTAGTTGGCGCCATTAACGCATTATATAGATTTTTTTAGGAGCGCCTTGGCGCCCTAAAACCATTAATTTTTAATAAATTGAGATCATACGAACACCTGTCTCCAATAATTATTTATCGAAACGTAAAAATTTATATGAAAACACATTTTTTCAATTAAGCTTGTAAAAAAGCCAAAATCTTGCAGGGGACTACAATCTGCGATGCGAACGAGTCAATTTGAATAGCTTTATAAAGTCTCTTCTCAATGGATCCTTGATCATTTATAGCAGCATTAATTATTCCAATAAAAGGGCAATAAATGAATAAACCATTTGTTTGATGAACACTATTTTTGGTCCAGGGGAAAGATTCCATCCTTTCAAAAACAATAACCCATTTCTTAAATCCTTATGATGATAACCAAAATCCTGTTATGAGTAATTTAATCGATTAATTGGAGTGTACATATGGCATCTCGTCCAAAGATTTATGTTATCAACAAACCATAATAATTTACTTCAAGATGAAGGCTTGTTGAAAATGAGAGTACCATGTGAGGAATGGCCATCATGCACACACTGTAACTAGGGTCCATCTGGACAAAGGCCTATCAACAAACACGCCCAGTTATTCAATTAACAGTTCAAAGTAACAGAGCCCAATAAAGTGTTGAAATATCTCTGGTGGACATCAAGCATCAAGGACTAGTTTCAGTTTGACCTGGGAAAAACTAACAACAGTTTGAGCGTAGTATGGTATCTGTATATTACTGTGGTCAGTCAATGTTTATTTTATCTTGACCTTCTGGTACAAGGTGGGGAGACCAAGAAAACCCCTCATTAACAGACCATGAAGCCATTTCTCAGCATCACACTTACGTCAATGAGTCGCAGGGCACTTCTCAATGTTGCCAGATTGGAGCTACGTCTCTCGTCAGGCATCGGTAACTCTCCTCTCAGCTCCTCAAAACATTCCTTCAGATGAGCACGCCTACATCAGATCACAATTATGAGCATGCAAAAAAGACTCTAATCTAACATAATCTGTAAGTTTGCTTAATTGTATGAATAAGCATTTTGTTTTCTGAATTTTTTAGGTATCGCACGGTTCAGTTATGAATTGTCCCCTCACTGACCTTCATGTAATTGGAGAGGACAACTCTAGTTTATACAAATTTTGTACAATGGTCACATCAGGGAGGGTGGGTATACCCAATCCTCCCTGGCCACATGGATCTACCAAAGAACCTTGGTCATCAAACAATATATTGTCAATTTGGCTCAGCTAACTCTTTGTGTATGGTGTTGGCTCATTCATTTAGGTGAACAAAATAATTGTGTTGAATACAGCGGGGACTAACATACTTTGGGGCCAGATGTTTGTGTGGTGATCTGTATACAATGGGGGACTGAAATTGTGTTATTCGACAGGGCAAGATTCAATGTTTAAAGTCTTCAGTACTTACCGATTCTTTTCCAGCTTATTGTGTGTCTCTCTGGTACCGATACTGAAAAACAAGAATTATGCCGCATTAAATTAGATTACTTTATCATAATCTAAGTCTGACATTTAAGCCAGAAGTAATGGAAGAAACCGTTCATAGAAAAAGGAGAACACTACTCCGAATTGAGAGACATCAGACTGTACAAAGCAGATGTATGAGGAGCTAAGACACAGACTGATGTGTATCAATATGTATGATTTGTTGTGGAACCTAAGTCAGATGTTCTGGTTTCAGCAACCATTCATTACATCAGGGTTCCCGCTGTGGATCCAGCCATTTCAATTATGAAACAGCAGTTCTATAGGAGCAACGCTGGCATATTGAGATGAGGGATGCTTTTCACACGATTCATGACCCTCAACTTTTTTTTTATCACTAATTGACCGGCGTGTCATGTCTTCAATACTCACTTTTTCTTAATCTCCTTGAAGGTAATGTGCCTTGGTCTAGCTTGTGACTGTTCTCCTTGAAGAAACATGGCCATTTCTGGTATATCCAGATGGTCTTCTCCGTCGACATCTTCATCCGCCTGAATGATCGTGATGGTCCCAGGCTCCTCGACAGGCACTTTACTATGGCTGGCTACAGAAGCTGAGACTGCTTTAGCACTTGAAGATTTGGAAGCAGGAGATTTACCTTTTTTCTGTTTGATTATACTGTATGGCTTGAACTTCTCAGCCTTTCTCGACGTTCTTGTGGCTAAAGTAAGATGGGAACAATGTTACAAAGTGCATGCATACATATCGGCATACATAGGAAGATTTAAGATTTTGATATCTCAGTGTACAATCCCAGAAAATGTTATTGTATTTATTTGTTATACACTGATGCGAATATGAGATCTAGTTTTAACAAACTTTGTGCGTCGGTGAGCAAGGCAAAGCTTGTCAACTCTTTACATAAACTCTCGAAGTAAAGAGTTATGCCATAAACAGAAACAGTTTCACGGAAGCTGAGAATGTACTTTACTTTCCGCGTTACAAAATAATAACGATTCTGTATAAATCTAGCAATAGGTAAGTAAACAGGAACACGGACACCATAAAGTAATCAGGATTTTGAGGGGACAACTCCCTTCTCAACATGCTCAAGCTGACAAGCTTTGCCCTCATCAGACACACTGCTGCTTTATACGACCACATAACTGTGTGCAACTTGTAAGCTCTTTGGGCGGCACTACTAGCCGTATCTCTAAAAATAGCTGCTGTGATATGGTTCTAATGAAACTGATTTGTTGCGCGTCCAAAGATGAGAGAATTAGATTAGTGGGACTAACAGAATAATCAAATGATTTGGCACATATTGTGTTTGGGGCTCTCATAGTGCATTAGATTGTATCAGAAGCTGTAATGAGGGAGCTCAGTTTGATGACCGTTCAAGTCCCGTGGGACTTACCACTGCTTCTTCTTACCCACATATTATCAACCTCATAATCATGAATCTAAGCTGCGTGGAAATTTATCATCATATCGACATCTAGGATGTGTTCTACCATAAAATATTTAAATATTGCATAGGGGTCTTCGAGACCTCTGGACATCAACCACCTGTTCTCTGGTGAGTATTATTGTCTCATATCACTACCATCACCGCACAGTTATCACAACAAATTGGTTTTATTGATCACAGTATTTGAGTAATGAGAAAGCGAGTTTTGATTTCAATCCTTTTCTGATCTATATCAGTTTGGAAACCGGAATGATTTGAAAACGAAAAAAACTCGCCATCAATTCTGACAGTGTTGTCTGTTGTATAGAAGGACCTCCCCATTCCCCTGACGAAGAAACGGGCAGGTATATTGACATATCATTATATTCCTTGCTGTGATCATTTAAAAGTCTTTCAATGGATGTAGTTTCATATTTTCACTGTTTCAGAGATCAGATGGCAGTTTAAATAGTTACCATCCATGTGCTAGCCATGCCGGAGCACTGAGCTACATCCGGGTTTTCCAACCCATCACAAACCCGCATTTCTCCTGAAATTACTACGCACCAACTTAACTTTTCCTGAAATAAGGTTAGTAAGTAGCAGTTAGTAGGAAACACTCTGCTTGCCAATTTCACTCACTTGTAAGTATCTTCTCACAGCAAAGTTACCATCAGGGTTAAAAATGGAGTGAAAACTGGCCAAAACAAGTTCTGAAACTTACCACGTGATGATTTCTTTCCTGTCTTCGACCATTCCAAAAATTCAGCTGCCTCCAGCAGAGTTTCCAAGCTCATTTTGACAAATCTGGACTCACTAGTATCACGCAAATATGTTCTGAGGTGAGCCTACGCACCCTGCAAGGACAATGCTCACGTAAGCAACAGATGAAGTGTAAAAATTATTTCTAAAAAGTTCAAAATTTATCCCTCCTTCTCAGCTGCCACCTGTGGCACGTGTAAATGATCATCGTGGTCCTACTTTAGGACCAATCAGAAACCATGAAAACAACTGTATCAGGCTCACGTGACAATGTTGTTTGGCTGTTGAAAAGAGGCTGAATAATCCTCCCTGTCAAGTGAGAAATTGTCATAATACAATTCAAATTCCACTGATTAGTGTTTATAGTGTATCCATTACAATTTTTAATACCTCAATAAATAAGGCTCTCAAGCCTCAGCCTTACTAGATGAGCAAAATATTGTGTTAATTAGCAATATTTGATAACTGAGCAGAAAAAGCAGATTTGTAACAAAATAAAGAATGACTCGTTGTAAAAGCGGGTAATTCTAGGTAGGTAGTGAGAAAGAAGTTTTTAAGCAAATAAGAGATTATAGTAAAATCGATTCAATTAACCATTACTTCAATTACAGGGACATTCCAGACAAATAATACAGCTTAGGTGAAGAATGGTGCGAACTAAGGGAGATGGAGCAGTAACAAAAGGTAATCTTCAAACCATTATTAATTCCTACATAGATAGAGATAGAATTATTATGAATAGTAGTAGTAGTGGCAAGGACTGGAGTTAGTAGACTTAGAGGTAGTAGCACTAGCTAGTAGTGAGTCACAAAATGAAAAAATTCTCCCTGCTTCAAACCAAGGAGTCTAACTCCTTGTTCATACAATGAGTGCTTCAAGCTCTGTCAACTTCAGTAGCATGTACTGTAGGGTTTTAACCTGCTACTACCAAGGAGTAAAAGGAATTTCATTTGCTCATCATCATTGCTACTTCTTGAGTACTACTCAAGTCTCAACTGGTTGTGGCTACTAACTGGTACATCTACTGCTTAGATTTTTTACCATTGGACCATCCTTCATTGGATTTCTTTCTCCTACCGTACTTCTAAAATCTCTGTCTTCTATCATGCCTAGAATAAAATCCGGCTTACCCCTCTGTACTAAATTTTCATCGGTGCTCGCACCACTTATATATAATAATATTCATACATATCATCTTCATTACTTGCAGTTGTGGGATCCAAGGCTCCAAGAAAGCAGCTTGTGTCAAATACTAGTGGAGGCAGTAGCTCAACACCAGATGGTATAATTACTTTGGTACCTGAAACAAGCAATTTTGCTTATCTTTGAGTCATCTAAGGATTAGGCTATGTAAAACACATGAGCCCCGAGTTCTCTTTCAGCAATCTAAGAAGATTAAAGGACACCATTTTGATACATAGACGTCCAATTTAAATAATTCATCAATCCTTGCTATTACTGCTTGGTTATGTCTCCTGAATAAGTTGATTAGGCTTTGATTGATTAATACCTAGTTAACTCTTTGATAGGACTTGAAACTTTGAGATTTGGCTCAACCAGTTCACAGCTCATAGATAAAATGACCCACTAAAATCATAAAAATAGCAGATCTTAGTATTATGATATGTTCAACTTTTAAAATCTCATCTCAAATCTCAGTAGCTGTTACATCAACGAAGACTGTGTAGTTATTTATTGTAATAGTACTGCTAGTTGCAAATCATTCATCACCCATTACTATTATTCAATCATTGCTTTGATTATTGGTAGGAAAAAAGAAACAGCCCGGTTCAGGGTTACCATTTTGTCCGCAGCCTACTCCAGACTGGCAAAAAGGTATCAAAAATTTCTTCACAATCACATCAAATAAAAAATCTGAAGAGGATGGCTCTGACAATGAGAAAGAGAATGTTGAGTCTGAAGTGATTGAAGTTGATGAGAAAACAGAGAAAGAGACTAAAGGAAAAGGGTCAGCCAAAGGAAAGAAAAGGTAATGCGTTCAATATGCTTTTTTCTCGAAGCTAGTGTTAGCCTAGTTGAGTAGGTTCTCAAACCTAGATTAAGTTTGATCTGTTCGACTGCATTATGGGTTGACCCCATTCTGCTGGTAAGCCCTTGACTCAAGGGGTCCCAATTCCACTCGCAGGCAACTGACATTGTACTTGATCTAACCCTTGCCCCTCAAACGCCTTGTATTTGACTTGGGTGAGATTTTGTGAGATTTTCAAAGGATTGATCAGGCTTATTACAGAGTTCCCCTGTTGGTGATTTGGGGTTTATGAGTGGATAGATATAGGAAGTTTTGGATATAAGTCAAAATTTATAAATGGTCTAAATTCCGTGGAAGGAGTACGAACTTCTGTAACTCCCTAGAAACTAGTTATGAGCATTCATGCTCAATTATTATTTTTAATGAATAGTTGTTCATTTTTATTCACAGTGCCAAGAAATCAAGTAAAAAGAAAGAAGCCGATAATGAAGAAGAAGGAAAAGGAGCAGCAGAAACTGCTGAAGACAATAATAAAAGTGACAATGAAAATGAGAAAAAATCTGACTCGGGTGATGAGCAAGATGAGCCTGTCAAAAAGAAAAAGAACAGGATCATTGAGTCGGATGACGATGAATAGTTAAACAATTTAGTGGCGGTAGATGATTTCTTTTCCTGGTATCTTTACTTCACCAAAGTCTCAAGCTAAATGTGAAATCTGTCATCAGCACCCTACATGTGCATTACTACTAGCATGCTCTTTTACTCATTTCTTACTTCTTGAAAACCCAGTATTTTTTATATTATAATAACCTTATGCAAAATATAGTATCAATCATAAATATTTGCACTTGTGTGGTGATTCTAATAAGCCCTGCAAAAAGCAGGATGCCTGATAAATTCCCTAATTTATGATGTTGGGATAAAGCATGTCCGGCAACATTTATGAAGTAAGTCTCGAGACTAATACATTATTGTATTCACTTCGTTGGTAATGGTTATATGTATCCGAGCATTGTCAATTAAGAAACATAGTTTCACTCCTTGATTTGATGCATCTCCATTTCTTAACTTGGATAACAGAAAATCAAGATCAGGTGTTGTTCCAAACATAACTAGGTAAATTACCCATAACAGGAAGACATCACCCATCTCTAGATGAACCGCCAAATACTTAGGCAGAGCAGCAACAGTCTGCGCATGTGCGAACTGTTGAGGCATACGTTCGTCTCTAATTCACCTAGTCTGAGTACCAAAATTGGGAAAACGATGGAAACCCATAATTTGAAAATATTTGGGCCTAAATGGAACACTGGTTTTGATATCTCATAACCTTGAACCCTTGGAGTTGCCTTTCTTGATGGAAGGCAGCGCCAATGTTTCAAAATGTAAATATCACAGACTATTCGCTAACTTGGTCCTTCCATTCATTTCCGTGGAAACAAGTGCAGAACAGCTTTGAACTTCATAGATTCTCTAAAATAATAATACGTTTGTGCATTTATACAACAGTTATTTTATTGCCAATATAGGATTATGTCTACAACTCGGCCTAAAATAAATGAGAAGTAAAATAATGAAACAAACTAGCCAATCAACTTTAAGATTGCTCGACGGAATGCTCGCCGGATGCAGTGTAGTATGAAAAATCAGACAAATCTGTACGCTGAATTGTATCGTGGGTGCACTGTAATACTATATTGGGTATATTTCTATGAAAACCCCTGAAACTCCCTGTGATAAGATGAAAGGAAAGACATGGCCATACGTTGAGAGCTTAGGCATCACAATAAATATTGACGCTTGTAGCTCTTGTCAGAAATAATTTGCAGCCATAAAAACTTTTCTTTGGTTGTATTTCAGAAAAAATTGACTAAGGGATATCTTGTTGGGGCAGCAGAGGCTATATCCTTAAACCGGTGTTGGACGCGCCCAACACGCCCCGATTAAAAATCAAAATGAGAAGATGGCCAGCTAGATAAATGCAGATATAAGGTAATGCAATCTCGCCAGGAAGATATTAAGTCTATACGGAATATCATAAACATCACTTGACAAATTCCGTCATATCAGTTATCCAGATTATCTGGTTGTCATAGAGTAGCACATGGATAAGTGCTACATATACAAGTCAAAAAATAGGTTTTAAACAAAAAAAAGCTGTATCTTCAGCGTCTGATCGTGGTATCAAACTAATATACTTCTGAGCAGCAGATGGATGAGGGATTGGACTAGAACTGTTAGTAGCACATTTTCATCGCAAGACAAACACACAAGAGAAAAGAAATCAGTAGCTCTCTCAGCTTAGTGAAGAAAGAGTTTCCTTTATTTCTCGTCCCTGTATCTTTTATACTTGACGGATGATTTTTTCTCAACTGTGTGCTGTTTCTGTTCTGTGTCCATCTCAGCGAGTTCCTCAGCATCTGCTTTGCTATCTCTGGGTGCTCTTCTGCCCACTGCTGCCGCAGTGGCAGCACCACTCGACGAGTGACGAGCTGATTGGTTGATATCGCTGTCGAGTGACTGGAGCAGTACCATGTCTTTCTTACCACCACGACCAGACTGCCTGTATCATTTCTTATGATCGTCTGTTGGAGCTGCTGTTGTAGACTTTTTCTTGGAGGACGATTTTTTGCCAAAACATCCGCAGCATCTGAAAAATGAAGAGGTGATAAATGTCATGTAAACAGGTAATATGCCAGCAATATTGAAGTACGGCTACATGTTTGATGACTTCTACATTCAATATTAAAATGTTCATCATTACTAGTGGGAGTAAAGAAACTATCTTACTTTTGTGAAGCACATATTTCTACATGGTGGTCGCGGGTAAGCTACCTTACTGTCAGGTATGAAAAATGCAGATTTATGAAGGAAAAGTAAAAGGGATGTAACGTTAGAGCAAGTTTTGAATGTGACAACTTTACATTCCAAGAACGGCAATATTCGGTAAGCAAAAGATATTTTACACCGGCGCAACACAAGAAAAAATATGTATATACTGTATGTATATACTGATTATAAATATCTTATCACTAATTACTTTTCCTCAGGCTCCTCGTTTTGATTGGCTTGTTTCTGGGTTGTCTGTTCTCGTCCTGGACCGGCATTATTTTCTTCTATACCCCCATTAGTAGCCCCACCTGCAGTCTACAACAGAAAAAGACATTTTTAAACATTGCATTGTATCTAGAGAGCTAGCCATGTCTGAAAAATAGTGGTCCTTCCCAACACAAATGAGATGAGTGTCATAATTTGTGTAATAAAAAGTAGTTTCAGTGTAAGTGCTAAGTGGATGTGAGGCCGTCATGTGACAGGAAAGCGATCACTACAGAACTTATAACTTGAGCCGAATAACAATGTCTACAAATCGGATGGATATTAACGATATGTTCATTTAGCTAAAACTATAGTATAGAAAAAATGTTTTCTCATAGCAAACTAGTTGTTGCTTTGGTAAGTAACTCTAGCTGCATTTTCACTAATGTGATTTTGAACCACTGCTTTGGTTACTTACTGGTCCAGCGATGTGCCTCTGTCTTCCAGGGGTTCTACCACTTGCTGTGTTGTTTGGCGCCTCTGATGGTTGCTAAAAACAAGAGAGCACAAGAAAATGAAAATACCGCCTAGCAGTCTAAACAGGTATATTCATGTCAAGTCATGATATCGATTTCAATATGTCTGATTTGAAAGGTTTGAATCCGTCTTGAAACTTTGAATTGCCAAAACTGATGTTCAGTTGGAAATTTGAAAAAAAAGCTGTCAAATTAAAGACGGGGAAACAGCTTTGAGATTGAAGGCTGAAGGTGGATCTTAGTTTCTTGGCTCATATGAAGTCTACATCGCGTGCATCCTCACATGGAGAACATCATCTCCTTACACAAACACATGCTTAGGATTATTAATCGATTCAAAGTGAGTAAAAAAGTGGAAAGTTTGATGTGTGATGCAGGTTATGGATAGAAGTAGTAGAGTACTGGAATTTGGTTACAAAAAAACTTTGAAGCTCAACTTACATGATATGAAGGAAAGTATGAGTTCTGTCGAGATTGATTTTCAAATCATTTTGACATACCTACACCTCAAATTTGATGACCGTGCACAATCATTGTGAGTTTATAACTCACAAAGTGGGCTGGTTTTGTCAGGAGAGATTTTGTTTAACAGTTTCAAATAATCATACAGCATACACAGATCTAGCCTGTCTTGGTAACAATTGTTCGGTTGTTTGAATTGACAGATCAAGACAGGCCATTCTAATATATCCGGTCATTTTTTGCCAGCCAGAGTTAAGAAATTAGTTTGTACCTGTCTATCGACCCAGTCAAAGTGCCAATCACAGTCCATATCGTTCTTCTCCATAAGGTCGAGAAATACTTTCTTCAGATAAGCGTAGTCAGGAGTCTCGAAAAAGTCTAATCGCCTCACATATCGCAGATAAGTAGCAAACTCCTCTACAAGAGAAATAATCAAACTGAGAACCTGCATTGAGGGATAAGGTTGAGAATGATGGAATTACTATCAAATCAGTAAATAAAAAGTACTTATCATCAGTTATGTAAGAGTTGTCTACCATCACGATTTCAAGACCTCACAACTCCTGATTCAATCCTATATTGCATTAACGACGGATATTGTGGCGTGTATTTTTTCCTGTTTTATCCGATATATGTCCCTCAGTTTAATGTTAAGCTATACAGCAATGGTATGCTCTGATTTGTGAATGTAGCTATGCCTAACACTGCTGGTACCAACTTGGCCCAACTGAATCCCTAAAGTTCCTCCAATGGAAATTGTTGTTTGAGCATCCCTTTTCAGCAATCTAGCTACATTGTGGTTGATTTTTTTGATACATATTTTGGTATTCATGGCCTTATTGGCACCGCCGGATTTTTGAAAAAGGTCCTAACAGTAACTAACAGCCCAATGGATGGCAATGTATAGAACTTGAGACACCTGTCTGACCTGGTTCACTTACCTGGGAAGTTTTCACAGAGGACTTCAACAGGAGTTGCACGCTTAGTGTCTCCTATTTTCTGGTATCGCTCCTTGAGTGTGTCGGCTTTTAAGCCTTGCCAGGGTAGGCTACCCCGCAGGAAGTACATGAACATGTGGCCTAAAGCTTCTAAGTCATCTCGGCGACTCTGCTCTGTAGAGATAAACACACAAACGGGATGATAAGCCAAATATTCATGTTTATAACTCACCACTATCCTGTTCTGCAACAGGTGCTTGCATAATTTTGTGGAACTTGGCACAATGCTAGTGAGCAAAGGTACATAGAAATTGATAAATTGGGACCCAGCCGGCGTCTGTGTTTCAATTGCTGATCAATAGGAATTGACATCAGCAGTAGTTAACTCCTTTAAACATAACCTGACCACTGAGTGATATTGAAAAAAGCTACCGTGACTGTCAACAACAGTTGCTCGATCCCTACTGTAGGTTGCAACTGGATCTAAGCTCTTAAGGCAAGTCCAAACCAATCTAAAATTACCTGGATGAGCAATAACCCTGACCATAAGTAGATTGAAAACTGGCAACCGACGCAGGCTCAGTGAATGTGAAAGTGTATGAATATCATTGTGACTGAGAAGTGTACATCACATAACATAAAATGTGAATCAAATAGACTGAATATCAGGGTAGATTTTCTATCTTACCTTTACCGAGATGTGTGTTTATACTCATATATCTGGCGGTGCCAGTGAGACTTTTGTGTTCCCTGTATGGTATGTGTTTATTTGTTTCTGGATCAATGTATTCCTTGGCTAAGCCAAAGTCTATAATGTGAACTATATGGTTCCTACGCGTGGAATTCCTTCCTATCAAAAAGTTTTCTGGTTTGACATCTCTGTATATTAAATGCTTTGTATGGACATAGTCCATTCTGTCAAGCTGTAATAGAAAGAAGAAGAGGTATTTAACAACCACAGATCAATAGTTCATGACATTAATTTTGTGAAATGAGATATGGATGAGTTTGTGGCAGTCAGCGAACAGAATCGGGCTGGCAACACAACTTTCAAGGACACAGCTGTATTTGGTGACCATGAATCAAAATCTTGGGTTTTCCAGAAGTATGAAACATATATGAGTTACACATGTAAGAGTCATAAGTGTTGGCTTGTTATGCAAGATTTGATGCCTGAACTGCAATGTTTCTTATGAGACAGCATGAAGTGGAAAATCATCAAATGGAACTAAAGTGATATATTTATATCATACAAACACTATATATTAGTATTAATGCACCACATACCAGCTGTATGGCAATCATAAGCACAGTTTTCATTGAGAACCTTCTATCACATAAGTCGAATAAGTCTTCCAACGAGGGTCCAAGCAACTCCAGCACAAGAGCGTTGTATTTACCACATGGTCCAAAGTAAAACACCTGTGGCACACCATCTAAAAAAGACAGCAATTTGCACAACGTGAAATACAAAGCCATCAGTTAAAATGCCCTTATCTAGTTGAGTATTCATAGGAGGCAAAGTTTGCCAGATATAGTTGATTTTGTCGCTAGCTAACATTAACATCTTTACTTAATAAGATCCCGTGTAAGATAGTTAAAATTGGTGCTAGCTAACAATAAGTCGCCCCAAAACTAGCTAAACTAAACTCTAGCTTATAGTTGGTTACATCTCCGATGTAAACCCATAAAATCTTAATGTGCGAGATGATTCAGTTCTAGTATATTAATGTAATGGCTAATGCAGCGAATGGCATCACATTTCATTACAAAATTAAGGGATCCCGTTGTAAATCTCAGATTGACAGGATTAAGTGGTAACTTCACTTGGTCAGCATGTTGCAATACATGTGACTAACTGCTGCAAAACCGGTTAAACTAGGATACGCAGTTGCGTGCAGCACAGCTTAAACACCAATTGCAACTGAGGCTGGGTCTATCTATATATGCGTAGCGTAACGGCTAGTAATGGAAAGAATCATAGCAGGAACTATCCACAGTAACATGTGTCAATCTCTGTGTTACTCCAAGCTCCTGAATAGCAGTGGGCTAGGTTCATCAGTTCTTGTTGTTGCTGCTTTAACCCAGCGAAAACGCATTGTTTCTTACAAAGCCCAATTTTATTGACTCAACAATGCCAAGATTAGACTTTTAAAGCAGACACAAGTTTTTTTCACTCTTAGCGTTTGACCGAAGCGAAATCATGATGTTGTATCGTTACATAATATTGATCAACGAATATGAAACTTAGTGCAAACTCACCGTGTGTTCCAAGCTGTCTGTAAAACCTGTATTCTAAGTGTAGCTGTGGTGCTCTAGATTTCATTGATTCCTATAATTAAAAATGCAAATATCGCTAATACAATGCAAAATTAAGTAGCTAAAGCCATGTCTACACGATATAGTATTAGCTTTACTGCTAACAGTTCCCAAATGACAGAGATAATCATTCTAGTCCAGATAAAAAGTGACCGATTCTATTTATAAGAATACATCTAGTTTCTTATTGAGGTGTGTGTTCGATGCTATTAAAAATGTGTGTCAAAGAATCCGGTTTTAATGGTTTTAATCCATAGACTACACTGGTATTTTCTCTCTTTGGAAGGCATCGGGGACAGTGCTTGATTAGACATATATATATGTGATCATATATTCATGTAGCCTGAGCCCCCCAGACTCTTCCCCCCCCGTCTGACGCCCCCTGTCGGGGAGGTTACAAGTGCAGCAAATTCAGAGTAGATGAATAAGATTCAAATACCCAAGTTTTGTATTTATAATACTTACTAGCTTGATAGCCACATGTTCATTGTTATACAGATTTTTCCCTGTGAAAAGTGAAAAGAATACAAAACTATGAATAAGCAGTAAGAAGGTTAACGGATGCTGTACAAGTACCGGTGTATTCAAAGAGTTTCATCTCTAGGGAAAACTTAGCAAACTGCAGCCCTTCAGTGGCCGGCTTCAACACTCATAAGAGCATCATTTGATGGATTTTATAGGAAATAGTGTTTGCTTCCAAGTGCGACGAGCGCACACCATGAGCAAGTGGGAGTAATGCACTAAATTGCATTTCCCCAATAAACTACAAGGGTCATCTCAAAACTTCATTATACAATCTCTGCTGAACGGCTTTGTTGGCGCATGTGTTTTAGAGTTGAGCATAGTTCACGCAAAGTTAAGCTCTCTAACTTCAGCTCATTTTAGGTGAATGGTTGTGTCGGTGACAAAAAATTTGTTGATACAGCGATTTAAAACATAACTTATCTATATACTGCCTTATTCCATTTGATAAACAATAATTTTCAAGATGATGATTGGAGGTAGGCTTAATGTATATCTTTGTCTCACCTAAACGCAGTTCTCCAAAATTACCGCAGCCAATTTTTTTACCAACTCTGAAGTTTGGCCCTACCATCAGTACACTTCCCCCACTACCAGAAGGGGTAGCACCACTGCTTCTAGTCGCCATAATCAATCAGCTTGGTTAGAAACCTATGTAAATAAATCAGAAACAATCATCACAAGAACCGATTACGGTGTCAGTATATTGTCGCAACGCTCAATAGAATCATCTGCATACTCCTTCACGGCGGTTATTGGTCAAGAGACGAAAAGATGTATCATATAAGAGGAATTGTACCAGGCCCTATGCTATGGAAATGGGTGGGTTGGTGGCGAGGCGAGCTGATTGATATCCTACATACATGCATGGCAATGTGAATTCAAGCAATTGCACAGAATTCAGATGGACATTCAGAGAGATTGGAGAGTTGGATAATAATTATAATCATGTTACTAAAGTCAGACCAATCATCATCCCATTCAGAGCCTTCCTCAACTTTCCGCTTACAAGATCAAATGTTGACTATCGCTGATATATTAATCTTTGCATAAGGAGTACGCCATTGTCAACCCATAAGAAATGCCAAACTCATACCTTTCACAAATTCCCTCCCTAAACACTTTTGTGTAGGCCTATAATAGGTAAAATCTGTAGCATGGGCATTTATCAAGACAATCCCAATGGATTGGTAGCTAATTCTTGATCCCTTTGCCTGCGGCGTGACCAGTGGAAAGGAGCAACTGGAATGCAGGCAAATGGTTTAAACTTGTACATACCTGTCAAATTCTGTAGTTGAGTTTCACCTACAGATTTAAGATTCCTCACTGACAATCACTGAGCAGGATTTTGGTGGTTAACCCATCCTCCTGCCTGCCCAAACATGAGCACTATCAGGTAGTGTTACTCTAACCCAAACTACAAAAAAAGGTCAAACCACAATGTAACAGTTGGCAATCGGGCTAATGAGAGATTTCTTTGTTGTCTTTTCTGTAAAATCAGAGGTTGATGGCATTTAGAGTGACAAAAAATGTACTCATCTACTCAGTCTGATAGGTACCATCTGTGCATCTATCTACTTCTTTATGTATATTATATGGATCATTTAGTAACTTGTTTCTTGGTCACAGATCCTCAAGCTATAGTTGTGTAGAGTCAAAAGCGGGCAAGCACTATACTGCTATCATATATATTGGCTGTTTGGTGTATTACTTTCCCAATTGAGAAGGCATTGAGCAAGAATGACGTGTCACGTTCATGTTGTACATGAAATAGCAAACCAGTGCAAGAACAGGAAATGAAACCTGACGCTATAACAAGCTAGTATATCCTATCATCAAAGACACTACCATGTTTGAAATGTTCACCTCTTCTCTCATTGAGTGTTCATCAAATTACACAAGATCAGCCTCGATTTTCAGGTCTACCATGAGTCGATAGAAAAGAGGCTCGTACTATGAATGACAGAGAAAAAATTCTTATACAAACTAACAAATTATTATATGATTAACACTGACTCATTGCAATTCACCACAACCTACACTTCCTGTCTTGGGCCATCCTTTTTTGCCAATATTTCATACATGACAATATAAAGAGGCTGACAGGTATTAACTACTTGTGATGTCAGTCACTGAGCCTACTGGACCGCTGAGCTTGCCTAAGTCTATCCTATCAATCTCAGCATACTGCAGTAGTAGATAAGAGTATATTGACAACTGAAAAAACACAAACGATCCTCATAGGTCTTGCAAGCTAGTCTTGAAAGAGCCATAGAGGAGGCCTCGATCACAGGAGGTACAAATGATGATACATATACAATACAAAGGACAGCCTATGATGGTATTGATATTTCTAACAGCAGAGAGTAAAACACCTGGTATGTCGTCAGTGAGATCGATAGACAATAAATGCAACTTTGGAGAGAAGCTGTACGCCCAGCAGCCCGGGTACACACCAGAGGTTTGGCATAACAGGCCAGTAACTTTCTTCCCTGCTAAAGGAAAGGCTGGAGTGAACGACTCAAGGAGCTTCATCTATAAGTTACCACACGATGCATTCTGATCTATCATGGCTACAGCTACAGTGTATATCCCGCCACAGTCACACTTCCACTTGTTTTGAGGTCAAAAGCAACACTCTACGTCAGTTAAGTAGTTTAGTCTTTGAAAAGGCGAAAGAGGCGCCAGTACCTGACAGTTAGCAGCATAAGTGCTAGATAATAAGGAGGGTGGATATTTTTCTGCAACAAACTTGATATCTCTGTTATGTGATGGAGGGATCACTAAAGTTAGGGATCTCGTTGACTTGTCCGGAACAAAGTCTAACCTGCACTACAAACACTTGACACCAGTAGCCTATGTCAGAAAATCACACAATAAAGTTATGCGACTACATTGTACTTATCATATACATGTAGTATGGCAAGTAGTAGCCTAGTTTGAGTAGAGATGAGCAAAGAAAGAAAGGAGACTCAGTCAACACAAGTCAGTGTGTGTGTGTCACACTTACATAACAATTGAATTGAATTGGAGAAGACTACACAACACAATTGCTGTCTTGTCAAAGTTACTTTGTAGGTACTGAATATTTATTTACATGACTTGCTCATCATGTTGAAGTGTGAGCCGTGTTTGATTTAGTAACACAATAGATAATAGATAAGATAAAAGATGATGAATTGGCTTTGCTTAGGAATGTGAGCAAAAACTGAAACTTCTCGACCCTAACCGAAAAACAAATGACTAACTACCACCATCAATAAGTT
This sequence comes from Membranipora membranacea, assembly GCA_914767715.1. Taxonomy (NCBI): domain Eukaryota; kingdom Metazoa; phylum Bryozoa; class Gymnolaemata; order Cheilostomatida; family Membraniporidae; genus Membranipora; species Membranipora membranacea. Next base: position 17,115,443 of record OU612068.1, read on the forward strand.
GTGAAAATTCAAATAGAGAGTATAAAACAACCTTTGAAATTTTACCTTTCATATAAATATATGTTGATTCAAATTAAAGTGGGATGTAACATCTATGGGTTGCAGCAGAGGATTTCCTTAGCTGGTGGCTTCTGTTCTGGTAAGTTTTTCTCACCCTCAAAATGAGACCGAAAACCGGTTTGAGAAGTGTCGCAAAAAATAACAATAAACAGAGCTGTTTTGCGTTAGAGATAATAACTAGGGCAGGACAACTCTAACAAAATAACAACATTGCCCAATCAGCAAACAGATTCAGTGAATCTGACCAATCACTTTGATTTAGCAAGAACAGGAAATTATTTTCTACTTATCTACCTCCTGATGGTAAAGATTAAACTTTCCCTGGAAGGCAAAAGTCTTTTCACTTGTACCAAGGAAGACCAGAAGACCCTGTTACTCCCTGCTTGAACATGTATGTATTGACTCTGGGCAGAGCCAAAACATTGGCTATCTTCTTTGTTTATTTCTCCTGATTTAATGGTCAGGTGCATGAAAAGTTTTAACATTTATGAGTCTTTAGAATTGACTGAAATTATGAGATGCCAACTTTCTTCCCACACCACACTCCACAGTCACAGTGATAATATATAATCACATCAGCTCCTCATTCAATCATCCTTATTATTATTATACTTCTAGTTAAAGTCGGTGCCTCATCCAATAAAAATATAATGACATTCATTCATAATTCACCAATGTTGAATAATTTCAATGATGTCTGTTCACTCTGAATGTCTAGTGACAAAAGCATCAGTCAGTTCAGCTGATTACCCTCAACCTCATTCATTCAATTGGAAATTGAAGCTTCAAGCAATAGGAGGTTGATGATAAATTATAATTGATCATGATGGAGAAGTAGACTTCTTGTTGTAACAAGGAGTAGTAAGGAGTTTACTCCTTGGTTATATTATGTATTTGTAAAGGATTAATTATATGCCAACTAATGTAGGTAGAGGTAAAAAGCTACTATTCTTTTAGTTTAATACTTAATAAATTAACTCAATTGATCAATTTTTCCGTCTCTCCGCCAGGCGTCGCTGTCAGGTATGAACGCACCATACACAAGCAGCATAACATAACGTGATGCAGATGTAGCATATATTCTTTCTGATTGACCGTTTAGAAACCATAAGCCGAAAAAACTGAGAGTTCATTCATTCATCAATTTCAGGATACTCTTAAGTTGATTTACTTTTTACAGACTAAGAGGATCATGGCTGAGCAGCTTGAAGAATTGGAGCAACATCTTGAGATGTTCATTGAGAAATCCCGCCAACTTGGAATCATTGCCAGCGATTTCCAACCTCAGGGGCAAACTGCTCTCAATGACAAAATGTAAGTATAATATTTATGTAAATATCTACCGTAAAACCTCATAATAAAGTAACCAAACTTATACATGAGTGTGACTCATAAAATTATATGTATCCGGGCTGTATCTGAATCATGTTTTCCTACTTGTTGCCCATAGATAATGACTGATAATTTGAGCACATGGGTTATGCGTTTGAAATGGCTCATAAGTGGTTTTAGGTGTGTGGTGACTTATGAGTTTGAGGTGACTAGTGAATGTGATAAAGATTGTATTTGAACAGCAATTCACTGATAAGTCTTGTGACTTTTTAGTGAGGTGTGGTTTTACGGTATACAGAATGTCATTCCAGCAGTTTACCTAAAACTAGATTATTACCTTTTATGATATGTCATCATATGAAAAGGAAATACGCTATATTTTCTACAGTACATACTATGTCATTGAAAATTTTGTAGAAAGTCTCTCGTCGAAGAGATGCAAGAAATTGACAGAAGGAAAGAGTGCGTACAAGATATACAGATTCCAATTGGGGTTTTTGAGTAAGTAATTTAAAACCAACCAGACTCGACAAGGTTATCTGAAATTGCTAGTTTAAACAAGGAGTTAACTCCTTGGTTTAAAGCATTATTTTTCAATCATTGAATTTCGATAACAATGTAATTCAAGCAAGGCCTCATTTAATTGTCCCCCACATAATGATTTGTTGTTATTCAATGGTGTGTTAATTAATAGTTGATCTAAGTCAAGTTTACTCATCTCAATTATTATTTATTTACAGCTACATAGATAAAGGTAAAAATCCACAGCTTTACACAAAGGACAGCATGGAAAAAGCTCTACAAAAAAATGAAGAAGTGAAAGGAAAAAGCGAGAGTCTCAATGTAAGTATAGAGTTTCGAAGGTCTCTGCCTCCGTTAATGCCCAGCAGACTTTTTTATCTTAAGATGATGTTAGATGTGTCATGCTAACTAGAAAACTACAGTAACAGCTTTGAGTGTTATCAACATTGAGCCTCAATTTATCTAAGAAAAGATAATATTTGCTAAACAAGAAAATTGTGGACCATTGAAAAGGAGAATAATATATCTGCATTTTGTTGGTTTTATTTTGAATGACTTTGTGGTTGTAATAGCTTGACCAAAGTATGGTGCAGCTTTTGGAGGTTGATAAAGATTTATTAGTGCAAGACATAGCGGGGATCTTTCAATTAAATGTAACTGTAAATGTAAATCACTTTTGATTTAGCTGCTCTCCAGCAATCTTTACATGAATATAAGATAGATACATATACATATTCAATTTAGCGCACTCCTGTACAAGGTTGGAGTGGGCAAGCTAGGCTATTGTCCAGAGAGCTCACCTCCATCAGCAGCATGGGTAGTGACTCTCAGATTGAGATGCTCGAATCCCAACCACTACGCCACCCTGCCTTAAGAACGGCCAAAATCGTTATCTGATCACTCACTCAGCTCACTCAACTCATAAATCCTTCACTCGTTGATGGAACTATATGCATTCTGAGTGAGTGATTTGGGAACAAATTTTCCTATTTGAAAGAACAAGGAAGCTATAATTTTGAGCAATAGTGATCATTTGCATATGTTTTATCTGTATTTACACAAAGCTTGCTCAGATGAACATCATTGGAAATGAAAAGAGGATGGTGATTTGTTGCTAGTCTGCAATGTAAATAATAATTATATTAGTATTACACTTAATTGCTCGTATGCAAAAGTTTCTGACACCATGAATTTTCCTATTGTTACAGAGGTTCAGAGGATTATTGATGGTAGAACTGAGTAAGACATTTGACAATGAAATGAAAAGATATCGCTCACAGCGTGACCCTGATCGGCCTCAATGATGACTCATTATTCTGTTACAACAATGTGTTATCATAAGCGGAACCAAAGGTAATCTGGTGAGGAATGATAGGTCAGAAACACGCTTTCTGAGTTGGTTTTCCAACTGGATCAATATTAGACTCTGCATCTTTGCTGTACAATCCTACCATTCAGTCTTATGACGTCATAGAAAATGCAGCTACCTGCTAAAAGATATGGGATACTAGCCAAGGTATGGATGCCTTTCTGTATCGCTCTGTGTATCATCACTAACTTCAGCAACACTACGTCTTTGCTATACACACATTGATACTATTTCACTCGTAATGACTGTTTAAATTTCTCTGTTTTGTTTTTCTACATAGAGTACATATTTTATTATCAGAAACAATATAAGTTTGCTTTAGGTACATGTCTTTTGCAATCTAAATTGTCTTGCAACAAAGACATACTTAGTGGATATCAGCTCAAGGATATCAAAATGATGAATCTAAACACTGAGAGGGTACATTTAACATCCTAGCCTGATCAAGGAATCCTTGGTCTGATATTTGCTACAAAAATATAAATAAATCACCTTGTCACTGGTTAATGATCTGGACACTGGTTAATGAAAAACAAAGTATCACATCACTGAGCATTTAGATCTGATCTTATGATTTTTTTCTTGCTTTTTCTGAATTCTCACCTCAATATCAACATTCGAAATAGACAATTCCCATTGCTGTATAATTCTTTTTCCTATGTCTGGTCATAGCCTGTATTCAGCAAGTTGAGTATTTCAAAATACATGTAATGTCATCTTTCAACCTAATTTAACCGTAGCTGTATTTGTAATTTATGTTTGAGGATCGAACAAAAATACTGGGCCAACGATATGCTTTGCTGTTCAAGTGGTAGTATCGCAGCTATACTGAATAGTTTTAGATGACAAGATATCCATAAAATCTTTGTGTTTCTCTGCCTTATTCTGACTGAAACTCAGGCCCCTGTTCAAACCTAATAAAATGATCAGCTAATAATTTCCGTCAGGTATGAGATAGAACAAGTATAATCCAATTGCCTGTATTCCTGTTGCTCCCTTCCACTGGTCACGCCGCAGGTCAGGCTGTGGCGTGACCAGTGGATTGGGAGCGACTCGGGAAGTCGGAATGCAGGTAAATGGACCAAGCTTGGTCTAGGTATGAGAAGACAGGTAAGTCTAAACCAGGCTAGATTTGATTTGAAAATGACAATACAGGACGTAAAAAATAATTTCATTTCTTATAGACCAAAATTGACGTTATCGTTGGGTATTGAAATCTCACGTTGGAATTTATTGTTATTCAGAGACTTATACTGCTCATGGTGAATTTCAAACGTCTGATGCAAAATTTTATCCTGTTTTTTAAACTTGGAATGTCCGTCTCATGAACCTTATGTTTTCTAGACACTACTTTTTATCTTGCAACTGAATGGGATGGAGGGAAGCCGAAAGAAAGTTATCAGAACAGGCACCGGTGAGTTTTGCATAAAAGAGAAAACTGGACCTCAGAGATAGGAGTTATCCTCTTAGTTTCTGCAAGGCGTTAGAGACAACTAACTCTAACTCCTTGGTTTCTGTGAATGATAACTCCTCGTAATTGATTTTTTCACTGTGATCACAATATCCTCATCTAGCGTCTCTATAATGTTGTAAATTTCTGAAATGCCCCGAAAATTATTTCGCATAAATTTGAAAACTGCCTTCACTATTAAGCTGCCATTCTTTTGAAATTACGTTGAAGTCAGGCGATCTATTTAAATCTGTGCATTCGGGTCCGCAGCGCACGGCAAGTGAAAACATCAGGTTGAAAAGTGTGCCGACATTCACAAGATCACTTTGTATTTACCAATAACAGGTGAGTTGTTGAATCAGGGAAACTTTGCTCCTGATTATTGAGGGATGTTTATTTACTATTCCATTGATATGATTCGTTTATTCCCTGAATGAGATTTCTTCCCTGTAAAGCGTGGTTCACATTGTCCCAGATGACATTGGGATGCCATCCCAGATGATTATCCCAGATGGTCCCAGTCTTATGTTCACATTGGAAAATTCATCCCAGACTAGCAGTTAGGTTTTTGTCTAGGATAGTGCTGGGATAGTGTTCACATTGTTTAGGATCGTCCCAGATAGTCCCAGATCATCCAAAAGTTTGGTTCACATAGCACCCAGATGCAAAATAAGTCTGGGTCCGTCTTGGACAACATCGGGAAAGTTTGACGCTTACGAACATTCCAGATATTGTCCCAGAAGGACCCAGACAGTCTGGGATTATGTCATTTTCATGTTCACATTGACAGGGATGGCTATCTGGGATGGTCGTCTGGGACAATGTGCACCAGCCATTAGTTGGCATCTGTTTTTTACTGTGGCCCTTGCCTGTGACTGTAGATAAATAAGGCTATCTAGTCTGATAAGATAAGAGAGGAAGTGCCACTTCACGCTTATCATTCATGAGGCTGTTGTTAAGATGGATGGATGTGAGAAAAAACACAAGCAGCAGTGCTGCTGCAGATATCAGCGGTTGATAAACTACCTGCTAGCCTTTTTTGTTCTCCTGTTAGCTTGTGTTCTAACTTTCTCTGTGAGCTACTCGACTCGCAGGTTTATGGAACTCCAGGAGGAGATAACTGTATTGAAACAGGTGAATATATAACTCTTTTTTCCTAGTGGAATTCACTGCAGTACATCACACTGCTGATTTTAGGAGGAACATAAATACACACATACAATACTTTTGCATTGACTTAAAAAACTTGCTGCTGCCAGGCCGTTGAGCTTTGAATAATAATATGTCCGCTGTTTTGATACACTCAAAATATCTAAATATAGACAAATTAACATGTTAACCTCTTCATAGTACAAATACCAGCCGGTAGTGGAAAATGAAGATGGAAAGTCTGCACCACCGGTGTTTGATAGAAGCAGAGATAAACGAGAAGTTCTATCTACTGGAAGTGTGGATATCAAATCGTTGATACAAGGGCTTAGAAAATAAGGAGTCAAGTTCTCTAAAATCTCCCTGGTCGCCCATTTTTGTTCTATAATGTCTTTGGTCTCAAACATAAACCATTTTTAATGCAAAGACTAATATAATACTATATAATATATATAATCTTTTTCCGTAATTATGTTTCTTTAGAGTGGACGCAATTCTCCAATCATTTACCAACTTACAGCGGAGCAACCTACACAAGATGGGGGAGGACGTCATGTGGGCCTAAGTCTAAACTGATTTATAAAGGTCAAATGACAGGACCTGACTTCAGGTCACCAGGAGGTGGGAGCAATTATCAATGTCTACCTGATGACCCAGAATATGATGGGAATGCACCATCTAACGTCCCACACAGTACACTGCGATCTGTATATTATCAAATCCAATTAGTCAAAGATATCCTTGGCAATCCTGTCCACGGCCACCGAGCCCCTTGCGCTGTTTGTGAAACTGAACAACGAGTTACCAATCTTATGATTCCTGCAAAAACCAGATGTCCGGACAGTGATTGGGTGCTTGAGTATAAGGGATATTTAATGTCCTCCGCAGAACATCAACTCGGCGGGGCGTACGTATCGGGAGAGTACTACCGCGGTCAATATATCTGTGTAGATGGAAATGCTGAATCTGTCACATCCCAACCTGGGTCACATGATGGTGCTATCATCTACCCTGTCACCGCATCATGCTCGGGAGATGGAGCTCTAGCTAATTGCCCTCCATATTTATCAGACCGCCGGGCTTTGTCTTGTGTTGTGTGTACAAAGTAGTGAAGAATCATATAGATTGTTGAGACACTGTTTGTCAAGTCATCATATTGCTATGAAACATTTATCAGAGTCTATTGATTTTTTTAAAAGGATTGAGATTTTACTTTTAATTTTAAAAACACTGATCAGAACTATATGATGGTGAGGATGATCAAAGTACACAATAACCAAATAGCGTTGTGTTTATGAATATTGTCAATGTACTTGTTTTATCCACGTATCTCGCTAAAGAAATATCAAATTGAGCTGAGAACGGATGTGGGGTACCTCATTCTTACGTTTGAGGTTTAGTTTAAGCACACATTTTTAACTTTTTAATGGTTATATGCTAAGAAATTTTATTGTTGTCAATAAATGTATAGAAAAAAAAGCATTCAAAAATAAAGACATCAGCGGCCAATACATTCGCTTCAAACTCATGAGTAACAATCATGTATCAATTGTATCATAAATCCTAAAACGATACATTGTAATGTAAGATATGGTCACGAATAAAATATTGCATTTGATTTTAAAATGTTACTTTTGAACCATAAATTAAAAAAATTCAAATCTTCTTTGACAGTTGGCAGTGACACAAAATAATACAGGGATGCTGGCGGTGTTTACTTGGAATAAGGTTGCCTAGCTGCCAGAATCAATTGCGTCGCTGTATAAATTTAGATATTTCATCACACCTCGCGTTGCTCGACATTTCCATAGCAGTAGCTAGATAAGATTTTAGTGTTTGCAACAATCCTATTGGCAAAGTTGAAATCATCTTTGCGTGAGGAGTGCCATCAAGATAAGACACCCTGGATACAACCTGTGGGAGTCTACAGATGATTTGATCACATGCTTCACAAGGCGCGTAGGTGAGAAAGATGGAGGCAAGCAAGGAAAAGCAGCTGTGCTGCTGCAAATATCAGAAATGGATAAACTGTCTGCTCACCCTTTTTATCCTACTGCTGACTTGTATTCTGACATACTCTGAGATAAACTCACATCGGAAGTTTGCAAACATTCAGGAGGAGATAGCTGTGATCAGCAAGGTATAGGAAACTAGAGCAAGTGTCTTCCCTCTGTGGTGGCGGAGTGATGTTGCAAAAGTCGGGTATACGGGCGCTGCTCCGTAGGCATAGCGCATCAGTACACAGTTTTTTTAAGTATTACTCCGCATTCACAGAGGGAACAAACTTCTTCTTGTAAGAGCCATGAGTTGTAGAAGTACAGTAGGTGACCTGTGCATGTGTGAGCAAACACCTTGACTAAGTTTTGTGAGCTAATACTAACCACTATACATTTACCTGTACAGCGAACACCTCTCTCTCTCGGCTGTGAGGCTGGGGGCTAGAGGCTAGCAGCAACATTCTCAAAGTAAATTAAAGCTTTTTAAGTCGTTGTAGTCTAGGAAAATTTCTCAGAGTTGAGACAATTGGGACACCTCTTATTTAAACTGCACCCTAAAGCCCCATGTTTACAAGTTTTATAATTCTGTGAGTGTGTGTTACTCAGGTAGTCATTGTCTTATTTATCCAGGGGGTGAAATGTACAGATGATAATGATGCTCCGCCAGTGACCGATAGAAGTAGAGATAAAAGGGAGGTTTTATCATCAGGTACTGTGGATATCAAGTCCCTTGTGCAGGGACCCCCAGGACCTCAAGGACCCCCAGGCCCTGCAGGACCTCAGGTAATTGATATGTATTCTATTATATATTATGGAGTTCACTTTCGTATGTTATGACAATGCCTCAGGTATGAAAAAATTGAAAAACATTAGTGTCTTGAACTTAGTTTAGTCAAAATAAAAGTCAATAGTCAATAAAAGTATTTTCTGGGCCTTTCTTTACACACTGTAGTATTATAAATGGGCTGGGGCATAAAATTGTGGTGCTTTGATGGAATGAAGCGGACGATTTTTTGCTTTCAATTGTCAACATACTGTGGTTACAGCTACTTGACCCGATGAAAAATTAAGAATATGTTGAGACCTTAAATTATTTGACAAGATTTAGTCGCTAGCTTTACCTAAAGATACATGAAACAGAGTCAGATCTCTTATATATCGTACAATATATATAAAATGCATAAACATTTTCGCATTCTGTTATCCCTCTTTCTAGGGTACCAATGGTAGAGATGGAAAAGATTTTGCTTCTCTTGATTTGCTGAGAGGAGTCATCAATGAAACAGTAAGAAAAGGTACAGGCTAAACTTAAACAAACACTGCCTTATTAAATCCAATAAAGAATGAATAGTTTTTGTGTATGTTCCAGAGAATGGCTAGGTCGGCAAAATGAGGCTGACAGTTCCATATTGAGATACGTATACTTATGTATCATGCATATCAATTTACATATACCTACCTCAGATCATAGTCAAGTCTGTTTCCACTTACTGGTGTCTTGACTGCCCTCCCTAAATATAAGATAGTAAAATAGCTGAAATTCATCAATAGAATGGGGGGTTGAGATTTTTCTGAGTAATCTCCCTTGAACATTCACAGATGAGACCATACTTTAGCAAAATTTTATATAAGCCGTAGAGGAAGCGGATGAGACCTTTTGCTGTAAAAACTCTCGTTTCAGTTAACTACAATTGGTCTTCTTATTGGGTAATTCAGAAATTTGGCCTATATGCCGAAAGGAAAAAGTATCCAAAAATCTTAATTTCTAATACAATGCAGTACATCGACTACATCAACCTGCCTGGAAACTGAGAGCAACCTGGCGCGGATACTGCTGCCTAGACCCTAAGGCAACTGATATTACGCTGCTCATGCTTCAAGATGTGGCATGTGAAAATGACAACTTGATTTTAATCAACATTTTTAATCAACCTTTAAAATTACCCTCATTTTGTTTCTATCTCAATTTTCCTGGCTGTCAGATCAAAATGTGTGATATGCCCCAATGATAGAATATATAAAAAAGTGCAGATTTATGGTCTCATCTGTTCGGTGCCCCTATTATAAGGAGCAACTCCTGACACAACCCCATAATAAATCACAAAATAATTACTTTTGTAGAATGGGTACAGTTTTCAAGTCATATGCCGGCTTTCAGCGGGACCACCTACACAAGATGGGGCAGTACATCATGTGGAGCTCAGTCTAAACTGGTCTATGCCGGCCAGATGACTGGACCCGACCACAGGTCCACCGGTGGAGGAAGCAACCTCCAATGTCTACCTGATGACCCCGAATATGATGCGAACGCCCCTTCTGGGGTACCTTTCAGTAAATTGAGAGCAGTTTTCTATGACATAGGACATGTTGAGAACATATTCGGCGCTTCGAGACAGAGACATAGAGCTCCATGTGTAGTTTGTGAAACAGAGAAAAGGGCTACCAAACTTATCATACCCGCAAAAGTTAGATGTCCCAGTAGTGATTGGGTTCTTGAATACCAAGGCTACCTAATGTCAGCTGCTGAACATCGCCAAAACGTTTTAACTACTGATGACCATTATCGGACATCATATGTTTGTGTTGATAATAATGCAGAATCTGTACCAAACACAAAGCCCCAGACTGGTACGTGGTCAGGGGCGTTAATTTACCCGGTGTCAGCCTCATGCTCAGGAAATTCAGCTCTGGCTAACTGTCCACCTTACTTATCTGATGATAGAGCTCTATCATGTGTGGTTTGTACAAAATAAAACACAGAATTATACACGTAACATAAGTTTTATCTCTGCTAAAAATTCCCATGTAAAAATTAACATTAGTTCAGGTTCTCCCAGATAGTTCTGAAGTCAGATCTGAATATGTGAAATTATTAGTACAACATATTCATAATAAGTATGATGCGTTGTGACCATAACATATAAATAGTATTTATATGTTTATGGTTGTGACGTAGTGTGAGGATTGCCCGCTGATTCAATCTGATTTCAATCTAACTCAGGGGGGTCTTTCAATTAGAAACAGCCAAAATCGCAATATTATCGCTCACTCACTGAGTGAGCGATACCTGCTAGGGTCTCGCTTTCAGATCACTCGATCACTTGATGGAACTATATACATTCTGAGTGAGCGATTTGGGAGCGATTTTCTCTAATTGAAACACCAAGTGAGTGATAGTTTTGAGCGATGTGATAGTGATGTGATAGTGATAACTTGCTCTAGTAAAGGATCACTCTTTCTAATTGAAAGACCCCCCCAGACTCACTTTGATTTTCAACCCGGTAGAGATAAAACTGCTTTAATCATAATCCTGACTCAGCCTTTTACCACGAGTAGTTTGCTAATCATCACTTTATCCCCCCCCCCAATCTAATTCTTACAAGGCTTATAACAAAAGTTATCAGAACAGGCATCAAGAAGTTTGGCACAAAAGATGAGACTGGATGTCAGAGATAGGAGTTATCCTCTTAACTTTTGTGAAGGATAACTCCCTATTATTCATGTTATCATGGTGATTACAAAATTACCATATCCTCTTAAAGTCTCTGGCGTCTTTAGCCTGTTGTAAATTTCTGAAATGTCCTGAAAATTCTTTTGCACAAGTTTAAAAATTGACTTCACTATTATGCTGCCATTCTTTTGAAACTAGCATGGAGGTCAAGCAATCTATTTATATCCATACAATAGGGTCAGCAGCAGTACGAGTGTAAACATGCAGCTCTGTAGCTAATGTGTTGGCTCTGACCGATTGGTGTGGAGAAGAACAGAGCCAACACATTGGCTAGCGGCTCTGGCACCCTACGATTCTGATATTTTTAGTAGAGTTAATAATTGATAACGATGCATTTATTTTCAGCAGCGTTCTGTCACTTCTGTCTGTCGGTAAATCATAAATAAGTGTTTGTAGTCTGCCTTGACAAGCTTTGCTTGTGGGGGGGGGGGGGCAACAGCATTAGCAAAGCTTGTCATGACATTGTTGATAACCTTAAAGGGCAACCAAGGTTTCAAACAACTTCTCATTGATGGCCATTGATTAATAGCAGATTGCACCTTCTGCATGGGGAAAAAGACAAAATATAATTCGGATGATTATTCAGCCAGAATTCTTGTGAAACATTTCTTCCACCAGGCACTCAAACTCAGCTAAAAGAGAATACCACATAGCAGTTTCCTGTTCCTGTTATTATTTGGCCTGTGCTCTAAAATTATTACAGCAAAGTCTTGGAACCTCCCCTAAACTGAAGTGTTACCCAGCTTAGAGTCAGCAACTACTTTGAGTTTTGCATCGCGTAATGCACAAAGCTGATGCTGCCCAGCACATTATTTCCTACCCAATAATGCATTGCTGCGAAACCTTGGTTGCCCTTTAAAGTAGTATATCGATAACTAAAGGTGTTTCATCATGTATCACATTTTCCCTCATTTGCCAGATTTTGAAGATTAATGATGGAAGCACTGGGTATATACATTTAACAAATTATATCCTGATTTGTCTCAAAGATAACCACGTATAGCTTTTTAGGATGTTGCATTTTAAAACATGGCTGCACTGCTCTATGTAGAATGGGAATTGATTGCTTTTTAATTGTTCTATTTAGTATACACAATTAACAGTGTTTCATCTTAAAAATAATATTAGGTTTCAGCTGTTTTTTCATTGATGTATTTCTCGTGTTTCAATATATAGATGCATTCACGGAGAATGACATGTGTCACTGACTCATTGACAGCAAAGATCAACTGTTGAACAATAATATAACATAATAGTATGTATAATAACAAGAAAAGACAAATTACAACAAAATTAAAGAAAATTTTTATAATTTGGTTTCATTTCTTGATCAAAGAGCAGTAACAAACAAGTAAAAGGAAAACTCAATCAATCACTTTATTGCTTCATAGATAGACCTGCACAACTATACACGATTCAAATAGTTTGAGGACAATAGAAATAGATATCTAAAAGATACATAGACATCTGATATTACTTTAACCACATATATGATTATGATGATTGTGAGGACTCTGAATCTTCGTGGTCAGCAATCGGTTCGCTCTTATAAAACAGCTGATTAGCCTGCTCGACTTGCCTCAGTTTCTCATAGTAGCCATAATCAATCGGCACATGAATCTCATCCTTCCTTTTATTGATCAGACTCTGCTCTGCACATTTTGGCGTAAGAGACAAAGCGCGGATAAACTTTCTCTTTGGGTCAGTTAAATGTTTCCGCATCGCAAATGTCTGCTTGTGCAGATCGAGCTGAGATTTAGTGGAGTAATCGTGGTTACATAGAGTGCAGATGAACTTAGATGGTGTGTAGTGATGTTGGTTGATGTGCAGATCTAAAGCGGAGCTGATAGGGAAAGATTTCTGACATTCGGTGCAGTTGTACTCGTGGAAGTGACTGGCAGCTTGTGTGGAGTTTTTCTCACAGTAAGTTTGTGATATAGCAGGGTACTTGTCACTAGAGAAGTCTGCATATATGATGTTGTGGAAGCCTAGGCCCGCATGTAGTTCATCATCTTTCTTTTTATGCCTCAACCTGCATAAAAATACCATCGGAATGTAGTACAAAAAATCAAAGCATTCTTCTCTAGATCAAGTAAAGTTAGTACATATTATGAGTGCACAGACAGCCCTTAAAAGCGTTGGGGATGGCGATCGCGGCTGTAGGCGGTCGTTAAGGGGGTGGGTGGGAAGCTAGGAAACTCACTTTTTTAACTTTAGCACCTGTTTACAGCACTTTCACCTCATCTCAAAGAGTTCTAACCCTGTTTTTCAGATTCCTCATACTTTAAAACATACATCTATGTTGTCACATCAATAAAATAACATAAATGTGCAGACTTATTAATGGTTGTCTTCACTGGACATTCTCAGACACGGCACTTTTCGGAGACTCGAAAATGATTCATGTCAATTAAGGCTCGCTATAAATGGTCCTTAGGCTATGTTATATGTTGTGATAAGAGATTGTCCTGCTTTTTCCCTATATTTTCCTATGCTAATTAAATAGTTGTCTTTCCATGACAATAAAATCTGACCAAAATGATAACTCCTAATAAAATATAACGAGTCTTATTCATTTTAAACAAGCTAGCAGTCTCCGAAAAGTGCCGTGTCTGAGAATGTCCAGACATAGGAGAAGACAACCATTAATAAGTCTGCACATTTATGTTATTTTTTTGATGTGACAACATTGATGTATGTTTTAAGGTATGAGGAATCTGAAAAACAGGGTAAGAACTCTGTGAGATGAGGCAAAAATGCTGTAAACAGGTGCTAAAGTTAAAAAAGTGATAAATGGCAAAAAAACGGAGTTTCCTAGCTTCCCACCCATCCCCTTAACGACCGCCTACGGCCGCGATCGCCATCCGAACGCTTTTAAGGGCTGGCTGTGTATGAGTGTTGACATGATATACCCTCATACCATATGCAATAAATGGATATTTCACCTTGTAGCTCACAGATATTCTGCATAGCTTGCAAATTATGTTTTGTTGCACCAGCACAAACTGTATACCCTGATAACATACATTTTATTGAACTCTGGAATATTAGGATTTTAGCAATGTTACTAGGGGTCAAAGAGTGATAGAAACAAAAACTTATGTTGGGAACGTAGCTGATCTGCTACTTATTATCATTAGTTCATCTTGTTGGTGACTTGTGCTTTTAATTCTAACCTTTGATGCTGTTGAAGACTTTTGTTGGAGTTAAATCTCAGGTTACACGGCCAGCATTTGATAGAAGCGCTGTCATGTGTATCCAGATGAAGGTCGTGTCCGTGAAAGCTGAGGAACACCTTGTCACATACAGGACATTTGAGTACAGTAGTCCGGCCCAACGGATTCAATGATGTCATCTCTGATCCCTCTCCCTCACCATTCTGCAAAACATCAGACAATATATTTCAATTACATGAGTCTCAGCGACAAAAAAAAGGTAAATCAAAATCAGATGTCTGATCACACGCCACATCCCATAGCATGGGCGGCAAAATTTTGGTTGCCTTAGTGGCCAGGCCACAATATCTGCGCCAGGTGCTCTCTGTTTGCAGGCAGGTTTGAATACACCTGGGGGTCAATCAAACCACAGTAGTCGATGGACTGCAGTGGGATTTGAACCCACAACCTTCAACATTTGCATGCTAAAAGTAAGGCACTCTTACCAACTGAGCCGCCTCCTACTCCTACACTGCAGGGATAAATTAATTTGCAAGAAATAATTAGTTGGGCGCTGAGTAATCCACACTAAGTATACTTAATTCTCTACAACGAAACAATAATAAGACTTACTCAAAGTTACACGACCTACTCAAAATAAATTTTATTGAAACTTCCTCAATCAAAACTTCCCACATCTGCATTCTCATATTAAAAACTCAGTAGGACACTGATTGATATTTTACCTCTGGTTTCACACTTTTCTGTGCAGATTGAGATTCCAAAAACTTTTCCAGTTGCCTGCTTGAGGGTGACACCATACCACAGTCGCCATCTAGTGCCAGTTTCCTCAATAAGTCCTGAAGGGACAACAATAACATGAGACATATGGGTTGAGTATTTACTATTTAGTATGGGAATGAGTATGAGTGGTTCTGCTATGGATGGATCACATAGTAACAAATAAATCATTTTGAGGGGCTTGCAAACATGCTGATTATAGTTTCAGAAACAATTGCAATTTTTAAAACCAAAAGTCAGTCCCAAAGAAAATAAAAAGATCACAATACACAATAAGAGCAACCATGGATATATTAGTTAATATCATAGATATGAATTCATGGATAAGGGGAACATATCCGGCCCTGAATAAGCATATGGCAATTTATGTATGATTGCTGGAAACAGTTTCTCATCTTTGATTGGTCCAAAAGTTCAGTAATGCTACAGCAGACCTCTTATAAAAAATTGTCAAGTAGCTTGCCTGAGTTCCTAAAAGTCATTACTGTTATGTCAGTCAAAACATAACATTAAAACTGCCAGAATTTTAGCTAGTTCCAATTACTGACACAAAATTATATGCTAATGTATTGTCTCCACAAATAACCACACTGTGTATTTTGACACTAATCCATGAATATATATATCTATATATCAGTGGTTACCATAGCCTCAGATTTAGCAGTTCTTTTTTTCCTGTACCCCTCCTCGATCATCTCAGAACTACATTCTGTAGTTGTTGGAGACCCCGACTTAGCGTCATCAATCTGCCTGACTCCAAGTCTACGTAATCTAGGAGGAGGCGATGTCAGAGGTCTACTCAGTATCCTCTCTCTCAGGTTTTTCCGCTTCATCGGCTTGCCTAGAAGATATTGATTATCATTAAAAGTCAATGGTCAAAGTCATGGAAGCATTGAACTCATTGTCTACAGAATTCATTGATGAAAGGGTAGGCCTTATCATGTTTCAGAGGTTAAAAATCATTATATCCCATTTTTCCATCAATCTTCACCTTTAAGCTATTAATGACCCGGCTAATCTCTGCATGTAGGCGATGTCCGCCTGTCGATGTTAGTGGCATTCCATCATCAACCACTGCCCAAATAGTTAGTCATATAGGCTACATTTTGACTATTTTATACAGAAAGCTTGATGGCAACAAAGAATGGGATTTCCGCTTTTTCTTGGACCTGGTAATACAAGCTCTGTATGTTTATGGTGTTTCAGTAATCCTAATGTATCCAGAATTGAAAGGCAGATCAATTCGTGCGCAAAGCTTTGTTGGTGGATTGGGGGATGGGTCTCAACAAAACTTGTCAAAACAGACTTACACATGATGTGAGTCTAGGATGGAAAACTCTTTGGGTCAAACAAACTACAGACCTGCCTGGTGAATCTTCAGTCTCGTGCTCTCATCTGTCTTTCTGTTCATCATGAGCTTAGCTCCCCGTGTTCTCTTGGTGACTTTATTTTCTTCTTTCAGTTTAGCGTTACTCCCCATTTCTGAAATATAACAAAATGTGTGTGTGTGTTTTGTGATGTATTTCTTGAGATACATAATATCAAGGGGATCGAGTAAAAGAGTGAGCTTGTCTTCTTAAAGCAGTGGATGATGAAGAGATCAGCATAAAAACAACACCGGCTTTACACAGTTCCCCTCACTGGTTAGCCCACTAGTAAGATGTTAGCCTTTCAATTACACTTAAGTTATGATGGAATGAAGAGAGTTGAAAGCAGTCTCTCAGATCAATCAGAGACTACAATACTATTGTTACTGTAGTACTCCTTCAGTCCTTGGTCTGATAAATGTGACTAGTAGGTAGTGAAAAGTGTCACACAACCTGAGCATAGACCTCAGGACTTGAAAACATGTTCTTGTTAATATTATATATATATGCCTGCAAGACCCTAGGCCCAAGCCTATGTATGTCTAGTAGAGTAGTGTTGTGTTGTAGTTGAGTTGACTTGTCTTTGGTCACACTTACTCCCACTCTCTCACAGTCAGTCACAACATCAACAAGGCTCCCCACTCACTCATTTACTGGCTAAGATAGTCTGGACTGGAATACCACCATAAATCTATGATTGATCTAGTTCCCAGTGACCCACAGTTTATGGGTATTGTGACCATCAACCATATTAACCAGTTTAAAACACAGGGTTGGGAGTTTGGAAACTGTGGAACAAAAATAATGCAACAGAACAGTTTCTTATTATTATCCCTTCATTCATTAAGAAAACACATTGACTTTAATAAGTCAAGATAGACTTGTTTTGATTGGACATTTGGTTGTAAAGTCAATGTTCATTGGCTCATGAATTGATAAAAAAGATTAGCTTGGCTCACTAGAAAAGAAATTTTGTTTATTTGTTGGTAAGGCAAATTGTACATTCTTAGGGAAAAGTTGATCACCAGTTCTGTCCTTGATATGATAGATATCTAACTTCATCATAAAAGTGTGTTTTTTCCATAGGCCTGGCTAGGATAATGTACCATAGGTGTACTACTGCATTATCAGAACCTAACAGACTTTCATAGTTGACAAATGAAATGATGTGACTGAAAACAACCAGTCCAATCATAATGGTGCTGTCTGTCTACTATTCACAGAATTGACAGAGGTTCAGTGTATGCTTTGATTTGGCTTCAGTCTTGTTCCTCGTAAATGAAGCCCACATCATATTGGCTTACCAAAGCATTCGATTTGATTGATTTGCACATGGATACAATCTTATCGTATTTCAGTTTTCATTTTACCCTTCAATGATTGTTTTTTCACCTGGAGTCCATGACTGCCATTCCAGTCCTGCCTGCCTGGACAAGCTTTTCAAGTCACATTCCAGATCCATCCGTAAACCTTGCCTGTCTTGGCAAGCATTTTTGATAGGAGGAACGCCCCCCCCCCCCCCCAAAAAAAAACTTAGGCTTGGGCGGGAGGGTTGGGTGAGAAGCGTTATAATTAATTCTCCGTTATCAATTATCCCTCCGACATTTGTAATCGGTACCATACAAAAATTTGTACAAGGAGTTATAGTATTCTACTTGATCTCACTCCTGGATTCAGTCTCTTCTTTGGCTAGTCATGTTATTTGCTGTACCAATTGTTATCGCATTTTCTGAAAACAAAGTCGTATAGGCCTACCTTGTGTTTAATATGCTCTCTCGAACACATCTAGAACGATAATTGAGTAGATTGCTATTTTGGAGATTAATGCAAATACTGACAATTTTCTTTATAGAGGGATGGATCAATATACTATACTAGGTCGTATTGGAGAAGGAGCTCATGGTATCGTATTTAAAGCAAAGAAAATTGAGGTATATTTTAGCATATATCTGGTTAGCCTGGTTATGTCTTGACGAGCTTGTCAATGCAGGCTTATATTTGCTTAAAATTGTGTTATATCTTAGATGTTGCTAAAGTATGAATGCAAGTAAACGTATTATTTTGGTTACAATCAGGAGATGCCTGTGTTGAAAAACTTTTTTTGCCCTCCTATCCAAATTAAACTCGTCAAGGCAGCCTAAGTCCAGAGAGGCTGTCAAAATCTGTCCATTCTGCTCCACTATGTTCAAATCAAAGGTGAATTTCAATAACAAATACTTTTCAATATATTCAGGCTTACAAAACTTCTTCATTATATAGAGTGGCCAGGTAGTTGCGCTGAAAAAGGTTGCACTGAGGAAAATCGAGGATGGAATACCAAACACTGCGCTGAGAGAGATCAAAGCTCTACAAGAAATAGAGGATAGTCCTTATGTAAGTGTGTAGCTCGTAGCATTACTTTCCGCCCTAATAGAGGCCAATGGAGTGTTTATAACAAGATACCAATAAACACTTTATTTGCCTCTCTATTAGAGCACATAAAAAATATAGTATTATATAGCCACAAGCGCTTTATACACAATACTTCTTGATTGGTTTAAAAATGAAATCATATATATTGTATGGCAATATCGCATTTTGTCCAAGGGTTGTAATGATTGATCTTTGTCACCATTATTTTCCTTCAATAACTCGACAACGTTGGAGACATCATATTTCCGTTTGATATTCTTGGCGCAGTTCACTCAAGAAATCGGTTCACTGTAACAAATATGAAAGCATGATCTTGCATCTGTATCACGCTCTATTGGTTTCAGGTTGTGAGGTTACAAAAGATGTTTCCACATGGTAATGGATTTGTCCTGGTGTTTGATTACATGCTGTCAGACTTATCTGAAGTTATCCGGAGCTCAATGAAACCACTTACAGAGGCTCAGGTCAAGAGTTATATGCTCATGCTACTGAAGGGTGTTGAGTTTATGCATGGAAATAACATAATGCACAGGGTACGTACTATGATTGTATTGCAATAGTCAGTCATAAACATGCTTGACCATGTTGTACAGAAAGCTTGATTGTAGCAAAGGATAAACGACCAAGGAATTCAATCCCCAAAAGATAAATCATATTTCATGTGGATTTGGTCAAATGACTAAGATAGCTATACATTTTTTTTTGCTCATCTGTAGGATTTGAAACCAGCCAATCTGCTCATAAGCTCCATGGGTGCTCTGAAGATTGCTGACTTTGGTCTGGCTAGAGTATTTCAGAATGATGGTGGACGCTTATACAGTCATCAAGTAGCAACCAGGTGAGTATCTTGTTAACACTTCTCTTGTGGAATACTGTAACATGAAGTTGCCCTCACTTGTGTCAGGTACTGACAACTCTTTTTAAAAATGTAGGATATCTTGAAATTAGTTGTCCCAAACTCCCTGGAGATATGAATGTCATACGACTTTGTGTGCTCACTTTCTGTTAACCAACTTTTATTTTTTCTTGTTAACAAAGTTGCCTGAAAATCTCTCAAATAATCAGGACACAAATACCATCAATAAAAAAGCCTCATATAAAAACTAGATTTATAAATATTGCCTAAAATGTTATTTACAATCGCTCAATTGTCTCGTAGGATTTATAGAGTAGATTTCGTCATTGCGTTTTATTGTCCTTCACAGTGTGGTCATGCAACAACATTGGATACCAAACGTCTTGTTTTATGATAGACAATAACCAACATTATATTATTATAGATGGTACAGAGCACCTGAGTTACTGTATGGAGCCAGGAAGTATGATGAGGGAGTAGATCTATGGGCTGTCGGATGTATATATGGAGAACTCATCAATAACTCACCTTTGTTTCCGGTATGGAAAATAAATTGGTTGAAAAAAACAAAATAAGTTTGAAAAGTCATTGTCGATGTAGCTACATTCATGTTTTTTTAGATTTCAGGCTTCTTATTTGGCAATCACTAAAGCATTTGTACTAAGAAACTTACATTTCTTGTTAATTTGTTATTCAATATCATTATAATTGATTGTAGGGTGAGAGTGACATTGAACAACTATGTAAAGTGCTTCAGTGTCTGGGGACTCCTACAGAAGAAAACTGGCCTGTAAGTATCATAGCCTAAAAGTGGACTTAGGATGTTGGTCGCTTGAATAGAAATGTTTAATTACCTTCGATGAATTTTACACCGAATATACATATTGACCAAAAAGGGTGACCAAACAATGCCTTACAACTTGATATGAAACCATGAACATAAATCTGCATGTACCTTCATAAAGGCTTATGACAATGACATAGATTACAGTTATTATTACTTTGGATTGCCCATCAACCTGAATTTACATTGCATTATTGAATAATTGTTATTTTTTCTGTTTTAGGGGGTATCTGAGTTGCCTGATTATGGTAAGATAGAGTTCAGTAAATCTAAGCCTATCCCACTGGAGGATCTATGCCCAGACGCGCCAGATGTGGCCATTGATCTCCTCAAACAGTTTCTAGTCTATCCATCTAAACAGAGGATTGCTGCTGGCAAGGTATGTAATTGAGTATTTATAAACTATAGCATAGCTATAGTATTCACATCAATGTAGTAACTGAATATTATGATGTAGTAGAACGGAATTATTTACTCATTGAGATGGAATAAAATGGCCAATGAATGGCCAATAATTTAAATAAATATCTCCTCCTAGCGGTACTATATCTCCTTGGAGCGTATGGACCTTGTTGTTCTTGTGTTCTCAACTCTTCGTTGGCTAGGTTGTCAGATTTATGGTTTTAGTTGTTTTTATTCCCATACGAGTCTCAACACATGATGCATCATAAATTCCATATTGTTATCTAATTGTAGGCACTTCTACACGCTTTCTTTTTCTCCGAGCCCCTTCCCGCCCATCACTCAGAACTACCTATACCACAGAGCAGTAAGAAGGTGAGACGACCTCATACTAAAGACTTTGGTATAGACCAGCCAATCACAGACAATCTCATAGACCCAGATCTCATCGCACCTCATATCATCAGATCTAATCACTGATCTCACTGTGAACAGGGTCGAATGTAGAGAAGCATGCGATGGATTGCATGTGCAGACATTGTGCTTGTGTTAGTGAATTAGCACCCAAGCAGCAAGTTAGCCCTGAACTTTTGGATCTAAGACTCTCACCTCTGTTAGAGCACCAGCTCACATATTCCAGTTAGTTTTGTGCAATTTTCAAAATGAGGGATTCGGGCAAAAATATAACCATAGCCATTGATACATAATGATAAGTCGTTATTTGATAATATGAAAAAAGAAAATGAAGTAATGTTTCTAATGTAAAGAAAATATGATAATATTTGTTTCTCCTTGATTATATAAATTGCGAAGGATTAGTAGCTATATAAAAAAAACTAGGAAGAGAACAAAACTGGAAAAAGAGTCAACATCAGTTCTAAAAAATCTCCTCATCACACTGATATTGAAGTAACAAGAGCAGCTACATGATTATCATCTTCAAATGACCATAAAAAAAGTGTTCTACCGGTAACCGGAAAATTTTTTGGAGCATATAGTATGAAAATGTAATGCCAGCAATGCATTTGTTAGGTGGAGCAGTAATTTTTCTAGTCATTTCATCAGAGGAGTTATCCAAAGGCTATTATTTCACTAAACAGCATGTGTAGCACATGCGTTGTGTAATTTGGCACAAGAACAATCTCAATGACTAGATTTATAGGAATGATTGACTGGAGAAAATTTCTCCAATCAGCACAGACCATCTGCGTATTCATCATCACTCTCCTCTTGTTTGCCGTCACCAGCATTTGAAGCACCACCTGCGCTACCACCAGTAGACATGAATAGTCCCTCTGGTGGGTTCTCCCTCAAATTCCGAGCTAATTTTGCAAACTGTAAATCAGATAGGATAAGAATTTAATACCAAGAAGATACCTAAAGCAGGATGTTGAGGTATTAAACCCAAACCACAAACTGAATCTCAACGATCTGCACGGCTGAAGCCCAGGGCGGCCACCAACTGTAGAACCGAATTAGGCAAAAACACATTGTTACTGTCATATGCTAACCGGGACGTCATATCTTACAAAGACTAGATTTTTCACTCTTTAAAAATTATATTTACTGAATTTTCAAAACACAATCTTTTAATACAAGGTGTCACTTTTTATGTAACGCGACTTTTAAAGGTTTAACATTCTGTGGGAAAATCAATAGTCAGAATAAAGATAATGATAAAAATGTAAGAATTGATGCTGCAATTTCCATAGCTGCTATTACAACAAAGATTACATGTATTAGGAATTGGCAATTTTGCAATAAATGTGAGATCCATGTACAAATTGGAGTTGTCTGATTTTGTTCAAAGGGGAGACAACCTAGCACTTCATACATAGTGAATAAACATATAAATCAATGAGTAAACTACTTGCTTCAATGAGCTACAATCAGGCCAATATATCGTTATACAATATTTTACTCGGCGAATGTCAAAGATAAGTTAAGCTCCTATTTTCAAAGACTCACATCATTATCGAGATATTTGAATAGTGGTAAGTTGAGCGTGGTTGTAGCCGCCTCTTCATCTCCCTGATTTAGAGCTTCTAGTAACTGTTCTGTGGCTGCTGCTTCATCTGAATGACTGAATCCTGCTGATCTACAGTAAGGTAGCAGGATAGTAGCATTAATAGCCATATGTTGTTTTGGCAAAGAAGATTCAACATTGAATACCAAATAGTCTATTAACTAAATTGTTTGAGCACCATCCCTACCGGTGCTGAAAGCAATCATGGATACGTATCAACTATATTTTAAATCCCTCAAAGATGACTTTATGGCAGAGATTTTCAGTTTTCTAATTCAAAACTTTCTACTTTCTAATTTGGAAAGATTAGATGTCTTAAATATTCAATCCTGTTATGTAAACCGAGTCTAGGTCACATTTACCAAATACTCACATATAACCGTGTTTGTAGGCTTTATCAGCAGCTACACAATCTCCTCTATATAAATGTAGTAACACCATACAGACTACAAGTCTCTGTAAGAGCTCATAGTTCTCAGCCTCTGCGTTATAGTTCATCTCCTTCTGCAGTGCTGTCACAGCCTCATCGTATCTATTTTAGTTAAAATGTCATCTTACAAACAAGGTCTAGAGAGACTGATATCAGGGAACTGTCCTACTTGCATGAATGACAGTGACAAAATATACCTTGTTCAAATCCTACCATAAATATAAAATATATTAGTTGCAAAAAAAAAGTGCAAAAATATGGAGAAACCAGCTGAAAACAAATCATGAACATCATGATGATTATAGTCATAAATTTTGGGCCCAGTTAGACAGAGAGTCTTGCCCAATTAACAACAAAAGCGTGACAGGTGCAACAACTTGACATAATCCTTTGTTTGAAAATACAAAACAATTTATAAAAGACATAGTAATCATAGAGCATTACAGTGCTGTCCCAGTGCTTTCCGTGGAATGGACAATACCACACACACACACATATTTAATATCTTCAATGTTTATGGTACAGTTAGGCAGTGTGGCCTACAAGAACGACAGAGACATTTCTTTAAAAAACACAAGGAACGTATGGCGGAGCATACGTAGATTGCACACCAATATTGCCATAATTATGTTCTGCTGAATAATACTCACTTTTTATTTCTTATGAGAAGACGAGGTGCAGATCTGACAGCATCTGCAGCTTGTCTCACATTCCCTTCATTCTAAATCAAAGTCAGAAATAAACGTGTAGTTCAATTATCGGGACTCTATACTTGACTTGTTACATGAAATGGGTACAAAATGCTGCCATTCTAAAAAATTTTTGTGTGATATACTGTTATGACTAAAGGTTAACAAGTAAATGATATCTGAGATTCTTTGAGCCTTCAGATTTTTGTGATGACCCAGCTGCAGGTGATCGCAAGCTGACATTCTCATTGGCCACCAGCGTCATACAGTAGAACAATTATTATGAGATTGAAAATTATTGTTGATATACATACCTCATAAATTGTAGCAGCTTTCATATACATGTTCACAGCACGGTCAGGTAGACTTGTCTCAAGCATTCTAAATAAAAGAGTAATAGGTTAGGTACGCAATCAACGGGCAATGCCTAAAAGGAAATTGTAATGCACATCATGAATTTTCATGATTATCATCCAAGCTTACGATCGAATAAAATGAAATGTTCGCTCTTTAATCAAGACACCAAAAAAATAAAATCGTAAAAAGCATTTTGAAACACAGGTTATTGAGTGTCATTGTGTCAAGAGTGTCTTACAGTCATATTAATGTTTCATACATAGACAGCCGCAATCTTACCAATTGAATGACACGAATGTATAGCAATCCAAATTTATTGATATATATATATATTATGCAGACAATTTCAAAATGTCAAGCTGCTCACTTCTCACTCTCATACAATTAAACATAATTAGCCTAATCCTTACTTTGCAGCTCTGAGCAATGCTAGCGCGGCTGTATCAGGTGTCCCGTTCTCAATATACATATTACTAGCTCTGTCTACTAGCTTTGCTGTCTCGCTAAAATCACCCATGTCTTTTGCAATGAAGGCAGCCTGCTCAAAGGACCTGAAATAGGAGGAAGCATTTTTTATGCAATATGGCTAGCTGATCAGCTAATGCAGGCAACAGAAGTCTTTTACACTTTGAATTTATTTAAATCACAAAAAATGTGATATATACATATTACATACAAGTTTGGATAGGAGCTGACAGCATTGGGCTATGAAAATAGCAGCGTAAGCTAGATTAAAGCTCTACATACGATTAACAATCAGCCAGACATAAGTTATATCTCATTCAGAAAGACTTCGAAAATGTAGACCTATATTCTGTCAACCACGTTCTCGATGTGTCACCAGTAAAATGGAGTAGAGGTGTGTTGTACACAAGATAAGACGAATAGAGGCTCTCAGGATGTCTGAATAGACTAAATCTGCATAAGGCAGTAAGTCAATTCAACTTATATCTCCAAACAAATCCCAATGGCACATCGGCAAATTAATTTGATAATCTCGACTGATGATATCATTGTTTACTTACTTGGCTGCGTGGAATAATTGTCTACATTGCAGCTGACACTCAGCCGCTTGCTCATATGCTGCTTTCGATCTGTCTAAAGCTTTCCCATTCTTAAAGTCAACGGCTGCAAAAAAGCAAATGGAAACATGAGGTACAGGATATTGTTTGATAAATACCATCAAATTACAGATTTTAACTACGACTAACTTTGATATTACAAGGGAATTATTAAGATTCAGTTTATTTGGTAATTTTGGCAAAGACAAATTACTATGTGTTGACTGAAAAGCTCTGTCATACATATGGTCATACTTTATGTGATTAGAGAGTTTCGGACAAATTCCCAAACTCATTGATGTTATGATCTATATGACATATAGCAGAACAAAATCATTCCGTGTCATCATAAGATAATTCATTCTTAGGAGGATCTTTAGTTGTCTGCTTTCTTTAATTGGAGAGTATAAGCTCCATAAAGTTTTCTGCTGTAATCCCCATAAAGAAATGAATGCTACATTGTATACCTATTTTCATATGGGCCTATCTAACAATTTCATTGGGAGGGGAGGGGATGGCATTGAGTCATAACACGCTTCAATAAAAACTGAGAGACGAACCAGCCTTGGCGTACTCGGCAGCAGCGCCCTCAGGATCCGGCTTCCACTTAGTAAAGCTGGTCTTCATACTACATGTAAGAAATAAATATACGTGTCATTAAGGTGTCAATGTCATTGTATGAAGTTGTAATCTTTTCTTGCCATCAAAGTGTACAAGACTCAAAGTAATTGTTGGCTCTACTCTGCTGTGCAACACAGAGACATTGCATAAATAATGGCGGATCACAGGCCTAAAATTACAATTTCAGGAAACTGCTGCATGTGGTTATGTTTTAGCTGAGTTTGTGCAGCATTTGATTAAACCAGATTAAAAGAAAGGGACAAAATCTGAAAGGAAGGTATGCATTGAATCAGGTTAAACCTACCATTTTTCAGCAGCTTGGATGTGTTTCTCAGCTTCTGCTATTTTGCTTGCCATTCTTCCAATATAACCGATCTCTGTCTGGCTTTGTTGCTATTCCTAGGAAAAAATAAACACAACAGTTGCTGAGTGTCCAGTACAAGTGTAGAACCTTTAGACATGGTGCATGCTTGAGGAATGCACCAGTGACCAGTAACATTACTAGTTTACAAGTTAAGCATTATTGTGTCAAGACAGACTAGATACTTGCTATGTACTTACTTTAATTAGCCAGTCAGATGACTGCCTTTGTCAGTTTAGCTTCAATTTTTGATCAGTCTCATCAATGAACTCATTGGTCTCAGCTCATAGGCCAAAAAAAAACCATCTGCATATACTAATTAATCTAGTGTTGTTGTTTTTTCATCAATCAATTATGTTATTATAATTCACTCCTACTACTACTTCATATAAGTGGTCTACTAAGCTCTTAACAGGTTACTGCCCAAACCAATATTATTTGAGAAGCTGGCTATGATGTCTTGCAGGTTTCTCTTGGAGTTTAGGAAGAGGAAAGTTACTGGAAGTTTAGTAAAGGCTGTAATGTACCTGGGTGTTGGAACTCAAAGTGAAAGTAAAAAAATCAATTATTTCACATGTGCTTTTATAATAGCAAATCTAGTCAAGTCTTTTCAGCTGAATAAAATAAATTGATTGATTTATATCATTTTTTGTATCAAAGGATGTGTTTCAAAGTCAGAAAATAGGACAGATTATAACAAATATTATATTTAGTTAGTTCTGGAAATAATTTAACAAAAGATCAACTATGTAGGTATCTTCTATGTAGTAACAAAAAGGGTGGAGCCTTATAAGCGGAAATAGGTATTTGTTTACATGATGGCGGGGTGGAAGCAGGTGCTCTCTCTTCAGAGATTTATCTTTCTCAGCTGTCTTACTGTCAAATTCCATCAGATACTCGGTGCAGAGAACCAGATATGTAAGTTATAAGTCAAACTGTCAGTGGAAGGGTGTGATAGTGTCTAATATGCCATGTGTTTTGGTGAAATATTGACTTTCTTCCAAAAAGTGCACTCAATTTTCAATTCAATAATATAAAATAGGCCTAGCTCGTAGAGAAGAAGAATAAATTTTCTGGGAAAGACTATTGTAGTATGCTTGAGTTTTTTCCTATAAATATTTCATTCAATCACCCACAGCCAATTGCATGACTATTAAACAAAACCTGCCTGAAATAACTTACATTTAGATTGATTGATACTCCTTTCATTCTGATGAATTGAATGTTTCATTGAACTAAGAATTTGGTGTGAATCATAACAAATACATGATGTGACATACACTTATATCTACACCATCAAATATCAATGGTGCATTTATCCATCACCTTACTTGCTCTGTCTTTCCTTCTTGTGCCCTTCATGGCTGTTGCTACAAACCCTCCTCTATGATATCTTAGATTGGCAACAAAAGGTTAATACGATGTACGTACTGTTGATGCTGCCCTACCGCCATTTTGTATAGTTGTTCAGGCATTATGGCAAAGGCTACGGTAGGGGATTAGTCCGTTCTAACTTAGGTGCAGCAGTTCGATTTGGCTGACGAGTAACCACAATTGTCCATGGTCCACACCAAACTCAACATTTCTTGTGTCATGAACATACATTATGGACGTACAAATGAAAGCTGCTAAATCCGAGTACAAATCTTGCATTCTCTTCCTGTAAGAACGCTAAATCAATTTCATATTTCTCATACTATAGAATCGTCCTGCTAATGTTATAGCATGTGGTGAAGCTAGGTGTTGGTTGAAGATATTCTAGCTATCATTGAGGCTATCAAATGATTTATGACCATCATTTAGAAAATTAAATACGTGCTGTGATGGCTTGGCCGCCACAAGTCGCTCATTCAAATAATTAGTTTGGCAAGGAAAGGTGAATGATAATCTTGATCATCCACTCTGTGTGTTGTTGGTGGTGTGCTACCAACAAATAGCCATGACAAAAATTAAATTCCCTTGGATAATCCAGGGAATGAAATTACTTGGTGATATCATGTGGTATCAGGATCTATGCCATGTGCCAGAGATGACGAACTGGGGCGCGTAGACAGTACTAGAGGACGGTTAGAATCAATCTAGGTTCCTGGTCAAACTTAGAAATATGTAGGAGCTAGTGCTTATTTATTAGACCTTGGTCCTCGTTGTTTAGGTCTGCGGAGATATAGGAATGGTTCAAAGGTGAGGCACTGTTGTATGTGAACATTACATGAGGACATTGAGAACCAAGCTATGTTCCAAACCAGTTATTAGACTTTAGTCATTTCTCTTCAAGAGTTTCATTTCTTGATCCTAACACAATCCATAACAGTCTGAAACATGTCCCTTGTAAAGTACTTAGCATAGTTTGCAATGAGGAACTGTTGAAAAAAAAACACTTTTGTTTGGCTCAAATGAAAAGTGACAGTATGCTAAATTCTCACATTTATTGTCTGTCGTGTTTGTTATTGGTGAGAAAGAAACCTCTAAAATTCAGTGGAAATATGACTAACCTGTCAGAACATTTAAATCCCACAAACCAGAAGGAGATTTTACATATTAAATAGACAAACTTGCATTTTTATGAGACTTTGACTGATTTGGTGACAGCATCCTGCTTGATTTGTCTCGTTTAGCCTTTTTGTCTATGACTATGGATGTCTATTTATGACAAAATCACTCCATCATTTGGCAGGTTTATTTTTAGTTTGTCACTTGTTGTCTTGGTAATGCAAAGCCTACTGTCTGCTCAACAGTGTAATTTGATGTCTATACCTTGCTTTCCTGATGATTAATTATGGCAGTATAAACAAAACTAACCATACTTGCACTAACTTAGTAATACTGGGTGTTAAACTGATATGTTACAAGGTATATAAGAACTGTTGCATGTTGAGACCGTTCTTCTCTCAGATAAGGATACAACCTACAGTAGTGCGCATACCACGGCAGAACACACATGTCTTCAGCGAGAAACCATGAGTCAATCGCTGTTCCGAGACCTTCTCTAGATTGTATATAAATAACAGCCATTGTCGATAAGTTTGCCATCGAAGTTCCCCCTAAACTTGAGATAACCATGTTGAAAGGAACTATCAAATCAGCAACAACAGAAGGCTTTGATTTTTGGAGATTAGTATTATAACAATAGAAGGTATGCAACCGTTAGCTAACTAGAATTGCTGTTAGATCATTGCCTTTGTGGGGTTCGGTTATAAACTCTGGCCTGCTTGGATTCATATAGTATGTATGAGTAATGTGAGAATGATTATTATCTGGTGTTTTGCTACTGCATAGCAGTGGCCTAAACAATGTACAAAAACAATCTGCATTACCTGAGCGCAGACCGTGGGTTTTGGATTTGTATGGCCTAGGTCATGTGAAATAGTAAACCCTAAACTGATATGATTTTATCAGGTCAACAGGATATTAAATTTCGTGGTGCTGTTCTTAATAAAACTGCAAAATAAAAAAATAGCGTTTTGATATCCGTTACAGCTTTACTGTAACACTCTAATAACATTTTCTTATAATAACAACATTCAATGTAAGTGGCAACTTCAACATGATGCTATGATATAGTGGAGGGAAAAATCAATTCCATGTTCAGATTTCACTATTCTTTTCCAACACGGCAATGTACTATACAAGCATAATAGGAGTGGCAGCGTAAAATGCTGTTGACAGCAATTTACATTCATTGTCAAAGATGCCATCTTCCGTCCAATTCATTATCACTTCTTGTCATTAACAGCGCAGCAACTCGACATCCTACATGGATTATTAATAATTCCTGGCTCTTAGTGACATCCATGATGATAGCGCCCAGGCCTAGGGTTTGGGCTCCATATTTACAAGTTTACTAATCAATAAATGAGGGCAATTCTTTGTGTGTCTGTCAGTCGTTAACCACTCTTGTGTATTGTTTACAAAGTGGCCTCAAGTATCATAAGAAAATGTGAAATATATTAGTAAACACTGAAGCACAGATTCATCACCATGTTTTATTATAACCTGTGTATGTGTGCTGCTGCAATGAAGTAGTATGTTAGTAGGTGTGAAGTGCAGATGGCATATGGTTTTCTTTTCTGCATATGTTGAGGCCCTGTAGTGCTGGCCTAATGGTTATCCAGTGCTGAAATGTCAAACCATTATCCCAACTGTCAAAAGTGCTGGCTGTTTGAGCCCCTACAGTGAAGTATGATCACCAGGGGATCATGGGGAAATCATTTAGCCGAGGTGGGCAGGCCTACATTTTGGCGAGTTGGTGTCGGAAGCAACAGTTGCTTGTAGGACTTAGCTGTCTTGACACCATTGATTAAGGTCCTGCTGGTGCCAGCTTACTGGTCAGTCTGTGAATCGAGAAAGCCAGTCAAGTTCTGCTGTTTCATTTCTCTCACCACAGCGCTAAATGATTTTCAGGCTTTCGAGACTTTGAAACCCCTACCTCTAGAGGCAGGATGTCAGACCTAAGCCTTTTTTTACCAAGATGGCCCACAATTTTGGAAGATCATGATACTAAATCAATCAGAGAGAACATTAATTTTACTATAAATGGCTCTCAGACTCGTTTATATGTCCTATCAAGTATTACCAGGTACATACAAAACGAGCCTGAGAGCCATATAGTAAAATTAATGGTCCTGTCTCTCTCTACTTAATAATACCTAATCTGTCTGTCATGTCATACTAAAACTGTGGCAGCAGTGGCAGACAGTATCATATATGTAACTCATTCAAACTGATGGCATATCACGATTACAACCACCCTATCTCTGTCTCGTTTATATGCCAAATCAAGTTTTACCTGTCTCTCTCCACTCAATAATGCCTAATCTGTCTGTCATGTCATACGGCAGCAGTGAAAGAGAGGCAGCATCATATATTTATGGCATATCACGATTACAACCACCATCTATCTCTGTCTCGTTTTTAGTGTACACAGATGGTGTAGATTGTGGGACACAAGTCGAGCTCGGCGCCGCTACAGTTTATTCACATTACCGACCAGATGCTGCTGAAGTATACTCTCATTCTCAGGAGTGTCAGATCACGTTCATCGCTAAAAAAGAGGATTGGAAACTGAAGCTGACATTCGATTACCTGGATATACCTGATTATCTATACAATGGGGTCTGCACAGACGCGCTGTATATATATGACTCTAGGACGGTGGGCGAGAGGGCATTCGTAAGTATCTGGTGTTGTAAAATTTGATCAGTGTCTATTTGTAAGCGTGTGAGAAAGTATTACATCTCTTATCTAGGGCTATCTTTCAAGTCAAAAATTCCCAGCAATCTTGTAAACTGATATAAAAAGTATTACTCATGTAAGATCCAAGTAATCTTGTACAGCTACTAATATAAAATGTATTATTACCAATGTTAGACTCTAAGCACATTGCGTGTAGCCCAACGTAGGTAAATGTTTGGAGCAAGGAATTGGTCTTCGTCGAGCAGAAAGGTACTTTAAGCTGTTATACTATGTTTATAGCAATATTATCAGCGCTATGTATCAACCATGCTGTCGGCATGCTGTGGATAATGACCACGTTCTGGCAGCATAATTATATCTGGCCCTGGGTTAAAAGTTCTGAAACGGTATAAAAGTTTGTCTAGCTAATAGGTTGTTCATCCGGGATCGAAGCTTAATGTAAATGAATAGCACTGGATGTGATTCAAATTGGTTTATGCAGCATAGCAGGTAGAAGGCGGCTTAGAGAAAGCTGAAATTCTGTGAAATTACCTCAAATTAACTGAACCAGTTGATTTTGGACAGTTATTATTGTCTGGGTGGATTTCATGAACACAGTATTGACACCTCTGCACAATAAGCCCACTGCTAATGACTTTCTGACAAGCAGGCGATGTTGACTGACCATTTTGTCACTATAATACATCTGCGAGTGAAGATTATAGACCCAATGAAAGAATAATTAGTATAATTAAGAAAATTGGATATCCCTCCAATATCGCATTGGCAACGAAGCTGTAAAAATTCAAACCTTGGCGTGCTAACCAATCTAGCAATCGCGCAGCAATCTCAACAATGCATTGTAAATAATGAATCTTATATTGGCATCATATAGTTTGTGGCGGCTACTGTGTCCATGGCATTTCGTTTCATTTGGCAATTATGATGCCGCTGCATTTGGTTGGCTCAAAAACATGTAAGCGAGCAAGGATCAGCTTGTAATTAGATAAATTTTATGTGAGATGTATGCCTAATGAAATCATACTCAACAATTCATATATTAATAATTTCATTATGGTGATATTTTCTTCGATTTCTTGTTGAAGGCTGCGTCATGTAGCTGACACTAATATGTGGGCTACACTGCAGTACATGAATAGTCCTAATAGCTGACACTATATCCATTATCGAAATCCCTCCCCTGCTCACAGTACATTGTATAATGAAGGTGGTGTCGGATGATACAGAACCTATTCATGTCAAGACTCCCAAATTTTGTGCTTACAGCTAATCCATCTGATAAGATTACAGCCTACAACTTTCGATGTATTATCCTTTGTTACAGAGGCCCGCTGGTAGTAATAACGGCTTGTGTGGATCTGATGTCCCTCCTGTGATAACTTCCACTGGGCCATATATCTCTGTCTACTTCAGGTAAGCACCCCACCCCTGCATCCCCACCTTTTCTCCCATCCCTTGGATTCAACCCTCCCCTCCCTTAGACTCCATCCCACCCCGAAGTTGTGGCTGTCAAGTTAATCGTGAACTCAAGTCTTAGGTCGTCATGTAGATTTGTGGTTAGTTGGACAGCCTGCCCTCTCTCTTGACTATCTGGCAGCTTATAACGGTAGCTAGTCTGGCTGACATTTTCCGGAAAAGGATTTGTGTCATCTGATAAATAAGTCTGAGAATGTTGCGCCGAGTTACGCCTGGTGCTAGCCTGCCAGCCAATTCCTGACATCTCCCATGATTGTAGTTTTAAAACATAATCTGTGAATCAGCAGTTTAAAAATCATCTTAATCTAAACCGATCACTTTTAATAATTGTCGACTAATTCTAGCGTTGAGTGTCAGTTAATATACATGCGACTGGGCGACTTGGGATGACTAAACATTACTTGTAAACCAGCTCAAGGGTACTTGGCTCTTACTAAATACCATTCACTAAATGGACCAAGTGTACATCACTGACTTTTATAAGTGGTGCTTACAAGCAAAACCAAACTCCCAGAAATGGTGCTGTTTCTATCGAATGTCTTACTGAATGAGCTTTTACGTGCCCATTTTCTTGTCATTTCTGGTTGTTTTAGGGTATGGCGAGTTAATCAACAGTCAACAATCAAGTGCTGGGGGGGGGGCCTAAAGCCATGATGCGCTATTAAAAACCCTTTCATTGACAAGTCATTATGATTAGCTTTTTTCCCAACAAACTAATTGGTATATCACCCTGTATTTCATCTGATTCACATGTTATTGAGATTTTCTTCTATTTTGCAGAACTGATGGCTCAGGGACCAGAGGACTTGGATTTAAATTCCAGATAACATCTTACACAGATGGTAAATTATCCGACTAATTTGGTCTAATTGTGGTTAACTAATATACTCCGAAATGTGCTGCTTAAAAGCTTTCTACCACAAGACGGATGCAATTAATGTTGCATGGGTTCCCAGAGTTCCCACTGCTACCTGACATTTATTACAAGCCCATAAGCTAAAGATACAACATTCAACACACTGCTGTATGCTGTATCTTTCCCACAGTATTGAGAAACAGGGGTTATGAAACGTTGTCTCAAAATAATAAGAAAACTCTATCTCCTCTTTGCCTATTAAATGCATTTTATTACTGCTTCAATTCCACATTATGATAAAACAAGACATCGGAGAAACTGTCTTCTACATCCCTTGCCTATTAAACATAAGAATACACTGCCCTGATGTCGGTCAAAAGTTCACAGCTTTATGCATATCTTCTCACTATGTCTCATGTAAACTTTTAAGGGAGTGATGTTATCTAAAAGTTTTTGTCATTTTTGGAACATTCTGTCAACAAACCGAAGGTACATAATAGATAGTAAGGGGACAAAAAAAACTTGAAAGCTAGTTAAACACCATTTCTATGCTCATGTCGAACAGGATATGTTATGGTGTAGGCTGAGAATATATAATTATAATTTTCCACTTAACATAGTCTATCTTATCTTTTCATTCAAACGCTAAATTCAGGTTTGAGCGCTCCGACGTGGACCGGAGTTTTGGCTGACACAAGATCTCATCATCACTCATATTGAATTGAAAGTAGTTGACAGAATCTTAGATGCGTTTAGTGCCAGGCTTTTTACATGGGAACAAGTAGTAGAAATTCTGAACATTCTCTATGTGATGGACCTTTTGGAAGGATACCATCTTTCACCATCATCATTCACAACATACCTTACTACCAAGTGCCTGCCTCTAGTTATATGTGGACATTGTAATATTGTGTTCCCAGTCCCACCAATGAACTCCCTCTCCATTCATAGGATCCACAGTCTACTGTATATAATAATACCCGATGCTGCATATGAAGGAATGTAGAAGCAATCGAAATCTTCTAACGCTTAAAATTGAATTTTTCTTTCAGATTTGTCTCCCTCGGACTGTACACAAAACTATTTCTACTGCTCTGAATCGAAGCGGTGTATCGAATCATATCTGATGTGTGATCGTATCAATCACTGCAGTAATGGTGAAGATGAGGAACGAGACGGTGAAAGCCAGTGTAACCCAACTAAAGAGGGTAAGTTAGGGTTGATACGCCTCTTGGAACACCCTGAAAATATTAGAGCCATCGTAGAATTTGACTAGTCACAAGTTAAGATAACTAAGGTGGTCATTTTTCTGCCGCTAGTGTGTGTTCAGGCAATCGCTGTCTGCATGAGAATTTGTGGTCAGTCGGTCACAGCATACCTAGCAAAACCTAATACCATACACAAACCTTAATCAAATATCATCTCACCAATTTTCCTGCCTTTCACAAACATTATTCCCTTGGCTCAGTAGACAGTTGAAGAGGGCGTTCAATATGGGTTCAATCCCCATTTTTTTCGAGTTTCTGGTTGAAACGTCGTCCTGTTTATCAAAGTTTTGATAACGAAGAGGCTTTATAGACCAGTATTTTGTCGATGTTCTGGCGTGCCTCAAACAGGATTTTTTCTGTCTTTATCCTATGACAGCAAAAAAATAAACATAATTTAAAAATAAGATTTTGACGAACATTAGCATGAAAGTAGTCTTCTCAATTTCAGATGAGGGCTCGAAAAAAGGTAAAATGATAAATATCAACGAGTTGAATTCAATTGTAAAATTGGTAATTCACTTGCAGAGCGTGTGCTGTGATTTTTGATTTGGTTTTAGTGACGTTGGTAGTTCAGTTGACTTTCAAAACTTGAATAATTGATTTTCACCATAGTAGACTTATTGAAGACCGATTTCCTGCTTGACAATGTGTTGTGCACTTTGAATTAGCTCTTGAAATATCCTTACATGTCACAACACTGTTATGATAAGTTTTCTCTTTCACTTTTATCAAAGAAATTTAGATTAAACTTCCTAAAAGCAAATTTTTGCATCCAGCATGGAGCCAAACTACCACGTTTGATATGTCAGATAAACTGAAATCTATGTTTACACCTTATAATGCTCCGATTACGCGTATATTACAGCATGATACATATACACAGAAAGCTCCCGGCTTACTTCAAATATTCAAGCAATCAGTGACAAAATCTCTCGTTTATATCAGTGTTGCTGTCAAGGCATCGGTCTCCCTGTCTAGCAAACATTTACAATGAACCCATCAGTCATCATATCAGCTTCATACATGCCATGCCAGCCTATTATCAATGGCACATGAATGCCATATATTTATTATTAGACGCAGTGTCAATTAGCCAAAATCTGCCTGATTGGCAAGGCAGTAAGCTTAATAACAGAGGTTAAAATTCATAACCTTTCATCAGTTATATATATATTTACAGCAAAGCACAATCTTATCTGAAACGAAATACCCGCATTCTTCTATCAAACTCATTTGATTTTAAATGTCATTTGAAATGTAAATAAACATGACACCTTTGGATCTTTGTACTTGAACTCCTTGAGATAATGTAATCCCTTTAATGTGCTTATTCTATTATTAGGCAATTTGCTTCATCATTGACATTTTCCTTATGAAAAAAATGTGTTCATGGCACCGTGCTCTCATTGCCAAACTGAAACTGTATTATCTGGTCGGTTTTTTTTTGTCACCAACATTAGGTATGCTCCGAGATTGAGTGATTGATTATACTGTTACATGAGTAGGGAATACCAAGAAGAAATATAAAAAATGAGTTAAGTAGAGTCTGACTTCTAGTGGATTAAAAAAATATCTTGTGATATTGAAATCAAATGTCTGAGGAAGGAGCTTTTATCTGTTTGTTGTATTTTGTAGCTGGCATATGGCAGACTATACTATCTTTGGGTATAGCCGGTTTTGTTGGAATCATTCTAGGAGGGCTTATCGTGGTAATCCTGCTTATCGTCTGTATAGTGTGCACCTGCCGCAGGTAAACCTCCCTTTCTCTTCTGATTTGGATTTTATAACAATATCACAAAAGTGATTAGTTTAAATCCAGAGTGCAATGATCGCTACATGCTGAGAGCTAATAGCTTGCAGTACGATTGGCGGCTGTCAGGTTGTTAAAATTTTATGAAATGGTATTGCCAAAACTAAAGCCCTGAGAAATCTGACTGTCTAAACCAAAGCACTCAACAAGTTTATCATGATGTTTAAGGTATTGGCATAAATCTGTACCCAAAGCTGTATTAGAAATTTAATATTTTATCAACCAATGTTGTCTGCTCGTGTGAATTGTCTGTAGAGGAGCATACAACTTCCAAATGTAATGAATATTTCATATCAAACATCTGATTATTATATACAACCTAAATTTCTCTAGATGTGGTAAAACTCCTGGAGAGACAGACCACAGGCAGAGTATACCTACAAGTACACATGGCAGTGTGGGAGGGGGACAACCCCAACCTATCATGGCCAAGGATGGTATCGCCTACCAACCGGGTAAGCTTTGAGATTGTTATGCAATGTTTTGACACATTAACCGAATCTGACAGAGCTCAACCTGTCGAGGGAAAGGCAATGCTCAAAAATGAAAAAAATTTATACAGTATATTTGTGCCATAATTTTGCTGGTTGAGGGGATTGAAGTTCAGTTCCTGAACTGGACTGTGTGAACGACTTAACCTCGCAAATTTTAACGAAACTTTTTGATCTACCTATATAGTACCTGGTTGACAGAGCCAACCAAATCTTTGTTGTGTTATCTCAAGTGGATGTAATTTCTAGTAGACTGGAGCCAATCAAGACATTATTATTACTGGTGGAGCTCTCAAGGTAGCAAAAACACCTCCCAGTCCCAGTCCTCTTTTTACCACAGGCTGTCAAACCCAAATGTTGGAGGACACCAAGAATTTCGAGCATGATTGAAAATTCTTATTTCAAAATGTGCAATTGGGCAGTGAAACGGATTATGTTAA
This sequence comes from Membranipora membranacea, assembly GCA_914767715.1. Lineage (NCBI taxonomy): Eukaryota > Metazoa > Bryozoa > Gymnolaemata > Cheilostomatida > Membraniporidae > Membranipora > Membranipora membranacea. The sequence goes on from OU612068.1 coordinate 17,153,749, forward strand.
ATTATAAAACACACAAATAAATGCTATGAGCTGCTTATTCATAAGTAAATTCATGCTGAACAGTTTCCTGCTGTCTAGGAATTTTAATAGCTTGTGTGCTGTTTATTTTACTGAAAGTCACTGCATTCAGTGACTTTCAAACCCTGCTTCCCCCCGCCCCGCAGCTCTCACCTACATTGCAGCTACCACCCAGCAAGAGTATTTAATTTCAATATTCTTGATGTCACAATTTACATATTTAGATGAATTAGTTTCAGCATATCTTAAATATTATCTTCAATTAATACATTTTTGAAATTTAATTCCAAAAATGTTTGACCTATGAATTTAAATCCAGGAAATATTCATTCTATTGTATAATTTTGCTTTCTGTAACCACAGCTTCAAAACCTTCTGCTGAAAGATTTTGCATCCCTACCATGCCAACAAAAACGCTTCTTTTAAACAAATACATACTCGGATTGAAGATCCGGCAGTTATTTTTTTGATCGAAAGACGATATTTCATTGCCTCAGCTGACAACTATGATGGCTATTGGAGCACTTTTGGGAAATTTAGAAAACAATAAATGATATAAATGTGATGATGATGATAATGACTTTGTGGATAACCTTCCAAAACATGCATTGTGAAGACGATACACATCATATAAGAACGTATCAGAAAGAATGGAGCAAATTAAAAATACTATCAGTTCTAAAACGCAGTATTGATATGCAAAATCATACACCATATTTGTAAAAGATCGTCTTTGATAGTGCTTCGGTGTGGTTCTAGTAGAATGTATAATTGTATGATCTTGATATTGGTTCACATGGTAATAAATTATTTACTTTCTCCCTTTTAGTTCCGCAGTCACAGCCTCATATGAACCCTCAGATGATGCAGAATACATTAAATCATCAGTATCCCCAAGCTAACGGCTCAGCAGGATACTCCGTCATGGGTTCAGTCAACCAACAGCAACAAATGCCTCATCAAAGGTCTGTAGTTACGGTACAGATGTTCAGTTTGGTACACGAGATGTCAGTATACATTTCCATTTGGTTGATTGATCAATACTGGCTCGCTTTAAAACTTTGTCCAAAGTTGATTTTCAGCTGTTTGATTAAGAATCAAATTTATTGATGACACCTATCATCCTTTCAGTCCTTCTTTTGAGAAAATCTGATTTGAGCTTGACTTAGACAGAAATCACAATCATGTCTCCAATAAAGCCACCAGCTTATAAGGAAAGTGTCTCCTTGTTCTAAAGTACAAAATAGATCTTCTTATTTCTAAGCAAATTTCAGAGTTGTCCTCTCCAACTCAATCGATCATTTTTCAGCCTTCTAATATTGATATTAATTATATTTCTATAGGGGTTACATGGTTGCTGATGGTCAGAGTATCCACCCCGCAATGGAGATGCAGCAGATGCCACACCAATCTCACTTACAGCATCATCCACACCACGGCGTCATGTCACTGCAGCAACACAATCAGCCAATGATATCACCGGCAGCCCCAGCTATGGGCCCACCTGCTGTCGGAATGTATAATAATTATAACTCTCCGTTCCATATGGCAGGGCGAGCAGAATCTCACTCTTATAGCAGCGGCTATTCATCTCAACAGGTAATAAATTACAAAACATAAGCATTATAACCCTGTCTGCAAATCATTAGCTGGTAGTGGCTCTCTGGCTTCCAAGGCTGGTGGGAATGGAAAAACATTGTGTCGGGTCTAAGCAGCCACCCCTCATGTCTGAATATGAAAGCTTTGGGCACAACTCTGGCAAGATTTGATCAGTCCCAAATCCCAATTTTGTTTCTGTGTTTTGCACTGTCCTTGTGATATGTTGAGACAGCCCTCCCATTGTATCGTATCGGCCAACTGTGGAGTAATGGTCACATAATACTGCAATTAATGTGACTTGGTGTTTTAGACCGTTATAGTAGCGTGTAGTAATTACTCAAAGTCAAATTTCCATTGCTAGATCTTATCCATGTTCTGACGCAGCACATGATTTACTAGCAATTTTGACACATGAGCAGCCTACATCGTTTTTAACACAGTAAATTATTGTTATATACATGTTCATCATTAGGCTCTTCGGCCTCGAACACTATTACTTCATTTTTCCTTTAATATAAATGGCCTCGCACTGTTTAAAAAAAGTTTATCACGACAAACTAAACTAGCCTCATAATCACATTTTCTTCTCTTCAGCAGGGACCAGCTGCAGGAGGCTTTCAGCCCATGCACACCAAACCTATAATGCCACAGCGAGGCTACACACCCACTACGGGGAGCAGCCACTCGTCCCGCTCCCGCTCAGAAAGCAGTATGAACTATTCTAAAAATGATCATCTAACCAATGATCGCACAAGGTTACCAGTGAACTTGTAACACAGTCATAGAACTTAGAGTTGTCCTCTCCATGTTTCCAATGGTTTGGAAAACTGCTGTAACCCGCAATCAAAATTTATAAATAAAATGATACTCCTTCATATTAATTATTTTATGTCTATCATCAGCAAGTATGCATTTGCTTCTTTATTATGAAATAGCTGTTCCCTCTCCTACTACATAAATGCATTTTTGAAATACCACTTCTTTTTGAACAGACTTCTTTACTGCTCTTATTTTATTGGTGACGACTTTCCAATATTTTGACTTACCTTTTTCTATAAAAGTTGAGATATTTTTGTACTGACAACGATATTAGCGGTACAATTGACGTTGTGCTTCCCCAAAAACTCAAATTATAGTGATTACCATGTCAGAGCCAGGGCCTTACACATACTTTAAATAGCTTTAAAATGTGTATTTTCAGGCGCTGCTCATTTTTCTATTTCTGTTTCAAACCCATCATGTATCTACACAACCAGCAACAGGTTTAATATTTGAGCCATTTTCCTAGCTCAATCTCTCACATGATATTTTCACCAGTGTAAGAGGTGTATCTGAGCCCATCCCTCACTGTTTCCAGTCACTAATTTCTATGGTACTTAATCTCAAAGAATTACCTGTTGCTTGTCACTCAATCTAGTCCAAGTTTTTTTAGACTCTTTTGTAAACTAGATAGGTAGCCTCTGTTGTTCTAGTAGGTTTTTTGCTGGACGTATAATAACAATTATATAGTATATAAATCAAGTATAAATTATGTTGTAAAAATGACTTGTTATTACCAATATTGATGCTGTACAGTTGTCATGTCGATAGTGAATAAAAAATAAATCATAAAACAATATATATGGATGTCGTATAAAGGCCATATTTCAAATCAGATCAGATCACATTGTAAAAAGCAGCAGCAGTATCAGCTCATAAAAAAACTAAATAATTAACAAAACCTATAAACCCAGAAAATACTTCACTATCCTGATTTGTGTAGCGAATAGTGATTGAATCTTCCAACTTGGTAATTAGATAAAGAGGTCAGAATCAAGTTGGTTAAATTGCGTAGATGTAAAGTATCACTTCAAAATTTGGATTTATGTGGATCTGCAAATGTGGCTAGTGCCCTGAAGAGAGGCGGTACACATTTCCAGTCTCTCGGAGATTTTACACAGTTGTAGTGTAACCTTTCAATTCTGGTTTGTTGTCTTGAGGAGGTATTGGATTGTTGTTTGTGGTCTGCTTAGTCGAGTGGCGGGCCTCATCTGCCTCTGTTGTGGATGTTCTCTGGCTCTTAATAGATCTGGAGTTACTCATAGAGTTTCCAGAAAATCTTTTGCTCAAGCTGAATGTGCTTGTTCGGGTTGACGAATACGATTTTCTACTGCGACGGAAATCACCCTTCTTGAATAGGTTTAATACAGTTTTGGTCAGCACATATGACATAAAAATGAAGATCCCCTGTGATGCGTTAAGGATAATGAAAATATAGTTCAGAGCTTGACTATCTATGAATGCTGTCAGTGCTGCAGTAATCCATGGTAACCCCATAACCACTATGAGCTTCAGCGCTAGGTAGAAACGTTCTTTTAGTCCCGGATTCACCATTTTAGTCTGACGCGCTGCTTCCACAATAGCTACTATAGATACGATGTATAAAACGATATTTATGAGTAGGAGTAGAAATATGGGAGCTAAAAAGTAGACCAGCAAACCATACTTAGTGTTAATCCAGCAAGTTTTTGCTCCAAAAGCAGGCTCTATTTTGACCTTGTCTGACTCTGCATATGAAGTTGCTACAAGCCCAGCAATGGTGAAAAGAAGAGGACAACCCCACGCGTATAAACTGTACCAGATAAATTTCTTCTTGTTTCTGGAAGAAGTTAATGTTGCCTTCAGCATCCCAGCCACATCAAAAGCCATTACGTTAGTCCAGAAAAAAGCTGCTAGAAAAAAATACTGCTGACAAGCTGCGAGCGCGGCGCAAGTAGAACGATTTACTGTCTCATCCTCTGCCTCAATGAAGATGGAGATCAGGAAAAGCAGGAGAGCAATAAATAATGAAGAGATGAGGCACATAACGATAAGTCCTGGGACGTTTCTTAAAGGTTTAAATACAGCATATAGAGTCAGGTGTACCAATATGCAAATCAGGGAGAGAATTACTAATATGACTGTCAGAATAGTGCTCGGGATAATCCTTCCATAGTCATACTCTGAAACGCTGCCTGGGTTCTTCAGAAGGCATACATAAACTCCTCCGTCCTGTTCTACATAGTCCTTACTACTGATATTTTCAGAAGGGATTGAGGTTAGCTCATCTTTTATCTCATACTCTGAATAAAACTCCCAAATTTTACACTCTTCGCCACTGGGAAGCTGAACAACAGGGTCGGCTGAAGGGTCAGCCAAACACCCCTGAAAGGGCTTGTATATCTGACCTTGTGGACAAGAAAATTTCCCCTCGTCACATGCTTTGAGTTTATCCATGCCTGCGACTATCTGCTGATTAACACATGAGAGAGTGTTCAGGTTAACCAATGAGTCAAACCCTCTACCCGGTGTGATGCTATTGAGGGCGAGTGGGGGTACACACCGAACTTCAGGGTCATTATTGCACTCAGCACACCAACTGTTTCTACAATGACAAACATTATTTGCTATAATTTATCTACAATTAAAATAATTTCCATAAGATATAGAGTGTGCAGTCAAATTGGTGGGAGGCAGATTCATCGTTTTTGTGGTTTGTTGTGATTGATGATGGTGCTGATATTGATCGACCTGGTACTAGACGACAATAACTACGGTTAAACCAATGAACTAGGTTTAGTTCATTGGTTTACAAGTGTTGACAACTTCAAACCATTTTTAGCCAATTCAGTCTCTACCCCTAGAATAGTCTTATTCTATACCTCACCATTCGATATTGCATACTATGGTGTAGCCATTGCGAAATAATATCAAAATGTATACTCAAGTCGATTGCAATTTTACAATGAATAATACTGTCGTCTATTCACAACATTAAGTTGGTAATGCTCACCTGTATCCTGGGTAGTCTGTTGTTCCATCCCTCTTGTCCTTGTAGACATAAGAAGCAGGCTCAGTGACACATTTACCTGATATCTCGTCTGACGATTCTGGCGGACACGAGGAGATAACTTCAGGATTACATTCGTGAAACAGTGGTCTATTGCCCTCATCATACAACACATATTTAAATATACATTCGACCCCCGAATCCCTGTAATACACAATATAAGAAAGACAATATAATATAATTATTGTGAAAGTAATGAGATTGCCACTTTCAAAAATCCACATGTTTTTTTTGCCTTTCTTGATCATATTATTCGTCTCCATGACTTTGTTTGGTAAATTAAGTTGATATATATACTGGGTAAATATTATATATTAAGTTTATATGCTCCAATATATAAACAGCGCATCTGTTCAATTAGGAGCTGGCTTTGAAAATAAGTTGGATTTTTTCTGGTATAGATCACAATGTTCATCATTTGTGAAACTAGAGACCATGGGATAGTGCATAATTACATATCGGCCCAGTCTTGAAGATGTTATCCTTACTCTGTGATGTTATCCGTAGTACATTAGCATTTGTGGATAGCGAGTAAGTTTATTAGATAGATCTGGTATTTTTCTAAAATCATGACATTTCTACCACAATTATCTGATAAATATTATGATGAACTTTCCGACTGAAATGTTTGTAAGTAGTGAGAGTAACAAATGTATAGTGCACGTATTTAGGATAGCATTACTCAGTGATGTATATATTACGCAAAGCCAGTTATTTCCCATCATTGTACCTAATGTTTGTTTGATGACCTAAATGATTTGTAACATAGGCGGGCAAAAAGCATAATATCACATACTCTGTGATAATATCTATAGACCGCACCCTACGATAATATAATATATATATTATGACTCGGAGATTTCGAGGTCCTGTGCTCCAGATAGCCCAACAGCACACCACACCTCTAAATCTCCGAGTTAACATTTTGGAAGCATCATAATGATGTTGTGCTAGTTTCAATGATGCTAATGGGGAAATGATGTTGCTGTTACTGATAAATTATGTCTAAATGCAAGAGAGCTAATATGTTACAGCATTGATTTCACAAACTGAAGTAATGGGATTTTCCAAACAAACATGAAAACATTGCGGATTGCTGATTACATTACTGAGTAGGGTGCCTGGGCTCAGCGTACTAATTTCGCAGATGTAACATTTCGGTTGAGGAATAGGCTAAGTATAAAGTACATGATATACTATAATATATCATATATATTATATATATACTAAATATAAGAATATATCCTTAGTCTGTGAATATATACTATAAACCCTTACACTGTTGTGTGTTTCAGGGCTTGCTTGTTACATAAAAATATCAAATGTCTTGCATAAAGTTTTACGAACACCTGAACTGGATTGTAAGTATCATAATTGGCGCTGAAGAAAGGCAACTTCTGACAACACACCTTGTAATGCCGATGGCAGGTAGAGTGAGAAAGGATATCCCACCCTCTTACTACAACTCGAGAAGAAAGGGAAAAAAATGCACAAATGCGATCTAGTTTTTTCTACCCTGACATAAAATATAATGCTTCATACTTACACAAAAGAGCCACTTTTCAGCATTTCATATAACATAAGGGATGATGTTTCCGTATCTTTGTAGTCATTATCTGTTTGACAGAATACGCTCATGGTTACTGCTGCTGAGTTATCCTCTCCGTGACATTGTGCACAGTGGGAATTCTTGTAAAGCAGTCCGGAATCCTCTCCTCTTACCATCAAATTCACTGTAAAACAACGAGAGGTGAAAGACAGATAAGCCCATGTATTACAATTTCAAATCATTTAGTAATTTATAGTATTTTGAGTATCTTACTTTACTTATATAGCAGTTATAAAAGCATTTATATGAAAGGCTTAACCTTTGCGTGTCTCATAGGAATAATCAATTAATATTTTCAAAGTACTCACAATTTACCAAATTTGAACCGGATCTTTAAGTGAAAACAAAACTTCTTAAGCTTTCAATTAGTGGGAATCTTTGCCAAATTTCCCATGGTGATAATATGAAATTCGTTGGAATTTTTTCTGTCTCAAAACTTTTGATAGACCTTTCACTGTTACAATGGTATTTTGATGTTACAGATTGAATAAAGACAGCATGCGATTTTGACCAAGCCCTTGTAGCCAACCTCATACCAGCATAGTCATTTATAACAATTATGTGGGATTGGGAAAGGATGGGGTTAACTGACTAATTGACCCATCCCAAAATCATAATTATAGAAAGAAAAACCAAGGTGTATTTTTAACAGTAAAAACTTTTCGTCTACATCAGTCAAACGCAGATACAGGTGCCCGTATATCAACATAAACCTGTTCATGTAGCCTGTCTTGATGAGCTTTGTTAGGTTGGGGAGAGGAACGTCCTCCCCCCACCGAACAAAGCTCGTCAAGACCAGCTACTGTCCATGATGCACCTCTTATAGCCAGAAAAAACCAATGATAATAGAATAAGAACGCTGCCTTGTGGATTGTTCGTAGATCAGTTAGAATGCTTATTCTTCAGGAAAGAAGCCCAAGAAAATAACTTTGCCCTGCAATGCTTTGTTACCAGATCAGTTCAGATAAACACAAGCCTTTAGATGAAATAGGGATTTTCTAGGGCCTGTCATACTTCCATGAATTTACTGCTCTTCATAACTTATTCACTGACCTACATAATATATTTATGATTATCTGTCACATGTCCACTTACCTCCATTCATACAATTCTGTTGACTGTCTGTACCGGCTCCTTCAGGGCAGGATGTTATGAGTGACACCCATCCAAAGTTACCTCCGATCAAAACCTGTTGACATTCCACATTCTCCTCTGGAACGGCAGCGACAGGGGAGGATAAAGGCTCCACATCAGGGCAGCAATCATTGTAATAGTGACATATATCATCACAGTAGCAGTTTGTCACATAGTCGGCGCATTGAGTACAACTTGTGTAGCGCTGACATTCTAAATCTGGGTCAGCAGGTGATTCCGCACATGGATCACCGCCATCATAGTCATAGGCATACTGAGCATGGGTGAGATGATATGTCACTGCACTTAGTGCTAACATGTACCATAACAGCATGATCGGTGAAAACCGAACCTCAGGAACCCCTTCTGTTGTCCAAATCAACGTTCAATATCCAATGGACTGTGTTGAGCTGTCCTGAAGCGGTGTTGCAAACCCTGCAAAAAATGCATGAAACTGCATTGAGTAATGTGTACGTTGCACAGTTCTAATAAAAATTCCTTGTTTCTTTCCATTACAAAGTACAATGTCATACACTGCTGCAGTGCACTTCTTCAACCACAAAATTAAAGCATGTTTTATTGAACGATTAGGCGGAAATTCCACAGGGGCAAGTCTCAGTTCTAGGAGCTGACTTCACTATACCTTTCAGTATTGCCATCTTATGGTCACAATACAATTGTTGAATATTATTTGAGCTATACTGAACATCCCCTATGTACAGTTCACTTACCTTGATTAAATAATTAGATGTCTTTTCACAGGTTGATTCAATATTTTGGTCTACTATATACCGGTGTCACTGAATCCCGAGTATAATATAACTGTGATTTCACTACCTCATGAGCGGTTAGGTCATCTAATCTTATCAGCACAATTTCCCTCAGTGAAATGAATAACAATATTCCTTTGCGAGCCTTATAAAGTTATAATAGTCATTATGTAAACAATAGAGCGGTAATAATAGAGATAAGGGTTTGAAAGCACGGGGAGACAACCTCTTTTAGATATAAAAATTAAGAGTAAAAACACAGGATTTAATTCATTAAAGGGATGGAATTCAATACATTTTGTATTTGATTACACAAAACGAACACACTTATAGGAAGTAATCCTAGAAAAGAGCACACACAGAAAATAGACCCAAGCTTATGCTAAATGTAACCTAATGAGAGCACTCGACAGCGTAAAAAAAGTGGCAGGCATTTTTGTCGGAAGACTTGAAGATAAACAAACTCTGAGATATAAACACAAAACTCATTATCTCACATCTATCATTCGCTAAAATAAATATTGACATCATCATAAGGGCACTTTTATCAATCAATACCACGAGATGAGCAAGAAAAATGATTCAATCATCTCAAAATGATGTTGAAGGAAGACATAAATATCACATACACACCAAAATATCTAGATATGCGTCACATGACACAATGTTACTAGATTATTTTGTTTCCACAAAAATTATTTCAGGTAGCACAACATATGACTAAATAAACCCCAGAACATCAGTGGAGATTTTTACCACCTTGTTTAATAGAAATCTTCACCTAGTCCTTGGAGGAACATATAAACATATGTAACATATCATACTTATAATATGTTCATAGCGGAGACGAACATATGTGTGATTTGAATATACATTGTCTTGTTGAACCAAGTTGAAACTCATATTATCAAATCCCCGTTATAAAAATGAAGTCATGTGACAAACATAGTCAAGGTACATTTGGTTGGTCTCACAACAAAACATCCCAAAGATTGAGAGTTTTGTTGACTACAGATAGTAAATGTCGGCCATTAGGTGAGAACTTAATAATGCTGACAGCGTCACTGTTACCAATGTAATCCTGGAATGTGCCTTCGTTGTAATCGTGTATCTTCACAAGTCGTTCTGAAACGAGATTAAGTTGATAGTAAAAATAGCGAGGAATGAAAATTACGGTAATTACAAGCATAAAGAATATTATATTGGCCTTACATTAGGTTCCTATAAAATCTAGGCCGTTTAACTTGGCTCGATGATTTATCATGACAAGTTGACATTGGAAAAAAATATGGCATCGTTGAATGTAGGAAAAGTCCTACATCCTCAAACACAGCGGATTCATAATATAATTGTATCATTTGCCCGCATGCTGAAGCCGTTACCTTGAAAGTATGATTAACTATGGGTACAACCAGCACTATACGTTTGATGTTCAAAATCCTGAGCGGGGAACGATGCCATATTGTCAGTCATGGCTGATGCCTCTACTCTCTTGATGTCATTGTTTACTACGGCATCAATCTTATCAAACAGTGACACCTCCATAACAGTTGGGAAATTCTCCCACTTCTTGCAGCGGAGGTTAGTTACACATGAGTGGCTTAACTATTGAAGTTTATATTTGGTTTTATTTTTTGAGGACATATTCAACAGGCTGAACATTGAAGTTGCGACTTCTCAGTGATATTATTCTGATAGAGCACTAGACAATGTCATGTCATGTCATGTTTTGTAGACACTAATATTGGGATAATGACAGTTGTTTATGATAAGAGAAAGTTGTAAATTAATTTTACGTAACCTACTCCATCATATCAAACAACTTGGCTGCGATAAATAGTCATGTAATTTTTATAGTGCTGCAGCAAGTCTTGTGAGGATGAGTGGGGGTACGTTGTGTATCAATTACAAACTCTCCTATATTCTTAAGTTCTATCAATAAAAGAGTGATTGAATAGCACCTTGTTTAGAACATACTTATATGGAAACCTTAATAAATATGTGTAAAAACAATAATTTCATGTGGAACAGATTTAAAAGGTGAGGAGTTATACACTTTTTTGTTGCATACTTATTGTTTACCGTTTGTTCCGGCAGCTATTAGTGAGCCAGATGGAGAGACATCCATACACCTGGCCCAATGAGTCAGCGACACGCTCCTCATCACTGATTTACTCTTTAAGTCGTACATCTGTATAGCCTTAGTCATACCAAAGCCGGTGTATACCACAACGTCCCGCTCAACAGTAGAGAACTGGGCTATACTCGGGGGTAGGGAGCAATAGTAAGACTGAAAACAACAAACAGATTGGTTTCAGAAGATAATTATGATATTATGTAAATAAATAGTAGTTTTGACATATCGGCTGCACCACGAGGTGAGTCAATAATAGCTGCTTTGCACAATAGACGCCGAAAGTTTTGTACCAGGAACCGTGTTAAGCATATTCTGGGAAAATCATGACTTTTATATTGTGACCATGTGACCATGTTATGACACCATGGTGTTCCATTAAAGTCATGCAAATATTTGTGCTGAGAAATATTATTGGAAAGCTGGAGGCAATAAGGCTTCGATATGTAAACACATGTAGCATCTAATTTGAAACTTTTGTGGGTGTGGTGTTTATGAGCAAACGTCAAAACTTTATTTATTTAGGATAGATCACTCCAATAGGCGGAAATTGGAATTACGCAATTAAGAATACCCAGCACCGGCACAGTTTTGGCCCAATAATAATCACAGTTGGAGTCGGAGTTGCCTACCCATTAATAAGATTGTATAACCAGAATCAGCGTGAAAAACAAAATCTGTTTCTGCATGTCGGAAACATTGATTCTGTGCAGGCATAAACTATTTCAGTCTATCCTGTAGGCAGAGTGACCATTTTAATATAATTATGTAAGTCCCATTAGTACCATGAAAAGTATTAAACAAAATAAAATCATTGTTGCATAGCACCCGTTATATCACTCTGTCCTATCACTGTGTATACCAATGCGTATACCATTGTGTATACCATTGCGCATACCATTGTGCATAACATTGTATAGGCCGCTATGTAAACCATGATGTTCAGAACAATACAATTCACAGCCACAGCCTTGTCTTGTCATTACCTTGAGGTTAGCACTAGATTTATTTTTGCCATCAGGTCCCAGAGGTGGGGCGGGAAAGCTCAGCCAGTCCAGGAGGGTACAGCTATCTTTAGACCAGTCAGCAGTCCAAACACTGACTCTCCTATCTGAGCTACAGGCTAACCAGCATACACTACCGTCATCTCCTCGCCACTGAGTAACCAGAATGGGTAAAGAACATGATATTTACACTCAATAGTATTTAACTTTTTGACCAGGCAATGCCAGAGGCGAATTTAATGGCTCGCATATACTCCCAGTATATACTCCTAGTCTAGTCTATCACTACAAGTATTGTTGTTTATATGTTTTGTATCGCAGAGTGAGAAATCAAGATTATGTTGAACAGCTCTTTAAGACCCTAGAAGGCAGTTCTGCAGGGATGCTTTTGATTGAAATCATACCTTTGAGACATCAAAGTTGTGTATAGGTGCCCCTTTGTGATCATTGATAACTCTGATTGTCATCCCAGTCAAGGTGCTTGTCAATGCTATGAATCCATCCTCATCACCTGATATCAATACTGATGCTGAAAAAGAGGTGAGCAGCATATGGAAATATGAATATCATATATATTTATTCTGGAGAAGAATAAGTCCTTGGGACTTGTACCCAGAAAACAGAAATATTGATAAAATATGGTGTAGAATTAAAAGGACGTGTAACTAAAAAGAGAAATCAAGAACAATGACAGGTAAAATTACGAAGTACACACAGGTACTAATTAGCAGAAAAACATTACACAATTTAATATTGCTTCAAACGCGAAGATTAAGTTCATTCACGTTTGAACCTATATTTTTGACAGTCCTTTCACCAAATATAGTGAGACAACTCAATGAAACCACTACATGTTGAATTTCATTTTGAAGGCTTTTCCCTTGCAGCTTTCCGCCTGTGCAATACCAGTGACAGTTGTAATGAAATCAATATCACGACTCATCACTCTATCATGTGTCTATTTTGAAATGAGTGTCAAAGTGCACTAATTGAGCTTTCAGTTCAGAGATATCATTGATGACGAAAAGAGCAGCTGCAATGTAGTTAGGATAATTTTTATATTGGAATAAAATACTAGATGTCAACAAGTCTCATGGAAAGATGTATGTGAGTTTGATCGGCTTAGCCCCATGACGTACATTTGTGAGTGGGACTGGGAATATGGCAATGAAAAACTGAAATTGTACATACCACTGCCATATATGACGGAGGTTACACAGGTCCTGTGTGGCTGCACTTTCATTATCATCTCAGCTTTGTTTGTATCAAACACACGCAATGTACCGTCTCCGTATCCCGATGCGAGAAAACTATAGGCTATTCTACGGCCATCCACAGTAGTGAACATAGACTGTGATTGTAAGCCGTATACCTGTGTTGAGTCGGGGGAGGGTGAGAAGGCGGAACAGGTGCATCTCTGTGAAAAACCAAATTATATAAAATATCAAAGTCTTCAGAATCAAATCCAACAAAGTTTTGAAATTATTCAAACGGGTATATATGTCGGCAAATATGTATTTGTTTAATGTTCATGGAATGTATGCCCCATAAATTAAAATTTCCCTTTTGCAAAACATTTGGAGGACATAGAATGGAACAACAACTAGCCTAAACCTTCATATATAGAGCGGCAAGCAGCCAGCACTAATATTATATGATGCTTGAACAGATATTCATTTCGGTAGCATAATAAAAACAATGTTCGTAACTGATATTTATTAGTAATAATACATATCAATCAAGATAATCACACTAGTCTGAGTGCGCAGGGATGGTTCACTTCGCATTGTTTGAAAGCAAAGAAGTTACAACCATCTCAGAACCGAGACTAAAGGTCCGGCTACACATGCTGCATTTTTCAATGAGATAGGGAAACTTTTAGATAGGCTACAGCTTGGTCAAGGTGCTACACAGGCCTATGCATCAGGCAGATTTAACCTAACTGTCCTATGTCACTGGCCGTACTAAAAGTGCCCAAATCCTATGGAAAACACGGCGTGAGCCACATCTTAAACCACTGCTGACACAGCTGGGCTTTGCCCACCAGAGCCACCAGCCAAAAATTTAAATAGGTGCCGTTAGAATCTAGCTAAGATCCAACAATTTTATTAGTGTTGGATCTCAGCTAGATTTCAAAGGCACCTTATTGGTCAACAACAATATTTGTCATCACTAATGGTGGATGGCTGGGGAAGAAGATAATCCCTACATTTTGAGAGCTCATATAACTCCATTCAAAGCTACTGGCTAGATGTTTTGACACCACGACTCTCTATTTAAATTTTTGACTGGTGGCCATGCTGAGCAAAGCTCAGCTGTGGCAGCAGTGGTTTAACACCTACCTGATCTAGCACTTGGAATTGTAGCACCTGCTCTCTATCGTTGACAGTCCACAATCTCAGGCTGCCATCTTCAGCACATGTGACAAACTTACTGCTGTCATCAGAGAACTGTATGGAGTTTATATCTGTGGAGTTTGTGCTAGCTAGTCGTACACAGCTGTGCTCAGGCCAGTTAACATACCACACGGTGCCGCAATCAGTACCTACTATTCCCTGTAAGAAAAAACAAGCACCTGTTATATATCCTAATATAACATTATACTAATAAACTAATGAAATAATTTACCAATAATACTTTTCATACTACTATACTAAGAAAATCATTTACAAATTAAACAAAATTCTAATATACAAGTTGCATTTAGTATAAGGTGACAAAGCCAGTATAGATGAAAAGGCAGCATTTAAAGATTTGTGCTCACAATACTCTGTCCCGGTGAGAAGCGTAATGACTTTGCCTCGTTGATCAATATTCCAAGCCAACTTCTGTCTGTTAAACTCAGCTGGTGAAAAGTCGCATACATTTTGCAAAATATCTACCGTTAAACACGTTGACAGGAAACTGATGAGGGATTCTTACATTCGTTTTATTCTATGATCTGGCCGGTAGTGTATAATATTTAGTGATGATTAGATCATGGACATTTTCAGTCCTGTACACCGCCCTTACCATATCTAGCGTGTCATCGAACATCATAGCTGTGACAAATCCATCGAGGGTTATCTCATCTTCGACCTCGACATTGGTAGACATAGTACTGCCTGGTAACACAAGCTCTGATATACCAGCTACAGACCACAGCTTCAGACATTTCTTACTGGTAGAGGCTGTCACTAACCGACCACGGCGTGCGACCACAGACGCTATAAACAAAAGAGTGAACAATTGACGAATGTTTAATACAACCATACACATAATGATTCTAGATATCAATATCATACACAAATCTATACTTGACTTGCCAGAGAGATCAAGCTAAACATACTTATATACTACCATTGATTCGCTATCAACTTTTTCCAGATTGAAGCAAAGAGCACAGTCTAAACAAGGAGTCTTTAACTCCTTGGTCTAAAAGAACAAGTTATAAAAAATAAGAACACAAATATGGCTGATGATGAAGCCGCGAGACAAAACATAACTCTCAACAAAAAGTTCAAGTTAAATGTAGGTGTGGAATATTTATATTAGAGAGTGTATGAAGATCGCTTACTGATTTCACATTTATCGGCCTCCCATTGCAGAAGGCAGGTGTTTTTCTTAGTCTCCCATGCAGAGATAACTCCAATGTTAGACCCAATATAGACTATCCTATCACCTGCATAGCTAGCGCAGGTAAAATCAATCTGAAATAATTTGCAAGTCTTAAAATTTAATATATATAATATACACTTTATTGCTATTTCAGTTTTGGACGCATTTGCGGGAATTACCAAATGCTTTTAGTTGATGAGAATTCTACACCAATTATCATTATTGTAGATCTGATTGTAGGTAGACTTAGAGATATGCAGTAAACATAATATTCTGATCATATTAGAGAATAAAGACAATCACATGCCAGTCAGAGCCCATATTCTGCATATATTTATTGCAAAAAGATCCAGATACTGAGCGTAAATACTGAGTACAAGAATTTCAGTTCTCAAATATTGTTTACCTTTGATGCCAGACAGGCAAGTTCATCTGGGATAACAGGCTCTTGAACTCTTAGCTTAGGTACCTTATCAGTGACCTCATCAACCAACCAGAACATGATGGACCCACTATCTCCGACAGTGACAAACTCATTAAAAGCCTGAGGATCCCAGGCTATGTAATGTACAGGCTGACATGTTATAGTGCTAGATACTAATGTACAGTTGAACGTCTCCCAGACGTTGACTCTTCTCTCCTGATAATCTCCTATACTCACCAGAAACCTGCAAAACAAAGAGAGAGAGATTGTTAAAGCTTCCATCACCACATCATGTTGATTATATATAGCAACTAGCTGTAAACAATCTTCACAGCGCTAGTCCTTGACTTAAGAGTTTGAGACTAAGATTCGACAGTATCCACAACGGGCACTGTTACTGAGAAAAATAGTTGTCTGGAAAGATTTCAGCTTTAGGTATGGTAGTTGCTTCTTCATTGACGGTGTGGACACAACCCATATGATAATTCACTCAGTCCTACTGTTGATTGAAAGTATGTAGTGTAGAATATGGTTTTAAGTTAATTTCCAATTCTATTTTGCAGTATGCTATATGTAGGCTATGAGAATATCCCACTAACTAGTTACTAGAGCAACACATGAAATAATTATCGAGCTGAAGTGGGAAAAAAATTCATTCAAGCCAATAAACCAAACTACTGACTACTTACCGATCATCTCTGGAGTATGCCAGTGATACAATATTACTCTCATGTTCAGTTATAACCTTACGACATGTCATGGTAGATAAATCCCAGAAACAAAGCTGACTGCTGGTGGTGCGGTGTGTGCCACTGGCCGATACCATCTCCTGTAGAAAATAAACACAAGTATTTTTTCTGAACCTTCGAATTCATTTATAAAACTTGTTTATACATTGATATTATTATAGTTTTGATAGATTATACATTGAATTTAACAAGAAAGCCTTATTCCAATATTAAATGCTACAATGATAATACATCGTCATTCAATCATATTTTTTGTGTCACCCTATTTTGTTTCTTATTTTATGGCACTTTTGAAAAAAATTCTCTCGAAAAATGATATAGATGCCAATAAAGTTAAAAAAAAACAACAAAAAAACAACACAGCAGAGATAATCAATACAGTAATAATTATTTTAAAAACTAAAAAACTCTAGAATATCTGTGTATGTACAAACCTGACAGTCAGACTGTACAGCTAGTGTAGAAATCTCCTCTACATGGCCCGTCAGGTGTCTCTGCTCTCCTGTTTTTAAGTCCTCTATTACGACAACACATCCACATGTGTACGCAAAAAAGCCTACAACAAGCGAACAGCCATCCATAACAATGTCACATCAATACAGTGCACAGTACTGATATCTCCATTAACACCATGGGTAGAAAGTATCATACAACTCATTCCGACCAGTAGAATTATAAGAATATCCATATTGAAGGTGGGCACAACTTTCACTTTCACTCACCTGTTTCTGGTTGCCAAATAATATTGTCTCGTCCGTTTCCGTTATATCCTAGACATGAGTTAAGTCTGAGTCCTGCCTGGTCTTCAGGTGCTACATAACGTCTCTGTGAATTTAATTACAAACGTTTCTTTACACAATGCAGTAGATATACACATGAATATACACATGTGATGTGACACTAAACAAAAAGAATCTAGTGAGGATCAGATTTAAATTCCTGTGCCTTTTCATCAGGTTTTACATGATATGCTCATTTACGCCAAAGTCAATATCTTAGGGCATGAGGATACTGAAAGTGAGTATGACTAAAACGAAGAGAGACAAAGATATTGAGTACAGGATAATAAAAACCAAACAATCTTCTAAACCCGGAGGAAAGTATCAAGTAACGATAGGTAATTTGACTTACCTGTGCAAAACAAGCAGTTTTCTGTGTAGGCGTGAAATGTTTCCTGACAGCCGGTTTCATGAGATCAGAGTTATTATTGAGTTTCTTCGGTGAGCTATATGGGGAGTGGTGTCTGCTCTGAAATTAAACAATAAATTACATAAATATATAACTGTATAAAACATTATCCATAATAATAATAATAATTTTTATTATTATACACTTTTTATTTGGCTGACAATATCTTCCGGGACGCATCATTTTTTTAACGACCCAAAGAAATTACGGCAAAAATGGGGGAAAACTATTTCAGATATATAAGACTATTTCAGATAGAATCTGTTAGCACAATGTTGCATTGCAATAACTATAATAGTAATTCACAATAAACTGTATCAGTTACATATATTTATATATACCTTGTTTGTTTTGTTGAGATGATTGTCGGCTGGAGTCAAAGCTGCTAGAGCACATGGACTTAGCCTACCACTGTTTCTGAGAGGACTGCCTGGGAGTGCAGGGCGGGGTCTACCCTCCGCTGCAGTGAGTGAGGCATTAAGACTTCTCCTAGCACTGACAGGATATGATCTCTCTGGACTCGATATTGCAGTCTTTTGAGGTGAGTCAACTGATAAAATACAAGTGTAAATTGGAATCACAACTTATTCACAATAGTACAATATATAATGTTTTCCAGTTATGAAATGTGACTTCAAAACATTATTTACGAGGACATTGGCGGCGTTTCACCCTTTACACTTTTGCCTTAAAGCGCAATAAAGCCAAGAGAATTACTAACACAATCTGATTGCATGACCTCAAGTATTATCTAGATGTTTTCGGTTTGAGTATAAAACAACAACAACGCAGTCATGTGGTGCGCCATAATTTGACGCACTTTGGAAATTTCATGCACCCTTTAGAGTACCTACTTTGCGCAGTGAACTTAGCAGGAGACGGGCGGCCATCAGCTGCTTCTATCTTTGACTCCTCATCCTCCTCATCACTGGGAATTAAACATAGTCATTGAATATAGACTCAGGACCATTGAATCATAGCTTTAGTACAATCATTGTTGCCTACATTTGACGAAGATCGAGTATGATCCATTTTGCAACCGGAATACTGTCGGCGGCCCACCAGTAGAATGGGAAAGACTGGAATGCAGGCAAATTTGATCGAACTTGTTCTAAATTTGAGTTGCTCCACTGGAACAGTCTGACGAGGTATTTGCACATCCCCCATCTCATGGGAAATTGAAAGTCAGCTAGTCGAAAGTAAACACTTTTTCCTGATTAAAGTGACATTTGATATAATGCATGAATGATTGATCAACATAAAGGAACTTTGTTTCATTAAGTCAGATAATAGCAACATTGCAAATAAATTTGCTCACCAAATTGAGATCTCTCCATCAGTATCTCCAAGAAACTTCCAGATAAAGATAGCTTCGCCACATGAAACGACCTCATTGTAGGACGGAGTATAAGCGACCTTGGCAATGTTCTCACTCTGACCAATAAAAACCTACAAACAAAGTTAATCCTGGTCAATAATCAGTGTTTGGTATGAAAGCTGTGTGTGTACCTTGACATTTCATACTTTACACCAGATAATGTTTCCACTCTACTAAAATGAACTACAATTGAAAACTCAGCAAAAAAAACTTTCTCTTACAAGTTACAGGCACAGAAAATTGAAAAAAAAGTTAAACAGCGTTCCCTCGGTGAATTTGTTAGCTGAATTAACCGGAGGGTCTCAGCACTGTTTGGCTAGGTAGGCCCGCAAATACACACCTTCTTATAAATATCATACGTAGAAGTCACTGGTGAAACAAGAAGTATGTCATTTTTACTCGGACTAAACATCTGCCACAACATTCCGCAGGTAATACTATTAAATACCTGAAAATTTAGATCCATCCTCATCTGATAGTCCCATACTTTGATAACTTTATCTCCAGTAGTGATCAGATGTTTACCAGACTTACTGATATCCAGACTCCTACACGGCTCTCTGTGTACATTCCCTATCTGAAAGCACCATGAGCATGAAGGTATCAGCTATTGTTAAACAAAACTTAGTAAGAGCATCCACCGCGCTCTATTAAACCCCTTTTTGGTATGCTAGCAAGGGAAGCCTCAAAACCAATACTGAATGCAAAACTGGCATCAATAATCCTTGATTGCTGTCAGTGTCCAAAACCTGTGTAACTTTGGGGTTTCATTAATCTTTCGTACATTTATGGGTTAAAGCGATATGATTTCGTCACTAGCGCATATTTTACAGTGTTCTTGCAAAGCAACAAATAAACCAACTCATAATTCATGACAGCCCCGGTGACAAATGTATCCACAGATTTCTCTTTGTTTTATCTCACCTCAGCGATGAGTTTGCCTGTGGGAGCATCAAACTTGAGTAGCCTGCTGTTCTCTGTGGTGACCAGTAGATGGTTAGTATTAGTCGGTGTGTAGAACACCTTATAGGCTGTATCTATCAGACCTCGAGCAGCTTCTACTGGTGATGTCACACTGGTCACGTCAATTCTCATCACCTTAAAAATTAAGAAAATTCTATGTTATTGTGAAAAACAAGCAAATAAACCAATAGGTTCTCACGCTTTTGGAATTAGCACTGATTTGTGTTTATATCCATGAATGTTGCTCAAGATTTCATTGAGGGTCCTGCAAAGCATAGGGTCATACATGCAATGTTTTTTTCCACGAAACTCCCTTGATAAGCAAAAATAGCTACTATTGACATAATATAATAATAATAAGAGGGGGCAAGCGCTAACTGTAAACTTGAAGCTTCTGTTTTTTCTTGCTCCAATATCATCACCACAGCATAATTATGTATATACAGCACAACTACTTGCTAATTGGTCTATAGAATAACCCTCAGCCAATCATACAAAATGAGACAGTGCTGTCATCATTTTCTCACCTCGTCCAGAGTCTTAGTACTGACGACTGTGACAGTAAAGTTCTGAGGACCGATAAACGCCAAGTAATGTCCGTGTGGTGAGACTGACAGAGCATCTGGGCCATACCTCTCTCCTAAAAATCATGAACATTACTAATAAATGCATCATTTTCCCTCTATCGATATAAACCAGGGTATGTAACAATTCAAATGGATTTTCATGGTCAATTGAGATCCTGGCAAGCTTGACAACTGGCTGCATGATATCCGAACCTCCGCCAACATGTGTCAAATCATTAAAGGTGTTCGTTGATCCTGCTTTCGATCAAGATATTGGACTGGACAATTATTGTTCTTAATAAAGATTCAAAAATATTGAAACTCAGTAGCCACATGATGCCATTATGAATCTCTCTAATAATATATACCGTACACAAATAATTGTATATATATAAACATACGTATTAAATTATATCATGTTTACTGATAACACAGACCTTTAGTGACGATGTTACCGAGGAGCCTGATAACAGGATACGCTTCGTCTGATGAGTCATAAGAACAGAGAGTACCATCAGCAGCTGAGCTGAACATCCGACAGCCGTCAGGTGTGTAAGCCAGGCCGGTCACACAACCTTTATGTGAGCTGTAATAATATGAGCCACCAAATATGAACCACGAGAACATAAAGCAAGAGTCAGGAGTGAATGTTTCATGGCCCAAATGATTGTCATTGGGTATTACAGGGCATCTTATTGTCATAAATTGAATTGGTGATAGAAAATATACAGATAATACATCCAAACTGATGGGCCACTATTCAAACAAAATTAACTGATATTGGAAAAATATTCATAGAAGTTCTCTGGGTGTACCATCATCCTACACTAGGCCTTTTAACAGCTTTACGAAGAGACTTTATGCGGGGCTCGCTCAACATTTACTAAACTAAAACTGTTCATAACAATCCATGCTGTCAATCATCCATCCAATCTATTTAGCATACTTAATGATCCAAACATACCAGTGATCTGCTATCAGACTTGTAGCTTGTATATCGAATACTCTAACAGCTCCATTATCGAATCCCACAGTGAACAGTTGCTTGGACGGGTGGTAAGACAGATTTGTAGGACATTCATTCGGTGAGTGGAAATCATACAACTGTAAAAAAAACGAGATGTTTGTTAGAATATTCATATTAAATTATAGTGAAGAATGCAAGCCTGACCAAAAACTCACAAGGCACTAGATTGTCAAGGTTTCATTATAGAGGCATGAGGACTATCACAATCACAATTATTTTTATAATATAAGTATATGCAGAGCATGGCAAAGAGCACTTCGAGTCAAGTTATGAACCTTGCTATGTGAAGTTAAGTCAAGGCTATCCTAAGTTCATCTGAGTCAAGCCAGGTCACAAATATGGTAGAGTTGAGTCAGGTCATGTATATGTCATATGTTTATGGGAAAACTTGATTCACCAAGATGCATTATAAAAAAACAAATAAAAATAATCACAAACAACTCACCTGTTGTCCGTTGTCTTGAGACCACACGCGTATAGTATGATCAGCTGACACTGTGGCCATGTGACGTCTGAATACATCCTGTGACATGTGTAACACTCTGTCGGTGTGTGAGCGCATTAGAGTGGTGTATGCTCTAGTAGTAACATCAAGTACTCCAAGATTACCCTGAAATAGACCCAAAAACTGATTAAATAAAAATCTGAACATTTGTATATGTTACTGTGTTCAAAATTGCTGGGTAGCAAATGGATGAAGAACCTCAGCTCAAGAATTTCTATCAAGAAAGCCTCATTTCAATATTACATGCTATAATAATAATCTATAACATTCAATCATATTTTTTGTTTCACCCTTTTTTTTGTTTCTTATTCAACGGCACCTTTGAAAAACATTTTCTCGAAAAATGATATAAATTCCAAAGAAGTTATTAAAAAAAAATAGCAATCACTAAAGCCCTAGACATCATATTTTTAATTTATTATGCTTCTTGACATGACGTATCATAGTCAATGTTGGCAGATATACCCCTACTCTGCAGACATCACAACATGTGACACGGAAGTTGAGAAGATAATTTGTGTATAACCTACCGTTGTGGTTCCTGCTAGTATTTTCAATCCATTGTCAGACATTTGTACAACTGAAACTGGTCCATCATGTTCTACAACGAAAATATAGAAAATAATCCACTAGAATGTGAGCCTAGTGAATGGCCGTTTGCAACCAAAGTGTAAGAAAAAAGAAAACAAGATCCTAATTTGATTGATAATTACTTGACGGGACCAGTGGTCTAAACCAGAAACATATATTACATTTATATTCATATTCATATTCATACATTCAAATTATATTACATTTTATGGTTAGAACAGTGATGTCTTTTTTATGAAACAATCAAGAAATAGAAAAATTCAGCTTTTTAAAAATACCATATGACATCTAGCAACACAAACAATAAAATTTATGTGGCTGGTTACCTGCTTCTAAATAGACATGTTTGAAGTCTAGAGGCCAAACTCTCAGGAATCCATCACTTGAGCCTGTTACACAGAATGTATCGTTTGCGTAGATACTGTTTATAGATATTCCTCCACCTAAACCAGAAAAAGAATGTGCTATAATTATGATTGATATCTCAGAGTTTCGTTTCATAGTTAATCTGCAACAACACACATCAATAGAAAGTTGTCTTCTCATTTTACAGAAGCAGAAAACTACTAATTTTATATAGTTTAATTTCTCACATGTTGACATAATTTATGGCAAGCTTACATTTACTCACCCTCTTTAATATATTCAATCTTCGACCTTAGCTAGCTAACATCAGGCTAATATCAGGCTAACATCAGGCTAACATCAGGCTAACATCAGGCTAACATCAGGCTAACATCAGGCTAACATCAGGCTAACATCAGGGTCAGCAAAAAATAGGTCACTCCCAAACTAGCTTAACTAAACTCGAAACTAGAACAACTAGTACATGCTGAGAGCGCTGGAGTTGGGCCTTGACTTGGGCTAAATTATTTCATTTCGAGAATATAGACACACAGTGTATGTAAGTGACTTGTGCCCACCAATAGCCAATATTGATACTAAGAAAAATTCAATCACTTACTAGAAGACATGGTTTGTTTCTCTCCGTCCCTCAGTCGAGGTAGTAATCTATGTACATCAGCTATACTCATATTTCTGTGATCTATCTCAAATATGTGACCTGACTTGCTGCACGCATATCTATGATAGAAAAATTCAGACGTCAACAACAACATGAGACAAAAATATGCTCATTGTCCAACTACAACAAAACTCTGCCTGGGATACTGTCAGTGACATTCTTTTATGAACCATCTGGTTGTATGGTGGTTGATAGTTGAGTGCCACTACTGGCAACTCTGACAGAGTTTGATCAGTATAAATAAAACAAAAAATGAGACAATAATAGAAAGTATATTATGAGGGAAATTATTGATTTCAATGATCATATTGTTATAATAAACATGAAAAGTACTTCATAAAGAAGATTTTATTTTCATGGTTGGCATATTGAATAAGGATAAACATCACACATTGAATCAAGCAGTGACACTCACATTTTTCTTTCATCTGCAGGTTTTTTCCTGATATCTGCTGACACACTGGGTTCAAAGTCCCAGCAGATATCGGTAAACTCCATAGTATGATGCTCTCCCAGAGGTACAGCAGCAGATCTGAGTGAACTGTCCTTCAGTCTCCACATTCGGATGTTGTTTCTGCCACATGAGACCAACCTGGAGGGAACGAACACAGCAATATTACACATTAACTGTGAATTTTTTTAATGATAACTAAACTTCATATCAAGACAAAAGATTGATTGCATCAAATTACGCGATGAAGCATTATAAATTTACTGCAATTCTATACAGTATAATATGCAGAACTGCTTATTTTTCGATTATCAAAGGGGATTATCATTCTGAAGTATGCATTAGTGAAACCAGAGACTATTCTTGTAAAGATACAGTTGCTTAAAATCCGCACAGCATTTTATTTTTGTATGGAAAAATGAAACAGGACGTCGCTCTTACTATTACTTTTGTGTCAAAACCATAGTCTATGGTTAAAACTCAGTAGTTCATGTGATAACAGTAGCTGCGACAAAGGACATTGGCAGCAAAGACTCACAGAGCACATAAACTAACCAGCTAGTAGCAGTAAACAGAATTAATTCCTAATCGGTGCAGTTTTACAGCCTGTTACAGAGTTACATACCTTGCATCATCTGCAGGTGATACTTTGAGTGATGTGACCTCGACCTCTGTGTGAGCTTTAGCTATAAGATTAACTTCTCCTCCTCGTAGTATACGAGATGTGTTCCATACTGCAATCAGCTAAAGAAGAACAGTCAATAAACATGAAATAGACCTGATTTTATAACTTGAAATAAGCTGTTTAGTCTGGCCACCATGCCATAACTCTCAAACCTAACACAAGGCCATAAATTTTATTGCTGCTCCTTGAACCAACTTTATATTAACATGAAATTACTTTTACACTAGTATTCATATCAATGGATATGAGCTTTTGCTTCCAATGAACTTACAATTCACACTTCATATCAATCCATGGCATGGATTGATATGAAGTTTAGGTGCCATGCTTGAGATAACGTTATATACAAAGTTACAGGTTCAAATGTGTTAACATATGCCATATAGCTTGGACCATAACATTCAGGAACCAACGTCAGCCACACTTACCGTTTTGTTGTGATTGTCTCTTCCAGCAGCAGCTAATATAGATCCCGACTCAGAGAAGTTTATAGTAAACAGAGCGGAGGCGCTGACTTTGAACACGGATAAGCAGTCAGCAGTCTTATAGTTCCATACCCTGATACAGCAGTTAGTACCTGTCTGTCCAGAGGCTAGCAGACTAGAGTCACGAGTCATACTGATACAAGATATCTGAAATAGTGTAAGTGCTCACTGCTAAGATAATACTATACTTGATTCAGAATCTTATCATCGACAAAAATTCCCACTATGTATGAAAAGAAATGACATACTTCGCAGACAGGTTGAAAATCGGAGCTAAAAAAAAGGCACCTTTCTATGATGACGCAACAACTCACATTGATAAATGTTTTCTGCTCACCAAGAAAAACGGTGTTATTTAAGACAATTTACAGCTGCAGCTAACTTTAAGCATAGCATGTAGAGGCTGGCCGATGGGTGACTGAGATAATCAAAGGTATATATACTTATTACAATTCCTAATTTCAATCCCAATTTCGTTTATGGAGAAAACATACTAGCTTAGCTGAAAGTCAAATGCAAAATTAAATCAACAAACCTTTTCAGTATGGCCAATGAAGAATCTTTGTTTTCCTGTGGCAATATGTATGGCTACGATTAGTGCATGACATGGATACACTATATAGGAACCACCCTGTGTCCAGAGAGCCTGGCTGACAGTCATTCCACCAAACCCTATTACCCGATGCAACTTCAATATTGGATCAGGCTGTAACGTCTATAACGGTGAGAAAAAAAACCTTAAACATTTCATAGACTTTAGCAAACTGACTGAAACTCAATACTCTGAATAACATGCTATTATGACAATAATGAGTCAAACTGGAGCTTGGTCGAGAGATCTCACAATCAGTGTCATAGTAAAACTCAAATTCAGATCTGCCTGCCGAGGAAAAGTAACGCTAATTTGTGTGATATATAGATTTTAATCAAAATTTTACAATTATGTGAAGCTTTGCTCATTGCACAAGCTCAGCAAGTCTGCATCTAAGAATTTACACTAAAATTGGTGTTAACTCAGAGAGGAAACCACTGACCCATGATATTGTCCCATTTTTTTGCCTATTGAATGATAGATCTGGATGCATGAACAGGAATAAGAAAATCAACTGAAAAATAAATCACACTGCTTGCAGCATAGTGATGTTTGCATTCAAATGCAAGTCACGTGATGGAACATGGAAAACATACCTTATATTTTCCTCTTGTGGCTTCAGCAACATCTGGATTGAGGGGAAATCTCACTCTCTGCAAAACAGCAAACATCAACTTTAAAACATCAGACCATACAATGAAACATTCATCCACAAAGTGATTGAGATATTTCTTGATCTGCTAATAAATCAAGAATCCTGTTACGCACCAAATACAAACGGATACAGAATACAGAAGCTATAGTCCAATCTACTGCAGCTGAATCTACCAAGGGGAGTAAATATCAGCTATCAGTTTAGTTTGGCTTGTTTGGGGTGACTTAATGTTAGCTATCATCTATCATCACTACTCACTAGCAAGGTTTATGCTAAGTAATGAGGTTGAATAAATGTTAGCTAGCCAAAAATCTCCCCTTTTAAAGCTTGTGAAACTTTTCCTCCTGCAATACTCGATATTTTAACAAACCTGAGATTGAGATGAGTCCCCACCACTACCTCTCTGTGTTTGTAAGGCGGCTCTACCAGCCTCTGTCTGATGTATGAGCTTCTTTGGTTTGTCTGATTTGGTGGTGACATGTACTTCTCTAGGCTGATGCTCATTCTCCTTATCACTACTTATAGCTGTAGAGTCCTGAGCGAGGTGGGCATTCTCATCGAGCCCTACTTCAGGCAACTCAGTTCGTTGGAACCGAGTCTTCTGTAAGGCAGTGAAGTTAAATAAAAGTAGTTTGTGTTTCAGAAAGTCGAAGAGGAGTTAAATATCCAATATGGCGCCTAATCAAAACAGAATTTTACAAACCAAATACCATCATTGGTACATCATTTTACAGTCAAATTAGTGGTCAAAAACTGGAATGATACACTTACAAAACAGTAAATTTAATTATAGTCTGGATTGAATTGTTTCATGCTTGAACAAAAAGCTACATGCTCCCTGCTCTTCATACAAGCCACTTACTTTGTTATGGATTACTTTAGCTGCTGACTTGTTGGTGACTTTATGCACCGCAGACCTGGCAGATGTGGATGTTGAGATTCCAGTCTTGTTGGGTGATGCTCTAAGTGGTGGATGCTTAGGTTTTACTACTTTAGATTTCCCAGAATTAGTCGCTGGTGCTGATGACATGGACATTTTTTGCAGGGAATCAAAAGGTGTCTTGTTTGACTCACAGGGAAATCTGAAATGACACAACAATAGTAACACGAAGTCAGCGCAACGATTAGTATGACATTGAGCTTTTGAGTGCTGTCTTGACGCTATATTGGCCTCTTGTTTTTGAGTGTTGTAATGATGCACTGTTGGCCTCACATCATTGTGTCAACAATACTACGACAGACCTCCCAACAAGTAGTTTATAGCTATCAAAATTATGGCTAAAGTAAATTAAAATAAGTAAAATAACCCAAAATTTTAGTTGATCATTGCTCTTTTGTTAATTGAGACAGATTTAGCTACATTGACCCAGAAATGGTTGTCCTCACAAAAATGAATAGCATTTCCTACACAAAGCATCAAGTCATGGGCCTGAACTTTTTTTTATATAAGCGGCTCTAATTCCTCTTATGTCACTTACCTGATAAGGTCGTATTTTTCATGCCAGTGATCAGATTTACTAAGTGGGAAAGACATCTCTCTGGGCAGAGCATTAATACCTCTCTCTGGTAGGCCCAGTCTCCTCGCATCATCCTGTGACATACCTGAATAATATGATATTCAGTGCATTGAACCAGATAATGTGGAATTCGATTTAAGTAAGATTTGAGTGAAATTTTATAATGGAGCTTGAAATTGAAAAGAATGCTTATAAATTCTATTATAAAACTCTTATTATCTCAAATCATTTTGAGATAATGATCAAGATGCCAAATTTCTGTATCATCGTTGTGGCATTAGTACCTTAAATTAACAACAAAAGAACAGACATATCAGAACGGACACATAAGAACTGTCTGACCACATAACATGTGTAATATTTACCTGGTTCATAGTAGTTATCACTGGTGAATACTCCTTTGACCAGAGTATTTGCACAAATTCTAACTGTCTTCACGTGACTGTATGTTCTATTCAGATATATACTGAGCATATACTGAAGATCCAGACAGAGCAGGGTCCATCGAGTGCTACTCGGTGCAGAACACGGCTCCGCTGCAAAATAGATTGATCGTAGATGAGTTTTTACAAATCAATAATCAATATGACCAAACTTATTCAATGGCTTGTATTGCATGTCATTGACATAACTACTGATAACTGATATTGATGCATTTCTAATTTACAGTAATGTGCAACATAATCGAACAAGGGAGCTTGAATATGAATTCAAAATTTTCACGACAACTAAGCCTCACAGAAAGAAAAAAATGACATAGTCAATCATGGGAGAACAATCTACATGCCCCAACACATCACCACAGAGAATTATGTTTTGTAGCTCACCATGTTTGACAGCTTTGCTGGTCTGGTATTCTACAGAATCATGAGCTGCAGTCACCACAAAGGGGAACTGTAACCAGGTGGATGTCGACTTAAACTCCTTGAACAGATTTGAGAATGACACCCTGAAAAACAAAATTAAAGTTATAGAATAAACATCCATAATCATAACATTCAATGCTTCACAATATTGAACTCGAAAAAAAAGAGCTCAAATGTTTTTATACTCATTGTGAGAGATTGTTGGCTGTTGTTCGAAATGGGCTCTGAGCGTTATTATTCACAATAGAGATGCTGTTACTACTGTTGCCCAAATCTGTCATTAACTGTCATGTGTTAGTTTTGGACATAGACTTAATATACTATATAGTATATTAAGTCTATGGTTTTGGATCCCATCATCTGATACAATAAAGTACAATTCATATGTTCCTGTCTGATTACCACTACTGACCATAGGAAAAATATGCCGCTCGACAAAAATTGAAATTTAATGCCAATTAACTCACCTTATAACGAGACCATCTGAGCTAGCTACATCCAGATGAGCGACAAAGTATCTCTCTGGTAGGGGCTTGAAGGCGAGGTAGACATAACGCCCCGTTAACCCAAGAGACTGTGACCCTGTCTTGGGTAACTGGATGTAGTTGTTAGCAGGAATAACACCGGCTATTTTGAATACAGTACCCTTTACATTCTTGTCCTAAATATACAAATAATTTAAAGTGAAATGGACAACGAAAGGTACCGTTTAATATGAGAGGTAGGTTTGACAGGTTTTATAAAATTCAACAAACGGAATTGGGAATACAGATTGAATGTTATCCATATTTTTGTAAGCTAAAGGTCATAAGAAGAAGCTGCACTTTGTAAGGATATCTAGGTATCATTATCCATGTAATGCATGTTGACAAGTTAGAGAGGTAATGCTATAACGGTGTGGGAGTAAAATAAGGAGGGGATGAGGCTAATTTGTTATCAGAGGCAGACTAGTTGTGTTGCAAATCAAATGATTATATATGTAAAGTGCATTACTCACCATACATGTTGTGACATCTCCTTCTTTTGCAGATTTTTTCCACTGTGTGAGCTCAAAATGTTTGAATACGTTCACATATGGATGCTGCCACACTGTAAGAGAGAAAAATTTTACAATGATTTATCCAATTTCGCTAATCTGTACATTACATGCAGTGCAGAGTTACCCGACCAGTACACTTGCACAAGCAGCAGAAAGGTTGCACTCGAGCCACTGTCTAAAGGCTAGAGTATGAATTATCCATCAGTGTCAAACCAAGTGATATCCTGATGATGCCCACTTTCGAAGTTAGGGTCACATAATTAATTTGGTCCATACATTTATCTATTTATTCGTTGCTACGGACTACGGTGAGACTAAACTGTGGCTCATACAGCACACCCCTTTTGCGCGTA
This sequence comes from Membranipora membranacea, assembly GCA_914767715.1. Classification (NCBI taxonomy): domain Eukaryota; kingdom Metazoa; phylum Bryozoa; class Gymnolaemata; order Cheilostomatida; family Membraniporidae; genus Membranipora; species Membranipora membranacea. The sequence goes on from OU612068.1 coordinate 17,184,540, forward strand.
GTTGCAAGCACAGGGTGGTCTTCAAGTAAGTACGACCAGGTTTAATCTGTCAAGACAGGCTAGACCATCTTATACTTCTTGGCATAACCCCTATTTTTCTTTGACGCCATGTATCGATAGAACAGTTATAAATATAATGCCATGTTAGATGTGAGACGGCAACTCATATTTAAAATCTACTTGGAATGGTAAGATAATGAATTAAATTTAAATGATGATTAAAAACCCAACAGCACCCATGGTGGGGCTTGCTTGCATTAATTTATGACCTAGGTATTGTCACATGGCATCAAGTGCTTGTAATCATTGGGTCCTACAAGTCTGTTATTTGGTCATGATCAAAGCAACTGATAGTTTACCATTCCAATCTAGGAGAATATCAGAAAGTTAAGTTAGTAAAGTGATTAGTAAGTAGTGAATAATGATGCCGGACAAGTTTTATCAATGTTTTTCTGGGTTCCTTACCCTTCTTATTAGAATACTTACAGGCTGACATTGCTAAAGCTTTGGGTGATTTTCTTAATCAACTACTCTGAAGAAAAACAATAGATCCTTAGTCCTTGAGAAATCAATAATAATATAAGGTGTTAAAAAGGGAGAAAATTAAACTTTTGTAATTGCCGCCATGTTAACTAAGGAAGCTACGCCTGCGCATTCTAATTGAAGAGCACACTGATTTCCTGTTTGGCTTTATTTGTGGAGTTGTCTTCCAAAGTACTCTTAGGTTTGTAGAGAGAGGATGACTCCAAGCAGTGCTCAAATGAAGTTTTGAACAAACTCCCTGAATGAACTCATTGCTCAAATCAAGGAGGACTGAAACCCTTTATCATAGCTTAATGCAGTACGTTAAGTCTAGCCAGTGAGTCAACATTGTGTATGCAAAACATGTATGTCTCAAATCATCTGCATTGCAATAACACAAGATGAAGACTTTCGTTTGCAATTGGCAGGAACAATAAATATATGTGATACTGTTATGACAATGAGTTGGTTGTGGTAACAACCAGATTTCCCCAAGTTTAAAGCGGACCTGAATTGTGCATGCACCTGTACAAAACTGCCTATCTGCTATTAGGGTCGGTTTCGAGTAATCTTAGCCATTGCAAAATTATATAAGCACATTTAGAGCTTTTATGGAGACGAAACTGTATTATAGGTTTTATAAATACTCAAAAATCTATGTCTACAATTGGTTTCATAAAAAAAAACACTTCATTCAAAATTACTTGTCTCTTTTTTACACCTAGCTACACACATAACAGAAAAATGCATTATACCAGCAGCTGCAATAAAAAAATGGCTATCAATGAAATGCATCACCCTGCACATGCAACCATTGGATTCAAGATTTCTTCTTTCTCGAAAACAGGTTTCTGATCTTATACTATCTTGTCCACTACCACACTCTTTGCCCTGGAAAGAGCATAGTTCGGTAGTAATGAGAGGTACTTCTTTGGCATATATTGGTTGAGTTCACCAAGCCAAAAAAGTCTTGTTAACTGATTTATTGAGCTGGGTTGGCTTTAATCCAGTCCTCTCCCTTCTTAATATTCTTGTTAAGTTCTGGTACTGCCTTCTCCAATAATGAGACTTCGTATTCTGACATCTGTCCCATACCAAGATTAACCTCAGCGCCATTTCTCTGTGAAAAGAATAAGAATGGAATATAAACATTAGAAGTATATACTTTTAGTTCAATACAACAAATTTCCTACAGACTACCTTACGCTGATTGTGCTGAAGGTTGCTTAACCATTTATTTTCCGGTCCCTATTGTAAATCAATGCCATGCACTATCAAATTTTGGTTGATTTGTCCCGGCGATAGTAACAGTTAGATGAGAGAACATGAACATATTGACATAAGAAGTTGTTTCAATGATGGTTATTACATACACGGGACAAGGATAAAGATATAATGGAATATCAAAGAAGAATAAGGGGGCATCATGCCCACCAGATGCTGATAATGGTGTCTTATATACCACATCAGTCAGATACATGCATCTGATGCAGTGCTGAGGGAATTTACCCGAAGTCTGCGCTAAGAAAACATAATCACCAAAAAATCAACTTTCAGGTTCTTCAGATCCGACCATAGACTTATTATACTAGATTTAACCAAGCCTATGGTTCAGACTAACAATGCTCACTCCTAGAGTCATGTTCAAATCTGACTAGGTCAAAGTCCATTTAGATTTTACTTAGGCTGTGCACTCAGAAGTTTCATTTCGGGCCTTGCCCCAGGTCACTATTCGACCAACCAAATTTTAGTTGATAAGATGCCAATTTGAAAATCCTAGTAGTTTTAGTACCAGTGTAATTACTATTCAGGCCAAATATAGATGCCAATTATTCAGGCCAATTATTATTCAGGCCAATATAAATGCGTTTGCCAAGAAATGGAAATATCACATGGCGACCACATGGCCCAACACCTTACTTCTATATTGCTGTTTAACATGAATGATGTACGTGTTGAAGGGTTTTTTTGGCATTTCTGTCAAGTAACGGTTTGATCGATTGGAAATGCACAACCCATTTATATTACTTTATATCGATTAATTTACTATTGGTGGCAGTAGCAGATCCCATTGACTATTGGTGGCAGTTGCAGATTCCATAGTACCAAAGTATATTTCTAATAATAAATGTGCCGCTACGTTGTCTGTTGACAACACTGCTGGACCAAACACTTACGCTGAGCTTGATTGGAGTAGCGAAATAAGAGCATTCGGTGACATCAGATTTGACAAATGTACATTCGACTACATCATCTCGGCCGTTCATAGCTTCGAGCAGTGAGGCTGTGAACTTGGCTCCTGCATATGCCATAGATAGAGTAGCTGATCCCTATGAAGAAGATAATAAGTAGGATATAGTATATCAGTAGGTAACTTGTTTTGTCTCCGCTTCAAAGATGATGGGGCTCCTCCTCTCAACATCAAAATTGCTTGAAAAGTAGGGCTATCCAATTTGCATCCTTATAGACTGCAATGTTTTTTTTTAATTCATAGTCTAACCATGTCATTGTCATGGTGTTTCCAGGTGTGTCGCAATGTTTCTGATATAACATGCTCAACAGTGGAGTTGCCTCCCTGTCAGCAGAGCAGTCATTTTGGAAAACCCACCTATGTAGGGAAACATAATGCTCAGTGAATTCAGCAAGCTTGCCAGATCTGCAGGCAGAGTAATAGAGTCATCATTTCAAACTACTACAATCTGCATTCAATTAGATCTAATAGCAGCTAATGATACAGTGATGAACTCCACTCATCAAAACAATTTATTATCATTACATGAACATCCAATTAATTTAGTATTAAGCCCTTAACACTTTCCACTAACCAGAGACAGCCACTAGTTTAAAACAGTGATTTCTTAGTTCAATTAGGGATTTATCAACATGAATACCAATGCGACTAACTGCCCGGCCAATGGTTATTTAAGCAAGGATTGGACTGGAGCATCGGACCAAAATGATCTACTGATAATACTCACAGCACCAGCCTTGGCGTTGACAACTTCTGTTCCAGCATTCTGGATTCTGTCTGTCATCTTTGCCCTCTCATCCTGAAAGTAATGCCATGTTATATTTAACTAAAGAGCCAATTTCGTATTTTTAACACATAATCAACAAAGACGGGATCCTCCTTGGCTCATATGTAGATAGAAACAGCTGGGTAATCGGGATTGCTATCTTTGAGAAGGCCTATAGACATTGCACCATACAATGGCCAATACAATTTAGGAATCCACTCCATCTGCACCGAAGGTCGGACCGCATTTTATTTGTGCAAAATAAGTAAGAAGTAGAGTGTCAATGACCAAAAGCTTATCAAATATAGTGACTGCCAGTGATCACATACCGTGTCAAAGGATACAATAACTGCATTCATGTTATGTAATCCCCAGGCTCAGAGCCACTCAGCCTCAACGAAATCCACTCAATCCAATCCTAGTTTTCAAGGATATATCATATAAATGAGAAGGTCACTCAGATGCATGTAACGCAATATTCCAAATAATAATATAGTCTGATGATATTTACCCTTGGGAAGGACACTGAAGGTGTAGCTTGAGATAGCAGAGGTACAATGGTCTCTCCGCTGTGTCCTCCTATCACAGGTACATTTACATGTGCTACATCCAGATCTCTGGCCTCTGCTACGAAAGTGTTAGCTCGCACGACATCAAGGGTAGTAACTCCGAACACACGGCGGGGGTCATATACTCCCCTCGACTTCATCACCTCAGAGGCAATTGGGACTGTTGAGTTAACCTAAAAAGAAAATCATTTAAAATGAAGGGTTTAAGATTTTGATTAATTTGATTTCCGTGAAAATCAACAGCATTGTTGTATATATTGTCTATCGAAAATCGGAAACCACACCTCACAAACTAATCACTTACTGCATGGCTATCTCATAATATGATTACAAGGAACAAAGCAAAGCTAAGATCACATCACAGTTTTAGATGATTTCTCATGAGCGAATAAACCAAGGTGGATATTGTGTCGTCTGAAAACTCACTGGGTTGGAGATTATGCAGATCATAGATTGTGGACAGAATTTTGCACATGCATCTACAATATCTCTCACGATGGAGGCGTTTGTGTTGAATAGGTCATCTCTGGTCATACCTAATAACAAATGTAATATACAACAATCAATGCACAATGATGAAGATGACTGTGATGAATACTATACACTACATCGTATTGATAGATGTAATACTCTATGATCAATGTCCATGGCAATGTCACGTATACAATCTTGCATGTTGCGCAATCTCATACGGACCAAGTTAGGGCTAATGCATGAAAATTAGGGAGAGAAATGAATTATATCGTGGACAGAGCTACAAAAGGTCTGAGCTTAGCATTAAAACTATCTGTATCCAGTTCAGCAACAAGCCCTCATGTAATTGTTATCTAAAAGTCAAAGACCTTTCGAATACCCTAGGCAATCAATTACCTTGCACTATTATGTAATAAACTTCTATTTACACATTTCATATTTCTGTCACTTTCTGTCTCATAAATGCTAGAATGCTTATCTCGTTATCCATAGAGACATTCACTTAAGCCAAGAGTCAATATCCTGGGCTGCCTGATAGCGTGTCAAACAGTATCATAGGGTGAGGATATGTCCTTACCCTTACTCTGTGACGGTATTGAACAAAAATATCGAGCAATTATTATTCTCAAAATCAGTCCGCCTATGCAGTCTTATTAGATATTTTACAGAATCAATTATTGACAAAATGAAAAAGACTCCGGTACGATTGAGTCCTAGCATCATTCTTACGTATTGGGTTTGTATTTGGTTTAAATGGACAGCGCTGCCCAAACAAAGTTACTACCGCTGAACAACTTACATCTTGCTTAGCAAAGTAAAGTCCACCATACGCAATGCCATGTTTAATAGAGACCCATGATTACTAACCTGGCTTTCTTGGTACTCCAGCAGGTATTACAACAACATCTGAGCCAGTAAGAGCAGGCTCCATCTGATCGTGTCCCATGTACCCGGTGACTTGTGCGGGACTACATATGTGACTAAGGTCTGCTGCTACGCCTGGTGTGTGCACAATATCGAACAGTGATAGGTGGGTTATCAATGGATTAGATTTCAACAAAAGAGCTAGAGGCTGTCCAATTCCACCTGATGCACCTAACACTGCTACTTTCATAGCATCTCTCTGTAAAGGAAGAATACATTCTGTCAAATTCAGTATTCATGATAACGGTAAAAATCTGGGGACCACTTTGTGAGAGAGTGGTGTGACATTTGTGCTTACTTCTGCAATCTTCCCTCACTTTTAGAATGCTAAATGTAATCAAAATTGACAATGAACCAAAAAAGGGCAAAAAGTATACACATAAACCTGTTCATGATTAGATGTCACTAAATCAGCAATATATATTACTTGATCAACAAAACAAAATTTGCTGCAATTCTAAGACGGTAACTCGAGCAAGCTTTACACTAATTGCACTGCGTAGGTCCATGTTTAGCTATTAATTGGCTTCGCTCCTCACGAAGTGAAGATCTTACCCATACATGACAAGTTGGTAGACCAAGAGATCAGGAGGTCTCCGCGGACGAACTCCCGACCCGGAGTACCACTCCACGCGTCCCGCAGTGAAGGTGTAATTTGGCCGTTGTTGTCATTTGTTTTAAGCCAAAACTAGAGCGTTCATATTATGAAATGCATAATTTTACCTGATTTTACAAATTATATTGTTGCACTTTATCCGAATGAGGAGAGATGGTATGTTAATAGGCAATTATATCTAGGTATATGTACTGTGGGGGTAGAAAAACATAGTTTTTCTTGCAACAAGAAGCTTAAAAAGTCTTCTGGGTGAAGGAAGCTGAAAAAAGGAGATAGGGAGGAGGTGGGAAATACCCCTAAAAACTGGGAGGCTCCCTACCAAAAAGGGAGACTTGTCAGGTATGAATTCTTACCTTTAGCTCGTTGGAATGCTAATAAAAATCAAACTCAAACTAGCAAAGTGACCCGTAAATCAGGGAGTGTTCCTTATCAATCATAGGGAGTAAACTTTTAACATTGGGCAACGCTGGCACGTTTAATGAAGTTTTCATACATAAGCCCCATAGGGCCTGCCTGAACGCTCCATTTTCTCTGCGGTTTGGTCCCAGGACCCATGTTTGTCATGATGATGTATATATCAGTAGCAAGCCATCAAGTATCACTCCACTCCACTGAGCTGACTGACTGACTACTGCCGGAGTTGTTCTAACTCCAGTCTTTGCAATGAATGAGTGAATGATTGTGATGTGACTCACTCAGTGAGTTTACTTGAGCCTTGCCTTGAGACACAGCCACTGCCCAACTGGCAGTGGACGTGGTCTGTACTGGTAAGTGAGTGTTACTGTAGTGTAACTCAACTGTGTGTAAGTGACTAGTGAGTGTTGTGTAATGTTGTACCAACCACAAATCCATCAATTCATCAATCATTGATTGATGATTGAATCAAATACATAATAATAAAAGATAATAAATTCATGAGATCAGATAGAAATAGAATATTCAACAAGTAATTACCTTTGCAGATGCACTGAAAGCTCTAGACAGTGAAGCAACATTCTGTGCTAGTGATGGTTTGGCTATCCTTGAGAGCATTTTGAGTTTTTAAAATTATTTTTGTATGTTCTGTTTTAGCAACTCCGGCAGAGACTTATGTAGTGAATCTATCAGGTTTTGCAAGCATGCCGAGTGCATTTGTACTAAAATCTTAGGCTGGTTAAAAACACAAATCATAAACGCAATATAGTATGCAACTTTAAGTTACATGGAATAATATGATAAACCCAAATTTCCATTTTAAATGTAGTCATAGTTTTCTTCTAAATTACAATAATGATATTAAAATAATAAAATATTATCATAATTAGAATTATGCCTTTATCCAACTTGGCTTAAGTACTTTTATAAAAAATCATGATGGGTGTCCTGGATAGCACCCGCCCTTATGTTGGAAATGAGCTATGCCACATCAAGTTTTAGATAGGAAAATATCAAAAAGTAAAATTATGGCCAATCCTACATATGTTATCCTTTTGTTGGCTGCAATTGTACAGTTGAATGAAGGTTTTGGTTATGATGCTACTGTTTTAGTTGGTGCAGGCAAGAAAGAATGTTATTATCAACACATCACCCAGCCAAATACTGCTGTTGAGTTCGAATATCAGGTAAGAAATTAGTAAAGTAATAATTATAATAATAAATGTCAATTGATGATGTGTACTCCTTGGTGTAATGTACTGTGAGTGTTGATCAGCTCACACACCACTGCAACAGAATAGATCAGCTCAGAAATCCATGACTAATTGATTGTTATGTTGAGTCTGTAGATTTCTGTGTATAATAGTCAGGTGATAGTGTTTTAAAGCTGCTCATACACTACTGGACTGGTACTGGTAAGCCTTGCTGCTGACCAATATACGGGTTGCAGTACTCAGTATAGACTTTAGGCTGTATGCAGTTTCTTTCCACTTGATCCTCTGCTAATCCATTATACAATAGTTGCGAAGTTGTCACTCTTCAAACTGCTAGCAGCCACTATAAATGGGCTATTCGCTTAGAACTTTGAATTAAAGTACATTAACTCAGTTAAAGTACTGCTCCTTCCACAAATACATGACTTCTGTTTCCAGGCAACAAAAGCCCTCACTGCATGATATTTTGGCTTGTTACTAATCACACAATCTAATTTAATTGGATGCAAAGAGATTAGATAGTGCTAATAGACTACTTTGTATTGTTTGCAGGTTTTGGACCAAACACCAATCAACTTCCAGATTAAGTCGCCAACTAATGTCTTCATAGTTGCTGACATCAGGAGACCTAACAATGTCATTCCGTTAGTATAAAAATCTGTAATTGATGCCACTACCAATCCAACATGGACTCGAGATCTTATAAAAGACGTCATGTGTAACAGTCTAGGTTACTAGGCCTAAACTCAGGGCCTAATCACTATGGTTCCATGGGTCGATTTTGTGGTTCACTCCAATTTCGAATGGTTAGAATCCAGTGGATTCTAACCATTCCCATGATGGGAAAAACATGAAAAGAATCTGCCGCGGCCGAGAATTGAACCCCGGCCTCCCGCATGAAATGCCTTTGAAGGCATTGTGTGCAACACCGCTAACCATTCAGCCATGACGCCAATTAGGATATGTGTCGAATAAACACGGTTTGGATATTCCCGTCCAAAAAGTCATTCGTCACAATCGGAATTTGACTTTAATGCCATTTCCATGGGGCGATTACTACCGAAATCCTTACATAATCGATCCATGGGACCATAGTGATTGTGCGCTGGTCTCATTATATATTGTTCTACTCAAGAGACTTGACACTCCCTCTCTCTCCTCATATACAACAAATAATTTTTTATTCGGCGATGGAACCCAATATAATATAGTACTGTCAGTCATATTGTTATGATGTTTATATCGTAGGCTACATCTGAAAGACGTTGGCTTGTATGAGATTTGTCTCCTGAACAGATACTCCAATGCTCAAAAGAGCGTTTATCTAGGATTATATTCAGAATCAGCCGATGAGACATGGCCATTCAATCATCGCGAACAGGTTGAGGATAAAGTTGATGAAGCTGAGATCATAATGGATATGGCTAGCTCTGAAATAATAGTGAGTTTAGCGATGCCTCAACATATTGTATATTGTATTCTTCTAGAGGCATGTTTGTTTTTATTGCAGTTTACTTGACATATACATGCCTGTTAGTTAGTAAGCTTTGTTCTTGTGAGGCCCCGGTAACTCCAAAGTAAGCGTGTAACAGCTCCCGATATCAACTAGATGCTATCCTTCATTATCTACTGTTACTACGCTGTAATACGTTGTTTTGCGTTGAATGGTTGGGTGTACTTTATGTAACATTAATGGTGTTGACTGCTAAATCTGTGTAGATATTATGGTGCTGGGTTTAGTGTTTGGTATTACTGCAACATTCATCGCACATCCTTAGCTTCCTGCATGGTTAGGTAGTATCATAATATTTGAAAGAACTCCTGCGACACCTTAATATCTTCATTTTTTTCCCTTCAGTATATAACTAAGTTATCTTCCCTTCTGCTTAACATTTTAGACTATGCTTGCTAGTGCAGGGATTGGTTAGAGCACCACATACATGTACATGTAACTGTTGTTTCTGAGCACTAATTGTCTTTTGGTGGCAGTAAACTCGTTTCTCTATGTAACAGCATGGAACTCGCACTCCAAGTAAGATATATTAAATGTGCTACCGCTATTGTGTATATAAGTTGACACCGTTGAAAAATATTTATGACATGTATTAAAAGCATCCAAGCGACTGCTCTCATATTAAACCCTTAACAAAAGTGGAGACCTAGCAGTAAGCAAGACCAGAAGATCCTGAAGTTGTAGCACTCTTAACACTAGAAATACTAGAATTGAATGCAACATTTTTGCACAGTACGCATATAAAGGTTGTTCTTTGCATGGCAATCATTGGTGTTGGTAACAGAACTTGAGCATGTCTTAGTGTGTGCAAAAGGGTTCATACATGTGGAAAGCCGGTGATTCTATAGACTTACCGATTTGAAGGGTCTTATAATGAATGTGTAACTTCATGGTAATCTATTAGTGTTGATCGCAAACACTTCAACATTACTTGCTCTCAGTAGGTAAATCAATATTTTTGTCAATGCAGAGATCAATTGACGGAATGTCGACATCAGCTGAAAAGATGAGGTTTCTGCAACAATCTATAAGAACTTCAAACGTAAAAGATTATATTGTTCAACGAGCTAACAGATCAAGAGTTGATTGGTTTTCAGGTAAAATACCAGTTCACTACATACAAAATCCGATTTATTCTTTGTGTATGTCAGAGTTGTGTTCTTCATGTTCAAGAGGATATAACTCCTGAATTAAAAATAATTTAATTATGGAATTTGTCCTAAGCTCCCTGTTATAGTATTATTGGCCAATTTTTTTCACAATCTGTTGAGAGCCAGCCAAGTATTGTATTGTGAGCCCCAATCGACAACTGTTCCATTACTCAATTAAGATCAGATGTAGTTTAAGATGGGCCTATGGTCTTATTATAAAACACTTACAGTTAGCAAGGAGAGCCACCTGAATGTCATATTTTCTATTGCAGCTGGACAGCTTATTATTATGGTTACTGCCAGTGTAGTACAAGTATTAACCATCCGTCATCTGTTCGGAGACCAATCAGCAAAATCTCATAATATGAAAATCGCTACTTAATAGGACTGTCAGGTCATAGCAGCCATGGGCTCAAAAATATCTCTGAGAAAATACTTCCACATCCCCAGACTCTAGTAGACGAGGGAAAGGGTGCAAGGCAGAGCGACACTTGTAATACTCACTTGCTTGCCTCTTTCCACATTGTCTTCTAGCAGAATCGCTGGGTATCGTTCACTTCATGTTTTTCCATAGGATTCAAATTTATGTCCACTGACTTGCCTTAGCAGATAAGATTGGTAGCTTGTAGTATTTTGTTTGTTCTCTACAAATAAATAAATCGCATATCTCAATGTTACACTATTATTGATGTCTCCAACACTTCCCTAGTACTTGAATTCACTGTGCGACACTTCTTTTTCCGCATAGGTAATTATGTTGTCCATACCAGAATGAGCACCAACACATCATGATTTACAGCCCTTGGTCATTGATGATCTCTAGGATAAGTGTTTACATTTACCAGGCAGCACAAATCAAATAGTTATATCTGGATTGCAGCCATGCAATGTCTAACACAATATGCGTGAATCCAAGGATTTCAAATCAAATCCTTGGTGAATCCGATATCGCTTCATCGATTGTTGGTGGTAAATTTTAAAGAACTATATTATTGCGGTGGCACTGGGGAGGTTCAGCAGAGGATTCAAACCAAGTTATTTCGGTCTCGCCCTGCAAAAATATCGATCAAGCGAGGTCAAGCGAAAGGCAATGCCTTACTCTAATGGGTCATCACATTATGAATGTTTATGTAATAAATGTATTCCACTAATGAGTTTATTCCATTAAAAATATTATGAATAATTGCTCAATTTTATGGCTGAACTTTTTGTATTAGAGTAAACATACTTTATTGTTCACAATATAAACAGACACTCAATTATTTCTTATCTCACAAACGCTAGATTATTGGTATTACGTGTAATGAACAAGGCATTATCACCCATAACTGTCCTTTGTTTTATTGTCTTGTATACAAAAGATACGCTTCTAGGGTGTCATAAAACGATATCAAAAATCAATGGTACAAGGGAACCATAACAAAATATAAACATGAACTGAATAATATCTTGAAGACTATTTACCCTAAAATGAAGTCTTCATTGACTGTATTGTCATGTAGTGCAGTGTGGCTTTGATTACAGTACGAGCAGGAACAGCCAAACAAGTAAGTATAAGACACCATTTCATTCCTATCTCACTACATGATCACTTTGTCAATGACGCCAACAAAGCCTCCTCTGTCATCAGGCAGGGACGAATGAATTTCTTCAATTTATACATGGCTAAATTTTAATGGTAAACTAAAGAAATATCAATTATTTCACACAGATTCACAGCGAAATGTTAATTGACTTTCAAATTCAACATTCTGCTCTGATGATCATTGATCTATAATTTCAGTTTTATGCTGCTGCATGTATAATTATGACTGGAAAGTTTCCTGATTATAAAGATGGCTTAAAGCTGTTGCTACCTGATTTGTTTTATCTGCTGTTTGAAAACCTGTAATGCTGTTATTTTGCAGTCAAAACTACATGAATAAATGCAAGAATGGCTGTGAATACAACGGACACTAAGCTAATGGGTAGGATGACGCCCAGAGCCAGCATTGTAGAAGCATTCAAACCTGGACCTGGCAGGCTCTCTGTCACAAACCTAGAGGGACATAAGCCAGGCGCTAGCCGACCATCATTAGCCAATAAACTCCTTGGAATGGGAGCCGTCTCCAAATTCCTGAATCGATCATCGAGTAGAGGTACGGGGCTGCAAGCAAAAAAAAGTTTATGGAAGAAACTCAGACAAGAGGATAATCCCAAAAAGATTAGAATGGTGAGTGCTACATTGGCTCTCAGATATCTGCTTCAATTTCGCTCTGTTTTTTTACTTTCCGTACTTTATCAGTACTAAGAGAGTTCCTCTGTAATCAATCTGACAAATTGACAGCTAAACTGTATGATAGAGCCAACATGGTTTCAGTAACAAGCCCACAATGCAATGTTCTTGTTGACTATGTCAGATTTCAGCCCCAAGATATTTGTGTTTTCAGGAAATATCGATATCTACCTAAGTCAACAGATTATTTATAGACGAAATGTCTATGTGTTTAGTACTGCACTGTGTAATGAAATATAAACTGTGTTCTTTTCAATTAATGTAGATGAAGTTGAAGAGAAAGATCAGGATAGCGTTGAAGACATCACTGTTTCTGAGATGCTGGTGGTATAGGCATCTTAGAAGTGTAGAGACCATGGTTATCAGGTATTGACATCGACTCTTGATTAAGTGTGAGGCAGAGAGGGTTTTACCTGCCCAGTCCTAGCCTTGTTCACGCGGCCACGTGAACAAGGCTAGCCCAGACAAAGATCAAGTTTAATTCAATTGCATGCATTGCAGTTGCTCCCTTCCACTTGGGAGCAGCTACGAATGCAGGATAGCGGACCAAACTTGGTCTAGTCCAGACATTACACTTGGAAAACTATCAAGAGCAGACAATAGTGGAATTTTCGATCGACAACAATGTGTAATAGCAAAGTCTGGTTTAGCTAGATGTGAACAAGTTTTGGGTAGGCAACTCACGGAGCCTGTTAGTGGTTTTATTTTTGTGGTCACCTTCCCTGTCATAGATAACTAAACTGGTTACCATCTTTGAATATTTTTAACTGATGCCAGCCGTTATCGTTAGGATCTTGGAAACCCAGCATCTACAAACTCCATGTTGATACTTGTACGATAAAAATGACATAGCCTGTTTGTCTACCTCCTTTCCTCCTCATAACACAACAAATAGCTATATGGGAATACCACTGGTACACTAAGCCATCATTTTATCGGGTTATATTATCTTTGTAGTGACGAGGGACTGGATTTCTACACAAAACTAATCAAACCACCTGTGGATGAAGAGAAACCTAAAGATATGCTGTTTGATGTGTCAGCGTTTAAAGCCAATAGACATCAGAAGATTGCTCAAGAACCACGACGAATCCTCACCGTTTTACCGCAGTACAGAACTGAACAGGAAGTACACAAAGTATGCATCACGACTGCCTCAATAGTAAAATCAGAAACAGAACTGAAAAGCCAGTGCCAGTACTCTTTATCGTCCCATTTTAACAATTGTTTCTCAGCTGCTCTCATGATAGCGAAATTCCATGTTGAAATTTTCTGATTGTCTCAATCATACCATCTTCTAGCCTGATCTTTTTCTACATACAGCATTCAATTTATCTGTAGGTGATGATAGCATTGCGAGCTCACAAACAGATAGCAAACTACCCAGTCAGAATGCAGAAACTTATAGCTCAATATGGTTTTCTGGAATGCTTTGATGAGAAAAGATGTGTAGTTAAACAGGGACACCCTCCTCAAGCTTTCTACTACATATTCTATGGATCAGGTCAGTCTATGAATGAGGTAGATCCATTATTATTATTATTATTGATATTTATTATTAACTCCATGGGTAGATCAAAACACATTTGCTGGGTAAAACAAAATTGTAACAGTAATGACATTTTACTGAATTCCATCGATTTCTCATAGAGAGTTATCCTACCTAGTGATATGATGGGAAAACTCTGACATATCACAATTCAGCACTCCTTATTGTATCCAATATATTGGTGCAATCATGTACAGTCTTCATTTGTATGTTTTTATTTTGGTTCACTAGTTTCGAATCTCATCTTTAAATGTTACAGTGGATGTAACAGTCGATGAGGGAGTTGCAAAGAAGGTTGTCTGTGTACTGGATAGAGGAGAGAGTTTTGGGGTGAGTGTATCATCATCTTAACGGTAGTTTCTGTTGATATAGGACATGGGTACATGAGCTACATGATCAGTGAGTTGAGAAATTTGGCTCGAAGGACATCTGGGAGAAAAACAAATACAATATGCAAAATACGTTCAGCAGTGATAAAGTTTCTTCATGAAGTCTTGTCAGTGATAGGATTTTCTAGCATCAAAATTAATTTTATTTCATTTGACATCTAATTTTCTTCTAGGAGCTAGCCATTGTCAATGATGAAGATCGTCAGTCATCTGTGATCAGCAAAACTGAACTGGAGCTCATCTCGATCAAAAAAGAGGTAACCACCATTTTCCCGATTTTCCTTTTTCGCTACAAAGATATCTGCCAAAATAGGCCATTTTATGACTAGGGATATTACTAGATTAATAGATTGGATATAAAATTTGTACTAATATTCTGCAACTTGCAACTCGACATAAAAACAAAATCATTCTTTCCAGATATACGAGGAGGCTTTCATGGCAGGAGGCGCTAAAAAGATCACAGATCCTGACCACGAACAGTTTCTCAAGTAAGTGGGATCGCCAATCGATTCTATTTTTACTTCTCAATTAACTAAAAACTTGTTTGCTATTATTTGGTCGCCTTATTATTTGTAACCATAAAACATTTTTGCATTTCGGATCAACTGAAATGTGATGATTTTGATTCGTAGTTACCAATTCGATAAATATTTTAATGAAAACTAGATCCACAATATGCAATAATTTTAAATTACTTTTGACTAACCTGTTTTGTCATATCAAGTAGGAAAAACACGATTCCGCACCTCATAGGGAAATGCATGCCCAGATTAATTATTTCATCTTTCCTCTACCAGGAGCTTGGAATTTCTGGATGGATGGCCGATCTCTATGTTGGATATCAATCCTAAGCTCTTCATTTTCACATACTTCCAGTGAGTATCAGTACCATATAAAAAAACTACTTTTTTTTCTGTGATATTATATTGCATCAATGTTCTATTTATTAAAACATATGTACAGTTGTACACATGATGGTTTATGTTCTCATAGAATAGCCTACTGTGAGCAAGATTTATTGGAATTCTACCATAAACCACTGATCCATAACGGTATTCTTGGAAACTCTTACATGCAGCAATTCAGTTCATTGCTTGCAGCCATTTGAGCAGCTGTAACAGAGTGTGAGAGATTTTAGTTTGTCCATATATTATTCGAAATCTAAGTTACCATTTCTTGAACACAGAAACTCAATTCTACCCTCTTTTCCATTTTTAGGAGAGGTGCTGTAATGGTAAAAGACAGTAATTTCAATGACTGGCTATTTGTCGTAAAATCGGTAAGCTTTATTTGATATAATAGGCTAGTTTATGTCTTATTGGCCTGGTTTTAGTTCTATTCGAGGGCTAGACATGACATTATTTAAAACTACCGACTTGCTTTTACATTCTAAGCTTCCATGCCACAGTAAGCAGCAGTAATGGCCCTTTTTTACTTTCCAGGGCAGCATTGATGTACTAAAGAAACTAATAAAATCAAAACCAACAGTCAATAAAAAGACAGGATCTCAAAAGCGACTTCCAAATGAGCGAGAAAGATTTGAGTCATTTATATGCGGACAGTAAGTGGCTTCTCAATAGTAATTATAATATATAAAACAAATAAACAAAATGTGTATAATAGTAAGTATATGTGTATTAAAAAATCTTTTATTGTCCGTTTTTAGTGTGAGGTGATGCATATTGAAACTAAATAGCCTAAGTTCTGTCTGTATAGATTAGTTTACAGTGGTTTTGTTGTTCCCTGTTGGATGTGCAAATTGATCACTTCTATAATAGATCAAGTTTAATCCAACCACCTGCATCCAGTTGCTCCCACCGTGACAAGTGGTGTGGGCAACTCTGAGTGCAGGCAAATGGACCAAACCTGGTCTACTTCTATGATATCACAAAAATCCTTACTCTGCTATAATATTGGGTTGTAGCCACTTGAATTAATAAAAGGATTTTTATTCAGGTACTTCCAGTATTGTCAGGACCACAGGATAACAGTCCCATCTCCTCTAACAGTAGCAGGTGACAACGGTGGTAGAGTGTCTAGCCTCAGGTCATCACCAATGCTTCCATTACTAACTCACAGGAGGAAGCGATCATTGAGCGCCCCATTGAAACAAGGCGAAACTGAGGCTGTAATGTCAGTAGCCCGGGCTAACACTAACACACCTGATGCTTCATTACCAAAACTAATGGTCAGTTTATTTCAAATCTGTCGTGCAGAGATAGTTTTATTTGTGTCTCAGCCATTTGATTTGATTTGCATGTTTATGCATCCTTTTTAATGATCGGTATTTAGTTAGATACATAAACTTAATAATATTAATATGGTTAGATATAAGGGTTCCGATTTAATCTCTTTTTCAGTGGCAAAACACGATCGGTGAGGTAAAACGTGGACTAGGAAGGAAACAGACTTTGGCTAATCTTGTGAGAAAGCATGTCAGGGTATTGGAAGAATCTCAAAGTAAGTACACACTTGAAATCTAAGTGATATCATCAAAGGGAAGGATCATTCATCCATGATTCCTGATCCATCACAATAGTAGAACTACTTAATTTGGAGTTGTGTCCCTATCTTTTGTTGCAAATTCCTGCATTATAGAAGGCCAAAGAATTATGATCTCATATATATGATCTCATAATTCTATAACTTTTCCATATATATATAGATGAGGATTTTCCATTGACCCTCTGCGTCTTACAGTTACATTATCATAGTGTTATCCTTAGGCTTCATAACGCACTTATGTTATACCTATGTCGCATATGTATATTCAGGCGAAGTCGGAGATGATTGCAGTATTGGATGTAAGTATAGTATGGCTAGAGTGGCTTAGTCAGCAGCTTAACTATATAGTTAGCACAATGCAGCCCCCTCCCCAACCCCAACCCATTTTTTGCCAGCAACATATCAAGGACCAACAAAACACTGTATCACCACGCGATATGCAGTGTTCAACGTTTTTTGATGCCAATGTAATGGTGATTGCCAATGCATATGGGATTTTGTTGTTAGACGTCTAAGGATGATGAATTGGTAGTTTTTTTGCCAGTGCCAATTCTTCAAGCTGCAAATGCAAGTGGCAAAGCTTCTACACCTTAATTGATCGTCATTGCTAATCTACCTACCCCAAAAAGACTCCGCTTATTATAATTTGGCTAAAACACACTGAAAAAGCTAAGAACCATTTTATTCAACAAAGCCTTTCACTTCTTTGTTTGCAGCTCAGGAGTTTGAGCCCCCTACGGAAAATCCTCCTGCGACACAAGAGAAGAGAACTTTTGTCGATGATTTGGATAAAGGGTTCAAGAAGAGGGTAAGACAAATCCCAATTCTCATGTATATCATTCTAACTTGGAGTGCGTCCCACATATAAACTTATATATTATTATAGAAGTGTCATATGTTTATGGTCCCAAACTCCCTAATTAAAAAGAGAAAAATAGTTTTATGTTTAGCTGCACACTCTTCAAATGACGAATTTTAATGCAATCTGCTTGCACTCATGATTTCAAAGGATGTCATGTTAGTATAAAAAAACTTATTCTTCTTATTCTCAGCAAAATAAATGAGGTGTAAATTTTTATCAGTGTTCTAACCTGTATGTAGTTGAAGCCATGTGTATTTGTTTTGTTTTTGCAGGCGCACCTTCTAACACCGGCAGATAGAAATCCTCAGTTTGTAAAAGTGCAAACTCTCACCAAAGGCTCAAACTTTGTAAGTTCATTACACAGACCTTGAAGTTAGGGGGTGAAAAAGCAAAATAATACTTCCTCTTTCATAAAAAGTTTGTTGCTATGATGATGCTATGTTATAAGATACGGTGCTCAATCATCTTTGTGCAGAATGATCACTATAATCAAAAGTCTGATGAATATTCTAGACACAGTCTTAACAGGAAAATGCCAGGCTTCATATCTGGCACCCTTTGAATCTAAGTTGCCAGTGTCATAAGACCCTAACATATTCATGAAATGACTACGACATGATAATTTGATTATGGCTCTGCTTTCAGGGTTTAGCTGACATTATTCTGGGACCGCAGCCCAGCTTTTGTCTCATCAGTAATGGAGCTGAGTGTGTGATGATAAACAAAGACTTCTACAAAGAGCACTGTCCTCAGTCGTTACTTAGAAAACTACTTCCAATGGTAAGAACGGGATCATCATCAGTTTGCAATTAGCTATAGTGCATTTTGGATTTGCCTCTCCTTACAAAGCTACTTTTTTATTGCGTTATTGGCTCTGGGCTCAGTTTGCGTATTTCTATCTCTATATACATATCACTGGAATTTGGCTTCTTTGATCCAATATTTTAAAAAATCTAGACCGAGCTAAGCTGGAACATGTTTATGTTCTCCCCCCATCGTAGCATATTTCAAGCATACAAACCTGATATACCTTAAATTTGTACATGCTGACAAACTATGATCTGTCGTGAAATCTAGTTCTTTTTATTAGTTAATACACTGGAATATATTATATCATATATATTGAATTCATATCAATGAGATTATATATCATATCATATTGATGTTGTGATTCTTTAGGTGAGCCCTTATCCAGAAGAGGAGGCTATGCAGGAGGATCTACACACTAAGCTGAACTGGGACGCTCAGAGAGAAGCTATACTAGAGAATACAATGAATCATATCAAACAGTCACTGATCAGAGTGAACAAATAAGAGCTGCCACCTGCTGAGTACACATTGTATATATTCATATGTAATTATAATATATTCATGGCTGTATAGCGGCTCATCATGCACTTCAGCCACGTTTCGTGATGTTACTCCTTGGTTTCGCCTTCAGAAGCATAAGACAAAACATTATGATCGATATGAAAATCAGTCGATCTCAACGAAATACTTCTTTTCTGGTGATATCGCTAGACTAAGTCACTGTGATTCTTTGTGATGGTTTCATGGCTCACTTATAAGTTAGGGTACTGTATTCTGGTATATTTTTTAAAGTATCCAATTGACTGTTTGAGTGGTGACATGTTTTTCTTTCCCCGTCAAATCAAGGTATTTTTATATTACTTTATCACCACTTTTTAAACAACTTCGGTATATTTTCTACCGGTTTTTTTAAATCGTATCAAGTATGATTTTCAAATGCCTTTACTTTGATATGTTGATACAATGTTTTATTTTTTTAATACAATTAAACAGTAAGATGAAGAAATAGAGATCACAAAGTTGAGCAAGTAGGATTGCAGGAAGCAACTATAGATTGAAAATATTACACACAAAAAAGCAAGTAAATACATAAACATGATAAAAAAATAATAGAGCAGTCACCAATAATATTCAAATTTGTTTCGGCCAAAGAGAAAACCAAGATTGACAATTGAAATAAATAGGAGTATCTTTTTTCTTACCAAAGTAAAAATATCTTCAAAATCTTTAGAAAAATCTTCACAGTAGAAATAGAAGTAAAATGATCACAGCTTCGCTTGCTAGCAAAATTTGAAAAAAGGGAAAATCACAAGCAGAATGAATTGCAAATGCAATGATTGAATAACTAAATTAAATATGAAATATTGAAAACCAGATAAAAGTCTATTTTATCAGAATAATATAGTATGCTTTCACCAAATGCTACGAGATATTCGAGTGGTTCATACAAAAGCAGTGTGACATGCTAGAGAAGATAGACGACAATAATAATTGCAAAAAAGTTGTTTGGAGATGTAAAGTTGCCCATTGTTTTGGAATGTGTAATTTTGGTAACTCTTCCTACAAGTTTTAATGTTGGAGCCTCCAATCTGACTGTTATCCTTCAATACTTTGTATACTTTATGAGAATTTAATAGACCTATATGATATTTCGTATTTATGGAGTGTCTGCTATGCTCGGCTTCTGACCTTCCGGGTCTGGCTGGTTGTTTTCAGCAGGAAATACCACTGAAAGCACAACGGTGCGGGAAATGAAACAACATCAGCATACTACAGAAATGTGATAAACAATGAGATAAGACAGTAGGTTCTTGACTCACACGTTGAATGTGCCTGTTTTACCTGCACCAACGCCATGAATGAAGAGCAGTCATACTTTATATTTTAACTACAAGGATTGTGTGCACATGTACTTTGTCATACTATGCAAGTGCTGAAAGGCTCACATAAAAGCAGAAAGTTATACTATGCAAAGGACTGTGCATCATTGAAATATCACATTTTGCAACATTGATGGATATTTAAAAATAACATCAAGAAACAACAGCATAGATAAATTATGTATATTGATATAAGTTGGGGTCAGAGTGATATTTAGGCACTGGTTTCATCACACCGGGTCCTCTGGCCTTCCAGACTTTGTACATACATGTCTTCACTGATGTGAGGTCGTACGCTGCCACAGGGTCATCAGGGTCACGTGCACCACCTTCTCCTACAGCCAGTATGTATTTGACTTCCCCGTTTGCACCTTGCGCTATCACCTCCATCTCGATGATAGGATAGAAGACTGCTAGGGCTATGAATACGATACCCCACACTGAAAACCATATGGCTCCACGGACACCTGAAGCACAAAACAAATAAGATGCGTTTCAACAAAAGTGAAAATAGTACAGAGAACACAAACTTTTTATGTCCTCACACACAATATTTATCCATATGCAATTAATATAATAAAATGAAGGAGAAGTTGTGTTGTCTTGCCACAAATTGAGCACAACTCCTCGCTGTTTCTAATAACAGTATTGGCTTTTTGACATTTATTTTTGGATCCTTGAATAATGAATACATATGTACTGCAATAGACGATTGCATTCACTGTACAACATCATGGAAATTTTGGGTGCGAGTACTTGAGTTGTTACACTTTTTTTATGAAAAAGCTGCAATAAAATACTGAATCATCATAACAACAGCTGTTAACAGGGTCAATTACAGCATATTATGTAAAACAAGCCCAATTTGACCTCAGTCTGAGTATCAAATTAGTCAAACAAAACAATATTATAACTTACCCTGGCCATCAAAATAACCCCAGTCACAGGTCCACCATATACATGGTATAAAGTGGAGCCAGATACCGACTAGACATCCGACAAGGAACGCCCACAGTAATCCCAGCGACAGCACTTTGCGTTTCTTCAGTCTGATACTTTTGACAGCTTCCACAGGGAATCGAACAGCTGTAATCAGTTAAGCGAGGATATTTACTTACATAATAGTATGAAGGTCAAATTAACAAGTTTGACAAAGTAAGAGGAGGGCGGCTTTTAGCACACCGTTATTAGTTTAGTATGCTTAAAATGTCTGCTGAGATTTTAGCCAATTAGTGTAAGTGTGTAATAATTTGGCAAATTAGCTTCATCAACTCAATTTTCAGGTTCCACTGCCACCCTGCTGCCACCCACTCTATTACCGACAGCAAAGGGAAGTGATTGATTCACATTTACATAATGAATTGCAGGACAGCAAGCAAATAATTCCCCTGAGAGAAAAACACAAACAAAAGCTGTTGATTTCATTAGTTGCAGAGGCTTTTTATCCAAATTCAGTCCGATGGTCTTTGTTCACGGCAAGAGTGATAGGAAAACTTTTGGTTATATGAAAAATGATAATACAAGTGAAGAAAATTTGTATTACAAAAATTAATGCAAAGATACACTGAAAGAAACAATGTCATATATACCTTAAACAATCATAAACGAAACATGGTTGACATCGTAAACACGTATAATTTTGACAAACACATTATACCCTAGTAATATTGGTCATGGCAATAAGGGGTAATAGCGGTGACAACCCTAAATTGTGTGTAGAATGACTTGTTTTTGTTTAGTTTTCTGAAAACAAAATTCCAAAACCATGTGACCACTTCCATGGCCTTTCCTTGCATATACTCGTGAGAGAGCTGTTATCATTAAGCATCGCAAAAAATAAAGGGATTTCCTTATTATGCACACAATATGCTGCGACTTTTCAGGCACAAAATGTCGGTTAATGAGAGTTTATTGCTGTGCAGTTATCACTGATCTAATTTATTTTTATTTTCATGCTCAACAGAAATTTGGTTTGCAATAAAAATGATTTGCACATCAAAACGAGATTGCGTTTTTGCATTAAGACTTGTTGATATACTGCAAGTGCAAGACCTCAATTAGCAAGCTTTGCAAAAAAGAGAGATAGCCAAACTTTTACCATATCAACGATGGTGAATCATACTTGAACATAAACATGTTATATGGGTACATATTATCCCTATGGTGCTAGAAATTAAATGCTGGTGGTGGCTGCATTTTTTTACACATATCATTGTTCATATAGACCTAGTGAATCAGGCGAATCAAACCGCTTTATGCTGGTCAACATAACAAGGGAAAAGGCTTGATGAGTATGAAAGAAGTAAAATTTGTCATTTGTTATTACATACATTTTATAGAGCAGCATCCCGAACCTCTTCTCTTGGTTATCTCCACCTCACCGTTTCTTATTGTCATCGAGTCAACTCCACAGACCCAGAATCCCCACATCTTGAACTGACTTACCATACCCTACAATGTTTGTTATGTGTCAAGGTGAAGAAATATCCCTTATGAACGAAATTTCAGTAGTCTGGATTTGAGATTAGATTATTTTAATCTACCATGGTCCGGCAACCCTGTCTATTCCCTATCCTGAAACATTGAACACCAGCACTTAGCTTAACCAACCTGGTTTTGTGAACTAATTTTTTTTGTTTCACAAGTGATTATTGTCAATTAGTTGCAAGGAAAATAGATATGAAGGGGTTTATCAGATAGTTTGGAACTAGGGTCACAACAGCCCTATTCAGCACCCTGGTCTCCCCGACAGCAGAGCGGCTTTGCCAAAGGAACAGACGCAACCAATCAACTTCTATCAATGGGCCAGGTCCGCAAAGTAAAATATAAATAACAAGTGACTGGCTTCACCAAACCTCCTATCGCTAAATTACAAACACACCACTCACATATCGTTGTATACTATTTCCATCATCGAGATGCTCTGTCCTGTAAACTTTCCTTGGTATAAACCACAGAAGTAACACCACAATCAATATCACGATGTCTATTGTGATGGCTCCGATCCTTGTCAGCGGCCATATTTGAAAATTAGCTGGAGGTACAACCACATCCTGTTTATAGTCGTCGGCAGTGAGTGCGTTCATTATTCCGGTTTTATTGTTGAGAAATACTGCCAAGACCAACCTACAAATATCAAGGTGAGAGACTGAGAATATTCCATACGGTTTCTGGAAAAGCGGGAAGGCAAGCTGGACTTTTTTCCCTGGCCTTTCTAGTTGGTGAGCTGATTCTCTATCCCTTAGTGCCACTTGCAGTTGATAACTCAGTAAAACAAATGTCTAGAAACTGACTCAATTATAGTATCATACTTACTTTTGCTGTGTTGTATCAGGTGTTTGGAACCCGAGGAAATTTTTGAGCGACGCTACATAGACTACATGCAAAGGATGATGAGAAACCTATTCCCTACACTTTGCTATGCAATGATAGCTCTTCACAAACAAACAAACAAGACGTTATAGAATAGACGATGGAGATAATCACAAACCCTGATCTGGTAACCCGGACAACGAACCCCCTTGAGAATTAGGCTATCGTCAGTGTCGAAATTAATTATGTAAAACTTACATGAATAATAGAAGTATTAGAAAATTCATGGTAAAGTTAGCAAGGTGATAAGCACTAGTACCCGACATGCTGACAGCAGATCAAGTGTGCTATCATCACACTGGCTGCCAGCAACTTGAGTAACTGGCTGGCTACAAGCTTAATTATGTCAAAGAGTGATTTTATTAGCCTAAGATCTCTAGTTTAAACCAATTAGTACATGTTAACAGCATCGAAAATGATCAGATGAAAGAGTCAGGATTGCAGTTATGTCTGCTAATTTAAATACTAGGGCCTGGCAAATCAAAGATTAGCAAGTCTGACATTTTTATGGAATATGCAGGTACCTCTGTTTTTGCCTGAGGCTAAATGATAGCAGCAAACAGTGAAAATTGGACGAGCAGTTAGATGACTCACTAAACTCGAATGTGTAAATACAAAACATCATGCCACTCCACATCATGCCAAAACACTTACACCTTCAATTTTATTTAATGTTACTAAAATCACGCTCAGGTGTGATAAATTCTAGGTTTGACAGGGGTACATGACTACTAACTTTTAAGATTCATTGTATGTGTATGCAGGGAGGGTGTATGTTTGTGTGATCTCTATGTAAAAACAGGGATGTTTTTTTTCTATTTGCCGTATGACATGAAAGAAATCATATGGGGTCTGCTAAGACATTGTTGTGATTCTGGCATTGGAATTTTGTTCTAATTTTTCTTTCCACTATGGTCTATACCTACTCCTTTACTTGGTCAGCTTTTACAATCATTCTCTTTTCATCTCAATTTATAGTAAAAAAACAAAACAAAAAGCTCTTGTGCCAAACAGCTCTGTGATTAGTTACAGGAAGAGGATGATGTATAAAATGGAACGTGTATTATGAAATCATGTTTGATTACAGGTTACACCAAATATGCAGAAGGTTTCGGAGAGAGAACAAATACTTTGGTATGTGACTGTTACTGTTTTAGGTTTAATTATTTTTGTCATTTTCTTATTTATGTGGTCACTGACATTTCGTTGAAAAAATAAAGTTTATGAACGATAAAGGCTGTTTTTGCTAACAGCTCAGTGGCAGTAGGTAGTTTATATTCTGCTAAACATTTATAGCCATTGATGAATTTAAAATTAATAATTTTATAGGAGTTGTCTGATTTTCTTTTCAACAAGACATGGTCGTGTAACTTCAAACACGCCACTATCTATAAAGATATTATTCTAGTATTAAGAGTTAAGTGATCTCTGATTATAATTCAGCCTCATATTGTTATCAAGAGGTGACTGAGAAAGCAGAAGTGAATCCCGTAATTTCACAGGACTATAAACCCGTAGAGAAACACAAATTTGTTGGCAATCCATGAGAATGCACTATTTTACAAGTATCCTTATTCCTGATCTCACATATGAGTACTGTGTAGTACAACTCAGCCCAGTCACTTGAGTGCAAATCATCACACGCATCAATGGGATCTCATATAAATGCTAATGGGGAAATTAGAACTATGCTACGGATTTGTGAGTTGCCACAGTTACTCATGACTTGCATATCTTTACATCACAATCTATTTGTACAATACGACGCTTTTGTGAGTAAGATTTTTGTTTTTCACACTGACGCAAGAATACACTACAAGTTATGATTGAGCTCAGCCATTGCACAACGATTCTGGCCCAAAAAATCCCAAAGAGGCAGGTGCTGGTTAATAATTCAAATAACTTTTTAAAGAAAAAACCAAGTTGCCTGGCTCAAATAGCAAAACTATCAATTAATAACAATAGTAGCATCATTGACTATGGTCTCAGATCCAGATTAAATTAGTTTGAGCATCAGAATATCGGAATTTTTCGCTTATGTATGCAAAACATCATGCGCCTATGGTTGCTGATCTGAGCTGTAATAATGTTTCGTCCATATATATAGAATATTAATAGGGAAGTTAACTGTTTTGGGGAGATTATAACCCTAAAATGAAAACTGTAAAACTACCATCTAAACTACTTACTTTGTAGGATCCTCATCAAATACGGCTCCCTCCTCTAAGTTGATAGATGTTGGCTATTCTGAGAGCCTGTCAAAAAAGGTAAATACAATGTGAATATCAGCATTCAATGTTTTCCTCTCAACAAAAATTAGTGGCGTAAATGTTAGGATTAACTGTTCAATCCTTGGATTAACAGAGCACACCTGAGCGGGATAATTGTGGATTGTGATTTATATTTGTTGTAGAAGTGACCCTGGAGCTGCTTGAATATTGCCAGTGATTAACAGCAGTGGCACAGTGGAATTAAAGGCATACCCTTGTGCATACACACCCCTCCAGGAACACTGTCTGACTATACTTATGACTTATAGGGCCTCATGTACTGTAGGTTGCTAGGCATATAATCATGACTTGCTTTGGGAGGTGATAGTGTAATGCAGTAACAGAACACAACTAAGTGGCCACAATTGTTCATAGCACACAAAACACAGATAACCTAGCAATCCACTCAGTAGAAGTACAATGATGTCAATTATCATATTTCTTTACATAACATACATAAATTTGACACACAACTTTTCTACCAAAACAAATAAAATGAATTCACAGCAGGAGGGCTGTGGTTTGACTAAGTAAGTTAGTAGGTATTTGATGTCTTCTGTATATAAAGAAAGTCATGGGGGAACACTTTGATACAGACAGTTCAAGGCCCCTGGGGTAAATAATACAGGCCTACTCTACTGCAATTTGTGCCTGTGATCTGAGCATAGACTCAATAAATTATAATTCTGTGACTCAGTAGAATGTAAAAGAACAAAAAGTGAAACTATGACCTAGTTTTGATGACCTCCAAAAAGCCAATTTAATCCATTTATCTGAGACTATAAATCTTTTAGGTTAACTCTTCTGGGTCAATGCAAAGAATCCTAGATTGATAAATTCAGTTTAAAGGACTTATCACCGAACCTCACAAGTTTGAAAAAGATACCTTAGCTTGTACAAAACCAAAGAGAAATGTGATGTAATTGGATGAAATCCCTCCAATTATCAAAGAGTTAAGAAAAGCTCCCTCATAAACAGGTTGGTTTGGAATTTCAAGAGTTGATACTGAACTTCTTGCAGAGAAATGCCAACTATCTTGCTGTCCAGTACTGTAAATTTTGATATTAACTGAAGCATCTTAATGGAAGTATTCTGTATGGTTTATAGACTGTAACTACTAGAATTTATATCTTATATAGATTATCATGTTTTCCAACAACTCAGCTGCAGCTCAGCAGCAAAGGCAGTCACATCACCAGAATAGTAGTGGTAGTCTTGTGAGGCAACTACAACAGGGATCATCTTCACACACTTTATTGTCTGGCAACAGCAGGGCAACCCTACCACCAGAGCTTGCTGCAGAGTTGTATGAAAAATATGGACTGGTTGCAGCTACAGACAGAAACACACTTACTATACCCCCTAATATTGATCATGATGCAGGTCCATCCAGACTGCAGTTTCAGCAGCAGCTACAAAACAATCAGCAGTCTCAACAAGTCAGACCCGGGTTTAGCCGCTCTATGTCTGCCCACATTGGGAGGCCAGGGAGTAGTGGCAAAGGAATGAATTTTCATCGGTATCAGCAACGGCAACCCATGGTGAATGGAAAGGCTGTTACATCCCCACACAGCGGTCATTTCATGACAAGCAACCTAGATGATGAAGAAGATGCAGTCAAAGGAGATAAAGGAGAAGGTATGGAGGAACCTGAACATGTGTTGAGTGAAACCCAGAATAAGATACCTGGTTATAACTTTGCAGAAGCGTGTCAGACGCCACAGAATAGCTATAGGTTCAACTCGACATTCAACAGGAAGGATGCAAACGATTTTGACAGTTCACTCAGTAAACTGTTTGCCTGTATGACATTGGCTTATGGCAGGTAAGAGTGCATGGTAGCTGGTAAAAGTATTTTCTCCCCACTATGCTGACAACATAAGCCTATATACAAATCACATCTAATACAAAGTTTTAAAGTGGCCACAGAGATGGAATGATGCATTTACAGATCCAAGTTCATGCATTTTTCCTTATAATTTGGAAGCTCCAAAACTGTCTTCAGTTGAATCCTAGAGCTACTTTTTTTATTGAATCATTTGGGCCTATACTCATGTTTAGTCATTGCACTAGCTCTGTTGCTTTGAACTAATTTTGTCTCTTTTTTTCAGCGCAAAAGTTGCCAACCCTAAATTCAATGCTTTTAAAGGATTGAAAATCAACACTTGGGATAAAATGAGACTTAACAACATCATCTGGAGAGAGTGGCATCTTCAATGTAAGTTATAATTGTAAAAGTTTATTGATATCTCATCGGTGGATATCTGGTCTTGACTGGTGCGGTTGTAATACAGATAAGATAACTTGAAAGCAGACTGGTATAATTGGTCTATCAGGAAAACTCACAAGCGCGGATAATAATTTTGAATATTGCGTGTACCTGTGTTGACAAATATTATCAGGCTTGTGGCATTAGGTTCTTGAACAGCATTCAAACAGTGTACCTGTAACGGTTTGTGGACTTTGAACGAGGGACAGATTGAGGTTTTGGGCCCATGGGGACAGATAACAAACCCAAAGACATATTCTAGACAATGTTGGGGGTTAAAAATGCTTGAACTGCCTGGGTCTACTTCAGTACCTAGGTATGCAATGCAATAAAGTGAGAAACTTGGTAATTATGTAAAACCTGTTGAAACCTAATAAAATCAACCAGGATTTTCCTGCTGTGACATCATAACCCCATATTTTCATATCTTGGTAAGTCTCATAAATTGATGTAATAACATGACAGTCTGTTTGGGCATGCACATCCAGAGCTTACCTCGTCTGGTTGTAGCTACTTAGATTGTGTATTTGTGGTAAAGTTTGTCAGGATTTTAAGCTGTGACACGATTTACATCCATTACATTAGATCCAGGAACCCCAGCCTTTACTAGCCTTTACTAGTTGAAAACTACTGGTACTCGAGTTTCTGGCCTTTGTATGCAAGGAGAATTCTCCCCGATGTATATGTCTGTATGTCTGAAGCCGTAGACATTCTTATTAGTTGAAGCCGGAACTTGATTGCTGGTGATTGATGGACATCATTTTTCAGGACTAATGAAAACATAAAAGCTCTTGTGTGGTTGATAAGGGGTTGACATACCATCACAGAGTAAGGATATATATCCTTACTCTGTGATACCATGTTGTAAAACCTTTCAAAGATTCAGTTTGAAGGATTCAACTTAGAATTTCTAAGATTTCCGTTATCAAAATGTGTAATACCAAAATGAATAGATGATAAAGATAGTAAATATGTGACTCACAATATTGAGAAATGCCTGGCAAAAATGCTCTGTAACTGTTTTGGAGTATTGCCAATGGCTGTTGTAAATCCTGTATTTTCCAGTTGCTATCTCAGTCTCGCCCAGTCACAACATCATAGCTTATTTCATGTATGTATTGTTTATTTTAGTTATGAGGAAACACAAGCCTATAGTATGCAGTTTCACAGTGAATATGGAGGACTCTAAGGTTCACTCAAGGCCTCAGGTAGGTATCTCAAACGAGTGCGCTCGCACCAATCAGTCCTTGCTTAGTTAGAGAGTTCTAGCCCTGTCACGCGGCTACTTTTTTTGTTTTTGGGGGTACCAAAAACGTTGACCACGTAACAAGGATAAGAGAGTACAACAATCGAATGTTTCTGACAAATGAGTTTTTTGGAAAACGGATTTTTGGCAATACTATGTTCTAAAGTCCTGCTTTGAGACGCCTGACTCGGAAGGACTGGTTATGTTAGTAAGCCCAAATCATACTCTATTATAAAAGAAGTTAGGGGTTCAACGTGGCCACAACTTATTGTAAAGTGGCGCCAGTATATAAGGATAGTTTGGAATTTAGACCTCAGAGCACTATAATTTGTTATGGATACTATGAAAGTACCAATTGTCCCCAATTCAGTGAAGTTTTGAGACACAATCCTATTATGTAAGTGATTACACATTGTGATGCTCACGTAATCAATGGTGTTAGCTTGAGGATTATAACTACAACACCAAACTAAGTCTGACTCCTTAACCAAACTTAGCTAGTTGTTAGATTTTAACTAGACCAAGTTTGGTCCTTTTGCCTGCATTCGGATTTGCTCCTGATCCTCTGATCATGTCATAGGCTTTTGCCTGTGGCGGGGCCAGTGGAGAGGAGCAACTGGAATGCAGGCAATTGGATTAAACTTGATTTAGATTTTAACACTCACATCCTCCCAGTTTATAAAGGCTATTTCAGCTGTTAGCCAGTAATGTATGATAATAATATATGTACTAAAATTTCTAAATTAATCAGCTGTGTGCGTGTGAAAAAATGACAAAGTGTATTCATTACTAAGTACCAAAGAAAGTTTATGATGAAATTTTAAAGAAGTCGATTTCAGCTGTTGGCCGGCTGTATGCGAACAATCATTGTACTAAGATTTTTAAACAAATCAGCTGTGTGCGTATGAAAAAATGACAAAGTGTATTCTTTACTAAGTACAAAAGGAAAAGGATTGACCTCAGAGCTTGTGGTTGATTGACCTCAACATAGCATAACCTCGCAAACAATAACTAGGGCCTATTGAGAGAAAGATACAATACCAAGCATCTAAGGTCATGTGTAGAGGATTTGAGTTTGACTGACTTGAAGAGTTCTTTCAAACAATAAACCTATTGCTATCAAACTATCTAAAATGCAATAATGCATCACCTATTGAATGAAGGACTTGATTGAATTTATTTTCATGACCGCTTTGCTTATAGGCAGGACCCAACACTAGGGTAACCGATATATTTTGTGATATTCTGCTCTCTTGTGGTCTGATTGAGTGTTTGAAGGCGTAGTTTTACAAGGCTTCAGTACATTTCCATGGGAATTAATATTCAACCACCATTAATGTCTACATCCATTCCGGTTCCCCTTTCTATTTTAGTCTCATTGTATTTTTCATATCCTGTCGATTTCTATATTGTTTGTAGTCAGTGGTGATGGAAGGAAAATACTGGAAAAGACAGCTGGACATTTGCTGTGTTGAATATCAGAAATGGCGAGTGTTTTACATGAAGAAAATTATGCCCAAGACTCACGCTAAGATGGGTGTAAGTAGGATAACCAACTTTGAAAAAAAAAGTCGTAGAAATAGGCGTAGGGCAAAAGAAAAAATTCAGTTTGGTCTATATTACTTATATTGCATGCATGTGCTTTAGGTGGGCTTCAAACATAAAACCATGTGGATCAGTCTTGCTTTAGAAAAAAACTGATGACGTAACTAATTCTATTTTTATTAGCATAATGAGGTCTAAAACGAGTTCAAGTCAGCCATAAATAATCCATCATCTAAAAGCATTTGTCTTGAAGATTTATTTGCACAGTATAATTTATGTTACATTTTTGGAGTTTTTGTCCAAATTCATTTCACTTAGTTGTATTCTTCATGGGTGGATAAGCTTAATAAGTTTGAGGAAATAAATTAGGCTCTTTGTTTGAAAAGTAACTAGCATTTTGTTTTAAATTGTTAGAGAGTAAAGCATGACTCTGGAACACAGGTAGCTATTGTGACTGCTTAGCTTTTTGAGAGTGAAGTGTGAAACTATGATAATTTATTACACTTACCACTGTAAACCTCCTCCACCTCCAAACCGAATCACTTTATTGTAAAAAAATACCTAACCTGTAGCCTAAGTTCTCAGACTATAAGTTGAGGGAAGGTTGCTTTATTGCAAGTCCATGCTGTAGGTGCTGATCGAAATGTTCTTGACTTGGTTATGTTATAAATCATACACCTAATAGCAGCAACAGGTACAGTTATAGCTTTAGCTATAATACCTATAGTTATAGCTATAAGTCTTATGAAACTCTTACAAAATACATTCTTCCCCAGCAAGGTTCTCTGCTATCCTTTGCAAATAAAGTTCAGATCAGGTGATACGTTTTTTTTCTGATCTGTTGGGCGTTTCCTTACTGTTTATCAGTTGTCAATTTACGCAAGATCGATTACAATCGGAAAATTGATATGGGACAATGAAATTTGGTCTACCCAGGATAATTAGACGATGCACCTTATTGTCAAAATCAGAAGTCTTTCCACCAGCGCCTTGGGTGAATGAAAATTTGAAAAAACTCAGGCAATCCGATATTCTTTTTGTTGTTTTAGAATAGTTTATTTTTATTATCTCATGTTGGTTGTTCTTGGAAAATATTAGACCCGGTTAAAAAGCAGGTTTGCTCATTATGTAACATAAAAATTCTTTTTGTTTTGAGGCTACCAAAAAAGGTTATATATATCACCCGCCCTCCAAATTGCATGCACTTTGTAGTTTGTTGTGTTCCAATAACTTTTGTCCTGACAAGCTTTCTTGAGTTTAGAAATTTGCAGTGAATTCTGGTTAGAACAAATTCACAATCACAATTAACAAGAGCTCAGCTGATACACAAATGAGAAACAACTTAGACACCACTTTAGCAACCATAACATTGGTAGGTCATGGAATGTATGTACAGCAAAGGTATATGAAAAAAGGAAGTCTATGATGGACATGCCTTCTCCCACTTTCCATACCAACCGAACAGAGCTTGAAATGACAGTCAATGATACAAGTGCTAAAATGAATACGGGGTCAATGCATTGTCATAGCCGATTTCGTACTACTGTCAGAGCATGTCAAAATATGAACTATAGGTGTTAGACCTTATTTTAAAAGGAGACACCTGGAAATGACCATAGCTTTTGATGATTACCCTTTTTGACCAGCTGGCCCATTTTCTGACCCCTCTGAACATTTAATACCACATTAATTATTTTAATTTCAGATAAACGAGTTATTAGACAGGATAGTGGACCAGGATCCCCCTAATTATTACTCAGGACAGAACCATGAGCACATGTACGGCATGGAGGATGATTTCAATCTGGATTTCTCCAATACTCTTTTCTCGACGAATCTACTCAGTCAGCCTATGTCACAAAATCACGGAGCTGACCCTAACAGTAGTAAGTCATAGCCCAAACACGTGTTCAAGTCATATTTACTATTGCATGTAGGTCTCTGAGTGAATTAATTCTTTTAGCTTGAGTATCATCAAAAGGAAATCGGTATGAAGACCCGGGGCTGATTTAATAAATTAGGGGCAGACACATGTTAGGTACTCACACTAAATTGGCTCTGATGATCAGATATACATGACGTGATTAAAATGCAGTCTCGGTATCACTGTGAAGTCACGTTCTGGGTCTAGTCAGTTGTTGGTGGGCATCACTCTCGCTCGGTATTGTCCTCTTTATCCCTTTTTCACCATCATTATTACATATTGTGTTGGAGTTATAAAATTTTTCATTTGATTTGTGCAGTCAGCACTAAATTTATACTGTCTGCATCCATGAAAGATAAGATAAGTCAGGGCCCAATACCACAATAGAGGCATCGAGGCCTAAATTTATAACGGTTAATGACCCATGATGTATCATCATCATCATTTGCAGTCCTTCGGTTGACAACGATGACTGTTCTATGTTTTCGGTTGAATGACTGTCCTCCATGATTGACAATCCAGCGCTTTGGACTGCCAGTCATGCGTTTTCATGTCTCTCCGCTTCATGTTTCTCTTAGTCACATCTTTAAATCGGAGTCTTGGTCTACCCTGATTTCGCTGTCCCATGATGTATAATTCAGAGAATTCAACTATAGTATGTGACACTAGGTGTGACCAGAATATACTGGTACTAAGCTAGTGTCACAAACACTGCCTCTTACTGTTACCCAAAGACCAATGCATGTTATAGTCAGGCAGTTACTCTTGATCACAGAGTAAGGATATATCCTTACTCTTGGTTATGATAAAGTTATGTCAGATTTGCATGGTAAAAAAATTCAATGCTTCACTCTACTTAATGCTATACAAGGCTGACATATCTTCAATATTAGTAACTGCCTGACTATAACATGCATTGGTCTTTGGGCATTTGATATTTCTGAATTATGTTGTGGCAAAGTTTTAATTAAGAGTTGCCTTTTCATGTGCTTATTTTTTGTTAATTTTGCAGTGTTTCACTCAGATTTTATGCAGCCAGGTCTGGGAACATTGCAGCCGACACTCGAAGATCTGACTAGTATGGATACTGTGGAACCATTTCAAGGTTAGCTTATTCTCATATCCAACCAGACAATGTGAATGAAAGCAAACAATTTCACAAATTTATCAACTAAAAATCTGTTTACATGACTAGGGACCTGCACATTAATTATATAATCAGGTCTATGCCATCATCCTTGCTTTCAATATGATCATGATGGAGTCATGATTATGTCATATGTTGAACATTTTTTATCACAAACACAAACAACATAATGCGCTGATTTGAGCAAAAATGTGATCATGTTCATGCTGAAACTGAATAGAATAATGTTGTATTAAATCCTCTCCGTCGAATCCCCCAAACTGTCTCCCTCGTAGAAGTAGGTTTTCCAGTGTGCATCTCTGTAAGCGTCTACGTAATTAAACTGATAACTAACTTGTTTCTAGATACAACCAAAGATCAAAATTTGAAAGGTACGAATAATCACCTGGCACTAGAACAATTTTGATCCAGTTTACCTGCATTTGGAGTTGCTCCCCTTCTACCTGGATTTATCAGTAGAGGGGAGCAACTCCAAATGCAGGAAAATGGGATCAATCTTGATCTAAACCTGGTACTGGTTTGAAGTGATACAGCTATATCACTCTCTTCTTCTTGTTTCTTGGCTATCTTTGGGTATTGCCCAGTGCTCAATGTGATCTCCTAAACAACGTCCACAAAATAATACAGTTTTCTGCACATATACACTAGTTTATTAATTGCAATGATGTCGTCATCGTCATGTATGATTTCTGCCCTCGCTATAACTCAATACTCGTGTCTAGTCTGTTCTCACTGTAAAGTAAATAACTCACTATGATTGCCCCTTATTTCCTGGATATATGTTTACAAACAAGTTATTTGTTAAGTGTTAACCATAAACATATAATTTTGTATGTTTATGGTGTTAACAAACCTGACATTGAGATGGTTTAAAGATGATATGATTGTATTAGTCAGTAGTATATATAGTTTGGTTGTTTTTCAATGGTGGGGAAGCTCTCCTCTCCATCAAAACCTCCTGGAGAGTCCTGGATCGCCTAACACCAGTTTAACCTAACAAAAAAGATTGATAGCTTTATATTATTTAGGCTTGACATGCAATTTTTTTACTTCATGCCTACGATTGTAGATTGGTGTGTTCAGAGAGTTGCTTGGTTCGTTTGAAGCTTGAGAACCCTTCATCTTTCTGTCAGCTGAGATTGAATGTTTATTGTTTCTGTTATATCATCCAAATATGTGTATATGTAAGACCCACACATCTTTCCACTGTGTTTCCCTAACTAAAGAGTTAATTCATTGTCTAACAAACTTCATCTCTAACACTCAAATGCCCAGCTTCTATATGGATTTTCGATCTTGATCTTGGTTGATTGAAAATATTCACAACGATACTTTCCTTTTTCAGATTTGTTGAGTGAGGCTTTTGGATGGAACAATGGCAGTATAGGGTTGCCTTCACATTTTTCTGGTTCACTCGGTAACTTACCCTCGGTCTATGAACCGCAGAAGCCTGGTGAGTGATATATTTTATATCTTATCTAGCTACCTTCACTAGGCATTACACAGTCCATTGATATTACCATATATACAGCACAGCGTAACAGAGCCATATATTACATTATTGTGTAGGGGTGCTGCTGTATGTTTTTAAGGATGCCCTCATAAAACGAGTCGTGTACCTGAAGATCATCAAAAAATTAATGCTTAGTTTTTAAAATTTCCCATAGAGAGACTTGGATTTTACGCATTCACTTCATATAATATAAGCGCGTATAATGGTTTTATCTAGCTCGTCAAGCATGTCAAGACAGGCTAGGTTAATATCATAAGAAATTCAGATTATGGTTGTCTTCTCATGCCATTGTAACTTGAGATTTCTTTTTGTTACTGTTCATTGGTAACTATATAATTTCTCATCAAAGTTTTGTCCGTACAGTGCCAGGAATCTAGTGACATCGATGTAATAACATTTTTACAGGCACCACACATTCACAAAGTGCTGGATTACTATTACAATCCAATCAGCAGCTGAATCAGGTTCAGAACTTTACCGGCAACAGTTCTTTCATGTCACCGGCAACCTCTACAGCACAAAACACTAACAATTATTCTCCAGTACAAGTCATATCTCAACAACAACAACAAATGCAACATACACAAGTCCAACATCAGCTACAACAGCCACAGCCTATGCAACAGACTAATGTTCCAGCTACATACACGATGCTCGTGAATACCGCACCTGGAGTGGCTATAAATAAGCAACCTGACAGTAACAATGTATTTCTTGCATCATCATCTGTTGATGGCAATCAGCCAGGTAGAACTGCTGTGTGGAATAATTCTGTATCTACCCCCCACACTGCTGCTAATACAGGAACAGGTGGTCAGGGTGGTAACATCATACAGATACAGAGTGCCATCGTGACACCCCAACAGCAGAATCAAGAGTTTATAAAACCAAAGGTGGGTGCACTTATTTCAATGGCATGTAGTCACACACTTGTTGATGAGCGTCAGCCCTGCCACATTTGATATAATCTGAGGTATAAGGTACAGTGAGCTTTTGCTACATCGCGGTGACTGGATGCTAGCTAGCACCAATTTCCTAGCTGAGGTGGGAATTAACATAGAGTTCTGAGGCCAAGTTTATATTTTCTGTTCCCAAAATTAGCTGCTTCAAGCTTTATTACTCCTGAAGAGTAGAGTTTTGTTATTTGGCATCACCGCTATTGAGCAATTGAGCAACCTAACTTGCCAGTTTGTGATATTAAAGCTCTATTTTCTCAATGACATTATGTTGAATATTTCATTATCGACTGAGCTGAATATATTCAAATAGACCAGGCTGGTTGGGGTGCCTGGAGTTATCCTCTGTTCAGCAAGATTGATTCATGTGCAGACAACCCTGAATTCTGAACCAAGCATGTACTGATCATTCTAGCCTTTTCTAGCCTGATTCTAGCTACTAGCAA
Source organism: Membranipora membranacea (assembly GCA_914767715.1). Classification (NCBI taxonomy): domain Eukaryota; kingdom Metazoa; phylum Bryozoa; class Gymnolaemata; order Cheilostomatida; family Membraniporidae; genus Membranipora; species Membranipora membranacea. Next base: position 17,221,915 of record OU612068.1, read on the forward strand.
GAGGGCGCAGTTCTGCAACTGACTCTTATAACCAATGCTACTTATAATTTGCAGATATCAAGTCCAATAAGGAAACCTAGAGCCATTGCTCCCAAGTCCACAACCTCGGCCAGTCCAGCTCCTTTTCTCGCTCAACTACTCACAAAAAACTCATTTACTGGAAATCTCAATGCAGCAGTAACAGCGCAGTCCAAATACACTTCAGTACCTTCAATACCCAGCTCTTCATCCACTCATCAAAGGGTATGTTATTATCTTATCTTTTAATATTTTGTTGAGCTGATTTTAATTGTCACAGTTTACTAGCCGGCAAAACCTGTCTAAAATCAATGTTTTAAAGACACAGCTGTATGTTGGTGTATGTTGGTTAAAGCCATGTTTTAAAAATCTTGTACATGTATATTGCTCGCTCACATTGATTTTCAGAATTGTTGTCTCTTTTCGATATTTGGTATAAAGTTTTAAGCGTCAGATTTTGCAGATGTACGTGTTTTCCTCCAATAGGAGCAGGTCAAGCAATAATTGCTTCATGGTTAAATTACCCCTTCAAAAACTAGCATCTTAGCTTTTTGATTTAGGGTTGTCTGCCAGCACAAAAAAAGGGGCAACTCCATACAACAAGACCTGCTTTGTAAATAAATATAATAGCAAGATTTAGTTTCGAGTAAAATCACTGTCTTCTATGTGCCCCCCCCCCCCCCGAGATTATTAAATGGACAAGTGTTGCGGTTGGTGTTTTCTTCCACACCCCCTCCATTAAAAACTGCCATGCCTATGTATCAAAGGAGAATGTATTTGATAGAAGCAATGAGACACTTATGTCATATTCAAATCAGGTCATGTTATATCATCAACAATACTTCTGTAAAACGATGCCAACCCCCTTTGGTAAAACCACAGAGTAAAGTTTTCGAACTGTTTCATAATAATGATGAAATAGTCCGATATTTTGCCTCTTATCAACAAGCCCAGCTGTCACAAGGCATTGTTTTTAGCTATGACTGATTAGATGCCTGGCTGGGCTATAAGTTTATCATTAGCTGAGAAATGTATAAGTTATAAGTTTTTTGATAAGTTATCCCCCACCATCATTAATAGACCTTTCTGGACATGCGTTCTGCTTTGACCCAGAGACTATCGATTTCTATAGCAAGGAGTAAAAGACCTTGTCTATAGTCTCTGTTTGACCTTCTTTTGCTGAGGTTTCAGTTTGTCAATGCTGTCATGTTGCTAACAGTGATTTTTGGGAACTGTGCCAGAATTTTGTCAGTGCCCACAAATGTTCCTATAAGGGCTGTCATTCTGACCGCATGGAGAATCATGCCTCTATCTCGTGACCAGATGTGTTAACAGGAATAGGTGGTCCCCACTTGACTTACTCATCACTCCTGGCATTATAATGTTATTGGGATCGGTCATTGCCATTGACTACCTTGAAACTGATTAACCAAGGTTTATATTCATAGATCAACCTGATTAGGTAGGATGCATAGGCTGATGTTGTTGAAAACCTCGAAAAAACTATTTGTTGTGTTGGTGACCACAATTATGACATGGATAGAGGGATTTTTCTACTGCATGTCATATAGTTATTTCAGGGTTTGAGCGATGCTCTTTTCTTGAGGCCCAACGGCCATAATACCAAATCCTACGGTTTAGAACACAGGATGAGCGGCTGACCTTCTCATATTTTACTTTTGTAAATTTGCAATTAATTTTCTTTATCTGCACCATCACTATCAAAGCAAGAAAGTTAGGAGGCAACAGGAACAAGCCATGCTGCTCTAAATTTAGCAGTCATTACGCATTTGCACTCAACTTACTGTGACCCTCAGCGTTTAATGACCAGCGACAGTCAAAACAGGAGCTGCGTCAACATGCCAACAAGGATCAAATAGGATTGGCAATCATGAGTATGGAGCTCTAGCAACTAAGCTATTCATGATCCTCTATCTCCATTACGTTGTAGTTGCTTCTTGGTCTCACATGTTGCAAACTCATTCCTCAAAACTCTCTTATAGTGATTCTGATTTTTCTCTTTAGATTCTTGTACCAGACCTCAGTACTCTGACATCAAACGTTCCCACAGCAGATCAACCAAAAATACTGTCTCCACAAGGTACCCAATTCAGCATGCAAAGTAAGTTATGGCAGCTCTTAGCTAATAAGTATTACTACTATCACTACTCGATTCACTATTGTTTTCAGTTGAACTCATTTTTTGTTAAAAGTACAAGGTGCGACTCCAAGCCTATTGAATAGCTACCAGGATCCGCATTCCTTGAAAGTCTGATGAAAAGATTTGCGAAACTGTTTATCAATTTCGATGCTTTGTTGCAAAACAGATTTTGTGTTTATGTCAAATTCTGCTTTTACCTGCTTGAGGACATGTGTGTGATTTCAACACAAACCAGCATAAAGGTAGTACATTATCGAATGAACTTAGTCATGCGATTTGACAAAGTCATATTATATAATTCGTTGCCCTCGTATGCAACGGCCTTGCGATTGTCCACCGATAACTCGTCCATTGCACCAGGCTTAGATCTAGTACATTTTGAAGGTTTTGTAAACAGGCCTACTTTGGCATCCTTCGTTATCATTTGACCGAAGATACTAAATTCTCCTTGATAGTACCCATCGGCCATCGCCCTAATAACGATTAGAACATCCAAACGCATTCGGAATTGACCTTGATAATTATTAATGGGTCGGTGATCATTCGCATTCTGCATGGTAAAGCCTCAATGACCAACGCTTCTACTTCTAGTAAGGATGATGTGAATGTTTTTATTGTAATGACCTCAGTAAAACATTGGAAGATGTTGGCAGACCAAGGGGCAAAGTTCAATCTTTTCCTATGCAAAGATATCTTTTAGTTGAACTTAAACAGTACTCAAAGTGAAAATGAGTGAGAAATGTTTTTCCTGATGACGCAATATAACGCTAGAAAATGTAGATCAAAGTTGGCCAGGGTTGTACTGTACTTCGTGAAGTCACATATTTTTTAATTGTATCATGTGCCTTGCGCCTGATAGAAGCCTGATGGGAGGTGTAAGTTATTATAGTCTTTGTCTAGCCGGTACTAGGAGGGGCGGAGCTTAACTAACTCATCAATCTCTTTGTGCGGTGAGCAATGATTGTTTCCTCATCCATACAGCAGCCACCCCACTATTGTAACATGCACACAAAGCATGTACTGTAAAGCATAATGCCAACTTCTAGCCTGTTGTTATCGTTTGTTTACAGCATCAAAGAAGGCTGGTGCACTGACGTCCCTCAATTCATCCGAGGTGAGTAAGGCTGCGTAGTATCGCGTGAGCGTGGTATAGTGTTCTAACAGTAACTGTGATGATTGGAAGTAACCACAATGCTGTACTCAGTAACACGACTGTAACATAGGCTGTGTTAGCTTGTAGTTGTAATGCCACACTCAGAGGCATGTCAGTTAGCTAATGGTCACTTATCTGTGTAGTTGGCTAATTTATACTTAGTTTGTAAATTGAGGCAAAACAACCAATTTTTAATTAAAAACCGGGAGTGCAATAATCATGGTGCGATTGAGGGTGTGGGAGAGCCGGGCTAGCAATCACGCTCAGTCTCTGGCCTCACCGCTGGACAGCACACCCCAAAGTGGTGTTACGGTAGGTCTTATTATTTATCTATGATTTTGTGAAAACAATTCTGTTTACCAGAAGGAAATTTTGATCTTTTCACACTCGTCCTATATAAAATTACCATAGATAGACCCTTGTCTGTGAGTGATATACATTATATTAAAATTAAATTGAATCAAATAAGTTGAAAGACTGATTGTTACATAGGTATATCTGTGGTAGCTTGGTGTTGACATGCAGTTTCTGTAAACCTAAGAAATAAGTTAAATTTTAAAATACGTCGAACAATATAGGGAATACCAGATTTTTAAAAAACCTGTAAACTATTCAACACCACTCGGTTGTGTTGTTGTTGCCATGAAAGATGCTCCAGCAGCTTTTAATTTAGGATTGTTATTTATAACATTATTAACTTGATGGCAGCTGGAACCATCTCATCTTGGCCACTCCATCCAGTGTTTCTCCTGTAGATTGAGACCAGTGATACAGTTATCTAAAGTTTTTAGCCATAAAATTGCTATCATGAAGATCATTTGTTGGATTTTTTTGCTTTCAAAATAAGGGTGCCCTCCAGTGCAAAAAATGGTTTCACGTAAAAAAAATTATAAATAATTCCCTGTTTGACTTGAGCACGCTAAAAACGTGGCGGTTTTTATAATAAAACTTTGCTGTAATGAAATACCTAGTGATGTACTTTTCCACAAATGCATGCATTTGTTGTGCATGTCAGAAGAATGTCACCGACAAACCGCGGCAGTTGAAAGAGACTTCATAGAACGGATCATTAATTATCTTTTCTTACATTTGATACAGGTTTTCTCACCTCCTAGAGCAACTATAGCGTTATCAGATAACATCGACTCGTCCCAGACAAGCCCTTCCGCTCCCGGCACGTCACAGGGAGGATCGACAGCGGAACAAAAAAGACGTAGTCACATCAAGAATGGCTTCGAGACCTTACAGAGCCTTGTACCGGCACTTGCCAATAACCCTACTAATAAGGTAATTATGTTTGATAGTATAGCACTCAGTAGAACACAATGGCAGAATTTTGCTGCGCCAAATTGGGGCCATGTTAGACATGGTACCAATATTATTTTGTTTCACCATTGGAATGATACACACTCTTCAGGGCAACACTGGATAGGGCTGATTGTCTGAGTGGCTATGGCCACGTAGTCTCAGTTTCGTCAACTATTTCTTCTTTGATTGGTTAGGAGAGGGAGGCAAAAATAGATCCTACGTTTGACTTTCTTATAGTCTAATAACAATTACAAAAAGCACGCTGATACCAAGCCAATGTGGAAGCAATTAGTGCATGTGGCCATTAGCTAGGATTACTATTCCGGACAGGGTAGCAACATAACATGTTGTAGAAGAAGGGGATAAGGATCTGGCAGATCTAAACTAGCTATCCTATGCCACTGGCCGTACTTAAAGTGCCCCAATCCTATGGAAAATATGACGTGTGTAGCCAAAGCTTTACTGAGCCACCCCTCCTATGTTCTTATTATTCTCTGATCTAGCATAACTAGCTAGTATAGAAGGTAGTAGTATAGTAGTATAGTAGGTAGTTGAGATATTTTGTTTTTCATTAACAAATATGTGGGGAAGTGCATAAATATGAGAGTTACCTTAGTACTGGCATATTGGAAATTTGGAGTTGTCTACTGCATGCTCATTTCAATTTGGACAAAAGGTGAATCTGATCTCACCACTTGTTGCTTAAAAATTTTCGAAATAGAAGCATAATTGAGAAATGAAATTTCCCCAGGTGTGAATTGGCTAATATTATTGAGGGTTTTATTTATATAAGTATGTTATATAAGTTTATATTGTTTACTATCTTTTGACAAAAAATTCATCTTGGTTTTTGCCCTCAGATTAAAATCAAGTAGAATAAAGTACATTGCTGGCGGCATTATTGGTACAAAGGTGTCAAAATGGGCAGTGTTTAGTAAGTTCAGTGCATTTGTCCAATGAACTCACTCATTGAAATGACACAACGTCTGACATGACAGCTGCCCAGGGTCAAAAACTGAGCGATGCACGAAACAGACTGTACCGGCCAGTAGGTTCAACTATGTGATTTGTTACATAATGATGTCTGGCCGGCTGGTGCAGACCAGTCTAGTCTACCATCACATGATGCATGTTACATTCTCATGAAACCTTCGCGTGATGTTTTGTGGTCAAGACTGAGGATGAGTTTCTTCCGAGTGAGCGCTTCACTTGTCCTTGTCCAGCAAGAGGACATCTAATTAATCTCCACCCCTATGGTAATTCCAACGGGGGGGGGGGGGGGGAATGGATCAAACTTGATCTAGTTCCAACCCATCAAAGCAGGCTACCTACTACTGATATTGATTAGAGACATAGACTCAATATATTAGACTTATATATATTCAGTCTATGGTTAAAGAGCTTAAATTTTACTGCGTTGAGAAATCCTTACACCGAAAATAAAAGTCTCAATAATTTTTAAGATAACCCTGAATTAAAAATAATCAGGCTTGCAAAAAAGATTATGTCGGTCAAAATAATGATGTGATGTGCCAAAAATACCATATCCAAAAATAAAATCAAATTCCTCAGTCCATTGAAAACATTGCCTTTTCTATAAAACTGTTAGCCTTGTAGCGCGGCTACTAAAAAATAAGCCGCGTGACAAGGCTATAAAACTGAAGATCGAAATTCATTAAAATTTTGGATTTCGAGAAATTTTATGGACACTATAAGGGTACCTGTCCTTATGGCTGAATGATCTACTTTCAGGAATTTTTCTTTTAGTGGATGATATAACTATTGAGGCTATAAATTTGATTTGAGGCTATAAATCAAATACTGGAACTTTTTTACTGTTTGAGGTCAATAACAAGTGTTGAAAATGGAATTAAAATTTTACCTTTCCCACCACACCAATGACTACTCAAAAACACTAATGAAAATTAAGTAATTATTTCATATAGTTTTAGTCTAATAAATTGGACTGCACCTGACACAACTAAAAACTTTGCCCCCCCCCCCTTCCTTTCCGTTCAACAACTCGACACAGCTCCGCTGCTGTATTTTATATGTGCCAATGCGTTGCTGCCCAACAATGCATTAGTAGGCAATGAATTTTATCTGTTGTCTACGGGCTATCCTTTTCCCTCCCATGTATTATTCATCTTGAATAGTGCGATTATTTCGCATTTAATGCGATTATTTCGCATTTTCCCTTTTTTATCTATTATGCAGAAAATGTTGCTGCAAGAATAATTACACAATAATTGTATATTCTAACAGTAACTTATTCTGTGCCTATATCTTTTTACATATGCCCATGTGATTTTTAAGGGAGAACCTGTCATCCGATTGTTTCTGTTTATAGGTGAGCAAGGCTGCCATGCTAACTAAGACTGCTGACTTTGCACTGAAACTAAAGACAGAACGTCAACAGATGCAAGAAGAAGCAGATTTACTGCAACAAGAGATTGATGCGCTCAACACTGCCATCAGGTGAGTAAAGAAAGTTATTCTTCTTCTGAAAATTTTCTCATATTAAACGGGGGGGGGGGGGGGGGGGGTTATTAACTTGATATTTGGATTTGTTTTGATAGAAAATTCCTAGTGACCAACATTCTGTTGACATTCCGACACCATCAAAAATGATCTATGAGCTACTATGGTTTATTATCAAAACAAACTTTGATAGTTGCGATTCTTGGGTGAAAGAATAAATGCCTCAATACTTGGACATTCGACAGTTTTAGGGTCGTATCTCTCAAAATGTTCAGTCTATGGCAAATGATCACGGAATTTTTTAGTCATTTAACATTTATTTCACATTATAATGATATAACTTTGTGTACCGGTTTGCTGTTTCAGTACGTGTCAATGCCAGTTGCCAGCTACTGGAGTGCCAGTAACTCAACAGCACAGCGATCAAATGAAAAAAATGTTACACGCTTACATCAAAGACAGAACAAACCAAAACTGGAAATTTTACGTGTTCAGCCAAATGGCTACGCCTCTATTCGATTCATTTAACGGCATCGTGTCAACAGCTAGTATCGAGGAGCTGTACAGGACAACACAGCTGTGGTTAGATCAGCATTGCTCTCTACCTGCTCTTCGACCAGGTGAGTTTCTGTGTGTTACCCATAAAAGGGAGTATTTTTATATCTATGGTGCTACCTTAGGCATATATAATAGATTATTATAAATGTTTATGGTGTTACCTTATTGCGTTACATTATAATAAAAATGCTTAGTTGTGTGAAAAATTCAAGCTGTAAAAAATTTACATTAGCTTTTGATACGATTCTAACCTTGGAAAGACCACCATCAAGTATCGGTGCAACAGAAAATGTGAAACTATTCAGCTACAACTAAAAATGAAAAAATAAAGACCAAAAAAATTACGTGTCTCTTATAACAAAACTGGTGATTGCCAACAATTTCATCCATGCGCAGCGCTCGAACCAAACCAAACCAGTTTGATCGATCGTGCCTTGAAATTTTGACGGCACATAGTTCATAGGAATTGTTATGGCATTTCTGTAGTTTTATAATTTATTGTTGGCTATTATTGTAATTTTAATGGATTACTCTCTCTCCGTATTTGGAGGTGTTGTTCGGGAGTGTGCCAAATCAGCCAATCATATTTTGATATAATAGTTACTGGCACATTCCATGACGTACCATTATAAAAGTGGAGAATCCGGCTTTGAGTTTAATTATCAATCAATTAACCTATCTAACCTTGAACTTCAAGGGGACCAAGTTCCTCTTCTGTACAATTCTTTCTTTCATGGGTGTTATAAAGGCCTCCAGGACCCCCCCCCCCAACCCTACCATACGCTCCCCAGATGCAAGGCTTTTATCTGAAGATTATTATCTTGATTTATTATATTATTGTGATATTTTGATATGTGTGTGTTTGACAAAGGTCATGACTGCTCAATATTTTTAATTTGTATTTTTAGCTGTGTCAAACTCGCTGAGGACCATTGGTACAGAAACCTCCATTTTGTCTGATCCGCAATCCTTTCCGGAGCAGGCCAGACACGCAGTAAACAACTTACAATCTACCTCATCACAGGCTTCAAACTCTTCTACCCAATCAGGGTCGGACTTTCATAAGATCAACAACGGCTTGTAGCATTAGCTTTTATCCTCTCAAAGAGGAGAAACCCACGATAACAAGGCATAAAATGGGGAGATTTCTAAAGTTATCTTGCGAAGCCAGAATATATCTGGTCTGACATGGTCAGTACGCATTAGTAGCAGCAGGGGGGGGGGGGGGCTGAAGTTATCATAAGTTAGGAGTTTTCTGTACTGTCATCTTAATATAAATGAGTAGACAACTCCTTTCAGTTGTTACCATTAGTATTGTAAATACCCTCCCAAATTTGAAATCTCCTTTTGAATTCATGGTGTTGTACATGGTGATTTGCTTGGCTGTTTATTTAAGTCAGTGTCATTGAATGATTGAGATGCTCACATGGTGTGTAGATGAATTTTATAAAATCACATAGTTTTTTTATTGAGATATCATGATTGGAGTTATCCCTCATGTAATGAGTGTTATCTATTATATATACAGTGTATTTTGACTGTCCAATTCTTAGCGGTCATTATTTTTACATTGTCGTGTTCTGTTCACAAAAGCTTGTGCTAGCTGTAACTTTGCTGTGGCAAGAGTAGAAGAATTTGCATGTCATTATCTTGACAGATGCTATTGAAAATGGCCTCATTTTCAGAGCTAATACATATTTTTAAGATCAGTATTTTTTGCGGTGCCAATTTTTAATGACATACATAATGTACTGTTAACCTTACAAGCACAGACAGACAATGCACTTTATCTCCTGTCTATATAATTAACCAGATCAAACTCTACCATATATATATATTTATATTAATTTCCTGTTATTGAATTGAGATCCGCAGTGTTGTATTCGTAGGATAGCATGGATGTAAAATAACATCTCATTTTGTCAGATACATATTTGTAAATGTTTGTATAAAAAAAATAGTTGTAAAGGCATGTAATGTCAATTCATATCAATTTTTCAAATATACTATTCATTTTCCATGTATCTATTTTTGAAAGGTAATAAATAATAACATGAGTGGCAGATTAGATAAGTGGTAGATAAGCTAGAGCTAGAGAGGTTTAAATCTTGGTCCTTTGGTCATCAATTTGGTTATATCATTTGTCACTGTATGTAAGGCCATTACATTTGATTACTCAAGCTCTGCCAAAATATCACCAACTCTCAACATAGATAAGCTCATTTGTCAACTAAAAACTAAAGAAAAAAGTACATAGCATCATAGATTTGTGTACTCTTAGTTGTATTTTCAATTATGAGGTTTAATTAAGACCACGCGTCTTTGAGAAGAGCAAGTGGATCCCATTTGCCTGGATATCAGGTCGCTCCCATTCTAATGGTAGACTCCCTGACAGAGGATAACTCTTACTGTAACATAACTGATGGGAACTCATGACGGAGATCTCATACCTGGGTCGAGGGGGCGCAACTCACAATTCAGATAAATTGGATCCAACCGTATCTAATGTTACATCAATGAGTTAATTAGAGCATGTGAGGGATTAAATTCTGGTCTCATCTATATACTTGTTTAGTCATCTATGAGAATGTTGCGGGTGAACGTTTCCTGATTATCTTTGCACCCATAGAAACACAGGAAATTATTCTTTTTGAGAACTCAGCTTCTCTCATTGAAATCTGAGTGTTTAAAATGTAAATTATACATTCTGCCTTTACTGTCATGTTGTGATATATATTATAACAAAATCAATACACCAATGAGAGGACTGCGGCAGCGCCTCACAAACTTTGTCTTGTTTATATCATGATTAATACGGGATTGATTTACGGATGCATGCTGTCATATCTGTATTTTCTTTAGAATGCACTCAACTAGTAGTATTTACAGTTAGTGGCAGGAATTTCAAGCTAGTAGCACTCGAAACTCAAGTACACCATTAGATCTCAGCCACCTGAAAGAAAAGGCCGCAGTAGATGTGGAGAAAGTCACAAAGCTTGTAGCAAACTTCAAGAAAATCAGGTACGTTATCAGAACTGTTGTTTTTGTGATAGGACTAAGTTGAGTATTGATGGTGTAAATTGTGGGGTTGACAACATAACCGACCTGTTGTGTGAAGTAGGAGTCCAACTCCTTACGCCTACATACTGATAATGAGGTACTGCTCCTGTCCTGGTTGTTTGAACTCTGATAGGTTAGTGTGCAACATTCAATTTACCCCGTCTCGACAAGCTTTGTTTTTTTCCCCCTACCAACAAAGATTGTCGGATCTTGCTTCAGACCTTTAAGAAAAAATTGTTGTCCCCTCCTACTACGCTGGTAAAACTTTCATTAATCTGGGTCGTTATATGTTTGCTTCCCTTGCGTAATATCGAACCTTGTGAAAAGTGAAGACAGACATGGATACCCCGAAACCCCTTTATAATTAAAATCTACCTCAAATTTGAGTGTGGGTCCATCAACAGTTCAAACCCTTTTATGAGAAACATTTCCCGCTCCCAGACTAGCTTTGTCGCGCGGCTTCTTTTTTGTTTTGGGGACAAAAAGGTAGCCGCGTGACAAGGCTACTCCCACACACCTGTAAAGCCCCAAAGTCAGTCTACATTCAATTACACCTAAAAGTGGGAAGCAAAGTTAATGATAATCAATGATTTCCAAATAATCCTTTATTTCTAAATTTTAATCATACTAATTTCGGGAATTATCTGGTCACACAGGTATATTGGCTATTTATAGCTCATAATCATCTTTAGATTGCCATATACATACAGGCAACTATATCATTTCATTGTACTTAATTGATCCCAACTGAATATCGAAGGTCTGTTATTTTCAAGGTTTCTGGGGAATTTTCAAATTAAAATTGATTATGATGGTAAAGGCCATCACCCAGTATTTTTAGACCTAACAGAATTTGCTCAACAAACTTTGACCTTATTTCCCTTTTTCATACAGTTGGTTTTGTGTCAAATATTCATATAGACCATTGGGCTTGGCTCATTGTCATCAAGTATATATAAATGCCTGTAGTAAAGGCTGACGATGACCATGTGGGCACGACTTCTCATGTGGGGTTTCCTTACAGTGTGTATCTAGAGAGGGTGGATACCCCTCCCACCCTCCATGGTGTATCTTTGCACACACCTATATTATTTTTACCTTTAGCTAATCAGAGACATTGCGAACTTTCCATTTAAAAAGTGTACACTTTTTCTAAACACCGCACTCGCAGCAGGGCACTAAGTATTTAGCCATGATATTTTTAAATTCAGTAGATAAAAATAGCTCTAATTATCACAAAATATCTGGAAGCCTAATTGCAGACCTGCCGAGCAGCCAATAAAATATTGGAAAAGTCACGGTCAAACAAAAAACATGACTTCCTGCAAATATATATCCACTTTCATCATCACATCTCTTTTATTTTGTTTAAGTCTCACACTAACGGAACATGTATAAAACAAAAAGTTGCTCAATTTGCCCGACTGCAGTATTGGATAATTGGAACACATGCACTATCGTCTCATCTTAGCGATGTTGTTAGGTAACTGCTGTTGCAATTTGATTAGTCCACTTTTCCCATGTTTGTTTTTGGCTCTTGCATCGAAGTATTGATTGGATAATTGCTTGTTTTAAGATAATTAATTTCAAACAGGGGATAATGACAAGATAAACATTGATATAAGAGCTGCAAATTCTAATTGGTCTCAAAATTAGCATTTTGGTTGGGTTGTGTTGAGAGACAGAATTGTCATATGATGAGCTCACTGAATTAGATTCTTCTCTTAGAATGGAAATAGTATCATAGCGTTATACAGTTAGGACACTAAACACAGGGACCCATCTGACTGTTATCTGATTGGCTGTCCCTAGTAGCATGAATAATTAGCCTGAGAAATTGTCTTGTTTACAAAATTGCAAACAGTAATTATACCCCATACAGTGTCGATGATTAGGGCATTTCTAGATTGCTACTAGGGACTGGCTATTTTTGCAAGCCCTTTGTTTTGCAAAAGAAAGCTAATGATGCTATTCCAGATATGGAATTCAATGGATGAGCTATATTGAGGCTACATGGATATCCAGACCATCAACATTCTCAAGGCATGCAATACACTGTTGGTAATGATGACAGTTGATGCAGAAACTTCAAGACCTTAGCTTAGCCTGGACAGGCTGTCTGAGGTCGGAGCCTGTCCAGGCTACCCCAAGCTCAAGGGAGGAATTTTGTAGGAAACATTCAAGCTAGATAATGACAGGCCAAACATTGATGTAAGAGCTGCAATTTGGCTGGACTTGAATATTTAGCTGTTGTTGTATTGGCTAAGTGAGATGCAGGACAAGCTGTAGGAAGTGTTGTGTCCAGATCCTTTTGTACTACTTGGCCATTGCCTACCTACGTACACTACACCTGTCCGCTAAACCTGTATTATAGACCATCAGGAAAAATGTTACTCTCTATGGCATGACCAGTTTCAATTAGCCTTTCTAAATTTTCATACACACAACCACAAATTTCTAGTTTGACAAATCTTCTTTTGAGTGACATGCCATGACACGACTTTGGTAGCTTGTAATATGTAAGATACTGTTTGATCTGTATTGGTTTATTCTTATTGGATGCGATATTTGAGATGACATTTCCATCTTGAAAGTCAGTGAATATGGAGAGTAATCTCTTTGATCTCCTCCTTTTATTATCTGTGCTGTCTGCTATCAAGCAGGGTGAATAGTCAAGCAAGGTCGGCTATCATGCAAGGTCGTCTATCAAACACAAAAATGTACAAGTAAAGATAACTCTTCAGTTCAACAAAAACAAGATAAATGTATGCGATATCTCGTGTTGACCAATTTAAACAAGAAAATCTATTAGCAACGCTCTTTACGTTATGTGGGATGCACTCATTTCACAATTTTCCTGATAGAGTAACTGTGCAGCCAAGATTTAGCAGCGGTGCGCATGCTGCCTGAATAAGTTTTTATATGAAACAATGTCATACAGTAGTTATAATTAACCCTTATATTAATCGCTATGTACACCTCAATATTATTATAAATTGATCTTATACCCGAGGGAGGTAATACTTGTTAAGAGTAGAAAGCTGACTGTCATATTTCACACGTAGCATTGCACTACTGGTGAAGTTCACTAGCATATCGCTGGCAGCGTTGTTAAGTTTAGTATTATTCACAGTTATTCACGTTCATTGGCAGGTATTCTCCAGTGCTTTGCTGCCTGCTCGGCTGAATAAGTGAAGAGATTATTGTCGATCACTCCGCAAACCGTAAAGATGGATCGTGACCTGAATAATCACTATTATTGGTGAACAGTGTGTGTATTAAGCGAGAAATCACCATGTTGGCTCATATAAAAAGGTGGTTTGGATTTGATGATGAAGAGAGGAAAAAGTTGACTGACACTGAACTAATCCCGAGTCAGGATTATAACATGGCTCAATCATTCAGCGGGGAGGATATCGGAGAACTTACGGGCAGACGGCATCCTTCAGAGGTGAGCTAGTGAATTCAAACGTATTGTTATTTTGAAACAAAATTTGCAGCTAACTTATGTAGTGATAGGTATTTTATTGGGTTGATATAATATTATGTCATCACTTGTCTTGGAGGAAACAACTCCCAACTATCTCCCAGTTGTGAAACTTTGTCAGGCTTCATTTTCTTTGCTCACTAAGCTAGCATGGTTTACATACGATGGCCTCTGAACTCTGTGTGCAGTCTCCTCCCATCATGTTTACATCGGATAGTCAAAATATGTTTTTATATAAACATGTTTGTCATCCATCATCGCGATGAGATGATTGCTACAGGAAATTTAGGTTGAAAATTTTACTGGGTTGAATGTGGGGAAATTTCAGTAAAAGATGGAATGATATCATACTAACACTGACTCTGAGTCGGTTTTTTTACTAAAACCTGGCCTTGGAGTGTCTGTCAGAGGTGTGGGGCCAGAGCTTTGTGGGCTCAACTCTAACTAATGAATACGGTCCTCAAACCATCAGATTCTACTATATTGCTCTTACAAGTAAAGGAGAGTCGGTACGACGGTATCAAGGGGTAAAAGGACTCTTTGACAGTATACTGTTAATCAAAATGAATAACATGTTTTATAAATGTAGTCTTGGTTGTGTTTTCTCTCTCCATCTTTGCTAAGACCAACTTGTGCCCACAGCAACATTTCTCAATCGTATCTTGAATGGTCTGGGACATTTCTTTAACAAAGGATGCTGATATAAAGAATCTAGAGCTTGGACAAATTGTCATTCGAACTGATCTCCAGGCGCTGCCGCTGACATGCACTCATTTATCCAATTACTCTGACTGAACAGCTGACAGCGAAAGTGAAAAGCTTAACTTAATTTGCTTAATGGGAGCTTTCAGACAGTCATATCCGTACTCAGATGTTGTAAGGTTTCAAATCGGTTATTACCCTCCTATTTCAGATATCTTTGTAGAACGCTACTATCCATTCACACTTGACACCTACATGTACATAACTGCTTTTTCTCTCAAGCACAGGTCAAACCATGTATGACTAATATTCCCATACTTAACGCATTACTTATCATGAGATAGTTTTAGGGCTCCAACGGCTGCAAGCGAGACTTCGTAGCATCACATTATCACTCTCTCATACTTGATGACAAAGTTCGTAATGGAGTTAAATCTCGTCTGAGCCCCAGCAACAGTTTATAAATGTCCAGACACTGCAGTCTCCTCCTTTGGTCTCAATTACAGACCTCGTCACCTGAATGCCCGTCAAAAGACATTAGCTTACCATCACATTATCAGACATTTCATTTCAGTCTAGTCACAAGGAGTTTCACCAGAGACTAAAGTCTCTGGTTTCACAATGTAAGGCCACAAAATCTCAATGAATCAGGAGGTGGTTTTCGTTATATGATTTGGTCAAACATAGTCTGAGCCCCCAAGGCTTTTGCCCCCCCCCCGCCCAACAGACCCCCGCAGGGGTTAAACAAGGTCAATAACCATTAGGATGGTTTTCATGGGCATAACAGGGTTCGGCACAAGTTCCACTGGGAGACCAAAGCGTTTCTTGACATATTATTTCTCCCCTATGACCCTGTCATGGGACATTAAGGGTATGACTCTGTACATCTGAGCAAGCACTGCCAATGACAAGCTTAATGCCATCAGTTATAATGATTTGAGGTCAGAACATGTTGGAATGAAGCTGGCTGACCTTTAAAGTTGTTGTTGAGTTATTTACTAATTCCCACCACTGAGCAACATCTGCAGTCTTAGGACCCAATGACCGGTCACATGCTTGTCCGACTTTACAGCTTCCGGCATTTCCAGAAATTACAGTTATCGATGCTTGATGTTCTGCATACTATCATAACCATACTGGCTATTTGGTATTTTCGTATGTGCAAAAATACTACAAACTAACATGTCTTTATCATTCCTGCCTCGTGTACTTATCTTTGTTGTCCTGTAGGAATTCGGACAAAAACAATTTGGCCGGAAAATGAATGAATGGATCAGATAGGATAATGATAGATTTCATTCATACTCTTACATTCCCAATTCCGCCGTTACATGCTTTTGCTCAAACATTACTTTTCATTGTACTTTCACCCACCTATGCATCTACGTCATCAGGGATAGGGGGTCCTTCGGGATTGCTATAACCTGCAGTGTTAGGAGTTAATTCGATACTTGATAACAAACCTAACTCGTGTCAGTCAGCGGTTGAAAGAGAAATTAATTCATGGTTGAAACGGAAAATTGTAATAGATTAATACCCGGTGCAAAGCTTGCGTGAGCTGAAGCTCAATTTCCGAGACATCCTTATTTGCACAAAAATCAATAGCTCATACAGATAAGTTTTCATTGTTTATATTTTTTTAAAAGCTGGCTATAATTATTTTGCGCATCCTGTTTCTCTATAATTAAGTTTTATGACTTGTTTAGATACCTATTTACCTGGCCACATGAGACAATACAACAGTATATAAATGTTAACTGGAGTTGTTTGCTCCCTAATATTACATGAACCAGATATACAGGAAAATGAAATTAGTTTTCTGTCTATTTCATCCGGCGCTCAGCCTCAATCTCACCCAGTAGTTAGATGGTTTATCTGCGATCAGTATATTTGAAGGTGCTCCTCAACCCTGATTAGTGATGAGAAAACAGCTGTCAGAATAGTTGAAAATAAAACTAAAAATATTTTAATATGCTCTACGCTTGGGGACCATCAGCCGGGCAAGAGTTTGGCGGGCTCAAACATACTAAGTAAACCCATCTGACTACCCTTTAAAATTTGATGAGTTATACATCTGAAAATATCACCAAAAAAGTACGAATACACATTTTATTTATTAATAATTTTTCACATTTAAATACTGCGTTGAATAATTGACATAGTGCGAATGAGACAGTTGGCTGTGCCATATGCCAGTTACCCTGATGCTAATAATAAATGATAACATAAAACATGCATAAATAGACATGGAAAGGCAGACATTTCATTCAGTACAGTGCAGGGGTGAAGCATTATAACAAACATTGATTTTACAAGGGTTGATATTGATTTTATATAGTAATGCACACTGCTGTTTTCACGTTGTGTCACTGGCAGTTTGGCCTTGTATCGAGTTGGTGCTTACTACTTAGCTGGTCATTAGAGTGTGCTGTTTGTTTTGATGAAACCTTGATGCCTACGAAGGAAATCATAGAATATGTCTCGGAATCATCCCCAGCATTATGAGCTACGCAGACAGGATAGTTATAACACTGACACGGTTAGTAGAATATTAAAGCTGAGAAAAGAGTTTTAACGAACAACCAGAGGAGTGCCAGTTTAAAAGATTATGGTTATGACAGGCGACCATGTACTCGATCCATAGTCTCTGGTATGACTCAGATTACTGATTATCTGTATCGTGATATGGGCTGAATCTCAGTGAGCAGGCGCGGTTTACATGTTTGTTTGCCGAATTTGCATCTCGCTAGTGGAATATTTAGGAAAAGTTTATATATGGTGATGTCGGTAGGTTAATTAGGCAATACACCTAAACTGCTGTCTAACAAAGTCAAGTGAATCATTCATCAGACCAGCTGTTTCGCACCTCTAAATTTACATGCTCATCTGTGAGCTGGCATAATTGTCATTTTAACTCATAGGGTAATAACCCTGTACTCATTCTGTAAGAGCTGCCTCTACAAGGTCATTGTTGCTAGGCTCAGCTAGCATCTAGCGGTCCACAGAGCAGCTAGAAAACCTGAGCCAGTACAGAGAAAATAGAGCTTGAGAGTCTAGCTTTGCTCATTATGTCTTGGTTAAGGCTAGATTAGCATGCAATGGCCGAGGCACTAGTCTTTGACTGTCTGCCGGTCCGTCTCTAAAATGGTTGCAAAATTATGCATTAGGCACTTGTTCATAAGAGGAACCTTTAGATGGTAGGCCTAGTGTCAGAAGGGATCTTATGAACATTCCCTCCTGGGAGCAGACCTTATTCCCTACCTTTGTATATGTTCAAACGAATCCGACATGCATGATTTGTAATGAACCAAGGAAAAATATGAATCATTGACCTTGTTCAGATAAAACACACAAACATATACACACATCTCTTGACTTCTTCACACGATTTCTATCTAGTTGATATTGATTGGAAACTACAGACTCTGCCTACACCATAGATATCATATCTCTATGACCTACACTCATCTTAGAATTGAAATAACTTATATACGATTTGCCAAGCCATGCCGCACTGTGCTGTTCACCTCGAGTGTTCTTTCTTGATGATAATGCAGCTGTAATTAATTGCTGCAAAACACAGGGAGTCAAAACGCCCTACAACTTTTTTCTATTCCATGACATCGATGATAAATCTCTCTATCAGTAACTGACATCAAGGGAGAGAGATCATAGGAGTAGATATATTTGTCGGATAAAACCTTTATGTCCTTGACATGTTTATTTTCCGTGTTGCTCACAATGCTTATAGCAGCCTCAGATGAGCGTCAACGAGATAACACAGGTACTTTGTGTGGTTCCTTCAAACACGTTTCTCTGAATGATATTTCTGTTTTCAGGATGCCGCCAGCGAGACGACGAGCATATCCAGGGCGAGCAGTTATCAGAAACTAAATGGGAAGGAGGACCCAGCTCCTCCTGAAAAAGATGTGGAAGGAGAGAGAACTCGGGAATTAAACTCACTCACAAACGCTAGCTTCAATTTTATCAACTCCATTATTGGTGCTGGTGTTATTGGTATGTTCATTTACATGTTACCCCAATAGATACAGCCTGGGTTCAGTTTAGATCAAGCATGATCTAATTTGCCTGCGTTTAGGGTTTTAGCCGTAGGCAGCTCACCATTAGAATGGCAAAGACTGGACAGCTGGCAATTTGGATCAAACTTGATCTATGTTCTGTCTGTTAGTGCACGCGTATTTCACATAAACATATAAATACTCTATTTATATTATTTATATTAGTATTTATATGTTTATGGTTCTTCAGCACGCAGGCGGGTTATAGCCCTGTTGCAGTCATTGTCTCATAGCCTCTGTGCTATATTCCACCTGTAATCTGTTACATGTAAATCACAGCTTTGCCCTTGAGGCATCCATTTTCGGGAGTTGAACTTTGGGAATTTTTAACGACAAATTATATAATCAGCGATCGAAGATCAGTCAAGGAATGAGTTGTTGCTCATCGGGGCAAGATTATAATGTGGATGCAACCACGTAAATAAATTTGTTAAACATGGCTCTATACAGTGTCTCACAAATTATTATCACTATAAGTATAGACAAGAGCTTTTTTGCTAATAACTCTCAATTCTTATCGAGAGCTTTTTTCGATCCTCATATGTCATAAAATACACCGAGTTGTGTGCATGAAACCTGGTTGTTAAACCTTTACACTGGTCAAACATCAAACATCACTGTTACCACAAGGAGTTGGTGTTTTTTGTAGTAGACCAGCATAATATCAGAGCCAGCCCTTATGTTGATGGTGTTTAGGACAGGCGATCATGGCGCAGGCGGTCGTTAACAACCAATACGGGCTGGCTGTGCATAATATAAGATCAAATTGAACTTGGATGTCACCTTATCACCACTTACGCTAGAGTATAAACATTGACAAAGTGACCAAGTGGCAATGATGTTACCAGGTGTACTTTAAAGGGGAAACTTTAAATATTTAAAAAAAAAAAATCTATATGTTTATGCGAAATTTGATAGGGTGTCAAAAGGCTGCCATTCGCTGACCTAACCATCTACAAGTTGTAAGGCAAACACCCTGCCACTTGGTGAATGTCATATGTCAAACCAGATATGGTTTTCTATAGCTGTAAATATTTCCAGCTGCCATTTAATTTGCACAAGCTAATTGCAAAGGAATAAATTGACTAATCATTGATTTCTTAATTAGTTTTGAAATTTTTTGTGTCAATTATATACAGAAAGAAATTTATTCTAAATAGTGAATGTCTTAAATTATTTATCAAATAGAGGAATAAAATGTCTGATTATCGGCTTTAGGTTTATGTAGACATTTATCAATAGTTTCATTGAGCAGTTTGTACTACTGGTGTTGATTGCGGGACTTTTGAATGGTTCATTATAGATTTTCCTTTGGTCGCTTTTTTTATTAAAGTCTGTGTTTCAGCCCTTTGGGCATGTTTTGATTGTTTTATTTTCAAACAAAGTTCGCCCGTCTGAAAATTCCCAAACCTTGGTGAGCTTATCTGACAAGGCCAACACTA
The DNA here is from genome assembly GCA_914767715.1 of Membranipora membranacea. Classification (NCBI taxonomy): domain Eukaryota; kingdom Metazoa; phylum Bryozoa; class Gymnolaemata; order Cheilostomatida; family Membraniporidae; genus Membranipora; species Membranipora membranacea. The sequence continues at coordinate 17,242,364 of OU612068.1, forward strand.
GCCCAACTTGACATTATTTCCCTGGCTGGGGGGCTGCTGGGCGGAGGGGGGCGCAAGAGTCTTGGGGGGGGGGGGGGCTCAGACTATATTCTTCATGATCCCACGAAAGAATATAATAACTTTTTCCTTTATTTAAGTGAGAAGAATATGTAAAAAAGTAGGCTTTTTACGTAGATATACACTTCCAATCAATATGTGTGGTGGACAGACAGGGTACTTGCTGAGTAGTAAATGATTTGATTGCACGATCAGAGGTGAGGGATGTGAGCATTTGACTATGTTTAGTCCAAGTATTCCAACTGTATGTATTCTGATTATAGCTAAAAATACGCAAAATTCCAGAAAATACGATATGATTTCTTTATTACAGGTATCCCATATGCCCTACATCAAGCTGGCTTCGGACTCGGAATCATACTAATTATAGTCATTGCGGGCCTTACAGGTTAGTCATATATACATTACATTGTATAGGATAATATCCTGTATGTGAATTTTATATAAACTTACTTTTAATTTTATTAACAAGGGAGTCTTTCAATTGGAAAGAGCGATGCTTTACTAAAGCAAGTTATCACTATCACATCCCTCAAAATTATCACCCACTTGGCCTTTCAATTAGACAATATCGCTCCAAAATCGCTCACTCAGAATGTATATAGTTCCATCAATGACTGAGCGAGTTGAAAGCGAGAGCCTAGCAGGTATCGCTCACTTACTGAGTGAGCGATCAGACTGCAATTTTGGCTGTTGCTAATTAAACACCTCCCAGGCCGGGCTGCTGGTTGTGGCATTCACACATCCCACTCAGCCCAACCAGTTGTTTGGGTGGGCTGTGGCTGTATAATGGAATGCACTACCAGCAACCAGGCAGAGTTCAAGGACACACAACATGATTGGTGGTTATTTTCCCTCCATGAATCAAAACAAAAATTACAAAGCATGATGTAGAACTTCAGCTCAAAACTACCAGCATATATTGTAAAATACCAGTTAGTGCTAGCTAGTAACGTTCTCTAAGTTATAGAAAATGGGATGATCACCTCCCATATGCTAGAGTTATTCAAACATCAGCCATTATTACCATGATACCTCCAAGGTCACATGAGACGTCCTCATGGACACGAAATAGACTGTTCAATGATGATTTTACCATGCACCACATGTACAGCATATTCTATCCTTCTTATACTTTTTATTGTAGATTACTCAATAGTTCTATTAATTCAGGGAGGAAATCTCGCTAACACTAGTACATATCAGGGCTTGGTCAATACAGCCTTTGGCAAGATTGGCTTTCTTGTACTTACAGCCATGCAGTTTTTATATCCATTCATAGGTAAGTCAAAACTCTGATACGTCACTAAATGATTTTATATAATTCACACATGAACACTGAGCTTTTAAAATTGTGGTGGGGAAAACCTATAAACATATATTTACAGTATTTGACTGTCAAACAAACATGTGTTTGAAATGTTGTTGGGAACTCTATTATCCAATTTCCCTTTATTCCTTTTTGTAATCTCATCACAATATTACAATCATGCAAGGTAGCGAAACTTTGGTCAGCCAGATCAACATGCATCAGCATGATTATTTTCCTATCCAGATGAACATAGACTAATTTTGTCCCAGAGACTTGAAGGCTGGCTCTGTAAACTTTGGCCGAATGCTTTTACTAGACAAATTAGATCACATAATTTTTAACTTTCCATATATTGCAGCTATGGTAGGTTATAACGTAGTGATAGGAGACAGTATTACAGCAGTTATCAGCCGAATCGGGGGAGGTAAGTCTGAAAAACAAAAGTACACCACGCCATCAGGTTAGGTAACCAATCAAAACGCATGACTACAGCAGCAAACAAATATGAATTCGATTTTAATATTCCTCAGTTTTCTGAAAGCAATCAGATTTTCCAAATGACAAGATAGTACGTACAAAGCAGTAATTCCATAAGTTGTACATATTCATAATATTCCATCAACCATGCATTGTGAGAAATTAATTGGAATGTGAAACCCTGGGCTTTTCATAATTCTCATGTGTTCTTATTCTCAGCCGAACTCATGTGTACAAAAGTAATCAAACTGAGATATGAAGCCTATTAACGCCTATTACTGCTCAGGCTCGTGGTTCTAGGGGAGGCAGGGAGGCACTGCTTCCCCTAGAAAGCTAAATAGAGTGGCCGAAAAACACTATAATGGAATAATCCACGTCAGAATCAACTCTTCTGGGATTTCCATTTGCTCATTATATGCCTCAAATTGCTAAGTGAGAAACTAACAGCACCCCCATCTGGTGATGCTTCGGACTTGCCTAAAACTTTTGCCTCCCCTACCATTTTTTCTTAACTACGGCCCTGCTACTGTGTTCTATTACCGTATTATTGTTTTATAGAGGCTGTCGCTAAAACGGCTCTAGGGAGTCGTCAGTTTATCATAGTCGTAGTCACAGTTGTAATTACCTTACCGTTATCCCTGTATAGAGATGTAGCCAAAATTAGCAAGGTAAGTGACGCCCTGACATTTCATCGGCCTACACCAATACGCGGGGAAAAACTATATTTAGTTTCTCATACATAATTTGTGGGAAATATCCTCTATTATTTCTTGGTGAATCAATTCAGCAAATCGGAAGCCACTATTTCCGATTGTCACTTTTATGATGCCAATACATAAATAAATACATAAATAATAAATCCAGCCAACTGTTTGGCGTGAATCCTCATTGCACTATATGGATTGACTTTCAGTTTACAATGATTATGGTCTTGACAGTACAAACAATATGTAGGTGTTATCATAAATGTTTTGTTTCTGTTAGGGGCAAATCAGAATCAATGGTATTATGATGGTCATTTTGTAGTAATTTGAATGTAATGATCCTGATTAAACTTTATGATTTTGTCTTCGATGAGAATGGGGCGGATAATTAAACCTACATGCACCTGTATTTATTTTGATATTATACCTGTTTTGTAGGCTTCACTGGTGTCCCTAGTTTTAATATGCCTCATAGTCATCGCAATGTTTGTGAAAGCCATAATGCTCCGTGGTCAAATGTAAGTATCCTGAAATTTCTTAAATATTAGCCAATTTATTTTGGCTTTTTTGGTAGATAAAATCACAGGTCGACTAGTTGGTCTGGAACTATAGTGGGCCTATATAACCAACCTCCCAAAAATAGCGAAAAAAGCGAAAACATCACATGAACATCAAGCTGTATCCTATGACAACAAAGTGTTTCGGTTTATTCAGCAAGTTTTTCTCTCTTATTGCCTTTCCTATGCAAAGGGTTGTCCTTCTTCATATTGATATTTTCATTTATAGCCCTAGAACAGAAGATGCCTGGGATTTTGCTCATCAAGATTTTACTCAAGCTATAGGAATTTTAAGTTTTGGTAAGTATACTATTTTGCATCCTCAGTCTCGGTAAAATACTCAATAGTCAGCATCCAGTGTGTTTTTCATTATTTACGATGGTCTGCCTACCGTCGGAAAACATTCATCGGTATTTAGATTTTACTTGCTCGTCAATGATATATTCAGAATTTACATTTATCACAATTTCTTAGAAAACTACATTATGGATTTCGGGAAAATTGGAATGCATCAACATTCAATTCTGTAAGCTTTTTAAATTTCAGCCTAATAATAAGTTTTGTTTGCGTGAAGCAAAAAGTCCTCCCGTTGGTTCTCTGGTGGCCAAGCGAGTTCTACGCACATTATCACAGTCTACTTCAAGATATGACTCTCCAAACGTCCAGACTTCCAGTATCTGTCTGTCTTTTAAAGTTTTACCAAACATTCAGTATCTGTCTGTCTTCTATATAGTATATACCATACATTCTAAGATGCGTATGTTTTTATCTCTTTCCAGCTTATATGTGCCATCACAACTCATTCTTAATATACACCAGCTTAGAAAACCCTACGGAAAAACGCTGGGGCCTGGTCACACATACTAGTGTATTTACATCTATGATAATCACCCTGATGTTCGGCGTGCTCGGCTATGTAACATTCACTGGACTAGTTCAAGGTATGCGAGTTAAAATGTAGATGTCGATAAATCTTCATGCAGACATCTTTAAAACTTTACTTTAATTCCTCACTTCGTTTGTTCAATATTTTATTTATTTTAACTTGCATATATTTATTCTGCTTTATTACTCTTGTGCATAGGTCAGATGGAAACATACATCTAGATTGAATGTGTTTTTTTTTCTGGATATCATCATTTAAAATCACTCTTGTATTATATATAACAATCTCTCTGATGTTTTCTTAGGTGATGTGCTTCTGAATTACTGTTTTGAGGACGATTTCATGAACGTAGCCAGGTTTGCGTACGCAATGACTATAGTCCTTACTTGGCCTATTGAGTGCTTTGTGACAAGAGAGGTGATCGAGAATTCTATCTTCGCCACTAAAGAGCCTCAGCTTGGCAGGCACATACTTATCACTGTGATTATAGCCATACTTACATGTGGTATATCAATGGCTACAGACTGTGTGGAAGTGGTGCTTCAACTTAATGTAAGTTTTGTTCAGTGTCTGAGATCAGCTGCAATGAAAAGAAGCAAACATCGTCTCTTTGAGAAAGAGTTTATAGTATCACATCAACGACCTGAATCATACCAAATTTGGGAAATATATAGCAAATCGATGACTAGGTAATGGGATCTGCTCCAGAATAAATGTGGAATATATATTGTATGCAAGAGAGTCTCTTTACAGGACAAGAATAGGTTGTGAGAGATATGGAAAATTTCTGTTATTTGGACGGTTAGTGATTGCCATCACTATCTGACTCAGTGCCTTCTTGGTGTGTTCCCACGGACCAACACCTCATACCTTGCACAAGTTGATCATGTACCCTAACATATTATGTTGATACAACTTGATGTCTCTCGTTTTTATAGGGAGTGCTGGCTGCCATACCATTGGCCTTCATCTTTCCTCCTCTGTGTGTGCTCAGACTACAACAAGAACCAATACTCTCGCCTAAAAGTATACCAAAACTATCCGTAGCTATATTTGGAATTATCTCCTCAATTCTCGGCTTGGCGATGACAGTGCTTCGCATAGCAGAGGGGCGTACATGTGCACACGGTGAAACACCTCCATACTGTATGGATGGGTCGTTCAATATGACTTCTATGTCTAACTTCACAACCAACTCTACAATTTCCAATTTCACCGCAAGTACGCTCACAAGTGCATTGACCAGCGAGACAACCCCTACATAGCACTCTGTCGACAGCGTACCTAGAGTAATTATATATGTTCAGTGTCAACTATTTGCTGTCAGTATAGATTTGTGTCCCGGCAGGTTTTAATTTTCCTTTTGACAGTTAATTTCTTTCATGACATGCTAAGTTACACAGGCTGGCGGCCAGATATGATTGGTTTTTCTATAATTCATGTTCTTAATTTCTTCATGCGTTCCGATTTGATTCCAAAACTTATTCCTGCCATAAATGACATGTGTCCATTATTTCAGTGAAGGTGATTATTGTGCTGTCATACTTGCGGTGTGGGCACAAAAATTATTGTGCTGGCTTCAAATTATGTATTGCATGCATTAGAGGCAATATCTGACGAAAAAAACAACCTTGTTCTCTATTGTTATTTTTCGGATAAGTGATGATACAGAACACTTTAAATTCATTTTCATTCGGTTATGTATAGGTTTTGGTTTAATTATCATAAATAATGTTGCGATTAGTTTTTATTTTATATGGTTTGTAATTATTAAGCTAGTTTTCATGGATTTGGTACATTAGATTAGAATAACTATTTCGTTACTTTGTATTCAAATTTCAACTTCTTTATTCCATTCAGCCTTATTCACTTTAAAAATAGCTCTTTTTATATACCAAATATATCCATAGCTATATTTATAATAAACTCATCCAATCTTGTACTTGACAATTTCGTACTATGAATATCTGTACTCAGAAAGCCACAGTAGAACATGGCACAGTTAAGTCGCTTGGCTTTATCTCAACTTCTGATATGAGAAATACCAATGACAGCCTTGGCTTCACCCTGAATACTGTAAATGCTTTGCAGCGGAAGGTGACAGTTATAATACTCCACCAACAACAATTCATAGATGCCGCTATAGTTTAAGTGCTCAAACGGTGCAAGATGCTGGTAGAGGCATTTCATTATCAATGGAATGCTTCTACCAGCATCTTGCACCGTTTGAGCACTTAAACTAATGCCGCTACAGCCCCTGCGCATTCAGGGTATTATTATGTTGCCAAGTGAGTTATCTATCCATTTTGTGAGTAAAGACAACTCTTCACATCAAAAGAATTCGTTGACTATTTTGCTGCTCGATATGAATATCTGCAATGTGTGAGGGTTAAATCTGATCGACCTGGAACCTGTTGTTTCTATGTGGCCGCTGCCCAGATGATGAGATTTGGAAAGTTACTGTTGTCTTGTTTGCAAAAGGTATGATAAATTCTAGCTGTAGTGTATAACGCTTCCTTGAAATGGTGTTGTCCAGTCAAGTTGGGCTGGATGAATAAAAAGTGCATAGCAAAGCACATGTAACATATGAGAGGATGAGTTTGTTTTCTGTTAGTCAATGTCTGAACTAAAATGAAACCTAAAGAAAATACACAAATTTCTTCAGGTAAGCTGAAAAGCTCAGCTTGAAACTAGCTATTACTCGTGCTACGGAAGTTAACATCAAGCTGGGTGCTCCTGCTGATCACTTTTCCACTACCATGCCTGTCATATGGCATATTATCAAAAAAGAAACTTCTGTTGCACCCACTGATTTATAATACAGATTACTATATGTAGTATGAAACTCATTCGGGAGAGAGGAAAACCAAACTAACGCTTTCATGCCTCTACCCTATCACAGGAAGTGATGTTCTGAAGGAAATATCCTCGTCATTTATCACGTTATGAAGAAGTCTCACACCGAGATGGAAGAGTACCACCTGGAGAATGTCAGCTGATCGCCGGGCTACGGTACGACAGGACCACTCACACACACTTGACTGCAGAACCCATGTTTCATGGTCAATTCAATTTTCTATTAATGAAGTTATGTAATAGAAAAATATTGACAACAAAGAGCGTTGAAAAGCTCACTTCGAGGATTTTATAATGCCATTATTTTTCTTTTAAAAAAATTAGTTAAAAAAAAGCTTGAAACATGCTTTTTATATGACAGTCAGTGTGGATGTCCTTCATTTTATACGAAAAAAACCTGCAAAAAATACAGAAAAAAATTAAAACCATAAAATTCTGTCTTGTTTCGTCAAAATGTTTACCTCAGGTATCAAATCACTGCTCTATTGATTCGGTGCAGTATAATGGATATATGCATGTGGTAGAGAAAAATATATGGACAAATTTTGCTGGCTCACAAAAATCCGACCTAAAAAGACGTAAATGTAAGATAAATTGTAAAAATTTGCAGTATAGAAAAATGCTCAGCCCTACAAATATGCCATAACAGGAGAATAGTCCTCAAATGGTGTTTCATGCATGATAAGTGGTTCTTCTCAACTACTACTGACATGTCTAGGAATGTATACATGCTCAAAGGCTCAAATTTAAATGTATAAAGGCTCAAGCTTTTCTCCACCCACTTATGCTATGCTTCATTCTAATCCAAATTTAACAGTAGGGTTGGTCACATCACGTCCCTCTTTGACGACTTTCATTGAAAAGTCCACACAATCGTAACCCTGTGTCAATCTGCTCATAGACAGAACATCGATATGGTTACTGAAGTACAGAGATAACGTCTCGTGAGTTATCCCCCCACTGACTTCTATGATGAGGTGAGGGAAACTTGCCTTCAGTTTCATAGCAGTTTCTTTAGCAGTCTGAATAAAAAACATTCCGATGGTTCTGACTTAGTTTATGGACTAAATGATATAAAGATCTGGTTATTATTTGGACTTCTTCATTTGATGACGGATAGGAACATACATAAATATAAAAAAATGAGTTTTTTCATCTGCAAGCATAATTATTCAACTATAGGCATTCCTCTCTTTCCTTCTTTCTATGCACTAGGTCTTATTTGACCGCCCTATTTAACGGGCCCCCTTAAGCTCAGGTGGTTTGTGTGGGGTAGTACCCTATACCCTTACCCGCCGTTGCCAGCTACTCTTTTTTAAAAGAGGCAGAGGGGGATCTTTATACTGCGTACACATAGTAGACATCCTGTGTTTATGGTCCTGATCCGAACAGACCTGGCTAGGATGAATGGCTTGCCAGTGCCAAATCAGAAATGACTGCCGGCGCCGGGTATTGAACCTGGATCATAAGATCACACAAGTCCATACCCTTAACCGTCAGACCACTCCTGACTCTGTTGGACCCACCAACATATCATATTCGTGTTTATGGCCTGACCGGTATTGGATGAGCAATCCTTTCATTGAAAAGCATGATGAGGGGGGATGGGGTAGTTTGTGTGCTCAAGTACAATTTTCTTCACTTGTAACAGACACCATCAGCATGCTCAACGTCATTGCTTGAATGTTAAGAAATTCATACAGAAAATCTTTCTATTTAGGTTTTGATAACATTTATATATCCCATAATTATTACATACCTGTTGCTCAAAATCATCCAGCATCACAATATCTGCTCCAGCGACGGCAGCATCATAAGCCTCATATATGATCTGCATTCTACTTCAATCTTTTGAGAGAAACCACAGCATCTCCTGGCCAGCTCCACTGCCTGTAATATGTCAGTCAACTGTTATTAAGATAAAATGGACAAGTTTTCTCTAGATCAAGTATGATACAATTTGCCTGCATTTTGGAGTTGCTACCCCTACCTCATCTTTTCAGTACTATGGGAGTAACCCAAATGCGGGCAAGACGGATCTATCTTGTGCTTTCATAAGAAGTTGCAAATTAAATTTGGCAAGCTCAGAATTAACTGGCTGATGAGGTTTGTGTAAGATAATGGAGGGGATCAGGGGATTCTTCAATTAGAATGAGCGAAGCTTTACTAAAGAAAATATTGTCACTATCACATCGCTCAAAATTATCCCTCACTCGGTGAGCAATTCATGAGCGACACCCTAGCAGGTCCCACTCACTCAATAAGTGAGTGATCAGATTGCGATTTTTGCTTTTTTCTAATTGAAAGACCCCCAGCTGACTAATTTCACTGACTAATCGTCTCATTCACTTGATGCCTACCTTCGTAACGTTACCAGCAGACCGCAAATGGTTGTCCTTCAGCATGACCATTGAAGACAGATCGTATCTATGTTGAGAGATACCTCCAACCAGCAGGGAATACTTCTCAACAAGCCGGAATCCCGGTGTGGTTTTCCTAGTGCCTGCCACTTCTCCTTTCCACCTCACAGATTTGATAGTGTTCTGGACTTTTCTTGCAGCTGTGGCAACTCCACTGGCCCTAGCTAACACATTCAAAGCCACCCTTTCCCCGTTCAACAATTTTCTGGCACTGCCTGTTACTGTGGCCACATTGATAGGTGATATCAAGGACTGCCCTTCCTTGCAATGCCATTCAATTTTACAGTCAACTTCTTCAAATATTGCATTGACAAACGGTCGCCGGATAAGACCCCATCACTCTTACAGATGATCACGGCAGTCTCTGATGCATTCCCAACTACTGCTCCAGCAAAATCAAATGATGGTATATCCTCTCTCAGTCACTCCTTGGCTTTCTCTCGCAGTGTTCCCAAAGATATTGTGGTAGAATAGTTGTTAATTTAAGAGTCAATAGCTTTGATTGGATCATTCTCCACCTCATGGTTACTGATTGGCCAACAATTTATACAAATGATAGGACAACTCTAACAAAGTTGTTTTACCTGAGTTCTTCCTGGCCACTGCAGTACAATTAAAGAGGAAATAGTCAGTGTGTCACATTCTAACCATCACATTAGTATAGGCGCTATCAAAGGTACTATCAACACTGATGTCAAACACTTTTCTTTTAAACAGTGTGTTTATAAATACATATATCCACTATAAATAGGCCAAATAACGCGTAGCAAAATGGTAATAGTGGGCGACCAATGACAGTGTAGCGTTTTTTTTTGCACGGTTGGACCGGTCTGGATGTCAAACCTTCAAATATATCTTTAAACCGCCCAAAATTATCATCTAGAAATCACTGAATCAACTTTGACTTCACTGTCCCAGACAGCACATCACAGATGCCACCTTATATCTCACCTCTTTAACACTTGGCTTATGTACCCACTCTACGGTGATGCTCAGAGAGGCCAAAATATCCCCCTTTGTCTTACCTATAACAATTCATTGCTGGTAAAACATGAAACTCCCAATAATAATAACAACTGTATATTCTTCTGATAATTACTGATATCAAGTCAACTTATTGTGCGACAGACAAGTTGACGCTAAATATTGCCACTCAACTGTGATGGAGCCCAAGCTCAGACGCTGAACTAAACTTGCCTCATAATATTTTATCCGCATAGTGCAACCTATTCACCTATAGTCAAACCATAGCATAAAATTCATAGACCCATTTACATATTATCACATCGAACTTGGGGTTTTGTTTAGTTTTTTGTGTTTAGCCTCAAACCCGAGTTGTTATAACAAGTTTGAATTAAAACAGAATTTTCCACTATCCCTTTATATCCAAAAAGAACCTTACTATCCTCCAAACTTTATATCTTTCGAGAAAATAAATGTACATACATTTTGCCAGCAAAAAAGAGGCGTAGTTGTTTTTATTTCGTCTAATGCTGTTTAGTAAGAAACAGAAGATTGGGCTACCCCTAAAGGTGCCCTAAATCCTCATACTGAGAATGTGATACGTCCTAGAAAACTAGAATGCATCCTAGAGGTGAGGCCATAGAAGATCTCCTGATCATGGGTGTGCAGCGAACAGCCAAAACTAAACTGGCACTAATCGGCCATTGCCAGTGATACTTTGATCTTAGCCAATAGGCCGACAAGCGATCTAATGATAGATAAATCATAATGTTGATGATAAAATAAAATAGATAACTAACTACTATCGATAACTCAAACTATCGGATGAATCGGATGCTTGTACTGTGTGAAAAAATGTAATTCACATTGTTTTTTTTTCAGTAGCTTGGCCAATCAAGACAGGTTTGAGAACTATGCAGTAAAATGACAATTATTTCACTGGTGGATGTAATTATAATAATTTAAGATTTGTGGTCTTTGATTGTATGTTGTTATAAATAGAGAAGGAGCGACAACTCCTCAAGATTATTCTTGTCAATCCCTGCTTTATTGATGCTCCAGATTGCTTGCTGTTTTTAGACCTCACGAAATGGAAAGCCGACACAGATTAAAACTGGTCCTAAATGGGCATGTTATGGGTAGAGCTGAAAGTTCAACAGCTTTGAGTAAACATCTTTTGCACCATTATATTCATTATTTTGGTAAGTACAGTGCGAGCTGGTTAATTCGGACTTTATAATTCAGAACTCTTGTGAATTCAGACAAGGAAAATTGGTCCGTTCAGCCAAATCTCAATGCATTCTAATGTCACTTAATTCAGACTCTGCTTAATTAGGACAAATTTTGGTGGTCCTCAGAGGTTTGAATTATTTGAATTGCACTGTAATTCTCTCTGTTCCGTTCCTATTAAGTTGGGGTGTATGGTCTAAGAAATTGCCCGCATATTCCTTCTCTTGAATTCCCTTATTAAATTTGCTCTTTTTTTTTCCTTTTTTTTTACACTTTTATTTATTTCATTCCAGTAGCGGAATGTTTTCCGAATAGTGCCGAAAAAAAAAATGAAAAGAGAAAAAAAATGGAAAGCTTGAGACTGAAGATGAGTTAAAATGTTTCAGTAGTGAGGTGGAAATAGATAGGATGTCTTTGAGAAGAGAGAAAATAAAAATGTTACGATATTTTCATTATAGTATTGTGCAGAGGCAAAACTTGTTGCAGAGATAAAAAGATTAATGTTATAATTGAAACAAAAGATATTTGAATACGCCAGATTTAAATGATGTTACTTTGCTCAGTGAGCGTATTGACAAAGGAAGATTTTTAAAAGATGAAGCAATTGCAATGTTTAGTTTATCATTAGGAGGTAAAATAAGAAAATTATCGCGCTTGGGGTATCTTCGATTTCTAGAAAGAAAAAGATCATTAATATAGCTAGGTGTGATGTTATACATTATTCTGTAGGCATAGAGAGAACTAAAATATATAAGAAGACTAGGAAGTGGCAATATTTTTAAAGTACGACGAAAAACGTATTTGATAATTGAACTGGATTGTAATGAATATTTGCAATAATTCTTAGCGCAGCTTTCTGATAAACATAAAGTGAATCTAGCTGATATTTTGGACTGATATTCAAGAAAAATTGTATTCCATTTATGATGTGGCAATGTATGAATTGAAAGTAAAACTGTCTGGCTGATTGTGGGGTCAAAAATGTTCTGCATAATTGTAACAAATTGGTATTTTCTTGTATTTTAGTTTTTATATATTCAATATGATTATCAAATGACATCGAATCACTAATTGTAAATCCGAGTAGTTTAGTGGTAGATGATCGTAACAGGGTGGTATTGGAGAATTTTAAGTCAAATTTATGTTTTGCATTGCCAAAAACAAGGTAATGGGATTTTTTTATATTTATGGTCATCCGATTATTATAGCTCCATTCTTGGATGACACCCAAGTCACCCCTACAATGTTGCTCCAGAGACTGTGGATCTTTCTGATGGCATATAAATACAGTATCGTCTGCGTACGCATAAGCAGTTGAGGACAGGGGTAAATTTAACATATCATTTATGAACACAAGAAATAAAGTTGGAGCTAAAATTGAACCCTGTGGGACACCTATGTTAATTGGATTTTTTTCTGAAGCAATTTGATTATAAAATACATATTGTTGCCGGTCATCAAGAAATGATTTTATCAACTTCAATGAGGGACCAATTATTTTATAGGAAGCGAGTTTATTAAACAAGATATCATGGTTCACACAGTCGAGAGCCTTACAGAAGTCCAAGAACATTCCTATAACACACCTATTTTTTTGCTTTTGGTGGAGCACATCTGACACCACTTTATGTACAGCATCAGAGCAAGAGTAATATTACTTCTGAATCCTGATTGAAGAGGGTGAATAGCTTTTATGTCAGTCAGGAAAGTCATTAAACATATATTTATATGTTTTTCAAAAATCTTTGACAATATAGGCAGAATCGATATAGGTCTGTAATTCGATGGATCATTCGGATCTCCATCCTTAAAAACAGGGGTTACTCTAGCTGTCTTCCAACATTTGGGGAAATCACCCTCAATTAGAATCTGATTGAAGATGTCGGTCAATATATTAACGACAAAAGGCCGAGCGTCTTTTTAAGCATCATAACTGAGACACCATCAGGACCAGTCGATTCAGACACGACGCGACAACAAAGATAATATCTTGAAAACTTTGCCATTGGAAATGATAAAGTACGCCAAATAAAATATTAACATGAACAAAAGGAATGGTCAACGGATGATTGTACCAACAGCTCTGTGTGGAGAAAACTCCAATGATTGTTAGTTTTTCTACTATTCTTTTCTGTTCTGATTTCCTCGTTGTTTAAATTCCTAACATTACAATGACATCATAAATCACTATAAAACCATTATCAAAAAACTCTCAATCAGTTGGGCACCAGTGGGCAAACTGAACAGACTGAACAAACAGAGCAGACTGAACTGACAGAGGTAAGTCGTTGAAGCAGTGTCTTCAATGTACGCTGATACATTGCTTCAAGCTGACTTTACTAACCTATCAATCTGATATCATTGGGGATTGTAACATCTGATGATTCTATTCTGATAAGCGGTTTTTGGTTCCATCCCTGATCAATTTTTCATGTTTTGACGATTGTCTTTCTATTTGATTTCACAAGATGGGTGTCAGAATAATCTTGGCTTAATTCTTTGAATTTTTTTGCAGGGATCAAAAATGTGAAAGGTGCTCAACTTTCGTAAATCTTGGTTTCGAGTAATATAGTTCCTCCAACATAACCTCAACTGCAGGTAGGTAGATGTCCATCACTTGTTGATATTGTCATTATAGGGTGTACTTATTATAATAATATTAACACATTTATTGTCAGCAATATGATATTATAATGAAGGTCAACTTCTGCTTTGTATTGTTACAAATGTTACTGCTCTGCGTTAGACCTTAGCGCCATAATCTTTCGATATAAATGCCTCTGTTGTTACGTGATGTAAATACAATGTTACGAGACTTTATCAATGTCAAAATGTTTTTTTACAGGCTGCCGTACTGGTCTGGATGTTTATTCTCATGGTTCCTAAAGGCTTTTCATAGAATTAGTAACACTCATAAACTTTTCTGGGCGATATGCAAACACTGATATTGATTCGTGACTCTACGGGTAACGACCAGCGACGGACAAATCAGAAATATTGCGCCAACTGGCACCACTGACCTGAGGATCGAACCCATAACCTTGCAGTCAAGAGTCCTGATCATATCAACCATGCGATCCATTACATACAGCAATGCCTCCCATCACGATCATGGTAAGTTTTTGCATGATGTAATTTTTAGGAACTGTTAGGGGAAAAGTTGACTGTTTAAAACATTAGTTAGACTATGGTTCAATCATTTAAATTGGATTAAGAGTTATCATGCTATGCAATGATGATCGAATAAGGTACGTTACATTCCTTGAATTCCAATCACGATTGAATTTGTGAAGCCATGCTGATGAAGAGAAATTAGCTCATACTGATGATTTTCTAAGCTCTGAATTCTGCTGGTCCCTAGATGGTAGTGATTGTGTCTTGAATGTCTGATCGCAGAACCATCATTGACGCAACTATGTCTAGCTTTTTTTCTTGTATAAATGGGTGACTGAATTTTATTGAGCAGCTGCGATCTGGTGCTATTCTTCACCATTATTTAACTACATAGGATTTGATGCATTGATAGGCTTGATTAAATCTTATGCATTCTCTTTTCATCACAAGTTTTGAGGGGCTCCTTTAGCAGCATTATCTATTTGTCCAAGTGTGCAATGTTTTGTTTGTCTCATTTTACTGGCTCATATTTCTTGTCCGCTGGTTGCAGGTGCTGATTTTACCAATATAGAACAACAGTACAACACCGCTCAACTTCAACAACACCGACACTACAAGGCTTTACAAGACAATACAGATAAACCTGAACATAGAGAGGGAGGCCCACAGTGCTGGAGTAATTAGATCAGCCAGGCCTCCCTTTATGAACCTGTGAGTAACTTTCAAATCATAAGAGATCATTCAGTGTTCACTTATCAATTATAATTTATAGCTCCTTACTTACATTGATTCTACTCGAAAACTTGACTGGGGGTACGGTTTACCAACTCAGTCACCAAAACTTGTGAGAAGAAAAAAAAAGTGAGAAGAAATTAAAATAAAAATTCTTGCATTCTTGTTTTAATTTGTTCTTTTCGAGATATAAACCATAGGGACCGAGTTTTCTTACCGGAGGCGATCCAATTTCATTATGGAAGTATGATGTATCTGGCTGATGAATTGTTTTTTTGTTGTATTTTTCTGCTTCCTCACATGAATTTATTTTTTTTGACAGCACCTCACACTCCACGGAGAACTGTAATACTCAGATGGAGGCAGCTATTTGTAGATACACAACAAGATAATCTGATACAGAGAGGGAGGCCTTCCGAGCGCTTGAGTAATGTGATCAGCCAGGCCTCCCTCCATGAACTTGTGAGTCACTATCAAAACATTAGAGTAGTTCAGTGTTCACCTTGGCAATAAAATCTTCTTATACTTATATTGATACCACTTACTGAAGCTTGTCTGGCGCTGCTTATAACAATTCATACACAGTAGCCCCGAAGTGGTACTACTCACAAAGAATGAAATTTAAATAGGTTCCCCCGTCCGGGGGGGGCTGTCGGGGAGCAAAGGTCTGGGGGGGGGGGGGGGGTCAGACTACAGTTTCATTGATTATGCAGAAGTATGGTAATCCCTGATTTGTCTCTTTTTTATTACACTTATATTTCTAATGTGCGTGTGCTAAGATATATAGGTACGTTTTGAAAGGGGAAGCAATGCATATCATCAGATTATTCCATAACATACTTGATGTGTCATTTCTTATTCTTATTACAGGACACACATTTCACAATATAACTGGTTGCTGGGAAAGTGGGAGATGAATTTGTGATAGGGAGGCTGTATACCGCCAGGTAGGCCTCCCAGATCAGTATGCAGATGACTTCATTGGTAAGTTTGACAATAAAATAGTATTCACCAATAATTTTACCATGGATGCAGCCTGGTTTTTGACAAAACCATTACTTCCTGTTGTATGGCACGTTCATTTATTATAGTTTAGGTGATTTATTTTTTATGAGTTCGCGATCCGCTAAAGTGCATACACGTTGCACTCCATTCCGAAACACAATGAAAAACAGTGAAGCCCTTCTGTCCAACACAATTGCTCTACTAAACCCTACTAGTCTAGAACTGGATTGCAAGATTACAGTTATTGCTCATGTTCTGCAGAAGTTTGGTAACAGCTCCAAGTATGCTTGATATGATCCACTCCCCACTGTAGTATTTTAATACACTCATCATCATCATAGTATTGTGATGTATCTGCTGACGCATCTATCATTGCTAAATCATTTTTCTTCCTCACTTGACTCTATATTCATATTTACAGCATCTCACTCGACATGTGAAACCACAATATACTGGAGGGAGGCTGCCTCCTATAGGCGACAGCGCAGATCAACCTGAACACAGAGAGGGAGGCCCACAGTGCTGGAGCAATGAGATCAGCAAGGCCTCCCTCTACAAATTGGTAAGTAACTGTTAGTCTGCAGATATGATTCAACGTAAACCATGGTATGAAAAGCTCCCTTCATCCATTGATGTAACTTTCAGCTTGCACTGGCTGATAACAATTCACAAACAAACATTGTTACCCTTAATTGACAGTTACAAAAAAAATCATGGTTCAGCCAGTTTTAGGGACACTGGAGGGGTTCTCACCTTGTGCCTTTGAAGTGTTAGCTATGCAATAAACAATATCTCAAGTTCTCAGTTAATATAGCTTATATTTGGTTATTGAAAAAGTATTTACACCATTTAGATAAAATTACAATAATTGATGTTATTTTTATTCTAATCACAGGACACCCAATCACAGGTATTTCCTGAGGGAGACAAAGTATATCTGATAGAGATGAAATAGAGATAGATTAAAATAGGGAGGCATTCTGGGAAACTACCGCCAGCCATGCCTCCCGAAGCATCTTGGAGCAAGTTCTTTGGTAAGTTTTGGATGTTACAGTGCGTGTTTCAGTAATACTAAACCATGAATTCAGTTATCATTTTGTACAGAGTTGAAATTTTGTACATACTTTATACACATTCATTTTTTGTAATGTTAATGACTCTTTACTCATATTTATAGCAACTCACTCATTCACATGATCAATTGCACATAAACTGGGAAGGCTGGAAAAATGATAGGGAGGCACTCTGAGCAACCCAGTTAGACAGGCCTCCTGAAGCATCTTTCGACATCTCCAAAGGTAGGTTTAATTACAGCAGAGGCGCCTGATGCTTTAACAAGATTTTAACTTGGTATTCGCTTTCCTGCATTCCTCTCAATTTTTCTTATTTCAGAATTCTAGTTGAAACTTTTATAGGCTTTGTTTTATCCATATTCCACCATAGACCTTTAAGGCATGTACCGTTTTATGTATTTGGTTGAAGCTTATAAGTAATTGAAAACTTTAACCTACATAAATGGCTTTTTTCATATTTACAGGGATAAACATATTTCCGAACACCAATATTGAGGGGTTCCCTGTCGTTTCTTCAATTGAGAAAGCAACTGGAGAGCTTGCTGCCAACATACGACATCAACAACAACCAGACAACATTATATCTCATCCCCCTCTGAAGCTGGCAATGATGAACAGGCAAACCTGGGGTCTAAGTATCTCACATTTCATGTAGAAATCAGAGCATGGGTGATTTTTCTTGATCTGGCTGACCTTGTAACAATGTTAGATTACCCGACCAACGTTACTTCATTCCCTAATGAGAAAGAGGACTGTGGTTTAAAAAGCTCTTAATCATTTTATACCCCAAATTTCTGAAAGAGGACATATCTTGTCCATGACAGTAATTTCTAACAACAAATCAGTGCGTAATGTGACAGTAAAAAATTCAAAATTATTTATTAACATACAGCTTTGTCTTTGGACTTCTTCTTTTGCCTTGGCTTTGGCTTGTCCAGCCTCAAATTCTTTTTGAATTTGAATTCCGTCTCTTCCAGTCTCCTGACCTCTCTTGTTTTTCATCACTTTATTTATAGATAAAAACTCCATCAATGACCATTATAGAGCAATGTAAGGAGATGTGGATAATGTGGGAGTCAAGTGTAAGTCATTGCAAAGTATTCTATTCTCTAGTACCTGTGTGTAATTAATTATCTTGATCACACTTCTGTAGGACTGATCCTCCATGTTATGTAGGGTTGGCTGTGATAGATTTACAAAGGATGTTTGTATTAGGTAAAACTGATCACTAGGAGTCATGAAATTCACTGAAAGTTGGGTTATAAGATTTGATAGACAGTAGCAAATTTTACCTTAAAATATGCACTCTACCACCATAGTACCACCATAGTACCACCATAGTACCACCATAGTACCACCATAGTACCACCATAGTACCACCATAGTACCACCATAGTACCACCATAGTACCACCATAGTACCACCATAGTACCACCATAGTACCACCATAGTACCACCATAGTACCACCATAGTACCACCATAGTACCACCATAGTACCACCATAGTACCACCATAGTACCACCATAGTACCACCATAGTACCACCATCATACTCACCATAGTGGGAATTATTTTTGGCAAGAATAGTATGCGGTAGCACTCAGTGTGGAAAAACAAGATTGTTTTCAAATTGAATATTGTGCATGATTGTACATTTGGTGAAACTGATCTCTAGGAGCCATGAAATCAAATTGTTGACTGACTGTCCTGACTTCTAGTCTAATAACCTGGTCTATGCGTCGAATGAGCTTGATATTCCGTAATGATAATTGAGATGCTTTTGTGTATTCCTTTATTTTTATGTCGATTGAGTTGCTTTTCATCAGCTCATCATTAATTAGAAAATCTTCTGTCCTGCCATCCCTGCCGTTCTCCAAGTGTACAGGAGTATGCTGTCGATCTACAAGGGTTTCAGCTGGCACTGAAATCCTGTTGTTAGTTTTTCTTTGCTGGTTTAGGATGGTTTGCCAGTTGCTTGTTTTAAACTCCCTGATTTTGAACATTTTGAACTTTTGCGCATGATTCCATATAACATTTATTAAGAATAGTATGACATGAGATAATTTGACTGTATGCTGTAGAGCCCTTACCCATTGACACATCTGTCTATATTGTTGGGTCTTTCCTATCTTTGATAGAATTTGACATCAGAATTTGGCTTTCGCTGTCACACATTTGATTGGTTACATGCGAGTATTGTTATAACTTGAATATTTCCCGTAGATTTAAAAACAGTTTTTAACTCTATGATATTTCCATATCAATAGGCAGTTCGTTAATATCATAGGCTACCATCTGATCCTCTCCTCTGTAACTACATCATGGGTAGCATTGTCTATTGATACATACCTAGGCCTTGAGTTAGGGATCAGTGTTCTAGATGGCTGCTGTTTCGTTCTGGTGTCGTGTATAGATATTTATTAAGAATAGCTCAGCTTAGGGATAGCTGAGATAGCAACTAGACTCCCCTTAATATAATCATCAGACATCTGAGACATCCCATGATCGCAGATTTTTGGCACCGAAGACCCAAAGTCAAATTGACTAGCATGGTCGCGCCTAGTTTTAATATCCTGTGCCACTGGTCGTGACTGAGGCTTCATGCTGGTATGGGTCCTCAGTCACAGCCACAAAAATCTGAGTGATGTACAGCTGAGCGCTTTATAGCATCCTGTACAACTGGTCATGGCTGAGGTTAGAAGGTGATGTCATAGTGGTTATATTCGGTGAAGTTTAGCTGCTTTGAGAAAGTACAGAATGACATTCCATTGTGAACAAAAATCAATCCTGTTGTACGAGAAGTCCTCGGTGCACCATCATCACCTAGTAGTCGTTGTCTAGCTGGGTAGTAAGATGGGTTAGTAATAATGCCTTAACATTCTATAATTGAGGATGCTGATTAGGTATAGTCTAGCCTGTATGGGGATGTCGTCCAACTGACAAAGCTGGTTTCCTGCGGTTTTTATGGTTGCAGAGGATAGTCTCTATATATTTTTGTAAGCTTGTATGTAATCTGTAACTTTCTGCGTTTGTATTGTGTGGTCATAAAAAATGACGGAGTAATATGCAAATTTCATATTATATACTGATCTACGCTGATCTACGCTGATTCATATTGATCATACGTAGATTCATATTGTTCTACGCTGATGAACTTCTTTTGATCAGTTAAGTATCAATACAAACATCCCTTGTGTGTTCATCTCAGCCAATACTATATAACACAATTAGAATCAGTCCTAACAGTAGAAGTGGATATGTTAGGTAATTAAAATACTTCTACTAGAGAATACTTATCGTTGTGATGACTTACATGTACATGACCACGTTGTTCACATTTTCAATCATTTTTTTTGGTCTACAAAATAACCTGACCATCATCTTATTAAACTATTTATCTGGAGGTAACATTGTGTAGAGATGTGGTTTATTTTAGAAACGTGACAATTCCGCATATCTTTGTCGTTTTTGTAAACAGCACAAACAAGATTGTACTGTGTCATACTATTTACGATTACTTCAAACTTTTGTTTTGAAATTCAAACTGATTTCTTTTCTGTTCAACCAAGTAATCTGATCTACGCTTTCCTCAATAAAGTCATAAAAAAATATTCTTCTATTTATTACTTTGGAAGCTTATATTCAGATATATACTCTTAATAAACGCGGGCTGCAACAAAAACGCAAAGACATTTCAACTTCCTGAATAGTAAATTAAGTTTGGAGTGAAAATGAGACATCAGCTTGTCAATGAAAGTATTAATCAAATCAGGGTGAATTCTCGACTCTCCAATTATTGCCAATACTTGAACTTACAGTAAATTCAACAAAATATGAGCAAAGACATGATCACAATGTTAATTTCGGCTCTTTTTGTTTCAATAACATACAAATGTAGCAATGTTCTTGACAGTAAACAATGAAAAAAAACCCACTACTGTCACATGGTGGGACTTAGCTCCCCATGTCTTGAAGACAGACAAATCCTTTGGCATATAACAAATGAATAATCTTAAACAATGCCAGATAACTCATCATCATGATTATCTTAGTTGCATTACACCTGTGTATCTGTGTGCATGTACTACACGTAAACACAAGCAGTTGGTAATTGGTGTGTGAGAATGGTAACCCATATATAACAACCTCAAGGCTAAAATATTTAATAATCAACATGGCGCATCCACCGATTTATAATACATATTATAAATCAGTGGTTGCACCTAATAACCTATAAAATTGACCTCCAATTCTCTTTTAAAACCACGAGTGTTTGAAGAGATGATAAGACAGTAACTGCTTATGATTTTTTATAGTCTGTTAGTTGATTAGCATAAAGTGATTCATGCAAAATTACATTCATATTGTAGACTACAATTTTTTGTGTCTCGAAAAGTACATGGGCAAAGCTCCCCTTTAGAATAAATATTCAATTTATCATTATTGGGGATTAATTGTGGACAAAACCATTAATGGACAAAAAGAAACAACTTTTTTGTAAAAGGGTGATAATTTTTTGCGTAATGATTTTTTGTCTTTTAACATGAGACAAGCTGTAATGTGTACGAGAAATTATATGCAATGCCTGCATAAAGGATGAATGATTTTGACTCAAATGATATCAGATATCAGAATAAAGAGAAATAAGAATGATCACAGGATGAAAATCCAAGTTTCAAAAAGGTCTTGGAAGTAATGAAATTCATGACTAGCTAACATTCACTCTACCTCATTATTTTAAATTACCTCCCCACTCTGCTAGCTAACAGTACAAGCGAAAGTTAGCTCTAGGGCAATATGAAACTTTGTTTTGTGTAAACAGCAAGGGTTGGTTTGAACCTAGCCTGTCTTGACAAGCTTGTCACAAGATGCTTGTTTGAACCATAACTCCCTGACTCCAGTGTGAATGGAGATTTACTTTTTTTTTAAATGCAGAGTTGTCCCCTCAGGGTATATAAATGCAATATTAGCAGCTGGTCAGTGAACAATACTAGGATTGTTGGAAGAGGGGTTGACTAGCCAATGTGTTGGCTCCGATTGGCTAGGGGATGACCAACTCACTACCTGGATTGACATGATAACTATGTACATAACATAACGCCTATGGTAAAGCAAACCATAAAATTATCGAATGAAGTATGACATTTGCAATTAAGTCATTTCAATTTCCGATTATCTCTTATGACTCTCACCAAAGTACATTGCTTTACGACCGATGAGAAATTTTACATTACATTTGAGGACAGAGAACTTTTATGGGTTCAGTGATGAGATGCCTCAATGTCTAGAATGTTTGAGATAGCCCAGACAAAATCCATAGATAGATAGATTCTTCCTACAAATACCTACAAATATCAATGTTGGGTCAATTTTTGTAAACCTCTTGAACTGCATCACCCTATCCACTCATACCTGTCTATAAATTCTGTTTGACCGGGTCAGCCTCATCACAGTGGTCCACTCTACTGCTAATTGCTGTCGTAAGGCTATGGACCAGGTAAATGCGCATGGCTACACGATACACCAGACTAGGGAGACCACATCTTTTTCAAGTCATGGAGGACGACCTTTTAATGCTTTGAACGGTAACTTCAGAAGATTCTCAGAAGACTTCCAAAAGAATGTAGACTATGTAACCAAGGAGTTATAGAGATGTAACGGAATCATTTTCAAACTCTCAATGGGAATTTTAGAGCTCGAGAGAAGGTTTTACTACAGATAGGACATGACTGTAACAGTGAAACATCAAATCTGCAGCCTACTAGGCAAACATGTATTGCTCATGTAATAACAATACATTGTAAAGTGGAGGGTTTTGTATCGTTGTCATTGCCAGTGTCGATAGTAGCTACAACTATGCAATTGCAGCTTAGCCCATATATTTGCAAGCTGTATGTTTTCAGCCCCTGGGAAATAACTGCTGGGTTTGTTATTGTGTATTAACCACATATGACGTAATTTATGTGATGGTAATTCTATGGAATGATTCCACTCCCCATACCATAATGTATTGAAATAACTGAGATTTAGTTTCAACTAGGATGATTATGGGACCTTTATTAACTCTATATTATGGGTCTATGCATATCTGTTGGAAAAAATGACATAAACTCAACATTTGAAGTATTTTGAAGGAACTATTGACTCCTTGAAAATGCAACGGAATTGCAACCTTGAATGACAACTAAACACGCCCATTAGCACGTGCCCAAGTCTGGCCAATCACAAATGATTAGAAATAATAACATTGAAGAACATGGCGTCAGTTGGAGAAGAAGAATGAAGAAAAAGTTCTCAGTAAGTGAAAGAAGTAGCCAAAACTAGGTACGAAGGAGACATAAAGCTATCATAAAACGAGTTATTGGTGAGTGATGGACAGGTTTATATTGTAGAGGGCCTATATGGTGGCTTAGAGTTCTATCAGAGCTACAAAACATTTTGTTCCAGTTACTATGCAACAGAATTAACTCATTCAATCGATCAATGGATGGCCAGCTGATCACTGAAATTGTAAACATTGGCAAATTTACAATGGAAAATTCTTTGAATATTTTGCTTTTAAATGTTTTTTGTATCTATGTTAACTAATGTGACATGATATTGGTAGTTTTGTGGGGTAGATGCCTTTAAGTTTAGATTTTTCATTCATTCTGTTTTTTTTCTTCTTTTTTTGGCCTCTCTCCCTATAATAATGTTTCCTATTTTTATTTTGATGTGCTGTACTGGTTTAATACTCTATTACACTACAAATACACGAATGAGTGAATTCGGGTTATTGATGGAATTGGATAGCGATCTATTTCTAGTCCTAGCCAACAAACTAAAGTGATTGACTGACTTGACTTTTTCCTTCTCCTTTTTTTGGCACTTTGCCAAAAGTATGTAGCTCTTGGCAAATTTCCCCATCGGAACTCGACAAGGTTATTTGCCCATAGAACTGCCATAAATACTGCTGTGTGAAAACTAGGCGCTAACGGATTACTCCGTGCTCATGTTATAGAAGTCAACGGGTCCGCAAACCCACGGTCCGTGTGTATCATATTCACCGGGTTTGTAAATTCCTCCCATTCCTCTTGTAGCGTGTCCTAGAAACGGGAAGTCTTCTTTTAGTATGGTTTTCAATTTCACACCATAGATGGTGACCGAATAT
Organism: Membranipora membranacea; assembly: GCA_914767715.1. Taxonomy (NCBI): domain Eukaryota; kingdom Metazoa; phylum Bryozoa; class Gymnolaemata; order Cheilostomatida; family Membraniporidae; genus Membranipora; species Membranipora membranacea. The sequence goes on from OU612068.1 coordinate 17,266,900, forward strand.
AGCGATGATTCAACATTTATATACTAATCAATAATAGGTATCAATATCTTGTGCTCAATCACGGTTGCTTATCACATCATTCTACTTAGATGGAAGTTTCCAGTGACGAAACTGGCTATTGTAATTTTGTCACACTTTCCACAGCAAGAAGGGAATACCAAACCATTGTATTTTCATTTAAAGGAAGCTGGCTAAAATCTACTTTCTTAACTGACTTTAACCAAGACGGTAGATGAATCCAAACGAACGCAGGGAAATGTTTGAGTATAAGCGAGGGCACGTTGAGATAGGACCGAGTGGTCAGAAGCTGCTTTATTGCCCACATGAGGGCTGTGACAAAGTGTTAACGAGCTCACCAGGACTCAGATACCATATGAGAACACACAGTGGTAACGACAGGCCTTTTCACTGTAACAGGTGTAAGAAAACCTTTAAAAGGTGAGTACCTTCTTCTCTCAGCTGTAATCCCCACCTATTACTGCCTAGGGTTGGTACCTATGTATTTTCATACTTGTTATTGTAAAGAAGTCATTGGAAAGTAAATTTGAGAGCTCCAACTGTGTTAAGCATGGGTTCATGAGATAGGTAACTCTACTTTCGTTTGCATTACTCGTGGCCGTTGCCATGGGGATAATAGAGCCAAATTTTTCTACTGTGTTGCCTAGTTGTCAACGATTAATCATAACTATCTAAAGAAACATCAATTTCCACCCCTAACTGCTCTTTTTTTAGTCCAGTACAGGCATGTTCAGCTCACTACAGGCACAACAACCTGGTAATCAATGTGCCCAGGGCATTTGCCTCTTTCTGTTCAAGTTTTCTTACTGTTTGCTGTTATTTGTTCTACTTGATGCAATCCCATAGCCTTACTACACGAGAAATGCTCGGGTCACTCTCCGTTAAATGTTGATGTTGAACCTTGAAGTAGCATATATTGCCGCTGCTTATGTTAGAGTATACACCGCGTGTAATTAATGAGCTTCTTGGTTTGTTCTAGTGCCAACGGACTCAAGTATCATAAAGAAAAGACCAAATGCGAGATCACAATAGATGTTACCTCGGTCAGTCACCATAGCGCTGGACATACAGTCATCGCAACTACAAGCAGCCGGGAAGAAATATATCCAGGTACCCATCTATACATGGTTGAGAAATTTATTGAATTCTCCTTCATCCATCATAAAAGCTGGCTCAATGTAATAAATACAGGCGTAATGGATGTTGCATGCGCATTAGGGTGTACATGAACTGTACTAGCATTCATTGCGTGATTGAGGGCAACCTCGTTAGCTATTCCACAGTTCACTTCACAACATTGAAATTCCATATATAGGATACAGTGAAGAACTCAAATATGCGTGATACAGTCAAACTCTCACTTGATCAGCTGATTATCAAAACAAACCACATAGCTAACATCCATCACAATCGTAAAGGCGTAAGCCATAAATCATGGAGAAAATACCATCTATAATCCTAATGATTCCAACGTCAGAGAACACTATTAATTACAAGAACCAGTTCCACCCTTAGGCGAGTCACCCACCTACATGAAGGAAATTGACATGTCATGCATGAAAAAAGAGAGCAATTCTTCACCTAGAATGCTGATACTAATGTTCAACTAATGGTTATAATAAGGGCACGTTTTAACATGTGAGGCTCGTGGGACTTGCCAGGCATTTCTTATCTAGCCAATGATAGGAGGGTTAGCAGACTTGTGTAAACATGTACATATCTACCACTGGCTGCCATTTTCATTATCTTCAAATTCTGAACTTTAAATTAAACAAAGCCACAAGTTGGGTTAAACCATTACTAATCACGTGATTGGCAAAGATTGAAAAATCAAACGTATTGTTTATGGCTGATAATCAAATTTGACTGATTCCGTTACCTAACACATACCAAGGTCGCAGACCATATTGGCAACCATATCGTATTCAAACTCCAACAGAAAGTTGTTAGAGAACACACGTATTCCAGGGCAACGATCTTACCAACCTGAACCTAAGCATGCTACTAATCAATGTAATTTAGATTGCTTGCTATACCAACAGCAGTTCAACAACTTAGAGTTGAACGGATTCAATAGGGTTGATGGCCAACGCTAAGTACACCTAAGTATAGATGTTCTGTCGATCACTGACTTCAGTGACACCTTTGAAACTCGAGGGAGTTTGACCTTGCAAGGCAGTAAAAACCATGTCGCAGTTGTTGCTAATATCTCACTTGAATAATAAATCAAACAGATTGTAGGCCAGTGGATTTATAGATTCAATTTATTAATAGTTTTTGATTGTCAATGTGGAAACAAGGTCTGTCGGAAATTGGTTTTTAGGAAGACCTGTCATAGGATTGATGTATGCGATTATGCAATAATCCAGAGGCACCTTGTGGCCAGTCTTCAATACCTAACGAAGAGATTAATATAGTTGTTGGGTGGGTGTGACACTGTAGTTCACATCCTATTCCACCATTCAGTCAACCAGAGCACTGCCTTCCTAATGGCCCACAAAATAAGCATATTCAGTGGATTACAATAATCATCACTGCCTACATAATCTCTCTCATTGTAATACTTGACTGACTGATTCCTAAGTTACTAGCTGTATGGGTGGTCCTGGTATCAGAGAGTGTAGATCATAGTCATAATACCAGAGAGCGTAGATTATAGATTATCTATGGTTTATGATGGTACTAACAGATATGCATCATGATTCCTGAGTAACAAAATACGTCATAACTAAAGATAGACTAACAAAAAGTTTCATCAAACATGCCCGCGTAAGCATATGAGTATCACCCTTGTAGGAAATTCTATTGATTTATGCTTCAAAAAACAATCGGAGAATTATTCATCACGTTGTTGGGCGTCTAGTCAAACACCCGCACTTCTGTTACAAATTTCAAGCAGCTGCCAATCTATATTAAGCAGACATAGGATAGTAATTTGCCCGTCTATTTTTTACTCACTGCTAATACTAATTTACACATGAATCTAACACACAAGTGAAAGCTTGTATGTAATGTTAGCGCTTAGCTTGGCATCCTAGGGGTTTATTACTTGTTAAGGCATTCCTAAGTTACACTGCATTAGATAACCACTAAGTAATTCTCACTACAAGATAGAATTGCATATAAACCTCTGGGCCAATTGTTTGCGCTTGAAGCATTGTCGTTGAGTGTACAGTGGAGGCATATGGCTAGTACTTTTCAGCCCGTTTGCCAAATAGAAAGTATCGTTATCAGTGAACAATCAAGTAAACTATGCCTTCATATTGGCCATAGCATATCACACGCTGGCTCTGTCGTGTGACATTAATGTTTGATAAGTGGTTGCTTCCACTTCCAAGTTCACAATATAAAGATAGCCATCCAATATATCTGTTCAGATTTGACCGAACAGGATGTCTTGCCAACACATATGACTCACAATAGCAATACACATGTGTTATGTTGTTTCCATAGAGGTGATATGGGGACATATCAAAGATACAAATATTTTTGGTCTAGTGATATGCCAGTGATCTCCATTGTTTTGGCCCGTTGCCAGTTTTCTTTCTTTACAACAGCTAAGCTTTTTGAGGCATTGATTTTATCACATGAACGAAGCTAGCTGCCCGGAAAGAGTTTTGGCTTCGATACTTGGACATGAATATGATTGATGGGTTTTTGACCAACATGACCTTGGGTTGCACTGTAGGCATGGGAATCCTCACAAAAACTGTCGAGAAAACTGATGTCACATGATGTTATTGTTTACTATATTTTGTTTACATGGAACAGCTGATTGCAACAAGTACCAGGTCATTTTCATTTTACTAATTGCAGAAACTTTCATGTAATGGTGACATCAAACCATGAATGCTAGAAGCTAGATGATTCACAATGCGTGGATTGCATGATTAGTTGAAATCCTAGCATAGAAATCCTTTGTAATGAGGATGCAGTGTGGGAAACACATGATGCAATAGTTAGACGGAAACCTTTGGTCTTAATTCAACCAATCAAGGATTTTCCTAGACATGTGGAAACTTTTCATGAGAGTCATAGGTGTGATGAAAAAGCTTGTAATGTTATGGGATTTTTAGCGCTTGTATTTCCCCTAGAGTATGAATTTGATACTCAAATTCGGTTAGCCTTCACTGAGTTTCACATTTACTCGGTCTTGTTAACATTAGTTTAGTGCACTATGCAGCTAATACTACCCGAAGTACCCATGTAATTTATCGACATACACTCTTGACTGGGCCCAAGAGATTTTTTTTCTTATCGCTAACTATACATACTTTGAAGCCCTGGCCAATCATGTAGGTTGTGTAATCAGTCGTAACGCTAGCATATTGATTATGGGCCCAGTCTTGTAAATGACCATTTGTTTCATTCGATTCAGAGCTTGTCAGCTTTTTCTTCTTTCCTTTTTAATTTAAAACAAAAGGCGCTGTTAATCCAGCGTACTTTTGACCTGAAAGGAATGTATTAATATCACAACTTTCACAAAGGCTATAATGAGTTTCTCATGCTTTTGTATCTCGATCCTATGGGCCTATACAGCCGCTCCTCGCAAAATGTATTTTTTACTAGTATAGGTTTTTATGCCATCTCATCAGGGGTTGTTACTAAGCATGATAATGGGCTCATTGAATATGATTTGATTGTCTGAAGCTGGTCAGCTGTGAAACAGTATCTATAACTCCATGTCATCAGGTGCTGTCTCGTAACAATACTGTATAAAAACTCTACATAACCTCACTGGAATGATTGACTGACATATTGGCCTTTTGACACGTGATACCTAGTGGGCATTTTTTATGCCAATCAAAGTTATACCGATTTTCCGGAGCTGAGCTAGATAGGTCATGGCTACTTGCTTCAAAAGTTGTGAGGATCACTCTAATTTGTGACAACCAAGGGGATATAGGGTTGGATGCCACAATACTTTCATGTTTTCAGTTTCATTGAGCCAATGTTATTAACACAATCATCAATCATCAATCATCGTTGAGCCCATAGATATGTGATAAACAACTTTTCTAGAAAGAGTGAGACTTGACCAATCCCAATGTTATGCCTATTACGGAATATATCAATTAAAAGAATCCTATTACTAGCTGCATCCCATCGGAGCATAGTACTGATTCCATAGAAAGATACGTGCAGGGTCTTTTAATGATTTATGAGTGGTTACATAATGCAGATATCGGTATTCAAAACATAAACATCGAATCTGGCAGAGTGCCAAGAATAAAAATAACCTAGTTAAACTGAGTGTATTTTATGCAAATACAGATTAAGCGTAGCTCTCGATTTCATTGCGTTTTTTTAATGGGAGCGAGTTTTTGACCTAATGAATGCGTTGTCCATTGTTGCTGCCCATTTAAGCAGACGTATTTGACCCGCTCTGCAAAAAATATTGCCTTGCATTCACTAATGAAATATTATAGTAGCAGTGTTTCAAGGCACTGTAAAGTGTAAAATAACTGCTGCATCAAAAGGAAACCTGCACAAACTCAAAGGGGCACTTATATGGCGAGATAAGATATATGCTGTTGCTACTCAGTTAGCCATGTTGTGCTCCCTGGTGTGTAGAAATCCAGATCCATATGCACTTCAGATGGGACATATTTGTACATCGGAATTTCATTTTTACAGTTAAACCTGATGATATAGGTCATACAATCCTGCATGAAACACCAACAAGCAAATTTTCTGGAAAATCTCTTCATTTCCCTTCTCTTCTTTCATTAGTGCGATACATTTCAGGTGATAATTGCCAAAGCGCAGGTACTAGGTACTCATACTTGATCGAAACAACTTTAATTTGGCATTTATAAGGCATATTTGCATTTACAACTATCTACCAGCAACACCACCAGCTGATCATACCATTTGATGTCCATGAATCAACAAATACATATCTATGGCTTTTTCAGATGATGATGTTGAGGTAGATGTGGTATCAACTACACAGCCACTAGATATACAGAGTTGGAGGCAGAGGACAGTGAGTGACTCATCTTATCTCACAGTAAGCCCCACTCCTTACAGTAACACACTAGATCACACAGATCAGGAGGAGATAGTGAACCCCCTCACACAGTTAGCTATCATAGCCACAGGACCACAGAGCCCACTGCTACACAACAACCAGGCACTCACAGACTATCAGAGGTTGGTCAATTTGTTTTTTTTATTTCAAATGTTAATTAAAAACTGAGATATCCTGTTATGTGAGTATTTGCTAATTACTGCTGTAAGTCAAGGTTTGTGGTTTTACTCAGAGATATAATATAGTCCTAGTTGTGTGACTAATCAACTCATCATGGCAAATTTTAGTTTTACCTCATACTTCGTCGAAACAACTTAGAGCATATACAGTCCAAATTGCGGTCTGAACCAAATACACAAACAAACATGAACTGGCTGGATGCAAACTCGTGCCTCGAAGTTTGAACTTTTGTATAGTTATTAGGCCTACCACCGTAATTGTCCCAACAGATGTATACATAATATGCTGCAATGTTGTTTTGCATCGCCAGCATCTAGAAACAGCTGTGGTATTCCTATAATAACATAAAACTGACATAGAGGGTTGCAATGCAACTATTGATAAGCATGCAGGAGCCTTAACAGTTTGTGTCCCCCTCCCACCCACAAGTTGCTCTTCTATGGAAACCATTGGCTGTAACAATCAGTTGTACAAAAATACACTGATTCATGTGAATGTAAGCTATATTTATTGTGAAGAGACCAAGATAAACCATAAAAATTTCTTCTGTAGTAACAATCAATGTTGGCAAATTTCCCAGATTCATTTAGGTGGAACGGAGTGCCATAATTAAGTAGGCTTTTTTGATGCAACGTAACAAGCACTTGCCAAAAAAGTTTGGATTCCATGGCATTGGGACCATGTCATCAAAGTTGTGTTATTGTTAGGTTGTTGATGACCCTGGAGATATGATAGTGTGCAGGATTTTGTTGCGCAAGGCGTGCAATAAAGTGACTGTCAAGTTGTTTGCTATACTTTACTATACTGCTATAATCACACTGCCCTTTGTATGAGAAAACTTGTTATCATTATGCTCAATCTTTTACTTTCATGATTGTAGAGCTTCACAAAACTTCAACGCATCAATACATTCATATGCTAAGCCACCAAGAAGCAATCACACATCACCAGTGATGTCTTCTCAGCGTCACCACCATCCATATAGAAAAACGCCAGTGATATCACGAAAGAGGTCATTGTCGTTCTCCGGCCCTGAGAGTAAATACTCATCAGATAGCACGAGTAGCAGGGAAAGTACAGCGAGGTAGGCAATAACTTGTGTTCGGTGACCTTTCATCTTGTAAATACCAAAGAGGCAATGAGGCAACGCAGCAACCATAACAGGGACTCCAACAATCATTCGACAAAGTAAACTTGGTTTTCTATTTAGTTAAGTCATTTCATAGCTTTTTTATAGTGTGTCGGCCATTGCTTGGCCAGGTGGGGAACATGTAGCCTACTAATGTAATGGTTGTTGTTGTGACGATTGGTGATCATGTGCTATGTCATGGATTTCCCTCTATTTTACACAATGACGGATGAAGAGTCCGGTTGATATTTTTGGACCTCATGACAATCACCGATGACGATAATTGGAAGGCTCCAAGGTCCAGACCATGTCAGTGGGGGATGATAGTTTGTAGATAACTCAACACAATCTTAGGACCTGAACCCCAATTAATGGAGCTTAGCACTGCATGAATCTATCTATTCCATGTTAAATCTGTCACACCTAAATAATGATTGGTATGCTATCAATTAGCTGGCTGTGAGGGAAGGGAGACACTAAGGTCATGACAAAGCTAATAGCCGTGTTATGAAGTAATCTTGGACAGACCTCACCTTGCATTGAATGTACTTTACTTGACAGATGATTATTGTTATTGTGTCTAAATATGTAGTGACACAGTTAGTCGATGGTTTATTTCAGCCATGTCTGACATTTTCACATGCTATTTGAGGACTCCAATCCAGAAAGGAAATGTCAATGAAGTGAAACTCCCCATGTTAGGCGATCAAGATACAATTGCTACCACTAGGCCAAAGGGTTGTATTTCTGAGGTTCAGTTTGATCACTCCCTAGTTGTGTAAGAGTACATGTGACTTATAACTTCAATAGATACCAGTATACCAGCTCAAATGATCATGGCGCTGAGTAACCGCTGATATAAAAATTCTATCGTTTTCAGTTCTGATGATGACAGCCCACCAGAGAGCTCTAGTACAGGTTCTGAGATAGAGTTGGAAGAGGTTGACAACACCTCAAACTATTCAGAGGAAAATAACAATAATGAAGTGTCATGGCCTCAGGCTAAATGGCAGTGCTTTGTATCAGGTAAGGTAACAACTTATCATAGTATAGATGATACCACTTTAGGGCCTTGACATTCTACTCTCCCTTTGAACATTCACATCTAGGCAACAGGCATGACCGTTTCAATCACTTCAGCTCCAGATATATAGTAAGCTATTTCCCCAAAGATTTTATCCATATTTCTTTTTACTCCCTATCTTGTTGATTCTATTCAGACCAAACAAAATCCTGTTACATTTTGCTTTGCTGTTGCATTAATTATAATTTTGCCTACTACTACTTCCTAATTTTTTGATTTTATTCAGGCCCAACAAAATCCTGTTACATTGTTGTCATTATTTTCATTCACTATTGTTGTAACAGAATCCTTATAACTTTTGCCTACAATATTTTTCATCATTGTTCTGAAAGTCAAATTTTGTTTCTATTTAAGGCACCAGCGTACGGATCGAGAATGGTATCATCACTAATTGGAAGCGTGTTGAGGACAGATTTGAAGAGAAATATCTAGATGAGAGCTATGCACCGCATGGTCTAAAACTAGAGAAGGTTTTGTCAAAGACTCCTGTACTACACTTAGTATTTTCTCCAGTACACGAAAGCATTACCTCAGGGAAAGAAAACTCCCTCCTTTATGCTCAATGTCAACTAGATCACCCGTTCTTTGTCAAAGACAAAGGTGAGGTCTAATATCATTCACGTCGGGGTCCGTCGGGCGGTGGGCAAAAGTCTGGGGGCTCAGACTATAGCTAGACTGAAGTTTTGTCAACACATTCACTTTGATCTGCAAATTTTCATTCAAATCATGTCTGTTTATTGATTTTTATAGCTTAATATTTATAATAGTTGTGTAGTTTACTAATTGAAATGAAAAAGGGCATGCAATTAGAAAGAGCGAACTAGAAAGTCAGGTTTTTCCTCTATTAGTCTATATAGGTGCTAGATCTAATCATTCCCACGGTCCACAACAGACAATACTCATCACAGTTTTATTGTTTTACAGGGTGGTGCTCTATTCATCCATCATTAACAGAGGATAATTATGGTCTACAGTGTACTAATCTTGATATTAACGATGTATGCTTACCCCCACATCACCCAGATGCTACATTTACAAGAAAGGCTGTCCAAAGTCTCACAAGGTAGAGTTGATAATAAAATGTGGAGGCTAAAATATTTGAAACCAAGTGCTCATAGTTAACTACTAAATAATTACTTTACAACAATAGTACAATGCATTGTGGGTATATGTATGGAGTTATCCTGTCACGATAAAAGTAAAGATAACTCCCTATTTGATTGATTTCTTGATTTTGTTCATTTCATCAGGGACTCCCTGACATCATGACATATTTGTTCTAGTGTGACTGCTACATTTGATGATTGGCAAGTTTCTCATCTTTATTTGCAGCCTACGCTTCACACCAGAAGACTCACATGCCGTCTTTGCTCTCAGTCAAATGGCGAGGGTAAGTACTTATAATTACTTATTTCCTCTAGAGGAATTAAGGCTGTTCAACTTTTAGCCAATGTATGGGGCCAATGACATCTCCTCCTGTAAGGATAAGTAGACCTGTTAAGGCACAAACAGCTAGTTGAAATAAATTTGCTTGCGAGATATATAGATGAAAGTAGCTAATACAGGCTACTAGTAGATGAAGGTCAAAAGGGCAGTGCAACAGTATGAACTTGTATTGAATGATTATTTTTATTATGTAGACAAGGAAAAAGTTCAGCTCCTTGGAGGAATTATCCAGATCATATCCAAGATTGACAGTACCTTCCAATAAGAAGAAATCAGCGCTATACAACAAGAACTCTCAAGTAAAGGCAAAGAGACCAATGAATGCTTTCATGTTATTTGCTAAAAAGTACAGAGTCGAATATACACAACAATATCCGGGCAAAGATAATAGGTGGGTGTAAAAGAATCTTTTTCTGATCCTTAGCGCTCTAATGTGTCATCCAATAATAATTTTTTGTTTAAGAGGCGGCATCAGATCTCCATGCTGGTATTTTCATACCATGTGAAGCCCTTCTTTCGTAACAATCTTGTTGTCATCTCTCGTTCATCAGGCATTTCATTTCAGAAAGAGCATGTAGTGTTTGTTATATGGTACTACCATTGCTCTCAGCTGCGAGTAGAATGTTAGATTAATTTTGGTTTTTCAAATTTCAGTCTTTGTAACGGTGGTTCTTAAAAATTTTGTTTTTTTGAAATTTTGGATTTTGAAGTTTTGATTGTTGTCTTGCAGGGCTATAAGTGTGCTATTGGGCGAAAAATGGAAAAAAATGAAGAATGATGAGAGGAAAGGTTTCTCGCAGGAAGCAAAGAAGCTGGCAGAACAATACAGAAAACAAAATCCTGACTGCTGGAAGCGAAAAAGATCTATATCTGAGGTAACTGCAGCTGAACATTGTAGGTGTTAAAAGGGCAGAATGTTATTTTAAATCAGATGAGTCATGTCGAAGATAATTAGCATTTCTTTGCATCAATCAGCTGTAAGTGTTTGAATTTGATAAAAAAAACGATGGGTACCAGAAGAAATTGCTCAGTATCTTAATGTTTAGATATTGTGAAGATATCACCAGCATCTAATAATGAGTTCCTTGTTCTTTGTAAGCAATTCGCATGAAATCAATATAGTTACGCTGCAATAATATTTTATGTTGCATCATATCCTGTCCGTATCGAATGTCGCTGGGCATTGTCAACTGGATAGGATTTTTACGCAATTTTTACAAAACAAATCGTAGATATTTTCTCATGCCAAAAACTAGAGCTTCAACATTTTTGTCCAGCTTTGTGCCTTTTAGTATTCGTCTCCTTTATAACTGCAATTTATGGTTCACACATAGATTGTAATGTGTTGTTAACACAATTATCAAAGTAAACTCCAATCCATTCCATTACTATATAATTGTCTGACATTACTTTTTCTTTCCTTACAGAGTTTCATCTCATAGGAGATCAATCATTGTCCAATCAGGGAGTTAGAGACAACTCCTTGGTCCAATCAGAGAACAGCTAAGTATTACTCCTCCGCTATCTACACAACTTACAAATCTTCCTGCCTGCCTGGTCATCAATATCAAACTGGTACTGAATAAACTGAGAATTAAATTAAAAACAATGAAATAACCTTTGCTTAGCCCAATAGCACACTCATAGAGTTCTATTATTTTTCCCAGAATAGTTATGAATATTAATTTTCAACACGATGAAATGCTTACCTAGATCTCAAAAAAGCAACTTTTTACCGTCTTTGTTCCCATATCTAGTGTACAATTTTGTCCGACAGTAATTTTTACAACAACAAAGTGAAATTTTTGTGCCAGTTTTAAATATTCAAAGACGCCGGGATGAAATCCTTGGCCAGCAATCTATTTAAATTGAATTTGTTAATGTATTTTGATCTCACACACACTGAGTATATCAAATAGAGACGAGATTTTGGAGGGATGTAAGACACTGGTTTCCACTTGTACAGTTTAAGTAAGAGTTTTATGCTTCTGTTTCCCTGGCATGGTGACTTTTAGTGGGTTTTGGAATTTCCTGTTTGAAACTTTTAGTAGCTTTTTAAAAGTTGTTCTAAAGTGAAGTACACCATTACTTTCAGCTCAATGCGCCATGTAATCATTTTTGCTGAAGAATTTTTGATGTTTTCTCTCAGGTCAAACATATAAATACAATTTTATTTTCCTCTATTTGCTTGTTGTTAAGTTTAGCGGTGGTACATTTACAATCATGCCCGGGAAAAGAATTATTTATTTTAATACTGTTATTATTGTTATTTATTCATGGCGTGTGTTCATAATTTTTAAATTGCTAGTTTACGATGGACTCATTTGAACAGACTTATTCTCAACTTTTTTGCAACGATTGTTGGCTTAACACCAGAACCTAGCCTGTGATCTATTCACATGTGTAGTTATCACCACTAAAGCTCGGGTTTAGAGTAGGCCCACCCACTGATATGAGAGTGCCCAACTGTAGAAAAGGTCTGAGTCATTTTATAGTGAGATTTGAAGAGAGAAAAGATGTAATATTATTTTGCTACCATTTTACCGCTATTTATCGATATCCATATAAGAAATTTATGTTAGCCTTAAAATATATTACCGTGTATTTTGTGCATTTTGAAATTTCCAAAATACTTTGTCTGCTAAGAGTGTGTACATTTAGGTTACATAGACATAGAACTTTACCATCTAGTATGTATGTAACATTGCATGTTATATTATCAGTGTCTATGCATCGACCTGAATACCTACATGTACAACAAATCATCAGTTATATTCATTGGTAGAGATTTGTATGTTATTGTATTCTGTGGACTCTTACCAATATATAAACACTATGGTGGACTGTAGCGTAGGTTTTTTCTCATAGACTTACCTTAATAAAGTTTAAGGTTTTGGTGTGTTATTATAACGCTGACACCATGTTTTTCTCTGTTTCGTTGCACAAAAATTTTATCTGTTGAATTATATAAAGAGTTTATTGTGAGAGCGTATATTTCACAACGAGATTATTGATATTTCATGTCATTATATTATATTACCGGTAATATTAATAAGCAAGAGTAGTATATTTATCTCTATAATATATTATATTATATATCTATTTTGTTAATCAAATTTACCCTTTAGTTCTCGTTGTGAATAGAGACTTTATTTCACCATTTTTTTGTCAAATAATTAGAAAACTTGAAAAATATAATAAACTTACACAAATGAAATGAACATCCTCCCTTATTTTAATTTTTTAGGAGAACCTTATAATTTTTCCCTAGCTTCCTCGAGGCTGCATCAACATTGGTCTTGTTAGTATCAGATACGTGGCTTTACTTAAGTGTTAGATAATTGTCACATTCTTGTCGTGATCAGATGGAAAATGTTCTCCGTAGCGCCTTGAATGTCTTAAAACCAAAATGAATTTAGCGGTGTGTTTTCTCAGCTCAATCCTTAAACTTTAGAGATTTGATTGTGGAGCCAGTAGAGTTTATCTAGGCCTTTGAGCGACATGAAAAATTGTCAAGAAACTCTTCTTACCTAGTAGCATCACAAATCAATAATAATATCTTGTCTCATTCAGAGAAAAGACAACTCCGAATGAAACTAGTGTAGCATCAGGGAGGGTGATAGAGGTCCCCGCCCTCTCATGGGTTGATTATGATGAATGATAAAACCATTATTGTCTCAGAAGAACACACTGGTCATGACTGAACACTTGTCGATCATTTCTGCCTCTTTTTGACATGCAATGTCACTGGTAGGCACATCATTCTTAATGCAGCGATATTTGGGTTAACATGCCATAATCATTTCAACCATGTCCTCTTTCTGCAAAGTTAGTCTGACAGTTATTAAGGCAACTTCCTAAAGCTTAGATTTATTGAATAATAATCAGGTTATTTATCTGAGAAGTATTTTTTAATATGTTTAATATAAACAAAGGTATAACAGAATGTAACAGAAATGGGAGAAAAAATATGTAGTATACCTGGGTTTGGAGAAAAATACATAACGTCAGTGTAAGATGAGATTGTCAAGACAAGGGGGTCAAAAACAAGTGACACCCTACGCCACTGTATATTGTGACACCCTACGCCACCGTATACTTAAAGATTGTTCAAAAACAGGTTTGCGTCCAATTCCTGTGCACAAGAATTTTCCATTTCAGGAAGCATTATACAAAATATTCTAGATAATAATATATATATACAAAATGGGAGTTAGAAAAATGACCAGTTTCTTTTGGAAAAGACATATTGGCAAGCAAAGACCATCAGATCTACATATATAGCTGCAAATATTGATGAAATTCAGAGTTTTAGAAAAAAACATGTAAGTAACAAAAACTGGTGTATTGATAATTCATGCACCATTTTAATACCCTGAGAAAAAATCAGGGTCACAATTTGTGAAATATTTTTTTAAGTATAATGAGGAATACATAATACATATAACATAATCATTTAAACTCAATTAGATAGTTGATACATGTATGTATGGGCTAAATATATTTATATAAGCAACCGGAAACAGAAAAAAACAAGTTGGTATATATTTATGGCAAATGAAACAGATAAGCTTTTGATTGAAATGCGTTGCAGTGATTATCTTTAATTCCAAGATTCGTTTGAACAAATAAGAAAAGTGGACACGGTATAATAATACTGTCTATTTACATCTCCGTGTGGTGTAGATTATCTGTGTTGGAGTCCTGGGTGTCCAGGCTATCCTGCTGCACCGGCTGGTCATGTTCAAAGTTTAAATCAGGGGAAGATTGCTCATAATTTGTAGGTAGGGTTGGAGGAGGAGGTAGTACATGGGTATAATCTTCAGCACCTGTTCCCTCTGCAAAAAAAAGAATATATTCAATAATAATAAACAATATGAATTTCATTTACTATTAGTCTAGATGAAGTCGGGCAGCAAATTTCAAACAATTCCGAAGTATAATCATAGGATATGTGCATTTTTGATTTATACAGATTTCATACAGATTTATCACTTAGTCATTCCAGTTCAATCATTGGGAAAATGTATGGATACCGAATAAAGGTTGGCTAGTCTTTAGTTTGACAATTTCAATCATATTCGAAACAGCGAGCTTTCCCTTCCTCTAATACTTCACTCCTCCAGGGTATGTATGGATTACAATATATTATATATGTTATATATTATAGAGTCATAAAATAAATACAATAAATATGATAATACAGAATATAACATACCTCCACTACTGAGATCAGTATTAGTATTGTAGTCTCGACCAGATCCAGGATTACTGCGTGATGCTCCACCGATATTATGTGTAGATAAATCTCGGTTATGATGACTTCTCTTCTTTCGTCTGCGCTTAGGCTGACCTGTGCTGCCGCTGGCTGAGGCAGCATCATTGTAAGCTGATGACATGGGTGACTGAGCTCGATACTGTCCTGGTTTCAAGCCTGAAAAAACAACAACTTACTATGATATGCTGCATATTTTATTCAGATCAGACAATAGCAGGTAAAATAAGCATGGCAAAGTTAGAGCCTTCGCAGTATGAATCTCCGCGGGAAAGGGAAGTTTATTATATGAGCTGAGGAGAAGATATTGGCTGTTATCAAAGCATTACAACTATAAAAAATAAGGTAACTCCAAATAACTAAACCATGATGAGCAGAGGATCGGGAAACCTTGCTAGAAAACTGCATACATGAGAATCACATACCTTGTGGGTGCGGTAGTTTAGCGGGTAGTGTAGAGTCTTGACTAGGTCTTGGTAAGAAGGTGCTGAACTGAGGAGGTGTGTCGGCTCTCAGTGAATCGTGATGCTGATAGTTATAGTGAGGCAGAGAACCCTGTGAGTAGTGGTTACTTCCGTCATGATGACTTCCTAGTTCTGGAAACAGAAAGGAGTAGAAATTAAAAAAAATGAATTTGCTGAGTCGGTCGTATATTCGCATTCAAGAAAGCTTCCAGTTTGTCCAATAAGTTCACAGTCTGTGATGTCAGATTATTATTCTTGTTTTGATTTGCTGGCTATAATCAAGGGTCCTATCTCTTGTGACTCTAAAATAGTGATTGTCTTTAGGGGGCGCAATTAGCTTTGTCACGCGGCCAAGGTTTTTTTGGTTTTGGGAAAAAATCAAAAAACCATGGCCGCATGACAAGGCTAGGGTGTAATATATGTGGCAATAGCTCTCAGTGTTGGAGCACACCTGGATGTCTAGCAAATAATGATTGTAAAGCGATAATTTAACTCCCGTACATACCTATACTATGATGAGAGTTATGGTGATAGGGAATGGTAGGTGTGTGACGATGATTGCTGTTATTATAATGTGGGTAATGCTGCATCAAGTTATAGTCAACATTGTCTCCTCTCTCCTCAGGATAATCCTGCAAAAACAACAATGAACATTGATGATTTTGACAGGATGCAACACACAACAAACGACATATATTACACAATATGAATGTAAAACAAGGATGTCTAACCTAGGAACATGGTGAGGACAACACCCACAATTTGATCCTACAGATTGCTCTAGAAAGGTAAAGATGCAACACATCACAAGTCTTCATAATGTATCAATGTTTAATGTATAATGTATCAAAATATGTGCTTACAATTTAAGATTTAGAAAAACTTTTCAAATCAAAGCAGAGTTGATGACGTTTTTTGACATAAAATTCATGTAACTAAAACACACCTCATTATTTCCGTAGCTCGACTCCAGTTCATTGAGAGGGTTGATATTAAGGCTCATCCTGTGTTCCAGACCAGATCTGATTGAGGACATGGTACCATGAGAAGGTGCATTGTTACCTCCATTCATCAGAGAGCCATGCATGGCAAACTGGTGTGCTGTACCGTTACCATTATGGTGTTTCAGTGATTCTCCGTAGAGCACTTTGGAGGCATCTGCAAATTTATTAGATCCATTTCTTGCTACAATTCAAATTTATAACTCAAATTTGATATTTTGAGAATACTTGAGAATTCTTTTTCAAGTAATGTTATGTGGAGTAAAGTTTTTACTGGGTGTGCCATCTTTTCAGTTGAATCTCAAACATGCAAGTAATCAGGACTAATATTACACGAAACCCGGTGTCTTGTTGACCATATCTCAAAGCCTTATAATGTGGTTTAAATGATAACATCTGTAACAATGTTCACTTCTGTTGGTGCTGACCTTGTAAACTACATGAACATGCTATATGCTATCATAGTTGTGAAATTTCTTGAGCAATATCTCATACGGCAGGAGGAAAAAACCTAAATTTGTTTATGAACTCACCCATCATGTTTCGCCTTTGCTGTCTCTGTTTAAACCCACAGATAGCTACAAACACAATGAGTAGCAGTACCATAGCACCGAGTCCGCTGCCTAGTACTATATACAGTAAGTCATTGTCAGCAGCCGGTGCTATCTTAACTCTGGGACCATCGTCAGCGCCGTAGTTCTCATCAGCATTAGATCCGGACTCTGAGGGACCAGAGCTAGCGCCTCCTTCTGGCATCTGCATACGAGGGTTGAATGGAACTGCAATAAAATACAAAATATAGTTTACATAATAATAAAGAATAACTGGAGGTTAGAAATTTAATTACCGTTGTCAGAGCCTATGAATTGATCAGAAAGCTACATAGATGTCCATATGACTGCTCCAAGTGGCATGACATAACTAAACACAAACAACTCTTCTCAAGATTCCATTTCCAATTCAACAAAGGTTAATAAGTTTTTTGGCTGTTTCAAAGGGTGAGGTAGATTAAAGTTTTCTGCTCAGATTAAGTTGTAAAGGCAATTCCCTGTAGTTTGATGTGCCGATAGTAAACACCATAGAGTTCAAACTGTATTAGGAAGTTTAATCTGAATCTAAATCTTTAATCTAAAAGAGTTGTCTTATCTTCTCTCAAATCAGCCAATCAGATTTGTGCTAGCCTCATCTGTCAATTCAGTTTGTGTAAGACTGGCGAACTGTCAACATCAGCCAGCACGGTTATTTTAATGTCGCTCTAAAATATCCTGACTCAGTGTATCTGTATTTAACCATATTCTACATGGTAATTGTATTCAATCAACCATCACAATGAATACTCTGAACAGTTTATAATGGACATCGACCACTGAACACTAAAGCTAGACACCTCTCAATATGGTGGTGAGTTTAATTGTACTCATTTTTCTTATCGTTTTTGGCACTATAAATGTTTTAAAGTTTGGGAACTAAATTAGGTATTAACAATATTGTGTTTAACTCTCTGTGGCAATTCAGCAGTAATGACAGACGTTTTATCCATCGTACGCCTATCTACAACATGTTGCCTGAGTAATATCGATCTAGAAATACCACACTATACTTCGATCCGATCACTTCATCTCCAAGTGTATATCATCAGTAATCATATCGATATGATTATTCAATCACTTATAATGCGGCATCGAGGTCAGGCTCTGCTCGTCGATCACAATCAGTTATTGTCACTGCTTATTATTTTCGTTTTCAGTTGCATCAGGAATTTTAAGAGTGCCTTTAGAGTACAAACTCACCCCATTGCTCGGTTTGACACTTATCCCACCAGTAATTGTAAGTCGTGATTATAAAATCTAAATGTATAATTTTTGTGACGATGATTAAGTAATCCGCAAAACATTGATCATTGCAATTCGACAATATAATTTCGTTTCATGTTTAACTTGATAAAGTTTATCTTCCTAATTCCCGGGATAATATTTTAAATAGTTATCCTGTTTTTTAATATGGCAAGAGATTTTTATTTCACCATTGAAATCAAATCCATACTGTGTTTTAACCATGCACTTTTGTTTTGTCAACAGGGTACAATATTTCATTCAATACAAGAACACCATCTCTTATGACGATCTATTGTTGCCAATAATCACCATTGTCCTATCCGAGCACAGTACCAATTACGGGAGCAAGCCACCAGTATTACAATGGAGCAAGCTATCACTGAGATAAAAGACAAGCGCTCGAGACAAAAGGCACGACTCACATCATCGGCAAAACTCATCAAAACCGCAAGTAGTAAACAGCAAGCCACACTGTATAATACTCTGAATGAAACCTATGCAGAAATTCTCAATCTACACTATCATTACTGTGAGCTCGTAGAAAGTGATGAAAAAAATTCACCTCACCGTACTGTAGGAGGTTTAGATCTAGCCGCATACCTACAATCTATCGACGACACGTATATGGAAGCCTGTAAATCTTATGCCACAAGTTTAGGGTTAGATATAGATAAAGCTCCACTGAAGAGCCAGTGTTTGATAGTAAATCCTGCATCTTTCAGTACATTTGTAGTCTGGCGGGCTAGGTTTCTTGCTTCCTCTGCAGAATTTACCGAGTGTACAATATCATCTACATAGGTGGAATGCTTTAGAAGTTTGGAAACCTCTAGCATATCATCTTGACACATATCGATTGGCTGATTTGAGAGAAGATAAGACAACTCTTTTAGATTAAAGATTTAGATTCAGATTAAACTTCCTAATACACAAACCACTTACATGCTGCCATTCTCTTGTAGACATTACTAGGTGAGCTCCGACCAGCAGAATTCTGAGCCACTATCCTCAGCTCATAGAGCTGATTATCTAACAGCTCCACAAGGTTAACCTGAGCCAGAGCGATGTCATCTACATTGTTAATAACATAGACCACCTCCTGCCAGTCACCTTGGCTGTCTGCTAGCTTATACTGCAAGTAATAATAGTTCTCTTTATTGTACAGGATATGAGTGTATGTATTCAGTTATATCTGCATTACTCTTCGCAGACTGTCTTGGAGAGGGGCATTGTTATCACGAGTATTTTGATAAATATAAATTGGTACGTCTTTTAAGAATACGACTACATATATACATAGTATCACAAGTTCTTTGATCAATATAGGTTGGTTCATCTTTTAGGACGATCAATATATATATATTGTATTTACTTGAAAATGCCTGCCATAGCGTAGTTGAATCATAGATAAAACACACAACATGTTTATGAGTTGAATATACATAGTACAAGTCAGCAAGTTAAGAATTTGGCAGCACTCCATTCAAGATAGCCAAGCCATTGCACCTGTTCCAAACATGGCAGAGAAAGTTGTAAAATAAATACCTGTATAATAAACTGTTGTACATCAGCAGGTCCGCTATAAGACCAGCCTAGTTGTATGGCTCCTCTGCTTATCTGCCTGGCTGATGCGAGGACAGGGATACTTGCTGGAGGTCTGGTCTGTGTGCGCACTCCTCCGTTAGCCGTCGGCATTATGACCTTATGTGAGTTTGGCCCAACATCGGTATTATCATTCACGTAGGTTACCCCTATTCTGAATTTGTACTGCGCTCCTGTAAAACAAAATTGGTTGATAAAATTCTCCATTTCTTGGTTGGCAATGGCTGATTAATATATCAGTGCTCAAATTCCTTACGCATTTTTTGATAACCGCTACCTTTTTGAATAAATGTTAAGGACTAGATCAAGATGGAGTTGCCCCCCTCTGCAGACAAGCCGTGGATATGGATGTGTAGTACATCTCAGATGAGATGTACAGATTAACGTTTATGTATCGAAGCTCCAGTCACCAAAATATTCACAAACAAATCCTAACTTACCAGGCGTGAGTTTTGTGATTCTATAGTTGAAGTTGTTCGGATCTGTGCCGCTAACTGTCTCCCAAAGTCTACTAGATATTAGAGGGCTGATATCTCTATACTGTATCTTGTATGATCTCACTCGAACACCGCCCTCTATTGGTGTCCAGCTAACCGCGACCTCTGTCGGGGACAAGACTTCTACGTCAGGGACAGGAGGCTTCAACTCAACTGTAAACAAATAAGAACAAACATGTGAATCAAACTGATAATGAAACTTTAGTTTATACGTTAATACACCTGCAATATTTGCACTATTCGCAATATTATCCAGTTTGCAATATTTTAAATTGATCTGTTGGCAATATTATACCCATTTGACTTGGACCACATGGGCCTAAATGTACCATTTTAACAGAAAACATGCATTGTAGCTGTGTTTGGTCAGTGAGTTTATCAGCCAATCCTGAAGCATACAAGGTGCAACATAAACTGAGTGCTGAGAAGAGGGAGGTAAGATATAGTAACCCATAGAACAAGGTCAAAGGTTAAGGTCACATGTACACGATTATCAATAAACATACAATACAATAATATAAATGTTTTATGTAAGTATCTTATTTAATGCTTTAGTAGTTATTTATTAAGGTTCCAAAGGATGCTGGGAGTTCCCTTTCTCACTTTGATGTATTACATGATTACATGGCAATAAAAAAACCAATGTAGTGCCCAAATAGCATCGATTCATCCTATCCTACTGATGAACAGCCAGGTGCTGACCTTATCAAAGATACTCTAATAGTAGTAAATTAGGCACTAAATAGCTTGTGATGTCCGCTGGTTAGATAATTCATCACAATGTACTATTACATTACCTGAACCAATGGTAGTTGTGGTAGTGGTAGTTGATTTAGTTGTTTCTGGCACATAACTAACAGCATCTGTAAGCAACAAAAGCCATGATGGTACATGCAACAGACATTCTTTTCAACAGTCAAGTAATGAGTGCGGGTGTGGTTCAAGGTAGGAATAAAAAAATCCTTCCCCGGTCATGCTTTAGATTGACAATGGAGCATGTTGATTGGTTGATGGACATGGGCCACAATTGAATCAACCAATGTCTAGGTGGACAATAGATAGAGAGCATAAATACACCTGGGTATAGAATAATTGACAGTAGGACAACATCTATGAACTTAGCATCCACACCAGCATTAATTCAAACCAAAATTTAATAATCATGTTATTCTGTGCAAGAAATGGATAGCTAGAAGTCTAAAAATAACAACCTCTGTAGTTGAGATAAGCTGAGGCATTTGTAGATCCGTACTGGTTCGAGGCTACACATGTATACCACCCGTTATCCTGGACTGGGGATTTAAGGAGAATTGCTAAGCGGCCATCTCCAGCCGGATAGCGCCATCCAGGATAAACACTTAGCACTTGGCCATCTTTATACCAGGTTATTTCATCGCTGTAACTGCTCGATTCACACTCGAATTCAATCCATTGTGCAATATTTTCAGTCCTATTGACAGGTTTGACAGTAATGTTTGGTAAGTGACATGGCTGTTGACCACACATTGAGGGACCACCCTCAAAGGTAGAGGGTAGAGCGGTGGGTGGTCTGGTTGTGACAGGTGTAGGCCCCAAGGTGACAGGTGTGGGCTGTGCCTCAGTGACAGCAGTGCCAGGTTGTGTAGGTTGGTTAGCAAGGAAAGAAGCTATGGAAAATAAAAAATCCAAAACTAGCGTTAGGAGCGTAGCGAAGCAGGAGTGCTCATAGGTTAAAACTTTGAGCACCCTTACCACTCAGTTGCACAATCAGCAGGGGTGCATAACTCTGTTTATAAATGCTCAAGTAGTGCACATCCAGTACATTGCTGTCCTAAGCCACTTAAAAACGAGAGCCATGCACCATTGCATACAATCAGCCACAGGTTGAATCAAATGTTGTTAGCAATTATCCCCCCTGTGAGAAAAAAACTGGCTAGCCACCGCATCTAGTAAGATTCACTCCACACTTACAGACAACAATATATGAACAATATTTACAGCACATGGGACATGAAGATTTTGGAAACATGTAGTTTTTGCGAAAGAAAGTAACGACATAAATCAGATGGCTATAGACAGCTAATAATCACAAACACACCCGTTTCGGCCAACACCAATAATGTGAGAAGTGAATAGCTAGCTGGTATACAATAGGCTGGTATACAATAGCAGGAAAAGAGTTGAACCATGTAAACTGTGTAAACTAGAGAAAGAGAAATTGTTTGAAGCCACCCACCAAGATATGAAAATGTTATTTGTTACATATAAAATTGAAGAGCTTGTTAGACAGTTGAAGCATTGGATGTAAAAAAAACTCACTAGTTGTGGGCACGGTTGTGAGATCCGGGTCGAGAAACTGAGAGCTGAGTCTATACTTGAAGATTCCACTTGTCTGCTCCACAGTCTCATCGATTGGTCTATACAAGGCTATCACTTTGAATTTGTAAGTTATATCTGCAATTGATAACATGAAAATTGAGACGTTGTTTCAATAGCAGGGCATTTGATGGATATATCCTTCCCAACATCAAGAAAAGATAATTTTGAATTCAGTGTGTATAATAGACCCAAAAAAGTTTGCGATTTTTGTAATTTTGTGAATGCCTGATCCTGGATATTACAGAACAGAATTTCAATTGCCATACCTTGTTCCAGGCTTTCATGTAGTATGTCATAAGATGTTGTCTGCCTTGGTAAGCTATCAGCTACAACAGTCCAATCACCTCCGCTGGGACGCAGTGATATCTGATATGATAGAACATCACGCGATACAGGGATAGTCCACTCTATTCTTACTCCTCTCATTGTTATTTGAGATACACCAGTTATCTCTGGTGTAGACATAAGAATTGGCTCTTGCCCTGTAATAAAAAAATTATGGTATAATTTTATGATGAAAACTTTGGAGTTGTCTCCTTTCAATGAAATACTTGCAGAGAGAGGACAAATCATCACTTTAATCATAAAATAGCCAAAAACAGTATTCTATCAGGGAGACGAGATGAAGTCGTATCCTTATGTGTGAAGCAAACAATATTTTTGTAGCTGAGGAATGAAGAGCCTTCGATGACAGCAAAACCAATAAACCGACAACATTAAAAGTGTAGGGTTCCTTACTTCTTGTAGTTTGTGTGGTAGGAGCAGTTGTTGTTGTTGTGGTGGTTGTTGTTGTAGTTGTTGTAGTAGTGGTTCGTTTCTTTGATACGGTGAGTTTGACATAGCTAGTATCCTCACCGAGATTGGTACTGACCATACACTGATAAATACCCGAGTCAGATATAGCAGCAGATGGGATTCTCAACTCGGCTATAAAGCAACAAAAAAATTACATTAAAATAATTAAAAAAATCGTCAGATATTTTGACCCAAGGTCTGTGCCAAACTTAAACCTAACACCAAAATATGATCAGTTATGGTTTTGCAGTTGTTTGATGAATTGATCAGGAGATTTGAAACATTATGATATGACATTGTTAAGGTCAGCAGTTACTAACAAACAATGGAATATTTGAGACCTTTAGGCCAACAGCCAGCAGCATAGTAAAGCTGATAGCATCAACAGGCACAATACTTTTGTTAAATTAATTGGCAGCAACCTCATGTTAACAGAATGTTGTGGGATAATTCGCAACAAAGGTGTGAATCCTTTTTTGATCAAATCTTTTGAAATAACGTTTCTACTGTTTATAACCATATCCATCGGCATGCAACACCTCGGCAGGCGGGCCTGCATGTGCAAAACAAATGTCCATGTGGATTGCGATTAACCCAATAAACTGGAAATTGAAAGCAGAAAGGTTCGCTCAATTACTCTCATCAGAATTTGAAATCCACTGACATTATGCAGCTTGGCTAGCGGTTAGGTAACAATATTATACTAGACCTACATCTTCCCTTGTTAACTAACTGTAATTTAGGATAATAAATTGTACATTGACATCACCCTTGATGATCTAGGCTCCCCCAGTCTAACCATACACGGTGGCTAATTAATTGTTTACATGTACATTAGTTGTAATGAAATAATTGGCAGTTTGCTACTGAGCCAAGCTGAAATCTTATGCCTAATGATACCAATTAAAACCGCCTTGACTAGACTGAACAAGCCATCACACCAGTGGGAGTCGAAGCTAAACGAGATGAAAATAGCACACCGGCTCCTCATCCCTCCTTCCCATCGCCTCTAGCGTGCATAGATACTGTCGACTTTGACAGCAGGCTTGGCAACTGATAGGGTCACTGGGTATGAGATGT
The DNA here is from genome assembly GCA_914767715.1 of Membranipora membranacea. NCBI lineage: Eukaryota > Metazoa > Bryozoa > Gymnolaemata > Cheilostomatida > Membraniporidae > Membranipora > Membranipora membranacea. The sequence goes on from OU612068.1 coordinate 17,291,695, forward strand.
CAAATTTGCTACAATCAAGAACACTTGACTCCCACATTGATAATTTGGCAAAATCTCGGACCATCAAAACACACACTCATTAGCTAGCAACCTTTGCCGATGCAGCACAGGGTCTGTGTAGTAATTCAACTATACAAGGAAAGTTGACCCACACGGACAATTAGTATCCCCACCCGCCCCCACTCCACTATCAATACACGCACTCAATAGCTAGTATTGCTTGTCCAATGTAGCACATGCTCTTTGTAGTATTTCAACTATACCAGGAAAGCTTTTTTCAGGCGTGGTATACATCCGAGGGTGCTGGGGGCTGGAATAATTTACCTTCGAAAGCTCTCCCAGTGGGACTCAAACCCACAACACCTGCAGCACCAATCGCCTGGCAGTTAAAAACAAGCGCACTATCAGATTGCTCCAACTCGCCATCAATGCAATAATGCGACATTCCTATGCAGTGATGATTGCAGGTCACTTACATGGTGAAGGCAGATCATAATCTCCTAGATCTGTAGTTATCTCCTCCCCATTATAATACCAAATAAACTCAGCATCCTTGATTCTCTCCTGAATAGTACAGTTGATAGAAACATCATCCTCTTCCTCAAAGTTCAACTCTCTCTCATCTAATGTTATCTTAGGCATTACTGCAAAGAAAAGTACATATTATTACAATATTTATAGGGTTAACCTGCTGTGTAGTATGGTGTGTTACCGTTAGCTTTCGTCAGTAAGACAACGAAAAGGCTGCCAATTCATTACAGCATCAACATTAGCAAAAAAGTATATTGTACTTTAGCATCCCTACAGCTTCCAGCTACATAGTTTGTCACCACAAACGTGGCAGCGAGTTAAAACAGATGAAGTTGGCCCTGTCACTTACCGAATACTTCCAGAATGTAGGTCTGTATGAGAGGGACCTGAGTTAGACTGTTCTCTGCAGCACAGTTATAAGTACCGTTATCAGTAGTCTGTATGTTAGTCAGCGCAAGATTGTCTATAAGAGAGAAATAATGGTGTCACGTTTTGCAAAGCAGACAAGAAGAAGCAACTGAGTAATAGAGCTTGGTAAGAACAGGGCCCAAAACAGTCAATTACCAAACCCGCTGGTTTCCAAGACGGTATCATGGACTCATTTTCTACAGTGGTAGTAATCTCCCCACCACAAATCTTTTTCACAGCAACAGAACTACTAATATGAATAGTTTTTTTGCAAAGTTTTGTTTTTCAAAAAAATAATGAGAGCAATATTTTTCCAACTTGTGTTTTACTCACCATGCATGTAGGCAGTCCTATCAGCTGGGAGTGGAGCGAGGTATTTACTCCAGGTCAGCGTGGGCACAGGGTTTCCATTAAACACACACGGCAGCACCATATCATCACCCTCTAGTACTGACACTCTCTGATTGAGAGAAGATGGTTGCTTTACGGGTTCCCTCTGAGGTGCTTCATCTGTAAAACAATGGTTGATGTGATATTAACGACATACAATTGCTGCCTCCACAATACATGACATAGTAGCCTTATCACGCAGCTCCTTTTTTTGGTGGCCGCCTGACAAGGCTACTGACATATTGGACTTGTTCCGCAGCATGACACCTGCAGTCTTCATCTAGCTAGGATACTGCTAGCAAACATTCAAGTTTTGGAAGGCTCAAACACAGACTGACAGATGTAAATGTTATTTTTAGCTTCCTAAGATATGAAAAACTGATTGCATGCAGCCATTTGGCCCTACTTGAAAAGTCATAAGACTGTGTCAATAAAATGTCAAACTAATCAAGTGGGGTACATAGCTGCTGTATGCAGCCAAAACAGATGGAAGTTCAAAAAAATTAAGTCCAGACAAATTCCATAATTTTAGTCTCTCTCATCTCTTCAAACGTGGGCGACAAATAAATAAAAAATGCATTTCAATTATCTGCCAAATATTTCATTTTATGGCTTTACTCAATTCAGAACTCAAAAGTATGACTGACAGCAATGCAAATCCAATCACAGCTATCAAATTTTGATGTGTACTCAAGAACACTATTCAAAATATTTCACTAACATGTTAACAACATCTGTTCATGACAGCACCCTACTGAAACCTATAAACATTTTATATGTTACAATATCGAATAAGCCACATGCAACATCTTGATGAATACAAGGTTGCAAAGTCTGTTTTTAATTCAATCAAGCGAGTTTTATGACTATGACAAGGAAAAGTTTGTATGGTATGTATCACAATCACTGATATCATGAAATTTACGCTTGACACATCCTGGATAAACAAAAACTCAATTATTTGAAAACCAAAGCATTTGTCAGACAACCCCAATAAAAACAGGGCAATCTTGGGCAATTTGATCTGTCCTACTAGGAATTTCCCCCTAAATAATGCCATTTTTTCCTCATAAAGCGTCATCTGTAGTGTCAACATGAACCCTTTGAAAGCAAAATAAGTCTGATTCATATTTTACTGAGTCGCACAGAGAAGTGTTAATAAGCTATCGCTGACACAGGGAAGTTTTTGTGTATGCTGTCTCTGACTCACCCGCACCGAGAACAACCAGGATGACCTTGTTAGGGGCGGAGACCTTATCGTTGAGGATGGGGTTAATAGCCACACATTTGTATACGCCACTGTCTCTCTTCAGAACGTTTGATATCTGAAGGTCTCCAGTTCCAGACAAGAAATATCGATCTAAAAATAGAAAAGTGTGAAGTGATCAGAACAGGGGCGCTAGACTAAGGGGATCTGAATCAGGCTACAGACACAACATTGCACATTATTCCTACTCAAAGTCGAGGGGATTGTCATGGAAATTTCATTATAAAACTCATAAACTGTAGTCTCGCAGTCTACAAGCCTTGTCATGCGGCCAATAAAACACAAAAAAGTGGCTGCTTGACATGGCTAGTCTACCATTACATCACAGACATGGGATATATCCTTTCTCTGTGATCATATGTAACACATTTATATATGTGGGTCTGGTTTATATCATGGTAATACATACACTATATACACATGCATCACAGCATGAGATCATATCAAATGTTCCACAGTGCAGCTAGACATTATTTGATAATATGTTTATCTATGATATTACTGCTAGCCATGTCAGATGGAAATAGACATATTAGACAGACATACAATCATCACCTACGTGTTAATTTGCCAATAGACATGTCAGAGTGAAATTTTAGATCTGATTGACAGTCATACGACAAAGATATAACAAATCGTCTCTGTGAGTCATTTCATAAATTTTAACATTTTGAATTAATAATTATACTAAAGAATGCATTTATTTATTGTACAAGCAGGGCATTGTACTTTCTCAATAGGCAAACGTTGGGTGTCATCTTTATGCAAACTGTATTACAGCCCCTAGACAAACTTCTTTCAAAACTCAAAGCCTGCCCTGTAGCCTATTGTGTGTCGGAGAGTCACAGCCAAACTTTGACAAGCGAGCAATAACATAGGACAGATGAAAACAAATTATTTTATGACACAATGTACGCAAACCTAGTTAGGATTGCTGTATAATTGAACTAGATTCCCTTTGGGTAAATATATGACCGTATAGTTTGATATTATATCAAAACAAAGGGGATTTCTAATCAAATCAGACACTCTCTGAGCACTGTCCTGGTTCGTCTGATTAGGCTGTTATAGTTTGGTCCCAGATGAATGAAAATTGAAAAGCACAGATTGTGCACCGATGAATGAATGACCCCTGAAATAAAAACAGCTACACTAACTGTAAAAGTCCCTATTGAGCATAGGGGCTGAAATTCGTGCACTAAGACTAGGTGTAATATTTGTTGGTTTTGCTCAGCGTAACTAATGAGTAGTAGTGGGTTGTACTAGTTGGCCATGAAAGCAGGCTGATGCACTGAAATCTATAGTGACAGCTGCATTACAGCAGGACCTCTAGCTCAAGGGCCATAATTATCTTCAAAAGGGGCCCTCAAGCAAAATGAAAGTACAAATTAAATCACCGCAAGCCTATAGTATAGCTCAGCTAAGGGGGAAGAGGTCGTGGGGATAAATTGAATCACAGAGTATCAAAGCAACCCCTCGCAAGTAATTCTATGTTCATGTAAAAGGGCGTTTAGTAATATAAGATTCACATTCAGGGGATGGATTACTCATTATAATGATTATGAAAACAATCAGTGCTTGCTGCCAGTCTTTATGTGCTACAGCTTATGTGGTGGCCTTTTGCATGACTAACTATATGTGAGGATTAGCATGAATCAAGATTTTATAATGTGACCAAGCTACCGGCATTACCAACAGCTATTGCAGACCACAAACACCATTCTATGGTGGTCTGATTTAGCTGACTAACCTAAATAGCCCTCATAATGACTCTACTATTGTGTTTGCACTGAAAATAAACTGGATTTGAATGTTTAATTGCCTGTAAGCTATGTTTTACTGTGAATTTAATTAAACATTAAACTTTTACAGCATCACAAGCACCCTGAATAACTGCTAGTTCAGTGCACAGGTAGCTGCAAACGAGATAAACTGCATGGACATCCCAATGAAACCCTACAAAATTTCCAGAACAATAAAAGCCTCATTGCTGAGAAGTGAGAGTAGGGTTATTGTAAGGCGGGAAGAGAAAAGATTTAAATTCTCGTATATCCGATTACTCACCGTTTGATTGGTCGATGGTTGTACCGTTGATTTCGAACACAGTAAGTGCATCAGGTCTGCTTCCCGGAGGCTCACATGGAATAAGAGCAGTGTTACCCTCCGTGACAGTCACTGTCATATCTTTCAAGTCAGTAGAAAAAGCTTTAATTCCTGCAATAAAAAGTCCACCCACATAAATAAGACAGGAAATACTTGATCTTTAGCTAACATGTAAGATGACGAAGGTAGGTGGCAACAGAGAAGTTCAGACTATAGTAACATTCCCCCTCGAACTTCAAACATCACCATTGGCAAACTGGAAAATTACAAGACTTGGTATGCGATCCCAATGAAGATGGCAGATGTAAAATTAAATTCCCCTTCATATTTTATTTATCAAGGGCTTGATGTAAAATCAACTCCAAGCATGCTGAGTGAATACAACAGCCAGGCTAGGGTAGGGTAGGAAGCCAAACAACTACAAAAGGCAAAGCCTGCTTTGCAGACATGGGCTGGCACCAATCTCAATACATTCAAACCAGATTAGCCTTGATGAGTGAATTTACAACCCCATTATGGAAGTTCTCTCGGACAGGAAAGAACTCCCTAACTAATTTTCATCTCAAGTATTTAAATAATTGAAAAGGAAAGCTGATTAACATATCGATTACACAACAGAGTAGCTTTGGAATGGAGGACAGAGTGAAGACATAAAAATTCTTCCTCTTCGTCACAAAGAGGAAGGATTACTTGGCAACCAGAAGCGGGTAGAAAACATGTACTGATGGGCTAATATGATTATCTTAATAACTGGCTCCTTTACAATTCAATCTGTTATGACACCGGAATCAGTTTTATCGGTGACAATGGCCTGTTTTGCATATGATGCAAGATGGAAGCGATTTACATTCTTTCAACACTATCTTTCACCATCCGATTGTCTTGTCAAAAGCAAACTCATTATCTGCACATGGCAGGTAGATAGGGGCCACGAAAGGGGCCACTAATTTCATGGGACAGGAAGCCGGGATTTATGATGAGTAACATTTTAAGATAGGATGTGATGATACTAAAAGTCAGATGGTTGACATAATGTCTTGTCATGAGATCACTGATTGCAATATTATCTGCTGGTATTTCCCAAAGTAATAAAAGTTCACAACCATACCATCATGATTAAAGGCCAACTTACTGGCTTTGGTGAGCATTAGACTAGTACTAAGTAGATTGTTACTGATGCACTGCCAAGGTCCTGAGTGATTTATCCCTCCTGATTTCACAGTCATAAATCTGCCAATGGTCAGGGTCCGAGTGTCATCGCTTATTGTAACATCCATTTGGTTCAGAGGTGACACCGGCACACCGCGTAACATCCATATCACCTGCGATGAGATGTCATCTGTCTGGCACGTCAGCGCCACTTGTGACTTAGCTTTTACAAAACCACCTTCACTGTCAGTCGTAATATGAGGAACGGCTGAAAACGAGAAATGACAAGTTTTTTTAGATGTGTGGCAGTTGAGATCATTTGGATATTATGGGACACCTTTTCTTTTGAGATTTGTTTATGAGTACTACACTACACATGACTCATTCTGATGAAAAAAGAAACACTAAAAGTGGATGTTATTTATGTTGATTTTACCAAAAATCAGTTGAAACGAGTAGTGATACACTTGTGTCTTGATGATTTTTTGAGAGGTGAGAAGCCAAAAACAGCTGTAACTCCTGGTCAAACAACGGGCCTAACCACAAGCAGTAAAAGCTCGATCATTGAATCATCAATAAACACCTCAAACTAATAGTTATAGCAGCCAAGATCTACCATTGATTTGGGGTAGCTTTGTTTAGATTTTACCTATAAACAGCATGGTTGGGAAAGCACAAGCCCTCTAATCAACACATCATCATCATCATCTCAACGAATTATATAATCATGTGTGTGGTCAACATAACAGTCGAATAATTGACAAGAATCAATCCCGCTAATCGCCCTGTAGGGATCCAAGCATGGCTGACTTTGAATGGGATCACTGTTAGCTGTGTAAATGATTCACATGGAACATCAAAGCCTGGTCTTCCATAGGGGGATGCGTGGCTTAACATACCTTGTAATTGTTGAGCAAACAGGAAGGTGAGTTCCATGTTTGATACTCAAAGCTTGGGGCTTAACATGTAAAGGATAGTTTTGGGCCTGAGTAGCTAGAAAGCTATGTACAAATTACAATCAAATAGGGCCCTAAAATCTTAGTAAACAATAGTAACCATTCTACTTCAAAGTGAACAAACAACATTGATGGGTGGACAAATAGGTTCAAGGGCTTGTTATTTCATTGTAACAAGTAAATGATAATGTTGAAGGCAGCTATTGCAAGTTTCAAAAAGATCAGGAATGTGCCAAAGCTAGTGGTTGAGGGAGGAAATGCAAAAATAATCAGCAATTCAAATGTTGTCGCAAAGATCAGGCAAATCTTGTATGACCAGTGCCATGTCAATTTGTATGACAGCAAGTGCCATGTCACTTTGAGCGAGATCAAAATCACAGCCCAGAGGAAATACGGCTGCCACCCAATCAGCAAGTCAATCTGGAAAGGCTCTAATCGCTTAATGGCAGGATTCTATCCTGCTGGGAATCACTTTATTTGCCCATACAATGGAAACTCTACTCCAAAACCCAATTAGAGAGAATTTGAGATGCATGCCAGGGATAGTCAAGCACTAGGAAAACATTTGAGCAAAGTAGTAGAGTCCTCTTCAGTCCCCATCCAAAACTGCCAGCATGTGTAAAACCGTTCACAATCATGACAATTAGATGGCTTGGCATTCTAACGCATCTTAGCACACAAAGACACATGCTGGTAAAAGGGTTGAAGCCTTTGGAAAATTCAATAGTAACACCTTCAAGAATCGGATAACTGAATTTTCGTAGTAAAATTATTGACAGTGTTGAAGTAAGGGGATGTATCATAATAACACGATGATACAATCGTAGCAACGCAGCACATGCCAGTTATGATGATGGGTTACATACAATACATGAATCATTACGAGACAATGTTGCGTGTTTCACTTTCTCACACATAACATGGACGTAGTACCTAACAATCATCATGCCTGACATGTAGACATTCCCAAAATCTACACATTACATTTACAACTGCCTATCTTGTGGGGAGCAATAAGTGATAAAAATACACTAATGCTACAATAATGTTTACAATCACCTACCTGGTAATGCCTGTTGAGTTGAGACCAGGTGGTTCAGAACTAGTAGAATGGCAGATATCTGTATATGACGCGACATCATGTCAGCTTGAAGAGTCCCTTTGCACAGCGTACAGAGCAGAAACTATGGTGCTATTTCCGAGTTAGATCATCGTAGGGGGTTCTAAAGTAGGAGAGAACAAAATGTGAAAGTCACCGAATATGTGTCTAGCCTATATGAGAATTTACAACTATTAGCTTATAGCAACAAATTCATTATACAGGGTTCAGCTTTGTTTATGCACAAACATACAGTGGGCTGTTATTTATGGCTAGATGAATTTCAATACAAAGCAAAAAGGTTTGCCAAAAATAACACAGAGCTCGGTTTTTATTCATTAGAATCAAATTGGCAGCAAAGTTTACATGGCTTCTAATTATCAGATCGGCATTGTAATTGGAGGCCGTGAGAAGTATATTCAGTCCCCCAAATTTCCTTCCGCTGATACCATATAAACGAGATCACTCAGAAAATGCTGTATCTGCAAGCAAGAGTTTTGTTGCATTATACCTTTGAAGTTTGTTTAGAAGTTAGACATTTGAACTTCGACAATATCTAGGCACACCACGTGAAAGAGAGCAATAGCATATAGATCAACTATTTTAAATCAACCCAAACCAAAGAGCAAAAGCAACATTGTTCGATGAGATCTAGCGATGACTAATATAATGCGAATGATCTCACTCATTTTACCATTTTATCATCTTTGCAACTGTCCATCAACCACATTGATCTAGCAATTCACACAAGGTAATTCAGCTAATTAACTACAGTAATATAACCTTACCAGGACTAGGTCAGTTTAACTTTTGTTTCAACAAAGGCTGGCATGTGAAGAAGAAAAACTAATTATCTTATCTGACTCAAGTAACAGCTAAAGAGGTGACCATGAGAGAAACTAGATATCAATTCACACACTGAAGTCTCGTCGATGAACGGTTATTATCATGTCAAGCTGGCAGAAGTCAGAACAATGAAGTTTCTTTCTTCAGCAGCAAACTATAATTAAAGCTTGGGCTGCAGCGTTGACAAACAAAAACCCGACATCCACTTGAGTTTCTGGCAAATCAACCAGTACTGAAAAGTATGATGTTCAAAGCTTTCTACTCGACATCAAAGAGGATACAATTAAAAATGTGGATGACGATACTTCACTTTTAAAATGTTTTGGAACTCGAGGTCTGCAATGAAAATACTTTCAGAGATGTAAAAACATTGCAGGCAAGCCAACCTCTCCACGGGCATAAGGGGGTCCTCAAGGGGTTATCTTGGGTGCCTGGGGTTCGTTGCAAGAATGTAACAAATTGAGGATGGTGCACAGAGACCTGTGTCAGCAACGTTGATGATTGTCGAGAACACAAACTGTTTGCAACTATCCTCCCCAAACGATTTGCCCATCTATCAATGTATATTTACCACTAGACTGACCATTTATCTCTTTGCCACCTACTTACCAAAACAGTGTGAGCAAAGCTGATTCAAGATTGTAAAAGTTCAGCAGATATATCCTTTGCAAAAAACTGGATCCGTCAGACAAAAATTTGATTTTACTAGCTCCTAGCTACCTATGACAAGTTAATAGATATAGTAATTTCCCAAGCTTGTGCTAAATATATGGCTAAGATCTAATGCGATCTTGACCCTACGATGCCTAGTTGCCAAATGATACTTGGCCTTCAAATACCAATCATTCTATATAGTCCTCAAAATGTGTGAGCAAATCAACACCTTTCATTGAGACAACTAGACATCATAATGGGATAACTAGATGTCAACTTCTAATCCTAATCTATTTACTCACCAACAATATTGGCCATAATTTCAAGTCTTTACCTCTAATAAACTCACAGGTGATTAGCCATTAATCCCATCAAATTAGTGCACTGCCTCTTGATAGTTATGCAATAGACTATGAAAATAGTGAAATTTTCAGGTGGTCATTAACTTTGAAACTGTAAAACCTGTCAAAACTAAGACCAATATCGTAGAACTATAATAAAAATGTCATTTTTCATCAAATCAGAAAAATCAGACGACATGTCACTCAATAGACAACCCACCTCCGAATAAATCAGGACAATGAGAATCTCCTTACCTAACTTTGGCGACTCCAACGTAACTATGCTAAAAGCAGATCCTCGTCTTACAACAAACTAAAGTATTTCAACTAACAGCGAGTGACCTTCTACGCCTTTGCATCCAGTCGCGATTTCGTGTAAAAATGTTTGAAGTTCAGCCGCTCACTGCCTTCCTTACAGCCTAACTCAATTGAGCGTATACTCTACATGTAACACGCTGATGTAGAAATGATGCGATGAATATTTCAAGTGGATTCGAGCATGCTGAGCGCTAACAACACTAATCAATAAATCTGAAATCAGATAAACCAAAACCATCACAATAATGCAGTCTATAACGTACAATAACAACGTGATAATACTGTTCGCAACATTCAGTAAAGTTCGGCTACTCACCCCTGCGTGTAAATTGTAAAACCTGGCTAGTGTGAATGTATTTCTAGTGCTAAATAACTGCAGTCGGCTTGAAATACTTTCAGTAAACTGAAAACAGTATCAAAATTTAATCCCGCAAGGTATGCTAGCTATAGTATAATAATAATACTCTTAGGCTCACAATACACTGATCTTTGCGGCCTTGTAAAATGAGCCAATCACGATCAAGGAGGCCTTTCATTCATATCATTGCCGATTATCTCTGTGGTAAAGTAAACCATTAAATTGAACTGAAGTGAAAAGTAAACTAGCTTATGATTTTTAAATTAGGTGGAAATAAATCTGTCAAGGAATGAAAGTTATGGTATCTTGTGATTGATTTGTTTTTGCGGTTTCCGTCTGGTATTTGACATGCTGGTAAATCCAACACATCTGCATTCAGCAATGTTTGTAGTGTGTAGTGTGCAACAAATCAATGGCTAATCATCTCAAAAAGCCTAAATCTGGGAATTGTCAAGAACAACTTGGGCTCTGCTATGTGATGCAAACAGAGGCCCAAAATTTGGCTCTCCATTGGCAGTGCAATATCTAATGAATAAGCTATCATGACCGACAGAGCACTGTAAAAGCAATAAAAAATATGAAACTGTGCGTCATCGAAACATGACTCACAACAACTCCATAAAGCACTGACGAGCCGAACAGAACTTGATAGTTCAAGAAAGCTGTTTAGCAGCAAATGTTGACCACATAAATAACTGCCGAGTAGAACCAAAAGACACACCTATCAACATTGAAAACTGATAGGCCCAATCAACTGTTATTTGTGGTTATTTTTAACGAGGGATTAGGATTAAAATTCACTGCGAAGAGAGCCTACTAGGTCAGAAAGAAAGCCTGAAAGGTCAGACAGAACAAAACATTTGCGATGAGGCATCTTTGTAAATTAAAATAATGAAACTTGTCAACATAAAGTGTACTGGCTGCACTAATAAGTGGCCTCCAGTTTTCTTCCGTTGCACTAGAAGGAAATTAGCATAGAAGATAGCAATCAAAAACTATTATTGTGTCAATGAGGCCAGGGATATCCCATCATACAGCAACAATAGATAACATGGTCGAGCCGACTGTTTTAAGCCACCGCTGCAGCGGCTCCATTCAAATGAGCCAACATTCCTGCTATTCAGAAGCGACAGGCTATGACAAAAGGACACAAAGTATTGGAATACCCTCAAATCCAGAGGCCTAATCAAGTGTAAAAGGAAGAATACTTCCGAATGAATAAATTTGCTGAGCACTATGCAAATTCATCGATTGATTGCTTGCTCATCAGTTGATTTTTGCTGTGATTTTTGTAACCAAAAATAGTTATTGGCTCGGTTCTTATGGGAGTCAGTTCACAATTTGAAGCATCAATTCATGGTTATTATTTACATTCAGAATGTTAAAGCATTGTACCCTGGTAAAAGTTTAGAACCATTTTTCTTCTTCTTTACTGCCATTATTCATAGATAACCTCAATTGTATAGAATCAAAAAATATGCACCCTTCATTAATTTCATAAACTTTCAGGTGCAATTTTGAACAGGAAATATCTAGATCCCACTAAATTTTTTTGAGAAAAGGTAAAGTCTATTATGGATACATAAATTTGGTTTCTTATTTGTCTTTTGTTGAGATCATTCAGTAGTGAATGTTAATCTGGAACTTTCAAGCTTGCTGACTAAATAAGGAAGATTCTCAATAAATTGGATCAGAAATTTGGATGGAACAAAAATATTTTTTCAAGGTACTCGAGTTGTCTTTCACTGTGACATGAAGAGACAACTCCGTAATAGATGTTTAGCTTGCGTTCAGAGTGTTTCCATGTTTATCAGTTTTTTTTAATTTACAAGAAAAGCCTTCAGTAGAGCACCGGGCTCACTGAAAATGCAAGTAGATTACTCAATAGCTTAATAACCAAACAATTGTGAAATAAATGTGATAATGTTCACCTGAATCTTTGTGAAGTCTTTAAAAACCAGATCTTTCCTGCTGTGTTATAATTTAAGGCAGCAGATTTGTAAACTGTGGATCACCAGGAATCACAGAGCAATTGAACTTGCAAGGCCACTTTAGTGTCGGTTGCTTCATTATCTAGATATAATTTAATTTAATTGCCTAGAAGAGGACAAATTCTCACTTGCCACAACCATGTCTGTGCAGGGACTCGACAACACTAAGTATATTAATTTTGATAATGACTTCTCATGTATAGACTATCATGGCTATACTTATATATTGTGAAAACTGATTGCATGCCTCCTTTCCAATAACCCATTACAGCTTGATAGATTTGTATTTGTACAAAAATACAACCTTATTGATCAGAATTATTCGTGAACACAGGTTCATAAATGCTGACTTAAGTGTATCGTCCTTGGTTGGTTGAAGTTACTCCTTGATTGGTATTACTTGTTCTAACATCTTAAAATGTAGTAGGAAACTGGCCTCCATTTTAATAAGTCAAAACTAAGTTTGATCCCATGTAATTGTAATGTACTTATGATAATCATTATGATTATGTATAGTATGTATGTATATGCAAGTAGGTAGTACTTAGTTTTACCAATGAACTCCCAGGGAGTTCATTGGTTTTACTCATCAAATCATCATCATGCTAGCTATGTATATGTTTGTAGACCTATCTATATATACATGTGCAAGTATGTAAAATATTAATAATATATTGTATCATTTTATCATAGAACTAACTCATAGTTGCAAATTTCTTATAACCTAGAAGAATAACTGTATATTCTGAGACATACTATTTATTTACGTTATTACATATATATGTATGTAGAACCAAGGACTGATGTAAAAGAAAGAACTGAAAAAATCATAAATCATAAAATATTATTTAGAGCTGTGTTGAAAGCATGTCATGCACACAAACCTTTCCAAATTGAACAGTTGTGTCTCATCATCAGTCTCCATGGTAGCATATGTGTACCAGTGACTGCATACAAGCTCCTAAGTCATTTTGCAAAACATTTCTGCAAAAACTTTAATTTTGTGAAATGAGAAATGAATATGCTTGATTCAGAATTACTATAATCACCTAAGCTCCCAAATTCTGCCTTGTAATATGCGGGTGCGTTCTATGTTCCGCTTCGCCGATGTTCCGCTGGTCTATGTTCCGCTTGAAATGGGTCTATAGTCCGCTGTTTTTTAGACCACTGTATCGATCCTTATTCATCCATACAAACTGCTCCATGTTAGTTTAGCCCATTATCAAGGACTAAATTAATCAACAGGACTAGACCTTCTTGCCCATTATAGACCACTAAACCAAGGAGTGACTGAACTCCACAGCTGAATCTATAGATTGTGAAGATATTCCCCACTGAGTCACCAGTCCATGTACTGACTTTGACTCTTACATTATCTAATGATGGACTATTTAAGTGCATTGGAACAATGAGTAAGTGATTTGAATCAATTTAACCCTGTTTGAATGTACACTTATTGCATAGGACATCATTGCTGATGACATGCAAATCACAGGCCTTCTGTAGTTGGTGCAAGTCCAGTGGTCGAGTGCCCCAGTGGCCGAGGCCTTTTCTTGAGAGAAAAGGCCTCGACCACTGGGGCACTCTACCACTGGACTTGCACCAACTATAGAAGGCCTGTGATGCAAACCCTAACTTATGGAACTATATGACTGTCCTGCTTTCATAGCTTCTGTATTTTCTGGAAACCATTTTGGCGCTTACTTAATTTGTTGTTTTTGCATTGTCATTGCTGCCAGTCAGATTCCAAAATTCCTCGATTAAAGCAACAAATTAAGCAAATGTTAATGACCCGGAAATGTTAAACCGATTTTGAGCAGAAGTTTCTAAAGTCACAGCTGGAGAGCTGGCGCTTGAGACGAAGAAGACGCAGGTAAATACGCAGGTAAATAAGCAAGCGCCAACATGGTTTCAGAAGCTATGAGAGCCAGCTGACAGAACAGATTTGCGACATTTCACAACAGTTTGACAAAGGAGAGGAAGCGGATGCCGGTTTCCTAGACTTCAGTAAAGCTTTCGACCAAGTTGACCACAATAATTTCTTCCGAAACTCGCTTATATCGGAGTTACCCCTCAAGCTACTTTCTAGGTACAGAGTCTACTAGAAGGTCAATCTCAAGTATTTACAGTTGATGGCCATAGTTATAGCCCACGCCAAGGTCATCCCAGGGTTCAGTAATTGGCCCAATCCTGTTCCTGGTCTACATAAACGACCTAGCTGACTCAGTCATATCCAAAACCCGCATGTTCGCAGACGATACGTCATCTGTTCGACCGGTGAAAACTTTTTCCAGCTCCAAAAAAATCTAGATGCCCTCCAAGTATGGGAGAGTAGTTGGAAGATGGAGTTCAATCCTCTCAAATGCGAACATGTTAAATTTACCCAAAAAAGAACTAAAGGAGCCAACAACAACCACATACATAATGAAACAGATATCCCTAAGACAAAGGGTGTAAAATACCTAGGATTACGGCTGGAGAGCTCTCTTAGATGGAACGAAAACTTCAACTATATTACCAACAAAGCAGCCAGCATAAGGTGAGGGTTCATAAGAAGAGCACACAATACCATACTTTCTAAAACATCTCAGAGCAAAAGCTTACCCCATACCATACATGACAAGTTAGCTGGGCTCTATATCTGGTGGTGTATAAACTTGAAGGCTGGGTTGGTCTGGGGGCCCTAGGGGGCCCTAAAATACTCCCGCCGCCGGCCCCGGGTAACACCCCAGCCGCCCATGCTCTTAAAATATTTGATTTTCTGTAGTTTTATTGTGAGATAACTGTAATATACCAAATTCTAGCAAGTGTTACACAGAATTTTACTATGTATTAATGTTTAAACTAATGCAATTTGTTATAATAGGTTGAAAACTAGACCTCATGACAGCAAAATAAGCATATAAAACTTCACTAAGCTCTTAGGTGCAAAAGTGGGGTGGTTATGGGATCATCTGGTCTCATAGGGTAATCAGCCCTTATATCTGGTGTTGCCCTACCAAATAGGGTAACATGTCATGTATGCCCCATACTCGTCAGGCCCATTCTAGAATACACATCATCAGTATGGGATGGTAGCCTGACGCAAGCACAAGCAACAAAGCTCGAAGCTGTGTAACGCAAGGCCGTGCGCATGTGTTTACAATGTTCCGCGGTCAGACCACACAACTAGCACCTCGCAGCTGATTGAACAACTAGAATGGAAAAACCTAAGTACCAAAATGGCGAAGAATTGTACTCTTCCGAGCCATCCACTTTGGTAAAGTAGAGACTGACATGGGAGATTACATCAACTTCAACCCAACCCACATCAACCCACAGTACCTAATACCTCACTGCAGCACTGACCTCCACAAAAAGAGATTCTTTGTCTCCCCGCTAAATTGTGATCTTTGATACTTGTAGATCCTCCTGTGGCAGGTTAAGGTTACAGTAAATGGTGAAAATCTGGTTATACGATCTATGACACGGGCTAATACCGATAGACGAGCCTGAAAAAATACTGGAAACTTCAGATGAAGAAACGATTACTCTACAAGTATCAAGTAAGTATGGTATGCTTAATTGAGTTCAGTGGTAACTTCAGGCCTATATATAGGCATGTCGGCAAAGAGAAATGCTTTCTCTCTGTTTCTGCTATTTGCAGCCGCTAGATGTCTGCCTGGCATCGACATCTGTTAGTTGCCAAATAGACATCCGGTTACATAAAAGGCATCCAGGCACGTATTTGACAAAGGTGGATTGGTATGTAGCAGAGGAGGATGGATTGTAGTCACTCATCATCGGGGCGACAACCCCATCTGAATAGGGCTGTAACAGCAAATATTAATGCTCTAAGCCCATTTGGTTGGGTTTGTTACACCAAAAATTTCTGCTCCAAGCCCATACAAATGGGTTTGTTACAGAAAGTATTACTGCTACAAGCTGTTGTACTAAAAATGTTTTCTGTAAATGGCCATCCGCCACACATCTCTGGTCTATCCTCAGCCTATGCAGATGAGTTTGTTACTGCTCCAAGCCCATATGGATGAGTAGTTGGCAACCATCAGTTGCCATATGGCCATTCGGATGGGTTTGTTACAGTCACACTTCGAGATTGATACAAGGTGAAATGGATGGCCAGTTAGCATTGCCGCATGGGTATTCGTCATAAGCGGATGGCCCTTTTATGGAGATATGTTGCTGATGGCCATTTACCGGACACATTTGGCTCATCTGGAAGAATGGTTACAGCAAATATTACTGCTCAAACAAAACCCACCCGGATGGAGTTGATTTAGCAAACATTACTATTCCAAGCCTGTCTGGATGGGTTTGTTGCAGCTATAATGCGAAAAATGTGGCCGGTCCACCACAAATCTTTACGTTAAAGGTCCATCCACTCATGACAAATATCCATTTCACATTATATCAATTTCAAAGCTCGGCAGTCACAAACCAATCCTGTTGCAAATTTTGCAACCAGATGGCTTCATGGCAGATGTCAATTGTAAAACAGACCCATCCGGATGGCTATTTGGCAACCGTTGGACACCAAATAGGCGTCCTGATGGGTTTCTTTCACAGCAAACTCCACCGTAACAAAACCCATCTCTGTCTAAAGTGCATTTGCATCTGTTACAAGCCAATCCTGTCCCATGAATTTTATGTCCGGTAGCGTTAAAAGCAACCGGAAGCCTATTTGTCCGTTGGGCAACCGACGGCTGCCAAATAGTAGGTTCTCATCGCAGAATAGCTATCAAAGTCCGAGAAGACAAATTTAGCATATTGTTTATACCTGGTTCTGGAAGTAGTTCATTGTGTTATGCGATTTTATCTCTGTTCGAACTCCACTGTTTTTGATGGCTATTGCACATTTGTCTCTAAGCGATCAACTTGCACTTCCAGTATGCCCGTTCATGTCTCCGGCCAAGATAAGCACATCTGCAGCACTGCAACAAACTGTCCAAAATCTGTCTTTGGCCTCCACATCACAGTCTTGCTGTTCGCATAGGCAGAAACAGAGTTCAAATTGATAATCCCCTCAGATTACCTGGTTACATGACTCATCCCACACCATTCCTCGGTCTTATCCCGCCACTGTTGTACAGCTTGACGCCATCGTCAATGTATCTTGCCTTTCCTCCAGGCCTTTCTCCTCCCATCTGGTCTCCTGTAGGCATATGTTACGCCTCACCATCGTATCAGCTATCTCTCTACTCTTATTTGTGAGTGTAGCAATGTTTAGGGCCGCTAGCTTGATAATCGTCTACCTCGCTCGCCTACTTTCCACAAGGTCCCCAACAAGGGAGATGCCTTGGCATAGTCTGGTTCTCTCTGGTTTTATTACAGTCTGTGGCATAGTTTTTCCGGCCGGATGCTCTGCCTGTCGCTGAACCCGTCTCTATCCAGGATTGGGACTGGCTGAGTCTGGCACCGGATTGTACATTCCTCAAGCAAATTTTTCATAATATCATAATATCTACAAAACAACCACCTCTATTGCAGAAATAACTGTTGGTCTTGTTCTTGACTTTTTTGCTAGTTTTCATATTTTATCCTGCCCCCTACCTGTTCCAGCTAAGAATTGGTCACTTGCCATAGCACACCAGGACATGTAGGTATATACATAAAGTACATAATTATTTTGCTTTATTTTTATCAGATCCTATGCGGAGAAAATTAGTTGTGCATTTGGCTGCGACTTGAGATGATTTCCACCAATCTACATCAGGTTTGTTAAGTTATCATGAACGTGAAAAATACCACTTGCCTTTGCCCCATAAGTGAGCCCAGAAGGTACAATATGAGGATTGAAAAAAAAACAAAGCTGAAAGACATAATGCATATGGTAATTCGCAGTTGGGCAGTAAAAATATTGACATTGAATGTACATCATATCAACTACCCTTGCGGATAAACTATTTTGGTTCCAAGTTTCAATCAAGGTAATTTTGTACCGAAAAACATAATATGTCCTGATTGGGAGGTCTGCATCAACCCATCACCCTATCCCTAATGACAGGATACCAGTGCTAAGATGAGAAAGTGTCCATCTGTTCATCTTCACACTATTTCAGAGTGACCTACAGTGCTGGTTGGTAAATAGAATTGATATGTACGGGGATGTGAACTATCAGCTGAGGTGTTGAGCCGCTTGGAGGTAGTGTCCATCATGCCTACCGCGTATCGAGATATGGGTATGTACAAAGGTGTTACTTTCATTTTCATTCCATAAGTACTGTAACCAAAAAATAGCTTCTCTCTGCGGAAGTGTTTATATTTCTATTTATAGCAATCAGCAAATTTTTTTCCCCAGAAAGAAAGTATTTTTACAATCACAATACCTAAATTTGTTGTCAGTTGTTATAAGTTTTGATAGCAAGAGGTCCTGGGTTCAATTTCCCCTCTTGTTATGAGAGATCTCCCTGCTCATATCCCATAACACGCCGAGCAACATAAACCAACACCAACTGAACTGACTCAAAAGTCGCCACTTCTCTAACGACGATTCTACAACTATACTGTGTGGAACATTCTTAGTCTACCGACATCAAAGAGGCTGTCTATCAGTAATAAACCTATGAAGACAAGAAATTTCAAAAGTTGAAACTTGGTGCATGGCCAACAGGCTCACTCTAAATTATTCAAAAACGTTCCAAATTATTTTAAAATCGCCAAAAAAGCAAATTGTTTTGGCGGAATATAAAATTGATCTCAGCTGTAAAACACAATTTTTTAGGCATTATTCTTGACTCTAATATAACTGATATGAATTACCTCGTGGACCACTGCCGAAAATTCAACCTAATTTTAACATTGATTAGGGCAGCTCTCCCTTATTTTGATAGCAAAACAATGGTTGACCTGTATTACCGTTGTTTTTACCCACTGGCTTCCTGTCTGGGGGGCAGTGATGACTGCAGCTGGAAGGGGCACTTGTCCTGTACATGTGTCTCGTATTTGACCTTCAAGCTTTACAATTGGGCTGTCTACGCCCTAGCGCAGGCTATAAGACTGTCCCTTTGCTTTTGACATGTTTCTATTGCAATTATCTACAATTTTTGATTAAATCTTTTTTTGCCTTTCTCTGAGTCATACTCAATTGAACTTTATCTATATATGTTATCAATTTTATCTCTAGCAATAAACACACATGAAAGAAAAAATTGTCTAACAGTCTTCGAGTTAGGGTGTCAATTACCTCTCTGAAATGTGCAGTCTCACACCACTACCCTCCCTCATATCGGACAAGGGATAGAAATACCCATATAGATAATTATGACAAACCTATACACAAAATGACCTAATGACCTAATTTTACACTAGTACCCACTCGGTAGCTAAAACTACATGCATCTTTAGTGGCTAGTTATTGCATAGCACCTTTAACATGATAATCCCATAATAACCTAATACTAATAGTTATTTTTCTGGCTGCTTTGCGATGCCAATCAATGTTGCAGCTAGCTTTCTGGATATTGTAATCTTTATTTATTTTTTTAGACTGCCATAGAAAGACAGAGCATCTTAAAGAAACTCAGTACCATTCACCAGCTACAAGCAAACAAATAACCACACCTACTGAAGCATCAGTGTTGTGATTTAAAAAAAATTAATGGGCGTTGTAGCCATTTATAATGTTTTAAGAATGAGGATTTATATTTTGGTCCATTTCCATAATTTTTATATAATCCCCATAGGGGAAAATGGAACTCTATCCTCTGTGCTCCCATAGATCTCAGCCAAACCTCAAATGTATTTTCCGGTAATTATTTATTCCTCTCCCTGAGAATAAAGCTTAAAATTCATTTTATACGATTATTTTATGGTGTATTTTGATAAAGTATAACAGCTTCAATACAATGTAATGAGTGATGGATAACCAAAATTTTGTCTTTTTTAAACCAAGGACTAAGCAACTTCCTAATAATATGCAAGTTGCGATTGTTATCAATATCCAGCGCGTTTGGTGCTGTTTTTCTCCAGGAATCTGGTAAAGATATCTGGCAACCATTGGAATATGCCTCGCGTAAGATGACTGACACTTAGACACGCTCTTCGATGGTAGAGAAGGAAACTCTTGTCATCATGTGGGCAGTTTGACTAGTATATGATAGGTCGAAAGTTTGAAGTTGAAACGGTCCATAAACCCTTGGTACAAATTCTAGGTGGTAAAGATCTGAGTGATCTACCACCGAGGGTGCAAAGGTTCAAAATGAGGATAATGAGGTATGGATATAAAAATTTTGGTGTTAAGATGTTTGTTGCCGATAGTTTGAGCCGACCCAACGAGGCTTACAGTGCAGCCAGTGTGAAGCATTGTGCAGCTGTTGAGTACTTTATTGACAGTATTTGTGAGGACTTAGTCCCTGATATACATGAAATAGAGGCGTTTGAAGCCACCGTGACTGACGATGTCGCAGTTAAATTCAAGCAGTATTTGGTCGAGGGTTGGCGAAGAAACAAGCAGTCATAAATTGCCCGGGTACAAAGGATGTCTCATGTTTAATGATAGACTTGATGTACCTGCTAGTTTGCGTAGTGCCTATATTGCACATGCTGGACACCAGGGTACTGCTAAACCTGCAGAGCTGCTCGACAGGTAGTCTGGTGGCCGAGCTATCACCCAACGACAAATTTTTGTCAATTTTAGCTCTTGCTTTTGGCCTGAGTCCCGCAGCAATTGATCTCGGGAATATGCTGTGCAGCTAAAGCCAAGCTTCTTTCAGATTGTCTGCTCAACAACCCGTAGCAGACAACTCCAATTTGTACTTCAACAGACATTCTGATGCGTTAAAAGTGCTCAGATAGCTGTATATGCAAGTTTGAGGCATCACATCATCAAATTCCTTACAAACATTATCAAACCAAAGTGAATAGTTGTAATGTGATGCCACAAACTCGCACTTGCAGCCATCTAAGGAGTAAGAACCTAAATTATGTTCGGGTATACATAAAAAAGTATCATGTGAAATTGCTTTTATAAACATAGTTTTGGCAATCAGACATTACATGTATTTCGTCTGCCGCATTATGGGCATTGATTTTTGCTTATTGAAATATTATAGAAGAACTACTGATCTTTCAATTCCAACATAGCTCACCATGTCGTAAAATACAACCTCATTAAATGACAATTGATATCTGAAACCTGGGAACTTGAATTGTTTTTCATATTATGTATGTTAATGATGGCCTTCTCCAATGGATTTGCCCCGGTTTTGGAGCACCTCTACAACATCAAAAAATATACTACATCAGGGTATTATGTTATATTCGCTGCAGGGTGCCAAAGTATAGCGTTATGTGGTCTAGAAAAAATTGAGAGAAATTGAATTGAATTCAATGCACTCCACTGTGCAATCAAAATGGTTTTGACGCCACCACCAGCATCATTTGCGACGCAGCAAACAGCAGAGTTGTCGAGTTAAGTAGGTGATACTGTTTACCTGAAATGACCCTTGCAAAAAATCTTCATGTATTAAAATGAGCAACCAGATACACTACTCCGGCTTGAGCTTCTTGAAGACCTGTTCATGGTTTCGTTCGATCCAATGAGTAGATTTGATTCTTGCAATTTTAGCATTGTTCTAGTATCGCGTTTGATTTTTATTAGTTTCTTTGATCTTGAAATCTACAAATACACTCACACCAGTACCTTGTGATTCAAATTGATATGATAAGTTATACCATGGTTCTATAATCAAATGACGATTGGTAAATGATACATCTTCAACTTGGCAACTTTTTCAGCTAGTGTTGCTGAATCTATTGATTGCAGAGATCATCATAAATAGAGTTTCTACTTCCAAAAATGATCTAATTTTCAATATACACGCCTCCGTATATTTAAAATTAAACAATAAAATGAAACAGATCAGAGCAAAAATCGGCAGCAACAATGTTTCCTTCATGTCAAGCAAGTTCATATTCAAACAAGAAAAGAAATGTAGGGGCGCTCATATCAGGTTCCTTGACCAGAAAGCTCACCATCAAGGTTGCGCTGTCAGCTGTCTCTTTCAAGCAGATTGTCTTAGTTTAATTGTGCCCTGTCAATAATTACTGCAATTACATGCATACTTTTAACATAGAGCTCGCCTGTCGTAAATTCATGATCACACTGTTTGGACAATTCCAACAGTAAACGGGGATGATGCTGTTATGATATAAAAAATACAGATCCGCAGCACTAGTACTCATGAGTTTGGTCTTGTCAGGTTCTAGATTTTTCAGTTCACCAACTCAACATGTAACTACCCCCAATAGCTGTGACATCTGTAGGGGTAACAGTATATTGTTAACAGTGATAACATATGGCAAATCTGAAAACATTCCGCATATTCATTACCATGTTGACTGATATAAACAAGGTGCCCCTCCTCAATATTTAATTTATATCTCAAGAACTTAATAAACATAATTCCTACATCTCAACTTTTGGTAACCTATCACATTCATTCATAAACATGATCTAGGGAAACCCAATTAGTCCATTGTTGTAGAGTTAAGTTTCATATAAATACTATGTGTATATATATCATGTATATATATATATATATATATATATATATATATATATATATATATATATATAGACATACAAATCTATAACAGAGGAACATGTATGGTCCTTGAATCATTCCGCTCCTAACTGATAAGGGGCCAAAACTCTGAATTCAAAACATGGGAAAAAGTGTAGATTGATTTTATCGATTAAATACGTTTTCACTGTTCAATTATATTGGATCAGTTTTTACCCAGTTCAGAATATGTTTGAACCGGTTACCTTATTTCCAAACAGTCTCATGACATTTTTTATGTACTTAGGAATAGAAGCGAGACAATTTTTTGCAGGTGATTTTTAGAGTGGCTGAGCTACATTAGAGAGTGTGCCTATCTCTGAAACCTTTCTCTCAGAGACTATGATGACACAAACTGTTGATTTAGTGTTTGAAAACTCATTGATTATACTATTATAATTGCAGTCACATCAAAAAACATCAAATGTTAGATGGAACTTTTCCTGTTTCACTGCTTAACAATATAATAATTGTGTACCATCTTTTCGCCTGCAAAAAGAGGCATTTTACCGCTTAAGTCACTAAAGTTGACAAGCTATTCATAATAATTCTAAGCTAGATTTTTCATTTAACTCAGTGATAAGTATCAATGAAAACGATTTATATTGATAATGTTGAATGTTCAATGTCTAGTAATCAAAAATTTTTACGAGTGTTTTTAATAATGAATTTTTATTATTATAAGACCTGTGGCAGGTGCTGTATGGAACACAACAAAACTGTATAGGCCTTGAGTGCTGTAAGACGTGTCCCATACAGCACAGGCCACACGTCTTACAACACCTGTTGCCAGCGCCTGTTTTTAATGCCCATTCAGAACAGCATAAATTTTTGTAATGCAAATTCCATCGGTTATTAAAAATGGCGTGATGCTAACTTTTGTCAAGGTTGATAAATCCCATGAGAAGATAAGGCATATTGCCAAACCCAACTTAAATGGTTGAGCTCAAGTGTATTGCCAACTCATTGGTTCATTGATAACAGTTGGGTTTTGCTATGATTCCCACTCTCCCTGTATTCTCTTTTTTATTATAGGGAGTTGCCTTTTTTTGGAGTTATCAAGTATCAGTTGGGGCGAAACATAATATGGGCATTGAGTATAGGCAGGAGCAGCGGACTAAAGACCCAAAAATCAGCGGAACATAGACCCATACGGAACATAGATCCGAACGGAACATAGACCTGCACCCGTGATATGATGGTTTAATCCGACGTTTCTCAAATTGATCTTTCACATATCATATCAGCATGAATCTATGGGACTTAGTCTATAAAGTCATGCCCAAGAGCAACTAGTGGCAGAAATTATACAATTTACTTTAGAGAGCCTGCAATCTTTTCAGTGACTCGTGAGGCTCTGACTTGTTTGGTATCATAGCAGGGTAATAGGCCAGCAGAAAGACAGGTAATCTCATAATCACAATTCTTAACTTCATTCATCAATGATTGTGGGCAGACTTGTTCTTGTTGAAGTGAGAGGGATTATCCAGGCAGGACTCTCCTCTGTCTGTGGTTCTCCAAATTATAAATTATTACTCCACTGAGGCCCTCTTACATATATGTAAGTGTGTCAGCATTTACCACTACTCACCTACACACCTATCTAGTATGTAACAGTTAAGAGTTGCTTTTCATGATCCAAACAATTCTATCTATGCATGAATACATTCTTGATGAAGTTGGTAGTGCTCAACAGCACAGACCTGTTGAATTCTTCCAACACAAATCATACCAAGGTCTGGATTCTCTACAAGTTTATTGCTCAAACTTATTTCAACAGAAACTTGGCCAAGTTGTTATATGTAGGTCTCACCGTCAACTGAGTTGCATTATATTCAAAATAAGTCTACGCTATTGAGCTTTCCAATCCTCGCTGTGACTCAGATTGCAGCGTGTCACACCACAGGGCTGCACATCTTGATATAGCGGACCGTATACATATGGGTGTATCAGTTCCAAATGGGTTTGTATCACTGTAATCAGGGAGAATGCTGATGTAATACACCTATCCAGTCCAAACAGTTGCAACCGGATGCGATCGTACCATCCGGTCACGGCAGTCACAGCTTGTTGGGTGTTATACAAGCATTTGGGTGTACTCGTAACAGATATGATTGCTGTTACAAGCTCATCAATAGTAGCAGAATCAAAAGGCCAGATGAACCTTCTATAGAAATTGTTACATCGTCCCTGGGACTTGCAAGCCTGTTTTTTCATCACAACAGCTGCTACCCACTAAATAATAATGATTGAACTGCCCTAAAACTGATAGAGGTTTGCTGTTAGCTCTATTCAAATTTTTGATGATCTAGATAGTAAGATGTTCAATACAGTTGCCATGACTTGATCAACATTCTTTGATTTATTTAAGATTGAAAACGTAAAAAAACAGCATGGCACAAAGAGTGATTAACTCAGCGGGGACGCAGAATGGGGAAGAGAAACTATCAAAACTCACTGCTAAAGAGAGTCTGGACTTGTCACGTTCTATACAGAAAATCGTTAAAAGGTCAGATATCAAAGTTATATACATGTGCTTTTGACACTAAGCCATCTCCTAATGCTAATGATGGAACAATTTTACGGAAGATTGTAGCGTCCTAAGTTGGGCTCCTCAGTGGATAGATAGATATACCACCCAAATGTTCATTTGCAAGTCAACTTTCAAGTGATTCCCTTTTTGAGTTGTCATTTTCATAGAGCCTATATACGTTATTTACAGTGAATTGAAGTCACTCGTGTTGATATCATAAAACCCATATACCTATACCCTGCTTGCCCTCCCTTATATTAAAAATTTTCAGGAGGTGAGTCCTACTTCTTGTTGTATTCATGATTGATTCTAGGGTGAAGGCTGAGTATACAATGGGCGATTTTGTGGACTATGCTGCAATCCGATCAAGCGAGCTGTATCAAGATTTTCAGAAGTCGACCAGTCAGCTGACTAGAGTTGATCTAGACAGCTACACCGAACCACAGAGGAAAGCTTTCTTCATCAGTATGTACTACCTGGTCTTGTTGATTGCCATTGGCATTATATGGTTATGGCTATACATAATATGCATACCCGATGCATAATATGCATATGCCTACGCATAAATATGCATACACATAAATACATATCCCCTACTGGCTATGTATGTTATAGCAAGAGGGACCGGTTTACACAAACTGATATCAAAGAACCTGAAAGTTTTGTATGGGTCAGAATTACGCATTTATTTTGCATGATCGAGGTCCCTGATTTTAGGTTTTTGGGGAGAAGTCTAATTCCACCGTGGTTGGGAATAATACACACAGGCCTGTTGGTCTTTAAAATCTCAGCAAGCAGACCTTTATTTTTGTTTTGAGAGTGGAGAGTGTCTTAATTGAAGCACCCCTAAATATATCAATTGGATGTGCACATATGGGTTCGTGCTGTCTGAGTGCTTTAGCGCCTGCATGGTCCAGTGACTGCGGTCAATCTAATTATGCCATGTTAGCCGTTTGGGAGTTTCTTATTCTCATGTCACGATCCGAGTTGCAGAGATCTCCATATTCCACTGAAAGCGAGAAAAACAGTTTCATAATCCGCTGAACTCATTTATGATGCTCATGAATATAAGTATTTATCCTACGGTGCTAATTAGGCTTTGGCAGCAGCTGTTTCCACTGTGAAATTCTTAGGCCTTCAGCATACCCTGATAAGGGAATCTGGATCAGAGCTGGATAATTGTGTGATATAACTATCAATCTCTATCCATAAGGGCTGTTTTCCTTGGGCAAAGATCAATAAGTTGATCTGCATCCGTTTTCGCCCTCATTCATTTACTATGATGAAAGCCTTCTAGCTGATTTTACTCAGAAAATTGCAAATTTGCACAACTGCAGAACTTGGATTGAATGTGGGAAGCTTATGCTATTATATTAGGTGCAAAACTCAGGTGGGGTGCTGGTAGTGGATATTGTTAATGTTGATAATATAATGCAATGCCACCGCCATAAACCAGGGCAGAGTGTGATATCAACCCAGCATTAGATTTAAATGCATTGTTGAGTTTTGGTTCGTGAAGACAACAACACATTTTTACTGGTATACCACCATTGTGTTTCAGCAGGGAGGGAGGTTCCAGTCCCACTAGCATCTTATTGTGTTGAATCAAACAATCTTTCTTTATTATGTAGTAACCATAGATGTGGTTATATCTATGAGCATAACCCAGTTCAGTCATATCATTTTCCCATGTTAGTCAATCAAATTCCTGCTGACTGCTTGATTGCCTGATTGGTTTGGATGAGTATCCGTTCATGGTCACAGCTCACAATCAATTAATCTCACTGCTGATTTGATAAAAGAGAACAAAATGTACTTAGTAGCAGTTTTAGTACCCCAGCCATTCGTCATAAGCTTGCTCAATCATGCAGTTTAATGTTTTGTGATGCTTTTATAACCCAAAAAAACAGTGTCACATGAGAAAATGATACATTGTGGTTGCAACTGACTAAACAGTGAGATTGGTCGCATTGTATGCCTTATCTGATTATACAAGTTTAACTTTCCTGCATTCATAATAATGTACATGTTTACTGGTATCTATTGGAATACATTCATGGACACTAGATAATCATGATAATCCATGTACACGAATCGAATCTAGTAACAACATAGAACAAGCTTTATCCAATTCGCTGGCAGTCTGGTCATTCCCATTCAGCTTGCGAGCCGGCAGCGGCTCAAACCCTAAAGGCAGGCCAATTGGATCACGCTTGATGTACCAACCCAGCTCACACTATCAAATAATATGACTGCTATGACAGTTCTGTGTGAATAAGAATATAAAATACCAGTATGACAGAGTTCTTACCAGGCACCATGTACTGCTACCATTTTACATGTTATTATTATGTGCTTCATGTAATACAATGGACATGCTGGTTCTTATTTTCAGATGTTTACAATACTCTGACGATACATGGTATTTTATCTATGGATGAACTACCAGACTCGGTGCTAAAAGTAAAACAGTTCTGGAAGAATACTTGTTATCAGATAGCTGATCATATATTCTCACTAGACGATATAGAGCATGGTATACTCAGAGGTATGAAGAATCTCAATATAAGTGCTGTATATTGGTCAATTATTTTAATTATATTTAATTATTTGTAAATATTATTGATTTATTTTTGTTATAAAGTTGAGAAAGGAGATTCAACCTAATTGTATTACGTAAACAGAGCAAATTACATCATTGAATTGATTCCTTGGTTTGTCATAGCAGTGTGCTAGCTCTGAAAACAAATATGTTTAGTCCTAGTTCATCAGCACGATCATCTACAACCCCCCCTCCTCCTATTAAAACCTCCCCAAAGTTCAAACTCCAAACTCTATGTTGTGTTGCTAATATCAGAAAACTAACGAAAGTGACCTGTCATGGATTGTGCTACTGGGCGGCAGAAGTATATAATTATCAGTCAGCAATTCTAAAATAGAAGTGGAAGTTGCCCACCCACCATCTCACCCCTCACTGCCATATTTGATTGCATGAGGCACGTGTTGCGCCGTCACATCCTTGTCTGCGTTTTCGTACTGCCACATTTGTCTGCTCCCTGCTCTTCTGGCGCACTTCTTTCTCCACAGTTGTCAACCAATTTCTAATAAACTAACTAAATCTATGGTTTTTCGTTAGCATAACATACTCTACAGGTAGTCTTAGTGTTTGGTGGCTTCTTCCCATCCCCCCCCCCCCTCAACCTCTCTCTATATCAAAACACAGGTATGAGTGATGGCTACTTGAGGTTACTGTCTGATCCCGCCTTTGTGAATATTATTGTCATGCTAACACCATAGCCTTGTCACCCTAGCCATGGCACGCGGCTAATTTTTGTTTTGTACCCAAAAACAAAAAAGTAGCCGCGTAGCAATGCTATTGTCACCCTGCCAATTGATGTCAAATCAAAATAACAGTAAGCTGAGAGAGGCTACTAATCTGTTTATCTGCAAAATGATCGAGCCTTCGATCTGCCTTTTGTGGTTGGAATACTGTGAGGATGTGATGTCAGAAGCGGCCCCCTTAATCTGCGCCCTAGTGGATAAATTTAGCAACCTACATAGATAGACATAGTCAAATTCACTCGCTGGATCACATTCATCATTTAACGATGTGAATAAATGTATTAAATAAGATGAGCCGATTTAGGAATTTGTATAATTTTCAGCTAGTGAAAAGGTAAATTCTGATAGGTTTATACTGCATCTAAATCATTCACTACAGCGAGTTTGATCCATTTGCCTGCGTTCGGAGTTGCCCCCCTCTACTGGTCTACTGGTCACACCTCTGCTGCAGCATGACCAGCAGGGTGGGGGGGGGGGACTCCGAACGCAGGCAAATTGATCAAAATTGATCTAATCATTCACTCATATGATTATGCCACCATTATTACCATATCTGCCTATATATTTACAGCTAACAACTCGCATCCAGCTAGTAATCAGCCAAACTATTTCCCAGAAGGAGATGTAAAGGTGCAATGGGCAGCAAAAGTTCTGGATCCTAGGATACACTGTGCTCTCAACTGCGGTGCTAAGGCATGTTAAAATAACACCATAAATATACAGGGTAGCCTATAAGAATTGTGAGATTGTGAGAGAAATTATGCTGGTCATATTTCATCCAAACTGATTGTGCGTTGACCTTTCAAAGATCGAGCTTGGAATACTAAAAGACTAGGTTTCTAAATTATGTAGAATAATGGCAGACTCTGTAATACTACCATGATACTCATGTGATAAAATGGGCTATCATGAATAGGCAGAATCAATTTTAGTAGTCATTTTGCTGATTGTGTACAGTGCACTGTTTACTTGTTGGCTCAATGCCCATCAAGTCGCCATATGGTATTCACCAGTAGATCATAGCTTCATAACAGTTTGTAGTTGAAAGTTTAGGATTTGGCAACAGTAACAAGTTCCAGAAATCAGCTCTCCTGTAGGCCAAGTGATTGGACTTTGCTGTGGTGCTGATCGTAGTCCTTGATTATCAACTCTCTTGGTGATGGAATGTCACTACCCATGTCCCTGGCATGATGTAAACACTTTAACTCCCCACTGGTAGAGTAAATGGGTGAACTTTCCATGTTGATCCAGATTTGAACAGTTTTATTGTTATACTACAGCGATGTTACTTACTCTTAATATCTCTTAGTATAAGATAAGCTCAAACCTGTCAAGACTCCCTGCTTATATCGGGGAGTTTGGGAAATAAAATCTCCCAAACTCCGTCTATACTCTTAAATAATTGGGAGTTGCCCACTCTCTGAACATGTTGTTCAGAGAGGGAGCAACTCTTAATTATATTGAGTATCTACCAATGACTATATACCTTGAAATACCACAAGGTTCTTCGTGTTATCGCTTGTTAGCTCTAACTTCGTGATATTTTGGATGGGAATGTTATTTAAGGAACAGCTTTTTTTCTCTTTCACAGTCGTGCCCTGCGATTTCCTCGTATAGTGATGAGAACTTGGATATGGCTCTAGATATGGCTGCAAAGAATTTCTGCCAACAAGAAATAATTGTCTTACCTAAGAACGAAGAAGTTTATGCATCTAAAATTTTCGAGTGGTATGGAAGCGACTTCGGCAAAAACGACATAGAAGCATTGCGGTGAGTTAAGACAGATAGAGTTATGTAAAATATGGCAATCTTATTTTATCAAATTGCTCTTGTTATGCCCAAGATTCGGATTGGTTATTCAGGGAGAGACGCCTTCAATCTGATGACTCCCTTAGATGTGTGTCTTAGTAATTGTGATCAATGAATGTGAGTGAATTGGCTGTTTGTTCATCTGTTCCTTATTCCACCAGAACTTCCTCTCTGAACGCAGTGCCATACTGCTAAAAATCACCACTCAACCACATGACTCATATTGCCTCTACATGGTTTAAACAGCCCTCGTACACACTCATCACTAATGGCTTTTGATCACGATTCTTTTACATTTGGGGAAATCAGTAAGAAGACCACTAAATTACAGGTCGATCAACTGATATTTGTGGCCTGCAACCTGTGTCAATGTAGAGCTGCATATTTTGATGATCTTATTGTATGTATTGTTAGAAATTAATGAATCAAATGGGCTTAATGCAAAACGAAATGTCGCCGACCATTTGAGGTCGTTTGCATTGAGTCGTCCATTATCACTCGAAAAACCGAGTTGGGCATTGCTGAAAGTTGTCTATCTGAGGCTCTTTAATTTAAACTGGGTGACATATGGCCTCTTTCAAGGTTCCATTGATGCTACTATCTGTTAAGAGAGTGAAGTTCTGAATGGGCAATGCCAAACCAGTACCAAATTATGCAAATAAATAGAAAACCACCCTTGGCAGGCAAGTGTTAAAAATTTAATAATGAAATTTAGCATGATGATTGCAGAGCGTCATAATTACAGACAAACTATGCTACACATATACCAGATATATAAATAAAGCTGTCAAAATTCTTATAAAATGTTGATTGGCCATAATGATTCCGGAACACGCAAATACCCAATTAAACTGCACAAAGCTGCAATGAAGTGCATCAGTGGATCAGGTTGGTGACATTGATCCTGAATTTCACAGTCAAATAAATTAACAAGAATTATCTGGTTCTACATGGCATTGCATAAGTACATCTGACATTTCTACATAGCATTGCGCGTTGTCAAAAGAAGAAAAAGGAGAAAAAAAAGATGCAGTTATTAGATATATATATATATATATGAACTTTATTTTTGGATAATACTCATTTGATGAGAATGTTTTACAGAATATCCAAAAAAATTGAAAAGAAAAAATAAAGTCACAAAGATGTTATGGTATAATTGATGAGAGATGTAATCTGGAATTTCTCTTAAAATGCGATATGGATTGACTTGACCTTGGAATTGGTAAACAATTGAATGTGGTGATTTGATACTAGAATTAAACTACAATTTCGAATGAGGAAATAAAGAACAGTTAAGTATTTGTATTAACAAGCCAAGTTAGCGGTGTACCATCATTTGCTGAGGCATTGAACAAGATTACATATTAATATTTATTATTTATTATATATTATATAAGATTAATATTTATTACATATTAATAATTGTTATCCCATAATATAACTTTTGCACCAATTCTCAGGGATGTGAGTGACAAAACCTTGGCATTAATGACGAATATGCATAAATAAAAAGGCATAAAAATAATGACAAGTGTCATATGCCGATTAAAAAATCCCAAGGTTTCATGACTCCCAACATCTCAGAGAATGGGTGGCGAGGCCACAATGTCTGCGCCAATTTGCTCTCACTCGGAGCACACCTGGGGGGTCCAACAATCCCCAGTAGTCAGTGGACTGCGGCGGGATCCAAACTCACGACCTTCAACACTCCTCCTCCAACCTCCTACTCCTTATGCCATATAGTAAACACTGACATTGACGTAATTATAAATTTTCTGCTTTCCAGGTGGACGTTTCCGTACCTTGAAAAAGATAAAAAGGCAGAGTTAGGAATATTACTACAAGGTATAGAGTCATGTGGTAAGGGTAATATTTTATACAACGAGTATGATTGGGGTCTTAACACTACCTTTAGTAACCTTTAGGTAACAGCACTGTTTTCTTTGGTCCGAGCCTTTCCATTCTCCCAAATCACAGCGGGCCCAATTTTGTTGTTTTTAAAATAAAAAGAAGAAAGGAATGGAGCAGCTGTGATAAGGCTACCAAATAGAGGTCAGTCTATACTAAGCCTTGCCATGTCTCAAAGTCTTATACTTGATTTTTCTGCAGATTTTTATCTTGTAGATCATTATGGAAATTTTGAATATGTTTTGAATCACACATGCGTATTTTGGGTCTTGATTAAGCTGATGAAGCTTTGTGTGGTCGACAATTGGTATAGGCTTGGCATGTTGAGTGCGGGTTTTGGATGATTCATATTTTGTATATTTACATTTACGGAAGATGGCTCTTATTTGCCAACTGATACAATCTATTGCGGTATGCCATTTTTATATTTCTATTTTTGCATTATGATTTTACTGTCTTTGTTTTAGATTCATCAATAGGTCTACTATATATTAAACTAATCCACATAAGGACACGTTCCAACTTTGGTCAATTCTTTTCAAATGCTTATACAGCTCATGTTTGTTGATAATCAAAGCTGCATGGCCTTGTTACGCGGCCACTTTTTTGTTTTGGCCGTGTGACACGGCAATATGCTATACACAAAATATTGTGGGTGTCATGCAGCTCCTAGTCATATAGCATAGTCATATTGCACTGGCGAATCTACCTAATGCGCTACATTCAAGACATAAGCTTGCTTTGCTACTGTGTTAAACCAGAGACCTCGTCTATGAATTCTAGCTCTTGACGCAAATGACACTTATTGAACAGGTACTTGTAGTGATGTTTGAAACAAGTCTCTTGAACCACTTCATTGCGGCCATAAAATTATACAAGAGATAAAAATTGTACTTTTGGTCAAAATCTGCCTGGGCCACGTTATTCTTCTGTTTACCATCTTTGTCAAAGCATGGGTAGCTTAGTAGCCTCTGGGGTCTCCGCAATCTAAATCCAGTGATATTTCTAGCGCACGCTTGCATCAAACAAGGTATGGGGGATCATTTATTTGCTGAAAAGTTGAGCAAACTTGGAACGTGTCCTTAAAATCATAGGTATCTAGCTTCTCTATTTGAGGGAAATTATTGGTGCAAATTAAATACTCTATTATTCTGTGAGTAATGATGTCTATAGTTTACTCATCTATTATATAATACCATAAAAATATAAATACTTTGTATTTATTATATGTTTATGATCATAACGCTCAAAATGATTTGCATTTGTTTGTAGGCTTGATGCTAGTATGTTATACTGTTATAAATGTAGATTTCTTTTGGGAGGGTTTCTTTTTTGTCAAACCATGGAGTTTGGTTAAATGCTTCCACAAAATGAATCATAATATGGTTTGCAAACAAGAAAACAGCATAGTATATGTAGAGCATGTCATGTAGTTTCTGATAGGAAATTAGTTCTAATTCAACTTCAATTCATGTAGCAACGATTTTTTTTCAATTGTGTCACATTTCTTCTATGTACTTTCACAATATATCTGAAATTCAAAGTTTACCAGCTACATATAGATAGGTATAGTGTACTTTATATTGTTCCATGGGAGGATTTATTAATAGATGTCAGGTGTGACATGAACTAGATAACACATACTAATATCCTTTTTGCAAATCTATTGACCTCCAGAAGCCCCATAATTCAATGGATTTCAAGTTCTTGTCAAGCATACAAGCTAGTCAAGTATAAACAATTATCTTAGAGTGGATAGGATAATGATTGCTACATTGGGTGTCAACTACATCGCCTATCATCCAATGACATTTGTAGGTATGTGTTCATAGGTATGTCCATGTTGGCTCGCAGTAGATCATTATAACATGGTGTTGAGGCATGTGACCAGCTGCATTGATGTAGTATTTGTTTGACTCTGTAAAATGGAAACCTAAAAAAAATAATGAGGAACACAAAAAATTTCTGATGAATTGTTTCAG
The DNA here is from genome assembly GCA_914767715.1 of Membranipora membranacea. Lineage (NCBI taxonomy): Eukaryota > Metazoa > Bryozoa > Gymnolaemata > Cheilostomatida > Membraniporidae > Membranipora > Membranipora membranacea. The sequence goes on from OU612068.1 coordinate 17,326,245, forward strand.
TTTTTTGTAATTAAACAGAAAATAAACGATGCCCTCCCTCCTGTTTTTGCTGGACCTGACACCAATATCAATGCATAAATTTAGAGTGGCTGTACGATTTTTGTTCAAAGCGACCCAGCTAATCTTCTGGCATCATCAACGGAAACCCTTGATGATGCTAGAAGATTGGATGTGTCGCTTGGCACAAAAACCATATTTTTTAGTTTTTAACCAAAACAGTAAGTCTTTTGACGTAGAGTAGATAGTAGATGTAGTGTTGGAGATGTTGTCATCATATTTCCTATCGAACAAGCTTGTCATAACACCTAACCAGAACAAATCATTATTATTGCTCTCAACCAAAGGTTTGATCGGATTGAAGGACTTGATTTGATTGGAGAGAAAAATATATTGTTGCATTGAGACATTTATAAAAGCCAGTGTGTAGCTGTTCATAAACTGTTGGATGTATTGTTGGTGACGCAGTTAATTTATATCCCAATGTTGAGGACGGAGAGAATATCAACTCAAAGCTAGACCAACACATGTACCTGGTAGACACAACTGTGGAGGTTTGTTAGACAGCTTTGTTGAGCAGTTTTGTAAACAACTCTTTAACAAAACCTTATCTATAATAGATGATTGTTATTATTTGATAGCTAGACCACAAAGTCGGAACCGGGTGTGTTGGGGCGTTTGATAACAAACATTCGTGTGTCGTAGGCATTATTGGAATCTAACCGATGTTATTTATTCGAGCCTGTTGGCCCTTGAGTAGATGTTTCAATTGGATAACATGATACTCTTTACATCATTGAACCTGGGTTTGTAAATACAGCTTTCGCCTGTTCTTATCACTTCTATTCTGTATAATATAAGCCTACCTAACGGACGAAGCCGGCAGTGGTAATCATAGTCTGTCTTAACAAGCTTTGTTCGGTGGGTGGGTGTCCCCCCCATGAACAAAGCTTGTTAAGACAGGCTATGGTAATCATTGTGTCAATATTTTAATAGATGAGTTGCATCCTCACGAGTGCTGTATTAAGTTTGGGGTGTGAGGTCTTGTAGCACTTGACCGATGGTTTTGTTTTTCATAGGGAAAGGCAAGGTCAGGTAAGGATAAGGAAAGTAAACGCAGCCGGCTCATTGTGTAAGCTCTTCTTATCAGATAGTCAGGCGCCAAAATTTGACAGTGGTGGATACAATGGTGGATACAGGGGTATTGTTTTACACCAAAATCACATATTCTCCTAACAAACTTATTTAATTTTTTGTTTTTTTTTTGTTTTTTTGCATTACTCAGTTTCAAGTTCTCATGCATCATTAAATATTGTGAAGAGAAATATAAGATTCGGCTTTCATTTTACTCAGTGCTGATATCCACCACTTGCGACCAATCTGCACCATTTCCAAATTCTGTTTGCCTGAGTCAGACCTAGTCGTGATACTGTGAAAGCTGCAGGCATAGCTGCATGATCTGTAAGTAGGTTAACTTTGTTAAATTTGTTCATTTAACTTTGAAAAGGTTATAAAGAATTTCTTGCTTTTTTTGCAAAGAATTGTTTTGCACTTGCTTTTAACTAAAGACATGACAGTTAAATGGTACCGCTCTGATTTGGTAACACACTGAAACTTGAATTGAAATGTGATAGGCACTTAGAAGTTGCATAGAGAGTGTCACTTGTTGGACATAGCAATCAAAATATTTTATCTTAAAAAAAACATTTCTTACTTGTTATGTAACAGTTGTAATTTAAGCTCTGTCCTGTATTTGTAAAAGTCTGTTGAATTTTCTTCTATGCCATTGCATGTCTACATGAACAAACTGGTTTGTTATTCTTCCAGCATTTGAATACAATCATACTTAGCAGACAGAATTGTAGAGCTTTGCAGGTTTTTAAATTGAAACATAATGTGTTATATATATAGTAGGCTGCATATTACATTATTTCGCTCATGTGACACGAGAAGAGAATTAGGATTGATCATTCTAAGTTGCAGGTTATGCTGCAGACATCATTTGATAGGATGGATATATCAAGGAAGCATTTAGAACAAGTTTGTTCCCTCTGTAGTGGCGGAGAGATATTGCAAAAGTCAAGCATATGGCACAGTGCCTTGATACCTGGCTTTTGCAATATCCCTCCGCCACAACCGAGGGAAAAAACTTGTTCTAGGCAGCATTATTATAGCATAGGTAGCGTCTGGTATCCCAAGGTTCTTCAACAACGTTTTTCGTTCACAGGTTTGGTTTACATCATTGATGGTAAATTGAAATAGACTTCAATATACTGATTCTGCAATTGATGTATATTGTCAGTGTGTTCAATTCTGGTTGTATGTTTCAATTCTAGCTCCTGATCCTGAATTGAAGAGCAAAAAATAATATGGGGAGATCGGATGATGAGTCCGAGGAACACGTTCCTATGAAGCGCCGGGATGAAGATGATAATGTGAGTTTGCTTCTAGTGTACCTTCTCTCAATTAAGACATTGATAAAATACGGATCAAGTCTGATCTAATTTGTCTGTATTTTCGAGTTGCGTTGCTCCCATCCTACTAGTCTGAGACACCCAGACTCCTGCCCCCGTCCGACGGTCCCCCATCCACCTTGTGTTCCCGCAGACTAAGGGGGAGCAACTCCTAATGTAGACAAATATGATCCAACTCAATAAAATATGGTACTTTTTTGTCTTTGACAAAAATTTGATCTTTATTTTGTACGGGTTTTCTTTCCATTAGTTAAAGGGCAACCAAGGTTTCAAACAACTTCTCATTGATTAATAGCAGATTGCACCTTCTGCATAGGGAAAAAGACAAAATCTAATTCGGATGATTATTCAGCCAGAATTCTTGTGAAACATTTCATCCATCAGGTATCTCAAACCCAGCTAAAATAGAATACCACAGAACAGTTTCCTGTTCCTGTTATTATTTAGCCTGTGCTCTATCATCATTACAGCAATGTCTTGGGTCCTCCCCTAAACTGAAGTGTTACCCAGCTTAGAGTCAGCAACTACTTTGAGTTTTGCATCGCGTAATGCACAAAGCTGATGCTGCCTAGCACATTATTTACTACCCGTTAATGCCATGCTGCGAAACCTTGGTTGCCCTTTAAGAGTCCTGATATACAGGGACCTCCAATATTGTTTTAACTAAAGGATAATCCAATTTTCTTGATACCCATGTCTTACACCCGTCAAAAAACTTCTTTTTGTATCATATGACTACTGCTTTTAACAACCTTCCTCAACATATTCGTTCATCAACAAATCATACAACATTTAAATTTGCTTTGTCAAACCATTTTTTTTCATTGAATTTAGTATTTGATTTTATTTCGGTTGTTTTTTTTGCACATCAGGGAGAACATCTTTGGATGATGGTGGATGCAATAAAAATGTATATATATGAGAAGGAAAACATAATACAAAGATAAACCATGCAAATTTTTATCATGGGATGAGGTTATGTGTTAAGTGCCAACTTATCAACCATAGCCTCATCATGTTACCAGCGGAATCTGACGATGCACCGATTCAGTTAATTAAACACACCGTACCAACCTATCCATTGTACCATTGTGTGTGATCCTAACCATGAGCTTGTAGAGTTTTAAAAATCTGACCACGAGTTGTCTTCCTCGAAAGGGCCATAGGCCAAGCATTTATGTTGGCGACCAGGGAGGGTGGCCTGCTTTGTCGGGAGTTACTTTCCCAATCAAAATTGACACAACTAATTATGTGATGTCATCACCAACTTCTGCAGCTATATTGGTTTATAGACAGTTGTGTAAAAGTAAAGTAACATTTTCATGTACAAAGAAGGATTTATTGATAGTGGGAAGACAGTATTTTGAAACTAAGCCACTTCGAACTTAATAGAGTGTGACTAATTTCTGACACTCATTGTCTTAACACTTTATGCAGTAAACTTTTCTCTCTTCACAGAATAAGACCTCGATGTACAAAAACAACGAGTCCAAGAAGAAGAGGCAACGCCAGCTAAAGCTGTGGAAGATTCTAGCTGTTCTGTTCCTCATTCTCACACTTGTGCTTCTCATAGCTCTAATCGTCGTGGTGGTCATGAAATCATCCGACCCCGCAGAGGCCGACAAATCAAAAGTTGAACGACTGATTGACGAAAAGAAAAAGTCCCAACCGGAATCATGCAGCCCGAAACAAAGTGAACGAAAATCAGATGACAAAGGCAACAAAGTGTTTGGCGGACTGACTACAGAGGAAACTAAGGGAGTGATGGAATGGCTTTTCAAGCAACGCGATCTCCAGTTGATCCCAGTCGATAATGCCACCACCAGTGATAATTATGTATACGCTGTTGAAGACTACTTGCCTAACAAGAAACTCATTCTAACATACTTGGATAGTTCTAGTCGCAATGCAAAACAGCCAGACAGAAAAGCTAAGGTCACCTTGTTTATGGGAAAAACCAGGAAGATAGATGAATATCTAGTGTGGCCCATACTGAAACCATCACAAAAACAAAAGCTAAACAACAACCGATCATGGAGATCAAGACCCTTGGCTAACCCTGAAGTTAAAGAGGTGTATGAGTTTGGAAAGACAGCACTTGCTGACGCTGAGCCAATACTTCATGCTGCTTTTGCGCCTGAGTGTAAGTATTGGATTGACTGCCTGTTTTACAACATCGCCCCTAGAACAACCCTAGATGCCAATAGCGAGCAGCGATCCTTGATAGCTTGGTTTTTTGTCAGCCCTAACTCCAAGATTGACTACTATTTGTATCCTATTCCTCTCTACATCGTTCTAACTTATGGTAAAACAGATAACAAGCTGCAAATCTCGAAATTCTACTACAACGGCAAGGCGTTTGACAGTGTGAAAGACTTTACGGATGAATACTATAAGGATTCATCATTCCACTACAGGCTGCCAGACATGAAGAAAATTAAACAGTCGTCTGGCTCACCTAACTACGTACCAGATGGAACAACGAAAGATCAGACCATGCGTCCTCCCGAGCAGTTTTACCCTGACGGTGCCCGATTCACAGTGTCCGGTAAAAGTGTGCAGTGGTTGAAATGGAGCTTCCTCATTCACACCCGTACTTTGAGCGGCCTGCAACTTTTTAATGTCAAGCATGGTAATGACAGGATCGCATACGAAATTAGCCTACAGGACATTGTTGTTCAGTACAGCGGGGCTGCTCCGGATAGCTTTTTCAAGAATTATTTTGACATGGGATGGGCAACTGGGCGGGAAAGTAAACCATTGATGAGAGGAGTTGACTGCCCCCATAATGCTGTCTATATGAACAGCACGGTTTTCGATATTGATAATGACGCAGCAAAAGACCAAATCGATGCTATTTGCATCTTCGAACATCGCAACTCCGTCCCTATGCGACATCACTATTCAACAGAGTTCTTTTCTGGAGATTATCGTTTTGCATTCAGTATGCCAGATACTGTTTTAGTCGTGCGCCAAATCCTGACTCTTTGGAATTATGATTATATACTAGACTATGAGTTTCATCAAAATGGCGTAGTCGAACTTAAGGTATCATCAACGGGCTATGTGGCAGTCACCAATCTGATGAATTCTGGTCAGACCGACATTGCACATGGATATGTTATCGATCCAGAGTGGGGAACCATAGCCAATCTTCACCATCACATCTTTAACTTCAAACTTGACCTTGACATTGATGGAACTGCAAATAGCTTCAAGACCCTCAACATTGAGCAAGACAGACAATCCAATGTTTTCTCAGGTCAGAACTGGTATATGCCAAGGCTGACCGAAACCGCAATAACCAACGAGAGATCTGCTTTGTTCAGATACGACTTTGACAATCCACGAATGTATATTGTATATAACAAGGACAAGAAGAATCATAACTCAAACGACCACTACAACCCTCCTAAAGCCTACCGAATCCTCAGCAATAGTTTCTCAAAAGTAATGTTGCCCGATGAATCACCTTTGATGGCCGGCGGTCTCTCATTCGCCAAGTACCAGCTGGCAGTCAGTCGCCAGAAAGATAACGAGCAAACGACAGCAACGCACTTCAACCAGGGTGATCCTTTCACTCCTGCCATCAATTTTGATGATTTCTTTGCCGATGACGAAAGCTTGGATCAGCAGGATCTGGTTGCCTGGGTGACCGTAGGTCTCCACCATGTCCCCACATATGAGGATCTGCCTGTCACCTCTACTCCTGGAAAGACTATATCAGTCACTCTGGCACCTTTCAATTATTTCAAACGAGATCCATCTGTACACTCGAGGGATGCTGCAGTTTTCTGGCACCACCTATCCAATCAAACCGACAGCTTCTTACAAAAGAACGCTACTTGCATGCCCATTGATATGCCACCCACTTTAAACTAGACAGTAAACGTTGTATATAAACATGTTGTGGTACATGAATATTAAAGATTCCTAAGCTAATAACGTTTTCACTGTTACAAGACTTTATTTAGTGAGGCTTTATTTACAAAATTTAAGAAATCGTAGCCATTAATCTTGTAATTCTGAATCCTTTACATGATCATTATTTCACTCTGATTGATATGTCTATGATAAATGCAGCATGTAAATGTTTAGCTTTTTTCATTGTCACTTTACATATTCATGAATCTTGTAAAAATATACATTAGATAGTATATAAATAAATATATACAATTTTATACAATTTTCCAGTTTTTCAGAAAATATGGCCAGATCATCTACATGAGTTGTACATAAAACATTTTGTGCAACTGTATAGATACAATTGTACAATTCTCCAAAAAAATAAAAAAAACTTTTCTGATCAGTGCCTTTTAACAAAAATAAGAACAAAATAAGATTCAGTTCAACGTTTACGCGAAGATTTGGAAACTTTTGGTTAACTTGATTGGTCATTTTAAAGCATTCTTCAATGCATGAAAGGTTCATGTGGGGTCAGTTGAGGTTGAGTTGAGTTGCATATTTGGTCTGTGTCAACTCTGGCTTTACCATTGGTGTGGTATGGTTACAAAGTGGTTGATATGACTATAAACTGCAAGTATCTTTTCAGATATCAAAGCAAAGTTTTCACCTGTTCAATCCCAGACTAGCCAATTTGTTGGCTCTGATTGGCTATCTCAGACACATATGGTGCCTGTCTGCATCCTTATCTGTTACAAATGGAGGATTACGCCTCAAAGTTAGGCTGGTATTAAGTCTAAATGATAAGATCAGTGTCAGCAAGTGTGTGTCAAAATAAATGCGGGAGATCTGAAACAAGTCATGACCGGCTCTAGTTTGACTGGCTTTAGTATGATGACCTTTGATACACCAAATTATCCGGGTAGCTGGTATGGGTACGGCGATTCAGGGATGATAACAAAACTATCTTACCGCCATTTGATAATATGGAAGATATACACATGGATATACATTTCCGTTGATAGCAAGAGTGGTTAGTTTAGTTGTGATCTTTCTACTTGATAAAAAAAAGTAGCTTTCATTACCAGAGATAAGAACGGCAGTTAACTAGTTTAGTGCACAAAGGTCAAGGAAAGGTTGTTCACATGATCTTTTAAACTGTTGAACGTCGATCAGAGGGCTTGCACCAACAAGCTGGGAACTAACCTGAGTAGTATTTGGTGAACAGCTACTGTGACATCATGATCATAAGCACAAAATATATCATGTTAATTTTGCTCAGTGCAGCATCAGTGCAGCCGGCTAGCTTCGGAAGATGGCCAGGTAGGTTTCATCATCCTTGTTTTTTAGGGAATGCAACATACTGTTCGCAAAAAAAAGAGGTTAGTCACACTCTCATGTTCATTCGGTGTGACACGCTGCGACAATGATCACCAAATATCTCCACATTTCCCATCTTTTATAATAGAGAAAGCATTCACAGTGATAGCAAGCTGAAAACGTTTGCCATCACATTTCACAGGTAGTAATTTTATCCTCGATCACATAGTTTTCAATAGTTAGCACGAGCAGAACCACTGAGCTATAGCTATATACATATATACCATTGAGTAGAACAGTGCTCCACTGATTATCATGTCTATGGTTATCCGTCGCTTGTGGCGAGTGATAAGTTTTGGATTCAAATCCATATTCATGTGATTTTAAAATGTGTCAAAGAAACTGGTCTTTATTGTATTTTGATAGGGACAAAGTGGTGTGGATTGGGAAACGACGCAGCATCGTATGATGATTTGGCTGGTGGCAGTTATCGAGAGGCAGACAAGTGCTGCCGAACACACGACTCATGTGATAGATATATCAGTCCATTTCAAGCTAAATATGGAACATTCAACTGGAACTTTTTCACTATGTAAGTTTACATTTTATGTTCTTTTTTGTTTGTAATGACCCTTGAGTTAACACTGCAACAACAACATTGGGAGTTGCTCCGTTTTAGAAGAGGGGAGTGTAACTCCTGATGCATTTTGGTCTGAACATGATTTAGGCAGGGAATGTTTCCCAAACTCATTGATTGAGTTGAGGCATACCGATAGATATAAAAATACTCTGCTATGTCAATGGGTAGCCTGGGCAGCCTGTCTGGTGGGAAGTGGGTGGGTGGCCCACACCCACCCGACAGCCTGCCCAGGCTAGTTAGTCTATGGTATACCCTAATTTGAAAGAATTTGGATTTCAACTATCAACCACCAGATGCCAATAACGAAATTCAAATACCACTATACCTATACCTCAGTGTACACTTGACTTTTTATATACTATATTGTTTATGTATGGTGTTTTATGTCATAAAGCTTACTTAGAATACTTATATATATACCCTTTAGGCTTCTGAAGGCGTTGTTTCATATATTTTTGAGCCCAAAAGCAATGCTGGAGCTGCAAGCAGAAACAACCTGTATGATTATTACCGCAACCTAATTTTTGTTTTGAGATCTTGAATTGATAATTAGTTCTATATTCCTGTTTGAAAGATTCGGTCTGAATCTACCTTTGCAGGTCAGAGTGTGATTGTGACAAAAAATTCTATGAGTGTTTGAAAACTCAAGGAGCTGATGACAAGGTGGCTAACGGCGTAGGAGTCTTTTATTTTGACAAGTTGGTGAAGAAATGTTTCAATTATGACCAGCAGTCAGGAAACTCCAAAATAGTCAAAACTAGCTTATGGAGTGACGGAAAATGGAACCTTCCATCTTTAGGTTAAGAATGTTGATGTTGATCTAGGACAAGCACTGCCAAGACTCAGTTTTTATTTTTGACTTTGATGCAGGTTGATCAAACTCATAACAACCAATAAACTTTTATCATTTACTATCACTGATATGTTCTTCTGCTCCAACTATAATACATCATCCAAGGAGACACCTTGCATCATCCAAACGATTACATGTTGTCAGGAGGAGAAAACTTCCACATTACATCGCCTGAATCAAATTAACAACAATAATGCAAAATACTATCTCTGTTATCTTTCATATGAGCAGCTATAGTAAATAAATAAGGGTTGTGTGTTCATATAAACAAGATCTTTTATTGTAAAATCATTCATATTGAAACAAACGATAAATGAGACAAAGATCATTGCGTTCATTCCGTATCAGCCAACCTTCCCTCAATGGACACGCATTCAGATCTGCTAAACAGACCGAAAATGATTCCATGGCTCACAGATTGACAGGTGGACCCAGAGACACACCCACACTGTGATGTTGTGGAGATGAAGTTTCCTTGACAATCTCCGCCTTCCTTTGTCTTAGGATAGCACCACCGGCTTCCGAACACATGCAGTTTGGTCGCTTTTATACAGCACTCATCAGTAGGACATTCTGAATCTGCGTTACACTTTTGCTGCAAAAAAAAAAGAAAAGTGGACGTGGTGCAATGGAAGAGCATGGATCTTTCAATCGAAAGGTTCCGTGTCCGATTTCTAGCTTATTACGGCGACGTAGACCCGTACTGTTACTGGAAAGAAACCAAGCAACATCAAGGTTTCTCACAGGGTATCAACTGGTATCGAGACTACAAATGAACAGAGTCTTTTTTAAGCATGAGAAATAAATTTGATTTTCCATATTATCTGAAACTGCCTCATATTTAGCACTGCTGGAAATTCTTTCCAGTGTTTGGTGTAACTTACGTTCTGTGAAAGAGCAACAGCTATGCAGCAGGCAAGGAGGAGCAGAACTTTGGTCATCATGTTTATGCAATGGAGTAGACTCTATAACTGTTTGTGATTGACGTAAGCATAAAAGTTATTAGTGGTTCAGGTTGCATGCAGATATGGCTTGTATTGTGGGAGAGTGCAGGTTTTCTTCTTCATATCAATGATATGATATGTAAGTGACACCGGTGGCGGTGGTTCCTTTATGTAAGGATAGTTGGAGTATTGCAACCGCACTGTAACAGGGTTCTATGCACGTGCAGCAAAGTGTGCATCTGGGACAATCTATGGTGTTGCATGCTGTAGTTCTCTATCTTCAGATCAATTATGATCCGATTTGCCTGCATTAGGAGTTGTCCCCCCTGAGACGGCACGACTGTTCAGCAGTAGAATGGGAACAACAGGAATACAGGCAAATTGGATCAAACTTGATCTAACTCTCTCCTATTGAGAAGAACTATGTTACTGTGGTTTCTTGCAATAAGAGCCACAGTTCTCAAGGCTATGGTATCATAGACAAAAAAATGTGTAAATTGCCAAACCGAAGGTATATTTTTTCTATGCAATTTGAAATTTGGTGCAATGCTATTTTGCTAACAGGCTGATTATGTATAAGACTTCTACGCTGTTGCCAATTTGTCATCAGATCCTTGATTTTTCAATCAATCATCAAATCATGTCAACATCGCACTCTGACTTGTGTTAATTACAGTAGTCAAACAAAAACAGATATCTATTTATTATATTATAAAGGTTTGCTGGTTGGTTACACACTAGCCAATGTGTTGAATCTGATCTGATTGGCTGTTATGCTTTCTCAAGCCCACCAGCCTCTCAGACCTCATGAGGCTTATGGTCAATATCCATATTATTGTTTTATGTGATAGATATATGCAATATAAATAGGATGTGGCACATCATATCTCATAGTAATCGCAACGTTTATGTGTTATGTAATCAACCTTATATACCGAAAGAATGTGTTGGTATTTTATTCATTCGTTCTCCCAAAGATTGCAATTCGGAGGAGAATATTTTGAATGGAAAGTCAGTGTTATGAGCTGGAACATTAATTATGTGCGCCACGTCACCGATTGCGGTACCATTACCCTTTTCTGACTTAAAACTGTAGTAATGCAATCTTATGTTCTACATGAAATTTGCTTCGATGCAGTGGGAGAACAGCCCAAGTTTCAGGTGGGCAGCAACATTAAAAAAATAGAGCGTTTTGTGTTGTAAGTTGACAAGATGGTTTATCTTAGAACTTTTACAAATGAAACATCATGAGATAAATGATCACTCCATTTCACCGGAGCCAACCTCATCAGCAACGCAAACAGATTTTCCAAACAGACCAAAAAGAACTCCAGCCCTCACAGTTTGACAGCTAGTTCCGGCCTCACATCCGCATTGTTTAGTTGTTGAGATGATATTTCCTTGACAGTCATCACCCTCCTTGGCTTGAGGATAGCACCACAGCTTACCGAGGATATGCAGTTTGGAGGCTTTCACGCAGCACTCATCGGTTGAACAATCGGAGTCTCTTTTACATTGTTGCTACAAAAAAAGAAGTTGGTCACTCAAGTTCTTGTTACTGTTTTAATGTCAGCTTGATATCACTTAATTTTGCATTTTTGACATGTGCCACCAAACAACAAGCAAAACTATATGGGAAGAGTGAATTTTTGTAGTCGTAGCTAGAGGTAAATCTGTTTTCAGTACTGTGACTTAATACATTAAATTAAACGATGGGATCGAATGCAAATCTGTACAAAGCTGGGCCACTGACTTGTCCCTATATCGAAATCAAATGAATAACATCTTATTGGAAATAATTCATCATTTAGCGATTTTAAAAAGGCAATTAGGTTTTTGGTATAACTTACAGTCTGTGAGAGAGCGACAGCTACGCAGCAGGCAAGGAGGAGCAGAATTTTTGTCATCATGTTGATGCTATAGAGTTATTTTCGGCACTGTCTTAACGCTATAGACTAGGTCCGGAGATTAATCATGGGATCGGTATCATGCGGATATGGCGTGAGCTCTGGGAAAGGACAGATTTCTTATTTATTGATGGATAGTTGAGGCACTGCAAGCTCACTGTATCGAGAGTCTGATGCACGTGTAGTGATGTGTGCGCATGAGATGCTCTAGGGTGTAGCAAACTCAGGGCGATAGCCAAATATTCTTGAATTTTGACTTGGAGGAGGACTAGGGTAATGTGCCTTATGTGCAGCTACGGATTTGTCTATAGTTGTTTTTATATCATTTCAGGTTGGAAAAATCTGGGTTGAGTCAAAATAAAATAAATTTCGACATCAGACTAAAACTACGGCAACATAACTATGCTGTTAAACTAACAGTCAATACAGGTGGTCAAATCATATAAAATAATATTTTCGACAGATGATAACATTATTTATGATAAATGTTTTATCACGTAAAAGTTGTCTCAATTTGGTAAAGAAGATTATAATGCTTGTGAGAACAATATTTGTCAAAAGTTTTGTGATATTGCGGAAGTCCCAGCCAAACCCACACGGACAAGCAATGTATAATGAACAAAAGACACCACATGCTGGCAAACAACTGATTATCAGTGCCAAGCAACCAATTAGGGTCAGTGCCACGACAAATAGCCGCAACCTCTGATAAACATTATATGGATGAGGGGAAAACATCTGACCTTGAACTGGTTGCTGGACCACTCTTCTCATCTTTGATCGGTCCACAATTTCAGGATCTATAATAGCTGACTCTTGTTAACATTTGCCAAGTAGCTTGCCTGCGTTTCTGAAGGTCGTTACTGGTATGTCAATTAATGCGTAACGTAAAAGCTGCCATATTTCAGCTTTATTCAGTTTTGTACCGTGGCATATCTCCACAAATAGCTATGCTATTGATTTTTACCACTGATCCATAAATTTATATCAATGGCTGCAACATAGCTGAGGGCCAGTGCACCAAGCTGTCTGCATGGTCAGCAAATACTATCCACAATTCTCAAGGCTACGGTATCATTGTAAGATATTGTCAAAGAACTATCAAAATTGGTTCTTCGCCAATTTAATATTCTGAGGGGACAAATACTCTGCATAGTACATTGAACCCTGTCCAAATCGACCACTATAAGCCAAGGTGGAGATGATATTCCATACCATATATTATCACTCAATTCTATGGTCTGCAAGATGACATTTTCCCAAGAACAAATAAGCTGATAAACTGAACAAATTATATCGTGCTTAGTTCCGATAACCGACACTTGTCAGCCACTGCTCAGGACGCAAAGATCTCTCTTCTACAGCCGAGACAGCCATATCAGAAAGAAAATGAAGCTCCAAATTGTTCTAGCTCTCTGTCTGGTGGCAGCTGTCATGGTAATTTTATAAACATTTTGTCCGCCCTGCGCTCCAGTGAAAAAGCTCAAATAGGGAATAAATGGTACAAAATTCATATTTTAATTGTGTTTTGGACAGTGTATGTAGCATAATGATTTGCCTTTGTCTTGGTTTTAGGGCTACAAGTCATGCAAGAATGTAGATGACTGCAAGGAGGCAGAGTGCTGTCACCGTAACCCGCTGAGGAACGTGAGATACGGAAGATGTGTACCCAACCAAATCCAAGAAGGTAAGACTTACACAGTTCGTGAACAAACCAAAACATTCAATGTGAAGGACTGAAGACAATGTTTCTTTTCACTGACATCATTAAATACTCCGATCCACATCCACAATAAATCTCAAAATGAGTCCTTGAAAGCAGATAACACTACAGAAAATAATCATCCTTGGGTCATAGGGGATTTGGTATATTATCACTAGGAATCGAAATTTGTCAAAAGCTATTGAGAAGAAGTTATGTCTCATACCACCAATCAACCAACAAAACATAAAACCAACCTCTTGCTCCATGCACAATTTAATATTTCGTTGGGAAGACCAAAATAATTTTTATGGTTGCATCAGAATGTTGGGAGTTGTCTGTTTTATTTGCAGGTGCAGATAATTCATACGAGAAGAAAAACTTTGTCTCCAGGGAGGGTGGGATATATCCCACCCTCCCTGCTACCAACCTCCCTGCTTAGACCCCGACATGATGACACATAGAAGAGTATACTGCGTTCTAAATACCTTTATTTAATGCACTTGACACAAATTTCAATATAAACAGCCACCCCATGGTCAAATTCCAGTCTATATATGTCATAATTTCCTAAACCAGAACGTCAAAGTATTGACAGTCTGTTTGTGGGGCGTTGAAAGCCATTTTAAAGAACTGATGAATAAATTATGTTGTAATTTTTTGTCAGGTGATCTATGCTACCCAACACGCAATGGACACTGCAGATGTGCTGACGGACTAGAGTGTGTTAGAGTAGAGAAGGGAGAACAATTCAAATACACTGTCAGCACCTGTCAGACGAATGGTGAGGGATCTGGTGAGGGATCATCGAGGAGGAAGAAGTAGAAGAATAGATTTGTTCTCTATTAGTCTTTTGTTGATAATGTTCTAATAAACCGGTTTCTGCTTTAACAACAAGTTTCGTTATCTCATGATCATGACAATTCAAGTCAATTAGTCAAAACAGTCTGCTTGCAAAGAGAGCCTGGCCAAAATGAAGGCGATTTAAAACTGATTTGGACCAAATCGCTACACTCCCCTGCTTCTAGACTCTAGTTCTGTAGAATTGAACAAGATGAAACACAGGCAAAGTGACCTCAAAACGCAGTTATCTATGATATACAGTGGTGAGGATTTCGAAAATAGTGATGATCACCATTTTGTGTTTACATTTATATTAATGAAGTTTTGCAGAATCGCACACATGAAACTTTTTCATGATAAAGAACTCAGGGGAGCATCAATCCTGATCGGTTGTGTACCAGTTACGATGAACAATGTTTTGGGGTCAAAGCTAGTGTCCAATACAACTATCAACCTCCACTTAGTCTCCATGTTTGGTGGTTCTTTTATTACAGATAAATAAAATAAAATGAAATATAAAAAAGATGAAGTATGTCATGGTAACTGAACTTCATCAAAAGCCACTGTTAAATTTTGAAGAAAAAAAACATCAAGGATAACAATGATTCTGCTAATGTCATACCCTCTATACTATTGATGTGGAACCTCATGAAAAGTTGTCACCCACTAGTTGACAATCACTTTCCATCTACAGTAGCTATAATTGATTTGTTGTGACTCTGGGAATCACATATTCAGCAATGAACAAACTTTGTATCACAACTGCTGTAATAATATTAGGCTGTCTTTGTTTGGTTGACGGCACTAAGGAGCAGGAAGAGCGTATGAGAGTTGCTGGCTATGACATTAAAAAGCTTGACGGTGACGGTGTCGACACCATGCTAAGAGTTTTCTTTTATACATACATGTGAACTGAGATCACTGGTGAAGGGTAAGTTTGTACATAATGCAGGGCTCTGGGAAAGGACAGATTTCTTATTTATTTATGGATAGTTGAGGCACTGCAAGCTCACTGTATCGAGAGTCTGATGCACGTGTAGTGATGTGTGCGCATGAGACGCTCTAGGGTGTAGCAAACTCAGGGCGATAGCCAAATATGCTTGAATTTTGACTTGGAGGAGGACTAGGGTAATGTGCCTTCTGTGCAGCTACGGATTTGTCTATAGTTGATTTTATATCATTTCAGGTTGGAAATATCTGGGTTGAGTCAAAATAAAGTAAATTTCGACATCAGACTAAAACTACGGCAACAAAACTATGCTGCTAAACTAATAGTCAAAACAGGTGGTCAAATCACATAAAATGATATTTTCGACAGATGATAACATTATTTATGATAAATGTTTTATCACGTAAAAGCTGTCTCAATTTGGTATAGAAGATTATAATGCTTGTGAGAACAATATTTGTCAAAAGTTTTGTGATATTGCGGAAGTCCCAGCCAAACCCACACGGACAAGCAATGCATAATGAACAAAAGACACCACATGTTGGCAAACAACTGATTATCAGTGCCAAGCAACCAATTAGGGTCAGTGCCACGACAATTAGCCGCAACCTCTGATAAACATTATATGGATGAGGGGAACACATCTGACCCTAAACTGGTTGCTGGACCACTCTTCTCGTCTTTGATCGGTCCACAATTTCAGGATCTATAATAGCTGACTCTTGTTAATTTGTGCCAAGTAGCTTGCCTGAGTTTCTGAAGGTCGTTACTGGTATGTCAATTAATGCGTAACGTAAAAGCTGCCATATTTTCACCTATATTCAGTTTTGTACCGTGGCATATCTCCACAAATAGCTATGCTATTGATTTTTACCACTGATCCATAAATTTATATCAATGGCAGCAACATAGCTGAGGGCCAGTGCACCAAGCTGTCTGCATGGTCAGCAATACTATCCACAATTCTCAAGGCTACGGTATCATTGTAAGATATTGTCAAAGAGCTATCAAAATTGGTTCTTCGCCAATTTAATATTCTGAGGGGTCAAATACTTTGCATAGTACATTGAACCCTGTCCAAATCGATCACTATAAGCCAAGGTGGAGATGATATTCCATACCATATATTATCACTCAGTTCTATGGTCTGCAAGATGACATTTCCCAAGAACAACTAAGCTGATAAACTGAACCAATTATATCATGCTTAGTTCCGATAACCGACACTTGTCAGCAACTGCTCAGGACGCAAAGATCTCTCTTCTACAGCCGAGACAGCCATATCAGAAAGAAAATGAAGCTCCAAATTGTTCTAGCTCTCTGTCTGGTGGCAGCTGTCATGGTAATTATATAAACATTTTGTCTGTCCTGTACTCCAGTGAAAAAGCTCAAATAGGGAATAAATGGTACAAAATTCATATTTAAATTGTGTTTTGGACAGTGTATGTAGCATAATGATTTACCTTTGTCCTGGTTTTAGGGCTACAAGTCATGCAAGAATGTAGATGACTGCAAGGAGGCAGAGTGCTGTGTCCATAACCCGCTGAGGAACTTGAGATACGGAAGATGTGTACCCAACCAAATCCAAGAAGGTAAGACTTAGACAGTTCTTGAACAAACCAAAACTTCCAATGTGAAGGACTGAAGACAATGTTTCTTTTCACTGACATCATTAAATACTCAGATCCACATCCACAATAAATCTCAAAATGAGTCCTTGTAAGCAGATTACACTACAGAAAATAATCATCCCTGGGTCATAGGGAATTTGGTATATTATCACTAGGAATCGAAATTTGTCAAAAGCTATTGAGAAGAAGTTATGTCTCATACCACCAATCAACCAACAAAACATAAAACCAACCTCTTGCTCCATGCACAATTTAATATTTCGTTGGGAAGACCAAAATAATTTTTATGGCTGCATCAGAATGTTGGGAGTTGTCTGTTTTATTTGCAGGGGCAGATAATTCATATGAGAAGAAAAACTTTGTCTACAGGGAGGGTGGGATTAGTCAAGGGGCCGTTGCCTGCGTTTGGGATTTTGTGTCGCTCCACTATGATAGTGGTCCAACCTCCCTGCTTAGACACCGACATGATGACACCTAGAAGAGTATATTGCGTTCTAAATACCTTTACTTAATGCACTTGACACAAATTTCAATATAAACAGCCACCCCATGGTCAAATTCCAGTCTATATATGTCATAATTTCCTAAACCAGAGCGTCAAAATATTGACAGTCTGTTTGTGGGGCGTTGAATGCCGTTTTAAAGAACTGATGAACTTGTACTTTGTACTTTTTTGTCAGGTGATCTATGCTACCCAACACACAATGGACACTGCGGATGTGCTGAAGGACTAGAGTGTGTTAGTGAAGAAAAGGGAGACCAATTCAAATACACTGTCAGCACCTGTCAGAAGAATGGTGAGGGATCTGGTGAGGGATCCGGCGAGGGTTCCGGTGAAGAACCATTGATCATCGAGGAGGAAGAAGTAGAAGAATAGATTTGTTCTCTATTAGTCTTTTGTTGATAATGTTCTAATAAACCGGTTTCTGCTTTAACAACAAGTTTCGTTATCTCATGATCATGACAATTCAAGTCAATAAGTCAAAACAGTCTGCTTGCAAAGAGAGCCTGACCAAAATGAAGGCGATTTAAAACTGAGTTGGACCAAATCGCTACACTCCCCTGCTTCTAGACTCTAGTTCTAGAGAATTGAACAAGATGAAACACAGGCAAAGTGACATCAAAGCGCAGTTATCTATGATATACAGTGGTGAGGATTTTGAAAATAGTGATGATCACCATTTTGTGTTCACATTTATATTAATGAAGTTTTGCAGAATCGCACACATGAACCCTTTTCATGATAAAGAACTCAGGGGAGCATCAATCCTGATTGGTTGTGTACCAGTTACGATGAACAAAGTTTTGGGGTCAAAGCTAGTGTCCAATACAACTATCAACCTCCACTTAGTCTCCATGTTTGGTTGTTCATTTATTACAGATAAATATAAAAAAATGAAATATAAAAAAGATGAAATATATAATGGTGACTGAACTTCATCAAAGCCATTGTTAAATTTTGAAGAAAAAAAACATCAAGGATAACAATGATTCTGCTGATGTCATACCCTCTATACTATTGATGTAGAACCTCATGAAAAGTTGTCACCCACTAGTTGACAATCACTTTCCGTCTACAGTAGCTATAATCGATTTGTAGTGACTCTGGGAATCTCATATTCAGCAATGAACAAACTTTGTATCACAACTGCTGTAATAATATTAGGCTGTCTTTGTTTGGTTGACGGCACTAAGGAGCAGGAAGAGCGTATGAGAGTTGCTGGCTATGACATTAAAAAGCTTGACGGTGACGGTGTCGACACAATGCTAAGAGTTTTCTTTTATACATACATGTCAACTGAGATCACTGGTGAAGGGTAAGTTTGTACATAATGTAGGGCTGTAGTTTAGAGAAAATGGTATGGGAGGCAAAAATCTGAAGCAAGTCCAAAACATGGGTGCTGCGACCTCCCCAAAGCATTCTAGGTTACATAAATAGTAAATGGAAATCTCAAAGAAGCTGTTTCTGACATAGAATATTCAATCATAACATTTTACGCCACTCTATTGAGCATTTTAGGGGAGGCAGAGCGTCCCTGCCTCCCTTAAAACTACAGTCCTGTAAATCACTTCTCAGCTTGTGAATGGATGGGCAACCATCAGGTCATGGGAATCCCAAAGAAGCTGTTTCTGACATAGAGTATTCAATCATAGTATTTTACGCCACTCTATTGAGCATGCTAGGGGAGGCAGAGCGTCCCTACCTCCCTTAAAACTACAGTCCTGTAAATCACTTCTCAGCTTGTGAACGGATGGGGAAGGAAATCCTAAACCTCTCTCCTCGTACTCTTATGCATATGCTGATGACACTGTTTTTGTAGCATGCCATTCTGTTCCCTCCACATTAGTTCAAATTTGTAATCGAGATTTGGTTTCAATCAACAAGTGGTGCAAAAATAATCACATGACAATAAATTATAAAAATCACACTTTTTAAGTTCTTTTGGGGAGGATTCCTCATTAAATTTAAAAATTGACAATAACCAAATATTTCAAAGGCATGAAACTGAACTTCTTGGCTTTAAAATATCTGACTCATTTTCATTGAATGGTCATTGTGAGACTGTTTTGGATAAGGTGTCAAAAAATACGAACTTACTTAAGCTATGCAGACCCTACTTGACCACACATTCTGCTAAACAATTTTATTTTCAATTTATTCACTGTTATTATTATTCATGGTATCCATATATATTACAACTTATGTGCATCAAATATCACAAACCCTATTTTCACTCAGCAAAAAAGAGCCTTGAGAATTGTGGCCAATGTTCAACATATACCTTTTTATTTGTCACCTACTAATGACCTATGTACATCACTTAAAATTTTACCCCTTCCAATACTGAGCAATTATTTTACTTGCATTACGAGATTTAAGGCTCTGAATAATTTATCACCTCCATATATCTCTGATTTTTTTGTTACCACACCACACCGATTTCCAAGAAGAAATACACACGTCTTACTTAAACCTCCATTAGACAACTTAAACCACAAAATAGCAACAAACTTTAATATTTCACCCTCTTCATTGAGAAGCACTCTTACTTTGAATATGTTTAAAAAAAGGCTAATGCAACATTTTTTCAGTTTATTGGCATAGTCTTATTTTTTGTTGAATATTTGTTTGTATCATTTTTCTATTTTGCCATTTATGTCACATCATGAAAAACATTTGAAATAATGAATTGTTGCTGACAATAAAAGTATCCAGTTGGTACAGTGAAAATTGCCTTGTTCTAAACAGCGGTAAAACGGATGTCATGACCATTTCTAATAAACGTAACATCAAACCTCCGGAACTTAAATTTAATAATCTCATTTTCAAACAATCTGACAAAATTAAGTACTTAGGTGTGATTCTTGATAACAAATTAAATTTTAAATCTCATACCAGTAAAATTAAACAAAAACTTTATCCAATAGTCACCAACTTTCAACGTAATAGAAAATTCCTGACACCTAAATTAGCTAAGCTTTGGTACATTGGACTTATACGTTCTAATCTGGAATACAGCTCTCCTGTTTTATTTACCACAAACGACTATGTCAAAAAAGAATTTTTAAAAATTGAGAATAGATGTTTGAAAATTATAGACTATAACAGTTCTAAAGATAATACTTGAAAGACCTACAACATCCCTGTTTTAACTTTGCGTTTCGAATATTTGTATCTGCTGACGTTTTATAAAATTGTTAATAGTTTAGTCCCAATAATTGATACCAATCTGCTCCCCGAGAAATTAACTAGTGAAACTCGGCTTGCTAAAAGTTCTGGGTTTAGACTATCCAAGGAAAATTTTAGATTTGCTTTAGCTAATTTCGGTGCTCAGAAGTTTAACGAATTACCCAATCATGTTAAGCTGAGTCAATCCCTTGCTACATTCAAAAATGCCACTCGGAGCCACGTCCTCAAACTTCTCAATTAATGAGTCAGTTCTTATCATTTCATTTTAGCCTACTGCTACATTGTTCTAACTTTTCTTTTCCTAGCTATTGTGTATCAACTTGTGTAATGTTTTACTGCTAATTAATGCCTGCGTGTACGTTGTAATTTTACCTGTCATTGTTCTTGATTTTTAGTTACATGTCTTTTTAATTCTACACCATATTTTTATCAATTTTTCTGTTTTCTGGGTACAAGTCCTAAGGACTTATTCTTCTCCAGAATAAACATGGAATATATATATATATATATATATATATATATATACATATGGGACTAAAGAGCTACATGATGTGTCCTTGTATTTGGAATCATGATGATGTTTACATGCTCATATGTGCACATTAACATGATAAAGGAACCCTCATGTATAACTCAATGCTTGAGGACGCTGTCACCAGCCACTGCAGCTGATTTACGCTGATTTACAGCTGTCAGTGGTTGATGAGTGGTACTAATGACATGGAATCCTAGTTAGGTGTCACTATGAAAACTCTTCCTATTCATGCAACTCGGTGCAAGTCATTGTCAGCATTGACAGACCATTCTGCCTGCAGGATTGCCTTGTGTCATAGTCATCTCTGCAGCATAGTGGTGGTGGCGCTGCCTTCAATCAAGAAAGGCAACTCCCAGAGTTCAAGGTTATAAGATATCAAAAATGGGGGCAAAATATATCAAAGCCAGTGTTCTATTTAGTCCCAAATATTTTAAATTATTGTGTTTCATCGTTTTCCCAATTTGGGTGCTAGGTTTAGGTGAATAAATTCAGCCTATGCTGCAGAGACGAATGTATACCTCAACAGTTCGCACATGCGCAGAGTATGACAGACAGCAATATTATATATTATTATTATTATTACATGCACACACAATGTTTCCATAAATTATTGCTAAACTGTAAAGACGGTGTTTATATATTTAGGTTGTGTAGAAGGTGGCTGTGTCTTGTTGATGAGAACTTACATAGTACAAACTCAACGGGAGAAGAACTTCCTCTGCGTTGCTGTAATGGTTGGACAAAAAGAGCGGCAATATGTTCAGGTAAGTACCAATCTGAAAATTCTTATGCAGTAATGCTCTGTTTCAGGCCCATCAATCAAAGGATTGGTGATTTAAGATTTCTCACAATTCATAGACATGTTTTCCTTGTTGCAAACGAACATGGTGAACTATGTTGGAGTTGTCATAGCTTTTTTGAAAGGCTTGACGATCCTGAATTTGGGAATGCGATAAGATAATTGATACTTTGTTTTGGATTGATCTCAGTCTAAAAATACTTTAGGAACGTTTGATTTCCATTCCTAACTGGATTCAACCTCTAACCTAACCATAGTCCTTGGGTTTTACACCTGAGAATGAATTGGCTCAGCTGGTGACCGCCTGCAAACGTTACAGATCCTGGACTAATGGGGATCATGAAGACTCTCTCCTGACCTCAAACATATCTATTGCTAGAGGCTTCAGCAGTATGGTAGCCTGACCAAATTTTAGGAAACAAGCTGCCAGGTCAGTTGAATTTCAAAACTGATGATCGGTTCACAAAATGAAATACAGAGCTATGTTCCGGTATCTAACTCCTTGCGCAAACCATTTTGTTTGATCTTTTGCAGAGGATAAGTGGTATTATGGAAAAGAGCATACATACATAAGGGACCATATAATCAATGTAAAGAAGATCACCAAAATATGAATGAATGAGTCGGTGTTAAATGCGGAGAGCTTGTAGCGAATCATTCTCCAACATTTTAGATATATATACTTTTTATCTTTTTTTGGTTTCGTCTTGTTTCTGCAATATAAATGTTAGAAAACCATTACAAATATCAACTATAATTCTTTGATATAGTAAAGTGGATTGAGTAAATCTCCTTGTTGCAACTGCATAACGTAAGAAAAAAACGGTGTAACAGATCGTAGTGAGAAAAATAATGTCCAAACTTTAGTGTGTACTATCCTCGAGGCAATGGAATGTGAAAAAAAACTATTAGGTGTACTCACATCCTATCCAATGAGGTTATAACATTGTTTCTAAATTCTTGTCTCATCAAAGAGGGGTGCGAATTCGCCTAGTGAGTATTGAGTAATGATGTCAAAATAGTATTAGTATGCTTTGATCATTTTAGAGTGACCAACAATAGGCATAGATCTGAAACCTGGAATGTCCATTGTCCCTGGTAGCTGATGATGGTAGTATTCCACTATTGGTGGTTGTACTTCCACCACTGGTGGTGCCTGAGCTTTGTATCTTGGCTGTAGAGGAGAAAGTGAGCAAACGTAGAAGAGCAAAATCAAGATGATGAGCAGAAGAACGAGGAACCAGATCAGTATCGCCAGTAATGAGGTCTCGTTGAGAATTCGCCTTCCAACAACGCGAGCTGAAACAAGAATAAAATGTTGAAAGTTATTGAAAGGTATTGCTTAATCTTGAGAGCACAGCTTCTCTTATACAAACAATAATGAAACGCTACATATAATTAGTGATTTAGCTAGACTGCAGGATCTATAGCCATATAGTGCACACTCCAAGCTATATAACAGCTATATAATAGCTTTCTGAATACACGGTTAGAAGCAGCTACATAGAGTTACAGCTAATAAAGCATGGAAAAATATGGGGCCTCCATAGACTTAATACTATTATTAAGTCTATGGGGGCCTCTCATTAAAACTGATATATTCATATCAATGTATACTAATGACTGGAAGGTTTTCCATTTTTCTTACCAGCCTGTGCCTGAGTAGTCGAGTCTATAAGGCATGTGTAAGATCCAATCAGATTGATACAAGCTTCACCTCCGGAACATGGACTTTCCCGAGAGCATTCATCTATGTCTAAAAATGTTACAAGAGAAAAGTTTCTCTCTCTTGCTAAAACGTACAGTGGTGTGCATTGCAGACATGCCCCATTTTTGTATTGTTTGTGGAGCCACAATTAATACAAAAGTTGGGCCTTTGAGATGAGGCTACAGTAGACCTGTATGTTGTGAAGTGGTATGCGCACCTAAGGGAGACAAATCTGCCATCAACGTAACGATTGTGGCTATATAAATACAAATAGCATAAGATGGTTCAAGGTGCCGCCAGCTTGGATTAAGTTCGTTACTTTGAGCAGGGAGAATGCTTTGAGTTATTAGCTTTGTTTTCAAAAGAATATTATTCTGTTCGACAAACAGAGCCACAAAGGGGTCAATGAATGACTTATAGTAATTCCAGAATTATGTATATAAAGTAAACAATAGCACCTACCTACACAGTTACCCTGTAGCCTGAGAGTATATCCGTCAGCGCAGGTACATTCACCATTTCTACATGTCTGCTCACATCCACCATTATTAACAGCACAGTCTCTGACTCCTATAAATGTGTCACCTGCAAATGACATAAGCTTTGCTATGATGACATATATATTGATGTAAAATATATGTTGATAATTTTAGTAACGCAACTTTTTTTCTATTATTATTTGGTTCCCCCCCCCCCCTCTTTGTTAATGCTAAGGCAGTATAGTGCCATCCAAGTAACCTAAATACCCTGCGACAACAGGCACAATGATCAAAGCCCAACCCCCTACTTTTTGTATACTATATACATGTATGTCATGGCAAGCTTTGTTTGTACCCAACGAAACTTGTCAAGACAGGTTCTGACCAGATGCGGCCAATAAGAGCAAACAAATTGTCTAATGTGCGAACAGCTTTGATCGGCTGTGATATGGGCAAGTGCCCAGCTATATATAGGTGGGTCATTGCAGGGAATAAACAATCTACATTCAAAATTGACCAATTATGTATAATGAATAGGTTGAGGACACTCACTAACACATGAGCTACCAGACACAGTGGAGCCATCTTGACACATGCACTCTCCCTCGACCTTGGCAAGTTGACCTAGCTCCTCTTTTACCATATCCTGACAGATTTGTGAGTCAACACAAGATTTACCAAGGTATCCCTCCAACTCAATGCATCCATCCGTGTACTGTCCATCTACATTGAAATTGATGAACACTGATACAGTTACAATATAGTGTGTTATCCTTTAATGTTTGTTAATATAAATAAATAAATAAAAAAAAGAAGAAAAAAAGTCTGTCTCAAAGATCAACAAGTTGCCTTTAACTATCTGTTATTTGTATACATTCAAGCCAACCTCTATAAATAAATAAACAAATAAATAAATAGTTATACTTCCTTTTTACAGGGGTGGACAACTCTATATTTTAGCTGCTGAGCCGAGAGAAGTGCTGGCCGTGACAATGGGTCGTGTTTCAACCAAGGAGTAAAAAAACTCATTGTTTCAACTATTAATGTAAAGGTTCAGGGGGTGTTAAAAGGCAAGCTGAATAAAGATTATCTACCAATTTAAATAGTGACATCGCAATTCGGTTTTGTTGTAGGCAGACCCTCGATATTCAAGTATGTTTATTACATTACCACAGCTCAGCTGTGTCATATTTATAAGTGACAAATGAGCTTCCAAGACTCACAGCCACTCTTCAGTCACCGCCAGTCATGAACTGAGTATGCATTTAACAGTTTTAAACAGTTCACTCACTCTGATCCATGAATGGATATCCTAACTCTCCTTTAGGTCCTACTGTGCCTCTATATCCCTGAGCTCCGCCGGCAACAGAGCCTGGAACACCTTTTGCTCCCTTTGGCCCTATTCCTCCCATTGCTCCACGTACTCCTTGGTTACCCTTAGATCCAGTACTTCCATCCTCTCCATCAATGCCAACTATCCCCCTGGCACCCTTTGCCCCAGAAGGTCCAGCCGCACCAACTTGACCAACAGTGCCTATATTAAACAAATCCAAATTTGCAACCAAAAGTAATGACGTTTAGTGCAGAGAAGGCGACTTCTTGAGACAGGAGCAACAGCTATGAGTTGTCTAAGGACCAATTGCTTGCCGAACCTGAAAGATCTTGAGATCAACGCTATTGTTCATAGCATCAAGTGCCAACATCTTGCATATCACAACTAACAGTATACAAATCATGTCTTTTGTCTTACATCACAAAACCAGCAAAGCTTGACCTTATTTAATCTTCAGGTACATTGGAGACGCTTATTTCACCTGCTTCGCCTTTTTGCCCTCGATCTCCTGTGGCTCCTTGTTGTCCCTGGAATCCAGACAAGCCTGAGATGCCGACACCTCCAGACTGACCTGCTGGGCCCTGAGAACCATTGTCTCCATCATCACCAGCAAAACCTGTAGCACCCACATTTCCCTGAAAAAGATGAGCGACATAACTTACATGACATTACATTCTTAGGGCCCTGCTACTTTTTGACTTGCACAGTGTATGACGTCAGAATTCTTCATGTCCATAATCGTACAGGACCTTTCCCGGGTGTTACCTGTAGTACCAACGGCAACTCGGGCAAATGGTAGTGATGTCTAATTAAAAACTTTTAGCGGATTCCATTCCACATTCATAGTTATCCCATTGACAACCAACTGAACTAGTTGGATTCAGATAAGCAACAAGACAATACTAAATGCATCAATATTTGGTGTAAAAATATACAATTTGATAATGCTTTCATAAAAAATTACTTGGTATCTCAACAAGATACAGTGGTATAAAAATTTTCCTAAGTTCATGCTAAAGAAAGCATTCCATAGACCTTATTGAGTAGGCTTGTTATGCAAATGAAAGGTAGATTCCGGATGTGCAGAATCATAAATGATGGTAGAGACTCTTCCTCTCACCCGCTTGTTATTCTATGTGAGATCCCAAAAAAATGTTCGTTGGCATAGCAAAAGACCGAAGGAATTCAAGAGTACCTGTATACTGGGAAAAAGTGCAAAGCCACAACAACATTTGCATGGGCGATACCGATGGTTAAGGCGAAAACAGTCCATAAGTCCAAGTTTTGTCTCCAATATTTATCAATGATACCAAGTTGTACAATGGGATTCAACTTACAGTAGCACCTGCGACACCAGGTGGGCCTTGAAAACCTTTCAGTCCCGTAGTTCCTTTCTGTCCTTTCTGCCCGTCCCAGGTAGGAGGAGCAGTTTGCCCTGATATCAGCCTGACCGTCTGTGAGACCATCACAATCAAAGCTAGATGTCGGATATCCATAGTAGCTTTGTATCCCACAACCCTGTCAAGTAATTATCAATATAGTCGTCTGATGTGGCCTGTCTAGACAAACTTTGTTTTGTGGAGGGGGAGAGTTAGCCTGGTTAGCTTTTTTATTCCCACCAACCACCAAACACAGCTTAATGGTACAATGTAAGCATATAAAATTCATATCGGATGTGAAGTCTGCTTACGTCCACTTACTATTAAGAGAATATTCTTGCTGTTTGAAATTCAATATCTTTGGTTCTTGTATCAATCCACTATCCAGTTAATGAACTTCTAACCAATTTTCTTCTTGTATATTGCTTAGTTGTTACAAAAAATGGGTGTGTCTAACTTTCATGATTCCTTCATCTTCAAGATGTTAGTTCAAACTTTGTCAATAAAAAAAAAGGAGAAATGCCTCTCCATATACTTACTTCATGCGATTGTTTCAATTAATTCCTCTGCTACCCTGTAAGACAGCAAACTACTACGGAAATTAGGTCTTGTCCTGGTCAGCACATCATGAAGCTAGTGAAATGAGTGAGCAACCTGCATACTTTCAATAGATTCATTCATTGTTATTTGACTACTATATTGTGATACTATAGAATTTTATTCAAGCGAATACTATATCAGGAATGCAGTAGGAGAGCAATGTATTTATATTGTGCAGCTTATAGCTTTTGGGTCAATAGAAAACTAAGTATGACCCATTGATTTTTTCTAAGGTGTGTCTCATAATGATCAAGGTAGTGCTGAACCAATTCTATGACTGTGGCTGTGATCTAGAGATGAACCAAAGATGCTCAAATAATTGTCGTCGGCTGAGCTTCAATTAGATGGTAGTTACTGCAGATGCTTAAAATATCAAGAGGCCATATCTATTCGTCTTTGACCTGAATCCAGTCGACTTAGCTGAGAACTGGGTCTGGAACTCCACTATCGCCCCATTGTTATCAGGCTGATGTTGTGGTTGACATGTTGATTTGCTGTAATACGCAGGCTGTTGTTATAATAGTAACACTCTTTCAACGCTCTGTATGTTTATCAATTTTATTCTTTTCTCAAAGCTTCTCCTGCTTGATACTGATAAAAATTGTACCTTGTTTGGATAGCGCAAGCATAGATAGGATTTTGGAAAAAGTTTATGTATGTTACCATGAGGTGTTTGAAGCAAATATCAAACATTAAATTATTAACTGAAGAACATAATATACTACATATATTTAGAGCTATAGATCAGCCGACTCCACGGAATCCAAGAAGTCCTGCACACTCTCCTTTGGACGCACAGGAACATACTTGCTGTAATACACAGTAAAACAAAATCAAACTACTTTATCAATCAAAAAGGTAGACCCATTTCACAAATCATAAACAGTATTCGGTATCAATGGTTTTTGTAAGTGTTTGTCACAAGATAGCCCAATAAAAAGCTTGTCCTCACAATCATGTAATTTCTAGAGAGCTTGTAAAACCTCAATAAAAATACTCAGTTATTCTCTCTAGAGTCTAAAACAAGTTAGTTCCCTCTGTGAATAAAGAGGAATACTTGAAAAGCTGTGTAATACGGTGCCTCAATACTCGACTTTGGAATATCACTCCGCCACCACAGAGAGATCAGACCTGTTCTAATTATTTTCAACACTGAAGCTGAAGGTAATTTTTTCTAGCTGGTACTTCAATTTCTAATAATTTAAAATAACCATGGCAGTAGTAATTGGCCATCGAATCAATTAACAATGAGAGAGTTCATTGTTATAACAACTCTACCTGCAGGATAGCCTTGTGAAATATTCTATCTCTGCAGCACAGCGGTGGTGGCGCTGCCTTCAATCAAGAAAGGCAACTCTCAGTCTTCAAGGTAATAAGATATCAAAGCCAGTATTCAATTTTGGCCCAAATATTTCTAATTTATGGGTTTCCATTGTTTTTCCTATTTGGGTACTCAGTTTAGGTGAATTAATTCAGGCCCTATGCTGCAGAGACGAACGTATGCGTCAACAGTTCACACATGCGCAGAGTGTGATATAACAGTAACCGCCAAGTAACCAGTTATGTATCAGGTGACTTGATCATGTGATCAATAGATGCAATGACACTGTCTTCTGAGCTGAATGTTTCCATATTTATAGACAGATTGCTGGTGGGAAACTTTGTGTGGGCTCTATAATGTCTGGCGCACCCACTCTGGCTCCTCGGCACCCACGGTGACGGCCTGGCGAAGGCCGACCCCAATTTTACTATACAGTTCAAATGGACAGTACAGTGTTTTATATACTGTACAAGATGGAACAATGCAGCCATTACCACTAAATCTTGTCACCTTATGCTGAGGCTGTGTTCGCTAAGCCCAGTCAAGGCAGTGAACATGGAAAAGAATTTGGTAAGCCTCCTAATACGATACCATATTGTGAGCTAATGTAATGAATAACAAAAGTGATACTCACTTGAAAGAGATAAAGACTCCAGATCAGGCCGGCCACTCCTACAGATAGAGGCAAATACATCCCTCTTCATGTAATTAAACAAGATCAATTATTTTCCCTCAAGATATCGATCTCGACACAGTTGCTGGACAGTGTTGACCTCATATCATGATCAGGATGAGTGTATTTATATAATTTCCTTAGGTGCCGATAAATTCTTTTTGCAAACGGGTAGAACAAGTAAAGGGGATGGAATGATGGAGGTATATTTGATATCAAATATAATGGCCATACTGTGCATTCTTGAGAAATAAATTGGCATCATACAGACATTGTCACACCATTTCCTGTTGACGGTTGTAGCGCCGCAGATCACCTGAAGGGCCTAATATGTAGATGTGTTAGTTGATTCCAAAATTTTAATCTGAAAACCTTACAGATAGAATGCTGTACAAGCTCCTCAAAAGTTGCAGTATAGTGATAACCTGGAAGTCCATCATGTTCTCCTAAAAATTCAGCCACCACTTACAGCCCTGAGCAAGGCCGTTTGTCTCAGTCTCCTTTTCTAACTTAGGCCTGTCTGTAAAAGTAATAAGCTATTGCACTTTCTTTTTCACAACATATATCATGTTAGTGATAGAGAAATAAATCAATCAATCAGTTATCAAATAAACAATATCAACTGTTCCCAGTTTAAAGGGTTTGGCTTTCCAGATGTCCTGTTTTCAGGGTTCCAGTTCCTTCAGGGTTATTAGGTTATGTTCCAGTGTCAGGTCTTCATGAATTCAATTGATTAATTTAAGTCATTCCATGCATAGTGCAATTGCATCATCCTGAACCCAAATCAGTCCTACCCTTAGATCAGGCAGCACAGGAGGTTTTCCAAATCAACACTAATCAAACCTAATATACAAAATAGAAAGACGGACGTCATAATCACTTCAACTCCTAACAAGCCTTCATCAAAACAGTTATGTGTTATTCACATACTGGCTACTTTCACCTTCAAAGTATAACACTACGTCATTTCATTATAGTAACAGTTTTGTTTATGGTGGTCTCGCCCAACAGTAACGTGTCATAGCTGACAATTGTTTTTTCTGACTCAAATCAACAGGTGCTTTCAACTTGAAATTAGGAGTTGTCCTATCTTGGTGGTTCGATATCTTTTATATTATTTACAGCTTATACAGACCATCACGACAACGATAGAAGTGAGGCCGATTACAATACAAGGCAGTAAGACCAGCATTATAAGCTCATTGTGCCATATATCATTCTCAAAGTGACTAACATACCAAAATGATCTATTTATAGTCTCTATACATTTTGAACATACACAATTTGCAAAGTATATGGTTTGGTATATATTTAGTTTTATTTGGTATATTCTATATATTTTATTGTAGATTATTCGATACAATTGATATTTCGGAATAACATTAGCCAATTCCGCGAAATCCAAGCATTCTTCCAAAAGCTTTGCAGGTTATATTTTCTGATGTCGTGTCTGCTATAGTTTCCCCATAACATCTGGAACTGCTCGAACAGCCGCATCTGTGGTCGTCGGGAGTGGCGGTGCACTTCTCTCCATTTTTTACAGTTTGGTGACAGTGTTTCCTGCCGAGACCAATCCAGTAGAAGTACTTTGACAGTACGGAGTCGTCATATCTGCAGCATTCACTGAACCCACATGTGCTGCTTGTTATACACACACAGGGCGCACATGTCTTGTGCAAGCCGAAGTACTTACTTATGCAACACTCTCCCAAGTTACAGTCGTCATTCTTTGAGCAACTATCGACGGGCTACAATAAACAACGAAATAACTATGGTGATGATAATTATAACCAATGCAAATTATGAAACATGCAGGCATGTTTTGCAAACAATCGACTTTTGGCATCTTGGTAGCCTTTCAAAATGTTCATGAAGACAGTGCACTTTATCTTCTGTGAACCTGGGATTGTTATTAGAACAAATTTTTGCCTGCACCAAAAACTCAATTATAAAGTGTGTCTTTTAGGTCGTACCCAACCAACCAAAAGTGATGGGATGGCAAATACAGCACAAAATAGCAAATAGAACTGAGATATACTATTTCTAGCCGGCAGTAGGAGATAAGAGTGGAACTAACAAAAGAATGATTCTTGTACCCAGAAATCGAGACTTTCGATGTGATTCAGGTCCAACCTCTTGTTGTATGCCGCAAATGAAATGAAAAAGTTGATGTAGCCGTTAAATGGTAGCGGTATGATGAGAAACTCAAACTCACTTGAATTAGAGCCAGACACAACGTCAAAACAGCAATCGTCACAAATAATCTCAAACACATAATTTCAGCAGCAGTGAAGCAAGTCTACCCTCTTCGAACAGTCTCAAAACCAAAATTGATTATCATGTCGATAACAAATATTTTATACAGCTTTGTAGGCTGCATAATATTGTTCAATAATGACATATCCAAGCTGAGTCTGGAATGATGCTGGTTGTCTTCTGTGTGAGAACTGGTGGTTGTTCAACGCTTGCGAAATCTGATTACAAAACAACAAAATCAATGTGAGGCTCTTTGAAGAAGGCGGACATTCACTTGATATGACAGCTGGAAAACATCGCCATAATCACATTACAAGAAATCTTGATGGCAGGAGACCTTTGGATCAAGTATGATCGGATTTTCCTACAATTTGAATTGCACCCACAAGCTGTCAGCGTCTCTTTAGCAGAACTGAGGCTACCGGAATAAAGCAAATTGGATCGAGAACAGCTCAACTGTTAAAGCCCGAAAACTCAACTTCTTGTATCTCTTTCCAATATTTACTGGCATAGAACAGCCAACTGATTTCCGTACAAATCTCTCAAATCTTCTCAATACCCCAAATTATGAACACAAGGACACCCATTTTGTCCAGAACGGTTGTAACAATGTTGAGCAACGGCAGCTGATTGCACAACACACGAGGGGTAAAGCAAAGCCTTCTGCTGGGCTCCTCGGATCAAAGAGCAAGCTGAGATTAGAGTGTCAGCACCATTTTCCTTGAGAACACAACACAAACTGCAATTAAGACAAGAGGATAAAATTTAAGTGAGGAGATGGTAGATAAGGTAACAGAGCCGGAGAGGACAATGAGTCAACTGTTGTATAAATTGATATATCAGTAGAATATGATATAATAATATTATATAATAATAAGGAGATATATTAATTAAGTCTATGGATGTTTGTCTAAGTTATAAAATTGTTTTAAAATGTCCCCCACCCACCCGCCCACCCCCAAGAAGCTTGTCAAGACAGGCTAACAAATTTTTTGACCGTTACAGTCATCACAACACTCACAAGGTATCAATTCGATCTGTTTTATACTGCTCACCTTGCCAAATGCATTTTTGTATTTGTGGTTTGCGTAACAACCTTCCGAAGAAATGAACAATGTTACGAAAGTGAAAGCTGCCAATAATGGAAAATACATCATTGTTTGCTGCATGATTAGTGCAAATTGAGAAGAAGAACAGTATGATTCAACTTTATGCACAAATATTTAACGATCATCTCAATCAGCTCATCTTTTAAGCCATCACCCAACCAGAACATAATATAGGGTATTGTGTCAACTTTTTAAGGACAACATACCACAATATATTAGGAGTTATGCCCTCATTATAGAAGGGTGGACAATTAATCATCTTTTCCACCATGATCTCTGTCACAGCAGGGAGGGTACAGACCTTGATGAATCAGGGAGTTTGGAGTTTTCTCTCAAACTCCCTGATTGAATGATGATTTGGGTGTCTAACAAATTCTAAGTTTAGTCGCAGGTATCAGCACAATTACTGCTCTCTGTAATAAATGTGATGACCAATTCACAATAATTTTATGCCAGTGCAACAAAATATTTCTTCAAATGTGCTCAATCAATTTGTTAAAAAATCACTGAGCAACAAATTTTTAGCAGTCAAGGACTTGATACCTTCATAATTGAAACCAACTTCTATCAAAGAAGGAAATTCATTGCATTTCACGGTCAGTTATTCCTATCTTGGATATAAACCAAGGTACTATGTGTAAACAACCTCATATCTTATGTTACGGAAAACTATGGCTGCAAAACAAACTGACTCAAATATCACAATTGGTGTGTGTGTCAAGGTCTGGTAAAAAGGAAACAGAATAATAGGCGCTATAATTTGAAATCTGTCGCCTACAGAAAATCAACCATCTTTATTCTCATCAAATTTGTGGTCTCATAAGTAAGATAAAATTGCAAAATATGAGGAGACTAGAGGTAGTGCACAATTGCAATCGAGAGGTAAAGGAAATTTGGAATTTACTGGAGCTGAAACATATTTTGAAAGCACACACAGTATAGAAATTGGTAAATCAAGTAATCACATCGAAATTCAAAGCAATTAAAAAATGAATATCTGGTAATGAAACATCGATCTAGCCGACTCCACGCCATCCCAATAATTTGCCGCCTGATCTGGTGCAGGTAGTTATCGCAGACCCGTCTTCAGCTTTGATGCCGGATTTGCTACTGCAAGAGAGTCCTTCCTGACATCCGCACTGATACTGGTCATGGTCTGAGCATTCTTCTTCTAGTTTCAGCTGACGATGGCAGGTTTTCTTCTGAGGCATCAAATGTTGTGAGACGACATTATCATGTCTGCAGCATTGCTGTTTGGGACAATCCTTCTTGGTGTCACATTCGCAGAGACCGCAATACTTGTGCATGTTGAAGAGAGTATGGCAGCATCTTCCTGCATCACAATCGGCATCACTGCTACACTGATAGCTCTCGGCAGCATCTAAACATACCGAGTTGCGGCTCGGCTGGCAGTGCTTTGGTTGGAGCAACAGGTACTGAGACATGACTGAATCATACCAACAGCATTCATCTTCAGAGCAATCAGAGTTCGTCTCGCACTCGCAGGGTCCACAGAATCGATGTAGGTTGAAGAATGAACTCTGGCAGCACTGCCCCTTAGTACATTCTCCGACAGTTTTACAGCCGACAACGATCTATAATACATAAAGAATACATGTGACTTGTCTTCCCTTCAGTTTACATTGTGTCATGTCTGTCTTTTATAAATTTAGACTTATTACTTACACTTACTATAATGTCTGTCTTCGGTCGGATGAACAAGGGGAAACAGTCTTGGAATATTTAATGAATAAAAATTTTGTTTTCCCTACAAGGCCAGCTAGCCTTATCACAGTGACCCCATTGGGTTTTTAAAAACAGAAAAGAAAATGGGGGCTGCAGTGATAAGGCTATACACGGCGAGATGTAACGATGAAAATAAAACACAGCACAGCACAGTACCTTATCAACATGACATCAGAGGTCTGAGCCATATAGATATAATACCGTCAATCATGATACTATAATATCATGTCATTATTTTCTCCTGAGATTAACTGAGAATTATCAACAGTTGGACTCATAGACTTAATATCAAGTCTATGGTTAGACTAGACACCTACCCCAATAGTCATCACTCCAAAAAGTAAGGCAGCAGCGTTTAAAAATCCCAACATCCTTCAGCTAGGTATCAAGTGCTTCTGTTGCAGCAAAAAGGTACTAGTCGATATGTTTTTGATTCATGCACCTGCACCGCCTTTATATATACTGGGATTTGTAGGCAGAGTTTAGTAATAGAACTTCCTTGAAAGTGCCAGCGCATCTAATTAAACAACACTGAAGGCCTGTTGCAGTGCATTATTGCTGTTTACCTGATATTGATCGGTGTTAAATAAAGTTGAATATGAGTGTTATATTGGCATCAATTTTTCGAAAACTTATAAGTAGCTCGATTGGCAAGTGTTTACTACCCAATATTCTTGCTCCTTTTAAGACAATTAGTGTACATTGAGTGTAAACAGCGCAGCTTTGGTAATTAAAAATTTCCAGGAACCGTCACAGCGTAACACGATGTCTGGCTAAGGTATCCAATTGATAAAACATTTAATTTACAGTTTCTAAGAAATACGAAAAGTGCATAGGTGTATGTATACCTCCCCAATTCCAGTCATGTGGTGTATTGGAATTGGGTTTGAACATCCCTCATTTTGTCTACAAACCAACATAACTTTGGTAATTAAAAACTTCTAGGAACCATCTCAGCGTAACTCAACATCTGTCTCAGCGTATCCAAATTGATTGATAAAACATTTAGTTTACAGTTTCTAAGAAATAAAAAGTATGCTAAGTGAATATGCTGCAGTTTAAGATAAGATAGCAAGATAGCAGTTTATTGGTAAATCCGCCAAAGACAGTTTAAAAAGGCTCTGTGATTGTATACCTCCCCATTTCCAGTCATGTGGCGAATTGGAATTGGGTTTTGAATATCCCTCATTTTGTCTACAAACTCTATGTCATAATGAGCCATAATGGCCATAGTGGGGAGTTATAGCCGTTAATCACGACCCAAATCACATAATACTCAGCAGCCCTATACCCAATCCTGTTGAAAACCCGGCTATTCTATATATTATATTCACGAGGCAGAGGGAGTGCCTTTACTGCATGTGGGGTGTGCAAACACAAATTTTTAAGTCCCGTTACTCAAGGACATAGCCAGAACCAAATCAGAAGCCCAGAGAATTGAATGTGGACCTCATGATCGCAAGTCTGTACCCTTATCCATTAAACCACTACTCATCCAGCCAACGTTGTGACAATTTCCATTTAAGAAAAGAAAAGAAAATACAAGCATTCAGCAGTTTCTATCGTTTCTTATATTGTAAATTTAACTGTATGCCTCCAACAATCTCTAGTTTGTGCCAGTACAAGAGAGCCACAGCTGTAAATGTTATGATATATTTACAAGCCATTTATGACATATATGACAATATATATTTTCTCTGGAATAAAGCAAAAACACCAAATAATGGATGCACAGCTTGATCTATCTAACTATAGCGTGCTGAAAGAGCTTACGTTTGCATTGGGCACAGCTATCCAAGCTCATAACTGAAGGACTTTTATTTATGTGATGTCCCCTCAGTTTAGGATATTGCAAAAGATCGGAATTGTTGCCACCCATACCACAAACTTAGTTTTTATTCAAAACTATCCGCCACCAAACCAGAGAAAACAAACTTGCTCTCAAAATCCTCATGGGAAAAGCTGTTTTTCTGCTATGAAGTCCTTCTTCTCACAGTGTCCTGAGATCGCACCTAAGGCTGACATGAGTTAAACTATTTTGAGTGGATAAGTTCACTACATTTTTTGAGCAATCGGGGAAAGTCTCGTCAGCAAAAACTAAGGAGCATTCCAATATAACTATGCGATTAAAACAGGCAAATTTAGAAGCGTGAAGGTGGATGCGACATACTGTTGATTTTTTCATACAAATGGCATCAGAACGCTCAGATTTGCAACCTCACAACGATTGTCAAAGAGGCATTATGATAACCTCTAAGGCTCTTATTGATGTTTTAATAGGTATTAATCCCAGAAGTGTCTTTATGCTGTACTAGTCTGTATACTAACACATTTTTATGGAACTTTCAGCAGTTTCAACGTTTTTGCAAAATTGTCTGCTTGTGCTCCGACTACTGGCCAGTCCTCTGTTTCTGTAAAGTCAAAAGTTGTGTCCTCTTTGTACTAATACAGTGCTGGAAAATAAGAATAAAATACAAGAGGACCCAAATTTTAGTTTGTTTAATGATAACAATGCTAAGCGTCTAAAAAGTGTCCTAGTCCCCGCAAACAGAAGTTAAAAAAGATCATTCACAAAGATAAACAATTATCAAAGCCGACCACATGTTGACTCAAAAAGAAAGTGAACAATGAACCGGGTAGTTCCGCTTATATCATGCTGATGTATTTCATCATTTATAAAGCTCGGACTCAGAAGGACGTACTGTTTTTTCAATCTTTGTGTATTAATATTAGCTGCGTTGAGAACTATTAATAAAGTGCGGTGATATCAGCTGGTGAGTGAAAAGCACTGGTCCACTGGAACTGTAGCCTTGTAGGCCTATAGGATGGAATGTAAGGAGTTCAGCTGAGCTCTGAATTTAGAGGCTCTACTATTTTCATCAGATTGTAGATTGATAAGTTTCATAATCAATCATGCTTCTACAGCTATCGTAGTACCACAATTTCTTGACATATGAACCAATAATTTTGAAGCACTTTGCGGATCAGTACCAGGTTAATGTGTTAGCCCAACCAGAGATTACCATAGTTCCCCAAGTCTGTGTAGTGAATGTTGAGTCATGCATTGGCAAGGATGAACACAATCATTAGATCATTTGCTAGTATTTGAAGCATTGGTTCATGATACCTCAAACAGACTACGACTGTCATTGAGGCACTAGGACAGTGAGATGAGCCATTGTCACAAGCTGCTAACAAGGCAGCGAACCTTTAGTCAAACTGTCCTAAAGGGGGCAGCTAAGCCAAACTGTATCAGCGTTTCAGATTTATCTCTGCTTCATTCATATTTCGGGGGAGTGTTGAACAGAGATGCTAGATTAACATTTGTATTATGGGAGGCTTGAGTTCTCTGGGATTTGGCAAGCCCCTTCTAAAAGACAAGAAAATCTATTCATACAAACAAAAGGAATTCAGCCAAGTTTAAATAATTTTATGATGAAATTCAGTTAACATAAAGGTCGAGCATTAGTCTTATCAATGTTTCAGGCCTCAATATTACTGGTTTATTTCATAGCATAAAAATGGCTGAAGCAATGGACTGGTTGGCTGAAGGCACCTCTTCTGGATATGAACTCCCTGAAGATGTTAAGAGAAATATCGAGAGAGTATGCAAGACGCAGTGCCCTGTTGACTTAATCGGTGCTTATGAGAGAGCCCAGAGGCCCAGTAATTTATCTATAGAGCCAGCGCCTCTAGCACCAGGATTGTTCAACTCACTAGATGATGATGCCCGTAACGTCGACATGAGGTTTGCAACTGGCAGTAATAGCTGGCTGTTTTGGATTTATATTTTACAAAAACTTATTGACATATATATTGTGCTGGATGGTGATGTGTTTTCTGTTTTGTTTTCAGGCAGCAAATTGTATTAAAGACTTAGTTTGAGGGTAGGTTAATTATGTTAGGATTATGTTTCTTGACTTGATATCCCATGTGAGCAAGATACAGCAGGTGTAAACACTGATTTACAAGAGTTGTCATCTCTGGAAAAAAGTGGGTGTAACCCCCTTGGAATTATGTAACATTTGCAACATGGCCGATCACGTCACGTGATCATATTGTGATGACATACCACACTGATCACGTGATATACTATTGCATGTATATCTCTGATCGATAGAGAGTGAATTAATTCACTTAGTAGTAGTACCATCACAAAGAATTTGGTGTGACGACCCGTGTTCAATTTTATTAATTAGGGGTGGGTACATGTTAGGTTCTGCTACTAAATTGACTCTAACGATCAGAGATACACATGTTAATAGTGTAATCTCGATGTCAGTGTGATGACATACTACGAGGGAATTAGCGAGCAAAGTTTTTTTCCAGCATCTCAGGAGTAGCCAATCAAAGTGTGTGAATTATAGCTCTATTTCCTCATTGATTGTAAACAAGATTGGTGAGGATGAGAATACCTCAACCCGCAATTTATTCACTGATCATTTGACATTAAAATTAAAAGTCATTCATCGACAAGAATCCAACAAAACGAGTCACACATTCCATAGAACATTTAATTTACTCCTTGCTTTATTATGTCTTCATCTAGTTCCTCCAGCCTTGAGGCCCTGGACAACCCTTGGGATTTGCAGCCTAGAAGAGTTGTTGCACAAAGGCTGCAAGAGAATGTTGGGCAGCAGGAAGAGCAGCAACAAGAAGAGATGCCACAGCAGGTAGGAAATAAAAATGTCACTTGACTTGTAATTCCATTCAATAGCATACAGGGAATAAAATTTGTGGTATTGGTATGACAAAATTATTATCAACACTAAGCTTAGTAATTGGACAGGACAGAACCAATGAACTAAACCTTAGTTCATTGATTGAGGTTTAGTTCATTGACAGAACATAGACAGGGCTAGACAAAACTGTAACTTCATTATTGTTGGAGTAAATGAGCAGAGCACAGAAGGCTTGCTGTAGACTAATAGAGAGCGATCAACTATACGAAACACTGCAAGTGTTGGATGTTTGCATACAAGGAGTTACAGCTGCCTCCTTGGTGCATATACTACTGGCAGTCCATCGGTTCCGATGATGACTTCTGCTTCTGAATCAATTTGCGCTAACTCGCTCTGTTATTTGTCAGCTTCTGCCAACCATTTGTTGGTAATGTCGAGATATTTGAGACTCCTCTTGACTGTGCCCTTGTATCGCAGCTTTGGTGTATATAATATATAATTATATATTATATCATATCAAGGAGTAACTCCTCTATTCCTCCTTGATTATATATTATGTATATCTGTGCTGATTTTGTAGGAGCAGATGGCTGTAGATCTCAATCCAGAATGGTGCTCGTGTGGGAAGTGTCATGTGTGGCCCGATCACCACATGAATAACTGCTGTGCTAAGCACAAGATTTGGGAGCAGAAGAGACCAGAGGAAGACATCAGGTGTATGGCTGACTCACAGGACGTACACGACCTCTTAAGACCTGCTCCACTGAGAGTTATGTACAGGAATTATGCCTGCCATCGTCGTAAGTATAGGCAAAGAGTAACAGTAAGTTACTCCTTGGTACAGGCGCTCAGTAACTATTAGCGTAGTCATGTTGTAATAAGCAATTATTTTGCTGATCGCTCCCCAAAACAACAGTCAATTTAAATTAAACACACTAATACAGATCCAGGACTTGCCAAAACAATGCAAGTCAAAATCTGCTCATGTTTGTGTTGGGAGATAATTTTAATTGTGTGAAATCACTGGAGCACTCTTTATTGCAATGTGTGAGAGGTTTTTAAACCACTGATTACCACTCTCAATTTCCTAACTGTGTTCACTCTTCTGGCCTCTCAATCAACCAAATTATTTGCTAACAGTTGAATGAAAAGGTTTCTTGTTCGATCAATGAAGGGATTTGGAAATGAGACCGGCAAGTCTCGCCAACTCAGCAAAGAGTGATCATGTAACAGAGATTTCAGAAGTTTTCAATGGAATTCAATATGAAATGTCTGAACTTAGCTTCATAATCTCACTACCAATATTTTTTTTTATCATAGCTGAACGATATCCTGATGCGGAGACACTGGTCCCCAGTATTGTCTGGTCTGAAGACCTGATCAACAGATTAAAGAGGAGACAGCAGCGCCTAGCTGCATATAGATCAATCATCTTTTGGACGTTTCCAGAGATAAGGAAGAAAGAGAGAAGACCTCTGCCATCATGTATATACATGATGGTCAGAGCTTGCTATTTTGACACTGACTCTGATGAGGAGTTCGCCAATCATGACTTTTCTATATATATTCCCGAGACAATAAACTAAAAATCTTTTAAATTAATATTAAAATTAAATATTGTACCATCTGTTTAGTCATTGTTTAGTCATATTGTAAACCACCTTAATTTTTCTATACATGTAGATAGCATTATATCTAATTTCAATTCAAAGACTTTATTACTTTGCCAACTGAAAGTGCTAGGCATGAATACCGATGGTTAATACAAATCTTATTGTGCCAATGTATGTCCTTTAGCCACTTATGCTGCTCCAGCTTGGTTTTTACTGTGATATTATGCAATATTACTGGACATTACATTCTATTCTGACATTCAATTCCCTCAATATGTTTTGTCTGTCATAACAGGTTACAATAATAATTTATTATAACAATTATAAATGTTCCGACTGTAACTATTTTTAGCAACCTTACACTCTTGACACTTTATGTAGCCAACTAAACCAAATGTGTGCATATTATTTGTCCACTGTACTAATCAAATTGCATCCCGTTTCTCTGTTAGTTTCTCTGTTAGCGTTAGATAGTAAGTTGTATAAACATAGTATGGTTGATAAACAGCATAATTTATTGTCTGGCTGATAGCCTTGTGAAACAGACTTTCGGACTGGCAGGTTTCCGTTAGGCTTTATGCGTTCATCCTAACATTTTGGATAGCAGGAACAATAAGCCTAGCCCATGCTGGCTATGCATAAAAAATCAAAGTATGGTTGATAAACAGCATGTCTGATTGCCTGGCTGATAGCCGTGTGGAACAGACTTTTTGACTGGCAGGTTTCCGTTAGGCTTTATGCGTTCATCCTAACAAGTTGGATAGCGGGAATAAATAAGCCAAGCCCATGCTTGCTATGCATATAAAATCATAGTAAAGTTGATAAACAGCATATTTTATTGCCTGGCTGATAGCCGTGTGAAACAGACTTTTCGACTGGCAGGTTTCTGTTAGGCTTTACACGGTCATCCTAACAAGTTGGATAACAGGAGCAAATAAGCCAAGCCCATGCTGGCTATGACTATGGTTTCAAAATGAAAATGAACTGTGACAATAATTTCTTTGCCCTTCATCGGTGCTTTCCCCTCGGCTTTGGTTTTTTTAGAGATAACAATTACCTTACTCAACGGGAATATTTAAGCCAAGCCCATGCTGGCTGTCCTGACGAGGAAGAATTTCCCGACAATTTGATAGATAAGTAATAAGAACACTTAGTCTATTGTTTGGAATATAAGTATATAATGCACAAAACTGAAAATCCCTTGACTATGTTTCAAAATGAAAAGTCATGATTTCTTTGACGGGGATTTGCCCTTCATCGGTGCTTTCCCCCTGGAAATGATGCAACAGCAGGTAGAAAATAAAAATGTGTAATTATATAGCGTACATGGAATAAAAATTGACTTGACTGTGTTTTCAAAATTGTTTTCACAATGAAAATGAAAAGTCACGATGATTTCTTTGGCGGGGATATGCCCTTCATCGGTGCTTTCCCCCTGGAAATGATGCAACAGCAGGTAGAAAATAAAAATGTGTAATTATATAGCGTACATGGAATAAAAATTGACTTGACTGTGTTTTCAAAATTGTTTTCAAAATGAAAATGAAAAGTCACGATGATTTCTTTGACGGGGATATGCCCTTCATCGGTGCTTTCCCCCTGGAAATGATGCAACAGCAGGTAGAAAATAAAAATGTGTAATTATATAGCGTACATGGAATAAAAATTGACTTGACTGTGTTTTCAAAATTGTTTTCACAATGAAAATGAAAAGTCACGATGATTTCTTTGGCGGGGATATGCCCTTCATCGGTGCTTTCCCCCTGGAAATGATGCAACAGCAGGTAGAAAATAAAAATGTGTAATTATATAGCGTACATGGAATAAAAATTGACTTGACTGTGTTTTCAAAATTGTTTTCAAAATGAAAATGAAAAGTCACGATGATTTCTTTGACGGGGATTTGCCCTTCATCGGTGCTTTCCCCTTGGAAATGATGCAACAGCAGGTAGAAAATAAAAATGTGTAATTATATAGCGTACATGGAATAAAAATTGACTTGACTGTGTTTTCAAAATTGTTTTCAAAATGAAAATGAAAAGTCACGATGATTTCTTTGACGGGGATATGCCCTTCATCGGTGCTTTCCCCCTGGAAATGATGCAACAGCAGGTAGAAAATAAAAATGTGTAATTATATAGCGTACATGGAATAAAAATTGACTTGACTGTGTTTTCAAAATTGTTTTCAAAATGAAAATGAAAAGTCACGATGATTTCTTTGACGGGGATATGCCCTTCATCGGTGCTTTCCCCCTGGAAATGATGCAACAGCAGGTAGAAAATAAAAATGTGTAATTATATAGCGTACATGGAATAAAAATTGACTTGACTGTGTTTTCAAAATTGTTTTCACAATGAAAATGAAAAGTCACGATGATTTCTTTGGCGGGGATATGCCCTTCATCGGTGCTTTCCCCCTGGAAATGATGCAACAGCAGGTAGAAAATAAAAATGTGTAATTATATAGCGTACATGGAATAAAAATTGACTTGACTGTGTTTTCAAAATTGTTTTCAAAATGAAAATGAAAAGTCACGATGATTTCTTTGACGGGGATTTGCCCTTCATCGGTGCTTTCCCCTTGGAAATGATGCAACAGCAGGTAGAAAATAAAAATGTGTAATTATATAGCGTACATGGAATAAAAATTAACTTGACTGTGTTTTCAAAATGAAAATGAAAAGTCACGATGATTTCTTTGGCGGGGATATGCCCTTCATCGGTGCTTTCCCCCTGGAAATGATGCAACAGCAGGTAGAAAATAAAAATGTGTAATTATATAGCGTACATGGAATAAAAATTGACTTGACTGTGTTTTCAAAATTGTTTTCAAAATGAAAATGAAAAGTCACGATGATTTCTTTGACGGGGATATGCCCTTCATCGGTGCTTTCCCCCTGGAAATGATGCAACAGCAGGTAGAAAATAAAAATGTGTAATTATATAGCGTACATGGAATAAAAATTGACTTGACTGTGTTTTCAAAATTGTTTTCACAATGAAAATGAAAAGTCACGATGATTTCTTTGGCGGGGATATGCCCTTCATCGGTGCTTTCCCCCTGGAAATGATGCAACAGCAGGTAGAAAATAAAAATGTGTAATTATATAGCGTACATGGAATAAAAATTGACTTGACTGTGTTTTCAAAATTGTTTTCAAAATGAAAATGAAAAGTCACGATGATTTCTTTGACGGGGATTT
The DNA here is from genome assembly GCA_914767715.1 of Membranipora membranacea. Lineage (NCBI taxonomy): Eukaryota > Metazoa > Bryozoa > Gymnolaemata > Cheilostomatida > Membraniporidae > Membranipora > Membranipora membranacea. Next base: position 17,370,537 of record OU612068.1, read on the forward strand.
GCCCTTCATCGGTGCTTTCCCCTTGGAAATGATGCAACAGCAGGTAGAAAATAAAAATGTGTAATTATATAGCGTACATGGAATAAAAATTGACTTGACTGTGTTTTCAAAATTGTTTTCAAAATGAAAATGAAAAGTCACGATGATTTCTTTGACGGGGATATGCCCTTCATCGGTGCTTTCCCCCTGGAAATGATGCAACAGCAGGTAGAAAATAAAAATGTGTAATTATATAGCGTACATGGAATAAAAATTGACTTGACTGTGTTTTCAAAATTGTTTTCACAATGAAAATGAAAAGTCACGATGATTTCTTTGGCGGGGATATGCCCTTCATCGGTGCTTTCCCCCTGGAAATGATGCAACAGCAGGTAGAAAATAAAAATGTGTAATTATATAGCGTACATGGAATAAAAATTGACTTGACTGTGTTTTCAAAATTGTTTTCAAAATGAAAATGAAAAGTCACGATGATTTCTTTGACGGGGATTTGCCCTTCATCGGTGCTTTCCCCTTGGAAATGATGCAACAGCAGGTAGAAAATAAAAATGTGTAATTATATAGCGTACATGGAATAAAAATTAACTTGACTGTGTTTTCAAAATGAAAATGAAAAGTCACGATGATTTCTTTGACGGGGATTTGCCCTTCATCGGTGCTTTCCCCTTGGAAATGATGCAACAGCAGGTAGAAAATAAAAATGTGTAATTATATAGCGTACATGGAATAAAAATTGACTTGACTGTGTTTTCAAAATTATTTTCACAATGAAAATGAAAAGTCACGATGATTTCTTTGGCGGGGATATGCCCTTCATCGGTGCTTTCCCCCTGGAAATGATGCAACAGCAGGTAGAAAATAAAAATGTGTAATTATATAGCGTACATGGAATAAAAATTAACTTGACTGTGTTTTCAAAATGAAAATGAAAAGTCACGATGATTTCTTTGGCGGGGATTTGCCCTTCATCGGTGCTTTCCCCCTGGAAATGATGCAACAGCAGGTAGAAAATAAAAATGTGTAATTATATAGCGTACATGGAATAAAAATTGACTTGACTATGTTTTCAAAATGAAAAGTCATGATAATCTCTTTTACAGGGATTTGCCCTTCATCGGTGCTTTCCCCTTGGAAATGATGCAACAGCGGGTAGAAAATAAAAAATGTGTAATTATATAGCGTACATGGAATAAAAATTGACTTGACTATGTTTTTTAAACGAAAAGTCATGAGGATTTTTTTGACAGAGATTTGCCCTTCATCGGTGCTTTCCCCTTGGCTTTGCCTTTTTTAGAGGTAACAATTACCTGGCTCAAATTGTCATCTGCTGCAGCTGAGCTGGATCTTCCTCTACCAGGCTGTTTCTTAGGCTTTGGAGTAGCTTGCTGCTCTGCTGCTTCAGCTGAGCTGGGTCTTCCTCTACCAGGCTGTTCTTTAGGCTGTGGAGTAGCTTGCTGCTCTGCTCCAGAGATATTGCCTCTGCCACGGCCGCGGCTCCGCCCTCGGCTTTCTGCATATCTTTGTGTCAGCGTAATGTGGTGAGGTTTTGCCAACCCACCTCGTCTTTTTTTTTCCATTTCAGCCTCCACTTCTTCGATGGAATCGTATTGAGGTCCTTTAGACGCGAGTGTTGGAGGCTCAATATCATTGAGGAGAGGCCGTGTTCGGTTTTTTACATAACCATCCAGGCATTTGTACATGTCATCTATGTAACCTGTAACAATTAGATTGAATTAATTAACTTCTTGTAAAGTTGAGCGGACTTCCAGTCAAGTGTAGTAGGTTATCAATGTTTGCTGACTAACTACACCAGTTTGCAGTCTGAGCACTTGATGTCGGCTGGTAATGATATTTGGGTGTTTCCGGTAGTTGTGGCTCCTCAAAATGACTAATAATACAACATTATGTTTTGGATGTTTCTGCAACTTGTTGTCTGGGGAAACTTTTTCAATTTACCATTATTTCATCATGATAATGAATTTTGACTCACTGTATGTGGCATCCTCTCTTACAAACTGAACTGTCGGGGTTTGTTTGGTGGCTTTCGAGCGGTGTATTACTTTCCTCGGTTTGGTAGGATCACTATATTTATGAAACAACCAAGCGTGTGAATTTCGCAGTAATTTATTACTATTTTTCATGCTATAGACTACTAAGCACTTGTACAGACAGGTTTCATAAATAAAACCTGTCTGGTTCAAGTGCTTCGTTGGTGTTTAACATGAAAAATAATAAGATATTTCCGGAAATTTCAGTGTGATTCCCACGGCAATTTCAGTGTGATTCCCACGCTTGGATGTTGCAAAATCAATCACAAAATTAATCCCCAATCAAAGTAAACTACCAAAAAGCTGTATGCTCGTGAGCCAATATATTGCAGTGTAGTTGGGTTATGTAAGTCACTAGTGGTCTCTAGTATATTTTTACATAATCCTTGTTGCTTTACTTTACTCATGGCAGTGGAATGGTGAACTTATGTTTGGCACTTTGGGATTAATCATGATTGACCAGTGGGCCTACTTACTTGGTGTTCCTAAGATTTGTTACAACATATTACACAGGACCCACAACTATTATAGAAAAATTATCCCTGTTGTAATCCACATGCAGACGGCCATGTGTGCATACCTAGTGTGTATAGTTAGCGCACCAGTCTGTGTAAAGTTCTTACCGTGAAAGCATTCCAGAGTAGGAAAACCCCTCCATTTTGGGTGCATTACGGTTGAGTTCGCCATGAAAGCTCTCCAACTCTCCTGTCGAGGTCCCACTGGCCATGTTTATTGCCTCCATAAACCCTTTCTCCCACAGTACCTTTCTCGTTTCCAAGTCAAGCTGCGTATCTGTAATAAGGAATCACATGTGGCAACTTGATTCGTCTTTCAAAATAAATCATCGATTCAGAATTACGCATTTGTATGGCAAGTGCATAAGGAAACTTATTGCAGAATTAGCCACGTTCAAGACAGGTGTCTAAATAGCACTTATTTGCTGATCTGTGGGCCTGTTTCCTTGCAAATCTGGGTGAAAAATCATAATCATAACAAACAGAGCAAAGGCTAATTCAAATGTCAACGAACCTGGAACAATCCACTCAACAACAAGTTCTTCCCCTTGCTCGTTGTACCGAACTTCTTCATCTGGGTGCTTACATTTTCCGATTCCGTCTCCTTCCAAGTCATGGATGTTGCAAATATGATTTGCGCATGACTTCCACCATGCCATCCGTTGGTCACCTGGAGCAGTGTTGGTGATAACATGCCATAGGTGGGCTATAATGGCTGGTATCCAGCGGCCAATTTGCTTGAACCCAACTTTCTTTGTGGACAACTTATTAAGTTTCTTCCGCAGTCCTACAACAGATTTGTTAACAAAAACATCAATAAGTAATCCATCAGATGAGGATAACTGAATTCATAGTCACAATCTATCTATTTTCAAAATTCATTGTCATTTAGTGTAGGATTACTTTTCATGTCTCCTGTCTACAGCAACAGCATTTATTTACTGCTTATTTGTGGTATTTCAACCAGGAAGAAACCACAGTGTCATGTCTTGTTTACATTGCGATAATATGATTATGCTATGAGAGTAGGGTGCATTTATAATATTGTTATTGCGATGACTGTCTGCATGTGTGATATGGATGGATAGATTTGGGTGATAAAATATTTACGCTGAGTTCTATTAGGATAGAAGCTTCTATAAACATGATACAGTGTTACTTTTTGAGATTCTAGCATACCTTTTGTGAGATGCCAAGTATCAAAGTAGTGTTTGACAGCCTTCCAAGAATTCTTCATATACGCCTTCACACTGACGTGGCGGTCTGTTGTAAGCTGTTCGACAGCGACATTGTTTAGATCAAGATAGGCTCTACAGCGCTTTAGCCCCTCTAGTTCCATAGCTGAAGAGGAAGTTGTCTCTGTACACTGTGAGAAAAATAGATAGAAAAATGTGTTCATGCGCTAAAGTTTTGGCATCAAGTTATTCATAAAGCCAATGACGATCTTGTGTTATGTGTACACTGAAATAAATTCTTCTCATAGAACGGAATTATCAGGATAACCTTATACAGTTCGGACACTCAACACAGGGATTGATCTGACATTGATCTGATCGGCTGTCCCTGCTAGCATGAATAATATAGCCTAGGAATTTATCTTGTTTTCAAAACTGCAAACAGTAATAAATTGCTTTCAGCGTCGATGATTTGGGCTTTTCTAGAATGCCACAGGGACTGGCTATTTTTGCAAACCCGTTGTTGGGCAAAATAAAGGTAATTACACCACTCCAGCTATGGAGTTCAATGATTCTGTATCACACTGATGTCACCATCCACATTTATCCAAAACAATTTAATTTTCACTGTATGATGCAAGATAACTTACCTTTACCAAACTGTTTGCAACAATTTTACTGGTTGCGGCACACATAAATGTGTAGATGCCATACATGGCACTGTGGCCAGGGGAGTCGAACCGCCCATCGCCATTCAGTTTTAGTGGCTGCTGTAGTTTGGCTCTCTCCTCCGCCATCCTCTTCTCATACACCTCCCTCACAACCTTAACAAAAGATAATTCAGACTATTAAAACCTGGAGATCCCTTAGTCAACGAAATAGCACAATGTAAATTCTGCTAAAAACCATCTCTGGCTACAGAAATCATAGATTTTTACTCTTTCAGCAATATAACATAATTAGAACTCAGAAGGCCACATCTGCCATATGTTGTAAACACTATCACAGGTCATGGTCCATTCAGAGAACACTTAAACCAAATGAACATCGCTGACGAGTCTTCCTTGTTGAAATACATGGCTAAATATAGCTGACCTGAATTTAAAATAACTCGGACTTCTAGGCGGCCTGTCGCCAGCCTTTTATATCTTATGTCACAACAAACAATCACTGTTATCATACACTGGTGGAGGGATATGTCAATACTTTTTGTCAATCATATGATTCCTTTTTATACATGTGCCTAATACCAATCGGTATCTTAGCTAATATCTCCAGTCATGATTATCTAGCTCCAATATACACGCCGTAAAACCAATTCAATCTAACATTCCTGTCCTAAATGCGGTGCGTTATCTGCGTTATCGAACACAAATATTCACTTTATTTTTGACTGCTTAAATTACTCAAAATTCAGAGAGAAAACACTCAAAATAGATAGTATATCGAAACCATAAAACACAACTTTGCATTAAGGTGATGGATCTGGCTGACTTTATAAAATTGTCTGATAGATTTACTACCATTATATACAAAATCAAATTTGTCCGCGGCCTTTGTAGACAATGAGTGCAATACATCACCATATTCGGAATGATTTATCCCATTCCATCTCAATCCCCCTCACAAGACATAACATAATGGATCATAGCAACATGATTTCTTGGAAACTTGACTTACCCCGTGTAGATACTCCCGTTGGTATTTGAAGAATGTACCGGGGCTCACTGTGGAGACATTCAGGAAGTTGAAGGCTCGTAAAAATTTAGTCGGAAGGCAGCCAGTGAAGAGTATGGTGGCACAGAGGAGGAGATTTAGAATGGGCACACCATTCACCTTTTCACTGTTAGCCCACTCTCTAACATGACCGCATTTGTCACTCTGGCAAGATATTTTGAAAGGCACGTAGCACCCATATGCCTGCTGCTGCTCCACCAAAGCCTCCATGCCACATCGTATACACGGCTTCAATAGTTGAAGGAGGTTGTCTTGGCAGACAATGAACTTCTTCTCATCATACCATGAAGTTCCCCTGTAAATATAAAAAAAACCTGTCAATATCCAACACAACATTGTAAGAACAATTTTCTAACCAGCTTTGTATATGTAGCTCCCTTGGAAGTGTTTACAGTTCATTTGATTTTTTTCTACAATTCATCGTTATGTTATTTCGCGACAATAAAAAAACGCAGTGTGTTATCAAAAAACATTATTTCAAATTCCCGCTACTTTTATAATGATTTTTTATAGTAACTAGCATATTTTAAGAATTTTCGACTTTCTTTCGATCATTGTTTATTGAAGCACAAAACCATTACTTTTATCGAGGAATTTCATTTCTTGTCTGAATATATCAAATCAATAAAATAATTACACTCACAAAGTTTTGTACACTAATTCATTCTCCTCCATGTCATCTATGAACTGGACATTTTCTTCTGAGCTCGCCTCGTACTCAGAGCTGCCGTATTCATGAATCTGGTGAATACAAGGATATGCACTCAATACAGGTTTACATTTAAAACTTAGTATAGGGTATATGGAATCTTCATAAAATTGACTACATCCATAACCCGTTATTGCAGCCAAGTCCAATGATCTTCACAAGGAGTCTGGAATGACGCCCTGAGTACAAACATCTGTACATGTGAGGGACTTAGACTAAACTGACATATTATGCTGATAGTTTAATCTGGATATCAGTGTGGCGTATAAAATCCATTTTTGAGGTTAAAAAAGGTGTCAATACCCTGCTGAATTTTTCACAAAGACAAAGCCAATCTTTTTGTGAGAACTCGACTGGTACTCACAGTAGGAGCTGATGATGATGATGAAGCTTTTTCTGATGTGTCTGGGGAAGTATCTGGAGGATGATCATCAGCAGAAGGCCTAGATGGTGCAGGAACAATAACTATAGGTACTGGTTTAGCTGGCTGACTAGGAGATTTTATACTTTGTAGTCTTTTCACAGTTTTATTCTCTTCAAGTTCCTGTAGCCTTTTATCTGCTCTGGTCTCGCTGAAATTCTTTATACCAGTCCTAAAAGAAAAGTGTGGTTTCAAGTGAACCTGGTAAGTTCTTACATCCCCACTATGATGTTGGCAGACAGGATTACGTCATGTGATGTCAACTAATACAATACAAATTATATAATAATGCATCACGCAGTGAATTGAATTAGAGCAGGGCTGCCCAACCAGTAACCCTAGGGCTGCATGCGGCCCCATTTTTATGCGGCTCTCAACCCTTTTGATAAAATCGCGTAGTAGCGAAAACAATTTTCACCCCTACGTTTATTACATTCGTCATTTGTACAATAATAAGGAAAGCTGTACATCTAGTCACAGTATTTTGAAATAAATTCCCCGCTGCAGAGATGGAATACTGCACACCCATATATGTGTGTTTAATTTATGGTGAGGTTGCGGGGGGGGGGGGCCCTCAATGAAAAGGTTGGGCACCCAGAGTATCAATTTGACTTCATTAAACTGTGACAGTGCTTCATTCCAAAGGAGCGATGTGTTTAAATATGAATAATTAACTTACTGATTATATTCTGTCTGTGTGTGGATATTTGCTTGTTTGACAATATCAACCTGGCAAGCTAAAAGAGATAATAATAGAAATAATAAATATAAGAACCAAATTGAATATAGACGCAATGGGCAGGCGTAGGTAAAAAAGTTGTGTAGAAGATACAGCAGATATCAATAACAAACAGTTATCTAAATGAGAATGTAAATCAATGCATGATGGGGAAAGCAATAACATATCACTTCATGTTCCGTAGTTTTCTATCAACTGGTTGGGTTAACATTTAGTCAGCGAGTTACAGCATTGCATGATGCATGATTATTTTTATGAATGCTTTACTCCTCTATGGTATTAATACCTGTTATGAATACCATAGAGGAGTATCGTATTCGCATGATATAGATGCTTGAAATTTCTAAAATTATTTCTATCAAAATTTTTCTCATCCTCTTTACTTTACGTAGACACCCACCCTAACTAACCAAGATCGATTGTTAGCTAACATTATGTCAAGGCAAGGCAAACAAATAACTTGCAGCAATATTTGAAAAAAAATCCTCGTTATGTCATCCATTCAAAATTTGTAACATAACTCCTGAGCAACCGATTACCTACCCTGACTGTGCATGTGAACAGCACCATAAACTCTCAAAGGCACATCCACCATCCCTCTAGGTCGAGTTTGACTGTCTGTTTGTACAAGAGATCTCAAGAAGACTGGATTATCTGAAGATGGAGCAGGTGAGACTGAAATGGCGGGAGGCTGGTGAGTGGGAAGTAACATCTGTACTGGGTTGGTAGGGGTTGAAGACGTCGGCACTGCCTCAGACAGAGTTGGTATTGTATGAACCAATACATCATCAGGCTCAACATTGGTCGGGGAAGACGGATACAAGTCCAGATTGGGCAGACAGGGATCGGGGACTTGTGACTGCAATGGAGAGGGAAGGTCTGAGCTCATGTCAAGTGCAGGTGCAGCTATTCCAGTCACTGGGGTTAAAAGGCTAACTTCAGACACCTCAGTTGTTTCCGAGTAAGGTACTTCTGAAGGAGAGCCCGTCTGTTCTCCAATAACTAAATCGCCTCCCGTCTGCTGGTGTACATCTGACTGGCTACTTGTTCCCTCACCAAGTGCAAGCGCTCGTCGGGATTTCTTAGCTGACCTGTGATAATTTATAAGAATTTTTCATCAGAGTAAAATCATTAAAAGCTTGGAATATATTTAGTTGTGATTAATTAGCTAGTAATCAACTAGCTTAGAGGTTTCTTAGAAGGGAACCCTGCTAATAAATAAAAATATTTGCAATAGATAAGGTGAGGGGTGGGTTTGTCTCATAATAATGGTACCGCACATTCAGCACTTTTATTAGTATTATATTAGTAAATTTTTTATATTCATATTTTTATATTTATTATTTATCCAATCTAAAAATATCAGGCATCAGTTGGTAATAACATGTTTAGCATGTTATAAAGCTGGTATACCTCCTGATAGGCTTTGCTGTCAATGTGTTTTGATTAGCAGCTGCAGATTAATATGATTTATGTGTCAAACTTACAGCTCAGGGTCAGACAGAAGACTGCTAATGATAGACTCTCTCTCTTCCTTTGTAGGAGTAAAAACATGCTTCTTTCTTGGTGTTGGCATATCATCAGGAACCACATATCCCGGTAACACTTCCCTATCGGTGCGCAGGTACATTCTGATGGCAACAAGAAAAAAATTAAATGTTGTCAATGTGGCTATAAAAGTGCAGGTTATTCTAATAGGTGTAGTTTCCATATAGATCACTATTTTTATCAATCATAAAGGTCTAAACACACTGACAGTAGCCTTGTTCACACAGCCAGTTTTGACCAAAAAAACCGAAACCCATGGCCACGTGTACAAGGCTACACTGACAGAGGATCAGCAGACGCTTTTATGTTAGTAATGTGATGTCATGTAAACTGCTCTGCACTCTGAGGTTGCAGCTGAGGATAGGCTGAGGCTGCTGACACCAAATGCGTTAACAATGGTGACATATAGTTGTGATAACCTCTGATGTTACAACAGGTAAGTGTGTTTTGACCATGACAGGAGTTATGTGGAGAATTTCAGTCTTTGACTGTCATAAATATCAAATCCTGATGAAACGACATTCAATTCTCTAACTATGTTTTGTCTGTTATAATAATCCTTTATCATAACAATTAAATGCAATACTGTAACTATTTTTAGAAATCTTACACCTTTCCCTCTTACAACTTGACAATTCATGTAAGCTAGCGGACTAAACCAAACGTGCGCATACTATTTTTACGATATTAATAAAATTATATACAGTTTCTCTGCTAGTTTTAGATAGTAAGTAAAGTACAAAAATAAAATCATAGCATAGTTGATAAACAACATATTTTTAGGCCTAGCTGGTAGCCTTGTTATGAACAGACTTTTTGGCTGGCAGGTTGCCGTAAGGCTTTACGCGTTCATCCGTACAAGTTGGTGATTATGACTAATTAAGACAAGGCCATGCTGGCTATCCTAACTTGAGGTAGAATTTCCCGACAGTTAGGTGTAAAGTATTTGTATATTATATCCGTATCATATCCAAACATTCAAGAAAGCATGACATTAAATGTAGTGTATGAAACAAAGGGGCAATGGTTTAACTGGATAAAAAAAAACCAAAGCATGTCACCGATGATGATCACTGTATAACAACTCACCTATTCTCGGCTCCAAGAACATATCTGGTGTAATTTCTGATGTCCTCTTTGTGAAAATGTCTCCAACATAAACGACTAGTTTGGATAAGTTTGAAGTCTCTGAATGACTCACGGACCCAATCCACCCATTTTTGGCGAGTTATAGCATTGGATGGAAAAGTAAACAGGTGATGTATCTCCTCGCAGTTGGCAGCTGCACAAAAAAAAAACTCTTTTCTAGGCATCTGAAATAGAAAAATAATGATGGTAGTTATAACACCATAAATTTTTTATTGTTACTACTGGCATCGGGTTCCAGTGAATAATACTTGCCAAGTCTCCCTATTTAGGTGGGACCCTCCAGATTTCACTATCACTCCAGATCTCACTATTTCCTCCAGATTGACAGTAAAACCACAGTTTTTTAGTAACTATCCAAGCACTTGTGATGTGTCCCAGGGGCCAATGTGTTGATGTAGTAAGTGCTCAGACTCGCAGGCGTAGGTTACCTGCGCAGGTTCCTGCGCCCTGGAGTATGAGCACCTAGACTCAAGTGGGCAGCCAAACCTTGTCAGACATATTGCCAAAATCCCAGGTTTTGGAGTAGACCTGCGCTCTGTGATGGTCCCTGCTGTGCACACTAATTAATTCCAGAGCACAAGTACGACAAATTCATCATGATGAGCATTAATTGGCATTGTGTTGCTTTAAGACTAAGAACACAGGTCTACTCCAAAATCCCAGGTTTTGGAGTAGACCTGTGACTAAGAATATAATAGTATTATCCAAGTGATGCCTAGTAGTCGTCTGGTGATACTAGTATTTATTTATTTATAGAGATTTTCTTAAAAGTGTATAGATAACAAAAGGTAACTTGTTGACCTCTGAAAACAGAAAAAAACATATCAAGCTTACTACCAAAGTTAAACACAATATTCACAGTATAATTCACCTCTTGTCACAATGATTGTCTTTGACTTTGAGAGAGAAGAGAGTGTAATAACAGGTTATAATCCGACAGATTGTACCAACAAACAATAAGTGAATATGTGTTAAGTGTTAGTTCAACCTTATTTTAAAACTAGTCAGCCACATCCATGTGAATTTCTCAACACTATGACAGAGAGACGACTGCTCTTTTGATTATGAACAAATCTCCTGGGGTGCGTCACATTCGGTGCTTTATCACCGTGGTTACAAGTAAACTTTTTGACGGATGACATCCGGCTGGTTCCCAAGGTGAAATGATGGCCATAACTCCAAAACTTCAGGACCCCACAACTTCAGTTTGTTGTGATTTCACAGGCTGTATCTTGCTCACATGACAAATCAAGTCCTGAAAAAGAATCATAAATTAATTAACCTGCCCTCAAACAAAGTCTTTAATCTAACTTTGTTTTCCTTTTTATAACTCCATGAAGAATGCAGGATAATCAAAAGGTGTTGAGTAAAGCAATCTATAAACTTATCAGTTTAGCTGGAAGAGCAGAGCTCAAGCAGGATTTTCAAGACTGTGCAATACTGATTGGACAATCTATGAACGAAACCGGCAAGCTAAGGGTAGGCCTTCTGAAATTTTACTGTTGTAATGTATAGTTAACTGGTGAGTGTATGTCTTGTGGTTCTTTATAGCTGGCCAGCCTAACTAACCTAATGAGTACTCATTTAGCTATCTATGTATAAGTTTCTTAATTTGTCAGCTTCAGGCTCCTCATGGTGATTCACTAACTGATTCCAAAACCAAAGAGCAGCAAGCCATTTGTGTCCACCACATAAGAGTGCGATCACATGACCAACATGTGATGTAAACAATAATAATAATACAACATTTACTTTCCGACACCCGTATGACTATCCATACTGCGCTCCCACACCCCCTCCCCAACTATAAGCAAGGGCACTGTCAGGCATTAAGAGATGCTTTCATATCTACAATGACGGGCTCCAGCCAAATCATCCCTTTGTAGAAAAAAGTTTGACGATATTCATCCGGGAGGACGCCGTCATTATTACACAGCCTTGACAGTAGCCTCCCTTTGTCAGAGGCATCATGATTCCCACATTGTATTATTGCCCGGTCATCCTAGACCCTCCATATGAAAATACATCAAATTTTGAAGATCACCATGGCGGAGATGAATGTAGAACGCAGAATACCTGAGTCCAGACCGATACCGGAGACAGGCGGAGAATCCCAGCATGGAGATAGATCTCTTGAGGACCTTATTGACATTGGAGGCTTGGAGTGCAGAGAAACTATACCTGAATACCCCGACCGAGACTTTTGCAACTTCTTGTATGAGGCAATAGATCAGTAAGTTAAAATAACTAGGTGTAACTTGGTCAATTCAAGACAAGCAACTGTATTTTTTCACCAAGAGACATTCATGTTAAAGACAGCCTATTCTATTTAAATAAAGCTCACTATTTTTTTTCAATGCAAATCACTTTCTGCGGCCATCAATTTCTCAGACTCATACAGAAGATATTGAATCCATATATTGACTGATTGGTAACAGGCTACAAATACCTGTCAGTATGAACATAACTCCTATAATAGGGAAAAGAAGTCCACTCTTGCTGAAATTAACAGAAGTGTAGTTTATTAATCCAGCTTGTTGAGAAATTTTCTGATTTCATCTCTAGCTAGAGTTTCTAATAGAAGCACAGTGAATGAAGAAAGCCCTCGGACTCCCTACCTACCTACTTATATATATTGCGATGAGCTGAAGCCATTTTTTAAATTCATTTCACATTTTGTTTTACAGGGCGATGCAAAAAAAATGCAACGATGCAACAAATGCAGATATTGATCCATACTGGCAAATTAGACATCATCCTGATCCTGCTAACCATTTACATCTATTGCTTTATCACAACGGGCCTTACAAATTCTCAGCTAAGGAAATCGAAAACGAAGTGAAAAGAAAAGTGGCAGCAGTAGCTCAGACTGACAAATACAAGGAAGCATCAGATAGATTAATAGTGAGCACTCACAACATGACTTTCATGCAGATGACAGAATACTCATCTCAATTATCCGGAGAAGAAAATTGTTATGCAAGAGAAGTTCTGCCGTTTTTAGTATATAGAGGGGGTTTTCTCGATCTTGACCCTCATCAGCCACCTAGTCAATATTACGCAAGGGCTCAAGGAACAGTCGGAGTTGTATTGCAAGGTGAATCAGGTGGTGAGACCGGGCTTTTAGCAGCTACATCTGCCCATGTTGTTCTGAGCGATTATCACAAGACAAGTTTGGACAAAAGCAACGATCAGCGATCAGCATACCAATATATTCACGATTCAAATGTTGGACAAGCACCTGGCACATGGTATGTTGAAACCGATGGACATCATGGCCAGTTAACCACGGTAGGGCCGCCAATAGTCAGCTATCGACAGTACTATGATACCAGGGATACCGATAACGTTTCTGTACCCTGGTCCGCATCTTTTCTTCAGGATATTGCACTCTTGAAAATGAACAATGTAGAAAAGAATATCCAAGTTTCCGACTACTTCAATGACCTAAAAACCCATAGACATCCTGGAACAACGAATGACATTCCGCCCTTTTACACCAAGATTCTTGGTGTGTTGAAAATTATAGAAGCTAGAGACATCATCAAGTTAGAAGATATGGCAGCAAAGGTACTAGTGGCTGGGATTTATGGTCGTGTGGTGAAGTCACCACATCACAGGCGCTTGATTTACCCTACAATCAGAGCGTCACACCGAGTGTGCTTTGTCACTGACAGGCAGTAAGTAAAGTATACACATACAAATATTAAACAGTAAGTATGCAGTAAAAACTCCTGGTTTCTTTGATAAGGCAATCATGGTCATTATAATCATTTAAATGCAAACATAATTATCTGAATAAGATATAACAGATCTAACTCCCATCAGCGAGGAACGAAGCTGTCATCAGTAAATCAACAAGGGGAAATTTTCACAGGCGTAGGCGTAACGAAGTCCCCGAAGTATTTATCATTATTGCATAAAATTGATTCTTTTACAGCAGCAAAAGATTCGGGATTGACTTTGCTTCGAAAAAATTGCTATTTTGATTATCAGATTTGCGGTAAATAAATGGTTGGTTGTTTCCACTAACATGATTTCCTCATGGTCCTGGCTGGGTGGTTTCAGCAGCTCAGTTGTCTCAAGACTGAGCGTGGGACCATCAGAATTCTCGTCAAAGATTTTGAGTATTTTTCCAGATTGGTGCCAGCACAAAGTGGAACAGCTGTGTATGTGATGACGAAACAGAAACAGGAGCTCTATATTTTGGGACTGTTGAGAGGACAACAAACTAAAGCATTAGGTGATAACAGTCAGACTGTTTATGAGGCAGTGCTTCTATGGCCTTCCATGCATCATGTTGAGGACCAAGCAAAGGATCTGACAAGTGGTTATAGCATCCACAACCTAAGGTACAGCTCCGATTAGGAACTATCGTTATCAGGAAATGCCCATTTCACAGTTTCGTACAAGTGCTGTGAAATGGCGAATAAAACTTGAATGTAAGAGCAAGGGATAAAAGGCCAGATAGTTTTGAGTGCTAGCGTGGGAACGGTCAGAAAGCTGCAAGTAACTCCATGCAAACAACAACAGACCAGCAGGCTGTTGCAGATATTCTGCAATGGATCTCAGCTGTAGCCCACAGAAGATACTACACCTAGATTGTCTCCCCTCTCCCTGTACAGCAGGACCCCATTGCCTTCCTAACGTATTATATCAAGGATGTATCATAATCATGTTCCGGTTTCATAAGAGTAACCAAAAGTAACTTTATTTGCAAAAGTATTTTATTTTCCTAAAATGTTAAATGACTTCACGCATTGTAAATGCATCTTTTGTAATCCTGTACCTCTTCTATCCACTCAACTAAAACTATTTAGAATTGCTGTATATCGGAGAAAATATTCGCTATGGTTGGCTATTTCAGCAAAGTGAAAAATCTTGTAAATTTATGTATATAAAAGTATTACTTATAGAGATATATTTGGAGTAATGTTCTCATTGTAGAAGGGTGGACAAATCACCATTTCTATAATGGTCTCTCTCGCAGAATGATCATTTGAGTGGCTATTTATTCTGTTTTTGATCGCAATGATCATCCAAATTTGTTGCTGTCGACCGTCGAAGTATATTTTGCTTTATTCACATGAAGAACTATATTTAGAAACAGTTTTTTACCTACATCTACCTTCAATGTGCTCAATATACCCTACTTGATAAAATAGTGAGCAACACTTTGCAAACATGCTTGGCATCCAAGACCTTGATATGTTTTTATAATAAGTTCCCGTGTCAGTGGTCCAATCTTATAGATTTAAAACAAGGTACTATACGCATACAATCAGATCTTATATTACGGAAATCTATGACTGTAAAACATACAGTCTCAAATAGCATAATTTGAGACTCTCAAGGTCCAGTAAAAGGAAGCAGGAAAATAGGTGCCATCATTTGAAATCTGAAGAGGTCTTCCGCCTTTATAAATTCAACCATCTTTATTTTCAACAAATTTGTGGTCTCAAAAGTAAGATCAAAATGCAAAACATGAGGAGACTTTAGAGGTAATGCTGGTAATGCACAATTGCAACTGAGGGGTAAAGAAAGGAATTTGAAATTTACTGGAGCTGAAACATAACTTGAAAATCTATACTGTATAAAGATTCGTAAATCAAGTATTAACATCGAAAGTCAAAGCAAAAAATGAATGACTGGTAATGAAATGTAAATCTAACCGACTCCACGAAAGCCAAGTATTCTGCCGCCTGATCTAGAGCAGGTAGATATAGGAGACCCGTCTTCAGCGATGATGCCAGAATTATTACTGCAGGATAGTCCCTCCTGACAGCCGCACTGATACGCAAAATAGTCTGAGCATTCTTCTTCTACTCTGAGCTCACGATGGCAGGTTTTCTTCTGCGACATCAAGTATTGTGAGACGACATTATCATGTCTGCAGCAGTGCTTTTCAGGACAATCCTTCTCGGTATCACATTCGCAGAGACCACAATACTTGTGCATGTTGAATAGAGTATGGCAGCATCTTCCTGCATCACAATCGGCATCGCTGCCGCACTGATAGCTCTCGGCAGCATCTGAACATTCAATGCCTCGGCTTGGAAAGCAATGCTTTGGTTGGAGCAACAGGTACTGAGACATTACTGAATCATGTCGACAGCATTCATCTTCAAAGCAATCAGAGTTCGTCTCGCACTCGCAGGGTCCGCAGGATCTGTGCAGGTTGAAGAATGAGCTAGTGCAGCATTGTCCCTTAGTACATTCTCCATCGGTTTGACATCCAACGGCAATCTATAATATGTAAACCAAATGAGTCACGTAACTTATCTTGTGGAATAGTTGACTGTATTCCAAGTTTCTACAATTTTCACCTAGAACCAATCTTTGGCTGGATGAATGACAGAGAAATCAAATTTCCAACAGCAGATCAAAGGTATATGCCTTATGGATGCACTGTCCATCATATCATATCTTTATTACATGTCAAGTTCTATCGTAAATTATTAGCTGTACTCACCCCGATTGTTATAACTCCACAAAAGAAGGCGAGAATGTTTGAAAATCCCAACATCCTTCAGCTAGGTACCATATGCTATGTCACGTTCAAGTCACAAGTTAAAGTTTTTGATTTGTCCCCTTGCATAGACTTTATATATCCTGTGATTTGTAAACATAAGTATAGCCAATACAGCTTCCTGAAAGGTGCCAGCGCATCAAATTAAACATCATCGATGAACTGTTGCAGTGGCCTGTTGCTGTTATTTTAGCATAAGGATATCCTTTCCTTGTAAGCTGATAAGTAGCTCGATTGGCAAGGTTAGTTAGTTATTTTGGCCAGCACTCATACTGAAATTTGCGATTATGCTACATGAAAAGTTGTGAAAAACAAAAGCTGGCTGCATTCGATTTTATAGCCAATACTTGGTTTTCGATTCGCATTTACTTTAGGGTTTCCTAGATTTATTTGGCGAGAAAAATCATAAATTTCAACGAAAAACTTGAATATTTTCATGTTGGTTGTTAGCTGTAGTTCTGGACTCTTTGCTAAGCTACTCTAGTGAGGGGCCTTCAATAAGACACCACAGATTTACACCAAAAATGAGAATGCTTGAATTTTGAATTAGAATGCAAGCACAGATCTTGTCTGACAGAAGTTCTCCAAAGAAAAACCCAATTCCATTATTTTAAGATTTAAGCGATGGAGCTCAGCCATTAATGGACTTTATTTCCTGCGACCACCAAATCAGGAAAATAACTCATATGCCCCTGGTGAGGATTAAACACAGGTCCAGATTTTGCTTCTGATGCAAAGACGTCTCTATGTGTCAATGGTTTAGGTCCCTACCCAACTCTCAACTAATTCAAGACTGTCCCGGGTAGTGTTTCATACATCATGCATAGCAGCAGACTGATGATTGCATGGAAATGAACAGACTCCGTCCACACAAATATCATAACGAGTTAAGTTAGTGAAGATAAAATGGTATCTCAATGATCTCTTCAAGTACAATATATATTTCTAAGCATATAAAGAGTGGAAGTAAGTGACACATAACATTAGCTGCCTTAAGAAATTGCCATCAATAAACTTGGTGATAGTTTGGTGTCCGATATACAACAATAGTTTTAAAATCCAAAAAAAAGGTCTTGGATAATGGCGGAGATAATAAGTATGAAAGACAAACGGGATCTATACCCAAAACTTCTCAGATCTGAATTATTTGCATGGTCTATCATATCAAGGAAAGAAATTGGATAAATATAAGTATCAAGTTGTCACGTTAGTCCAAATAGTCGTGACAAGTGTGACAGTTGTGACAAGTGTAACCTAGACCATAAACGTGAGGGGATAACCATAACGAGAAAAAATGTTGATTAACAAAATAACATACAAAGAACGCTTTGGCATCATGCGGACTGAACTGTTGGGTATCCGCTAGTTCAATATCTTGATTAAATTACCCATACAACCGTTTAAAAAGAAGGGCACAACTGGTTAAGGTTGTCTCTGCGAAGTAACACTCGTTAGTAGCCTTGTAGTTGTGTTATATTCTCATACAGATCTAGTGATTTAGGGTTTGAGAATGCCGCCCTGTGTAGAACAGGTTTCCCTGCTATCGTATCCCGCACTGCTATCTCTACCTTCTTACCACTTATTGTGTACTGTAAATTTGAGATTCATAACTGAATAAAGTCATGCGAAAAACCAGACTTTGAAAAGCAACTTTGAAATCTGGAACAGGGATGCTTATGGACCTAGTTCAAGACCTTTACAGTAACCAATATGGTGATTGTTACAAAGGAATACGAAGGCACTGAATTATGCATGCATTTTTTTACACAAATCAAATTACTTTTGTTTACCAATGATCCGTAAGCATTTTTTGAATGTGCGTTGGTAAAAATTCTTCAATTATAACTTATCACTTGATTGAATAACAGTTACATTAAAAACTTTTACTCACCGGAATATCAGCTATCTCCATGATGACAGCAGGTACGTGCCTGGCTGATAGAAGTTGTCTGATCTCAGTTTTAACTCTCTTTAACAGATCAGCGTCCAGTTTATGCCCATTAGAGAGCTTTAGGAAGAGGACAACCCTCTCCTCTGTGTTATCCTCGTTACGTTGCGCTACACAGACGCTATCCTGTACCTCTTCCATTAGTTCAACTAAAAATTATTTATATTATTATATTTATTATATTATATTATCTATTACCATTGTTGAATGTGGAAGGAAAACATTCACTTTTGTGTGCTAGAGATTCGTCCACAGAATGGGAAACTGATGGTTTGTTAATATGTTTATTATATTATTGTATTATTATATTCATGACATTATATTATTTATTACCATTGTTGTTTGTGTAAGGAAAATGTTCAATGTTGTGTGTTCTGAGATGCAGCCACGGAACGGGAAACTTTCAAACAGTGATGATTTGCAATTATTTTGCAATAGTACAAACCCAACCTTATAATGGAGGTAATACTGCATAAAATAGTCTGAAAGCCACAGATTACAACTTGCACCAAATGAAAAGTGAAGCCACGGGCTTATACCTACCTATATTGTAGATTTCTGCACTCCCGAAACGGACACCATTTGGATTAAGAACACCATCGCTAAAAATATAGATCAGACAAAAAGTGTAACATTTTTTCAAATGCCAATAAGAGCTTTTTGGCACTATAAGGATAAAATTTCTTTTAGAAATGTTATGGCTGCCAATAAAAATTAACCAAACAAATTTTAAACACGGCTTTTACCTATGGCTTTGATTTGGTTCACATAAACAAACATGCTTCATTTATAAAGCATATCACGATTGAAACAGTTTGTAGTATGTTATATTTGGCTCAACGCAGTGTTGTATACTGCCAAGTTCAATATGAATTAATCAGCAGATCTTTGCTCATAATTTTGAAGGTCTTCTGCCAAATTAAAGAAATGCAATGTAGTTTTTTTGCATCAGCATCATGGTGTAAAGTCAAAAATCATGCCATTTATCTCAGAAAATAAACGATTATCGTAATCCCTTTGAAGGTCGGTGAGGTGAAAATTTGAATTCACTGGAATTCTTTGCGCTGATGATGTCGGAAAATAAAAGGAACTGGTATTTTTGCTGAAAAAAAAGTAAGACAATCGTACTTTTCCAGACAAAGATTTCAGTGGGTTGCATTTATACTGTGAAAATTATCTGGCAGAGTTACAACACTGATTTTGATTGATTATATAAACTATGAGGGCTTATATTTCCTTTATGGCAAACAGCAATATGACTCATGAGTGTAAATGCAATTTGAATTTTTTTCTTACTGACTTACATCAAATTTAAAACAACAGCTGTCAGACAGGCAGGTTTTGAATCTCAGTCATGTTTAGCTCTAACTTCTCAAAAGATCGGTCCGTTTTGCGTATGTGGCATGATAACTTGTAGGGCAGAATTTATTTCTACTACAAGCCCCTGCCAGTGAACCTAATTGTATATTGTTTCACATAAGATTAATCAGCTTAAAAGGTTGATTAAAAAAAGTCTAATCAAACTCAGGTGTCTTATCACACGCAAAATCCTGAAGCATGGGCGGCAAAATATTAGTTACCTTAGTGGCACGGCCGCAATATCTGCGCCTGGTTGCTGTCTGTTTGCAGGTAGGTCGGAGCACACATGGGGCCCAACCAAACCCTAGTAGTCGATGGACTGCAGTGGGATTTGAACCCACAACCTTCAACAATTGCATGCTATAAGAACGGCGCTCTAACCATCTGAGCCACCTCCTACTCCGGCTTAATACAATCCCTGGTGATCTCCCGATCCCCGATGGTGTTAATACATAAAACTCACCTTCTACCGAGCATCCATATACCTCCTGTCTCTCCGTTGATGCGCAGGTAGTCACCATGACTCCATACCCCTAAATGATATATAAAATAAATTATATTATATATCTATATAAATAAGTAAGTATAAGTGTAAGTGTAAGTGTAAGTGTAAGTGTAAGTATGAAAATAGTAGGTATCGTGTTGGGCTTTCTAGGAGGGTGACATAAAGTGTGATCATAAGAGTAGAGTACATCATGTTCATTTTACACACACACACACACGCCAAGAGGCTTTGGCAGTTGATTCGTATTGGTCTCCAGTTTATGGTGCGAGTACCAGAACAACATAGCGCCATCAAAATCGCCAGTAGATTATGACATAATATGAATTTAATATTGACGCAACTGCCAACCATCACAAAATAACATTTGATAAGTTTGACGTACGATGATGCTGACGTGTGTACTGTACTGACTATGTACTGACGTGCGTTCAGCTTGCTGACGTAGTTACTGATTAACACACCTGGATTTTTCTTGAAGTAAGCTTTTTGATACTTTTCTCCGCTCTCGTCATTCCAGAAGAAGACAGGCATGGAGGGGAATGGTTTGGTGACCACGAGTTCACCACTTTGGTTATATGCTGGCTTTCCTGTAAACATACAATAGCGTACCAATGATTTACGAAGAAAATCAAGCTCGATCGTTGTGAAAATGAAACTTTCCTTCAGTCAAATTTAAAGATCATCCATAAAATGGAACGATAATTTTTCATAGCAATAGAAAAAGAGTTATTTTGTTCTAAATTCAATTTATTCATTTATTGTGCTAGCGGGTGCTGCTCAAATCCACAAAAGGCCGTTGAACGGGGAGGGGGGAAGAGTCTGGGGGGCTCAGACTACAAGAGGCCTTACCATCCTCATTCCAGCATTCCACAGCACAGCCAAGATTGGCGCTCTGGATCTCTCCTTTGATTACAGGTACTGTCCAGTTTTGTCCGGCAAAACATCCACAGATGTCTGTCCCGCCTAATAGTAACAAAAACACAAGAATCAAGAAAATAATCGGTCATTGGTACTGTTACCATTCATGGCGCGGAGATTTGCAAATTAACCCATTTAGGACATATCATCAGTTGCATATTAAAATGTAGGTCAGCAACCGCTATGTGTATTTACTGATTTGGTTTTGGTAGTGATAGGGATTTTATAAACATAAGATAAGATCTTCACATAAAGCATTAAATCAATGTTTTACAGCGGAGTGGTTGTTAACTCTGTGGCGATTAACATGTGGAAATGAATTTAGAAGAAAAATGATTAAGCATTAGAAAGTATACTTCATTTCGTAAAGTTTAAAATTAATTATAATATAACTAATTAATTATAATTAATTGAAAAAAAAGAAAAGAAGTTAACCTGTGATTGAGCCGAGGAGAAGATCAGACTTGATATCTCTGTACACATACTCATAAGATTCTGGTTTGAGAGGAGATCCAGTAGAGAGGATCGTCTGTAAGCTAGTCAGCTTGTGAGATTGCTCTACAATTAATAAATAGTAATAAATCATAATGAAGTTATCATATCAACAACAAAGTGCAGACAACTCCAGATTAGAGGTTTCATCAACAGATATAATAATGAGAAAGATATGAATATAGTAATTTTCAAATCTATGTAAGCTAAATGTTTAAGATTATCAATGATGCTACTTTCCTTGGACACAAAGCTCCGTAAAAACGAGAGTGAATACAGATGACTTAAAGGACAACCAGGGTTTCAAACAACTTCTCATTGATTAATAGCAGATTGCACCTTCTGCACAGGGAAGAAGACAAAATCTAATTCGGATGATTATTCAGCCAGAATTCTTGTGAAACATTTCTTCCATCAGGTACTCAAACTCAGCTAAAATAGAATACCACAGAGCAGTTTCCTGTTCCTGTTATTATTTAGCCTGTGCTCTATGATCATTACAGCAATGTCTTGGAACCTCCCCTAAACTGAAGTGTTACCCAGCTTAGAGTCAGCAACTACTTTGAGTTTTGCATTGCGTAATGCACAAATCTGATGCTGCCCAGCACATTATTTACTTCTCATTAATGCATTGCTGCGAAACCTTGGTTGCCCTTTAAGATCTGAGCATAATACTAACTTGGTTTAATGTTTTTTTCCTCTAAGACTGCCAGCCATTTAGCCCCAGTTCCTAGAGTTGTGATGTTTAATTTATCGATAAGATCCCAGAGAATGTTAGCATCAGGTATGAGAGGAGAGCCGTCATATAAAACACAACTACCTCCTACTGTCAGAATACCAACCAGCCAGTTCCACATCATCCAACCAGTCTACAAATGATACAGAAAAATAAAAAATGTTTTGAGTTTGAAGTAAGTGTATTGCAGGAAGTTGAATTTCAGGATAACTGAATTTCTAAATTCTAGAAGACTGGACATAGCTCAATGATCAAGACATACTCGTCTGTTTGATTGCTGGTGGATGCGGTGGTGACGGAAAGAGCATCTGACCACAATTGCTCCTGTGCTACATCAGTACAAAGTCAGAAGACCCGCTGACACAGGTGTCACAACCGTAAACAAGTGTGAGTTTCTATATTGATCTCTTATAGTCTTGAGACATTTTGAGCATTGAACTCTGGGTTTATATCATGGTGGAAAACTTTAGCCTTGACACTCGGCTTCAAAAACAAGAAAATAAGCCGCTTGGAAATCTAGTTTCAGCTAGCCATCAGTAAACTTACTGTTGTGTAGTACAGCATAACCTCACTCCTGGTGGAATTTCCTTGCAGCATGTGCTCCTCAAAATGCTTCATCAATATACCCTACAAAGGGAACAGTAAGAATGCTGTGTGAGGTTCTGAGTGCAGCAGTTCAGAAAGAGTGATAAGATTTTGATTCTATATATCAAAAGCAGTTAGAACACAAACACCATGTGGTCTTTTTCTGCATGCAATGCCAGTCAATTGACTTGTCTTGTGTCAATTTGTATTATTTTTTTTAATCTTATAATTTAACTGAATTACTCGGAGGATTTCATGTCTCATCTACAACGATTAGAAATCATTGCTTCTGAAATTTTTATCAAGCGTTATATAAACTTTATTACGACACCAGAATAATCTGGTCATGTCTCAGCGGTGCTACTCCAAAGACTAGTCTTTTGGGATTTTGATGTAGGACTGCCTTGTCCGATCACAAATGTTGTTTTACCTTTTGAAGCTCTTATAATGACAGTAGGTTACTATACTTCCTTATAAACAATTTTTTAAAATTAGAAACAAGGTGACATCAGACAATAATCTTAATCTTCAAAAAATAGTTCCAATAATCATCATTCATTGAATAGTGAAGGAAATTAATAATAACATATTTAAAGTTTAGCAGAGACAAAATTATACTCAACAATGTTAAGAAGGGTGGCAGCAAGTAATTTATTCTAAATCTACATTTGGAAAATTAATTATATTCAAAGATCGGCAAGTGAAAATGCATTTGTAATTCGCTGTCGGGACAACTCCGAATGAATTCTTCATATTTGAAATGACCATAGCTCAAAAAATATCTAAGTTTTAGTTTTGAGACTTTCAGGAAGTGAAGCAAACATGTGAATCTAGCCTCTGTACTTTTTTTGAGTGAATCTGAAAAGCGAAAAAAAAGTCCTCGTCTACAGTATAACCAAATCATACTAATTTTTTGGTGCCCTCGAAATATCCGGCAGCATAAAAATCCAAGAAAGTTTTTTCAACTATTTTTATGTCACCCACTATGTTTTAATCTAAAATAACTGTGTAAATCAAATTTAGTGTGATAGGAACACTCTCTGTGATGTGTAATGCAAATAGGTATATTTTTGACAAATTTGAAGTTTTCCTCTCTTTAACCCTCCGATTCAGATGCGCCCCCCCAATTTAAATTTTTTACTACCAAAATATTCTTATTCCCTAGAGTCTTAGCTTCGATTTGATATATAGTGGTGCTTTGTTCCTTACGATATCACGAAACGCCTTAACGGAGCCACTTTTTTGGGATCTGTCCGTTGACTACTACTATTATTAACATTGTTGAGATGAGAACAAATGCCAATAAGAGTAATAAAACACCTGCCTACCCCTTGTGAGTGTACGATACATTTAGGAGCTCCAGTAGTCCCTGAGGAGTACATGATGTAAAGAGGATGAGAAAAAGGCAGCTGTTCAAAAGTCAGCGGGGTCATGACCTTGTCACCATCACCTTGTGCTAAAAATACATCCAACCAGCATCTGTAAAATAGAGTAATGTGATGAATTATCATCCGAGACAAAAGATAATATCCATAGTTTCTGGTAATATCAAAGCATTGGATGCATTGATATGAATATGAATATATACAATATATATTATACATCAGTGATTGAATGTGTTAACAAATCATTGATATTTCAATGAGTTACAATAGCTACAATAATGGCCTGACAAAGAAACGGAGCCTTTGGACCCCGAAGGAAGAAAACCAACTCGCTTCGCATGCCAAATCACATAATGATATTGCAGATCATTGTAAAAATTATATTACATTATGAGGGGATATCAACTTTTTTATTACTCCCAGAATGCACTTACCCGTTTGGTATTGAGGATATGTCGGTGAAGCTCTCCTCTATGTATTTAATCACAACCACATGCTCCAAGTCAGGAAGGCCTGAAATAAATGAAGCAGAATCTTTTTTTAAATAATTTCTTTACAATAATGCTGGTAATGGAGGAAGTTGTCCTTCTGCCCAACTGTAAATTTTATATTCTACTCAGCAGCTCTCTGATCATACTATCTGGTTGCGAAAGGTAAGTATGCAGGCATAATAATTTAATCTGATGGTGAGATCAGAATGACATCATCAAATAACTAGTAGAATCTCATCTACACATGGATTTCACTAGAATTCACTTTTGGGTTTTGATTTAATTTTGTTCTCAAATGTTTTCTATTATCTCCTTGTGTTTGATGTGAGTTTTCCTCTCCTAACTGTTGAGCAGATAACTGCCAATAACCTGCTGCTCCTGCATTTGAATATAATTTTCCTTTTTCACAGATGTGTCATGCTGGAGATTGACAGTTTCTCTTATGGCCTCTTATGCGGTGGGCCATCCACTCTTTAGCTCATGACTGGAGGAATTAACGCTTTGTTGCTCCCACTAAGGTGAATAACCTTCTGTTTTGCCCTTGGGGAATGGGAACCCAATCTCTACATTATATATTGATGCTACATATTGCAGTTATCTGGACATAGCCTGTTGTCTTTGTAAACATATCTTTGCATAAAAATTCCTTTGTTGTATTTATGAAGTACATCATCGCTCGCAATTAAAATATATTTACCATCCATCACTTAGTAGTCAGTGGTGATGATTAAACAATAATGATAAATGGTGTCAAGATAGAGCGTATAATTAGGGCTATATGAAAGTTAGCTGCTCACAGCGTGCTGTGCTACCATACCTTACCATATTTTGTCTGACCTACCTATTGATCAGTCAATCCTCCTAGAAATTTGCAAATATGGTAATCATAGACCAAGTTTGTTCCATTTGCCTGCATTGGAATCAGATAAAACTTGATCCAGGGTAACCCTCAATAAACACTGTTCTATTAGGTTACCTTGTGCCACTTGCTGCAACTTGTCAAGATGGCTGTATAGCTTGCCATTGTATCTGACACCATTTACTGAGATGAGTACTTTTGGAGATATTTGTGCAAATCGATCCAACACCCCCTATAGTAGTAATACAAAGTATAACATACAAAGTTACGTTGAAGAGAATAATAATTGAAAACAAGCTTAGCATGACAAGGATCCTAAATTATGGGTTGCGCTTACACAAAAAATTTCAAGTGTTCATATTATATATATATGCATGATGATTACGTTTTGCAAACGAGCTGCAAAGTGAGACAAATCTTAAGTGATGCAGCTACAGCCATGGAAAGTCACATTTAGGTTTAAAGAATCCACTAGTTCCCTTTGTAAATCTAGAGCAAGTTTGATTGCAGCTGCTTACCAATGATGACACTTAAAGTAGGTGAAGGCAAATTGCAAATTAATTCATATTTAGTGGTGCCAGGGTCGAGAGCTTACCGACACACCAAAATCTGGTGAGGTTGAACTCCATATAGCTCCAATACTAGAAGCAGCAAGCATCGCTGCTACGGCCTCTATACAGTTTGGAATGTAACCTAAAATAGAGAATAGAAGAAAAATAAAGATTTAATATTGTCTCCATTGATCGCTCCGGCCACGCTGAGTTCAGTGTCTTCACTGATCATTCTGGCTGTCTTGAATTGAAAACAATAAAAACATATTTCACGATCAAAATTTGTGACAAATGCCCAAATCTTTGCATCAGCATATGGCGATTATGCGGCAAGCCACAAATATTTATTTCCATTTCCAACAAATCTGTTGTCTACTATACTTAGGGTTTTGGTAAATCTAATTTTGAGTGATGCAGGTACCTTCAGTCTGGCCAGTTCAGTACACAGCAACATGTCACCTAGCCTACTCCATTAAAGTTTTGTTGTGGGAGGGGGGGGGGGGGGAAACCACCCCCAAACAAAGCTTGTCAAGACTGGCAACATGTCACCAGCCTATTTCATTCAAGTTTCTGCAGGTTATTGCGATCAAGGAGCTAACTCCTTGTTGCCATGATCCTGTTAGGTTTGGCTGTCAGGCAGTGTAGTTGGCAACTCGCCAAACTTCATTCTTTCATCCACCCACAAATGTCAACATAATGTACACTTTGCGCATGTGCACCAATCAATTCAGGTTGGTTATCTTTGCACCGTAGCGACTGAACTAATTCAAATGTGCTTGAGTTCCTAAATTATAGTTCTGAACCGGCCCGGACTGGGTAAAAGTGAGCTTCTATAAGCAATGTGTAATTAGGTCAATTGGGCCAGTTTGTGGCATTGTCGCTACGGTGCAGAGAGACTCGTATCACAGAGTCGATCTGCAAGCAGTGTGCATAATGTACTTATGTAGAGCAAAAAGTCAAAAAAATCATAAACTAGGGCCTACTTTTTTAGGATGTAGTAAGGTCCACCACAACAAAAAGAAGGCAGGTGGCTTGGAAGTGATTTATGAAAATTACGTAATGATTTATGTTACACTGTAGGTATACCCTCCAAATAAGTACTACTAGAAACCTTTCATATAAAGTACTTTGAGGTTAAGGATTAGCAGACTATCTATATTGACATTCCCCTATGTCTACACTCAAAGGGCATATAAGGTTTCATAACTGAACCAATGCTGATAATGAAAACAAATGTTGAAGCTTAGTGTATCACTTCAAGAGAATACTAAATTTATTGCTAAGTTTACATCCCAAAAACAGTGTTTTCATCTGTGGCAGAAATTGTAGAGTCACACCAAGTTATTCAAAATCGTCCATTAACCTATGTACAAGTATTCATGCTTATGGCAGAACAAACTGGGTAGCAGCCAAACTTAATTACAATGATACCTTGATCTGGAAATGTAGATTCTTGTTACGACAGAGAACAATCACATGTCTCAGTGCTGTGTTGTATCATTCAACATAACAGAATTGGGCTCATATATGCAAACTAACTCATAAATCCTTCCAACCTTACAGAGGCCCCATTTTGTGAAGCATACCTAGCTTGGGGAAGGTTTTTGAGTTTCAAAGAAACATTACAATAAATGCGTACCTGCAACTCTGTCACCAACAACAACCCCAGCGGTCCTAAGAGCTGATGCATACTTCTCAACCATAACTCTGAGCTCTGAGTATGTAACTTTGGACACATCTGTAGTTCCCTCTCCTGCAAAAATGAAAACAAGTGGTTGATGTCCTGGTATAGAATACTGCAAAACTCTTAAATCGGGGGCTGTTTCTAGTTATACATTAAATTTTGAACGCCAAATGTATAATCAACAGAAAGCATGTATTGTAAAAAACAAACCTGTATTCAAATTGTAAGTATGTAGCAGTTACCAACAAAGGCAAACAGGATATGAGTGACAAAATATTTTGATAGAGTGGCAGGAACTGAAATCAAGGGTTTAATATCAAAGGAATTTTTATGGACTAAAAAAAGTGCCAAATTTGTTTTCTAATGTTCTTATGGTTTACAGATTTCCTGGCTTTATTTTTATTCAGCATTCAATGCAATTAAGCTATGGCAACACAAGTGTTAGCCAATGCATTGGCTCTGAAAAAAAAGAAAAGATGAGTTTTAATCACCTACAAACCCAATCAACCTACACAAAGAGCAAAGTATAGGGAATCCAATGAACAGAGTTTCATCTATTCACCCCTTCTCCCTATCATTTAGCACGACCCTCATTTGTCGGACAATACGCAACTTTTTTTGTACATAAAACTTACTACATGCATACAGAGCAATGTGATCATCATTCCAGTGCAGTGCGTTTTCTGCGTAGTTGAGTAAGGAGCCGTCAAACCAGGTAGGTATATCACAGATTCCCTTATCTTCATCTATCACCTGTTTAAGAGACGATGACAATGTATCCTAACATTGTTTAACCGATCATTACTTACTATTACATTACTATTACTTAAAAAAACTTCCAGTGCATTTTATCATTGTTTTACACGAGCGAAGTTCCATGTACAACCCTTGAAATTTCTGTTTTGAGCGTGGAATACAGAAATATAACACTTCTACTAAATAATGAATTGAAATCAGGTTTTACACTTTTAACAAGAACTTTGACCCGGGAACCCGACGATATGCAGGGGGAAGGTCTATGTTATTCACACAAACAACCCAAAAAAGGCACATCATTTCCAGTTTTAGATGCATCTATATAAGCAACACTTACCACATCATAACTTTTACTAGCTTTGACTCCGCAGAATTGCCAAATGTTCTCCCAGAAGTCTTTTACATTTTCCACAGACCACTTATGTAGATCACTGTACTTATCTATAACATAAACACTAAGTTAATAAAGTCTGTGCAGTGACTGCTACTCCTTATCACACTGATAGCAAGGGGAAGGATGGAAGCTCTATTTGCTTTGCAGTTTTCAGTTTGAAGTAAACATGATTTTTAACTATTCAAGTTTTTCACAATTCCCATATTACAAACTATTACCGGTAGAGGAGTAATAGAGCTTCCATCCTTCCCACCCCCCACCCACACCAAGCCCAAAATCAGGAACTGCGACAGTCCTATGGATGGGACATACTCATCCTGACATCGAGAATGCGTTGAATCAGTATATTGTACCGGTGTCTCTGAGAACTATGGGTGTAATTCGTCTGTTCTCTGGAGAGTATAGTCCCGTTTCCGTCACTACCCTCCCCCGCATAAGAAAACGAAGACATGATACAACTGCGATGACCTCAACCATAACCGATAGAACATGTAAATTGTTATATACAGCTCATTCAACCTCAAATCGGTTGTCATTAAGTTATGGATTCAATTCACTGTAATCAATATCAATTTCATTATTCAAATTAAGTCAGCAAGTAATAATACTAGCACTTCGGCATTCATCGACCTTGCCTGAGGCTTGCATACATTACATTAACTTTGACTACTTAGACCAGCACCCAAGTATCACTTGATAGGCCTACAGTTACAGGGCTAATGCAAAGATTATGGCTTTATAGCTCAACATGACTGTTAATCACTCCTTGATCACTGGGAAACAACATTAATTTACTTACCAAATGGTTGGTTGAGGATTTTCTTCTCCACAAGTTGGCTCATAAACTTTCCCATTGCAGTTGTTCCTAAACGTCTGGGGGACCACATTACTTTGTTCTCATTAAACTGATCCATCCCTAATTTTGGAGCAGCAAGGATCTATCAGAAAATGATGGAGAGGGCTGAAACAACTGTAAATCAGTGAATGAATGAGTCCCAAATCAATGTTTGACAACAAAATAAAAATAACACAGCCTCTCTATACACAGCTATTGCTACCTAGTGGGGCCATGAGAACGCCCCCAAACCAAAAAATCAAAACAAAACTCCAATGTTTTTGACCTTGAATTACCCTTGTATATGATTGGATAAAAATGATAAGGCCATGTGCTAATACTGGGAGTCATTCAACCATGTACACAGAGGATGCAACTCTCATTTCAGTAGTATTTGCAATTAGTAGTTTGTTTGTTTCTCCTGGATCTATTAGTAGAGAGCATAAAGAAACTCATCTCATTATAACAAAAACATAATAAAATTTGTGATGACAACCCGGTGCATTATAGCCTTGTTCACGCTATGTGCATTATGTGTCCCAATTAAAAATTCTTTTATTTCACCAACTTAAACTAGTTCTAGGCGAGGCAGGGGCGCTCCAAAGTTAATGCTGCCAAAAATGATACTCTCTGACGAATCCTTACCACCAAAGTATGCTAGAAATGCTAAGACTACTCTTTGATAAACCCTAACTGTCAAGTATAATGCAACAAGCCTTACTACTGTGGGTCCTGCCTTATATAGTGTGAGGATGGCTACTGGCTAGGGTTGGCATGTTGCAATAATGCTGAGGTGGCGTACCAAAATTTCCATTTGCTGACAAGTTTGCTGATTGTTTGTTGACAAGCACATTGATTCTCTGGTGATTAAATAAATTTGCTGACTGTTTGCTGACAAGCATGACTCATGAGTATGATGATAAATATCAATAAGTACATAACAGTGCTACACATGTCCATGGCCAAAAAGGACTGCAGGCTTACATAATACCCATGAAATGTTTGTACAATAGCTATCAATGTTATTTGTCAGGAGTTAGAAAAACGCTCTTGACACTAAGATCTAGACGGGTCTATTCAGATGCTCTAGCTCCTGAGTGATTACTGTTTTATCGAAATTGTCTCCTTACAGAGGTATCTTTTTAGCTTTTTGCTGAAGGGATCTTTGCTGCTCTTCAATTCAAAAAACTTCTCTGGCAGTCCTAATGCAGGGTACAAACACATTAATGGGGCTCCCCTCGTATTTATATATAATATACTGAAGATTGAAGATTGAGTGTTTTAAATTGAAGAAAAGATTAAGCCAGTTTATATGAAAAATCAATAGAAGATTTCCTTATTTCAACCTAATCCCTGATTTCAAGCAAGGAGTTAACTCCCTGTTTCAAGTAGACTGGGATTCAGTCCAACAATTTGAAGTTATCTACTCAGGTTGGGTGTGTAGATAACTCCACACAACAACAAAGTGTTACAGGCGTCGTTGGTTATATACTAGAATCATTATTAATACTAATCACGGCTGAGCCAAGAAACAACAAAACAATTTCTTTTGAACAACTGGATGAAGGTGATATTTTGACCGCCATTAAGGAATTTGTTTACAGGTTTAGGGTGCTATTGAGTACCTGTTTCAATCCCTTTTCCTGTGAAGTGTCAGCATCGCACGTAGTTCCATTTTCTCAGATAGTGACACGGTCTGTTGTAATATCTAGTTTCATTTCACACTGCAATTTGTTCAGGGAAGCCTGAACTATTGTTTGATGGCATTCTTCTATAGTCCCTCTGACTTCCGCGCCAAACCAATATAAATTAGACTACAAATTTTAAAATTAATTTTAAAATCATATCCTTCAGATTGGTGACTCACCAATCTGAAGGATCACATTCTGTTAGCTTACAGCATGCTAGAGATTGATAAAGACTGATACAACAGCAGTTCATTTTATGATCCTATAATTGCAGCAATATCATTCGGTCAAATGCCCACCATCTCCCTTATCACTGTCAGGGGCCAAACCAACCAAACAAAAGACTTAATATAACTTGTTCATGCAATGAATGCACTGCAAGTACAAGCTACATGATCAATTTGTTGATAGAGTATGCCTAAGGTACAGAGACTGCTGGTAGGATGTACATAGCTGCACTCAATGCATTCATTTATCTGATATGGTGAGAAATTAAAAAGATCTGAATGCTCAGGCCATTATGTTATTACGATCCTAGCAGAGAATCATCCTACACAATAAAGCAATATCTTGGAATTGTGCTCCCATTGTTGTAGAGCAGATAACTCTTGTAACAGGTCAAATATTTTTGATTGAGATGAAATCCTATTTCATGACTGACAGCGATAGTTTGGATTCAATAGAATCCCAAGTATGTTTTTTATCTTTAGTGATTATGATAGAACAAACTAGTGAGAAGTGAGATGTTTGAAGCCTGATTTTTGCATTTCACCAGAAATATGGCCCTTCTGCATGTAAACTGCAATATCAATTGCAGTAACTCAATAAGGTGTGCCTCGTACAGATGTTATCATTGAATATATCTCTTATTTTAAGCTATTAAAGCATTTTTTATTTTATTTGAGTTGACGGGTGAAAACAGATATGAGGTAAAGTCCTAGATCTACAAACACTTATAGGGTAAGCGTAACCAATAATTTAGTAATAATATATTATAATTAAGCTATCACATGAGTTGGTATAGTATCACGAAAAAGGTGTCAAATAGTAATATAATGTAGAAGATACAGGGAAATTATCCCTCAAGTACTCGGTCACAACCAACAGAGTAGCAAAAGCATAAGTAGAAAGTATAGCAACACAACCAATGAGAAAAGGATGGAATTGGAGTATTGTTGAGTGTGTGTAAAAGAAATGAGGCGCTGCGGCAAAGCAGTCTTTTACGTAAAATGCAATAGAGGTATAGTTCTAGCACTCAGCCAGTTTGACTAGTTCCGTTACTTATGAGGCAGGAACGGGTGTCGAGGCACTCTCACTGACAGCATGAGTCTTGAGATGCATTTCTAAGGCTATTGGAGAAGAGCACTCTTTGTTGCAGATGTGACAGGTGATCTGCCATAGCCATGGCTTTGGGGTTTCTTGTTGAGAGTTTGGTGGTGGTGCACCTGGCAAGAACAGGCCGGAGTAATTAGCCATAAGTGCTGCAGGGTTACCAAGAAGCGCTGCTTTCATGAGAGAATTTTGAGTAAGTCCGCTCCAACTCATGCTATTGTTGTTGAGGCCTAAACCTGGGGGCATGATGCTTGTTGGACTAGATATCAGATTTGTCTGCTCTCGGAAAGCTTCAGCATTAGCCTCAGCACCATCTACGGAATTATGTCTGGGAGGGGAGCTAGATTTAGCGTTCCACATATGGGTTCCTTGATGGACTTTGAGGTTTCCTTTAGTTGTGAAAGCCTTACCACAGTCTGAACATTTAAATGGCCTATCTCCTGTGTGAGTCCTCAAGTGAATTTGAACAGCACTAGAGCTTGAAAAGCCCTTCAAGCAGATGTGACATTGATGTCGACCTCCCAACTTCTTGCTGTCGTTTGTGGAGAGAGATGGAACATCTGGTCTGGTTGGTGATGGAACTTGGGAAGGTGCCACCTTCTCCAGTTGAGAGTTCCACTGAATTTCCTCTGGTTTGTGGGTCAGAATGTGTTGTTTCATGTTTCCTCTGGTAGTGAAAGCTTTACCACATATTTCACATTTGAAAGGTCGATGTTTGGTGTGGCTTCTGTAATGGATCTCCAAGGCGCTTCTGCAACCATGTTGCTTACCACAAATATCACAGGTTGTGCCCGGGGGTGGATCTATTCTCATTCTGCTAGGGGTAGTGCCGTTAGTAGTGTTTGTTTCTGTGCTACCCCAAGACTTTTCACTCCTGGGAGAATTGGTTGATTGCCTGTTGAATGACTCAGTGTTTGCAGCGTCATTTTGTGAAGTAACAGAGGGTGAGCGGTCATCTCTCTCGCCACTTTGCTAAAACAAAGGAGTAGACAACTATACTAATGGTATTAGACCACCAACAGTGAGGGGGGGATCTTCTGACAAGCAGACCCGTGTGATTAATTGGTTGATTTGGATTGGTCCTTCAACGACTAAATGGTGAAAGTGTTTTCAATGTAACTAATCTACATTTAGATTGGGATAAAGACAGTTTCATGACAAAAGATAAACAAAGACAAACCTAATGTAACCACAACGGAATCCGGATTCCGCACTTCAGACGTAATAGAAACTCATGGAACAATTTGAAGGTTACAAAACAGCGTTAAAACATGGAAATATTTGTTCAAGCTTTCTCATTTGAAGCATTTTATCATCTATTAACAATGTGTTGTAAGAATTTCACAGACAAGTGTGAGAAATTCACACTATTTTACTTAATTTATGCAAAAAATATGATGAATAAGACATTTGCAGGTCACGTATATGTTAATAAACGGCTGGCTATAAAAATGAGGTTTGTTTTGTTGCTATGAATAGAAAGTCTCTGTCAGGAATGTTAAAATGGGGTATTTTAAGACATATGTCTCAAGCTACAAACTCTCGAGTCAGACAGAAGCTCATGAAACTACGACTTAAGGAGTACCGACCCACACGCTATCTGAGATAATATCAGTCAGGAAATACTGGTACGCCAATTATTGACCAAATTGGTGAAAAATCTGCATAAAAATATGAATTATGGACGCACAAAGAGTTCCATAACCGAGATATGATGATTCAATACCACTAGTAGGACCACCAAGCTATCAAAATCTCATCTTTGGGGAAATATCAAGCCTCTTTTAAAGTTTTCCCACACCATTTACTGTAACGGAAGGGCTTCTATTCTCAGATTTCACGCTGTACCATTAGCTGAACTAAGTACCTAGTATACCACATCAGAGTAGGTTTTGTTTTGAAGACAACTCGAGGCAGGGTTTTAAAGTATCCTTACCATTTGTTTGGACTTTCCAGGGCTGAATGATGAAGCTCCCTCGGGAATGCTGACATGTGGATAGGGCAGCTTTGATGTAGCGTTAGGTAGTGGCAGCGGGAAAGGCAGCCCTCCTAAAGCACTCAATCCCATACCAGCGCCGAACATGCCACCGGGTTTCATGGGAGCCATTGGGTTGAACATCGAATAATGTGATAGCTGCTCCCATTGCCTACAATGTAAAAAAACCACTACTGTTCAAACAATTGGTAAATCTTTCATAAATAAACAGAATTTTGATTTCAGATTTCAAGGAATTAGGTGGCAAGGCAAGGTACAAAAAATGGGTTCATACTGTGCCATTGCCAAATAACACAAGGAAACCTACCTATGAATAAACTGGTTACAGCTATATGGAATAATGCAGCCTGTTTTTCCAAACACGTCATTGAAATTGAGAGTTTATGTACTTATAAAATCAAATTTCAGTTTTGTCGGTTTCGAGTCGCCAAAAGTTCATCAGCCTGAATATTTGCTTAGGCAATCCGAACAATATTTCCATCTTTTCGAGCCAAAAACAGGCCACGATAATGATTGGTGTAATCGAGGGTTAATTAGACAGGGTAAAATAACTATTTAGCCATCATTAATAGATAAAATGTCTCTACAATCTATGTCAACAATGCTGCCGACTTTCTTCTATATACAATAGAAATATTTACACTATTTGTGACAGCATTGGTATGTCTATTTCAAACACATTTCTAGCAACATTTATCAAAAGTTACCAACACGGTTGGCATCAATTAGATGCCAATTTTGATGCCAATATGCATCAGATTATGTTAATATTTAGCCATAAAAAGTTCATCATCTATAAAACACACCCAAAAAATTGCCAGGCATCAAAGGAAATCCTTGCTTTCACACTGGTTTAGATGTTGAAATATCATGACTTTGCCAGATCAGGTATTACTGTAATAACAGATATTGATGGAATATTAATAAAACAGCAGGTGATCAAAAAGGGTCAGCGGGATTTTATGGCCAAATTTATGAAATGTCAGCTCGTTTTCCAATTTCTTTATATCTATTTTTAGTAGTTCCTGGATCTGTCTAACCGTTCTTACCTGGGTAGTTTAATTACAAAATCACGCCACCACTTCCAGTTCCAAATTATACCCTATTTACCACCTATACCATAACCCTAATAATCTTTTTAAATGATTCATGCCGCTATTTTGTATACCTACACTCCCTTTATGGCGCTGACATAAGTGTTTTTTGCCTTTAAATGTGTAAATTTGAAATTCTGAGTATTACATTCCTCTTCGAAATAATAGGCCAAATTTTTGTGTTATACAAGCGTTTACAATAATTATTATTTTTTCCGTTCTTGGAATCTTATCAAGCACAATCTCTTACCTTGATAATGTATCGGCATATCTCAGCTGATCTTGGATGGATGGCAGGTTGGTGAAATCGAACGGGAAACCTTGAGTGGTAGGTGTAGTCATACCAGCCGTAAACAGTTGACTGAGATCTGGTCGTTTGGCGGCTTCCATACCGGAACTAGCGCCAAACATCTGGTCGGTCGGCTCTTGTTTATAAATCTGGTCTTGAGATATTCTCAACCTCTTGCCATCCTCCATCGAGTTAGCCTGTTGATGCAACTCTACAATGGAAAATAAAAACACCACATATATATAGAGCCAGATTAGGAGGCCGGCCATGTTTTCTTGCGTAATCTGCGTCTTTTGGGTGGTGTCAAAATGGGCTTTGACCAGGGTTCAGAAATTTTGGCAGTTTTATCCGCTTATGACAGACAGGCCAAGGATTTAAAATGTATAGCAAGTTGGATTTCTTTTTAAAAAGTCAGATATATTGCCAACAGACGTTTGTCTGACGTATATGCGGTAGCCGTTATTATTGAGTCTATGGTGATACCTGTTTTAATCCCAACGATTTGGTAGTTCTAAGTGAAAGTGGTACAGGATTATACAAATTATAGCCGCCTTTAATGACAATTCTGACCGCAGAAATTCAAAATTCTCACTTTTACTAATAATTACAAAATATGAACCAGGAAAATATCAGACACATTGCTGATTTAAGAGGGTATTAGCTGATTGACTGACTGAGTCACTGGTTATTGCATAAAACTTCTACCGGTATCATGTTACAAGATAAGTGGGTCACCACACACCTTGTTCTGTGGTGACCCAATTATCTTGTAACATGATACCGGTAGATGTTTTAGGTAGGTGTGTGGCGTAGCAAGTGCAAAGTTGTGTACATTCTTTTCCGTTGACTCAGTTAAGATGGACAGTAACAAACATAGACCATAGACGACAGCAAAACAAGAATTGAGGTTCAAAAAGGAACATATCAAATCATACATGCGATAGGATAAATGAGTATGTTCTAATCAGTCGCATATTTACTTACCCATAGGTCTTTTCTTGGATGAAGCCATCTCCTCATGGACTTTCATATGCTGTTGTAATACTATGTGGTTAGAGAACTGCTTGTTGCACACTGGACAGGAATGCATCAGCCTCATGGGTGGTTTAGCTCTGTGTACTCCGAAATGGGTCTTCAAATTACCTGCAAGCAAACCAAGCACGTATAGTGACGGCAAGCCATAAAAAAGTAAACCATATTTTCATACGCTTTGATATGCAATTTTAAGAGCTATTGCATAATTTTAGTGGTCTTATATCTCAGGAAATGCCAACCTTTCATTCAATGACAGTTACGGTACAACAAGAGAATTGTCATACATAATCCATAGTAAATATTCACCCATTAACTTTTTATCAGACATAAATTGATTTTGACAAATTATTATTGCCTCATTTTTCATTAGAAATTTATTATCTCTATCAATCAGAAGTTATCATTTTCTGCTTATTGGTGACACATCAAAAGGAAACACTCTGATGTCTTCAAACTAACGGAGGACAAGCAGGAGCACTGCACTGATATCGAGTCCAAACAAGGGTCTACAAATTGCAAGGCTTTGCACTTATAAACTACTTGAGGATATGAAATATTGGTTTTCACCGAAAACTTGCACCTGTACACTTGTACAGTATTTATGAATATTTGGGGGTGAATTTGACGATTATTAATTAGGAAATCCAGAAAATTTGGCACCTGCGGGTCTTTGTCTAGGATGATGAGTAGAGATGTCTTGAGTAATCAAGGAGAGACGAATGATTTTAAAGGCAGGGTAATTTATACCTCCGAAAATGGAAAATATCCTCAATACCAATTACACCAGTTACGCCACAACTGATTTTTTACATCAAGCTACGAGGTCAAGTGGTTTGTGGTGGTGTCAACCTAACTGCTGATTAGCGCTGGCTGAAACATATAAGCCAGTAATAATTCAGGTTTATTACCCAAAAAGCGTCAGATTATTATTATTATAATCATATTGCCCCCAAGTGTCAGATTTGTGAGCAGGTCAGTTGTCGGAATCTATCCCGACTGCTTTGTGAGGCGGAAGGCAGGAAGTGGAATAACAAGCTTACCCTTGGTTGTGAAAGCTCTGTTGCAGAGACGACATTTGAATGGCCTCTCGCCGGTGTGAGTTCGATAATGCATCTAAAAAACAGCAGAAAAAGAACAATTATCTCAAATTGCGGTTAAGTGGAAATTGACCGATTACAGCGTGATAAAGAAGAATTGACCGTTCACCACAAATCATAGATTTCCAGTCGATAAAAATTGATTGCGGATTGAAAAAATTTCAATGGGTCTGGTCTGGTTGGTGGGTGGGAGGTCTGCATGTATCTGTGTAGCCGCAAAATTTAATTGGTTTATAATTTATTGCCCAGTATACTCTCCTGCGAGTCCAGTAAATATTATAAGTTCTTAATTGGAGATAATTGCTTTATGGCTACTTAGGACTCATTGTAACATACACACAAAGCAAGGTACACCATACAGTCATAGAACAGGTACTTCCATTCGCTTTTTTGTAAATCTGTTTTGTGTAAAAAGTCATTATGAATTTGATATTGTTTATACTAATAACTGTCATAGATTGAAGGAATTGTTGCTACAAAATGACGGATGTTTAACCAATATGAAATGTCTAAACATGTTGTTATCATTTAGTACAACTCAAAACATTTCATCACCACCATTTATAATCATAACGGGACACATGTTTGGTGACACGTCTAAAAAACATGGCTAGCTCGCTCTTCGACACATTTTCCAAGAACAAAGACCATAATAGACTCGAGGAATCATCATCGGCAGCACTATTTGTCCTTCTATGACCTCTCCATGGCCTTGAAATTTTTGTCTCCTCGTGTTTGAACTTTGATAAGTAATTTTCCACCTTGCATTGTTTACCACCCTTGTGCTCCAAGGCATTGGTTACATAGCCACGGCCTCTTATTGGTGGATGAAGAGCCATAGTCTTAGGTGGATATTAATTGTCTATAATTTGTGGAGATGGCATGAGAACCAAAACTGGAATCTCGTAGTGACAGGCCTTAGCTTATTATGATTACAATTAAGTGATGCTTGATTAATGTGTTTTTGTCAAAACTCTAGGCCGCATTATGATCATTGCATGGTTATGACCAGGAGGTGTGAATACAACTAAGAAAAAATAACTCATTAGAGAGAATTATGCATATAACAGTGGTTTTACCTTGGCAGACCACAGGTGTTCCAATGTAATACCAGGCAGGCAATAATTCAAAGCATACCACTTTCCCTGGCCAGACTGTTTTGGTTAGAGCGGAGATTTTTTTGGGATTATGGAGATTTGTCATCGAGTTTGTATCAGATAGTCGTGGTTTAGTCATCTGTTAGGGAGCGGTAGAAGTTCTGAGGATGTGGCGAGACATTTATGTAATCTTGCGGCTTTATACTTTAAAATTATGGTGGGAACGCATGACCTTCCAAATTTAATGTCAGCCATTTCTCATTCCCAAATTTTTTTTTATCCATTTATTGTTGAATTTTTAACTATGTGACGGTCTGCATCCTGGATGGCTTTGAGTTTTCTGTTTTTTCACTTCCATATTGTACACTTACTTACTGCAGAAACGTCACGTTCACGTGATTTACAGGTGCACTATTCAACAAATTACCAGGTATACAATCTTCAAAAGGATTGCCGAAATTTTCCCAACAACAATTATGTAAACATAACTGCAATATTGCTCTTATAGATGACTTCAATTGCTACCTAATGGTTATTAAAAACTACCCAGAACCTCTGTCTGTTTATAGTATAGCATGTCATGTAAGAATGCTATTATATCTGGCTAAGGCCGATTATTGGTACAGCGAGATCTTGGTTGTTTAGTTAAAATTTATGCACTAATGATTTTACGATGTTCTGCGACATGTTATCAAAAGGAAAGTTTAATAGTTTTATTGATGCCGTGATTAGGTAAATTAGAGCCCTTTGCTGACCTTAATCGCCAAGTAGCAGGTGAGCGAGTTGTCAGATTGCCAAAGGGAACAAAAAAGTGTAAAATCAAACGGAAACGCTTAGTTGGCCCCAGTAATGAACTTAATTGCCCCTAAGTTTCTTCCTTTACTAGCTAAAAACCAAGGGGACCATCACTACCTATAACTTACCATGAGGGCGCTTTTGCAGCTTAGAGGTCTCTTGCATATGAGGCACTGGTTAGGGTCGGTCACTACAGTGTCCATGTTTTTGATGAGCTGTTCGAGGTGTGTGTTCTGAGGCTTTTGTATCTCCATATATTCCTCCATGCTATCATCATTACTGAGATCACTGATAATTGACTGATAGGAAGGCGGGAGGGAGCTAAACGACCCTGAACCTAAAAAGAAATTGATATCTCAGTCTATAGGCTTCGTCTTTAAAACAAAATATGTATCCGTGAAACCAATTCTCCTCCAAAAACATTTTTTTACGTGTGATGTGTGACGCGTGACGCGTTTTATGGAGATTTTATACTTACATCAATCCATTCCTATAAGTAGTAGAATGGATATTCCTACAATGCAATGCATCATGGGATACCAATGTCAACGTGTTTTTATTGCAAAGGATTAGCTAGGCGAGGGCAAAAAATAGCGTTAATTT
This sequence comes from Membranipora membranacea, assembly GCA_914767715.1. Taxonomy (NCBI): domain Eukaryota; kingdom Metazoa; phylum Bryozoa; class Gymnolaemata; order Cheilostomatida; family Membraniporidae; genus Membranipora; species Membranipora membranacea. The sequence goes on from OU612068.1 coordinate 17,411,631, forward strand.
TATTTTCAAATCCGCTTCCGGGCTTATGAAAAAAAGCTAAGGTATAATTAAATTGCTCCAAATTTGAAAATTGATTTACTTTTTACGTTTAAAGTCACTTTTTTACCACTTTTTACATTATTAAGTACATTTTTATCATGGGAACATGAACAATATACCTAGCTTAGTACCTGTTGAATCAGACAAAAATTGAGTTCATATTGAAATTATCAATTTTAAAGTTTAACAACAAAGGCAAAGATAAGTGGGTGAGCGGTAATGCCCACATCCAAAGGCATCAAATGATTATAAGACAGCACCTATGTTATTTTTTGAGAGTCATTTTTTGTAAATCTTACAGACAGTAAGGTATTTAGACAGCAGCATCGACATCTGCTTATGATTGCATGATAGCCATATAGAAATTATCAACATATTCAAGATGAAACAGATATAGCTCATAACGGTTTATTGCGACCAGCTTTGGGATAATAGGGCTGCCTAATGAATGTCAATTGAGAAATTTTTGAAACACTAGAACCAATTTATTTTATTACCGAGGACATTATTATGTTCTAATTATGAACTTTTAGGTTTTAGATGTGTTTTCAATTAGACCCATTAGGACATTATCCAACCAAATCGTACACACTGCCATGAGCTAACTATGAGCGAGCTAGGCCTGTGAGAGAGTTTTTCGGTTATGACATTTTTATGCTGCTGTAAATAATCTTTATGGTGATTTATGATGACATAATATGAGGATCACAAGCAATCAGGAGTATCCATATCACAGTCTTATATACTATCGTCATGTGATATCATTTCTGTTGCTAATCAGCTGGCCGAACATGGTCTCCCAAGTCAAATGTTATCTCAATCATTTTGTTTTGAGTGAGCAATTTGCGTCATGTCAAAACCCCTTCAGAGAATGAGTTTGATCGCACTTTTTGAAAGCGACGTGTTTTTTGAATGCTTGCATGTAAAGTTACTAGGTTGATCTCAAACTGGTTCATTTTTTAACAAACTTGCTAAATGAATACAGCTGAAAAGTTCAGGATAATTTTAATTTAGTTGGCGCAGAAAGAGTACATGTTTTAAGTTGATTTTCATATGATGTATATAAACACTTTTTAATGAGAAAATGAGGACACGGGTCGAAGGGTAGACTCATCCTGCAATGCATCAGGCCTAAGATTTTTTCTAAAGTCACCCAATTTATGGAAAAACGACGGAAAAACATGAGAAAATCTGTTTCAATTCATATTTCGCTATACAATTTTTCACAAAAACATAGCACTTGTGAATGCAATCTATCCGTGGTATAGGGCTGTTGTTTCATAGTTAAACTGACTTCAGTGCTTCTGAAACCTGATAAAGATATAATATGAATAATTTTATATTGGTGATTATCGTTTACACAAATGCCACCAGGCACATTACCAACCCAGACAAAGCTTAGCGCATCGGCGCAAAAAAGTTAATTTCAACATTAAGCGAGGAACATCGCTTATTTATGGAAATAACAGGCATCACACCATATTTTATCCATCGTATAATTTCATATAAATATATTTGCCTCATTGTTGTGCATTTTTTGTTTCGCATTCATGCTAATGAAGGTGCTGTCTTCACTCGATGTGGGCAGAAATTGTGTTGAACTATTACTCCGCTGCGCGTCGGACGGCATATCTTGGATCCTTGAAAGTCAATCACGGCTCAGTTAGAGTTCCAGGGATAAAATTCTTTACTAATATTCTTCCTGGCTCAACTCAAACATAATCTTTTGAGGATCTGCGCTACCACCAGGTGCAAAGCTTGAAGGAGCTGGCAAGTTTTTTGGCAATAACTCATCACAGCTGAAAAGTCTACTAAAAGACGTTATGTCAGTTCCACAACTGAATTTGTGGTTGCCAAATTTATTAATCTGAATTATTACCTTCATCAAATTAATATAATGCTGGATTGGATAATAACTGGTTTTGATCTCACAAGAGCCTCACCTGGCCGCAGATGATTCGAAGATATTATCAGCAAATTTATAACTTGTTGACGTCAAAATTCAAATTAACAATCAATATAACACCTTTTTGATGAAATCGAAAGTAAAAGCCCACATTCTTGTGGGTCTGGATTGTCAGAATTATGGTTTTAGTTGACTCACAGCGGTATTATGGGTATTATGATTCCTCAGGTTAACTAATAACAAAATAGCCAGACTAATTAATGAGAAATTGGAATTTTATTATTTATGTCCGGCTCTCGGTTAACGATGACATGTGTTGACCCCTCAAAACAATTCCCATTTTAGCTTGAGTGGTGACACCGTAATATGACGTTATGTTGCAAAATTCACAAAACCAACCCTGTGCCAGTGTTACACAGCCAGTAGCGGTTAAAATCATCAAACTTGATTAGAATTTCATCAATAATTAATATTTTAATTCTGATTTGATATAAAACCGAAATATTTATTCCAAATTCAAACCCTGGAAAAATCCCACGGTTTTCGTTACCTCGCTAGCAATGGTAAAGCAAATGAGAGCCGGGGAGTTGCCTTTCAGCCATTACATCAAAGTGTCACTGTAAAATCTAATTACCATCTACATTACAACCTCAGCCAGACGGAGGTGTCAAGAACTAGTTCATCGCTGCTTAATCCAAATTTGGTAAGAAATCATCGGCCATCTCAGGACAATCTCGAAGACTTGTAATGTTGCTATATGTAAATTAAAAACCCAGGTACGCCCAACTCTTTTCGAGAGTCAAAATGGCCATTTCCCTCGATAAATTGCTAGTTTGTTACCAACAGAGCTTTATAATGTTGAATATCTTATTTAAATTAATTACTGATAAATGATTCCACGTAATTTTTTTAATATCTTATCTTTTGCAATAATTCATAGTTGATATAGGTGGGGAAATTCATAGTTGATTATGGGTGGAGGAAATGATATTACCGTGTAAGACAGCTGAAGCAGATCCCTGGCTGCCAAATGAGTCTGTGGAGGGCTTATCTGGAGATCTTAAAGCTAACTCTGAGCTCATTGCTCTCTTCTGATGCGTCACCATATGCATCTTCAGAAGCTCTGGTGTCGGTAGAACTGCCGGGCATTCTGTGCAGTCAAAGCTCGGTGGCTCAGCTGAAAAGGTACAGATATTTACCTTACAACAACAATGAACAGGTACTAGTAGGTGGCAATCGCCACCTTCTCATACACGACTTCCCCGCCGCATTCCATCCTGTTCACCTCCAAATGCTCCGTTGTGACACCATAATAATATACATAAGCATAATTGGATAATTCAAAAAAAGTCAAGGCAGAGTTCAGGCTCCAGATTGTGCAATGTGGGCCGTTGCCAGAGACTATCACCTGCTTTGGATTGTCATGACATGGGTATGACAACCTGTGACAACACAAATTCAATACTATCATTTCTCAAAAACTTTCACACAATAAAACTAGTATTTATTAGGATTTGTATATTGCACAATTGAGGTCTTTTGTTGCCCTGTCATTTTTTATGCATCCTCATATATAAACGATCTAGATTTTTAACGAGTATTAATGGTTTAAAACTAATAACTTATGCTTAAATAAGATGATTCAAAGAAAAGCTCATGCCGCAATCCAATGATCTTGCATAAATAATATTTGATTTTTGGCAGTTCTTAGGTGTGGTACAAACACCATCCATGTCAATCCAGGCCACATCTAGAAGATTATCTCTGTATTTTTCACAGGTTCACCAATAGATTAATATTTTGTTATCTTCGCAAAGCAGTACAAAATACCACCAAAGATGAGGAAACATCTATTTGGAATTTGATTATGACGCTAGAAGAGGGTTAAAGCTTTCCTTTCCATCATCCCCAAATTATGATTATTGGTTGTTTTTAATTAAAATCTAATGAATTTGCAATAATAATGTTTATGTAGCCAATAAGCCAACCAATAAGAAGCCAGGAGGATCACTACAGATTTGCATGAGACAGGATTAGCATACCTTGATCTTCAATCTCTTGCCACTCTTTAGAGGAATTATGTGATTCTGCGTCTTCTTTGCTAATATCTGACGCCGCAATATCTTCTCCGTGGTTCTCTAAAAGTTTTTAAATTTGTAGATATATTGAGTTATCTCCCCTGCCAAGCCACTTAATTCGAGACTTTTCAGAATCGAATGAATACATACAAGAAAACATCAGACAAACCGGGCTGACTGTATAATTAACAGCATCTTATCAAAGAGAGAATTTGGCAGAGCGAAGAGAATATGGAAATCACAAAGGTCATGTGGCAGATTCTGACTGGCGTAATCACGAATCTGAAATCAGAGTCATTGACTTCAGTTAATGTGGAGTAGAGATCGATTGGACTCACTCTTATGATTTAAAATTGTTAATAATCTTTAAAAGCTATGTTATTAAACATCTGAGATTGCTTAGGGTTCACAGACGAGTGGTGATTGTCATCTAGCTCAGCCTCACTCGTCACACGATTCAATAACATCTTTTCAGTAAAACCATTGAAATATGGTAGATTACAGGTTAACGCTAAAGGGATGGCGGATATTGTCTATACTGGCTGAATATAGTTCGTAATTCACATATGTTATCTGATTTTTGGATCAAAATTATATTACATCAGATTAAAATAGCGTGCAATGACTGATGATGTGATTTTTCAAGTTGATTGCCCAATAAAAATGCCTGCATAAACTTCTATTATATTGATCAAGGACCTGTCGCAGAATTTATATTTTGGTATCATTTCAAAAGCCTGTGGTTCCTGGCGAGAAGAGCCCCATCCCTCCCTCATACCTTTATGGTACCAGTGAAAGTGAGGCCTGAAGATGGGACTTAAACCGAGGGCTATGAATACAGAATAGGATTTATGCAGGCGATGACTTTTCAATGGTAATTACACGTTCAATCCTTAGATTCACAATCATAATTCTGCATGATATAATTATTTGCCTCAGTACTCATTATACCAAATATCATAACCACCGGCTAGACAAGATGGTCAAAGCCTTACAATATTACAATTTTGGAGAGTATTATTTAATATTTATAATAAATCTATCATGACTGAGTGTCGCAGGTTGTAATTGTGCTCTTGGCATTGGGTGCAATTAGATATAAAGCGCCTCTACAAACAGGTTGTTAGGCGATATAACCAAGAGGGTAGGTCATTGCTTGCTTATTGCAATTATGTAACTTATGCATCACAAATAACATTACATATTTATTTGCAACCAAGTTCATGATTTCTGTGTGTGCAGTCTTTATATATTGCGTGCTCGATTCTTCTTCAGGCGTGTTTGATCTCAGTGCGTCCTTCTTGTAATTTGTAGCTGGCAGCATAGGGTCGAGGTGACGATACTTGTTAACAGTTACATGTCTTGAGTGAGAAGTTATACGCAGAAATTAAGGGATAAGATCGCTACTTCACGAAGGTGATAATGGTCACACATTTTCAGTGCCAGGAGGCTCATAGTGTATTATAAGTAAGAGCCATTGACTTAATAATATTATTTGGTCTATGGTAAGAGCCATTGTTATGTTGAAATGGTCTTACCTGTGCCAGCAGAGTTTTCCAGCAGTTTTTCCTCTGCAACATCCATACCAGCTGATGTTTCCTCTGTTAATGTTACAACCTCTGTTTCCAGCTGGTTGACAGCAGGATCTGATACCTGATTACCTCCTTCCAGATCCATTGCATCAGGTGTAGTGATATCATTTAATTCTGCCACAAGACAAAGAAATGATAATCACAATCGTCCATCAATTAAGCTGCTTGATAGAATTATTGAATTTTTAAAACAATACACTGACCATGCACTTGTTTTGTAATAACCGTAGTTAAACCGTAGATGAAATTTGCATTTCCGTTCTGAGGGTTGTGTATTGTTCAAGTGAGTGGTAGGCCAATTATCATGCTCTATTACATAATAAACCAAATTTACCTATGCAAAATGGCACAATCAATCATTATCAAGCTTACTTCTACAAGCTCTCTGTTTAGAAAGAGACCGCAAAAAAAGCCAAATTTGTTACTCATTAATACGTTACTCAATATTATGGTTATGACCAGCTGCTAAGCCTACAGTGTATCCTTCTATCAGGTGATGGATTATGGTTGATGTTACTCACTGTTTTGTGGTGGCAAATACGAAATTTTGACACTTTGAATAAAAAATCTGATCATAATATCCGCTTGCTTCTTAGCGAGGCAAAAAAAGCACTGGATACTGCCACAAAGGTGACAAACCATTGAGCAATCTATTGTTAAGTTCAAGATTACATCCCTGCTGATTGGATAGCAGGTGAAATAACATGAGGAACTTAGTACCACCAAAGCAGATGCTCCGGATTCTGCGTTGTAAGTTTTTGAAGTGGACTTTTTTTATCCACCTGCCTATATCAATATGCAAAGTATATTTTATAACAAAGATAGATTACCTGGATTGGTTGGAGATGATTGGTCAGGTTTAGCTACAGAACTCTGTTTCTGCTGAGAGGCCATGAGCTGCATGAACTGGAACTGTTGCATTCTGATGAGGTGACATTGCTGAGATATTGATGAGATGGATGACTTGACGTTGAGCCAGTCTTCGTTGGTGATTACAGCAATATCCCCTGGCTGCTCATCTTCCAAACCATCATCTTCCTGGAGTTGGTTTTCTCCCTCCACTTCTCTTTCTTGGCCATCGCCATTTGTGTCTGCGATTAAAAATATTATTGTTTGATCTCAAAGTCACCTTCCACGAAGTGTTCACTGATCAATTTTTGGCAGAGGATTAGCAGTTTAAACAATAATTAATTGGTGCTTGTGATAGAGTGGATCTCTCTCTATCTGGAATTCCACTCTCGTCGAAAGTAGTTTTGTCTTGTTGTATAGCTTTACCTTAGCCAATACTTTTAATTCCTTTTTTTGTATCAATGCTTATTGGTGATAAGCAAAGACTGTTCAGGTAGCCCATAACTATGTTTTTTACTTTGATTCAGTTAACTTTATGAAAAGTTTCTTAAAATCAATACATTTCATCTTAGCTTTGTATCATCATCAGCTTGACATTTAACCTCACAGCATAGCATCACAGCCAAAGGCAATTCATTAAAATAACAACACGGCAGCTGACAAATAATGCGCTGACTTAGGACAGATACAATTACAATGTATCTTTGTACCTTTTTTTTACAAATTAGATAATTTGCAACGTTTTTATAGCATTATCTATCATTGTTATCAGCCAATTATCCATCAGCATATGAACATATTCTTTATGAATATAAAATGTTATCAAAATAATGTCAGTGAGGAACCCCTATGGTACGGAATTAAGTGTCACTGGTAATAATTAAATCCCTCATATCAATTTAGAAAAAAGTGATTCCTAGTTGCTACTGTTAAAGCATAGTCTGACTGCAAGGGTTCTTAAATTTTTAGAGGTGGCCTTATAATGCAATACCAAAGCAGCTGTAATACATTTGGTTATATTCATTTTTTGGCGATTTTTACAATAAGCTTTGCCAAATTCTCCCATTGCCTTACAATCAATCATCTTCATTCTGGGACACAATATTAATATTTGACAACAATAATTAGTAGCCATGCAAATTGTTGACAACAGTGTGGCTGGATATTTTTTAGTAATCAGAGGTGTGAAAATTGAGAGATGATTGCCCATAATTCCTTGCATGTGCGGCTTCTAAGTGAATTTCTGGGTGATAATACCCTAAGTACCTGGTGAAAAAATGAATGAGGGAAACCCTAGCTTTGAGAATGAAGTTAATGAGTACTTAAAATGTGAGCTCATTTCAATGAAAGCTTCATCCAAACTACCCAGAATCTAAAGCACAGACATTTCATTACCAATTGGCTCCAGACAAAAACCTTGGTTGGACGGCTCTTTTTCATATCAAATTCTTCTGATATAATTGTACACTACTGACTATTATATTGTTCACATTTTTGCCTGCATGTTGGCAGAGTGATTTTAAAATTTACCTTATAAATATATGGAATATTGACTTGCATAGGCGATACAAATATTGATAACCTCTAAAATCTGGCTGATGAATGCTGTAATATTTGACAGTTTGGGACTCAATCATATTCATATCCTAAATATTGTTGAACAAATTGTAAATTTATGCTAAAGTCAATATTAAGAGAAATTTTGGGATATTAAATGGACATGATCGCCTGATTTTCAATTTATAGCCGGATTAATCAAGGATATACTAATTAATTGGTCAAATGTTTATACTCCTTAAAATACAAAATAAACTTTCAATGTTATGCTACCATACAAAAAGAAAATATCAAATATGAATTGCTATGCAGTCAATCTTCATATTTATTCTAGAGTCAACCAATTTCCCATGCAGCATGTTGACGATGGCACAATGGCACTATTTATTACGTTAGAAACCCAGCAGTGTCTTTCTAAGCATTATATTTTCTAAAACTTGTGTTCGAATGTCAAATGGTCCCAAAATAAAAGCCACTAACTGGATGTCATATAAGCGATTCATATTTGTGTGGTAGGAAAGGAAACACGTTGGCCAAAAGTTCATCCGTGTGGTTTGCTATTGTTTGCGTGTTTGGAATGAAAAGGTTCTAGCTGACCACTTTTGTGGCCGGCTGATTACCTATCTTTTAGATATTCCCACATCACATGTAACGATTAATCGTAATTCCTCCAATAGTTTTGATGAACATAATTATGAAAATTAATATCTATATATAATTTGTAACAGACCAATCTCGTTTAATTATCTTTCTATATTCAATACGCGGAGATTATTTATTATATTATTATATCTAGGATGATGATAAGTCTTTTCACATTGATGTCTCAGGCATATTGCATGCCTGTAATTGGCGTGATATACCTGGTCATAATTTGAATTTGACATGCAGGTTTGGACCTAAAGAAAAAAATAATTGCCTCAATAAACGGCGAAGTTTTCTGATTACCCATTTCTTTCCTCACTATAATTCTTATATAACACAATATGTCCAAAAATAGCAGTTAAATTGGTTGCCCACTTATTTCTTTGAGCTGCTGGCACCCTCTCCCCGCCGCAGTAACGGTTGAAATTTGAATATTCTTTGTAGATGTTGAGCACCTTTTTGACTACCAGTACTAGCAGGAACTAACCTACTGAAGGATTACAGTACTGTGACTGACAGTGACTGTATCCTGATGAGCCAAGCCATCCAAATAAAACTCTCAGTAAAATGTTTAGTTCAATTCAAACCCTCTCACAAATAAATCAAAGCAAAGGTATGAAAAGTCTTTTTCAGGAGTTTAAAAAGCTTAAAATGCCTATACTTCGGCTTGTTGAACTGACAATTTACCCCAACTGTAATTATGACTCGTCAGTTGGACAGGTAGCTGGAAAGGGCACCAAGTGCCATACTGGTAGTTTGACAAGTGTTTGACAGTGTTATGAGAATCGAGGGGGTCGGAAACTATTTTGGAAATTTAAGGCATTTCACTAATTTTTTTTAAATCAAATTGCTCCAACTCAGGATTCTCGCATTACTTTGAGAAAAAGTACCGCACCAAATTTGTTCAAAACGCCTGCGTCAACCAAAAGACCTTGAGCCAAAGCGTTCATTTACCTCTATCCCACTACATCTTTCAGATTTTCCTACCTTGCTCACCTAAAAATTTTAAAATATATTGAGCTTTTACAAGCCAAAATGCCCAATCATAAATCTTAACTGTTCGTTTTATTTTGAGCTATCAACATGTCACTCACCATTCCTCCGATGATTTCTCTGCTGATCAGCATTTAAATGTCCTCCATTTTCAGCCCTTTGACTATTCCCATGGCTCTTTGGAGATTGTTCTAAAGTGTCACTACCGTTTGCTATTGGAACCTGATTTTCCATGACTGTAGAAGTTGTTTCGCTATCACCGTCCTCTTCTAGATGTTGCGGTTTGTCTTGTTTTCTCCTTGGCATGTCTGACAGCCGATGATTGTGACTGTAGATGGTCGGCAGCAGTGAGAGTCGAGCGACAGCAGCAGCTCCCTGCTCCAACTGACTACAACGAAGGGGTGTGTCAGCGAGCATATGACCAAACTGTCTGTAAGCGCTGCTAGAAGATTTGACGCTTTATAATAGAGCAGCAAACCCAAATTACGCTGGCTTCCTTACGACTGATTCATATCAATTCCAACAATCACGGGTGTAATGTAACAAGGTGGAGAGGAGTCAGGTTTTATTCTCCTAGCCCTAGTTCCAAAATCAGCTAAGGCTAACACATTAGAACAGCCTAAATATTGTGCTTTCTTGATGCGTAGCGTTTAGCTCAATGACCAATCAGGTATTATTCTGTGATATTTATATTATCATAGAGCAATACCACCAATGAAGCTATATGTGCAAGATAAGCTCATTGGCTGTGCTTATCAATAATCTAACAACATCACAAAAAGGATTACAAGCCCACAAAATACATCACTAATGGGATAAATCGCTATATCAATGTAAATCAGCAGTAAAACATGGATTATCAAATCAATCACAATGGGAACACACATGATGACTTGACTATCAACCCAAAAATTAATAAGGTGGCAAAAAAAGTTATGTCATGCAAGCTAGTGAAAAATGATAAACTTACTGCCTATCTGATTCAGCATAGACAATGCTAGCGTAACGGGATTATGAACCTCACGCCATTATCATTATTGGAATTTGATCGGCTTGTGATTGCAGCTAAACATTCAAGGAAATTGCCGGTGCAAAGATGTAATACTGACAAGAAAAAGTACCGCTAACAGCAGGAAAAATGTGGATAGGAGAAAAATCAACAACAAAGAGCTCAATTTTCAGATGAGAAAAAAAACGAAAAATTATGAGAACCTATTGCAAAAATCATTATGCATGTGTAACAATGTTGACCGAGTGCATCATGGACGAAAGTTTTTTCATATCCATCGTTTTTTGAAACAACTTTCTCAAATCAAAAGTGCTAAATTTGGGTTTACCCTGTACCGATCTCTCAGAGTAGAAGCCTTCATTCTCAATTGCATTGTATAGAAAACTCATCGCATGATTGCCGTAGGCCAATATCAAACCTAAAAACTTCACAAAGCTTGTGTAAATAGAGGAAGACAACTCTTGTAAGCTTTTGTTTATGATCTACATTCAAATTGGGTCCGTCAGCACGAGCACCAGATAGGCTTGTTTGTAGAGGGGCCATGGATTAGCGGCAGGATTATCCTTTTACAATCTTAAATTGGCATAAATAGGTGTCAGCTGTCAGTGGCGTGCAAAGTCTCTATGGATTGAAAATGCAATGATTAATCTATGTGAAAAAAACTAAGCTGATGGTAGTAGAGTTTATGAATCGTATTTTTTCTCTTGAATCGCAATATGGAGATTCAAGTTTACCTACATTAGGTGTTGACTTGCTATGCGCGCTTACAACAACCAAATCGGAGCAATGGCGGACACTCCAAAATGTGAATGCTTAGGTAGAGGTGATCTTTGCGTGTACATCCACTAGGACGATGACAATACCTGGTGAACTGCTCTCAGCCCTACCGGGTTCAGGAAGAAGTCATTCTCCTCCTTCAACAAGATACAAGATATTGACCTCAGCCTACACGAAAGAATGAGATAAAAAGACTGAAAACAATTTATATCGATTTTAAATATTGTCCCTGGGACTTTCCAGCTGCAAAAATACTCTATCATCCATGAATCATTCTTCAAAGTAGCTATGAAACCTCGATTATTTAACTTCAAAATTATGGAACTGAAGTTATAGGTTATGAGGTTTTTCCTGAGTAATGATTGTGTTTACTCTTTTGGTTACGGTTGGCGACGAAAGCGACCACGCATTTAATATTCACCGACTTCAACCAACAAGCCACTTCCATATTTCATCATAGCAATGAGTAACCTGAGTAAATAGTACATCTTCGCACCTGACTACAATTCAAAATCAGAAACTTGATCCCCAAAATATTTACCATTCATAAAAAATCATATCGACATTAATTCGATTTTGGTGCAGTGCTGAGAAATTGAGAAAATATGTATAGAGGATTATGATATCCCAAAATCATAATAGAGATGGCTTTTTATTTCACAAAGATGATGTGAGAGATATCTTTGATGGTTCAAAGAATTAAATAATAACAAAATTACAACATAACAATTCTTTTATGATTAGCGATTGAACGATAATTATATCAATGCCTCTCAAACATCAACAATTGTAACACAAGTCAAAGAATATACACAAAGCAAAATTACATAGCCGAGTGTATATCCTGCTGTAAGCCGCCCAATCAGTAATTGATCTGAATTTCAAATTTAGAATTTAATTGAAAAGAAGCTGGATGGTGGTTTTCCTTGCAACTGCCAATGTCTCATTGGAATCCAGTAACACGTTCTCGGTCTGAAATCAGTTAAAATAGGTAAAATCACAGAATCCGACGTCAATCAGCTTATTGCCCTGTACTGCCGATTTTGGGGAATAATCTGCAGCTTTGGGCTGTTGGTGTCATTGAAAACTACCTGGTTATGTAAGCCTGTTGTTCACAAGCGCATGCTGATGACCCTCCCTTCAATGAGTGTTTTACAGGAACACGAAGTTTAAAACTTGAGGCAAAGTTATATGAAGTTCTTGCGGTTTAGAGGTTTAGAGGACTGGAAGGTTTTGACGTTTTGTTATCCGGGGGTTTCCAGATGCAACAGTTACGGATGTGCTTTGTCTTGTGCCTGGATACCTGCTAACCTGTCTATGAACGCCGCTATGTTTACTTGTTTGATAGCATAAGTAATGCTCATTACAGTTTATAGGCATTATGCAGGTGTTTTCTTAAAAAAAACTTAAGGCAGTTGTGGCTATTAACTAAGTGTCAAAATATTCATAAATATAGACAATAAATTTTAACTTGAATAGTTTCAAATGTAATCAGCATAATTTGGATTATGATGTGTTCACTGACTGGAGAGCTCATCATAATTTTGGAGGTTGTTTGTGTCTGTCAAGTGGCAATAATTCAACTCAACAGGTTCCAGGTGGGTCTTGGTAACCAAAAAACTTTCCCTCAATGTCAGTTGTGGTCTATGGTTGGTCGAAAATTAACAAGTATCTTGAGATTCTTCAATCTTGCTAAAATAAAAAAATATCACCCATTATATTCATATTCGGGTGATTGAAATGTATGAATTTTCTATTGATCTGGTTTCGGTGGTTTTCCTGATACTTTGCACAAAAGCTTATAGATATTATAGTGACTGATATGAGTGGGAAGTCGTCTGCAGTGAAAAGAACATTATCAGGACAACCATATTCCACGATTCCATAGAGTGAGACCATTCTAAGTGAATCATCTGATATTGCAGCCTCCAATAATGTCCACATTATTGTCTGATGCGTCGATATGGAATGTAATTCTCGAAGACGCTAAATTCTGCTATAAGGACGGATAAAAAGGAATGCTTGTAATGAAAGAAATATAATATTTAGTAAAAGGAACAAGGGAACAGCTAGATAGACCATGGACTATAATATTGACAGCATGTCCACATTATTGACAGATACATCATGGATGCAGAATGTAAATATGCAACATGGTGGTCTCGAAGATGTATTACCTTTCTCCCATTATAGCAAAAATAAGCAAAAACACCACATCTGGCACAATTTTTCCTTGGCAACAACCTTGGAGGGTGACACCCAGGCTTTTCTTAAATATCTGATCAGCTGATCGATACGTGACTTGACATTTGGCAAGCCAAAAAATAGGTTGCCTGTTCAATAATTGGCGGCCTATTTTGGGACCATGAGCCCTAGCAGTTATTTTGGGATAGTAATGGTGCGCTTGTACTAATATTATGGCATCGGGGTGGCAGTTATAACAGTTGTAACATTTTTTCATAATCTTATCAGATATTCACAAAATAGCAATAACTATTGCAGGGATTTAGGTAATGGGTCTGCATAGTTGCAATTACGTATATATTGTACACATTTATACCGCTGGCATATTATTTCTTAGAATTACATATTGTCCAGGCTTTAAATCTCAGTGCATGATGTAATTTCTGATGTATAAAATGATAATGTTACCTACCAACAACCACCCTGAATGTTGTGCACCAGAATTATCTATCCCAATTACCAGGCGTCCATAATGGGCTTCCTACCAAGCTAGTAACTTTATATCTTCAGTTAATTATTAATTATAGCAGTTCGTTAAGTCGTAATTCTAAAATAATATACAAATTGCAGCCACATATAGATTATGCTTTTTTTACAGAGGCTTTACAGCGAGGATAATTTGTATTCGATATCCCATTGACAGCCTCTTATTATAATTTCATAAAATTTGATATGTTGAGTCAATTATTTCCACAATGAGCATTTCTAAGCCTCCGAGCAATACATTTTAGACGGGCACCTGATTAAATAACACAAAATGATGCACTGAGCACAATCCGGCCAATATCATATGACTTTGAGTGCATCAGTGTTAAAATTCGATTTAATATTCTGATTAGTAATATGGTAAATCATATACCCCATGCAGTCTTGTTTAAATTACAAGTTTCTGAAATTTGTTTTAAAATAAAATTGTGATTACGACAATGCGCTCATGTCATTTACATAACTAGAAAACTAATTCACATTTAGACCGTATTTATTTCAAGCTATTTCTGGTCAGGTTTCAAAGAAGAAGATTTGACAAACAAAACATTTTTTCCATAGCGATCTTGTTTTGGTCTGTGGGCATGATGTGTGACGACTGTAAGCTCTTCTATTTTGGCTGCAGGTCCGTAGTTCTAGGGGGAGGCAGGGACGCTCTGATTCCCCTGGAATGCTGAATAGAGCGGCTTAAAAATGCTATAATTGAATATTCCATGTAAGATTCAGCTCATTTGGGACTTCCATTTGATATTTCTGTCATTAAAATCCTTTTGAGGCTGGGGACTGGGGACTCAGCAGGAGGAGCTTACAATATTCAACCAGGATTTTCGCTTCCCCTACCATTTCTATTTTTCTTAAACTACGGCCCTGTAATGACAAGGTGAAATTGTGTCTGGTCCAGTTGTAGTCAAAGATACGCTGTCTGATGCTGCGGTTTGTAAAGTTGCCGAGGATAGCCAGGAATTTTCTCTTGGCCGTTGTTATTCTTTGTTTGCCTTCAAACCAAGGATGAAATCTGAGGTTTCTGGGTCTGATAAGTTTATTAGTTATGTTGTGAATTTATTCTGGTTGAGCCACAATTTCCTGAGGCTGACCTATTTAATGCATCAAATTTTGCTTCAACCTCGCCAACGGATCAAAATGACAATGGGGTGTCACAACATCATAACATGGAGGAATTTAGTTTATCGAATACTTTGAAAGCTGAAAACAAACTAGGTTTTAAACCATTTTCATCAAAGATATAGAGGCCAGACGGTAGGATGTTGGTTGGTTACTGACTGGCATTACCAGAAAACGTGGCACCAAATATCACAATTTTTTTGACAATGACATCTTTCATATTTCATAACCGTTTGATTTTGGCACCACAGATACATTATTATATCTAATTATAATGATAGCTGAGGTTTAATGTCACACCGATGATGGCAAGCTAATACTATTCACCAGCGGTTGTTACCATTGCAAATTAACATTGAAGCTACTGCTTTGGTTTCAATGAATATAAAGCGACGCCCTGCAGTAGTGTAGTCTCTATACATAGAAATAACACACCAACACAATGAGGATAAGTCAAGAAGTCAAATAGGCCATCACCAGCAACCAGCGGCATTTCAGAAAAAATTGTTATTAGGCACATAAACAATTCGCTCGGCTCGCATGTGGTAAGGATTATGTGCAAGATAGTTATATTGGTAATAGACCTAACTGTCCAAACATTTAGGAAATAAAAGCATATAAAACATTTTTAATCACCTGATCAAAAATGCCACTTGGTTATACATAAAAAGAAACCAATAAAGTGATGTGGCGGCGTCCACTGTCGCCCCATGCTCCCAGGCTCCAGACCTCAAATACAATCAAGTGGATAAGATTAAAAATATGTATGAAATTTTGCGAGACACCACTGGCTCACCACACCAAATTAAAGGAAAGGTGTAGAGCTTAAGCCCTGGAAGGTCACTGACATCCTCCCTGCTAACGCATACATTGTAGACCTAAATTGATGGTTCCGCCGGTATTTTAGTTCCCTCATACATATTGCATTACATTTTTTGGGCTAGCAACTAAACATCTGCATCTTGTGATATCGGCACAAAGCACAGATTTTTGGTTGCTCCCAATGATAGCTTATATATATCCAAACTCGGACGGAGAAAAACCTGTTCGCAAAGTAGGCAGTGTATATACACCCTTAGTTGATGTTGTCTATGACTTTCTAAGAAATCAGGCTGAACTGATCTGTGATGTTTTATAATTGTAGTAATTATGACTGGCTATGCTAATACACTTGCAGCTAAAATTGGTAATGGCTATTCACAGAAAAGAAAACCAAATTTCCAAACGCATGTGAGTGTTTTTATAAAATATGACACTCTTGCAATATATTTATTTGCATCATAATAAAATACCCCTCTTCAATTTTTGATTCATCTGCCAAATTGAGTCATTTCGAAATTATGAAATCAGAACCTTTCAAGTTTTCAAATTAAAATAGTGGGTGTTAACTGAATGAGGCCATTATCTGGGCTATCTGCCAATTAGAACTGTTTTCTTAGCTCTGCTGGCTTACTAGCTAGGCTTAGAGAATTAATAAATAATACAAACCAAAATATAATATATTGATAAGAATCAGCTGTTCATAAATATTATTCCACAACAGCATCTTAGAGAAGATTGTTTCATTAAAAGATCAGAGATATTATTTGCCATCACCAAACTATTTTAATATGGAGGTAATTATGGCTTTTAACAGGCTTTCTGCACTCAAAGACATCCTAAGTCAACAGATAAGAATTTCTAACACAATGTTTGAAATGTCATCAAAATCAATTTATTAATCTTTTTACTGACAATAGGTCGATCCAATAAATCCGGCTTTGTTTGGACTTCCCAATGTTTCTCAATGGCCATCAACGCCTATAATTAGACCAAATATTATGCTTTGCAATTGTACACTTTATTTTGATCTCCATTCTAGACTCAACTGATTGCAATCAGATGCGTTGATGCAGTACCATGACCTTTACTACTTTGAAATATTATGGCAAGACATAGCCCATACCAGTCAGACCATATAAAAGTGTTACATTGAACTCCAAGGCAAAATTTA
Organism: Membranipora membranacea; assembly: GCA_914767715.1. Classification (NCBI taxonomy): domain Eukaryota; kingdom Metazoa; phylum Bryozoa; class Gymnolaemata; order Cheilostomatida; family Membraniporidae; genus Membranipora; species Membranipora membranacea. The sequence goes on from OU612068.1 coordinate 17,428,921, forward strand.
ATTCAGTGGTGTGTTAGCAAAGTTCTCTGATAGATCTTCTTCTTGATGTTACATGTGGCCTACCTAAATTGTTTTGATTTCAGTAAGAAAACTGATTTCAGATGGTTGACATTTGCGTTTGCATCAATTTATAATCATTGTGTCCCAGACACCCAGATGCAACAGAGTGTGAAAATCTGCCGTTGCCTTATCAGATCAAAGATGAATGCACGCACAGGTTTAGATTCGTCCCTTATATTGTGCATTACATCAAACTTATCCATGTTCCTCAACCATTGAGTTTCCCTTGCCTCATCCAACAAATTGGCAGTGATTTCCGAAACACAAGTAAACAATCTTTCTACAACAATCAAATAAAGTACATTTGGCAGATAATTCAGAAAGAAAGTAGGCCTACCCAAATAATCTGCCAATAAAATCTTACTACTTTTACACCGCAAGAAATTCCAATGCATTGGCTAGAAAATTGTTAAGGCATATTTGCAGAATATCTTGTTTCTGTATTTCTCATCCAGACTATTCATCATACAGATGTTTCCAGTAGTTTTATCAGGTGAATGAAGGCCAAGTCTGAGAGGTGGTAAAAATCCACCACAAGCAATTCCAGCACACCAGGAACTTGACGGATTTTCCCACAATTTTCAATCGTCAATGTTTTCTTTTGTAGTTGAACTCTTGTTTAAAAATGCTTGATTATTTCGCTTCATTTTAATTGTGGTTTCATCGAACCGCAAATTTCGGGAGTCATAATGCAAACATGACCTTTATTTCACCTTTATTTCACCCATCACACCATTTTCCAATTATATAAAGTATATGACGCCGTATTACCAGGATCAAGTAATACAACAGCAAAAAAAGAACCTGCAAACTTGTCAACCAGAAAAATGTCTTTGCCAAAAAGCCTCTCTTTTTGCATTCTCCAAAGCGGTTTCTTGTTGTTGGCGAACAATAGGGAAATGACCTGGATTACAGGGGCTGAATTTTATGAATAAGAAAACAACTATGTCTGAGATGTAATCTTCAGCGGCAATTATAGAGTCCTGTGAGACGGGTTGCCCACACAAGGCGAATATAACCTTAGCATCTACATCTCACCTTAACCGCAAAATGACGGCACAAATTTTATCTAGAAGCACCTATTCGCTCAAAAAATCAATTTATGGTGTGAATATCTCTATCTATTAGTTACTTGAGAGTCATTTTAAATAAAGTAGAACAAATATATTTTTGGGGGTTTGGGAATATCATCTAGTGATGAATGCCTGTGGAAGTTATGTTTGAGCAAAGTGCAAACCGCGGGTCATTATACCACAATGGGATTATACGGAGGTCATACATAATAATATTAGACAATCGAACCTGTAGCAGAGAAGGTAAATTTTTTTTTAATTTGTGAGAAATTCCTGACAACATGCAAATTCAATTTATCGGTGTATGAATTTAGCTGTGAATTTATCAACACCTACATGTCACTAAAATTAGTGTTACCAACCACAAACTCCGACGTCAATTCACCGATTTTTCATGATCCCAAATTATAATTCTGTCTGTAAAGAAATGGACATTAAAGGTTAACTTTTGGTCACTCAAACAGTTTGAAAAAATGCATGATGCAACCAACAACTTAATAGACCAACACCAGTTCCATCTCTTTGCAGCCACTTCTCTATTCCATTTCCTTCTGATGGATAGTACATATGGATCATGAAAATATGGTAAACAGAAGTCAAAGATTGTGGTTGGTAGTAATAATTTTGGTGACATACAAGTGTTGATATGTTACCCAAAAAAAATCAAAAATATTTCCATCACAGGAGCGGTAACCAGCCCTGTGGTTCATCGCGTTATTCATGGTTATAAATGAGCCATTGCCTTGACAACTTTCAATTTCAATTTTCAAAACCAAACAGCCTGATCAATATAAAATATACCACAAAATTATATTTTCATCATGACGGTTGATAACTTAGACCAAATTTCCCACGCTTTGGTGAAATAACACCACGCCATATGTGACCTGACTAAACCACAAAACTGAATAAAAAAAAGGAAAATAAAAATGATGTAAATACCACCCTCCTTAATAACATTAATTTTAATCAAAATTATTACGCTATGGAATACTTTTTGTTATTGATGTTACTTTGAGTGGCATTGTACAGGCACTTTCAAAGAAATAAGGGAACTATAACACTTGTCTCTCTGAGCATTCAATTTAAACTAGAAGGCTGTTATGGAAAAATTCATGTCACAATTCTTGGCAATCGCGGCTCAAAATACTCCGCTTACGCTTGAACTTGTCGCCAAATGGTATTGTGCATAATAAATTTGCAACTTAGCTCAATTGTAAAGCACTTTGTACAAAGAGACACTGGAAATGCTTATCGATAATTGATCAAGTGGACAGGGGAGAGCAACTCCACAAATCTCTACTTCTCCGAATTTCTCAATACTCTCGCCTGCCAACATGTGGTATGCAGATGATAAGATCATGAATATTATGGTTATTTTTTATGACCCAGTGTTGGGCAATGAAATTTTGGGTGAACAACATCTGATTAAATAAATATCCGTGGTGGCCCTATCCTTTGTTTTTTGGAGGATTAGTGAAGATTAGTGTTTGATTGTCATGTTTTTACGCCCATATCTTTTGTTTTTAGGCCAATTTGAACCATGTTACAGAATAATCTGTTGACATGTAAAAATATTTGATACATGTACATAATGTATAATCCGTGGTTTGCTATCCCTGACAAAACAGCAACACCCAACGTGGACAATCACTAATAAAACTATTACATTTCATGGTTGCAAATACATAAATGAAGAAATAGGTACAAGTGGTTACTGGTTTGATGAAGTTGAACCATGACCGCTGATGACTTGTAGAGGTGGTATTGCATCTGTTGCATAATCAATCAAAATACAGTAGCTCATTTCTGATATCATGATACGTCCATGACGGCATTTGGCTAATAATAGTATTTTTGGTAAGAGCTGAATCTTGATTGGCTCTATCCACGCATTTCTGGCTTGGAAATTCAAAACAGTGTCAAAGTTTGAAAGTCCAGTAACAGTGCGACAGATAACAGTAGCCTGTATCACTAATGATGTTAATTAAATACATTTAGGACCGGTAAAAAAATAATAGAGATAAAAAAGGGGATTACATTCAATTATATCCCGAATGATTTTTATTTTCTACCTAACCTTGAGCAAAAAGGGGGGCCAATATACTCGCAGGAATATGGGTAGGATAGCCCACACAGTAGACAGACGATCGAAAGTCATTGATACAAAACTCGTTCACAGGGCTAAACCTTTGATAGGATTCCCACTTCCTTAGTTACTTGAATAAATACCATCAGAAGTTTAATCATAACACTCGATTAGAATTCTCTTCTATTAATGAAGGATCGTGCACTTTAATTTTGGAACCTGAATACATCAGTACCATAGAACATCCGCTGTCTAAAGTTTTACGACCGCTATGAATAATATTTGCTTGTCTGCTTTGTCTTTAGGTGTGGCTGGTGAAAGATGCTGAGGGTCCTGGATTTGGGCTGCTCTGTCGTGCTAACAAGTACCATCCTTTTGTCCGAGTTCCAAATTGTTTCAAAGTTTGTTAGAAGAGACCGGATTGAAAGTATGCCTGCTACTTTTGGCCCCAAGGTGTGTCAGGGTTATATCTGGCCCAAAGTTTGTTTGCCTTGGTAGCAGTATAGTACCTTAAGGAGTAAAGTATTTGAAGGAGGGGAAGTTGGCCATTTGCACTTGCTCGATATAGCTAGATTCAGGGCTAGCTAACATTAACTCAACCTCATTACTTCATATAGACTGCCACATTAGCTAGCCAATATTTAGTGTTAGCTTAATTTTAGTCATCGCCAAACTAGCTAAACTAGACTCTAGTTTAAACTTACTCCAATAGGGTAATACAGAAAAAGTACGTTAGTCGATAATAATATCTATTTCCTTATATATCATATATCCAGAAACTATATGTTAGACCCTAAACTTTCCTTGTCTTACACCAAACCCTGCGGTTTTATTTATGGTTATAAAACTAACCAATTTTCAGGCGACTGATTGAAAGTCACCGATAGTTTTGAGCCTGGTGAATAAATTTAATTTACATGACTTACGTTCTCTTACCCCAACACAAGTCTAAAAATATATTTCCGTTATGAGTCTGCCTCACATTTATAATTTGAATCTGATTCTCCGGGCAATTCACAACAATGTGGTACCTATACATGCGCCTCCACTATACTTGGTGGGAAAATTAGGACTTCAAGTACTAGCATCACATTAGTTCCATTTAAGTATTTTTTATAAGTTCCACAACTTATTTTCTTGGCTAGTTGATCACATTGCGCCAAGAACCTTGAAAACAAGACACAATTAAAGTGTCAAAATTTAGCACATAAATTTGAGTTTCACAGACTTGTGGTTTTATATCAAATAATGTATAATAGCTTTGAATAGGGAGTGGGTAGTTAAGATTTTGGAATTTTTAAACATAAGCTGGCCTGGAGAGTTGTGACCATGCAAAATGAAATTTGGCTGAACAATATAATGAATATTAAAATTCCTCGTAACATCATGGTCGTATAAATTCTAAGTTACCATCCAAAAATTGCAATAATTAGTATTAAAAAAATGTAACCACACAAGCAGTGGAACAATGACAAAGCAAGAAATGTGGAAGTCCCAGCATACTTGAGAGTGTTGCCAGTAAAATGGTTGCCAGTCATATCAAGTCGATGCACAGCGAGGCCGCATGAAGAGGCATAAAGCAGTAGTATGTTTTTTCTCTGATAACATACAAGCTGCCAGTAAATGGGCTGAATAAATAAATCTCAAACCAATATCTTCACGACGACGAAAAAGAGACAAATATATCACAAATTAAAATTGATCAATTACCTTACTTTCATTCAATTTAAAATATGGCTAAGTGTAGATGTAAGAGTGGTGATCCAACACACCCTCTTTTTAATCACATTTTCAGAAATCAATGTAGAACATCTTCTCCCAACACTATTTTTAGATCGAAACTATGTAGGTCCTAAAAGCGTGTCAAATGAATTTCCCCTTTTTATATGACTCATTTTAATAATCTCCGCTCTTAGTCATTTTTTTCCCCAAAATTGTAAGCATTCACTTTTATCAACACTATGATATCGGATGTAACGATAAAATTTTGGTAATTATAAATTAAAGTAGCTTGCATCTGTTGAGGTTTCAATTTTGAGGTTTTGATTATGTGGGTTAAGGAGATGGAATAGCTTATTAAAAGTTAGGGTGAGGCCACGTTAACAGCATATTATTTTCTCATGCTCCAATCAGAACTTTGGCGCTTAATCCATCACTATTAGCGGAATATCGAGGGTTGTATGATCGGGTCAAGGCGATACCAATAACGTAACTTGTTTTTTGATCTTTGATCAAAAAATCCCCAAATTTCACCTCAAATATCAATATAATAATTCCACTATATATCAAGAGCTAAACACACAAATGTGACATTTACATTTATTTAATTAAATCTAGTGGTTTCTGAATTGGATGCGTAATCCTGTGTGAACCAATGAATGTTTTATATGGGTTTGGAGAGTAAAATCAAACTTCAGAAGAGACTGGCTATGAGACGGGGTTGAGCGAATTCACAGAGGATGTGTAAATAAATAAAAAAGATCTTGAGACATTTTGTCTCAAACTTTATTGGGAATCACTCCAAAGATAGCTCAAGGATCTAGCATTAAAAATTATCATTAGAAAACAATCGGTCATCCAAATTGATACCTTATGAAGTTTCACACATTTTCTTCATGTTTTCATTGGTACTTAGTCTATAAACTCTGGGAAGGATATGAATATTGTCACCTTTATAAGTATTGATCATGTAAATAAAATGCAAAATATGTGTTTACTAAAAATGTATCAACTCGTATGAAAGTCTAACCAAAGTTCTTAATAATCTACCACAAAATGTTTGCCGACGTCTTAAGTTTTAAATATTATAAGAGGACATGATCTTGAATATAAGTGGTGTTAGAAAAAGGATGAGTTTGAAATAATGAGTAACGCAATAACTTTCACAACTGGGCGGACTTATTTGTATGTGTGTTTTTTAAAGTGTGTTCATCTTATTAAAAAGGCAAAATCACTTTTGTTTGCATGATGGCTTGTTTCGTTTTTCAGAAGTGGATTTTGTTGGCAAATTAGCCATATTGCAATATCATTTTAAATTTTGACACTTGGATCTTACATCAATGGAGAACCATAAATGTGCTGTGTAGTCTGCAGTGTCACTGAATAGTTACATATGTACAGATGACCCTGTAAACTCGAGTAGACATAGAGTAGACATAGCCTCGAGAACTTTTATTTCTAATTTCAATAATTTTGGAAACCCAAAATGTGTCATTCTTCCTGGCCTTGGATTTTCGGTTATGAGACTATATTGACATTAATTTATGCTCTATGTTATCACTCAGCGGTCAGTTTTGCACCTGCAATATGTTGCTCAATATTATGCAAAAGCTAATAATATCACCAGATTTAAATTTCATATTCTAAAATAACATTTTCAATTGCAACAAACAAATGAATCTACATTTTTTGTTGCAAACAAAGTATAACATATATTATATCATTGTGTCGGAAAGTAGTACTTACAGGCGACAAGACTTTTGTGGTTTTATCCATTAAGATTCAGTCACAACAATAAGTCATTAGGCTCTCACAATCGGCTGTCGATATTCACACTGTTGCTCAAAAATAAAGTCTTGTATATTATGTCGTGTGTATAGCAAAGCACCAGATCATCAAAAAATGCCAGATAGCTTGTCCAGGGTACTACAACATAGTGATGCAATTGGGGTAAATCACCATCCAATTGCTTTAAAAATTTAACCGATACGATCTTCGTCAGTTCAGAAATGACATCTAGTTTCATTCCATTCATCTTAAATTATTCTTCAGTGGAGAGAGAAATTGTGACTCATTTTGTTCAATATGTTGTCGAGGACTTTAAAAATAGTATACACATTTCGGGCTGATGTTGATTTCCTACATTTTAACTTAATATTAGCAATCAGTACATTGATACTGCATAATCCTAGGTCACATACTCGCCCCTTCCCTATTACCAAAACTCCCTCTCTGCTAGTACCAGTGATTTTGGAAGAAAGTCCCTGACATTACATAGTATATGTTGTGAGCGAAACACAGAAGTTGTCTGCTCATGACACCCTGCGACTGGAGTATCGGTGCGGAAGCTCCGAAATCTGTTTGTTATATTGAAACAGGACACAGTAGTTTTTCAAGAATCTAATCAATAGCGAGGAGTATATTGCAGCTTTTTGCTTTATTCAATTGGACATACTGCTCTGAAGATTAATTTGGCAAAAAGCTGGAAAGACTAGAATTTTAGATCAGTAGATCCTTGACTAAATTCTGGAATAGTTTAGATCCTCGGTGTGATATGAGGGTTATTTGTACTGTGGTTACCTGGTCATTGACAAATATGGTTGGGCTACTCGCGATCAGTGACAAGTTAGTGAGTCACCAGCGCATTCCGCTTTTAAATTAATTAAATAATTTAATGATGTGACTCGCTGTCTCAAAAAACAAAATTACTAAGAATTATTGGAGCGGTTTTGTTGCCAATAATTTGGTGGGCATGATATGGCTGGTTATTTCGTGGCAAGTCTCAAACCAAGTTATTAAGAATTATTGGAAGTGAGCACCCAAGATAGACTCATTATGGCCATCAACTTGGTGAGCACCTTACCAAACCAATGGGCTAGGTGAGTTATCCAGCAATTATGAAGAGACAGAGCAAGATTTGAGGTAGTTTGAGCGACCCACACTCTTGCTCCTCGCCCACCCAGCCGGTTTGGTGATAAGGTATGTTATGTGACAGGTCAAGACAACAACATAATAAGTCTGTAGAACCAGACACCTCCATGTTTTGTGTGATTAATTTGACCAATTTCTCACCAGGCCTGAACATAAATTTAATGATATAAGAAAGAATAAAATGGATTAATATGTTGATGGTTTTATAATTACCTTTAAGTCGGGAGGTACAAACCAGTGAAATTTATTGCTCCTGTACTGTGGTTGTCACAAGAATGTCCCAGAAAACATGATACAGATTGTAATTGATTATGATCAAATTGATCGATTGCCTGGGTCTAGTCTCTCTCAAACATGTAAACAAACTTTTAAAACCTACCGCAGAAAACTTTACGTTATCTAATGTCTTGCATGAAACCTCAAACCCATCAGTGTTACTGTGATGTGGCGGCCCTCCATCAGATTGAGGTGAAAACGCCAGAGAAATTTAATACAGAAATTATAATAAATGCAATAACACATTAATAATTTGTGGTATTTCCAGGGCTGTACAGGATGTTATCTTATGAAAATGAAAAAGCCAAAATGTTCAAACTTAACCACCCAAATATCATTTTTCTACCAAATTTAAGAGGCTTCTTGATTATTTGAAAATATTAATTGGTGGTAAGAGTGTGGTCACTGGGAGGAGCTGGTAAGATATTATCTTCATAATCACAACTTTACTGTTAGTAGCCTTCCCTTCCTATTGACATCAATGATGTTATAGAATTTAGATTGATCAGATAAGGTTTTTGAGATGACACAGTTTAATACATAAGACTAGCATTGGCATGGATGAACAGGAAATAGAAAGAAAACAAAAAGCATTTTACCCATAAACCTCAGTAGGGGAAACGCATCATCTTTGGGTAGCTAATGAGCAAACACGATAAGTCTGATATGGTGAGCATAAGAAAACAGATGTGTTCTATCAGTAATAATCGAACATTCTCTAGAGTGGCTACCACCTGTTCTCTGGAGATGTCTCATACTTTTAACATTCCCCGGTCCCCACTCAAGATAACACAAAACAAGATAATCAACTTCACAACCTTAAGCGGCTGCAGAAATCTCATTTTGAGATGCTATGACTTATCCTGATTTGAATCTTCCCACGCTCACCCTCAGGAAATAGGCAATACCTATCATGGAAACATTGATGCTACTGTGCTTCATAACTTATGACCTTTAATATACATCTACAGTATGGGCCTATCCACCAAAACCAAGCAAATCCTCATTTCCTTTATTACCTTGGAAGAAGACATAGTGGTTATTATATTGTAACAGAATCAGACCATTGTTAATTTTTGGCGGTCAATTTCAATTCAAAGCCGACTTCACAGCTACTTGACACCAGAAACTACGAGACGAGCCTTTAGACCATTACTTTTTTGTATTGAATCATAAGTATGACGTTGCAGCCCTAAAGCCTGCATTCATGCAATCAACAAGCTGACTATGCTTGGCTGTTTTGGCGGATCAGTTTCTAGCTAGTAATCAACAATGACATCAATTTGGCGTGACAAACAACTGAAACACCCGTACTATATTCTCATTGTCCATAGTTAAAACTGAAAAGGGAATCAGATCTGTGTTTTCTACCGCTGCTAAATACTTTGGTGAGCACGCTTGGGACCTCCAGGACTGCCCTAATGGAGCTTTCGGGAGGTATTTGGCTGCTCGCCTTTGGGAGCTTGGTGTCCAGTGATCGATGGAAGTCGGGCTGGCTGCTGTGTGTCTCCGCTCTCTGGTCTGATGAACAGTTTGAAGGGCTGCCACAACTACAGTTTCAAACTATCCGACTAGTCCCTTTGTGTAGTTCCATTTTGCACCTCATCAAGCTGCTTATATCAGATGTAATTTCGACGCACTTTTCCTTCCTCCAGATCTAGGTTATGCCAGAGTTGTCTATCAATGCAATGAGAGAGAGAAACTCCCAATTTGAAAAATCCCCAGTGAGAGACTATGGTCTTTGTAGATTTTAGGTGTTCACAAAGCTTTTGAACTATTGCACTAAGTATATCTGAATGTGGGAAAGCATAATCGATAATAAAAGGCTCGTTTCTTTTAATAATAGGAAGTTGCCTTCCTGAGGGCAAGGCGATATGATATATGTGTGCAATAGTTCATATTTTAGGTCAGGATAACCCATGATCAGGATAGGGGAAATTAATTTAAATAGAACATATAATCTACTCACTTGCTTCTAATCACTATATTCCTTCTCCCAATAGTTTTAGTACACTGTCTGAACAATGTTGATGTTTTTTGCTTGTCGTTATTAATCTTGATATTGATTTTATTTTAGAAAACAACATTAAAACAATTCAATATTACTACGTCACCTCACCTCACTGCATATGGTGTTCTCCCTAGGTTTATTATTAAGTCTATGGATAGAGCAGCTTATTACCATTCGATCTTTAACTATATATCATAATTATATTGCATGCCTTTTGTAATCATCCAGTCATGATCAAGCATACATTTTTGTAGTTCTCACTTTGAAAAAAAGATAAATGATGCTATTTCTTTTAGTACCCCTTTTTACAATATTATTGTCCAATCTTTTTCTCTGCCTCTCTGCCTCCCTGCTCTGTGTAGATGAAATTGATTTATTGAAGGAGTTATCTATTCATTCATAGAAGGAGGACAACTATAAATCATTTACCTGCATTTAATTGGGTTTTAACTCACAGAAATATTGTGCTGAGGATTATGATTGGTCTAGTAAACAGATGATTGGCCAATGAACATTGGGATGAGTAAAACAGTAAAGCCAATATTCTTGCTTAGCCAAAGTTATGGGCGTTTGAATTAAGCCCGTAGTTTATAAAAACACTTAGGCTATGTCATTTTCAAGCATTTTTTTCTTGACTCATGGTAAGTTTGGCAAGTTTCAAACTCTTTGCAGCACTGGCTTTCAACAAGCCACACTTCTTGTTTTCAAGCATGTAGTGGTGTAATTAAGGAGTTGGTTGATTATTGACTAACAAACCTACTCCCAAACCATTGTGCATTAATTCAATGAAGAGGGAGTTCATTGATTAATTATAATTATTTATATATGTCCCATTTTTCTCTCTGATGATGAATTTGATGTTTTTCAATCATTTGTTTCTTTGTGACATGTTGACTATTATTTATATGCCCATCCACAGTCAGTGATCTCCCCACAACAGAATGAAATGACCAGCTGCCAGCTAAGAACCCTTCCATGATGGTGTAGCACGACAGGAGAATGGTTGTCTGTCACTACCATCTATCAATTGAATGAATGACCATGCTGCATTTGCCCCCGGGACTTACATGCCTTACTGGTGGTTGATACTGGACATTGGCTAAGTAAAGGCATGTAAGTCCAAGGGTCCCATGCATGCGGCCCAGTGAGTGAACTCTGAGTTATGTGAGGAGCATGGGCCCCTGGGACTTACATGTCTTTACTTTGCCAATCAATGTCCACTATCAACCACCGGTTGATAGTGGACATTGGCAAAGTAAAGACATGTAAGTCCCAGGGGCCCATGGTGAGGAGGTAGGTGGTACTGCTTGTTCACTCAGTGCGGCAAATGTCACAGATAACTCTGGCAGCACTGTACTGATTGAATCTGGTTATCTGCTGTTTGAGTGAGGGAGTCCCAAGCACATGAGGCATACTTTAGAACCGGCCTCACTACCAGTTGTTTGTAGGCAGTTGAACTCCTTGGTTGAACAAATGTTTTATGATGTAGTCAGAACATTGCGATTGATGAAGGCTAGGGTAGCATCGGCCACTGCTGTTATATTAGAAATGTGTTTTTGCCATGTTAGTGTAGAACCATCATGAATTTCAAGATACTCAATGCAGTTGTGAGGGAGGGAGGGAGGGAGGAAGGAAATATTTTTACTTCTTTAGCGCAGTGCACTACACTTTTGTAGTTTGTCAAGCTTCATTATCCCTAATTTGAAGATGCATTTTGGATTATGCACACTACGGCTTCTATCACCCATCGCTTCAGCAATGTTTGGCTGCTTTTTATCCAGGCAAGCACATATTACAAAACAAGACATTCCTGGCGGGTTCTGTATGTAGGCTCTGAGATCACAGTCAGTGCATCATCAATATGTAAATTTCTAAATGTTTGCTTTGCAATCTCATATGTGAGCCTGTTTGTGGTATAGGGATAGTAAACCCAGGTAACCTGAAGTTCTCTCCTCTTTGCTGCTGCCGATATGTTGAGATATGTGGTAGTTTCTTAGCCTATATGAAAACACCAGTTAAAGTTAAATGCTGTTTGTTAGGTGCTTTTACTTAGCGTGTGTGAGGTATTATGTGGCCTAAGTCGATTAATTAGTAATATGTATCATGCATGTTTTTTGAGTGCCAAAAGCAAAGACATGTCTATGGCCAAAAGACACACTATGTACATGATGGCGAAAAGACACTATTTACAAGCCTCAGCTCATTTCGAAAGGTCACTAAGAAGAGGATATATTGTAACTAAATATTTGCGTACTTTATAGTCAGTTGGAGAAGGCGAACTATCATGCAGAGTTTAGTACAGTATGACTGCAGTTCTGATTCAACATCTGAAGAAGATCTGCCAGGTTCATCTCATTCAGATGATGTGAAATACAACCAGCACAAAAATGGGACGGGGTCTAAAACACAGATGTCAAACGGTGATGAAATTAGGTACGCTCCCCCTCTTATTTATGACCTTATTCCCACTGGACTTTAGCTAAGAGATACAATTTAGAGCTTTCAGTAGCAAACCATTATTCTTCGCCTGATAAGCTACCCTTGTGCAAAACTTGACTTGGTGATGCTGACTTATCAGCTAATTTCATATTTATTTGACTTCGACAGGCTTAATTAATTGTAACTAGTATTTTTCTAAAATCACAATGTCAACTCCTCTTTGTTATCCAGCAGAAAAGACTCCTGCGAATACCAAAATTTAAAGCAGCAAAGTAAAATACACTGTTTGATCTCTTCTCTTCATGTTATCTTCTTGAGTGATGTTATAGAACATGCTTTAATGTCAGCTTGTGAGGACTGCCTGTATAAAGTGATTGCAGTGTTTTTACTGCCATGTGTAGCAACCATGGTTTGATCAATAGTGATATGTTTTAGTAGGGATAGTATAGAGAATAAACAGCATCAAGGAAGAATAAGATCGTTTGAACATGAGCGTGGAAACTGGGCGTCATATATTTCTATACCAGGTTTGTAACTCAAACTGATACCAAAAAGTTATATTTATGGGTGTGTAAATGATTACACTGTTGATATCGCATTCCTCTTCTGAGCTCTGCCCATGGCAGACGTTTTCAGTAATTATCGATTGAATAAATTGACCTATTGCATTACGAATAATCCATTCCCAGCTCATTTCTATAAAGATATAATATACTTGTGCTGACTTCAAATTGAATTATATTAATCCTACAAATATTTTATTTATTTAATCCATTGTCCAAATAGTTTTGTTACACGTTTTTAAATTTTGTCTGGCAGTACCAAACTTGGATGATTTTGACGAGCTGGCAGACTCCTTGATCGACATGTTATCTTCAGTCTGTCGACACCCACATCCTTTCCACAAAATCGACGATCCCCATATTAGTCTGACCCGCACACTAAAACTGAGACATCACTGGCTGCCAGACATGACTAAGTCATTAGGACATATAGCAGAATCACATCGAAGGTTCGTATCAAAGATGGGTAATGAAAAGTCTGTGGCTTAATAGATCATGAAAATATATAACATGCGCTATTTAAGTTTATTATCTCTAATACATTACTTTACTGACAGGATATAAAATTTGATATGCCGTGACTCTTTCCAAATTGTACGAGTGTTCAAAATGTCTGATCAATGTGGTGAATACTGAATCATCCGTTTAATGTCATAGACTGAATATTGAGTTTCCTTACGGCCATGATTATTATTTATTTGATCTATTTATCATAGTTTATGTATTCTCAGGTTTTACTTGAGTCTTCGAGATGTAGCAGTGTACACTAATGATGAGAACACAAGGTCATTTATCGGCATAAAAGTTTCAAGCGGACAGGACAAGATGATCAATGTCATGAAAGATCTCAATGATTTACTTTCTACCTACAATCTCCCTCCATTCTATGAGGTATGTATCCAGTTTAAAAATAGAAATGCAAGAGTGTGGTTTGGTCTGCCAATGGCTGTTAATAGCTCATAAAGTATTGTATTGGATCTCAATAAATGATACTAGCTAAGTAATGTATAGCAGATAACAAAATTTCTCTCATTAAGATCCTCTACAATCGTATATCAATAGATTTGGCTCTGACTTGTTTAACATGTCTGTGATTTTCTTCTCTCTAGGAGCCATCTTTTCATGTCAGCCTGTGTTGGTGTTTGATGGACGCTAAATCTGAACTTACTTCAGCAGTCCTCTTGAAATTACAGGTAAACAAATCCAGTACCATAATATGGATACTGTGTCTGAGTACCATCAACATAAACATAGCTGATGGCTTGGCTCAGAAATAATTGATCACAAATGTTTTGTTTGAAAGTTTGACAGACTCCCGCGGATTGATAATACTCAATAGACCTTTTATTGACTGACGTTACCTTAGTTTTCTCAATGAATTTGGTTTTATGTGGATATAACTAAAGTGTGCGGACATGTGTCCACACTTAGACTTTTCAGTTAGAGTCTCAACTCTCTACAAACTCATATGCAGCCAATTCGGGACTATGATGAGTTTGTTACAAGAGCAAAGATGACACAACTAACTGGCTTATGTAAATTATTTATGAATACTTTGGTTTCTTTAGGACTGTGTTGACGAGTGGCTTAAGGACAATGAACAATGTGGTTTCTTCCCTGTGAATTATTTGATTTGGAAAGCTGGTAATAAACAGACACCTCTACCTCTCGACTCATGATATTATTTGAGCTTTTCTCAACTATGATGCTACCATCTACCAAGGTAATACTGAAATGTTGTCTATTTAATTACTGTGACGCACCTGTGATTATTTCAATGATGTCACATTATGCACTGGGTCATTGGAAATTGCCTTTCCCTGGTTAACTCTTGATGGAGTATAGTTATAGAACAGTTGATATTACATAACGTAAGCCTGACCAAATTGGTATTATTAGGGATAGGAATTCCCCGACATACCTAGAAGTGCATTCCTTTAAGCTGTATAACATTTGCTGGACAAATCATGTGTATTGATGTGACTGCAAACTGAGACTGAGTCACTGAACCATAATTGTATTTGGAAGTAATAGTTCTTGGATATAAGCCATAAAAGCAATGAACTCTATGCCCAATTAATATTTGTCACTGTACCAGAAAATATACTGTAGAATTCCTATGGGAAAACCAGGGTAGGTGTGGCCTAACAAGCCTATCAAATTTCATTGGTTACCTTAACAGGAAGTAGCATATTGTAAACAGAACCATCTGATTGAGGGGAATCCCACCAAAACACTACCAATCTTTAGTAAACAAGTTGAGTTTTTAGAGAGCTAACTACTTTGTGTTGTCAGTCAGGCCTTTTAACTATAAGCTCTACAGACAACAGACTAAAACTGTGAGTAACAAACCCACTGGAATAGCCTAGGATACTGCAGTTTAACATAGTTGTATTGTATAAAAACAGTAGGTTAATAATCTGTGAAATGCAAGCACTGAGGTAGCTGATCAACTCTGACAGGTATATAATCACATAGTGTAGGATGTGAAGGAGTAGCAGCTTTTCTGGCCTTTGCTCATTCCCTCAAATTATTGAACTATGCAATCAAATGTAAAATAAAGCCCTCAATATTGTTCATTATTGATTTCAATCCGTAACATCCAACTCCTTGATCATAACATGGAATAACTGTCCCTGTTCCTCCTTGATCATGAATACTCTACCAACTTTACAATGAGCGTTAACCTTCCAGCGTCATATTTATCTGTAAAATTGACTATGACAGATAAGTTATACACTTCATCTGATTATGGTGCATTGAGCACAGATACATGGGTGAGGTCGTGTGAACAAAACTGGTAGTGATAATCATTATTACTATTCATCATTCACTTACTGTTCTTGATAGATTAGAACCTGTGCTGGGTACTACAGCTGCTAGTCTGCTGGTGAGGGTATAAGATGGGAAATGACAGTTCACACCACAAAGATCCCTACTCAACTAATGACTTTGAACTAGTGATCAGATTGGCCAAGGAACTGGAGTACTTGCTTGGAACTTATTTCCATGCTACTGGGAATGGGCTTGGTAAGTTTTCCTTTATCTGGTTTGGCTTTTGTTCTGAAAGTGTCTATTGAAGGTAAATTTGAGGTAACTTAACTAAAATTATTGCTTCCTGCTTGCACTGTAGCGTATAGTTGTATCTATTTCACTTGCTAAGCGTGTAAGTATAAGGTCCCCATCACTCTAACTTAGCCCACATAACATCGAGCCGATTTATCTTAGCATTAATCTGCCCAACCTGGGAGGTCTTTCAACTAGAAACAGCCCCAATCGCAATCTGATCGCTCATTCAGGAAGTGAGCAATATACCTGCTAGGCTCTTGCTTTCAGATCGCACAGTCATTGATGAAGCTATATACATTCTGACTGACCGATTTGGGAGCGATTATTGTCTAATTGAAAGACCAAGTGAGTGATAATTTTGAGCGATGGATGGATTTTATTACTATAACTGACAGCATTATTAAAAGAAAAAATGAGTCGCGAAATACAGTGTAATTGCTGGCACTTTGAATCAGCAAGAAAAAGCGAAGACACTTGGAATAAAAAATCAAATCTCTGTCTAAAAAAGTATTTCGTTTAAAATAAGAGTGATATGATGCAGAAAACAGTCTCTCCCCAGTGAGCTACTATGTTTAACTGATAGTGATAACTTTCTTTAGTAAAGCATCTCTCATTCTAATTGAAAGACCCCCCTGTATCATTCTTCACCATAATTTCTAATCTATACCTATATTTCTCTCTGTAGGTGACAAGATAAACTCAGCCACACATAATGGACAACCTCTACCAAAACATTTAGTTCATCCAATGTGGAGATTGAACAAGGAGCGAAATCAGCTCGTGCACAATCGTGAATACAATGCTATTAAAGATCGACAGACTTTCATAACCACATTTGAAACTGTGAAAAAGAGTCTCCAAGACATGATACGACCTCCTGGACAGTCTTACAGCCAATCAGGGTGCTTGATATCTTAAAATCATTGATGAATCGGCAAAGATCGGTATCCAAAGTTACAGATCAAAATTCGTTTGTTGATTTCAAGTGCTGATTGCCATCTTTTACTTGTCTATCACTATACTTATCTTTTGAAAGTCGCAAAATTTTTCATTCAAAAAGGGATTCAAGTCTGTGTTCCCTTCCCTTTAGATCTCCGAACTAATTCCCTACTAATGTTCCCCCAGAGAGTTTGATCTCAATCTCAACCGTGACAGTCATAAGATGGTTTCAATGTGTTTTGGTGCGTGTTGATGGTGAGCAACGTGTTTTAACCCAGTGAACACTGGTAAGCTTATTACCAATTTTGAGCCATACACTTTGATAACGTTATTCATTCTGTGTCATGAACTAATACACCAGAAGAAAAGACAATTGATGTAGACGATTTGTCTGTAATTGATCTTTTGGGGTTAAATGAAGCTTCACCCCACTAAATATACAACTGAAATTAGTCTTCATATCATGGTACAATACAGGAAAAGTGTAACTTCACATCAAGTTCAAGTTTGTTAAAAAAAACTGGCCATAGAAGTGGCGAGAGTCCCTCAGGGATTGGGCGGTAATGGCCTGGATATGTGTGAGTATATCCATAGAGATTGCTTGTTCAGTCGGGTTTTCATCTTCACACAAAGGCCCAAGTCTTCTGGGTTGGTCAGCTGGTACTGTCTATGTTATCACTATCCTGACTTTAGGGAAATTGCATTACACCTGTTTCAACATAGCAACATGGCAACATATCTGCCGAAGTACTTTGCTCTAAGGCCTAAATGTGACTACCTCGCTCTTGTTCCACGGGCAGATATAATCTGTAGGATTGTGCTTCCTAGATGTCAACAGAAAACCAGGATGGCAAGGAGATCTAGTGTCAAATAATAAAGATTTCCTGTCATACAATATTAATGTTAGGATGAGGACAATTACTAGACAATTTGAGCGTAATTTTGTGTAATTGACAGGATAGATTTGAGTGATTCCATCCCATGATCCCCAACAATAAAATTATCAAGCGATGTTGGTTAAATTAATTTACTCCTAAAATTCAGCAAAAAACCATGATTTGAACACCAGTGTAACAGCTCCCTGGTGTTTAGCTTATATCACGGAGTTTTTGTATAGTTTGTTTATGCTCTTATATTAACTCGTGACACTAAAAAGTTTGTAAACATAATAAATGTGGTGCAATAAAGGTGATTAGAATAAAAATGTTTTGGATTCAAAATTAATAGCTCAAAAATTAAAGTGTAGTCATTATTTGCAGGTACATAAATCTGATGACAGTAAAACAAGGTTATCAGTTACTGAAAAAATATCAAATAGCAAAATGAACAGTAAAATTAAGACATACCTTGTAGCGTTTTTACCAGAGAGTGTTAATTGTTCCGTATTAAGAGTTTGTTTTTAGTGTGGATAGATGACGTTTGTATATGAATTAAGGCACAAGATACAAGAAGTTGATGTATGTCATAGTCATGTGATAGAAAAAGTTTGAGAGGAAAATGTGGCTGTTTGGTGTGCCGTCTTCTCTAAAACTGACAATTGAATTGGGGCAACAGCTTGTGGTGTTTCATAATGTGAAGCCTCTCAAATCAAAATAAAGTCATAAAATCAAGTAATAAGTCAATAAAACATCTATGATTCACTGACCACAATTCAAGAGCTATTGAACTAAGTTTCATTATTTATACATACTTGTGGTCCTGAATCGTAAAATTGTGTAATTACTTTGGGTAAAGTTAAAATTTGTGTGTTGAAATCCTCTACAACCAGCCTGTCCTAGAGGTCATATTTTGATGACTGTACTTTAGGCTGCTGCACCAATTTTACATAGCCTTTATGTATATATTTGGCTATACGAATAATTCACAATAAAAAGTAATAAATCAATAGCGACTATGGTGTTTAAACTAATCAAACACAATTGAAGAACCTGTTAAAAAGTGCACTGCTAAATATTATATGTATTGTTATGCCATGAAACCGGTTAGCTAGATTTAGTCCCCTAGCTTGGACAAGTGATTTGTTCTCAAACACTGCCATGATAACTCAAAATCTTAGGTAACAGTTTGTGGTGACATCATCGTACAGAGGAGAATTGAAAATACCATTCAACTGTCTTACATGAAATGGGAAATTCATGTGCTCCAAGCTCAAATCGGGTGGGTGATATCGCTTTGGCTGTTCCACCATCCCGAGGATTTCCCTCAACTTCTACTCAAGAAAATAATGAACAAAGTCCATCTACAAGCCAGCCGCGCAGGCAGGATGAAGGATATTACCAGTCCATGGCAGAGGAAGGCCAAGATAGTAACAGGATTACAGGCAGCGACATGGTTGACATTGGAACAAGCATACAATCACTTCAATGGGATAGGAGTAGGACACCATTACATCTATTCACATCACCAGCTGAAACCACTGATCGTGCTCAAAGCGTCATGACCGTTGTATCAGTCGAGTCTCATCAAAATGCTGGAACTACCCCAATCATGAGCTTTCATCCAATACCAGTTGAAATGGAGGACAGGGCACTTAGTGCCATTGGATTTGCTGATTCTGTACTTCCCATAGCAAGCAGGAGAAGCAGCGCTAAATCTGTTAGACATAGTGATGGCTACCCATCAAACAACATTGAGATGGTAATTACAGTGGCACGGGAACTGGAGGATGTATTCGCTAAAATGGGCGGCAGCGGACTCGGTTTGTGTGAGTATTGTTTTTGCACTGCACCCCAATGTGCGCAGGTTTGCAGCGTTCTGTTATGATCTATGTATCCCATTTTTCCTGGGAACGATGTGATAGTGATAACTTGCCTTAGTAAAGCATTTGCTCTTTCTAATTGAAAGACCCCCCAGGTTCGGAAACTTTGAATCTGTTTTTTTCATTCACCAGGGCATAAAGTGAAAAGTCTTAGAAGTAAATACTTTTGGCCGAAAAATGTGTATGCTGCAATGAAAAACCTCAATCAGGCTCGTAATAGGACTGTACACGACAGCAGCGAACAGCTCTCATCATGGGAGAGGAGACAATTCATCAACAACTTTGAAATTACCAGAGATGGAATGCGACAACAAATGGGATTTGATAATGTTGCCAGGCTTTATCAGGTCTCAGAGAGGTGAAGGAGTTGAAACAGTGGGCAGTTGAAGTGTTGGTCATAGCGATGGAACGTCAACGGAGATGTATACCAGATTAATTTGTCTACTCCTTGATTTATGAAATGGACATGTCTCAATCAACTTGAACATTGCTCAAACTTTGTTTTGCATGTACCCTGCCCTAAATGAATAAACTGTGCAAATTCTACAAAGCCAAGGTTCTGACAAAGAGTAACAGGGTAGCCTTGTCACGCCTCTAAATTTGTTGGGTTTTTGGGGTCAGGTACTCCCCACCCCAACCCAAAAAAAGTAGCCGCGTGACAAGGCTAACACTCCTTGGTTTTGCGTATCATTGACTAAACATGAGCATGTGAGAGTTTCAAACTTGTTGATTCTTTTTCAAATAAAGTGCTATTTCTCTTGGTTGTATCACCCAGTGGAACTTCATTAATAATTTTGTGTTTTGTCTGATCTCTAACCTTTGGCAAGTGTTTTTAAGTTGTCGATACAATCCCGTCTTATCAAATATGTAGGCTTGGCTCCTCCCGTTATATTATCTGTGTTTCAATAATAAAACTGTAAAAAAACACTTTGCGCAATTTAAACAATGAACCCTCTCGACCATGTCCATGGTTAATTAAAGGCTATTAATCAATGTATCACTGACATTCGCATGAGCTAGACGGGCTCAGCTGGTGTAAACTATAGCTAGTAAGACCAGAGACTATAGATAATCCATAGTCCATATATCCATAGTCTCTGGTAAGACTTCGCATATATGAGCATCCACCAAGTTTGATTATGGGTGGCTGCTTCTCTAGCGGTTTATCAGATATCTATGATGATGATCAACGTCAGAGCAACAGTACCAGAAGAAATGAAACAAACCATGGAAATCAGCAAAAAGATCAAACAGATGCACCAAGCCGCTATCGTTTGAATACAGCACCCTCAAGGTCTGGATCTGGACCATACAGTGACATAGAGTTGGTTGTAATGGTTTCAAAGGCTCTGGAACATATACTGGATACGTATTTCAAGATGAACACCAAAAACAAAGAGGAAGGTGGCGATGGGGGGCTAAGTATGTATCTATTTGCCGTGGAAAAGGGGTCGTCACAGGTTTACCGAGTCTAGCTGATGGAGGCAGGGGGGTCTTTCAATTAGAAAGAGTGATGCTTGTCAAACTAAATTATCACCATCAATTCACTCAGAATGTATATAATGAGTGAGGGATCAGATTGCGATTTTGGCCATTTTTAATTGATATACCCCCAGGGTCCAGGTCTATGGTGGTCATCGAACTCATCGCATTATAGTTAAATGTGTCTTGAGTCATTGTTTGCTACCTATACTACTATACTATACTACCAGAGACTATAGATATATCTATAGTCTCTGATACTACCATGAAAATGAGATATTGTACCTTATTTTGACAGTCTAATTTCATGGGGCTACTAGGCTATTTTGACAAGCTGTGGCAAGAGAGGCTAGAGGGCTGCATGAAAGTTATCGCAGTTGTATTAAGAAATGTTTGAATGCAGTAGAAAAATAGTGAAATGATGATCTTGAAGTTACCGCTGTATCTTGAGTTTCCTCATGGCATAACCCCCCCCCTCCCTGATTGAAATATTCGAAGAAAGAGAATTTCTCCATGCTTTAAATAGTTAACTTTAAACTAGCTAACATTTGCTCACCTTGCTAACTTTGAAAGACTCCCGCCTCAGCAAGCTACAGTATATTAAGTTACCACCAAAACTAGCTAAACTTTTACTCCTATAGGGTATATCATCGTAAAGCTCATGTAAGTTACAGCTCATTCAAATGACAATAATAATATCCTTGTTGACTGTATGTGAACAATTTTTAACTTCAACAGTGTCAAAGATACACAGGCTTAAACAGGAGAGCCAACTGCCACCAGCGACGATTAATCTCATGATCGAGATAATAAAGAAGCGAAATATTCTTGTTCACAATTACCAAGCCGATACACTACACCAAAGAAGAAAGTTCACGTCAAATTTCCGTACCATCGTCATGAGCCTGAAGGAAAGCATAGCTGAGCTCAGCACCAAGGATAAAGAAATCCTTGATGAAATATGTCGGAGGGGCGGCGGGACCTAGTGACAAAAGTGGATAAAAGGAGACTATCATAATCGCAAACATTTCTGATGATACATTGTTCAAGCAAATTAGGTTTAGAATTGCTATTTGTATGGTACGACGATTGAATTTGACCAAAGACTAGCCTGTTGGACAGGTACTAGAAAAAGATAAATGAAAAATTTGCCACAATGTAGTATTACAACCAAGAATTCTGAGAGTTGTATCGAAAATTATGACCGCAAAATTTGCAGTGTAATTTTGGTTTTCTCAAAAACTCTGAACTGAAATATTGATGTTCAATATGATTACGACTGACTGATAATCGGATTGACATTTTTGGAATGGTGCAAACTTCATACCAACTCTGCAAGATGGTTGCATGAACAGAGCTTCTTTTTGTGAAGTGTGCCAGAGACACTGGTAGTGGAGTCTTTTGCCAATAGGACTAGGCAAAGCTTTTAGTGGTATTTTATTTAAAGTGCAACCACTGTGAGGTGTTTTGCAAGTATGCAAATGAATTCAGGTGTTGTACTGGAGCGGAAAGTCTATTTTTCTTCTATACATATATTCTTTTGCTCACTCAGCGATTTTAAACTAGTCGGTTTGCAATACTAAGTTTATATTTTTTTTACAAATTCATTTATTTATCAATAATTATGTACACTACAATATTGCTTGTATTTGTTGGCTTTTGGGAGCTTAATGAGATGAAAAAAGAGGTGAAAATATGTGTAAATTGTTAAAAAGTGATCGGTAACATTTGAAAAATCCTGTTGGTCTATTTGATTATGTGCTGTTAAAGCAGCAAAAAGTTTCTGTACAAAAATTTCTATAAAGACAAAATGACTGGTCTGAATCTGTTTAGTACAGTTAGCTTACGATATTTATGTCCCAATAAGAAGACAGAATATAACTGGTAACCTTCCAAGTGTAGAGCTTCTGAATTAAGCACTCTGGCAGATGACTTTCCTCTTGGTATCATAGGTGAACTTGTTATTCTTGAATGCGTTGCTCTTGTAAAACTTGCCATAGTCTGCAATATTCAGCTGCTTAGCCTAAAATATGAAGATGAAGACACATTAATGCATTTGGCAAACTGAGTATTTATTAGAACGGTGAGATGTGTGTTACTAAAGGATTTATAATACACAGTATTATGTGGCAATGCTCACAGGATGAAGAAATTGTCACCAACTGGTTACAAAATAGAAGACAGCACTTCTATAACACGTACTAACTAAGGGGAATTCCCTTTTAATGTTTACTGAGTCAACTAAGTGATCCAATATTAGCATAATATAATTTCAGGCCAAGAGACCAGCTGCTGCAAGATAACAGTCAATGCCAAGGACTATCCCATCTAAGCCTATGTATTGTTGCATCACTACATTAAAACTAACATGGATGATACAACCTCTATCAAAGCTATATTAAACTTTCTGGGTGATTATTTCATCAATGACAGGACAACTCCTTGCCAGAGTTGGTATATCAATGGTCTGTTCACACAGACAAAACTTTGATTGTCGTCAGAGAACCCAGTAAACTTGTAACTCAGCATAGATAAACAGGTTAGTGATTGCCGCCTCTAAGGTCAATAGCTCACTGATCACAGGTTACACTATTGCATGCATGTTTCATTTTGGTGGAACATACATAAATTCATGTAGTTTAACTTTCCTCACAAGAAATTTGGGGTCACCTTACCAACCCAAGCTGGTAGACAAATGAGTCGCACTCTAAATCTGGGAATGCGCACAAGTCAGGTGCTTGAGACTGGGTCACATTGGCTGTTGTCCAATGATCGTTAGAAAATCTTTGTAGAGACTACGTACCCTATCCGCAAAATCTTTCTCTGAAACTTCCACATATTCCTGATCATGACCATATTTGGTATTATAGAAGGACTTCTGATCCAGTACAAGCTGTCTCAGTATAAAGAGCATCAAGGCATCAGAGTCTCTCTTATACGATAAATATCTGTGGAATGTCTACAAAATGCAAATCATACAGCGTGATATGTTGAGAGCAGTCTAACACCAAAAAAGGCAACTCAAAATGATTGAACTGATAAGACCGGCAGCAGCCTAGACCAAGCTTGGTCCATTTGCCTGCATTCGGAGTAGCTCCCGCTCCACTGGTCACGCCGCGGCGTGACTAGTGGAATAGGAGCACCTGTAATGCAGGCAATTGGGTTTAACTTGATCTAGCAGCAGACAAGAAATGCTGCCTACCATGCAAGCGGCAGTGTAACAAATTTCCCCGGAAAATGATAAAACTGTGTGTTTGTGACCATCCAAAGAAAAAATACACATCAGTACTTAGCTATGCCAAAAGAGCAATAATCCTAATTCTGGTGTTAATTTCATGCTTTTTTGTCACAATTGGAATAACCTGAAGGGGAAAAATAAACTTGCAGGATGAACGAAGTCAACTTTAAAAATGTTGAGGGCAAAGGGTTTTTGCCTTTATCTACCTCATTTTTAATGGAAAATATATACCGATGCAATTGTCACAATCTACCAGTAGAACCCTGTTTTATGTCTTAGAGGGCAGTTGAGATAAAAGAAAGGAGTTGCGATAAACACAAGACCCAATGCTGTGGTTAAATACCTTTTTCATAGCTTTCATTATGCTGAATTTCTGCGTAGATATGAAGCTGTCCAACATGACTCTGATAGCCATGTTAACATCGTCTTGATTGACAGATTCTCGGAGATGGAGTCGAGCGTGAGCCTCGGCCATTCTTATCATTGACTCGATGTGTCTTACTGTGATTGGTATACTGCCAGTAGCCTGTCACGAAGAGAGAAGACAACTTAATAAACTCAGAAAATTATGATTTGACCTTGGACATGGAATAGAGTTCGTTTTGGTAATTGTGATAAGAACACATTACGATTCAGGTGTGAACCATACCTCTCAGTGATTATTGAATACTAAAAGGCACAAAGGACATAAATCTTGAAGTTCAATTTTTTGACAATTTAAAATACCTACGATAAGTCCCTCATTATAGTTAATAAGCTTATTCGCCTGTCGATAGACGTCTGTTGTCAAGGCGACCACATTATTTACTAGGCGTGCATTCAGGCGAATGAAATGGCACTAAAATTATTTTTAGCCAATAATAGAGGCGACCAAGTGTGATGAAAACAGATTTACAACAGCGATTGGAATAAACACATTAATCACAATTTTACCATGTTTGTTTTTGAGTAATGGCTGGTGACCTTGACTTCTTTGCTGCTGTCCTGTTATCATAACCTTGACGCCTAGAATTAAATCTGTTAGCCACTTGTTAGGCGTGCTATTATTAAGGGGTCCAAAATTAACTCAGGCAGGTTAGATCACGACCAGGTTTTATTGAGTGCCTCTCCTTCAACAAATGCCTATAAATCATTTATTGATTTATGATCTTGGACGTGTATTAACCAGCGGAATAAGCTTAATATCTATGATAATGTCCCTCACTTTGGTTCAGTAGGTGCTTTAAACAAAATGTCCAACACAAAAAATACACAGAGTTTCAACAAATATATTTTGAAGTAATAACTCATATTGTTACTCTCACAACCAGTTGAAGCCCAGATAAAGATAAAAATATGTTTTCTATTGGTGAATAAAAGTACGGACTCAGCACATCGTTAAGCTTGAATTGGCTCGGACTCTTCTTGATGATATTATCATTCTCTTCTATCGTCGTAGTGAGTGACTTGACTACGGTTTTCTACGGTTTATAAGATTTTTATATCGACACACAACCTACAGCGATGACTTTTTAAACTTTCAATATGGGAAACTGCTGTAAAAAGCAAGAGGATGAATCAAACTTGACACAACGTCATGTTCGCATACCATCGCCTCACGGATATACAGCGACAAATCAACCAAATCAGCAGAATAACACTCAAAGCTGGGAATGCAACTGTAGTGAGAATAGGAGTGAAACACTAGCTAAATCGGATGTAGACCTGACTATTAAAGCATGTAAATTCCTAGAACATATCCTTGTGAAACTACATGGTATACCACAGAGCAACGCTGGTTTAGGTAAGTCTTAGTGAGTCTATCTACTACCATATTGAGGGTATATGAAGCTTATCTTGCAGTTTGCAGCTTGCTTCCAAATTACATAAAAAAGCCAACTGAATACCTGGTAAAGTTAGGTTGTCAGAAATACACACAATCTATATTATCTGAACCAGGAAATATTACCTACAATAATGGTTTCAGCTAGAGTTTAGACCCGGACTGGACTTGCCATTACTAAGGCCGCAAACTAACTGCCATTGGCAGGTGATGGATTTCAAACTGAGCAGTTCAGGTGTCCCCACCCCCAAAATGACTGGAGTAATACAACATCGGAATATTGGTGTGTACCTTTTCCTTACAGGAGAGAAGATAAAGGTAGCAAAAGAGCAACAAATAATATCTGCTGATATCAACAATCGATTATGGAGGCTGAACGAGCAAAGGAATGAGTTGGCGCACACTTTTGACAAAGATTCCTTAGTCAGCAGAAGAAGATTCATGAATGACTTTAGTACTGTTGTAGCCACATTGAACAGACGCCGTAACATGAGTGCACAACTACTATCTCGATACCGAGAGATTCTAAATTATGACAATAATTGATATAGTGCATACATTAGTACAAAATGATTGTCTAAGTGGCGTAATAGAAAAGACTACGCGAAAATAAGTCCGATCAAATAATATTTTTATAACGATAATTCATCCAAAAATGATATTTTTTTCTGAAATCTGACAATCAAGATAAAATCTAGATGGAATGGGTACATTCAGATGAAAGTTTATTAGAAAGTAACAACATCTCATGAAATTGTGACCTCATTCTCTTTAAAATCCAGGCAAGTGTCAGATTGCGGGAGTTAAAGTCTTTAACTCCGTGGTCAGATTGCGGGAGTTAAAGTCTTTAAAGTCAACTTATCGTATTGTTAAACAGCCTACCTTTTTGAATTTAACAGGCTGAATTTTTTCATATAATATTCCTCTTTACCAGGTATCAGATAACAAAGTTTGAATAGTAGAGTTGGTAGATAACATTATTTCATATAGTTGGAAATAGCAGGAAGAGTGCACTTGACGATAAGAATTTAAACCAAAGGTAACAAATTAAATGTAATGCATTGCTAAAATTGTCATTAACAGTAGCACCAGAGACTATAGATATCTATATATATCTATATATATATAGATATCTATAGATATCTATAGTCTCTGGTAGCACCATTTGGTTAAACAGTAGTGAGATAGGTGATGGGAAGTTATTGGTCCGCCACGCGTCCTGAAGACGATTCAACTACTAGTACGAACAAGTATGTGGACATTGAGGCATATCACCAACCAGCTAGAACCACAGCAACCTATCTAACTCATAGTTATCAGGCTGCCAGCAAGTATACAGACCTAGAACTAGCAGTCAGAGCAAGCAGATTTCTGGAGCATATACTGACAGAAAAACATAATAGAAATGAGTCTAAACTAGGTAAGTAGCGCAGAATTTTACATGTTCAAATGATGAGTGCATTCTGCAACGCAATGAGGTTTATGATGCAATGACATGACACTTACAATTTGCATTTTACCAATGCTTCAAATTTTCCAACAGGTGAAAAATTGACAGCGGCAAAAGATCGCCATGTCATCAGCAAAGAAACTTATACACAATTTAAAGAATTCAATCAACAAAGAAATGATTTGGTTCACGATATCTACACTGATGAACTTAAAAGTCGAGCGAAGTTTATCAATTTCTTTAAGGCAGGAATTGAAGAGCTAAATAAACATCAAAATATGGCCAATGAACTCTGGGATATTTACAACAACATTATAAGTAACTCATGAATCAGACTTTGGTAGTGAGGAGAATTGACTCGAAATGCAAGCAGACCAAATTTAAACAATCAGTCAGCAGGTAGAGAGAAGCATGTCATGACAAGCATGACATCACAGAGTAAGGATATATATCCTTACTCTGTGATGTCAGGCTAGGTAGAGAGCTACACCAGCTTGTTAGCACTTCAGAGCTTGTCTCACTTCTAGTTTATAAATGAGACTAGCATGTCAGGTGCACAATTGATTGCTGTCTTTTTCGTTCCTTTTTTTCAGCCAGAATTTTTGAAACATTCCATACAGAATGAAATTACTGCCAATAAAATTGTTGACATGAATATCTATAACCCTCTTCCTAAGTGACAAGGCACAGTCGGTGACTGTTGAACTTAAACAAGTTTGGTCCATTTGCCTGCATTAGGAGTTGCCCTACTCCACTGGTCACGCCGCAGCGGAAGGGGAGCAACCGGAACGCAGGCAAATTGGATCAAACTTGTTCTAGTGTTGAACCGTTGTTCACACTAGGATGAAGATATAAGCATGCTTTAGGATATACACACTTACCATGGACTCCCTTCTCAGCTCGGCGTACATGGAGGCTATTTTCTCCTGATCCATCTGGTGAAGTTTGGGATGTATTCTGTTCTTAGCGTATATGATGTACTTTTTCAGCAGATCTTGAGGTATTTTTTCTACGCCATCATCAGTGTCAACCTAATGAGAAAAGAGTGAACAGTCCAAGTAACGTAGTACAAAGATAGTGGCATCGCTTGGTGAGAGTTCCTCATTAAAGGGAATCGGAGGTTTTGGAACACCTTTTCTTCTACGGAGCAAAAATGGGCAGCCATGGCATGAAAAACACATTTACTAATGATATCCATAAAATTATATTCAATTGAAAAGATATCTGCGTATCTTTTATGCCAAAGAACAAACTTTTTGCTTTTGAAACCTCTGTTTAGCTTTTAAGTTGCAAAAGAAAATATCCGCAGGTGAACTCTCATTATTTGATGCAAGTCTCACATGGAAACACTGAAACATTGGTACCCATGTAAATATGCCAACCAAAGAACTATCATACATAATCACTCCATGTTACCAACACAAACCAGGGTTACTTAGTAAAATCATGATTTAAGTTACGCATATATAGGCGTAGGAAGTAGCTCAGTTGGTTAGAGCGCCTGCCCTCTAATGCGCAAGCGTTGGAGGTCTCGGGTTCAAATCCCGCTGAAATCTACTGACTATTGGGCTCAATTGACGCCCCAGGTGTGCGCCGACCTGCCTGCAAACTGAGACAAAACCTTGCAATTTTAACCCCCAAAAAATTAATGTATAATCACTGCACAGACGCGATGAAAACTTCACATACCGGGATGGGTTTAAATTTGTCGTCTTGTGATTTTCCTGATTCAGGATGATTCTTTACATGACTGTTCACAACAAACTTCGCCAATCTCTCATCCTAAAATGAATGTGTATTAAAATAGTGATTAACACAGAAAAAATTGCAGTTATTTCAGACTTGTTGCTGAAGCTATGACTTATTGGACTGATAATAGAGGTTGTTGGCTGGATGCCGCTTCATTCCAGTAAAGATTGGAGCATCTTAGGTAGGAGAGGCGCAGTGACGGTGTGATACTATTGATGCACTGAGTAGATGGCTTCATAAAAAAGACGCAGAAGACCAAATCAGATGGAGATATTTAGAAGAACTTGGTATTTAGCTTAACTCCGCTACCCGAAGAAGACTAAGGTGGTTAACACAACAGCCACAGTCAGTAATGAGCAGGCATCTTTGCGGTGAGATCTGACATTGCAAACCTAAACATGGTCTAGCATGAGGATATTATGGGGCTTCCCAGCCAATCAAGATGGTTTGAGGCAGTTAACAGCACAAAATCAAACTAAAGCGCATGTATGATATGATGATGTTTGAATACAATACCTCAGTTGGTTCTACAGTATCTCTCACCACACACAGTATATCAAAACGTGACAGGATCGGCTCGGAAAGATCAACCTATAAATGTAAAAAACACAGAGTAAGATATCTCATTATTCAATGCAATTCATACCTAGATCAGTTGCTGAGAGGAAAGCATGACCTATGGAGCACATATTAAAACAAAAACTCGGTCTCAATCTCTTTAAGTTTGTGACCATAATACTCACATTGTCAGCGAATGTAAGAGATGGGTCATATCGTCCTCCGATAGGATTAGCTGCAGCTATCACAGTACATCTGGCTCTTAGTGATGTCACAATACCGGCCTTAGAGATGGATATGCTCTGCTGTTCCATTGCTTCGTGTATACTTGTTCTGTCAGCATCGTTCATCTACAAATAACATTATCAATAATAATTTAGGTATTGCGAATCGAAGACAGAGGATTAGTACAACATATTACCAGCGAAGTTTTTCTGTTTATTATGTACCTTTCTGTGTATTATGTGTCTTTTAGTTGTACCAAGCAATGGACAACACAATTTCAGGTTTACAGTACAATCTGACATGAGAATATTTCTAATCGTGGTTTTGGTTTTTGCAGGCATAATTGACACTATTTATAAAAGAGCATGGCTAACTTCATGTCATTGGGGACTCTAATACACATTTCTTTTTCTCACTCACCGAGTAACCCTCAATGATATGGCACTGAAGGTTTTACATACCTTGTCAAACTCATCAATGAGACATATGCCTTTGTCAGCTAGCACAAGGGCACCTGCTTCTAATGTCCACTCTCTGGTGACAGGGTGTCTCTGTACATAGGCTGTCAAACCTACAGCTGATGCACCTTGGCCTGTTGTGTACACAACCTAAAGAAAATGTGATAATCATTGAAAATGAAAAGAATACGTTTAGAAAATAATAAATTGTTGTAGAACAGAAACTAACTTTTGATTTAGAGCTGGTCAGAGATCTAACAAACTGCTAAATATATTCAACTAGAGCGGAGTCAAACCTTGACAACTCAGACATGTATATCATTTCATCTCAATTCATAGACTGGTAAACCGGACGCAAAATAATGAACTTTTAAAATTGCCAAAGTTCACACATCATCTTACTGTCATAACTTGCATGAATTATTACCATCTGAAACGCTGTCTTTCTTTCAACTTCACTTACCTTATCACTAGCCTTCTCGATGTATTTGAGAAATTGAGATTTTGCTGTACCAGGGTCACCACACAGAAGGATGTTGAGGTCACCTCGGACTTTATGTTTACCACCTGGATTCTTAGGCTGTCCACCCATCAGAGCTAGTGTGAGTGCTTGTTTAATGTTGTCATGTCCATAGATTGATGGGGCAATGCTGGAGAACACCTATTGCAACAAGAAACAGGGATGTATTTTCTTGAGAGCAGAGATTAGTTTGTGAAATCAACCTAAAATCGATTCCTTTGTCTTCTAGAGGCATATCCAACAATACACGATAGAAAATATCTGGAAAAAACACCATGTTGAAAAACTTAACTAACCTTCTCGGCTATTTTCTCATCCTTGGACAGTTTGAGAATAGACTTTACATCATCATCGGTGAGAGAGTATATAGCGTGTTTGTCATCTCGTTTTGATATATGGTTTGCATGAATAACAGTGGCGAATACTGGGAATCCGTTAGATGTGTTCAAAGATCCATCATAGTTGTTGTGGTATATTCCTGTCAGTTCCTATAAAAAAAAAAGATAATTATAAACTTTGATGAAAAAATTGTGAAAAATATTAGTATCAAATCATGGCCTAACAAATAATGAAATACATACCATCATCCGGGGAAAAATTGACATAAATAACTCGTATATAACTGATGAGATGCTAACCTTCTTCATTAAGTTACAAATCATCAGCAAACTTATGTAGCATAGGTAACATAAAATAGGCTGAAATATTCACTGACAACTTACAATTTCATCACCAGGTTTGACTGTGTCCACTAAATCATCAAGCAGTATAACTTCTTTAGATCTGGGAAGTCGACCAGGAGGTACTTTACCAGGACTCTCCTGTAGTGTTATTCTCTGATAGTTCTTATATAAGGTCTGTAATAAATTGAAATAAATCTGACATCCACAAGATACTTTAACAAAACTAGCTAATCATTCTATCAAGTTATCTTCTCTCTGAAGTTAATATCAATGGTTAGACAACTCCAATATTCCTTGTCCCTGTTACTATGATTTCTCTAGAAAACTATGAAAAGCTCAATAAATAAGTAGTTTTCTTGTCCTAAATTACTGAAATTTAAAAAATCTGTCTGTGGCAGGCATAAACATATAGAACTTACATGTTTATGGTGGCAGGTTATATTCTCTGAGACACATACCTGTTCCATGTTGATTTCGAATGGACCTCTAGATTGACACTCAGGGCACACTCCTGGTCTGATTTCCTCATTCTGACCTTGCTGGAACGGACCCAGTACAAAGTTACATTTACCGCAGTCATATTTCACCATATTGAGCTGAGGTAGTACACCAGTGGAACTGGTTACGACTCCGGTAGTCTTAATCAGCTGGTTCAAATGTAGCTGTCTGTAATCAAAGAGAAAAAGCAAATTTTTATGTTCATCAATAGAAGGGTTTAAAATTTTTTGCGACATTAAAGATTCAGTAAAACAAACAGATCACAGAAGCAGGGGCTCAACCAGAGAGTCCACTGGATCAAGGAGAGGTATATCCAAACATTAAACTCATTCATCTTCCAGCATCCCATTTTGATTTGTTAAGGTATAAGACCTTAATTATGATCTTACCTGAGTGATCGAATATCTTCGATGAGAGGTAGGTCACTGATTCTTACATGTATTACATCAACTATTATCTTATATTTTGGGTACATTCCAAAAACAACCTCTGATGCAGTCTGAAATAAGAGGCATCACTATGAGCGATTCACTTTAGCAGACAAATGTCATACAAGAAGCCCTTTGTGACTTTCAAGAATACATAGCGATCAAAAGACTTTGTCCAGCAGAAGTAGAAGCGAAGAAATGAGATGTTCATCAGCACACAGGGGTGTTGGCCATGCGAGTGTTGTACTAGGGAAAAACTAGAAACAAAGCTTGGCTTATAGTTTTATATGTGTGGTATGCAAACCATTGTATGTTGCAACACATCCCCTCATTTAAAACAACAGGTGTGCTATTTTTAAAACCTATCGACTACAAACCTCATCAAATATCTGTAGCATTTCAGTTGGAGCCTCAGGAAGGAAGAGAGCCAAAGCTTGTGCAGACTCGGCCAATGTGTTATAGTCGACGGTCAGACTAGCCTTGTTCACTGGATATAATAATAAGGGAACAATGTCACTAATACAGAGGAGCAGAGTTTCAGATGGTAGAAAACCCGAAAATGACAACAATAATCACAATGCCTATACAAGTGGTCGGCCTGCAGTCAGGATGGAGAAAAGCAGAAAACAAAAGGTCTTGAGAAATACTATGATCAATTAATCGGTGAAAACGGGTTTATTTAAGTGATTGGTTTATATGATACCGGATTGCCTCAAACTCAGCTAAATAAAAATTATTTATAATTAATTATTGCGAATTATATTGTATTATGTTATGGTGCATCACTCACATTCGCAGAGTTGTCTGATCTTATCCCTGTATGTATTATGTCCCTTCTCATCTACGTGAGTTCGTATAAAATGTCTGAATCTGTTTTTGATCTCAAGTCGAGGTCCTGCCATAGATACCCACTCTCGTACACTGTGTCCCTTTAGATCTTCTAGGTTCTCAATACTCTCAATGGCCTGTGAGCAGAAACAGTACCATTTTACGTTCAATGCAGTAAAATAAGATTGAAAAAAGTTCTACCCGGCATAAACATGAATGGTTTAGGCGTCTGCTTTTGCCATTACCACATATAAAACCTTCTCTGATCAACTGCATAATGTATGATGATCAGGCTTCCTGATATAAGCCAAGCAGCTGGGATTTGCCCTCCTATGAACACATCTCGAACAATGATTGAGCTTGAAACAGCATGAATGTGTATGATACAAGTTTGCATCAGACCAACATTTCCATTAAAGTTATACTTCATTGATATCACAACATACAGTGGTTTGAGTCTAAATACCAGATTGAAGCATTTAACTGCTGATTTCACTAGTTTTGTTTATAGGTCTATAACTAGCAGACCAGTCTAGAAAACGCATTGATGAGATAACATACCTCTTCTTCCCCCTCCCCGCCCTCAGCTGCTCTCTCAGCCATTCTCCTTCTTCTACTCGGAGGTTCATCTTCCTCATCTGATTCCTCTACAGTAACAAAGATGAGTGAGCAATAATGCCTTACAGATCTAGTAGGATGAAAGTTCAACCGTATATAAGAGGGAGATTTAATCTTCGATCTAAAATTGTGTTTTTTTTAGTCAAAAGAAGATGGTTTTCAATATGTAATACACCATATTTCACACTCAAAAGTGAGTGATAGACTAAAGAATACCCGGTCAAAGCAACTCTATCTATTGATATGAGAAAGGTTTTGGTTCGATGTAGATACTAATTGGATTTGGCTTTGGTTATTCTTAACATCAAAGATAAACATGTTTTCTTCTAGAAGTACTTTGAAAACATTCCGCTATTGAAATGAAATAGACTGCCACTATAAGTGAAAGAAAATATCTTTTGAAGGTACTCAACAAGGACAAATTTTTGAGTGATCATTAAAGTGTGTGTATAAAAGTACAGCAAAACATGCAAGTTATCTCTTCACTCATCTCATAATCAAACACTCCGACACTAACCGTAGAGTAATCCCCTTCTCATACGTCCGGCAGCAATGCCTCTCTCTCTGTCTCTTCTCTTTAGCTCAGCCTCAGCGGCCATCCTCTCATCGATATCCATACCCTCATAGTCTTCATCGTCCATATGTGCTCGGTCGTATGTATCCAGAGCGGGGATGGCTCGGTAATCCCTGCATATCAATTTCATCATGATGATTGTGTTTTTAAATGGGTTAGATTTTTTGTTCTCTGGATTTATTTTGGTGAATGTTCCAATCTTTAGGATATACAGAGACGCATACAGTATGGATAATGTTGAGAGAAACCCATTCTATGTAGCTGTTGTGGCGTTAGACAAAAATGCCAATTATTATAGGCTAGGGCAGATCGTACAAATGGTCAGTACCTACAACAGTCATTGATTGTGCATATAACTTACTGCTCCAAGTTGTCACCAAACAGCTCCTCGCCATCCTCTTCCTCTTCAGCAGGTCCATCAGGGGCATCTGTCAAGTCCTGAAAAGGGGGTAAATGTGCTCCTGGACTCGCATCCCCTCGACTCCGAGTGGCACCACTAGGGCTTGTTACACCTTCTGTGTATGGCTCTGGTGATGACGTTCTATCATTTGCTTCCTGTAAGTATCATTAAATTATAAAAATAAATAAAATGATACACAACACGCAACAACATGTATTCATTTCATATTGTTCCTAGCTAGACATAGTTTTATCCAAAGTACTAATATATTACTATGTAATGTATGTAGCTATAATAATACACTACCTACAGTAGAGTAATAAATCTAATAATGAATAAAATTAATATAAACTAACTGTACACACAGAGAGTTGAATTGGTTGTTGTGCATCATTCAAAGCACAGGTATGTGTTGTTAAGTTTTGGCATAGTTGTGGGAGCAGCCAGTACTAGTCTTTGAGGGTAGTAGTAGTAGGTACGGACAACAAACTAAACTGAAACAGCGAGCTGAGCAGGGAGCAGAACAACAACAAGACAAATGAAAAAGTTATATATTAATTACAAAACAACCACTATAACATACATAAAAAGTAGCAAACTACTTACCGACATGTTGAATATTGTTAGTCACTTGTAGTTAATTTACTTAGTATCCAAATGAGCTAACAGAGTTGGTTATAGTGAGCCACCAAACAGAATATTGTGTCACTCATCAGCCAACTTCCAACAACAATGTGCTTCTAAACAACCCCGCGAAATAAGGGGTCAGAGGTTATGAAAAACTATCAGAAGACATTGATTGGACCATTGCATATTGTGTAGTTTTCTATCTGATATTGTATCATAGGGGGACAACTTCAAATTACTCCGCAACATTAGTTCTATCTACACCAGTTGAGATAACTCCAAAATACAATGCATTATCAGAGACATTGATATTATATAAAGTCATATCAATGATCAGAGAGCTAATTATCATATCTAGCCTGTCATGACAAGCTCATCATGACAGTTATACCCCAGTCAAACAACTATGATACAACTTTTACATGTTAATAATGAATGTAAGTGTGTGCAATTGAAATTAGCTTGCTTCTCAGATGCTAAGGGTTACAGGATATTGCTGCCGACTCAACAGATAAGTGTATAAACTTGGGGCTGTTATTCAGTGTAAGTCCATCAATTAACATCATTATTTTCGAGAGATACTATTGTTATAATAAGGAGTAGCGAGTAGTCAATACTCTGGGGTTTTCCAGTGTCTATTGATCCCTGCTCTTTCTTATAATCAATGACAGAACATATTTTATACCTTCATATTTATATTATTATTTACACATAAAATAGTTCTATAGATCGAGTTATGTACACAAGGAAAGAGGATGCTTAGAGTGGAAAGTGGTCAAGTTGAAGCAGTTACAGAAATCAATGTCTGTAGGTTCGTGATAACATGTGAAAAGTTAATTAAAATTGAAGTATGATGGAAACTTTCACAAGATAATCAAACCATTCCATCAAAAATTAATAATATAAGTAATATCAAATTAAACCAATTCCAGTTACCCATTTCAATTATACAGATGCAATGTTCTACTAAGGATAGCTTTTTTCACGCTTGCTATGCAAATCAACTTGATAACCAAATTATTACTAAAGAATTTATATTGTTTACAGCGTTCTAACTTATCACAAAGAATATGCAAAGAAACCAAGTTTGAATTGCCTAAGAAAAATTGTGTTAGGAGATCCTGAGTTAAATATCCTATTGTAAAACATTAAGCAGCTGCGAACCGATCCATTCTCTTCTTTTTCCTTTCCTACAAAAATAATGTCAACATAAAACTCACTTCCTTGATAAACTATAACCAAAATTTTCAGAATAGTGTTACATATTTTGAAAATGGGTGAACAACAGACATCAAATTTACAACTTCTTGACTGAAATGCATGTTTAATTTTTATCCTTACTATGGAGGAATTCTTATGCGAATGGATACAAATGGATGACCCTCAGTCTGAATTTTAAACATAAGCACTTATTCCTCATATATACCACTGGCAACCATTCCTATATTCATTTAGCAAATTTTATCACTTTTCAGCAATCAGCACTTTAATATGTATTACTAAATCTTCTCACCTCTTCTTCTGCAGTTAAAACTGGAGCTGCAATAGCACCAAATCTGGCTGCTCTACTCTTGATTTTCTCATCAGTCTCAACCTACAATAGTAAGTCATGATCCTTTGTGAGACTCAAAACTCAGCGAGATGCAAATTCAAGTAAGAGGTCACGGGAAAATGCTTTTATGCTGATACGCTAAAGTGTAGGCACCTCAAGATACGAAAACCAAGAATGAACGCAACACTAAAAAGGTGTTATATCGCAGAACTGCCCAAGAACTTTGGTTGCATCCATACAATTTTCAATACATAAACTTGGGTTTTGAGTACTTCTATGTACAGCATACCGTTCACATACAATACACTATATACTGACGCAGGTTTTTTCCTTACAGATGAAGTTATAGATATTTTCACTGTGTAGAGCATTGAAAAATACCATTACCTTGTCAACCGTTTTTGAGGCAACTTCTCCGAACCTAGCTTTCCTCTTGAGTAGTCGTGCTCTCTCCTCCTCAGTCATTTCTCCACCCCCTCCAGTAGATTTTGTTTCAGCAGGCTCTGCTGCTGTTAATCCAAACCTAAGGGGATATTATATGACCATGATAATTATTTCCTATTTGTAAAATACTATCTATATATATAGCGTATTGTAGTCAATCATATGATTACTCAGAGATTTGTAATTGATTGATTGGATGTTGTTCATTTGGCTACCAAGAGTTGTGAT
This sequence comes from Membranipora membranacea, assembly GCA_914767715.1. Taxonomy (NCBI): domain Eukaryota; kingdom Metazoa; phylum Bryozoa; class Gymnolaemata; order Cheilostomatida; family Membraniporidae; genus Membranipora; species Membranipora membranacea. The sequence goes on from OU612068.1 coordinate 17,467,230, forward strand.
TGTGCTAAAAGCTGCTCTTTGCAACATGTACTGTACTGCCTGTCCCCATGAAAGCTACATCAAGTATTGCCCCAGACAAAGATTGCCAGTGTCATATACAGATTTCATGTTCTATATCATTTTTTGATACCTTTCAGCTCTCTTTGCTTTTTTGGAGTCATCTTCCCCACTTGGCACAGCGCCTGCAGTATTCTCCACAGCTGTACCAAATCTGAAACAATGGGCACACAGCGACATCATCATGTATGAATTAAACCATATATTTGCAGAAAATTTCATTTAAAGAATGAATATGAACATACCATGAACCCTGGCTCCTCCCTACCCATAATCTACAACTTTAACAAATCACTCATATCTCAAACACCCCACAACAACACCGACAACTACTGATGGAAGTACACACTTCTCCCCCTATCATTAAGAATGTGTTTATATCAGTAATGACCAAATGACAAAAAAATTATCTATGTGCCTCTGGGTATTAATCCCCTTTTCTCAGAAAAATACTGTGTCATACCACTAACCCCCCCCCCCCCCCAACATAAGACAAGACAATATATTATCTCATATATGCATCACTTACTTGGCTGCCCTTTGTGCTTTTTTATCAACATCGCTGACAATACCAAACCTACAAAGGCAAATAGAGGATAGAATGCTTATATATCTTGGTGTGTATTAGGGCAATATTTATCCAATTTGCCTACCTGGTCCATAATACAGGCAGTTTGGATCTTACTTGATTCTGCATGTGAATAGTGCAACTATCCCAGATCACCGTGTGCATCAAAAACAAGCAGTGATTTAGCTCGCTAATCTTCCTGCTCACATGGCAGAAGTTGGGAAACAGTTTGAACTCTAGGATTTTCTAACATAACCTATACAACTCAGACCATCAATGGGATTTTGTACACAAACACACAATCTAGATTATGCACATATTTACCTTTCTGCTCTCTTGTTTTTAGCAGCATCATCTGATACTATACCAAATCTCTCGGCTCTTGACAGCTTTTTCTGCAATAATAAGTTGTCATGTAAAATAGAACCTGATATGCAGTATTGTTGTTGGAAAAAAAACAGTGTAGGCAATGAACTAAACATGATTCAATAGTGTACATAATGAATAAATGTGGGGATATACATATCATCATCATATATACATACACATAATATACATGAACATAACCATCTGTTCTGAAGTTTTATATTGAAAATTGTGATGCAAGTAAGGTGATGGGAGAACAAGTGCCGAAGCGTTAAACCTGTTTTGATAAGCTTTGATGGTCTTGGTCCTCGCCTCACAAACAAATCAGACAGACAAGACAGGTGAAGAAGTGTATAGCTCCATATTATAGATTGAGAGCTAATAGAAGCTTTCTCTTATAATATTTTCCTTACCTCTTCAGCGGACTGTGATGGTTTTTCATCAGCTTTGTCTCCCTCTGCTGTATCTGTGGCAGGAGTATCTGTTGCCGCATCTTCGGCAGGAGTGGCAGCCTTCTTTGGGGATGAAGTGACAGCTGCCTGTTCTGTTTTCCTAGAGAAAGTGAGAACGACATCAAAGTCAATCTTCTTCTTTTTGTTATTGGGTGTATGTATAAAGAAATATACAAGCCTAAAGCTATCAGGGAGTTTGAGACCAAACTCCCTGCAGCTATCACCTTACAGACAAGGTTAGTATATTCAATAGTTGTGTCCACCTGGCCAACGGTAGGACAATTCTCTAAAATGGGTTCTAATGGGTTCAAACAAATTACTAAACCTGGCTTTTATTGCTAACTGACTGTCTACTGGTCCTAACAGAAAAGCTAAATAATTAAAGCATCATCGGCAAACATCATATCCATGAAATGTATTCATGAACATCATAGTGATTCGATTACGTTGGATTTCTAAAAATATGGTTGGCAAAACAAATAATCACTGTTTGAGTGAAGGTTTGATGTTTCAGTTTTTCATGAGTGATATCATTTATGTCTGGTAGCTTACTCAGTCTCTGCTGGTTCTGCTACTTCATCGGCAGCTGGTAAATCATCCTTACTCTCACTCTCTCCATCATCTAACAATGCTGTTATTAAAAGAGGTGACATTACATTACACTCCAAGCACAAATTAACACACTGATAGGCCTAACGATTCATGTATTTTGTCGAGTCATGGTGCAATCCTAGCCCGGATGATTAAACCATAGTAAACATCATAGAGTATGCTTGTAGTAAAAAGCTAAGACTTAGCTTAATGGTAGTTTATCTGTAACCTATTATTGTGTACAATCATAATTTTTTATCATTTCATACCTTCTTCAGCCTTCAGAGCCTCTTCTAATCTCTCCAAAAGCTCGCCTTTATTTCCACCGACTGCAAGGTCTCTAGCCTTTAGTTCTTTCTTCAGGTCATTAACCTTGAATTTGAGAGAAACGCATAAACATTTGATTAAGCACCTTGGTTCAACAAACTCCATGTTTAGCATGTCCTGCGATGCTTATTAAATAATGTTACGCAACAACAGTATAAAATTGCATTGTTTAATATCTCGTAGCTTAGCCTTAATAATAATTATACCAAGTGCAATACTATAACTAGCCAATAATAACTAATAGCCAGGCCCTGGTATACCTAACCAATTATAACAACTGAACTAGCAGACAATGTAAGTTGTAAGGTCTTAGCAAGTGGTTAGACATATTCAGAACTAAACCAATTTGAAACTTGGTCACCCTTTTTCTACTGGCTGACAAAATCACAGTAAAAACAAGAAGAATTTTCAATTCAATATTGACTTTGTTGATTCTGAACAGTATTGACATAACACACCTTCAACTTTGGGAGATCAGCAGATGTCAAACCTGTACTCATTGTTTTGGTTATAGTGAACTATTCTGAAAATACAAGAAGGCTGTTTGGAATTATCAGAACACAACCACTGATTGATCAACGAGACTGAGCTCTCACAGCCAGCTTTGGACTCTACTTAAAGAGGAAAGTTTAAATGAATGAAAACGTAACTCAATACACTTCTTTCTCTAAAATGTTATTTGCGACAATAGGGCCTTGTCTACACTGGGACAAAACTAAACGGACCGATTCTGTGTCGATAAAACTTTATAATCCTAAGCAACTCGACCCAAAATACCGAGGATGTTCTAGCTACTATGGAAGGTCAAGGCCAGCTTGCACAAGAGCAAATTGTGTTGCATGGAAATTAGATTCATTATTATATGGTAGTACTCCAAATAATGATTATGGTATTGGAATAGACCAGAGAGTATGTTAGCAGACACGTCATACTTATTGGAGACCCTAATATGAATGATAAGTGTTAAGACTGTGATTGTCTTAGACATGATAACAGTCATGCTGTTTTAAAACTGAAAGGCATGAATGAGAGTGACAGCAGCCTGTCCTTGACTAGCCTGTCTTGACAAGCTATGTTCCCCCACCGAACAAAACTTGTCAAGACAGGCTAGAGTGACTGTAACGTTGGTGAAATGTAACATTGTTGATTGAAGGACAGACAATACGAATACAAGGATTAGGTTAGGAAATACAATCTATTGAAAAGTATTGTATATCCTTGTTCTTACTACACTTGTCACTTCTGGCCTAGGTTTTTTTCAGTAGAAACAGTAGACCTGTTCATTCAGCATACAATACATTGACATGATTCTTTGATACTACTATTTGATACTACACTACTGAACATAATAAACTAGACTAATGAACTCATTGACAAGACCAAACAAACTATACTGCATGACTATATAATTTGAATACAATAGATATGTAAGGATAAATAGATACGCAGGTTAATAGTTGGAGTAACGAAAATATCTGTAATTGGCTTGCAAGCAATTTCACTGCCTTAGTGTAGTCCGGGGTCAGAATCATACTTTACACAGGATAAGACGAGTCAAGCAGCCGTACAAATTTATAAGCTTCCATTTAGGATTTGTGAGCTGACCAGACCTTGCTCCCTGGTTATGTGTGAAAAATTAGACGAGAGCTGTAGTTAGGGAAATGTAGGGAAAGCTGCGGGGTTGTTGGTACTGAATTCATACATACGGTACATATACAGTGACTAACATGAGATTAAGCTAAACTGTAGGATAGGGAGAGAAAAAGCCTAATTGACATTTCCCTATAACACTCAACACCTAATATTACTCTCGCTACTGGTGAGGGAGTTCATTGGTTATTCATTTTGGTTCGTCCCGTTATTATTATTTTATACTTCTTGCATCCTCCAGGTACATTGTTGATATCTGGATATCTTGTCATATCCCACGATAATTTGAAATCAAGTTATTTTAGTAGTTTGTTTATAAGTTAGAAAATAATTAAATCTCTTTTTCATAGGGGACGATCATAAACATACAAACAAGACATCATGCCGTTCATGAAAGGTGCTCACGCGTTCAGAAACACGCTACCATACCTGAGGTCGGGGAACATCGTATTTAAACAAGATATCAAGGTTATGATGATCAACTACAACATAGATGTTCCGGGGAAACCAAAACCACAGTTCAAGGCTGACACTAGTACAGGAATAAGGTAAGGAACGCAAAAGTCAAATCTTTCCTAATCTTTCTTGTTTCAACCATCCTCACCGTATATCTATTATGCATGACATATTAGCTTGATGTTTGGTTTTGATAAAATTGGAGAAGTGAACTAAAAAATACTCTCTACACCTCTAGGAATATAACTTTAAACCTTTTAAAAGTTTATTTTTCGTTTCTTGCAGAGAGATGATATATTGGAATCTGAATCAGTTGCAGTTTAAGAATCCTCAAACACAGATTATTACTCTCAAAAATATGACCCCGTCGCCATTCATTACCTTAATTTTCGGTAAGTTCATCTCTATTTGGTTTACACGATTCGATAAAAGCTGTTGTAGCCCAATTTTTGCAAATAAAATTTTTAAGATGCCAATATACACGGAAGGGCAGTCGAATCGCGTCAAGTCTCAACTACCAATTCATCGATATTTCCATGTCTTTAATCGTTTCCATAACCCTTTAAAAAACAATTATATGCAGTGTTGTATAACAAGATCAATTATATTTTGCGTATTTTTCATAAAAATGATGTGTTGAAATAAATCCTCTATTCACTGATTTCTCAATTAAAGCTCAAATAATACCAAGACCTCAGTGAACAGAATGTCACAGTGTATTAACTAAGGAATAGGTTGGTTGACATCTAAATTGCCCAAAGGTTTTATGGCCTGACATCAAGGAGTTAGACTCCTTGCTGACATATTTTATATAATGTTTTAGGTGATGGACAAAAAATGTTAGTTGATGTTGACGGAAAAGAAAAGGATGACATACTTACACATCTCCGACGTATCGTCGGTAAATCAGAGTAAGTACTCATATATGTTATAGTTCACATTTTTACTCTAAACTTCTCACATGCAAAACATTAAAGGCTATGCTGGCTGTAATCCTAAATAATTTCACATGAGTGAGGTTAATGATAAAACAGGCTTCATATCTTTAGTAAATTCTGTTCCTACCGGTCTAGGGAATAAGATACAAAATTTATCAAGATTAGTCATATATTTGTGAACGACCACCAGGCACTGCGATATGACTAGATCTAGACTAGACTAGATCCGCTGCCCCTGTCTAGTCACAATTTTGGTAATTGGTTTAGCATTCTTTTAATCTCACTAACTAGTTATCCTTCCAGATAATTTAATAAAATTGAAATAATAATTTCATACTACTTAACCTTGACTTACCTTGTATTTACAGCGAAGAACTGCTAGAAGAGGTAGAAATCAAGGATCCCTCTACGTTTGGTGAAGGCGCTGACAGGTGGTGTATATGTGAAGTACCCGGACAGGTGGCGTGTCCTGGTTACGTTCCGTTACCAAAAGAAATGACAGGAAAATATCAGGCTGCAGTTGCTCGAGGGGAAGAAGCTTGATCTTAACCATTTTTTGATATTTTCTGTAAATATGATCTATTGTGTGCCAAATATACCGATAAACTATTATAAATTCTGTATTATGATAATTTTATGAAAAAATACTTGGCACAATTTATCAACCCCATGATTAATGGTGTGCCACTAAAAGCACCAACAGGATTTATTAGCACAAACTGATCATTCTATTTGAAAATTGTCAAATACTTTTGGATCAGAAGTGATACTGGCTCTTTCACTGTTATAAATATTGAGTTTTAGATGAAAACAGTGCCCTATGCTCAGTTGAGTATATGAGGCCGGCTCATATTCAATTTTAGTATTCTTGAATCCAAAATGAAAAATTGAATTCAACTATAAGGAGTTTTATTTGCCATTATTGACATATTGTGTAAGCTTGCTCAAACTCATCAGGATATTCCAGAATCCATTCTAGTCTGTGGTCACTGCTGATTTCAGTTCTTCCTAGTTCTGAATCCGTATGTCGATGACATGGTATCTATTTGGTGTCTAATGTTGTTGTTCAGAAGTTACTATCAGCTGATGTTTGATTGCCTATAGAATTCATCTTCTAGATGTCTCAGATTGTCTTCTAACATATCAACCTCATCCCATCTTTGGGCTTGCTTTGCCTGCTTCAGATATCCTCTTATAATATTCATCTGTTGTACCTGCAGAAAGAAAACATATCATAGCAGTAATATATTGTGAATATTGTTTTGTTGAGAAATGCCCAAAATATCTACAAAATTAATATTGATCCAAACAGGTGTTCCTTCTTTGCATCACTTGATGGCAACTTATTGGCAACTTGACACACTTTATCAACAAGGTGGAAACCAATGCTCTACACATCAAATAAATATGAACATGAACTTTCACATCAAGCCTTGATGATAAGCTGCCAATATTTATTTTCACGTGAGCAGCTAACAAGCAACAGCAAGACCATCTTATTAGATCTTATAAGATCAAGACGGATCTTATTAGATTGCAGCCACATAGTATCACTAACCATAGGATCATCATCCTGTACTTGTCTTGTGTCTACTTCACCAGGCTTCCAGCCTTCAACCACTGTATCCTGACTCTGTCTGGCAGCAGACTGCTGAAGCCTGTCAGAGTTTACTGCTGACGGTGGCTTCCTCATAGCGACCTGAGCCTTCGCTCGCATCTGTAACAATGTCATGCATTGCATGTAATTTGGCAGAATTACAAAATTGATCCGTTTGTTGAGCACCAAAACAAGGATTATCCTCCATTTGATATAGAGGGTACAACTCCAAAGCTGTTGTATTAGAAACAAAAGGTGAAAAGGACTAAAATATGCTATAATATTTTGATGAATTTGCCATTGATAAAATATCAAAGGAAAGACTTTATGCATTTTTGTCTTGTAGAGTATGTCACTCTTAACTAGAATGTCAAAAAAATCATAAACAAATGAATTGGTAAATGGATAAAGGAGTGAAGACTGGAGGGTCAGCAAATAGATCATTGAATTAGGTTGTGATCTAGCCTGTCTTAACAAGCTTTGTTCGGACAAAGCTTGTTCAGACAGGCTAGTTGTGATCAGACAATAAGATCAGTGTACTGACCTGGGTTTCCTCCAGCTCACGTTGTAACCTCCTCTTTCTCTCCTCTTCTCTCTGGTTTATCAGTATAGTCAGCTCCTCCTGATTGGGAAGGTTTGGTAGAGTAGCTGAGCATTCCTGGTAAAAACACAGCAGGTACAGAATAAGAGTTTATTTACAGAGGAAAATTTTGATTGTTCACAATTATATCTGATGTATGAGCAATTTCTCAGATGTGTCAGTTTTGAGTGGGTATAGTCCAAAGTGTTGCCGATGTCAAGTGAAATGACACAACATGGTTGTTGCTAAACACACAACGAAGGGCGAGCATTCATTGATACACTCCAGGGGTTTAAATTTTCCTGACCCTAGATAACATGAGAAAATGTTGTAGGATTCATTTTAAGTACCTGAATGTAGTTGATGGTGTAAGCCCGGACGTTCAGCTGTAACTTTAATGTCTTGTCACTGATTTCAGATTCATCTTCTGGTTTGAGGTTCATTATACGTTTGCTGACAGTCTCCATTTCATTGTATAATTTGCCTATCTGCTGCCTCAGAACGCTGGCCCTCTCTAAGCTGTGAGTTGTCTCCCCGGCACTAAGTAAATAATCAGGGATAGACCTTTCTAATTTATGCTTTCCGGTAGACAAAGTGGTGTATAATCAAATCGACAATCCCATTTCTACATTCATCGACATCGGAGGCAACGAAATAACCACATAAGTGGCCTGGGTAGGGGAACAAATCGATATATGGACCTGGGGAAAGCATATTACTTTGCAAAAACTCAGTTTCTATCACCTAGATGGTTGAATTTGGAGAGAATAAATGATTGCAAGTCCCAGGGGTTGATGGTATCACACCATACAAATAGCCATGGTTACTCCATATCTAATATATTCAGTCAGAACCAGACTGAAACACATTTTGACCTATTAAATTCTCCTTACCATATAGAAAATGCCATTTTAGCATACTCTGGTGCGATCTCCTCTGATTTTTGTTTTGATTTGTGAAGTCTCTACAAAAAAAGAGAAATTAATTGCATTACATGAAAAATTTCTTCCCATTCATCGTTGTGTCTACCACTGTATTTGGAATCAGATGGGTGTGGTATGCAATAAATAGTATCATTGATGGATCAGCAGGAGTAAATATAGATAGCTAAGCACTACCACAGGCCCAACCTCTTCGACTCCCAGTAGAAAGTAGCAGGCATATTAGTAGTGAGTAGCAGGCCTGCTAGATAGCAACATCGACCCATCCTTTTTGGAGAATGCTTTGATTGATTGCTATCCACTGCTATGTGATTGGTAATGCAGAATAAGTCCCATTATGGGAGCATTCACGATTGATTGTGGGAGCATTTATGATTGATTTTCAAGCATTCTTGTGTACACCCATTCCCCTACCTCATATAATTCCACTATTGTAGGTTTATAATATCTCTGCTCTTCTTTAGATTTGTGAAGTTCCAGCAGTTTCCTACATTTAGAGCACATTCGGAGAGCGGGACCGCTATCCTGAGTACCTATAGAGTTGATACTAGAATTGCTTCCTCTTCTCCGAAGAAACGCTGGTTGTGTGACCATAACTTCAGAGCTTGTGGCATTGCTGCAAAACAACTCTGGGAGCAAACAAAACAGAGTGGAATGACTAAAGAGTAGCAGCAACAAAAAAATAGACAGGCTGATATTTTATTCATATATGCACCCAATCTTCATAGGTATATGTATAGCTAACGAAGAATTCAACCCAGTTGCGCCTGGTCAAATGGTCAGAAACACAAAATTCTTGGCCTAACTAATGGGTAAAAGTCTAATTGACATTAACATTGCGTCTTTCTATTAACTATTGATATTCTTCTTTCAATCAAATGCCGCCTGGTACATTGCATAACATTTAAAAAAAGTTGCATTACACCATACTCTAGCCTTGTCAAGCGGCTGCTTTATTTGGTTTTGTTCAAAATAACTGGCCATGGCCTGGCTACTGAAACCAGATGCTGGGACTAAATTAATTTGTTCAATCATTGTATATCTTCATCCTACACATTGAGTATCATGAAAACATCATGGGCAACACAATCTGTTGTGTCCAAGCTTCAACCAAGCAGTTACATTGAGGATAGCAATGCTAATGCTGTGAGGCTGGTTAGTATAAACTTCAGGGAGTAGGCCGATTATGATTGTCTGATTCTGAAATTTAAGATGTAAATATCTTATTACTCTTTATGAATTCAACTTACTGCCTTGTGTAAATGGTAAGAACTCTGAACATCTGTCACACATGATACCCCCACAAAGTCTGCAGTGATGCCTCCGACGAGTAAGATTGAATCCCTTACCACAGGTAGAGCAGGTTTTCACTAATCTATCCTCTGTCCATGGTACTATTCTTTGTTCAAAGGCTGAAAAAAAGGATCACATCACTTTACTTATTTAGGAACTACAAACTTTAAAATGCCCTGTAAAATCTACAACCGTAGACAAGGTAGTTCATTGTTTCTTATCAGGGTGTTGTTGAACAATAAAGCAGATAACAACACCGGCGAGCTTGCACTTCTCTTCACTTAGACCAACAGGCTCCCACACTGCATGAAACCAGCAATTATTTCAGTTGATTCAATGCAAACTGTGTGTAGGTGCCATGATACGAGGGCTCAAATAGCTCAGATATTTTTCAGGGATACAAAATCCCACTCATCATCATTTGAGCCCTCAAACTGCCCTTTGCGTATTTTAAGTACCCAAAACTCTGTCTGGGTTGCTGGTTGTTACATCACCATACCTTGGTTGGTTGTTAATGGAATGTCACAACAGCGACACGGGCAACAGTTTGAGTACGAAAAGGGCAGTTTGAGTTCTAAAATGGTGAGCGTAATGCTGAGAAATCTCACAGCTATTTGATTGAGCCCTTATTTCATGACACCCACACACAGTTTACATGGCATCAACTGAAATACCCTTTGCACTGCCTAACTTTACCTTTTCTTTTAGCACCATCTTCAGGAGCGTCATCAGCTACTAGTTTAGATAATCTTATCACTATTTTATTACCCTCGATAACAGCTCTGTCTACCTTAGCATCTCTTATTGACTTGAAATAGTCTGTGAGATTACGGGTTTTACCTGCAAGTCATAAAAGTTCATAAGACATTCAGTCATTTTCATACAAAATAAGAAAGGCTTGTTGAACTCAATATTTGCAACGACTCCGCTTAGAACTCTCGCTTTTCTAGTGTTTTTAATAATGTAAATAATTCCCGAAATGTTCACTTATCATCAAGATGGAAAGCAGATTCTAGCAGGTTAAGTTCATACTGCAATGAACGACCCGACAGCGATTTTTGTAGATTTGATTAAAAGCCCTTCCCAACAGTTCATGCCATGCATAGAGGACATTTTGGCTGAAAGAGAAGGTCAATTGACACTAAAAGTACCATCATGAGGAATTGATTTTCAGTGAAAAACCCGATACAATACCCATCAATCAAAATAATGAGCCTTAAATAGTGCATTCAGGGCCAAGCTTAAATAGGAAGTGCCTGGTTCTCTGGCAGAGTTACGCACATATCTCGAAGACCCTATTCCAAGGCTCAGGACAAAGAAGTGAAAGCAGTCCCTTTCAAAATAGTAAATTTATGAACAAAGTACAAGCAACCTGGTACCTAATTACAAGTTTTTCCTCAAATGACGAAAATAAAACGGTTCGACAGGCAGTTACAAACTCATGATGTATCGTAAAACTATACCATTTGTTGAGTGGCACTTCAATAAGATTTGAAAACTTTCATTTTTCAGCTACTTCATTTGCATGACTGACACATGACATACTCACCTACATCCTGAGGCTCGAAATAAACAAGGCCACCAGATTGCCTTGCTGAACTTGCCCTTGGCCTAGATGGCTCTTCTAAGAGATTTGAATCAAGCTCATCATCAAGAGAGAAAAACTTCTTTGCCTTGCCGAAGAAACCTGACAGAAACAATCTCATCGTTATGAATTCATGATACAGAATCAACAAAAAACCCATCATGACATATTTTAAGTCAATCGATTCTTCAATCCTACACATCAAGTTGAGTATCATTCATATTGATATAAGAAAAATATTACTCAAGTTCAGAAATACGCTTTCACCTGATTGGTACATAACAAGAGTCATCATTTAAATGGTGAAATATCGTATCAATTCCTAAACCATATGCAAACTAAGGGTATTTCCTTAAGAGGGTGCTTTATCATTGGTTAGTCTAGCTCACCTTTGACCTGGTCAAGGACATCACCATCTTTGTTGTCATCACCATGGACATTCTCAAAATGCTGAGCTAGAGAGTTAGAGTCACCAAAGTCTGTGACACAGATAGGACACAAGAAGCCCTCTCTGTCAATCGGAGATTGTGGCGCTTGCAGTAACACTCTACTAGCCATTCTAATCTATCATAAATAATAAAGAGTCAATCCGTGATTTGATTGAGGCAGTCATCAGGAAAATATACCACGCCAAGTTCAAGCATCTATCTATCATAATAAAAAACAAAAAGTAAGCCTAGGTTGTTTGGTCATGTAGTGTAGCCTGCAGATAAGATGCTTGCTATCCTTTTCGCTCATTATGATTTTACAATTGATATCAAGCGGAAGCTTCTATCCTGACCTTAGTCCATCTTATGATGACCCTGTTGGTTCACAAGGCACCCTTTTTTGGGGCCTTTGAGATAAGTACTGTTAGTATGTATTAACATAGCCTATCAGCTAAGAAGGCCAAACAAAGCTTGGCAAGACAGGTTAGTATCAACCAGTCAACTGACTGAGCATACATATATTGTCAAGGAGTAAAGAGGACTAGGAATCCTTCTTTGATATTATTCATTAAGCATATACACTCAACTGTTCAGGAACACTTGAAATAATGTCTGTTAAGCATAGCATTGTAGAATTCATAATGTACAATAATGAACCAATGCTTCCTCTAGCTTTTCAGTAAACAGAGCCACATTGAAACAGATATACAGCAATGAACTCCCAGGGAGTTCATTGTATACAGTCTGTCACCACAGTCAACTGCAACTCATTCAGTGAATGATAATCATGACCTCAAAACAAGATTGTATTATAAAAAAAGTGAAGAGGAAGGTTTGAACTCCTGGCAAACTACTAATTGGCCCATAATTCTCAGCAAGTTACCTATTTTACACTAAAATTAAGTAGGTAGCCTATGTAAAATAAAATTACACACAATCTCACCCACTCTCTGGAAATCCTGGATTTATAGGAAGACACGCCTCCGGAAATATATTATGGTGATTCAATTTGGGACATTTATACCTGTTTCCGGTATTGAAAAGCATTGGTGATAAAAGTTGGATTTCCCAGACCACACACAATATACTCAATTTCCTCTCATCACGGTAAGTCCATGTCTGACAACAATTCATGTTTACTTTCATAGACCAAGAGTAACATAATAGTATTTCTTGCTTAGATAATGACGCTATACTTCCTTTTGGAGTGTGAAGCATTGCACAGGCCAGGGGCTTGTAAGCATGACTGGAACGTTGCCTCAGTTCTATATCAACTACGCAGAAACACCACATGACACACCTCAGTGAGGGTGTTTGTCACATGAAGTAGGCTTCCATGTTGTGTCATATTCCTCTATCAAATCACAGATATATATATATATATATAAGTAGAGTACAAGGTGTTTCAAGTGTAGTTCTTTTTTGTTAGAACTGCCAAAGACTGGAACTGTCTACTGCCTGGTTGCCCACTGTTAACAGCCCCTGCCCCGAACCCCGGTTAGATGTAAAGCTGTTCCTTATTGGTTTACCGGTAAATGACCTGGAAACGTAAAACGATTCATGAGTTTTTAACGTTCCTGAAGTCACGACGCTGAAGTCGGCGCTAGGAGCTAAGAATCATCAGGTGAGACATCAGGTGAGACATAATGACTTCTTTCCATAATTATTGTAATCATATCTTATAGATTGGCATTGAAAAGATTCTGGAAGTTTGTCTAATGGGTTGGTCTTGATCAACTTTTAACTTATAGACTTATCATTATTTGCTAAGCAATCAATTGGAGTCGGTCTCTCTGTCTCGATATATTGTGAGGTTATATCTATATTCATTTTTCTGTTTTGAAACTTTGTAGTTGCTACAGACATTGTGACATCATGTTGTCTAGTACGAGTGGGATTGATACCAAGAAAGATAATAAACAGACTCAGGAGAAACTAGCAACAGTTATCAAAACCGTTCATACAAACCTTCGGAAACAATGTCTAAAAGGTAGCAGTTGATTTAAGATGTCATGGAAAGACACGGAATATTGGTGGAGAATCACTTTCTTTTTCATGCCATCTAGAAAAAATTGTGACTTACACCCTGCGTCGACCCACAGGAATTCAACACTACAGGAGACTCATTTCATTTGTGCTTGTTATATACAATTCACTACCGCTACTTCTCAATATCACACCTTATGATAGATGTGATAGCAGCTCGTAAATACTTCTGATCCCTACACCCATGATATTGATAAATTTCAAGGAAGCATGTTGTCGTTTCACTATAATTTCAGGAATGGATCCCCAAGTTGTATGGGAAAGCCATAAGGCAGATCAAGAAGCTTTGGAGACCTACGCATCAGCTATGAAAGAGCTCGCAACAAAGCATTGGCATAGCGCAAAAGGTTTGACATTTACATTTGTTGCAAAGAAATATCTTCAGTCTCAAAAATACAGTTTCAGTATACCATATAAGGGTTTTGGCCATTGATTTAACATTCTAAAGCGTACCATGTTCCACTGTAGATCTCATGTAATACATTATGCACCCAAGACATCTGTGGTGAAATAGTAGAGCGCTGTAGGAATGTAGCTTCGAATCAATTCCATGGTATATCTTGCTTGCAAGAGAACGGCTTGCCACTTCTGATAAAACTCTAACTGCCATGTTTATAGAGACACGTATAGATTGGATACATCGTTTAATTACATCATACTTCTCATCTGATGGCTTCTTACATCGCCTACTTGAGAAGGATAAGAGGACACTAGTATATCATACAGAACCTAGAAAAATGCCCTCTGAAGAACTAGAGGGGGATGCAGACCCTCATCTACGCTGCTGCAGATCCATGTTTGAAAATGAGGCTGAAGTTGAGAATCATCGGAAGGACATGTGTCAAATCATGAAGACTAGACAAGACAGCAATAAAATGTATGATTTTTCGTTATTGGTAAAGGGGCTTTTCTTGACAATCTACGTGAAATAATTAAAATATTTTTATAAAGTTGATAATGAGGAGTTGCCTCGTCACACATATAAGAAGGACAACTCCCCTGATATGTCATGCTGCAACTACAGACAAAGCATGTATCTAAATGTCTACCCTATGGGAGTAAATAGCTAGAGTTTAGTTCAGCTAGCTTTGAAATGACTTAACAAAAGCTAGCACCAACCAAGCTTTAGCTAACTAAGGTGGGGACTTATTGAAAGTAAAAAGGCTGAGCAAATGTTAGCTAGCAATAAATTGTTCTGTTTCAAGCAAGTGTGAAAAGGCAACCTTTTCCTCCTGCAAATACTTTACTCCTCTAAGATATTGCATGGCAGTTTCAGTAGTTTGGGTTTTTTATATTCCTCATTTTCTGTTGAAATCATCTTTATCGGCAAGCTGGATTCCATGAAAATAATTGTGTTAGATGCCTTGAGGTCAACAACACTTTGGCAATTATCCAACATTTCTAAAATAAGCTTTTTCAGCATTTTATCTGTTCACTGAATGGTTTCATTGTTACAGATGCTTACCATTAGCTGAAGGAATCAGAGTATTAGATGTCGGGAGTTGTTATGCCCCTTTTATCTCTCATCCTGAATTCGATTGTCTTGCAATAGACCTTCATCCTGCATCCAAGGTCAGTGGATCAGCAGTAATCATCTCTCTTTCATTCCAGGGACTGTTGTGTTCACCTTTAACGGATAATAGAGCTGCTCTTTCTATGAAAACTTGCAAAGAAGCTGTTCATTGCCATAACCACTTTCTTCGCATATTCGATGCAACATGACCGTAAACTTCCCTTACACCTCTTATTATTGTAAGATATTTTCTTAATTCAAACTGTTATATTATAAAAATTCTCATCCATACTCTGGCCGTGTGTCTATGTGTCTGTGTGATTTTTAAAGCATTACCTTTATGTGTTGTAGGATGTTTTGAAATGTGATTTTATCGAGGTTTCTACAAGGCTCACCTCAAACACAGAAAGCAGTATGCATGATGGGCAAAAAATTCACTTCTTACCTTCAAACGTAAGTCCTAGTGCTAGAATCTAATTTCTATGTAGCTTTTGCTCACCCAAAGCATAACAGCAGTTGTCTCATCACCACAATAAGAAAAAAAAACCTGATGTATAAATAATCAAAATGAATCATTATTGTACTTTAGTTACAATAAAAATGAGTTTTATTTTCATTTTAAACTGCTGAGGCTTATCAATAAAAGTTCCGAGAGAACTTGCACTGCATTACAAGGAAAATAGATCAAAACATTCTAAACTGATGTTGATAGATTTGTACCAGAAAAATCAGGGGAACTATAGGAAATAGAGGACCAGCAGACAGGGTTGTATCTAGGGGTTGTATCTAGGGGTTGTATCTAGGGGTTGTATCTAGGGGTTGTATCTAGGGGTTGTAAAGTGGTAGGTCTGAGGTCCATGCGGGAGTTAGAGAGGTGCTGTAGCTCCCCTACTGCAAGAGATAATTTTTTGGAAATGATTGTCAAAGGGATGCAATCTGGAACATGTTGGCTTAAAGGGGTTTGTAACATAACTAACCCACCCACAGGTATCCGAATCGCCTTAGGGAGAAAGTGTTAGAGTTGATTGTCTTTTTTTCATGCCATAGTAAGGACTAGTTATCCCATGGATGAAAATATCCTAGCAGTACAAATGTATGGTAAGAATAAAATAGATAAAGAGGCATTGTAGGTACAACACAATTTGATCGTATAAAATGACCGTTCTAAATTTTCCCCCTAGATGATAAATTGCATCACATAACAGAAATTATAAGCACAATATGATAACCTTAAAAATGATATCCTTTGGACCGAAACTGCTTGTCCTGTTGGAAATGGCTCTTTGTTGCAGAGAAAATCGTTACATGTCATTGTCATGTCAATTTTCAGGATGACATGGAAAGATCCTATGAAGAAATAATTGATTCATTTATAATAGAAATAAAAATAATCGCAACTAAAAAGCAATTTGTTCACACATACTAAAAAATGACTTTTTTAAATGTTCACATGGGTGATCAATTGCATATTAATCAAAAGTTTGACCGAATTATGCCATTAATACACTTGACTTTTATATATATTATATTATTTATGCATGGTGATAGGCCGATATATTATAGCCCATAAGTTGATCAGAAAAAATAAGGTTATTACCGTTGCTGGGCTAAAAAACGGTGGCTTATAAAATAAGTAAAATAAAAATCAGTTCATCATAGAATGCTGTCTGACCAACTTTTTGAGACAGCTGAAGTAAATCACTGCACACATGATCACCGTAGGATTGGACTTTGGATACATATTTTAGACACAATACATTTAGATGTACGCTGAGTTTCTCAATGTTAAGTTGGGACAGTCTTTCATCATAGTCGTCTGTGAGGGATAAAATCATTTTTACTCAGATATGGGTGCCACACTGGACAGGCAAACGACCGAACAGATAGAAGCTCATTGTGCTTCACTGTTGGACCTGATGCAGGACTGCAGGTGATCATAAAAGCTTTACATGATAATGAAATAAGTTTATTTTTTGATTACATGATAAAATTGAATGCAAACATTAGTTACTATAAATGTGGAACAATAAATGATAAATTGAAAATAAAAGTAAAATCTAAACTGATGTGTGTCAGTTGCCTTTTGGAACTGTTATATATGAACAAAATTTTTATTCGAGCCCGTTCTGCAGAGAAATTCTGGTCATAAACAATGACATGTCCCCATCCCAAAGATATAAATACTTTGGTAAATAGGTATGATTATGAACCACATTAGGAAGTTCAACTAAAAATGAAAAATTTAGCCTATATATGTATATATATATCGATTCTATTTTCTGATCATGGACATTATGTGGGAGAGGCCATTCACAAACAAAGATGTATAGTAAAACTAATCAAGTGAACTTGTAAAAAAATGATATCGTCAAAGAGGGCTGATCTATTGAAAGTCTGGTTATCTGTATTAAGGTAGTGATGAGGTGGGTCTGCAATAAAAATTAGGGGTGTCATCCTTCTCTCTAACCCCTTAGTCAATTATCAAGTCTTAACTGCACCTGTTCATTTTGTACTTGAATGGTGTAATTACTTCAAAGACTGTGACAATAATATGAGCCAAAATGGTGTCCTTATGGCTGTAATTTTGGGGAACCAGAGGGAATTTAAGATTATAGACGGACCAAAGCAAATATAGTCTGCAACTACTTCTGCAGTAGTTATGCAATATTTTGACACGGAAAAAACTCATAGCACTGAGTACTTTCTAACACAACACATAATTGTTACCCAGAAGTGCTATGTATTTCTTTTCGGTGGCAAAATAATGCATGACTACTGCAGAACTAGCTGCTAGACTATATATTGGTTACATCTTTCTGTACACTTAAATATTGTAGAACATGGTATTATTTCTGTTCATCCATTTGAAATTCAGCGTCTAAATTTGGGAAACCAAATTTCATCAATATGTGATTACACATGTTCAGTGACTTTTCAGTGCTAACCCACGTCCTGTTTACCTCCCTATTATCTTTACTGAAGTATGCGCCGGCTTGGCTGTCTCTGTCCATGGCAGCTAGAGCAGTGTCCACTAAACTGGCAGATATGCCTACATAGTCAAACACGCCAGCTATGGTTTTCTTGGGGCTTGCCTGCAATTCTTCGTATTTGATACTCTTAAATTTCACCCCGTTAGCTTGAAAGTTTCTCATCATAGTCACAATACAACACCATAGCATAGTAAACCATTCGAAAACACTGGGATCAGTTCCTGCCGTTTGCATCGTCTGTGAACAAAAGCTCAGATCGTAACCATTAGAAAACATAAACCACATTCCCCTAACGCGACCGACCGGTGGTAGTATTGTCAGTTTTCGATTAAGGAAGTATTTCAAGCTGAAATTGATCCAGGGATCACTTCCAAAAGCTTTGTAGTATGACTTTGCTGATCCCAAAGTGTCTCTGTAACCAAACATAATCTTCTGATTTGGGAATCTTTTCTGGATGATAGGGACTGCATGGTGATCCAGTGTCATACTCTTCCAGAAGATAGATTGGTCTTTAGGAATCATGGATACTTGCATCTTGATCCAGGCTACCACCATTTCCTCGTACTCCTCAGTTTTAGCGTAGGTCTGCAAATCAGAAATGTCTGTACGTCTGTAATTAATACTGTGATACAACGTTTGACTCTCCGAGATTGTTGTCCAGTTTGGTAATAAATTGAAGATTTGTCCCCATAGTGTGGACCCACATCTAGTCGTGTGAAACAGCCACACTACTTCTCTGTCGTCAATGTTGATGTTGGATACAATGACGTCCAAATCAGATCTGGGTATTGTTATCAGTCGTTTAGCGTTAGCTGTTTGAGCGAAATGCAGGAATGGAAAATCGCGTAAATTGTAAAGGTCCACATCAGGATCACATTCCAGAAATCTGGCGATGTCCGGTTCTATAGATAGTAGGTGTACATTCTTGTTAAGAACTATGTCAGGCTGTGTGAAGTGACTGTGAGTGGTAATGAATGAGAGAGGTGTCGCTAGAGGGTTGCGTTTCAGTGTGTATCGAATGTCAAGGACTTGTGCATTTTCCTTCTCCTGATTTTTCTTTATTTTTTCAATTTGGGCTGCCGTCCCTAAAATATAGAGATAATGTGACGACCTAGAACATGGCTCTAACTGGTGCGGTGATTTAAAATCTACAGTTAAAGTTCTGCTGGAGTAAGTTTTCAAAGCTCTTTGGGGGATCAATTATGAATGGCATTGAGAGTTAGAAATCCATTGCAACCTCAGCAGTACTGACTATGTGACTATGAAATGCTTTGATCAATAGACAATATTATTAAGTCTATGATGGGTATACATTTATATTCGTTTAAATCAGATATTACACTCCAAACTCCGAAAAAACACATGTTACTTAAGTTGTATCGAGTTGCTCAACAGCTTGTTCTGACAGTCAGCCAAATATCAATTTGAATAAATTAGGCTCATACTCACCATTTAGAGTCCAAGAAAGCCTCTGAAGACGCTGCCATGTGCCACTGAAAACCTTGCCAGCAATTACAGAGATCACATTGAAAACTGTGAACAAGAAGCCCATCATCTTGGCAAACATCTATCCAAGATGTTCACAATCAAACTATCCACTCCTTACAAATTATTTCACTGCTTTATAGTCCTGACAAGCTGTGCAGTGCTTCGTAAAAGGTTGACTTGTATGTAGCAATTTGCACGCATGAGTAACGATAATACATTGACATTGACATATTATGTCTATGGGATAATATTTTCTAAAGCTGACAAATAATACAAAGTAGTATAAGTACAATTTAACTAAGCATAGAACTAGCCTTCTCTCAATGCCTCATTCCAGTGGCGTAGATTAGCACTCACTGCCCACGTAGTTCTGTGAGTGGCTGAATAGCTCAGTGCGTAGAGCGTTTGCCTAATGATCACTATTAATAAGATTGTTGTGGGTTTGAATCCCAACGAGGTCAGTTTTTTTTCAAATGGGTGCTTTATAACTGGAGCATTTTTACCGTAATCTTCTACTGCTATTGAGTTGTTTTCTGAAAGTACCCAACAGCTCAGTGAGCTATTGAAATACCTCTCTGCTTACACTTTTTTGCTACCGATATGCAAAAATTTCCGTGGTGGGAGGGCGCTTAAGCGCCCCTCCCACACCCTCCCCGCCACGCTTACGGCGTGTGGATCGGGCTGTGCCCGATCATTATGCTCATCTCTAAAAAGTCAGTGAGTTAAATTTTTTAGAATATAGCCCCTGCCTCATTCATTGTTTCGTTTTCTGAACATGACAAAAAGGGGGCCTTTGAGAAAACATGGAAGAATAGGAAGTATAGCAAAAAAGTGACATGTGCCAATGTATATATGCAATAATTGCTTGCAGGTTGAAATTGGTAAAATGCAGCTGTTCATCGGGTCTTGCGTAATAGAAACCATGAGCTGTCATTTTTCAACATGCACACATGACTAAATATTGTACGCCATCTCCCGTTATTTACACAAGTCAAACACAGTTTTATATTATTCAATCCAAATTTGAACAGTTGAAAATTAAGTTGGATGTTTAGCAGATCAAACATCTAATTGAAATAGTATAATATCTTAGTAGCAATATATACAGCATCAGATCATCAGCGCACAAAAAGCCTGATTTAACAAGCACAATCTTGCTTCGCAAGTCAAATCATTATTTAGTTCACAACCTATTTCCTTATCATTATTTAACGTATTATATTATAATACATTATAATGTATTATAATAGTAATTATATTATTATTGTAGCACTTTCATGCGGTTGTCTTCTCACTTCTATTGGAGTACATGCCATCCCATACACAGAGGTGGCAGTGTTGTATAAAAGCACATAAGATCCTTGCACAGAATGGAGTTCTTGTTATCGTGACACCCGACTCGAATAAGGTGCATCGCAGAGTACAGCAGGTAAGCTGGAACTGTCATAAAGAGCCATGTGAACCGCATTAATATCAAATGCACTATGAAATTCACACCAATACATTTATTGGGATTCAGTTAAAATGATTGTGAAGAACGGAATATATAGTTCAATGCCTGTCATAAGTATCATTAAAATCTAGTGTGGGTTAATTTTCATTATTGCAACTGATATTGTAATGTTGTAGTGATATTGTTGTGCATATTGAATGCATGACATTATCAGCTTTGTAGTTGTCTTCCCTCTGTAAATCGGTTAAAAGACAACTTCTCAATTAGTTCATTGTACCCAAATTGTGGAGTTTCCCAACCTCCTCCCCTAAATGAAGGCAGAATAAATCACACCCTGAATGATAATATATATGATGATACATAAATTGCTATCTTATAATGTAGGTAATCTTTGAGTGAATCACGTTTCGTCCCAGGTTCAAATTACAATAGTTGAGATCTAAATTAAAACTTAACCAAAATCCCAAAATTTCGACAAGCTTCCATTTGTCCTGTCCTGCCACACTAATAGATCAAGTTTGATCTAATTCCTGCCGTTTCAATACTTTTGGTGAGCTGCTGGCGGCTCGAAGGAGGCAACTCCTAATGCAGGAAAATTGGACCATATTTGCTCTAGCCTTGTCACGTGGCCACGGGTTGGTCTTGGTCTTTTACCTAACAAACCAAAACATGTGGCCACTTTACAAGACTATACTTGCTCTACTACAATACTTGTGTCTCAGGCAGTAATGTCATATTGATTGTAGATGAAAGATTGGAAAGAAGCTATTGAATCTCTTGGTTTTCAGCGATGTTGTTATGAGAAGAAGGAGCACCTGCACTGTATGGCCTTTAGAAAAATATCAGAGCTCACTGACAGCTGCAATTTAAGTGAAGGTGGCATGTCTAAAAATTTGTACATACCGCAGGATTTCAACACAAAACTTCCCTCAGAATCATCAAATGATGAGCCAAACTCGCCACCAACTAAACGGAAAAAGGCGGTTTGAGAATTACCTACTTATCATATCTCATTTCAAATGACATGTGAGTCTGTAACTGCCGTATGGTTTTACTGTGGGGCCAGCCACAAAAACAGTTATAGAAATACATCAGCAAATTCTTTATTTGGGCCCTCAGATCTCATTGAACCTTATTTTATAAATCACAGATTTTGTTCATACTCTCAAGTTTTGTGTTTATGGAAAAAAATAAATTACCTGATGCATATCTAGAAATATTGATCCATTTGGAGTTGCATGGCCTACGAAGGGGAGATTTTTCCCATAATATGGATGCACAGTTTATAAATTATGCAGTCTTGGAGTTGTAGAGTGTAGACTACTTGGCAGCAACCCATTCATTTTTTTTCATCCGTAATAAATAATTCATTGTTTGCTACTGTAAAAACAATGCTGAGTTAGGTAAAACCATAAGGTATAAATCACTGGGAGGAACTCCCGGGATACCCTGTCGATTCCCTTGCCTGCAACCTGCTCACCTTTTTTCACACATTGTAAATGATTTACCATCTGCTTTTATAACACAATGCTAGGTTATGTAAAACCATGAGCTACAAATTACCGGGATATCCTCCCAGAATACCCTGTGTTTCCCTATCCATTTACTTTTTCATACAATATAATATTATACAATTTATAAATAATTTAATATCTGCTGCTGTAAAAAGATGCTGGGTTATGTAAAACCATGGGAGAGTAATCCATTCAGTCAGCTGACTGCTGACTGAAACAGAACAGGGTAGAAAATACAGCTGTATTGATCAGAGCAATTTCCTAGGTTCAAATGAGGGAAGTAAATCAGCCAATGAGAAGTAATGTTTACATCAGATGACTCAGATTTATTGTATTACTGCTGAGCTCAAGTGGCCATTGACCATTTTTCTGAAAAGGCTATTTATTTGTTTAACCTGCTGTCGCATATCAGTTAGGTCGGGCCAGCAGAAGAGTTCATGTGTAGCTGACTCTGTTTAATATAAATACAGAAATAAACTTCTTGAATAGTCATTTTAAGGCTTGCTGAAGTGGAAAGAAGCTTGATTGAGTCGAACAAAAAGTATAATTAATATATCGTAGCTATTGCTGTGTCATTTGTTGAAAAGCTGGTATAGGCTAGTAAAAAATCTACCAACATACTACTCCAACATAAGCTGTAAGACAATTTTTGATATCAATTTTTGATGCATTTGTGCCAAACGGTTTAGGGGTAGTTTAAGTGCTCAAACTGTGCCCAGATAGATTGTAGTCGCATAACATCAACCACTATTCCAACCCAAGTGGTTGATTATCTCATGCTACTACCATCTATCCTGGCACAGTTTGAGCGGTTAAACTAGATTTAGAGGCTGTCAAATTCCATGAACTGTGTAAATGATGACACACAAAACAAAGCATGAGATTATGATGCTGGCGCTGGCATTAAGTTCAGTAATATTGATCTCCCAAAATTGTCTGTCATAATACAACAAACCGTCTGCATTTGTTGATGAGATTGGGGGCCCTGATGATAGCAACGCATAAACAACCCGAGGGAGTAATCAATTTTAGGATTTTCTAACCTATAGGTTGTTTTTAGTAACAGCTTATGATCATATCCTAATTGAGAATGTTTTTATTGATCCCGAGCTTTAATTTCAAATGAATTATGTAATGTATATATGTTTGCATGTTGTCTCTGTCACTCAAGTTCTGTGATTGCTTTTTTAATCAATTTACTTTCTCTCTTGCTAGCAGGCCATTCATTACTTTTCCCTCTTGCTCGCAGACTATTCATCGTCGTAGTGAGCTATAAACATTCACATTCCACGCCGGAGACTGGCAGTAAGAAGTTAGCAGAAGTAAGCATGGCTCCATCAGTCACTCTATACCTGGTCAGAGTCTCGCCATCCTGCCGAGTAGTCTGGTTATATCTACTACAGGTAGCTATATAACTTTTGTGACATATTTATGTTAGACATGGACTAATAAGCTGCTGAGGTTAAGCTGGGCGATGTTTTTAATTCTCAATCATGTTTGTTATTAATATGAAAGCAATGTGACATAGTGTCAATGTAGCCTTGGCATGCAGCTATATTTATTGTTTTGAGGGGCCACCCAAAACAAAAATTAACCTTGTGCTAAGGCTAGTGTTGATGCTTTCTTGGCTCTGCTTTCTTGGCTAGGTTTGATCAGTAATGGTGTATTTGGGATATATCTGGTGGGGAAAATGTAGAAATTGCATGCCACATCATGCCGTTCAATCAACGTCTATGTATCTTTAACATTGTTTCAGAATAATATACAACATCAATTGGTGGATATTACCACTTTTGAAGACCTGGAGAATATACCCAATAGTGATCAGTTGTGTGGTCACACAGAAGTACCAATACTTACCGATGGCGATATTGTGGTGTTTGAAGCGTAAGTTTTTTGTATCAGAACCTTTGAAATACAATTATATATCAAATATTATTAATCTTAATCTTAATCTTGGCATGTTCAGTTAACGTGATATATCGCTTTTTAAAACTTTTTAATATTGTATTGGTGATCATGTCTAATAGTTATTTTCACAGTTTAAACCTCCCAAATGTTTGACGTTGAGTTGCAGTGACCTCCGCTCCGGAAGTTCATTTTGGGGCAAAAAGTGCCCTTTTTAAATTGTGCCCTCTGTGCCTTGTTTTTGAGGTATTTGATTAGTTTATGCTTTGACCATATAGAGGAGGCATGGCACTAACTGGAGGAGTGACATTTTGGTGAAACTTTATGATTTTAGGCCTCCTGTCTTCGAGACTTGAAATTGATTTTTGCAATGGTGTTAGGGCCATTTCTGACCCCTCATTACATGCAACCCCAATAATGCAAAAACTAGAATTTCCAATTCATTATACCATTTTGGTCTTGTACTGTCACTTCAATCAATAATCTTGACAGTTTACAGATCCTTGTTGTCACAACTGTATCAGATAGTTACCCAAATTTTAACTTATTTAGGTCAAAATTTTCCAGCCAAAAATCAGAAATTCAGAAAGACGTCAGTCAAATTTGTTGTCAGCATGATGAACAACAGGGGATTGTCTAGGTTTGAATCGAAGCGATTGTTGATTATGGCTTTACATCTTGAGATATTTGGATTTTTGTGGCTAAACCAGCTTTATTTGGTCCAAAACATGCACTTTTTTCCATATGATGACATATGATACACACTAGCTTCCATTAAACTAGAGAGTATTTCCGAGGTTTTGATCGTGGCGTTTGATGATAAATTCAGAAGTAGGGAAGTTATTAGCATAAACATTTCTCTTTCCATGCTAAACAATCACCTAAAAAAGGTGGATCCATTGTTGTGCACAATGTGATTTGCATGTAATACTGCTTAGATTTTCATCACGCTTTTGCATAACGTAATTTACTGCATCATTTTGCCCATGGCTGCCTGTTTTCAATGTATTTTAGTTAATGTACAATTAATCAAGTTAAGAACATGCGGTTTGAAAAAAATTACGATATTAAACATAAGTCAGACTACTGGCAATGTGTCAGTGAAGGAATTTTTTAGATGGGACAAGTAGTTCCTGGGAAACTGAAAAGGCGATATATCATGTTAATCTGCGATTACTCTTACTTTTAATCTTCCCATCTGGTTGATTACAGGACCACTCACCAAAGAAGAAATCAAGCAATAACGATATATTTTAATAGATATGGACTTATGATGAGCTTTCCTCTCAAATATGAAACTTTTGATGAGTGATTGAGTCATTATTTCATAGCTATATGTAAATGTAATCACCTTTAGTTTTGTTTTTGGAAAACTTGACCAGACTTTTAAACCTTTTTCTTACAATCAGCATAGTCCTATACTTTTCATCTCGATATTGCGTGTTCTCATTGGCCTACACGGCCAATCAAATGAAAAAAAAAATCAAAAAAAAAAGAATATAAAATTTTTTTTTATTCAGATTAAAATTAATCTTTGAGTTAATCAGATTAATCTTAATATGGATTAATCGCGTTAATCTTCTAAATAACGCTATTATTTCCCAGCCCTAATCATTATATAAGTTCCAGAAATAGAAGTAGCAGAAAATTTTCATTCATAAAACAAATAAGATATATGATCATTGATATATATATATATCAAAGGATCAGTACATATCAACTCTTACTTGTTTCTTTCTGTTTACTTTATTTCTGGAACATAAAATAAACTTCATTTCCTTATATTTGTTCTTGAGTGTACACATCTTTGTCGTTCCCCTTCCCGTCCCCCACTCTCTCCCAATGACACCCCATCTCGCTTAAATTGTTTTTTTTTATAACAGTCAGCTATCATGGCTCACCACTTTAGATGCTGTTACCTTCTATTGTAGACCCGCAATCTTGGATTATTTAGCAAAGCGTTACACAGACCACACTGGGTTCGGTAAAACGCTACAAACCCGAACAATATGTTCGTCAATGCTGAGCTGGACTAACTCTGATCTACACAGGTAATGTAAAATACAAATAAACAAATAAACGCACGGATAAAAAATATATTATTCATCAACGTGTTGAAGAGTCTCCTTTATTTTAAATACATTTTATTGACTGCTGCGTTTCCTAACAATGGTGACATCTGTGACATGTTTGTTTTCACTACTCAATGGAAGATCATACCAATAGAGATTGAATATGACTACGGCCATAGGACTGCCCCATTTCCTAACTTTGGGCTTGGTGTGGGTGGGGGTGGGGGCGGGAAGTTTGGAAGCTCACTCTGTTTCTCATAAGCTGATAAATTTTTTATAGATACATTTCAACTGCCCAATGTATTTGTAAATCGGTATGATTTTCTATTGTGTAGACCAAAAAAAACATGTCACAGATGACACCATTGTGTTCACTTATTACTGTTATGGAATTTTCCTTATTCAAGGAATTGAGTTGCTACTTGTATTAAATCACTTGGAGTGAACTCAGTAATAAGTTGTTTTTTTCTATTTGTTTCTAGAATTGCTGGTTTTATGTATGCGTACCCACAATTCCTGGATAGATATCGATTGGAAACAGAATCAGCTAATGAATGTTTGATTGAGAGCGGAATTCAAGCATTGACTGCACAACTTAGTAAAATAGAAAACCGCTATCTCAAGCGATCAGAGTATCTCTGCGGCTCAGAATTATCAGTCGCTGACAGTTTTATGGTGACTACTCTAATGCAGTCACAATGGGGAGGATTTAACTTTGCCATGTGGCCTAAAGTGCGAGCCTGGATGCTGAAAGTCATGGATCAGCCCCATTGGCAGACAGTGCACGAGGCGCACATGGAATTCATACATGAAATGCTTGCAGAGCAGGAAGCATAGGATTTATCCGATCCAGACGAAATATTAATTATAAAATTTCACAATGTATTGATATTTTCTTCAAGAGCTTTGCTTTGTGAATGTGGCACTTCAGGCTTTCAACCTTTGAAATTAGCTTTAGTACCCTAATGTCAGTATTGTCACTCCTAACTACCATAATAATGATATATGACCCATGTAATACATGACTGTGGCTTGGACCCTAGTCTAAGTTAATTTCTAGTTTTCAATTCAGATTCTTTCATGCATTCGTCCATGTAAATACTGGCCTCGCCCAAACAAGGAAAAGTCGGGCATCATATTTAATGCAGTATTGATAGACTGACCATCATATTTGCGGTAGCCAGTGACAGTCGGCAAATCATTTTACAGTATCTATGAGCTCATCGAGTAAACAATGATGAATTATTGCATTGTTATTTTATTATTGGATCAATAAATGATCAGCCAAATTTTATAAAAATAGCTGACTATCGCACTATACACTTTGTACAAATAACGCTGTGACTTGGTCAAAAATAATGGTTGCTACTCATGACGTAAATAACTTATAAATAATAAATTAAGGACTGCATAAAAATTTGGCCTGATGACGTATAAATTCAAATGTAACTCCTAGATACTGTCGGAGTTCTTAAGTTATCTTGAATCTTGAGCTCAGTTTTAAACACAGCTTTGCTATGTAAGGAATAGTCTGGTTGTTACCAGCTTTGTCAAAAAATACAGATTAGTCAAAAATCTAACGAAGCTCTGACATATCCTTGTCCAAATATAAAATGTTAAATAAACAATAAAATAGAAATAAATATGATATAAACGATCAGTTTATTGTGCTCCAAAACGCGACACGAACCATTCAGACCCAGATGTGATGCTGGAGTATACGGCGATTTGGTGGCATACGGTAGAATGTTATCATCAGGCAGCGGGCACCCTGACAGCTGTTTGGACTTTATTGTAAATGGTCCTCTTTGGACTGGTATTGAAGCACCTAAAAAGTAAAACAAGTCTGATCTGAAGTACCGCAAAATTCCTAAGAGCTGTATTGATCATAGGACGATGAACTTTTATATAATAAGAAGATGAAATTGAATTTTCCAGCAGATTCTTAGATATCATTGTAACTGTACGTCTGAAGCAACTTCTATAGACAAAGAATATTCAGTTGAATGCCATGTGGATATTCAAGATGAATGTCGTGTGAAATGGATTTTCAGCCACATGCATTGTAGCGTTGGTTTTAATTAGTCTTTCAAATGTGTCACGAATAATAACATTCACTGATTTCAGATCCCAGATTAGCCTCAACTGCAGAAAACCTATTGGCATCATATGCCTGGTAATCCATAATGCAGACTCAATTTAACTGCACTTCAATACCTTATCATAGTACAAGTTAAGCTTAGCTGCCGAGGGAATTGGATCAGATTGGGTATGCATTTGCTGTTTAGTAAGAAACAGAAGATCGGGCTGCCCCCAAAGAGAGACACAAGGTGCCCTAAATCTTCATACTGAGAATGTGATACATCCTAGAACACTAGAATGCATCCTAGAAGTGAGGTCAATAAAGACCTCCTGAACTGGGTGTGCAGCAAGCTGCCAAAACTTAAACTGGCACTAATCAGCCATTGGCAGTGACACTTTGATCTTAGCCAATAGGCCAAGAAGCGATTGAGTATGTGTTTGATTAGATGCTATACTGGCCAGTTACGGTAAATAACTTACCTCTAGTTAAATAGTATATTTTGCCACTGTCAGTGACCGTTAATATGAGCGGGTATATTCCGATACTTCTGACTGATATATGAACTAATACAGAAGTTACACGGACATCAAATCGAGACCCCAGGTAGTCTACAAAGTCATAAGTCATGTAATATGAATGTGTAAATGATACTGAACAGTTATCAGTTACATTTGAGGTTGTGCAAGGCAAATCATTCAAGCTAATAGATAGAGAGCTGATCTTGCATACTGTTGCCAGTTAAAGTATTTGGATGTCTCAACGCATCCATGAAATAAAGCTTAAAAACATCAGAGCTAGTAAGCTTCAAAATCAGCACAAGAATAGCTCGATTTGGCAACTAGTACCGACGTTACGACTAATCAGAGTATAAGGCCTCGCTGACTTAGACTGAGATGTCCTGATTGTCCTCTTACCTATATCTCTAAGTATCATACTGTGAACACCAGAAGGTAGCCTCGGGTTCATGTAGAGATATTCTAGGTGTATCCTCAGGCCACAATACCCATATATCAGGGTCTGCAGGTACGCCCCCATCCCGCTCAGGTCATTAGACCTGCCATCATTAGGGTACTCATTCCATATCTAAAATGTGGTGAGAAAAAAAAATACGTGAGGACCTTTTGTATATAGCTATCACGAGTAACCTTCTGATGCTCATGCAGCGGGATGACATATCCGTGGAGAAAAACCTTATGTCATGATAGGAAAGAAAGTTACTTGCTCATATTCTGGGAGAACATAACTGCTAAACAATTTCTGCCAAAAACATTATGTCAAAGACAGTAAGTCAATAAGTTGCAAAACTAAAAGCACAAGACCACTCAGAACCAATTGATACACCCTGCTAAGAGTACACATTATTAATTTTTGTCCTGCCTTAGCTCAATATGTAATCAAGCCGATGAAGCCCTTATCAAAGACCATCAATCCTTTAATAGAACACGCTCCTTGATAACAATGCTTTTAATAAATTCACCTGAAGCGTTACAATGTATGTTTTATGTATGGTCCTCTATGCGTCAATTATGACTTGATCAGCTAATATGTGATATATATATATGTATATACATATATATATATATATAATATATATATAATATATATATATATAATATATATATATATATATAATATATATATATAAATACTTACTTTGAATGGCTCTTTGACGTATGGCGTAAAGCTCTTCTGGAAGGCCTCATGAGCGTAGTCATCCTTCCCACTCTCCAGCCAATTAATAGCCAGCATAGACCAGGCTGTCGAGGGAGACGACTCAGGTATCACAGATTTATAATGCTGTAGATTTCTCTCTAGATTTCCTTTGCTCAGTCCCCACATGAGGGGATAACCCAGCATCACAGCGCCGGACTGCTTTACTGTCTGATCAATACCTGGGAATATAAATACAAATTTGAGCTATTGTGACCTTAACCGATGTTTGAAGTTATCGTTGTCTGTCAGCACTTGCTTTAAATCGTTGATTCATAATATAAGTCTATAAAATAATATAATATAATATACTATAATATAAAGTCTGGGCTCTTGCCCGATTGGATTTCTCCACCGTATGAATTTGATTTTTTTATCTGATCTCATCATCTTCTGACACAAACATTATATTATATCATATTATATTATATAATATTATATTATAATATATTATATTATATGAAAAAATTGTTGTCAAAACAAATTGTTAATAATTGTTCTTGAGTATATCCTACCTGATGTTATATACCCCTGGTACTCAGGGTTATAGTCCAGTGATGTGTTATATTCCCAGTGTATATTGTGAGCTGCATGTATCCACTCCTGTGGAGCGTATAGGTTTACATTTTCATTACACAGGCAGGCTGCATATTTACTATAGTGCAGAGCTAAGCTGGCTACTGCGTTGGTGTATATTGAGTTGTTGACAGCTCCTCTTGTACCATCTAAGGATGTCACATCTGGAAAACAGTATTTTTTTATCATGAACAAAAATGTATTGCACTTGTTTAGTGTGATCTGCTTTTTTGGTTAAACTATCATGAACCTTTCCATTTGGATCAACAATATTTGTAAATTTTTATTTGGCACTGTACGGACAACATTTTGATTAGAATTGATATAGTTGCCAACAAAAATTATCAATTGAATAGAAAATGATAGTTGTAAACTATTGGTTTATTGCAAATATCTGAGCACATTTAACCAAAAATTAGTACTGTTGCGTTGCCATGACAGTAAACCTTAGTACCAGTTGTCAGTGTGCCATATCTAAAAAATTAAGGCTAGCTAATAAGAAAATGTCTGAATTAAGACTTACCTATGACTTCATAGCGCTTGAGCTTTGGGTTCCAGTGAAGCTTTGAGTACCAGAATTGAGCTGCTTCCTTAATGAGGCCACAAATGCCCCTTTCTTGAGCCCAAAGTCTATCTTGGGTCATGGACATGTACTGTCGTATCGCTAATGATATATCACCAGTCAGGTGAAAGTGATTCCTAAAAAGCAGTGAGCGAGACCAACTACAGCTATTGTTCAACAAAAATGTAAATGCTCTGCTTCAAACGGAAAGTTTGCAAGTCAGGGCAATCCAATAACAATGAAACACTACAT
The DNA here is from genome assembly GCA_914767715.1 of Membranipora membranacea. Lineage (NCBI taxonomy): Eukaryota > Metazoa > Bryozoa > Gymnolaemata > Cheilostomatida > Membraniporidae > Membranipora > Membranipora membranacea. Next base: position 17,499,226 of record OU612068.1, read on the forward strand.
AATATACTCCATTATCAACCACTTGCGTTGTGTCCCTTCGTCGTCCTGCAGGTTATGATATCTGGGAGTTGTCCTACCGTTTTTCAGCTCACGACAACTCCTGTGGGAAAAATGACTGCCTTACATTACAAGTTGTAGAGAATATTACAATTAAATACACTTTTTTATTACCTTGGATCGTAGTGCGGTGTTACATCTATACCAGTAGCAGCACTGTTCCAGGGAAAGAGAACTCCTTTATAGCCTCGTCTCTCCGCTGCTAATCTGGCTGCTGGGCGGGTGTTATTTCTGTAACTTATTATTGACTTTGCCAAACTTGGATAGAAAGGCAATATTGCAGGTAGAATCCATCTCTCTTGATCCCAGCTTATATGACCTAAATTGAAAATACAAAATCAAGGTGACCAATAACCTAAGCAGAAATAGAAAGCAATCCATTTATGTATGTGTGAAGATCGATCAAAGACCTTTCATTAACGCTTAGTCTTTGATAAGGTGAAATCAACTTACTACATCTTGTTACAACACACCTATAAAATAATTGTTATAAGTGTCTGATGTTATTTGATAATAATGATAGATTGCAAACTTATCTACATGAAAGGCTGTTTTCTATCAAGTTATGAAAGCTGTTGTGAAGTTTCATACCTCAAATGAGAAAGTTATGCTGTGCAGGACGAAATTGAGTCCAAAATGCACTACTTTATTCGAAAGTGGGGCTCAATAGTTGAGGAGCAGGAGGTGGCTCAGTTGGTTAGAGCGCCGTTCCGGTCGTGAGTTCGAATCCCACTGCAGTACTTCAGCTACTGGGGACCTGCCTGCACATAGAGAGCGACCAGGCGCAGATACTGCAGCCTCGCACTAGGGCAAATAGTATTTTGCCGTTTATGCTTCGGGATGCGGCGTGTGATAAGACACCTGATTTTTAAATCAATATGAGCCAAACCATACCTTTATCAGGTTCATTTCGTCCACCATGTGCTAGACCTCCTGAGCTGATACCCCCAAACTCATTGATAGCTCTATGGCTATCTGTTGATGGTAAGGAGCTCAGTATATAATACAGAGAGGAGTAAGCGAGTTTCTCTAGTTTTATATCACCGGACAGATCCACTCCGCCGCTCTCCCATTTCTGTCTCCATGCATCCTTGTGCATTTCAAAGAAGTGCTCTGGGTTTCTATCTGCGATCCATGACCCACTCTCAAAACTCTCTCGAGCAACCTGCAATATGAATTATAAATACAGTCTTGCAGGTAGGGGTACAATATGATGGTGGACTACTGGCTAACAAATGTGGAAGATCTTGTGACAGTGTTGATGACATTAAAATCAACTGGTAATAATGGCATGTCTTAGTCTACTCTACAATTTGACCAGTGCAAAAGAAAAGTACAGAGGGAGCTGAATGAAACAAAATTGAACTGGTAAATTCATGTATATGGCATATTTGTGTTATCAAAACAAGATTGTAAGTTGTCTCCTCTTTGAAGTTGTTTGGTGCTTAATGAAATATTCTGGTTAGTAACTCACCTCTTCGTTTGTATCGATAGCCATGAGATATGTATATCTGATAGTGCTCTGGTATGAAGGTATATGTATAACAGGAGGTACCACAGACCAGAAGGTATATACTACAGATCTATGACCTCCTGGGACCTCCGGTTCAAGGGTCGTACCCTGAGATCTCCTGAATAAGAAGACATATATGTAGATCACAACATCGAATATAATGGCATTCAACATGGTCCTGGGATAAACCAATTCTCCACTGTCATTTTCAGGCCATAGAGTTGATCAGGCTACAAAACTTAGGTAAGACATCATGCTGCATCATGGTTTACTCTTCTTTGGACCCTAACGAGAAAGGTATATAGAAGACAGGGCACAATATTCAAACAGTTTGATAGATCGGGATAACCAATGGATTTTGACGGTAGTGAGGTAAGCGAACGGTTTGCATCGCAATGCTATGGATGGATGAAAATTGAAATGCTAGCTAAGGGAAAATTGGTATAATATGCAGGAAAATTGGTTTGCATGATTAGGGTAAGGGAGATAGAAGACTGTGTGAAGGAATGACACATGTAGCCTGGATTATAATCAACTTAGAGTCAAATAGCACGAGAAGTTTTGGAGACTCATCTAGAAATATTGGAATGACATAGCAGGATCTATAATGGAACAAATCAGCTACTTGCTGTATAACTTTTTGATCGAAGTCTATATTTTGAGTATTGTGAGATAAAACTCTTAACATCAACAGGATCTCAACTATCTTCGATTGTAAGGTTTAGAAACGTTCAATCTATCTCTAGTTTCTACGTAGTCTAATCGCTCAAACTTCAGACTTGTTGGAGTTAGCGAGTAAGATAACATGGTCCCACCGGTTACTCTTTGGTTCCACTAACTCGGCCAAATCGACGAAGGCAGACTACTCGCTACCTAACATACTCCAAGTGATCAGACATGGAAAAACTATAACATGAAATCAAGGTGAATCATGATAACTCACTAGCTACTCATCTGAATGGATAGGAAGTGGGAAGTGGGAGAACAAATTTAAAAGTATAATGCAAATCAAGAAATTTCAAAAATGATAATTGATTAACACGACGCAAATCAATATTCCTTTGGGATAGTTATATCTTTGGATTTTAGCGTGACAAAGTGACAAACTCTTGGGCAGCATGCAGCAAGGGAGCGAATAGTGTAATTAACAACATGATCATTTCATATTCATGATCAATAACAAAATCATGCAAATTATCAGGCTTTGATAAAATTATGGATCAAAGCATCTGAGATAAAACTCAAATAGAATACTGAAATATTTGCGCAAACACTAATTATCCCTCAAACTACTCATTTTCATTCATGTGGGCATGGTTCGCAGTTATGGAGAATGTTGGTTCTGTTAAAAGATGAGTAAAATATAATTTTAAGAGGATCAATACATGTCTTATTATTTATCAAGACATCAAAAAGAGTGGAGTGGTTTTTAAGTTTTTGAGGAGGTTGTTTAAATATTTAATATTGAATTTATAATGTTTTTAAGAATTCTTGTGTAATCTACATTGCGTTGGATCAGCATTTTTGTTGTCAACAACAACTGAGACGGTACCCTTGATGCTCAGAAGGTGGTATCCAAAGATTTCTCAACGCTTTGTTATCAATGACTGGTAGAGAAACAAAATCAAATCTCCAAAAAGATAACCTGTATCCAGATGATGCCTGCGATAATTTCATGTTGATCAAATAGAATCTTTCAATGATGTATTTATAGCACAAATTTGAGGCTAGAAAATTATTGAGGAATAGAAGCACATCTATATTGCATTTTCACATTTGGGTCACAGCAGTCAAACACATAGGTCTTACCAACACTTGATATGCAACGACCCATTGCTATACAAGAAAATCCAGGTTAAAAAAACCACTGGCAAACGCTATTGCTCAACATTCCTTTTGTTTCCGTCATTCAAAGACTTTATATATGGAATGTCAGCGTCATCACAAATGGAATGCTGATGATGCCAAGTTTTATAGTAAAAGAACTATTGAGATCTCAGGAAATTAGTCTACAAACACGGCCTCGCTAGAGGAAGCAATCATGATATAAGTTTGTAAAGCTGTGAGAGTATTTTACCAGGGTCTCACCTACATATGGTCATACTATACTCATGTCATTAGCTTAAAATTTAATTACAAAATTTTCCTATACTTTTTTCTCTGCCTAGCAGTTCATTATTTGTTCTCACGAAGATGAAGCTGGGTTTAAAGCCATTGGGAGAGCAGTTCAGACTACTGACCGCAAAAAAAACATGCTTGCCCTCTGCAAAGGTATTATCCATCAAGTCTAGACAAGCTATCTGACTTTGCATCAAACCTGGAAAGTAATTTGGCAATCAAACGAGCAACGCCCACTTTAAGTTTGTTGAGGCTCGTTAGGGGAGTTCTGCATAGCTGACCAAAGGAGGGCACTGAGGAATCAAGGACCTGTTCCTGCCTTTTTAAAGTGCAAGGAAGTGAAACAAGGAGGCCTAAGGGGCTCCAATTCAGAGCAGTGAACTTATCAAGGTAAACCAACAGAGAGTTTCCTCAAGGACAGAGTGAGATTTGAATTTTAAAGATTCGAGGGAAAAGTACTTTCCTGCTAATTTTTACTTGACACGACCTTGAGCACACAAGATACTAAATAACTCACCAGTTGCCTCCGTTGAAGCTTATAGGAGGAGTAAACTCTATATCTGAGCTGTTCAATCCCCTCGCCTTGTTCAAATATACCATCAAATTACCTGAAAAAATCAAATAAGTCAAAACACCATGTTATGTTACCATTTACAAAACAGCCCGAAACAGGGTTGCTGGAGGATTTGAGTGGTAACGGAAAAAAAAGAGTGAGAAGGAGCAAAATGATGGCTTATCTTGCAACAAAAAGTAATGCTCTTTAACAGATTTGACCGTATTGATGTCTTATCGTTGCATATGGTCTTGAGGTTTTCTCCCTAACAGGAGTTTGATTTGCCTTATTCTGCTTCAGTTCTTTTTATCCTCATTCTTAACAGCTAATATATATATAGCATAATTCTCTTGCAATGAAGTGAGAAACAGTAATTGCGGTCCAAATGTTTAGTAGACCAAGTATGGTCCATTTGCCTGCATTCAGAGTCGCTCCTGATCCACTGGTCCCAGCGTGAACAGTGGCAGGGAGCAACTGGAACGCAGTCAAATTGGATTAAACTTGATCTAGATGTTTAGATACCTGTAGCAGCACCCTGTCGTCGAGCATATATCTCAGTAACCAGTAATCTAGTATAGTACTGATGAGCGTAAACTCTCTGTGTTACTCTGCATTCCTCTACTGTTATATTCTCTTCCCAGTAACCTTCAACACCAAAAAGAAATTTAATCTACCCTGCAAAAATTTCAAAAAATATGCCATGTAAAAATAGTTAATTACAATATCATGAAAAACTCACATAAAGCTTCAGGATACTTTGGAAAGTTGACTGATGACAGCTACAAGCATTTGTTTTTTGTAGACTAGTTTTGTTAGGAGGCTGACTCCTTTTTCACATCTCAGCAAAGTATTTAAGCACACTTTACAGTTTTCAGGAGCTGCAACTGGTTTCACTTTAGTACAACTCCTAATGAACATTGCATCTTGGGAGGAGGACAGAGCTATCAAGGCCGATCCTACCATTTTTCATGTCGAGTCTGTATTGTCGATACACCTGTTTCCTGTCTTCGTGCAGCAATCCAACTCTCATATTAATCTCAGCTGGAATCCTCGCTCTATGACTTCGACCTGAACAAAAGATATCATCATCATGAGAAGACAAATCTGTTTAGCCTACTGTTGTCAGCTGGAGCAAATATCGAAAGCTATCGTGCTCCGACAGAGTACTCAAGCTAAGATATATTGGGCTTTGGTTTAACTAACCCTGTTACTCCTTGGTTTAACCTAAATCGAGATCACACTATGCTTCTGATAGTAGGTGCGTGTTAATGATTACATAATGAATTTTGCCTCTTTATTGTTTCTGGCAGTCAAAGTTGGAAACAAATTATTGACTTTTCTCATGATTGACGGGATCAAAGTTTGACATATCCTATGGAATGACTGCTGAAGGGTAGTTTAAGTGCTCAAACCCTGCCGGGTTTGCTGGTAATGTTTACCTATAGGGTAACATACCTGAACATCATTCATTCAAGGTTGATGAACTTGAGTGTTTTCTTTTGGAAACTATTCAGAAAAGCTTTTATCAAAATTACACCATGCCAGAAAGGCAGATCAACCTGCCATTAATTTAGTTAATATAAAAGTCATATTCATGTTTTATCGATATTTTAGAACAGGCGTTGAGAATCAAGTGCACAAACGGTGGACTCAAACAATATTACCTGGCAAAAATCAATCAGAGAGCAGGAGTTGTATTTGAATAATCGAGTGAAAATCATACATAACACTATAACTCAAATCCGGAGAAGTATACTATTTGATCACGTTGCGAAAGTACCGCTCAAAAAACACACAAAAGCCATTATTAAATTACAATATCCAAATATAAATTGAGAAATTTTTCAATGCAGTTGAGTGGTGCTCATTTTTTTCTATGCATCTCACGCAACTCGAGCGAATCAACAGGAAACATACCTGGAGATAGGAAATGGCCTTACGTTAACCAGGAAAACTACCAAATACAAATCCATGACACGAAAAGAAACATGAGACATTTTAGTCCTCGGAACATGTATGGAAAAACAAAAAAGCTGATTAGAAATAGCTTATCAAACGATTAGCTAAAGCACACACAAAAATACCGATTGACTCATCCTGATAATTGAACTGTATTTTTTTAGCCTACTGAGTTGGATCAGCGATGAAATAAGAAGCAAAGCTGTGCCAAACTTTAGAAATATCCACCATGCAGAACATTTTTTTTCTTCTTAAATTATCCCACTATACCACCACAGAGTAAGGAAATATCCTCACACTGTGATATCACCATGGACCTTGTTGCCTTAGACTGGCTGAGTGCAGAGCTGCACCTTCTTGGAGGGTAAAGTAATGCAGTATATTGACCACTGCAGTCTACTGACTACTTAGCTCAATTGAGGCCCCAGGTATGCTCCGACCTGCCTGAAACTGAGAGCAACTTGGCCCGAATATGGCGACCCCGCCCTTGAGGCACCTGTATTTCTCAGTCTTTGGACAGAGACAAACTTCCGATTTTAGCCCAAATATTTAAGTACCTTTGAAAGCACCATATGAAACAATAGGAAAATGAATATGCCGGGATAACTGTGTCAGTCATGTAGGTCATTTTTCTACATATCTTGACTATAATTAATAATTATACTGAAGAATGTACTTACCCAGCTCTCCATTATAGATTCCATTCAAGAATAAGGTGTCATTATAAACCACAGTGGCAATGTGTCCATTTCCTACAGAAGGCATATTGTTATTGTCAATAGTCCTTCCATCCTGCAGGGTCGGTAAACTATGGAAAAAATTATAGAAAACATTGATGAGTGTTTTATACGAGTGAGTGAAGGTTTTTTACACCATGGCATCTTTGTTTTTCCTTGCTTCAGAGCTTTGGTTAGTTAATAACAAGTTGATTCACGTCGGCGCGATTTGTGAATCTAGGTTATTTTTTCCACAAGAGCATGCCAGTTGTTACCAATGAATATTTCTTTTGCGTTGCCTATGTGTGATATGCTATGCAATGTAACCCAACACTTTTGTCATCTCATGTAGGCCCTAGGCTTTTGTTTAGCAACAAATTTCCCATTTCAGTTGTAACCTTGAAACCATTGCTGGTTGAGTGTGGGCATAACAGATTTCATTTATCAGTTACCCTGGAACATCATCATTTAGTCTTATGAGGGCGAGGAGCTGTTGTTTGGCAACAAATTTCATCTGATTTCACAATGAGCATTTCCTTGAGGCCAGTGCCTTTATTAGAAGCTCTCAAACATCACCACAAAATATATATTACAAAGCTGCGAGTGGGATCATGCACGCAAGACGGCTGGACTTTTTTCTCATAATTGAATGCGTGAATAGACAAGGCATGGCTTTTATTGCCTCAAGGCTAAACAAATGATAATGTTGACCATGTCCACATTTCGCATCAAAAGAGAAACAATTGGTGTACCCTGGGGGGATCTCAAGGGTAGAGCAAAAGACAGCTGATAAACAGTGTGGGGTTTTCCCAATGGCCTTAGTGCTGAGACGTTGTCTCAATTTCTTAGTGATTTCCACAACATCTCAACATACTCCGTATCGCTATCAGCTATCTCTGCCCGAGGTGTGGCGTCATCAAGCTTAGCCAAAGGGTGAAGCCTCAGTCTAAATACAAGGCATATATATGTATGATTACAAAACTCCCCAGCCGTGATCAGGGCCTCTACTCCTCGCTGGAACCCATTACTGTCAGTTAAATTAACTCTATTGTTAACGCCTTGAAGAGATCATCAACCTTGCATCGTATTTTGCACAGGAAATTACATTTCCAGATCACAACTTCTGATATCAAGAAGAACTAAAACATCAGATCACAGAATAAGGATATATCCTTACTATGCAGGCCCGTAGTTCTAGGGGAGGCAAGGAGGCTCTGCCTCCCCTAGAAAGCTAAATACAGTGGCCTAAAAACATTATAATTGAATAATCCATGTCATGTAATGTGTTCAATTGCTTGGGGAAGAGCTTACAGCACTCCCTCCCCCCCCCCCCTGGTGATGCTTCGGACACCCCTCAGACTTTTGCCTCCCCTTCCATTTTTTCTAAACTGCGGCCCTGCTATATATGCTACTATGTGATCATGTAAACATCTAAGTCACAGGATCATGTGTTAATGCTTGTCATTCCTACCTGTCGGTTTCAATAATAGTCGGCTGGCTTCCAAAATCTCTCACTTCTGCTAAGCCTGTATGTAGAGTAGATTTGAGTAATACTATCCACAGAATATGAAGCAGCATCGTAAATGTATCTGCTGAGTTCTTCATTCTCTTATAGTTTGAACATAAACGGTCATCCTGTAAGAAAATCGCAACCTCCTATGATTGGAAACAACAACTCGACAAATTTTTCGGACTCGAGAAGCTACAAGCACAACATACATAGCTCAAGGCAATCTATTCAAAAATCATGGTATTCCCGCTTCAATGGTATATATATTCTATCAAGGAGTAAAGGGGGGACTTTTACTCAATGATTCTATTATGTCAGATTTCACTCAAGATCCCTTACAATAATATCATTTTCAAATCCAATGAAATGGAAACAGATAAGCTTACAGGATTAATGCTGTGATATGGAACCGTATCGTCTATAGTTGTGATAGGCATGCAATAAAACTAGCAATAATCAAAGCCAACAGTATGTTGATGCATGATTTTAGAACCCTGTCCTGATCATCCATTTCTCATGAGCATTGATTTAATTCGGTAGCGTCATTCAGAATGGGTCATGTAGTTCGAATTCCGAGTATTAAATCAGAGAGATAACTTCCGTGAAGTACATCTGCCCACTTTAAGGGAGTGGTACTTTTTTCTCCAATTGGCTTATAATTGTAGACAACCATTTTATTTAATACCCAAGCTATAGCCATGCACATGACATATCACCCCACCCAAACCGTTGGAGAAAATGAATAACAGAAAGCAAAAAATAGAAAACGGAGTGTATTTTTGCCTTTGTTTCACTAAGAGATGGAAGAGGTTTCCAGAGATTAGTCTGCCGTGCAGTTGGTTGCGAGTATTGGGGCATGTGATACGGAGCATTATTGCTTACTGTACTATTACAATCATACTATCACACTGTGCTGTTGAAGCAGGTGCATGACATATCCTGTTCGTTTCCGAATGATCGGCTAATGTGAAAAAAAAACCTGCGCACCAAAATACTGATGTTGTATGGATAATAGTCTCCGTTGTGTACTACGGTACTTACCGATGGAAATCACACCTCAGAATAGTTTACTATTCACAGTGAATAATCCACAGCGTTGTACATCTTTCCATTATAGCTAGTAAGTTATCCTTGCAGACAGCAGCTGGCTTGAATAATGCTCTTCTGAAAAATGAGCAGCAAAATAAAGTATTTCAATATCAGTGAGACAGTAATTATAGTGAGACAGGAGTGTGACAAAAGCTATATGGTCAATAAAATATTGACTTATTTCAGAAGAATAACTTGGCTTTATTGTCTGAACATCGATGAAACAAGCTGTTTATTGTCACCATTTGATCACTTTGAATGTTCTCGGAGTGCTCCTTTTCAAACAATGAGACAGCCAATGAGCAATAAACTGAAGGAGAAAATTGAATTCTATTCATTCCAGAAAACAAAGAGGACTACTCTGCCATTGGGAGATGAGTATTTGTAATAACAATTATCCATCATAATGTCTGAGGTGAGAGTCGAATGACAGGCGGTTGTTGCGCAATGATCCAGTTATAACTTTCGATGAGTTGTAGGGTATCCCTGAAGATTCTGACACCTAGCTAAGCAGATCGTGCAACAGACACTCAATTTCGAGGCATGTTTGAAATCATTTTGAATTTTTTAAACCCCGCTTTGGGAATTCGTTGCAAACCTCATTGACATTTTATGAGATATCAATTTGTTTGTTGCACATTGATAATCACGGCAAATTTTTGTAAGCAAGCGAGAGAAACCAACTACCTGATGTAACAGATGCAATATTCTAACCTAACATTTTCATCAATCTTGCTGTTTACAAAGCCTTATTCTGTCAACACTGAGAAAGGGTCTTTTTACCAGCGAAAAAGAGTTGGTCGAAAAATCATCCAAGAGTTATTGGGGTCTAATTTTGGACAGGCTACCATGTTTTACAGAGATATTCAAATTCTGAAAACCAGGTAGTGGGTACTATGTATTGAAATTGCATTACATATTTACCAGGGTGCATCAACATATAATTATGATTCCATATGTAAAAGCAGTTAGCAATGAGAATAAACTAAGGTTTTATTTGTGTGCATGCCCTGTAACTGTTAAAACAGGGAAATTACTACCTGTACTACAGTATAATAGAGACATACTCATAAAACTACACATCTCCTGATAACAGAAGTAATTTATTTCTAAATACACCTACCTTATAAAATCTTGTAGCTACAGTGATCAAGAATCAAAGTAAGTGATATCTTTGTAGCACTGGTAATAATTATAACAAGCTTTGGTTTCAAAATCACGATAACACGATTCACTAAAATCAATACAAGCTCTTCAGATCTCGAAACATAATGGTCAGGTGTCACAGAAAGAACTAATAATGAAATCACCAATAACACTCCAAATTTATAAATGGATTTATAGTCAGTGATTCCGCACAGGAGAAGGAGAAATAACAATGTTAGTTCCTGTTGTTGAAAACCATCGCTTCAATTCTCTCTTTTTTTGTTTTACATGATAGCGCATCATGTATATTACGCTAATTTATTTGCGTTAGAGGATGGGAGAGAGGAAGAAATGAATCACCAAGAGTGTGAACAATGCCTTGCTGCCATATTCTATACGATCTAGCCTAGAACCTGGTGGTATTGTATATTTTTTTTAATCTGCATCATTTCAGTTTGTGTTTGAAAGTTATGATCTTGAAACCAAAAACGAAATTGTACGCCATTTACATCTAGACTTCTATAAGCATTCTTTCAGCTTATAGGATCCTCCATAGCCTCGATGGTCCAGAAATGTACCATGAACATGTCCATTAATGTAATTTAATTATCGCACCAACAATACCTGATAAACTTGCTTACCTGAACGGGCTAGTGCACTGTGTAGGAATGCTACTCCAACGTCGTGTCAATTCAAGCTTCGATACAGCTCTCAGTATTTTGCTGAGCAGAGAATAGTATCCTAGGCCCCTTCCTTTGTTCTTAAATATGTACAATAAGTGCAGGAAATTATGTTTTTCGTAATCCAATAGAGCAAGTAGCCACCAGAAAGAAACCGCTAATTAATACTGGCGACTATAAGAGCCATATGTGTAACACCCTGGTGACACGGTAGAGCCTAGAGGTGTGTGTACGCTGTGACATAAGGTACAGAATAAGTATAACACGTAAGCTACCGAACCTCTCTCCTATGCTGTGGTGTAATGGTAATTAAATCGGATTAGAGAGCGTAATTAGTTTTGTCAATCAAATAGATTTTAATATTTGTAAACAGCACGTTGAGGTCCAAGATTGGCCTAGGGCTAGAATTGATCAATAGATTATTGTGAGGCCCGAGCTCATGGGAATGCAATCCAGCCTCACATACCTGACTAATGTCTCCGGCATTCTGGCTAAAAACTAGTTACCAAAGATTTTACCCGGGTGTGTGACCGATTTGAGCACTGACCAATTTGCTTTTCCTTCCTTATACACTTTGCTCCCTTATTTCCTATGCTTGACAAAATACTTTTGGATGTTGAACGACATTATGTCCTGACGGGATTTAATATTGAGAAATTTTTAACAATTGCAGAATATTGTTTCACATTTTCGTCCTTATTCAAGACTTCCTGTATAACGATTATACTGAGTCAGCAATTTTAATTTTGCATTGAAAGCCAAGGATCAAAGATGGTAGTGGCCAGTGGTGCATAGCTCCTATCGTAGGAATACCACTGCAAGTATCACGGATTAAGACTAGAACAAGTTGTTCCCTCCGAGGTGGCGGAGGGATACGGTTATAGTTGGGTATCAGGACACCTTGTTACCCGACCTTTGCATTATATCTCTACAACAACAGAGGGAACAACATTGTTCTAGATTAAGACCCATCTATAGCTATCAGTCAACTACCAAACCATAAGTTTGTAAAGTTTACCCACCTCTTTGTAAATTTCTAGAATTCCTTGATGGCTCTTGCTGCAACGCGCTCATTTGCAAAACACAATGATTTCATAATTTGAAGTAGCCACTAATATAGTTCTTCCTATCGGCATATGTGATGTACAATAACTATAGAGTAAGAAGGCTCTCAATAATCCATCAATGTTTGCTGACACATCTATTAAATTTCAGAATTGCACACTTGAAATATTTATAAATGATTATAAATTCAATGTTTGTCCCCAATAATTTATCGCTATTAGTTTGCTGCGGCATCAGATGACACTCTTCTGTTTGAGCTGGCAGCTACCATTAGGTTTTTGTCCGATCTTCACTTAGTATCAAAATCAACACCATGAAGGTGTGACAGTCAAACAATAAAATCTCTACCTGACAACCTGATTCCATAAGTAGAATGAGCACAATCTAAAAATACAGAGGCAAAGCTATTTCATAAAGCTTACCACCAGAAAATCCAAAATATCCAACTTGGCGCACCTATTATTAAAGTATGTAAGACCCATGAAAAATTATATTGAAACAAAATAGCATAACATGATAAAATCATATTGTGCAAAAAGCTGTCTCTGCGCACAAGAGTAATTTAACTCTGTCTGAAAAAAATACTTGCCAGAAAATATGGCATTTAACCTTTTGGCCAAGCTGTTTTTACTCTAAGTAAAATGCAATGCTTGTATTGAATCTAACGTTGATGGAGTTGTTTAATGTTATGCCTAAACATTTGATAAAATGGCATTTATATGCAGACATAGGCTGAACATTTTTGGGGTGAAGCTAGTCCATACCGTCATGACTAAATAATCTTAACCGGCCAGAAAGTTATAGCGAATCCGTTTTCAAAACAACACACCCTTCTGTATTACAATCCTCAATACCAGTAGTGGGCTCGCATGCCTTCCACATGCTGCCAAGGTATAAATTATTCATGATAAACAAGAGTAACTATCACTTCATTTGTGTAAATTGTACACTTGTGCTGACATTCAACATATAACTGTACACAATAAATATACATAAGGAACTCAATAGTCAACATAAGCATCATTACACCTTCATGTAAATTCTCATGTTCTCACCCAAGCACACAACACCGCTCGTCGCTGACGCAGTGAATCTGGTTGAAATGCCGCATTAAAATCCCATAATATGTTACTGAGTGCAGTGAAAGTCTCCCTCTCTAGGGAGAAACAGTTCATTGCGGAGTGTCGAAAGATTTCATGATATAGTTATGTCTCGAAATGATTATCAAACAGAAAGTCTCAATGTCCCATTTTGTCGGAAATGTCCTAAATTATGCATTTCCTGTCAACAGCTACATTCATAAGAAGCGCAATGTATTTTATACCCTACATCAGCGGTGCTCAAACTTTTTTACCAGTGGGTCACTTTTAAAAATTAGCATATTGAAGTGGGCCAGACTTTTTTGCGTCAAGCACAAAGGCTATCAGTCAGGACTATTGTGATTATTATTGAACGCCAGATCTGCGGGAGCGCGAAAAAAATTTTGGATTAGGGGTTGGAAAGTAAAGAATCTGGGGTTGAGCTCATTGATCGGAGTTGATTTCCAACTTTGTGAAAAAAGAAGAAATGCCTTCTCTTCTTCCCCACCCCACAGACCCCCCACAACCAGTATGATAAGGTGGTCTGTGCCCTGTGTCACTACCCATGCTGCTAAAGGCGGTGAGCTCTCCGGACAATAGCCTAGCTTGCCCACTCCTACCTTGTACAGGGGTGCGCTAAATAGATGTGATAAAATCTTATTCCACTGTAAGCATATTCTCATTTGCCCCGAAACGGGTCTTGAATAGCGTTGAAATAGCGCGAATAAAGTTGAAATTATTATTATTATAAGATCATATATTTTATATGGACTGACCACCATGGGTATTTTGATTTGGCTTGCAAACATAACTCACTGCTGGTATGTGATGTAGAGTGGAATCTAGAAGTTATATAAATGCTTGGAGTGGAGGAATTGCAGAGGCTATTCACTGCAGGGATTAGCTCAGTTCTGTTAGCTGTATTGTTTTATGTTTCCTCATATGCATACTTAGCACTGTTGTCACCAATGAGTGTATGCAACAAGACTTGATGAGTGTTTTGGCCATGAGTAAACTTTCAGCCTAAATAAACCAGTAGCAATGGGTGAGTTTTAATATGGGCAAGTGGGCCACCTAAAAATGGCAAGTGGGCCAAATTTGGCCCACGGAGCATAGTTTGAGCAACCCTTCCCTACACGAAAGTGGCAAATGAAAAATTTGAAGTTGTAGAAATTATATAAGATACAGAGGCCAACGGCAACTAGTGTGCCTAACATAAGTATGCTGTACTACAGCTGCCAAATGTGAAACAAAATTTGGTGATTTGATTGCTTTTGTTGATTCATGCAACTCGATCAAGCAATCTGACTACTGGTATATAGTTTATTGCTGGTATGTTTTTTGTGTACAGCGTGAACAAAGTTAATAAAACACAATACATTCCGATAGGTTCATATAGATCAAGTAAGATCCAATTTTCCTGTATTTGGAGAAACATGGACAATAAATGAAGAAAAAACTTTAGAAATTGGCTTTTTAGATTGAATTGTTTATTTGCTTATTGATTCATGAGGTGAGGCTCACTTAAGTGTCAGTTATACCAATATTGGTTTCTATTAGATATTGACCGCATGATAACTACTATATGTTTTCATTTCATCACTTCGATTATCCTATTTTATAACCATGATCCTTGAAGTTGTCTATCTATGATCAATGTGCATACAACTCTCAGTTTTATTTATTTTCAGATTTACTCTGTTACTCTCTCCCTGCTCCGTTTTTGGTGCCGGATAAAGTCTTGATGAACTCCTTAGTGGTTCAATGGTTACTGGTAACTGCCAAATAACTATCCCATTGCTCCTCACTGAGTGAGCGAGACCTTGATCCATTACAAAAATAAGTCAGTTCTGAAAGATACATAACATAAGTTTAATGAAAATCAAAGGTTAAGGTTGGATAGATATATCAAGGAGTCCGTCCCACATGGTATCCATCCAAGCTTTTTTTGTTTCTGTGTGAGATGCTATGGGAACACACATTAGGCATAAAGATTGCCTGAAAATTTTCCAAGACTATATCTCGACGTCTTAAGTCGTCTTAAGGCAGCTATACATCATCTCAAGACTCCCTTCTGATGTCTCAAGATTTCCTCACAACACTTCTTATGAGCCTTCACTCACCCGTCGCCACTTCGCCAGTGAGTTTGAGCACAGTTGTAGCCTCTTACGAATTTGACGGATAAGTCGTCTTGACATAGGCAGCACACTGGCTTTATTCAGGGGTCAGAAAGAGGAGTTAAATAGTGAATGTTTTATCTAGGATGAGGTGGCTCAGTTGGTTTGAGCGCCGTTCCTTTATGCATGCGAATGTTGAAGGTCTTGGTTCAAATCCCACTGCAGTCCATCAACTACTGTGGTTTGGTTGGCTCCCAGGTGAGCCTCAACCTGCCTGCAAACATAGAGCAACCTGGTGCAGAAATTGCAGCCTAGCCCGTAAGGCAACTGGTATTTCGCCGCCTATGCTTCGGGATGTGGGGTGTGATAAGACAACTTGATATTAATCGACCATTTAATCAACCACCTCGATGTCGGCAACCACACTCATGGTGAAAGTCACGTCATAAGTGCTATTACTGGCATGTAAAGCGTTCTAGAACTCTGGAAGGGGTGTCAAGAAAATCTGAAAGTTGGGAGTATATAACATTTTCCACTTCATTGTATCAGATTGTATGAGCCACTGAAATGGATTCTTCCATTTAATCGGAGCCCGATACGCCATGAAAGACATGTTGTGATCATGAAACAGTAGCTGTCACTCACTTTCAGTATAACATCTGTTACTCCTCGGTAAGAGCAAAACTCTATACGATAGGTTTGGAGCTATGCTAGCTGCTATATTTTTGGGATTTTAGATTTGATTGGAATGTTCAAGAGAACACAACTCAAAATACATATAGACTTGCATGTTCTTGTCCACCTGTCGGAATTTGATGAAACTCATCACAAAAAAATATAAAACTTTTATTTCGTGTATTTGATAGACCCCGCCCATTTTCCGACTTAGATCTACCAGACTAATTAGTTAGATTTCATGTTTCTTGGGTATTCCAATCAAGTCTAACTGAACCACACCACAAGAAAAATACACTGAGCTAAGCTGCACCACAACTATTTCTTATTTCACTTGGCACAGGAGTGGTCTAGAGAGAAAATTTGCCCTGCTTTCTCTGCAGCTGCAGTCTTGAAGTAGACACTCCATCTTTGGTAAGTGGATCCCACAGTACACATAGTGAGTGTGACAATACAACTTCGATGTATCTCACGCTTGCTAGATAACATACAACAATACAGTACACATACTTTGCTCTGCTGATTGGAGTGTGAGTATTTACATTAATTACTGAACTAGCCTAGTACTAGTAGTAGGCTACTGAAGCATGTAGTGTAGGTATTCAATTGAAACATCAATTATGTAGAATTTTATTAGTCATAACAAGATCATGTTTAATTATTTAGTTGTTATTATTATATCTAGTAAAGTAAGTAGCATTTTGTATTGTTATATTAAATTCATTAGACTGATTGATAAAATGCAGAAGCTCATCATGACAGCAAGAATATACAACAATGTAGGCCTACTGTAACTCAAGCTAGTAGTAGTCTAGTAGTCCTTGGTAGGACTACTAGACAGTGTATGGTGGATTACTCCCTTGTGGGTGATGTGTATGAATGGTTTTAGTTGACAGAGACTAGCTCAATGTCCATAGAATTGAATCATTGCAAGCAAGTAATTATCTACTCTACTGCCCGTGCACACCACAGATGTTCTGCAGCGAAGCTGCAGCCCAGAATGAAAGAGGGAAGGGGGCCTTTGGTGCACACTGCGTTTTTTTAGTTTTGTCTCAAATCTGCAGTGGTTCATACTGGACAAAGGCAAAGAACGTGCTTGATTCCTCAGGCAAGGGGCTCACGCATGTTATGGCGATCAACAACTTGGGTATTTTCGTCAAGCGAATCATATATGACATTGATTTCGTTTTGGTATGAGAATGTTAGTTATTGTTATTACAAGGTATGATTGTCATGCATGCTTTTTGTGGGAGTGGTTATGTGCCGTTTAGAGTGTATGGTTGGTTGCGCTGAAGCAGTTCAGTTGAACGGACTTGGTTATAACATGGGGTAAATACTCATTAGTGTTAGTAATGTAAGCGAACTAACAATCGGAAGAAATTCTAAGTTAGAGTGAAAGCAAGGAGTTTAGAAAGTAAAACTGTCATGCTCATATATGTGTTGTATGGGGATTATGATGGGAACGGCAGGAATTCCTAGTCTACTCGACGAGTTTGTTCTGAACACAGCTCTTCAAATAGTCCAATTGTGATTACTTACTACCGTTAGGCGATAATACTCAGAAAACAAATACAATTTCCATTCGGAACCTTCGCTTATAAACTGCCAGTCTTCTTTCTTCTCAGGAAGGCATTTAGATAGGCCCAAACTTTGTATCCAATCATAAGGGAACACGCATGGCAGATACATGATTGAGCTTTTTTTCTGCCCCATCAGGCTTGATACATCTTCTCACACATGGGCACAGACCACGAGGTGAGAAACCCCTGCCAATTGGAAGTGTCATATTAGGCTTTTAACTTATGAAGCAAGGTGGAATAATGCTGTGAAATCCATTATCTGATTCCCCAATATCGCAGCACCAATGGTGAACTTTGATTGGGGACAGTTGGCTATTTCTGCCATATAATCACCTGAGATATTTGAACATTTAATAAACAATATTGTCAACAACAGCCTATCGCTATAAGTGTGAAGGACAAGAAGCATTAGTGGAAAAATGACAGTATGAGACACGTTAAAAGTGTGAATCCGAATTCAGTGCTATTATCCCCTGCTAGGTTTTGTAATAGTCATGTCATTGTTTTCGATCAGCCAACTAGATGAGAGAGATTTGGTCAATATAATTATGGTCCTGCTCTTCCAATAACATGAAATAATATTATTTTCTTGAAATGAAGCCATGGTGGTACATTTGTGGCAAAATAAACATCTTTCACTGGTTCACTGGAAAAAACTCAATTCGCTTGTCATGAAGGGAATGTGCGTGGACACTAAGCATGATATGTTAGGCTCACTTTGTGAATTTCTCTGGCCATGGTACGTCAAGATTTCACTGCATGATTTGACCGTTGATGTATGCACGCCATAAATGATGACTGAGTACTTGCTAGTACTGTTAGGCAGTGTATACTCTCAAAGTATTCTGTGTGGAATTGGTATGAATGCATTTGAGTCAACACATCTTTAGTCATGAAATTCCCATCTTCTATATATCATCAACGTTTGGCTTTTGGGATAGACAATAATATCTTAGTGTGCAGGGGTCAACTTATAGTCGTGACTTGTATCATTTACTGTGTGCATGTTCTGTAAAAAACTAGGGCAATTCTGCATGTTTGTGGTGTTTTTGTGGTTTTAGACTGCAAACTAATGATGACATCACCTCATCAAACCCTGGTGTCTGCAGTGATGTCACTAGTCTTTTGGTTTCTATATGAGCATATAAATACTTTATATGTTTATGAGTACTACTTTATATAACTTCTTTTATGCCGAGATTCTAAACATAGTTATTGAACTTTGTTTGACTGATAATTACAATATACTTGGTTACACACAGGACATGTATTATGAATTAGGTCCTTGAACAATTATACAATCATTATTTGGGGTTTGCAAACAGATTCTCTTTGCAATAGAGATGAAATTATAAATGCAGATGCCAAATAGCATGGTTTGTGGTTTGCAATTGCGAGCAATGTCTTAAAGGTTGGCACCAGGTCATTGAACTGTGCAAATACAACTCTTCCCACATCCTGGTGAGCCCGAATATCCCTTGGCCACTAGAATGACAGGCAGTGTGTTGTGTGGTATGAAAGTTAGTGTCAATCAACAAAATTCACTAATGTTTGGGATAGTTTAGAAAGGTCAATATTAAGAATGTAGAATGTTGAAGTAGTATTGTAAGTATTGTATGTATGTTTTGTCTTTTATTTAAACGTATTAATATATAAATGAAAACCATAAGATTATATTATTATTTGTATTTTTATGTCTATGGTTATTACATATAACAAATATTTTATATTTCATATGATTGTATGAATAAACCTTATCTGTGTACAGTTCCGTGTTCATGCGACTATTTTTTGCAAGATTGATCAATGACAAGCGCTTAGCACACTGGTAACACTGGGCATTGCTATTGCAAAAACTTAGAATGTCTTGATAACTCACTAACTCTGAACCATAGACCTAGTGTATACCATAGTATATTAAGTCTATGCTCATAACCAATAACAATGCAATTCTATGTATATATGTGTTTTGGCGGACAGATGTGTGAATGTATGTTTGCGGCTTTGTTGGGGATGGGGTGAGATCACCTGACCAGAGCATGACATCGCCTGATCCGAACTTGAAAGGAATCACTTATCCTATACACGACTCTTTATGACCTGATCTAGCCAGAACACAGAGGAAATGACTTGCTTTTTTGGGGCAGACTGTCCCAGATGCGCAACATCTTGTCATGGCCCTTGAAAAACAAATTATTTCCATTTAAATGATTCAATTCAGGCCACTTTTTGAGTGCTGTATCAATGCCATGAGATCAGTCTTGCACTATATTTCGTACTGTCAAGTTATCTTTAGGCTCAGGTAGGTTTGAACAATGAACTTATTTGGTCTGAGGTACTTTTGTAAAGTTACGTTTGTCTCTTATCTTTTTTCTACTTTTACACACACGCAAAGTACATAATTTGAGTTCCCACTTTCTGATAAATAAATTTGTTGTTTGCTCATCATTTGTAGACAAATCCTTGTCACTAGCAAGCCAGCTAAACCACTACAGTGATAGGTAGCGATAAATGGCTCTGAGAGGTGAAGGGAAGTTGTCTCAGGTGTTTCAAATCCCGTTAGTGCAGAACTTGGACCATACGACGACTAATCACGTGGGGCGGCCCTCCGCCGTCCCCGTGATACCTCACAATCATGACTGGCGAGTAGATGACCATGAGTTAGCTGCAGATTTTGATGGATCTCTATCCGGATTGGGTATGGATCTGGCTGGTATTCCTTACAACATGAGGTTGGTATGAGGGTAAACACGTTGGAATTTTCAAACATGAAAAGTAAATGACACTAACGAGCGTAATTAATCACATAGGATGTCCACGCAATTCATTTTTCAAAACTAGTATGTTTTCCTGCATGATTGTCTATCACAGCTGATAGTGAAAGGGATACAGATGTCGGATCAATGATAAATTTGTTTACCTGCGCAAATATTTTTGGCACCAGTTCAAAATTAAATGTGTGTCGCCATTCGATGTATATAACAGTCTAACCCTGAAGTGAAACTCAGACCATTTAAAAGTACAATGTCCTAGTTTACAGTTTTTGCTGCCTTTATTTTGTAGTGATGCCCTGCTAGCGCTGCCTGTGTTCAATGGGTGTCAGATTGGGTGAGTTTAACATCACACAGACCATCTCAAGCTTTTGATTTAGTAAGCTAGGAAATGGAGGCTCCATGTGTGCAGAAAAGTGCAAGCTGGCCAATGGCCAAAACCAGTTGGCAGGGGTTAGGTCTCCTTTACTTAGTAAGAGAAATACACAAAATAACAAAAAACAACTACCATCAGTCCAACATGGCTCTCTTTATGCGATGAAAAAAAGAGATATCTTGTTATATGTTGCTTTATTGCATTATTTGGTCCCCTACAATTAAGGCTGTCAAATCTCTCAGAGAGATGAGAGGTGAGTAAAGTGGCAAGGTTTATTGAAAAATTTAAGTTTTTTGAGGCACTCGGATTTACGTTAGAGCACTGGACATGAGATTGTGTGGATTAAATGAATGCTAATCAAGAAACTAAATAAGGAAGGTTGCAGGATTGCTTTAGATCTATGGCTCATTTCAGAAGTCAGATCATGTATTCTAGAACCTATTTATCACCTCTCTCGTTGGTTGAGCTTCTAATACCATGATCCCTAGGGTTAGAAACATCTTACTGATATAACACATCACTCTATCTTGGTGTCACAATACATGAGCCTTCTAATAACACTTAATATCTGGAAAAATAACCCCTTGTAAGCCTAATATCAAAGAGGTAACAGTGAAGCTCTGCAAGTGTTGTAAACAATTGACCACCACAAACCTCCCTTCCCATTATTGCGGCTGAAGTGTCTTTGCTGTCTGGTTAAATCAAGTACCCTGTCATTTCTAGAACTATTAATTACAACTAGTTTAGATGATAGGACCCTATGTACATATTAAGGCTGTCAATTTTTCGCATTCAGGTTCCATCAATATATATTTGTAATTCTTTTTTTTTGTATTCTGCTATAAAGAAGTTATATTAACTAAGTAAAATGTAAGAAATGTTCCGCCAGCCTACTATGAGATACTATCACACCATATACCATATACCATATACCATCATTACTCGTTATAGACCTGTTGTACAAAGTTTTGCCGCTGCTCATCAAGGAGGCCTCTCTCTTCACTTGTTGTTGGTTTTGATAATTTGCTGTTCAAAGCAAACTAGGTTAAGAGGCTCCTCCTTAAAATTATTGTGCTTATCGTGTCAGGGGAATTATTTAGTAAAGGATCGAATGTCCAGGATAATAATTCACTTTTACAAGAGTTTTGGTTTGGTGTGTTTTGTGTAAATAAGTTGACCCTGGCTATGCACATTTCTCCGAACTACTCTTGAAAACATTCTGAATAGATTGTTTGTCTGAGTCTTGTATACTAAATCCAATCGACACCTCCTTTTGGTATCATCGATGACATAACAGAATGATTATATTGGAATTTTACATTTGCAATAAATGGATGGTACACTCCAATAAAGATAGTTCCTCAGTAGTGTCAACCTAAAGAGTTTCATCGGATCGGTTAAAATGTAGGCTGTCGTCTAGTTTATTCCAGTTGTCGTCCCACCAAGTGTGGTGCCTTTTTCGTGTTCCTCGATTCTCAAAAGATGCACTTGGGCGTGGATAACTGGATCACAACAAGGTAATGTAGAGATGATGTTTTGTTGCTGACAATCAATGTATTATATATTGTATATAACTACATACAAGAATGTGTTTTATCTACTCTGTACTAATGTACTTGTTGTTGTTCTCTCTTGCAAATTTTGGAAAAGGATGGAAGTTGTCTGCCCGGTCATGTGACAATTAATTGTATCAATTCCTTATTCAGTGGAAGTTAATTTACCTGATCTATACATTTTCCTTTCACATGGATGCAATACAGCTTGAATCCATCTGTAACCTAGCATATTGAGAAAATTATCATGTTGTATTGTATTTGATACACATGTATTACATATTCGATGTGCATAGTATAGGAGTCCTTCCATCAAGGAGTGTTACTCTGTTACGCTGTTACTCCTTGCTTCCACTAAGGAATTTGCAGGGCCCAAAATGTGTGTGAGATAGTTGTGATAAACCTTTCATCAGCTACTAGTCAAGGGGCCGTTGCCCGCGTTTGGGATTTTGTGGCGCTCCACTATCAAACAGTAGTGGAGCGTCACAAAATCCCAAACGCAGGCAACGGCCCCTTGACTAATCAGCTACATGCAACAATCTCAGCCAGTGGCTTGCTGGATTTTTCCTCATCGTTGGTGTTGTGGAAAGTTTTAATTGTACAATTAATGTTAATAGTTGATTTGGGAGGTTTCGAACAAGTTGGGATGGTCTCTTTCAGTTAAGCGGTGCTCCATACGAAAGGCAGTGGATGAAAAACATGCTGAAACCTTCCCTACTGGTTATTTGCCAGCTTGCCATCCATTACAGCTAGGGGTGTGACTGAAAGGTGTGATTTTGACGCAGAGCGCTGACATCTAATTTAAGGTGTTATTTGATAAAACAATATCATTCACTGACTCTGATGGACTATTTAGGTTTAACTAGTTGTCTGATTTCGTTTGACTCTATGGCATTTACAAGTTTTTACAACTCATTGTATCAACCCTTGACTGCGATTGACTCCAAGGATCAGCTTGATATGCAGCTCGCCACGTTGTTTGATGACACAAGTTTCTGGCTGAACTACAACCAGTGGCACTACAAGAGCACACCAGTTTCTACCGGGTAAATTTTCAACACTTTATACACTTAGTTTTCAGGATATTTGTACTCCTCAACAATCCACAGTGTTTGTATCGCAACTTGTTGGTGTTGGAGACTCTCTATAGTGTTGAACCTGTTTTAGAGTCTTTGTTTTTTTACATCTGATTGTCTTCAAGGGCTTAATCCATCCTTAATGGCTTATCAACACTTCAATCTACCAGACAACTTGTCTCCCCTTGATAAGGTGAGATAAGTTCCTCTAGATGAGTATATTAACTAGAGTTAAGCTGGTTTGGGGGTGATCTTATGTTAGCGAGCACCAATTTTTCGCTAGTTAAAGTGGGAGTTTGTTTCATGTAATGAAGCTGGGTTAGCATAATCCAGCCATAAAGCTACTTTAAGGATGTACAAAACTTGTTCTCCTGCAAATACTCTTCAACCCTACTACATGATGGTTGATAATCACTTGTTGTACGACTGTATGAAGAACAATGGAATTTGATCCTTGATCCCATGATGGATCCATGAATCTATGAATCAATGATCTATGAATCCATGAATCAATGAAGGAAGCAGTTACATGTATTCATAATCTTTAAAAGCAGGACTAGTATGCTACCGAGACTACAACAACAGAGTTCAGAAATCATGTTTTAAAACTCCATAATCAGTTTTTAGGAAATCCATAAATTTCGTAGGGCGATTTCATCCCAGGTAAATTCTAAAATGCAGCTTATGTGTGGGTTAAAGGGCATCCAAGGTTTCGCAGCAATGCATTAGTGGGTAGTAAATAATGTGCTAGGCAGCATCAGCTTTGTGCATGACGCGGCGCAAAACTCAAAGTAGTTGCTGACTCTAACCTGGGTAACACTTCAGTTTAGGGGAGGTTCCAAGACATTGCTTTAAAGGGCAACCAAGGTTTCGCAGCAATGCATTAATGGGTAGCAAATAATGTGCTGGGCAGCATCAGCTTTGTGCATTACGCGATGCAAAACTCAAAGTAGTTGCTGACTCTAAGCTGGGTAACACTTCAGTTTAGGGGAGGTTCCAAGACTTTGCTGTAATAATTATGGAGCACAGGCTAAATAATAACAGGAACAGGAAACTGCTATGTGGTATTCTCTTTTAGCTGAGTTTGAGTACCTGATGGAAAAAATGTTTCACAAGAATTCTGGCTGAATAATCATCCGAATTATATTTTGTCTTTTTCCCCATGCAGAAGGTGCAATCTGCTATTAATCAATGGCCATCAATGAGAAGTTGTTTGAAACCTTGGTTGCCCTTTAATAATGATAGAGCACAGCCTAAATAATAACAGGAACAGGAAACTGCTCTGTGGTATACTATTTTAGCTGAGTTTGAGTACTTGATGGATGGATTGTTTCACAAGAATTCTGGCTGAATAATCATCAGAATTAGATTTTGTCGTTTTCCCCATGCAGAAGGTGCAATCTGCTATCAATCGATGAGAACTTGTTTGAAACCTTGGTTGCCCTTTAAAATCATTCTCTGTCCGAAGATTGAGAAATAAAGGTGCCTTAAGGACGCGGTCACAATAGTTTTATAATGGCAACGTACAAGTTATGTCAACTTTTATCTATCATCAGATATATTTCAGAAGGAATTCACTTATAACCAATTACCACATGTGGTGTATTACTTGTATGGTGAAATTATAAGCTGCCAAGATTGTTTATTTCTGGGTTTGCAAGCACAGTTGAACTTTTGAATTGTTTTCTGTCCCCAGCTTATTTTTGGGGAGGAGATCTCCTCTGAATAATTTACTGTTAATTGTTGATAATGATAGTCCCAAATAGCTTAACTGCTAATCTGCAATGCTTCAATGTGTGTATCACACATTTAAGTCATGACAGCAGTATCTTGGTCAAAGGCTTCATTATATATATTGTGAAATGACAGAATAATAACTTTGGTTCTGAGAAAGCTATTTGTATTCTAATATACCACACCTCACAATAAAGCAGCAGTTTTCCATCGCATACACTATGGTTTTCCACAGATGTTTCTTTCCATTGTTATGAACCCATATTGATTATAATTTCTGGAAGATTTGATGGAAACTGATTATGTTAAAATGAAATAGCAGATGAAATGGCATTGTCAGTCTGAAAGGAATATTACAGAAACCTTGTTCAACCATGGCCTTTCACAGTTGGAGATTCAATTGCTACCTACTTTGATAAATCCCAGTCCTACACTTTGATATTAACTAGGTTTTATGGTTTCAGCACACCATGCCTCTTGTAGGAGTCATCTTTGCAATGCAAAGCGATTCAAGCCCTAAGTTATATTAGGCAATGCAAGTCAATTCAAGCCAATTGATCTAGTTATATTAGGTAATGTGAGTCAATTCAATCCTATTGGAGAAGTTATATTAGGCAATGCAAGTCAGTTCAAGCCAACTCATGTAGTTATATTAAGCAATGCAAGCCAATTCTAGCCTATTAGAGTAGTTATACTAGGCAATGTGTGTCAAGTCAAACCTGTTAAAGTTTTATGACGCTAGGAAATGCAAGTTTACACTGTGTTTTAATTTTAGATTCCAGTATGTATTGTCGGCACCTACTTCTCCAGCTACAAAGATGAATGAAGAAACTCTCACCTATCTTAACCAGGGACAAGCCTATGATCTGAAAATAAAGAAAATTGGCAATCATAATGCACAGCAGGGCTCTAAATACTACAAGGTATAACCAGAGATGATATGACTTTTTTATAGAATTTTGGCAGATGCTGTTTACCAAGGCTAACCTTAGCAATAATGCCATATGTAGCTCACTTTTTCCATCTATTTAAGACTCAAATTTGTCACAAAAATGTAGGTACTTTGTGGAAATGATTTATGCACTTTGTACAAAAAGGTTCAGTTTTGCCAAATGCTAGTCATCCAAGACTCTCAAGAGTTCTCCAACACCAAACTGATTCTTGATCATAGACTTAATATAGTATATTAAGTCTATGTTCTTGATCAATGATTTATATTTCCTGTCTGATTGTAGAGTTACGTCAAAGTGTTTTTCCATGAGCGGAGACTGCAGTTTACTGAAAATGAGCAGATTGAGGCGTGGATGGCCCAGAGACCAGGGGAGAGAATTCTAGAGCTAGGTAAATTTGAGTCCGGATCTTCTTGATTCCATATCATTAACACGGCCAATCCTTCGATGTAATTGTTTGGATGTTAATGTGATGTGAAGAACGCTTACATAATATGTGATATTCCATCATGGGTTTCACACCAGAAAATCCATGGCATGGGTTTCTCACATTAAGACCCATGGACAGAGAGCAAACTCCTGTACTTCGGTACACCTTAGGTGGTAATTAGACTTTGCTTGTGACGAGTCTTTGTTGCCGTTAAAACATAAGTAATAATTGTACCATGACAAGAACTTTCCTCATCATAATATCAGGCAGTCATGCTGTAAGGGCAGGAAAACTTTAGTCTTATGCTACTTCACAGAAATATAAGTGGTCAAAGTTCTGCTTATACCAAGAATTTTACTTTTACTAATCGGGTCTTAGCATTACTTCAAGCCTTATGTTGAGCATTGGATAGGTCTTGTGCGTTACGCTTTGGCCTGATTATCAGAGATGGATACATACAAAAATCTATATGTTTATCGGAGTTGCGCCCTCATTTGTTGAGAATAGACGATAGCTCAAAATAGCCTTATTTTACAGCAGGGACGGTGGGACATCTCTGCTCACATGCCTATTTCTTGTTTAGTTTTCAATGGGATTAGTATTCAATGTGGAGATAGTTAGCCCCTTTAGAGTGCAGGTGCTAGAACACATGGTACTCCACCCTTGCCCACCAGATATCCAGCCACTCTATATATTAAAGGGCAACCAGCGTTTCGCAGCAATGCATTAATGGGTAGCAGATAATATACTGGGCAGCATCAGCTTTGTGCATTACGCGATGCAAAACTCAAAGTAGTTGCTGACTCTAAGCTGGGTAACTCTTCAGTTTAGGGGAGGTTCCAAGACTTTGCTGTAATAATTATAGAGCACAGGTTAAATAATAACAGGAACAGGAAACTGCTATGTGGTATTCTCTTTTAGCTGAGTTTGAGTACCTGATAGAAGAAGTGTTTCACAAGAATTCTGGCTGAATAATCATCCGAATTATATTTTGTCTTTTTCCCCATGCAGAAGGTGCAATCTGCTATTAATCAATGGCCATCAATGAGAAGTTGTTTAAAACCTTGGTTGCCCTTTAAGGTAGAGACACGGGGGTCAGCAAATATAGACTTTCTATATACCGTTGGAAAGCTGCCGAGCTACTGTTGCTTAATAGCTCATCAAAATTTTCATTGGATGACGTTGTGTCATTTTATCAAGGAAATGAGGCCAAAAAATTGTTTTTAGAAAAGTTTATGGCTTAGACAATTTGATTGCAAGAAATTTCTATGCGGGTAGTACTTATTCTCAGAGGTATAGCTCATCATATTTTATGGCTTAAAATAATATATAAAGAGCCTAATATGATTTTTTACGTCACGCAATAATGTGCCTGATTTTTAAATCTGATGATAAAATGTGAAATTTTAAGCACCAACTTTGGGCAGATAAAACATTTTGTGGTCAAGATTTTTGCTAGTTTGTTCTGAAGTGCTCTTTAAATGACACACACACCAACTTTCAGCAGTATAACTAATGTATCAAGATCAGCACGGATATTAAAAGGTATATAAGTTTTGGGTTAATTTTACAGAACATCAAACATACCGTTGAAATGACCACTATTGTTGCCACACAATTTTTTTTGGAAGTTCTCACATACGAAGCCGCTTTGAATAATGATGGTACATACTGGAAATGCCAACAGACTTTGGCACTGCGTATCTGTTTTCCTCGAATAGCGCACCACAGAACACCAAAAACAGCCAAATTAAGGGTTTTTAAGGGCATTCTGTGGTGCGCAATTCGAGGAAAACCGAAAAGCAGTGCCAAATTGTGTTGGCATTTCTTGTATGTGTTATGCTTGAACAAAGCGGCTCCGTATGTGAGAACCACCGAAAAGATATTTTGTGACCTCAGTAATGATCCTTTTGACAGCATATTTGGCGTCATTGAAAAAATTACACAAAATGTATCTACTTTTGATCTTGATACATTACCCATAACGCTAAAATTTTGTGTGTTTGTCATTTTAAGAGAACTCCTGATGAAACTAGAAAAAGTTTTGACTACAACATCTTTAGCTGCCCTGGATAATTGGTTTAAATTTTGCATTTTATCATAAAAATAAAAAGTCAGGCACATTATGACGTGACGCAAAAAGTCACTTTCATATAATCATCATATAATTATCATATATTATTTTAGACCAACAAATATGATGAGCTTTATCTCTTAGAATGAATATGACCTGTTTAGAAATATCTTGCAGTCAATTTGGCTGTGCCAGCCATTTTGCTAAAAGCAGCCTTTTTGGCCTCATTTTTTGATAAAATGACGCAACGTCATCTGATCAATTTTTGTTGAAATATTAAGCATGAGTAGCTCGGTAGCTTTCCAACGGTGTATAGAAAGTCAACATTTGCTCACCCCCGTGTCTCTACCTTAAAGAGACATAGAGGGGTCTATTACTGCATATGGGGTGTGTAGATCTCGGGTATTTGTCGCCCCGTTCAACAAGGACCAAAGCGGGAATACCATATTTTTTGATAGAAAATTTTATTTGATGGATATTTATTGGTGCTTTGTTTTCAGATTCACCACTATCATATGGACTTGTGGACTGTCGTGCTGACCCTAGGAACTTGAACATGATCGAGTTCATATGGGACTCCACAAAAGAGTGTGGCGTTTTTATCAAGGTGAGACATCTACTTAATACTTCATTTCTTACGGTGGATTACTCTTTTATGATAGTTAAAGATCTGAAGACTTCAGACATAAGGACTGCTGAGTTTGCAATTATTGAAAAAATAGTGACATGATAATGTGTGCATCATGATAAGACATCTGCTATGCGAACAGGGAGGGTGGGATCTCCCACCCTCCCTGATGCGAAGTATGCATATTTGTTAGTTGTCCTCTCATGTGATTTGGAAAGACAAGATGGGATAACCCTGATTTATTAGTTGTCCTCTCATGTGATCAGGGAGGGTGGGATTATTTGGATAGACAAGATGGGATAACCCTAATTTATTAGTTGTCCTCTCATGTGATCAGGGAGGGTGGGATGTTTTGGAAAGACAAGATGGGATAACCCTGATTTATTAGCTGTCCTCTCATGTGATTTGGAAAGACAAGATGGGATAACCCTAAACTACAAGTAAATCTTTAGTGACAATCATTATTAATTATATGGTAACAATAGTAACAATAATGCTTTAACCATGGTTCATAAAATATATAAAGCCTCCCTCTTTGTTATTGCAACCATGAGCTGGTTGGAAATGGCTTCTTTCGCTAACTTTGTGTCCCTTATTAAAGGTGGCTGTTGAGCTGCTCTCCAACTCACACTCATCAATGTAAAAAAACACTGTTGATCATAGTATAAAATATTTATTTCCTGGTCCTCCATTGTTTTAGTGTAACCTTATCACATATACAGGTCCACGCTATCAGCACGGAATTCACCCCTAAGAAGCATGGAGGTGAAAAGGGTGTACCATTCCGGATACAGATCGATACTTACTCGTGTAACGAAGAGGAACCACCAAAAATTCTTAACTGTGCATCGTGCCAAATCAAAGTCTTCAAGGTATGAAATTCATCTGTAACTTATTATAGTTAGTATAATTTGCATTGAGACAAGTGGCAAGTTAAAGATTGACATCTATTTATTAGGGAGGTTGGGTAAACCAAATCACAACTTGGTTTAGGGATTTTGCAGCTGACTATGCCAACTTGCATAAGCAAATATTTTTACATGGAATGTATCCTATTCTATGAATATTTAAGGTGTAGCACCTCAGCCTAATTTGAGAACTGAAACACATTATTTTGTTTTGATTATGTCATGATCTCAATGATACTTCGGAGATGCCTTACCTTATCAAGAGAGGGGCAAAATTTTACTGTGTGTTTTTGGCTGTATAGGTCAACACGTTATCAAGCCGTGCACAAGCAGGGGGTGGTGGAGTACGCGATTTATATTTACGTAAACAACCTTACAACTGTACTCTAATCCGGTGAATATCGACAAAAACAGTAATTCAGCTGTTATATTCAATAACGCTGTATTCTTCCGGAAAGTAAATGAATTTATATAGTTTGGTAGGCAGCAGCTTCTGAAAACCAGCTAGGGATAGATTATAGTTGTGTTCTGGGTTCTAATATCCCTAGTCTACCAACATAATAAGGCAGATTTTTAATAGGTGACATACCCAGGAACTGATAAATCAAAGCTCTTGCTGCGCACTGTAGCACCTAACCCCAAACATAGCAATAATGCCTAATCCAGACTCAGTTCTACTTTAATCTGACATCAGATGCTTGTGAAGTAATAACAATTATGTGATTGCTAGAAATTTAATTTATTTTATTTAAAAATTCAATCATCCAAATTTTTGAATGTCCTGATAAGGATTTGAACATCCCCTGCGTCCACACACATTTTGATTACAAAAATAATGTCGAGTACACATCCAGTTTGCGATATCATTATTGAATGCACTAAGTATTGACTCAAATTAACTCCTACTTTGAAACCAAAGGATAAGTTCTCCCCTATTTTTATCGATACATTGACCAACTACCTAGCCAAGTTGTCAGTCCCTGGTGCACGCCATGCAGTAAAGAGGTGTACGCATGACATAATGAGAAGACAACTCTGAAATAGAATCATTTGGCTACAGAGTGAGGTTGCAAGACAGGGACTATACTACATACCCTACTTATAAATGCTACCGTTCTTACTGCATTTTTTGGCAGGGAGGTTCTGATTTATCACTTTAGGGACATTTATTGCCAGAATAAAGTGCATTTTTAAAAATAAAATAATTACATTTTTCTAATCACCAATGCCTTAATTCATGTAATGGTACTCAAAGGTAAACAAATAATTTAAATTCTTTACATACCACTATAAGCTATTATTGATCTTTTTAGCCAAAGGGAGCTGATAGAAAACAGAAAACTGATCGGGAGAAAGTCGAGAAATTACCTGGTGCTGAAAAGGTGAGTTATGTCCTGTGACAAACACATCTAGGTGTTTGATTGGTTGTGATATATGTGGATATTTTCTGATGGTGACTATTGGGTTCCTCATCGATCACAGCCATGCTGTTTGCTCATTTTCGTGGTTCGAGTGTTTGCATGCCGTGCTTGATGTTGGAATTTCCTAGAGTAGAAACTGGAAGGTGAGATATGATAAGGTGGATAAGTTGTATCTGAGATGGTTTCATTTTCAAAGCTGGCCATGACTTGGGTGCATGGTTCCATGTTGCCAATTAACGATTCGGCTTGAGGATTAATAATCTGTAATAATCTGCTGATTGATGTTACTACGGGAGTTTGAAACCAAATTTTTGTGTTCCTGGTATTCATACGCAGCCTAAAAATGAAGAAAGAAACTTTATTATTGTCTTGCTGAGTCCTACTTCAGATTTGCTTAAGAGTTTCTTTGGTGGTGTTGATTTTGGAAGGAGGTTGGAACCTGAGACGCCTGGTATAGGTATGGCCATCAGGTTGAGGCTGTTATTACTACTACAAATTTATCTCTGCTTCCCATAACTCAGAGAAACGGTGCGGTCCAAAACCCATTAATCAACAAACGCAATGGATCTTCAATATTAGAATGATAGAGGGCGTGTTATGTTGTATTGGTATTTAAAATTCAGAGAGCTGTACTCAGTTGAGTTCTCTGCGTGTGACATCAGCATCTACACAGTCATTTATATAGACCAGCTTGATTTGAAGGATGAACATTGTTATGTTTTCTTAGTTGAATAAGTGAGAGTTGTCTTCTCTGTCTCTCCTTGCTCATCACATACACTGCACTGCATCCACACATTTTTCCAGCACCAATTTGACTCGGTATTCTCGTTATTAGAATTCAATCCAGTGCATGCATGCTCAACCTTTTTTCGGGATGGACCAAATTTCTTTTAGGAGTATAGCAATTAGCCGCATCACTCTTTTGGCAAATTTTGATCGGTGTAATAAAGAATTCCCGCTTACTGCAATAGAGCAACCCCTGGAATTATTGATGTGTGACAACTGGAATTTCAGATGTGACAGGATACTGAAGACAATTTACACCTTGTGAGATTTTAAATTTTTGTAAAAATTGAGGAAATGTGTATCAACATTTTTTTTAGTGGTGAGAGTGCAATTGGCCGAACAAATTGACCTATTTGGCCGCCCCGGCCAATTGGTCTGAAGTTGGCGGTGGCTGTTCTAGTTGGCCAACTTGTAGTGAGCTCAAATGACCTCTAAATGACTTAAAAACCTTAGTGTTTATCTAAGTTTTTTAACCCCTTTGATAAGATCATCAATTGTTTGAGGTAACAAGGCCTTCTTGGGGCTCATACTCCCCTCTCTTCTTTTTTAAAAAGCTACGCTACAATGATCAAGTTTTTGATAGTCGCGGCATCCGGATTATTTCATAACAAAATCAGCACATGAATGGGTAGCATGGTTTTGCCTCATGGAAAAATACAGTGATACCAGTTAGCCCAGTTATCATGACTTAGTACATCTGGTTTGAACTGGTTAGTAGCGTAGTTATTGATTTGGAAAATCTCCAGCCACTACTGAGCCGGTTCAAACTTGTGTCTAGCATCCCAACTTTATCATATTTAATTATTATGCTGAGAAACTTGTACCAGTGTATCACCAGTCAAAGCACCTTCTACCTCTTTGCAGTTCAATGTATGCAATGCATGCAACTTCTCAAGTTGGCCCCTGTGTGTGAACATCTGTGTGAAAACCATTGGAAAGTTTTTGATAGGAAATTTCCAGCGCCCCAAACAGGCCTGTGCTGACTTGGAACTGCGCCCCGCTGCGAGCCAGTGATAATAATGATTGTAACAAAAGGAAATGCCTTGTGTGTCCATGCTATTGGAGCCCGTGCGTATTTTTATGGCACATCCAGTTTGAACTGGAATGCATAGTAGTGTGCGGTTAGCTGGCAATAACTTGATTGATATAATAGACGCAGTCATCGCACCGCTTGGTCATAGTTGCTCAAGGTTTTCCTCAAATACCGAGGTCTGTCATGCTCAAAACACTGAATCTTATCACCAAGCTTCTCACATCTAAAGACCCCTACTATAAGGAGGATATCTACATTTGAGCTGTGGCGTACAAGAGGAGTTGACGTGTACCTCACGTCCATTTGATAGCAGCTGAGCAGCAACTTGTGAAGACAACTACGACGAACACTACGTTGTGGGCATGCGTGTCGGTGCAGGCTGTTCACAGGTGATATACTTGTGGTTCATGTCGTCGCAGTCTTTTGCTCTCATGCATCATTATCAACTTAGTGGATTCCTTCCTTGCATTGCAGTCACTTTCAAGTTACTGACACCTTGCTATTGAACCTAGTGGCTGTACTAGCGATTAGTTAGTGGCATGTTCGTATCGCTGATTAAATGTTGCATTGAATGTGTTCTGTTGTTTGGTTTTTTTGTCAGTTTATTAGAAGGGTATATCATCATCGCCTGTGGAATGGTCCGTGGCTGGTCATTTGATGGGCTGCATTCCGATTTCCGATATGTGTGAGTTCGCGGTGTGGTTTACAGAACTAGCCGATCCTGCATGATTTTTTTTAATTTAACGTATTACACTTCAATATTGGCTACAATTTTTGCATTGATGGTTTTCACAAGTTTTTTTCGTAGTTAGCGTTTAATTTTTTCACTTTCCTTGTTAAGTATGTTCATGAATTTCTAGCAAAGCTGCACTATTTTTGTTACCATACTTCCATCACTAACGCAATCATTTTCTCATACTATAAATAAGGTGGATCAAACCCAGTTACGCATGCTAATGATCATGTAATCACTTTCATTATCTATCAATCAGCTGGTTTGGCGTCACCTATAAATAGGATTGTAGATGCCTATGTCTAACTCGTTTCATTCCATAAATTTTCTAGGAGAAGTACCAACCGTCTTATGATTGTACAGTGCTGACAGAGGTTCCCCTGGAGAACGCTATTGTTAACAAGAAACAAGGTCCTTCTTCAGTAGCTAGCAGCTCCAGGGGACCAGACATTCCTCCCAACCATAACATGGCTGGAGCTGGCACCGCTCAAGGTGTCATGAGTCCCTGTCAGCAGAGGCCTGGCCTAGAGTGAGTATCAAGTAATGAGTACTAACAGCAGGCACTGACAATAAATTGCAGGTGCTCCATGAACTGAACCCGTTACCCATTACTGAAATTAGCTTTTTTGGTCAATCAATGATGTCCTGTTCCATGCTGACCACAGTATAGTATGCTTACAACAGGCGCTGACAATAAATTGCAGGTTCTCATTGAAATGTTCTCCGTCCGTCCATGTAATGAACCAGGCTCCAAGTCTACATCACTGAAATTAGTATTTTTAATTTCTATGCCGATATCTCCTGATCCCTGATCTCCTGATCCCTGATCTCCTGATCCTGATTGGTACTTGACTTCGCAGATATCATGAGCAATGTATATTCTGTGTGCGAATGTAACAGTTTACCTCGCTGATATTAGCATTTGTGATCATTCAATGGTGATGTCCTATTCCATGGTGACCCATCCTGATTGGTGCTTGACTTCACAATGTTTATTCTGTGTGCAAATCTTATTAAACCTGTTGTTTACCAACCATGTTAAAATTGCAGTGCTATGTTTCTCTTTTCTCCCCCATTGACCAGACATTCAAGCTATATGAGAGAGTTCATTGGTCCCCGATAGATGGAAATAATTTATGTTAGTTCTTAACCATAACCGGTTATTCTGATTTCTGGTTTTGTAGCCCTGGTCTGTCATATGAACAGGAATCTTGTACTTCAAATCGCTCCAGCAACTCATCAGTAAGTATTTTTGGCAGGTTGAAACTGGTTTATGGGGGAAATAGGAAAGCCCTGACTTGATTCTCTTCCTCATAAGGATTCCAATGTTCCAGGATTTGAATTCAAATTTGAGTTAGAAGACCTGACAAGGTAACAGGAATTACTATTTATTTACTACTGATATGAATGACAGAATTCAAATCTTAATTTATCTTGATGTAAAGTAGAACAAGTTTGATCCGATTTGCCTACATTCCAATTGCAAATGGACCTAAGTTGTTCTAGATGTAAACTGACAAATCCTCACCCGTGAATTTTGATTTGAGCAAATCAGAGAGTAAGGTCCCATTTTTTCTCGGTCACTTATTGTATACTTCTATTGTTTACTGAATGTGATATATTCCAGGAGTTTGAAATGCTGCTGTTTTACCTCAAAAGTTCAATTAAATTCATCAATTGAGCTCGGCCCCGGCCTCAATACCACATTACCAAATCAAACAACAGATAACAAAATAATTGTGGCATAGACCCGCAATTATCATTGTCGACCCCTTTTCCTTGTTTGGAATATGTATGGACAAGAGCCAACTTTATTCCTTATTTGTGATGGTTGGTTCATAACTTGAATTGCGTGACCAATTTCTTTTATGACCAAGCTCTTTGACCATTCTGCAATGTCATGAAACTATAGCTAGATTAAACCTGTGAGTCCGGTTTCTTTTATTTATGTTTGAAAGCACCATTCATCGTGAGGTCATGAAGCCTCATTATAATAAAGTTTTGGGGGTGTGACATATTGTCCATAGATTTAACCTGTGGGTCCAATTTGATTGTTTTTAACGGTCTACGTATACTATTGGTCAGTTTGTAGGTGTCACACCAAGTTCATAGATTATGTACTGTGTCCGGTGATTTTACCAGATCTCCTCGCTTACAAAAAGTCATATCGCGTACCTCAAGCTCCACCCCCCCCAAAGGTCCCTCCCCCTTTGCCCCTCCAAATATCGTTTCTTTGCATTTATTTTTACCATGAAAGTCAGACTTGATACTAAATGAAAAAGAATTTGAAGGCCATTTGAGATTCCAATTATGCGACATACACATACACTCTAATAGAAACTTTATGTATATCTTTAATTGGCACTGTGTGGGTGTGGTGTGAGTAGTACGCAATCTAGCCTGTCTTAACAAGCTTTGTCTGTGGCTGGGGAGGGGTCCCCTCAGCAAAACTACAGGCAGTCCATCCTGATATTACTACATAATTTTGACCAATCATGGACATGTTTAGTTATCAATTACCAATAAAAAAGAATTTTAAATAGACTTAAATTTCTTTCGTTCAAAATTATGAGCAAGTTGAAATTCAGAGGCCGCTTTCCATAACATTATATTTAATATTACATTAATTATGATGTATCGCAATGCTTCAGTAATAAATATATTATGTCCTAAATCATACCTTATATCACAATGTTTAATGCGTTTTTTCTTCAAACACATATAATCTATGGTTTTTCAAGTCTGGAGTTAATATTTTCTATTATTTTGTATATATTACAGCCTGTCGGTGTTGTGAAACAAGTGACAAAAGATTCCACTGCCCCCGAAGTAATGGCATGGCTGAAGAATGCTCGCTTTGGAAACTACATAAAGTTCTTTGCTAATTATACAGGTAACTGAACAGCGACACAAATGAAAATAATTATTATTATTATTACAAAAATGCCTCTATTTTTAGGCTTTATCAAATCCAAGAGAGTGTTCATAACCAAAGAGGGGAAAAAAGTAAAATGAAAATAGTTGAAGTACAGTTGATTGGAAGTATAAGTATTGATATTAGCCAAGATGCTGGAGATTTGCTTCCCAGCGCGGAGGCTAATAAAAAACATAAAAGTATATTCCATATTTAAATATCAGAAAAATAATTGATTATTGGAAAAAATAGATTTTGGTGTTCTTACGGACTTTTCTCTTGCAGGATGAAAAATTTGATTTGTTTTCAATTTCACTATTTCACTGAATGTTAAATCAGCTGATCATAGCATATTAGCAATTTCCTTGATGATGACTTATAAATGTAAAATGATATTGAAAAACATAAATCGCTGTTTTTTAAACCAATGAATTCATAGTTATTAGCCAGAGGATGCTCAATTTGAATCTGTGATTATTTTAGTTGCATAACATGTGACATAACTTTCTTACTACTTGCAAAGATTATAGATACTGTCATTGCTATTTGGGCACACTTGTGATAATCTTTACGAAGGCCGCATTTCAGGTACAGTAATGCTGGTTAGGACCAGCCAGAGCTGGTTTGGCTTGATCTACCTACCCGTTCAAGTGCCCATATTAGGGTGCTCCTTGACTCATGACTTATCATACATACATCATATACATATATCAGACACTTTTATACAGGTTTGTTTTAAATATCAATGACAGGGCGTTCTTCAAATTTGCTAGGAAAAAATGAAAAATTTTGTTGTGTGCTTAGGGATCAGCGGCAGACCATTAAATCCTATCACAAATTAGAATCCAGTTTGTTCTAGTACACGGTCGGTCAATGGTCAATGGACATTATATAATTGTCCAAAACAAAGTATCACGATGCAGATGCGTGTAACTCCAGACAGATATTATTATCAACAGTCTGAATACCTTCTATGTTAAAAGCTACCTGCGTTGTGCACTTCAGACTTTGAAGTGCAAGTTAGCACTCTTATAAAAAAAGATACTGATAAGTTGAAATCAATACTTGGAGTTGTCCTCTCAAAATAAACTTTTTTTTGGAGAATATTTATTATGAATCATCTCACTGTTTGGGGATAAAACCACATGTACCGTTCCTGATAAGAAATGTGAATTACTACATCCTTGTTTGGTGTACTTTTAAGTATGATGTCAAAGATTATAAATACTGAAGTCATTGATGTTGTTGTTGTTAAAGTACAAAAATTGGGTGCAAACAGGGATTTTGCTTTCAGTTCAACTATGAAAACTATTGCACTATTAGGAGTTATAATATGGCTAAAAATGATAGGTTGAACTTGAATTGAGCAATCTTTTTGTTTCATGCTAAATTATAACGAAGATTGCTTTTTTGATATTTATATATATATATATATACTTTGTTATACTCACCAACCAATGTATCAAGACAAAGAGGTCGTGTAGAAAAGAAGGAATAGAAATAAATAATTTTTTTTAAAATCAGTTCATCATAAATTGCTTCAATCAATTTAACGTTTAATTTCAGGAGGAGACTTGCTGACACTGACTCGAGAAGAACTTATACAGATTTGCGGACTTTCTGATGGTATCAGACTGAACAATGCTCTACAGGTTAAAACAGTCAGACCCCGGCTCACCCTCTACGTCAACATACAATCCGAGTCCGGTTAGTTGATTTTAGTATAACCCTCTTTTTTTAACAAAGTGTATGATTTCAAAAAGTACCCGTTTGAAGAGTTCAAGGAGCAATAAATTGCTCAACTACGCCGCAAAAGTGTTTTTCAACAGAATTGAGAACAACGCAATTTAAAACCTTACTGAATCTACCAAATTTGCATTATTTGAAATTTAAAAACGACATTCAGAACTAATTAAAGGCAGAAATTTGCGTTCGCGAAATCTCAGAGAGCCTGAATAGCCTGATTCAAAACATTATAGCTGGTAATCACTCATTTGAATATATTGGATCAGTGTTTCACTTGGTCTGTCTTATCAAACTAGTCAATCCGGTTCTGACAAGCTGCATTCAAGCAAGCCGACGTTTTTGCAGCCAAATTTATACAGTCTGGCGCCTGAAGCTCACCGAAAATCTGGTGGCTCATTACATTGTAAAACTTTAACCTGCATATCAGGGCAAAAATTAGCAGCAATCTTCAAAGTTTTCATTACTGTTTGGGAAAACCAGGATTGGATGAATGGCACGCCAGTACAAATCATGGCATACCGGTCCTAAACCACAAGTCTGTACGCTTAAAGAGGGGCTCTGTTTCAGATCCACCATTAACTATAGAGACATGGGTTTTCGTGTGTGGGAGTAATATTATGGAAAAATAAAGATTCTTTGGGAATTTGATAGGCTCAAATTTACATCCCAATACTTTTCACATCACGGTAATTACATTGAGCCATGGAGCACATGTACGGAATCAGAATTGGTTGATCTATCAACCTGGTCAGGGATAGGAGAAAGTGAATCTGACCTAAACTCCCTCATTAACAGTAACACTACTCCAGAATTGAGTGCTTATGCAAAAATTCCATTCATATCAGACCACACAGTGGGTTTTAACAAGAGTCCTAATGTATCTTAAAATTAGTCTATCAGGTCACGACATTGCGACAATTAGTATTTTTCCATCCGCGTTTCACGGTGTGGCCATGCTGACTGGTGTTAACAATTAACCTGAGCTCCGGGGATGAGCTAGTTATCACATGTGAATGCGAATAGGTGTGATCAGGAGATTGAGATATAACTAGACCAACTTCTACCTATCCATGTTGTTTTGCTTCTTGACTTGAATGTGGCTTTAAATTATTTGGGCCATACTGGCCTGACTCCACCGACTTTTTCCCATACATGTTGTTTTGTTTCTTGACTTGAACATGGCTATATTTTTTCTGGGCCATACTGGACTGACCCAACTGACCCAGCTTTGATCTTGTCCAGTGTCCTATGGAAATTTTCGCAACTTCCGCACCCAATTACTTTGACAGAAAAAAAAGTTGTCTATCATCAGTATCTTGAAAAAAAACGATTCTTAAAAGTCTATGTCTCTGCATGTACAATCCAATTACATTTTTTTTGTTACTTTGACTGCTAGTAAAATCGTATTTATGATAAAATTTTTAGCATATATGTAATTACTAAAAATAACTGGTAATGATAATATTAGTTAATTGGTAGCATGCTGGTCACTATACGAGTATAAATACTTACCTTACCAATTACCACATATAACCTTGACCTCACCAGACCACGTTACCCTCATTTATTTCTCATTCCAGTATTCCATGTGCTATATCTGAGTGCCCTCACTTGCCAAGAGTTGATTGAGAAGCTGGCTAACTTGTTCAACGCCTCACCCAGTGTCATCGTCGATGTCCATCTGCTTGGTGTTAATAAGATTCATATCCTGGTCAACGATGAGGTTGTACAGAATATGCCTGAGAGCTCTCAGTACACTGTAGAAGTACTCAAAAGTAAGTGTTATTTATTACAAGTGTTTGCTTGAACTTTAAAAAATTAAAATTTACGAGACCTTGTTAAAAGACCGAACCCAAAAAGTTTCTCTGAACTTTCTCTTGCTTTCTGATTATTTTGATTGCATTTATTATGTCCAAATGTATAAATGTTCTAAATCTTAACCATGATGTATTGCTATCACAGAGTTATGATTGCTATTTATTAATTAACCTGGTGCAAAGAGAATTCCTGCACCCTCATACTAATATCATGTATTTCACTGTCCTGCTTTGTGTGACTTGAAAATTCAACTGCTAATCCCAGCTCTGTTCTATCTCTTGTATATTTTCCGGCCTGCATGTTTCAAATACTACTCGAAGTTATGACTAATGTGAACCCCTTAGACCGATCAGTAAAAAAACAAAACAAAATCTGATTTATAAAGCATTGGGAGTTGCCCAACCAATAACCTTTTGGTCAAAGGATGACAATTCCTTTTATATTTTCATAATACCAACTCACTGCCTAAATTTTAAATTAACACGGGCCCAAAAACAACAACTACCAGTTTGTTGATTCCAAACCTCAAATTGCTTGTCCTTTGCCATACTTAATTCAAAATAATATAGCTTGCTTGTTGCTTACCCCAGATTAATGTTACTAACTTGTAGCATGCTCTCGTAATCAAACCAAACCGGTGGCGGGTTCCTGATTTACTTATAAAATAGAATTACTTATTTTCAGTGTCTGTTTCAGAGGAGAGTACCGAGCAATATCGAGTTCTTCTGTCAAGAATAGACGGCCCTTAAGTCTGGCCGCCTAGATTGCTTCCAGATAGATAGCCACTTTCTAGTGGAATAAGACAGCCAATCAGTTGAAGAATTTTTGTTCTAGGTTTTTTATTCCAACCCTCAAGGCCTTGCTCTCATTCAATTCAACACAATATCGCTTTAACGTCTGTAAAACATACCGAACCGTGCAATAATTAACCATTTGTATGTTGAATATCGAAATATGTTTACACAATTTTGTACTTTTTTTGTTTTCAGTGATGCTTTTGCTTTCACCAAGGAACGAATAACGCCTTGATTTTACTCGCGCAGATTTTTTACAACCATGATTGGTTTTATTTTATGGGTTGTCCATGGTATTTCATGAAGCTACACGATGTCGTGATTCATAGTAATGATATATAATGTCCACTGCAAAGCCAAACCAAAAAATAATCCACATATTGAATGCTTATATTTTTGCAATCACTGTAAATACCTGACAATTAACTCGGATGGCAAAATTATGATTTTTGTACATTTACCTCCCAGTATGTAATAATTCTGTTGTCTCTCATGACAACATTTAATGTCTGTTCAACATTGTAACTAATTTTGTAGGTGGCGGGTTCTATTATTCTATCACAAATAATAACCCAATAATCTTGTAAAAAAAACAATGCATTTTCAAGGCTAGAATTGATGCTGTATCCATAACAACAAGATTATGCTCCGTGGTTTAGTAATGTCCAAGTGCGGACTTTGACAGGCAAAAGGAACTGGTCAAGTGAAGAAAAAGTAAAAAAACTACTTCAAATTGAAGTTTAGGACTACACAAACAGATAATTAAAGCGTAATATCTATGAAGTCTATTTTTAGGCTAAGTTAATGTTTCAGGACAAGATCCCAGTCTATCTGAGTGCCATGCACTTCTCGTTCCAACCATTTCTCATAATTCATTTTAAACTCCATGGTAAGCTGCACCTCTTCGCCTAGTATACTCTGGAGGTTATTGTCAACTGGTTTGAACTCTGGATCGAACCCGTCGTTCACATATCTCCTGTTGTTGAACCTGTCGACACAGGATCGGAGAGCGTATTCCTCAGCCTGGAAATCCCATGGTCTTGCATCCATATCTGTAAGCATATCACAGAAGATTGATCAGCTTTGATCGTGGTAAAAGAACTAGCAGGCCCGTAGTTCTAGGGGAGGCAGGGACCCTCTGCCTGCCCTAGAATGCTGATTAGAGTGGCCTAAAATGCTATTATTTAATTTCCATGTCAGAATCAGCTATTTTGGACCATTTGCTATTTATATCACTTTGGAGGATGAGTACTGGGTAACTTAAGAGGAGCTTACAATACCCAACCTGGTGTTACTTCACACCCTCAAGGATTCTCGCCTCCCCTACAATTTTTCCTAAACTATGGTCCTGACTAGGTGAATTCTTAGGCTGTTAGCGACTGTCTTTGATTTTGATCAACTCATTAATAATTTTTTGCATTCTGAAGTTGGAAGATCTCAACTTTTCAAATCAATGCATAAAAAAAACGTTATTTTTACCAATAGACAGCAAAAGCAGATATCATATTTTTATTCAAAAATGTAAAATTAAAAATTCCAAATGATAATTTCCCACAAATCAGCAAACTATTAACTATCCTTATATGTTACAAACCAGAAATGCTGCCAAACGATATACTTAACATAAGGAATTATTATAACTTGGTGAATTTATGTAATGTTATGATTTAGTGCATATGCTGTCACTATCGATGCATTTGCATATCTAAGCTTACTTCACGAGATACAATGTTCCTCAAAAATATATACATGTAGATCAAAAATGGGTACATACCATTTCCAAATGCCCAGTCATCTGTAAGCCTGTGGCGGACTTTGTTATAGATGGCAGACATTGTTTTCATATTACTCTTGCGCCACTGCCTTCCCAGGTATTTGGTCTGCAGTTTGATTAGTTTCAGGACATAAACCTGCATCATAGCATGTTTGACCTTGAGAGCTCTCTTCAATATTGGGGCGGATTTGAAGATGATCAGCATCTGCAAAAAGAAGGCAGTTGAATTTACAACAACAACCTCTAAAAGTACATCACATCACCGCCTCCTTATTATCATAGGCTGCATCGAGACCAAGGTTGGACCTTATCAAACATTTCAGTCAAAGTTGAATTTATCGTTCGATCATCACGAACAAAAATTCTTTTTAATTTTTATTCAGCAATAAAAAAGGTGTATCCGGGCTGTATCAACCAACACAATCAGCTGTTTACTGCAAAATTGACATAAAGGTGCGGGGAAGTCATGTCATAAGCAGGTTTA
The DNA here is from genome assembly GCA_914767715.1 of Membranipora membranacea. NCBI lineage: Eukaryota > Metazoa > Bryozoa > Gymnolaemata > Cheilostomatida > Membraniporidae > Membranipora > Membranipora membranacea. The sequence continues at coordinate 17,543,086 of OU612068.1, forward strand.
AAACTAGAACGTGTATTACAGGATTAAGCTAGTTCATATCTTTCAACCTAGCTTGGGTTCTTTTCCTCGGATACAACAGCGTACAAGTCATACCCCATCCCTGCCCATAATGGCGATATTGGATGCATGGCTGGCTATCCAAGGAGCTTGAAGCTTGGGCTAACTTCCACTGAAATTCTTACCATAGTTCTTGAATGTTTCCATTTGGTGAGTTTGTTGAGTATTCTTAACAAATTGATACAAGAGAACATGTTCCTCCAACAGCATGTCTGCATATCTCCTGCTTCCTGTAAAGATCAAATAAAAGAATCTTTGTATCAAAAATAATGTTAACTACCCTCTCTGGTCCATCTGCTCTTGGCAAATTCTTCAAATCAGAATCAAGTCAGAATCAAGAATCAGAATCAAATCAGAGTCAGAATCAAATCAGAATCATAACATGAGTAATCATCAGAACTGATTACGGAAATTTGACAGCAGGACTGATCATGAAAAACATTAGAAATGATGAATTGTTGCTCACAATAATATGTATTATTATTACTATTACTATGAAGAAATCTCTACTTCAATATGTGGCAAAAATGAGAACAAAGACTTCTACACCTTTATTTGAATATGGCAAGTCTTTATTTCTTGTTTTATGCAAGACAAGATGTAATAGTCCCTACACAAGTAGTGAGCAGAGATTACTATTGCAATAATAAATATTTTATAACTAGGTGCCTATCTATCCTGCATTGACAAGCTTTGTTTGGAGGGTGGAGGAACCCCCCCCCCCCACCCACCCACTGAACAGAGCTTGTCAAGACAGGCTAGTGCCTATCCTACCAGCAACCACTTTGACAAAGCATTGATTTACTTGGATTTTCAATTATTTTTTGAATCACCTACAGTTTATGTAGGCTTCATTTATGAACCACCCATATGTCAAAAGGTAGGATCTGTTGTCAAATTTTCAACCTACCAGTGTTTCAGCTGTCAGTTCATTGTGTTCATTGATGACACAGGCGGGGAAGTCTAGTACACTGATGCTGTTCTTAGCTTGGACATATGTCAGTATCGTCTGATTGAAAAATTTGATCACCAGAGGTATACAATTGGCAAATACCAAATGCTGGCTCATAAACTCAAACTACAAAATAGAGTACAATAAAGGGTTAATATGATGCGTTTGATAAACACATCTGTGTGCAACAAGGTGGCCGAATTTGCCTGAGAAACTAACTACAATTAGTCAAAAAAAGAAAAAAAGAAAGAAACAATCACAGGAGGTGAATTTCAGGCAAGCTTGATGGACAAATAATCTTTGAAATATTCTGAAATTGCTCCATAATAGACAGGACCGAAGAGATAGTTTCCTGCAAAAAGAATACCTGACAATAAAAATGGACATCATGTATGTGGTATGGTATGGCCATGGTAGAAATCAATCTTGTTGCCATCACAAACCTAATGGTGACCTATCAATTTCATCATTCATGTATGTTGTGACTCTGCACATAAGCAAAACTGGGTTTACTACATTTGAAAACCGGACCTTCATCTTGTCCCCGTCTGTTTAGACCGAACTCGATCTGGCGATATAGTTTTGTAATCTAGAACAGGACTATCCAGTAACAGTAGGGGGTAAACCTATAACTCGTTATCAGGACTAGATACAACAGTCCGGGGTGAATATATCATACCTGGTAAACGTGGTTGAGTTTAAACCATTTCAGTAGTAACAGGAATAAACCAGATATCGATTTGACTATTATCTCCTTGTGACGGTTGACATCCATGCCAAGTTTGACTGTCTCAACTACGGTGGTCCTACAAAAAGTGATTGAAATTGACACTCGGGAACACTGAAGTTTGGCAAATGCTCAGTACCAATGTGTCATTAATATCATGTGTTTATAACAACTTTGGCTTTAGTGCCATATCACTTGCAGAGAACACTTATCACTGATCAAATGCAACTATTTCGATTTTCCTAGCTTTGAAGGAGGGGGAAAACTGAAAAAAACATCAAGCAGTCCACCATTTTTGTGTGTACTCACAATACCGATTGCGACCTATTGCATTTGAAATGGCAGCATGTTTCACCTTTTTTATATACAATGTAAAACTTTTATTGTTATCAACCATTTCGACATTTCGAATGATTTATAGTCAATAAAAACATGAACTTACGGCATTTCCTCGGGGAGCACATCGGCCAGTATGTTGATAGATTCAGTTTTAGCTTTACATGTTGGAGCTGCCGCCAGTAGAAGTTTAAGTAGAGAGATCATACACTGAGGTAAATTAGGCAGCATAGCTCTATACAGGGCCTCGGCAGCAGTCTCAGGGATATCTGTCTCTGGCTGAAGATGTATTAAAAGTTATGAGTGCCAAGTATGGTATCAAATTTTCAAGGACATTGAATGTTGGAAGTTGCAAGTTCAGGCCCGTTTTCATAGGTGGCAAGGGGAGGGAGTTGGTAACACGCCGCAGCAAGCTCTAATAAATTTGAATTGTGGATGAGGAATCCGTAGGGGATTTTAAGTTCTCATAAAACAAATTGGCACAAATGGTGAGCTACCACTATGTATAATCTCTGTTAAAAACCAAAATCAGCTCAAATAACAATCAGATCAGTAATATCAGTAAACTCCATGAATTAAAAAATGAGCAACAGATCAGATTAGATATCTATAAATGTACCTTGGATAGCGGGTTCTTTGTGATATCTTCCTCCCTCTTCACTTGATCTTCAGCCAGTGAGATATAGAGATGGTCCTTGAGCACATTGACTCCCTCATGTATTGGTTTAGGTAACCCAGCTAGTGACGAGGTGTCATTGTTAACCTTGAAGCCAACAAACTTCGTTCTGGTCTGCTCGAGGAACTGTTCCAAATCTTTTTGTCTGAAATAAGTGCAATAATGAGATTTCGCTAGTTGACATCTTGATTCATACCAATTCAGAGTTTCATCGGCAATCATCAATACAGCATCCTCCTACATGGGCAGTTGAAAGTGATTTCAAATTTCCCTATAAACATCTGCCTCCCATACAATTTTTTCCTTGTATAAGTTGTAACAGTTTCTTGTTTCAAACTTGGCACCTGGCTCAAGGAAACTATCATGATTTTAAAACAAGACAATTCAGATATCAAATATGAATGCAAACTTATTATAGGCAGAAAAACTTGTCAGTACTGGTTCCATCATGCCATGTCATGTGAAATGCTAACAATTGAAATACAAATACCAAGCGGCTTCCCAGCCATACAGAGTGTTGCCACACATTTTACTCCTCCCTGTGCTGATACAATGCGACCATTACCTGACTTTGGATGTCCAGGGCAGACCTTTCTTGAGAGGTAGTACAGGTTCTTCTGCTGCCTCTGTGACCGGAGATCCAGGCCTGGGAGTACCTGGCATCTGGTCCTCCTCATTCTGATTACCTCCCATCTCATCATCTTCATCTGTGTCAGCAAACGGGTCAAACGCATCCTAAAAATAGGTCAACAAACGAGTCAACAAACGAGTCAACGACTTGTCTCAAAAGGGAAAACACAATGATGTATTACCATAAGTAATAGGGAAAAACATGCATGAAACTAAATATTTTTATCAACTCGCAAGGGAAGAACAAAAGTTCATCATGGATTCATCCACTACACTCATGAAATAAAACCAACAATGACAGAACATCCCCGTAAAGCTTTAGTTAAGCAATACCACGCGAATCAGTGCAGGACATCAATGAGACAGAATAGTTCTTTAATATAATGTGAAATTTTTTGACTGTGTTTTTTCAGCCTTCATTTCAACACGATTAGGATGGATTTTTAATAAATGGCAATAAACAAACATCCAAACGTCACTAACTTCATCGCAGTTTAAGAAAACTAAACGAGACCAACCTGTCGCAGCTGCCTTCGTCTGCCATCCAGAAACTCCATACCTGTGGCAGGTGGGGAGGCAGCGCGGATTGTCTTACAAACTTCTACATTATCCTCCGGCCACTCAGGTAATCCAGCTGCCTTCCTCATTTCATTTTTAGCCTGGAAATGCTCTTTCAATGATCCCATTGATACCTACAATCATAAGCATCATAACATTCTCAAATCATAAGCAAAGTGGCCTCCCAGTGAGTTTCACCATTCCAAGTGTGACCTCTGCATTTTGTTAAGAACTGGCCAGAGCTCTTATTTGGCAAACACAAATGTGACACTTGATACTCAAGTGTGATTGTGTTAAGGGTGAAATATCTTTTGAAATAGGCTCTCAATCTCAAAAACTGCGATATCACAGGGAACTATTTTTTCTGTGAATGTGATAATCACACTTTGAAAATAGTCACTAATTTCTAAGAAAAGGGCAACATGAGTAGGAAGTGGAAAATTGTAAAGGCTGAAAACTCGAGCTTGACTCATAATTTATAAATAATTGCCATCAGACTAGATAGACCAATAACAAGCATCTGAAGCTGGTAACTATGTAGCCTGTCTTGAAATGCTGTGTTTGTGGGACTGTGTTCCCTCACCCACCAACAAATCTTGTTAATACAAGCTAATAGCTAGACCCGTATTCCGGTGATACACACATCTGTCATAAAACATGAGCTCACCAGTACAGTTTTCCACAGTAGCAGTAGAACTTTCTTGATAGGGAAGTGAGGGGCGGTTCCATTGCAAAACTTTGTTATCATGTTGAATAGTATGATGGCCACAGGTTCGTTATTGAACATTGGCATGCCTAGCTCGGTGGCAAAGGTGGCCCTCATTTCCTGGTAATGTGCTGAATCTAAGGGGTCCTCAACCCTCATGGTCTCAATAATAATATACAGCAGACTCAATATCACTCTGCAATAGAAGTCAGGAGCTGTTTACAGCGTTGTTGAAGAGTGCTAAAATCTTAAAAGTGTCAACCATAGAGAAAACAAGCTGACACTAAATTCACTAATTCGGTACATCGTCAGAAAAGTGTAAGAAGATGTGCAGATTGATTCCAAAATTAGGCTAACGCACAGGCCTTCTGAAGTTTGTGTGAGTCGAGTGGTTGAGGGCTCCAGTGGTTGAGGCCCGCACAAACTCCAGAAAGCCTATTATCTAATTGTCATCATCATAGAATAGATGTATCAATCTTGCCTAGATACAGAAAACTGAATAAAATCACACAGCTTACCTCAGTTCAGTACTGTCTGCTATGGAGACAGCAGGTTTTCTGAGAGCTGACGAAGCGGCCACACCGTTTTCAGCCTCCAGATTCAGGAGCTCTATGAGGATCACAAAGAATCCAGACTCATAAAGCAGGAACACATTGTGTCGGGCACAACTCATCAGGTCTATCTCTGTCTCGCATTCACCAAATACACCTGGAATAAAGTGAAACAATAGCAATTAACTTTTACATGGATAGCTCTGTACGTGTTGCAGTCATTATTCAAGAAATGATATGTTTGAATCAATCTTTGCAGTAGCCTCTCCAAAAATTTCTGCAATCTGAGACATTATCAGGACGCTTCATATTTAATGAAGAAATTTATTAACACAAGTATCTCAAATAAATCAATGATATATTAGCAAACCCTTTTCCACACATTATGATGTGAATGAGAAACATAACAATTGAGAAATCAAGGATGAAGAGGTGTGCTTATAATATATGACAGTAAATAAAATATATCGTGCTGATTATTTTTCAACTGCAGACAACTCCAAATAATCACCCTTCAATGCAAACTCTGTAGACAGCCTTTTTAGAAACCTAGCTAACCTTGACAGAGATACAGTATAGATCTGAGCAGTTTGAGTCGTCTCTCCCGATCCGCCATCTCGATATCATTTAGAAGATGGAGGAGATAATTACTCCTCAGACTGTCATCAGCTGTCTTCCAACCTCCGTCATGGTGTCCTGTGAGGGAAATTTCAAAATAAAAGTAAGAAGTCAGTTAGTGTGCCTTTGTTGACAGGGACAAGAAGCAATCAAGCTGGGCCCAAGATGAAGATATTCAGAGCTGGTAGGCTTTCGCCACATTTAACAGGACATTCCAACAATTCATGGTAGGCCTAGTGTATTGACCATTGATAGGTAATGCTTGCCCGTTCTTGAGAGTAGTTCCTCTTTACACATGGCTGCTCTCAATGTCACTGTAACAACACACAACACGGTTATTTCGATGCCAACAAATCAATAAAATTAGGTACAGGCTTTGCATATTAGGAGAGCAAGATGTCGCCCTTGCTGACAGGATTTAACCATACATTTTTTTATGCTATATGTGTTCATGAAATTAACTACATGTAACAAGAGTTTATATACCATATTGTTGAAAGTGGTCCTGAAATGATTCTTTGTTCATCTGGAAGTCTGGATATTCTGTGTAACTGTACAGTTCTGAAAAACAAGCAAAAACATTCTTTCTTTAATAATATTACAACAAAGTTCATGAGTCTCTTCCTCTGAGCTTTTCTTTCTGGCTAGATGATGATACTGATGCATATGGAACATGTATGCATGTTTTTTTTATGAATACAGAAAGGGCTTTAGACCTATATCATGTAAAACACTGCTTATAGGTTTTAGATTTGGCCACACCAGGAGAAGACATTCTTTGTGCTCTTGAGAACTAGAGTGTTTATACAAACTGTCATCGCGGTCATCAAGCATACTGAGCAATGTACACCACGACACAATTTACGTTTTATTCTACACTTTACAGGTATCCCTAAGAATCGGTCGGCTATATCAACAGGTTGACAGTACTATAATCTTCAGCGTTTGAAATGCAGCTCACAGACACCTACCTGATATTTCAGCAAGATGATCATCAGCGTCATCATAGACGTATTCCATGTCAGGTGCATCACTGGACTACAAACAAAAAATATTAAGTAATGTTCAAACACTAACAATAAATGCATGATGGCATTAACAATTTTGATAAGCAATTGATCACATCTATAGCTGCAGAGAGGTCCCGGCTTAACTTCAACCAATAAGTATATGACAAGACCGACAAGTATACTGTGTGGATATAATCATCCTATAGACACGAGTATGATTGTGTTCTGCCCTGAGCAGGGAATACACAGTAGGTTTACATGATTGTAATCCGGTCAATTTCAAGATATTATCAAAGCTGTCCATCTGATCAGTCATCATTGATGACCTCTGATTTTAAGGCACAAACCGGAGTAATGCGATTGAAATGAGAAATGAGGATGTATTATTGCCGGATTTGCATGGATAGACCACAAGTAACTGACAACCTGGGTCTCTGGCAATGTTCCAAGTCCTTCCCAGTCATGTTGATTGCTCGGCTGGCCTCTTTGCTGATGATACCCTGCTGTACCAAAATGTAGACAACACAAATGATGAGGAGAGATTTCAAGCCAACTTGGAGTCACTGAACACCTGGGCTAAAACCTGGGGGATGAGTTTTAATGCTAAGAAGTGTAAGATTATTGCCTTCCATCCCCAGAGAACAGTCCCAGAGTACACTATGGACAATATAGTGCTGGAGCACACAGATCACTGCAAATACTTGGGAGTGATACTGCAGTCAGACCTAGAGTTCACTGACCACATAGCCGACAAAATCTGCAGCGCTAGAAAGCAGATTGGGGTGATCAGACGAGCTCTCTACTGGGCACCTGAGAGAGCCAGACTGATTGCATACAAGTCTCTCTGCCATCCTCATCTGGAATATGCTTCCCGTGCCTGGGATCCTTCCACAAAGAGGGAGATTGAGGCACTCGAGATTGTGCAAAACCAAGGTGTGAGAAGGATCTGTGGATTGAAGGGGAGGAGGGGTGTTACGAAAGCAAAGGAGAAATTGCAGCTGGAACAGCTAGTTATTCGGCGGAAGAACTCCAGGGTAAAGCTCCTAAATAAGGTACTGTCAAGAGAGGAGGCCCACCCTGCACATCCTACGATAAAATAATAATCCAGCCCCATACTACAGTCTCGACAAGATCACAAACACGGATTGAGCCACGCTCTATCGCTGCCACAGGGAACTGTTTTCATAACAGTTTTCTGCCCCGGACAATACGGGATATGAAAATCTAAGGACAATCAGAGGACAATACTACTGATGCCCTACTGGATGGGTACATGTACCCACTCTGAACCCAAATGCCCTACCCACGGGATGGTATTCTGGAACAATGTCCAAACATTATGTAGTTATGTCCAAAAACTGAGGCACACCCCTTACGCCCCCTAGGCGGTCTAGCGTGATGTCGTCTTTGATGTAAGTTGATGATGTAAGTTCTTGCATAGTAGTTATATATTAACTAAATGAATTAGACTGAGGGGGAACAGACGTGAAAGGGGGCAAAAGGGCCATGGTTTTGTTGCATACATCAACCACTACAAATCACCAGGCAGTAAAAGTGGGTAAAGAAATTTGTGTGGGCATTGCAACAATGCAAGAGGGAATTCATTGCTCAGAGCACAGATCTTCCGTGCAACCTAGGTCTCTGTTTTACCAGGGGTGATGAGGGTCAAAGATGGCCAGATGCTGAGTTTTTGCCTGGCAATAGATATGTGGTCAGAGTCAGAGACAGTCTAGCTAACCCAACAAGGAGTACTCCTGAGTCCTTTCCTTGGTCAAACATTCTTTGATTCTATAAATGTAATTACCTCTGAGTCTCCACGTTGTCTACGGAGAATGTCCCTGAGTTTCGGGATACCACGCTTCCCAGTATCCATGTTGAACACTTTGTGTTGTTTGCAGTGCTAAATTTTCACTCCATTTTTACCAAATCATAAAAATTTAGATTCTTTTTTCCAACTATTTTGGTTTCCTGTTGTATTGTATGTGGACTATGTCCTCGTTAGTAAGTAAGTACTTTTCTTGAGACCTAACAGAGGATGTAAAAGATCTTTTGTGAATAGCAACATTGGGAGGACAACTCATGACCGCTGAGCACTGAACTCAATAATACATAGCCACCCTCCCTGCTGCCACTAAGGTATAATAATATATATGACCATATATTCAATACAAGTGCTCACCACCAAGTTCTTGTATGTAAATAGAACAAGGTGTTCCAAAAGTCGAGAGTCGATGCTATGACATAGACACAGCTATTTAGGCATTCCTCCGCATCCACGGAGGGAACAACTTGTCTGAGTATGCAAAGCTGTTTATGACAAATATTATGCATATTACGGTGAAATTGTTTCTAATTACCCTGCTGCAGGCCAGGCGTTTGAAGCTACTCAACCTTTGTCGATGAACTTGAGAGAATGATACTGTCGTTCAAATTACGGTAAGACAAAAAGGTCATTGTTAGGGTGCGAGAAAAATAACCTGCACATCATACTTTTCCCAATCATTAGAAAAGCATCCATGAAAATAAATGCTTCTCGTGTGGCATGCCTGGCATCATCGTTGTGATGGTCAAAGGGGCATTGGTTGGAGGTTCAATGGTCAACTTTACACCACGGAACGTGTATAACAAGGAATGTTCCATACGAGGCATAAATCCCAAAACATTGTTTTATACCAACCTATTGGTAAAGCATGGCAAGAGCCTCACCATGGGAAGAACCTGGCCATGGGAAGTGTCTCACCAAAATTATCAGGACATGAAGCTGACACACCCAGAATCAAGAAAATGACATTAATAAATGTGAAGCGACTAAGATTTGTATTGGCACAGAATCACATTGAAACAATGATATGACAAAAGGTAAAAATATTTGCGTTAAATATCTTTAATTATTTTTAAATTAGAATTTAACACCAGATTTGCAAAAGGAAGCCTGATTTGTATGTTTATTAATACGGTTAGACCGAGTGACCACAAAGTGAAGTTGGGGGTGATTAAAAATTTGATATCGTTGTACACAGATCATTAACGGCAGGAGGTAGCGTAGATCAAATATGTAGCATTGAAAATATCATAATATATGTGATAACATATAGTTAGGTAATATCATATTATATTATAATCATATAGCATAACTTAAAAAGTCAGCCTCATCACTACCCATTTCCCAAGGGGGTGAACCTGCCTCCCTCAAACAACAAAGTTATCACATTTCTTCAGCTCTTAAATTCATAAGGAAAGCAGCAATTAGCAGTTTTCTGCGCACACACCCATTGAAGCAGAAGGAGATATTTACATTGAGGTAAGATGTATTGTTAGCAGTGTAAGTTAAATTACAAGTTATATCATTAGTACTGATAATAAGTTAAGTTCTTGCTAGCATATGACACGTTGATCCCAAATGAAACATTGGTTCTCCCCTCGCAGTTTTAGGTAGTATAAGATTAGAGATTAACCCCAAGCCATCATATTACTAAACCAACAAATTTTTAAATAAATGTATAATCATGTAAATCAGCACAACTGTTGTTATCACTAGGTAGACATATGGCCGAGTGTGTGAGCTGCGTCTCCATCTCCTAACTCGGGCAGCTGGTCTGTAGGTATCGCCTTGTGCTTCTCTCTGGCCTCTACCAGCTTAGCTTGACTCAAGAAGGGAACTGAAAGAAATTTCAAATTTTTTTTCCATCAACAACAATCACATCAAAGTTGATTACGATGTAGTTGAGCTCACATATAAAGGATGATAAAAACAGTGTCAATGTAACAATGTATATCAGAATATTGTCCGACACTTTTTGCGCATCTCATAGGGCCAGCTAAGTCAACAAAGAAGATAAATGGTAGATGCAAGGGTGTTGTATGACAGCTTAGGTCAGAGCATGATCTGTGAGAGAGTATGACCAACTTCAAGCACCGAGAATCTGGCGCAAAGACATAACAAAGAAATGAGTGCCCAGCATCGTAAAAACTTACCATATCCGAGACCTTGTAAAAACAATCGGAATGATTCAGCCAGTTTGGCAGGTTGCTCTTCTAATACCATTCCACCACAATCGGCCAACTAAAATAGAACACAAGGTATATTATCCCAAATTTTCCCATGAGATATGGGTTATTGCTAACCTGATGGAGTTAAGTATTCGCAGGAGGAAAAGTTTGCCATTTCACAAATATGCTTGAAACTGTGAAATATATATTTGGCCAACATTTATTCAACTTGCTCCTCTATGTGCAACACAATCCCAACTTCACTTGTGAAATTTGGGTGCTAGCTAACAAGGCAACCTAAACTCTATCTATGGTATATTTCTTATTTAGTCTGTAGTTGTCTCTCACATAATATGGCAGATGTCGACATCAATGCCAATGTGAAGCCTACCTTGACTAGAGTAGTTTCAGCAGGGTTCATTCTACTGTTCATATTTACAGCCTCATCAACATTCGGTCCATGATCTCCAATCACCAACATTGTGTTACATCTGCATTAAAAAAAATGAATCAAAATTATGAGTAAAGGATTATAACATGTTTTGGTTTTGGTATTCAGGTTTTATATTATAGCATCATTCTGACTATTACCTACATGCTTGACTGCCACACTGCGCGCAGTTTGACTCTGTGTGCCACAGTAGCTGTAGCTCCAGTACCACAAAGAATTCTACATGACCTAGACACATTTTTCTAATTGAGGGTGGGTGATGATTGCAACCTGAATCGATTGGTACACACACACTAAGTGCTGACTGCCACTTTAAATGTGTTAAACTTGCTTCTACAAACCTTCTTTCTGATTAACATCATAACCATCGATGAAAAAAATAGAGGTAATGGCAAATACCTAGATCAAGCATGATCCAAATTGCCTGCATTTAGGGATCCGCCGCCAGCCCACCAGTAGAATGCAAATGACCGGACTGCTGGCAATTTGGATCAAACTTGATGTAAAAAATACCTGAGTGTCCTGTCTGGAGGGGACTGTGCGTTAGGTGGTCTCTGTATCTTCAGATCAGATCTAGCACAGTATGTATCGATGAACAGTGCCAAGTTTACTGGGTTGATAGTTTTCACATACTGTTTATATACATGTACCAGATCTGAGTTAGCATCCTTGGTAGCCTACAATCATAAACAAAGCTTTGCACGATCTCATGTTAGATAAACAAGCACCTCAGAATGTTTGTTGGAATGCCTGGCTTAATCAGTGTCGTTCCGGAAAATCAATTTTGATGAAGAAGTCTGAAACAAGTCGGAATTATTGACTTTACTGACAATGATTCCAGGATTGAGACAGAAATATTGGATAGCATAGTTCTTGAAATGGGATTTCAAGATATGTTTAGAAATATGAAGCAGAGAGACCAAACAGTTGCACCAGTAGGCTATATGTTAGGGATATTGGTATGAGGGTACCATGGTTGAATTATCATGTACCTCATTATGCATTCATGGTCTTACCAATCCAAAGTAAAAAATCACGATAGCAGATTTAACCAAGCTTAATGTTTTTTACAGAGCATATAGCAGCATATAGCATATAGCAGCTATTAATTTTTACAGCCTCGATCACTCTGTCTGTGCAGCACGTTTGACATGGTTTTGCATCAAATTTAGTTACCTACCCTGCCAAACCAGTGCCATAATAGATAGTCCTCTGTGAAATGAGTCAGATTACCGCTCTTCAAGTACCATGAGTTGAACTGCAAGTGAAAGACATATAGCATGAACCTAGTACGATTGTATCAACAACAGATGTACTGTTTGCAAAAAACGTGTTTCCTATTATTTTTCCGATTGCCCTATTTTTGTAAGGTATTTAGAAGAGGAAAACTTCGCCATTTGACACAGACTTGAAATTGCGAAAACATTGGTTCGCTTAAATTTACTGGACTTCATTTCTGTGTATTGTATCTCGCATATTGTAGTGAAATTTGGCGCTAGCTAACATTCAGAAACCCCCACACTAGCTAAATTAATATCTAGATTACATTTACTCCCCTGGGGTGATATTTAACATTTGTTTGTCAGTTAAATTCATGTTCCCTGACACTGCTTTACAGGGCACGGATAAACTAATTTGTTCTGGAGCTGAATTTAGATATTTATGACTCATGCTCTCATGTTTCGATACATGTTCAATGTAAAAGCACAATTTATAATCTTTGCAATTACTGATCTATAATCATATCCCCTTGAGTAAATTGAATCTCAGGAAATATCAAAAGCTTTATATATATTGATAGGTCAAGCATTCTTAGGTCACAATAACAAATCCGTTGCTGATTCATATTCACAAGTCTAATGAATGAATCAGTCACATCTATACTTGGCTGCATGTCTATTCATATTCATATATCAGCGCTTTGTCTTAAAGCCTTCAGACCAATCTGGTGGTGCAATGTACACATAGACATATAAATGCTATTTATTTATATATTTATGCATGTCCACTATATATTTATATAATGATGTAAACAGTAACATGAATTTTGTAGATATTTGGAGATATATTATTATGAATGAAAAGCAAGGGCAGAGAGGGCTTTCAGTGTATTCTTGAATCTCGCTCACCTACTAGGGCAGCCCTATGAATCCTAATTCCAGCACCTCTTCAACACTCAGTTTATGTGCCTAAATTCTGCCCGTGTAGCTGGTAGTGACGTTCAATCATCAACCCAAACAAAGGGTGAGCTGTAGTCCAATAGTGGGCTGTGGTCCAATAGTGGGCTGTGGTCAATAACGGAATGCCACTGCCAGCAACCGTGCAGAGTTTTTGTACAAAATCTACTATCAACTTTCAACTCGCAACTTTAGCGTCAGGATCCAAAAGTCTCAGCGCGAAGATTTGTTTAATTAAACCAGAGACTATAGATAATATCTATAGTCTCTGGTTAAACTCACTCTGTACATATTCAATTTATCCCAGCAATGTTTGATATAGTGAGGACTAAACAGTCCTGCTGATTACTCACCTTCTGATAACCCCACTCGACCCATCCACACTGTCCTGAATCAGGATTTATGAGTGTCAGTCCTTCTACTTTGTTCGGATACTTCAGCTGTCAAATATAAAGGCAAAGTATGGCTTATGGTCCCTGAAATCAACATAGTGCAACATATTTTAATGAAGCAATCTGGAAAAAAGAACATTATGAGTGGGAGGGTGAAGCCTGACTCGTACAGAAATCAAAAGCAATTTCCGGATGTTGAAACAAATACAATTCAGTTATGATTTCCACAAATAGAAACTCGAGTCAATCAGTTTTTACAGAAAAGATAAGATACTCTAAAACCAACCAGCGTCTTACTCTAACTGGAATACAACGAGGATTTGAACTCTCCGTATGACATACTTCAAGAAAATCTTATAATTAAATGAGAAAACCGGCAAACTTACAGCGAATCTTGAGAGTATATTAGCACCAGCACCTACACCGAACCCGATAACAGACTTCAGACCAAAGAAGGACACGACAGCGTGTAGCGAGTCAGCCAACTGTTCCATATTAGGATATGCGTACCTGTGAAACATTCATCAAATAAAGTTCTGCTATACTTTTCATGGCACTAGACATGCCACAGACACACACAAAAATGGTTGCATGAGAAGGCTTATATGGCACAACTAGCTCATGGCAGTTGCCTTGTAGAAGGAAAGATATTGTCGATTTTTCATGGAAATGTGCCCTGCTCTGGAGATGAACGACAATGCATGAGAAGGAAATCCTAGCTTATACTCATCTATGATTGCGACCGTTCAATTCAGTGACTTTTGTTCTAACTCTAAGTCAAGGTGTCAGAATTCAATTGCCTATGGAGGGATCGGTGCCATGACATTAATGTTTTAGCAGAGCATTGAGCGTTGCCCCACAATGCAGGAAATTGAAATATTGGGTTGAGGGCACTATAGCAGGAAATTTGACAAGACACAGCAGTATGTAAATACATTGTGTATATTGATATAACCATATTGCCTGTCAAGTAATCTTCTTCATAAATCGGCACAGATGTGAGTGATATTAAATCAAAAGCACTTAGAGAAGATATTATCCAAAAGAAGCACAGTGCCAGATTAAATGCTGAGAGAAAATCGGAAAACAAAAACATAGAATGTGTGATAGCCATGATTACAACAGAAAAGTTTCACGAGGGTTAGAAGCTAGACTCTCAAGCTTACTCAACACTGGTTAAACGGGAATTGTTGATATCAGTGTCTTGAACCAATCAATTTAATCGATTGTCTTGAACCAATCAAATTACTCGAGTGTCTTGTACCAATCAAATTAATCAAGTGTCTTGAACCAATCAATTTAATCGATACGTGGTTAAGATATTAGATTATTTAGATTAGAATGATTTTCACTACAGACTCACTACCCAAGTGCCTGGTTAGGATTGAAGAATCATAAACTGTGTACCCAACACAACCAGTCAAGAAATAATACAAACCTATCCTTTTGCTGGTTGATTTGCCTGTTGAGAATAGAATTATCGTGAACAGAAAAAGCCAACAAAACAGAATAAAAAGCATGTAAAAGAACACTGTTGAAATATTTCAAACGCAACAACTGAAAATTAAGATACTTTTTGGGAAGCTTTTGACCAGCTATCAGTGGAAAGAGGCCGGCTTCAGGATTTGGACGCCCACTTCGACTATAAATGTGAATAGAATGATCTTCGACACATTATCGAAGTACATTGCTAGAAGTCGTTCAGTGAAACCAGGGCAGCATTAAGACGTGTCTTATTGACATACCCATGAGCTTCAAAATTATAAATTTGACAGCTGCAATTTAATTAAATCAATATCAAGGAGGAAGAATCTCTACTCTACATACCCCTGGATGAGCGGTAGTGCACCATCATCCTGACCAGGTGCATTAACATGGTAAACACAGAAGTGTTCCAAGATTGTAGCCATATCAGAAAAGTGGAAAAATCCCTGGAAACATGTCACATCTGCAAAGACAAAAAAGGAAGTAGAATTAATTGGCGTTCTGTTCTGCAGATATTTTCCGATCCTGGTGGTGGACATATCATGTATGTCATGTTTATCATGCGTGTGAAAATAAGCAGGCTGCAATCAACCTTGATCAGTAATCCATCTAGAATGGCAGACAAATAAGAAAGCAAAGCTCAGATAAGCCGAGTTGATAAAGTCTGACACCCTCCCTGTTAGGGTCATGAGACTAAAAATTTGAATGTAATATACCGTGGTGTAACTTTCGTAAAATGAGTATTGTATGTAAATATCATTGGTAAATGATCAACTATCACTCACATGAGATTTGATCATCTCCCACTTGAGATGAGTAAAGGACTTAAAATCAAAATATAAACTTACGATTTAATCCGATGTCGTGGTATGTGATGATGGCTGGTTTCTTTGTATTCCCTTGGATTGCAACTTTGACTTCTCCGAACTCTGTGGGTACATCTTGCTCCTACAGCAATATCATAAGCTGACAAGTTACCAGGTATATTACAATATTTATCTAGTTGATGGAAGAGAATGTTTTGTAAATATTCTCACTGGTGTAGGCCAAAAATGTGTTTGGCCTCATTCTTACAATTGGCCAAAATACACAACTACTATTTTTAGATTCCAACTAACAGACCTCATGTGTTATCATTATACTTTTCCAGCTCAAGGTATTGAAAATTTTAAAACAATTTAAATCATGGGAAACTGCCAACATATAGACTTAAGCAATTATAGGCCTAGATTCTAAAAAGTGAGCACTGTATTTCCATAGTCCTGGCAGCAACACAACATCAGCCGTGGTTTGATATCACAAAGGAGTTTGAAATTCTCAGTATAGAATCATTACAACACTTTAAATACAAACCTGTGCATCCACAAATGCTGTCTTATGAAGAGACTTAGCCTCAGGAACCTCAGATGATATTGTGAAAAGGCGTACATCTTCAGCGGTTGCCATTCTTTTTCTACCAAAAAACGCTGGGGTTATTGATAAATTCAAATGTAGATTGATGATCACTAAGCTTGTCCAAGATCAATATTTGAAAATAAATGACCACTAGGATCACCAAAAGA
The DNA here is from genome assembly GCA_914767715.1 of Membranipora membranacea. Lineage (NCBI taxonomy): Eukaryota > Metazoa > Bryozoa > Gymnolaemata > Cheilostomatida > Membraniporidae > Membranipora > Membranipora membranacea. Next base: position 17,559,964 of record OU612068.1, read on the forward strand.
GTGACTTATGCTGTAAAATCTACATAAAATTCGCTCGCATGAGTGTGGCTTGGACTGGACTTTTTTGTAAACGACCCAAATTGAATATTTCCACTATTTGATCGACACGCTTAACCTGAGCTCCTTGGCTTAACCAGAAAGAATGGAAGACTTAATTAAATACAAAACTATGTTCGTGCATTATTCGTCCAATAGTGTGATGTTATGTACCAAGGGCCAAGACAAGCCTACTAACTAGGACTGGGACTCCGACTTACACGCCTTTAATTTGCCAATGTCCAGTATGTTTTTGGGATGGTTGATACTGGAAATTGGCAAAGTAAAAGCTTGTAAGTCCCATGGCTCGACTGGCCCCTGGCTTGGGCAATTGAAACCTGTAATATATCTGCCCAATTGGCCCAATGGAGTCCATGACATTGACAGGTTTGCAAAACATGGATTTGCATCTATTATGACCTTTTCCAGTTTCTACCATCGGAAAATTGACTGGAAATACTGCTCGTCAGCCCAATAAGGCAAGGGCTAACTAAGGCAAGGAGCCAAGGCCCCAAAAACTGACTACTCTACTGAGTCTGACCAACTACTCAACTTTACTCACTGTCAACTCTCTCTCTCCCTACTAATACATAAATATGGAAATCTAACACTGCATATACATGAGGAAGTTGTTTATCAAATATGTTGAATATCAGCTAAATATACCGTAAATCTAGCTGATATTCAGTAAACATACACTAACCTTCTCTGATACTGATAGGCAGAAATGTACAAATAATATTTTTTCTCTTTTCTGCCTGGTAAAGTTTATAAATGATGTCTAAGACTCTATCACTCAATATTCATCAATAAAACAACACCATAGATAAACACCTCATTGTAACAAGATTTGTATTCAAATATTATCAAGGGGTTTCCAGTTAACGCCCCCAACATTGGGCACTATAAAAAGCAGGATTAGGTCACATGATCTAAAAATGGCTTGAGCTTGCAAAATAAATTTGGTGGAGGATATTAAACAGGGGGGTCTTTCAATTAGAAACAGCCAAAATCGCAATATTATCGCTCACTCACTGAGTGAGCGATACCTGCTAGGGGTCTCGCTTTCAGATCGCTCAGTCACTTGATGGAACTATATACATTCTGAGTGAGCGATTTGGGAGCGATTTTCTCTAATTGAAACACCAAGTGAGTGATAATTTTGAGCGATGTGATAGTGATGTGATAGTGATAACTTGCTTTAGTAAAGGATCACTCTTTCTAATTGAAAGACCCCCCAGACAAACTGCAAGGATTATTACTATGAAACTGTGGGAGAGTGAACAATAGAATATCAACCAATCAGTGCATAAACAAGTGCCCTAATCCCTTGCTGAGGTAGGCTATAGATAATTACTAGTAAGATCCATTCAACTTATAGATATCATAACAATCATATCAATATCATCATGATGGTCATGACTCAGACTGACAATCCTACACTGACTGAACCATGTTTCTCTTCACATATAGCTAGGTTCTGCTAAACTATGATACAGGCAAGATTCCCTTTCTTCACTAGCAATGTTTGGCTCTCTTCCCTGGTTATATTTTTTTGATGAAGCAATGAGTTACCCCTTGGACTTGAGTCTTGGTTGAAGCAAACCAAATTCAAACATTGCTAGAGACCCTGGCTGGTTTTCCAGTAACTATTTATTATTGGGAATAAATAAAACATGCCATATTATATGTGCATACAACGATTCATTGCTGTTACCATTTCTTAATATTTATCAAGTACTTTCAACAGCACTCGGCACAGGCTGTGAACAGTTTGTGGGAGTTCAGTGATCGAGTGTCCAAGCGTCAAGGCCTTGATAAATTGGACTTGCACAAACTGCAGAAGGCCAGTGCCAAGCTATGTTAGAAGTAACATCTATTAAGAAAAGATATCATAAACTATATATTATAACAACATGGAGTAATAACTAGTATCATCCTTTGGTGCAAGTCTGTCTGTGTAGGCAGCGCATATACATTGTATGTATTCACTAAGCTGACAAAACAATTGTACTGACAGGTTTATTGATATTGATGATTCTTGAGAATGACTGCTCACAATAGCACAGCCACAATAAAGTTCTTCAATGCTGCCGATGACGACACAGATTCCGATAGTGAGGGGTCAGCCGCAGCTCCATCCCCGAAAGCGCACAAAAAAAGGTCGGTCAATATGACAAATTTACATTGCATTAACTGAGAATTCGGAAATTGAGCGTAAGATATTTAGAAAATTGGACGTTTGGTTTATAATAACAATCCGTGTATGATAAGATTGAATTGGTACATGAAAATGAACAAATAGTATGGAAAAAAGCTCATAAACGCTTTTGTGTCCTGCACTTTGGTGGGCGATAGATGGTATGACTTTATGATAGCTAGCTGAGCTGGGAGCTTAAAAATAATATTTCATGCACATGTGAAAGACGAACTTTCCTCCTGTGCACACTTCACAAGTCTGAGGTATCTTGAATGCGAATGCAGTTTGTATCTCAATACATATATTCAGTGCATGTATATTTCATTCATATACAGTACTGGTATATATCATTCATATAGGCTCTACAGTATATATAAATAATGCAATTCTAAATATTCCCACATGGTTGAACTGGTGACTGTGTAAATTATATCTCGATAAAAGGTCCCTGTCTGTCATGTAGTTTCTACAAAATTTCAGCTCTAACTCATCAAGTTTTAAAAAGAAGCAAATGAGTAGTATCTTTTAAAATTACCACTTGTGGTCAAATGTTCTCCTCGCTGTATGACTTGCATGCATGCTGCAAATAAATATTTAAGATTGAAATTTAATCTTGTTGAATAGGGGAAGGCAAGCGCATCAATAATCCTAAAATTGTCTGTTTTAGTGTGAATAGCTCAAGCAATCCATTCCTATCCTCCGACGATGAAGAAGAGAAGGCAGTACTTAAAACTGACGACAGTCGATACCTCAATGGCCATGACACTGACGATTCGGATTACAAACTTGACGAGAAGGAGGAAAGTATATATGATTTGAACACATCTCAGGATTACAACTTTTCTCGGAGCTCACGTCTCAGGACTGATTCAGATTCTAACATGCTGTATGAAGAAGAGGGCGGGGCTAAGGGAGAAGATGAGCTGCTGATTGGTGATATGATGGAGGATCACTTTGGAGTACCTGGTGATCTCAGCAGACTTAAAGGTATATATCTGGCAGTTTTGGGTCTCCAAAACAAGTCACAATATTGTTGTGGATTCCTATGATTAATCAGAATGACCATCTCCAACCTATCATTATGAAATTTTGAATGGGATTGCCAGGTAATTAAAAAGGACAGCATTAGAAAGGTTGCATTGATTCTTCCTTATATGGATGCTATAAAAGGGGTTCACCTCGGTTAGTTCAGGCAGGGAGTTTGGGACTGGTACAGGGAGATTGGGAAACCCTGGTGTGTTGAAACTAAGTACGTGGAGTTACTTGCTTTTTCATAATCAATAAAATGAGCAGACAACTTGTAATTCCATCCAAGTTGCCGCTTATTACTCCCTGATTACTCCAATAGCCTAATCTTCATCTGTTTTCCGCATAGATATAATATGTAATATAGGTTATACAGTTAGTATATAGCTGCACTTTGGTTTTCCCACTGGTGAAGTGCATGATGATGAAACTTGTTTATATTAGCATAATTGCTCCTATCATATTATTTTATGCGTAAGATGTCGGTCGACTTCCGCTCACATCCCAAGGGGATCACCTTGGCTCTTCCCTACCAGACCTTCTTAGAATTACTTCAAATAACCAATAAGCTGAATATCACTAATTAATAATCAGCACATATCTCTCAAAATCAGCCAACTCACATAATGAAACCCACACAGTGGAGCTTAACAATCATAGGGGGTGTACTCTTATTAATGCCACCCAATAATAGTGTAGACATCTTGTCTGGTATGTTTGATGCATGTTTCAGCCTCATACCAATACCCTCCGTACAATCTTTTTTCTTTCTGTGCTTGACTTCTTTACACTGCTTAATATTTCAGATGTAAACCATGAAATAGAAAAGCTCAAACAACACATATATGTGACCCCTGATGATGATCCGGACAAAAGAGAATTAATAGAGAAACTTATCGGGCTGAGGATAAGAAAAAGTGAGCTTGAGGATACGACCGGTAGCTTTGCATCAGACGAAGCCAAGGCAATCTACGGACATGAATTCTTACTAAAGGAAACCACAAGCGAAACTGAGAGATTTTGTGAGGTTTGCTCTGCAGTTGTATGGGGTGTTATTCATATCTGGTACACTTGTAAAAACTGTCACGTATGTTGTCATGACAAGTGCTTGAATGCACTGAAACGTATGTGTGCGGCGAAGCGAGTCACAAAATCATCTACTCTATCTTTTACGATTTGTCGAGAGCGGGGGTTGTCCTCTCAGAATTACAAGTGCTTTGAATGCCAGGCACCCATTAGCTACAAACCTGGCAGTGTGGAGCCGAGACAGTGTGATTATACAGGATACTATTACTGTCCGGCATGTCACTGGAACGATGAGATGATCATCCCGGCAAGAGTTTTACATAACTGGGACTTTGAGCCGCACCGAGTATGTCGAGCATCAAAACAATACCTGCGGCTAATGCATCGAAAACCCGTCATCAACATCGAGAGGAATAATAAATACCTGCTGAACTTTGTAGAGGAACTGAGTGAAATGAAAAAATTGCGACAGGAAATATTGTTGATGAAAGTTTATTTCCTTACATGTCAGGCGGCTATGAAGGATAAACTGCTGCTTATGTTGGGAGACCGGCAGCATTTTGTTGAGAATTCAGACAAATATACGCTGTATGATCTTGTAGAACTTCTCCACGAAAGATTGCTTCCAGTGATAATCAATGTTCATGCTAGTTTTGCCTCGCACATCAAAGTGGACTGCGCAACATGCAAAGGAAAAGGCTACTATTGCGAAGTGTGCAAAAAATCTGAGATTTTATTCCCATTTGACAATATTTGCGTTCTGTGCAGTGAATGCTCCAATGTGTTCCACAAATACTGCTATACCCGAGTCAAGGAAGTGTGCCCGCGGTGTGAGAGGAAGAAGAAACGTCAGATAGAGAATGAGCGTAAAGCTGAGCTGCTACGTCAAATTGAAGAGGCCAATTCTAGCTAATTCAACAAGTCACGCATAAAATGAAACAATAATAGTTATATTTTCTAACAAAAACTTTTTCTACAAAAAGTGGTGTCAGATTTAAATTATTCTCCGACAATAAATATCTGTGATATTGTGATATTTAAATTAAAATTGTGTTCGCTGATGTTCGTATAGTGAAGCCTTAGGCACATGGCTTATGTAATGGGATAATACAGGCAAGATGCAGCATATAATAGAACATACACCCATTGTCACATAACTCCAGCCAATGCTGCAGTTCCCAAGAGAATACACCTTGCTGTCCACTCCGCATAGAGATTGAACTTCTGGTGCATCGAATCCCACTGGGAATATCACCAGTGCAGTGAGTAGAAATATCGCTACAACAAAACAAAAACAAGTTAAAATAGCATCATAGCCTGTCATTGTGTATCATGCTGATAGTGATGATTAACCCTTGTTGATGGTCAAAGTGCCCGAGGGGTGTTTTTTAGCAGGTATTAGTTGGTTCATGCTCACAGCACTTTTTGTTCACTCATTGATGATCTGAGCAAAGTACCTTAAAGAAGTTTTTCACAGGAATTTAACGCAAAATATTATAAAAATTGTGTTTTGATGAACTTTACGGTGACAAGAAAACTCTCTTCCCCTCAAACTTTACCCTTGCTTTGATCACCCAATCATCTTGGCAATCTCATTTTCAACATCAAGTATGACGAATTATTATCCCATCAAATATCCAAAACCACTTAGTTGTGCCACTCATTTTAATTGAAAATATGCATATAACAAACTGTATATACTCAGTTGTGTGGTGAGAATTTAAACTATAGCCATTATTATGAAATAACAGATATGTTATTTGTTACTGTATGCAAAAACTTGTTGGACAGCATCTAGTGGAACAGTCAAAACACTCTACGACGGACACTTCCCAATCTTGCCGTGTAGAATAAGTACAGTTAGGGAGGGTGGGATATAACCACCCACCCTCCCTGGTACAGTAGAGAGAGAACCTTGGCTCATTACAGACATCCATCAATCATGCTGAGTTACTGGTAACCAATATGGCATGATAATACCAGAGACTATAGATAGTCTCTGATAATACCACAGAGTAAGGATACTTATTCTATGATATTATTGAAAATTTTTGATGGGCTCTCACTTATGTTTACAAAACAAGTTTTTAATTGTTTGCTTAGCTATTCTTTTACAATGCGAACCTATTGGTATTTCAACCTCTGAGATCAATAATGCTCAATGAATGGTGCGATTCACTCCCCCATGCAACAATTACCTTCTAATTAATTGCTCAAGACAGCTTGCATCACATTAATATTTCGCTTCAAAGCTAATCCTAAGAAACTGTAAAACTTGAAACAGGTGTAATGCGCTGAATCAGCTTTGATCGTAAAGATTCAAAAAACATAACCCAAAACATTTTGGCCTTCCTTTACTTGTAACAATAGAGGAGAGGAACATAAAACACTGGCATTTGAGTGCAGCAATTGTTCAACATTTCTTCTTAGTCTGCTTGTTTACTGATCTTTTATACAGACTTGATTATTTTCAAACTGACTGTTTCCGCTGGACAGCCTTTCTTTGTAGCTCTATTAGAAGGTCTGACAGCAGATGTCCTTTTGTCTGGTGTGTCATCTTTAATCTTCATGCTGAGTACCATTGTTGAAAATCAAGATATTGATGAAACATTTATCAAGGCCCTGCTTAGAATTTAATTTACCCTGAATTTCAATATAAAATAATTATTATTTATGTTGATTGCTTATAGCCTGGGCAGGCTGTCTGGAATGGACGGGTGGGAGGACAACCACCCACCCCGACTGCCTGCCTAGGCTAGATTGCTTACCTGCTATTAGCTGTTGGTATCCAGCCGATAAAGACAGCTTATTTTTGATCGACAAGACTGATACACATAAACACAGTGCTGCCAAAACTCCACTGATAGCTAGAAGAATACATGATATGAGGCACAGTATGAGCCCAATTTTCCAAGGCAGCGAAGCCAGAGTTAAAAGTCTTGCTGGAGTCTGTTGAGTATTAAAATAGAAACATTGATCGGTCTCTGCCCCTGAGTTTGTTATTTTTTGGCAGTGGTTAAGCACCCCAAGGCTTGCATCGCTCTCCTTGTTCACCAACCAGTATGGTTGAAGAATTGAGAACAGACATAAAGCAAAGGCAACCAAGTTCATCACCATCCAAACCCATGCCACGGGTCTATTCAAAGCTACTGTCTGATCATAAGAGATTTCGTCATCGCTGGGTGTCGCGCTGTCAGCGATCAGAATATGCTGCTTCGTCGAGGTACTGCTGGTTTTGCTAATATCAGTTTGCAGGGTGCCATAAGTGGCCAACCTTAGGTGAGCTGGAGAGGAGTAGAGAGCTGTGCTGCTGCATGTGTCACTCTGATTATCTGAGCCTTGCACCAGCATCTCTACGTAGTGATGTCGAGGGCTCGGTTTATCTGTGCCACGGTATCCGAGCCGAGGTGTTGTTGGAGTGGATGCATTAGAAGATCGCGCTGTTTGAGGAGTTCGAGGTAGATACGGACTGTAAGACATCGCTGCCGGATAAAGAATGTCGGTTTATATACGTACACTATTTTATTTGGCAGACAATATCATCCGGTTGTGTAAATTGATGTGAGTTCTCCAGCTTACAGTTCTGCAGTGTTTGGAGTCTCCACATTTCCTGCAAGGCAGCAAAATACCAGACGTAGAAATGTACTCAGTAATTACAAATCTCAGCTGCCCATTTAGTCCGATTATATAAACTACAGCCTAAGATTAATATTATTTTTGATTTAATGAGCAATGACAGTTGATCTACCTCTATATAAGATGATTCCGATATAACACAACAACTATTTTGAGAATTATTATTCTAGTATGCAGCCTGATTTCTTCGGATGCTCAGGCTGATTTGACTACCGCTGTCATGAACATGATTATAGTATATAGCCTGAGGGGGTCTCCCGAGATCACCTTCCTACACAAATTCAACAGTGTTAGAACAAAGACTAAAATTTACTTGATCAATGATAAACTAAACTCTGTTGGTAATTTTAAAGAATCTTTTCATCGCAGTCATGTTAAACTTGTCTCAATAGACAATATGGAGGTAGCGTGCACCCCCTGGCTAATCTCGCTGAAGGTTTGGGATTAAAGCAAATTAATTTTTTTCACAAATAAGCTGCTTGAAAATTGATTAGGCTGTCATCTCATCTAGTCTTCGACGCTTTCGATCTCATGCCCAGTATTCACTTTTGATGTTTGATCACAAACATATATACCTAGTGACAAAAGAAGGCTAATACGAAATGGTCACTGCACTGGAAACAGTATAAATGCATGTCACTTTCCTAAGCTAATAGATTTGAGTTCATCAAAGAGTTGAAAAGTTTTCCTATTAATTGACAGTATGAAATTTATTGACAGCTGAAGAACAAAGTTCTCTCTTAAACAATGTTTCAATGAATATACCTGTCTATGAACCATTTACCGTAGTCATAATCCTGTTACACTGTGAAATCGAGGTTCTAGTATTGCTGTGCTGCCGCTGCCAAACTCTAACAATGATTATCGATAAGTCACTTAGTTCTTAGCGCATATCCATTATTTTGCACGGTAGATTTGATCAGTCCATCAAGTCCAGGAGCAATCACCAGTGTGTCAGAAGTATTCTTTGTGAGTGCTCTTAAAAACCTGGTTCTGCTTTCTTTTCGGAGAAGTTAACAGGTGCAATTTTTTTCTATAATCAATGGTATTAGCTACTCTTTAGAACTCTAATGAAATGATTGGGCAAAAATAATACTAAAACAGCATTACGCATCCCATCCTAGCATCCCTATTGATTCATTTGTACCCGCTACCGTTCCCAAACAACGATAGAACTAATCCCTTCCAGGCAGCTATGTAGTAGATTATGATATAATATTTTTTTAAACTGCCAACGGCACTCAAGTGGCTAAAAAATATGCCAGACTGGCGCATGGTAATTGACATTTATGAAGTGATATATTGATGACAAGCCTTGCTGATGACTTTATTGACTGGATAGCATATGATGTAATAAACAACAAATGCTGACACTGATGAATGGCACCCACCCAGCATAGGTTTATTAATACCCACATTGTGTATGGGTAAGTTTAAGCACTTACAGATTGTCGGGATAGCTGGATGTATCATTCCACTTTTTAGGGAAAGTGGTTGATAATGAAATGCTACCACCAGCTATCCCGACACAGATTAAGCGCTTAAACTATGTATGGGTATTTTAAATCATGCCTATTATATGAATATTATGGAAATATTGTTTAGTATACAATATGCGAGTTTAAGATAGAGTGTTAAGGTTTATATTTCAGATTTAATTTTAGATTTAGTTTTAGGTCAAACTTTTGGTCAGATTTGGTTTACTGTCCATGATGCCACCACAACAATCCCAACTTACCAGCGTAAATGAGGTTGTCTCTCCCAGTCCCAAGCACAATGCTATTATCTCATGAAATTCTGCTGGGCAGAAAATATTTATTCATAGAGCCGCCCTATGGTTTGCATTATTAAATAAGATTAGTTAGTGTAATAATTTGTGAAGTCTTTAAAGATTTTGAAGATTCACTCGATGAAAATGATTGAATCACAGAGTTAAAGTGCTTGTAAAGGATCAGGGTTTTTGGTATCATTCTAGAGATCTCAGTCTAGTTTAGAACATTATTCTATGTTCAAAAGCAGCCTGTGGCCCAGTTAAGACTTATTTGCCCTCAAAGTTGGGATGAGAAGGTACTAAAAAGGTACTATTTTTTTCCTTTGGAGTTGTGATCACTTGTTGAAAATAGTACCTTTTTAGTACCTCAGATTATAATGGGAATATACAGTACTTTGTTACTAAGGCGTATTGTTATGACACAGTGGTTTTGATATTCTGCATGTGATATCAAAACACACAGAATTTATCTATTGAATGAACGAGTGAATACAAGGCATTATTTATCTGTCCCATTTGGTTTAGCTGGTAAAATTGGATAGCATATGACATTTCATAATACAATGACAATGCTAACGATCTAAATCGAACATGGCAAAAAATTTCAGCTCTAGCTCATCCGACAGTGAGAATGAAAATTACAGGGAGATTAACAGCTCTAGTGAGAGCAAGATTGAATATCATTTAGGAGGCATTTGTAGCCAATCGACGTCGAGTCCATGTGATTATCAGAGGGAAAATATCTCTGAGGTAGTCACACCACTCAAGTTTAAACCTGTATGATTTCGGCCACTGGAAATAACCCACAGTGCTTTGGCAGATACAACATTTTCTGTTAACCATGGTTACTGCTCGAGATAGAAATTGGCAATATAAAGGCAGATCAGTACATCGCTAAGTATTTCAAGGTTTTGTTTACATTAATATGATGAATAAATGAGATTGTGGCTATGACATTCCAATCAAACTCCGTCTTCAGCCCGCATGAAAACCAGTTATATGCTTCAATTATTTAGCTTCATGAATAGCGGCTCTCAATAGAATTTCAATGGAGGATACAAAATTTACACAGGTAGATTGCGTGTTTTTCTTGAAAATATGTATTTCCAAATCGCACAGAAATCTAAAATAAATTCTTTGTAAATCTCGACATTTCAGGCATTAGGATGATGTTAAAATCCAAAGCATGCAATGATTAATCAAGGAGTATCTCCCTGGATTAATACTGAGTGATTTGAGGTTTTGACAATCTTTTCAACAATTTTTGCAAATATTCTGATGTTTAAACACTCAAGGTTTTTTTTGGATAAACTGTGTTGTTTACATTGTTTAAAAACGGAGCATGACAAGGCAAAACTAGAGAAGTTACAGAAAACTAGTAGTAAAATTGTTTTAACCGAGGTCGATGATTATTTTTCTAGATTAGATCAGCTTAATCTTACAAAGACTGACGAGTTTTTATTTTCCGTCTGTGCTCACTATTTTAGTAAAGTTTCTGAGGACCCGAGCCATCCTCTTTTTAATAGAATCAAGATCAATAATTTTAAAACTTCCTCTCGTAAACCTGTAATATCAAAATACCATCCTGAGAAGTGTCGAACTGAGAAGAGCAAGAAGAGTTTTTTTCAGTTTTTCATGTGGCATTATAATACATGAAATACTTTTTTTCTATAACCAACCTACTTGTATCATTTCTTTCACTGGGAAATAATATTTTGGTTGTGAAATAAACACATACATACACAGAAATTACAAGTCACCAAGTAAATTCAACTCAATAAATTTGTCATCTAGTTGTTTCGGACTTCAGGGTGATGTAAAATGTAAATGAATTTGACTGCCTCCTAAAGAGGAGTATTGATAATCGTGTTAGGAGTGGGATACCTGGAGAAACTTTCTATTTTTTCATTAGATCTTGTCCATCTGTGTGCATCACAGATACTTAGGAAATTAATTTGTCGAGTTTTTGAGTTATTTCGTCAGTATGGATCTGATTTGGGAGGCTAGTGTTGGGTAAATTGCAAGATTTGGTACAAACTATAGAGCATTGCATGGACCATTTTTGGGTGAATCTGAAATAAGCAAGGCTTTGTCAGCAGGAAGAATCAATTGCTCCATCATAATCTTATTTTAACAGAGCAAACAAGCGTGTCGGTCTGAAATAAAAATGACTCATTTTCATGCTTGAAAAACAGCGGACAGGGAATGCGTCAAAGTCATAGTCGTTGATTGTAATGTACAGTGGTTTTTCTAATCTTTTCTTTGACATGGGCTCATAACAGATATAAAGGTTGTTTTGATTAGCGGTCTCAACTCATCAAATAGTGTGTATACAAATTATATAACTTGCTTTTGAACTTTTATGTCATCAGACAGACTTGTGAGTGACTTTGTCATTTATTTGCAAAAGTTGTTATCTAACCACAATAGTCACTAATATTACAGTATTTCCCCAATAACAAGCTCATCACAAATCGCCTGGACTAGTTGGGCGGTGCATGAGTAGGCAACTCAATGGTGTTAACATATAACCCCCAAACCTACCAGACCAAATAACCCTGATGAATAATTTTATATGCAAATGCATGTGTGATAGCTGTCTTAATCTGATTTCAAGCTCAAAAATGATACCAAGAAACCTGTTCCTTTACAAACACTTTAAAAAATTAAACATGTGACAAAATTCGCTATATAATTAACCACATTCATCACTTTTAATAAGCCTACTACTAATTTATATGATAAGACCTCTCAAATGCTCCTTCCTAATCTAAAAGTCATGACCCTGTTGAATTGATACGCTCAATTCATAGCCCACTGGGGAAATCTAATGATATTTTGTAAATAAAGTTCATCAGAGACTAACCAGTAGCCTAAACTAGAAATGAATTGATGAAACAGAAAAGTCAAAGTTTCTTGCTCACTATCTTTGGCCATCAGCAGGAATTTGTAGTATACTCACTCTTTGTCTAGTTTGTGCTGGTTTGAAAATAATTTTGGTACTGCTATAAGCTTAATCACTGTACTAACTCGTTCTTATAACTCAAACCGACCGATGAATAATAGAGTTCATAGATAAGGCTGGTGTGGAACTTTTGGGCGCTTACTGACAATGAGCACTAGGGACTCCCATGAGCAGATTTCCTGGGTGTAGTAATATTTATTTCACAGATTCAGAGAAAGCGGCTAGAGTACAGTCGTTGATAGACAGAAAATACGCTTTGTCAGTGCTATCATTGCACTAGGTTGCCTTTCTATCGAGAAAAGCAGTAATCGTAAGAGAAGCCATCCGGCCTAGTTGGTTGTCCATAAAATGTTCCGACAGGACCTGGTGGCATTATAAAAAAACATTCAGTTGCCTCTGGTGTTCTAGTCCCAAGGCACTGCTGCTAGCCAATACTTTTGTAGCTTGGGAGACCAAAGTTTGATGCCTGCCCATGTATGACAAACAAATCTTTAAAAATTCTGGTATTACCAGCCAATGTGTTAAGTTGCCTATGTGATAGCTATGGATAATAGCTGGGAGTTCTGGAGTTTGTTTTCAACTGCGTTGTGCAGCCAGCAATGAAGAGGTAGTTCATTGCAGCCAGGGAGGGTGCAGTAATAAATATTTCAGATTCATATCTTTGAGTTGTCTTTCTTAATACATGAGCAGATGACTTCGATACAAAATTAATAGAGGTTGGCTAATTGTTTTCTCTGATTGGTCAGTTGGTTGTAAACAAGTAGTTGATTGGTCAATACACTCAAGGTTGTAAAAAGGTAAATATTATCAGAATCCAAACAGAAAATTTTGTTCTTAAAGTTATCAGGAACTTCCAGAATTAGTGGGCAAGTCAGGAAAGCCAACACATCAATTCATTCCATATTTCAAGGAGGACACAGATTGGTAAGTAGGCTGTATGCCAGTATGAACTAAACTAGTAAACCAACTCCCAACAGTGACCAATTTCTGTTGCAATATACACTGCACTACCAGACTGACTCAGACCAAGGACTGGAGTTGCTCAGACTGAGCCTGTTGGACTCCCTCCTGCTCCTGCCCCCAGCCCACCACCAACCAAGCCAATTTGGTCCTTGTTCACAAGCAGTTACAATGTTGTCCATATTCAAGTAAATAGTGTGAAACCAACAAGCTTAGCCAATTCTACAGCTTATATTTATAACCCCATCCAGTGTCTTTTCCTAAAGGCTTCTCTTGAAATCTATCTGTCTTGTACTTCTCTACCCATGTATTCGAATGTACCTTGCGCTTTCATGTGGTTTATTCTTAACTGCCATGTCAACACTATTCCAAGTTTGCCTGTCTACAGCATGTTGCTGATTGCGCAAGATGTGGCATATATAGTCTCGGCAATCCACCAAAATCACAATCTATTTTAGTCTGTTAACCAATGTCGCGTAGAGGAAGTACTAGAGCAGCGAAAAAAGTCCAAGACTTGGGAAAGATACTTCTGAAAGAGGAGCTAAGTGCTAAGTATAGACAGGTTAGTCCCAAATTGCTCTTAGAATTCAAGCTTTTCGATTGCCTTGATAATAATAATACGGTATTGTCCCTTATTTTGATGTCAGGTCGAGATCAATATTAGGGCCAGCAATGAAACTGGACCAACAATCATGTCACAACTGAAGACAAATTTCCTCGGGTGGTTCATGCGATGTCAACAAACATAGAAGCCTTAATGAACTGCACCAAGATTGGAAAGCTGGCATCTGCCATCTGCATAGTAAAATGTCTGCCCTTCATTTTTACTAAAATTTTATTCATATACTTTCAGATCTCAGATATACTGAAAATATCAGAAGAAGATAGAACTGAGGAACAAATAGAGGTTTTAAGTTTCTCGCCAGATATAGTGAGCAAATGTGAAAAGAATAGACAAAAGAGAGATAATGCTAAAGCTAGAGCACAAGAGGTATGTTCTGTCTTATCTAAGCTGTTCCACATCTATGCATTTAGTCAGTCATGTGAGTCGATGCCTTACTGTGGACAACCCAATATCAATGTGATACAACTTCATTTTGATCTAAGGTGATGATTGTCTATATCAGCCTCCCTTTCTGGACCTATGTTATACAACAAAAACCTAGTATGAATAGAAAAAGTACTGTGAAGATTGTGCGTTGCCTGGAAGGTGCCAGCTTTCTCATTGGCATTGAAATTGTGAAAATGGTAACATTTTATTCATATCTCATTCTCGCAACTGTCCTTTTATTTCAGCTTCCAGATAGTCCTGAAGTATTAGAAGAGAAATGTCTGCAACTTGCTGCAGCAATACATCGCTCTGAGCACTTAGTGGTGTACACCGGTGCTGGAATATCTACAGCGGCTGATATACCTGACTACAGGGGGCCTAATGGTGTCTGGACTCTCAAAGAAAAGGGCTTACAAGTCAAGTATGTTGTTATTGTACATCTGGTGTGCTTCATCTGAATATGACTTACCTAGCTAGCTGATCGCTGATCTAGTTGGGAGTGACCAAATTTTAGCTATCACCAATTTTCCCTAGCTAAGACGGATTTCATTTAAAGCAATGAGGTTGAGTAAATGTTAGCTAGTCATAAATTCATCTATCGCCCGCCTGCGCGAAATAGCAAAGAATTCTTCTCGTGTATACTTTCTCATTGTGCAGTAAGAGATATTTTAAAAGAAGTTGGTTTTGTAAACACACTCATTTCCCTTCCTTGTTTTTCCTTCTGACATAACATGGATAAGAATTCAATATTTATTAGATTCTCATAATGTTTTGGTTTAATTTTGAATGCTTTTTTGTACAACAGGGCTAAAGATTTGAGTGAAGCTGAACCGACATACACGCACATGGCCCTGTCTAAGCTCATGAGGGTAGGAAAGGTAGGAGGATCTGAATCTTTTAGTACATATATGTAGTTAGCTCCCACTTGAGTTATCCAGTAACTGTGCTGATTGATGTTCTGATATTGGACGTGAGCATCTCACCAGACAAATAAAGTCACAACATTAACTTCAGTTATGTTTTATTAGTACTCACAACATGTCATTACTTACATAAATATATTTTTTTTCTACTATGGCAGATTAACTACATTGTGTCTCAGAATTGTGATGGGCTGCATATGAGAAGCGGTGTGGACAGACAGAAACTATCAGAGATTCACGGAAATATGTTTATTGAGGTATTGCCATTTTTCATTACCTTTTGTGCACAGAAAGTGTATTAGACAGTTTTCCATGTTGGCACGAAGAGTACACACAATTTGCAAAAATCAAAAGGCAATAAAATAAAACTAATTGAATTTATTTCATTTCAGGCATCAACTGATGCGTGTCTAAGATTAAGCAAAAGTTGCTTTGTTGTTTAAAGACTACCGAAAAACCACAGCAATATATAGTCTGGCAGCTAGTTTTGCAGTCGTTATTCAATATTTGTATCAGTTATATATTGATTTGATTAAACTATCGTATTATAACAACTTGGATTGCCTGATTTTTTTACAGATGTGCCCTGAATGTAAGAACAATCAGCAGCGAGAGTATATAAGACTGTTTGATGTAACAGAGCGCACAGGTATGAGGAAACATGATACAGACAGAAAGTGTCACAACTGTAACACTGAGCTAAAGGACACCATAGTACACTTTGGTGAAAAGGTTAGTATCAGATAGATTATGTTCTACAAATATCAGAGGAAGTGGGTAGTCGACGAGATAAATCTCCAAATTTCTTAGTGTCGGCTTTTAAGTACTCAAATCAATGTTATGTTTGCCTGTTTGATGTTCAATGAATAAGAAATTTATTCAGAAGAGAAAAATCCTGCAACATATTGTATTTTGGGACTTATCTCCTCATTGTGCAAAAAGCTCAAGGGTAAGAAAACTCCAGCTATTCTTCAATTTGGCCACTAATCAGATGTTTGTCACTTCCAACAGTGAATATTTTATTATTTATGTTTCATGAGAGAGTGTTTAGGTCATGCATTGATGCTTTAAGTAGATTGATCGACACTGACGTTCATATGATAATAGAATTGTAATTTAAGTTGTTGTCTTCGATGTTGTTCACACTTGACAAAGATGGGCGTCCATGACATAAACACATACTTTTATTTTCAGGGTGCGATGACTTCTCCGTATAACTGGGAGGAGGCCAGAGCTGCCGCAGAGTCAGCAGATATGATTCTGTGTCTGGGTACAAGTCTGAAAATACTCAAACAGTACCTCTGTCTTTGGTGTATGGACCGTCCAAAAAAGAAGCGTCCTAAAATATACATAGTCAACCTACAGTGGACACCAAAAGATGAAACTGCAGAATTGAAAATTGCAGGTAATGCAATATATTCCACAATAGTTGGTTGTTATTGTGTATGAGAAGCATGATAATGTCATCATTCATCAATCAGATAAACATCACAAACATGATTGAATCTTGGTCTTCTGATATATTATTACAAAGGAGGTTTAGGAGCGATTCTAATGAATTACACTTTCTTGTGACGATGGTAAAAAGTATATATACTTACTGGTACAATATCAAATGGAGGTATTAACCGGTGTTATACGACAGTCAAGGAAGCACACAAAGGTCTATGCGTTGATAATATATAGAGTTTTTTTCTCACGCTCATACAGCACACATACCAATGGCCAGAGAACATACCAGTCTAACATTCATGTGTTTGTGTTTTGTCCTCTCACAGGAAGCTGTGATACTGTGATGAGAAGAATTGTGGAAACCCTCAACGTACCTGTATCGACTTATTTTAAGTAAGCCGTCATTATTAACCTTTTCTCTTTGAACCTTACCAAACCTGCCAAAAATCCTGAAATAGCCTTAGGGTTGTCCCGCTCTCAACTGTTGCTACAACCAAGATTTAGCTTCTTGCCCGATTTAGGCACACAACAACAAAGGATAACTGGAACACCGCCATTGCGGAAATCGAAAAATTGCTAAGGGCCCCTAATTGTTCACACGCAATGAAAATTTGAACAGGTGTGTAAAAGACTCTAGAGCACAACATGATTTGTCTTGTATGGTAAACCCTGCTTGGGAACCTTTAACCAATGTATGAAATGTTCTATTCTTTGTAGATATTTTGACCCTTTGTTTTCTCTGCATACACCTCTAACACCCGAAGAATACTCCACTCACTCTAAAAGAGTCCTATCGAGAGGACTTTTTGTATTCGATCATACCTACTGTGTCAAAGAGAAAGATACCTTAGACACCAAAGAGTACCAGCAGATCATACCAGTACCTTGTACTGATAGCAAGACATCGGCTCATGTGAGTGCTGTATTTACAAGTTTATTGATTTAGGGTTCGCAGTTTAGGCAGCTCAAGAATGAATACACCCAAGATAAGAGTGCTTCCTCTAATGAATTATTTTTTGATAACAAAAATGTCTTGACATAATTAATGATGGGATATCACTGCTTGATCATTAAATTAGGCTGTACCATATAAGTCTATGTAAGTCTTGTATCCAGCCATTGTGAAAATATTCTCAATATATATTTTTATAGGAGTTAGCCTCACCTGGTTGGTATGGTGTGGGAGTACGCAGTACAAAAGAAAGACGACGTAGAAAGATGTGACAACCTCTATCAAAGCTACTGTTGAGTCGCACAACTCCAGTTGTAAATTGGTGTCGGTTCTTACAAATCTAATTGTACTGTCATGATTTGGATAGTTTCAAGTAAAGAGGCTCTTAATATCAAAATCCAATTTTCTTTTTAATCTAATCATATATTTCTCATAAATTTTATTGTAATTTATAATTTGTTTGTAAAAAAGGTGTTAGTTAAAAGAATTTATTTGCTCTGGTCAAAAGATATCCTTTTTTTATGGATAAATCTTCCTGATTTTTTCATATATATATATAAGAGTAACCTAAAAATCTCCTTTTTTGATATGTGGTCTCTAGATGTAGCAGCCTTAAGGTTGTCTTAAATAAAATATTGAAAAATCTTCTAACCTTTTTTTGATCACCAAAGTTATGGGATCGTGAAACAAAAAATGTAGAAGTTTTGACCGCCATGGCTGCAATGGTGATTTTGAGACTTGTCACTCATTCATGTTCAAAGATCCAGTCTTCTACAGTTGCCAAGGATGACGCGTTTCTATTCATCAGCAGATCTGCTCTATCCACTTGCGTATCTAGATGTAGTAGTCATCTGGTACAATAGTCCTGTTAAATATAGGCGGTAAAGGCATCGATTAAAATCCGATGTCTTATCACTCACCCATCCCGAGGCATGGGCGGCGAAATATTATTGCCTTATTGGCGAGGCCGCAATATCTGCGCCAATTTGCTCTCTGTTTGCAGACAGGTTGGAGCACACCTGGGGGACCAACCAATCCCCAGTCGAAGATGGACTGCAGTGGGAATCGAGCCCACGACCTTCAACACTTGCGTGTTGAAGTCCGGTGCTCTAACCAACTGAGCCACCTCCTACTCCTACTCCTACTCGGCATTGATTGTCAGGATGATGTGGGCTTGACTATTTAACCCTTGAATATGAATCAATGTGTTAATGACTGGGAAATGCTAGAATTGGGGTAGTTTTGGAAGCGTCAATTTCTTATCTCAATGCAGTTTAGTATAAGTGACTGCTATGGGCATATAGTGTCTACTTAAAATTTCTCACCATGACCATTCAATGAAATCGTTCTTACAAAATCATTTCCGTTGATGAGTCTGAACTCAAGACCTAACACATTGGCAATCATGAATTACAAGATACCTGTACACATATCAAATTAACATTCATCATCTTGTTTGACAAGATGCTATCACTATGTACAAGTGTAAAGGCTGATGTGAAATTAACAGACAGTACTACTGAAGTTATCTTACCTGTATAAATATGTTAGCCAGATTCTGTACCCTCTTATCAGAAGACTTTGTAAGCTCAGTCATTCTTCCTCTTACTCTACTGGCAGTTATCTCTACAAAGTCATGTTCAACAAAGTACATTTTTTTACGACACAATCATAGACTTACTCAAGTTACTCTAACTGTAGATGATCTAAACTACACACTGCTTGAAGCTCCTAAAATCAGTACTCATCATAAAATACATGGACATGTTCAGGTTTGACCTGGTAAAATGAGCTGCAACATTTTATTATTGACCCAAATCAAGTTTTTCTGGTTACAGTGAGATTAAACAACTGCAATGATTTCATGCTCCGAGGTCTTAACTGATTCGAGGAATTGTTATGTACCCATTAGTTACCAATCATAAAGTACCACAGCAGTACTTTTGATTAGTGAAGCAAGATATCACCTATTCATCCATGGAATTAATAGTAGCTTTTGTCTGTCTTTAACCAGGGAGGGTGGGACACCCACCCATCCTCCCTGTCATAACAAAGACACCAGCTTACGAATCTTATACTAAGTTCCTAATTTGAGCACTTACCCGTCTTACTAGTTGGAGTCACCAGGTATATTAGAGTGGTGATAGTCTGAATCAGCATAGCATTATCACCCCTAGAGTAAACAAACAACACAAGTAGTGATTATCTATACATATTGTATGAGCAGGCTCCAAATTCTATGATGAATGATAATATATTTTGTTCACTATGTCACTAGTCAAGTGATATTCATTTTCATCCAACATCTGGCTTTGTGTATACTAGTTTTGTCATCCATCTTTGCAAATCAAGAAGAGAACTGCGAGCTCTGGCTAACATTTAGTTCTTTCAGTATGTACCTTGTGAATAAATTTGTCACTTTATAACACCTACCAAAAGAGATATTCAATGATGATCTTGACGCAGCCGTTGGACAGATAAAATTCTTTATTTTTCTTATCTGAAAATAATTTAACAGTATTGTAAAAGTTTTTTCAAGGATAGAATATGGATATCCAAACCTTACATACGTCTATTACATGCACCAAATTGCGGTCGGACCAATATGACTCAACTCCTAACTTTCAGACAAATGAGGATGACAGAAGATGACAACAAACAATGCTTATGTTATGGATGGATGAATCAAGGTAGATCAGCCTGTCTTGACTATTGAAATATGATACCTTGATGAAGACATGGACAATCCATGTTTATAATACAAAGCACATGTGGAACTCACCTAAACAAGAGTTGCATACTCCAACCATCGAGAAATGTTTGAGCTCTGGATCCTTTTCCTGGTCATCTGCCAAACAATCTATGAAAAATAATGGATACATACATGTAAATAGATACATATTGACTTTCTTCCTCCAGGAAAAAAAGGAAGTTATGAGGCTCTAACACTTTTCACAGAGGGATGTACTGCATTTTAACCGTACTAGTGGTATGTGTGTGTTTTGTCTGTCTTCTGTACGGGTGAAATATAATGCTTTAGAGGATAGCTTTCGGCTTTTGGTAGTATAATTTTGACAGCAAATGTCAATGTACACAGAGATCTCTTGTACTGTATGCCAAGAATAGAAAGTCTTTGATTGAATCACTTACCTAGGAATAAATCAAGAATGTTGAGCTGCCTGAAGTATTCAAAGTTCAGTGGGTCGTATGCGAAGTTAGCCAGGTTTGCCAATATCTCACGTCTAGAGCCTGAAAAGAGACACCGCATATTAAAAGAGAAAATTTCCAGGGAAAATTACACATAATGAAGTAAACGATGACATTGGCAAACATGAGAGTGACTGAGGCTGGAATAAAAAGATTTGATATTTCTCTGCATTTACTACGACAAAAGCATATCCATTTACTAAACACCTAACTAAATTCATATGGAGCTCATATCCATAACAATTGTACTCGGAAAAACTTGATAAAACTCACTCGATAATTCAGATGATTGGTATTCATTGACCAATGACTGAAGGTAGCTCAGACGACCAATACCGTAAGCCCCTGTTTTCTTCTCGTGTCTTGCTCTTGACGTGAACATACTTCATTTGTACATCTACATGCCTTGTTGCTATAAGAAGCAAAAATAATAAATATATTGGTATTTTCATATTGAAGGGGTTGACATCAATGTAGTCTAGACCTAACAAAAGCGGGAATGAAGATTGCCTGGAAACCAAGGAGTAACCGGGTCAACGAGTAACAGGGTATCGCTGTTACTGTCAAAAATCCTGGAAGGAATGTTGAAAGTGATGGAACGAAAGTCAAAGCGACCTAGTATACAATTAATAGGAGAGTAGTGCAACTTTCTAATCACGCATACTTATGAACCGCCGCCCAACGTCTTCAAACATGCCACTCGTATCAAACTGCATACCTGTAGTAAGCAAGGCATAATATTATGATGAAATTTAATTTAGAAGAAACCTATTCACCCAAAACGACAACATGGTGGTATCAGAGCCAAGCTCAGCATGACAAAAAAATGGTGCTGATACCTGATATCAACATGCATCTACATACATCTTGATATCAGCAGGCATCTACACATCTTACTAAATGGAGAGAGCCTTATTTCCGCCTGAGAGCCAGAAAGAAAGTTTCAATGCATCAATCCATGATCTTCACACACAGTCAATGGCACCTCCCTGTTACTTATATTCAATGATGACATATCCAATTCTGCAACCTCAAGAGTTCAACTGCTTGATGATGATGAGCCCCGAGCTGGGAGACAGCCATAGGCACAGAAGAATGCGGTTATTCAGAGAATTTCTCTCCAAGAAAGTAAGAAGCCAACTCCCCAGACCACTTACATCAACTTACATCAAAGACGACATCACGCTAGACCGCCTAGGGGGCGTAAGGGGCGTGCCTCAGTTTTTGGACATAAATACATAAGGTTTGGACATTGTTCCAGAATACCATCCCATGGGTAGGGCATTTGGGTTCAGAGTGGGTACATGTACCCATCCAGTAGGGCATCAGTAGTGTTGTCCTCTGATTGTCCTTAGATTTTCATATCCCGTATTGTCCGGGGCAGAAAACTGTTATGAAAACAGTTCCCTGTGGCAGCGATAGAGCGTGGCTCGTTCCGTGTTTGTGATCTTGTCGAGACTGTAGTAGGGGAAGGCGGGGCACGTTGATCCACCCCACTTATTTCAAATACCATTTTATGTTTTGAGTGTTCCCCCTCCATCAGAGGTCATGTGACCAAAGGCACCCTTTTTGAGCAGACAAAAAGAAAGATAGCTACTAAGGGAAGATAATTATTTAGTTTTTCATCGTTTTTAGCGTAAAAAGTAAATAATGCGCCAATCGACGGAAATGTCATTTATTCCCAACAAGGCGTGACTGAGAAGTTGCAACTTTCATTATGTGATAACATCATATTTAGTCTCAAAATCACATAATCTAAACTTGTCTCTGATGGAGAGATTTTGTTGAACTCGAATTGAAAGTGAAAAACAGGCTGTTGGGGCACGTTGAGCCATGCCCGTTGGGGCACGTTGAGCCATGCTCCGCAGTATATAAATATTATATGATGAAAGTGTATATGAAGTATATGTACACAAAAACAAAAACATTACAATTGATGTTTCTTTAATGAAGTCAGCAATTACTCTGAGTTCACTTTTCCCTTCACTTATCTCCAAGTTTGCCGTGTGCAAGTTTTCCTCTACCGCAAAAATTTAAGAGATTTATTTATGTTGCGAATTATATTTTATAGTTCACTTGAGTGATGAAAAAAATGCGCTGTTGCAATGAATTTGGTTCCTTTCCTTTATTTCTTATGGTTGCAATGAATTAAAAAAGTTATCACCAGCAAAGAGATGACCATAACAGAGTGGCTCAACGTGCCCCATTCAAAATGCGGACCCGGCTCAACGTGCCCCGTGCTTGGGGGCACGTTGAGCCGCTTCACGATTATTTTTGAAACAGCAATATTTAATTTTCTTGCTGCAATAGGTTTCTGATCTCACTCATGTTGATGGAAGACATGAAGACCAATTTCAGTGCCAATTTTTGTTAATCTGGCACAATTCAACTGCATGTTACAATAAAATATGTAAAAACTGGCTCAACGTACCCCGCCTTCCCCTATGGGGCTGGTTCATTATTTCATCGTAGGATGTGCAGAGTGCAGGGTGGGCCTCCTCTCTTGACATCCATCCATCATGATAAACAACACCAACCTTACATACATACATGATATATGAGTGTGGCCATCTCCAATTGACTGTGTAATTGTCTTCCAGGTACAATGAACATTGCCTCGAGGGCAAAAGAGGTTTGTCCCATGTGGAACAATGTAATCACATACATGGGTTGGGCAAGATTTACAACAACAAAGAATAGTAGGAAGGAATGGACCACCAGTCCAAGGGTCATGAATGAGTCTACTTAGGAGTGAGTCATTCTTGTAGGTCACTACAATAACCCACTAGGCAGGGGAGAAGAAGAAGAACTCATTGTTTGTCCGGTCTACTCTAGGGCTGCCAGCTATTCCTTGGTTTGGGGCAAAGGAATGAATGAGTCATTCTTGTAGGTCACTACAATAATAACCTCGGTTTGGGGCAAACAAAGAGCTCTCTGCAAGGGGCCTTGCTCTCCCCAGAATAAGTGCCATGACACTTTACCTCTCTGAGTCTCTTACATAGTACCCTCGTACCCTCGCTCTTACCAATGAACTCCCTCTTCATTGCTCTTACCTTATCATGCGGCCAACAGATGGTTTGTTCTAATGGCATTTCCCGCCCATGACATCACACTTCAGAGTTTTTACACAATTCAAGGGGATATACCTTATCCCCCAACCATTTTGAGAAATTAGGTATATCACGTGACTAGCCAGCCATTTTCTTTTCAAGCTGGTCTTTGTTCACCTTGCTGCTTTTTTTTTGCCTCTCACAAAAATACCAAAAAAATTCAACATGTCTGACCACAACGGTTTTAGCAATGGAAACAAAGCTGACGAAGATGCCAGGTATGTATTTATCAGTTGAAATAAGACATAGTGTATTTCCAGGACAGTTAATTTGAATATTGTTGTTATTTAAATTTTCTTCTGTTGTTGTCAAAATATTTTTGAACTTGCTTGTTGTTTGATTGCTGTTGATCTTACTTACTAAGTCACTAGTGTCATAGATAGTGTAGTTGCTCATCAAGAGATGAATAATACCATGAATGCAAAGATAATAAGGAACTGGTATATCTATATCATTCATAAAAAGATGTTCTGTCCCCATTTATTTATTCATTCAATTTAATCTTTTTTTTTGTATTTTTAGTGAGGTGTTGTTGTTTTAATATTATTATTTTTACTTTAAGTCATTCATTCAATGGTTGTATGTGTATTTCACAACTAACACCTACTACTACTACTTCTCACAGTTGCAGCACATCACTAGTCATTGCTGGCCACCGGCCTTGTTGGTAATTTTTCCAATCATTAATTAAGTCATTTGCATTTTTTAGAAAACTGTTTGTGGGAGGACTTCCACCTTCTGCTGACAAGGCTGAAGTAGAGTCCTACTTCAGTCAGTTTGGCGAGGTTGAAATGTGCACAATTAAAACAGACCAATTCTCAGGCCGTTCAAGAGGATTCGGCTTCCTCATATACAAAGATGTGGAAGCTGTCAACAAGGTGAGTCTAGATACTCTCTAGAAGCTGACATCATTTTCATGAATTTTTAATCATTATACGATTCCACATGACAATTGCAAGGCTGAAACTTTGATCGGTAATTTTTTTAATGTTGTTGTGTTTTTCTTCAGGTTCTCGCCGATCCAGACAGCCACATGATTCAAGATAAAAAGATTGACCCAAAACTCGCCACACCCCAAGCAGGACATGGCAGACAGGAAGAGAAGAGCACAAAGGTCTTTGTTGGTGGTCTCGACAAAGCCACATCAAAGGAAGAACTTACATCAATTTTTGCACAACGAGGAAATGTAAGCATTCACATGCTGAGTTTTTTCCGGGACATGAACTACACATTCCTTCAGTAAATTTTATTGAATGAGATAAAGCTATATTTTCAGTAGGATCTAAGGATCCTCTGTTCTGGTTGTGTGTCCCTGATCTATACCCAGTAAAGATTAAGTTTGTCATTGTATATCGCTGTATGACTAAGTAAACTTGTACCTATTTGTAGGTTGTTGATGTGTATCTGCCTACAGACAAGATGACAAATGAACCTAAAGGATTCGCTTTTGTTAACTTTGACAGCAGTGAAATTGTAGAGACACTGATCAACGAAGCTAAAATTACAATTAATGGAAAAGAGGTAATAAATTATTTTTTCTTGTTGTGTGTATCAACCTAATCATGTACTGTCTAGTCTTCATTGCCTCGGCTATGTCTCTCAGCTAATCTGGATGGTTAACAACTGCTTATTATTTTGTATCATGCCTTATTGCTAAGGATTACAGGGATAAGCTCAGAATGGCCATTGTTACAGCATAGTGGAGTCAAAGAAAGACTTTTCAACCTTATAGCTTTGTACCAACCTATTCTTGTTCTGTTTCATTTCCTTTCAGGGTATAATTGAGTGTTGGGTCTTACTAATTATAAGATATTCTTTGAAGGTTAGAATTGGTTGCAGAGCTGTAATCAGCCTATTCTATAAAGACATTTGATTCACAGTGTAGCACATATTTTAATACATCTCACATATTGATACTTTGCAGCCTCTTCGGTGTCCCAGCTGATGGATCGTGGGTAGACCAGGCTTGTCTGCTCATTCACCAACTGCTATTGTCGACAGCAGCGAGCTTTGACAAATCATAAGAGCAGTAGTTGCTGGTCAGCTGATCGTCCCAGCCGGCTACCTGCCACTCTGTCTCGTGTACCTCCCTCACAACCCAACTCGAAGCTGTAAGGTACTTGATACCTGGCCTCCATCTCAAATCAGCCTCGCCGCTTGCTACGCCCTTATCACAATCTGTCTATCCAATGAATAACTGTAACTTTGCTTGTCGTTGTTGTGTTTGTTAATAAAATTTGTTCTTGTAGTGGTAAATGAACTCGTGACAACTCTAAACGCTCGGCTAGTAAATCTGACTGTTAAGTTAATGATGAGCTGTACAAGTCGTATGAGTAGAGGTAAAGTGAGTTCTACAGCAGAGTATTCAACTCTGAGTTAAAGGTAACGATTATGTGTGGATGGAAGGCTTATGTGTTGAGTTAGAATTGTTTTTCAATATCTGATGTTGCTTGTTTCTTTTCAGTGTGACCTGAAGAAGGCCACTAACAAGAGTGATTCATCAAGAGGTGGACGTGGTGGATTCAGAGGAGGCCGCGGAGGATTCCGTAAGTCTATCATTGCTCAATGAAACTTTTATTCATGACACCAGATACCTAATGGTCCATTGTCATGCTTGACTTGGGTTATCCCTGTAATTACTCAGGCTTAATTATTGCTCAAAGTATGATCTTATAGCGGCATAGCCGGTATTGGAAATGAGGAAGAAATATTATCCGATAATAATCGGAGCCAATGATATCACACTGAGATGCTTCAACTACCCTCACCAAATGATGCCAGAACAAGTCCTCTATTGTGTCGCTATGTACAGAAAGCCAGAAGTTATATTCACTTGAAAACACTATATATTCTGTTGGTAGGTGGTGGACGAGGAGGTTACGGAGGCGGATATGATCAGTATGGTGGAGGATACGATCAGTACAACAGTGGATACGGCGGTGGTTACCAGGGAGGTTATCAAAGCGGATATGGCAACTATGGTGGTGGATATGACCAATACAGCAGCGGTGGTGGTGGCGGTTACGACCAGAGTGGCGGTATGTTTAGCTTTACATTATTTGTAGTACATAATTTGAGGGAAAAGGCCTTGAATGTTGCTGAACAGACTAAAATAGTCTGATTCAGTGTCAAACAGGGCCGATAATAAATATTGTGTCTGTAACAGATTTCACAGGTTACTACTATCATGTTTCCTGTATGTTCAGATACACACATGACAGGGTTTCTTTCCCCCAACTTTTTCCTTATTATTGGTTGTTCGCAATGATTGCGATATTATTTGAGGTGATTTTATAATATTATCAGTTCCACAATGTGCTAGGCAAAAGTGTCACTACACCATGAATGAAATGTTGCATGTTTCCGTTTGTTACTAAAAGAAAACATAGTATGTGACTTGAATCACCGCAATGTATAGTTTCATGGACATGCTATGTGTTGTAATGAGGAACTTTTGAATGATATTGGCCTTATTGCAATAATTGACATAACTGTTGTAGTGACCCATGCTTGACTATAGCATGCTGTTTTAGTCTTGATTACATTGGCTAGTGTAACTGTCTTCATACTGTATGTTATTTATCTCCTTGAATTTACAGCAGCATATGGTGGTGGATATGGCGGTGGCTATGACCAGCAACAATACGGAGACGCCGGATATGGTGCTGGAAATGATCAATACAAGATGAAGTCTGGACGAGGACGTGGCGGTGCCAGCACATATCAGCCATACTAATCAACTCGAATGCTTAAATCTTCATACACAGACTTATTCATAGTATTACCTGGTCACTCTTCATGACAGAAAACGATCTGAAACAGTTTGGCATGCATGCTTCGGGTTTTGCCATTAAGAGTGATCCAGCTAGCCCGAGTTATTATTCTCTTCATCAGAGACTGCTATTCCATCAACAAGAAGTGAGATCCCATTTGCTTACTGTGTGAACTTGACTCATTAGATAACACAGTCTAACATGTTGTACATAGTCCATGTTGTCATAACACTCTGACCGAGTGGTTTTATTTTGCCTGTGCTGTGATGTTTTGTGCAGGCCACTATGCTGTCTGTAAGCTTGGTAACAAACAAGATGGTGTGTCATCAGTCTTTTCTCGTGTACATAATTCCACCAAATAAAAGCACTTTTGTACTCCTGTAACATTTGGTCTTTTCTCTCTCTAAAGCTACCTCAAGTAGTCCACAGTCTCCAAAACATGAAATTATGGGAGACTGCAAAAATGAATGCACATCACTTGCTGAGAAGTAGTTATACAAACATCGCATCTCCAGATTTTGTTAATTTGCTTGTCGTCACATTATTAGAATGCTATGCTGTGGTAATAATTCTCATGATGCACGTCAATGAGTTGTCAGGGAAATCTTGAGCTACTCTACAAACTTCATGAACTCCTTGATCACATCTATCTTGGTTCATGTAATAAACTGCAATATTATCACATCAAAGATTAGACCTCCTCCACATAATAGCCAGCTATCATGACATAGGTGTACCAATAATGCTTGTCATTGTTATCAGTTGCCCACACCTAGTCACATGATATGTAATTGGCTAACTTAACCCCAAACTAAATTTGTCATAAATTATTACAGCTAGTGCATGACTCTGAAGCCTAGTTTTGATAGTCACTGGCTACATGAATCCTTGCTGGCTAGCAGGATGTAAATATCATCAAATCTATTGTTGGTGGCGAATGTCAATGGAAGGCTTGTGTTAACTCAAATTTTATTACGGTAAACTAGGTGTTATTGCCTCAGACTTGAACATATTTATCCTGGCCAAAAGCTATTGGAAGAGTTTGTATATTCAACACATCACGACACTTCCCCAGTGAGCTAAAAAGTTTTATTGGCTCGCAGTGTTCTCCAGTGTTGCAGGTTCGCAGTGGTCGACTGTTCGCATGATTTCATCTTTTAACTATGCTTGTACCTATGAGCTGAACATGAACTTTTAGTGCTCAAGATAATCAGTTGATAAACATTGCGTCAGCCAAGCATTTCATACTGATTGTATTGTATGCTAACATATCGATTGTAAAATATCCTTGAAAATAATCATAGCTTCGGAAACCTGACGTGCAACTCGTGATTCAAGATAAGGAGTGCATACTGGACTTGCCCGACATGACTGCATACAGGTTTTCCGAGAAGGGATTTTGAAGTGACAAGTGAATTACTTGCTTCTCCTGATCCAACGCACTCATACTTTACTACAAAAGTAACACAAAAATCTCTTTTATTCACAATGAGGTCATGTGTATCGATCCCGACGCTTACTAACAAGTGTTATTTTTGACCGCCACAAATGATCAAAGCCCTCAGACACTGCCAGACTTTGTAGTCAGCAGTAGGGTGCTACAAGCCTGAATTTGCAGTGGCGTCATACCTGACAAGTCTCCCTTTTTGGTAGGGAGCCTCCCAGTTTTTAGGGGTATTTTCCACCTCCTCCCTATCTCCCTTTTTCCTCCCTTTTTTTCAGTTTCCTTCACCCAGAAGACTTTTTAAGCTTCTCGTTGCAAGAGAACAATGTTTTCCTACCCCCACAGAACGTATACCTATATATAATTGCCTATTAACATACTATATCCCCTCGTTCGTATAAAGTGCAACAATATAATTTGTAAAATCAGATAAAGTTACGCATTTCATAATATGAACGCTCTAGTTTTGGTTTAAAATAAATGACAGCAAGGGCCAAATTACACCTTCACTGCAGGACGCGCAGAGTGGTAATCCGGGTCGGGAGTTCGTCCGCAGAGACCTCCTGATTTCTGGGTCCACCAACTTGTCATGTATGAGTGGCGTCTCACATGAGTTATCACCAAGGCCAGTACAGTTTTTATGAAGCCTCAACAAGGGTGAAATTCTCACATTATGTATGATGAACTATAGTGGTATTATTTCATTTTTTTTAAAATAACAGTGTCTCCTGTCATGCCAAATGGATTAGATTGTTATCTTGGAAAAAGTATGTTATTTCATTATTATTCTCATTAACGACCTTTCTGAAATAGCTAGGAGGGGAATATACAGATATATATATATATATAATATTCTACCAGATATGGTGTATTCTATAAATCCCTTCATCCAACTAAGAGAACTATATTTTAAGGGTTTCTTGTATTCGAATTCGTCTGTGGACACTGGTACCATCAATGAACTTTAGTTCATTGGTACCATTACATTTTGGTTAGTTCTTATGCTGGAAAGTTGCTGTATATTATCTCTAATATTACGGAGTCCATTCTTTTAGTATATTTCGCAATGCTGCTTGAGTGGTGGCGCAATGCTATTTCAACAAACATTATACAGCTGCGTTCCTTTTAATTTGTGCGCACGGTCAACTGAATCAAACTATCACCCTTCAATAACTCTTTTATCTGATGATATTGATTATCAATCGCCATATCGTTCGCAGCTAATAGTTTTCAGGTTAGAGTTATTTGCTTAATCAGTGTATGGATCCCTCTAGCCTACACCCTGAGAGGGTTATTTAACTAAGGCTAGGTGGTAGGATCACATGGCTATATATTTTCATGACTAGCAACAATACAGCCGTTCTGATTGGCTGCTGCAAAGAGAATCTATTTTTAAGCTAATGACGTGAGCAGCAAGTATAAAGAGTGATTGCACCACTACAGGCAAGACATTGTACGATCACACATGTAACAAGTAAGTCAGGGAGTGTGGCAAACAACTACGCTCTCTAAAAGAGTTCTCGGGAGGCGGAAAAAAGTGTAAAGCGTCGACAGCTGGCTGAAGCTAGAGGAGGCCCGCGTAAACGACTACCGGCGACTTGTCTCAAGTCACCCTAACGAAAGAAACAAACTCCACCATTCAGGTATGTCTTCAGTCATATCGTATAAATATGTAAGTAAGGTTGATGTGTACTGTCACAACTGTCAGGTTATGATGCTTGCCGTCGTGTTTGCCTTAATGACTTAATATGTTTACTCCTCAGTTTAACTCTTGTTATCTCAATAGTACAGCAGTCTTGTGTGATTCCTCTTTCAGTCAGTGATCGACAGTCACAATAATCGTGATGGAATGTGAGTCAAACAGATGCCAACAAATGATAAATAAGGCAGATAAATATCATTATACTATCCCTACTGTTTATTTCAATACATTTCATTACCCTTGAGCAATTCCTTTAGATGCATTTGTTGTGAGGCAAAATTCAGGTGCCTAAGTCAAGTCGATGCATGACATGTTTCTTTTTCTCAAAGAAAACTCGCTTTTACCATCTATTATATTTTATATTTTGCAGGCTACTTGTTCTAGCGATTCATTTCACACAGAACAATGTCTCACAAATCTGATTGTCAACAATTCATCAGCGGCATGCCGAGTCGCAGGGAAGCAAGAACAGGAGGGCTGGGTGCCTTGGGTGCCACTGGAGCCATCACACAACGATGTGCGTTCGCCCAGCCCATTCAGTGGTCTGTTTGATGCAAATGGTGAGTTGGTCACTTATTGACTTTATTAACCTAGTAAGGTTACAATTTATAATACGTAGGTTTATTGGTAGAGATATCATCATAATATATCAGCTCTTCTATAGGCTCTTCAATATTAGCATGGGCTCTTATCTTCATTTAAAGCATATCATGTGAGAGAATGATAAGAATAATATCTCCCACCCACCAGCCAGCTCGTGATGATTTAGAGCCACACTGTCATTACATCCTAAAAATTAGCTTATTATTGTGATAAGTTTGAATGCCAATTAGTTTAGTCATTCAAATAATAGTTATGCAATGATGAGTCATTGATGCGGATCACGCTGTCAAAGTGGAAGTGTCATAACTCCAATGTTTTCTTGTTACAGCGCACAAGCATGAACCGCCTGATTTCCTGTATACGGACCCGGAACTCTTATCGACCTTGAACTCTCCAAGGACAAGCATAGACAGCCTAGATGATTCAACAACAAACACAGCCATGATGGATGACTGGCAGATGCATGAAGTATTCCAAGATATCTCAGATATTCTCAAGGTATGTGCAATGTTTGCGAAGCCATACTAGGTTGTCTTCGCCACCTTTTACCAACCTTATTTATGCCTTTAATCTTGGTTTTATCAATTTAATAAAGTGAAATAATCGTGCTCTAAATTTGTACCTGTTTGAATTGTCTGCTCACGGTTTATATTACGTTTTTTTCAGGAAACTGATACCAATGCTATAACACACAATGATATCCACTTACCTACCACCGAAGGCAACAATGATCTGGATCAGCTTTGTAAAGAAATTTTCAGCCCAGAATCTCCTGAACTAGTTGAGGTGGACAATTTCCCGGTGATCGAGCCACTGATGGAGGCGGACGCCACTTCAATGGACCTCAGCTGGATAATTCAGGAGACTTTGGGAGCTGAAGCTGTAACAGAGAACCCTGCAAGCCCAGATGTACCACCGCACAGAGTCAGCGCCGACAGCTTTGATCTCTTAGATCAACTGGAAACAATGTCAGATGACACACCTACAGACACGTGCAGTGTGGACTCCTTGGCTGTGAAAAATGACCACCAATACACCCAGTTAGCTGACGTCAAAGTCAAATCACATGAGACAAAGAAACAAGCTATTAGACGAGTTAAGAACAATGCCGCCTCACGTGTCTGCAGAAAGCAACGAAAGAATAAACTAGTCACCAACATATCTAAAGTTGACGGGCTAGTTGCTAAGAACATTGAACTGCGCAAGCAGATTTCAGATGTCGAAAGTATCGTCAGTTTGCTCAAGGAGCATCTGGTTAAAGCTACCAAAAAATAAGCTGTTTTATAGCTTATGTGTGTTCTCATTGTGTCTTGTAGCATCGTGTTTCCATGTAAATTCATCTCTATTTATTTTCCTGATAGCTACTTATTGTATTTAAATTTCTTATCATCAATCTCTTCATTCATCTGTGCCAATGCTTTGTGCATTCTGCCAGTGATGCCAGCTGAGAGTTAAATTATCACTACCATCGTTTTTTTTGACTGTGTGCAGGCAGTTTTATGCTGTGTTACTCCTATCTTGGACATCACACATATGTTTCCAAAGATGTTCCGAGTTATCAAAAAAACGGAAAAATGTAATAAAAAAGTGTATAACAGAACATATCTTTCCTTCTTCCTCACATTTTGCAGACAAGACAAGCAGCCTGATGAAAAAGTTGTTGCCACATGCTAGAAGTGTAGACAACTTCTTATTTCATGCTCAGAAATCTGAGTACAGAATATTGGAGATTGATACCTTCTTTTTAGTTGTACAGTAGCCTATGAGTAGCTGAAAAGCCTGGTTGCACAAAATAAGTATTTTGGAATCTTTGAAATGTCTTGACATTTCGTTAAATTATTTTCATGTTTCATAGTCTATGTAGACACACGTTGTTGTCTTTAGCTGTCAAAATCATAAATCGCTTCAATTTTGTTTGTATTGTGTTTCATTCTCTGAGACAGCCCATGTCTGATGAACTGAACTAAAGCAGTCACCTTAGTAGTCAGTATTGTTGGAATGTTATTATTGGTTTTGAATAATGTTAGAGTGATTTACAATAACTTCTGCTGCTGCAAGCAACCCAATTTCCCACGGTGCTAACCAGAACCTCGCCTCAATGAACAAAAGCATAAATTAAACTTTGTTTCAATGTGTATGACTGAGTAGGATTTTTCCCCTCCGGGGGGCCGTCGGACGTGGGGGGGGGCTCAGACTAAGTAGGATTCAGTGTTTACTGGTGTCACAGTTGTTTCCGCTTGGTTTTTAGTAAACTGCTTAGACTCTGTCTTCTTTGCTTTGAAGAACTTTCAAGGGACATATCAATAACTGTTTGCTGCAAGACTTTTTAATCATTACCAGAGTTATCACCTCACTCCTTATGTGAAGACAACTGCAAGTCATTATCTTGCAACTGGGATAGAACTGTCACGCAGCTACTTTTTGTTGTTTTGCGTGGCAATGTTAGGATAGTACCAATTATTATTAAATGGATAGGTCATACCAGCTGTATATTATGTTGTTGCTGAAGTGCTTGTCCAGTATCCTGAATTCACTTAAGATGAGGCTTACAAGTTGATGACAGAGTATTTGAAGGGCTTCAAAAAAGCTACCAAAAGCTGGATCATCTAGGAGGCAAGTTTTCATGATAGCCGTTTGATGTAACACACATTTATTTTTTTTAGCGTGGCAATCCACAGTAAGCATAAGTTATTTTTTTATTCACGCTGTAGAATTAGGCACACACTTTATGTTATATATGTTATATAGCTATGTATCATATCAATATATCGTTATCAACTGTGTGCATATGGAAACTCTCAACTATTTATTTACAATCAATATACAAAATGACTAGGAAGAATATTATAGATAAATTATTTGTTGAGGGTTTAATTGCTATAACTGGAATGTATATTACATAGTTATGTAGGCTTTATCAAAACTTGCTCAAGGCCGTAATAATAGGAATATGACTATATATAACCAAACAAAATGTTTGACATAAACCTACATGTACCGTAGTAGTAATACAGATATCATATTTCAAATATAGAACCCTCTGTTGTCCTGGTGTTGTTTTATGAACTCCCTGAGCATGAACCTATGTTGTCCTAATTCTAAAGCACTTAGTCTTCTATGCACATTTTTGTTTAGGCATTTATTCACAAAGTCTTTGGCACCCTCACTGAAATCATCAGGCAGTCTAGGGCTAGGCTTCTCCATAGAACCAATGGTAAAGAGAGCACTCATCGGTTGTAGATGGAAGTATGGCGGTGAGCCTGTAGCCATCTCGATAACGGTGCACCCTATACTCCAGATATCGGCTTTGTGGGTTGGCTCTCCTGCCATCTGAACAACCTCTGGTGCCATCCAATATGGCGTTCCCTTTATACTGTAATCAAGTTTCATCGCACTGAGTGGAGTTACCAAATCGTCGGTTGTCTTTTTGGCAGTACCAAAGTCAATAAGTTTGATAAGTCCTGTTGTAGTTACCATCATATTAGAACCTTTGATGTCTCGGTGAACAACATTGTTAGCATGAAGATAAGTAACAGCGTCTATGATTTGCGAAGTGTAACGGCGAAATACAGACTCTTCGAAAACACCAAACTTCTTGAGAAGTGAGGCGATTGTTCCTCCTGATACGTGTTCCATGAGGATGTTAATAGTGTAGTCAGCTACATCCAAACCACAGTCAAGAAATCTACAATAAAACATTGAATATCAAGTTCATTCCATTGTCTATACATTGTGGGAACTAAGAAATGAACAGAAAGAATTGACCGGTTGGCGAGTTGTCACAATTAGACAGCAGAGGAGTTGCCCTCACTTTGATCAGGTGTACACAACCCTCAAGTTTTGATGGCAGATAACAGTTTTTCACAAAAATAATAATAATCATAAGTACACAGGTTACAATATTGTTGGCACAGTAATGAACACCACGGAGAGAAAATCTGAGCTCACAAGCCATGAACCAATCTCAATCTAATTAAGGTAACACTTTCACTCACTTGACGATGTTTCGATGATTTAGGGTTTTTTGTATGTCCACTTCACGTTGTATCAATCTGTAATCTGCCTCAGCGAGTTTCCAGTTAGTAGTATCAAGCTGTATCTGCTTCACTGCTACTATCTGCCCATCATCTGTCAATGCGCTATACACCTGAAACAAAGGAAAATACAACATATATATTATCTTGATTTTAAATTCCTGCTATTTTTATAACGGTTTTTATAGTAACTAAACTACCATAACTTAAGAATTTTTTGACTTTTTATCGACCACAGTATGTATTCTGTAGCACAGCACCAATACATACTTATATCGAGAAATTTTATTTCTTGACTGAATCAATCAATCAATCAATCAATCAATCAATCAATCAATGGCAGCAGTATGAGATAAGGGAATAGCCACAATTACGTGAACGACCTTATGTGGTGATGAGGTCACCAATTTGTAACATAGATAATGAGTGCAGTGAAAGGACAAGGCTAGCCTCCCTATGACGTCTACGCTAAACATATGGATGACCAAGGTGGATAACATCTTATACCCAATACTTTCAGGTATGACATAGATGCTGCCATTCTATGATATCGCAAATTTGGTAATTATTGCCTGTCCGTTCATCATGACATGCACATAGCATGGCTCCTGTGCTGCGTTAGAGTTGATCAATGTTAACCACTCTCCCTGACACAATTCTATGGTTTTTGCCTCAAGATGATCTGATATGTTGTAATCAGAGAGTAACGCAATATAATGTAATGTAATGTACTAAGAGCTGAAAACTTCTCTGTTTCGATGCACTTATTATGGAAAAATCATCATTAATTAGAAGAGATTTTGCATACATTGGCTATGAGACAAACGGATGGGATAAATCTAATCAATCAATCTAAACTAGATATGTCATCAGTTGAAAAGGAAACACTGCTGGAATGAAGCCTAGTTACAGTGACCTCATCATTATTTTTGTTTGTTAGGATCCTAGCAAGTGAAACTCAGAAGGGGCATTTCAATGTTTTCAATGCAAGCTCTGTGATTCAGAAAACTCTCTTGCAACAACTCTCATAAAAAATAAGCTTATGGTGACAGATGTTTGGCGTGTCTCTTGGTTTCCCAACAAAGATGACTCTCCAGACTTCAACTTCAGAATGAATAATTTTGCATAAACAATCAGCTTCACACCATATTTTGTATTTGTAAGTGTCCAAGTATCATCCTGGAGATATGCAGATAATTGATATACCAGTCCCCAATACTACATACACCAATAACATCCAGGCCCAGCAGTGAAGGGACGCTCTGCCTCCCCTACACTGCTCAATAGAATGCTATACTAGTAACTGAATATTCCATATAAGAATCAGGTCTTCTGAGTCTCCCATTTGCTATTTATATCATTGAAATGCTTTTGGGGCTGGGGATTAACCCCAGACTCCACAGGAAGAGTTTACAGTACTTCACCTGGTGTTACATCGCACCCTCAAGGATTTTTGCCACCCCCACCATTTTTCCTAAACTACGCCCCTGATACCAGTCCCAATACTACATATAGGCCAGCAGCAGCACCTCACTATTGTTTCATTGTGTGTAAGGATGATGAACAGAGAAAATTAATAGCAAATAATCAAATGATATTTATTATTGTTTGGATTTTTGATGTGGTACTATTCCTTAAGTGGGGCAATAAATAATGTTTTGCTAAAATTCTTTTCTGATGCAGATTCTACAATATTTCTGCAGAACTAACTTGCAAATTTACTTGGCAACATTTAGCCAATCAAAATGGATAATTTTGAAGATAAGCCAATGACAGTGCAGAGCATTTTTGTTTATAAAAGATGGCCGCCAACCATGAGGCTTGCTGCATCAATTCCCACAACACAGAGCAATGGTAAAATCCACTGATTAAATTGTCACAACAGCAACTGGACAATGCTCTGAGCAAAGCTGAGGATTGGGTTTTGCTAGACAAACAGCCTGAGCTGCAGGAAGCTACTGATATACTCTGGATCAGAGAGATAAGCTACCCTCATAATGCATATGATCAATGAACTAAACCTTAGTTAGTTAGTTCATTGATATGATCATGGGATATATATTGTGATAGAATAGAGAATGATGACAATAGAAATGAACATTCTTTCTATGCTCACAAAATCTGCTATCTGAGATTTGCATAACAAAACTAGTAGCTGCACAGAAAGCCCACACCAGGAAAAATGTGAGTGTTAAGATGAATGATTGTGATAGTGTACTTCACTTTCAGGTTTCAATGTTTTTGTTTACTACAAGTACATTTATTTGTTTATTTCATGAACATACTAGTGTCTCTTCTAGTACTAGTAGCCTATCCTCATCCCAGGTGTTTCAATGTGATGGTAGGTTATCAATATTATTAGAAAATCAATAATTTAAAAGAATTGGGTTTATGTAAAAAAAAAATAGGTCTATGGAATTGTTGACCTTACTTTCAGCAAGGAGTAACTTCGCTATTACAGCTTACTCCAGTCCAAATCACAGGCCTTCTGTAGTTGGTGCAAGTCCAGTGGTCGAGTGCCCCAGTGGTCAAGGCCTAAGAGAGAAAAGGCCTCGACCACTGGGGCACTCGACCACTGGACTTGCACCAACTACAGAAGGACTGTGGTCCAAATCACTACATTTAAAGCATGCCAGTTACTCATCAGCCTTTTAATGCTAGTGGGACTGGATTGCTGTTACTACCAGCAAGGCAAAACACTTCTGTTAGCATTATTAGTAGTGTTAATGTGTTGTGATAGCAGTGTTATCAAACTATCATTTATGTATTTAGAATGAAGATACATCTAGTAGTGATGATGACAACGGAAACAAGGCGACAGCTTGGTTACTCTTTACTGTTCAGTGTTTATGAATTACAGATGCTCGATTCGTTTTTTTTTTCAGCTGGCTTGTACCAAGCGGCTCAAGCTAATGAAATAGAGAGCTTACTATTATATATTTGAAAACTCTGATGATGTGGCAAGAGAAGCACACTACCATCAAATACTATTCCAGGAAGACTTATGAAAGGTGAAGGATAGTTCAAAACCTTGAAAACTCTAGAGGAGTAAATAGTTTGCTGGAGGAGATGTTCACCATTTCACACAATCCTAAGACAGGTGACATCCAAGCCTTACTTCATTTAGACTCTCACCTCAGTACTGCTTGCCAAAAGTTAGTGCTAGCTAACATTAAGTCACCCATAAACTAGCTAAACTAAGCCAAATATTACTCCTCTAGGGTAACTATAGGTTATTTCTGTAGTGTTATATCTATGTCAGCATCTATGGTTTATTTAAAGAAGAGTCTGCTTGTAAAATATGTGTAGGGTGATGTCATAGGTCTAAGCAGTTGACATCCATTACAAGAAAGCCATAACCCCCCTTCCTCCCCCCCGTGTTTATATATCTACTTGCTTGTAATACGAATAACATATTCCTCCAACAGATTTGTTTTGCAAGCTTTTTAACTTAGCTGCTAGATGTGATGTGAGATAGAATCATTTTTTGTTCAAAGGTTGTTCTACCTCCTGCTGTTAACTTGAGTTGAGATCCAGTTATGCGATTATATTTCCGCTCCTTAATCTTGAGTTTTATCATTCTTTCAGTGATACAGCGAAGGAGGAAGAACCACGCAAAAAGGCTTAAAATACCTATTCCGATCATAGATCATTGCCAAAGTCCAAGACTAAGAAGCACCAAATTTAACATGATGACCAAGTACAAAAATACTCTGCATGCATTTGTGTCAATGCATGTTTTCACATGAATTTTATATTCTTGATGTCCTTTGTTGCATGCCCACACATTGACATAGGTCACATTGCAGGTATGTGTTTTACTGCTGTATATATTCAATTGATACAGGCTTGTACCAATATCTACTTTCCATTTGGTCAATGAAGAGGATTTGTACCTTGAATGTAATTATCAATACTGGTTTTCACAGCAGGAAATACTCCTTTTTTTTGGCTTTCCTTCTTGTTTACCCAGGTCATATTATTGTTGGTATTCACTTGTTGTATTTTTATGTAACAATTTTATATATGTTTGTACATATATCTCACCTTCCAATAAGCCATTGACTGGATTTTTACCTTGATAAAGAATGTATTATATCAATACAGGTTTTCGATGCATTTGATAAGCACATTAGTTTGTCTTTCTTTGCTTTCCTTCACGTTGACACTGGTCACATTGTGCATATATCTTTGTTTATACTGGTGTGTACTTGTATTGCACCTCACAATAAGTCAATAAAGAGGATCTGTTTGTGCCTTGGTAGATAATACACATACAGAATGCTCATTAAAAAACAAAATTTTGCAACTTTTTTGTCTTTTCTTAGCCTCTGTAGAAAGAATATGCACTCGGAGAGTTATGAACTTTACATAATTGGATTCGCAGCGAAATTCAGGTCTAGTTTCACTCAATTCTAGGTAACCCCAGAGAGATAATTATTATTAAATGCAATTTTTTGATCACTCATTAGCAAGAAGTTTCTGGACTCAACCTGTTTTTCGCATCTTAACAGTTTTTCACATCTTAACTGGATCCACCCTGTCCCCATATATTCCCAATTTATAATTAGACTGCTACCAGTTATTTTATCATAGGGTCTTCTTATGAAAAGATAATGAAAATCACATATTAAATTTGTTTATCGCTGTTATTTTGGAAAGGTTGCGCAAAACCTATTTTTATGCCACAACTGTGTTTGAGGGGTGTCTACAATCTGTCTGTAAAACGTCAATAGATGGATTTAGCAGTATGATATTTTCTCAAAAACCACTCAAGATATGTATGATATTAATAAAAAAATTTCAATGACGCCAATTCATTCTATGATTTTTGCCGAAAGAAGTTAAATGGTAAAAAACGCTCTATATACCCCCCTTTACCACGTTTCTTACTTGGATCCGCCCCCTTTTGCCCCATTTGTAAAATAGTACATATGCGCCATCAGAACGGCCATAAAAAACTACCCCAGACAAAAGCGGTGGATGCTCATGTTAGAAGGCCGGTTTGCATTGTAAGCAATTGTGTGGATGCCTTCAATGCGACAATGGCAGGGACGACACTCAGCAAGATGAGTATAACCAAATTACCGATGATGAAGACCTTGACCTTTAAGCTAGTATGAATTTGCATCCTTTCTTTGTTTTGTTTTAGCAGTGATACTTATGTGCTCTTTAAAATAGCTATTAAATTCAAAATACATAATCAGATTACACGCTTTACCAGAATAAAACTTCATAAACGTTTACCTGTTTTTCACATCTTAACTGGATCCACCCCTTTCTCAAATATTCTCAATTTATTATTACACTGCAACCAGATACTTTATGATGGGGTCTTTTTATAAACAATCATGAAAAATGACATGAGAAGTACATTTATCACTGTTATTCTTGCACGCTTGCACAAAACCTAGTATTATGCCGCAACTGTGTTCGAGGGGTGACTACAAATTTGTCTGTAAAATGTCAACCATTGGGTTTAGCTGTATGATATTTTCCCAAAAACTACTCAAGATATGCATGATATTGATAAAAAAAATTCAATGACACTGCTTCATTCTATGAACTTTGCCAAGAGAAGTTAAATTGCAAAAAACGCCCTTTTAACCCCCTTTTCCGTGTTTCTTACTTGGATTCGCCCCTTTTTGCCCCATTTGTGAAATGGTACATATGCGTCATCAGAACGGCCATAAAAAACTACCCCAGACAAAAGCGGTGGATGCTCATGTTAGAAGGCCGGTTTGCATTGTAAGCAATTGTGTGGATGCCTTCAATGCGACAATGGCAGGGACGACACTCAGCAAGATGAGTATAACCAAATTACCGATGATGAAGACCTTGACCTTTAAGCTAGTATGAATTTGCATCCTTTCTTTGTTTTGTTTTAGCAGTGATACTTATGTGCTCTTTAAAATAGCTATTAAATTCAAAATACATAATCAGATTACACGCTTTACCAGAATAAAACTTCATAAACGTTTACCTGTTTTTCACATCTTAACTGGATCCACCCCTTTCTCAAATATTCTCAATTTATTATTACACTGCAACCAGATACTTTATGATGGGGTCTTTTTATAAACAATCATGAAAAATGACATGAGAAGTACATTTATCACTGTTATTCTTGCACGCTTGCACAAAACCTAGTATTATGCCGCAACTGTGTTCGAGGGGTGACTACAAATTTGTCTGTAAAATGTCAACCATTGGGTTTAGCTGTATGATATTTTCCCAAAAACTACTCAAGATATGCATGATATTGATAAAAAAAATTCAATGACACTGCTTCATTCTATGAACTTTGCCAAGAGAAGTTAAATTGCAAAAAACGCCCTTTTAACCCCCTTTTCCGTGTTTCTTACTTGGATTCGCCCCTTTTTGCCCCATTTGTGAAATGGTACATATGCGTCATCAGAACGGCCATAAAAAACTACACCAGATACAGTCTTCAATTTTCTCTGTTCAAGACACTTACGCAGATGTTATTTTTAGAGCCTTTTATGTATAGCCGCTGCTGGCCTAATACACCAATAAGATCCCATACACATAATGGTTCAGTGCCAAAAGTATGATGCTCCATGAACAATACATGAACCTTTGTGGTTGAATGTCGGATTGTATCAGCATTTCCCACAAGATATTCAGATAATAGATCAATCTCTTTACTAGCGTAACCCGAGAGAATTTTGTTGTCTAACAGGATGGTGACTGA
The DNA here is from genome assembly GCA_914767715.1 of Membranipora membranacea. Classification (NCBI taxonomy): domain Eukaryota; kingdom Metazoa; phylum Bryozoa; class Gymnolaemata; order Cheilostomatida; family Membraniporidae; genus Membranipora; species Membranipora membranacea. The sequence goes on from OU612068.1 coordinate 17,602,550, forward strand.
CAAGCCCTCTACAGCAGCCTCAGTGCAAGGCGGAATCACTTGGTATTTTGGGGGGGGGGGGGGGTCACTCACATAGATAACAAAACAGTTACCGTTACAAAACTCAGTCCATTTTCTTGATACATTTTGCTGTGACAGACCCTCTACAACGGCCTAAGTGTACAGCGGAATCACTTTGGTAGTTTGGAGGGGGGCACCCACGCGCACGGATAATAAAACAGTGACTGTAAAAGAACTCAGTCTATTCTTGATACGCTAGCTGTAACAGACCTATTCATCGCAATGCCAGACCAGACTTACTCATTCTCCGAAGAAGAGTGTCATTAAAATCTAAGATAATGGTATAATTACACCAACAAATCTCCGATGCAAATCAATATCAGGGCAGATTGAAGTGTTTGACATAGCGATTTGAATTGACTTTCAAATGAGGATGACAGTATATATCTCAATGAGGAGGATTGATTATCAAAATGTGTCAGAAATGGAACTTTGAAGTCCTGAGAAGAATCTAAATTGGTAGCCTACTCCAGAGGTTATATCAAAATTGATAATATTTTAAATACCTTGACAGGCATAACCACGTGTATGTATCAGCCATCAATATTATAATGAAGATTGAATAATAAATCATAAACTATCTGTTTAATCACATTATCGAAATGAAAAGTGAACAGATTGATGTTCAAGATAACTTGAAATCACAATTGCTATGCTGTAACTTAGCTGGTGGTGTAAATGGCTCAAACCCCTCATAATTCTATTTGGTAAGAGTCAACAACCTATCATTAACTAAACAATCTGTTGACGGTTACAAACCTTACGCAGGCCCGTAGTTCTAGGGGAAGCAGGGGGGCACTGCCTCCCCTAGAAAGCAAAACATAATGGCCTATGATTGAAAAATCCATGTCAGTATCAGATCCTCTGGGTTTTCCATTTTCTAGGGATGTAGCTTATAGCACCCCCCTGGTGATACCTTGGACTTTTGCCTCCCCTACCATTTTTCTTACACTACGGCCCTGAGTTTTTGATTGTTGCTGCTGTTGACATGTGCCTAGAATACACATCCGCTGTTAGGCCTCATATTAGTCCCCAAATGTGTTTAGACGCCTGATAATATTAAACCACTAAAAAGTCTGCACAATCATACTAGTATCTTGTTTTAGTAAGGAATTTTGTGATATGTATGAATGGCTTTATTCTTTAGGGTAGCAATAATTAAGTCAACATTTTCCGCTCTGATAAAATCATCGGCCATAACAGTAGCCTGAATGCTGTAGACGCTTTCATAGGGCTAAGTGGCAGTTAAGTGCGAGACAACAGCCCTCAAGGGAGACTACAGCCCTCAAGCATTTTTATTTATCAGCAGTGACCACAGTAATTTTTGGAACACCTCTTGTCAAGGGCTTACTTTGACTTAGTTCAACAACCAGTTGTACTGTATTATTACACCGATACATCCCCGATATGTATAAGAGTGAAATCCAATTATGCAACCAGAGATATGAAAAACTAATCAGCGGTTTATTTTTTCAGACGATGATCATAGGCTTTGAGCTGACCGTTGACATCAAAATCAATTTCGGTAAAGCTGAACCACCTGCGGCATGACCAACCAGTCCAGTCGATGTGAAGCAGCTGCATACGAAGCGCATCGATCAAACTATGACACCGCTAGTTTCCTCTCCAATCCTGGTAGCGGCTCATTCTTTGAGGTGCTATTTACCATTCCATATTTATAATTTTTTTCTTTTTTATGGTGTTCTACTTTTAAACAGGGCGTTGCCAGGCTGCAGGCCAAATTATGACTAGATTCAATAAGTTTTGCAATAAAAATGACAAGTTTCAAGAACCTGGAAGCAGGAAAAATTGCTTCATTAGACCATGCTAAAGTTAAAAGCAGTAATCTTACAATCCAACTTTAGCTGACTAATAGCAATGGGTTATCCATGGGCAAGTTACATACCCCAGAACATCCCTGTTAAAACATGTCAAATCAAGAATTTGACGAGAAGCAAACTTGTCTCTGAGACAGCCTCATTGATTTTCTAGTCTTGTCTGCCCCTGTGAATCAAAGATTGTAAAGCTCGTAGAGCAATACTAGGATTTACTGACAATAAAACCTATCATAGCCACACAACTATGATTTTATTTCGACGCAGATGTTTTTTCGAGACGGCTGTGTTTCTAATTATCCCCTGTGGCTGAATTTTAATTTAATTTACAAGTACTGATCTGTGCCATACATATTGAAACTATGAAGATTGAGCAAGTAAGAAACTCTCAGTTCAATGAAATCAAAAGTGGCCATTAAACTTGATGAGATGGCATCCAAGAAGTTCCAGCATAATTATGAGCTGAGCGCATGAGAGGGATCCTTTAGCAACTGGATGTTTTGAGGTGAGATTAGCTAATTAATCCTCTTAGATGTTGCTTCCCCTGTCATAGTTCAGCGCATTTACAACATTCTATGTCTTTTCTCACTCGTAACAAGTCTTCAGGTCAAACAACAAAAATACTCCCTAAAATTTACGTTTATTCCTCAGGTAGACCTACTCCCCGTGTTTCATTATTTTTGAACAGGACAGCGTAGCATATCTTCAGTTTTCAAATTCTCATTGACTTTATCTGACATCAGTCATAGCTGTTTTATTCCAAGCCAAATAATAGCCTGGTACAGGTCAGGGATTAATTATTCTGTAAATCACGTTATATCTAAGGACAATGTAGTTGGGTGTCTGGTCTTATTTAGCAATTTCATTAGGCTTGGCACTACACCATCCATCCATCCCTCGTGTATATTCGGAGAGAGGAACTGGGCAGCACATCTGATTCAGTACTATCCTTCTTTCTCTTATATTGCTAAGTTCATCGCCTCATGGAAAACTATCTGGTTCAGTTCATCCAAGAGCTTCTCTAACTCCTTGGTTCATCAAAAAATAACTCAAATTGTGTAATGTTCCTCCCATTCATGCTGTAGACCTACTTTTTAATACTTGTTGTGATTCGTAATGTAATGTTGTACAGGTTTCAACTTGTCAAACAGTTGGAATGTAGAATTTTAGACAGTTTTTATTGGATTTTGTGAGAACGTTGATTGATGGAATTTGTACACTACAGCAGCTAAGGCAATGACAAGCGAAATGGAGCATGAAATGCTCAGGAACAAGTACTCATTTGAGAATTGATATTCATGAACTAAATAACTCAAACAAAAGACTACTCCCTTTTTGCATTCAAAACCATCCATTTACTAATACTAGCAATTTCTGAGTCCAATTGATGTTTTCAGGTGAGGCATTCTACATATTGGGGTCTATTGAATTAAAGCCATGTTTTATCAAAACAATTCTTTTGCAGCTACTTTATCATGTGAAAATATGTGATTTGCTTTGTGTTTGAGTATTGAAGCCTGCTAATCGCCGGATATTTTAGGGGATTTCAGGTCATAAGATACCCAACGGAAGCGGTACTACTTCATTATCAGATGAATCTTACTCCACCCTACCTTATACCTACCCATACTTGAGGCTATAAACCTATTTTTCCTTATCTTGACAGGAAAACCTTATCCATTAACCTTATCAGTATCAACCTCAGAAATAGAGCCTAAATACACGGCAAAGTAATGTCAGGTAAATTCCCAGGTGCAATGATGATCTAACCAGATGATAATACCAGTATTTAGTGGTGCATCAAATAAAAAACTGCCAATAACCTATAACAGAGTCTGATGTACGAGTTTGATGTATGAGACAAAGCATGAGTAAATCTATAATTGGCCAACATGTTATTGTTTATAGTACATCCCAAGCTGTCAAAGAAGAAACACTAGCTTACCTTTCCAAAGCTGCCTTTGCCAAGCAAGTTTCCCTTTTTCCACTTGATCACGCAGGCACACTGCTGTTCCACGTTAAGGCTTGTGGTATATTCCTCCGAGTCTGAAGCCCTGCGGCTGTTTGTCTGACTGGAATTTGAGCTACTGGCAGTGGTTAGCCCTGTATTAATAGTCATTGCAGACACCACCTGGCGCCTCTGCTGAATGTTGTGAGGTTTATTCCGTAGCACTGGATTAACTTCATTTTTACAGCTGTCACTTCTGGTCATGGAAGATGGTGACATTGGTCTCTGGATGGCACTTCTAGATGGCGGAGAGGGTGTGTTGGTCACTTTATGGTCAGTTAGAATAGATGGTTGGTTACCACCTCCTACACGAGACCTTGGAGATGATTTTTTATCCAATGAATTGTCATGAATAGTGATTGATTTATCACTATTGTTTCTGTGTATTTTCGGTTCATTCACAGTCCAACTACCTTTCCTAATGAAATCAGCTGGTACAGGAGCACCGCGCCTTTGACTGTCTGATCTATCCCTTACGACAATGCTGCCATTGCTTCCCTGACGGGTGTGTCCTCTCTTCACAAGGTCAGAGCTATTGGTCCTCATGTGGCCCCGCAGTATCTGTTGCTCAAGACTGACATTGCCCGCTTTCTCACCTCCGCTGCCTTGTGAAGTGTACGACCTATCCATCGATCCTTTGCCGCTGTCTTCCTGGGCTAAAAGGTCTGACTGAAGGAGCTTGTAGCTGGATGATCTGCTGGTGGGCTGTGGTGGTTCAGCGGTGTCATTGTGAGTTTGTGTATACTGATACTGATGGTCGGTGATACTATTAGCCTTTTGCAGCTGTGGGTTCTGCTTACTAGTATATGGCGTCTGTTCATTGTACACAGTGTTGTACAAGCTGTTACCTGTCGGTTTGGGAAGCACCTTGCTGCCATCTTCACTTGGCCTACTTTTACCATTTGATTTGACCGATCCTCCACTTTTCTTTCTCTGTTTGCTGCCACTTTTTGATAGTTTCCTCGTAACAGGCGTAAACTTCAAGTTGGTGAAGCTGTTTGAAGGCGAACTTTTCGTCTGTTTCTCACAACAGTTCCCCATGCTGAATGAAATGTCCACTTGCTACTCTCAACTTTCAAATATTAAACAGGGATCTAATTCGCACAACATACCTCTACAGGCAAACAACGCATTATTTTATTTAACTATAATAACTGGTATCATGCGATGGTCCATTGAGTTTCAGTATTAGGGAGGCGTGGCCTAAATGCTATTCAATATATTAGCCAATGCTTTATTAGGTAAAATTATGTACACCTCATATGACCTTTGGTTTTCCCAATTTAATATTTCACATGATCCCAGTAATGGTGTGACATACTTAACTGCGATTCTTTGCATTGGTTGTCATGGCGATCCTGTCTTCCAAGCCTACCTGTATTATTCATTCATTTGGGTAAGCCGAGGAAAACTCTCTGGTTGAGCCAGAAATGATAAAAATAATAATTTTGAAGATACCGTTACTTTTAGGAGGTTGTATCCAGAGCATAGAGCTCAACCATCAGTTGTTCAAGTTTTGGCACTGTCAACATTTATACAGCTTAGGCAGGCGAGCAGGCTAAGATAGAGTATGTTATAACAAGGAGCGACAACTGTTACTCCTTGGTTATAATAGACCACCAAATGAGAGTCTGGTCGATGTCAAGATAACATGTCATTTAGGAAGCTGTTAGATATTATTGTGCAACACACATCCCAATCCCAACAGGATTTGCACACTAGGGCACACCATGTCAATGCAAAAAGTATAATCCATTGCAATCATTATATCAAATGAATATGTGGCGTATAACGGCTTGATTTATTAGATCTAAGTAGTTGCCCACTTATTTCTTATGAGAAAATAACTTCTAGCTTAAATAACTAAACTTGATCAACATAAATAAGACGTCTTATTATGAATAGACACAGAAAATCGCATCTTTCTACACAAAGAGCGTTTCTACTGGATAATACATGTTGCTGTTTTTGAATTAGGGCCTTCAAGCAGTTTGTGTGTGTTTCTTTCCCTGGCTACAGATGGCGAATTCTTGCCTTTGTCTTCACGCTTGAAAATCATACCTAAATTTAACTTGAAAGCCATAGTCGTTTCATATCTTGGAGTTTGGTCTTTGGCTACCAAATTCATTTTAGCATGAGTTCTTAGAAATATCTCATGTATATCGTCAACCGCCTCACTCCTGATGAGCTCTTTAGCTAGAGTCGGAATGAACACATTACGCTTAGAAAATCCCCCTCCAACAGTCGATATCAGAATTGCCATGTCGCTTTTCTTCAGCGGATAAGGAGTGACCTCAGACGAAACGGGAGGAAGAGCAGATCTGGCATCGTGCAAGGAATCATCTGCAACAAAGAACAATAATGATCTTCGATGGATATTCAATAAATAAAATAATCTATAGTCCTTTAAGCAGACCAAGCGCCCATTACATTCTACTACTCTACAATCTTCCAGTCAGTCAGTCAGTCTATTGTTCAATAGAGAAGAACCAAGGAACTGATTGATTGATTTTAGTGCTATCACTTACTCTGAGGAAGACCCATCTATACGCCACTCCTGACATGAAACAGGATAAAAAGTATAAAGCTTGTTTTACGTAGATTTCTAGAAACCATAAGGCCTGCTTTTATTCGATTCGCTACAATTATCCTACCAACTTATAGATCATAATATCAGGAACGACTGCAACAAATCAATGACTAGATTTGAACTCACCCTGTTGCAGTTGGGCACCTTGGCTGCTTGCTGAACTATAAGATGTCCTGGGATGTAAATAAGGATTGGGTGTCACTGTCTTTGCTTGCTGGCAGCACTGCATAACCAAGACCTGAAATAACAAAGGAAACCAGATGTCTGATAAATGTCAACAAGTAATAGCACACTACATGGAATTTCTTCCATGCGCTTGTTTGTGATGTAGTAAGACATGACGAGAAATTTCAAGATGTTGACTGTTCACATGTGATGGAGATGTCTCTGAGTACCTGCACAGGCCCTAAGCTTGGATACTTGGCACCATGGTAAAGGCAGTATCTATAGAAATCATTTAAAAGTGGCAACCATTTTTCTCCCTTAACTCAATGATAATTGCTTCACTAGTGAACATGCCTTATCACATACATCAACTTTTATTTTATCTTGGACATGTCATGTCAGGTCGCAATTCACTGTGAACAGAATATGACAGCATAATAGAGAGGTTGTGAAATCTGTCCGGGAATGTGAATTAATACCAGAGACGACACCTTCTCTGTCCATGGAAAACATAGGAAACAGAATATTGACAGTATAATATCTTCCAATCTCTTGATCAGACCGTCAACAGAATATTCAGCTTTCATTTACAAGCAATAAAGCCAACCCAAGATTTGAGCATTGTGTGGTACGTGTGAGGGAATTCTGCGCTATCTTCGATACTGATAGAAAGTTACCTTTGGTATTCCATCGATAAGTGGAGGACTCATATAGTAAATTATATCATTGATTGGAACTCGATTCCCGTTGTCATCGCACACTGCATCTTGTTCTCCATGACTCATAATGATGACGATGAGCCCAGATATACCACCCTTGTTTTGCCTGTTCATTATTGTCTATAAGAAAAAAAACAGGCAAGAATAATTAATCCAGTAACAGTAACAGTAACAGATTATTAAAATCCCAATTGTTGAGTTTCTTTTACCCTAGTCTAAGGGCTCAGACAGCTGAAATGCAGCTAGTCTATTGGCATTACATTGTCGACCAAATATCTTACTGGTTGGGTGGTTCATTATGTAATGCCACTAACTGCATTTCAGCAGTCTGTGCAATAGAGACTATTTACTCCCAATTCCTTTTTATATCGGGATGTAACCACAGCGACTAAGTTTCATTTCAAAACACTCAAATACCTCACTGTCAGTCTATAGACACTATTTACTAGAGATATTATATTTCAGGTTTTATTAAAAGTTACAGTGAGATTAGGTTTCAACTCTCAGCTCTTGCTAAGATGTATTATATGAATATATATGCTGAATTATGCAGGTTTGGGAGACCAGGGGAGATCGGGCAGTTGATTATGGCTGAATTTATAGCTCTTTTCTGTGAAGATGTTTCCCTGTTACCTTTTGAATCTGACCAAGCATTTCAGCCCCAGAGCGGATATGTTTGATAGTCGGGACTACATTGAACTTTGGCATGATCTCCGCTATGGATATCATCTCGTCGTTTGCACCATCTCTGTTGGCGGTGCTGAACATAATGAGGACTTCAGGAGGTGTTGGCAGGAAATAATATCCCTCTTTGGAATCTTTGGTCCATTCAAGTAATCTCTTTATCTATAAATAACATGATCAACCACATACATGCTGTCACAGAACTGTCACAGAAATTCTATTTTTTAATAACCATAGTGCTTGTACCAGGAAGTATGGCCCAAACTCCCTGCTTGCACTGTCTGTTGAAGCCTCAAGGAAAAATGTTAAGCTTTATCTTCTTTTGAAGGTGTAGTAAGGGTTTTGTCGAAAAGTGCTAGTGGCAAGTGATCAGGTACCCTTCCTTATGGAAGGCAGCGTTCCACCATCAATGATTTATGCCAAGAAGAGTATTAAATTCTTTTTTACCATGTAAATCTGAAATAATTTTATCATAACTGCATAACTAAAACATGCATGCTGTGGGTAGTCTTTAAATAAACAAAATTAATACCTCTCGATCACTCGCATAGTGGTCTGGATGGAACCCATTGTGATCAGTAATTTTGAGGAGGCTGTTGCGATAACTCTTGGCGGTGAAGAGAAGCTTGGTTATCAAGTTTTTGTCTCCATCTTTCGCTGCGATGTGGAGAATCGTTTTCCCTTGTGTTCCACTAATCTTTTTCTGCAACAGATCCATTCTTCTTGTAGGCTGGGATTCCATAAGTAGGTAATTTACTGCCTCAGATACATTTTGCTGAACAAGCATATCCCAAAGTGGCTCTACAAAGAAAATAGCAGACCAATTTAGGTTTATCTGGCATTCAGAAAACCATACTATATCAACAGATTGTATTATCGTACCTACTATTTTGAGGGTCGTGGACATGGACTTGCATGTTTTGTCAATGGTTGTGAACTGGTGAAATTCACCCTTTAATCACATGAGCATGCAATAATAAGGACGATATTAAATTTATCTACCGGACTAGACATTTCAAACATCACTTAGCGTGTTTTAATGGTTGTAGCATTGGATAGATAAGCTATGTTGTTATTACATAGGAGGACGCAATTTGGATATGTATTCCACTAGCCTGTTATCTACAAGGGACTTTTTTTCATGTAGTCTTTACCTGCCATGGTGATCATGCTCAGAGTTGTATTGAATCGGTCTCTGTAGGCTGTACATTTCAGTATCTTGGCTAGAATTGGGTTTGTGGTTGTTTCCTTTAGAATTTGCAGTTCAAATGCCCACTTTTCCGCCAACTCATTTTCAGGGCCAGCGGGATCCAAAAGATTCAGCGCAGTTTTGCCTTGGTTATTAAGCTGTGTTAACAAATGCAGTTGAAGCTGGGGTGTCACGCAAGAAAGAAGTTTCTCGAAGCACTCAATACATCCAAATTTACAAGCAATGTGAAGGGAGCTGTTTCCGTCTTTATCAGATCTCACTACCAGTTGTTCCAGAAGCTGGCCTGTTGGCAAAGTTGAAAGCAATGTGGTGAGAACTTTGAGGTTTCCCCCTTCAGCCACACAGTGGAGAAGGCTTCTACCACTTTCACCAGCTGTCTTCGCTATTATAAGCCTTTCTTTAGGACCTAAGTATTTAAGAATGCTTTCGAATATAGGAGCGTTTCCTAAAGTTGCACTGCTATGCAAAGCAGTAGGATGTGTGCTGGATGGAATGCTGATGAATGCAAGACGTTCATTATGTTTAGGTAATGTTCGGCCTACAGATTCAGGTCGTGATATTGACATCAATATGATGTCTACAGCTTTCAAGTTCTGGTGTTCTACGGCAGTTTGGAGAGCAGTCAAACTTTTGTGACAAACTTGCGAAAGAATATCCATAAGGAAGTCTCTATGGAGCCTCGTAAGTATACATCGCAAACTCTCATCACATTTTGAAGCGGCGATATGGAGTACATTTCTACCCCTGTTATCACTATGCCGGATAACGGCCATCAGGTCCTCAGCCCTTTTGATGCAGTCCAGAACTGAGTTCATGTTGTTTTTGTCACCCCGTTCTGCCACTATATGTAATAGTGGGTGGTGATATTCTTTGAGTTCTTGCTCTAGATGCTTCACCAGATTACCGGAGCTGTGTAACCTACTGAGATTGCTGCACACTGCCTCCCATTCCATATCCACGGCTAACGCAGAGAGTACTAGGTTGTTGTTCCCGCCATCCACCATCGATAATCTGTAGAATTAATAGTCTTAGAGAAACTAATATTATATCTACTGTAAAATCAGAGGCGTATGAACATTCGCCGATCTTCATGATTGTATGGTACAGAGAAAATTTAGATTGGGTACCAGTTCAAAGAATTCTGCACTCACCTCTTTGACAGATCAGTGATGGTGCTGCTACTTGTTGTAAGACCCTCCAATTCAGTAGACGCCATTTTTATTTTATTTTTTCAGCCAAGTATATACTGCACTTTCAAGTAGTAGTATCATTTAACTTCCTGATGAAGCAATGTCACCTCTTGAGCATGATATTATCACCTACTTGTGTCATGGTCTATTTATCTAAGTCAATATAAATTTATAAGCTGTTCACTGTTTATCTTGCTGTACAACAAAACTAACTTGTGGCCAAAAGGGAACTAGTAAACCGTGTGACAAGGCTACTATTTACCTTTAAACTACTATCTGCTCCACGGAGGGGGCTCTCAACACGGGAAACAGGCTTTAAATAACATGTTTCCTATGTTTGTTTCTTTTATTACTCCCGTACAACCTACGAAAGGCAATAAAAACAGGGTGGAACATCCTAACTTTATTATACTACAATAGATATAATTTTGACAACACATAAGGAAAGGAGCATGTTACTTTTTTTTCAAAACCTGATGAAGTGCCTCCGGCTGAAGATCAGCATAAACCGTGATTAGTGATCAATGTCTGCACATAGTATAATGACTAAATGAGCGATAAGACATCATACCTTCACCATGACAAGAAGAGAAGCTCTGGTATTGATATTCATGTGCAGTCTCAACATTTCAGATTGCTAGGAAAGTTATGAAACTCGAAGCACTCAAGATAGTAGCAAATTTTCAATCATGACATATATGTAGAACTCGGCGTATCTTATCACACTTGTTTTTGCATAGATATAGGTGGCATCAAATATTATGATTTTCAAGACAAAAAATAGCTTATTATGATTATCGTGCATATACTACAAAATAACCCTAATTATTCAGATGTAGATAAAGCAAAATTTATATGTTTTGCAGCACGGTCCATGATGCAAAATTTAAAAGAAAAAAATAATAATTATAGTGAGATTGAAAATATTTAAAAAAGTTTAACGAGCAAATCTCACTGACATGAAAAACAAGTTTTTTTTCCTCTCCACTGGCTTAAATTCGTGTAAAAACCTAATTCGAATTTCGAAATATAGTATTGGTTCAAAAACAAAAAAATTGCTGAGTACATACGGAAGTCATAATACGTTTTATGAACATAAGTCGATGTACTAGGGTGTCACAGCTTGTCATGTACCAAAAGTATCTTACACCAATATGCAATTGTTTTAAAATCTTCTCCGTACACAATGACTAGTATTACTAGTAGGAACTACTACACATGATCTGAGAAAATCTCCAAATTATAGCACCAGTCCAATGAGTTCATTGCCATGTTAGCGTTGAACATGAGGACACAATTCGTAAAACTCCTATTACTTGTTTGCTTTAGAATTGTAACCATATGCATCCTTTATGACAGCACCTACAAGTCCATTTTCCATCGTCAGGAGTTCGTTTGTGACATCCTTAAGATCGAGTGAGCGAGCTAACTTGTATCTGATCACCACATCCTTACAGTAGGAGAGAAGACGTCTGAGGTTGTTGTTTATATGTTGAGTTCTAGCGACTTCAGATTTAATCTGAAACCTAAAGCAAATAACATGACAGGGACAAATTTAGAAAATGGACCAGGATATGATAGTGATATATGATAGATGAGTATCTGGTTCTTAGTCATTGACAAATTCTACTTGCAGCGTATAACCCCTTCAGATAAAATCATCCATCATTTTAAAAAAAAATGCGGAAACAAGTATTTCAGGAATCGCTGTCTGAAGAGCTTTCCAATGGCGTGTAACATGTCTGATTTGGTCACCATTGGCATCATAACCTTATGATCAAAATTTTTAAAAACTGCAACGAAACTAAAATATCTCTCTGTTGGTTGCATGTTATGAGTAGCTTCCTTTACCACCTCAAACAAATCATATTCTGCAAAACAAGGATCCTAAGCTAGCACACAGTAAGATTACCTCTGTATGATCTCAGTGATGAGCGAAGTATTGAGTGGTAGCGATTTCTTGTAGTCAGTCAGATATTTCATATCTCCTCGTACTAACACATTGTTACATAGAGCTGTCGCCCAGGTGCTTTTATTATACGCCTCCGATACGATGAATACCTGTCAAAAAATAATTAGTATTAATAATTCCAACTTAAATGGGGGATTTCTAACCAAGAAAAAACCCGTACTCTGTTGGGTTTTCATGGCCTGTCAGTGTCACTTGGTCAGTGTCACTTGGTCAGTGTCACATGGGGGGGGGGGGGGGAATAAATTCATGCTTGCACCAATTTTAACTAGCTGTGGAGTGAGTTAATGTAATGTTAAAGTAATGAAGCTGAGAAAACTACAACATTCATCACTTCAAGTCTGTGCTAAATGGCAAACTTGTCTTCTGCGAAAACTTTAAGGTATGCAGGATTATGGTGTATTGTAAGGCCATATGCATAAGGGTAAAAAAATTAAAACCAAACAGCGGAGGTATTTCTTAAAAGACTAGAGCAAGAACACCAGGTGATATCATTATGGTGAGTGGCCTTTAGCACTTTATCATAACCACTGTGATTAATGAATGACGGAAATTCTTCATGATTGGCATTCCTATCCTATAAACATGTCAAACAGGTGATAATCCATATCTTTTTATAAAACAATCCATCATAACAAATCGATTCTCTCCTTTTTTTATATTGCAGGAAGTTTGCAAATAGATCATAACTTCCAACAATCCAATCATCATGAAATCAGAGATTATAGCTTATATAATATAAATAGTCTCTGATGAATTACCATAATATATAATCTTTCTGACTATAAAACTGACCTCATGAAATTTGTCATGTGTTTCGATGAATGAGCGGACTTGTTGAGGCTCTAGATTGATGACAGGTATACCAGCCGATATCAGGTGAATCTGAAGGTAGACTAGTCTGGCTTGTTTGACACAATTCTGAGCATGCCTCAAACACTGGCCCTGAAATATAAGGGAATGATATCATCAGTAGTTCCTGACAGTGCAAGTTTCCTGTGCCTGTCACATGACTAGATGAATGTGTACATACCCTACTGGAGTAAATTGTACATGGATTTAAAGTTAGCAATCTGCCCAAGAATTGTGGAATTCAAGGGTCTAATATTGGTGAATTTTTATTTTTTAAATTCCTTTATATAAGCTATCACTGAGAATCTAATGCTAAGCAGATTTAATTTATTGAAACATTTTTATTTGCAATGAAAAATTCAATCATCTCTGCAATCTTTGGTATGATTACGAAAGAAATGATTTCCAAGAAAGAAATATATTCAAACAAGCCAAGAACTCAATATATTTATACCTTTTACACGATTATACCACTGCTTTGGTATAACACTCTGTTCGATAAATCAAATAAAGCTACTGATCAAACTACTGTCATTTACTGTCAAAACTTAGCATAACATCCGGTGATAGGCTCGTGTAAACAAATTCCTTATTTATTACTAAGCTAGTATATGTAGGTGGAGTCTATGTAACTACAGGAGACTTTATGCAAGGACACTATTGGAAATTTGGCATCGGCGTCTATTATAAGTGTCAAATATTCATCAAATGTGAAATATCTCAATCACATGGTCAGATTGCAAAAAACCATGATCTTACCCTTGCTATGGAATTTAAACCTCCTGGCTTCTGATTCGGTAGTTGGTGTTTAAATAATGATAGAAAAAGGTGATCACTCCTCAGCGTCCACTTGCTGGCATTAAGTGGCAGAGGATGCGCGTTTTACTGAATGTAGGGTGTGCGAAAACACGGAGTGGGCCTCTGGTAACTTTAGTTCCCTTCTGTAAGGAAGGACCTGGCTTGGTTCAGTTAGGTGCTTGGTTGCATGATGAACCAAGACCAAATTAGCAATCTGAGGAAAATTCAATGCTGCTAAATGCTAGCAAAACTGTGATTATGAATGTATCACTATCTACCCATGCTAATTTTTCTCACTGCAGTAATTGTAAATGAAAATCTCCTACTACCGCAACCTTATGTAAAATTTTTAGGCATTTATGTTGACAAAAAGCTCAGTTTTAACAAGCACATTGCTCACCTAGTCTATAAATGCAACACCCGTCTTTTTCTCATGCGTAGACTTAAATCAATCGGTCTCAATGAAATGGGTCTGAAGATTTTTTATATAACTAATATTAGATCAATTATGCTATGCGATGCCAGCGTTTTACACCTTTCTCTCTGATGGAAGCAAGGCAAGACTTGAGAATATACAGATATCAGCCTTTAGGGTTATCCTCCCTGAATTTGAGTATGAGGAGCGATATGTACCTCAGCTAAATGATTTTATTTTCTCTCTTTGTTGTAAACGTTTAAGTACCATTTTAGATGATGAATGCCACCCGTTACGTCAAAGGATTGTTTTTAACCAAACCGAAATGCTCTTCTCTCGAAATGCTTACAGATATTCAGACCAAAACGTTGCCGAACAAACAAACGACAGTCTAGCTTTTTCAACTATTTTATGACATTTTATAACAACAGCTTTATGTATAAGACCTAAACTGGGAGCTATCAACAGCATACGATTTTTATCATCTCTGTCATGATAGTGTATGTTTCATTAAATACAGTACAATACGTTAAAATACAACCGGGAGCACCAGGAAATGAAACCTGGACTTTGAAGGTAACAAGACCTTCACCATTAGGGCACCCCTAAACCCAGCAACAGGGTTAATAGAGCAAACATACTGGACTATTGTGCTCAACTGACATGCACAAAACAAGTAAGCTACCTCCATATATATCTCTGCTGCATCCGTCAAATTCTTCTGTATGTCAGTCAGCATTGAGCTCAACAGATCTGTGACAAGAATAAGAAATATGAAATGTATGAGTGAATTTTGTCAATTTAGTCAAGTTCCTTACATGAGCCGCCCCTAGTAATTTGATGAGACCAAATTTCTTCTGAAGATAAATGGCTAATTGAATTATTTATTATCTAATTTATTATTTAAATTCTTTCAAACAGAGATATACATACAATCAGGGAGGGTGATACAATAGTATATCCAGTTTGATCTTTTCCTGCATTTAGGATAGCCAGCGGCTCAAGGGGAGGAAACCCCAAGTGCAGGAAAACTGTATCCAAGGAATGAGAGGAACTCATTTGTGTATCAAAATTGATCTTTGTGTAGTACCTGAACTCCTAGCAGTGCTCAGGTTAATCTCGTTTAGTTTCTTCAGTGCTGACTCCTCCAGGAGTTGTGCTATCTCTCTATACATGGCAAAGTGTGAGGAGACCACTCTATATATGTCATTATCACCAGGACAAAACCGCCTCAGATAGTCTAACACAGCCAACCGTAACTTATTCTCCTGTGTGCAAAGTTTCATATAAGAAGATGAGAGGTCATGAGAGCACTATCTGTTTCAATAAAACGTTTTGTCGAACTAGAACTACTCCGAGATGTATTTATTCAGCGGCGATAAACACAAGTATGTGCTCAACAATAAGGTGATACAAGTAATATATGTTTGCCATGAAAGAAAGTGGTAAGTGTTCCATCAAGGAGTTACAGAGTTAGGAGTTAACTCCTTGGTTCCATATACATACATAAATACGAGCAGATCAGCATGAGCTATAGCCTATGACAATCATAATCAAGGGTTGGGCATTTTCCGAATGTATACAACTGCATTATAGGAAATCCCAGCAGAGGATTTGAGTAACGTTTAGCACAGTGATTTTACCTTAGGCATCCCTTTTCTGAAGAGAAGCTCAAATCTGTGATTCTGCTTGAGGGAGTCAAATATGTAAGTCATCTCACTGAATCTGCCGATCCCTGTCAGCATGTGAATCTGCAATGAAAACAGAGTACGTACAAAATAACCCTAAATTTCTGTTCATTCAATACCGAACCCAACTGTGCACCCATGAAGGGTTTCTGATGGATAGGAAAAATATGGTTTAGGATAATGACACTGCTACAATCTGCAATGTTTAAAATGGTTTTACGCATGATATTGACAGCGCAACTCCAAATTGTCACCATCATTTTGTTCAGAATGATTTGAATTTGACAGTAACATTTTGGCCTTTATATTGAATACTCAAAAAATTAATTGCAGTGTGGGTTTTGAAAATACAAAAAATTGACCTATAATGGTCTGAAGAACATGCCTCTAAATCAAGAATGACAAAAATAAGTATCACTGAAATCAAATAATATTTACAATGGATTATCTCACCATGAGTGTGTATGAGGATACTTCATTCATCTGAATAGCGCAGGCCCTGCATGCTCTGAGTACTGCAGATATACCCTCCATATCATAGGCACAGGTGTGAGCATCATGTGCCAGTATCAATAACTCTACCTTTACTGCCAACTCTGTGCAAAATTCAAAGCAGCTCACTGCAGTCCTACATTATGTTGTGTTTCTATTTAGTTCGAGGCCGGGGCTATTGGGGCATCACTGTTTTTATCAATTAAGGATAACCCCTATACAAATAAGGATTTATTACATCTTCCAAGCTTCTGGTAATAGTTAATGATAAAGGGGTACTAAAACATGCATTCATCTCAGGGAATTGGATTGATTTTGTACACGTCATAAAGACTGAATATATGGGAGCCCATATTAGGGAGAAACGGAGAGCAGAAAGTTTGACTTGGGTCAGCAAGCAGCAGCACTTACTCATCTCAGCCTCCGGCTCATCGATGGTCAGATTATTAGCCTGCTCCAGTAAAGCGAAGCCGAATATAGTCTGATCAGTGAATAACTGGATAAGCTGTTTGTACTCTCTGCCCACTTTGATACATTCCTCTGTAGAACCTGTCATCTGTAGATCACCTACTGTACCTGCAGGGTGGGGGAAGGAACGAGGGATGACCATTACTGGGTATGTTATATCATTACCTTTTTTCTGTTTCTTATATTGGGTTATACCAGGATTTTTTTTCTCGACAATGACCAGACAACTTCCATATTATGAAACTCAAATGTAAACTTCTAGAGCGGGACATAAAATGGAAGATGACCAGAAGACGTCAGAAAAACATTTGTACTGCTAACAAAAATAATAAAATATCAAACTATGAACTAGGGATTTCCTAGGACATTTTTACAAGTTGGAGGGTTGTTTAAGGTGCTTGTTGAGCCCAGACCATGCAATTATTGTTCAAATTTTTCAATTTCAGCTTTTTTTCTCTAGATGTTTGCTCTATTTGTAAATAAAAAAATATTTGCATTATGTATGGAACAAAAAGCGATGCAGTCAGGTATTCTGTGACCAAGCAGCCACAGACCGGAGAAGTGACCACCCAATTGGAAGGGACCCTATCTACCCCACCCACCCACCAAAGCCCAGCACGACCCCCTTATACCCTCAACCAATCATCCCAACGCCACAGAGCGTCAGTCAAACGTTCCCTAAGGACCGGGAGGCTGCACCCCTCACTCCCCAGAAGGTACCTGTTGAACGGGGCTACACTAACAGGGACCGCTCCCCTCTGCAGTTGTTGGCCCTTAAATGTAAATATTTAAAATTTGACCTTGTATTATTATAGTGGGCAAATTCGGAGATATCTCTCTTGAATTAATAGAATTTACAAATAACTAGGTAAAAGGATAGCAAAACTAACATCATTTGGATAGACATAATCTTTAATGTTTTAAAGTATGAGGAACCATGTCCTCGTTGACGGATTTTTTTATTATTTGCAGAGCAGATTTTTTGTAAAACTAAAATTTGATTGAGATGTCCCCAAAACTCCAAACCATAAATCAAACGTGGATAGAAAAATGCATAGTATAAATCAGTCATTGTTTTAGTATCAACGTAGGCTCTCACACTCTCATATTTCCTAATTCAGAATTTAAATGAATAATGGTATGTTACGAGGTGCAGTGGCCTACACAGATTCTGTGAGGATATACTGTAGGCCAAATGTTTTGACCATCTAATCTATGGATAGTCTGAGTAATAGGTACCTATATTAAATAATCATTAATTATAGTCATTTTCATAGGGAAATCCAACTGAATCCAACTTGAATTCAAGTTGTCTCCCTATTACCAATGAGGAGATAATTCTAAGTTTCATGTCAATATCATTGAAAAAACCGTATACCTAATCATAAAATCTCTTCAGTTGGATTTCCCCATGAAAATGATTATAATTAATGATTATTTAATATAGATACCAAGGGCGCGAAGTTACCTAATAACAACTCACCAATCATCTCATCATCTAGTCCGACTATCACCCTTAGAGTATTAGTAACATTACTCGCCAGGAATGATCCGATATCAGAATCACTGAGGGAACAGGTGTTTATATACTCCAGTGTTAGCTTAAACTTATCCTCAACCTTGAACAGAACCACATAAATCATCATAAGATGTGGCTTAGTTGATTCGAGAGACTCATGAGGGTTTAAATCCCCTAGCAGGATGCAGTGCAGCACTTGTGCCATTCCTTGCAAGCTGAAAGTAGGTTAGCAAAAACAAATTTTGGAATTTTTTCACCTGACGAGCGTGAAAGACTTGTTTTAATGATAAAGTGTAATAAAAGCTTTAAAATGTACAAAATTTTACAATGTTATAGATGTTGATAATTTACCTGACTGCTAAGTAGCTGTTTGAGCAAACTATACTCTGACTGCAGAATCGTCTCTTTGTATGATTGCCCGAGAGCCTGAAATATCAATATAACAAACAGGATGGGATAAACCCCTTGATAATAATATTATTAAAAAACTCCATTCGTAATCATGAAGCAATTTTAGTTGGGGAATTCTAGCAGGTCTGCTTGATACATGAGCATTGACATATCAGGCGCACACACACAAACAAACTACGAAGCAGCAGCAGAAACAGAACAGTCATATTCTATATACATGGTGAAGAATGGTTCATATCAGGTAATTTCATAAGCAAGTAAAGTCAAGCAGCGTAGTTCTCAATTTAAACATTCTTTTTCATGTATTGTAACAAAAAAAACCAGCATCAATGACTGAAATGGCAGGAATCATTACTTCTGAGCAACAAATCACAGTCAGCATGGAACAATCAACTGCACATAAAGCCATACCATTGCTATGATGTAGCAGCACACTATTTTATCACATGCGACAGCACCATGTACACATTTATAAGCTAGCTTCTCAAGTACATCCAGGCAGCTGTCAGATCTAGTGGTGACAGGCTTTGACATCGCTGCAAAGTCCTCAACTGTAAAAACAACAGTAAGTGTGGTATTTTATAACTTAGTAAAGGAGGCGTTTATAAAATCACACACCTACTACTTGAAAGGGTTAGGTTTTATCTCGGAGGTGATTTTATAAAACCTAACCATGATCATTGTGCTTACGGGGAGACGCTAAACTTTACGTTAGCCAAGTTGTGACATTAATGTTGAACCTAAAGAAGAAGGAAGGAGCTATAACCCTCTAAATTCTTTCCCTATCTTTAACTTAGCTTTTCTGGTCGACTCACTGTTATAATGAGAGGTTAACTTAAACTTTGCATAGTGGAACCCAAGATTACTTGATTCGAACCTACAATTTTCCTCCTACAATCTCACGAGCCACATATTCATGGTGATAAGAGCACAATCCAATAAAAAGTGCACCCCATAGTACTAAAAAAAATTTATTATCAAGTCTATATATGGTGTACCCCTTTTACTCCTAGGTTCCACCATACATATAAAATAATAATAATGAGTCACACTCACCACTAGACAACGCTAGCAGGTACCCCTGACTGACACTACTGGATCTACGCTTCTTCACCTCACCCTCTCCTATCATAGCCTTGACCCGTAGATCCAGCTGCTCATGACGTAAACTCTTCATAGCAAGTCCAATGCAAACCTGAATGATGGCAAAAATGAACAATTTTCTCCATTCCAGGGATGAAACCAGATAACAAAGTTTGTGAGGAGGGCATTCTAACATATGGCTTACATGTTTGTTACCTGTAAAACTCTAGCGCAATTCAATTGAATGAGAGAATGTTGACAAATAAGGTATTTGTCACATGGCACAAGCACCACCGACGCATATGGGTACAACTGTTTTATTCAAACCATCAATATATACAATACATAATTTATTGAAGACCATTTATATTTCTTGTGTAGCATGTTTATAGGTGGGACATACCAGAATCACGACTAGATCTAGTGTTGAGCAGCCATATTCTACACTCAGCTGACAGGCCTCATCTATCTTAAAGTCATCCAGTAATTCACCGATCAAATCGCTGACGGCTCCACGCATCTGTTAAGACGAAATTACAACAGTTAAAAAAAAGCCATCCGAACAAAAATTAAGACTTCTTAAGTTTATCCTTTTCTCTTGAATATGCAAGTGTCTGTCATAGACTTGATAATAATGACTATTATCATCATGTCGATGGAGCCTACTGTACCGTTTAACTGCCCAAATATATGTAAGTTTGTCAAACAATTTTAAATTTGTTATCTCATTTGACAAAATATCCATGCGTGGTCAGAATTTCCTCCATTTAAACTAATTTTTATCTACCTGAGTATGTCTGTGCGCAAAGGATATAAAAATCATTCATCGAAAATTAGAAACTGAAATTTTTCAATGAAACTGATACCATGAATGTTAGTCTTAATGCCCAGACCACCCGTTAATGGTCCCTAAAGGCGCGATCATGAACACCACTAAGGGCTGGCTGGCTATGGTACCAGTTAGTGGCATAGCATTATCAATCACTCATGGGATCGTGTTGACTGTGTTAGGAGTTAATCACACTGTCAGTCAAGGGAGGCAACTCTTCAAGTACATTTTACATACATATGTACATAAGTACATTGCTATAAATTTTAATCAAACATGAGGAAGATGTCCTGACCTTTGATTGCTGACTTTTACTCTTAAAGTTCAGTAGATCCTCATACTTGTAGTCCAGCAGCAGGAACTGAGTTTTATCGATGGATACGGAAACTTTAGGCCTCTGTGGATAGGCTGAGGCTTGGACGCTGTGGGGTTCGTAACCTTTCTGTGACTGGAAACAAATATATGGGGATTGTTACTGTGTCAGCTAAGGAGAGTCTTATGCTGTCTCATGTCATTTAAAAGAAGATGAATCGCTCATACTTTAACTGTATATAAAGGCCTTCTGCATATTTTCTAGACGGAGTTTCCCGTCAGAATATTAGATCAGATTTTTCTTTGATATAAGCTATCATTGGGAGCAAAAAAAAATTGCATCCTGTGACAAAGTCACAAAACGAAGATTTTTGATTGCAGCCAATCATACATTGTGCATGTAATCTGGCAGGAAAGTCTGACGGAGAAATCTGTCCAAAAAGTCAGTGTAAATGTGCTTTCACATAGATAAACTGTAGCACTGAATTTCTTCGCTGTTTTACTCATGCAGAGTCATGTGTGTCATATAAATCATTTTGGCTAAAATTCAAACTCTGTCAATAGTAGCATTTTGTGTGGGCATTGTAAAACCAGTGAGAAATTTTCGTTGAACAGATTATTGCTTATGGACACTATTCAATAAACATATGCTATTACTGGAAACAGGAATTTACACAGGGGTGGAAATTCCAACGCATTTGTGGAAACAGGAATTAACGCGGGATGGGAATTCCATAGCCTTTGTGCTTATAGCTTACATGGATTAGTTTCAGTTTGGCAGTTTTCAGCTTCAGCAGCACAAAATCTACCCTGCTATTGATTAAGCGAAACTTCTATACTACATGACTCATCAGACTTGAGGTGCTTTGCTGCACTGTCACTGTCAGTTTACAGGTGTTACATGTTGGTAGAAGTTCTTTAAAACTTTGTGTCTAAGAAAGTGACACTCTTTGGACAAAAGATAGACAAGATTTGACAAAGTGACACACTCAGCATATCATGGTCTACGTTTCGGACACTCAGTCCTTCATTCACTAGCCTGTGTGAAGAAGAGTTCATCTTTGTGTTATTGCTGTTTGCATGAAGAGACTACTGGCTACTAAGGAACAGGTGAGCACCTCCGATAGATGTTTAAACTTCCTGAAGGACAATTGCATGCTGGTAAGTCCTAGGAATCGGAGTTGTGGGCCAACTTGTCCAATGGTGATAAGCTGAAGTCATTTCCAAATCTTTCACTGCATGATGAAATTGGAACTTTGTCAGCAAGGGACAAGGGTTTCAAGTATTATGTCCACTCATATTGCAAGTTTGCTGGTTTCTATAAAAGGCGGCATAAAGCTCTGGTTATCTGTAATCACTATATCAAAAATACTCCCGATCAAATAGAGTGGCAACTTGATTCTTATCAGATCATGCTTGCATGTGAGTGGCATCTACTATTCTCTGAGGATGTGGCATCATTGGCAGTGGCTGAGTGAATTCACATTCAGAAAGTGAAGACTGCATTACTAGACCAGTCTTTCTGAATGTTTCTGGTCTTATTGTCGTGATGTGATATGTGGTTGTTTGCATGCCCAAATTAGAAGCAGAAACCCGACTCCCTGCTCACAGTGACGCTAGAAATCAATCTCTCAGTGGCTTTCTTAGTTTTGTCTGTTGCATGTCATGCATGTATTTTTCATTTTTCAGGAGAATTGTTAGATTTGCAGCCTGTAGTGTCAGGCTGTCCCGCATTATACAGGCTTCTATACAAAAGCGGATGGGTGTAGGGGACTCACAGGTAGTGATATAACCCTTACTTAAGTGTTTTAGCTGTCTTGTTAGGGACCGAGCTCTCTACTACTGGCCCTAATAACTTGAGCAGTAGAGATTGTGTGTCTTTTGTATGTAGCAATCGCAAAGGCAATAAAAAGAGAACTTGTGAATGATGTTGGTCAGCAGAGAAAGCATCAAACTTTTTGTATAATATACTTGAGCTTCTTTGGTACATGCTTGATATCCATGTATACAGCGTAAGAAGTAGAAAATATGAGGTGGGGGATGCCAACCAGGCTGGGGTCCAGGGGGCCGCCTAGGACAGTTTTAGCGATATTTTGGAAAACTCAATTGATGTGCTCACCGGCTAGCAGTAACCTGGGTTACGATATATAGGGGGGATGCATCCCCTAGACTAGACCGAGGAGGTAGGGGGACACCATCCCCTTGTATCCCCCCCTAAATTCTAACACTGCATGTATGGTTTATGTGCTCTTTTTACCTTGGTAGCTTGCAGCAATGGATGATTTAGGAGATAACTACAGGGTAGTGAAGTACCTAAACGAAGGGGGATTCGGTAAAGCTTATCTCTGTGAGGATAAGAGAACGAAAGAAAACTGTGTGGTCAAGGTGAGTGGGATTCATCAAAGCTTAACTGCTTTAGTTAGGATAGTGATAATCAGCTGTTATTCTACTTTTGGTGGCTATCAAATTTGACAATTATTCAATGACGTGACTGGAATTTCCAGGATGATAAAGTTACTGTGCCGATATAATGGTTTTTATAAGGAGCTGCTCGCTAAAACTACATTATGTCCTATTCAATAATCATATTATGTGGGACAATTGCATTTATTTTGTTGGGACGTCATGAGCTGAGAGGTGATTGGTTAAAAAATGAAATTTACCCAGCATCTAACATCTCAATTTGTTCGAATCTAGAGGCAGCCAGCCTCTCTAAAGAAAGTTTCAGGCGTAACGTTTTCATCGGAATAAATTAACTCCTGTTTGTTTTATTTTTGTACCCAAGGTCCTATGTGTATTTTAGTGTACTATCATCATGTCAATAAGCGTTTGTATGTGAGGGTTCCGTATGAAATTCTAGCCTTACAGAGTTTGTCTAGTATTAGCAGATATGGCAAGTCAAGTGCCGGCTAAGATGGAATTTTTTCTTGATTAGACAATGAATATGCGGGCAGCATCTGACACTACAAAGAGACAAGCGGAGAAAGAAGTCCAGATACTTAGTCAGCTCGATCACGCTAATATAGTCAAATACAGAGAGTCATTCGAGGGTATGTCAATGTGTGTAACTCTAGATGAGCGAAGTTAGCCTTGTCCCGAGGCCAAGTTTTTTGTTTTGGGGGCAGAAAAATGTAGCCGCTTGACAAGGGTGGAGTGAAGTTTTTGCAAGAGTAAAATTTGCCTTTTGGTCACACTTGACAAAAATTTAATATGAATGTAAGAAAACATACTCAAATTTGAAACTTTACTTTGAAAGAATGATTACTAAGGCTACTACTATTACGTCATTCAGGTCATAATTAATTGATATTTATTTAAATTAATCCAGATGCGGATAATTTCTGTATAGCGATGGACTTCTGTGAGGGAGGAGATTTGTTAGACAAGATGGTAAAGCAGGGAGGCAATCACTTCACAGAAAAACAGGTAAGCTTACTAATATTCAAAATTAAACCAAATTATAATATCACTTCAAAGCGGAGATATATCCATGACGATATGCTAGAGAGTGTTGATCTTAAAATTTATCCTGAAGTCTGGAAAGAGATTATCTTCTTACAAAACAGTTTGCGACATTGTTTTCAGCATAACACTCTTCAGATAAACCATTCTTTGCTCACTCCACAAATTCCAACAGCTCACTGGTCAATTTTCATGAATTTAATACTCACACAAACGAAACACACATAATGCTGAAAACGATTCCCATCCATAAGCAGACACTGACGACAAACATATTTATTATCTCAGTTTTTAACATCGTTTTATTTCAGCTAATGTCATGGTTTGTGGAGCTTTGTGAGGCGATCAAATATTTACACAGCAGAGGGGTCGTTCACAGGGATTTAAAACCTCAGAATGTTTTCCTTACAAGAGACAACAGCGTACGACTGGGTGACTTTGGAGTGTCCGCAGTTCTAACATTGTAAGGACCCATCTTTTTGGCCATGAAGTGAACAGAGGGACAAACATCTGTCCACTGTTTTCAAGATCACAGTGTATACAGGATATTATTCCAGGTTATGAACTTTGCTTTACGTAAGCTGAGCGATTCGCAGTTACCATTTTGCCAGTCAACCGAAATAGATTGATACTCAAACCACAACAATAAATATTACTACGTAAGCTGATCTATTCATTCTAGCCCTATCCCGCTGGGGATGTGGGAGGGATGGATCGCTGCTGTCCCATGGTTTTCACTTGGATATAGCTGATTGTCTTTATATGTTTATTTTTTATATTCAGTACCGCCGCCTACCTCCAAACCAAAGCAGGAACAATGGCCTACTCCGCTCCAGAAATGTGTGAATGTGAGAATTATACAGCTAAAACAGACATCTGGTCACTTGGTGTAACATTCTACCAGCTTGCAATGTTCAGACTACCTGTAAGTTAAGGATGTTAAATAAGGGGGCCTCATGCGATGTACTCGTAGTAATAAGTAGGCTCTCAGTATTTGCTACCTTTCTGATAAATGATACCAAATATTGGAGGTGCAACTATAGCTTTAGACAATAAAATGAATTTGTTTGAAACTGAATATGTTGCAGAACTGTTAAGAGAGACCAAAGATCTGCTCAAAGGGTTGACAAACTCGATAGCTCAACTGACTTTTAAAGACTACGCCAAAACCAATGCATGTTATAGTCAGGCAGCTAATTATGATATAGTTATGTCAGATTTGCATGGTAAAAAATGCAATGCTCTACTTTGCATGAGTTATTGATGGTGGAAAGAGTGCCTCCCAAAACGGGAGGTAACTCTCATTCTCTGCATTATGATGTCACTATGAACAGGATGTGCAATACAAGAAACAAGCACTTCCTGTTCATAGTGACATCATAATACAGGGAATGCTAGAACGACGTATGTGTATGTTTGCTATGCTATAGTTTGACGCTAGAGTACCAATAAGGATGGTGAATCTGATAGTCTCCGGTAGATATGATCCAGTGACAGGATACAAGGATATCCCAAAGATTGTGGACAAGCTACTGACACTTGAACCGAGGTAGGTCAGTGCAAGGATTTAGACTACTCGTACAGTGTGCTCATGACAAAGGATTGTGTAGCAATGACGGAAATGCTTTAGAGAGATTCCCAAAGACCAATACATGTTATAGTCAGGCAAAAAAATTCAATGCGCTTCTTCGTATGAATTATGATGGTGGAAAAAGTGCCTCCAATAAGGGAAGGTAACTTTCATTCTCCGCATTATGATGTCACGATGAACAGGATGTTTGATACATAATAATTGATCAGTTACTACTTCTTGTTGGATTTCAGAGACCGACCATCTATAACACAAGTTCTAGAACTTGCTGAAGTCAAGAAGTATGCAGACCCGTCTAGCAGACTGATGAACATCTACGGATTCAGAGTCAACAGTCAGTGAAATATATTCTTTTGAGAGTATTCTCGTTATGGTCCTTGTGTGACAATCATCAAACAGAACAACCTTTGAACTTATTTCAATGCCACTTTCATTCTTATGGCTTATATCTATCCCACGCAAGTCTACTTTTAAAGACTATTAAGGTAGGGTGAGGAATTCTCTCCTCAGTTCCATGTTCTTTGTATGTTACAGGCAACGGCCAGCTCTGCGATCAAGCAGGAAACAGATTTGCATTCAACATTTACCGTAGTCAACTGGATAACACTCAACGATATGAAGGCATTGCAGCAGTAAGTTCAAATATATAGAAATTGGTATTATGAATATATATCAGTGTATTATATTTTAGATTGATGCATGTCAATCAATGAAACAAAATTGATGACTTATCACTTATTGCTAATCAAACTGGTGTGCCCTTATAAAAAATCACTAACGATGGATCCACGATCAGTGAGATTTCAGAATATCTTTAACATATCCTTAACATACATTCACTTGTTCATAGCCTGACGTTTTTTCTCTCTCTAGGCACTGGAGGAGTACTTATACAAACAGATGGAAGACCTTGGCTTGAGAAAACTACCAGTACCTGTTGGTGTATGTTCTATTCATTTTTTTTATACATAATATAAAAGTAATTAACGCCCTCATTTATTGTAACTGAGTTATTGCTGTCAAAGTAGAAACCATAGAGTTATTATATAATAACTCTATGGTAGAAACACTGGTTATGGACTGTCCGAAGCTAAATACAGCAGCAGTCATGTGGTGTCATCTGTGACCACCAATTTTGGGAAGCCTGTGATTCTGTGAAGATGGATTGCCATTTAATGCAAACCGGTCACAAGGATAACTCCAAATACATGCAACTCCAAATGCATGCGACTTTATACAGATTCACAAGATTAAATATAAAACAGTCTAGAAGGCTGGCCAGGCAACACCATTAAAACTTTCATATATTTTTGATACAATGTCTTTAGTCTTTATTTATTTCCACAGGGAAGTACCAATCCTGACTATGATAACCAAGGTACATTCATATTTGCCTCATCCAACTGGTCAACTTGTAAGAAACTGATGATTCTGATACACGGAAGTGGCCGTGTCAAGGCTGGACAGTGGACCCGCAGGTATAATGTGATATAGTCTGTCTTGATAAGCTTTGTGGGAGGGGGAGGGGGGCCGGGGGAAACAAAGCTTGCCAACACTTGCTTTTTAACTGTCAGGAAATTGATACTGAGATTCCTATTGAAGATAAGGTCATTACCTAGCCAGGGTTCCCATACGGCAGTACGTATTCACTATTAAATTACTTGGAGTTACCTTTCCCAGTTTATTTATGTTATCATACCATGGAACTTACTAGGAATCCCAGAGTGTTGCATTGTGGGAACTCATTACTGAGAGCTACCTTGTGCTGACTTGAGCTACCTTGAGCTGATCTTGTGCTCCCAGATACAATAATCATATTCATAATTTTTGTGATATAGATTAATGATCAACAACTCGTTGGATGAGGGAACACAGCTCCCGTACATCAGAAAGGCCCTCAATGTGGGATATGGGGTTGTGGTACTCAATACAAATGACAACAAAGCGGTGGAGGTAAGCGTTGCTCACTTTATTTACGGCAACACTCCGATCAAATGATGCTTCTTGGTGCATGAGCTAGCTTTCTTTTCAACAAAAATCTATGCATACACTGATGTATATTCATATCAATGTTTCCATACCAACATATATCAACTATCTAGGATGTAACTTATGTTATAGGGTTGTGAAAGTCCAAAGCATCATGGAATCTATGTTTGGGGAAAGTATATCAACAATGCAAGCGCCACACATATCGCTATAAAAGCTCACAGCGCAGGAGGAAGTGTCACCAGAGCTGTCATGGCCAAATATCCGGCAGCATTCAAGAATAGAGTGTTCGCTAATGCCTTCACTGGAGTAGATGGAGCCAGCTACAGCGAATCCATGGTTGATTATGCAAAGAAGGTAAGTGAAAAGATTGCGCCCTCTGCCCCTATGTGTATGTCAATATGACTGTTTTGTCCCAGAACCATAAGCTTTGCACATACTCACTCTATTAATTGAAAGCAAAAGTTAGCAACAGTTAGATGCACACAACTCCTGAAAATATCTGCGTAGTACAGCTCAAAGAGATTCTAATCTCTTGCTGGAGATGCACAACTACGCTTAGTGAAATTTTATCGTAAAAGACGGGATTTTTAAAACAAGGAGTTTCCGTATTTAGCACATGGTTTGTTCCAATTGCAAGATATTGTTTTGTATGACACAGCTTTATCTTATTAAAGGTAACCCGTAATTGGGTGACAAGTGATAAGCCTGTTGGCACTGCCATGCAGGTGTCACGATGTGTCTGTGAGTGCGTGTCGGCTGGTACTACGACACATGAGGAGACCCCCCACAAAGCTTTCCATCAAGTGTTCAACTTCATAGAGAAGAGATTCCAAGACACAACACCTGGTAACCCATAGAGGGCAAATTAAATGCCCCCTCTCGTATCCTATAGCCAGGCTAAAATGCTGTGATTATGTCGTTATCAATATATATGCATAGTTTTTTCATTTAAATTTCTTTTATTGATGTGTTTTATGAGTTTGCAATTGGTAAATTAACTGAGACTAACTTTTCAATTATTTATTCCGTCAGATTTGAAACCATTTGTGATATCCTTTCTAGATCAGCAGAGTCTAACAGTTTTGGGAATTATTGAGTGCTCCTATTTACAAACATAATAAGTAAACACTTTTTTTTATAATTTTGTAGCATTACATTTATCCTTTGTAGGACTCTAACCTTTTAATATAGATATATTTAGATATATATATATATATATGTTTATGCTTTGTTGTTTGCGGACAATATTTTTCATATTTCAAAGCACAGCCATCCCTATTGAAAGCAATGCATACTTTTAATGTAGCCTGCTGAGTTGGAAGGTAATGGTATGCCACAATATAAATAAAAGTTAAATTTCATGGTTGTCATGGTTGAATGATACAAGGGTAGGTTTGCTGGAATCGCTGCATTTATTGCACCAATTACCAGTGATGGACAATAGTAACGATGTGTTTTGGCTCGTTGCTGAATTTCTATGTTGTGACATTACGTCATGGTGGGTAGTTGTTTTTTGTGTAATTGATGATATAGACTCAGTAACCCATAGACAAATCACAAAACTGTGTGTGCTTTGTCTATGCAGTAACCTCAGAAAAACTATTATGACGAAGCATGACCTAAAGTCCATGGTATAGGCAGATGGAACTAACGAAAGGCATACCTGGAGCTCAAGAAGATGGTTGATCCTACTTTCCCACACAAGTTTCTGGAGCCGTTTGATATCTCCTGTCTCATGTGCAGAGGAATGCTGTTTTATCCACGTCAGAGCGTAGAGGGAGAGAGTTATCTTATCTTCTAAACCAGTACTCAGTCCTGCCTGCGACTGAAAATATCAACCATTGCAAAATTTAACAATAAATGTGGTTGTATGTGGCCTCTAAGAATCTGGAACAATTTACAACATGCCAAAACCCTAGACCTGAACACAAAAAAGGCCCTGAAAATGAAGGGTCTGGATGTTGTAGTTTATCAAAATCAGCGGCAATTTTGTCACACATGGTACATATAGACCATTGAATTTACTTGACTATGTTTTCCCAGTTTAAGATACTATAGTCTGCAGATCAACTAATTGTAACATAAGGAGGACAATGGTTGACAAAGGTGACGAGTATCACAACTTACCTCAAAGAATGCAGAACATTTTTTGGCGTCCAGATCTAAAGAGACACACTTATCATTGCACTTAGCCCAGAACTCGGAATGATTTGTATTCTTATGCCAACTTGTGTTATATTTCGCCTGCTCTGTATCACTCAATAACTGTAACAATAAACACAATGGAAACTATGACACCTCGTGACCACAAAAATGAGGATACTATATCTGTAAAATTCCGGCATAGATTGTGTTTCCATTCCAGATAATATGTCAAGCAACTCGGTTCATCTTGTAAGAGTTGCCAAAAACATCCATACTATAAAGGAATAAAAGGTTTAAGCAAAAGAAAAGTTTCTAAACAATCAGCAATGGTCTCTTACCTCTTGAACCGATACTAGTCCCGTATCCAGGCCACAGGCGACACATAGTTCTCGGGCTATCCCGAACTCTTTCTTTGACTGGAGTGTCTGTATGACGCTCTTCGCCTCATCCAGACAGTGAGGAGATATAAGCCTTGATCTGTCTATACCTTCAAGTCTCTGTTCATACACTACATTATATACCTGGTGTGCATGGCCAAAGTTGATGTCTGAAAATACATATGAAACACACATGAGCAGGCAATGGTAGTTTGACCATGCAAGAGAGATTCAAATGTTTGTCTTTGGTGGACGAGTGCTTTTGAAAAAGTAGTGTATGTTTACAGAGAAGGCTGCACAAATTTTTGAACTTATTGCTTCTTGGTCCTGACCACATCGAGGTAAGTATCGGCCTGGATCATCTGTAAATACATACTACTACAACTAATGTACATATATATACATTTTTTATTTGCATCCATCATCATGTGAAGGTGTCTCCCTGACATGCAAAATAGAAACAAAGAAAATGTGACAGATGACTGGAGCTTACTCTGATGTTTGAACACAGTGAAGAGACTAGCATTGTCCAGTAGATTGAGGAATCTCTTACACAGGAAACTATCAAACCAAGGTAGACAGGTCTGCATGATGTGAAGTGAGGCGGAGCTTAGCTCTTCTGGTGAAAAGTTTTCTCCTCCTGTCCTTGTCTGCTTAGATTGTCTAAACAGCTGTAAAACATTGAAAATACTACTAAAACCCTGTGGAATTTTTCATCATTTACAACTTTCGACACTCCAAACAGTTATTGTGGCTCATGTAGGGGCAACTCCAAATACTTGCAACAAGCTATTTTTTTATCCTCATAACTGAGATAATAAGTAGAAGGCTTGAATAGACAGAGTGTCTCAAAAACAGGTGTCGTCATTGGGTTTGCTCCTAAAAATATAAATACTTATTCATATTATGTTTATGGGTTTATTATACTGACATACATATAACATTCCAAAAATCAACGATTTTTCAACTGGCCAGATTTCAAGGTAATAAACACATTTTGATAAAATTCATCTAAAACATTTCTTATTTTTACCAAGTTCATCGTCTCCTTGAAACAGGTGAGCTTCTTTGAGACACCGATGAAATCTTGCTTCTGTACCAGCGCTATAGCGTCTATCAGTAGAATCAATGGGCAATTCTACAAACGGAGAAATATCACATTGGTAATTTATTCACTATATTCACACAGGTTTTACACATAAAAACTGATACTACTCTAGATTTTCAAGCATAAGGTAGAGACATGGGGGTCAGCCAATATATAGAAAGTTGATATTTGCTGACCCCCGTGTCTCTACCATAAGACAGTGGCTCAGTGGTTAGAGCGCCGGTCTTCACCATGCAAGTGTTGAAGGTCTTGGGTTCAAATCCCACTGCAGTTCACTGACTACTGGGACTTATTGACCCCCAGGTGTGCTCCGACCTGCCTACAAACTTAGAGCGATATGGCGCAGATATTGCAGCCTCGCCCTTAAGGCAACCACTATCTTGCCGCCCATTCTTCAGAATGTGGTGTGTGACTGACCCTTGCAATTTTAACCAACATTTATTTCAACAGCAGGAGATGTATCTTAGTTAGCCGCCGAGTTAAATCCGATTCACGAATAAGCATAACTGTGTGAGAATAATAGAGAATGCAAGAAACTATTTAATTTACCTTCAGAAATATATGAAGTGCGGTCCTTAGCAGATAATACTTCTGATGATTTGCCATCATCTGGATGACCTCAGCATGAGTGTTTTTACTGTGATAGTGTCCTGTATCCATATCTATACACTCTCTACCCAATCTGCTACTGTCAGGCAACCAGGCTATCAAATATGAGCTCAGGCACTCCAAGGCATCGCTCTCCTGTACAAAAAATATACATCAGATCAGAACCACAATGACAACTAGAATTGAAATTGACTTCGTATAACAAGTTGAATAAAATTAATCCTTTTTTATTTGGGATTTCCTTTCCATAGGCTAGGCATTATTTTTGTTTGTGCCCAGTCTAATCAAGGAGGTAACTCTTTGGTCTAATACGTCCAAGTGACTTGATGGGCAAAGAAAATTTATATGTATAATGTATTTTGCCTTGAAACCGACTAATGAAATCCCTCTCCTTTGAACGTAAACCCTACTGTTATAGTTTCTTAGCATAGTTTTGGGTTTCAGTTTACTTTTCTCCGTAGATTGGCAAAGCTTCCTACCTTGTGACATGCTGCCAGCACAGCTAACACTGGATTTTCTAGTAGTACAGCGTATATATTGAGCTGTCTCCATGATCCCGGGTGGTTATTTGTCATGAAGAGTACAGCAAATATATCGTTGGGTACATGCTCCAGTGGTATACCACCTACACCAACATCTACTGGTTAAACTCAATATACAAATATTATGAAGATCCCTAGACATAATTATGATATAAAACACGGATAAAACTAATTTCTGGGTCTGGGTCTGAAATATTGTTCTAGTCTTGCAATTTTTTACTTTACACCAACCAGGATCTTTTGCAGTCTGCAATGCAACGCCCGTCAGTAATCATACAAGCGCTACTTATTTTACAAATGTGCCTCATGCCGTAAAACAAAAAACTCACATCTCATCTAGTATTTTAAGACATATTTTGATTCTAAACTTTTATTGCTGTGGCTTCGAGAGATTTGATATTATCATACTTTATAAGATGTGTACCTGAGAAATTTGAGTTTGTTGAGGTGGAAGGTTTAGTACTTGATTGTCTCTCTACAAGCAGTTGCTTTTCCTTTAGATTTTTCCTAGTTTCATCCTCACTGCTTGAAACCAACACTTGACTGTCTTCTACGAAAAATGAAACCTTGTTTTCTGCTGGCCAATAATTATTATCATTTCAAATATAAAAGTCTCAAAGAAGTGATGTTAGGGGTTTGCCATCATTCTGCCTGCGTGATAGTCTTGTGATATAGACTATCTTTGCAGCACAGCGATGGTGACGCTGTATTCCATCAAGAAAGGCAACTCCCAGAGTTCAAGGTTTTGAGATACCAAAACCAGTTTTCACTTGGTGTCCAAATATATCCAAATTTTTGGTTATGATTGTTTTCTTATTCAAGCTACTCAGTCTAGGTGAGTTAACTCAGGCCCTATGCTACAGAGACAAACCTTTGCCTCAACGGTTTGTATGTACATACACATAGTGGTTTGCCGTAGCGAAACAAAAGAACCAGCGCTGTGAATCGAATTAACTTACTTGCGTTTCTTGGGTTTATTCCAAGACCCATCTTGAAGTAGATTTGTTCCCTCTTGCTTTGCTGTCTGGACTCCTGGGTTTGTGCTTGAGCAGCATTAGCGCTATTAGTCGAATCGAGTACACACTGTAGGTGCTCCCGGATACTGTCATCAGCATATGTATTTACCATTGACAATAACTAAATAGAAAGTTCACTCATATAATGGCATGCGGGTTTGCATATTCAGTTTTTAAACGAAAGTTGGTCAATGGAGTCCTTGGATGGATACCTCGGTACATAATATATTGTTTAAATATATATATATATATATATATACTGTATATTATTAGTGAGCATCAATGAACAGGAGTTGCTGCATATCTATGTCATGTTGCTATGGTAGGTTGAGGGGAAGTTATTCTTACTGATGGTAGCAATCAACTATTATTTAGAGTGATACATTATGATATGGACGTTGCAGAAGTCAAGTAGATGACTTATCAGGGCAGCTGAACACTCCTTGATTAAAATTGATAGAATTCAGATGTCTTGTCACACGCCACATCCTGAAGCATGGGCGGCAAAATTCGTTGCCTTAGTGTCGAGGCCGTAATATCTGCGCCAGGTTGCTCTCTGTGTGCCGGCAGGACAGAGCACACCGGGGGCCAACCAAACCACAGTAGACGATGGTGCAGGCAAACATTGTGGATGAACACTGATAGAGGCAGTACATTATTCATTTACAACTTAGCAACCAATCTTACTGGGCTAATGAGTTCTACATTACTGAAATAACCCTCAAAATGTGAGAAAATATAGTGAAAAGTGATAAGACTAAGCAATATGTATACAATCTTACTTGAATTCTCTCATAGTTGAATATCTGAGCGTACACCAAGAAAGAGAGCCAATTATTCTCTTTGGAGCAGCATTCTAAGAATTTTGTAGGAAGCGGTAGGTTATAGTGTCTACTATAGTCTATAGCTGTTCTCCATTTCATCCCGGCCTCCAAACTTGTACTGGAAACAAAAATCTCTTACTTTGTATCTTCACAATTTTTAATACATATATCTAGCAGGTCATTCAATGATAACTATACTCCTTCTGTGCTACTGTGCTTTTGTCGGATTCATACCTTGTCTACTGACCACCTACCACCTATCTAACAGGCTCGAGAAATATTTGTGATGTTTTCGATTCAAATGTCCCTGGTTATTTTGGCAGGCAAACTTCAAGATGAAATCAATGGTTTCTATTTAACCAAGGAGTAGCACCTTGCTATAACCTCAGTAAGGAGCTCCATACACACATAGATAGTATTTATATGTTTATGGTGACATCCTAATTTAAATTCCCACGTATCAAGATTCCATATAGCTAGTATTGGAAGACAAATCAAAATCACTCATGACATAAGTATGAATTCAAATTATATACGGAGTGATGATAAGTACAATCAGATTTATTCATCAATTTGTTAGAAACCTCACTGAAAATTGTGAAGTTGTCTTACCATTAACTCAGAGACTATAAATTTGTGATAAAAAGAGAAGCCATTCGACTCTGAGCTCGAGTTTCCACTGACACATCTCGGCAGCTGAACATAATAGGGACGTGTACTGGTTAGTTATTTGTACATACCTGGGAGTTTCCTGATTGTCTAAGCAAGCTTCTGTAGCTTCAACAAGATCATCGTATACGATTCTTATCGTTTTCTTTCTGCTGAAAATCAGTGGTAATATCATCGACTCTACAAAAATATCGTATTAATAAAAACAAAATGTCATTAGATTATTTAAAACTTGGAGCTCAGCCCAGTATTTACCATCTATTATATCAATTATTACGCTACAGTCATTGAAATAATAAATACGTATGTGATTGAGAACACATATGGAGGACCAGTTGAGGATGACTCACATCAAATTAAAACCAAACAGTCAATGAAATCGTTCCTGCGCCTCACCTATTTCATAATGTATAACCTTAGTATCAGCAGCTCTTGGCTGTAGTGCCCTGCCTCTGTGTATTATCTGAGCTGTGTTCACCAGGAGGCGGAGTTTATCAGTCTCCTCCCTAATCAGCTCAAGAAATGCCACACAAGAAGCACATATCTCTAGTTTATTGTAATACTTCACTGCCAGGTAATGGGTCTGACTCACTGCCAAGTTAATTCTACAATAAGGTCAGAAAATAATCATGTGGATAAAATATAAATGAATAATAATTTAAAATAATCTTCCTGAAGCTTCTTTCCTACTTCCTCATCAATCAATCAGCCAATCATAATTTTTTTTAAATGCCAAATCATGGATAATATGGATAAGCACTGATATTTGGAAGCTAGCACTAGTAATTCCTATGCAATCCATTTTCTTACTGTGGTGTAATTCTTTCTATCACCTTGCTTCAGCTATAATCTCAAAAATAAGGCGTACAATACTAATGACAGACAAACAAGTTATATCAAGCAGCATCACTTTGGGCAGACATGTGATTGTGCCATCTTCCACTCACGAGCACTAGCCTTTGTTGGTGATTCAGCATTGCACTAGCACTGCAGCTAATGGTCTACTTAATAAAAAAACTTATCATCCAATTTATTTCCTCTAAACAGGTCTCCAAACCTAAGTCTCGAACACCAAATTGAGAGAAAAAATCAGTTATTTAGGAACATAAGCCAGCTACGAATGCTGATTACCTAGCACCAGATATTGTAGAGCCATTGTTAGCAGATAGCTCATCAGATAAGAATACTATGTAAGCAAAGCACGGTCGACCCTCTTTGAGATAATGTAGAAATGTGAGTTTCTCCTCATGGCCATATTTCCTCACCATCGTCTCACTAGAAAAGTGTGGCATCTCCGTCATCATGCCATCTGAATCATAAGAAAGGAGTGCAGTAGAGGCGTGATAGATCGGTTTTCCTATTTCTACGACGTGAAACTTTGGAATTCCCATGAGATTGAAGGCGAGGCCACAAAGGAAGTTTTCAATAATTATTAGGGCAAAGTGTTAAGGGTGCTTCTGGTCAGGCCTGGCTGGTTGGGCCTGAATGTAGCTAGTTCGATTCAGATAGCATGAAATGGATCAATCATCATATAGGACAGTGTCAGGTCATAACAACACAAGAAAAACACCATCTAGAAAGAGGGTATATTTCAGCTGAGCACCCAGGGCAGTTTTTTAGTATCTTTGGTCAGGGCACAGAATCTTGTTTTGGAAAGAAAACTAGATCACAATTTGAGGCTTATAAACTTCACATTATCAGCTTGTTTGCACAACTGCCTATGTAGCTGCATTCCTAACTTGATTGATAAACAAAATCGCTATAATATAGCGATTTTGTTTATCAATCAAGTTATGTACAGTCATATATCGACACGATGACAGATGACACATGACTCATGGCAGGGGGGCCCCCCCCCCCGTAATAAAAAAAATAATACGGATATCCTTAGTAACATGATCAGTGAACAATGGAGTCATGGGTTTTCAGAATTTCCTATATGGATTTAACATTGTGTTCATCAATCAACGAGAGAGCAACTTTTCCCAATCTATAAATATAATATCTATTCTATCCTATGTATCTGTTCACTATCAAAGCAAACCTTACCTGTGTCCTTTGGTTGCTCTTGATTATTACTCTTGCTGCTTTGGAATGAAAAGAGTCTATCTCCACTTGAAACTCCCCATTTCTATAATGAAGACAAAAAGAAATCGTGAAATTTAATAAATCAAAAAGTACCAGAAAATTCCAGCATCAGTTGAAATCACTCTTTACTTTTACTTTTTATTCTAACAATGAATTATTCTCACCAAACAATTCTTCCTCTCTTTTCGTGCACTTCATTTTCTGTTCTTAACGCGATTCACGCCAATGAGAACGTGCAACACCGAGGTGCAAATTGTACAATACAGTTAATACAGTAATAAGAAAGAAAGATTAAACAAGTTGTTTTAAAGTCTGCTAAGGGTATTTTTAAAAATAAAGGATCATGCAGGTGTGAAACAATCATTTGCTGCCTAGGGCTGTTATCGTTTAAAGTGTCGGTGTCTGCTAGTCTGAGAGAAAAATTGAGCTTATGGTGGCAAAAACGAGATAAAATCTGCTCATGTATTTGAAGTTCTCAGTTTTCATGAGGAAATAAGCGTTCAATAATAATTTGTAGGTTATTCCATAACATCCCCATGAGTCATAAGTTAACAACAAAATAATATTCTCAAAAACATAGCAAATAGGCACAACCCTTGAATAAAGGTCGGCAACACCCACATAGATAATCCTGCATACATATTTACTTGCTTGTTTTTGTTATCCAGCAAACTTGTTATTGAACCCAAACATATCACATGGCTGTCATAATGACTAGTCTTTGTTATCAACTATTAGGTACAACATTTTGGAAATCATAATTGGTATTCCATCATGGGAAATCCAAAACGACTCAATTGGCAAAGGGTTTGTAATATATAGTGAGCCCCCAAACATGCAAAAAGACACAAAATGCAACTTAGGTCCCGTCACTGTAAAATTTTTGGGTCTGAAACAGCCACATATGATTTTTCGTTATGGTTTTGAAAGTATACTGCAACCCAAAGTACGTAGTTTAGCCAGGGACTATAGATATCCATAGTCTCTAGTTTAGCCATGAATCCTACCTTTAGTAGAGTGTAGAGTGTGATTTCATCGGGGTTTGAGGAGTCCCCCTCCTGGTTTAGTAAATGTTTGAACAGTGCGTGGTCTTTGTATAGTGTTATTTTATCTTGTGGAAGTGGCACTGAGCTTGTTTCCTGCGAAAGTAAAAAACATTTTTTCCAAGACCACGGGAAGCTATCTATGGCCAAGCACAATGCTTGTGAAGTTTAAGATTTATAAAAGCAAATTAAGTTCATAGGTTTACGCTGTGATAGAAGAGAATTTGAATTTGCTTACCCTATAGGAGTTAAATATTCGCAAGAAGAAAAGTTCGTCTTTTTGCACATGTTCCAATTATCTAAAATTAATCCAAGCTAACATTTTTATCTATCCTCTTTACATCATACAGACTATCTTCTCGGCTAGCCAAAATTCTAGTTCTAGCTCACATCAAGTCCCCTAATCCTAAATTCGAGCCAAAATTTACTCCTCTAGGATGTGTTTCGCTGTTGACTTGTCACTGTGACTTTGCAGTATTTGAAAAGAGTTGAGTTACTAACAAAGATGGGGTTGTGATACATAACCCCACATAATGCCACATCAGTGAGCTGCTTATCCATCAGCTCTGTCCATGTGAGGTATGGGTTCCTAGTCAGGTATCGACTGCTAGCCAAACTGGC
This sequence comes from Membranipora membranacea, assembly GCA_914767715.1. Lineage (NCBI taxonomy): Eukaryota > Metazoa > Bryozoa > Gymnolaemata > Cheilostomatida > Membraniporidae > Membranipora > Membranipora membranacea. The sequence goes on from OU612068.1 coordinate 17,641,934, forward strand.
ATCCAATATCAACCCAGAATCTACAACAAATATTTACAATTGTACATTGGCTGTTAGGGTTGACAGTGTATGAATTAGATATTGACCTCTATGTGAAGATGAGTAATGTAAAGTATGTAATTTTAAGTATGGAATTATTTCATAAAAAAAACCAATATCAATGCTGAATCTGCAAAAAGGTTTACATCAGTGCATATGCTGAGAGGTTTGACAGCTTATGAATTAGATATTGACCTTTGCGTAAAAAGGGATAATGTAAAGTATTTTATAGGCGTAGACTTAATTAATAAGTGATAGTAAATAAATGGTAATAGGAATAACATTTTTACAAAGCAAAAGGGTATGCCACATAAGGAAGTAGCATTGAAGGGGAATCCCCGTCTGATGATAACAACGTCAAGCCACACTGGTTCATTCTGACGCAGTCTACATAATGCATGTTCATCCACTGTACTATATACGTGTATAGTATAACACAAATTATGTTTACGCCTCATCAATTTGTCGAATTATCATTTCATTGGACAGTCAATGACTGGTTTGTTATGTCATATGGGTCATGTGTATAAGGTTGAATAGCCAGCAGAAAGTGTAGACAAACAACTGTTGCATCAAGTATCATAATTTGTTGGAGAGTGATATGAGGTGCATGTAGCTTCTCTGAGTAATAGCTTACGGTGTACGTGACATAAGAAAATGACATTCCACCAACTGAGTGCAGTTCCATCACCTTTGTAAGTATATTGTATGAACCTTAATTGTAACTTTATTAATTACAATATTTATAATCGTTTTTGGGTTGTTGCTTAGGATGTCAACAATATTTGTAATAGGACAATCAACAACGTTCCCAGAATGCAATTTTACCTGGTACTGGAGAGAAGGATCTTGGATCGTTTTATCATTCCCTATCTAAAAGCAAGCTTGGTTTGGTTCATTTCAAATTCATAAATAATTTTTTTACCCACTGTATGCATGTACGCAACATTCATTGACCAAGAGACACTGTCTTATTAAATATTTGGAAATCAACGAAATTCCAAATAACGTAATTAGTTAGGACTGAGTAATCAACGGGTTGATGTGTTGAGTGTAATAACTGTTAATATTTTCTCAACAGACAAGAGGGCTGCTTGGCCAAGCTGATGCTGGATGGAGATCATGAGTCATTCGAAGGATTGATAAGAAGATGGCGAAACAATGGCACTCTATTCAATCAACTATTAATCGAGAAGATGAATTTCGGATCTTCTGCGTTTCATCTCGCTGTCTTTCAGAACTGTCTGGACAGTGCAAGAGTTCTCTTAGATGGACTTGCAGACCAAAGGGAGAAACTTGAATTATTAACCTTAAAGTCACACAAGCAACAAATTTCAGCCTTGCACCAAGCAGCAGAGAAAAAAGCTTGCCTGTGCATTCTCTCATTGTTTATTGAAACTATAAGCGCGGCAGAAAATTGCTATGAGCTACTGAAAACTCTGTGTGGAACCGGAAGAACGATTCTCCATTGCGCTATTCAGCATCAAAATATACAGGGTGTACATATGATACTGAACGCCATCCCTCAAGACAAAAGACTCGAGTACATAACAAGTATCCATGGTCAGTATGAAACAGCCAGTGCCATCCACTGTGCAGCAAGCTCTTCAGACCCTGAAATGATGAATATCTTGTTGAGCTATCTGGAAAATGAAGAATCTAGCGCAGCTTTGGTCAGCAAGGACAAATCACAGAAAAATATTCTCCATCTAGCCTTAGAGTCTAACCCTAATCCTGAGAAAATGATTGAATTTGTTTGGGACAGGTTGGACAGAGTCCACTTCCAAATGATTCTGTGGGAAACTGACGAAGAGGGACTTAGTCCGCTACACACAGCAGCTACAAAAGGTTATCTGACTTGCGTCGAGCTTCTGCTTCGAAACCTCACCGGAGAAGAGCAATTCAAAGCCTTGACTCACAAGTATAAGAATATGACTGTAGCAAATGGGCTTCATGCCTGCTTTAGACACAGTACGGGAAACAGACAAATTAAGATGACACCGCTTTTAGAGTTCCTAAACAAAATGTCTTTTCATCTGCAGAGCATAGATTCAAATGATGGGATTATCCAGCGAGTTCTTCAGGCAACCAAATATGAGCTGAGAATGAATACTACAAGGGACATGATTAAAGGTAAGTACTGAAGATTGTGATACAAATTTGTGTGATGATATATCTTTGCTTTCTGGAAAACAAACACCAGTAACACAATGGCATTGACTGAATCTGAATATTTATCTCACGTTGAAAAATACTGAAATGAAGTGTGCAGTTGACATCTGGTGATTGTGTCAGCTTTCTTTCCAGGAGCTTATGCAAGACGAATTTATGGCCTGTCAAACTTCAAATTCAATTCAACTTATTATTTTGATGTCTCGTCAAAGTTGGGATTCAGTTTTCATGTTGACCTTTGTGACTTGTATGGCCAGAATCTTATGAAACACCCCGTCAACTGTACCAAACTGCCTCATATCATAGCATGTTATATGGTTTTTTTTCAGGAGTGTCACCATGGGAGCTTCTTATGCAAAGAAGTAAAGAGAGTGCTGTAGAGTACCTAACCACACTGACAGACAGGGATGAGATGTTAGGGTTACTGCAACACAAGTCTGTATTGGATAACCGAAAAACCCTGCTACACTCTGCAGCTCAAGCGGCAGCATTGGACCAAGTACGGACAATCCTGGATCTCGCAGGCCAAACCATGAGAAGTAGCCTGCTAAATATCCGTGATGCACGAAAGAGATATCCCATACAGCTAGCGAAGAACAATGAGGTACAGGAATCGCCTTCTGCAAAGTTTAATTGAATTCTTGCAACATACCCTCACAGAGTAAGGATATATCCTTACTCTGTGATACCCTTTTTACATAACAGCTTGTCTGTAAATTCTACTGTGACTCAACTAACTGGTGTCCTTGATGGAGCAACATATAAAATGGTCTGATTGTTTTAGGTCAAAAGATTGCTGGAGTGGTCCAAGAAACAGGAGGGACATTACTATCTACCGACTCCTCCAGCTGTACTCATCATATACAACACAGGAGAGAGGGATGGTGCTGACGATGAGATGATTTCGATCGCAGCAGTAATGCCCAAATTTGGTCTGATGCCTACAATTCAGAAAAACCGAACAGAAGAACAAATCCTAGATGCTATAAGAGAGGTTGGTTGGATCAAGTCTGCATGAGATTTCCTGTAGGATCACGGCCTTGACCCAGTGGCCCACTGATATATATGTATGTATTAGGGAAACATATCTGGCCCTGAACAACCATACGGCAATTTATATATGGTTGCTTGAATGAATTTCTCATCTTTGATTGGTCGACAAGTTAAGCAATGCTACAGCCGACTCCTTGTAAACCTTTGTAAAGTAGCTTGCCTGAGTTTTCGAAATTCGCTACTGGGACGTCAGACAAGGCATATCGTAAAAGCTGCCAGAATTTAAGCTAGATCCAATTACAGACACAAGGTCTTTTGCCGAGTTAATTTCTCCACAAATAACCATACTGTGTTTTAGACCACCAATCCATGAATTCATATCAATGCAGTGGTCTGAGCTTCCTCTCGTTTTAGCTGGTATATCACTTAAAGATTAAAAATTTGCTCAGTCTAATCCACAAATGAAGCAATAGATTAGCTTTCAAATCTAGGTCACTGAGCTGTAAATAGCAATGTTGCCTGTCATCGACCAAAGCTAACACAGCAAAATAAGACTATCTGAAATTTCCTGTTTTTGTGATCGGATATATTTATGACTAGTCCTGAAATGCACACATGAGGAAGTGTTACACAATCAAAAATCATAAAATCTCCCACTTAGAACGAGGGAGCGTAACCACAGCTGTTTCGGGTTGATCCAGTCAACATCAAAGACTACCCAAAGACCAATGCATGTTATAGTCAGGCAGTTACTTATGATAAAGTTGTGTACCATGCGGGTCTGACATAACTTTATCATAAGTAACTGCCCGACTATAACACGCATCGGTCTTTAGGTAGTCTTTAACAAAGAATCATCTTTTTCAGATTTGTCAAAAAGAAGGCGCCGGAATATCAGGACTGATAGTTGTCATGATGAGCCATGGGGAGCAGGGTGCCATATTGGATTGTAATGGTAAAGCGCTGCCCATACAAGATATCATAAATCAGATGAACCCTCCATTCCTCGATGGAAAACCCAAGGTAAGAACACAGGCTGAATAATACAATTAATTTGTCTACGGGTGACGGTGACTGTTGAGATGCCACCAAAACACAATAGCAACACATAAATCCTCTTGAAACTGGCGAAACACCATGGAAGAGAGGAAATAGCCATAATTAGGTAGTTCATATGTACATTTCTGAAGTTTGAAGTGCAAAACGAAAAAAATCAGTCAATCATTCTTATTAGGCAATTGGGAAACTTTCCAAATTTTGGCTAACGGCAAAAATGCAAACTTGCTGCTAATCCAAACTTTTCATAGCTTTTATACATCAACAACAATTTCCTTCGTCATCATGATAAGAAAAACTTAATTGAAGAGCAAGCTCCTAGCAAAGGTATAAAGTTTGGCACAGCCCAAACATTTGTTGAGGAAGTTTTAAATGATAGCTCCAAAGAACAATTTCCCCTGCAACTCCGGGATGACAATTGACAGATTAATATCACAAGAAGGTTTAAATGAGTATTCAGTACTACAACCTAAAGATATAACGACTATGCAGAACAAACAAGTCATGATTACTTTCTTTCAAACAGGTACTGGTTCTGCAATGCTGCCAAAACAACACCAGGAGAAACTTTATAGCCCGAGAAGATCATGACTGGAGGCGAGGAAAAAGCTGGAGCAGCAAGCCAGGTAAGACTCATCCAGTAGTGTAGCCTTAGGGACATGCCTTCTATGGGATGTTGGGTGGGGTGGGGGAAAGGATCCGAAAAAGTGTACATGACATCTAACATGTCATCGCTATTCTTCATTGCATGTTGTTTTAAGCAGTTGTTGGAAAAATGCCAACCATATTCAGTGAGTCACTTGGACTTATTCTGCGACATGAAAATAATGAGTTTCTCCATTGACTCAGTCTCCAACAAATTCAACCAATTTTCTAGATTCAACTGAAATTTAAAATGCAACTGAAATTCAGTGATTCAGCTGAAAAAAGCAGATGTGAGGTCAAGCGTGAGAAGGACATAAAACTTTACAGGACAAACCATCAGTAATTCCTAAACTGCTTCCAGTACCTACCCAGCACAAAGCAAATTTAGCCATATGATTATGGTTAGAAAATGGTGGAAGACAAATAACCTTTGGAGAAAACACTGTCACCCATATTTTTCATTGATTTTATAGTGAGACCCAGACGCAAGATAGACGCAATGCCAGTGGCGGCAGCATCATCTACAACTACATCTGCAACAGCAACAACATCTGTGACAGCATTGCCATCTGCTACAGCATCATCAGCATCTCCGATAGCATCAACAGGCTACAGCACTAATTCCTGGCCACGTAGAGCACAACCTCATGGCTTTCCTGACCACTTTGATCTACCAAAAGCTGACATGTCTTTACTGATGTCGACAGTTGGGGGAGGCCTGGCAGAGCGAAATGTATTCATACCACTCTTAGCTAAACAGCTCCAGGAAAGCGCTGAGAGCGATGATATCAACGATGTGTTTTTGAAGACCCATCGGGAAATGGAGAAACAAATACCGGATCAAATTCCAGTATATATGTCAACTATGAAATACAAACTAAACTTGAGGATGATTTTCAAAAAGAACAGGAGATCATCCACATTCGGAGATCTATCAGGTTGTCCGGTGCAATAGTAAAATCCGCTTATTACCTATAAATGATCATATTTATGAATTTTTGAATATGTATGAATATGTTTTGAATGATCAACCATCACCTTTCTCCTATTTTTTCCTTACTCGCATAGTTTCTTTTTTGAATGGTGCAAAGCTTCCCCATATGCCTAATTGCCTATGACCTTTGATCTATAAGACTTAAAACCGTGATATCCTTGTTCATATATAAGCACAGCCAAATACATTTAGGCCTACCTGCTCATATTTTGAATACTTGTGATTATGTATAGCCTACTGTAGAATGGGTTTTATTAACGATATATTTGTTAACGATATTAACGACCTCAATAGAATAGTTAAAATAAAAACCAATAAAAAATCAATAATATAATCATTCTTGACAACATTTATTTAATGTCAGGGAGTTGCTTGCTCTCACACTGGTATATTATGATTGGAGTTGTCTACCCTCCTGACATGAGCACATAATTTTTGTAAGCAGCAGCTGTTTAGTGCTTGTACTTATCTAGCAATATGAAAACCTAGTAGAAATAAATTGTTGAGGTCAGGTCAATAGTAACAATTAATTGATGAAGCCAAGTCAATATTTAAATAATATTTTCGTTAAAATTTGAAGAACCATTTTTGGCACAAAAACGTTAGATATTACAGCGTATTTTAAACCCATTCTACAGTATGTTTTGAATAATCAACCTTCACCTTTCTCTTATTTTTTGCTAACGACAGTGTACTATTGATATTTTTGCAATTGATACAAAGCTTCTCACAGTGCCAATGACCTACATATTGACCTTTGTCCAAATGACTTTAATTTCCTTGTTTATATTATGAAAACAACCTACACAATTGGTAACTATTTGGATAGATCCGTTTCATGTAGCTTCTAACACTACTCTTCCGACTAAGTCATTGCTCATAATCCTTTCCTAATAACGGACAAGGAAACATATTGCTCATAAATTTGATCCAAAATAATAAAGAATATATAAAACACGATTTGATCTAGTACTTCAAGGAACTATAAATGGATATCTCATCAATATTGTCCTATTCGTTAATGCATTTATTAGTCATGCTATAATTTATCTGATCTACAGAATTGAGAATATCCTATCTGAAATTGTATTTTAGGCTTTTTCAAGCCAGTGCCAAATGAAACAGTTACTTTGTTCCTCAAGGATAGTAACATGTTAGCGTCAAACACCACTCTGTGGACGTGATTAAAAATGGGAATATTGTGAACACACATAAATCATTGTTTTTGATGAAAGTGTTATAAAAAACTTCAACAAAACCTATTAAATCTAGCACTACAAGAAAACACCATGGATATCTCATCAATATTCAAAATGCCTGATTTATTTTGATATGCACTTATCATTAACAAAAAAGTGCCAAGCATTTTTCTTGTCATGCTAATCTATGTGTTAGAGCCTAGAGAGCTAGGATTGCATCAGAAATTTGTTTCTTTCGTTGATTTTTGAATCAATGATCATTATTTACGTTTTTTTTGAGGCGGAAGATATTTTTTCATACTGGTAAACAAGACCTGTTTGGCGTTTGAACAACTTGGAAAAAGGGAATCTTGGGCCAAGAATACCATATAGTGAACTCAAGGCAAAGACTATTTCATTACCAATTGCGGTGAGTAATAGAAATCATTGATCACCTCTTTTTTAAGACTTGGATCAGAGCATTTGATGTAAACTCATATGTAACTCCAGGAAAAAGCAAGGATGGCTTTCTACGACTAAATAATAATTCTAACCATTAACTGAAACTGTACGTTCCCGAAAAGTCATAGATCTATATGACAGTTCATGTTTCTGATCATAACAAAGCCTAAGTTTGCACACATCAGACACATAATAAGAAGGATGTAGAATCTACACCATGGATCAAAAAAGGGAGTTAGATAGACAGTTTTCTGAGCTCTGATTTAGGCCTCAATTCGGAGTTGTCCTCTCTCCAGTTTGGTACTTTTAACCCATGCCGCATAGGAAAAACGTGCTGAAAAGAGGGTTATCTTGAAAACCGCTTATAAAAGGATAAAAATTATTTTTGATTCAGAATCTGCAACATTGAAAACTCATATGGACATAGTTTGGGTAATAATTTTAGTATTTGGATAGTCAATTATAGCATTTTCTGCCTGTTTTGCGGACAATTTGGCAGAATTTTTCACGAGTTTCGTCACTAAAATTAAGATTTATCAACATTCAAGCCTCCAATTATTTTGAAATCCTGTCTCACAGGGTTTTCAATGGTGCAGACTCTGAATCAAAAATCATTTTTATCCTAACATAAGCGGTTTTCAAGATAACCCTCTTTCAGCAGGTTTTTCCTATGCGGCGTGGGTTAAAAGTACCAAACTGGAAAGAGGACAACTCCGAATTGAGGCATAAATAAGAGCTCAGAAAACTGTCTATTGGTCATTGTGTGCTCCTGCCTATCCGATAATATGATAGCTAATTTAGGTTTTCATATCAATGATCTACACTTACCCGCAGGATTGGAGCTGAGTTTATGGAATGAGTAGAGCATAATCAGCAGAAGGTAGTCTTTACCGGAGAGCTTCGAGTCTAATCGCTTCACCTCACTCTCCTCAATACTAACAAATAAAACATTGAACTGAGTAAAGACGAAATTAAACATATCACATTTGATTGAAACGGGTTCTATAAATTTTTAAACTTGATTTGTGTATGAGTAAGACTTTAAAATAGATTTATATTAATAAGAGCGCTAGGCTGGGGAATCTTGGCCCAAATCTCTGTCTTCGTTTATGGTTCTACCAGGTAGGCATACACATGGCGCACACGCATATCATTGACCTGAATACAATAAGAATGCTTTATTTTGACTTGTGGGTGTCGTAGGGATGTAGAGAATACATTAAAAATAAACAGGTATTGGCTTGATGGAATGATCCGGAACAATGATCTTTGGTCAAGTGCCTAGTATTTTCGAAATTTCAAATATATCATTGGCCTTGCTATCAGAACAAAAGCACATATCAACAATACAATATATATAGTGACGAGGAGGCACACTGATCATGTGATATACTTTTGCATGTATATCTTTGATCGATACTAACTAATTCATTTAGCATGAGTACCATCACAAGGATTTCGGTCTGAGGGCTCGATTTAAAATTTACTGATTAGGGGCGGTTACATGTTGGGTGCTCATACTAAATTGACTCTAACGATCAGAGATACATATGATAATAGTGTAATCTCGATATCAGTGTGGAAAAGAGGAGACTTAGGAAATTCTTGTACTAACCCCCAGATCTTAAAGTGATGGAATATGATTTCATGCAGAGAGTGTTTGAGACAATATGAGATGAACTCCTCTAGAGAGAGAAGCTTCTCGGCTTCGCTTCTATTGGTGATGAGCCCTGTTCTACACAGAGTACTGAATCGGCCCTGGATTGTCGACTGCGTCTCACTGTCGACAATGCCCTGCCTGTGTAACATATATGAAGGGAACAATTTAATTAGTAATGTTATAAAACCAAGCAAAAGTAAATAACTGGTGTGAAGAGATCTGTTTTTATGTTAGCATCCGTGCATCTTGCCTTAAAATTATGTTATCAAGTTCATACAATAAGAAACTCTTAAGGAAAAAAAGACATTCATCACTTTGTAAATATCACCCGATCATAATGGAAAGGACTCTTATAGGAGCAACAAATCAAAGTTTTCTCCCAGTCATGGTGAAATTTCAGAATTTCTCGAATTAAACAACCTTTCTACTAACGTTAAAGATTGTAACTTACACAGCTAATTTATCCAGAACAGCCATCTTGTTTGTGGTGGGTAGTATAGCGCAGCAGACATCAATCATCTCTGTAGTGATTGGCTGAGACTGATAGGTGTGTTCAGCTGTAGCCTTGTTACACTGCACGTCAATCCACAGTAGTAACTTGTCTATCATGTTATGCCGGCAGAGATAGGACCAGAGAGAGACTGCGGGTATCTCAGACAGTTCATCATACCTCTCTAGAATAATTAGATTTGTTTTAAAACGGAAGACAAGACAGTAACAATGAAATCAGTTGTGTCATAAAATCCCTATATAGACTACAAATGGTAGTTTACATCAATATCATGATGACATCATTTAAATCAAGTAATCAAGCAAATGAAGTAATTGGAAAAGAGGTCAGCCATTTTCGCAACATGGTTTTCTGGAAACAATGATGAGAAGCAGCAACCATTGTTTGCTAAACTGTCTTCAGTATGAGAGGACAAAACACTACTGCTAACCTTGATCATGTATGATACGATCTATGTTCATGTCATGTTGATGAGGTATCCAGTAATTCACCCAGTCGAGCATGTAGTGTGAGTACCAGCGTGATTTATCACTACCAGGGGAGATGACACCTATCTCACCACACAACTTTGATAGTCCGAAAACATCAGATGTGGGGAAGTTAGAGAAACCACCACTATGAAATAAGTCAGATGTCTATGTTAGTCATTACTGGCATATAAAATGTATGTGATTGCAAACTACTAATTTCAGTCAACACATTGTAATTTGTCTTTGACAAAATTACCGAATAAACTGAATCTAATCAAACTTTGGATAGGCATGCAGCTCAAACTGCTGATGTTGAGCAGAATTTTAACAGTATCACAATTCAAAGCTTTACTTGGTGAAAAATATGGAGAGCATTAGAAATTGCCGCCTCCTATTTAAAAATAAGACCATTGAGTTGGAAGTTGTCCATCTCCTTGGTCTGATGAAAAGATGGAGCATCATCAGGAAGAGTTAAGCTTGTTACAATTTTTAGATATACCTGCGGCCAATAGCGAGAGATTGTTGGAATGATTCACATGGATAGAGTTTATCTATCTCAGCGGCAAACTCTATAGCTTTCTGATCAGACTCGGTGAACTCGCCCTCAGACTTCAGCTCCTCAACCAGATATTTCCTCAGGTTACTGTCCGTCGTGTACATGGCTATCTGAGACAGCTTTGTGAATACGCCGAATCCCTGAAATCAATCTCTCAAGTAAGGTACAGAAATGATTGGCTTAATTGAGTTATTATTAGGCAAACGCAAGACCTTTAAAATTTCACGATTTTGAACACATTACCTAAAAGCAGAGAATGCGCATGGAGAGCAACATCCTACGTTAAAAGGAAGTTTTTAACATCCTTGTCATGTGGCTGAGGGAAAATGCTAGATTTCCGAAAATTTGAAGAACTGCCAAGTCTAGGATCTAGACAGACAGCATGCAGTGTGCTGAATGAGTTATGTTTCCTGTGTCAAAGAGGAGACAACTTGATAGCTGGTTAAAAAATTAATCACATTCTAACTAAAAGAGTGCAGTGATTCATAGCTTTGTGTGTGAATAGTATGATACATCATTACACAACTCAATCAGTCCAAATCATCGCTCAATACTCATTGTTTGAATCCTTGGTAAGCTAAGTGTTGAAGAGAGCTAAAAGCCTGCAAATGGTAAGTTAGTAGACATTTACAATGCCACATATACTCTTACCATGTTTTTGAGCATTTGACAGGCAGAAGACCAGTTTCTCTCGATCAGTTCATCCAGTACACATTGCAGGCCAATCTTAACAATATAATCCCAGGATGCCTCAGACTCACGGCTATGTAACCTGAAGTAACCTTGTAGAAGGGAGATATCACCCATCAATATACCATCACCTATCAGTTCCTGCAAACGACCAAACATTTTATAGTCAGGTAGATAGCACAGTTTTTACATAGATAAATAGTTCGGCAGATAGTTATGCACGATTTTCAAGTATACCAAATCTTTTCAGCTGCTACCAAGGAGATGAGATTTAAAGTTTTAAATACCTCTTTGTTGCTACCAATAGTATTTATTATTTCATTCTAATTGGAGAAAAGATGTATGAGTGTGTTTTGTTAGGGCATAGCATACAGAGTTGAAGCAAATTTGTTAAAACTAAATTATTGCAGATGCCGATATTCATGCACTGGCACAGGACCTAGGTTGATTACCTTGGTACTGAGCGAGTTCCACTTTTTGATGACATCCTTTGTAAGAGCGGGCAGCTCTTTAGTCACAGATGCCAACAATGCTTTACTTGTCTCACTTTTCTTTAGCTTTTTACTGGAAGAAGAAGACCTGCAACAAAAGGAATATTCAGAAACTGTGAGAATAGAATATAAGAAAAAAATCTGCAGGAGCTCAAAAAATGTTGGCTGATTGGTTGTACATGACATCCAGGTAACATATATCCACATGAGAAAAGAGTATTACATAACGAGAATTCAGTGAGCCTAGCTGCTAAAAGTAAACCCCACATATTTAGCTGATATTTGAAAAAACCTGAATTTTAAAAATTGAAAATCCACTATTGTCAAAAATTTGACAAAAGAATCAAATTTAGCAGCCATTTTCTTTGATAAAATACACACTTTTTTGGACTAGATTTCAGTATCTCCTTGAATGTAATATCGTGATCAGAAAGTCGACCCAGAAGTGATTCCAGTAATTCTCTTTTCTCTACTTCCTCGCTGATTAACATCTCTCGTAACATCACCATTCCTTTCCGTGTTTGTGCTGTTACAACAAAGTGGATAAAAAAATTCACAGCCATCTTTATAAAATCTATTTTTTCTTTATAATCGGCCAATGATCAATCGAATATGGTAATTTTGCCAGACAAACTAGACACCTAACTGTACTGTTCCCTCATTATCAAATATTCTAGCTTCATTCAAATTTCAAAATTGTGTAATATTCGGACAGTTACGCAATGACAAGAAAGAATAAGAATCATCAAAACAATGCTAGACTAAACAGTGGAATAAACTAGCAATAAAGGATAGCAAAATACTATATCAACTATTTTGAGCTTTGTTCTAGGATTACCGTCTTTTATAGTCCAAAACTCAACATATTTTTTATTAGAATATTGCCATGTGGGTATTTTATGTAGTCTGTAGGGTACAGAGAGAAAGATTTGTTTCCAAACCTTGCAGAAATGCTAGAATAGCCTCTGTCAGCTGTGTTGCGAATACATGGGTAGTTGAATGGCTGATATATGTAGAGGCAGCAGTGCTTATGATGCTACATAGACGCTCTAAATCTTCTCTGCTGCCTACAGGCGGCGAACTCATTACATCATCAATAACTGAAATACAACCAAAAGAAAATGATGAAATGAAAAAAATGTAGAGATGAACAGAGAGATTATTATTATTTGAGCGATCAAAAAATAGGCCAAGAATCAGAGAAAATTCCTGCTCTATGATGGATAATATATAGTTGCCGTGACTTTAAACACATTATATATAAATATACATATATCATATAAATATATAATATTTTATATGTGTTATTTATTTAATATATGTTTATGGTCATGAGTCAGTCAGTCTGAGTGGTACTATTAGATAGAACAAGTGAAGGCAAACAGATCCGACAGCTATGGAACAAATATATGAAGCCTGCACACGCAAATATTAATCAACTCAGTCAAGGTAGAGAAAAAACCGCGCAGTGACTCCTAGCGCATTGCTCAGACTGAATGAATCTTACATGTGTATCTAGATTTGATGAACTCAAGTGCAGTATTGATATCTCTGTTCTGGAGAGCCTGTGCTAACTTCTCTATGGTCGGTGCTGGCTCTGAACCCCATCCATTTTTAATAATAACAGACCGCAGTAGATTTTTCTTCACCTCAGCCTAGCAATTGAAACAACAAGTCACAGTTTCACCTCAAACAATGCTCAAGATAAACATTGGAATTATCCAAGCTTAAACATTCACACACAAAAAACGGTTAACAATTGTCCACTCTGGGTAGAGCAAAGAATATGTCAATATAACAAAAAGCAGATTTATTTCCAAATTTGTATATATATATATATATATATATATAACATATTGGCATTTCTACATTTAATAATCTACATTAATAGGCATGCGTTTAATAGCCACATCTGACTCGACATATTGATTTTTTCTTACTTGAGAGTAATGTATCTTGAAGTGACCAATCGTAGCTGCGTAGACTTTATTAGCAGATAATATCATATGCGGGATTGTCTCCACATCAGATAGTATAACATACTCGTCTGTCCTTAAACTACAATTAATGTTCATGTTCACAATATATTTTCAGTTCATTAGTAATATAAAAGGAGATTTGAAATGTTCGACTAATTAACCCAAAAATTAAAACACGGACACAAAGGGTGTAAAAACATCATGTAAATGATTCCTGGAATACTCGCTTTGCTTTGTCTAAAGTTTGCATCTTGTAAAAAAATATTTTTTATCCATACATTTTGACTTCATCTCCTGGAATTTATTCAAAACAATACTTGAACGAACAGACATTTCGTTTACAAGCGCAAGGACGCACGTCATGTGACCAACATAAACATTTACATTTTACATTATGCCTGACTTGACTTACTTCAGTGTTTCAGAGTCTCCAGTGATAAGGCTATAAGAGTTTAGAACCATCTTGCCTTTCTGTAGAGTGATTGCCGCTATATGATCTTCTGTACACTGGTAGGCTATACAATCTCCATTCATCGATATCTAAAACAAGTGTACAGATTTTTTTCATTTCAGAAAATAAACCCTGATATGCTTACAACTTTCAAGCTACTCATTTCTAACCTGGTATTCCCAGTTGGATCTGTCCCAAAATATTGTATTATATAACTATCCTTGACTTGATCAGTTGTCAGGTTTTCCTCGCAGTACCCCTGGTATTCATCCTGTACTGGTTCATCTATTACATTGCTGCCCTAGATTGCAAACAATTAAATTTAAAAAAAGTATTTTTTTTTGTATCTTCCACATGAAACATTCACAAGTTTAATGTTAACTACAATTTAGAAGATGTCCCATGTAAATTTCTCAGTCTAAGAAATTATCATTTAGTATGTTTGCATTTTAAGCAAGCAAAAATTTCAAAGAACTGTCCCGATCTTAAAATACCTTGAATAGAGATTTGGAGCTTTTGAATTTTCGGTCGCTTGGTTTGATATCCTTCCTAGCTGAGAACTGCAGTTTGTCAAACCAGTGACTAGCTCCTGCACCAGCTGATAAAAAAAGTAAAGATACGTCATTAATTCATTTATTATATAGCATGACAGTAACTCACTGAGTAGTGGTATTTCTGAGCTAAGCATTGGGAGTTTGCTAAGAAGGTGAAAAATTACGCCCGTCTAACTGTAGGAAGAACAAATCTAAGCACTAACTCAGGCCCAGGATAGGATCCTACGCAATATCTTCATTGATACCCTCACCCATAAAATGCAGGATTTGTAATTAACAATCCGGGCATATTTTGTGCAGCATAGCGCCTTTATAGAACTCTATTTATAACATATTATAAAAATTGATGTATCGTTAGGAGCACCTGCCTTGACTTATAACCCACTTTTGTTCCATAAAAATTGTTTAATGTTTCAACTCGTGAAGAAAAACAGGAACAATTGACTATTTGCGTGTAAATAATTCAGTAATCTAAACTACTCACATTTTCCGTGAGGTGAGGAGTGGTCTCTGTTGACTAAAAGGGAGTTTTGCTGGAAGTACAGATCTAGATTACAGCAGAAAATCTCTCCATTCTCATTCTGAAGGACTAGATGAAGACAATCCGGAGTCATCCTGTAAATTAAAAATAATGAAATAATGAGTGTCACCGTCGAATCGTCCTCTCTTGCCACCACCTTGTGAAACATGCCATTGATAGTGACAGGGTAAAGAAAGTTAACTTCAAATAGTTGACTTGCACAGAAATGCAGCAGCCTGGGAACAATAGCAAGGTATGTGCTTGATTGGTAAGTTCTTTATCATATCAAACAACTGTTTTGATAATATCATAGCATCTGCTTTTGACAAAATACATTTTAATTTACCCTCAAAGATCAAGCATCAATCATTCAAACATCATTTTTTTGATTACCTTTTGTTCATCTTGATTTAATAATGTTCTGATTTTGAAAAACATTCTCATCAAAAGTCTCATTTTTTATGAAAGTTATGACATTAGAGTTTTAAAAGAAAAGAACACTTATATTTTGGCTTCTATACAACAGCTGCTGTCGGTACGAACCTGCACTCAGTCCAGTTGTTGCCTTTCTCTCTCTGTACAACAGCTAAGAAGTTACTAGTGACAAGATCGTGGAATACTGACCAATGTGATAGGAACCGATAAACATATTGAGGTTATGATAATGTAAAGTAATTGAAAGGTAGCTTATAGATGCTAGGAGATCACAGAACTGTACTTCGAGCAATGAGGGAGTTCATTGCTTCGAGCAAGTCCAGTGGTCGTGTGCCCATCGGTTAAGGCCTTGACCACTGGAGCACAAAATCTTGAACTTGCACAAACTCCAGAAGGCCTGTGCAGATAATGGTGAACCAATTCGTGTCCTAATTATAACTATGATGCAATATCTAGGAAATCCTCTTTTTCAGGAATTATGGCTACTGGTGTAAAAGGGATCCAAAAGCTAATATTTAGCTGCGGTGATAGCAAGCCAATGCATTTTATATTAATTAACCCAGAGACGAGGAGAATAATAGATACAATATAAACTAGAGAGAAGTGTTGCATGCTCTGTTGAACAGAGATTATAAACCAATGCGGAATTATCTTCCATTCACTGATGTTAAGGATGCAAATCAAAAGGATACGTATTGAGTGATCGCTATCAACCACAGCCAATATGTTGCCTGTTACCGAGGCGTGCAGCACTTTAGAAGGACATTCGATTGTGTACACTATCTCCCAGGGTTTGGTTTCATTGACAACAAGCTGTACTACCAAGTGACTGTCGACTAAGACTGTCAACTTCCCAGCACAGATGTCAAGTATCTGGCAATCCTTCACAGATATATCTGAAAACAAAAAATTGCAGTTTGTTATTACAGACCCAGCATTGCGAACCCTAGGATATCTTATGTTGAACATAGTATGATTTATACACCGTCCAATCACTTGCCCATAATTTTTAACAGTGCTGCCATGTTAAAAAATAAAAAGATTCATGGGCAAATAACTTACCTTGACTACCTTTTCCCTGTTCTCTTATCAAGCCTTTTAGAGTAAGGTGATGAAGCTCCGTGGTGCATCGGGTTTGAGTACCTGAAATCTTGTAGACGCCTAAGTTTCCTGAACCGCTGGATAATGAAACGGTAGGCGGTCTGTCACCGGTGTCATGATCAAATGAATGGCTATAAATATAAACAGTCAGATTAAGTGTGGCATGTGTGGCATTGAGCTTGCAGAGGAATAAAGCCCTGTCAAAGCTAAGAGGACTAAGCATTATGAAGCAAACAACTTGCTAATAACTTACAAATCATTGGACTACAGGATATTGAGCAGAGCAAGGAGTTAGATAAAGATATATCTCTATCAGATTAGTTCTGTGAGTGTAGTACACCTGTATTCAACCTACCTGGATACTCTTGAAGACACTGCCAAGGATGAATCAACTCCTTTAGCAATAGATGATTGAGCTATGCTCAAAACATCAATGCTGTTTTCTAGTGGAATAGCCACTAGCCCATGTTGTTTCTCAATTGAAGACTTTGAAGCATCCTGATATTGACCATTCTGTTTGAGCTCACACAGCACTGTTCTTTTCTCAGTCATTGTACCTCATGCAATGCCTGGGGAAGTAGGGATGTACCTGTTGCATTAGGATAGCACAGTAATTATAAAAAATAGGGATGGCGTAGGTTAGTTACCGTACATTACAAGTGATCACTTTTTGACTGATAAAATTAAACAAACAACAAGAGATGAGAAGAGAGTTTTATGCAATGCAGACTCCTCCCCCCTTTAACCTTCACCTAATTGGGCCCTCCCAAATGATATCATTGGTCAGAAGATGAATTATACAGCAATCATTGGACATTGAAGTAATCAGCTACTCCGTTTCACACTTATGTGTTCATTTCCGGTGACAACAAAAATTTTGTCAAAAATGATGCTGATTCACCCTTCAGTATTTGGGTAGACTAACTGAGGACTTCTTGGACTTACCTGGGGTAACAAAGTTGACCCCTTGTTACTTTACCCTTGTTCTTACTGTTGGCTCATAGGGTTAAAATGATTAGGATCTATACAAATATATCTTGATTGAGCTGGTGGATTCTAGGGACAAACAATAACAAACACAGCAAAGGCCTGCCGAGGTTGGTGCAAAACCAGACTAGAGCAGTGGTCAAGTGAGTTCCCCAGTGGGGAGTACCAGACCAAAGAGCAACAGCAAACAGTAGCAGGCCTGTGAGAAAATAGATCTCATTGAATGTATATAATCTACGGCCTTAAAGAAATGCAGTATTTAGGGAATTGGAGTGGAAGGTTATATGGGGTGACACTTAACGCACGGAGTACACCTTGCTAAATCAAATTTGAAAGTCTCATAGACAGGCTATCTTGCACACATAGTAGTTCTGTGATTAGCACCAAAGGAGCAGGTGCCACAATTGAGCGGGACAGACCAAACTTTGCTGACTCCTTGCATGGAAGTCATTAAATCGATACTGTTCTTGGATAAAAACTGGAAATACCTTACACTTACAGGCCTGCTCATTTGTTTTTGAATTGCTGAGAAAGCTGACCCATTATTATGGGCAAATACCAGTGGAGAGGAAGAGATACCCCTGATTGCATGTCAATTTACCTGCAGTTTCTCCCTAGATGTAGATAAGTTGGGGAGCTGCTTGCGGCTCAGGATCTGACTCCTGAAGACTGTATAGACCTTTGACAGGTGCAGCTGTCACCTTGGTCATTTATCTATGCATAGACGTCCAACGCAGAGCAACATAAACCGTTGCTGAACAAGCTCATCTTTATGCTGGTCTAAATTCAGGCGATTATGTCGAGAATCAAAACATAGAAATTTTGTCTCTTTTAGAATCTGGGATGGCTTCAAATGAGAGTGTCAAACTTCTACTTGAAAATGAGTCCGAAGTTTTCAAAAATGCGGCACAGACTCTGCTACGAATATTTGGCAATGTAACCAAAGACCCTGCCAACGAAAAGTATCGTAAGGTGAAGCTGTCCAGTAAAGTTGTATCAGAAACGCTACTTCCATGTTTTGGTGCGATGGAATGTCTGTTTGATGCGGGTTTTATTGAGGTGAGTTAACTGATTGAAAAAAAGTCCACCAATTTATGCTGAATGCTTGTTAGATGAACAAATGGCTGATCGTATAAACCTCATATTGATAAGTTTGAAGTAGCACCTGCGAACTGATGTTAGTTCTTAATGCAGTATAGTATTTTACTGCAATTGAAAGCTCGCTGATAAAAGTCGATTTTTTATCATCATTACTCAAAAACCTACTATGAATAAAGTAGGTAGTCTTGAAATGAGTCTTTATCATACACTGCTCCAAAAGTTTGCTAATCAATTGACTGACTTCATTGCAAGGGTTATAATATACAGATTTGGAGTAAATATGGAGTAAGAACATGCTGTATCATTTAGCATGTGATTCTTCTAATTCCAATTTTACCTCTTTAGGATGAAAGTAATGAATATTTAGTTCTACCGATGGAGCAAGAGCTTAGCACCACCAAATCAATCTGTGATCAGATTTCAGCTCAGCTTTCTGGTGCTAGCCAGTTACACGTATCACAGATGGTATGCAGCTCCGGAGATGCTGCTGTGGCCTCAACAACAGCCTCCAAACAGGCGGAACCCCCACAGGAGAACAAGCAAGAGTCACAACCAAAATGGCCCAAATGGAAGTTTCCAACATTGCCACACACTATTGAGGTAAAGTAGACATATTATTAGTTCATTAAGAGCTTGAACAGAGATGATGTTTCTTGCAACAATGAATTAAAAATCAGAATTGACTATCTCACCTAGAGTGTGATAGCTCTGTCACATAAAAAAAAACTTAAAGCTGCAATCAAAGTTCACATTTTAGGTTTTGATTATAAATCTTTTCAGGTGAGTGAAATGACATTTTACCGGAAGCTGAAGAGTGCATTTGATCATGTGCTCATGTACGAAGACTTACAGCTACAAGAGAAGGCCAGATCAGTTGTGCCACAAGAAAGGCTTAAACAAATGGCTGCCGAGAAATTTGAATCTGCAAAGGTAATAGTCAGATTCATACCGTTCTGTGTTTTTTTTTCACAAAATTTTCTATTCCAATCAATCAGTTAATTAAAACGTTACATGACCTGTTTTGATGGGGCTATCTGGCATTTGAAAATAAAGCAGGTGCTATACTGTCCATTTTCTTATGTCCATGTGCTGTTCACAGTGCTCATTTACAGTCTGGAGCTGTGCTGCCGTAAACTAAGAGGAGAAGATTTACAAACAATTGTTTTTGCTCCATTTTTAAGGCTGATACCAAGTTTGATCTGGCTGACTTCTATATTATTGAGTTGATGGACTGGTATAGAGAAGACTTCTTTAGATGGGTCAATGCTCCTGACTGTGAAAGGTGTGAAGGTAGGTGCTAAGTCTTTCTCCCAACCCAGTGATAGTGAAATGCTCGCAACTTGCAATAAAATAAAATGATATACTACGGCTAATATCGCTTTAAATGGTAAAGATTTTTTTGAAATGCTATTGAATTCCAGGCCATATGATTTGGAAATCCATTAAAACGCTTGTCGCTCTTTAATCAGTAATGGTGGTCATAGACAATTGAATCAAGATTTTTTTTACTATCGCCAAATCATATTTATATGGAATCGGGTGATTAGCCTCACATGCAAAGCATATGAAAGAGAAAACTAAGTACAACTTACCACAAGCTGTAAATCAAAATGACTGCCATCATGGAATTCAACACACCCTTGAACCACGGTTATGAACATTTTTTCTGACCTTGAGGATGTTATGTGCCATAGTTTTTAATCCATATATTTGAATGGACACCTTTAAATAATTCCCTTGATATCACAGGTAAAACGCAGCAGGCAGGAATGGGACAGCCTAATAGTGATGATATAAGATGGGGAGCGGGTAGGGTCGAGCTGTACAGATGTACAATCTGTTCCCATGTGACCAGATTTCCTCGTTACAACCATCCAGGTAAGCATTGATATTCGTCGCAGTCACTTTTACAATAAATTTTTCTCGATTAAAGACTTGTATTGAAAGTCCGGGAGACTGACATCATAATGCAGAGAATATGAGTTACCTTCCCTTGTGGCAGGCACTTCTTCCACCATCAAAAGTTCATGCCAAGTGAACCATTTTATTTTTTCACCATGCAAATCTGACTGACTATAACATACGCTGTTCTTTGGGTAGTCTTTAACATAGTAAATTTATGGTATTTATTGAGTATCTGTGGCATAATTAAATGTCACTAAGAACCTCTACTAAACCATATGAGCCAATCATCGGCATGAAAAATATGGTTTAAAATGTCTTTTGCTTGGGAAACCAAGTGATGTCCTTATGCTGGGTATCTTGCATGCATTCGAAAGCTTTATTATGATTTCTTATTCTCTTATTTATTGTTTTGCGCCAAATTTACACATCACTCAGCTGTCATCATTCACTTGGAACAAACAACGCAAGCTAAGGCAGAGTTATCTCCTCTATAGGGAGGACAATTACTCAGTTTATCATTTCCTGTACAGTCAGCCTCGACAGGTAAAATGATTCCTCCATCCCAGATAAATTCGTTAGCTTGAGGTTGAGATGTCAACGGTTCTGAATCTTTATCCACACACACATATGATGTAGTTGCACGTTTCCTGGTAGGTTCAAAATCGTCTTGATTGCCTCCATTATGTTCTATTTCTGACATAAGATAGCCTTTGTATTCTAACTGCCATTTACTTGTTGGGCACCCAGTGACTGCTGGAATCATCAACTTTGTAACTCGTTGGTCAGTCTCACAAACTGTACAAGGTACCATGTGGTGTTGCAGGTGTATCAGATCTGGCATGAATTTGACGTAGTATTGAACGGGTCTCAGAGTAGAATGCAGTGCTTTTGATGGACTATTTGATATGTAGTAATCAGGATCGGAAGGTAAACACTGGTAGTTAGAGCCACCACCTGATGAGGATGTGTCAGGACCAGCCATTGTTCCAGTGTAGATCATCCTTGAGGCAGCTGGACACGATTTTTTACCCCAACGTATATAAGTCACACCTCCATAGGTAGGCAATGAGTTAGACAGTTGAGACCACTCTGTAACACAGCATATTGCATATTATTGCATTCTGCTCACGATGAATATATCTTAGGTTCTTCAGGTAGCAACATGATTGATATTGTACACTAATGGATAGAAACTTAATATGTAGAATTGTATATAGAAATTGTACAAGAACTGGCTCAACTAATATGATATGGGACATAAGGCCAATTAAAATTCAGGTAATTAAATGGAGTTAGTCGTCTCCTCCGAAGTGCCTTGGCGCAATACCTTTATTGACTTTACTGTTAATGATTCCCTCTAGTATCTGCAAAGATGCAAAGTCAGTTCCATCTTTTCCTGGCAGCCCGTCTCGGCCATCAGCCCCCTGTGAGGACAGACAATGGTGGCACTTTTCAGCTGCCTTGCATTATATAGCGTTCTGGGGCTGGTTAGAATTAGGATGCGGCTAAATGTCTGCTAAATTATATTTAGCAGACATTTAGCTGAGCTTAAACCAGATTTTAAAAAAAAGCCAGATAAATCTCTAGTTAAAACCAGCCCCTGGTCATCATTTCAAATAATGATATCAAAATATAATATGTATATATATATTGATATTCAACTCTTCTGTGGACAAGCTGAGTCTCAATTGGCTTGGGCCTTATATAGTAACTGAAGTAGCTACGCTCCAGATGGAATCTACACCCGTCTTTCTGAATATATAATAATAAGTCACTTGTTTGATTCCTTATTTTGATTGAATCTAAATTAATAAACAGAGCAACATCATTGTTATCTCAGGTTAATTTTCAGAATACAAAAACCGCAAATATTTGATTGACTAACTCACTCTAGGACCTGGCGGGCCTATCGGTCCTTGTATCGAAGACAGATGTAGTTGCGATGTTGATAGAACTTCTCTCTTGTATTCGTTAGTGCCAAGTTTTGTGTTTCTACAAATCTGTAAGGATAAAGATAAACCAATGGTTGAGCTTCGCCACATGTTTTCTAGATAGGATAGTCTTACAGATGCTTAATTTGCAAAGGATCATCCTTGTGCAAATAGCGTATTCAACATTAGTTTTGCTGATGTACCTAGGTTTTGGGGACATATTAGACCAAATCAGTTTGCTTAGTAACCACTCCGCACCACATAATACAAAAACTAAACTAAAACATGACCAGGATGTGACTGCAAATATCAAGTGCTCAAAGAGCTCTCTGCCATAACATAACCAAATGAAAAGTTTTATTCGAGGATTGATTGCAGCATTGTATCTGTGTTAATCACGACTTCACCAACCTTCTCAAGGGTTTTCATCTCAGATTTTATTTCACTGTTCTCATTTGTGACTGTGACCAGTTCATGAGTGATCATCTCGAGCTTATAAGATATGTAGTAAGCTCCATAAACTAGCCCACAGAACATCAGAATATGTAGAGCTATGCTCAGAGCAGACAACCATGTTGGTAATGTTGTCTGCCCGAGTTGCTTAGTATCTGAGACCTTCTGCTTTTCCTCCATATCCGAACCTATTGCGTCAACCGGCAAACAGGATTCTGTCCATCTAAAGGTTGAAACTGGCTTGTTGTATGTTGTATGGTGGGAGTGCACAGGTGCAGCACCTGGATACAAATGCCATAGGAGATTAAAAGATATATGAGCCTGTACCTGATTTTACACAAACCTCTTCAAGAATAATACTTTGAGTGGCAGTCAATTGACATAATACATTTCTTCTAAATTCCTATTATCATCTGACAATGTCGATCACTGGAAAATTATGATGATGATGATAATGATGATGATGATGATGATGAATGCAAATATTTTTACCAGCATGGAAATATTTATGTGTAAGCCCAACTGGAGAGTTTTTTATTATGACAGAGTCAGCCAGCAGCTTTCAAATGTTTCCAATTCATCAGTCAATTTCCAGTCAAAATGTGATAAAGTTTTTGTCACGTTGATGTAAATCTACCACTTATTTTGTTTTCACAGGCAAATTGCTGGAAACTCGTCGAGGGCGATGTGGAGAGTGGGCAAATTGTTTTACTTTGGTATGCAGATCTTTTGGGTATGAAGCCCGACATGTCCTGGACTGGACTGACCATGTATGGACAGAGGTTTTCTCACATTCACAACAAAGATGGCTCCACTGCGATCCTGGTGAGTTTACAAGCAATTGCTGCTATGAAAGCTCAAAGATAAGCGACGACAGTTTTCAGCAATTATTTCAAAATAGGTTTAATCTTGTCAAGGTTCTCCCCACCCTGAGCTAGAACAAAGTTGATCTAATTTGCCCGCAGTCCAATTATCCCCATTTTACTGGTTAGGTGGCGGCTCGAACCCTAATACAGGCGAACTGTATCATGCTTGATCTAGCTCTGGGCCATGATCTTGTATTGCACCAGCCCCCCCTCCCCCCTAGAACAAGTTTGATCCAGTTTGCCTGCTTACTAGTTGCTCCCATTCCACTGGGCGCGACCTGTGGAGGGGAAGCAACTCCTAATGCAGGCAAATAAACCAAACTTGGTCTAGGCCCCCACTACCCCATCTCCGCTACCGTATCCACTGTGTCTGTTATTGTTTGCGTCATAACCTGTAACATATTGGTTATCTCGCCTATAATATGGTGGTGATTTATCCTTAGAAAAACCTCTCTTCACTTCTCTCCTTTTCTTGAAGGTGAGAAAGCCTTAGACAGGCCATTGTTATATGAGGCTGGCTGGGGTAAGAAGCTCACCTATGTAATAGCTTTCTCTAAAGATGAGATCAATGATGTCACTTGGAGATATACGGCTGACCATCAAGCTCTCATATTGAGAAGGTATTTGTGTAGATAATAACAACATGATAAAATTATATATACTATCTTAGGGAAGTAAATATCAGCTAGAGTTTAATTTAGCTCGCTTGAGTTTGACTCTTTGAGAAGTAACACTAATTTGAGCTAGTTTAGGTTGGAGTAAAGTAATTTTCTATTTAAAGGTTGTTCAAAATGACAAACCTTTCATCCTGCAAAAACTCTTGGCCTTTGGCTGTCATTTCCATGAGCAAGAGGTGATTGGTAATGGCATTTTGTATAATCATTCCTCACTGAAGAAACAATCTCAAAATATAAATTGAATTCGAAGTTTGATTGAGATCACAGAAAAATTACGAAATTTGAATTTAATTCGGATTTAGTTGCAGTTAGATTTGCCTGCTAACCTACCCCCGTAAATATCTGAAAATGCCCAAATGCGTATGTGTGACAGAATTATTTAGAATTTCTAGAATAACTTGAATATGTGACACAAAGGAAGAAAGGCTACTATCATTCTTAAGACAGGAGCATATTATTGCTCCCTTAATGCAATGAGACTTGGCTGCCTGTCTGACAGATGTTGTGTGGTTTACTCGTGAACCCTACAGAATTGGAATTATTAGAATTGGGAGCAGTTTGATAGGCTTAGACCCAACCAAAAAAAATTTAAAAAGTTTGAAATTATCAAAGCGATTGAAAGTTTTGAATCTCCTATGATGAATACATGTCACTTTCGTTATTCTACATAATAATAATAAAATATAAATATTAATATTACATATTTTTTTATTCTTCAGGACGGAATGTAGAGAAAAATGGTTATTGAATGTCATAAACAGTCTCAGAATAGAAAGACATAAAGGGATGAGTGATGTTGTGAAGAAAGTTCATCAGCTCAGACTAATCAAAGAGGGCGCTGAGTTCATCGGTGGTAAGGTCAGTTGGCCCATCAGGAATATCCTGAGTAGAATGACTTTCATATTGAAGCATTATTTCGAGACAATTTTGGTTCATTATTATGATCAGGACACGTTTTATTGAGGATGAGGTATAATAATTTTATAAATAAACAAAAATAACAACTTGTTGAACTCATAAAAAAAACCATAAAATACATGCACAAAAATAATTATTAGATGGAAAATGTTTTGATTCGGAGTTGCGTTGCAATAACATGTTGTTTTCTCTAAATCTAGTGGCCAATTTTGCTACTACTTAATTAGTAAGATGAATTTAACTCCAGATCAAAGGGAATGGATTGACCCTGATCTTGACCAATCTTTCTTGGCGTCTAGTCCTCATTAAAATAACAACAAGATTTTTTTTTTTTTGCAGAAAAAGGAAATATCTGCCGGTGAGATGATTGGGAGACAAACAGGAAGTTTGCAATGGAGGGAATCCCGAGGGGAAACAGGAGATAACTCCAAACTCTCTCCAAACTCATCATTCACACCCAACAGAGAGAATTTGTCACAGGGTGAGATGACAGTGACATTCTGTTCCTCGACAAACAGTTATACACAATCAGGGGAGACAAAGGAAAAACATGACTGGAAAACATGTAAGAAAATAAAACATTGCACTTTTGAATAATTTTAGTGTTATATAGAGGTTCATTATTTCTAAATATGTTCTAGCCCTAGCTTGGGACAAATCCAGATTTCGCAAACTCGGTACCACATTCTTCTTCGAATCCTCTACCTAATGTTCTTGCGGAATCTACTCTGAATGTATTGTTAAAACATAAAATACAACTCAGCTGCTTTTCTACCGAGAGACAGAATGCCTATTCAACAGTTCAATGGAGAAAAGATCTACCTGCATTTTTTCTTAGTTTCCGAAAAGTATAACACACCTCAATTATTGCTGTAAGAAGTTATATTCTGTTTTTTTCTAGCTATATTTGAAGGTGAAAACATTCAAAGGAATGTTGAGATAGACTGGAATATGGTTTATTTGGCAAGAACAAAGTTATCATCATCTGCTACCATAAGCTGGAAGTTTGACCTTTCTGATACTGGTAGGTACAGGGTCATATCAAAAGAATAAACAATCTTTATTCTCTTATTGCACCACCTGATTTATCTTAATACGTCCATATGATAACATCAGTTATACATAGCATACAATTATACTGGGGTGTCTTTGCATGGTTAGCGAGGAAAATTTTTGCAGTCACTTCACTCAGATATCTCGTATTTTGATCTTTCAATAAGGCAAATTTGTTCCAAGTTGTTATATATATATATTAAGTTCCATCAAGGAGCTATGAATTAACCATGAGACATAATTTGCCACCCATTAATCAGCTGCAAAACATTTACTCTACATGCAACCAATAATTGAAACTGGAGCTTTTTGCTGATAGTCTGTGCAAGGATAGGTGTGTGGTGGTCAAAACGATCAGATTCAGTCGCATAGCGCAGTTTATATAACTGTTTGTGTTTCATGATGAAGTGTGTCTTAACCAATGATAAGCTGGCTCAACTCTTATACAACTTCTCTCAGGTGCCATCTTCCTCAGTGCACCCATTTCTGCTATTTCTAATTTATTCAGGTAAATCACTAGAAAGTGCAGAAGTATATGTGAGCTCACAGACGTTTCACTCAGGATGTATACAATGGTCTCTAGAAGATAGCAGTGGTAAATCTGTCAGCATTCAGTGTGAGTTGAAATCTAGTCAATAACTCGATAGGTTCTGCTTCCATTAAACATGTGCTGTTGGTAACCTGTCAGCTGACAGTATTGTAAAATCTATGCGGATGCCAGATGCAGATAGGTTCTGCTTCCATTATCGACTGGCTGTCAGCAACATGTCAGCCAGCAGTCATTGAAAACTTATTATGCGGTACAGAAGATGTCATACTGCTTGTTCACACTATAAGCTCACATCCACCAGGTTATTCCGTTTAATTCCTCTTAAAAAAATCCAATATCAGGTCATATAGTTGAAAAATACCTTTATAATCCATGGAATCCAGAATCAAACAGCAAAGATCAGTGCCTGTGCTAGTAGTCTAAGTGCCCTGAAGGCTACAAGTGCATGTTTGTGATATTACAGTAACATTATCAAACATTTATCACAAATCACAATGAATGATTGATACCGTAATGCCACAAACATTCGCTTGCACCAATCTGAGCCCTTAGATTAGGCCTTGGCAGTAAGCGGGATATATTATGGGCCCTACGTTGTCCCTGCTTCAGCGTTGCAGCGCACTTTTTATCATACTCATACCTATACTCTTTACAGCTAATCAGCGATGTTGTGTAGATTCATTCAAAGGCTCAACATCTGTTGTTCTAAAAGCTCATCTCAGCGGAGGAGACAACGGTGATGCCTGGCAGCACACTCAGCTTTTCCGACAGAAGCGCGGCAGTAAAGAGGATATGATGAAAGTAACACTCAAGTTCTCCTGATGCTGCAGTATTCCAGCTGTTTACACCGACCATTAAAGGTTTTCCTTTGTCCATCACGATGCCATAACAACGATTCGCTGCATTCATAGCTATTTCAAATAATGAATTTTAACATGTATGTCATTATGGCGATTGGCCCATATATGATGATAGTGACCACCAAAATCATTACTATGCATGCCAAGATGGCTCTATTTCTATGACCTCATTCTAGTCACCAACTGGATCATGTTTGTGTTGGCAGTACACTAATTATTTATGCTTTTATTGCTTCTATTGGCCCAAGGTCATGTTTTAAATCTGTAAGTTCATCTCTGCATAGGTACGCGTTGTAAATTCAGATCTTCAACACCACGGGTCAAATTGCTGTAGACACTCTAATATTATATACATTTATTATGATTGTGATGGTGAGAAACCTACTCCCTGACGGGCAGACTATCAGGTAATAGCTGAAGACCAACTTGAAAATGATAAACAGTTTATTATTATTCAGCCATCTAGACCCTGAAACATATATGCCGATCAGAATCTTAGATCATAACCGGTTGTGATGTTTCTTAAGTTATTATAATTACTTGATAACATTATGTTTTCTTATACCAGGTCACTAAAAATATGAATTAATTTTGAAAATTCACATTTTATTCGAAGTTTTATGCTATTGACAGTCAATCCAACTGTTTGTTTGAAATGAAATAAAAGATGTTGACTGTGTTAATCTCAACTTCATTGGTAATTCAGCCACTGTGGCTATTTGCTGAAGATTGTGATCATGTAGGCTATGCGTGATAACAGAAATCCTAAGTGTATAGCTACAGTTTTCCAATGATCACCTTTTAATTCCTACATTATAAATTGAATAGGAATCTTACAAAAGGAGCCAGAAAACTGGCTGTATACAAAATAAAAATATCAAAGTTGGTTGATTTGGAAAAATATCATTTACAAAACACACAAACATGTTAATACTTATTTATATGTTTATGACTTAAAGCCTACTAGTAATTGTAATTGAGAAATCAAGACCAATTCTAGAGAACCCAGATAACTGGAGGATAAGGAAAATAGAACAATGGAAGTTGTCGATTTAAAAAAGAAATGGTCATAATTTGATTATTTTTGCCATTAGTAGTATGTGACGCAAATATTCCTATGCTATTAGGAAATATTTTTATGTGTGCATCTGCTTAAACATGTCTAGCTCCATGCCTGAGTTGCTGTGAGGGGCATGTGACCCTTACGCTTGAACTGGGTGTTCAATAGTTTGATTTTACTGGAGAGATCGGATTGCTGCCGTTAGTCTGAGAATAGACATTGTAGGTAGGCTGAGATCTTCTTTCAGCATTTTGTAATAATGCTTTGGTTCTCTGCACAACATAAACTTCAGCTCTGTCAGTATATTGCCATCTGCAGCACCCAATCTAAAACCGTAAAGTTATTTGATTACATGCTGAATTGGTAAGATTAGACTGAAAGAACAAAATATTGAAATGTTCCACAGTTAAATGAGCTATAGCTAGCCTTTTCACGGGGGGGGGGGGGGGGGGGGTGGTAATAAAAGAAAAAAGTATCCGCGTGACAGGCTAAGCTACAGCTATCAAAGCTCATTAATAATTCCTACTGCTCATTACCTTTCAACACAATCCAAGATCTTTTGATTTTTCACCCACTCATTAACTTCATCCTCAGACCACGACATACAAGTCAGATCTTTTGATAGATTGATTGCAGCTGTGGGCACCTGTTTGACAGTCATCAGTTTTGTAGCTGTCAGAGATGGCTTTTCTGTAGTAGTTGTCAACACTTTATTTTCATTGCTGTCTTCCTGAGTGGTAAACTGTTCATCTTCTATAAAGAAACAAGACAATTAATTAGGCAGTTGATTTTAATACAAGTATTTTGATTAATTTCAATTAAAAAACTTTCAAAATTGCTATCTCATTGCTCATTGCTGAGTGAGAGAGAGAGAGAGCCGCTAGAGGCATCGTTCCCAAAACGCACGCACACTCAAAAATGGAGCCAAATACATGCGGAGTGAGCGATACGGTAACAAATTTGTCTAACTGAAAGACCAAATGAGCGAGGATCTTGAGCAAGGCGAGAGCAATAATTTGGGCCAAAAACACCACTCATTTTAATTTGAAAAACCCCTGTCGAGTCTTAGATGTTACATCAGTACTATCAAATTACCTTCCATTGGAGGTCCTTTTCCGCTACTACCCAAGGCATCGAGAAGACGTTCGATAGTTGTCCCCCTCTGCTCTGAATCAGACAGATCGAATGTCATTTTCATACCTAACAGCATGCCTAACCATCCATCAGGAGAATAACCAGACTGAATCTTGATCGGAATGAACTCTCGCTGTAGTTTGTATGAATACTCTGCTTCTGTAGGGAAAGTGAGAGTCATGATGAAAATCAAGGGGATTAATGACAATTTTAATGGCTAGTCTTGATCTAGCTTTAGACATCGATCAGCTTTCGCCCATAAATTAGTGAAAACCTAAATTAATGTACTATCAGCTGATCTTACAATCGAAGACATCCCATGCATACTCAAGTTAGACTCAAAGGCTGTAAAAAGATACCGGCTGTTCCCGTTCTACTGGCAAGTCGTCGGCAACTTGAAGGGGGAGGGGGCAACTTCAAATACATTCAAAAGGGATCAAACTTGATCTGAGCAGATGGGATCGAACTTGATCTGAGCAGATGGGATCGAACTTGACCCACACCCACACCCCCACCCACACCCTTTGTTCTGAGACTATCCCTAATTCTACTGTTATTTCATAAGGGCAGAGTTGAAAGTGATATCACAAACCTGCTCGACATGCTGGGCTGTCCTTATACTCCTCAGATAACAAGATCAGCACCACTTTAGCTTTCTCAATGGCCTGGCTCATTGCTGACAGTGTACTCCCGTCTACAAAATATAAAAATTCAGAACTTTGACCAAATCTCTTTGCAGAAATATTGGTGAGCAGAATTATTTAAAACATTTTTCCGGATTATTATGGTAAGAATATTTTTCTTTACTGTGAGCATGATGTTCTTTCTACGGGTTACTTCTGCCCTAAGAAGCATTTTCACAAAGGCTACAGCTTGAATTTTCACTTTTTAGATAACAGACAAGAGACGAGATAGGAGAAAGGTTACAAAACACCTGATCATCGGTTGAGCATAGGGCGGACGACAAATTTACTCACTCATATTATCTATGTCTAACCAAACTCTGTACCCGTTGTCCTGTAGAACTTGTTTCAGCTCCTTGGCATGTGTCTGGATCGACCAGCTGTAGCTTATCATGATATGCCCTGAAATTTAGGGTAGAAACGCTTATGTAGTAAATGGGTGGATGGATTTATTACTATCACTGACCAAAACTCAAAATCCGATCAAAATTGATCAAGTTATAGACATAAAACCTGGATTTTGGATTTCGTTACAATGCCACAATTAAATGCCTCAGTGCCTCAATGCTAATGCTCCATATAGTGTCCTGTCAACATTTATTATTAAGTCTATGCGATTGGGTATCTGCTGTAA
This sequence comes from Membranipora membranacea, assembly GCA_914767715.1. Taxonomy (NCBI): domain Eukaryota; kingdom Metazoa; phylum Bryozoa; class Gymnolaemata; order Cheilostomatida; family Membraniporidae; genus Membranipora; species Membranipora membranacea. The sequence continues at coordinate 17,673,703 of OU612068.1, forward strand.
ATGGCTGCTGGAGACACAAACTTACAGCTTTGTTACCGCTCAGTTACTTAAATGGAGATGAATCCAAGAAATGGACAAGGAAATGAAAACAGGAACAAAAAAGGCAAAACAACTAACTGCATACAGGCCAGGTAAGCGCTATAATGGACACCTAGACTATTGCTGTGTACCCGTTTTGCTTCTTCTGTCACTCTGTCCAGGGAGAGGACCTGGTTTTGAGGATGTCCTCCCAGATAACACGAGAAAGGTAGCCAATGTTTTGGCTCTGAACTGATTGGTAATTGTTGGGTGAGAAAGAGAGCCAATACCAGGTCACTGAAAGTGCCTATCAAGATATAGAGAAAGAAAAACTATATATTTCCACAGTCACAATATATCAATTTCATGAAAGTACAATCTGACCAATGAACTGAGAAAGTTCATTGAATTGACCTGCCATTGGCTCTCTCCCGGTCACCAGCCAATCAGAGCCAACACATTGGTTACAAAAAGAGGTCATACTCAGTCTACCAAGCTCGTTACTCACCTGATTTATAAATCTTAGCCTTTCTAAGGCTCTTGTCCTTCAACTCCTGGACGGTCCACAGGCACCCATGGGCAGCTGCCCTCACTGAATCATCTGGTGATTTAGTCAATCCTTGTAACTCTGAATGGTTGAAAAATGTTAGAAGATTTTTGAGACACTCAAAAACTAAGTCGGGCCTAAATTCATATGAATACTTGATTGCAAAGGGAGTTAGCTCAATTCGTTTGGAGCCTCCTTTTGGTAGTATTTTATATATTCCCACATCCTGATTCAGTTCACCGTTGGGGGAGTGGGGGAGCCGTATGTCAAATCTGTTCAGAGTATAGGCTATTTGTCCAGAATAACTCTCTCACCTGCTAGTATTTTTGTATCTTTCTGTATTGCCAGGGATACTAATTCATTGAATGATAAGGTCCAAAGTCCCTTACATGCCTCTTCCTTTTCCTGCATATTGCCTTCCCCGAGTAGCTGGCTGTAAAGGTCGATACCCTGGTTGTCATATATGCTCATAGAGTTAACATCAGATACTGCTAGTCTGTTCAAACCTGTTAAATGAAAAACAGAACAGAAATCGTACAAATCTCCAAAATGTCAGCATTTCATTGTTTTGTTCACATCAGGGATTAGTAATCTTGGGTGAATTTGTGGCGATGGGCTGGCAACAGGCACTGGGGCAATGTTTACTATTTTAAAGAAAAAAAGGCCTTGTTTTGATTAAAAAACGGCTTTTAAAAACTTTTTGTCACAGAGGACAGCCCTGTGAGTTCATCTATTATTACACGAATTTCAAAATATTTATTAATCTGTTTCCCTTGGTTAGTCTTTAGATGACTTTGACGCGTATGAAAGAACAGGTTTGGTACAATTTTTAACGAAAAGGAAGATTGCTTGATAAACATCAAATCATTTTGTCCATTGAATGAGAAATACATATCTTATTATCAGCAGGTTGTTCCAGCTTATGAGTTATCCCTAAGCACGAGAAAGCAAACCTCTGTTACAAAATTAAATTCAGTTGAGTCAAAACTTACCAACTACAATTTCCAAAGCATCATAATTGTGGGTAGGAGATCGGTGGTCAGCCTTAGTTAGACAGTCTTTGAGAAGGTTCAGCATGAAGCTTATTATCGATTCGGATATTCTCATTTCTTTCTGTTCAGTCTCATTCAATATATAGGCCAGTATCATATGACAGCGCCCTTTCACATTCTTGTTAAAGCCTGATTTATTGCCTGTAATCCGTTGCAGATGTCCTAGTCGGCCATCTTTCCTCAAAACTTCCTTTGTTTTGTTTATATTTTTAGCGAATTGATATAACATTCCTAGCGAAGTTTTCAAAATGTCACAGGCCCGCTTAATTCCTGTGTTATTCTTCTTAAACAGTCCACTAGTTATGATAGTAACCAAGAAGTCGCACAGCTCATCAAATAGTGTATGAATGTGTGCCGGATTTGCGCTGATGAACCACAGTGCCATGGATATATGGTAAACTGCCTCCAATGTGTCAGGAGATACTCTATTCCAATCGTTAGGATCAGTCAATGTGTTCAGGTGTTCCGACCAGAGTATTTTGAAGAGTTTGACCAATCCTAGCTCCATGAATTTGTTCATTGATGTCATAGCATGCTCCTGAACTTTACAATGTTTTTTTGAACATAGATAGCGAAACAACCTGCAAGTGCCAAATAAAAAAAATCATTTCAACAATTAAGTAATTCGCTTCATCTTTATATCTACAAAATCGAGAATCAGAATTTCAAAAGTACAAATAATATGTTCCGGGAAAGTTTATGATCTTACGTGACATCGAACATATAGATCCCTGGTTGGTCCATAAGTTGAGACGGGTCAGCAAGCAAGTGTTTTAATGTGATCACTGCTCTGTTAAACTTGATATCAAAATTTGTCTCAGTAGTTGTGAAATCATCAGTATCAGCTAGGCTCAGCGGAGGGGGTGTCCACGCTCGCGCAGCCTCATCCTCTTGCATATCTTTATTGCTTCTGATCATAGTGTTCGATCTAGAAAATCCTGGTCTTTGAGATCTGGAGAGAGCCATGAGTGGGTTGCTCATGACTTTGGTGAAATCTAGATCTTTTATACTTTCAGCTACTGAAATAAAAGGAAATTGACAATTGCTTGAATCCTAACCACTACACCATCCTGCCTGCCTAAAACGAATGGTGCGTTTGATTTTACACTCCAGACCTGTAGGACACATTTAACCATTACATACATCCGCTATGCTTATTCCTACGACAATATTGTTAGACTCCAAACCCACAAGTGTGACAGTACCACAAACTGCAGCCTCAAATATGGACGATCGACTGAGATGTATGTCCCTTCTCCTGTATGAATCAGGTTTCTATATCCAGTGTGTTGGCTTTGGGAGTGTGAGCTAACATTTATACTGTTTTCTGAAGGGAAGGTTTGACAACAGTCAGTCTTCCTCTTTACCACCTACCATAACAAGATAGAAATGTTCTCTGTATAGTCTATTCATGCTTACCTGGTTAACAATTAACATCATCAGCATACTGTATCTATTTTCTCTCTTGTTGGGCCTTTTTGAGATCCTGCGACACATCTGTTATCCTTATCTATCTCATACTATCACCCCTTATCAACATAATGAGTTGTTTCAATTGCAGACTAAAATTCTAGAGACCTCCTCCAAAAATCCAAGCCTATAGCATTCAATAATATTCTTCCTATTGGTACTAATCACCCTTGTTGAAAAGCTATACAGGTGCTTGGCAAGTGGTTTCACTTTATTTACAAAATGAGCAAATTGCTAGGTTGCACATCAACAAAGCCATTGGCCAATCACTTTACATGTAAGTAATATTTTTAACCTTATATCCTCATTGACAGATTAAGAGATTATTCTTTCTGACACTATAGAACAAATAACACAATATTACTATTATATATTAAGAAAAAATATAAATCAATTATCCTGAAGGAAAAACTATATAAACTACTCCTAGTACAATAATGTAATTTTTATAAATAGATAGCCAGCCAGCCAGCCAGCCTTTTCATATTTTCATATAGCCCTGTCATTCCAAAAAAAAAAAAAAAAAAAAAAAAGTTATATATTATATAAATATATATTTACAAATATATATAATCAGTTGAGCCGTATCTGCCAGATAATCGAACAAACCACCTCAGGTGCTCCACCCATCATCTCGTCATCTCACACCACCAGCATAATAACACATTAGAATTCTCACATATATTTCAAAATAGCCTAGAAGAACATTTTATTATATATTTTTTGTTATTGAATATCACATTCTATGTACACATTTGCCTTCAAAATAGGCCTTTTTTAGTTCCTTCGTGTAATTTTGAGGTTCAATATTACATGAAATAAAAGATTTAACTAACTAACTTATAAATAGATCAGTTACAGATGAGGAGTAGTTACCATTTTACCAAAACAATGCCACGTGACTAATACAGATCATGTGATGTGTCTGTCTGTTTGGTCCCAGCTATTATTGGAAAAAAAGTTTGTGAGGTTTCAAAACTAGACATAATAAGGAAGAAGCAACAAAATCAAGATGCTGAAGCTTGTAACTAGGTTTTTGGATTGGATCAAGAGTCTCTTCTGGAAAGAGGAGATGGAATTGACCTTAGTTGGACTTCAATATTCTGGAAAAACCACATTTGTTGGAGTTATAGCTGTAAGTACAACCACACTCTCAACTACCTACTACTACTATCAAAACTTCCTTACTTACTAACTCACTGAACTGACACTTTTTACTACCTATTTATACTTCCATACTAACTGGTAGCTAAATTTTTTTCTCCCATTCTAATTCAAAATTTCATATTATATGTGAATTTCAAATTCACAACAGGTCACACTCACAGTACTCTGCTATGAGTAGTAAACACTCATTGGACTGGTTGCTTCACAAGATTATATCACCACTAATAATAATGAGTTTGTGACAGATTATTGACATTAAACACAAACTGCGGTCTGTTACTTCTTCATTTCCCTGTCATTTGGGCTCCTCCTGGAACAAACATATTTGATGATGATTCCTGGCAAGGCTACTACATAAATAAATTCTTAGCAATGATGAATTGACTGACACCCACAGAGAAGGCTGGTGCTGAGGACTCGGCGTCGCACAAATTCATCACCTGACATGTTTGTTCTCTCTATAACTGTCATTTTATAACAAATTGGATTTCTCGAAATTTAAAATATTTGGCCAATGCAAACAGCCTTTAGTGACTCTCAGTGTGATAGAGTGAAATTGCCTGTAGAGGTACCTCTATATGGCCGGAGACACAGTACTCTCTATGCAATAATAATATTGTTTCTAAATGACTTAGCCAGGCAACATCTGCTTGCTGGAAGCCAGTTTTGCAGGCAATTCTTAAACTGTGCCACAATACATTACGAATCTCCACAAACCAAGAAGGAACAATAGTCTGTTATGTCATGATAATGACATTCATACCTATAATTGATGTTTTTCTTTGTTGTAGTCTGGAGATTTCACAGATGACATGATACCAACAGTTGGCTTTAATATGAGGAAAGTCACTAAAGGCAATGTGACTATAAAAGTGAGTTTAACGGTTCAGAATAGCAATTGTGGTGAAATGGGTTATGTAATTAACTTGTTTTTTAACTTTTCTCTCTTTGTTGCATAAACATTTGTGTCTCAATTGCCTGTCATGGCCACCATTAAAGTATAATTTCATTGACCATCAAGTTTTTGCCAATGTTTTGCAACAGATGAGATGAAATTCTGTAATAGATCTAGGAAAGCAATGCTATTGTACCAACATGTCTGTCCACACAACAAATGAATGGGACTTTAAGCAATAGTGCCCGTTTTTTTTCATTTTAACTGTTTACTTGCAATAGGCTATCATTGAGCAATATTTGAGACTAGGTGTAGTCTGTTGTTTTAATCAGAGTTACTCTGTCTTACAGGTTTGGGATATCGGAGGTCAACCCAGGTTTAGAAGTATGTGGGAGAGATATTGCCGCGGTGTTAACGCAATAGTGTAAGTAAATAAGCCAGCCTCCCACTTCCTGGTTATACTTTATATATTGCAACAGCATGAAGCATTATCAAAGTCTTTAGAGAGTTCAATATGTGCAGGCCTATTAGCTAGTTCTGTGTTGTAAACTGTGCACGCATATTATGATTTACTAATGCTGTCAGCAGTTCATTTCACGTCAATCTCTGCAGGATTGTGAATATATTTTTGCTCGTGCTACCAGCATTTTGAAGAAATTGACAAGGGTTCAAGCAAAAATCACTATTGTAATTCTAGATGTGAATGCTCAGTGAATCAAAAGAATAGTACTTATCACTCTGGTGACTTTGTAAAGACATGATACATTTGTATGTGTCAGGCGTTTTAGGCTGCAAAATAATTCATAATATAAACTTTCTATACACTTGCCTCCCCAAAACTTGTAGGACTGCTGCTACCCGAAACTTCTCTGATGTGACGTCCTGGTTGGATAAAATTATTGCATCAATTCAAACTGTTTGTTAGCAAGTTATACCCAGACAGGCTCATCTGTCCTGGCCTGTAATGGGTGTCTGTCAGAGGAGGATATGGCAATATCGAGATCATGTCATATACTAATTGTCTTTATATCATTTTCCTCAGATATATGGTTGATGCTGCTGACCAAGAAAAAGTAGAAGCTTCCAAAACAGAATTACACAGTTTATTAGACAAACCACAGTTACACGGCATCCCTGTGTTAGTACTCGGCAACAAACGAGATCTACCCGGTGCACTCAATGAAAAAGAACTTATAGAGAGAATGTAAGTTATGAGATTGTGTTATTCGGGTTTGTAATGTTACATATATCAACTACTGGCAGTCATCAGCTGCTTGGATTGCTGAGTCATAAAGCAGTGACCGGATCGCACAATCACAGTGCACAATCATCTCCATGTGCAATTTCTTGATGAACATCACATTTTGGCTAGCAGATTATGCAGGACATGAAGGTTTTTTGCTCATTAATTACATGAACTGGTGATGTAGAGTCAACATGCATCATACCTAGTTTATGACTCCATAGGCTATAGGCTATAGCGGCTATATCAGTGGGTTCTCTTATCAATTCCATCGAGATGGTCGGTGATAGCCTTTTCTGATATTGATAACCCTGCTGATTAAAGGGGCAGTTATCATGATAGATGAGGGGAGTAAGTTATTCATGGAAAACTGTATCTTTGTTAGAGCAAAATATTAAATAGCTATCACTCTTACCTTTGTTGATAAAATGACTCTTAGTTCCCATGGGAACCTTAGTTTGCAGCTAACGACACAGTGTAGATGCATAGAATGCCTTTATTTGAAATGCTAATGTCTGTCAGACTTGATGTCTTTATTACTCTTAGAGGGTTTGTATTGTTCATGAGATATAAGTAGAATTAGGTATAGGTAGTAGTGGTTAGAACAGAGAAAAAATGAACTTCCTCTTTCAAAGAGTTGGAATAGTACAGCAAATTCTCACTCACACAAAACGAACTTCAAAATAAGAAATTCAGTTATTTGAATAATCGACGTGAAGCGACACATCTCCCGCCGATTTTAAGTCTTTCACTGAGGCTGAATTTCATCAGGTTATTTATTATTGCTAAGAAGTTCATTTTTCATCTACCCTAGAGGAGTTAATTTTTCGCTGTATGAAAAGTCTGCAATACGTCAACCAAGGCTGACATAAACTCAATCTCTTCACTTTTTATATATATCTGTGTCAACTAGCCAAAATTTAGTACTAGCTAACATTAAGTCAGCTCCTTACTAGCTTACTACACTCTGACATTGACATTTAATCCTGTAGGATATATGAAACTAGCACAGGGGCAAGATGGGTTGGGTTTTGTGTATAAGTACTATAATTGTAGGAAGGTAGCCAAGGATAGCTGGAAAATTCCTTCTTTTACGCATCATTTTGTTGTTGGTTTGCATCAGATACATTCATTGATACAATAATATCCTGTTATTCTATGCTGACCTGGACTCTAAAATGTTTGAACTTGCTTCAGAATGCCTTGTTGGTAATGTAGAGGATATAAGGATAATTGTATTGAATTCATGATTCATACAGCCAATAATAGGCCTAACACTCTCAGAAAAAATCCATATCCTTATCACGATAGTGAGTCACTGTTTAATATGTTATGTACTTAGTACTAGTAACAAAGTACCGTCAGTGTCATGAGTGTATAAATGTCAGTGATTTAATGCGTAAACCATTATCTGACTTCCTTTTCCTTTATTCACCCTGATGACCGTACTCCAATGTGATAATTGAACTTTGGAGTGCTGTGGTTATACCAGCTACTTGGTATTGGTCATTATGTTGGTCAGCAATTATGACATTATAATATATAGCTGTTTGTATGACTTATTGATTTTTGCTCTTGAACTGTTTTAGGAATCTTGAATCAATCAAAGACAGGGAAATTTGCTGTTACTCCATATCATGCAAAGAAAAGGACAATATTGGTAAGTTTTGACTTAATGTGTGTTTCTCGAATAGAGGTTTATGATCCTGTGTTGAGACCAACCACCTCCCCCAAACCCTCATAATGGTCAGATCCTCTTCTCAGTCTAGCTTTGCTCCTATTATGCTGTTAACAAGACTAAGTAAACTGTACTGAAAGGCTGTGAGTGAACAAGTTGACTGTATTGAACATAGTTAGAAAGAAAATCCCATATCCTCTCCCAAGAGGAGAATTAACTTGAACAGTAATAGTTCAACATCAGCATATATTCAGAATTGAGTATGAGGTTATAAACTATTATTGACAATTTCATACAACGTCGTTTCATTTTTTTTTCAGACATAACGCTACAATGGTTGATTGCGCACTCTAAGTCAGGGAAATGAGCTTCCTGTGTTTGTATTTCCGCCTCTCAAAACACGACAGAGATACGTATTCCGCAGAGCATTCTACTACAACGTATCACAAGACCTGCTAATCTTTATTGTATTATTTATGTTATCTTGACTGCTCCTACTGTTCCCATCAATGCAAAATGATTTACTGCTGAATAGCTTCTTGAATATGATTCTGCATAATGAAATGTGTTGCTGGAAGAAATGTAGCTACTTTGTGGAGACTTTGGTACCGCTATTTACAATCACAAAGGACTAGTCTTGATTTGCTTGCCAAACAGCAGCTCATTCTTCCAGCAGTATCGTTGACATGCCTCTGAACAACCTACGTTTTTGCGGAAACTTACAAAGAAGTTGGCAGTACAGTAAATCTTGTATTTATCCCCATTTCATCAGCAAGGTTCTAATATTATTTATACATGTCTGTCCATAGTTGAATGGGATTTCGGTTGATTTAGATTCCCTTTACTTATGATATGAGAGTCTGGGAACTTGCTTGATTTTTAGTTCACCAGCTTGTCTGGTTAAATATGTATGTTGTATTTTTTCATTGTGGATATTTATTTAATGTGGAATTTTGTTATTTTTAATGCAATATACATACTTACACAATAACAGAAATCCCAAGTACAGTATAGAACATAAATGATAATATTATTGATGAGTATAAATAGATGGTGCACTTCATAATGATTATTAACGATACAGGCACGTACTCCTTGTTAAAATGCAAACTTGAAAGCATAAAAGTTATGTTGAGTTATGTTTGGGGTGTGAGCGAAAGCTTATAGGTTTTTATCTGGAATCATGGCAGCATAAGAATCACCACTTTTCTTGTGCGTGTGATCTCCTATATTGAATGGATGGAAAAATCACGAAAGATTGTAGCTCACAATTACTATGTTAGGGCTATTACAAGCATAGAGGATAGCAAGCACTCTGTTTAACGTCAGCTAAGCTAACACCTTTATATGGTAAAATATGGGAATTTCAATTAAATGTAAGCAGTGGGTGTGAAGGGAGTGTGAAGTGTGATGATGGAACACATAAAAAATGCATAAGGGCGCAAGGAAAAATATAATAACACTATCAGACTAGGACAACTCTTACGGAACTCGGCATCATTATCTATATGTGCAAATAATAACCAATATCAGGGTGTAAGCACCTTCAGCCAATGGCAATAAATAAAATGAAAATCTACACGACAATCCTAATATTATGGCTGGCTGAAAACAAGTTAAAACTAACAGTTTGTAAGGGTAGTATTTTGGTAATTGGTCTACCCGACTAAATTGCATCAGTTTCAAATTAGATGTTACTCAGTTTCAACTGCCACAACATTTCCATTTATCTTGTACAGTCCGTGATCCTGCTCCAATTGTGATTCCACCTGTGTCAGCCATTGTTGTATCACCCATCTGTTTTTTCAATGCCTGAAAAAGTAAATATGACATGGTGAAGGCATTACATGGACACTAAACTTCGATGGGTATAAAAGACGTTTTTAAGGATTTAACAATCATTGCTAACACACAAAAAATTGACATCTCAATGACAAGAAATTGACATACCTCAAACATCTACAATCCAATCTGCAGATTATTTACTTGCAAAATACTTAGGCCTAAATTTGAGGCTAATATATTGACTTCTGAGATGAATCCCTAGCATTAAATGCTTTTGTAAAGTTATCCTTTGGATTGAATGTCCTACCTTGGCTAATTCTATGAATGCATCATCCACGTTGGTGTTATCTTTTGCACTGGTTTCCAAATACTGCACAGCATCCAGCGTGTCGGCCATCTTTTTACCATCTTCCCAAGCCACTTGGCGAATATTTACGAGATCTTTTTTGTTTCCTGTAAACGAGAAAAATGACTGGGTATTCAATATGGGAAACAATTGGTTTGTGATGAAAAAGCACACAAGAGGCTTAATCACGGTATTGCCTAAGTAGCTTCTTAACAGGAGTAAGCAGCATTGCTTTTACAAGTCTGCAAAGGCATTCATTGCGAAAGCAACGGATCACTGATGGAATTCTAACAAAGCATAGACCTATGAACTCCCTCTCCGAGGTTGGTTATTTCTTAGACAGGCAGAAGATTATTCTCTATTTACCTATTAATAGAATGAGCGCGTCATCCCCGGCGTATTTCCTCACATCATCATACCATCGAGGCAGAGCTGCGAATGTGTCATGTTGTGTGATATCGTAGGCAAGTATGACTCCGTTAGCACTTCTGTAGTAACTTTGAGTTATCGTTCTGAAGCGCTCCTGACCAGCGGTGTCCCAGATTTGTAGCTATATTAAAAAAGAAATATAATCATTCTCTCATACTTGTGAGTCATTACTTAGTCTTCCCTCAATATTTGGCTTCTGAGTCAGCAATGTGAAATACATGTGTTCTAGTTGTGAAAATTTTAATAACATTGTCTGGCGCGAATAATAGGCTATTTCACCCTAGTTCGGCTCCGAGATTTGAAAGTCTGATTTATTCTAGCTGATTTTTGATGTTTAAGAAATTTAGCAATGATAATCTAACAGCCAAAGCAAGATTCAGAAGTCAAATCAAGAGGAGATTTTGCAGATAATCTATTGCGTATCGATTAGATCCATACCATGTAGGCCTAGGCCTATTATGGCACTTGAACGCATGGTCTCTTTTCACATAAGTTAGATTAGACAAAAAATATTGGGTATGCTCTACTCTGGGCTATGGTTACTGTTATCAATGAGCAACAGATAATAAAGATTATGATGTATGAAAACTAGCTGAAGGCATTGCGCTAATATCTGCTCAATTCAATGCCAAAATCAACAGGGATCCAGAGATTAACAAAAGCTATTGCCCGCGTCTCTGTTGCTGGTGATAATGAATAATGCACAACAGAGAAGAGTGTGTCATCTGAACTTTTAACAATGCCCAACAACCAATGCCCATAGCCCAACAACAATGTCCACTTCCAACAATGAGAATGATCAACTAACCAATCCAGTGCTTAACAAAGAAAAAGAGACAAACAAACTTGAATATCACACTTATAACATCAAGTATTTCTTGACTATATTCAATTGCTTACCTTCACTCTTTTGTTATCAAGTGTTAAGGTTTTCATGCTGAAGTCAACTCCAATAGTACTGCTGTTCTTCTCAAGAAATGTTCCATTTTTAAACCTCTGGACTATACAAGTTTTTCCAACTCCAGCCTCTCCTATCAATACAATTTTGAACAGGTAGTCATAAGATTCATCAGTATCCATCTCTGTAGAGATTCTTATCAGATTGTCACCGGAAACAGTTTGTCACAACACTTTGCACCAGGAAAATAAATCTTTGAACAACACAAAATTGCCAAGTTTCCAATTTGACCTCCCCGGAAGTGAAATTAAACTGAGCTAGACCATGAATGCATTCGAAAAATTTAGTCAATCAAAAAATTGATTATATTCATTGTGCTGAGAGTTGTCTTACTTTTTTGTCAGAGTACACAACTCAAGGCATAAGGAAAATCCTTCCCAAAATGCAACTTTAGACACCCTGGATACCTTGCTCATCCAATGAACTTAATTCATTGGTCCTTGGTGTTTATGAATTATAACTGAAAAGATCAGCAACAATGGGACAATGCAATGCTTGTCTCATAGAATGCATGGTATTTATAATCTTTGGTTTGGTGTAGCATTGTGTGTAGCCTGTCTTGACAAACTTTTATATGAATAAGAAAGGAAAAAGTATTTATACAATTTTTACAAATATTCAATAAAAAATAGAGAACCCATGAAACGATAGTAAAATTACAGCAGAACCATCATCTGTGGTAGATCTACATCTACAAACTGCACCTATAAAAAATAAGCAAGTCCCTTAAAAAATATCCAGTATGGAAATCATCTAGCCTGTCTTGACAAAGCTCCTCAAGACAGGATAAGAATTATCATATCTCTGTGGTAAACATTACCAGGTAGTCTATAGCAGATGGATATATAGACTAGAATAGTAATGTACAGAATAGTTCAGGCAGTTACCTGCAACCACCTACTCGATCACATAACCGACTCCTTCATTATCATTTCCGAAGCCTGTGTTCTATACTACATATCATATCCATATTCTATGGGAAAGTCAATTGCTTCATTCTTCTTCCTCTTCTTAGACTTTTCTGAAAGACAACAACATGCATGATTAACCCTCTGCTCTTACATAAAAACAAAACAAATACTCTTTAACACTATACACTTTATATTTTCCGTTCACTGCTGTGTTTGGTGATAAAAATACCGAGTTCAAGCAGGAGATATTATTCTTGGCAGTTGTTAAAATTCTGAACCCTGCTACTACCAGTGGAACCACATTGTCATGCCACACCCAGCACTGGATATGTTCAATATTGTAGTGGCTTACTAGTGATATGTCATGAAGATTACAAGATTGCCATAATACCTACCAAGTTCAAGCTAAAACTTGCCACATAGGCTTGTGATCAGAATTAATTCTATGCACGCCTAATTTGATTTCTGTCATATCTCAAATGTATTACTTACTACATAGAATGATGATAAGCAGTGCTATGAGGAAGAATAATCCAAAAACAGTGAAGCACAAAACAAGCCATCTCCTAACTTTCTGTGTATAACCATCAGAAGATACAAAGTATGATCCGTCCTCTCCTCCAGCTCCACCTGGGTCTAGTATACACAAACTCATGGTAAGGACAGGATAGTTGCTAGATTTGGAAATTTGCTGAATCCTCAGACTTAACCATTAACTATTCACCTTGGTGATTGATACTGGACATCGAGAAAATAAGGGCATGGTCCGTAGAGTTTTTATATAATATCTTACATAACTCTTTGGGTTAGTCCCAGGGGCCCGTACCTCCGAACTAGCTAAACTAAATTCCACATAATATGAACTGCTCTGAATCTTCCTTCTTGATACAGCTCAAATTATTAAATCACTCACCAGGTATAAATTCTGGGTCTGAGTTCCTGTTGTCATCGTTGCCTAAAGATAAAGAACATGAGCCATAGAAGAGTAGATCATCCAACGTCACAGCAATTTAAGTCATTGTATTAGTGTAGTGGGTAGAGCTCTGAAAATTCATTCTCTAAGTGTATATAAATTTTGTCAGAGCGAAAAGAACAGTTTGATCTTGGTGAGTAAAACCTTTTCAATTTCATCAACTCAGGTTTCCGATGCTGAAAACGGGATAATGTGCAGACATATCAGTTAGCGCATACATTACCATACATCATCCAGTCTGATTATGGATACATAATATCGAATAATATGATGCTATGACTAACATAAATACAACATTGACAACATTGCAATCATCGATCTACAACTGTATAAAACACCAAAATCACTATCATTTTACCTGATTTTGGATGGATCGGTGTTCTTTCTGTTTCTACAGGGGAATCAGCTCCACCATCCTTTCCCGCTTTACCGGAATCAGCTCCACTGTCCTTTCTCGTTCCACCAGAATCAACTCCACTGTCCTTTCTCGTTCCACCGGAATCAACTTTGGGTTTTTGTGTCGTTTGTTTGGTAAACATCTCAGCTGTATAGGCATCATCATTCCCTTTCGTGACTTAAGGTAGAAAAAATTAATTATTGGATCATGTGGTTCAAGGTTTTGGATTTTGTATACCTATTTTTTCAGAGAGCAAGAAAATTTTTTACAAATTCCTTGCTGTTTGCTGCTGCTGCTGTTGCGTCTATCACGCATCCGAAAAGTTCAGTATTTATTAACATTAACAACTATTCTGTGTGGTGGCTTTGATCTGATTGTCAGAACTGTACTTTAGTGTATAGTACTTGGGTGGCATCAGCTTTTCCAACCTAAGCTAGCAGCACAATATGTTGTGTGGCTGGTTGGTGGGTTGGTAGGTTTATTGTGTCACAGACAAATAAGTATGCTGCAAGATTCGGTTGTTTATACTGTTGCATGGGGAGAGGATAGCACAAATATATAAAAATCAGAGTAAATAAAAGTCTGATTACTAGTGGATGACCGCAGGTTGACTAAAGAAACATGAAATTGGAAAATCAAATGTCTGAGGAAGGAGTCTTTGCCACAGGCAGTTCTGCATTTAAGGCTTCGCTACCTGCCTTAGGGGAGTTTCTGAAGAAAGGTCAGTCCTTGCCGTCTCTCTTTTTATAAAAAAATCTGTATCTCTATCCAGCTGCTCAATAATGTTGTCTAATATCATCCTTTTGATTAATAAATATTAATTACTGCACAAATGGAAATGAATCCTAATTGAATACAATTACTACAGTACACCTACCTAGGTCTGTTACATGGTATACATTACACCACGTTTGACCATCTCAATTGAATTTGGATACAGTGTAAAATTGGATCTGAGGTTATGCTAGAAACTTCTGTGATTCATATAGCAGTTGCTGACACCAGGAAGTCTGGGATATCCCTGCTGCCACCTACCCTATAGCTCCACTGTAACATCCTTGTTAATCTATGACGTATTTTATATTGTTGCAGAATCTGAGAATACTTACTTACCGAGGGAACTTTTATCTTTAGGCATGTTAGTCTGTGGTCTGTCAGTATGCGTTCTGTACGTCTGTGATCTGAAGGTCTGCTGGCTGTAGATCTGCGGTCTGTTTGTCAGAGGAATTCCCTTAATTGTGGCTAGAGCCCGAGTGCTTGGTGTTGTGGTTGTGATTTGGGTATATCCTATGGTTCTAGGTTTGGCTGTGATTCTCTTTATTGAATGAGTCATGGGTACAGTTGCCACAGCAGCAGGTTTGGTAGGTTTTACAGGGAGTTTAGTGTTCGCACCGTGAGTGATACTTCCCTTATCTTTTGGGGACGTCGGAGCAGAGGTTGTAAGAGCAGGTGAAAGGCTGACTTTTGTCTCACTGTCAAGAGCCTTAGCAGGAATTTGAGGCTTAGGTCGGTTGACTGATATAAAGGAAAACAAACCAACAAAATTCTCATCATATGTAATTTAAAGAAACCATTCCCACTAGATTGTAAGGCCTAAATTATCTTTTATGCATCTTACTGCTCTAATCCAGTAGGCTGTTATTCCCCTTTTTGTGTTCCCCCTTATTGCTTATACAAGCAATAACCCTATAGGAGTAGATATTTTAGCTACAGTTAGTTTAGCTAGTTTGAGTATGTATTAATGTTAGCTAGCACCAGTTCGATCTCATGCAATGTAAAGAGGGTGAGCATTATTATGTTAGCTAGCAATAAATTTCACCATTTTAAGCAAAAGTGAACTTTTCCTCCCGCAAATACTTTACTCGTCTAGGGTCAGTAACATAGTTATCAATGTAAAACTGCAAACCTTACACAAATACCTGGAATGTCTGGTTGGACCCCGGTCGTCCATATAGGCTCAGATGTAGACCCCAGAGGTTTGGAACTTGTGATCTCTACTTCTACTGGTATACTTTCATTAGTGAGAACAACTGCTGTATCAGTTGTAGCATTTTTAGCTGTTGGTAATACAGGGTCAACTACGGAAGCCTTCTTTGTCGGTGAAAAGTCTGTTGGTTGCTGATTTATGGTCATAGGATTTGCTGTTTCACCATTTTCTTCTAATCCAGGATCAATATTTCTTCCCTTGCCACCTGGTGCATCTGGCATTTTAGTAGGGGCAGGGAGGTTAATGGTTTTTGGAGTGCTTTTTTGACTAGAGTTTAACGAGACGTTGGATACTCCATCTGACAATAACCTAGGACCTGAAGTAGATTGAGTTGATGCATTTGCTTTTTTTGGTGACTTTGAACCTAGAGAGGCGAAGGCTTGTTGAGTAGGTGTGGTGTATATTGCTGCGGTGGATGGTATGGATTCAGTTGACACAGTGTCTGTTAGCGTTGTTGTTGAGTACGCTGTTGATAAGGTTGTTGTGGAGGTCGTGGATATTGTGGATGTTGTGGAGGTTGTTGATGATGTCGATGACGTGGTTGTGGAAGTCTCATTCAAAGCACTCACTGGTATATCTAAAATAGATCATATAAATGTCTATTTCGTTCAAACACTATTGTCAATTTAGAAAAAAAAGGCATTTTATCCAATTTATTTATCCGAAGAGGGAGGCTTTCAACTAAAGACCATTCAATCATGAGTTCCTTACTATGGCTTCCGAAAGTCTAAACCAATGCAGCGATTGTAAATCACTCCCTGAAAATATCATAAGTAATTACCCCAGTTAGTGTGGAGTTGATATGTAGCTAACGTAGAGCAAACCTCAGTACCATCACAGAATTCCTCACATTTATCTGTGTAAGTTGGAGTCCCATATGGTCCTGGAGATAACATACAGTAACATTTATCCTGCTGGAACGTTGCAGTGAGATCTAGAAACGTGAACACAACTTTGATACATTGTTATTTCAAGCTGCTTCATACATGGTTTTATACTCTTTATCACTGTGATACTCAGTTCAACTCAGTGTTATAATGAATATATGCACTATGTTTAGTGGATAAATATAAATATGTGTTTATATATGTTAATGGAGCCTTTTTTGTCACTATATTTGAGTCAGATTCTATAGTTTCAACCTAGCACATGGAGTATATCAGATGCAGGTATACATTGTGCAATACCTTCTACATTTGGATGACCATACATCTCAAACTTGAGAGGAATCGGATCAGTTGTTGGCGTGTTATCTTCAATACTGACATGAACTCTAACTGCGGAAGCAATGTGGAGCTTCTCCAGATATATATGCCAAGTGTCCATCTCGTTGAAAACAGAACTGCCGTTCCCAAGATCCTGTCAGGGTGGAAACAAATTAATATATGTCAATGTGGTGACTCACAACAATCTAGTAGGAACGCAATTCCAATTTCATAAGCAAGATATGGAAGAGTTGAGACAGTAATCTCCATCAGTGTGGTTTAAGATTTAATCAAATACATCATCTGAGCAAATGCAAGTACACTTTACCACTGTCTGAACTTCCTTGATAATCAAAGGGGTACGAGTTAAATATCTATGCAAAACAAAGAGCGCTGTCTGGTATTATGCAAAATGATAAAATAATGAAAACTTACTGTAAAATTTCCCTCATCAGACTGAGTATCATTTAGAAACTCCACCACGAAGTTTGTGTAAGGTATATCTCGTCCTGCAGTGCGTTCAACCTGCAGGGTGAAACATCAAGTGGAACAGCAAAATAATTGTACTAATTTGTTTGGGTGTGGGATCTATGATTGACTCAGAATACAACGCTCCAACTGCGGTCAGAAAATCAAGGTATTACCCAAAATATTGGAGTATAATCATCTAGACATGTGTCACACCTCTCTCTTAATACATCTATTCTGTTAGACTCGGTTCTAGATGCATTCTAGATGCATTAGACTCGGTATTAGAATGTTCTAGAAGACTCGATTAGAAGGTCTCGTCACTATTCTTGACATTATAAAAGAATGAAAAGAGTGAAACTTTGCAATCATTTTTCGATGACTTTTATTTCATTATTCCCCTTTCAGGGTCATAAAGACAAGCAAGACCATGTGAAAATTTCATGATATATATGTCAAAAGACAGGCAGTTTACCGCAATTTTTAAAAGTTGTGTTCATACAAGTCGTCAGAGAGTCCACTTATATAATCAAATTATCTCTGTGGCATTCCCAGTAAGGACAGAGCTTGTGTGGATAATTATAGCAGCACAAACCTGTATGCCGATAGCTGTGATGATCTTAGAGGACTGTAAGTCTATCTCTATATACCCATCCTCAATGGGGCAGTAGCCTGGTAGACGTGTCTTATTCTGAGGGGCGGAGTCTAATCTCACCAGTGACAGTTCACAGGAATGGTGTTGAGTTGTGTTAGATGTGAAAGCTTCAGATGGAATGAGAAAATCTGCTAAGCCTAAAGGATCTAATAAAATAAACGACTTCTTGTATATCATTGCCATTTGAAATAACTATAAATGCTCACATACAATTACTAGGATTAAACATCTAGTTGATTCGAGATAACATAGCACATCCATTGACTACCTTTGGTCTGTGATTGATATTTGGTGCAATACGTACTGGCTTACCACATTGTTACAGTCAAGGATTTTAACTTTGAGCTATGGAATTGTCCTCTATATCAGCGTTTGAGCATAACTCCATACTTCTTTTTTTTTACTTTCTGCTCAGTACTTACAGTTCGGTGTAAAGTGTACAGGACCGGGATTGTCTATTATCCATGAATCCTGAAGATCCCAACAAAAAGCTTCACATATATCAGGATACCCAACCATTTCCTCATCTGAAAGCTTCCTTATATAGAAATGAACCTGAAACATAAAAATTCTATCTAAATATGTGAAATTACAATGTTAGATGAGCTTGCATTGGTTGTTGTGTTGAAGACTCATGAGTCTTAGAGTCTAAACTTGGCTCAAAACAAAGGTCGGTGTATCAAGCTGTGTTTTTTTACAGTTCGCTGCCAAAGCTAACTGCTCTAGGGACATCTATCAACTGTTATATCAATGAATTCCCCTCCCCTTCTCTTAATTGGTAAGAATCACTGAGGTATATATAATTTATTCTAAATCAGTGGTTAGAATGGCCTTTCAGCATCTTTAACTTACCATTCTAATGGCTCCGTAGAAATATCCCGAAGATACGCCAGCCTCGCTTCTATATTCCCCAAATAACCACTTGCCGTCATCAGTCATCTTCACATGTCTATTGTCTCGTTGGTAGTCCGACCAAATACCTGTCATTGTCGTGTTTGTGGCCAGATCAACCATGTGTGATGTTATCGCTGCATGTTGATCCCAAGTAATGCATATGGAATACCTGGAAACAGATTGTGCGAGAGTTTGAATTTAAAAACTGATCATACAAACCGAAGAATTACTCTTAAATGGCATCTACACTACAGTTTTAATTCATATGTAGTGTCTGTGGTTAAAACTTGATATATTTTGACCCAGTATGACAGGCTTCACCTGAGCCAGTGATACTAATTGTTAATCTGCTCTGGAGAGAGATACCCGCAAGGGAGCTTGTGGTTGACAATCAACCTTGAAAGCTCCGAGTGGGACTCTAACACATAACTCCTACACCCAAAGCAAAGTGGCAGTGAATAGGAAGCACACCAAACGATTGCCAACCGCTTGCACCGTCTTGGATCCCGAATTAAGATTGGGTTAATGGCACTAGTTTGCAGGCCCGCTATTCACTACCCGGAGTCAGGCACTCTCAAAAATCAATTCACAGTATTTATAACCCTTACCAGTTATTTATTTTGAGTAGCTCATCAGTCCAGAAATCCTGAACTTCAGTATCATCACCATCACCTAGGAAAAACAACATACAGAGTACGTGTTAAATACTCAGTTAAACAGTCACATCATTTTGAGAATGTGTTAGGCCGTAATAATTTAATTTAGCCAATGAGTTTCAGAATGTCATCTTCAATTTAAGGTAAGTGTTTATTGCTGATTAGTAAGGTCTATGATGTTGCTGTTATTTTTTTATTATTGTTAGGCTGTCACCCTAAGTTGAAAGGGATCAGTATTAGCAATTCAAAGAATCTACGACATGAGTGTTTCAACTGGAACACTTACATCAGAATATACTTACCAAATAATTTCATGGTGACAAGTATGTCAAAGTCATAAACTATCAAGCCGGTGGCAATAAGTTTATCAGCTGCGTTATAATGGGCGAATAAGACCTTCCCATCTGGCTCCACCAACAGCTTCGGAAACATGACAAACTAAAAAAATAGTGGTCTGTAATTCACACTTGATTTCTGACCATATTATATACAATGTAATGTAATATGATATATATTATCAACTATTAAAATAGATAATGTGATAAATAATATATTGAATAACATAATATGTAACTTGTTCACGTTTCTTCTATTTTGCCTGTGGTTTGTAAACTTCCTCTCATTTGGGACTCTAGACCTTTGTCAATTTTTTGAAAATGACAGGCTTATATAAATTCTATTCAGGCCAAGTTGTCATCTTAATAAAGTCAGTTGGCAAAATTTGAAAGTATTGAAATAAAAATTCATTTAGATAATTGAATTAAATTTTTTGTTACCTGAAGACAAACGGTATGGAATACCACGACACCTCCCTGAGGTGTGTATAAAGGTTTCAGCACACTAGAATGTGTTCTTTCGTTAAATACAACTGTCCCTGGTGGCCACAAAGCAGAACCTAGAACAGATCATTACTTCAAATGAAATATCAGCAGCTAGGTCTTTCAATAAGTTCTAGATCAAAATCAAAACTCTCTTTCTGGCCAGATTGGCCCCAAAGTGCTGAGTGAAGGATTAATAGTTCCATGTAAGAGGGTCCAAATTTCAATAACGGGATTTAGCTAGTGGCATTGCGCTGTCGCTTTATTCAATACCCACAGGTTTTCAATGATTGAATTTTGTTATTCTAAAGTAAAACTTTAAAATGCTCAAAAATAAGCGGGTAAGGTCCCAAAAATAACAGCTGGAAACTTGTAATTAAGCTCATACCATATTTGCTGAGGCCTGAATGAGAAGCTTGCAGGTTACGGCATTCCTTGGAGCAAACAGTGGAATTCAATGGATCGGATACAGTTACAGGTATTAACGCTGTGCGTTCCTGAAATGACCCGTAGTTCCTGGTGTCCAAGTAACATCCAACATGATCTGAATTTAGTACAAAAATTGCATGAGTTATGGGATAACAAAATAAAACAAAGCATTTTGTGTAACATTTACATGAATTAAAATGGTTGGAGGTGGGGCTCAATTGCACATCTAGAGAACTGTATTGTGTAGAGTAAATTGGTAAGGGCAAGATATCTAATTCCTTTTAAAGAAGAAAGTGTGATAACCCAGCTTTTTGATCCTTTGGTTGCCGTCCAATGCTTGAGACCTCATATATATAATAGAGACTCAGATTTACTCAGGTAAACTTTGAGATTCTGCAATGACATAGCTATTTGTAGAGATCATGACACTCCAACCGCCATTCCAAATCACAAAATAAAATCGTACGTTTAAAGGATAAGTAAGAACTATAAATACTCTAGTTCACAGAGTTACTCAATCCACAATATCCATCAGAGCTGCGTATTCAATTGATTATATTGGTGCATTGTCACTTTTTTACCTGATTTAGGTAGTACACACTGCCATTCATTGAGACATTCGTCAGAATCAATTTGGTAGGCGCCGAAGGGATAGCCAATAATACTGAGTGCAATGGCCGGTGATAGACTCCATCGATGTAGTGTCACCTTCACAATCTCCGTAGTGAACGGTTTGAATGAGAGGAAATAGGGCAATTCTGCGGCTCCTCTGATTAACTGAAATTAATACACAACTATAATTGTACTGAAATATTAAAAGCTGTTGATTCTATCCTTTATAATCTTATAATTGCTTTGCATTTAACTAACACCATCCATCAAACTTTTGGACTAAATGCAAGCTAGATATTGAGTGCTTTTGGCTGCTATGGAAAAGAAAGCTGAGGTGAACTTCAATTTGAATGATGAAGAGCTTTTGAATTTGAGCAATGAAGAGCTTGTATAGTTAACACATACTTGAAGTGGATACGATGATGAGCCGTTGCCTCTGGTGACTTGCATCCAGCTACCATTTTGTGGTTGATACTCCACTGAGACGACTGTAGCCCATCCCGGTACAGTAAGGTTCTGATATGGTACATCTGAGACATTATAAAATAAATGCATGACTCTATTATAAGTTATAATGCAGTGGCCAACACTTTGCTTAGTTTTGATAATGGTTTCAATAATTTTTACAGACAGCGTACTTATAGTATAGAAAAAATCAACATTAACTCATGGGTTCTGATGATGGTTCTCGTTTCAACAAATGTTATTATCAGTGCTTTACACAAATTGTGGAAAAAACTGTTGTGCTGTAAGGTGACAATAGCAAGGATCCATTACTGGCGTGGCAGGTTTTACTAAATCTCAAAAAACCTTCCTGTCTAGTTTGGTTAGCTGTTTGGAAGACAACTTTATAGATCAAGGTAATTGCCAGGCACATCAGTGCTCACTATATATTTTAGTCAGGAATTTTGTATTTTTAAGCTCTAAATCACTATCAAATATGCTTTTTAAAAGTTTTATTGTATCACGAATCTCCTATTGCTTACCCATTATTTTTAAAAGCTTGTATGCTGCTGACAAGAAACGCCTGTGTAAAATTTTCAAGGACGCTATTAAGTTAGGCATTGAACATCCTCATTTTTTCTTTTAATAATGCTGTCAGTGATAGTAATAAAATCTATCCATCCATCCACACCGATACCTACCATTCACAAAACCAACAATGATTATTGGACTCGGAAACGCCAAAAGTATCCACGGAGTTACATCAGAGCTATCAAATATCCAACCGTCCATAAAGCCCAGGTAACCAGAGGAGCCAATGGTATCATAACCATACTCATAGCTAAGGATCAGCGGAGCAACTCTCCTACTGTGATTGCTATGAGGATAATAGCATGTAACATCTGCTGTGATATTGTTGTATTCATCTGGTAGAAAAATGTTGTAGGTGGCGAAAAGTTTGGCTCCGTTTAACCACATAGCTTTACAATCCGAGGTTACCATGGGAAATCGCTCTGTATAAATGAAAATCAAGCATTTTGGATAACTCTGTTATCCAGAAAACAGTTAACATCGCTTTATCTGCCATAATGAACAAAACAAAAATCTTGATGAGAAACAGAAACTTGATCTTTCGTTAATAAATTTTTACAGCAAGTTTTATTTTTACTTATGTTGTAGAGCTGCACTATGCTGCTAGAGTCCGGACATGGTAGAGAGATATCATTCTGAGATGACTTACATATATCACTCCAACATCTGGTCTCGTTTACAACATTTTCATCTACAAAATGAGCCATCTAGAAGGGTTCAATATGATATACGATGGCTGCAGTACTGTTTGCCCTGTGATGTGACCATTACTAACAAAAAGCAATGTTTCTTTCTACAAATTTCAACATTTTGCTTGTGACTTAAAAAGAGGGTCAATCTTGTGTGAACAAAGTGACGTTTTATTCTAAAAGATAAATTCCTCCAAAATGGCAATTAAAATGCTCCTGCTCCTGCTACTCTATCGTGTACATCTATAAGGGTTAATTACAAGGGTGTAGTACTATTTGCCCTGTGAAAATTTCCAAAATTTCGTTCTATAAATTTCAACATGTTGCTTGTAACCCTAAAAACATGGTCGATCCTGTGTCAACAAAGTAATTTTTTTTATTATTCTAAAAGACAAAATTTCCCGAATGACAATTCAAAGTCAGTCTTAAAGTCTCCTGCTACTCTTTCTTATCCCTGTTGGTTGTCTGATATACATACCAGTATAATTGACGAGGCAGCTGCAACTGTCCCGACTGATGGCAGCATTTTGAAAGTCCAGCCCTCTACAGTACTCGACACATCCAAACAATGAGTATACAGGAAATCTGTCAGGGTTTGGGGGAGTGACTGATGTCATCTCAAAGCATCCCAGATAAGCTGCAAGGATTGAAATTGAAAGTGTGCAGAGTTGATGATGCTGGATTTGACCAATGGGTTTGTTCTAGCGATTGACTGGCATAACGTCCAACTACTTTGAGGATGGTTTTCTTGTCTGACAAATATTTCTCTTTGCTTATTAATTTTATAACTTCATTATTTATTGCACATATGTATCCCTAAACAAACTGAACCTTTGTCCGTAGCAAATTCAAAAACTTTCAAAAAGATTTTGGGAACCTGCTCATTTGAAAATAGGTTATTTTTCTCGAGCCACTCAATATACGTAACATTAATCATACCTGCTGGCTTCTCACATAAGACAAAATTATGATATTCAATGTCAAAAGAGTTTTTCAGTAACTCCAGAACACGGAATCCAGAGGGTGTTAATACTTGAATTTGTGGATTAACTGCCTGCAAGCCGCTACTATTCTGATTTATGTAGTGTATATCACCAACAATATCATCATAGTATGTACCATCAATGCTTATCCACCTGTATCAATGACAGAATTATCTACTGATGACAAAAATGTTCAAAACGCTTGACTAATTTTCAATGTGATAATGTATTATTGTCATCTTTAGTATCATTTTTTCACAATATTTTTTACCTGACTGGCACAAACAACTATTCAGGTCTATCTTATGTAAATCACAACCTCATTGGTATCACATGATATACTGGTTGGATGAATAAAGTTCATATTATTATTATTATAAAATAACTTGAAGAGCATTGCAGGAACATAGCATGGACACCATGGGTATCTCTTACCCACTGATCATGAGATGTTTGTATCATTGAAATTGAAGTTACGCTCTCTCTTGTCATGGGAGCACAACTCAATATACAAATACACATCATTTTTATATTGAGTGGAATCTATAAGAATATGAAACAGCAATTAGCCTTTTATACCTGCCTGATGGGTGGGATAGTATCCTCCCAGTCCAATAAGTTTGGGTGATCGAATCATTAAATACTTCACTGAAAACCCCGCGTTTCTCTGCCTGACTATCGATCTACAATCCAAACAGTATGCACTCATTAGGAATCCACAACCAAATACTTAGCTATTGTTCTCATGTATTCAGATGTTTTTCAGACTATCAAGTCACATACATTGTCAGGCAATGTCAATGGATGCAGCCAATGTGTCGTCCAGCAGCGAATCAGAGTCAACGCATCTCATGGTTGACACCATAGACACAATCTATTCTCTTTCATGTGTGATGGAATTCCAAGAAAAAAAGCAATCAAGTACATACTGTGAAGATTTGAGATTGGTGTTGGATACCACAATATCTAATTGCATCGCTAATTGATCGATTCACGCCTGTGTCCAAGTAGCAGTTACCGCTCCATTCTTTCCATTCTATACTTGGGCAGGTGCAGAATATTATTCTTGCAAAGCCGATTATAGCAATGAGCAGCAGCTGGCAAAAGAAGATCTGCAAAAAAAAAGCTGGCTGCACCTTTAGACAGTAGGGTATTCACTGGTGATTTTCCTTGCCCGCGACAGGAGGCAACTGCCAAAATCTCGGTGCGAATACTCGCCCAGGACACACAAAGGGTCTTTTAATTCAACACATCCCTCATCTCTCCGTAACAAGGAGCTAATGAAGCAAAGAGCGAACTTACCAGCAACGCAAGAACCTCCATATACTAAGTTTGATTTCAACAACCAAAGAGAGATGGCTAGAAAAACAATCAGTAGGAAGGACAAAAATGTTATTACTGGGATCATGCATGGATCGGCATCGTGGTGGACAACTAATGACATCGATATTTTGCACGCAGTGGCGTACACTCAACTATACTCAACACGCACTGTAATCTAAATCAATATTTATTTTCCATTCATTCTGCATCTGTACGGATTATGGAGTTACTGTCACTCTACAAATCAAGGGAGCAACATAAACTTGCTCTGACAGGGACTTCAGTTGCCAACCATAACTCAACATGCCGGAATTCAAATAGTGAATTTCTAAGTAGAAAATTCCCATATCACTGGCAGTATCCCCAAAAAGTTTCAACCAGAAATATTATCCGACAAAACCTGTGTTTATTCCTACCAGCATGATGTGTTTTATTTGATTGCATCTGAAACCCCTGAAATCCTTCGCTCCTGGCCAGTTAAAATAATATATATTGACTTTGACTTTGTCTCTGTCACCAATTAATTGTCTAGCTGTATTTTAGTCTTCAAATTATTCAGGGTCAAAATGGCGGAATTTCATGGCATTAATCACATCTTCTCATGCAAAGTGATCCTGTCAGTGCCGATGACCCTTAAATGGGATGATTTGTTGAAATTGTCTTTGTTTATGGCAGAAAATGTTAAAATCACTCTTCCGCAATCATTCCAATACCTCACTGCAGGATATTTGGTTGGCAAACAATGTCTTCACCAAAAACTCCAAGAAGTGTCCAGAAAAAGGTGCAAATACAGCCAGGAGTACGGACAGGGGACAGAGTACCAACTAAGAGAGCGAAGTCAACTCCTTCACTTTCAGCTGCGGTATCTCAGTAAGTTCATGGGTGTATATTGTAGTAGCAAAGGAGTACAGTAGAGTATTTGACAACTTCAACACTATTTTGTCGAAGTTTAGCTTATACCATGCAGAGATATAAATTTATTTTTCATTAATGCAGTAAAGATATAAAATAGGTTGAGCCAATATAGTTAACCAGTAGTTAACTTCGGATATGTACAAATAAATACAGCTTATCAATCCGCGTGGTCTGGTAGAGACTGACATCAACATATTATATGTGCTATTGTGTATGTTATTTTGCTGACCAGGTTAAGTTTGGTCAACAAATTATGCTTTCGTAAAAATTGTACAAGTTTTTGTGAATGTTACAGGGTACAACAACTTTTAAGTAAACAAAATGAACAGGCACCAGTTGAATATGAAAAATCGCATGAAGCGGATGTTGAGGTAAGAAATCATAGGTGGTGCATTATGAAACTGTTATAATACATGCGTTTATGAGCGCGGCATCAGACTATGGAAGTAAAAAAATTAGTAAGACAGTGTGGTAGGCCGGCAAAGAGATTTACTTTTTTAACTGAGCATGAGCTACTTTTAATACAATAATAATTGGCATGACATTTCTGTAAAATGAGAAAAATTCAGTCAGAGAATAATGATACATGGGAACGGATAGAAGTTATTGGTTTTGCTCGAGATTTTGAGTTCACACAACAAGTCAAGTATATGGGTATTTTATTTTCCATCTTAGGGGCTCATCAAGGATCTAGCAACAGTAAACGAGGCACTGGCAGCTGAGAAGCAGCAGAATGAAAAGCAGGTTAAGGTTGTTGTGCGGCTCCAGAAGCAGCTAGTTGATAAAGAGAAGGAAGTGCAGAAAAAAGAAAGGCAGAATAAGGTTCTTGAAATGAAAATAGATTCTTTACAGTCTGCGGTGCGTCAAGTAGCTGAGCTAAAGAAACAGAAAGACGTAGATGATGAAACTATCATGCTCCAAAAGTATGTTGCCCTACCACGTCACAACATCAGCACTTTTAAATATTAGTAAGGTCAAACCTGATAAGAACTCAAAACCTTTTTCTCTTTGTATGATTCATAGACAACCGAATGATTCTGAAGCTTGTATATTGCTGTTTTTTTAAGATAGCTTTAATCGATAAACTTTGTCAAATTTGAGTGCAAGTTGGAATTAAACTGTTCAAAAATCTCTCAGTTCTTGTCTTTGGCATGCGATAGAGTGTCCTGGCTGTCTCATAGCAGTGATGTAAAATATGCGTATCACAACAAATAAATTTCTGGGCTGAGTTTTCAATCCTGGTATTAACTTTAACTGCGTGTTACATTTTTTAGAATAACTATTCAAGATGGAGAAGATATAATAGCTTCATATATAGAACAGGTCTCAGACCTCAACGACCAACTTAAAAATCTGAACGATGAGATGGTTGAAATGGCAGATGATATGAAAGACCTGAAGTCGGATCTGCTTTGTGAACATCAAAAATCTATCAGGCTTGAGGAGCAAATCAAGGTTATTCCAGCTCTTCAATCTGAGAATGAACTACTGAAGACTAAGAATAAGCAGCTTATAGCTGACGAGAAAGAGCTAAAAACTCAGATCAAATTGGCAGAGCATCACCTGGAATACAAAAGGACACTAAATAAGGTAAGTGCTGCTTCCTTGTTCTTTTGCTGCCTTTGTCATAGCCTAAGTGCTCAGATGGCTGCAATGCATGTTAATTACATTACATTATCGAAGTGTTTGATAATGTAATGCCACATACTCGCATTGTAGCCGTCTGTGCTCTTGGACTACCTTTGTCAGTAAGCATATATCGGAGTTTTCTAGACTATCTAAATTCTAAAGATCCTTGATGAGTTTAATGATGGTCAAGGAAATGATCTCATGTGAATCACAGATGATAGTTCTGTATAAATTATAAGCATTGACCAGTAACTATCCTTGGTAAATCCGATTAAACTTTTACAAACGAAGTGATCACTCAGAGTGCAGAAGAAAATTGTAATTTTTGAATGCTGTCTGAGGCTTTTATTCAGGATAAAACTCAGAATTGTCGTACAATTTATTTTGTAGGAGTTGGAAGGAAAATTAAAATCTTATAGAAAAGACCAAGAAGAGTTGAAAATTAGGCATCAAGAGATTACAACTCTGAAATGTCTGCTCTCTGCAATGAGAAAGACATCAGTCTCCAATGAATCGAATCAGCAACTCCACGATTCTAAGGTTGTGGCATAACTGGCAAACAAAGACCTAATTTAAGCGTTCAAACTGTGCCAGAATAGCTGGTAGTAACATTTCATTACCAACCATTTTCACCACCCATGAAGTTAGTGATGATAACGATGTACTACTACCCGCTATCCAGGCATAGTTTGAGCACTTAACCCAACATGATACCACAAAATGGACTGTTGTTCAAGGAGATGGTGTGATACAATGATTTTTATTGTTATAGTCTGACATGCAACAAAAGATCATGGGGTTTCCTTATCAACTGTGTCTTTGCATATCTAAATTTTAGTCCTACTGGCTTGTAATACTTTCAGCTCTCAATAATTTATATTTTATTTTGAAGGAAACAAAGCCCAAAAATCATGTGCAGTCCGACAAATCATCTGTTACCCACCATGCTCTGAACCGTGAAAAAATGTAAGTCAAGCAAGCAGAATTCATAGGCTCTAGAGTCTAGAATTTAGGTAAATGATAAGCGTTGATTTCTCAAATTTGAGCTCAGCTTCCATGACCAGTAAAATTTCACGAATCAGGTTTTAAGTTGGATTATTTTCACTTACAGATTAAAAAGCTATTGATAAAACTACACCATTTACCTTCCACACCATGTACTACTTCAGATGTATTTGTGTTAAATTGCAAGTTTCATGCACTTATTTCTCTTGACCTCTACAGGTGTAAGATAAGCGAAGCGTTACCATTAACTAACATAGACATACAGAGCCCATCACCAGTCGCAAAAGATAAACTGATCTTTGGATGCCTCAAATTGGGTATGTCATATTGTTAAATGCGCACAATGATTTTGGATACAACTGAAAACATGAATAAATGAACACATTTTTTGAAATATTTCATAATTGTCTTCTTTTTTTGTATGTGATGACAACTCCTCAGTCTTATTCTTACCGCATCTAGAATCTAATGACTTTTTTGATGCCATGCTTAACTGGTTTGTCCTGTCTTGGAGGAGTACAGTAGCTGGAGCCAGCAATGTTATATCATAAAATACATCGCCAAAAACTGCTTATTTTTGTTGTTGTCAGGAGATCGGGTGAAAATAGGGAGCATTTATCAGTCAGGAAAGCTCGAATGTGGATCTGTGAAATTTATTGGCAGACTGAACAGTCGTGACAAGAGAATATATGCTGGACTACATCTCACCTCCCCAAGTTAGTTAGTGCGGTAATTAAGACTTATTAAAGCATGAATTAGTGTGAAGATAATCGCGTTGAAATTGAATTGCAGTGGATAACTATAACTACTGTTCGTTGGTTGAAATCGCAAATCTTCGTCTCTGTCCGAAGACTGAGAAATAGAAGTGCCTTAAGTGAGCAGCCACCATATTCGGCGCCAACTTGATCTCAATAAATAAATAAATGAAACTCAGGTAGAGTATGTATCACCTCTCAGAGCAGTTATATCCATAGTGTCAAATTTTCAATCGATATATCAGTTAGATTTACTGCCCTTTGTGCCCTTTTTGCCTCATTTCATTCTCTCCACAGATGGTGAGGGTGATGGTGTTTGTCAAAAGCGAAGGTATTTTAGATCCACTGAGGGACATGCACAATTTGTGAGGCTCTGTCATATTGAATATTTTCTCTCAATCAAGGTTTGTAGAGGACACCGAATTGTAATATACTTTCAATAAATAATTCGCTTAATTCCCTTTTGTTTAAAGTGAACAGACTATCACCCTCCTGTATTCAGTGTCTTCTCCAGTATATTGCTGCTGAAAGTCATTAAACTTCCGTTTGCTTTGGAGAAATTCTAGTTCAAGCAAAGTAGACTTCCTTAACACTGAGGTTACCCAACATGGTCACTTCCATCGCGATGCAGCCAACAAGCACATAGAGACCGCAAGATTTCCCATTCACCAGCCCAAATAATGGCAATTTTAAAAGTAGTTACTCTCAGTCAATTCGGTGTCCCTTCTATTTTTCATTTTAAGAAAGGAGGATTCATCACGCAATCGGAGCTCTTGAAAATGAATTACGGAGGAGACAATAATAATAATGTCTGCTAATTATATATCAAGGCCTCTGAGCAGGCAAACTTAGCCTGGGCAGGCTGTCTGGGATGGATCGGGTATCCTCCCCCCAATCCAGACAGCCTGTCCAAACTAAGGCAAACTCCTAGTCGAAAGAGGCCGCTAGATTATTTAATGAGAGGAAAGAGCCGGATGCTGCAAAACTGACTCTCGTGAATCACTGTCGATACTGCTAGGATTAAACACTGGATTCAATTAGTAGTCTTTGGTCAAATTTGAATGTCAAAGCAGTGAAAATGATAAATTTATGATTATACAGATATTTTATATCATACCTTATTTTTATTAATTTTACAAAAATGCAATAATTTATTGAGCAAATTGACAGCAACCATAACAATGAATGACATAGAAAAGAGATGACATTTATAATTTTGATATCAGAGGATTGTTACCTCAAAGCCATGGCGGGTGGTGGAGAGATGTTTCAATTTTCAACCTGGCCTGAGGATATTTGGAAATGTTCTAAACAAGTTTTAATCAACATAATTAATTTTTTCACCTTTGGACAGTATATTCTGCTTCAGGCAACCTGAATGCAATTGCCAGGAAGTACTACACAGTGATATATTTACACTAGCAGGTGATGCACCTCAAACATCCAACCGCAAACCAAGGCGGCTCCCATGTTTTAAAAATAATATCAGTTGGGTAAGTTAAAAAGTTAATTATTCTTTCAAATATAGAAATAATTAAAAATTCAAAGTTTTGCTCGTTGTTGATTTAGCAGACCGTGCTCGGCGTTTAGGAGGAGCCACTTTCACTCCAAACACAGGTCTTATAGAGTTAGCAGTCAGTGAGATACGCCTCTGAGAATGATATGACTTATGTGGTGCTATAGTGTCTCTACCACGTCGGGCTCTAGCGCTACGCACCCGCTCTGTACGGATAATATTATCAGGGTACTCAAACTCTGGTTCACTGATATCCAGCTGTTGTACTGTCGTCTGCATGTGATAAGTTTGTCTACCTGTCGATTTCTTAGCCTGAGAATAAGTACTATGACTAGACCTTGGTCTACCAAGCTGAGTCTGCTTTTTATTCAGTTTCTGAGCAGGATTTGATTTTGAGCAAGGACCGCATGAGGTAGGTCTAGGTATTCGAGGTTTCGTTGGT
The DNA here is from genome assembly GCA_914767715.1 of Membranipora membranacea. NCBI lineage: Eukaryota > Metazoa > Bryozoa > Gymnolaemata > Cheilostomatida > Membraniporidae > Membranipora > Membranipora membranacea. Next base: position 17,705,588 of record OU612068.1, read on the forward strand.
TCTATAGAGTTGTTGCCGCCATTATGTTGTCTTGTATGTGAAGAGTAGGGAGTTGGTGTACAGCTTTCATTGCATGTCCTCTTGTGACATGAGCTACAAGGTGTAGCTGAGAGTTTCTCGGGACAGTCGCCAACACATATAACTTGTACACAGTCTTGAGCACACTTAGTGGATGCACCCCGGGCGCTCCGAGCGCTCTGAGCTCTCGACTTGGATAAGGCAGCGGAAGAACTTCGTTGTTTACTGTATTGTCTGGTCTTAGAAGATTTTGAGTCTTCTAATTTTTCAGTTGCAAGCTGCAGCCTCTCTAATTCTAAGCACCTTGTCAGTAATTTAGCTTCATCTTTCTTCACTGTGGGTTTGATCTGGATTGGTGGAATAAAGAAAATTTCAATGGTTTATCATGATACGTCATATCCATTGTACCTAGATTTGTCGAGTCGGAGTAACACTAACAAATGATACTGGGTTCACTGCAAAGGAATATGCACACAAGATTATAAGCTTACTCAAGCTAACCTGTTGGGTGAGATTCTAGTACATCTTAATATAAAAACAGGTGAATGGGTGAGGTGAGAAGAAGGCAGAAATCATAAACCCTTATGCATAAGTTTAATTCGCTAAATAGTCCTTCTCTCCTACACATTAGGAGTTATGCAGTCTTAAAATTGAGTTTAGGAAGAAGGTTGAGTTGAGCTGTCTGGTCTTGCTTGTAAGGGCAAGATTCTAACTATAATAATATTTAGCATAAGTTCTTACATCAAGTATTGCCTCCGACTCAGCCAGTAAACGTATGTCCAACTTCATGAGGGCAGGAGAGAATATATCTGAGAACTCATAACGAGGTTGACGGATATATGTGGCATCAAAGTCATACCGATGTCTGTCCTTTTTACCCTCAAACATGGCGTAAGCATCAAGCCTCTCAGGACGCAGAGACCAATTCATCTACAAGAGAAACATCAGATTCATGTGGTTATTATTATCTCTACATCTTATAATTTCCAATTGTCTCATGTTAGGCTCTAAAACAACTGATTACAGCGCCATCATGCAACCAAAAGCAACGCATTCTACCTTTGGCAGAGTTAAGAGTTATGTGCTGATAGATCAACATTTTATTAAATGGACCATCTGAAAATCTGAAAACGAAGCCTTACAATTGGCAGCAGAAGTCCAAAAATTAAAGATATTTACACAAAGATAAATGTTGGTCATCGAAATCAATAAAATAAGACAGGCGAATGCTCTATTTTCATAAAGTTGATGGAACTCCTTATATTGATTTGGTGATTGTGAAATTGAAATTCTAACATTATTCAGCCCATGCTATTGAGTTCCCAGGTCCTAATTCCAAGAATGAGAGTTCAAATCATAGATCACTGAACCCCATGATGCAAATTAATAAAAAAATGTGTAAAATTAACTAATGACAACTTTCAACAGTAAACATCAAATACGTCCAGCGACATGGAAGGTAGGAAAGGTTATTTGAAATTTCAAGAAAGTTTTTTTTGTCTATACGGTTGCCCTTTTTTTACAGTATTTGCCGTGAGTTTAGATATCTAAAGTCAGTGATAACCAGCTAAATTTCATACACTTATACCATAAATTTAGCATGCCTAATATATCCTTGTACTTACCTTTGGTATTTTTATATGTCCGTTCTTGTCTGGAGGCATTGCTGGTTCAGGAATTCTCTCATCGTCAGATTTATCCTCATCAACAGCGAGGTCAGCAGGCAGCTCATTATCGGGGCCTACTCCGGCATCAGAGTCATCGTTATCTGAGATAATCTGTGAAAATGGAAATAACTATGAGAGGTTTTATTGATAGAGGGAGTTATGTCCCTAAAAAATTCAGTTTCAATTGAGCTGCTCTCATTTAAATAATGCCAAAATAAGGTAAGCTGTGTTCATTCCATATCTATAGGTTCAGCTAGAATTGATAATTTTTCACTCGACCATCATTTGAAATTTAAAACTAGACAAACTCAATTGTCGGGTAAACCAAGACTCAGTACGTTAAACTGTCCTTGGTTCGGACAGTGCTCTCTAACCCAATGATAAGAGTTTATCTACATGACCTTGAACTGAGACTAAGTCTTATGAGCATGGCCTTTTAGCTGTCATGCAGCCCTGTTGCATAATCTTCAATTGCAGCTAATATAAAAAGAAAATCCATAATTCAAAGAATTAGTAGAATTCATGTTAGCATGCTTAGTTGTATGGTTTGCAATTGACGTCATGACCTTTGCCAAAGCAGGAAAAGACACAACATATAGGGCATCCTTTAACCGGAATGGGTTTTGTGTTGAAATGTCCCAAAAGATTACGAAACTGCCAACTTAACTATTGAGTTTTGGCTCTGATAAAGTTTGGGTAAGACCTTGATTTTGCCGGATCCAGTACAAGGCTTATAGTTTCAAGATGTGTGTTCCCTGGTAGAGAGTACTGGCAAATGGTTTCTTAATAATATAAGATAATACAAGGATCTTTCAATAATCCAGCAGATATATGAATATTGTCTTTCAGGGAAGTGCTCTCGACCAATAAGTTATATATGCCATAATATCCGAAAATCCCTGAAAAACTAACTTTGGCGATGTGCCATCCTACTCACCTCCTCATCCTGATCGAATATATTATCACTCTCATCACCAGTGACTATACCACTAGTGCTGCTCTCTGATCTCTGCTTCTGTTGTTTATCTGATGAGGTCACGACCCCGGCAGCAGATCTATCTGATGTAAGCACTATATGACACTCTCCTATGGAATAGATCGAAATCTCAGCAATGAATAATGCAGTATATGAGACCAATCGGGTCCTTTCGCAGTCCTGAAACCATCACCAGTTCAAGGTTTTTGTTACAGCTTTGGGAATAAATACTTTGCTCCTATAAGACCTGACTGATCATTGATGATAGTATGGTGTATCCAAGGAGTAAAAGTGTCGTTGATATAACAACACCAACAGTAAACTAAGGTCGAGGTCATTTATCACTAACATCAACAGTAAGGTCATGTCAAGGTCATCTAATCTATCACTGACATCTGGAATAGAGCTTATACACCAATGCCAATACTGTTTTTGTACTCTTATTCTAGGAGTCGATCAGGTTGGGAGCCAACAAATATAGTAAACAAACCAGAACAATTATATAAAAGTATGAGCGATTTAATGATAAACTAACACCAAACCAACCACCAACGTATAATGGCAAAATAAACCAATCCAAGATCCACAAGCAGACATGACAAAAAGGGTATGTCTGGGACTTGAGGATACAGAAATGAAATGTAAGCTAAACAGCAGGTCAAGAAGAGGTTTCAACTTTCAGCGACATACTCACCACGCTTCTGTCGACCTGTAATAGTTTGCAGTAGAAACTTGGAAACAATGGAAATGATGTAAATGAATGGGAAAGTTTTTGAAAGTCGCATCAAGAAAAGAAGGTGTGTGTTAAAATATGAAGCAGAGTTTTGGTGCAAGGTTGAATATGGAAAGAGATCTGCTGCTGGGTTTGACAATCAATGTACAATTTACCGTAGCAGTGACAAAACCATTCTACTCATTATGATTTAAATTTATTTTTATAAATTCAAAATGGGAAAAAACGGTCAACGACACATATGAGATGGACCTTGTCTTCCTGAGAATACCCCGATAAAGTAACATAGGAAGAATTTTGCAACTTTTTTCAATTGAAGACCTATTCAGGCAGTAACAACTTCATTAGAGTCTAGTATTATCTACAATCACCCATAACACTTGCCAAATCAGATTGGCCTACTCGATTGTATGTCATTCAAACGGGAAACAACTGGGTTATGACCTCACCTTTCCTGTCCTTGCCGATGACTGTGATCTTTTCACCAAACTTTGACAGCGCTGGCTCAGAGCCCTCTTCTTTGAACTGACTGACCACCTCAGCTGTCAGCATGTCGTAATCTCCCCAGTTCACGTCCCGCGCATGACGTGAGGTCACTGTTGAGGACTTTGGTCTAGTAGTGGATGGAAGAGCGGTCCTTGGTCTCCTCTCCCTACAAAGAGGATAAAAGATAAAAGAAAAAGTCCAAAAGGCAAAATAAGAATTGAGAAGCAATGAAGCTTCTTCTGTACTATCTAAGTGTACATCTTGTCTAGTCTTGTTTTGTCTTGACAGTTTTCAGTGTTAAGGATAGAAATTCAACTTTTTGAATTCTAAAGGTTGATTTCTTTGAAGTCTAAACTGCAGTTGTATTTTTACAGTATGCAATGGACCACACAGGAAACGGTGGAGACAAACATCTGGACAACAAACATTTCATTAGTAGACAAAAAGTCAAGCTGACCTGGCAATTAATAAAAAGGACAACTGAATGTCAACAGCAAGGCAGCATATCATTGCATCGACCAGTTGCTGTCATAGAACAATGCCTTTGTGAACTTATTTGATCAGGTAATCTAGACCATTCATTTTTAATCAAACAAATAAATAAAGATCTATATCAATATTTTCTGAAATATCCTCATTACAGCTTCTAAAAGCAAGGTTTCAATTAGAAACTGAGCCAAGAGATTTTTGATAGCTTGTATCAAGCTTAACCATGTAAGAACTATATTGGGCTGGTTTCACAACTCATTTCCCTCTGCTGAACAGTCATAAAAGTCTCCGTGACCTACCCATAAAGGTTGGAGAAAAAATGCGCACATGTCAAATGATACATCACAGTGCTTTTTGCTCGACTTATTCTGACATCTTTTGTTGAAATGAATTGATACAGATTAATGACATATCAAACAGTGAAAATATCTGATTTTGGAATCAATGTTTGAGATCAATAAAAAGGCACCCAAATCATTTTAGGTCTGCTTATTTGAAACCGCAATAGTAAAATCACAAATAAAATATTAATCCATTATTCCCGATGGTGTTGTTTCCTATCCTGGAATATTACTTTCAATTGACTACATCACTATTTCAAGACATACATTTCCCTACAGGGATTTGATACAAAAGTACATTTAAGGTTCAAATACGAAACATGCACTATAACTTTTCTTTCAAATTTTTACCTGTCATGTTCATGCATCCTTATTGAAACAGATGGTATAAAGACTAGATATATAAACCAGCATTAAAACGAATATGTCAGCAAGCAGCTATAAGCAAACAATCTTTTCGTTATGTAGGTTAACGAGAGCACCTTGCAACAACTTGACGGCATCAAAGCTAAGCAGTTATCATGTAGCGCGAAGGCTGTTATGTGTATGTAGGGTCCATTTTGAATTCTATACCTTAAACTTTGACTGCCGCCCCAGCTAGATCGCGTCACACGATTATCCTTTTTTATCCTAAACCTAGATAGGAGAACATCACAAGGATTTTTATACACAGGTCACAGTTACAATTATTGCAGACTGCAACCGTAAAAAGCGGCGGCACTGTAGATATCAGCTGATTCATTTCTCGACAAATTTCCTACACACTGTGATCATATTAAGTTCGGTGTTACGATGATTACAAAGTGCAACCATAAAAAGCGGCAGCATTGTGGATCTCAGCTGAACCTTTCCTCAACAGAATCTTTTCACACACACTTATTACCTGTCAGGAGCTGTGTGGGAGACAGGTTTACATCTGGTGTATGGTGTTTCTGTGGTTTGAACATAAGGTTGCCACATTGTGGGATCATCATTGAATGTTTTGTTGTTTAGGGCAAGCTGAGTGCGATACAAACATGCAGCAGAATTCTTATTTCCAGCAATCAAATCATCCGTGGTCACACCTTTGAAACGCTACAAGTGAACAAACATATATGTGGAGAGTGATACTAAAAAAGAATAATTCTACAGACTCAGATAACGCTAGAGCTTCTCTCACGTATGCGAATCGTTTGGAAGAGGCTTTGATAGTATTTCATTGAGAGGTTTAAATTACTTGAAGGGGAATCTTTGAACTTCCTGGGCGACGCACATACATGATCAAAAACGATAGCTCTATCTTATTCCGGTTCTTGAAGACAATACTCCCCACCTACCTCTCTTTATGCTTTTGTACAAGTTCAGTCATAGTGTTGACATTGCTGATAGATGTGGCTGTAAACCTAGGAGCTTTAGTTCCCTCAACGGTTAGAGGAATCGTCATATTCTGAACGTAATTTGCTGAATATCTTATTGGACAATAATATGTCATATCCAACTTCACAGGAAATGAGGTAATCCGCAATTTTTTCTCAGAGTCAAGTTCAAGGTCTGAACGCACGATCTTTAGTTTTATGAAAAGCTTTAATTTCCGTGTGTGTTCGCTGTCAGTAGATGCTTACGAAGTTTGATTTGGAGACAATGCGCTGACTGTGTAGCTCGGGTTCGTTTACATAGTTAATGAATGTTTTGATATCCTGTTATTACAAAAAAAATTATAGCTGTCTGCTCAATTCAAGAAAATAGAATCGTTCTCTGGTAGCATGGCTAACGTCAGAACCCAGAGTCGATGACATTGTGATTGAACTGATAAAGCAGTTTGTGATCAAGGGGCTATGATTAGCAAACAGTTTTATAGATATTTTAATCCATGATGAGCATTTATGAAAATACTGGAGCTCACTTCAACAGCCATAGTATTGATTATTGTTTGACAAATCATGTCATCCAATTGAGCATCAATAGCTCCTTGAGAGGAAAGAAAAACATTGATGATCATTGATATTATATTTAAACATATAAAATTTCAGATATCTATTTGTGATGTAACCAAGGATTTTGTCAAACCCATGACACCAAACTGGCGGCTGTCTAAAATCAGGCTAATTACCGGAGCTCTTTAGTTTACACCCTCATCTATATATCACCAGCACTATATGACGGCAATTTTGTAGGCCGGCAAGGAGTGGGTGGTAATGTCAACCCATGAGACTATTTTGGGCTCGAGAAAAGCAATTTGAGAGGGAGTTTGCAGTTGAAAGTGCCTAGTAGGAAAACTTCATGTAAACAATAACTACTAAGATAGAGAATAATGCTAGAGATAGAACAAACATACCTAATTGAATGTAAAAAATGTGATTATCATCCTCGCAATGTGGCTGTGCTTGCTCGTTTTGAGCTGTATTCTCAACTTTCAAGCAAAATTTGCAAGTCCATATGAGACAAGCCCAAATTTGGTGACGTATATCAAAATCAATTCCTGTCTGCCAGGAGTCAATACATATTAACATGTTCAGTCAACTTATTGTTCGAGCCCATCCTCCCTTTTCCACAACAACGGCTTCAAATTGGTTAGGCAAAGTTGCCTTTCCCTTGCTTGTAAAAATCACTGTGACGACAACTCTATGGTTGTTGACTTACATTGAATCCAAGGCCTTTGAATTTGTTGGATATATTCCAGCTGACATCTCTCAGTTGTTCTGTAAGCCTCCTAAACTCATGCTACAACAGTGTTGGTAGTAAATTTGGTGAGGCCACCTAAATTATTACAGTGATGTACTTTTAATAAAGATGAATGAGAAACGAGTGCATCTTGAATGCGGGAAGACTCAATCAATAAGCGAACTGTTCCACTCCACTCCACTTCAGCAACAGAATCACATTTGATTGTATCACCAGTATAAATGTGGAGTACAGGTTGAGAAAAGAGGGTGCTGATACTTGTGCTGTTGATTGAAGGATGATACAACTCATGATTATAAAGTGCAAAAGAAGCCTGAACATTAGCCTGTCTTGACAAACTTTGTTGTGGGGGGGGAAAGATTTCAAGGGGGGACAACTCGGCTTCTCAATAGCTTGTTCGCAAGAGTTGACGAGCTTTGTTCTAAACTTGTCAAGACAGGCTACCTGAACATATGGCATGTTGTCATCACCGAATTGTTATACAGAAACCAAGTGGAGTTAAGCTCACCTTAGTTAAGTTGTAGAGAGGTTTACTTGTGAGTCTATGAGTGCCACCGCTGACATCTATAGTAACAAAAGTACACTGATGTTGATACCGATAAACAAGACTAGTACGTTAGGGCTGAATAAAGAGAATGAAAGCTAATCTCAAACGATCCCTAACCGACTTGATTTTTGTTTTGTGATCCAAAATAAGCCAATATTATCTTGAAAGGTAAACTGTTAGTCAGCTGAAGGGGTAAAGGTCGATGGCCGCAGAAAGACAGATTCCAGGTCTGACAAACTAAATTAGATCATTTGAAACGAAAGAATAAATCTTAATTACCGTTTGATAAAAATTAAAATTTAAAATTATTTTATGATGCGGACATTGACATCCAAAGATTGATGCTATAGATCGTGATCGGCTTGACTGGTCATTCTCACTCTTTGTGGGTTCTCTGTCATTATCACTGTTAACCTGGATGTTTACTAGGAATAGAGAACAATTTGATGGATTTTACCTCAGTGAGTTGAGTCAGTTTAAAGTCCCAACTTGATCATAAAAGTCTTCAACTCTTACCATGTGCAGATTCCGAGGCTATCATTCTTGACGCGGTCAGTGGATTTGGGCCGCTACCAGTCCAGCTCTTCCACTTGTGAGTACTCAAGTCTAGAGTGGACTTGGATTTCGGTCCACTCAATCCTAGTTTATGACCGACGCCATGAGAATCGTAAAAGTTCATTGTCTCAGATACTTCATATAACTTTGTAGGTTTAATTCCTTTCAGCAAAGAATCCGCTCCAGGGTTGATGTTCACATCGATGTTCTTCGATGATGCTGCCGGTGCTGTCTTTATTCTATCCTTTCTAGAAATACGATAAAGTGCGAGTAAAGACTCAGTCGGCAGCATGTTGCTACATTAGAATAGTGAGAGTTTAATATTTGTAACGAAGCCTATATACTATATACCAAATAAGCAGGATATTATCTAAATTAAACCAACAATCATTCATTATTATAAAGAATAACAAGATTATCTTAAAATTCAAATAAAACCATACATAAATTATTGATCTATTGAGTATCAAGGGTTCTCTTACAGTAAAATGTTATAATAAATCAAGTTCAATATAATTTTCGTAGTGCACAAATACTAACCGACCATCTGCTGACGCTGACCCAACCAATTATGAGCTGCCAGTGGCTTTTAATGTATCAGTTTCTTGTAAGCAACTGTAATGTTTTTATTCTTTTGAACCTTATGTTACCTACATTACAAAAGCACTTGGCAATGTATAAATAAAATAACACACTAAATTTGTTTAAGATAGGGTCAGCAGTGTTATTTGAACACTTTTAAAAATTAACACCCATATTATGAAATACTACTAAAGCCAGGGCGCAAACACAAAAAGTGAATTAAATATGTTATGTAAACCTTGATTTAATTGAGTAATTGTGAGAATTAATTGAATGTTGTAGGTTCGTTCTCAAGAGTTGTCGGTAGACTTCACATGTATTATTTTCTATGAGTTTATTTTTTCACCCGATCGTGTTTCTTTTGTCTGTCTGTGTAAAAACTTGTTGCTCCTGGAGCTGTCAGTTTTTTGACAGTAGCTTTGCTTTCACACAAGACAGGTTACAAGCATTTATATTGATTGATGTCGGTCTTTCACCTGTTTCAGCTTCATAACGTCCATTAACAGCATGACGGAACAAGCAAGGCCAAGCAAACTGATCAAACTGAATCGCCATGTAATTGATATTAAACTTCTGGAATGGCTCAATATACCTTTAGGCAAACAATAGTAAAATTACAAGAATTCAGAACCAGGCTCGCTCAACATTTAAAAATAAATCAAATTTCAGTGATAACCATATCCGATCAAACCCTTTAAAATGTATTCTGAATAGTAGCTCCAACACCCCAGATGGGTAATGTCAACATCAAGTATTCATAACGCTGTTGAAAATATCCACCCTCTATTCAATATAAAATGTTCAAGTTGGTTTCAAAAGATATTAGAGCTCCAATTTGCTGCAGACACTTTACTAAAATCAAATTACACATTAATAATACAGGTTAAATTAATGTCAATATCAGCATTGTTAGGCCTTCCTAGACACTGATCAAACATCAATGTCATAACGTTGCTATGGATCAAATCGTAACTCAAACAGGGCAATGATAATGTTATAGCCGATCATCGTTGGTGGTGATCTAAGCGATAGGGGGTGGTTTGGTGTTTGATTGTCGTGATGTTTGGAACATGATTAGAGGGATTACAAGGAATTCAAAAATGAGCCCAAACCTATTAACAGTAACCTGAACACGGCTTTGGTCACTTAGTAGGCAAAAAGCTGCCGAAAGTAAACAGTGGTTTTTGAGATAAGTTTGTTTGTTCTAGCCGAGGAGTTTGATCTGACCTACAGAAATATGTGCTATCAAGACACAAGTCCTAACCAAAAAAATAAACTGATCGAGGGGGCAACCCCCATATATTAAGCATTTTCAGTTGGGACAACAGAAATGGTATATGGGATTGAGAAGATGTATTTAATCTTTTTTGCATTTGCACTGTATTTCCATCACGTGCAGGTGACTCCCCCCCCCCCCCCCGTCTATAGATTTCTCATCCGATCACATGTGTAAAGGAGGAGGAGAATGAATGAGGCATACCATGTGATGTCAACAATGTTCAAAGTCACAATTATAATGGCTACTTTGACTTTTGCAAACAAAATGGTAATGAAAAACTCTAGCCTGACTGACTCAATTTATTTGATTTGTTCAGGACTGCGGGTAGAGTGGCTATCGATATATTGGCCGGGTGTTTAATTTTGGTTTTACCTGTTGTACTTCACTTGTTCATATTGCTAGGATACATGAACGATGATGTTTTTTTTCACGAGTGTTAAGTGACATTGTAGCAACGAGATCAAAACAGGTTGACGCTGCTCTGTCACCATGTAGGTGGTTTATGTCCCCAAAGACAGATTGATAATTTGCTTAGGTATTAAATTGATTGATGGTGATGATATGCAGAGTATGAGTGTTACAATGTGACAGAATAACTTGGTAATAATGGTTGGTCAAAAAAATATTCCTAGAGCTAAAGCTGGTTTCTTAATCCTGAGCTTACTGTACAAAATAAGGCATTTTCAACACTCTGACTGTCAAAGACATCAGAATTTGTCATTTTTATGGGGGAAGATCACTGTAATTTATTTATTCTTATGCTGCCATATAATAAGTGATTTTAAGATATTCAACTAATATCGTTGAATCGAGTAATTGTAGCGTATAATATTCTAATTCATTGTCATTTTTATTCGTCATTTTGCGCCAGAGATTGTATTACTACTAATGAACGAGTGGCAAAACAGCAACAGCAATACAGCACCAAATCATAACATCACAGTCACCGAGGTTAAGCTTCAATTTGCCCTAGCTAAGGATTTGAAAGTGCTTAGGCTTAATTCCCAAGTGACGCAATAACACCCAAATAAATGGCATAAACAGGTAGGACAAGTCAGGCTAGCATAGATAGGTTAGCGTTGGCTAAAATATAGTTTATTTGTGATAGGAGAGAAGTCATTTTCAGTACACTTAACTGTAAGGTTGTTGGTCAATGCTATCATGCTGGTAACAGACAAATGAACTATATTTAGTTCATCATTCTCTCAGGGGGAGTTCATTGATTGAGCAGACCATAAATAGTCAGGCAAGCGTGGCAAGTTGCACCTCTTCATTAATTGAAAAAACATGTCCTGAGCAAAAACTTACCACCAATAATTCAGGGATGTTTGTATCATGTTGATTGTGTTCCTTCTTCTCCAATATATGCTGCTTAGACTAATCAGAATATCCTCACTTTATTTTATCTAGTGAGTTATGAGCCAACAATTCTGGATTTAACCATCAATTTAATGAGTTTAGCAACCAATGACATTGCCTTCCTTATAATAACAACATAGACCTAGGCTTTCAACAGTATTTAGTGCATTGTCCTATGTTGTATTAAGGTTTTATAGTTTTGTGAACATTCACAAGATAAGAAAGAAATTAGTTGACAATGCTCCAAGGTGACAGACAGGTCAAGGACAAAAGCTGATAGTTTCATTGGCCATCTTAATTTTTGACGAGCCAATCGTAGTCCAGTCTCTTTTCTTAATAAAGATACCATCGGAGTTGTATGCCCAATGAGTAGTGGAAAGTAACTCTAAAATTTAATTACAAGTAATTTATTCCATCAGGGAAGGTGGGACACCCGCCCACCCTACTTGGTTCCATTCTCCCTGGTTCCATCAGGGATATATTTGCATCCAAAAATCCCTGATTCTATAAATATGCAACTGAGCTTGGTCCTAGCATGAGGTCAACAAGTTATTTTTAATTTGCTTTAATCATAAACTTTTAGAAAACCTCAATAAATAAACAAATAAATGATAAAAGTGTAGAGATTATCAGGAAACAAAAAAAAACAGAAGAGAGGTACCATCACGTCAAAGAAGCTAAGACCTAATTCATTTTTGAATAGACATCTCCGTCAGATAGCCTAACCATTGCTCGCTGACACAGCCAGCAATGGTGACTGGTGCCATAAAAATCATAGATTCCAGTACCAGTAGGGGAGATATCTCATTTGGTTCATCAGAACTCAGATAGACATGCACAATGAACACCGAGTATCATATTTGTAAAATGGAGGTTTTGATGCAGTCGAGATCATCTTTTGGAAGGACCACTTCACACTTGTGCAATCAAATAATTCCAAGGCTACAATTCATTGTGAATCAATTTATTGAGCAATCGTCATATCTTGGGAGGTAAAATGGATGGAAATAGAAAAATACATATGTGTCAAAAGAGAGGTTTTCAAGAACGCTGTTTTAGCTGTGTTTAAACTATGCTACTTTGTGACATTGGGTTTAACCAATATAAAGTCCAGGCGGTATAAGTTGGTCAGCACTTTTCGTCTCACTGAATCGCCTGAGACCGTTGTCATCAGTCAAACTACTACTCTCAATGTCCATACTAGATGAAATGCTGGATGTGTTGCAGAACTGCTCATAGTTCGGACACGTTTTCATAGTCAACTCAATTGTGTTCTCTAGATCACCTGGAACGAATGAAAAAAATCGTCAATAACACATATCATGAATAAATATATATGTCCTCAAGATGAACATTTGGATTTACCCCCTACTTTGCATGGGCAAGCAACTCCCATTGAATAAATAGTGATGATTATGTGTATTGAAGAGCTTGTGACATACAGTGTAATGCCAAATGAACAGCAGCGCTGCGGCACAATATGTACCTGATCAATTTAGCTGTGACCGAAGTTTTAAAAATCAGAATATCGCAAGTTTAAGCAAATTTCCAAAAAAATTTCAGACTTTAGCAAGTTTTCAGAATTGAGCAAGTTTTCAAAATCAGAATACTACTTACATTCGGATTGCCTTGAGAAGTATTTTACTAATCGACGCCATTTGTCTGCCATGTTATATGATGATGTCACTGTTCCTGGCAAAGGTACTGTAATATAATAGACAGATGATGATGTTAGTTTTGAGTTTTGCCATCACAACAATACTTACCTCATATGAAGCCTTGCGTTGTCTAAATGATCTTGTGAGGAGCGATATTGTGAGAAAATGAATTTAGGTTTCACTCCATGTGATGTTGTGCAGTCTCTAGCAGGAATATAACAATTATCAGGACCTTCATTTTGGGATAGGTAAACAATTCACTACATACAATAATAAAGCCAAGAGCATCAGAAAGATCATTTATATCTTTTTTTATAACATATAAGATGAAAAAGCTTGGTATAACTAACTAAATAATATTGATATTAATTACCTGAATGTCTTTTACTTTGAGACTCATATGATGAATCACTGTTTCTCGTTTGGTATCTGCTGTCAGCTAAGGCTTTCTGTTTCTGTAGGAGACTTGAGCTGCATGTGTAGAATGGTGATATTGAGCTGCTCGCCGCGTTACTCGAGGAATCAAAATCAGTGGACAACGTCTGACTGGTAACATCCATATCGCAACTATCCTGTAAAAGGAAATGCAGTTGATGCATCAGTTAACCTAGAATCGAGGCTACGATGATGAATGAAGCTTGATAGTATTATTTCTATCCCATCGGCTCTTCACAGAAGGTACTAGCCACACTTGCCTGTTTCATTTCCTATTTGGCAACTTTAGACAGCGATAAAAACTAAAATTTTCTTGTAAATTGAAAAAACTTTTCCTCTATGGTTTGAGTTTTGGTGAAAGCATTTATGTTTTCTCCAAATGACAGCTTACATCGAATTTTTTTTATTGCCTAGTGTTGGGAGCAGCATGATTTTGATTAGCCAATGCGTAGCCTCTGATGGATTGGGGAGCCAATCAGAGCCAACACATTGGCCAGATTTGATATTCAAGTTTTGTCTCCAAACTTTTCATTCAACATCTCTTGAGCAGCTACAGATTATTCAGTGCACAAATATGTTATCTAAGTTAGGCAACAAAACTATAAATAATGAATGGCCTTTTTGGTGAATTCGCAAATCATACTTTATAAAAAACAATGGCCGGTATTCCCATATGTGACAAGGACATCTTATTTCATGACATTGGTTTACTGTAGACTGCCATAAACATCATAGAGGCACATTGAAAAGTGCTTCCTGAAAATGAAGGATTTATGTGAATATACATATAGAATTGTCCATTTTATTGAATGTCCTTTTGCAGTGTTACGCAAATTCCCTAACGTAGTGGAATGCTCTCATTTTGTGGCTTTATCAGTGAATATTGGCTTATTTCACAGCGCACTCAGGATGACAAATATCCTGCCTTGTTCATATGTTCAGATGTTGTTCTACCAACGGAAAAACACAAGCTATAGTTGTTAGCTTTGCTCTCCAATACTATCTATATTTAGAGTCGCTTTATAATGACACTGAAAATATTGAATTTTTGTAATTACAATTTTATCTTTAAATTTTGCTTGTATCTTGATAAGAGTGTAAATGTAGGTAATATCTGCCAAATGAATGTTTAAGTTGGGTTGGAAATATTCGTCATCAACATTGATTTCTTCACAATTCCATTCAAATATGATATCGATTTGAGACATCTTTTACCATTTTTATTGCGAATAAGGCGACAAGATCCTTCATTTTAATAGCAGCAAATGATTAAACCTAGTATGAACCCTAGAACTCGTGCCCTCCGGCCAGGGGTATTCAGTCTTACCCAAACAATTTTCTAGCTTTTAACATCATAGTTAATCATCTTTCCAAACACCAACTTTTCATTTGAATGACCATGAACTGAAAGCTAGCAAGTATCATTGCCTTATTTTGTGCGGATGAACAGTTTTTGCATTCGGTCTGATGATTTCTTCTTTACAGCTCAGTGGTAGCAGACAATAATTACAGCCTTGCCAGACACTATGGATATAATTATATATATATATTATATTATATTATATAGTCTCTGGCTTCACTTCATTTTGTTGTAAAAATTATAGTTTACAATAATTTTTACCGCACGTTCGCACACAAATCTCTGCAAATTTGATTAGAGTTTGTTGCGCTGGGAGTTTCATGACATGGTCATGATACATCTGACATTTTACAGCCTGTATCAAGTTGATATTTAAGTTAACATGTTTGAGAGGAGTAAATGTTAGCTAGTTTAGGGCTGACTTACTAATTACATAATACCAATTTCCAGGACCAAGCTGAGAGCAAGGAGTCTTTTACTCATCTACTCCTTGGTGAGAGTTCATGCATAATATGGGAAGTTGGGTAAATATTAGATAGCCGATAATTTTACTTTTGCATGCCTGTGAAAAATGGCAGACAATTTTCCTCCTGTGAATAAAAACTCCTTTAGGATAATAGTTGAGAGCATATCACTAACATACCTGAGAATCGGAGCTCGAGGTACTGGATGATATAGATCTAGGCGAGTCAGAAGAAACAGAATCTCTCATCGTTGACCTTCGACTGCTGCCACAATACAAGCTGCTGTTCATATAATCATATCTGTCGTAGCGGTCAGCTCTGTGAATACCAAGTATTACTGTGTCATTTTGTCTGAGGCAGCGAGCTACTTGTCCACAAGTCAGACACCAAGCTGGACGACCATTTATACTGACTATTTTATCTCCCTCCTGTAGTCTTCCATCCTGGTAAAAAAATCAAATCAAAGGAATTCCATCGGTGTTGCTATTTGGTTTATTCACTGGTTGATCTGCAGTTAGGAACTCACTCTGCATCCTACACCCTCCTCGCGATGAGTATCCGAACTTTCAAGGGAAAGTCATTCATCAATTTCAATTGTAAAATGCCAATGTAACCCGCTGTCAAACTTTTAAATACACATCACACACACACACACAGACTGATCGTAATTGAACAACATTATTTTTGTTGCGCTATTAAGGTACTCGCATCAGATGAGAAAAAGAGAAAAGTTTGACCTTTACTCACCTGGTCAGCTATTCCTCCTGGCAGCAGAGATTTAATGGCTATGCCGGAACTTCTTGAGCCTACTATTGTAACTCCACAGCCTGATACAGGCTCGCAGAACAGCTCTAACTCAAACAGTAATCCGTCAGTCAGCATGGGCATGATTAGATTTTATACTCAGATAACCAACACAAGGCAAGGTATACTCTCAAGCACTAGTGCACAGTACAAGAACTGATGATGTTGGTCGTTGAGCGTATAAATATTATCTTTCTTCTGCAAGAAATTTTCAAGTTTTCTGACCGTTTATTCCTCCGATCCCAACTTATATGCTGCTGACTTTCTTCCTGCTTGTTATCAAAGCTTTGTTATGAATGTAAGGTCTTGATGTTCAGGCAAAGGAGCAGTCATTGATTCGATGTAATTTGAGTAGAGCAAAGATTTGATTACCGGTTTGCTCAATGGTCCTCTTACCAATAAAGTCAGTGAAAGTTCAGTGCAAATAGATGTTTACCTTTCAAAATTCAATAAATTATGAGGTAAATGAATGCGTCAGCGCCTATCCACCAGATGAGCAGATAAACAAGTGATCGGCAGTGTGCATGCGCAACGATGAAGATCTGGCACAAAATAACTCACACAATTTTGAGCAACAAATTAAAACAAGGCTGTATAACAAAGTAAATTTATGGGCGGGAGCAGTATAATCAGCTATGGTATATTGATTAATACTTGACGCATACGGAGTCTGCTGTTGCAAGAACTGTACGCATATAGCTTGCTGTGTAAAGGATGGGAATGTTTATCATCATCAGTGCTTGACATTTATGAAGAATTCTACCAGCGTGAGATGAGTAATATCTCAAATAATAATAATAAACAAGAAAGATACTTGAAAACAAATACCTGGGGAGGAATTATTTTATTATGAAAAGTGGTGCGTTTTATCCCTAGACTAGTCTATGGTTTTACCTAATGTCCTAGCAAAATTTGTTTCGACCATAGACTCATTTTATCAAGTATGTTGAAATATGTAGTAATATAATAAGTCTATGATTTCGACCAACTCAAACCACCTCTGAATAGCTGAACTCTGAAAATAGTTGAAATTTGCTTTTCAGCTGGTTATTTAACACACAAAAATAACTATATTTCTCAATTTAATTGAGAAATATTATAGTGATTGATTTCTACAAAGATATTTATGTCGACAACACATGACATGACGTCAGCAATTACAACCAAGGAGTAACTCCTTGTTACAACTAATCGTGGTTGTACGAAAATGAGATCAGATTTTCCAAGCAAGTGTCATCATTCCATACCAATTGTAGTCATCATTGTCACAAATCTACAAAAAGCAATATCTTACCCATTGAGTTATTAAATATATATATATATAAATAGTATGTAATAAACTCTATTATCTTACCATAAATAGATCTGTAGAACTTCTCAATATAGAACTGCATCATCTCTTAATATATGGGATTCATTTGGTCAGTTACAAGTTCAACTGTAAATTGGACGTCACAATCCGCTTTATCATGAATCACATCATCTAAAAACTTGGTTTCACAATGCTGATAGGCCTACATCTCGGCATCAGCTAAGCCTCTCTTTCCTGCTCAAAGACTATGCATAAATGGAAATCTGCTATAGAAACTCAACTCAACACCTCCTTGTAGCGTTGTTGCGTGATTCCTAATGTGCTGTATCATATATAGGAAACCCAAGGGTTTTTCCAGACAGTGAAAAAAATTGCGTAATCACACATCCTGAATAATTCATCAGCATGTTTTTGTGACAGATCTGGGAACTTCATGCAGGTCTCAGGAGGTTATAACATAAATAGACATAAAAAGAAAGTATCAGTGATTCTGGAATTCACTAGTGAACCGCAACAAATGCTCTTAATAAAGACGTATAATATTAATGTTGTATTGCACTTTCCTACAAGAATGACTTGACAGCTTGAGAAAAACATCAACAACACTTGAAACGCATCCAATGTTGGGCACAAAGATGTAAAATATTTATGTTGTATTGCACTTTCTGACAAGGTATATTTGACAATTTGAGAAAAACATCAACAAAACAAATGACGCAATCCGATCATTAGACGATGAAATAAAAGCCATGTGAGATGATCAGTGGTCAACAAAGCATGAGAGAAACTACCAAGCGCTGCAGGTTGGGAAGCACATGCGCAAAGCTGTCATTAAGTCAACATGTATCATGACACTCCGGAAATGAAGTGCACGTGCACTGCGTTGTCATCCTCTGTCTTCTTCCTTCGCGATTGTAATTGTTCAACTTTCTCTCCACATGTCAATCAGTGCCACAGTAAAAACATAGAAGAAGAACAAGAATAGTCCAAGTGCCACTGTAGGTAAACGTCCTAGTATAGTGGTGAGTAATAAATAGCCGACAAGGCAATATCCTAAAAGATAGTAATTAGCTAGGAATCTTAAACTGATTCTGGCTCTTCCCTTGTTGGGGTATGCGTCCGTGTCCACAGTCCTAGGCGGCACACCCAAGAAAATCTTTGCTAAGCTTCCGATAATTCCTCCTTTGTTGTGCTGCTCATGAAACCAGTCTCCATACTAAAATATAAAGTTTGAAAAATTTAATAGCTACGAATCTCTTTATAGATTTCTGAATCCTCAGGGCAGCTCTATATGTCTTTATTATGTATGGTAATGAAATATATATATAACTGTATATTGTAGGACATCAGGTTGGCCTTGTTTGTTAGTATATTTTTACAGTTTCCCTTTTCGCAAGCTATCATTGTTACTACATTATTTATGGTAGATATCGAACACAACTTAGGTTCATAAATATGTATATATTTATATTATTGGTGCCATTTTTTGGTACATCAGGACCTATTTACACAAATAAAAACAATTAATAATGGATGCTATGCTTTTCATGGCTTTTATTTTTAATATTTTTCTTGGCTTTCATCTTTTTCTTGGCATGTAATTTTTCTCTTTGCTTGTATTCAATCAGTGAAGTTTCAAGGACTTCCGTTCATCACGATTCCATCGATCGATCATTGGTATCCAAGTACTTGGTTTTCATGCTTGCGTCATTCTCCTCAACTAGATTGTGCATATCCTAGCGTTAGAAATCTTTTATAATGAAGCCATCATTTCACAAAGAGGTGAAGTTTTAAAAATAATTAATAATTTCAATTCATGACAATATCTTGAAGGTTGTGGATTATATTTCCCTACTAAGTAAGATCGGCAGAGAAGAAATGGAGGCAATTTCAAGATTAAGTTCAAGAAGGACATTTAGTTTGACTGATTGCTGGTCAAATGGTCTCATAAGGTGTTGCGAAACTATCTCAATTAAGGACAAATTTCTTCAGGTTGAACACCCAGTTCATATTCCAATAATTTAATCTCACAGCATGGAAGGTTGCCAATAATTATCCAGGTAATCAAAGATGCGGTCGGATTTCAGTGCGACCCACTTCATGAGCATAACGTAACGTGCATAACACGGGTTTGATGTCAGATAATTGTAGTTACAAGCCCCACGTGTTCATCATGCACGCATCCAGTCACAACAAAAACAGCAACAATTTTTCCCCATGCTATATTGATGCCCTGTGTCATGATTATAGTACACTTGCACCTAGTTCTCATATTCTGCCCTGGTTGTTGGATGAGCCATTCAATTTTCAAACACGGCCCAATCAGCTTTGGACTGTGTTTGATAATGGAATGCCACTAAGAGTATCAAGCGCAGAGTTCCTAGTGGAGGCATTCAATTATCAACCACAGCCCAATGAGCTGTGAGGTGTGGTTGTACTTAGAATGCCACTAATAGCGTCCAACGCAGAGTTTGGGCACCAACAAACACCTCAATATTTAATTTAAAATCAGCAAACCTTAGAGTTGAGTTTTGATGACAGCTTATAGAGCTGAGTGACAGCTATCTCAGACTCGAACGATCTGACAGGCTGCATTTCCGGATCTCCCTGATACTCTATGTTAGTAAATCTCCTTGTGCCAGTCAGCATCTGAAACCAAAATAACAAAAAGAATAAATAACAACAATAAACAATAACAATGAATATAATGAGATGAAAGCAGACGCGTGATTGGTCGATCGATTCTGATAGAATTTCTTTGGGGATCTCAAAGCACAAAGTCTTGAGATGCACTCTGCCTGATAACACTACCCTGCCAATGTACACAGGAAAACTAAAAATTAAAACAAATGCATATAAATTGTAAAGGTTACACATATTTCTAATTTTTTCAATAGAGATTGAATAGGCGATGGGTAGAAGTCGATCAACAAGTTACTTTGGAAAATTTTGATATTTCATTAAATATGTTTTTATGTCATTAAAATTTTTGCTGGAATGTAGGAAAATGTGAAATACCGTGATAGGATTCATTCTAATGATTGATGCTTTACAGCCATTCAATATATCAATTCAGATTGCAGATACAAATCTTTGTTTCGAATATGGTGGCAGCATTGCTACCAACGAAAAACAACCTAGGCTGATTTTCTATCCATAACTAAATCCAACCTTATCGGTTTCACAAACAAAAATTTGCAGTGATGTGATGTTTACTCATAATGAGCTCAATGTTGATACTGAAACTATTCCTCTTTGTTTCTTGCTGTCGAAAAGAAAATCATTCGGCTTTGATGGTCTGCTTTGTATAAACTTTGCCTAGACTGCATACAGTTATCCCATCCCAATGAATTTCACAAAGTAAACATCTAATGTCTTCAATATACAATAATATTTTGCAAGGAGAAAAACGTATTGTTCTATTCTGATATGATAAGCCAATGAAATAATTAATTTTAGCCAATTTACTGTTAGCACAATTTTGAGCTGCTCATAATTTTACAGATTCAGCGTGCTAAATCTATTTTAAGTCATGTCTGGGGTTTAATTGGGTGTAAGGAAACTACAACCCACTCAACAGCGAGCCAAATTTTGGAAAAGCTAATTGTAGCCGCTGTTCGTAGATCAAAAGCGAGGGTAGGATATCCTTGATGCTTAGAATTCAGCTGTTGACCGGCTTGAATGATGCTAACCGAATCTTGTTTATCAAAGTAATGCTACATCTTACAACCTATCGACAGGCAGCGAAACTGAATAACAGGCAGCTATAGTTACAACATCATCAGAGTAATTGAGTTATGGGTGTTTGTTTATTGGAAAAACACTGATTCAATATTACAGTAAAAAAAACAGATCGACAGTATTGCAGCCTTTTTATGCAATCGATGGCGAGTCTAAAAAGCATTGTTCTCTTTTGCAACCCACTTAAAGTGCACAAGAGAAACTGTCAGTCTTGGGTAAAAAATAGGTCTGCTGCAGAACGTAGTAACCAAAGCACGTGTTTGCAAATTGGATGCTACTGATTTGAACTAACGTCACTAAAAATCTGGTGGATGAAACATAAAATCGCGATGCAATTAGTCAGCATGAAACTGCCTGCTGCCACGTGCTGCTGAATGGTCGACATTTGCCATCAGGATGATTAGTATCTTGTTGTCGTGCTCGGGTCGTTTTAGATTACTGACATTTAACAGCTTATCCCTCATTAAGTGTAATAGCCAATTTCAGTTCAGCTACACGCTGCTGAAGAGCGCCATCAAGTTAATTGAATGACATGTTTTCAGTTAATTGGCGTTCTAAAGCAGCTCTAGTCTTGATCTGAGCCGATCAATGTGTTTCCCAACCGTCAATGAACGTCAGCGCGGCCAGTGAACACATACCTGGTATGATTATTAGTAAGGAGTTACAGTAACAGTAACAGTAACAGCAACAGTAACTCCTTGTTATTAGTAATCACACATATTAACTCTGCTTGTTAACAGTTCAAGCAAAAAACAACCCAGTCCAACCCTAACAAGTTCCAATGCCTTGTTGATAGTGCAATCAATTTTCGTTTGATGTCTCTTTTTTCTTGGAACTTGATGTGTGCAAACAGCAAATACAGTTGGCGGGTATCATCATTTTGATAGAAATTAATGCCAAGGTTTAATTTCGCGAAATGATATTGCTTTCTCTAGAGAGTTAGTGTTAACAAACTAGGAGTCAATATGTGTGTGTCCAATTATCTACCACTCATTGAGTCAACAGTCTCATGTTAATCAAATAAGAAGGTCTGTATAATAGAGCTGACACGGGCTCTGCTGGTTAGCGATTCGGTGTCAATGCTTCTAAAGAGGTGGAGTCTCGGCTCTCCCCAATCTAATTGTTCACATATTTTCATCTTTAAACATGTAGCTCTGTAGCTGTCAAACTCAATCTCTTTCTCAAGATTTGAATAAGTGCTTTAACTCTGCCTGAATATCCGAGAGTGGCATTCCATTACCAACCCCAAACTGGTTGGTTTATGGTTGAAACCCAAAAGCCGCTAACAGCAACCCAGTTTGAGCACGTAAACAGGGGTAAAAAATGTTACCAAGTGAAACTATCAGCTGATTATCAGACCCAAAATTCTAAGAGGCCCATTCCCATGAAGCTTGTGCCTAATCTGTTGTGTATTCTAACCTGATATCTGCCGAGAGTTGTGAGCTCCACCTTTCCATTAGCTTTAGTCACATGATCAGGTAGGTGATCTGACCCTGACTCTGTGACTGTGTCTGCTGTACTCGACAAATCAGGATCTGGTAACTATAAAAGAGTAATTATTACTGAATGCATGGGTGTCACAATATTTTATATTGTAGTTACACACAAGCTATTAGGCGCAAAAAACCCCCTCATCCAGGTATCAAGTAGACAATTTTCTGAGATGAAATTTGAGCTTACTTTGGAGTTGTCTCACTCTATTTAGGTGCCATTGCGCAAATGCAGTAGAGGAATATGGCACAGAAATAGGTTGATATTGAAAACCGCATTTCCCTTATCCCGTCTAAACGCTAGGAAAGAAATCCCTGAAAATTGTGACCAAAAACAGCACATAATGTACTGCACGTTAATAGTTTCTTGGCAGCTCACAAACCTCCAGCTTGAATATCTGACTCAGATCATCGATACAACCCTCTAAATATCTCTCGGTGGCAGCATATTCTTTACTCGCATTACCCAACACCGAATCGTTGAAATCTGCGATCTGTTCTAAGCCTGAATAATCAAGAATACAGGTAACTCAAAATGTAGCAAAACAAAGAGAGTTAGCTTGGTGATATTCACTGGAACACCTTACTTTGGTTGTAAGTAAAATGATCTTGAGATCGACTCACCCGATGGCTGTGGAGAGATAAAAAAAACAATGCAGAACAACTAAGCTATAGATAGTGACCTGGCCAGTGTAGGAATACTGTTCACAAAGAAGCAAGGTCGAATACCTTATCGTTCGTTTGACATTGTGTCTCATTTATTACTTACCTAAGAATGATAATATGGAGGGAGATTTGGTAGTTTTAGTTTTTCCTTCAGTTTTGCTCATGATTTTCTTCAACTTGTACTGAGCGTTGACAAGCTCTTGTAATAAAGACGCACCCTAAAAAAGAAATTTTTTTTATAATAATGACAAGACTAATTGAAATCACATATAAATATGACGTGCGCAATTATCGAGGCAGATGTACACGTGTATTAGGAGTTGTGCTCTCCAATAAAATGGGCACATAAGCCCCCAAGCAAAATATCTCTCCAAAAGACAGATTAGACCACTAACCATTTGTAAGACTTCATCAGAGAACATAGGACGATACATGAATCCACTTCCTTCGAGATTCATGATTTGATTCTCTATAATAGCCCGGGTTCTTTCTGTAAGACCTCCTGTGACATCACCAGACATACCCTGATTATAATATGCTGGGTTTACCTCTACCATACTCATATCAACTGTAATAAACCAAAAAGATAACAAAATTAACACAATTTTTTACTTTATTATTTATATAAATCGACTGCCACTTTTCTTGGGAGTCTCTTTGATGACCTACATGCTAGTTATTGTTACATGTTTCTTAGCGCAATCTGAACGCAGCGTAATATTTCATTCCTAAAAGATGATCAATTAGAGGCAGATCATTAGGCCCTAAACTAATGTTTCAATCTAGATTGCCTGCTTCACCAGTAAATGGTTCATTGTTTGGTTGATTTTTGCAGTTACCTTGATCTTGGTGCCAAAAAGCATAAAATATGCCCTCATTTTTTTCTGACCAATTCATCTAGATCAAGACATTGATTTGGAGCAAAATAATTTGAGGGCTTGCACATTGCAATATAAATCCAACATGACAAAACTTTGTCTAATTACTGCAAAACAGAATGTGTCATACATCATACCTCTTCTTAGTAAATCAATAAGGCTGGATTGATTGAAGACTTTGCAGACTCTTGACAGCTGAAAAGCCATTTTAGATTCAGTCAAATCGATTCTGTTAAATCGCATCAACATATCCTGGAACATCACAGAGTAGAAAAGCCAATTTCCTCTGACGAACTCATCCCTGTAACATTAAGACATTATCAATAATCAAAGTGATTATTTGCTCTCATTTTCTGTTCATCCTAGAAGAGTGAAGTATTCACAGGCAAAGATGTTCTCGGGAAATCTATAAATTGCTAAAATTTATTCAACCTTTTTGCTTTACAAAATCTCCCATCCCTCCAAAGCTAGCTAAACTTAACTCTGACTAATACTTACACATCGAGTGTATCCACCATCTACATATTCTAACAGACAAATTTGAGTTAGATTTAACTGCAGGAGGCATTGGCATCAAACAAAAGGTAAATAAAAATTTTATCATGGATTTGCGGCCAATTTTTAGGTAACTGAAAAAATTAATACTGACACATACTAGCGAAGAATAAGTTGACAGTTAAGGTATCAAATATGATATTGTATTCTGCCTCGACCACATTTAGTTAAGAAATAAAATATTTTGTCAAGCTCAAAGGTTCAATACAGGTTTTTTTTTAAAGTGATGCACATTATATAAAAAAATTAACCTAATGACAAGATCCCTGATAACTTACCACACACTGTAGTCGACCTGAGGACTATTATCATCACCGGCTGACTGACGACTCTCGTTACCACCCGACTCAGCGTATCTCCAAGGTCGTATATAGGCCAGCCATGTCTCCAGTATAGGCCGGAATGAAGTGTCTAACGGCCATTTCTCTATGGTATGTCTCAGAAAACTGTACAGTGGTTTCTGTAGGCAACTTCCCAGCAAAGACCTGAGGAGAACATGGCAATAAGGCATAAGTATGTGCTGACGGTAGACGTCATGATTACAGCCGTCAACCCGTCAACTCAATTTTCATTAGACTCAATCGTCAATTTGGTGCATATACAATAGCAAATATTTGAAATATCCACATACACAAAGTAGATGTGCTGATGAATGATTCGTATTCCATTACAAAACTGATTTTAAAATGACGTTTCCCTGTCTTGATTCAGCAGAATTCCTATAACTTTATAATTTTTCATTCACAGGTTGGCGATGTGCTTATTTATTAAGTGAGTAACAGCTGATAATGGATGTCCATCCACATACCAGGTGGCACCATACATGAGAGTTCACAGTATTTTAAAATTGCGTCTCACAACTTAGACGTTGGTTAGATCCAATTTTCCTTACCTTTATGTCAAAGGCCCCGTTTTGTCTTCTGGGGGCCTTTGAGATAAGGCTAATCTGCCTGCATCTCAAGTCTACAATTACATGGTTAGCCACAGTGAAATGAGGGGAACGGCGTCAATACAGGCAAATTGGATCAGTCCTTATCTAGATATGAGTAGATGAGAGACCAATTTTACCTTTTGAATGAGCCCATGACAGTCTCTGGATTTTGATGATGACTGGGTAGCACATTACCATCTAGTGTGTGTACGAAAGCATGAACATGTTTCAGTACCATCCGTACTACCATTATTAGATCATGGCTTGGCAGAGTCATTGTCTACAAGTACAAAGGACAATCATGTGATAAGCCTAAGAGTAAGATATATCCATATATCCATACATGCATGGCATGTATGTGTATTGCAAATAAATGTTATCCATGATTAAGTACAAGCTGATTTCATGAAGTGATTGTGACAGAATCAGGTTTTCGGTTGAATTTAGAATAAATAGCTCTAATTTCATTAACAGCATGTGGCCAGGTTTTAACTGTTTTCACTCAAAGTTGGGATGAGAAGAAACTAAAGGGGTAGGTACTATTTTGTATACACTTTCATAAAAAAATGTACATTTCAAGCACTGATTCGGTCACAATCACTTTTTAATGAATTGGTCTGGCAACAAAATTATAGTGTGTTTTGGTAGAAGATGATTTGCGCTGATGTTTAATATCGTGCTGGAATCGTACTCGCTCATTGTTATGTCTCCTAGATAGGATTTCGGTTTTTGTACCTGAGCAAACTTGATACCATGGAGAATACGTCGGGGTATCAACAAGGTATCCAGAATAATTGCAAACATGAAAGCACACCCTGATACTCACTCACTAACCTACATGCCAATATGAAAAATTGCCAAAATATGCAATAAGCTCAACAAAATCCAGACCATGCGTGTTCAGACATACTTTTGTACAACCTTAGATACGAAAGCCAAGCGATCGGAGGGATGGGTTGGTTTGGCTACTTACATCGCATATAGCGCCGTGTAGTGGCCGATGATGCCTAGCCAAGAAGCACTTTATAAATGAGAATGAATATGTTAGGGGATACTCCGAATGCAATTCAGTCCTAAGTGCTCTCGCATTATGAGTTCTTTTCATTATATTATTCACTATATCATCTGTTTATGGGAGAATGAAAGTCTAAAACTATGGACCAGCAGGGTAACTCTTTCCCATGGTTTTGTGGTCTTATGCTGTCAATATTAGCCCGGTAATCTCGAGTTGAAGCTCAAAGTCTGGGTTATTTCTCATGAAATTGATGTTTGCAATTATACTACTAAAAATTAGTCTAGGCGCTCAGATGGCTGCAAGTGCAAGTTTGTGACATAACGTTATCAAACATTCACTAATTTCATGGAAAGTGATGTTTAATTATGTTATGCCAATGCCACAAACTTGCACTTACAGCCATCAGAGCTCTTAGACTACACCAAAATATATGTATTGCAGGAAATTCATCAGAACTCGTTAGTGATCTTGACAAAAAATGTGTGCACCGGGCCAGTTTAATAGCCTAGGTCCTAGATGTTAGCTGCAACTGAAACTATCGTAATGTCTTACCTTCCCATATGACATTGATGAGTAGTTTTCCACATCTGGACTAGTTTGGTGCATCCAGAATTCGGCCAATATCTATAAAAATCAAACTGAAATACTTAAAGTGGAAATTATTAATTTATAATTTGAAAAAGTTAGTCAAGAGTGAAATAATTAGTCAGGCATCTTGAACACTCATTGTTTCTTGTGTATGTAACTAATTAATTCTCCGTTACCATTTCAACATCTTATGTTCAAACTCACATAAGTCACGTATACACTGGCAAAATAGTTTTCTTAGTTCATGTTTGTTTGTAACCATCAAAGTGATCATTATGAGTCCTTCGTCAGAAGAAAAGAGAGGGGACAACCCAGCCCGTTATAATTTTACCATCTAAAGAATCAATCACAAATAAGTATACATCAACAAACCTGCATGAATTTCTCTGACCTCCAGAGTACATGGGTCTCATTAGTAGGTGTTGTTGTTTTTGGCTGCTTTAGTCCAAGTATAAAACTTGTTGTTGGTTCATTCTTCACTCTATAGTTCATTCTTGGCTGCACATATGATACCCTGAAAAAAAGAAAGCATGCAATCATTGACTGGATGAATGTTATTTCAATGAGAACCTTTTTACTTCGTTCAGATGATTATATGAGCTGCACTTGGAGTTCAAAGGGTTTTTTTTCATTTCATTATTTTTCCAAATTTACAGACTGACTTTTTAAATAGGGAGAGCTTAGATCGCAATTGTCCACAAACAATATATCACATTTGTTCATAACATGAATAGATGCCAACCCACAAAGTGCACCACAGAATAATGGTGCACTGAGCGTTATTCAGGAGGATGTAAGCTATACGATGAAGAGCCCAAAGAATAGAATTTTGACCAGGCTCTTCAGGACATGGACACTCCTTATTACCAATTGCATATAAGCATCAATTCTGCGATTCAATACACTTATGTGTGTGCATTAGGGCATCGACAAAAATTACTCCCCTAAGTAACTGATTTTGCAGGAGGGGTATTGTACAAACCTGGGGGCTTGATGTGGGTGAGGTTTCATGTAGTATGGCTGATACGGAGGTTGATCAGGTACGCCGGTCATTGGTAGGAAGAATTGAAGATAAGAGTTCAGTAAGGTTGGATAAACCCAGTCACTTGGTTCTAAATAAGACTCCTGAGTCTAAAATGAAAATAAAGCAAACTGGATGAATATCGGCATCCATAATATCTTTTGGCAACAAACTATATAAAATGGAAACTGGAAGCTTTGTGCAGTGTATCAATATATTGAAACAATATTATCCGATCAAACTGGGAGGTCTATAGGGATAATTCCTGAAATAGCCTCAAGAAATGATAGTGAGAGTAGTGTTACTTTACCTTGGTGGTAGAATCAACGAGCTTGTGGGAGAAAATGAAGAAGAAATACTGGAAGGCGTCTGTAAAAAAAAACAAACCTCAATTAGGCAGACAATCAATGGTTAATCAACTGTGAGACCAACTTGTAGACCGGAGAAAAATAATAGGAGTCTTACAATCAAGTAATATAATCAGATGACAAAATAAATCTGAGAGTTCAAAAAAATCAACTGAGCACCATAATGTATTAGACGGTCTTGAAAAGCTTTGTTGGTGGAGGGGGGAGTGAACCACCTACCGATCACAAAGCTTGTCAATACCGGCCACATTATGGATGTATTCAATAGACAGGCAGGTGATATCTTTTTATATCTTACCTAGAGGCAGCACCATGTCATTGTTTAGCTCGGTGAACATAAATCTCTCTTTAGCAAACATGTCTGTTACAGGTATACCCTCATCAAGCTTCCTCTTTGTGGATTCCTGGCAACAAAGACATGAAGTAAATACATACCGACATATAGGCCTAGTTATAGCAGAGGACACCTGTGCTGTGCCGACTTGTTGCTGAAAAGTGCCACTGATACTGTTATGGTCAAAGAATGTGCAAGGCAATCAGTGAGAGTTTTCCCTTATTTTCAGCAACAGCAGGTTGCCCAAGTGTATGACTGATAGTGAACACTTAGATTAAGTTTGTCTACGTTCTGGTCATTCCTATTATACTGGTGGGCGACCAGCAACAAAAAATCTAAATGCAGACAAATTTGATCATGCGTATACTAATCATATAAACAACAACTCGCAAACACGCAGTAGTATACATATTTATATAGTGGACAGGAGACTCAGCAAGTCAGCACTGGTAGTCAGCTTATTGTAGGTGGCATACTAATCTTACAGGTATGAAGCTTTTAGGGAAGTTGAAAGCCATGTTCTCAGCAAGTAGTTTGTAGATAAGATGGTTGAAGAAAGGGCCGGTCGGCGACAGAAACTCATACAACGCATCAGCATCTTTCCTAGATTTAGATCTGTGAAGTGACTGAATTCCCCAGCCTGGTGGGTAGGCGCCAAAGCCGAACATCTTCTGCACAATAATTGGATAGTGCCTCTCTAGCTCCTACAAACAAAAACACACACTTCTTCAATATTGGATAATCCAGTTCATTCAGACAGACATTCTCCCTGATTCAGATTAATAGGTAAAACAGCAAAATCAGTTGACAGAGAATTTAGTGAATAAGGCTATCAAGAGGCGTAAGTGCTCAGCTGCTAAACAGATTTTTGGATGTTTGGTAGAGCACTGCATTAATCATATCGAATTCACCAACAGGTCATTCTCTGGAGGGAGAATAACGAAACAGGCACCGACAAGTCATACCCTCATGTTATTGTTGTCTTTTATTGCATTTGTCAAAGCGATACATTTCTCTGAGATCGAGGGCTTGAGTAGAGCCTGTTCTATAAACCCTGTAGGCCTGTTTTCCATTGGTTGATTATATTGCGTTCTGTTTGGAGTTAGACAAGACGATGGCTGAAGTGTTGAGTTCTACAAGATAAAAATACATTGAATGATTGAGTACGTTGAATGTGTATGTAGTTGCCCTCTTGACTGTAATAGGAAATCCTACCCTTTTCCTACTGTGGCTGCATATATATATATTATGAATATGAATGCTAATATCAAGAAGTTCTTTTTACTCCTGGGAAACAGTAACAGGGTTGTATTCGTATTGTCTTAGCTACTGTAGAAAATCATCCAGCCCTACTAAGTATGGATGGGAGACTTATTTAATGGCCTCTAACCTATATGGTAGGTGCTACTACTACTAATGGCAATAAACTCACTTGCTGCTGATTTATTGAAGAGGGAGAATCAAAGAAAACATCTCTTGGTCTTGCTTCTTCCTTTATTTTGGTTGAGCTCAAGAAGCTAGCCATACTTGCTAAAAAGTATCAGGTTATCTCACACTGATGTGAGATCTAGAGGACAAGCACTCTCTTGTTATATTTGTTGTATGCACTCCTTTGTTTGTCATCTATCAGTCCTAGTGTCAATGCAAGGGCTTGATGAAGTGATGTTGTTGAATTCTTTTTTTCCACACTTTCAAAAATGGTTGTAGACTGGAATCGTGTGATAAATGACTAGGAGTAGCATGGGTGTAGTGCATATTTCCATCACTGATCATAATAAACTTAGCCTATTAGTAATAGCGATGTTTTCAAGCCTCCATAATAAAAGAAATATTGAAAAAGAGGAAGGGCAACTCCAGTATTGAAAGACTGAAAAGGGGAAATTTGGGACATATTCCACCCTCCCTGTTCCAATCTACCTGTTAGAAATGCTTAAAGCAAATTGCAGCTTGTCAAGGCAGGCCACGTCCGATCTTACATGGCATTTAACTGTTATCAGTATAAAACCAAGGCGGTAAAACCGACCAATACAAAAAAAAATGTTCAGACTTGAGAGTTATCATTCAGGAATATTACTGTTTCAAGTCATTATCACACGGTCACTTATGGAGTAGTTAAGACTCAGCAGAACTCTCCGTATTATATTTAAATATATCTACCAATTGAATAATTTTGGGAGAACAGGAGAGCAAGGATGTTGAGTTTCCGTTAATTTGGCACAAAAGGCCTCGCTAGTTGTAATTGAAGGACCCCCCATGTAGCGCACATGAAGCCATTTGATATCTTAATTTCATTCATTTATTATTCTAAAGAAAGGTTATAAAATAAATCTTGAATTCACAAGAGCTAAAGCGGGACATAGAGATTGTCTTGTATGAGGACAAGATACATTATCCGTAATAAACTGGAACACATCCATGAGCAAGAACACAAAATAGTCCTAATAGATTCAACCAGGGAGAATGGATTCAACTGTACACCAAAAGTATTATTTTAATACAATGGACTACATAGAGTTAATGTTTATGCACCATGCATTTAGGAGTAATCAAAGAGGCAGTATTCAAGCAGTGGACAATTTACACAGAGGAGAAGCAAACATCACCATATAAATATACTGTCACAATAAGTTGTGACCCCACAATTAGATATAAACAACACTAGATACGGACAACTCACAACAATATGCCATTTCCAGCCAATTAATCTAAGGAGTCATTTATCCAACAATAATAATTAATAACCATGATTATGGTGGCTCAATCATGTTTCTCTGGAAAAATCCACGAATGGGATATTCACTGTGATGTACTCAGCAAAGTTTTCTACTTTCTAGTTATAACACCTGGCAATAATAAAAGATATTGGAAGATCTTTTCACAAAAAAAACTACAATCTTTCATTAATTAATTTGACAAAAACTAAATAATTTACATGAGGAGCCATGCTATACCCAGCACCAACAAATTATAGAATATATGCCAATATATATATATTATTAACACTTCCAAAAGTAGCCTTAGCTATTGAACAAACGAAAACACATGGCATTAACTTGGAAAAATCTATTCAATCTTATCAAGTCTATTGGTGCTACGATTGGGAAGATCTAGCATAGCCTTCTGATACTTAGTAGCCTGTAGACCTATTAGCCTTCTGATACTTAGTAGCCTGTTGTATTTGGAGTTGGCTCAGTTGTTGATGTATCAGGTTGTTGGTAACTGCTAGCTCCAGCCTCAGCATGTGGCTCATCAAATCTCTCACTGCCACCAGCTCCTGGCATCAACTCTTTGTGCCAGCGAGTCTCTTTGAACAAGAACCATATGCCAGCACCCCATACCAACATGTTCAAGTAGCCAAACAGCTGTATGTAGTAAAAAACAGAATTATTTATAACATAAGTTTTTGAATACTTCACAAGAGTCCTTATTAGTCATTCAGTTTAAATTTACCAAATTTCAATACCACAGCTCAAGTTCAAACCCCTGTCTGTTCCTCCTTGTTTTTCTTTTTCACTATATTGATGTCTGTATCACATGACCTCGACATTTGATATAGGTGTCAAAGTCATGTTGTCGCTGTTTGCAATGGCGTATCTCTAAATTCTCTTGTTTTTCAATTTTAATGCTTACAGCTAGCCTGTCTTGACAAGTTTTTTTGTGGGGGAGGGGGAAGAAATCCACCAATCCCCACCGACCAAAGCTTGTCTACACAGTTAAGCCTACAGCCTGATTGCTGTAGAAAGGTTTGTAGATATCCCTTGCCACATCTGGTACTGGTACGGCTCAATTTATAAATTCATTAAAATTGTGCATCATAGCACATAAGTGACATAACAGATGTTTTTCATTGAGACATTGTGAACGTCTTTCTGAATATACATCAGGGTCAGTCCTATTAGAAAAGTGGATATATTACCCCAGTAAATAAAATATTGTGAGTTCATAGGGCAAATAAAAATAACCAAAAAAATGAAAATTGTGGAAAATAGCAATTAGTTTATTCCAATTATTTTAGCAAGGTCATAGTGGATCATAGTGGTCAGGGGAGGGGGGGGGGGGGCAATTAATCACTATGATCCACTATGATCCCAATTTTGAGACTTTGCAGCAGTTTTACAGCAATTAAGTTCACAGGCTGTTTTTTTCATATGCTCCAATTACTTTCCAGTCTGAGATCTTTAAAACCATACCAAACATGGCCTAGGAGGACTGCATTAGAGGCTGCTGATAGTTTTACAGGCAGCAGATAAGCTATGACACAACAAGCAATACAATGCTCAACAAAACTGATCATTGGTTAGTTGCTAAATGATTTTGGCAGCTGCATCAATGTCACAGGTCTGTCAGATCACAATATAGCCTGGTGTAAAAAGGATGCTGTTATAACAAGTAGATTCAATAGATGATTTTACCAGATCAGCTCCTAGTAATACAAAAAAAGTTAAAGTAGCGAAAGCGCTACTCTACCACACCATGTGGCAAGTTATCAAATAGGATAAAAATGCTAGACTGGTCCAAAGACCGACTTTCTAGCTGAAGTCAGGTATCGTTATTGTCTAAGTACTTACGACAGAGACAACTAAAGTAGCATGACTTCCAGCCTCTCCTGGATTACAGGCTGTTTCAGGAGCTGTACAGTAGTTTGTTCCCACCAAGTCATCATCTATGATCGCCTGAGGTTTGAGATATGTACCCATGACACTAAGACGGTCAGCCCAAGCTGTGCTGGCAATGAACCACATCAAAGTCCACACCACTGAGAATATAAAGTCCTACAAGTAAAATTGGTTGGTTATGACAATATGTACGAGATAGTCATACCTTTTTCATTTCAGCTGAAGCGAAACAGTTTATGATCCTGAAAGACTCGTCACATTTGAATCAGTGAGAAGCTGCCATACAGAGATTAACATACAAAGCATAAGATTGTAAGGATTTTAGTAAAAATAAACATCCACAAATCTACAAATAGTCCATCACAACCATAAACATATAAATAAGTATTTATAAGTTTATGATCACAACAATGGTTTGGTGCCCACAAGAATTGTTTTGTTTACGCTGTAGATGCTTGCATAGTTTTCAAGGATAGAACTCAAATCTACCATTTGTCGCTTGAATGCAGCCAATCCCGTTATCAATCCTAAAAAAAGGTTGGCGTTTACAAACTTGAGAAATTTGAAGCATTGAAGCTTAACAAAGGGAAAATGGTCTTTAGACAGATAAACATGACATGTGCTTCCTGATGTATCAATCACATCCATATACACGAAGGACCAACAACCCAATGTTTTTGAATCCATAATTGCAGAACTGGCAATTTCAAATTTGATATGACCACATGCACCATACCAATATGAGTAAATTTACCATATCAAAAGTCAACCTAAACCCCAAAGTGTAATGTATCTTATAAATAATCCACTTACAATCATTGCTCCGCGGCTTTCATTGACAAATAGAGGGCTGAACACGATGTAGCCGATACAGTAGGCTATACAGAGAAGGAAACTCATCACACCAATAAAACAGAAAAACTGCGGTGCCGATGCAAAGCTGACTTTTGCGAATGGAGTCAGTTTTGTCTGCTCCTTGCTGCAGAATGGAGCGTCAACCTCAATTCCATGCAAACTGAAAAAAGAATGATTAGATTTTTTTTACTCTATGTACATCGTGAAATACTGTGTCATAAGTAACTGTATGACTATGAAAAAGATAAGATTTAGATTCTCAAGAATTTTATCATAATACCACCCTAGAAAAAAAAAGTATGACGGCCATCGAAATCATTGGGTTGATACATAGGGCTGATGTAGATGGTAACAATAAGCAACACAAGTCAACACACTAACACCAACAATAATGGTGGACTCCTCTGCAGAATTCAATTATTCATCCCATTTCCGTAATCCTCTAACAAACAGAGATTTTGGTTTCCACTCACAGTAATGAACTAGCCATTGAGATAACATCATAACCACAAAATCATAATAAACAGTTCCTGATAAGATCATGGGAGGACACTTATTGTGACTAGTCTAATCACGAGATGAGTTGAGTTCACAAGTATTTATGAGGAAGGTAGTTTCTATCACAGAGTAAGGATATATCCTTACTCTGTGTTTCTATCATAAAAATTTGTGTGCTGATTCTCATTTTTTAGATAGTAAGGCATGTAGGCTAACTTACTTGAAAGGGTATTTATAGGTTATAGGCAAATCAGTAGTTGTAGAAGTTGCTGCAGTACCTGTTCCAGTCGTACATGTAATTTTTATATGTGCTGTTGCTGATGAACAAATAGTGGCAAATGCTAATATTGACAAAACCTGTAATCATAAATAATTTTTGACAAAGTTTTTGATTGAATATCTTACCAACAACAACGTCACAATTACGAACATAACACCACCAATGGGTTTTGTTACAATCAGTCATGTTAAAAACAACTTTGAAGTTGGTTTGGAAAGATTTGATACTCTGGTAGTAGCATTGCATTATCAACCACTTTCCAACTTTTTGAGAGGGGAAAGTGGTTTAAAGATAACGCAATGCTACTACCAGCCTTCCCGGTACAGTTCAGGTGATTTAACTAATACTCTGGCTATCCTCTTCATCTATAATCTATTTTCAGAGGTACCATTGTATTATGATGCATGCCTTAGGTCTGATGTGACCTAAGTTTTATCTTTTTTTTATTAGTAAAGCCTTTGACTGTGGGTAAAAACTAAACTTTTCTTTAAAGCAAATACTGTTTTCACTTGTTTCTTCCTCTTTCCACCCATATCCTTGGTACATTTGTGAAGAGATAATTCAAATATTATTCATACGGAGGAGCCATACCACCTTCTCAAACAAGACAGCAGTGTAGAGACCATAGCGTGTTATATACTTACAAATTGAATCACTCGTAAAAAGCCTCGTGGCTCCTTAATAATGGCAAAGTCAACCTGTATGTTCTGAAAAAAATGTAAGTCCTGTTATTAGAAGCAGATATATATATGCACCATCACAAGTGTAACTCATTCCAACTCTGATAAGTAAATGAAATACTGAAAAATCCCTTAAATAGTTGATTATGGCACTAACATCCCCAAGCTAGATGCTTTTTTGCGATGACATTTGTGAGCTAGCCGAATGAATAATATGATTTCAATGACTGCTTGATAGAAAGCTGAGGGACTTTTGCTGTCTTCGTCAAGCTCCTTAGACGGCCCACTAAGAATAGAGTTACAATCCAGTGCAACCACTAGACTAGGGCATCTACCACTAGACTTGTTTGTGCAAGCCCTATTAATATTGGTATTGGACTGGATTTCTAGTTAACCAATGAACTCCCTTGAGTTCACATTGAGTTGACACACTTGTGACTTGACTTAGACAAAGTTGTAAGATAGTAAGCCTTATTGATGCTTACTAATGATAATTTTTACATTCAATGACTGGAAATGATCAAGTTGACTTGATGAAGGTTAGGATGAGGAAAGAGGTGTAGCAAAATTAATAAACATATACATACCCTAACAACATCCATAATGATGTTTGACAATCTTCAATGGTATGGCAATATGCTGTCTCTTTTCATTCAAGTGTGTGCAGCTGCTATTTTCCTTACTGACTGGTAGCTTTACTATGACAGCTTGTCCAAACTTTCTTCCATGAGTCACAGCAGTGAGTTTATTGGTCACAGTCACTTGTCAGAATTGTTTAGCAGTACAAAGTTTAACCTCAATGAAGGTAGTAAAAATATTTATTTAGGTGAGAAAATAGACTGGAGGATTGTGGCGGATCATGAAGAGATATACCCTTAAATCAAGATCAAACTTCTTTGGTTCTCAGGTGTAGAGATTAATTAAGTCTATGGGATTGGACAAAAGAATTCATTCCTTTGCATTCATTGGATATGAAATGTAGGTCAACAAATTGATAGTATTATGTTATAATTGCTGATCTTTGAATGATGTGCCAACTCTGCAGTCCCGCACAAAATACATTATACTTCCTTATTTGCGTCTTTTGGGATTTATAATAAACTTTTCGCCAACATACTCATCAGTCAGGATGGCCGAGCGGTCTAAGGCGCTGCGTTCAGGTCGCAGTCTACTCTTGTAGGCGTGGGTTCGAATCCCACTTCTGACACATATTTTTCGCATATGAATATTTTCATACACTAATATTGAGGATCAGTGTTCTGGCTATATATAATATTGGCTAACCACAGGTACTGATTATTATTATCATCATGTTTTTATTGAGGTTTTCATATGTATAAGTATGTTTTAAACAAAGAAAAATAACAACATTTTGACCTCATAAACAAAAAAAGAAAAGAACGAAAAATATATAATATATAGATATGGACAGAAATGATAATCAGTTCGGAGAACAATTTTTACTGTATGTGATTGATTGATTGATTGATTGATTGATTGATTGATTGATTGATTGATTGATTGATTGATTGATTGATATATATTGCGCTTTACCAAATGAAATGAATTTGGTATAAAAAACTTGTTTTACCATATTTGGTCCTATATTTTGGTTTAATTATTCTACATCCTGACTGCAAGACTCTATTGTGCATTTTGCAGGAATTGATTAGTTTAAGGATGAAAAATGAGGTGTTCTTGCCTAGAGTGGCATTATTGACAAACCTATCAAAAGTTGCTCTCCTCCTGTCGCCCAGAGTGGAAAGATTCAAAATCTCATGACCAGTTGAGATAGAAAAAAATGGGTTGGTACCCAGAATTATCCTGATGTCTCTGTTTTGACAAAGTTCTAACAAGTTAGAGTTGTAATCAGAAGTATTTAATAACAGAGAAGAACAATACTCCAAGATGAGACGGTCATGATTTATAAGCTTGAAGTAGATGTGAAGGATTGACAATTTTGAATTTTAGAGAGACAGAATAAAACTCGGTTAGATTTGAATACCAGTGACTCGACATAGGTTTTTAATGACATATGCTGGTCCAAGATCAATTGCTGGTCCAAGATCCAAGATCAAGATCAACATCCAAGATCAATTGCTGGTCCAACATCAGATGCTGGTCCAAGATCAGATGCAGGTCCAAGAGTTTAATTGAAGTTTCTGATTGGATTTGTACATTATTTGAAACAAGATTTGGTATCGTTTCAACCTTTCTGTTCGAAAATACACAAAACTGTGTTTTGTCTAAATTTAGATTAAAACCATTGACAGAATACCAATTTGTTACCATTGTGACAAGAGATTCTGATTTCCATATTGCTTCATTTAGCGAATCGGATATCTCAAAAATCAAAGTATCATCAGCAAACGCAAAGGAATTTTCAAATTTATCTAATAAATCATTTATGGCAATATTGAAAAGCAATGGCCCCAAAATTGAACCTTGAGGAACACCACTTTTAATATTTTGAACTCCAAAAGTGGCATTGCCAACTTTGAAACACTGAAATCTATTATTCAAATAGGACGATAGCATTGATTGAGCAGATTCCGCTATACCGAGATATTTTAATTTAGTAAGCAAAAGTTGATGATTACGGAATCATATGCTTTCCTGACATCCAATGATAATGCTGAAATATAGCAAGGTGAAAAAGAATCAAGTTTTGAGTTTAACACATTATTCCTTGATTCGAACAATCAGAAACCCCGCAGAGTAAGCAGATGCCCTGGTAATCCCTTTAACTCCTCTCTAATGCTAAAAATAAAACCAAGTAGACTTTATCTCTTTCTGACTTCTACTACTCCTTGATAAAAGTATGCATGAATTCAACTGCGGACTTTTAATGTTATACCTGACTTATCTATGATTTTCCCCATTTCTAATTATGTAGTGAGATATACAAGCATGATTTTCTTCTTTTTCTAAGCCGCTAAATAGCATCCGATAAATTGCGTATCATTCGAAATAATCAGTTAGAAAACCAATAGCAAAACAATCTTACATCACTACTTCACCATGCCTATTCGGAGGAGGGGGAGGGGGGGGCCATACTAACAAAACATCGTCAGATACATACCAAATATTTTGCATGCTAGTTGAATAGCGTGTGCTTTGAGAGGTTGAGGTTGAGAGGTCTTCAAGGTGAAAAAGTTCTATAAAGCCAAAGAAGCCATAGACATAACTAGCCTGTGGGGAAATGCAGAAAGAATCACCTGTTCTCAAGCCTTTCATAATCTATACAAGAATCACAATCAGAATACATCTAAATAAACTAAACTTTAAACTCTATCTAAATAAACATTATGTGTAAAAACAATAATCAAACTGTTTCTCCTTTTTATTTGAGCTGACCAAGGTAAAAACATTGATGAAAAATAATACATGTACCGTAATATGGAGAGAAGAACATTGGACGGAATTATCAACATGAGACAAAAAATATAGAGAAAAAAATCTCAGTTTCATAATGCTATGAAGTAATAACGTGGTAACTATTATTATATCCAAGGAGTCCTTGTTATATCTGCCATTGAAATTGCAGGGATGTTACATAAACAATGGACACAATGTTTATTGGGATGCTTCCAATATATGTTTTGAGATCTCAATTTACATTGACACAATGTTTAAACTGTATACTGCTAGTAATGCTCTGATTATCATTTTAGTGTCTATGATTGTTATTTGAAGTGTTGATTGTCATTGAGATACACAATCAGTCAGACGCCAGAGCCCATCTTTGTTAGAGTTATACCCTCCATGACATGATGCACTTCATTCTTCTGTCTTGTATCGACAGAAAGGGCAGGAACCGTGTTGCAACACATGAAGCTCATAATCATCATAATTGTACATCTAAAAATGAACACAAACGTATGCAAACATAAGCTAATGCGTGCTATGCTCAGAGTTACGATTCACTTGAAGAGGGCTAGACAACTCAAAAATTAAAAAAAAAACTTGTGAAGCTCAAATCAAAAGAGAGCCAAGTACAAGGAGCGAAAGCATAAGCTCAAATTCACCAAAACTTTGTACAAAAGCCAAGATGAAATGGAATATTATATTTAGTACATTTTATACTATTCATAGCCAATAATGATGAACACAAATACTTATAAACTATGAGCTGCGTATAAAGAATGAGGAAAAACACCGACTTACATTGTAGCAGGATGGGCACATGGTGATTGGTACCTCTGGCATGATATGCTTGAAGTATTTATACCTAAGAGGTGCAGGCCACTTCTGTATGAACACTTCATTCTTATTTATCTTAGATAGTGTCTCTCTATCTACGTACACTGCAGGCTGCTCCTCCAAACCAGGCTGTAAAATATCAATAACAAAATGTGGTCAAAATGAGGAGATTTTAACTATGTTAAATGATCAGGTGATATTCTTATCATTAATTCAGGAAAGCACAGTGAATTGTTGAATACT
Source organism: Membranipora membranacea (assembly GCA_914767715.1). Taxonomy (NCBI): domain Eukaryota; kingdom Metazoa; phylum Bryozoa; class Gymnolaemata; order Cheilostomatida; family Membraniporidae; genus Membranipora; species Membranipora membranacea. The sequence goes on from OU612068.1 coordinate 17,746,276, forward strand.
GCTAAAGTTGATGAACCGAGGAGTAAGAGTTCCACTAGCTCCTGGGTTAATCAAACATATCCATCTGTGAAAAGGTGGCACATAATCCCGTCCATGATAAATCAATAAATTATATTCTGCACGTTTGTAGAGTCATGTTCTGGTGATGGATTGATTGTGTGATGACTAGGGCTCAAAGACTATTTTGTTCAAAGATGATCTTTTTTAAAGTTTATTGTCATTTAATTGCAAGTCAAATGAGGTTGATAAAAATTAACTAAGAATCTATCAGAAAGTTAGGAACTAGAGTTAGGACAGCCCAATTCAGCACCCTGCACTCCCCAACATCAGTGCTGCCAAGGGAACAGAACGCAACTTATCAAATTCCATCCAGATTGGACAAACAATCCGCCAACTGCACATTAGTTTTAAATGATACTCTCAAACACTCACTGTGTAATCCATGAGTTTAGCTGTGAACGGATCATCATCAAGATCTCCATTCAGATCCATCATATCACCTGCCTCCATTGTCAGCGATTGGAATCCGCTAGTCTGCCGCTCCTAGTGACACAACAGAGAAAAAAAATCTTCACGGCTCACAATCAGTCTATATACTCCTAACATTTAAAGACATATCTTCACATTCATAATGTACAATGTTTCATGCATCAAAAGGTCAGAGAGAACACAACTACACATCATATTATCTGTAAAAACCATAATATGTAGGGAATTATATGCAAATAATAAGAAATGAAGTAGGCGATGCGAGTTTGCTACTGAAGATTCAATTCTGCGTCCTTACACTCTTGTTGAAGTACTAAATCAACAGAAATATTAATTATGCTGATGAATATGAAGGGTGCGTTTGATTGAAAAGTGCCAAAATATCATAAAAAAGATCAGGTTTTACCTTATCACTATCGTCTTGCTTTTCCTTTTCAGAAGCAATACATATTAATTAAATACGGGGTGCTACTTTGCTGAGATACTTAAATTGTGTGGAGAGACCCACAGAAAATGTAAAGACTAGTCCTTCATACAAAAAAACTCTTTCTGTCTTTTGAGTCCTCAAATTTATATCATGACACAGAATTTGATTGAATTTTGTTAGGGACAGGTCAGCGCTGACCAAATTGCCGTTCCCAGATTGTTCACTGCATGTAAGACTGTAATGCCATTTCAGTGAGTGAATAAAAAATTCTCCAAATCTTAATACCCAAAAAGTGAGGGAATTGTGCGTAGTGATAGGGAAGAGTTGGATTGCACATTCTAATTGAAAGGCCCCTCTGGCGCAGATGTTTTATCGTTAGTTTATATGTAGGGATAACAAGATCTTCATGGCTTTAGATTGGTAAATGAGTTAATCAACTGAGTCTTTTGGTAAAGGGTTCAGTAATTTGTCTCTAACCAGCGCTGGCTGTGCTTTACTCACCTTCCAATCACCGTCTCTGTTACGTTTAGGTTTTACATACTCCTGATCCAACAGCCTCAAAGCCTCCTCATCACTTATATCATCTCCTAACATAAACTCTACCAATGGCAGAACGTCTACAAGAAAATTCACAAATTTTACTAAAGTTTATAACTAAAGGAACTTCACAACATTCTGTGGATAATATGGATCACGATGTGGTGTACTCTTGTTTGCTGCTAATATTAAATCACTCATGTGGAGAAAAAAACTGATTGAGTAACCTACTTGACATAGACAACACAGGCTCGAAGACATGATATAATCTGTGTGAATGAATTGAATTATTTTCACTAACATTATTCTTAGCATTCTAAGGACTAGAAGTCGACTCCTATTTGAGCTACGTTTATTTGGTCATAATGTTTGCTTTGCTTACCAAATGTGAGGAATGAGTGTACAAATGGCTGAGAGCAGGTTGAGCACACATTTCCGGCAGGGTTCATTAGTGGGTTGTTATTGGAGCACCTGTAGCACATAGGCAGCAGGTCCTCGTTGTCATGAAATGGCTTACACCTGATCGTCACACTACCCAGGTCGACATGATCCTCAAACTGTGCTGGGATTCTCAGATTCTGCACAAAACAAAGACAATCAATGTAACATATCAGCTACATAGTCAGGGTAAGCCTTGGCACGCGGCCACGGGTTTTGGTTTTGGCTAAGTCAGGGTACCAAGGCTAAGTCAGGGTACCAAGGCCAAGTCAGGGTACCAAGGCCAAGTCAGGGTACCAAGGCTAAGTCAGGGTACCAAGGCCAAGTCAGGGTACCAAGGCCAAGTCAGCGTACCAAGGCTAAGTCAGGGTACCAAGGCTAAGTCAGGGTACCAAGGCTAAGTCAGGGTACCAAGGCTAAGTCAGGGTACCAAGGCTAAGTCAGGGTACCAAGGCCAAGTCAGGGTACCAAGGCTAAGTCAGGGTACCAAGGCTAAGTCAGGGTACCAAGGCCAAGTCAGGGTACCAAGGCCCATTTTTTGCGCGTTTTGATTCATTGAAGGTAACTTCATGTCCAATACGCCATTGCGAAGCTGACAATCTATGGATTCAGGATATGCAGGCGCACTTTTGCTATCTTGGTATATTTTACAGGGGAGATAATCAAGAAAAGGCAAAAATCGGATGTTTATCACCTGATCACATTGAATCAAATATCCTGAGTATACTTTGTGAAAAATGGCTACACAAAAGATTTTTTTTATTGTGTGGAAATATATGAAGGATATACAGGATTTTAGAACCCTATCATATTAGACAGAAAAGATAATTTTTGTCTCTAACTAGAACCGTCCTTTTTATGACCAGGGGGCTCATCCAAAGCAGGATAAACAGCTGTGTGCAAAGTGATAAGACTTTGAATATTAATACTCATGTTTGCTATTGGAAAGTAATTGATGTACCTGTAGTTGATCGTAGGCTGCTCTGACAAACTTGAATGCTCCGAGATTTTTGCCTTGTTTGGCTAAAGCGTAAAGTATGTGGACTCGTGATATACCTGAAGGAGCCTCTGATTTACCCAGATTCAGCAACAGATATCTGCCCATGTTAAACAGAGTTTCTGGTAGAAGGGATGTGAACGGCTCATCCTAGGAGAAAATAATGAAAAGATCTCAATACACTAGTAATTCCTCATCCACAACGCCCTCCTTTTGTAGCCGGCTTGACAAGCAAAACTAGGGTACAATTACATGATAACATCGGACTTGGCAAGTTATACAGTAGGTGTTGTAGATGAAGCGATGTATTAGCGTAATAGAAGATGATTAAGCAAAGGCATTAGGCAGCAGCTGCATGCCATGAAAGCTCAACCTGCTGAGATTTAGTTGGAGACATTAACAGATACAATTTCTAGGTCGGTCAATAACTAAAATCGTGTCACAACCATAAAAAAAAAATTTCTCTGAGACTAAGTTGGCTTTACTCACAGTGTATCTTTGTATAGAATGATATGCATAGTAGAGTTCAGCACTGTGCTGGAATTTGTGAAACTTTGCCAGCAGCTCCTCTATTTCTCCTCCATTCTTCTCTACAGTAAGATATTAGCAAATTAATAGATAATCGAAGTGCTCAGTATTAAGCTGTATTTTACAACTTGTGTAAGCATATAGGTGAGCAGCTAGAAAAATCTCAGATGCCTGAAATGCCAATTTTTCTCTATCAATAGATTTGAGTAATGAAGGTTGGACAGTTTGGAACAAAAAACCCTAAAGGCACTCTCCCCAGCTATATATAGACTTGAAATTCGAGAGTTTGCAGGTTTTCTCAGACTCACAACAAACAAGAGCACTATTATTTACCTTGTGCTAGCTGAAGACACTGCATTGAGATTTTCCAGTAGTAATACCCGGCATCATGAAACCTGTTCTCACTGACAGCATTCTCAGTGAGCTGTTCTAATACATGTACTGCCTCATCCTGCATACCAGCTTCATGGAATGCTACAAAAATATCAATCAACATGGTAATATAGATTATGTATGTAATATATATAATATAATATATAATACAATATAATTTTTTCAAAATAATGGTGTGCAATAATATGTACACCTAACACAAGAACTGCCATATTTTATGGCATTGCCATTGAGTTACAAAATCACTTCATCTTAGTTCTGCGTTTAATTTGATATCTACAAAACCCTGTGTTTTGAGGTGATTATATACATTGCTTTGTTCCATCTGACGAAAACAAGTCGATGTCTCAAAATATAGACTTTCTATTATTTCTTCTCAAAGATATTTTATCTCTCATAGCTATGTAAATAACCTATCTTCATTTTAACTTATCTTCATTCTAAAGTTTTCTTTTTTCCTTTTCCTTCGGTACTATTCGGAAAATTTTCCACTATTGGAATGAAATAAGCAGCTATTAAAAGTGTTAAAGAAAAAATTGCTACACACCTTGCTGTGCCTCTTCAAACTTATCATTCTCAGCCAGCCACCTTGCGTACGGTACATACACCTGCTGTTTATACTCGGTCTGTTTCTTTGCTATAGCGAAGGCTTCCTCCCAGTGACCTGTGTCTATATGCAGCTGTAAAAGTGACTTTGTATCACCCATCTTAGCCAGACATTCAGAGGCATAACCATACTGGTTGAGCTGCTGTAACCAGGCAGCGCAACGCTTAAGCGGCTCCATATCTGCTTTATCCATCTTACGGGCGAGCTCTATCAGCCTAGATAATTACAGAGATACAAGGTTAAGGAACACAGTCTACATAAAGGGATAAATAATTTACAAATACGACTTTCATTTGCTAAGCTTTGAGCTTTTATAAAAAGCAAGAAAATGAATAAATTTTAGCTGGCCATAGATTTTATTGTTTCAAGCCTCTGCGAAAAGGCGAACTTTTCCTCCTACTCCTACTAGGGTGAGCTACTCATCTTTTCATTGCTGGCTCACTGTCAATCAACCGGTCAATAATGATAAGTTGGCTATGAGTTTTGGGCAAAAATATCCTGAGATACACCATTCAATGGTTTACATACCACTGCATAATGCATACATCTTGAGTTAGGAACCGTATGTCAATCACTATAAGAGCATTTGCTGGTGCCATAGGTACATTAAAGAAACAAGCTAGCAACCTGTTGAGTGTCACTACTGCCCTAGATTAAGTGCTCAGATGGCTGCGATGCCAGTTAGTGGCATTACATTATCAACCACTCATTGTTATCCTAATGCCACCAACTACTGCGCACCCAACCATACAGGTTAGAGTACACAAGCTACTTTGAACCAGCTATTAATACTCACATATCAGACCAGCCATTCTCTCCGATGATCTCGATGGCCTTCATGTATTCTCCAGCTGAAATGAACATCTCTGCAGCCACACGCGGCTCATTACTGCTCTTAGCCCATTCAGCCTGCTTACTGATCAGAGTCTTCTTGTCACCGGGGTCTGCTGATGTTATGTAATCCTAACAACAATTGAAATGGAAATTTAAAAAGACAATTAATTTTATTATTCATCAGCTCCCTACAAATCCTTATTTACTGAAACCGAGAAGATTCAGACATGAAATTTATGATCGATCAAGAGAATTAATTTCGGTTTAAATTCACCATTTACAAATTACTCGATTTCCCAAACCAGCAGATCAAATCCCTTCAGCAAATTCTTGTTTACTGAAAGTACTTTGGTAAAGACTACCCAAACACCAATACGTGTTATAGACAGGCAGTTACTTATGATTAAGTTATGTCAGATTTGCATGATATAAAATTTCAAGTGCTTGTTTCCACTATTGCACATCCTGTTCATAGAGCCATCATAACTCAGAGAATAAGAGTTACCATTATGGGAGGCACTCTTTCAACCATCAACAATTCATGCCAAGTAATGAATTGAATTTGTTTCCCATGCAAATCTGACAAAATTTTTATCATAAGTAACTGCCTGACTATAACGTGTATTGGTTTTTGGGTAGTCTTCAATGTATGCATCGGTTCGTTCATATTCAGACACGACAATAAGTGACAAGTGTTTTTCGTGTCGTGTTTTTGGCTGACCATACAGACCAGCTTAGGTCACATTGGATCAAGTTTAATCCATTTTTCCAGCATTGGAGTTGCCCCTCCACTGACACGCTGTGTCTGTAGAAGGGGCAACTCCAATGCTGGCAAAATGGCCGAAACGTGATCTGTAAACACATACCTTGGCATACTCAAACATTCTGAGATCTGTGAACATGGTCATAGCCTTCTGATCCTGATTAGCCCGCTTGTAGAGTTTGGCAGCGTCTTGGAACTTGGACTGGTAGGCGTATATATCAGCAAGGAACACTTGCATATCTCCCTCCCCTCTTCTTCTACGCTCCTGTGGTCAAGTAAAGAAGCATTCAAGAAAATATCTATGATATCACCAACAGCTAATCAGATTCAGATTCATTCAGATCCATTTTATTTGGTAATATTGTCAATGAATTATCACAATGATAGTGTTGGAAGGTCTCTGCTATTTAAAACCTTAATACTATCCGGTATAAAACTATTTAAAAACTTGCTGGTCCTAACTTTTGGCAAAAGGTATTGGGGTCTTGGGCATGAATAGAATCTGAACACTATCAGTAGTTTTCATTGATGATCTACGGAAAGCAGAAACCCCTCCAATGCAAGGGTGAAATACAAAAAAAACAGCAAACACAACGATAAAAAATATCAATCCATTATATATGTCTAAGGCTCTGACCAAATCCCAACTCCTAATGATTGATCCTTTTGATTGAAGTTTAGTAGAATGAGAACAACTTGCCATTAATTCAATTGACCTCACCTCAATATTGTGAATGAGTTCCAGATATTTGAGGTTTTTAGTTCTGATGAATGATTTCCTGGCTATCTCAAACTCCAGGCCCTCGAGAGCCGCATTTGCCAAGGCGTCCCAGTCACCTTCAGTCACTCCCAGGCTGGCGATAGCATAGGCTTCCCTAAGAAATGAAATATCAAGCACATATAACAAGTCAAATTTTGAACATAGGGCGCTTCATTTCGATTTTGAAAAGTTAAAACTCACAACTGCTTCAAGATGCACGCTGTAACTGTGCAGTCTTTAAACAGGCTCTAGATTTCTGCTTGAAAGAGGAATCTACCTGTATCCCTACCTAACATTTTTGTTGAATTAAATTAACTCACTTGAACATTTTCTTCTCCAGGTACTGGTACATCTGTGCTGACTGAGGAACATCGATTCCTGACATAGTGTAGACATTCAGGCAGAAAATTTTGGAGCCCATGAATCCCACTACAAATCCCTGTCAAACAAAATATTCCAAATTATGTGATGTCACGAAAGAACAGCATAGCTAGCCAGCCCACACAGCCTGAGTTTATACACAGCAGGTAATATAGAGTAATTAAAGGTCATCTGCTTACAACTACCTGCAGTATGCAAACTCAGACTACACTTTGTACTATTTCACACAGTGAATTAACACGACAGTACAGGTGCTACAGGATTCCACTCTCTATTTCTATTTGCCTGTCTTGACTAGCTTTGTTTGGTGGGGGATGGGGGAAGGGGGTTTCCCCACCCCTACCAAACCGAAGTTTGTCAAGACAGGCTATATTTCAATAAGCCCACCACCAACCAACGGTATAGCAAGGTGGAGGATATATAGTAAGATCTACTTCATAACTATGTCATACAACCTTCACTTGAGCACACCTAAGGATGCGTTCAATGCTTAATCTATATTATACTATATCATTTTCATGAATTCTAAACTACATGATGAAGGTTCGCCCCGTACACCAATAAAACGGTTTGTTTCACACTTTGCAAAAAGAGCGATAGACAAGGAGAATTAGGTTAGACGAATAAATGGTTTGAGCAGAGAAAGCCACGGCATGCCTCAATCCCACAAAATGCCTATGCTATGCACAATGTACACCTCTTTCCTTCCCTCTGCTGAACCATGTTATATTAAGCATTCCATGATGCGAGGCCAGAAGCAGTTGATAAAACACATCGGACGTAACTTCATAGCTATTTTGGAGGCAACTGTTGAGAGCTGTCTGGGTGGCAACTTAGTGAGAAATTCAGAGCTACATTTTGGTCAAGTTCCTCTTGTTGTTTACCAAAGTGATTTTTGTGGAAACCCATCAACTCCAATCCCAGTTCAAATGTAAACATCAGAACTGAACACAGTAAGCTTCAATAGACTGGACCTAGGAATGGGCAAACATGTTAGGTTCTATAATAGTTTGGACAATATAGAATCAAATCAAAGTTGGTCGGATTTTACCTCCCGGACTCCAGGCTAAAAGAAATATCATGCATGTCAATACTTTTATGTGCAAAGGATGGATGCTGCAACAGTAGATTGTAGAGTATGTAGAGTCTGGCCGCTGAAATTAACAATTGGATGGTGAAATATCAGATATATCAATTAAACCAAGGATCAACACTTGTCAATGAATAGTCAAATATTGTGCACCGACTGAGCAAGGTGTGCTTCTTATTCCAGCCCCTTTGACTGAGAAGTCCTACCACAAACACATCACCTTCATACCATTGAAGAACAAACAAGGCATATGTTGAGTTAGACTTCCTAGTCTCAGCTCACCTGCATCTTTTGCTGATGGATTGGGAAGTTACTGGCCTTAATGTTCAATAGTCCGATACCACTAAAGCAAAGCATCTGTTCAGAGTAAAGATTCCAGGCTACACTGTTAGCGTTCGGCTCCTGATACAACAGCTCCTTACTGGCTATGTCATACACCTAAAGTCAAAAGATATGTGAGGTTATGTGATACCTAGTTCATCATTGATCTACATCGCCAGCATGCCGAATTGCTTTGATTTTACTGGCAAACTGTCGCCACTGGCTCAAGGGGGAGCAACTCAAATATACAGGTAATTTGTAGCTAGCAGATTTTCAAGAATCATTAAAGAAAAATACCAATATACTGCCTCTAATAATAAAATGTTATTCGTTAGGGGCGGACAAGCGGCTCAGCCATAAACACTGACCTACACCATATACATTGACCAATGAGAGTTATAACTTAAACGCAGGGATGTCTGATGTGGGTAAATAATAAGTCAGTCTGTTCAACAGCTAACATGGTATATATTATAGATAATTTATTCTCATCCAAACAACTAACAAACTGAGATCTATCTACCTTGAGCATAAGTAAAATAAAGTTTATATGATGTCCTTCGATGACAGCCATGCATGTCTTATCTGTACGCCAGCCCTTCACCATACACAGTAGGAAGCCAACAGGTGCTTATACCCTGGCTTCTTGAATGGCTATATGTGTCACCTACCTGACAGGTGCTGTGTTCATCTACGACAGCCAGTTTATTCCTCGAAGCACTGATGTCCAGACATCTCACGGATGTGTTCTGCTTCAGCATCTGAACTGGGAACGGGTTGTTCACAAATATCTTCAGAATCTATAAATTCAATTTGCATTTATTATAAAACATATTACAGTACAAGTAGACCAGTATTGCTAACCTAGCCTTTATCAGAGAGTTTTCTTTCTTTACACACAAGGACTTATTTGACCGCCCTAGAGCGAGTTTTCCTATATTTGGAGTTGCTCCTCTTCTACTGATATGCCACTTATTAGTGGAGCAACTCCAAATGCAGACCAACTGGATCAAAATTTACTGTTTACCAGTGTGTCTACCTGAATCATACGACACAAAAGTCCTAGTGATCACTAATTGTTAGGCTGGGGTTTATGAACTTGCCTGTCCGTTTTTCAGTCCGACAAGTATGCCCTCTTTACCTGCAGGGCCACCGATCACCTTTATATACCTGATGAGGGATTCCATAATCCACTCTCGTTCCTTCTCTCCTTGGAAAGTCAGACACTGTAGTTTCCTTTCCTATTATATAATAATAATAACATTGATAATAAAACAAAAAAATATAGTAATATATAATAATATATTTATCATACCTCCAGCAGCAACATTCTTTCTTAAAGTCTACCCAAAGACCGATGCATTTTATAGTCAGGCAGTTACTCTTGATAAAGATATGTCAGATTTGCATGGTAAATGAGAGTTACTCCACCTTATGAGGGGCACTCTTTTCACCATAAATGATTCATGCTAAATAAAGCATTGAATTTTTTACCATACAAATCTGACATAACATTATCATAAGTAACTGCCTGACTATGGCATGCATTGGTCTTCCGGTAGTCCTTAACCGTAGCCTTATTTTCACAGATTTTCACCTAATTTTCCATTGGGATGAATAAGGGTGTATTGGCAGCACAGCAGGTCCTAAGCAATGTTAATGCAAAACAAACCACATTCCACTGTTTAAAAATAATCATTCTTGTAAGCTGCATACAATATCTATAAATGTAGTAGTATTGAGACAAATCTGCAGAGATAATTAGGTTACTATTCAACATATGGAATCTGAGCGTTAACTAAACATATCGAACATAGAATGGAATCTGCCACAACAGTTAACTCCTAGCTAAAATCAAGGTTTAGAAACAATTTTGCTAATCAAAAAATGCGACATGGAAATGCAACTACTGTTTAATCTAGGGAGCAGAGAGTAGCTTAAGTAATTTTTCTACCCGAAGCAAACCTTGAAGCGATTTAGGTTTGCTAACCGAGCAGTAACATAGCAAGTGGGGTTTAGCAAAGCCAGGGGGCTAAATACTGAACTAGATAGATAGCCTATTAATAGCTTGTTATTAGCTTAGATAGAATAATTTGGAAGACCGAAATCTTTTGCGTATCGTTTACAGAGTATTCCACATAATTTATCATAAACATAGAGGACGTCCTACCACCTTTTACTCTCAAATCATAAGGGCACAATAGATCAAGTTTGATCCATTTTTCCAGCGTTGGAGTTGCCCCCTCTACTGACACACTGAAGGCACCTCTGACTTTGGTGTGTCAGTAGAGGGGGCAATTCCAACGCTGGCAAAATGTATCAAACTTTATCTAAGGGCATAAGGGGAGGATTTTTAATAAAGCAATCTATACCTGTTTAGTGCTATTAGTTTCCTAAAACAAAGCGATCAGTATGTTATGATCAAAAGCACAAAATCCACTTTAAAAAAAATCATGACTAATTGTTGCCGATGCCAAAATCCAACGGGCCTGGCAATCTAACGTCGGCGAAATGTAGAGGGATCTATGAAAATATAAAGCAGCCAAACAGGCAGTATCTAATGGAGAATTGGTTGCTGATCATTTTAGTGATTAGAGAGGTCAAAGGATTCTGGATGGATTCAAAGGGTCTCCTCTCAAGGCGCCTCTAACTAGATTGAGCCTTTATCGTCTGGGGCTGTTCAGTTGAGCCACTTATCAAGGGTGTCGAACTGAGGCAAGGGGCCACCCAAGGGGTTGAAAAAATATAGTATAGCTTATCACAAAACAGCAACAAAAGCTCCAAGTGAAGTGGAAAATATGGAAACAAATCGATACTTTTCAAGCTAAGTTGAGGTTGAGTCAACATCGTAAATAATAGTCATCATACTAACCAGGCACAGAATGATGTTGTTAGCAGTGACAACCAGCAGGTTACAATCAAACTTCTTGTTGATCTTCTCTTTTATTCTGTAGTGCATATCAGCAGCATCCTCAGAGTATAACTCATAGATCACTATTCTGTCTGGTAGTTGAACCTTGTAAAATTAATGAATGCATATAAAAATATTTTTCTTAAAATCAAAAAAAGGACACAAACTTTGTAGACAGGGAAGGTGAAGAGCAGCAGCCTGCAAACCCTGGCTACTTTTAGAAGTACCACAATCATTGAAGAGCAACTCCTCAAATTTGTGTGGGTTTCTATCAGGGAATAATTTGAAGTAGGAGTTGTTATTTTTAACTATCAATTATTCCCAAAACAAGTACCACCACGAGCAGCTAAATGAAACCTGATTTAGGCATTCAGATTGTAAGAAATAATCAGCAAATGTTTTCAATGCCGTGAAAGAAGTCAGATTCGAGGTAGAACCAGAGACTATAGATTATTAGATTATCTATAGTCTCTGGTAAAACAGCGTAAGTTTACTTCATATTTGTAGTTTAGACTAGTATCTACTACATTACACAACTTACGGCGAGTCTGTTCCTGTAGATAGCTATCTTCTTCACCATATCACGACATCTGATCCTAACCTAAAATGAAGAAAACAGACAATCTCAAGTTTGACCTGCCTGCCCTATCAGAAAAAACACATATTTGATGTGAATCCAAATCTTGCTAAACAGCTGGGTATTTTTTTACTATTCAACTAACAACAAACCGTAATATGTAAGAAGTGTAATACACATATACTTAATATAATATATAAAGTTTTATTTAATCTTATTCTATATTATATAGGTTTATGATAATTTTCTACTAACTTTTTGTTCAGTGACTAAATGTTGAATGATAACATCTGTCATAAAATCTCGGTAGGCATATCTATCCTTGTATAGGCCATGTACTGTGCTGAATACGATCTGATGGTATGCGATGGTGCCATCCTGACATCCTACAGCCTAAAATAATAAAATATGTACTTAAAATAAAAAAAGTCGCATCAGTGGTTCTTTGGGGATATGATATGTTATCGTAGAGTTGGTTGGGAACAGAGAACAACAACTTTGTAAAATCAACTTAAAACAGTTTAAAACATCTTCTAACCAGATAAGGCTCAGTGTGCTACAGCTCTTAGCAGAGAACAATTGCAATTTTTTTCAAGGCTTTAAACTATCAAAAACCAGTTATGACTAGAAATTTGCAAAAAGAAAAAATGATAGGAAAGCTGGAGCACGCTTGAAGACAAGAAGTAAGAAATTGTTAATTGAACATGATAACCTTCCATTTTGGAGACATTTAAATCGGGAAAAAATGTTGTTTGAAGTAAAACTGTATTTCAAATGTGCTAGTCAATTTGAGAATATTTCCATCACGGTATCTCTTGCCATACAGATTCAGAACTTTGGTGTTACAGAATATATAAATGTTAGCCTAATTTGATCAACCATAGAATATTTCACCAAAGTTTGATAATCTTCAACTGCTGTTGCAAAGGCAACCTTACCAAAGTATTTGGTATACTATCAGCGATTAAGTTTGATTTGTAAGCAGTAAAAGATATTTCAATCAAGCAACATAGAGCAAAATAATGGGATAAACATGAAACATTTAAGAACATTTTGGCACATCGGACAGAGATTGTGATGATTAAACAAAAGGGCAGGGTGCTGGAACATATCAGTGCTGCTGTGAAAGACTTGTGAGTTGAAAGTTAGCAGTAGACCAAAATTGATCGCCTTTACCAACATTTCGAGTTGTCCATCTCCGCAAAGGGGACAGGTAACTCCAAATGCTTCAAGTTGACTAATCATGATCTAGGGAAGCCTTTTTTGACAAGCTTGTCAAGACAGGCTAGATCTAGGGCGCCAAGGACCAGGGAGTTTCGGATATCCCAAACTCCCTGCAAGGACAGGGATGCAGATGAACTAGCCGAATTATACGCATATACTTACTACATAGGCTTTCTGTATTTCAGTTGACTGGAGGGAATGGGAATAAAGTTGTTAAAATCTACATAAACATAACATGATATCTACCACAATAAAAATCAGAAATAAATAAAGGAAAATATGCTATAGGGATAACATTTTGACACGTTGACTTGAAGCCAGTGTCAATAAAAGCTTTGATAAAACAGGTAGGATAGAAAATTGCAGCACCTGAGAGAGCCTATTGATGCTAGAGCCTCTTTTAGTGTGGATTTTAACTGCTTACACAACAGCGAACGAGGAAAATACGTAGATATGTCAAAAGCAAAACTTACAACTTCATATGATTTTGTTTCATTAGCTTCCCTTTGTGTCTATATGGTCAAATAGTTGAGTTAGATTCAAGTTATTGAGGTTCAAATCTGAGGAGCAAAAATACCCTAGCTGAGTTAATATCAGCTAGAGTTTTGTTTAGCTAGTTTGAGAATGACTTAATGTTAGATAGCAAAGTGGCAGTGGAGGTTGATATAAAGTGATGAGGTCACCTGAATTTTCCCATTCAGAGCCCGTGCGAAAACGCAAAAGTGGAATATTAATGAGTTTTTAACATTTGGCCGGTTGTTGTTTTGTGCTTTTACATGTAATCCTCATCCAGAGTGTACGAAAGAATTCAACAGATTTATTATACACAAGTAACCGGAGTATGGGAAAGTAGTGACACCTTCAGCCATTGTGTTAAGGTGGGAATATTAACCTAACTTGTTTGTCTGAAACCTGAAAACTTGATCAACTCACCACAGCGTTGTTGTCTGGCCGTACTTTTGCGCACCAAACCCATGAATTCATCTCAGCTACACTCCCAAGCTTCACTCCTTCTTTTGTGTGTAGAGAAACCTATGAGCAACAAAAAAATCAAAATGTGATTTACCTTCTATCACTATCAATGTACGCTTTGGTCGAATAGCCTTTTTGCTGGTTTGTCTCATCTTATTATGCTTAAGTATAAAGGTTTCTCTCTATTGATTTGACAAACTTATTTTCAATGAGACATCACAACACGTGATATAAATATATTAATATCATGAAGATGAAGAAGCAACCTGGCGTTATCAATATGTCTCTGTCATATCTATGCGAGGCCTGTTGTCCTGCTGTTTAAGATCATCATAACCAAAGGAAGTTCATTTTATATTTAACCTGACAAGCTAATGAAATGAATGATGGTCTTATTATGCTTGCGGCAAACCGGTTTAATATGTACAGAAAAAAATCGCTGCCGCTGGGTTGTTCTAATAGACAGGAAAACCTAAATATCTAACACAACCGAATAAAGATTTGATAATATAAAGGTTACTGGACAGCCAAGAATGATATTCCATACTGGAATTGTTGCTCATATTAACTTTAGAAGAGAAAACATGTTTTCTAGAACATTCAAATCAAATATTCTTATCGCAATTAAATTTAATTAAATATCTTAAAACTGTTAGATGTATAACAGATATCTTACCTGTTTGTCTGCTCCTCCGACAACAACATACTCTCCTTTAGTGAACCAGTTTACAGAACACGGATCATAGCCTAGCTGTCTCTCCTTGCCTATTTGTTTACCTGTCAGCTGATAGAATGACAGGGTCTGTCCCCAGTCAGCTACAGCTAGTATGTCATGTGGCTCATCCCTGCAAGAGATTGCTAAACTTGTTGAAAAGGATGACTGGAGCAGTTTATGATGATCCAAATTTTCGGATCAATGCGCTCTGATGATACCATAAAGGTTATTGAATTAAAAGTGGGCAACTTTTTTACAAGCAACTGCCAGATACAGTAGAAGATCCAAGTCCATCAATAACAGGTCCATCTAAGAGACATCTTAATGATATACATGTAATTTAAGAGAGATGACCAATGCAGGTCTTGCTGTATCTGAACAAAAGAATTGCTGTTGCAGTTTTGCATCCAGACAGGTATACCAGACAGTGTAACAGTCTATGTACATCAACATACTCACCCTATACTGTAAATTAAAGTAATTTTTATATTTTTAAAATATTCTAATAACCATGTTAGAGTGGATGGGGGGCTGATGAACTGCATCCTTATTTTACAAAGTAAGGAAAAGGAGTTGTAAACTTATCTTGACAAAAAATTGAAAGAAAGAGGATAGTTCTCACAAAATCTTACACGCATAGAGCAGGTACTGTATATTGATACTCATAGATGGAATTTGGAAAGAAAATATCTTCATTCATATATGCTAGGATAAGTTTTTTGAGTTTTAAATACATATGTACCTAGTTTGGATTTATGATTGGTTATACAGTAAAACTTGTTCTCCCAACTGATTATCATTTCCGTCCATATCTACAAATACATTTCCTTTTTTTTGTTTTTTTTTTGTTTGTTTATGAGGTCAAAAAGTTGTCATTTTCATTTGTTTATAACATACTTATATATATATATGAAAACCTCAATAAAAACACATAATAATAAATAATCATAAATTATATGCAGACAGAAGTATTTACTTACTTAGATGGACTCCATGATAATGACCAGACAGGGGAGAGAGCACCACCGGTTCTTTCTATTCTACTTCGTTCTTCGCCACTCTACAAAAACAAAACACCAGTTTTTTTAAACACACTCAGTTGCGAGGTTTTTTTCTAGGTTAAGCAGACGACTGCCCCGAAGACCAGTAGATCTATTGACACCTGTGCTAACACTTGGATTTATTTCTCAACATTACAGCAACTTTTGATTAATCTGAATCATTACTGAGAGCGTTGCAACTATCCTTGCTCATTATTTTTTTGTCTCTGTAATTAGCCTTGAAATGTGGGCTTACCAAAGTTTGATGGGTCGCATGTCAAGGCTACTCCTCAAAAGGATGCATAGTCAAAATACAAATAAATTTCATGCATAAATAAATATTTATTAAAGAACTAACCTTTGACCTTATACT
This sequence comes from Membranipora membranacea, assembly GCA_914767715.1. NCBI lineage: Eukaryota > Metazoa > Bryozoa > Gymnolaemata > Cheilostomatida > Membraniporidae > Membranipora > Membranipora membranacea. The sequence continues at coordinate 17,762,653 of OU612068.1, forward strand.
GACGCTGCCATTGAACATGCCAATAGCCAGATACTGTCCATCATTAGTCCAGCTGCAGCAGGTTATCCTACTGGCTATCTTTGTTTTACTGACTGACTTTTGTTCAGGTGACCAGAGGCCAAAGTCTGAGATTGCACAACTTGCCAGCTGATGTGATATAGGATTGTAGTCTAAACATTGTATGGCGTCATTATGTCTACAACCGATAATAATAAGCTTTTCTGTTATTGTGGTGGTATTTATACGCCATAATTATATGAATACTTATAAGTATTTTCATGTTTACGTTTTAAACTGACACTCTCGTTTACCCCAACAAAAAATCTTCATATTGAATGAATAATTCATTTTGATCACTGGTCAATACATATGACAACATTCTTGTAGTAAACAAATTCAGAAAACCATACACAAGAAAGATTTGTTTTTCTTTTAATTGAGATTTTGATGGTAGCCAAATTGTATGTCGAAGAATCAGAATCTGTTGCTTTAAATTATTATCATTACTGTGACAACTACTACACAAAAAGAGCCCAGTCTTGGGGCATGAACCATATATCTCACGTATATTTGAGAATTCCTTCCAGCTTATTAGTCCAGATAATCACACACTTGTCCGCAGAACCAGACGCAAATCGTTTTCCATCTTTAGCATATGCGACACAGTATACAGTGTCCTTGTGACCTGCAATAGAATAATATAAATAATAATATTCAAACCATTTAATCAACTTAAGTTAAATCAATTTTAGTTATGATAAACTTAAGCGATATCCCATAAAAGTTATAAAAAAAATTTTCACTAGCGAAATACTTATCTCTTCTCAAATGCAATATTTTTTTTTATAACTTTATAGATTTTTATAATATTTAGACAAGTTGAAGTTAGTCATACCTTTGAGTGGCTGTATGAGTGTACCATCAGCTGCATCGTAAACCATAACACGGGTACCTGCAGCAACTATCAACTGGGCCCCATCAGGACTGAAGCACAAGTCCCAAATACTGAAAGTAATTGATAACTGTGAAAATAATGTTATATGGAGCACATTCCATGAGAATCTACTAAATACATAGATAGACAGTCATTATGATTGATGAAGAATTAGAAAGCGTTCATGGCAACCAGCTTTCAACTGCTATTTTTTAAGTATTGTTGTAGACTGGGTCATCAAAATTAGATTATTTTGATTTAAAGGGTATATAGCTACAACATTTTGTGCTATAGCACCTACCATTGTTCAACCTTGTCCTTATCATGGACCTTATCCACCCACTGTGCAACAGATCTCATATTTTTCAATCTTCTGTTTTGGAATTTTTGTTTCTCTGCGCTTGCGTAGTGAGCACCGGAAATACCAACAGATAGCCTGTGCTTCAATTGGAAATATTACCAACGTCGATCAAGAATTTTGAGGATAGAAGAAACAATATTTTAGTTGGTAGACAGGCTTATAAAACAAGTGGCCAATCATTTTGTTCCCTGGCAAAGTGAAGGTCAAATCCATTCAGGGTTCAATCAGCAAAAAATTGTTCTGGTGATCTTTGTTACATAACCATTTTCTTTTCCAAAATACCTAATTACTAACAGAAAATCCCAACTATCAAGTTCTGGACAAACAGCAAAGGACCTATAACGTGTCAACTCACTTCACAATACAACTGTTGCCAACAAGAAGTTGAGTTTATCAATCTACTATCAAATCTTCCCAACAAACAACAGCAGTCCTTGAAAGAAACTGGATCTGGAAAGGGGACACTCACTTACAGCCACTCGCACCAACTACGTAGTCAACCTCTCATACATTCATCTTAGTTCTGGGATATCCAAAAGACTTGACCTAATCCTAAGTTATCAATTCATCAACTACAGTGGAGTGATGACTCCTTGATACTGAGACAAAAAAGATAGATAGTAGAACTGGAAGCTACTCCTGTCTGAATGTAAGTGGTGGTGGGACCTGGACAAAGGCGAAAAGTTATAAGTATAAAGGTTTCTCTCTATTGATTCGACAAACTTATTTTCAATGAGACATCACAACAACACGTGATATAAATATATTAATATCACGTAGATGAAGAAGCGACCTGGCGTACTCAATATGTCTCTGTCATATCTATGCGAGGCCTGTTGTCCTGCTGTTTAAGATCATCATAACCAAAGGAAGTTCATTTTATATTTAACCTGACAAGCTAATGAAATGAATGATGGTTGAACAGCCATACGCACAGTAATATTATATAGATAGCTTTTTCTCACTGAGGCCTATATGTTGACTGTTTATACCATAATGATGTCATGTCGCCATTTTATTTACAGCATCATGGAAGAACCAATAGTGCTGGATAGTGAGAGTGAGGATAACGAAGCTGGATTAGATGCTCTAGCTGATGATAGACCTCCTTCGGATGAAGAATATGCGTCATCAATAACTCTTAGCTCTGATGATGACGACGATGATGATGACGATGAGGATGAAGAAACAAATGACAACGCAGATGACAACACAGTCGAGGATAAGAATGACGAGGAGAAGAAAGGTGATTATTGAACTTATTGTCACTGTGGTGTTGAAGAGTAACTGCTCACCAATTATACTTCTGTTATCACATGCTCTATCTTATGACAAAAATTGGTACCATGTCACAATCTGAATATTATTACCGTGATTATTATTAACGTGACTGAGGCTTTGTCAACTTGGCAGGCGAAATCAAGAAAAAAATACGGGCTCATTATAGTGATGTGTAGCACTTGACAACATTTATGATGATATGATATGATAAAGTTTACCCCTAAAAATAAAATAAAGTTTCTTTTTTAACCATAAACGATTACCATCCACATGTGATGATATAAAAAGTAGCAAAAAACTTATAAAGACCCTTTGGTTGAATCAATTGGTTTCCATCATATTGAGGCCTCTTGCAAAAATAGAGTAACACTCAAGTGATGATCATAAACACTGGCAATATATTATACTTGTATGGTAATTTGCTGTTCATTTTGCTGGTTGTTTAAATAGGATGGATGAAATAATTGGAACCAAAAATAGATTATTCAAAATGAAAAAAAAATTAGCTTCCTGTTCCTGAAAATCATAGTCTAAATGTGGGTCTATTTAAAAAAAAAAGGATGGGCGGTGGTGGCTAGGAATAATGAGATTATTATCGGAGACTATGGATATTTCACATAGTTTTACACTGATCGTAGATAAATCTGTTAGAAGACATCTCAAGAGTAAGGGTAAATGCTTTCGATTAAGTTGTAGTTGAATAAAAAGGTTGTCTTTGGTTTTGAATAAGTAGATTTGTATTCTTATATTTTGTAGGGGTCACTATGTTTTCTCTTTTGATATAACTTTTTTGTATTACAGAGCTTGCTGGACAAAAAGATGAGGATAACCCAGTGAATGGAGAAACGACTAGCACTGACGCTGCAGCAAAGAAAACAGACACTACTCCAGGTAAGATTTATCTTGTGTTGGAGGCGGGGAAATGATACCTTTCTCTCTTTGTACAACTGCTTTCTGATTGCTATAACTGCATTCTAATATTTAAACTAATATTAGTCTGAGCCCCCCCCCCCCCAGACTTTTGCCCCTCGCCCGACGGCCCCCCCCACTAATATATGTTATGACTTTGTGCTTTTTAATCTGTTGAGTCTCAAGTCAACCATCGCTGTCAGAAGGTTTGAAACTTCAACTTTGACTGTTTAGTTGAATATTTTGTCTAGGAAAAAAGCTTCTGCGACTGAATTAATTCGAGACTGTCACTGAATATGCTTATCTTGAAATACCACATATCGTTTTCTGATTTTACAGCCAGTTGACACATACTATGGTTTCTTATTTATTAGATGATCCTGATTTGGCAACTGCACCCACAGCGGACAAAAAAACAAATGGTGATACCACCAAGAAACCATCGCCTAAGAAAGGTAAAAAGGCAAAAGAGGCCGGGTCTCCAAAGAAGAAGAGAAGGAAGCTGACACCTGAAGAAAAGGCTGCTGCTAAAGAAAAGCGCCAGAGGAAGAAAACTCACGAAAGGAGAAATATCAGGTGAGGGTTGTGCTGTCTCATTTTTATCCTATCACAATTTTGAGAGTTGGCTCCTCTTACATTTATTCTAGGGGCTTGCTTAAAATCAGTGACAAAGTTACAAATTTACAAGTTTAAGGAGATTGAACATGTTTTAATTTACATCTTTGTCTATAACACATGAGCTATAATTAAGACTCTGGGTTTGGTTCATGATGTATGAAGATCAGTATGGTCTACTGCAGCATATGTCTTCGAAAGAACATATTATGTCAATTTATGAACCAGAAATGCTGCATCTCACAACTTGAATTCATTCTGTGTTGTGATATGCCATGTTTTACCCGTAGCTAGGTATTATAGTACGTTATTATATAGTTATGGTCTTACCTAATCAATGCCCAATGCGGTTGAGGCATCGTCGATGTGTTTGTTGAATTGTGTATGAATATGAGGGTAGGGGGTGGTAACTAATCTTGAAGAATACCAGCATACAACTATATATCAATTCGATTGTGTCAGCTTCGCTTGTGTGTCAAAATTTATGACGACAGTGCCTGCTACTTTTCGTACTATTGCAAAAACTTCAATACGTAAGCGATATGTACTTTAACAAACTTGACACCGCCGAGCATGTGCTTGTAGAAGTACAAAATTTCACACTTGATGACACTTGTCATAGCTGCTGGCATTGATGACATCAATAATGTGGGCTGACAATCACTTTAATGAGGGTAATAAATTAAGTTTGGCAACATCTTTTATCATGAGGGTTTTCCCAATGTGATGATGTTACAGGGCTCAGTAATACTATCAGCATACCAACATATGTAATTTGACAACAGCTATTGCACGCTCCATAATTATCTGATTTTCCACGAAAATCACAAATAATGCATAAGGCTTTTCCAAGAAACAGTTATGATTGATTACATACTGGTTGAGTTGTAACTTGGGCATTCCCTACTTAAGGAAGTATGTTTATGATATCAATATTACGGCCCTACTGATGCAGCAAAGCATGACATTTAGTTATCGGTTGTCACTATGCTTGTCACTATGCTTGTCACTATGCGATGCTGGGGAGCATGTTGAAGGTGACAAAAAGGATACAGAAATAATCATCTGGCATGGCAATACGCCAGCCTTACTCAGATTCGAAACTATACAATAAAACATAACCGTAACTCTGGTGGGATAATAATAGTGTCGTGATCGGGTTATTTTCTAATGGTGAGCTGTGAGTCAAAGATGGGTGTGAGCTCGCCTAAGACAGAGAATCGGGATCCTGAGATGGGATTTAAAACTCTTGCTGCATATCTTGCCTGTAGGAAGATTATAGGCGATGATAAGCTGGATAAAAAAGCAGTGACAGCTCAGAAGGAAGAAGAGGATCGTATGAGAAGACTTGCGGAGAGAGCCCAGGCTTCTCTATCCTCCGGTACCTCACATCTCAAATCTCTCTTAACAGGTATGATTGATTTAAAATATTTTGGTATGGTTATTGTAAATCCGGTGATTAGAGCTTGAGGAATGACTCTATACTTACTAGCAAACGTGCTGTTCCTTGGTGATTTTTCTTTTACTCAACCCTTAGGTTCTTGGTCTAATTTCACAAAATCTATTTTTCTTCTAAAATTTCTTCATTTTTCACACTCTCGCCTAGTGTGCCACCATGCCATTATGTTACTTTAATGGAAATATGTATTGGTCTATTCGATGGTATGACCGAGTTTCTTATCAAGGATTTCATCTGATACTGTGGATGGCAGTGTGAGGAATTGGGTCACTCCATTGTACATTTTCCAAAGAATATCAGATTCTTCAGCTGATTTTTTTCCACAGCTAATTTGAAAAAAAAATTCATACACCTTCAAATTCATTGCATAGAAATTAAAAGAGGGCAATGTCAATAAATTCTGATAACAGCAGTATATTAGTTTAAGCGTAGGCAGATCAAGGGCTAGATATTGTGATAATTCTACGTGCCAGTTGAAAAAAGTAAGCTGGCTTGCCAACTGCTACGCGGGGCGCTTCCCAGATAGTACACTGCAGCTCTCCTGACTGTTGCATCAGTGATACCAAGGAGTTAGAGACTCCTAACTCCTTGGTGATACTCAAAATCAAATCCACATATCAAGATACTCAATTACCAAGGGGTGGTGGAATTGGACAGAATATAGTCCAATATATCATGTCAATATTACATACGCACTTGGTTTCAGGGAAATATCTTAATTTGGTATTCCTGAAATTGTTGGCCGAGATTAGTTGAAGAGCTTAAAAGTGGTGCTGGCCTTCCAGTGGGTTCTAAGTAAATATGTAAAATAGTAATCACAAATAGTGATGTCACCAGAAAACTATGCTCCTTGGGAATTCCATTGTGTGGATTTTTCCAAATATTAGTCATAAGGAGTGGAAAAAGGTTTTGGTTCACAGCAGACTGACTTTTGTTTGGCGCTTCAGTTAATCTGCGTTGTTCGAGTGAAGCACTCCTAAAAAAGTTAAGCTCGCATTTTAACTTCACTCGCTGACTGATTTGGCAGACGACAGCGTCTTTGATACTTGGCTTATCCTCCTTCCTCTCTTCTGGGCTGCCATGTATGGATTAGACAGCCTAACTTCATCAGAATGGGGATCTTGGTATCATCAGCAGTGGGAAGATCATGTTGAGTGTCCTCAGTTAACACTCTCCGACTCTCAATGGAACCAAGTGTTTGAACAAGGTAGATTTGTTTGCTTCATGAGTACTTACAGAAATAGAAGCTTGAATCTTAATGTATTATCGTTGGCACTGACAAAGCTGATTGATAGTGATGCTGTATTTTTTTGCACTCGTGAATCCTGGTTGTAACTACAATATTTGACAGTGTCGTTTTTATACTCTCTGTTTCGGTTGGAAAGGTGATTAGATCAAGGGTGAATATGGAAGGCGGATATAAACAGGGCCAGGCTTGATTGAGTCTTGTCTGGTGGAGCGTTGAGTGTTTGGTTCTCATTGCACTGCGAATGAAATTCTAGATGGGATTCTTGATAGTTGTGCCGGATGTCGTACAGAGATTTTGTCAAATCTAGGTTAATTTCTAAATGTTTTGATAATAACCTGGCCCGACCTGATGGAGTGCCAGGCACCCCACACGCACACGGTATATTTACCAAGACTAAATAATGCGTTTATTCACATGTTAGTTCTGACTTATGGAGTCATTGACCTTAGTATCACTAATCCTAAATAAAGTTTGAGATCAGCTCCCCTATCTGTGCTCTGAGCGATTAAGACTAACTCCACCCAAATTCTAATTAAAGTGCTCAAACTTGGCAGGGTTGGCTGGTAGTGGCTTGATCAAGTATGATCCAATTTGCCTCAGCTCACCAGTAGAACTACGAGAAAAACTGGAATGCGGACAATTGGATCAAACTTAGTGGCATTCTACAATCAACCACTGCCAGTGTCCTGGACTTTTAAGCACTGTTCATGCCAGCAAATACCATGATGTGACATCGATACCAGGGTTTCCTGATGTTCATCTCTGACGCCTGATACTTTTGTCCATGATGTGTAGTATTGATGACCTTTTTTGTTTCTTTGAATTCAGAGCCAGTGAGCACCTCCGCACAGAAGCAGCATGACGTGGTAGAGTTATCTAGCTCTGATGATGACGACTGCTGTATCATAGACCCTGATGCTCCTCAGCCAGGTATGTATGGCACGGATTCTTCTTCACTCTGATGGCCCAGTCCTGTGTCTGTTAGACGGTAGATCAAGTTTAATCCAATGGCCTGCATTCCAGTTGCTCCCGATCCACTGGTCAATAGTGGATCGCGAGCAACTCAGAATGCAGGCAAAGGGACCTAAACTTTGTCTAGGTTGGCGGGAATAGATCTTGAGATGGAAATTTCTTTTTCCATCTTTTTCAACCCAATCTTGTTTTGTCAATCACAAATCTCATAGCCCCAAATCAAGAAGGCTATCTTCGTGATATGAACATGATGATTGCGATGTAATTTGACTACGTGAAGGACGTGTATCACTGGTTTTATGACTCACTTGATTTTCCCTGCCAACCCAGGCAGTTCATTTGAGTGCATGAGCGGTTTGAATAACCGACTTTGGGTTAAGTCAAAAGGTGTTTCATCAGGACTGCCACTCCGTAGGGAACTATTACGCTCATTGTAGTTTTTACACTTGTAAACTTAATAGGACAAGTTTGTAAGTCAGCTTTATGGCTCTTGTGCTTAGCATCTCTCTTAATAATCTTAGCGTCCCACCTTGACCAACTTTGTAGGGAAAAGTTTCTTTTCCCGAGACGGTATCTAGGGAATAGTAGCTATGATCAAATGTCATAACTCAAACCGAAACTGCTTCCATAGCTGTTACATCTAGCTATTTAGTTTATTGAGCCTTTGTACTAAGCTACACTTAGTTCTCTTATGGAAAACTCCTTACTGAAAAGGCGATATATCACGTTAATATTCTTTTGTTGATAAAGCAGCCGAAGTGTTATTTTTAGCTTTACGAAATATTTGTACAGTAGAGGTTCAACAACGCTTGAGTCAGATTTTGGGTCTATTCAGCAATATTTCCTTGATCAATTCAGCGAACAGTTCCTTGTACATTCCACAATGCCACAAATGCTTTGTTCAGCTCCGCTCCATAGCTGTTTTCATGTTATTCGATTGACCGTATACTTTGCAATGGAAGATGCATGCACGCCCATGGGCTAAGTGTTCAGTTTTTTTTACAATTAGAAGGTTTTCCCTACTAATAAATTTTATGATGGAGACCATAGTTTTGTGTATGATGTAGATTGTAGACTAACAAATTTCTCTGCATTAGGTAATGTGGCTACAATGGTTCTACAGGGCTTATTCCATAGACACAATAGGATGTGTTTTTTCCATGGCATGTACTGTCAACTCCCAAACTCAGACATGTCTTGGCAATACTACATAAGACAGACACTACAAGAGTGTTAACCTATTATTTATTGAATTTTTTCACCAGTGCACCTGGCTGTACTCTCTAAGAGTCACACCCCAACTCCTTGTTAACGATGACAGACGGTGTGAAACATAAACAGCTAAGTATTTATATGTTTATTGTTTATTGACCAAACAGTATAAAGTGCTGATGCACTTTGCGCCTTGTTTTCCTGCCTTCAGGAAGTCTGTACGAAAAACAACATGTGATTTACATAATCATGTCCTTGTAATTGACAGGTGATGAGAAAGACGATGATCCTGAAAACAGCGGAATACATGTAGACGACTCCAAAAACGTACCTGACAGCCAGGGAAAGGTTCTTATAAATGTGGGACATCCATCCAACGACCCCGATGTGTTCTTAGCTCCACAAGTTTCTAGGGCTATCAAACCTCATCAGGTAATGTGTGAAAAGTGAAACATCTTTACACTGTAGCCTTTGATCAGTTCATATGAAAGGCGTTACTATCGGTCGTGCGCTCGATTAAAGTAAAAAAATTATCCACTTTGAGATCTTTGCTTGAGATATAACTGCACATCTAAAGCTGCAAGCTTTCGAAGAAGTGGTAGATTTAGGGTGTTACCCATGGGAGAACTAAGACTATGATTCTGCATTTTTGAAAATTGGGAGACTTGATATGGCATGATATGTGACGTAATATGACATCCACTATGTAAGTTTAATGGGATTAGAAGTAAGCTGTGCCACCTATCCATTCATTAAGTGTCGGCTGTTCTTGATCACTCATACGATTGAAAGTGGTATAAATCATCAATGAAATTAGTCTCACCTATAGAATTTAAAAAATGAACAAAAACTAGCAAAAAAAACTTTTTTATTATTTAGTTTTTATGGTTACATCTGCTAAAACTCGTAATATCTATCTGTGCTGCAGGAAAGAGCCATCCATTTTTAAAGTAACAGGCTTTAGTTGGGAACTTCCACAGAATCCTATTGAACTTATCTAGTACCTAACAATATCATTTTTTCCTCTGTCTCTAGATTGGTGGAATAAGATTTCTATACGATAACTTGGTTGAATCGCTACAAAGGTTTAGTAATAGTCAAGGATTTGGATGTATACTGGCACACAGTATGGGACTCGGTAAAACTTTACAGGTAAAGTATTATTATGCACTCCCTCTTCTCACTCTCTCTCCTCCTCCCCCTCTCCCCCCCCCCCCCCAAACCACTAAAACCGGTATTGCAGGGTATCATGCGATTCGACGAAAGTTGTTCCAAATCATCATACTCAAATTTGTTTGCAAGCTTCTGCTTTTTTACACGAATGGGACTGGGTAAAACTTAACAGGTAATGTATTATTAAGCACTCCCTCCCCCCCCCCTCCCAAAGCACTAAATTGGTGTTGCAGGGTGTCATGCTATTCCAAGAATATTTGTCTGAATTATTCAGCATAATTTTTTTGCGAGCTTCTTTTTTAAACAAGCATGTTTTTCTGTTGTGGTGAGCATGAGATAAATAGAGTGAGTTGTTTTCTACCTGCTGTCAGGTGTCATATCAAATCATACAGAAGGGGCAAAAAATGGAGCTTTATAATAATTCCCCAAAATGATGAAAAAGTAAATTTGGCACCATATAAGTCAATCAAATCTGCCCTGAACTCTGAACACATTGAGGTGCTATAGCGCTGAAGATGATCAGTGTACATAGCTTGGCACTTCCCTGTAAATATCAAAAACTTGATCAGCAACTGTAATACAACGAATATGCGGTTAGAATCTGTTCATAGCTGCTACTGACCAGTGTTGTTTACTCTTTTCATGAATATTGCACCCCTACCCTGTTTTCCTCATTGCAACAGTGTGTAAAGTGTTTTCTCCGAATTAATGCGGCAACAGCAAACAAGTATCAAACATCATGAATATTTCAAATTTTTCCGTGTATTGCAGGTTGTTGGTTTCACTGACGTATTCATGAAGCATACTTCCGCTAAGAGAGTGCTCATCATCGTACCAATCAACACGCTCCAGAACTGGGTCAATGAATTCGATATGTGGCTACCGAGTGCTGCCAATGCAGAGGTAAAACTAGCTGATCGCCAGGGGAGGGGCCTGGTATTGGTCCATACAATAGATTGAAGCCGAGTGTTGTGCTATGCGTGTAGGGAGTAGCCAGGGAAAACCCTTGCGGCAAGAACGGGAATCAAGGGAATCAATTCGGGCCTGGACCTCTTTCATGACAGCTGTAGATGTGATCAATTATGCTACCACAGCTTCCTTTACTCTGCATACTTAGTGATTATGACTCAAAGTTATTCTCAATGGTAGATGACTCCTTTGTCAGCGAGCCCGCAAGGCTTGAGGAGGTTCTGATTTTCACAGGCATATTTAATATAGGTATATTAGTGTACGGCAGCCGAATTTGATATAAGATTCTACAAGGCGCTATTACAAGCTGTCTAATGTTAAGTTCGTTATAGAATGGCAGCAATGTAATTAATTTGTAAAATAATAGCCCGCTGGACACTTCATATCATATGGCTCAAATTTGGTTCTTTGCTCTGTGAAATTTGATAGTTAATTTAGCAGGACACGGTCTTCGAAAGGAATACCAACTTATGTCCTTATTTCTTGGAAACTCTCTTATATCACTATGGACTATATCCCTATGGACTATATCCTTATGGACTATATCCCTATGGACTGGGCTATGATAAAAGAGTTGGTATCGCAGAGTAAGGACTTGTTTAAGCGTTCAAACGGTGGCAGGATGCTGGTAGAGGCATTTCATTATTCGGGAAAGTGGTTGATAATGAACTACCAGCTATTCCGTCATCGTTTAAGCGCTTAAATTAAGTAAGGACATGTGGACTTACTCTCTGATGATATGAGGGTGTTCGGTCAGATTACTTTGATCTCACATGACTTGGCAATACTAGATGATTTTGAGGTGATAAACTGTTAAATAGCCAAGTGGATTATGACCCATTGCAATACTAGGTGATATTTTACTAAAATATTATATGTGTGCTACAACTCTGTGGTGTAATAGAGAAACACTGGCTAAAACTCAAGCTGAAATTTTAATGCCCCCATTATTGTTAATGAAGAGTTGCATCAGGGAGCAAATTATACAGATTTATTGTGTTACTGAAGCGTCAAGTTGCCAAAATCTAGAATGTCGGTCGGCATTTTGGGTAGTAGGCACCCTTTGTTGTGGTTAACGGAGTGGCAGAGACATTGACTCAATGCTACTCCTCTGTTTTTATAGGTCCTCCCCCGGGCAACTGCAAACTATTTAGAACAGAAACGGACGTAGCCGATTTTGATTTATTAAACAAGATGTTCGCCCTCAGAAAGTTATTGAAATTAATTTCTCTTTTCTTTCTTACAGGGCATACCTGATGATGAAGTTAAACCTCGCAGCTTCAATCTATTCATTATAAACGATGTGCACAAAACAGTCAATTCAAGAGCCTTGGTAAGTCAACACCAAACTACCGAACACCAACTGCCATGTTTATAACACGGTTGTAGTGCAGTTTTCAAACTTTTATTGTGTCATATTGTGTCATGTCTGGATTCCTAATGTGATGTAAAGGTGAAGAAATTGACTACACCATGGCTGAGTTATAAGACCTAGACATAGATTTTCATTACAAAATACTGACAAACTGTGAGCCCCCCCCCCTAGACTTTTGCCCCTCGTCCGACGGCCCCCCCGGGCGAGAGAAAGTCTGAGAACAATGCAGGATCTTGCTTGAGTTGTCTGCCCTTGAGTGTTATAAGTTAATCAAGGGGAGCACTAAAACTGCAATATCTATTTATTTCTATTCATGCCACCTACTATATTGCTCCAGGTATGAGAGTTTTCCAGTCAGACTCTGGGAAAAGTAGCCTCATGTTTGGGAAATACCCATGAGCAGAGATATTCACTGCCAAATAGTGAAGAAAATGTCAGCCAGAATTTCTTTCATTTTGAATAAGGGTGGTCATTCATGACATTGACAAAAGGTCATATAATGTGTTATATTGGACACTAGGCTCTATGAAGTAAGATTAATGTAGAAGTAATGAGAGAGGAAAAATCCACGCATATCCTGCAAAGTGCATAGACTACATGTTAATTGGAGTTGACATGGACTCATAGATTTAATTAATGATGAAGTCTTTTTCCAATCTGAAGTTTTAGTTCCTGCTGATATGAGAGCAGATAGACCTATTTTACGACCCTATCCTGTTTGGGGATGAATCTATGCCTCATGGACCGAATATAAAGATTATATTTGCTTTCTAAATATTTTATAGAAAGGCATGAATAATATGTGGATAAGTTATGTGTAAAAGTGGCTCGCCAATAATCTCTCTTGATCAGAGCAAGGATGGGGAACTCAAAATCCAACTCCTTGATTAGAACAGGGAGGGCGGGATAAACCCCCCACCCTCCCTGATCAGAGACCGTAGATCTTCTGTCGCAGCTTGTTTTCAACAGCATGGATTTATTCAGAAATTAATTGTTTGCAAAAATACTGATTAAAAATTTATTGTGTCATATCGTTTATCTTGTTGTTACATCGAATGAATGTTATATTTTAGGTCATAGAAAAGTGGACCAAAGGAGGAGGTGTTTTGTTGATGGGCTATGAAATGTTCAGGCTACTCGCAAATTGTAAAACTAAACAGAGGAAAAGAAAGGCCAACGCAGGGCCGGAACTCATCGATATTGATCTAGAAGAGAAAAAAACTGGCCTTCAGCTAGGTTAGTTGTGGGTTGTGGGTTGATCACACTTCCGGGGTGTCATGATATATTGGCCTTGGTAAATTCTACTGCACCATGACTAGTGGCAAACGTCAGTGCACTCTGACACAGGTTATTTTTGGTGGCTATAATCAATGATCAGATAGATATCTGCAGTAATAACCACAGATATATCGAGAATTCGGTTGCTTACACACTTTGATCTCTACTATTGTGCTATGGATGAGATTTGCTTATGCTGAAAATTGAGAATGCTTCAAACATGTATCGCAGCAATGAAGCTTCTGGTGCTCCTGTTGGCAAAATTATGACAAAAGCTTTTTTCCGGTTCTCCTACTTTTTGCTCCTCATATAAAATCAAACTTATAGACAACCCTCACCAAATATATCCTAATTTTTCAAACAAGGGTTGTAGGATAAGCTCCGGTTCAGAATTTGGAGGTCCGGTTTAGGATTTGAAGGTCCGTTAAATCTTGAAAATCAGTCATTTTGTAATGTTACCGAATATTTGCAATAAAGTATATATTAATAACTTAATCTGTGCGCTATTATGCCAATTCCTATGTTGAATCTGTTGCTTGTAAATCAAACTTTACAGCCTTCATGCCAAATAAGAGGCCTCCCCAGACAAGCGTATTACCACTAAGCTGGCAGACTGATCTATTGATCCGCTTTTCTAAGAATTACAAACAGGAGCTGCTGTTGAACTAAATGGAAACGATAATCAATTTTTTGCATACATGCATTCAATATCAAATATCATATCGTGCAGGATCGCTGACTCAACCATGTTATAAGGGATGAACCCAGAAGTTAGAGATTCCTAGCAAGAGTTTGTGATTTGAAGCCACGTTTTCCCTGAGCTAACCAATATAGTTTTACTGTGAAAGGCAATATTTTCCCGGCGGTTTGATGTGGAATTCCCATACTAAGCCTCGTCTTTTGATGATCAAGACCTTGGACATTGCCACAGAAAATCATTCCTTCTACAAAAAAAGGAATCATTAGGAGAAATGTTGGCAATCTATGTTTTTCTAAAGTAACTTTCAATCAAAAGTAGCTGGCTGGCTCCCCATTAAGTAGGAAAAAAATCCAACTTTTTTTCCAATAAATCCAAAAAGAATCTTTATGAAAGTAGCATATCATTTGGGTAAAGTCGTTTACCGCTTAAACTGTGTCGGGATAGCTGGTAGTAGCATTTCATTATCAACCATTTTCATTATCAACCACTTGTTGGGAAAGTGGCCGATAATGAAATGCTACTACCAGCTATCCCGACGCAGTTTAAGGATGAATAAGGGAGCCATATGGTCTGTTTTGTATTCAATTGGTGAAGCAGGAAATCCATCCACTGTTGCTCAAATGTAAGTTTGATGTTTCTCTTTGCAGATATGCAGCATGCACTGCTCAATCCTGGACCTGATCTTATTATCTGTGACGAGGGGCACAGAATTAAAAATAGTCACGCTACAATCTCAAAATCTCTCAAAGAAATCAACACCAAGTAAGTGAGGGGCGTGTGCCTTGACATTAGCCAGTGCTGTCCCCAGGATTTTCAGTGGAAAGGTGGGAATGGACAAAAGCACCAACAAACAATTTGATGGTTGGGCTATCTGTGTACAAGTAATACCCAGAACATGTAACAAATTATTCATGTAACAAAACATTTATTAGGCAAGATAGCACCAAATCTCCCCTGAATAAGAAAAGACGAATCCTTATTTGTTATTTCCTAATGAGAATGTTGATTTTTACTGATGAAAATGATTATTGACAATAGAAAATTGGAAAGGCTCCTTGTATTAGTGGAAAGCGCCTAACCCACCTTGCTGGGGACAGCACTGCATTAGCGACTTTGTGGCGATGAGTTGACGAAAAGCCTCCTTGCGCTGGTTTGCCTTAGAGTTTGAGCATGAGAGTGATGGGCAAACATTGTCGCGGTGAAACAATGAAGAGTTGGCAGCCTCCGTGGCTGTGCACACTGAAATCACCGATTATGTCAAAATACAAAAAAAACTGACAATATGCTGTGAGGGATAGAAGTGATGGATTGAGATGCTCATCAATACACAGGGGTGGCTTCATGCTGCTGGGGCCACCCATGAGAAGTTTGTTCTAGAGAAGGCCTCAAAACAGGGCTTGACTAATGGCTTTGAGCTTCGACCTTGTTGTGCAGTGTTATGCGCACTACTGTATGTTGTATCTAGTTCTGTGTATAGCTAAGACTGAGTTATCGGCATCTCAGTTGATACCCTCGATAACATATTACACCAAATGAACTATCACTGCTTTACTGGTACTACCTTTTTTGCGACCATTAAAGGTTGGTGTTTTCTTGGGTATTAACCTGCAGTTCTCACTAATAAAATTCCCCAACGTCAGCCAATATTTCCCATGGGTATTAGGACAGGCTGTAATATACTATCATAAATCGCATTGATTTTTTTCCTGAAAATTGCATGTTTGGGTTCTAGAAAAAGTTCCCTTTTGATGAAGCTAAAAACTATTTTGCATGAGAACTAGTTTAAGCGCTCAAACTTTTCTGGGGTAGCTGCTAGTAGCATTTCATTAATGAAATGCTACTAGCAGCTATGCCGACACAGTTTAAGCGCTAAAACTAGTTTGCATGAGAACCTGTTTTACTCTATACTCTCTGCAATGTTTGTAGACGTCGAGTAGTTCTGACAGGCTACCCCTTACAGAATAACCTGATAGAATACTGGTGTATGGTAGACTTTGTGCGTCCTAATTTCCTCGGCAACAAGACAGAGTTCAGTAACATGTTTGAGAGGCCAATCACTAATGGTCAGTGTGCAGACAGTACACCACAAGATGTCAAACTTATGAGATACAGGGCACATGTTCTACACAGCCTGCTAGAGGGATTTGTACAGAGGTAAGACAACTTACTATGAACATGCTGAAAAATTCATGTTTTAGAGCGAAAAATCAAAGTAATTCACCAATTTGCGATTAACGAACCAGTCAGATTTGGAAAAGTCATAAAAGTGAACTTATACCTATTGTCAGCAGATATTCATAGCATATACCACTCCATGCAGGGACCACTAGAACAAGTTGGATCCATTTGCCTGCACTCCAGTTGCTCAGCTTCCACTGGTCACGCAGCAGCGTGATCTGCGGCGTTACCAGTGGATGGGGAACAACTCCAAATGCAGGCAAATGGACCAAACTTGGTCTCGGTCCTAGGAGATCTGCGGGTGTTTTATTTCCAAACTATTGTTTTTCTTGCTGAACTATTACAGAGAATAAATTATACAGGGGGGTCTTTCAATTAGAAACAGCCAAAATCGCAATCTGATCGCTCTCTCAGTGAGTGAGTGATACCTGCTAGGCTCTCGCTTTCAGATCGCTCAGTCACTTGATGGAACTATATACATTCTGAGTGTGCGATTTGGGAGCGATTTTGTCTAATGTGAGCGATGTGATAGTGATAACTTGCTTTAGTAAAGGATCGGCTCTTTCTAATTGAAAGACCCCCCTGGATGATATATTGTTGTAGCTTACTCTTAGTTCAGAGAATGCTTATAATAAAATATCCTTAGATAATTGGTATAATCCCAAAGCTACTCAAGTATTTCGGAAATTAATCCATCATATTTGCTGTAGTAAGCCGATCTGAAATCACAATTTGATTTTCTTATTTCATTATTGCTGACACTCAACTAAAATGTGACAGATCACCCCCCTGGTTTTTTACAACTGAATTTTTCTCTCATATCATTTAGTGCCAATTCCTGATACTGTTCATTGTTTTGGAGGGGAGGTTTGTTTGTCCAAAGAGTTAACTCCTTAGTTTGTCCGAAGAGTAAGCTTCGGACCAAACTTAGCTTGACTGTTGTTGGCTGCGCACATAAGATCCGACATGTGCCTCATATATCTGGCCTGGTCAATAATCATCTCCATGCCAGAAACCTATGCTACAGGAAAAAATGGCAGGTGAAAGCCAAGAGCAGACAAGCTTTGTTTCTTAAAAGCACATGGAGAAGCTGACAATGTGGATGAACCAGTCCTGCCTCCCATACGCTTTGACATCACTGCAATACAGCTACTTCTACTGCTATATATTATTGCACACTGATCTTTCTTGTTTCAGACGTAACCACCAAGTCCTTATGAAGAACTTACCTCCCAAAGAAGAGTGGGTGTTGATGATAAAGATGTCAGATTCCCAGAGGAAGATGTACAACATGTTCATGGATAACCTGCAGCTCGACTCTGACTCGTGTATAGGAGGCACAAACCCTCTCAAAGCTTTTGCGGTAGCCTGTAAGGTCAGTAATATTCATGCATCAGTCTCCCTGAATACATGAAAATTGGTTAGATTGAATTGATGTCCAGTTCCGTGATTTGTGAGAGACTCAGCGCTGATAGACTGATGATTGTGTTGATTGATTTGATGTCCAGTGTTATGTTCTGAGAGAATTTCTGTGCTGGCAGCCTTGACTAATATGCAAGCTGTAATCGTGTGTAGAATTTTATGGAGGTATCAATTTCTCGTCACCTGTGACCTTTGATGCAGACATTTATTCCTATTAATAATAATAATGAAGATCGTGATTGTCTTCCGTGTCACTGGCCCATGTTGTAGTGTTGGTTCCAAATAGTGGTATTAAATCATATGGCACCTTAAAAAGATACATGAACCTAAAAACCATGGAGATCACCAACTAAATGTTATTCTTCTTGGACTCATTGACTCAATTTCTCTACACCAATTTTTACTAGATTTAAAAAGAAAATTTAATGCCATAAATCTATGCGATATGAGGGCATTATTTACTTGGAGCTTTTCTGAGAAGAAAGCTATGAATCTCAAATGTATAATTAAAATACTACTTTACTTAATGTATATATTTCATGCTGTAGTATAAATGGCCTAACCGTACGATGACTTTGAGGTTAGGTGAGAATATTCAGAGAATACAATCTTTATCTATTCCAATATACCTCTTTATAGATGTTTAATGTGTTATACTTAACTGAGACAGGGTTGATTAACAGAAAAGCATTTATGTCAAGAGACATGTTCTAGGTAAAAATATCAGCACACACTTGTTAGATTTCTCCATCAATTGGGACCATTGTCATACAAGCCAAGTGGTTCAAGTTCAGATACACAGTATATATAAGAAAGGTGCGTTGATGTCATGTATATTTTATTTTCTATTTCAGATTTGGAATCATCCGGACGTGATGCAAAAGTTCTTAGACAAAACTGCTGATGTTGATTTGGAGTTTGACTTAGCTTCAGGGTCTCTGACGGGAAATACGCCAACAGGTCGGGGCGGTGCTAAACGAATAAAGAAATCAGCCAGTGAAAGTGTGCTATCAAGAGGTGGAGACCCCAGAGATAGTCCGCTCTCTGCTATCTTATCAGAGAAAACAGCTGAAATCAGCTATGACTGGGTAAGATCCAGCTCTCTGAATGTTGGAAATAAACATTTAAAACTCGGGTGAAACTCTCAAGTGATATGGAACAGCCTAGACCAAGTTTGGTCCATTTGCCTGCATTCGGAGTTGCTCTCGACAAACTGGTGACGTGACCAGTGGAAGGGAGCAACTGGAATGCAGGCAATTAGATTAAACTTGATCTAGGAGCAGCCTAAGACTTGACTTTAACTATTTGGAGATGAATAAGGAGGAATACTTTTAATAGTTCTAGGCTGGTTATGCATAGCGTAAAACCAGACTCAACCAACTTTCTGAGCGCTCCAACAGATTTTGTCATGCCTTATGTTGGGCTGGTGATCCAAACCCTCCAAAATTCTAGTTTTATAACATTATATAACATATCTAATATTATTTTACATAATATAAGTGGTCGTTCTCCCACCAACTGATGAATTTGCATAAATTTTACATAATTGATCTTTCAATACAGTCACCACTAATATAACTACATTTGATCACATATCAATTGTTCCTCTTTTTAGGTTAGGCCAGAGTTCGATCACTACTTACAAGGAGTCATAGAAAACAGTGGAAAGTTTGCCATCCTTTTCCAAGTTATAGCTGAGACTCTGGCACTGGATGAGAAAATATTGGTGTTCAGTCAAAGTCTGATGACTCTAAACCTACTGGAGGATTACCTGTCAAAAATGTTTGTGCCTCTGCCTTGGCTCAATGAGAAGTGGGCTCGCAACCAAACCTACTATAGTAAGATTTCTTTTGTTTAATCACAATCGTATGCCAGGGTTTTGATGGGAATATTTCCAACTAATTCTGACTAAATTCACATAAAACAGTTCTTTTTAAAAAAATGCTCCTGCATCATTATTCCTGTAGCATCCACCAATAGCACTTACAAATTTACGATTTACGAATTCATTTATTAACCCAATGTTGCGAATGCATTGTGCTCTATATAAACCAGCTTCAAACACAAAAGTCTGGCTGACAAAACTTAAATCACAAGAGGTTACCAGAGCCTTGCAGCTTCAATATTTCTATAGCATTTGAAGTCGTCTTTCAGAATTTATATCCTTGAACCAATGCCTCTGGTGTTCATCGTGTGATGTCAGAGTTTAATTGATCAGCAGCCGTCTAGGTGAATTTTAAATAGATAATTGCATTATACTATTGAATTGTATATTGATTTGTAAAGTGTACTATTCTATAATAATGGCCTATATCCACAGGGCTTGATGGCAGCACAAGTGCATCAGATCGAGAGAGACTTATCAATCAGTTCAACAGTGCGGATAATAAAGATGCCTGCTTATTCCTTCTCTCAACAAAGTGAGTTTACCCTATAGACTTAATTATTATTGTGTCTATGGTTCACCCTCAGGAACATCCATCCGATAGTCTAGTCGCGTTAGCTTATAGTCTCATGATCAAATGCTTTACAATCATTCCTCTTATAATCATGACGTGGGGTAGCCATAAATATATAAATTATATAAAAAAAATGTTTACCGGATGAAGGCTACTGTCTAGTTGTCCTCTCTTTTTGTGCTTTTGCAATGGAAGGACAACTCCATAGATTTTGCTTGTTTCTTCAGGGAGTTCAGGACACTAGTCCTGAACTTCAAGCGTTATATCATGTCATGGCTCTTGTCATGTTGTAAATTACGATTTTTGACTATGAGATTTCACATGTCAATAATATAGAATGCTCATTTCCAGTTGTGTCCCAAGTTTTCACAAGTATGTGTAAATGTAAATATAGTGTCAAGCTTAAATATAAGTAGAAATAACAGTATAAGAGTCTAAGTACCATCTGGCAGACAAGCTCTGGGATTATATTAATATTATTATGATTATTTTATACAGGGCTGGTTGTCTGGGTATCAACCTGATTGGAGCAAACAGAGTACTGATGTTAGACGCCTCGTGGAATCCGTGCCATGACTGTCAGGCCGTGTGCAGAGTATACAGATATGGTCAGGACAAACCATGCTTTATCTATAGACTAGTCACTGATAATACTATGGAGAGAAAAATCTATGACAGACAAGTCTCTAAGCAGGGCATGGCAGGTCTGTGCTTTCAGTTCTGTAATTTGAACTTGCAGTACATAAAGGCCAAATAGAATTGTTGTGGTTGGACAGATTTTTTGTATGAATTTTACCTTTATTTTGAGCTATGAAGCATTAAGCCAGGAGGAAGCACCCCTGCCCTGCTAAATTTGTTCCTTTTTATATAATGATAATCATTCAACATCTCCTCTTGTTTCAGATCGAGTTGTGGATGAAATACAGGTGCAAAATCTCACTAAGAAAGAAAATGACCAGCTTCTTGAATACCAGGTAAAGTTTATTTTATCCTCATGACATTGAAAAGGAGATCAGTGACCTAAGACTCCTTACATCTTTATTTGCAAACTTATGCGCAAAATCTATTGTTCCAAAGTGGAATTACCTATGGCCTGTGTAAATATATGGTGTTTATTAACTCTATCTCATTATTTCCATAAGGCTGGTTGATTTGATCAATGATTCATAAAACCTGATTGATTTCGCCTGCACAAGATGACCTACTAACACATATTCAACAAAAATATAATGCTGTGCTTGCAGTATGTTTTCATAGCACTTGCCCATGTCCTTGGTAAATTATGAAAAGCAGTCTCTTAGAAGCGTTTATGTACCAATTCAGTTTTAAAAGGTAATGTAATTTGATTTTTCTTTAAATCCAGGACAAGGAGTTGTGCACTATGGACCCCACAGATATAGAGAAAAAATGTTTTGATCCTGTCCTAGTCAAAGTGATCAAAGACAATCATCATTGGATTACCCAGGTAATGATCACAGCTCAGTTAAACATCTTCTCTTAATTCTGGTTACTCCAGGTAGGCCAGAAGCAGCCTAGCTGTAACTGCTCTAAAAAATAATAGCACGGACAATTTTTGATGGCAGGAAACTGATCGCATATTATACTTCATTGATGTTCCTTCTGTTAAATTCACCGGGGTGTACCTGGTTGTAGTGGTCATAAAAAGACTTTGTCTCTTGTGAATTTGAAATCAATCATTAAATAAGACAGATATATGACATTTTTTTGATGTTTAAAACCCTTAGGCCGGAAGCAGCTATAGCATAAGTTGTTATGGCACGGACAATATTTGATGGCAGGATACTGATCACGTTTTATACTTCATTAGTGTACGTTCTGGAAAATTCACCGGGTGTACCCAGTTGTAGTGGTCATTTTTGGAAATTAAAATGTGTTTTGTTTTTGCATTATATGTGTGGGGACATAACTCCTATTCTGTGTAATCTTACTAATCTAATATTCAGGGAATTCCAGGTTGAAACTGCATTGTGGGGATTTTGTTGACTTGCCAATTTATGTACCAAGTTAACTTGCAGAGGTGTGCTCGTGTTAGATCAGGACAAATTTAAAATTTTCAATAAGTATAATGTCAGATCTTTATGAGGTTAGTATGATACTGTCTTGCGGCAGCATATCCGCAATATTTCTCAAAATTGCATAAAAGAAGTGAAATGTTAAGAACTCAATAAAAGGTGTTTCTGGGGTGGAACAACGTGCTGAATCAAAAATTAAGGGTGTACCCAGTTGTAGCGATCATGTCAGCGTCAGCCTGCAGCATATCCTCATTTCTTCTAAAAATTGCTTTTAATGAGTGAAATATTAAGAGTTTAAATAAAAGGTGTTTCAAGGGTATAATAATGTGCTGAATACAAAGAAATAAGGGTGTAAGCTAGAACAAGTTTGATCCAATTGCCTGCATGCCTGTTGCTCCCGATCCACTGGTCACGTTTGGTCATGTTTGTAATTGCCCCAAGACAGACAATATCATACTATACTATACTATACTATACTATACTATACTATACTATACTATACTATACTATACTATACTATACTATACTATACTATACTATACTATACTATACTATACTATACTAGTCCCATAAGAAGTTTGACATAATTCAATTGAAGTTTTTCAATTTGTGCGGGTCTGATACGAGCAGACTTCTCTACAAGTTTACTTGGTGAATTAATTGCCATGTCAACAAAATCCCACAATGCAATTTCAACCTGGAATTCCCTGATGATTAGATTTGTTAGATTACACAGAATAGGAGTTATTTCCCCACACATATAATGCCAAAACAAAACACCTTTTAATTTCCAAAAATGACCACTACAACTGGGTACACCCGGTGAATTTTCCAGAACGTACACCAATGAAGTATAAAACGTGACAGTATCCTGCCATCAAATATTGTCCGTGCCATAACAACTTATGCTATAGCTGCTTCCGGCCTAAGGGTTTTAAACATCAAAAAAATGTCATATATCTGTCTTATTTAATGATTGATTTCAAATTCACAAGAGACAAAGTCTTTTTATAGGAATAGGAAGCCATGTAATGATGAGTGTCATCTTTGCCATTTTTAACATCACAAGCATCCAACCATCATAAAATCACAGAGTATGTCCTTACAATAATGGCCAAACCTTGCAACAGTGTGGAAATGGGCCAAATATTTTGTGACATGACATCCTAATTGATGGAAAAATAAATCTCCTTTATAGTGTTAGATCTGTATATCTAAGATGATTAGAAGATGACAATAAAACTCAGAAATATGACTTTTGCTTTTTACAGAGTCCATTCACTCATGAGTCTCTGCTCATTGAGGCACAAGACCAAAAACTTACGAGAAAAGACAAAAGGTTAGCGAAGGAATCATATGAGCGAGAGAAAAAATACTCAGTTACCTTCTCACGACAGTCCTACGCTAACTACTATCAGAATAAGGTTCCTCAGAGGCCACCCCCCATATTCAGGTATGATTTCTCTTCCCATTCGTCCGACTCTCAGTCTATTTTAGACCATATTTGGCTTCTTATATTAGCTTTTGATTTCGATGATTACATTGATGGAAGAGTCGGTCTTGACAAATCGATAGTTGTTATGATATTTGAACGATATAAGATACAGCTGCAAAGTGTGTGCATGATTTTTCCTAATTTGTCTAGAATCTAGACCATGCATGTTCTTCTTGGATCCCCCCCCCCCCTCCCCAAAACAAGTATCACAAGAAGAAATGTGGAAGTTGTAAGTTGTGCCTGGAGATTGGGTGAAAACCTTTAGCCTATTATAATTGACCTGAATATCTTGGATGCTCCAGAAAAGCTGCATTATGGGATGCTTTGTGACATTTTATGAGCGCAATGAAAACCCCTTGTGTGTATGAGTGTTTGTGAGATCAAATATCAGATGTAAAATGACAAGACGATGATATATATATATATATATATATTATATATATCACATAATTATTCTGGAATAAGAATCAAGTGCAGGGCACTTGTAACCAGAAAAAAAAACAAGGATTAAAATGACACAAATCACTAGGATAATGAAGAAAAAAATCTCTTGTTGATAAATTGTAGAGGGCCACAGCTACCTGGTATGCCCGGTAGACCACAGATGCCCAGACCGAGTATGTCTACGCCACAGATGAGACAGCAGGCTCCTCCCTTCAGATATCCAGGGGGAATGAGCGGTCAGACTGAGATTAGACCTGGTGTCACTCTGCAGGTAATATATTGGATTACGTGTCTATCAATCTGGGGTTGGTCAGAGGGATAGTAAAAAATGTCCTGGCTAAACTCCAACTTAATTTTGATATGAAGCTTTGTTCCATTCAGCGCTGACTGAAACCTGACTGAGGGATCTCTGTAACACCAAGTAAAACCTCTTGTAGCAATAATAACTCTGATTGGGAAAAGGTATCAAATTCTCTCAGATTTTAGTCAAGGTTTGGTGTCATTTGTCTAAAATGGTTACGATAGTTGTTATCTCACTATCACCTCATTAATGTCCTTACAGATGATAAGAGCTAAGAAAGACATCACTGCACCAGGTCCTGAGGGTAAAGTTATAAAACAGGGAGAAGTCGTTACTGTGATAAGAACACCAAAAGGCACTTACATCAAGCTATCCGATGGTAAAATATTCGCTGTGAGAAATAAAAGTGAAGCTGAGAGCTTTGGTGAGTTTGTTGCTTCTACTGCTGAAAAAACTACAATTTTTGCTCCTGTATGAGTTTACTTATAAGTTGTTTTGGAGGATGCGTTGTAAATGACTTGTCATGCGGAATTAATAAAATGCTGTAGCTATATAGAGGTTGAAAGACTCCGGTTAGTTTTAACTATGAATCCACTTCCTTATTATAATTTTTAAACATACTTTTGTAGGTCTTGATACTAATGATCAGAGCGTTTCTTCCCCGATGAGTGGTCAAAATGCTGGCTCACAGCCTGGCTCCCCAGCCATGAACAGTGGTAACTCACTGTCACAGTCCCCACACAACACTCAACTATCCGATCTACTTACTAAAGGACTCATGCCCCGTAATATAGCACCAAACATGGTGGAGAGAAGGAAGCCACCACCTTCCTCAGCTCCCGGTGCGACCGGCGATGGGGGCCTACAAGATGTTAGTGGTAATCATAGCAGTACACCACCTTCAATTGACCACCTTCTAGGACTGATGCCGCAAGGCTATGATGATAATTCAATGCCTAGAGTACCTGGTCCAGGTTTTGACAGTACGCTGTTTCAGCAACAGTCATCCTCACCGCTCAGCAATATGGCAATGCCGTCTGTGGGTCATAGTGGTAGCGATCCTAGTATGCTTTATCAACAAGCTGGCTACGGGTCACATTATCCTCCTAATCCGTTCATGGCAGCTGCCACTAACGGCTTCGGCAGCTCGTCTTTCTCAGGCCTTAATGGACAAACTAGTCAGTCTAATGATTTCACCTCCGCAGGCGGTGAACCTACTAATCTACCAAGCCTGAATCATCTGCTGAGAATGAGAACACCACTTGTACTGCCTCCCCTCGATGGTCCGGAGCCAATCAGTCGGGATGGATCAGACACGGGTAGTCTACCTTCCCTTACTAACAGTCCACACAAGCCCATGTTTAGTCTAGGGGCTGCAGAAAGCTCGGGCAATGGCTGAGGTATGACGGTAATATTATTTATCATCTAAATAGGTCAATATTTCTATTTTAATCTTATTATCAGACTTCATACTGTTATGGAATACTTGTACCATAAGAGTCATTTATGTGTACTTGCATAGGTTTGTACCAATTTTTTATCGTATATCATTCTGTGAATGCTTGTAATGAACAATCATAGTAAAAATTTCTCAGTTAATGCTTTTCTTGTGATGCGATTCGCTATAAACAAGGCATTAGATAATCTTATGTCTCTGCTATAACTACAGATGACCTTGAGCTTTGATAATTCTGCTGTGCATTAAACGTAAAGGCAAACCCCGATTTTTTCTACTTCACTTTTTATGACATTTCCAATAAGTCCGTTCAAGTTGTTTAATTTCAATTAAATGTGACAAAATTATTTTATAGCTTATTTCATTTGCAAGGTTAATCAGAATCAAGGTGTTCCGATATGTTTTTATTAATTATGTGAAAGTAATAAATAAAATCAGACATCTGTGATATTCAGACCATCCTAATAAGCATTGCTTGCACATGGAAGGAAAATATTTTCAAATATTGAAAAGAACACAGCATATCCTCAACGGTATAACAATTAGTCTAAGTGCTCAGACTGCTCCAATGCGAGTCAGTTCCACTCATTGGTAATGTAATACCACTAACTCGCATTGGAGCTGTCTGAGCTCTTAGACTGTGTGACAATAGAAGGCAAACCTAGCCACCGGTGCACTCTCCCGTCAAGCGGTAGTTTGATATGACATGACAAGGTTTGGGGTCAAAGCTCTTTGCCACAATACATGCTCAGACATCAACCAGATTTCATTATCCAGGATTCTAGAGGTCAATCTCCCACATTCTCAATTAAATCTAAGGATTATCTAAACTGGCAACCAAGTTTTTATGAATCATTACATTTGCAATGCATGAAGTGAAAACAAAGATCAAGCATCTCCCTTATTCTTAATTAATCTTCATTTGAATACAAGCAGGGAGTTTGGGATATGTTTAAACCGATCTTCTTGTTATGACCGAACTCCCTGATACAAACTTCCCATTATTTTGCAGCTACTTTCTCTTCAAATAAGACAGGACAACTCTCATGTCAAGGGTTTAGAAAATGATAAAGTCGCTCTGTAAGCTAATATTTATGTCAACATCATTTGCTGGTTAATGCTAGGGAAGATGAGCAAGGTAGGAAAGTATTGGTGTAAAATTTAAAAAAGTGTTATAATCTAGAGGAGTTATTCAATTTAATTATGATATGAGCAATGAACTCCCTCCCTCCCTCCCTAGGAAGAGGGAGTTCATTGATATGCGGATCTCTATCAAGGTAGTGGTGACTTTAATGATACGTAGATCTTAAATCTGCGCCCCCCCCCCCTGACTGCAGTTATGTTGGATTAACTAATGTGCTGCCCCCTGTCCGGAAATAGACATCTTCTGGTCGACACACCGAATTCCTTCTTATGGTATTCAAGCTACATGAATTATTCCATGCCCAATCGACCAGAGATATACTTGCAATAGTATTTCATGTGATCAGTGAGGAGTCAGCCTTGTAAACATACAAACATTTATTTGTAAGCATAGGACTTGTAGATACCTTGTGCCCTTATCCTCATTTCTTCCTCTACCAAAGAAGCATTCATCAATATCTGATCATCAGGGCTGTATGGGGACGGGTTGCTCTAACTCACTAGTTGGCCAGCCTAACACGAAAAAGTAATTAAAGTTCATTTGAAGGTGACAGGTTTATGGACAAGTCATTCAGAGCAAAGTATTAAGATATGTTTTTTATTAAGTATTTCAAAATAGACAAATAAAATTATACATCTAAGGCATAGGCCTTTCTATCATAAAGAAAATAGACATGGCTGCAAAATGCAATGATTAAGAGGTGCAGTATAAAACAGATCTGGGAATTCCATTGAAGATCTCATAAAATAAGTCAAGTTATATGAATTGTTGATAAACAACCAAAGTCGAACAATGAATCTCAATTATCTACTGTAGTTATTTGTTGTTAATATACACATGTTAGCTTAATATACACATTTTAACTTATCTTCATTCTCAAGCTTTCCTTTTTTCCTTTTTTTTTCGGCACTATTCGAAAAACATTCGAAAAACAATGGGCAAAATGATGCAGTAAATTACGTTATGCAAAAGCGTGATGAAAATCTAAGCAGTATTACACGCAAAGCACATTGTGTACAACAATGGATCACCTTTTTTGGGTGATTGTTTAGCATGGAAAGAGAAATGTTTATGCTCATAACTTCTCTACTACTGAATTTATCATCAAACGCCACGATCAAAACCTCGGAAATACTCTCTAGTTTAATGGAAGCTAGTGTGTATAACATGTTGTTTAACCTATTTTCAGTTTTTTGGCTGGAAAGGAGTGCATGTTTTGGACCAAATAAAGCTAGTTTAGCCACAAAAATCCAAATATCTCAAGATGTAAAGCCATAATCAATAATAGCTTCGATCGAAATCTAGACAATCTCATGCTGTTCATCATGCTGATAACAAATTTGACTGACATATTTCTGAATTTCTGATTTTTGGCTGGAAAATTTTGTCCAAAATTAGTGAAAATTTGGGTTATTATTTGTTACAGCTGTGACAACCAGGCTATGTAATCTGGTAAGATTATTGATGGAAGTGACAGTGCAAGACCAAAATGGTATATTAAGTTGGAAATTTTAGTGTCTGCTTTATTTGGGTCACATGTAATGAGGGGTCAGAAATGGCCCTTTTACTATTGCAAAAATCAAGTTTAAGTCTCGAAGACAGGAGGCCTAAAAATATGAAGCTTCACTAAAATGTCACTCCTCCGGTTTGTGCCATGCCTCCTCTATATGGTGAAAGCAAAAACTAATCAAATACCTCAATAGCAAGGCACAGAGGGCTCAATTTAAAAAGGGCACTTTTTGCCCCAAAATGAACTTTCAGTGGTCACTGCGAGTCAACGTCAAATATTTGGGAGGTTTCAACTGTGAAAATAACTATTAGACATGATCCCCAATACAATATTAAAAAGTTTTAAAAAGCGATATATCACGTTAATGATTGATTTCAAATTCACAAGAGACAAAGTCTTTTTATAGGAATAGGAAGCCATGTAATGATGAGTGTCATCCTTGCCATTTTTAACATCACAAGCATCCAACAATCATACAATCACAGAGTATGTCCTTACAATAATGGCCAAACCTTGCAACAGTGTGGAAATGGGCCAAATATTTTGTGACATGACATCTTAATTGATGGAAAAATAAATGTCCTTTATAGTGTTAGATCTGTATATCTAAGATGATTAGAAGATGACAATAAAACTCAGAAATATGACTTTTGCTTTTTACAGAGTCCATTCACTCATGAGTCTCTGCTCATTGAGGCACAAGACCAAAAACTTACGAGAAAAGACAAAAGGTTAGCGAAGGAATCATATGAGCGAGAGAAAAAATACTCAGTTACCTTCTCACGACAGTCCTACGCTAACTACTATCAGAATAAGGTTCCTCAGAGGCCACCCCCCATATTCAGGTATGATCCCTCGACTCATTCGTCCGACTCTCTGTCTATTTTAGACCATATTTGGCTTCTTATATTAGCTTATGATTTCAATGATTGCATTGATGGAAGAGGAGGTCTTGACAAATCGATAGTTGTTATGATATTTGAACAATATAAGATACAGCTGCAAAGTATGTGCATGATTTATCCTAATTTGTCTAGAATCTAGACCATGCATGTTCTTCTTGGACCCCCCCCCTCCCCAAAACAATGTGAAAAGTATCATAAGAAGAAATGTGGAAGTTGTAAGTTGCGCCTGGAGATTGGGTGAAAACCTTTAGCCTATTATAATTGACCTGAATATCTTGGAAGCTCCAGAAAAGCTGCATTATGGGATGCTTTGTGACATTTTATGAGCGCAACAAAAACCCCTGTGTGTATGAGTGTTTGTGAGATCAAATATGAGATGTGAAATGACAAGACGCTGATATATATATATATATATATATATATATATTATATATCACATAATTATTCTGGAATAAGAATCAAGTGCAGGGCACTTGTAACCAGAAAAAAAAAACAAGGATTAAAATGACACAAATCACTAGTGAAGAAAAAAATCTCTTGTTGATAAATTGTAGAGGGCCACAGCTACCTGGTAAGCCCGGTAGACCACAGATGCCCAGACCAAGTATGTCTACGCCACAGATGAGACAGCAGGCTCCTCCCTTCAGATATCCAGGGGGAATGGGCATTCAGACTGAGATTATACCTGGTGTCACTCTGCAGGTAATATATTGGATTACGTGTCTATCAATCTGGGGTTGATCAGAGGGATAGTAGAAAATGTCCTGGCTAGACTCCAATTTAATGTTGATATGAAGCTTTGTTCCATTCAGCGCTGACTGAAACCTGACCGAGGGATCTCTGTAGCACCAAGTAGAACCTCTTGTAGCAATAATAACCACACCTGGGTCCAAGTCATCGCAAGTCAAGTCAAGTCATTGTCGATGCTAAGTCAAGTCAAGTCACATTTACACCAAGTCAAGTCAAGTCAATCGGTGTCTATTTTTTTCGCCATCAAGTCAAGTCAAGTCATGATTTTTGTAAGTCAAGTCAAGTCAAAGATGGATGACTTACAAGTCATGGCAAAATCACGCTCATTAACCGTGAAAATCAACTCGGAATTTATTTCAATCCCGGGTGACTCCAAATCGTGGAGGAGTTAGTTAGGTTCTCAGGATTTGCTCTACTAATCGGGAATTGCTCCCTCCCCACAAACGAAAGAAGGTATGGGTGTGTACGCAATTCAGCTTGGAAGTGAATTTCAAAAAAAGAAAGTCCAGCCTTCTGCTGTTGTGAGAAGCACAAAAAGAAAAAGTTTGAAACATCCTTAGACTAGAAGGACTTCTGTCTGATGATGATGATGATGTTGATGATGATACAAGCAGTCTTCTGAATAAACCTGCACTATATGATCAGACTATATTAATATTGCATCATGGGATACATTTTTCATTTTACTGATTACAAGACAACATGAGAAGACAACTAATATGTAAGGCAGGAACTCTGACTACTTACCCATAGCTGAGAAGTTGGGTTTCCTGTTTCGGAGTTGGGGTTTCAGAGTTGGGGTTTCAGAGTTGGGGTTTCAGAGTTGGGGTTTCAGAGTCGGGGTTTCAGAGTTGGGGTTTCAGAGTTGGGGTTTCAGAGTTGGGGTTTCAGAGTTGGGGTTTCAGAGTTGGGGTTCTCAGTTATGATTATCCTTCCTATATCTCTTTCTACATTATGTTATAAAATTTCACACATTGACTTATGTTGACTTGACCAAAGTCAGGACAACTCCCAAGTCAAGTCAATTTTTCGCTAAGTCAAGTCAAGTCAAGTGTTGTCTATTTGTGTTCGACATCAAGTCAAGTCAAGTCATAATTTTGTCAAGTCGTGACTTTGACTTGACTTGAAGATGACTTGACTTACCATGACTTGGACCCAGGTCTGATAATAAATCTGATTGGGAAAAGGTATCAAATTTTCTCAGATCTTAGTCAAGGTTTGGTGTCATTTGTCTAAAATGGTTACGATAGTTGTCATCTCATTATCACCTCATTAATGTCCTTACAGATGATAAGAGCTAAGAAAGACATCACTGCACCAGGTCCTGAGGGTAAAGTTATAAAACAGGGAGAAGTCGTTACTGTGATAAGAACACCAAAAGGCACTTACATCAAGCTATCCGATGGTAAAATATTCGCTGTGAGAAATAAAAGTGAAGCTGAGAGCTTTGGTGAGTTTGTTGCTTCTACTGCTGAAAAAACTACAATTTTTGCTCCTGTACGAGTGTACGTATAAGTTGTTTTGGAGGATGCGTCGTAAATGACTTGTCATGCGGAATTAATAAAATGCTGTAGCTGTATAGAGTTCGAAAGACTCCTGTTAGTTTTAACTATGAATCCGCTTCCTTATTAAAATTCTAATTTTTAAACATACTTTTGTAGGTCTTGATACTAATGATCAGAGCGTTTCTTCCCCAATGAGTGGTCAAAATGCTGGCTCACAGCCTGGCTCCCCAGCCATGAACAGTGGTAACTCACTGTCACAGTCCCCACACAACACTCAACTATCCGATCTACTTACTAAAGGACTCATGCCTCGTAATATAGCACCAAACATGGTGGAGAGAAGGAAGCCACCACCTTCCTCAGCTCCTGGTGCGACCGGCGATGGGGGCCTACAAGATGTCAGTGGTAATCATAGCAGTACACCGCCTTCGATCGACCACCTTCTAGGACTGATGCCACAAGGCTATGACGATAGCTCAATGCCGCGAGTACCTGGACCAGGTTTTGACAGTACGCTGTTTCAACATCAGTCATCCTCACCACTCAGCAATATGGCAATGCCATCTGTGGGTCATAGCGGTAGCGATCCTAGTATGCTCTATCAACAAGCTGGCTACGGGCCACATTATCCTCCTAATCCGTTCATGGCAGCTGCCACTAACGGCTTCGGCAGCTCGTCTTTCTCAGGCCTTAATGGACATACTAGTCAGTCTAATGATTTCACTTCTGCAAGTGGTGAACCAACTAATCTACCAAGCTTGAATCATCTACTGAGAATGAGAACACCACTTGTACTGCCTCTCCTAGATGGACCAGAGCCAATCAGTCGGGATGGATCAGACACGGGTAGTCTACCTTCCCTTACTAACAGTCCACACAAGCCCATGTTTAGTCTAGGGGCTGCAGAAAGCTCGGGCAATGGCTGAGGTATGACGGTAATATTATTTATCATCTAAATAGGTCAATATTTCTATTTTAATCTTATTTTCAGACTTAATACCGTTATGGAATACTTGTACCATAAGAGTCATTTATGTGTACTTGCACAGGTTTGTACCAATTTTTTATCGTATATCATTCTGTGAATGCTTGTAATGAACAATCATAGTAAAAATTTCTCAGTTAATGCTTTTCTTGTGATGGGATTCGCTATAAACAAGACATTAGATAATCTTATGTCTTTGCTATAACTACAGATGACCTTGATCTTTGATAATTCTGCTGTGTATTAAACGTAAAGGCAAACCCCGATTTTTTCTACTTCACTTTTTATGACATTTCCAATAAGTCCGTTCAAGTTGTTTAATTTCAATTAAATGTGACAAAATTATTTTATAGCTTATTTCATTTGCAAGGTTAATCAGAATCAAGGTGTTCCGATATGTTTTTATTAATTATGTGAAAGTAATAAATAAAATCAGACATCTGTGATATTCAGACCATCCTAATAAGCATTGCTTGCACATGGAAGGAAAACATTTTCAAATATTGAAAAGAACACAGCATATCCTCAACGGTATAACAATTAGTCTAAGTGCTCAGACTGCTCCAATTCGAGTCAGTTCCACTCATTGGTAATGTAATACCACTAACTCGCATTGGAGCTGTCTAAGCTCTTAGACTGTGTGACAATAGAAGGTAAACCGAGCCACCTGTGCACTCTCCTGTCAGGCGGCAGTTTGATATGACATGACAAGGTTTGGGGTCAAAGCTCTTTGCCACAATACATGCTCAGACATCAACCAGATTTCATTATCCAGGATTCTAGAGGTCAATCTCCCACATTCTCAAATAAATCTAAGGATTATCTTAACTGGCAACCAAGTTTTTATGAATCATTACATTTGCAATGCATGAAGTGAAAGCAAAGATCAAGCATCTCCCTTATTCTTAATTAATCTTCATTTGAATACAAGCAGGGAGTTTGGGATTTGTTTAAACCGATCTTCTTGTTATGACCGAACTCCCTGATACAAACTTCCCATTATTTTGCAGCTACTTTCTCTTCAAATAAGACAGGACAACTCTCATGTCAAGGGTTTAGAAAATGATAAAGTCGCTCTGTAAGCTAATATTTATGTCAACATCATTTGTTGGTTAATGCCAGGGAAAATGAGCAAGGTAGGAAAGTATTGGTGTAAAATTTAAAAAAGTGTTATAATCTAGAGGAGTTATTCAATTTAATTATGATATGAGGATCTCTATCAAGGTAGTGGTGACATTAATGATATGTAGATCTTAAATCTGCGCCCCCCCCCCCCCTGACTGCAGTTATGTTGGATTAACTAATGTGCGGCCCCCTGTAAGTCCGAAAATAGGCATCTTCTGGTAGACACCGAATTCTTTCTTATGGTATTCAAGCTACATGAATTATTCCATGCCCAATCGACCAGAGATATGCTTGCAATAGTATTTCATGTGATCAGTGAGGAGTCAGCCTCGTAAGCATACAAACATGTATTTGTAAGCATGACTTGCGTTAAAGGTATTGTAGATACCTTGTGCCCTCATCCTCATTTCTTCCTCTACCAAAGAAGCATTCATCACTATCTGATCATCAGGGCTGTATGGGGACGGGTTGCTCTAACTTCCTAGTTGGCCAGCCTAGCACGAAATAGTGCAGATTCAAATGTGTTTTTCTCCAAGTCATCCGGTTTGTATGAATATTTGTAACATCTGCTCGGTACCTCTTTGCAAAATACCTGGGGAGATTTAGAGTAGTTTACTTGTGCTATAATTCGACACAAGAAAAGACAACAATTCAGATTTTAGACATCAACATTCTCAGTCTCATCCCCTATACAACTTGCTGTGTGTATGCTTCAGCTCTGCAACAGGGAGCTGCAACAGGGAGCTGCAACAGGGAGCTGCAACAGGGAGCTGCAACGCAGCGGTGTTCTGTTTGGTAAGTTGTTTATTCTGGAATAACGCCTTCGCAATTCCAGCTATACATTCAATACGATTTCAAAATATGAACTCCAATAATTAAATAAATAATTGTGCTTCTAAGTAATTAAAGTTCATTTGAAGGTGACAGGTTTATGGCCAAGTCATTCAGAGCAAAGTATTAAGATATGTTTTTTATTAAGTATTTCAAAATAGACAAATAAAATTATACATCTAAGACATAGGCCTTTCTATTATAAAGAAAATAGACATGGCTGCAAAATGCAATGATTAAGAGGTGCAGTATAAAACAGATCTGGGAATTCCATTGAAGATCTCATAAAAGAAGACACGTTATAAACAACCAAAGTCGAACAATGAATCTCAATTATCTACTGTAGTTATTTGTTGTTAATATACACATGTTAGCTCAAGGACTACTATGTATTATGCAGTCATAATAATATAACACATCTAAAAAATGGACAACAACGAAAAACCACATTTGAATTGTTTTGCAGAACAATATATCGTATCATACAATACCTTTCTAATGATATTATTTGACAAAGGCTACACAAAATATCAAAGTAATTAAACTTGACAAATTTTATGAAACTTTTAAAAAGCTTGTAACATTTCCCAGTCATTTGATAACACTGATTGATTGGCACACGGATAATATTTGCATTCATACTCTTGTTAATTTGTATCACAGTCAGTCCGTATATGTGTACAGTATACTATACATATACAATCCGTATACGGGTTCTCTTTACATATGGTATGCTTGGAATTCAAGATTACAACAGAAAAAATTATGCTCAGTTTCGACAAACTGTAAAAATAAGTAGTTATTTGGGTGATGACAATATCGATTGGTAATTTAAGCCTTTGCTGCGGCGTTGTTCCTCTGTCGCACTTCATCATTGCCATTGGATTGGTTCATCCTACAATATGGAAGAACATAGATAGCTATCACATTTTTTTATTATTTATCCTGTTGACATTGTGGCTAAGAGAGGATCTTTCACAATTGAGGACTTGCATCATTTGCTAACAGATACTTTCCGCAGCCCTTTCTGACAAAAGAACTTTGCTGCCAAATACAATAAACTGCCTTTCACACTGTTTATACTGCCGGCACAAAGTTGGCAAAGAAGCCTTGTCACATCAATGAGTTCATTGGTCACATGACTGAAAAAAAAGTGGCATTAGGACATGGCTAGTATTAAAAGCATCTTCAGTTTTTGAGAAATTGCATGAATTCATTGATTGTGGATCAAAGTGAATACTTGAAAGTTTAAGAAGAATAGATATTACTGATGAACTCTTTTAGATATTTGAGCTTATCTATTGAAACCCCTAACTGATTTGTTCACAGATGTGATCATTGTTATAACAGAAGCAACATTGTGGAAAACATTCCAAGATAGATGGTTGATAATATATTTACCTTATTTGAAGCCTGATTACTGATTTAAGAAGGGTTTAAACTATTAGGACCTACCATTGATATGAATTAAATATTATATATATAAAAAGAAAAATTTAATAATAAATAATATATATCCGTAGGACCTACAGATTGTGTTTGACCGCATCAACCTCTTCCTCCTCCTCCATTCTGCGATTTCTCCTCTTCTCAAAGATGAAGATGATACTACACAAGATGGCTACTTCAGCACAGATACCCAAGAACGGCCATACAGCTGCAAGCTTATCTAAAACCAACACCACAAATGATAAGTAAATTTGTGAAACATTACACGCACAACTCATATAGTTTCCAAGTTATTGTGACTACATTAAAATGAAAGGTCTGCTCAGTTGAATCAAATTGTAGAACACAAGTAACCTTGATTGGAATGACATTATTTGGAAATCCTAAAAGATGAAGATAATACATGTAATCCCAGTATTTTTGAATGGTGGTGTATTATTCACTTGTATAAAATCTCAGATTAATAGTGACAATCTGGATCACACTAGTCTAAGGAATTCAATGACGGTTACAGCAGGGAGAAATAGCCCTAGTGTAGTGTATATTCTTACCTTTCACTTTGAGGGAAGCCTGTTGAGAGTCCATGCCGAGTGGGTTTGAGGCCTCACACATGTAGTCTCCCCTGTCAGTTTTGATCGACAGTACTGTTATCACCAGTTTGGCACCTGGCACTCCATCAGAGTTCTCTGTGGCATTGACCCTCGCATCGTAAACAACCTTGACAAACTCCTCTGTAAAAGGTTATAAAGAAGAAATGTTAAAATCCCGGTTGTTAAATGAAAATATTGCCAAAGTGAAAGGTTGTCCCCAAACGGCCATCTTAGTTGAACGCAGCTATGTTACGCGGCTACTTAAAGTGACAGTCCTACTAGGTCATGTTTGGTATGGTTGGTAAGATCTCAGGCTGAAAAGTCAGTAGGGCATATGAAAGGAAACAGCCTGTGAACCTAGGTGCAGTAAAACTGCTGCAAAGTCTGAAAATTGGGATCGTAGTGATTTATTGTCTCCCCCTGACCACTATGATCCACTATGATCCTTGCTAAAATATTTTTAAAAAAAACTAAAATGCTATTTTCCACAATTTTCATCTTTTTATTATTTTTATTTGCCCTATGAACTCACAATATTCAAGTTACTGGGGTAATATATCAACTTTTCTAATGGGACTGTCACTTTAAACAAAAAAGTAGCTGCGTGACAAGTCTAAGTTGAACGAGTTTCAAATTTGGTTGGTTGGGTGTCTGGTTGATGGTATCATGACCTCCGTCTCTTTTGTACCTGTTAGAGAATTTCCTTTTTGACTCTTATCCAAGTGGGAAGACCATAAATAAGAGTAGAAAAATTGCCAGTCATTCAAAAAATGATTAGCCACATGGGATACCTACGCGTTGCAGTAACCTTGTCTGCTGGACATCTAAAGACGGTTTCATGGTGATGACTTGCAAAATAATATTATCCTAATTTCTGAGCATGACAAGGTCTCTCTTCAAATTTTATTCTTAACTTTGAAATTGAATACTATCATGTTTAAAGTTTGTATGAGAAAGAACCTATTTATACGACTTATTGCATTTTTCTGTATTGTCAGATCTAATTTATACATTTAATTGTATCTTGATCGACAATTAAAGTTATCACAAAGAAGACCTCACCTGAACCCTCGAGTTTTTTGGACCATGTGATCTCAGGAGTCGGGCTACCAGTGACATTACACTCTATAACGGCTGTCTCATCCTCCACCTTGCTTCTTAGCTTCTCAAACTCCTGCACTTTGGGTTTAGCTGTAATATTATATCAACAATTATTTAAACAAATTATTTAAAAAGTATTTCAATTGAAATATCCATTCTGCACTTCTTATAATTGATCAAGTTTAAATTTGGCTCAGTATAAGTATTAAGTTTTTGAAAGCTGGAGAATTCTTCAAGTTTAAATGTCATAAATGCGATGATTTGGAATAGGGTTGCCAAATATCATTCTGTGTATATTTTAACATCAAGGTCAGGATATATATCACAGAGTAAGGATATATCCTTACTTTGTGATAAAATCTTATCTAATTTTAGACTTTTAAAATGCTGCATCATGCATACCACAGACTGGTAATTATAAAATTTATGGGTATTTTTAAGGCTTGACACCAGTCAGATCTTTGTGGTTTTATTGCTCTGTGACTTGTTGATAGACCACAAAGTCTTCACGATTACCAAATCAAATAAATAAAGTGGATGGTCAGGTGGTGTTGCATCAGAAGAATAACATCACAGAGTTAGGACTGTGATAACATCATAAAATTGCCAAGCTATAGAACAACATCCTCACTGGCCATTGTAGTCATGGGCACCACATTGGGTAGCTGGATTCAGCGCAAAATTTATTATCATAGCAAACCGGTATATCCTTCGGCCACCTAACTGTTCCCACGGAAACCACCGCAAGTTGTGACAGCAAATAACCTTCAGACAAAATAGCAGGATATGGTGCTAAGAATAGTACGTCCAGAATAACAATTTAGGCATGTTATAACCGCTATTGAACAAACCAATTCTATTTCTAGTAAGAAATTTCACCAAATCTTATGAGAAAATGACAGGGTTACTTAGTCAATCCTAAGTGCCCGAAATGAATAGTACAGCCAATCCAAGCCCATATACCAATCCAAGCGTCTCAAATATTTGACTGAACTAGGTTCAGCAAACTCATAAAACATTATGTATGAAGCCAACAAAGAGTGACATCTCTGAAGCTCATCATAATCTTTTATCATAGTTTGCATTTCACAAAAAAATCACAGCGTAATGTTTGCTGTGATGTCACACTGTCCCAAAATAGCCACTGTCTATACCCTTACTGTGTGTAAAAGTTTCAGGACTCCTGATGTCACGATTTCATATGATTTCATAAACCTTTTCTACTGCAACTTATTATTTCATCATAAGGTCAGAAAGCAGGACTGAAGCTCAACATAGCAGATGTTGTCCTAAAATTATGACAGATAAATAGCCATCTTCAACACCTCTCTGTAAACGCTTGCTTGAGACAAATACCAATCTGGCAGTGCCATCCATTTCATTTGTATCATTCTCAAATTTTAACTGTCACGAACCCATCTGGAAGGCCATTTGGTAACTGTTGGTCGACAAATACCCATCTGGAGGGGCTTGGAGCAGTAATACGAGCTGAAACAATCCCATCCGGATGGGATTGTAACAGCATATAGTCCTGCTCCTTCCCAACTGTATGGGTACTGACTACTGAGTGTCTACAACCCATCCTCGTCTGTCAACTTCGTGTCCGGATACAGTTTATGCAACCGGTTGTCTATTAGCGGTTGTCTGAGTGCCAACCAGATGCCTATTTGGCATTGGCAACGACCAGATGGGTTTTCCAAATAGGCATCAGGATGAGTTCTTAGCGCAGCAGTTGACTGATGAAAAATCATGTCACTTACTGTCAAGTCTGAGTACTCTGCTAAATTCTCTCTCCATTCCGACCATAGTGACTAAGCAATGGTACTGGCCTTCATCATTAGCCTCTAAAATATGTGAACAAAATGTCATCAGCCTTCATGATAACAAACCAGTATCAAAGTCCTGGAATTCATCACAGCCTAAGGATTTATATATATACTCTCTGAATACATCCTAGTCAAATTAATAAATAAATCACTCAGAGTATATAATGTATTGATTGTTAAACCAGTTCTAGAACTGGATGACAAGAAAAGTTTCGAAATGTTGCCTGATGGGTTTTCTGCTGCAAGGATTGAAAGTTATTGTGTTGGATTACAAGCTAGTAGAGGCTTGAACTAGTTAAGAATACGTTTTTGAAGGTGAGGATTTAGCATTGCAGTTTAGGGCCAAGGGCAGCACAACTAGTCAAAATGGCCAAGAGCCCAATATAATATTGTATGTGGCTGTGGAATAAACATTTTGCCCGGTCGAAATGTAGCTTGAGGGTCACACTGTGGGCCCATGTAGTGGGACATCAAGACTATCATACCCAACAGTTCAACTAAAACAGATGACAACCAGTCTCAGAGCAGAGAACTTGGCATGTATGTAAGCAAAGATAAATACTCGGTCATTGATGTCACTACGTATGGGGCAAAAAATCACAGAGACACACCTTTCACATGCTGGTTATACAATTGAACACTCTCACAAAATACAATGTCATCGGCTGATGAAAAGTGTCAATGGCGGTCCTTGACAAAGAAATTAGAGTACTCAGTGCATCTTTTCATAGTTCAAGACGTATTTTTGGCAACGTTAGATGATCGGAGATGATTACCCATCACTGCTATTGTATAGACGTGCTGCTTTGAAAGATGATTTCACTTACTCAAATACTGAAAGGTTTAAATCCTTAATTCAACACACATGCACAATTTTGTTTTTACATGGTTTTAATCTGCTAGGTTAGCATAAGATGGGACCATGCTATGGACTCTGCCATGTTTTTCACTAGCCTTGAGGCATCAAAAATTTGTCTAAAATAAACCATTGATCGGTTGACATTTTGATATGAATGCGGAATTTCATAAGCCGATATACATAAATTTATTTTTCAAACACATGACGGTTGAGCAGCTACGCGCACAAGAGGGTGGCAACCAGATGTTTTTCACAGTGATTTCTTATACTTCAACCATCACAACGCGAACATAAGACCCTCAAAAGGTCAACCCATTTTATATGGATCATTTCAAAAACGCGTCCCCATTCCCCAACAAGCTGGCATCAACCATCAGCTTAAAACAAACTTCAGGATGGCATCAACCATGAATTTCAAACAAACTTCAGTCTGGCAATTTAAAACAAACTTACCAGGTTTGTTAATTTTAATGGTAGAGGAGTGGGAATCGTTTGCTTTTGTGATCATGTATTTCTCAGTGTTGTTCAGCACTTGGTCTTTTCTCTTCCACACAATGGTGCTGACTTCGATGTCAGCGTTGTTGACGTTACAGGTCAGCTCAGTACTGCTGACATTCACCACAAGAGGGATACTCTCACCAGACACTGTGTCAAAAAGAAGTGGACAAGAACGTAAGTCAACCAAAATTCATTAGCAGAATAATGAGTAGAGCCCGTGCCAAAGGGGGGGGGGGGCATATAGCAATCATTATGACAATGCAAAAAACTTTTAAATTAAAATCAAATGAAAGCAAAAAGATTCCTTACACAGTGATAAAGCATGTCACTATTGGACTTATAATGTGACATGAGCGTTTAAAATTGACGAGCTTATTTAATTATGCTGCTGTGTCAAACCGAATTTGACAAGGTCTCAGAAAATCTAAATCTCAATGTGACAGGCATATCCTTGATAGCAAGATCACCATTCTAACAGTTTTCAAAATTCAATAACATATACAATCTAGTTTTACTAAAAATACCACCTATTTCTTTAGTGACACAGGACTATTATGTATGTGACCAACTTCTCACCTAAGCTTGATGGTGTTTTATTCGCCATTAAACTCAACTCAAATGTCTTCGCAGAAAGAAAATTTGTTAGTTTTCCATGTTAATATTTCAGACCTCAGCTGGTTGAGCTTGCATTGAGCCCATGAAAAAATAAACATCAGCTAGATGTGCACAAAGATATACATTTCTCAAACTCTAGATAGAATTTGTTTAGTCTTACGCGAGACGATAATGACAGAGAAGTTGCTTATAGCAGTGTTCGTATCGTCCTCGTAACAGACATACCGCCCGGCGTCGGCAGATGTAAGATTTGATTTGGTCAGTGTTGAATGATGATTGGCACCCTCACTGCCAGTTTTAACTCCATCGACTAAATCCTTGACATCATCCTTAGCCCACTTGATTTGCGCGTTAGCCTCGCATTT
Organism: Membranipora membranacea; assembly: GCA_914767715.1. NCBI lineage: Eukaryota > Metazoa > Bryozoa > Gymnolaemata > Cheilostomatida > Membraniporidae > Membranipora > Membranipora membranacea. Next base: position 17,804,986 of record OU612068.1, read on the forward strand.
CAGTTCTAAATCTTCGCCATTTTGCTTCACCTTCTGTGTGTCTACAGTGGAGAACATAGACATTCACGGCTGACACATAGCCCTAGCCTGCTCTAGCCCAGGCTGCTGGGGATGGGCTAACATAGCCCATTACAACAACCAGAACAGTAGCCAGGTACCAGACTATTTCATTATTTCATTCAATATGGAGCCACACATACAGCCGTTCATTCAGTATAGCCTTACAATGAGATCAAGAACCTAGTAGCCCTAAAATGTAATATATCTCTACGTCATACCAGGCTTGTGGCATCATATGTATGTTTTTTTATTTAGAGGCGTATTATGTATTTGTTGTAATCCATAAAGATGAGAGAACAAGGTAAAATATTGTGGGTTCTACAGAAAAGAAGCAAATACAGTAAGCAGCATTACTCAAGTTTGGTCTAAACCAAGGAGTCAAAACTTGTATAAATAAACCAGTCTCAGTCTGTAGCTAGTGTAGATATATATTGACCTCTGCAGCAACATCAACACAACATGGGTATCTGGCAATGTCTGACCAGGGAGAATGGCATTCTCCCTGGTCAGACTGGCTTTTATATCATTTAATAAGCAAAAAACACCATGGGTGGTCAGTCTCATCTCTAACTCCTTGGTCTAACAGCATTGCCAGATAGATACCCAGACTTTAAAGTTGAGTACACTACTGTTGATGCAATGCATATTTACCTGCACAGACAGCAGCTATGATGATTGCAGCTAACAACAGTCTCATGATGATGGTCTTAGATATGGAGAATATATGTTTTCTACTGCAGAGAAGATCCCTATTCCAGTTCACCTGCAATCACTTGTCTGACAACCAGCTGACTAACTATATTCATCAATACATGCCTATCTATGGGATTGTTTACACTGACCTATTGACCTCTCCCAGAGTCAAACTTCTGCATAGATTCAATTCAATAATGATTTAGACAAATATTACCAAATTGCTTTTCAATGGCCAGATAAAATATTCTAAATTGCACTGACAGTTTTTATTCAGGCAACATTTATATTTGTATATGCGAAATAACTTAGTTAATTTTGAAACTTCACATACATTTGTAAAATAATAATTTCAACTTTGATGGTTGACTGTCATTTCCGGTAGAGTTAAACTTCAGCTCTATCCCAGGCTTTATCAACCTCAGACTGTAGGAAAATAGACACCAAGGAAAATGGGGGACGGAGATGAAGTAGTTGAAGCACTACAAAAGGAGGCAGAGGCTCTAAAGTCTAAACTCTTGCTTGAAAGATCCAAAGTAACAGACAAAAGTTGTGAGTTCTAAGTCAAGGAAGGGAAACACACTCAACTACATTTTATGCACTCAAGTCATAGATAGATAGGCATAGGTCAGGAGTTACAAGCATGTCCAGTGGTTGATACTGGACATGCTTGTAACTCCAGATGCCTATGACTCAAGTCAATCATATCATCACGATAATCAACTAAATCAAGTAGTTCTGAATCTGAGTTCCCTCTGTTCATGCTTATAATTATTATAATTATTATGCTAAAGCTTCTCTCTAGCTTTCTGTTTTCTTTTCCCAGAAATGCACGTGTAGGTCCTTTTATTTGCATATAGTCCAAAGAGCCTGGTAGAGGTTTAGAATAGTTGGTATATATAGTAGTAGGGAGACCCAAACTCCCTGGTAAGGTTATTATAAGTTACACTCTTTCTTGGTTTGGATATTAGTGTCACAGAAGATAAAAGGCCTAAATTGATGTATATAGAAACAGCTTGGATGTTTCTTCTCCGGCTTCAAATTTTGTTCAAGCTCCTGAAAACGTCATTATACGGTACAATTTATAAAGTAAAGTAAAACCTGGCTGACCACGCAGAGCTTCAATTATATCAGAGCTTCAATTATATTATTACCATAATATAATCTCAATGCTTTTGAATATGTAGCTCGGGTGTTAGCATTCAAGCATTGAATAAGACAGGTATTATAATGTCAATATCATGTATCATTACTTAGGGCTAGCTCGCAATAAAATCAGGGGCAGAGAAGCTAAGGTAGTAAATGTTTGCGTTACTCAAAAAACTTCCCAATCTAGCATATCTAAACTTGTTATATCAGGCTACCAATAATTTTGCCATGTCTTTATTTTTAATTTTGTAGTGAACGACGTAACAGCAAAGGTTGAAGGCATACAGAATTTCTCTGCTAAAGCTCGGAGGATTCTGAAAGGACACCAGGGGAAGGTGCTATGTATGGACTGGTGCTCTGATAAACGTCATCTTGTCAGCTCATCTCAGGTTGGGTTTACTTACTGACTTGGTACTTTCCGACTTGATCATTGCTTCATAGGGTTGAAGACTTTGGTATTGTGGCACGTTAAGTCCGTGTTTCAGTCCGAGTTCAGGATACCGAGCATACCAGGGAAGGGTGTGGGGTGGTTAGCCGGGGGGACAGAGAAGACGGTCCTCGGGGTCTAGGTTATTCCATGCTTTACTGGTACACACACAGGTTGACATGTGAGCTTTGGTCTTGTGATGCTCCAGAATATAGAAAACAAGGACATAATCCTTAAAATGACCAAGGAGTAACAATCCTTGTAGGGATAACAATTAAAGATTGGCTCAGATATTTTTTTGTTCGAATGCTGTTTGTTGAATTGGTAGGCTTGACTGTTCAGGTATTTACAATATTCTGATAATGTCTAAATTATATATATAATATCCGTGAATCATTTCCTATTTTTTGTTGTTATCCTTCCATTGCCATGTTATGGATATTTATGGAGAGTCTTGTCTGCCAAAAAGGGACATGACACACATAAATCTTTTTCACACCTGCGGTATTTCCTCGCCCGTACAGGGCGAGAAATCCTTAATTAATTTTAAAACGTTTGAAATCTTTCACGTGGTTACAGGACTGATATACTGTGCCCCATGTTTCTAATGAAAATTTTCTTCCTAAATATATAGCCATTCTATGGTGATTGTGACAGTCATCTTTGTTCATCTGCTGCGTTACTTAATATTTCGGCCTTATAACAGCTTTGTTTTTCCATTACAGGATGGTAAAATGATTATTTGGGATGGTTACACCAACAATAAGGTTTGTTTCCAATGCAAAGTGTATCAGTATGAACAATTAACATCTTAATCTGTTCCAGTTTAAGTGCTGTAACCCTCAACAAGGAACTTGGGACCACAATACATTTTCAATGACTCAAAATCACTGTTCAATCATTGCCTTGAAGTTATTACTGATTGGAGTCTTGTTTTATAAAAAGAAGCATTTGAACACTATTCTTACTAACTTGTTCTGATTTTCATCTTCATCGACACTAAAGTCTTCTGTACTTTTGAAAGGTCTTATCAAGCTTAATTGTGTTGGCCATGATGTTAAAGTTAGAACAACCTCAAGTCATCCTCACAATTCTCAACTGTTAATAAGATTGTTTCATTGCTTTTTAGGAGCATGCTGTTTCTATGGCTACGACGTGGGTGATGGCATGTTCTTATGGCCCTTCTGGTTCAGTGGTGGCTTGTGGGTAAGACACATAAGATTTGTCAGATTTACCACTGTATCAGATGATGATACAGTGGTTTGGCACAGTACCCTTGGCAAGCAGCACATCTGTTTGTCATCATGATATCACTCTCTTTGAATCGATGCCCTGTATTATCTATACTACGGTATTTTTCCTAATACGCGTATCAGAAAATAGAAGAAGTTGTATTGCTGCATGATTTACCACTTAGATAAAGAGTTGTTTTATCTCAAAATCTTCCAGCACCGATAGCATTGTTATTGCTATCCCAGCCATATGATCATGTAATAGTCAGGAATGGGTGAATAAAGTTAAATAAGCATCTATTGCTCACACCAATATATGAGTATTATGCTTATATTTTGGTGTGAGCCTCCTTACAAGAAAAGAAAACCTCAAATTGAGGGTTTTTTATTGTAAAAGTCTGGTCTTGGTTGTTTCTGCAGAGGTTTAGACAATAAGTGTACACTTTACCCAGTCAGTATAGATGAGCAGAACCCTGCTGCGAAGAAGAGAGTGATCGCCACGCATACCAGCTATGTATCCTGCTGTAAATTCTTCAACTCAGATAATCAGGTATAAACAGTTCATCAGCAACTTTTCACTGCTTGCTTCAGAACAATGGCTTGATCATTGATGTTGATAATTTTAATTTGCGTCCCCTCTTTTGGCATGTTGAGAGAGAGCAACTCATAATGCAGGGAGAGCAAATGTTTCTGTAGGAAATATTTATGAAATTGATTGCAATCTCAACCATTCCAGTGAGAAGGTGTCTTTTCAGAACCTTGTGGTTATTTTATTCCAGTTGAGCTTGATTCTCAACAATTGAGGCTCAAAAATGATAACAGGATATCTACCTATCTGTATTCGAGTTTGGCAGACCCTTTCATAGAAATTTTTCAGAAGCTAACTGTCAGAAAACTCAATCAAGTTCGGTTTTACAATATATGTAAGAACCGAACTTGATTGAGTTTGTATTATATATGCTTCCTCAGAAGAGGTTCTAATTGTTAGAAATAATTAATAATTAGAAATGGTCAATCAAGTTTTAATTATGTATTGCGTAGAAAAATCGGAAGCTTCTTTGGTAATATTTTATTGTCAATGAAGTTTTGATTCTGTGATATTTAAAAAAAGCTGATACTTCTATGATAATCAGCCCTGTGATTCACACGATTTAAGTCGTACCATACGATTTTGTAAATGTGGGGGTGCGGCTTTAACATTCCTAAACAGTGATTTATGTGTCTGTGTCTGACAGTAATATAGTTTATGTGAATGAGATTAGGAGTTGTGTGGTCATTCTATTTTTGTGTGATTTACTGCATTGCTTCATTTGTACTCCAAGGACATGGACATATTTCCTTTTGCTCATCACTACCTACATAACCTATGTTTGAATGCTGTTACATGCTAGGTTTATGGGAATAAATAACACATTTGGTCAATGCTCCACAATTCTGGGAGAGGGTTGGTAAAAAATTAATTAATTTACGGTCAGTGTCAAGACTTTTTGCTGTTGAAAATATTAATAAGACTTTTTGAAATTGGTAGTAAGACCAGATCTTTTTTTGCAATCACAGGCCTGATAATATGTTATTATGATTATGATTATGATTGTAGATATTAACAGGAAGTGGCGACAGTACCTGTGCATTATGGGACGTGGAGAGCGGTACTATGTTACAGAGCTTTCATGGGCATCTAGGGGATGTAATGAGTGTTGATATATCACCAACAGAATGTTACAATACATTTGTATCAGGGGTAAGATCAATTGATCATTCATGTGAAAAATCAGCGACAATTGATATTTACTATGGAAGATGAATAAGAATTATGAATTCCCTTGTCAATTTATTGTCTCCTCATTGATTCCATGTAACGTAGATGACCTTGCCACTGTATGATGCCAAGATTGTTTTGTGATGATTTTAAGGAATGAATGGTGCAGCATTTGAGATAACTGCTCAATGTAAAAAAATTATGTCATTATTTTCAGGTTATGTCAGGTCAGGTATTTTTATGGTTGGGTCATACATTTTTTTGTCATCAACCAAATTCATACATTGGTTCATGTAGATAATCTGCTCACCAATTTCATATCATACCCCAAGGCAACCATCAAATATGGCGCTAAAGTCATATATATATATATATTTATATCAATTCCATATGAAGTAGCTAGATAATTTTCATCCTACAAATTTTTCAGAGCTGTGATGGCATGGCGATGATATGGGATGTAAGAAATGGACAGTGTGTACAAGCATTTGACGGTCATGAGTCAGATATAAACACAGTCAAGTTTCATCCATGCGGTGAGACATTTGCGACGGGTTCTGATGACGCAACTCTTAGAATGTTTGACCTGAGAGCAGACCGAGAAATCAGCTGTTTTAAGAGACAGAGTATTATATTCGGATGTAACGCTGTTGATTTTTCTTTGAGTGGTGAGTTTTCATAATATAATGTTTTATAAATATATTTAAAAGAGAGATTTAGTTTTCTACAACATGTTCTAATAATTTTGGAATGGGTCCTGGGACAGGCTTGAGAAAAAAATATTTATTTTTCGTCCTAAAAAAACATCAGCTAATACCTGTGGCCACTGATATATATTCATATCATATCAATGCCTGTGGCTGTTTTGATAATTTCCCCTGAAGTGAATTCCTATGCAAGGACAGGATTGTCAAAACTGGCTATTCTTCCCCAAAAGATCAGTTTAATGTATGATCAATGTATGTTCCATCGACAAAACACCCATGTATATGGTATGTTCGACATTTGTTCAATGATCTACATTGGGCTGTCGAATGTTTTACAGGACGATTACTGTTTGGAGGTTACAATGACTACACAGTTAATGTATGGGATGTGCTGAAGGTACAGAGAGTGAATATCATGTACGCTCATGAGAATAGAGTGAGCTGTCTAAAGATGTCACCTGACGGTACAGGGTTCTGTACAGGAAGCTGGGACTTTACCCTCAAGGTGAGCTTCTTGACCTGATACTGATTGGGCTATGTTGTAACTAGTTCACATTTTCATCTTTTCGGAATGTTTTGTTTCCCCTTTTGTTTTGGTTAAAATAACCGAAAAAAAGCGTGGCAATCTAGTATGACAAGGGGACCAGGGGACTTTCAATCTATCACTCGGTATTTCTAGAGACAAATTTGTTCCCAAATTGCTCACTCAGAATGCATATAGTTCAATCAATGAGTGAGCGATTTGTGAGGGAGACCCTAGCTAGCAGATCTAGCGCACTCACTGTGGAGCAATCTGATTGTGATTTTGGCTGTTTTAACTGAAATACCCCCTGATACTGATTTGGGTTGTGTCGTAAATATTTTACATTTTTGTCTCTTCCAATTGCTTCGCTTTCCTTTGTTTTTTTCTTTTGTTCAAACAAATCATAAAAGGCGTGTCAATTATAGTGTGACAAGAGAAACAACTCCCAGCTTCAAGTCATATGTTTGATTACTCTATTGAATTATCGGTGTTCTTGGATCTGTATCGTCTGTAACACTATGCAGTATTTCAAAATCAGAATAATGTGGCAATTTTATGAAGATTTTAGCTAATTGTAATCTCACTTGTTTCAGATCTGGGCTTAGAAGAGGGATAGTTATATTGGAAGAAACCTGATCTGATTTTGCAGCTCCTCGAATCTCCAGTAAGAGTAGTTAGTCTCAACTAGAATAAGTAATATGAGATGAACACCAAATCAATACTCAACCTTTTGGAATTTGAATGAGTAATGAGATTATCAAGGCAAAGACATCATTCATCATCTTGGTGCGCTATTTTTCAATTTGCTCAAATGAAAATGAGCAGATTATTCTTACAATGAGAACACAATATTTTTGTTTTAAATTTTTTCCATCGCGGTCAGATCAATGTACACTAATTCATCCAATGGTACTTACTTGTCTTAGGCATGATTTTTTATCTAGTAATTCAATGAAATTGGTCATTATTGTTATTGCTTAGGTCTCCTTGTTTGTTTATAACTATTTTTTAGTTAAATGCTCTTTTTATCACAGCTGTATATCCAAAAAATCTTCTGTCATTCAGCAATAAAATAGAATTGCAGAGATCTGATTTTGGTTGAAAACTTAGGTCCAAGACATCATCTGGCAATCAACGCATATTTGTGAGAATTGACGGTAAATGTTGTTTATTTTTATAGCAAAGCTCTTTATTGGATTGTAATTTTTTATATTATTGTATTTTTACATTCCTCTTCTAGTCCACAGATGGTACTACCACAAGAAACATAGAATTATATGTAGCTTTATTTTATGGTTGTTGTTGAAAGGTGACCATTTTTCAACATTGCCCTTTTTATGTGGTTTGAATGTTATTCTATATTAAATTATGTACACACACGAAAATCTCTTCTACACTAATATCTGTGGGACCTCTCTTTTCTCTACAGTTTAACATTTTAGACTAAGGTTCTGCTCCACCAGGGTTTCCTCACTAACTGCATCTCAATGTTCGCTGAAAGTATCCTGTATGTGACTGCTATTTCAAACTATCATAAAGCATAATTTGCAGTACTTAAAACATTGGCGCCATCAAAGCCGATGGTATTATTGCAATAGTCAGGTATTGAGGGGCCTGGCTACTGGTTACAAAATTTGAACTAACTTGTTCCAACTGTTCCAACCTATTGCAACTCATTTTCAGGAAAAAAATCATGTTTTGTATGGTTGCTTGCATATACCGCATTTATTTGCTCAACTCACACTTTTGACAGAAAAATTAAGGTACATGTCGTCATTAATATTACGAACATGTGAGGTAGTAAATAGTCATCTTCACACAATTAATTCTTGACACAACTCTTCCATAAAAAATGTGGAAAATAATTGACATTGTAAGAAAAAAAGACATTTTTTGCATTAAAAATTGCAGTGCTCAACTAGCAGTAAAATTACTCTCTGGCTCTGGGCATACATCGCTTCAGAGTCGAGCTGTGAGCATTTTAAAAAGTTATTTGAGACCTCTGACTAAATGACTAGAATGTGCAAACGACTTACACCAGTGCTTTAGTCACATGATTACCTGCCTGACATTATTGTGTCAACACCTGAAAATTCATTTCACTATCAAAACAAGACTTATATACTTACCTGGCATTGGCCATGGCATATCGCAAGGGACATAATAATATTTACAAATAGACAGTCAGAAGCTTGGACATGGTCATTGAGTGATTTTCGAGTGACTTTCTAGGGGAGGCTTATGGAGCGTAAATTCAGGTTAGTCACTAAAGTTAAAATTAATCGGAAAGAAAATAATTTGGACATTCAGTCCACGGAGGGTGGGATAGTCTCAGTCAATACAGTCCGTTTTGTCAGTCAGTAAGAGTTGTCTACTAAATTTATTGGGGCACACAACTTTGAACCAACTCATTTAGATTGCAATCAACATACTATTTTATTAACATTTTGACTTATCGCGGATTGCTTTGCTTCTAAAATTGGAGAACCTGAAATAACTTAGGGATGTTTTATTTGTTTTGTTATTTTTTATTAACCGAACAGATGGTAGGGAAGACCATGCCATGTTGGGCCTTCAAAGGCCAAAGCCGTGTATACTCTATTTCACAGAGAACTATATCCAAGTGGAGATGAGCATAATAAAACCACTGTCACCTAGTACAAGGCTGGGAACTACTTTTTATTTTTTGATAATATTACTTTGAACTGAATCTGACCGATCAACATTATTACATTGTAGGTTAGACCATGTAAGCCTTTATGGGACAGCACACCTCAAATGCAAAACTGCTTAAAAAAAGCCTGACTGGAATGTCACACCAGACACAGTTGCAATGAGCATGATAAGACCACCGCCACCTAGTAAAAGGCTGCGAATTACTCAGCTAATTCTCCCCCCCCCCCTAAGACCATAAATAATTATTACAAAATTAACTTTGTTAAAAAAACGTCACCAAATTCAAACTGCACCACTATCTCATACAGATAACAACACTATGTATTTTAAAAGTATGCTTATTATTTATTTATTTATTATGTAATTGTTAAGTGATGGCTGTTACTGTTACCATAATACCAAAAGAAAATTACACACAAGATCATTCTAAATCAAACAAAATAATTAAAAAATTAATCTCCTCACAATTTTACTTTGAACTGAATCTGACCTATCAACATATTACATTGTAGGTTAGACCTTGTTAGCCTTTATGGGACAGCACACCTCAAATGCAAAACTGCTTAAAAAGTCTGACTGGAATGTTTAACCAGACACGGTCGCAATGAGCATGATAAGACCATTGCCACCTAGTTCAAGGCTGCGAACAACTCAACTAATTCTATATCCACCCCTTATTTACTCATGTTAATTAATACTAAGACTATCATAACGGTTGCAGTTTGTAGCATGGATTTCATTATTGAACTGGTTGACAAAAGAGGTACTAAAATACTAGACACTTATGCTGACTAGAACATGTTGTTCCCTCTATGGTGGCGGAGAAATATTGCGCCTCGATACCAAATATTATTTGCAATAACCCTCCGCCTCCACAGAGGGAGCAAACTGGTTCTAAATGCTCACACCGTATTACAAAATCAGGTGTTTAAGTTATCGCCATCAATTTTTAACATTGAAAGTTTACAGACAAAAAGATGAGTACTTGGAGCAAATAGTGATTTCTATTGATAAACAATACATCTTGGGGCCATCTGGGATGGTTGATGAGGGATTGGGTCTTACAGAGGGATAGCGTAATCACCATCATCATCTATCATTCTATAAGCCATTGACCTAAATAATAGATGGCCATGGCCATACCTGTACACCACTGCACTAGAACACCAAATTATATCACAAAGTTGCGCTGACCTTTACAAAGTATCAACTCCATATTTCTCAGACAGATGGGGACAGATTTGACTGGTTTTCAAGACGAGACATATTTTCTCAAAATACCATTACATTTGCCCAATCTGAAATTAGCAACCAAATTCGACGATCTACCTGCAACATTACCAAGCACCACCACAACTCTTTTGAAATGGCACCAGTGCAAGTAGATTAATATCCATTGTGAAGAGATCTCACTTTATCACTGAGTTTAGGTGATTGTGATTTTTTATGTTTATTGGTCGCAGCAGATAGATATACTTTGATGGGTCTTTATTGATATCATTTGATCAATTAGCATATTTGGCATATAAAATAAAATGCTGGCTGAGTGATAGCAGCCTGAAACAGTACAGCCAATAATATATGGCTAACATCAGCCAAGTGTTTGTTAAATTTATGCTATAATTGAAACCCCATTTAGTGAGTGGCTTAGCTTTAGCTGACTTTTAGCCGCGAAATCAAGGCTGAAAGCCAGCTAAATCTGTAATTGAAGCCACCCTCTGGTGTCCTGCATGCCAAGGTTCTCCGAACAGACAAGGACTGCTCATTTGCTAATTGAAACCCGAATGAGAGTGGCTGTGCTTTTAGCTGACTTTCAGCAGTGAATGCACGGCTAAAAGTCAGCTAAATCTGTAATCTAACCACCCCCTATCCTGGTGTCCTGCATGCAAAGGTTCTCCTAACAGGCAAGGACAAATCATTTGCAGCGGTCGCTTGTAACTTTTCCCCCTCTCCTTGAAACTATGATGCCACAGGTTGAAGCGTCGGATTCACAATCGGCCGAGGAGCAGTAATTGAGGTCGTAGTAATTGAGGTCGTAGTAATTGGATCGTAGTAACTGGGTTGTATTAACATTTGCAGCGGTGACTTTTTTTCCCTTTCCGTGAAATCATGATGCCACAGGTTGAAGCGTCCAGGTTCACATTCAGCCGAGGAGCAGCAATTGAGCTCGTAGTAATTGGGTCGTAGTAACTGGGTCCCTGGTCTCCTGCTTCTGGCTTTTAATAACTAAACTAGGTAAATAAAATAAATCAGCACTCATGCTGCATTGTTGTGACGCCACTCGTGTGCGCTGAGCAAACCAGTGTTGTGGTATGTTTTCCAACCTTGCTGTCTGCTTTAGCCCATCTAAGGGAACGGGTTCTCTCTGCGCAGCTGGGACAGGTTTCAATTAGGATTTAGCAAACATATAGCTGATTTTAGCCAGATTTAGCAGCCACTTATCGATGTCCAAATTAGCCCCTGCTGTAACTCAGCCAAGTAAATCAACATTCATTGTGGAGAAATCACACACTATCACTGAGCACAAAGGAGTTTATGTGTATGTGACTTTTATGTCTATCGGTCACAGCAGTTTGATAAAAGATTATAAATACATCATTGGTTTGATTTCATTTTGATAGGTCAGTTATTTATATTGTTAATCAATTAGTATATATTACACATGAGTGTGTGATGGCCGCTTTATAGAGAACAGTCAAGATATGGTTAAAAATCAGCTAAGTCCATGCCAAATTTATGCTAATTGAAACCCGAATAAGGGAGTGGCTGTGCTTTTAGCTGACTTTCCGCAGCGAATGCAAGGTGAAAAGTCAGCTAAATCTGTAATTTAACCACCCCTCCTGGCGTCCTGCATGCAAAGGTACTCAGAACAGGCACTGACAGCTTATTTGCAGCGGTGGCTTATAACTTTTTCCCCTCTCCTTGAAACTATGATGCCACAAGTTGAAGCGTCGGATTCGCAATCAGCTGAGGAGCAGTAATTGAGGTCGTAGTAATTGAGGTCATAGTAATTGGGTCGTAGTAATTGGGTCGTAGTAACTGGGTCCCTGCTCTCCTGCTAATGGCTTTCAAGGACTAAACTAGGTGAATAAAATAAATCAGCACTCGTGCTGCATTGTTGTGACGCCACTTGTGTGCGCTGAGCAATCAACGCTGTGTTGTGAGATGTTTTCCACCGTTGCTGTCTGCTTTGGTCAATCTAAGGGAATGGCAGCCGCTTATCAATGTTCCAATTGACCCCTGCTGTAACTCAGCCAAGTACATCGATGTTCATTGTGGAGAAATCTCACACTATCACTGAACAGGACAGGAAGAAGTTTATTTTTCGGTGACTTTTTATGTCTATTTGTCACTGCAGTTTGATAACAGTTTGATGGGTCTTTATTTATAATAATTATTATTAATAAATTATCATTTATATTACATATGAGTGTGTGACGGGCGCATGATAGAAAACAGCCAAGATATGGCTAAACATCAGTTAAGTCTATGCCAAATTTATGCTTATTGAAACCCGAATTAGGGAGTGGCTGTGCTTTTAGCGGACTTTCAGCAGCGAAAGCACGGCTAAAAGCCTGCTAAATCTGTAATTCAACCACCCCCATCCCCTGGCGTCCTGCATGCAAAGGTACTCCGAACAGGCACTGACAGCTTATTTGCAGCAGTGGCTTGTAACTTTTTCCCTCTCCTTGAACCTATGATGCCACAGGTTGAAGCGCCATATTCACAATCAGCCGAGGAGCAGCAATTGAGGTCGTAGTAATTGAGTTGTAGTAATTGGGTACCTGCTAATTTAAATCCGAATTAGGGAGTGGCTGTGCTTTTAGATGACTTTCAGCAGCGAATGCACGGCTAAAAGCCAGCTAAATCTGTAATTTAACCACCCCCCTCCCTGCGTCCTGCATGCAAAGGTACTCCGAACAGACACTGGCGGCTTATTTGCAGCGGTGACTTGTAACTTTTTCCCCTCTCCTTGAAACTATGATGCCACAGGTTGAAACGCCGTATTCACAATCAGCCGAGGAGCAGCAATTGAGGTCGTAGTAATTGAGTTATAGTAATTGGGTTGTAGTAATTGGGTACCTGCCAATTGAAATCCGAATTAGGGAGTGGCTGTGCTTTTAGCTGACTTTCAGCAGCGAATGCACGGCTAAAAGCCAGCTAAATCTGTGATTTAACCACCCCCCTCCCTAGTGTCCTGCATGCAAAGGTACTCCGAACAGGCACTGACGGCTTATTTGCAGCGGTGACTTGTAACTTTTTCCCCTCTCCTTGAAACTATGATGCCACAGGTTGAAGCTTCGTATTCACAATCAGCTGAGGAGCAGCATTTGAGGTAGTAGTAATTAGGTCATAGTTACTGGGTCCCTGCTGATCGAAACCCGAATTAGAGAGTGGCTGTGCTTTTAGCTGACTTTCAGCAGCGAATGTACGGCTAAAAGCCAGCTAAATCTGTAATTTAACCACCCCCACTCCCTAGCGTCCTGCATGCAAAGGTACTTCGAACAGGCACTGACACTTATTTGCAGCGGTGGCTTGTAACTTTTTCCCTCTCCTTGAAACTATGATGCCACAGGTTGAAGCTTCGTATTCACAATCAGTCGAGGAGCAGCAATTGAGGTAGTAGTAATTAGGTCGTAGTTACTGGGTCCCTGCTAATCGAAACCCGAATTAGGGAGTGGCTGTGCTTTTAGATGACTTTCAGCAGCGAATGCACGGCTAAAAGCCAGCTAAATCTGTAATTTAACCACCCCCCTCCCTGCGTCCTGCATGCAAAGGTACTCCGAACAGACACTGGCGGCTTATTTGCAGCGGTGACTTGTAACTTTTTCCCCTCTCCTTGAAACTATGATGCCACAGGTTGAAGCGCCATATTCACAATCAGCCGAGGAGCAGCAATTGAGGTCGTAGTAATTGAGTTGAAGTAATTGGGTACCTGCTAATTTAAATCCGAATTAGGGAGTGGCTGTGCTTTTAGCTGACTTTCAGCAGCGAATGCACGGCTAAAAGCCAGCTAAATCTGTAATTTAACCACCCCCCTCCCTGCGTCCTGCATGCAAAGGTACTCCGAACAGACACTGGCGGCTTATTTGCAGCAGTGACTTGTAACTTTTTCCCCTCTCCTTGAAACTATGATGCCACAGGTTGAAACGCCGTATTCACAATCAGCCGAGGAGCAGCAATTGAGGTCGTAGTAATTGAGTTATAGTAATTGGGTTGTAGTAATTGGGTACCTGCTAATTGAAATCCGAATTAGGGAGTGGCTGTGCTTTTAGCTGACTTTCAGCAGCGAATGCACAGCTAAAAGCCAGCTAAATCTGTGATTTAACCACCCCCCTCCCTAGCGTCCTGCATGCAAAGGTACTCCGAACAGGCACTGACGGCTTATTTGCAGCGGTGACTTGTAACTTTTTCCCTCTCCTTGAAACTATGATGCCACAGGTTGAAGCTTCGTATTCACAATCAGCTGAGGAGCAGCAATTGAGGTAGTAGTAATTAGGTCATAGTTACTGGGTCCCTGCTGATCGAAACCCGAATTAGAGAGTGGCTGTGCTTTTAGCTGACTTTCAGCAGCGAATGTACGGCTAAAAGCCAGCTAAATCTGTAATTTAACCACCCCCACTCCCTAGCGTCCTGCATGCAAAGGTACTTCGAACAGGCACTGACACTTATTTGCAGCGGTGACTTGTAACTTTTTTCCCTCTCTTTGAACCTATGATGCCACAGGTTGAAGCGCCATATTCACAATCAGCCGAGGAGCAGCAATTGAGGTCGTAGTAATTGAGTTGTAGTAATTGGGTACCTGCTAATTTAAATCCGAATTAGGGAGTGGCTGTGCTTTTAGCTGACTTTCAGCAGCGAATGCACGGCTAAGTCAGCTAAATCTGTAATTTAACCACCCCTTCCCCTGGTGTCCTGCATGCATAAGTTCTCCGAACAGGCTTGGACTGCTCATTTGCAGCGGTGACTTGTAACTTCTTTCCCTCTCCATGAAATTATAATGTTACAGGTTGAAGCATCGAGGTTCGCAGTCAGCTGAGGAGCAGCAATTGAGGTCGTAGTAATTGGGTCGTAGTAATTGGGTCGTAGTAATTGGGTCGTAGTAATTGGGTTGTAGTAACTGGTTCCCTGGTTTACTGCTAATTGCTTTTATGGACTAAACTAGGAGAATAAATTAAATCAGCATCCATGCTCCATTGTTGTGACGCCAATCGTGTGCGCTGAGCAAATTGTGAGATGTTTTCCAACCTTGCTGTCTACTTTAGCCTGTCTAAGGGAATGGGTTCTCTCTGAGCAGCTGGGGCAGGTTTCAACTAGGATTTAGCAAACATTTAGCTGAGTTTAAGCCAGATTTAGCAGCCACTTAGCAATGTTCAAATTTGCCCCTGCTGTAACTTAGCCAAGTAAATCGATATTCATTGTGGGGAAATCTCATACTATCATTAAACAGGAAGAAGTTTATGTTTCTGTGACTTTTTATGTCTACATAAAAACTGCAGTTTGAATCACTTTGATGGGTCGTTGTTTATATTATTAATCAATTAGTATTTATTAGACATGAGTGAGTGACAGCCGCTTTATAAAGAACAGTCAAGATATGACAAAACATCAGCTAAGTCTATGCCAAATTTACACTAATTGAAACCCGAATTAGGGAGTGGCTGTGCTTTTAGCGGACTTTCAGCAGCGAATACACTGCTAAAAGCCAACTAAATCTGTAATTTAACCACCCCCTCTGCTGGTGTCCTGCATGCAAAGGTTCTCCGAATAGGCACTGACAGCATATTTTCAGCGGTGACTTGTAACTTTTTTCCCTTTTCTTGAAACTGTAATACCACAGGTTGAAGCGTCGGATTCACAATCGGCAGAGGAGCAGTAATTGAGGTCGTAGTAATTTGGTCGTAGTAACTCGGTCCCTGATCTCCTGCTTCTGGCTTTCAAGAACTTGACTACGTGAACTAAATAAATCAGCACATATGCTGCATTGTTGTGACGCATGTGGGAATTTTAAGAATCTCATAAAGCAGATGCAATAGAAAGTGTACACTTTTTCCACTTTACTAATTAATTTATTTAAATTCAAACGTTAGTTTTATTTTTTTTAATTCAAAATTGTCATTGCGATGTATAGTTAATAAGTCATTAAATATATAGTTGATAAGTGAGGGTATTCACTAAAATGGATATCAGACAACTCATTTTGCACAATTATGACCCTCTTACAAAATTAATATTAACATTGTCAGGGCATTCACCTCTGTCATCATCCGCAATGATGGACAACCAGCAAAACCAAACCAGTCATTTAATTTGAAATTAAGGTCTGCAGAAATTATTCAACACATTTAAGCTCTCTAAGGTACTCCTCTCAAACCATAACTTGCAAGTGAAATTAAAACCGACACAATTTGGGCCATTTTGAAATCTAAGATAGACTTACATATAAACATTTCATCAGGATATAGCAAGACTATCTGTGTACTCGGAAAGACACAGTCAACAAGAGCTGTGAAAGAGGATAACTAGCCTACACTTTATTGGAATAATCGCATTTGTTTCCCGCCGCAAACTTGACTTGCACGACCCGTTTAGGATACCTGTATGAATATTTTACCGTGATAAAAGAAAATACCACAAACAAATTAACATGCACAAAATTATTTCTAAGCTATGAAAGCAAGGAGAACAAAATATTAATTTTTATAAAAGCTGCGCACCAAGTTAAAATTGGTACGTCAGGTGAGACAACGCACATAAGGCTTATTGGAAACTTCACTTGCATCTGACTACCAGGACATTCCTTTGGCATCAATACTAATGACCCCTTCAACGCCACAACAGACTGGCTTATCTGTAGAACTATATTAAAAGTGAGCCTTTCTTATTTCTATTTTTAATTATCAACGCACAAAACTCCATCTATCAAATAAACACTACAATTAAGAGGGACATAATTACTAAAATTACTACAATAAAGAGGGACACTACTGCTAGTTTCAGGAACAACTTTTGCAATTGTTACTTCTAGCAGGGAGTTTGGGACCTCCCTGCTTTTAGTAAGCCCAAAAGATGAATAAACTGAGCTTAATACAAAGTTATCTCTACATGATTTTTGGTTATCATTGGGCTTGTGTGTTGCGTGTACAATAAGTGTAGAGGTTGATATATGTAAGATTTTTTGCTTACTAAAAGATATGATTTACTATATTATTTACTAAAATTATTATACTAACTATAATTACATAACTTTTTCAGTTCAGTATATGTAAGAGTAATTATATTGATAGGTGTATCAACTAAATCGAAAACTATTGACTTTAAAAATCATTTTTTTGTGAAGAAGTCTTAAACTTTATTTTATAGAAATGTGCTGAGAAGTGCTCGGCACTGCAGCTGCCTGAAAAATAACAGAGTACATCCGCTATGATGTTGTCTGTAGTACCTCATCACAATTCGCAGGCCATGTAAATTAAACGATATCATAATGATGCTCAGAGCCTTTATAACACTATAAGAGAGAGAGGGGTATAACAACCAACTAAACCATTGCTCATGTAAAGACGGGTCAAAACAGACTGCTAGAAATGTGCAGAGAAGGACTCGGCACTGCAGCTGCCTGAAAAATAATAAAGTACATCCTATATGATGATCTTGATAGTATCTCATCACAATTCGCAGGCCATGTAATTTATACAATACCAAAATGATGCTCAGACCCTTTAAAACCTATTAAATTGTACACTATAAGAGAGAGGGGAATATCAATGAACGAAACCATTGCTCATGTCCTAATACTTACCGATATCAATTGAAATCCTTTGAATATTATCTTATATTATTTCTCGCTAACAAGGCATGTTAACAACACTATCACAATTCATAATAAAAATGCAATCTGAAAATTCCAGGAGGTTCAGCTCATGAAGTTCATTGTTTCAAACCCTTGAGTGGCAAGGTGTACATTTCGATTCAGGAGTTATGTCCTTTAAGTGTACGGGGGCATAACTATTGTTATTACTAAATAATTCGGTAAAACTTAATATGTTTCTTCTGTCATTTATTATGACAGTATTGTTGATTGAACTCATGTGACCTTAATATATTGTCAGTCTTTATCAGTCCATCGTGACATTTTGTCTTTTGACTTAGAAGCTCTAAAACAAATCTAGTCAGGATAGTCACTGCTCAATTTATGACTCATTAGGTATAAGCCATAAGCGATTCCTTAAGATCAATGAATTCCCACAGATTCTTTTTTCCGTCTAAAAAAGTCACTCTTCATACACTGGACCATAGTCAATAGTTGTCTGAATGGTTAGGATGGTTCATTCGTTTGTCAAAGATAATTTAAGATAATCTTGTTGATAGTAAAATCATGTTTCAGGTGAAACTTGATCCTGGCAGGGAAACTGCTTTATATGCAGAGAGGCAGTATGTTTGTGTTACATTCCTTACACTAAGTCAGAGGTCTCAAAAACAAAAATAAAATCTAAAAAATTAAAAAAATAAATTTTGAAATCTGTCAAGCTTGCTCGACTCATGATACCCTCACCAAACAGTGTAATATTCAGATGGTGAGAGTTGTTGGCGTCTCCAGAAATTTGGCGCATCCTGAATTGCAGAGCGGAATTTTGTTGAAGCGTCCAAGAAATGTACACAGCATCTAAGATCTATGGTGATTCACCTGAAACAGAAAATAAAAGCCGTCTTTATTTACAGAGAATAGCATCAGTCATGTATAGCAAGGCCATTTTATGTGCTCTCAAGCCTGGTTCACATTGTCCCAGACAGCGAACCAGGAGAGCCATCCCAGACAATGTGAACACAAATACGACACAATCCCAGCAATAAAAATGAGTCTAGGTCAGCAACGGGAAAGTTTGACGCTTACAAACTTTCCCGTCACTACCCAAGACTCATTTTACATCTGGGTACCATGTGAATTAATGTAACACTGTTATGATATGGGACGATCCTAGACAATGTGAACACATATCATAATTATCCCAGACATAAACCTAATTGCTTTTCAGGTATCAACTTTGCAATGTGAACAAAAAAAAATCTTTCTGGGACCATCGGGATCAGCATCTGAGATGTCATACCAACGCTATCTGGGACAATGTGAACCGGCCATCAGTGTGGGTGAATGTGGTTACATTAAAACTTCCTCGCAGAAGAAAAAGTGACATTTGTAACATTATATAAACAGTAAGGGAACAAATTAAAACTAACAAGTCGTCTCAAAAGCCATATCATTGTGCAACAGAGACTGTGTTACACAGCTCATTGCGATGCGAAGTATTGTCTTACATTATGTTTCAGTTTCACTCCATAAATCCCTCTCCCCCTTCACTTTGTTATTTTAGTAGGATGAGGTTGCTAGTAGTTGCCATCTCCGTTTTAGACTGAAAACAAAGGATCGACTTATGCATAGAAAATAAAAGAACACAAGGGTCAAAATCAGCAAATTCGTAAAGATTTCCTGCTCCAATCTCAAACGCCATTACTCCAAACTGTGTGCACAATTCTTTTCATGATGATTATCCATTAAAACAAATCTGGTAACAATATAGTCTAAGTTCTCAAATTCTGCACTGTGGGTGATAATGAAATTATACTACCATCTAGCCAGAGAGAGTCTGTGAACTAGTTACAACTGCATTTCATAATGCTCTCATCAAGGAAACCAGTTTCTTACCTAAGGATATTGGCTTTTCAGCTGATAGTCCTTCAAAATACAGTCACAGGTAATTATTGAACCCATCAGCGCCTACTCAGATATTCTTCTGATTGAATTCCTGGTACGCCTTGATTTCTCCTCAAATCCTAAAAGGATAGCAGAACTTTTTAATAACATTACAATGTTGGGACTCCAAACACAAGGGCCATCTGAATGATTAAGTTTTTACATCATTGAGTTGGCTCTCGTGCTGAGAGTACTATTTTTACCATGCTTTAGCGTTCTTTCATATAACAACTAGCCTCATTCATCAAGACTAGTAAACACATCTAACAAAACGAGGAAAAATTTTTTGATGCATGTTCAACTGTCATGACCATGGATTGCAGTCAAGAAACTCAAACTCAACGTAAAGATGATTGGAAAAAAAGAGGCAACGTTATAACATATTAATCATGAACTGTAACAAGATTTAATGTTTAAGCTTAAGGGGCGGTGGGGGGCTCAGACTACTGCGCTGTGGATGGTTATGGAATTATACAACCATCGACACAGGCAGAGTTTTTTGCCCTTAAAACAAGTCACAACTGCATTCCGACATGCTTTCATCAAGGAAACAAGTTTCTTACGTAATGATGTTAGCATTTCAACTGATGACTTGTATAGTTCATCATAATACAGTCACAAGTAGTTATTGAGCTCATCAACATCAACTCAGATCTTCTTCTGATGGAGTCCCTGATATTCTTTGTTTTCTCCTCAAATCCTGAAAGAAGAATGAAACAGACCTTTACAATAATTTTGCAATGCTGGGACATCCAGCACAAGGGCCATCTCAATGATTAAATTTTTACATTATTGAGATCGCCCTCATGCTGTATTGTATTGTATCGTATTGTACTGTATTGTTTGTGGAGTATTATTTTTACCATACTTAAGCGTTGTTTCATATAACAGCACAGCAGCTTGGTTTGGTTTGCTAGTTCTGATGAATTAGCCTAGCTGCTAGACTAATTCATCAGAACTAGCAATCCAAATAACAACACAAGGAAATAGTCCTTGATGTAAGTTCAACTGCCATGATCTCGGATTGCAGTCAAGAAACTCAAACTCAATGTGAAGATGATTGGAAAAAAAGAGGCAACGTTATAACATATTGATCATGAACTGTAACAAGTTTTAATGTAACATTTAAGGTGAAGCAAACAAAACAACAGGCGCCATAACCAACCGAACAGTGGATGTCTGGGGTTTGCTTTGCTAGCTTGTTTCAGTGAGAGTTGATGCATTCTCTGGGCTGAGATTTTGTGGATCTATCACAACTGAGCATTCTCTCACAACGTAGAATATTCAGTATCCTCCAACTCTCTCATTCTACAACAAAATATTTGGTTGTTTGCTTTATTTTGTCACAAACATCAAGTGTGCTGCAACACTAGAGTGTTTATACTGCTGCATGGGCAGGGGATAAGAAAAAAACATGAGTAAAGTAATGTCTGACTTCTATTGTATCTTGTTGTTGTGCGCTTAATTCTGCTTATTTTTAAATTCTCGAAAGTGTCAATAGAGGTCATCCATTTACAAAAATAAAATTATGTTGGGGATAAACATATATAATTGCCCTGTGAGAAGAGGTTCATCCTTGTCAATATGCATACATGATACAATAACTTGACCCAGAGCCATAATTCCATACAAATCGAACTGAGCATTCGTCAAGATGAACTGGACCTATTACTACTTTCAGTGAGCAAAATTGGGGTGACTTGGACTCGTTGAAAGATCAGAGGAGCGTGGGAGAATCTGGCTCCAAAAACCAAAGCCTTGCGATAAGATCTCTAGTTACATGGGAGTTATAGTCTAACTTTGAATGAAGAGATAACTCTGCTATGTAAGGAAACAAATTCAAAGAAACAAGTCGTCTCAAAAGCCTTTTCATTGTGCAACCAATGAACTGTTCATTGGTGCAACAGAGAGACTGTGTTACACAAATCATTGCGATGTGAAGTAGTGTCTTACATCATGTTTCAGTATTGCTCCATAAATTTCTCTCCTTGCAACTTGCACATTTAGTTTGGGTAAAGTTGCTAGTAGCTGTTATCCCCGTCTTATACTATGAAGAAAAAAATTGACTGATGCAAGGAGTGTGAAAGATAACAAGCGAAAAAAATCAACAAATTGATAGAGACTTCCTGCTCCAATCTCAAACGTCATTACTCCTAACTGCCAGCACAACTTTTTTCAAGACGTTAATCAGCAAAAACCTGGTAACAATGTAGTTAAAGTGCTCAATCTGTGCGATGTGAATGGTTATGCAATTATACTACCATCGACACCAGCAGGGTTTTTGCACTTAAATTTGTTAAAAATAAGCTGTGGGTTTAATTCTCAGACATAGTTGTGTTTGTCAGATATTGTCAGATTTTAAAATGTAACACCGCTAATTCCTATTGGGTAGAAGTAAAAGTCCTGCATAACTCTAGATCAGCTGTCGGCAACCTGCAGCCTTTTTTCCAGTGCGGCCAAATCAACAATCTTTTGCGGGCTGATTGTGGCCTTATGCCAGAAAAAATTTATTACACATCAATTACAATTCCTACTTCAGATATTGATAGTTTCATTAAAATGCGGTTTTTATGATCAAAAGGAAAAAGGTTTTTTGCTAATGGCCGTCTTGTAGGTTTAAGTCTTGATCTGTTGTTTAAGAATTGTGTTGGTAATAACTGGCTAGCTGCATGGAGGTATTGACTGGGAGGTTTAAATTGTTTATTTAGTATAACCAGGTAACAGCTATGTAGTTGAAGTGCTCAAACTCTGCTGCGCTGAGGATAGTTATGGAATTATACTACCATTGACCCAGACAGAGTTTTTGCAGTTAAACTAGTTTGATCTGCATCCCACCATGCACCATAAAGGAACTAGTTTCTTACCTAAGGATGTTAGTTTTTCAACTGATGACTTGGATAGTTCATCATAATACAGTCACAGGTAATTATTGAACTCAACACCTTCTACTCAGATCTCCTTCTGAATGACTCCCTTGTATTCTTTGATTTCTCCTCAAATCCTGAAAGAAGAACGAAACAGACCTGTACAATAATTTTGCAATGCCGGGAAGCCCAGCACAAAGGCCATCTCGAGATTAAATTTTTACATCATTGAGATGGCCCTCGTGCTGGGAGTATTATTTTTACCATGCTTTAGTAACATATAACCGGCCAGCAAGGCTTATTTGTCAAGAGTAGTAAACCAATTTAACAAAACAAGGAAAAAAATGCTTGATGAAAGTTCAACTGTCAGTGACCTTAGATTGTAGACAAGAAACTCAATTCAAAGTGAAGATGATTGGAAAATACGGGCAACGTGATAATAATATCCATCATTCACTGTAACAAGATTAATTGTAACATATAAAACGTCAAGCAGACGAAACAACATGCACTTTAACCAACCGAACAGTGGATGTCTGGTGTTCGCTTTTTCCTGCTTGTTTCTGTGATGATTGGTGGATTCTCTGTGCTGAGGTTTAGTGGATCTATCGCAACTAATCTATTTCTCAACATGAAGGTTATTTGGTATCTGACCGACTTTCTCATTCTACAGTAAAAATAGTTGACAGCGCGGTCAATATTTGCTCCATCTTATTGTTGGGTGTTTATTTTCAAATTCTCGAAAGTGTCAAAAAAGATCATCCATTTACAAAAACAAAATTATTTTGGAGATATCACAACTCTGTGGGAAGAGGTTCATCCTTGTCAATATGCATACATGGTATAATAACTTGACCCAGAGCCATAATTCCATACAAATTGAACTGAGCATTTGTCAAGATGAACTGGACCTATTTCTACTTTCAGTGAGCAAAATTGGGGTGAGTTGGACTCGTTGGAAGATCAGAGGAGCAAGGGAGAATCTGGCTCCAAAAACCAAAGCCTTGCGATAAGAACTCTAGTTACATGGGAGTTATAGTCTAACTTTGAATGGAGAGATAACTCTGCTATGTAAGGAAACAAATTCAAAGAAACAAGTCGTCTCAAAAGCCTTTTCATTGTGCAACCAATGAACTGTTCATTGGTGCAACAGAGAGACTGTGTTACACAAATCATTGCGATGTGAAGTATTGTCTTACATCATGTTTCAGTATTGCTCCATAAATTTCTCTCCCTTCACCTTGCAAGTTTAGTTTGGGTAAAGTTGCTAGTAGCTGTTATCCCCGTCTTATACTATGAATAAAAAAATTGACTGATGCAAGGAGTGTGAAAGATAATAGGGGAAAAAATCAACAAAATTGATAGAGACTTCCTGCTCCAATCTCAAACGTCATTACTCCTAACTGCCGGCACAACTTTTTTCATGATGATAATCAGCAAAAGCCTGGTAACAATACTGTAGTTGAAGTGCTCAACCTGTGCGATGTGAATGGTTATGTAATTATACTACCATCGACACCAGCAGGGTTTTTGCACTTAAACTTGTTAAAAATAAGCTGTGGGTTTAATTTTCAGACATAGTTGTGTCTGTCAGATATTGTCATATTTTAGAATGTAACACCGCTAATTCCTATTGGGTAGAAGTAAAAGTCCTGCATAACTCTAGCTCAGCTGTCGGCAACCTGCGGCCTTTTTTCCAGTGCGGCCTAATCAACAATCTTTTGCGGGCTGATTGTGGCCTTATGCCAGAAAAAATTTATTACACATCAATTATATTACAATTCCTACTTCAGATATTGATAGTTTCATTAACATGCGGTTTTTATGATCAAAAGGAAAAAGGTTTTTTGCTAATAGCCGTCTCGTAGGTTTAAGTCTTGATCTGTTGTTTAAGAATTGTGTCGGTATTAACTGGCTAGCTGCATGGAGGTATTGACTGGGAGGTTTAAATTGTTTATTTAGTATAACCAGGTAACAGCTATGTAGATGAAGTGCTCAAACTCTGCTGCGCTGAGGATAGTTATGGAATTATACTACCATTGACCCAGACAGAGTTTTTGCAGTTAAACTAGTTTGATCTTCATCCCACCATGCACCATAAAGAAACTAGTTTCTTACCTAAGGATGTTAGTTTTTCAACTGATGACTCGGATACTTCATCATAATACAGTCACAGGTAATTATTGAACTCAACACCTTCTACTCAGATCTCCTCCTGAATGACTCCCTTGTATTCTTTGATTTCTCCCAAATCCTGAAAGAAGAACGAAACAGACCTTTACAATAATTTTGCAATGCCGGGAAGCCCAGCACAAAGGCCATCTCGATGATTAAATTTTTACATCATTGAGATGGCCCTCGTGCTAGGAGTATTATTTTTACCATGCTTTAGTAACATATAATAGGGCGGCAAGGCTTATTTGTCAAGAGTAGTAAACCAATTTAACAAAACAAGGAAAAAAATGCTTGATGAAAGTTCAACTGTCAGTGACTTTGGATTGTAGACAAGAAACTCAAATTCAAAGTGAAGATAATTGGAAAATACGGGCAACGTGATAATAATATCCATCATTCACTGTAACAAGATTAATTGTAACATATAAAACGTCAAGCAGACGAAACAACATGCACTATAACCAACCGAACAGTGGATGTCTGGTGTTCGCTTTTTCCTGCTTGTTTCTGTGATGATTGGTGGATTCTCTGTGCTGAGGATTGGTGGGTCTATCGCAACTAATCTATTTCTCAACATGAAGATTATTTGGTATCTGACCGACTTTCTCATTCTACAGTAAAAATAGTTGACAGCGCGGTCAATATTTGCTCCATCTTATTGTTGGGTGTTTATTTTCAAATTCTCGAAAGTGTCAAAAAAGATCATCCATTTACAAAAACAAAATTATTTTGGAGATATCACAAATCTGTGAGAAGAGGTTCATCCTTGTCAATATGCATATATGGTATAATAACTTGACGCAGAGCCATAATTCCATACAAATTGAACTGAGCATTCGTCAAGATGAACTGGACCTATTTCTACTTTCAGTGAGCAAAATTGGGGTGAGTTGGACTCGTTGAAAGATCAGAGGAGCAAGGGAGAATCTGGCTCCAAAAACCAAAGCCTTGCGATAAGATCTCTAGTTACATGGGAGTTATAGTCTAACTTTGAATGGAGAGATAACTCTGCTATGTAAGGAAACAAATTCAAAGAAACAAGTCGTCTCAAAAGCCTTTTCATTGTGCAACCAATGGACTGTTCATTGGTGCAACAGAGAGACTGTTACACAAATCATTGCGATGTGAAGTATTGTCTTACATCATGTTTCAGTATTGCTCCATAAATTTCTCTCCTTGCAACTTGCAAGTTTAGTTTGGGTAAAGTTGCTAGTAGCTTTTATCCCCGTCTTATACTATGAATAAAAGAATTCACTGATGCAAGGAGTGTGAAAGATAACGAGCGAAAAAAATCAACAAATTGATAGAGACTTCCTGCTCCAATCTCAAACGTCATTACTCCTAACTGCCAGCACAACTTTTTTCATGACGTTAATCAGCAAAAACCTGGTAACAATGTAGTTAAAGTGTTCAATCTGTGCGATATGAATGGTTATGAAGTTATACTACCATCGACACCGGCAGGGTTTTTGCACTTAAACTTGTTGAAAAAGCATTCCAACATGCTCTCAGTTTCTTACCTAAGGATGTTAGATTTTCAACTGATGACTTGGATAGTTCATCGTAATACAATCACATGTAGTTATTGAGCCCATCACCATCAACTCAGATCTTCTTCTGATTGACTCCCTGGTAATCTTTGAATTCTCTCCGGATCCTAAAACGATAGTAGAACTTATCAATGTAGGGACTCTCACAGCCCAAGTGTGCCTGCATTCAGAATTGCTTTCCTCTATGGATTATCAGTGGAAGGGGAGCAAACCCGGATGTATGCAAACTTGATCAAACTTTATCTAGAACCCCTGGCACAATGGCTATCGTATTGATTAAATTTCAACTATGCTTTAGCGTTCTCTCATATAACAACACGATACATCAGGACTAGTAAACAAATTTAACAAAACAAGAAAAAAATGCTTGATGAATGTTCAACTGTCATGACCTTGGATTGCAGTCAAGAAACTCAATTCAACGTGAAGATGATTGGAAAAAAAGGGCAACATTATAACATATTCATCATTCACTGTAACAAGATTAATTGTAACATACAAAATGTGAAGCAGACAAAACCAAAGGCGCATTACCAACCGATCAGTGATGTCTGTGGTCTGCTTTTTTCCTGCTTGTCTTGGTGATGATTATGCGATTCTAGGTGCTGAAGTTTTTTGAATCTGTCGCAACCGATCTATTTCTCGAAGTTTGGACTTTGGATTATTTAGGAGACCACAGACTTTCTCATGCTACAATAAAAATAATAAGCATGGTCAAAGGTTGGGAAACATTACAAGAATTCTGTTTTTAGGAAACAAAGACACATATATGCAACATCTTATTAATATAACATATTTTATTCTACTGAACAAATTGACAAAAGTGACAAATCAGATCATCCGTTTACAAAAAAAAGGAGAACTATTATTGGGCTGTCTCTATAAAGCGGCTCTTCGAGAACGGGGTCGCATTTTCAACATGGATAGAGAGTCACCAAAACCTCACTGAACCCGCGAAGTCAGGGCTATAATTCTATACAGTTTAAACTTACCTTTTCCTAAGATGAAGCAGGTCTCTCGCATAAGTTGATAAGTACTGGGAGTTACAACATTGATCACACTGTAGACACAAAACTATTTTTATCGTCCATGTCAGCCTCCTCGTCTGACAATTAAGCACCACTCTGCGAGACGGTATGTTATGCTGATTGTTATACATCGCGTCCAATCTGAAACAATAATAAGAGATAAAAATAACTGCAAAAAAATCATAATGCTTTTCTTACTCGATGAGCCCTTTGTGATGTATTTGAAAGATCAGAGGAGCGAGGAGACTCAAAACCCCCCATTCCCCACACTCATTCTTATTTGGAAACGGCTCAGTTCTTTTTTCATCTCTTTGCCATGCAAGTTTTTTCGGAATAGAACAATAATATCAAACCATAGCCTTGCGAGTAGATCTCCAGTTACATAGGAGTGATAGTCTCACTTTGAATGGGGAGATAATTCAATGATAATCAAATGCTTCAAGGCTCACATATTATGATAGCCGCAGGAGAAATCTCACCATAGTGTCCATAGTGTTTTGTCTATGATAGTGTCTATCAAACAAAGCGGTGTTGTAGCTTCAAAACTGTGTGGTAAAGCTTGGCCATTGACTTCTGAGTACATTCCATACCATTGACACGCTGCAATAATCAACATTGTTTCACTACCTCCATGCACTTACCAACCTTAGCCATTCATAGATCTCTTAATCTAATAATGATTCCTAAATACAACAACATACTGTAGGTTCCATATTCAATCAACTTATGCTACTCAACAATGGATCAATCAAACAATGAAAAGTGAAAGCAGCGAGGATAGATAAATGATGATTATTGATACTCTGTCTGTGCTGCCACTCCGGCTTTGTGGGTATGCTCACATTGTTCAGAAATAACAGCAATTGAACAGAACAGTATGAACTCACCTTTTTCTGGTCAAATTTCGCTTCGTCTTTAAAATCTGAGATACTGCTCATGTACAATAGTGAGTAAGATCATGTGAAGGCTCTTCTCATCTCAATTATTGCCGGGTCAGTTATTCATGACATAGTGAAGTAGTGAGGTGATGCACATTGTCACCAGGTCTGCTACTCGTATTGTTGGGATTGTGTCCTCACGCTGAAACGACATAAGGTAGAATAACGACCGAAATAGCTCAATGGCTTGTGTTAGCATAGCTAGGAAGTTCCTCGGGGATCTTCTAATATAAAGAGCGAGACTTGCCAGGTCTCTTTCCTAAATTGCCTTCTCATTGATGGAGCCATAATATACATTCTGAGTGAACAATATGTCAGATTGAAAGACCAAATGAGCGAGGGTTTCAACTAAAGTAGTAGTGATAATGGTGGAAGGATGGCAATGCTGAAATGATGTTGGTATTTTATAACTCTTATTTATGATGCATGACATTAGATATTGACGAGCATGTAAACTCACCCATTGATGGTTGCTTTTTTGGGATTTTGCCAGCTTATGACTGATGAAATTTCCGGGGCCATTGTCACTGTGGGGTGTTTATTTATGCAGAGTACATTGTCAACATTCAACTGAATTTGGTTGGGATTATGCTGACATACTGAAAATAAAATAACAAATACCGTGAGAATGTGAGTCACCAACAGCAAGGACAACTGAAGTCAGTGGAGATGCATTAGCATTATTAGTCTTGGTACTAACGCACAACAACTACAAGCAACATGACTTACATTGGTTGAAATGAGCTATGAATTTTTTGACGCAAAGTGACGTTGCGCATTGCACAACTCCTCTGTGTCTAACTGGTGACAGCTAGCTATTACACCAATCAACTGTATATATTGGTCATTTATCACTGTGAGGAATCCTTAGCCAATGTACTTGCTCGCTCGACCCAGCCAATCAGAGCCAACATATTGGCTAGGCATCCTTCTCATGGAAATCAATTGGGCAGTCAACATATCAATCCCTCAAAGTCCTCAAACTCCTCTTCAAAAACTGTTTCGCCAAAATAACTAGCAAAACTGTCTTAGTGACGTTGCTAGGAATTGAATGACAACATTTGCAAGGAAATCGGCTGGTATCGAAACCTATATTATAATATTCTTACCAAGCACCGCAAGTTAGCAGCTGAATAGTTTGATTTCTGTTGGCTTCTCAGACTTCAGAAGAATACTAAACACATTTAGTTTTGGTTCAGAGGTCAGAGGTCTTGAGGTGTTACACTCTCTCCTGCAAGTGATAAAATGATCATGACTATAAGTTTGATGGTATAGTAGCCATTGAAATCGAGAGAAGACACTAGCTTGTTTCTAAACTTCCATTCCAACCAACAGTAAATACAGTCAGAGATAACGCGACCAACAGAACGCTTACCAAAGTTAGTGTTGATCTTATCCAACTGGTAAACATAGGTTAACACTATAGTTAGAGGGTACAATATCAGACTCACCATGTGGCGGTTTGCTCCAGCAGTTAGTTAGTTTTGCTGTTTAATTCAAGGTGCAAAAGTCAGTACAATATACAGCAGCTGACTAACGCAATTAGCTTTCCATTTCATGGCATCGCTGGTTAAAAAAATGTTAAGACATTGAGATGTCCCATTGTGTATCACTCCGCTCTCATTCCGACGACATCATTCAATATTGCAAACTAAAGAGTTGTCCTCCTCTTCAGGGGGGCATGGTGCAACGAGAAAATTACAAAAACTGAACCGATTTATTTGATTTCCAATGTCCATGTATTGAAATATAGAAACAACTTTCTGAATAAAGCATTGCATTACTTGTCCCTATTGGCTTATAAATGAGTCTATCAATCGGCTAAATTATAAGTGTATAAATATAGGAAGCAGTGTCTTAGTTCCTCTGACACTGATAATCTTGCATAGTTGGCATCAAGCTTAAAAACTGGCCTAAAAACTAAATGTAGCAGCGGAAGGCAGGATATAATGCTTTCTTTTCAGAAAGAGAGAAAAAAACTCAGATCATGAAGCCCTAGTTAGCAGGTAAAAAACTGCAAAAAATAGCACATATACGTACTAGTATAGCGAAAAGGTTTATAGCAGAAGTCTTATTTTCAGTCTTGTTTTTCTGTGTTGAGATTTTCTCCCCATGAGGCTCTCCATTCATCAGCGCCGAGCAGCACATGGGATGTGGTCCAGCCTGAGTGCCTGAGTTCTGAGTAGAATCCTGGGTACACATTGCGGGTCAGCTCATGTGATATGCGGGACATCTCATACCCGTCCCCTTCATCCATAGCTGTGTAGAATGAAGAGCACAGGATCTCATTGATAGCATTCTCTATAAATTCAGCAACATGTAATATTGTAAGTAGGGACAAGTTACAAATCACCAGGGAATACATTAGCATCAAGCAGGATGAGAGATGAATGGCTGTACTTGGTACGGAATAATTCCCTCATTGAACTTGGCAGCACAGCTCCCAAATTCAAATTTTATCTCTTCATAATAAAGCTTACTACAAACATCTGTCATTGATTAATGATGTACATGGTTGATTTCTATATTTTAAGTATCATACCCTACTTACAGGAAAAAAACTTTCAATGGATTTATAAATTTAATCAAGCATCTTCTGGTCCAATTTTTGATGAAAGCTTATTTAGAGGAGATCCATATACCATAATTCATCAACTTTGCTAAATTAGACGAAATCCTATGATCAAGAGAGGGTTTGGAACTGGTCAAATGATTTGAAATATTTCAATTTAGGGTTATCTCACCTTTTATAAGACTCTTTGCAATCATACTTTGGTTCTCTGACGATCCTCCCTGAAAGGAAAGCAAACAACATGTATTAGGAAAACAAATACAGATTGTCTGGGTTTGTATGTTTTTGAATGTGAACTTATTTGTGTCAAATGTGTTAAAAAGACAGGAATCGACAAGTGACGAGGATCATATCACTAGTTTTATCAGGTCAAAATTTCAGCATTTCCACATTCCAAGAACGATCCTGTTAGAAATTTTAACTTGCAAAGCCTATCCAAAACAGTTAGACTTTACACAAGTCAACTTGGTGTATTTTACGCCGCTATAGCAGCGAAAAGCCGAAAACCCACCTTCATCTCAGCGAGAACGTTTATAACCTCAGCCTGGAAGCCAGATTTGAGCTGCTCATTTTCATTACTATCCTGTCTGAGTATTATATGAATTCTCTTATTGACTGCATCGACACCCAAAATATACTTCTCTCCAGCGTATAAATCCTGTAACTGCTTCAGATCATTCAATCTGAGGTAAGAAAGAAAAAACGAACAACGCAATTGATGAGTAACATCTCTAAACACAAAATACATAAAAATACTTTTTTGTGTGTTTATGCAAAATACATTGTAATTGATGAAATATGTCATTAAACTTAAAACTTTCAGACATAAAACGGTTCAAGTTTGTTATATCTTTGTGATATTTTTGAGAGTTGAACCGAACTCAGTTGAATTCATGAAAAGAATATATGTTGGCGATCATACAGCTAGTCATAGCATATCTTTACTCACTTTGGACTGATTAAGTGGAGTTGAGATCCCATCTTGATGTCATACAGCCATCGAGTTTCTGAAAGAGGAATAAAATGCAGCATTTGACCGCAGCTTTGAAACATCAGGTTACTTCCTCCTCATCATGTGACACGTCGATTTGATAGTCATACATTCTTCTGCATTACAAATTATACTATGAGGGCACTTCTTTGACAATATAAATCATTTAAGTCCACGATTAGACTAGGAGAAATTTGAAAGCTCTAGTCGCGGTGTCTGCAAAGACCACCTGATATGATGCAACAGGTTCAATTCATGTCGCAAAATTCTCTGTTGCCCACTTACCACTCAGCTAGATCAAATATGATCCATTTTGCAAGGGTTGGAGTTGCCCCCTCTACTGATAAGGGGTGTCAGTAGTAACTTGATATACCACTGAGCTATAAGATATAACTTACTATATACAACAGGCTCTCTGAAGTTTGTCTCTTTAATACTGGGTAAGCCTACAGAATCTCTGCTGAAGAAATCTTTAACTAGAATATGAAGCCTAGCTTGATTCAAAGTCTCCATTATAACCGAGGTAACAGCGGAGTAGTTAGCCCACAAGTGTACACAGGTAAATATAGTGAATAGAGTCCAAACCAACCTGCAATAAATAAAATAGATCAGTATGAGTAGTAATAATTGGCTTGAATTTGAAGGTAGAATTAAGGTCAACTAAAAAAGTTCTCCCTGAAATCTGAAAGAATGATAATTTAAAAATTTGTAAAAAGAGTAACATGTGCCTTTTGAGCGCTACAGGAGAGTAGTTGAAACTAGTTTGTGACTTAACTATGAATGTTAATACCACACTAATCACGTGATGAACTCTTGCATTTATATTTCCAATCGATAGAGAGTGAATCAATTCACCTAGCATGAGTACCATCACGAGGGGTTCGGTGCGTCGACCCGAGCTTAAAATCTTTAATTAGGGGTGGGTACATGTTAGGTACTCTTACTAAATTGACTCTCTCGAACAGAGATACAATCGTTAATAGTTTAGTCTCCATGAGCCAGTGTGTGTCGATACTTACGAGTGATGATCAGCTACTATTGGTACCATCACTAAGCTACAGACAAGTGCTCCGAGGTTCACCAGAGTCTCCTGACTGCCATCCTTAGCTGACACATCTGCCATGTTGTTCCGCCGAGCTTGATGCAGCGTGAGAGCAGCTCTTGTAGAGCCACCCGCCACTCCAACAATCGACTAGAAAAAATAGATTTTAATAACGCAGTGGCATTTCCAGTAGGAATTGGTCTGGTGAGCCCAAAAACACCATTTACAGGTGATTCAGATGAAAGACATGAAATTGACATAAATAAAATGCGTGATACCGTCAAACGGACAGAGATTACCACAATATTTCACACATATGGCCAAATGATCTGCAAATGAGAAGAAACGGCCGATACTGAACATAATACAACTTTAGATATACGATTACATATGTAGTTTTATATGGAGGTCAATGATTTGCTCCCCTCCATAATTCCAGGCAACATTTTTGTCTCTTTACACTCGAAAGTGAAATTTACGGCTAGAATTTACTCACCTTCTCTTTATTATATAAGCTCCCACCTAATATCGCGAGAAAAAAGGGGCAATCTAACACCAATAAACTAGCTGATCTAATCTCTAGCTAATACTTACTTTTCTAGGGTAAATATTTGACGTAACTTACCTTACAAACACCAGATATGCAGACTATAAATGTAAACCATAGAGGGAAGAAAGGAGCAGCAATCTCCATACAAATAGCAAAGTCATTCAGCATGTCAGCAAATAATCTCCAGCGCTTAGCATCACAATCCAAGCTTGACCTACAAGGTAAACCGATCTAATTTTGCTTAGTCAGAGGACGAATTTACGGATCAGGGTATGACAAAATGCATCATAATACAGGCATGTTTTAGACAAAAACTACAAAACAAAGTTAAATTTCATACACAGTTTAAACACACTCACCCTTGTAGCCAGGCAAACATAATTCTTCCAAGCATACCAGTTCCGTCTAAAAACACAACCGCGTTCTCATTTTATAATAGGCAACCAATGAAAATGCTTTCAAATAGATTTGTTTGTAGATTTGTTATGCATATACCAAACTGCTGGTGTATTGCGCATCTTCGTATGTATGCAACAGACAATGAGCCAATATTAGCCCTAGCTACACTTCCACCAGGGCGCTACTGTAATATCAAATGTAGGATAGAGCTACGGAGACAATGTTTTAGAGCACAATGTGTGAAATTTTTAAACTCCGTTTTCTTCAAAAGATAATATTTTTTAAATGTGCAGACTTTTATATCACTAGTAACTTTTTAGCTCTACATAACCAATATTTCTTAACCATAACGGCAGAGACAGAATAAAGTATATATGGACAACTCTGTACATAATCACCAATAGTTCAGATTAACCTCACAGCTCAAAATCAACATAATGATCAGCTAATTAGAATAAACTTTCACATCGTCTTGAATGTTAAATTCTGTATAGCTACCGCTTATAACATGTTGATGATCTGTGAAGAGATATTATATCACATAAGCAAACCTTTGAGTATCCATGTCATAGTAGCAGCTAGGGCTGTAGCACTTTCATCTCCAACACCAACTCCTTTCAGCATAGCCTGAGTGGCAAGAGTACCAGTGATAGAACTGGCAAATGCCTGAGAAAAGAGAAACAAAGGAGTCTTTATATGCATGATGAGGATTGACATTACTACTGTTATCATAAAAAATTAGGGAGCTTGTATGTTATTGCAAATGTGCAAGACCTAGTTCTAGGATCAGATTTGCCATAACGGGCAAGACGTAATAAAATTAATTCCCTCATCTAGTATGTTACATATTTGAAAAAAACTTGCTCTTTTCAAAGATCCAAAAATTGCAATATTTTATCTCATCTTGATAATTGTATAGCATAAATTGTAGTCATATCATCCCTACATCACAAGCGCTGTCACCGAACCTTTTGAACAACAAAAAAATGTTCAGCATTTTTGTTGAAAATGTATGGAAGCGATGCTTGAACTTTTTGGCACAAAATAATAGCATACCTGGATTGTGTCATAGACCTGGTAAACAAGATAATCTTCGCTAACACTCTCTGGGTATCCTTGTGGTAGGAAGACTGACTACAAATCATCAAACGAAAAAATAGTGAAGCACTTACATTGTGAGTAAAATACATTTCTGTGGTGACATAATATTGATAAAAAAAGCGTCATTGATTCTAATCACTCCTTGTTCCAATGTTCCATCACACTTAATCAAGTCTATATTGACTTCTTAATAATGATCATCATAGATGATGCGGTGATCTGTTAAACCTAGGATGACCATTGACCCCACAGCTAATTGTTTATTCCGATCTTAAGTCAGCATTCAATGCTCTCAATGTTTGCTAATCTAGATGTCCATTGGGTTTTCTGAGTAACCTGATATGATTATGAAACGCACATAGCCTACAGTTTAGATGGGCTGAGTTGCGACGCTTAGTTTTGAAACTTGAACTGAAGTATTGAACTCATTGTGCTATTGCAAGGCCCAATCTGAGTTTTTAAATGATCTATATATAGCCAAAATGGATTATTATTAACTCTCACCCTCTTTAAATACAATAGACAGCATTGGACAATTCATTTGCGGACTCGTCACTCATGAGAAGTAAGTTGCGAATGTAATTGTTTTATTGCAAACACTTATTGACAACCTGTCATGCTTACCACCATTGTTTGTTCATATAAAAGGCCTATTAACTCCTGAGTCCTATTAGCCTAATCACTAATGTACAAAAAAAAAACAATTTTCTCCAACAGGCTAGCTAGGAGATTTTGCAGAACTCCCAATGTTATTCAAATGCAATCTTTTTCCTAGTACATGAATACAATGCAGTTAATAGAAAATTGAAATTTTATTTTGATAATATTCATCATACATCTACTGCTGTAAGGGAGAACCAAGACAAGACAAGGGAACTGGGACTCACTCTGAAAACATGACCTAGGGATTGAAAACTCTCTTTCTTCTTCTCCAATATCTTGATGCTTCCATTCTCATTGTAAACATAACTTCTCTCTAGACTTGTTGAACCATATTGCTCATTGAAAGCAACATGCCCAGGCATTGTCAGGGTCTAAATCAAACGTGCAAGCTGAGTTACCCTTTTGAATGGTGGAATTTTAGAAAAAATGAGATTTTTTTTTTCTGTTTAGAAAAATTCATAGTCCAGTTATTAAAATAGTCCAGTATCCAGGTTTGAAATATTCTCATTTGGACTACTAGCTGTTTTTCACAGTGTTAGTTATGAACTGATGCTATATTTTCATAGGATTGCTGTTGTGTCTTCCCATAGCCACACAGCAGAAAAAAAAGGAAATTTACAACTGAATCTTCCTGTTCCAATCCCTTTTCTGCACTGATAACATGGATCCCTTCATACTTGCCTATGCATTGGCAGTTGCAGCTGGTGGTATAGCTGGTTATGCAAAAGCTGGCAGCATTACAAGTCTTGCAGCAGGGCTGACTTTTGGAGGAATTGCTGGCCTAGGTGGCTACATGGTATCCAACAACCAGCCTTTTGGTCACTATCTTGTTGTTGGAACTGCTGGAGTTCTCACATTTGTTATGGGAAAGAGATACATGAATTCTGGCAAGATCATGCCTGCTGGAATAGTCACAATTCTCAGTATCCTAATGCTTGGTAGAGCTGCATACAACAAATTTCTAAAATAGATCCAAGCTGGATTATAAAATCAGGTGGGTTTTGCTTTTGATTAAACTACTTTTTTTGATAGTAGGTAGTTATTAATAAGTTGTGTGGTTAACATTTGACTAAATGTGTATGCAATTGTTCAATTAGCCCATGGAGAACTCCTGCAAGTATTTACCCAGTATAACCCACCGAACGTATTGAGTGAGTTATATGCATGGCATGGTGTAGCCTGTAGTGTAGTGTGGTGTAGATTAGTGTGATAAAGGAGTTATCTTCCCGATCGCAAGAGAAGACAATATTTAATATCGGCTGCTCGACAGTCGAGCATGCAAGAGTTGACAAGGTTTGTTCCCCCCACCGAACAAAGCTTGTCAAGACAGGCTAGGCATGGTGCTACTTGAGGCAGTGTTTGTGTTTCAATTAGATAAGGCCTTGGGCAAAGAATGCCTTAGGTTATACATGTTGGCTGTCAAATTTGGATTTTACAAATTACCATTTGACACAACAACGATTTCCAATGTATTCCTCTGTGTTTGCAATGTGTACCCGAGTAAGGCATACTAACAATCTGGCACGAATAAACATAATATCAATAAGATTGTAGACCTGTAGTTTTGCAAGCCATCCCCATGCTGTTTGCTAACAAGTTGCTTTAATATTTAATTATTGTTCAATATGTTACACAAAATTACCATATCAACACTCATATATCAGAGTGTGTGTTGATTGCAGCCTTATTAATTATTTTAGCTCAGTCTACAGCACATAACGAACAAGTAATTTCCTTCTGAGCTGAAAGCTGGTATAAGATATACGTATAAGAAGTTTCCTCAAAGTATCTCAAGATTTGTATGCAGGTAAATCTGTGAATTATCTCCCGGTTACAATACCTGTTAATTTGTGTATAATATTTTTTACTCGTTATTTTGTACTAACAGGCTGCATCTTATTCCCTACTGCCGTGATCTTTTTCTTTATCACACACATGTTCTTGTAAATTAGACACACAAAATATTATTTTAATAAAAATGTCGATGAATACTTACAATTATTAATAACTTTGATGAAATATTTTATAATGGGTTTCATGTTGTGAAGTTGATTGCCCAGCACCTCCGCGTACAGTGAAGCATCACGAAATGACAAATGCTGTCAAACTCATACCTTTCATGATTTGCCTCCTTCGACACTTTTGTGTATACTAGGTACAATCTGTTGTCATGGGCATTTATCAAGACAATCCCAATGGATTGGTACTTAATTCTTGATCCCTTTGCCTGCGGCGTGACTAGTGGAAGGGAGCAACAGGAATGCAGGCAATTGGATTAGACTTGTTCTAGGTCAGTTGTAACCATCAACGATGCATCACGAGCACATCTCATTCATGTATGGTACTTGGAGGTGCTGAAACAATTTTCAAGAGGAATTGGCACCCTGCCATATGTAAACTGATATGCATAGGTTTTTGTATCATAGCATGCATTAGTATACATAACCATGATGAGCTGAGGAATTGAGGAATCAAGGAGTTGAAAAATCCCACGGTCTTGCTGGGCATAGTCAATTTCTGTGACCCAACATTATAACTTCACTTGTATCGCAAATGTGCATATATTATACATGCATAATGTGCATATATTATTATAGTACATCTGCATGCAAACAGGATCCCAATATTCCCTACTTCAGTTTACACAATCAAGAAAAGTCAACAACAAAATAGATTGTTGGTGACAATATAGGGTGACCCTATAAGTACACATATGCTAATTCAATTGTTAAGTTTCTTTGACCAGTCCTCAAAATCATGCCACTATTACATATTATCAGCTAATTGTTGTGCAATTGCAATATTGATAAGTGTACTTTGGACTCGCTGGCCATAAATTGATTGCGTTATGCTTACTGCAGCAATATCAGAGTATTTAATTCAACTGGAATCCATACAATATGAGAGATTACATAAACTGTGACAATATCACTTCTCTAACACTCACACTTCTTTAACACACCGCAGACTGCACCCATGCATTTGATAAGTGACCTTATTTTGCTGGTCAGCGCTCTAGCTACAGTGGCGGCACGTGATTTTTATATTGCCGCTGTTTATGAGCATGGCAGTGAAGTTGCAATACCAAATAATGCAACCTCTAATCGCACTGAAGCTCTTAAAATTATGAATAAGAATATGGATGTCCTGGAGAATCAAGCTGAATTAGCTGCAAAACAGGTAAGAGATTACGCTAATTGTCATGAATTTCTTTATTATTTTTGTATTTTGCATATATTTTATGAAATTATGTATTATCTTTTTTGCAGTAAACAGACCTCGCTGCGTTTATGACCTTGTTAACTCTGCATATCATTTTGCATATCAATCATGGGTCACGCGTTTTCTTAATGTCTCAATTTTTCTGTACACCAATTTGCTGAAAACACTGTAGACACCTACATTTCTCCATGAGAGGACAACTCTAATAGTTGAGGCATTATTTGTTTTGTAGGATGCAGATGTATTTCTATTTCCTGAGTATGGGATATCAGGGAGACTTATTGGTCGTGTGCATACCAGTTACTACACGGAAATGATACCAGATCCCATGGACTCCTCATCATACTGCCCTTGCTCTCAAGGCGAACCTTCGACTGGGCGGGAGATCCTCTATCGACTCAGTTGTGTTGCTGTGAACAACAACCTTTACGTTGCAGCCAACATGCCTGACAAGCAGCCGTGCCTGAGATCTAAAGACTTGGACTGTCCGCTGAGCGGTTATTATCAGTATAACACTGAGGTTGTATTTAATAAGGCTGGATGTCTGGTGGCCAAATATCATAAACAACACCTGTTCCTTGCAGAGAAACTAAAGTTTGACACACCTAAGGTAGTTCAGCATTCTTATTTTGACACTGAGTTCGGAAGATTTGGTTTGATGATTTGCTATGACGCTGTTTATAAAGACCCTGCGGTAGAACTCGTCACTAATTTCAACGTGACAGACATTATATTTTCCACAGCTTGGATGAATGTTTTTCCCCATTATGTATCAGTGGCTTATCATTCGGGTCTGGCGCGGACTCTAAGAGTCAATTACCTCAGCTCTAACCTTCACTATGTGTCTAGTAGGTTTATAGGTAGTGGTGTCTATGGCCCATCTGGTATTATTGACTACACATACAATTTAACATCGCCATTGGGTCAACTTGTTGTCGCAAAGGTACCTGTCAATAATCGTAGTAATGTGGAACATGGCCAAAAGCCAAAACCTATGCCCTTACTATCAAATCCCTCTTCCACTTTCCAAAGCAAGGTATTTGATGACACTTACAACTTTGTTTCCTTGGTTGGTTTGAGCGGAAATTTGTCTATATGTTACGGGTCTGTCTGTTGTCATTTGGAGTTTTCTCGCTCTTATGGTGAGGATTATTATTCCCTTGGTGCATTCAATGACATGCACTACTTGGAGGGTACTTATAATCTCGAAGTATGTATTCTTATGCAATGTTCAGGTGCCCGCGACTGTAGCAACAATAAAGCCCTACCTTCAGTAACTACTTTCTCATACTATAATCTAACAGGGATCATGGACACTAAATATGCATACCCTGGGGTGATAAATCCGAATTTCAACTTCACGTCCACATGGAAGTTCTCTGACACAGGTTATATCAAATCAATAAGCGATAAGGATTCACAGATAAGTTCTGTAGTGTTGATGGGTAGAAATTTTGACAAGGATCCCAGTGTATCAGATACCGATGATCATACAATTGGTTATAACAATGCTAGTAAGCCCTTTGGAAACTTATTTTACCTAACACTAGTACTGCTTTGTGTTTTCAAGCCCTGAGTTATCATAGAGTAAGGATCATTACTCTGTGAAGTTATCTTACTGTGAATCAAAATAATCATTTATTTTTATCTACTTACCTCTATAAAATTCTTTTACATAATTGATTGTTGTGACTTCTGAGTTGTGATTTTATTTGTGCCAACATGACAGCCATTCACTTTGGGACCCCCTTTCATAGGCGTAAAATTTTGTTTTTCATCTACTTTTTTTCTAATTTACCGTTTGCTTTATTAGATCCGAGTTTAACAGCTTTGAAACAGTTTCATTAAGATTTAGTATCGTTTTTTTTGTGCATTTTACCTCTCTTTAAAAGCTAGATCTTATTTTATGTCACATCATGTACATCTCTTTCCAAAAAGAGATAATTTTCTTCCCAATGTTCTAAATGAATGAATGATTACCACTTAATTCAATTCTCTACCTTTTACTCTACGCAGCATCTCTAAACGATTTTCTTTCAAGAACGCCTTATTTCAGTATTTAATCCAATAATAATCTATAACCATCCAATCATATTTTTTGTGTGTCACCCTCTTTTATAGATGCCAATAAAGTCATAAACAAAAAGGATCGTTCAACTTAATAATTCCCTGTCAGGTCAAAGAGAAATGGCTAACACAAGGCGTTCCGAGTGTCAAATCCAAACCATAAACATGCTAAGTCAGAGTGATAATATTTTCTGCTATCTTATTCCATACTTTGTCATATATCTTTGACTAGGGGTGCCATACCGCTACCCTCCCCCCACATAAGGCCAGGCAAGGCATATCTTTGACACAAGCCGGCCGGTCATAGATATATTTTGACTATCATATACCTAAGATATAACATTGCGAAGTAATCTTAAAAGTGTCTTTAGATCTTCATACAGGTAAAGTATCTTCACTTTTGTCGGCTTACTTCTTAACCCTTTATCTTTGCATGATAGCGGGTAAAGCAGATATCAAGAGATCTTGAAAACTGTAACAGTATTTATGTTTTGATAAGCGCAGCATCCAGGATTCTAGTGCACTTAGTGTTGGTGCTTAGGCTTTAAAACAACACTGGGTTCTAAGGAGGTAGGAAATACCTAAAAAATAGCGGTGTTCAGGTGAACCTTTCATATCAAGTAATACAGACCACAGATTTTGTTGACCCATGTGGATGTTGCTGATCGTAAATTTGTTTGCTAACATTAAAATTTAAAAGATAACGGAATGGTCTCCTGCATGGTCATAAATAATCCAAACCCAAGAACCACGGGTGACAAAGTTACAAAGTATTACATAATGGGACCATGTATCACTGAAATTCATTGCTAGCCTGTGGTTCACACGCTATAGACAGAAGCCACCTGAACTGATATTGATTGGATGCTATTCATCAAATTAGAAATGATACACACATCTACAAAGGCTTTTCATTTCACCACCGTTTGCTTAGCTTTGTTTACTTGCTATGAGAGATTATTCACCACCGTTTTAATCTGCAATGGAAATTTCAGCCATTCTGTTGTAAGTGACAACCACTTGTCAGTGAGTGTTTTTGATTGCTAATCAATTTTTGGAGTATCACATGTCACAGAGGGCACATGTTCCTGCTTCTGCTACTTTAGGTCAAGCAAACAGAGGAAAACTGGCTATCGGACTGGTACACTGATAACTGGAAGTTTTACGAGAGGTGTACACGGTTCGGTTGACTCTTCAGGTCCATGCTAGCAAAGTTGTGGTAAGTGATATAATTCATTACATTAATTGTTTTCATATGTGACGGTGTAACATAGACAAAACACCTGCGGTGTAAGCTGCGATCTCCGTCATAACATGTGGCTTTGGATTGTCGTGGTAAAAGTGAAAACACTCCTACCGTCAGTAGCCATGATACTAAGGGTTGAGCTGTGACAGTGAAGTGAGGAATCTTAAGTGTATCAGCTGTTCCCTGTCTTTGGTGTTTTTGACAGAACTGGCCACAGTGGTTTTTCCATTTGAGGCTGTGTAAATAACTTCTGTGGCATTCTGATAATAGTTCTTGTGAAACAAACTCATGCAAAATGACTGGAAACAGAGTATATGTCAAAATTGTATTAAAGTGTGTTTCATTTGGAAGGGCAGCTGTCAATCACCCCACACTCCCTGATGAGGGCAACCAGGGGTCACGCACCGTGTCTCTCTTAATTTAGGAGTTGTCTGTCTCATCTATTGTGGCCGTATGCGGCTAAAATTGACACAACTAAAGATTATGAGTGACAAATACATTCTGTGGATTCAAATTGTAGATAGAGTTTTGCTTGAAACCTGAGTAGGTTAATCAAATTCCTGCAGTAACCCCACATTTGTGTACAAACTGGTCTGGTAACTCATCTTCTGAATTGCTCAGAATCAAGCCCGGCACATGGTTTATCTCCTCTTACACAAAAATCTTAACCCTTAGTCTGTCTGAGATGTGTAAATTAGTTTTATCCTGTTAATGTGTGAATATCTTCACATCCGATTCCCTAATGGCCTAACCCTTAATGTCAAGTCAAATTTGTTTAGATTTTGCATTTTTCTCATCGCGGAATCCTTTCTTATCACACTAAAATAGATTCTACCCCATTGACCTTCGCATTTGATAATCTGTGAGATGTGTAAATACAAATCTGGTAGCATTTTCCTGCTAAAATCTAGGTGTAAGTAAACCAACACCAAGTGTGTTATCAGATAGGCTATTAAAAGTTGTTTATATTAGTTTATTTCACATGTTGGGTTATATAAATCAATAAAGAAATCTGTTATGGCAACTACTAAGATCATTTGACATTTAATTTCCCAAACAACTGCACCAATGTTTGTAAAGATCGTTGATGATGATGCAGATCATCTGAATGCATAGCCTGAAAACCCAGATCAGATGAGGGGTAATAGAAAGACTGTTATCCTCAACTAGGGCTGCCAACTTTTAAAACTCTGGCTACCTTTCTGGTGTACATCCTTTGATCTAAGACTTTATCATCTTGGTATTGTTTATTTTACAGCTGAATAACATCATTGATAAAGCAGAATTTGTACAAATTGATATAAGATGAACTCCGAGTCTGACAGTAGTGATGTTCTATTGGTTAATAGACGGCCAAGCATTGAACATCTGGTCTCCCAGCACAGAAACCTGCAGGTATGATTTACTAATGATATATAATGGCATGTGTCAACAGGTGGTTGTCAATGTCCGACAACAACTTTGTTTGATAATATAGATTAAAGTATATTTTGTTGTCTTTTAATCCTTCCAGGGCATGTTTGTCCATACATTGTTGTAAAGCTTCTGAGATACTAGATGAAATTATTTTTACAGAGCATATTGGTAGACCCACTACCAGATATCTATGATAGTGATACGGTAAGATGAATAGTAATTATTGTGGGGTCAGCTGGGCCAGGGAAGAACCATGGATTTAAAAACTTGTTTTGGTGATTGCTGATTGATATTTAACCTATACAGGATTAATGAATATCACAATCAAATCATGGTTGTGATGTTGATATTATACAACAATATTGGAAGTTTGAGCTGACATGGAGCGGCAACTGAACCAATTTCCTTCTATTAAATGTCAGTTCTTGTTTGCTGCGGCAAGGGTTTCATTGATGGTGGAATTCATGGGATACTAGAGAATTGATCATTGTATCAAAATTTCATATCCACGGGCATGTCAAATATGACACAAATTAAACCCTCTATCCTTTGATAAAAAATAACACTCCCATTTTTTCCAGTATACGATGCTATGTTTATGTTATTCCAAAATAAGATTTGTCCGCCCATTGCATGTACTCGTTGATTTACCTGGTTTAATGATCTTAACCTCAAATCACTGGTAAAACATTTAAAAGCTTTTAACAGCTGCATATCATATCGCCTGCTTCAGACTGGATAAAGGATACTATATGTAACAATCCTCAGTAACCTGCATGAGGTTCAAATGGTGCAAATTGTAATAGCGAGCTTAGTTTCCTTTGGACAATGAAACTGGTGTAATCTTAACCCTCGGAGTGGTTTATTTGTTTCAATTTGGTGCTGGTACTACATAATAATCATTGTTGTCTGCTGGCGATCTATGAAATGGCGGATGTCTCTACTTATTACCATAACAAGGTGATAATTCTTTTACTTTTAATCCATTGTTATGATTGTTGTGCGTAAATACATGACTGTCTGTCAGCCTGGATAGTGGTTATGCTGATGCGGAGACAACCTTTGATGGGTCTTAGCTACCTGATAAAACCTAATAAAACTTTATTGTACCTATTTAATTCATTGTATATTCTTTTGAACATCAATGTTATGGAATTAAGAGGAG
The DNA here is from genome assembly GCA_914767715.1 of Membranipora membranacea. Taxonomy (NCBI): domain Eukaryota; kingdom Metazoa; phylum Bryozoa; class Gymnolaemata; order Cheilostomatida; family Membraniporidae; genus Membranipora; species Membranipora membranacea. The sequence continues at coordinate 17,849,951 of OU612068.1, forward strand.
GACTAATAATTCTGTTGCTTTTTTTTCATGTTGGGATAATTCTCAGTTTGATAGGTCATTAATTTGAGAAATCAAACTTTCTATGCCTTCTCCTCCCGCTCCATCTGTGAGTCTTTAACACATCATGAGCTCTATGTCCTTCCATTTATGTCCCTCGTCGGTGCAAACTGTTACATAATATCCTTATTAAATATCATTAGACATAAGTCCAAGGTAATTTGAGGTATCAATTTTGTCGATAACCATAGAAGGGTATAATTATCATTCCCATATCCATGGACTTGTGATAGCACAAGCGCGATGTAACATTGATTGTTAGGACACCAAAGCTAAGAGAGGAAAAATGCATCGAAAACTGCGCCTCAGACACGTAAGGTTCTTCGTACTCAAAATGTTCTTGGGCTTTAGGTGAGCTTTGTCAGCCAGATTTATTCTGATATTGTAAATTTGAGACAGCGCTGGAGATATGTTTTATTATAATTATTGATTTTTATTTAAAATTTTTTAAACTTCAAAGTTGTTTTAACCTGTTGGGGTGGATTTTGAAAAGCGTCGAGAGCGTCTTACTTACTTTTCTTTGTCACACTGGTTCAGGTCTCTCCCGAATTTTACATAGTTTGTGTGTTCAGACTGGTTGCTTACAAGAGCCGAACTTGATGTAGACAAACGTCTGACCACACACATGCTACTACCTACCAAGATTTACAAAGATGTACCAATGAGCTGAGATCAATGTTCCACTAGCTAAGACTTTATCATAAGCCAACATTATTGTATTTAGATCTATATTGGGTGGTAGTGGGGACATAGAGCTTTCTTAGCCTCAATTAATTACCAATCATTGAAACCTTCATGGGCGCTTTGGGTGTGTTGTAGCTGAACTTTGACTAAGAGGTTCAAGATGTTAGCAAAGGAGATGGAAAGCAGCAGAGTGCTAGATCCCTGCAAATCACTGTCGGTGTGCCAAGGCACCAGATGAAGCTTTGCTGCTTAAGAATAGAAAAGTTGAGAGCCAAACTGTTAGGGGCGGCTATTTTACATGTGCGTTACCATCATAAAAATGCTTTTAAATAATCACAGGCAATACTATCCAGGAATAACAGATTTTTCATTCATCTATATGCAGACACAGAGGCTGATGGCGAGACGTAACACGTGGAGCTCTCGTCAGCCGACAATCAGGGAGCTGCCGGATGATGAGGCTGAGGAGTTGCTCACTTCTGATAACATAAGGAAGTCTATAGTTCTATCTATGAGAGCTGATGATGAGGACTGGAGTAACTATAGGAGGAGATCCAGCGGTGGAACGGCTGCACAAGTATTCAACCAATCCAGATCTCGCAGGACCAGTAGAGATGGTGAGTGAATTTACATACAACATTTTTAATAGCATCAAAAGTGGCCAACTATTTTTGTGTGTGTTTGTGTTGGGTCAAGGGACAGGAGATATTTATTATGTGGTTAGGGAACACGGATGGAGCGCAAGAGTTAGGTGCTCAAAACTATGTCGATGAAGTGATAACCACATAACTTTCATCAGAAAGTTAGAGTATTGATGTAACGTAGGTTATGATTGGTAATTCTAATACTATAAATGAAGCCTTTGGCATCATCTTCCTAGCTTCTCTGTCTTTATAACTTGCGGGTGGCTATTTATTTCTGAGTTTCTCAACCTTTCACTTTCCATCACTTTTGGAAAAACAGCTAATATTGTTCACGATTGAGCAGCTTTTCTAGTAGTTTTCTGAGTGCCCATATTGTGTTAATGCAGATAACATGCTGAAGGAATCGTTATCGAGCCTACCTGACATGAAGAGGTGTCACAGGTTTCTTCACACAAATTGTCATTTGGATCAAGTCATTAGTTTTCTTTTGTCAAGTGACACTCCCAGCGGTAGTGCATCTTCAAGTTCAAATAATTATTTGTTGAAACGCTTGCAAAGTAGCCTGTAGATTGAGACCGGAAACTTTGCTTCAACAAACGTCTGCTTCGTTACAATGTGTGCTCTCAACTGCTTCTTACCAACAGCGGGTTTTCTTTAAATCTAGAACAAAATTCAAAATTCTACCATTTACCGTTGCAAAAAGTTTATATCAAAACCAAATTGCCAATCAGCCTGTAAGGGTTATCATGATAGCACAACTTCAGCTGTTACCACATTTGACGTCTGAGACAATGTTTTCTTCTGTGCTAGTTTTTGGGTTTGTCACCCAACGCATCCTAGTGGTTATCTGAAGACATTGATAACATGACATTCCATATATTTATCAGATTGACTTCCAGTTTACGTGCAAAATGTTGTGAAAGCTAATTTAAGGTTTGTTGTTCACTTTTGGTTGTCATATGTTCCTCTTGTGATTCAGTGTAGTCTAGCCTGTTAGAGGCACTCATTCTGAGTCTCATTAGTATTTGATTAAGGGTGGAGCTGGGTATTGCGTATGTGACAGACCTGTGCCAGACATTGTTTTGATTCTTTTCGTTATCACTGATAGGATGAAGAATTTGGGTTTGACGTCAACATTGGGCTTCATTATTATTAATAATCAACTAGTTTACGCATTGTTTGAACTTGCAATATTTCCAAAACATTTCATTCATCTTAAATAACTGAGCCAAACATCCCACCTTGCCAGCGATGATTATGGTATATGTATTTATTGTGATTGGTGATAAGAGGGTAGTATTGCCTTGCTCGCCTGATGTATACATACCACACACATGTTGTAATAGCGGAGTGTTATCTGATAGGGTTGTCGGGTTATGATGCAAGTTCCCTATTGGTATGCAGGTATATGAGGCTTATAATAATAACATTATCAATTTCGCTTGTTAATGGCACAAGTGTGATAACAGATTTATGAAAATTATTAAGTTGAAGTTTGAAAGTTTTTAAGGCCTGACCCAATGAACTAAAGAGCGATAGTGCTTACTGCATTGTCTGGTCTTGGCAGTTTTAATTACAAAATACAAAAAACGGTCTAAGCTCCTCAATGCCTTACGACTAGATAATCTCTTTCTCCCTAACCATAGAAAAGCGTGGGAATAATTTTATTAGATTTCAGATTCTCTAAACAAACCTGCCACACTCATGCAATGAAATTTTTATTCGGGAGTTAAGAGCTCTGTTATTCAGCGCTGGCACACCGTTTTCATACTCTTCAACTGTCAATTCATGACATGAAGTTGGATGAGCTTGCGCATATGTGTACAACCGGTGTCGAGGGAATGGCATAATGCTAAATTTAATTTGAGAGGTGTCTCAGTTGTATGTTTGATACCGTTTCCGACATTACTCTTGAAGTGCCTTACCTAATCTTCTTTCATGGAAAGAAATTTCCCCCCAACTGAAAAATAATTAAGTTTTTCTGGCGGTTTTTGATCCCAGCGTATTGAATCCCCATTCAGAACAGACGACTCATCAATAGTAATTTACAAAACAGAAAGGTTATACTAATTAGACCACTTTAAAGTTTTCCGCCCTTGCACACAACCGTGATCAATACAGGATTTGGAGAAAATTGATGCATTATCGGACATGAAAGAGATTTTCTAAAATCATGCTAATTTTGGCCAATTTTTTCCCCTATGCCGTGAGTTTGATGGTCTCCTACACTAATACCATTTTCTCATTCTGAATAACCGGCTTGAACGAAATCCATGCCACTGTGTGTAGTCAGCGTTATTTATTTTGTCTTGATGAGTTTGTTTGGTGACATATCGCCTATGTGGATTATGTATTCTGTTGGAAGCTACGATGCCGAGGATTGTATTCATGTCTGCTGTGGACCTTACTATTTCTATTCAGGTATCTTATAATATGGTGATATCTAATGTATTATATATAATACATAATGCCGTGGTCTCAGATGCGACTTTATTATAATAAGGCAATGATTTCTAAGGTACCTTTGAGTTTCCACACAGCATTGACTTGTGTGTATAATTGCCATTCTGCAGGTTACGCTATTAGAGGTTCTATTGGATGTTACTATTGGAGGATCTCTCTTCATGTCTAAATTATGGTTCTTTGAAAAATTGTATTACTTAGGAGTTGTTTTCTATTGTCCGATATGTGGTTCTAATATCAATTACTAAAATTGCTGTTTGATTTGGCATTTGAAATTTATAAGTCACAATTAGAAGTGCTGCAAAGTTTTGCCAAATTAAATTTTAAGTTTAAAATCTGAGAACTAGCGTGGATATTGAACAAGCATTTATTCGAGACTAGAGATAGTGAACACAGCAAGTTTACTTTGATCTTGCATATAGAATAAGGGCACTATTGGATAAGATAGTTTGCTGTATATCACAAGAATACCTGCCCGGTGATGTTAGGGCCCATCCTTGCCAGCGGTTAAGTAAAACATCATCTAAAACATTCAAAATGACGAGTTATTGATGACGATAGAAGTGTTAAATGTAATTTCCATAGTCCATAGGTGAAGTAGGGTCTCAGCGTTATCTGTTAATAGAAAGAAGTGATACCACAATTTTCCCTAGTCCCAAATAAATCTAAATGAGAAGGCTCACAACCCAGTGCAAAGTCATTTCGCTGCTGATTGTAGAGCAGATCCTATTAAGAATTATTTTATGATTTGATTGTCTTCCTGTTACTCGACCTCCATACACTGATATAATCAACAATCTAAGACTTGTTGTTAGACCTTGATATCCAACAGATCTTAGAAGAGCTTTCCTCACCATATTTTTCGGCGATAACCTGAATCTCGTTTGAAGTGTAATTAAATAAATCATGACCTGATTGATTTGATTAAATCTCCCTGATTAAATTAAGTTGCATTGCACAGTTGCCTTTCCTATGTAATGAGAGCACAACCCCAAACTCAATAAAACTACAGTTCTTTTATTGCGGGTGATTGACAGACCACTCACCAATAGGTAAATGTTAGTGTCCAATCAGCCAAGTTGTCCAAAGAGTAAGAGAAAGCGTCTCTAGCTAACTTCTTGGATTGCCCCATTTGAAATCGGAAATTTTGCATTGAGAGTTGCCTCCTTACTGGTCGGAGAAAGACAAATTGGATCGATTTTGATCCAATTGCCAACCCATACAAATGGGGAGTAAACTCCTTGTATATACCATGCCATCCTTAAGTCCTTTTAAGATGCAATGAAGGTGACATAAGCTGATAAGAATATTGGTGTAAACACTCTGCTTCTCAATTATTTAGTTCTGACAGTCTATCTATCCGTTGTACTAGGCATTGTTTTTGAGGTAAATAGCCTTGATGTTGCAGGTGACTGCGAGCTGTTGTCGCTGTGTGACACTGAGCCATAGAGTTTACCATGACACTAATAGTGCTTAAATCATTAAAACCAAGTTCATAATGTCAAAGGTATCAAGAAAATGTTAGATAATTGAAAATAATGGATGTTCCTTTATTGCCCAACTAACAAAATCAGGAATAGGATAAAAGAAATCATCCCATTGTGAGGAAAATGACCCTTCCCGTTAAGCAGCTTCTACAGGAATTATCATGACTGTGATCAAATATTTATTGTTTTTGAATATCCTGAGAGCAATCATTTTTAGTGCCCCAAACAAGCTATAGACCTAAGCCTTATTACCGCATGAGAGGCAAATGAAAAGTGGCAATAAGACAATAATATTGGTGAGCAGTCACCCCACTCTGTTCATGCTGTTTGCGTGTCAGCGCTGTATCAACTTGATTAGATCCCCTCAAGTAGCAGGTGAATTGCTCAATTGAATCAATTGAAGTGTTAGCTTAAACGACTCTCATTGAGTAATTAATGATTGTGAGCGAAATTGGAAGCGACGAGAATTGTGGGCAGGGACATGGGCTTGACTGTAAACATGAATTGCATTTATATAGCTATAAATATGTCAAAAGTACTGAGTGATAAAATTCAACCGCTCTTACGCTGTTGTGCCTTGTGTTTTGGAGCTTTACCGAGACAGTTTTCAATTTCACTGGGATAAAAACGATAGTTCATGTCTGAGTGGTGAGCACATTTTATTGAGTGCCAAGCTGACTGGATAAAAATAATCACAGTGAAACCTGCAAGATAAGTTTGCTTTTTCATGTAAAGCGTTATCAGTGAACTAATTATATAATTATCATGAAACCTGGTTTAAAATTTATATAGAGTAGTGTTTTGTTTAATTTGCTTTGTTAGTGATTTGGCATGGTTGTTGTGCACTTATTGCCGCCATCAATATTGAGACTATAGTTTGACATTGTGCGCTGCTTGCTCGCTATGAAAATAAACTCTGCATTGGAACGTCATATTTTAATTCCAGTAAATGTTTTTAAAACACCTGTCAGCATTCAGCTCCATCTGAAAAAATAAATAATTAAATATTTGTTTGACTGGAAGTTTAGAGTGTTTAAATCCAAAACTTTTCACAATAAATTCAATTTACACTTTTTAGCTAAATGCTAATCCTGCTACTACTGTAAAGTCATTCACGTACGCCATAAATGGCCACCGTCAAGGACTTCCAAAGTGAGCAAAGTAAATTCAGTCGAGGAGTTATAGAAAACAAATATTCGAAATTTCAAGATATCACATTTGGTATAACAGTGATGGTTTCTTGATCTATGGAATCTTTAAAAATCGGTATCTTTCCTTCTTATATTTGGGGAATTGTGGTACAAATAATAGTGTAAAACATAATATGACTTCTCTACTCTAGCTTACACAATTATTATCACCAGATTTTTTGCCGCAGTGTTAAATATTTATTGGCTTAGACTGCTGGTGCGCAAACTTCATAGTCACCCACTTGCATGCAAAGTTACATGGTGCATAAAATTGTAAATTTTATGTCCCTTGTGATTTATATCTAGCAAAAAGTGGAAATTTACTTAAACATGTAGTAGTCATAGTAAGAGCATGAATAAGAGAAGTGAGATTTGTGACAACAATCAAACGACGGCGGATATTTAGGAGCTGCGTTATTCAAACGAGAATCAAATTACATCCGCTGATCTGTTTGCTTGGTCGCGGATTAACAAAGAGCTCGTGTTGAATCCATTAGATCAGCACAGTCATCTGATACTCAACTGATACTGAAACTTTGAGCGTTTAAACTTTCACTGCTAACTTCGCAGATGCTTAGATTTAAATAGCATCTGACTGAATTTCGTACACAAAACAGTCTCGGTAAACTCAGCTTTCGTTGCAACTGCTAAGTTGGGAGTTTTTACCTGAAAGTTAGGCATGATGTTGTCACCACTATCTCGTTTGGAGCCGCAGACAGTTCTCATCGAGTACGATGATGAGACTAACAAGTATCTTCAAACACTCAGACCAGGTAAGCAACCCAAATCAGCTAGCCTATCTCAACGGGTAGATGCAAGTTTTAATCTTCATTCTTGTTTAATTAAACACATTATTCTCACACTGGATTTCTTGCAAAATTTATATGGCATTTATGAATTTGGAACAACTCTCAATATACCAGCTCACAAATAGAATTAGATTTTTCAAATTTAATGGTAAAATTCAATTGAACTATTTCATATCATTGCAAAGCTGTTGAACACTCAGTGGCTCCACAATTTTAAATCGGGTTGAACAGTCAATGCGCTGACCGGAATGTTCAGACACCACAAGAGCACCATGGCCTTTGTTGAATATCAAACACCTGGTCTAATATGTTAGACAACCTGGTTTATTGACAGGTTTCAGCAGTCAAGGCAACGTTTATGTAAGTTATTTGGGCATTTTAACTTCTTTTTTGCCTATAATGGGTGGCAACCAACTGGATTAATGACATTTGGGTTTTTAGTTCTGTTCTGAAAAGTTTGCTAGGGCGTCTAAAGTTACTCAGTTCGCTCATCAAATCAGTAAGCTATCGATATATCACTCGAGGGCAGGTATGAAAATATATTATTGTGAGTGGTCAAGTGAAATTTTCAGTCTCATCTGTCAAAAACTGGGTTTCTCTCAAACTGGCTTGCCCAGAATTTTTATGGGAGTTCTGCATTTCTTGAAGGCATTTTTCCACGCAATATCTGATTGCAGGCGTGTATGTCATGCTTATTTCATAGTAGTTTTGTAGTGATCCAGGAACTGCACTAAGTTATCAGTAAGCATACCTCTTTAGGGTGGTCAAGAGACATTTATTGGTGCTTGTTGTATAAGAAGGGCCTCACACCTCAAATATTTGGTTGATTGATAGCTCTGTATGTCTGAGCAACGTTTACGTCATTATATGTTTATTGCGTTGTGAAACCTTTTATGGCACTCAGTGTTTTATAAACATTTGGTTCATCACGGAACTCTCTTTGTCTCTTTGTCTGGGACATATCCGTGTTTCCTGCTTCGTTCTCTTTTGGTTTCAGTTTCCCTCGCCAGGCCGTCGGGGGGGGGGGGGGGGATGCAAAAGTCTGGGGGCTCAGACTAGTTTCAGTTATGTATTGTAAGGCTAATCCACAGTGTCATTGGTAAAATGTCACACTAAAACGATTAAAATTTTTACAGTCATGATAGCACATTTAATCCTTTTTCTGCACTGCAACCTGTGGCTTTCTCTTAGTAAGGAATGAAAACTTCTTGGTCTTGGTCAGGCAGGCAATGAGGCATGGGTGGTTCAGTTGATGGTTGTATCCATTTTGTAGATGTATGGCATATTCATCCCTTTGACCATGGCTGCTTTTACCACAAGATTCAACTTTTTATATTATCATGTAACAACAATGCTTACTATGAGTATATAACTTATTTTTACATCATTTAAATCCTATCAGGATTATAGCACCCATGATATAATCCTAAGTTAACTAAAGTATGTAGATAATTACAGTTGGCTCAGGGTGACACAACATAGGCTCAGTCAGATTTATGGTTTCTGAAATGTGTTAGGAATGTTGGCTTTATGGTGTAAGGTGTTAGTCTCAAGTCGTCAATTACCACTGTCTGTGTTTTAATTTTTTTGCCACTGTGTTTTACCATCCATCTATTTTCCCTGTTGCAAATAAAGGCTACCCAAAGACCAAAGCATGTTATAGTCAGGCAGTTACCTATGGTAAAATTGTTACCATGCAAATCTCACACAACTTTATCATAAGTAACTGCTTGACTATAACATGCTTTGGTCTTTGGCTATAAAAAATAAGAGAATATTTCTATGTTGAGCTGATATTATTGTTCCATCCTTATGGTAACCAGCTGCTTAACCCTCAGTTGACCAATGCTGTGGTGAACAATATTGATGTTTTAATCTTTGAACTTCAGTGTATCAAGATTATACCCCATATTTAAGTTATATAACTCCTGATGTTAGGTGTGATAGTTGATATAATCGGTCTCGCCCTCCATGACATAAGGAAGTTTGCGAGAAACTCAATCTGTTTTATTAGGAGTTGTGACCTTTTATTGCAGGGACGATAAGTCAAGAGTCTTTGTTAGCTTTAGGAACTTAATCTGTCCTTATGATAACCAACACATGGAATGTTTTTCAAAACATTGTCTAGGGAAGCAGGAGTTCTTTGGTGCCTCCCCTGTGTCATAATTCGTCAGTCGAGTATTAAAAAGTTAATAAACTTACTCTCAATTCTCTATATTTGATTACTTTATTTTTATTATGCAACTCACACCAAGCAAGGTTTAGAAGTCTTTTTAATTAACTTTGTGTAATGTTTGTTCCCAAGTCAGCCAGTGGGTTTGAGCAAATACCTTGTCAGATAGATTTTATATCTTATCAATATGATGTTGTTGTAGCCAATCACACATTAATCTATAAGTCAGGTCACCTACCCGCAATCAAACCCTGAGGCAGAAGGTCGAGAACGGACTTGTCAATTACTCAGGGAATGACCTGAGGGGGCAGCTCAGCCTTGTCAAACATCTGAATCAGCTACCTGACAGGAGGTAGAAACTAGAAATATACTATGACCAAACATGTACGTATCGATAATCAATTCTTTCACATCTATTGCAGACACGTGCACTGGTGAAGCCGAACCACGACATATAGATGGTGTGAAGTCTGGTGAGAATAATCACAAATATGATCCACAGATCGAGGATGAAACTGACGCCTCGTGTGAAGACTTGCTGAGGTTTGTCAAAGAGAAACTGGATAAATTTGAGATGGAGAACAACGATGGAGGCGGTCCACTCGCAGACGAGAGACGCAGAAGATATGGCTCAGTCAACCGACAGCCTAATGTCAACAGACTAATGTTAGACAAGGAGAAATATAGACCATCCCGACCGCCAACCATGTCTAGATTCGTCTCAGAACCTGGGCCGGAAAAAAATGACTTCTCACCAACAGCGGACAATGAGATGCGCTCCTATTCATCATTGGATAATCATCATCACACTAGAAAGTACAGCAGTAGTTCGCTAACATCAAGTGGTGTTTTTGACATCAGCGGACAGACAAGTGACAACAGGTTTCCATGGCTCAAGGATCAATCCACCCAGTGTCAGATTCTGACAGCTGAGGATGTAGAGCAGAAGGAAACGACAGCTGAGAAGGCTCTTGCTCCACTGCTCAGCTATATGAACACAGCAAACCTACAGCAGAGAGCCCACCCATCACCTAGGACCTCGAGGTCACAGTCTCAAAGTGCTATGTAAGTATAACAAAGTTATGGTTGTACAATATGGCTAGCCTGGTCCAGCTGTCTGGAATGGGTCGGGGAGGGGGACACCCTCCCCCAGCCATCCCAGACAGCCTGCCCAGGCTACAATGTGGCAAATATGAGCATATTGTTTTGTATGCACTGTATTGAAATGGGAGATTTTTTAGAAAAGTAACGCTTTGGCTGAAGGGAACCAAATACAAGGCAAGCTTGCTCAGTTGACATTTATAGGCATATGTTCGATTTCCATTTCTTAGCTTTCCAGGTTTGTTTCGACAAGCCTTAGCTGCTTCGACCGCAGTGTTGTAAGTTTATTTGCAAACTTAACGTGCATGTTTTAAAACTCTTGCAAAAAAAGTCATGTATGTCTCTCGTAGCCACTCTGTAAATCACATCTCAATATGTCTACTAGTGTGCAAAAATTCTAATCAAATTGATCTGTATTTTTTTCTTGAATCTGAGCACCTGTTTAACTCTAACAGTTTTGGAAAAACCTGAAGTTTTGACTTATTTTATGGATTCAGGGCCTGCCTGCAAAGCGGCTCCAATTCCAAACCGATTTAATAAATATCCAATTCATCAGTATCCCATCTACAACTTCACCTGTTCAAAATTCCCATCACAACGTTTGGCTACTAATGGTTAATCATTTGGTAATTAGTCTTTGTAAAGGGGTAAATCGTCCACGAAATTAGTGCAGGATAGAACACCATATTGTTTTCATAGCCTGATGAAAAGACAACTCTCTATAATTGAATCTTGATTGACATCAACATTTGGCTATGAGATCATAATTGTAAATTATTCATTTAGCTATGAGATCACAATAATGTCAATTATTCATTATTCTACTTCTTGTAAATTGGCATGAGGTCTGGAATGTGAATCCATTATATAATGTTGTTTCGTTGTCGGACACTGATGTCATGAAATATGTTAATTTCACATGCCCTTGTTCGTATGTTTTCTGGGTCCTTGGTCATTACCAAAATCCGGTATCACATTTAAACACTTCACCTCCAAATCCTGTTGCCCAACAACTTGAAGAATGTTTACATATATGTTGGCATAAAACTAATCCGAGCAAACTGCTACCTTAAATTTGAATTTCAAGTGAGATGATAATTCATTTACTACCTGCCAAAAGTATGCTGGTAGGCAGGTTAAGACACTTGTTTGTTAGCTCAATGGATCTTTCAAAGAGGGGTATCAGTTGATCAATTTTCATTCCATTTTCAAGTGGCTGGCTTACTAGTCTGCAAACATAAAAGGTTTATGGCACTGTCAGTTTGGAATCGAAATGATGTGATATGTAAATATTTGAAGATGCGGCAATGTTCATGGTTCATCAGAACATTAATGTTTGGTCTGTGTAATATTGTTGATAAAGTTTTTGTATCAGGATTCTAATCTTCTGGCTAATTAAAATACCACTGACAATCCCTGTCTCTTGGAGAGGATCATGAACTTGGTACCACCGAGTATAAACTTAAAACTTAATCTCAATTTCACAGCTTCAGCGCTGTTATGTAAGATAATTCACTGCAACAATCTGAGCTCATGTGCTACACAGTCCATACAGCCTAGTCAGGAGAATGTAATTCCTCAATTAAGAAAATGATGGGTACATTTTTGCCAGGGATTTGGGACATAAACTCCCTGTTTTTACAAAGTTTAAAAATATTTTTAATGAAATGCTTTAAAAACCTATTTGAAAAGTGTTGTATCATCTGATATGCTATACCAACTCACCCCTCTACCAATTATTTAAAATTAAAAAAGATTCCCTCACTCCCAACTGATCATGCAATCTAGACGTATATATCTGGCAACATTCTAATTGTTTTGCGTTTTCCAATGAAAGTTGTTTTCCGTGTATAGATTTGGAGTCGGCAATGACAGGATGAGAATGCAGAGGAAACACGACTCCACATCTAGTCTGCCTGTTATACATGATGGTAAAGTGATACTAAAGCCTGATGTTCTGCAACACTCTCTGGTATGTAACTCACAACTTGAAATTCGTTAATTTTAAATATTGCTGGAAACGCCCAGTTTGTATTTAACTCAATATCTGATCTTTCACTCTATTTTTGAGCTTCCGGATGAGAGCTACTCTGTCAACCTAAATCTGGTAACAGGTTGGTTGCATAATAGCAACATCAAAACTTCTAACTCACTAATCTCAAGGTTTATGAGACCACCAAATTTATATTTATATCTCCTTGGGAATTTTAATGTGATTTTCTATCCTATGAAATTGTTATTCTGCTTACAACCTCAATCAGAAATCGAAATCAGATTACCTCATAGAATTAAAAGTAACCTCAAACCCTCTATATTTATATATATTTAATTCACCTGAATTTGTATTTATGTCACCATTGAGATTTTTATGTGATTTGTTGAGATATTCTGCCCACAACCTCAACCAGAAATCAGTTGTACTGCGGTTATACCATCACATTATTCAGTATCGCTGTGTAAATCTTCGTCATTGTTCTGAAGAATCACCATTCGACAACACTCTATACAGCTTTTCACCACCATCTTCTCACTGCGCAGACCAGTGTATGTCATGTGTCAGTATAATTTAGTTGTTCTACACCAAGATAACTTTCTCTCTGTCCATGTGGCACCTACTATCCTATTTGCACCCAGCTGTACTAGTTATACTAGCGCATAGTACTACTAGTAATACTAGCACTTCATTTGTTAGGCATAACAATTGTCTTGCTGGTTTATATAAATTTCAGCTGAATATTCCATATGAACTTAGGGTCCTAGACTCATGACTTGTAATCTATCAGGAAATTGGGAATGATCAGGAAAATGTTTAGCATGGTTATCACATTATGACAGATCAGCCTCTTTTGGTATACATTGCAATTTTGGTTTGGTGACAAGGACTTTATTCAAGAAAGTTTGAGATTGGAGACAGTTTTACACATCGTTCTAAGCTGTAAGTTGTTGTTCATATTTCAATAGTTGTCTTACCCTCCGCTATCCATAGCGCTCTATATATCATCTGCATTCATAAGGAATTGTCTTCTCAGTCATAAATTATTGGTATTCCTGGTTAAGAAAGTTGGAAATGACAAATAGCAATGAAGGGGGTTTAGTTCATTGCCAGCAGTGTGACAGTATGGTACATCTGTTATGCAGGAAGTGGTAGAAGTAGGTAATAAAATGGTGTAGTCACCTTCTTTACAAGCAAACGATATTATCTATGCCAAAACTTTTGTTATAATTACAGATCTTGTTAGGGCAACATCCTTGCATATGAAATAAAATTATAACACTGAACTCTGTGAATGCGAATACGAAAACCCAGAGAACTCAAATCTCATTGGCAAAGAACTGACTCCCATTATAATATCATGGACAGTGATTTGGAAGAAGCTATTAGAAAATCATTAGATTTTATATAGTACCTTTCCTCTGAGTGTCAGATTGTACAAGGATTTAACTTGAATGTTAAGTGCACAGCATGATACACTAATCTTCACACGATTACAAGGCTAAAGAGGTGTTATAATTTATCTTCCGAGTAATTAACAGGTAAAATTAATAAACTTGTCTAAAGCCGTTCCATTCATAGCCTAGTTGTAATTAGCAGTGGATATTTGACAGGAAAATGCATCAGAGGCAGCCAACTTGTTTTTGTTTTTATCTTCTACCCTTGTACCTAATGACGACAGCAGAAATATGAGCATAGGTTGGTCAGCAAGTTTATAAATAAGTGTTTATTAAGTTTTTCATCAGGTTCAGCTTACTGATTCTTATACTCCCCCGTCGGGGCTGTTATGTACGTAGATTATAATCGTAAGCACATGTGAATTGAATATAGGCTCGGGTGCGATGGACGACCAGCGTCTGACGTACAAGTCATTATTATTCAATGCCGGTACCTGATGTTTGTGTGCTGTTGGCCGCTGCCTCCTTATGACATGTGCTTACCTCTTATTCTCGCTGACCCAATATTTCTATAACTCTCATTAACGACTGAATGTTCAAAGGCACTTGACTGCTTAAGGATAAGGCAGCGTTTTCCTTTATTTTGAATTGTGATTCTTCGTTACACTCGGAGAGAAGTAGTTACAGTTTAAAACACTTTGCTGCCAGTCGACTGAGAGCAACAGCAATCACCATGAAGTCGCTTAAAGGTATATTCAAACATCGCAGGACCAAATCCGTGAGTGCGGTAAGTTTGATGCTTCAACTTTCGTTTCAAAATTGTAATTGTTAGATTCAAAAAAGTTGTTATCGTTCGATTCCAAGTTTTGATGGGGTCTTACTATACTTATATCTGTATCTTGTCAGAGTTTGATGTCCTTGCTCTGTTGTATGATGATTGATGACTGGGGCGACCCTTAACTCCCTAACTTATTATGTGACATCCATGATGTCACATGAATAAAGATGACATCCTGAAAGTTAATCTTTTTACATTATTATCCCTAGTTTATACAGGAATGGCACTTCTAACATATTTTCTTGGGTATTGGGGAATGTGACACCATCAGTTGAGATAAAAAAGTCTTTGTCTTTATGTTATTGGAAGATAGTGATATCTTGTTGGCTTGAACCTCTTTTTTGTGCAGTTGATCCACCCTCCAACCCTCCCACCCTTCCTGGTTGATCTTCAGCTATTTTTAATTGTGTCATTTGGGAGTTGTTTTCTCAGGAAATATTCTTGTGTTGATGTTCGAGTAAATGATGCCATATTGAATCACTTTGTTGTTGCTGTCAGTGACCAAGTTCCTAGTCCTAGTACGGTTACCAATAGGTCACTGGAGCCGATTTTAGAACAGTTCCGGTTCATCTGGTGCAGGCTGCTTGTTTTTGAAATGTAAACATTTCCGTGTAGCAACCATGACTGGCTAATTACACTAATGTTGCCTCATAAATGAACAAATTTAAATAAACAATATGTATGCTCATGGATAACACAAATGCACCGACATACTATTCTTATCATACACTGATCTTCTGGCATTGTCTGTTGCTATAATGAGTACCATACAAAATTACTACTCTTGTGGTTTCATTTGCTTGCAGACTGAAAAAAATATTATATTAGGTAACTCAGATTATATTTGTGCACAAAAATCACAGGCACAGCACGATGGATGTAAATAATTATAATCATCTCCAAAATTCAGACACACTGGGGTATCATTCTAATTTATACTTGCAAAAACCAGTCTCAAACCTGACACCACGAGTAAAAAAGTGTTTACTGTTTACTGTTAAATTTGCGGTGTCATTAGATTGTATTATTGATAAGGCTTATCTAAGCCTTCATTTCTTGACTGGTCTAAAAAAAGAACAGTTACTGATAAAGCATCACGATGTCAACTCTGAGTTTGTATACCTAATCATGTCAGTTGGTATGCGATACTAACTGTCAGTTACAAAAAAATATGTTATAATATCCGTCTTACTAATCTGAGTTGAATCCTTTTGCATCGTCATGGACAGAGACAGTGACAGCGAGTCAAAAATCGCGGTTTTGATCCCCCAGGAAATAGGGTTCTAGTCCCTCACCAATTATGGTGAAAACAGTGCAAATTTCCCATCGTAAAGTATCAGGTAGAAAACATTTGACCTTTTGATGACATCAAGGTCAGTTTATAGGTTATAATGAAATATGAAATGCCATTATGAATTCACAAACAGATATAATATATATAGTATTGATATCACTTGAAAATTCCACTGTAGACATGCATGAACAGCTGGATAGATCAGTAGTATTTAAACGTACTCTGTCATTTTACTTTATAACTATTTAAATGTAATGAAATTCTCCATGATCGATTACACTTTCACAAAGCTGTGACAAAGCCAAGTATCTATAACTTATATTTAGAATCTGTTGTGGGGGTGTGGTACTCGTCTTTGAATATTAAGGTAAGGGTATCATGGTGCTCCACTATCTCGAATCTGCTTGACACCGGCCCCTATAGATCTTCAGATAATGTTTATAGTGAGAGAAATAGATAATTGTGGGCTATCTAAGTTTGGTATAGATTAAAATACCCGACCTCTGTATTTACCTATTTGATAGCTATTTATTATAAGATAGAATGGTTACAGTCAATTATTGGTAGCATTGGCATATAAGATTAGTTTGGGAAAGTACCTATTGTGCGGAAGTCTACAATACTCTTCGGAAGTCTCTTATACGCTTATACGCTTTGGATATTCGGTGACCTCTGGAATTTTTCTTTGTGGTGGCGTTGCTCTACAACTATTTGGAACTATTGGTCTCCAATACTCTTGGATATTCCGACACATTCTTCTTTGTGATGGTGTTGTTGCTCATATCAACTATTTGGAACTATTGAATGATTGATTTTAATTAATGATGCTGACAGTTGTTGACCGATCTGCGGTGAACAACATGTTTAAGAGTGATTGATTTTATATAATATTTTAAAATCCTGTCACAACAAGACTGGAGTGTGACGAACACAGGTGTGAATCATGTCACTAAAACGAATCAATTGGCAAAATTCTTCTAATAGCCTCAACAGAGCGAGAAAAACTCAGTCCCTGGATGAAACTTCTCTGAGTAAGCAGCGTAGATTCAGCTTGAGTGTCAGTAAACTCTTTAGAAGAGGATTCTCGGACAGCGCTGTCGGATTAAAGCACTGCCAAAGCTTGGATGTTAATATAGATATAGCACATATGGAGATTGGAACCAACTCACAAAGTCCGTCAAGGCGTAGATTCGCTAGACACAGTAAATCTGAAAATGCTATTCCAGAACATGAAGAATACAATCAACATGATGATGAAAAGGAGTGGGAGATATCGAAAAATTGCCTGTTACGGCCATCAAGCAATAGGAGACAAAGTTTGAAAAGATTTTTTGCCAGAAAACTGTCATTGAAGGAGTCGGATGATATACCATTATCGTTGTACCGGTCGCACAGCGTAGATACGTCACTTCCACATATGGTGGACAACTTACATAAAGAGCATGGCAGACTGAAACGTTTTTACTCAGAAGGGACAACTCCATTCATCAATCAGCCGTTTTCATCTCCGATATGGCCTTCAGAATTGCTGGAGTACAAAAGCGGAGACAACTTCATTATTGTTTTACGAGAAGTTGTTGGCCCTGTACTGCTAGTTGTGGTTCGTATTCCTTTTACATCATTCTTCAGTCTCAATATTTTTATTTCTGTAATGGTTAGGAATCCTGCCATTCTCTATGCTTTTTAACCCTTATGTGTGATGGATCGCACCCTGAACTGATGGATCAGTGTCAATAAGATAACTGCGGAAGGTTTATTGTCTGGCCCGATTATGTGTTTTGATTTAATTAGGAATTGTTTGATGGTCGGTCTATGTTATTTATTTTAAATTGTTTACTGTCGGATCGGAATTTCCAATTTAATCTTTTGCAGTCGATAAGCTTAAGGTTAAACTCATAGACACACACACATACACGTTATTTGCTCTGTGTTTTGTCTATGGTTCAACTAAGCTGAATAAGCGGTATTTGTTGTCCAGAATGCTGGTTGGTAAGTCAGTTCAGTGACATGTTAGCCTATGTCCTGTGATGAGATTGGCGACATTGTGATGTAACTGTGAGGTTGCGACTCTTTTCCGTCTTCCATCGTGCTTCTAATCATAGGCAACAAAAGTCAATTTACTAAGGTGCAATCTTTGATGTGCGTAGACATTCTGATGTCCGATGCTTGGGAATCACTTCATAAACAATTAAACTAGTTGAATCGATTGTGGCTAGGATTGCAGCAGGATTATCAAAGGTGGTCAGACTTTAATTACTAATGATCCTTGTTTTTTTGCACCATTTGGCATATTACGCAATAAATTCCTTCAGTGGGCTTCATTGATCATTGCTAATCTAACTGTTTTAGCGGATGTTTACAATATTTCAATTCATAATTGGTTCTACTCTGCCTTGTGATAGAGGTGATTATTTACTCCTCTCATTTGTGATCAGTTGTTCTACGATAACACAGTCGTTTGGATCTTTTGCTGCAACAAAATGGTTTTCCTGAAGGTTTGTGCAAGTAAATAACATATATCATAATATTATACACTATATTTATTATTGAACTATCGTTTTATGATCATGCGTGGATGATGAATGTGTTTCCCAAGTATATTATTGTTGTCTAATACTGTGTATTTTTGTTGTAAAAATAGGCCATCATTGAAAGTTGAGAGGATTTCTCAAGTGGCCCTGAGTGTTCATGCTTTGCTGGAGTTCCACCGCAAATATTTACGACAATTTTCCGAGCTAGCTGCTTTGCCATGGCAACCAATCATTTCTATCATTTATTTATTTCTCACATATCCTGGTGGCAAGATTGCTGTTATGACTCGTATTTAGTTTATCAAGTTGGATTATAATTCCTGGATCCTATTCTGAACTTCAAAACATCTTTAAACCAGCTCATCCCTATTTGTTGCGTCACTTCTCGGGATTACCTAATTGGAGTTTGGTGAGGCAGCCTTAGTTTATTCATACTTGATTGTTGATCGTTTTATCTTACGCGTAATAGACGCATCCTGTTTAAGACTGTATCAACCATGTAAAGGCGACTTGGACTGTGAATCTGATTCTACCTCAGAACTTCAATATGGGATTATTATTGTTCATCTGCATCCAAAATGCACACTCATTGAAGTTGTTCACCAGGAAGCAAAAACAAGCCTCACTTATCTGAACACATACATACGTACATACAATACTCCTATCACAGCTTTGATAACGAGATGGTTTCCTATAGGATCACTTGTGTCAGTCATCTATTTCCAGACAAAGCATTGTAGATAAGGAGAGGGGGAAAAGTTTCAAGATAGCACCAACCAACACTCGGCATAACAAGATATCAACATTGTATCAGTACTGTTTCGTCACCTGATAATAAATGTTCGTTTTGTTCAATTTTAGGAGTTTTATGCTGAACAAGCAGCCGAGAAGTTGGACCCGATGGACGATCCTATCACCAGCTATAAAGGTGGACGACGATCATGCGTCATCAGTGGACTGGTGAGTACAGCATCGTGCTAACTCTGTATTAAAATTTAGAAGTAGCTTGGTATCATCACGTTTCCTTGGTTAGTAGAGAATTCCACTTATTTTGATTTGGAACTTCGGAGGTAGATTGAGAAATAACAATCAAAATATATGGCTAGTCGTTTGTGGCCATACTAGACCATTATAAATAACAGATGTTGACTTGTTCTTTACCGATGGTATCAAACCAGAGACTATCCATAGTCCCTGATCAAACCACATGTTGTTGAGGATACCAAACCAGTTACCAAATTTAATTCATACCAATCACTTTGATAGACTGTGTGGCTCTATGTCTGCAGAAGCCTAGTCACTCGTTTGGAACCCATCCTCATCTCAGACAGTCCGACAAACTTCGGACCGTTGGCTCAGCACCACAAATTAGATTTTAACGATGGATTAAAAGATGACTTTGGGCGTCTCCACCTAACTGAGGCAGATGTACTTTGATTTAGGTATAAATGAGGTACTGGCCCTTCCACAGCTTAACAAGGTGTAGACATAGAGTAGGCCCTACAGCATACTACAGTAATTTAGGGGGGGGGGGCGTCAGGCGGGAGCAAGAGTCTGGGGGGCTCAGACTAAGTGTAGCAGAACGTTTGTCTAGTTTCATTTGATATGGTTGGACTGACGGTTTCACACTAAACGGAGAATTCAAAATTTCCTATTTTTTACAGCAACTCGGAGATAGCGGGCCAGAAACAGAAAGGTAAGCGAGCGATTATTCAGGGCGGTAGTTTATAAAAAGTTGTAGGGGAGGTAAAAGTCCCAGGCGAGTCCATAACATCATCAGTAACCTCCTCCAAGCAATTTAAGCCATGTAACAGCAAATGGAAATATTCAGAGGAGCTGATTATGACATGGTTGATTCAATTAGAGTCTTTTTAGGCTGCTGTATTTAGTTTGCTAGGGGAGGCAGTGCTTCCCTGCCTCACCTAGAACTACGGCCCTGTTATTATTCTGCAAACTCCAGGGGTCTCCAAGGTTGAGATTAGTTCACTACCTTACCGTAGCTGATCTTTTTGTGCAAACGTCAAAGACCAGAGGTGCCGACATTGCATTACTGATGATGCTTTCAAAGACTGAACTGATTTGAATCACAACCAACATGTCAAATTTCTGCAACTCACTCAAATATAAGGGTTTGATGAGTTTTATTCCCCACGATTTAACTCCACCAAGAAGTTCAAATGGCTCTGGTACCATGCACAAAGTGGTTTACCGGTTTCACTGATTAGCAGCTTCATTTTTTAATAATATAGTCTGACTTTTTATGATTGTAGCTCAGAAGTAAAATCATACCCTGGTGATCTGGTGTTACACAATGGACAAGCGTTACGCCAACCATCGCCCACCGCCCCCGTGGTGAATGGAGGCACAGACCACTACGGCTCTGAGGGTAGTCTTGTGGACTCGGTGTCCACAGGCTCTTCAACACTCTCCAGGGAGGAGAAAAAACCACTAAAATACAAAATGTCTACGGGTAGCTTCTTGACCAAAGTTGTAGGGGTAAGTTTAGTCTACCAGTTTTACTGGTTCTTTCTCCCGCCAGCTATCTAGCCAATGTGTTGGCACTGATTGGTTTTTGAGGTTGGTGGGTCTCCCCATCCACCAGCCAGAGCCAACACGTTGCTACCAGCTAGCCAACTTTTATTCTTCAATGATATGTCAATGATGGTTCATCGTTCTCCGCCAAGCTAAAATCCTCTAATCAAAATTCTGCCACTTTTATATTTGGTCACATGTAAGCGTTAATGATGTGTCACCAGTATTGTGTATGTATTAAATTGCAGGAAATTGCTTTGACAGTATTTATAGCTGTTTCCAGTGTTGATTAATTAATAGTAAATTTCTGTTGTTGCAGTGGAAAGAGAAGCGAAAAATACCAGATTTGGAATATTTTCTGATGAACATGGGCGTCACAGAATTTAAAGACGAGAAACTAGCCAGCTACAGGGTAAGTTTAAGTAGGTAATTGTACAATAAACCTTTGTGGTATGAGAAATTCCATAAGCCTACATACACAATGCAAGGTCGGAATTCTGATTAGAGGAGAAATTCCATGTAGCCGTCTGATGGTTAAGAATTCTGATGGTTAGGAATCGCCGTCCCTTGGTTTGTTGGTTTTACAACGGGCATAACACTAATAAGGTCAGCATAGTGGTCAATCGCGCTGCCGTTGTCTCATATGTGGTTGGCAATAAGGGACAAAGCTCTCGATGAGATCCTAGTTCAACTGAGACATGCTATAATTGTGGCATTTTACCTCTTCTACAAACTGCTTCTGGCTGAGATAACAACACCTATCAAATGTTTCCTATGAGCGGAATGCTTGCAATGTTGCAATTCCATTGTTCCCCTGCAAATAAATTTGTATGACATTGCTTATTTTTATTCAACATGATTATGATGCCAATAAAAGTATAGAGAAAAACAGTCATAGGAAAATTCTAGTGATCACTGTAAAAAACATGGCCTTCAAATTAATAATCATTGCTTAAATTTACTATAAACAATTACTGTTTTTTCCAATTTTTGGTAGTGAACTCACTAACACTGAGAATTTACAATGAAAATGAGAGTGTATTATGCAATGCAGTGTTTATTATAAATACCGCATGTTCAGCATGTCCTGGTTTTTTAATGCCCTCCAAAAATTTGACTTGAAAGGAATCGAGGATTTGTTATGGATGTAGCAGGCAATCTCATTATATTATAGGCAAAAACTGCACTCAACATTCATAACAAATACATATACATTGATTGATATGTTGGGATAGTGATTAAAAATGATAAGTTTTGATATTAGGAATAATTGAAAAACTTCAAGATAATGATGTAAACAGTTTCATGATTTTTTATACATTTATCAATCACCAGGCTGATTAATAATGGTCACTTACTACGTCAGTAAAGTACTAGCAAAAAAACCAGACCGTTGTGGAAACAGATATAGGCTAGTCTTTTCTGCTTTTCAAACGACCTTTTATCAATGATAGCCTTACTACTCTAGAACACTTGATCTATTTGCTGTTTGGTTTTTCCTTTCACAAATTTCTGTGTGACCTTCCACAAAAAGACCTGTGAACTAGCGGAAGCGTCGTGTCCGTGGAAATTTGCACTAGCTTCTTGTGAGTCAGGTGTGATATCGACTTGTGAGCCTAAAACAAACTGTACGATTCCTCACCTTCACTAATTCACCATATTGGGGATTGACCCTGCATTGCTTGGCCTTAGCCATAGGTCAGATCATAATTTTTTAGCTTTGAGGTCCAACCTGGGATTGAGCAAGGTTGATGGGGCATTTCATGTTTGCGTACACATACAATAGCAAGAAAACTTCTAGATGCCCTTCAATAGAAAATGGTGTTTTGTAGAAAACTGTTTTTTTTTCTATTATTTAACAGAAAAATGGTGTTATTATTCAGCCCGCTATGTATTGACTAAATTATTTGGTATGACATACATTGTTATGCAATAAATGATTCTGATATTTTAGCGAGAGAGGTGGCCGGTGTTGCTGACAGAAGCCGGTACTGAACCCCCTGAAATCCCTGATGCTGAGAGAACGCGACGTGATGCTATCTGGGAGATATTCACCAACGAGTGTACTTTCCTCGTTGATCATCTAATGGTGCTAAAACATGTAAGAGATATACTGAGATAGCTACCAGTTCATGTCACAAGTATTGACAACTGTAGAGGCATTGATTATTACATTAAACAAGGATGTCATCTGTCATATCGACCTTAGACCAAGTTTAGTCCATTTGCCTGCATTTGGAGCTGCTCCCCCTCCGCTGTCAAGCTGCAGGAAGGGAGCAACTAGAATCCAGGCAATTAGATTGAACTTGATCTATATCAACCTTGAACTGACAAGAATCTGACAGGAATGACAATGAATCTGACAAGAATGAAAAGTTAACGACACACCTATTCATGCATAATGTATGAGCTAATAAAGATCAAGCTGAAAAAGGCGAGGAATTATATGGCATGGAAATAATAGCCTACGAGCACACGTCTTGTTTTGAGTAGCGAGTAGCTATTATGACGTCAAATGTGAACTGAATTCTTGGATACTAGGTTAGTGACATCACAACAAGTGAAAGTGGAGATAATTACCAACTCAATATAGGGTCCTGTATTGACCTGTGCAGGTTTGACCTGGTGGGTTTTGACTTTCAGCTTATCTGTAAGTTTCAATGTTTTAGTGTTTCTTGGAACCTCTAAAGAAATGTCAAGTGGAGGGACTTCTCATGGAGATCGAGCCCGACAAGCTATTCGGCAATCTTGATGTTCTCTGTGATGTAAGTTGATTTATCTATATAGTAAAACATTGCAAAATAATATAGCTAAATCTTATTTTTACCCTATTCATTACACATTTTTCCAGCTAATCTGGCCAAATAAAAATGCTTGACATGTTTATTGCTGATCCAACTACTATAAACCCAAATCATTCCTTTTTCAATTGCATACTTGCGCATTGTCCACAGGGTAATATATTGTCTTGCGGTCATTTGAGAGAGAAATCAAAAAGGGATGACCCTGTCATTTTTTGACATATAACAGCAGGTGGTCGTGATAGTGTCTGACCTGCCGTAGACCGTATTACGGCATTGTGACAACTTCTTTCTTTTTTTTGACAGTTGAGCTACAGATTCTGTCTCAACTTTCTGCAGCTGCTCAGACAAAGTGCTCAGATAGACTTCGCAAGCACGGAAGTCATGTGCCGATGTCTGGATGAAATGACAATTAACTCCCGCGACGGTGACATTTATCATTCTTATTTACTCAATTACCGGTCAGCCTTAACTTATCTAGACATACTCAGAAACACCATAGAAGACTATGCCATTTATGAACGAGTAAGTACTTCATAAAACAGGGTAGTAGTTTAAGATAAATGGAATGGGAGGCGTAAATCCTAGAGGGTGTAAAGTAACACCATGTTGGGTATTGTAAGCTGAGTCCTGAGTCCCCAGTACCCAACCTTCAAAGCGTTTACTGATATAAATAGCAAATGGATATGGAAGACATGGAATATTCAATTATAGCATTTTAAGGCCACTATATCCAGCATTCTAGAGGAGGCAGAGTGGCCATGCCTCCCATAGAACTATGGGCCTGTGTTATAATGTCCAAGACAAAGATATATCTTAAAGTTCATGTTATATATCATTTGAAAGGGTAGATCAGATTTCAATTGCTTCGAAATCTGATGTAAGATGAGACAGCATGCTGATTGCTCATCCTACAACAATACATTTGACTTTACTCCATTACCATGTGGAAAAATATAATGAAGGTTACATGTGCTTATCTGATGAGTAATCCAGAAAATCAGCTTATTGGAATGCTGAGCAGGTCATTTACGTCGTGTCACACTACATCAATAGACTCTATAGTGGCAGCGTTTATTAGACACATATATACCCGCCTTATGAATCAAACGAGTCTTCCTGGATGCACCATTTGCTTTTAATACTATCAGCACAACAAATATTTAAAACTAGCTAGATTGGCTTAAATTTTATTTATTTTATTTTTCATGACTCTAATATAGTTAATGACTTTAAATAGCGTGCCTACTACCATTGGACATGGTGGAACAGGGTTGGATCAGGTAGGGTTAAGTGGTGGATGCCTTCCTAGAGAAAAGTGGCTCTTGGGTCTGATCTTAGCTGCCAGTCTCAATTCTGTGATTTATAATTGTAGCGGTGCGAACAGGACCCGCGTTGTAAAAAGCTTAGACTCTCAGATCTGCTCATAGCGCCCATGCAGCATTGGACACGTCTTCCTCTTCTGCTGAAAAACATCAGGAAATATACTCTGAACCACTCGGACAAAGAAAAACTAGATGCCAGCATCGAGAAAGTTGTCTCATCAACAAGTAAGTTTATTTCTTTATGATGAGAATAAAGGGACATTTCATTGACGAATTTTCTTTCATTAAAAAAATGATGTCAACAACATGCGGTGGTTGTTGTGACTTCATTTTTTTAATGATGCCGTGTGCACACACATATGGCAATCGTTTCACATACACTATCTATGAGTCTTACATCCTAGATAGTGATTCTACTGATGTTGGGATTGTTTTAACAGATAAATAAGGGGAAAGACATTTTGAACAGTTCATAAAAAGTGTCCTTGTCAGTCAACATTTGAAGGTTTCACGCAACTGTGACAAATACGATGCTTTGGAGGGGACTATTTATTTAACTAATGATGAGTTTCATGAACCACCCTGATCCTCATTGTTGATTCAATGGATTCTCGTACATAAGTTGATCCACAGCAACAGCCAATCAGATTGCACTATTAAAATGTGTATCTCTTATTGTTAGAATCAATTTAGTGTGGGTACCTAACAAGTTCCCGCCCCTAATAAATGAAATTGGTCACGGGTCGTCACTCGAAGTTCACTGTGATGGTACTCTGTCTAAGTGAATTAATCATCAGAGATATACATGCAATAGTACATCACGTCATCAGTATGTCTTGAAAGTTCATGCTCGGTAATGTTATTGGCCGAGATATGAACTCTGATTGGTCGAGCTATGAACTCTGACTGCTGTGTTACAGAATCACTGGAGAACAAGATAGACTGGCTGAAGACCTTTGAAAGGGTGAAGGAAATAGAGAAACAACTCGTCTGGCCTACCATCTCAGAGATCGACAATAAAGCCTTCATTCCTGATGTAAGTGTCAAGGGTTTATGCTTGGTCGGTGCAGGGAATACCATCAGGAGATCAGAACATAAGTTGCCCACTTGTGTTGCTATGATGGGGATAGTAGTCAATGAATGCCAGAAATGTTTTTTTTTATTGACTTCTCGCACAAACATTCAATGATCATGACTAGAACTATGCTGATGTCAAGCAGGGACAAAGATGCAAGACATGTGATAGAATAACACCGCTGCAAAGTGATTGTAGAATCTATGAGCAACAAAACTAAAATGAAATTCAATTTTCTATAACCACTGGCACACAACTCCGAACTGTACCAGAATGAATATTTGACATCACATGTTTCAAATTTTCAGACGTTGAAGAGCGTATTGAGTGTACAGCCAACCAACAACCTACTAGATAATCAAACAAGGGAGATAACCTTTGAGGGACCTCTCATATTGACGGAAAAGGATCGCACAACAGACGCATATGTGTTCTTATTCAGCGACTTCTTACTTTTCACAAAAATCAGGAAAGACGCCAAGAAAACCCGCGGGGTATGTTCGATCTATAATTATTGCAATACAGTACTGATCCACATTTAGCTTTAGTAATGATTTACACCAAACTCATAGTGTTATTTCATATCCATATGGGTTAACTTATCAACTACAACACAATTTCAACTTATAGTGACATGACAGTCAAATCTGTGGAACAATATCTAATATCTATCTTCCGCATTTGTTCAACAAGCTTACAACAGGCCACTCTCTTATAACTACCACAGTGATGGACCTCATTCATGTTTTCATTTATCTTACAGAGGATGTCCACAGTAGACAGAAGTGAGGGATTTTATCATGTACTCAGGCAGCCCATACCCATAGAGAGTCTCTCAGTTCACGACATCGGTCCTGCAGAAGCGAGCATTAGCAACATGAAAAACCTCTTTGTCGTTGTGCAAAGGAATAGCTTCCAACAAGTGATTGGAGTATTTACTTTGCAAGCGCATACCTCACTGGGCAAGGTATGTATCAAAGTTAAAATGTATCAAATTATGCATCTCACCTGTATGCTATACCAATCAACCATTCTTTTTTTAACTCAACCAAACAAACAAAGTTCAGATTAAATCTTTTAAGTCAATGGATCTATCCATTCCATTGTCTGACCACCATTACTTGGAAAAACTCCCTGTCTTCACATTGGAATTTTTAGAGTTGCCTTTATTTGAATTCATCTTTTTATGCTAGCCAAGCAAGCATACTCTTGAATCTTGATAGATATCTTGTTGTATCTATTAACATTCTTCTCCTATTGTAGGAGAAATGGCTCGACCATCTCAGAGATAACAAAGAAAAGAACACGGAAATAAACAATAACAAATCTGAGGTAGCCTCGAGGCAGAAATCCTTCAGAGACAATCATGAAAATGGCGGTTTGTTGAGTCACAACCTACTCAAACATTCAAAAGTGCTGGAAATCACAAACACGTTACCGCGCAGTAAAAGTCACTCAACCAAACAAGACAGTGGTCCATCACGGCCTAAAAGTTTTAACCAGTCACTCGATGGTAACATATCTCCTATCGCAACTCATAAAATATATGAAAAGTCAAGGACACTGAGCACCAGCTGCCTGAATGGAGATCACACAGGCTCCCAGCTTTCTCTAATCGGTAGCAGTGATTACGTTCACTGATACATTTGTATATATCCTGCTGTCATCTAAGGGCGCGGTAGGCTACTTGTGTTGATGCCAAATCAGATTCTTTCGTCTATTTTGTATAAAGCTAAAGCTTGCAGTAATATATTAGCCTATACATGCTGTATTTTTTTTCATTCGAATGTTGAGGGAGGGTGTCCCACCCTCTCTTGAATGTCCATTATTCAGGTTTACAGTATTTCCAATCGGGAGTTGTGTGCTCATTCAAATATTGGTACTATTCATAGCTGTCATGCCAAACTCAATTCCTGGTCTCTGAATTTTTACTATTATTATTATACTTAATTGTGTGCCCAACATATAATTGTATCATTACTGTGTGATATTGAATAAATGATACCGAATGTCAGTAAAACTCATTTTCTTCAAGATGCTTCCTCAAAAAAACTTGCAGTATAATCTTATTCTTAGTTCAAATGGCTGTCATCTGCTTGGGACACCCTTATTAGGAATACTTCAGACATCTCTGATCGATGGCTTATTTCTGATAAACTATTATCTTTGCAATCCAATTCCGTTTAACAAAAGAAGGAGGATGCAAGTGGTTCTGATTATGGCAAGGGCGAGCTTCATTTCACTGTTTGATGTTTTTACAGGTCAATCAATTGTTCCCAACCACTT
Source organism: Membranipora membranacea (assembly GCA_914767715.1). Taxonomy (NCBI): domain Eukaryota; kingdom Metazoa; phylum Bryozoa; class Gymnolaemata; order Cheilostomatida; family Membraniporidae; genus Membranipora; species Membranipora membranacea. Next base: position 17,878,631 of record OU612068.1, read on the forward strand.
CATATTCCCCAGGCATTTGTTTTGACTATCCATACCATATAAGACTCTGAGAGACGGCAGCTGGCAAATAACCAACACTTGTGTTAAGGAGGAAATAAAGTTAACATGAAAGGTTAGTTTTAAATTTTTATAGGCTAGAATGCGCTTCCTGTTTAGATTGCAATCATGATTTTCTTCCTGAGGGGCAGCTATCCTATGTGAGATATAGGGGGTACACAGAAACTTATCAATACCAGTCACAAAGCTGCACAAAATCAAACCTCAATCTATGTGAACTGCAACAGTCTTCTAAGACTTTTACAGTGCAAATTTTTTTTGTAATGCATATTATCTATACCAATACAATCTGTAATGCAGTTTATTGTAGCAAAAATAAATACTCCATATGCAAAAATAAATAGGAATGGTTGTGAAAGCCGTTATATTGATTGGTATTCTATAGAAAATATAAGTAAAACATACTCATTGTAAACTGCTGCATAAACTGAGCTGAATTGGCATGATAAGTGATTGAATATACGCAAGAACTTGACCAGTCTACAATAAATATATGATAGTGCGTGGAAACCAACTAGACTTCACAAAGCTATTCAAAGACTCTGACACATACAGCGAGCATGAAATCAGGAAGGGTGAAGATGATCAACTATTGATGCTGATAAACTGTAAATATCTGAATTGTCTGCCCATTCTCATAAAGGAGATAACTCCTAGTTTTATCAACACAGATATAAAACATCAACAAAATTTCCAGCACCAAGAAGATAATAACCAATGAACTGAGGGAAGCAGGTATAGCATAGCATTATACAGGTAAAGATAAGAATCTCATAAACTTTGAGCTATTATAATCCGCCATACGTAGGTCCGGGTTGTTGGCGTACTGGACGCTGAGGTGACTTAGTTGAATCTACTAAGGTGGTCGTCTCGCTGTTACCATCTTCGTCTACTTCTAGTGCTGATCTTCTTCTACGATACAAGGTGTACGCCAGGATCAACCCAACAAAGAGAACACCTAGAAATATATAATTGTATGCTTAGAACTACAAACATATTGTAAATATGACTCACATATCAATAGGTGAGAGGTCCCTGTTGTACCATGGTGTCAACCTGTACAACAGGTACCTTTTGGGAGTGGAGACATGTACTCAGTCTGGTTCCTTGGGTGGCCTGGTGGCGCGCCTGTGGGAGGGGGTTTGATTGTGTGCAGGTTGCGGATGTTTCGCTCTGTCTTTCTGGCAGGCGAGTGTGTCGTTGAGTGTTCTAGTCGGGCAGTCTCTGCTCTATCTTCATGCTATCTGACTGTCCCATTGCTTTTTAACTTTTTAAATACCTTTGATACCATTTTACTCATTCTAGTTTTTATAGTAAGCAATAAACTCATGAAAAAAAAGAAGAAAATAAGTCCCAACTCAGCTAACACAGCCTAACTGAGCACAAAATTTTATTCTTTGCGTTGTTAAATACCTCTATGTGCCCCTGTGAACAGAACCTACAATCCCACTCCAAGGTTGACCGAACAGAAGAGTCCTGGCTGATCAAATAAAAATTGAGCTCCTATTGAAAGCTACCCTGAATAGGTTATCTTACCAACAATGGACCCTATAACAATGGTGTATAGTGTACTAGTCCACACACATCTCTTTTTTACACCCTCAGTATTAATCTGCTGCATGTAAGGACAACTCTGAGGGGATGATGAGCCAGCAGGGCATATCGAAGTATCAGGACAGGCTTCTTTACATGATGAGCACTACAAAAATATCGAACAATACATGAACTAATCAGAAGGAATCTTTTGATCACAAAACAAAGTACTAGGAATATCAAATCATGATCTGTCTATTTATTGTATTGAGTGAACAGCAATAACTAGTCTTGGTTATAGTCCCATCATATGTGTGATTCCTTCGCACATTTGAAACATCATGTGAAGTTGAATATGATATGATTCAACCATAAACTCATGATGTTATGGTGCGATCAAAATAGAACAGGCATCAAAGCATTCTCAAAGTCCATCACATGAACAAAAGTGATGTGGAATAATATCTACCAAAACAACATGCATAGAATCTAGGTTTGTCGGTTCGCGCAGGCTTGAAATAGTGAAATTTATAACTGCCTAACATGTGTTGAACCTTATCACTTTATATAAACTTCCACCTTAGCTCATGAAAATTTGTGCTAGCTAGCATTATCACACCTCAAACTAGCCAAATTAAACTCGAGCGGATATCTGCTCATCCACGGTAGTTCATCTCACACGCCAACTAAACTATTTGAAAATAAAGAGTGTGTTATCCACACCCCTGAAGTTTTGTGGCATTTCTGATCGCGGCATTTCTAGTATAAGTTTATCTTACCGCACAATAGAATCCTTCTGGGCAAATTTTACACCCAGTGCTGCAGAATTCCTTGTTATAATGACCTGCTTCACATTTGTGACATCCAGTATGGTAGTTGTCGTTCTTGTAAAGACCTAAAAATCATAACATCAAAATTATTCAATGAATAAATATAAAGCGAAAAGAATGTAGGGCTCATCAGAGCACAATTTGGAGTATACATTAGCAATGTTTTTTTTTGTATATTAACAACAGGCCAGCCAAACTGCATATTTTTTATCGTATCTCGTCTCATTACCACCAAAAGTGTCGCCTAGGTCCTATACTGTGCAAGGCTGGCATAGCACAGATTTCACAACTCAGAGATCTAGGCAATTGTGTCCGTCCCCTCAACACATTTGAATGATATTTAGCAAAAAGATTTCACAAAATTTATAGGTCTCAAGAGACCCGATCGGCTCTGATAATATGCACAGTAATCACCTGGACCGCAGCAGGTACATGCTCTCGAGCCTTGTGAGGTAGTAAAATGTCCGGCACCACAATCCGAGCAGTCCGGACAGCCTGTACGACTAAAACAATATTGGATATGAAATTGGATACAGCATGACAACCTGAAACTTGGAAAGGAGTGTGAGTTGTGTCACAAAGATGTTCAGTCATATGACAACTGATTGAACCTGATCGAAACACATTCACTGTCAAAATGTCACACGTGTTGAACTTAGTTTAATTGGTATTTAATTGAACTGGCCCCCAACGTTTATTGATTCATGTGGTCATACTAGGACGGATGTTAGTTTCAAAACGTGAAAGCTACTTTTAGACTAAAAGGCTCTCCTACAACAGACTGAACAGGATCGATTATACTGCTTCGGATTTAATCATTTTTTTCTGAGCTTTCAATGATTTTCCCACGCAAAGTGATAATGAAAAAGGAAGTTGAGTGTCAATATTAAAAATAATGAGCTGTGACAGATTCCTTCAGTCATGTGCACTGGTCATAGTATACAAACTATTTTAATTGGCAGACAATATCATCCTGGATGGCAGTTTTCCATAACGTGCCAAGGAAAATACGGCAAGAGTTGAAGAAAAAAAGAGACAACAAATGATAACGTTTTGTGTTTGGACGGTTGATTGGAACACCATATCAGAATGTCTTAACAAGAAGACAGAGACTAAAGAAGATAGTCTTGAACGATTGGGCAAGATACATCATTCAGTATCATAAAGCTATAACACACCAGTTAAAAAAAACGCAACTGACTGATTGACATGAATATATCGCCTACAAGTGTCACAGAAACAAACGACAAAAATTCTTTTGATTTCATATCGCCAATTTTTTTAATTTGTTATTTGTTATTAGAGAGTAATTGACAAGCCTTGCACTTGCAAAGATTTCAAAACCTCACGTTAGACTGTGACATTTTTGGATAGGAAAGCTCTTGTTTATTTTCTATTTTTGTCGCAGTGAGCTGAAAGCCAAAAACCTTTGAGCTGGCATAAGCAAGATTGACCTTATATGTGCGATGTGTCAACTTACTTGCAGTAGGTACTAATGGGACATCTGTTACAATATGATCGTCCTGGAACGTCAGCATATTCACCAGGTACACAACGGTCACATGAAGTGGAGCCTTCTTTCTCTGCATAAGTGCCTAGAAAAGACATTCATGTTTGGATCAATGACACATCATTGCCTCGTTCCTATCAAATTATGCAGACTTGCCATTTTTGTTAACATACAAGGTTCACAAAAGGTAAATATCCTTGGCATAATTCTCAGGAGTAGGAGTAGGAGGTGGCTCAGTTGGTTAGAGCGCCGGACTTCAACACGCAAGTGTTAAAGGTCGTGGGTTCGAATCCCACTGCAGTCCATCTTCTACTGGGGATTGGTTGGCCCCCAGGAGTGCTCCGACCTCCCTGGCCTCCCTCCCTCCCTCCCATTAAGGTAATAATATTTCGTCGCCCATGCCTCGGGATGGGCGAGTGATATGACAACGGATTTTAATCAACCTTTAATCAGTCTCCATTATTATATATTATGCCAGAAGTAACTAACTTGGCGTATTTGACCAAATTTGACCAAATTTGACCGCCCCTTTGGACTACATAACATAATTGCTTGCACCTCATATACGATAATCTTAAACAAGAGGAGCGAATAATTAGCTCATTAACATAGTGACACCAAAACTATTTTCCAGCGTACAAGATTTAGCTAGTCATCCATACTGATGACGAAGTTAAAATTGTTACGGCGAGACTTCAAAATTCAGAATTGTCCCTTTTGAAATTCAAAATCTAACAAAACACATTGTGTTGTTTAGCAGGTTGTTGGTACATTCATATAACAGAAATTCATCAAATTTTAGACAACACAACGTCCGTCTAAGCAGTTTTTCTAGATCATTTCACAAATACTAACAATAATTGAATTCCCACTCAAGATCATCATGTTCGTTCTTAATCCTCACAAGACCAGTGATTCATGAACTTTGAAACTTAGCCTACCAGTATGATTTGACCGATGAATATGAATTGAAAATATTGCATTCCATTGTAAATAAATAAGTTTCAAAAGGAGTTTTTAAATTAAATGCTCAAAGTTTCAATCTCCCAAAATTACAAATGTGTTAAGATAAGCTTGAAGGGGAATCAACAGAACACTGACTTACCTACAACACATGGACGACATATACTTTCATCAGCGGCCATCTTAAAAGTACCGGCTTTACACAGGTAGCACTGAGATCCTCCAATAATACTGCAAAAGTTAATAAAAACAAAGCATTGAGAATAACATCAAACTAAAGTTTTTTTTTCAAAAATAGGCATATTGATTGGTTTATTTGTCACTCACATACAAGTATGTTGCGAAATTCGTTTTTTAATGCAGGCAGATTTCATATATCACATAAAGACGCAAGTTTGCAAAAAATATACTGGGTCTTCTCAAAACGACATATAATTATTTGCTTTGTTTCTAGGTTTTATATAACTGAAAATTGCAGTACATTATGTTGAATTGACATTGATTGGCTGTCGAAACAGAAATTATACTGCAGGTGCTTAATATATTATCGGTTATAGATTATCTCATGTAAGGGTCAACATAAACACAGTCCTCAGAAAAAGTAAACACCATATCAGTTTTCTTCTTAAGTTGTATGGATGTATGTTGATTTAAAGTTTAAGTTTTTAATCATCACAGACACTGATGATAGTGGGTACATTCCCTGGAAGTCTCTTTTGCCAGGCCAGAGTAGACTTACCTAGATTCAGATCCTTTAGGGCAAGTTTGGCATGTGGCACCACCTTTTTGAGGCTGGATAAAACCTGAATGAAAACAAATGACGCACAACTAATTGGATGGAATTGTTCTGCTATTATTTTAGACTATTTCAGATTAAACTTGTTGCTTGAAGAGAGAGTAGCAATGGATAACCAAGGGGAACTTAGTCTGAGCTCCCCATCCGACGCGCCCCCCCTCTCCCCCCCTGGCCAATTCATTAGGGAAGCCTGATTCATAAGGCTAGTTTAAAAGTAGGCTGTAATTTAAAATTGAATTACAGCATTGTTATATAATGCCAAAACATATAATTTTATGCAATAGCTCTTGAGGAATCAAAATACTTCTGTCAAATAATTCACACAACAGTGTTATAGATGGGTATGAGGTAGTTTAAGCGCTTCAACTGTGGCGGGATAGCTGGTAGTAGCAATTCATTTTCAACCACTTTGGGTGGGGGAAGTGGTTGATATTGAAATGCTACTACCAGCTATCCCGACAAAGTTTAAGGTATGATGATAAGACGTAACTTTGGTTTACCTATGGGACATTGCTGGCATCCTTTAGATCCAGTGTTAGAGGCAAAGCTACCCGGGAGACAGGGTAGACAGTGATTACATCCTGTTTCTCTGTAAGTAAATGGAAAGGAAAAAATAAGTCATTGTTATGAACCACCAAGAGACAAAACACCTTTTTTCAATTCTATATAGAAATTAGGCAATAAACAAAATTAAAAAAAAAGAAGATTTCAAACGAATTTTACAGACTTGTTGCAAATCATAATTTTATCGAAGTTTTTGGTTTGGGAGGAAAATTGCAGACCACCAATAACTATCATCATAAATATGCTTATTATCTCAGAATTGTATATTGGATGTACTGCAGCAGTGATAAGCCTGACTTGCTCTATGTATTTTGGGAAACAGTCATGAAAATCTGGGTAATCTTATCTGCCTACAGATAATAACTATGTATATCTGTTGTATACACAATGAGTAATCTGTAGCTAGTAAACATATCTATGATCTATATCTGCGATCACATGACATGATACCATCACAATTCATGTAATGTCACTACTTCAACATGTTCCTAACATAAGTGAGTATGTTGGCGAGTTAATTACCACAAATGTTCTGTTTGAAATATGAGGTGTTTATTAGTTCTGGCGACGGATAAATTGGATGGTAGCCCAAAGAGGCCTATTTAACTTGTGGTTATCGTACCTAAAAAGTTAACTTGAGCTCAATATCACGTCAGACCTTAGAAGGGGATATGGTGCTCCCACTATATGGACGGAAGGAAGGAAACACATTATATGTTTACTAAACAATAAACTCAAATCTCGCTATATGCAACGGAATTGTAACTCGGAGTGTAAATATTCAAAATTGTTAATAATCTGGTATGTGAGGATCTGAAATGCTGAGTGTGGACTAACTTACCGACAATAATATCCCGGAGTGCATAGTTGACAAGTGGAGCTTCTGGACTGATTCTGGTAGCTTCCCTGAGGACAAGACTCACAATCCCGGGCACCTGTCACATTCTGGTATGTCCCTGGAGAACATGACAAACACCCGAGGGCTGCTGAACTGTTCTGGAAACTTCCTACGGGACACAAGTCACAGCTGGCAGCACCGCGAGATTTCTGGAAAGTTCCAGGAGAGCATAAGTAACAGCTTTGTGCACCTGTGTTGTTTTGTGAGCTGCCTGGTGGACAAAAAGAGCAGTTAGTGGCTGTTGTCTGGTTTTGAAAGCTTCCTGAGGCACACGGAATGCATGTCGTAGCTCTACTACTGTCTTGATAGGTACCGGCCCCGCAATCTTTGCATTGGGAGGATCCAGTTTTATTCTGATAATATCCAGGTGAACACTCTAAGCATTTGACGGATCCAGTAATGTTTTGATAAGTTCCCTGAGAACATTCATAGCACCGAGAAGCTCCTGTTGTGTTTTGGAAGCTTCCAACGGAACAGCTTTCACATTGAACTGATCCAGCTCTATCTTGATACGATCCAACATCACATCGATCACATTTTGTAGCACCTGTTGAGCCCTGAAATGTGCCCTTGGGACAGAGGGAGCACTCTTTAGAACCTGTCACATTCTGAAATGTTCCTACTGGGCATGGTTCACATGCTTGAGCACCGCTCGAGTTCTGGTAAAACCCTACAGGACATGATTTACATTCGTTGGATGCTTTCTTATTTTGATATGTCCCTGGTTCACATTTTGTGCAGTATTTCAGATCTGTGCATTCTCCATCAGCAGTGGTGCCATTTTCTGAATCACAACCTTTACATTCTGGTAAAGCTAAAATAAAACCCGATAACATCACGGTGTGTAATGATTTCAGGTATGGTTAACAAAGAATATAGGCAACGTAGCCACTTTTTTCTACAATAAACTAGTTTGCAGGGTTTGGGTAAAATGCTCTAGAATTAAATTGTGATTCTGGTAGAGGGGAATGGATGGTCAAAAGTATCATAATCATATCCTACATTTGAGTGCAAAGAGAAAATGCTATATATACACAAATAGAATGAGAATAAATAAGCTTACATTGATTAGCAAAAGTTCCAGGCTCACACTGCACACAGATAGGTCCACTGGCTGTTAGACTTAACACAAGGGAGCAGGTGCTGATGAGTATAACTGTAATAGATGGCACAATGTTATAGCGGATGTCATTCAAGTATATTTACTGACTGCTGGTTATATTGGTGAAGTTATGGGTGCAAGAATTTTGTATTTTATGATTGAGTAAATTACAAAACATCATGGCACCTGACAGTGAAACATGTTAGATACCTGAGTACAGAACTACTCTATTAATCACAGGGAATCATAATAGCACCAAGAAGAACATGAAAGTTGTTAAAAAATTTGGCTTTCCGATTCCTGTATTTCAACTTGAATTGAACAATCTGAAAATTGGATTACAGCGTTTTTAAAAATCTAACTCACCAAGACAGATTTTCGATCGCACAGGCAATAAATGCAGGTAAATCATAACGATCAGTTCACCGGAATATCACCTATACACATCATTCTGAAAACAGCATAAAAGAAATACTAGATAATAGTTGCTGTCTATTTATACACACTTCATACTTTTTAATCGAATTGCTGATTCTTAAAATTGGGACAGAAGCTCATGCAATTATGTATATCCTTCAGGCTATACGTTTGAAACATAATTGTACATACATTTTTCCTGCAAAAAGAGGCGTAGTTGTTTTAACTTTGTCTAAAGATAAAATAAAATAGATAGCTAACTAGCTAACTAACAAAAAGGCAATAAAGTGACAACTTGACCATTGCCTATGTACTGGTTATTTTTAGTTCATTGTGAGCAACTGGCATGAAAACTCTTCAAAAATCTTGAGTGGTATTGGAGTCAATAATTTCCCTGGTATTCAGTTTCCCATAGACAAGCCTTCATTGTCAGCTTCCTCAGTAGAGGTTAATTACTAGCTCAGAGCAAGGAGTTAACTCCTTACTCAATGTCAATTGATCAATCTCTCATGTCAAATATCTACATACATGCATCCAGGGAGAATTCTCCCTGATGCATCATATCAGGCAGTTAAAATAGGCTTGTTAGTGACAGTCACTGTGAGCTGATTATTTTGAGAATATTGTCAGCATTAAAGTTAAACTAATATCAGATACAGACAGAGATGTGCAAAATGGAGGGAAAACAGGAAAAAAGGAAGAACTTACTTCATGATAAATCTCTGGTGTTATGCCTGGTCACATGATGAGTCATGTGACCAGCTGAAGTGAGGGTTCGGCTCTCTTTGAAATGGAGGAGTGATTATGTTAGAAAAAGCCAAAGTTTCTAAACAACATAGATACAACAATTAACGGGATCAATACTCAAACTCCATATACATCAAACTTTAGACTAGAATCTAAGTTCAGAAATGATTAAAAAATTCTATCATAGAGACTATTTTTCACTCATTGAACCCTGGATAAAGCCTGTTTTTCACCTAAACCTCAATTAGGTGGTACCTTTATTTGTGGCATATGTTCAAAAGCACATTCAAGTTTATAAGGCAACATCAGGGAGTGTTTAACAGTGTGCAGAAAAGCTGGGAAAAGGTACATTATAGTCAATCTATTTATTATTTATTTCTTCTCTGGATTTACATCAATCAAGCCATAACAGTGCACCAATGAACTGGAAGTCTGGAAGAGGGAGTTCATTGAGTGCACTCGGCCTAAAATTATTATTACACTTTGAATGGTGACGCCCTCTTAGTGACCAATATACTTTGATCGTGGTAAAGAGATTTGGTTAAAAGTAAATATACTTGATGAGTCATGAACTGATGTGAGTTATTAGTGAGTCACCATTTGAAATATTCTTTGCAGTCAATCGTTGCTAATGCTTGCTTTTGAGCTACAACCAATGCATATACAAAATGCCAGACCACAGGAGAGCAACTGATTTTTAGTCAGTTTGCACTTCTAAACTTCAAACTCAACAAATTTGTACTCATTGAATCAATAAACTCTGTTGTGTTACATTCTTCAGGTTTGTAGTGACCTCTACGGTGCTTTGTATCATCAGGGACCTATCAAAATGAGCAAGCCGAATTCTGTGTCAAGAGGGGCAACTCCTAAGGTAAGATACCTATCAAATATACATTTATTCGTCTAAGGGATTGATTTGAGCACCAAACAGATTAATTTGAATGTATACGGCTCCATACAATATTTTAAATCCTGGTGTTGGTTCTTGGTGTTTTGTTTAGTTTGTCATATTTAGAATTATTTAAGAAAATTTGCGTGATGCTGCGTCCTCGACTGATGCCAAATCTAAATTAAATGCATGATTCGCTTCTATGTAGCCAGGCGATCACGGTCACACCATCGTCATAATATGCCTCCTCAGCATCGTGTTGTAACAGTAATTATTTATTTGTATACTATATGATAATGATAAAATAACACAAGTTACCTTTACGGTCTCCTAGCACAGAACCTAATAAAGTCACTTTGTTTTTAGATGCCAACGCCAAAGAAAAAGGATGACATAGTAATGATAGAAGATAAATTTGGTGGTTTGGTAAGCACATTTATAAGAATGTTTTATGCATTCCTTGTCGACATATTATTTCTATTGTATTGAGGATTATGCGTGGTAGCTAATTCATTTTCAAGGCATAGTCTGAAGTTAAAGTCGCTGTCAATTCCACACACTATAATCTTTAATCGATGCAACATTTTCGTCTTTTGATTTCATACAACTTGGCAAAGTAATGGTTGTTTGTTTTAATGTTGCCTTTGGCGTTGATTTCAGAGCCTCAGAAGCCAACCAAAGCGTCCTGTTGGGTGAGTTATAGGTATACACGTAAATGCTAGTGATTATATTACTTATCTGCTAGAATTCAAATATGCTGAATATCACAATACCGAAACTTTTCCTTATCAGTTATTGTTTGACCTGCATGTGAGTCGCAATTGTCTGTCCTAAAAGTAATTTATCTTCTCTCTATTCTGCTGTGAAGGTGAGGCGGTGTTGCTTATGAGAGGAGTCAGAAGTGGTCTGAATGTGAGAATTTGTGGACTGTGAGGTCGAGTTGAATTCCTGGCGCTGGCGGTTATTCTTGATTTGGTACTGGCGCGCCATTCATGCTAGCCAGGTCCTTGCGGAACAGGACTAGAAATACTGGAGGTCCACTGTGTGTTTGCACACCCCACATGCCATAAAAATATTCCCTTCTGCCTCTTCGATATAAAAAGTAGCCAGAATTCCGGTGGGCAGGGGTATAGGGCGCGCGCCTTGAGCAACCATGGGTCCCAGCACGCTAGAGGAAATAACTCTTACCGCGCTGAAGACTTAGTGAGGACCAGACATCCATGTTTACATTCCATCAAATTGTTGCAACATTCTTTGCAGTCGTACAGGGTTAATGTATGATGACAAAATGCTAGAATTTTACTCGCTGCACGATCCCAACTACCTCGACAAACCGGAGAGAATATCAGAAATTTACGCTAAATGTCGACTTTACGGTCTAGTCAAACGATGCATCAGGTTGAAGGTTTGTTTTCAAATATTCTTCTCAAGTGTTTTTTGTTATTGATGTTGTGAACCTAGGAGAGGGTAACTGTAACGTGTGCTTGACAGTTGAAAGTATCATTTAGATCTCATTAATATCACAAGATTTTGATTTTTGTTTTATGATTATCATATTTACATTTCAGTATGTATTGGAATTAAATGTAAAAATGTATCTAGCGAATACTGATATGCAAATCAGCGACAACAAATTTTTTTTGTCTGTGAGTGTAAATTAAAGCATCGCATCTATTAATCAATGATCAGCAAAATTTGGACACCTTATTTATTCAACAAAGGCTGAACTGAACTACAAAACATCCTGCCTTTCACATCCATCAGAGCTGTTATTTTTCCGGTCATGCAGGAACAACACAAAAATATTTGTGCTACCAAACTTCCAACTCACTTTACTTCAACTGTACTGGAATCTGATTTTATTAATTCATTTTTGGTTTTATCATCTTATTGGTCATCTTATTCTCCACCTGCAGGTAAACCCGTGTGACGATGCTGACTTAGTACAGGTACATGATCAGGAGTATATAGATAAAATGAAGACTTGTTCTACGCTGACAGATGAGGAGCTTATTGAGATGGAGCATAGCGCTGACACTGCTAGTTTTCATAAGGTAAACATGAGAGTATTTATCCTGATGATCCTAATAATGATAAGTTTTATCCAATTGCATGCATTTTAAATCGCTCCTATCCTTCTGGTAAAAAGCTCAAGGGGAAACAACTCAATATGCAGGCAACTTTGATCAAACTTTACTCATTCTTGAGATACAAAGCATTTTTGCCTCAATTTTCAGGTGTGAAAAATTTCACAGATTGTTCAGTTGATTTCCCTAATTATATCCTGTGTCGAGCTCCAATTTTTGTTTTAACCAGGAAGGAACAATTACAGCCTAATTGCTGCTCCTTAATATCATTATGTTGTGAAAATAGATATGTTTATTACCCACAGAATATAGATAAATGTGCAAGGTTAGCCGCTGGAGCTGCGATATATATGATGAATGCTATTATGGAGAATGTGGTCACTAACGGTATCGCTGTTATAAGGTGCTGTGAACCTGCATTAAAGATTACACCACTTTTTTTGTGTTAACTATTACGTCCTCCTCCATTAATTGATGGAAGAGTGTTACCAGTGTATCATTCACTGCGCTACCGAACTATATAGGTTATCAGCATACAATTTTGGCAGAAGAGTGGAAGAGCATTGTTTTGGTCACAAATTTTAAGTGTCAAACATATCTAAATAATCCTTAGTAGTATTATTTGATAGCTATATGATACAAGGCCACCAGTTTACTGATAGTAGTCAAGCACATCTACTATGAGGAAATATTGGCATATTGCTATCAGTTTGTTTTTAATGTCAAATCTGAAGATATCTCATTCCGCAGTGTGAGTTTTAATATGCTGTCTTCAGTTCACAATGACCTTCGGGAAGAGTGCAACTCTAGCCATAGGTTTTATCAAAGGTTGTAAATACTTGTTTACATATGATCATGTACTCAAATGTTTCACTCTAGCCCTCCCAAGTGCTGGGTTATTTGCTTACCAAGATTACAGATATTTTCTCAATTAGGCACAATCGCGCAATTTTTACGGTGCACCTTAAGCGTAGAGGACCTGGATGACAAGAGCAAAACTTTATCCATCTGAGTGTTTTAGGCTTAAATTGCATTGTGGGATAGTCTTTGTTTTCAGCATGTTGTCCAAGTAACATTACAATGATATTAATTTGGTATACTTTGATATTTTAGACCACCCGGACACCACTCTCTGAAGGATGAAGCTAGCGGCATGTGTTTTTATAACAATGCAGCAATAGCAGCTAACCACTGCCTCACCACGCATCAGCTTAAGAAGGTGTTGATAGTCGATTGGGACGTACACCATGGCCAGGGTGTTCAGAGAATGTTTTATGATGACCCAAGGTAATTGACCTGTATTATTTTATTTTATGCACTGGCATTTTAGGTGGATGGGTTTGAAATCCAAGCAAACTAAAAACCCTCTGATGTGTTACGGCCTTGAGAAATTGTGAATATTGTGCTGTGGAAATTGCAGGCCAAGGAGCTATTGAGCTTATGATTCAATAGTGACTTGATGGCCTTGTTTCGTTTTACTGATAGACAAGAGCTACTCAATATTGGTTGTTCTCCATTTTAAAATGTGTCTCAAACCTTCTTGAAAGCATCAATTTTCTAAATGTTACCTGATTTTCTGTTTTCTTGCATTGTAGTGTTATGTATATATCCATACATCGGTATGAGCACGGCTGGTTTTGGCCTAATCTGAAAGAGTCAAACTTTGATCATATCGGTGAAGGAGATGGTGTCGGATATAACATCAATATTCCACTGAATAAGGTAAAGACTGATATTGACAAATATTTTAACCAAAGGAATTTCTATGATGCTCACTTCCCTAAAATGCAGATGCCTCAATATATTATAACAGTACTTTGGCTGCTGTTACTATTTGGTTCACATGCCATCCTTTATGTGACACAAAAGGTCTCAAACACACCAAGGAGTTAGAGGTACTCCTTGAACACACTGAATAAGTTTTGTGTTATTGCATTCAAGGGCGACTCTTTTGGTTTTTTAGCTGTTTTTTTCAGGTCTCCGGTCACGTACCCGGGCAGCATAACTACCATGCCAAGCGTCATGGCTCATCTAAAGTCTGCAAGCCACAAAATAGTCAATCATTTCTTTGCATTCACTCTAATCAGAATTACTTATTTTACAGACAGGAATGGGAGACAGTGACTACCTAGCGATCTTTCATCAGATAATCATGCCTTTAGCAATAAGCTTTAACCCTGAAGCTGTCATCGTATGCGCAGGCTTTGATTGTGCTCTTGGTGATCCGGAGGTAAGAATTCCAATGACCATTCGCGTGTCTTGATATTTTTCATTATTGCATTCAGATGACACGCTGCAATAGTGAATGATCGAACTCAATATATCTGTAATGTAAAATATCAATGTTCCCTGATTTTGCCATTCTTCCAAGAAGGCATCAAAAACCGGTTGAGCCTATTAAAAAAACTCACTTTTCTACGTTACCGTGTGTCAAAATTTGCTATCCATCACTAGGGAGAAATGAAGGTGACCCCACCCGCATTTAGTCATCTGGTTCACATGCTCAGATCTCTAGCTAATGGCAGGCTCGCTGTCTTACTAGAAGGTGGATATCACATGGAGGCGCTGACTGAATCAGTGGCGTATACAGTCAGGGGATTACTTGATGATCCTTTACCTCAGCTTGATGTGACAGCTAAACCTGAACCCGAGTAAGATCAAATTATATCTCTTTGTCCACGAAAAGCAAACCTGAGTATGCCTTAGAAAACCTTGAAACTCTAGTGTTCAAGTGTAAACTCAGAGTTATCAATCCACAATCCGCTATTACAATTATTATTACTGATTCCTTATTGTTTGCTGAAAAACGTATAATCCTACCAGGTAGTAATTGTTTTGTGAAATAAGTTGAGAAAACAATTTTCTCATTTTATAGAAGACATCACAGTACACCACCAACATCTTGGGTTCCTTCATTCATGAACAAAAAGTGGCCATTACCAAACGATAAATTTCAATCGCTATCACCTATATTTCATGAAAATATATGGAAATATGTTTTTAGAGAAATAAAACTTGATGACCAATGATAAGACTCTGTGTTTTGTCTATGCAGATTGGTGAACGTTATGCTCAACTGTATTAATCAGCTGCGTCCACATTGGAACTGCTTTAAATACCAGCCTTTAGATGAGGAAGACAAAGCAGTCAAGTTGGAATCAGCTGATCCAAGGTAAGTCTGTAAATTCATCCTGTTTGTTTCGTCAGCAAAGACTACTGATAAATATATTAATTTACTGTCTACTTATCGCCAAAGGTGCAGAAAAACATGTTTGTATCAGCAACTTAAGCCAAAACAACCACCAAATTGTATTCATCTTCATATAATGATGGGTTTTTTGAAAATTCAACACATCGCTGTAATGATTATTATCTCCTGTCTCAGTAGTCTAATGTGTTTTCTTTTTACCAGAGGAGAAGCTCCGTTTGTTCTCGCTGCTCCTGCACACTATGACCTGTTCAAGGAGACACCACAGTCTGAGGAAGATCGAGAGAAATACACAAAACAGATAAAGAAGATTGTAGCTTCACACACACTCAGGACCACCGAACACAGGTACACTGAGAAAACGGTAGTTCATGCCTGACCAGCGTAAGCAGAGTGAAATGTGATGAGTGAGCAACTCTTGAACAACTTTTTTTGGTACTACTATGGTTTTTTGTTGAAAAAGAAGATAACAGAAATGTTAGACCCTACCTGCATAAAAATGCTTACCGGCATAAACACACTTACCTGCATAAACACTCTTACATGCATAAAGATACTTACCTGCATAAACATACCTATCTGCTAACCATACATAGCTCTGTAAATAGGAACTTTTTGATGACAACATGGTCATCTAACCTTCAAAGTCTGATGTGATCCATCAATGTTGTTGCCATGTTGACCCACATAAAATCTCATGCTATGATCAGCAGTCATAAATGAAATTGATTTTCGCTTTGATGACCATGTGGGCCCAACCTCTGATTATTTTTCTTTTTCAGGTCTAGTTATGTTTATGATGATTACATGAAGAAACATCGGAACATTCTAGATCCCACCCATCCTGAGAGACCAGAGCGGATCTCTAGAATATATGAGATGCTTGGTGATTATGGGCTATTAGCGAGGTGTGCCAAACTACCCAGCAGGAAAGCCACACATAAAGAACTCGCTCTTGTTCACAGGTAAAATATCTGTGAAACATGGCTTACATTAGATTTTCTTGAAAAACCAAAAGCCAACTTAGCTTGTCAAGACATGCTAGACAGACATAAAACATTGTTGATAATCATTTTATGCAATTCCTAAGAGTTGTCAGTCAAGCATCAAAGAGGAAAAAACTTTGGAAATCATAAGTATAGCTGATTTCTACTTTATTCTGCTATCACTAAAATTTATTATATTTCATGCCTATTTCTTGTTGGTTGGACATGTGAGATAAAGAGTAAATATTATCAAAGTGATTGATGAGGAAACATGTTTTGGTATCAGGTCTCAGTCCAACTTAGCACACAGCTCTAGGTTCATAAACAGCCTGTGGCCAAGTTTCAACTGATTTTCACTGAATGTTGAGATAAAAAAGGCTATTAAAAAGGTGCTGTTTTCAATATAAAGCTAAAAACCTATCAGACTAGATCTGTATTCTAAATAAGACTAAGAATTCTGGAATGAGACCAAAACCTGATTCTTTCACAATCACCTTAACTCATTCATTGCCTCATTCTATTATATAGTAAGAAGCACATAGAGTTTGTGAAGAGTATAGAGAGCACTAAAGCCAGAGAATATCCAGAGATAGAGAGCAAACTTAACTCTATATATCTGTGTACTGATACTTACTCGGCAGCGTTAATGGCTGCCGGTAGTCTACTTAACGTAGTCGATAGTGTCATGACTGACAAGGTGGGTGCATAAATTACATATGAGCAAACACTTTCTACTGTCACTAGTATGAAAGTTTTATGTCTTTCTGTTTCTATGCATTTGCGAAAAGCAAGAGAGAAATGAATTGCATACTATGTTATACTTGTGAAACGGATGTCGA
The DNA here is from genome assembly GCA_914767715.1 of Membranipora membranacea. Lineage (NCBI taxonomy): Eukaryota > Metazoa > Bryozoa > Gymnolaemata > Cheilostomatida > Membraniporidae > Membranipora > Membranipora membranacea. The sequence goes on from OU612068.1 coordinate 17,896,057, forward strand.
TTTTCTGCCTACGGCTTGTGACAAATTTTATTGACACAATTGACATCGAGGCTACATTATTCACATGTGTATCCCTGATTGCTGGAGTCAGTTTAGTATGTGCACCTAACATGTGCTCGTCCCCAATTGATAAAATTGACACCAAATTCTTTATGAAGGTACTCAATCTTAGTGAATTAATTCACTCTCTATCCATTCACGATTCACGATTCATTCACTCTATCCATTCCGATTCACATGCTATAGTATATCAAGTGATTAGTTTAAGTGCTCAAACGCTGGTAGAGGCATTTCATTATCAACCACTTTCTCCCCTCCGGAGGGGAGAAAGTGGTTGATAATGAAATGCCTCTACCAGCATCTTGCACCGTTTGAGCACTTAAACTATCAAGTGATCAGTGTGCTATACTAATTTATTTCTGTTTCAGAGTCGGAATGGGTTCGCTATAATTAGACCCCCAGGTCACCACGCTGAGGAGGATGTAGCCTGTGGATTCTGTTTCTTTAACAATGTGCCTGTTGCTGCTAAATATGCTCAAGAGAAGCATGGCGCCAAAAAGTAAGAATTGTTTTATTTTACTTGACCCTAGTCCTAAGCTAGCCCAAAGCTACCTCTACATAGCCTGAAAAAACTGAAGAAACAATTTTATTATGTGACTTTAGGATTCTGTCCTTGTTTGCGTAGTGACTACAACCGTTTACTCAAATGAAGTGTATGCTTTGCCTTTCATGACCCAATAAAGGTTACCGTACGCTAGATCAAGTTTGCTCCATTTTTCCCCCGTTGGAATTGCCCCCCCCCCCTCTACTGACACGCGTGTCAGTAGAGGGGGGCAAATCCAATGGGGGAAAATGGATCAAACTTGATCTAATCGTACGCTAGTTAACCCTGAGCTAATTTCAATTAACCCAAAGACATTATCTCTAATTTTTTGTAAGGAATTAACAAATACTTTTCAGAGCAAGTCAAGATTCCTAAATCATTTATAATTAGCAGATAGAGGATAATGCTAGTGAATGATGAAAACATGTGCGGTTCTGCATGGAAAATGAACATCATGAAGACATCACAATGCATTAGTAAAGAAAATTTATTCAAAATATTGTTTTGTAGAATAGCGATAATAGACTGGGATGTCCACCACGGTAACGGTACCCAGCATATGTTTGAGAAGGATAATACTATACTATACATATCCACACATCGATATGACCACGGTACCTTCTACCCAGGGTCTACAGATGCTGACTATGATAAAGTGGGCAAAGGGCGAGGAGTCGGCTATAATGTCAATATCCCCTTCAACAAAACTGTAAGTCAAGTAGTGAGCTGACCTGAGCTGTTGAAGTTTGCAATGGATTGATGAAACAAATGAATATTGAAATGTTCTTCTTATTGAGGTTTCTATTTAAGTATATTATAAACAAATAAGCAGGTACTTGTTGTCCTCATAAACCAATATAATGCACAGAAATATTGTGAAGAGATAGCCTTCACCCTGTTGAGATCAGCTGTGTGAAGCATTTCAAAGCTTTATTTTCAAGGTTTTTGTTGTTCGTCTGCCCACAAAACTCAGAATACTCTTAATTTCATAAAAAGGACTTCTGTGATGTCATTTACAAGTTTCATCCAATTTACAATGTTGGTGTTGCCCCCTTCTACTGACGCCGGCGTATTGGATTAAGCTTGATCTGGTCACATAATGTGTCAATGAGTCATCTCACATTGTCTGAATGTTCTAACAGTATGATAGAGAAGAGGGAACGTACAGTCGAGCTGCCGGAGATCCAGAGTACATCGCTGCCTTCCAGCAGATCATTATGCCTATCTGTTATGAGGTGAGATACCTTGTCATTTCTTCTGATGTTCCTACCGCCTGTTCCCGTTATTGTGCATATATACTTTGCATTAACTAAGTAATCCTCATCATCAGCCGTCTGTCGGTGCTACGATGACTGTCTGTATTTAGTCGGTTCAAGCATCTTCAACTGCCTTCAATCTTTGCCAACACTCTCCACTTCTTCCTGTTTCTGTTCATACATGATTAATACTTGTTCTACTCCCATCGTTGTAGTTCAACCCAGATTTGATATTTATCTCTGCTGGATTTGATGCTGCCAAAGGTGACCAACTGGTACGTATTTATTACTTTAATCATGTTGTCTTAGGTTTTTCTATTGGAGCGCTCTCTTGCTCAAGAATCTGAGGAGCCTTAAACAAAAATAGTACATTTGGTTCATCTTGAGTCATATTGGAGTCATTTCAAAAGCGTTATTATATCCGAAGCCAAGATACGTACTGATCTTGTTTTACGATAATTATGTCTAGACAATAAGAGCCAACTCATTAGCTTCATCTAACTATGGCATACTTTTATTTTACATGCCGTTGTTTCTACAGGGAGGGTTCAGGATAACCCCAGCTGGATATGCACACATGACACACATGCTGTGCTCTCTCGGTAAAGGAAAACTTATCATGGCTTTAGAGGTAAGTCGTATTTGTATTTTGTATGTCTGCAGGTTTCAGCTCTCTCAGTATAATTTAATTGCTTGCCTCGAAAATCTGATGTACAGCGTCAGTGAACTGAGATGTAGATATTTAGATCGTTCTACACTCACAACATTATGATAAGTCAACTCATAATGTCCTTAAAATTGCATTGTTAGGTCATGCCCATAAATATAAGTATTTATATGTTTCTGTTCATGCCACGCACCAACTATATCCGCCTGACTCATTAACGTATAAATACTCAAAATCTTTTTGTATGTCAGACTAGATAATAAGGTTTTTTATTGTCAATGTATGCATTATTTGTCCCATGGCCCAAATTGCTGGCTAGTAACGCTGGAACGGGTTCACAAAACCTGAACCGGGTCGGGTTTCCATGTTTTGACTATCTTTCAGGACCGGGTCGGGTTCGAGTACGCTTGAAACAGAGCTACTGAACCTATTTATTGCTGAGCCGTTGTAAAATATTGAATTCATTCATACAAAGAATACACAAAGTACCGCAGTCATAACATTCAAACTTATTACATGATAACCCCCATTCCCTGAGATACAAAAACAGTTATCGGCAAAGTTGCTGTTCTAGGCTCCCGTATTGGATCTCGAGATCATTTTACATCGAAATGGATATTGCCATAGGATTTGGCATACTGCTATATTGAATATTAGTCAAATTCTAATAGGCATCTTATATAACACTTTGGAGTTGCCCCATCACACATAAATGAAAGCAACTCCCATTTTTACATGTAGTTGGAATAAAAAGTTTTTTATAACCATAAAGTCTTGATTTCTCCTGTAGGTATATAAATTCAGTGGCGTAGTGGTTAAGGTCCTGGACTGCTGATCACAACATCGCTGGATTGAACCTGGGTCCAGGCAATGTTTTTACCAGCTAGTAGAAATACATAACTAGTAATTGGTACTGCAAATGAAATGACTGACTAGGCCTAAGTAAGCTCAAACCTGGCAAGCTTAAACCCGACTCGACCCGGTACTGACCCGAGGCGGTTGAACCCGCGGGTCAGTACCGGGTTCAAAACCCGTTCCAGCCTTAGTGCTGACCTACTGGCTAGTGTTGACCTAGAACATTATGATTTTTTTCATATATCCCCACATTTATTATTGTTTTAGGGTGGATACAACTTGAACTCAATCTCAGAGTCATTTTCTTCCTGTGTGGATGTGATGCTTGGTGGTGTTCCTCCAAGGATAGAGGACCTAACTCCAGACCCATCAGCAGTGACCTCTATCAAAAATGTCATCAAAACACACAAAAATTACTGGAAGTCATTGTGCTGTGATGGTATGTTATAATTATACCTCTCCTGTAAATAAGGTTAAATTTTGATTAGGTGGACACTGCAAATTAATGAGGTTCTGGGATACATTTAATTCTGTAGACGCATACAACTCAAAGTTCGATTTTGTAGCGTACAATTATCAAATACCTTCTATAAGGAAATTGAATTCACTTTGTTTTGTATTTTAACTGCACGCCTGCCAAACTAAAAAATGTCGAATTGGGCCACCAATCGCAATTCAAAGTTATGCAAAGCATACTCTTGGGCAAAGTTCTGAATGCAAGAAGCGATTTTGTATTGGTGCTCAGTTACTAATGAACACTTTAAATCTGGAATGAGGAAAATGCTGCAAGACATTATGAGCATTACCACCACCCATTCTGTTCTGTAATTGGATGATCTTACGAAAATCAATATGTAACTTCACCTTATTAACCTCATGACTTACTTACTAACTGGCAGTCTTTTTTTCCCAGCTGTGTTACCTTACAATGACAAAGACAGGGTAGAGATGAAAGCTAAGGGCGACAAGAAAGAAGCACAGTAAGCAATAATCTTAATGGTCTTATGACTACGTACAATTCATCTAAAAGTGACATGTCTGCTTCATGATGTTGTAGAAATGCAGGCTCACATAATAATTAGCTTGTAGTGTAGGATTGTTGTCTCTGCTGGCCTCGGGACAAGAGTTTGAGAGGCCCAACTAGCATGATCTGTTGAGTTTTGTAATATGGATGGTTCATGGAAGCATTATGCTTATAAGCATCACATATGCATTGTGCTTCAACACTGCTATCGCTTTACAGCTCTAGTTCTTATGTCTGTCGCCCAAACCTAACCCTGAATAATTGAGGTTCTCAGGATGTGGAAATTACCAATTAAGTGATGAATAATATTGAACCAAAAAAACAGTCTAAAATCAGACTATCCAAAATTTGAAGGCTTAAGCTCCCATCCCACTGCATCAATCTTGCAAACTGTCGATAAAAAACTTTTTTAATTGATGGGGTCAATGTAGTACCTTACTATACTATCTCATATTCGAAACATGACAAATCAGTTCCCTAGAAGAACAGTTGGTTATAAAAATAAGCAGGAGTTACTCCAATAAGTGCTATTTTACCTCGATGGGCGGTTATATGCTCGTATTGTATTACTATAGCCAGCCGGTGGCGGACCTATGGGCCAGGTTTGGTGTCCAGGGTGTCACAGAGGGAAATGTGAACTTTGTTGACCCGATGGGAAACTTTACATCATTGATGAGGCGAGTTTCACTGCAAGTGTGCTGCTAATGTAGTGTCTTATATGCATGTGTGCTTGTGTGCTTGCTGCTTCTGTACCGTATAGCGGTTCTACGTTGTTCAGAATCTCTATATTGTCTTGAAAATAATCATTTAACCCCTCCTTTTTGTAACATAAAAGCTAACATAGATATAACAGTTCAATTAAAACAGCCCAATCAGTTGACTCTCTTTGTTTGCGCTATAACCCATATTTCTTTTTTTGCTGTATACACACTGGTGAATCATCATGCTTGTGCCAAGGACTGTCCTTGCAAGATTAAAACGGATGAGTCAGAAACGGCTATGCACATCCCTCGAATTTTTGTCCTAAGTGATGGAATAAGTGACTGCCTTAAGACCGACCTTTGAGGCCAAGCCCTTAGATAGTCTTTGTTTGAATCCTATCACAGAACACCTGAGAAAGTGTATTTGCAGCAACAAAGCAAGCTGTTCTCTGGACAAGTGCAGTCATCAACAGAAAGTTTGATATGTTGACCATTTTGCGTTTTATAATCTAATTCGGTGCAGTATACACTAGACAAGTATATATTATAAGCTAGAGTTTAGTTTAGCTAGATGTTAGAAAGCACCAAATTTTCACCAAAATATTGTGATTCCTGCTTGGCTTGAGTCTTTAAAACCTGTGTATTATGGTTTGTTGACCACCTTGCAAGTTGAATATTTAGGTGAATATAACAATATGATATTTGTTTACTTTTCAGCCAACTTGATGATGTCACCAAGCTGTTAGCTAAGGCTAACCTGAGTGGTCTTAATACAAGTGGTACTAAACCAAAGTCAACCGCTAACACACCGAAGAAGCCAGCATCTACCCGTTCCACTCCAAAAAAGCCATCACAGTCAGTACCAGCCAAACCATCTCAGTCATTACCAGCCACACCATCGAGTGTGGCAGCAAAGAAACCTGCTAATGAGCCGAGTGCTGCCGGAGCAGTCGCTGCCAGTGAAGAGACAAACTCTATAGAAGAGGCTGCCATAGGCGGGGCTGCTGCAGCAGCAGCCATGGCGGCTGAGTATGACGAAACGGTAAATATGCCTAAAGCAGATAATGTCATGTAATCCACAGAGTTTAAGATTAATGTATGTTTATATAAACTATATACAGTGCCTCATAACACATTTGAAAAAAGGTTTTTTGAAAAAATAGAAGAAATGGTTGAATCAGAGTCCTGTCTTCAACAACATATGTGTAGTAAAACCAGTTTTGAGTGTGCTAATTATACTAATCACACTTCATTTGCCTGACATGTGCAATGGAAGCTTCAAATCAATTGACCTGAAGGGAAAGGAACGCCAAATCAGAACTCAGGATTATATACAATCGACCCTACTTATGTTATGAACATTGCTACAAGGACCCGATCTTCTGCAATTGCTAAGCCGAAGGGAGTGAAATGAAACTGCGAAAAATGAGTAAAAAAGCAATAGCTTTCTTCACCCATTGACCTCTCACCTTTTTGTGATTTAGTGATTTTTAAATATGTGATCATCATGGTCATTAGAGTTGTCTACACTTCTCACATAAAAACTGAAGATAGAATACATTGTTATCAGGTAGCACAAAAGCAGAACATCTGAATCTGAAAAAAGAGTAGTTTTTACTAACAGAGGCTACGTCTGTGTAGAGGTAGTAGTAGTATTCTATTTTATTAAAATTGTAGTAGTGGTGGTGTTCTATTTTATTTGAATTGTGGTAGTAGTAGTATTCTATTTTGTTTAAATTAAAACACAGAAAAAAAGTACCTCTATATGCAGGCAAATTGTTGAGTTAACATGGTGAATCCAATGTAAAGACAAGATAAAGTTTTGAAAATCTGTTGGGAAGAAAACAAAATTCTATTGGTTATAGGCTATGGATGAATACAAAGAACATCTCTTTCAAAAATTGAAATAATATAGTGATTGCGTCTGCAGTATTTACAAGATAAAATGAACATGTTATTAAAACTTTTATTTGCAGGCAAATTGTTTAATTAACATGAATAACTTGGTGAATGCAGTGTAAACAGATAAAATTTTGAAAAACAAGTCGGCAAGAAAATATAATTTTCTTTTGCTTATTTATAGACTATGAATTAATAGCAAGAACAATTCCTGGTTGGTAAAAATATAATGTTAGCATGTGCAGTATTTACATTATTTACAAGTGTTCATGGACATAAAGTGTATGATAGTTTAATAGTTTATGATAATGCAAAGGTATAGCCTATAATAATGTACCGGGCCTGGTAAGTTTAAGGTGATCACAGCGGAGAGAGAAGGAGAGAAAAGCGGAGACTGTTCTTCGAGATACCTCATTTGGCTTTTGGAAGGTAGAATAGGATAGACAAGGGCCAGAGTTAACATGAGTCTATCGATCTTGAGATTCTCATCTATTTGCTGGTAGGTGTAGATGTAGGTGTTTAGATTAAAATATGGAAAAATAAGTACCTCTAATTGCAGGCAAATTGTTGAGTTATTATGTATAACTTGGTGAATCAAATAAAAGGTTAATAATTTTGAAAACTTGTTGGCAAGAAAACAAAATTCTTTTGGTTATAGGCTATGGATGAATTCTAGGCTGAGTCTGTGTTACAGCATCCATGAAATTAACATTGGGAATATCAAAGCTGTTTCTCCAGCTAATCAGCTTCAAAACAAGCTAAGAATTGATCCTTTTGGACCACCTGAAGCTGTGTTATGAGGGATTGAAATCGACCCTTTCAAAATTCACTCTTGAGATCGGAAAGCCCATGTGTGAAGTCAAATCAGAGTTTTCGACCAATATTTAAAATCTTTTGTATATGGAACTGTTAAAGTGAAACCAACTTCTTTCCGCCTCAAAATCTGTGTTAATCTCCTTTATTTTTTGCTTTTGATTATTGTCTATGATGACACGAGCTAAGTTGGATTACAAATCGTTTCATCCAACTTTCCAAATTCCAAAGTTGATAATGCTAGACATATACGCAAACTGTATGATTATGACATCATATCCCCCACGCAAGTTCGTGCCCAAGGCCCCACCAACACCCAAAACCTATACTGGAGATACATCCAACCATTCATCTCACACAACTCAATCGCCAATTTAACCTATTCAAAAACAAAGAGTCTGTTATCCCTTGAAGTTTTGAGGTATTTATTCCTGTAGCATTTCTAGTAATAATAACAAAATATTGATATGTATAGGGCTGTATCAGTGTAATAAAAGAGTATAGAAACAACAATCTGTATTTTATATCTTTATTTTCTGTGTTTGCTTTTTTTTGTCGATCAAGATACAATTGAATGCATAAATTGGATCTGACAGTAAGGAAAAATGCAATAAATAGTACAGTTTCATAGTAATAGTCATCATAGTAAGTCACAAAATATCATCATCATAAAAGAGACATGTCAGCTAAAAATCTAGTTATGATATGTTGTGTGCAGCAATCAGTGCAAAATGCCCGTTGCTTTTACAGACAGGATTTGCTGTGGAACCCCTGAGATGGTGTGCGCACTTAGATGACATTACTAAACTATCAGGTGAATTGGACACATCAGAACCTTGTGGAGATTGTGGTCACGTTGGAGAGAACTGGGTCTGTCTAACATGCTATAAGGTAGGCCAAGCCTATAATTAAAGGGCAACCAAGGTTTCGCAGCAATGCATTAATGGGTAGCAAATAATGTGCTGGGCAGCATTAGCTTTGTGCATTATGCGATGCAAAACTCAAAGTAGTTGCTGACTCTAAGCTGGGTAACACTTCAGTTTAGGGGAGGTTCCAAGACTTTGCTGTAATAATTATAGAGCACAGGCTAAATAATAACAGGAACAGGAAACTGCTATGTGGTATTCTCTTTTAGCTGAGTTTGAGTACCTGATGGAAGAAATGTTTCACAAGAATTCTGGCTGAATAATCATCCGAATTATATTTTGTCTTTTTCCCCATGCAGAAAGTGCAATCTGCTATTAATCAATGGCCATCAATGAGAAGTTGTTTGAAACCTTGGTTGCCCTTTAAGTGTACAGATAAAACTCGAGTTATCTTCTCAGAGAAAAAAAGGAGATAGCTGCTTACTTGAGCCCTAAGCCCAAAGGAAAAAAACTGAAATTACTTTAGCCCTTGCTAAGTGTATAAGCTCTTTTTAATTTGGCTTCTTGGGTTTTCTTCCCATTATAGTGCATATGTCAATAATGACAAGCAACTACACACACGCCAAGCAAAATGGCAAAACATTCAACAGACAAATACTTTCTATGTACAGGGTATAGTGTGATACGTCTTGGTAACTGACTTGGTAATTTTCATGTCGATTCATTTGGAAAATTTCCAATCTGCGAAGTACCTCACTGCTCTTCATGCGCCCCAGTAATGTAATGATGACACGCTGTAAATGTTATTGTAGGTATATTGTAGCCGTTACGTAAATGAGCACATGCTGTTTCACTCGATAGCGACAGATCATAAGATGGTGCTGAGTTATGCTGACTTATCCGTCTGGTGTTACGCCTGTGATTCTTATGTTCATAATGCTGTAAGTAGGATGCCGTAACTATAAGCCTAGTACTAGGGGGTATAATTCATCCCACGTCCTGTAGGGTGATGGTGTTGGGGACTGGTTAAATTAAAATAGAATCCCAGGCTTCGGAACGCACCATTAAATGACAAATGATGGCTTTCCTTTTGCTGGTTTATTGTGGTCAAGAGGATTTTGTAGTGATCAGATACATTTCCATGCCTAAAATAATGACAGTCAGCTTAACCCCCAACTGAATAACAAATGACATATTTGAGTATATCTTAATTAGTGGAGAATACAGTGGACGGCTAAGAAGAGAAACATTGGAAACTCTTACATATTGCTGGTGAAAAGTACAAGCGAATACGACCATATATTTTGTAAATAATTCCAGTCCCACTCAGTGTTAATAAATTATTCATTGAATTTAATTTAATTAATTAATTTTAACTTTTTTTAGGAGCTTTTGCCCATGAAGAATTCTGCTCATAGACACAAGTTTGGACGTGACGCTCAGCCCCAACAGATATCAGAATGAAGCTGATCGTGTCTCAGGAATGGTATTTTTGACCGAGTAAGTATTCAGGACATTGTTTTTTTCCCAACAGTGTAAATTTCCAATTATAATTTTATCAAATACTTTTTGCACTGACAGCATCATAACTTCTTCATACTATTGAATATATAAATCAATTATATTACCTTGATTGCCGAACGTTACTGTTACTTTTTGTCTTTTTATATTTATTACATTTTTATAACGTAATGGTTGTGAATTAACATTTTTGTTGTCATCCACAGCGGGTGACATAAAGAAAAGGTATTAATATATTACAACTTAACCAATCGCAGCCTTAGATGTTTTCATGCAGAGCCTGTGGGAGCTTTCAATAGTCTCATCTATCTATTAAATTGGCACCAAAACATGTATTTGTATTATAAAACTATGGTTTAGACGGTTTGAAATTCAGGTTACAGGGCTACAAATCGATTATATGAATAGGAATATGTCGGTAATGCTGGTTATGACGCCTGAGAAAATGTTACTTTACTTATAATTCCAGGTTATTTCTGTAATTCATCCAGATGTTGAGAATTAGATCTGATTAATCAGAACAATGCTTGCTAAGATCACTTCACCTAGAATTCCATTGTGCGCCTGCCTTCAAATATTGATGTTTGAGTTGATTCCAGGGTGTAATTTAGCCTTTCTTTCAATACGCTAGATTGATTGCGATGGTTTGAATACCATCTGTATGATCTTGATTGTGTTGGAATGGATCCATCGAAGTGAGCTGATTTGTAGTGATGCAATGATCTATCTGTATGAGCCCTATTACAGTGATGGAATGTATACTATAGGGTAAGGTATCCTTGCAAAGCAAGCAACAACCCGAATATTGCTGCTAAACAATAGTTATGGAGTAAAATAAAGGACATATCTCGTAGGGATTAAAGGGACAGCAAAATGCTTTATCAATCAGTTTATGGTCTCTCAAAATCAGACACAAGAGCTGACAGGAATCTTTGCTTGCTCTCAACTAGTGGAAAAACAATCCATGATACATGAGGGGCGTGTTGTGTGCTGCCACATGATCTCATCAGTATCAACAACATCATGCTGACCACAGTGTGTTTTGTAAAGGTGACAATGAATACATTGCGTAATTTAGTTCAAACGGCAGCTCAGTAATTTTTGTGACCATAACTTGTGGCAAAATGTTGTCTGCTGAAGCAGCAAGTCGTCATGAAAATGCACGTCGGCAGAATGCCTATCAAGCGCGAGTTAGAAACAGCCTTGTGGCAGCCACCACTTTACCCTGGGATCCAAATGAAGTGCATGCAGGTGAAAGTAAGGGTAAAAGGAGCAGCGTAATGAGTCAAAGTGTACACTTTCAACAACGAAAGGCATCAACTCTGGAAGCCAAGAGAAGACGAGCTACTGTTTTGGCCAAAATGAGGAGTATCTTCAAGTTTGAGATCGTACTTGACAAAAGAAAGGATGTAAGTATATCGTGATAGCCTTGTCACATACTGCCCACCTGGCCTTGTCTCTTTGTAGTGATTGAAAAAAGCCTGAGTAGGCATTTTTATTTTACTGCGCGTGTGTTGGCTGTTAGCAAAAAGGATGAACCATAGAGTTATCTATATTATATCAAGGAGGATTATATTATATATATAATAACTCTATGGGATGAACTAACCATTGATTGTTTTGATACAGCCCGAAGATGTCCAGTCTGCGCTGACTAACTTTAGAACAGACTCTATCATGTCAATAAGAGAAGGAACAGAAGGCCCCAAACTCAAAAACTATGTAGATCTTCACTCTGAGGCTTATGAACCAGGTTATATAACTTACCTAGCTTAAATTAAGCTTGAAACAGCTATGACAGAGAGTTCCTATAATGCAGTTTTTTTAAACCCCAAGAGGGGATGCATCAGAGTTTGACTAGCAAATGTGTTAGCCCTGATTGGTGGATGGGGAGAAGACCACCAAACAGAGCCAACACACTTTGCTAAGTTTGACCAGATAGTCCTGGGAATGTTGGAATTATACTACTGCGACACATCTATTGATATTTTAGTGTAGCATCATAAAATTGCAGATAGAAATGATTGAAGTGATATTTAAGTTGTGTAGAAAGAAATCATTTCAAATTTTACAACACAATGTGACTCAAGGTTATCGGAACTTCTGGCATACCAGTACCCGAGACTGGTTAGAATCACTGCAAATCACATGATGGGACAAATCTCTAAATACCAAATCACTACACTGTCTGAGAGAGCTCTGATAATTTTCCTTATTTGTTTAACATGGTCAATGATCGATTGTCTGTCCGCATTCTTTCAGGTGATGATGTAACTGGTCATATTAACCTCATGCTGACACATCCGCTGACAGTCAAGAGTATTGAAGCTAAACTAAAGGGAACTTACATTGTAGCCTTCGAACTAAGAACTGAAGGTGAGCCATCACTTCAAACCAATTATCATTCTGTTGTACTACGTATCTATCTATGACTGTATACTGTCAAGAAAACCATATTAATGGTACTAACTTATTAATGGTACAACCTTCCCTAGCTACTAGCTAGGAAAGAATAATGTATTATCAAAGTCGCATGCTCATATCTTTTGCGCCAATGCTGTGTTATACGAGACACACTGCACCCTAGCTTTATCACAGAGACCCCATTTTGCCTTTGGCAAAAAAAACAAAATGGGATCAAACTTCTAAATTTAACCGGCATTGTTGGACAAATAATCCGTTGATAATTTCTTAGCCCGCTAAAGCCTCCACTCACAGAAAACAAGGATTCAAAATATGAAGGCCAATAACAGCGCACATGCGTCAATAATACATTGCTTCTCTTGTTCAAGGAGAGAGTACTACAAGCACTGAGCAGGTTACTTTTCTTGAGGAAGATGCATTGCTACCAGTTGGGGTGAACCATAACGGAGAACCACTCGGAATCGGACAATACAAATTTGAATTCAAATTCAAACTTCCTCTGAACATACCTAGTTAGCGGCAAAACACTTGGCTATCAATTTTGCTGTTCAAAGATTATTGATGCTCAACACATTTTGTTGTCAAATTTTTGGTCCCATGACATGCCTTCTAATAAAAAAGAAAGTTCATTTATTGAAAAAGTCGTCACGAGGCAAAAAAAATCATTTCCAAAAATACGGTCCTTGTATAATGAAGTTACGCACTCCGGGATTATCCATCCTTGTCACGCGGCTACTCAGGGATGGTTTCACTCATCTGTGCCATCGTGACTAAGCAACATTCTGATTTATGAATTATAGGTACAATGTTCTTTGAGAAGTTTTCTACACTCTACGAAGGGGCGTCTGTGGTATATAGTGTAGAAGCAGTGATGAACATTGAAGCAGATGAAGAGTCATTTCACTCACCAGTGGCTAAAGAAATCATAGAGATAGTAAGGCGAGTACCAGAGAGAGCTGAAACAGAATATAACAGATCTCACAAAATAGTAAAGGTAATGCTTCCAATTGAAAGTTGTCATGTTGTTGTTGGTCTGAAGCCAATACTAGAAATTATTTCAACCCACATCATTTGGAGAAGACTTAAGTGAAGCTCTCATTGAAAACGACAAACTCTTGTCAAACTTTGGTGGCACTGGAAGATGTATGAGAGATTTTTGTGACTGTGACCACGGCTTTCACATAATTTTAGCCTAAGAGGCTATCATGTTGCTGTATTGGTATGGGGGATATGTCTCTAGCAGTGACTCTACCCCGTCTGATCTACATGGAAGGAGAAACAATGTTGATGGAAATAAGGCTGACAAATGATAGTAGTAAAAAAGTGAAGCAAGTTGACATAGCATTGGTTCAGTACAGCTCTTTCAAGAGCAAGACTTTGAAAGGGGTAAGTGACATGAAATAGTACCCTGGCAACTCTTTGAACTGATTCTATTCACCAGTGGTCTTTGATACACTAATTTTTTACCAATACCTTAAGTAAAGCCCAAAGCTAAGCTATCATATCTTCTATTGAGCCGAAAACGTCCCCAAATTTGCAGAATTGTCCAATTCATTGAATTCAATAACTCACCAGGATTTGATTTTTTTTCAAAATTTGAACACTTTCATATTGATGGCATATGTTTAGTGACGCATCAATTTAAATTTATATCAATATTTTTCCGAGTTCGCAGGGCTCACAGCCACAATCAATCAGTTTCTTATTTATCTAACGATTCATCCTATTTTTGGATTTATCCTGCAGTATGTACTGAAATCAAGAAGTTCCCTACTGGTCCACCATGTGTCAATGGGAAATATGGGCTTCGGAGACTCTGAACACCAAATTGCATTGACACTGCCAGACGAAATGCAGACGAGTACCATGGCTAACATTGTCCCACCTACCAGCTTTTATAGTATGCATATACCACAAGAAAAAGAGCTCATTGGGAAGCAGAAAGTGAACCAGGATAACACTAATGTCAACGCTCAGGAGGTATGTCACAGGGTGCAGAGAACTTAATTAAGTGATTTTCCATTTTTCATTGATGACACAGAAACAGATTTTTACGTCTATGGATGTGGTTAGCTAGTTACAGTCTATGACCTTTTATGGATTTTTATTGCCAATAACAGCATACTAATTATTAAATAAGGCCACCATGTATGCCTTGCCTGAGTCTTATAGGAATTTTATTTTAGCTGTGGCAAGGTTTCATGGTAGTCTCATTGCCTTGACAGCAAAGTCACTGACTTCCTAGCAATAAATAAGCCTGTAAGGGTGTGTTGAGTAGATTATTTTTGTGTGAAGTATACCCCAGTATATATTCCAGTCAGCTTGAGGACATGATTGTATGTGAAAGTCTGGATGGAAACTAATAAAGGGGAATCAACGTATTCACAAAGTATTATGTTTATTCATCCATTTGAATATTACGTTTTCGCCAAACCACAGTATCTATTCAATGAAAAACTAATAAAATGACATGGTGAAGCAGTTTTACCTATTAACCTGCATGATGTTATATTATGACTACTAATATTTTTTGTTTGCGAAGTAAAAGATTTACTAACTGTAACCGAACCAAATAATAACTTATTGGCAGGACGAAGAACCCCTTACAGTGTCACCAAGGGATGTTAAATTTGACGAGAATGTGGAGGAGGATGCGCTGGATGACAGACTGATCCTTCTCAATAATGATTGGCATATGCTGTTTGAGATCGCATACTACATACAAGTGAGTAGTTTCTGTTCAATTAACTGTCCTCAAAGAGTCTACGTGGAAAGAAGGAATGTTTGATAGTGGAATGACAAAAACTCTCTAGCCAAAGCACAGAAAGTTTTGATGACTTCTGCAAGCAGACTGATGGGCACTTTTGTCAGTAGTAGGCAAATTCATGTGAATTTGGTCAGAAATAAAACAGAACAGGCTGGCAATTATTGTTTACCAATTCAGACAGAGTTCAAGTGACATTTAAAGCTTACCTAGCCCACACTGTTGGACACAAATCCCTTTTTTTAATCATTTCTTACTTATATAATTTAACTCGAGACCATTCCCAATTCCATTTGTTGCCTCTACCCAAGCTTTCACCTCATACAAATTTGTTCCTGCAGGTGAAGGTGCGCACCACATCGGAGTGGTTCAATATGAAAGGGCCGGAGATCCATTTCCCCATCACCATAGAGGGTGCAGACACGGGGACTAGAAGAAAGAGAGAAATGATGAGGCAACTCAGAAAAGAACAAGAAGCACCCGAGGTTCAGATAACTGTTGGACCTGCAGAGCAAAAAGAAGAAAAACCAACAGAAGACATGGAAGTACCCGAGATTCAGATAACTTTTGGGAGCGCAGAGCAAAAACAAGAGAAACCATCAGAAGCAGAAGACCCAGCAGTTTAGACGGTTTCTAATCCATTCCGCAGTGGTGGATTTCATGCTAGACTGTATTCAAAAATTGACATTTTATTTTTACCTTTATCTTTATTTAACAATAAATCTGTTGGGTAATACATTTTAATCCCCATAGAATTAATACTTTTTTTATATTTTGTGTGCCACTAATATAAAGAGTTAAGTTACTGGTCGGAAGTGATCCGACAACGGATCATAAGTTATTTTCTTTTCTAAAACAGAAATATAATTCAGAAAAGAACAGCACAAAAAATTAGAGTAAAAAAGAGCGCAAACTTTTAACACGTTAACATTGCTGTTTACCTAGACCTAGATGAATTTGATTCCACACTATACCATACATTCTATATGTCTGTTAATTTATTTATTTACAAGAAAAAAGGCTGGCTGGTACACAAAAATATCATATCCAGTAGTTAGTCTGCACTTGCAATAAATTGACATGCTACAAACTGTATGTAAATTTACCAACTCAAACATTAAAATAAAGTACACATGCATGTTTTTTTCCAATTGCATTTGCATCAGGTTGTAATAATTATATTAAACATTCAGATAGCGCATCATTGACCCAAATAGGGATCTGGAAGGAAAATATGTCATCGTGTAAATCAATAGTACAGTCATATTTTAACTATTCCATCGGCACCTATCTAAAATTTGTAACATATTCTCTATTCTATATACATGTTCAGATTTATACCCTAGTATGGTGAGTGAGACTTTTCAAGTACTGCAGTGAAGTTATATATGATTTGACTAGTAACAATCCGATCCATCCCGGGTTCCCAGTAGTCTAGATAAACACCCTCACCCTTCGTAGGATTTTCATACGACATATGTGACACTTTCTCAGTGACTGGTCGCACCTTTCACAGATCATGTGACCACAAGAGAAGACAATCTGACAGTCCTTATCCAGACAGACAGAGCATCTGATTTTGTTAGTCAGCTCTACAGCTCGAGTGGCAATCTTCTCAAAAGCCTCACAACCGTGCTTAGCTGTCATAGTCTGTACATATTCTTTGACCTCCTGAAATATAACAAAGATATGGAAATTTCAATATAATGTTGTGTTGGCATCATTGATTGGGGGGGATATACAACAAAGATACAACATACAGTTGTGCGTAAAACCACCGCTCAACACATAATATGTCTTCAGCTTGTAACTATGAGTCCAGCGCTGTTTTGAGGCCTATTCTAGTACAACCTAGATCCGATAAGCTTGCCATGCACTGTGAACCATGCACTATCCATCTGTCAATCTTTACACACATTTCATATTTCAAATGATTTTTTACACAACAAGTGGTTAGGCTCCTAAACCTGAACCAATGAAGCTATATTTATTAGTGTTTGCAGTTCAATACAGTATTACAACTCGACGTTATGCCAATGACACGTACATACCTCTTTTATTTTCTTATCCTCTTTTTTGCCTGAAACGAAAAAGTACATCGATAAAAAGAAAGTATCCACACTCTACAGCCACAAAAACAACATGGCAAGACATTGTATCTTTGTAAGGAAATCTCTACCACGACCCATGCAAGACGGCTAACACTTTGGTTGATCTATGATAAATTTATTAATATCACTAGCCCCCATGTGCTGCGAAAAAGGGTGCAAAGTTCAAAATTGTATAAATATTGAAACAGAGAAAAGATGAAACTTTGAATTTGATACAGCGTGTTATTAACAACAATGTTCACGTCTTAAAAGCTATCTTTGCGCTAAGTATTGAGGAACAAAAGCCCAAATCAAAAAAACCATGGTTTAAAACAAATGCTTACCACATGTGCACTCCTTTGCTGGAAGAGGCTCTTTGATTCTGGTTAGAAGGTCTGTGGTCTTTTTCTTTTGTAAAATATTTACAACGTTAGCTCTCTGTGCCTTTGGTCTGCGATCCAATAGAAAATAAAATGATGAGGCATGAGTAATTTACCTGTAAAACTGTAAGATGTAAGATGACACGCAAATAAGGATATCCTTCCAAACATGAAGGCAGGAACATAAGTGTTGAAATGACGACTAATGGTGTATGTGAGAGTAAACAAAACACAATAAAATGGCCGTGACAAAGGGTGCTTGCTTTTTGACATCTTAGCTTTCTTGGGGGGGGGGGGAGGGGGAAAGGTCCAGAACAATTAAGGTTGTGCAGAATAGAATATTATTGTGCATGAGAGACTAGCTAGACAGGAAAGGCTATACTACTGTTCCGTAACCAAGAAATGAATACTCAATAAAAGACAGACCAAGACTGGCAACCAAAACCATAACATTGATTTTTCTAACGCTCAAACATGTATTTGGGAGTTGCATCTTCTGTCATACACGGGAGGCAACTCTTGAGTACAGATAAAGTGTATTAATATTGTTACCCTAGGGGAGTAACGTATTCACAGGAGGAAATAATTGCCTTTACGCACATACTAGTGATAGCAAAATATATATCTAGCCGAATTTTCACTCAAGCTCATTACTTTATATAAACGCTTGCCTCTGCTAGTGAAATTTGTGCTAGCTATCATTAGCTTCACTACACTCTAGCTAATATTTACTCTAGCTGATATTTACTCCTCCAGGGTATGTTTTAACGAACACGCAACCATCACCAATGTTAATGAATTAAAGGTCAACTAAATCGAAAGTTACACAGAGATGGCATCATAACTTGTGGGGTCAGCATGTTGGAGCGTTGGTGTAATTCCAAAGTTTATGTGAACTAACATGTTGATGCGGTCATGGAAATTGTTGAGCACCGTCTGAAGGGTTGTCTGTATCTTTTTCAGTGTTTCCTTAGTTGTGGTGCCGACAAGTTCTATCACAATGTACTGGGTCCGGATATCTATCAAAAAGATATGAAAGAGAATTGAGTAATCGTTTCACTTATAAATCTGTGAAACTTATTATAATGCTTGCATGTCTTACAAGCTAGGGTGTGTGATCATAATGTATCAGGAGACTTTTCATAATATATCTATAGTCTATCAAAAATACATTAATGCTATCCAAAAAGACATTTTTCTGTATTTAAAATAATAATACACACTTAATTTGCTATTCAGTGCCCCTTTCGGGGCCACTGAGAATATGCTTACATTATGATCTATGATACATGGTACGGCTATGCTATTTAGCGCACCCTTGTACAAGGTAAGGGTAGACGAGCTAGGATTATGTATGAAGAGCTCACCACCATTAGCAGCATGGGTAGTGACGAGGATTCGAACATTCAACTCTCATACTGATAAGCTCGAGTCCTTGCCACAACACCACCCTGTCATTTATCAGGTTCAAAGGTCAAGTGACTAATTGTTGAATACTTACCTTTGGAGGTTGGGTCAAAGAAGACGTCTGCAGATCTGTTGGACATATTTTTCTTAAGAGTATCGCTGATGGCTGTAGAAGTTTTGACAAATAACACAGGAGATTTCTCATTTGTACATAAACTGATCTCTTTTATATCAGCTATGCAGATGTTCATAGTCACTACCGAGTCCAGCATACACCCTAAAAATACAAAAGGAAATTGACTGAGCCTGAAAATAAGCTACAATCTAAGAGAAACTGATGTAATGACACAATGCTTTAACTACACCGTGAGCGGCACATGACATATCCAACCAGAACCGATAACAAGGTTTCACAATGTTCACTAAAAGTAGTCTTTTCTCCGATATTTAATACAGGGAGCAGACAACTCCACCTCTTGTTCTAAACCAAGAAATTAGTGTAACCTTTTTTCTTGACAAGATGTCCATGATGTCCAATTGTATGCATGTATATATGTGTACAATATATTCACCCATATCAAGTCAGATGAAAGAAGCCTTATGAAGTTCCAGATAACTAATAATTATGTGGAGATAATCACCACTAGAGATAACTCACCACATATACATATGCTGTCAAAGTGTATAGTAACAGCTCTGATCTCGTCGAGTTCATTAGCTCCGACCCTGACAGATGTACAGCTGATGGGTTCGTAGGTTAGTTTATGTAGCATATCACTAGCATTACGTGCAGATATAGGGTCAATCATGAAGAATCTCTCTCCTGATAGGTCAATCATCCTCTGCCAAGTGTCGCGAGCCAATCCCTGTTTGTCGAGCTTGAATGTCACAAACTTGAATCTTGTTTCTGCACAAAAGTGAAGAAGACTTGATAAATATACAAAATAGGAATTTTGCTTCGGACAAACCACATCATGGTAAAATTTAGTGGTCATAAAAGTTCATCCATCGCATCTCTAACATACCAATCATAAAAAAAAAGGTAAACAGGCTATAAACTAGGATTGACAAATCATCCCCATCCTGTTGCAAGGTAAAGTGTGTGCTTGCAAAAAAAATCTTAAGTTAAGAATCAGGATAGTGAAAGATTGGCAGACTGATTGGTATATATTTAGTCGCATTTGACACACCATAGACATAACTTTCAATATGTTTTGTACTGTATCAATATGGTATGACAGTCTATGAGACAAACAAATATATTGACATACCAGGACTATCAGGGTTGTAGTAGTTTTTGCCTTGTTGAAAAGTGGAAGATATACCGAGTCTGTCGCGTGCTGACCAGCCAAATGTCTCGCTGGCTCTGACAAATAATACCGGCTGAACCTGAGCTGTACATATAGAGATGGAGTTAACTTCAGCCAGGTGTATCGCCAGGGTCACCTCGCCTGTCGCAGCTGTACAAAAAAAAAGAGAGAGATAATTTGCAGACTTCAATCCGTGAAGGAAAGAGATCATGACTGGCACAAGAGTTGCTAAAGCAGCATGCATGAAGGGCATCGGGGACAGCTCATACCATGCTCAAAAGGATTTGTGCTGAAAAAACTGAAAATGAAAACAATTACCCCCTACGCCTATTGCTAAGCTTTTATTTGCTTTGATACAAGGCTTGATTGAGGGTAAGTTTACATAAATTTTGTGTTACTATTTGCGCACATTTAGCCACTTATAAGAAGATTTGTGATGTAAAAGCCACGAAATGACCTGTCAAATAGGTTGCTTTTTTCTGCGAAACCTCTGAAATTGGGGAAACCTCACCAAGCGCTGGTTTATTAAACATATATAATTAGCTTTTCAGTTTTAAGCATTCTGATTTCACCCCAGAGTCTTCAACTGATTACATTATATTACTCAGCAGACCTCCAAAGCCCTTTCAAGACAGATCCATTTTTATTTCCTGTCTTCCTTTGCAATAGCCATGCCTTAGATCTTAGAATTAAGATGGCCAAAAACTAGTGAGGTTATTGGAACCCTTTGACGAACAACTTTCAGTAATTAACAACCCTACAAACAGATGGAAGCCAATCCAATGATTGATTGGGGGATCTTTCATGAACATAGAGTGATTACAATGGCAGTAAGAAATCATGACCTCTTGCAATAAGAAGTCACATGTGACTGACAGACATTTCCTTCTAAATCAGGAGATTTCGGCAACTTTGCAAAAGTGGAGGCCCAAATGCCCTCTCGCCTGGGTGATTTATTTACTCACTCTTTGCTTTGAACTTGATTCTGCTGCCTGATATATGCACAGTACTGTCCGGACACAGCTGAGATTTCCATGTGCCTAGCTGAAGCTCCTTCCATTTTAGTGTTATCGTTTGAGTGGCGTTTATTTTTTTCTTTGCGTCTTCAGCTAGTATGGATTTTGGCATCATCAATCGACCACTGGCAATGCTGCAAAGGAGCAAGAGGAAGAATAAATGAAAGAAATGAGAGCACATTGGTAAACCTCGTAGACTTAGAGGAGTTTATGTTAGCTGGAATAAAATATTGACCAAACTAATTTTGGTTGACTTAATGTTAGCTAGCATCAATTATCACTGGCTAAGCAGGATGAGTAAATGTTAGCTAGCCATAAATTTCCTTATTTCAAGCCATTCCCAAACATGGACTTCCTCCTGCAAAATCTTGACAACGTCCAAGAACAACCATCGGCACGTGCCGCGCAGGCATTAACTACCATTTTATGTCTAAATGGCATATAGTCTTTATTAATGCCCACCAAGATATTTAATTCATAATCCATAAAGCACTGCACGTATTTCATGCAACAGAATAATGCTATAACTTGACCACAGAATTAGCTTGTCGTTACAAGCTTGTCAAGCTGTCAAGACAGGCTACCCACCTCCCTGCAGAGATTTATGTTCTAGATCATTACAACTAGCAAATATACTCTCAATTCTTTCTGTTTTTTGGATGTATGAAACATCTGCTTTATGACATCATTGGTCACATATGTGAATCATTCAGAAAGGACCAAAAGCCTCCCCAACATGCAGTCTTTCTCATTGATAGGGGCACACATAGACATTGTCTATGGATGTTTACACAAAGTGATAATGACTATGTTTGTGGAGTTTACCTGCTGGTTATGTTGTTCTGCATGAGTTTAGCTATGAGGTCACAAAGGGAACTGGCTGATATCAGTTCTATGATCACGTACCAATGGCATTTATCTGAAACAAAAATATATATCATAGTACCAATGCTGAATGGGATATAATCAAAAGAAGGTGAGTATGAAAACAAAGAAGTAAGGTCTTTCAAAAGCACCTGAGGTAATTTGAAATGAAACAACCTAATGTGGATGTTAATTTACAGCTGAGATGGATAAAGTCTTCAAATACCAACTTAGAATGTCCTGTACGGTTTCCCAAGCATATAAACAAAGTGATAAGGCTTGCAGTAGGCTAGCCCTGTTATACAAGTTACAAAGGGCTCTCATCATTTGACTTTGGGGCACATGTAATATAACTTTATTATGTTTGCAAGTCAAAGCACTCCTTGCCAAACATGTTAGTTCACCAATGGAGCAGATCGGTTGCTTTGTGATTCTACATTGTCCTAGGTGATTGAATTTCAGACTCAAGACTGGCACCCAGTGATATTACAGAAGGGCGACTGTTTTCTTCAATGAGATAATTATGGTGTCAAAATAAACAAAGAATAAAGCCCCATTTATAATTTCATATACAAAATAACTGAACTATGGCAACAAAGAGCAAGTTCCTGAAATTTAAAGCTGGCAGAGTATGATGAGGACAAAATCCTAGACTGGACCAGTAATACCGATAACTATTTACAATCACTGGTAATACCAGAAGCATGTCTCCTTTGATTTAGACCAGTGCAAGTTAATCTCTAGCACTTTGCATGCTGTTTATTAATAATTAGTGTGGTATCAGGGTTATTTTTTTCATTTTTATACAGGTATACTCTAAAATAGAGGGTCGCTGTACTCTTCTAATTCGAGGAATAAGGATGAACAGGTTTTTCCTGGAACCTAGCTACTCATAACTATGATAACTGTGTGGTATAGACATTTTGCTGGTCATAATTTTCATAGAACAAACTAATATTCCTCTAACACATATAACTAAATTATGTATATTGTACCACCAGACAGTACATTTCCTAATCAGTGCACCTACTTCTGCTTGATGTCAAATAAAGTTTTCATACACTGAATTATTTGTACATAGTTACTGCTATATTCTAGTTACCTGGAGAGAATGGGTCGTATATGTGGTTACTGAGATCTTGTGAGTCTGTTTTCTTGAGTGAGGGGATAGATCCGCGTACAGCATCACCAAACGCTGTATTACCTCTTATAATCATGACAGGAAGTGCCGCTGAATCACACACCAGATAATCAAAGAAGGCGTCAAACTTGAGTAACACCTCAGCTCTCTCCTCCTTCTCAGCTGAAATGTCATAAAACACGAGCGTGTGTGTAAAGTTGTGAAGGTCATGACCGACGGAAAGTCCAACATCCGCCGATATCAATAATATGACTCATCACAGATTTCACAGCTTTTCCCTACCAAGACACTAGTCATCATCAGGTCACTGGTCTACAGTTATCGTGGAATATGCTCAGTGTACCTGAAGAATCTTGTGGCATTTTGATCAGCAGTTACAGAGATAGCCTACAGAGGACACATATCATCATTGTTCAACTTGTGAGTTTCTTGAAATTTGGGTATGATGATGTCACAAGGTGTTTGTTCATGTCTTGATACTAAAAATAGTGACATAATAACTGACAATGATCATGTGACATCATCATAATAATAATAATCCTCATTTCAAGGTCAGATCAAGTCATACCATAGATCTAGAGTCTCTGGCCTGACTTTTATTTCTGAACTAATAGGCCTAATCCGAATAAAGGCGTAATTAATTTGTGATGTCTTTGAGTATGCAGGACTTTCTTAACAAACTATGAGCCTCAATTCTTTCAGTAGGAAAACCACCTCCCTGTAAGCCAGCACTATCAACGTCAACCATAAAAAAATGCAGGGACAAGTGCTGTATATAGTGACTCACTTTCAATATGAAGCATAATCCCATCTTGATGAACTGATATGTATGAGGTGCTTGTACAGTTCAGTGTTCCGATAATAATACGCTTGGCCTCAAACTTGAGGGGATTAACAGTCTCTGGTATAAGTGCAGCGGGAGCACTGACTATAGCTGTACTTGAGTCCGTGGAAGCCGCTGGTTGAGCCTCGCTTGGAGTCTCTGTTGATATTACATTATTGGAAGGTGTGACAGTAGTAGTAGCAGTATTGTTACTAGGTGTAGTTGTGTTGGTTGCAGCTGTGGCGCTTCGAGAGTTACGAGTTCTCTTTCTTACAGGAGGTGAGGTAGACGATTCGTCTTCAGTAGTGGCAGGGGCCTCAGCAGGAGTTGCAGTAGGTATCACAGCTTCAACAGCTGCAGGTGGTGGTGAGTTTGAGGTAGATGGGCCAGCAGCTACTGGTTCAGCCTGGAATATAAAAATTGAACAATGAAATACTCGAGGCTTAACCGGAAACCTTCGACGGTGTAGTGAAGGTGAGACTCAGACAGAGCGGACTAGTCAGACGGCTATATACAAAGGAATATCGTGACTTTTGCAAACAAAAGACAACAAAGAGGGAGTGAATTGTAAGCCTACCCACTCTAGAAGTCAGTCTTGTAGTCACAATGATACAATTTGTGGGAGTCTTTCAATTAGAAACCACCAAGTGAGCGAGCAATAGTCCTGTTAGGCTCTCGCTCCCAAAGCACAAAGTCATCGTCGGAACTAAATACATTCTGAGTGAGCGATGTGGGAACAAATTTGCCTAATTGAAGAGAAAGTGAGTGATATAATTTTCAAGCGATGTGATTGTGATAACCAGCCTGCTCTCATTCTCATCCCTTGTGATATAGGCCTACTTACTGTCTGACTGGTGGTAGTGGGAGGAGACAAGGCTGCTGCTGCGGCAGCACTGGCAGCAGAAGCAGCTCGAGTTCTCTTTCTTGTGACTCTCTGATTAGAAGTATCCGGAGTTGAAGTGTCTTGTTGACTCATGATGACAGGAAGAAGTATTGCTTTATGATCGGATGGTATAGAGCACCTGGTAACAAAGAAAGAAGCAAGCTGTTGATAGTAATCTCATAATTGTTTGAAGACATCCGTGATATCAATAAGCAGAGGGGAGTAATCGGGAAGGTATGGGGCTGGATTTAACTCAGAAGCCTGGACAGTGAATACTGTGACTTCATATAATCAGGCTGCACCACTTCGGAAAATGATTATTTGCGAAGGTGTCAAAATTCCACGGCACTAGAAGACCCAGCAACCACTTACCTTTGTTAAGGGGCTTGTCAGGTTGCCTGGAGAGGCCAAGACTTGGTGAGAAAAACCAAAATGAGAAGGTTATATTCTGTTTTCTTACGTCTCAATCATGGCACAGGAGCAGATGTCTTGCTACAAAACAAGGCAGAATAATACAAGAGTTCATTAAATTCACCAAGACAGACATTTCCTACATTGCTGACCCTCCTATCTAGTACATACCCAGGCAATGCATGTGCTTGCCAGCTTTAGCCTGGGCAAATATAACTATAACATAGATGGCTTAGATGTAAAAGTTACCCTGGGCCTACTAAGAATTAGGCCTGGGCCTACAATCAATTATCGGAAGGAAGCAAGTTAAACTCCCTACCAAACTAGCCAACCTAACTTTTTGTATCCTAAGATTGTGATGGTATTATTAGCTTGTTGGGTTACTTAAGCAATGTGGTGGGTAGATCTTAAGCAATGAGGAGTTGCTTAAACTGAGAATTGAAGTTGTGGCTTGGCTGTCACAGAATTAGCTGCGATTGACAAGAGAAACTTATAGTACTACCAAGGAGTAACAGGGGAACTAGTGACTGAGAGTTAAAGATTTTTCAGGTATCCATCTTAGGTCACAGGTGCAATGCAGGAAGAGCAATCCTGCTATGAGAGTGAATTTGTGTTGGCAATCAATTCAAACAATAATAACTTATGATTTTGTCATGATGATGAGGATAAAATGGATGGACATCTATTTTCAATTAAGCCAAGGACTCGGAGTTAACTCCTTTCCTTGAATATTAAGCCAATATCTATTTCCCTTCCATTTCATTTATTTTTCAATGGCTTGAGTGTCAGCTCTTTAGAACACGCATTAACAAACAAAACTGGTGGTATTAGGATAGACTGACACTAGGTGAGTGCAGTAAGAACTAAAGTTAGTGCTGTTAATTTCATCTTCCTTCCTTCTTCACCATCATCCAAATCTTGAGTTTATTTTTTTAGTTAGGTGATCCATAGCAGATACAATGAGTTGACTAACTATAGTTTCCATCAAGCAAAAAAGAGACTTTCAAGGGTTGTACTTACAAACACTTGTTTTCTGTTGTTATTGTGAAAGAATACGAGAAGAAGAGTAGGTGCTGATGAGTTATAGAGACAAAGGTAGATAGATTTCTGTGCAATGGCGACCAAGCCTCAAACCAAAATGGCTCCAAGACTCTTCACTCTTCAATCATCCTCCAAACAAAATAATTGAATCTCAAATGTTGAGTGCACGTGCTCTGACAGCATCCCATGCCTATTGGCCAACATATTAATAACTCCGCCTAGTTTGTGCAAATACCCAATCACAAGGCTGGGAAGTGTAAACAAACCTGTCATGGGAAGACAATATTTCATCAGTGCTAATAAGACTTTTGATTACTTATGGTCAGCTGCAACCAGTTCAAACATAGCTAAAAAAGAGTAATCTTTCAGGAATACTAGTCAGTGCTGAATACTGATGAGTAACATGATCTAGACTCGCATTGAATGCAGAAATATACAAGATCTTTGACAACATCCATGGCTAGCTAGAGCCTGCAACCGTTCTTGTGGGCCTACTTAGTGATAACGCTCATGACAATTGATATGGTACTATAGTTAGAGTCCCTTGCTATGTTCCTCTCCAGGTTACCCTGAGCGTAGGCAGATGAGTGTCACACAAGTCAACTCAAATGGTTATCATATATTTATTTTGATTGCTAGTTTTACATACACGTAATGAGGAAAAATCATTCAATAGTAAAAAATCAAGAGCAATGTGGACAATTTGACACTGAAAGATATTGTATATAATTCAATAAGATCATCACATCATTAACGTTATAAGCGAACCTACATGTTTTATGTAGAGCTAAATCAAATAAAAAATTAAACTGAAAAACGTGGACATAAATCACATTTGAAACCATTAATCGGTTTCAGTACTGAGCTCAAATTAATTGACTATTGTAGTCCATTAAAGTACAGTAACTCAATACATATCTATGTATATGTTGAATAAGGAAAAAAAAAAGACATTGCAACAGTTATAGTGGAGTAAATGATGTATATGTACAATATGACCAGCTGCCAGGCACTTTTTATAAACAAGTAAATCCTTGTCACACTTAACGCTGAACTAGAACAGAAACTGCCCGCTGAACTGTCTATCTCAAAACTTATATAACATATGCTACTTGTAATAATATGGGAGTAAATATGAACACTACAAATAATAATGTACACACACAGGGATAAAAGTGATGCATTTTGGGAAATACCACAAACTAGGTCGACAAGCTCCCTGATTCTGACCTTTCCAACTAGTCAAGGTATTATGATAGTTATGCGTTGTCCGCAATATCATATTCTGTCAGAGTTTAGGAGGTGGCAATCACAATCTGTTCGGCTGCCAAGAGTCCTTCTGCGGCATCAGCAAGCTGTCAAAAGGAAGAAAAGATTAAGAGGTGCAGGGTACAGGATCATTTGAGTGTTGCAGGGTTGGCGAACCACAAATGACGTAATTGTGATGATTGTCCAGTCAATTATTGAACTTCAGAAGATGTAATAGGAAATGTTCAAAGAAATGGGTCTTAGATTGTTCATAACTTAACATAAGCTACTTATCAGTTAGCAAGGAGTCTCTCAATATAGGCACATTTGGCAAAAGTATGAGAAATCACTGTTTCGTATAAACTACGCAAGATGTAAAAGGCGCAAAGACTTCTGCACACACATCACATTATTGAGTAGTACTTACAGCTTGTATATCAGTATACTCCATGCCCTGATCATTGAACACAGTATAAGTTCTGTGACCTTGTCCGCTGACCGGTACATGTACCTCCATACCTCTGTGATGTACCTGGTGTGCTGTAGGAGGCATACCCTGCTGCTGGTGATGTACCTGCATAGGCTGCTGATGTATCACTGTCGCCTGTAACCATTAGATAGATAGGATGTGTTTGTGAACCAATGAGATGGCTTGTATGACCCCAGGTGAAGAACCCAAATACAAATATCTCACAATGCAATGATTCAAAAATGAAAACAGCTGCTTTCAAGCTGAAAGAAAATGCACTTTTGCTGGTCAGAACCATAAGTTTATGGGCTTAGCCATGCATTAGTGGTTACTATGCTATTTGATGCAGAATCTCCACTATGTACAACTCATTCAGATGAGACCATGATGACCTGTTGAGCTCTCCCTCTGCTGTGAAACTAATTCCTCAAGGCAGTAACAGCTACATGATGGTGAAAATATCATGTATTCTGTATGAGAATATGCCAAGCAATAAGAACAAGCGAGTGAAAATATCAGTCTGTATCATACAATGCAAGTCAGGCAACAGTACAACGAAAGAGTGAGAGATCGCAGTTTATTACCTGTTGAGGATGTTGAGGTTGCTGGGCGACGACTATCTGTTGGGGATGAGTGGGCTGTTGTTGTATAGTCTGCTGGGGTTGAGCTGTAGCGGCTGATGAGTTACCAGCTGCTGATTCATTACCCGACCCACTGTGTCTCGGTCCATTTATGTGTCTGTGTAATGGAGTAAGACAAGTGTATCAAAACAATTGATGATGCATACGACAAGGTCTAACACATGAACTGACTTCAATAAATTTTGGTTTCACCTTCTACTTATTGAAATGTATGATTGCAAAGTAAGCCTAACTAACTAACAACTAACATAAGCATATGGTACAAGCAAGGAGTTAGAGACTCTTGGTGCAAGTCAACCTCATGAAATACTCAATCATGGATACCTTTAAATGTGCAGGTAGGATTGACCCGACTTACCTGATTAGTTTCTTAGCATCTGTAGGGCTCATACCATGTTTATTCTTGTAGTGGGATTTAATCTGAGTACTCTGTATACAGGTAAAACCACAGAACTGACACGAGTAAGGTTTGCTATCCCTGTGTCGCCACATGTGACGCCTCAGTGTAGAATAATCAGAGAACGCTGTGTTACATACTCCACACCTGAGAATATCAGAAAGTATGATTGAACAGGATAAATTATATGTTCTTTCTTGCCCTAGACCTTGATTTATCACCAGAAAACCTCCACCAACTCAGAGGACTATATTGCCTAATAATTAGCATATATGTCCAATCTTGCTGTTATTTACTTAAGGAGGTTTGGATCAAAACTTCCAACAAACTGTTTACTTGTAACTGGAACAATTATAATTAGGAGTTACCCACTCTCTGACAAATTAGTTCAGAGAATAGACAACTCCAAACTAAAAAGATTATTCTACTGCTCGAAGGGCTATTCAGCTAAAACCTAGCCATCATAAGATTATGCTACTACCCCCTTTTGCAAGGCATTTAGTGTCATATCGTAAACCATAATTGATATAAAGCAATAGAAAAATTTTAATCTCACAAACACCAATCTTAGTTGTGTTTCACTCACTTGTGACGTTTGACGCCTTGATGTACGACTTCAGTGTGGGTTCTCAGTCTATACTGATCGTTAGTCTGATACGGACACAGCTTACATGTCATCAGTGGCTTATGCTGCTTATTAATCAGCTTCTGCTCCTTCTTACGCTGACTCTGAGCCGTTATCTTAGCTCTGTAAGTAATCAAATCAGAGTAAAATACTGCATACTGCACTCTTCAACAATATTTATTCTTCTTTACTGATAGAAATGAGTGGGTGGGTTGTTGGATTAGGTTGTGAGGATGAAGCCTGGAAACTCGAGCTACAGTTTCATGCAACACAGCGGTATCGTTAAGCCTATGATTTCAGTTTGTGTTCCCAAGTATATTCTCGAAAATCAAGTTTTAGTCAAACCTCAAAAATATGAACCGGTCATCTTTACAACACATAGAAGAAGGCTTGGTACTTACTTCTCCTCTGCAGTTCCTATACCGTGGCGTATAACAAGATGGTACTTGAGATAGCTGGCATGTTTGAACGTCTTCTGACAATGCTCACATGTAACGCTGTCCCCATTCTCACTGTTAGCTTCTTCAATACCGTGCTCTGATTTCATGTGGATTTTCAAGTTATGGGGGAACATACAAGCAACTCCTGCAAGTGAAAGCAAATAATAATGTAGAGAATCCATTTTTGAACCATGATGTCTGATGAATTGTCACTTCATCCTCATACCAGAAATACAGGCTACGGTATTGACAATGGACTTTTTGAATTGAATTCATGAGACACCTGTCAAGAATAATTAATGGCAAAAAAAGGATGAATTTTTTTTTGATGATTCAAAAATTTAGAACCTATATTTAAAACAGGGAGTCCATCCAGTAAGTGGGAACCACGAGTATATCACCTTGTCCACCACAACTCACGTAAAGGCTTGCAATAACATTCAAAGTAACCTAACTTACCACAGTATTTGCAGATATGTTTGGGGCTCACGTTGCCAGGATGCATGGTGACAATATGTCGGTACAACATCTTCCATGGTCGAACCTCTGGAGCTTCTCGAGCACAGAAACAGCATCTCATAGCTTTACTGTCGGCCAAGTGACAACGCTGGTGAATACTCTGATCTATCTGTGTCTCAAACGACCTACATAAGAAAAAAAAACAATCTTGATAATTTACTGGTATGCTTTACAGTATCATTATTAAATGGTATGTTATATATTATATTATTATTATAACTAACGTATACTTTACTGTACGCTTTTCAAGATAATTTTTGTTCTTACAATAATAAAGTTTGGAAATTCAAAACATGGTAGGTAGCAACATGCATTATTTATAAATGATCTTATGGTCTATTGGGCGTAAGATAATGTTTATGCTATGTTTTTTTTTTCTAAAAAGAACTTCTACTTACAAGTTACAGTAGCCACAGGGATAAGGCATAGGTTTGACCAATCGAGTTTTAGCCCTGCCTGGTCCATACTTCTCACTGGATACAGCTTCCAATTCATCTACATCAAGTCCCTTCAGCTCTTCTGTTAGGTGAATTCAAAATGGTTGAGATTATAACAATGACAGCCATCAGCACAAAATCACACATTAGTACCTTATTTCATAGAGAAGTAGAAGAAAGTGACATAAGCCATATTGTGATAAATGAGAAGCGATTATTTGGATGTCCACTAATTCGCTTTGAATTCCTACAATTTCTGCCTTATTTGTTAGAATGACACAAATGCCATAATACCAATATAGTTTCGCTCTGATTAAAAAATCAAATAAAAGTATACGTGACATTCCTCGATATAACCTGGTATCGAATAGGCACGGCTACCATACCATCAATAAGTACATTGACACCAGCATATCCATTTGCTGAGCCTAGCCTAAATATTTTGCCAACTAATATATCGCCAGCCTATATATCACAATTTTGTAAAACTGATTAATTTAATAACAATTAATAGAAACAGCATATAGTTTGTGAAACTGAATGCACCACAAACCTTGTCGTTGTGCTCTCACAGCAGGTGCTAGTTTCTTTGGATGACATGCTGCCACATGGTTTGACACGCTCTTATATTGTTTGCTCTTGAAGTCACAGTACTTGCAGGTGAAGAACAGCGCAGGTTCTACATGTCGAGGAAAGATGTGCAACTCTGAGTCGGGAATCATCACCTGTACAATAAGTCAGACAGAGAAGATAAAAGAATGATACATGGGGTAGCACAATAGGTCAAGATTGAAAGTACATGTATTCATTGTTGTGAAATTTGTTTTTTTTATCTTTTAGGAGAGACATAACAGAAAAGGCACCGAACATTTCTGCAACTTACATTGAAGTTGAGCTCCACCTTGTTAGCCTGAATCTCCCCTGTTGTTTCTCCATCTTCAAGTTCCTCTGAATCATCCAGCGATCTTGCAATACTTGTGTTGATTGATACTACAAAAGTTTAGAAATAATCCAGAAATTAGATTCGTATAATAATTTAATATATAATGACATAAAAGGCAATTTATAGAATTGTGGTTCATAGAGTATGTTTGTTACCATAGGGGATGGGCTTTCCAAATATTCAGATTTCAAACTTTAACTACCAAGCGACCCACATTTGAATAGATGTCATCGCCTACCTGGTTTGGATGATGATATCTGCATTGGTGGTTCATCAGCTTGAGAGGTCACATGAGAGGTCAACATGTGAGACTTGAGCTTGTCCATACTAGCAACTATGATTCCACAATGGCCACATTTGTATCTACCAGGTTTATCTGCCGCAGGAATGGAAACAGTCGATGCTTTTGGTTGAGTTTCGACTGAACTGGTTGATGGATCCAGCGGTGCGGAGATGATTGTGGGTACTGGGGTTTGAACCTGCGGAACAGCTACCTCACCAGGATCTGACATAGGATCTTCGGGCTGTGTTGGCATGTGTGCAGTGAGCATATGTGTTTTCAAACTTTCCAACGAGTCATTGGTCATACCACAATGACCACACTTGTATATCTTGTCAGGTGCAGCAGCCATTTTTATCCTGCAATTAGAATCTGTCAAGTTTGAAATACCATTGTATCAATGAACTAAACCTAGTTCATTGATTGTATCTTTCACATCACTATGGTTGTTTTAACTGGCATCAAAAATGTTGAGCCCTAGTTGCTAGAGTTCTATCAAATAATGTCAATTCCTTCTCGGATTGTCCATCACTGTGAATATGGACTAGACTTAAGCATAGTTGGGTATCCTTTACATATATCCTACCATCACTGATTGATCAAACTAATCATACCTATATATATATAATACCTTCTGAGTGAGCGATGAGGAAACCAGCTGACCAAACTGAAAGGCCAAACTCACATCAATTTCAGCAAAGTGATAAAAAGGATTTGGCTGTCATCATCGTTCATTGAAGGTCACCCCAGACCAGAGGGAGTCGATAATCATACATACCCGCAAGGCTATGCAGCCTCTCTAATAATGCTACCTATCCTCCTATACACACACATATATATATAAGACCTTAAGTTGTTTCCTATGTATGTTTACTGTATTTGAATTTTACCCATTCTTTTGTCAAGTTCTTGGTTCCCACTTAAAGAGTTATTATATATAATTTCTTTTTCAATCAAAAACAAAACATACATGCAAGTTAGTATACATTGTTGTTGTAGTAAATAAAAATGGCAGCCATCTTGGAACTAACCTAGATTTGAGCAAATTACTTAAACAGCATGTGAATGAGGGTACTGGATGCAGTTATTCAAGAGAAACATTTCAAAATACAATAGAAAATAAGTGTCAGTTCATCTACAATTTATTTCATGATGGGAGACCCATTTCCATGGCACTTTTCATGGGTGGAAAAAGCCCGCCCCAAATTCCGCTTTGTTTTCAGCTGTAATCAGCTCAGTCTACAAAATGTGATTGATTTTCAAAACCTAATCTTCAATTATTGAAGCTTACACAGCTGCCATCCTACTAATTTTTTTTGCAGGATTATGGCACTTACCTCAAGTTTCAGCCTCTACCTTGTGAATGAATGTGTTCAATTCCTCACTTTAGAATATGTCAGAAAACAAAAATATTGTCTGGATATTTTAAAACCTCGGCTCCTTCACCATTTTTGCGGAATTTCTACTCTCTTATACAAATGTGTTTTGTTTATAGTGGGAATTGCAGTATATTTTGATCTTTTATTTTCTACTTAAATTAATTTTTCAGATATTTTGTCTTCTTATTTATTATCTCACCATATTTTCTAAGCTTTAATACACCATTTAAAATAAAATGGTTTTTGTTTCCAGACCATAAATTGGGTATCAACCAATCAGAGTCAATAGATCCACATTTTCTGAAGAAGGAGACCCAGCTAACCTTTCTAGAATGAAAGGCTAAGATTGTAGAGTTGGAACCAAAAGCCAAGAGAATTTGGGCTCATGTGACCCCCAAACCTTACATTAGCAGCTGAATTTGAAGTTGAAAGAGTGGGTTGATCCAGAGACAAACTAAAACAACTAAGTAATCCACTAGATACTTCTACCTTTCAGTGGAGAAGAGGAACCCTGTGCTATCATCATTCAGTCTTCTTGTGTTACATACAGTGGTTTAGGTCAGTACAACATACACAAGCCCTATCTATATGGCAATCAATGGAATAAATTTGAATATCCAGCAATCAACAATGCCCTGGCCCGTATCTCTCTGGTAGTGGATGATGCCACTCATTTGAAAACTTAATAAAGCTGTTGTTTATTGCAGGTTTGATTGACTTGAGCAGGTTCTGTGTTACAGTCCTTCCTCGCTAGAAGTGATAATAGTGAGGTCTGTGCCCTTTTCTATAATAAGCAAATAAGTTCTGCTCAAGAATTATAAATGTAGTATAAGCCTTCAGTCTTTGTGCACAGATATGTTCATTGCAAGGACGTAACGATATAACTTGAACATGGGTTTGAGCCAAAGAGTTTTTGCCAGATCCGTCTCATTATGGGTATTGATTCCAATGTTTAGTCTCCGCGTGTTTTGATTGCTTCCAGAACTAAACCTAGAAGATGGAAGAGGGCGATATGGCAGTGAATCGACTGTATCGGTGTGGTTTATGTGGTATGATGTCAGACGACCTTGACGCTTTACGGAATCACCTGATATCTGTACATGTGAGTGGTGCTACCGGTGATGGAGCAGATCAAGTTGACTTCACTGTCCAACAGGAAGAGCCTTCAGATGGCACCGCTGTAGTTACAGAAAATCAACTCATTGAAGACCAAACAAGTAAGCGTACATATCTCTGCCTGACTACTTATGATAGACAGTAATACAGATGAGTAAGGTTATGACTCAAGCCTGTACATTGGCACTCTGCGTATGTGCGGACTGTTGAGACATACGTTCATCTCTGCAGCATAGGGTCTAAATT
Source organism: Membranipora membranacea (assembly GCA_914767715.1). Classification (NCBI taxonomy): domain Eukaryota; kingdom Metazoa; phylum Bryozoa; class Gymnolaemata; order Cheilostomatida; family Membraniporidae; genus Membranipora; species Membranipora membranacea. The sequence continues at coordinate 17,931,557 of OU612068.1, forward strand.
AGTACATTTAAACTGAGTGCCTAAATTGGGAAGAATATGGAAACCCGTACTTTGGAAATATTTGGGCCTTAATGGAATACTGGCTATGCCATCTCATAACCTTGAACTCTTGGTGTTTCCTCTCTCGATGGAAGGCAGCGCCACCATCGCTGTGCTGCAGAGATAGACCATGTCACAAGGCTATCCTGTAGGCTGAATGATACGGTTGTGATATGTTGTAGTCAGTAACTGATTAAATATCACCTAACAATGTGAGAGAGGTGGTGACCATATATTCAGCACGCTTGTATATTGATAGCTTTATCAGGAAATAACACAACATTTTAGACAATACTTTTCTTTTTTGATATTAGTATAGCGTATGTGAAAACATGGCCCTAGGCCCCATTAAGTAACTTCCAAGTTACTACACTCTCTGTAAATTGCAGATGTTACAATGCAAGATGCGGAAATGATGGAGTATGAACATCACACAGAGCATACCCAGGATCAGGTCAGCCATTCTGTAGAGCATGTGGCTAGTCAAGAGCTGCAGCAGCTACCCTTCATAGATGATCATGATGTCAATCTTAGGTTCAAGGTAAACAGAATCGATACCATGTAACTTGTGTTTGATCGTCCTTGCGTTTTATAACATGTCTTAGATACGGTAGGTGCTTTATTGGTAAACACTTCTCTGATGATTTCTTAATCAAGCTATTCAGGAAAACATCATTACCTGTTACCATCAACTACAAATGCATTTTTCAATTTTGGGTCTTGGATTTGGTTAAAGAGGTATGTAACATATACATAGGCAAATTGTGCATGAACATAGGTCTGAAAAAATAATCAGATTCTTTTTTTCTCTTGTAGGTGAAAATTCCTCATAATTCGATGCAGCTGTTCCCAAAACATATAAAACCTGTCCTGTCATTTACCTGTACATACTGCGACTTCAAACATCACAGTTTCAAGGTAAGCTTATGTGATGACTTATATAATCCTACCAAGTTATAGATTGAATATTACAAATCATAATATAGATATGGATACATATATATATCTTCCTGTCCTGATAGGTTTACCACCATATCCCAGAACAAGCTTAAATTTCTCTACATTAAACTTTGAAAGCCATTTTACAACTAAAATGTGCAGCCGATACAGTTTAGATCAAGGCGCTTTCCTGAATAATCCTTCAAAAAAACTTCAAAAATCAGATCACAACTTATGCTAAAACCAGGAAGGCGATATATCACGTTAAAAGGAAAGTTATGTATTTTATTTTCTGATGTGAACATTATATATCTAATGCATTCTGTTGTATATTGGCAGTTGTGTTCTGTTTTTGTAGGAAGTATCATTACATATATTTGATAAACATCCGAAGAAATTAAATTGCAAACAGAGAAATCAAGAATATCTACAAACTGCAGCGCAAGGTGCGTACAGTGTCTTGATATGGGAAATAAGTCAGTATTTCCTGAGCAAATGTAGCAGTATGTATAGTGCATTCAAATCCTAAATCCTTGGGGACCAGAGTCTGTCTTAATTGAGCAAAGTCAAAATTAAGTAGTACGCTCTGTATTTGGAAGGAACAGTTTTAATGCTATAAATTGAGGTGCAGAATAAACTCTAATGCGGAAAAATTGTGATAGATATAAGTGCTAATGATTATTGTAGTAGCGCTAAAATGGGATGCATGGTTCCTCGTGTCTGAAAATTATTTTAGTTTGCATATTTTTTCATGTGTTTCAGAGTTATCTCCTTTTTATAGATGTATCTGTGGTAGATAATTCTGCATATTTAACTTCGAAAAAGATGAAACGCAGTAAAAAACTCATGTCAACAAGAGCTGAAGAAACAGGGACGACTGAGCAGCAGGAAAACTGTCTTGTTGTCGCTACTTCTGCACCTCCTAGAGTGAGAAGAGAGTTTAGCTGTCTCAAATGCCACATGTAAGCTTGTAACTTTCTTCCATTGTGGGCCACCGAGTCAAGTGCCTAAAGATGCTCGGAGTAATCAATACCTTGCTATCAAGTCACCACACTTATAAGTTACTACCTAAAAAATTACCTCGCACAAATACTCTGGTGTCCTTATTTAATGTACATATTTACAGGTCACCCTGTGTAGAAAAAAGGTAAACAAGACTTTAATATAAGCAGCGACCACATGTATCATTATAAAAGTCACTTTCATTTGCTTAGTATGGTGTGAGGTGCAGGCATAAAGGAGATAGTAATTCTGAGTAGCTCTGATAAAGTATGAAATTGTAACAGATTTATATATCACATAAACCTGGTTCATCTCTCTACCACTCACTCGATTCTTCGGTTCTACATAGTTTTTCTTCTTTTTCTTAGGAAAACAGACAATGACAGACTGTTGGAGATACACAAGCAATGTCATGTCGAGGGTCATGATAATCTAGTTTGTTGTTTCTGTGGTAAAGAAGCTCCAAAAGTGAAATCATGGTACGGACTGTATATACACATGGTGAATAAACATCCCGAAGTTGTCCCAGCGCCATTACAATGTGCTGTTTGCAGTAAGTTCTATCAATATAGAGCAGAAATTTATCAATGGATTTGATCTCCTTACTGTCATGGCTGTGGTAAAATACACAGTATGGCTATTAGTGGAGAAAATAAATCAGTAAATAACTTTGTGTCAGTAATTGGATCTAGCTAAAATTCTGGCAGTTTTAACAGTAGTGTTAACCAATTTACTCCCTTTCCTTTGGAGAGAGTCCGTTGTTCTATATTTATGAGGATTGAATGAGTTATGCTTGACTTATCAACTTGGAGTTGTGCATCCATGTTTTGTGAAGAGTGTTACTGTAATACTGCTTGGCCTCAACCTCATCGCTTTGCCTCCAACCATATAATAGACTTTCTTTTTTCATAGAGAAAGGTTTTGTGAAGGAGTATGACCTACTAAAGCACATGGCAACACACAGCAGCCATAAGCCATATGAATGCCAGCAGTGTGGACTGGCCTTCAAATGTAGCGCAAATCTCAAACAGCATGAAATACTTAGACACAGGCTCGGGACACCTGAAGATAGGTGTGTAGATAAAATATTATGATTTTTTTTCCTCAGCTATTGCACTAAAATAATATACTAAGATGTCTACTGAGAGAAAATGAAGGTGGTTAAAAAAGGCAAAGAGACAACCAGATAGCCAGTCAAAGGCTAGTGAGAGGCTGCCCGGCACAAGATTTCCTCCTCTAGCGCATTATTATCATAATATTTTGGTACATGCGACATATCTCTTATTCTGCTCTCAAGCTTCAATCTTTCTAAATATATAAATGTCCAGTTTCTCTGTCAGTATTCTTTGGTCTCCATACATGAAAAATTGTATGTAAAAGGATATGCAGTTCCTGATATTGCAATCGAAGCAACCACTCGTTGAATTGAATTAATATGGCCGCGGTAAATGCCTCAATATGAATATGACAGAAGACTTGACTTGATTTTCTGGAATGATTTCATAGAGAACGATTACTACAGAAGATAAAAGATAAAAAGATGGCAAATGCTGATAATGCTACCTACATACTTTGTAACCATTGTGGATATAGAACTAAATCAAACGCTAAATACCAGGATCATATCAAAACACACACTGGAGAAAAAGATCTCAAGTAAGTTGTACCGTAATTTGTATAATTAAGCGTATTAAGTTACTAATGTTGATGATCTTGCTAGAATAAGATTCATCATCTTATGCTTGGTTCACATTGTCCCAGATGACACTGGGATGCCATCCCAGATGCTTATCCCAGTCACATTATAACATTCATCCCAGATAGCCATCCCAGTCAATGTGAACCAGAAAATGACACAATCCCAGACTGTCTGGGTCCGTCTGAGATAGCATCGGGAAAGTTCGTAAGCGTCAAACTTTCCCGATGCTATCCCAGACGGACCCAGACAGTCTGGGATTGTGTCATTTTCTGGTTCACATTGACTGGGATGGCTATCTGGGATGAATGTTATAATGTGACTGGGATAAGCATCTGGGATGGCATCCTTGTGTCATCTGGGACAATGTGAACCTAGCATAAGTCAAAATCCCTGAGGAATTCCTGATGTCATGAGATGAAGAGAATATTCAGACAAGCAATGTGTTTGACATGTCATTGCCATGATCATTCGTGGACATTGAACAGATCTATACTGCTCAAACTAGGTTCTTCAGCAAGGCAATGATAAAAACCATTTAGCTTGTAATTTTTTCTCATGATTTTGTCATTGTGTTTTTAACTGCATGATGTAATCTGTTGGTATTTTGTAGCTGTGAATATTGTTCATATAAGACTGGTGACAAGTCAGCCTTAAGTAGACACATGTGGCGACATCGTAAAGAGAAACCGTACAACTGTAAATTCTGTGATTTTGGTTGTATACAGCGGCCACAGATTATTGCTCATTACAAGAATAAGCATAGTCTACCCGCATCTGATGCCAAAAAATTCATACAGTGAGTATATGTGTCTGACTCAAGTGAGATATTCCTATTTAGTTCTTGTCTGCAGTTATATGGAATATTCATAGCCATATAAAATGGTACCCTAGCCAAATATCCAAGTTGCTGCTAAGTTTAGTCAGGATTGTTGGGATTCCACCCACCCTGGTTTAATCAGGGTATTTATTTCATTCCGGAGTTACCTTTCCCTGTTAGCCATATATAACATAAATGACTCTGAGAGCAATAGACTACAAGTAAATAATTCCGCTGAGAGAATTAATTTGGAAACTTTTGCTCATTGCCATAGTTCCTTTTGCAGGCATGTTTTCAGTACATTGTTAACCAACGCTCAGGATCGTATGAGGTTCTTTCTTGGAATGTACAAGTTGTCCGCAGACCACAACATCATATTCTGACATATTCAATTCTTGATATTATTGCAGACACATAAGCGGATCGCGTCGATATGATGATGATTTAGATGATGATGACCAGATTGGTATATTATCAGCTATGGGTCACATGGGTTCTGTTAATGTGGTGGTAGCTAAAAATTCACAGGAAATACACAATCTACAAGATGTACATCACATAGTACAAGATGTCAACAATGATAATCCAGTCGACCTCGAACTGGTAAGACTTTTTATTATGTAATTATGTAGGTTTAATGTAGCAATCCTGTACCTCAAAATTAGACTCGACTTTTAATGCCTGACCCATGTCCATTTGTTCATTTACTTAGCAAACATCTTTTAAACATGCAGTACACACTGTCCAGGCGACATTTCGATAATAAATGATAGTTGCCTCTAAAAGGAAAAAAGAAATTTCACGTCAAGTCGATTTATGTAAAGCAATGTGACACATTCAAAAGATAAGGCAGCCTCATTGCCTATTTTAACATGTGAAATGTAGCTCAAGTTTGATCTGGTTTAATTGAATTTTGGTTTGCCCCACTTCCACTGATTAGTTGGGAGAAGCAATTCCGAATACGAGCAAAAAGCATCAAACATGGTCAATGTAAAATGCAGCGAATATGTCACTTGGGTAGCTGGCTGTGTATGAATTGGGTAAAAGCATGAAATGTTGTATTCTTTTTACTGATTAATTAATTAGACTAATTTATTAATGTTTCCATGTTTGTAGTTGACAGAAGCAGCTGAAGGGCTGTTGGCTGCTAGTCAAATAGAGTTGCACACCACTGGATAGCATGAATCATCGTATCGAAGGAATTGAACAACAATGGACTACAGAACCTAGCGATAATTATTTAAAGCACCTACTGACTTTATATTATCGATAAATAATCAAAGCCATTCAATGCAACACAATTTTTCTTCTTCTACTAATTTATAGGAAAAGTAGCCTGTAGCATTTAGTTTTTGATATATGGCCAGTCGTCTATTACAGTGTGGATATCGGCCAGCTTTGATGTTCATGGACACTTGTAATTTATGTTTTTTTTTGGAATTTAGTTGCTGTGTATTAATTAGTATTACACATTGTAATAAATTGAAAATAATAAAATATTTTCAGATTAGTTACCCCACAACTGCCACTCAAAGATATAGCAGAAATATAGAAGCCTTAGACAGACGGTAAAACTCACAAGCAACTTGATTTTTATTCTGCTTTGGTTGTCTCGTGTCATGTCTCCCGTCCTTGCTTTACAAGTTTGCTTGTTATCCGAATTGCCTGCGTTTTCTTTGTGATACAGGAGGGGGCAGTTAATGTAATAGCTATAATGAACAAAAGTCCAATGATTTTTGAGCGTGTTATACAGAATTAATGTGGGTGCGAGGGGGGGGGGGGTAGGGAGGGAAGGAAGGAAGGTTCAAGACATACTCAGATTTGAAGAACATCGATTCTGTATCCAGATGCTTATACTCACTCTATGAATTTTTTGGCATCAGAGGCAGGCAGACTGCTTATTCTTGTAATGAGCAATAATCTGAGGCCGCTGTATACAAAGCACCATTAATTTTGGGGGTTGCTTGTGTGACTTGGCTTTCATATCGAAATCTTCCTACCAGTCGGTAAGCATGAGTATGTAAGACTGTCACCAGCTGTTGTCTAACAACTTAATTTTGATCAGCTGTTAACAATTTAGTTCCTGTTATCAGGGTTGCAAAATCCTTACAAATAATTTAAGGGATGACTAAAGGGTGACGACTAGCTAGTATTTCCTTATCAGAACCATAGCAAAATTATTTCAGGCTGTCCCTGTTGGGAAATTCCATATGGGAATGAAATTTTGGGTATGTTTGGTGACCCCCGGTATGATTTCACTGATGATTAAATCAGCAGTGAAATCATACCCGGGGTCACCAAACATACCCAAAATTTCATTCCCATATGGATTTTCCCATCAGGAATGGCCCGAATTAACATTGCTGTTGCTCTGAGTCTAATCAACAAGGAAATTTTATTTCTTGTTGACCATATATGTCATCATCTTTCACGGTACCCAACCTTTGGCCTTATCAACACATTTTCTCTGTATATAAAGGCTGTCCATCTTAAGTCAAATCACAAAACTGATAGTCTCTACATTCCATCAATTAAAGGAACTCAAAACAACTCTGGTAAGTTGATGTTTTCATTCATGATGAACATACCAATTTTAACATGAGAGCTGAGACTCGGCAAATGCAAATCAAATCCTGGGGGGGGGGCATAACTTAGTTGTAAAATCAATTGTAACAGACTGAGACGGTAGTAGTCTATATCCTGGGAAAGTGAGATTGGAGTTGGAGAATGAAATCCTTGCAACCAGCCTTTTTCTCTTCACACCTAGCTAGCTTGTTAATTTAGCTCATCTAGCCGCCATTTGAATCTTTCCTGTTTTTCCTTGTAATTTGCAGACAACAATCATGTACGGAAAATATCTTCAGATTCTGGCAGTAGTCGCCTGTGTAGCTGTGCTGATGATGGGTGTCGCTGATTCTGTGTCTGTTGGATCACTCAATGTAAGTATGATAAGCCTTAGCCTGGCTTGGCAAGCTTTGACCCCCTCCCCTCACCAACAAAGCTTGTCAGGGAACTTTTGGAGGTTTCTCAATTTTTGTTAATAAATAAACCAGCAGTGTAATTAAAAATTCTCGGCCAGCTGTCGCTAAAATGAAGCTCTTGGTAATTTTCAGCCTGTAGAGAACACTATCATGCAAAATATTTCTCATCAAGTTTGATACTGAGCATGCTCATAACAAGGAATTTATAAACAAAATAAAAACAGAACTCAACTGTAGCGCTGTTTGTATGTGTTTTTTTGATAGCTCTCATTACTATTAGTTGATTATTTTATTTCAAAATGATAATAAAAACCCACGTTCGTTCGTTCATAGTCTCGATACCCTGTGATACCGCGTGAGAAACCTAGATGTTATTTGATTTATTTGTTTCCGGTATCATCAGCATGGGTCTAGGGGACTGTATATACTTATGTGGCACAGGAGCATTTAAGGTCGGATGCCCTTCCTGACACCACCGTGTTCGCCGGAATCGAACGTGGGACCTTTCAAAATTATTTATCTTAATAATGCTCATATTCTGTTTACAGTGTGATAAGTCATGTGAGGACCCACCATCGTCTGCTTGCACTAGATGTTTGGACCTAGCCAGATATTACAGCAATCTACTTTATCGAACAAATCTCAATATTCTCTCAAACATCGGACGCAAGTAAACTCAGCTCAATGTGCTGAATTAATCTTCCATCAACACATCACCAATCCATGACCTCTGCCTTCAATCGTAGCTGTGTAATAATGTTGTGACGTTTGTAATATTTATACCATATCTCTTCCGCAGCACATTCAAAAGATTACAAATTGCCGCGACAAGATTTTTTTTGTCTATGCTTCAACATTGATTGTTACTCATATATCCAGTACTATATTAGACTATATGAGTGCCACTGAAATCTAACAAATGCATTGTATATTTTTATTAAATGAATAATGAAACAAAAAATATGCTAAAACAAAAAATTTAATAATATCCCTATGTTTAAATCGATGCGATATGAGGTGATAATAAAATACAATTTGTTCAGAGTTGCATTGCCTTGTTCATGATTTCTCCTTTCATATGGTCTGTTACATAACCAATCATTATTTCGGCTGTCTCTGATGCTGCATCGATAACATGAATATCTCATCAATATGATTCCGATTGCAATACGCCACATGCTAAATCATGTAATGCAATCATATTATTTAGTGTTCAGTTACGGCAGCACAAGTAGGCCAGACAAATATGCCTAGTAGTTAAAAGAAATAGATTAGCATTTGAGTAGATAGATGCCTGGAAATAAACAGATTTTGATTCACTTATTAAGTTGTTACCTGTGCATCAATTTGTGTTGCATCATCAGCTGAATACATCAGTATGTCACTGTAGCTAAGTTACTGTAGCTAAACCATAGACGACGGACAAACTGCAAGATCGAACCAGGATTTAATAAGATTTCCAAATAACACCCTCGTGCACTTTGCAGGAATAATGGCATCCAACACACAGCTGACAGTAAGGTAATATTTTATATCGTTGGTATGTGGAAGGTTTGTGGAAATTTGTTGTATTTTTATTATCATGTAGTTGAAGATTTGACAGTAGTTGCTGTTTGTTATTTTGCTAACGGTAACAATCGCTGAGGCCCTGCCCCATTTTTGTTGTTTATTTTGGTGAAACATCAAAAATGGTTACTCTGCGATAGGCTCCCAAACTCCCTGGTCATAGTTAGAACATATCCATTTAGAGTCACAGAGTGTAGACCTTCTGAAACACAAACTAGTTCCAACTCTTACTTGCTGCCTTTCAAGTAAGTGCGAGGAAATGAACTTCACCTCAACGCAGACATTATTTTATGTGCTTTAAAAATGTATACTTTTATGCTATGGTACTACCAGAGACTATAGGTATTATCTATAGTCTCTGGTACTACAATGTCTGTTCTGTGCTAATATTTGGAGTGTTTTCATTACAGTGATGGTGGAAAACTATCCACAGAGGCAAACGACACAATTGGGATAAACAAAGCAGTTAGTGGAGAGTGGGATTTGTCTGCTAGTCATAAGATAAACTTTGGCGATAAAGATGATAGCTATGGTAAACCTCCGGAGGGTAAGTGATATACAGTACGTTTTCCTAGAGCTGTTCAAAATGCCTGTGTATTTTAGCATATAGTAGCGGAGTATTGTATATTCATCTATAGACGATATAAGCGGGGTTCCTACACTGTAAGGACATAAACCTCATTTTAACCGATTCATACAGAGCTCCACTGTGAGGATAATTGGTCGAATATTCTAAATCCTCTCAGGTTGCCATCAGTGCACCAAATCTAGAGAGGCAAGTTGCAACCCACACAGCCTCTCAAGTGCCATACAGACCTTGCACTTGCATAACACCCAAGGATGCTGCATACAAAAGAGCAATGTAAAAAGTTGAACTGTGTCAGAGGTAGATGCATTCACATGTCTTCAATATTCATAAATTAGAAGTGTATTGTTCCTTTAAACTGCAGTCAAAAAGTAGTAGAGAGAGTATTCTTTCCTTTTCCGTTAGGTTCGCTTACGGAGTATAGAGCACAGAAGGCTTCCAAACATATAAATAAAGAAGTTTTAACCCTTATAAGTGTCATTCGAGGAATTGGCAGTAAAGATGGGACAAATCCAAATATAGTTAGAATAAAATTTGGAAAACTCTTTGAATACTACACCACTATTTCTAACAAGGTATGTGTTTTTATCAATGATTTTCATGAAATTGCTGCATGGCTATGAAGATAATTGAGTCAAATAAATCGGTGCTGGTTTTTACCTCGCCACCGCAATATAACTCTACCTGCTGCAATTGTTGATATATGCGCATTTTGATAATTATCGTTCTTTAGCAATTCATATATTTATTTTAAGGATACAGATGATAAAGTTTGTGTCATAATTGTGGTGAATATATTGGCTGGCGAAAGATGAAAAAAAGCCTCATGATATAGGTAGTAGATAGAGAATATTGATACAGATGTTGGTACAGATTACCTGCAAAAAAAGAAAAATAAAGCTATGGTAAAAAATTCTGATATCCTCTAGAAGGCTTTGATTACAACTCTTTACACCTTGCGTTTATATTTATTTCAGGTTGTTGGTATTTTGCTCAGAGCACGCAGATGGAAGTTGCTGAGCTTCACTGGTGAAATGCTATACCAAAGACAAGATGATAATGTAGTCATAACTCTATTAGTAGGTCCAGATGCGGTCCCGACAATTAAAGAATATATTTATTACGGAGACCCGGAACCAGACTCAACAAAAGAAACCTTAAAGACTAAGCTTTCCAAATTAAGCTCTTCAAAGTCTGTAGGCAGTAAATCAAAATCAACATAGATATAAGACACACTACACTATACCAGGGGCAATGCCTGTCTTATTAAGCTTCGTTTTTTGGGGGATGGGAGGCGGGGGGGGGGGAGAGCTTTTTGTCGACTGTTGTATTTGCACTGATGAGAATGGTTTTCCAAAGGTTTCCGGCTTCCCAATGATTATGTTTTCACATTACCAAGCGCTCGTCATAAATCGCAATGACAAATACAGAAATCCTTTGAAAATCAGATTCTGTCCTCCCTCCTTCATCAACATTGCAGCTTGTCCGGACTTGCAAGACACGCAAGTCCATACGTATCCTGATTCTTCTACTTTTATGTGCAACAATGACACATCTGCTACAAGATCACATACTAGGTGTACACTTTACTTGTTTCTCTGAATGTATTCTCTTACTCTAGCCCTGCCCATGGCAGTTCTTGTCTGCATGATTCTTTGCAAATTATACTGTCACAGAGGTAGCCTTCTCGCAGGTCACCTTTTTGTTTGGAGCCGCGTGACAAGGCCATCACACAGCTCCGTCGTTGGCTGATATCAACATCAGATCCCAGAGGATACATCCTTACTTTTTGATCGGATGGCTGTAATAATATATTCATAATCACGGTTGTCACCAAGGAGAGGACGCTTAGCATGTGTATGTATGAATAATAATGAAGATGTGGCTGAGAAGTTGGTCTGATTGTAATTAGCCTTTAGAAAGTCTGGCTCAACAATGGAAAAGAAGATCTTGTAGGTTTTGCTCTGACAGACTGTCATTTGAGCAACCATAAGGAATTGAGTATTTAAATCACAATTATTTTGAATACTTTATTGACACCGACCAATGTTTCTGGACACATGAGGCCATATGAAGAATAAAGAAGAGCAAGCATCATTCTTATCTTTTTTATTTCTTGGTAGCAATACTGGTATACCGATTTTTAAAACCATTTGTTTTTCCAATCTGAAAAGGATTGAAACTTATAGCATGTTTATATTTTTGTATTAATTTCGCCGAATATTATGCTTATTATTATGGTAAATGTGATTTGGTCTCAAACTCCTTGGCACTAATGATGATAGACAGAGTACCAAAGAATAAAATTTAATCTAAATACAATTACATGGATGAACTTTACTTCAAATTAAGCTGATCAATCACTCAGATAGTGTTATACATCATTTTCTGAAAAGGTGATTTGGAAGACTAAAGTCAAAAGTACATAACGAAGATGGCTTCTTATGCATAAATTATTATTATGAAACTTCTTCCTCATATTGATTGATTAAAAAGTAATACTGGCTGGATTGATCCAACTCCTTGATTGATCACAGCCATGATGCAGCTGTAATGGTCTGACAACACTGGCAACAAAGGTTGCAACCTCAGCATCGATCCTCTATCAGTAATTGTTAATCCACTGTTTGGTGTTTTGTTTGCGGTTCGACTGCTGTTAACATTTAGTGTCAGATCTTTTCCGTCCAAACTAAAAACAATTAAGAGTATTTGTTAACAGGTGCCCAGCCAAAATAGTTAGCTTCCCTATAATGCTCCAAATTTGGCAAGATACTCTTAAAAAAACTTATATCAGTCAAATGCAAAGCCGCAAAAGTGTGGGTAGAATGTGAAGCTTTCGTGCTTAAAATGGAAACAAGCAAACATCAGGTTGAATAACTTATCCGCCGCCTCCCGCCCAGCCCTTCTGTGGTTATGCAACATAAGTTCATGTCTCCCCAATTTTGATCTATTATAGTATTTTTTTTTCATGACTGTTAATTATCCTAATATGTCACCTTACCTCTGTTCAATAACATCATATAAATGCTAATTTTAGACTATGGTATTTCAATTATATCATTCTTGAATCTCTTTTGTCAGGGGTAGTGCATTTCCTATCCTGGAAGCATAGCCGACACCCTCCCAAACAGATATCTGCATACAGATAATCGGCTAATGGGAGGGTGTGGTGCCCACACCTTGCATTCAGATATCAATAACCATGTTTCAATTTTGGGTTCTGGATAGTTTGAGCGCTCAAACTGTGTCGGGATTGCTGGTAGTGGCATTTCATTATCTACCACTTTCCCCACCCAACTTTCCCCATTCGTTGGGAAAGTGGTTGATAACAAAATGCCACTACCAGCTATCTCAACACAGTTTGAGCACTTAAACTAGGTTCGGAACGTTTACTTACTTGTATATTTAGGCGTTTTACTCCCTCCTTTTTCTGACACTCCAAACCCGCACTCAGTTGTGTACTGACATGATCTGTCCTCCCTGTGATGCTCTTCACAGTCTAATCCTCCGCCAGCTGGTGAGGGATTTGTACAAGTTCTTACTCTGGATGACATCCCGTCACAGTTATTAGTACATGTCTCCCAAACTGACCAGGCTGACCAGCCTCCATCAACTGTAAAAGTGAGAGATTTCATATAAAGCAGCATTATAATTAGATGAGGCTCACATCCAAAATATAGTCAACCCATTTCTAAATCTCATTTTCATTTTTTTGCAGTGACCTAGAATTCTTTGGCCAAAAGTTAGTGAAGTTGGTCATGAAGCCAAGTGAGAAGAATGTTAATATTAAATAACATAACTTGATTAGTAAACAGATATGGATGAAGTCTAGCTTGAAAGATAGTTAATCCAGGCTTGTCTTTCACTATCAGATGATATTTTGATGGAACATAAATCTCCCTAACTCAATAGGCCTCATATTTGGGAGGGGGGGGGGGGTTGTTGAGTGTTGTGTACTGACCTGGATTTGGTTTTCTCAGAGGCTTAGGCTCAGGAAGTGGTCCTCTAGCGACATCATAAATCACTCCTATATAACGAAAATTAGAGATACATGACAGGCAGCTTGGTTTGATGATGGCAAACTATACCTGATGTGCTAAAAAATCCAGAAATTATGATAATAAGACGGTTGTTTTTATTGGAAATGATTTTTAAAAACTCAGGAAAGCCAATGGTGTAAGGAATGGATATCCAAAGAATTCGCACTAAACATTGACAACTTTGACCATAAATTCAAATTGACTTTTGGAAACTATGACCCCTGTTTTGGATCGGCAAAAGTCCATTGAAACCTTGTGTGATTTGATGCGATTGTTTCGACGCCAAAATGCAAAATTATAACACTTCTTCTAGGTACGAAAATCAGCTTTTACAATCTTACAATGGGTTTTGACCTGAAAAATTCGACAACTATTATAACAGCTCACACAGCAAGCACCGCCAACCATCTAAGATTGCACTGGATTAGTTGAGGTGGACTAGAGAAGGGAAAAAGTGGATAAAGATTTTGAATTAGATTTTGAACTTTCAAACCCCTTACTTGTCTTGGTTGGCTTGCGTTGAGCTCTTTCCGTTGAGTCTGGTGAATCTCCTCCCCTCCATCCCTCATCTGATCTGTCATATCCACCCCTGCCCATATTATAACGTGTGTCACCACCGTCAGAGCTGTCAGAACCTGTCATAGCGATAATAACATTAGATGGATGTCGTTTATTGCGCACATAGCAGGACCTTTGGCAACCATCATGTTGGAATGGCTGCTACCAATTTGAATTTCATTCACCACAAATTTGTCTTTCTGGCAGAAATAATTATTTTGGACAATAGCCCCTACAAATTTGAATTTCATTCATACAAAGTTTTCTTTACAACAGAAATATTTATTTTTAGATCTGAATTGTAAAATCATGTTATAAAACATGGGAATATAAAAGAGGCTGTTATGACTAAAAAAGAAGAATATTGTACCTGTGGTTTTGCGCTGACGTGCAGCACCCATTGCAGAGCTGCCATTGCTTTCACTGTTACCTCCACTCCTACGGCGATTACCTTCCTTGTATATAGTGCGGTGTCTGCCACCCGCCACCATTACTAAATAAGAAAAAACAATCGATACTAAATAGTTTATGTTGCAAACTTTGGAGGCTCAAACTACATTAGGAGATAGGAGGGATCACAACTGTTTGTAAGATAACTATGGCACTTCATAGCAACAGGTTAGGTTGCAGTCATTTGAAGCTGTCTCCCATATGGAGGTGATTTTGTCGGTGAATATAAGAAAAATTTATTGTGCCTCACTGCTGAACTTTTAAGCACTTCCTCTTGAAGTATAATAAATCATACACAATCATATCACACCATCATAAATATACATTTTTTATTTGGCAGACAGACAGACAGATTATCATCCTGTTTTGATGTTTTACATAATGCCAATCATACTTCCCTTTAAATCCTTCTGTTTGTATAAAGCAATTAGCCATCAATTTTCATTTTCCACAGCATTTGTGTGTAGCCCATAGCTTTAATAATGATAAATCTTAATGATGCCGTTGCCACAAGGGTCTGCGTAACACATTTTTTATAAAGTCCTTTATGGATAAACAAGCTTTAACCATAATATATGCATACCTTATAGACATAAAAGATCGACAGTTTAACATCTGACACAGTTGACCTTACCAAGTTGATCAGCCAATTTTAAGTTATTTATGGTTTCCCTCCCATAACAGCATATTTATGACAATAAATTGATTGATCTTTTTCTGTTCCATGATTAAGCATATGTATTAGCTACCTAAGGTGTCATAATCGGTAAAATACTTGCTGTCGATACTTTTTGTGCATGATGCAGTAAATCTACCGGTGAAAACACCAAACAAAAACTGCAATCAAGTTTCGCAATGACTGATGGACTAAGATTGTGGCCATCAAAATCATCTGCCACAGGGAAAGCAAGAATTCCGTTGGTGGTATTGAATACAGTCACTGCTTATTGACTTCTGGATGCCTTTGCCATTCTTGTTGTTAAATTTTCAGAAGTGGCTGAGATATGTGCCATTTTGTGACCTATACAGCCAGCGCTCAAACACAAACAGTAAATTTTCTTTCTTTACACTAGGTCCTATTTGACCGCCCTATTTAACGGGCCCCCTTAATAGCAGATGGCTTGTGTGGTGTAGATACCCTAAACCCTGCCTGCCGTTGCCGGATACTCTTTTTTCAAAGAGGCGGAGGGGATCTATATACTGCATGCATATATAGCTTACATAGATCATATACTGGTCATACCTGCTGAAAGAATTAGAAGGATTCCTCCATAGAGTAGTGATCTAGAATTCATTATTCCTCTTCGATAAGGTCCGAATCTGCTCCTGATGTTGTGACAAGCAACCTAGCAAGCAAGGGAAAAATAAAACACCACAAAATATTTCAGGATATACATGTACGTTAAACAGATTTATGCGCAAGGGATAGAAGTTTAATCCGCAATCTACAAGCTCATTATTCGCATTGGAAATGAAACTGTTTGACTTCCACAGCAAAGTGTTAAAGTCCACATGTTTTAACTAAAACTTCACATTTGAGAAGATTTGTACCTGAACGTGGCTGCCCTGATGTTTGAAGAATCTGTCCAGATCAGTTCTGGGCGTCTCTGAGTTTCCACAGCCTTTACATAGTGCTCAAAAGTCGGCTAAAACTCCATTAACATTGATATACAACAAATATGAGAGGCTGTTAATCCAATTATGCCATAATCCGTGCTGATTGTGTCACAGCACAGATTCCAAATATTGGCATAACCAACACAAATCAGTACATTCTTCTAAGGAGCATACCCCTTAGACTGAGCACCCATATCTGCTCTTCCAATCCTAATTCAAAAAGAAGGTTTTCAAACTATGGAGAAGGAAAGGCTAAGTTATCAATGACATAATTTATGCGGATTTCCATCAGAGACTATATCTATAGTCTCTGTTTCCATGGTGAATTACAAAAAATTAATGGATGCATAAACATCATGTGCCACTTTCACATGCCATGATCACAGCTTTTCTCGCCTTCTATTGTTTGCCCAATTATAAATTACCATACAATTCAACATAGCAGCTGCCGCACTCGGAATACACGCTTGGCATCATACATTTGGGTGCACCTGTGAGTGAAAAAAGACAAGGTTCTCTATTTTATTTTATTACACTTAAACTAAGCCGAAATGGCTCTCTATTTTTCTCATGGCAATCCCATCTACACAAATTAATGACTGGAATTTCATGAGTTGATCCCATAAATAAACATAAATATATATATATATATATATATAAATATATATATATATATATATAAATATATATATATGTTTATGGTTGATTCACATATTAATTTGTACAATGCATGAAATGTTCAAGGTAGAAATAAGCACCTGAAATTATTCCATTTTTAAATGAGGGAGACATCGGACTTGGGAAATACTGGTCATAAAAAGATGCAACAATGCACTTTCCGGTGGTTATGTTGGTTGTTGCCATGGTGGTAAACTCTTGCTGACAAGTTGGTTGATTGAATAAGAAAAGAACATTGACAGATTAGACAAGTTTTAAGGTCCAATTTAAATTTCCTATCTGGATAAAGTTCGGCTGTGGTTTGGTGTTACTTAGGTAACTCTAAGAACTATTTGCAATGTTGCCAACAAAAATATTTCTTTTGGGCGTGCAGAAATACAGAATTAGCAGGACATGAACGGCAAAAAAATTGTCTGCTACAGTTAATAATAACGTGTCAAACTACCCAGCTAGAGCAACCCGAACTTTTAAAACTTCGACCAAGCCATAACTAAATTGGCATTCATCAATTTCAAGTTGTATTTGGAATGGTAGATGCTATGGAATGGTAGATGGGTGGATGCTAGTTAAATCTTTCGAATCATTTGGTTAAGGTCCTTGCTTGGACACCAATTCCCTTTTTTTTTCCTTATAGGAATTGTAAGAATTAAATCGGGTGTTTTATATCAATAATGCAAGTATGGAAAAGCGTTATCTGTTTTGTATTTACAGATACCAAAACTAATAAATGCAAAGAGATAGGTACAGGATCAAATTATGGTAAAAAATGTCAATTCAAGCCATATGTTGATGATCAATCAATGGTCAATGATGAGCTGTAGTCCACTTTTGTAAATCACCACTGAACCTTATCTGACTCTTCGCGTGGTGGTGACTTGTTCACCAAAACTGTAAGGGCACTATTTTCCTTTTTTTTTATAACACAACTTATGTTTCCATTACCAATCAACCCTGAACTGTATGTTGTTATTATTCTAACATATAAAATATATTCGATCTTCAAAAAGCTGTATTTGTTTCAATCTGGTAACTTGGTATAGAAATGTGTGTCCGACAGTTTTAAACGGGTAGACAGAATGTTAAAAAATGAACCACCCACATTACAGGACATACATGAATATAAATTTCAATGCCCAATTTCAGGTTACATATGGTTCGATGATGCATGTTTCTGTGTTATTTGCAAGTCAGGCTTGCCTTGGATAGCCATAAAGTGACATCATATTTTTGATAATCAAAGCATATCATGTTAGTATTTCATCATTGCCAAGCTCTCCCACACTCCTTTCAATGTACCACTCTGCATGAGAGATTGGTCAGGAAACATCATCCAAAAAGCACTTAAAACAGAGAGTTGTTCATCATCTTGGCCAAATCCAGCTGGTACCATAATTTTGGACTGACATGCAAACTCTTAGCTCATGTTTTAAATCACAGCTTAATCCTACTATAAAAAAACCAGAACCACCTTGCTCCTACTCTCCAGCTGGTGCGTTGAATGGTCTGTGGTATTACAGGTAGGGTGTACTCGGTTTTACGACCGACCGACCCTCGTACTCTCTGCAGATCTAATTGATGAATGATTGATTGTATCAATCAGGTAAGCAAAGATAATAAAAAAGTAACAAAAATTTAATACCGAAACAGAAATTTGCATAAAATTTCAATAAATGCTTTTGTTATGACATGCTTCTACCTGTGTGCCAAAAATATAAAGCAAGTCCGGTTGTATCGTTAAGATATGCTGTAACTCTCTGCGTTACACCGCGAATGGTATTCTGCAGCATTAAATACAATTGAGACAGCTTCTAAATTTAAATTTTAGATTTTTTAAATTATCAAAACAGCCGGACCATCTGGATCAGTAAGCGATGATGTCATGCTCACCTCATTATTTTTGTTGCATTACTCATCGCTAGTGCTTCATCTGTATTCCATACCGAATCAGATATATATATATACTTTTATTGTCAGCAACAATTCATTATTACAAATGTTTTTCATGATGTGACATTAGTAGGCATGACCAAACACAACAGAAATGGTCAAACAGTTTTTTACAGTACTTTATGAGATTTTTGGACACTAGAAATATTTATGTTTAGTAGCATACGAGCATGAAAATTCAATGTGTTTGATAGAGAACTGAAATAAACTGATTCCAAATACCGATACAAAATTTGAAGATTTGCATTTTGTAAATACTGATGACCACCAGGAATTGGGAGTATTACCTGGTAGTGAGTGGGCTGCAGTTCAATATGGAACACATGTCCCTTACAGCTAGCCTGGGCAGGCTGTCAGGGGTCACAACCTGCCCAGGCTAACTTACAGCAACCCGAACAAAAGTTTGAGCAATCTAAATAATAACCTTTCTGGGCCTCTGGACCTCATGTTTTGTAGAATCAACATTTGATGAACAGTATGTTTCAACTGTCATTTACATAAAATCTAATTAATTGGTAATACAAACAATGGATTCAATCTCATATTTTTGGCATGCTGTCAAATTGAGAGTCGTCAGAGTGACATGAAAATGGACAATGGCTTCAATTGATTCTTCACCAAACCAGGGTACAAAAAACATTTAGCACAAACAATACGTCCCACACCTATTTCTCTAGGTCATGTCCTGCTTAAAGTTATTTGCAACTGGCCTTTATTCCAACTTTTAACCTCTGCTTTTTTTAAACTTTGATTCGACTATAATAACTTGAAGAGGTTTGTTCCTTCCTGAGTAAAAAATGAGTAATGTAAACAAATAACAGAATTGAATTGAAAAGTGATGATATTTCAATGATCCGTGTTTAAAAGAAATTAAATACTTATCCCAGTAAGCACGCATGTGGTAAATTAGAAAAAATGTCAAGGTGAAGTTTTGTTCGTTCTCTTTTCTCTCTCATCTTTATGGTGAGAAAGGTAAGCTGATAAAGACAGATCATCACTGTTTCTACTGAGCAAGTTTTACACATCAAGATGTGCAATCAAATCTTATCGATAAAACATTTTGAAAAAAAATTATACTTCTTTCATAAGAAGATTTATTTACAGAGACAGTATTACAACCCACAGATCCTCTCTTGATGATTGCTTATTGATGTCTTACTCAAATAAATATAAAACATACATAACTTATGGAATTCATTCATACAGGAACACATTACTCATGGTAACAGAATAAATTGACCAACATAATCGTAGCTATTCAGAAATCTTTTGTCATTTGGTCTTTCAATCAGATAAATTTGTTACCAAATTGTTCGCCAAGAATGTATGTTGTTGTGGTTCCATCAATGGGTAAGCAATTTGGGGAAAAAGACCTCTAGCCAGTCTCGCTGTCACAACTAGGAACAATCAGATAACGATTTTGTATTTATTAAGAAGATTCCCCAGAAACTTTGTTGGCCTGCTGAGTTTAAAAAAAACACAATCCATTGTGCTATTTTTGTTCATTTTCCCTCTGACATTCCAGAGTGTGGACACAATCCCAACAATACAAGTAGTAAAAGTTGTGACAATGTGCATCACCTAACTACTTCACCATGTCTCAAATAACTGATCCAGCAATTGATGTCAATAGAAGATGCATGATCTTGCCCTCTTTAGTACATGAGCAGTATTTGAAGTCTGATGACTGAGCAAGACGCGACCAGAAATAGGTGAGTTCATACTGTTCTGTTCAATCGCTGCTATTTCTGGTGATATCTTATTGATCAATGTAAACATCTTCACAAAGCTGGAGTGGCAGCACAGAGTATCAACTTCCATTCTTATCATCTATAGTCTTCTTTCACTTTTCATCGATTCATTGATCTATAATTTCGAGAAGCATAAATTTCATTGGTTTTTTTGTTGATGTATTTAGGAATAAGATTAAAAGATCTATGAAGATCTTAAGTGTAACAATGTTGATTATTGCAGCATACCAATGTTGGTGTACACAGAAGTCGATTGTCAGGCTAAACCACCATTTTGAAGCTACTCTACCGCATTTCTTGATAAATATTATGGTGAGATTTCTCCTGGCTGTCATAATAATATGTAATTAATCATGTGAACCTTGAAGAACTTGATTGGCATAAAGCAGAGTTATCTCTCCGCTCTCATTGAGACTATAGCTCCCATATAACTAGAGATCTTGTCTCAAGACTTTGGTTTGATATGATTGTTTGATTTTAAGGTAATGTCAAAGACCGATCCGAATATCAACATATCATATACCGTTGGAAAGCTGCCAAGCTACTGAAAATGAATACCTGAAAAAAAACTTGATTCAATGACGTTGTGTCATTTTAGGGAGGAAATTAGGCAGAAAACGCTGTTTTTGTCAAAGCAGACGGGGGAGTCAAATTAAATGCAAGAAATTTCAAACCAGGTGGAATGCATACTTAGAGATTGCGTTCGTTCATCGTAAAATTTGATTTTCTTTGATATATGACTAGTCTAAACTGACTTTTTACGTCTCGCCATGCAATGCATTTTTTTCGGAGAAGCCGTGAAAATATGTGAAATTTCAATCATTAATTCAGAACAGATCAAAGGCTCGAAACAAAATTAATTATGACTTTCCCTTAGAGTACACTTCAAATGCCATACCTATTAACTTTCAACAAATTAGCTTGCATATTACGAAAACAGTAGACTCTCGAATACAGCTAATATTTTTTGCAACTTTTGCATAACATCAAATGTGCTGTCCAAATGACCATTATTGTGGCCAAAAAAGTTTTTTTGAAAGTTCTCACATACGAATCCGCTTTCATTAGCCATGGCGCACACAGGAAATGCCAAAAGATTTTTTCCCTGCATCTTTGTTTTTCTTGAATTTAACGCAAAAGAATGCCAAAAAACAGCTATTTTTTGGGACTTTTGAGGTGTTTATGGCCATTCTTTTGCGTTAAATTCAAGAAAAACGAAGATGCAGTGAAAAAATCTGTTGGCATTTCCTGCGTGCACCATGGGTAATAAAAGCGGCTTCGTATGTGAGATCTTTCAAAAAAACTTTGTTTGGCCACAATAATGGTCATTTGGACAGCACATTTGACGTTATGCAAAAGTTGCGAAAAATATCAGGTGTATTCAAGAGTTCACTGTTTTCGCAATATGCAAGCTAATTTGTTGAAAGTCAATATGTATAACATTTGAAGTGTACTCTAAGAGAAAATCATAATTAATTTTGTTACGAGCCTATGATCTGTTCTGAATTAATGATTGAAATTTCACATATTTTCACGGCTTCACAAAAAAAATGCGTTGTATGGGGTGACGTAAAAAGTCAGTTTAGACTAGTCATATATCAAAGAAAATCAAATTTTACTATGAACTCAATCTCTAAGTATACATTCCACCTGTTTTGAAATTTCTTGCAATTAATTTGACTCCTCCATCTGCTTTGACAAAAACAGAGTTTTCTGCCTCATTTCCTCCCTTTAATGACACAACGTCATCGAATCAAGTTTTTGTTCAGGTATTCATTTCAGTAGCTCGGCAGCTTTCCAACGGTATATGATATGTTGATATTCGGATCGGTCTTTGACATTACCTTACACTTAAACGCAACGTCATGAAAAAACACTTGAGCTGTTCTGAATGAGATTGAGTGAGGGTTTTTGTAGCCAGATTCTCCCTCGCTCCTTTGTTATTTAAACGCGGCCTACTCACTCCCAAATTTGCTCACTGAGAAGAAAGAAATTAGAGAATAAATCATCTGAAGGGCTCATTTAGTATGTAAAGCTAATATGATTTTTTGCAGTTTTTTATCAATGAAAATCGTTTCAGAATGGATGCGAAGTATAACAATCAGCATAACGTACTGCCTCACAGAGTGGTACATTATTGTCAGACGAGGAGGGACAGGCATGAGACGATATAATTAGTTTGGTGTCTTCAGTAAGATCAATGTTGTCGCTGTCAGTACTTATAAGTTCTACCTGTGTGAGAGAGACCCACTGCATCTTAGGAAAAGGTATGTTTAAACTTTTTGGAATTATGCCCCTTTGCTTGCAGTTTGAGTGAGTTTGGATGAGTCCGTATGCATGTTGAAAATGCCTGTTCTCTAACAGCTGTTTTTATAGTGTCATCATAACATAGTTCACTCTTTGTCTTTTGTAAACACAGAATCTGATTGAACACTTTGGTCAATTTGGTTCAGCAGAATGAAATCTGTATTGATAAGATGCAGCAAATTTGTGTCTTCACTTTATTGCTTTTCATAAAAAGCAGAATTCTTGTTATATTTCCCAACCTTTGACCGCGCATTCAATTATTTTTCTTGTAGCATGAGGAAAATGGTAGCCGTATAAGCATCTACAAGTTGACAGACAGATCAGTAGGGACAGGACTACAGCAACCCAGCACATTATGATGAATCCTTATAAAATCTTCAGTCATCACTAATACTGACAGGAAAAGTCAGCCATCCTCACCTCCCACTGATCGGTTGGTAAACTCTCTGCATGTTTTGTCTTCCTCTGTTTTTTCTTCATTTGCAAATCCTGAATAAGAACCCAAATTGTGCTGGTAAGTTGGAGATAGCTGAGTGTCATCAAAATCTCGAGATGGCCCTTTGTGCTGGCCTGATGGGTGTCCCAACATCGCACAAATATTATCAAGGTCTTGTTTTGTTCTCCTTTCAGGAATTGAGGAGAAAGCAAAGAATACCAGGGAGTAAATCAGGAGAAGATCTGAGTTGTTGATGATGGGCTCAAAAATTACCATTGAGTATTTCATGATGGACTATCCACCTCAACAATCAAAAAACCAGAACATCCTTAGGTAAGGAGGTCATGTTTCCTCAAAAGTACGTTAGAATAGTCATAGCGTTAGTATATTGTCAGCAATGGGTCCACATGATGAATGTTGTCACTGTCAGTACTTATAAGCTATACTTATTCCAAATGCAAGAGAGACAGTCCATCTTGGTTTATGATCAGTTTATTCTGTATAGAATCATTGTTCTGAGCCTGCAGGCTCAGTGAAGTTGTTATGCCCTGTTTGAATATTTACAAGGCCGACCCTCTCCTCAAATAGCCATTTTAGATGTCCATATTCTACTTATCTTTAT
Organism: Membranipora membranacea; assembly: GCA_914767715.1. Taxonomy (NCBI): domain Eukaryota; kingdom Metazoa; phylum Bryozoa; class Gymnolaemata; order Cheilostomatida; family Membraniporidae; genus Membranipora; species Membranipora membranacea. The sequence continues at coordinate 17,955,592 of OU612068.1, forward strand.
CTATGACAGTTTGCGATCTTTAAACATCAAAATTAAGCACACTATGAAAAGATGCAGCAAATACAGTCCCTATGTGTTCCTAAAATAATTCTCATAATACTTTTAACTTTGACAACACCGGCAATTATTGTTGTTGCAGATGAGAAAATTGGTTGATACTAAATAATCCACATGTTGAGAAATAGATTAGTTGCGACCGATCTGCAGAATCTCTGCATGAAGACGGCGAATGCACCAATCATCACTGGCCAAACAAACAGGAAACAGGCAAAAATCAGACCGCAGACACCCCCTGATTGGTTTGTTATCATGCCTGCTGTTTCATCTACTTCACATTGTCTGTTACAATTAATCATGTTACAGTGAATTATGAATAGGTTATCATGTTGCCCCTTTTTCCCAATCATTTTCATGTTGAACTTGAGTTTCTCAACTGCAATCCAAGGTCATCACAGTTAAACGTTCACCAAGCATTTTTTTCTTTTTTTGATAACAATTTGTACTATTGTCTTCATGGATAGGCCTTTTTGTGCTGTTATATGGTACTAAAGCATGGTAAAAATAATACTCCCAGCACAAGGGCCATCTCAATGATGTAAAAATTTAATCGCTGAGTTGGCCCTTGTGCTTGGCCCCCCAACAAATATCAAGAGTATTGCAAAGGTCTGTTTTATTCTTCTTTCAGGGTTTGAGAAGAAATCAGAGAATACCAGGGAGTCCATCTGAAGAATATCTGAGTTGATGTTGATGAGCTCAATAACTACTTGTATTACGATGAACTATCAAAGTTGACAAGCTAAAATCCTTAGGTAAAAAACTTGTTTCCTTGCTGAGTGCATGTTGAAATGCAGTTGTAACTAGTGAAAATTGGCATAACCTGACTGGCTTGATGGAAGAGTCATTCCATAATCATCCACAGTGCAGAGTTTAAGCAATTAAACTTCATTGTTACCAAGTTTTAGCTGACTACATCACGAAAAAAATTGGGCAGACAGAGTTAGGAGTAAAGAAATATGGGAAAGGAACAAAGAACCTTTAAAAAATTTTAATTTTCTTTCACTGTGTTCTTGCATTAGTAAATCTTTTTTTCTCAGTCTAAAACGGAGATGGCAGCTACTAGCAACTTCATCCTACTAAACTTACAAGGTGAAGGATGATATTTGTGAGACAGAAACATGATGTAAGACAATACTTCTACCAAACCAATGATCACTTAAACAAGCAGGAATAAAGACTCCCCATGTTCGGTTGGTTACAGCGCCTGTTGTTTCGTCTACTTCACCTTTCATATTTATTACAATTAATCTTGTAACAGTGGATGATGAATATGTTATCAAGCTGACCCTCAAATCCTCTTCACAATAAATTTGAGTTTCTCGACTGCAATTGAAGGTCATGACAGTTGAACATTCATCAAACATTTTTTCTTGTTTTGTTAAATTGATTTGCTAGTCCTGATGAATTAGCATAGTTGTGCTGTTATATGAGAGAACGCTAAAGCATAGTTGAAATAAATTCATTGTGATGACTCTTGTGCTGGGAGTGCTAGATCAAGTTTGGTCAAGTTTGCATGCATTCTGGTTTGCTCCCCTCCACTGTTTAGCTGTGGGGGGAAGCAATTCTGAATGCAGGCAAACTTGGTCTGTGGGAATTCCTACATTTTAAAGTTATTGAAAAGTTCTACTATCGTTTAAGGATTTGAGTATCTGAATTCAAAGAATGCCAGGGAGTCAATCAGAAGAAGATCTGAGTGGAAGTTGACGATCTCAATAATTCCCTGTGACTGTATACTGTATACGATGAACTATCCAAGTCATCAGCGAAAAACTAACAACTTTAGGTAAGATACTTGTTTCCTTGATGACAGCATTTTGGGATGCAATCATAACAAGATTAAGTGCAAAAACCCTGGTGGTAGTATTATTCCATACTGGTTAAATGGTTAAAAATGGTTAAAAAAAGGTCAAAATTGCAAGTTTTTGTCTCTGTCCGAAGACTGAGAAATAGAAGTTCCTTAAGGGCGCGGCCACCGTATTTGTTGCCAAGTTGCTCTCAGTTTGCAGGCAGGTCGGAGCAAACCTTTGGCGTCAATTGAGCCCAGTAGAAGGTTAGATGTCAGTGCAGAGTTTGAGCACTTGAACTATTTTGTTACAGGGTTTAAGCTGATTATCATTATGACAAAAATTGTGCAGACAGGAGTAATGAAGTTTGAGATTGGAGCAGGAAATCTGTATAAGTTTTGCTGATTTTTTTCCCTGTGTTCTTTTATTTTCCTTGCATTAGTCAATCTTTTGTTTTCAGTTTAAAATGGAGTCGGCAGCTACTAGCAACCTCACCGTACTAAACTTAAAGAAGGTGAATGGGGGAGAGGGATTTATGGAGCGAGACTGAAACTTGATGTAAGACAATACTTCCCATCGCAATGAGTTGTGTAACTCTCTCTGTTGCACGATGAAAAGGCTTTTGTGACGACTTGTTAGTTTGATTTTGTTTCCCTACTGTTGATTTAATGTTTCAGATCTTTAGCAGCAATTTTTCTTATTCACTTTCACCCACGATGGAGATACAAAATGGCCTTGCTTATACAGTGTAAGCTGGTTAATTTGAATCCTGCAAATACAAAATTCCTGTTAATTACGACACCTGATTATGGTCCCAGCTCAGCCAATGATTTTTACACCCTGTTAATTTGAAGTTGTCTTCCCTGACCACGGAAAAAAGTAACCCTGATTCAATTTTAATTTCCATCAGGCCAGGGAGGGTGAGATCCCACCCTCCCTGATCAGGCACTACTAGCATAGCACAATATACAGCAAAAGAAAGTCTGTTTGTCAAATCACTAAAATACTCCCACTTCATTGAGAATTCCCGTTAGCTGGCGTTTTTTAATCAGAACAACTCATAACAAGAAACAATTTCTTTGGTCTTCTTCTGTCTGAATTTAGTGACTTACATTGTACTTGACTGATGCAATTCTTTATAAATTAAGGTGGCTTTTACTTTCTGTTTCAGGTGAATCACCATTTATCATAGATACATTGAACAATTCTTGGGCGCTTCAAAACAATTCAGCTCTGCAATTCTGGATGCGCCAAACTTCTGGAGAATCCAACAACGCTCACCGTCTGATAGTTGGGTGAGGGTATCATGAGTCAAGCAGGCTTGACAGATTTCATAATTTTTTTAGATTTTATTTTTGTGTTTGAGACCTCTGACTAAGTGATAGGAATGTTACTTAAAAATCCTACCTCCCTGCATGTACAATAGTTTCCCTGCCAGAATCAAGTTTCACCTGAAACCTGATTTTGCTATCAACATGATTGTCTTAAATTATTTTGGACCAAAGAATGAACCATCATAACCATTCCGACAACTTACTATTGGGTATGGTTCAGTGTATGGAGAGTGACTTTTAAGACAGGGCATATGGAGCTGTGTGAATTCATTGATCTTAACGAAACGCTTATGTCTTGTACCTAATGAGTCATAAATTGAGCAGTGACTATCCTGACCAAGGAGTTAGACTAACTAACCAGACTGACAAGATTTTTTTTATAGCTTCTAAGTCTATTGACCAAATGTCACAATGGACTGATAAAGACTGACAATATAGGATTACATAAGTCCAATTCACAATACTGTCATAATCAGTAATCACTTATAGAAGAAACATATCCTTCGTTCATCCTACTCTCAGCCTATCAATAACTTTGCAATATTCAACCAGGGAGTTTGGGACCCTGATTCAACAGTTAGACAAAACTTTTTAGAAATAGCAGTAGTTGTGTCCCCTTACACATAAAGGACACAACTCCTGGATCAAAGTGTAACCTCAACGCTCCAGCAGGGTCCAGGGTTTGAAGCAATTGATTTCATGAAATGAACCTCCTAAAACTTTCAGATTATACATCATGCGTTGTGGGAGTGTTGTTAACCTGCCTTGTTGGTGGAAAGTAATATATATATATATATATATAATATAAGGTTATCTTGAAATGATTTTGATTGATATTAGACTTAGTAAGTATTAGGGCTTAGCAGTCTTTTTTGACTCGTCTTTACATGAGAGATGGTTGAATTTATTGATATTCCTATTAAGATTTATATAGTCAATAGTTTTCCATTTAGTTGATACACCTATCAATGTAATAACTCATCCATATTGCACTGAACTGAAAAAATTGTGTACTTATAGTTAGTGTAATAACTTTAGTAAGTATTGAAATCATAGCCTGGCTTGACTAGCTTGTCAAGACAGGCTAGGTAAATCATATCTTACAGTAGGCAAAAATCTAAATAATTACCTCTACACGTTTAGTCAAACAGAGCGACACGCAAACCCAATGATTACCAAAAGTCAGATAGAGATGACTTTGTACTAAGCTCATCATTTCCAGTTTTTAAGCTTACTAGAACCAGGGAGTTTTGTCCCAAACTCCCTGCTAGAACTCAACCAATCATTCCTATAATATTACTAATTATCTTCCTCTTAATTATAGTACTTGTCTGATCAGTGCTTGTTAATCAAATAAACGAAATAAGAAAGGCTCACTTCAAATATACACATTCTACAGATTAGCCAGTCTGTTCTAGGAGTTGAAGTGATATTAGTGTTGATGCCAATGGAATTTCCTGGTTCTCACCTGCAAGTTGCTCAAGTTTCCTCATTGCTCTTTTTTTTAGTTAATATTTTGTTCTCCATGCTTTCATAGCTTAGAAATAACGTTGCCGTTGTGCATGTTAATTATTGTTTGTGGTATTGTCTTTTTCATGGTATAATATTCATACAGGTGTCCGAAAGGGATTGTACAAGTCAAGTTTGCAGCAAGAAACAAAGGCTGTTATGTCCAATAAAATTATTTCTCTTGGCAAATTGGTAGTTTTACCCTCTCACAGCTCTTGTTGACTGTGCCTTGTTGACTCTTGTTGACTCTTGACTCTTGTTGACTCTTGTTGACTCTTGTTGACTTGTTCCGAGTACACAGACAGTCTTCCTATAGCCTAATAAAAACCTTCATATGAAAGTCTACCTTAGATTGTGAAATGACACAAATCGAGTTGGTTCTAAATTCACTTGCAAGTTGTCGCTGGAGAGGAGTACCTTAGAGAGCTTAAATGTGTTGAACCATTACTGTGCAGACCTTAATTTCACATTAAATGCCTAGTTTTGTTTTTCTGGTTGTCCATCATTGCAGATGATGACAGATTTAACTGCGCTGACATTGTTAATATTAATTATGTAAGTTTTACTTCTGAGGGTCATAATTGTGCCAAGTCAGTCGTCTGATGTCGGTTTTAGCTCTCTTCATGCCTGTCTTTAGTCTCCTAGTATGACAGACGAATGGAAATAATAGCAATAATTATAATATCAATAATAGCAATAGAAATAATAGAATATATATTATGTTATTATGTCTTGCATTTATTGATTGATTGATTGATTGATTGATTGATTGATTGATTGATTGATTGATTGATTGATTGATTGATTGATTGATTGATTGATTGATTGATTGATGAGTACTTTATTATCGATCTAAATACATTAAAAAATGATCTGATTCTTTCTGATTCTCTTGTTCAAGGCTTGGTCATGTTTGCGATCATAGATGGCATGATACTTTTATATCAATTAATTCTAGATATAGCTCCTGTGATCCTAGAGTGCTATACTGCTAAAAATAACTTACAGAATATACCAGTGTTTACCATGCATTCGCTGCTAAAAGTCAGCTAAAAGCACAGCCACTCCCTAACTCGAGTTTCAATTAGCATAAACTTAGCATAGACTTAGCTGATATTTAGCCATATATTGGCTGTTCTGTATCAAGCGGCTATCGCTCACTCATATGTAAAATAGACTAAATGATTATCGATATAAATAACGACCCATCAAAGTGTAATCAAACTGCAGTGACCAATAGACATAAAAAGTCACAGACACATAAACTCCTTTGTGTTCAGTGATAGTGTGAGATTTCTCCACAAGGAATATGGGTTTACTTGGCCGAGTTACAGCAGGGGCTGATTGGAAAATGATAAGTGTCTGCTAAATCTGGCTAAAACTGAGCTAAGTGTCTGCTAAATCCTAATTGAAACCCTGCTCCAGCTTTTCAGAGAGAGAGAGTTCGGGCATGTATAATACTGGTTGCTCAGAGAGAACCCATTCCCTTAGAATGGCTAGAGCAAACAGCAAGAGTGGAAAACATCTCACAGCACAGCCTTGTTTGCTCAACGCACGCGAGTGTTCTCACAACGATGCAGCATGGGTGCTGATTTATTTAATTCACCTAGTTTAGTTCTCAAAAGCCAGCTGCAGGAGACCAGGGATCCGGTTACTACAACCTCAATTACTACGACCTCAATTACTGCCCCTTGGCTAATTATGAACCTCAACGCTTCAACCTGTGACATCAAAGTTTCTAAAAAAAGAGAGCAATTAAAAGTCACCACTGTAGATGAGCTGTCCTTGCCTGTTCGAGAGAACCTATTCATGCAGGACATCAGGGAGGTGGGTGGTTCAATTACAGATTTAGCTGGCTTTTGGTCGTGCATTCACTGCTAAAAGTCAGCTAAAAGCACAGCCACTCACTAACTCGGGATTCAATTAGCATAAATTTAGCATAGACATAGCTGATGTTTAGCCATATCTTGGCCGTTCTGTAAAAAGCGTCCATCACTCACTCATATGTAATATATGCTTGTTGTTTAATAATATAAATAACGACCCATCAAAGTGAAATCAAACTGCAGTGACCAATGATCAAAAAAAGGCGCAGTCACATAAACTCTTTTGTGCTCAACGATAGTGAGGTTTCTCCACAATGAATATCGATTTACTTGGCTTAGTTACAACAGGGGCTAATTGGAACATTGATAAGTGGCTGCTCAATCTGGCTAAATCTCAGCTAAATGTTTGCTAAAACCTAATTGAAACCTGCCCGAGCTGCTCAGAGAGAACCTATTCCCTTAGATGGGCCTAAGCAGACAGAAAGGGTTGAAAACATCTCACAACACCACGTTGTTTACTCAGTGCACACGAATGGCGTCACAACAAAGGAGCATTGGTGCTGATTTATTCTATTCACCTAGTTTAGTTCATAAAAGCCAGTAGCAGCAGACCAGAAACCCAGTTGCTACGACATTGCTTGCTGCTACTCGGCTGATTGTGAACAATGACGCTTCAACCTGTGGCGTCATAGTTTCTAGGAAAGGGAGATAAGTCACAAGTCACCGCTGCGGATGTGCTGTCCTTGCCTGTTTGGCAGCCTGCCAGGAAGATGGGAAGCCCTGATATTTGAGATAAGCAAGGTGGAGTTGGAGCAAGCAGAAGATGCACCGCGCCCACCATAGAGAACACAGGCATGTAGGACTTCCACTACTCAGAGAACCTAAGCATGCAGGACAGCAGGGGGGTGGTTCAATTACAGATTTAGCTGGCTTTTAGCCATGCATCCGCTGCTGAAAGTCAGCTAAAAGCACAGCCACTCATTCCAGGAGGGAGGTGGGTGGTTCAATTACAGATTTAGCTGAATTTTAGCCGTGCATCCGCTGCTGAAAGTCAGCTAAAAGCACAGCCACTCATTCCAGGGGGAGGTGGGTGGTTCAATCACAGATTTAGCTGACTTTTAGCCGTGAATTCGCTGCTGAAAGTTAGCTAAAAGCACAGCCACTCACTATTTCGGGTTTCAATAAGCATAAATTTAGCATAGACTTAGCTGATGTTTAGCCATATCTTTTTAGCTGTTTAGCTATCACTCATTCATATGTAATACATGCTAGTTGAGTAATAATATAAATAACGACCCATCAAAGTGTAATAAATCTGCAGTGAAAAACAGACATAAAACTCACAGGCAGGTAAACCCATCCGCTGTGTTAAGTGATAGTGTGAGATTTCTCTTCAATGAAAATCAATCTACTTGGCTGAGTTACAGCAGGAGCTTATTGGAACATTGATAAGTGGCTGCTAAATATGGCTAAAACTAAGCTAAGTGTTTGCTAAATCTTAATTGAAACATGCCCCAGCTGCTCAGAGAGAGCCCGGCATGCAAAATACCAGCTGCTCAGAGAGAACCCATTCCCTTAGATGGGCTAAAGCGGACAGCAAGGGTGGAAAACATCTCATAACAGAGCAATGTTTGCTTAGCGCACTGGAGTGGTGTCACTACAATGCAGCACGGGTGCTTTGTTTAATTAAATCCACCCAGTTTAGTCCTTAAAATCCAGTAGCATGAGACCAGGGACCAAATTACCCCGACCCTATTACTACAACCTCAATAACAACGACCTCAATTGCTGCTTTTTGGCTGATTGCTGATCGCTTCAACCTGTGGCGTCATAATATCTAGGAAACACTTATTGGGTCAAAATAAGCTTTAATCTGGTCAATTAGCCTATCTCAATGATTTTTATGCATGGCACAGGCAGGTCAATTTAGCTAAACTCCAAACTTGTAAGTCCCATCCTGGTAGTCAATGGCTATTAGGGTGCGGGATCACACAAACCTTGTTTTTTTTAAAAAGTCAAATAAAATAAAAAATATGCTAAAATCACAAATATTTTACCCTTGTTGATGAGCAGCACTGAAAGATTTTGAGAAGATGCTTATGATAAGACGCTTGATGGCCAGTCAAAACGACCTAACTCATGGCAAAATGTCCCATCTCAAACACTTGCGGATTTGTTTCAGTTCTAATCTGGTTAAATAAGACTATCTCAAGGATTTTTATGCATGGCACAGGCATGTAAATTTAGCTCACTCCAAATTTAGCACCTTAGCAAACTTAGTGACTCAATAAACTGGCCAGGTAACTTCAAATGTCACCTTTTGGTGAATGCGGCAAGATTTCTTTCATGTACTTAAAAGACCAAGGTGTCTCTGACACAAGTAATTACACTGCATTTTGTGTGGGATGCCACATCGACTTGCCTCTATCGTGGTGTGGTTGATGGCTTGGCTACCGGATGGACTATGTCCCATCTTGGTAGTCAATTGCTTATGGAGTGCAGGGTCGCATCACACAAATCGTTTATGAAAAATCATATAAAAGACAAAATACAAAAATACAACCATTTCTCCCATGCTGAGTGACACTGAAAGATTTTGAGAAGATGGCCTTGCAATGGCAAGTCAAAACAACTTAACTTATGATTAACAACAAATCAGTCATCCATTTACATGGTGTTGTTGCTGAACTGGCTGAAGAAATTAGACTGCCGAAGGCAGGTGTAGAGGCTGACTGCCCGAATCACATTGTAGCGTTGTGATGTAATCTGTTGTCCTAGTGCAGTGTAGGTACAGGTATCCTAGTGGCTACTAAACTATTAATCGTTGTACCATATATAATAATAATAGTAATAATAATAATATGTCTAATAAGACTAAAATAATGCTAAAAATAATATGTCCCTTCAGTTTTTTTAAGTCAGCGACTAATATAATGATATGGTGATTATGGGGCTACCCCTCTATAGCATCCAATCCGCTCATCACCCGATCCCAGATCACCCCAAGTAGCTGTATTGTTTATTATTTAAACTCACTATTGCTTTCAGTTTGTTATCTTCTTCCTTGACACAGTAAAACGTTCAAATGTTAAGAATTGATGACGATAACTTAAACACTTGATTATGTAATATGTTGTCTACCTCTGCTGCCGATGTGAACCAGTTCAATAATGAAATCTATGCAACATACTGGAACTGTCTTAATATTAACATGAGTAAATGGTGGGAGGGGTTGAATTATTGAGTAGTTTGCAGCCTTGTAGTAGGTGGCGGTGGTCTTGTCATGCTCATTTCCACTTGGAGATACAGTTTTCTGTGAAATAATATATATGCGACGTTGGCCTTTGTAGGCCCAACATTGCAATAATAGTGAATAAATAAAAATAATAAAATAAGTATACATTTCAATATCTGAGTATTGCTATCTGCCTGAGATTATGGTGCAACTTGTGTTCGGGGATGTTATTTCAAAAAATAAAAATTATAATAATTATACCATATTCATGGCATCGTCTTTGGGGAGTTCTCTGTGAAATAAAGTATGTGCGGCGCTTGCTTTTGAAGGCCCAACATGGCATGGTCTTATATATCATCTGCTAGGTTGATCACAAATATCTCAACAAACATCACAACAGTGTCGGAAAGTTTACATGATGACTGTTCATGGTCAGACGGAGAACATATTTGATGGTTTCTTGTCAGGATATTAAATTTAAATTATAATGTTTTATAGTTGTTAACGTGATCTTGTGTGTGATTGTCTTTTGGTATTATGGTAACAGTAACAGCCATCACTTAACAAATACATAATGAATAAATATAAATAGTAAGCATACATTTTAATATACATAGTATTGTTATCTGTACGATATTGTACACAGTTTGTATTTGGTGATGTTATTGATTATTATACAAAATAAGATTTATGGTCTGGGGGGGGTATAATTAGCTTAGTAGTTAGCAGCCTTGTACAAGGTGGCGGTCGTCTTATCATGCTCATCTCAATATGGAGATACAGTTTTCTGTGAAATAATGTATATGCGGTGTTGGCCTTTGTAGGCACAACGTGGCAATAATAATAAATAAATATAAACAAGTATACATTTGTCTGTGGTGCAGCTTGTATTCGGTGATGTTATTTAAATAAAGTAAAATTTATAATAATTATTCATGCCTCGTACTAGGTGGCGGTGGTCTTATCATGCTCATTTCTACTTGGAAATATAGATCTCCGTGAAATAATGATTATGTGGCTAATATACAAGTGAAAGATACAAGTGAATGATCATGACTCAATATTGATTAAAATGATCAATATTAGTCCACATAATGCAAAATGCGATAAGTCATGATGATTTCAATCTAAAAATGTAAATTTAATAAGTGGGTTCAAAGTTGTGTGCCCGATAAATTTAGTAGACAACTCTTTATGACACAACTGACTGTATTGACTGAGACTATCCCATCCTACCTGGACTGACTGTGCAAATTATTTTCATTTATAATAATTTGAACTTTAGATACTTACCTGAATTTATGCTCCATAAGTCTCCTTTAAAAAGTCACTCGAGATCACTCAATGACCACGACCAAGTTTTTTACTGTCTATTGTAAATAACACCATGTCCCCGTCCCATGGCCAATGTCAGGTAAGTATGAAGTCTTGTTTTGATAGTGAAATGTATTTTCAAGTGTTTACAAAATAATGTCAGGCGGGTAATCATGCGTCTAAAGCTCTGATGTAAGCTGTTTGTGTATTCTAGTCATTTAATCAGAGGTCTCAAATAACTATCTGCTTTTCAAAATGCTCATAAAATCAACAAATCTGAGGCACAATAGGCCCACTGAGTATTTTTGCTGCTAGTTGAGCAGTGCAATTTTTTCCTTACGTGTTTTACTGCTGAATTGTGACAGATTTGATTTACAATAATAATAATAATACATTATTATTGTCAGCAAAAAATTCATCGCTTCTAATTTTTGTGCGAAGTTGATTATGTACTACCTCACACTTCCTTAGTATTCATGCACAGTTTTTTAGTTTTTTTTTGTCAAGAGTGCAAGCTGAGAAAATAAATGTAAGTGACCATATAAAAAACGATTTGTATTCTGAAAATTCGTATGCAATAGGTATTGGTTCAATGTTACTCATGTTTCTTAGTAAGTATTGCGAATTATCCTTTATGATGGCATGCAGGGAACCTTCAGCAAACATTGAGCTACAGTTAGTGAGAAAATATTGGGGTGCACAACTCTGAACAAGGAATTACTTTAAAATACAAAAAAAATCCCCACTTAAAGACCACCTAAAGACCAATGCATGTTATAGCCAGGCAGTTACTTCTGATAAAATTATGTCAGATTTGCATGATAAAAAAAGTTGATGGGTATTGGTCTTTGGGTAGCCTTTAAGATCAATCTGCCCGCAATTTGTTCTAATGGATAGGGGCCGTTAATTGTACCTATAACCAAGGAGTAACAGCGAAGCATTGGGTATACATATTGACAAGAAGCAAATAAAAAGAATTTCCAAAATGGTGGCCATTGTGCAGAGGCTACCATTATAAATAGACAGTGCCATTATCACATATAAAAAGAATTTGGGAGTTATTTCTCCTTTCCCCTGTTACTCCTTGCTATAACTATTCTTCCTCCTCTATTATTATCAAAGCAACTGTACTGTCTAATTAGCTCAAATATCTGCTTCATTTACCTCGCTCACAGCTCAGATTTTCCAATTAGCGGACTCGACAAAACCTTGCATAGGTTTTTGTCACATGTTCTAGCGACATGTGGCGCGAATTTGACCCAGTCTGCTTGAGCCTTTAAATCTAAAAGACCTTGTCCAGAACTGTAATTGTATGGAAATGAGTGTTAACAATTTTTTTCAGAAAATCATAACTTCTCGGCCTCTTGGCTAAGATCAAAGTGTCATGGCCAATTTGGCTGATTAGTGCCAGTTCAGTTTTGGCAGCTTGCTGCACACTTATGATTAGGAGGTCCTCTATGGCCTCACCTCTAGGATGTATTCTAGTTTTCTAGAATGTATCACATTCTCAGTATGAGGATTGGGGCACCTTGCGTCCCTCTTTAGGGGCAGCCCAATCTTCTGTTTCTTAGCAAACAGCAAATCATAATAACTTCTCGGCCTATTGGCTAAGATCAAAGTGTCACTGCCAATGGCCGATTAGTGCCAGTTCAGTTTTGGCAGCTCGCTGCACACCCAAGATTAGGAGGTCCACCATGGCCTCACCTCTAGGATGCATTCTAGTTTTCTAGGATGTATCACATTCTCAGTATGAGGATTTAGGGCACCTTGCGTCCCTCTTTAAGGGCAGCCCAATCTTCTGTTTCTTCGCAAACAGCAAATCATAATAACTCAACCCTAAAGAGATTTGCAAACCCTTTGAACAGTATCAGCACAAAACTGGACTATTCTTCAATAAATAAAATATGTGAATTCACTAAAAGGAGGGCGCTGGGGGTTCCTTTTTATTTTAAACTTTGTTGTTTATATCCCATAACAAATGTTGTAAGTGCCTTGACCGTCAATGGATTAAGGAAATCTTGTCAGCTAAACAGAGTTGTTTCCTCATTTGAGCTGCGAGCACGACTCTTTAATAACCGACTTGTGCAATATCACTCTGCTTTCACAGAGAGAACAAACTTGTTCCTAGTGTAAATACTGTTGATCAAACCAGTGAGGGTCAGCTGAGACTGCTGTACGGATATGTAAAGTCTAAGTGCTCAGACAGCTCCAATGCGAGTTTGTTGCCACTAACTCGCATTGGAGCCGTCTGAGCACTCAGACTAAGATATGTAAAATCATGGTGAGGATGCACAAACCAACTGCTCTGCTTGTACCCACTTTAACATTCTGTATGAAAATTTGAGTGGAAAAATTCACGATTTAAAAAATGAGGGAATTCAAAATTTCAAACACATAGCACAACATCATAGCTGCATGAATAGCAGCGAAGCAGTCAGACTGAGAATCAAACCTATAATCCATGATTAAAATCTATACAAATGGCACAGCACACAAGAGTAAATACACTATGTTCCCATGTGTCAATTTTGTAAGGATTTCGGGAGTAATCGCCGCATGGAAACGGCATTAAAGTCAAATTCAGATTGTGACGAATGACTTTTTGGACGTGAATATTCATACCGTGTTTATTCGACCCATAATTGACGGCGTGGCTGAATGGTTAGCGCGCTTGCACAAAGCAGGGGAATAATGTTCTCGGTAGGAGGGGGGAAAAGGGGAAAAGAAAACAATGCCTTCAAAGGGATTACACGCGGCAGGCCGGGGTTCAAATCCCGGCCGCGGCAGATTCTTTTCATGTTTTTCCCATCATGGGAATAGTTAGAATCCAGTGGAGTTGGAGTGAACCACAAGATCGAAGCATGGGACCATATAGTGATAGTCAGTTTGATCAAGTCCTTGGTTTGATGGGCATGAGGTTTAGTTGGCTTAAGCAAATAATGGGAAAGAGGCATGTTATGAAAAACACACAAAGACGGTATCGTTCTGGTTATAGGATTCGAACTTGAATCAGAATAGTGCCAGCCTCGTGGAACATATGAATTGGCAGCTACAGTGCATGTTAAAATGTGAGTATTGTATGAACAGTTTAAGCGTAGCTGTTATAAGGTGCATGAATATATATTGTGTTCTTTGCATGAAAAAATATGCCACATTTATGTCTCAATTTTTTGTTATAATAATGATAAAATGACAATAATAAAAAGAAAAAATAAATATAATAAAGAAAAAGAAACATGATCCAAAGAACGAGTTTGTTAACCCTCGGTGATAGAAGTATACTTATATGGCTAACAGTGAGCCGCACCCAAAACCCGACTTTTGCAATATCACCTGTCATCATAGAGAACAAACTATGCTAGTCCAGAGCATACTATGGATTAGACAGATTCGTATCCATTCCTTGATGTATTACTTCTTCTGTAGACATATGAAGCCTCAACAAATTTCCTCAGTCTGCGCCATACAGGCTCCATTTTCTGTCTGTTCTCCCGTTTAGTTGCAGGCTTTAAATAACAAAATGTGTTTAAGATAGAGTACAACTAAATCTAATTTTGAGGCAATCAGGGTGGTGAAGATATTCCATTTTGCTTTCCAACAAACTGGCTTATTATTGTTACCAGCTACTTTCTAAAAATGGAAGAAGTTGTTCCCCAGTGAAAATTTTGAAATTTTGTAACCTTTTCTCAGTAAAAGATGGGTATAAAAAAGCTCATGATGATACAAAGAAGGATAATAAATAATAAGGAAAATAGCAAGGCAGCTTGATAGTCCGGAGAGTAGAATGAAGGCTGTTGAAACTTTCTGCAGAAAGGCAACGGGGACGTAACAGCTCCCCACAGCAGGGAAGTGGCTGCCCCTCCCTGTTCAACGCGACCCCACAAGGTCATAAGACTCACCAGATCAATAACAGTTTCTGTGAGAAGTCCAGCAACTGAAGATCCGAGTACTCGCTCATCATTCAGATCGTCAAGTACAAGTACCATGATCCTGTCTGGTTTATATATCTTAGTCCCAAAGAGCTCTTCCCCTGAAATAGTTCAGAGAAAACCCCTATTATTTTTCCCAAATTTTCAGATAGAAATAATACAATAATAGTGTTTAAGTGTTATTATGAAGCTATTGCAGTGGCAAAACCTAAACATTGGAAGCTGGTAATTTGAAAAAAGTTGACAAAGGTACTGCTTTTGATCATGAGTTGTCTCCTCTGTACTCACAGAAACGTAATTCATGTCTTTTCCTGGCTGTCCCATCAAATTATAATGACTAAGACGTTCAATCAAAAAATGCAAAGAATATGCAAGCCATGCAGCACTTGTAGCAAGGCTGACACAATCTGAAGCTTCCCCTGAGTGTGGCGTACAGGGGAAGGTAAACAAGCAAGCAAGCAAGGGACCATATACTTAATAATACACATATCATTGTCTCACCAGCGAATGCAGCCTCAGACATACACTTGGAGCTGTTCAGGAATGAGTTTGAGATGACAATAATGATCTTTCTACTCTGTCTCATCACCTCACATAGAGTCTCAAAACGATATGTGCCTGGGAGAGAATCTCTTGAGTCAAGATAAACTCTACTTCTCTGTCAATAAATAACATCACAGTTCTTTTTTGTGTGCTCATTTGCCATGAGTCATTTCAGTGATCTCTGTATGATATGTGTCATAGCTACACACACATAGCGACCACAACAACAACAAACTACAAGGAACTCAACCAATAGTCTAAAGGAATCTGAATAAATGATGAAAATATGCTCGTAAAATATAAATTGCTAATGGCAAAATGTAAAACCATCCAAAACTGATTTTTTTATTATTCAACACCTTGTCGTGAATAACAGTGATTGGAACAATTTAATTTTCAGGGACAATCATTGAGGTAGGTGGAAACTGGAAAACAACTAGAATTCAAAACTTGACTTACTCTTTCATCCTCTGATGGGCTATCAATAGCAGGAAAGACGCCACCCTCCAGCTGCTGTAATAGTCCCTGTGCGAAATTCATGTCATCGTCACTTTCCTTGTCGCAACAAATAAGCGCGTCATATTTACATTCATCGGAATGCTTCATGTCATTTGTACGTTCTTTAACAGCATAGAGAACAACGCCACAGTGTTTAATGTACCATTGATACTTGAAACACCTATTAGCTATGATGACAGTTATCACAATAAGAGCGATCCCTATCCCAGTCCATGTAAGCGGTACACTGACACTGCATTTAAAATAAGACTCGGTGTAATTGTACACATATTTTGTACTATCCGGCTTTTTGCATTTAAGTCCTTCTCCAGGTGCATAGTGGACGAGATCAGTTCCATTCAACCAGTCTCGGAATTCCGTGTTGCCACAAGAGCAGTCAAATTGGTTTCCCTTGATTTCAAGAAATGTTAGAGACCTACTTCTCTTCACAAAGTCGAGAAAAGAAGAATCAAACTGTTCGATGTTGTTGTCAGATATCCAAAATTTCTCTAGTTTCTCGGCTTGAGCTAAAAGTGAACTATCAAAAGTCTCTATTCTGTTTGAACCAAGGGAGAACTCCTGGAGATTCAGATTGTTGCATAGAGCGCTGTTATCTATATGACTCAGCTCATTGCCATCAAGGTAAAGGTTTTGTAGTTCCATCATATTGTCAAACATGTTTGGAATCAGGTTGAAAATTCCGTTGGAACTGAGTCGAAGAGTTACCAATTTTCTTAACAGCTGGATGGCTAAAAGGTTCTTCTCACAGTTGGTGGATAACATGTTATCACCTAGATTTAGATCCATCAATGATTGGCATAAATTCGAGACATTACTTATTCGGTTTCCGTATGCGTTCAACCCTGTTAAGTTGGGCATCAGATGACACACTTCGATCATGTTGTGTCCCGCGAGCTCAGTTATTCTGTTTTCGCGAAGATTGAGGTGTTTGGTATTAGTTTTTTTTAAGGAATGACCTGGTTTATCGAAATGTGGCAACCTGACTAACATATTGTTAGACAAGTTGAGCTCCTCCAAATTTGGATACGTTTTCATTATATAATATGAGGAGTAGTTGTTGGCAACAATACCAATGTGAGACAGATCTAAGTTCTTCACTGTAGATGACAAAGTTTTACTATCAGGTCCAAAGGGCCAAAACTCACGGCTGCCCATCATATTGCTATTGAGAAACAAAAGAGTAAGGTTGAGACCTTTAAACGCCCCAGGTGCAATGTCATTAAAACTGCACCATCCCAGGTCAAGTCTTGCCAACTTTTTGAAACCCCCTTGGAAAAGCGACTCACCTATTGCATCACCAAATATTTTTTCACTATATCTGAAGTCAAGTGATTCCAGATTGGGTAAGTTTTTTAGACCATCGAGTGTCTCGTTATCTATGATACATGATCGATTTAATGCATCGGAGGTCTTCCAATCAAGGGCCGAAAGACTAACTAGGGAAGTAGGAAAATTCTTGAAAAGGTCTTTCGCCATTCGTGGACATTTTTTGAACGGCATGACATCACTTAGGGTGAGTTTTTGAAGGTTATCCAGACATGTTAGAATCGTCGGACCCGCTTCTAGAAATCCACTCTGTTTAAGGTCCAGGTCGGTAATGTTGGTGATCGGCTTAAAGTAATCAGGTTTTATTGACCCACAGTGCTGGTTTGATGCTAACCCTTTCAAAGAAAGACGTCGAAGCGCAGTTAAATAGACAAACTCTGCACCAATACTTGTGATTTCTTCTGAGCAGACAACCATTGGACTATTGTACGACAAATCCAGTTCTTGAACATGTACTAAACTGTGGAAAACATTAGTAGGCATCAGTTCTAGTTGAGAGTCAGTGATACTGAGCCTTAGTAAAGATGAATTGCTCCCAAACGCATCGTCTTCAATCTGATTCAGTGTGCTTCCGTCGATTGTCAAGTCTGTAAGACTTGGCATATTTGCAAATGCTTGGTGGCTTAAAACGCCGATATTACCAGACAGTGTCACAGTGGTCAGAGCAGTGAACCTCTTAAATTGATCATCATTGAGATAAATGTTTGTTCCGATGTACGTAATGTTAATACTTTTGGTTTTAGGGTTAAGCTCTTTCGGTACCGGGTTGTTTTGGTCGGAGGTAGAGCAAATTGCAACGTCGACGTCACACCGTTGGCAGTCTTTCACATTGCAGAACACACTTGTCACGTGACAGGACTGAAGTATCACCACAAAGATAATCCACCAAATTCTCAGCTGGTTGAATAAAGTTGAAACCATGCTCATTGCTATAAAGAAAAGATAAGAATTAAAGACATATTTTTGCCAAAAGCGACTTTTTTTCTGCCCTTACGAATTGTCTGCACTTTCCTATCGCATCACTGTGGTCTATGTTTTTTATGGCACACCTCCATTACTAATATCCTTTTTCTACTATAAGACAACAAAAATGTTGTGTTGTGCGCATCCTACGACCTGCTAAACCATAAATGTGCTGTTAATTGGTGCTCGGGAAACAAAGGCGTTAGGCACCCCTGTAACTTTCCCTGACCAGATTGTTGCTTATGTAATCGAACTGACGCTGAGATTGTTGGTATTATTTTTGGTGTTATTGTATCTCTAATAGCGACGTGAAAACTAAAATGGTAAAATTGTTGCAATGTTAATGGCCTGAAAACTTCTTGATAAAATAAATGAAATTGATGACATTAGAATAACGAGCATGAGTAATTACATAAAACAATTAATATCAGTGTCACAATAATATCAAAACGACTATGGAATCAAGAGTAAAGTTGTTGAAAAATACCTTGTTTAGCTTCCAGGGATGGAGTTAGATATATATAATATTGATAATGTTACTGTAATCTGTTTCTGATCGTTTTATGGTGTTTGACTTTTTAAATAATAAAGTCACAGCGAGCTTAATGCTACATGTTGCTCGTAGCTGATAATATCACAGAGTAAGGATATCCTTACTCTGTGATAATATTGAATGTGATTTCAGGTTAATTGTACCAAAAACAGCATGACATTGCATATTGTGTAACATGTACTAAATCAAGGATGGCCAAGGATTATGATACAAGATATGATTGTTGCAAAACAATTTCATAAAGGCAACCGGGAAAAAACAGCTTGGAGCGATGATGGCTGAATGTTGTTTTAGTGGTGATATTAAACCCAAGCTGTTGCTGATAATCAGTTCAATTGTGATTGTAAACAATGAGACAGAGATTGATAGCTATTGCGAGAGCAGTTGGATTCCACAAACAGACCAAAATCTTACAGCCCCCATTTTGTTTCTACACAAACATTACAAAGGAAGAAGAAGTTATCTTTGGGTTGATTAATAGTATGTACAGTGGTGAATGTGGCCCTCTATCTGCAGGTAAAATATACTATGCATCAAAGCCTTTTCTTTTCTCTGTATAGCTCTGCTTTTATCATATTAATTACATGTTCTATCCAAAAGAGATATCCTTACCTGCCTGCATAGAGTCTGATGTGCTTGCTCCAAGAAATGAATCACGGCACTGATCTTGTTTCCTGGTCTGTCTCATTATTTATAGTAACTGATTGAGATTATAATTTGGCTGCTGCCGTGTCTATTTGTTCAACCACAAAAAGATATCAGATATATTCCCCCAGCAGATCATAATACCGAGACCAAATAAGTTTTCAAAGTGTTTTACTCATTTGTGACTCATAGGAGGGTCACAAATCAAGTTTTCTAACCACAAAAGAAATCACTAAAAGCACTTTTTGCACTCTTTCTTTAATTCTTTACACATTAACTCATCCCAGAATGTCTTGTGATCAATGCGATTTACAGCATTTGCCAGCGATGATAAATCAAATTGGCGTAAAATTGGAAGTTAAAAAACCATCAAGAGTTTAGAGAGATAAAACAAAACAAAAGGCTGCTGTAGGTTTTGTGTGATCATGTTTTCTTAATCAACAGAAGCCCATATAAAGAAGGTACATAATGTCTTGTGCAGCCAGGGTACTGGCAAAGATTATAAATACTATCATTGGCACTGGTATGAGACCCTTGATATCCTTAGACTGCAGGACAAGTTTGATTATTACTAATAGATCAAATCCTTGATGTCAGTTAGAATGTGATAAATTCTTCAAAACTAAATGCCTGAGAATGTTCGCTTCGGGCAAAGACACTGTCATAACGCTAGAACAACTCCCATCTGGTAGATACAGAGTGCCAGCCTACCGTGTAAACTGCCGTAAATACTGTTTTCGCTCATTATGTGTAAAACTGCTCAATCGAATAGCTTGATTCATTTATTATAAATCTAGTCAATGTTTTATTATAATTTTTAAAACTTTATTTTTATTCACAGAGCACAAGAGAAACATTGATTTTATCATGAGTATTGATACAAATATATACATACATACATACAGTAGTGAGTGATAATGTGAGTTGGGTAGGTGGGCATTTTTTGGTTTGCATTTTTCTAAGTGAGATCTGCGTGTGTAAGGAGAAGCCAGGATAAATCAGATCCCTCGAGCTAGAGGTGGAATTAGATGCGCTATCTTATCAAGCTACCTTACATCGCCATCATCAAGCTCTGTTGAATCAAAAAAAATCTTGTTTAATATTTTGTGTTCCTTCCTTGGTGAGAGGACCCTTTAGCTTCTTGATTCGAAGATTGTTATGGATTTTGTGTATCATTATTATGCTATAAGAAGCATATTCTCTTTACTCACATCTACCTGCTGCTGCTGCTGCTGACCTTTGGGTTATCAACAACCAATATTCTTTATGATATGGCAATTAACAAACATAATACTATATTAAATATAATTGACATTATTATAATGCTCATATCATTTTCTATTATTATAGACATGAGACATAGATGGAGTGACATCATTTCAATATTGTATTGTATTAAGTGGAATTTTACTCAACATTGGGGAAGTTCCCCTACAAACAGCAAAGATGAGTCATCGCACATATAGACAAGACAAAAAGTGTGACTAATGGAAAGAATTATAATTATCACATGAAAGCTGGCTGAACGAGTTAAATTAGTTTGAGAAAACAAATAATTCATTGACAGTTAAGATCCTGGTGTTGATTTTGTCATGTAAAAAGTTCCACAAAAGCCTATCATATTAGAGATTATCAGCAAATTGAGTGTGAGAAAAAATAACCGAGGGAAAAACAGTTCTGTACCGATAGTATCGTTTAGTACAGACCTAACAATATTCACAAGACCTATTCCTATTTATTTGAACTAAATAAAAAGATGAAAAATCTATTTATATGTTATTATTATGCTCAGGTAGAGTAGGGTAATGTCTTTTCCGCTGTGAAAAAGAAATACCTATCTCTACACATACACATATTTCGCAAATTAATTTCATAGCAGTCATCAGCGAGAGTAAAATAGACTTTTTTTGTTTTACTAAACATTTAAAAAAATTGAAATTCATCAACTTCCAATAATAACACGTCCAAATTTTAATGAAGTTTTAGTACATTTCAAATGACCCTTGTATCTGACAATACTTTTTATGTATCAAATGGATTCATAACCATTTCTGGAAGCATTCCTGGATATATTTCTCTTCCTGAAGATATACGAGTTTGGTTTGTTCTCCACAAACTTCTTCAGTCTGTCCCATACTGGTGCCATAGTCTTCTTGCTTTGGCGTTTAGACTCAGGCTATAAAGAGTCAAAAATTAACACGTGTTGTTGCCCTCTTTTCATGCATGGAAGGAAAAGTCTGTGTAAGCATACTGACTCTCGTGATCTGACTGGGCATGTAGATCACTGATAAACTAGGCTATCATTACCACAAAGCAGGTGTCGTGGGGCTAAGTATGTATCATGCGTGACTTGAATTTGCGCATGTGCAAGAACAATGAGTTTAGTCTGGGTTTTAATTGCAATTTTGGTCTGGGGAGATAGGACACCCCCTGCATAAATTGCCAGTCAAATTTAGCTAATAGTGACAATAGAAGATAACTCTTTCTAACAATTCCGCACGCATTTGAGAGTGTGCCACCAGAGCAGGTAGCCAATCAGATGGCTTCGGAATTCCCAGACTCAATTTTGCAGAGATCAGCTCATGCCCAGAGCTGAGCATGCGCAGAATGTTTAATATTTTGTATGATGAAGCCAAAGAATATTAGTCACTAGTCTAAGTGCTCAGGTGGCACCAATGCAAGTTAGTGGCTTTACATTATCACCCACCCATTTCCAAAATGGGTGAATGGGTGATTGATAATGTAATGCAACTAACTTGCATTGAGCACCTAGACTAATAACTCGCATGAATCAAACTGGTGTCATGTGAACCAGTATGACAGCTTCAATATAGATACCACAGTTGTATAATCATTTGTTAGGCACAAAAGAGAACAAATAAGTTTCAGGAATCAAACATCAAGCTGCCTGAAGCCGACCTACCAAATCTATGACAGTCTCTGTAAGAAGCCCAGCTATAGACGGGCTCTGCATCAGGTCTTCATTCAAATCCTCCAGAACTAAAACCACTATCTTCTCTGGCTTATAAACTTTAGTTCCAAACAGCTCCTCACCTAGTAAGTCATAAAATAATATCAGCTATGATTTGAGGAAAATAAATGGCATTTATTTTTTTCCACACCAGATTGACGTTGAGAATTGTCTGTTGTTGAAGAACAATGCGTTTACTTTACTTAGAGTAAGATTGGCCTGTATTGGGAGTTGCCTCCTTGTGTCAGCTTATCAGTAGAACGAGATTGGGAGCGACTTGAAATACATACAAATTGGACCAAACTTGATGTAGCATTTGCAAAGGTAATCTTTTCGTCAACAAAAACATATCAAATAGTTTCAGCCCCTTGATACAGGTGTAAATATCATTTCATAGATCTCTTATCATCCATACCTGGGTTTAGTATTACTACGGGATTCAGTTAGTTTTCTTTATATAATACCTGTGTCATGGGTGTTATCTTTCTATCAATTCATTTTAGAGGAGGTGTCAGCAAGCATATGAAAATTTGTAAGCCTCAAAGCTACCACATTGATAATCAGTGTAACCTAAAACAAGTTTGGTCCATTTGCCTGCATCCGGAGTTGCTCCCGAATCGATCCACTGGTCACGCCGCAGTGGAAGGGAAAATGGAAGTGGAATCCAGGCAATTGGATTAAACTTGATCCACTCGTAACCTATCATACTTGATACTTGAAAAAAATGCAGCTCACCTGCGAATGCAGCCTCAGACATGCACTCAGAACTGTTGAGATAAGAGTTTGAGATGACAATGATGATCTTTCTGCTCTGTCTCATGACCTCACAAAGTGATTCAAACCGATATGTGCCTGGTATAGCATCCCTTAGGCTGTGGTATAGTCTATTACTCTGTAAAGATGAAATTGAAGGAGGAAGTGACAAAATGGTTCGGTGCAATGGCATCCGATGCAGGCCGCAGTATTGCAGAGGTTGTAATAGTTGGAACAAACTTAACTGATCATTCACTAGAAAAAATGTCCTAATCTTTTTTATGAGGAATTTTCCATATTGATTTGATTGGGCATTTAAATAGAGCAAAAAATAAGGCAGTCCGAAAATGCATTATAAAAAAACAAGGATTTGAAGAATTGGGATATCAACTTGATACAGCCTTACCCTCTCATTTTCATCAGCTTCAGACATACTGTCTAGAGCAGGGAAGACTCCACCCTCTAGATGCAGTAATAGGGTTTTCACAAATTTCATATCCGCCTCGCTATCATTATCGGATAAGATCATCGCGTCATACTTGCATTCGTCAGAGTGTTTGATGTCCATGGCGCGGTCTTTCACAGCTTGCATGACTATTACCATGTGAGAGATGTACCAGCGGTATCGATAGCAGGGAACAGCAATCATAATGGTCACTATGATGAGGCAGAGGACGACAGCCGACCAAATCAATGGTACCTTAATTGTGCATTCAAACAGATCTTCCTGATAGTTGTAGACTTTCTTTTGCGCCATATTTTCGGGAGTTGTGCACTCTAGCCCCACTGATTCATGAACCAACTTTGTTCTATTCAGCCAATCACTGAAGAACTTGTGTCCACATGAGCAATCAAATGGATTGTTAGCTATTTTAACAGTTTGGAGCGTTCCATTATCTTGTCGATCATCCATAAATTTAACAAAGGAACTATCGAAATGGGTGATGAGGTTGGTTGAGATGCAAAGTTTTCTTAGATTTTTAGGCCCCTCCAGTAAAGTTACATTGAAAACACTAAATTTATTAGCCTGCAGTAGAAGTGTAGCCAGGTTGTAGTTGTGTATGAAAGCTTGATCGTCAATGTGTTTGAGGTTGTTAGCACTGAGAATGAGAGTATTAAGGTTTGGCATATGGTCAAACGTATGATTTCTAATGAATGTGAGGTTGTTCGTGTCCAGATCAAGATATTCAAGGTTCCTTAGTAGCGAAATCGCTTTGAAATTACTATCGGCATTTTTCCATAGCAAATTGTGATCCAAACTCAAATATCTCAATGAGATGCAGAGATCTGAAAGATTGGAAATGTGATTGTTGTAGGCACTTAACGATTGTAGTTTGGGCATGATGTTGCAGATGTTGTTCATATGATCCCCAGAAAGCTCTCTTATACTGTTTCGCTCCAATTGGAGCCTCCGTATTTCAAAAATTGGTGTGATTTTATCCTTCTGGTGAAAGTTTGGCAAATGTTGCAGCATGTTGTTCGATAAATCAAGGAACTCTAGATTTGGAAATGTCTTAGCAATAAAAAAAGCATAATAGTGAAGTGCAACTATCCCACAATGTGAGATGTCTAACCGTTTAACAGTCGATGTAAGATTCTGTTTGTCGGGTCCAAATGGCCAAAACTCTCGGCTTCCAAGCTGGTTCATATTCAGTCTTAGATCTAATAGATTCAGTCCCTTGAAAGCACCGGTTGCGATGTTATTGAAGCTACACCAACCGAGGTCTAGTGTTTCCAAAGCTGGAAAGTTTTGGAAAAGAGTTTCGCTGATTGCTTCACCGAAAACTTTGTCGCTGTATCTGAACTCGATAGATTTAAGGTTTGGAAGCTTCTTCAGGCCTGACAAGGTGTCTTCATCGATAGTACACGATTGGTTCATTGCAAAGCTTGTTTTCCAATCATGAGCCTTTAAACTTACAAGTGTACGAGGCAAATTATCAAACAGTTGTTTCGCTTCCCGTGGACACTCTTTGAAGGGACTAACGTCACTCATGGATAAGTTTTGAAGTTTAGTAAGACGATTGAGAACGGTCGGTCCAGCTGCAAAGAAACCTGTGTGAGAGAGGCGGATGTCAGTGATGTGGGCGACAGGTTCAAAATAGTCAGCAGTTATTGAATAACAAGGTGTACTCTGTCCAAGCCTATCCAGTACGAGTTTTTGCAGTGAGATCAAGCTTTTGAATTCTTTGCCAATGCTTGTCATGTCTTTGGTACATACCATCATTGCCATGTTGTTAGACAAGCCTAGGACTTGCAGTTTGGTCAAACTATGGAAAATGTTTGTCGGTATTGTTGTTAAGTCAGTATCAGTGAAGTTCAGATGTTGCAGCGCTGAGGTGTTACCAAATACGTTGTTGTCGATTCTCGATAATGTGCTGCTATAGATTGTCAAACTGGTCAGGTTGGGAAAGCCATCGAAAGTTAAGTTGTTTATTGTTTGGAAGTCTCCGGACAGAAACAGCGTTGTCAGATTTGAGAATCGGCGAAACGAACCATTGTTCAAGTCAATGTTGGGACCTTCGTAATAAATGATCAGGTTTTGAATAGTTGACTCGAGATCGTCCGGTATGGCATTATAAGGGTCAGAAGTGGCACATTCAGCAAAGTATGGTCCACAGCGAACACAATCCTTTACTCTACAGAGCTCAGCAGCTGCATGATGAGACTGAAGTAGTATTATAAGCAGAAGACAAAAACTGCTCAGCCCGCAATTAGCTCTCATCTTAGCAACGTAAATTCTAAAAAAAACCAACAGACACCATTTTATTATCAGTTTGAAAGCACATGGTAGAAAACAACAGTTTTCCACGCCCACTGAGGAATTGAAGTCCTACGAATAACACTAAGATACCCCCTTATTCCATGACACTGATGGAGGTATGATGTTTATCCTTTTCGGCATATCGAAGATTTGTGACAACAATATTTCCTATCCTAAATTTACAGGTGATTCTCTCCACAACATAAGATCCATAGCTGCAAGATCCAGAATTAATACAGCCGAGGGGAAAGTAATACCCTTCTAGTGGGATTTTTACCAACAACTCATGCAGCAATAAGAAACTGGCAGTAAATAGCAAATAGATTTTGCACACTATCTGCTATCCACCATCGAGAGTGGTAGCAGTGCAAATCACAATTGTTATTGTTTGTAAGACATGAGGCACTTGATATAATCGCATGACAATAGACAGTTTTCTGAGCTCTGATTTAGGCCTCTATTCGGAGTTGTCCTCTCTCCAGTTTGGTACTTTTAACCCATGCCACATAGGAAAAACGTGCTGAAAAGAGGGTTATCTTGAAATCCGCTTATAGTAGGATAAAAAGGATTTTTTATTCAGAATCTGCACCATTGAAAACTGATAGGGACATAGTTTGGGAAATATTTTTGGTATTCGGTTAGTCAATTATATCAATTTCTGCCAGTTTTGCAGACCATTTGGCAGAATTTTTCTTGAATTTCGTCACTAAAATTAAGATTTATCAACATTCAAGCCTCCAATGATTTGGAAACCCTGTCTCACTTTGGAAACCTTGTCCAACAGGGTTTTCAATGGTACGGATTCTGAATCAAAAATCAATTTTATCCTAACATAAGCGGTTTTCAAGAAAACCCTCTTTCAGCACGTTTTTCCTATGCGGCGTGGGTTAAAAGTACCAAACTGGAGAGAGGACAACTCCAAATTGAGGCATAAATCAGAGCTCAGAAAACTGTCTATCAAACTGACCTTCATTAGCAATAGGAGTGTTTCAGCTTCAAAATCCTTCATGAGCGTATACTTCTAATCTTCCCAAGTCTAAAGATCTAGAGGTATTTCATTCCAGCAAGGCTACTGCACGCCTAATGGGCCTTTAAATCTCGTCACAGAGAATTTTATAATGTTGGACTTCCTGACAAGGGGAATTTTTTACTGACATCGTCTTAATAACCGAAACTTCTCAAAGACGCTTTGTTAAGGCGATGAGTCAACTTAGCAACTGAATAACGTTATCAGACATGCAAACAAATACTGGCAAACAAGTTTGTATTCATTGCGGTTACACAATAAAGGTCCAAAAGTTTACTTCCTTGTCTGGCATCATCATCATCACAAGTTAACAGCAAGTTTCGCAATAATAAAGTTAGTTGGATGTCAATCTTCCTGGTAGCAGGTGCTTGCAGAATCATTATAGAATGAAAGCCATGATCTAGATTCATTCCAGATTCGAGCTGTCATATAGACATTATCCCGATGTGGTCATAAGAATAGCTCTTTCCTTTAAGTTTTCTTTAATCCATATACTGGTCCTCATATTGGTTAAAAGGCATAGTATTGACTCAATGATGAAAGTCAGTAGCAGCTTGTGGCAGCACCAGCCTCAGAACAAGCAGCAGCAGGAAAAGGTGTGTGGGGAGTGTAGGAGTTGGGCCCAGTATAAACAGGGTATAAATTAGTTAAGGGGATATATTAGAGTTGTCTGCTTATCTCCAGACATGAGATCGTAGATGCTAGACTAGCCTGTCTTGACAAGCTTGTCAAGACAGGCCAGACCAGACTTGCTTACAAGTCTGCCATAAACCAAGGTCAAAAGCCATGAGGTATAAAATGTATATGGTCTAGGGCTCTAGGCGGTCATACAAAGAGGCCCGGCAAAGTACATGTGATAGGAGCTTGTTCTAAGCTATGTAAATATGACTATTGTTTTTAACTCACTGAGATTATTTTCTGGCATTTATCTCATCAGGGAGGGGTGGACACCACAATAATAGGGAAAGAGTGTGATAGTTGGGCCAAACAATCATAATGTATTCCATCGTAAATCGTAATCAATCATAAAAAAGTATCTTAGAATAACAAAATGATGGTTTATCAATCAATAAATTTATTATGAATAATGAAAGTTGAACAAAAAAGCTTTACATTGCATTAAAAACTGCTTCCATTTTAGTATGTATATTCGGCCGGCCGCGGTACAGAAATATGGTGGTAGAGTGATGAGTGTGTAGGGATATTTTGCGCTCAGCTCCTGCATGCAGAGCTACTGTACTGTAGCCACTGATATATATTATATGGATGAGGGGAACATATATGACCCTGAACAAGCATATGGCTATTAATGTATGATTGGTGGACCGCATTTCTCAATTTCAATTGGTCCACAAGTTCAAGTTTACTGGGACATCAATGAATGCATA
The DNA here is from genome assembly GCA_914767715.1 of Membranipora membranacea. Lineage (NCBI taxonomy): Eukaryota > Metazoa > Bryozoa > Gymnolaemata > Cheilostomatida > Membraniporidae > Membranipora > Membranipora membranacea. The sequence continues at coordinate 17,984,029 of OU612068.1, forward strand.
ACGTAAAAGCTGTAGGATTTTTAGCTTTATTCAGATCCTGACAAAAGTTTTATACTGATGGCACATATCCATGAATGCTATGCCATGCTATGTATTCTACCATGGTCCACAAATGCATATCAATGACTGTAGCCCATACCCTAGCCCTAGTCATATCATACGCAGGTGAAAAAAACTGGGAAGACACCAAAAACATTGTACAACACATGTGATTTGTGATGTGGAAGACAAAGTAATGCAACAATATTTTTAAACTTGATGAACCTCCAGCTCTTATGTTTTGGTTTGGAATCTAAAGTGTCATACGATGACAATCACTACTTTGATACAGACAAACTAGAAATAGATCGACCCTCCTCGAAATTAACATTTTATCAAATTCACTTGATTGTTTTATCATTTATTTTTGTTTGTGTTTGGTCTCATATATCCAAGTGACTTGTTCGGCTAATATATAGCTGTAGTTACATTATTTTCGCATATGACCAGACTTCGATGAGTAGTATTGTAATTTGGGTGTTGGTTAACAACCAAAACATACGCCTCCATAACCCGGACCAATCAATCTTGTACATTATGGCGGAATCTGCCCCTCCCATAGACTTAATAATAAAGGTTTATTATTAAGTCTATGGCCCCTCCTTTTGTTTTATTGTTCTAATAATAGCTCTGAAATCTCGCAACCATAATAGATTCTCTTTCAAGAGCTGGTGAGAAACACAGGAATTCCATTCATGATTGTCTTCCGAATTTGAATTTTATTAGCATAACTGGTATTGTTCATTCAGATATAGATTTCTTCGTTTTTTTCCTAATGGAAATTGTTTATGACTAATGGATTAATTTTGACAAATGGATTAATTTCGACTAATGGATTAATTGTGAGAAACAATACCTGGGTTATTTGTAATTAGGTAACACAAAGATAATCAATTTGTTTTATTTCGAAGCTCACTTGGCGCTGGCAGGAGTGATTAGGAAATGGGATGGGCAAGACTTGACTTGTTAATTGACAGGTTAGGGTTGAACTGGTAAATTTTACAACCCTTGAGACTTTCAACACCCTTAATGAAAATATGCTACCTTAATTATGCAAAGTTGGTAACTCTATTGAGTCAAAAATGAGAAAACAAAACAAGTGCCTCTCATCAGTTTCATCTCATTATCCAATTTGACACCAGAGAATCCACATTTACCATGGAGCGTATCTTTGCTTTGTTAGTGGTAGCTTGTTTATTTGGACATGGCGTTGCCCAGTTTGGTGCAGGACCAGGACCAGCAGTTCCACCCCTAGTTGTACCAGGACCAACCACCACAACTGCACGTAAGCGAGCCCATATTCAGTGACATTTTAGAAAACTATTTTCATTAAAATTGAAGAGTTGCTATTTTGCTAAATACTTACTCTGCCGACCATCATAATTTTGCGTATGTCTCAGTGACCGCTATATAGGTAATTTCAAAACTAAGAAAATTGCTTGGATTCAACCATTCTTGGCCAGGTTGCAAAATTTAAATCATCGACTATTATTGTTCCATATGATAGCTACCAGAGATATGTTGTGAGGTCATATGGCTTAAGTTGAGAAAATTTATTATAATCAAATAGCCTAATGCCTATCTCTAATTATTGCTATCTCTTTTTATAGCAGTGCCAACTACGTTCTGTGAAGCATGGGGAAGCACATACAGAATAGTGCCAAAAACCGGCTGTGTTCACTACACAGTTGTGGGATGGTCTGCAACACCTGAAACGATGAGCTGTACGGGCGGTCTGATTTTCGATACTGTCGAGTGTGGGTGCAATTGGCCAAAAGATGTAATATGCCCAACATTAGATGATACCTGTTTCTCTCGTGGAAGTATTTATACGGCACTAAGGGCAAGTTTAACACCATGCAGCCACTACTTGGTTGATGGAAAGAGAATGCCATGTGCAGCAGATACCCTTTTTGACGTGAACCTCTGTCGATGCAATCACATCAGTGACGTAGTATGTATAAAACCAGCAGCAATAGCTTCAGCAGCACCCATCAACCCAGAGCCAACAACACAGCCACCAGCTCCTGCACCAGCACCAGTACTCACAACAACAGCAATGCCCGTGCCTATAACAACAACATCACTTTCACAGGCTGTCAGCACATTGGTGTCTGCGCCATCTGTTCTATCAACTATCTTACTACCAGTTTCCACTACAATGCCAGCAGTTTCTACAACAATGCCAGCCGTCTCCACAACAATGCCAGCAGTTTCAACAACGATGCCAGCAGTTTCAACAACGATGCAAGTAGTTTCCACAGCAATGCCAGCATTTTCCACAACGATGCCAGCATTTTCCACAACAATGCCAACAGTTTCCACAACAATGCCGGCAGTTTTCAATACAAGGCCAGCATTTTCCACCATAATGCCAGCAGTTTCCACAACAATGCCAGCAGTTTCAACAACGATGCCAGCAGTTTCCACCACAATGCCAGTAGTTTCCACCACAATGCCAGCAGTTTCCACCACAATGCCAGCATTTTCCACAACAATGCCAGCAGTTTCCACAACAATGCCAGCAGTTTTCAATACAAGGCCAGCATTTTCCACCACAATGCCAGCAGTTTCCACAACAATGCCAGCAGTTTCAACAACAATGCCAGCCGTCTCCACAACAATGCCAGCAGTTTCCACCACAATGCCAGCAGTTTCCACAACAATGCCAGCAGTTTCAACAACAATGCCAGCTGTCTCAACAACAATGCCAGCAGTTTCCACCACAATGCCAGCAGTTTCCACAACAATGCCAGCAGTTTCAACAACAATGCCAGCCGTCTCAACAACAATGCCAGCAGTTACCACCACAATGCCAGCAGTTTCCACAACAATGCCAGCAGTTTCAACAACAATGCCAGCAGTTTCCACCACAATGCCAGCAGGTTCCACAACAATGCCAGCAGTTTCCACCACAATGCCAGCAGTTTCAACAACATTACCACAATCTTTAGTACCTCTAGCTTCCACCACAATGCCACCAGTAGTAACAACAGCAATGCCTGCAATTTCCTCTACAACATTCCCTACAACTACCACAGTGCCACTTACTTTCCCGTCAATCCAATAGTGCCTTGAAAATCTAAATGATCAACACATCAAATTACATGTATGTATCCTACCTATTACATCTCTGCAAGGCCCAGAATTGAGGCAGAAATGACAATTCATACGGTCCATACTGAATTAAATATACCATATATAATGTATATACAACCATCTAGCATTTGATTTCAATGTGAAAGACTCTGTAGCATGGCCAACACAGGCCATGCTACTGTGTTTGAGTATAGAATTTGATCTTAATTTAAATGTGTTTGGCTACATTGACTTTTCTGACTACATAGCAATCAAAAATATTTGAAAGCTTTTTCTTGCTATCATAATATTATTCATTATTCTCTTTACAATAAATTGGGTAAAAAACTACAAACAGTATTTAAAATTGACATGAAGAAACAGCTAACAAACCCCTATGTCGGCAAAATTAGAAATTTATCACTTTTTTTTTATAGTTCACCAGTACTTATTAATCTGTTCCATTTCGGTAATATATTCTCAGTTAGGTGATAGAAAAATTTACCAATTACACATAATTTATGTTGCCTAGGTCGGTCGCAATTTTAATTATCAAAACACTCAACAGAAGTCAAAAATGTATGCGGTAGACTAATTTCCAAAAACAATGGGGCTAACAATTACCATGAAGGTTTGACATGAATGTGGTAAATTAATTAACATCAGTATAATTTCCCCTGTTGCTGCAATTTGTCAAGCTGATCTGAGAGATAAGACACATGAGACTGGTTTCAATTAGGTCTGCATGAAACCTTGTTAATTTGAGTTTCACTATAACTGCTATGGTATTATCCTACTTCTCTTCTCTAGAGGGCATCAGACAAACAGCAATGCGCTGGACCAATAATAGCAGTATAAATATTTTTTTTCCTTTATAAATTTTGTTTATGAATGTAGGGAGGTAAAATAATAAGTTATCAGGAAATAAAATACCTCGGCGGACCCCGTGGTGACGCATTGCAAACAATCTGTATATGGCAAGCCCAAAGAAGACGCAATGTTTACAGTACATGAAAACATATGACAGAGATCCTGTTACCCAAGTCAAATAATAGGTGCCACTTTCTGTATGCTAATTTGATGTGCGTATGTACGTATGTAAACTAGCGATTCTCTGACATAACACAAATGTGTAATACATAACAGTTCATCAGATAGCCCGATTCTACCCCATGGTGGCTTATCTTATGGGTGTGGAATCCATATGGCATTTCCCATGGCTGCGACATCCCTTAAATTTGATGAAATATTTCATGAATTAAATCAGTTAACTAGCTGAAAATACAGACAACATGTTTGCCATATTTGGGATAATTGCAGTCAGCGCTGTGCTTGGTCATGGCATGGCACAGACAACCTTCTCGCCAACTACTGGTGATCTACCAGAAGTGACAACCTTCCCGACAACTCCTGAAGAAGTGACAACTCCAGAGGAGACTACCACAACAAGTCAGTAATATGCTAACAACCATTTATCCTGCCGTCATAATTTAATGCATATTGAAATACACATCCATACTCTTCTTGCTCATATCATAATTTAATCTGAATCAAAATCCTCATTCATATTGAAAATAAACTGATTGGGGAATCATAAAGCCTGAGAACCTGTGTACCATAATTGATGAGTGACTAGTCTAAGTGCTCAGTCGGCTCTGATGCGAGTTAGAGGCATTACATTATCAAAATCAAAATGAGTGGTTGATAATTTAATGCCACTAACTCGCGCTAACTCGCCTCGCCGGGGAGCCGTCGGCGAGGGGCAAAAGTCTGGGGGGGTCAGACTATAACTTAGACTAACAAGTGGCTTTTTATGTGTAGAAGCTCCAATCATTAATGAGTGCAGTGCTCGAGGAAATACATTCAGAGTTGTGCCTGATACTAACTGTAAGATCTACACCATCGAGGCAATAGGAACTCCAGCTACACAGGCGTTATGCCCTCCAAAGCTCAGCTTCGACATAGAAAAGTGTACCTGCAACTATGAGAACGATGTGAAATGCGGGTTGTAAGTAAAATATTAGTTTTTAACAGATCAGAATCTTTAGAGACTGAGACGGAATGACATTCAACTTATTAGTGGCTTCATTTATTATTCATCCCTCTGCGTGGCTCAATATTCAACAACAGCAAATTGGTAGATGTTTGAAACTTAGCCTTAGCTTTTTTGGTTTGAGTTGAGGAGTACCCGCTAACAAGGCTTTTTGAAACTATCTCAACAAGAGTTGGTGATTAGCTGCACCATGTATCACATGAAAAAAAAATTAACATGTAATAATGTTAATAATTTAAATGACAGTTCTAATTTAAATGAGCTTTGTCTTTTCTTGGACAATAAAAATAATAGGATGGTCTTGATATTTCTTATGTGTATCGCAAGCATTGACCTTTTTCTTGACTCTACAAACCTGATAAGAGCATTCTCTAGGCCTCACTTTGAAGAGCCTCACTCTTATCTGTGCTTGTGCCACATGTCTTTCCCCATGCCCACCATCCCATCTCAATCAGCAGTGTCTTATTGCTAAAATCATTTCTTAGCATTTCTCTGACAAATACAGGCAGCATGTTTACAGTTCTCCTTCTTATTACCAGCGGTGCTCTGCTGAGCCAGGCCACCACACCACAAGTTACTACCCCTGCTCCTGTACCAACTACTCCTGCTCCAGTAGAGGGCACAACTCCTGGTAAGTACATCTGTACCACAGGTTGCTCTGCCATGCAAATACTGCCGAAACTAATATCCTATCGACTTTCTGAGTGGGTGAGACTTAGCCTTGGTCACATGGCTACTTAAACAAAAAAAGGAGCCGCGTGACAAGGCTAGGTGCGACCTGCCAGAGGTCTCGTTCCCAAATTGCACACTCATCAGTTGAACTATACACATTCGGAGTAAACGATTCGAGAATGAATTTGTCTAAGCAATGTGATTATATTAGAATCAGTAAGTGACGGCGAGGCAGTTATTAATTTCCGAGACTGTTAGAAAAGTGTGTGAAAGTTTGAAAAAATGTAATCTTGATATTCCACCATCATTCATCCATAATTATAATAACAACTTATAACAACTTATTATTTATGTTCTGAAGATCTGATCAACTACGAGTGCAAAGCCAACGGAAACACATTCAGAGTGCTCCCAGAATCCAGATGCAAGAAGTACACCATCTCTGCTCTAGGAGGCCCTGCCCAGGAGCTGGTCTGCCCACCAAAGACCCGCTTTGATACCAACAAATGCACCTGCAACTGGGAGAAAGACATGAAATGCCCCGGCTACGATGACTGCTACTCATTCGGTAACCTGTTCGTCGTCCTGCCATCAACCGACTGCAGAAACTACACAATCGAGTCATACAACACAAAGCCACAGGAGCTTGCCTGCCCACCAACCACTAAATTTGATACCATTGAGTGTACTTGCAACTACGAAGATAAAGTGTACTGCAATAATCCATTCAAAGGAATCATCGGTTAAACACTAGTTTTTCTACTGATTGAATAGTCAATTTTGTGAAAAAAAGCAATAAAGTTTGTGGTATAACAAACAGCATTTTATATTTATTTCTTCCATGTTAGCCATATTTACACTCCTCATATATAATACGAATATGGGGACATATAGACTGATACCAAAAATTACCAGATAATAAACAGTTTTAAAAGAAATTTCAGAAAGACCCATGATACAATTAATGTACAATTTATGTAAATATGTGCCTTGTGTAATTGGTGAGCTCCTAGTCAACAAACCTTGCTCCGAATGTAACCAATGCTGTTCTGGCAGCACAGTAGGTTCAATCATGTCCAAAGAAGCCAGTATCAGGGTTATATGTGAAGGGAAGTTGTCTTTCCCTGCCCCTGCAAAAGGATGAACATTTATTTATAAGCAACAAAACACAAATACAACTCAATCTGAGAGTAAAGCAGGCGAGAAATTCACTGCGTATAATGATGTTGCACCCATACATATGGCTGTTAGTACTATACATATGGCTCTTATTATGATAGCCATGTCACTATGTACTATTTTTAGCAATAGAAATGAAGTGGATATCAATCAATCAAAAAGTACTATACAATAATTAAAATTAAGTAATTTGATATTTAAAAGGAAACTATGAAATTAAAAGTGTAGGGCCCGCTAACCTGCGTGTATTAGGTACAAATTTGACGTTCACGTTACAGCTGGCGTACTGTGGAGAGGCCATAGACAGGACAGCTATATACACATCTATACACCAGGCCAGCCTAACAAGCTGTAGATTGAGTAAATTCTGATCTGTATGTGTGTCAGACAGTTGTAGGTTCACTTCTGACTCGATAGCCTAAAGACAGATGAGATAAGAATTTATTGAAACTCTCGCAGAAACCATGGGGTTTATTTTGGAGCAGTTTTAAATGAATAATGGGAAAAATAACATAGCATCTTTTACAAAAAAGCTATTGGCATTGTAAAATTGTAGCATTGTAAAGGAACAATTCAACAAAAGTGTTTCATCACCAGACTAAGTCATACAGTGAACTAATATTTCTTTTGGGTATGCGTGTGTGAGTTGAGGATAGGGACAATGTTGATGATATGAATATCAATGATATAAGTCGCATCTCCAAGCAATAATTTATTCATCGTACAATGAACTATGTTTGCAATACTCAAATAAGACAGGTTTGCAGCCAAATTACTTTCTGAAAAATTTGTCCCATTATTTCTTATACTGACCAGCTACGAGGCGGAGGGGGGTAAAATAAAGATAGTATGTAACAGAAATATCTCAATAAAAGTCTATTACTTTGTAGTTTAAAATCTTTGATTGTCTTCTCATTGAACTATTATTGGTAAAAGTGGGCAACTCCAAATTATACATGTAATAATCTAAATAGCATCTACAAAATATGTTAATCGATTACTCAACAGAAAGATCAACACAATCGACAACCTGAGTATATGTCATCCACACCCCCATTTATGATCTCGGCATTTTTAGTTAGAATGTATTGTTGTTGCCGGAAACTTGTTAAAACCAACAACACTAGTAAACATACGTGACATCTTGCCATGGTATCACCAGAAAATCCCAGCTTCAAATTTGATTCTTCCCCATATCCTTTCCCCGTGAATGACTCATTACTACTCATATGGCAATGACTTACCATAATCATGTCACTGTTGAGCCGAGTAAGTGTTAAACCCTGCTTGTGGTCCTCCAGCTGTACCAATATTACAGGCTTAGTAGAAGGGTAATCTCCGTGTATGCATACATGAGCTATCACTTTGACTGCAACAAAATAAAGTAGCAATAATATGACATGTTGTGAAAGAGCAGAAACTTTTACCTATGTAAAATAAGTACTTCTTTTAGTGAGTGAAAAGTGATTCAGAGGAGTCCACATATTCATGACAACATTCTCAGCTAATTTCTTAAGACTGAAGGGACCAGACGTATTTGAAAGTGACTCAATCAAGATTTCGGCATCATTCCAGAAGTCTCAGTCTAATTCACAGTACTACTGCTCTTGGTTCGTAAACAGCCTGCATCGGGATGAGAAGGTTTCATTAACGTAATATTGGTACTAAAAAGATTCCATTTTTCATAAACATAACATTGGAACGGAAAAATACAACAACTCACTACTGAAGCAAGACAGTTTAGCCATATATAAATATGGATACCACTTCCTAATGGCTGAGTGAGAAGTGTCACTAAAGAGACTTTACAATCATAACAACACCCTCTACTAAATTTTTATGATTAAAAGGGCCCAGACATACTTTGAAATAGGGTTTAAATTTAAATCCTCAAAAATATGCATCCGATTACTCACTACTAGAGCAAGACAGTTTAGCCATATATATGATACAGTCCGAGCTGACAGCGCCTGTCGTTGTGTAGTCAGCAGCGTGAGGCAGCAGAGTGAAATCATCATACGGGATCCTCGTCCAGGTGTGTAGGCGGGTAGTCGGCAGAGCTCGGGGTAATCTCTCACCAACTGGTACTGTCAAATTACAACGCTCTACAATAGATGGTGAAAACTGGATTATTATCAAAAGAATCCACGATAAAATAAAAGACCCTGTGTCACACAACATGTACTAGTGAATATCAGCCAAACTCATGGTTACTGTCATATTTGTGAATGGACATGACATGAGATGACATGAGATGAAATTACATGACATTAAATGAGTATATGATATGACAAACACTTCTATTCCAGTCAAATATACTACTAAGGTAAGTATGTAATGTAAGTTGTTCAAGATATAAAGCTGCTGTTGAATTGACAAGTGGACTAGTAGACTAAACATTACAAACCTAGTTCAGATATCTGATGTACCAGTTCAGCCCTATCAAGTACAAGTTTCTTGATCTTGTTAAGCAGAGCGCTGACACTAGATAACTTAAGAGGTGCTGCCTCTCCAGTCTCCAGCTTGTTATATCCTGATATGGTCTGAGCCCACTTGTAGGGCGTACCAATCTTACTTCTGTACTGAAGTAAATCTGACGGCCTGAAATGAGAGATAAGATAGCTATAGGAATTGAATGATGCCCATCTCGAAGCAGGACAACAAAGAGACATGATGCTTATTTTGAATTCGTCACGAGATCTTTATCATCAAGAGGTTTTAACTACAATATTTTGATTTTTGCCTAAAACAAAGTATCATCAATTAAGAAGATAGGACGGATATTTGAAAATGGTAATAAACAAACATAGCTTTCATACTTTTTCTGCATATAGACTAGACCATTCATACATCATTACATGACGTACTTTTCTTCATATTGGCTCAGCAGAGTACAACAAATATCAATACTTAGATTTGATAGGCCGATACTAGAAAGCAGACGTTTGCATATGCTTTGTTTACTGGGGTGCGTCTCTAAATTTGTGGTTGATACTGTATGTACTTACGTAAGTTTATCTAGCTGAGCTTGGCTGTGTGGTGAGGGAGTAATGTCCCCTTTATCTCCAGCATATAAACAGGAGAATATAGACTCAATGTGCATCAGATCACTGAATCAAAAAATAAATTTTCAAAATATGAGTAGACATCGAGACCCACAGCAGAAAGCGGTGCACATTCAATATTACAATGTTTACAGTCAACTTAAAAGCTAGAAGCCCTTGCATTAACTGACAGAGCATTCTGTTCAAATTTAAATATACCTTATGGTCAAAGCACACTTAAAGGTTGCAACCTCAGAGGTTTTCACAACGTCACCACTGTTAACATATATGCTGACAGCAGCCTCAGCTGATCCTCAGAGGGTTGATGTATATATAAAAACTCATTGAGGATCCGCTGAGGTTGCAACCTCTCAAGTGTGTTTAGACCATGAGAGGAGTAAAGTATTTTCAGGAGGAAAAGTTGCCCATTTTGCACAGGATTTCAATAGTGAAATTCATGGCTAGCTTACAAATACTTGACTTCATCGTTTATACTTCATTACACTTCATATTAGAAATTCTCATCTTAGATAGTTGAAATTTTGCTAGCTAAACATATGGAGTCATCCCCTATACAAGCTAAACTAAACTAATCAGCTAATATTTACTCCTCCAGGGGAGGCAACTTTGCGAACATAGAGGAATGAATTGAATCATCATCACCTACCCAGCTGCAATCGAAGAGCTCTGGCTCCCAAATATGTTTCCTTTAACTGTCACCATGTCCATAGTGGGCATGTAATAGAAGTTGAGCTGAACTTTGACCCCTGGGTTAGCCGATGACCTCTGACACAGAATCTCAACATTTACGTACAGAGGGTGGCGCTTTAATACTCTCGTCTCAGCGTCCTCATCATTCACACTATTCATCCTCCTCCTGTGCTTCTATTAGAAGAAACAGACTTGACATTACAATTTCATTAAAATCAAAATGGGGGAAATGGCAAGCTGGAGGGGATAGACTGTATATGTGTCGGTTACTGTATTACCGACATTGGCAATTGGCAATATCTCTACCAATGACGTAACGAAGAAAAAAGGTGAAGCAATCTAGTTCTACAGGCGTGCATATGTAGGCCTAGTAGTGTGAATGTGATATTATGCACAATTCAAGAATCACTGGAGATTCAAGTGAGCAATTATGAAAGGGAAATACCCAACAGTATACAGTAGGATCTCAATCAGACATGAAATTATCTCAAGAAAATCATTTATATCATTTAATTTCCTGTGCCGTGATACTAAAGTTATGACATGGAGAAATGCCTTACAGATTGCTTATGAGAAGCTTCTTCTTCTTTGTCATCTTCCTTCTCACTATCACTGTCCTCATCTACATGATAAAGTGAATGTACAGAGACTAAATATGAGACATATCAGTGCCTTTTGGCAAATACAAGCATGGTAAGTGTCAAGCCTATCTTGACAAGCTTTGTTGGTAGGTTCCCCCTACCAACAAATATTGTCAAGACATGCTAGTTATGTGTCTAGAATAAATACACCACTGCTAAAGATGTTAGACAAGATTGTGTAACACATAACAACCAGTCCAAACTAGAATTGGCAAATTCATGAGGTACGAGAAAAAAACCTACACCAATATAAAGGGACTTTGCGCTATCTCTAGCTAGAAAATAAGCACATAAAAAGGTCCCGTGATAATACGCACCTTTAGCAGCATTCTTGGCAGCAAACTGTTTGGCAGCATCCTCATCTCCTTCGATGACAGCTTTCAGGTACCCTGCAAAATATACGTAAGATGTGATTAATGGGGCAAGATAATAAAATTCACACAGCTGAACAATAAACATTTAATAATGTACTATAATATGCCAAGCAAACAGGACCAGCTGTCAGAGTATGTCAAGTAAAATTTGAATTGAAACTGGAACTTGTTCCAATACTATCAACATAACGTGTGACAGCATGGTTTTGAATCATTTCCCTTTAACCCCAGTGAAATTCATATTCTTATAATGAGCCTGTCTTGATGACTTTTGCTAGGTGGGTGGGAGGCAGAGTCCCCCTGTGTGCCAACCCTACAAAACTTGTCAACACCGGCTGAGTGGAACCGACATCTAGAACTCTCACCTTTCTTATCCTGAGTTTCTATAGAGTTGATATTTCGGTATAATACAAACAGAGGCTGAGGGAGATACCGGGCTAACTGATACTGTGCTCTCTGCTGCTCTAGTGGCATTCCAAGGTACTGCTGCACCGGTCTGGTAGCCTAAAACCAAAACCAACATACTATAAGAAAATAGTATTTACGGGATTTACTTTTTTACGCTGAGGTCAAGCAAGTAGATATTGGCCTAAATATCACAGTTATTCACGTTATTAGATTTATATGGAATTTAAGAATAAAATAGATTTATTATATATTATTTCTATTTAAATAAAAATCAAATATAAATCAACTTTATCCAAAATACATTTTAATAGAGTATACATATACATCTAAACCATATTCATACCTCAAGAATTTTCTGTAATTTAGGGTTGAGGGATTCAAGGTCTGATTCTTTCTTCTGAATTTCTGATTGAGATTTCTCGATCTTCTTTTTTGCCTCCGACAGCTGCTCAGCAAGACTGCGTAGAAAATTGTGTAACATTTGACATGGAAAAAAAGAAATCAGAGCATGATTCCGTTTGAATTATTGAGCTCTGTTGATGGGTTCTAAACGTGCAACAATTCAAATAACTTGAGTGTACGCGAATATAATTATTGTTTTAGAGATGGTAAACTCTAACGCATTCCACTCATTCGATGCAGCAATATGGAACGATAAAAATGAAAATAGAGTAACATGCACAGATGTGCTATTTTGTTCTGCTTTACTCGAATAGAAAGTGGGGCAAGAAAAAAACTTACATTTTCCTTTCTTCCATCTCCCACTGTAATCTGGCCTTTCTCTGCTCATGAGGATCATCTTTTGTCAACTCCTAAAGTAAAGAAATGGAACAGTAAGCTTCAAAATCTCTCAATTGTATGATCACATAAATCTAATGGTATGTTGTACCCTTTTCATAGATCATGGCAGGACAACTTTTCTCCACACGGATTGTAATTCACATTCATGATTTGAGACAATAAATATAATTGATTTGTGTTTTCCAGTCGAATACATCCTATCATTGCACACCCAGTTAGAAAGTGCAGTGGTTCTACCCATATCCATATAATATAAGTATATATAATTATGTATTTGGCTCTATCAATACTAGACCAAGGCAAGTGTACCCAAAAGAATTTGCCTGGATTAGTGATAAACTCCAACTCCTTTCATATATACTTATATCAAGTTAGCTTTGTCACGCTGCCACGGTTTTGGTTTATTTTATCCTCCCAAAACCAAAGCAACCTTACTTACTTACTGCCTGCAGATAGTAATTATCTCATTCCCCCAAGTGCCTAGCATTGCTGTTCAATTGGTTGATCAATTGTTAATGACCCGGAAATGTTAAACCGATTTTGAGCAGAAGTTTCTAAAGTCACAGCTGGAGAGCTGGCGCTTGAGACGAAGAAGACGCAGGTAAATACGCAGGTAAATTAGTTACAAAGACAAACCTGACGACTGATTTCAGCTGGAGCCTCACTGTAAAATTTCTCAACATCTACAAGTTTCAGCTCCTCATCTTTGGATCTATAATCAAAGAATAACATTACAGCATGTTCTGCTGTCCTCATCAGTAAAAAAAAAAGGTTTTTAAAACTCAAATTTATGTTTTGAAAGGATGAAAAAATTGCCAAAAAATCACTTCACCAGCTCTCTAAGGAAAACCAGGTCAAGCTTTTATTTCAATGACTCCTGAAAATTGAGTTTTGTGCCTCTCACTCTGCTTTATAACATGACATTAGATCAATGAAGAGGGAGTTCATTGATTAGATCTGGGAACAAATGTGTATGTTTTCCCCACCTTTTTTTCCTTTTTTGAAAAAGGAAGAGGGAAAAAGATTTTACTTACTAGAATGAATTAGAGCATAGGAATTTGGCCTTACAGCTCAAATATGATGATTAACATTTTATAAACAAATTTCTTCTGAAACTCCCCTTCGGCAGATATCGAAGAACTGCCTGGGGTAAAGACTCTTCTTTACACATTTGATCCCAAGATATTTTTGATCAATCTGCTGTCATCCACTAGAAGGCAGACTTTTATTTACTCATATTTTTATATTTCTTTTTGTCATCCCATGCCCATGTGACGATATCAACACTCAAATCTAGCAGCATACTTAATGTCTGTGACAAAATAAGCCAACCAACCAATCTGGAATGTGACATGTCGCCTCTCAGACTAGTCTCAGCGGAAATCTATTAGCAAAATTAGAAAATCAATGAAACATTGTCACTTCACACCAAACACAAGAGCGATATGACGGTTTTCATTCCTTATGTGTTAAGTAATTATTGAACTAAATACTTTAATGCATAATATGGATTATATAGATTTGGCATCAAAATTTCTTCCTATCCTATAATGGTTTTTCAAACTTTGTGGTAAACTATCAAAAAAAGGGAAAACGTATATTTTTGCTTCAAATAAAATTGGTTTAAGAATACTGTGAGAATATGTTAATAATACAAATCAAAGTTTTATGACATATTGAAACTACATATTGGGCTGCCAAACATTGGGACAATTTAGGGACTGCAGAGTTTTAATATTGTGGGTCAATCTATTACATAATAAAGGATCATTGAATGTAAATTAGAGCTTACTTTTCCCTTTTGTTGTTAAGTAGCACTTAGTGAAAGTATCATTTGGGCAAATCTAGTCAAACAAAACTTAAAATTGCCTTTTATCCAAAGGAACAACAGAGCTTCCAATACATTTTCTCACAATAAATATTACAATATCCCAACCCCTTTATTTGAATGTCCTCACTAATATTATAAAGAATTTGACACCAATAGATGAAAATCAACAACGCTGTAGTTTATTTATAAATAATTTAGTCAGGATTATTTTAAAAGTATACTTAGGCTAAATGCTGAGCCACTGGAAATTTGTAAGGAGTAAACTAAATTATTTCAACTCAATCTTCAGGAATCAATGGTTCAGTGGAAAGGCATTAAACTGGGTCAATAATATCAAGAAGAAGTACAGTATAGAATAGAATTATCATCCATTGATAATACGATCTGTCTGCGTGTATGGTTGTTTAGGATGAGAAGGCATCTCATATATACCTTGCTAGTGGTCTTGGCAGTTTTAAATATAACGCTAGTATACATCAGCAGTAACCAAGAAGGGTACATACACACACATCAGCAGTTCATAAAACCTCCTAGTACAGTTACGAATACTACTAAGCGCCACAGCAACAGACAGCAATCTAGTGCTCTACTAGCTCGAAAAGAGAAACGACAGACAAAACTGCTGGGAAAACTGCAGGAAAAACCGCAGGAAAAACCGCCTACTAATTCTCAGCCTATCATTGACTACCTGTTGGATAATCTAAATGCAGAAGTGCAGAAGAAAGATGGAGAGGCTCAAATTGACTTTACAGCAGTATACTTCCATGCGGTAGAGAGGTGCGCCAGCACTACCATTAAGACTCTGTTACTGAAGTATGCGATCAAAGCAAACCTCACTGTATATAAAACAGGTAAGCGATTGACTGAACAGTCTACAAAGAACACCATGGGCATCGGCATTCGGCAAAACTTTAAATGTGTATATCTGCAAAAAATTATGTTCAAAAGAACATGTTTGATATCGACAACACCTTTTCCTTGCCTATCTATTTAACAGCGTGAAATGTTGGCCAAATAATGGCAACTTAGCAATCAACCCTTCAAATTACATGTGGAATTAGGCTTAATGCCTATGTTGTATCATATTCCTGGCATCCTCCCCCCCTCCCCCCTCATCACACCGAATCTTGTTCTACTAGTTGACCTTGATTCTTCTCTTCTTACAGATAAGGGCATATTTTTGACACCAGAATCTAGTCTATCCCGGGAGGAAATTCCCCAAATGATAGCAGGACCAGAGACACTAAGGATTACTAGTCTACGGGAACCGCTACAGCTTTCAGCATCAATGTATCAATATTATGGACTAGGTAAGTATCGCAAGCTAAACTTCATAAAATTTAATCAAATTGATATAAAGCTACAAAATAGATTATGGGTAACTGAAAATTTTTCTTACATCTTACTGTGTAGGACAAAGTGTTGGGATTTAAAGAAACAATGCTTATGTCACCATCAACAGTTGAATAACCTACAGGCAAAGTTAGCATTTTTGATTGACCAGACAAGGTGTTATCACAAAATTTTCCTCGAAAATGATGTGGAGAAGTTCATAAAAAGCTGTGTGTTATTTGGTTCTGTTCCCGAGGCAACCTGAAGTGTATTACATATTCAAAGGAAACCTTCCAATAGTCAACAACAATGCTATTTGAAATTTCACCAAAATCAAATCACCTGAGTGCTCAATGTCAACCTTTTTTTTTTCAAAATACATAAACCCAAATTCGCAGTATTGAGCTAGATTGCAAAATAATAAATTTGCTCATATTATATTCTCAGAATAATCTTAATTTCATCTTCGCTCTTTTGCAGTGAGATGTTACTGGCATCCGTTCTTCGCTAGCTTTATCGAAAGTGTGGCGTTCAGAGGCCCATGTCGATGTGGGGGCATGTGTGAGAGTTATAGCTTACATAATCCCATGTCACGTAGACTTGGGCTGACCGTAGCGGTACAAGAGGATAACGAGTATGAGGCCCTAGAGTTTATCTACAGCCTGGAGAGGGTGTTTCACATAGTCATGATAACCGAGGCTATAGATGAGAGTCTGATTATGCTCAGAGGTGGGTACTTAGGCTAAGATCTTTGCTGTTTGAGGAGGTTGAAGTACAACATAATATATAATATAATATATATAATAAATAGTATAATAAACATAAATTTTAAAATAATCTGCAATGATTCAGTAACTATTTGTTGCAAAATATTTTACCCAAAATTAATAATTTTTAAGTCTTGCATGTGGCAACTTTTATTCTGCCAGTCGTAGTGTGATATTTGTATTTATCCTAGTTTAAGTGCTCAAACAGTGTAAGATGCTGGTAGAGGCATTTCATTATCAACCACTTTCTCCCCAGAAAGTGGTTGATAATGAAATGCCTCTACCATCTTGCACCGTTTGAGCACTTAAACTATATTTATCCCTAAATCAGGCATGTTGTTTTATCTCCATATTTCATGGACTATTCACCGTTATTGTGGGAGATTTCTAATTCTAAGGATACCTTCTATGGATACTTAAATAATCTCTGCACACTCCCTTGAGAAACACCAAGAGAACTCCCAGCGCCTAGTTTGCAAAACTCCTTTCAAAATATTGACAGGAGTGGACAACTTTAACTCTAATGTATTGCATATCTTTCGTAGATGCCATGAATTGGAACAATGACCATGTTGTGACATTCGATAAGCAAGTCCGGGTCAAAAGCAGGAAAATACAAATACGCAATGAGACAGCCTTGCTAGGCTACTACAAATGGAATTTAGCAGATCTCCTGATCTACCAATACTTCAAACTGAAAGTACAGCAAAAGATTGATTCAGAGAAAAGCTATTACCCAAGTGAAGCTCAGAACCTGAGACTGGCTAGAGAAGAGACCTACCAGAGCTGTGTGCAAGAAAGCGTAGCTGTAAATCAAACTACATCAAGTGGGGCCACGATAGAAAACTATGATTATAAACTGAAGCCTTTTGCGGCTGCCGAATGCAAATACTACTCAGGTGGAATGAAGACAATGTGGTTGTCTCTTGAAGGGTCCAAAGAACGTGAAGCCAACTGAACACCATCGTACCAAGATCCTTGTGAATTCTACATATATTCAAAAGTAGGCACAACGGTTCGATTGCAGTACCTGCCCATGAGTTATCGAGTCAAAAAGTCAACATCATTCACGTACCAAACCCCATAGAACCATTGTTAGGTATATGATGGTGTCCTATGTTTGCCACTTTGAGAATAAAGCTGACTTGGTTTACCCAAGGAGTTAGTTCTCTAACTCCTTGGATTAACTGGTTTTACCTTTTGGGATGCATACCTGAACTCAAGACATTTGTTGATCTCCTTCTGCAGATGACCGACTTCGTACATCAAATTCTGCAGCCTCAAATGATATTGATCGTTCTTATTTCTCTTCTACAAACAAAATATAACCACTTACTATCAACATGACAATATTGGATTTTCTGGGCTTGTCAGTCTATAAAATATTGACACCTCACAATGGAATGCTAGACTGCTCTCAATTTCATACCTATCATGTCTAAATACTCAAGCATCCCGAGAAAAGAACACCAAGATAATCATTATAGTTGTGAATTTTGTTCAACAAAGTCAGATTATATATATGGTCTACACATATTATGGCTCCTAACTAAGTCATCTTAAACTTTAACAAGACAAGATGATGTTTGTGTAGAGCATTAACCACTTTATCAAATTAGTTTGATCTTGTCATTGCCAATCGTGAATCCTGATAACTCATACTTGATAAGTGAAGTGCTCAAACTAAACTTCTGACTTTCAATTTCGATCAATTGATTTTCAAAGGGTTGCACTTGTCAGTAACATGCTTTCTCCTGTACATATTTAGCATGCATATAAGGATTTTGTACCTCAGCTGTGGCGTCCTTAGCTCGCGAACATCCCAGATGACCCACTCTGTTCAGCTTCCTCAGTCGAGCAATTGCCAATGATGACAATATCCTATGCTCCAAAACTTCAGCAGGCTTGTAAGAAAATAAAAAAAAGCAGGTTCAGCATTGAGGAAATAATAAGAAATCCCACCATTGTTTAGCAACAGGTGGTAATGATCCCCAAATCTATTTCAATTTGGTTTGACTCAAACGCATTGTGTCCGTGTAAAAAGCAAACTGGTCATATGATAACAAAACTTTGATTAGCTTGTCTTGACAAGCTTTGTTAGGTGTCAAGACAAGCTAAGCTATCGAAGTGGAAGGGCTGACAACTCCAAATGTGCTCTTGGAATGCTGGTGATGACTTCAGAGCCTTACTTAGTATGGCGATGACTTTAAATCACGATTATAGCGTACTCTATATGGATCTTATAATAAATTCCAATGCCTGGGAACACTGCTAGCTAACTCTTCACAACTCACAGCGGTAGCATCCTTTCCTTTCTTCAGTTGTCTGATTGTACTCAGGGACTCTCGGATAGCGGAGACTGTGTCCTTGAACTCACCAAGGTCAGCTGTGTGATCTCTACTCTTACTCTCTTCAACTTCTAGATTAAATATCTCTTTCTCCGACAGCTGCCAAAATCATCAAAACATAAAATATAACATGATTAGAAACCAGTATGAAGCCATTTATCCCAATAAATTCTTATATCATACAGGACATGGAACTGTGGGGTTATAGCTCCTTCTGCCTTCTGTTGTAGAATATGGTCGACATGACCCATACATGACAAGTTGGTAGACCCAGAAATCAGGAGGTCTCCGCGGACGAACTGCCGACCCGGAGTACCACTCTGCGTGTCCAACAGTGAAGGTGTAATTTGGCCCTTGTTGTCATTTATTTTGAGCCAAAACTAGAGCATTCGTATTATGAAATGCGTAATTTTACCTGATTTTACAAATTATATTGTTGCACTTTATAGGAACGAGGAGAGATAGTATGTTAATAGGCAATTATATATAGGTATATGTACAGTGGGGGTAGGAAAACATAGTTTTTCTTGCAACGAAAAGCTTAAAAAGTTCTCTGGGTGAAGGAAGCTGAAAAAAGGGAGGCAAAATGGAGATAGGGAGGAGGTGGAAAATACCCCTAAAACTGGGAGACTCACTACCAAAAAGGGAGACTTGTCAGGTATGACATGACCATGAACAAGTTGTATTTTTTACTTTATAACAGTGTAGAATAAGAGTTCAATAGTCTACAGACCTTGAAACTCTCTTCCGATGCCAATTTGTTTTTCTTGTTGTCCCGACTTGATTCTCCTCTCTTAGTCGGAGAGACATCAGGATTGGCACGCTTTCGCTCTCTGTCAGACTTAGAAGACATTGCTTGCTCCCTACAAAACATGCGAAGGATGTCATATTTTGGAGGCAGACAAAGTGGAATAGATAAAATATTATCAATCTACAGTCTGGTGTCTGAAAATTCAGTTAAGTCATCCTTTGATCAACTTCATACTGTACGTAAGCTTGGGTGGCACTCAAACACAGTAAAATCCACCCACTTCCATCGACTTGGTCTTCCTACCACAGAGTCCCTCCCACAATCTGCCTCAGTGATTGACACTTATTACACATCTTTCTACTGTCATCTGCATTTAAACCTTTCTGCTAAGCCTTCTGCAAACTTTTACTCAACTTATCTATAATTGCAGTAGCACCAGAAGTCGTCTGATAAGGATATATTACTAACAAATAGCCACTAGTGCTTGTCCTGGTGCAGTTTCTTGTTTGCTGCCTAATGGTACCTAAACAGCAATTGTGAGCCTATCCTATCCATCCTGTCTGCATATGAACCAATTTTGAAAAGTAGAGTGGTCACCATTGTGGTTCTTGGCAACATATTCATGAAGGACAATTGGCTATTACAATAAATTGCAACACAATAAATTATTTCATTCACATGCCATGTCTACATTCTAATCAACCAACATCTTGGTGGTGTAGCCTATAGGTGTAGGCCTAAGTTCTTCAGCAGGCTCTCTACTGAATTAGGTGATTTGGGGAGTCAATTTCAACTTATCTCACCAACTAATCCCGGGATTATTTGTCGATGGGCGAAACCACAGTACAGAAGTTGGCTCATTAATTAATCTAAAACACCCAAATGCAGCAGTGGTACTGGTAGGGAGCTAACTAGCCAGTACTAACAACTGTGGTTGATACTGGATACTGGGGAAAAAGCCCATAACATATCACCACAAACACTGGCCAATCATATCACATCAGAGCCAAAACATTGGTTGGTTGGCTCAAGGAAGGATGGTTGGCTAGATTCAGCCAAGGAGTTTTTTACTCCTAGCAAGCATTCCTCCTTGCTCCAGTCAATGAACTCCCTCTTCGTTCATTGCTCCAGTCCTAGTCCTTGATTCATGATTCAGCCATATAATATAATTATGTAAGGAAATCCATCCTTTTGCATTTTATCCAACATAATAGTGTCGTGATTCAACTCGAATGATAGGCTGAGTTATTGGACACAGTCAAACCAGGAGAGCCTTAAAAATATCTGTTTTTTATGAAAGAGATGGAAAAGAGGGAAAAAAAAAGTTTCATGAGATAGACAAATGCATGAAATGGGGTGGTTAGATTTGAAGATAGATAGAAAAATGGCCTGAAAGGAGTTGCCCCACTTATTAAGTAGAGAGACAACTTCCAAACTTTCCCAAGTATTAAGAGTTATGATGTTCAATGATTAACCAATGAACTAAACCATTGGATTAACCCATTGGATCATTTTTACGAGTAATTTAAGTTCATCTACGAATGTAGTTCCAACAATAGCTTGAACCCTGGACTTCATGCTAATAAGTTCCTCTATCATTTTCTGACTCGGTAAAGGCTGTAGGCTAAATCTGAATTAAGAAAAAAAGGAGTGAACACCCCATTAGAATTAAATTTGTGATTGATCACCTGAATCTTCTGTGCCAATCGCACAATCACCAGAGAGACAGGTGCTCTGTTAGAGAGTGAGTTCTCGAGTTTCGAATTATGATCTGGTAACAAAGAGCGTAACACAGTAGGTTTCTTTCCTGTTCTGATACTTTTTATTGGCAACTAATTCATTTAAAATAGAAATCTTGGTTTAAAGTGTCAAATAAATTGAAAAGAACGGATGAATAAGAAAATATATAATATATGTAATAAATTAAGAAAATATAGAAAGTCGCGATTAGCAAAGGCAGATGATTTCTGATTGAACAGTTTTGTTAATTAAAACAAACATGTAAACACATTTATTTTGCTTTATGTGCAATGTGCTACTATGAAGCTCATCTTACTGAATGCTTAAACAAAATGACAAAATGTTCTGGCATCCCAGGATATAAGTAATAGACACGTAAAAACAACATTCAAATGGATAAACCGGTATCGTTGATATAATAATATTTCAATTGCATATTATGCATCTGCATCGGTTTTAAAAATAAATAAATAGGTATATTCAATTTCAACTCATTTTTGAAATATATACAACTTAGAATTGAGTGAAATGTAACAAAATGAATAAGAGAGCATTATATCTTTGACCCGTAATGACGAAAATTGGAAAATGATATATATTTACTATATGCCATGAAAAGGCTTTGACTACACATTAGATGTGTCCAAAGGATAGGTGTGTAAGAGCTGCCTTGTCGCTGTCGGGAGGATGGGGAAAGGAGGCCAGAGTGTTCCATTATCAACTTCATTACTACTCCCTATATCACACTAGTCTAAGTGCATAGACAGATGCAACCCTAACTCGCATTGTTGCCGTCTGAGCACATAGACTAGTATCAAACAGATCAGAGTAAAATCTGCCACATGCATGGTTACTGGCTGGCAGTAGAAGACCAGATTTACTTTATCACGGTTTAGTTTTAACCATGAAAGGAGTATAGTCCTTTAGGGTCTGGTCCAGATATTGTAGTATTTCTGAAAACAATGGCCGCTCCAGGGGATCATCTCCCCAACATCGATCCATAAGTTGACAGCTAAAAAAATTAGGAAAATATATAAATATATACTATTTTATATGGCAGACAATATCATCCAGGGCGGAGTTTTTCCATAACGTGCCAAAGAAAATAGGTCATAAGTTTTATCAGTGATAAGCTGATTGTTTGGCTAAAATTAGAAGCTTTTATTGTGCTTCTTATTATCAAACAACTAAAATCTTATTACATAATTTTTGACATCTCTTACAACGGGAATAAATGCAAAAGCTCAGCTAAATATGACCAAAAAACCTGTAACTATCTCCTCCATATATGAAACCAATAAACAGCTTACATATTTGGCGGAGTTGATGAGGGCGCAGCAAGTCTATTTCCATCTTCCAAATACTTTTTGACTTCCCATGGGTTCACATCCGAATAGGGCTCTGCACCACGTGTTATCAATTCCCATAGCAGTACACCATAAGACCACTGTGGTTACAAACAATGTTAATATAGTAGTCATGTACTACGAGGGAACATCCTATAATGTGTTGTTATTTCAAAGAGCTTATAGAGATTATAGAGATTAAAGTTAGACTCATAGACGAACAGGTAACTATTATTAAAGTCTATGGGTGGACATGATATACATGGAAATTCAAATTTACAGTTATTGTAACATATACAAAAATGAATGAAATATATGAATATTCACGATGCTATAAATGGGATTGAGACGGCTTGAGTTAGAGCAGTATAATTTAAATCTTACCACATCTGATTGGGACGTAAACATGCCCTCCTTTAAGCTCTCAATGGCCATCCATTTCACCGGCAGAGGCACTGAACAGTGAGTGTCTAGCTTATAAAAGCCTTCTTTATAAACATCCCGAGCCATTCCAAAGTCTCCAATCTTGACCACAAAATCTTCACTTACTCTAAAGGCAAATAGAGAATTCGAATTGTTCTGTGGATTATAATTTCTATAACGATCCTAAAATGTCACCAGGAGTACATGAAGTACGTAAAATCAAGGAGTTAGATTTGTTGTCTCTAACTCCTTGGTAAAATACTTGTGTAGCCATGTTTGAGAATAATATTCCTTGCGTAGCAGTTATATGGGACTCCTCACTTTCTTTGCTATATTCCATCATTCGCTTATCATATTGTAACTGTGCGTCTCAGAATCCCAATTCCTAAACCGGCACAATTGAGTTATGAAAGAAAATTTAAATTTTTTATGATTTTGTATATATTGTTTTTTTGCTAGCTTGCTCTATGATGTGGTATAAGAAAACCCATAGATATAAACATATACACTATAGATTGGACGTTGCATTCGGTTAACTCTGCATTTTGTTTCTACCCGCATAGTCATTGCGCCACCCGCAATGTCAGGCTGTAGTAAGGGCATAGTTATTTCTATAAACGACTTTTGAGCAAATCACTGCATTGTAAGAACCTGATTAGCTGAAACAGTAGTTTATTGACAAGCCTTTTTATTTCGATTGCCTAAATTCTTAGACCTGAGGCAAAATCAGCTATCATATTATTGGATAGACAGGTGCATGCAATGACCAATCTACACTGTATTTTTATATCTAGGGGAAAACCTACCAGTTCTTAAATTTTCTTTATCATATCAAGGTTTTGCCATCTTTGGGTCAAAGTACGATCATAAATAGAATTTGCATAATGTTTTCCACTTACAGACAGTTGCGAGCAGCGAGGTCTCTATGTACAAAACTGCTCTCGGCCAGGTACTGCATTCCACTTGCTACTTGATTTGCAAGTGAGAGAAGGTCTCCAATAGTCAGAGTCTGTAAAACAGATAAGATGATTTGTGTCATTGATAGTTACTTCAAAAATGTATCATATATTATATACATTTTTTAAACTTCAGAATGTCTAAGCCTCTAAGGTAACTCTAGAGTTGTTGATCAGTCTCTCTGCACAGAGCGATGAAAGGATTGACAGCTGCATCATAGATTTTTGTAAATTTTACAATACAGGAAAATGACAGCCAAACTGCAAAATTTTGTTCAGAAATTTTATGATCATATCCTTCCAATCCTAGAACATTGAGTAAAATGATTCTGTATAGTGTATGTTCTATAATAAATTATATTCCCTTACAATGTCTCTTTGAGAGATGAATCTCTTCAGATCGCCATTGGACATGAAAGGCAGTAAGATCATTGGTGACGTTGGGTGAGGGGATGATAGCGCTGCCGGATCATTAGGGAAAGTAACTCCAATTATACCCAAGACATTTAGATGGTTGAAAGATGACATCAATGAAGCCTCAGTCAGAAAGTGCATGATATGTTCATCGATGGATGAGAGCGAATCTGTAAATATTTGAAAATTATAAATTCAGTCTTGCAAGCAAAAAATTTGGTTTAAAACACAAGGAAATAATGGGTTCAAGAAGGGAGAATGGAAGGAATCAATTCTACCTGGTTCAAGTATGAGTCATGAAGAAAGCGATCAGCCTTGAACTTGTAAAATCATCATCGTATGATTTACTTATTGGGCTCCATAAAAATAATAACATGAGATAGAATCAAAGGATAACACAAGTAACAATAACACAATATACGTAAACAAAGTAAAATTATCAATAGCAGCTTTGAGACTAGCCAATGACGTGTTGGCTCTTATCTGATTGTACAAACAGCCAATCAGATAAGAGCTTACATATAGGCTTATTTATCCCTACCAGACTACCTTTTAGAAATTTAGCAGCGACCTTTGTAGTGACTGGCTGGCAGCATATGGTTGTAGAGCTGTCTGTGGATATGGTGCGAGTCCTCTGTCTGCATGCAGGTATAGATGAATCCGAAACATCATCCATGTTTATTTTGATATCCATGTCGGAATAGTTGTCCTCACTTTCGTCGCTCAGGTCGACGTCATTGGGGTATCCTCTCACACACTTTGTTGGCTCCGATATTTCACCAATGTAGATCTTAGCGAAATGTCCTTCCCCAATCTGCAGGCTAAAGGAAACAGTGCAGTCACTGATGCTAAGAGATCTGATTCTTTTGATTTCATCTACTTCAATATCTTCTAGTCCCTCTAACCAGTCAGCTTCATCGATACTGTTAACAAAAGGAACAAACATATTTTTATTTGGTAAGGATATGGACATATCTTAGGTGAGAGAAGTAATAGACATTTGGTAGCATAGTCAGGCTAGGCCTGCGCATCGAGACTGTTTGCTCATTATATTAATGTTAATTTGCATCGAGTTTCAGATTTAGTTCTTGTATCTTTACATCTTTAACGTTTAAACTTTTGAAATCAAGTTTAAAATCACATAAAAAGATAATATATCATGTGACTTTAGTGATCAATGGGTAGCGTTACACACAGGAGATCTTGAAGTTAGTGATAAACTCAAGACGCTTTGCACAAACAAATTAATACCAAAGCAAGCATAGCTCAGGAGTTATGAGTGAAAAATCATGGGGAAATGTATGTGTGGTCCTGTGGACTACCTAACAATCTGCAGTCATCACCTACAGGGCCGTAGTTCAGAAAAAATGGTAGGGGGGGGCAAACGTCAGATGCGAGTCTGAAACATCACCAGGACAGGCACTGTGACTCCTCTCCAAGCAATTTAAGACATATAATTAATAAACGGAAATCCCAGAGAAGCTGATTCTGACAATTATAGTGTTTTAGGCCACTGTGTTTAGCTTCCAAGGGGAGGCAGTACCTCCCTGCCTCCCCTAGATCTATGAGCCTGCAGTATATAAACGCTGAATTGTATATACTCACAGTAATGACTTATATCTGCATGAACATTTGACCTTGAAACAGCATCTTCTCACATTCTTTTGCCATATGATCACAACAGAAGCTATCGAGAGTAACCCGGCAAACACGGCATATGTAATGACCAAGCCTTGCGCGTTCTCTAAAATAATTCAAGCAGTAATGAATTATTTTGCAGCCTGATGTTATTGTTTCTGTATACAGGCATGTATGCAATCGAGTTAAAATTGAAGAAGTTTCCTTATCTTTGGACCATACAGCTGGAGAAATTCCAAGGAGCTGTGTTTATCCTACCTGGAAAATTATATCGATTAGATTCAAAATTATAGTTACTAGAATGATTATTGAATTTTGCCGTAATCTCTTATGGAAATCATCCTTCTAGGATGATATTGTCTGCCAAATAAAATAGTGTAAAAAAAAGGAAAGCAGCCCTTTCCGTGAATCCTGGGTTATCCAAATCACTGGCACACGTTGCCCATCCATTTCTGTTACCTTTTAGACTGTGTTCACTTACTTCCAACTTTGCGGATTCCTTTATTTTCCCCTATCAAAAGTTGAGGGTCATAAAATGAGCGCCCGTCTTTAGTCAAAGTACGACTGAAGATTGCGTTTGGGTATTCAAGACGGCAGCGATCAAGATGGCCATTCTCATGTCCTTGAACCCCACTGCAGATGGAGTCTGTTCTCTTCTCTTGAAAATCAAGTTTACGCACTCGATGATTCTTCATGTCGGCTACATAAAGTTGGCTGCTTTCTCGCTTCATAGTATTCGGATTTATGATATCAATTATGAATACACCGGTAGGATTATTGAAGAGACTTTCACAAAAAGCTCCATCCTTGAAGCCTGGATTATTCACATCACCGGCAATCAACTGCTTAGTCCATGTCCCGTTACTGTCATGAATCCTAAAGACTGCATGTGATAGTGTAATGAGGAGATCTCCATTACTGTTATTCCGAGTCATCCCGCCGAACGGATGTCCCAAATTTGAAATCAAAACTTCTGTTGTTGCATTATTACGATGCCATCTAACAATCGAGCCGTTGTTACTTGTGCTGGTCACTAAAATAGTCGGTTCCTCAAAGCCTAAGCCTACTAGGCTTTTAGGCTCTGTTACGTTACAATTGTCTTTAAATGAAGTGATAATTTTGTCTTGACGATACAGTGTCCATATATAGGGAGGGACATCGCTCACAAATATGATCTCCTTATTAGAAACTTGAAAAAAAGATGTTATGTTTCCTTTGTTAATTGCTATGTCAGTCATTTTATTGCCATCTGCACTCAGTGTCCTAAGCATGTGACCATCAGTAAGTATGTAAGTCCCATGTGATTCTTTGTCTATCTCAATTTGATAAACCGTCGCGTTAGTTATAGTCAAGGTCTCAAGGCCCTCAATAGGATCAAAACTAGAAAATAAAAAGAGAAATTAAAGTAAAGTATAAACAATAATTAGAAGAGAAAAACAAGAAGTGCCTGTCTTTCATAAGCCAAATGTACATATAGCCTGGCAAAAGTCAGAAGTGTTAGAGAGATGACTGATAACACCATGAAGACTCTGATTCATTTCAAGTCCCAGTTAACGGCAGCCAATGTGTGGGACCTGATTGGCTGGGTGGAGCCAACACATTGACCAAGTTACAAGTGTCATCAAGGAATCTCCACATGTGACATACCATGTGACATTTACTTTGTAGTACTAGTCGGTCATGTTAAAATGCTTTTTCAAAGTGAAGGTGAAGTTTCTGCCTGACCACTGGACAAGAAATCAGTTCAGAAATAATCCAAAAGGTGTATAGAGGACAAGAATGGACACTTCACTACCACAATAACAACGACAATAATATTATGCAGCCTATTTTGTTATTTATCACACTAACATACCTGTACAAATGTGAGAACATATCCGATTTGTATTCGCCATCTGTTTGAGTTACCATCATGGTTACCATAAAAACCTTAAACAAAAGAAGGAGAGAAACATTATACAAAGCTGCACAGCTTTTATACATAACATTGGATATATATTGGATATACATCGAATATACATCGGATATACATCGAATATACAACGGATATACATTTGATATACGTTGGATATGCCTCAGATATACATTGGGTATACATAGCAGACTCATTCCCTTCCCACAAGCAATAATTCAGGAAGCACTTAAAGCAGCTTCTGGTTTTAACTCAAAAATCATATTGATAAATCAACTCACCACTTGGAGAAGCTTTAGAAGTCTTTCCTCTGCTATTAGCTCCATGATTGATCATACTCAGGATATATTAGCACACTGATCACACAAAGGACCGTCCGAGACACTGCACAATACTACAAAGCAGAAGTATTCTCTTGAAGCATAAATGCCGACCCGCCCATTATTGTTTGATTGTGCATCTGTCATTTGCAAGAGCCTTACATATCTGTATAATTGAATCATGTATCATGTGTCATCATTATGTCAACCTGCAATCTTTTCAGTATGTACATGATCTGAAATAAAGTTCATTTTATATAAAAATAAAATATAAGGGTTTTAGTTTTCAGGATACACAGTATGATGTAATATATTTCATATTCCTAACAATACCATACTTACCTCAGAAAAATCATTTTGATGTTTGACAATGTTGTAGCCAAATACAGTTACATCGTTATATTTTAAAGATCATTGTAGTAAATTGCAAGCTTGACCTTTGGGCAAACAACCAATTTTTCAATAAAACAAACTATTTCTGCCACATGTTTTAGAATTTACATCATTGTAAATAATACTTTAGTCCAATGTACAGGCTCAATCATTTCACATATCAACAACATACCAAAAATATGATTGGACAATAATTCAACCAATAGGAGCTTGAGATATTTGATCTCATTAAAACAAATAAACAAAAAATGTTCCCTGAATAATTTGATTGGCTGAAAGCTTATTGTTTAATACTATATCCATCATAGAAAAATCATGAGGTGCATACTTTATCAAGCCAGTTCTGGTAAGTAAACTGATAAGCTCTTAGAGCGTCGCTGCCAATTCTTCGTTTCCCGTCGGATTCGCCCTTCTCCTAGAAACATAATAAAATGTCAACATCATTTCTAGTACCACAGAACACTTATCTCTCCTCTTTCATAGAAGCAGAGTATGTGGTGTAAGATCGTTCACTGATCATGTGATATACTATCGCATATATATCTCTGATCGATAGAGAGTGAACTTATCCACTTAACATGAGTACCGGTATTCGGTGTGACAACCCACGTTCAATTTTATTAACTAGGGACGGGTACATGTTAGGTACTGATACTCAATTGACTCTAACAACCAGATGTATATGTATATGTTTATATTTGGTCTCAATCTCTGAGAAATAAAACTGTCTCTGTAGGGTGCTCTGTAAAAATTATTAAAACTGTTGATTCTGTAAAAATAAATAAAATGATAAGACCATAAAAAAAATACTATTACTTTTGGAAGACACTATTTAGGTATTTGATACATTCTGCTCTAAAACATTTGGCACGGATCTGCACGCGGAACTTGACTGATTGATATCTGCCTGACGGCAGCTGGTTAAGACGGAGTAGTGGTTCATCTTCGGTGGCAATCATACGGAGGCTCTTTACTTTCAGTATATTAGAGTAAAGGTCGTCTACGGGTGTGAACGTAAGTTCGCCTGATAGGTAACCTGCAGTTCTTATCACAGATTTTAGCTTTTTCTTAGAGTCTGCGCTCAGATGACTATATAGCACAACCAGGTGGTAGGTGATTACTGACTCTATGAAGGACTTGTAGCAGGTCGTTATTAGTTTCTCAGTGACACCGAGATGGTATAGCTTGGCGATTATATGTAGCCTTTGGCGAGCTTTCGCTGTAGTTTTCAAGGTGTTCAGAGTAAAATCCAGTTTGTTGGTAATAATGGTGCCTAAGTATGTAAATTGTTCTACCTGCTCAATTGAAGTATTGTTTACAAGCAGTTGTGGGTAGCTTGGGTTATCCCTTGCATTGCACATGACCATTTCTTTTGTTTTCTTTGCATTGAGTATTAGGTCATTATCCGAGCACCATGAGTTGATGGTATTGTTCATTGTTTGAAGTTCAGATAGCTGGTTTTCTGTCAACAATTCAATGATCACAGTGTCGTCGGCATATTTTACTAGTTTGATGTTGCTTGTTGATGGCATATCGACAACATAAAAGGAGAATAGCAGTGGGCTGACGACGCATCCCTGAGGGCTTCCAGTTGAAGTGCTCAATGATTTTGATGTGTTGAGTGATGTAATAACTCGCTGTGTTCTATTTGTAAGGAAGTTATATAGCCAGTTGATGATGTTAGGATTGATGTTGTAGCTATCGAGTTTGCTGATTATTGTTATTATTATTATTGATATACACATGATAATATTGTAGTCTTGATGTCAGTGTGGTAAGATCGTTGCGCAATCACAACATAATTTCTACAGTAGTAAACAAACGACAGCCTAATCCTGTTCCAGAAATCTGATTTATTTCATGCAAGTATGGGTTCTGACAAAATATTAAGATTCTTTATAAATATTTTGTTTCTACAGTTGGGTATTCAGATGAATGGATGAGCTGAGTATTTAGTCCTCTCCCAATTTCTGAGGATCATAGGATAAACTGTGTTTTCTCAATTTATCAAAGTAGTCCTATGTAGTCTATATATAATGCCAAAGAGTTCTCAACAGTTTGCATTGCACTGTTATAATAGTAAACATACAACAGATTCAGCGACCACTTCAAAAGTCTGAAGTCCACCCTTATCTTCATTGCAAGATAACAACTCCGTTTTATTTTCACTGGGAAATTTCAGCACTTCCTTTACCTGAGCAACGAGCTTTTGTTTGCTGACTTTGAGTTTGTGGCTCAGCAGTTTGTAGAATTCGTCATCAGGTGTTATTTCTTTATCACTGATTAACTCCATTATGGTCGTGAGAAACTCAAAGTTCCAGCTACTTGCTCCCATCAAGAGATTCTTTACAAACTCCTTATCGGGCGTAAGTTGGTACTTCTGAAATGTTGCATAGAGGTATTGCGTATACATTGACATAAACAACAAGGTTCATCTGTTAGGCCAAATCAAGGCTATAATAGCTGTGCAAAAGAAGTAGCACCAGAAGTCGTCTGATAAGGATCTATTACTAACAAATAGCCACTAGTGCTTGTCCTGGTGCAGTTTCTTGTTTGCTGCCTAATGGTACCTAAACAGCAATTGTGAGCCTATCCTATACATCCTGTCTGCACATGAACCAATTTTGAAAAGTAGAGTGGTCACCATTGTGGTTCTTGGCAACATATTCATGAAGGATAATTGGCTATTACAATAAATTGCAACACAATAAATTATTTCGTTCACATGCCATGTCTACATTCTAATCAACCAACATCTTGGTGGTGTAGCCTATCTATGTATAGGTGTAGGCCTAAGTACTTCAGCAGGCTCGCTACTGAATTAGGTGATTTGGGGAGTCAATTTCAACTTATCTCACCAACTAATCCCGGGATTATTTGTCGATGGGTAAACCACAGCACAGAAGTTGGCTCATTAATTAATCTAAAACACCCAAATGCAGCAGTGGTAGGGAGCTAACTAGCAAGTACTAACAACTGTGGTTGATACTGGATACTGGGGAAAAAACCTATAACACTGGCCAATCATATCACATCAGAACCAAAACATTGGTTGGTTGGCTCAAGGAAGGATGGTTGGCTAGATTCAGCCAAGGAGTTTTTTACTCCTAGCAAGCATTCCTTCCTCCTTGCTCCTAGTCCTTGATTCAGCCATATAATATATATGTAAGGAAACCCATCCTTTTGCATTTTATCCAACATAATAGTGTTGTGATTCAACTCGAATGATAGGATGAGTTATTGGACACAGTCAAACCAGGAGGGCCTTAAAATATCTGTTTTTTTTATGAAAGAGAATAGAGATTGAAAGAGGAAAAATAATATTTCATGAGATGGACAATTGCATGAAATGGGATGGTTAGATTTGAAGATAGATAGAAAAATAGCCTGAAAGGAGTTGCCCCACTAATTAAGTAGAGAGACAACTACCAAACTTTCCCAAGTATTAAGAGTTATGATGTTCAATGATTTACACATTGGATCATTTTTACAAGTAATTTAAGTTCATCTACGAATGTAGTTCACGACAACAGCTTGAACCTTGGACTTCATGCTAAAAAGTTGCTCTATCAATTTCTGACTCGGTTAAGGCTGTAGGCTAAACCTGGAGTGAACACCCCATTAGAATTAAATTTGTGATTGATCATCTGAATCTTCTGTGTCAACCTCACAATCACCAGAGAGACAGGTGCTCTGTTAGAGAGTGAGTTCTCGGGTTTCGAATTATGATCTGATAACAAAGAGCGTAACACAGTAGGTTTTTTTCCTGTTATGATACTTTTTATTGGCAACTAAATCATTTAAATTAGAAATCTTGGTTTAAAGTGCCAAATAAATTGAAAAGAACGGATGAATAAGAAAATATATAACATATGTAATAAATAAAGAAAATATAGAAAGTAGCGATTAGCAAAGGCAGATGATTTATGATTGAACAATTTTGTTAATTAAAACAAACATGTAAACACATTTATTTTGCTTTATGTGCAATGTGCTACTATGAAGCTCATCTTACTGAATGCTTAAACAAGTAACAATTAAAATAAAAGAAGGATACAAAATTTATTGATTTGCCGAGTCTGACAAAATGTTCTGGCATCCCAGGATATAAGTAATAGACACGTAAAAACAACATTCAAATGGATAAACCGGTATCGTTGATATAATAATATTTCTATTGCACATTATGCATCTGCATCGGTTTTAATAATAAATAAATAGGTATATTCATTCAATATATATATTCATTCATTCAACTCATTTTTGAAATATATACAACTTAGAATTGAGTGAAATGTAACAAAATGAATAAGAGAGCATTATATCTTTGACCCGTAATGACGAAAATTGGAAAATGATATATATTTACTATATGCCATGAAAAGGCTTTGACTACACATTAGATGTGTCCAAAGGATAGGTGTGTAGGAGCTGCCTTGTCGCTGTCGGGAGGTAGGGGAAAGGGGGAGAGTGTTCCATTATCAATTTCATTACTATTTCCTATATCACACTAGTCTAAGTGCTCAGACGACTGCAACCTTAACTTGCATTCTTGCCGTCTGAGCACATAGACTAGTATCACACAGATCAGAGTAGAATCTGCCACATGCATGGTTACTGGCTGGCAGTAGATGACTAGATTTACTGTATCACAGTTTAGTTTTAACTGTGAAGGGAGTATAGTCCTTTAGGGTCTGGTCCAGATATTGTAGTATTTCTGAGATCAATGGCCGCTCCAGTGGATCATCCCCCCAACATCGATCCATAAGTTGACAGCTAAAAAATAAGGAAAATTATTGTTGGTACTCTAGTAAGAGACAGTTGTGTACCATCTGATAGCCAAAGACGAACATCACCCTCTGAACAATGAACTCCCTCTTCCAGGGAGAGGGAGTTCATTGCTCTGAACCCTCGCATTAAGATAAATAAAAACAGAAAATATGCTCGAAAAGCAAAGATAGATGAATATCAGCCATCAAAGTGTAGAACCTCCGATTTGTTAATACTATTAGCCTATTACAGGTAGATATTAGAAATTTGGCAATAAAGAAACTTAAAAAAACTTTTAAAAAAAACTTTAAAAAAATAGAAAATAAAAAATTGAAAGAATTTGTGATCAGCTGATTGTTTAGTTAGAATTGGAATCTTTTATTGTGCCCCTATATCAAACAACTTAAAGCTTATTACCAACTTTCTGACATCTCTTGAAACAGGATTAAAGCTGTAAACATCTTCTCCAAATACGAAACCAATAAACAGCTTACATATTTGGCGGAGTTGATGAGGGCGCAGCGAGTCTATTTCCATCTTCCAAATACTTTTTGACTTCCCATGGGTTCACATCTGAATAGGGCTCTGCACCACGTGTCATCAATTCCCATAGCAGTACACCATAAGACCACTGTGGTTACAAACAATGTTAATATAGTAGTTATGTACTACGAGAGAACATCCTATAATGTGATGTTATTTCGAAGAGCTTTGAATTGTATTCCAAATTATAGACTCATAGACTAACAGATAACTATTATTAAAGTCTATGGGTGGACATGATATACATGGAAATTTAAATTTACAGTTATTGTAACATATCCAAAAATGAATGAAATATATGACTATTCATGATGCCATAAATTGGATTGGGACGGCATGAATTAGAGAAATATAATTTAAATCTTACCACATCTGACTGGGACGTGAACATGCCCTCCTTCAAACTCTCAATTGCCATCCATTTCACCGGCAGAGGCACTGAAGAGTGAGTGTCTAGCTTATAAAACCCTTCTTTATAAACATCTCGAGCCATTCCAAAGTCTCCAATCTTGACCACAAAATCTTCACTTACTCTAAAGGCAAATAGAGATTTGTTCTGTGGATTATAATTTCTATAACAATTTCCTACAATGTCACTAGTGTACTTGTGTAGCCATGTTTGAGAATAATATTCCTTGCGTAGCAGTTATATGGGACTCTTCACTTTCTTTGCTATATTCCATCATTCGCTTATCATGAAAAAGAATTCAATTTATTATGATTTTGTATATATTGGTTTGTTGCTAGCTTGTTCTATGAGGTGGTATTAGGAAAACCCATAGATATAAAAATATACAGTATAGGTCGGACATTAACTCTACATTAAGTTAGATTAACTCTACATTAACTCTACATAGCCCACCCACAATGTTAGGCTGTAGTAAGACCATAATTATTTCAATAAACGACTTTTGAGCAAATCACTGCATTGTAAGAACCTGATTGGCTGAAACGGTAGTTTATTGACAAGCCTTTTTATCTAGATTGCCAAAATACCTAGACCTGAGGCAAAATGCGCTATCATATTATTGGATAGACCGGTGCATGCAATGACCGATCTATACTTTATTTTTATATCTATGGGGAAACCTATCAGTTTTTGCATTTTCTTTGTCATATCAAAGTTTTGCAACCTTGGGCCAAAGTACACTCATAAATAGAAATTGCAAAATGTTTTCCAGGACCGTAGTTTAGAAAAATGGTAGGGCAGGTAAAAGTCAGATGTGAGACCGAGACATCACCAGGACAGGTAATGTAAACTCCTCCCCAAGCAAATTATAACATAATATAATCAGTATATCAGATATCACAGGGAAACTGATTCTGACATGGATTATTCAATTATAGTGTTTAGCTTCCTAGGGGAGGCAGTGCCTCCCTGCCTCCCCTAGAACTACGGGCCTGTTTTCAACTTACAGACAGTTGCGAGCAGCTAGGTCTCTATGTACAAAACTGCTCTCGGCTAAATACTGCATTCCACTTGCTACTTGCTTTGCAAGTGAGAGAAGGTCTCCGATAGTCAGAGTCTGCAAAACAGATAAGATGATTTGTGTCATTGATAGTTACTTCAAAAATGTATCATATATTATATACATTTTTTAAACTTCAGAATGTCTAAGCCTCTAAGGTAACTCTAGAGTTGTTGATCAGTCTCTCTGCACAGAGCGATGAAAGGATTGACAGCTGCATCATAGATTTGTGTAAATTTTACAATACAGGAAAATGACAGCCAAACTGCAAAATTCTGTTCAGAAATTTCATGATCACGTCCTTCCAATCCTAGAACATTTGGATTCTGTATAGTTAATGTTCTATAAATTCTATTTCCTTACGATGTCTCTTTGAGAGATGAATCTCTTCAGATCACCATTAGACATGAAAGGCAGTAATATCATTGGTGACGTTGGGTGAGGAGATGAAAGCGCTGCTGGATCATTAGGCAAAGTAACTCCAATTATACCCAAGACATTTAGATGGTTGAATGATGACATCAATGAAGCCTCTGTTAGAAAGTGGATGATATGTTCGTCGATAGATGAGAGCGAATCTGTAAATATTTGAAAATTATAAATTCAGTCTTGAAAGCAAGAAATTTGGTTTAAAAAACGAGGAAATAATGAGTTCAGGAAGGGAGAATGGAAGGAATCCATTCTACCTGGTTCAAGTATGAGTCATGAAGATAGCGAGCAGCCTTGAACCTTTAAAATCAACATCGTATGATATAGTTTTTGGGCCCAATAATAATATGAGATAGAATCGCAAGATAACACAAGGAACTAACCAATATACGTCAACAAAGAAAAATTATCAATAGCAGCTTTGAGCCTGGCCAATTATACCCAAGACATTTAGATGGTTGAATGATGACATCAATGAAGCCTCTGTTAGAAAGTGGATGATATGTTCGTCGATAGATGAGAGCGAATCTGTAAATATTTGAAAATTATAAATTCAGTCTTGAAAGCAAGAAATTTGGTTTAAAAAACGAGGAAATAATGAGTTCAGGAAGGGAGAATGGAAGGAATCCATTCTACCTGGTTCAAGTATGAGTCATGAAGATAGCGAGCAGCCTTGAACCTTTAAAATCAACATCGTATGATATAGTTTTTGGGCCCAATAATAATATGAGATAGAATCGCAAGATAACACAAGGAACTAACCAATATACGTCAACAAAGAAAAATTATCAATAGCAGCTTTGAGCCTGGCCAATTATACCCAAGACATTTAGATGGTTGAATGATGACATCAATGAAGCCTCTGTTAGAAAGTGGATGATATGTTCGTCGATAGATGAGAGCGAATCTGTAAATATTTGAAAATTATAAATTCAGTCTTGAAAGCAAGAAATTTGGTTTAAAAAACGAGGAAATAAT
Source organism: Membranipora membranacea (assembly GCA_914767715.1). NCBI lineage: Eukaryota > Metazoa > Bryozoa > Gymnolaemata > Cheilostomatida > Membraniporidae > Membranipora > Membranipora membranacea. The sequence goes on from OU612068.1 coordinate 18,021,389, forward strand.
GAGTTCAGGAAGGGAGAATGGAAGGAATCCATTCTACCTGGTTCAAGTATGAGTCATGAAGATAGCGAGCAGCCTTGAACCTTTAAAATCAACATCGTATGATATAGTTTTTGGGCCCAATAATAATATGAGATAGAATCGCAAGATAACACAAGGAACTAACCAATATACGTCAACAAAGAAAAATTATCAATAGCAGCTTTGAGCCTGGCCAATTATACCCAAGACATTTAGATGGTTGAATGATGACATCAATGAAGCCTCTGTTAGAAAGTGGATGATATGTTCGTCGATAGATGAGAGCGAATCTGTAAATATTTGAAAATTATAAATTCAGTCTTGAAAGCAAGAAATTTGGTTTAAAAAACGAGGAAATAATGAGTTCAGGAAGGGAGAATGGAAGGAATCCATTCTACCTGGTTCAAGTATGAGTCATGAAGATAGCGAGCAGCCTTGAACCTTTAAAATCAACATCGTATGATATAGTTTTTGGGCCCAATAATAATATGAGATAGAATCGCAAGATAACACAAGGAACTAACCAATATACGTCAACAAAGAAAAATTATCAATAGCAGCTTTGAGCCTGGCCAATTATACCAAAGACATTTAGATGGTTGAATGATGACATCAATGAAGCCTCTGTTAGAAAGTGGATGATATGTTCGTCGATAGATGAGAGCGAATCTGTAAATATTTGAAAATTATAAATTCAGTCTTGAAAGCAAGAAATTTGGTTTAAAAAACGAGGAAATAATGAGTTCAGGAAGGGAGAATGGAAGGAATCCATTCTACCTGGTTCAAGTATGAGTCATGAAGATAGCGAGCAGCCTTGAACCTTTAAAATCAACATCGTATGATATAGTTTTTGGGCCCAATAATAATATGAGATAGAATCGCAAGATAACACAAGGAACTAACCAATATACGTCAACAAAGAAAAATTATCAATAGCAGCTTTGAGCCTGGCCAATGACGAGTTGGCTTTTATCTGATTGCACAAACAGCCAATCAGATAAGAGCTTACATATAGGCAAATTTAACCCTACCATACTACCTTTTAGAAATTTAGCAGCGACCCTTGTAGTGACTGGCTGGCAGCATATGGTTGTAGAGCTGTTTGTGGATATGAGGCGAGTCCTCTGTCTGCATGCAGGTATAGATGAATCCGAAACATCATCCATGTTTATTTTGATATCCATGTCGGAATAGTTGTCCTCAGTTTCATCGCTCATGTCGACGTCATTGGGGTATCCTCTCACACACTTTGTTGGCTCCGAAATTTCACCAATGTAGATCTTAGCGAAATGTCCTTCCCCAATCTGCATGCTAAAGGAAACAGTGCAGTCACTGATGCTGAGAGATCTGATTCTTTTGATTTCATCTCCTTGAATATCTTCTAGCCCCTCTAACCAGTCATCCTCATCAATACTGTTAACAAAAGGAACAATCATTTTTTATTTGATAAGGATATGGACACATCTTAGATGAGAGAAGTAATAGACATTTGGTAGCATAGTCAGGCTAGGCCGGTGTGGAAAAGAAGTATACCCATTGTTTTCATGTAAATTTTCAGTTTCAGATTTTCTTATCATAAATCTTTAAATCTTTTACTTTTATACTTATGCCTGACAACAGGTTTGAAATCACATAACAAGATAACAATAATAAGCATCTGACATGAGTCAAGTGATCAATGGGTATGGGGTAGTGTTACACACAGGAGTTCTTGAAGTTAGTGATAAACTCAACACGCTTTGCACAAACAAATTAATACCAAAGCAAGCATAGCTCAGGAGTTATGAGTGAAAAATCATGGTGAAATGTATGTGTAATCCTGTGGACTACCTAACAATCTGCAGTCATCACGTAAAGGGCCGTAGTTCAGAAAAAATGGTAGGGGAGGCAAACGTCAGATGCGAGTCTGAAACATCACCAGGACAGGCACTGTGACTCCTCTCCAAGCAATTTAAGACATATAATTAATAAACGGAAATCCCAGAGAAGCTGATTCTGACAATTATAGTGTTTTAGGCCACTGTGTTTAGCTTCCAAGGGGAGGCAGTACCTCCCTGCCTCCCCTAGATCTATGAGCCTGCAGTATATAAACGCTGAATTGTATATACTCACAGTAATGACTTATATCTGCATGAACATTTGACCTTGAAACAGCATCTTCTCACATTCTTTTGCCATATGATCACAACAGAAGCTATCGAGAGTAGCCCGGCAAACACGGCATATGTAATGACCAACCCTTGCGCGTTCTCTAAAATAATTCAAGCAGTAATGAATTATTTTGCAGCCTGATGTTATTGTTTCTGTATACAGGCATGTATGTAATCGAGTTAAAATTGATGAAGTTTCCTTATCTTTGGACCATACAGCTGGAGAAATTCCAAGGAGCTGTGTTTATCCTTCCTGGAAAATTATATCGATTAGATTCAAAATTATAGTTACTAGAATGATTATTGAATTTTGCCGTAATCTCTTATGGAAATCATCCTTCTAGGATGATATTGTCTGCCAAATAAAATAGTGTAAAAAAAAGGAAAGCAGCCCTTTCCGTGAATCCTGGGTTATCCAAATCACTTGCACACGTTGCCCATCCATTTCTGTTACCTTTTAGACTGGATTCACTTACTTCCAACTTTGCGGATTCCTTTATTTTCCCCTATCAAAAGTTGAGGGTCATAAAAGGAGCGCCCGTCTTTTGGAGTCAAAGTACGACTGAAGACTGCGTTTGGGTATTCAAGATGGCAGCGATCAAGATGACCGTTCTCATGTCCTTTAACCCCATTGCAGATGGACCCTGTTCTCTTCTCTTGAAAATCAAGTATACGCACTCGATTATTCATCATGTCGGCTACATAAAGTTGGCTGCTTCCTAGCTTCATAGTATTCGGATTTATAATATCAATTATGAATACACCGGTAGGATTATTGAAGAGACTTTCACAAAAAGCCCCATCCTTGAAGCCTGAATTATTCACATCACCGGCAATCAACTGCTTAGTCCATGTCCCGTTACTTTCATGAATCCTAAAGACTGCATGTGATAGTGTAATGAAGAGATCTCCATTATTTTTATTCCGAGTCATCCCGCCGAACGGATGTCCCAAATTTGAAATCAAAATTTCTGGTTTTGCACTATTAGGATGACATTTCCAAATCGAGTAGTTGTTACTACTGCTGGTCACTAAAATAGTCGGGACTTCTTGTTCCTTAAAGCCTACTAGGCTTTTAGGCTCTGGTACGTTACAATTGTCTTCATATGAAGTGATATTTTTGTCTTGACGATCCAGTGTCCATATATAGGGAGGGACATCGCTCACAAATATGATCTCATCACTAGAAAACTGATAAAAAGATGTTATGTTTCCTTTGTCAATTGGTATGTCAGTCATTTTTTTGCCATCTGCACTCAGTGTCCTAAGCATGTCACCATCAATAAGTATGTAAGTCCCTGGTGATTCCATGTCTATCTCAATTTGATAAACCGTCGCGTTAGTTATAGTCAAGGTCTCAAGTCCCTCAATAGGATCAAAACTAGAAAATAAAAAGAGAAATTAAAGTAAAGTATAAACAATATTTAGAAGAGAAAAACAAGAAGTGCCTGTCTTTCATAAGCCAAATGTACATATAGCCTGGCTGGCAAAAGTCAGAAGTGTTAGAGAGATGACTGTGTTGATAACACCCATTAAGATGCAAACACCATGAAGACTCTGATTCATTTTAAGTCCCAGTTAACGGCAGCCAATGTGTGGGACCTGATTGGCTGGGTGGAGCCAACACATTGACCAAGTTACAGGTGTCATCAAGGAATCTCCACATGCGACATACCATGTGACATTTACTTCGTAGTACTAGTCGGTCATGTTAAAATGCTTTTTCAAAGTGAAGGTGAAGTTTCTGCCTGACCACTGGACAAGAAATCAGTTCAGAAATAATCCAAAAGGTGTATAGAAGACAGGAATGGACACTTCACTACCACAATAACAACGACAATAATATTATGCAGCCTATTTTGTTATTTATCACACAAACATACCTGTACAGATGTGAGAACATATCTGATTTGTATTCGCCATCTGTTTGAGTTACCATCATGGTTACCATAAAACCCTTGAACAAAAGGAGACGAGAAACATTATACAAAGCTGCACAGCTTTTATACATAACATTGGATATATATTGGATATACATCGAATATACATCGGATATACATCGAATATACATCGGGTATACATCGGATATACATTTGATATACATTGGATATACCTCGGATATACATTGGGTATACATAGCAGACTCATTCCCTTCCCACAAGCAAGAATTCAGGAAGCACTTAAAGCAGCTTCTGGTTTTAACTGAAAAATCATATTGATAAATCAACTCACCACTTGGAGAAGCTTTAGAAGTCTTTCCTCTGCTATTAGCTCCATGATTGATCATACTCAGGATATATTAGCACACAGATCACATAAAGGGCGTAGAGTGGCGAATGGCGTTCAAGAATTCACTCACCAAACTTATAGAGTGGGCTTATCTTATTAATCTGTCAATATTTTAAGTCAGTAAGGTGTCTGAGATAAATCTTGTTATCACCGCAATGCACGTCAAGGCATCAAGCTATCAAACGCAGCAACATTCTTAGTTTGAGCAACGTGTTGATTGAAAACACTCTGGCCTTATTTTTGCTCAGATCAATTGAATATTGACACATATACAGTTTTATAAACCAATGATTCTACCTATGCTAAGTTAGGCTGCGCCCAGTTGGTTTCCCTATACTTCTATAACTGATCGGGAAAAACTAGAAAGTCACCAGAAATTATTAATTAATTAATTATTAAGGCTGATCATGTCGGATGCCGATTGTAATGATAGCGAAGCTATAGCAAACCTACCAGAGCTCTGTCCTGCACGACATGACTTGTCTGCAGTATGTGGGGAAAGTAAAATCTAGAACTAGCCACTCACTAGTCACTAGTCAGTGCTGGACGAAATTATTAACATCTAACCCGTCCGAGACACTGCGCAATACTACTAAGCAGAAGTATTCTCTTGAAGCATAAATGCCGACCCGCCCATTATTGTTTGATTGTGCATTTGTCATTTGCAAGCGCCTTACATATCTGTATAAATGAATCATGTATCATGTGTCATCATTATGTCAATCTGCAATCTTTTCAGTATGTACATGATCTGAAATAAAGTTCATTTTATACAAAAATAAAATATAAGGGTTTCAATTTTCAGGATACACAGTATGATGTAATATATTTCATATTCCTAACAATACCATACTTACCTCAGAAAAATCATTTTGATGTTTGACAATGTTGTAGCCAAATACAGTTACATCGTTATATTTTAGAGATCATTGTAGTAAATTGCAAGCTTGACCTTTGGGCAAACAACCAATTTTTCAATAAAACTAACTATTTCTGCCACACGTTTTAGAATTTACATCATTGTAAATAATACTTTAATGATACATTTCACATATCAACAACATACCAAAAATATGATTGGACAATAATTCAACCAATAGGAGCTTGAGATATTTTATCTCATTAAAACAAACAAACAAACAAAGAATGTTCCCTGAATAATTTGATTGGCTGAAAGTTTATTGTTTAATACTATATCCAACATAGAAAAATCAAGAGGTGCATACTTTATCAAGCCAGTTCTGGTAAGTAAACTGATAAGCTCTTAGAGCGTTGCTGTCAATTCTTCGTTTCCCTTCGGATTCGCCCTTTTCCTAGAAACATAATAAAATGTCAACATCATTTCTAGTACCACAGAACACTTATCTCTCCTCTTTCATAGAAGCAAAGTATGTAGTGTAAGATCGTTCACTGATCATGTGATATACTATCGCATATATATCTCTGATCGATAGAGATTGAACTTATCCACTTAACATGAGTACCGGTATTCGGTGTGACAACCCACGTTCAATTTTATTAACTAGGGACGGGTACATGTTAGGTACTGATACTAAATTGACTCTAACAACCAGATATACACATGATAATATTGTAGTCTTGATGTCAGTGTGGTAAGATCGTTGCGCAATCACAACCTAATTCCTACAGTAGTAAACAAACGACAGCCTAATCCTGTTCCAGAAATCTGATTTATTTCATGCGAGTATGGGTTCTGACAAAATATTAAGATTCTTTATAAATCTTTTGTTTCTACAGTTGGGTATTCAGATGAATGGATGATCTGAGTATTTAGTCCTCTCCCAATTTCTGAGGATCATAGGATAAACTGTGTTTTCTCAATTTATCAAAGTAGTCCTATGTAGTCTATATATAATGCCAAAGAGTTCTCAACAGTTTGCATTGCACTGTTATAATAGTAAACAAACAACAGGTTCAGCGACCACTTCAAAAGTACGAAGTCCGACCTTATCTTCATTGCAAGATAACAACTCCGTTTTATTTTCAATGGGAAATTTCAGCACTTCCTTTACCTGAGCAACGAGCTTTTGTTTGCTGACTTTGAGTTTGTGGCTCAGCAGTTTGTAGAATTCGTCATCAGGTGTTATTTCTTTATCACTGATTAACTCCATTATGGTCGTGAGAAACTCAAAGTTCCAGCTACTTGCTCCCATCAAGAGATTCTTTACAAACTCCTTATCGGGCGTAAGTTGGTACTTCTGAAATGTTGCATAGAGGTATTGCGTATACATTGACATAAACAACAAGGTTCATCTATTAGGCCAAATCAAGGCTATAATAGCTGTGCAAAAGAGTTCCCATTTTGCAGGCAGATCAAATCAGGTTATGTCAAAGAGAGTTACATTTCGACACACTGGTTTGCATTGAACATTCCCTATCCAGTGTTAAAATAGATAAAGCTTGAACAAACTCACTTGCCTTTGGATAAAAACAAGGTTCATCTGATATGCCAAATCAAGGCTCCCATATTGCAGACAGACCAAATCAACAAATCGGACGAATGAACAAAATTGCCTGATTTTGAGTTGGCTCATTTTCTTGTTATCAACTGTTTGATCCGTATATGGAGAGTATTCGTATGGGAACAAGATGGATTAAGCTTGATCTTTTTTAAAAGTGTAGCTGAGAATTTCTATGTGTGAACCTACCGCCATATCACTGAGTAGCAGAGAATACTCATTATTGATGTTATGTGATAACGCCAGCATCTTATACATTGAGAGGTGGGGTGTGAGTCCTTTCTCTTTTACAGCTTCATACAGACGAAACATGCCTCCATAATCTTTCCTGGCCTTCATGCGTATCATCACGTTAGTATAGAAATGGATAGTTGGCTCCACACCATACTCCTGCAGTAGAAAAAAAATTACAGTTTCCTCTCCCCAACTTGATTAAAAAGGTTACCCATGGGTTCTGACAGTGATGCAATTTACCGCGAACTTGGAGGGACTCTGGTAGCCCAACACACATTTGCTTCAAGGATGTGATAGCTCTCTCTATTAGAGCCATTACGATCACAACTGACAGCCTTCCTCCGGTGCTTCATCATCAAGTTTGAAGGTTGGACTCTACAAAGCTTTCATCTTAGATTATTATAGTCATCTTCACAGATTCCTGGTGACCTTTAATCTCAAACAGCAAAGTTCATTATATAAACAATATTTCTATGTTATACCTGCATGATTTTGAGAATAGCAGTTTCATATTGAAGCTCCCATGGCAGAGCACACAGTAAATGATGAAACGTCTTTACATCAGGCTGGCATCCGTGGAGCTTCATTCTTCTCAAAACACCCCGTACTCCGCCTGAAAACATGGACAAAAATTCATTTATACTGGCTACTCACAAATTCTAGAATTTTTGATTGGTCTGGTAATGAAAGAGCCCATTGATACCAACAGTTTTTTGTTGGACCCTCTGATTTTGCATCGATCTCATTTGAAAAAATATCACTGTTGTTTAGGTTGTTCAAACGGTTAAGGCGTTATTGGGGCTGCTCGGCAAAGCAACAAGGAACTGACCGGATATACTACAGAATAAAAGGCTGTTTCACAACAAGAACATAATTATGTACATTTGGTATGTTGTAAATCCTATCTTGTCACACTGTCACATGGTTTTGTGGGGCACTTAGTGAACTTCACCTTATATAATAATTATGCATATAAACGCTGTGACTTTGAGAACAAGTTTGATCAAATTTGCCTGCATTCCAGTTGCTCCCTTCCACTGCGGCGTGACCAGTGGAGGGGGAGCAACTCCAAGGGCAGGCAAATGGACCAATCTTGGTCTATGGTCTTACATACCCAGCAACATCAGTCTGTCCTCTGGTCTTTTCATGTTGTTCAACTTTATATCCGAAGGTATCTTGAGTTTTGGGTTAAGCATGTCTGTTATACGTGAATAGACATCTGCATCATCTAAACTCTCGACGAAACTCTTCTCATTATCCGACTGGCCACTGAGACCATACATGAGCAGATCAAAGCTGTCCGTTGTGAGGATGGCAGGCAGGCTGAGGTGATCATTGGATGGTGTTTTAGAAGACACTGTCACATTCTCTAATGCTTCTCCAACCTTTAATTGACTGAATGTCTCACTGCCAGCTGACGTTTCGATAGTCACTGTGCCAGATGCAAAATCTGTCAAGCCTTGGTGTAAATTTAGCTGTTGTTTATTCTCATCAGATTCCAATTGGAGGGGTTCCAGTTTGATTAAATTGTCTTCATTCTGAGAACAATCTGTCTCGATGATTGGCGGTGCTTTGGATTTATCTTCACCCTCTTGGTATTGTACAAGTTTCAGGAACTCTGTAAGATCTCCCGCGCCCATTCTCAGGGACTTCAGCAGTAGATTATAGTTGTCAGTGTTCAGAACAGCCATCTTCTTGCGTCTCATCATCCGCCATGCCTTTAAAAAATAAGTTGTTGATGAACTCTAAGCTCTAGAAACTGTTTTGTATGATATAATATGATATATAAACATGCAAAAGAATGCGCTTAGACTTTGCCAGAATTGCTGTTAGTAGTATATCATTGTGGAATGCCAAAGACAATCCAAGAAACCCTGAGACCTCATTTGACGAATTTTCTTGGAATGTCGAAAAATCACCCGAGAGACTAGCTCTGGTATTGCAAAAAAAGGGGCAATCAGTCATACAAAGTAGTTTCAACCTCCTCACTTGACAAGATCTCAAACTGGAGGCCAAAATTTAAATGCCTTGAGTGTATCAAATATAATGAACAATAACAAATACTAAACATCTGCACTAAAACCACTGATATATATCAATGACTAAAACAGTTAATAGAGACTTCATGCAGAATTTCCTCTTGTCGTCAAACTATTTCAGACCAACTTCATGCAAAACAGTACCAAACGTGTTCCCCTTTATGACAACCATTTTTTGACAATGTTCACGCAAAGTCATTTTGGTCTTTTCACTTTATTTTTATAACAACATTTTGTAAGCGTTCATCTCCATCAACTCCGATATTGAATGTAAACACATTCAACTGAAACAGAAATGAATAGATTTACTCACACTGAGAGCTAGCTGAAAGCCAGAGGATTTGTGAGAATTACATGCTATAAGCAGAGAGCTCAGCATATAGGAGTCATATTTCCCGCCTTGATCAGTGGGACATTCGTCAGCTAACAGAAACGCTGTCTCAACATCTCCTAGTATACCGAATGTCTTGACAGCTGCCTAGAAAAATGAATATAACGCTCTCAACAAAGAAACATTGCAACGGCTATTAATTCAGTAATTAAGTTTTTGGAGAATAAAAATAAGTCAAATTCACAATTAATTTGAAAAGATATTGCTAGTAACGACTTATCAAAGCTAATTGCTGCAAACAGTGAATGTGGGCTATCATAATTATGCACATTAGAGGGCATTACCAATGGCCAGCACCGCTATGGCTACAGTGCACATCTCACATTTAGTTACATCTGTTCCTGATGTTGACATCTATTCCCTTCTGATTCTGAGTCCACAACACAAATCCCATCATTATAATCATATCAATAAATGTGTCAACACACAAAATCATGGGTCACTGGAAAACATCTTACCTTGTATGTAACAGGTTGAATAACTACACCAGTTCTCCTCAAAATGCCGAGTAGATTGATGGCTTGCTGCAGTGCATATTCTCGATCTTCACTCATATAGGAAGAGCATACTTGGAACAACGATGTGTACATGTGCTTACTAGGCTTAATTCCCATCTTTTTAGCCTGAAAAAACAATTGGCTACCTCTGAAACTGAAGAGTCAGACTGATTCAGTAATCGTTAAATATTTCTCAAGCATGGTGTGCAAGATCTGCTGCTTGTATAAAAACATTGTTCCCTTATTTGTAACGGACTACCTACCCGGTTGAAAAGCTTGAAACATTCTCTAATTTCGTTTCTGGCGGCATAACCTTTGACTAGATTACCAAACATGAACTCTGTAGGCTTGACCCGGTCTACAGCTATCATTCTTTCGAAATAATCCATCGCGTCTTCAATCTACAAAGCAGGGAAACAGCTCATACTCAGCATGCCCAATTTACAAGGGTAGATCGGACCACTGGTGAGTTGTCATCCACCAAACTATTAGAACTAACTTCAGAACATGCATTGCGACATTGTTTTTATCACATGATCAACTCCATCAGAATGGAGATGGAGGGAGTGCAAGGGGATGGAGCATGGAGGGAGTGTAAGCATAATTTATCAATTTTAAAACTTGCTTTTTTTTTTCCGGTTTCTGTTTGTGTTTATTTGTAATAAAAGGTTCTTCTAAAAAAAAATGATGACAGCGGAGCGATCAGGTAGTCAGAGACTAGAATGGCGACCGCCCGATTAACAGTATGACCAAGAACTATGTGGCCGAAGACAGCCCAAGGAACCCCGCCCGCCGCGCCTGCTGACTATGCACCACATCCCCACAGGGCCCTGGTCAGCCGACCACGCAGACCAAGGGGCTCACAAACCCGTTCACCAGGAAGGTACCTGTTGAGCAGGTTTACACCTGTCGTCAACAGGGACCTTGCCCCCCTGCAGTTGTTGGCTCTTTGAGGGACAACTCCAAGTTTACTTCTTGTGAATGACACGGAGTGCTGATTTTTGTAAAAGTAAAATTTGGTTTATCTCGCATTCAGCTGCATGGCCCCAGAACTCGATGCCGTAAATTAAGTGTGGGTAAAAAAATGTGTAGTATAAATATATCATCATTGGAATATCTAAATATGGTCTTATGGAACGCATGAGCAACAGTATAAAATTGAGCTTTTTACAAATTTGTACAATATGAGGTTTAAAAGTTATGTTACTGTCAAGCTCAATCCCTAAGAATTTTGTATTTAATTTATTATCAAGCTGGTTTCCACCCATATTTAAAATGTAGTTTTCCGGAGTTTTAATCAGTTTATTTGGAGCTTTAAAAATGACCTGGAAAGTTTTAGAGTAATTCAAAATGAGCTTGTTTGCAATACACTAAGTTTCTACTTTGTGCAGATTTTCTTGCACTAAATGGGAATCTGTTGAAAAAATGTTTGTGTCATCTGCAAATAAAATATATTCAAGGTCAGGAGTTGCTTTTATAAGATCATTAATAAATATAAGAAATAAGATAGGGCCTAGAACTGAGCCTTGAGGTACCCCAATTTTAATCGGCAGCCATGATGAATTGTGCGAATCCAGCTTCACATACTGGTACCTCTCGGATAAATATGTTTTTACAAGATTACAAGCATCAGGGGTGAAATTATAGTAAGGTAGTTTTGCGATTAAAATTTCAGTACGTTATTGATCGTTGTAACCTCCCCTGTAACGGATAGCACTGAAATATCTTTGCTACCTTTCATTACTGTTTTTTGAAAATTTCTAGTGTAAGTAGGGCAACTTTGTAACTGTCCTAGGCCACCCGGGCAAGGCTTACCGTTATATTGAAAGTGGATCATCATTTTAGTGTGAAACTGTTACAGGGGAGATAACATACTCTAGACCATTCTAGACCCTGGGTTTTCGCCCTTTGAAATAGATTACATCATTCAATATTGTCCATCTGTGAAAAATTTATTTTTTGTTCATTGCTATGACAAAACTTTGATATGAGCAGTGGTTGTTTTTTGCTTTCCTAAACACTTAGAGATGTGAAACATTCCGTTAGGAAATAAATTACTATCAGTAAAAGTGTTTTAAAAAAATAAAAAAAGAAAGTGATATGATGACAACTTACCCTGTCGTTTCTAATTATCCTCTCGATTTTTTTCTCATAAGTCAGGACACTTCTGACACGATCTTTGTGAGATAATCTGATGAAAACATCAGGATCAGGGCCGACTTCTGCCCTATCAAAGGCAAGGAATAAATAGTACTAGGCAAGGTAAGGAAGAGACTTTTCACGTTATATTTTGTATTTTATGGTTTGAAACATTATTTTACATCATTCTTGCACAAATCTTGAAACGAAACAAAGAGCCTAAGATCAAGAAAATGAGAAAATAATATAATATAAGCTAAACCACAGCTTACTAATAGCTCAACGCACACATTTGGCAAATAAAACACTCAGATATTTTCACTTGAATCATTACAAGCTTTATCTATTAGAATATACATTCATTTATCAAATGCATCTACATTGCTGTGGATGATCACATTGAGGCCTATAATTGAAACCTAATGTTACTGTTACTGGGTGAGAATTAACTCACTCCTCACGGCCATATCCTGACACCATATTCCTCAGCTTCTTTTGTGATTCATCAGAATGGTCACCAAATTGATCTGCTGTGCTATTCTTTCCAGTTTCTTTCATTTCTGACAATATACTATGGGCTAAAGAGCCTGCTTCAGGTGCTTTAACTCTGCTACGGTCATTTTGGTACTGCTGACCATAATTACTGTGTCTATTGTTAGGTGTGTCGACATAACCATCAAAGTCGGGATGGTAACTTTCTTCGTCAAAGCTGTTAAACAATAAACAAAATTCATACAGGGAGTCGCGAAGTAATAGATTGAGAGGTTTAACTGCTTGGAAACAGCTTGTTAGGATTAGTTTGTGATATGAGTCTAATGACATGAATAAAAATTTTGTCTTTAGGGCTTCATTTGATCTAACAATTCAAATTAATACAAGAGGAATAAAACAAGCCTTTTCACATATTATTAGTAATGTCCGCTGGTACTGAATACTTACATTCTAGCCGGTCTGGGTTCTCTGTAATTATCTCGGGGTGTCCTATAGTATCTCCCTGAGTCGTTTTGTGTTCTTTGCCTAGGTTCTTGATGGGATGATGAGTGGTTGGCAAACAATTGAGGTCGCCTTTTCAGCCGCACAGGATTTCGATAGTCTAACTGTTTGATTTTAGATGCCCACTTAGCTTTATTCCCTTCTGATGTGGAGGATTCCAATCTAAATAGGCTAAGAGCTGCTCCCTGCAACCTCTGCTGAAGAACTGTTCTTGTTATGCATGTTTTCAACATCTTGAGGCTAAAATCACAAGTAATTCAAACCTAAGAGACGAACATTTGGCGAACAGCAACATGCACGGAGCTCATGATGCACCCTCCAAGCTATGCAAAATCAGAAAATGTGTTGCAGGTTAAGCCCAGTCCAATCCAGCAAACCCATTCAGTCCAGTGCAAAAGCAGACCCAGTCCCGGGTCTAGAGTAGAATGTTTGACTAATAAATAATGACTGTCCTCCAGTTTCCTTTATTTTCAAGAAAAAAAAAACCAGGGGGCCAGTCAAACATTACCAGAGACCCTGGTTTTGTAGTAGATACACCCCATTTCATGTTTGGAGACCGGTCTGAATGAAACAAAAAAACACATGTCACATGAGTCGAGACACATGACATGGTGGTGGTGGGATCATGCCATCATGGGTATCTGAGGTCACAAGATTGTGAACTCAGCTCTTTGCCAATGACACATTTATCTTATCTTGCTTTGCTCCGGACAAACTCATTTATACTACAAATGAAAGCCCCAGTCCAGTCTAATTCCAAAGCAAAGGGGTGTCTCCTTTGTCCTAATAGTCAAACTTTGCAAAAATTACATCATTCATGCATGGATTTTATTATGACCTTGACATATAGCTAGTACAATTGATGCGTATATTCTTTTTATTATAGTAATGAAATAATTTGGATGTTGTCTAGTATTTGCCAGACCACGCCCATCAATTTCCGATCATCGGGCCTGGAGTGGGATTTCAATTGCTCTACTTTCAAAGCTACATTGCATGAAAACCACAACAATAATTTTCTTGGTCAATGTCTTGACTTGCTCACATACATTGATCAACAGCTGAAAAGAGTGCTGGTGAGTATTTGCTCATTCTATGAATACCTTATATTTGAAAAAATTTTGTATAGCTCAGCTGGCCTTGAAGGGAAGAAGTTTTAATTTGGAGGATTGAAATTGACCTACCTAAGAGAGAGAAAATGGCTTAACTTAAGCCTAACTAAGGCCTTTTTGAATACCCTATATTATAACTATGCTTTGTTTTATGTAAATAGGATTAGGAAAGGAATAAAGGATTGACCTACCTAAGTAAGGATGTTAAGACTTACTCTGAAAGGTGCAATGATCATTGATGATCCTTGCTTTACTTACAGTAGTAGGTAGGTAGTGTAGTACTAGTAGTACTAGTGTAGTAGGGAGAATGTTAACTTGCAGTGAGCAAGGCTGCATTACTGGATAGTACTCAAGTAATATCACTAAAGTGGGCCTAATAATATGTTATATAGATGAGTTAGGTTTTGTTACAGCTTTCAAGGACATATACACCTTCGCCCCTATAAAAACCAAAGCTTCTGCATCTAATCTTTCATAATGACAGTAGCCAGTCTAGGAGCTGACCTATATACACGACTGCTGTTCACTCACATACACATACACATAGTTTTGCTTATTATGAGTTCTAGCTCAAATAAACTTAAAAATAAACTACAGTTATCAACGGTATCTCAATACAGGAACTACTGTTTTCCGAGAGGGAATAATGGAAACTGGAATTAAGTTATGTTATGTTCTTCACTTGCTTGACAGGTCACAGGAAAGACATTGAAAATACCATCTGAACTTAGAAATCACTCCCAAGAGGAGCTTGAGGTAAGTCAATTTAAGAGGCTATTTAAATGTCATCAATCCATTTTTTCCTGTTGCTATTATATGGTTCCAGTCGTTGAAAGCAGTGTCAACATAGTCATCACTGCGTCCCCAAATTTCACAACACTGTTTATACGGAACAGCAAACTACTCCTTGTTTCTACCTTCATACAGAGACAACTTAACTTTTGTTCTCATCCAACTTATTTTGCAAATTACCTGGTTTAAATGAAAGTCAAATCATTGCATAAATTTTGTAGTAGATAGATTTACATTAGAAAAAATAGTAAACATAATCGGCCTATGTAAGGCTGAGAGTTTTTATGTGCTGAAGGTAAATCCTTGCGCTGACTGCACTCAGATAATTTGGCAGAAATAAAAGTCAGTTCACAGTTGACACATCTCGCATATAATTTGTTATGAAACTGTTATAAGGCCAATAACAGACTTCATTGCCACGGTTGGGTCTTCAATTTGTAGAAAAAAATTCATAATCTGTGAGTTGAGTACCGTTTGGAAAGGTTCAATTTCTTTCAGTTTATTCCTCAAAAAATCTGTACTGTTGTAGAGCAGAGAAACGGGAATATGTCGGACAAGCAGAAGCCCGGGAACATATACAGGGTGTTGTTGATTATCATCGGTGTACTTTTCATTGTAAGTCTTTCACATGTCACCTTTTTCCAAAGACAGCTAACTATATTTCATTATGACCATCAGGCCTTTTTATCTACATTTATTGTTATTTTTAAATTTGTTTGGATTTATTTTGGGAGCAATTAGAGCGACATGTAGCATGGTTTAACATAAAAGAAAATAGCCACTACATTGTGGACAACATGAAGACATCCTGTTATGTGAGGTAGCAGACTGGTTCGTCAGTTTTAGTCAGTCATTGTTATAGGCATGGCATATATATCAGTTATGTCTGATGTGGTCAATCAGTTGATGTGCACAAAGCCAAGTAATGCTGACCCTACCTTATTTTTTACTTTTGCAGCTGTTCTCAATTGCCATATTAGCTGCAGGAATATGGTTCTTCATAGAGAGGAACTACATGTCCTCTGTTATGCAGAGCGATCTATTTAGCGCGGGTTCCATCCTTCTGTTCATTGTGGGTGTAGTGATATTCATTATTTCATTCTTTGGCTGCTTCGGAGCTTATAGAGGAATCAGGTGGATGCTCTTTACCGTAAGTAACTCAGTTCATGATTATATTGTGCTTACAGATCTCTTGGTGTATGTATACCAATCATTTCAGGGTGGCTATCCTTGCACCTTAATGACTAGATTAATCCAAATGTACTTGGAATCATCTCACCCCAACCGCATTTGTTGAAAGTTGACTCCGAAAGTAAATGTGGAACAGGGACTTCATATATCATAGTCAATCTGCTTACTGATATGAATAAATTGCAATACTTTGAACTAGTAATATCATTACAATTTCAGTCCAAACACAAGGCCGATCACAACCCTAGTCCTTCATCTCGTAACATCTCATCTTGTATGGCTATAAATCCGTGTGGGGGCAATGATGGTCTTTGATAGGCATAAACTACAACTCCAAAATGTGATGCGTGCCATTTATTCCTAACATATTATGTCTGGTATTCAACACTCCCTGCCACAGACTAAGTAGCTGATATATCATTCATGTTATGCATCATTTTTTTTAGTATTTTGGAGTGAACTTGTTTGTGGTCCTTCTGGCACTTTGCGCTGCGTTTGTGGCAGTCTCATTCCAAAGCGAGGTAAGTTAGTCAGAGGATTGTTAAAAAGGTACCAAGAACTGGTGGACTTAACACTCATTTTGGCTTTACTCAAGAGTATCCTTACATGTGCTGCATATCAATTAAGCACATGAAGACCCTATTATTAGTATTGAACTTTGTTTTGCTGATAATCTCCTTGGCATCCTTGATCATTGTAAATTTCTTTTTTTGGTAGGGGGAGTTGCCCCCTCACATGAAACTGAACAACAACTCCACTAAGTGTCTTTTCGGAATTGCTCATATTATTTCATAATGACAGTATACCTATACACAAAACTGACACATTATATTTTCTAGATTGGAGGAATCTTGAAGTCTAACATGGAAGATACACTCATCAAAAGGTATAAAAACAATACACATAACACAACAATCAATAGAGTGGTAACTGAGGCCTGGGATAGGATGCAAGTCAGGGTAAGAAACACTCATAAACTTATAAAGTAAATGCAAGTATCTGCATGGACTATTTATTACAAAGCTACTACTGTATTGCTCAGTAGATATTTGCACACCCTGAGATCAGTTTCATGACATGGAATTGTCAAACCTGATTATTTAAAATTTGAGTCTGTGAGGCTCATCATTTCAAGTGGGATTGTAAGATGAATTTGTTTCACTCCAAGATTTTTTACAATCAGTCGTTTTTTTATTTAGTTAAACTGCTGTGCGGTGGATGACGAAGGCTGGGAGATCTATCAACGCTCATCATGGTATCTCTATAAGCGCCATAATAATTTTGGTAAGTGTCTATGGGTATCTTAATTAGCTAATATGTTAGCAATATATCGGTAAAATGGTTCGGCATTGGTATCAATTTGTATGATGTATACTCATGCTTACTACCCTTAACCCTAGCTTCGTCACAAGGCCGCGGTTTTTAGTTTGACCAAAAACTGTGGCCGCGTGACCAGGTTTCCAAGTGTTAATTAACTAATGAACACTTATTCTTTTGTACTTGAAGAGCTCAAACAGCTGCAACTCAGATTTTGTGGCATTCTAACAGAAAAAGAGTGGTTGATATTAGATTGCTACAAAGTCGAGCTGCAGTCGTTTGAGCCCATATTTTTATGAATGTAACTTTTTGCTTTTTGGAGTATTCATCATGTATATAGATTTGTAGGCTTCATGCCGCTGCAACCAGTTTCCACACAACACAATGAACTGTATTTTCCTACTTGTCAATTTCAAAAATATCTAGCTGTGAATGCTTTTGTTTATCGCTCCTGCATGCGCATGTCTACTATTTATCTTCATCTTGCACAAGCACATTGTCTGCATGCATCTGTACGCACATATCTATATACTTCAATTCTTACAGAGATTTCAAAGATTGACTTGGTCCCGGTCTCATGTTGCACAAGGCCTCAATTTGACTGGGACCGCGTCATCAACGAATTCACCTGCACGAAAACGCAGGGTGGACCGCCTGCTTCCAAAATTGGGTCCTTCAATGATTTTTTGAATTACAAGGTAAAAGCATTGGCTGTGCTAGAGTAGATGGTGGAAGTTGCAAACAATAGTTGTAAAATTTCCTTTATTAATTTAGGAGCATTTGACGCTAAAAAAGGCTCTGGATATTCTTGTATTTCATAAAAAAACGTGGAATGGAATGCCACAAGAATCCAAACTAGAGCCTAATTATGTTTTATTGTTTCCATTTAGTGTTAAAGGGAACTTCAACAACTATTGATTGTCCTCACTCTCTCATATTATCAGGCTATCTCAGGCTGAATAGACAGCATAGCTCTGCCAGGAAATTATATTAGTGTTGTCAAAAACTCGCTGCGAATCTATTCGATTATCACCTAATTTGTTATTCAGAGTTGTACTCTGATAACAAACAAAAATTGAATGCAATACTAGATTTGCTGCTGGGTTTTTGGTATATGATTGCGTAGAAGTGATTGCTCTTCCTTTAGATTTGGTTTCTGCTAAATGCAAGAAGATGTGAGTGTATCATTGTTTGATGATTTGTAGAAATTAGTACAATCGAGTTAGTGCCAGAAAGCTGCTGTAGAAGGCCAACCTACGATTGGAGCATCGTCATCAACAGGCGAATGTGCCAGTTCACTCAAGGAGGACCACCCCAGACAACAATTGGGTCATTTAACGATTTTCTCAACTATGATGTAATTATAACTCATTTAATCATTGTCTGATTCCATCCCAAATCTGATTAAGAAAAAGCATCGACTACAAACCAGCTCAGCTAAATTTCATGGTCGAGTTTGAGTTGCCTCACCCTCTACTTCTAGACGCATTTTTATGTCTTGTTCGTCAGTGAAGGGGAAGCAACTACAAATACAGATAAACTGGATCTAACTGAGCCATGCTCTCCTATCATACCAATAGTATACCTTACCTTATGTCATGCTCCACCTCTCAGAGAAAGTTTTCATGACAGATTCTAAAATGCTAACATTTGATCAATTTATTGCAAGCACACTGAAGAAGAGGCAAGTGTTGTGTTGATCATGTTAAATGAAATCTTATTTGTTTTGCGATAAAAATGCTACCCGCTTGTTTCCCCCAGATATTTGATTACAATGATGCTCTAGGCAAGTACTCTGTGTTGTAGGGCTGTTATGGCGCCGCAAAGAAAGCTTTGGGAGAGTTGATATGGTTCATCTTCGCTTTCGGATTGATTGTTACAATTCTCATAGTAAGTACACAACCATATTATCTATGGAAGCCACAAAGCTTCAAAGTTATTACTTCAATAAAGGCAATAAGACAATAATGAATGTTCAATGATTAGTTTCTCATGTAACAATGATTAACCACGGAGTTATTTCCCCTTACATGGCTTGAATTGGGCTGAATGATGTCCCTCAACTTCATGTGTATATATGTTTTTTAGATCGTTGGGATGGTTTCCGCAATATGCCTGGCTAAAAAGATCAAGAAAGCGAGAAATGAAAAATATCCACCAAACAGATCTCCTGCAAGGCCACAGCGAAGGCAACAGGAGTATGATTACTAGTAGGAAGGTAGCAATGACTCTTTAGGGTGGCTGTTTATTCTAAAGCTATCCTTAATTTCTGAACTTGCCAGAACTTGCTAGTATATCAGCCTGGACATAGCTTTATCGGAATAGTACTGTAGTACATATACACTGTATAATCATTCAGTGCTCTGTATTGTTAGTTTTATAAATAGCAATTCAGGAAAATTGTAATGCCATATAGCCTCCTTATTTGTACGGGCTGACATGGTAACATATTTGAAGCAGTTTTTATATCCCAAAAAGGCTTTGATATTTTAGACATGCTTGCTTTTTACAGTGAACTTTTATAATACATTACATAACATGGCAAGTTTTTTTCATCATGTTGCAGCAAGGAGTTAAAGACTTGGTTGCAGATAAGCAAAAATTTTTCTTTCACATTCCATCAATCCTTCATGGTCTCATCCGATGATATCTCTAGCTAAAGCATTCCATTTTATAGCCAATTGAATGATGAGCATTTTTGTATATATTTATCATTAATATTTTCTACTTAGCCCTCAAACAAACATATTTTTCCGTAATCATCTGCTCTGCTTTGTTTTGGCTGTCAGAATAAAAGTGTTGCAAATGGATAATTGAGTTTTTTTACTGGTGTAATTCTATGTAAATAGGATGAGGAGGTATACATGAATCTATAACTCTCATTTTAGTATATACATAAAGATGAACATTGGACTAATTACGTAGTTTTGCTAATATTATCAACTCATTTTTAGTCGTAAGTACAAGTATTTATGAAAACAGGTGGAAGTTCAAACGCCTTCGTTTCAACTTTCTATGAATTTTGATCACGATATTACCCCCACCTCCGGTTTGTGAGAGCATTATTCAGAGAGCCCAAATTCGGGAACAATCTAATTCAATCAAAAATATGACATATCATCAGCGGAGGCATGCTTAGCAAAATTCACAGTCAGTAATCACTAGCATATTTTCTTGCAGCAATAGTGACTGCCTTATAAATACAAGCTGGCTGCAAATACGATATCTCTCTTAATTTGCCTGATACCCTCCGAGAACTTATTTTCTAGATCAGTGTTCCCGATGGCTTTGGCTGCCTGACACAATTGTCGCAGTGTTTCTTCTAAGCGCCTCATACAGCGGATAATACTACCCTCAAATATATCTGTCATCTATAATGAACAAAATTATGGTTTGGGTTTGTCAGGGCCGACATAGCATGATGATGTTCTATGCAGAGTGAGCAGGCAAACATAAATGAACCACCTGATACTTCCCGCTAAGGTAAGCTAACAATTAGCCAGGGTCTGTGCTCTGTGTGCAGCTCTTATTCGCAACCTTATCGTTTCAATTGCAAGCATTTTAAGTTGCCCCAAACCAGAGAATACGATTTCAAACTAACTGCTGGATGAAGCTGAGGTTTTCCATTTCAAGATGAGCCTGATGGTGATTGTTTATTACTTACTTTACAGATTTGAGCGAATGTGTGACCGTTACACCAGGCATTGACCACATCCATCATAGCAGGTACAAACTTCTGTACATACTCCTCCTCATCTATGTCCAGTTTGGCTTCTTTACTGACCTGTAAAAATATTACAATATACCTCTGAATTCTGATGTATGACACCAAGACTATATATTTTGTTATAATGTAGGTAAATTTAACAGCCACAATTTTTTTTTTCTCCCAACGAACATGGTGCAGTTAAGACTTATGTTGGGATTGTATTAAAACTATGATCAGTATTTTCTTTAGGTAAAACAACCACTGCAGATCAATTGATGAACTCTATGTGTCCTGTATTAGGCTCTCTGAGGGCACCAAAGGGCATGTCCCGTGCTTATCTCTCTGCAAAGGTAACTGGGAGAATTTAATTTGAAACTAGGGTTTTTACTTGATATGCTCATATAGCATGGAACATTCATCCGTTGTTGATCACAGTACCTTTGCTATCCTTCTAGCAGTATCCTGCATGATCCTGAGAGGACCGGACAACTCCTCACTGAGCTTAGTTGCTTCACTGTTAGATTTCTCTTCAAATACGAAGCAGCTCACTAGAGCACATACCTGAAGCCGGAAATGAAAACTTGCATGATATCCTTAATTTTACAGCTCATCCATAAAAGACACAGTATCAATCAGACCCTTGGACTTTCCCGAATATGGTTGAGAGTACACAATGCTAGTGTAGGCTAGCTGTTTGACAATGTTAGACTAGAATAGAAATACTAGATAGGGTTCCCACAACGCTGCTTTCTTTAACTTTTTTGGAGTTCCCTTTACATCCGAGCAAAGAAAAATTAATTACCTGAGCGACTTCCAAGTCATTGAATACACCGTTAAATAAAAGTTCAGTGAGGAGAAGCTCGTCTGCGGCGCTGATCTCACATGCTACTCGTCCCTTCAGCTCTATAGCATCAGATGCATTAGCATAGCCCAGACGCCGTAATACTCGCTTACGGCACTTCAGCTCATCCATCTGTAGCAACGATCTCTTCTTCTTAAGTTCACTCTACAGAAGGAATATATCATTAAAAACACTGACCATGATTATAATATATTAGTGTTATCAGTGCCAAAACTAGAACAACTAGATACTATGTTAGTTTTATACCAACTAGTATTCGATTTTTAAATGAACTACCATCAGTCACTTAATTTAGCTCCATCCTTGATGAAAGCAACCAATAAAATCTGATCTTATCTTATGATAGAACAGCCATAAGTGCCTGAATGGCCCTGGATGACCGAAACAGAAAAAGTACAGTAAAATATCCAATTCTTAAAATTAATTGAGTTGAGTGTAGACATCAGCACTGATCTTTGAAACAAATAATCTGCAAACGGCTCAGAAATGTTTGATGCAATCATAACTTTGATATCATTTCAGCTTTATGTCATGAGCTATGAAACAAGTTCATTTTCAGCACCACTTATTCACTATTTTATCACTTTGTACCAATCAATTCAGGCTTGCTATCTTTGCACCGTAGAGACTGCGCCGAGTTCCCAATCTGAAAATATTACCCATCCGAAGTGGATCAATTTAGCTTTCAGAGGCAAAATGTATCTAGGTGGCAATGTGGCATTGTTACTTAATATACAGGGACTTATGTCTCAGAGCCAAACTGCAAGCATAGTAAATAAAAGTAAATACAGTGCAGTTCACTTAACTCAAGCCTCTGGGGACCACAAAAATTTGTTCTAATTAAGCAGAGTTTGAATTAAGTGACATTAGAATGCATTGAGATCTGGCTGAAGGGACCAATTTTCCTGTCCGAATTAACAGCAGTTTTGAATTATAAAGTTTGAATTAACCAGCTTACACTGTAAAAAAACAAGTAATGGATATGTTTGAGATTTCATCAAGTGCACACGATTTTTGAATGATCTTACAAGCCCATCATATAGTAATCTCAAGTCAAAAACACCGGTACAACTTCATTGCGACAGTGTTCGGCAGCTAATAATGAAGAAGTAAGTGACTAATTTTGTTTGAAATCACCTTGAGTGCCTTCACTTCATCAGCTATTTTCTGCTTCTCGCTGTAAACTTTGATAATCTCTGACAAGTCCTTGTTTTTGTGCATCTCATGAGTATACATTCTGTAACAAAAAATAAGTGGTCTGATTATTGACTTCTACAATATATATAGAAATGTTTGTACTGCTAAAGGTGAAATCTTTAGAGGATGGCCACCCTCCCTGCTGCCAGCATTAGATGGTTTATCATCAATATTTGAAGTTGTCCTCTCAGCAAACAAACAATATTTGATAGACAACTCTTATTGGATTCAGCACTGTCATCTCATTGTATGCATTTCATCTCGACAATAATATTAACAAATAGTCTTTTTATATCAGGATCTGATGATTCGCTTTAAACATAACAAGTCTGACCCAAAGCACACACTACATGCCACATTATGTATGACAATGTCTATGTTTGTAACAAAGTTTTGATAACAATGCTTCTATCATAGCAAAAAGAAGGGACGATCATCTGCACTAGCCTCATGGAATACCCAATGCACTGAGATATATTTAACTGATGGCCATGCTATGTATTTTACAACCGATCCATAAATTCATATCAATGGCGCTATGGAAATGTTTACTGTTTATGTTGCAATAACATAACTAACTCAAACCATTACGGCCAAATCTACTAACCTATGCTCGAATGCTTCTATTTTCTGAACTATCTCCTTGAGTTGAGGATCCTTGATGCCCATATCTTGAATGGGATCCAGCCTTGGTACTCCATCAGGGAACCTTTTCTCGACTTCCTGTATAGACTTGAGGACACTCTGTCGATTATCTCGTGAGCGTAGATCGCTGGGTAGATAGAGACGTACAGCGGAGATCTTACGTATCACGGACAGCAGTACGGGTACAATCTGTAACATAAAACATTTTGTAAACTGCAGAGGAACAGAGTGGCATGAGAGTGACTCCATCAGCAAGATAAAAATAATAATTTGGTCAAGAACAGAAACCAGGTAGATGATGTAGAGATGCATAAATAATGAAATTACACACTAGGTGAGATTTCTGTGGATAAAGATTTCTAACCTGTACATACACTGAGTTTTCATGCTTTGAATGATCATTTGCGTTTTGGCTGTCTTGTGTGGTTGTGCTTGTTACGTAATCAAAACATAATAGAATCACAATAACATTCGAACGAATGCTATTAGTGAGCAAATTTTAATGGCCTGATTGTTTCCATGCTTCGGTTGATGGGCTAAAATCGAATGAATGCATTGGTACCGAGCATGATAACATAGTGATTGTAAAGATTCATTAACGATCACTTGTTTCTAGATGCTTTTGAAGAAATAAACATTCGAGCGTATTTTATGAGCGTCTAACCTGCATTTCTCCCTTGTTTGGCTGTTCGGGTGGTGAGATCATGAATATGTCTTTACTCTGCGCTGCTTCTTTACACACATTCATAAGTACTTCGACAGTGTAAGCTATCGTCGCCTCTTGGTGGAATTTATCTTTCTTTACTGTCTTGTGGAAATTTACCACAGCACCCCAACCAAAGTCCTTTTCATTGTGCTTTATATACAGCAGACTGTACAGAACAAAATAAATATGCAACTTGCTAGACATAGTTTTACAATATTCTACAATATTGCAAGCCCTCCTGATAATAAGAAGTTTAAAAAATTCACTTGATTGGTGCTGTTATTTTCTTTTTGCCCATATGTCCAAGTGAATTGATCGACAAATGAAAAAGTTATATATATATATATATATATATACATGATGAGCAGGAATTGGTTCATTTGTGTAACTGTAGCTATTGATAATTCTGAACTAATAGGCAGATCAATAACAATATTTATCATAGGCATAAATACTTACCGCCCGGGTTGTAGGAATGATATAAGATATTTGGGTTTATGTATAAACTGAAGAAGAGATTCATTCAATCCTTCCAGCTGTTCTCTGATTTTATAGTATGAAAACACCAAATCTTCCCTGTCAACCTGTGTAATAAAAAAATGACGGATATTATCAATCAGCTCAGGGGGATAAGGTGTTCATTGATATCATAGAGAACATAGCGCAGATTGGACTTGGAAGGATTGAAAATCAAATAGGCTAAGGCCAGAAACGATCCGATTTCTCAGTTGCAGAAATGTGTGCTCATGTCTAGAACTATCACCAGTTGGGCGGCTGGGTGAGCCTCCCTTCTTTGGTACATACATGCCTAAGTTGAAACTTTGTTTATACTGTCTCCCAGTGATGCAGTGTCATAATGCAGATACTTCAACATTGGTTATGGTATTAACATTAACGGTGCAAGTTTTTGAAACATTTAAATGAGGAAACATTCTATAAAAAGTTGAATTAGAGAGGGAAAATAGAACTTGAGCAAACCTGTCTACATGACGGTCCGAGTTAATCATAAAAAAATCCACAAAAAGGTTCTATCACCTACCTTGATGCTGTTGTGTTTAGTTTCCAGAGCCTTGAGTTGATCGGTGAGACCCGGTAAGCTAGCATAGTTCTGGAACTGATAGAATGATCGCTCCAACATATACTCGGGGTTGATCTCCTCCACCCTCAACAGGTTCAGTACCTGAATTTCCCAAGGCAAAGTTATTACTTATCGAAATCAATTAAAATGTGAAAGAAATATTTGTAGAGGCGAGGCGGCAAAGCTGAGCACTTGTAGTCTTCCTCTTCAAGGTTTGAAGCTGTCAACGACGTCAGCAATAATACAAGGTAAGGCTGAGACCCTACCTTTTCTGGCACACATTAAGAACACTGGAAATTGGGTGGAGGCATACGCGTGGAAAATTATAGACATTTTCCAAAACTCTAATTTTAGCCTATTTTTGGAATTGTCCTCTCTTAATTTGGTCAATAGTGTCAAAATGGAGGACGGTTTTTTTAGTCTGCAATATATTAAAATCTCATTCAGTCTTTCAGAAAGGCAGAAAGGCAAGGTTTAGGGAAAGGATTTGAATGCTGATTCATCCCAATTTAAGTGCCAGAATCCATTATAAAACTCTAAGAAATGTGTTAACAAAACAGGCAGGAATTGATATAAATGGACAACCAAATACCAAAATTATTTCCCAAACTATTTCAAATAGTGCAGTGTTAAATATATGGGCAACTCCTAAATAAGAAAGAAATTCGAGCTTAGAAAACAGTGTGTTAGTTTGCTTTGTCGTCAAATGACTTGTTCTTCAGGTGTCATTTTGTACATACTAATGGCCTACAGGAATTGCAAAGAACCCCCTCCCCCTTCAAGCATAAATTTTTTGCACATTACCATGTTGTAGGTGAGATGGAAAGCCGAGTTGAGGGGGTCAGCGGTGCCCTGTAGGATTGTTTTAGCCGTTGCAGGGCTCATTCTATCATCTATCATCTGGATAACAATACCTATAAAAAGTAATGAGTTGGAGAAATTGTGGAAATTGTGGAAATTGACCATCAAATATCAAATTCATGAGTCTATATGACTTTGTTTGAGTCGTCTATGGTTTGTTTTAGGTGTCTTTTGTGCTTTAGCACAAGAAGCGCTATGGGTTATTGAGCGAAAAAAAGAGGTTTTTGTTGAGTTTTTCTTTGGTATTATCTTGCCCTGAGGCCTAATACACAGTCTCAAGTTCTTTATGTCATAGGAAAATGTACACAGCTCAATAATACTTGATAGTACACTGACTACCAATAACCTTGGTATAACAACTACCTCTATCATCGAGACCTCTACGACCAGCCCTACCACTCATCTGTATATACTCTCCTGATGAGACCCATCGGTAGTCCTGCCCGTCAAACTTACGAGCACTGGTAAACACTACCTGTGAAATCAAATAAATCAATAATGTCAAATGGGAAAGTACATACTAAATTGGAAAGGTTCATGACATCTATAATGGTATGTGACAATACTGATTCATACAGCAACCTGTCTTCCGGTATTTTTTATTTATTATGCCTTTCCTGGAAATTTTTTCCAATTTGGCTAAGCTTAATTAGCAAAAAAATACATATATTCTTGGCATTATATCACTTTTCACCTTGGTTATACCCATCAATTTGACTGAACCATGACAAGATCAAAATATATATCAAACTCATCAAATGTAAAAATTGTGCATCATTCCAAGCATCCTGACAAACAGCCGTTATGATCAATCATGACGAGTTTGCCGTTATCTATGTTTGTAAACATAACCAGGCAAGTTAGCTTCAATATCTGTATGTGAATACACAGTGAAGCAAGCGAGCCTACAAATCATTGATTTCTAGTTCAGTTAATATTCCATGTCTTGGTAAAAGACTACTTACAGTTCTGGCAGGCATGTTCAGACCCATAGCAAACGTTTCAGTAGCGAATAAAGCTTTGATCAAACCCTCGGCAAACAATATCTCTATAGTTTCTTTGAGAAGTGGTAACAGACCTGAGTGATGTATACCGATGCCTGCAAAGAAACCAAAACTTCCGAATGTTAGTCAAACAATAAGAGTAATAATTTACCTGCAGACTTAACACCCGTTGATAATATGATAACCACTAATAATATAAAGAAAAACTAGATTTTGAAACTAGAGGCGATTTTACCTGACATTTCATAGGATTGTAATTCTAAGCTGAGCATGTGAGGTGTTAATCAGTTTATTGTAGAGCAACCTCCTCTGACTGCCATTTAAAAATTCTCAATGAAAATTGACACAAGGCTGATGACATGCCATAGGTAATGGTATAATAGGTATATGGTGTAATAATTTCTGTGGCAGGGAGGGGGTTGCAGTATTATTACTTCCTACATGTACTTTGTTGTTTGCACTGAGAATGGCTTTCCAACTAGCTGTTTTATCATCATTTCAAATTAAACAAAACTTGAGAATTAAAACATGAATTATGTTTTATGACACATTAATAAAATAATTGGCTTGAAGGGAAATCAATCCAACCATGCTATTTTCAGTGTCAGCCGATCAAAACATTGGCACTGACTGTCATCTTTGATCACTAACAAACTGTTATAATGGCTGCCCTGTAAGTGTCATTTCAGAATTTTTTGTGTTTAAATGCTGGTGGTAAGAAATCATGTCAAGTAATAACGCCTCAGGTCTCTGGTATTAGACACCACACACACCACCACTACATAAAAAAAGATGAGACGAGTTGATTGCAAACCCATAGCAATGTAACTTGAAATATGCTAAGGGAAAAGGTGCAACTTGGGAAAATGAGTAGAGTTATGAATAACTAGGAAAACCCTATGAAGCCCTAAAAGAGCCCATATAAATGGAAATAGAGGTCAAGACATTGTAGGCCATTATCGAACTGTCCCTTAGGGCAAGGATATGGATCTATGATTTATCATCATCATTTTTCGCCCACACAGTAATTGTCAGACAGTGTTGTAAGGATTCCCAAACCCTTAGCTATTATGCTTGCCTGTCCAGGTAATAACCATGAAATTGATACATGAGTGAGCAGGATAATTCATATAATTTACCATTGCAGTCTCAATAATATAAGAAAGAACACCACATTATTGTTCAACAGTTTACAAGTAATCGACATGTAACCTTCATAAACTCACCTTTTTTAAGCAGAGGGAGAACATGTTCGACTTGTGGTAGTTTTTTATCTTCATCTGACAAAGTATCTATTGCATTATTAAATACCTCCTCAACCAGCTGCTTCTCTGCCTAAAATATAAAAATGGTGTTAACTGTTGCCTCACAGGCTAAGATGTATATTCCAAACCCTTTTTTCACAATTAATCCCCAAATTGAGAATTTGAGGGTACCAAACGCATCACACATAGATCCCGACACTCATCCCAGCCCTTGATTGTTTGTTTTCCCATGAAAATGTTTACTTAATTTTACTTGTTTGTGGTAAAAATGCCTTTTTAGTCTATCTAAATTGGCAAAAAAAACAACTACCCTATAAATTACTAAATATATTCAGGGTTGCATAGAAAAATGTCGGGTATATTTGACCCTGTTATAGGACGGAGGAGATATAACAGTCAAGCTTGATGAAATGTAGAGCAAATTTTGAACCTCAAAATTAAGCACATAACAGGCTGGTGCCAAAAAACCAGTCTGAACAGTAAGGTTTGTCCTCAAATGAATCATCAACACATACCGTCTCGCCGCAGCCAATAGGGTCTGTTATAGTCATGGTAGACCTAGATGAATAAATACAAGAATCTTACCTTTGTATTGAATTCAAGCTTCGCCATCTGTAGGGCGTAAGCCTCACAGTCTTTCTTGCTAAAGCTGAACACAATGACGGGGGCAAAGTTCCTTTCCATAATCATCTTAATTATTCTGAAGCAGTTGGTCTCGCCTTTGAAGCCACCCTTTCTACCCTTATTTGCAGTGTCAGCTATAACCATATGAATAATAGACTATCATAGAAGAGAACTTTTCCTGAATTTATTTGAGTCGAGAGATGCAACAATTTGTAATTTGGTCTGTTGTGTTGGCAAAGTGACATGGTGTCGTGGACAACCACATTTTCTAAGAAAGACAGATTTTAGATGATCTCATTGGAGGTATATAAGATTTTAAGTACCCCATTTTTACAGGCCATTCACCCTCTGACGATATTCATAACCATATTAACCCATTTTTAACCCAAAATTGGTGAAGTTTGTATAGTCATAAATATCACTTCAAAAATATAATTGTTTTTACAGATAACAGATCAGTCACATGTACTAGAAGTGTGAGGAAATTGACATCATTACATTTCTCTGTGACATCATCACAACCCTCATCAAGACTAGAGATTCTAATAGACATAAAAAGGGGGACCATATAAGAGAATGTCCTAATCACGAACCTTTGGATGCATCCCCGACACTGAGTAGAGAGCCCATAGCAGTGTTGAAGTTATCTTCCCTGAAGTTACCCTGTTCGTCGACGACGAGATGTAGTCCATCTCCTCCGGCCGGGTATATATAGTGCTGTAGAGGGGTAGGTCTGTAATCTGTATACACCACATGGCAGGGCTGGTGGTGCAGGTGCGCTACCCACTCTGCAAACTAGATAAAAGTAGAAACATCTGTACATCAAGATCCTAAACACAACTGGCCCATGGGACACAGATTTTGAGGCTCTGTGATTCCTTGGAGTGTGAAGAAACTGATTCCCCTGTTGACATAGAGAATTGATAAATTCGAATTCTGAAACACCATGCCGACTTTATTAGTATGAATATTGTAAAGATAGCTGATAATATAACGATAACGGTTTTATGTTAAGTCTGAGTGAAGTTTTATTTCAATTGTTAGATGTAATTTGGTAGATTATATCTATCAATGAGTTTGTCAGAGTTGTCATTGTATAATAAAATGACATTCACTAATCCTTAAAACTGCTAAATCAGGCATTTTGGAAACAATGAAATGGCATAGTGCTGGCTGCTTGGAGTGAGTGTTGCGGGAGTCTTCGGACAATGGTGGGAGTTCGTTTGATCTTGGTTTCGGTGCCCTCTTGCTATCGTGCGATTGGTCTAGAGAACTGGTCAGCCTGGTGTCCCTATTGTTATGTTGCCCAACTCTGAACTCAGTGTCTAGGGTCAATTCGGTCCTCTGTCAGTTACCGATCGAGTGCCAGAGGAGAATCATGTAATATATTATTTCTCCCTGCGTACACATTTAAATACTAGTATTTACATTTTCTCTGACTGGAATATTTAAGATACAATTTTCCAAGTCATAATCAAGAACGTACTATCATAAGAAAGCACACACTTGGAAGGAGCTAAAGGTACGATATTTTCCTTTTATTACCATATTGTTTTTACACAAACTCTTGGTAAACACTCCTTTGCAGCATTTCTTTCTGTATTTGCATACTTCGCATATACATGTATGCTCGTATTTTATATATTAATTCAAGCTAATTGACTCTAGAGCCTTACCATTGTTTTTTATAACATCTTTTCAGACTTTACGGTGAAATAGTACGACAAGATATTGCGTAGAATTAATAAAAGATTATCTACAAGATTATATCAGTACCATCACTCATCAGTGAACCTACCACTCTCATTATTCAAGTGCTGTGAACTAGCATAGATTGCTAAAAATATTATACCCTTAAAACTAAAATGGCTGGTATATATTCTAGCGGTTGTTGAGGATTCAGTACAAAATCATTTTATGTTAACATCAAGGGTGCCAATTTCAGTGGTAAACTGATACTGAACTGAAAACTGATGAGCCGCAGAACCAGCAGTTTCACGTATGATCTCTACAGTCCTAGAACTTCAAAGTCATGGTTATATTATGCCCAATATGTCAGAATTGGCCGTTAAGAGGTTTCTATTATAGTGATGTCACCATCACCGCTATCTATGAGTATTGGTCATAATATTATAACTCACTCCGCTCCATTCAATTGGGCAACAAGCCAACAAGCCCTTATGCTGAGAAGCAAAAAATATGCTGGTATGTGGCCATGAAATGTCAACAACCTCGGAGATTTAATGGAGTTACAATAATGTCAGTCGTTTTCAATAAAATATTCTAATATCGAAGGTTAGATCCGCCATTATCACTTAATCAAAATTCAGTTTCATCTAACATGCGTTTCACGGCTGATCATAGTAAGTGTAATGGGTAGGCGAGCATATTTTTTATTTTTTTCTCACATTCAACCTCCATGTGGGCGTTTGAGGAAACAATACGCATCACAAAAAGATCCGAACACACAGTTCACTATACCCAGTGATAAACCAAGGAGTCCTTGGATAAACCCAGTTTACTTTGCCCTTTGCCTCATATTATTTTCCTGACCGACTATTTCGAAATTTGGCACATATGCCAGCACTGTCAACTAAAAGCAAGATGTTGGCAAAAAATGCTAACGGTACTAAATTCCTGCTTCAAATCAAATAACATGTAACGTCAATCATACGCCCCTTTTATTTACCTGTGATGCATTTGGGATGGTAGCTGATAGGAAAACATAATGTACATTATCAGGAAGAAGAATAATTGTCTCCTCCCAGACGACTCCTCTGTCTTTGTCTCTCATGTAATGGATCTCGTCGAATATAACCCAGGCTACCTCTCTCATAATCTCCGAGCCCCGATACAACATGCTGTAATTTGATAACAATACATACTCATCATCATCCCCATGTTGGGTGTAAAAAAGGATAATTTTTAACTGTGGCAAATTGTGTCAGGTCTGTATAAAAGCCTTTTCGATGCTCGGTCAAGTAATTCAGGTTTTGAACACATTTTTTTTCAGTCAAACCATTATGGTGTGAGAACATTTGCGGGTGACTAACTGTGGTGTAAGCGTATGACTAAGATTA
Organism: Membranipora membranacea; assembly: GCA_914767715.1. Classification (NCBI taxonomy): domain Eukaryota; kingdom Metazoa; phylum Bryozoa; class Gymnolaemata; order Cheilostomatida; family Membraniporidae; genus Membranipora; species Membranipora membranacea. The sequence goes on from OU612068.1 coordinate 18,054,062, forward strand.
TTGGCAACCGATCAAAAGTTTGGACAGAGTGAGAGGCTATACCACTACAATGTCTGCTTAAATCGTTTCCATACCCAAAAGTGGTGTAAACTCTTACAATAACTTTTTATCTCACCCTTGAAGATGAAAATCTTACCAATTAAAGTTTTGCTAAAATATGTAAACGCCGCTAATAACAAGTTTTTGTGAAATTCTCAACGTTAGCTTAGAGAGGGAACCTCAAAATTTGTTATTATAACACGTGAATTCAGCCACGCATCCATGCCGCTACGTTTCAATCTGTAAATCTTTTCATCCTGTAGGTTTAGTATTTAACCTTGCACTAAAGTTATTCCCTTAAACCCAAAATTTATGGTACTCCTTCTACGAAAACTATAAGAAGATGTCTTAATTCTTTTAATCTTTTAATGAATTGCCAATTGCTTGATGACAAATGACAGAAAAGCATCATTTTTTAGCACTTTGCCCTTGCTCTAAGCAATGATATATCAACAAGTAACTCAAGAGACATTTTTTCCATTTGAATCTTAAAGGATTAAAAATCTGCGGATTCACAATTTATATGTTCAACAAAAACTGCTAACAGAGTACTTCGCATGATGTAGTTCAGATAGACTGGCAGATCATGGTTTTAATGTTATGTCCACAACGAGCGCCTTGCACATTCAATTGTACACATAACTACATAAGTTTTGTCGTTGAAACCCGTATTTCTTGACTCAGCACTAAAAACTATTTCAAATTATATATTCATACGATTCCCAACATGTGACCAGGCCAATGGTAGCACATAGGACTAACCTAGACCAAGTTTGGTCCATTTGCCTGCATTCCGAGTCGCTTCTGATCCACTGGTCACGCCGCAGCGTGACCAGTGGGTCAGGAGTGACTCGGAATGCAGGCAAATGGACCAAACTTGGTCTAGACTAACCTGCCTCATTTTTATTTCCATACTAACATAACATTGGGGGTAAGTTTTTGACATGCAATTTTGATTTTTTTTGTACTGCAACCGGAAAATCATACACATAGGATTATATTATTGGGACCAGGAATGGGGGACTAAAGAAATTAATTACACAATGAAAGGATCCTTCAATATCTAGGAATTGGGACTGGTATGTATGTCACAGCAGACTTCTTGGACTTTTAAAAGTTCCAACTTTTTGAGAATTCTTTCAACTGGAATGGGAAGAGAAACAACTGTATGAGAATCTTATGCTGACCTCCTGAGAATTTCTGTAGTCATCACAAGACAAGATGCACTGGGGTTTATTGTGACATCACCAGTCATCAAACCAACATCGCCAAACTCCTCGGACAACTCACGAAACTTCTGATTACTAAGCGCCTGTAAAAACGAATATCATGAGTGTTTATTGAATCTAACAACACTAACAACAGACCTGGCGGGTAATAGTGGAGTTATGGTAGTTTTGTGCCAGATGTTTTATAAAACACGACACTCTGCATTATTTCAAAATCACACAGTTGAGGAACAAACAAGTACACACACCTATACCTTGATTATGATAATGTGGTAACAACCATTCATTTAGACAAAGTGATATGATAACATAATCTGTAGCTGGTTTTATTGGTGTTCCCAAGCCTTATTGAGGAAAACCCATATGTCGATGTATTATACGTCAAGTCAACAGTTAGTACGGCTGTAGTACTGCAACATGCCAGCTTACAGTGAGGAAATTCATTGTATTCTGGACAAAATATATGAATTGCCTCTTCCTGCTCAATTATGAGGTAGGCATGGGGCTGACTGTAAAGTACAAACTAAATAAATTACTTCTCACATATTTGTTACATCTATGAATAAGTTACTGACTACCTGACTACAAAACACCTTGGATTGTGGATAGTGTTCAGAATAATTGAAGGCAAAATATTGGTCTTCGAGGATATCCTTCATTCCAGAGAAGGAACATTACCTCAACAAATCAGCACAATTTAGACTAGTAAAAATCAAAGTCATTTTTTATACCTATGTGCTATATTTGTAAAGAATTTATATGTGGCAATCATAGAGTTATCATAATATATTCTATTACGCTTAATAACTCTATGGTGGCAACGGTAGAAACCGACCTTGATCGGGGATGTGTATATCACTCTTTGTTTTGCTTTCAGTGACATGGCTATGGCGTACAGAGCCACTACTGTTTTACCGGCTGAAGTGTGAGCAGAAACCAACACCTAAAACAACAACGTAACCAAGATTGAAGAGTAATCAGGATGTCCGCCGAGTTGGTAAAAACTTGACAGCAACACAATATTGAAGAAGACCAGCATGACTGGGAGTATGAAAATAAAAATAAAATGGTAACATATTAATAATAGAGTAATAACAATAATTTAAAACATCCATGTTACCCACCGATTCGCTGTTTTCTAAACAGAGAATTGACTCCTTTTGAAAAGGATCAAGGATGAAGGGATACTCTTTAACCGGAGGTCCTGTGGCAGGCTTGAGTGGTGTGTACTGCATATCTGGGGGTAAAGCCACTTCATGGGTACATGATTCCATTGTATCAATCTGGTGCAGCTGGAGCCGAGGCAGTTCATCCATAACCCTGGAACAGCGAAGTATATAAACATGGTTGGATGTGCTAAAAGAACTCAGAGATCTTTGAGAACATAATGACAAAGTATCATACGATTGACATTTCAGTTTGTTCATCCAAGTAAAAAATATCAGGCATCAAACAACGATTGGCAAAACATCAAATCAACATGCGACCAGTTTGGGAATATGCGATACCATGTACGAGATCAGCAGTCAGATATATACGTACCTTATCTCATCGACGATGGCCATTTTGAGTTTCTTGGCCTCCTCCTCATGAGTTTCTCCTTGTAGTTCATCTCTGTGTCTCTTCAAGATGTCAGCAGCAGTTTTCTCCTTGGCAGGCTTATCAGATGGAAGAATGACTGGTGCTGCCGATGAGACTGCGGCAGGGGTTTCAGCCTCATTATCAAACACAGAAAATAGGTCATCCACATCTGCCATGTTCCTGACCTACAGGAAAACTGTCAAATGTTTTAATCCAATCTAGCATGAAGGGCTCTATAAGAGTTGGATACAACTAAAGCAACGTTCATTGACTGAAGTTGTTTGTGATCTAACATGTGAAAAGCGAATGTCTGTAAGTGTAACTAGTTTATACTATAGCGATATACTACCATTCAGCATGATTGAGCCAACAACTACAGAGGTAATGTATTGATTGAGTAGGTACCAGCAATCTCCAGTGGACAACTAGACAGACTACAGTAACAGTTACAGCATACACTTTTTTTTATTGGTTAGCAATCAAAGGAATGTGTTTGATTTGAAGGGCCCCCACCACCATTGCCAAAGCTAGGACTACATTTTGAGCATAGGCCCCTGGACCATACTGGACATTTGAAAAGTAAAGGCATGTATGGCAAAGTCCCTCTAGTCTTACTCCTTACTTGGACCCAGGGGCCCATCATCATTCATCATCAATCAATCATCATTCATTCATGGCTCTTGCTTGGGTAGACCTGTCTGTGCTGTGCTCAGCTCACCGAGGCTGAGTAATTGTGACCTAAGAGTGTGACTTGAGCACTCAACCTTATGACTTGCAACCACAGCAGTTGGCATATCTCTGTCTTTACCTTATGTTTTAACCTGTCACTTCATCTGTGTACTGTAACCATCAGTTTCTTTTACTATGTTTCTTCTAAATCAATATCCATTCAAGTTCATGCTTACAGGAAACAAATTTCTGCATACCAGTACTGTGTACCTAGATTTCGAAAAATCCGGACGGGCCTCATGAGGGAACTTCTATCAGTCTTGGTATTGTTACTTAATCGGCAAAACATGACACATTCACGACATAAAAATATTGCTTTTTAATCTCATTGAGGTCATTGCTCTCAGCCAATAGAAACTCGTTGACCCTTTAGGAATGAGGGGCAATGACCTGCATGTTGCCACTGTCACATTGAAAGGTAAAGAACATGCGACATAAAACATACTTGCAGCTTTTACCCTGAATGACTCTCAAATCTGACCTGGCAGCATATATTCCTCTTCCTCACAATCTGTTTTGAGTATACTGTGAACCCAATTTCTATAGAAAGATTGGAAGTCAAACTTTACCAACCAGAACAGGTGCTCCTAGTAGAATAAAAATAATAAAATAAGGTTAGTTATATTTTACTACTGTACTATACTACTGCTTCACATCTATATATATATATATATATATATGTATTGATATATCATCACCCAACGTTTGTTTGCTCCCGGGGACTCAAATTCGCTGGATACTACCAGGAACTTTGGAATGACCATCCTGCTATAGTAATTGTATTTTGATGACTTGGTAATTGGTGTACCTTTCCCTTTTCTTATTATAGTCAACTCAAGTCAATGATTAATGAAGTTATAACAATACATTATTGATAAGTATGACTGGCGGATTATGCGGCACTGCCCAGCCCATGCTGTAAAAAAACCGCTTTATGGTTTCAATCTCCGGTTTGGACATGGAATTTTTAACCTTTTTAGAATAATCATTTAAATGCTGAAGTAGGACATCTGGAGACAACAAACTAGTAGGGATACCAATATTTGACTACATTGGCTTACTTCTGGCTACTCATACTACATATTCTACTAATCAAGGAACTGTATTATACTAGTACGATTCACCAGATACAGGTGAGACTTATCTTCTATTGATAAGAGTGTCTGGCTCAGAGCAGGCTTGATATGGACTTGTAGCGATGTGTACAACACATAGTTTACTCACTGAAGAGTGACAACGGTCATTCCCATCAAAAGCAGATGATACCTGGCATTCTTCTATCACATGATACCATTAGCACAGAAGTAAGCTAAAGTAGAGTGGCACCAAAGAGCTGTGCTGGATCAAATCAAAATTTCTTATATTCATGGAATATGATCGCGACGTTATGGATCGCTTGGATTAGACAGGGTGTTAAGTTGTTTGATATGTCAGTGTTCAAAGTTACTGTTACAGATTAGATCAGACCAAGGCTACTTTCTGATGGAGGTCGTTAGCCGTTTACTTAGTCTGTAGGCCCTCGTGACAAATCTTTATCCTTATTCACGATGGCTACTTGAGCCTCTTGCGTTAAATTTGTAGCTAATGTACATTAACTTGATGCTGATTCGGACTGTAGCATTGGAAATAGGGATACATTGATCATGTATATCACCTGGTCAGTCAGTTGATACGTCAGCGTTTTTATATCTCTGATGTCGGCTAACTCCCTTATGGGATCTCGCCCTTGGTTGGAAATAATGCTCAGAATATTGTGTTGAGATCCAGTTTTTTGCTGTGCTGATATAGTTCTTTGATAGCTTGTTGACAATGAAAAATAGCATTTCCTAAGAACACACAACAATCTTATAGTACGCTGCATGTTTTAGAGTGTATGGTTTTTATCCGCACTATTCACTCACTCAATGGAACTTTTGTTTTGCTCCATTTCAACAGTAATTAAATTTGAACATCACCTCTAAGTGATTGGATGTTGTTGACCACAGATTTGATATACGGCAGTTTTGTTTCATAATGTATGGCGCAATGGTGGTTTTTATTGAGATGGCCTTTAGAAACTGTGTTGTTGCCGCGCAAGTCTTAGGTGAGAATCTCCTGGTCGCATGCATTCATTCTGACCGATCGGCTTCGGCGTCCTCAAAACATGGGCGGAGAGTATAAGATCAATGAAGGAGTTATTGATATGGAAGGTTATTGTCAGGAATTTTCACATAATTAACCTGAATGATTGACTGATTTGCCGTTTCCAGTAGGTGGTCAATGCTTTTGTGAATTGTTTGTACCATTCATGCATATCCCGGCTGCTTGGGTGTGTTGTTATTCTTTGCTCATAAAATCCCAATGAGGCATAGACAAATCTTTTATTCTTTCGCAAGGTAGCAAGGTCGGGTCAAACGAAGGTCAACTCTGACTGGTCCTATTATATACATAATTTTTTATGAATATATTTGTAGGTCAATGACTAGAGCAGTCTTCGGTCCAATAACTTATAGTATTGTTGCTTCATCCAGCCCTACTTTTGTTCCCAAATCATCAACTATGGCAATAATTAAAGCCCATTATAACACCTATCACATCAGCACTTGAGTTTGTCATATACTTGACAAATGTCAGTGTTAAATGGAGGACATAATATATGCATTTTGTGGTTTTTCATTGGCGGTGCATCGGGCATAAACAGCTTAGTTGCCTAGACTCTTAGTATTTTTACCTGTATCCTTGCCTGTGTGTAACTCATGAATATCAGCCACTACATGGATTAGTAGAAAGGAATCCAATGAAAATGAATTCGTGGAAAGATTGACAGACTTATCACTGTTATTACTGCCCTTAGCTGTGGTTACCAATGGTGGTCATATTTGTAGTAATTACCATGACTCTGTCTCATCTTCAGATTAAATGTTTTTGTTTTCTATAGACAGTTTTCTGAGGTCTCATTTGAGGAGTTGTCCTCTCTCCAGTTTGGTACTTTTAACCCATGCCGCATAGGAAAAACGTGCTGAAAGAGGGTTATCTTGAAAACCGCTTATGATAGGATATAAATGATTTTTGATTCAGAATCAGCACCATTGAAAACCCTGGGAGCCAGGGTTTCCAAATCATTGGGGACTTGAAAGCTGATAAATCTCAATTTTAGTGATGAAATTCATGAAAAATTCTGCCAAATTGTCCGCAATACAGGCAGGAAATGCTATAATTGACAATCCAAATACAAAATTTATTTTCCAAACTATGTCCCTATCAGTTTTCAATGGTGCAGATTCTGAATCAAAAATCATTTTTATCCTAACATAGCCAGTTTTCAAGATAACCCTCTTTTCAGCACGATTTTCTTATGCGGCGTGGGTTAAAAGTACCAAACTGGAGTGAGGACAACTCCGAATTGAGGCTCAAATCGGAGCTCAGAAAACTGTCTATTATCACCAGTCAATAATGAGGACGCTATCTGACTGACTTATTTGTCGGCAGGCCTGTCACACATTCACAGTTTTGTGTGGCTTATGGAACAATCTACCGGATGCCACTAAATGACAGTATGACGACCAAGCTTGGAACTGTCTGGCGAACCCATTGATGGTTCCATTTGATTACTATGTCGGTACTGTTGCGACAGCTTTTAGACGTATAATGTCATCTCTCCTTGAGCTTGCTGTGCTGAGGCTGGGTAATTTCCTTGCCATTGATAGACATCCCGTGGTTTGTCATAATGTCATGCCGCTTTACCATTTCCACGTCTGCTGGGAAATCGCTCTCATTAATGCTCTCCGCTGTGGGATAAAGAATGCTAGCTGATCTGAAAGAGGATGGTTGTTCTTGAAATGGCCGTGACATTTGGATTGATGTATCTGATGTCTGCGGCCTAATTCTGAATGCCGAGCAGAGCATATCGACGGTTTATATCTTTGTTCCCCTTTTCAGTTCCATTGCATAAGTCTTGTAATCCGGAGCACAATTCTTGCATAACCAGGGCAGATGTCTCAGATTCAAAATAATTATAAATCTTCCGCCAATCAAGTTTTTCAAAGGCAGTTGATTTATTTCCTAGGTTAATGGAAATGAATTTCTCATTACGGTCAGAAATTATGGTTGGTTATTTTGAGATGGAGTCGATTTGTTACAGCGTTGTTGTCCGGACTCCTGATTGCTACTCTAGCCTAATCTTATAGCCCTGCCCGGTCTTTATATATATCTGTTCCGTGGTCTTATTAACAATGGAGTCACTGACTGAGAGGACAATATATGCCTGATGTTATCTGAAGCCGCAAAGCATGTCTAAAATCAATTATTGGTGTACTGATGTCAGCAATAATTAGTGAGCTTTGCTGTGATTTCTTGAGTGAGTGAGTGACTTTCGATGATATTCGAAGGTAATTGGCCAATTGCCCGTGTTATGGAATCGTCCAATTGACTCCCAGCTCCAAGTTTTAATCAAGGACCGAAGGTGTGTCTCTTTTTCTGCGATAGTTTTTTCAACGGAATCATAACGTTTCAACTACATTAGTTGTATGAGGATTTACAACTGTCCGCTGCAGACCAAATTGTAGAGAAAGTTTAGGAGAAAAAGAGAAAGTGATAGGATTAGATTTAAACTGGCCGCCCAACATCAAGAGGAATCCCTGCATGCTTAAAAATGAAGCTTTTAAAATTGACCGTAACCATAGACCATAACCATATAATTTCGTTGGAAATTACTCAAGGTACTGCAGGTTTGAATAGTTGAAATTGTCAAGTTGTTACATAACATATCGTGTGGTCTCAGGAGAGTCCTATGATGGTCAAGAGTTGTGATGGCATACGTGATGTGATGTGGTTGACTAGGCTGACCAGCGTTCGCTCAATCTTTTATAATCTTTATATAGCAGGCAGACTGGACATTAACTTGTTACATAATAATCCAAGCCGTCCATTGATTGCTGTGTATACTAGTGCATAAAGGCCAATGATCGAAACTTCTATAGTTCATTTACTATTTACTGACCAGGCAAAGAGGTTGTTGGTTTAATGTTCGTCCTGTTGACTGCTGTATACCCAGTCAGGACAGCAAGTCAACGTACATTCTAGTTGATAGATCTACTCGTCCTGGGAGGACAAGGACTTGGCAAATAAGTCCAAGCAAGGAACGAGAAGTCTTGAACAGCAATAGAAGGAACTACCTGCCCTAGAAACTCATTAGAGAACTTGCTTATACATTTTTATACCAAGACCTTATACACTCTCGGATAATTGACTCTCGGGATTTCGACGACATTTTATGAACGGATAATGTCTCGCCTCGGCGATATGCATCATTTAGATCCAAACCTTCAATTGTAAGTTTTTCACTGTGCAATGATTGTTGACGAGCCCAACAACTTCTGCTAAAGTTGATGTCAACATATTGTCTCTTCCGATATTTCTTCACGGTATTTCTGATTTTGGTGGAAGTTTTGACGGATCGTAGCTAAAAGGGTTCATGTTGATGGCTTTAGACAGTTTCGGAATATATCTTATTTCGCTACAAATTCAGGTAGTTTGGAACCTTGTAGGAGTTGGTTGCTGTGTACTTTGGTGATTGAAATGAAATTTTTCCTGTGATACTGCAACCTCCCATTGCCACTAAAACATGTTAAATATATACAGGACTTGGAAAGAAATTTTGAAACCAGTACAATGTTGTATAACAATCTAATTCTGTATTGGTTGCAGTCGTGGCCTTGTGCCGCCTGGATTACAGATGACAGATTATCCAGTTAATCAAATTAATTTTGGTGGCGGAGGAGCAGGCGCTTACTCAAACAGTATGGCCAAGAAGAAGAAGGGATTCGGTATTGTTGGACGGAGTATCGAAGAAGAACTATGTTTGGTTTGTGGAGACAGAGCATCCGGCTATCACTACAATGCCTTGTCCTGTGAGGGCTGCAAAGGTAAGAACGGATTAAAAGATTTTCAATTTTTGCTTGAAACTAACCGGTGGATTTTTGATAATGGCACTTAGAGCAGCAATCTTTAATTAAAATGAAAACTGTTGACCACCAAAATTGCTTGATAAGTCTTTTTAAGTTAAATGTCTGGTGAGGATTTGATGAAAACAGGTCCAACTGGCTCTAAAATGGTTTCCAGGGGTGCTATTTTGCATCCCTGAATAATTTAGCCGTCTGGACCCTCGACATTGTTTTTTTTTGCCCAGGCTAGTTTCCTAAAGCAGTAGGATGAAGAGGGTATATTGCTTTGACCCCGAGGTCATTGACGTTATTGAGATAGAGTTGCGGTCAATAACCCATTTATTACCCGCTCTTAACTAGACCTCTTGCAAAACCAACAAACGTCAAACATTTTTAGCACATTTCTCTAACACATCAGCACACAGCCATCTCATAGCAACAAGATCTTGGTTTTGACATTGACAGCAGCGGAAAAGCTTCGTAAATTATCATTTGAAATACATAATTAGGGATGAGCAAATTACCTCAAGAAGGAAATATTAGCTAGAGTTTAGTATAGCTTTTTTTGGATTGACTTAATATTAGCTAGCACAAAGTTTTGCTACGTGAGGTGGAAGTTGGTGTTAAGTAACGAGGTTGAGTGAAGGTTAGCTAGCTAAAAACTTTGCTCATTTCCTGCCTGTGCTAAAATGCGAACTTTTGTTTGCCTGATAACATGAGTGCAGAAGAAAAAAGTGTAATTTAGAATTCATGCTGCGATATTTTCATTGGGAACACTGTAACCGCGGTGTACTCTGTTGGAGGCACAAGTCTTGCTATTGTGGTGAGCTAGAACCTTACTGCTGCTTGAACCATATCTCAGGTATAATACCTGCTAAGTTAATGGTCAGTTTGATCGATCATGTTTTTCGAGTAAATGACTAGTTTGAAGGTACTGCACTGTTCTAGGCTGCTGCTTCCTTTGAACGGTCTGGTATTTCAATTGATGGTAGCTCCACCAACCTCTATGGCTGGGCCTAGTTGAAACACCCTTTGACAGTAGCTGACTTGTTATAATGCAGGTGAAATAGCGCATACCACTAGATAAAAGCATAAAACTACCTGCACATTGGTCGGTAAAAACATCACAGACACACATAATTTTATACTTTGTTAATGTTGCTGGCGTTATCACAGTGACTCCTGTTGCATCATGATACAGCCATGATTGATGGGTAATTCTCACTGCAGACTTTATCGAAGCAAAGTTTAGAGGCTATATTTTGCATGCCATGCACAAAATTACATAACCCATGGGTCAGTGCCCCATGAACGTCTGGTATATGTTATTTTGATTTTCAGCCAGACAGAAACTAGGAACATGAGCTTAGGGATTAGGTTGATTGAGGTTGACAAATAATAATAAAGTATGAACAGTATATAACCAATGAACGGTGTCAGGAAAAATGTTGTATACCACGTTGACAGGCAGTAATTACCTACACTTGAGCAACCAATGTAGTTACTGGAGAATATTTTCGGAAATTAACATAATGACAAGGCAATAGCCGATGAAATTGCATATATGAACTCATCTTACGATGGTTCGGTGGTAATCCACGTTGCTGAAGGCTTTATGGAATGTCACTATTTAGCCTTGGCTGTACACAGGACACAGTCGTTGAGGTAAAAAAAATTCCGGATTGCCTTAGAAAACCTTTTGTAGCCTGAAGCAGTCTGTAATAGTTTGCGACTGACTGACATGTCTGAAAGTTATTGGAAAGGTTGATGCCATAAACATGTTATTACCTTGGAGAGTCAGATTGATGTATATTGATTTACCGGGTAATGTTACGCAGCGTGCGACGCTTTTTCTTACGTAACTGGAAACATCCATTTGTAATTATAAGCTCCTGCCGTAATGATAGCCAGGCAATGGCTATAAAAGTTCTAGTGTTTCAAGTCATGTAAAAATCATCATGAGATGGCTGAAGCAATGACTATTTATAATCTATGACTATTTATAATCTTTGGCTGAAGTATTTTCTCATAAAGTGGGTTTTGTGGGTTTAACATTAACATGCCATCTTATAGCCTGGCAGTTGAGTTATCTAGGCAACCAAACCTATAACTATGTCATTGTAAAGTTATAATTTGCTCAGTCACTAGGTTATTGACATTATTGTGAATGCCAATAGGCTTTGGCATTCGTGCACCCTTGGGTATTATGGTCAATGATCCATGAATAGGCATATATAGGCTGGTATAGTAATGAACTATTTATTGTAACAAGTGTATTATACTGTGATAAAGAAACCAAGCTAAAGCTATTGCCTGGTCATGCAGGGCAACTGAATTTATTGGAACGGACAGTGCGGTAGTTGTGATTATTGGACTAGTATTATATTAAGCATTGATAGCTTAGCTAAAGGTATTGGCAGGGTTAGAAACTGCGTCCAGTTCGTTTGCCACCAAAACAAATGTGGGCCCAACAAATAGTCCGCAATCATGGCATCTGACAACCTCTCTGTAAAAATGACATCTTGAAGGTGAGATCCCTTGAAAAAACCAGCCACCATCAAACTGTGAACAGCAAATAGTAGTGCTGTAATCTTGATTCCACATTTGCTATCATTCTGTTAATAAGATACGATCAGACAGGAAATATGCTAATTCAAATTCTATGTAATGGAGGGTGCATGAACAAAACACCACCGTCAGAAGGTTGCACCACTGTTTATTTTACACAAATGGCTTAGGTTTGGGTGAGAATATCAACTCAGCAAGATTTTTGTTTCTGCTGGCTGGTCGATTTTTTAAGACTAAGCACCCAAGTCACTCCGACATTCCTAGTTAAGAATGAGGACATCATAGAAATGTCCATGGTCAGCTAAGAATGTTGTAAAATTCAAATACCCTACTTATCACACTATCGGGATGCGCTACAACCCGGATGCGTTGAAACTCAACTCGCTAGCATTTTGCTGACCGACATAGATTATCTGTATTCCTATTTTGAAATCCTACAGTATTTCAGTTTCCTTGTGCGGTTTTGCGCAATACATTTATGGTAGGATGTGGCACGGCTGTCAAGAAGTTAACGCTGAGGACATTGACATTAACTATAGGCCATAGTGTCAATGACTGGAAGGTTATTATCAGTGTTTGCGAAACGTGGCGGTGCCGATTGCTTCATTGTTGATACAGGGATAAAAAAGCTTGTGCGAACAGGCCTTGATAATGTAAAAATAATCTCTTTATAAACACCAATAATGTCAAGTAACTGCTTGACTTGTTTTCCTTTATCCCCATAGATGTTATTGTTTAATGCTATTATTCTTTATCTGCAAAGAATAAAAACTGTGCTGCAGCTGCACTGCTAGTGCAAGCAAGGTTATTAACTTTCATCAAATTATGACGTCGCTTGTCATGTGACCATGCGGGGGAGGGGGGCGGGTCGTCGGATGGGGGGCGAAGTCTGGGGGGCTCAGACTAGGTGAACGGTTTTGTAGCAGACAGCGTGATTGTGTATCTTCCCGTTTTTGTTTATTTATAGGCTTTTTCAGACGGAGCATCACCAAATCTGCCACATACGCCTGTAAATATGGCGGACAGTGTGAGATGGACATGTGGATGAGAAGGAAATGCCAATCCTGCCGACTTAGACGCTGCCGAGAAGTTGGGATGAAAGAGGAGTGTAGGTGTACTCAAACTTAGTCTTATTGTCATGAGAACCGAGTACCACATGTATATTTATATATGGACTGGCTGTGGGGGGATGGGGCAAGAGTCAGGGGGCTCAGACTAGGTTTGATTGAATCAAAAAACAATCGCTCTGTTGACTGGAAAATGTTGGGTTGGACACACATGTTGAAAGAACATTGGCACTTTACGGTCATCAATCGTTTCACATAGTATTCATACAGGTATATATATATATATATAAATTCTGGTGGTGCAGCTGTGAGCGCCGAGACTTTAATGTCATTCCTGTCTCCTGGCAACGTCATTTATAACCATAACACCAGCTAAGCTGTACCTGTATTTTTGAGTTCCATGGCTGGTTTTTGAGGAGATTATAACAGCAATGCTTCATCAGTCAAGCCTCTTGGCTTTGTGTCTTGCTGCAAATTTATTCTGACAACCACCCTTCTGATCTTAAAAAACTTAAATGTTCATCAAAGATTTCATATCACCAGTATAATGTATGTATGGTAGCACAAAAGTGCTTGGTTGTCCCAAAGTTCAGCATCTAGTATGTGTACTTGGATGTGGATGAAAGCAGTTCTATTTTTGTTATGACAGGTTTATTGTCAGAGGAGCAGTGCAGAGCGAGAGATGCTCGTCGAAAATCTAGAAGTTCAGTATCCAGTAAAAACACTGATGACGATGGCCAAAACAACTCGCCATCTTCGGAAACAAACAATAACAATAGTTCAGACAAAAATAAATCATCAAAAGGAGGCTCCAGTAAGGGCAAACACCCAATCAAATCATGTAAGTGCCCTTGTGTGAGAGGTCAGGTCACAACTAACTGGTTACCCGAATATAGGACACGACCACTTTTTTACATAAATAACAGGGTTTTGTGGTCAGACATCAAATAGAAATCAATGGCAATTCAGCCCAAGTTTTGATACACTACAATTTAATTTGACAGACTACGGAATATAAGCCAATTCGTCATCATTATACCTTGGCCATGGTTTCCCATACTTTCATCACTGTGACCTTTGGCTTGCTTTCAGATCACATTTACTGCGATCAAACCTCTAACAAATGGTGATTTCTATTCTATATCTTTGTAGTATCGGGAGTGTTAGCCACTCATCGCACACTAAGCTCCTCTGATTTTGATTTCAATGAGAATCCTTTGGACCAGCTGCCGGCAGACATACGATCACTTATAGAGAGAGTCGTCATCTGTCAGGACCAATATGAGATGCCTTCCGAGGAAGATGTCAACAGAGTCTTATCACTAGCTGTAAGTGTTGAGCTGTGGCTACACACGCCGTATTTTCCATAGGATTGGTGCATTTTTAGTACGGCCAGTGGTATATGATAGTTTGTGTAGCCTATCAAAAGGTTCCCCAATCCTATGGAAAATGCGGTGTGTGTAGCCAGAGCTTGATGTTGACCAGGCCGAATCTGTGCCTTTGAGCTGACTTTTACACAAACCCATTACTTTATTAAAACAAACTTCCAGCTTGGCTAGTGCTAGTCACTCCCTAACTGGCTAAACTTAACACCAAGACCAAATCAGATAACACGGAACCATAACTGCTACCACAAACGGATTTTCAGCTGCAATGAATCAAGTTAACTGTTTTCCAAGTATTCACAGTTTCGGAGGTGATTCACCTGTTTAATTGACACCTTAAACTAGCACTCATGTACTCTATACACAACACTGGTACCCAATGTTAATACAGCCCAGCCTTTGATCATCCCTTCATACCGCTGCTGCAGTATGCAGTATTAATCCTAGACATAGTTTTGCCTATGGTATTCTCACACAATGGTGTTGGTGTTGGGTGGCTCACTATAGGGTCTATTAAGTCAAACAGGATCTGGAAACTTTTAAGGATTTGATTGATGGCCGCCTGATGAACTTGATACTTTGGTGTCATCTCCAGCAAAGTTTGATGTAAAAATAACACATTAATCAAAGCTGGGCTGATTACTGTTATCATGTAACTGGTCAGTAAAGGGTTTTGACATGCCGGTCATTATACACTGTATTACATGACAACAGCCTTGATGAACCTGGTGTGTTGACGCCACTGATCTAGACAAGCATGCAATCCTCAACCCCCATACAATAGGTCGCAGCTCAATTTTATTAGACAGGCTGTTGTGCACTGTTAGAAGCCTTGGTAAAATAATGACATAATAGCCAGCCGATCAAATTCATCTATATACTGCCCTTGCCATGTCCATGTCGATCTCGGGAATATTTTCACGATTATTATGTGTGCGCCGCGGCTGTCACTGCACTATAATTTAGTGTCAGTCTAGAGAAGAATAGAGTGGAGTAGTTTCCACTGCTTTTAAGTAGTAGCCAAGTACCTTTCATCCTAAATAAAAGATGATTACACATAAAATAGAAATAACTAATATACACTATAAAATTATAATGAAAAGAATTTAATGGCTTCGAATATTCATTTTCTGTTTGACAATTCAGCGTATTTAGCTGGGTGGTCCTTATGAGTTCTTGGCGAAACCTTTCGGATGTCGAGAACAATGAACTTTTGATTGCCCTTCAATTTCAATCTTAGATGGCATTCTTATCCTTAGATTCAGGCAGTTAATGGCCTCTATATCAAAATAGAATACACACCTGAATGATTAAATTCGTTGTCGTCTCGTAATACACACCTTCGTTGTTATGTTATGTGAAGCTGAAAATTTTAAGGTTGCATAGATTTAATTTTAATGCGGAATACCAATAATTATTTTCTTGTTTGATCTATTTACAGAAATGCTTCGATCCTGCCAACCCAAAAGATGCAAAGGAGTTACTATTCACACAGCTTGCGCAGTTCACAGTTCTATCAACACAACTAGTCGTAGAGTTTGCCAAACAGATGCCTGGCTTTCTTGATCTTTGCATAGAAGATCAGATTATCATGCTGAAGGTGCGTAAAATTGGCTTCTGCTTTAATTTACCTCCTGTGTGTTCCAAAGTTCAACGACCGACGGAAAAATCTTATTTCTGATATTTCGTTTAATTATCACTGAAGTTTCTACTGATGAACTTCTGCGATATATTTAGTGGAGGAGGCAATGTGCGGGCTCAAAAAGCCAATTGGCAGTCAATTGAAAAACAAACGCTTAGAAATGATGATAGTCTACCATTTATTTTAATTCTATTTATACTCTATAGTATAATTTTATTTTTTATAAATTTACTTAGTTTGATGTGAAAAATGAAAAATTGAATATCATGTTGGTAATTTTATTTTTTTGATCTGGTCTGGTAAAAGAATGATGTAACAGAAATTGAAATTCAGGAGAGTTTTATAATTTCATTTAAAAATGGTTAAAACATCAGGTTGTTTATTTGACTGTTTTTTTTTGCGCTTGCCAATTTTTCTTGGCATCGGAATTCGCCAGTTTCTCCATCATAACAAGCTTTAGCTACATACCTAAGCTTTTTTTTGTCATTACAGGGTACTGCCTGTGAAAATTTGATGTTGCGTACAGCTCGCCAATACGATCCCGAGTCTGACACCGTCATCATGGCTGACGGCAAGGCATATACACGGAACACACTGTGCTTTGCCGGCCTGGAAAGCTTAGTGCCAGCTATGTTCAACTTTTGCGGAGCATTGGCTGGAATGAAGGTGGATAATGCTGAATTTGGCATGCTTACTTGTATCAGCCTTTTTTCAGGTAAGTTCACAAGGATTTTTTGTTTTCGAATTGGATTTCGGAGAAATAAAGAATACTTGCTTCAGCAAATTTTAATAGATATTTTTCCTGAGAAATTTAACTTGGAACTGAATTTATTGGCAAAGTGTTTGGAGGATTCAAAATTCCTGGCAAATCAATGATAAAATCAAACTGTAAAAATCATTTTCAACTCAAAACCTAACAAAATTAGAATAATATGTATGTTGATGAGTATACTAAATATTTATATAGATGGATTTGATTTTCGTATCATTATACAGTTGATAAATAAAATATTTGTCAGTTAGTACAAATTTGTGAAAAATTATTGAATTACTAGTTATGGTGGAAATAGCAATTGTGGGATGGGAAGGGGATTTCTGTCTTGCTTCATATTGCATAAAAATCAATAATTACTCACGGCGCCAGAGAATTAATATAGTGTATTAATATGTAATTCCGAAACAGATTTTCTTTGCTGCAAACTCTCAAATAAGTGAAACGGCACTTTCTCATCAGCAAATTGCTTAGGATGGCATCAAATAGAAATACACTGCTGCAGTAGATGATTACTTATTACGTACATCTATTGAGTTGATTGAATTAAAATGTCACAAGTTGTAATCTTTGCTTGTTATTAATTCTCTTAGTGCAATCAATTTGTCCTTAAGCTTTCATTTTCCAGCTTTTCATAATTAGAGTCAAATTATGCTGCGTGCCAAGCTGTCGGTTGTCTGATGTGGCGTGGCCTTGGAGCGCATCTTGAAGCGTGCATCTCGAAGATATTTTGCTGCCCTAGAATGCAAACGTCCTAAATGATGAAATTGAAAAATTGACATTTTTACATTTTTCATATGATACATCCATGAATTTAATGACAGTACAATTTGGAAGATGTATCATGGTTCAAAATGCTAATTTAATCTCATTGAAGTTTCAAATTTGTAATGTCTTATATAGAAATAGTCAACACAGAAGGCCAATTATCACTTAGGACATTTGCATTCTAAGCTAGCGTTTTGTTAAAAATACACCAAGAATTATATTTAGCTTCATGGAACCATCCAACCCATGAAGCTATGTATAACCACATTTTTTAAACCTCCTTTGTTTTTGCTCCTTGTCTTTGCCTTTTCAACTTGACCTGACTTGACCTGATCGAATTTTCAAACAGATCTATCATTTTATGGCCTCCCTGAAAGTTGATTGATGATACAAATCAAAGGGTCCTCATGTACTTGATGGTTTATGCTAAAAAAGATAGTCGAATAAAGCGGCACTACTTGTGGTTAAATGATTTGCATCTTGGTGAAAAAAAGGAACAATGATGCTGGTATCCACCACAGCAAGTAGTTCTTTGTGTAGCCAGAGACTATAGTCTCTGGTGTAGCACCAGAGACTATAGATATATATCTATAGTCTCTGGTAGCACTGTATAAGTACCATGTGTTAGTACCATCTTTGAAATTTCTTGTGTGGTAAAACGTTTACACTGCCATTGGAGAATAATGATACAATCACGGTATACAACACAAGGACCATGAAAATCTGGCTGCGACTGGTCGAAAACTAGTAATTTGAACCACCATTGAAGGAAAATATTAAGCTGATGAAGCAAATCGAAATCTTATAGTTTTGACTTCCATGAATATACAGAATATACATCAACATAATGTTTTTCCACTTCAATTAACATGTTGATGTTGTGCTAAGCTCGAAATAAATGCATAAAAGCGCTATAAAAATATCCTATAGGCCTACACACAGTACAGTCAATGTATTATTAATGTATATTTGTACTCATGTTTTGAATCCTATATTTTATGTTGTTTCGACTTCAGAGCGATGCGGTTTGGCAGAGCCTTCAAAGATAGAGAAGATACAAGACATATATACAAAAGCCCTGGAGTGCTACTGCAATGCTAAAGTGAAGACTGGCAACAGGAGATTTGCCAAATTAATCATGAAGATGATCGACTTGCGCACGCTGAACGCTATCCACTCTGAAATGTGCCTGTCTCTGAAAATTAAGACTGGTAACTTCCCTGGCATCCTATTAGAATACTTCAATATCGGATAAAAAATGAGTTAACAGCAGGAAAGCTAAGACTGTGAGGCTAGCTTTAGATAAGGTGTTATAAATGAAGTTCATTGCACCAATCGATCCCTGCCACTCCCAATATTTGGTACACTGTTGTCATTGCGACGTTGCAGCGACGTCCTTCTTTAAAATGTCATAATAATGTTGTTGTCAGAGTCTTCCCATGGGAGGACCCGCTAGTCAACAGGTACGGAGTTCAATCTGTACAAAACAATGAAATTATTTTGATGGTTGCTAGTCATACTCTTGCCAACATCCGTAAATAGCAGTATAATTGATGGACCAAATGCAGAAAAGAATTGCACAAACACGTTTTCTTCAACGTTTTTTTGACATTATGCATTTTGTCTATCTATGTCAGATAAAAAGTATTTGGTCAGTGCATATCAATTCAATAGGAATACTGTTGAGTGGTACTAAGTACACTGTATCCCTTGTACTGTAAATAACTTTTAAAACCCGCTTTTTTCTATCTAAATTTCAAATTTTTGTCGTTATACACTTTTAAATGTAATTTATAGCACACCATTACCATATTATATGATGCAGAGCGCATCATAATATTAGTTGTTTGATACAATCAAAGAACTTTCACATCAATTTTACTGAGTTAATAAGAAGTTAGTTTTTGTATCGCTCCTCGATAGGATTCAAACATGACTATTTTTATGTACAGAGTACGAGAGTGTATATAGGCCCTAAATATTATAAATTTATTTAACCTAATTTTTGTCTTTCTAGTTTTTTATCCAAAAGATCATTGGGAATTATCTGAAATTGATTGATGACATTTGCCTTTTTTACCCCTAGCTGTAGTGTTGTCGTAGGCTGGCTACCACTAACCAGTACCTGGCTACTCTGGTAGGGCTAATCCCGGTTGTAGATTAAAGGTAGCTTCATGTAGTGCTGAGACAAGACTTACCAATATATTATAGCTGTGCTTGCCCATCTACTCCTTGCGTTGCACGGTGTAAACTTCGGCCAGTGATCTCACTCCTCGTTTATTTACTAGCCTCCCTCACAAGCGCCCTCTATAACAACTTTTATACCTACACAGTGCATATCTTATGTCTTGATCGACTCCTATTATACTACTATATGACATTCGTTGACTGGCTATTATTTTTCATGTTTAATCTCGGAAGTATATTTACAGAATTATGTTGATTAAAACTTTCTGATGAGGAATCATGTCATTGATGCATATATTTGAAGTATTTGCTACCATTTTACTTTACTAGTCTTGTTGATGTCCAGTTTTCTAAAAGTATTTCATAACTTCTCTTGAATTAAAATGTCAGTATTGAAATTGAGAAATACTCCGATTTATTTTGTAGTCCAACGTAATTGACCGCATCACAATAAGCAATTCTTGGTCAACTTTGGATAAAAAAGAATGACTGAGTGTAGATTTTGAGAATCCTACACATTACGATGAAATCCATAATAGCTTTGCATTCACCATCATCTGCAGATATTCTCCTTGATGTGCCAAAAAATACCGTCACCAAAAATAGAACTAAAGCAATCCATTTTTTGTGGCAAATATCCAAAAAAATTGGGAGAACTGGAAACTCCCCCGTCGGTAATCCCAAGTATCAATGCTGGTTGGTCAGTACACTGAAATGCTACCAGTCCATTTGACCTGTCATACATCTTTTGTCAGGTTAGAACAACAACAACAAATAACCTAAATCAAGGCTACAAGAAAAGAGATGACAAACCATCAATACCTGTAGGAAATGTGGCTTAGTTGTCTAGAGCCTCGTATCTTCATCTCGAAAGTGTTGAATTGAAGGTCCTTGGTTTCAAATCCACTGCAGTCAAAAATTAGGGTTCGTTCGCGCTTGCCTTGGTTTGCTAAAAACAGAGATTAACAAGGCGCTGATATTGCAGCCTCCCCATAAGGTCACCACAATCTTGCCTCCCATTCTCTTGGATGTGGCCAGTGATATGACCTCGTGATTTTGTCAAGCAGTTGACCTACATTTCATTTCTTCGAATTAGGAGGAGCACATCCGCCCGCTCTAAATTTCTTCCAAATAGACTCGCAATGGTACATGTGATCCGAATGATTGACCGATTTATTGGATGCCCTGAGTTAGACCTGGTGAATTTATACATTGAGATCTGTGCTCCCTAATATCTTTTGCGACCGAGAGGCGACTGTGAAAGATTGATCATAACAAACCCTTTATTCGTAAAATCACTCGTTTCAGCTGTCACACTCATGGAATGTTGCCAGTTTTTGGTCAACGATGATTGACTTTTACTGCTTAATTTAATAGCATAAGTTTTCTTATTTACCAAGCCTGATTTAAAACCAATAATGAGGTCCTGTGTCCCCTATCATGTGCACTTGTACTTAGTCTTTAGACACCCAATCGGGCATTGACCCTGTCTGGGTCATTGGCTTGTTCGCCCGGTCAATGACCGTAGTGCAACAGCAATCTCCTGTCTACACATGTGACTTACAGTGAGTTGTTGATTGGTGTTGTGCAATTTTCAACTAACTCAATATGTGAGCAAATCTGTTGATCACGCCATATCCTGCCTGTATTAAAAAAGAACAAGCTCCACCCAATGGACTTATTGCTCCACCTACAGAAACCTCTGGATCAATGCCAATTAATTTTAAATAACAAGATTTAAATTTTTAATTCGGCTTTATTTTGATTGGCGTAAATGCAATCATCATTTTAAATAATAACAATCTTCTATGGGTTTCTTCATAAATCAGAACTGTAAGTATTTTTTGTGCAGTGTACTGCAAGCTTAAGTGAAACCGTTGTTAACTTGTTAACTTGAAATGCCCTATCAAAGTTATTGATGTGTTTTCGGTATATTTTTATTTTGCACATTACGTTACAGACAGTTTAAATCATCTCCTGAACCCAAGTCTGTGGTGTGAATCCGTCAATTGTTTATCGCTCACTCTCACTCCAGCACACAATAGCTGGCACTTGTGTCAAGAACTCTTTGCCAATGCCAATAATATGATCTGGTGAAAATTGTTCTGATTTATATATTAGGCGACAGATAAATTTTACTGAATATGTTGAGCAGTCTTTTGACATTGCGTTGACCTATGGAATATGATCTGGTGAAAACTGTTCTGATTTATATTTTGGGCGAGACATAAATTTCACCGAGATGTTTTGAGCAGTCTTTTGACATTGCGTTGCCGTATGGAATATGATTGATCCAGTAAAAATTGTTCTGAATTATATTTTAGGCGGCGCATAAATTTTACTGAGCAATGTTGAGCAGTCTTTTGATACTGCGCTCATTATTTTCCACCTCAAGGCCGTGACACGTAGCTTTGCAGGTCATTGACTGAAAGAATAAAGCCTGAGAACCTATTCATTTAAATGTTTGTGCAGGAGGGAGGGTTACCAATAGAAATAACCGGATGTGATTAAGCCCTCTATCTGGCAAAACATCTAAGCAAGAGTTTTTAGGTTGGCTTCATTCCAATGTCTGATAATGATTTCTCTAGTGGTTATATCGCTGGCTTGCACTGTTAGTTAAAATTAAGTCAGTTAATTCTGGCAGAGAGACACGTTCACTGTCTGAACCAGATGTATGACTGCAAGAGGAAACAATGGCTTTGCTAATACCTTAATACCTTAAAGTTGCAATTTATATTTTTTTGATCATGATATAATGCTACTTCCCATACAAAATCAGTAACCTTAGAAGGGGGGAGGGGGCACTTCTGTTTAGTTTGAAACAATAATGGGGCCACTGGGGTAATGCAAAAATTTCCAGTGAATATATATCACATCATTTTTTTCATGAGCTGAGCTATGATTAATCAAAGCACTGTTAAAATTCAAACAACAAAAAAGAGACTAGTGTGATCATACATCTGAACTAAAAAATCCAAAATTGTGCAAAGCATTGATGTTTGTATTTGTCCTTTTCCATGTATCTATGGTTGTCTTTGGTTAAAAGTGATCTTACTTTGAGACTTTAAAACAGGGAAATCACATGGATCAGATTAGGTTTTATGTGATTTAGGCACTAGCTGGTGTGTATGTCCATCTCCTGTCTCTTGTTATCATACAGAAGCCAAATAGAAACCTCATGAGATGAGCAGGATGGATTCAAAAAGTGAGCACAGAACAAAAACAAAATGGCAGAACTTCTGCATCACATGCATCAATTCCAATGTCATGCGTTGCACTTTGTATCGACAGGACAAAGATCGACTGGGTGTCGAGGTGCAGCTGGGTAGCTGCTGTCACTAGGTTTACTACCGCCATTGGACACTTCCCAATTCATCAATAATCAGTATATTCTTGTTGTCAAGCATCACTGTCTGGGATTATGATGTAACCATATATAACATACTGGTATACTAAACTACCATACAGGATGCATGTGACAGAATTCAGCCATATAATCTAATGCACCTGTAACCAAAATTGTTGGCTGAAATGTTAAGTTCATGCAATGGCCACAGATGTTTTTGATAAGTTTTCATTCACTCAGATACGTAATAGATCAGTGGGAGCTTTATTTATAAGTAGGAGGCGGTAAGCTAGTGATGGGAATGCAGCATAAAATGAATCATAAACAGGGTCTTATCTGCAGTAAGTTACTGTTTGTTAAATGGGGGTCTCAGTGTGCAACCTCAACAACAGCTCTATTGTGGCGATTTCCAAGAACGATAGCCTGTTTCCAAAAATATAGGATTATGCTGGTGGGTAAAATGACAGGTTACTTGATCCAGCTAAAAAGTTTGATAGACATTTTACCTCTGAGAAGGCCGAACAACGGTCCAACACCTCTATTTATTTCCCCATTGCTTTACATGCAAACTATGTTGATTTGTCACCTCACCTGCTTCAGGTTCTTTCAATTCTTTAACCATACCACTCAAAATGATGGTATGCTTCTGCTCTTCCATATTGGTGACTATGGATTGAAATTTGTTGTCAGAATTTTTCAGTGGCCCTATATATAGGACCATAGCACTTTTCATACATTTCTGGTCTAATTTTCATATGCCCACCCGTATGTATTGAATTAAAATTATTTTGCAAAAAGAATTTCAAACTTTAAATCAATAAATTTCCATTGCAAAAACACCTGAAAATATTTACAGGGTTCAATATCAATGATAGCAGTGCTTTTGAATTGGCTACACCCTCATTTGTCATCAGCATACCAATCATTTTATTTTGGAGGATGGGTGCAACAAGTTGACCTTCACCCAATTACAGGTGTATTACCAACAAGCACTAGATTGTGATCTGTCTTCATATATGTTTGATAGGAGATTTGTGGTTCCTCACAATTTTCTTTATGGTATGATAAGGGGGGTAAGACCCACGTTAATACTAACATGCTATTCGAAATGGCTGTGGATATGAGGTCATACCCTGCTAATATGTTCCAAACATGTTTCCATGTTGAATGTAATTTCTTTGCAAAACAACGTTACTAATTAGGAATAAGAATGGTTTTATTAAAAAGAGACTGAGGCATCTCAAGATAAGATTGCGAGTGGTAATAATAAGGTTCGGTTAGCACATCTGAGGTCATTAACCGCTCTCAAATAGCCAAGTTACGACCCGCTTAATTATAAGCATCAGCATAAAACAACAAGAAATGATGAGAGTGCAGTAAAACACACTCCTAAAACGCAGAATTCTCTATTCATCTGGCGTTATTTATATGTACATTCACAGCAGTCGAAATTGGTTTCTTACAGCACATAATAAATGTATGAACAAGGTTAATATGGCCATACTTTACAGTTAGCGAGCAACTATAGACATTTGTGATGAAAGTTACATGACCGATCTATGCGGCACAGCAGATGAACAGTAAATTGATAAAATTTGTTTCAGAAGTTGACATGAAGCTCGAAGACCACCGGCGTAGCTTTGCCAGGATAGCCTCGTCATACGACTACTTTTTTTGTTCTTTTGTTTTGTTTTCATTTCCAAAACAAAAAAATAAGACGGGTGACAAGGCTTATGCCAGGGTACTCGCTTTACATAGCTGGTAGTTCTCCGCTCTCGGCTCTTATGCTTGTTTGAGGGGCACCTGCTGCAGCACTTGTCGGTTGTGATCTGGTTTGATTGCAGGATCGGGCGACAGTCTCAAATAGCCTCTCAATCTCAGGCGAGCAGTGAACGAATTCATGACCCCAAAACTTGTAGGATTGGTTTCGGATAAGCTCAATGAATGTGACTAAGAGACCCCAGGGGTGAGGTCGGTTCACAATCAGCCTCTCTAACAGAACCCTACAAATAGCAGAAAACAAATTCACATTTTTTGCACAGCAAAGTTCAGATCAGATGTGTCTTCTCCATTCAGAATTGTGTTCTTTGCAAAATGGCTGCAATCCTGTATATGATTCTACAACTCAGAGACCTTATGTTACATGTGAAATTCCTAAATTCGCTAAATACAGACATTTTTCAGCTCCAAAGCTCAATAGTTATAGTGGTATGAACGTGACCTGCGAAGAAAAACTCGATTCAGACTATAATAAGGGCAAACATTAGAAATAAAAAGACTAAAACATGATAATTAGAATAACAGAGTGCTATGAAACCAATGACCATGTGACTATTTGTCTATGATGTCATACAATGAAAGGCTAACGGCCAGACAATATTTTTATGTTTTTTCCTATATCTTTACCTGTCTGAGAACTAAAGCCGCTGATGGCCGTTATAAGGAAACGTGAGTGAGTCCTTTGTGGTACAAAACCAGACAAATTATTCACATCCAACATGAAATGACCGGTAACCATGGGAACTAAATTGACTGATAATGACAGTAATGCTGCAATAAATACTAATCTCAGGAGTCATCAACCTCATGTCAAAAGCCTCGTGGGCAATAGCAACCTATCTGCCACTTCTATGCTAGGTAGCATATACCCGGTGAGAAATGTTTGACGTGCATGCCTTATATTCTGAACTTATCATTTTACGGGCCCTTCGCAACCAACGATCAGTAAAAGTATGTCAGTAAAAGTATGTCGTGCAAATGCATTATGAAATCTTATGGGTTAGCTTCGGTCATTGACACTAAGTTGACCTAGCGCGCAAACTGGGTACCACAGAGTAGGATGAATCCTTGCTATCTTACAAGACCAAACATAAGGAGAGGCTGTTCATCTTCACAGAGGCCTTTGTGGTTCGAAATGAAATTTTTTTCACACCCAACTTAAATTATTCATTGGCCAAGGTACAAATGGCTCAAAACTTTGATAACCCAATTCTTAGTTCAAATTATTGTGAAGAAAACATTTAGACAGGTGATTTCAATTAACCCAGTTTGGAAAAAAAAGAGGAACCATAGTTATTTTTTTGTATAGGTACAGGCATAGTCTGCAGTTCATTAATATTTTGAGTGTTTTGGACATAAGTGACCGTGACCGACTTCTGAGCAGGGCCTGCGCAGCACTGCCTGAGCATGAAATATTTTACTTTTAGATGGCGCAGATATTTCCGGAGTCTCTTCTGATAGGTCGAAAAGTTCATATGTTAGAACAGTAGCCTTATCACGTAGCTACTAAACAAAAAAGTAGCTGCGTTACAAGGCTACTAGAACAGACTTCCCAGGTTAAAACAATCTATAATAAGTCAACTGCTATTTCCTTCCTAACTATGGCGGGATGAGCCGGACAGACGAGCTGACGTTAAAATTTCCAAATGCAGGATAAATTATAGTACACCTAACCATAACCAATTTTTTTGGAGAACACAAATTGGATATTCTTGATTGAAAGAAGTTATCGGGAGTACTTTTACCTGGTGATTTGTTCTTGGAGTGCCTCGCTGTTAGCCTCAGAGAAAAGTGAGAGTAGAGCACAGCTGAAGTAGTGGGTGTGGCTGTTGGGGAATCTCAGCTGATTTGTAATGGCGTTTAGGAACAGGTATCTCCCTACAAAAAAAGGACAGAAAGAAGCCAATCAATGCTCTATTCTATTTGATGGAATAAAT
Source organism: Membranipora membranacea (assembly GCA_914767715.1). Taxonomy (NCBI): domain Eukaryota; kingdom Metazoa; phylum Bryozoa; class Gymnolaemata; order Cheilostomatida; family Membraniporidae; genus Membranipora; species Membranipora membranacea. Next base: position 18,081,012 of record OU612068.1, read on the forward strand.
CTACTAGATAAAAACAAGAGCTTCCTCAGACTACAAATGGCATTAGTTGCAAAGAGTGATATGAATTAAATATACATCAATTGAATATGAATTTAATATAAATCAGTGGTTTCAAAGTAGTAAAAGGCCCACTCTCTTGAGACTAAAGCTGGAATTTCTTAATTATTTTGAGCAACTTTTGAGGCTTACCCTCTGTGTCCAAGTCAACAGCCAAATTCTGGAAGATGTCCATGTGGCTGGAGTGAGCTATGGTTGTGGTACTGGGGCTCATACCCTTAGCCTGAATAGTGGCTATAGCTTGTGTTCCAACATAAAGCACCAGCGCGTTGATCAGCGGAATATTGTACCTGTTACCTGGATCATTGGTAACCTGAAAATCAAAACAGACATGGTCAATTCTGTATTTTTGATACAAATATATGGATAGTATAATTTATAAATCTAGAAGACAAGACAAGAAATTTTTTCTTCTTCTTTTACGCCTTGTTCATAGAGGAGTTGCATTGTTAATGGTAATGGTAATGGTCAAAAAATATCCATAATAGCATAATGACGGTGGGAAATTTCACAGCAGACAATTTTTCTTGTAGATGGTCATCTTGAGCGAGTTACTTTTAATGTGGCCTAAGCAATATATATAACTTTCAACTTGAACTTGGGAAGTGGTGGTCTGCGACTTTACTGTTGATAATACTAGACATTTACGCTTGTGGAATTTAATCATTCAAAATTCAACAAGGATGACGTAGCTCATTCCATATCGATAGGTGACGAAACTACTAATGGTTTAGCACTCCGAATAGTGCTGGCACCATTAGCAACGATAACACTGCTGACTGGGAGGGAAGACGCCTATGAGAGATTCAACACCTCATACCTGGATACGTGTGTGAGACTGACTTGGAAAAACTGGCTGATTGGAATTTTCAACTATTACAGAGTGGTATCTAACATGTTTTGGAACGTCATGTGCCATAAACTGCCATTTATAATTTCAAGAAGGTGTGCAGATTTCTCCTGAAGCGTTAAAAGCAACCATACCTGTAGCTTCGACCGTAGATCTGAAGGGAAGGTGGCTGGAGACCTGGTCTTCAGATACGAGTCCAAATCCTTTTTGAACTGCTCAGGCTGGATCATGAGAGGCACATTTGTCATTATCTTAGGAGGATGAGCGATCTCTGTCAACATATCAACCTATAGAACAAAAAATAACGGATAGAGAAAGAGGATTTATTTGGAGAAGGATAAGCTCAGTTATTCCTCAGAACATTAACCCAGTCAGCTCACTAAAGTCCCATCATTATTTCATGACTGGAATGTGGAGATATGGGAAGAAATGGGAAATAAAAATCATAAATTATCACCTTGTAAAATAATCTTTTTTCATCTTGTGCCAGATTGTTGAAATTCATTGGTTGAAATGATAAATGATGTTGAGTGCTTATGAAACATTTGTTGTCAGCCCCATAAATAACATTATCAGAGGTCAAATGTATGCATATTTATGACTGGGCAGAGGACTTTTTTTTCGGTAGGGGAACCTCCTATCTGATGATATATGCATACTCATTGACTCGCCTGGGTCTGTGAATAATTAATTAATTAATTATTCAGTATTTTGTCCAACAGCGGACTGTCTGTTGCTGTAATTTGTGCCGAAAAGGATTGTTGACCTTCAGGTCTGTGACTGACAGGCAAAGGTATAATAAATTAATTCATTCTTCAACTTGTTGTCCAAAAACGGCCTGTCAGTGTAAATTGTGCTGAATATGTTTTTTTAAACTCTTTTATCGGCAGTCCATTTCATTCCTATAGCGGAATGTTTACCAAATCATGCCAAAAAAAGAGGAAAAGGAAAATTTGTTCACCTTTAGGTTGGGAGTGAATGGATCTGGTAGTCTCATGTTGCGAGGGAAGGCACTGAGAATCAGATTCCTCATCTGTATACAGTTAGGAGGTATCACATCACAGAATGCGTAGTGATAGTCGCATAAGAACTCAGGGAAGTCATGTAACAACACCAGCAGTACTCTCAGCGTGCCCTGTAAAATAAATAGTAAAATAATAGCGAATAGATCTTAATTTCTTCTTTGTTTGGTGCTGAAATCTTTCGGCAATGCAGTTGCCCTGTACTACTGCGGATCCCATCCTGGTTTTCATAAACAGGCTCAGCGGCAATATATTGTATCAATTCGGGCAACGAAAAAATATTGAGAAAGCCAGTTTAATTCATAGATATAGAGAGTTTGTAACTGGGTATATTTCTGACTGATAATAAACCAAATACTAGATAGAGATAGTAAGACAGCTTCTAGTCGATCATTCAACTCTTAAGTCCAAACACATACAAGGGTGAATATAAAGGCTTCAATGATGTCATACATATCACGTAGAAATTCACAGCTTCTCCACCGTTTTCACACAGTTGAGTTAATCTTCTCTAAAGAAGCGATATATCTCTGCTAATGTGTAAGTAATTCCGGTATATACAGGTAGATTTATATACAGGTAGTGTTACTGTCATCCATTACACAGTGTGGGAGCATGTGATTAGAGACAATAAACCACCCCTGCCACCATTTTAAATATTACACACTTAGGTAAGAACAAGTTTGATCCAAATTGCCCGCAGCCCGGTCATTCCCATTCTTCAGGTGCAGGCAAATTTGATCATGCTTTATCTAGTAATGGGTACCGACAAACCTTGTATAAAACTTGCATAGCCCTGTTTAGATCAGCGTTACGAAGGAAAGGAGCCAAGAACTTGAACAAGTCTATCAAGAGCTGAGCATATCCATTCCATCCCTGAAATCACAAAACAAATTTTGATGAGTGTTTTAGTGGACAGTCATGTCATCGTTCACCTATACAACGGCCTTGTACTCCATGATTTGTAGCTGAGCCAAGATCCCCAATTGTTACGCTATTTTAGGTATTGTACTGCTTGTCGAGGCACGCAATACTGATTCTTTGAAAAATGCATTCCGAAGATGCTTTCTGCTGACATGGCAAGCAACTCAAATTTCATGAATCCTGTCTAGCCTCATTACCAGAGTGGGAAGGTATATGATTATGATTATGCCTACGAATAGTCGCTAAAATTGGCTTGCGCAACAATTAACTTCCAGTCAAGGTTATTGTGGGTGAATATACAATCACTGCAAGTAAGGATTTATATCCTTACTCTGTGATACAATGATATACTGCTTACTCTTTGTTGGGCTGTGAGTTGTAGCATACGGCCTATGAACACTCTATGTGAGATCAGTTCAAGCCAAGCAAATGCAAATCCTGGAACTTTAGCGGGTCTGAGGATCCTGTATGTGTTCACAAAGGCGGTCAGCACCTACAAGCAAACGAATTATACAGATCTGATTCAGGACCATGCTGCCGAAAGCCACCTCCAGAGAGGGCGGAAGCAAGCGAAGGCACATCGGTCAAAGTTCCTACAGTTTTGTAAACTTTATGTCCAGATTTGACTGAACTACATTTGACATTAATCTACAATAAAGCTTTACAGATCATGTGAAAGCTGCTTAAGCCAATGAATTTAAACGCTAATCAGTAGTAATTATTCATTGTAAATTTTGAGACCCTCAGTGAGTGACAGAACTTCACCCTAAAAAGGAAGGCGGCCTGCATAGGGATACTAATCTTGTGGCAATCAGTACTTATTTAGTTCTGTCCCACACATCCTTTAAGGACAATATGGGTGAGACAAGAGATTTTCAAGCTCTTCCCACACTTACTTTCTATAATATTAATTGTGATACTGAGCCGATCACGCGACTCAGCAGAGAATAAAGGCCCGTATTATAGCAAAAATGGTAGGGGAGGCGAAAAACCTTGAGGGTGTGAAGTAACACCAGGTTGGGTATTTTAAGCTCCTCCTGAGTCCCCAGCCTCCAAAGCGTTCTAATGATATAAATAACAAATGGAAGTCCCAAATCCTGATCCTAATTTGGAATAGAATTTTTAGGCCACTCTATTCAGCATTGTAGGGGAGTCGAAGCATCCCTGCCTCCCCTCCCCTAGAACTACGGACCTGGAATACATACTGACAGTTTGTGGTCATAGTATCTCTGTTGGAATATATTACCTGAAAGTTTATTGTCTCTAGAATATGTTCAGGAGCGTTTAGTTCTATAAATAGCATGATGAATATTCTGTGGTAGGGTAGCTGCTGAAATTCTTTACCTCTAACTTCATGGTCCTGTAGTAATACACCTGCCACTATTCCCAGCACCTGACAATATAAAAACAATATACATAAAACATATATCAAAATATATAATAATACGTTTAATATATATTTACACACGTAGGAAACAATATTAATCCATTGTTATAATCATGAGCAAATCGAAAGCTTACATAAAAATGACATTTCAAAATCACTACCCTCAGCATAGTATGTTATATTCATAACCGTATAGACGTATTTATATATTACGCTATTTATAGGTTTATGGTTACATTTGACCGGTTGCATACTTCTGTCCCACAAAGTCTTTCACTCATACCTTATTGAGGAGATTAATTTTGGTCATGGTATTGGTTGCATCTCCCGAAAGTTTGACGAGCAGTACAATAAGTCTGACGTAAGCATCGAGGGTTTGGAAACACTTGGCCCTGACTATAGCGGCATTAGCGCTGTGTGCCTTCAGAGTGTTATACGTCAGATCGACACACATCTCCGTACATAGTCTGAAGAATCGCGTGATCAGATCATCTGTTTTTAGAATGCCCTGTTGGTGCATCTAAAAATGAAGCCGCAGAGAAAAACAACTTAAATGTCATATCATACAAGATGGTGGTATTGTTGGCGTTGAACTTTCTAGCCATGAAGACGATAAATTTTATTTAAGCCTAATTTATTGCTCATAGTGGTTATACATTGTCATCGAGCAAGTTAGGTCTAAGCAAGTTAGAAATTATTTTGATGGCATCATCAACCTGCAAATATGACGGACCAGTTGATTGCACGCTGCTGCGTGGCAAATATGTATGCACTGTGTTACCAGCAGTATTTTATAATTAGAAACTGCTGGTTGTTGCTTATAAGTGATGTTCATTTGTGGTTGAGGAGGGTTGACATGTACTCTTTAAAGACCTTGTTGACGTAGGGAAGATATACAGTCAGTGTAATTCAACGCTGGAGTATTAGGAGGCCGGATGAAGGGTACCGTCCGTAAGTGGAATCTAAATGTCTGATTCAAAGAACACCGAAACGTGATGGTATTACTTCATTGTCACAAACTCATTTTTTATGTTCTACTTTTTGTCTTTCGTTTGGTTGTGCTTTTATGTCCTACTAATTTATTCACTGGTAAAGGAAGGAATGGCTTCTCTTCCATATCAGATGTTTTCAGGTGGCCAACAGAAACCTTACGGCTATTCATACATGAGATATGGAGTTCAAACAGCAGGTCCGGCTTAACCAAGTTTAAAACTGTCTACGGCCTATTTTTTCAACTCATTACACACTATAATCACAAGATCATGTTGCATATACGAGGTTTCACCTGTGTGACAAATGTGGAGAAAGCCTTAGTGGTGTCTCTGCCCATGTTAGGGTTGTGGTACATCTGTACCCATTCTCTTAGTAGGTACTCAGTCTTCTCATGAAGTCCCTGTGGATCGTCGACCTCTTTGGCCTGGTTGATCCCAGACTGCATCATGGAGGTCGGGCCGGATGCCGAGCCTGGAAGGAGGCCGCCATCATTCTGCTGTCTGATACCCTCGATCAGCGACGGCAGACTGTAATTACATGAAAAATGATCTTGGAATTTAGCCATCAACCAAAGATAAACTCGTGATAATGTCCATGTACTGTTAGGATATTAAGTTTTGGTAACCTGGTGATCACCCTATTGACTCATGTTATTTTCAGCCAAAAATAGTTCTTTGAACCAAAGTTTGTCTGCCAGAAGAGGCTTTGACCTTTAGATAACACCATTTCAAACGCATTCAGACGAGGACAATGTCATTACCAATTACATCACAGAGATAAAGAATTTAAACATTCAGCAGCTATTTACCAAACTTTCTTAAAAAATTTCATCAGGTGTTGTCCTCTTCCTCAATGAAAGCCTCGCTCAGCTCTTGTTGGTTGGGGAGATGGGGGTAGGGAGATGGGGGTAGGGGAGACGGGGGTTGGGTAGATAAGGGTTGGTGTAATAGGCACATATCTGACGATTACTTACCCTTCTGGTGCCTGCCTTAGAGTTGAGATCTTAGCGAGCATCTCAATGGTGTTACTCAAGTCGCTCTCAGTGACTAGGTTGCTCGTTTTATCATCTAGAATAAGCTTCTGCACTAACTTCATGGACAAGGTGACGGCCATATAGTTGAGCCCATTCTCCATTGAAGTGGCCAGGGCATAGTCGTACTGGGCCAGATTGACCAGGCCAGACTTGATGAGACATTCCACGGCCTCCTCATTATACTTGTAATCTTCACGGCAATCGACAAGAGACCTGTAAGAAGTAAGTTAAAAAGATTTATTTTCACCTTCACATAAATGAATGTATGTGTATTTTTTAAACCATCTATCATTACAATAACGATAAAATTTGGCTTAGCACATTAAAAAAGAAAAAGGGAATTATGAGTTTTAAATTGCGGTGGTCATGTATACTGTGGAACTTAACATGTGGCACATTAAAAAAAACTATTCAGATGAAAAATGACGAAGATACAATACCAGTGTAAATATAAGGGACTATTAACAGTGGAATTTATTCTGTGGTTGTGACTTGCAATTAGGAGCTTTTTTATGGCCTTGAGCCATTGCCACCTGACTAATTTTGACATGGAAATTTCCTTATGAATTTTGTAGTAATGAACATCCAAAGTTATGGTCGTTATCGCCAATACACGTGTTTTCTTGGTACAAGAAATACGCCTGCTAATTGTAACAACAACAAAAAACTATAAATCACTGCCCCCACAAAAGCTGCTATACCGTTGCACAATAAATGTTGGTCAAGGAAGACTGCACGAAGCAAACAATTTTTTAATTGATCAAATTTAAAATTTATTTAAAATTTAATTAAAATTTAATTTGATGCGTTTTGTTAGGTTTGTCCAGAATGTGACTGGCTTACCTGGTTGTGTGCTTGTTTGTCCATTGTGGCCCAAAAGCTCGTGGATCTTGTAGGCCTTTGAGAATGAGGAGATGGCAATCTCTGTATCTCTGAGCAAACTCTGCATCGCTTATGGAGCTGTTCAATCCTTCCAACAAACCTTCTACTGTCTAAAATAGAAAAATACCACTTGGCATAAGACGTTTTCAAAGAGAAATCTTCTTCAACATATCCAAATAAACTCACGTCCACTTATAGTCTCGTTACCCTGTGATGTGATACCGTGTGATACTGTGAGAGAAACATTAATGTTGCGTGTTTTTGTGTCCGGTAACAGTAAGGGTCTACAGGACTGTATCCTTATGTGGCTCAGGAGCATTTGAGGTCGGATGCCCATTCCTGACACCACTTTGATCCACAGGGAATTGAACACTGGATCGCTTGATTGAAAGACCCATATCCTATCTATTGCACCACGACCACTGCCTCATATCCATATATTCATCACAAATAATCACCTAGCCAATTGAGATTGTATTTACCTTTTGCAATAGTGACAGAGCAGCCATTGAAATGTCTCTATTCTGGGTACTATTCTTCAGTAAATCAACTAAATTTTGTAGGGCAGTTATCTGCTGTTGGTGTGAGGAGGCGACACCACTTCCCGATGACACCAGCTGTACCTGTCCGTCTATCTCGGAGGCTATTTTCTCATAAATAGCATGGATCTCATCAGCTATGAAATTCTAAAATTGGCAAAGTAAAATGATATCGATCTATAGGGCTGTGGGTAAGAAAAGATAGCAGTTCTATAAGACAGCAGTTTATTGGTAAATCCGCCAAAGACAGTTTACAATTGTTTAAAAAGGCTCTGTGTTTATAATGGCATATCATTTAATACTTTGATATTGGTAGGTATAGAACTACGTAAAACTCTTTCTGTCTCAATCTTTGGCATCCTTTAGCGAGTTAACAGAGGCAACAACCATCGGTTAAACCAGGGCATCAAATATGATCTTTATCGGGTAAGAAAAAAACTACTTAAACCTATTATTTCTTGACTAATGTCTTTTTTTGGTACTTTAATGGCAGTTTACTCCTATCAAATCACATATTTACTGTCTAGGGACATATGTCCTTACTCTGTGATAATAAGGCCTCAGAACATTATACTGAGGCCATTTAGTTTACATTAATGAACCACAGGTCTTCTTGGGGAAAGACATTTTTTTAGGGAACATGATTTTATCCCTCAATAACATTATTTAAACCCAATCCACGATGAGATGTCAGCTTTTCTTCACATACTTTTTGTTTTTCTTCTTTCCTCTATGTGAACAGCAGTGTATCAAACAACAAATTTCGCAACATACTTGTATGTGAGTGGCAAATAAACCAATCGATCAATCACTTACGATATTTTGTTTGTTGTACATGTTGCCCTGTTGGCCGAGCAGATCACTGACATTATTAGATGCGACAGCAAACCCGGGTACTTGTCGGGCAAACTCCTCGTACACGCTCATCTGCTGAGGAGCAGCGCTGCCTGGCTTCAGCCTGATAGGCTCAGGGATACGGGCAGCCTGGTAGTCAAGAGCTACTGGGTCACAGTATCTTCTGCCCTCCTGACGGGCATTGTACCTCAGCTCGAATTCCTGTATAGCACATGTGGAGTCAGGTGAATATTGTACAAACATACATAATATTATATAATATATATATATATATCATATTATGTATGTTTGTACATAATACATAATATTATATAATATATATATAATATATATTATATTATATTATGTATTTCGCAATATTCAATAATGTTTATGGAATATGTGAGGCAGAGAAAGATGTGAGTGGCAATGTTGCTGATTGTGATAATATCAATCAAGTTATAACTACTTTATGAGATAAAATAAAGGAAGGCTATACAACATGATTCAATTTCTAACATCTATTCTGATCCTTTCAGTATTTACTTCAACATCCAACCCGTCCTATTATGAGGACCAGCACGCTGATCAGACAAAGTCTCAACACAATCACCTATATAATCCCACATTCACATCAAGGCTCGCCCTCATACTGTACTAGAGAGAAGTAATAACTCACTGAGGTGAGTCTCTTATCGATCTCAGGTATGGCCTTCTCTACAGCGGTCTTCTGTATGAAGGCACAGGCTAATTCTGTATTATCCTGAGCTATAACCTGAGCAGCCTGATCCATCATCTCCTTCTGCTGCTGTGTGGCTCCTCCTCTTAATGCTGCCGCAAATTGCTGCAAGTATTATAGGCAAAAAATAGCATTTGTGCATTACCCTAGCTATAGCTAGTATAGTAAACAAACAATGAATTACTTCATAGACTGGAACCAGTGACACAAAATGTGTACACAGGTTTAAGAGTTTTTACACTTTTTTCTTCCTCACTACTTTTTCCCGAGCATTGCCGTGTGGCTACCTTTTTTTACGGGGTACCTCCAAAACACAAAAAGTAGGCTACCTTTGCCCATCTACCTTTACATATTATAGGACATCTAACAGTTGTAGCTCAATATGTTAAAAAGTAAGACAGGGCTTCAGTAGGCTAATGATATGGTTCTGCCGTTTGGAGTTGTTTGCTTGTGTTTACCTGTTTGAGGTTACTTTGTATGGACATGAGTAGAGGTTCTCTACATGTTATCAGAGCCATACCAGCAGTCATACTTCTAACCAGGTGATGAGCTGCACTTCTCATTCTCTGCTCCTCCGGGTCCAGAGCAAAGTCCTAAACAACATAGTAAAACAGCATTATATTCTTACTGATTATAACATGCTGTCTATATATTATAATGTCTTCTAGTTGGCAGTCTCTTCTCTAGCTTTGTGCTATCTGACTGCTCCATTGCCTTTTAACATTTTATGCACATTTAATACAGTTCTACATAGTTAAGTTTTTATAGCAAGCAATAAACGCATAAAAAACGTTGAAATGTCATGTTGAAAAACTGAGGTATAATGGAAAATAGAGTATCAGACTGAGACAGCATTCTCAGTTCAACATTAGACAATGCTTATTATGGGAGAAGCAAAATACCGCCTATGATCATTATTGTGAGGAGATTCTTGTAGTCTTTCTCAATATTTGTCAACATTTGAGGTATGTCAATTTGTCAGTATATTGGTATTCTATTTACAATCTTATTTTCACAGTTAGTCATATTAGCTTCCTAAATTTTAATAATCTGTGCCAGATTGAAAGCCTTGTGTGACATGTGTGGCTCAATGCATGGGTTTTAGAGTACACCTCCTAGCAACATCATGAAATGTGCCTATTTATATCTAGACCAAGTTTGGTCCATTTGCCTGCATTCGGAGTTGCTCTTGATCCACCGGTAACGCCGCAGTGACAGTGGATCGAGAGCAAATCAGAATGCAGGCAATTGAATTAAACTTGATCTAATTTATTTCCACTCAAATTCCGAACAACAATATTCGCAACCAATATTACATAGTCTGAAATCTGAAAATCTCAAAGCGCACCTTTTTGATGATACTCTCACAGGTAGTGAGGGCTATTTTGATGGATCTCTCAACAACAGGAATAAGAAGTTCCTGTATAGACCTCTCCAGTACTGGCCTTACACAAGCCTTCAACTGTTTATTTAACTGGAATAGTGGTATCTAAAAAAAACAGAGGACAGAAGTTGTCTACACATTGTTAAGTATTTAAGAAATGACACGCGATAATGCTGAGACCGTTTGGTTTGAGCTTTAGGTCATCAACACACACATACCGACTGTCAAAAGAGAGACCCAATAATTAAATCTATTTGCACATTTATTGCCAGTCATGGTGTTGATACCCAATCACCGGAATTTAGATGCCTGACCCGGACTTCAACCTCCTTTTATAAAGTGACAGACCTAAAAATAATTAAATTTTGTAATTTTTTTCAAATTTTTCAAAGTGAATATTGCATAAACAGGATTGTTGTAAAATGGCAAGTCATTAATATATATCATACAATAGCATACCCTATATCCTCGAGCATTTTTTCCCCGGCTTCATCTCTGGAAGTTATGCCCTTCCATCCTTATAACTTTACAATATGTAATTGGAGACATAGATGGGTTTAATGTGAATGTAAGAAGTTGATAGACCAATTAGCCCAGAAGTTGTGAGTGAAAATCCATGGAGAGAGGCGTGATGGTTCAACGGTAGTTATGAGACTTACATGATCAGAGGCCTGTATATGGGGAGCCAGTGCAGCCAGTGATGTAATGTTGATATCATTATATGCATACTGTGGTTGAGGAGCAGAAGGCACTACTGGCTGCTGTGCCTGTCCAGTTGTGACCTAAAATTAACAAAAACAAATTAAATATATATAAATCTATAAATGTAAATAATATATACATACAAAAACTTGATACAATTACAACTATATTTGCAATATATATATATATAATATATATATATTACAAATACAACATTTAAAATTGAAGAGCAAATCTCTTATATATACAAGATTGTTATGAAATAAAAGTATGCCGGTTGCTAACGTTTCATCAGTTGCACTTGCAGTAAGTGTGACTCTGCAATGCAGTCAGTGACTTTGTAAATGATGTCAATGACTTTATATTTTCAGTCAGTGACTTAATTTTACTGTTATTCCAGTCCCAGGTTCAGCTAACACTTATGTTAGCAACATAATGATAAGGATGCAACTGCGTTACTTCAGTAGATAAAGACATCACCGTCCGGCATGTAGGGCTAGGTGCTAATAACACCTCAGCTCATACATTTGTACGGTGGTGACAGTCACGACCCAACCTAACGTATAATACTCAAAAACATTCTGAGCGGTAACAACATCCTGTGGTTTGCTCAACATCACCATTGTGAAAATATATACTGACTGCAGCCTCAGCTGATTTTCAGCTACTTGGTCAGCAGTTGCAATTTCAGTTCCGAGCCTTTTGCATGATTTTCAAAAATATTAACATATAAAAAGGAGCTGATGCTGAGTAAATTTATGTGTATATAAGATCTTCTGAGGTTGCAATCGTCGTCAGTATCAACAACAAATATTTTATCACCAAGAGTGGAAAGTGTTTTGTCTGCCGCTATTATATTGATGACATTAGTTGGTTATTGGCACTAATTGATGATATCGCCTGCCAAATAGAGTGTATAATAATGGTAATAATAATAATAATGATAAAAAGTAGTTAAAGACTACTTAACGACCAATGCACGACCAATGCACGACCATTGCACGTTATAGCCAGGCAGTACAAGAAACAAGCACTTCCTGTTCATTGTGACTGTTCGACTGACCGACTATAACATGCTTTAATCTTAGGGTGGTATTTAAAACTGAGAATAGATATTACTTATTACCTGTTGGCTACTATTGCCGGGTTGCTGCTCGATATCCTGTACACCAGCGCTGCCACCCCGAGGCATATTTATCATGTTCTGCTCTGGCTTCGGCCGCACAGTCAGCTGACACTCTATATGAGCCATGTTTGCCGGGTTATCCAGGTAACCGGATGGTTGAAGTTGCTGAAAGCAATTCAAGGAAAGATTACTACAATTAGCTACAACAACAATTAAGACTATTATACCAATGAGGGAGGGAGTTCATTGATTATACATTGAACTAAAATATGGTCACCTTTAATCACTTCAACTGCATGGGTTTGCGCATTATTCTCCACATAACTTGTAGCACCACACTGTATAAATCTTAAGTATCAAATAAAATAAGTGGAACAAGTTTTTTTTTGTGCTTTCATGTCAATTGGTAAAAGTGCGACAACGTGCTGTGGGAAGAAAATTGATTATTATAAATCAATTTTCCTTCCACTGCAAAGGTCGGCTTTTGCCTAATATGTGGGTTGTTTATCCAGAGTGTTACTTCATTAGCCAACAAGATATCAGAATTTCACTTCTGAGTAAAAAGGTGATAAAATGGTACAAGGATGTTTGTGACGCGTTGTCCCAGGGAATATTGACTAGAAGAGTGTTAAAATACATTATTTCCCTACATGACCAGCGGATTACCATTTTAGCACAAAGTGTGTGCCTGTTTCACCCGAGTTTCCCAGCCATAGATTTTTGTCACATACGCAGATATCTCATGTTGATTGTGAAAAAAGTAGTTCATGATGACAAAATTTTGATCAGGGTGTAAAAGCTATTAAATAGGTGGAAAAATCCATCCCAATTAATTTAAACCAGGGTAAGTGAGAGTGAGACCATCTTCTTATATCGCACCTAAAGATAATTGCTTTGCTGTGACATTGACTGAAGGAAGGAAGACGATCCAAGCATCACACACACTATTCAAAATGGAAAGTAATTCGATGGAGACCAGAGATCTATCGACATAGTGATTTCATACTTACACATATCTCGATGTGTAGATTCTTACACAGCACTTCTATTTCAAACTTGAGGTTTAGTTTGAGATCTTGTAGCTGATGCAGTTCACTGAGGACGTTCAGTATACCCATCGTCCAAGGATTCGGTGGTCTGAAGATCTTAGACTTTTCACAAGATTCCAGGACTTTAGCTACAAATGGTACCACATAGAGTAACTCCTCCGAGCCCTTATTGTACGCTTCATACAGCAGTGCCTTCAAGTCAAGATCCTGTGAAGAAAGTAAGGTCAATCAAAAGATCAATATAGTACCCAAAATATATAAGGTCACTGCATGTATTCACCTTGGTTGTCAGATGTACCAACACAACTAGACCATATTCAGAATTATGCTGCTAGATCTTACAGATTTCCAGTGTATCTCTCTTTATATGGTATCTTGGTATGTTACAGATGGTACATTTTTGAAGAAAGCGACAATATGAACACAATCAACATTAAGTGGATTTATTTTTACCTTGGAAAATGAAGACAGTTACATCTCAAGTATTCATTGAAACATATTTAATTTAAATAATTTGTCCTCCTTTTTCATTGAAAAAAAGAGCATGTTTTTTTACAAAGTGCTGGAAAAAAAATATAATAACATTGACACATTTTACTAACCAGTTGAAGGATTGGTTTGTTACGTGCGAGAGTCAGTAACCCAAGCCAATGTCCGAGGTTCTTCAGTAGAGATCTGTCCGAAAAGTTACTAACCCCCTTATCACTTCTCAGTAACACCTGTAGGCGAGGAAAACAGTGGGTGTTACGTTACACACACTACCTGGTTTATTGAACGCATAAAATCAAGGCAGGTCTTATAAAGTCATCACGTCAGCCTTGAGGAACATGTTATTGAATTGTGTCAGCCTTTAGAAACATGTTATTGATGATGTATAATAAGATGGCGACAATAAAAAATGATATTTACAAAAAAAACAAAAAAACAGTAAAACATAATTATAATGGTAAATGGTAATTATAATAAAATATATATATAAATGAAACAATATATGACGCTATTATGGTAGATGCATACCTTAATATTGCGGTGTGTCTCGAGCAGTACTCTTTTGTACAGGGTTATTTTCTTTAGAGTATCTAGAAAGCTTGAATAGAGAGGATGGAAGTTTGGTTCTATGGATGCTCTCTTCATTACCAGATACTGAGCCGTCCAGGAGAGGAACTCATCCTTTAAGGCCTGCAGCAGCTCATCAGCCTGTCAACAAAAACAATAGACATATAGAAATTTGTGTGTTTTGTTTGTATACCAATAGGGGAAGAAATACAACGTCCGACAAATAAATATAGCTAGTAAAACTAGTAAGCTAGTGAAACAGAATCAGAATCACATCAATGCTTCATCTGCTCAAAAAACTTATCCGTTCTATGCATATTCTAATGATGTGATACATCAATAAGGCACAACTACTCCTTATCAAAAGCCTTTTACTGTGGGGATCTAGACCAAGTTTCGATCATTTGCCTTTACTGGTCACGCTGCGTTATGAGGAATGGAATGGAATGCAGTAAAAAAATGGATCAAGATTGATCTAATGGTGATCCTCAAGCTGAATAGTGACAACGTATTCCAAGCTAATATGATTGGATTCAAGATTAACCAAGATATACCTTTTGTTGCATGTTCATCTGTGAGAGGTTGTTGAATATGAAGAAGACCCTGTCCTGAGTTACCTCTGGTGGTACAAGTATCTCCTCCTGCTCCTCATTAGCAGCCATCAGTGTATCCAGATTAGGTGGATGTACCAGAGAAGGCTTAGTCATCTTACTAGGCAGTCCTGTATATATAATTTATTAGGATTATAGAAGGTATAAAGAGATATTGTAATTGATTTAGGTGTGTTATACTGAGCCTTGTGTCATCTCCATTTCATTTCACTACCATTCCATTCTATAATTTTATCTCATCCATTTTGAGTTGGATCAATACAAAGGGGAGTTGCATTCCCTTAAACCTGGCTATGTTATGAGCAGGCAACTTCGCAATATGTTAACATTCTGACTGGAAGTTTTCTTGGCAACTGACGAAACGGCAATTTGTATGAGATTTTGATAGAAAGGTTGTTTACAAAAACAGGAAGAGAATCTGTAAAAAAAACTTCTCAAAGCAGGGTCTGTATAATATTTGATTGGTGAATAAAATTTATACAATTATACATGTGCAATAATCATCATATGGATACAACATAGTCATTTAAGTCATCAAGCATGAATATTATTGACATAGCAAGAATCCAGTTACTGACCCCATCCAACATTTCCCTCTCACTCACCAATGACACCTGCTTGCTTATTAGATCCTGGAGCAGCTGCGGCAGCAGCAGTGTTACTTGTTGCTGGCGGAGCGGCACTGCTCGCCGGCTGAGTAGCTGCAGGCATAGATCCTCCAGGAGCTGCGATGGGTGCCGCACTAGGTCCTGTAGAAGACAGCAGAGGGCCTACGGTAGAGGTAGGCTGTGGCTGTGGGGGCGGCGGCTGCTGCTGCTGTTGTTGAGGAGGGTTGGGCTGCTGGGGAGGTAGAAGGTTGGCGATACGGCTTGCTGTCGGTTCCTGTCCCATCTTACCAAACTCTACATACTGAATGCAGGAAGAAAGGAAATCATGATTAAATAAGAGCAAAAGTTGTCACCTGTTGACAACTTTGTTTTGCTAAAACAGACAAAATTCGCAACCCGTCAGTTTTATATATATGATTTGGGGACCGAATGCTCAAATCAAACCATTTTAGTGTAGAAGTTTTCACCATATTGCCATGAATAATTATCAATGTTTATACTAAAGGTGGCCTAACATAGAATTTGACATCCCGTTCAATTTTACATTACTGTGATAGCCATTTCCAAGGATAATTCTCAAGGGTATGACACAATGACTACACATACCTCAATGAGAAGCTTAGGGAATTGTGAGAAATGCGGTATCTGTACAATATGCTGACAATACTGAGCGCAGTCCTTGAGCCTCAGTTTGAATCTATCTAGTGCAGCTATACCAAACATATACATCTTAGAGCCAGCCTCTTGCTTCAGTGCCTCTAGTACATACTTCAGAGCCAGCCCCAGTGCCATGTGTCTAAAAAACGATGTTCATAATATTTGTCTCTCAAGTGAACAAACAACCATGTTTCAACCAAATGGAAACAAGGCAAAAAAAGGTCGGTGAGTACAAACTTATGGTTAATGTGCGCCCTGACTGCTAAGGTAGGACTCTATGGCAGTTAGGATAATCGTCTGAGTGAAACTGATCTCGCTGGAAGAAAAAAAAACATAATACGTATTTGACTCACTGCACAAGGCCCTGCTCGATGATTCCACCAAAGAGTAGAGCAGTGATGTGTAATTCTCTTTCTGGATATTGAGGGAAGAACTTATTCTCGTCAAACAGATTCCTCAGCATACATGAGAACACTTCCTATAAATCAGGAATGTCAAAATTTGTTGGCTTGACATACAGATGACAATGTCTAGATTGATATCACTGAAAATTAGTCCAATTATGACTTCAAATTTTAGAACCAATAAATATTGTTGAGACGGGTCGTTTCTTTAAAACAAACAAGACATCTAGGACTGCCAAGCAAGCGAAAGATGATAGCTTGACTGGAGTATCTGCAATAATCATGGAAAACATCCCCCAGGATGGTACTGCCTGCCGAACAAAAAACGGTATGATAAAAATAATGAACGCGATCAGTCCAGCACTTACCCTCTCTCTTCTATTGTTAGACTCCTTGAATCTCTTCAGCATGTCGAGCACCTCATCGATGGACATGGTCTGATTTGGTGGCTGGTTATAAATTCTCTGGAAGTATGTGTTAGCCTCATCCTCCACCTCATCAGAGAAGGATGGTATCTCTGCAGGAGCGGGGGCGCCTGGTGGGACACCCGAAAACGGAGGGTTACGTCCTCCTATAGCTGAAGGACCTGCTGGCCGAGCTGTTCTATCTGTGAATATCAATGCAAATATTGCTAAGAATTACTTTATGATCAGATGTAACAGAATTTGAGCAAATTTGGGAATAACAAAAGAGGGACATATTAGCCACCACCACAGCATCATACGTTTGATTTGAAGCATGCTGCCTTGTAAACCTTGTCATGCAACTACTTTTTGTTTGGGAGAAGCGGCGTGACAAAGCCATCGCTTTGTGATATTGTTGACGGTTAGGAACTGTTTAAGAGAGAATACTGCTGAGGTGTATATTTCTAAGCAACTTTTTGTCTGGATCCAATATTACCTGGAGGGAGGTGCATGCCAGCCGGTATGTTAGGCAGAGGGCCAGCGGCTGAGACAGGAGCAGCAGGTGTATTATTAGCAGGACCAGCAGGCTTCATAGGTGATCCTCCCGGTGTACCGGCAGCTGGTATGGCCGGCATACCAAACGGTCCTGACTCAATCTGTAAGAGAGAAGATGGGTGTCAAGCTACTGATTTTGTGTTGCAATGAATTAGACTGCTGTGAGAAATGTGATTAATGGGTAATTGTTGCACTCAAAAGTTTACAGAACAGAAAATAAAAGCAGAAAGTAGACCAAGAATAATCCTTCATTATTCCTAAGTCAGTACATTTTAAGATGCATGACACAGCCTTGTAATTTCAGAGACCACGATGCAGTTTGGTGTAGTTTTTAGTCAATTTTTAGTCAATTATACTGCTTCTAAGCTCATACTCACTGGATTTGATTGAGCTCCTGGCATGGGTAACATCGGTGGTAGACCAGGTATCTGTGGCATGGATGGTCTGGGTTTACTCAGCAGAGTGCCTGCATTACCTATCATCACTGTTATATCTTTGACCAGCTCTTCTGACCTCATTCCACTACAAAGATAAATGGAAATGCTCTTATATATATATGAAAAAATACTACACAGTATGGAACAAAAATTATCCGACTTCTTCATGTTGAATCAAGTGTGGTTTAAAGCCTTATAATATCAAATACTCTGGATGTCACATAATGAAAACTGTTTGATAGGGCCATTTCACCATTTATAAAGCAATGACCAATCGAAAATGTGTTGATCATTTACTATATTAGCTCTACAAACCTACCAAGAGTCAGGGGAAGTTGGAAGTACAATATTGGTACAGCTGGCTAATGAGTCATTATGTCATTACCAATAGTTTCGCTTTCAAACTTACGCTGTAAAGTTTTGAAGTATAGCTAGAATTGTTCCGACAGTTTCCAATGAAAGCTGGCCTTTCATTTGTTGATGTGATAATTCTTCTTTAAATCCAAGCAGAGGTGGGCAGCGTCTCTTCAGGAAAGCGACCACCGCGTCAATAAATGGCTCCTGAAAATCAAATCATTGGCAATATTTAAAAATTAATCAATAAACTAATAAATTTATAGAAGAATTAATGTCACATCATAGCAATGTCTGTGCTACAACACCTTTACAGGATAAGAAGACACACAGGATCAAATTTTACAGCCTGGCTCAAACCCCTTCATTAACGAATCTTTGTAAATTTGGACTTTTCCAAGTTATGTATGAATGCTTCTATGAAAGAAAGATATAACAGCAATCTCTTATCATGGGGATTTAAATTCAACTAATTTTTCATATGCAATTATTAATTAATTTACAATCATAGATTTTATCCCTGTGAGATTTCCACATGAACTGATCATAAACCCTTACCCCATGTTCTCTTATTTTATCTGTGAGCCATTTATCCAGTTTGAGGTATTCTCTTCTCGAAGCCAGACAGGCCAAGTCGACCACAAATGTAAACTGTGAGATGTTTAGGAGCATTGATAAAGCTTTCAGATCTTGTGCCACGTCCAGAATCCTAGAGAGACGGCTCTGATCATTGGGGTCACCGCCCCGTAAATACCAGTCAGCCATACACAACATAACCAGGGTTCTCAGCACCTGCAACTGGCTCTGCAAACAAAAGCAACGATTTGCTAAACCAAGTGACAAGTTTCAGGGGTCAAAGATGTACAGTTTCAAATACAGGATTGTTTTTCGAAGCATGATATATACTCACAGGCTGAATGGTTGATAATCTGGAAGGATAACCAGCTTCAGCTATGTTCACATCCTTATCATGGGTCACAGTTGATACAGCTCAATTCAACTCAAGTAGAAAACAAGCTTGTAATTTTAACTAGCTTAACTTGACGTTTGACTTACATGAGCCTGGCAGTTCCAGACATAATGTAGAACACTGGCTGAGTTTGGGTGGTTACCCAGGAACATCGGTATTAACGATATAAGTAATTCTCTCTTCAGTGTGTTCCATACAATCTAAAGTAAAAAAGCATAATTAGTGATCAAAATATCAGTATATTATGTGTATGAGAAATAAATGTACACCAAACAAAGGGGATGAAAATCTCTGATCACTGATGACTGTTAACAATATACAAGTCCAATTGACGTTGAATGATCTTCGCATCAGCATTCCATTTTGCTTCAAATGTAACTCTTTATGAAGCAGAACACGGAGGTATAATAAAAAGAGCGTACAATGTATTGACAGAAATAAATAATGCCTCAGCTAACCATTTAATAGCCACAGTATTCATCATTTATAAATAGTAGGAAACTTACGGAGGTTTGTAGTAGATTAATAACTAGTAGATCAGGACAGTGCTGTACAGGGAACTTAAATAACTCGGATACTTGCTGATAATGACCGAGATCAGATAACTTTAGCAATGCTTCAACCAACTCTGCAGATTTCCTGTAGAAAGAGTCAAGGTAAGGTGAGACTGAGACATAGTGCATCAGAGGCTTCATAAAAACAAGGTTATAGATAGATAAATAATTATCTACCGACAGATCATTTATTATTGAAATATTAATAAGTTTCAATTACAAAGATTTACTGCCCTACCTGGTTTTCAGGAAAAATTGGCATTTCTAAACTAACTTCAACACATTTCTACACAGCTTCATTCACGTATATGTCTTACCATGTTGCTATATCCATATTTTCATCATCTGGAGGAGCTTTGAGCATATCTAGACTGATGGGCTGTCGGTGGAATGCAGCGAAGCAGAATACATCTGGGTTGTTCAGAGAGTACACAAACCATGACAGCTGTAACATAAAATACGGGAATCAAGACAAGCTATGACAACGGTGGATGAGAGAAAGGGAACTCTTTGACTCTCAGGCACTGGTGATGTTTTCATCCAATGTTTCAGACAACAGACTTACTCTCAAACCATTTGACATTACAGCACCAATACTTTTATTGAGAAATTTTAATTATTGACTGAATAAATTAAACAAATCAATTTCAGATTGTACAATAGCAGGATGTCCCCCACATAAATCTCAAAAATAAATAGTGTGCCTACCATGTAAATGCCCCAAATAAGGGATAATCACTCATTTACCAGTTAAAAGCCTATCACAGCTTACCTGCCCTTCACTGTTGCTCCAGGGTTTGTAGAGCTCCTCGACAGGGAAAGCTCCATGTAGAACTTTCCTCACAGCAGTGACGACCAGCTGTAAGCCTTGTTTACTTGATATCAGAAAGCCTGCATGATCAAACTCCTTTACAACATCTCTCCAGTTCAGACTTGGTGACTGTAACACAAATAAAGAGTATAATAACCCACGGGTAAAGGTTTCGCTTCATGTCAACTCATTCATTACCATCTAATTTTTTTTTTTGCATATATAAATATTTTGTTTGTTTAGTTGTTATTTTCGTTTGTTTATAACATACTTATGTAGATGAGAACCTCAATAAAAACATAACAATAACTCATTCTATTTGGTGCTATTACAGAATCAATGAAACATGTAGAGTATTTGATTTGATGAGGACTGGTTGGATTGAACAGAGATTATTTAAAGAATAGTCAATAGAAAGTGAAATATCAGAGTGGGCAGTGAAAAAGAGGTTTAGTTGCCATATTTATCTAAGGCGCCAAAGTTTGTTTTATGTGATTTGCCTTATCAATGTGACTAACAACACAAGACTGGATAGGTCTATTTAAAAAACAGGATAAAACATTTTGTTTGCTGTCATCAGTGTTTAGTCACAGACACTATACAATATATTCACCAGGCGGTGAGCAAACCCACCAATTCTTGTACTACTTGTACGAAGACCTCGACATTCCATGTTTGCTGAGTATTTGGACCATCTGGCCTCTGCTCAGCCACCCACAGTGAGTTCGGCATGTTCAATGTCTGCATGTGTAACCCTTCTTGTAGTCCTGTGATAGTCCTTGCCATCATTCCCAACACCTGAAACGAAGAACAACAGGGACGGTGAGCTTCATAGAAACACATGACCAAAGAATTAGACTATTTCCTTTATCACTATTACCATTGCGATCAGGAACTGCTTAAACTTAAAGCTTATGCAGTGGTTAATTATCTATAGATGGGAGGACAGAAAAGAAAGGACATTAATTTCAGATTTCATCAAAGGGCAACACTATGCCCAACTAAACTAGCCTTGTCACGCGGTTATTTTTCTTTTTTGAAAGTAGCCGCATGACAAGGCTCCAACTAAACTAAGAACGAAAAGATCATTTGTAACGGCGAGTCTACCTGAGCGACAGCTGGGGCCGTGACCTCTCTTACACCTCCGAGCTGTGTCAGAGTCTGCCTGCATCTATCCTTATCACTAGTACAGCCATAACCTATCTCTCTGAGTGAGTCAGCTAGAGTTGTCTCCATCTATCAAATACAATGACATCCTACTAATTTTCAATCTCTCCATCATTAGTAACATAGACTTCAATGACAAATGATAGCATTTAATCTTGAAGGGAACTGTTATAGTTGATATCAAATAGGGTAGCTTATAGTTTGAAGGAGCACTTCGAGTCCTTGCAGGTCACGGCATAAGTTGTCATAATTTCAACTAAAAAATTACTTACAACACTCCTCGGCAAGGACAGGGTGGTAGGATTTAGTTGATCGATGCTCAAGTTGCATTTTTCTGGATAGAGAAGAGGAGTTAGTACTACTGGAGTTCTCTCTAGAGGAAATTCTCGCCTCAGAGCAGAGACAAACTGCTCTCTCAGCTCCTGACTGACTCCAGAAGGGTTCTCTGCATCCACCAGATGAAGCAGCAGGTCATGTAGCACCTCAACAGCAGCTTCATGGAGGCCGCTTTCTCTACCTCCACCATCTATATTATACATAAATCAATGATCATCTGTGAAGACGAAGGCAATATACTCACTCTCATTCGCTGATGAAGGTTTCGATTTGAAACACCCACACTGATACAGTAAGGAGTAAAATGCATGTCATATTTCATAAGCTGATTTGAGGTTTTCCAAGAGAGTTACTGGTCATAGCGTTTGCAGTCAGATCAGCACATTACACGTGATTAGATTTGTCATAGACCATAAATAAACCATACTAACTATATTAGATTAAGAGCATTGCACTCTGACCATAGTCTGAGCCCCTCGACCGGCGGCCCACCTGAGGCAATGAACAATGACCAAGCAACTAAGCTATGATCTGCCAATCCGAGGCAGGCAGTTTCGCATCTTTTTGGTGGGGTCTCTGATCACATCAGTCCTAGTGTTTTTAGTATGAATAATTCACAAAGAGTCATAAGGAGTCTTTAAGCTACACACCAGTATCTAAGAACGAGCTGATGAGATCTGGAAACTTGAGCCTGGTGTATGTTTTAGCGTGAATTCTGAGCTCAGGGTGAGATGAGCTCAGTAATATCACGCCAAACACAACCTCCTGAAGTCTGTTCAGCTTCAGTATCTTACTGATCTGTGAGAGAAGCTGTGATGACACCTTCAAAGTCTACAGAGAAAGCAAAGGAAGTTAAATTATCCGAATTAAAACAAAATTGCCAACTTAGTTGAACTTCTGAAACATCAGAGGTAAGAAATAGATCTTAGAAACAAGGAATGAGAATTTGTGATATGGATATATATTTGGAATGTGAGTGAAGCAACTACTCGAATCGGTGCTGTGTATGTGTAGGTATATGTATATATACACCTAGGCTACACATATATCCAGTTTGAATTTGCTGATAAACTATTCGGTTTCATTGATCAGACCTACCTTCTGATGTTGTAGAGGGTTCTCAACAGCGAAACACAGAATTGATGCACAGTTTGGTTTGGCGATGAGTGAGGTGCACTCCTGCTGTAAGAGTTGTATCTGGTAAGCATCTTTGCCATTGCTGGATTTACCATCACCAGAAAAGTCTATACTCGAAAACAGACACCGAAATAGGTGCCTCTCAGCCTCCTGGCCATGCAAGGCAGTTAGCTGAAAACATTGAAGTCGAAGTAGATGATAGATTGCCATATATATCTCATTGATGAGTTAGCAGAGAGATTATAATAGGAAATTTAACTATCTCACAATCAGACATCTCTTGCTTCTCTTAGCGCCTTATCGTTACACATTGATACACAACAGTATGGGCACTTGTCTTGCGGTATCCAAACATCAAACCTCTCCACAACCAATCTAATTCCCATGAGCGAATGCTACAGATCAGAATCAAGTTTTTAAATCACACAGTTGCCCCTTCTACTGGATGACACGCTCCGCCCAAACCATCAACAACAAATATGATCCTATGAGTCAGTCCTTCAATTTAGTTTACTGACTCAGTTGTTTTGCTTGGATTCAGTCCAAGCTAAACAAATGAGTCAGTAAACGAAATTGAAGCTCATCAAAAGAAAGAGGCTCTTTTGATGAGCTTTCTACTATGATTAGACAGCTTTACTACTATTACTAGATTGGAGTGATGAACTCCCTCACATTGTTTGTATCATATTGATATTCAATATTTATTTATTATCATGTATAAAATTATATGATATATATATAAAAATATATTATTATTATTACATTAGGCCTATTAGGGTATTACCATCATCACTTATTACATGAAAACTGACTGATGTGCATTATAGTGATTATAGGACTAGGGTAATAGCAACGAACCAACATTAGTGGAACTTTAAAATACTTCACAGAGGATTAAATATATTGGAACTTACATGATTGATGTCAGCTACACTTTGTTTGTAATTCTTTTTAGTAAGATTTGCAACAGAATAGCTGACTTGAGACAAAGCAAAACCAAGTGAGTCCAAATTCATGCTTCACATCACATTTGGATTTCTTTATTAGACTTGAAACAAGCAGTATGGTCCAGTGGTCTATACAACCGAGTTTTATATAGACTGAATAGTTCTATCAGCAAGATAAAGGCAATAATTTGGGGTGATCTTCAGGTGAAAACACACTTTTTCTTCTTTTTGTGTGTGGGAAAAATTCAGGGATGACGTCATGATATCATGTCAAGGTTGGTATTATGAACAAACTCCCTCTCAACATGCATTTCTACCCCTTATTACCGATAAATTGGAGAATATCGGTTAGGTCTAAAAAAAGAATCCACTTCTATACTTGTTTGATATGAAGTTGCTCCCCCTTCACAAAGGAGAGGATAAGTAGTAAAAGTTAATGTCCCCAACTCCTAGCCAATGTGTTGGCTCTGGTATTTGCTACCCAACTCTCTGATAAAACCAGGGAGTAAAAAAAAAAGTTGTATGTTTTCAGTACAAAGTAGCAATTAGAACATGCAGGGCTTTTTTTAAGCCAAATTCTATCTTGTTTTCCTATTCATATTCATTCTATATTCATTCCGCTATTTGGGTTTTCCATAAACATATAAATATGTTTATGGGTTTTTCATACAGGAAGATTTATTTCCAAATAGTGCGTTCTCAAGCAGTGAGCGATTTGTGAACGAGACCTCTGATAGAAATGATATACCATCTCAAATCCTGCCCTCCTTGCCCATCCAGATTCCCACGACACTTTGATAATGACGGAGAAAATTGATATGAAATAAATTGACTGCTATTATTTTGATCTGTGTTGATAAGGTAAGCTTGTTCATTTTTACTGCTTCGACGGGCTCGGTGTCCATAGTTCACTAGTTGAAGGATATCACTTCCATCTGATCCATGGCTTGTTGTTTTAATATAATGTATTGGTATTTGCTGCTATTCGTTAAACAATATGCCGATCTGTTCATCAGTTAGTGCTGTTGTGTCAGTGAGTGGTGTTTTTTTTGTTTTTTTTTTATTTGTTGAGGTTTTCTATAAGTTTATAATTAAAGCAAATTGAAAATAACTTGTTGACTTTGATTTGAATTAGTGCATGTGGCAGCAAGGCAGTCTCTGAGAATCTCAATATTCTCATCGTGTTATATATTCAGAGTCCGACACTATTTTAATAATTGCTTGTCAACCTCGCCAATCAATATGAAAAGAATGTGCTTTCAGTATTTTCTGTGGTTAAAAAAGGCCCCCAAGTTTAAAGGGTGAAGCTTTATCAAAACAACACTGTGTAAGAATAAACATTTTGTGCATTGTGAGCCTCAGTAATATCAATATAAGTGTTTATAATATTTTATGATCAATGCTCTGAGTTTAGCAGATTCAAACATTGTCACTCCAAAATGTTTAATTCGGCTCAACATCATAGCACAGCCTCATCTTCGGCTTCTTCAATGTTCTTCTGGCAACTCTTGATACTGTTGCAGGTTTACTCTCTTGGTTATGTGGCATTATTTCACTACCATTTATTCTGAAAAATCATAAAAAAAAGTTGTACTAGAAATGTGAGTTGAACAAAAGATGATGTAACAGTGCATGACAAAAACAGAAATTTATTTCCGTAAGGAACAGTTAATACATACAAAGATACTAAATGCTACAAGGTATAAGGATAATATAAGGCTCTCCATGCATTCAGATTTCACTTGCAACCTCAACACTGAACCATGGTATCGCACTGCCGCACATTTATCAATGTTTTGTAAGCAAATAGTTGTTTTATGGCCGTAACAAATCACTGACAACATTGCTAGATACAGTAAAAAAATCAACAGCTGAAATTATTGACGGAGCATCGATGTAAAACTTTGAAAGCGTATGCCGGTTTTGTGGCTCTGGATTGCAGACTGATGATTTTGATGAGTATTGTATTGATTTCTGTTACCTACTGATTCTGCAGTGTACAAGTGTCAGACTTCACATCATATGTGTACATGTTCCCTTTATTGTCAGCAATACAGCTGCTCACCAGCATCAGGGAGGCATATGTACCGTCCTCCGTCAACATTGGATATATTATCCTGCAAAACGTAAATAGGTTGAAAGGTACCACAAAGACTTGGATTGGGGATATCTTAGAAACAGCTGTTATGCACATTGCACATACATACTGAGCATACTAGCCAATATTCTTCACTTTGCCCTAATAACATATTACCAACCTAGAGTGGGAATTTCCTTTGAATTATCGTCGATGAACGTTTAGAGTGATTTCGTGACAATCCAATACTAATATCGCCATGTACAGTGAGGAATGCATTTTTAGCAGTACAGTACAGATTTATCTCCTGCCATTGACAGAAACCACATTTCTTGCAGGGAAATATTACTGCCTCAATCTTGAAACTTACCTCGGTACCATGTTGTACAGGACAATCATCAGTGTAGAACCTTTGGCTCTAAGTCTGTCCACCAGTTTGCCTTCCAGGTTGTGCGGTATGGTACTTGCGTTACCGTAATAAAGCCTATCAGTGGGCCAATTGACAGTCAGAGTGTCATTGGAACAGCTGATGAGATCGCTAGCACTTCCAGAATTGTGGCCTTTGCAGTCTAGGGGATAAAAGATCTAGGCTTACAATGACAAAGTGTTGAGATGTTGCGCTTTAACCATACAGATACAGTGCAATTAAGGAGGGGGCAACTCCTCGCTATATCGCTTCAAGTTTACATTATTATCTTGATTTGTGTAGATTATAAAGCAGCTTACCAAGTTCTTCAAGCTTCTAAGGGTGAATTTTCAGGTGAAAACCGATCTGTGCCCAAACGGAGTATGTTCCCCTAAATATCTTCATGTGTTTAGATAGCAAATACATGTACTGTTTTTGTTGTTTTAGTCATGATTACCTTTCTGACAGATTTCCTCTATAAGGCGGAAGTTATGAACCACAACAGCCTCTATTGAGGCTTGGGCAGCTCCACCAGTAACAGCCTCACACTTCACATCGTACTTTGCTGTGAAAACTAACCTTCGTCTCAATGTCGCATCTGTCAAAACAGGCACGACATCATAACACGAACGAGCCTGTCTTGACAAGCTTGACATGCCACCGTACAAAGATTGTCAAGATAGGCTAAACTCGGAGCTGACACAGGTGTATCATATCAATGTTATCGCTTTGATAAAAGTACTAACACAATAGCGCAATAACTGATAGAGGGGTGTACAAACACACTTTGCATATTATTATCTAGCTCTGATAAATCTGACAAGAGCTCCTGGATGTCTAAAAATAACAATCTGTAATCAGTAAAGTTGGGCCTTCCCCGAATATTGTTTATTCTAGGTTAGATAGTACACAGTCCTAAGCAGAATAGAATAGGCAAGGGTGAGGGTAAGAGAGACTTTTACAGTACCAGAGTTTTAAGATTTTTTGCGACAACGGTGAAGACTAGTGCATAAAACACTCAAAAAGAATGAGTTCAGATTTTACTGTTGAATCAAAAATGGGCAATATCTTACCCTTGGGTAAATGGAAAATGGATCTCTAGACTGACAACTATGCTTTTTTGTGAGTTAGGCTACAAACCATATATCTTCACAGATGTGTTGCTGCAGTTGTTTTCTGAGGGTCCATTAGGTGGGTTCATTGGATAGATACCAGGTGGTAACTGTAATTCTACGGGTGACCCATCCGCACTGATAAACTTTACCGCGGCTAAGCCTGTTTCAAGGGAGACAACTGTTGTGATATTACGAGGGCACTGCACAATTCTCTCTACAAAGGAATGTGATAATTGCATGGTAATATAGTACAATTTAGAATCAATAATATGCATTTATTTCATTTATTCGACAGGAAAAAAGACACATTTGTAACCAAATTTGACCACCTGTTTCAAATTGTAATTGAAACCAATGGCTATTTTTTGTGAATTAATCAATTTACATTTACCGTTTTTTTTTGCAATAAAGCAGTGCCCAGTACCTTCATACCAGAAGATTAACAGATTTGCGAATAAAAGAAATTTTTGTATGGTCTCACCTCCCTCAAATACTTTAACCTGTATTATGCAGCTTCTTCCATCTTGTATGGTAAAGTAGCTATGGTTGCCTGGAGCCAGATTCAATACAAAGTAATGGGTTATCTCGATCTGCGCTGTTTGCATCCCTGGCTGTACTGTTATGTTCAGTTCTTGATCCTCACATGTCAATGAATTCACGTGAAGGCTGGATTGGGTGATGTAGGTCTGGTTTGATGGTTCTTTCACTGTAAGAATCACGAAGTTTTAAAGGATTTAGATAGCCAAATAAAGCATCCAGAGAAAGAAAAAAGTCATGTATTTTCCATTTATTGGCAGAGCGACATACCTACAATAGTCTAGCTACTGTTTGTTCATAATATCATGATACCCTTGTCATAAAATCTGTTAGATCGCAGATGTTTCATTTTGGCCAAATCATGGGAGAAAAAAAAATGAAGCCGTATCTCCAACCTGACAAGATCGAAATTAAGAATTCTAACAACTTCTAGAAAGCGTTATTAGAAACAAATGCTCTGCTTTTAATCCAAGAACTGAGCTGCATTTGAATCTCCGAAGACAAGAGGGATAATTCCAGAAATGATAAAAAAAACTTGGCCTAAACCTTGCTCACCTTCAAATTTCTTTATTCCGTCACTTTCTGCCAGATACAATGTTGATCCCGTCAATAGCAAATCTTCAGGTCGGCTTAAGTTGCAAACGCTTAGTAGGCCCCAGCTCGGAAACTTGTATGCTCCATAGCGACACAAATTTAATGTCATAGTTCTGCTTTGGTTGAGATCTACCACTCTCAGGTGATTGTTACCTTGATCAGCAATGACAAAAATTTCTGTATCGATACCTTGAAGCTGCATTATCCCATATGGGTTGAGAAATCGAGACATCTCAAGACCCAAGTCGTAATAGCCTGATATTGCGGATGATCCAGCTACTAATTTGATAATGTTTTGCTGGTTGTAGATATGCCTGTAAATCCCATGACCTGCAGTCAAAAATATATCACCTTCTTTAGTTTGGGTCATGTAGCGTGGCTTGTCAACACTGGCCAAAGTTGTTGTAATGCGGGTGTCCCTATCGATAGCTCTTATAGCGTTACCATCATATTCTGATACTATCAACCTTTTTGGATTCAGTTTGTCCTGAATGACATCATATGGTCCATAAAACCTAGCCTGAGCACCATCTCTAGATCCATATCTAGACTGAGATCCATAGCCTCGTGAAGCAGTTCCAGCGTAGATAGATGTTATTCCAGTATCATACAAAATCATCCGAATGAGATTATTGTTCTTGTCTGCCGCAGCAATCTGCAATAATGTATAGTGTTGAGTCAAGCAGTACTCCTTGGTTGAGTAATGAGTAGCTATTAATATGTTAGGTGCTGTTAGTTTTTTTTTCAGCAACCCGGACTGATTTTGGGTCTATTTATTTATGGTTCTGTTTTGCTTTCATTCCATTCCAGGTTTCAGAGAAAAACTATTGCTTCTAAATTGATAGATGATCATTAGAAAGAAAACTATCGATTGCTGCATATAATCCACTTATATGTGCTCGATCTGTGGCAGGATTTAAATTTCAAGCCTTCAATAATTGCGTGCTGAAGGTCCGACACACTAACCACCAGAGCCATATACTGTTCAATTTGAGCTCAAGCTATGAAGACAACAAACTCATGAAGCGATTGGGAGTTACCAACGCTATTGATGGTTAGGACTTAAGCCAACCTCTAATCTAACTAGTCCCCTCCCTCTCCAATCCTAGCCTTATCACACAGCCACCTGTGTGGTTAACAAAAAAAAAACTCAATACTCTTACTCAATTTTGGAACAATTCACAACCATGGCCCAAATACCTGCATCGTTCCTGATATTTGAGTAAAGCCTCGCAAGTAATTGAACCAAGCTCCTGTACCAGTGCCCTCCTGGTAGTCTGCACGACTCGATCCCGCAATTACTGTAATATTATCTCCATCCGTGGTTCTGATTGATACGTCATCAGTGAAGATTATATTTCCAGGTGTGTGGGCATCTTCTTGCATATGCCTTACTGGTTTGGAGGTTTTAATAAACACCGACACACTTTCAGGGTCTGTCCACCTATGTCAATAAGAACAGTTGCTTCATTAGTACATCATCATCGATTTTAACCCCATCATCTTTCGTATGGTGTGCATTGATGGTCTCTCTTGACTCGAGTAAACTTATTACTCTCTATGTGATAAATTTAGCTAGCTAAAATAGGCTTTTAGCCCCGATTAGCTAGTTTTACATTAGCTTCTCAGGTTGTCTTGACATAATAGCATATTTATTGCGAATGAGATATCTAGTAATTAAAATACTGTGTTTTATCATGAGCTACATTTTGGTAGCAAAAATTGAAACCATAACTGCTGCTGTGAACTTGATGCATAAAAGGAGCCGTCAATCAGGGGTAAGCTAAAACTGGTGAAGGGGAGCTCTAGGTATTTGGAGAGAAACTCAAACCAAATATATCACTCTACTGATCATCAATAATATAAATGACCATTATAGCAATGGCTGAGTTTGTAGAGAGTTTGGTGAGTATTGTTTGATCTTTACTCAATAATGTGTTTGTAATATATAGATACGCTAGCAGAATAAAGTCTGGCTCTCGGTACAAAACCTTACTCGCTAAATAATTCAGACGCCTCATCCTTCAGGCACTCACTGTAGCCACTGAGTAAAAGGGCTCCAAAGAACTACAAAAGATAAATTACAGTTACTGTCATGGTTGTGACGGTTTGCCATTTCAGCCTTGTGTGTGTATCAAAGTACATGTGTCCATTCTTAAAACTTGGTCATGCATGTAAATAAAAAATGTGATTTGAAAATAGCAAGCCTGAGACTGAGACTGAGACTGAGAAAATAAGTCGGGAGGCGTCAATTTGACCCAGTAGACGGTAGACTACAGCGGGATTCGAACTTTAGACCTCCATTGCTTGCGTGTAAGATGGTAGACGCTCTAAACAACTGAGCTACCTACTGCCTCCTACTCCTTACAATACAATACAATACAATACAATACAATACAATACAATACAATACAATACAATACAATACAATACAATACAATACAATACAATACAATACAATACAATACAATACAATACAATACAATACAATACAATACAATACAATACAATACAATACAATACAATACAATACAATACAATACAATACAATACAATACAATACAATACAATACAATACAATACAATACAATACAATACAATACAATACAATACAATACAATACAATACAATACATATTCCACAACAACACAGTTGATAAATTTGACAATGTGCTTTTTATTAACATACCAAGCTGTGGATGTGATACCACATTCTCTATCCAAGGAAAGGTTCCGACAGTAGAACCTGTCGACTTTATCAACCTACAAAGCTATAAAATCTATGCTACCTGCAAGCATAAATTAATGTGGTCCGTATAGTGCTGAGAGTAGTTACTACTTTGACATGAGTGCAATTCATTGATAGCTAGTGTCAGCTCGGGAGATAAAGACCACTGCATAGATAACAATGACTTTGATATTTTTTGTAAATGGTTTTGATATATATTATAATCAGAGACTATATCTATAGTCTCTGTTATAATACCACTACCACCTGATGTGCTTGTGGTTAGAAATGAAAATTGACAAGCAAATTGAACCAATCAACCAGCCAATTGGAAATTGGAGTTACCCTTTCACTTTACCTGAGAGGCTAACTCCTAAATTGTCTGAGTCTGAGGGGTCTTTCAATCAGAAAAACCTATGCTTTACTAGAGCAAATGATCAATGTCACTTCGCAAATATTATCTCACTTAGTCTTTCAGTTAGGCAAATTCGTTCCCAGTTCACTCACTCAGAATGTATAATATATAGTTCCATCAATAAGTGAGCAATGTCCCGGGTCTCACTCACAATTGATTGCAATTTTGGCTATTTCTAATTGAAAGACCCCTCTCCCTGGGATGAATCCTAGAAGATAAACTGCATCCAATAGTCGGACAGCCACAAGTAACCTCTTGTAGTGTGTACGAGGTGTTTCTTGTCTGCTAGGATGATGGCATCTCATTATATTCTATTACTAAAACTCCCAGAAGTCACTCAATTGCACTTACATAGCAAGATCATTTTTAGGGGCATGTTTCATTAGTGTAATGTTTGGGAGTCAGTAATTTGGGTTCTCATAACCTTTGTGTTGTGAATCTGCGAGCTGAATCCCTAATTATTAGTAGATGGTATTATGCTCTGCAACAAATCACTATGAAAATACTCTAAGTAAAGACCATTACAGAGGGACACAAATTTTAGATCAGGAGAATATATGACAGGGACATTTGTACAAGGTAGTGGAGACGACTTATCTTTGTAATCTAGAGTCTAGACAGTAATGATCAACGCCTCCAGAATGCCTCTTTTACATAATAAATTCATGTTTTATATGGCACAGAACTACTTGTCCATCAGCAAGGACTCTGCGCCATTATCAAAGCAGCTTGGTAGTTGCACTGAATAACCTTTACAAAACTTTCGGGCACCTTATTGGTCTGTATTCTCTTCAACACTTTTCGAGCATAAAAATCTTAAACATATCAATATATACTAATATGTTTATGGTAAACATGGTCAGTCAAATCTTAAAAGGAGATTAGGTTCTGTGTGTAAAATAACATATTTGATTCTGTTCAATGCGCTGAGAAAATAGAAAAGCCAGCCAAACCACATTCCAGCATGTGACAGACATATGCTTTGGCACTTGCTCTAGTGGGTTCTTCCAATAATTGGGGATTCCATTGTAATGGGAAATCGAAAATTCGAAAACACAAAGGTTTACACAATGTTAAATTCTAGAACATTCATGACAAGGAAGAACTTTAAATGTAATTTATGCACCCACTCAAAATTGATCACACAGTATATCACACAGACAGTATACATCACACAGACAGTATATATCACTCATACCTATGATCATGTGAGCGTTTGATCGCATTGCCGAAAACCGATTGGATGTCACTGAAGTGGAAAGCTTCATAACAATAACAATACCTTGTCATGTCAGTCAGATAAACTCACCTGATTTTGAAGAGAATACATAACTTGTCTCTGCGCTGTTGCAAATTGGACTTGAAAAGCAAAAGCGTAAGTATGTCTGAAGTTGCTGAGAGACGAACACCTAAGAGGATCAAGTTAACTGCTGTCTCAGGAGTTGGGGCTGCAGTTTATGGAGCTGTGTCTTGTAGTCACACCATACCTGCACTCTCTGCTAGCATATGGATAGCCTTATGCTTATTACCTGCAGTGATTGGACTTATTGCGGTGGTGAAGTTTGCACCGCACATGGGAGGTGAGACTAAGTTCCAATCGCTGTCACCACCCTAATGTGTATCATGTCGGTTTCAACATATGGCATCCAAAATAACACTACCTCATTCCCCACTTGGAGACTAAAAAGGCTATTTCCTCTTGGCCAAATGCACCCAACAAAATAATGTATTGATATGTTCCGACCAGCCCAGCAGAACAGAACAGCCTGTATATTTTTTCAAGATTTGTTTGAACTGTCTGCTCTCGATTAAAGTTTATGGTAATATAAACAAGGATTTATAAATGGTATGTGTTTCTGGCATGACTTGTTTATCCAATGTCCTTCAAATCTATAGCAATAACCGATGATGACCAGGACTATGTGGCAGCATACATCTGTGTAGCTCGAGCTATGCCACCGCAACATGTGTCTGCACAGCTTGGGAGCAAGAACAGTGAAAGGATGACATTCGCTACTGAATCAAACAAGAATCAGATCCAGCAAATCACACAACGGCTACATGAAATAGACTGTGCTAGGTGTGCTGACAAAGAAATCCACAGACAACAGGCTGAACAGATCAGAGTGCATGAGTTATATTGTGCCAGGCAGCATTACTACATTAAGTGGCTGCTACAAAGGGCACATCGACAGGAGAATGACATACACAGCCTGGCTCAACGCTTGCAAGGTTGGTTTTGATAATGTACACCATCGATGATAGTGGGACCGTTGGGCCCAATATCTCTTATATCATTTCAAATCTAAGGTCAGCAGTACCATAATTTAAGTGATAAACCTGATCTATCTTGAAATTGTAGCCTTTGTTGCATTGTGGGAAGGACGTGTTATTAACGCATCAAAAAGGAAAAGATTTGCAAGCTTTTCAAGACAGACTTACGCCTACCAGACTTGGTAATCTAACATAAATAACTTCATTTACCTAACTCCACAACCATTCAAGATCAACAAAGGGTCTTTTAATAAATGGCAGCACTGCAGGGAACCCCTGGCTTGGCGACCAAAAATCAGTGAAGACTTTGGCCTCCTCTAAAATGGCTTTTGAGGCTTTGAGGAGTTGACTTAAATCATCATTATTATTGTAACTTCTATCGCCATGTCTCGAATTGCGATTGATGTTGTGCCTCAACTAGCTGTGACCTTGTCAAGCCATGAGCTAGTCATGGCAATTGCGCATGTGGGCCTTATCACTTCTTGATTCTAATCTATTTTAGTTTGTTAATTTTGCATTATATTTTGATGAAATAGGAAACAAAACAAAACTTATCTTTCATATGTAAACAACTCCTACACTCAACCATATGTTGGGATAAATGTTTCCCTCGAAAATAAATTTTATGTAACGATCTCTAATGTTAGTACCTGCATAAATGTAACGGGATGTTCTCAACAGGTGTTTTAACTCAAAACCTTTTCTTTTGCAGTGATGGAAGCTGAGAACAATGTAGCCATACAGTGAAACAGACTATCAATAAGAAATAATCTTTATTGAGTGGTGTCATCTTCTGTGGATATGGACTATTGTCTACCCGTGGGTCTATGGGTCTGCCTCATAATTCTGACAGCATTGATGACACCTTCCTTACCCAGCAAAAAGCTATATTTACATATACCTATAAGCATACACTGCTACGGCATTATGTAGACAGGATCTGTCCAATACATGATCTGCTTAACTTCTCTACCGCTGTGAACCTCTCAAGATGATACGTACCATTTGTGCCTCTTCTAATCTCTCCTTTAATCTCAAAGTGCGCTAGTGGATGCTTTACCATTATGCTGCTAAATAAGCTGAACTGGGTGTTGGCAATGTTTGACAATTGTTACATACATCTACTGAAAGGAACCAAAGCCTACCCATCTCACTTACTTTACTTCTGAATTACTTGATTGATTACATGGTTCATGACTGATCTGTCCTTTTAAATAGTATGTAAGGGATTCTCAGCACTCAGGCTCCTCATGACTGCAGCACAGTCTGTACAAGGGAATTAAATTATGTTTTGCTACATAGCATATACTATTCACACATAGATATACATATGTGACTGCCTTCTACTTAGCGCTTACGGCTATTCAACTTTTATTGTGTTCAAATTGCTTGTCTATTTCTGCTTGTTCAGCCCTGTTCTATATATTTCCATGAAAGATATGTCTCATAAATCCCCGAAAATCATTATAGATATGTCTCTTTTTCCTGATCTTCTTCTTTTTTTTGTTTCATGCCTTTCTTGCACTTGAATAAAACTTACACAAGGTTCTTTGGGAGTATCAGTGTGCAGCACAGTATTGCTCTAAAAACCAGCTCTACTCAAGGAAAAATCCCCTTACTGAGTCGTACATTCTTTGTTAGTATTTGCTTGCACAGGGGCGTATCTAATGAATCCACAAACGCTTCTTTATGTATACATTACACCATGTACAATTGTCAATCTCGACATTAAATACAGCCAGTCCTGAAAGTAGTGTTCTAGTAATGTCAAATAATCACAAAGAACTAAACCTCAACCCTTTTTTGGCTTTTACTTATGCGTGTATGCATATTATTATAACCCACCCCTAGTTTGAAGTTTAACTTATGACTCACAACAATGTGACAACGCTTATTGACCTTTAAATGTTAATCACATGAGCAGGAGATAAACTGAAACTATTCATTGAAGATTTATAGACATGCATGTGTCAGTAGATTTTTACATAACCGCTCCGGTATTACCTGAGATATGATATCAATGTACAGAGGGTCAAGAAGGAAGTATCAAACAAGCCTCAGGATGACAGCTGCAGCAACTTCTGACAGCTTACAGCAGGTTGGTCGAACAGTTATATGACTAAATTTGGTTTGAGGATTGCTTTGAGAGTATTTTGTTGGTAAAGCGCTGACCATCTGATTTTCAGCAGATTGAGCCTGCGTGAAGTGTTGTTGGGAATTGGAATCTTAGAACAAATCTGTGGCATCATCAAATTTTAATGCTCAGTAAACCTTCTTCTTCAAAGGGTCACACGGTAGCAAGTGGGAGTTTGTGGCATTTAATTATCAGACACAAGAATGAGGTATTGGAATGCCACAAAATCAGGCTCGTAGATGTTGAATGATACAACCTCACCAAGACTAAAACTTAATGCCAGTGGGTTTCCTAACTGAGTGTGCAAGAAGACGTGAAACTGTTGGTTGAGTTACTATTTTCTAGGGTGTCTCCCGTCCGCTTGAATGCCTCAATATTGTTTTAATCAGCAAAATGCATCCTTGTAGTACAATACTACAACAAGTACAAGAACATCTCCAATCCTGTTGACTCAGCTTATAATAGCTCCTGCGTATCAATGAAATGAGTCATGTCCTAAATTGTCACCTTTCCACACACCAAAAAGCTTCCCAAAGGAAAAAAACCCGATTCCAAGCTATTGTATAGCAGATTGAAATGTAGCCGATCAATCCTCTTCTCAATTTTGAGACCACAAGAGTTGACAAGCTTCATTTCTCTCTCACCCCCACCAACCAAAGCTTGTCAAAACAGGCTAATTGAAATGGCAGTAAGGTCAAAATAGGAAAAATTTGCCTGCTATAGAGGTAATATCAAAATTTTGTCATGTATTTCAGATATTATGTGTTAAACCTGAGGATAATGCTGTTTTCTTCACGTCAGCATGTACACGATCAGATGGTTGTCTGATGGTTATCAATGGCGGATCTAATAGAATCATTGTCTACAGCGCTGGAGGGCAAATAGTGCAATCTAATTTTGGAAACAGACTGCTAAATAAACGATTCCAGGAACCTTCCCTAATAACGGAAACTCCTAATAAAAGGATAGTAGTATTCGACAGAGCTACTAACCAGCTAAAGAAACTCAGCTATGAGGAAGACTTCATCGCGACATTCGATATAGGATTACCATCTTACTCTTTGACAACTAACAATTATGGCCACCTAATTATGGCTCATCAGAAGGGAAAACAAGGTAGACTAGTAACAATCCGAGATTCAGACAATGGCTATGTCATTCATTCTGTTGATTTGAAGATGGAGCCCAACACTGTCCCAGAAACTCCATTTTATGCTGCATACCGTCCGCTAACCTGTCAAATTGCTACACTTTGTCAGTCCAGCTGTCAACTCGCTATTCGTAACATTTATGGTGAGAAAGATATGACGATGGGTAAACAGGGCTTTGTGGTGGGTCACATGGATAACCCATCATCTTTATGCTTAGATAGTAAAGGCAGAGTTATCGTTGCTGATACTAGAAACAATAGAATTCTCAGATACAAATGTGATAAGTCACTTAGCTGCGAGGTTTTGTTATCAGACATACATAGACCTCTATGTGTTAGGTTAGATAAATATGATCAGCTGATAGTTATGGCAGCTCGCTGCATCCAGATTTATGGTTATGATCTAAAGCGACCTGCCCCATATCAACCAGTGCTTATCAATGGAATCTGAAATTTGAGGCATGCCCTGATCATGTGATGTTTTTTTCTGACCTTAACATCAACGCATACAACTAATGTGTACCCAAGAAAGTGAAGAAGACGTATCATTAGATCTGTAAAGTATTGAAATGTGGTTGGCTTGAACAGAGCCTTCAAATGCTGTTTGGAAATTTGGAAGAACCAACTTGTTATACATGACTATAAGTAAGTATTGTATGTATCAAGTGAATTTGTCTTTATGGCTTTGTTCTCTGCTGATGCAAATAAAATTGTGTGAGCGCATGCACACGCATACACAGTATTAGTAACCAATATTTCCTGCACTATTGGCTAAATCAGGGAGTCCCAAACTCCCTGGCTAAATGTGACGCGTAATTTAATTAGTAAATTGTGAGTTATGTTCCCATGGTTATGGGATAGATAACTCTGAAAACATAAGTGTTTTGATGGAAAAAGCTAGTTGTAAAGGACAGAATGTATGTGAGATGAAAAAACAGGGAAAAATACTACACGTGAAATCATCAAACTTATAATCGAGACAAGGATTAAAATCTTATATCAAATCAAGCGTTTAGCCCTCATTTTTTTCAAATAACATTGTTCAGCTACCTTGTAATCATTGTCAACCATTGTTTCTTATATCAATTTAACTTCAAATATTATGTTCATCAGATCAGAAACTCATATGAAAATGTATTTCAAAGAGATGATCTTCGATGCCATAATTTATTTGAGATAACTAATGAACACACATGTAAAAAAAAGGGAAAGGCCTCTGAAGGGCAGAAAACTGACACAGATCACAAAATGCACAGAGTAAAAAGAACTGTTGAGAATTATTAAATATTAAGAGGAGACAAGGCCTCTGAAGGGCAGAAAACTCAAACATATCAAAAGATGCACAGAGTGAATAGAGCTGTTAAAAATTAATATGATTTTCAGAACATATCAGTGAGCTTTTTAGATATGCGACCCGATTTGATACGTTTTGCAGGATCATTATCTACACATAAACTTATCAAGGCATACTTGTTGCTACCAGAACCAACTGATGCTAGTCCAAGAGGCTGATCAACTGTCTGAGCCTGATGACATAGTGCTTCCAGTATAGTGACTCCAAGGGCAAAGACATCTGATTTGGGTGATGCGGCCTTCAAGTTCTGTTTAAGCTCAGGAGCATTGTATTGAGACTCTACATCTATTTGAACCATAAATAATACCATTAGTTTTTGAGTCATCATAGTGCTCATATCTGACAATGTGTTGAATGAGAAAGTCTATGTAGCTGGTTTCCATGGTGTGAATTTTTAACCTGCTCAGTGAAGTGAAGTTTCTATCAAGGAGTAAATTTCTGTGTTTCTGATTGTTGCTGCTGTTTGCAGTTAATAGCATTTAGCTATTAGATCATTTCGAATTTTTTCTATCATTTTCAACAGGGCCGCCAACTCTACTCTGCTCTTTTTTTCCAATTCTATTTTCTACTCGATCTTCTGCTTTTTACATAATAAGCATGGTAATCTA
Source organism: Membranipora membranacea (assembly GCA_914767715.1). NCBI lineage: Eukaryota > Metazoa > Bryozoa > Gymnolaemata > Cheilostomatida > Membraniporidae > Membranipora > Membranipora membranacea. The sequence continues at coordinate 18,120,932 of OU612068.1, forward strand.
CTCTCCTGCTTAGTATTTGTAATCCCCATCCCAATTCACTGCCTAATCAGATATAAGCTTCCAACCTAGGCTTAAAATTAAAAGTCACCAGTGTTATATGCTTTTGTTCATTGGTATATGACTTATACCCAAGGGCACTTAATTTTAGAGCCTCATTGCAAATACATTTTTTGAGAGGCCCCGTCCCTAACCCACATGCCATGAACCAGCTGCCCTTAATAACCTCAAAGCCATCTATATCCTCAACAAGATCTACACTTTTTCCACGAAAATAGCTGACAGCCCTCATTTTCAAGTTGACATTGCTTGTCTAGCAATCATGAGCAATGATGTTGTCAAACTTTATGGCGTTATCATTGGTATTGTATTGCAATATATAGGCATTCAGACTAAAAAACATATATATGAGCACACGGAAGGTAACTTAGTAAATAGTAGTGGTACCGTGTGTTAGTGAAGTAAATCCAATATCGGAGAGCTTCCCAGTGTTTCCAACGATCTAAAATAAATTATCTACAAATTTTTACAAGAAGACTATTTGTATTGTGTAGCGCTAGTATGTGTGTATTGTATACAAAAAAGACACTGCAAAGGTGAGTATTAACTTTCGTCTGGTTTGAAATTTGGCGTTGTGCTGCTGTTAAGTACAGTCTTGGAATAAATGAATGATGCTTGATTACATACCAATATGTTACTTGGTTTCACAGCACAGTGAACCACATCCTTAGAATGAAGATAAGCGAGTCCATTGGCTGCGTCACTGAGGATCTTCAGAACCGTCTTCTCTAGCATCTATGATATCGTTAAAACAAAACCAGATTACATGTGATTTATAATATTGCTTATGCTCATTGCTCATTGCACATTGCTATTGCTTATTGCTTATTGCTTATTGCTTACAATCCCGCAGATTTGATTGAAAATATTGAGCTGTCTGTCTAGTAGTGGAACCGAAAACTAATTAGTTGAGTCTGGTCAACCCTCAAAAATCTGTAGATTTGAGTGTTGATGAACCTTGTTCTTTTAATTTATCAGTTTTCACAGGATGTGAGATGAAAGATAAAAATTCTAGTTTCTTCAATTATATAATTTGAGTAAGTCATCTTGCATTGAGTTTCCTAATGACTTTTATCAATAAATTGCAAATATGGCAGGACCGTAACCAAAAGAGGTTTAAAAAATCATGTTCACTATTGTGCAGAAAAATACTACCTAATGTGAAATCTTAATTTGCATATCTACCACGGTATATCACTACGGACCCTACGTACTGTCAAACTGTACCCAAAAGGCTTCTCCTTATTGGTTGTAAAGCCAATGTCCACATTTGTTTTGATTTAATAACAAACTTTTAATCAATCTTGACTTGACAGGGGTTGAGATAGGTAGGTAGGTAGGTTGTGGTAGGTAGGTAGGGAGGTAGGTTGAGGCACTTAGAAATTTGGACATATCTACCTGCAGGCCTTTGCTCTTTGATAACGCTGTTTTCTGTAGACATTTCTCTGCAAGCTCCATCACCACTGTCAGACTTTCTCGATTAGTGAATGGATTTTCAATTCCATAAACTACTACCAGATTTGGGTGTCGTAATTTTCTGAAGTTAGAATAAGTGTATTATAATAATGTATAGAAATATGTATAATAAATACCTAAATGAAGAAAGTGACTGTTTACCAATAGACGGGCCTGAAACATCGCTGGAACCTTCACCAGAAGAAGCGATTACTCTCCATGTATCAAGTATGTAATAATAAGTCGCGTAGACATAATAATCTTTTGTTAATCAAATAAGCTTCATCTTTACAACAGATTTATTATTTTGGATTTTTGTCTACAAAAGTTGTCTTTTCTTATTCCGTTTAAGGACAACTCCTAATATGCCTAATATTCCCTATGTGCCATTTACTGTGAGCTTTCACAGCAATTGATCATTAAAATAGGATTAAGATCTGAGCTTTTATCATAAAGTGGTGCAAAAAGTTATTTGCACAACTTACGGCAGAAGCTTCATCTGTTCCTGAAGTGATTCCTGATCAATAGAATTTTTCAGTTTCATAGTTTTTATTGCCACCTTAATACAGCCGTTATATGTCCCAGAGTGTACAGTAGAAGTTTTTGTTTTGTGTAAGGCAGGTGCGTGGTTGTTGGCGCTCACATCATCCTTTGGTAGAACAGCTACAGAAATCACAACATTGTAAAACAACCACCATTCAAAATACTGAGATTGAGTTATCACCTAGCATAGCAGTACATAGATCAAATGTGATCCATTTTTCTGCATTTGGAGTTGCACCCTCCAGTGATCACACAGCTAGCCTAGGAAGGCTGTCAGGGGTGTGTGGGGTCCCCCACCACCCACCCACCCCGGGACAGTCTGCCCAGGCTACTGACCAGCTGTACATAAGACATAGAACATTAGAACTTTTGATGAGCAAAGAAAGGCTGCAGACATAACATGAAATTACAACTTGGTAAATATGAATGGATGTACCTGCTTCTATCTCAGCCTTCTCCTTTCTATCAATAGCATATTCAAGTCTTTCAATCGCATCTGCCTGCTCTGATAGAGTTTCTTCCTAAAAATTGATCGGGAAGAGAAGGCAAGAGAGATTAAACTAGACTCCATGATAGGAAATGACAATAGAAATTCTGTGAGTCATAATCATTATAACATTTACAATGATTTAATGTATTCACTTCTCCCAACAATATTCTGTCGAGAAATCCAGTAACAAAAAAAATTTGCTTGACCAGAACTTGAAACTGTAAGTGGATAACTCATGTGCAGCACAAAATAATCGGTATAAAAAGATTTAGAAGAGTATATCAGTTTTAGGTTGACAATAAAGTATCAATTCACATTTATTCTGAAGACAAACCCCCTCCTTACCCCAAGAAAAAAAACAATGAAATACATACCTTTCTATCCAAGGTGTATTCCAAGTCGTCTTTCTCTGTTTGCAGGTCTGCTCGCTCTAGAATTATAGATAAGATATAATGCACGGTGTCACTAGAGTATGGCATAAGCAACCCTATGGCTCACTTGTTGTGGTCTCTTACTTTTCTTGTCAACTGAGAAGTGTGTGAGGGATGATTAAAACAAATCAGATGGTCATATCACAAGCTACATCCCGAAGCATGGGTGGTGGAATTTTTGTAGCCTCAAGGACGAGACCGTATTTTCTGTTCCCGATTTCTCTCTGTTTGAAGGTTGGAGCGTACCTGGGGTCAATCAAACTCCAGAAGTCGCTGGGCTGTGGTGGGAGAAGGGACATAAATATGTTATAAAAAGCTCACCTGATTCAGCGTATTCTAGTTCTGCATCTTTTTCTTCCAATTCTTCTTCCTACAATCACATGGAATAACAGTTCTTGTTAATTTGCGCTCAATTTGAATAATATATATATATATATATTGTATATATATTCAACTTTATATATTACCATGTATGCACCTATATTACTGTTATTGTCATCAACAGTTCATCCTTTCAAATGTATCACACAAATGTGTAGACTTTCTTGCCAGTTACACATATTCAGTGCACTGTATGCTTCACACTGGATAATACAGAATGATAATTACTGGAAGATATCGCGATTATTTGATCTGATCTCTATCGATCATTCCCTATGCGATTTTGGATTTCAGACAAAGCATGGATGGGTGAAGGTGAGCCAATGTTTAGACTCTGATCGGTTGTTCGGATTATTATCACCAAAAGAACCAATCAAAGTCAACACATTGGCCAGGTGAGGTTCTTTGGATCATGAGCATGAGAAGAAGATATCTCTTTCTCATATCTGAAGCAACATTCACCGACATGAAAGGAATAGAAGAAATATTGTAGTCTTAATTACGATTTAAGTGAATGAATAGGAATGTTTGAGGTGTTTCTTTGGTGCTTAGATTTGTTAAAAGGGGTTTTGAGGTTTTTTTTAGGGGTTATTTTAGAATTTATGTAGTACTGCTCCTTTTGCTCAATACTGGCTGCTGTTTCATCAACCTACTTTTGCCTTGAGTCGCTTCCCAAGTCCACTCACACATCTGTCTCTCTTCTCAATATCTGCAAGCAAACTTGATGATTTATTTTCAGGTTTGTGAAACAAGAACAAGGCACACACGATAAATATACTGAATACTATAATATATTAAAATGCTGGCTGTGGCTGGCAATGAAAAAACGAAATTATGTCCTCATGTCTCAAAAGAGAAGATAAACATCGGTATATTAATTCTTTTAATTGATGAATATTGATGCTACATGTTCTTTATTACTGTCAATTGTGACATTTGTAAACCCTTGCGATGATGTGATAATGCACAGGGAACTTATTGTTTTATATTCTTATAGTTGTCTTCTCTTTTGACAAGTAAGGGCAACACTCTGCTATTGCCAGCTACCAATAATTAAGACGGTCCACACAATCCGAGCAACAGCATACTGCCTTGAAACCTGCTAAGTTTATTGGAACCTACAGCAAATAATATTGTACATTTTGCTACTATCTTTTAATACCATTAAATTAATTGTTACATGACGTGAATAAAAAAGGAAATTATTGAATCTCACCAACATCTTTGTTCTTTAGTTCTTTCTTGAATTTCTCTTTTTCTTTTCTCAGCTCTTCCTTCAGTTTTGCCATTTCTTTCTCAGCCTTTTCACTAGCTTTGATCTTTTCCTCTCTGAGCCTTTCTATTTCTTGTTCCTTAGAACAACGTAGAAGTCATGCACATCTTTTATGACTTATTTAGTAAGGGCAGTATCTTTATTATAAACTTTTGTAAGAGAGATCCTTGCATATTGTGTTGGCATCAAAGTCATACCAGGGAGGATGGGAAGGGAGGGAGGGAACAAATACTGATTGATCAATTTTTTTATGACAAGCTTCACCCCTCACACCCTCCCTGGTCATACACAATCACAAACTCAACTAATAGTATACTAGTAATTCTCAATACCAACAGATCATGAAGCAAAAAAATAAACAAACCAAAATATAGCAAAATAAATATGATGCTCCTGACATGGCTAAACAAAAGTATTGCCAGATCTGCCTAAGCCTGATTACCTTTTCCTTGATTTCTTCCTCCATTTTATTGATCCTCTCCTTTGCCTGTTCCTGTAATTTTCAACAAAAATGTGTAGGCTTACACAACTTATTTCATTCCCAGGTTTAAACCTACTAACATTAATTTCATTTGTAAATAAATTTGGCCACACGTTCAAGCTACCATTATCCAAAGTTTGTCTCTGAGTTGATTCAATAATATCAATAAGTCACCCAACTCTGTCAACTATGGCTCAAAATGCTTAGTCAATCTATCAGATTATAGTACCTTGGCGTCCTCTGTGACAATAATGCCTTTGCTCATTCTGTCAGCTGCTATCGCTGCCTTTCTCCTGCCACTCTCTGCCACAGTCTCTGTATAAAGCATAGATAACAAATTTATATTCGATGAAAATTGCCAAATCAGAATTTGACAACTTTGACAGCTTCATCGTTTCATTCATCATTTCATTCATTTATTCATTCATTCACGTTTTGATGATAAGAAATTATGAAACGCTTCTTTGCAGATTTAACTTTTTATATCCCGTTACCCTTCAAGACATATTATTTATGTGTGCCTATCATTTTATTTAAAGTAGGTGATAATGGTAGCAGGAACATGTGGGCCTATGCTCGTCCGTGGAACGCTACGTTGGCGTCACGGCCGTGTTTTCAGAATCCGCATCTCCTGACTTTGGGCTTTGAGTGAGGGAGGGAAGCTCTCTCAGTTTCCCATCACTCCTTAATCTTTCAAAGTTGTCACAATTATCATACCAAATAGATAGTCCTTTGGCAGCCAGAATCATTGGATGGATGCAGAATCAAAACAGAAAGTAAAGTCTGACCTTCCACACATTGGGTGGGTGGTGTCTTCAGCGTATCGAGGGCGATTGCCTTTTCACTGCCTGGAGCCTCCTCTAGACGCTTCAAGCTGAGGCTTATAGAGTCTGGCAGATTGCGGCCATTAGGGATTGTCATCTCCTGTACGTGCATCTGATAAGTAAAATTGATTCATAATATGATCAATGCACAGAGTAAATTGTATTGTTGTTCAGGTTGTGAAAAGTGTGAAGATGATTCAAGATATCCCATGGAGAGTTTGGGAGAGGTCCTATGGTCTTATGGATATAAACCAGCGATCTTATGTACAAGGTTCAATACCCGCACTCTGATTGGGTACTGGAACCTTAGTTACCAAAGCCTATTCACATAGGTCGTACTCAAACCACTAGAGGTACATAGTGAGATCTGTAGTAAAAAGTTTCCAGGTGAGGTATTTCTTGATTAACATCAATGTGTGTAGTGTGGAAATAACATTAGATTCAATATTTATAGTACAAGGCAATCGATAGGAGAGGTAACTAATCTGAGTTGAATCATTTCCTTACCAAGAGACAGTTCGTTCCCTTTCCTTTATATATGGCTATCGTAATGATATCTTGGACCTCCTCCGGATCCTCGACCTCAATGAGCCAGCTCCTTGTTTTAAAAGCCAGCTCCATCCAGAATCGATCTGAGCGTTCATTTTTTCCCTTGCCATACTGCATAGGTATAATTTTCACTCCCTAAATTTCGTAATAAGACTATTCAAAAACTTATTATCTACTTACGGAATTCAGGAGTTGGATAAATCATTCCAGTTACTCCTCGGATAAATCACTCCACCTCAACATTCTGGGATCAAACTGAGTACTAAATTGTAAAATGTATGAGTATTTTTGTCACCACAATTAGGAAAATTCAAACTTACCATTTGTAACAATTCATCGGCCTCATCTTTCCAGTCCAGCTGATGCTGGGCCAGCGGATATTCAGGATCTTCGAGAATTCTGGGAAAATCTTCAAAGTCATGAGGATATGCGTCTCCAAACATGATCAGCTGCTTTATTACATTACCTACAGGGTGTTAAATATGACATAGTTGGTATGATATTGGAATATATTAATTAGTTAGCAAAACTAAAGTGTCGAGACTCCATGCCAGAGGCTGCTCCTTGTTACACAACATTTCATTTTTTTGATTTCACAACCAACAGCCTATTCCATTTATAAGGCTGCGCGACAGGATACCCAATAATCGATGAACCTCTTCCAAAATCTCATAACGAAACATCTATCGTATCGGGACCATATGCGACATAAAAAATATCCCTCTGTCACCAGCGGATACCATTGTGCAGTAATATGGGATATAGTTAGATCAAATTTGATCCAATTATATGTGGAGTTGCTACCGATCGGGTGCTAACAGACAACCAGTAGAACTGAAGCGAATGCAGGCAAATCGATCAAGAATCAGGTACATTATTACGTGAAAATTAAAATGGTGCATATAGCTAGGAGAGTTTGTGATAAGAAGGCAAACAATTGGCTTGTTTTTTAAATCTCCAGCATCCTTGAACAACTAAGTCCTGCAAAATGTATGGAAATAAGGGCCGACAACTCCTTTACATTGAAACCATTTATAAATTGAGGTATACTCGTAGATGTAATAAAAAAGTATATGGGTATACCTGTTTGAATGCCTAGTACTGATCTCACATCCAGAAGCCTACTCCATTTATAATGCTGTGCAGCAGGATACCCAATAATTGACGAAACTATTGCATAAATTTCAGGACGAAACAAAACACAAATCTCCGTGAAGATAATAATTTACCTTCTCTCCATCCCATCTGCTTGGCGGTTAAGAGAACCAACTCATAACACTCTGGGTAGTCTCCTCCGTTTGTATTCTCAACACTTCGTACAAACTCTTGTAGCTTGTCAATATCTGTGGTAAAGTCTATCTTCTTTATATCATATGTGGAGCAGTAGTCACCTTGAGCAATAATCTGGGAAATTATATAAATATATATTATTAGTAATGAAAAAGTCAGAGCAGTAGAGTCAATCTAGTAAGCAACATTGTTTTTCTCAAGATGATGCATGTAATGCGCCGTAAGCGCAATGTAACATGGTATAAGGAAAACTATATGGCATCTTATATTATTGCGTTTTTGTTGTGACCATGATTCACTACGCTTCCACAGGGGAGGTTGGGAGGTGGTATCCCATCGTACCTGCTTACATGTGCATTTTGGACTTGATCAAACTGAGTTGGCACCTCTTGGTTTGCCTAGAAACTGCTTCCGCTTCCACGCTCTGAGATCAAACTTAATCTTTAAAAAAAGGTATTTAAAATGGATTCCTTGGATCTTGCCACTCGTAAGCTTACCCCAGTTACACTGGATTTGCCAGTAGAAGCATTTCGTTATCGACCATTTTCCCTCGCCAAGTGATAAGGAAAAGGCTTCTACCTGCAATCCCGGCATTATTTGAGCACTCAAAACATGCTTGGCCTAGATCGAGCTGATTGGCCCATGGAAATGTAGTGGTTATATGATAGACAAATAATCTTAATATACTGATAAAAATAACAACATACCGCTATTCTGGTGTTCGGGTGTTTAGTGAATATACTAGTTACATGCTCTTGAAGATCATCTCTTAACTTTTGAATAAACGGAGCCATTGATACAGTGGTATCAAACGACAGAATCACATCATGTGGGTCGTTTTCTCCCAGCTCTTTTGTATCAGGTACCTTAAGACGGTACATGCTTGAAGCTGCCATATTCTTGTTTTTAATGAGACCTTGTGAAGTGCTCCCAGCCTATTCCTCTGCTAGTCTACAGCTGTTGGGCTGACCATTCAACACGTCAGCAATATCTAACAGCAAACATTTATTGCTGCACCTTGGCAACATTTGTATTTGTATTAAAAGAATCCCGATTATAAAAGCTTGGATTATAGCCAAGGTAAAACTTTGAAACCTTGAAACCAGGAAATTTTGTGCAAAAGTTCCTGGTATATTTATGCTGACGCAAAAGAAACTTCATAGCATGTGAATTCCCATACCCTAAACAAATACACAATAGCAGCAAATCCAGTTCAATATGAATAATCACATTGTGCAACAAACAATAATACCCAAATGAAAAAATTAAATAACTAGGCCTCTAGTTCACTATTTTTAGCCACATGCAATACTTGTTGGGAAACCAAGGTAAAATGGAATTCCAAATGTGCTGAACACTTGTTTCAGTTTCTAGAGGTAGCACTAGCGCAAACCAAATTTCATTTCAGTTGAACTCCAGTCAGGTAAATAAACTTTGAGGCACAGCAGCGAATATAGTTTGTGTAAAATTTAAACAAGAACACATAAAACCAAGTAGTTTGCTAGGCCGCCAGACCTTACCATGTAATCACATGTATGTTTGAGACCACATCATCATCTTTGAAGCGTAGAGTTATCATCTGTTGGGTACATGTACTGGGACCCATAGTACTCATGCCGCACCCTATACCCATGCCCGCTGGAAATCCGGCTACTCTTTATATCGAAGAGGCAGAGGGGGTTCTTTTTACTGCGTGTGGGGTGTGCAAACACACAGTGGACCTCCGGAATTTTTCGTCCCGTTCCGCAAGGACCTGGCTAGGATGACTGACGTGCCAGTACCAAATCAGAAATGACCGCCGCCGGGAATTGAACCTGGACCTCAAAGATCACAAGTCCGCACCCTTAACCATTAGACCACTCCTGACTCCTGATTTGAAACCACACAGACATTTGTTTGCTAAAGACAGAAGGAAGTAATAAACAAGGAGACTTGTAGGCTGAGACTAACCAGTTCAACCTTCACACATATTTCCTCAAAAATCTGAATACAGTTTGAGCAATTCGGTATAGATAATGTAGCCACTATTTGCTTCAATCAGAGCTGTTCTCAGATTATTTTCCGGTAAATTCAAATCATGGCATTGACCAGATTATAGGAATATATGCAGGCCCGTTGTTCTAAGGGAGGCAGGGGGCCCTCTGCCTCCCCTCGAATGCTCAACAGAGTGGCCTAAAAACGCTATAATTGAATATTCCATGTCAGAATCAGCTCAGTTGCTATGAATTTAATTAACACACTTTTGAGGCTTGGGATGAATAGTGTTCCCTCGGTTTGGGATTTGATATCACAGGCAGCACAGCTAAGTGATGAAAGAATTTTATTAAAAAGAGATAAAATAAAAAAACTGGCCAGTTTTGATAATCTTTTACACTGAAAATGACACAGCAATGAAACACATGCTCAACGAACCCAAAACCTCAAATAGTCCCAGAAAAATATGCAGGTCATAAAATGGAACTAGACATATACACCAATGAAAATAAGTACAGTTGAGATAGAACGCACAAAGGCCATTATGACGTACTGAGCTGCTAAAAATTCCTTCTAGCTAAGTTTCACTCATATCGTTGAGTTTCTGAGATATACCATCTGATTTTATGCGCTCTGAAGGATCATTTCCAACACATTGACTGATCAGGTCACGCTTTTTGCTATCGCTTCTAAAGGAGGATAAATCCAGAGGTTGATCAACTGTTTGAATCTTGCTGCAAAAAGCCTCTAAAATAGTAACTCCCATTGCATATACATCAGATTCATGTGTTTTGGCGTCTATGTTGTGTTCGAGCTCCGGGGCTGTATACTGAGATCTCACACCTATAGTTATGTACGATTAAGGAGTTAGAGGAAAAGAAATGCAACAAAAATAGCCTCAGTCTCTTTCATAACAAATTTTAGTGTGCCACAGCTAGCCACAGTATCTCCCCCATCCTAAATTTTAATGTGGAAATGATATGATAATGATACGGTAATGACACAGCTTTGCCGTAGCAATAAACAAACAAAGTAAATTTTTTCGCAGAAGGGCATTATTGAATGATGTAACTCATTTGAAGTCCAAAAACCCAGGGTCTAGAAGGGTCTAGAATATGTTATCTCTCCGGCTACGGATTAGCACTAAAATATATCTGACTACGTTACCTTCATCCAATACTGATTTTTGATTATTTTTAGTGTGAGGAGAGCAGCATTGTGACTGTCCTAGGCAAGGCTTGGCTTACGGTTATATTGCAAGTGGATCATCATTTTTTAGTTTGAATCTGTTACAGGGGAGATAACATACTCTAGTGTCTAGACCATGGATTTTTGCACTTTGATATAGAATACATCATTCAATAATGCCCTTCTGTGAAAAAACTACTTATTTGTTCATTGCTATGGCAAGGCTTTGATATGAACAGTGGTTATTTTTTGCTTTCCTATACACTTTAAGCGTTTGAATTATATCGCATCAAAATTGAACAGCATATTTTTTAACGGTGCTTATCTGACAATCGCAATGGTCCAATCTCGGTTTTGTTTGGGCCGCTGAGATCAGGCTGAACATGTTTTTTGCTCTGTACACAGGTTAACTCAAACTGAAGGCAACTCATGAGATTCAAGACAAGCATGACACAAATATTTCTCTTTGGTCACTGATATAGAGGATCGAGGTATAATATTCTATATCGTTGATATGGCGTGAGCTTCTTGTTTGTTTTATCAGGATTCAATAAAATGAAATTAAATTCTGTTGTAATCATTTATGCTTACCTTGTGTAAAAGAGGTGAACCCAACATCTGACAACTTCCCGACACTTCCTGATATCTGTAAAAGAATCGTCATTAGACTCATAACTGTCAGAAACAAACTGGGGTAACTAAATATATTGAACGATGACGGGGAAGTTTAGCAACTACCATTCAATATATTCATATACCCCAATTTCTTATTGCCATCAAAGTGTCTAGGAAAGCAAAAAACAACCACTGTTCATATCAAAGCTTTGCCATTGCAATAAAGAAAAAAAGTAATGTTTTTCGCACAAGGACATTATTGAATGGTGTAACCTAATTTAAACGCTAGCATAGTCAAAGATATTTTAGTGATAACCCGTGGCAGGGGAGATAACATACTGTAGACCCTTCTAGAGCCTGGATTTTCGCACTTAAAGGGCAACCAAGGTTTCGCAGCAATGCATTAATGGGTAGCAAATAATGTGCTGGGCAGCATCAGCTTTGTGCATTACGCGATGCAAAACTCAAAGTAGTTGCTGACTCTAAGCAGGGTAACACTTCAGTTTAGGGGAGGTTCCAAGACTTTGCTGTAATAATTATAGAGCACAGGCTAAATAATAACAGGAACAGGAAACTGCTATGTGGTATTCTCTTTTAGCTGAGTTTGAGTGCCTGATAGAAGAAATGTTTCACAAGAATTCTGGCTGAATAATCATCCGAATTATATTTTGTCTTTTTCCCCATGCAGAAGGTGCAATCTGCTATTAATCAATGGCCATCAATGAGAAGTTGTTTGAAACCTTGGTTGCACTTTAATATTAGGTTTATATCATTCAATAATGTCCTTGTGCGAAAAAATATACTTTTTTTGTTCATCGCAAAGGCAAATCTTTGATATGAACAGTGGTTGTTTTTTGCTTTCCCAGACACTTTAAAGATGTCTAGTCTACAACAAGGCCTTTTCTTTTAAACTGACATCAGGTCGTAGATGTTATTTAATATAATCGGCAAAAAAATCAACACTCTGAGGTGAGGTGACTGGGTGGAATTTCTATTTGGAATTATCTACATCTGTAGCACCTTACCAATATGTTACTTGGTTTCACAGCACAGTGAACCACACCAATAGAATGAAGATAAGCGAGTCCATTGGCTGCGTCTCTGAGGATCTTCTGGACTGTCTTCACCTGCATCTACAAAATAAATAAAACAAATTTGGCAATGTCTGAATAACGTTGGTGTTAGAGTGCTGTCTACCTTATCTCAGCTGCTCCATTTTTGTTGTTTTTGGTACCGCTGAGATAAGACTAAGTGCACAAGGTTTTTAATATGCTCATAAGGTTAGATACATAGTAACAAGCATTGTGATTTTGAAAAATATACTCCATAGCATATATTGAAATAATACTCGAGAAGGGTGGGCTAGCAGACTCTCCGGGTAGGCTGTCTGTGTCTGGGCAGGCCGTCACGGCAGACCCAGACAGCCTGCTCAGGCTAAGAGAAGGGGCGGAGACATTTTAATACATTACTTGGACAACCAACACCGTCAGCTAGGGTCTCACTCAGAGATCGCCCACTTATTGATGGAACTATATACATTCTGAGTGAGCGAACTTGGAGCGATTTTGGAGCGATTTCGTCTAATTGAAAGACCCCTTCTGAATCCACTTGACAATTAAATAGAAAATACTTTTGCTTATACTTTGCTTATGCTACACCAGCTCTGGCAAATTTACTTAATGAAGCGCATAGCTAAAGAGCGAAGATGTCTACCTGTAAGCGGTTGCTTTTCTGTAGACATTTCTCTGCAAGGTCCATCACCACTGTCAGGCTACTTGAGTTTGTGAATGGATCTTCTACTCCATACACAACTACGAGATTGGGATGTCGACACTTCCTAAAATAATCAAACTATCCTAAAGTTGTTTTCTAGACTGATATCAATCCATCTATCCAATCTTCAGAGCTGTCTGGCCTTCACAATTAGCCCGGCAACTCCAGCATAATTGAGCATAATTCATAAAGTTACAGATCTGGCAACAAGGAAGTCATGTGATCACTTGTGCTGAATCGTGGGAAATTTAAAATCATCAATCTTTTGATTGCTAGCTGAGACTGAGAACTGATAGGACATTTTAGGAACAATTTCATTTGTTTCAAGTAAATGTAGACCATGAAAGAATCACTTATATGGGAATGAAACTATATTTAGAGCACTCACAGGAGAAGCTTCATTTGTTGTTTCAGCGACTTATCACCGATAGACTTCCTTGGTTTTATGGTCTTAATGGCTACTTTAATACAGCCCTGATACACCCCAGAGAGAACAGTCGAAATTGTTGTTTTGATGCAAAGTTCACACTAGACAAGACTAGAAATATATGTACCAGTGTAAGTGATATTCAGGGTAACTTTACAGGCCTAAAAAGTTATCATACACTGTCAATAAGGGGTGGTCGTTTTTTGAGTAAAGAACGGGTCCGGCAAGAGGTCTCGTTTCCCAACACTTGCTGCTTGATGGAACTGTAGATCTTTTCTGTGAAGAATTTTGGAAAATTTGGCCTCGTTAAAAGCCAGATGAACAAGGATTATGAGCTATAAGCTAGTTCGATCTAAGAATACAATACAGGAATTTCAAATTTTATCCTATCATCATTCTAAATAGTCTGCGATCTCAGGCCAGGTTGACATCCTTCAAGAACAAAAGTTGATGTGAAAAGCTGTACCTGCATCAACTTCAGCCTTCTCCTTTAGTTCCAAATAAATCTTGAGCCGCTCTTTTTCAGCAGCTACCTCTTCTAATTCGTCTTTCTGAAAAAAAATTGATTTCATGGAAAATGTTTAATGGAAAACCATTCCATTTCCATTTCCATCTCATTGCAAGCTCACTTGCAAAATATTTCCAATTTGGACATATTATAGTGCTGATGATTAGATGATTACCCGCATATCTAAGGTGTATTCCACGTCTTCTTTCTCCATATCCAGCTCTTGAAGTTCTGAAAAACAAAATTTTTGCATCTTAAAATATGATAAGGTCCAAGATAGTAGAACAATGAACTCCCTCTCCCCCGAGGGTATAACGACCACACACTTCAAGTTTTACAAAATGGATTGAATCTAATCGGTTACTTCTAGTTGGGAGGAAAGATGAAACTCAGGTGAAGATGGAACGTCTTACTCACCTGATTCCTTGTTATTCAGCTCTGTGTCTTTCTGGTCCACCTCTGCTTGCTACAATAACCACCAATATAACAATTATAACACACAACGTCAAACAGTTCAGATCATCGATATGAATATATATATCAGTGGTTCAGATTAACTCCCACTTTGTGAAAAAAAGGCAGACTGGGATTCCTCTGAGTCAGGGCAGTGCGCACTGGGCAACGCAACGGCCTAGCTGTCTATCATTTTCCATGTATGTGTGTACTAGGCCACCTCTCTTGTTCACTGTTATATTGGAAGCTGAATAAATTTAAAAGAGAACTAAAACACGTCTCTACAAGCGAGCACTTTCATAGACAGTTGATGAGCCGACAGGAATTTGTACCATAAAAAACCTGCCAAATTTTTTTTTTGTCCACCAGGTAAAGAGATTGATGTGGCACGGTTATTATAGTCAAACTTACCTTGGCAACCAGTTGCTTTCGAAGAAAGCTCACATGCCTGTTTCTTCGCTCGATTTCTACAATTAAATTGTTTGATCAAAGTAAACAAAAATTTAATCAGCTGAAACAACTTAGACACTCATAGAAATAATTGTGTTGTCCTGTCCTTAGTCTGATTTAATCAGGTACTAGGCCACGCTATTGTAAGCTTCAAGGCATTGTTGTCAAAAATGATACTGAAAGTGAGATCAATATTCATAAATACTAAATAAACTTCTTAAAGTACTACTATTAATCCTGACTTCTCCTTTCCTTCGCAACCTGTATTTTGTTTGGTTCTAAAGCGCGTAACGATTATACAAAGCTAGCCAGGCAAAGATCATATAATATGTGATATATGATATATATATAATATATGATATATTATATGGCCCTAATATGAGGTTTCTTTGAAACAATAAAAGTGAGACAGTAGCTGAGCATAGTTCAAACTCACCAACATCTTTCTTCTGAAGCTCTCCATTAATCCTCTCATTTTCTTCTGTTTTTTTTCTCAGCTCTTCTTTCACTACTAAAACACGTCTCTACAAGCGAGCACTTTCATAGACAGTTGATGAGCCAACAGGAATTTGTACCATAAAAAACCTGCCAAATTTTTTTTTGTGTCCACCAGGTAAAGAGATTGATGTGGCACAGTTATTATAGTCAAACTTACCTTCGCAACCAGTTGCTTTCCAAGAAAGCTCACATGCCTGTTTCTTCGCTCGATTTCTACAATTAAATTGTTTGATCAAAGTAAACAAAAATTTAATCAGCTAAAACAACTTAGACACTCATAGAAATAATTGTGTTGTCCTGTCCTTAGTCTGATTTAATCAGGTACTAGGCCACGCTATTGTAAGCTTCAAGGCATTGTTGTCAAAAATGATACTGAAAGTGAGATCAATATTCATAAATACTAAATAAACTTCTTAAAGTACTACTATTAATCCTGACTTCTCCTTTCCTTCGCAACCTGTATTTTGTTTGGTTCTATCATCATTCTAAATAGTCTGCGATCTCAGGCCGGGTTGACATCCTTCAAGAACAAAAGTTGATGTGAAAAGCTGTACCTGCATCAACTTCAGCCTTCTCCTTTTGTTCCAAATAAATCTTGAGCCGCTCTTTTTCAGCAGCTACCTCTTCTAATTCGTCTTTCTGAAAAAAAATTGATTTCATGGAAAATGTTTAATGGAAAACCATTCCATTTCCATTTCCATCTCATTGCAAGCTCACTTGCAAAATATTTCCAATTTGGACATATTATAGTGCTGATGATTAGATGATTACCCGCATATCTAAGGTGTATTCCACGTCTTCTTTCTCCATATCCAGCTCTTGAAGTTCTGAAAAACAAAATTTTTGCATCTTACCTTCGCAACCAGTTGCTTTCCAAGAAAGCTCAAATGCCTGTTTCTTCGCTCGATTTCTACAATTAAATTGTTTGATCAAAGTAAACAAAAAATTAATCAGCTAAAACAACTTAGACACTCATAGAAATAATTGTGTTGTCCTGTCCTTAGTCTGATTTAATCAGGTACTAGGCCACGCTATTGTAAGCTTCAAGGCATTGCTGTCAAAAAATGATACTGAAAGTGAGATCAATATTCATAAATACTAAATAAACTTCTTAAAGTACTGTATTAATCCTGACTTCTCCTTTCCTTCGCAACCTGTATTTTGTTTGGTTCTAAAGCGCGTAACGATTATACAAAGCTAACCAGGCAAAAATCATATAATATGTGATATATGATATATATATAATATATGATATATTATGGCCCTAATATGAGGTTTCTTTGAAACAATAAAAGTGAGACAGTAGCTGAGCATAGTTCAAACTCACCAACATCTTTCTTCTGAAGCTCTCCAATAATCCTCTCATTTTTTCTCAGCTCTTCTTTCAGTTTTTCAGTTTCTCTTTCATGTTTTCTACCTAATTTATCCTGCTTAAGTCTGAGCCTCTCTATTTTCCTCGCCTTTGTTAAGAAATACGAAAACAAATACTCCACTTCCACTTATCAAGTTTAGATCAAGCAAAGGCAGAATTGATTGATTGTGTTCAGCACAGCAGAGTAGCTTGGTATGAAATAAAGAATGTTATGTAAACCTAAAGCTAGTGCCATAAATTCCTGTTTTGATCTGCATGACATTTTCTTCTGTTTATTTTCTCAGCTCTTCTTTCAGTTTTTCAGTTTCTCTTTCATGTTTTCTACCTAATTTATTCTGCTTAACTCTGAGCCTCTCTATTTTCTTCACCTTTGTTAAGAAATACGAAAACAAATACTCCACTTATCAAGTTTAGATCAACTAAAGGCAGAATTGATTGATTGTGTTGTTGTGAACAAGTTTAGATGAATGTGGTTACGCGTAATGTGAATCCTAGTAGAGATTGTGAGTATGAGGAATTTTATGTATTACATTTGCTAGTTGCCTTCTCGTGTACAAGAGAAGACAACTACAAAGTATCACAAATATGTTAAGCAGTATGAATGAGAAGCCCTAGTTCATACATGAATGAACATGGATGATTAGGGAGAGTGAGTGAGGTATTAATAGCAAGTAAAGAGCTTAGCTCAGGGACTCTTGATCCACCGAGAGCTGAGCACAACAAAAATATTAATTGGAGCTGAAATATGTGGCAGCAGCACCCAGATGTCTAGCCACATATTCAGTATTAGATAGTATTATAAAACACCAGAAAACCACCAGAAAATAACAACAAAAACAGCAACAAGCAACAACAAACAACAACAAACAACAACAAACAACAACAAACAACAACAACATGATTGCGTGATTGTGCTTGCGAGTTAATATCTTGTTCTGTTTATATTTGTATATGTTTTCTATCATGACGTTGTCTCTCACCCATGTTTTTGTCTATCTCTAGGTTCGATATCACCGTAACAGGACAGGTCGATCAGGATTAAATTACTTTGATGGTTGTCGATTCAGAGGTAGAATAGTGTAATTCGGTGAGTTGTATATTTATATGAATTGAGCATCTGCCATTAACTAGTTGTTAGTGTACACCCCAAAGTGCACCATTTAGAGTGTATCAGTGTTCAGCACAGCAAAGTAGCTTGGTATGAAATAAAGAATGTTATGTAAACCTAAAGCTAGTGTCATAAATTCCTGTTTTGATCTGTATGACAAGAGTATTCATTGTTTATTAAAGGAGAATTTAGCAGCATAATTTTTTGGACCAAATTTAGTTCCCAAATAAAAGTCAGTTATATATGTAAAAGTTCGAAATAAAGCGATTTTATACTCATTTGCATTTAAACTATTGTTTACCTTTTCCTCTAGTTCTGCCTGAATAGCCATCCTTCTTTCAGCCTCCACCTACAGTTAAATTGAAAGTGCAAATATTAACAATTTTTTGACATGGAAACACCCTATCCGAACCATTACGCATTTGATTTCAAAGACAAAAATGCAAGCAATGTTAAAAGAAAAGTGGTTTAAAATCGCAAGTTCCGTCTCTGTCCAAAAACTGAGAAACAAAGGTGCCTTAAGGGCGTTGCCGCAATATTCGGGGCCAAGTTGCTCTCAGTTTGCAGGCAGGTTGGATCACATCTGGGCATCAACTGAACCCAGTAGTAGATTGTAGCGTGATTTTATCCTGAGACCTCCAACACTTACTTATTAGGCGCCCTAACTAACTCCTATATAGCATGTATTGATGTCCCTAACCTGTCATTACAAATGCATGACATTGTTTAAAATTGATAAAAAAAGTTGTTAAAAAAATGCTGGTTAATTGAAAGTCTAATGGTTACTTTACCATGGCAGATTTTGTGACTATCACATGTCTTTTGATTCTGTCAGCAGATATTGTTGCCTTTCTTCTACCACTTTCCATAAAAGTTTCTGCAAAATATATATTATTTAAATGAGTTCACACAGACTAGAGAATTCATACAAATAATGTAGCAATACAGCGATACTTGCATTTGTAGTCGTTTTATAGTACAATAAACAAATATTTATGCATACATTACTTTCTATGTTAAAAATTCAAGACTGTCAAAAAGAAGTTTGATGGGAAATTGTACTGTCGACCAAAACCGCCAATAAATACAGGCACTTTGGATATTATGTGGGAAAAATTGGCGGTTTTGGTCAACCGTAGGGAAATTGGACTATATTAAAGACTTTAGAAGGAACACATCAATATATAGTCTGGCAGTCAGTTCAGCAGTAATTAATGCAATACTTTCCCATTTAGAAAATTCAGAGCACTATTGGGTAAAAATTATGTATAGTGTTAGAAATTGTCCTCCCTTCTCATCTATGAGCTATGAGGTATCCATGGGGCCCAGTGCTGTGCCAACCACTTCCACTTCAAAAGACTTTTAATTACCATTCTTTTCCACATAAGTTCAAAATAAATATTGTTCCGTTGTCAGGAGACTTTTTACAATACTAGATAACTTCATTTATTAATTTATACAGTTCTTTCAAGTCGAGAGAAGTGATAGTTTATTAAGCTGGTACAGCACTAGGCCCCATGACTACCTCATAGCTCATAAATGAGAACGGAGGACAATTTCTAACACTATACATAAATTTTACCCAGAAGTGCTCTGAATTTTCTAAGTGTGAAAATATTGCGAAAATACTGCAGAACTAGCTGCCAGACTATATATTGCTGTGGTCCTTTCGGAGTCTTTAAGTTTGGCCCTACCTTCCACACATTCAGCGGGCGGAGGACTCAGTGTATCGAGGGCGATTGCCTTACTGCTGCCTGCAATTTCTTCGAGACGCCCTAAAGTTGCTTGCATTGAGTCGGGAAGCTTGCCATCATTGTGAACAGTTATCTCCTTTACATACCTCTACCAAATATCATCAATGAATTGAGAAGCTTCAAATCGATAGGTTTTTCTGATTCTGACCAACAGAGATCTGATGTCAAAGAGGTGCCTGTGTTCATTTGTAGGGAATGTCGCCGCTGAAAAATCTGCTGCATTGTCAAAGCATTGAAACTTCAGGAGGCGACTGTTGATAATGAATGGGCATTACCTAATCACACGGCCTAAACTAACCTGAAGACAGTTTGTTCCCTTCCCTTTATATATAGCTACAGTGATGACAGCGCGGACCTCCTCCGGATCCTTGACCTCAAGGAGATAGCTCTTTGTTTTGTAAGGCAGCTCTGACCAGAATTGGTCAGCTTTATTGATCAATCCGTTACCGTACTGTACCGGGAAGATAGATACACCCTGAAATCACGAGATGAGGAGAATGATGACTGGCGGTCAAAACTGAACAAGAATAAAAATGCTGGATTGCAATTTAAGTCTAGGAAACGAAAATAAAAAACTGGACGGCCGATAAAATTTTGTAACTTACCATTTGTAATAAATCATCGGCCTCATCCCTCCAGTCCAGCTGATGCTTGGCCAGCGGACATTTAGGATCTTTGAGGATCTCGGGGAAGTCTTCAAAGTCATGAGGATATGCATCTCCAAACATGATAAGCTGCTTTATCACATTGCCTACAGGTTGGTAAACATTAAAATAATTTAAATATAATCAAAACCAGAAGAATTATATTTCGCAAGCCATCTTTGCCTTTCGTATTCATGTTCATTGTATATGTTGACAACATGACAAGAATCTCGATTTTAGTTCAGCTTTTGACATGGGCCTGCCTATGCTGCTAGACAAAAATTTTAGGGGTCAATTTGGTATGTGTCAATCTCATGTATACGGCGGCTTACAGGTGCCCAAATAAACACAAGATATGAAATTAAATGACACATGAAAGATTCTAAAAATGAGTAAAATTCGCAATTTACCCAACAACCCTGAAAGAGTAATTTGGTGTGCGCAGGGTTGCCTAATAAAAGTTCAATAGTTAACAATATTGTATAACATATCTGTCACAGGAGTCAGGAGTGGTCTAATAGTTTAGGGTACGTTTGATGCGATATTTGAGGTTCAGGTTCTGATATGTTACTGGCACACCATTCATCCTAGTCATGCCCTTGCCAAACGGGTCTAAAGAATTGAAGCTCTATGAAAGCATATCCATTATCCATTAAACAACTAAAACGGCATTTGGGATAAGTTGGTGCATACAGTCTTGTTATCTAGCCAACAGCTTTATGACTCAAAAGAAAAAAAGTACAACTGATGGTTTAAAAAAGTTGGTTTAAAACAAGTCATCATATCATTTACAACATCCTTATGAATGGGCGGTTGCCTCAATGGTGAGTCTGTTCAGTATCTGTATATGCATCAAATTGCTCTTAATTTTTAGGAGGTTGGATAACTACCAGTGGGCAGTAGAGTGTAATGGGATTTAAACCAAGGTCTTTTAAATACTCCTACCCACCTCCTATTATAACAAACAGGGCTAGCCTGTCTTGAAAAGCTTTGTTTGGTGGGTGTGGGGGAGGAGGGGGTTCCCCATAACCAAGCTTGTCAAGATAGTCTAGGGCAGGGCGTACCTTCTCTCCATCCCATCTGCTTGGCAGTCGCGAGAACCAACTCATAACACTATGCAAAGTCTCCACCATTTGTATTCTCAACACTTCGTACAAACTCTTGAAGCTTTTTGATATCTGTGGTAAAGTCTAATGTCTTTATATCATATGTTGAGCAGTAGTCACCTTGAGCGATAATCTAGAATTTCAAGAAACAAATTGCAAAAACAGGTATGGTTAAAATAATGAGTTGATAATTTGGCTTTTAATTCAAGCAAAACAATTAGCGATTGTAATTATGTTTAGTGTAGTACAGAGTCATAATAAAGAGGCTGTGAAATCTGTCCGGTAACGAGATACGACAACTTTGCGGTCTCTGTGAACCAACTCTTGTCAAACTCAATATGGTGCAATCACTAATAATCTATTGTAAGAGATTGTCTTTTTATTGTCGTGAGCATGTTACTCTGAATGACATTAATGTCAAAAGTGACCGGACACATGAAACATATACATGACTACAAATCCACGTACCAGGACCTGGCATTAATGACATTTTGCTACCACTCTATTGAGAAAAATGAGCATGGATATTATTATCGAATCTATTGCAGTTTCTTCTACAGTCTACGTCTACGCTATGATTGGCCTGTCTTGACAAGCGTGTCAAGACAGGCTACACTGTGATGTAATCTGGCACAGGGATGAGTTTTCATTAAAGTGAAAAAGATCAAAAAATGGTTTTGTATTATTATTGTTTGTTGGCTGGGCGAAATAACGGAAAATTGATGTTATAGTTAGATCTGTTACGTACCGCTATTTTTGTGTCTGGATGTTTTTTGAATATGTTGGTTACAAACTCTTGAAGGTCATCTTTTTAAATTGTCTTTAATATTTTTATTTTGCATGTTATATACTTTCATATTTATCAATTTTTATGTCAGTTGTAAACTTGAACCATTCATCTGCCTCCTTGTGGGTTTAACTGCTTGAGAAATGAGTTATAAATTAAGCAAGGTGATATAATCCACATTGTTGTATGATAATTAAATGTTCAATCTTTGATTTCTGTTTTAAATGGCCCAAATTATATACTCCCGCGCATAGGGTACTCTAGATTCTTGAACAAGTTTGTTACCTCCTCGGACCTGCGGTGGTGGAGTGCAAAAGTCAGGTATAAAGGTAAACAAACTTGTTTGAGGGATACTCATGTTGTAGAGTACATTCCAGAAATTGATTGCAACTTAACATATGTATATTATTTTATGAATATCAAGTGGGGACATTTCTAGAATATCGATAGACCACATTTCCAAAAAACACCTGTCATCATTGAAAACATAACCCAAGCAGAGCCGACAAACCTTGTATTTTATGGTTGATTAGAATGTAAATACGATGCAAAAATATTGTCTCAACTATCTTCATATATGACTGAAGATAGTTGGGACAATATCTTGTCAAATTTTGTCAAATAAAGTAAGTAACAGAAACAGTTGATTCTCTGACCTGGGACCAGTTTCGACTAGAACTGGTTGATAACTGATAAAATTGTGTTACGCACAACAGGGCCGTAGTTCTAGGGTAGGCGGAGAGGCGCTGTCTCCCCCAGAAAACTTAATACAGTGGCCCAGAAACACTATAATTAACTTCCATTTGCTTATTATATGCCTCTAATTGCTCGGGGAGGAGATTACTTGTGATGCCTCAGACCTTTGCCTCCCCTACCATTTTCTCTAAACTATGGTCCTGCACAATTAAATAATGACGGTGTTTAACAACCAGCTCACAATAGTTCTGATTGAGACTGGTCCGGTTGGCTCCCCCAAACCCTACTCAACTACTGTGAGTATGTGAGAACACAGAGGGTGACAATCCTTATCCCAAAGCTCTTCAAAAAGTGGACTGTCTGCTGTATCTTCCTAATCTGGGTAAATATACAACTAGGTTAATTGTATTGAAATTAAAGACTTTGTTTTAGGCTGCTCTTTTGTATCACATCTTATTCTCCATATTTTATTCTATCATGTGAGCGATTTTCAGCTTTAGAATCCAAATATTGAGGAAGTTATGGCCTCTCAAACTTCCAAGGTGACGGCAATTTATCGGCAGTAAAAATCAGTCGGCAATCCCTAGGGTACGTCACGACCAGCTAATCTAGTTGGTCCAAGTGGCGTGATGGTAGCGTCGTTGCCTATAGGTATGGTGACCCGGGTTCGACTCCCACCCAGGTCTGAATTTTGATCATCAATTATTATGTGATTATTAGTGTATTAACTAATAAATCATAATGTCATAATGTCTATGTCACATGTCTATGGTTGTGACATACCCCAGGGGAAACATCCGCTTATTCCCAATGCCGATTGAAGGCAATCACCCTGGAAGTTTGAGAGGCCATAACTTCCTCAATATTTGGATTCTAAAGCTGAAAATCGCTCACATGATAGAATAAAATATGGAGAATAAGATGTGATACAAGAGAGCAGCCTCAAACAAAGTCTTTAAGGCAAATAATAATTTTCAAAGAAAGTATTCTGTCTTTTTAATGTCCTGTACCTATTTGAGCGGTATCGGTCAATTTTAGCTTATCGAGAGGATACTCAAATTGGTATTGGTTTTAAGGCGTGAATGTAGTGGATGTTCGTTGTTACGTGATATTTTAATAAAGTGGTTGTTGCAGTTAGATTAGGACATATAAAGCTGGTGACTGAAGGTAGTGATAGTTTTAAATATAAAATATATACAAGCTCTGAGGAGATTCATAGTGTAAACTGAAATCCACTGCAGACTAGTTCAGTAGTGAGAGTTAATGAGAGTTCAGTGAGAGTCAACTCCTTGGTATGACGTGAAAAACTGACATTAGATCAAATAGTTAGGTAACAAATGGATATCGGATTATTGGCTTGCTTTAACCAAGTATAAGCCAAGAAAGGTTATACTCAAAAAACACGTTGGAACTTGGAAAAGCTAAAACAAGTGCTTATAGTTCTGAGCACAACCACAGCACATAGCAAGTCAACCAAAACCGGTATTTTACACTTTTAGAAGCTATACAAATTAGATTCACTTCTTTCCATTACAGTTCTGCATTGGAATATCTTTATATATTTACCTAGATTAGGAAAAGATTATTGACAAATAGACTGATCTATGAATAAAGATACTATGGACAATATTTTTTGGAGAGAGATACCCTAAGGATGCTGGGGAGCTGGAACAATTCATCATGAAAGCTCCACCAGAGGAACGCAATCCAAAGACTTCTGCGGCACCAATTTCAGTGAATTCAAAAAGGAATGAGTTGATGGCACCAGGGAGGGCACAAATTAGCAAGTCAATAATTAAAAATAAAGTAAAATGCAAAAAAAAGTCCGAATTTCACTACTCGGAGTTGTGCACTTGCATACCATATGCTCAATCCATTCCACATTGGCCACCTTTTGCAGCACAGGTTACGTTCTAGCGACAATATTTTTGTATCATATTCAAATCCGATCAACCATACAAGGTTTTATGTCTCTGCTTGGGTCTGTTTTCAGTGCTGACAAGTGTTAATTTGGAAATGTGGTTAATTAATATGTCAGAAATGTTCCTCATGATCTTCATCCAGTAATCTACATGTTAAGTTGCATTCAATATCTATTATGTACTCTTTGACATGAGTATTCCTGGAACAAGTTTGTTTACCGTTGTAGACTTTTGCCCTCCGCCACCTCAGAAGTAACAAACTTGTTCAAGAATCTAGAGTACCCTATGAGCGGGAGTATATAATTTGGCACATTAAACTCCACTTCAGTATTTCAAATATCGACTGTCATTCGATCCGAGTCATAGTCTGATTGATAGTCGGCCGACGGTGGTGGCTGCATAATTGGGATGAAAAAACCACTCTACTAATTCCAATTAATGTGAGGGAGTATTTATTTTGTATTTTACGCGGGTAATTTTACAAATGATTGAAGTCACCGGACTGCTGTCGCGTAACAATAGCCGATTCCAGTATGCTGCTGAACAGTAAAATATCAAACCTAACTGGCACAGACCCGAGCCTTGATGTCAAATTTAGTGTACAGCGCGTGGAGTTCAAATCCATGTATGCTGGTACAAAGCGTTAATTCATAATTTTCAAAGTTGCAGATTTAATCAGTGCATTAAGGCCTTTTATATTTTCCATTTCATAAGGATATTTTTGGCTTGAATGTGACCCAATATTATACCTCTATACCTGTATGATATACCGCTAAAATACCACTATTATAGCGAGGTACTGAACAATAAGGTTGGCGCTAGTGATTCACTAATAAGCACTTGAAATTTCTGCAGTCAAATAAATCATATCTGAAGTTCCTGTTAGGTAGCCCAAAGCAATAAAGGTCACTGAAGTATTTCAGACTCAGTTATATAACATCATACATAAAGAATGTCAAATTCTGGGTTTAGAGCAAGAAACTTCCTGTTGCAAAAACTAAACCTTGGCCTATCAGCCAAGTTTTATGTAATCGAATTTCTTTGGAATTCAATGAATACAATGCATGTTGCAAGGCAAAGCTAGCCGATCAGAGCCAAAACATTTGCTAAGGTACAGTAAGCAGTTGGGGGAAAGTTATTACAAATTGCTGACGTGTTGAATTCAGCTTCCTGTTGCGTTCCACAGTTGGAGAACAGCAGAGGAATTGGGAGCACTTTATATAGGGACTCTTCAAAAACAAGAAAATGGCTGTTGACACGAGCACTTCTAACATGTACCGTCTTAAGGAACCGAAGATACAGGAACTTGGAGAAGAGGCACCACACGATATCATTCTTTCTTTTGATACTACCACATCGATGGCTCCGTTCATTCAAAAACTTCGAGATGACCTTCAAGAGTTTGTAACCAACATATTCAAAAAACATCCAGACACAAAAATAGCGGTACGTAACAGATCTAACTATCACATCAATTTTCCGTTATTTCGCCAAGCCAACAAACAATAATAATACCAAACCATTTTTTGATCTTTGTCACTTTAATGAAAAATCATCCCTGTGCCAGATTACATCACAGTGTAGCCTGTCTTGATACGCTTGTCAAGACAGGCTAATCATAGCGTAGACTGTAGAAGAAACTGCAATAGATTCGATAATAATATCCATGCTCATTTTTCTCAATAGAGTGGTAGCGAAATGTCATTAATGCCAGGTCCTGGTACGTGGATTTGTAGTCATGTATATGTTTCATGTGCCTGGTCACTTTTGACATTAACGTCATTCAGAGTAACATGCTCACAACAATAAAAAAGACAATCTCTTACAATAGATTATTAGTGATTGCACCATATTGAGTTTGACAAGAGTCGGTTCACAGAGACCGCAAAGTTGTCGTATCTCGTTCCCGGACAGATTTCACAGCCTCTTTATTATGACTCTGTACTACACTAAACATAATAACAATCGCTAATTATTTTGCTTGAATCAAAAGCCAAATTATCAACTCATTATTTTAACCATACCTGTTTTTGCAATTTGTTTCTTGAAATTCTAGATTATCGCTCAAGGTGACTACTGCTCAACATATGATATAAAGACATTAGACTTTACCACAGATATCAAAAAGCTTCAAGAGTTTGTACGAAGTGTTGAGAATACAAATGGTGGAGACTTTGCAGAGTGTTATGAGTTGGTTCTCGCGACTGCCAAGCAGATGGGATGGAGAGAAGGTACGCCCTGCCCTAGACTATCTTGACAAGCTTGGTTATGGGGACCCCCGTCCTCCCCCACACCCACCAAACAAAGCTTTTCAAGACAGGCTAGCCCTGTTTGTTATAATAGGAGGTGGGTAGGAGTATTTAAAAGACCTTGGTTTAAATCCCATTACACTCTACTGCCCACTGGTAGTTATCCAACCTCCTACAAACTAAGAGCAATTTGATGCAGTTGCAGATACTGAACAGACTCACCATTGAGGCAACCGCCCATTCATGAGGATGTTGTAAATGATATGATGACTTGTTTTAAACCAACTTTTTTAAACCATCAGTCGTACTTTTTTTCTTTTGAGTCATAAAGCTGTTGGCTAGATAACAAGACTGTATGCACCAACTTATCCCAAATGCCGATTTAGTTGTTTAATGGATAATGGATATGCTTTCATAGAGCTTCAATTCTTTAGACCCGTTTGGCAAGGGCATGACTAGGATGAATGGTGTGCCAGTACCATATCAGAACCTGAACCTCAAATATCGCATCAAACGTACCCTAAACTATTAGACCACTCCTGACTCCTGTGACGGATATGTTATACAATATTGTTAACTATTGAAATTTTATTAGGCAACCCTGCGCACACCAAATTACTCTTTCAGGGTTGTTGGGTAAATTGTGAATTTTACTCATTTTTAGAATCTTTCATGTGTCATTTAATTTCATATCTTGTGTTTATTTGGGCACCTGTAACCTGCCGTATACATGAGATTGACACATACCAAATTGACCCCTAAAATTTTTGTCTAGCAGCATAGGCAGGCCCATGTCAAAAGCTGAACTAAAATCGAGATTCTTGTCATGTTGTCAACATATACAATGAACATGAATACGAAAGGCAAAGATGGCTTGCGAAATATAATTCTTCTGGTTTTGATTATATTTAAATTATTTAAATGTTTACCAACCTGTAGGCAATGTGATAAAGCAGCTTATCATGTTTGGAGATGCATATCCTCATGACTTTGAAGACTTCCCCGAGATCCTCAAAGATCCTAAATGTCCGCTAGCCAAGCATCAGCTGGACTGGAGGGATGAGGCCGATGATTTATTACAAATGGTAAGTTACAAAATTTTATTGGCCGTCCAGTTTTTTATTTTCGTTTCCTTGACTTAAATTGCAATCCAGCATTTTGATTCTTGTTCAGTTTTGACCGCCAGTCATCATTCTCCTCATCTTGTGATTTCAGGGTGTATCTATCATCCCGATACAGTACGGTAAGGGATTGTTCAATAAAGCTGACCGATTCTGGTCAGAGCTGCCTTACAAAACAAAGAGCTGGCTCCTTGAGGTCAAGGATCCGGAGGAGGTCCGCGCTGTCATCACTGTAGCTATATATAAAGGGAAGGGAACAAACTGTCTTCAGGTTAGTTTAAGCTGTGTGATGAGGTAACGCCCATTCATTATCACCAGTTGCCTCCTGAAGTTTCAATGCTTTGACAATGCAGCACATTTTTCAGCGGCGACATTCCCTACAAATGAACACAGACACCTCTTTGACATCAGATCTCTGTTGGTCAGAATCAGAAAAACCTATCGATTTGACGCTTCTCGATTCATTGATGATATTTTGTAGAGGTATGTAAAGGAGCTAACTGTTCACAATGGTGGCAAGCTTCCCGACTCAATGCAAGCAACTTTAGGGCGTCTCGAAGAAATTGCAGGCAGCAGAAAGGCGATCGCCCTCGATACACTGAGTACTCCGCCCGCTGAATGTGTGGAAGGTAGGGCCAAACTTAAAGACTCCGAAAGGACCACAGCAATATATAGTCTGGCAGCTAGTTCTGCAGTAATTTCGCAATATTTTCACACTTAGAAAATTCAGAGCAGTTCTTGGTAAAAATTTATGTATAGCGTTAGAAATTGTCCTCCCTTCTCACCTATGAGCTATGAGGTAGTCATGGGGCCTAGTGATGTACCAGCTTAATAAACTATCACTTCTATCTACTTGTGAGAACTGTATAAATTAATAAATGAAGTTATCTAGTATTGTAAAAAGTCTCCTGACAATGGAACAATATTTATTTTGAACTTATGTGGAAAAGAATGGTAATTAAAAGTCTTTTGAAGTGGAAGTGGTTGGCACAGCACTGGGCCCCATGGATACCTCATAGCTCATAGATGAGAAGGGAGGACAATTTCTAACACTATACATAATTTTTAACCAATAGTGCTCTGAATTTTCTTAATGGGAAAATATTGCATAATTACTGCTGAACTGACTGCCAGACTATATATTGCTGTGTTCCTTCCAGAGTCTTTAATATAGTCCAATTTCCCTACGGTTGACCAAAACCGCCAATTTTTCCCACATTATATCCAAAGTGCCTGTAATTATTGGCGGTTTTGGTCGACCGTACATTTTCCCATAAAACTTCTTTTTGACAGTCTTGAATTTTTAACATAGAAAGTAATGTATGCATAAATATGTGTTTATTGTACTTCAAAAGGACTACAAATGCAAGTATCGCTATATTGCTACATTATTTGTATGAATTCTCTAGTCTGTGTGCACTCATTTAACTAATATATATTTTGCAGAAACTTTTATGGAAAGTGGTAGAAGAAAGGCAACAATATCTGCTGACAGACTCAATAGACATGTGATAGTCACAAAATCTGCCATGGTAAAGTAACCATTAGACTTTCAATTAACCAGCTTTTTTTTAACAACTTATTTATCAATTTTAAACAATGTCATGCGTTTGTAATGACAGGTTAGGGACACCAATACATGCTATGTAGGAGTTAGTTAGGGCGCCTAATAAGTAAGTGTTGGAGGTCTCAGGATAAAATCACGCTACAGTTACTGACTACTGGGTTTAATTGATGCCCTAGATGTGATCCATCCTGTCTGCAAACTGAGAACAACTTGTCGCCAAATATCGCAGCCGCGCCCTTGACGTACCTTTATTTCTCAGTTTTCGGACAGAGAGACTTGCAATTTAACCCACATTTTTCAAACCTCTGCTTGCCTTTTTGTCTTTGAAATCTTATGCTTAATGGAGTGGATGAGGTGTTTCCATGTCGAACGGTTTTATAATATTTGCACTTGCAGGAGGAGGCTGAAAGAAGGATGGCTCTTCAAGCAGAACTAGAGGAAAAGGTAAAGAATGATTTAAAGTGGAACCCAATGAATAAAACATTGTTTTATTTCAAACTTCTATAGAATGCTCACTGATCTATTTGAGATCTAAATTTGGTCAAAAAATTATGCTGCCTTCAGACTACCCAGAGACCAAAGCATGCAGTTACTCATTATAAAGTTTTGTCAGATTTGCATGGTAAAAAAAATTCAATGCTCTCCTTGGCATGAATTGTTAGGGATGGTGGAAAAAGTGCCTCCCATTCTCAGTATTATGAAGTCACAGTTTCCCAGTAGTGCTCGTTTCTAGTATTGCATGCATTGGTCTTGGGGAAGTCTTTAATCCTCCACTCATTTACAATAAATACTCTTGTCATACAGATTAAAATGACAATCATTGACACTAGTTTTAGGTTAACATAACACTCTGTAATCCATACCACTACTCTGTCTGCACTGACAACTATCAATTCAAAATTTTATGTTGCTTGATCTAAACATGATAAGTTGAATAATATGTCTCTTACAAAGGTGAAGAAAATAGAGAGGCTTAGGGTTAAACATAATAAAGTTGGTAGAAAACATGAAAGAGAAACAGAAAAACTGAAAGAACAACTGAGAGAAAAAATAGAGGAAATTGATAGGATCAGTGGAGAGCTTCAGAAGAAAGATGTTGGTGGGTTTGAATAATTCTCACTCTCAGCTACTGTCTAATTTTAATTGGTGCAAAGAAATCTCATAGGGCCATAGTTAGTTATCTTTTTTATACAGATGTACAGTGAAAACCTCTATTTGCAGGCATATTTGAATAGCATTTTGGAAAACTCTAGTGGTACTACAAAATTGAATAAAAAGTAGTATGCATTTATGTTTATTTAAAGAGATTGTTATGGGAAGGGTAACTCCTGTGAACGATATTTTCCTTGTGAATGACCATGTGAATGTTCTCCGCTTGATATCCGTCACCCCCTTGGATCCATCACCTCTCCAAGTATTTCTCTAATTGTATGCCTGCATCAACCATAACAAGAGACAGGGAACGATATTTTTGTCAGGCGAGATCCTAGATCAGGTCTCAAAATTCCTGCCCCTTCATTGATCAGGTCAGATAGGTTCTGGCCGCCTCAAACCTGAACTTTCCCATATTCACCGATCAGTGTGTGCTGGTGTGGACCGCTATACTGTCAGGTAGTGATCAGTGACAAAACTAACAGCAGATGAGTTCCTAATCATCTCACAAGTATACTGAGAAACGGTAACCAATCCCTCCAACATCATTGACATTGACAAGATGTTATGGCTGTTCTGTTCACTGCTCAGTCCTCATCCTATAGAAGTGAAAGTTCATGGGAAGCCAAGTGTCCTTGGTCCGTTAAGTCGTCCACATAAATCTTGCAGTGGACATTCCATGCATAGATTTTCCTTTGATTGTTCATCCATAGTGGATGTCTAGTTGACTGTCATTTTATGTTTATTTTAAACTCTAGTAGGTACTCTTCAGTTCTGCAGTGATCAGTTTACCTGGTTAGCTTTGTAAAACTTTTATGGAAGCTAGAACAAAATACAGTGTACAACAGCAATGAGAAGGAATAATTGTAGTAATATATTAGTTTATAAATCATTTCAAACATTCATTTCAGTGTCCGAGTTATTTCAGCAGGTCACAACTATGATTAAACAATTTAATTGTAGCAATCGAGCAAAGAGACAGGCATGTGAGCTTTCTTGGAAAGCAACTGGTTGCAAAGGTTAGTTTGATTATAGTATCTGTGCATGCTATATCAATCTCTTTACCTGGTGAACACAAAATACAAATTCGCCTGGCATTTGCTTCATTTGGCAATTTTATTTAATGGTAGAGCGTAGAAATTATTTAGTTGCCTCATCTACTGGTTATGAAAATGCTCACTTGTAGAGACATGTTTTAGTTTCTTGTAAACTAACTCAGCTTTGAAATATAACAGAGTGAACAAGAGAGGTGACCAAGCACACAGGCATAAAATAGATAGATAGCTTTGCCGATGCGTTGCCAAGAGACAAATTCCAGTGTGCCTTTTTTATACAAAATGGGACTGTTTGACCAAGGAGTTAAAGACTTTAACTCTGTCTTTAACTCCTTGGTTTGACGGTGTGATGTATAATTGTAATATTGGTGGTTATTGTAGACAGCAGAGGGAGACCAGAAAGACGCAGAGCTGAATAACAAGGAATCAGGTGGGTAGGACGCTTCATTGTCACCCAGCTGAATTTTATTTTTCATCCGAACTAAAGGAGTAACCAATTAGATTCAATCTGTTTTGTAAAACTTGAAGGGTGTGGTCGTTCTACTATCTTGGACCTTATGAAATTTTAAGATGCAAAAATTTGGTTTTCAGAACTTCAAGAGCTGGATATGGAGAAAGAAGACTTGGAATACACCTTAGATATGCAGGTAATCATCTAACTAAAGCATCAACACTATAATATGTTCTAATTGAAAATCTACTGCAAGTGACCTTGCAATGAGGATGAAAATCTCGATGGAAATAGAATACTGAATAACGGTTTTCCATTTTCCATTTTCAATGACGTGGTTTTTTTTCAGAAAGACGAATTAGAAGAGATAGCTGCTGAAAAACAGCGGCTCGAGATTTATATGGAACTAAAGGAGAAGGCTGAAGTTGATGCAGGTACAGCTTTTTACAAAAACTCATGTTATGTCAAGAATGTAAACCCAGCCTGAGTTCGCAGACTGTTGAGCAAAATTACCTGTCTGAAGGGTTAAGGTCAAGGAAACATTTGGCATTTTCTGACTAATATTTTTATATCAAACCAACTAATGGTTTGGCTCAAAATCCTTGTTCATCTGGCTTCTTGCTATAGGCCAATATGTTCCTAAATTATTCACAGTTAACTCCATCAAGCAGCAAGTGTTTGGAAAGAGACCTTTTGTCGGACTTTTTCTTTCATCAAGGGACAACCAGCACCTCATTGACAGTGTACGATAACTTGCAAGGCCTATAAAGTTACCCTGAAGATAATTTACATGGGCTCATTTCATACATTTATGTCCAGTTGAGATGAGCTTGGTAACACTGGACAACCCCATTTTAACTTGTTTTTGTCTTCACATTATTTGTAGCTATCGTGAAAAAAGTACATGTGGCCGTCGACAAGGATAAACAAGCCTTGAACAAAACAAAAACATCAACTGTTCTCTCTGGGGAGTATCAGGGCTGTATTAAGGTAGCCATCAAGACTATAAGTCCAAGGAATTCTATCGGTGATAAGTCACTGAAACAACAAATGAAGCTTCTCTTGTGAGTTCTCTTAACACAGTTTCATTCCCTATTTGTAACTGATTTTTTCATGTCCTACATTTACTTGAGACAAATGCAATTGTTCTTAAAATATGTCCTAAAGTTCTCAGTCTCTAAGCTGCAATCAAAAGATTGATGAGTTTAAAATTCCCACAATTCAGTACAAGTGATCACACATGACTTCCAAAACTATGATGGAGTTGTCGAGGCTTATTGAGCTGAAGGCAAGACAACTCGAAGATTGGAGATGCGATAGGATGCTTGATTATTTGTTTCGGATCAATTTCAGTTTGAAAATCAACTTTAGGAAAGTTTTCTTTTAGAAAGTGTCGACATCCCAATCTCGTAGTAGTGTATGGTGTAGCAAATCCATTCACAAACTCAAGTAGCCTGACAGTGGTGATGGACCTTGCAGAGAAATGTCTACAGAAAAGCAACCGCTTACAGGTAGACATCTTCGCTCTTTAGCTGTGCCTCGTATAACTAAGACTGCTAGGGCTGGTGAAGCGTATAGGTATACACATTATAGTCTTTCTGCCAGAGCTTATGTAGCAATAAGATATGTATAAGTCTTTTTTATTTAATTGTTAAGACTAAATGTCGATTCAGGGGGGTTTTTCAACTATCATATCACTCAAAATTATCGCTCACTTGGCCTTCAAATTAAGCAAAATCGCTCTCAAATCACTCACTCAGAATGTGTATAGTTCCATCAATGAGTGGGCGATCTCTGAGCGAGACCCTAGCAGGTCTCACTCACGCATTGTGTGGCTGACAGTGCTGGTTGTCCGAGCAATGTAATAAAATGTCTCTGCCCCTTCTCATAGCCTGAGCAGGCTGCCTGGGTCTGCCCTGACTGCCTGCCCAGACACAAACAGCCTACTCGGAGAGCCTGCTAGCTTGCCCTTCTCAATTACTATCTCAATATATGCTATGGAGTACATATACTGAGTTTATCGTCAAAATCACAATGCTTGTTATTATGTATCTAATCTTATAAGCATTTTTAAAACCTTGAGCACTTAGACTTATCTCAGCGGATATTTATCTTGTAGATGCAGGTGAAGACAGTCCAGAAGATCCTCAGAGACGCAGCCAATGGACTCGCTTATCTTCATTCTATTGGTGTTGTTCACTGTGCTGTGAAACCAAGTAACATATTGGTAAGGTGATGTAGAAGTAGATGAGTTCAAACGATATCATCCGGACAAATCACTTCACCGAGTTTGATTTTTCGCCAATTGTACTAATGTCATCTACGACCTGATGTCCGCGGGAAAGTACCTTAAAATGTTGTCTATATATAGATGATTCTTTTGCAGATATCAGGAAATGTTGGAAAGCTGTCAGATGTTGGATTCACTTCGTTCACACAAGGTAGGCATTAGTTTGAGCCCCCCAGACTTTTATACCCCCTCCTCGCCCGACGGCCCCAAGCCAAGGTAAGCATAAAGCTTTACAACAGAATGTTATTAAGGGAAAACAACATGTTTAGCCTAATTGTCAGACGGGTTCTGGAAAACGCGGAAAGGCGGAAAATCAGTTTCATCGCGGAAAAGCGTTTTCTGCGTTTTCGAAAATGCGGAAAATCGTTTTTCACCTTGAATTTCATGATGATGCTAAAAAAAACTACTGGAAAGACATTGAGACATCACCACTGTATCATATGAGTGTTTTTGGTAAAAATCAATTGAAAAAAATTAATTTTTTGGAAAATGCGGAAAATATTTTTCTCCTCAAAAATTGATCTCAATGCATAGATAATGAACTGTAACCCATTAAGATATCATCCCCATCTTTTAACAGCCTGAATTTCAGGTTTTTTCATTTTTAGAAAACGCGGAAAACGCTTTTCCGCGATGAAACTGATTTTCCGCCTTTCCGCATTTTCCAGAACCCGATTGTCAGACTAGTATTAAAATAAATATGTTGTTCAACTTTGATACAATATATGATAATTCAAACGCTTATTGGTACATATATAGGTGTGAGATCTCAGTATACTGCCCCGGAGCTCAAATACAACATGGATGCCAAAACACATGAATCTGATGTATATGCAATGGGAGTTACTATTTTAGAGGCTTTTTGCAGCAAGATTCAAACGGTTGATCAACCTCTGGATTTATCCTCCTTCGGTAGCGATAGCAAAAAGCGTGACCTAATCAGTCAATGTGTGGGAAATGATCCTTCGAAGCGCATAAAATCAGATGGTATATCTCAGAAACTCAACGATATGAGTGAAACTTAGCTAGAAGGAATTTTTAGCAGCTCAGTATGTGATAATGGCCTTTGTGCGTTCTATCTCAACTGTACTTATTTTTCATTGGTGTTTATGTCTAATTCCTTTAAATGACCTGCATATTTTGTCTGGGACTGTTTGAGGTTTTGGGTTCTTTAATTGAGCGTGTGTTTCATTGCTGTGTCATTTTCAGTGTAAAAGATTATCAAAACTGGCCAGTTTTTTTATTTTATCTCTTTTTAATAAAATTCTTTCATCATTTAGCTGTACTGCCTGTGATATCAAATCCCAAACTGAGGGAACACTATTCATCCCAAGCCTCAAAAGTGTGTTAATGAAATCCATAGCAACTGAGCTGATTCTGACATGGAATATTCAATTATAGCGTTTTTAGGCCACTCTGTTGAGCATTCGAGGGGAGGCAGAGCGCCCCCTGCCTCCCTTAGAACAACGGGCCTGCATATATTCCTATAATCTGGTCAACGCTATGATTTGAATTTGCCAGAAAATAATCTGAGAACCTCTGATTGAAGCAAATAGTGGCTACATCATCTATACCGAATTGCTCAAACTGTATTCAGATTTTTGAGGAAATATGTGTGAAGGTTGAGGTGGTTAGTCTTGTCCTCCAAAATCTCTTTATTTATTTATTCCCCCTGTCTTTAGCAAACAATTATTTGTGCGGTCTCAATTATAAACATGTGGTTACGTGGTATGGTCTGACAACCCTATGCCGAAAGCAAACTTCTTGGTTTTATGTGTTCTTGGTTAAATCTTGCACAAACTATGTTCGCTGCTGTGCCTCAAAGTTTATTAACCTGACTGGAGTTCACCTGAAATGAAATTTGGTTTGCGCTAGTTCTACCTCTAGAAACTGAATCAAGTGTTCAGCACATTTGGAATTCCATTTTACCTTGGTTTCCCAACAAGTATTGCATGTGGCTAAAAATAGTGAACTAGAGGCCTAGTTATTTAATTTTTTCATTTGGGTATTATTGTTTGTTGCACAATGTGATTATTCATATTGAACTGGATTTGCTGCTATTGTGTATTTGTTTAGGGTACGGGAATTCACATGCTATGAAGTTTCTTTTGTGTCAGCATAAATTTACCAGGAATTTTTGCACAAACTTTCCTGGTTTCAAGGATTCAAGGTTTCAAAGTTTTACCTTTGCTATAATCCAAGCTTTTATAATCGGGATTCTTTTAATACAAATACAAATGTTGCCAAGGTGCAGCAATAAATGTTTGCTGTTAGATATTGCTGACGTGTTGAATGGTCAGCCCAACAGCTGTAGACTAGCAGAGGAATAGGCTGGGAGCACTTCACAAGGTCTCATTAAAAACAAGAATATGGCAGCTTCAAGCATGTACCGTCTTAAGGTACCTGATACAAAAGAGCTGGGAGAAAACGACCCACATGATGTGATTCTGTCGTTTGATACCACTGCATCAATGGCTCCGTTTATTCAACAGTTAAGAGATGATCTTCAAGAGTCTGTAACTAGTATATTCACTAAACACCCGAACACCGGAATAGCGGTATGTTGTGATTTTTATCAGTATATTAAGATTATTTGTCTATCATATAACCACTACATTTCCATGGACCAATCAGCTCGATCTAGGCCAAGCATGTTTTGAGTGCTCAAATAACGCCGGGATTGCAGGTAGAAGCTTTTTCCTTATCACTTGGCGAGGGAAAATGGTCGATAATGAAATGCTTCTACTGGCAAATCCAGTGTAACTGGGGTAAGCATACGAGTGGTAAGATCCAAGGAATCCAGTTTAAATACCTTTTTTTAAAGATTAAGTTTGATCTCAGAGCGTGGAAGCGGAAGCAGTTTCTAGGCAAACCAAGAGGTGACAACTCAGTTTGATCAAGTCCAAAATGCACATGTAAGCAGGTACGATGGGATACCACCTCCCAACCTCCCCTGTGGAAGCGTAGTGAATCATGGTCACAACAAAAATGCAATAATATAAGATGCCATACAGTTTTCCTTATACCATGTTACATTGCGCTTACGGCGCATTACATGCATCATCTTGAGCAAAACAATCTTGCTTACTAGATTTACTCTACTGCTCTGACTTTTTCATTACTAATAATATATATTTATATAATTTCCCAGATTATTGCTCAAGGTGACTACTGCTCCACATATGATATAAAGAAGATAGACTTTACCACAGATATTGACAAGCTACAAGAGTTTGTACGAAGTGTTGAGAATACAAACGGAGGAGACTACCCAGAGTGTTATGAGTTGGTTCTCTTAACCGCCAAGCAGATGGGATGGAGAGAAGGTAAATTATTATCTTCACGG
This sequence comes from Membranipora membranacea, assembly GCA_914767715.1. Classification (NCBI taxonomy): domain Eukaryota; kingdom Metazoa; phylum Bryozoa; class Gymnolaemata; order Cheilostomatida; family Membraniporidae; genus Membranipora; species Membranipora membranacea. Next base: position 18,159,212 of record OU612068.1, read on the forward strand.
AGATTTGTGTTTTGTTTCGTCCTGAAATATATGCAATAGTTTCGTCAATTATTGGGTATCCTGCTGCACAGCATTATAAACGGAATAGGCTTCTGGATGTGAGATCAGTACTAGGCATTCAAACAGGTATACCCATATACTTTTTTATTAAATCTACGAGTATACCTCAATTTATAAATGGTTTCAATGTAAAGGAGTTGTCGGCCCTTATTTCCATACGTTTTGCAGGACTTAGTTGTTCAAGGATGCTGGAGATTTAAAAAACAAGCCAATTGTTTGCCTTCTTATCACAAACTCTCCTAGCTATATGCACCATTTTAATTTTCACGTAATAATGTACCTGATTCTTGATCGATTTGCCTGCATTCGCTTCAGTTCTACTGGTTGTCTGTTAGCACCCGATCGGTAGCAACTCCACATATAATTGGATCAAATTTGATCTAACCATATCCCATATTACTGCACAATGCTATCCGCTGGTGACAGAGGGATATTTTTATGTCGCATATGGTCCCGATACGATAGATGTTTCGTTATGAGATTTTGGAAGAGGTTCATCGATTATTGGGTATCCTGTTGCGCAGCCTTATAAATGGAATAGGCTGTTGGTTGTGAAATCAAAAAAATGAAATGTCGCGTAACAAGGTGCAGCCTCTGGCATGGAGTCTCGATACTTCAGTTTTGCTAACTAATTAATATATTCCAATATCATACCAACTATGTCATATTTAGCACCCTGTAGGTAATGTAATAAAGCAGCTGATCATGTTTGGAGACGCATATCCTCATGAATTTGAAGATTTTCCCAGAATTCTCGAAGATCCTGAATATCCGCTGGCCCAGCATCAGCTGGACTGGAGAGATGAGGTCGATGATTTGTTACAAATGGTAAGTTTGAATTTTCATAATTGTGGTGACAAAAATACTCATACATTTTACAATTTAGTACTCAGTTTGATCCCAGAATGTTGAAGTGGAGTGATTTATCCGAGGAGTAACTGGAATGATTTATCCAACTCCTGAATTCTGTAAGTAGATAATAAGTTTTTGAATAGTCTTATTACGAAATTTAGGGAGTGAAAATTATACCTATGCAGTATGGCAAGGGAAAAAATGAACGCTCAGATCAATTCTGGATGGAGCTGGCTTTTAAAACAAGGAGCTGGCTCATTAAGGTCGAGGATCCGGAGGAGGTCCGAGATATCATTACGATAGCCATATATAAAGGAAAGGGAACGAACTGTCTCTTGGTAAGGAAATGATTCAACTCAGATTAGTTACCTCTCCTATCAATTGCCTTGTACTATAAATATTGAATCTAATGTTATTTCCACACTACACACATTGATGTTAATCAAGAAATACCTCACCAGGCAACTTTTCATTACAGATCTCACTATGTACCTCTGGTAGTTTGAGTACGACCTATGTGAATAGGCTTTGGTAACTAAGGTTCCAGTACCCAATCAGAGTGCGAGTATTGAACCTTGTACATAAGATCGCTGGTTTATATCCATAAGACCATAGGACCTCTCCCAAACTCTCCATGGGGTATCGTGAATCATCTTCACACTTTTCACAACCTGAACAACAATACAATTTACTCTGTGCATTGATCATATTATGAATCAATTTTACTTATCAGATGCACGTACAGGAGATGACAATTCCTAATGGCCGCAATCTGCCAGACTCTATAAGCCTCAGCTTGGAGCGTCTAGAGGAGGCTCCAGGCAGTGAAAAGGCAATCGCCCTCGATACGCTGAAGACACCACCCACCCAATGTGTGGAAGGTCAGACTTTACTTTCTGTTTTGATTCTGCATCCATCCAATGATTCTGGCTGCCAAAGGACTATCTATTTGGTATGATAATTGTGACAACTTTGAAAGATTAAGGAGTGATGGGAAACTGAGAGAGCTTCCCTCCCTCACTCAAAGCCCAAAGTCAGGAGATGCGGATTCTGGAAACACGGCCGTGACGCCAACGTAGCGTTCCACGGACGAGCATAGGCCCACATGCTCCTGCTACCATTATCACCTACTTTAAATAAAATGATAGGCACACATAAATAATATGTCTTGAAGGGTTAACGGGATATAAAAAGTTAAATCTGCAAAGAAGCGTTTCATAATTTCTTATCATCAAAACGTGAATGAATGAATGAATGAATGAAATGATGAATGAAACGATGGAGCTGTCAAAGTTGTCAAATTCTGATTTGGCAATTTTCATCGAATATAAATTTGTTATCTATGCTTTATACAGAGACTAAAAGCTAGCCGATCAGAGCCAAAACATTTGCTAAGGTACAGTAAGCAGTTGGGGGAAAGTTATTACAAATTGCTGACGTGTTGAATTCAGCTTCCTGCTGCGTTCCACAGTTGGAGAACAGCAGAGGAATTGGGAGCACTTTATATAGGGACTCTTCAAAAACAAGAAAATGGCTGTCGACACGAGCACTTCTAACATGTACCGTCTTAAGGAACCGAAGATACAGGAACTTGGAGAAGAGGCACCACACGATATCATTCTTTCTTTTGATACTACCACATCGATGGCTCCGTTCATTCAAAAACTTCGAGATGACCTTCAAGCTTTTGTAACCAACATATTCAAAAAACATCCAGACACAAAAATAGCGGTACGTAACAAATCTGAATATCACACAAAACTTTTTCGATTATTTCACTCAGCCTCCATGCAATATGTCAAAAACACCTCTTTAAGCTTTTTCACCTTAATGGAAATTCGATCCCTGTGCCGAGTAATATCAAATCAAAGTATAGAAGAAACTGTCATAGATTTGATAAAAATGTTCATTTTTCTCATTATGCCACACTGCGCTAAATAAGCCTTGTCACTCCGCCACTGTTTTTGTAGTTATAGCCACATGGCAAGACTTCTTATAGTGCCTCTTATTGTGGTGGAATGAAAGGCCGAATCATTCAAGTTGGCCCATTATTTTAACCTGTATCTGCATCTAGTTTCTAAAAAAATTCAGATTATTGCCCAAGGTGACTATTGCTCTACATATGATATAAAGAAGATAGACTTTACAACAGATATCGCCAAGCTACAAGAGTTTGTACGAAGTGTTGAGAATACAAACGGAGGAGACTTTGCAGAGTGTTATGAGTTGGTTCTCTCGACTGCCAAACAAATGGCATGGAGAGAAGGTATGCCTTGCCCATTATAATATGAGGTCTGTAGGAGGTTTCGTATCATACATTCTAATTCCCTACTTCGGTTTTGCAGGCATTGGGAATGTGTCTGCCCATTAGCTATTTAATATTCCAGAATCAGATTGTCCAGGGTGAATGGCCTGCGACAGCCAAATCAGGTGGAGTGCAAACAATACATCTGGTGGGGCTTGAACCCAGGACCTTGTGATCTCAAATCAGATGACTCTAACACTGAACTATGACTGATCCCTAGGTTCAATTCCCATTACACTCTACTGCCCAGTGGGTGATCTCCAGCCTGCCCACAAGTCCACGAGCAAATTGATGCAGTTGCAGATACTGCACAGACTCACCATTGAGGCAACAACTCATTCATGTGGATGTTGCAAATGATATGACTTGTTTCAGACCAACTTTTTTAAACCATCAACAGTACTTTTTTTCTCTTGTATCATTAAGCTGTTGGCCAAATAACAAAACAATAGGCATCAACGTATCCCAAATGCTATTGTAGATTTTATAAGGATATGCTTTCATCCTCTTAGAAGTAGAGAGATTTATCCACTGTTGGGTGCAGGTAATGGGACCCGTAAAACTTGTGCTGCGCCCTATACCCATGCCCATCGGGAACCTGGCTACTCTTTATACCGCAGTGGCAGTTGTGTTGTCAAAATATACATGAATTCGACTAGGAAAGATGGCTTGTGAAATATGGTTCTTCAGGTTTTTACTACATTCAAGTTATTTTTCATGTTTACCAACTTGTAGGCAATGTGATAAAGCAGCTTATCATGTTTGGAGATGCATATCCTCATGACTTTGAAGACTTCCCCGAGATTCTCAAAGATCAGAAATGTTCGCTGGCCAAGCATCAACTGGACTGGAGGGATGAGGCCGATGACTTATTACGGATGGTAAGTTACCAAACTTTAACCGTTTGTCCCAGTTCCATTATTGGCCCTTCATTTTTTTTAATTTTCGTTTCCTAGATATAAAGTTGCAATCCAGCATTTTGATTCACATTCAGTATTGACACCCAGATATTTTCATTCTCCTCATCTTGTGATTTCAGGGTGTATCTATCGTCCCGATGCAGTACGGTAAGGGATTGTTCAATGAGGCTGACCGATTCTGGTCAGAGCTGGCATATAAGACAAAGAGCTGGCTTTTTGAAGTCGAGGATCCGGACCAGGTCCACGCTGTCATCACAGTAGCTATATATAAAGTGAAGGGAACAAACTGTCTTCAGGTTAGTTTAAGCCGTGTGGCTAGGTAATGCCCATTCATTATCAACCATCACCTCTAAAAGTTTCAATCCTTGGACATTGCAGCAGATTGGCGCTAGATTATTTGCTTGGTATACAACCAAGCGACGACATTCCCTACAAATCAACACTGGACAGATGCCTCTTTGACATCGAATCTTTGTTGGTCAGAATTTGAAAAACCTATCGCTTTGAAGCTCCTCTATTCATTAATGATATTTGATAGAGGTATATAAAGGAGATAACTGTTCCGAACGGTGGCAAGCTTCCCGACTCAATGCGAGTGACTTTAGGGCGTCTCGATGAAATTGCAGGCAGCAGGAAGGCGATCGCCCTCGATACACTGAGTCTGCCACCCGCTGAATGTGTGGAAGGTCAGGCTAAAATTAATTTCGTGAAATTTCCCTTAAAACTCATATTTTGAACCGTGAATTTTTAACAACATAGAATGTAATATATGCGTAAATATTTGTTTATTTTACTTCAAAAATACTACAAATGCGAATGTATAGTTGTATTTCTACATTGTTTCCCCTCTAAATATGTGAAAGTTGCAGTTTATTGGGCTCATACAGTACAGTCAACCTCTTGTCACAATATATAGTCGCAAGGATTTCTTGAAATCCTTGCGCTAGCAGAGTCAATTTCTCAGATGACCTTCGAATATTTCATTGTCAAAATCTTGTATCACTACAGCAGAACTAGCTGCCCGGCTATGAATGCTCTAGTACTAATCTGTATGCAGTCTTTTACCTAACATATCTGTTGCAGAGAGTATTGTGGAGAGTGACAAGAGAAAGGCAGGGATAGCTGCTGACAGAATCAGTAGACATGTGATAGTCACAGAAGCTGCCAGGGTAAAGTTACAATTATACCATCAACTTTTTAGTATTTTGACAATGTCTCCCTGTCAATGACAGGTTTGGGACACAATCATATGATATGTAGGAGTTGGAGGTAGCTTAGTTCGTAAAAGCGCCTCATACACAAGTGTTCAAGGTCTTGGGTTCAGATCTCGCTACCCACTACTGGGTTCAAGTGATGCTCCAGGTGTGATCCAACCTGCTTGCATACTGAGAGCAATTTGTCGTCAAATATTGCGGCCACGCCCTTTAGGCACTTTTATTTCCCAGTCTTTGGACAGAGACAGAACCTAGCGGTTTTTAACCCACCTTTTTTGACATATGCTTGCCTTTTTGTCTTTGAATTCAAATGCGTCATGTGTGGATGAGGTGTGTCCATGTCAAACAATGGATAATATTTGCACTTGCAATTTAACTGTAGGAGGAGGCTGAAAGAAGGATGGCTATTCAGGCAGAGGCAGAACTAGAGGAAAAGGTAAACAATAGTTTGTATTCGAACAGAAATGAGTACAACATTGTTTTATTTTGAACTTTATTTGGGAACTAAATTTGATCAAAAAAATTATGCTGCTTGATTCTCCTCTCAAAAACAATGAATACTCCTGCCGTGTTGATCTTGATCAAGCGTAATCCAATTTGCCTGCATATGGAGTTTGAGCTGCCGCGGCCCTCCTGCGAATGAGGATAATCGGACTACGGCTAATGGGATTCAAACTTGTTCTATTACAGATCAAAATGGCAATTAATGTAGTAGTTTAAGGTTTAGATAACACGCTGTGTTTCAAACCCAGCTACTCTTTTACGCTGACCACCATCAAACGATTCTGCCTTTGCATGATCTAAACTTGATAAGTTGAGTATTGTTTTTGTATTTCTTAACAAAGGTGAAGAAAATAGAGCGGCTCAGGGTTAAACAGAATAAAGTTGGTAGAAAACATAATAATAATAATTATAATAATATGAACTTTTTATTTGCTATTCAATGCCCTTTCGGGCCAATGAGAATATGCTTACATAAGATTCATCACATCTATTTAGCGCACTCCTGAAAGAGAAACCGAGAAACTGAAAGAAGAACTGAGAAAACAAAGAGAAGAAAATGAGAGGATCAATGTAGAGCTTCAGAAGAAAGATATTGGTGAGTTTGAACAATGCTCAGCTACTGTCTTACTTTTATTGGTTCAAAGAAACCTCATATGGCCATCTTCACCTGGTTAGCTTTATATAATAGACAGTTTTCTGAGCTCTTATTTATGCCTCAATTCGGAGTTGTCCTCTCTCCAGTTTGGTACTTTTAACCCACGCCGCATAGGAAAAACCTGCTGAAAGAGGGTTATCTTGAAAACCGCTTATATAAGGTTCACCAGTTGTACTATTAGAAGTTTATTTAGCATTTTAAAACATTCATCTTGGTGTAATTGCTTTTGACAACAAATGCCTTGAAGCTTAGTACCTGATCAAAACAGACTAGGGACAACATAATTATTTTTAGGAGTGTCTGAGTTGGTCAGCTATTAAAATGTTTGTTAAATTTAATTGTAGCAATCGAGCAAAGAGACAGGCGTGTGAGCTTTCTTGGAAAGCAACTGGTTGGAAAGGTTAGTTCGACTGAAGTTACTGTGCTACATCAATCTCTTTACCCGTTGTGGACACAATATACAAATTTGCCTGACATTTGATTCATTTGGCAGGTTTTTTACGGTGGCATACAAATTCTTCGGTTTGTTCATCTACTGGCTATGAAGATGCTCACTTGTAAAGACATGTTTTAGTTAGTCATCTTTTAAATTTATTCAGCTTTGTATTGTTACAGAGTGAACAAGAGATGTGGCCAAGCACACAGGCATACAAAAATGATAGATGCTGTTTTTGCCTTTTTTTCTCAAAGCGGGAGTTTTTTTAATATGGACCGTTTGATGCTGTGAGGTATAATTGTAATATTGGTGGTTATTAGGTAAATTCGCGACTTTGGCATGACATGAAACTTAGAATTATCTCCTCATTGGTGATAGGGAGACAACTTGAATTCAAGTTAGATTCAGTTGGATTTTCCAATGAAAATGGGATTTCCATTGATTATTTATTGATTATTTAATATAAATACCAAGGCCGCGAATTTACCTATTGTAGCAAGCAGAGGGAGACCAGAAAGATGCAGAGCTGAGAAACAAGGAATCAGGTGAGTACGACGCTTCATCTTCAGCTGAATTTCATGTTTCCTCCCAACTAGGAGTAACCAATTAGATTCAACCCATTTTGTAAAACTTGAGCAAAGAGTGTCAGGCTGTTCTACTATCTTGAACCTTTTGATATTCCATGAAAATGTTAAGATGCAAATATTTTTGTATTTTAAATCTTCAAGAGCTGTGTTATGACAGACATACTTCATAGATCTAAGTCAGCTAGGTTCTAACGGATCTTGCTTTATTTTAAGACCATTGGAGATCGTAAACACTGATTAAGCAACAACGAATAGGAGATTAGCAAATGAATGAAAAATGTGTATATATGTGGGCAACAAGTTCGATACAATACAATTAAACAATAATGTCAATCTTATATACAAATATAATACATAAACAATATTACACATTTCTGACTATATTAATTTATTTTCATTTATTATTCTAGAAACTTGCCGATTCTAAAAGAAGACGCTTGTTGACGATAGATGAGTCAACACTGCTGTACGAGTACTCTGACGAGCGTGCTGCTGAGTAAATTGATTTTCGTGCTGCTGAGTGAGTCTTATCTGTACCCATTTCAAACAGTATAATATACCGGATATGGCTAACTTGCTATGTACCGGTATTGTGCTCAGAACTCTTATTCCAACTCTGACTGAAATATCGCTGTGTGTATTAAAGTAACTTCTAATTGGCTCATGGTCCTTGAGGTATATATATTCCGAAAGTAGAAAAAGTATATGGAAAACTAACTCTACAAGGATATTATGCAACCAAGGAGTTAGAGACAACATTCATTTGTAAATATAAGGCTGTTGCGTCTCCTTGTCTCTAACCCCTTGATGCAACACACCAATTTATTTTCTGTACTTTGATTTGAACAGTGGTGGTTTTTTGCTTTCCTAGACACTTCAAATTATAACAAAGAATCGGACGGTTTGAAACCAAAACTATAATATTCAGGATGATTTTGAGCCGGGTCACTAAATTTTACTGTATGTTGTATTATGATAAAATTATAACAATTAATATAATCGTACAGATGAAATAAATTAATAAGACAAAAATTATAATATGATAATAATACGCACATTTCATTTTCAATTCATTTTCATTCGTCAGTCATGCAAGTTTGATAACCATTAGATGCAAGAGCAAACTTGCTTTCCGGGGGGGGGGGGGGGGGTCCTCTGAGTACTATGGGTACCTGAACCTGTACTCTGATAATACAATCATGTTGTATTATCACCCATTGAAGACAAAGACAAAGACAATGTAAAGAAAATCAAAAGAGACAGTTTGATCAAAGGGATGGCTTGATACCAAGGCTACAATTACCTGTCTGAAAAGCTTGAGGACCAAATGCACAACACACCAGTAAGGACGTACGCGTAGAACCATGATGTGCTGTGGTTACATGCTGTTTCTTGTGATTTTGAAGTTTGGAGTTGCCATTTCTTAAAATTCCATCCTTACAACTAGGTTAATTGTATCGAAATTAATGCAAAAATCTCAGTAAAAAAATCTTTTTTAATGTCCTGCACTTACATGGGCGGTAGCGATCAATTTTAGCATTACGTGAGGATGTTCTGTTGTTACTGGTTTTAATGATTAGGTTGTGAATAATGTGTCATATCATGACCATTACACAGTCACTAGCTATTAATATTAACGAAATCAATCCTTTTTCCCCTTTTTGTATGACTCATTTTAATATTTCTCACTCTTAGTCATAATTCACCCAACGTTGTAAACATTCACTTTTTTCAACACCATGATATGATGATATCGGATGCAAACAAAACTTAAACTGAATCAATCTATTTGGCTTGTTTAGCGAACACATAAATAATGATGAAATGTGCGCAGGTTTGATTAAAGCACCAAAGCAAATAAGATATCCACACTTTCAATCAAATGTCAATACAGGGATCATATCAACTTTATCTGTCATTCTAATATAAATGCATAAGCTTTACTATCACTAAGGAATTCCTGACTGAATAGCAGGGAAACCCCAGTCAATTATATCGAAGTTCCTTATATGGAGATAGTTTCCTTATATGGAAAAGGGAACAACACGTGTACAGAACAGGGATATCCCAGAATAATTTACTAACTTGAATCAAAATCCCTATAAATGCTGAGCGTTTAATTTCTCAAGCCACACAGAGAAAATTGCAGCACTAGAAGAAAGGACACATTCAACAGCCATCTGAAACTTTGATATCAGTTGCAGCTATCAATAAGACAACTTTAAAAACAGAAACGAAAGAAAAAACTTCACCTTCTGCTATCAACATGGTAATGGTAAGTATTGTAGTATAGTATATTATAGTATGACATTAAAACATTTAATCAAGGATAGTATTTTTGCAAGCGACTTCAAAAGCATGAGGAGAGGTCCTTGAAGTTTTACTCTACATACTAAAGGTGTTTTACATAGTGAGCGCTAATTTGCGTCTAACTATGTTACAATAGACTGCTTTTACAGGGCTGGGGGTAAGGGGGAAGAATACAACAACCTTGTCAGGAGTCAGGACATAATCTATATTTGAGCTTCATATATGAACCAAACTTGATCAAATTGACAGCAGATTTCTATCACAGCATATATATATATATATATATCAATAGCAGCGAGCAAATGCATACTGAGTTCACACGTTGCCATTAGTGAACTCTCTCAAACCAGAATATTTGTTTCAGAATTTCGCACTGAGCGTAAGCAAAAATTGCACCAATGAGATGGAGAAGATGACAATTCAGAAAGCCTACAGATATATTATATTTAAGCTCAGTGATGACATGAAAGAAATCCTTGTTGAAGAATGTGGATCAAGAGGTATGTTCACAGATAATGGAATTAATATTAACCTCTCATTGGGTATGTTATGTTGTGGAAAAGTCAATACAACCTTTTGTTATTTGAATTTTTAACGTTTTTTTTTAACCTTTTTTTATCTTGCCAGCCTCCAGGCAAAGCTGATCAAATCACATATAATTTCCATATACATATTTAGATGCAACATATGAAGACATGAGAGTTAAACTTTTGGGAAATGCAGAATGTCGTTACGCTGCCTGTGACTTGCAATTTGAAGACGCTAGCGGGAAACCAAAGTCAGAAATAGTCTTCATCTCCTGGTGAGCACAAGTTATTCAGTAGTTTTAATAGCGCTTTAGCCAACTGACCCATGTTTCTGCAAACAATTTACTTATGTATCAATATATTCAACTGTCAGTTTTTTATATTGGAGAAGTTTTTGAATTCCTTCAAACAGATGTCATATTAGGTAGGAATATGTATATGTGAGATTATTTTTTTGTAGGACTCCAGAGAGCGCATTGATTCGACCCAAGATGATTTATACCAGCACCCGAACATCATTCAAAAGGACTCTAAAGTTGATTTTTGAGGTACAAGCAACTGATGATGATGAACTTGACATTGAAAATGCCATCGAAAAGTGAGTCATTCTTTGAAATTGTTGCTTTTAAGATGAGACATTGAAAAGATATGCTCTGTTTGACAGCAGATGGACAACTAACTACTTCAAGACTTGCAAATTTCTCAGTCATATGATATTAACTGTAGCTATATCTCAGCGGCAACAACAACAAAAATGAAGCTGCTGAGATAAGGCTATATTTACTATGTGTAAACTGTTTCACCGACACAAAGTTTGGTATCATAACGAGTACATTTTGAGTCAAGGTTAAGTTTAGAATTTTTGGGCTAGATTTGGAGAGAGGTACGCACCATAGGTTCCTGGGGGCTGAATCAATCAACCTTGAAAGCTCCTCAAATGTGACTCGAACCCGATGGCGGCAATTATGGCCATTGCGCACCTTGACATCCCACCATCTAGTTGTTTAAACATCGTGATTCTAATTGCAGAGCCAAGAAAGCTTGATCAAGATGTCAGAATGATAATTCAGCATTAAGAAGTCTCACTCTACCACATTTACTGCCCTATCTAACGCATGTTCTCACAACCATCTACAAATGAACTCTACACATAATGATATGATTATAGCTCGACAAGGCTGTCCATGTGATTTACCTGTCAGCATCAAGTCCTCAAAATTATAGATATAGAGTCAACAGAATAATGAGGAAGGCAATCTCTCAGCTCAATATGACATAGAATTCCTATTTTTCTAATTCTTATATCTACCAGAAAGAAACCTCAGCCAGATTACTATCTAACACAAAAAATTTCCAGTGATTTTTTATATTTCAGGGTAAACAATCTCATATTTTTCTATGTATAAAAGCGCATACTATTTGTCTATTCTCTACGGGCTACAGAACAAATTTAGCAAAATAATATACTATTTTTCTCATTAATTGCAATTTTCATTTGGAGAATCTATTGATACACAAAATAAAATCAACTAAATCTATATCAATCAATCATCAATTAATACCACATAACATTTTTTGCGGTAACTTTCCCATTCAATTCAATTCTAGTAAACAACATGGCCTTCCTTCCTAAGATCATTGTATATACATCTGCATAGAGCCAGCCTAGGTCCATTGATAACGAACTGAGATCCAGATCCGTTTTTCAAGTCTGTCAAAGGTTTTGTGTTGACCTGAGGCAGACTGAGAGAGACGAACACAGAATATAACTATAGAAATATACATCTCTGCTTGTCGGTAGCAGTGATGTATATACGTAACCGCTTCTAGCGCGCACCACAAGACTCATCATATCATATCATATGTTGTGATCAGGAAGGTGAGCAGTAGGGAGTTTGAGACATGTCCCTACCTGGTAGCAGCAGGAACGTTGCTACAAGGGAGCAGGGAGGGTGGGTGTAGCCAGGGAGGGTGGTGTAGCAATGTTTGACCCTGGTTTGACTTGTTTGAGGTCAACAAGTTATTTTTAATTTGCTTTAATTATAAACTTTTAGAAAACCTCAATAAATAAATAAATAAATAAATAACGATTGTAGTTGTCTTCTCTATTAGTATTAAAGAAAAGAAAGTTTCACAAAATAGCCTTTTTTCTTTAATAAAGCTGATTTTTGTTTGTGGGCGTAAAAGACTACCCTCATCAATCGGCATCTATATTTTAGATTACCTGACTTTGAGTTGGAAGTAATGGATTCTCTCAATAAATTCCTACATTTTTCCATCAAAGACCTCCATCTCATATTTGCTTTGCTGTGTTGTCATCTTGGAGAGGTAGATGCTTTTGATGGTGGAGATGCTGTCACCCTTGTGATTGGAGCTCTCATAGCTGTTATGGGAACGTGTGCATGCCTTGGATGTATAGCCAAGAGAAGAAGTATAGTTCAACAAACCTTTTTTGACTCAGACAGAAGTGGTCATGAGTCATTAATCTGAGGAGGAGTTAAACTGGAGGGTCCATATTAAGTTCATCTGAAAGGTATTTGTCATATGCATCACTTTTATTGTTGATTGTTTGTGCTATGGCTTAGTGTCTGGGCTCTCTACTCCTTGAACAAACCATCCATTCATATAATTTTCAAAACAAAAATACCATCATCATTCATGTTTGATTATTATTCATTCAATCATTTTCAAGCTTGCAAAAAGTGCTGTGAGCTTTGACACACTATGAATGCACTTCTTGTTTTTGGTAATACTCTGTTGGGGGCGATAACGAAGGTAGCCCATTGCAGTAGGCCCACAAACAATGTCGTATTAAGGAACTTGTGTGATGTGATTGGTCAGTGGCGTGAGCTTGAGTGTGACGACATGAGTAGTCATATCGTCCTATCTTCTTTATTTCAGAGGATTGATATCTCATAAGCCAGAGCATCTATGGATCTATAGAGACAGGCAGAGAGGTCCGTCACTTCTTAATGCAACATCAAACCTATCATGTTGTTCTAGTCCTTCACTCAACATTATACACCACGGACAATCCAGGTGTAGGCTCTCTGTGACAATATCTCTACTCGCAGTCTCTCTCTCTCTCTGATGGCAATCTGAACAGATTGTGACTGAGACTGATATACTCTGAATCGGTTACTGCGTTACCAGGTATTTGACCTGCAGTCCATTACAACAACCAGTCATAATATGTTCTGTAACGAAGCCAATGTGATCACTAGCAGATACTATACTTGGAAAGTAGCATTGAAGATACTTTTCATCTCCTCGTATATGGCTGCGTTGACTTGTCTTGCCTGCAGATATATGTTTTGATGCCGTATTCATTGAATCTTACCACTGCTTCCACTTTTCACACTGACTTGTTGTCATCAAATAAAATTTTCTTCATATCCAGTTGACGAGGCTTTCCCTTCGTATACTGTAAGTGAAAACGGATATTATTATTATGACGCAGCTGATAATTGATAGTAGCTGTGTTCTTATTGTCAGGATGTGGAAAACCACGTTCGATTGAACATTTGGCTAGTCAAAGTGCTCAGACGTTCAAGTGCGAGTAAGTAGTGGCGTAAAATTACCAACGATTGATTGATAATGTAATGCCACTCACTCTCACTTGCAACTGTATGAACACTTAGACTAGATATTAGTACACAATTACAGAGGTTATTTTCATGAAGCTGGGATATCGAAGATGCATAATTTTGATCTCATTGGAAGCAGAAACAAGGCTCGCTAAGCAGCCGCTTGTTATGCTAACTTCAGCAATAAACAAGTTCCCCAAGGCAGACTGGGTTGAAGGAATTTTCCTCAGACCAGAAGCGATGGGTCATAAATAATCAGAGAAGCTCACCAATTTAGTAGTTTCTAAGGGAAGTACATTACTTGCTGTTGCCATGCCACATCCTCTCTGCCAAGGACTCATATCACAGCTATCTGAACTACTCCATGAGCTAGCTACCGAATCACAGGGTGTAGAGCATCTCTTAGCAGGGGAATTTATCTGTAATTATAAAAAAATGCGTCAACCTTAGCATGATTGTTTACCTGTATGCCAGTTCAAGTCTATCTCAGAGGGAATTTGCAAATGATGTAACATATATAACATACTCGATTAAACCACATTGCTGGTTCTGAATGTGTTACTCAAAATTTAATGTGTAACTTCAGTTTAATAGGCAGTAGCTATCTCGTTTTTAGTCATGGAACGAAGTTTGCTATGTGTGCGAGCTGCTAGCTGGCACTAGATCTTATCAGCAACACTAAACTAGTTGTAGTAGTAGAATTTTCATGTTATACAATTCTCTAACTATTTTAAATGGAAGCATAAAGCTGAGCAAAACTCACAAATATTTGTGGTGGGTGTCTTTTATCGGCCAGCACGGTGACATTGGCAGTTTCCTCACAATCCCAGCCATTCCTCGGAGGACAAAACGTAGTTGGGTCACAATGTCTGCGGGATCGGCGGCCATGATGTCTCCACTTCTTTGCCATATGATGAGCGTAACGCTTCAGATGTTGGTATCTTCTCTTTGGATCTGTACTTGGATCGATAAAAGGTCCAGGAGCAAAACAATCAGGGTGTCGTACCTTGCAAAAGCAGAAAATATTAGTTCAACAGTCATCTGGAACATCAGTTGTTGATGATAATATCCACTGTTTACTAGTCTTAGAGCTCAGACGGCTTCAAGTGGAGTTTGTGGCATTCCATTTTGAAACAACAAGACATGTTTAATAATATAAAAGTGAAACCACTATCTCACACTTGCACAGCACAGCTCTTACACTAACTACTTACCAATAAGTGAACAAACAATAAGCCACACCAAAATATTTAATTATTTTAGATCAGAAATAACAATGGGCGTCAATCTGAGGGTAGCTCTTAGTAATCAGTAACAGTGTAGTAGGCAGGGCCGGGTGCATGGTAAAAATGTTGTTCCTAAAGTCATGCAATGCAATAAAAAACTTCCAAAACAGTAAGCTCCTTTGTAAACTGGACAAACTAAATCACAGCTATGTTGAAACATTCCTTACCTCACAAGGGTCTGGTTCACATAAGCTGTGGTGTGAAGGAGACCCAAACACCCATCGGCAAAGTTTGTTCCAGAAACTTGGGCCATGACTATCACATCTGAGAAAAATAGAATGATTGACATAAATAAATGATTTCTTTTCATGCTTTTAATTTTCTGAAGAACCTGTTATCGATGTGGATAGATTTTGGTTTTGTGATGTCTTGACAAACTTTGTTGCCTTCTTATCAACAACATATCGTCAACAGGTTAGATCTAACCTGTCAGGAGAAATCTACCACTTTCTTGATTGGTGATCAATCTACTGTGGAATTAAATTATGCCATATCTTGGTTAATGTGAAGCATAGAGTTATTTTTTAACAACTCTATGGTGATGTTCTCTACAGTCATATATATATTTGAACATTGAATGTAGATTTAAACAAACAAGTGTTCATGTATGCCAACTCACCGGTAGACGAGTACAGGTGGGGTCCTGAATTCATTAGGTCGTTTGTTAAAGCATGGATCATCACAGCTTGAGTCAGAATGACATGGATCTCTTCTACATTTTCTGCATGACGGTGATCCACAACCACAGTGACAGTCACATGACGGGTAGGAGCTACAGCACTTCTTACATGAACATGAAGGGTAGTTATCACAGCAAACACGACCAGGATCCTTATGTTTCATGAAACAGTCAAGTGGACAACATCTGGGTCCACAGTTCCCTATGGAAAATGTGTGACAAAAGCATTACACTGTGGTTACCATAAATTTAATGATCCACATTGAAGACAAACTCCCTGGTTGAACATAAATAAAGTAGTTGTCTGCTCTCTAATCATGAGCGCACAACACCAGTCAGTTTTGTGCCATCATTAATCTGGAGGAATTATGACGAATTTTAATGGCATTTTGTTCCCAAATTGTACCGATGAGAGTCACAGGGTAGTTCCTTGATCGTATACTGTGATAAATTTTGATATTGAATATTGTTGTATGCTCAAACAAGACTCAGCTATACCTTATCATACTATTAGGTCTCTGTTATTGCTATAGGTTCTTTTACCATGTAACAAATAACCACTATTCCTATGGTTTTTCTATCGAAGATAGTGATGAGTTCACCTATTTTGCTTGTGCAATTTGCAACTTTGAGGAGTAGCTGCTAAATGACTCGCATTATGCCTCTTCATACAACTGATTTTTTTGTTACCACACCACACAGATTTCCAAGAAGAGAAACACACTTACTTAAACCCCTATTAGACAACTTAAACCACAAAGTAGCAACAAACATTAATATATTACACTCTACATTGAGGAGCACGCTCACTTAAAATATGTTTAAGAAAAGGCTAACGCAACATTTCTTCAGTTTATTGGCATAGTCTTATTTTTTGTTGAATCTTTGTTTGTATCATTTTTCTTTTTTTGCCATTTATGTCACATAATGAAAAACATTAGTAATAATCATAGACCTACTAATAATAATAATTATTAGTAGGTCTATGGTAATAATGAATTGTTGCTGACAATTGTTGACATACTTAATACTTTGTAAGAATAAGAGTACGACTTATTTGTTCTCACCATAGTATTCTCTACGTCGGATGTGATAGGTGCACACATGAGGAGGCCAGTGATTATCTCCTCCGTCACAGGCTCCCATCTGCTGCTTAGCCCTAAACATGGCTGCGTGTTCAGGACGCGGCCCATAACCGCACACAGGTACATCATCGGGATCAGGTAAACATGGCTCGCACCAGTATGGAGGGTTATCCCCACACACTCCTTCAAAATATAAAATAAAAGGTCCGCTTTACCTGAAACGTTATAGACTACTGAACTTAGGAGTTCTCACATTTCGTAATCATGTAGTGAAATTGGCAATTTGTGTGAAAGGCAAGCTGCTATGAGGTTTAACAAGCAACATACACTCAAAATTTAAGTTCAAGTGATCATCACATACAATAAGTATACTATAATACTGATCTTCTATTATTCTTTTGGCTGTTTGAAGATCGGAAGTCAAGCAATATAGGATTCTTCATTGAATTAACGTGTTCTTGATCAAATATATAGCTACCTTTAGGATCGCAGACTCCGTGGTAGTTTGGCGGCTTACATTTCACACAGGGAGGATTACAGGGTGGTATACATGGTGCACCCAGTAGATGGGGAGGTATAGGTGGGCCCGGGGGAGCTAGTGGCGCATTCTTCCATGGTGGTATTCCTCCGGTATGTTCAAGCTCTCCAAAATCCCCCATACCAAATATATCTGGGCATCCTCCGGCTCCAAATGGAGGTGGCCCACCTTAAAAGCATGATGCCAATATAAGGAGTTACAGTAAGGTAGTAATAACGTTTGTTGTACTGCAATTTGATTTCCTAACCAACATAACAAATATTTATCTCAACTCACCTTTGTTTATCCCATAGACTCAATAATTATTATTGAGTCTATGGTTTATCCCAACACTACATGTTTTTTGTTCTACCTCTCAATCAGTTCTCAAGTTCAATACCTCAAATTCAATACAAAGTCAGTATCTCGAGTGCTCATAACTTCCGAAAGCTTGACATGTAGGGGGAGGTAGAGAGTTTAATGTTACTTACCTTGGTCCCATCCTTCCATAGGTATGAACTGTCCAGCAGCAGTCCAGAACCCCTTACCAGAGTGGGGATGTTTAGGACACGGTGACATGGTGCCGTCCCCATGTCGCTGCCTCCCACACTCCATAGCACACTTGTTCATGATCATCTCAGCCATGTGATTGGGAGGTGGTGGTCCAATTAAGGGCGGTGGACATGGCATGTTCAAAAAGGGGTTTTCCTTCAAAATGCATGATAACATAAAGCTCAAGGGAACTGCTAAGAATGAGGTGATTTGCTATTCACTTAGTAAACACGAAATGGTTAGCTTGCTGTAGCATTGTCAATCTTGCATACTGCAGGATCAGCTGCTTTTGAAAGATTGGAGTGCATTTTGAACGTGTAGTGCCTAAACGCTAGAGCAAACAAACTTCTATTATCCTCTTGTATCTCAAGTCTTAATCTTTCCTCTCACATGATTTTTGAGAAACATAATAAATGGCAATCAAATATCATCCGTAACATAGTTGCCTTGTCACGTGGCCGCGTGTCAAAGCTGGTAATCGGGAATATGATTGATTCAGTACTTTTCAGACTACACATTTATGCATTAAGGTTATGATATAAATACTTAAAAGTGTTCAAATGTTTATGTTAACATATATATATATATATATATATATATATATATATATATATATATATATATATATACCTAAAAGTATTTATGTGTTTATGATCTCACATGATGATTTGTTCCCAGTCGACCGGCATTTAGTCCAGCAGCAAATGCATTTGCAGCAATAGCCGCGGGAGCAAATGGGGGAGGGGGCCCGCAGACTCCAGGTATCATAGGGAATGGTACAGGGCAGCAACAGGGTGGCGTCTCCTCCTTCTCAGCTTTGACCTTCGCCAACTCTTCCTCCAACTCTTTAGCCTTGCCAATGTCTGGTGGTGGAGGCAGTGGTGGAGGAGGTAACTGGAATTCAAAGAACAATCATATTTAACTCTTTATATTTTAGGCAGAAATGCGGTTGAGATTTAATGACATATACACAGAGTACATTAAGTGTGATCCAGTTTGCCTGCATTCTTAGGTCTTTGCACAAGAGCATTTACAGCTCAACGGTAAAATGAGAGCGACCCAAAATTCAACCGAATTGGACCAAACTTGATCTGCACAGTGGGGGCTTGAAAGATGGACTGTCACTCATGATAACTAGTATGTATATATCCTGTGACGGCACTGATCAAACTTGGACAGAGAAAAGTTTTACTCAAGATGAAATTATCTTTTTGATGCAGAAGATATCTGACTTGTCTTTAAAATGGAGCCCAATATTGGTGGAGCCATGCGGAAAAATTATCTGTAGAATTGATAAATCAAATTTCAATGCCTTCACTGTGCCAATAAAACATCTCAATCCCTCTTTACACTCAGTGGGAATAATGTAAACATGCCTTCATACCGTAATGGGAGATCTCATTGGAAGCCAACATGGTGAGGCACAAGCAGGACCACATGGTAATGCAAAGGGAGGTGCACAAGGAGCCACAGGCATTGGTGATCCTGGTCCACAGACTTGAGTCCAGCATGGATTCCTGCAATCTGGTCCACATGGTAAACAGTCTGCAGGAGCACAAGGTAGCACATCATTGCTGCTTGTTGTCCCAGATGAGTCTGCTTCGTCATCAACAGAATCCTTTTTCTTTTTTGTCCTTTTTGGTATTGGTGGTGGTAGTGGTGGAGGCGGGTGAGGAAATCCTTGACGTACAGGAATTATAGGCCTGCAGCTGCATAATGGTACTGGCGGCCTTGGAGGAGGTAGAGGTGGGCGAGGTGGTGCTGGTGAAGATATCAGTATCCTCTCCGGAATCTTAGGAGCCTTAGGCGGTTTCGGTGGTTTTAACTTTGGTCGTTGCAGCATTCCTGGTGGTAGAGGTGGTGGTGGAGGCCGTAGAAACCTTGGTATACCAAATGGCATAGGCGGAGCAAATGGAAGCATAGGCATCCTTGGGGGAAATGGTGGCGGTAAAGGTGGCAGCATCTGTGGTATGACTCCTGGCAGCGCTGGAGGTATAGGTGGTGGGAATCCAAGCGCAGGTGGAGGAAGTGCTGGAGGTGGTAACAAAACTCTTGGTGGCGGTGGTGGTGCTATAGGTGGTGGTGGTGGTGCTATAAGTGGTGGTGGTGCTATAGGTGGTGGTGGTGCTATAGGTGGTGGTGGTGCTATAGGTGGTGGTGGTGCTATAGGTGGTGGCGGTGCAGGTCCCATCGGTGCAGGAGGAATCAGTGCAGGAGGAATCAATGCAGGAGGAATCGGTGCAGGTGGTATCGGTGCAGGTGGTATCGGTGCAGGATATATTGGTGCAGGTGGTATATGTACAGCATGGATTGGTGTCGGGAACATCATTGCAGGTGGTATTGGTGGAAAGACTCGTTGTGGTATTGGAGGTGGCAGTGGTGGACGTGGTGATACACGTACTGCTGGTGCATACATGTATGCAGGTTGAGGTCTAGGAACAGGTGGTTGAGGCGGAAGAATCATTGGCCATGCAGCAGGTCTTGTATATGGCAGAAGAGGCGGCCCAACCATCTGAGGAATAGGTGGTCTCATCACAGGAGGTTGTGGTGGGTGAAGGAAAAATGGTGCTCTATGTGAAGGTAGGATAGGCGGTGAGAACTGCATAGGTGGTGATACGTAACATGGCGGAGATGGTGGTGGTATTGGTGGTGATACATAACATGGCGGTGATGGTGGTGGTATTGGTGGTGATATATAACATGGCAGAGATGGTGGAGGAATTCGTGGTGGAGCTGGTCTTCTCATTGGTGGAGATATATAACATGGCATAGATGGTGGTGGTATTGGTGGTGGAGCTGGTCTTCTCATTGGTTGCATTGGTGGTGATATGTAACATGGCGGAGATGGAGGTGGTATTGGTGGTGATACATAACATGGTGAAGAAGGTGGCGGTATTGTTGGTGGAGGTGGTCTTCTCATTGGTGGTGATACGTAACATGGCATAGATGGTGGTGGGATTGGTGGTGGAGCTGGTCTTCTCATCGGTGGCATTGGAGGTGATCCATAACATGGCGGTGATGGTGGGGGCATTGTTGGTGGAGGTGGTCTTCTCATTGGTGGTGAAACGTAGCACGGCATAGATGGTGGCGGTATTGGTGGTGGAGGTGGTCTTCTCATTGGTTGCATTGGTGGTGATATGTAACATGGCAGCGATGGAGGGGGTAGTGGTGGTAGAGCTGGTCTTCTCATTGGTGGCATTGGTGGTGCAATTGCTGGTAATGGTGGTCTCTGTTGCGGTGGCATGGGAGGAAGAATAGGAGGTGCCGGAGGTCTCACTGTAGGAGGTGGGGGTGGTAAGATTGGGGGTGGTGGGGGACGGTATGCAGGTGGAGGTGGGGGAAGCACAGGTTGGGGTGGAGGTCTATTGGCAGGAGGTGGTGGCGGTAGCATAGGAGATGGTGGCGGGCGATTTGCAGGAGGAGGAGGGGGTAGCATAGGTTGTGGAGGCGGTCGCGCTGCAGGTG
This sequence comes from Membranipora membranacea, assembly GCA_914767715.1. NCBI lineage: Eukaryota > Metazoa > Bryozoa > Gymnolaemata > Cheilostomatida > Membraniporidae > Membranipora > Membranipora membranacea. The sequence goes on from OU612068.1 coordinate 18,180,753, forward strand.
GTGGAGGTGGCATCATTGGTGATGGTGGGGGTCTCACAGCTGGTGGTGGGGGTGGCATCATTGGTTGTGGTGGTGGTCTCACAGCTGGTGGTGGCGGTGGCATCATGGGTTGCGGTGGTGGTCTCACAGCTGGTGGTGGGGGTGGCATCATCGGTTGTGGTGGTGGCCTCACAGCTGGTGGTGGGGGTGGCATCATCGGTTGTGGTGGTGGTCTCACAGCTGGTGGTGGGGGCGGCATCATTGGTTGCGGTGGAGGTCTCACAGCTGGTGGAGGGGGGTGGCATCATTGGTTGCGGTGGTGGTCTCACAGCTGGCGGTGGGGGTGGCATCATTGGTTGCGGTGGTGGTCTCACAGCTGGTGGTGGGGGTGGCATCATAGGTACTGGTGGTGGTCTCACAGCTGGTGGTGGGGGTGGCATCATCGGTTGCGGTGGTGGTCTTGCTGCAGGCGGAGGTGGAGGCATCATTGGTGCTGGTGGTGGTCTGCTAGCTGGAGGTGGTGGTGGAGGTATCATCATTGGTGGAGGTCTTGGTGCTGGTGGTGGTGGCGGTTGCATCATTGGTGGAAACATCATCGGAAAAGGCATCATTGGGAAAGGCATTGATGGTCCTGGATAGCGCTGCACTGGTGGTGGTATCATTGGTGGCGGTTGTGGACGGGGTGGTTGAGGTGGTGGTGGTATAAAAACAAACTCCTTTTTGTTTGCTGCCTCTAATTCATCAGCAGATGGTTTCTCAGGAGGTGGTGGCTCCGGTGGTATGATAACTGGTGGTGGAGGTGGGCAGCATGGAGGTGCTGGTAAAGGAGGGGGAGGTGGGGGTGGAGGCGGAGGAGGCATCACAATGATAGGTGGTGGGGGAGGTGGGGGCATAGGGGCAGGAGGCTGTGGTGGTGGTGGAGGAGCAGGCATAGGGATTGGCATCGGCATTGGTATAATCATTGGAGCAGGGGGAGGGGCTTGAGGAGGTGCGGGCGGAGGAGGTGGTATGATCACTGTTGGTGGTGGCATTGCAGGTGGCATTGGTGGGAACATGCCCCCACCACCTCCTCCTCCTCCACAGTTATGTGGAGGAGGAGCAGGAGGGGCTGGTGGTATTATAACTGGTGCTGGGGGTGGAGGTGCAGGAGGTGGGAGTGGCATTGGTATAATTCCTCCTGTGAAAAAAGCAAAGACTAAGGAATAATGTTCTAATTCACATTTTCAGCAACAGATAGTGTATCCACATAATTGCCAGGGGAATCAGTGACAATTCAAAGCAGCATGTCATGCAAGATATCATCTGAAATCACAAATCAAAGAGAAGATGGACTATTCCTGGCACCATCGCATAGCATAACATTCTTAAAAGTTGAAGCTGGAATAATGACAGATAATTAATATTAACTTCAGGAATAAGTTATCTTTAAGGGGAAAATTTCACCTTTTCACACATGCTCAAAGTAGTGAAATCTATTGCTAGCTTATTACTTTACATAAGCCTGCTGCCTTAACTAGCTAAAAATCAATTATTGCTAGCTAACATTAAGTCACTCCTTATTAGGTAAACAAAACTCTAATCTAATATTTACTCCCCTAGGGTATTAGAGAGCAATAACAATCTGTAGTATCTTACCTCCTCCTCCCCCGCATCCGCCTCCATGACAGGGGTTCCCTAGTGCACCTCTGACAGCGTTTGAGGCAGCGGCTGCTACATTAGCCCCAGCGTTGAAAGCATTCCAGTCTGGTATATAAAGCTGTGGCGGTTGTTCGGGGGCGAGTGGATCATCATCCTCACCATAGTCATCATCTGTTGTGTAATAAAATTATTATACAGTTTGAGCTTCAAAAATCCATTATGATAATTGAACAAGGGGTTGGGATTCTTTGTCTAGATGATCACTTGTGTATGCAAAAACGCACCAAAAGTTTTGTTGGGGAAATTGGAGTATTATTGTCACAGATTTATCTTTAACCAATTTCCGAAAAAAAATGTTTGCTGGATTATCATGAGTTGTCCTTGTAAAATCACAATCAGGGTACAGACAAAGTTCAAAGTTTTTGTTCCATATTTCATAGAATGAACAGCGCAACAAACTCTACTCCTGTGAATGGTTTAGCTAATTAAACAATTTCAAGTCTCACAAAAAGCTTGTTCGGAAAACAAACTTACCGTCATAACTGTAGTCCTAAAGAGTTAAACACATCAACAAACACAGTGACAATCATTAGAGGTACTTTCGTAGACCATGCATAGACAAACTTGATGGTTGTTGCAGCGAAGAAGTACAGTTACATTAAATCTCTGCAGATACTGCTACATTGAACTTTGCATGACACAGAGTCACATAATAAGAATAAACTGGATTGCAATGCCAGTAGTATGGATTTTACTTACAGACGAGTTGTTATTGAGATTCAAAGAAGCAAAGTATGGATCGACCTCATCACTGACTGAGTAGTAATCGATAACTGCCATATTTCTGATGGGGGTGATTTGCAGGGAGAACACAGAACAGCTAGAATTGGTAAAAATCTGCGCATTCATTCAATTCAAAACACAAATTCTATCATCACATATGTTAGAATGCACAAGTACACAAAAATGATAACTATGCTGTTGGCAGCATAGCATCGAGTGAATCCGTAATAATCCAAATTCCAATGTGGCTTGTTGTGGCATTGTAATAGTGAATATTTAGCATTCCATTGAGAAATGAATAAATTGCAAAAAAGGTTTACCCTTGCAACAGGTTATTGACATGGAAATAATCATCATTTTCTATACAGCATTTATTCACCAATTGATATCTGTGGTGATGTATATATAAAAGCAATCAGTTTAACTAAAAAAGGAAAAATGTACATAAACATTGGTTGGTAGGTTTTTTAAATATATATATGGTCAAAAAACAGCTCATCAAATATGGTGTATAGCACTGCTTTCAACACCCACCACCAAATGAAGCATAACTGAGAGGCCACAGTCGTATTCTAAACCATTCTAGCTGTCACCATTGTTGAAGATCCTTACAAAACATTAAAAGTTCATTTTCTATCTTTTTCTTTCTTTGATGATTTTGAAGAGTGTGACTTTTTATGACGAGATTTCTTTGACTTTTTATGTCGCCTTTTATCATCTGAGTCTTGACTTGATGACAGTGAACTATCCTCAGCACTTGAATTGCTACTTCTGCAAAATAAAATTCCATTAAGTGAAAAGTAAGTAGGCATCAAATAGGGCTATTCATTTATCAAGTTATCATAATTAAATGAGATTGAAGCAATGAAAATATCAAATCTTGTAATTTGAGATTCAAAGTCTTAGTACTCAATTCTCAACTTAGGATTTTTTAAAGCTGCAGAATTCCTTTAGAAAATCTGTCCAATGGTCTTAAAGATCTAATTCAGAGACAAAAAAATTAAATTGACCAAAATCAAAACTACAAATGGAGCTAACTGTACTGAAAATTATTTTATATATTTATATATATATATATATATATACTTTTATTGGCATCATAATCATTTATAAGAAAATCCAGAGAGCCAAATTTGATTCAGAAGATCTGAGAACTGGTGCCATTTCAGCCATCCTCATAACAAAAGTAAGCCTACAATTTTCCTGCAATGCAACTAAACTGTAGGTCTTACCTCTTCTTATGTTTCCATTTTCTTGGTGGTAAGCTGACGTCCTCCGAAGAATCATCAGAACTACTGGAATGCCTTCGCTTCCTAGTTGTTAAAAACAAGACAAAGAGCGAGTCAAGTAACATGTACTTAGTGATGAAAATGTGCATCGTTAAACTAAGCAAATGTGTTATCTATCTTTTTCCTCCACATAAAGCACTGTCAACCAACCTGCATAGCAGTGTTCAAACAGGCCATGAACAAGGGTTTGGTATGATGTTATCTCAAATTCAACTTTCCTTGGAAGAGAGAAACTTCAAATGCAGGAAAAATGGATCAAACTTGACCTATATTAGAAGCCTAGTCTAGTGCAGCAAGAGAGAATGATAAGCCTAGGACCATACTTACTTTCTCCGCAAGCGACTGAGCAGAGAAAAAGAAAAATCAATCATTTCTTTAACTGGGTACACTAACCTTGAGCTCTCTTTATTTTTCTTTTTTGATTTTCTTTCTTTCTCCTCATCTTCAGACTCATCATGTCTTTTCTTTTTGCTAGTAAAATCAATAGTGTCTAGCATAACTCTAGGTGAAATCTTGACTCCTATCTGATGCGGTTGAAGATCTGTGTTGCGGTAGTAAAAGCAATGCTATCGAACAAGTAAGCACATCAAGATTTTGCACTAAAGTAATACTTTATTTACCGCTTTGATTTCTTTTTCTTCAGTTTCTTGGCTTTTTCCTTCTTCTGTTTGATGGCATCTAGCATGAGAGGTGAGACAAAGATGCCATCCGCCTCGGAATCAGAGCTTGTACTTGATATATCTAACATAATGTCATCCCGCTTGTGGTCCGCCTTCACAAAATTACGGCACTCATATGTGAGGTGACCAGCTGAAACATAGCAAAAGGTACGCTCAGGTGAAGAGATCAAGTTGAAACAAACACACAAAAACAAATTCACAGCTAGTAAAGCAAACTTTTTAATCCCAAAACAATTTTTAAGCTATTAATGTGCTATCCAAATAGAGTAACCCAATCGGAAAATGGTTGAATTCTTATGTGGGGTGTGATTTCCAGGGAAGGCATATATATAATAAAATTCTTTTTCATATGTTACTGTGTAATTGAAAAAAAGGAATACTTTTGAAACCAAAGGATTAACTGCCACAGAGTTTGTGTTTTCTACTTGAAGGTAGGCCAATGTATGAATGCTAAGTAATACAACAGGTTCTTGGATTTGTTCCTAAATTCATTGTTTCACTTCATACTAATAGTGATCATATCTTGATATGAGCCAAGATAAATGAAGAGAGTGATTCATGCAAGGTGTGAGTACACACACTGTTCAAACGGGGAACCATCCTGTTCTGTAAAAAGTTCTGTCTAGTACTTACGGTAGCCACATTTTTTGCAGCCGATAGGCTTACTCTTGGTGCCATCTATAGAGAATCCGCCACTACTCATTCTGTAACTAAAATTAAACACTGGTACTGATGGTATTACAGAAATTGTTTGAAATAGCATTCAGCATGTTGACACTTTGTGATATCTCGCAAACACTAACAATGTACTTCATAAATCCATTTTACTCCTTGGTTGATTCTGACCGTAGTCACATTACAGGCTTACATTGCTAATCTTTGGTAGATGTGTTGGTGAACAAGTTGGTTTCAGCAAGAAGTTACTCCTTGGTTTCAGGTAGTAGGCCTAGGCAAAGCATAGGAAAGGAGGGATATTTGCACACTTTCTTAGCATGAGAAATTATTATAATTATCAAATTGAAACCACTATCATTATCATCAAACACTGTGAAACCTGAACGAACATGATCAATTGAATTGTTTCTTCAAACAACCTATGCATTTACTAGACCCCCTATCATTTCAGTAAGTGAGTGAGCCTCAAGTCAAAGCCAATCAGCATTTACTCATTGACTCAGTTACACTTACACTTCCAGTGTATTCCAATTCACCCGTTTGGTGGCGAGCACTTTATGGAACGGTGATCGTATTAGTTCGTCACCGCTCCTTGTCTGTAGATATAACTGACGAGTAGGTGTTTAGAAAAAATAATAAATTACTGCAGACATTGGCTTAATGTTTAATAGTATAAATTAATCTATGATAATCTAAGTTATTCCTTAAGTTATCTGATCAAGTGCATATAGCGATTGTAAATCACCATGTGCTCTTGTCTCAATAAACCTATGTTACTTTAAGAGCCAACCAGCAAATTATTAATTGTGCGATGGTGAATCTTCCTAGTTTGGAATTAACCAATCAATTAACTTCAATACATTTTACATGTCACATGGTTAGGTTGAGGAGGGGAAGAAAACTTTCACATGATTTTTCATTCTGTTAAAATAGCCATGCAGCCACTGGTCACTATTGTGTGTCCAACTTATGGTTTTACCTCTAGTGTCGTGTTCTGTATTTAGTCGTATGTAAGATTTAGCCGTGGCCTATTCACATCAATGAGGTTTGGTCAATGTTCCCATCACACACACATTCACATCCTCCATGTTCACATATATATATATTTATGTATGACTCTTGTGACAAACACTGCTGACTGGCTTTATTGTTACTGTAATTAATAGATATTAATTTTTCATTGAATAAATTGATCAACAATTTTTTTATGGTCCTCAAATAAATTTGGTTTCTTGGACCTTTAACATTGATAATAATAATAATAATAATTCTGATAAAAATAACTTTTCATGATAGATATCATGAATAGTAAAGCCTCTATTTGCAGGCATGCTAAAATTTCACAAGTTTTATTTAATTGTTATGTGATAAAAGGGAAAGAAATTATTTTCTTTGAGGTTATTTTAGTGATGATGGATACATATATTATTGAGATGTTATTGACAATAAGACCTTCCTATGGAGCATGATGACATACGCTTATATAATTTATTATATTTGTCCAATCCCCTATGCGAGGATTGAGCTGTTCTCTTGGGTTGTTGTTAATGTGGCAGTCGAAGAGAAAATGCTCTGATGTTTCGTCCTCTTGCCAGCAAAGGCATAGGGGTGTATGGGTTAGCTTTAAAAGGAACATATGTGCTTGGAGTCTACTATGGCCTGAGAGAAGAGCACATAGGGATCCGAAGAGTTTTTTATTTTGATCGAGTGGCAGGGGATTTTTAAAAATGAGGATTGGTTCACAATCAGAGGTAAATAATACTCCATAATCATGTGTTTTAAAAAATCTTTCCCATGAGGAAAGCCAAAGTTGTTTTACATGTTTATTTATCAGAGTTTTGGAAAAGTCCTTCGCATTGACATCCTCGTGCTTGAGAGAACGGGTGCCTAGTAACCGGCACACATCGGCAAGAAAATTTTTAAAAAGTGTGCTGTTTGTGTGATGCCAAGGTATCTGATTTATGGTGAACATCCTTTTGAAAAGGTTTAAACGTGCTTTGATATGATCGAGTCTAGTTGGTAGTATTTGAGTGGCAACATGTAAAAATTCTTCTGGTGGTTTATGGGGAGTACCTGTGATTCCTTTTAGAAAATTGTATGTGTTTAATTGATTGTCAGAGTCCCATAGATGAGAGCAATAGAATCCTGAGGGTTTGATGACAGAGTTGTATATTGTTCTTAGGGTTTTGGGTGTTAAAGAGTTTATAAAAGGCAGCAACATATTCCATTTTCGTTGCATTGAGTATTGTGCATGGGCTTTGTGTGTAGAAAATTTAAGTTTATTGTCAATAGTACTACCTAATACTTTAGTTTCGGTGCATGGGGAAATGATATTGTCTGAGATTTTAATAGGAGTTTCATTGCCCTCAGGATTGAAAAAAATAAGAGATGTTTTAGAACAGTTTAGTTTCAGTCGCCATTTCAATAACCATTGATGAATTTTAGTAATTGTGTCATTTATATTTGCGCAGAGAGTTTGACTGTTGTGGGCATTAAATAGCATAGTTGCATCGTCTGCATACTGCAGTGGCATTTGATTTGGTTCCGGGGATACCATGTCACGAATAAAAATAGAAAAGAAAATTGGTGACAAGACTGAACCTTGTGGTAGGCCGATGACATGTGGTTTCCCCTCGGAGCAGTAGTCATTAATTTGCAACTTTACAGTTCTGTTGCATAGAAAACTTCTAAACACCTTAACAAGTTGAATTGGAATACCAACCTCCACCAATCTATACAACATTCCTTCAAGCCAGATGGAATCAAAAGCCTTTTGAAAATCGAGAAACAGGGCATCCACTTTTTGTTTACTGTTTCTGTTATGTTCAACGAATGATATTAATTGGAATAGATATGTGTCAGTTGAGTAGTTTTTACGAAATCCGTGTTGGAACGGGGGAAGTAGGTTATTAGTTTCAATATGATTTTTAATTCTAGTTTCTAATATTCTTTCAAGGAGTTTACCAATATATGATGTTAGAGTAATTGGTCTGTATGCTCCTAGAGTTGTTGTATCTTTTCCTGGTTTTGGTAGGAATGTTACTGTGCCAGTTTTCCATGGCCAGTCTCCAGTTTTCATTACCAAGTTAAAAAGGTGCAGCAAGAGAATGCGAAAAAATGGTTTTGAACTTTTTATTAATTTAGGATGAAATCCATCCGGATCAGCATTGGATTTATTTTGGTCGGTTGATTTAATTGCACAGTCTAATTCGTCTTTTGTTATTTTTGAGGAAAGTTCAATGGAAAAAACAGATGACACCTGTGAAGGCTTATCGATATTAGATTTGCCCTCCATGATTTGGTGGTACCAATTCTTATCTAATGTATTAATGTCTAGGTGTTGACCTAAGAATAAGCTTTCATAAAGTGCATTTGCTTTATCGTGATCCTCAGTAAGGATCACGCCTTTCTCACTTTTTAAATTGCCTATAGGACTTTTATGGTTATTGTAAAAAGTCTTTTTAAAATTGTTCCAAAACTGATTGGACTTGGAACCATTTAGGTTGGATGATTGATGTTCTATAAAATTACTCTGTGCAGTATTTAGAGCATCTGAAAAACGAAGTTTGCCTTGATCAAGTGTCCTTTTATTAAATTCATTTGAACGGTATTTATAACGTTTCCTTGTTTTGCGCACTTCACTTGAAAGGAGAGAAAGGTTTGCATTCCAATATGGTTTACTATGTTTAGATATGGTTTTAATGGGAACATGTTCATTGTTTATCCTGCCTAGAGCTGCATTTGACCACTGCCATAACTTTACAGGATCTTCAACTAGGAGAAGGTTAGTAATATTAGGTTCTATAAATGATTCTACTGCAGAACTATATTCATCCCAGTTTACATTTTTCCAATCACGTTTTTCTTTGATATTATTGGAGTTGATTGGATTATCTAGGGTGATGTCAGTTATCACTGGGCTATGACCCCTAATTGGTGCTCCAGTAAAAAGTTCTGTGGTGTCATCAACAAATTGGTCGTTAATATTGTTTGCAAGTGACTTTGTTGTAATAACAAGGTCAATGACACTCCTACCTTCAACACATAAAAATGTGTAGGCTTGGTGAATGTTTGTGATAAAGAGGTCTTGGGAAGAAACATAATTTGATAAAAGATCACCAAAGCGGTTAACAGAATGGTCAAACCAGCTGTTATGGCGGGCATTTAGATCACCGATGATGCATAGTTCTTGACAGCGTAGATTATTCATCTCAGAAAGGGCTTTATCTATCAGTTTGAAAAAAGTTTTAAGTTGAGTGATATTATTAGGTTGTATATATACGGAACAGAAAAGAATGCTCTTATTTCCAAAGTGAACTATGCAGAATAAGGCATCAACATTGAACATGTACTCTTCATTCATTTGTGTCGGAGATAGACAGCAGAATAGTATCTCTTGCTCTTATTTCAATTTGTCACTCAATTTCATTATTAAATAAAAAAAATCTGTCCAGTTTAAAAAGTAAAGTCAGTTCACAAAATAATTAACGAGGATACCAGTTCATAAAGTTTACCTGTGTGCTTTGAAAATGAGCTATCATTTTCTTGGTTGTATGAAGGGAGGAAAATGTCAATATCAATGTCAAATGAAGGTCATGAGAAGAAAATAAAAGTTGATGCCTCAATTTCTATTTTCTGCACAAACTCTACTTCAACAGCACCCACTTCCCACCAATAGGCTGAAATCCTCATATCCTACAGTACTCCTTTGGTTTAGGAGAAGTTGATTACCACAACTAGAATGATTTGCAGACTTCACAATGTTTTCAGGTGCTTAAATTATATAAACATTAAATATATATATATATATATATATTATTAATATAGTTATACATGATGATGATGAGACTTGTGGAAACTTTTCAGTCTATCCTCTCTGTCTGTCTATTATTTTTATGTATAATTGTTACACTTCATTCTTCCAAGGAGATGGAAACTCTCATTCCTTGCTTCTTCATGAGTGCTTATCAATAGATCACTATTATATATATGCCACTTGTTTATGCTACCAACCATAATCAAATAGACCTATTACTCCTTGTAAATGTGTAGTAAATATATGATGATGTAAAATGATCATCATCATCATGGTTTGTCCAAGGTCCTTGGTTTGTCACTTCAATTGTTGTGACGACATATTAGCATTTTACTCATTTAGCCTCTCCAGTTGTGATGCATGTAGCATTGATGAACCCACAGACATTCTGGGATGTAGCAATTAATCCAATTCCTAGGCATGCTGCAATCAATTAATGGACTGTATAGTCACATTTACTACAATGATTACTACATTGATTCCCTTTAATCCCCTATTTGTTTATGTCACAAAATTTAGGTAGGCTAATAACATCAACTGTTTGCTAGCTTAAACTACCATTGTACCTATTTATGAACTCCCTCTGCATTATCCTTTTTGATAACCATATTTTAATTTGCAGGAGTTTCTGTGTCAGAGGTCAACCACTTTTGGGAGCTTGCAGACTACAGCCTAGAGAAGGTAAGTTTAAAAAATTTTGCTACATATTATTGCATTTCACCTGCTATTGTTGATCTGAGTGAGCGATCAACTACCTATTACGAATGAGATTTAATAATGGTATTTCAGCCTAAACATATTTTAATTTGACTTCATGTTGTCCAAGTAGAAAGCCTTATTAGGGCATCACTATTTAACTACTTTCTGGGTCCACTAGCCAAAGAAATAGATCATGCTCAAAATTTTTGATTTCAAAGGTCTTGTTGTTCTGTAACTGTAACCCGCATTTCCATAACTAATACAATAAGCATTGTATAATATTGTTTTATTTAGGCCTAGCTTCTAGTGCAGCCAGTATAAATGGAGTCCAGTCAGAATCGTCAGGTCAAAATAGACAAACAAGTAATTCACTGATCACCGAGTTACTTAAAAGAGTATCAGCCCTTCGTCTCTCTTCTGATGTATTACAAAGTAGTCAACACTTTACCCAACACAGAACACTCACTACATGTATGTATCTTCAATATTTTCACGCTAAGCTAATTTCCTTCAATATAACAAATATTGTGAACTGAGCAGAACAATTATGTACCTGGGGAAGAAAGCCTCATCAGGAAAGAAATTGATTTCAAATGTTTATCAGGTTGCTTTATAACGATGAAAAGCTAAACAGGGAATATTTGGAACAACTGATTCAATCCTTCAATGCCCGTGTTTCCGGTATGTAAGCCAAACTAATTGTTGTGTCATTATTCGTTCTCTGATTTTTATCCGATGCTCTGAAGGCAGCAGAAATTCTCCTCACAATATTGAAATGACAAACGGTCAAAATAACATTTCACTGTCAACTACACTTCTTAAAAAATCTGAGAGGAGCAGACCCCAGACTATGCAGCACAGGTCAGCACATGCTATAAAGATGAGAAGATGGCACATGAACAGACATCGGTACCTCAGAGTCAAAAAGAAAAATAGGTATGAATGTTTTTAGATCTTCTCGAGATAAATAATGGCACTCTCCACTCTTAGTGCTGAAATTTTGACTGCTAATAAATGGTTACTCATTTCGGTGTTCAGAGGAAAAGGTTTTGCTTTTCATAATTTATCCTACACATGTTATGATCGCAACTTTTCTTGCATGGCCCTCAATGTCTGGACAACCTATGAGTATGGTTGACTGATCACTCTGTACTATCGTTTCTTCACATTTCTGATTAATTTTGTGTTCACAGTGATGCTTCGCTAGGTCATCACAACTGGTATTATTTCCACCTCCCCTTACTGGATGGACACTTGTTAATTATTTAAGGCCAAATACAACGATGTAAATAAAGCCTGTTGGCTTAGAAGGCCGTAATGCAATATACTCACATACATTATAAAATGATTTGACTTTCTTCAAATAGGAGCAAGATGTTGAAACAGAAGTATCTTAATATAAGAAGGCGTGTTGATCGGTATAGAAAAGCACTCACCGCCATTCGGGAGGATGGGGAAAACTTTGATGCCTTACAGTTTGTCAAGTCGCGAATTGAGCGAGCTAAGAGAGGAGGATTTGTGCAGGATATCTGGAGATCTGCTGATGAGCAGCCGTCCACACCATGGCAAAGCTATTCTGTACCTGATTTGAAAAAGTAAGTTGTCATTTGTTTGAATAATCTCCTCACCTGATCATTTGTTTGTGATGTGAAGTCTTGCAAATGCTTTGTTTACTTTATATTTATGTGTCATATGACGTCTGGTTACTTTCCTTGTAATCATCAGCAGTCATATGTGTGCACTGAGCTTATGTCTGCTAAAGTTTTCTCCAATTTAAAAACACACTTTTTATTTCAGGTGCAAAACTTATGAACCATCTAGACCAGTACCATCGACAAGACATCCCAAGAAGTTGAGGGAAGAACTGAAATTGAGTAAAAAAGTGAAAGCAAGGCCTAGAGCTGTATTTGATTTTCTTCAATGACAGATTTATTACATATTTGGTAGCATCGCGTAGGAGAATGCGCTCTTCGATGATAAAGATTTTTTGCGCTTGCATTGCATCATGCTAGAGGAAAAACAACGAGGTTCAAAACTAAAAAAGAATGCTTCTTTGCTCATCGCCACCTGTCTTATGGTATTCTCTAACTTATAGTAGACATTTTAAACTTTTAAATTTATCTAACAAGTGGCTGCCAAGGTGTGGTTAATTGATCACAAACCCTCAGGATCGGGTGCAAAATGAACAGTACAATACATTTTTGAAGCGCTTAATATCAGGAAGTCACTTCAAACACCATACAGATATCATTAAGCATGTGTCTTCAAAGAGAAGCAGGCTATATTTTACCTGAAATTGCAACAACAAAAACTAACCACACCACGGAATAGTTATGAAAAACCAAATATTCAATCTAAGGTCATGGTAGTGGAGTTGGATACATTACAGCATGTCATGATGTTTAATTTACTTGCAAAAATAATCAGAGCATTTGCCATCTATGCTGTTCTTTTTTCAATCATATTAACGGATGTCACCTTAGTACGTTAAATATGGCATTGTCACAAAGTTTATTCTTCCCATAATCCAAATGCTTGAACTCCGATTGAACTTTAGTTTATTTACGGTGGCTATCAACTACCACTGGTGTTCTGCAGACAAAAAATTTCATGTACGACAATTCCTTGTTGCTTGAAATGATTGTATAAAGAATTAGGTAAGATTTTCTTGTGAAGATCCAAGTGGATGCCAATCTGCTACTAGAAAAGTGCCTCCATTTAGCCACATAACAATACACTTGATGGTAGCTAGATGCACAGAAGTGAGAGTTTGTATGGGGCAAGTAAAGTTAAGACTATCTTTTTCTTTAACAGACCAAGCTGAATAAGCACCGAACCAAAAATCCGCCCTGCATAAATGGATGAGATACCGAACTCCAACTGCTCATTGAATGACAGCTCTTTCAGGAGAAGACAGTGACGGGTACTTCTTATCCCCGTAAGTGGGAACTAGCAACCAGCATAAAAAATCCTCTGACCATAATAAGGTTCAAGAGGCATCATTCCCTGGTGCGCAGACTTTCCTGTAGCGACCTTGTATAAATATTCGAGGTACATCAATATTCTCTTTCTTATTGACTGTTCTTCTCTCCACATAAGTCCTCTCTACATGTTCATAACCAGCTGATGTGAAAATCTCATCTAACTTTTCTACAGCGATACATAAACACATAAATTATAAGGGGATTTTTTGCCCAATAAGAATCTCGAAAATAAAATTACACATGTTGAGAGTGCTCATTTGTTAACCCTTTTTAAAAGGAGAAGCAACTCCATACAACAACAAACAAAGAATTTATTTGGCTAAAAATTGCGACAGCAATGACTTTTGAGGTGGAGGCCGACAAACTAAATTTAGTACATTTATTAAGCCCCTCCATTTCTTTCACTTGTGTTACCAGTAGGCCTGTAATACATGGTAAACATGGTGTTGTGGCTCACCTATCGAAAAGTAGTACGCCCTAGTGTTATCCTGTCGCACATACAGATTTTCTGACAGCTTGTGTCCTGGTTTGAATCTGAGCATTGCATGGTCATACAGTCCATAGTCCCTAATTAGAACACAACCTCCTTCCTTCAGTATCTAAAGTCGAACGAGAATAAATATCAACACTGATAAAATAGTCCGGCATCTAAGAAAATTTAATTTTCCCTTATTAACTATAACTTGAAGTTATTTTCCCTTTTTAATGGGAGCACAACTTCGCATTCTTCTAAGATACAAACAATTTGTATACACCGGGGAGAGTGGGAGTTAGTACGGATCTTCTAGCATACACATAGTAAGACTAAGGGGTCTGGGCAACTCGTTCCAAACTCCTTGGCGAAACATGCACATGGAACTGTTGTTCACTTTCCTTAATATTAGAAGATATGAAAACAGAGACAGATTATAAGATGTGACACCCTTCCCGACACCACTCACCTTGTGTATATTTTTTAGAGCCAATACCATATTATCAGGTAAGATAGCAGACAAGACAAATATCAAACTGCAAAAGTCCACTGACTGTGAGGGTACATTCTTGATGAGGTCAGATTTGGTGAGGTCACACTGGAATGCTTTACATCTCTCCTCACTGTACAAATCATTGCCCTACAAACACATGTGAAGACATTGACAGATAGGGGAGGACAATTATAAAATTCTGAAACACCACATACTATCTCACAGACTGGACGCTCAATTTTATATAATATGAAATACAGGATTATTATGTAAAAAGTTGCCAACGAGGCTACAACTGAGGTTTTCTAGATTATCACATGATTTGGCATTTTTGCACTATGGCGCAAACAAGGAATTTAATCATATATGTATACAAACCTTAACAAAATCTACAGCTCTTTGAGAAAAATCACAAGCGTAAATGAACAGATCAGGGTTTTCTTGAAGCAAGGGGAACAGGAAGTTGCCCACGCCACATCCTGCTTCTAGTAGTGCGCAAGCACCCTACAAGATCGAAATAGAAAACATAAATACGAGATCTAAAAGATCTAACATTGGACTAATGGGGTACATGAATGTTTATTTTTAAATAAGTTTCTATTTGAAATACCAAACACCTTTTGAATTGAGATATTCAAGGATAAACAGGACATCATTTGTTTGAAAATTCTTAGAAATCATGAAAATATGACGGGATTATGGGCCAAGGTCGAACTTGTACAAAGAGCCCTAAATGTATTGTCCGTAATTGATTTATGAGGTGCTTCAGTTCGAAGAGAACGCATCAACACACTATCCAAACAGCCAAAACTCCTTGCTTCAAAAATACCTGATTCAACTCCGGAAACTCTCTGGAGGTCCAGTGCCTATCTTTGTAGAAAGCTGTTGTGTTTCTCTTGTAGAAGATATCCCAATTTTTCATCGCATCTTTCTCCAATAACTGCTGTTTAAAGTCAGATATAGTCACTTTATCAGCAGCTAGTGACGCCTTTTCATCGCCAGTTAGCTGCCGAGGTAATTGTTCAGAGGTAGCTTGTGTCCTCCAAATATTATCAGCCATCTATTCAACATAAAACTAGATTAGGGGCTGTTTACATGATTTCCGACTTTTCCAATATCCAATAGGTATCAATAGGGTATGAGTAGGGCTTCCTGGGTATTGGGTGGGGTTTTCCGTATACCCAGCAAAGCAATGAGGAGACCCTGAAAGTACCTGACATTCTCCCTGCTGACATACCTTTGCAACTTTGCCTGACTTGGGACCAGCTAATGCTTGGTGGCCCTGGGTGGAGTTTCCCGCAGACCGCAACAGTTCTAAGCTGTTCATGACAGGCTACTTTGACTTGCAACCATATTGTAGTGAGCATTCATTCATGGGCTCCTGCTCACTACCAGCAGGATTGTCATATCTGTCATGACAAGCTTTCTCAAGGCAGAGCTTATCAAGACAGGCTACTAGTACAGTAGCATATTTTTGGGTGGCAAAATCAAGGCATTCAAGCAATGGGTTAGAGCCCAATCATAGATGCAACATTGAAAAACATGTGGCGTATGCATAATCAAGGAGATGGAGGTGTTGTGTAATAGCTAGCTGTTCTACTTTTGTCAGACCAACCAAGGACTCAGTCAGACTTGCTCTCAGTCTCATCATGATAAACTAGTCAACATCAACCAGGAAGAGATCACTAGGGCCTATAACATTATTACAACAATTTTTTTTTTTCCTCAAACCAAAAAAAGTTAGGACAATCAAAATAACCAAAACAATCCAGTCAGATGAATAAAAGCAAGGAGTAAACTGTTACTCCTTGATAATAGGATAAATAATGTGTTTTTTTGCTTTTCATTTTTAGCTAAATACATTTAGTCGAGTCACTGTTACAGTCCAAGCTGTAGTCTACATAATTAATTACTGGATATACTAGGATCTTGGTATTATTTACCTGGCACACAAAGTATTATTTTCAGACTAGCTGATTCACTTCCTGTTAAAATCCCAGATGATTCCAATGTTTTGATGTGATGAAATATTGGTTATGCTTGCAGGGTTTGAAGTATAGCTAACAATTTTGATAACTAAGTACTGTTTCTGCTTTAGTGCAACATCTTGGACCGTAAATTGAACTGTCCATGGCTGAGTCTAGCATTAGTGGAGACAAAAACTTGCTGCATATTGTAGTTATTGGATTTCACCACAAAAAAGGATGCCAGGTGAGTGTGTGTGTGTACTACTACTAGTATCAAGGACCCCTTGGTAGTATGTATAATCCTGTTATCTCTCTTCAAATAGTAGATAATCTATAACATAATGGACAAATAATAGTATTAGCAGTCTACTTGACTCAAGTCCTCACATGCTCCCTATATTATTATTATTATCATTTTGTTCTTCCCTGGCATAAAGCCAGTGCCTAAATCCATGGGACATGGGCTCATGGGGCTTGCAAGCATGCATTCTGCCTATGTGCATGATTATGAATAAGGCAAACACAGGCCAGCAAGCCCCAGGTGATCATACCTGAATCCCCAGGTTGGAGTGAGTCCCAACCATAGGACTGCTGCAGCTCCTAACTTTGGGCTTTGGATGGGTAGAGGGTGGGAGCAATGAACTCCCTCATTGGTGGGAGGGATGGAAGCTTCCTTTGCTTTTCAGTCGACAATAAATTTTGAACATTAGCTTTTAACTGCCAAAGTTGGATCATTTATCATAATCGAAACACTTGGAAACACAAAGGAAGCTTCCGTCCTTCCCATCACCCACCCCCTACCCATGCAAAGCCCAAAGTTAGGAACTGCGGCAGTCCTATGGTCCGAACAGGAAAAATCAATCCTGGGCATGGGGCGATAGAAGAGGGTAGTCAGTCTGCGGTTTGTTTGTGGCACAGATCCTCATGCATCATATTTAAGTCCTTTAAACTGTATAGTTTCCAGCACCAGCTCTCAGTTATGAGGTGATTAGCTGACTGTGTCTGCAGTTTGAACAAGAACATCATCAGGATAATACCACTGTTGGTTGCGGCTTACTATCAAATTAAAGTCGAAATTGCAATTTCAACAGAGGCCGCCAGTTTTACTTTTAGCTCAAGTCGCAATACTTCCATCACAGAGTTATAGAAATGCTTTAAACCATTGACTGAGCTCAGCACCACCCAGCTTGTTAACAGAACACAACTAAACTTAGAGTCACATTTCTATGAATCACTCAAATGTTTCGTGCATAGAAACAAAATACCCTCCCTATTTTGGTCTGAGAGAATTGCAAACATATTTAATGTGCTAGATTTCTAACTAACTACTAGCAGTTTGTTGGTTTATAATATAAATAAACGAAACCTTTCTTTGAACGGAAAGTGTTAGCAGAAGAATGACTTCACCACTTAGCTTCACTATATCGGATGTTGAGAGCCGGTCATTATCAAGTTTGTGTGCTCAAAGGATGCTTATGTTGCTGGTAGTGGCATTCCATTATTAACTACAGCTTTCCCACCCAGTTGGTTAACGGAATGTCACTACCAGCAACCTGACAAAGTTTTAGCACTTGAACTACTCATATTGCAACCCACCCAAATCTAATCCCCCTCAATCTTAGGAACATATGATAGGATGAGGCAATTAATAGCCCCATGACTTACTTTGCTAAGTTCTTGCGTTAGGTTCAGATCAGGGAGGACCATGCTTAATGATTTGATCTACAGCTACGTTGATAAATATATGTAGTGTTCTTTCCGTAACTTATTTCCAAGAACCATGCTGTGGGTATAACGTAAAATTTCTGTCATTTTTCATCACCTTAGTATCTCATTATGGTGGTGTGGACAATGTTGATGAGTGAAGTCTTAAAATCATATGATACCAACATTGCCAAACTGCAATATCGAGCTTTGTCACAACAACATGCCTTTACTTTTAACACCAAAATTAAGTTAGAAAACCATTCGAGTGTTAGACATCCATGCAGCAGATTTTCGTTTCACGAATTCATCAAATCTAGCGGTGTGTAGTATTTAGTAACCTGGCTTTATACTAGATGTATGATGCCTCTCAACTTTTACAAAGGGCCATACCACCTAAACTGGAGTTGTCTGCTCAGAGTCACCAAATTAATCTGATAAGACAACTTCTGTGAGAATAAAATAATTAGGTTGTGATATACACATCATTATTAACACTATGCATCATATAACAATAAGTTATCTCACAATAATCTGTGTTGAAATCCCAATTAGAATAACCAACCAAGGAAAAATCAGAAATAAGAACACCCATACATGATATATATCATGTTGTAGGCACCATAAAAATTTATAATTGGCCGTCTGCAAATCCGAAACCCATGGACATTAATTTAAGCACGGAAGACTGAATGAAAATCATCAAGCAGATGGAGTTTTCATTCCTCTAATGCCATTCTTTAATCTGAACATATATGCCTAGAGGAGCAATGACATCAAAATAAGCCAATCTATCCATGATGGGCATTTACCAAACCACCGGCAATGTGATATGCCTCGGGCTTCTTCAAACAACCACATACATCTAGAAATTATTGTGTTAACATTCAGGGGGGTCTTTTAATTAGAAAGAGTGATCCTTTACTAAAGCAAGTTATCACTATCACATCGCTCAAAATTATCACTCACAATGGTCTTTCAATTAGACAAAATCATTCCCAAATCGCTCACTCAGAATGTATATAGTTCCATCAAGTGACTGAGCGATCTGAAAGCGAGACCCCTAGCAGGTATCACTCACTGAGTGAGCGATCAGATTGCGATTTTGGCTGTTTCTAATTGAAAGACCCCCCAGGATACATGTATTCTGTCATTCCATCTATCGAAGTAGCCTGGGCACTCCAAGTAAACCATAGTTTTGGATACTCTGTCTGAATACTGCAGCATATCAATTATCATTTGTCTACTATTGTTTAGGTTGAGTTCTCCTACCCACCTCTTGTACCTGGTACAGATGAAGGAAGCGGTGAAGTGCCATTGGAGTGGAAACATCTGCCAACTCTAGCCCTCCCAGATGGCGCTCACAACTACAGTAAAGGTTAGTGGAGCAGAACTTGTAATTCCCATGGTTTTCACAAAATGGGCATGATATTTGTTTGGTTGAGTTTGGAGCGTGTCCAGATTGACTGACGTCTACCTTTTCAGCTTTATTAGTGAGCCATTCACCATCTCTGGCAAAATATGTATTTGCCATGTTTTTTTCGCCAAATTGGTACACAATTTGACATATTGAGTTATGAAAGTGCCAGATTGACAGACGTTGCCCTTTTCAGTTTTTTTTATAAACCAATTCTCCGTGATGTCTATTTAAGGAGTGTTACATACAAGTTCTTCTTATAAGAATGCCTGATGACCATGCTTCCTCTCAAAGCTAAATTCAAGACAATTATTGTTGCCTGTAAACATCACTATTTGAGAGTTGTCCCCACAATTTAGATGAAAGACTAACTCCTAAAGTTTGCTTCAGCTTTTGTTTGCTGATATGCAGCTGAGAATTAACAACCTATGATCCCTGCTAGCTGATTGATGCTGTCAATCATACATCTCATGTTCTCATTGGTAGAACTATATCAGTGTTTTGCTGAGTTTTATTATGGTGTACAAAGATAACAATGGCATGCTAATGACCTCCCAACGAAAACAAAACACTCCTCGAGGTTGTTAATTGCTTTCAAAATAAAAATGTGTCATCAAAATCCTGTGTTCTTTCCTGATTCCTGTGTTTAATAAGTCTTATCTCAGTTTGTTCTGCTATTTATTTTAGACACTGTGTATTTTCATCTTAAAAACAAGAAAGGGAAGAGAAAGGCCACTGTTTATGGGGTCTCATGTTACAGACAAATAGATGCAAAGGTTGGTTGTTGGTGCCAAGATTGTCTTACTACAATCAATAATGGCATCTGCTTGAACTTTGCTTATCTAAGTTATTATATCTCTGTTATGACGGGTCAATCTGTGATTCACATCCATTGCAAAGATTATCACCAGGGAAATATATATGAGGTTTAGAATTTGTGCCTTTCTCTTGTTCCATTTTTAATTTTAGCGAATATTATGATTTGTGAGGATGTAGATTGTTATTGTGAAGATCATGTGGGTGGAATTTTGACGAATTTTTGCAATTAATAAGATTTAAATTGCCTTAATTGAAGGAGTTGTTAATTCCCTGAAACTTTTTGTTTTCACTTTCAAATCACAGTCATAAATAATTCAATGATGTGAATGAATACGTATGTGTCCTAAATACTCACATATCATATTTCAACGTTTCCTGGTAATATGTCATAGTAGCATGTCAACATGTATGCTTGTTTTATAAGTAAAAATATATGTTAGCATATTTATCATTGCAGGATATAGTGAATAAAACAGATGATATAACTCGGGGTACGGTACAGAAAAGTGTATGTGTGCTCACAACACTGGTATGTGCAACAAAATCAACTTATAATCATTAGGATTACAAAGAAAATCGGAAGATTATCATCATTTTTTGGAATGTACTCTAAGCCAATGAAATTCAACAAACATTTCCTTAATACAAATGATGTGTTATTTCCGCTTACTTGCAATTTCAATACAGCTCCAAGCTGGCACACATGCAAGTGATTTCGTACATTAAGTGGTCAGCATTGGAATTTCTTCAAATTCCTCTTAAAGTTTTACGGGGAATTTTACCTTGGAAAGAACACATTTTACCTAATTTTATCATCATTGAATCATTTGCAGTCAATTCAGCATTATTTTTTTGGTTTTTTGGCACCTTTGAATATTCATTAGCACCTTTCGGTGTCAATATTTTGCTGTAAACAATACTATCTCGAACCAGTTACACAAAATGTGTGCCAACCAAATTTAATCTAATTATTGCTAATCTGCGTCAGCTATTAGCAAACTATTTAGTAAACATATTTGTGAAATTGTTTATTTCAGTGATAAAAATTTGGAATATTTTCTAATCCTTTTTGTCACCATGTCCGGTTTTCACAGAGAAGAATCCGTATGGTAGAATTTTTTGGCAGAGGAACGAGTAGTGATCCCTGTTTACTCAGACAGCTGTTTGTTCATGTGGTCTTTGTGATGCTTATTTTTTTATCATATTTTGTGTGGAAAGATTTTTAGAAGATACAGGGAGCCAGACCATCAATTCCTGTTTTCGACTTGTGAGGCTCACATATAACATACATAATAATATGATAGGTTAAAACTCAGGTTATCTCAAATTTTAATGTTTTCTCAATGCTATTTTCTATGCATAAGTTTTTTGCTAGTTAGTTTTTGAATTTTTGGCAAAAATGTCATTATTGGTAGAGCCAAAACTTTCTTTAAAATATTTGAATTTCTAGGGTTCATTGTCAATTTATTTTGATAGATGTCTGGTGTTTGCAGATGTTGAAAAAACTTTCACCACAGAGTGTGGAACATATTTAAAACTTCATGTTTTCACAATGATTTTCAACCTGAGTTACCCTTAATTGTAGTTATCTTCTCATTTCTCTCAATGTTGTGTTGGGAGCAGGCTGTAATCAGGGAGGTTGGGAGATCTCACCCTCCCTGCTGTAATCTGGCCTCTGTTTGAAAAATTTGAATAATGTTTCATTCTTAGCATAAGTATTAAATCTTTTTATTGGGCATCCTCAGGTTAATGAGTTCAATGGCTAAACATATCAAAGATAGTCATGCAGAATTTAATGACCACTTGACATGGCTTGAGCACCTCTCCATTATTTGACCTTGAATTTCTACATTTAATTTTCAATTCATATTGAAACCCTCCATTCAAGTTTCCCTCCCTTGTACCAGGCTGCAACCAGTTTAAAGTTCAAGCTTTGTATTGGTCAACAACATGAATCCTGAGAGATTTTGACCTTACCTTTGTATTGGGGCTTGTTCCTTGGCCGAAGTGATTCGAAATGAAGCCCCTCGCATTGGAATGGTTAGATTACCATATTGTTTGTGTTTTTGTAGCCATGTTTCGGAGCGATTGCTGCTAAGTTAGAGCTGGTGACTCATGCATGGTTTGAGCAGCGAGATTTCACAAACTTGGAGCTGCTGAAAGACGCATACAACAGCTTGGCTGCAAGCCTTAGCTCTATGAACGTAGAGACTCAGGCTTTGATGGGTATGTGTGTGCAACTAGACCAACCCATACATAAAAATCATGGTACTTGGCCTATGTGTATAATGTGTGTTGATCTTTCTACACCCCTTGACTCCTATCGTGAAAGTTGTTAAAATGATTGTTTGCAATTTTTCCATCTCTATGTCCAGCACCTGCAGTTGAAAAAAATCATCATGTGTTTTCCAGTTTTTTCAGTCTCAGGAATATTGAGAGACAAAAAAAGTTTGTAAATATCTCACCTTTTCGAGGAACTTATATGAAAGAACAGAACTCATTTTTTTATGTTCATCAAATTATTCACCTAAGATGTGTTATGTACATTTTGCCAGGACTCAACGTTCATGATGTTGTTAAGTTATACAGACACAGACTATTGGTGCTATTCAAACTGATGATGCTGGAGAGAAAGGTTTGTACTAGAAGCTGACCCATCTTTTGGCCCACTTTGGTATATAGATCTGTCCCATTTTGCACCCATAAATATGTATATAACACTCCCTCGTTAACCAAGAATTTTAAAATTGACAGCAAAAGTCACTGCAAAGGAATTGAATTGTACAATTACAGCCATTACAATTTCCCATTTTGTCTCCAAACACGTATTAAACATTCTCGTTGGAGAAGAATTTTTAAATTACAGCAAATATAGCTGCAATGAAAGTGCATTGTACAATTTCAGCCATAAAAATTTCACATTTTGACTGCAAACACGTATTAAACATTCTCGTTGGGGAGGATTGTGGCAAGAATTATTTAATTGACTCCAAACAAGCAAGGGAGCGCGCAGTGACCCAATTAGGCCTCAGATACGAGGCTCAAGTATTTTCACTATGGGACGTAATGTGATAATCTGAAACGATGTCGCATGTTGGTGCAATTAAAGATAGGTAGACATAATTGATATAATCGGCAGCACGTCAGCGGTATAATATATAATATGTTTTTATAACACTTTATACCTCGCCCGGTTATCAACGTTTCTGGATTAAATATGATGACTCTCTGTTGGGTGATAAATAATGAATAACTTTGTATTTATAAACACAAAGCAACACAAAGTGCGACTACAGGTTGAATTTTAATTGATTGGCTAATTTTATTGTCTATATTTGATGTACTTTCACAGGAATTGTGTGAAAGTACACAAATAATTTTCAGCATAACCACTTACTGTCTATTCCTGTATGGGTTTCAACCACAACATGGACAGACCATACCGTGAATGTTCTGCTGCGACAAAAACATTTGTGCACAAGAAAAACTGATATTTGATAAAATAACACAACCATGTTATGCAACAATATGTGACAGGCTGCCTATCAAAAGAGTGAATACTTTTACCGATGTTTTTCCCAAAATTATTTACTCCCCTTCTAACGGTCAACAACCTTCAGTGAAGGTTTCTTTTACTATTTTAGTATAGAACGGATCCTGTAAATGCAAACACTAAGTTTGACATGTTTTTATGATGTTGTTTGTTGGCGTTGGACTGCGATTATTATAATTTCTTGGCATCGGATTAACCCAGGTCATAGATAAGTCAAAATTACATGATTTTTGCCGCCTGTTGATATTTTGTTGAAAATGAGTTTTATTTAGATAACAAGGGGATCAATTACAAGATCAGGGCAATTAGTTGCCGCACCCAAAACACCAATTCAAGAGTTAGTTTATTACCTGCAGCGTTTCTATGATCAGGCTAAATAGTAAAAATAATGGCTCTTTGCGAAATTTTAAATGCTTGTTATTGAATACAGAAAAACAAGCAGTATAGTGGACCTTGATATATATTTTTTTGAAGCTTTCCCCTTCAAACTAGGGAAATCACCAAGGTGGAGAAGGGGCAGGTCATATTTTAGAACGTTCGTTTCACCTTGATTTCAATGATACTATCGGCTGCTGCGTAAGAAAGTAGAGTAGATATTCTCCGCCCCATTTATCAGTCATCAGAGCATACTCATGGGAATTCACCCTCACTGGCTGCACGGCACGCACTCCTTAAATCCTGTATGGTAACCTAGCTGCAGTATGGCACGTTTGGCACGTAGGATTTTGCCGCGGCTTTCCAGGGGTAGATTAGTCCTTACGATACATTCTCACAACCTACTCACTTGAGTTATTAAAATGTCAAGTCAGCTGTGAGTAATTGTGCATAAGATCGGGTGTGAGAGTAAAATCTGATATAAGCTAGCGGCTTATCCCATCATGTTCCCAGATAGCTACCTGGATTAAACCCCTAGATAACATCTAATCACATAATATATATGGGTAGATAACTCTAGGGGCGGAAATGTTAGCTAGTTTTAGGGTCCTTTTATTTTAGCTAATGCCAATTTTAGCTAGCTCAGTTTGGAGTTTACATAATGAAGTAAAGAGGTTAATGATATTTTAGCTAGCCATAAAAGTAACCCTGTTTCAAGCATGTGCGGAATGGTGAATATTTCTTATTGCAAATGCTTGGTTTGTCGCGATTAAACCTCACAGTCGCACTTGCTAGCTGTGTATTGATGAAATTTCATGCAGTCAGTCTTCCTGACTCAAGAGTCTAATTAACATTGAATACAACGTCCATGCTTGCCATATTGCTGAGCGGAAAACATGTTTTCAAAACATGATATCTTCTTTTATTTTCAGACTGTGTTCTTCATGACACCTGTATGTGATTTGTGCAACGTGATTCTATCCATACTATCTCTTTTCCCTGGTAAGTTATTGGCATATCAGGTCATGTGTTTCTGAGAATATGTTCAAACATTATGGAGGTGCGTAGGCTGACTATTATTAGATTTATATAATGTGTTTCCTTAAAAAAAGATATTTATTTGCAGGATTCATATTTCAATGACACTTTCTCAGAAATTCTAGTAATATTTCGGTTAGTTCTTCTGCCAGAATAAAAAAAAAATGAGACAACTAAATTTTCCAGAATTGGTCCTTTGAGGGTTTCCAGCCTCTTGCATTACTGGAATAACAAATCCTAAGTTTGATTCCAACTTTGAAAGGTACGCAAAATGAACTTTTGACCATCAAAAGTACCTTAGACGCTTATTTTTCGTTTTACCAGGTGGTTGACATCCTTGGGAATTTCTGATTTTCTTACAGTCCAGGTGATTATGTCTACCAGACAGTCAATAACATAAAATCTCAACCCAAAATGTAGGATAATCATAATAATACCTGTTAATTCAATTAATTCATAATAAAGTGTCAAAATTTTGATGGATTACTTGCATGGGTCCTGCATGGGTCTATGAACAGTATGTAAATTTTCAAAATATTGAAAAATGAAGGCGATTTTGCACTTTTGCCAATTTTCAAACAGGAACTGTAATGTAAGAGTGTGTGGATAATTTTGATCAGGATGGGCTGAAAATAGAATCTTGACCTCAAAAATTAAACCCAGTCCCGCGAAATTGAATTTATTTTTCCCTCCAGGATGGTACGCGTACAAATTGTGAAAGTTTTGTTTACAAACAAGCTCGACGGAAGCGGTGACGAAGTCACTGACCATCCTAAAGGGCATTGGTCAATCCGTACTGTTAGTACAAAAATAAATTCTTCACTTTTGCAAAATTTTTGCATCACAATTTACTACAATAAACATTCTTCCATTCAGTGATAATGATTATCTCGAATGACACGCTGGCAACTTTGAGAATTTTTGATCGAAATAGTTGATTTAAATCAGATGGTCATATTACTAGATACTATTACCGATGCAGATGCAGATGGAACTTGCCGAGTCATAGGAATTCTGTGACACATAAAAAAGGGATTTTCACCTTATTTTTAGTTATTCCAGGGCGGACGGATAAAAAACTTTGTTGGCCAGCTGTGAATTGGGTTACCATTGATGAAATTGAATCATTCCCATTATGAATATTAAATTCTTCCCTTTATGTACTCAGAAGTGTGGATTCATATCTCACTGATGTAAAAACTTTAAGCCACACATATTTCTGAAATAATGGCATTGCAGCCATTTGTAATGTAGATTATTAAGCTGAATATTAATCCCCTCTTTTACAAAATGGAAGTTAGTAGATGATGACAGAGGCTTGTGCCGTAATTAATTATATGCAAGCTTATCTCGGCAACTAACGCCTCAAAACTGTGAAACTCCTACTTAATCCCAGTATGAAACTCTCCCATATCAAAACTTAATGGTCTTATTACCATAAATGCCCCCTTTACATGAGATTTACATTAAATATCTTTACTGGCTTATGCAATTTTTTGGTCAGCTTAGAATACCAGAACATGTATCATGACCCTGTGCTGAGGTCAATTAATTTCAATTTACATAAAATTAATATTCAGTGTTGATAATGGCTATGTTATTATATATATGTTTCACCTGGGGGTTTACCGCAGATGGTATGTATGGGCAAGTAACTCCCTCACTACCCACCAAGTACCATAAACATACTATTTGTATGTTCATGGAATCACTGCTATGACTAGGAACAGCGTATGCCGATATCACCAACTGGGTTATATTTTAAGCCAAGTGAATCATTGTATAGTGGACTATGATATGTTGAGGCGGGTTGTATGCCGTGACGATTGATGCCTCATTAGTTTAGGCACTTTCATCAGCAGTCTGCAATCTACCTCCTCGAAAATGCAAGTTATGGCTATGACTAACCGGAATAAAAGGTGATGCAAAGGGTACTCTCGCAGTGTTGGGCAGTTCCTTACCTACACTTGTTTGTTCATAGCTTAGCCATGACTCAACCAAAGACACCTTAGGCTATATGAATATTTTAAGCATATTGAAAATTAGCTGACAGAAAATTCCTTGCGCCTAATTAGCTTTTGAACAATCAAAATAATCCACTGGAATTTTGTTTGTTTACTATTATGATTTAGTGATAAATCAAAAAATTGATTTTAATTGGATTCTTATGCGGACCATCTATGTCAATAGCTTTGTGACAAACCCCATTGTATTTCTTTAGTGATTCAATATTCTAAAAAAATAAGGGAGAAGGAAACGTCCTTTGGTTTCTAAACTGACCGTTAAGAAAATAACAGCTTTTCACCCGGTAAACAGTCTTAGAAGACCTGTATTTCTCCATAGTTGTGCTTCCGACAAAAAACCTCACGGAATGTCTCCATGTGAATCATGGTAGGTTTCTCCGCTTTGCAGCGCAAAATACAATTCAGTAGACAACAAACTATTCAAAAACAATACATTCACTAAATTGATTATTGTACTTGAGGAGGATGATTTCACCAAAGACATATTATAGCCCTTTTATTATGATTGAGGAAAAACCACCCTCAGGGGAGTAACATTGCCACCACCATAAAACTTTAGTTAGACGGTCCACAGGCTATGCGCTGCTGAACTTTCCCATGTCTAAGGTCCAAACAAACATATAGGTATCATCTTCAGATTTTGTTTATATGGCTTGTGTTTTGGGGTTTAAAGCCTGCAGGTTATAATTGTCAAGTATTTCACATCATTAGTGTCTTTGTTGTGCAACTGATAGTAACCTTGCTGCTACACCTGGCTTGTCACCTTTTTTCTAAATATTGTTGTTTGTTATTTGCGAAGTGACTCTTCTTAAAAAACTGTGGTCACACATTTTTTTGCAGCTTAAGCTCTTATGTACTCTAAGTAGTTCTTACAACGAATATTAGTAGTGAGATTTTAGTTTTATTTTTAGGTCTTATGGAAGTTGGCCTTGTGGAAAGTGTAGAAAATACAAAAACGCCAATACTATCTCCAACCATGACTGAGAGAACTTTTAGCTCTGATCCTAACAGTGAGCCATTTCTCGAGATCAACTATACCCGGCAAGGTAGCGTTAGCTCTCAGGAAAATGAAACAAACAAACAGACAACCTCTGAAAATGCCGACCAATCTAGTCATAATAGTTCTATCATATCTCAAGAAGAGAGAGACCCTGATGTGTCACCAGGGGAGACAACTACTCAATCAAAACTTGTAACTGATAAGTCTGAAAAAGACGAAAACACAAACATTGAACAAGACTCAAATATGGACACTACCCTCATAACTAAACCTGAGCCAATAGCGACAGGTAATACAGGGTCAGGTGACAAGGCTGATGGAAAACTTGATAAGGGAACTGAGCTCCTTACTGAGGTATGTTACAACAGCTTACATTTGTTGGTGCGATCAAAGTCAAGTTATGTGTTGCACCAAACCACCAAACTTCA
Source organism: Membranipora membranacea (assembly GCA_914767715.1). NCBI lineage: Eukaryota > Metazoa > Bryozoa > Gymnolaemata > Cheilostomatida > Membraniporidae > Membranipora > Membranipora membranacea. The sequence goes on from OU612068.1 coordinate 18,209,586, forward strand.
GATCAGATGATCTGGAGCTACAAGTTGATACCGCTTGCGGTCTTTCGCAGTACACATCGTAAATGTAAATGTTGCAACAAGTTATTTTCCAAATTTACTTCCACCTCTGTTGCTGGCGTCATAAATTATGATACTAACTAATATATTTCATATTCTGTAGAGTCAAACTTTAGATAATCATGTGTCACCTGCGAGAAGTTCGTCGAACCTCTCAGCTCCTGCTGACGGTGTTCCAGATCTGGCATCTGAGGACTCACTTCTCCAGATTGACATGGAGGATCAGGAAACTGCATTGTGGGACAGTAAAGTGAGCAATGTGTAGATGTGCCAATTTTTGCTCTATGTTTGACCGGAATTCCCAGGAAGATTATTAGAAACATAGCAATATGTAACCCTAATTTGCATAATTGTGTATGGCCATAACTATACTAATAATAATTTAGTGCCCTTGGATTTTATAGAAACTTGTATGTTGGTGTGAGGGGCACCTGGTTGGTCTTGTCACGTGGCCACTTTGTTATTGATGTGACCGCCTGGCAAGGCTAGTTCCGGGTGTAATATCACAGAGTAGGAACAAAATATTGTATATATATCAGGTTGTACAAATAATATTTGATTCTGTACTTAACTTTAATAAGAACATGGGATTTCAGTATTGCGACTATGTTTCCCATTCATAATTATTAGTATCCTGATTTAATTCCCTATGCAAAACTTATCAACCATGATGGCTTTTGGTCCTCTAGATCGTAGTTATTATATATTGGAGATATGGTCCATTTTATTTACAGAAGCATAGCCTGACTCTTACGGAGGATGGCTCGATACCGAAGGCAGAATCTAATATCGAACAAAACATGGCGAGCAGAAAGCGCCTCACTATCGATATCGCCGATGTGAGAACCTATGAAGTTGTTCCGATCGTGTCTCCAACCAGCATATCCATTGACAAAGCTGGGCTTCCGCTTGCAATATTCACCAAGGTATGAGGATAATTATTTAATTTATGTTCTTTTTTTTACAAATTAATCTGCCTGACTTGGCATTTCTTCTACAGGCAAGAGATTTTTTATGTCAAAGAGAAGTACACCCTAATTTGAAGTTTTTTTCTCAATATAATGTGGCAAGAAGTTGCGAGATCAAAAACTAGGTATCTCCTTTCATTCAAAGCTGCATTTGGGGAAGTCATTTTACCCATGATTGAAAAAAACGATGTTTTGAGTATTGGACTCAAACTGAATAGGCTATAGGGAGATGATTTCAGCAAAGAAAGTTTTTAATTTAAAGTTTTCTGATTAGACATAGCTGCTTGTATACTCCTGTTTTATAATAGTTAATAAATTGATTGCTATGATGCTTGATGCTATGAGGTGGATGTGATTTCTTGTGTTGTTTGCGTGCCAATGTTTGCATCCTACAATATCCAAACCCGGAATTGAGGAGACAGGTATTTTTTTGCAAATTACACAAAATGCTTGAACAAATCTGACTAGTAATTCGAAAATAAAATCAGTTACTAAACTTTTATGAAATCTATGTGACAGACTTTCAGGAAGGCATTATTATGATGACAAGATGACATATATATTTCAATCGAAGAGATAACTACTTATATGTGATTGTGTAAGTGTAAATTGTCATTAAAATTGAACATGCATAGTGCAGCAATGTCCGCATATAATTCTTTGTTATAAAATCACTTCTATTCCAATAATTGCAACACTGTGTTCATCTTGCCGTAGCAGCACAATAAAACACGCTTCTTCCTGGACTCAGGCATGGTTTAATTCAAGATAAAAATAACAGGATTATAAAATGTACTTTCACAGGACCCATCGTAAACTAGGATTTTCTGACATTCTAGCAAAGATCAGGATCCATCGAATTGGTCGATCATTGAAATATCGATTTCAGAGTTCACACAGCTTCGCTCCCGTTTAATTTATAAATAAACATATCTCGCATTGCAGAATAAAGATGTGTTATCTTATGAATCGTTCAATTTATTTTAATTACAAAATACAGAAATACCGAGAGCTTTATTGTAGTGGATCAGCAATTTATCCAATGACGTTGATCATCAAGCATTCCTGCAAAAAGCAACAACCGAACCATCCTGTATATTTATAAACATTCATGAACTATGTAAAGTACATGGTTATGTTTCTAATTAATTTAAAATCCATCTTAAATCCGTTCAGCTGGTGTGAAAATGATTAATTTCTTAATCTGATTAAATGAGGGAGGATTCTATAAAAAAATACTTACAATAATATTATGTAAATCAACCACATTATGATGTCATACATGCTGTAGATTTACCGGCGGTTTTAGCTATACCTGCGGGTACCGTCACCTTTTTTTTCCTCCTGACAGATAAGCTTGCGAAGAACGATCAGAAACCACATCGTAGAGTTCTGAGATTATGTATTATCACAAAAAAACCAAAAGAAAATTAATAAAATAGACATTTTTACAATGTTTGCAAAAATATTATGTCACAGATGATAGTCTTCTGCTGCAAACACAAATCTTTGTGGATTCATTGCTTCGACCAAAATAGAAAGGAACAAACACCACACAGATAATTTGTCCATTTGTTTTAACTTTGAACTTGAGTATGGTACAAGAGGTTTTGTCTCTCTGATTTCCTGAAACTTTCTTTTATTAGCATGACTACCCGAAAAAAAACCAGAAAAGTCAATTTTCCCCAAAGGAAAAAAAACTAGCCTGTAGGCCTAAATATTTTGACAAAGAGTCAGACATTTGTTACGTCAGGTTACGTGACAGGTTGCACACCTTGCATAACGTTGTCTTGGCTGCTATCAGATCTTTGCGATCGAGCGTAGGAGAGACTTCATTAGCTAAAACACGTCGCTAATTAGGAAGATTAGGTTTGGCCTTGTTGCGACTTGTCATCAATGCCAAACCCATAATATTTGTTGACTCATTGTCAACGATCCATGAATTCTCAGTGATGATGGAGCCAAAATGTATCGATATTTGGATTGGATGTTTGGGGAAAAAAACTGTAATTTGGAAAGGAAGAGATTATTAGTAAACAACCTGCTACCCCCTTTCTTAATTACCAAATTAGTTGCACAGAAAGGCACAAAATGGTACATGCGAAATACTTGAGACATCTATATATAAACAACCTTGGAAGAAATTTTGATACATCCTCAAGTATTACCCACCTGTATCTACCTGTCGCAATCCACCATACTAAACAAGCTGCAGAATGATGAATCATACAGCGGTTTTATATTCAAATTAAAGGTTGTATATGTTGTTTGGGGAGATTCTTTTGCGCATATAAAATCCTGTATTTCATTGAGTAATGTTGACCACGCTTAACCTTACCCTACCTTCATACATATAGCCCTAGCTTGCCCATCCTTACCTTGTACAAGGGTGCGCTAAATAGTTGAGCTCTATCATGTCTTATGAAAGCATATTCTCATATTCTCCCCGAAAGGAGTACTGAATAGCTAATATTAGTGTATATATATATTATAAATGTATTATTGTGGTACTAGTAGATTTACCTTATTTGTTCCTGTCTTTGCAGGGTTCAGTGTGCCATCCTTACCTGTCTCTGTCTTACTATGATATCCTAGAGGACGTCAATGTGAGGAGTTTTGTCATCGGAGCATCCAATGTATTGTTCAAACAGAAGAGACATAACATCGATGTCTTAGTGGAGGTGAGAATTTACAGAATGGGTAAATGAAAAGGTGTGCTGTCTGCTGGGGAAGGGAGTTGCATAGCTTGAGTACCTCAGCTGTTTTTAATAGAGGGGGCGGTAGCTGTTGATAGTGGAACCTGCTACTGCCCAAATAAAATAATTTAGGCTAGTTTTGTAATGGCGGATACTTTGTGAGAACTGTCCCATCAGCATTCAATAACAGCAAGAATTTTGGTTATTACAGTGACAATGTAGTTTTCAACCAAAAAGTTCTTTTTCCTTGAAATTTCCCGGCAATATAATGTCCAATATATCCATTTCGAAATGAAAATCACTACGAGACTAAAAGTAAAAAATACATAAAATACTAAACTCCATACTCTTAGATTGTTGCAATCTTTCTGTATTTTAGCGAAGCTCAACAGTTAAAATCATTATTTTTTGTTGTCTATCTTAGAAATGGATCAAGATTAAATTGACATCAACTTCCCTCAATCAGGTCTTAATCTGCTCGTATCTTGTCATGATTTATCATCTGTGAAATTTTATTGCCATTCTTACTACAAAAATTTGGCTGAATCTAGTAGATACGATAAATGTCTCGTTAGCGCCATGCAAGGTGGTCCATTAAGGTACTAATTACGCTGAATTACCACAAAAACAAGTAGCAGACTGGCGTCGTGGTAGTGTAGTTGTAACAGAAAATACAGGCTAATAATGATTACTGTCGTTATAACACATTTGTTTGTATGGTTGATCAAACCACCGACCACCGAACTGTTATCTTTTTTGGCATCTAAAGGTATTAAAATATCAAAAAAGAAGAAATCTGTCCAAAATAAGTTCTGTAAGAAAAGCTATAAATCACATGTTGTTTTGGATGGCTACCAGTTTTGATAGACGGCACAAGACGACCGTGCTATTTCTTTGATATTTTTGGGAGTTGTTGCATTCCATCTTTGGCTAAGGAATCCTGCGGCTTGTGTAAAGGAAGACATCGATGTTGTTTCAGGATTATTACAAGAAAACACCCCATTTCTTCCCATTTGTGACTTGGCTTACGTTAACATCACTCCTTTGTGCCTACATAGTCAGAGACAATCATAATTTCAAACATGTTTTGGAAGCATTTTTTGACAGCACCAAATAATAGTTGCACTACAGATTGCAAGAATTCCAAAACATAACATTCGATTGTTATCTGTTTGCAACGCCATGAAATGAGGGTGCAGGGGTAATTGCAAGCTCAAGGTGGGTTGACTAAACAGGTAATAAGAAAATTGTCAGTTACAGGGTGGTAATTGCGTTGTTTTTACAGAGAGCGACCACGTCCTCGGTAGGTGGATAACCATTAGCACCCGGCTTGTTATGATTCCTGAAATACTATTACATAACAATTACCACCAGTCCCCACTCCCAACCCACTGATTTCCACCTAATCTTTGCTCTTTTGGACCTTTCATATGCTGTTTTAAGTCGATAGACATGGAAAAAGGCTTCCATCCCTGTTAATTACTCTGTGATTGCTCAATATGCACATGCGATTTATCAGCTATCACAACGCTTTTGTGGGACGTGCAAATATTCTTGTAACAGTGTTGCAAAATTTCCACTGAGACATGTTGAAGATAATTTTATCAGAAAAATGGGTAGAAACCAGTCTTTTCTACCTACTGTGACTGACATATCTCACAGGACGTACAAGATTGTCAAGACGTGCCATTGGGATCAATAGTGCAAAAAGCAGTCCCGTGTCATTATCATTTTTAATAACTTACACGTGTTTCTTTCGCAATATATCTAATATCTCCGATTAAAGCGACGAGAAACTGCTGCCTTATCCGGCTACCATACCTGGCATACCAAGTTCTCTCTTAGGAATTGTATAATTGCCAATAAAAGTTATCAACCACAGTAGAATTCATTCTAGCAAGCAATGAACCCTCCTCACCTCTCCCCCTACCACCCACGATGAGCTGAACCACTAAGACAGGATACAGTAGCTCCTGAGCAATAATTTTCAATCCTATAACTTTCTGCAGCCGTTACCCTGATGTGCGCTGATTTCTTTATCTTTAGTTCTCACTTAGATTAATTTGGCTCTCCAGTTAAAATGTTTGCTTTCTTTCTGTCTGTCCGTCTGTCCCACTGACCTCTCGGTGTCCAGGATCAGTCTCCGTCCGTCCGGAGTGGGAAGTGACCTTAAATTTTAAGGACTTTACCTTCAAACATGAATATCAATCCATCAAAATTGATCACAAACATGTCATGAGTGCGGGTTTGAGCTCCGGTGAACGGGTTTACTGGTTTTACTGGCGGTAGGAAAAATAAGTAGTAAAGTTCATTCATAACCATCGATGCGGCAGGAGATGGAGTAGCACCTGGACTCTTCGTAATAAGCGCCACTAAATACTACAGGAGTCCTGGTCACCGTAATTCTCACGGGTGGTTACTTGGCTTTCCCAAATGCATGTTCCGGGTAGATTTAGATTAGATGGTTTGTAAAATCCTCAAATGTGACAGAAGTAATTAATAGGCATAATTTCCTTATTTGGCGGCTTTGGCAAGAATTGAAGAGGGTGTAATCATTTTCTGCATGATGTCAAATGGTCCCCTTGCCATAGCCTTTGAAAAAGAAATCATTTTCCTAACATCATTCATATCCTGACCCATGACTAAGTACATTTTTGAGTTGAACTTATCGTTCAAGAAGTTTAAGACCACCCAAAGACCTTCCCTTAGAGGGGGCACTCTTTCCACCATCAATTATTCATACCAAGTGGAGCATGGAGATTTTTTACCATGCTAATCTGACATAACCTTATCATAAGTTACATGCATTGGTCTTTGGGTTTTCATTCATCTGTAAATATTAGATGATTCTGGAATCATAACATCACAGGGGAATTCATAGCATAAAGGCCCCCCCCCCCCCCCGAGGATTTAGGAAAATAGATGATATTAACCAGATGTAAGCTTTGATTTAGCTTCCTATTCTCTTCTGCTAATTTATCCAGCAGTATGACTTATAATGGTATATTCCCTCTAACCCTGAACCTTCTTTCAACAATATCGCTCTTTCAATCTATAGATGTCTGGTATTATGTAGATGAGATTGAATTCTGCTATGATACCGGTATCTAAGATTTGTCTTGTGTCTTCAGTTTCCTAACCAATTGTTTTTAATTTCAGAAAAACTCGACCAAAAAGGTATCAGTATACGATTCACCTTGCTGGTTTTTTGCATGAATATTGCATTGAATAACAATTAACTCCCCCAGCCCAATGTTCATAATCATAGGGCCAACTCACCATCCCAGACATTTCTGATGTCAGCGTGATTCCGTTGAATTTCCCTAAGCCTCAGGCTCTTAACAGAGTTCTACCTTGTGCACCCCCCTCCCCCTTCTTCTCATGCTATGTTTGGCGAGAACCTGTTTCTAAACGCTTATCTTTCTAAGATTGCTTATTAAAATTTCTTCACGCTCAATTACTAATCTATGATAGTTTTATGAGTTTACAACGATGTTTGTCACTTTCTTTTTATTCACATTCTCCGATGATAATAAAAATGAAACGGCTTGACCGCCAAAAGCGTGCTGTCTTATCTAAATAATCTAAATGACTAATTAATCTTTATCGCTCTTAACGCTTTAGCAACAATTTAAATTTTATAACAACCTCATGAATGCGCCCAAATATAATATCAGATGTTATTGGCACCAATTTTGCAGTTGCAGAGTTATTTCTTTTAATTTTTTACTCATAAATTCATGAATGTGGTTTTATTCTCCTATTATTATGTATTATAGCGATCATCAAAACACTTCTTATTAGCTACAGCTTTCACATCTACGTACCAGGTTGTACATGTACAATATTCGCTCACATGTACACTTCTTGTTTTATTCGAAGAATTGAGATTTTGAAGTTTAAAGTTTTTCAAACTTCAAAGTCTCAATTCTTCGAAAAGAACGAGTATAGTTCGTATATCGTAGAAACAATAACAAAGGTGAAAAACCTCAAAATGAGGAGAGTGCTTTTTGTTAATTTAATCGTTGCTTATTAACCTTTAACAGGATGATCCAGGAGGTATTGTAATCCTAGATAAGGAGCTGCAGAAACAGTTACAGCTGAGTACTGAAGACCTGAGATTCGCTGATAATATCAGTAAGCGGGTAGACGATACTGCAGCTGAGGGGGCTTTCCTAGAGGGTACAGGTATGTGTATGTATTAAGTGTGTGACGGATTGCATTTTTGCCTCATCGTTTTATGCTCAGCATAAACATAACTGAATGGTTCTTATTAAATTGATTTTTAGCTTTGTTGTTTGGAGTTACTCCCCCTTGTAGCACTGGTGCAATAATAATGATGACTAATTGTTATGCTGAAACTGAAAGTAGCTAATAACTAATATAACTTCCCTCTTGAATCCCTTCCTTTTTCCACGCGGATTAGGCATAATTAATAATAATTTATTATAATTTGTGGTCATAACATTGTTAAATTATGATTTCCGTGCTACCGGTCTATTCTGGTCTAGTGGTGTGTGCTGGGTAACCGATTGAATCATGAATGGTCAGGATGAATGGTACGAGGCCTGGAAAATTGACGTGGTCTGATTTCTACATGCTAGCAATCGTTTCAACACCCATATTTGCAAGTCATAATGTATAGCATTTTTGCAAAATTATATCATAGCTGTGTCAAGATTGATTCAAACAAACGTTGTGTTGAAAAATCGTCTGTCATTGAGCGGTACTCGAGAAATTTCAATTTTGTCTCAGTAGCTAGACTGTTTTGACTTCTATTTTCTTGTGTTTTGGTAATTAAATTAATTAAATCTACTAAACAGCAACTTTTTTCTCGAAAGTGTGAATGGTTTACTTAAAAGTTGATCATTAAAAAGCCATAAATCTGTCCGCATCACTTGAGAGGGTGGTCATCAGTTACTATAATTAGCCTGCAGCTTTAAAAATAGAACGAGCTTGTTCCGAACAATCACTAAACATGGGAGATACAGCTAATTTACCTAATTATTTACTTGTATAAATATTGTATCTTTTACAGTGAAGTAATGCAATGAATCATTGAGCAAATGTTTCGGCTTCATAATTTTTTTAACTTTGCTTCATAAAACGAGGAATTCATCACCTTTGGGCTGAATTATGCTCCGTTTATTGGTTGCATAATAGATCATCTCTTGCCTGCCTGTGTTTACTCAAATTTTATACAACAATGAAACAGCTGTTTTTTTAATTGACTTAATTTAATTGAGCCTGTACCTTTTTTCAACGAGCATAAAAAGTTGCAGCGTTTCAATTTGCAATGACCAAATGCTTCCGGCAAAATTAACCTAATCAGATCATGGGAGTGAGTTGGCGTTTTGATACTAATCCTGGTAAAGCATTATGTTAATCTTGTCATTACAATTTAATTCTCTTCCTTATGTAACTGTGCCAACTCCGCTACTTTGGTAGGAGTTGAGAGCGCTTTGGTAGCAATGCCAGCTTCATTTTCCATTTTTAGCTTCATCACTGACATTTTCTAAATGCTTAAATGATTATAAATCATGATAATTGCTTGCTGATATCATGTCACTGACAAGATTTAATAATTGTGAATTGCTTCACGGACCCATCAGGTGTTTTGTATTATCGGATTTGTGAAAATTAAAATCCACCACTAATGCCTTAAAACCATAGCACAAGATGGAGTGGAGAAAGAGTGTGGTTACCGTAATATAAAAAACTTCAGCGAACAATGTAACATTGCAGCTGTTAAGCCTTACACATAAATTACTTATAGTATAATTCAGTTAAATAGAATGGTCAATGGTATAGTTCTGCTATTCTTTTGTTGACCTTGGTCAATTGAAGACATGCTTGGTATACAAAAATTATTCACTTCCCCTAAACAGTGAGTCAGAAATAAGGATGATGAAGCTTGAATTCCTTCCTCATGCAGTTGCATTTCCTGGGGGCAAACATTCATGCAATCTAAATGAAAGCGAAGTCATTATCTCATATGAGTTGCGTTTAGGGAATACTAATGAATTTTAGTCTGAGAAGTTTCATAATGATATTCAAGGCAATTTGACCTATGATCAGCCGTAACATCACATGCTGCAGATAGATTTGAATCATCATCGTTTTGGCCAGCAGATTGTATGGCAACCTACCTGTCGGGACACATTAATATTCTAATCTGTATCGGATTTGAAAAGCGACATTTCCGTGTTCCTGTTCAATTTCCCTACGAAGCGTAAAAACATCTGCGACGTTAGAATCGCTCTCATATCGATATTCGTTTTTTGTAGAATCATAGTTTTTTTTTAGTATCAGTCACGGCAATTCACCGAGATGGTCATATTTCAATAATTATTAATAATTTAGGACTTTGGTCATCTTCTGAATTTTGATGAATTTCAACTAGAAATAAAATGTACCGAAATGTACCAAAGGAATGACTTGGCATCCCATCTCCTAATCCTTTTGTCCAACGACTGGAAGGATCTCACCAGCAGATTTAGGCTTGACGAGAAGATATACTGGGCATTTTAGCTCTGGTACTTACTCCATTGGCCTGAGATCAGAGCGCAACTTCAATTTATTTGTTATCAATTATTTAATTTATTTTATTTTAGAATGGGAAGGCGGTGATGAATGGATCAGAGCACAGTTTAAAGATTACCTGATGTCACTGATGGCCACAGTCCTAGCTGAAGGTCTGTATATCTATCCACACCTGTCACAAAGTGCACGAAAAACGTGATAGTAATAGTGTACTCAGTAAGGCCAACCATCGGTCCTGTTAATTCGGTTCTCTATTAATTCATTAATTGATAAAAAACATTTGCATATTACCCGAAATTTTGGTTAATTATTATTGTTGACAAAGGCTGAGGCGACTTCAAACAAAATATATGTCTGCAATATACCCAATGACCAGAAGGACCCACTTTTGGGTCAAACTTGTGAATATGCAATCAGTGAACTGGTTCATTGATGCAATTTCATCAGCTGGTAATCTAAATGAACTGCTTGAGCCCAAAAAATATGAACTCTAATAACCCTAATGGTTAAGAAACCATTTTTGACAGGCTTATCCTTAGAAGAAGGAAAGTTACACCCATAAACATTTATATTAAACATTAATATAATAATAATATTTTTATGGTGACACCAGCTTGGCCATTTTACTTGATAGCATTGATTTAATTAATTTCCTGCGGTCATGATAACAGCTCTAAATACTAAACATACGTCTTCATGTCAAAATTGGAAGAGCATAATATCAAATTCGCAGCTGATGCTTTGCATAATATAGTTTTTAATATATGCAAATCCATTTGAATTGTTTTGCCTCTTAATCTTAGTTTAATGACATTCCCCAGCAGTTGAATACAGAGCGGTGCTCTTTTGCTTTGCGGAAGCCTTATGATATTAGATAAGCTAAATTTTATAAATCATTCATCCTGGGGATTCAATCTCAAAACTGCTCAGCAGCTAATTGACCCTATGCTGGTGCTAAACCCTTAGAATCATTTCCCTTTTTCTTATTAATTTCACCTGTTAATCTTTTTTAGACGACCACTTGTTGGAGGCGTTTAACCCGGCTTTTGTACGAGCCTGGAAAACCACTCACAACTACAGAGTGTGGAGAAACACAGTCCAACAACTGGAAGATGTTATACCTGGGTAATTGATTTCACGGAAAGCTTATCCGTTTTTTAGCACTTCTTAAAGGGTTTAGTATCATAAACGAAATTCTTTTTGCTATTTGTTCTACCATGTTATGCAAAATCTCCCGTGTGAAAGTCGCCAAACCCTACTTGTTTTCCGTTCAATCAATCACCTCGTTGGTCTTGCTAGAATACAGCAGGGCGTCGGACAAAAATTCGAATCAACGTGTCACTAAAATTCATTACGATTAGTTTAGTTAAGTCACGAGGCTTAGGATATTTACATTTTGCGATGTTTATATTTTAGGCATCCTTGCCAAGGCGGAGTTACTTTGAATGATGTCAAATTACAGCTTGCGAGGTGAGATAAAGATTTTACATTGCATACTTTCCTCATGGTTCTCATCGATTCGTTTTCCTATATGATATAGCAAAATTTCTCAAAGGTGATCTTTCAAAACCAAGATATCCTCCTCTAAATTTTGCGTTGGCAAGTTGCGTTTCAATTCACTCACCCTAATTAATATTCTTAATATTATAATGAATGTGAAACACAAAAATTTGCCAGCTTTTCCATACAACAGCTGTTTATTATCCACGATTTTGTTTACACTTGCCTTGCAACAAACCCTCACTCATCATGGGAACCAGGCAAGCACAGTGAAGAAGCATTCTGCAATCTTTTTTATAAGGAACTGCTGCAGGGAAATGCAACGCTATTTAGGCCTTATATTCTACATTTGAGATGGCCACTGGTGGTGATCAATACAAATCAAATGAATTTTAAAATTTCTTGAGTATTATACTTTGCTTTGCTTGACGTTAAAGTCAGTACCTGTATTCCTGGAAACTTGTTATCCCTACTGATCTTTGATCTTGAAAGAAGGCCTCAGTTCAATTTGGGTGTCTTTATTTGAACATTTTTATCTCAAGGACAAAATATCAGTGTCGACCAGACCGTCAGTCATTCAGAGACTTGTGGTTTGAAAAAAATATCTCCAGTCTTAATCCGGACGGAATGAGAGATTTTCTATATATTTTGATGTTTTCGATGCTTAAATCCGTCTTAATTATTAATTTCTCTAACCTCATATCTGGTCTGTTCACACCTGTCTGGGCTTAACAAATTCTCAACACCAAATAGAACCATGACACGGTTACAGTGAAAGTATGATTTAATCCGAAAATTAATTTCTCCTTATTTTACCTAAGATGGCGAGGAATGTTGCGTGAATCCGGAATTTCCTTGCCTAAGCCTTGCCATACTGTGTGTTTGTTGCTATCTTGGTTGTTTAATCTTTGTCGGATATCCTTTCTAACTCACGCTAATTGATAACCCACGACTGGGATTAATAATTTGAATCATTGTATAACTTTGTGAGGTTGCCAGCCATGGTGACCGGGTGAAAACTCAAATAAAGAAAAAGGTTGTCACAACCAAAAGAAATTTAATCCTAATCGAAATTATGATTATCTACCAATAATATATAGATTACTGCAACCGGACAAATCTATTTTAGAATTCAGCCTCGGAGTTTTTTTAGCTGTATTTTCTTACATATCATATATAAATATACAAAGGATGTGTTGCTATTTAAACAGGTCAGAAAGAGGACGGAAGATAAACGCTGTAGTAGATCAAGCTGGCAAAGCCATGACAGATACCACTAAAGCTGTTGGTACGTTTCAAGCTTAAAGACTACCCAAAGCATATCCATACAAATCGGACACAACTTTATCAGAAGTAGCTGCCTGACTACAACATGCTTATGTCTTTGGGTAGTCTTTAACTGTACTATCCAGTTATAGTCTCTACTTCATTAGTGAATTGCCAAAACCTCCTCTGATCTGATGATATACATTTGCTAATAGTGATGCACGCTGACCGATGACTAACAACTTCCTGGAATGATATGGGTTTTGTTTTTTCAATGTTTTTTCCTGTATGTGACGTTCAATGGTCGGATGTCAGTCACATGTGGCGCAAATTATGGAAATGTTATTTTTCCGAGGTTACCAAAACCAACAAGGAAGGCCAATCAAAGGCCACAGATTGTCGACACAGAGTGATGATATTATGTGTTTACCTGGCATTGAGAACCACTCATCTCACAACCCAGCAAAATAGTCCAGGATCTTTCCCCAGTCATCACACTTTGAACCAGATTTGCTGCCATAGTTGATTGTAAATATTCCCGCAATGAAGTTGATCGAAAACATGTTTGCTTTTTTATCAGGTGGTGCGATACACAATGCCAGGAGTATGGTATCTTCTTGGTGGTCTAATGTTGGCACCGGTTCATCTAATCAATCGGACAACAACGGCTGACTCTCTAGGCTGACTCTAATGTGGGAGGAAAGGAGGATATAGATAAAATACTGTGATACCGAGATCTAGAAATGTAAACATAGTGGTCAAACTATTTATTTTGATTTTTTACCAATATTATGTTAGCGTTTTCAATGATTTTCAGATGAACCAATGGAAATGTTTGTCGGTCTTCATGTTAGTTACAACACTCGCTAAATGATGTTGCTGCCTTTTCTGGCGAGGAAGCTCTCTTCCTTTTTTCTCCAATCCTTCTAGCCATCCTACCAACCTTCCAGGACATGGTTTATTTGTGCTTTGCATAAGTGCGTGGTTGCTTGCCAGATACAATATTATACCATTGATATATCTGAATTCTGATATTAACAATTCCAATATAATTTTATTCAATTTTCGTTGGATTCTGTGGAATGTTGCTATGTTAGCATTCCTTTACCAATCTCTTTATGAGATTATTAATGATTCCTTATGATAACATTCCTAATGCAATGATGAGAATCGGGTATTTTAGATAAATTGCTGCTTTTGAGATATTTTATTTACTTTTTTTCACGTGAGCGCGCTGAGATTACATCATGATACATACACCACCAATACAGTTAAGACCTGATTTCCGGATCATTTACTGCAATTTGGCTACTGTGCATAAGTTTTTTTCCACTCTATGATGATATGGCAATAAATGGAGAAAACTGTTAACTTTTCATTCAGCTGCTGTGATCTTGATCTCTTACCGCTCAGTCAATCTCCAATTGTTCATTACTTTACTAATTGTCCATTATCAATCATTTAACACTTCATCACTTCTTTACTATTAGGTGGTTTATCTAACTTAAAAAATCTGCAGATTACGCTAATCTGGTCATTCCTCAAGGATAAATTGTAACAAGGAGTTGCCTGCCCTTTTTTATGTAGCAGAGTGTTGAATTTGCGGCGCCCTCTTATTATGATTTAGGGAAATCATGTTTAAAAACTAATGCAAGCAATTTAGTATTTAATAGCTAGAGGGGGAAATGGTCCATGTTGACAGTAGAACTAGAATTACAAATGGGCTGAAAACTCTCTGGCAAGAAATTGAAGACGGGTCAATAATTACAGTTCACTTGATAAGAGAGCAAAATATCATCTGTGCATCAGACCTTTCATAACCTTGGCTTTTTGCCACTTGTCAAAACTAATAGTGAATCACTATAGTAAGAAAAGCCAAACTTCTTAGGTTTTTTGGCAAGCCTAGGCAAAGAATATCAAACTTGGGTTTGTTGTTTACCAGCAATGATAGTTTGTTATCTGTGGATTAATTAAATAATCATGGTTAAAAAGTGCCTGATATCATGTTAAAAGATGACACCTTATTTTTACTGATAAAGTGTTGTTTATTGTTGCATATTGCCACGGCGCATTTTACATGTTTTAGAATGATGGAGAATAAAACTGATTTTGCTCAGTCTGTTAAATATGTACAATCTGAAAAAACAGGAAACCATTGTAATTGCTGCCGATCGACATCTTCCAAACCTCGTCTAGTCGCTTAGGCATGATGATGGTTACCATACAACCATCTTATCTCAAATGTCGAATCATTCTGACCAGATTTTGAGCACGTGTTGGACATCTTGAAGGAAATCAGTATCAGACAAAAAACAACCAGCTATTGTTCATAAAAGGCAGCCTCATAAAAAAAATTACAACAATCACAATGGTATTGTGGATCAAAGTGAATCTTATTATTGTTACACAAGTTTTGTTTTCCTATTAGCTAATAAAGTCATTCGATGCAGGGCATCAAATGACGTCATTACTACATCCATGTGCTTTTTATATACATCTATGCATTGCGATGACGCATCCATCCATGAATCGGAGGTTTTTAGAAGCGATCCAGACCAAAGAATTTCAGTGATCTATCCATACTGGATGATGCGAGGAATGATGCGTTGCTGCCAAATCCGACTCCGGTGGCCTGAGCTGTGTGGTCGTTCAGTACTGTCAACTCGGTCCACTTTTTACACAGATAAACTCTGCAAAAACAAGGAATGAATAAAAAATTTGAGGGATTACGACAAAACTTCAAAGCAATAACTGGTGCTTAGTAGCCATGCTAGTGGCCAAAAGCCAACAAGCGAGAAACCGCTGTATCATAAAAGCGCTTGTACTAGATCAGACGTCCCTAACATTACACCATGCTACATCAACATCAGGATGTCCTGACCAACTACCAAACATGAGCACAGAGAAAATCATAGCACCTAATCACTGTGATTTGGTCATAGCTACAGACATGTTTGAATGAAACGCTCCACCAGATTTTAATCTTTCTCTGATGAAATTGAAAACAAGGTCGGATGGACTTGACAGTACTTTGAACCAGGTAGTAGATACTAAATCTATATTAGTACACAGACGGGTGACATCCGATTACCTCACACTAGAATGAATTAATCCACTTTTTTCACTCAATTAAAAAACAATTAATGCACTAACTTGTTGACAAACAATTTAGTAGCCAGAGCCAAGTTGAACCTGTTACTGCGCGCTTCCATACTATATTCAACTTTTTGTGAAGGTGAATCCATGTACTAAGAATAGAATTCACACTCACTCACTGTTCATAATCTAACATAATCATTTCGTTCTTGGTTTAATATGACAGGCCTATTAATCAACATGGAGCATCCAGCGTTATCCAGTTTCTCAATGGGTGATAAACTGCTGGACTTCTTAGTGTATGCTTTACTCAGCGATGCACATCGGCTATGTTACAAGTATGACATAGGAGGCTCAGCGGGCAGGGTGACATCTCTCACATCCGTGACAGGCAATGTATTCAAGTAAATAAGAAACATCCTATGTGGTGATTAAAATCATCACCAAAACTTCCAAGAGCTGTTTTCAGGCTCATTATTAAACACACTTGTTTTTTTTAAAGAAATCAGCAATTATTCGATGATTCTACAACTTGCGATTTTTATATGCGTTTAGTACTAATCAATGTGGTCGATCGCTGAGCGATTTGTCAATTTTCGCCACATTTTTCACAGATCTTTCGAAGAGGTCATCATGGTGCATTATGTAACACACCTAGAAATAGCAGCTTAGAATAAATTAAATCAATAATCAGTGATACTAAATGGTCATTGAGGTATTTCTTCTGGTTTGAGAACTCATCAAGGGCACTCTGGAATCACATACCAACATCTGGAGGAATCCCAGAACCCAACGATGGCATGATCCATAAATAACTAAGGACTGTCACAGCCTTACTTAGATTGCAGATTAGGCAGAATTATCAACAGTGGGTGACTAGGTTCATGTGAAATCTTGTGGCCCTGCTCAATTTATGTTAGCCAATAATTCTCATTCTCCAATTCTGGACTAGATTGCCCTGGCTATTTCAGATCTATCGTATCTGACCAGAGGATTTGACACTATAACCACCCAAGCTTCCTTTTTAGGGTTACGTTTGCATACACTTGTAGCTGGCAATGAATCAGCAACGACCAAAAAACTAGGATGCAAATTATTTAGAACAGACCACAGGTATTGTGCCGCAATAAAATAAATTTTTCTCTGTTATTTCCGCAACATTTTAAAAATCATAATGATAATATTGTGGCATGTTTCTTTGGTTTGAGGCAGGAAAAAATAGAGTAAGAGCTCAGCTAGGATCTTATGGTTTTACATGTGGCCAGGTTTACCATGACCCCAGGGTGGGTAGTGTAAATAAGTGGTGAGGTAATTGCTCAGCTAAGCACATGACTAAGTGATTATCAACCATTGCACTTTTTTCCTTCTACAAATTTGACAACTAGACAATAGGTCTGCTCACCTAACATCTGTGCCACCGACAGCGAGATATGTACCGCTGTGGTCGAATCGAAGAGCTTTCACCTCGTAGTTACTGTCTAGCGTGATGGTCTTAAAGTTACTCAGCCTTCTCAAATCCCACAACTTCACCACAGAGTCGTCAGCGGCAGTAGCCAAATAGAAACCTAGAAAGTAAAACCAAAATCCAAGTAGTCATTCGACCATTTAACTGGTTATTCAGATTATCTGCAGGATTATTTGGGTATTATCTTCCCAGAAGCATTTATCACACTTCATCATCATATTGGCATATGTTGAGTAACCAGGAAAAATTACACAGATCATTTTAAGCGAGGGTGGGAACAATTGGAATCGCTGAGTCAAGCCGCTGTAATCAGGATTAAAAGCTTATGATACACATATTAATATTTAATAATAATCCTTTGCTTTTAGTGGAAAGTGTGAAATTTATTCAGTCACCGTCCATTGACACATCCGTATCGCTCAAGAAATGGCAAGAAAGTCGGTCAGGTAATATTTCATACAACCTAGGCACGTCACAAACCAGGTCAAAAGTTGTACTCGGTTTATGTGATAATGGGTAACAAGCAAAAAGTGAATTAAGAGAAAGGAACAAAATGGATAAAGCATAGCGCCTCGGAAATCCTCGCATCAATGTTGTTTTCAGTCATGTCATTGACATGCATACCTAGAATGATTGCAATTGTTATCCTTGCATAAGTTAAAAACTTTGTGGTATAAAACCAGCAACAAAAGAGAGTTGGCAGCACTTTTCCCTTATTTGTTGTTTTGTTTTTTCCTGTTAATGTGTATTATTACCATTTACAGAAAACAATGTTCCTTACTTTTCTAGTAAATGTACAAGGAATTAAGATTACAGATCGCAAGCAACATGCGCTCTTATATTTTTGTATCAACATGCAGTATCGATAGATTGTGGTAGATACTAAGGTTTGCATTTCCTGAAAAACAACAAACTTGGCATACTTATCACACAAAGCGTGCCTACGCAACAATCCTGATACACACCCGAATTTTATTATATTTGGTTAATTCAGCCCGCCTATCCCAAATCGTCTCCGCTTTGCGACCATTCATTGCTTTTTCAGGTGAACGATTTGAATTCATGATGTAATATAAAGCATTTGTCACAAACTATGGGTTCTAAAGTGTGGTGGGGGAATAAAGACTGTGGAAAAAACCACTAGTTTTATGACAACTACATGAGGAAATCTCTTTTTAATCTTCATTCTTTACAAAAGTACACCAAGTAATGTACATGAGTTGGGGAAGATAAGTGCAAAATGTTTTATTAAATCTTAGATAATTTTTCCGCAATTTATTAATAAGCTGGAAGCATGTGCCTAACTGCTTTAGTCTCCAGCCACACCCCGTGCAGACAATTTGTGGTTTGCTCGGTTCGCACATCATAGCTGTGATCCCTTGACAACTTTCGTCCATGATGTACAAAGTCTGCCCATTAAAAACTATAAAGATCATAACCACGATCATAACCATTGGCGCATTATTTGAAACTCATCATTTAATACCTTAGCTAACCAAAGACAATGTAAAACATAATTAAATGTACAAGGACCACAGGTGCTCAGCACAGCAGATGCCAAACCATTAAGCTTCTACCCTCTGCCAGTAAATCAAACCAAATTCCTCTGTAGTTCAAACATAGCCAACATAAAACATTTACATACTGAGAGAAATAAGAGTTTTGCCTCATGATAAACCGTACCATTTTCAGAGAAGGCGATAGTGCTGATCGGTCCAGTGTGTCCAGGGAAGTTAGCCACATTCTGTCTCTCCTTCAGATCCCAAATCTTAATCACAGAGTCAGCAGTACCAGTGCCAAAGATGAGACCATCAGGATGGAATTGAGCGCATGTGGCAGCTAAAAATATTTATTACATATTACATAAAATACGTGTACGTGTAGGAAATTCTTTGATAGAACAATGTGATCATCAGACCTCGTAACTTACTGCGGAATATCAATATCAGATTGATCATCTATCGATTGCTGCCAAGAACAATTCCATGTAAGATCAACAGAAACGTGACGAATCTGATAAAGGGAATCCCATAAAAAAATTACATATGTTATCATGCTTTTCAATGACGGCCAGAAACACCTGTCCAATGTAAAAAGAGTGGTTCAGGTTGTTTTTGATATTATAGCGACCAACAACAACGAAAACAACAGTAGCCAAATATGAGTCATTATTCTATGTAAATCCTTATTGTGAATAAGCAGTATGGTTACTGCTGCCAACACATGATTGGCTTACAGATCGATCAACATTTCATATTGTGAGTTACTGTTTCCCAAAAATTGAGGTAACAGTACTTCCATCCCCCACTGCCAAAATCACGAGCATGGTTTGATCTAGTGTCCTCGGTGAGCTTTATCTGTCATAACTGACTGTCAATGGCCATACTTACTTCTAAGGCCTGGCATCTTGGTTGTAATCATTTTTGAAAGCCAATGGGTAAAATGGCAAATTTTCCTAAATTTTCTATTCTAGTCATTTATATATTATAAACAATTGGACACTAGATAAGACTGGTGTAATCTTGCTGCCATGCCATTCTCACCATTGTTGTTTCCCTCTCCGGCAGCGACTCTCATCAGAACCTTACCAGTCTGTATGTCATTGAATGCCCAAAACTACAATCAAATATTCCAAAGTTATTTATGACTTTCAGACACAATTGAAATAGTTACAACATGTAGGTAGCATAGCTGTAATTTCGCCTATATTATAATATTTCAATCTAATTTAGGACATATCGGTATTTTTTATCACATGCTACCAGAATAGACTGCACCATGTGTTAAGCATTTGCTTCCTATTTCTATGACATAATATCTTAGAAATAAATAAAACTGTGAATTACCTTCGGCTATATTTACCATCATGATTATTGCATATTTTTAATGACACAATAGAGTGACAGCATTTCTTAGCAGTGAATCCCCTTTTACCTGCTGGGAGAATATCTTTATTTATATGTTGGTGTTGGCGCAACCATTTAGCAATATTTGGGTTTTCAGTTTGTTGTCAAATGCTGACAGAATTCAGGCAAAAACCCTAAGGCATTTTTTAGGAAACAAATAAATGTTGGCAAAAGCTACTGCATACGGCGCCCTACAGTGTTGATATTGGAGCATCAATCCCCCATTAAAATAGATAGCAATTTTTCGTGCGTGTAAATCTCTAATGGAAAATTCCGAGACAAGAAGACAAAACATAGACAACCTTAATTTTCAAGCTCTCCAACTTTTATACAAACTGGAAAAATGACAATAATTCAACTGTTAATCTAAGGCGATGACTAGGCATGTTTTACCTATACAGTTTTACTATCACTCACCCCATCAGTAGAAGAACTGAGAAGGTAGTCACCGGTGGCGTGTAGACTCAGGCCCGTAACTGGTCCTTCGTGGGTTCTCACTATCTGCCCGCATTGGGCTTGCTGTACACCCCATACTCTGATACTAGCATCTGGAGATGCGCTGAATACCAAGTCCTGCAAAAATACATTTTTATGGCTAATAAAAATTTATTACGGATTATTAGATGATGGTATACATAAAATTTCTCTGACAAAAATAAACTGGCCATTGTGTGACGATAATTACTCAGACACCTGCAGTTTTTCCTTTTAAATAAATCTGCAATATTGTAGCCAGGGAATCCCAATTGCTGATGCATAAGGTCACACACAGGGTTCCATTGTCCCCCATACGTTTTTTAAATATAAATTCGGGATATATTTTATCAGTGAAATATTTCAAACAGCGTTATTCCGTCAGGTTAAATCATTAAAACAAGGAAATCCTCAGTATTACAAATCATTTCGTGATTCTTATCAGCAGATTTGTCACCAAACAATGTAATGTGACCATCACGAGCTACAAAAATGACAATATAAGCTGGAAATAACTTATGACCCAACTGTGTGTATGTGGATGGGAATTTCTAGATTTGTTAGTATGAGGATATTCCTAATCACAGGACATGTGTGGGCTCATTAATAACACAACCATGAACATTTTTTACATGTCGGTGCAGTTGTACCAAGTATACAAAAAAAACTGAATACAGGGATTTTGTATGTCAAAGCTGTTCTCTGCTGCTGAATAGCCTTTCATACTCTCACCTCAGTTGGATGGTATATAACGCTGGTGACCTTTTTAGTGTGGCCTTTAAGCACAGCAATGACTTGTTCAGTATCCTTGTTGAAGACGACAGCATTCTTGTCGTTTCCACCTAGAAAAAAAGCGGAGTTATCATGAACACGATGCATGTGCAGCTAAATGGAGGATAATTTTTTTACAATTGCAGCAACAATTATTACAATTATTACTTTTATACAACTGTAGCAGAAGTTAAAAGAGTGTGTGCGTGCTTCCAATTTACACACGAGTTAGCTTAGAATGCTGGCATATGTTGCAGACACATCAGTGGCGCATGTGCTGCTTATCAAAAAATTCATGTGCTGACATAAAACATGTTAGCAACTTTCCTTTTTGTAAAAAAGGCATAACCATTTAATTTGTCTTGGCCAAAACCACTTTTATGTTTAATAATTATAGCGATTATTTCGATTATTACGTAGATCTGTAATAAAGTGTATGACTAATGGGACTGGTATGGTGTCAAAGGGTAGACAGAGCATTTGGTACAGGCGGCCACAAAGTACAGCAGCTAAAATGGAGGGTAACCACTGAAAGCTAGAAAATTGCTGCAGGCCCTAGACAGGAAACTATGAGGCAGTTTATGTAGCAGTAACATTAACGATTATGAATGGTTATGGTAATGATGACCAGGCAATTTGTGGGAATGGTCAGACAGCGCTGTGTGTGGGAACCCAACCAAGGTGAGAGAAAGTTTCTCTACAGCGGCTATAACTCTGTGGTTATAACCAGACTTTGGGTCTTCACCACCAGGCTTTCCCAAGCAATCAAGATCATATTCATTCTGTGGTTGGAATTACACCAAAATTATAGGGATCATTTTGATAAATCAAATGTTGATTGCCTGCATTATTAGTCTAGTTGATCATAATTGTTACATCAAACCATATGACAACAAAAGGTCCTGATGCAAGTATAGGCATAAATTTAAAAATGCTAATTGAATTTGTTTTAAAGAAAATATTCTAAGCTTGACAAATGACCATCTGTGGCGCTTTCTACCAGCTGGGGGGGGGAGAAAATTATGTGAATCGCCATTTTTTAACCATTCATCATCGCTAATTGGGAGGGAACTGCAAAATTTATGAGCCATTAATAACTTTTTTTCTCAACCTGGTACAAATGCTAGCTAGATTTTCTCACTCTGGAGCTCTTATAATCTGTTAAATCATTATTAAATCACGACAAACCAACCGCCTTCATTCAGCGAAATCCCAGCTTTTCAGCTATTTAAGCCCACTCATAACTCAAGAATTATGACACAGTCGCCCATTTGACCACTTGGGTTCGCTGAGAGGTTGTGAGCCAGGACCGGGCATTATATTCATATTGTCTCAGTACGTTTTAAAAGTTGCAGGTTTTATAGCATTAGTTACATAATAATGTGATTTGCTGTTAATTAACAGAGCCAATAACTTATTAATTAATCTGTGCCTAAGCTGGCTTAAGTTACGCATGTACCTGTAACCACTTTCGAGGTGTCGGAGAGTTGAATATCCAATGAAAGAATTCCAGGTATTCCAGCACTGTGCAGACCCTGTAAATAAAAGAAATAGAAAATACATTGTCAATTTGTCAGACAGTGAAGTGGCTACGAATCACGGAGCAGCCAGTGCATACAACTCTGACTGTGCAACATAACAGGATCCAGGCTTCCGATTGTGTGTCAAAAATGTTTTTCTGCGGTTAGACGAAGGAATTGTCACCTTGCCGATTAAAATGACGTGGGTGTCTATAAAATTATTTTTCAAAAGTGAGTGGTGTTGAACACTCATAAGCTCTGCAGATATGCTTTATGCTTCCTTGTTTTGGGGAACACGGTGACTGCACTAAGTACCTAGGTCATCCTGCCCTGTGAACGACGATGTCGCAATGAATTAATAACATATTATATCAATTCATCGCTTGCAAAAAAACATTCACAAAATTCAACCTGCTTTGTAGACGAAAACAAAAATGGTTAGATAAGACAATTATTTTTATCCCCAATCTTTACTCAGTAAGTTTATTTGGAGTGTTTACATCTCAGGCGAATATGACAGAAAGCCGTGTCCCGCCTTTTCAAAATATGCAGTGACACATCAATCAATAGAAAATTAAACTTTTTCAAGAAAGTTTTGCAGAATCACATCACAGATTGTGCAAGAAGGATAAAAGGTTAATGCGCTGTATAGGGGACTCCATATCTAGGCATAACAAAACATGTAAGCATGCATGCCAAATTTTCAGCCGGTTTCATCCTTTATTTGTAGGCAACCTATTTCATCATTTGGCTGATAGGTCAAATTATTCAACCCATTCCGATTTCAGCACAGAAAATAAAATCCAAATTGTGACCTCCTGACTTACAGTATGTGAGGCCAACTGTCGATAGTTTGAGATGTCTTCAGATGTGGCCAGACCTTCAGGCACGGTCTTTCCACGTCTCTTTCTCTCGTTGGTGAGGATGTCGGCTCTTCCCTGGATCTTGTTTGTGATGTCCTCAGACATACCAACCTCCTGCAACACCAGACCTTCATCTCCAGCGGCTGATGGGGGCTGCTCATATCCCTACATAGACAAACAATACAGGTTAATCATAAAAAAACTGTGATTAATATGTAGGGTATTTCAGCTGGAGCATTTTCTAGGAAGAAAAGCACCGCTGTGACACTAATGACCGTCATAACAAAATTTGGTTGGAGTGAAATATTTTTCAACATTTTTGACAACCGGATTTGTACGCAGGTAGTGCAAAAATAATAAAATCATAATTGATCAAAATTATCGATTATTAACAGGAGGTAAAACCAATCATGTCTAGCAATTCCTCGCAATCTGCAAGTTTGCACCTGCGTTATATATTATGCATATTCACACACAAATTCATGTATGAATTTCAATATTCTTGAAAAAAACAGGGACAAGACATGACTGTTCAATATAAAATATAAATTATCAGAGGTGATAAAACATCAATTGGAATTTTCAGCATGCTGGTAATAAATCATTTTTTATGGCTATCATGAGATGAGGTTACATAATGTCTGCAAATACTTCTGTCATTTCAGGAAATGATAGCGTACAAATTTCAAGTGGCATGGCCATTATAATTTTTCCAATGATACAACTGTTCTTTGTCAGCTCTGTTAAATTTGAAAGAAACACAGATACTGTATATTTGATTTGACAGAATATTTGAACCTGTAGAAGAACAGTAGCAGTTTGGCATCCTGAACAAGAGTGCATCAAGGACATTCACAAGTGGAGCATTAGAATTTTTTGCCCACAGTCTCAGCCAGTGATAAAAAGACCACAGAACTAATTGACCGTCATGTATTACAGCACAAGTCTCCAAAATCTTAGTAATGAGAGATGCCAGCCTGATTACATTTCAATGAATGTATAACACTATTAATTACGTAGAGTTTTAGTAGGTGGTTTAGATCGGAGACTAATTGAGACAGGTTGCAGCTGTGTTAAGAATGCACCTAGGAACCAAAAAGTATATTATTTGTATAATGAGTGTATCATTTTTGATTGCTCTGGTTATCCAGTCAAATTAAAATTAATTAGGGCAAAAATCTACACCCTTGTATAATTCTTGAGATGGAACTGATTTAGATATTGGTCAGATTTGTGGGAAGGTAGGTAGGTACATTGGAGTTGAACCCAAATTGAGTGACATCTGAGCGCATGTACTGGTATGCCAATTATCTGCACTAGAATAAAGGTTTAGTTCATCACAAGCACCAAGTGCATTAGGCCTACCAAATGGATTATATCATTTTTCTAAAAATTATTATGAAATTAAAATGGCAGCGTTTTGATCCAGCAAATAATGGTAAAAAATGGCAGCCTACCAAATGGATTATATCATTTTTCTAAAAATTATTATGAAATTAAAATGGCAGCGTTTTGATCCAGCAAATAATGGTAAAAAATGGCAGCGGCCTAACTGGGAGCTGATGGTATTTATTCACAGACAAACATTCCATTTTAACATTGGGTACCATTGTAAACGGATAACCAAATGAAGTATTTATGATTATGGGCCCACCAAGGGTTCTATACTGCATACTCCATTTAAAAGTGAGACCTTCTCTACATGATGTGATCACCATATCAGAATATGGCATAATCAGATTGAAATTAACTGCTCCATTTTTTAATGAACACCATCAGCCCCGGAACAACCCCATTGAAGAGACTGACATATTCTAATACATTGTAAAAATGTGCTGCATCAAAGACTTTTTGGTCTGGCTATCATCACACACTCAGTGTTACCATTTAACCTCCCATAATTACCCCTGTCATTGCAATCTCCTGCTGTGAGACCCTCTACGCAAACTATTATTTATTAAACAATAAAAAAATAATATGTTTGTTACCTGCTGGGCGTATGCTGTAGCGGTAACTGCCATACCAGCCTGGGGTTTGAGTGTGGCCAGGGCCTCTCTGGCAGCTGTCACCTCCTTGGTCAATCTTGCTATCACACGACAAGCAGCATCATGCTGATACAGGGCGTGAGATAATTCTAAAGTAGAAAGTGAGATAAAAATACCCATGCTGTGTGATGGATGCCTCAATAAAACAAAAGCTGAGATCACTGACATCAGCATGATTACATTTTCGAATTTTTTGATAGGTTAAACATATACAGTTTAGTCTCAGCTAAAACAAGAGGCCATCAACACTGCTTTCGCTGTTTGATATTAGCTCATTGAATACAGCGTCATAAGCATATCTAATCAAGTTATCTCATTCTTAATCTCAATCGTAAAATATAAAAGCCAACATTTCACCAACATTCTACTGAGCACCAACATCTTCATTTAAAAGTATTTTTTGTGTTGTGACCTCATCAACCAAAGACCACAACACAAAGGATGAATGGAGAAATGAGAAGACATTTTTTCTAAGGCTGGTGCAACAATCACAAATGCCTATTATTGTCATCAAAGGGATGATATGTGGCTGTGCAGCACAGAATTGAGACTGTCTGAGAATATGAACCTTGTCTCGCTGTCTGTAGCTGCTGTCTAAGAGTGAAACTGTGCAACATAACAGCATCCCACTCATCTTGTAAGGATTTCAGGATAGCAGGTATACTTGTTGCTGTGGGCGGCCTCGGTTTGGCTAGATTGGTTGCTATAATATACAGATGAAAACATTATTACGTTTCGAATATATGATATGTGTAAAGAAATCACACAAGCTTCTCCAAAATACCATCGCTGCATCATTTAGGCCCTTGGTGAAGAAAGCTCCAAAAGTAGATGTGGATTAACCTAAGAAAATATTTCAAAAATGAAATGAATTGAAACTATGGATCTCACCTTTGATTTCAATGAGCTGTGATATGTCTAGTGACTCGTTGTTTATGGGATCACACCCATTCTCATTAATATACTTCTCTATCAACCTTTTCTCAAATATTGCACCTGACACAGGGGAGACAACTGGCTGCTCTGGAATTTCATTGCTTACTACAAAAAAATCAACAACGGTTATATTTAAGGTTAAACATTTATACATAATCGACTAACTGGACTAACTATTTTGACAGAATCATGTAGGATATAAAGCCCTCTTGAACAGAACTGTAACACTGTTGATATACTTGCAGTTTATCCTCACACTAAAGGGTTAAGTGAAATTGACGTTACAGCAAAACGAATATTTTTGTGTCATAGTCGTGGATCACATTACATGCGTCGTAGAGCAAGTAGACCTGTTTCTAATTTAACGGGCAGGGGAAATTATGACTACATTTAACTCTAGTATTTTTCTATTACATTGGCCTATGCAAAGCTTGAGAATCAATAGAGACATTTACTCATATGACTCAAGGGCTATTCTCACATCCTGAAATCTGGAATACATCTCGCAAAGTTAGGTGTATATTTATCTATGTTGTACAATGTACATACCCTTATCTTTATTGAAGAGTTTGTGTTGTAAGTTAAGTTCACTCACACAGCTAGGAACCCAAGAACTAACTAACTAACAAGGAATCAGCAACAGTGAATGTGGATTCCAACTCTGGTTTACACTAGATTAGTACTTAAATGAATGCTACAACTCTGCTTTACAATTCCCTCAAATAGGTGACATAAACATTCTGACAAGCTGTCATAGCATTTGGGGAACTTTTACTAGCAAAATGCCATGGAGAACTACTACTTACTAAACTTCTACTAGCAATCAACTAGAACTACATTCAGTTCAACACTACTAGCTAGTAGGTAGTAGTTTTACACATCAGATCACTGTTCATATTCCACCCGTAAGACTAGCAAGATTTTCACAGAAAGAAGAAAGTGATTGGAAACTATATTTCAGTGATTGTCAATTGAACACAGAGAGAAGGAAGAATGATAACTGAAACAATGAATCGATGAGTTGGTTTTTATTGTGACTATAACTTTAAGCAGATATTTTGGGCCATAATTCCTACATAATCATCAGAATTTCCATCAATTAAGACCCTCTATATGGTGCAGAACTAGTTAAAGCAATTCATGTTAGCTGTCAGGGCATGTAGTAAGCACGGTGTCATAAAAAATAATCCTAAATACATTCATTGATTGAAAAACTTACTCGCACAGGAGAGCGCCATGTTTGCGATTTCTCGCGATACACAAATAGTCCTAATAGTCTAGAAATATAAATCTAATGTTAGATGTTAAATTTCCGATAGTTTAAGCTTTATGGACCGGTCTATAAAATGCAGACCAGTATTAGATGAAAAATGCATTGTGAAAACACTATTTTGAAATCCTTGTTGTACCACCAATAGGGAACACCAAGGGTGATCACTCTGTCTTCCTGGTAGGAAGGGCTTTTTTTGATCATAAACCAAAGTGTAAATCTATGTGATTATAGGTACCCATAGGAAAGAGACAGCTAAAATATCATCATCTCATCACCTGAAAACCTTCCTTTTTTGGTATTGATTGAAATGAATTGATCCAGATTAATATATTTCATGATGAGACTGTCTGTATTTAATTAACCTTGTCTCCATAGCACAACAAGCAGTGCCTTTCTTGTCTCAGTCAATATGTTAGGCCAAGCGCTGGCTACTCTAGTTCTACTGATTCTGATCTCAGGATAAGATTAAGTTAGTTGCGTTTTATGTGGCGGGGTGATAGATCATAATATTGCAATAGTAGTCACGTCACTGTCAGGTATGGAGGCGGCTTGGTAGACAGTGTTTACTTATTCCTCCGCATTCACAGACGGAAAAAATCTTTTCAGCGTAGCCTGAGGCACAGGCCTCCTGTAGTTCTTGCAATTCTAGTTTTGTGGCCTTTAGTCTTTACCACTGGGGCAATCGACCACTGCGCTGGACTGGGCTTACACAAACTACAGAAAGCATGTGGACTGGGGATTTACATTACAATCAACTAACTAAACTATCAGCTGTCTACTATAAAGTGACTAGTACTAGTTAGTAGGCCTAGTATTGGGCATGAATCAAAATACTAGAGAAAAGGGACTGACTTTGCAGCTCACTGCTAACATAATATTGTTTATGAAGGACTGCCGGGTTGGTACTAACGATTGCAATACTTCTAGCATCAAACAACAGTATGTTTCATAACTTTTGGCTTCGGTTTGGAGCAAATGGGGCGCAATCGATGGAAACATTAAACAAGTTTCAACTGAGATAAACTAGATAAATTTATATATACAATACTTGGATTGGACTGTTTTCAGCTCAATTAAAATTATTTAATCGTGAGTTTCAAGTTAAAAAACAACCCAAATTTAATCCTCATATATTATATTATGTTATACATTGTATTATAATCCCCAATATTAACTTGATTAGGGAACATAAATATTACCAACCACAATCAATTCCTGTGACCCAGGCAACGTTGAAGAGCTGGATCTTTGTAGGCTGCATGATGATGTATTTTGAATAGGGCTGGGAAATAATCACGATATTTAGAAGATTAGCGCGATTACTCCATATAAAGATTAATCTGATTAACTCAAAGATTAATTTTAATCTTTAAATTTTCTTCTTTTTTTTCAATTTTTTTTTCATTTTATTGGCTGTTCAGGCCAATGAGAACATGCAATATCGAGATGGAAAGTATAGGACTATGCTGATTGTAAGAAAAAGGCTCAAAAGTCTGGTCAACTTTTCCAAAAACAAAACTAAAGGTGATTACATTTACATGTAGCTATAAAATAATGACTCAACAAAAGTTTCCTATTTGAGAGGTAAGCTCATCATAAGTCCATATCGATAAAACAGATATTGTTATTGCTTGATTTCTTCTTCGGTGAGTGGTCCTGTGAGTGGTCAACCTGATGGGAAGATTAAAAGTAAGAGTAATCGCAGATTAACTGAACATGTCAAGATTAAGATCAATTTTCTTTAATCTTGCACAGCTCTAATTTTGAAACATGCTAACAAAATCCGATGAACTGTGTTCAAGACCAAAATTGAGATTACTCTAAGATTGAATGTACCAGATCATTTTCGATTTCAATTAAAAAAAGGCATTCTGATTTCTGAAGCTCTTGACAAGCTATGTTTGCTTTATTACAAGTTTGGTTTTCTAAGGGATTCCACATTCCCTATTCCCACATTCCCTATTCATGAAAGAACTATTTCATTAAATTCCATGTTGCTAGATTCATGAAGGATTATTGTTTCCTTAATGATGAGGAGAGTAGACACAAACCATAAACCCAAGGAATGTATTCGCCTGTAGGGTAGTTGTATTTTCAATTGAGCTTGTTGCCCACAATATGTTGTGGTGTCTTTAGACACAGCAAAAATAACGCACATTTTTGTGTTACAATGACCTGTTATGTTACGTATCTTAAAAAAAATGTATGAAAGTAACATGAGCCATAAAATCAGATAAGTTTAGGCTTGGCCAGATCACATGAAACGAGACAGATACACACATATGAAATCTCTATGGATAGATATATATTCTCAAAAATAAAAGTCGAAGTATTTTTAGGGCAACTTGCAACCCTTGGGCTACCATAGATGACCAATTTTTAATCCACAATGAATCCTTCCATTACATTATGTTCTTAGCTGTATAATAGCTATGTTTTCAGGCAATTTTTATTAAAAAATTATAATTTGAGAAAAATAATAATTAATGTAACTCTGTACCACCTGAATAAACAAGCGGAAAATCAAGGTACTCAACATCCTGCTGCATTTTTTCAACAAGGAACATGAACAGGAAAGGCTAGCTATTTTCGCAGGCAGCATTAGTTGTATATAGGCCTACATATTTATTGAGGTTTCATAAAATATTGAAACAGTTACTTAAAGGTGTGTATATAATAGACTAGATTAGCTGATGGCTGCATATTGTTATGATACAAGCTTTGAATCTAGAAAACATGTTTGACAATTTGTAGAGCTGCATTTACATGTGAGTCAATGCCACAATCTCAATCTTCCTGATTATAATGAGAACTCAATGTGTCAGCAAAATGCTCAACTTAACTATACAGACTTGACTGAGTACTGATGCACTTTGTCCATACTGACAGGAAATGAAATGTGATCTGTTATAATTTGTGAGAGCGGGAGCAATTCATTTTGTTGATGGACAATTGTGCCACAATAATTTGGACATAAGTGGTTCTTTTTGTATGCTGTTTCATAAAGCATTAAATGCGAAAGTTATTACATAACTTGAAAGATCGGTTAGCTGCCTGAAGCAACATGCCATCAAAGGTTTGAAGCTTAAAAGATATTCGGCACTTTGACATTTTCCACAACAATCTTAAAGTTGAAAAACTTATTGAAAATAAAATTGAAAACTTTCCAAAACCTTAATCATGTCTGATTTCTATGTATTGGAGCACAAAGCAGAGTCCGTTGAATTGTCTCAAGATCAGCAGATCAACAAGCTTAGTGGGATAATGGTGGTTGGTCTTGTTTGTGAAATAGAGTTAAGAGGCTTTAGGTCTTGCAACGGGAAAGTGATACAAAGGCATTAAGAGGCTGAGAGCTGTCCATAAGCTTTATTTAGAAGGCCTTATTAATTTATTAGAATGATTATACTGGTAATTTTGTGATTAGGCCTACTTAGATCATTGTCAAATCTAACAATGTACATGGTATGTATGTATACTCTTCTCAGCAAATAGTCAGAGTAGGCCTCTAGGTTGGCTACGATGCTCATGCGCAGATGGATGAGTCACATTGTCAAGAAATGACAGCCATTACAATTTGCTCACATGGGGTGTATGGTTTGTAATTGGCTGGCTATTACAGTTTACAGCATTTTGATTAAAAAAAATTCCTGATCTAGCACAAATTGTTTTTGTGGTGTTTATCTACAGTCGCTATGAATAGATCGCAGCATTTTTCATCATTCATGTTCATAATTATTGAACCAATTTGTGAATCCAGCTGCGTAATTGAAATTGAGATAATTAAAATTTCAATCCTTGCTGAGACAAAAAGATTGGCCAATTACTGGTTAATAGAAACATTGCATACAATAAAACATCTGCAGAATTATAAGCATCGACAAGCTATATTAATCAAATTTGGAATGTTGAATTTCTTCGTTTTTTATTCAGTTCAACGGTGACTTTGTATTACAATCACAAACCAGCTATAATTGTTTTACTGTGACCAAAATTGAAAGAAAACACAACCAAGTTATGGCAATACAAATCTTGGGAATTCTGGAAAATAAATAACAATATCATACAATTATAAGTAATACTCTGGACGAAATTCTTGGTTTCAAATAATGATAGTGTTGGTGCTACAGCTTGCACCATATTATTGTCATGGAACTACAAATATGTACAAATAGAATAGAAATAACTTAACAGATCCGATAAAAAAATAAATAAGGATGCAATATCAAAAAACCACGTCAAACATAGGACATGACTCGATTCCAGAACAGAGAAATGTGATTTGAGCCAACAAGAATAGTTTTAAATGAATTGCATAACAAGAGATACTAATAATTGGGTCCCGATGAGACAATAAATAAGAGAGATGATTTTTTGCAAATAATTATACAAAATAATAACTTATATTGATACAAAGAGAGTATTATTTGGTACAACACAATTGAGTGAGATAGATTTCCGACTAGCATTCATGCCTGACTCGTAATTCGATTGGAGAGTTCCTTGCTTTGTACCTCATCTGTACATCATTTGTGGCAGGAACGATTTCATGACCTGGATAGCTAGTATCAAAGTCACAGCTTTCACCTTCCAACAACTCAATGTCAAACTTTTGGAGCATAGATACAATGTACCATTTAGTTTGGAGTAGAGCGATTTTCCTTCCAGGGCAGATGGATCCAAATGGAAGTACTGGGTTTTTCAATTTCATGCCGTTTTTGAAGAATGATTTGTTGATGAATCGGTCATATTGGAACTCCTGAAATAAGAGAAGCAACATTATAAACAAATGCATTTAATACGGTAGCAAATCTGCATTCATCATGATTAATTAGATGTCTGGGTCTCTGAAGCTTCTCATAAGGTAAAGCTCAATCAGCTACTGATACTCTTATCCCCCTGTTGCCCAAGGCACTATGATGGTCAAATCTTTAGGAATATTAATACAAGCAATGTTTTCTGAGGCCATCGAACTATTATCTGTCATACTTAATTTATTTAGCTTGCCTAAATTATGTCTAATTTTGCTTACCTCAGGGCTGTCGAAGATCTCTGGGTCTTTATGGACTGCAGGAGGGTACATCATGACTTTGTCACCTGCTCGAATTTTGTAGGTTTTGCCAGAGGCGGCTGCTTTGAATTGGGTGTCTTGTTGATTGTGTCTAATCATAAATACTCCACTAGCCATTCTGAATGTTTCTGTCACTAAACTGTCTGTGAACCAAACATAAAGACATGATATTAGTCCAATGCCAATTGTACTTGGTAAAAATTACTGTAAAGTAAAGCAAAGTTGCACAGTAAATTTATTCATTTTCATATTTGAATGCATTAATGTAACATTAATAATTTTCTCTGCTTACCTAATGATTCAAGCTGTTCAAGGTCTTTAGCTGAGATTGTCACATATGTCTTTTCCTCATTCTCATCCTCGCCTTTGTGAGTTTGGATGAACTCATCAAGCTCCTCTCGTACTGCTGTCATGGCTGCTTTGTGGTTCATCAGTTGGTACAGGCACCAGGTGGCTATCTTGAATGTGTTGATGTTGATATGTAGGAAGACAAGATTGTGGCTTTGGATCTCTTTCTCGCTCATGTTGTAGCTCTGAAGATATTTGATTGCCTCGCGGAGATAATCAGATGTTCCCTCTGAATTGATGAACTCTGATGAGGATGGTTGATCGAACAGCTTGCTAACAGCTTCGGTGGCTTCTGGGAAAAAGCAGTGAGGTAGTCCGAGCCAAAGGTAGCTGAAGTATTTGTGGAATACTCGGATGTTGTCATGGTAAAGTTTGTAGTTGAAATTGGGTGTTTCCTTATCATCGCCAAAGATGCTGCTGAATATGGTTTTGAATAATGTTCGGTTAGCTAGATGGTCAAGGCTCTCTGTGACCCATTCTTCGGATGGTGTCTCATGGTCGAGAGCTGTGTAAGCCTTATCTAAGTATCCAGAGAAATGATGCAAGTCCTTCACAATGGCTGAACCTCTAGTGGTCTTTCCAACAACTTTAATCATCTTCTTCGGCTCTGGCACTTGGAATCCAAATATGTTACCATTCACCTGCTCCTGTATTGGCTCGAAGTCAAAGCTCTTTTCTTTGCTATAAAAAGAAAACAGCCCAATTAGAGGTTTTAATTCCATCGACTGCCACACAGGATTATCATTTACCAAGCAGTCAAATCCATAGCAAACCGGCTTAAAATTCTTTGACCAAACAAACACCAACAGTCAATTAACATGGATAATTGATATTTACTGTATTTACCTAAATGCCTCAAAGCTGTGTGCGTCTGCGATAACAGTCATATAGTAATGTAACATTCTTATTGAGAAAACATCTCCCCATGTTCGCTGGCTATCCAAAATGAATTGTATTGAGTTATCGTTGAATTGTTGACCATTTCCCCATAGAGCATGACCCGGAACGACTGGTGGCTCATCACTTTGTCTGAAAGAAAAGAGAAAATTAAAATAAGCAAGAAATAAAATACTCAGAGTTTTTTTATTGAGTCTTTGTCATTTCAAGTATATGTAAGCAGATATAAATAATTTTTTTTACCATTACAAGTTACAATGAAGAAATAATGAATAAATATTTACCTGTTTCTTCCCCATAGAATTCCTTTGGTCTTGTAAATGCAGAAGCAGACAACTGCTATGAATAAAAGTACTATGGATATCATGATGTAAATCTGTGTGTGTTCTCCCGATAAAGATTAGAATCCCTAGAAAAGAAATCAAAGAATAATAAAATTTCCGACTAGTAGTCACCGGATCAGGAATAAAATAATAATTAACTATTTATCACTGAAAAATATGATGAAAAATCTGGAACAATTATTCATATCATTAGGCAGCAAATTGTAGCCATGTCTGCTATATTCCTATAGAAGGATTACTAATGAAAATCATTATGAAACCTGTTAAGAGCACTTTGAAAACAGATTTAAAGTTAATACTTGTGAAACGATAATATTGTTTTATTAAGATATTGAAGATGATTGTCACCCTCTTACAGATCATCAGCGCCATCACAGAACCTTTAGACGCTTACCTTTATATTACTTTTAAATGGTTAATACAACTTTGTTGCTAATTAAACAATCATGGGTCAATGGCTAATGGAGACTAAAATGTTTTTCTTACACTTTGGTTTTAAATAGGAGGCACCATTGATTCAAAATCTCAAATCATAGGTCAGCAGTTCTTTGTTTTCTCATGCCACCTTCCCAGACGGACAAGTTGAGTGAAAATTATTTTAAGATTAATTCTGAATTTCAAGAGGTTCTCAATTGCAGCGTAAATATTCTACAGCAATAAAAATCTCATAAAGATACATAAATACAGGAAAAATCGTTGCATTTTTGTCAGATTTTGATAATGACTTTGTTTCTCACATTCATAAGTCTGGATATTTACATTATTCAAAAAATCAAAGGCTGCTATCAGCAATGATGAATGAAATTTTGAGGATCATAAAAATAGCTATACACACAGTTCCTTTCCTGTCAACAGCTATTTGCATAGTGCAGATTAAGATATCTTAATTGTGTGTAATTATGACCAAACATTAAATCTCACTTTTTTCATAAATCATTCTTCTCAATTGCTACACCAAAGAGAGCCGCTTTGAATGGATAAGGCACAAATGTAGGCCTATGACCTAATAGAGATAAACTCCTTTGGTGAGAGAATGTTGTTTACTTGCTGTGTTATCACACTTCCTGCCCCAACCTGTCCATTCAAGCAAGACAATCAATGCTGACCCTGCATTGCTGCCTTTTGCTTGCATAATTTTATCAATTTTCCAATTTATATTGAAAGAACAGCATGAATGCAAAATATTCTTGGTATTTCTGCAATATGCCAATTGAATGATCCAGATGCTGAGGTATTGTATCCCCAATTTTTTACTTTAATGACCTGATTGTTATGTCAACACTCCGACAAAAAGCCCTATTGATTCCAGTGATTGACTTACATTACAGAATTTTGTACTCGGGTAATAAATTGTCAATCTCTAATCAATAAGTAAACTCATGATACTGCTGAGCCTCCCGCATCCATGAGTATGTCCATGTGTATTTGTATCATCTTGTTTGAAGAGTAATCCTTACCTTTTATGCGGTAAGCAATGGTCGTCTTGATGGTACTAGATAGTAACAGTTATATCCAAGTCAGTATTATTCCCGTGTAGGATTTCCTCAACAGGTTGTCAGTTTATAAGACTCTTAATAAAGTAGCTGGCAGCTGTAAATGTTGTCTTTATCAAAACTCCAAGCTATTAGAAAGTAATCGAGAATGTCTCAATGTCTGTCAGCGACGTTCTCTGGTGGCTCTGTATCGAGTTGTGACATTTAGATGAGCATTGCTGGTGTTTTATAATAAACCCGATGTTCCACAATAACATTACTAATTGAAATGATTCATAATAAGCTCCGCCTCCTCTATAAATAATAATAAGCTCCGCCTCCTAAATAAGGTTTTTTTATATTTGCATCCATGTGGCAATGAGCATGATCGATCAATCATGACCAAGTTTGATTACTACTCTAGCTTATGATGAGATTAACAAATTTAGTTTCGCTTATCTGAACTATGATGCATTGTAGTCTTGGGATTTTATGTGTGAGCTGTTTTTCCTGAAAAATCTGTATTTCAGTTTCTTCGACACCAATATTGTCCAATTCTAATTGAGGGTATTTCCTGGCCAAACCTATTGGGTCATATCTTCGTGATCATGGCTCATCTTCAGAATACTCCAATTTATGATCAACGGTAAATATAAATATTGATATTTGGTAGTATAATAGTGGAACGATGGGTAGATCCGTTAAGCCGACAGCTGACAAGCATACTCCATGATCTTTTAGCTTTAGATCAATCGTGTCCGGTCTGCTGATAGAATGATGAAAGAACAACAATTATTGTTGACCTTGGGTCAATTTGTATGCTGCCTTCCTTTTTGTTAGGCCCTGTGTTTCTGCAAGAGAAATCATTTAAAATTTGATGCTTCCGTTAGTGTAAAATGGGGTAAATAAGATGCTTAAGACCCACGCAAATTTCCTCATATCTTGTCACTATTGGTCGATCCATAGGGGATGTGAATGATCTGGTATAGGAAAGGACAAGAGTGCACCCATAGAGATCAAAGTGAGCAAGGCCACAATACCTGCAGCATTGATCGCAATGAAATCTATATATCATGTCACACCAGGCGCTTTGAATTAAAATATAATCCATATAGTGTGAGCACGACAGACAGCATTTTGCTATAAGAGATATATCATGACGATTGCTTAATAGTTGTTTGTCCATTTTTAGAAGGCGGCAGGCAATGCAACCGGTAGTTAGCATAGATCTCTGATGTTTTTAATTTAATCCGCATGTCATTTTTGTCATCGTAAACTCCAAAGGCATCCGAGTTGAATTAACCTAAATGTGCATGGCTTTAGCTTAGAGTATCTACTAGAGGCTAAACTATTTCAACACAACAGGCAGCCACCCCGGATTACTACGGCATGATTTGAATTGAAAAATGTGTGATCCAAATTTAGTAACAGGAAGGTGATATGATTGTTGAATCCTATTTTTATCACTTGAATAAGACAGCCTATTTTGTGGTACTAATTAGCATGAGCTTGGGAGGAAATCCAATAGAACAACAGTACTGTTGTGTTAAGGTATCAGTAATAGACACTTGAAGAATAAAGTGAGCTTTATCTTGCAGTAAGGGCCGAATGACTAAGACAATTAATCACTATTATTGTAATAAGCTGACATCCAACTTTCAAACAAGTTGGTTATGATGGAGGAGATCGATTATCTCCTATGTTTGAGTATTTTGCTCGTAGTTATAGCTTGCAGACTGGCATGGAATACCATGAATAATATAAAAGGGACTAAAATTTTCGATGTTATGTTCATATTATTTTCCAGTTAATAGTGATATCAACAACCTATGTATAATATTCACAAGAATTCAAATTATTCACCACTGTACATTATGGTACTTTCTAAGGGGAAATAAAAAACGAGGGGACACCTTTTGGCATAATACAGGTGGAAATAAAAGAGAACAATTGATGGAAATCACAATATTACATACACTAAAATACTGTCTTTCCCGAATTTACCAACTATTATGGACAATTCATAGAAAACTTTGAGGAGCCCTCACAATGAAGGCATAAAAATTACCAGCATACATTGCACAGGCTTTCACACAAATCACAATTTTATGGGCAATTTATACATAAAGCTACATATTTACAGAAATTTTTGAAAGTACAAAAAGGATAACATTACTGAGTAAACAGAGTATGCAAATATAACATAACCATGGAATCAACATAAGGAGAAATAATATTTATAATAGAAACAATAATAATTATGATCTATTAATCATAACTAATGAAATTTCAAAATAAAAAATAGTACACAAAAGAGGGCACTACAGACAATAATTCAGTAGCTTACAAGCCATAAGCTCTCAAGTTCAGTGCTAAGACCAGAGCGCTTATTTCAAAAAATGTAAAAATTGTGACCAGGCACAAGTCTAAACAACAGCCTCCAATTGCATAACGCTGAATGCAGAGATTAACGGTACTTCTTGGGCAGGTTCATGGGTGATATTGAACGATTTCCACAAAACTCTCGGTGACTACTTGCAGCTATAGGTGATACAGATTGGCCTAGCATGACAGCTCCCAGTGATCCTTCTACAACATAAATGAAAAAAACGTTGCCTATAAAATTCGGAGAACACAAATAAACATTTTACCTGGTGTCAGTCAGGTGGTGGTTGTGACATCTTGTCGGCTCAGACGGCTAATACAAAAATAACTCGCCGTAACAATGGTAAATAAAAATAACAGTTAAGCCACTTTGTTTTACATCAGAATGCGGTATTTTTGATTTTATTTGTTTGAGATTAGTGACTTGTGCGGTTTACGTTGCAGTGTGGGAACAGCCTAAAATTAAGCTAGTATTTATCCAAATCCGACTGAAAAGTGAGAATTTCTTCTTGTTGAGAAAGCCACAAGCACCTTCATAAAGTGATAAATTACAACCGTTCCACTTCCTTCACATAATTCCAATACATGGTTCACACAAAATCACATATTTTATCAATCTGTAGAGCAGGAGCAGCCCAGATGTTCTCCACCAGGCCCCGCAACCATGCTTTGCATCTTGAGTAAGGTTGTTATTTTTTGCCTCTTGTGAATTTAGATGTGCAAACCATCAACTGCTGCGCATATAACTAGGCATTACAAAATTTTGCCTTTCATTGAAACTTCTTCACGGGAGCATTCTGTTCA
Source organism: Membranipora membranacea (assembly GCA_914767715.1). Taxonomy (NCBI): domain Eukaryota; kingdom Metazoa; phylum Bryozoa; class Gymnolaemata; order Cheilostomatida; family Membraniporidae; genus Membranipora; species Membranipora membranacea. The sequence goes on from OU612068.1 coordinate 18,249,283, forward strand.
TCAATGTTATTACCCACCCTCCCTCATCACGATATAAATGTTCAAAGAAATTTGTATTACAACATTTCATGTCAAATCAAATGTTCCGGCGATCATAATGCACAAAATGAATGAAAGCATGTTGTGGCAATCTTCTGAACCAATTTGGATTAGAGTCATACCAATGTTATTGAATCACTAATATGCAGTCACTACAATACATGAAGCTGTTAATCCACATAGGTGTACATGCTCCTTAATGCGTCATCGACACATACTCCATGCGGAACTTGTTATGAAGTGATAACATAGAAATCTGCATACCACTACAAATCTTAAATATCCTTACGTTTTAGGGGTACGGGGCCTTTCTGCTTAACGTTGTTCTTCGCCGTCTGATTTGGTGAGCCCCCGTTACTTGATGGTCGAGGTGAGGCCACCTGAATATGATTTGTTGCAGCAAGAATACCGGTTCTCTCAGATGGTACGTCTATAACACCTAGCAATATACAAATATAATTGTTTTTAATTTCCGGATTTTTTTAGTTATATTACGCCGATATTATGTCATTAATCAAGAAAGGCCAAATAAGATATTCCAACGATCCAACAAAAATCATTCTATTTTATAAAAAATGTGTTACTGTCTGAAAAATGTGCAAATCTGCTACCAATCAAGTCTGGATAAAAGGCATAGTTGTCTTGTGTCTAAAACTGCGTTATTGTCTAGCCGCTTTGTTACAATGCAATCTTTCATGATTTAGCTGCAGCTCATAAGCGAGTTTCCTTTGATGACGGGATAAAAACTTAAATACGGGATAAAGCAAAACCAAAGACCAGCAGACGGCAAAAAATGTGTTGATGAGATGAAAATGAAAGTTTTCCTGTCTGGATTAGACGCAGGATTACGATAAGTTTTTAAGCTGGGTGGGCAGGTATTTAGCTCTCTCTCGATAGTTTCAGCCCTGCGATAACCTTGACCAAATAACCAACTACGAAAGAATGTAGCAGGTTTTTTAAGCAAGCTGGGGAGAAAACTTTTGAAATGTGTTAATTGTTAAATTAGTAAAAAATTGAAGGGTGTAACCTGGAGCGTTTTTATGTTAACACTCTGCATGTGGCCCGCAGAAGCAAATAGCATGTGGCCACAGCTTGTTTGATAACTGCAGCAAAATTCCTACCACGTGTCTGAGTATTTTAATACCAATTCATTGCTGGTGATATAAACGTGTGCATGTTTTTAAGCTAAATCAAACAATGAACTGCAAGCCAAAGGTAAATTGCTATGTGAAATATTCCCAAGGTCTTGCACAGGTCTCGGGCGATAATGAAGGGTAGTTTTGACTATTAAACTTCACCTGCCCATAATTAGTTTCAGAGCTTCTTCTGACATCATGAACATCGGGCGATATATAGACACAAGACATCTGTATGCCAGATATTAAGCACATATCACATGTTTTGATCAGTAACACTCAACAATTACAAAAAATGATTATATAATTCCGTAATCCAGAACTTTTTCAAGGAGCATGCTCACCATTTTCTGACGGCTTAGTAATGTCAGAAGAAAAAGATAAAGACTTTGCGGACACTGTATTGAAGTTGGTTTCAGCAGCTGCAGGTCGTGAGTTTGTGACTGTAGTTGGAGGGGGTATGGCAGGGGGTGGAGGCGGCGGGGTGTTTGACCGACAGTCCACATCTATCCTCTCCTCTATACCTATACAGCAATTATAACGAGAACATTAATATCGTCATGTAACAGCTCAAGCTTTAGAAAACAAAATCTTACAATCAACAAATCTCATGATTATTTGCCGCAGTCTATTGATACAAGAACCTAGCAACATACACAGAGCTGGCAGCCTTCAGGTCTATGGCCTATTCATTTCATCCGCACTAATCCCTCATTGATGAATTTGAAATGTCATCTGAAGGACTAGAAATGAAAGGCTAAAGAAACGGAAAGAGCCAAAAGGGGGACTAAGTTGGTGAACGTTACCGCCAGTCATATAATAGGATTGAAAATCATACAAAGAGCCTGTCCCTCACGAGAGCCAAAATGGCATGGAAATGAGACAAAATAATGCATGCAGCGCCATAGCATTGACATGGATTTCTGTTTTAAACCTTTCGAAATACAAAAACTGTAACATGTCAAACAAAAGGAAAAATGTCTGATTCAGTATAAGAAAATCTAATTACACTATTTTTCACACCTTCACAATAATTTTGTTTGGGTGAGCTCCATTGATCACTAAACGACCACAAATAAGATTGATGAACATTTGTTTAAAAAAAGTGTGTATTCAGATTTATACTGTTGATTTTTTATCAAACATCTGGTTTGACAGAACTGCCAAAATCAGTGGTTGATTATATGAGCAGTAAACATCATACTGACTTCTTGCATTGGGGCCGTGCCAAGTCAGGAAGTAGTCACAGTGTTGTGTGTGAAAAGACAAGGTTTTCAGGGAACAGAGCTCAACTCACCGTTCTCTTTCACTGGTTTAGGTGTCAGCCCAAACTCAATATTCAGTCGCTCATCAAGGCTCAACGGCATTTTCAGCATCTCTGGTTTTATAATCTTCACTTCTGCAACACAGGAGTATTTGTTGTCATACATGGGAATGGTTTCCGATGCATTCAAATTGCAACGTAGAGGCAAAGCACATGTGGGTAGACAAAAATAATTTCACCAGACTTAGACACCTCCTAGACTTAAACACAAGCCGATTAAGAATCCACTGCCCATTCTCACATAATTAAATATTGCTTCAAACATAGTATTGGCAAAACAGTTATTAATAATATTAATGTTCTTCTATTCCACAACGATAGAAAATACAAGACAACCGGCAGGTAACGAGCAGGTAACAGCATCTTTAAATTGTGTCATAATCAATTGATCAGTAATCATGTATATTATGTAAAGAAAAAAAAGCAGATGATACCTTCCGCTATGTTGAAGAGTGGGAGTGAGGGAAGAGTAATTTGCGTCGATTTACGAGCTTCACATATCGGTATAGGAGTACTAGGGAAGCTCACACTTCCTGTTATCATGCTGTTGTTCAAGTCCAGCTTTCCAGATGACGGCAGAACTTTCATTCTCTTTCTGTATTCCAGCAGAGAGACCTGTCAAGTAATGGTAAACAGGAAATAAGAGACAATCGACCACCAGTCATGCCCAAACAAGCACAATATCACAGGTTACAAGGGTCATGGAGTCTGAAAGCGGCGTAATAAACTGAAAGTGACTTTGAGCAAATCCTATTCAAGAACTGTCAAGTGAGACTAAGCTGTTGAGAGATTTGTCTTATGCTCATCTTCACCTCAGCTGCGCTTGATTGATGTCACCAAGAAGCACTTGAATGGAGAGAAGATTCAGGTGGCCAAATGAAATTATGACTAAGCTAACATGTAACATTGTGTACAATGTACATACATTATTGTTGTCATATAAATATGACTTATAATAAATTCATTATCACATTACAGAGTGACAGGATGATCGCTAGGTACCTACTTGTTTGTGCCTAGGTAATCAATTTTTAAAAAAGTCAGGTGGGAAAGGGCCCAGTAAATTCTCATCTCATACCAATATGAATACCATTAATATTGAAAATTAATTAACATCGATATGTAAACCTGCCATCCCATCGACAGATGGCCATTACTCAAGGTTTTGTAACAAGATTATCACAAGTTTTCATAGCTGATTATGCCATCACGGATAAGATGCTAATTTTTAATGATTTAGATGTTCTTTTTCCGGTGTATTAGGGACCTACCTTCTTCTTTTGTGGCGGGGTGTTAGGTACATCTCTGTCCTTGTCATCCGGTGGCCTGCTGGGAGACCTCCACACCTGATGATAAATGCCAGCAGATGCACCAGCAGACCCTGTCAAGCTCTCATGCTGTGACAAATTTCCTTCAGAGAAATCAGCACTGACACTGTGTGTGAAAAGTCGACTGGGACTGTGCATCAAGTCCTCTTCTCTGACGCCAGTAGGTACAATCTGATTAAGCCTTAGTGGTGTAGATGGAGAAACTTCTGATGATGTTGATGAGTTTTGAGGGGGTGGGGTACTAGGCCCAACCTTCACGGGTGATGATTCTGGACTGTTAATCGGTGGTGATGCAGAGTTGTTCGGTTGTGTGGCACCGGCTTCCGTGTTCTTGAAATCATTTATTGCTGCTTTCATCATGTCACTGAGAGTTCTAGGTTCTCGGGGAGACATCATGCTTCCTCCAGGAGAGAGCAAACCAGAATTACTTGGTTCAGGAGTCGATGCAGGCTTAGTATTAGGAGAAATGATCACCGTTAACATCTCAGGACGCGAACGGAGCACGGATGCACGCTCACCATTATCAACATCCATCACAGTGGTAGGAACATCATCATTGAGTTGGCTCTGCAATGAAAGCGACATGAGTATAAATGGTATGTAAGCAGCAGTAATATTTAAATTTGATAAAGAGCCATATATTAATCCAAGCCACCTTGCACATTAATTACTCAAAATCATGCAAATCAAGCAAAACCACACCTGTAGCTGGATTGTAATCCTTAATTTCATTGCTTTGCTGAATGCTTTAAATAGGATTCACCAACAGGTTTTTTTTATAGGCAGGTGTATTATTTGGCCAAAATGTAAACTACATATAACTCAGAATGTCTCTTTGTCCTAATCACCTTTGCATGTTGGTAAGGCCACAAAGCTGGTGGGCAAACACACTGGATTTTATAAATTGGTAAGACAGTGGCAGGAAATAAAACATGTCATACTGCACAATGTAAGTGATTCAAACAAAATTTAACAGCTGAAGCTTTAGTTTTAGAGAAACATTGGGCAAATTATCAGACAATAAGGTGTTTGGACAATTTCACAATTGACAGGATGTGGGTTTCCCCTAGGGAACTAGAGGTTTGCTCTAAAGTAGTTAAAAAGCTCATTAAGTTAACAAAACCAGCTATGCAAGTGTTTAAGTTTTTACGCCAAATTAACCTCCAATGTCTAATTTATTGAATGATTAATTAGAACAAGCTTCAATTTAAACAAACACAACCGTTGTTTATTTTTAGCGTCATTAGCCCCAAGTATGCCAGGTAACGAAGAGCAAACCCTAAACCAGACCTTGTTATTAACTATTAACTCACCAGAATAGTTCTAACAGGAGAGAAGCGGCTCACAGTAACTGGCACGACTACCTCATCTTGTTCAGTGACAGGTATAGGAACATCACTTCCTTCGGCGTCAGGCGACCAATCCTCCCTTTGACCAGATGGTACATCACCAATTGCTGTGATTTTATCCGGGTTGCTAAGTGGAGTTGTATTTGATTGTTTGCTTGGCGAGAAACTGTTACAGTTATCAAAGTTAGCTGGCGTGGGCTTCATATCTGTGACAGCATGATTTGCTGACTCCTCAGGGGGAGGTTTGAATTTTACAAGTGCCAATGGCTCTGCTGTAAATGTTTGCTGCTGTTGAGCAGAGGGTTCTGATTTGTTAACCGGTGTGACAAGAGGATTAGAATTCTCAGGGCTTGTGGGATGACTGTCTAGCGAGGTGTGATGGCTCTCCTGCGACAACGATTCTCTGGCCATCCGCCGCTTCTTGAGCGGCGTGACAAAGTCAGTGTGAGACGAGGAGGAGATAATAGGAGGTGCTGGTGCAGGAGTAGAGCCAGGGCTGACTGGTGTATCAGAGTGGGTCTGCGGTACGGCTGACATCCCAACGTTAGTAATAGGTGCGGCGGTGATATTATTAGCGTCGGGAGGGGGTGATTGTCCGTTATTCACAGGGCTGGACAGAGCAGAGATACTCTGTTGATTAGACGAATCTACTTCTTCCATCGCTTGCTTGAGCCATCGCTAATCAAAAAATAAAGACAAAAAAATGTAACTTTTTTCAATAACTATTACCTCAGCGACACTTGAAAAAACTGAGTGGCATGTAATAATTCCATATTCATAATCCTATTTAGAATGTGGATTTATTTGGATTAATACCAGATTATTTTTGATATAAGTTCCTTTATAGCAGAGGAAGCAGGAGTTTTATGATAGCAACATGGGCGATAAATCATCAGTATTACATTTTCTAAATTATTGTACGAACAATGTAAGAAATAAAACCGCAGGAAAATTACATCTGCGTGAACCTGAATACCCCAAGAAGTCACACATTTGGCATACCAGAGTGGCACCATTAGCTCAGCATCAATTCAAAGATCAACATATCATTAGCGTGGCGGATATACTATCATGAACCGGACATGGAATACACTATAGAGAATATTGTACCTTTTTTGCAGATCCCATGCTGGTATCTAGTTTTCTTGTGGGTACAGTAGGGGTTATCTGTGTTGTGTGGGAGTTACTTGACACACTATTTCTTCGTAAATGAGCCCAGCTGGATCCTGGGGAGGAGTTGGTTTTTACAAAGTCTATGCTATCTTCCATCGAGGTAGACACGCTAAGCGGCTTTTCTGTGCTTGCACGATCCAAGCCTTTCTCATGATACCATTCGTTCAGCAAATCCTGCAACACAACCAAAAAGCGTTATGTGATTCATTTTTGACAGTCACATAAAATTACAACAGAGCTATATTAGTGTGACAGTCAAGTTAACACAGTACAGATATGTAATCATATTTTTAGTTCTATTAAAAAACAACAGACCTGATGTTACAGGTGAGGCCACCTTATTATGCTAATTTATACTGTCACGGTGACATTTAAAGTCCAGACTGATGTTCAAATTTTGAAATACAAACAGCGCAATAAGCGAGCGTGGTCATAACAGCGTATAATTATAGAAAGTGCCGTCATATTACCTTTTTGGTTTTTGGAAACCTGAAGCCATGGTTACTACTGCTGATGGTGGCAGGTTGGGAGGGAGCAGCCAAGGTGCCCGAGTGAGTACTGCCCACCTCGGCAGGAGCGGGTATATGATTGGATGCTGCCGGGATCTCATCGAGGCTCGTCTCGCATGATGCCGATGCTGGCGCTGATATCGCTGCCGATGCAGTAGCAGCAGCGCTGTTGCTGTTGTCATCCTGCTCGGCCTCCGATACAGGCTGACTGACAGTAGAGCTGCTAGTACGTCTCCTAGCTGCAGGACCACTCTTGTTCCTCCGACGCCTCGGGGCGGGTCGTGAGACGGTTTTGACAATTGGGACAGCAACAGGACTGATAACTTTGGCTACAGGAGGATCTACTTGACTACTTTCTAACTGGGCAGTCGGACTTTCTTTCTTCTCGGTGATTCTTTGCAGAGCTTCTTTGCGTCTCTCTTCTCTTTTTTCCATCTTCTCAAATGCTTTCATGTAAGCCTCGATTTTCTTCTCTTCGCGACTCTACAAACAATCCACCCTCAATTATATAATTACGCTTGGCATTCAGTCACAACAACATACCTAGGCTTTTAAATCATGAAAATAGAAATAATAAGTGAACATGGTAGAAACAGCGAATGTGATACTTTCTTGGGACACCATCCGGTTAAATACGGCCCTACCCTTATATAGTGCTATCATCAAATTATCATCATAAACACTGTTAATTTAAATCTAACCTAGAACAAAAAATTAAAGTCTATTATTGTCTTAGAATTGAGCACTTTAAGTCTAGCTTGACGCTGTAATAGCCGATGAAGGCAAGAGTAGGTGTTCACACCAAATAAACTGAAGTTATGGTAGGAAGTTACATAATTGACTTATCTATGCCAGGCACTACCCACAGAGCCAGGATAACTTGTTTTCTTTCATTTTCTAATGCAATAATACATACTACATACATATATAATAGCATAGGATATACCACATACCACGCATAGAATATAATAGCAATATAATAGCAAGACATTAAAATTAAAGTAGACTTTAATTATACTGAAATATTATTGCAGAATATAGGGTAAGGAATACAAATGAGAGGAGTAGCTGAATTAATAAAGTGGACAAAATCTATTTACTGACCAATCTTCGGGTCTCCTCGTGGGCTGCCTCTGTAGTAGGGGACTTCAGATTCTCAGCTGTGGGCTTCCCATTTGATGACCTTGGGCCCTAAAATGCAAAAAACCGGCTAACATAACAACATGAAACTTCGGTTGGGAAATCATGGAATGCAGCAAAATCTGGGATTAACAGGCCATCTTAACTCAAATTATTCACTTTTTGCCATTATATAATTTGGCACTCATATCATATTCATAATCAGCGTAGGCAGATTGCAGGTGTTATGAATTTTTTATTAAGTCTGTTGGTCATCAAATTCTCAATGAAACTGCCTCTGAGATGATATGGTATCAGTTATTTTCTGACAAAAAGGAATACAGCCATAAAGTGAACCATTCTTCTTAATTACAACGCCTTCATTGTTTCCGACACAGTGGTTTATCAAAGGGGCTTGTGTCCAGCAAAAAATATAATGCTTGCTCACACAACATAGTAATTATCACTTCTCAACTATTATTGTGAAACTAAATGATCTTTGTTTAAACTTTCACAACGATCACAAGATAGCTTCATTATCTTACACTACAGTAATCCCTCTCAAAGTTCCTTGCAATTGATGACGTATGCAAGAAAAATTTGCAGTTGATTGCAATTCATGACACACGAACTGCAGGAAACATTGACATTATCGAGTCACTGACGTAAATATTCGGCAATGATTCCCAAGTCAGCTTTGCAATACAAAGTTAAAAATATCAACCTGATGAAATGGGACTTTCCTGTTCCGTGAGCGGACATGCTCACCCCACATACTATCACTCTCAATAAAGGCTCATTCTAACTCAAGAAACCCCCAGACAACTGATATTTTTGAAGTCACCCATAGAATTTCTGAGTTATAAGATTTAAAAAAGTTCTTACCACAGCTTGTCGGCTTTCCAGACTATTGTCTGGAATTTGCACTTTGAGTTGCTCATGAGTGCCTCTTTTAACTGGTGTGGCGTCGGATGGTTTGGAGCTGTCGGTTATTATCGCAGAGTTGCGTTTCCCTTCTAATCCGTGATCCCCAGTGCCTCCAGACTGTGAATGTGTCCTCTTCAGCTTCCGGGCAGCCTTCCTTACAGGACATTGAGATCGGGCGCAGGCGCACTCCACACAGTAATCACTGAACAAATATGAGACAATATCATGAGTTGGGAGTTGTAGCCTCTCTGACATCATCATACATTAATAACATAACTCCAAGGTGTAGGTGATGCACAATAATAAATTGTTAACTACACTAGAGGAGTGAAGTATGAGGAAATGTTAGCCTTCTCGTACAAGCTTGAAATAGTGAAATTTATTGCCAGCCAACATTCACTCACTCTATTCAATTAATATAAAGCTAGCTGAAATTAGTGCTGGCTATCATGAATTCAACCCAAAATAAGCTATACTTAACTCAAGCTAATACTGACTCCGCTAGGAAAAACCCTGCAGACTGTTCAATAAAGATGTTCACAACCCATGGAATTCTGGATTAAAAGGGTACACTTGAAAAAAGGGATCTACATGAATACATAATTGATTTTTATAAATATCAGGGATGATGGCTTTGGCAGATAAAACATGCCAGCGCACATAACCAGGTGTTGTTGTTCTGGAAACACAAGCATGACGTAATGTATAATACAAACACTTACCAAGATTTAAAGTCAAAGTCAAATGGAATGGTGACCTCTGTGCAAGATGAGATTTCCTTTACAGAAAATAGAACTAGATGTATCTGTCCATTCTCTATGACGTGCCGCACCTGAAACACAGATGAAATACATTAACATTGACGTTGCGAGAGTAATACTAATTTCAACCAAGGAGTAAGAGTTACTCTAACTCCTTGTTTCAACCAGAGTGATAATTTTCTGCCAAAATGTACCAAACAAATTTTAATCTTATCTACAACAGGCAGTTAGGAAAATAAGTCCCAAATCCCGTGAGAAAGAAGTTGTCTCCTCATTTGAAGACGTGAGAGGACAATTCTATATTAACTTGTTCATTACGTTCTGAGGAAGCAGGGAGGGTGGGATCCCACCCTCCCTGGAGGAAGTAGCCAATAATATAGTCAAGGGTCATTTTCCAGTAATTTTTTGTCGATTTAATAGTACCACACACCTATTTTGACATTTTATAAGGATCTGTTGTCACATCTACCAAGTGTTTATATCATATTCAAACAGGAATGTGTTGCTAAAGACAATGGGCTAATCAATTCACAAATTAATCCTCAGTCATATTTGACAGATACATGGTACATACCTCTGCATTTGGTACACATGACCTTTGTACAAATCTCGCTTCATTCCCAAATGAAGATGCATCAACGCAAATCTCCAATCCATCCCACTGATCATAGAATAACACAAACGGTTGTGGCCTGCAAAACAATGACATAATTATAAGATCAAAAACCAAGATTTTATTGAGTACTAAGAAGTCGTATTACTCCATTGAGCAAACAGGAAGTATAGCAAAAAATCATGCATAAAATATTTTGTCCTTTTTATTAATCTCCATTGCATCAATTACTCATTTGTATTGTGAAACAACCAATGTAAAGCGTTTTTGTTTATGTAAGAAAGAAAAAAACATACCGCTTATGAAAATCGTTCTCCTGCAGGAACTGTTGTTGTAGCATGACTTTGCCTTTGAACTCCATAAGAGCCTGCTCAGCAGGTATCACTGTGTCCACCTCCAGTCCTCGTTTCCCGTTGTTAAGTAATTTGAGCTGGCAACGGGGCCTGTCGAGTTCTGTCAGCAAACTAGGCAACTGAAATAATACAAAAATGATTTGGTAGATCAAAAAAGTGCCATTGACATGCTTAGAGAATGTTACCAGTACCATTGCACCCTTAAAAGTATTATATTATGGAAGACATTGCTTCGGAAACTACCAATTATTCAGAAATGATTATTGTTGTGAAATTCTGCATGAAGGAAGTTTATAGGACTTGGCATCTTTATTGTCTAGTATTTGTTTTGAGGAGTTGTCTAGTGCTGACCTGTTGGTAGATAACTCTCAATGTTCACACTATAAGGTCGTGAAAATGAGGACTGAAGAATCAGGAGAAAGACTGAGAAAGCAAAGGAAGGCAAGTTAATATTCAGATATCAGATGGATAAATTAGCGAGGCCCAAAGACAACAGATTATATGCAGATATGAGAAAATGCCCAGGCTGAGCTAGAGTTTGAGCACCAAACCTCATGTTTGAAGAAAAGGATGTTTTGAGGGTGAAGACTAGAGATAGATGGCTACCAGGGAGCTTAGTAGAGCAACTGTAATCGGGACTCGATTCCCCATACACCAAGCAAAACAATTCCCAAATCATCTATTGGAGCGATAGCATTGCACCTCGGCATGGAGTTTGTCCCAGACCCAGTGTTGGAGAGATCTTTAACCTGAACTGCAAGGTCTGCATACCGATAAATTGTGATGTTTGGGGCTGTCTCTGCTTGAGATTGACAAGCACATTCACCTGATGCCTTTTTCGAAACAACCTGGTAGCCAACTAGAAACTATAACAATGACGGGTAGTTAAATCAAGAGGAAAACATTCACGACTAACAATGAATCAAACAAAATCACAGACAGGTTAAGATATATACAACAAACAACTAATTGAAAGAAATGCCTGGGTTTGAAAGGACCTAACAATGGAAGTTGAGCGGTCTTCATCACTTCATGGGTTTTGTTGTTTTGCAATTTGAGAACACCCTTGTCAGAGTAATCAAAACAATCTAGCTGTGATGATAGGTTTTGTAAAGAGAAACATTCAACAGTCCTCATTTCACATCAACCTGGTGGAAGGAGTTTCAAAACAGGATGAAGTGGCAGGAGATATAAATAGTGGGCAGAGGCAATGTAAATAATGAGCAAATGAACGCATAGGCCTGGTTTATCGCCAAGCAAACTGGGAACAGCAATAACCTTGAGACACAACGCACAGGTTTTGACCAGTCAGTGGTGTCACAAAGCATGACACATGAAATCTGATAGTGGAGTTGTGATCGGAAAAACTCTGTAGCCTCAGCGCCAATTCTGAGAGATAATGAACACCAGAGATTGCAAATCAATCGAGACCAGTCAGGTTCTTAGCTTACACTCTATGACTGTTAGTGTCAGTTTCTGGTTTGAGAAAAAGATACAAATATAGATCCACCCACCTTATAGGCTTGAGAAGATTTGTAAGAGTTAAGAGACTGTTGTATATCTGTGCTGTACTGGTTCTCGGTGGCTTGTTCATACGGAACTGTCCATGATGATTCCTCAGCATCACCATCGACTGATAGTAGTACTGTGTCAGTACTGTTACCTTTACCCTGTCTCTATAAATTACAAAACATTAAATTGCAAAAGTCAACACCACAAAATGATTTTTTTCTTTACAATGCACCAAGGGGCCTACAGGTGTGTGTATGTGTACTCCTGTAAACTACTGTTACTTGGCTTTTTTGTCTACATGATAAGCAAAATGATTCCCAGTTTCAATGACCAACATATACAAGGTACATTTTGGGAGGGACATTTTTCAATGCAAAAGTACATAATTAATGCCTTTGTTAGGTGGTTGCTTTGGCGAGCCTACCATTTAGATTTGAATCTGCAGCCAAAGGCGTTGTTATCACATTGGTCGCAATGTTGGTATTAGGTGGCAGTGAGCATAGAATCCAGGCATATTATCGTTTCAAGTGAGTGATAACCTGAGCATCTGGCGATTGTTTGAATTGGCCTGAAGCCAAGTCCAAACAAATTTGATAGTCATATGACGAATTAGTTAGAGTGATTTGAATGTGGGAATGTGTAATAGTCACCAACATAACCAGCTAGTAGCAAACAACTCTAGTTGGAACCACAATATGATAAGGTAAATTTTGGACTACTGAACTTTGCTAGTAATCTACAGTATTCGACAAAGCTACTGGATCGTAAACAACACCGCAGCTTCAAGTTCAACCACCTCATATTTCGTTTATGAGTCAAACAACGCTTTCCTCATTTTACTCGACATTTTTTTGGTTAGAAAAATGCAGTTCACTTTTCATGGTTGATTTGGTTCTAAGATCGTGTATTTCTATAATTGAGCAGTAAGAATTACCTGCTCCCTTTACAAAGCTTTCAACCATGACTACATTGACTGGCAACAAACAATCCAGTTTAAGATAGCACTAATACCAATCTAATGAGGGCATTGTGTGCATATTGGCAAAGCGTTTTCTCCATTTATATACCTTGTTTGTCACAAACTGAAGCTTTCCTTTTACTTATTAATAAGCTCCTACCAAGCGGAATGGCCATATTGGCAACAGGGTTTGCATAGTAAACAGCGGGTGTAGTGTTCCAATTCATTCATTATTAATTCTTTGTCAAGCAGTTACCCATTGTTCTAACTTTCAATGGTGAACCACTGCCAAAGGCAAAGCTTAGCTTACCCTACTACGCAGTGCAGGGGCAGTAGATTCCAAAGTGACTGCCTTCTTCTTCACCATTTGTGTTATAACAGTTCCATTATTGCCGCCAGTCAATTTCTTATTATTCTTTTGTTGCGCTTTGCTCTTATTTGTTCGCAAGTTCAGACTGCTGGGTCTCTTGGCGTTGGCATTCTCGTCTTCGCTAGTCGAGTTATTCCGCATTAATTCCTCAAGCTTGTTTTTCTGGATCATCCGAGCTCTCACTTTTGAGACTTTCCTCGGCATGCATTGTTCACATGAGTATTCTTCAGGGATGTTACCTCGGTCTATGCCCATACAGTCTATGTGCTGCCACACTCTGATAAAATATAAAATCTTTCGTAGATTTCTAACGATGCATAACCCTAATCAAGAGTATTCAACCACGTTGCAGAAATTCAAGTTTTTTTACCATCACAAAAACAACTTATGAAAAGGGAGGTTTAGTGATGAACATGTTTCATACAGAATTTGAGATAGGAGCTTTATAGTTCATGAATCTGATACGTAGGCCTACAATGTTCCTCAAAATGGGACCACTATCTCCAATCAAGAAGAGTGTTATGCGGTCAATGGTAGCAATTTGGCGAGGAAGAAATACAGGCCACACCTATGAACAGTGGTTAAAACCATTTGTAATTTTGTACGATAACTTATAACTTAGCCTCATACATATAGACTTGAATGTTAAAACTTACTGGCATTGGTCGCAGCAGATCATGAAGCCATCATCATGGGTAAAGTTACAGATACATCGAGTAATACTGTCAACATAATCCCCATTCTGATCATCCTCTGATTCTGGGGTGACTGGTACAGGTTTAGGAGTCTCTGAGTGCGTAATCACATCTTTAACTGGAGTAGAGGGAGTTTTAGTCACCTGCTGCCTATTCGCTGATGACTGACGCTTAGCAGGTTGTTTCTTCTTCCTTTCTGGTACGGCTTTGTTTGGTTTTATGGACTTTAAAGCCTCTACATCAAAACTCTTACCAGTTTTCTTGACTACCGGAGCCTTGCTACCCGGACTTGGCGGTGGTGTTGGTGGGGGCGGTGCCCCATAATTGTGATCCTAAAAAGAAAGAAACACAGTGTGTAATGGGCCTATCAGTGATGGACTCGGATTTGGAACACCGTGGCTCATAACATGAACTCAATTTGACATAATTACAAGTTAGGGATTTGGTTGCTTAGGCAAAGTAGAAATTAAACATTGAGTACTTAAAAACCGCAAAAAATAACTTATTCAAACTTGGGCGGTGACTAGACTTTAACCACAAAATGATAGCAAGATGAACCTGTAAACCACAAATACACTAGAGAGTCAACAGTGCACTGCAATCACACCGACCATGAGATGTCTATCAAATGAAAGAAAATATGACAGCTGTCATTGTTCGGGAAGAACAATATCACTCTCCGCTTGACTCGAGGATGTTGCGATCGAATCAACTCATATCACAGCAGAACTACCGGGTAGAACAACACAATCGAAACAAAGTCAACCACTCTACCTATTAGATTCTTCCACAACGCTACTGACAACTGTTTATACAGGGAAGTATACTTTATGTCAATAACGGTCAAGCTACAATGGAAGCAATTTTCTTTGTCTCATCATTTGCTAAATTCTTACTATAACCATCCTAACTCAACCTTTTTTTGTGTTGGATCTAGATTTAAAGAGTTGTGGAACAGATCACAAACCTGATGAATTTCAAAAGAACAATCTCATATTCATTCAACTTTTCATGTCAAAGTACTGATGAAGGAATAGAACTGAGCCGTTGCCTATCTACCAGTCTGCCTATCTACCAGTATCGACCACCTTCATACATCATTCCAACAAGATCACTTACCACATCATCATCACAATCGTCCATATCAGGTCTCAAGTGCATTGCAAATTCTATCCAACATTTATCCTTCACAATATGTTTGTAAACACCATAGGTAGAGTGCTATCCAATCTTGATATGTTCCAATCACATGTTGTGATACTGTAGACTATCCGATGTAAAAGTGTTAGTTGTGTCGCCCACTAAATAGTGTCAATATCTTGATATCGCAGGCAGTAATCATATGCCTGACGTACCAGTGTTAGTAGAAGGACACTGCAACGCCTTACTAGTAACATCCAAACTAAGCATTCACATCAATGATCGATCAATAGTAAGGTTCAGGTAAAGCCGCTAACTTCAAATATGTCAGGGGTGGCAACTTACCTGATAAGGTAATCCGTAGTTCGAGCTATATGATGATGGAGGGTAACTCTTCCAATCACTGTTTGGGCTCAGATCAGCTATTGGTGCCCTATAAAATAATGTTCTGAATATAACAACATTTTCAAGAATTTAGTACACTTTACATAATACTACCATGTTGGAAAGTATAGCCTTCATATTGAAGTGACATGACTACCCCTATCCTGATAGCTATTTATGGCTTGATTCAGATAGTAAATAAAGGCATTACTACTAACAAAGCATGATGTACAATCTGAAAACCATTGGATGAAGAATGTTTTTTCAGCCTTTCACATCAAATTGTATTCACTATTACTAACCACACAAAAGAGTGAACACTTTTCTGATTGCATTCTAAAGGGTGTTTGCATTCTTTTATAGCCTGCCATTATTGAGTCATTGAGTAATGATTTTTTTTCACATTACGATTTACTAGCATAAGATCCATTGAAACACCACAATCGAGTTATATCGGTACTGTGTACAGGTTCCGATGATGTTATGGTGATGAGACTCGACAGTGCTTGTTGTGTAAAGATCAGTTTATTTATACTCCTCTACTAATCAGTTGGCCATCGCTAGACTAGTTACCCAAATGTTTATCCTGAACAGCAGTAGGCAATTTGATTTTTGCAATCACCAGTCATAGTGTGCGCTTAATATCTGTTCTCATCAAAATAGATGTGTATGTATGTATGTGTGTATTTATTTGTTTGATGCAATTAGCGAGAGTACATGCATTAATTACAGACAAAACAACATGAATCGGTAGGGCAACTTTAGATCTCACAGCTGCAGTAGGACAGAGACTTACCCCGTGTTCCCTATTTTGAGGATGCCTTCAATATTACCAATATCGTAACTAGAATCGTTTTCAGATGTCATCTCTCTTGAATAACTTGTGCATCATCCTGGCAATTGAAAAACAAAATGGTCAAATAAAATCTAGGCCATCATCCATTGCCTTTAGCATAGAATGTCGCAGGTCAAATTATCAACTTTACCTGATGTACATCAATTAATTTATGCACAATACTAACACTCATGAACTCGCATACACCATGCTAATGTGACAGATTTGTGCCAATTTTACCCAAGACAATAGAAGATCACTCATTTGCCAGAGACTGACAAAGTTTATAACCAGGAAGAAAAAAGAGACAAGTTGATTGCTTTGAGCTGATTGCAAATGCTACTGCAACCGCATGGTGGTACCACCAAAATGATGAATCAATTATAATCAAATATGTATAAAATCATATCTAATTCACCTAATGTTATGGAAAAAACGCACTCTGCATGCAAGCTTCTCTAGTCGATAAACACGACAGGAGAATGGTCAAAGGTCCTTAAAGCTTTCTAGTCAAACCAGTATTTTATTTATTCAAATACATCATCAACCACTGACAAATCTGAAATGGCTGAACTCCATTAACGGCTTTCACCAAACGGGTTCACTGAGAAGCAATACTTCATAATTGGCTAAACAATCACTGTCTACACCACTGTTATCCTGTAAGCCTCTCTACAGAATTGTGAGCATCCACAATATATCATATAACAATACATCAATAATCTACATGGTTGTGTTAAATGAAATTTAATACAAGCACCTGGCACCATTACATATTGGCCTGACTACTGTCAAATGTGCTAGTTTTACCACCACAAGTGACAGCATAGAGCCTATCAATACTGGTATGTAAAATACCATACAGGCTTAGTATACATCCGATAATAATGAAGAAAACTATCAACACTACGTTAGACTAGTAACTCTTGTATTGTATATGGTCAAGAGGAAAAGTGCTGTCTTTATTTGGATCTAGGCTATAAAAAAAAGTCACTACACCTACACAGGTTCAGATTGTTATCTACAGCATAATAACAGCTACGTCACACCAACCAAGGGATGTGATCATTACTAGATCAGGCAATCGTTCACTTAGAACAGAGTGTAGTTCCACCAAGCAAATCAATGAACACTATGGAAAAGGGTGAGGTTTGCTTGCCTAGAAAAGAATCATTGTCTATCGAGTAACGGTTAAACAAAATTTATAGCTGAGACACCTGCTGTTGGCCTACTGTAACTCCTTGGAATTTGCTGGATCTATGTTGAAGACAGATAAGAGCCTCGCCACTCACTCAGGTATACAAATCCAAGACCAATATATTATATCATAATATATATGAATGACTGAGCCTCTGGCCAAGTCCCTGACCTTGTTCTTCTTGGTCGGGCTAAGCTTTGGCTGAGTAAGTTAAGCCAGGTTTACCACACAACACCCATACATACATACATAGGCATGCATAACATCATGTCTCAGTACAACAAACCTTCAAACTGACCCAAGATAATATGATTAGGACAGGCAATGCTTACTCAGTTACTATTTCTTATAGCCTAACACTAACAGTGAGTCAGTAAGTTCACTGGAGTAGTGAGTGAGTGACTAACTAAATTTCTAATTATTTTACTACTTTTGACATTCTCTCTGATTCACAACACCAAAAATATATCTCATGTGACATTGCAAGTTATTTTATACATACCTTTCACTCAAAATAAGTCTGTTGATTAGTTATGCTTGGATTTCTTCACTGAAAAAGTCTTTCTCATTACTAAAAGTACGTTATTGGTCATTCAACCTGATTTCAGCTAAAATTGCTCTTCTTCTCCAATACGAACAGCTATGGCGACCAACGGAGTTCGGCGAATTTAGTCGTTTAAACACGGTAACTCTCTAAAAACATGCATTTTTTCTCATAACTTTTGGAAATACTAAAACAAATTAATATTTAATAAGTGGACTACAAAATTTAAGATTTTTGAGCATTCTTTAAATTACTGCACTTGCTAAATCTGGTACACTTTTATGTTTTTTAATCAAATACAGTTTTTGAAGGCTATACAAGAATTCAGATTAGTTTCACTTTAGGAAAAGTAAAAAAGTTACTAAATCTCCCATCTTCTTCCTGGAAACAAAGGCCTGCCATGGAAAATGAGAGCTACTAGTGGTAGAATTAACTGCTCATCAATTGGTCTTATAGGGTGGGTGGGTGCGTAGATTGGCATACTTTGATTATAAATACCACATTATCCTTTCTACCATTAGCAAGGAGTTACTCCTTGCCATAAGACTAATAGATTAGTTAGTGAGGTAATTATCAATTACTATCATAATAATTATTTATCATCAGTGAGTGGACTGGCTGGTGAAGTGAGAATTCCATGTGATGTAGTCACCAATGTCAATATATACAATAAAGATAATTTCATTCATTTGGCTTCAGTCTGCTCACTGATTTCTTGGTTTGTTGTTATGTTTCAAACAAAAACAGGACAAGGACAGTCAGTGTGGTAATAGACTCCTTGTTTCCAGCTTGCTTAGTTAGTTATACCCTGGGAATGTGTTAGCTAGAATTATAAGTGCTGGGCAAAGTCAACTGGGAGACTTTCTTAAAATATATTTTCCTGTGTTTCCCTGGACTGGTTTATTTATATACACATGCCCCTTTTCATGGTTACTGTTACAAAGATTTATATGCGCTACGAAAAAAGCCTAGATCAAGATTCGTTAATTCTTGATACATCAGTTATTCCAGTTCCTTATTTAGAGACCTACTCAAAATGCCTATAGAGGTGTTGAGCTGGCGGCAACAAACTTACCACAAGGTTATTATTTTTTAGGACAGTCGAGACTTGGATAGTATTATTGTAAGGAGAGTAGAGTCTGGGATCGCTCATCGTAAACTATGGTATGTATTCTTGAATTACTACTGAGTGTACAGAAGACATGGGTAAACAACAAATATTTGACCTGCAATGAATGTTTTTACAAATTTCAATCAATGGTGACAAAAGAATATTGTGCGTTGACAGACTTCTAAACTGGCAATAGATTACTGGCAAACCGTAGTCTGGGTTGATATTTACCACCCCCCCCCCCCCCCACGATAGCATGGAAAGAGGGAGATACCCACTTTGAGGCAAAATTGTAAAAATGTTCACAAATACAAAGTCAAAGTTACTTGAGTGGCGGCAAGGAGTCTCCTTGGTGGCAGATGCCTCACATTATTCATAGAGGCATGGAACCTTGATAGTTTTAGGCATGTACAAATAGATGGGTGCAAGAAGAAAATGAAATTAAGATTTTAATTGTACGTATAAAATATAATCGACACTTCCATATAGGTTGATGTCTGTCACACTTGCAGATCCTTTGTTTTTCATTGTCAAAAGACATTGGTGTCCTGTTCTTCTCACTGGAGACTTTATCGATCCGAATTTCATATTATTATTATATACTATGATAATTGTCATTCTCACTACCAGGCGGCTGCTAGATACCTTCTCAGGACGGAGGAATACAATAAAGTGACACAGAATCAGGGATACATTCGTGAGAGTATGGATTCTGATTTCATGGCTGATGTTGTCAACAAATTCTTCATGGTAATTACTAAGTATTTGGTTGTTTGTGACATGGGATTAGCTGATGTTTATGTCAGTTCTCAAGCTTTGGTCCTGATCGTTGTTATTGGCATTCCGATTCCAATATCAATTATCCATCATATTTAACTTTGCCTGATTAAAGGAATACCACTAACAGCAACCAGAGAGTAAATTTTAAGTATTAAACCCATTCATCAATAATCTTCATTTCGAACAAGTTATATCTTACAGATTTAAAAAAATTTGTCATACATATTTCAGTTCCCCAATCACTCACCAAATCTGTATCAAGTGTACCGTAATGTATTCTGTAATAGCATGGGCCAATGAGGTCAATGTTGGCCATCTGTTGTCATTGTGATAAAGGTTGCCTTTCTGAACCCTTCATTTGCCAACATACGACAGTCAAGGTCTACACCCCCTTCCTGAATAATATCATGTAATAGCAGCCGTGGTCTTTATATTGATGATCTGAGACATTTTGAACGATTTTCCATCCAAAGCTATGAAGCTGTTATTATTGCTTTCTATCTTTCAACAGGAAACCTCCCTCCTAGCACACATTCTTTTACTTTGTTACATAGGAACAACTGCTTACTGCAGCACAGCATCAGGACTTTACGGAGAAGGTTACCACTAGCGATAAAGCTAACTATATATTTGACCTTCTGCTATCAGGCACCTCATATCGGTATGAGTCATTCGTTGACTTGTGTTATGAAGACCATCCAGACATGTATGAGAAACTTGTCATACATGAATATGATGCTTCAACTCTTGATGATGACGCTGATGATATTCCTCATGAAGGTTTGTACATTGTGATACGCTGTAGATCATAACAATGAACTCCCTCATTGATCACAAACTCCAGAAATGCCAATACACTGAACCTTTGATGCTTGCACAACGTCGCCATTATAATCGAGTAGGCTGTTCGTGTCTTGAGCTCATCCCCAGTGGTTGTAACATAGGACCTCAGGTCACATGACATAACATTGGTTTTGACAGCATGCAGGAAAACTCAGTTTGCCATACGGAATGAAACTCAATTTTATACATGATTTACCGCTCTATTTCTAAAGCTTTCAGCTGTAATGAGAAAAGAATAATTACCTCTGCCAAACAAAGTTTTTAATAGTAATAATAGCGCGAATCAAAGACCATGAGATGACAACTTCTCCTGATTGTTGTATTTCCACGTATTGAGTTCAAGCAAGGAGGTTGGCCCACCCTACCACCCTACCTGGTTCAAGCGGGGAGTTTTGAACTTTTTCAAATTCAATGTGTTTTACCTTTGCTCTTTTTTCAGGGAGAAGTATATCTAGACCTAAGACAGCAGATGTGACCACACGATGTAAGTCTCCACCTGCTAGTCTCTTAGATATGCTTCCTCGTATGGACGGGGGCGTCATCCCAGTCTACTCCTCAAAAATACAAGCCAAAGTCAGAAAACATAAATCTGTCTACAGTACAAGCTTCCCAGTCAGAGGTGTGGCTCTTTTATTTTTCAACATTGAGTTCACTGATAACAACTATCCGAGACGAGTTGGAGCAAAGCATGACATGGACAACATCAGCAGGCTGTTTAGAGATTTGAACTATAATGTCAAGGTCATTCGAAATGCGGATAGACCCACTGTACTGGAAGAGCTAGAGTTTCAAAGAAGAAACCAAGCTCATGCTGGTTATGGAAGCTTTGTACTAGGCTTTTCAACTCATGGCGGAGGCTCTAGTAAGACAATTTCTTGCTCAGATGGAAAAAGCCTCTTCATGCACGAGATTTATGATTTGTTTGATAGCACTCATTGCCCATTGCTAGCGGGAAAGCCAAAGTTCGTTTTCTTTGACTCGAGTACTGGAAGTGCAAGGGACAGGGGTGTTACACTGGACAGGCAACTGGAAACACCAAAGATATTTGAGCCCGTCAAGAAACAACTTTCTGACATTAAGTTTTCTTTAGGAAACATGAAGATTGGATCAAAACCCGTCTACCCAATCCCCAGAGACCAGATCGTGCCTCTTGACCTATATAATCCTCCAGTTCCTAACTGTGTTATCCCCAATAAGGCGGATTTCATCATAGCAACATCAGCATTTGATGGGTATGTATCATGGAGACGCAACTCCCACGGGTGTTGGTTTTCCAGGATCATGGTCGAAGTTTTTCAAAAGCATGCCTGTGACCATCATTTAGTCGAGCTACTCAAACTGGTTCGTAGGAAAATATCATACGTTGAGAGTGCAACTGGTTATAAACAAGTGAATATGACCATCGATACATCAATGAAGTATTTCTACTTTTTCCCCGGTCTACAGTGACTGGCTTCCAAGTAAAGTTCATGTACCCTCATGTACCCAATGTTTTGAAGGAGCTTCAGTTTGTTTATATCAGCTTTTTGTGATCGGCCTTTACCCTACTGAACAGTAATATAAGTGCTATTTGCCAATCAAAATTAATATATCTATGCTGTGTTATCAGCAATCGAAAGTGAAATGTAGGTCTATTTAATTTCCGCCGGACTTCATAAAAAATTTCCTCCATTGTATTCTAAATCGGAAACTGCTGCCAGATTGAGTAAAATGTTTGGTATGCTGCCAACTTCAGTTCCTTTTATTACTCTGACATCCAGACAAAAGTCAGACATGAACACATGCAATTATACATGAGATTCAACGCGCTGACATCTACATGATGTATGTGTTTACAGAGTCCATTCAGACAGCATCCTTTCATTTATACATGTACTTTTATTGATCGAGTGATCTACAAGATATAGTGAAGGAATCTTATTATAATATTATTACTTGTATATTGAAATACCGATAATGATGCTGAATCAAAAGAGCATTGCAGTTGGGAGTAGTCAGGCTAACATACATTATACACTACAAATAGGAAGTGAGTGAGTTATTTGAAACGAGAGTTTGCCAGTAGTTAGACCAAAAAAAATGCAGACTAATTGCCAAGAGCCTATACCTTAGCATTTTGGTCCCATGTTGTAAAGAACGGTTTTAGCAATTAAACTAAAAGAAAAACTCATAAGCAGTAATGTAACAGCACAACAAAATCCATTATCGTAAAAACGCAAATAGAGGGTATAAAGGGTAAAGAGAGTGAAAACCTGCACAAACGGAAAAGAGCACAATAATAAATGATTAGATTAGAATTGAAGAATGTATACATAGAACTATTTACATATATGTGCTTATCCAACTAAATGAAAAAGACTGCAAACATCTAAGTTGTCTAGGAGTTAAGAGTGGCAGAAATATCTGCCTCACATTAACGATAAGCCTTCTAAGCTATGCTGCGCATGGCCGATGACTCATTAGATAAAAAAATGGGACAACTCTCATGTAAGAGCGGGTCTAACAATAATTGTACGGAACTATGCACATTAGCACGAGTAAAATAAATGACTGCACAATACTGAGGTATATCTACAACAGCTACGGGTGTGTACAAAGTACCACCACCGCCAAACTGTCCATTGAGTGAGATGCAAAAATCCAAGCCTTGTTTTTGGTCAGTAACTCACAAGTGTCAAGAGAAATACAAAATAGTCAGACCGCAACTACTAAAACTATGGCTACACATGTCATATTTTCCATGGGATTGGGGCACTTTTAGTACGGCAAGTGGCATAGGATAGCTAGGTTAGATCTGCTAGATGCCTATCTGTAAATTCCCCAATCCTATGGAAAAGACGGCATGTGTAGCCAGACCTTAAGGTATTACTATTACCACAACTTTATGACTAAAACTGGCTTCAGTGTGAAGGGTAAAGTCTTTCCACCACTCCACTACGTAAGATTGCAGCGATGTTTTTTCTCTAGTGATTGAGAGCAAGCTGATCTAGTAGTTCAGAGGAGTTAACTCCAACCATTTTCTTTGATCATGTGTGCCAACTCAATAATGAATTTACCTTCCTTGTATTTTTGACTGGATTCAAATGCATGCTCCTGAAAGTAAAAGTAATTACAATTTATTACCTAGATGTTACTACAAGCATAATAACATTGACAGATTGCTGTCTGTGAGAAAAAGCAGAGTTTGCGTCTGATGTCAATAATAAAATCAAGGTACATGTATAGACAGCCGAGTTAATTTAATTACAGCTCCCTGCTAAAGTCGACATCACAGCGCTGGATGTGCCATGCCTGGAAGTCTGATTATTGAGTGCGTCTGAGCTAGGTACTGTAACTAACTACTCATTTGATCAAAGATATATCATCACAGAGTAAGGATGTATCTGTGATATCATGTGATATCATGATTTAAGTACATACATTGAACGGTCTCTCTCGGACTAAAAGCCTAACGTGCTTACTGTTTAGCTTGCTAGCAATTTCGGTCAATTGCGAAGGGTAACCAATCATTAAAAAAGTGGGAAGTTTCTTAGAGCTCATGAACGGCAATACAAAAGCAAAAACAGAAAACTGAGTGGCGCTGTCAATAAAGACAAGAGAAATATTATCCCACCATTAAGGTGCTCATCTATGAAGTGATTACTCCTTGATCAGTTAATATTTCTGTTTACTCACAGACCAATGAGTTCATTGCACAGACTAACTATTCGCCCACACTTACATATTTCCAGCCTAGTGGAGTTTTGCAGCATTCACAGTATATATCTGCCACGGCGTGTAGCCCTGTGATTAGCACGCGTTCCTCTGATGGCCCTGTGCCAATATTAACACTGTAACATATAAATAACATCCTTATTATTACCATCATCTGAGCTCCTTGATTAGTCGATTTAAGCTTCTCTATGATTGGCTAATTTTTTGGTGCCTAGAAATGCAAACTTGGAAAACAACCATTGTTGCCATTAGATATGTTATCAGTTTCATCAGACAAATCGGGTTCATCCACTGGGCATCTTTAAACCTCAATCAAGTTGTCAAAGGTTAACAACCAGGGCATGAGCCAAATGTAAGCTGGCTAGCTGTAGGTGGTATTTGATTGTCAATATGCATTCCATCAAATTTCAATTACCATTTATAAACTGTTTGCAGGATCATGAGGCTTTCCTTTGCCTGCACCACAGTCGCTCATAAGGAGTACATGCCAAGGCAAATGGCTTGGGCTTGCACTGCAGTACATCAAAAAAAATTGATAAGCGTGCAAGACCTAGGCCTATGCTTTACATGGAATAACAAGTGACTATATTTGTGTCCAGTGACGCAAATGCACTCATATATACAGGGTATCATTGTTTTTATTAATTGCTATAGCTAATCAATAGGCCGTAAACAAATTAAAAAAGGCATGGTACATGGACAAAAAATGACTTATTTGTGTCAGAAACGTCCTGGACTTGCCAGGGTTTATTTTTTACATGACAGTGCAAAAACTTCACCACCCATCTCACAATTTTGGAAACATGCCAGTTGGAACATCTCTTATAAGGCAGAATGCGCTGTAGTGGCAAGACAATAGTCCCTCTCCACTTATTCTAATAGATGCACAAACAGCTGATTGGTTATGCAACATCAAACTGCTGGCAACGAATTACAGTTGAAAAGAATTTAAATTGAGGGCAAAGGACAGTGCTTCCAACAAACTTGGCAAATTTCCAGGATAACTCCCGCTGCCTTGTTGGCAATGAAGTTTTGTTACCATCATCAATTTCCAGAGAGCTTTGACATGTGATATTATGCAATGGTGATGACACGAGGGCATCAAAATTCCAGGGTTTTCCCTGATGGGTATTGACTTATGTGATACTTACACTGAATTGAATAGATAAGCTCTGCCTTGGCTTCCTTGAAAAGACTACAAAAACAAGATAACAAGTTACAGTAGAGTACCAATGGGCCAGTTATGAAATCATTGATGTGCTCACCCCTAACAACTCTGGTATATGACCATGTCAAAGGTTGACTGAAATGCCAAAATGTAGAAGTCTCTGACTAGCCAACTCCCTTTGTTATCACGTGTTACGGCTAGGACAAACTTTGGTATTTTAGATGGTTGCTCATTAGCCTCCGGAGACCCCAAACAGGATACTATTCTACTACCAGCATTTAGGATTGTTACAGCTTCAGGTTAAATAGGTTCAGCCTCATAGGGGCACCCTGGTACACCCTCTGAGGACTAAGCTTGAAACAGTCTTTTGTCATAATAGTATAGCCGTAGGGCGTATGGTCTAAATACCATTGCGGATATACAGATGACAAAACTGTGTCGAGAATTGGACATTATCGTCAAAATCTAAACCTTCCAATTTTTTGGTCATGGGGTGAACATTTTGGTGTGTGGCCGTAGCAGCCATTCACTACCAACCACCCAATGAGGAGGGTCAGGGTTGAAAGTGAAACGTCACAGCCGCATCATGACCAAAGTCTGGGTCTCTAGACTCCAAAGCTTCTATAATATGCGTTGCCCTAGACTAAAATAATGAAGGCTAGTATAATTATTATTTGACATCTACAACAGGTATCTGAAAACTGGTTTGGCCTGGGTCTCTAGACTCTAAAGGTTTTATAATCTGCAACGATCTAGACTACTACTGCTACAGGTATCTGAAAAACTTTGGCATCAGTTACCTTTGAGATGAGCTCGTCATGGCTAGCTAGCTGAGCCCTGCAGTGTATGCAGCTGTATGTTCTGTGACTCTCAGATGGTAGGTACGTCTGAAATGTCTTCACCATTTTTCCTGGAGAGTCCGGTTTACTGCTGGTACCTTGGTGTAATCCCCTTGTATTTAGGGGGAGTTGAAGTGCAGCCATACACTGTTACAACGTTACAAAGTGAGCGTAAACAGCTAGAACCACTTGGCGTCTGTTTTACAGCGATCAATAAATCACCACCTACAGTGCCTGTCACGTACTCTAAATCTCCTCAAGTACAGAACTACAAAGTCGACATTTGAAAACATGTTATTTTGTAGCCTCAGGTATGTACAGTAATCATTATCAGGAACTGATTTGATATTCAAAACAGTATTAGTATTGCAAATTAGAAATCTTAAAATAAGTACCTCAGTATTGAATTAAAACTGACTGAGTTAATGGAGTTAGTTACCAGTTCAGAAAAAGCTAATGCCAACCCACACAAAGAAAATCGATCCTTAGACGAACATAAAACTGCATAAGGTTCATTATATGCTACGGTCCTGTTACTCAATATATAGGCTAATAGTGTACTACTCCAGCGCTGTCTGCTGCTATTTTCAGCGATAGCTGCCTCCCACAGTCCTGCATATCATTCATCCTGGCTGGTTCGGGCGATGAAGTGGCCTCTTCACTTCCCAAATTAAACTGCCATAATTATAGTAGTGTCTTTTAAGATTGCTAGTTATGCTGCTCCCACCATTTCTTTTGGAGAGTTGTTGAAAGCTACCCCATATACTCTCTTTCAAATAACTAAAGACAATGACTCTTGATTCACCTAGTTTTAGCCACAGTTTAACTGTGTTTCCATGAGTTCGAGCTGAGCAAATTCTGAAGCTGTGCGAACTATAGAAATGCTTCCCGATTCGCACAAAGCTCTAAGATTCAGCTCATGCTGAGAAGAAAGCCGGCACAGCTGAGAAGTTAGCGCCAAAGACTGCCGATCAGGAGATCCGAATACGATTCCCGGTGGAGGCAGATGTTTTTGTCCATAGAAATGGATACATATTTCGAGGGCGAGCCAAGAGGTGACAACTCAGCTAGGCTGATCTCAAAATCCACACGGAAACATGGTGGATCTAAACAATGAGTTGGATAGGTGCATAACCACCGAGGAAACAACTGACAATGATATGGCTCATCTAATACACAGATCTTAGTTTTAGGGATCTGGGATTACCCAAGATGATGATACTTTACTCCCGCATTTCTGTCAAAGGAAGTACATAATAATGAGCTGATACAGTGGCTTCAATTCCACATCAATATAATGACACTTTAGGGTGGAGACTTCCACAATGCACATCGAACAAGGTATTGCCAAATGCTCGAGTGCTTCTCTGTTCCAACCTCTAAAGTATAAGATCCAGAAAACTAGGTATCAATAGGTTACATGTGGGAGGCGAAGGGGATGCACTTGACGAAGCTAGTTGTGTGTTGACTTATCATCGCTTTCAAAGCCAGGTTAGCGCTGAAATCCGAGTCAGCTATTCGATCTTTCAATCCAGACTTCGCCCCACTCCTGAGTCATGTTGTGCTGTCAGCTAAAATATGTGTAGTTGAAAAACTGGGTGACGAAAAAGTCGTATCGAAATGACTACAGCAAAAGTTTTTCTCGTTGGTGACCGCTGCTTGACGAGTTCATCAACTTAATATACACGTGCAACTCGTTCCTATTATGGCATTTTCTTGTTCCCTTGGGACTAATGTCACATATATTCCATGATAATAAATCCCCATTGATGCACAAAGCCAGCAGAAACTTACAGCTCTACATTGTACTGATATATAAGTCTGAACAGGTATCTGTCGGACTGTACTGCTCCTACTGGCTTGCCCTAGAGTCCAAGAGTGTTAGCCTGACCGATATCTGAATAGATTGGTAGATCTGTCAAGCACTACATTGAGTTTTGTTGAATTGAAACCTAAGTCATTGGTACCTGCTGTCGCAAGCAGCGCCTTTGGTGAGGTGAGGTGAATTCATTGGTATTTACTTAAGTTAGTGCACTATCGATCTTGGAAAATTACGTAGATTTGTTTTCCAATGAAGAGAGTCAGAATTGATTAGGGACTGCCCGACCAAGCCAAACTTGAGTGCAAAACCAAAACATGTTAGAAGTGCAACTATGGAGTGCATTTCCTTGGTATACAACAACAGATTATAGTACGGTTATGGCATTGTGAGCTTCCACCAGAAATTGTCTTGATTAAATCTAATAGGGATTAGATTTAATTACCTTCTAAGCTGATAAATTTGATCCATATTCAGAGATAAATGATTAATTTCTCCAAAACTGACTCAGCTCAGAGAAAATCTCTGCAAATAGAACGCTATAACAGCATTGTTGAGTCAACCTTGTAATTATGAAAATCAGCTTGTCTTTAGCATGTCACACTTCTCACATAGGTGAGAAACTACTTGGGAGACTGTGGGTTGACTTCACAAGCTCCACACTTTGGCAAGGCTCGAGCCATCCAAGGAAGCAATAAATAAATGCTGGCTCTATTTTTTAAAACATTGTCTGACAACTTTGTATCACAAAGCCACGTGCTGAATTTTTGAATACCTGATGTTCCCACACAGTCATAACAAGAATCCACCAAACCTTGGCTTAATTTATCGTTCTGTCATGTAAAATTGAAGCATGAGATTTAAATCTCCATAACGTATGAGATCCTACATCCTTTAAAAGTGCAGCCAGCTGATGGCATTGTAATTTCTCATCCCACAATAAATCATATTCTGATCCCATATGTGACTGATAATCAACAAGAACAAAGCTGGCAGATAGCCAAGCCTCTGACTGACTGACAAACGTGTCCAACTTAGCCTGAGGTCGGACTGTTATCAATGGTTGGGTATAAGGAAGGGTTCATGGCTAGCCCAAGGGCAAACTCATCATTTTAATAAGTACTTTGGTCCTCCTCTACGGTGGCAGAGTGACAAAAGCGTATTGTGAATTGTGTATATTTATCTTGTGGCTGGCGGTGTGCCCTGGACATCAAACCAAGCCAACTGAGGCGCTATTTATGATTTATTTTAACACAGCTGATATCTATGTTATGACTATGAATCAATAAGTAAGTTGGTTGAAACACTTGAAACCAGGCACTTTGTTTTGGTTGCTCAGAGCACATTTGATACTGTGAGTTCTTTGTGTCAATCTATTGCAGACTTAGCAAACACAATATTCAAATGACATCCAGGTACAAGCACAATGATTCAAAATTAAAATCACTCTTGAGTCTTGACATTTCTGTTGTTGGAATAACAAAGAAAGAAACCAGCATGCTTCTGTGTGTTCGATCAGATTCCATTACAAGGCCTGACTGAAATGAAGAAGGAAAATCTTGGTAAGAGATGCTTTCTTATCAGGTACGTTTTCGCAGTTGTCAGGAGTGAACGCACTCCCTGCTCTCGCTTGATGTGAATCTGCCATCCCTATCCCAATTATAAAATTGAATCAATATTCACAATTGACATGTGCTCCACACCTTCGTGCATTTCCATCGGATAAATCTACATGGAATCTACACAGTTTAAATGCTTGGCTACCATATTTCATCACCGAGAGAAAGTGTATCACTCCTTGGCTTGGCTTTCATGTTTGAAAAAATCCCTTGGGACTTGTGAGGCTAATGTTAGATCGAGATGGTGGCTCCTGACATGGGCCAAAAAACGAAATTTCGGCTCATACATTCATGTTGTGGCTGCCCGGACCCGGTATTCACTGGATTGCCATCATAATGATGATGTTTCCGTTGTTGGGATAATAGCATTTTCAACACAGACACATCCCACCCTCCCTGATCAGAGTCACACTGGACTATGCCATCTCTGGTAGACTGGAAACAGATGGCGGAAAATGACGGTCAAAAGCCTGCGATCTGAGAGGGGCTGAGTCAGGGTAGTAGACATGCTGTGTTTGTAACTCAACTGTTCAATGATAATTACCATGTCTGAAAAGAGAAGGATCATTCAACTACTGAACAGTAAACAAGTAGACTCAGACATATATTATGTTATCATAATATTCAGCCTTCTCACCTCTTTCTGTCACTCCACTTGTTGAGGCTCAGCTTCTGACCCTTTGTTGTTGTTGCTTTGGTCCTATGGAGTCCTTGGAATTGATTGCAAGTCAGTACTTTCTTTCTGTGAGAGAATATAGCATCAGTATTCACCACTATCTCCCTCAAAAGTGAGTTTCTCTGTTTTCACCTTCCTCAAACAAAGAGATAATACTCAGCTGTTTCTTTGTCAGTGTGTGATTGACTGCTACAATGAGTTATGTTAGGTTTTGTGTCTTCAATGTGTTGCGAACTTCTGAATTTTATGCCATGCAGCTGTGTTGTTGTGATCACTCCAGACTTTGTTATGACTGATCACGTGGTACATAACAGATATGATGATTGGTCAGTTTGTGTTTAATTTATGATAAGATGTGTCGTCATATGGTGGGAGAATGCCATGTGTTTTTTGTAAACAAAGGCAAGTACGTGTTATCACATCCTTACTCTGTGACGGTAGGAAGGTAGCCTGGGCAGGCCAGTATCAAGGAGTTCCTCTCACTCCATAAACGTAGTCTAAGTGCTCGGACTGCTGCAATGTGAATTAGTGGTATTACATTATCAAACGCTCCAAATGCTCGCCCTCACACAAGTACAATCATGACAAAAGTAACTCATCTATACAATTCTAGCAATGACCGATGACCGATTTTTTTTAATCAAGTCATCGCTATCACTTCACTTTGGTGTTTCACTCGGGCACTTTTGTTCTCTCAATTTGTTCTCTTAGAGTGGAATGGAATTAGACTTGGGGACAAGCCCTCTGGCAGGACCGATCAGATAGTCAATTTGGCTGATAAATCACTATTTATTAGGATATATCTTCTGATTGTACAATTTTTGCCTAAATGGAAGGCCAGCAAAGCGGGATTAGGCTAATAATTTTTGCCCCCCACCCCTTAGGCTTGATGGTTTTTGGTTGGGATAACCACCAATACAATAATCACCAATAGGACTCGGCTCAGATAACTAGCCGTCTACTTCCACATTGCAGTATCTAGACTGTTCATGATAGTCGGCGTGGAACTGGAAGCGGTCACACTAATTAGAAACTCTTAGCATAAGTCGCGCAGAAGGTCAATTCACTCACAGGTTTGAGAGAATTACACTGTACACAGTTGAGAGGTTGAGAGGGTAGCGATATATTAGGGGGATATCCTGTGTCTCACCCGTATTAGTCGGCTGAACTGATCGATTCATAATATGCAGAAAAATGCAAAAGTCAATCCATCAAATAATTATATAATAAACCAAGTTTTATAAAAAATCCTGGTCGGTTCTCTCTCAAATCTTCATCAATCACACTTCCGTAAACAAATGCGGACTATGGATGTTAAAAATAAATAAAAAGGAGAATGGTTTGTCAGTGTCACCATCAAACATATGCAGTCAAATTTTGATTTGTAGCCAAGTTATATTATCATTAGAGCTTCTAGTATTATCAGAGACTCTGGTAATATTATGATTTATGATGTGTCAGAAAATTAATAACACCTAGATACTATATATATATACTTTTATTGTCAGCAACAATTCATTATTTCAAATGTTTTTCATGATGTGACATAAATGGCAAAAAAGAAAAATGATACAAACAAAGATTCAACAAAAAATATAAGACTATGCCAATAAACTGAAAAAATGTTGCATTAGCCTTTTCTTAAACATATTCAAAGTAAGAGTGCTTCTCAATGAAGAGGGTAAAATATTAAAGTTTGTTGCTATTTTGTGGTTTAAGTTGTCTAATGGAGGTTTAAGTAAGTGTGTATCTCTTCTTGGAAATCGGTGTGGTGTGGTAACAAAAAAATCAGAGATGTATGGAGGTGATAAATTATTCAGAGCCTTAAATCCCGTAATGCAAGTAAAATAATTGCTCAGTATTGGAAGGGGTAAAATTTTAAGTGATGTACATAGGTCATTAGTAGGTGACAAATAAAAAGGTATATGTTGAACATTGGCCACAATTCTCAAGGCTCTTTTTTGCTGAGTGAAAATAGGGTTTGTGATATTTGATGCACATAAGTTGTAATATATATGGATACCATAAATGAGATAACAGTGAATAAATTGAAAATAAAATTGTTTAGCAGAATGCGTGGTCAAGTAGGGTCTGCATAGCTTAAGTAAGTTAGTATTTTTTGACACCTTATCCAAAACAGTCTCACAATGGCCATTCAATGAAAATGAGTCAGATATCTTAAAGCCAAGAAGTTCAGTTTCATGCCTTTGAAATATTTGGTTATTGTCAATTTTTAAATTTAATGATGAATCCTCTCCAAAAGAACTTAAAAAGTGTGATTTTTTATAATTTATTGTCATGTGATTATTTTTGCACCACTTGTTGATTGAAACCAAATCTCGATTACAAATTTGAACTAATGTAGAGGGAACAGAATGGCTTGCTACAAAAACAGTGTCATCAGCATATGCATAAGAGTTCGAGGAGAGAGGTAGATTTAGTAGGTCATTTATATAAATCTGAAATAAAGTTGGTGCCAGTATTGAACCTTGCGGCACCCCAATATTGATGTCAAGTATTGATGACACTGCACCATCAAAATGAACATACTGAGACCTGTCCTGTAGAAATGATGAAAGCAACAAAAATGCCTTGTTCTCAAAATTAAAGTTATGTAGTTTATTTTTTAATATTTGGTGATCAACACAATCAAATGCCTTGCAGAAATCAATAAACAGAAAAATACTCTTCCTTTGTTTGAGTTTCTCAGAAGAATAGTCAGAAATAATTTTGTGAACGGCGTCGCTGCATGAATGTGCAGTGCGAAAACCGGACTGCGATGAAGATATTAGATGGTTTTCATTCAAAAATATCTGTATATTAATATTTAAATGTTTTTCAAATATCTTTGAAAGAACGGGTAAAACTGATATAGGTCTATAATTTCCTGGGTCATCTTTTGACCCTGACTTAAAAATAGGGGTTACGCGAGCAATTTTCCAGACTTTTGGGAATACTCCTTCATCTAAAATTCTATTGAAAATATCTGTGAGCACTGGACCTATGTAGGGAAATGTTTTGTTTAACATCCGAACTGAAATCTGGTCAGGACCAGTGCTTTTGCTTATGGGTATTGATTTTAGAAGCTTATGCAATGAGACTGTTGTGAATTTTGGAAATTGTTTCAAACCTTTGTGGTGGTAATTTGGTAAAGTACTAGAAAAATCCGAAATCAACGAAAAATCCTTTGATAGCTTCGCAGCGATAGATGTAAAATGCTCGTTCAAATTACTGCTAGAAATATCAGCAGCATTGTCAATGTAGGTTTTAGTTTTGTTTCCGATATTTAGCGCATTCCACAATGATTTGGTATTATGGCCTTTGGAATTTTCTACCAGTTTTGTCATATACTTCTTCTTTTTTCTTTTTATCATGTTAGTCACTAAGTTTCTTTCAGTTTTATAAAAATCCCATAAATTTTGAGATTTATACTGATCTCTTAGTCTCATATGATCACGCACTTCATCATCAATCCACATAGGAAGGACCTCAGATTTGACATAGCGAGTCCTCCGTTTTATAAGTTTTGATGTTAAATTTAAGAAAGTTTCATTGAAATTCTCTATGACATGGTTGATGTTGCTGTAACATAGAGATTGGTGCCAGTCAACATTGCTGAAATATTTGTGTATATTTTCATCGGTAAATTTGCTATAATCGTTGAAATTTATCTTAATTCTTTTCTCTGATTTTACAACACCCTTTTTTCGTATTGCCATAACCAAAAAATGATCACTTAAAGAGTATTTCAGAACTAAGCTAGAACGAACATTGGCTGGTTGGTTAGTGTATATGTGATCAATGATAGATTCAGAATTTTCTGCAATTCTTGTAAAATCCTTTATTAGTTGTGTAAGTCCAAGTGGATTTATGACATTTCTAAACCACCTGACCAATGTGCTGTTATGACCGAGGTCAACATTAAAATCACCCAAAATGATTACTTCCCTGCAAATTGATACAATGTTCTCGATGTAATGAGTGAAGACATGATTCCAATCAACAAGTGCGCTAGGTGGGCGATAAACGAAGCATGTTAAAAAAGATTGTGAGTGGGTTTGGGAGATTTTCAAAGTAATTGACTCAGGCATTGAATGGTTTGCAACATTGACCTCTTCAAATGAAATACCAACACGTATGTAGCATAGCAAACCCCCTCCTTGACCAGTATTCCTATCCTGTCTTACAATATTATAGTTCAATATATGGAAAAAACTATTTGATTTAGACTCATTTAGAAAAGTCTCAGATAAACAAAAAATATCAAGATCATTTTCATGTAAGATCTTTTTAACTTCATCAATTTTGCTTGTAAGCCCTCTAATATTTAGATGAGCTATTTTCATGCCTTGAGTAAAATAACTAGACATTTGGAGTTGAAATTTCTGATAGGTGGCAATATATGAATAAAGATTTGAGTGGTATACCATTGTGTATAGCGTGTTTCATGTCGGTTTGTGATGCGAATTTTACCTTTACAGTGCGCAAGGTCTTACCACCTTTTGAGAGTCTCTCAATAGTGGCCTCCGGATAAACTGCTTTGATATCTCGCTCTATATCATTGTTACTGCCTTCTTTAGGGACATTGTACATCATGGCACAGTTTAAATTCTGAGTCTTGGGGTCTTGTGGTCTCCTTGCAGTCGATCCACCAAAGAGGAGACAATTCCATTCCGTTACAATTTTTATAGCTGCAGCAGTATCTCTAAATTGAATGGCCAGTTTTGGATGATCTGACTTAAACTTATATGGCGTTATTTTTTCTACAATCACTAGACCATAATGTTTGCAGATCTCTTGTCGAGTAATATCTTGGTTGTAATTTAAATGGAAAGCTGAGTCTTTCTCAATATTGACGATAATGTTTCTTTCAGGTGCAAATGGTTCTCTATGCGTTGACTGTGGATGGTCTGAGCTGTGTTGGTCCTTACTGGATGATTTGAGTTTTGACTTTCTGCTGTGAAGGGTATTATTGTTTGGTGATCCACTATGGTGTGGTGAAGGGGAAGGCCGGCCGTGGGATTGGAAGGATAGTGGTCGGGATAAAGGGTTTGCCTGGTTTTGTTGAGTGGAAGTGTGTGGTGTTGGTATGAAGGGGGAAACATGTGCACCAGTGTCGTGACTTTGTGTTTTTCCAGCAACCTCTGCATACGTTCCAAATTTCTGGTTGATGGAAGATCCAGTTGTTGTTTTACACAGAACAGTTGATGGTTAAATTTCTGCTCCATAGTTTCTGAGAAATGGCTCAGGTGAGCACGTAATGTGTCATTGGTTAATGGTCCGATGTTTCTGCTCTCCTGCATTTGTTGGATGATCTTGGCCTGGTTATTGACTACCTCTTCCAGTTCTTGAATTCTTGATTGCAGTGACTTGTTCAAAGCCTTGCACATATCTAGACTGCAGTCTGGAATTTTGGTAGGTGGTGAAGAAATTGGTGGGTAAGAACTTACGTCAGAGATTGGTGGAGGGATCGATTTATTGAGAGGAGATCTTGATCTTGATCTTGATTTTTCTCTTGATTTCTTTGGTGGAGTGAGTTGGTCATGTTTTCCTGTCTCAGCTTGTCTCCTGTTAAAGGTTGCAGATTTAAGCTGTTGGTTGACGGGAGAGGAATTTGTTATAGCGGTTCGAACATGAGTGATATCTATGTCAGACTGGATAATAGGAGATGAGGTGTTGGGGATGGGTGATATAGGACTGGCCGTATTGTTGATTGGGCTCTGGTTTTTGACTGGGCTCTGTTGGGAAGGGGTGGTGGGATGGGAAGGCAAACCCTTTGATGACTCACTTTCAATATTTGATGAAGTTGATGGGACAGGGTGAGTTGGGAGCGATGGCTCAGTAGCTTCATCTCTGCTATGTGTGAAAGATGGACTATTGATTGATGTATCCATATTACTTTCGTCTGAGAAGCTATCTCTTTCATAGTTTTTTACACTAGCCAGAGCTGTGTGGCAGATTGATTGGTAATCCTGGTTAGCAGCATCAACAACGTGATGAGGCATCTTAGACATTAGTTCCTCGTAGTGAGCCATGAAATAGTTAATATCTGAATTTCCGTTCACCAAAATAGTGGATGTCGTATTAAAAAAGTTGATAGTATAAACTTTTTTTTCCTTTTTTTTTAGCTTTTTCGAAACACTTATACATGCTCCACTTTTATCAACAGTCAACTTAGAACACACACCTTCAATATCTTTAGTTTTGAGAAAGTTTGCTAGTGAAGTTTTGATCCACTCGAATGCAGCGGTGTTACATACAATCACTATCTGCGGGTTTTTGGTAGTGCCCTTAACTTCTATAGTTGATGTTTGGTTAAAGGTACTATCCAGCTTCTTCTGAATGGCATTTATCTTGTCCAGATAATATGGCACTTGGTTGACATGTTCCTCAGTTGAATTAGGCTTCATTGTGAAAACCAGTGTAGGTTCAGAGGAAGATGAAGTACTATCCGAGTCTAAGTCATAGCTATTCTTTTTCCGCGCTCGGTGAAAATGTTTTATCATTTGTTAAATATTACTAGTATAGGTTTTACTAAAAACAATGTCAGAGCAGTTTTTTATTGCTGCTTGCTGCGTCGCTCACAACAATCACAACAATCACAACAATCACAACAATACTGATGGAAATAGCTCATAACCATGTTCCCGTGTATTTATAACAGGTGCTAAAAGACTTTATTACAATAGCTGCCTATAAATCTCAGTAAAATAAATGCAGAAGTGGAGTGAAATATGGCAGGAGACTGGATTGAAAGTTATTAAACAGGTGTAATAATAGTTTGACTTGTTAAAAGCTCTTTCTATGATTGTTTTATTGTCCACTGAATCGACCTTAAACAAACACCTTGCCTTTTGTTTCAATTTGCGATTTGGTTTTCAAAAATATCAATTTCCATCTTGAGACCGCTTGCTTCGCATACTGTTTGCGGCTTTGCATACTTACTGCTGCAAAATGGCAGCTGTGTTAGCAGAGCCTTTGCCAAAGAATAGTAAATCTGTGAGGAAACCGAAATTGGCACCAGCAAAAGTGTTCAATTCTCATCATATGCAATACCTGAATGACAAAGCACGGGAAAAGGAACTGCAGGAAAATCCTCCAACAGGTCTATCCATAGACAGACCGGTATGTATGACAGCAAAATTTTATACTATTAAAGTGATTGCATTAGCATTGTTTTCACTGTGTATGCTGTGGCTGGGTTTTTTTTTTATGCTTTGGCAGAAAATGTAGAAAATATGTATGGCAAGATAAAACAAGAGAGTGATAAAAAAGTTCTTTAGCTTACAATTAGTTGGCTCCCATGGTATCAGGTTGGTCTGGGTGCCAGCGGTGGTTGGTAATGGAATGACGCTAACAGTGACCTGGACCAAAGTGCAAACACCTTTCCTCTACATAATTAGTAATCATTGGATCAAAACCTGTCAGTGTGACACAATCGCTCAAGAGTTGAATTTAAAACTCATGGTCTAAGTCAGTGGTTAGATCAGCATTGACCACTGAATGTTAGGATTAAGAATCTTAACCATAAAAAATTGACATGGCTCATTAGATTGAGCCAAACTCCTTTCCTGCTCTTCATTGGCTATTATGATTATGTCGTATCTATTATGTACATGAATGTGGAAATTATCTCAATACGGGCAATGTATTTCTACAATGTGTACGCTTCTGCATGTTTGAGTGTTTTTTTGTGTGATTTTCCGTCACCAAATATAACAAATGGCTGAAAAATATGTGTAAATAACCAATTGGCAAATTTTTCCCAAGCAAAGCAATTGATGAAGATATGGATAATATAATATAGTCTTGTTTTTTGACCTAATACAAGCGCGGAAAGTTGGAATATGACAACTCCATACTCAAAAATGAGTTGTGTACTATTTTTACAAGCGTGGTCACTGCCAATTAAACTGTTTTGAAAAAATATTCATGCCCATACGCTAGTTTACTTTGGTTACCAAGGACAAGGGTATTTATATGTGCCTTTTCTGCAAACAACGCAACAGTTAGAAATTTAATCCAATGAATGTATTTCAATTGTGATCAAATCACGTATTACATATAAATACAACTTGTAAGGAACAGCATTTAATACTCTTTATCAAACATAACAAAAGTTCTGAGTTTTGAGCTGTCAGAAACAAAAAAACATTGGATCATTCATGCCAATGGCAATGCGCACTAAATGACTTCATGATAACTTAGTCCTGTCTGGTGTTAAATTAAATTTGAAACAAAATAATATTGTTGACGGCTTTGGAAATTTATATCGTAGTCAGCATTCAACAAGAAATTAGATTACTGAATTTTGTAGGATTGGTGGTATCAATGTTAGTTCATTGGTGGTATAGAGCTAAGTAGTAAAGTTTTCATGAAATAAGTACCTGCTATATGCTATATTGGTTACGCTGTTCTTACTGGGTTGTTTGATAACGAAGAACTGATCATTTATATGATGGATAATCAAGGCAATAAATCTAAGGTAAGGCTTTCCTACTCTAGATTCCTCAAGTTGTATATACAGATATTCAATCAATTTTGAAATTCTGCTGACTTGCTTGGCTTGCTGTCTTGCAAGACGTTACAGTTACAGATCTCCTTGCTGTAACTCAGTTTTCGATGGTTTTCTTATAAAAAAAACGAGGTTTATCCGATGCTTCTTAGCCTTGATTACCAGATGGAAATGGAATGAATAAATGCGATCACTTGGTTTGGGCAGGACTGTAGTCCATGGAAAGTCGCGCTGCGCTGTCGTCTTTTCAGTAAATCCCTTCCAGCACCTTTATCAAAAGTTCAATCTCTAACCAACCATATATATATATACCATATAGTAACAATTATGCAGAAAATTTCAAGAACAGTTCAAGGCCTCATCAGTCAGATTAATCTATCAGTAAGATTTATTCCACACGAAACCTTCTTCGCATGAAAAGGCGTTATGTTATTATCTTACGACAAAAAATTTTGTTTTATGTTTCTCCAACATCATAGAAAGTCGTGGCAGGAAAATTCTCAAAATAAAAGCAAAATACCTCTCCTTCACATTCACAGATAGATAAAAAATCTCTGTGAGTTTCAGGTTAGTACAACTGATACCCATTTGCACCGAGCTTTGGTAAACACACAAGTTTCTCTTGTAGATAAGTGTCCCTGGGAAGATTACTATAACAGAAGACGACAATAGATCTGTAAAACAATCCTCCCGCCGACCTGATACCCAGCAGGGATCTGAGTCTATCGTCGCTTCCTCCAGACCAAGCACTAGAGCTACGACTATCAGAGACGGAATAATCATCAGATGGGAAAACGATACAAGGCCTCTTCTTAGAAGACCAAGAACATCATGTAAGTCCACTGATATTTAAACTGTTGACTAGGGGAACATCTGACCCTGAACAAGCATATGAATTTTCTTGATATGATTTTTTATCTGTGATTGGTCCAAAAGTTTGGTTATGTACAGCCGATCACTTGTAAAACTTTTGTCAAGCAGCTTGCCTGAGTTTTGAAGGTTGTTACTGAGACCGTTCAAAGGGTAACGCAAAAGCTGCCAGATTTTTGGCTAGATCCAGTTACTGACGCGAGGTTATATACTGATGGAATATCTCCACAAACAGCCATACTTTGTAGTATTTAAAACTGATCCATAATTTCAAGTTCAATGCGTGAGTCTCTACTTGATCTCTATGCCCGAAACTTTTCAGTTACAGTTATATGCGGTACACAATTACCCCTGGTGTTTGATACCGCCATGCGTTCAAATTTAATATGTATTTGATGTTATAAATTTCATGACATTGTTAAGGTCTATAGGCTGTTAATTGGATTGACAAGAGAGAGGCTCTTCTATCATCTCTATATAGCTTGAAGCGAACTCTTGTAGTGAACTCCTTGCAATTATAATATTGGCAGTATAAGAGTTTTCCGCTCCCTTTTTAAGTGTAGATAACTCTTGACCTTATGTTAGATAAAACAGAGAGTTTGAGACATAACTGTACCAAACTCCCTGGATAAAGGAAGGAACCGAACAAATCCATCAAATGATAGCTTTTTCTTAGATTGACAACATCATGTTACACCGCACAATGGTTTATTAAAGATATAAATGTTTCCATCCATGACAATCTATAGCTTACAAACATGATGCTGCTTTAAAATAGTTAAAAGATTGAAGGCTGATAGTTTTTCTTGACTATACCAAATAGTCTAACACTTTCGTTTTATGTACTTGTATCAATACCGGTCGACTCATATGACCATGCTTTACTTGTTACAGCTGAGTTCAAGCCACAAAGGAAGACTTCAGCAAAAATGACTAAGGCCAGATTCGGAGTTGCCATGACAAGATCTAAAGCTAAAGGGATAGTGAATGCCATCACTCAAGCAGCAATTGATCAAAAGAATCCCAATAAAATGGTAAATATTTCAGAGCTATTAAAGTTTCCAGCTTGATAAAAAGGTTCTTAGGTGAAGTTGGCCCTATGGTTCAACTTGCAAGCAACGTTCTAAACATAATATGGGCATATGCAGATATTTACACTGGATTTTATATATGTTGTAGTTACAACAACCTGTCGTTTTCATTTACAAGAGAATATAAAACTATTATTGTAGAGTGTCCCTCAAAATTAAAAAGTTGCAAACACAATCTTACCTTTGATCTTACCTTGTTGACTATTCAGACAGCACTCTGCTCATTGACTCCAGTTCAGGAAATGTTGCTGCCTGAATAACAATTCCAGATCATGAAGTAAAACTAATGAATAAGGTTACCAACATGAAATCGCCCCAAGGGAATTCCTGCGCTGTCCTTAGAAAGTGCTAAGAAGCCAAGTTACACAATCAATTGAGCTTGCTGACGAAGTTCAATCAAGGTTCAATCAGCGTAATGGACTGTTTCAAGTGCAAATGCATTTCAATATTGAAATTCATTTATTAAAAATATTTTAATGCTTTATTTACATTATTGAACGAGCTGCTGTATAACAAAGACGATGTCATCACACTGCATTGTGTGAAGCTCTTGTTTTATGATCCTATATCAATGATAAAAGATGCTAGGTTAGGTCATTGTAAAGCTAGTTATGGCCTAATGATGCAATTGACTCTCTTGGGTTGCGTATTGACTACATGTTGATACGTGACATTTCAAGCATAGACAGCCACACAGCAACAAGACAGATCTGTAACATACACTGATTTCTTAGGCTGAATTTTTTTTTTAAACTAAATTTGAAACAGTTTGAGATTAAACATGTGGAGGCAGATTATGCTAAGTCGTCTGTCAAGGAGAGAGGAGGCTAAAAAGCCTTGTGACTGTCGAACATGTGACCCAAATGTCTGGCAACCATCGGTAAGATTGGTAATGTGAAAGTTTACTTCAAATAATTACTTACTTGCTGCAAGTTTCAAGTCAGGTGATATTTCTAATGGTTTTTTACTCCAACTGACTGAACTGAATAGAAAAATATTTTTGAATTTCAGGCAGCAGAACTGAACTTTGATGAGGCGTTAAACCCGGACAATCCATACAGAGAAAGTAAGAATATGGTAATAAGACAGTATCATTTATGGAACAGCAACGATATGAGTAAAGTAGAGCTACCACCGATAAGTCTACACAACAATCTACTTCCACAAGAAAGTTCTAACCCAAGTGAGTGTCTTAGCGTTCAGCCTTAGCAAAGGCAGGATCCAAGCTTTTTATTCTGGTCAGCTCCGTTACGAGTCTTTTGTTTATTATATGTTTGGCATAAAAATGTTATATTACAATTTATTAAATGGTTGTAAATTAAGGCTGCCTGTTATGTGCTGAGCAACTAATGTTCCTTTTGATTAGTTTAGCCATCATAATGGCACTAACCAAACTTGATATGAAAATTTCATTAAAAAGTTATTAAATCTACAAACACTGTAGCTATAATCGTAGTTTTTATTTTTATTAAATCTGTCTGTTGACATACTCAAGACAAAGAAGTCTTTATAATGATAGTCTCATCAAGCAGCCATCATCAACCCTGCTATAATCGAATAAACTACTGTTGTTGCCTGTCCGCCGAAGGAATCATAACACAGTTCAAAATTCAAAACTCTCCACTTATTTTTTGTAGGACTAGCAAAGCTAGACCCGGCATTGAAGCAAATTAAACAGGTAAGAATGTTATTACGAGTCAGTCCTTGCCCGCAGACCATTATAAGGACTATTCATCATTTGATATTATATGTATATAGTTTCATATGAGTGTTTGAATGAAATTTTCCCCTTCCACACATACAGACCAATGTGTCATTTATGCTAAAATATCAATATTAAAATATGATACTGATGAATGTCATTAGGTTTGTTGATAACACTACAGTTATGTCATAAAGTAGTCTAAGTGCTCAGACGGGTTAGTGGTAACGCCACTAAGTCGCATTGAAGCTGTCTGAGCACTTCGACTAGTCAATTAAGATAAGGTTATATTTTGTGATACATGATCTGTTTATTTTGTACAGAGGAGTCAGGTTACAGTGAGCTTACCATCACTCAGGTCGAGTCATGTGTTCAGTAAAGGCAGTAGTTATATACCTCATAAATCAGTGAATAGGTACGTCTGGTAGAATTTAGTTTGAGCCCCCAAGACTCTTGCACAACCCCCCTCACACCGCCGAGGCAATGGAATGGACTACGTCTGGTTTGAACTGAAATACCAACACCGACAACTAGGGAAGAGATTTGGCACGTAAAGTTATGTTTCAAATTTCCCAAGACCTCAAAAGTTTGCCCTCATTCAAGCAAGTGAATTTGAAACATTGTTGAGCTGTATAAACATAAAATTATATGTTCATTAGTTTTTGTGCTTACATGGTGATGCAGTTCGGTTTTCATAATGATAATATACTTTGTTATCATTGTGAATAAGTTACGCAGTTGACCTACAGGTCATTAATTAATCTCGATTGACATTTCATGCATCAGGTTTGTATTTCAGATCTATATCAGAGCAAAGTGCCGTGACGCCAATGGAGCAGTTAATGAGTGGTGAGTATTATAATGAGTTTTCAGCATAGACTTAATAATAAATTATGAAGTCTATGGTTTTCAGACATAACCTTTACGCCATCCCTCCGCATATCTTAATTGGTAAATCTTTTCGTTAGGGAGATTTCTTTCTACACACTTACGTGACTGCCCTATTTAACAGGTAGCTTGTGTGGGGTAGATACCTTACCCGAATA
This sequence comes from Membranipora membranacea, assembly GCA_914767715.1. Classification (NCBI taxonomy): domain Eukaryota; kingdom Metazoa; phylum Bryozoa; class Gymnolaemata; order Cheilostomatida; family Membraniporidae; genus Membranipora; species Membranipora membranacea. The sequence continues at coordinate 18,293,343 of OU612068.1, forward strand.
ACCGGCCACTCTTTTTCGATGAGGCAGAAGAGGATTTTTATAATGCATGCAAGCACATAGGGATCGAGTGTGTATGCTAACTGAATAGTCACAAATCAACTTAACAGCAGTCTATAAGTTTGCAGCGAATTTTCTACAAGTCTGATATATCAAAATAAAAACTGAAAAAGCTAGCAGTTAAATATCACGACCACATCACAACAGTCCAATGATTCATCAGACGCGCCGTAGTTACAAGCAAGGCAAGGATATGGTCACAAAAAACCTTGAGTGACTCCCGTTATGATATACTTTTAGCTATGAGAGGATTGCTGTGATAAAATATGGAGAGTACGGTACTAACACCTACTACCAGGGAGGAAACCGACTGAAGCCAGCCACCAAATAGATTTCCCATTTTTCGGGCAGCGAGGAGTCTGACCTGTTGCAAAAAAACTTTCTCTGAGTACTGTTTGAAGTATGTATCAATTCTGAGCTGGTACTACAAAATTGTATACACATTTTATTGATCTAAGCTTGCGCATGGATGCTAATGGGTTTTACCCATTTTCTTTGTGAACCATGAACTGTATGGTGCTATCTCTAAAGAGACCTCACACATGATGCCCCATCAATAATCATCTTTTCTCATGTATTTTATACATTTATTTTTATAAAATAATTAAAAAAAAAAATATGCACATCAATCATGACATAAGTCATACCATTGGCCAACCAGGCTTCATAAAAGAGACCGTCATTACTTTGATCGTAAAAATGAATCATCAATACTTGTGATATGTGTCCCAAGTACTCTCACACTGGCTTATAAAATCTCAAACCTCATACTTATAGAAGTGGTAAAATAAGAATTCCATTTAAAAATCATGATTATGAACTGCTTGTATAATGAATGTAGTCTCGAAATTGTGGAATGAAATGAGCCACAGGTTTTTTTAGAAGTTGTCCTCCCAGTAATTTGAGGAGATAACTCTGGTTATAATATAATGTTTGCGTTTATGGTACAACCATAAACTTATAAACTCTATAAGTTCATGGGTACAACGAAATGAACTAAACTCGAGGTATAATTCATTGGTACAACAGCAACATGATATGGCAAGTCTTAAAATAATATGCGGCACAGGGTGGATAGTAGAGAAATAACTTTGATACCTGGATATGAGCATAGACTACACAGGTTCTGTTTGCATAGACAGAAGGAAGGAAGCTGGTGGATTATCATGCCTCATCATCATCATTATCGAATTTCTGATATTTACCAGAGCCATCTTTGAAGAGACCTGCAATATATTGGGTTAGTTATTACATTAAAGTGTGGTAGGTTTTATTTATTAACTTAGTGGCAAGGAGAAATTACTTCAATTGGAATTGGAAGTTTCCAGGACTAATCGATTGACTTGAAAGAAATTGATTTTCAGAACATGCATAGATTAACAATGCGGTTTTGCTTTTACCTTCATTTTACACTATGCCTGTAACACCAAAAGGTGAAGTCACACTTTTAATAGATAAGAACCACAGTAGTCACTTAGTCAAACACAGTCATCACTAAAAAGTGGATAATAACATCAGATTCACATCTGCTATAAAGCCTGATGGCCCTAAAATAATTTTCTTACCATATTTCTTTCTGATCTCGTCATTCTTTGCTTCCCGTTCGGCTCGTCTACAATATTCCAAACAAACAACAGTTAAACCATGAAAACCTGCTGTACCACCGTCCACCTGTCCGCATTCTGATCGTCATCTCGAAACCAAACAATATTGAGAGATTAACAAGGAATGTTGCCTAAGTGGGTATTGTTGACAGTGCAATAATTCCCATATTGTGCTTAGTTCTATAAAGGTAAGAATTTCCAGGCACACTTCAAAAAAAAAAATCCACACACAGCAGACTTGCCAGATATCTGTAGCGCGTGTCCAAGCAAATTAAAACCTGCCTAGTCAAACTATTCAGACAGCTGTATGGTGATATTGGGGAGTGTAAGTCATTACAGAGCTACTACATTGCAGCCCTATAAGCGCAGCTGGTTAAGTTAGTTACCCTGCCGACAGGAAAGGTAGTCATGGCAAGATGTGATGAGATTTTCATTTTGTATAAAACATTGTTCCGATTAACATAATCCATTAGCATTCTTCCCAAAAAATTCGAATAGTGATTAGAGCCAAAGAACAGAGATAATAATAATCAGCACCCATCTAGAAGGCAAGAATTATCTATTGGTTTCGCACCAAAAGAAAAATCAAGGATGGTGAGGTTGAAACATGACATATCCATTCACTGCCAGGGGACTGGTGCTGTTGAGTTGCATTTCTAGATTAATTGTACCAGTTCCTAGCACATTTATCGACTTGATGAATCATCAACTTCTACTCACAAAACTACAAGAGCTGGAATTATCTGATGCACTAATATCTCTCGTCGCAAATTATCTATGTAACCGATCACACTGTGTCACTCTAAGATGCCACAATGTGAAGTCAACCTACCGAATATGCAAAACTGGAGTCCCTCAGGGCACACTCTGTGGACCCACACTCTGGTCAGCATTCGTAAACTCGCTCAAATTCTCACAAGGCGCCACCATCAAATACGCAGATGATACGACTACCTACTATCCGCTGAAGAAATCCACTACTGAGACCACTAGCTGCACTCGATTAGAAGTTGACTTTGTACCTCCTGAAGTCGGACAACAACTAATCAGAGAGTGCAGTGATTGGGCTAATCGGAATAAGATGCGTCTTAATGTCCAAAAACCAAGTCGCTCAATGTATCCCTCAGAAAATCTCTAAACATGAACTCTGAACTCGTTATGAACACCAACCAGAGCGTCACTAACGTCTCAAGTACAAAATTACTAGGCGTGACACTTGATAGCCACCTTACATTCAGCGAACATGTGTCCGAGGTACGAAAGGCTGCAAACCGTAAAATCCACGGATTGTTAGTCCTGAAACAATCTGGGGTTAACACAGAAACACTTGTGATGATGTACAGAGCCCAAATACTGCCAACAATAACCTACTCAGCTCCAGCTTGGTTTCCTTTCTTAGCAGACTATCTCAGGAACGAGCTGGAAAAGATCCAGAAACTAGCACTGCGAATAATTTTCAATGACCTTGAACATTATATCGATAGACTCAACGCTGCTAAGTTAACACCACTTTGCGATTTACTCCATGACGTATGCTCAACCTATGTGCTGAGAATCGTCAATAATCCAGGACATCTGCTGAGAAACCGCCTAAATAACAAAACCAACGTAAGACCACAGAGATCTGTAAGAAAGTGTCAAACTGATGTGTATATAAAACGGTCACGAACTGTGAAATGTAGCAAGGCAATCTTAAAAAACAAAGACTATCTAGCCTAACAAGTTTAAATTGTTTCTGTTTTTACAATTTATTATTTATTATTTTCTCTCTCCAAGGGGGCTTTTTATCTCGATGTAAACATCTTTGGACAAAGAGTATAAATTAGACAAACAAACAAACAAACAAACAAACAAACAATCCTAGAAGGTTGACTCGGTGAATACATGGTAACTTAGACAGAGAACCAACCTTTCAGCATATCTAGCTTTCCTTTCATCACTTTTTCCTCGACTGAGAGCATCTTCTCTCATCCATTTGAGTTTCTGCTTAGCAGAGTCTTTACAGCAACAGCAGCAGCAGATACAGCAGCACACTGATAGAAGGAGTACTCCTCCCACTACTGACATTCCGATTATCAGAGCCATCATATTCACTGTATTAAATAGACAATGTCCGTATTGAAAGATTCCAGGATAAGGTTCAATTGCACAATTTTGTTCGATGATGAGGCCATATTATTATATCACATAGCACAACTATGTGGATTTTTGTTGTTTTTCATTATTAGATCAAGATTGATAACTGTTTGCCATTTTTGAAAATTGAATGTAAAAGATTGTGATAATGAGCTGCAGTTGTGGTTAAATTCATTAATTATTTTTTCATTTAAAGTACAGTGACACTCATCCATTATTGCTGTCTCCAGTTATGGAATCATGGTACTCATTAATACACACTAAGACAGAGCATTAAGAGATAATACACAACTTCTTCGTTCAACTAACTACCACTGTACTTTGCCATCCTAGACTTGGAAAATTGCTGTCTTTATTTAGGAGTTGGCTTATCTCGTGACAGAAATGTTATCAAGTTGATAAAATATGTAATGGTTGATTACAGACAATCTTAGTACAAGCTAATAAGTTGGAAATATGCCAGCATAATTTGATAAATGAAATTTATCCTGTCATTGACATGTGGTTGGCAAGCGATTGATTTAACACTAACACTTGGCTGATGGTATCTAAAAGACGCTAAAAGCTAGTAAAAAAGGAAATCTGTTAAACCGATCGATCGGTTACTACAAGCATGGACTTTGACTCATACTTTGCGGAACATGGTGGTACCATCAGTTAGGAAAAAAAGTCATAAACATGGTGTACCATCTATCTGAACTGTAAGTCAGGCAAAAGGGTTGATTTGGCACAAAATTAACAAGGTTTCACATTATAATACAGTAGTTTTGCTTGTATTTGGAAAAATTGCTGATCAACTTTGGTTACTGATTGGATGTATCTGGTCCGCGAAAGAAAGTTAATTTAGCACAATTATGTAGCTATATATAGTAAAGATATGATGATTGACTATAGCATGAATTAATAAGAAAGGTCCAAAAAACAGGAGATGGAACCATCGAGTGATATTACATTTAATCCTTGATGGAACAACAGTTTATTTCATCATTGATCATCATCTTTCGCTATCAATGAGTGGAGTGTTTTCTATTTCAAAGGTCCAAATATCCCAAATTTTTAAAAAGCTTGACATGGATAGATTGCATTGAGAGTAGGCAGTACTAACAGATAGTAGGTATTATAGGTAGATTAGTTAGAATGAACAAAATTCATTGGCATACAAGAACTTAGCCAGTCTTGACAAGCTCCCACCGAACAAAGCTTGTCAAGACAGGCTAACAAGAACTATGCAGTACCAGCTTAATTCTTGTAACAAGTCCTGAGTAATAATCTGGTATTTTCTTTCCTACGTACAAGGACATAGCCGAAAGCCTCAAAGCAGTCCTACTGTTGGCAAACTGAGTGCCTGGTTAACACTAATATGGTTGTTCTGGGGACATGGGTATGCAATGTATTTACCTGTACAAGTGGCCCAGCTTGTGCTCATCAGTCCACCTTTACAGACATCAGTGAGATGAAGTATGCCGAGCTCTTTACATGTTTTGCCATCATTACAGAATACACATTTCCCTTTGGATTTCTGTACACAGTCATCACAGTTGGTGTACTTAGCACAAGTCGAAGCTGTGTAAATAGAATGTCATACAAATATAAGAACTTGAATATAAGCCATCTTATGACTAGCTCTAGAGAGCCCCAGCTTGTATTCACCCATTAAGACATTGTGAAAGTATCACGTTTTTGGTATCATTCTAGAGTTGTAAGACTATTTAAGCACTACTTCATGTACAACCTGTCGTCCAATTTGATTTCTAAAGCTGCGTTTACATTAGGCCGTCTCCGTCAGCTGGCCACCAACTCAAGACTGAGCAGTCTTTAACCCCAAGTCTGAGCCAGAGTCTGAGACTGGCATGTGTTTACATAGCACCGGCTTAGCCAATGTCAGTCTCAGAGAAAATAAACGTGAGTGATAGAACAAAGGGCAGTATTGTGATCGCTAAAATAGGAATTTGTGTTAAGACGGGCAGTCTTGAGACTGCAAAACGAGCACTGCTCGAATTGCCAGACACCGTCTTAAAAGCCGGTCAGACAAGGTCAGTCAACCGTTTTTGTCATTCACACTACACAGTCTCAGCCTCCGTCTTAGTAATTTGTCGGTCAGACTCAAGACTGGGCCAAAAGACGGCCTAATGTAAACGCAGCATAAGAGTGGAGATGAAAAGGTAACAAAGAGGCAATTTTACTCTAAATTAGCCTTGGAACTCTAGAACGATACCAAAAACTTGATTTGTATACAATCAGTATACCGATCACAGCACTATCAGGATATTATATTCATAGATATCAGTTTTAAGGAAGTGCATGGTGCAGTATAATATATCACAGTGTTTTGTAACGTTTCCTCAATCAAAATATGAACGAGGAAGCTAGGTCTTTAGAATCCACAGTTCAGTGAAGGTTTTAACGTGGCCAATAACCGTTAGATAATGAATGAATACTGGTAGATAGTAACTTACAGCTATTGCTTGGTGCAGTGGTTGATTGTAGAACTGTAGGTTTGTTACTACTAGCCTGTCCATTCACAACAGCCAGTAATAATACTGCCAATGTTAAGCAGAGTAGTGAATTCATCTTGTATCCTCAGCTGAAAAAAAGAGTAAGAAAATAGTAACAGGTAGCGATTTCTCTTTCCTTATAATGTGAATTACATACAGCTGTCAACCCCAAGCTTACATATATGCTTGGTGACTCGCCTCTTGCCTGGACAGCCAGCACTAAATACCTGGGTATGACCATCCAATCAGACCTAAAATTTGATCCACATCCAAGAAAAATGTGGAAAATCTAGGAAAATCCTAGGAGGCATCAAACATCTGATGTATGGCGCACCAAAGGAAGCCAAGCTACTGGCATTCACAAGCCTATGTAGGCCAATCCTCGAATTCGCAGACACAGTATGGGACCCATCCACCAAAACAACAGCACAGAAGATAGAACTGGTGCAAAATGACGCCATCAGATTCATAGGCAACCTGAAGGGCCGTGGTGCAAGTGTGACCGAAGCCAGGAACCAGCTAGAAATTGGGTCGCTGGAAGAAAGGCGGAGAAATCATCGGCTGTGTCTGCTCACCAGAGTTCTTTAGAACGAGAACCTACACCATGCTCTCTCCAAGGCATACGATGAAATCACCGAAGACAAGGAAAATGCTAAAATAACCACCAGAGCAGCCGCCAGAGGTGAACCTAACTCTGTGGCCACAAACAAAAGTATTTACCACGCTAGTTTCCTGCCTCGGACAATCCGTGAGATGAGAGGGCAGAAAACCGCCCAACTCTAAACAGCGCCATGCTGTTAAAACCACATTCCCTGGTCTAAACCCTGGTCCTAACATTTAGAGGCATCCCTAAACCGATTTCTTCGACAAATCAATAGGATGTGCTACCTCATCTGAGGTGAGGTAAGGAAACTTTGGATGGAACTAGACTAACATCACAACTCTTCTCTTTCAAGGTGTTCATTTTTTAACATATTTTTCATCTCTCTGTGGCCTGACCCATTGGTGGTCTAGCTGAGGACCTACATTGAGTACATTTCCTAGCAACTAACTAACCAAGATGGAATCAGTTAGTATGTGAGGAAAGTTATAACATACATTCTTTTCTTATTATTAATAATAAATCATCACAACCATGATGATGATGATCATGACTCATCATGGATTCTATATCTCACTTGCAAAAGAGCAAAAAAAGCTTTTGTAAAATTCAAATTATACACCAAATAGAAGCTTCAGCCCTACCAGTTACAGTTAAGAGAGTAGTTTAGTAGCTGGGATAAATTGAGGGTTTAGTATTACCTTGCTGTTGGAGCAGAGACAGGTGGAAGAAAATTTCCAGCTCTTGACTTGTTATGACAATAAGCAGTTTCCCAAATTAGCTCCTCCCCTTTTCTGAATTTCCTGTAATGTAGTGAGCCAAACATAGTTGTTTTCCAAACTATAGCTTGTAATCTCAAAGTCTACACAGGGGGACCCATCAAAATCCCTACAGTATTTGAAATAGCCTTGGTTTTATTTAATTAGCGTAAGCGACCAATACTTTACTGTTACTATTTTTAGAACACTGGGAATTCTCATTATAAAGGGCATTTGACTAATCAGGAAATTTTTAGTCAGTATGAGATACTTGAGAACAGCATGTTTGGCAAGTTACTAAGCTTGGCTATATGAATTTCCATTATCTCCAGAGAAATTGGTAAGTTCTGATGTGTATGTATGAGAAATCTTTGTTCCACAGGCAACACAAACAACAAAGGTAGATTGGCATACAATACATTCAGTTCACTATTATTATTATTTATGACTATTCAGGCCAAACCCAGCAAAATTTTGCAATATAATTACAGGTTAGCCTATCTTCACGAGCCCACCAACAAGGCTTGTCAAGACAGGCTTGTTAAACTCAAGAGTGCATGCCTGGTGGCAATGTGTATCTGCATTGTCTGAACTTGTGTTGTTTGTAGTTGTCATTATATTTATGGTTTGCACTCTCTGCAAACAGTATTTTTGTGTGGCTAGATGATATTGTAAAGGATCCTGTGCGGTTGACGTAGTTGCAATTCATGCACAGCGGCTGGTGGTTACTGGTGACATGCATGCTGGTCGTCAAAGCATCGATCAAATGCAGTTCATCAATCAACAACTGGGTTTGGTTGGCCCCAGGTGTGCTTTGACCTGCCTACCAACGGAGAGCAATCTGGCGCAGATATTGCGGCCTAGCCCCTAAGGCAACTGGTACTTTGCCGCCTCATATTTTAATCAACCATTTTTAATCAACTGTTTTCAATCCATTCCCTCGACATCACAAATCTCTCACTCCATTGGTGTTTCAATTGGGACAATTTCATTCTAAATTATTCTCTGAGAAGTTATATACTGTGTTCAAGCAGGGATAGTTGGTTAAGGAACCAGGCAGCAAAGGTATTCGTTCCCTCTAGAAGGAGATGTAAACAATGATCATGTCAATTTGTAGTTGATATAGCTCCCTGTATCTACAGCCATAGTTACTGTGTATGTATGTTGATACACAATATGTCCACAATATATAACCAAGTGGAAAAGTGCTCCTTGATATAACCTTAGACACCGCAAGTGTTGAAGGTTGTGGGTTCGAATCCCACTGCAGTTCATCGACTACTGGGGTTTAATTGGCCCCCGAGTGTTCTCCGACAGAGAGCAGCCTGGCGCAGAAATTGCGGCCTTGCCCTATAGACAACATATATGTTGCAGTCCATGGTTTGGGATATGGCGTTTGATAAGACCATCTGATTTTAATAAACTCCCCAGCCAGACATCTCATATACCATACCCCATGTTTGATTGATCCCTAGTTAGATGTTCAAGACTACTACAAAGCTCACTACTCATTACTGAATTTACAGGTCTCAAATTGGAATACATGGTTAACATCATCACAGTGTGATACTGTTTATTCATATTTTCAGTAAAAGTAAGGCAAGCTCTAAAGATGACGACAGCTGGAATTGACCCAAACTTGGCTCACAACCTTCAGCTGCTACAGAAACAGAGTTTACAGGTTGAGTTTCATTTAAATCATACTGATTATAAAAAGGTGGAGAACATCGGAACAGGTTAGTCATAAAAAATTTGTACTCAACTATCAGCATGTTGATCTGTCTTTGATAAAAAGAGTTCCTGGTTTTTTTTGCAGACAATATCATCCTGGACTAGTTTAAGTGCTCAAACGGTGCAAGATGCTGGCAGAGGCATTTCATTATCAAAAAGTGGTTGATAATGAAATGCCTCTACCAACATCTTGCACCGTTTGAGCACTTAAACTAATCCTGGACAGATGTTCTTCATAACATACCAAAGAATTTACGGAAAAACTTGGGGAAAAAATGATAACGTATATTTTTTTTACGAGGATTGATATCTTGATTTGGAGGATTTATTGATATATCATATCATAACGTCTTCACAGGTTATCAAATTTATCAATCAAAGGGACACAATGTACTTCTTAATTGGTCGTGTTGTCTCTTTGTGCCCGTGTGTTCCAGATTCGAGCATATACCCAATGATGCTGGAAAGCTGTCCCTCTTTTCAGAGGCATGACAAATATGGATACTGTATGATCTTAAATTTTGATTTTATGCAGGTGCTTATGGAGTTGTCTGCTCAGCTATCAACAGGAAAACTAGACAGAAGGTGGCAATCAAAAAGATCCCCAACATATACACGATGGATCCTCGTTATGCTATACGAACGTACAGGGAGATCAAGATACTGCAGGTGGGTCTAACTCTAGTGAATGCATCAGATGTATTTTTTAGAGGTAATCATGCCTACTGAATCGTATATCTACCATAGTGGAGTGAAAGTGTTCCCAGTTTTTCACGGGCTTCAATTAGCAAAGTTCATGGCTAGATAATATATAGTTGACCTCTTTACTTGACATTACCTTCAGCTAGTGAAAATGGGCTCTTGCTAAGATTAAGTCAACCAAAACTGGCAGAACTACGGCTTATACTTAATCCTCTAGGGAATTACTGTTCAGATTTCTTAGGCATTTGTCATTTTATTGTGATGCAATAGAAGTAAAGAATAATCATGTTTCCTACCACTACCAGTAATAATATTCCATGTGTGAGCAGATGCACTTTGGTAAGATGCATTGCATGGTATGAATTTAAGCCGTGGACTTTGAAATTAGTTATAAAACTGAAGTCAATATTAAAGCTATACAAATAAAAGATAATGTTACCCTTTCTTCCAGCACTTCAAACATGGTAACATTATAGCCATCAGAGAAATCCTGCAACCTTCTTACAAGGACATGACCGATATTTATGTTGTTATGGATCTCATGGAGAGTGACTTGCACAGAATTATATATTCAAAACAATCTCTTACTAGTGAGCATGTGATGTGAGTATTATACAGATGATTCTTACCATAGAGTTATTATGTATTAGTATATAACAGGGGTGCACAAACTTTTTTTGCCAGTGGGCAACTTTTAAAAATTAGCATATTAAAGTGGGCCAGACCTTTTTTGCGCCAGCGTATTGAGTTTATTATGGGACTCCAGGTCTGCGCGAAGCACAAAACAATTTTTGGATCTGGGGTTGGCTATGATTAAGCTTTCAGACTAAATAAACCAGTCACAGCGGGTGAGTTTTTATATGGGCAAATGGGCCAAATTTGGCCCAAGGACCATAGTTTGAGCACCCCTGGTATATAACAACTCCATGGTTCCGAAATTATGTATCTTTTTTGGTGGAGCGGTGAAATATCCCATCCTAAAATAGGTGTTTATGGTTTTCATAGCTACGATTATTCATCACATGCCAAATTAATTCTTGATAACCGCCCATTGTTCAATATGGAATATATGATTCTACATGTATTGGAGTTACCTGCAATCCTTTCGTCTGTACCTTTAGAGATTTTATTCGAACATATTTTAAAGTCTTATTTCATCAATTAATTTTAAAATTGAACGGATCTCAGTCAGAAGCCCTATATCCTAGAGATAAGGTAGGGAGGGACTGGGCAACCAGAATTTAGTTGTGATTTATTCCGAATTGGTTGCATTTAGTTGGCCTTATTGGATTTGAGGTTGAGCCCCTCAAGGAGCTGTTCATATTCTATCAGCTTAAAAGTGAAGGGAGGTGACAAAGTTTGTGTTTATTGTGTGTGTGTGTATGGTTATATAGTGATGTCTTGAATGGCGAAATTACGCTGATTTAACCACCAGCATATAGTTACTTCATTCCTGTGTTTCCAGGTATTTTCTTTACCAGATATTGCGAGGATTGAAGTACATCCACTCGGCTAATGTACTACACAGGGATCTCAAACCGAGCAATCTACTAGTCAATGCCGACTGTGAACTCAAGATTGGAGACTTTGGTGTGTAGAAATATCGTTTTTTACTTGACTCGCATGCAATGGACATAAAAATGGTAGTTGATTATATCACAAAGCAAATTTTGTTGTTATGTAAACCAAGGAGTAACAGTAACAGTAACAGTTACTCCTTGTGTAAACCTTACATGATATGAAAAATATTGTTGAATGTAATATATATGTGACGACTCGTTGTGTTGAGAGAAAAATTCAAGTGATATTATAATCCTTTCTGTTTTGCCTCCAATTCTGTATTTAGGTAGAAGGAATAACTGTTCAGTCTATGAGTGTCAAGTTGATATAAAAAAACCACCTTAATTGCAGGAATGGCCAGAGGTATAAACTTCAAGGCAGAGAAGTCAAATATAACAATGACACAATATGTGGCTACCAGATGGTATAGAGCCCCGGAGCTGATTGTAGCTGGCAAACAAGGTTACGGACCAGCTATAGATATGTGGTCTGTTGGGTGCATATTTGCTGAAATGTTAAGAAGAAAACATCTTTTCCCTGGTAAGTAATTGTGTGGTGCTCTATTTGCTAAGTAGCTAGTTTGGTTTATGGTGATCATAATGCACAAACAAGATGAAATCATCAGTTTCAACTGATGATCTGATAATAATATGTTGTAACTGCCATTATGAATCCTAACATAATCAAATCAATAACATAGTCAAATCAAAGTTTCAATCAAATCAGTTCAATTTCAAATTGCTTGCTTTTGTTATACCCTGTTTCAACATAGAGATCACAGAGTAAGGATATACACTGGGGGAAATTCATCAATCTGGCCACCTGCCAATTTCAGAATATATATAAGTTACAGTGGAGTTTTGTCATACAGACATAGCCACCTTTGATAGGTCATAATTCATTCTGTATTTATCCTAAAGACTGATTTCCAACATTTCTGAAATGTCCAATCTCCAAGCTATACACCATATTGTTGTCATGTTTTGCTAGGATACATAGGCTATGAGTAATCCAGGTTTTTAAAAAGAGTTTTATCATATAGATTTACATGGGGCTTAGGTCAATGCACGGACATTTCCTAATTTTGATGACCAGCCGTCTATCAATTGTCACATGTAAATATATGAAAAAACTCATTTTAAAAACCTGGATTACTCTTAGCCTATGAATCCTAGCAAAAAATGACAACAATATGGTGTATAGCTTGAAGGTTGGACATACCAACAAAGTTGGAAATCAGTCTTTAGGATAAATACAGAATGAATTATGGCCCATCAAAGGTAGAGATGTCTGCAAGAAAAATGCCATTATAACATGTAGAGATAATGAGGTTTTGGCATCCAGCTGTGCACAGTTTTCCCCCAGTGAATCAAAAACCACAGGCACTATAACTATCATTGAAGTGTCCTCTCTGTATATCCTTACTCTGTGATAAAGTTTTAACTATTGTTGCATGCAAGGCAACTTCATTATTTTTTAGCAGAGTACGTCTACCAGCAACCTTTTTCTCACAACTTTTACAGTTAGTGATAGAATACAAATCAATCAATCAATCAAGAGATGCTTCTGACTAGTTTCTGACAGTTTAGACAATAACATGTAATGCCTAAAATATGGCATATGCATAGAGCATATGATTGAATTAAAATTGTTATGCTATTTGATACAACATTCTGCTGTTTTCGATAATGTTATCATAACTTCCTTAAGGACTTTAGAGGGCAGTGCCTAAAAACGTAAAGTACAGTTCACACATATTGGCAACTTTGGATTTTGTAAAGACTGCTTTGTGAGGACTTGTTTGTAGAAAATTTAAAGCCTTTCAACCATTGGATTATCAAAGTATTCAAGGAATGCGACACCAACAATTGTAACTCTATGAATGGATTGATGACTTTGTTTTCCAGGTAGAGATCTGTTGCACCAGTTGAGCCTTATATATGGGACTCTTGGCATACCAGAAGGCAATTATATGGAGAGTTTGGGCTCTGATACTGTCTGCGCTTTTATCAGAAGTAAGTCTTTGTCATGTTAAACTGGCTGGCAAAGGTTGACAAAGAAGATATATAAATTCTACAAGCTTTTTTGGGAGAATTACTGTTTTGATTTTGTTTGGTGTGTCCTCATGACTAAACAAGTGATTAACAGAGTGCCACTCAACTTAATACAACAATACTAATGAATTTTTGATTGATTTACAGAGGTCAAGGAATCCAATGACTTTAAACCGAGGACATGTGAGCAGATTTGCCCGAAGGCATCTCACACCGCTGTTGACTTGCTGTCTAAGATGCTGCTGATTGAGCCTGAGAAGCGAATAGATGTGGAGGCAGCCTTATCACATCCTTTCCTGTCTAAGTACCACGATCTATCGTTTGAGCCGAGGTGCAACAAGCTATTTGACTTTGCTTTTGAGCAAGACCTTGTCAATCTGAACACTGACGTAAGTTTGACAATAATGCAGCTTGTTGCGCTATATGACTGAATGTTTAAATGTTTAGTACATTTAAACATGAATGCAGGCATTACGCTGATATGCATGCACAGACCAACCGCCATGGTCAACTGCTGTTTATAGGAAGCAGTAGTAGTAGCAGGTTGTGTTTCTAATAGCATATTTCTCAGAGTTGTGTGTTCTTGTGTAATGCTAAGGACTGTCATACTATATGACACGGGTTTGTAATGAGTGATCAGCACATGATGATTGAATTGTAGGATGAAAAGCGAGTGAAGATTCAGGAGCTCTTACGTAAAGAAGTCTCGTCTTATACTAAACCAAAACCGATGGATTTCGGTGCGCTCATATCCTCAAAGTCTCAAGAATCTAGTCAGACCTCCTCAACTACTAACAAAGATGGAGACCCATACGCTGATCTCAACGCATTCCTCGCACAACTGGCCTCTCCGGATGAAAAACTGAAAAAATCACCAAACAGCAACCCTCTGCTGTCTGTCAAAACAACAGATGCTTCAAATTCCTTACTCAATTCTCAGCCGGTCAATCCGTTGCTTGCTGGACAGAATCAGGGTAACAGTTTACTGGCAAATCAGAGTAAGAATCTGCTGCTTGAGGGTTCAAAGCCAGCCAATCCTCTGCTGGCTGGCAAACCTTACAATCCCCTGCTGGCTGGCCAACCTACCAATTCCGTACTAGCTACTCAGTCTACAAATCCCCTGTTAGCGGGGGCTCCGGCCAACAAAGTTGATAGTACAAACTCACTTCTTGGTCAGCAAGCGAAACTTCCCTTTCAAAATACCAGCAACTCCAATCCGCTTCTGTTTGGAGTCCCCTCAAAAACAGCAGAGACTGGCGCAAATCCTCTTCTTTTTGGAGTCGCCTCAAAAGCTGCTGAGGTAGGAATTAAACCTGAAGTGACCGACAACAAAACAACCGCAATCACATTATCAACATCAGAATCTGATCAGAGTAATGATACTGATCTGTTCAATAGCTTTCTCAAGAATCGAGGGTCAACTGAAAAACAATCAGAGGATTCGTCCGAACAGCTTACTGTGAATACTTTGGAAAAGCCAACAACTGATGACATCGAGATGATCAGCGCAAAACTGGAACAGACAGACATTACTAGCGATAAGACGGCAGCCAATAAAGAGGATAAGCCTATGGATGCAAAAGAACTGATCAGGAAGAGGCTGATGGAGAAGAAGAATTCTAACGCCAGTGGTGAGTGATGTGTTGTGCAGAGAAGGAGGTGGCTCAGTTGGTTAGAGCGCCGTCCTTTAACATGCACATGTTGAAGGTTGGGGTTCGAATCCCACTGCAGTCCACCGACTACTGGGATTTGGTTTGTCCCCAGGTGTGCTCCGACCTGCCTGCAAACAGAGTATATTGGCGAAGATATTGCGGCCTCGCTTTTAAGGCACTACAATTTTGCCGCCCATGCTTCAGGATGTGGCGAGTGACAAGACATCGGATTTTAATCAACCTAATCAATTTTAATCAGAGCTTCGGTGGATCAACTTGTAACTCACTTCCAAATACTTATACAGTGTGCGCCAGATAATTTAATTTGGCATTATTATCTCCTGGTAATTCAGACACAAAATGTTGGTTCCTTCTAACAAATCTCAACGCATTTCAATCTCACTTAATTCAGACTTGGCTTATTAAGAAAAAAAATTGACTTTCCCCTCAAGATTGTATTGCAATCATAGCTAAAATTTATTTTTCACTTGAACCAGAAGGCAATTAATATAGCCATATCCATGAAATTGTGAAAGGACTAAGTCATCTCCGAAAATTTTACTCATTTACGACAATATATTTTTAGGCAACTTGAAGGGGGCTGGTGAAAAGCCATCAGGAAAGTCACCGATCACAGCATTCCAGAGACAGAAGGAGAGAGAAGAAAAGAGAAAAGCCAAGCAGCAGAAAGCCAAAGCCAAACGAAAGAGCAAAGATACAGGTATGTATAAGATATAAAAAATAGAATGTTAATCGTACCTGTTATAAAAATTATTGCCCTTAAACAGAATTCTAAAAAGAGAAGTTCTATTCATTGTAATACTTTTTTACATTTTCACCTGACTATCCACTCTTCTGAAATTGATTATAGCTCAAATCCTTACAGCTGAACATTAGGTATACTTGAAATTAGCTGTTACTGTCACTGTTAATGATTTTCATTTCAGCTGATAAACAAGGCGCACTTCTCACATCTGAAGACCAGAAAATGCTGGATAGATGGAAGGCAATGGCTAAACCTCAGCCAATACAACCAAAGCCAACTTCCCAATCGACCACAGCAAGCAACAATGTCATAGTCGTGTATCCTGCAACAGCCGCTACTGGTAACCATACCTATATCACTACCACCATACCAGTCACATCAACCGATAGTAACACGACCGCTAGTACTACACAGCAGTTAGCCCACCTGGCTTTATCAAACAAACAACCAGCCAATCAAAAACCTGCTACTGCACTACAGTCAACCAATCCGATGATGGAGGCCAAGCCAGGAATCGGAGTACCAAGTCACTTTCATATTAATCAACCAGCAACTTCTGTTCAGCAACCTGTTGGTCACTGCGCTCCAGCTCAAACGAATATAAGAGGTGCTACAAGTCAGTATCCAGCTCCGAGTGATTTACAAACACAGCCAATAGGATTACCGATCCACCATACACACAACGCACCATATAACATGCATCCTGTCACCAGTCATCAGATATCAAGTCAACCGCATCACCAAATACCTGCTGTGCCGCAGATGAGCAGTATGTCAAATGTGAATGTTCCCATGCCACATCCGTCGGTGAGCCAAATGCAGCCGGTTCCAAATATGAGCACTTATTCTCATCATGATGCAAGCAGTAGACATTCTCATCAGGTCCGATCTTTCTCTGACATTGCTGCCATGCATGGAAATGGTGATCAGTATTATGACAATGGGTTTGAGACCAGTATGTATGATACTGGTCCTGGCGAGCCTGATTTACCAGCCTATCCAAGCACCAGCACCGGATATCCAAACTATCCTGCCAGACAACCGAACCTGCACACTGAACAAGCAGCAACCAATTTCCCACATTGGGCCAGCAGCGTATCCATGAACACCACTCTGGACATCAATACACTAAACGTACCAAAGGTGAGTAAGACCAGAGAGAAATCAAATCAATGTTATTAGAAACAAATACAGGTGTAAAGATGCAAAGATCTTCCGGCTTTTGTCATCGTCCCTTTGATTGTTCAAAATGAGGAAAAAAACTAGCTTTTAGCTGCAATGTATGAAAGAGTGTAGCTGTCTGGTTGACACTATCCAGCTAATCTGATTAACTTTGATCTGAAACATGAATCCATTGGCAGTGATGAAAAAGCTTTATTTTATAGCAGGATGAAGGATTACCTCCGATGTTAGTGAGCACACCTAAAGGTACTGGGGGAGGCTATGGTGTTGGATATGATATGGAATCTATGATGGCTTACAACCCTGATCTTCAAAAGTAAGTCTCAACTTGTCTGTATGTCTCGGCAGGCAAGAGATCCTGAAGCTCAGCTGCCAGCCACCATTCATCACCCTGACAGATGTAATCAACTTCTGTTGTTATTATCAAGTAGTGTTGATTTGCCTCTTCTAGTTTTTACTAATTAAATGTAAAATATAATCCAGTGTTCTTGTCAGTGTCCAGTTTCTTCCATGAGAGAATAGAAGGAGTTCTTAATTATGGCTGAGAATCATCCAATGCATATGTGTTTGATCAATATAGACTTCACCCATACAAATATAAACCAAAACTTTTATTTTTCTATTTTTGCAGTGTGATTATGGATTCTGCACCACTGTCAGCCTCACTGCTTGCTGATTGGATGGATGTCACCTCTAACATGGATCCAAAAGTACTGGAAGATATTCAGCATGAACTGGAGTTGAGCTCGGCGTTACATGAGTTCCCATTTAATTGACATCTTTATTGATCCTATATTGTTTTGTTTAAAACAGAGGGCAGGGTAGAGAAGGTAAGTTGGCATAAGACCACGGTGTAGAGCTACGTATAGCATGGAACCTATGTACAGTCGGCTAATGACGCAGCCCTCCTGGTTTATTGAATGGTATACACAAGATGGAGTTCATAGGCTGTTAACAAAATTTTGTACATTTCAACTAAAAAATGGTCAACTTTTACAAAGATATATTGCTATCATAATAATATGTATCATAAATCTTCTATTATTTTTTGATAAATCTTCTATAGAAGTTATATTTTATAATTTTCTATGATCTTGTTGGAACGACTATAACTTTGTAATCATATATTTAGACATTAGGTCAGTATTAAGCGTCTTAATATTAACTCATGTAATTAAGCAAAATTTGAACATATAATGTCATCAGTATTTCCATCATCACAAACAATGAATTAAAAATGGAATGTGAGATTAAAAAAATTTATTCTTTCAAAAATAAAGGAAAAGGATCAAATATTGATGTGTGATTGTTCAGGGCAATGTTTGCATTGAAATGGCATGATTTAATTTGAGCACCAAAAATCATAAGTCTGGAATCAAGAGAACAGTCATACATTGGCTGGTAACATCAGTTGTGAGTTCGAAATGATTTTCATTATATCTAAACATTAGGTTAATGCCTATGCATGATTTGAGAGAACACAAATCAGGCACTTGTGTAATCTTTATCATTATCATCCACCTTTTAATGATAAGCCAAATAGATTGACACATACATCCGTACCTGTTAGACACCCTGTTACATCATAACTGAACAGTGAATCGTTTACTGCTCCATAGGCGATTTTTCTTTATCATTAGCACCATTTTGAACAGGTTCCTCATTATCGCTTGAGTGATCTAGTGCTTTGCTCAAATTCTCGGTAGATTTGCGTATGATGTCGTTGATCTCAGATTCTAGAGAGTTGTCTTCATCAGGTATCATGTTTATGTCATCACCGTTCTCATCCCATTCTAGGCTGCCGTCTGAGCTGAGAACCTACAGGAAATATACAACAGAGGGTCATCAGCATTAAACCTGTCTTTGCTGAACACACTAATAACGCTGGTCAAATTTGAATGAGATTCGTGGGAAGAAAATTATTTGAGCCTTGTATACTTTGACAATGCAACAGAAACTGGAACTAAATTAGGAAACAGTATTATTCCCTGAATAGTTGTCACCTGTCAAACGATGCGGTAAAAATATAAACTTATAAATATTTTGTAGCATGTTTTTTCCAACGCCACATCCGAGCCGTGAGTGTCTATTTGTAACCCACATTATATACGCCTTTATTACTAGGTTACAAAAACGAGGTGCATGGGACTACGTTGCGTGACGCAGTAGACTGCAGAGAGATCTTTATCAATTTGATTACATACATAACAATAATATAGTTGATTGTATGATTGAATCGTGATAAAAATAACATAACATTTAAGAAATTTACCATCATTGGCTGAACAGTAAAAAGTTTCTTGGTGAGTGAAGTTTGCAGAAAACAAGATAAAAGAATATACAATTTTGCAGTATATGTCTGCTGGCTACCTGTGTATTACTCTGGTCTGTATCACTCCTTTCTCTAGTCATCAGTTCTGCTTCATCATCTACTGCTGCTACTTGTGAAGCTTTGTCTGCTTCCTGAGGGATGCTTGTATCAACCACATAAGCTGCGGTACCTGACTCTGCTTCTTGTAATGTGGACGGTGAATTATTACTGGCTCCTTCAGCTAAAATATTTTTGATAGCAAAACCATTTTCATTTGGCTACAGTGTTATCAAGGTACCGGTAATCTACAGTTACATGTTTACAGTGTAATCACGTAGATTGCATATTTCTTTGATAATTTACTGGCTCAGTTTTGTCTGCCAGCCAGGTATATTGTTTGCAACCTTGAAAAGCTATTAACATAAAACCTTATAAGAACTCTGGTATGCACAACTTAATTTCTACCCACCATATCAACATATCATTTGACATTTACCTCCAAGGAAATCTTCAAGTTGATTTTGATCTTCTTGATCTGGAACTAGAGTTACGTCACTGAGCTGTTTAGCTTCTTCTGATAGAATAAAACGGATATTCATGATCTATGCAGGTTTCTCACACAGGGCCAAAACACAATATTATGTTACCAGGTTGTATTGTAATATCATTTGTGTTCACAAAATTGGTATACACAAGAAAATCTGTTGAGGACATCACTGATATGTTGACATGTACAGTTTGCGAATTCATGTGACTTGCAAGCAGAAAATTTCAGCAGTTTGCTGACATTTTTTTCATATATGGATGGCTGTGGCATAAAATCATTGTCATAAAAAAACCAATCTCACTTACTCAGTTTCTGTTCATCTTTGAATCTCTTCATATCCTCCTCAAAAGCCTTCTGGTAAAACAGTTCCTTCTCTCTCCTCAGCTCTGCCTGTCTCATCTCACATGCTATCACCTTCTTCTTATGCGCCTGAGCTAGCTTAGCTGAAAATACAGAGCATCTAGTCAGTGTTCGAGTCCCTACCCATATCAGAGGTGTCTTGGATAAGTCAATTTATAGGTTGCGCTGTGAAACAGGAAGATCAAACTTGTGACTCCATCTGTGTTCTTGTTTTACAAGTCCTGTTTTCCTAATTTCACAAATTGCTATCTCAACATGTATTATGATAATGGTAAAAACTTCCTTTGTTCTGCAATATGACCCCTATGTACAGACACTAAACCAGGAAAATAGGCAGGATTGGAAACTGTTTACTCATTTAAAGTCAAAGTTCTCACCAGAGTATTTCATTTGCTCCTTCTTCTTAGAAATATCATAGGCAGCCAGCTTTTGTTGTTCAGCTATTTTAGACTTTTCAAAGTCTGCTTCTTCACACAAGTTTTCTAGCACCAACAAACTGTCTTCTATAAGAGCACATGAGCTGTGCAAATCGGCTGTAAAAAAATATTTACAGTTTTGATGAAAGCAAGATCAAATGATAGACCAAATTTCTCCCAAGGCAGCAAACTGTGCACAAAATTCATCCAGAAGATTTCAAGGTACAGACACGGGGGTCAGCAAAAATTGACTTCCAATATCCAGCTGGAGAGCCGTCGAACTACAGAAGGTTAGCAGCTCAATAGAAACTGAATGAACGACTCACCAATTTGACCCGTTATGTCTTGGATGTTTTTGATCATCGCAGGTATATGGCTGACTTCATCTGCTAACTCTTTGTATTTCTTTTGTGATGTGGAGAGTTTATTCTGTGTACTGAGGAGGTCTCTAGAGAAATTCTGTAAAACAAAAATAAACATCAAACAGCATAAATATGATCCAGTTTCAAAATTAAAGTGGGGTTAAACTCGCAAGTCTGTCTCTGTTCGAAGACTGAGAAATAACAGTGCCTTAAGGATGCGGCCGTCGTATTCGGCACCAAGTTGCTCTCAGTTTGCAGGTAGGTTGGACCACACCTAGGGTGTCAATTGAGCCCAGTAGTCGGTAGACTGCAGCGGGATTCGAACCCAATACATATAACGCTTGCGCATTAGTGGGCATCAGGTGTCTTGAGAGGACATCCAAATAAACTGAACGGTATACCAGTTATGTTAAGTCCTGACAAATGACATTGTTCAGATATACAGCAGAATTGACATTTTAGGCTGCTCTCGACTTGTGACATACCTTTGATTTCTTTATATTATCTCCTGCAACTTTACACATCCCTTCCCAAGTATCCTCGTACCTTAAAATAACATATAATTAAATTTTATTAACTAAAATTATGAGTTACAGCTTATAATCATAGCACATCAAATAAATACATCGATAATCAGACTACGAAAAAACAAAACTTTAGCAAAAGACAGAAAATACCAATACCAATGTGGGCTTTTATGGCTCCACATGAAGTATAGCAAAGTATTTGCTTGTACAAAATCTGTCTTGAACTTTTGAATATTGATGTGTTATCTCTTACATAAAGGAGTATTCATAATCAGCAGTCAAGTAAGCTTTGGGAACTCCATCATACTATTTTTAATCTAACCTGTGAAGAAGGTCTTGGGCGGAGTCCTGGTGCTCTTCAAACACAAGATTCTCAGAAGATTTCCGTTGCTCACTCCCAGTTTCGGGCCCTCCATTACTTGCGGAGGAATTGAGAGATGAGGACGAGGAATAATGTGTTGAAGTGGGCTTGGGCTGCAGAGGAACAGGTAAGTTAGCACTGACTGACTTCAGGCTGCAAACATACGGAATTGGTGATAGATTTTACATAGATTTGGAAAAAAAACATGTTTTTGGGAAAAAAAATGATGATGACGGTATTAAAATTTGGTCTTCAAACTTGGAACTATAACTGCGGATCTAATAACTAAAAATGAAAAAACGATGAATTAAATCAGTTTATAAACTGAACCTGACGACCCACTGAAAAATGGACATGCCATGTGTCACATTGTTCCTGCCTCCTGGAAAGAATTTTGTGTTTACTTGACAAATTTGATGGTAGTCGTTTTATCGTCATGAGATGGCCATCCGATGAAAAAAAAGCCAGTTTTAATGAACTCAGGATACGAACTACCAAGGATAACCTTACCTTGTGGTGACATCATTTTTCACAGCATTGAACTTTGCCTTGAAAGAGCTGAACATTTTCTTTCCTTTAGGATTCAGTATCTATACCTTCATAGAACTGGGTTAGGTCCAACCCTGTTTTCCCTGTAATAAAGATGTATATGCATATATATGGGTTGGCAGTTATTTACCAAGTCCGTAATGTATACAATACGGGTCACACTATCATTGTTTGTGATGCTGGCATCACAAGATCTTCTGATTACAATTACAATAACAATGATTTATGAAGAGGGAGTGCATGGCAATTCTTCAATTGCATCTGGTAATCATTCTGACTCAGTGACTGGGTGTGCCATGTAGCCATCTTGGTGATTTAGCTATATATGACTGATTATTAACTAGAAAATAATATAAGGCCTGATTGAATTTATGCTTTTCCAAGGTGTTTATTATACTCCACATCAGGGAGAATTCTCTCTGATCACATGACACATGACTTATATTTACTTTCTGAAAGTCACATGCACAATTGTTCCAGGAAAGCACCAATAAAATTTGAGAAGGTTCATTGCTTTCACAATCCCTTCCCCAAACCAATTTTAGTAACAAAATAGCTAACATGTCAGAGATGGCTATGTTATACAAGAAAACAATAAGATGCACAATCTTCCTACTAGATAAACTAGCCTATGAACAGAGAGGGTCTCAAGACAGTACAGGAAGTGATTTTATTTCTACATCTTACAGCTTGGGACTTTATCTAAGAATTGATTGAGATATCTGATTGGATATTGATACAGTTTTGTGCCAATAGTAATCCTTCTATCAAAAGGCCAAAATAATAGTAGGTCTAATCTGCAGGTCTACAGACAGGCCTACCCGTATGTTTTTTCAATAGTATTTTTTTACTAAAGTATATCAAGTGAACACTCTATGCTGCCTCAAGGTAGACCGAATGGCTCACTCATCAGATGAAGACATATTTCAGCATATGGAATTTGAGCAAGAGCTACCTGCAAAAAGACTAATGTGTTCAAGATGCAAGTATGTATGTTGGTTGGAAATTAAAAATTTGGAGATTGCAAACTGAATCATTCAATCAATTCAATGAACACATCTATTCTATTGATTCTGATCAGGGAGAATTCTGCCTGTTCTGATTGATTCTTTGGCCAAGGAGTAACTCATTGGTATGACCATCGTGATTAGGTATCACAACTTGTGATTCACTTAGCTAATATATGTGTATGAAGGCCTGCATAATATGTCTGTCGGCTTTTACGAATATACTACGGGACTGACTGATGCGCTATTGAGGCACCACAGTCTTCGATTCGTTGTTAAATTAAACCGCATTGAGAAACTGAAGTGACATGACAGAGGAAATAGCATGGAGAAAATACATCAGTGTAAACAGGGAGAATTCTCCCTGGTGTAAATGTATGCTTACCTATGATCTGTTTTTTTAATTTTAGACGTCCCATTTCTGTCTGCTGGTGCCCATTTCTTCCGGAGATACCTATATCAATAAAGACTCAAGTTATAGTTCTACAACATGGACGTGAGGTGTGCGTGTAGGACATTGTGTTATATACATAGCTTAAGTTTGTCTCAAACTTTGTAAGAGTGCTTGCTGAGCTCCATTGCTGCCATGTGCACTATTGTAGCTTTTGAGTATGGGTGCAGTTGGAGGTTTCATGATATAACCATAAACCATATTTGGTATCCACATTTCAACATTGCAAACATGGTTGTTACTTCCAGTGTGAAGAAAATCTGATATGTTACCTAAAATGTTTATCATGATACATAAATTGAACAGTTTTGTTATTGTGACTAGTAACAGACGAATCAGTGTAGCCATTATACATAATATCACAAAAAGGTGCATTTATCTGTGCAGGCAGATAAGATACATGAGCTATGTTAATGCTATTGCTTACCGGAGAATATTGTTCTTTGCAGATTTATAATGTCATTGTTTTTAGGAACGCCGGTGCCTCTCGACAACACCCATGTTATCTCTAGGTTTGCAACAAGAGAAATTCAAAATTATAAAAGGTGCTCGATTCAACCTGAGAAAGTGAGTAGGCACCTCCTTTAGATAATGAATATCATTGTCTTATCTGTCTATTCAAGGATGCAATATGGACACACCTTTCGTTCAAGTTTTTCATGTCAAGATGACAGAGCATTTACAGTTGCAACTTCTGATTACTTAATCAGGTGACAGAACAATTTAGCAGTGATGCAGGTTGATGCTCGTAGAATGTATGTAAAGAACCTTTGCTGGAAAATGATTCTTTATCTTGAAGGAATCCAATTCTCGCTGAAGTTGTTGCTGATGAGAACACATATCTACTATTTCCTGATAAAGATGCCATACCTATAGAGAATATACCACATGGCGATGCATGTAATCTCATAGTACTAGATGGCACCTGGGAACAAGCCAAAGGGATATATTGGAAAAATGAGTTTATCCAGAACTTGAAGAAGGTAGCCCTATAAATAAAGTTTAATGGTTCATCTTCATCAGGACAGATTATAGAGATAGAGATCATAGAGATGTTTTCTTTGTGTTTGTGACAATTAGAACGGCGAGACCAGAGAATACACCAATGATTGTCCTTGAACTTTTGCCAGCAGCATGAAATATTTTATGGAAGGTTGAGAAGAGCAGGTAACTTCCAAGTGTACACATCAATCTAATAATATTTAACTTCTCGACAAACAAGAAGTTGTGTTTTTCAGGTAACAGTTAGCAGCAAAGGGCTGAGCAAATATGTGGTGAGAACCCAGCCCACTGATGCATGTGTCTCTACCGTGGAAAGCGTGGCACTGGCACTGGAAGCTTTGGAAAATAACTCAGAAATATATCAGGTAGCTCTTAAACATAGCGTTAACCTATTTATGATGAATGTAAGATCCATAATCTTTCATTTGCCTTTTTGTGTTGTCCCTACTTTGCCTACATTGCAAGACACTGCTGAAATGGTGTGGTAACAGACAATGGGATGGGATCTGGTTATACCCCATCAAAAGGGTGTTTGTCCCAAAACATATTGATGTTCAGCTGGCGGTTCCATGTTTTTTTTGTGGGATGGTACTGGTCGTTAAATTACTGTATATACTCACAAGAAGTTATTTTTGCAGCAATTGACCAGACCCCTAGAAGCACTATGCGAGTTCCAGATGGAAAACGGCGCTGTGGCACATCAAAGTAAAGAGTATCTCATAAAAAATGGACTTTACAAATCACAAAAATCAGAAGCCAAACATAGAATTGATAGCTGAAGTATCAAATACATGGAACGAAGAGGAAGTAGCTGAACTGATCGAAATTCAGATCTTTTGCTTTATGGAGAGCAAGAAAGATCATGATTGATCATCTTATGAAAAAAGGTTGAGTTATCAACATAAGACCATATGTGTCATAAGAAAGCTTGAATGGAAAGTAGAAATGATGAGCTATTCCACTCTATCCTTATAAATGAGATAACTCATTTATCTCTAACTCTTGTGAATCAAACTGCTGTATTTGTTGAACAAAAGATTATCAATCTGTAGTATGCGCATCTGTTTTATTGGACATTTTAATCAAAAATTTTTCTAAGGAAAAAGGTAGCCCTAATTAAAATTTTTACTATACAAATTGTCAAATTAATTTTTATGGCATATTTCAATCCTTCATAATAACATGTCAGAATAATGGGAGGGTCAAGTCAGTATTCAAATAGATGTTCCACAGTACACAAATTTATTCTGAAGTATGCAGCTAATGATTAACAATACCATTTCCAAAAATTCTCGATTATATATCAGAATGTCACTTATCTCTAGACAGATTGATATGTCAGGCGACTGATGGTTGATTGGGTATTCAAATAGCACATTGCCAGATCAGTCCCATCGAAGAGTAAATGTGAGATCCTCAACTGGCATGATGCAGAAGTCTTAGGAGTTGTCCACTCAGTATTAAACACAGCACAACTCTGATATCACAAGTTAAAAAAATACTATTATCTTCGAAATAATATTATTTCGAAATGTCACAAATTGGATACCTTATTGCCAGCCGGATATAAGATACTTTTCAGGAGATTTTGCAAATTTGTTGGAACAGTCAGATTCAGCAGCTCCTAAAAATGCCCAAGATACCTGGATTAAGTGTTGCATCACTCAAGAAGCATGTTGAGGTGAGAAGAAATTTGGTTCTCTGATTGGGCTTTCGAACCCTTTTCCACAAACAAAGTGGGGGTGTGAAGTAGATGGTGGCTTGTGAACTTGTTACCACCAAAAATGATAAAATAAAAATTGATAAAATAATAACAATCTGATTATGACCATTTCGTTGCCAACCATTATATACTTACTTCCATCAAGTGATTTGATATTCTCATGATCACTCTTTATAGAGATGGTTTGGCAATTGTCTAAGTAAGGATAGATTTCTGGGAAATGTTCAACACAACAATGATATTAAATCAAAGTCTGGGGGAAAGTTTTCTTCCAGCTTCACCTTTTCTTGTTGAGTTTCTGATTGGCAATGATGATGTAATGAATAAATCAGTCACTGATTTTATGACTCACTGATTTGTGAAAGCAGAAGTTCTGTGGTGTGGTTGTCCAAGTTTGTGGTTTCCAAATTACATGAAGTCAAACAAAACAGTATCTTGATGATGACATGTCAACTGACTTTTTCAAGTTAAACATTTACATTGTATGCTGTTTAGAGATACCACCCAAGAAGTAAACTTTTGACAGGAAGTTTGCCCCTAACAACCTGCGTTGAAAGTGCGGTCTTCAGACTTGCCTGCTCTTTGAGAACTCCGATAAGACTTCGGGCAGAAACCAATTAAATAGTTTCAGTAAAGTAGGAAACTGTGCTGTATTGCCTGAAAAATGATAACAAAACAATAATAACTACGCTTAGCTGGCCCTAGATACTAACCAACGTAATGGAGGATGACATTCACCAAATACTACGTACCCTTTGTCTATTGCTGAGTCTACTTCTCAATTTAGCAGAAATAGTATTAAATACTCATTTACAAAACTATTAGGGGAAGGCGGGGCACGTTGAGCCATGGGGCACG
This sequence comes from Membranipora membranacea, assembly GCA_914767715.1. Taxonomy (NCBI): domain Eukaryota; kingdom Metazoa; phylum Bryozoa; class Gymnolaemata; order Cheilostomatida; family Membraniporidae; genus Membranipora; species Membranipora membranacea. Next base: position 18,321,115 of record OU612068.1, read on the forward strand.
TTGATCCACCCCACTTTTTTCAAATACCATTTTATGTTTTGAGTTTTCCCCTCCATCAGAGGTCATGTGACCAAGGGCACCCTTTTTGAGCAGACAAAAATAAAGATAGCTACTAAGGGAAGATAATTATTTAGTTTTTTATCGTAAAAAGTAAATAATGCGCTAATCGACGGAAATTTCATCCATTCTCAACAGGGTGTGACTGAGACTTTGCAACTTTTATTATGTGATAACATCATATTATTTAGTCTCAATTTCACATAATCTAAACTTATCTCTGATGGAGAGATTTTGATAAACTTGAATTGAAAGTGAAAAACAGGCTGTTGGGGCACGTTGAGCCATGCTCGATGGGGCGCGTTGAGCCATGCCCTGCGGTATATGAATGTAAGATGATGAAAGTGTATTTGAAGTATATGTACACGTAAACAGAAACATTGTAATTGATGTTTCTTTAATGAAGTTAGCAATTACTCTGAGTTCACTTTTCCCTTCACTTATCATCAAGTTTGCCGTGTGCAGGTTTTTCTCTACCGCAAATGTTTCGGAGATTTATTTTGTGTTGCGAATTATATTTTATAGTACAATTGAGTGAAAAACTGCGCTGTTGCAATGAATTAGGTTGCTTTTTTTTATTTCTTATGGTTGCAATGAATTTAAAAGTTGTGACCAGCAGAGAGATGACCATAACAGAGTGGCTCAACGTACCCCATACAAAATGCGGACCCGGCTCAACGTGTCCCGTGCTGGGGCACATTGAGCCGCAATATGCAAAAACGGGCTCAACGTACCCCGCCTTCCCCTAGTCACTAAAATGTGATCGATCCGCACTTTATACCTGGATGTAGATGACGTGCCTATTGCTGACATTTTAAGATTTGGCTTATTTATCTGGGAACAGAAATGAAAAGGCATACAACCACAGGGTAAATTAGAAGCATAATTCATTACCTGATGATTTTGGGTTATTCTTAACGAGTATGCTTTGCTTACAGTTGATCCCATTGTTTGGAGCTGTTGGTTTCGGATGTATGCTAGCTGGCGGATACCTTACTCGCCTTGCTACATACAACCCTGATGTAACGTAAGTGTCATATTATATACAGAACAACAGACAAACTTTGTGAATATTAAGGATTTCATATCTGTCCCTGCTCTCCTGGGGGGTCTTTCAATCAGAAACAGCCAAAATCGCAATCTGATCGCTCACTCACTTAGTGAGCGATACCTGCTAGGCTCTCGCTTTCAGATCGCTCAGTCACTTGATGGAACTATATACATTCTGAGTGAGCGATTTGGGAGCGATTTTGTCTAATTGAAAGACCAAGTGAGTGATAATTTTGAGCGATGTGATTGTGATAGTGATAACTTGCTTTAGTAAAGCGTCGCTCTTTCTAATTGAAAGACCCCTGATGTAATTCATTAATTTTTTTTCTGTCTTGCAATGTCATACTTTATGAAGGCCTGATAATGCTCACATAACCTAGTGTTTGTGAATGGTTACATCACAACCACCTAATATGCCCGAGTCTTTCAGATGGAACAAGAGAAAAAACCCTGAGCCATGGAACAAATGGAAACAGACTGACAGATATAAAGTGAGTGTCAAAATCAGAATATTTATACATTAATTTACTGTGTTTGCGCCAAACAGAGAGTTGGGACATGTTTGTGAAGAAGATAGGACTGGTGATTGGGCCTTCAAACTGTTTATAGCCTTCCTCTATTTTGTTTCAGTTCTACGCTCAATCAATGGATTACAATACACACGTTTTCCCAGAAGAGCGCCCTGATATGAGCAATGCCACATACAGTGGTATATAACGGATCTGCTTATAGCCAATATTGTGTCATGTAAGTATTGTATCATACTATTATTGATAAGGATATCAAGTAGGCCTACATTATCTGTTATACTCATGTCCATGGGTTTCTCAAGAGGAAAGACCTGAAATTTCCATTAATAGCAGAATGAATATGCAAAGTATATATATTTATTGCAATGTTTCGGTGGGCGTTTGCTGTTCATTATTTATAGACTTCAGCTTGTATGGCTTCAACTGTCTGTTGTTTAGTTGAGATTTGTTTGCAGGCGATTTTGAACATTTCATGCTCCACACAGGCCTACTGTATTTGCCTGTGATGGTCCAGTTAAGTTCTGTTAAATCTCATCCTGTTTTTCGATGTTTTCCATTTCTGATATTTGCAATGACTTGTCAGCTTTACAAGTGGTTATGGGTAAACTTTTCTTCTTTTGCAGATATTTACGTTTTGGTTGTTTAGCAGCTTATTTGACTCCATATGATGGGTAGAATGAATTCTGCTTCATGAAGAAAGATTTCACAGATAGTTCCCACTATTTTTATTGAAAATCAGGAATTGTGTGTAATAATTATCACAAGATGCTAACTTTTTGTTGTGGAGGATTCTCAAATAAAACTTGATGGGAGCACCATAGTTAAAGACACATTCTTGTACTTTTCATGAATATGGCTTCAGCCACTCTCTGTACACGAAGATGGAATATCAAATAATGGCATGTCAAAGCACTTGTAGAAAAATGATAGCTATGGAATTTTGTGTCATACTGTTTGGACATTTCATTTCTCGAACAATTTTATTGGGTTGATGAACATGAAAAATAATTAATAAAACAGAAGTAACAGCAACAAAATAATAAGATATAAACGTGATGTAAAAACTTAACAATAAACTTAACATGATCGGCATACCCAACTTGGAAGTGCAGTCTGTGTTGGCGCCAATAAAAAATCATAAAAATCGATTTTGTATCTCATTGCTATGGCTTCATTGATCAATTAACAACCTCTCCTCATCTATCATTAGTTCATTGAATCCCTATGTGTTTGGCACTTCTCTGACCTTTTGGTATTGTGTGAGAAATTCTTCATCATCACTGAGATCCAAAGGTAAGCTGATATCATCGTCAGAGTCTGATAAAGTAAATACATCTTCTGTGCAGTCAGTTTGTCCAGCAGTCTTACTGGAAGTGTTTGGTCCTAACAAAACATAATCGTGACTTACAACAGAATTAAGTACAAAAACAGAAAATATGGGAAGGCAAATTCTCTTGAAAAAATCAGTTCAATTATCAGACGCATAAATAGATTCTCTGCAACAAAAACTTAGATGTTAAATGAAGATCGATAAATATATGGGTAGCCACCATAGATTTAAAAACAGTATCTATACTGTTTTTAAATCTATGGTAGCCACCCTTCAAGCAATTTGTCCAAAACGAACACCCTATAAATGTAGGCAGTTACCACAAGAGTGATCAGGATTGCTTGCCTGGAACAGAAAAAAACAGATTCTCAGTTCCAATAAACCTACTGTTGGTTGTGCTGCTTTCGGAGGCATTGATCTGAGTACACTCATTACTGCTACAGGCCGATAATGGGCCGAGGCCACCATCAGTCAGCTTATCTGGCTCTTGTCGTATTCTCTTAGCGATTATACCTGAGTTAGGGGAGTTTTGTTTCCTTTTTGGAGTGACATTCTCCTTAGTCTGTTCTGATTTCCATTGTTTCAGCTGACTACTTCCACTTTGCACTCCATGAGGAAGATCTACAATTTACTAGTTGAATTATTAATGTGGACAATGCACAAAATAACATGATAGCTAATGTTGCATATGACCTTGAATAGGGGTAACAGCCTAGATTGTAGGCTGAGCTACTTGGTGAACTACTATTTAACCTTGTTAAATCAGATGTAGAATGTGGTAGTAGAGTATCTAAATGTAACAATTATTATTAGATGTGTGGTAGTTTGAAAACAGTGTGGAGTTGATCGTAGATACCTTCCAAATATGAGACCACTTTACTCCAAAGCGAATTTTCTCTGAGATTATTCACATGTCCGATTATAAACAGGTGATGTTTCCCTCTGCTCAGTGCAACATTCGTTCTCCTACAATAAAAAGATTCTGTTATGTACAACACTGGCGAAATAGTCAAGACAGCTACAAAAAAAATACTCACACAAACTGGAGTTGTGCTCTAATTTGACATGAGAGGACAACCTATATTTTCAGAATTAAGATTGATCTTTTCAATTGAACCAGGGAGTGTGGTAATACCATTGGATACATATTTCTTTACATGCAACGATAGAAGCATAGGTTGATTGATTTAATTGAAACATATCGTCTTGCAAATGCTAATGCGGTCTGATTGAGCAGTACTAAGGACCACATTTAAGATTTCATATCACAAATTTTGTTTCTTCATTACAGGAAATTCATTGGGAACATAACGGCAGCAAAGGGCAAAATAATGCGGTAAATCATGAAATGCAAATGTGTAATGAAGTCTTTGCAGTACTACATGTCAAGTACATTGCGTACAACAATGGATTGCTTATTTTGGGTGATTGTTGAGTATTGAGGTTCATGCTCCTAACTTTCCTTCTATTGAATTTTTCGACAAACGCCACAATCGAATCAAAATATTCCCTAGATGTAAAGCCATATAAAAAAGAAAAATGTAGATCTTCCAATTAGTTACAAGTTTCCCGTATATGGTAAATGCACAACTTTAGTACCCCAATTATAAGGCATAGGCTAGGCTAGGAGCCCCAAAAAGAACTTTCAGAGGTCACTAGGAGTCAACCTCAAATATTTGGTTTGAAGTTAAAAAAGTTATAAAAAGTAATATATCACATTAAGACTTTGGCAGGATAATCCCACAAATTTTCAGCATCATGAATTGCGTTCTGCATGCCTATACTGCCTATACATACTAGCATGATCAGGCTGAGATGAGAAACTTTAAGTTCTGTTCTTTATCTAGATGATTCGGACAGTATAGTTAACCAGCAGTGAGAATTACATCAAAATTCTTAGGAGCCTGATCATATGTGTATGCTTTTCTGGTGCGGTCACCATCAGGCAGATACAGTGGTGCTGTCAGTTTTCATTGGCAACTTGTTTTTATCCTGATTTTATGCCTGTGCAGTGCTTTTTTCCTGCCAGAATCTGCTTTTTCAGAGACCAACTTTATCACAGCTGAAAAACTTGTGATCGTAATCGATCAATCAAGTCAAACTGTAAAATATGTGCTCACCTGACATCATCAACGAATCCCATCTGAGCCGTCCTGACTGAGGATAATATAATTATGTCTCTCTCTGCTCCCTGGAAAGAATCCACTGTAGCTACTTGTATCTTCTTATATCTATATTGAAAAGGAGATGTGTCTTATAATGCAGTAAAAAACTGAATACATTGATGGACACAGTGTATGACATTCTGTAACAGCAAATAACATTCTGTCAACAATAATGATTATTGTCAAGAACAATAGACACTTATTCTTTCAACCTAAACAATAATCCTGTCCTTAGTGTGTTGTCACACCTTGTGAACAGTGAGGATGGGCTATACACCTCCCACCCTCCCTGTCGTAACTCAGCTGACATCAGTGACAGTCGATGGAAGACTCACCCTGACGTCTGAGTGAGAGCAGACTGGATTTTATATACTTGTGCCTTGTACAGAGTAATAACTCCGATCTGGTGATTCTCCACACCGTTTGACAAAAGATATTGAATGAGGTGACATGCAAATACAGCTTCTTCATCGTTGTAAAAGCTGGCATTGCTGTATTTCTGATGACCCAGAACATTGTAGAGACAAACTGGAGGCAGGCCATTCTGAAATAAAAATCAAGAATGTACATGGCCAGCCTATACCAACAATCAATTCACAACGATTCACGTTTCCTTGATACCTTTTCATGATAACTTTCAACTTGTCTATAATGTTGAATTTCTTTACATTACTTTCACTCACAAACTTGACAAACGCTGATGAACTACTACTAAACACTATTAGACTTACAGCAAGAGGTTTCCTCTGATCAGCGGTTATCCCGTCTTCTAGCTTACCACCATAGAAGAGATCACGACAGAGTGAGCTGATAGCTGGGTGGCATCTGTACTGTGTTACTAGTTCACTTACAGGAACGCCCTACCATATGTAACATAGGCAATATTATTGTATGGGATATTGCTTTTGTATGAGATATTACTATCATTTGGGATGATGTTAGTACATCCTATGCGAATATGTCAGTACAACATGTGCGATATTGTCAGCAACAAACCAGGATCAAGCTTCATAATCAATATTCTGAAAACACCCAAAAAGTATTGATACTAATAGCGATAAAGAATAAGATATACGAGGGTCTGTGAAATGGTTCAACCGATCAAACCAGATTAATAAAGAAAATAGGGGTCAAACAAATTATCAATGTTACTTGGTTCTATGCTTTAGGCAGAAAAGTTAAATATTTTCTTATACATTGGACATTAGAAATTACAAATAGTGTACTCACCATAAGACTGAGTCTGTCAAACATTGTCTGTTCCAGACCGTATTCATGAGTGGACTCGCTCGACTGAATAGTTGGTCTCAGTTGCTGAAATAAGCAATAACTTCTCACCTCAGCAAAATAATATCATATTACTACAATGGGAGGGGGGTATGCTGTTGGCTCAGAATGCCATTGCAAAATCTAGTTTACTCCGGACAGACACCCCATTACAATGAATGTAAATCATAATAGTTGTTATATTATTGTTTCAGTTGTGTTTTGTCTCTTAAGATTTTCACCAAAACAAGATTTGCACGAGCTCATTAGCTGGCTGCCTCGTCCAAAACCACTGATGAGATAGGCTCAGGAGAGACTACAGCTACAGAGAAAAGAACTCTGGTTTAAAATTCACAAAAATGAATGTTTGAACTGATATACATACCCTGGGGTCACCAACAAGAACCAATCGTGAACAAGCCGCTCGTTTGATTGGTAGTAGAGATAAAGGTTCTGTCATCTGACTGCATTCATCCAGCAATACCACCTGATCAATAGAATTCATTCATTTAATGTGAATAATAACTTCCTTAGTCAAAACAACTGTATGATGTAAATTTGTCAATACTGATGATTATCATTGACTGCTTGGAAATGTCACGAACTCAAACCAAGTAAAAAACAAAAGTCAGATGGCTGGTGGTCAGCAGAAATTTCTATGGTAGTGAAATAATGTGTGTGTGTGTAAATATTCTAATAATGAATACACTGAAAGGAAAAGCCCAGAAATAAAAAAAGTGAATTTAACTCTTACTCATTGACAGCCAATATGTTATTTGATATTTGTATGCATCAATAGGTAAATTCGCGCCCTTGGTATCTATATTAAATAATCATTAATCATAATCAGTTTCATGGGGAAATCCAACTGAATCCAACTTGAATTCAAGTTGTCTCCCTATTACCAATGAGGAGATAATTCTAAGTTTCATTTGGCTGATATAGAAAAACCGTATACCTAATCATAAAATCTATTCAGTTGGATTTCCCCATGAAAATGATTATGATTAATGATTAATAGATACCAAGGGCGTGAATTTACCTATTGACTGATATATATATATATACATTATAAATTTTTATTCGCTAAATAAAAGTGGATATTTATATTATCAGTCAATAATGTAGGGTGCTTGCTAGCCAAATCATGCCACCTATCAGGTATGTCTATCTGATATCTAAACAGGGGATAGCTACTGACTTAAAAATAGCACTTTACTAACCTTGAAGGAGAGATTGTCTAGCACAGGAAATGAGCAGGCAGCACATGTCACACCTATAACCCTGGTCTTACCAACTCTCTAAAATAAATTGAGATGAATGCAGATTGTAGAAAAGATACAAAGCAGAAAATTGAAATGTTTAGGTTTTAGTAATCAAATCACTTCCATTGTGGTGATTAAACTCCAGGAGTGAAAGTAATAATGTGATATTTGGCTTTAATGCTGTTTCATTTGAAAATATAATACAATCAAAGCATAAAAAATAATTAAATGACATGCATGTGTTGGTCTCAGAGTATGATTTGGTGCCCTCAACATGTTTATTCAGCCACTTATAATTTAAATCATTTTAATTTATGTTCTTCTCATGTGATGCAAATAAATGCAGCAAATCACGTTATGCAGAGTTCATTGTGCAAAGCAATGGATTGCTAATTTTGGGTGATTGTTGAGCATTGAGAGATAGCATTCCTTCGTTTACAGAACGCTAGAGTGTGTGACATTCATTTTTAGATTTTTGGAGTAAGAGAAGCTGTGTACCTTCACACAAATATAGTTCAAATATCTCAAAAAGGTATGAAACCACATTCATCAAAGGCTATAATGTTCTGGCATTCATTATGCTGAAATTTAACTGACTGACAGCTTCTCATTTTGTGGTTTTGAAGAATATCTGAAAAGTTGGTCCGGATGTACAGTATACACAGGCAATAGAAAGAAGATCTCCAAAAGCCAGCCAACAATGCACAAGTTCTAAACTGTACTTTTTGCCTCAATAATAACTACCTTCCAAGAGGTAACCATGTCTAAAACTGTTTGAACAGTTAAAAAATATTAAATCAAATTGCCAATGCAATTTAAAAAATTAAAAATATTTTTGATATGTTTGATATTCATTCTGATAGGTTGGAGTCCAAAGAGTGTTATTTTGACTGTACACATTTCCGCTAGAATAGAATTAATTTTTACAGAGACTTTACGCCCATTTGCGGTGCGTTCGGGAACAATAATTTTGAAGTGTCATACATACATGGCCCTATCAATGCCAAAAAAACTAAGCTCTAAATGTCAGCGAGAAATATGCCAAGAGCTTGACCATGTATTTATTGCAGACTTTTTAGTCCCATAACTCATACTATTAAAAAAATTTAAATCACTTTGGTTTTAATCCCATGGTTGGTTTTTAATGCTATAGTTTGAAAAGATGCACTGCAGGATTCTTTTATTCTCCATGTGTTTATTACATTGTTGGCGCAGCCTTCCAAAGTAAGTCAGCTAACTGGGTTAAGAAATAAACTTAAATGAGCAAATCCTACTCATTTTACAGCAGGAATTCAACTTGAATATTTTAATTCTGATGAAGCAGGTAAGAGTTATAATAATCACCTCAAAATTTCTCTGCTGTCTTAGAGCCAAAACAAGCCAGCGGACTGGAAGGTTTGTTTACCTTATGAACACAAACCTTATTGTTTTGATATTTCGCTCATATTAAATCAAACTAAAATTTCAGTTGAAATGTTAGTTTGAAAGCCTGCATGCAACCTACTGAACAAAAACCAGAAGTGGTCATACCTGTTTGTTTAGTCCACTTTTGTGCTGAGATATGCTCTTCCGTACATCTCTATAAAATAACGAAAAAAAGCTTCTCTCACAAATCTGTGTCACTAGATTCTACTTCTGTTTTCTTGTAAGACACAAGTGCATCTTTCACCAAACAGTCTCAGGACAGCAAATAAACAGAATTTCTGGAAAGTATTAGTAGGATGATGAAAGGCGTTACTTACTGCTTATCAATTAGACTCAGCTCATCATTCTTCAGCATATCCTGAAGTTCTCTCATCTCCGTGTTTGCGTTACCAGATGAATGCATGCTGTGGAACACATTGAAAACGTCACTTAGTCAGCCAATGAGTGATGTCACACTGAATGCATGTGAGTTGAATTATGATTGACTTCCACGAAGATCAAACTTAGATTGTATAATTAAAGATCTGATTTAATGGAAATGAATCCGTTGTTACTACAAGAGTCAAGTTTTATTTCCTAATAATCTTCCAGAACATTAAAAATAAAAACCTCTGCTGTCAGACCATAAAAGAAGTTCTTATTGTTATTGTTGCGTTCTGAGAATACTACAGCATCTATTATGTCAAGAAGGTTTATAGCTTTAATGGAATTCATACCTGTGAGAGAGGATAGGCTTTGCTATTTTCTTCAAGCTACCAACACGCAGGAAATTAGTGTAACCTTGATCCAACAAACTAAAGAAAACATAATATTGGTGGATTGAAAATGAATATTGAGCTTAGCAGTTTCAACTCCAGGATTTTGTCAAATGTGATGCGAAATCATTTATTTTTGTAACAACAATAAAAATTGGATCTTGCCCAGTTATAGGGCTCTCTGCTTGTTTCACGGAAGATTGAATATTGTTTCTTTTAGTTGAAGAAAAGACTAGGTCAGTTTGAATGAAATCTGAAGAGGAGATTTCCCAATTTCGAGGTAAAATTGCCCTTTTGCCCAATGCTGGCTCAGTTCTTCAGATGTAGTATTCAGTTTTATGTCCTTTCAACTGGTTGTTTTCAAGAATTTATTCTGAAAATGACAGTTTTAAAATTGAAGACTGCTCTATTTTCTCTGTAAAAATTGAAGACAGCTTTGCGTGCAAGGAGCTCGGGTTATGTTGTTGATATCAAGCCTTTACTGACCTCTCATCAGCCATTAAAATGAGCTAGCATGACTGAAATATACAAATCTGAAAAAAACATGTGAAAAACAAAACAAAGTATCACTACAGACACCCAAGTCAAACTTACCTCAGCAGAATCCTATCCACAGCCACATTAGTCATCGATGCTACCAGTATCTTAGACTGAGCATATATAGAATCACCTGTATTATTTTCTTCATTGTCTATGATCTCTAATACTGAGGCAATGAACTGCACCACAACAGAGAGCAGATAGCTCTTTCCAGCTCCAAACACACCTAATTAAAATAAAGGATTTATGATAATCAATCAATACTTCCAACTAACCGACTACCAGCAAAACCTTTTTCCTATCAATGGTTTGGAAACTAGGTAATTATCTGAATACCATTTTTGTCACTATATCGATAAGCAACCATTTTTTGCTAAAAATCAATATATGATATTGGGTTTTTTAAATCAACACACCTTTGATGAGACAGATAGGTTTGGCCGTAGCGGTTGCAGTATTAGCTGAAGCCTGAAACATAGCAGCCACAGATCTCAGAGCATCGGCCTGTCCTGGGTTCAGTGTGTATTTATCAATCATAGAAAAAACCAGCTCACTCTGCAAAGAGGATTGTGTGATTTCCGTTAGCATGACTGGGGAGGTTTTGGTCTGACCTGCTCACCAAGCCTGTCCGTATGCCAACTAGAGAGTACATATTTCAGCATAAACTGATCACTGTATCAAGAGGAATCATTACGGACAACACGCATAACCCAGCATTCCTTCTTTTTCTTTCTGTTTCACAATTGATAGATCGGTTTTTTTCAACCAACATTTTTAGTATACCGGTACCATAAACGGTTACCATATACCAGCACCATATACCAATATCAGATACCATATAGCGTTGGCGCTGCCATATACCATTGCCAGTATACCATTACCATATATCATTACCATATACTAGTCCCATATACCCATAGCCGTATACCATAAGCATATACCATAACCATATACCATATACCGTTATACCATATACTATATACCGAACCACTCGTTTCAACTTAGCCAACACTCTTGTGAGCAATTTTAAATGGAGACTAAAAACAGTGGGTGGTCGATCCATTAATTCCACTTTACCAGATGAACGGAACTCCCTACCATCCTACCTTCGCAATCTCTCTTCCACCTCCTCATTTAAATCACAATTAAAAACCCATCTGTTCCGTGAAGCATATACCCCGTATCTGTAGGTTTTATAGTGGATTTTTAGGTGCTGGGCAGTTGCCACTTCTCATTAATAATTTTATGATAACAAAATTTGAATCAATTTTATTCATTTAACCAGCAACAGGCTTATTTCATAGTATATGTATCTATTTTAACCTTTTATTCACATTAACAACGCTTAGAAATCATTGTTTTTTAAACAATTTTACTAAGCGTTTCATAAATAAACTTTATTATTATTATTACTATAAACCTGTACTTTATACCAGTACCACAGTATGATGAGACTATAACTAACCACAATCTCTTCCGATATTAGGAGGCTGGATTTGTTGCTGCTGCTTGTCGGCACTTCAAACTGTCCCGTTCTTCTCTCAGTCCCACTAAATACATAAGAACTCATTTTGTTTAAAATGACAGCAAGTGCCTACATTCAATCATATACACTCACTATACCCTTCTTCAGAATATCGCGACACAGGTCAAATTATTGTGTTCAATGCCCAAGGTTCCAGTACATGGGAATTCATGCAGTGCTGGCCAGTATGCATTTGGAAAACATGCAATTGAGTGAGTGGAACAAGATTTTATGCATCAATTTGTTAAAAAAAAATTCCTTTCGAGAATCATCAATTTGTCAATGCTGGAAACAACCAGTTGACAGATGAATCACTATATCAGAGAAAAGGCTACACCAGTGTACATGTTACAACTTAGTAGTTCTTAAACTTGAACCTGCACATAATACATAATATGTGACCACAGGGGATTACCTGGGATGTATGATCCATGGTAAGATAGGTACAGTCCTAGCACTGAGATCCTTCAGATTTGATAAACAGACCAACTCTGTAGAGACATTGGCAGCATGAATAGCGTGACACTCAGCACCATCAGGCCAGTTACTGCTGCTGTAACTACGAAGGATAAAAATAGCATAGATGAAATTAAAATCATCATACGTAAAGTGTGTTGTTAAGGTCTTCAAGGAAGAGGTGGATATTAGATAAAGTTAAATACAAGGGTACAATTTTAATAACTTATGGTAAGAAGTGGAAATGAAGAGAAACAAAAGAGTTGGGCTACTGGACACTAAATCAATAACAAGACATGGAGAATATTCATAGATGTTAGCAATATCTACTTCATGTTACTTACCCTGCGATTGGTGTCAGCTCCAGTTCGTTATCACAGTTGGGGCCGTAGAAGGCACTTTTAGCTAGGAATGTTTGTCCCATCTGGTCAAACTTGAGAGACTGAGACACTACCCATAAGTCATCTAGAAATGGTAAGTGTAATTGGGTGTGACTATAGTTGAAATATTTTCCTTGTAGCATACTATATATCGTATTAACATAAAATATAATATATATATACAAATTTTTTGTCAGTGTTGTCCTCTAAATGTCAAGGAGGGCACAACTTATAGTTAGGAAGTGGCTCTAAATTATATTGATGTTGTCATGAATGCACAACAGTTTCATGGGAAAGTGATTACAGCCTAACAGCTGACCTATCATCGATTCACACTTCTGAAAACATTCCATTTTTACAACAGATGTAACACCAACTCGAAAACAATGTCACCTAAGTTATGACACTATCCGAACAAAGACACTCCAATATATAACAAAACAGCATCAAACATGCTCCAGTTAAAAAACTGTTTTTGTAATTACTATTAAAGTCATGGTAAGATAGGACAGTAATATAGATTATTTTAATGAAGAAAAAAGGCAATACACCATACCTTTTGTGTATGTTGACGCCTTTTCCTTTCTGTTCAGTCGTAAATATAGAGACTGATTGGTGCTTGTACGGCCATTCCATTTCTGAAAGCATTGAAAACAGGCGTTTTCAATAGACAGTTTTCTGAGCTCGGATTTAGGCCTCAATTTGGAGTTGTCCTCTCTCCAGTTTGGTACTTTGAACCCACGTCGCATAGGAAAAACGTGCTGAAAAGAGGGTTATCTTGAAAACCGCTTATAAAAGGATAAAAATTATTTTTGATTCAGAATCTGCAACATCGAAAACTCATATGGACATAGTTTGGGAAATAATTTTAGTATTTGGATAGTCAATTATAACATTTTCCGCCTGTTTTCCGGACAATTTGGCAGAATATTTCATGAGTTTCGTCACTAAAATTGAGATTAATTATCAACATTCAGGGTTTTCAATAGTGCTGACTCTGAATCAAAAATCATTTTTATCCTAACATTAGCGATTTTCAATATACCCCTCTTTCAGCAGGTTTCTCTAATGCGGCGTGGGTTAAAAGTACCAAACTGGAGAGGGGACAACTCCGAATTGAGGCATAGATAAGAGCTCAGAAAACTGTCTATTTCAAAATTAAATTTTATTTTTCATCAGCAGCATCAGCAGTGCAAACACTAAAACAAAGCCAAATGACAAATAAATATTCTTATCACAAAGATAAAAAAAAGAATATCTGGACTGTTAAAAAATTAACAGGCCAGTAATCAGCCAGTTCAAGCAAGCCAATGACACTTCAAGACTTACATTGAGGCTGCTCTTTTGTGTCATATCTTATTCTCCATATTCTATTCTATCATGTGAGCAATTACCGGCTTTAGAATGTTGAGGGAGTTATGGTCTCTCAAACTTTCAAGGTGATGACCATCAATTGGCATGGGAATCCTTGCACTACGTCACATTTATTATGAATAATGCCACATACAAAATATTACGGGCGCATGTGGGTCTTCTTACCCGAGACATGAACGCATCAGATCTTCTTGTGAGCTGTATGGCACAGTAAAAGCTGATTGCCTTTCCACAGTAGAATGCCTCCACAGCCTGAGGACTTGATAACTGGAGACGGGTGGTAGATGATACGCCCTGAACGGACGGTGGTGCAGAAGAAGCAGTAGATTGAGCCTTGTCAGCCCATTCAAAAAACTGAAAGTCAAAAACAAAGAAACAATATTCCTTTGAACAAAGAAAGAGAAATATGAGAATATCTCAGACTTTCCTATTATCAATTGATCATGTGACCTCTCTGGTACGCTGTTAGAGCTGGGGAGATCTAAGATTGCCAATATTTACATAGACAAAGATAATGTAACAGCAAACAAACCGAAAGGAATTTCCAGAGATAGTGAAATTTGTTTAGACTTTTTTAAACCTTTTCTTGCAATCACCATTTTAAGTATGCTTTTCATCTCGATCGCGCATGTTCTAATCGGCACTGAACAGTTAATAAAGCGGATAAAATTTGTTTTTGAATGTCACCATGGTAGTTCACCGATAATCTTTACATAGAACGTCACTACCTTGCATTGTTGGTCTCTGGAGTTGCCACAGGCATAGAACATCCTTCCTTTATTCTTTCCTTCCTTCTTCACAGTAACCATCTTAGAAGGCACCCCATGTTTACATCGTGGGTTACCAGAATTAGCAGCAGCTGGAGACGCTTTTTTAACTTTGGGTGCTAAAAAACGATATACTAGCTCAGGAAAATGCTCATTGACTAATACCATTCTTCCTTTTCTATCATCCAATGGGATCCAATGGGATTCATGTGTTCTGTGGTAGGAATTTCAGTATGAATTTTTATCTAACCCTTGCTAGTTTTTGAAGATCAGTAACTGTATTGCATCAAATCGTAACGTTATGACTTCATGTGTCACACCACCCACTGCTTGGTGCTGAATGCTTGCCCAGTATTGTTAACTTTCTTCTCAATATCAAAAAAATATTATCTAACAGCCATCAGTGTTGCATTACCACATTGCCTATAGCGGGCTGGATCGGTTTTTTTTTCAAAAGTCAGGTCATTTTACTTTTTTTCAGAAAGCTTCTTACTTAAACAATCACAAAGATCATTGATATCATTGATACTCTCAGTTTGACAGTTCTGGCGCAATAACTATGTCCAATGGATTCAACCTACGTTAGCATATTACTCCCGATCAGACACCAAACATACCATTTCTGTGTGAGTCAGCACTGTGGTATTCCATGTCTTTTAGGTTATCATCATTTATCTCCACACTGGATAGAAGCTCATGATATCTCTGAGATAAGTCTAACAAAATTATATTGATTTGCTCTGCAAAACCAAAAAAAATCACAAGTCGATAATGCATGATAATGTACCATTTCAACATCTTTTCTCAGCCATAATATAAATACATGATTCATAAACTAAAAAAAAGCTCATAAAAAGGATTAGTGAATATTGAAAGTAAACAGGTCGATTTGATTTACTATTAGAAAAGATGCTTATAAATGGAAGATTATTATTATTAATATTAACCCACACTTGAGAATCCATTCAACCATTCATCCCACACAACTGGAGCGCCAACTTATCCTATCCAAAAATAACAAGTCTGTTATCCATTCCCTTGAAGTTTTGTGGTATTTATTCCTGTGGCATTTCTAGTATAATATATGTTATAAATGCCATGACTAAAACAATTACTGGCTAACACTAATTAGCCAGTCTGCTACCTCACATAACAGGATGTGATGTCGTATTCCTTTGTTTATTATGATCACCACAATGCAGTGACTTTATTGTTCAATTCATATAATAAAATATATATCATATTAAATCATGATATATAATATAATATATAATAATAAATATGTATACTAATAGATTGATAAGATGTGTATCATGATGGTACCTCTGAGAACTTGTTCCAGCGTCTGTTTGTAATCTGTAGTAGTTTTGTAGTTTATTGGAATGCTCATACTCCTAGTTGGCTTCTCCATAGCCTCATTAGATGAAGGAAATCGAAGAGTCCAGCAGTCCACCATGGGCTATAGACAACAAAATAACTTTCTCTGTGAGTAACCAAGGAGTCAAATCCCACTAACAAACTAGGTTTTCAAATGAGCCCAACAGAGTGTCGTAAAGTTGATAAAAATAATAATTTCTCTACAATTTGAGAAAAAAAAATTAAACACCAAAATAATTCTATGAAATTAATAAGATTCCGTCTATATGGCCTACAAGTCATGCCTATTGACTATGCCCATATTCATAAGAGATACTGAAGGCGTTTCCAATTATACAAACATACAACCAAAACCTATTTTTGTCATGATCTCATGCAGGGGTTTCCGTTGAAAGCAGGAATACACCAATATTTAGACAAATCTATCACAATTCGCAACTAAATTACATAACTTACTAACAAGATTTTGATATATAAGGCCATGAAAGAAGCTTCCAAATGATTGGCCTCTCATGCCCAATTGAGCACTGCCTTTTGTAATCTCACCACCATTTCTGTTTCCATTGGCCAACACCGTTCATGGCTCTTCAGACCAGTCAAGTACTGCTGGCCAAAGCTCGCAACTACATGCACAATCAATAACTTTCCTACCTTGTCTGCAGCGTTGAGGATTGAAGCACCTGTCTGCTGTGTAGGCAAACTGTTGGCCTCTGCGTTTGTAGTACAGCTTACAGTCTGTTGTTGTAGGGGATAATAATCTTTAGCTAGCTTAGATGGCACTGCTGTCTGCTGTTTCTCATAACCAAACTTTGATCTAGCTTGCTGTATCTTCTCAGCAGGCAGCTTAGAGCTGAATAGACTTGAGCTTCCATTAGACATATTAGAGGGTGGGAGCAACTTAGTGGCTCTGTATGCCCCAAATTCTGCAAAAGGTAAGAATGATCAAAATAAATCGGTGTTAGATTACAAAAAAATTACCCCTTTTATGATAATAATATAGATCAAAAACTGTGAAACTTTACAACCAAGGACTCACATCCAACTCCTTGACACAACTCATACCTTGAAAGCATCTGGTAGATGCCAAAGTAGTTGCAGCACTAACTGATATCCAACAATAATAATGAATGTTTGGTAATCCAGATGATAAGAATGTGACATGAGAGACAAAGAGAGTGTCAGCTTTTTACGTCATGCATAGCGTTGTGCTCAACAAAGCGCTCAAAACAATTCAAACTCAAAGAAGACAGTAAGGACACCAACTGTACCTTTTACTCCATACGGAAAATTACTACTACTAGTGTTGCTAAGTATTTTATGCCTAAATAATCATATATTTTAATTCATGATTCCGAAGCAGAAATATCTTCAAGAAAATGTCTGCAATGGATGTAGAGCTGGAAATAGAACAAGAGTTACAGGTTGTCAGAAAGATGTTTGAGGACTTTTCAATTACAAGAGAGCAATTGCTTAAAATTCAGCACGCTATTTTCAATCAAACAGCAATGGCAACACCAAAAGTGAAAAATATACCTAACCGATCAGCTTCAAACAAGTCAACTAGATCAGGCAGAGGCATCGGAGATAGATCAGAAAACCTTATCAGAGTGACACGGGTAAGCCTAACAATATAATCCTTTGTCTGCATTCATAGATAATCACAAGCAAGCCCGGAGACTCAACTTTTAAACAACCATTGGTAACTTGGGAGTTATCCTCATAATATCCCTGAGATGATAATTCCAAAGAGAGGAAATTCAGAAAAGCAAGACTTTATTCCTGTAACTGGTCAAGAAGAATAATTCCTTTTATCTGCACCACTACCCATTGTTGTACCAAGGAAAAACTTTCACTCCCTGGTTGTACCCGATGATACTGTAACCGAGAAGCTAGTACTTCAAAATTTGTATGTACTACTCTTAATTAATTCACAGGGTAACAAGATTGGGAAAAGCGTAGCAGCATTGGTCCGGAGATTCAACTCTGATGATGTCCATCTTGAGAAAATGAGATAGTTTGTATAACAGAAATTAGTGTGGTTAGCTGATTGGTGGTCGGCAGGCTCTTGAAAATCCATCTACATTCAAGGACCAGAGACCTCAATAATAATTTATTTCAATTTTATTATATTATTTTTGTTGGTCTATGTTTATGAGTTGGATTAACATTCCATAATTTGTAATGTAATTTAATGTCAACTCAAATTATTTTTTTAGAAAACTTATGTTTAATTTTAATAGAAGTAAGTTATTCTCACCTGATTATCATTTTGACATGTAAACAAAAATATTACATTTTTAATGTTACAATACGATGTTGGTGGGCTGGGGGGATACAGATATACGGGGGATAGACCAAGTATAATCCAGTTTGACTGCACTCAAGTCCCTACTGACCAGTGGAGGGGGAGCAGCTCCAGATTCAGACAAATGGACCAACTTGGTCCAGGGTGGGAGCTACAATGTTAACATACCGGACAGTGATTCTGGTGTATTATTAATAACACAGGCTGCAGTTATCCTCTGTTCCCTGCTTGGTCCCGTATCAGGGCTGTTTATATCAAACATGCTTCTGGATCCCTGATCCTCCACTGCCGACTTTGGAGGACTAGAGAACATGCTCCACTTATGTCTAGTGGCTTGTTTGTCAGTCTGCTTTATGGGAGTTGGACGCATGAAACTATCATCTGAAAATGGGACAAGTGGAAATTAGTCATTTCATTTATTAATTTATTAGCAAGATGAACTATTAACGTGATATATCGCTTTTTGAAACTTTTTAATATTGTATTGGCGATCATGTCTAATAGTTATTTTCACAGTTGAAACCTCCAAAATATTTGACGTTGAGTCGCAGTGACCTCTGGAAGTTCATTTTGGGGCAAAAAGTGCCCTTTTTAAATTGAGCCCTCTGTGCCTTGTATTTGAAGTATTTGATTAGTTTATGCTTTCACCATATAGAGGAGGCATGACACTAACTGGAGGAGTGACATTTTAGTGAAACTTTATGATTGTATGCCTCCTGTCTTCGAGACTTGAAATTGATTTTTGCAATAGTAAAAGGGCCATATCTTACCCCTCATTACATGCGACCCCAATAATGCAGAAACTAAAATTTCCACTTTATTCTACCATTTTGGTCTTGTACTGTCACTTCCATAAATAATCTTACCAGCTTACAGATCCTGGTTGTCACAACTGTAACAGATAATAACCCAAATTTTAACTAATTTAGGTCAAAATTTTCCAGCCAAAATTCAGAAATTCAGAAAGATATCAGTCAAATTTGTTGTCAGCATGGTGAACAGTAGGAGATTGTCTAGCTTTGATCGAAGCGATTGTTGATCATGGCGTTACATCTTGAGATATTTGGATTTTTGTGGCTTAACCAGCTTTATTTGGTCCAAAACATGCATTCCTCTCCAGCCAAAAAGCTGAAAATAGGTTAATAACATGTTATACACACCAGCTTCCCTTAAACTAGATAGTATTTCCGAGGTTTTGATCGTGGCGTTTGATGATAAATTTAATAGTAGAGAAGTTATGAGCATAAACATTTCTCTTTCAATGCTAAACAATCACACAAAAAACGGTGATCCATTGTTGTACACAATGTGCTTTGCATGTAATCACTGATTTATTATAAATCAGTGCATGTAATACTGCATAGATTTTCATAACGCTTTTGCATAACGTAATTTACTGCATCAGTTTGCCCATTGCTGCCTATATGTTTTCAATGTATTTTAGTTAATGTACAATTAATCCAGTTAGAAATATGCGGTTTAAAAAATTTGCAATATTAAACATAAGTAAGACTACTGGCAACGCGTCAGTGAAAAATTTTTTGAGATGGGGCAAGTAGTTCCTGAGAAACTGAAAAGGCGATATATCACGTTAATGTTACAGAGTTGAAGTTAACTTTACATCACTGAGCATCTGCTGTTCTCAAAACTTGCAACCGTGTTTTTATGTTATTAGAGTAATCCAATTATGTGCTGACAAAAAATTCATAATTTCAAAAATATTTTAGCGACCCTTCGACCTTGTCAAAATAAGAAAATATTCTTCGCAAGTGTGGTGAAATTTCCAACCACACTAAAAATCAGTGACTTACCTAGATCGAAGAGTGATGTGTTATTCTGTTCTTCTTGGCGATCTCTGAGAAAATCAAACATATCTACAGGTGTTTCTGGTCTGTGTAAGTTATCCACACCTGGTGATGTGACTGATGACAGGTCCGCTAGTGAACTGATGGGTGAAAGACTATCTAATACAGGTCTGTCTTGAACGAGGAAAAAGGTAGAAAGAGTTGCCGCAAATGATTACTGGTTTTTTCATGCGTGATCATGATCAGAGTGGTATCAAAGCAAAACAAAATTAAATAATTTTTTTAGCAGTTTTGCCTACAATTTGTTTTGCAACTGATAACCAAATAGGGTTGAACGGTCGCAGTGGGTGATGAATTCTTCATAAAGCAAAACATACAAAGAGAAATTCCTCTATGAATACATTTGCAAGAACAGTTCAGGACCACAGACTATTAGTTGTGTGCCATGTGTCGAGGGATTTCAGTGCCTCCATAATAGGAGCACAACAAAAAACCTATGGTCTTGGACCATCACAAGAAGTAGGCCTATATTCATACACACGATAAAGTTTTTACCTTGCCCAGACATCCTTTGGCTGTTTGAGGATATCATATCACTAGCGCTATCAGATAGGCTACATGAGTTGTTGTAAGTGGTCCTATTATCAGTTACATGCAAAGGCCGCCCACTGCAGAGTCTGCGATTTGATATAGAGTCAACACTTTCATTGGGGTTTTGGTCAATATGAATACTCCTTTCTTCAGTCCTTCCCAGCTCTCCATCATTGAGTATTGACTGGTGACCTGGCGAATGTTTACTGGTCTGCAAAAGTACACCATGATTTTGCCCCTTTAGCCGATTTCTTGCTGCAGGAGATCCATGATTAGCGCCAGAGTTTTGGCTTAACTCATCATCGGTAAATGTTGGTAATGATCCCAATGAGAAACACGCTACCTGTGGCGACTCAGTGACAGAGTCTACAAGGTGCTCAGATAGCTTTGTCACTGCTTTTGGAGTAACATCAGAGATGTGATGTACGTTGTGAGGGCCAGATTTCAGCTCAGATAGGATATTTCTCATGTGACCAGGGGAGGCTATAGCTTGGTTAGACGGCGAGTTCACTATAGATTGGACATCTTTGCTGATAGTGCTTTCTACACTATTTTTCAGCAGTTTTTCTAATGCATTCAACTCTTTTGGAGGCGGTATACTTTCCTCGTGATCAGCATTTCTACCGAGATGTACGGAAAACAAGGTAAGATTATTGTCTTGAGGTATGAGGTCACATGACACAGCGTCAGACGATTCAAGAATATCACTGAGACTGTCACCTCTCCACTGATTAACACCGCTGTGTGGTGAGGGCTCATCTACATCATTGTGGAGATGATTCGATACACCTGATTGAGAGAGCTTGCCATTCTCACTGTCTGTCACTTGGTCAAGATAACTTGATGTTTGTGACTGAACATTTTGGGCTTGCTGGGACATGAAACAGTTCCATAAAGAGCCACCATCTGGTGCTCTCAGCAAGCTCTCTTCTGCATTGTCATCATCACAGTTCAGTTTTGTAACATGTACCAACTGTTTATCTTGTCTGGGATTAGGCAGAGCGCTGGTATGAAGAGTTGATTGAGTATTCATTGTTCTTGAGCCAAGTTTTTCCATTGACAGTCTTCCCAGCTCCGACTCATATTTTGCTTGTAGTTCCTGATCACGTATTATAATTGCAGGTTCATGCAGCGCTGCTGAATAACAGAAATATATAAGACGATATTATGACTTCTCACCCAGTCAATAACTGATTGTTCATAGAAAACCATGACAGATCTTAAAGGGCAACCAGGGTTTCAAACAACTTCCCATTGGCCCTCATTGATTAATAGCAGATTGCACCTTCTGCAGAGGGAAAAAGACAAAATCTAATTCGGATGATTGTGTAGCCAGAATTCTTGTGAAACAATTCATCCATCAGGTACTCAAACTCAGCTGAATTAGAATACCACAGAGCAGTTTCCTGTTCCTGTTATTATTTAGCCTGGGAGGTTCCAAGACATTGCTGTAATGATGATAGAGCACAGGCTAAATAATAACAGGAACAGGAACAGGAAACTGCTCTGTGGTATTCTAATTTAGCTGAGTTTGAGTACCTGATGGATGAATTGTTTCACAAGAATTCTGGCTACACAATCATCCGAATTAGATTTTGTCTTTTTCCCTATGCAGAAGGTGCAATCTGCTATTAATCAATGAGAAGTTGTGTGAAGCCCTGGTTGCCCTAGTTTTACATTGAACAGTTGGTGCCATAAATTGCATCAAGCCAGCAGTATGACTTGGCATGCTTTTGTGTCATCAACGAGGGAGTTGGTTGGTGTGATGTAAAGTGGGTAAGGTAAACTAAAAACTAAGGTAAGACTCTAAAGAATTCCACAAAGTCAGATTGAAGTTGGAGAATTATTGCCTACTAGATATCTATATTATCACCACATGACATGTTGTATGATTAAAGATACTATTCAATAAAAAGCCTATATTTACCTGGATGAGTACTGCTATTTTTAGATGATATAAGTTGAAGAATATCTTGCTCGCTCCTGGTTTGGTCGCTGAAGCCTGGTAGCTGTCTATGAGTATCAGTATCAGATGTCCTAGAAGTCTGAATAGAGCTGGTGTTATGAGAGTAAGAGGAGAAGAGGTTTAACCCTCCAGCACTAGGATACCTCTGAAAAATAAAAAGTCTGCTTCAGAAGACTAGAGAGCCAATTCACAATTACCCTCTATTGAAATGCTGGATGTTGAAATTCACTTTTTCGGCGCATAGATTTCTGTAGGCCTATGGGTATTCAGTTATCATAATCAATATACGTAATAAACACTGAGCTCAAGATTCAATACCTTTTAAATTGCGACATCTTGTGACATGTAACTGTCTTACTGCCTTTTCCCTGAGTCAAAAAAGTCACAAACAATGTCACACCAAACACTCCTCACATATACTCACTTGATCTAGGACTGGTTGTTTACTAACAGGCTCCTCAGCTGCTGGTGGCGCCACAGCTATTCTCTTGGGTGCATTAAATCCCTGAAAGCAGCCAGATATATATGGGTAACTTTCATCTGTGACAGGATTACCAGCATTAACGAGAACACACCTGTGTCACTTTAAACAATCAAGACACAGCGTCAACACAGAGTCAACACAGAGGTAATGATGTCTGCGTAAAGTGATGGCTGTGATATTGAGTTTAGAGAAAAAACCCAGGACCTTGTGTTTTGTGCAGTGTAGATTGACAATGCTTTCCATTGACTAAACAATACCTATGGTGTTTCCATTCATCCATGAAAAGTTTTTAATTTGAAGTTTGAATAAATATTTTGATAACAATAAGCACGATGCCCTAAAAACTAAATGCCAAAAGGATACCTTCACTATACAACTGCGTTTATTTACAACTCAGACATGGCTCAAACGCCAGTGATTTCCTGTAGATTTATCATGACTTTGGCGTGTTACAGGTAAGTCTCATGTCCACACATTCGCTGTTGCTTTGTAGGCAGATCAACCTCCTTCTACCCCCAATCTACAATTCTGACAACCGTAATTATGTACCTTTCTAGATCTGCCAGCTAGCTTGTTAGTGAAAGATGGCACTGTGGGTCTTGAAGTTTTGGAAACCTGATTTTCAGCAGCACTTAAGGTTGAGGTGACACTATCCTTGCCGACAATGGTCGCAGGTGTTTGTATCTCAGCTGTCATCTCACTGTCAACTGTGATCAGGTACTTGTCAGTTTCATAGTCATCACCAACTAACACCTAGGGTATAACAAAGGAAAATATAATTTACAGCCCACAATAACAGTTAGCCAAACCCTGTCAAAATCTTAACATATTCAATTTCCAACAAACTTGCTACTTGTAATACAAAAAAAAATTAAAATCAGACCATCTAAAAATCTAACTAGTCTAAGCTTTTAACAAAGACAAATTTGACCATAAGGAGCACAAATCAAGACAAGAGAGGATAATGGACCCATTCCATACCCTGTGATAAAAATGTAGCAATATGTGCTTGAACGTTGATGGATCACACTCATCGGGATCAAAACTTTATTTCTAATTTAACAATAAAATGATTCAGATATTTTTTTTTTGGTTAGTTGAAAATGTATAAAACAAAAATAAAATAGATAAAAATAAACTCACAGGTTGAGATGAGAAGAGTGTATCAATTTTTGACCTTCTTTCATCGTAGATTATACGCTGGAAATAAAATGCAAAGCAAATTAAAAATGGAATGCCTGAATAGATGTGATCTGTCCAACACTGATGCATGTGTTTGAATTTGCTAAATGTATGGAGCTGTCTGCTATTCAACAACTCTTTAGTGAAGGAAGTAAATTAACCAAACACTCTTTAAACAATTGTGAACACAACAGCTGTTCAATGAGTTCAATACAGCTAATTACATAGCACTGATTCCAAATAAGATTGCTGGATTCAGAGCAGTTAAAAGCTTTCAGTGAATAGTGAGACAATGTACAGTGTGCAAACAGGCAAGTAGAAGTCTAGTCATGTTGGGGTTAATGCATCTAGTTCTAAGACCTATTCGTGATGGATTGAAGGTAGCCTTCCCCAGAATGTTCAGCAGTAACAATGCAGAGAGAAAGCTAAGTATTATGCTGACTGATCCAGGTAACCTTATACCTGATGATGAGATGCTGCTGCAGGTAATAATGAGTACCAGTAGGGACACAGACTGGCTGGTAGTGTGTGTGCCTGGAGATGCCAGTCTAGACCCTGAGGATTCCATTAAAGAGTCGATTAAACGGCAGCAAACTCTATGTGACTTGTTCCCGGATAAGTTTGATCGTCTCTGGTCAACATGGACAAGTCTTGATACTAGAAACTCCGCCCCCGACAATCAGCTCAACTCGACTTACACTATCGGAGATATTTCACTGCTCCAAAGTGTGACGAGGAATATCGAATATCTTATACACATTGCTCCTTTATGGCATATACCGCCAGAAAAGTACTTAGAACATTTGACTGCTGATATGCTCATCGTGATGGGTGATCTGGAAAACCCTGAACAATCAACGAATCTGCTCAAGTCGCTAGTGCATCATCCATGGATAGAGTGCGACAAAGAGAAAGATGAGATTTGGACCAAACAGCTCACTGAACAGTACCATCAGCAACTACAAACTCTACATAGCATTTCAAAAAAGACAGTTTGTATACCAAGTTCATTTGCTAGAAATGTTCGTATTCCATACCAGTTCTTTCTAAAGCTACCTGAATCATTATCTGAGCCAGTTGTAAAAATGTCTTTCCAACAGCTGGTTAAAAGACCTGAACCAACATCGCCAAGAGTGGAGGAAATCTCAAAGGCAGATCACAGTAGGATATTAAGTTCAGTAACGGACACTGTGCAAGCTGACATCATCGACAATGATGGGGTAAACACTATCCCTATGGAAATCCGGCAGCAAACTACAGAACTAGTAACAAGATTCCTAGTTGCAAACAAAGACGCATCACCAGAACTTCACAAGCGATATTGTGACATAGCTATGGCAGTCTACGCAATAACACAGACACCCTACATTTCCGAAGACAGTTCAGAGGTAGCAATATTCAGCATTGAGAATCTTGCTGACCCCGTCACAGCAGAAGAGAACTGGAGAGCTTACATCGCCAAGTATGAGTGTGATCTGGTGCCTTCTTATGATGTTCTAGTGTGGGTTGTGATGCAATATGGTTATCTGCCTCAAGCAGATGTGTGCAGAGAGGCTTTGTTATTGGACAATGTACCATACTTTCTTTAAATTGTCTTATGCCCTGGATTATTTTAGATGGTACCTACATTCTTATTTTCTTATGGTTTGTTTATGCAATAATAATTCCTTGCTACGTTAATAGGTAGGCTTGACTGGCTCAGTTGATCGCAAGTGTAAAATATGCATTGATCCTAAATGTGATGTCAGCAATCACAAGTATCACTTATGAGTGTGGTTAAAGATGTCCAAGTAGCAACCAATGGCTGACACCAGCTAAACCAAACTCTTATAATCATCCCAAGAAAATAATTATACAGAACGCTAAGACATCAAACAGAAAAG
Organism: Membranipora membranacea; assembly: GCA_914767715.1. NCBI lineage: Eukaryota > Metazoa > Bryozoa > Gymnolaemata > Cheilostomatida > Membraniporidae > Membranipora > Membranipora membranacea. The sequence goes on from OU612068.1 coordinate 18,347,593, forward strand.
ATGGGGGGTTTCCCAAAGTGGTATACTGTTGAAAAACGATAATAATTATATATAATAATATCTAAATAAATAATACACCATCGCTGCCTGGGGCAAGCTCAATAAACTATAACCATCTCCTCAAATTATTAATTCATCAATATTATGATGGTTTTTTTCTGACTATGACTGCATATACACCAGCACAAAGGGATAAGTCAAATAGGAGGATTGAAGTCTAGTTGTATGCAACATGATGATAAGTGTGTTACTATGACAGATAGAATATAGCAAATTGGGTCAGCTGTCAATGTCTTACCTTACTAGAATCAGTCACACATAGTTTACCATCCTGCCACACTTTGGCCTTCTTCGTCTTTTGATGAGTGTAGAGAATCTACAAAAAAAAAAAAACTATTTAAAGAAAAAATACTGTATGAACTGTGGGGAGATATGAAATAATGATGGTCATCATAAGTATCATGAGAAAATATTAGAGCAGTTAAGATAAATGCATAAGTCATTGAAATAAAGTTTCTTTCAGACGCTCGGCTTAGTTGCCTGCCTAAATTGGGAGCAGAGCGTTGTAGGAGGAAGGCAGCTCAATTGTATTTTATGGACTTGATGAGCAAGACTTTCTGTGTCTGATCAGACTCATGGCAAGTATACATGATTGCACTGGTCATTGGGTTGCAATACCTTAGTAGCGTTATCGCTGACCACAAACAAGGGTTATGCTTCTGCACTAACAGTATGGTTATTATTATGATATTGCCAATATTGATCCCAGCAGCTGAACTAATTATCATATCTCAACCACTTAGAGATGCAGTTTATACTATTATAAGTATAGTTTATTGAGAAGTATAAAGAAACATCATAACATTTATTACCAACCGTGGGAGCATATTTTGCATTGTATTGCATACATGTTGAGGAAATAATTTAATTACGACACCTGTCTATACTGCTGTCTCACATGCAATTAGTCGTGTATGACCTTATCTACATCATTAGGTTTACTCAACACTATAGACCCTCAAATTCAATATAACACTCTGACCAGGGAGTTTGGGACAAACACATAATATTCTAAATAAATTATAATAACTAAATAAAACTCCCTGCTCAGACCTATTCCTGATAAAGGAGTTGTGCTATGTTGAACAGAAGATGGATAACTCTACAACTTAGGTGAGCTTGAAAAGATGACTATTTTGAAACCCAAAGTGGATGTAGAGGCTGTAAGACATTGCCAAGGCTGTGATTTTACCTTAAGGTACTGCATGTGTTATACAATCATAGCCAATTATGCGGCTTTCTTTGGCATTGAACGACGCCAGCTCTTTTCGGCAGTCTCTATGAAAACTTTATTTTCAACCGTTATAAGTCAGGTCAGAACATCACGACCCAGTAAATAGTGTATAGTAATAATAGAGTACAAACATTGATTATGTGGCCTCATACTTATTTCCACAGCTCAGAATTTTATGCAGATGGGTGACATCATAGTTTTGTGGGCAATATTACGCTCTCTTGCTGCACACTGATCACCTGATTTACTATTGCATGTATATCTCTGATCGATAGAGAGTGAGCAAATTCACTTAGCATTAGTACCATTACAAGGGATTTGGGGTGACGACCCGAGTTCAATTTTACTAATCAGGGGCGGGTACATGATAGGTACTTGTACTAAATTGGCTCTAACGATCTAAGATGCACATGATAATAGTGTAGTCCCGATGTCAGTGTGCTCTTGTTGTGCCATTAGCAGGTGAGACTAAGAATATTCTCTAATTTTAATGACACTTACATTGAACCAAGACATCCTCTCTTTGTTGTCTTGAGCTGCTCCTTGCTTGTGTCTTGGCTACTCGTCACCAGTGTCTTGTGAGATCAAACATCATCTGAAATTGGAGTGAAATAGTATTTATAATTGAGCTGGAGTCAGATGATGAGGCTGTGATCGGGTGAAAGAGTATGTTTTGGTAACTAGGCTGACTTTGTTCAAGATTCATATAATATAACAATCGTATAGAGAAAAGGTGATATGAAATGTTGGGTAAATTGATTGGATATAGTACAAATCATGCCATCTCGTAAATGAATGATAAAAAATGGCATAACGGTATAAAGCACTGATTTATTTTTCAAGCGACCACAATGATGGTTTTTCCCCCAGGGTACCAATCTCTGATTACCCTGTAAAAATATAAATACTTTATTTTTTTATGGATTACCCATGTCGTGTTTAATTAACTTGAGCAATCATTTAAAAAAAGTCCTGTTTTTTGTAATTAAATATAGGACTACACATTGCTATCAATGTATTTAGCGATCTGGTGAAGCAATTTAACAGTGTTTTACGTTTTTTTCATTTGGGACAGTCTTTTTTTAGAAAGTAAAGAAATTTTCAATGTTATATTGATGAATAATAGTCATTCTGTACATTTGTAATCCTAGTGTCTCAAACTTCAGCCAATTTCCAGTTCGAACCTGTTGTTCTCCCTCCCAGTGTGAGAGCTCTGAATGAGAGGGCAGCCTCACTAAGTCCTGGTAGCAGAGCTTTTATAAATTTTAATAAACACATTTCTGGACTTAAATCCATGCAGTGAGGGTGATAGAAGAAAGCAATGCATGTCTGCATGGCCAATATATGCTCTTCAAGTTCCCATTTACATACCAGGTGCATCACTCAACTCAATCATATCGTATCCTTTATGCATTCTGTGAAATGCATTCAAAGTTGTGGGTGCAACGTACAACACATACGGTATATACTTGTGACGCGGCATCTTACAAGAACAGCTTCAATATCAAGCTATATATATATATATATATGTCTACTCCCGGACATGAGACATCACGCTAGCAGGCAAGATTTGACTTACCTGTGTTTAACCAACAAACCAGTTAGCCTAACTTGACAAGCTTAGTTCGGTGGGGGACAAACTTTGTCAAGTCAGGCTACAAATCAGCATGCAGGCATGCATTTTTTGTGAAGTTGGAAAAAATTTAGGAGTTACGAGCACTAGTAGTATATATTGCCCATTTCCATGATCAAACACCCCCTCTAGTATTTGGATGGGTGTTTGATCATTCGAATTGTTCGAAGTGCTCACAAAGAAGCTGTTCTGGTGCAGTCTGGTATTGCAATGAGGGATAAAATACTGCGATTGATACTGGAACCAGCGGTGTTTACAGGCTCTGATGGGGAGACAGGGTCGAAGACAGAGTGAAACTGTTTATTTAGTGCCTCTGCCTTTTCTGTAGGGTCTGTAATTAGTTTTGAGTTGACTTGCAATGTGCCAACTCCAGAGTTATCTGATCTTTTCTGTTTGACGTAAGCCCAGAATTTCTTGTTTGTCTTGCTGCTATCATTTTCTTCTTCTGTCAAGATGTTTCCACGAACTTGTTATGTTCCTTGTGAAACTCTCTCTGAACTTCTTATCTGACATCATTGTATCTCTCCTCCAGTTGTTGTCCTCCATTTTTCCTCGTTCTTCTATGCAGTCGCTTTTTGAGTTTGATCTTCTGATCCAGGATAGGGCTGACCCACGGTTTGCGATTGTGTTTCTTTGTTGTCTTGGTAGGGATAAATTTCTTAACTCCCTCATGGATGGTGTTCTTGAGGTGCATCCACATCTTTTCAACTGGTTGTCAGCTAGTTGTGAGCTTTTGTAACATGTTTCATTAGTCCATCCCAATCAGCGCGCTTGTACAGCCAGATGGTCCTTGGGGTCTGTTTTCTCCTGTTTGCCCAGAGTGACAGTTCTGTGTAGCAGATGTGGTGATCCTTGATGCCTGGTAAGATTTTGGTTCTGTTGACTCGTTCTGGTATATTCGTCATGATTAGATCCAGTGTGTTGTTGCTCCTTGTGGGTTCTTTAACAAGCTGTGTTAGACCTGCAGTGTCTAGTAGTTCTTTGAATTCCTGATGGTTTGATTGTTGAGGGCAATTTGGTTTGAGTTGCATGACAGTCCAGTCCCAGCCTGGTAGGTTGAAGTCACCTGCGATGATGATGTTTTTATGGTTGTCTGCTAAAATATTATCAACAGAGTTTCGTAACTGAGGGATGGTTGTTTTGTCTGCTACATTGGGTCTATAGCAAGCTCCTATGTAGAGATGTTGTTGTCCAGTCAGAATAGCCTTGACCCAGATGAATTCTGCGCCTTGGCTTTTCTCGTCAACCTCTGTAGAGCTGATGGTGTTGTGGACAGCAATGAGAACTCCACCACCACCTCCAGCTGGGCGGTCTCTTCTAAACACGCTGTAGTCATCGAGTTCAAGCTCAGCTGTGTAGATCTCTGGTTTCAGCCATGTCTCTGTCGCTTTTATGATGTCTGGTTCTGAGCACTCTATCGTGTTTTTCCAGGCTCCGAGTTTGGAAAGTAGGGACTGGCAACTTACATTGATGAGTCTCAGAGGTTAGTCTTTTTGTCTGGTTTTTCGCTTCGATTTGAGAGATGACTCATGTTTAGGCATAGCATTATCATCTAGAGAATCTATACTGGTCTGAGAGTCACTGGACAAATCTTCATTAGTGGTACTGTATTTGTTCATGTTTGTCACTGAGCAGTTGAAGGCAATACGGCTGTAGTTGATGGAATTACAGTTCAGACATTTTCAGGCAACGCTACTGTTGTCAAGTCTTGAGTATTCATATTAGTTGATGTTTTGGCATGAAACGTGGAACCATGTTGAGCAGTCTTCGCATAGTAGGCTATACCTTTATCTTCCCATGTGACAGGATGGTGACAAGCTCCACAGAGATAGAGGCTGCTGATTTTGATGGGCTCCTCCTTGTTCACAGTGTCATCATGCTGCTTTCCAGTTGTCAGGTCAGATGAGCCTCTTCCAGTGTAATCCATGATCCAGTGTTGTATCCAGTACAGTGTTGTTTCCAATCCAGTTTGTTTCCAGTGCAGTTTGTTTCCAGTGCAGTTTGTTTCCACTCCAGTTTGTATCAAATCCAGTCCAGTCCAAGCTCCAAGCTAACTCCAAGCAAGGAGTTGCTCCAAGTCAAGAGTGAACAATATCTCTTTGTTATGAACAAGTACTATTTGTACTGAACAATAATACTCTTTGGTACTGAACAAACAGATAGATAGGAATGGTATAATGTTGGTCCTCAGCCCTGCTTCCTTATAGTCCCTGATTATCGGAACGAGATTACATTCCATTAAGGCTTGTCATGTTATGTTTGGTTTTGCAGTGGACCTGTGATTGGACATCAACCAAATGGGTGCATGCTGAATGCACTTTTATTTGATCTTATCTTTATTTTATCAATGAACTCCCTCATTGATATTATCATCATTATAATTATAAAACTGATGACACGTTAAGTCGATATGTAATGATTTATAATGTATGCATATATAATATATAAATTATGATGTTGGTTGAGAGAATAAGGAGAGATATGGCCCATGAATGAGTTGATAGGCCTACAGCAAACTACTGCACACGACAAGTCCAGAAAGATACAAAGTCAAAAGCATACATTACAAAATAAAGTACAGCTGTGAAATACCCTTTACCAGTGGTTCCTACATATCCTAGCAGCAGGTGGATTGTGTATACCCACAAATGAGTGTAGCAAAAGTAGAGAGCTGAGCCCATACTTGCCAACCTGTACGCATAAAGCGTTTGTAAACGCTTATTTGACACTAATTGAGTTTTAAACGCAAAACGCTAGTTGTACTCATTTATGGTTTTCCAAACGCCTGTTCATCTAATTAGGCAATCAAAAACGCATCTTTTATCTTTAGTGTTTACTTGGTTGTCATGGTTAAATAATAGACTAAAAATCTGGTATTGGCTGCAGAAAACCATGATGTTGATTTACAGTTGACTTTTTACCTGTCCAAGTTTTGCATGAGCCAAATTGCAACTTTTCTTCAATGAGACACAACATAACTAGTAATCCATTGTAGAATATGGTGGTTCTGCCAACTTCAACTTTTCTTTAATCAGAGTAACAAAGTTGTCTACCTCCTTGTTGGGGTGAGATAACTCAGATCTCCTGCCCCAGTGTTTCAAGGGCAAACCAGGGAGGATGGGCAAACAGGGTTTCAAATAGCCTGTCTTGTCCAGACAGGCTAGGTTACAAACAATTTCTCATTTATTATTAGCAGATTGCACCTTACAACGCAAAGGGAAAAAGACTAATGTTGAGTGATCTGCACTCCCACGCTACTAAGGTCTACTTACTGTGATAATACAATTTTTCGCACGTAGCGCGAAAATTTTTTTGGGGCGTTTTCTGGTCATTTGAGGCACCCTGGAGTTTTGTACTCATTTTTAAGCATTTTGCAAATTTTTGTACTCATTTTGGAAAAATTAGGTTGGCAAGTCTGGCTGAGCCTAGCATACATACACGCGCCCCAGCATGCAATCACATGAATCCAACATGCATTCAACAAGCACACTTTGCCTGCCATTGTACTCCTTTGTTCACCAAACAAAAGGCCTTTTGTTACACAACTCTTATAGGTGCATTGGGGCATGTCTCCCTGACATCGGGCCCCCAGGGCCTATCCAACATACTACAGCATAGGTGTACTTTATTTTGTAATGTAGGCATCTGGAGTTACAAACAATGAACTCCCTCATTGTTACAAGCATGAATACCTTATCAATTTCCAAGCTCATCAACTCCACTGTGAGCACACACAAACTGCAGATGGCTGTCTTGTCTTATAGATAGATCATCAAGGGAGAATTCTCCCTGGATGGATGAAGAGCAGATTTTCTTCTCAAAATTACCTCCTAGTCCTGCAAAAGTTACTGTATTTTTTATCAATTAAGTTAAAATTACCTGCAGTTGACTTCTAGACTTATGTTACAGTAACAGACAACTCCTTAACTATTATCAACATCCTAAGCGACTGGCCAGCAATAGGTTGTCATTGGACAAACCCTAAGACTAAGTATATTCCATTCCAGTTATATCATTTCTCATTTCATGTTTTCTATTCTTTTCTAGAATTGTTCATTTGCAAATTTTCCAGTTGTAAATGATGAACAACAGACTGTTCTCAGGAGCTTTCTTAAGATCAATATGCAATGCATGGCAAAGAGTGATTGATGATCAGAAATCAAAACTTGTGAGGAGCATAGGTAGGCACAATCAAAAGTGTTAGCTAACCTAGTAACTCAACTGTGCTGTCTTAATTACCATTGTGATTGTGACTGTCCATTCATTCAATTATTATCAATTATTTATTTCACTAGACTCAGTATTTCCACAGACCTGGAAAACATTGAGTAAGTCTGAACTGCCAATGCTTGACTTAGCCTCATAGAATTTTGTGTGGGAAGCATAGGACTGCCACAGTTCCTGATTTTGGGCTTGGTGTGTGTGGGGATGGGAAGGATGGAAGCTCTATTTGCTTTGCAGCTTTCAGTTTGAAGTAAACATGATTTTTAACTATTCAAGTTTTTCGCGATTCCCATATTACAAACTATTACTGGTAGGGGAGAAGAGAAGACAACTCTATTCGGCACTAACCGCACGCGTTTGGAGGTGCTAGAGTTGACTTCTCTTCTCCCCTACCGGTAATAGTGTGTAGTATGGGAATTGTGAAAAACTTGAATTACTTCAAACTGAAAACGTCAAAGCTAATAGAGCTTCCATCCTTCCCACCCACACCAAGCCCAAAATCAGGAACCGCGGCAGTCCTATGGTGGGAAGCAAATGAAAAGGTTGACATTGTATACCCATGGTTTACTAGGAATGTGAATCTCCAACTCGTAATATTATATAATAATAATAAAATAATAATGAAAAATAAATTGTTCTAATAAATTAAAAATAGTACTAACTCCTAGGTTAATCCTAGATATTAATACAAAGTAAATAGTCACCGACTTGCCATGTTAATTGGCGAGTTCTAATCGGCTCAGATCAATATGTGCTCAAAGCTACTTAGCTAGCCTACTATGACCATTTGCAAGATTTAATTTGCTTTTTTGGCAGGTAGGTGTACTGACATTGACAGCCTATATGCCAAAATGTGATCGACGGGACAAGGGTCCCACTTTAAAGTTGAAATGAAGTTTAATGTGTTTTAGTGACTTACTCACCCTTCAACACATGTATTTATTTCAGAGCAAAGTTTTCCCTTCATCAATCCAGCATGCCAGTTGCTACCAGCAGGATTTGCTTCCCCTGCTCAATCATTACACAATGATGATGATCCTTTGAACTTTAACGGAATTCTGATGGCTGTTCCTAAAAAAAGAAGAACTGTTGAGAAGAGAAGGCTTCGTACCTTTGGATGGACCAAAAGAATGGAGCACACCCAGCCAAAGACCAACATTGTTACCTGTCCTAAATGTGGCAGCTGGCATGAAAGTCACACAATTTGTGGTATGACCTCGGTTTTGACAATATTTACCTATTAGTTCACAAATAGAAATGTGCAATCACACTGTACCATTCAACGGGTATGAAAGTATGACTTGACTTCAAATATTCTTGATAAGCTTGTCTCTGAGTGTGGATAAACCTATGCTAAAAAATTCTTAATAATGCAGGGCTGTACTTCTGAAGGATTTGTAAGCTTCTTCTTATGTGATCTGACTCGAAGCCAAGCTGCCAAAGCAGTTTAAAGCACGCATGTGAACAGAATTCCTTTTCCTTAGCAGATTATTGCATGGTTATTTGCAATTATTGTGTTTTAGGCCATTTTAGTTCCCAGGGGAAACAGTGCTTCCTTGCCTACCCTAGTACTACGGGCCTGTCATTTGATAAACTTTCTTTAGGCTTGGTTCTTATTCTGTAGGTAACTGCTATGACAAAGTTCGACAGAAAACAGCTGAGATGAGAACCCAACTAGACAAGGATGATGCATACTACTTCAATCAGAATGAGGTTGATGTTGATGACTTACTTGAGAAGAACCAAATTGATATGGAGTCAGATAAATACCGAATGGAGAAACAGCGATATGCAGAGGAACTCTCATGGTTCAGCGATAATTTGAAAAAGAAAGTCCCATGATTTTACTTCCAGCTTTCTTCTCTGTTGAATCTTTTAGAAGTATCCAGATTTGTAAGTCCTTCTTGAGAGGCAAAGAGTTTTTGAAACTTGTTTTAGCTAGTGGTTAGCAATATCACTTGAGGCCATTACTATTCAAATTCTTTGCATTCATACTGAATTCCATGAGGAAACAATTACCATCGCATTTCCTCTTGTTTGATTTAGGAAGTGATTTTCTCACTGTGTTTTGCCCGCTGAGAACAGTACAATAAAGCTCATAAGGCACCCAATATATGTGTTGTATATTTCATGACATTACTGGTATCAACAATACTGGTGCAAATAATACTTTTCTGACATTTGCTACTCATTTCGAATGGTCAGAATGATGAATAGGTTTCACAAGGGTAACATCAACATAATAGGTCCATCTCAACTTCTAAGTTCTCCCTTTGGACTGTATTAAGTTTTCAGAAAAATATTTGAGGAACCTTGAATCACATTTTATTTATATTGGGTAATTTCAAAAGTATTAAAATATAGAGGGATAAAATGGGATCATGGCACCACTAGTTTGCTACAACTGAGCCAATAATGCTGTAGTGTAGCCTATGTCACCTTGTTATCAAAAACAGCCATATCCAAAACACAAGAAGCCCGACAGAAATGACTAAATAGTACTCAAATAGTGGTATAAGGTCACACATTTAGTAATAGTTTCACTATTCATTGAGAGGACTACCAACTGAAGAATATTTTGATTCGCAAGGTTCTTCCCACATGGATGGACGCAGCTCATTCTTTTGAGAAATGATTGAACCATTACTGTAATTTGCATTTTCAGATGAGCCATTCCCTGACTTCATATTACCCATAATGATATAATTGTTCTGTCAACGGAAATCATTGGTCTCACAATGAAGAAATGTGGTACAAGCTTGCTGACAAAAACAGAAAATTGCACATTTAGCCATCGGTTCAGAGTTGGGGTTAGCCTGTTGAAAGTATGACTAATTCTTTTCATCAGCACCCTACTATTTCACTTGCATCACATCCTTTATTTGGTCCGTGAGCCAGTCAATTCCTTCGGCTAGCCCCTCACCAGTCAAGGCGTTACTCGCACATATGTGCCATGGCTTGTCTCGAATTTCATCTAATACCATCAAATTTGACACCTGAAAAATAACCATATATAATAATAATAGTATAGCATGCAGAGTTGAAACTATGCTTCAATCATTGATAAACTGTAAAACATACTACTTGCATTATATCTAAAGTTGTCTCCTTTTTTTCCATCACGCAACAACTCCAAACTATTCCGTCATAAAAATTATTATGGAAGCACAATATCAAGGATTATATTCCGCCAGTTGTTTATTGGCTTCCCAGTAACCTGAATAATATCATGTTTTGTTTACGCTTATTCAAAAACATAAAGAGGTAAAGATCAGCTTAATCTCAAAGTAAAATGTCGTTAGTTTGGTAGAAAACAAACGAATCATTACAATCAAATTGATGATTTAATCACTAACCTTGATACTGGTTAGGGCGTCTCTAAGGTCCATCTTGTTTGCAAAGAATAAAATAGGCACTTTTTTACCCATAATATCAGGGTGTTGTAGTATTAGATCTAATTCATCTTTAGCTACTACCATTCTCATCTTATCACTGCTATCTGTAAAATGTATAAATAACAAGTGACAGTCATGTTAAAAGTATTAAAAAAAGTATTAAAAAAAAGTGTTAAAAGTATTAAGAACAAATTTTTAAAAATGGTATGATCTAGATGGATTAAACACAGCTCATGATGGTTTCAACAATAAGTTCATCGATCTGTAATAATTAATCAACACTTGATATATGATTTTGGTGCATATATATTTTGTTTGTTGATGAGGTCAACAAGTTGTTATTTTCTTCTTTTTTTATAACATGGAAACCTCAATAAAAAATGTGAAATAGTAATATACAATCGCTTACCTATAACAAATATTATGCCATGACAGTCTTTGTAGTAGTGTTCCCACAGGTTTCTGTATCGCCCCTGTCCAGACATATCAAATGCATTGAACTTGAGAGCTTTTGTAGCAAATGACTCAACAGCAAAGCCAACTGTAGGTACTATGTCCCTAGTTTTGGCTTCAGGAGGCTTGAGATGATTGATTATTGTGGTTTTACCTGAAATAGGATAAAAACATGCCTTATAACATGCAGAAGGTGTGCTAAAACAAGAAGTCATACCCAACTTCTTAATTGAGCATCATATGTATTTTTTCAAGTTGAGGCCACATGTCAATCATAAATAGACAGTCTATCTTGTAATAGCACCATGCAAATATAAGCATAAACCCCTATCCCCATATTTTACCTCCATTCTCTATGAGCCTGGATTTCGCTGGTTGGTGATGTAGGTGAGCTTTTGCCATCATCCTAAAGGGATGGAATATTATGGCTTGAGAGGTGGGAAGGTCTGATTGACATGAATAGGAGTTGAGTACTATGACCTATGAAAGTTCCTTGATTAGTGCATTGATTGCACATTAGAGTCTAAATTATAATTATGACATTCTCCCGATGCTCCAGCTGCCAACAATAAAGACACATTTAACTGACTTGAGCAGTAGCTACTATCACAACATCCTACACAGCATCGACCATCCACTCTTTGACATCATTACACCCAATACCTGTACACTCTAAGAGCAAGATGACATGCATACACCCCTGTCTGTCGAACAACTAAGTATACGAATAGCTTTTTTATCAAATATGCTTCATAATTACAAGGTATGTGCGCAATGTGTCATCTTACCAATCTATTTTTAGTTTCATGATTTTTATTCATGCTCATCATTGCCGAGCATTTTTTTCTACAAACTATTCCGTTACAAAGATGTCTCGAAATTGTTCTGTAGAGGGTTTTAAAATAAATCTCATCTAAAAATAAAGAATCAAACGACAATACTATTAGTATACTTTAGACTAGTTTGCCTTCTTACCGCTGTTGTCAAGTCCAACTACGATTATATTTGCTTCCCGTTTCTTTAGCCCGAGAAATGTGGCTAATCTGTCAAGTATACCCATTATTTTCTGAAATACGAAAAATTAAACGTTGAAAACAGAATAAGTACTACGATCACAAAAAACCGTATGGATATTCTTTTAATACATGCATAATGTTCTGAAAAGAGGGCCAAATGGTTGAGCAAGCAAACTTTACAAAATAAAAAATCAATTCCTGAAACTTGCAATACAATATTTTTTCCAAAAACTTTCCAGGTGTATGACAAGACTAGAGAAAGATAGAGAAGAGCTGGTATTATCCATTTCATTTCTCTGCACGACCCTCGACACCTCAGACCAAAGCAGAATTGTTGTTAAGACTGTCAACTGAAATGATGCTACCTTTGCCAGTAGCTTCCAAAAAATGGGCTATAGGCGCATTGATTACACATTGGATTGATCAGGGTCATTTTAAAATATTAATAGGCCTATAAACAGGCTCCTATCATTCGCAAAGCTACAAGGATATATCCAAACATTCAAGCGGAATTGATTCAGTTATTTACAAAAAGCTCACATTGTTTTATCCTGCAACTTTTTTTGAAAATTGTCTGAAATCCTTCATATCGTTATGTTATTTTATTCTAAGTCTCACTTGGCCATGACAACAAGGACTCAGTATTACCATATATACGTTTCTATTATAAATTTTGGTTAAAATGTTGGTTAAAACTTATGAAATAATATAAAAGTGTACCATTAGGCCAAAAATACCAAACTCGATTGGTCAGGAGCCTGCTGTATCACAGAAGGAAGCTCAATAGTCATGACGCACATGAACCGATTTGTAATCCAGATGTTTACCGCATGCTTTATCCGCTAGTCCATAGAAATGTAATAAAGGTAAGAGGCTACATGATGGATAAGACGGGATGGGACTTCTACCATCCTTTAAACATCCCAGGAGGGTAAGTAAGGTACTGCATAAGGGGGATGCTTCTCTACCTGGATTCAGCATACCAATATGCTGCTCTTTGACAAGTACAAAGTGCATCATTACTACATTGCCATCATCATAGATTAAGGCTATATTGGTATTGTAGAGACTACCTAGCACAAATTAGGCAGTACTAACTATAATTGCTTGGAGTGATTATTTGGAAAGAAGAACACTTTTGGATCTTCAACCTACCTCAAGTTAGTGTGTAAAGGAGTGAGTGTAGTAAACAAAATATGATTTCTTTATTTTTCTCCACTTCAAGTCACTCCAGTCAGACTCTGACTGACTTCACTCACAGTCAGTCACTCTTTCTCTGGTGGTGCCTTCCTTCCTCCAATCCTCATAAGAACAAGTTGGCTCAATGTGTCAGTTCTGTGGGCCAAGTAGATTAATGTAGGAGTAGTAATTGTGACAATGGCAGAGTGTCACAAAGTGCCTTAGTTGGAAGGATGGGAAGCTACCAAGAGACCTAACATTGATAGGGTAAATGAATGAGAAAAGAATTTGTTACCATGGAATGTTAATGCTATACCACAATGCACTACAACGCATGCGCATTTTGACAGACACAAAACTGAGGAAGATAGTGCAGTATAGTTTTCTGCAGGTATAATCAGGGTCTCCTTATTGAATTCTTTTAATCCCTGCTGGTCATAGCCTTGGTAGACTGCGTGACAAAATTTTGACGAATTTACCATCTGTTTTAAGACAATTTCCGATTAGAACAAAGCTGAACATGCCTGCATTAGAGACTGAGTGAGTATTACCGAAACAAGAAAGAATAATATGGTTGAGCAATAAACAAATGTGTTATGTGGTTCGAACGAGGGGTTAGGCCACCTTGGTTAGGCCAATCCAATGAACTAAACCTCCAATGAACTAACTAAAGGTTTAGTTCATTGGTTAGGCCCTCTTCTTACTCTCTGCTTGGTCTGAAGTTAGATCATTATCCCTGGTTAGATAAAAGATAGATGTTGTTCTCATTTCATTACTATATATTTTGTATGTATTAGTTAGGGTTACTCTCTTAGAGTCCTTGCTATTACTATCAATCAATGAGTGATGAAATGAATGTGAGTGCAACTTAAACTTACTCACAGCAAGTAGTTAAGTCCTTCCTTGCTTACTAACACTCACAGTGAACACACGGACATTTCCTCCTAACCCTTGGCTCAAAAATAATAATGAACTCCCTCTCATCAATGAATATCTATTTCACCCCCCCCCCCCAAAGAGAAAGTCAACAAGGAGTTTGTTCACATACTGATTATCTTGGTCTTACCGTGTTTCCGCCCCACACCCAAGATCACACAGCAAATGGACACAAGTTTATTCACAGGTGGTGCGTCAGGGTCCAAATATTTTTTACATTGTTCAAATATGTCACACAGGAGCATCGGGCGATGTAGTACCTATCTATTCTGCTGTTAGGCAAAACTCGCTTTTTGGCTTTTGATGTTAATTATAAGCAACATCAATTCTTGAATCCATGCGTTATCCATCCTGTAACCACTATGTATTTACCTTGTAGGCCAAAGGCTAGTTGGGCAGATCAAGTTGATGAGGGAGATAACTTTGGTATGTAGCACATGTTTCCTTATCAATCTTTCCCTGCACATTGTGTTGATTGCCCCAGAAGCACATCCCACAGCATGGGTCTAAATTTCAGTTTGTCAAAATGTATGACTATGCACATAATCCATAAACCGAAACAGGTTATGATGGCTGTGTAACATGATTCAACTTAGATATGAGGTTTACAAAAATAATGAGTTTGTGTCAACATAGGAATGTAGATGGCCTATGTTTGATAGTTTGTTCTGAGTGGCCTCATACATAATTTTTGATTGTAGATTTACCTCCTCCATCTGAATCATTTGATAAGAACACTGGAACCAGAATTGTTACTGAGTATAAAATAAACGAAGATGGAAAGAAAGTTAAAGTAGTGAAAACATACAAAACAGAGACAAGAAAAGTGTCAAAGTCTATAGCTAAGAGAAAGGTATGTAACAACCCAGTCCATGTGATAGTTATGTGATCAGGGACACCTTGATGTGATACAGCTCTTGCATTTACAAAGTCATAACATGGAATTGACTACATATTACGGTAATAGGGCAAATTATGCTGGCAGTACAATTCATAATCGTTGCACATTATGTTGTGTTGCAGTCAACCTGATATTTACTACTGAACACTGGTACAATACATTAGGTTTTTTTCAGTATTGAACCAAAAAATTCAAAAGCCAGCAGCTTTTATAGCCCACTGTATGTGGAGTTCTAACAATGTCACTGATGGTGATCACAGCATATAGCCTCCATACGTGACCTGAGTCAACCAATCCCTTGCTTACTATGTTCAAAAAAGTCTACCAATAATACATTAACCTTCTTGTTACATTGTTATAGACATGGAAGAAGTTTGGAGATGCTACTAAGGATCCACCAGGTCCTAACCCTACTAACACTATCTGTTCAGTTGATGACATATTTATGCAGTTTGTACACACTAAAGAGGCAGTACAGGAAGCTGAAAATGATCAAGATCCACTTGCCGCACTCAAAGGTATTAAATATAGATATGTCATAATCAACAGAATTATGGTTCAGTAATTCTATAAATATAGCTGGATGTGATATCAATCTGCCAGAAAATCCTTGTGTCACAATGTAAAATGAAAAAAGTCATATCATTAACACTTTCTGTCACATAAAAAGTTTGATAACTGAGCTTTATTTTTTTGCTAACTTGCAACGGGTCTCAGTTTGCAAGTATGAACAATATTGAGAGAATTTCAGGGATTGTTTCAATATTTAAACAGGTCAGAAGATGGTTCAATGTCGTATCTGTAAGGGAGACCATTGGACCACCAAGTGTCCATACAAGGATACTCTGGGTACACTGAAGGACTCTATGGCAGAGCCAGCAGGTACTCCTCCTAATGAGCCTTCAGATGCCGGAGCAGCTAGAGCGGGAGCAGGGTCGGGTAAATACGTACCACCCAGTCAGAGAGGTGGTGCAGGAGCTAGGGCTAAAGAAGGGGAGACAATGAATGGAAGAGGCGGAGCCAGAGGTATGAGACTTATTCCAAGTTTAATAAAAGTATGAAATCATTTTTAGCTAAGATTCTGACCTGATCAATTGCGAGGGTATTGGGAGCTTCTCCGAGTCGACAAGGCTGTGTTTCAAAATTTCTACATTCTAAATGCTCTCACATATTTATTGGCATCCCCAAACTGATCATTGAGGTTAAGTTTTCAGTCACCCTATTCAGTCGACAAGAGAGATTTACCTTATTATTGACAAACAGCGCCTCAGTAAGCTGAGGGTTAAGACCCTACACTGGATTACAGAGTTGAGTTACGGATAGTTGAGAGTATTCCGCGATTTGCGAATACCATAAACATATAAATGTTTATAAAATGGTTATGGCAAATACATAATCTGTGTAGATGTTAACCCGAAATCATTTACCTTAACAGATGACCATGCGACAATCCGAGTGACTAACTTATCTGAGGACACACGAGAGGATGACTTACAGGAGCTGTTCCGCCCGTTCGGTGGTATCTCAAGGATTTACTTGGCTAAAGATAAAAATACAGGTGCCTCCAAGGTGAGCTCAGTTCATTTATTTTACATACGTCAGAGTGTATGACTAAAATATGAGAAATATTAGACGTCTTGAATGGAGAAATATGTCTGTTATCTGGAAATTCTTGTGTGAAATGTCTGAGGTAAACCATGTCTGTCTGGCTTGACAACAAGCTTAAGAACTTTGATCTCTCGATCAAGCATTTTCCTGTTCCATTGGCCATTCTACCAAGTTTTTAAGCCAGTTCCTGATCTATCTCACTATTGTGGTGTACGGTATACCATTGTAAAGAAAAACTGCTTGTCAACTTTTCCCTCATACCATACCTTGAATAATCTGGCCTGTGCAGTATTTTTTTTGTCAATTGAGTCACACATTGATTACCATCAACTACTGATTACCATCAACTGATTACCATACATTGATTACCATCAATTACAATAAACTTCTTCCTATACTAAGTACTTTAATATCCAATAATATCATGAACATCCACAGAGGATTGATTTTGTAATTTGGAGTTTTCCACCCTCAACATTAAAAAAGCGAGTCTAGCTAGTTGAAATAAATATTTATTATGACAGAGCCCAGCCATAAGGTGGTAATGCCTAAATCTTGTCTTTTCAGGGTTTCGCTTTTATCAACTTCCACCGAAAAGAAGACGCAGCTCGGGCAATTAAGGGTGTCTCTGGGTTTGGATATGACCATCTCATCCTCAAGGTGGAATGGGCCAAGTGAGTTACAAACCTCTTTCCTTACCTTATGTTTGTACACACATGAATCAGATTTTTTTCGGTTATTTTCAAAAAGTGGTGTCAATTTGATGTACATTAATGCCTGCTAAGTTTCTTTAATATGGATGTTATTACGATTTCAATTTCTGAAAATAGTCAGATTAGGAGAAGCCAATTAAGTAAAATGGTTTCCAGGAAAGTGTGTGCAAAATTCATATGATTCAATTAAATTTCCTGCCAGTCTGTTACAGTTGTCATTTTTTGTTTTTTTTTAAACTGCCAATACTTATATAATTGTTTCTTTTTTCAGGCCTTCTGGTGATGGTGCTGCTAAGTAAGAAGATTACACGGAAGATACTGATTGGTTTTATGATTCAGATCTGCTGCAATATTAAAATAATGACGTTGGTTAAAAAAAATTTATAATATGAGAAAATTAATGATCTAAAAAAATTCAATTCAAAATATATATAAATCATCCACATGCATATGAAAGCACTCTGTTCCTTGTCAAAATATTTTATGTGAATTCTCTCAAGTAGTAAGCCTTCACAAATAATTTAAACACCCACGAATAGGTGGCTCCTTCTTAAGCCCTAGCTAGCTATAGCTTAATTATATCTTAAGATGGTAACGGTCAAATCCAAGATATTTAACAAAACTAGAAGCTGATATTGTGAGATCATGACACCTCACCTGTCCAATATCGAATAGCTTGTATAATTCAGGAGCCACAATTTATTATCATCAAAAGAAGTATTTTCACTTTTTGTGCTGTGTTGCCAAGCTGCATTGTTTGATCTTCAAATTCTATAACATTTTCACTCCATCATTGCATTGTTTGGATGATGAAATGGTTATTCTGCTTGGTAATGTCTGCTTAGTGTCTCTTGGTTGTTGTTCTAATACTGCTGTAACACTTGAATCGAAGTGATTCACCCTCCTTCGCTCACTTCTTCCATGTTCGTACATCCGTCCGTGGCGTTGCCTGGGGTGCGTTGACACAGCGTTGATGGCATATTCGTGAGTAATGGTGTCATATCATATTATTTTATTGAAACTTGTCTCCGATAGTATTGCTGCTTTCGATGACTGGATGATATTTGAACAATTAAATTAAATTTGTTTAGCTTACTAGAGAAGGTCACCCTTTGCCTTGTCCCAAGATTGACCCAACAAAAACTCACACAAGTGGGTACCAAATTATGCACCAATTCAGCATTTTATTCTTGATTTTTTGTCATACCTTTTACATGAGCACCTAGGTCTGGACAGCAGTAGCATGAAAGACCCTGATTAATTGATAATAATTAACTAATTATCACCATCATAAAAATGGGGTTTTTCCTATTAGCTGTCGCATGGAAAGGAATGACATTAAGGTGATAGAGTTTTATTAGACAACCACATAGTCCATGGGCATATAAATTCAATTTACCACATCAAATACTCGCCTATATGTATGAGATTGGTCGGCTTAACCGAACTACCCGATACAATTAACCATAGGAAAGTAAACACGCGCTGGCTACTTATAACACCACAAGTATTCTAAGTCATTGTTTGCAAGCTCTTTTATCTGTGAAAATGTTATTTGATATCTGTGGCCACCAGACTATTGCCTTCCTGCAATATTTCATACCTGCCAGGAAAGCACTGAAAAACAAATTTGGTCCAGAAAATGCATGTGGCAACACCCATCAAACGATTTACAAAACCTGATTTCAAATTTGCGCAATATCAAGGGAACAGCGGTGACTCCATTTTAATTTAAGTAATAGAAAATATGTGGGGACAGCAGCATTACCATTGTTTTGAGAGAGATGACCAAGCCATCATTTAACCTTTTACGTTATCGGGACAACAGCTGCTCATGTAAAACAGTGACTCCATTTTAAATTTGAGTGATCAGCAGTATTTCTACTGTCCTTGAAGGAGATGTCCATCCCATCTTTTTACCTGTGTGTCACAAAATGGTCAACTTGCATACGACTATGGGATGTACATATTTTTACTTTGAAATTTTGCTTGCCGCTCTGTTAAAATATTTATGTCCGAATGTAAGCTGAGAGAAAAGTGACAGTCATTCTCATATCCTCTGAGATTCTGACAGCTATCAATCTTATCCACTAAAATATTTCACTTTCCTTGACAGTATTGGTTGATTGATTGAAAGACAACAAAAACATAATGATTTTTGTCACGCAAAAATATTTGTCTGCCACAATTATGAAGTTTAGAGCATTGTGACCAGCTTTATTAGCGCTCTAACTATCCTTGTATTTTAATGCACTGAAAATGTCAAATTAGCTACAACAAATCAACTAACAAATCAATTCAAAAGGAAAGGTATTTTGTTACAAACCCCTGTCAGTATTATTTGTGCGCATGGCACCTGTAAAATTAGTGAATAGTGCAGAATGACACATCCTTCTGTTTTTTTACAACGATTTTCCCAGTGTCGAGGGTTTCTAATTTTACTCTCAGATTTTTTGGGTATGCAAATCAATTTTGTATATACTTGAAATTTAGATTTGAATCATCAGAGCTACTCCTCAGGCCAATGAACTCCCTCTCCCTGGAGTTTAGATGTAAATGTCGTGTGATGGCTTATCAGATCATGGTTTTTTCGTACAAAACTCATCATTTTGATTCATACATAGAACTGTCGCTTTTCCACAGCTTTCTATTTTCTTAATTTTTGTGCACACCTGCAAAACTTTGTTGGCACCACCTACCACCAGACACATCTATTTCGATCATATCTTGAACTGGATTTAAGAGTCCTAAGTTTCGAATGGGAGTTTTCTACGTAGAATGTATGTTTGTAACATCCCCACCTCTTGCGCAACCTTCCGAGTTAGAACAATTCTAATTGCCCCATTATGATCTTCTAATGGTCATTTTGAAGTTAATGAATTTAAGATACACCTCTGATATATTGGAGGTTTACTCTACATATATGTGCTTTAAGACCTGAA
The DNA here is from genome assembly GCA_914767715.1 of Membranipora membranacea. Classification (NCBI taxonomy): domain Eukaryota; kingdom Metazoa; phylum Bryozoa; class Gymnolaemata; order Cheilostomatida; family Membraniporidae; genus Membranipora; species Membranipora membranacea. The sequence goes on from OU612068.1 coordinate 18,367,887, forward strand.
CCAATGATGTACTGAGAAATTGGTTGTGAGTGGTTTGTGAGTAAGATTTCTCAAGGCTCTAATTATTGAACAGTAAAAAGGGGGTGGAGCTTCTGAATAGATGACTGTTTACCAACACTGCAATAATTTAAATCTGCTCACGGCTATCAATTCCGCATTACATCGCAATCATCAGATTATCTCGGTAGCACAAAAGGAAGTCTATCAATTGTCGCTAAGAAAAAGACAGCTATAACAATTAACAAGGGATAAACAGCTGGTTTCTAAAAGTCTATGGTGCTGACAGAATTCTGGTTACTCAATGCTGTCTAAGACCGAGGACTGCACATCTTTGTGAAAGATATAAAAGGATTAATCATCTCACAAAAATTCATAAAAAACTTGTTGGTTTATAAACTACTATTTTCTATCTAAGAGACTTGTCACCATTCAATGATGGTGCGGAGAATTCATTGGGACTATACCCGGATCATTAGTTATGTATACATCTCACAAATATTCGTCACAACTAGGTAAGTAAGAGTATGGTCTTGTATGGTCTTATGTGGGGAAGGGTAGTGGTATAAGACCGTTCTCTCCAGAGAACGGGTGATTGACGCCCAAAGTGCTCAAAGAATATGGCGTAACAATGATTTTTCTTTATGAAAGTATAGTCAAGCATAAATAATTTGTAAGAATTTACAGTATATTTATCACAACACAACAATAAATTTACCTCATTTCTCAGATCATACAATCCAATACTCATTTGTTCTCTACACCTTGATTTCGTAAGAGTAGGCAAATAATTCCAATATCTCTATTTGCGATTCTGAATAAGACTGCCCCCTTGTGTACAGATTTGTGAATCACAAAAGAAATCTACCATAAGTTCACATTGCTGTTTAGCTGCCATGTCCCTGCCCACAACCAATGTGACATACTTTAAAAGCATGGAAGAATTTTACATCATATTCTGCAAGCTGATTATTTAGAAATGTGAAGTCGGCTGCAATTTAAAACAAATCACTGTTGATGAGAGAACAATTTGCAATATTTTGATGATTAAACAGAATCTGCATTTGAGGGACTAAAAAATGAGGGAGTTTCTACCTGTTAGGATAACAGTTTGCTAGATTTGCGAGGGCATTGATGGCAATGATCGAAATACAGTAAATTCACTTTTTGAATGTATAAAAAAAGTTGCCCTTCAGATTATTGCCGACCGCAAATAATATAATACAGGCCAGGACTGGTCTAGGCGATTCGGTGATGTGATAGACCAATTACTTCATTAAACTCCCCGCAGTGACACAGGAAATAAAATTGGGGAGTCCATCTTTGATCAAACTAATAATGAATTTTACATTTTATTACTTACATCGATGAAATCATTGCTTATTTTCTTGATAGTTATTTACAATTGCGTGAGACCACTACCAAATACCGGTAAGGTAAAACGGTAAAGCGACTACAGACCTTTGCGGGATAGTTGTTTTCACAAGTATTTAAAAGCGTGTAAAATGTCTGTCAAATGTTAGCGGAACGTGACTTTTCAACCATTTTTTGGATATGGTATAATTCTTATGTTTAGAAAACATATCACCCACAAAGCTCTATTCAGAGAGGCATGCAATTAAAATTTCTGTTGGTTTTCTCTTGGTATGACAGTGTAGCCTTTGCAGATAGCTATGTGCACTGGGGATTCATCAGTACCCCTAAAATGAATACACAATTTTATTTGTATATAATGAATAACAATTTACTGGACATTCAGGAGACTATTTGTGTGAACCATAAACATATTTTGCTAGGATCAATATGAGGAAATATTGGCCAATCACACTATTTCCCTACTCTCGAGGAAAGTGGTGAAGCTGTTCAAAATATATGCACAACACATAGGTGAGCATGTGAATAGCTGTCATTATGCGCCAGCTCAGTTGCCAGTATTTGTGAAAACTGCTGACGTAATGTACTGTTTTGACTGTTGCTCAGCGGGCATCAATGATGCCACCCCTAAAGCATTACAGTCTCGCAGCTACAAGATGCTTGCCATGTTTGTGATCCATCAGATTGACAAGGTACTGGGCAGTTTGCCAGAGTCGATTAATGAAAATGAGATTTTGTCACCCCTGATTTTCGAAACAGCTGTCTATTTAGCTTACTCATCAAAATTAACCTGCCAAAGTGCCAGTTTGACAATAAACTTAATATTGAGTGATTTGCGTTTTATGATTGTCTCAATGAAAAGCTTGGGAAAGTTTTTGGGATACCCTCTGGCAGATTTGACACATAATTACTTTGGAGTCATTATTTGCGTGCGCAATTTTTTGCCACTGTCTGACAATACACTGCTATGTTTCGCAATACAAAATCATGTTATGGTAGTGATAAAAGTACGAACCGTTTCCCAGTGTTTATACGTTTTGTTTGATTGAGCTGCGAGGTGTTCAACACTTTTGTGACCAATTTCTCTCATATGACAGAAAATTTCTGATTAACTCTATGACGTAAAATTTTTTTGTGAAAAGTTTGTCCGCAGAAAACTTAAATTATATATTTGAGCAAATTTCAGAAACCCAAAAGTGCCACATAACATAAGCTATCATGCTCATAAAATTTGTACTCGATAGTGCCTAATTAGAAGGCTGGGACATAGGGTGAAACTGATTTCATTGAGTTGTACCCAGACCAAAATACTAACTGTGGTGATAATTATTGTTTCTAAGATTATGTGATCATCTATCCTGTAATTCGATGTAATACTCTTATGATCAATGAGTCATAAGGTCAATGATATGATACCAAGTTAGCTAAACAGAAACACTTGGCCGAAATCACTTGATTGAGAAGCTAAGATAATACCCGCCTCTACCAAGTGTGTGTGGCTTCCCTGTTACCACTTGAAGTGTGCGAATTTGTGATATCTAGCTCTGTGTTGAGGATCAAAAATTTCAAGTTTAATCGTCCGCCCTTTCTGGTACATAATTGGGTCTGCTACTCACTCAAGCTTCGACATTCCAGTCTTGGTATATTTAATGCTGAAATGATTTAATAATAATATGTTATGTTATACCAATCAATTCTTTAAACACAAAACATTATAATTTTTTTTTCCCTCAATTTTTGCCGTAATTTCTCTTGCACATTATGGAAAACATCCTCCAGGATGATATTGTCTGCCAAATAAAATAATGTTTTTATGTCTTTTTTAATATTTCTAGCTTCCAGCAGGCTAATAATATAATGCAGTTTGACCCTCCTCCTCCGCCGGAGCCTACCATAGACCCTGATAGTATATGTAACGGCTTCACCGATCTGGAGACTCATCAGCAGTCTATATGTCGCAGGTATCCGCATGCCACAGCCTCTGGAATGCAAGGTATGCCCAACACCCGCACCTAACAAAAATGTCAATTAATTGTTGTGGGTTGTTATCATTTTTTGAACGGGTCAATGTCACAATAAACTCGAGCTTTTGTTAACAATTTTAGTTTTCAATGTAATAAATGTTTTACACTGATCTGCATTCTGTTTTGCACTGAACTATCTAGCTAGCTGAACTATCTCAAACATTGCTTTTAACTTCAGTGATACTCCCTTTTTTAAAACCGCAATTGGGTCTGGCCCGACTTATCTGGTTAGGTGCCGAATACCAATACAGTGATAATAATATGCCTAAAACCTTCTAAGGAACAACACACAGCGTAATATGTTCGGGCTATACCAATGTTTGGACTCCAAAAGTGACAGGCAAAACACCCTATGTGCAAATAATATTTGCTGTCTTCAAAAATCGTTGACCACAACTTTACACTAGTTTTGATTATTCTACTATTTTATACTATCTACTATCTTCTATCTACTATCTAATATCTTACTTTTGTTGAGGCAAAGGTAGCCTATTCCGTAGTTCAATTTATATTCCCAAAAATAATTTGAAAACTCACCCTTAGCCGAGTTTCAGCTTTTGAAACATTCATATTTATTATATGATGTCATTTTTTGTTGAAGGTATACTGCTAGCTGTGCATGAATGTCAGAGACAGTTTTCAGATCAAAGATGGAATTGTTCTAATCTCGACACATCAATTGTCAGCGGTCATCCTTTGATGACAAGAGGTAAGGTTTCTACTTCCCAGATCGCCATCTATTAGTTTTGGAATCTAACTTGTTATGCGCTATCAGGTACTGTTTTAGGGAGCGGTTGTGGTACATTGGATAGGGCGTGGGACTTTTAATCCAGAGTCCCGAGTTCGGTTACCGGCGGACCATGGTGGTGTCAGGAAGGGCATCCAACCTCAAATGCTCCTGTGCCACATTAGTATATAAAGTCCGTAGAGCCATACTGATGATACCGGCAGCAAATAAACCAAATAACATTTAGGTTTCTCACGCGGTATCACAGGGTATCAAAACTCTAAACTAACATGACTTTTTTATCAGGTACTGTTTTCAGTTATCAATTTGTTAAGCCTACGGCAACCAAAGCTCCTGTCACTTTACCAAAATTTTGGAGCTGATTCAAATGAATAATTATTTGAATTATGTCAGGCTATTAGGATCAAAAGGCACAGTCTGAATAAAACGAATATCCATATATTGAAAACTTGATCACAGTGTAACTATTTCACCTTGGAGAGGAACAAAACCAGATAATCTTGAAGCGCTAGATGGCCCCACTGTATGTTTTACATTTCGAGATTTGTGACTCAGTTTAAATATTCTGTGGGCTACACATCTAACGGAAATCAGGAGTGCCTGTAAACCTGATGCACCGATACTCAGAAGGATGATTGATTTATAATGCAATCATTTTTTTATTGTATCTAATTACTTATTGAACAGTTTTAGGCTAATTAAAGCTATAAAAAACCAATTTGGAATTCAGATTGATGCCAGTTTCCTAGCTATTTAAGCAACAGTTGTTGTATTTGGTCAGCGCTAAGTGAGCACAGTCGCCATGGTAATTACTTGGTGGTGTGGGGGTGATTATCGCTCAAAAATGACTCAGCTAGTCTGAGCCGTTGTGGTGTGAAAGCTAGACGGAATGCCAACAGCGAAATCAAAAAAATAGTTTACATAAATATCGTCCCCTGTTCCTGCTTGGTATCCCTTAATGCTTCTGTTATTTTGAATAGAAACCTGATGATTATATAATATATATATATATATAATTTGATTGGCATCCAAAGTCATCGCATTTGAAATGTTTTGCACTCAGTGCCACAAAAAATAGAAACAAGAAAAAACAGAGAGAAAACTAAAGAGGTTATCATTAATGTTAGATTTTTTAAGCCATTTATTGTCACAACAGTTCATTATCCCTTACGGTTTTCATGATTGAAATAAAATGAATGTTTTTTCACCCACGCAGCAGTCCGTATCAACCTTCATCAATATTATTGTTGTTAGCTTCTACCAAAGAAGCCATAGTGTGAGGAAATCCTAAAGTTAAGATTTGTCCTTCATAGATCTTTATCACTTAGAGATTTGACTCACTTAATACCCAACCGATTTATGACAGTCTGTGGTCGCTCAGAGCCACTTGTTCCTTTTGTAGAGGGACTGGATGTGGTGAACCACCTTATACCAAACTGATTTTATCTATTTGGAAACCCCCTGTGATTTGTGATGCATAATCTCCCCATTTGCTATTTAATTTGGTACTCATCAAGCTTCCAAGTGCTTGGAACTTATCAAAATATTTTACGTGTTTGTAGCAGATGAAATGAATTCTTCGTGGTAAAAACAAACCTCTCGCAGACACTGAAATTTGTTTTTCTTATTTGACAAACATGTAACACAGCTAGACACGATTTATTGATACATTTGTTGGTGTATGACAGGATGCTTTCATTTTCCTTTAAGTTCTGAAAAATAGTTTGCACCCATGATGTTCTTTAGGTTCACTTTGTCTTAATCTGCAATTCTCTTACCAAAAAGTGTAATAACACTTAGTCAAGGTGTTGATTCAGAGTGTAATGTGGCATGATTTAAAAAGAGCTTTTGTCTGAATAAAAAATAATGGCATATTTTAAAAAGTTTATGCCATTCTAATGTTTCCTGTCAACTGGTCGCTGAATGGAAAATTTGATAAATCTCCTCTTCTTGCCGTCACGGTAGGCAGTTTTGAATACTTTTGTTACATAAATTTAGTTTAATTGCCTTCTTATCAGCGCTTAATCAAGACAGGTTTTATGAGGAATTTTGTTAGTTTAAGATGACGACAATTCCAATCCTATGTCGTCAGCGTTATTTCAAGACCCTATTTTCCATGAGAATATAAAAATGTGGAAAAATGACGCGTTCCCCCATAGATAATCTTCTACGGGTGTTCAGCAGCAAAGTTCAATCTCAAACTATGAGGAAAACGACATGACAAATAAAATGGTGAAAATAGATGAGTAGTGAGAAATGAAACAAGCGGCCTTTGTTTATCTTTCATGAGTGTTCACAGAAGCGTAGTTTTAACTTGAACCATTTGAGGAGAAAATGGAAAATATTTGTTTCCTTCCTAAAACCATAATGATTTTATACCTGTTAAATTCATCCATATCCACAAACCACCATAAATGCCCATCCCCATTCTGAATGCCCTGTTACCATGTATGCATAGCGGTGAGATGAGTCGTTATAAAGTGTTAGATAAGAAGGGTAATTAGTCTATTTTATTACTGATTTTAGGCTATAAAGAGACGGCCTTCACACACGCTATCACTGCAGCGGGCATACTTCACCAAGTCGCTACATCCTGTGCCATGGGCAAGATAAGCTCATGCAGGTATGGATAATATTAATAATCTTGTTGTACACTTGTACCTGCGTGGATTTATGTTTTAGTACCTACCTGTGGGAGGAAGTGGGCGATGGTGCCAATGAACTCTCTCATTACGCTCAAAATAGAAACAAAAATAAAAATGTCGGTAGTTAATATAATACAATTTATGACTTCACTGGTTTGAGTGCATAAAGCAGCTTCCAATGGAATTTTTTTCACTCCAATTTCTGGAGTCTAATTTATGGTTTGCAATCTTGGAACTTTTAAATTTTTTCATTGGTTCCAGATCTCAGCCATTTGTTAATCTACTAATAATATGGTGGTTGCATTGTTTGTGATATAATATTTCCACTTGTCATCATTTCAAAAGTAGAGCCAATAACTGAAATGGTTCCAATCAAAGGGATTCTTAGGCCAACCTTAGGTGAATATCCAAAAAAAATTGAACCCATAATCAATTTATAATCTTTGCCATAATGTACCACTTTTTATCCTAGACCGACTCTCCTAGACAAAAGTATTTTTCTTATTATATACCTACCTGTACTTGTTTTAGTTTGGTATGGTCTGATCATTCTTCATGACTTGATCGGGTAATAAAGTTGATCATTATGCCAACATTACCAGCTTGATTAGACCTAGGGTGTCTAGATCATGATTTATAGGGACAAGCATGCTGTCTAATGTACTTATGCAGAGTTCAAAAGCTGACCGCTTCTAGTTCTAGCCTATGATGCATATTTTTGTAAGTCAATTCAAGATCAGAAAAGTGGAATAAAAGACTTCAATCTACTTGTAAACTTATCAGATTGTAGCTTTAATATTCAGCTCAGTGAATGAGGTAAACTCTCACTGGTACTGTTGATTCTTCATAATTTCTTTATTTTTTATTCTTGATTGAATCTAAAAATTATTGAAACTGCTAAACCCTCAAAACTCTTAATTACAATTCAGAAAAAAGTTTCCCTAGTACACCATTCATCATTCCAGTTTGCGTGTTTGTTATTTTAGTTGTTCAAGCGGAATGAACATACAGCCGGGTGATGAATTTAACTGGAATGGCTGTAGCCATGACCTGAGGTTTGGAGCCAAATATTCGCGTAGATTTCTACAGGAAAAAGATGGCGATAAAACTATACACTCTTTGATGCAAGCGCACAATAGCAAACTCGGTCGTAAGGTGAGTGTTATAAATTTCAAAACCGTCAGAGCAAGGTGGTTTTACGATAGATTTCTCAACAACTAAAGTGTAAGCGAGTACTAAGTCTGCTATTAACCAGATATTTGAAATTAAAACTCTGCATGGTTCAAAGCTGAATAATGAACTGGTTCTATTGCGGCATGATATCATGAAGGATAAACTTTGACTTCAACTACGTTCAGCCACCAACGAGATAAGCCTTCGCCCAAGTTGCTTAGTAGACTGATTGTTTAACGACTTCCAAGTTATGTAAGAGTCACAATCTTTGAGTCGGAGGAGTTATAAAATGTCGATTGTTTTATTATATTTTAGGCTGTTATTGACCAGAAAAGTACTAAGTGTAAATGTCATGGGATGTCATCGAGTTGCGAAATAAAAACTTGTTGGATGGCTGCGCCAGATATACAAAATGTTGGTGACAAACTTAAGAAGCTCTATGATAAATCAGTTCAGGTATTGATATATGACTTCCCTTGGTATTGATTGGCAACCATTGACCAAAGCTTTTGAGATGGCAGGTTTAACTTTTGATATTGAAGATTTATATTAGTTGGTGTAGAATAACTATTTTGCATATTTCACAGCTCTATTGCGAGAATTAACGCTGATGAGACCATTTCAAGGATTTTGTTTTTCATACCTTTCTCCTTGAGAATTAAAATGGAAGCTTGCATGTCAAGGTCATTGTTATTTTTATGTTTTTCTTCAGGTTGATGTAACTAATTCTATTAACGGAAAGATGACCCCTCAGTTAACAGTGGAAGATAATTCTGTCAGTAAGACTCGACCATCAACAAAAGGACTCAAGAAAAAAATGGTATTCTATGAGAAGTCTCCCACATACTGCGAGACGGTAGATGATATTGGGACCACGGGGACAAGTGGCCGAGTGTGTAATAAAACTACCAACGCGGATGACAGCTGTAGTGCACTGTGTTGTGGACGAGGGTTTTTCACTATAAGAGTGCATAGGGTCGAAAAATGTAACTGTAAGTTCCACTGGTGTTGCTATGTGGAATGCCAACGGTGTGAATATGATGAGTGGGTTACTGTGTGCAAGTGATGGGGTGGAGAATATAATGTCTTTAATGCTATCACATAGACATGTCTATTCATGTGTTTATGGTTATCACTGAGACTGGAATTGTACTTGAGGCCCCTTCAATGAATGATAACATCTCACACCAGAACATTACTGCCTCAGACAAAGCAGTCATCATATTATGAATTTGTTTCTCAGTGTGTTACGTAAAAGTAGGTGGCTGGCCATTTACTACTGATATTTATAAAATGGCATGGTCACGTTAGTTTTGATCTTTCTGCTCAAGCATTACCATATCATCATTATCCAATTTACCAACAACATTGGAACTAGATTATGAACACACAACTAATATTTACTATTTATTTATTTTTTTATATAGGTCATCATCTTATTCATCTTTGTAACATTATCAATCACATTTATGTTTGCATGTGAATTAGTTGTCTCCTCTTTTGACATGGAGTCACAACTCCCTAAGTTTCCCCAATCATGATGTTTAGCATTTTATTTCATTCATCGCAACTTATTCATCCAACATGCCGAGCGATTGCTTAAGAAGTTTTGCTAGCTCTGTATCTTTTACATCTACAAACAATAATACAAGAACTTTGAATAATGACAAATCTCAACAGCTTTTTGCATCTAATCTGTTATGGGCGTTTACTTTCTAGCATAATAAAATTTCACAGACATTGTTGATTTTTGTCCAACTACTTCCCAGTACATATTATGGGAATATTTTCAAGGTAATGGCTACAAAAGCTTCTCATTTAACTTGAGCTGTAATGATATGACTAGGCCAAGTTTGGTCCCTCAGGTGGCAGATGGATCCTTTTAAAGTTGTTTATCAAGTTGTCACACCAAAGACAGGCGGGAACCTTGGTACAGGACTTTTGTAATATCACTGCAGTACTAAAGGGAACAAACTTGTTATATAGGGAGATACTAACCGAAGCATTGGCCTGATAGATATGGATGATCTATCTTATAGAATCCCTTACAGCAGAGGCTGGTATCAGGAGGGCATCCTCTCCTCACTACCTTGTAGGTTGGCTCCATTCGGTATTCAGCGGCATATCTGTGAACAGAACACAGATTTTCAATCATTCATTTGAAATCAAGCCAATGTCAGAAATCATATTTGATGATTATTGTCAATTCGTTCCCTAACATTAGATTTTTTAAGAAAACTGTAGTTAGACACTGGACAGTGTTTGGCAAAATATAGTTATTTAGAAAATTAATCTCCAAGGCAAATACAATATTCAGGATTATGCCACAAAAAATGTCTGATAAATTCAGAACAATGACTAAGACCACCTTTTTTTATATGAACAGAGTTCCACACAAACAGATATCCAAACTAAAGGATGACTATGACTGTACTCCAGCCGCCAAGGATTCAACTCTAGCCTAGCTTCTACTACTAGTTTCTTTTGATCCATGGTTTATGGTGAAATTATCTACCCCTACAAGGACTATGATGCACAAGGAGCAAGTATGCCTTACAAATCTCGCTCAGTGTATCTAGAACATCTTCCCCAGCCATAAGCTCCACAAGCTTCTTCTCCTGTCTTCTCCTTAATTCTCTTCAGGAACTTCTGGAATGACTTCAGAGTGTCTCCAGTCTTCAATACATGTGAGCCAGTGGTGCAGCATCTGTGTCTGAAGTGATATTGTGTAACCAAGTTTAGGACAGTATTTTGATGATGCAATGGATAAGATACATCAGTTAAAAAGCTAGAAAAATAGATATATCTAGTTTTGGTACTCAAAACTCTGCACGGGTTGGTTGATAATATTGGGATTCCATTACCTACTTACACTACATCTCAAGTTTTGGGATGTAGATGAAAATTGAATGTCACGAACAGCAACTGGATCACATTTGAGCACTAAGGCACTTCGGGCATTTAGATTGGTAAGAAGATAGCTGACTTACTGTGCTTGTCCATCATCAGCAGAAACGAGAGCCGTACACACAATGGTGAGGAGTAGAGCACACAGCAAAACCTTATTACACATGATCTGTGGAGGCGAAGTACTTAAATCTGATAAGCTGAACCAAATTTGGTATAGTCGTGTTAGTGTAGGATGTAGGATCACATTGACGTTTAGAACCATATGGAGATTCTCACGATTCACAAGCACTATCATACGTAAAGCCTCAATATTATCAGGTTAGCACCAACGCTTACAATGATGACATGTTTGATTAAACTTCCTTCCGCGAATTTTTAGCAATCTTCACTCCCCTAGTTCATCCGTTTAACTTGAGTGGCAATTTTTCATTGTATTCAAATCACATTTTGAGTACTGAGTGATGCGTAATTTGAATAATAATTTCAAGCTATGACCGAACCTTGGCTTAGGTGCAGACAACTCCTAGCTATTAACATGACTATCAATAAAATATAAGGCAACGTTATTGTTTGAGATATGAAATATTGTATTCAAGGCTGTTTGTCAATCAATCAATACATTACAGGCAATAAAGGGTACAGAATGATATGAAGGTTTATACATTTCAAAGTGGGATTTTGCAGAATTTCAAGATCAGCTATCCCTCCAAAAGAAAAAGGGCGGCTCCTCAACAAAATGCCACAAGATCCCTAAAACTGGCTCAAGTGGGATGTCCAGAGAAGTTTTTTGTTAAATGTGAGATGCATGGTAAACTTTTTTCATAGATCATCAATCAGCCAATAACGTCTCGAGTGCTGCTAACTCTCTCCAGTTTCAAAGCTTCTATAACTTTGTCAGCCATCTCCTTATCGTTCACATCTTTGGAGGAAATAAAGGAGCAAATATTTAGAGCCATAACCATCATAATACAGTTGCATATTCTGATATTTTGTACACGTCATGTCAAATTGGGAACAGAGTTCATACTTGATTAACTTTCTATCCAGACTGACATGAGCTTTCATTGTTTTAGCCCTACCTTTTTTCTATTACTGGAACCTGTGATTGTATTTAGAGCACCCCATAGTTCGGAAATAAAGTTTTACAAAAATCATTCTCTCTATGAACAAGCTCTACCATAAACATATTAATGTGTTTAAGGGTTCTACTTACGAAAGCATTGGTCTTTTAGGAAGATATTACCATCAAACCTGTGGAAGCCATCACAGCAGAATGCATTTCCTTCCTCATCTATAGTGTGAGGTGGACAGTGTCTCTCTATCAGCTTATATATAGGAGTCTCCACAAACTTCATTGCATATCTGGGTGAGATAGAATATATCGATGGTCGAGAGGCAATTTGGTAAATGGTTGCTATTTCTCAATTTTTTTTATTTTGTATTATTATGGTATCAAGACTGTATAAATTTGAATTGACAATCATCATAATGCCGGCCACTCAATCTCTGAGATTTTTACTGGATCCTTTTCGTCCAGCTTGCTTGCGCTTTGTTTTCTTAAATATCTTAGTATGTGCATTGCTAAATCAGCGTCAAACCGTTAACCAGACAATTGCAGTTGTGCAGTATTTTTTTATTGTCAATATCCTGAAACTTTGACAATTTTCCACCCAGTATTCATATTACTCAGGTATGTCAAGGGATTATTGAAGATTTTATTTCTGTTACGAAAGGTCCATTTTACAATACTATATTATTTAATTGTTTTTTCTGTCTTATTTCATTTTAGAAAGGGCAGGGGAACTAACAGTATACATTTTTAGAGACACCTATTGTTTTAGCAGGTTTTGATGGTGTACAAGATCAAACTTGAGAAAAAGGTTTTGTTCTCTTTGACTATAATTCCCCACAGAATATAGGCTACTTACACTGTTATATTCCCATTGTCAAATGCTTTGAAAGCTTGAGAAATCATCTTAGTACTCCAATGAACAGGTTGAGATGCAACCATACAGCATTCTGCTTGGCTGAATAATAAAATAATTATATCGAAACCAGACTGTGAATAATTATGCTACACAAGCGCAGACTTAGCAGTGATGCAGCAATTGTTATGTACGCTTTGTACACTGGTTGGACAGAAACTTGGTAAGAAATTCTGTGAAAAATCGTGAGCCTAGCAAAATAGAATTACCACTCATTTTCAATAGTTAGGCATACATGAGGCTGAAATCTACCAAGTCTATTTTTGCATTGATACGTAAAATAATCCTTACTGCTAAAACCATCAAATTACTGAGACCTTGACAGAGGCATCAATCAGATATGATATAAGAAAACCAATGATTAAGAAAGGCATTGACTTACGGGTCAGGTTTGACAAAAGTGTCAATATCCTTATGAACATCATTCCAGTGTTCATCCAGGGTTTTTCCTTCTACAACAGTATTATTACCGACATCCTCCAATATCTCAGCTTGACAGCTAACCAGCAGTGCTAAGAAAATTATTTGTCCCAACATCATTATTTCGGTCAGATGTTCTTGAATGTCAGGCACTCCATAGATGAGTAATGACTTTGTAAACATAACACCAGATGTTAGTTCTCATATTCTGTTCGCTGATGATTAAGCACCAGTCCACAGTTAGATTGTCAAGGAAGTTTTATCACAATGTTGAGTTGTTTCGATCATGTCCTCTAGATGAAACTGGACAATTATGCTAAGAAGTGCAAGCCATCTTCAAATAATCCAATGCGCTAGTTTCGTATGATTTGCTTCTACAATGCTAAGACTAGACTTACAATTTAGCCCTATATCACTTGATATATTAAATGCTGTTGCAACTACTAAACTCTTGAGCACGCTTCCAAGATAAACTGAATCCAGATTCTCTCTTAAAGTCTGTTGCTTTACATGTAGGTCTACTTGGCTGAACAGGTAATAATGGATTGAATACTTTACTCAAGGCATATGAAACCATCCTGTACAATATATAAATATACGTGTATCCATTTTATTTGCTGATCAAGTCACAAATGACCATCAGTCTGACGTACTGCACACCATTTTGCTCTATTCATCTATGAATGGTTTTCAGGGTTGTAGGAAGTATGTCATCCAATCTATCACAAACAAGAAACGCAAAATACAGAAGCAAATGCCCCATTGCTAACTTTCATTGCAAGATGTGTGGACAATTTACATCTTGACCTTAGGATTTGTCTTCTCAACATCAAGGAGCAGACAACAGCTATATATTTACATTGATCTTTGGTGACTCCCTTTATTTATATTGTTAAAAATAAGTCAACCTACTTCAGTGACCGACTAACCAAAATATACCATATCAGCTAGTCAAAGCCCCCATTAGTGTTAATCACCTCCCATGTGGTAAATTTAGAACAAGACAGAGAAAAATTCGGATAATGTGACATAGCTGGGCCAATAATAGAAAAAAATTGTCGTTTTTGTAACAAAGAAAAATTGCTGATTGCCCAGTTCCAAGCCCACAATTCCTTTTAGCATGGACGCATCTGGATTCTCAAGTGACTTTCCAACATGCAGGATGCAGGCATTTTCAGTGTCTTGCTTGTAAGCAGTTTACTAATGAGGATCAGCAATTTGCTGTCTTGTTCCAGAAAACAAAATATTGAAACATAGAATTTAGATCAGTAGGTTTTACTTACATATAGTGTTTATTATACGAAAAATATAACAATTAGTTGTCCTATCAACAGATTATATTCTATATATTATAGTCACATTTGAGGGGTGAGGTATTTATATCAAAAATGCAGCACAACAGTTTGAGTGAGACATACATACATACATAACCAAGTGTTCTGCTGTTTATTTTCTGACAAAAAAAAACTGAGTGAAAGATCATAGCGAAAAAGAAAACATTGAGAGTTTGTGAAAATAGTTTGCAAGCCATCAACTCAATCTAGAGCAGGCAGGCCGAAATACTAGGCTCGATGTATACTGGTGATAATTCTGCAAATGTTATCTTCACTTATCATGGACGGATTCAACAGCAAACTACAACCAATCTGATGTTTACATACAAATGCTGCTGCTCAGAATATATAGTTAGCCTGAATCTCTTCTTTTTGTAGGAATAATATTTTTCAGAGCCTGTATATATACAAAATACTTGAACTTGAGTAAGGAATGTGTACATATATATAATATAGATCGATACCTTCATGGCTACTTGCCATTATGAAGGAGACAAATTCTCTTATCATTCTGAAATAAGCTAGAAAAAGTATTGTTTGTCACACTCACAAGTAACATGAGCTGGATTTACTGGGGCGAAAAAATGAAGCCTGCTTAACGATATGGAAACATTGGCGTAAATCCCAATAAGCATCATAAATATAAAGTACGAAACAGCCTGTCAACTATAAACGAGTAAATTAGAGCACCATGAGCGCGTGAGACAATAGGTCAACTTTCTCTATCAAAACCTGTCCTATCTACATTACTAGATGCCAACCTCTATGTTAAATGAACGGAAGGGAGAATAACTCCCAATATTCCTTTTTTGAATTTAGTATAGCATATCGAGTAGTGAAATAATCAATATTATAGATCTTGCATTGGTAAAAATTATAATCAAGTCAAAAATATAAATAGGTGGAAAATGGCAGCTTGGAAAAGTATAAGTGCTGCATTACCTACGTCTTTTTCCTCCTGAAAAGACTAAACCGCCGAGTGTCTGTTCGAGTGAATGGCGAGTTCTGTTTTATCTCAGGTGCAGCAGGGCTGGGGGTTGAAGCAGCTGCCGGACTGGATGTTTTAGAGGGGGTCATACTGGATGAGGGTGAGCTTACTACTGTGAGCGGTCGGGAGCTGGACTTCTGCTCCAGGAGAAACATTGTCCTTACTTGGTTCTCAACCATCTCCTCCATGTCAAGCTGTAATATAACATAAAATGATTCATTGTGAGGTGAGATTTAGACATCATTTTTAATAACTTGTATTTATACGTTTTATGTGATAATTGATAACTATAAGCTGAAATGTTGATCAGCTCTGTTGGTGAGATTGTCACTATCACCAAATATCCTAGAATATGTCTACGAAATTCTCCTAACACCAAACATTATCATTTTTTCTTTTCTTTTTCTTTGGCACGTTATGGAAAATAACCATCCAGGGTAATATTATCTGCCAAATAAAATAGTGTATAATAACAATAATAAAAAATCAAATTTGTTAGTTGAAATAGTTGCGTATAAATAGGATGACACAGTACATACCTGCCACTGCTCGACCTGTTGAGATAGCTTTATTTTCTTTTGAATAGTCTCTAATAATTCATTTTCTAGTTTTCTGTTCTCAGCTTTGGTTGCTTCGAGTTCTTCCTTGAGGGCATTGAAAGTTGTCTCATATTCTTCTCTCTCCTGAAATTTTATAGGATAATGTAAGTTATATGACAGTAATGGAATTGTTGTAATAAAATGCGAGCTATGGTGAGGTTAAGGTGAAATTATGAGCTTGAGGATTGTCCTTTTCAAACATCAGGGTGATTTTAATCAGCGATAAATTTGATAATTGATCCTGCAAAACAGGAACAGGAATTCAGCTTCTTTACCGTCTCATAAAAAACCACACCATGCAGAGGGTACAAAAGAGGATCATCAATCATTGTACCAGATTCCAAATAACTCCAAGCGGGTTGATATGCAGTATGCGCCTTCAGTTATCTTGCCATTCATTCAGGGTTTATTAATATTTTATTCAAATCTCTTTTTTTAGCTGAACACATATCTAACATGTAGTACATGCTCAACTAAAATTGACAATACGGTCCTAATATTACAGAGATCACTGAACACTGCACACATGCATGAAGCAAGCAGTGGTTGTATTAACAAAAAATACTAGTGCCAAAGAACTGCCAATACCTTTACGCTTATCCCCTCGGACTGAAATCAGAAATAGGATTTGTCCATTTCCCTTTTAATTAAATTAAAAGCCATAGAATATAATTTAATTTAATTAATTTTGAATTCCAATTGACACTTCTACCTTATAACGGATTATACATCTACAGGTTTAACAAGGTCCTTGCATGCTTTATGTACTACCAAAGCCATAACCAATCGTTATTCATCTAACGCTAAAAATAACTAAATCTAGCTTAATTTACCAAATCCATGTGCTAACTATACCTTAGCCTAAGAAACCAAAGTATAAGGTAGATCGATAAAAAGTTTCTTTACGTATTTTGTGACGAGAAGCAAAGCATATGCTCAAACATAAAATTATTCAGATATTGATATTAGTGATGGAAGACAATTCCAAATCATTCATAGGCGTTAATAGGGGTACATGGATTCGCAGGAGGCCTGCATGGTTTATATTCATTTTGCAAGCGACCAACCATATTTACAGCACATGGCTTTGTCTAGCTTTGAGGATAGCTATGGAGCATCATCGAACAAGTTCTGAAAACAGTTGAGAAAAGTTATAAATCTGATACCTGTTTAAGTTGTTCCTCAAGCTCTTCGGTTTGTTTGCAGGCTTTAGCCCTACGAGCCTCATCGAGATCTGATTCCATCATTCCCATCTTATAAAGAAAAATGATAAAACTCATAGTAGATAAGCGCCAACTGATAAACAGGGTCCAAAATGCACAAGATGCAAATATTCAGTGACAATGTAGAGTACAGGTTTTATACAACAGTAAAGTAAATAGCATAGCTGATGAGTAAAGAGGAGTACAATATCTCAACCTTAGTTTCATCTCTAACTTGGACTATAATAGCATTATGTAGTGATATACATGTTCGGACTCAACACAACATACAGTATTGGGTACAGCAGTGTGGCTACCACACAAGGATTTTTTTCCTTTTCGATATGATCACGAACTGATTTGTTGGGCTCAAACTAGATATAGCAAAGCAATTTTCAATCCCTTTCTATCAACGCACACACTCGGCTCTGCAAATCACGAATCACTACATTGACTTTTGGGTAAATATACTTTTCAGTCATTATTACATCTTGAGCTCAAAGTGTTAAAAGTTTTCTTAGCACAAGCAATGAAGAGCTTATTAATGGTGGTCAGTATGATTTGAGTATCAAGAAGTGAGTCATTAGTGTTTTATCCTAATAAAATATCCTAATTATATCTAAACTATTGATGGTCAAAGGTTAAGGGATAACATGCAGTTTGCCAAGGAAATATAAGAAGTATGTGCAGAAGTATAATATGAGGTAAGTTTGAACTTTGAGCCCAATTTTGAGTTGGGTGCACTTACTGGATAGTCAATTAGTCGCTGTATGTATTTAAACTACTATCTTGAGCTAGTTTTTGACAATTCTAATGGAAATCGAAATCGTCCTCTTTTATTTTGCAAATCCATTGAGAAGACAACTGTTTTGCAGCCAGGAACTTGCAAAAATTGACTGTCAAATCTTAGGGGAACGATCCACCCTCTCATTAATATTGTGGGAAATCCTTTAAGATGGACAAAAATTCAGTTCAAAATTGAAGAAAACTCGAACAAGACAATATTAAATATGTAGCATCTGGCTTTAACAATGGACCTTCTTTCCCAATATCACAGTATATAGACAGTTATCTCAGCTCTTATTTATGCCTCAATTCGGAGTTGTCCTATCTCCAGTTTGGTACTTTTAACCCAAGCTGCATAGGAAAAACCTGATGAAAGAGGGTTATCTTGAAAATCGCTTATGTTGGGATAAAAATGATTTTTGATTCAGAGTCTGCACCATTGAAAACCCTGTGAGACAGGGTTTCCAAATCATTGGAGGCTTCATTGTTGATAAATATTAATTTAAGTGACGAAACTCATGAAAAATTCTGCCAAATTGTCTGCAAATCAGGCAGAAAATTCTTTAATTTACTACCCAAATACTAAAATTATTTCCCAGACTATGTCCATATGAGTTTTAATGTTGCAGATTCTGAATCAAAAATAATTTTTATCCTATTATAAGCGGGTTTCAAGATAACCCTCTTTTCAGCACGTTTATCCTATGCTGCGTGGGCTAAAAGTACCAAACTGGAGACAGGACAACTCCGAATTGAGGCTTAAATCAGAGCTCAGAAAACTGTCTATTGTTTAGTGTGCTGGAATCTGGACATATGGATGAATCAAACTACTGGTGTCAATGAAAATTCACCACACGTCAGTACAGACAAATCTACAAGGCTCACCACTACTGCTATTAAAAGAGAAATCGGTAGCTACTCTAGTTAGCACATGCCATAGTGATAGAAAATTGTCAAGTGACTTCGATTGAGCTTACCTGGAACTGTAAAATATAAAAACTTTTGTGAAATTTGTGAGACAAAGTGTGATATGTGAAAAAACACAAGTACAACAACTTTGGAATATTTTAGAGGCCAATTTAATTGAGATAATTGTAACTAAATCTGATTGTAAACATCAAATGAATCAACTTGAATAATAACGTAAGGTTGTCAGCTGTAGCCATATGAATATAAAGAATTTATATTTTTACGTAACATGTGTTTTTTAAATAGATATGGAGCAAATAGTCATCAACTTACCTTTTGAGATTGCTCATTTAGGGAGTTCTTCATATCAGCGATTTGAGCCAGCAGTGAGCCCATTTGATGTCTCCTTGTCACCAAGTAGCGAACATGTTTTGCTGTGGATATCAATTCACCATTACTAATGTCTTTGCTTGCTGACACTTTGCTCTTAGGTTGAGTTCCAGGAGCGGTTGAGGCACACTCGCTGGCTTCCAACTCATCTACTATAGCCTGCAGTTCCTGGTATGTGTCCAGCACCTCCAGCTTCAACTGTTGCAAATTAATAAAAATATTCAATTGTTCAGTTTCAATTACAAGATTTTGGGTCAGCTTCTCTGCCTTCACAGTGTCATGGTTGTAGCAACCCTCAACTCTCTGATGGACTGAGAAAGAGTCTGTAGATAAAATAATGTTATCATCGAGTCTATGGCCTATCATAAAGTAATGCTGTAAGTAATCTCTAGATGATCTGGTGCATCAAAAGGTTGATATTTTGTTACTCAGTTTTTGCTTGGCATTTTCATTCACATTTGGAGTCTGAATTGTACATTTATTGGCTCCACCAAACCATGAAACTTTTACAGTGATATGAATCACCACTGTTTGGAACAATAATACCGTGTCTAAGAGTGCTACCTCTTCATAGTTATTATCTGGTCGAGTGCTGCTTTTAACTGGCAACAGCTTTCATCATGATTAATATGAGATTTACTAAATGAGAGAACTAAGTGGAGCTGCCATAAATAGGCTTGGCACTGGATGTATTGGCGTATACAGAAATGGTACCTCAACTTCTTTCCTTAATGGTATATGCTTGCCTAAATTTAATGCAAACCTCTGAGTAATTGAGGACCAATCTATCATATCATTGCCCATTAATCATCCGAAAAGGTTGATACTAGAGAAAATTGTCACTTCACTGAATGAATCATATTTTCACTGAGTATGTGATATTTTCAAGCAACATTAAAACATCCTACATACTAATAATGACTAGCCTTTCATACCTATGTTAGACGTTTGACTGAACACTGCAGGCTGAATATTGTAAGATAATGGAGGATGCTTATGTCAGATAATTGTAGGCCTCTGATGGTTTGATGTCGGATTTTACAGTTGGCAAACTCTGTTTAGTGGATAATTACCATGTGACAAAGGAACATTTAGACCGACAGCGACAGTTAAAGTGACTAGCTGTTGCTGAGCTGGTGCATTATTTTATCTCTTGGGAGGTACAGGTGATTATTATTACGTATGATAGATCAAGGGTAGATAAGTAGATGCCTCACTCCTACATTGTAACTTAGAATCGAGAGCGGATCATGCAAAAGTTTGCACAACAAAAACACAATGGTATTGCTGAAGACGCAAATTAGCATGGATTTGCATGAAAGTGTGATGCAACAGCCATAACTGTGTGTATGGTGGTTCTATTTAACCCAATCTGCAGGCAGTTGCTGGCACCTTTTCTACAAATGGTTGACCAAGATCTACATCACCAAACAGGAAAAATCCTGGTTTTGAAGCATAAAACTGTTCAATGCGTACATGTATTGAACAGCTGTTGGCAGTAAGGTCCTCTATCATAATGCTTTCCAGCCTGTCTTTACAAGCTTTGTTGGTGTCTTGAAAAGCCACCAACAAAGCTTGTCAAGACATGCTAAATGCATTCCTACCAGCATAGTTCTAGCATAGATACTAAATACTGTCGTTGGTCCTTGTCATCTTTTGCACATACGCTTGCCACATTGACAAGGCCTATAGGACCACACTGATCACATGATATACTATTGCATGTATAACTCTGATCGATAGAGAATGAATTAATTCACTTTGTAGTAGTACCATCACAAGGAATTTGATGTGACCACCCGTGTTCAATTTTATCAATTAGGGGTGGGTACATGCTAGGTTCTGCTACTAAATTGACTCTCAAGATCAGAGATACACATGTTAATAGTATATCACGTGATCAGTGTGCTACAGGACTGGTGACAGGTAAGCTCACCTGGCTAAAGTTGTCTACAGGTAACATGGTAATAGCCTCGTCACTATCTAGCTCATCCAGCAGGCTTAGATTAGAGCTGTAACCAGATGTTAGAGACTTCTGACTGTACTCCAACTCCTCGAGGAATGACGGAGAGTTCAGAGAGGGATTATTGACCACCTCATGTATCCTCTCAAATAACTCTGTATTCTTATCCTTCAGTATCTCAATCTGTTTGTCGTTGTGTCGTACCTAAAACGAAAAAAGCAGTTGGGTCACATATAATGGGTACATTTGAGTAGTTATATGTATTGTATTGTATTGTATGGCATACGTATTGAACTTGATCTCGTTTATGTACTGAGGTATGTCCGATAGGTAACAACTTGGCAGCGGACCAGTTAGCAGTTTCAGGTAGCTGACCGTGGTCACTGATACATTAACTTTGCCTGAGTTGCTACTTAAGGCAAACCCAGCCTGTCTTGACAAGATTTGTTGGTGTGTAGGGCGTCCCCCTTCACCAACCAAGCTTGTCAAGAGAGGCTAAGGCAAACCATGATCACCCACCAACACCAAAGCTTGATCAAACGAATAGGCATGAGATGAACATTGCTCAACATGTTGATATGAAAGATAATTTATACAAACAGTGCCATAGAATGATGAGCTAATTTGTTACCCCACACAAAAATTAGTTAGTTCATAACTGCCTTGATCTTGTGGCAGTAATATAGCTACTCCACTAGTTTGCAGATTACATCGCTGAAGGACATAGCATCCTCTTGTTCTTATATTTCCCCACCTGTTCGAGGGCATCTTGTTTTTCCCTCTCCAGTGATGAATTTCTATAAGTGAGTTCGTCTATCTTCTTATTATACCTCTCGTTCATATCGTTGAGCATACTGAGCTTTATATCTGCATCCTGCTGTTTCCTTCGCATCAGAGATTCCTGAAAGGAAAAGAGACATTAACCATGAAGGATTCTGGTGCTAGAGTAGTCTGAGCCCCCCAGACTTTGCCCCCCCCCCGTCCGATGGCCCCCCGGAGGGGAAAAGTTATCAGGATATTATATAACCGGAGGCAGTAGATCATCTTTATACTGCTCCAGTCTGGGCTCACTTGTCACCGACTGCGGATTTACCATTTACAAACAACCTAATTTAAATCAAATGTTGCTGCGAGTTAAAATACATAGTGTCATCCCATAGACATAAGTCTCTGGGTCAACAAATTAGAGCTGCATCAAACATAAGCATACTGTTTTTTAGCACACGGACTTACCATTAGAAAAATTGTTGTGAATTAAAATATATAGGGTCAACCCATAGACTTCATAACATTGAGCTGCATCACACTAAAGCACACCAGGTAGGGTGCGTGTCTGGACCGTGCCTTTGTTGACACCTGGATTTCAAAGGCAAGGGTTGATAGTTACCTTCTCGGCTAATGATTCGTAATCGCTGAGTAAATGAGTGTTAGATGATTTGATTTCATCTAATCTTCTCTTCATTTCCTGACAGGAAGCTCGTAGTAATTTCTCTGATTCTAGCACCTGTAACATGGTGTTAATACAAATCCTGAGGACTGAAAATTGATATTATAAGGAATTGCTTCCAGACCCAACCACATTGAATGGGTAAGGACAGTTTGATGGTTGATGGGATATTTTTGCCATATCAATATCCTTGTGGGAACTTTCCTGCCATGATTGGAGAACCTCCAACTCAATCATTCCCTAAGTTCCCCAAACTTTATATTGAAAGCACAACAAATTTGAATGACATTGTAAGAAGCCAAAGAATGCAGTATGTTACCCTCACAGAAGCTGCTGAGAATGTTAAACCTAAGGCTTTCATCTGTAACTGCAGCTTTGCTGGGGAACATGAAACCAAAATGCTTTGAGGCTTAAAGTATCCACTTAATCATAACGACCTGTTTGCTGTAGGGGCATTCCAGAATCAAGGTTTCAATTTACAGTTGCAAGCAGCGATCCTTATTTTAAACCAAAATGTTCCATAGAGGTGTAAAAATGCGCTGGTATTTTGATCCTTGGAGGTAGGGGGTAGGGATTATGTTTAATAGGGAGGCTTAGGCGAGCTTGTTTTGACTACACACCAAAAGGGCAAACATGGCAAAACAAAGTGTCACTTGATCAAAGTGCTGAAACATGAAACTTAATTTTAAATTAAAACTTTTGACATCACTTTGCGCAAAGCGTTGATTATAAAATGTTTCAAACTCTCACACATGCCTAAATTTTCCAGCTTCAGGTTCTTTGCTCATTTTTCATTAGACATTGAATGTTGTTTATTTTGGTGGTGGATTCAAACTAGAATCAAATAACTATCATACGATCAGATACCAACGCTAAAAACATCGCCATTATCATCTGTATTCACTCTATGGAAAGCTGATGTTGGCTTTCTGTACTGCTTTATTTCAAGGCCAGTTGGGACTCACAAGACACACAACCACATACAACCAACACACAGAGAACATGTATTGGTTGCAATTAGCCTTGTCATGGGGCAACTATTTTTGAAGTCGCGTGACGAGGCTAGGTTGCTTTGCCATTCAATGTATGAGCGAGTTCTTGATTTTCAGTGAGGTGGCAAAAATACATAGGCTCTGTGTGTCTTATTTGGTTCATAGCTGGAAACACCTTGTAGTTACCATGGAGTTGAAAATGCATGCTTTGCACCCACAAATTCCCTCCATAGGGTAAGCAAGTTGGTATGGATAAAAAACCCCGGCAGGCTGTACATTTTGATGAAATAAAACAAAGTTCAAGGCACCAAAGGGTCACATAAACATAGATTTAATGTATAATATATCAAGTCTATGGGCATAATAAAGCATAAACTTAATTAGGGCTTATAATTATGTCATATTCACATAATTTGGACAATATAACTGCTGTTTATTGAGCAAACCCAGCCCTTGTTTACATATTTCTCCTGTAATGAACACAATCAATGGATGTAAATACCTTGTCCAATTCATGAGACAGTCTTTTATTCTGTTCCGCCAACTGGTTCCTTTCTTGTATGCTTTGAGTTTGCAACGCAAATTGTTTTACTTTAGCACTGAGCTGTTCTCGTAAGTTTTGAATGTCTTCGTTGTGGGACTTCATAGCATCGTCCCATTCTGAGGAATGTTTACTGAGCTGGTTCCTGAGCCAAACATTTTCTGTCTTGAGTTTCTGTAAATAAAAAGTTATGTATGGTAACGGGTTGTATGAGATAAGCATACATGATGGTGAAGATGCAAAGTGAGAAAGGCCAGGCAATAATAAAATAATTATCTGATAACATTATATCAATACAGAGGAAATTTCTTTCAAGGCCCCAGGGGTAATTTCCAATCTGAAAAAATTCTTTTCATCAGTTGTTGTAATTGGGCTGTTGGGCGTCTTCAACACCAAACGGTACTTTGAAATCTGGGGTGGATGAGTTGTTACAAACAATGGCATAGTCACTCCCTGTTTGTCATCTTGACATTAGCGTAGAGAAGAAACTTTACGAACTTTTCATAATCTGAGACTTAACAATATATGTAGGCTATTTAATGTAGGGCATTAATGTAGGACTTCGCTGCATAGGACCTAGTTAGGTCCTTACTAGCTTTTGAAGTAATATAAAGCCAGCAACAAATCAAAAGCCATCATGTCCAAAAGCAAAAACTTGACTGGAGTTATATAATTTCACAGGTTATTCAACTAGGAAGCATGATGGGTTGGCGGATCCGAACCACCGGAACATCTCAAGAGTCAAGAACTGTATTAAAATGATGGGAGGTATATAAAGTACTAAAACGGCACATTTTAGGAATCATATTGAGGCATGGTTCGTATTTGGTTCTTCACTGATGTTCATCAACAGTTGACTGACTCACTAGAGCACTTCTCATTCATCAAGAGTGTTAATTAGCCCTCTCTCAATGTTCAATCATGTAACTGAGTGCATTTCACATTGAGATAGCATCTCTTGGCATCAGCTGCCGGGCTGCTTATTAGCTCCCCGACAGCTCGGCTGGTGTTCGAAGGCACACCGAGAACAGCGTGTTATTCATCAAATTTAATACAGTATAATATCATTATTACGTTAACCATGATCTAAATAAGCAACAAGTTACAACATACAAGGTATATTGGGCATTTTATCTAGCAGACAAACTCAGAATGTTGTGGGATGATTTGAAATATGTATTGCAAAACTTATTCCCCTCTTGATAAAACTTGGCCAGATGAAATGAGTCTTTGGAGATCAGAACTACTTGATACGGGTTTCGCATTGTTTCGGTTCATCAAAAAAACCTTCAAACAGGCTTCACTTTTCTAGGGTTGTCAAGGTAATATCAACATCCATTTTGTGTTGCTATGGGAGAGCTACTGAACTACAAAAGTTGAAGAAACTGAAAAGAACACATGCTGAGTGCATAAATCTTAATCTTTTCACAATTGCACCTCCTCAGCCATTACAAGCCAACACGTAACATTCTAACTGATTGTTATATAAATCATGGGTGGTCAATTAATGACGCAGTGAACATGTGAAATCAATATCCTAAAGATATGACCTGCATAGCCAAAAATATGGGATGGGAGGGACAAAAAATAATTACATTCTTCAGCAGTTTCATCGATAGAGATCATGTTACTGAATTATTAGCTGTCTTTTATAGTTTTCAGTTCATTGCTCTGTCATTTACAAGCCTTATCATGAATAGGCTATCAGCTCACAGCTATCATGCAATGTGGCACTCATGATACGATGATTGTTGTAGGCGTGTGTTTAGTGCTGTAGTAAAACATATTGGTAACAGATGATAAAAAGTAAATATTTAATTTCATGCTTGTCTATTTGATTACAGACTATGACGCAGACTGCCCTAACCATAGACATATTAAGTCTATGGCCCTAACCTAAGCATAGCAAGAGACGTTTTAGTAGTTCACATCAACTTGTTAATCCATGTGAATTTAGGAGCTGAATCCTAGCTACTGGTATTGAAAGATTCCATGGTCCAGAGGTAATCACACAACTATTAGTGACACAGTGCTAACAAGTGGTTTGTTTACATTGAGGGCAGTTCCATTATGAGTAATGTGAATGTAAATATGGGATTATCGATGTTATAGACTGAGCCTACTACTATCAGGGATCAGTGTACATGTAATCACACTCAGTGTAAAGTGAAATTAAAGTGAAATTGATAATTGAACTTTGGGTGAGTAACTGAGTGTACAGCCACTTCAGTAAAACTGCACATCGTAGATCAGTCACAATGTTAATATCCATTGTTTATGGGCTTCACTGTCAAGCAATGGTGGCTCCTTGACAGAGCAAGGAAACACAAGATAATCACCTAATCTGGGCTCAATACAAATCAATCCCGAAGATACTATGAAGCACATATATTGCATGACTTCATTGTGCCAGGTCCTCTCGAGGCGTAAGCCTACTGTATTAAAGCCTCAACTGCAACACCGATCTCGACAACTTTAATGCTACGTGGATTTATGTGTTGTAATACCAGAGACTATAGACTATATATCTATAGTCTCTGGTAATACTCTAACCTACCCAAAAAAGTTTGATGGCAATCAAAATGCATTCAAATTTCTGTCGTAATTTTTAGTCATCTGGTCAAAGCATTGACAGCCAAACCAAGCAGATTGGTTGGAAAGCCAACCTATCATATATTTTGGAATAATGCATAGGTCTAATGATAATTGTATCAACAAGTGAGATCTGGATGATCCAACTATGTCAACACAACGCTAACATTGATGCTATCTCATCGTCAAACGAATCAAGCTTTGGTCCTGTGGGTTGAGGTGTCAGAATCGCTCGGTTGATCATCCCACATTTAGCACCCACTATACAGTGTGCTTGCTCGCGTAACAGATATAATTACTTGAGCACACCCTGAACACAAAACAAATCAAAAACACCTGGTTACATGTTGCGGTTTTGTAATTTATAGGGGTATGGACTAGGCTAAACTAATATCCCGAAATATGATCACAAGGAAATGATATAATATCACAGGGTGAGGATATCCTTACTCTGTGATATTATCCTTGAGTTGAGCTGAAATAGCTTTCATTTGGTCTTCACTATGCCATGAGAGGAAACTTAATCACAACATAATAACTAATAAGAATATATCATTACTCCATTTCGGCTATCAGGACTTTCCGCTGTCATGCTTTATCAGTTTTAATGTTTATGTTTGAGAAAATAATTTTTGCCTGACGCACTTGATTGGATGTATCATTGCCAGAATACAATCACAATGCTAGTATACAATCGTGTCAGAGGATGATTTCCTCTTGTGTAAGGATTCGCCTCAAACTGGCCAACAGTATCCTCATTAACTAGTAAACCAGTTATTAATCTCACAAGGTAAGGGAAAGCTATGAGGGGTGAGAAATAAAATACATTATGTTTGTATCTCCATCTTGAGAAAACCCTGACCCTGAATTCACTAATCGTAAGCTAGTGAGAGCCATCGATGATGCCCTGAACCCCCTTTATCTTGATATTTTTCGAAGAAAGGACAAAGCTTCTTCTCAAAAGCTTTGGCCCTTGCTCTACATTTGATATTTGTTGGGATAGGCCGACACTAGACAGCTACTCCACTCACCTCGACTTTGCAATAATTTTCTTGACATGAGCGATCATAGTCACGAGTCAACTCTTCATTCTTCTCAAGTAGAGCTTTACCGAGTTCTCCAGCTAACTGCAGATCGTTTTCTTTTTCCTCCAACATACATCGCAGCTCTTCTATTGTTCCCATTGTTAACCAACTCGTTGGGAGACAGTCAGCACTGCTGGGGTTCTTATACAGACTTACTTCATGTGTCTGCGGCCGGAGTGTGCAGATATCCTGATTTTGAGTGATAGAGGAGAATGGAGAAGGTAGACTGGACAGAGTAGATCCAACTGGATTTTAAAGAAATATCACCTAAAAATGTATATCAAACAATCAAATCTATTCAAGTAGAGGATGCACTTGGCCAAATTCATAATCACATCGACATCATTGGGCTTGCATTATTTTAGATGACCTTTAAATTGCCATGGTCACATTGTGAATAAATTACCTAATCCAAGAAATTACTTGGGCGTATGTATTATGACCAGGCCTTTCAGTAGATTTGAGGAAATTGTCACAGTTTGTGGGAATTACAAATCACAATTTGGCTCTTCACATGGAGTTTCATTAGTTTTAGCCAGCAACATACGCCCTCAACGCATGTGCAGCGGATATTAAATTTACAAGCAGGACTTGCACCAACTACAGAAGGCCTGTTTCGGCAGACTTCAATAGCCCAAACCATATTACTAAATCATCCAACCTAGCTCAGCTAGCCTAGCTAGTTAAGACTCTTCCAACCATAGCTTATTGGGTTCCTAATTGACAGATAAACTTAGAAATATTGGAGAAAAAAGGATTGATGGTTTAATGGATCAATGTTTCAATCATTCGTTGTGGAAAAGTGTACCTTCATACAACACATACAGACCGAGTCAAAATGCCGCTGTGATTTTCCTGTTTTGTTGTTTGTCAGTGTTGAGCCAATGCCAGCAGGGAGAATTCTCCCTGATGCCAGTTAGCCAGTGTGATTCTATACTTTTGGTGATCAGTTGGCACAGGCCGCCTTGAATGGTGTCATTTCATGGGCAAGTTAATAACATTCCTACCTACCTATTGGCACTGCTGATTTTAATCCTAGTGACCCTACCCTTGTAACGACAGTCAACACTGGGGCAGAACAAGGACAAACAATATTGTGAACTTTCCTGTTCAACTGCAAGAACAGGGCAGTAGTTTCTCTCATCTAAAATCTCACCAAGCCAAGTTAATGAATATGATGGGGTAATGTTGTGATCAGTAGCTGACTTATAATTGGAGTTACATTACTCCAGTCAATGAACTCCCTCTCATCAGGGAGTTTGGGACATATCCATTCCAACCCCAAAATCCCTGCCCCAACAAATCCTTGTTCAACAAGTTGAGTTGTTTTAATTAGAAATTACATTTAAAAATTTAACTTTACTTCTACCTACCTTCTACACATCAGAATTAACTGTAGAGAAGCTCTATTTGTGTCCAAACTTTCCTTCTTGTAAAAGTATTGTTATCACTCCACACCAATCAACTAATATTTGGCTGCACTGCCGCCACAGAAGGTTTACTCAAGATCCCGTTTTCAACCACCTGTGTAAAGTACTTTCCAGGAATAACAAGATCAAGTCCCATCTGATTTAGTTTGTCACTACTCCACAATAAGTATGACTGTTGACGCCAAATAAGATTTCTCCAGAAGGAAAATCACACCATATTAAGAGAAGAAAACCCTCAAATATATTAATTTGGAAGTTGTCCTGTCTAACACAAGGTTAACGCAACTCCCCTTTTATGTGCTGGTAATATCAGCAGGGAGTTCCAAACTTCCTGGTTATAGCAGGGTGCTAAGAACAAACTACTAGGTTAAAGCACTATGGAGGAAAGCTGCCAAAGCTTGTCTTAACAGGTTATGCAAACGGTAAATAACATAACTAGACGTAAACTAGCGACAACCGGATTGTGCAAACTGCTGTCTACTACATTACTATTTTCATATTTACTCTGTCATTTTATTTTGATCCCAATCAAGAAAAATATACACTAAATACGAAACGCCTGACAGATGTAGAATACTACACAAAAATTAATAAAAGTCCATATCCATGACGCACTAGAAATTCTCCTCAATACGAAAAAGGTAAGAAGCAAATCTATTGCGTATTTTACTTCAGCACAATATACAAGGTATGTTTTTTTGGAAGTTATTTTCTCGTGACCTGCAAAAACTACATGCTGGTCTATGACATGCTGCAAAAGTTGCTGCCTTCAAAATTGACGCTGACAGAAAATGAGGAGGAGCATATCCGTACAGTTTCCATATTCGTGAGAAAATTGAAACTCTCCGTTGCATGAAGCAGGATTGAAACAATTATATTTCATAAATTGTCAAATAGCAAACAAGGACATCTTTCATGTGGATATTTCACTGTAAATTCAGATACATCAAAAACCTATCACCTTGGAACATTGCTAACAAAAGCAGATCAATAAATTGAATATTCAGTGAAATGAAAATAAAGAGAAAAATCAATGGAAAGCATATTTTGGATCATGAAGTTTAAGTTTGGAGTTTTTATTATGGTAACTCTTTACATTAACAATGTATGCTGTGGTTATTTGGTATAGTAGTTGTGTTTGTATTGATGATATGAAAGCAGAGACCGAATCAAATATAAAGTTGATGATTATCTATATATCACATAAAAAGTTAGTCCACATGTAAATTTACGTTAGTATTTTTTTAAAGACATTAGATATGAACTTTACAGAATCAGATGCTTTTGCATAAAAAAGAGACATTTGTCTAAATCTGACCAAGAGATATGAGGCATGGGTTAATAATCAGTGCGATAAATATACAGAAGTTGGTAGCTGGGAGGATTGTGGTTACAAATATTCATTGAGCAAACAATACCAGTAAAAACTAAATTTATTAATTTAGTCCAAAATCACTATTTATGATATTTTATGCCATTTTAACGTAAATACTGACATAATTGGAAATCATTTTTATTATCTGCAACTATAGTTTAGCCTGTTGGAAAAGATTGCCAGCAGCGAAGACATTTTGAGGGTCGAGATATGACTTGACGGCCTCCACTGATCCTCGTCCGACTACCGATATAGTTTCTGTGTACCATTTCTGTCTGATTTTACCAACTGAAAATAATGTAAGGAACAATAATAGAACACAGTTTTGTCACAATCGACAAACCGCAATCTATTGGACCACGCAGGACAATTTGATGGGTGATACAGTAATTCACAGGGTGAGATGTAGATTGCTAAATGATCTCCTGAAGAAGTGGCGTTTCTGCA
The DNA here is from genome assembly GCA_914767715.1 of Membranipora membranacea. Taxonomy (NCBI): domain Eukaryota; kingdom Metazoa; phylum Bryozoa; class Gymnolaemata; order Cheilostomatida; family Membraniporidae; genus Membranipora; species Membranipora membranacea. The sequence continues at coordinate 18,399,243 of OU612068.1, forward strand.
ATTTCTTAGATCTTGGTTGCAACTCTGATCCCAGACAAATGCTATATTATATTTACTTCCCAATGTTTTACTAAATAAAATCGCTCTTTATAACAACCAACACTGGACCCAACAGTTGTTGTAATTTTGTTGGCTAAGGCAATTAATCGTGATAGATCTATGAAATTATTGAAAATAATGCAAATATACAGTATTCTGCAAGATGTCGGTTTATTTTTTATAACTGTGCAAAGTTATCCTCTCGCCTACATACCATCTATCGCCCACCAAAGTGCAGGACACAAAAGCACATAAAGAGCTTTTTTCCATACCACATGTCAGCTCACAACAGAATTTAAAACGTTCATTTTCATGTACCAAATTATTGTGAACCGTCTTGAAAAAACAAACCCACCTCCATGATGATGTGAGAGGCTTCCTCCATTGGCTAAAACCTCATCTCTCGCAGAGTTCTCCACTTGTTCGTATAAATCTACAGGGTTTGGCACGCCTCGGTAGTTAAATCCAAAATAAAAATATACAGCGGCACCTGGAAAAAGAACCAAGCAAGGCAAATTTTTGCTATAACACAGGATCAAAGGCTTTATTATTGGGTCTGGTCTGCTAGCTGGCAGCATCACACAATATTATTTAGTAAGGATAAGAATTCGCTTGTAGTTTTTTTCTGAACTTCAATCTTATCCTTACAAAATAATATTGAAGTTCAGAAAAAATATACAAGCGAATTCATTTGATGGAATTACAGTACAACATTGTAACAATGGTGCCTGCAATACATATTTTTCAAGCTGGAAATCTGGAGTTGTCCTTGTCTAAATCATAAAATTTTTCTTTCTTTTTCAATACTCTAATGGCAAAGAATGTTTTACAATATTAATAAAAAAAAGAAAACATTAATAGTAGATGAGAGAAAAAATATTGTAGAATAATTCTATGAGGATGAGTGAATGAGCAACAAAAGAGAGCTAAGGCTGAAAATCTGGGCAATAGCCACTAACCTGCATCATATGTTTGAGTCACTCTACATGACACGTATGGTTTGAAGTGTACTCCTCTCTCCTTACATTCTCTGTGGATCCTGTCCTTTGTGTTACGACACAAGTCGAGTACGCGATCCCACGGTACCGAAGTCTCAAACGACTCGGCTACCACTGAGTAATCTAGTGCGAGATCTCGTATATAAGCGATAACATAAGTTAACATATAACCTCGCCTACCATTCTCTTCTCCACCAGGAATACCGCTTTAATACAGAAAATGTAGATCTTTCATCAGCTATGAGCAGTACAGTGATATATTAATTTTGTATGTATTTATAGAGCTGAAAATGATTTGATGATATGAGAAACTCTGAGCAATGATATGATCCAAGTCAAACAGTTGAAAGAGAATATTTCTATAGGAAAAGCTAGGCTATTGTGAACTGCAGCCTTTTATGACCTCATTAAACTCATTCTCTATGTAACAATTCCATCTAATGGTTGAGCTTGAGTTTAAAGATAATGCAAATTTATGTGGGAGAAACGAACATATTTATAGGCAACACTTGCACTTAGTCATCATCAGTGTTTCTATAAATAAACTTTATTACTACTAGGTAATGAATGATGACACATACCCATAATTGGTAGCTATCTCATACACTCTCTTCTCTTGTGCTGCTACTTCTTCTGCGTTGCCCTCAAACACAACAGTAGCGACAGCTATTCTGGTAGGTTCGAAACCCTTTACCCTGGTAACGTAAAACTTCTTCAAGCCATCAACAAATGATGCAAAAAATGAGGCAGCATCTGGTTTGAGAGCTTGACCTGAAATACAAAGGAAAAGACGTAAGATATTAAATATTCCATTCCACCCATCCAGTCAAAAGTTGGAATCAAGCTCTTTGTAACAACAATGAGTATTTAAACAACACTTAGACCTAAGTCTAGTTGCGAACAGTCTGATTATTGGCCCCTTGGTTTAGTTCTTTTTTTCATTCTAAATTTGTCAAATTTCAGATATAAAAAACATAAACACAAAAAAACCTGATTTTCTTTTACTGTAAAATTTTATTCATTTACCTTTTCATTTTTCTTAACGTTAGGCTCATCCAATTTTTAACTCCATAACCATTTGTAGAGACAGAATGAATAATATATTTATAAATATCAAAAATTAAAAAACACATCATCTTACCAAATTGGAACTGTTCGTTATCAACTAGTCTGATTGAAGCTGGAGCACATCTCTGTTTGGCTATCTCTCTCATACAGGCGACACCCGGCTCAAAGTCTGGGAACACTATAGATCCATACTTCCTGATTGGAGGTAGAGGACGGATTTTCAGGGTAACTTCTGTTACTATTCCATACATACCTGTAGGAGCGTAAATATGAATATTATAATACTATATGAATCTATTATAATAACCTACTTCTACTCAATAGATTGAAGGTCTATTCTGTTTACCAAAGCCTTCAGATGTGACCTCATATAACAATAAAAGTATTGTAATTTGAGTTAGCATAATCTGTGTAAAATACTCTCAAAATAAAAAGATGTCCATCGAAAAACTGTCTGAATAAAATTGCCAGCTCTGTCTCAGTCCGAATACTGAAAAATAAAGTTGCAGCTGCCATATTCGGTGCACGTTTGCCATCAGTTGGAATAACATTACAAATAAACCAAGTTTGAGTTGAATCCTCAATTTTTTCATAATTATTTCTCACCTTCAGAGCCCATGATGAAATGATGTATATCTGGACCAGTTGATATTCTTGGCACTTGACAGCTTTTTTGGATTACACCTTTTGGTGTCACCATTGTAACGTGTACCAACTATAATCAAATAAAAAAGAGACATTATTACAAGCATGCATGTTTTAATTATACGTGGAGGTTTTGTAGAATAGGACAATGCCAAGTTTGATTGTGTTGTTACCATTTGGTTTCACATGCTGAGTTAATTGCTGAAATAACCTGGTACCAGCATAAAAGAGAAAGATAGTGTCAAGTAGCTTTAGTTGTTATTAATCAGATATCAGATCAAAGAAATGCAACAACCGAAGCATTTAGCTATGGAAAATCTGATACCTGATGGCCTCTTGTGATGTGATAAATACCAAGTTAGTTGAGCTACGACCATCAAGGGGGTATAGCTCAGTGGTAGAGCAATCGGCTGCAGTCCGATAGGCCCTGGGTTCAACTCCCAGTGCCCCCTTTTTGCTAACTACCCCTGACACTGGGACAATGAATGAAAACAAAGAGGACTGTATCGTTTTAACAAGATGTATACATTGCATATAAATAAAAAAGGGATTTAAATTTTTATGGATGCATCAGTTCTCGGTGCTTTTACTTTCGATAATTGGACTGGCCTGCCCTCGTTGACTTGATATTGATAATTCTCAAGTTGCCCCCTCTCGCCAAAATCATAAACATTATTATTATTATCACTGAGGTTTCCTTGGGTTGTCCCCTCTCACCAACTTTGCATAGAGGACACAATACCAGCATCTTGTTATATCCGCGGAATGTGTGCCAATACCCCCCAATACCTCATTCACATGCTGAAATACTTATTTTACCCAGACACCCCTATTCTCAATGAGAGAGCACAAAAATACTGGGTAACATTTATTTAGCTGTTTGGTATAACAAGCCCGAAAAACACCCACTAGTTTTTGCTTTGATCCATTGTCATTCCGTCTCGCCAGTCGCCACAGATTCATTTACATGATCAATTTATTTATGGATCAAACCTACAGAGAGATTTTTGTCTTAATGAACTCACCAGATCTTCAATGTTTCCATAAACATTTTTCTTCATACCAGAAGCCCTGGTGGCCACCCATCCTCCGAGAGAGCTAAACTCCATGGAGTCAGGCTCGTGACCAGTACAATATCCTTTTTCTGCAAGCTAAGAAATAAGATCACAATTTTAGTATTTCTTTGTCCTACTGTGTTATAATAGACCTCTATGTAAGAGTGTCAAAATAAAAACATACAAAAACGTATGTTATGAAAAAGAAGATGATGTTTATTCATAAGAACACAATACCCTTGAGAAGTATATGCAGAAGGGAAAGCTCGAATTTTTAGACTAGCTAGCATCTACTCATGTCATTAATTTATATAAAATCATAGCTAGTGGAAGTTTGTTCCACAGAACTAGCCATACTAAGCTATGGCTCATATTTACTCCTCTAAGGTAGCTATAGGTGTTAACTTTAGGGAATCTCACCTGTCTTTCTAGCTCTTGGCCTACTATTCCTGATTGAATTCTAGCTGTTAGGTTTTGTTCATCAACCCACAATATTTCATTCTACAAAACAACATCATCCATGTATAGATAGCTACATGGTGGGATGATGTGTGTCTGGAGGACTTTCTTGAAACCGTTATAAATAAAAGTGATATATAAATAGTATATCCAAGCCGATAGTAAATCAATTGACAACAATAGCCAAAATTAATCATTGATAACAAGAGAAGTATCAAAACGAACCATCTGAGATGTGTCGACAGAAATTATCATTCTTTTCTCGTGTGTTGGACATGAAACAGCGCCGGATACACTAGTGCCACCTGAAATAGTTGTACAACATAGAACTGTATACATATAATAATATCGGCAAATTAGTTTATATCAGCTTTACTATCCAATGGCTTGACATGTAGAGTAGTTTTACTCCTTGGTTTGAGAAATGAAAAGAGGTCCAAATACTACTAATCGCACTTGAAATTGTTGTCACCATAAATAATTTTACCACCCTCCCTGATATCAGTATTGATCATCCACTTAATAGACTTATCATCAAGCCGATCTTATATTGTATCGATAAATTCATATTATTTGAGCAGTAGTTATCTGCTCTTGGTGTTAAGTAATATTGTGTACGCAACTCTGAGACGATACCAATGAGTTTTTAGCATCAACATCGCAAAGGTATTTGAGTAGAAAATGTTTGAAAGGTTAGTTATCACAGTCATAATTTGCCTGCTGATACTTGCAGGATAACTTGCTCATTTTCAATGGTCATAACTGATATTACCAAAAAATAGAGGACAGATCATCACATAAATCAACTCCTCATTAACTTACCTCCAAATGGGATCAGAACAACATTGTGAGCGCAGGCTAATTCAACTATCTTCTCAACTTCTTTTTGGTTATCTGCAGAACAATGAGAGATGTTGCCAGATTAACTGACAGGGAATTGGGGGTGGCACATATAGAGGACTTATCAACAGACAACATTTCTGAGATATCAGTTGCATGTTAATGTAGTGCAAATTTTATCAAAACGATCCCATGATTTTGTGCTCATCAAGCGATCAGGTTCCAAAATAGGGCTCTGATGCACAACCGCTTAACCAATGCTGAGCTTTCAAATAACATTGAATTGAATGTCAGGTTTGATATTCAGATCTGAGCTATGTCATAAAATGGCTTCATTCAAGGTTTCCTATCACCACACCATTGAAACAATGTAATGTAAATACCCCAAACCACTTACTTGGCCACATAACAAGATCAGGTATTCTTTCGAATCTTCCCTCTCGTAGCAAGAATATCTCATGCAGTGTGTGCCCTTTATACAGAGGATAAGAATGAAAATAAATAGGAAGGCATGGATAACACATGATCAGTCAAACGAAAACAAGCACAATCTCAGGTTTTCAAAAAGGAGCTCAAAACAACAATCGCTGAACACAAGAAACTCTCTCTTCAGATCTTCTCCAACTTGAATTATTTTAGGACAATGTCTCTCATGGCACAAGAATATTTAATTTAGAATTATAAGACACAATTTATAAGTCAACTACGCAGTGAGACATCATTACTTACCATGGGCTCTAAATAGACGATCCTGTGGGTCATCACTATGAGTCAGTCTCGCTTTCCTGACTGCAGAAAGGAATTCCTCATTGTGAATCGGTGTTGGAATGTCTTTAGCAGTTAGTTCAGGTTGTGAAGGAGTCTTAAAGTCTAGATTCACTCCAATTGTATCCTGAATCCACTGTCTCAGGTGAGGCATCTCAGTACCGCTAAGTTGATACCTGCAGGTACATGCATCGATATTAATATAAAAGGTTGATCAAAATCAGGTGTCTTATCACACGCCACATCCCAAAGCATGGGCGGCGAAATATTAGTTGCTTTAGTGGCGAGGTCGCAATATCTGCGCCAGGTTGCTCTATGTTTGCAGGCAGGTCGGAGCACACCTGGGGGCCAACCAAACCCCAGTAGTCGGTGGACTACAGGAGATTTGAATCCACGACCTTCAACATTTGCATGCTAAAGGAACAGCGCTCTAACCAACTGAGCCACCTCCTAACACATATCAGTGGGTATATGACGTATTAACTGGACTGAACTAACTATCCCGATTGCTCGTTAATTTGGTTAGGTGACAGGACATAGCTATGCAAATTTTTAGGTGCTATCAGATCTCTGTTTCATTTAGAATAATAATATTTACCTAGAACCAGTAAATGTGATGTTGCCATTCTTGTTAACTGAGAACATTGAGTCATTGTAACCCCAGCCATTCCATTTCAGAAGCTCTTGCCTGCAACAGAAAAAATAATCATATTTTTAGATTACAAACTCATAATGTGAAATAGTGCGATAGTGAGAAAATAACAGAAACATATAATACTACAGTTATTGATACCAAGACTCTTCCTGCAAGATGATGAAGGTTTCTACAAGGTTCCGGAGCCTTCAAGACTTCCTACCTTGGAGAAAGCATCGTTTATTGATACTAACAAAAACAGACAAGTCCTTAGAAGTTCCTTTATAACGAATCAAGACAATGATAAGAGTGATAATCACTGCAAAGAACTGCGGCTGAGCATCATTATTAAAACGTCATCTTCTTACAGCTTGCATGAGACCACATCAAAAAATACCCTACATTGTGTTGTTACAATCTCATGAATGAAACCCCTAACATGACCACAAAATTATAGCATAAAGTTAGCTTGGGCTATGGTTAACATGTTGTGCATTATATTGCTCCACTGCTCAAATTGCATGTTTAATTACAGACAAACTCTCACTTCACTCATTCATGTGGTCAACTCACACTTTGGTTGTAGAAGTTACTATCACTAATAAAATCTGTTCACAGAAGCAATCTCACGGACATCATAAATATATATTCTATACACATTTAATCTTAGCAATTATCGACATGGAACTCAATATTAAGACGGCTGCACCGTCTTACAGTATTATCACAGACAGTCTATCGCATTTCCAATATTACTCCCAGGAAGTGCGTTTCAGTGTCCGGTCTGAATATATAGTCAATACACCTCATATAGCTAAGGCTACACAGTCCAGGTTCCGGGTGCGTCCCGCTTAATCTGCTCAGAAGGCAAGGTCAGGGTACATCCCGCTTCGCAACGTATACTATCAGATAGAAATGCACCCGCTACAAGCTCCGCTTGTAAGCTACTCGAGACACCAGCTCTGCTAGGTTGGTTTTGCCACCAGTACGACCCTCAGTAAACAGCTCTGCTGGGTTGGCTTTGCCACCAGTACGACCCTCAGTAAACAGCTCTGCTAGGTTGGCTTTGCCACCAGTACGACCCTCAGTAAACAGCTCTGCTAGGTTGGCTTTGCCACCAGTACGACCCTCAGTAAACAGCTCCGCTAGGTTGGCTTTGCCACCAGTACGACCCTCAGTAAACAGCTCTGCTAGGTTGGCTTTGCCACCAGTACGACCCTCTCTAGGCTGAAGATAGCTATCCAGGAATTCTCTACCCAGGAGTTATCCTCTCTCGGCTCATTCATGGTGAGTTTGTTTAGCTAGATACCGTTAGCCTGAGAACCAAACCCTAGCCAGGTAACGGCCAGGTGTTCCACCCTTTCGAGATTTCCCGTACCACATTCACTTGTTCATTATTATAATATCAATATATATCACCCAATTATCTTGGTTTTTGAAAAGTTATCAGCATATTCTAGCCAGTAAGTAAGTATAAGTTTTGAGAATAACAGGTTTTGTTGGGGATGACAGTTACAATGGACCCACAAGATTACTCAAAAGCATCAATAGTCACACAGCAATGACAGAGTGCATGTGTCCAGTTGATTACTTTACTATTAAGATAAAGTAATGACCAACTTCTTCTGACCAGTTGTTCTGACAACTGAGGCAGGTCTGGTCTGACTTTCCAATGAGCTCCCTTTCATTGGACTTTCTATCACCTCATGACTCCTTTTAATCTTGATGCACATACTCACCGCCGTACAGGATAAGCACCTTTCTTTGTACTCATTTTGGCTTTGATTGTGCCTTTGGAGCAGCTGGATTAATTATAAAATCTTTGGAATGGACTCTAAAGAGAAGAAGAAAAATTAGATCAAGGGTCAAGTTCAGTTATGGGCTGATAGTGGGCGTCTCCTCACAAATTACAACCAATCAATTGGCTGCATCACAACATTGTTACAAAACTGTCCTCTGCGTCTGTAAATGTTTTCGGAACCAAAATACAAAATTACGATTGTAATCAGTTAGTTAGTGTCAAGGTCACTCTTTTCTTGTTGAGAGCCAAAAAAGTAAAACTTTTGCTACTCAGCAAGGCAAATACAGATTTTGTTCAGCTTTATAATTAGACAATTTAGTGGTAAGTAAATCTGGAAGTTACTCTTTAAGACACATCTTTTCCAATAGCATATTACAAAGTTACTTTTTTGACTAACTTATGGGCTTTTAATATGTTTTAGCTGAGTTGAAGTTTATGCTCAACCAAATGTTGTGGAAAAGGCTGTTTATTTAGGACTGTATGAGTTCAAGTAATTAATTAAATGCCATCAGTTGAACCAGCTGCTCATTGATCACTCCAAAATGTTGCTGTGATACCCAAAGATATAGTTGAAGCTACATAAATGTGGTTCTCATGTGCCTGGAGAGGGAAGGAAGTCTGCACATGAGAATAGTCCCAGAGAATGGACTGTAGGCCAGCTGTGTGACGTCATATTTTTGAAATAGCGCGGCCATTGTAGAGACAGGTAATTTTACCCGAGTTTTGATGTTGTTGGGGACACAACTTCTCATTTGTAATTTGCTGCCTAAAAATGGGTACAGAAAAGGGTAGGCCTGTTGGGATTTTCTAATTTCAATAAGGCTGCTTAGGAGCAGGCCGCTGCTTAGGAGCAGGCCTCTGCTTCGTCAGAAATTGTTTTGTTAGCTAAGAATGAAAGACCCCAGAAGCTGTTGAATTGTTAGTCGAAAACAATTTCTTTATTCATCAGAATAGAACACTGTGCCGACTAATATGGCGGACCATTCTGATGAGGATGACGGATCTAAGGTGTATAAGTGCGGACATTGCGGAGTCACAAGCGCTTCTATTAATGACCTGAAAAGTCACATGTTGAACTCTCACCTAAATGAAGCTGGTAACATTTCTGCAGGGGGAGATGGTGATGTTCATGAATCAGTCTATGCACCCATGGTCTCTGAAGGTTTGTACTTTTGATTATCTTTATATAGTCCGGTACCCGAAATAAAATAGGGGTAACCTGTAAAATATGTACTGCAACAACAAATTATTGTAGTTTTATATGTGCACTGAAACCATTTTCGTAGTGGAAATTAATTAATTAAATTTCACGCTGATAACCACCAACGCTTATTCAGGTGGAGTCTGTATTATGTTTTTCCTATTGCTCTGTATAGAAGGCCACATATATCTAGGTATAATATATTTGTCTCACTTCGTATGATAAAGGCAATGTTTTGTGCAGACTCTGTTGATGAACATACACTAAAATTCTTAAAAATAGACACACTAAATAATATATTATTGATAAAATGTTTGAACATATTCATATTTTAACATTCTATATAGTTGTAGCAGATGACAACATAGTGGCTGATAGCGCCGCGGTGTCATTTCTGGAGCAGTTTGCAGCAGAGCAGGTTCATCACCAAGTTGAGCAGGGAGTCGAGCATGTCCAGCAACAGGAGATGTCTGTACCAGTAAGACAAGTACAACGCTGCGACCTTGATAAGCTCCCCGGCAGCAAAGTCGACCTTTCATTCAGTGTGAGTTGCTAATAATCCTGTTCATATAGTTCATATACTTTCACATTAGGGTGATCCTGACAAATATCCTTGGTCACTTTATTTGTGACGCAAGCTATATTGTTTTGCAAGCCAGTCAAGTTTATTTTTAAATCAAGTTTATTTTCAAATCTACATTTGCTAACATGAAATGTCTGATACTGGCCAAGGAGATGTGATAACTACATATATGTATCATTTTGTCTCTTTAATGTAGGTTCACGTTCCTGACACAGAGCTTCCCATGTTTCCGAGGCATGTGAAGCCTGCTTTGTTCTTCACATGTGAATACTGTACCTACAAACATCCTAACTTTACAGTAGGTCAACTAATGGGTTGCATTAGTAATACATGACTGTTTTCCATTGACATATGGTTGAACTGATGATATTAAATATTAGTTATTGCAGCCATAATTAATATTGGTTTTTTTTGTAACTTGATGATGATTACTATAATATGATTGCTATATGTGTTAAACCTTTACTCAACCATCACAATACTACCTTTGACTCATATTGTAGAATGTATCAAATCATGTTACTGATGTCCATCCCAGGAAAATATCTGCTGAACTAAGAACTCGACCAAGACTTGAGCATGTCGATGGTTAGTTATAAGTCTTTGTCTCAGAAGCTGCTGTCTGTAGAAAAGCTGCATGATCTACGCTTTACAACAATTTTAGAACCACCCTCCCTGCCTAAACCCTAATTTGTCCAATTCTTCTAATTTTGGAGTTGTCATTCCACTCAAGTACCTTATAATAGGCATCAATCTGCCATAAGACATCAGACAGTGGTACTTTGATCTAGGCCTCATATTTTTGAGAAGTTTACTTTTCGAAATTCTGAGATCAATGAGGGGGAGAACTCCTTGCTTTGGTCAGACTTGTGAAAATCAGGCGTCGTCCTGGCATCAAACCCCTGATGGAACATATTAAAATATGGCCATATCATAAAGCAGCTGATTCTCTAAATTTCAGAGTCGATGAGTGTTAACAATGAGCCATACACAGATGGTAGAGAGTATAAGTCTGAAAATATCAGCGGCAGAACAAGAAGACAAGACCCACTGAGACTGTTACAAGTATTCAGCTGTGACATATGCCCTATGTAAGTTAACTGTTATGATATAGATAGACAATCCTAGTTGAGAGATTATGGAATGAGATTTCTTGTTTGTTTAGTCATTGTTTGAATTTTGTGGCAGTCAATAGAAGTATCTCATCTAAAGTTCATAATGACACATTTGTACATTAGACAATTGAACCTTATTATTCTAATTAATTTGTAAGCATGATCAGGCTTTTGAGCATGCAGCTAGATTTTTTGTATTGCAAGATCAACACAGATGAAATATTTCCGAACTTTGCCAAAAAAAAACAACTTTTGTACACAAATTAAAGGATTTCAGCAAATTCACCATCTTAAATTCTTTTATTTCAGGCGATGTGCTAACGAGCAGGAATTAAGAGTTCATAAGAAGTGTCATGTTAACAACACGGAGGCCATGAAATGCTGTGTATGTAATAAGGAGGCCCCAGGTACTAAACCATGGTACGCTCTCATGAGGCATATACTGTCAAAACATCCTGGAGTTGTACCACCACGTATAGAATGTGGTGTATGCAGTAAGTACAAACTTAGATATAATATGTCAACCAATTTACAAGCAGGGAGTTTGGGACATGTCCCAAACTCCCTGATACAAGTGAAGATGTGGTTGGGATTAGATCATGATCTGTTTTTTTGGAGTTGTCCAACATTCGCAGTTGTACACTCTCCGGCTATGTTTCGACTGTTCCTTAGTTCAGGGCTTTATGCACACAGTCCATCATATAACCATCAATGGAGCGCAACCATGCAAATGTCAAGAGAAAATATCACCAGTTTGCTTCCTTCTTTGCTAATATCCACATACTAATACCATCACTTCGTTTTGTTATCTAGAGAAGGGATTCGTGAAGGAGTATGACCTGGAGAAGCACGCCTCTGTACATAACACACATAGACCATTTATGTGTAACCACTGCGGTGATGCCTTCAAATCTGAAGTCAGGCTCAAGGAGCATGGTATACTACTACACGGACAAGGCAGTGACGACCAGAGGTACGGCTTGTGACTTCTGTTTGTTGTTGATCGGTGATTGTCCACTTGTGTACCACAGGATTTAAAATACTAATTGAGATTACATTCTTGCTTCCATTTTGTGCTCTAGGAATTGTATGGTGTGACAAATTTTTTTGTTTTAATGATAAATTCATAATTGATCATAACTGATCTCCACTTAGGAGACAAGAAGGTGACTTATGCCTGCATGTATGCTGGTTTTCTACAAAGATTTCCAGATTGCGTTTTGTGAGATATTTTCAATGCTATCAATCATTTTATTTCCATCGACAGAATGAAACTAGAAGAAAGAAAACAGAAGAGAATTTTAGCTAAGAAGAATAACAGCCTGCCAGTATTAATGTGCAGCCAGTGTGGATACAGAACCAAAGAAAAATACCAGTTCAAAGTTCATATGAATAATCACAATGGAATCAAAGACTTCAAGTAAGTGTAAATAGAAAGCTAATGCGGTATTAGTTTATGTACAATTAACCGAAGTCCACAATATAGATTCCGAAATACTGATATCATACTCAATATTCTGTCATAGTTTCTTAAGCCTGACAAGCTCCTCCTTGCATGATGTAATTGAAAACTTTGTCAGATGCACTTTTTTGTCTAACACGTGTGTTTGAATTTGAGACGCATACCATCTAATAAAAAGTTAACTTTGTGATACTAGACAATAAAAAATTTCAAAATCAAGATTGGTTGACCAGCTCAGACAACTCCAAATATTTGCATCATCGCTGATTTCTGTTTCAGATGTAAGTACTGCGAGTATAAGACAGCTGACAGCTCATCACTAAACCGACACATGTGGCGACATCGTGACACTAAACCTTACTCGTGTCGACTGTGTCCGTTTAACTGTATCCAGCGTACACAAATGATGGCTCATTACAAGAATAAGCATACTCTGGCTGCCACAGATGCCCGAAAACTAATCACGTAAGTCAGTGATATTGAAGATAGCACTTACCCAGAGAAACCCATGAGTAACCCAGATTTTAGATATGTCATAAGATTCTTGTAGGAAGTTATTTTATGAAGAAAAGGATTGTATGAAAAAATTCATCTGACAAAAAATTATACGGAATATTCTTAATTGCAGCTGGCCTGCTGCTTTTCAAAGGTAAATAAGTTGCAATTACATGAAGTGTGTGACCAGGGAGTTTGGGACTAACTCCCAAGTGTGACAATAACTTTTGTCTACATTGAACATTGTAGTTGTCTTCTCTTCTATGAGGGAACGTGGCTAGAATATGCTGGATAAAAAATGCACATGGTTTTAATTCTCATATCTTATTTTTGCAGACACATACACGGACCACGTACAGTATCAGCAGCTCGGGAGCAGGATGTACAGTATGTACAACAGGAGGATGTGCAGCAAACAATAATAGCTGATCAGACAGCACAAGTAGTGGCGTCACATAACGGCAACATCAGTATCATAGGACAAGATGACGGTGGAAATCCTATCGATATTCATCTGGTGAGATATGAATAAATTAACAATACATGTATTCAAGGTAGTGCCTTTGTTGGTCTGGCAGTCAATAGTTTTATTCATAAAGAAAGTGAAAGGATTAATTTTATAAGAATTTTAGTACTTTGAGTGGTTCCTGTATACTTCGCATAATGCTGAGAGCAGGGTTGGGCAATTGACAAAAGATGGACGTCCTTCCAAATGAAGCCATTTTAAATGTATGTTTATATCATAACTCACCATTGCTTCTCTGATACAATTAAATGTAGTCTTCATTTTCAAACCTGTTTTTTTTCTATTCAAGCTCGCATTTAGGATGTTACTGCCATGCCAAAATGGTAACTACAAACAATTGGTAAAGTTCTTCATATGGTTGCATTCTCATTCACGTTGTATTTATCAGCCGTTTTTTTTGTTTTAGATTACCGAAGCTGCTGAAGGTCTTCTGGCTGCAAGTCAAATAGAGATACATACTACATAGGCGATTACTGATGTGCGGAGTCAAGCTTGGTATTCTAAAGCAAAGGAAATCAGCATACTATTACTTGATTTCCTACATTCATGTCCGTGATGTAAATTTTTGAATACTGTCTGATAGATCAGTCCTCAATTGTGGTTTTTTTATTGGTTTTTGCGACTTGTACATAACATATTGTTTGCACAGGCAGTAGCTGAAGCTGTTTTCCTTTTTTATCATCTCTTCTTCAAAATGATTTTTTTTATGATTTTGTGTAGCAGATGTGATGGCCAGCGATCACCTTAAATGAAGTAAACTAGTAGTGCTAATATTGATATAAATAAATCACTAACTTATCCTTGTCTCACTTTTGCGAGCTGCACCAACTACATATACTGGATACAACATAGATCAGATGTTTTTCTGGCACAAAAAGTTGGTATTTTGGCCAATAAGACATATTCTCTTCTCAATCAAGCATGCATAATACATTTCTGTTGCAAGAATATATCATACCCAAACATATATGCATATGAAATCAATCCTAAACAAGTTGCTTCAAAGTTCCTAGTAAATGGATAATGTTGGTTTGCGTGGTTTTATTTAGCCTATGGTTTGATTCCACTATTGAAAATTGGCAAATCTCAGTAACAGTAATCACTGTAACAGCTTTGTATTGTCCATGTCGGGTATATATGGTATGAAGTACTGATATTGTTGATGAATACATTTTTTTCATATCAATAGTATGAAATATATCTATTTACATATATGAAATGGGTAGTCAATTGATCAAAATAGTCTTGATAGAAATGACATCATGGTGATTGATATAAGAGGGCATATTTGTGGATTATCAGCCTATGAACTATTAAAGCAGTCAACGTGTAAAATATAGATGGGATTATGTATTGTACAATTGTAATTTGATGGATTACATATTACAAAGTTCCTCTATAAGCAACAGGTGGTCCTAGTCACCACTTAGATTAGATCAAGTTTGAGTCAGTTTGCCTGCATTCCAGTTGCTTTTTTCCACTGGTCACACTGCAGGCAGAAAGGCATTTTGCCTGTGGTGTCACCAGTGGAGGGGGAGAAACTCTTGGTATAGTTGCCACTAACATGTTTCAGGCACCACAGCTTGTGACCAGTACAGTTATAGCTTGACGAGACTGTCTTCTGTATGACACAAGAATATGAGTCATTTAGTGAGTTTTAGGTGGATGGGTAGCTCAATCTCCTTGCAGTCTGCTATAACATTTCCATTTACCACAAACCATCCTTAGTGATGCCTGATCTTCATCCAGTCAGCTGGGATTCTGTAATGATCAAATGCTTTAGAATGTCCAAAAATAAACACATACCTCAAGGCTAAATCCTTAAAAATCACTTGTAACTTTTGGGCAACACAAAGAGAACACTCAAATGTTAATAACCACCAGTAATTGTTATTATTGTTCATCTAAAACAATAGTCTCGCTTACTGCAAGAGTTGTCATGTTCAGGCATAAGGTTGTTTATATGAAAGTATGCTGTTTCAATAAAATACGCATATTATCTTTTTTTGCCTTCTGCTGTATCCGGTTTAGTAAAGTTTGTCATCTGGGAAGGGGGGGGGGCACCCTCTCCCCAATAACAAGTCTTGTCGAGTAAATAATAGAAGGAGAAACACTTGACATGTGGTTAGAAGAAAACCCACATCCTTTTGGCAATTGGAAAGTTGCTACCATTTAATTGATCATCTATTAACAAACACTGATGGTACTGGGGGCCAAATCATCAAACAAGCCACCGCCTTACATTCCAACAGAAGCTTGCACACAGGTAATAATGAATAATAATTGAGCACTAATCTCAACTGTCAGATTAAATCCCAGTCACCAGGATTTAGACAAGAAGTAAAAACCACTACTACTAGTACTATGATTTGTGAAACGGTAAAAGTTAAGGTGTAACTCATAGACTCAGTATGAATGAGAGTATTTCTTGTTAATCCTTCATCGGTCTTTTGACAGTTGCACTGCAATGATAGTTCTGCTGTATTCATGGACCACATCAAACAAGGATTTAATTTGGTTGGTTGGTTTTGGTTAAAAAAAGAGATGGGCATGGTTGTGGAATCAGTGGAATGCAAGAGTGGTTAATGTCGATCAAATTTGATCTGATTGCAAACCATAGAGTTATTATAATATTATACCAGAGACTATATCTATATCTATATCTATATCTATATCTATAGTCTCTGATTATACCTTATGTTGCAAGCATTGCAATTGCCCCCTTTTCGACTGACTGATTGAATGTGACAATATCAATATAAATTAAACGCTAGCTAGCAAATAGCAAAAGTCTTATCTCAGGCAATAGATATTACCCTTACCATTGGCGTCTGGTTTTATCACATGATAGGTTAATGGGGATATAGGTAACATCATTATGAACTCGCATTCATTTGATCACAGCATGTCACTGATGTGCAAAAATTATGCAAACAGTTGATCATCTGATATCATTTCTACACATTTCTATTGTAGAATAATGAGTCATACTCCAAATGGAACAGCGCATCAAGTCTCGCCTGCTGAAGCCCTGACCGATGATGAGGAGGCCCACCAGCACTTAAATTATGCTATCGAAAACAGTGGAAGTCGTATTGAATTGTTCGATCAACTTCCTCTCGAGAGAAAGAGTTCTATACTGAAATTACGAGACAGCTTTGGACGCAACGCTTATTTGAATACCATATATTGTGGAAATGTTGTTTTACTAGAAAAGTTGTTACCACTTCTGGACCTGCTTCAACTCCAGCACCTAATACTGGAAAATGATCATTATAATCAGAACGCGATTCATCTGGCACTCCTCTCCGACAATGCCGAAGTTTTCTATAAAGTATGGGGTTACCTAGAGGCTAATACCAGCAGATACCTGGTGAGCGATCAGATCTTGCAGAGAAACCATTCAGAAAATGATGCACTTGCTCTAGCACTTCATATGAGAGAAGAGGGAACCAAGCTGATCAATGAATACATGCTGCCCATTCTGGAGGTGTCTTATAAAAATGTTAGCTCGCTTATATTGGGTAATGCCATAGTGACCTCCATTAAAACCGATAACTTTGATATAGCATGGAAACTGGTCAGAGAGGTTGAGAAGCACAGTGGGGGCAACAAATACCAGAATCTAAAAAGACTCTTCATTGATCAAAAACATCATGACGACAACTTTGATGAGAACCTGCAGCATGATAACCAGCAACAGTATGAGGAGAAAAGCCTCTTAGAAATATTAATGGACCGAATAACACCATCAAACAGAAAGGATCTCAATATGATCGTCAACATATTTTTTAGCAGTGCAGCTGCAGATATCAATGACCTCTATGGACTTTTAGTTGCCCCTCACTTCATTGGTGGCAAACAAGTTCTATCTATTTTGATCGATAATGACTGCCATCAGCTCATTAGCTCTTTGCTACGAAATCAGTCGCTGGCGACAAAGATATGGGACCAAATGAACAACCAAGAAACTAACTGTCCCTTCAGTCGCCATGTACTTGAAAGCCATGCTATGTCAGCTCGGATGGTTGCAGCATTTAACCAATCACGCTCGAACTTTTACCTCAATCTCACTAATCAAACCAAAGCCAAAACAGTGTGCCTGCTGTTCTATACTGGACCGCACACAGCATCGCATATAGGTCAACATCGACATGGTGCTAAGGAAGAATGTTATATGTTGAAAAACGCTATGACTGATACCGGAGTATCATGTGAGGAAATGCCGCATAATGGAGCCATATGGAATTGGCAGCAACTCAAGGATTGGCTGGTGCAGCGGGTGGAATTTTTCAAAGATGATATGAGCCATCTCGTTGTAGCAGGTTTTTGCCACGGGTCGGATGGATTACTGCACGATGCTGACATGGCGCCTTGTGCACTCAGGGATATTATCAAAATTGCCAACAGTAATGTGTACAAAGGCATCCCAATAACCTTCATCTTTCAAGGCTGTCGACAGCCTATTGGGGTAGGATCGACACCAACACTGGAACTGGAGAGAGATAACTTAGTGATAATGACATGCTCAGAAGGACAGCTGAGCAGAAGAGGCGTCTACACCAAATGGTTCGCTCAGATGCTACGAAAAGGAATAAGGGATATTCTTCACATTCACGCTGACGTGGCAAACGAAATAAAAAATGATATGGACATACGTGTCCGGCAGATCACTCCTGAACTTCGATCTGAGCTAACAAAGCGAGAACTCTCCTTTCCTCGAGCTCCGAATAACGTTATCCGGGAATAAAGTCTATGTGCAACTCAACCAAGAGCTTGTCCAAATGTACAGTGAAAAACTCTTCATCAAAACAGCAATATTGTGGGGTCATTCATAAGAAACACAGGATTATCTCCAGCAAAATTGTGAGGCGACAGGTGAGATCAATAACAAGTCAAATATGCATAGTTACAAACTCAGATAATTAATTGAAAATTGCTCAACTAATAAAATACAACATTTTAGGACATCGCCCTGCATGGTCGTAACATAGCTACCTTGCCGAGAACAGGCAAACAACACATTAGGGGTCCAAGTTTATATCGGAAAAATATTGAAATAATCATCTGGTTCAGGTCTGTTATATTTTAGTGAATGATCATTTATGAAAGAAATTCCTGTTACATCTTTTGCAGACATTAGATCCATCGGGGCTTGTAAAGGTAGTGATGTATTCGACCATCAACCCTGCTAACAAAGCATTGGCACAATACAGAGAGATGGTTACTAGAGAGGCTTACCAACGGAGAGAGTGTGCCCGAGACTGATCGACCTTTCAAACTCATTGCTGGGTCGCCAGATGCCATTGGTAAAGACACGAGGCCATTTACACCTTACATGCATCAACTATCTATGGTTGCTGTTCCGTCTTTAGTAAAGGATTTCTATTTGATATAGAAGAATGGGCAACTGAATTTGCATTAACAGCATGATTACTACTTCCAGGTTCAAGGTCTGCTTGTACAGTGTGAGTCGAGAGAGAGATAGAGAGAGAGGGGGAGATGTGGATGTATTTTGAGGTATAACAAACAGAAATAGGTGGAGCCTTATTAGTTTCCAGTAGCTCAGTTATATCCTCATCGATAACCTGCTGACACTTTATATTACATAGATGATTCATACTTTTTAATCACTTACTGTAAACAAACCTGTATGTAGTAGTCTTTAAATGGTGGATAGCAAATGGCCAAGTTACAGGTGCTACGATGATATTACTAACGTATTATTATGTTATGTATGATAATTATGATATCCTGACAAAGCTAATTCTAGTATTTTACACTTCAACAGTCAGTGTCTTGCTTTTGATTGATTTTTTACATGAACCAGGAAATTGGGTGACCTCAATCTCTAAATTTAAACTTCATCCTTATTTTAAATAGTTGCAACAAATCGGACGGTGTCATCAGGTGTCATCTGCGTTGACAAAGACAACCCCTTTTGCTTCAATGCATCTATATATATGCCACGACGTACGTCCTCAAATGAATTCTTTTAGGCGTTTTTCATATTCAATAGCTCAGCATAACAAGGAGGCATAAGATATTGCCTGTGAGTTTTCTTCTTCAAAGCATTTGAAGTCGCCAATATTGCCAGCCTACACTGTTTTGGGCAGGTACAACAACACCACAAGTACAGTGAACAGCCTAGCTTCCTTTTTACATTTTCCTCAAAATAGTTAAAAATCTCTGTATTACATTAATTACTGTAATTCGTTTGTGATTGACTATGACGATGATAAAATTTCTCAAAATACACAAAATTATTTGTATACATTCATCAATACTACCAATGCTTAATAGGGATATATTTGTTGCATTATCCGTTCAAATGGCCTTACCTCTGAGAGTTTTGCTCCCCTTCTTGGTACTAACTTTTCATCTGTGATGTACACTCAAACACATAACTCACGCAGTCCCTGGCTTGTATTAACAGCTTGTCCTGTGGAGAAGAAGAGCAGCACAATAATTTGGATCCCAGGCAGTTTCATATACATGTTCAAAACACAGATAAATGAAGCATAAGACGCTCCCATCAATGAACTCCCTCTTCATTGCTTCATTGCTCCCTTCAACATATAAATACTTTTTTTTATGTTTATGGAAGCTGATATGATATCATTTTGCATGAGGAATAACAGTGAGTCACTTAGAAGAGTGATTATACATGTACAATTGTCACATGTTGTTAAAGAGTGACTTGGACTAGACTTCAATGTGTATATATACATACACACATGATAAAGTGGTACAATTTCATTGGTTGTGCTTATGAGGGAGGAATTAAAGAGGGGTTGATTATGATACAATCAGCTGCATCAATATTATAGGCTGCTACGCTCACCTCGAGTTTAACCTCTATATCTACAGCAGGTATATGTTTCCATCTATTCAACTCAGCAACAGACGACTCCTATAAATTGAAGACACGGAGAACAATTTAAAGTGTGGGTGAATAATGGGAGCAGGGATTCCCTGATGCTAGTGTGCATTTGGTTGCTCGTTGAGTGAATGTTATCTTTACATTGAAGTTGATAAGATAACTTCGAACCAAATAATTTAGAGAATTGTTGATGATCAAAGGCAAGGATCAGCTGTTGATAATAACTTGAATTTTTTTCTTTTCTAAATAGAGTGGTTCATCATTCAACAAAACACAGAAACTGAGTGTTTGAGAAAAGCAACATACTCTTGTCAAAGCGAACAACCGCAAAATAAATTAGATTGGTGACTAACTTTTAGCTGTGCTGTTTTCTGTGTAGTCAGATCACTTGTAGGTTGTTGATGGCAGGAACATGAGAGCATATCATGTGTGTCACAGGCAGTGTTAGGTCTAAATGTGAACAAATCCTGAAAACCAAAAATCACATCAATGGTTTAGCTAGTTTGAGATAAATCCTAAAATAGTTGTTCTTTTGTGGTCTTTGTCATCAGCCGTTTACATGGATGACAAGGAATATAAGCCGTAGTAATAAAAAAAAAAAGCAACTCCCAATGACTAAACCAATAAGTCTAATTGATGTTAACAAACCCTGAGATCATCCGGTGAAAATTTGACTTGAGATTCTTTCACAGCATCGACCACAGAGTCTCCTAGAGCCAGCTTAGTGACCTGTCTTTGGTAAATCTTCTCTTCTATCGTTCCCTGTAAACACATCAGATAATATATCATTCCCGTATGAAAGGATATGTACTGAAAAGCAATTTTGCTCTATTTCTGCAAATTTCTTTAGGCATTGATTTTGATGATTATTTTATTGATATCGATCTGAATACATTGAAAATGTATATTGTTGATCTGTTTCACAACAATAACTTTGCGTTAGCATAAAAGTGATCAAATTCATTAAAAATCATTATTTAACAATTTGCCGTACTTTCCAAACATATATTTGCTAGCAAGAGCGGTGTATGGCGTACCTCCTTTCAAATATCTAAGCCATCGTCAAATCAATGCAGGTCCCTACTTACAGTGGTGAGTAGTCTGTATATATGTACTGGTTTTCTCTGTCCATCTCGCCATATTCTAGCCATTGCCTTAAACAAAGAAATACTTTAATTCATGAAAGAGAAACCAGAGCCGCATGTGAATTCGAAAGGAAGGACTTAACTATGACATGGACATTAGCCCTCACAACCCTAGCGATGACAAATTGGGAAATGATGGAGTTAAAAGAAGGTAATTCTTGTATTTTACTCAGCAGTCCTGAATACCTGGTGAGACATAACAATAATGGAAAAACAGTCACACCTGAAGATCATTAGCAGGATTCCAGTCAATATCGTAGAGCACCAGTCTGTTAGCACCAATAAGATTAAGACCTGTTCCCCCAGCTTTAGAGCTCAGCAGAAACACAGCTAAAATTAACATACGGTTATTATTTTGAAAGGGCTCTCTTGATTGTTGGACGTCTAACTCTTGGTTTAATTCCAGATGATCCTGAACTGGAGGCTTTATGATCAGCCTGCTGTGATCTGACTCTCTATAGTTATGTGTTTTATCGAATTAATTTGATTTGTAATGTATTGTTCCTTCTGAGATGCAAAGCGGAATCGACGGGGTTTATAGCAGTTCTATCCTGAGAGCGTCTGTTGAAACCTACTGGCGGACACTTACTATGCTTGGAGTAGTTTGAGTTAAAAAGCTCCACAAGCTGCTGTCTTTTCTGCACTGGAGTCTGTCCGTCGAGTCGTAGAAACTCATAACTTTCCTGTTTGCATAACCTTTCTAATATATCTAGCGTCTGAGGGAGAAAAAACCAACATACATACCAACATACAGGACAGGAATCAACGTATGAAAATACAAAAAAACTCAAATATGTAACTAGATAAGTGCTCCAACAGATGTAAATTTTATTCAACTTACCTTTGTGTAATTGGAGACTAACACGATCTTATCAGTAGTGTCTCTGTGAAGGTATGTGAGCATACCAGCTAGTACAGTGAGTTTACCCGTTGTAGATATATCTACATGGTCCGCATTCTCCTCATGGTTTTCTTCCTTTTGGATGTAGAAAAAGTAAAATAGCTCCTTGAAAATATCAGTAAGAGTTATAATGTGGCAGTAGGATTTCAATAAGCAAACTGATAATGGTCAGTTTGCTTTGTCAATAAGAGGGCAATAGCTTAGTGTATTCAGATTGTACACCAATACCTCTACCTATCATCCCTTAAGGGCTATGATCACATTTATATGGAACAAGTCTTTTGAGTGTATGGGCTATGTGTATATATACGCTCTAGGAAATAGATAATTCACGTACATGGCCAGTCTGCTAGGTCATGTGATGTGGTTAATATTGCTCCAGAGACTAGAGTTATAATCCATAGTCTCTGATTGTGCCTCGTTATGAGTCTGGCCCTTCAACCGCACCAGGCCCCCCCGTCCGCAATCAAATACAGCTGTTTTTATTAATAAAACTCATGACAAGTTATCCTAGTGTAAACCACAAGTCAGTGCATATACATCAATCTCAACATAGCTCAAAGATCCACCTGACAGTTTGTTGGATCACATTTTGTTGGACTATTTTAACTTGATGTGCCCACTAATACATTTCAGTTCCGTCATGCAGCGAGGCCAATAAAAATCTAGTAGCGGGAATATAAATATAAGTCATGTTGTTGTGAAGCAGATCTATTTTTATATTCACAATAATTTATTTATTGATTGAGAAACCTGGGTGACACTGGTAAAGACACTTTCTTTGATCTCATACCTCACCACAAATACATTTCAACCGTCAACTTAGTGGTAAGTACATCATAATTATACCATATCATTTTGATAGGATGGCTTTCTGCTAACGATCTGTAGCAGCTTATTTCTAGGTTCTGTATACGATTATCGGCCCTTGTTTTTGATGGAAGATTGTGGTTATATACAAACTAAGTGACATATAAATGTCAGTTTGTGGTGAATTCAATAGTTTACCAGCAACTGTATATACAGGCATTGGATCTGACAATCTCAGGGTGATTAGATCAGGCATTGACAAAACGTTCCTCAATGACACCAAATATCAACTTTTAGCCAGAAGTTGCAACAACGATGTTTTGATGTTTTGAATGGTTTATGTTTTATACAGGTAGAGATGGCAGAGGGAACAGAAGAGGAGTTTATGTCTGTTGATGAACAACACATATGGGGGCAAGAAACATTCCCAATACAAGTGAGCAGCCAAGCTGAGACAAGTTATGAACAACTGCTAAGAGAGAAGATTTCAGAAATAATAAAGAGTCAGCCGTCCAATGTCACAGAGATAAAAGGCTTGCTTGGAAAAGAATCGTCAAGTGTGCTGGAAAAAACAGACAACAGTGGCAGAAATGTTGTGATGGAGATAATACACTCACAGAATTTTCCCCTTCTTGCCGAGATCTGTAGCTTGCTTCCAGGGCTTGCAGTTTCCGGCATAGACAAAGATGGTAACAATTGCCTTCAACTAGCTCTCAAAACAGATAGCGAAAGTATTGTGAACTTGGTATGGGACAATATTGTCACATCAAACACAGACAAGCAGGCCATCACCGACATGATAACTCACAGGAACTTTGCTGAGGAAAATGCGTACTCAATAGCTCTTTTTAGCAAACATGCCTATAAATGGTTTCAGGATTATTTTGGGCCACATACAACGTTTACCAAAGATAATGTCAAGACATTGTGGGTCACAAATAATCAAGGTCAGAGTACTTTAGTAAATGCTGTGCTTACAGACAACCTTTACATTGCTTGTGAGCTGATGAGTGTCGCCTCGAGGGTATGTAAAGACAAGTTAGACATAATATACGCACAACCAACCATCTCTGTGCGTAATAACCGCGAGACAGTGCACCCTGCCGGAGATGACCCTCAAGATGTTGACATATGTCTGCTAGATCTATTGATGATGAAGAGAGAAACCACCAATGAAAGGGAAACCAGGAAAATAGACCAACTCATCATGTATTATGCAGTAGACATGTTCGAATCAAAATATCCACATATCCAAGCTTTTGAACATTACAGAAAGATCGTGTCTCCTCGAAGAGTTGGAGAGAAGAGTCTGTTTTCAATCCTGTTACAGAAAAGCTGTCATCAAGTGGTGAAAAGCTTGCTTGACACTGTCCAATTTAGAAACACATTTTGGCAACAAATTGATGCCCCAGATAGTCTGTTCACTAGATCGTACCTCGAGACTCACGCAATGGATTCAAAAATGGTTTCAATCTTACACGCTCCCCCAGCCGTTAAGTTTTTGAACTTGTCCAATCACTCTAAGGCAAGGCCACAAGCTCTCATGTTCTATACAGAGATGCACACAGTACGACATCAGGCATCAACACGAGAAGGGGCCACCGAAGAATGTCAGGATCTCAGGGTCTGCCTAGAAGAGATCGGTATAGAATGTAGGGTACTTTCAGGAGAGAATACATGTATTAGGAAAGCTAACATCATGTATTGGTTAGAAAATGAACTGATTAAGAAACGGGATCTCACCAGCATGCTCATTATAGCTGGATTCTGTCATGGTGAGGAAGGTATTCTGTTTGACAGCGACATGGATCCAATAGCCATAAGAGATATAGTCTCACTTGCAAACACGAACATGTATACTGGAATCCCAATATGTTTCATGCTGCAAGCATGCCGCATAAAGCCAGCTATAGGGTTGCCTCCATCCGTTGGGCTACAGCGCTATAATGTTCTCATTAGAACATGCGGAGAAGGTGAAAATAGTTTTAGGGGAGTGTACACTGGTGAGTTTGCACAGAGAGTGAGATCGGGTGGCCGAGACATACAGAAGATTCACCAAGATGTGGTCAAATTCATAGTCAATCATCCTGACAATAATATTCGCACACAGACACCTGAGCTTACCAACTTACTTACTAAGAATGAGCTTTGCCTGCCCAACTAGGTGGAATACCTTGACTCCAACTGTTTGTGGTCTGCTCAATTTAAATTTCTCTAATCTTTCATTGAAACTTCAAATAATTGTGAGGCAGTACATTGTTTATCCTATTTTGTATCCTCATACTATTTATTGAACCAAGAGATTACTTATTTTTCAACAATAATTCAAAGTTCAGACTCTTATAAAACGTTATATCCATGCTTTATATTTTCTTACTTTAACGTGTAAACAATTTTGGAATAAAGCCAACTACCCTACACCCATGTGTCCTTTTGTTGATCCCCTAAGGGGAAAGTGAGGGCAGATAGATTATTGCAGGAAAATAAAAAAACAAAAATTGCATCATGGGATTCTAGGGGTTCACTTACTTGATTATATGAAGCTGACGTAGTCTCGTCAGTGGCAGCGCTCAGAAGACCAGGATAGTTACATATCTTCTTCAGCTCATTGATCCATACCAAGTGCTGATTGCCATCACTGCTATGATATATTAGAGAGTTGAGCTGACTAGAAGAAATCACCTTCTTGTATAAATTGATTTGCCGAGGCTTAGGGTTGCAGAAAACCACATATTCAGCTGTAAAACGATAGCGGGTGGTAAATATCAATTAAAGCTGAAGCTGATATGACACATTCCCCAATATGGAAGTAATTTTACTTTTCCATGCATGAGAAGATGAGAAGATACAGTAAACATCAGAACCAGTCACAAGTTGTGGGGTCTTGTAAAATGGGGAGGCAACTCCAAAGATGAGGCCTTACAATTGGTATGACTGCATCTTTTAGCTTATAGCTTTGCTATCAATACCCAGGGCGGTGAAAATGGGAAGAAAAGCTGCGTTTTACAGAAATTATCAACTGAAAATTGTGATGTGACTTCATTATACATCATAGACTTAATAATTATTAAGTCTATATTATACATACACATCGTGCTTGAGAGAATTGATGAAAAATAAGTAGCATCAATACTTGAGCAGTACTGATTTGAATTATAGAACACCATGTTCCTATAATTCATTGGAGCTAGAGATATATTTCGTTTTAATATTGATGACATAAGCCTCTCTTGAGAAGCTCCTCTGCCCCCCCCCCCCACAGTGAACTAATGCTATTATCATGCTTTTATTATCCTCTGATACATGTGGTTCATGGCTGGGGAGAACTTAGCGGAGAGTGTATTGTACAAACAGTCACATGGGTAAACACATATCAGATAAAACAAATATCAGATCAGACAGTTACTCTTCTGAGGTAGATACTGTTGATTGACATCACTTGTTCTCCTCAGTATAAATGATGACGTAAGCCTGTTCAGCTCTTGAGCTCTCTCCTCTCCAATCCTCCGCTCCTCTGCTGTACAGTTAGGTCGCTTAGATACAAGTATGGGCTCTTCATACACTTTGTGGAATGATCCTGTAGTGCCTGGAACAAGTACATATCATCATCATCATTTCTACTCCCAGGGATACATCCTTGAAAGAGGACATGTGTCCTCTGAACTTTTCAAAATGCTGATGTTTTGTGAGAAAATCCTCGAATAGTATGACTCATTGAAGATCTGCCTTAGGTTCAATAAGTTTTGAGATGGGTAGATCAGGGCGCATCCTGTCAAAGGCTTTGGAGAAGTCGAGCATTACCGACTGGACACAAACAGTAACTCAACGACCACTTCATGAACGTATCAACGTGACCCTGGGATTTTTTCCCCTAACCAAGATGAAAAGCTCATAAGGTGAGTTGTCCTGATTTCTGTGAGGATTGGCAATGGCTCACTTTGTAGTATTTGCGTTCAAGTAACTTTCCCTTGTACTAGTTGCCATGCATTGAGTGAGTTGCCAATATGTCGATTGAAAGTTTCTTATTTCTGACATTCATAATGGTTTCCAACATTGAAACATGGTAAAACAGAGAAAGACTTACCAAGAATTCCCGGGTTTGCGAAGTCTGCCAGTGCAAAGAACTCCTTGAGGTCATTTTGCATCGGAGTTCCCGTGACTACTATTCGCTTTCGTGTGCTGACTGATTGTAGCATCTACATAAAGTATTGATTAGTCAGCAATCTCTAATGTAATAACATCTGACAGCAGATAGGCAAAATAAAGCTAATTATATCTAGCACTGGATATAGGGCTGCGCCAGTACCAGTTTTTAGACCATACAGGCTAGTTTCTTGTGCTTATAGAACTTGAATCATACGACAGGCAAAAGGCAAACAACAGCCATGGCAAAGGAAATCCTAAAAAACAATTATGGCTTAAAGATTGAGATATGTACAGCCCACATGGCCGTTACTTAGTTTTTCTGTCATAGGGTGCAGCCCTACAACAGCTGCATGTCACAAAAAGGCAGCATTGAGTGCTTGCCAAAACAAAAAGTGTTGATATAGTAGGCATAAGATATTGGTATGATTTGTCATTCATATCCGATCTCTAAACACTGAGAAACCAAGTGTAAGCTTCTTTTGGACTTGTGGGGCATTTTCTTCCTAAAAATAACATCTGCAACATTACAGAACATTATTGACGCCCTTAAACCATTCTAATGAACTTACAGATGCAGTTTTAATGTTGCTGTTCTTAAGTCTGTGTCCTTCATCACAGACTAGTAAATCAAACTGCGACTGTTTGATAGTCTCACAATATCTCACAAACATCTCATACGACACAATCATCACAGGATAGACCTGGGCATTCTTAAATTCCTGTAAGCGATATATGTGTATATATTTTTTATACATATGCCTGAATATAAGATAAGGTGTATACTTCTATATATACATATTTCAGCATTGAAAAATTCAGATTATGATCCAGTTTGAAGACATTTAAGATAAATAAATTACTATCACTGATGATGGCTATCCAGCAAACGGAAAAATCACAAATAACTGGGCAGGCATCCATTTATACATGTCTATGAAATAAGCGCACATAGCATTTTAATGTATCACCACAGCAAACGGAATCAGGCATAACCATTGATATGAATTCATGATCAGATATGCTCACCCTTATACTTTTTTACAACTTTATTGGCATCTTATCAATGAATGTTTATCAGTGGGCATAACAATTATGATCTACTAGACTGGTAATGTACCTCGTACCTCGGCTTTTTTATCGGAGCTTACAGCAAACACATTGAGCCTCTCCTGTCCAAGCCACTTTTTAAACTCTTTCAACCAATTCTACAAGAAGATAGTGCATATATTTATCCCTCGATATGACCAAGGAGTTAACTCCTTGATATGACTGTCTCACCAGTTAATGACAATGTGTCTGGATGGCAGAATGGATGATAGAGCTTGAGTGAATGAATTCTAATTCTCAAACTGTATCAATCCTGTATATGTTTGGGAATATAAAAGCATCCCTACCGAATGTAACATTATTATTCTAAAATGTCTACTACTTGAAAAATTTTCACTACGGATTGATATAGACTGCAAATAAAAGTGTTAAGAAGAATCCCAAATTTCAGGATGCATAACTCCAACTCTGTATCGCAGGAAACCGTTCACTGGTCTTATTTATATCGCTGAGCACAACAGAATGATACTTATATGATATTATAACAAACCTTGACTAGACTGCCTGGTGTAACTATCAGCACCCTCCTCACTACTGGCTTATGACTGATAGGATTCTGTTTCAACAGAGTCCTGTATCAAAATGAACCAAAGCAATTTATATCACTTATCATCACTATGTGTCATGATCATAAAGAGCGCATGTATAGAATGCTGATATGAATATGTATGAAAGAGTTATGATAAACAGTCAACCCATGAGTAATCACTGTGTTTCCATATATATATATATTCCATGTTTATTCTGGAGAAGAATAAGTCCTTAGGACTTGTACCCAGAAAACAGAAAAATTGATAAAAATATGGTGTAGAATTAAAAAGACATGTAACTAAAAATCAAGAACAATGACAGGTAAAATTACAAAGTACACGCAGGCATTAATTAGCAGTAAAACATTACACAAGTTAATACACAATAGCTAGGAAAAGAAGAGTTAGAACAATGTAGCAGTAGGCTAAAATGAAATGATAAGAACTGACTCATTAATTGAGAAGTTTGAGGACGTGGCTCCGAGTGGCATTTTTGAATGTAGCAAGGGATTGACTCAGCTTAACATGATTGGGTAATTCGTTAAACTTCTGAGCACCGAAATTAGCTAAAGCAAATCTAAAATTTTCCTTGGATAGTCTAAACCCAGAACTTTTAGCAAGCCGAGTTTCACTAGTTAATTTCTCGGGGAGCAGATTGGTATCAATTATTGGGACTAAACTATTAACAATTTTATAAAACGTCAGCAGATACAAATATTCGAAACGCAAAGTTAACACAGGGATGTTGTAGGTCTTTCGAGTATTATCTTTAGAACTGTTATAGTCTATAATTTTCAAACATCTATTCTCAATTTTTAAAAATTCTTTTTTGACATAGTCGTTTGTGGCAAATAAAACAGGAGAGCTGTATTCCAGATTAGAACGTATAAGTCCAATGTACCAAAGCTTAGCTCATTTAGGTGTCAGGAATTTTCTATTACGTTGAAAGTTGGTGACTATTGGATAAAGTTTTTGTTTAATTTTACTGGTATGAGATTTAAAATTTAATTTGTTATCAAGAATCACACCTAAGTACTTAATTTTGTCAGATTGTTTGAAAATGAGATTGTTAAATTTAAGTTCCGGAGGTTTGATGTTACGTTTATTAGAAATGGTCATGACATCCGTTTTACCGCTGTTTAGAACAAGGCAATTTTCACTGTACCAACTGGATGCTTGATGAATGCTTTTTTCCATAAGTTTTGTGGAAATGTCTGGGTTTTCCCCACTGGTGACTAGTAGGCAGTCATCAGCATATAGATAACAATTTTTGAGCTCCATCAGATCGTTAATAAACATGATAAACAGGAGGGGTCCAAGTACAGACCCCTGCGGCACACCAGTTATAACTCGACTGCATTCAGATACACAACCATTAACTTTCATGGCCTGCTCTCGACTTGAAAGATAATTTTTAATTAAATTTGACGCATTAGAGTGGAAATTGAATTTTGTTAACAGTTTACTGGCAAGGATCTTATGGTTTACTCAATCAAAAGCTTTGCGGATATCAAGTGCAGAAACTGTGACAAATTTTGACTCTTGCTTTGACAGCAGGGAACGAAATTTGTTGACTAGTTGAGTTAAAATTTGATCAGTGGATGTTCCATTTCTGAAACCAAATTGGCGAGAGGCTATTAGATAATTAATTTCCAGGTAATCACGAATTTGGTAATTTATTATCTTTTCTAGGACTTTACTTAGTATTGGCAATAGCGAAATTGGTCTATAATTATTTGGCAAACTTTTCTTGCCACTTTTGAAAATTGGAATTACTAAGGCTTTTTTCCACACATCTGGAAACTGCTTTTTTCCACACATCTGACATTTAAGGCTCAGATTAACAATATGTGTCAATGGATTCAGAATCAAAGGCTCTAGGATTTTATAAATAAAGGCAGGGATCTGGTTTAATCCCCCAGTTTTACGTGATTTCAATGTGTGCAGATATTTAGACACCTCACTCGATGTAATTTCTTGAAAAGCAAATTTTGGAAAACTGAAAGCTTTATCATTATCAAAGCCTGAGTAACTTTTGTTGGACAATAGTTTAGCCTCTTCATTGAGATTGGCACCAATGCTAGAAAAATACCCACCTCTTGACTCGCCCTCGAAAAATGCATCCATTCCCATGTATTGAGACCAATCTGAAACTTCAAAAACATCTGCTGCCGCCGGATCTTAAACCCATGCCTCTTTGTATAGTGATTATCTTACTTTTTATCATCAGTCGTTGGGAGTGTTTAATATATCTGAAAATCAGTGGTTTGTTATATATTCCTTGCTTACAAGGAACGATGGGGATCATGTTGAATATTATACCATTGTGTTAAAAAGTGTTCAGAAAGTTGGAAAACACGAGTTTACTCACCACACAAGAGCAATAATCTGCAGTGTCTTACCAAGTCCCATTTCATCACTAAAACATAGTAAGAGATAAAAATAAACAAGTGTAAAGTATCGGAGTGTGGAGGGTCTTAGACCAAGTTTGGTCCATTTGCTTGCATTCGGAGTTGCTCCTCCCCCCCCCCCACAGGTCAAGTGGTGTAACCAGTGGAAGGGGAGCAACTACAATGCAGGCAAACTGGATCAAAGTTGTTCTAGGAGTCTATCACATGGGTTCCCAACCTTTTTAATGCAAAGAGCCAATTTTGAAACTATGAAAGAGCGTGGCTTGGTCTGGCATCTGATGTATGCTTGTGACCAAATCACCAGTTGTAATTTGATGATGATAAAAGAATTATCAAAATACCAAACTGTGCACACTTTTTTGAGGAAATAACATAATATACATACATCTCATCGTGCTTGTTGAATAATTAGTGAGAGTAGAGATTAAAAGCAATTGTCACACATGTCAGTTTCGCTCAGTGTAATTGTGAAACAAGGAAATGAGCCACCCATATTTCAAAATGAGCCATTGTTTGGGGCTCATGAGCCATAGGTTGAAGAACACTAGGGGTCTAATTTTTCCTCACATCACTAACCCTCTAAGTAAAACTGCAATGAATTAATAGATAATCTACAGCACAACCAATGGTACAACATTGTAAAACCTTGAAAACAAAAGTTAACAGGACGCGCTGCACTGAATCTCATGCAACCATCTCAGATCAATGCCAGGGGCAGTAAATATAATCATCGATGTTCTTTGTCTTGGATTGAGTTTGATGAAATTTCCAACGGGAGTTTACTCCAAAACAACATTTCCTTAGCCTTTTTATTGCCTCATTCAAATCTGACAATCTCAGTAGGACTTATTGACCTGGTCACTATATGGCTTGCTCATCTGACAGCAGTCCTCTTCAATAGTATCCAAAACATGAAGTGATACTTGATATTCATAAATTAGTGTTTCATCTGTGAGTACCATCAAGTAAATATTTTTCTTACTACAAGGTTAATTTTTAAAACCGAGTAAATACAAGGAGCATCATTACAAAATAACTTCAGGACAATAACCAAACATGTCATTAAAATAGGACTTATTCAGCAATTGAAATTTCTTTTGGACTCCACATTGATTATCAATCTCAGTTGTCAATTACAACATCAAATTTTATCACATAGCCAATGTAATGAGATTTATGAAAGATACATGTTTCCAGATAAAAAAATGTTACACAATTATATTTGGTACAACGTGAAGCAAAAATGACCACATTCACAGTAAAAAAACACAAACTGAATGGGCTCTTATGTTTACATAGTTCAATGTCTTCCACTTCCAATTTGTAGAGGTTAGAGTAGACTTGTGAGGTTTCTGCAAGATTTGCTATCATTCCACCATTGAGAGATCTTTCCCTGTTGTTTTCCAACAAAAGTCCCATTCATATTGGCTATCTCACAAAGTCTACAGCTTAGCGAAGTGGCCCAGATACTTGTTACTTTGTAATCCTGGCGCCAATCGTGATATCTCGAATAAGCTTCTGGGTTTTCCATCAGATAATGAAGATATTTTCCCAAAGCTTCAACAGATGTAAAGTTGTATAGATGAATGAATGAGTTCGGTGGGGCATTGTCAGTGTATTCCTGGACCGATACCCCACCAACAACAACTGGCACTGTCCTCAGAGGAGACTTGAGAGCGTTGTAAAACTTTTCAGTTATGTATTCAGTGCAGAGACTATTCTCGAAGCTGAGGTAAAAGTGATAGTGACTGTGCATATTGTATTCGCATGTCAAGTTCCCTTTATCACAAGGCGGCTTTTCTCCACATCCACCTAGCACTGCGACGTCAATGTAGTTAGATAGCTGGCGCACCACACCGAGCCTGTCATAGTTTACAGAATTGCAATTACTCACATATATGAATGCGCCTTTAGTCTTGGATCGTACAAGAGTATCGTTAACTCTGAAAGGCTTGGAACGCTTTGTAAACATCCCGTGGTGGTAATGGACATCTGATTCGGCTCTAAAAGTTGCTGTGCCATTCATAAACTGATCCAGCCTTCTGTCTATCAGATTATATCCTCTTGAAGGTGACTCTCTATTAATGAGAAGCCATGTTTGCTTCTTCCGGTCGCTGGGGCTGAGAAGCGGCAGGTGCTGTGTTTTCTGATACCAAAAATAAACCAGATCAGCTCGCTCGATGTGATCAAATGTATTACATGACTGCAAAACACAGTTTGAATGTTTGCAACCATCAAATTTGAAATGAAGTACATCATTTTCTATACTAGATTGTATGTTTGTTGCCTGATAAATTATTTTAAGGTCTTTCTTGGCTAGCTCTTTGTATGTTTGGTCATCTGATAGTAGTGAAACATTGTTGCACCTGTCATTCCAAGGTTGAGTCTCTTTCAAAATGAAATATGAAGGATTAGCAGGTCCAGATATCCTTTCATTGTGTAGAGCTCTGCCTATTTCGAGCTTCTCTATAACTTTCGCAGTCTTAACTTCGCTCACCTTCGCCTTCATGCTGTTTGCTGATATTCTACTTCTTGATGCTGTGATAAAAGGATTTGACGTGTTTACATTTTTCACAGCTTCCTTAGCGCCAAGATGGAGTATACTGGAAGTTGACTGTATTCCAGTAGTATCCTCATTCGCGTAATGATTTGATGAACTTTTTCTCTCTGGGTTAGCTACGACATTACGAACTCCTACACTGCTCTGCCGATATACCCCAGATGTGAGGGCGTAGTAAAATGTATACACAAGGGCGGTGACTACGATGAGACTGAATTTAAAGCGGCTCATTGTGTGTGATCCCCCTCTAGATCTTACTCGTAAGAGACGCATTGTTACTGGTAATGAAAAACGCACAACGAAAATCTAGCAAGTGTTTGTCATGCATCCTGATTTAGACAATTTAGTGATAGTGCACCATTAAAAAGCTATGTATCTCTTTATTTCCTTCGTCATATCATATCATCATAGGGTTAAGGCCCCGTCAAAAACCTAAAAAATTACACTACTTATAATCAAAATTTTTATTTTGCACGGCCAATGTCTTATTATTGCACACTGTACCTGTGATTATGGGTAACTGACAATACAAAATTACGAGGGGTCAAAAGTCTATTATCAAGAAAATATGGAAGCATCTGGTCATATCAATGTTTTCTATTGCTTCACATTGAGGAATATTAGATAGCTTTTCTGCAAGTTAATTATATGATCATAATCTTATAGTTACCTGTTATTGATGGATTATAGTGCTGCTTTTTATTGTATTAGGTTTCTGCTTGAAAATTTCTAGTAAAATGATAAATTAAAACTGAGATAAAAAATTCAACGGTGCGGTCTGATAGTCTACGCCAGACAGGTCGAGACTAGAGTGGCGACCACCCGATTAAACAAAGCTGAGACCATCTCGATCCGACCATCGACCGGGAAGCCCCATCTACCAAATGCCCCCTACCACAAGGCCTCCGTTAGCCGACCCGCAGCCCCGCTACCCTCCTCCTCCATTTGGCAACGGCTCAACTGGTTGACTCCCTCTGTCAACAGTGACCGTTCCCTCTGCAGTTGTTGGCTCTCTGAGGTTGAAAATTTAAATTTGATCTTGTTTTTTTGTTGTGGTTTAATTTCGGGTATAATTTGTTTTCATTTACTTGTGAATATAACGATATTATTAGGTGTTATGAGGTACTTGTGATCCATGTTAAAGAAATCACATTTCTATCATTAAAGATTTGTCATTGACTAAATCTACATACAGAATCCTATGTAGGGGGGAGACCTTGGAAGAATCTCACGAAGCTAAACATCAACATCTGTACTTGGTAAAAACCTTTTCTCTTATTAAACATTGTCAACGACAATACAAAAACTGACAATTTCCTGCTTTTAGATAACTAGCCTATTATAATAGTTTCATATTCAACGCAACATTATATGTTATTATTCTGCATATTTGTGCAACATCGTCGCATATGCCCTCACAATTCCAATGAAGTCAATAAATATTGACTTTCAACCTGCCAAAAAATGTTTGCCTGTTCTGCATGACCATAGGCTTGGGACATTCGAGTAAAAATTGTTAGTTGGCCTTTGCCTCCTGGTATCAAGACTACGACGACCTGACCATCAGAATGCCTTGATATTATAAATGCGACCAACAGTTTAAAGGAATTTTAGACGAGATTTTCTTCGATCAAGTTTGATCCAATTTTATTGCATTTCTTGCTTGCTCCAACTCTGGTCATAATTTGCTGGTTCCTTGAGGAAGAGCAACTCCAAATGCATGGAAATTGAATGAAAATTGATCTAAGATTTCTCTACCTCAAACTTCATCACACTAGATCAAGTTACTTACGCTAGTATAGAACCGAGTCCGCTGAGACCTTTATAGCCCATCACACACTCATACAGGAAGTTGACGCCCTCTCTCTGATGTGGACGTAGGTGAGCAGATATGTGAGGATCCACGATTACATCCACTGCCTCGATACCTTTAGGCTGGAAAAATCAATTGACCAATTATTATGTGCAGTAGAGTTTATGCTTGCTTATTGTTTGCCTAACATTGAAACCCTCTCTCCAGAGATTTTTACAGGTAATAAAAATAAAATCAAGCCATAGTTATAACAATATTCTACATCAGCGTTCAACTGAGCAACTCAGATTGGCCATAGGATCAAATATATGGTCAGGATATAAAAATGCAAAATTCAACAAATACCAACGGCGATGGCGAAAGTAACTCAATTGAGTCTACAAGACAGTAACTTACCATAACCAGAGCTGGAGGAGATGAGAGTACCAAAGCTCCTGGTGCTGAGGAATCAAACCGAGGTTTCAGAACACGAGTAGTTGCCTGAACACCAAAAAAATACTCATAAAATTGTTGAATTTGCAACTCAAAAGTGATAATACAGATATAATTGAACAATGAATCTGGTTTTCGGTTATAAGCTCTAAATATGGTCAAACCTTTTAACTGGTAGTTGTCTACCAATAAAAAAGGAAAGATAAATACAAAATAATCTCAATAAAGTAAAATAAGATGAATTTAAATTAGTTCAAATCAGGTTTATTGCAGGTCACTCATCGGAAAGTTTAATCTTAAAAAATGAGAGTCATGAGGCTATATATGGGGGAAGACCGTAAGTGTTTATCAGATGTGATTGAGTTTTACTTTAGGCTATGAATATGACTCAAACATATACAGATACTTACAGCCTGGGCATCAGCTTTGTCAAGAAAAAGACTTGCCCCCATCACTTTCTTTTTAGGTAAGGCTAAAGAAAAGACGGCAGACTGTACAGTTAAGACTGGGATAAAACGGTCCAAGGTCTTGAACTATGATTCAGAGTTTTCAGTCTAATTTAGAAAACTGCTATAAAATTCATTAACAACATATGGCCCAGTTTCAGCTCATTTTCATTCAAAGTTGAGATGTGAAGGTACTAAAAATGTACTATTTTAATGATGTTATATAAAAAATAGTACCTTTTTAGCACCTTCCAATCTCAACTTTGAGTGAAAATCAGTTGAAACTGGGCCACTTGCCACCTTATAGCAGTTTTCTAAATTAGACTGAGAACTCTAGAATGATACCAAAAAACCTGATTCCTTCGCAATCACTTTAAACATCACTAACAGTTTGCTTGTCATTATATAAGTTCAGTCTAGGTGGTAACTACAAGGAGTCATCAATCACCTATAAAATCCAAAGCCGAATGTCCTGGCCCCCAGTAGAAGCCAGGAACAGCGTCACTTGTATGATTAAGATCACCAAGATATTCCTGGTCACCTGTTTCATAAGCATTGTAGGTCAGTGTTACTCACCACTAGACAATGTCTTTGTAATCATTTGCGGTGCAGTTACAGTATTATTTCCTGCAAAGCATTTTCCGCTGAGATAAATCCCTTCTTCAATGATGCCCATCACCTGTATGATAAAAAATTCAACCTATGTTGCGCTTCAATAATATATCACTTACTTAGCTTTTGCATTAGCCTAGACCAACACTTTGGAGGCTGATTAAAAAAACGGAATCAATCGAATAAATAATGTTAAAAAACCAATAATTTAAAATCCAAATGGCGATTATATTTCTAATTATCAATTTTGCAAGATATAATTTCAAAGTGCTATAACACATCGGAAGAGTTTCATTAGTATATAAATGTAATGTCGTACCAGAAGCTGTATATTTATATCCAATCATGTTACTGCAATTCACTAATGAATGAATAGAAATTGTTTGCAGGTACTGTTTATAAAAAAATAGACTGGCCCTGGTGGGCTATGTTTATTTTATAAACAACTTTTTAACACATTTTATTGGTCTCCTTTTGACAAGGGTTTGCCTTGTTAGAAAGAGTCATCATAAATTTTTAATTCAATTACCTCAATTTCCTTGGACCCGACTGACAATGTTTCACCGTCCTTCAGTTCAGCAAGCTCTTGTAGTTTATAGCCACTTGATTTTCCAATTTCTTTGCCTTCCAAATCTAGCAGAGATACATTTCTTCCATTGACAATCAGGACGGCGTCACCTAATAATTGTACAAAATGATTATGGTATGGTCATTTACTGTAATACAGGAAGAATTGCAGTTTGTGGATAGATATTGGATGATGATGCAGATGTCTCAATTATAATTATTAATAATAATAATAATTAGAAGTGGATGACGTGTCATTAGTCGAAAGTGAGTATGCATTGGCCTACAGACAGACAGATATCAAAAGTTGATGCTAAAATAATATCCAAACATTGACAAAACTTTGCAAGAAGTGCGTGTCTCTGAGAAATGCTGAAATTGTCAAATGACTAGCGACGGATCTGCAGCCGATTTTTGGTGCCAGACATTAATTACCAGTCTTAGCTTTTGCATTCGAGGAGCTGTAATTTGTGTATTCATCCTTACGCTAGATTACTATATAATGCAACAGCATCATACCTTCCCACTTCTTATGTTTTTTTGTTGACCTCTTACACCAGACCACACTGAAGTATCTCTTTATAGACTGCAGCTCATCCTGTTGACTATTGTTTGTTGGCATGTCATTTTTGCTGCTCACAGTTTGTTGATGACTGGGTTTATCTTTAGACTGGCCTACAGCACTGCTCACAACTTTGTTGTTAGACGATTTATGCAGGAGTGGCATTCTAAATTTAGAATGTGTTGTAGGGATAGTTTTTTGGGGTCGAACATGCTCATTGGGATCTGACTTTTGTTTTGGCAGACTGTCTTTGTTTTCATCACCTTGATTAGAAGGAAGCTTTGATGAATATTCTGTTGGATAGCAAGCATCAAGATTATGGTATCTTTCTTTTGGTTTTAATGAGGACGTGGTGCTGCCTGTTTCATCAGGTGTCTTACACCTTTCAATTTGCGGATTAGCGTACGGGACAACAAATTTCGTTTGTTTTGCGAGCTTCTGACTAGGAGCAGCTGAGCGTTTCATGGCAGCGGTTGATAGTATGAGATGTCTAACCTGAAAAATAACAGTCTTATTGTATTGACATTTGCAAATGGAATCTCTTTCGATCACATTTTTTTAAATTATGTCCCAACTGGCAACTGCTCACACCGATTGAAGTCACATAAGCTAAAATCAAGTTCTATCCTTTTTGAATTTGTTTAATTTCTATTTTATACGGCTAATTGGTATGGACATTGTTTGCGCAAGAAGATCTCTTTTGTTGGTTGAAATTGACATTAGTGGTACAAATGCATCTCTGTTCAGAATGATGGTTGTTACTACAAACAAAATCAATGGGTCAACCGCCATGTCATTGAATGACAACATTACCCAGAGCGATGCATGTGACTGACTACAATTCAGACCATAATAAATTTGCGCCTGTCCCGGTTGCAAAATATCCTATCATTGACCACCAATACATACCCGAGTCCACATAGTTGGTGATGGAAATAAAAAACACAGATCTGTGTTTTTTTGCAGTTTCACAGGTGACATCATTCGATGCCACCAGCCACCACCATGATAAGGGATGTTGCAAGCAGTGTTTGGGGATGAACAGGGGCAATGAACTGAGTTCATTGCAGGGGGCAACAACACTTACACATGTCTATAAAAATCAATCAATTTTATCAATTAATCATAATAATTAATTAATATTTATATATATATGTTAAAATTATCAATTACATACTTCATACTACAATCAATCCCTAGCTATGCAAACATTGCATACAGTATGTTGTTGTTGTGGTTGCTGGGAGACTGTTTTTCATACTCACTTCATAGGCCCTTCATCATAGACATCAATTTCTATTCAATCCGCTCAACAAACTTTGATTTTCCCTCCAAAACTATTTTCACATGAATGGGAACTTGATGTTTATAGTCTATAAACAAAGGAAATTATGAGAAAATTAAGGCCCGCCCTCAAAAAGGGGCGTGTCCAGTTGTGTTATTGCATTTTAAAGAGTATGCCAACATGTCCGCAAGAAGGCAAGTCCAGAAAAATGAAAATCTGGAAACAAAAACCTCAGATGGGACATCCACCCCAAATCATATCCTCTATGACCTTAACATTCACACAGAATGGAGCCAAGAGGCTGAGAATGTGGTAAGTAATATGATATAGTGTAAGCATTCTTGTTGTGGTGTATACTGACAGTGCAAAATTTGCAGTGCTATACATTGCATGTATCATGTATGTATATATAAATATATACATAATAATATCAAAATAAATTTGATTATTTGGTTGACAACTTTTGGGAATCTACTAAAATGAAAATCATTCAACACCTCTCATAGACTTACTTGAGGAGCACTTGGTGCTGTTGATGGGCTCTATTTGATTGCTACATCAAACAGTCTTTATTGCTTGTTGCTCTATTGCTGTGCACAACAACAACTCCTTTCTAGTCCACACAGGTTTGTACATGCTGTTGTTTACTCATCTTTCAGAACAAACCAGTAAGAGATAAGAATACTTCAGGGTTTGCAGGAAAGCTCTTCTCGGCAGCACATCGTAAGTAGATTTAAGTGTAGAATATTTTCATGCGCTTATGTATAATTGTGGCAAATTGACTGTCTAGCTAACCAAATAGCGGTAGATTGTTGGGACGGTAAATTTATTAAAAATTTGTTCCCTCTGAATGATACATATGTTGCTACTTTTAGGATCGGTGTGGACTTTTCTACGTAGTGTTGGTGTCCCTCACAGGTAACTATCAAAAAAATCTATTCCTTATCACGATATTGCCTCCTGATCCGAGTCAACTTTCTTTGTCAAAGAGTTGTAGCTTATTTTATAAAAGCTTTGTATCAATGATACAATACCATAATTCAAGTTTTATGTATAGAATTCACTTATTTTATGTAGATCTCACAATCTGTGTACGTGATTTTTTTTTTCTCTACTCATACAGCTCCTCCAGTCCCTGTACCTTGCCTGTGAACTTGATCAAGCTGGTCAACTTACAACACAGTTGGAGTATATGCCTAAGTCAAGATGGCGAGTTTTTGGCTGTTCTACAGGACAACTCCCTGGAGATACGATCAAGAAAGGATAGGTAACTTGAGAAATACTTAAGTGTCTCCTTGTCTCTATACAACAAGAACATAACATTGTCAGTTTTTTGCAGCTTTGAGTTCTAGACAAAATCCGTCCAGGCCCGAGCGAAGACACATTCAAAATTGAATATCTGAGAACAGAATAAATTAAACTTTCAAATTCTATCTTTATGCACATCATGTGATACTTTGCAATCTTGTTCTTTTTACAGCTACTCAACTACAGTGGGTAAGACGAAGCTGGTGGATGATGCGAATCCTCAGTGGAGAAGGATGGCCTGGAGTGATGACGGACAGATGATAGCCGTGTCATTCAGTACAGGAGCCGTCAGTGTTTTCGATGTTATGTGCGGAGAATTCTTCACTCTTAACAGGGTAAAGCTACAAATAATGAAACAAAGCATGTATAGAATTCTAGGTTACAACACAATAATTTTAATCTAAATAGTCCACTATTGTTGATATCGATTGGCCATATTAAATTCAGATGAAAATGGACTTTTCATACAGGGTTTTTTGAAAATTGGCTGAGTCTTGGTTAGGTTATGCACACAGCTTTATCCTATCTCCCAAAAAGTATCTGATGCTAACTTTCCACATAACTGAAAATTATATAGATTGGGATGGTGACCACGAAGATTGAAAATGGTTACATCTCAACATTCTGTACTGTCTACATTTTGTGGCATTTATCTGTTGAGATATCTATATTTATTTTATAGCCTGAAGCAACTGGTACAGCTCCTGATCTCAGTAC
This sequence comes from Membranipora membranacea, assembly GCA_914767715.1. Lineage (NCBI taxonomy): Eukaryota > Metazoa > Bryozoa > Gymnolaemata > Cheilostomatida > Membraniporidae > Membranipora > Membranipora membranacea. The sequence continues at coordinate 18,441,164 of OU612068.1, forward strand.
AGCCATTGCTGCTATGATATTCTGTAAACCAAAGAAAGGCACTGATCCAAAATGGTGTGTTTGTATATCTAAAATACAATACAAATCCCTAAATAAAAAACAAGCATCTGATCATTTACACAGTACACTAAGTAATTTTCAACAATCTCTGCCCAATTTGCTGGTATAGCATTCAATGATCAACATCCGAATGACAAGAGATGTAATTTGTTATGGAATGCAACTACCAGCAATCTTGGCATAGTTTGAGCAAGGAGTTAGACACATATCATTAGCATTACTCTTACTTGCATACTGTATATATTTTCTATTTTGGCAGGGATGTCAAGTTGATGATAATCAACCATCAAGGATTGCTCATCAGCTATCTCATCAGGTACGCTATATTTATGGCCTATCTGATAATAGCAACACATAACAATACAAGTCAGGAATAAAATATTCATATAATTGTGGCAAAATGCTTTTACCCTATTCTCTGGAGAGTTACAATGGATGGTTTTTCATAACAGTATTGATTTGACATTTGAAAGTTTTGCGTCCAAAATTTACACTTTTTGTACCAAAATCAGTTACATGGCACATAAAACTTGAGCTGGGCTTTAGCAGCATGCTTCGCTTATTAGCTATTTCCATATTACTGATATATTAAATTTGTTCTGTTTTGTCTCTTTATAGTCTAGATGAATGTGAGCACGCCTTTGAGCACAACTTTCTCTTCAGCCATACATATCCCAGAGGTATAAGCTCTGCATTATACAGTGAGACACATTCATTGCTTGTTATTGCTGGACTGCCTAGTCCTAGTACGGATATATGGCAAACTCAAGCAGGCAAAGAAGGTATTACTGCTTGGCGTGTGCTGTCTGGATCCCCATATTATAAGATGGTCACAGACTATGAGCAGGATGCTAAGGTGCGTGATTAGGACAGCTGATCTCTGGACTCGCATGAAATTATCAGACTAATAACTGCAAAGCATGTTTTCCAAGGAGTTGTGCCCTTTTGTTAAAGTAGAACATAAATCCCAAACTAATCATTATTACTGTTTTGATAATTTGTGTGTTGACTGCATACAGGAAAAATGCAAATTAAATTGTGGGTTCTTAACGGCTGACATAAATAATTTAATTAAAATTGCATATTGTATCCTTATTACACTAACAAATATTTAATTGCCCTTCAATTTTCAGGGTGCATCTAGTCAGGGATTTATCCGAAAGTTTACCTCAGCAATACATGGGGCTATTTATGGAGATGGCATGCAGGTATGGACTGCCAATTGCAGATGATAATTTATAAAACCAAAATATTGTTGAAAGTCACTGTACCGCGAAAATATCTCCACAATAAGCAAAATCAAACCTATTTATAACATTGAGATTTAAGTTGACTCGCTTGTGTCACTCTCAGTAGATCAATTCGTATTACTGAAGTTATTTATATAAGTACTTTTTATCGGATGATGGAAAGAACAAATTCAGTGTGATTCTTTGTGACTACATCATCCAAACCATATCAATCAGTCTCGATACTTTGTTCACCTTCCAGGAGTTGGTATATAAATCCTGCTTGTCACCAGACGGCAAGCACCTGCTAACACTGTCAACGGAGAGTAAGCTGTGTCTCTATCAGGTACCGTCACTAAACCTGATTCAGACCTGGAGTCTCGACCAGCAGCCATGTAGTGATAAACTCAGCCCTGCCTTAGAGGAACATCCGAGAAAATCCAAATATCTCAGGGATACACCATTTTATTATCACCTATTAGATGTAGAATGGTGGTCTGAAAAAGTATGTGTCCACCTTATTTGCATTTTTGATAGCTGTAGTGTAGTTTCTATACTATCAAAAATCCTGAAATACTCTTAGCCAGTACCTGTCCCTTTCATGCTAGCAAGGAAGAGTCTTACTACCTGTTTGATTCTGATGTATGTCTAATGAAACCATTCTTAGGAATACAACCTTCACCCATCTTGTCTGAATGAGGAGTTATCTTGTCTTTCCTCTTAGACTGACATATCTTCATGATATCTGTATTTCAGGAGGTTATATTGGCGAGATACTCCGGTGCAGTATTAGTAGCAGATATAGACAATCTATCCAACTTACTCGGAGAGTCACCTGAATGGTTTGAGATTTGCCCTCAAGTACAACAAGCTCATGAGGGTGGATTTCTGTCGCTAGAGGTAGGTAGCTGGCTCGTCACATTATTAGTCAGTCAGTCAATAACCCACTCAGCTTATTGATCAATTGGCAGACCAATCCAATATTGATAATATATATATTGGCAAAGATTATTCCACATTTGATTTTCTGTTGTAACTGTTGTAATGATTATCTGCAAAAACATGATTTTAGGATATGTTGGTTAAAATGTTGGTTAAAATCGCAAGGGTTATGTTCAATCGATGATAGCTTTGAACTTAATCGATCCTCATGATGCCGCAATCCAATCTTTAACGCTGCCAAAACATGAACTATTCATCATCTGCAATTCATTGCTGTAGTTATTTTTAGCTACCTTTCACTGGTATCGGTACCTATGATTCGATAAATAGCCAGTATTTTTGTAAAGGTAAACAAGCGACTTGTTTGGCAACTTTCACTCGAGTTTTACACTTGAATTTTAGTGCGAGACTCGAGTGCTAGCTGGAAATAGAAAACGAACTCTAAGTGAGAATGTTGACACTGGCGGGGGAGATGACTCTGATAGTGATGATGATGTCACAGGGTCACAAAGGTCAATAGTGAGACAGACACAGAGAGTGATCAGAGACTCGCTCTATTATATTACTGATATGGATAGATTTGAGCCACCAAAGAAAAAGTCCAAGTAAGTATTTTATTTTGTACAACTTTCCATGTTACTTATTGGTAAAGTAATGCGTGGTACAGTGTCAGTGTTTAGGTTGGCCTATTTGGTAGTTAGGTTGGCATCTTCCGCTGGAGACTTGGAAAAATAATAATAACTGATCAAATGATGCATATGTTTCTTGCTATCAAATGGGCTAGGGTTAATCTTCACCCTTGTATTCACAAGTGTGAATTATTTTCCTTTTATTTCAGGTTTGTCAAGAAAACCTACAAGCTTGTCTCCCTGAAGTCAACAACACCAGAAGAGCTTTTTGCCCGGAAGGTTAGCAGCTTATTGAAGTGTTAAATGCGATAGTGCTTGATGACGTAAAAATGTACCATTCAAATTGGGTCGGTTTGACTAAAAACCATGACACCCCCAACCACAGATGCCAAATCTAACTGACAACCCATTTCTCTTATTACATCACAAACTTTGCCAGTCTATTGATCCCCAAACACTCAAAATTCATAGAAAATGTGTTTTTGTTTCATTTTTAACTTTGATATACATGGATGCTAACCGCCAGCAACAGAGCATCCAAACTTACTATGTAGTAATGCTTTGAACTGTTATGTTGAATAGATTGACCAGGAGGAGTACGGTGAAGCCTTAGTTCTCGCCAAACTTTATCACCTGGACTCAGATTTGGTCTACCAGAGACAATGGAGGAAAAGTGATGTTACTCTTGCTACCATTCATGATTACCTGGTAAGTTGAACATTAGCATACAGGGATGTATTCATTTTTAATATGTTGAATATCACTGACATACAGGATTAATTTATTTTGTTTTTCGTTAGATCAATGTCTATGATTTTTTCTTTGCTTTTTTTTTACTCCTTATGGAAAAATTCTTCGAAATTATTACGGCAGTCAATAAAATGTATTATGAAACAGAAATAGCAACCTGTACGTTGTTCAAGTTGTTCATGTCTTGATTCTTATACAGAGTAAGATTAAGAAGCGAGCCTGGGTTTTACATGAATGTATGGAGAGAGTACCAAACAATATTGATGCCATGAGAGAGCTCTTACAGTACGGTCTACGAGGCACTGATCTAGAAGCACTGGTGAAAATTGGCCAGGGCAAAGATAAGGGCAGGTAAGAAATATATACAGTATCATTTGTGAAATATAGAATAATAATTAATGAAATCACATTGGGAATCTTGCCTGCAGAATTGATCAATTAGTCGGTGAATATGGCCCCATTATTGTGACATGTCACGTTCCAGTTATGGACACACTATCTACCATGTTTAGGAGAGTCTTGAATGTGATGATAATACTTTAAGCGCTTTACTGTGACATGATACCTTTAAAGTAAACTTGAGATCAATATAACTCAAACACCAATAATTATTTGTTCACTGTTTGCAGGTTTATAGTTGGTAAAGAGATCACTTTAGAAGAATCATTTGATGAGTATGACGAGGAGGCTGTGGAGGAGCTGGAGGAGATCAGGAAAAAACACAGGGAGGATGTACTCAACCAAGTCAAGTGGGATAGGTAAATTATGATGTAAACTGTACTCTAATCAGATGGTATGAGTAAAGATAATTAGAACAGAGGGATTTTGGTTGTTATGTGATCTGATGTTTTATGATACATATATCTAAGAGAAAGCAAATCACAAATAGTTCTCGTTTTGCTGACCACTCTATTCTGATAGTTCGTTGTTGAAGCTTTTATTTAGGATGGACCTTTTTTTCTTTTATAGTCTGAATCTAGAACAGAAGGAGTTGTGTCGAGTGAGAGTGAAACTTCTGACTTATATAGACAGACTGTCAACCTATGAGGTGAAGTTTTGTGTGCTGCTTTTTTTATGTCTCATATTAGAACCTCTTGATGTATTACTTTAACTGAGTAATAGCAGCGGTTGTGGGCGCTGAGACAAATTGGCTGCATCGATGCTGTTTGTGCAACAAAAGTTTCAGAGTCGCTAACTGCTCAAACAAATACAAATAGGATTTAGTGTCAATCCATTTTCCAACACTGCTTTTCACATTGTATTGTAATCATTCAATATTCCACGTTTTGTAGGAGGTGCTAGGTGGAGGAAGGTTTGCCGAAGAACATTTTGATGCAAAGTTCTTCAGGAGATTTAGAGCTCAGAATGTCCTAGAAGCAATAACTGATTATGCCAGGGTGAGTGTGATAAACTTAAAGCACATCTGTGAATGATATAATCAACAAGTTTAAAAAAACACATATTTGTTGTCACTGGAGATGTTGCAGAAATGTTGTACGCATAACCAACTTCATTTTAACAATAAAAATATAAATTTATATGTTTATGATTTTAACAATACACCAGCAGCAAAATAGGAATTTACTCTTCTGCCCGTAGAGGGACACATCAAAATATTTTTTGCATTATTTATCTGCATAAATGACTTTTGTCAGAATATCAAACTCGTCATACAATACTGGACCTTTTCACCTTCTCTAGGCAGGAGACTGGAACGCAGTAGACACCATGTTAGTGTTCCTCGGAGATCAGACCTTATCACACAGACTAGCCATACTGAGTAACTTACCTGAGACGCTGCCTCCCTCAGAGTATCGCTCGATGCTGCCGGTTATAGACAGCAGTACTGGAGAAGTCGCTGAGTATCAGCAGATGAGCCTACGAGACGCTGACTGGTGTGAGGATAAACAGTACAGGTGAAATGGTTTTTTGAAGAAGACATGTATTAGATGAGCTGTTCAAAATTGAATATTTTGAACACATCTTTCTTTTGCTCAAGTTAATACGGGCTTAAATTCAGTTTTAAATATAAGATGTCTATAAATTGTCTATTCATTGGACGATTATACTGGAATTGGTTGAATTTTATTCTTACTCCCGTTGCAAACCCAACCAGATATGGGTCTTATTATTTGAACTATATTGTACTATGATTATTATATATGTATTATTTCAATGTTCTTGTTTTGGTCCTTGATCTCAGAACTTTTCAGACTCTCTGCAATTATGTTTATGTGCAATGCTTAGGATTCACAATTTCCTAAATAAATTTTATGATAAAAATAACTGTTATTCTTATTTACTATTTCACAGGCAATATTTTGAGACAGTGAGTAGGAACCCTGCAGACTTCCTGTATGAAGAGAATAATTTCCTGCTGCCGTTCAGAGACCAGCAGCTGACCTCTGACCTGCTGACTCAATGGTATGCTGCCAGAGCATGTGACATTGAGGAGAACTCACGATTGGTCGATCACGCGCTTGAGTTTGTGGAACTTGGCATGAAGAACAACGTAGAGGTAAAATTTTACTAGTACAACATTCTGTGCTGCCATTCAGATATTTTCTATTTTGATTTTCATTTTTCTCCGTCTTCGTTTCGAAAGGAATGAAGCGATAACTCATTTGATATTTAATTGGCTAGGCGAGGAAATGAAAATAAAAGTTAACTCCCTCCTTTATGGCTCACTGATTGTGTGATAAAATTCTATAAAGTCATGGTCATGTCCAATCAAAAAGCATGAGTTATTTCATGTAGCCCAAGTATCTTTACAAGGAATTTGGTGTAAACACCCAAGGCCAAATTTTGACATTATGGGTGGGCACATATAAGACTGCACATGGTGACAGAGCTTTCTCGATGTCAGCAACCTTTGTGCACAGTTCCAAAAATGATTCGCTGATAATAAAAAACAATGTATTGTGCGATTATTTACAGGGATTAGATGCACTCAGAGATGATCTGTCGATAATGGAGATGATCGTTTATGACTGTAACTATGGTGATAGCCTCTCTTTCAAAGCTCTTCGAGGCATGGATGACCTTGAAAGGTTAAAAGTCATCATGTCACAGGTATATTTAATTCGCCACGTAGCATCTCACTGATAATTCATCTTGCTATATTTTGTTAACCGACTCAAATTAACGTGATTATAAATCGTGAGCCCCATCAAAAATATTTACAAGTTGCTGAGTTTTATTGATGATTAACTAACAAGCTAACAAAACTCCTTATTCGGAATTCGTTGCCATGGGCATTGGGAAACCAGTAAAAGAGTTCTTTGGTATGAATCAAATCTTTTTCATATGTCAAATCTCACCATGAAAACTATTTTCCTGCACCTTTACATGAACCATTGCAGACTACAGCGGACAAGTACCCAGTTCATATACAGAAATGGATGAGACCATTTTTAGAGAGATGTGAAGCTAAGAAAGGTGGCTCATTCCACACACTGATAACTGATTACCTCAAACTAATGGCTATCAATGATCTACAGCTCGTCTTTAAAGTGTTCGAATGTTCCAAAGTTGATCAGCTGGTATGTAAAACTATGGTATATATGTCAGGATTGATTAGAAGTTGCACAAGATGAAGTGAGATGATAGCATTTCTGACTTGACATTCAGATATATATTTACAGATTGCAACCAATATTATAGTATTTGTAACCATCCTCTCAAGAGGTGATCATGGAGTTTTGAGAAATGGTAAAAAAAACATTGTCTGGTTTCCATATTTTGTTGAGTCAATGCTCTTCCGCAAGCTCTTGTGACAAATTGGTGGTTGGGTTCCCACGTACAGAACCTACAATCTACATCCATAATGTCCATAAAAACCATCAACTATGAATCGATTTACAATATAGACCTTTTAAAGTTTCCAAATTGTAACTTGAAAATTAAGCTTACTCAGCAAAAGTTTTAAATCTTTTTTTTATACCATGTCTTTCATTGCTCTCATAAACAGGCCTCAACAAGAATACTGCGTACAGAGGAACACCTACTGAATGCTGCTCTGGATTGTATATTCGCCTGTGAGAGAGATGATCAGCTGAGCTTTGTTCTCAGTATCCTAGAGTGCTTACCTCACAGGAGACAAGGGTGAGTTGTGGTTATATTACAATCAAGAGTGAATTCTGGTAACTCATACCTACCTTGTGATATGCGGGAGATGAAGGTTGTAGGGGCCCCCAATGTGATAATCTCTCTTTTAAATCCCATGTTATTACCTCTGTCCAAGCTATATGAAAAAGTTCTGTCAAATTTGCCGCCTATCTGCTCTCTGCTTCAGTAAGGTCAAGGCACACATGTAGCTCAAAGGCCCGTAAGGTAGGTGAGCTGCATGGTGTGTTCGCCCCGATCGAGTTAACATGATGTGCTTCTTGAATGACAGGTGGTCGAACTTACTAACTGGGACAGTTCTTTAAACCCTGAATTGGTGATTACTTAAGGCAGAAGTTTATTGTCCAGAGCAATCCGAAGTATTTTGTAGATTTGCTGCTCCTAAATTACAACTCATTATGTTTCTCACATACATTTACAGAGACATGGAGAGGAGTCTGATCAAACTTCATAATGAGGTGGATGAACTGGAACATCTCATAGGGTGAGTGGGAATGTACTGTTACTCATTTATACTATTCTAGCACTTCTCAAAGTTTAATTTTGCAATTGTTACATAGGCGCATTATGATCAGTGAAAATGTTGCGTTTCATCAATGTATATCTGAAGATAGATGCAAGAACCTACCACAAATATTGAAATCAAAGCCTACTAATGTGCGTTATTCAAATACATTATAGTCAATATAACTACATATCGTTACACAAGTATATGTGTCTATCCATATCGTATATCATAGATATGACCGAGGTAAGATATTGGCAGGCATGGAAATGGCATGGGAATGAAAGCTCTATCTATATTGTTTGTTTGTAGAGCTGCTGAGATTTTAGAGAGATATGGTGTTAACATGACTATCACAGCAATAAGAGACTCGCAGGTAATTACTTGGACAACACGTCTTATTTTCTAGTATGTGTCACCCAACAGTTTTTGAGGTACTCAGACTTAATTGACTTTTACAATCAAATCAGAGATACTAATAGTGTAATCTCGATGTCAGTGTGCCCATCAATTCAGCTCATATCCAATCCTCTTTCTCAAGAATGATGCCAAAGCTGCCTCTATGTTGATGAAGAAGTTGACACGTAGAGCCAACAACAAAACACCCAGTCTGACAACATCAGAGTGGACACAACTACAGAGTGACATGGCTGCCCTGCAGAGTAAAGTCTATCGATGTATAGATAAATATACCTGCTGTGAGGTAAATGTATTCTTGTTTATCAGCTAAGGTCATTCAACTCTAGCATGGTGGGTCATAATTACTACCCAAGAAGATCTACTGATGCTTTTTCATATCAGGATCGTATTATGAACAATCCTCCTATTGTGCTCAATCCCAGCCTTTTAATCAATCCTCCATTTTGCAACATTATTATAAATGCAGGATAAGAGTATGAGTGCATGAAAACTTACTCATTTACAATCTTAATTTCTTTCAAGTCTCAGTTTCAGTTGTGAATAAAATTCTGCTGGCTGGATGCTGATAGGAACGATTAGCTCAGGGATTGAAATGCAGCAAAAATTAAATATTGAGTGAGGAGGGTAACCTTTTGCACTTGTAGATATTTGTGGAGAGTTTGTTATGTTCTGGTAAATCAGAGAGTATAAAGTTATCAGTGAACTACATGGAGACAGAGAATATTATGGAGTCGTCTACTCAGAGTATGAGCTCTTCAGTAGGGTCACTCATTGATTCACAGATTCCTTATGAGCAAGCTGTCGGTAAGATATTTTACTGTAACATGGTGATACTTGGCACGGCCATATGATGTTATTGACGGTTATTTGCTACAAAATTTTGACAACATTGTGTAGATCAAAACTTCCTTTAGCTTTGGATTTAAATAAGAACATATTGTTCATAGAAATACAACATATATCAGTTGTTGTATTTCTATTATATGTTAAATACATAAAGTTTCATACTTCGTTCTCCAAATTTCTATTCTGAGCTATGTCTATCCTAAAGGTTCCCATAGGAAATGCTTTTTTACTGTTACAGATTTGGTTGTGCGAGCTGCGAGGGAATACTTCAATGCCTCAGGATCTTATGAGGATCAGAACATGCGACTAGCTGAAATCTGTCTGGAGTTATTCCCAAAGTCCGAGAAGAGAATCAAGGATGAGCTAGACTTGATATCAGCTCTGCCTATGCTAAGCGATTTCAAAATCTTTATGTTACCCCTCAAAGGTGCGTTTCAGTAAACTACAGGTTTCCATAGTCATTTATACGTCAAGATTTATTCTTTTACATCAAAATCGAGAATATGCTCATCAAATGAATTCCATGATGACAAACTTTCGCTATCTGATGATTTCAAAATACTGAAGACACCACCAGTCAAAGCTACCAACTTCTGTTATTGCAAGGTAGTGTTGTTGCTTGTCATATTTGGTATGTCATGTTGATTTGCAGTCAATTTCCCCTTTTTAATGAATTTTAGTGAGGTTATGTGAGAACAAGTTGACTTTGATAAAGGAGGCTCTGATGAGTAGTGATTCTGCTTATAAACAATATCCTAAGGTGAGTATTCTAATATTTATAAATGGTAAACTGCTAATACCATAAATAAATATATATGTATACTTTTAACATTGACTCTAAAGTATAACCATTAAAGTAATAATGTGTTGATGTGTTGATGGGTAAAACTCAAAAATACACCACAGGCTCGCCTCGCTGTCAGATACTGCTGTGTAAATTTGCTTGGATTTCAACGTGTACATTACAGTTAGTGAATGAACTGGTATGTATATATATATGAATCCTGTCCAAACACCAGTGTATAAATGAGGTTTACTCTGTCTGACATAAGGCACATCATTAGAGACAAAATCCAACAGTTTACACAATAAAAAAACATGCAGTTCACTTTAATCCTTTCTGGATACATCATTGCTCAAAATGTCAGGGATTTCCAGTGCTTAACTTGAAGTTGTCTGCCCATGAATTACTTATACAGCTCACAAGATATTATCAATGCATATCCTGTTATTCTAAATAGTTTCTGAAGTTAGCTGAAGAGCTGAGGGTGAGCGATACTTCGGTGCTGAGACTCATAGTACAGCAGGCGTTATCACAGTCAGACACTAAGTTTGCGCTAAAGCGTATCAATAATCTAATGGAGAGAGAGTACCCCGATGTTTGGAGTGAATGCTATCAGCTGGCGTCAATGAAGAGCTTCAATGACACTGACTCAAGGTAAGTCCTTCACTAGGTGCAAAACTTATTTCAGACATGTGACAGATCATAGTTTACTCTGGCATTCCATTATCGACCACAGTAGCTCATAATGGAATGCCACTAATACCAACCTGCCAGGTTTTGAATGCCACTAACACCAACCCGCCATGTTTTGAATGCCACTCACACAAACCCGGCAGGTTTTGAGCACTTAAAGTAGACAGGTTCATGAAAACCAGACTGATCAGTATGTAGAAGTTCCTAATCATGCAAAGAATACTTAAAATAATATTTGATAAAATTTCTTTCAAATTTTGAGAAATTTTTCTTGAATATAGGATGGCGTTGTTATCATATTCTCTGGTGCACTGCTCTGATGAGATGATTGAGGAGATTCTACACAAGAGGATGTCACTGAAGAATGAGATTCTAGTTAACAGAATGGGTAAAACAGTCACCAAGCAGCCCAGTCCTGAAACTGACGACACGAAACCGGCCGAATCTACTCCAGCAGACAGCCAACTAAAAATGGTAAGGCAGATGTAACATTGTGGATTCTTTCATCAACACTTTGGCAAGTGATCCCGACATAATCATTTATTACACATGTACATCAAAGCACCGGAAGAAATTAGCAAGCTCATGTGCTATTTAATGATCATATCTTTGTTGGAACATGGGGGAACTCCAAAATACCATTATCTGATTTTTTTCTATATTCCAAAACACGATAATTTCAGAACTTGCCATGTTGGCCACCTATATCTTTGGCCACACGGCGTTTTGCCACAGCTGCTCCTGTGTAATATTATTATCATACCTGATGTGTTTTTCTTCAGCCGGACTGGCAGACCTTATTCAGTACTAGCGGAGCTTTAGGTGCTCTGAGTAAGACAACACAGCACACTAAGAGCTTACTGTCTAACATCGGGGAGCTTAAGTGGGTGGATAAGACTGTATCACTTATCAGTGGACGACACGACCTTACAGACAGTGCTGAGGCGGCTTTCACTCAACAGGGCTGTCATCCATTCTATGAAGATGTCATCTATGAATGCCAGCCTAGTATTGTAAGTTTGCTTTCTTTTCTTCGTCAGCAAGTTCAAATAATTAAAATTCACGTGTGGTAGAAGAAAACCTCAGCTATTTTCAGGCAGTTTCAATTGATAACATATATATGATATCTCAAAGGAGAATGAGTGACATTTTAGTTTACTCGAAGGCAGAATAGAATTTGAACAGAGAAATGTCTTGATCAGCATTTTTGCAGGTTAATCACTGTGATGACGCAGGGTGCAAATGCTTATGTTGCATATCGTATAGGTAGATTGCGTATTAAAGAATAATGCTTTTCTACCTCAAATATATCTTGTGCACTTTCAATTCAAAATTCCAATTCCAAATTGACAACCCGGTCATAAACTTTACATAAAATGTTTTGTATCAATAAACTAGCATATATGTCTCAAATTCCATGATTCAGGAGCTGACTGGTGAGAAAAGACTTGAGATGAGTTTTGCAGAAGATATACTGAGAACCACCAAACTGAGTGAAACCATCAGCCAGGGTGCCAAGATAGAAGACAGCTCACAGGGTATGTAGACGTATATCATGTTTACACTATTAGCATGTGTATCTCTGATCGCTAAGTTCAAGTGTCTGACATTTGCCCATACCTAATTCTATGATATTACCTCGAGTTGTCAATCGAAAATTTTTCTGAGGATATTCAGGCTACTTGAATTAACAGTGCGTCGTCAATCCAAAATTCCTTATGATGATATTAAGGCTTTATGAGTTAACATGTGCTCTATCGATCATAGATAAACATGAAATAGTTCATCATGATCAGTGTGTGGGATTTGTACACAAACATGATCATACGACTATGATCAATATTAAGCATTATTTTTTATCTGCTTACCAGTTTGCCAGGCAACGGCTTTGATGATCGTGATTTATCCCATTTTAGCTTATTTTGTGTTCCTTTTTACAGTGCTTGTGAATTGTGCTGCTCAAACCTTACCGTCAGATCTGACACTTGGACTTGGGTTTCTTCTTTCTATTCCGAAGGTATGCCTTGATGATTAGCCTGGATTAAAGTCCTGACACTTATACTCTTCTTCTCTTACCTTGTGAATCCTTACAGCTCAATATTGCATTTTCCACTTGATATGCACTAACTCTTTGTGTTCATACCATCCTTCGCAGTTGATGAAAGTATAAATGTTACATAGAGCGCAGAGCAATGAAAACTTGATTTTATTCATTTATTTATTTTTAGCCATGTGAAGCTGATGCCTGTTTCAGAGAGTTACCACATGTGCCTATGACACTGAGGCTGGGTTCTTATTACTACGCCCTACAGCTGTTATCATCTATATCCCAGCCTTATCAGGGGGCAGTCACAGAGGTGATAGAGCGGGCTCAAGGGCTTAAGAAGGCGGATCTCAAGGAGCAACTTCATAAGGTATGCTTTGTTAATTTTTGGTGTGACGTTAAGTTACAGACCATCAATAAATATGTCTTGATCATTGTAATGAAGCAGGGACATGTGTTGTTTTTATACAAATAGCTTTATTTGAAAATTATCAGAGTTGTGTCCACTTTGAAGAAGGAGGGAAGACTCCGAGGTATGTATGGCATTTTTTATGTTTTTCATCCAAATGATATAATTATTATGTTGTTCGTTTTATTTGTCTATAAGGAGTTGTATGAGAGACTGGATCTGTATGTGAGATTAATGGATGATCATAGTCAGGCCTGTTATCTCCAGAGCTTAGGTAAAGATGTGGATAGTCACAGATTTACTGCAGACAATGATTATAAGAAGGAGACTATACTCAGCTTAGCCAGGTTAGACTATGAGTTAACTCGTAACTTGTGAATCAACAGTATGCTGGAATGTGATATGTCAGTTCTGCGATAAGACAAGTGTGGTGAACCTATTTAAATCATTTTCTGGGTCGTCTTTGCCATTTTTTGCACAAACTGGCCTACCACATTGAGAGCTCTATTTGGTGTGTCCCCCTCTCCATGGGTAACATTGATCAATTCTACCTCCATTACCTTTTAGCTCTACGCAGTCATTTCACTTGTCCATGTTTCTTTCGGGTAATAATATCCGTGTTGACCTGACTATAAAAATATTGAAAACTGGAAACGTGGGCAAATTTGATACTTTACCAATGTTGCGTAGTCAACTTTCAGCTTGGACCGGTATAACAGTTTATCATAGTTTAGTTTTATAAAAAAAATCAGATGCAATACATTTTCCATGTATGTGTCATCAGCACCTCCAGCAGGAAACAAGTGTCATAAACACATTAAAGAGATTTTGTTATTGCCCAACTTAATTGTTTATCTAACTAGATGGCTAGCGACTACGTCAAGACATAAAAATATGCAAAATAATAATTTGTCCATATCCTTATTGCTTGACCACTAAGACGCAAATTATCTATACAGAATGTTGTTTTCATGTTTCTAGTTCCTTTTCTTGTGATTTAGGAAAATGATGACATAGCATTAAATGGTTACTAACAGGAGCAGCAAAAATATGGCACCCTTGAATCAAGAGCAGAGTTAAAGTTATCTGCTAATCTATACATATAAACTATAAACATATAAATAATATTTATATGTTTATGGCATTGCTATTTACATAGAACTGATCGTTGTTTTTTATGTAATTGTCACAGGTCAACAGATCAGGTACATTATGACACTGCTATTGACATGGCGAACAGGTACTCTGTCAGTTTATGGGAGGTCTATGTGACACATCTTCATTACCTAATGGTTGACAGCGGGTGTGTATGCAGACAGGTGTAATGTTTAAGCCAACCTGTAGTACCAACTGACCCTGGATTGGCAATACAAGCATGGTGTTTTTTAGCCTGTCTTGACCAGCTTTGTTCGGTTGGGGCGTGTTCCTCCCCCCCCCCCTATCGAACAAAGTCAAGACAGGCTAGGTCGAGTACCAGCCTTCTCCAAATAACATCTTGGATTAAGATTACTTGGAGTAGTTGACTAGGGATAAGTCCCAGGTGTACGGGATAATACCTTGTATCAGACAGGTAAATCCTTGCTATAGTCCTGATGATCCTTACATAATTTGCTTTCAATGAGGGAGGTTTACATAATTTCTCTTGCTTGACATTAAATTTACTCTCCTTTTCAATTACCAGGTACTTGAAATTAAGGAAGATAGTAACATAACTTTGTTTTGATAAGCTTATTGGCGTTTTTTTTTAATCCTGATGGAATAGTCGTTTGTCTATTGTTTTATGAGTTGTTTTGGTCTGATTAAGCCATGTGAGAACTGAGACACTCTCTTACTTAAGAAATAGCAGGGACAATGATATTTATGAATTGACCAACCAAGCTCAAAATTGTCACAACTCAGAAAATGAGTATAAATTGGGAAAAGAGGACAATCATTTTTATGACATTGTATTTTAGTTCCAACATTTTGATATTTTTTTGGTATGGTATGTTTACGCCTGTCTGGGCAACTTTATTGGTTGGGTTGGGTGTTTCCTCACCCAATCCAACCAGCAAAGCTTGTCACGTCGGACCAGGTAGCTGTGTACATCCTGACAGTAGCAGCACTTCTGTGATTCTGAATCATGACAAGCCCAGTAGTTTAAGGAGTGTCAATATCTGTCATAGTCTTGCTGGACCATCCTCAGAGGGTTGACAAGATTTCAGTATTTTAAGAATTGTTACACATCTTCTGCTTGAGTCAAACCTGACAAGCCACAAATTCCGCGAATTGCAGGACCATTGCAAGGTGCTTGCAAGACACATAAGACTATTGGGATTGTCTTCTAGAACATGATTTACACGTGTCCGTATGAGGATCTCTGAGTCATAATTTTCTTGGCAAGCTTACAAGAATATAATACTAACCAGGCCCGTAGTTCTAGGGGAGGCAGGGAGGCACTGCCTCCCTTAAAAAGCTAAATACAGTAGCCTAAAAACGTTATAATTTAATAATCCATGTCAAAAGCGACTCATCTGGGATTTCCATTTGCTTATTAAATGTCTTAAATTGCTCAGGGAGGAACTTGCTGTTGATGCTTCGGACTCGCCTCAAACTTTTGCTTCCCCTACTATTTTTTCTAAACTACGGCCCTGCAGTAACTAATGTCTCGATCTGTTTACTCGGCACATTTTAATGTCTCAAGGAATGGGAGGGAAGACAAATCAATAAGAAAAAGGCATTTATTCATATTAATTATGTCTTTGTCATTAATTAATATTTAAGCAAGACCTCATTAAACTAGATTAAGATGGGCTTATTTTAAAATCTTACCACGAATAGTTGAAATTTTAAACATAATTAAGAAATGGGCGGGGAGATTATTTTTTCTACTTCTATTTTTAACCACATCACATAGTTGTTAAGAATTTACACTGTCTATTAAAATGAAGCAAAGTATGTTATCCTAGCAATGGAGTCAAAACCCACCTGCGTAATTTTTTAAACATGTGACAATGGCAAAAACAATGAAAATTGCTTAGTCAAATGTGGTTTTTCTTTGGTACGGAAACAGCTGGAATATCGTGTCATAGTGGGGAATTTTTTCTTATTTTTGTTTCTGTTGTAGTTTGACCACGTCACAGGTGGAGAAAAGACTTAACAAGCTGAACATCACTGATGTGCTGACATCTCGAGAGAAGGAATTCCCAGCGTACATGAACGCTCAAGTCAGGCCACACATTGAAGGCAGCGATATGAATAAGCTGATGTTGTACTATAGGCTGATAGAACCATGCCCTAGTCTGAGTACCGAGATCGTAACTCCTGAAACCCATAGAAAGCTACTAGTCAAACTCATGCCTGCTGCCCCAGGTACGATTTCATATCTGTCATAACTAGTGGTTTCCAAGTATGTAGCTTGCACTATTATATCACCACGAGGAATGGATCTGACTAGACAAACTATTTCAAACACAGATTCAATTGTGAACAAGTATGTTCTTATTAGTCCAAATTGAAAAGTTAAAGAACAAAATCTTTACGTACGTACGTCTTTTCTGTACGTTTTGATCTTTATTTAGAGTGTTCTAATACCCTGACCTCCACTTGTCACATGGCAATAATAATGACATGTACATTTCAGGTTTAGATTATGGTGCTCTGCTATCAGCACCCACAGACCCTGTTAGTATTATCAGACCTGTACTGAAGAGTGGTAATGTACATGTCTTCTCCAAACTGTCATCTAAGATACCAGTACACGGAGGTGGTACCTTGTCAAGCAGTGCTGTTTTTAACAGCTGGTCTCAGAAACTGTTCGTTGATGGTCCTTCTGCCAGCACTAAAGTCCCCGAATCAGTGGTAAGAGAATGTTCTATACAACAAAATTTCAATTTAATTTAAAGACTACACAGCGACCAATGGATGTTATAGTCGGGCAGTTACTTATTATAAAGTTGTGTCAGATTTGAATTTTTTCACCATGCAAATCTGACACAACTTTATCATAAGTAACTGCCTAACTATGACATGTATTGGTCTTTGGCCTTTGGGTCTTTGCTTTTAATCATAGATAAAGCAAAATAATATTCACTAACACACACTCATAATACAGTTTGAACAAACGATGCTTGGGCAAAAAACTTATGACAATTTGTATATATATTCCATTTTTATTCTGGAGAAGAAGAAGCCCTTGGGTCCATTACCAAATTAGCCAGGTACTTACCACAGAATTATGCGCTCTCAGTAAACAGACAGATTACAGCCTATATACCTGACATACCTCAGCCTATTCACCCCAAAACCAAATGATAAATGATGAAATAATTAGGGATCATCTGGGATTTTCTGGTGGTTTTGGGTAGAGAAAATCAGATTTTAGATTGTTATTCCACGTGCACATTTGATTAAAATGCAGGCTCAAAATGTTCCAAATTTTTTGTCACCACAGTTTTGAGTTTCTATTTTAAATTGATTAAATATTTGAGTTAATGAGTACACCTGTGGTCCCTCAGAATTTTCAGTTGTAGATGTCCCAATATTGGCCGGTTGTGGCTTTGTTGAACAATAATGGCTCTCATAAGTTTCTTTTTCTTGAACCATAAACTATTAATATCCTCTTTATCGGTCTAATTTCAGCCGGCATGGGTTCACAGATACGAATCATGTAGTGAGTTCTTAGTCAAGATGGAGGCTGATGATAATGTGAGCTTTGTGAAGCACGCCCTGTTCAGTGACAAAACACTTGATACGGTAAGCGGTGTCATAAATCAAGGTTAAAACAAGGAGTAAAAGGCCCTAGCTATAGCTGTTCTGACAAGGGACATAAAAAGTTGTCCAGCACATGTCCAAGACACTATTCCCACAGCTTACTCCATTTCATTTATCTACCAAGTCTCTGCATAAATCATTGTATATTGATAAAGTCATGACATACAAACCAAAAATGACAATTTGCGCAGAGGGGCGAGTAATGACTATGACTATTGTATCTGACCAAGGTGCACCTGACTTGACCACAAAGTCCTGGAGTCGAAGACAGCATAAATTTACAACCGGACATTGCTGTTGTGCGAAAAACTCACCGCATTTAAAGGATGGAGATAGATATTTTGCCCGTAGTGTACCATCTCACGATGTACCTGAAATACAATTTCTCTGTTGTAATGACTGGTCAAGTTTTTTTCTTTACGTCATGCTGTGGTGAGAAGCCCAGTGGGAATTGCCACACACAATGTCATGTGGTTTCTGACACTGGCATTTATAAGCTGTGTATGGTGGGGTGACCGGTCCTGGAACTTTCCATCACGTAACAGCTGGTTCTCTTGACAGTCCAGTGTTATAGTGACGGCGGTGTCCAATACCGTTCAAATGAGTTTTGGAAGTTGACGCCCACAGAGGATCAATATCAAAATCTGTTAAATTGTCATTCATTGATCAGTCTTCAGATATCTAAATAAAATTTGGACGCCACTGTACACTCTTGTGGCAGACATTTCGGCGATTACTAGTCAGTTTTATTATTTAATGCCCTCTGTGGCCATTAACTCATGACAGTTGTAGATTTGTTGGTAATTTATCAGTTTGATTTCGAAAGTAACGTTTTTTGAGTAATGGCAATCTCTTGTTCATTCATAAAATTTGGTTGACCTTCTTAACTTAACCTGTACATATTTTTACATTTTGAAACATGACATGCTTATATAAAGATAGATCAGTTTTGGGTTGTAGTTATTCATTCATGTCCACCTTGGAATTTACCTCCTTTGATGGGTTCTAAAGGTGAAAAGCGGTATTATGTTAATTACCATGACCCATGCCAAAAAAACTGATGAGTTTTGAACATAGACTTAATATATATTTATGGTTTTGATTATAAAAGAATTAGGCTCTCTGATTGATTTCAAAGAAGCAATAATTTCCTGCTATTAAACGTCAAGTGTTGCCATAAGGTCTGGTGCTTGTCAATCAGTGTTTGGAGTATTTTACACAACCGTCATAGAGATTGTCTGATTAATCATCTCATCAATCTATACACTTGTGACTTCCTAAATACAAGTTACACTTCACTCACCTGCCTAAGTCCATAAGACTCAACAAAGGTATTGTTTGTATTCGTTAGCAGGCCTATGTTGGATTCCTCATTGTACTCCTATGGATAGTTGGATGGCTTTGTGTGGGGTAGTCTTTCTTTCAGGAAGCCATGGTTGTGACACTGTGTGACTCATGTTAGGTAGCCTGGGCTGGCTATCTGGGGTGGGGGGTGTTCCCTTTGCTCCAGACAGCCTACCCAGGCTCCATGCTAGGGCTGCTGTAGAAAAGGTTTTATAAATCTGCCCAGTAATAAGACCTGCGATTTTTGGTTCCCTCTCCAGTCCTTATGCTGTAAAAAGGTTTGAATGACTTTGGGTGTTAGCTACACTCTAATGATGGACTGTTATCTGTATACCAGGTTCCTCTAGAGGCTAGACAAGAGATATGTAGACGTAACGTCAAGCATTGTAAAATGAATACCGGTAAAGATAAGCAATCTGAGCCGGGCAAAGCCAAGTAAGTCTGGATTCTTGTTATGTTCTGTCTTGTAAGGAGTTTATGTTTAGAGACTTATCTAAGTGCTCAGACAGCTTCAATGCGAATAAGTGGTGTTACATTATCAACCACCCATGGAGGGTTGGTAATGGAATGCCACTCCCGTCTGAGCACTTAGACTAAGGAGAGACAGGCACTAGGGCTCTTTTTTACATTCCGGCAGTAAGCTGTTAAATCTTTAATCTATCTTGTTTAGCCTGTTTATAAGATAATGTTGTGACATCTTACTTTCTTTTTACATGTTTCTGACGATATCAATTTTATTTTTTACGTGTTGTTTCATCAGGATGACATGGGCAGAAGCTTTGAACATAGTACAATCCTATCAGACACATCTAGATCAGATGGCTAGTGAGTCACTTATCGGACTGAGACTCTCTCAAGATCCTCATATACAGAGCTATCACAAGAAAATCGACTCCTGTATGGGAGATCCCCATAAGGTATGGTGACCTTTTATCAAGGATAAAATGTTTTCCCCACATTTAGAATTGTCTCTCCTTTCTTAGCCATGATTTTATAAACTTGTTTACAAGTTCCACAGCCCAGAGAGACACAATGGTGTCCTTGCTTGTGCCGTATAAGGTGTAGACATGATATTACTCGTCGGATGACGGATATCCTCTGTCTTCAAGCAAATTCCAGGGTTGACCATTATTGTTATTACCACAATCAAGCTGGAATATAATAAGGAAATAATGGAACAATAAAAATTAATAGAATAATGAATGATGAGAATTGCATTCTCTATAATCCTCTTATTCCATAAGTATTTTTAGAATTGCGCATACTCGCCCACCTATCCACTTGCACTGGTCTATCACCTTTGAAATTATCCATAAACTCTCATATACCGCAAACAATCATAACTTATCATGTCTGGAAGTTCAATTTCAATTTAAAGTTCAATTTTAATTTGACCTACATTTCTTGTTTGTCCTTCCTAGAAACAGAAGTCTAATAGTGGGCCCAGGAAGTTAGACTAAATACAGATTTTGAACGCTGCGAATACACTACCTTACCCAATAAAAATGCTTAGAATACCAGTATGCTTTCTGAAACATTAACATCATTTCCAATATGTGTTAATATCTCGCCGCTCATGCTTTAGGATGTAGCGTGTGATAATAAGTTTACATCTATAATTGTTGTGAAATTTTGGTTTTTAGGTTAAGGTAGTTCTGGTGACGATGCTGTTAGATGGACAGGCTTTAGAATTAGTACATGATATCCTACAAGTTATACCTGTGGAAGGATGGTCAGTAAGACATGCCCTCACCGACGCTGTATCTGATATCTGTCAGCATTTCAGGTAATAATAGTGATACATTTATTGTCAGCAACAATTCATCATCTCATGTTTTTCATGATGTGACAAGAACATATAGAAAAAGTGTTGCACTAACTTTTTACTTGAACATTTTTTATAGTAACAGTTCTGCTCAATGTAGAGGTATTCATGTCACAGACATGTTTACATTAGTAGATATGCGCAAGCCATGTTATTTTATTCAACCTTATTAAACTCATTTTAATCTGTGACCACATGCATAAAAATTGGCTATAAGCTCGTGAGAGGGAGCACCAACCAAGCACTTGTTTTTTACACACCACAATATTAAGATTTACTGTTAAGCCATACAATTAATATAAGTATTTAAGGCTAATAAGAGTATGCTATTCTTGAGGGAGATATTTATTCATCCGCTCTAATCTTTTCTACTTGGTCCTGCCTGGTCTTATCTCTGGTCACGTACACCTACATTAAATCAAAGATCACAACCTGGTGAAAAAGTGTTGTTTTTTTTCTGTAATCCTCTCCATAACTTACAGAGATAAGAAATTCACACTGACATGTAACGGGAAGCGCGTGATGGAAGCATTCGAGAACTTGATTGGTCAAGTAGCTGAACATCAGAAGGAGGAAGGTGACCTTGTCAGCTCCGAAGACGTTATGTTATTGTTTAGGCCTTTAATACCAGACACAGATATAGAGCTGAATACCAGACTACAGGCCCTTACTCTCCTACAACAGGTTCGTCATTACCTCGGTGGTATTGCACTAGAGGAAGAGTTTACCTTTCCACATATGCTTGTAATTGTGAACATTACGGCTAGCTAACATTGACTCACCCTTTTTACATTTATATTAAATTAGAGACTATAGATAGATTATCTATAGTCTCTGATTAAACTAACTAAACTAAACTCTAGCTAGTATTTACCCATCTAGGGTGGACGAGAATGAGTCATGCTTTCTGTTCTAATGTTGTCTAATTTCCGCTTCCTTGTCTACCTTGACCAATCATTTTATGAGGCTGCTTGATAGAAAATTGTAACTGGTCAGATTTAATAGTTATTTATGGCTGATTTAAATGCAAAACGATAGTAGCTTAGCTAGCTGGTTTTAGCCGGTATGAGACAAATTAATCTTCTACTAAATTCTCTCTCTGTGGTTTTGCATTAAATTTTGTGTTAATTTTCTCACTACAATACTAAGGGATCATCAGGTGCAGATTTATCTGAATCAGTCCAAACAGATTACATGACTTTCTCTCATGTTTTATTTTTTCCCAAACCAGTCAATAAGGGCGGACGACTTTGGCAAAACATGTTTTTTTTTTCGTTGCAAAATCCGTCAGTCGCTAATACTAATAACAGCAAAGAATTTGTAATCCCAATTCCTGCGATGGTACCACAAAATCTATCTGCTCTTATTATGGAAAGCCATCCTATTATTTAATAATTAATAATGCTTAAATATTGACATGTGAATTTGATTTCGATGTTATGTATCAAAACAAGTAAAAACATGATAATATACTGTCGAAATAACTATACTATGAGTTTATTACTCAAATGTCATCTTGGTGCAACAATGATTGCTGGATTCATGTAAAAAGGCTAATAATGACACATTGTTGGGGTTGATACCGTAGATTTTACGCAAGTTAACAAACCACCTGCATGCTTTTACAGCTAAGCTGAGGTGTAAGGTGTGGCATTAATGTAAATATTTATTCTTTAAATTATCGATACCACTGGAAGTAAGTTTTGTGGTTAGAAAAGGGTGTCCCAGTACTACTGGCTGTAAAAATGATTACATTAGTCTTTTACATTAGATTTACATGTATTTACATTAGATTTACATTAGTCTTTTACATTACATTACATTACATTAATTCTGTAAATCTCAATTCAGAATTGCCAGGGTGATTTCTAACATCCGAGGTGTGTGGCTCTTTGAGTTACACACATAAACATATAAATACTTATTGATTTCTATGTTAATGGTTATGCATGACAATCGTGCATACCGTCAAATGGAACCATACTTTACAAATTAGGATGTGTTTGTCTTTGATTTTCCACATTTTGCCTGTCCCTAACTGATATTATGGAAGTTTTGTGGATGTTTTTTGATCAACATCCGCTATCTTTTCGTTAGCTGGTCCACCAATGAACTCCCTCATTGGGTCGACCTATCTCACCACTTTCTCTTTTTTGCCTTGAAGCGTATTTGACCTGTACTTCCACTTTTTCAACTGGTTAAGTTACCAAGTATTTTTTGCCTCCATGATCGTTTTTTATATATCTTGATCCGGTTTGTTGACTGTTTTGAGTATATTGAAAGTTGCTGTACGAGAATGAATGTTGCACTTGCACTAAAAGAGCTCGATATTTTCCCACTTTCTATGATTTATTACGCGGCTATTCTGTTTTATTTATATAATGTAATATTATTTTGCATTGCCACTAGCTAGTAGCTACAGTTTCGAATTTTTTGTTATTTGAAGGAATGTGAGTACTATGTTATTATGATTTTTGCTGTAGAATTTCCCTCTGAATGAAGATGACAAACTTATGGTGCTAGTATATCAGACTCAAGCTGTCACTGTTACTCACTGGCCTGAATTGGAGGTGAATATCAGAACAACAACTTTTAGTGAATAATATGAGAATTCTACATTATCAACAATAAAATCTGCCCTTGCATTCTTTTGTACCATTCACTGTCCAGTATGGTGTCTAGGTGTGTAACGGACTCATTCACTTGTTCACTGTTGATAACTCGCATATCTTTTGATGTTGATTATGTTTTGTGGTTTGATAGATTCAAGGTCATGACGTCAAGACTGAAGAAAATCGAATTGTGTTTTACTCTCAATTGCTCAAGCAAAGCAATAAACTGGAACAGTTCCTGACACTCCCCTCTCTACTCAATGTCTGGCCAAAGTTCAAAGACTCCAGGTAAGGCTACAGGTCAACTCCTCACACCATCACATAAAGCAGGAGCTCAATTAAGTCAGTAGTTGGCAACAGTGACCAGTTGAACATAGAATATTCAAATTACATTTCAACCCTCATCTATGCCATCATGTCATAGAAATGACCAAGTCTGCTCAAGCACCTGGCTCTTATAAGCTATACTGTGCATCATGGTGTTGAAAATACAATATCCAGTACTATATGGTAAGTTACCTTCTCCCCATCCCCATCCTCAATGTTTGCCTGTGGTGGTGTCACAGAATTGTCACCTCATGCAGTGAAGACAAATCGAAATACTGGAACGAGAGACCTCAAGAATAATCAAGAGTTCAAAAAAGTGTCTTCCCAGTGTATGGATTGCTAGGTCTAATGACTAGCAGTTATTGATATATTTCTTATTCAGCTCGATGTGGATACAGCTGATAGAGACCATGTTGAAAGAAGTCAGCAGTGTTTCAGCAGCAGAGAATGTGGTGGCTTTGTGTCTCACTGAACATCTGAACCAGGGTGTTGTACAGGTAAGTAATAACTCTATTTTTCACAGCAAAACTTGGAAAACATCTGTCATTTTCAGGGTAGTTATCCTCCCTGAGAGACAAACAATTTTGAAGTTCCAACTAATAACGATTTAAACAAGGGAAATCCAAATTTGGTGATAAATGACCATTAGGCCGCAGACCTGTCTTTAGACCAAATGTTGAGTCTAGAATTACAACATTTCGCTCATTTACTTTCAAACCCCTTATATTTGCAATTTTTGTGTTCCCAGCAAGCATACAGCAGTCTAAAGGCTGGAAACCATCTCCACCAAGCTGCTACGTTAGCGCTACACTCAGAATCACCAGTGCTACAAGAAGATGTCATATCATTGATAGATGATAATCACAAGGTTAGTAACCGCTCCTGATATCTCACTCTCAGTGTAATATAAAGTAATATTCTAACTTCTGTTTGTGCGAATGTTTGTGTGTACATTTGTTTGTAGTTGCGCATGCGAGTGTATGCACGTGTGTGCGTATGTGTGCGGGTGTGTGCTTGTGTATGCGAGTGAGAGCGGGTGAGTACGCGTGTGTGTGTATGCGTGCGCGTGTGTGCGCGCGCGCACGTGTGTTGTATTTACTAGTGAATGATTATGGTTCAACCATACAATGTAAAACCATTACAGTACAGTTAACCCATCCAAGTCAAACACATTACAAAATAGAAAAAGTGACGGGTGCATGAATGACTAAACCTCATTGCCGTCAGCTACAAAGTTTCCTCAAACTAAACCCACCACCATAACAACATATAACATGAAAAGTGTTCATTGCAACAGGCTGTTTCAGAATGAACAAAAATTTTATTGAACTGCTTTGGGGTGGAATTTATCTTTGATGGCTTTTTATTTTCAATTACAACTATTTCTTGTGTACTGTATATTACAATGGAAGATGCGCAATATCCATATCCAGGCCCTGTAAAAAAGATTTATTATTAATAACCTTTTTATCAATTAAAGCGTTTAAAAGTATTTAGACGCAAAGCTTCTGCCGGTATCTGTCTTTAAGTGTCAACCTTTAATTTACTTAGGAATTCACTCGGTCAGCTTTGATAACTATGAAAGTAGATGCTTTCATGTGAAAATTAAAAAGCAAAGGAAATAGTTTCATATGATTGGTCCAGTTCTTGATTTTTGTTATACTGTAATCAGTATTTGAGACAGTCAGGCTCCTGGATTTCAATTTTTGTTAATATGTACAATATTATATTCATATTTATGTTATATAAGTTATTTCTGCGAAAACACTGTGATAAATAGCTGTGAATAAATAGGCCACTTAAGATTACTTTTAGATTTAACCTGTTGCTTAATAGCCTAATGAGTAATTCACTCATAGATGAAAAGAATTTGACTTTTTGTTATTTTGTCACCTGCGACAACCGAAGGGAAAATAACACAACAGTGATCCAAATTTTTGTGGCTAAATGTATTAATTCATAATTATCAGATATGGAAACGCTTGACATGAGATTGCAGATATGGTAATCATCAAAACATCAACTATGTCAGACCGCTGAATTTGTGAACAAGTTCACATTCTAGCGAATATGGCAATTATATTTTTATGTTATGAATTATGATGTTGTTATTGCTTTATTTTTAGAAGATCATTATCTACATTGTAGACTGTTACAACAAGGTATGTCCTCTCATTGCTATGCGTCAAATCCACTAGAATTGGGATTAAAATAGAGATTTTAATATGCATGTACTCAGCTAATGCCCTGTTGATTTGCCTTTTCTGTGTTTACAGGAATTTATGGCTAATGAGTCCATATTGAAAGCGGTTTTTGAGCGCCATCTGTTTGTCCATTTTGTGGACACGGAGATGTTCCAGCCCCTAGTCGATTATCTGGTCTCCCATCAGAAGGAAGCTGAGTTCCTAGAGCCAAACATTATCATCAATGAATTGACTCAATCTAACAGACTTGCCGAAGCTAAAGCTGTTGATAAAGCATGTCGAGGCCAACAAGGTTTGTCTACGTTCTTAGTTACCATTCTACCATATCCCCACAGAACTATACAGCATGCATACAGAAAGTGCAATGTTAAGTATGGACTCTCAGGAAAACTAGTCCTCTGTATCATTCTACAAACAAAGTGTTGATGAACTCTGAATAATAATCATGCTGTACATGAATAACCCAAACACAAACGATTGTACATGTCTTGCACAAGAAGTTGTCTCGCCCTGCCATTCAACATGCATATTTACATCTCTGTATAAGTGTAATGCCACAGCAAAACTGACAACTACTGACTGAACAAAAAGTTGATGCGAAGGTAAAACTCAATACCAAGCCAAAGTGATCATAACAAAACCCGCCGTAGTTATTTCAAAGTGACATTCTTTATTCTTGTCTTGCAGGGTTGAGGACTTTAGAGGCTGCAGCAGGCGCTATCAGTGCTCTCAGCAGATGGTGGAAGAAGGATTGATGTCAACAGTACAATATCACTGCCAGCCAAGTCAACTTCTCTGAGAAATGAAGTGCCAATATACAGCAACTGGGAACAATTCACAGCAACAGAAAATGTCGTGGCTCAAATTTAACTGAGAAGCTTTTACCATTACCATTACGCGTTACGCCAAAAAGAAATATCTTTGCATTTTAATATCTGCCTGTTTGCGTTACAGAGTGATTGTCGCTCTACTAGGAAATCACTTTTTTTTGCAAATCAATTATCGGGACAAAAAAATGATGTTGTGATATTACTCATAAATAATTACTGTTTTTATGCAGTCTAGTACTGGCAACTAAATAAATCATTTCCAAATGAATTTCATAACCATAATCGGAGATTCATTTCTCTGTTTCCACTTGGTTTCACGACTTCCTACAACAACATGCTCAATGTGCCGCATAACAAAACAAAACTTGATGGCTTCTCTAACAAGGCGTTTCCGATCACTCGTCACAAATGGTCCTCATTTGACATGTACCAAGGTTTCAATACAGCCGCTGATGCTGACAATTTTTGTCAGATTATTCTTTCAGGAATCAGGAAACCTCATCATAAGGATCTCCGCTGTTAGACATTTTAGTGAAACCATTGAAGTTTTCTTCCTATCTATAAGGTATTAGCTATCATTATTCTCAAATTACCGCTGAGCCCTGGACGGATTGTTGGATGAAAGAATGTATGGAAAAACACGATTCTTTGTCATTTGCATCAAGGGCATGAATTTCATCTCTCCCTGATTTTATATATACCTAGTTAGTGTGGTATGTCTGTGTTTTTTTTCTAACATACGGCAAAGTATTGGAGCCGTCTTTTGCGACACCTCCCACTGCTAGGGCTTGCAATAAAAACCATCAAATCATCTGTAGGCATTTATCAAACAAGCTTACATTTAATTGAACTGTTCATGGGCGTATGTTAATTGTCACTAGTCCATGTGGGTGTAAAAATAGTATTTTAATTAGTAATAATTATTTCCATATTTATAACCATGGTATGTAGCTGAAACAACACATAAATATGAGTATAATATATGAATGAATATGTGAAATACGGCCACTATCTGCGTCTGGACTTCTAAACAGTTCCTAAAATATTAAATGAGAAGTGTTGATTTGAAGCTACGGTGGAAAGGATCATCGGCGATGAGAAAAACCTCTTCTCTCAGTGATTTGATGATAAGTATATCTCTTAAATTCGCCCTGTGTGAAGAATACCACAAGATCGCATTGCCCAATCTCCTCTGAACGCAGGCGAATAAATAATATCTGATCCAACCTATGATTATAAATTTGCTTGATTCTCAGCAACCTAACAGGTTGGCAGACTTGTCTGGATGTTTTCTCAGCCACGCTCAGGCAATGAAGGCTAATCGATTAGCACTGGATGAACTGCTCTATCAAACTAGCAAGTGTCATGTTGTTGGTCAATTCCATCCAAGTAAACATTTTTGACAACCCAGGGATACGGAGGGAAACAGGCAATTATTTTAGGCTTATCGTCGACTTTTTGGCCACCAAAAAATGTTCAGCGAAAAAAATGCCTAGGCGATGGATGCTTGCACCTGCCTCACGCCATACTTTTATGTTTTGTTGAAGTGTATTACATATTTCTTCTCTGCTACTGACCTGACAAATTCAGG
Source organism: Membranipora membranacea (assembly GCA_914767715.1). Lineage (NCBI taxonomy): Eukaryota > Metazoa > Bryozoa > Gymnolaemata > Cheilostomatida > Membraniporidae > Membranipora > Membranipora membranacea. The sequence continues at coordinate 18,470,085 of OU612068.1, forward strand.
TTCTCATGCCCAATATCCAACTTTAAAAAATATCAGAAGCTCTCAGAGGGTCAAGAACAAGGAAACGTCCATAGAAAGGAAAAATATACTTGAAAATAGAGTGCGAATTGATGGCTTTGCATTCCTAACAAGTATGGCGTTTTCATCTTGCAATAATGATTAAGCTCGATCTGTAAATTACAAGAGATATTTACATATATTTTTCTTAAAAAGCTAGCCCAGTTATCGGTCAAAGGAAAGTGCTAGCATTAATTTCTAAATTGTGAAGATGGATTACATTATGCTGATTTCGTCACAAAATAAAATTGTCACACAAATTTAACAAGGAATACCAGTGCTACAGTTCATATTCTGATGGCAAGGCGCTTGTATAGATATATTAGATTATTCTCCTAGCAAAAAAACACTCAAAAACATGATCTAAATTAATTTCTGAATCTTACCGAACTATATAAAAAAGCCCAATGCAAATAATTTCTGTCAATATTACACAAAGATCTCTTATCACATCATCTCAGAAAACGCTCAAGGAACACGATATATACAGTTATACTTTATTTACATATATAAACGCATGACCCCTCCTCAATTGTTAAAACAATCGCAACTCCTCGGAAACATTGAAGCTAAAAGTGTAAGATATTCATCGATAACAGATAATTAACTGCTCACTTTCTCAGGTGTACAAGAACCAAGTCCCTCATAAATCAATTAAATACTACCTTGAGTGTTCCCACATCCTCCACCACGGGTCACTCAATCAGTCAATACCCTCTTGCTTGTTTATTTGCGATCCATCGTAAAGTTGCGGTAGAAATAAATATAAAAACCACCAAAAATCACCCATCACACAGCCATCGATTAGACTGTAGTATTTTGCAATAGATCAATAAAAGATATAGGGTTAGATTTCTAATGAAAACATAATTAATTGGAGGTCAGCAGCGCAAGAAAATCCATCATAAACAAGCACAATATGTCTTCTTCTCATGTCCCTCTTTATGACCCTTTTGAGTAAAAGAAGGGTAGAGTGACAGGTATCTATCAATTAAAAGACTTGAGGAGATATTTACGTTTGACTTATTCTAATTTTCACTTTATGAAAACAAATTAGCAGGTTGAGTCTGGTGGCTGGTCATGAGAACTGAAGGGAAGTAGATCTTCTGCAAACCGCAGCATTCTGCACCAAGGTTGGTGGTGAGGAAATGTTCACAACAATGCACAATCAACTCCGATGCACCCCAGATTAGACTTATGAGACTTAGGAGCTGCTTGCATGAGTGAACAAGACATGAGCAGAAATAGCAATATTACCACCGCACAGCCATGTGCCTCATATTCATACAAGCCATTGAGCATCGCTGAGCAGTACAACTCATTTAATTCTCTGTCGCTGCAGCAGCCAATTTTTTATTGATAAGAAGGACGTTAATTCTTTTGAAGAGACATTTGGTGGCAGTTGTCCAACCGATCAACACAGCAAGAGCAACAGAGCAGAGGGGATTCATCAATATTACCACCAATTTATTCATCATCTCTTATTGGTACTGTGTGAATTAATGGATAGGTAGTAGCTGGAAGGCTGTTGAGAACAATTTGGCTGAAGGATTGTAATTATAGAGCATAGCTAGCATCCCTTCCCTATCTACCCATGTACACCTCTGGCTAGCTTATAATTATCACGGTGTCATAGCACGACTTCAGTTCACGAGTTGATTGTCGAAGGTGTAGGATGTCACATTAACATTCATGACAACAAGATCATTGCAGTGAAGCTATACGGGAATTATCTACTGGCTATAAACTAGGCCAGCACTATTATCTACTATCTTCAACAAAGTAACTGAACTTACTTTGCGGGGAGCTTTTACTTTACTCAAAAAAAGGATATAATAACCACTCTTGTTTGCCACTAAAGAAGGTAAGCCGTTCATTCACTGCATCAAACATATATCATCATATTTTTATGCCAACATAAATCACACTTTATAATCAAGAGAAGCCAAAAGGGATAATTTGGAATGCCTTGATCATGAAAATCGAGAAAGAAATGGGGATTAGGCCGTCTGTTCACACCATTGGATAAATAGTTTAACACAAGGCTCTGTCAGTGGTAGCTTATAATGTAAGTTATGAGGATGATGATATTTTTGCGCCGAGGAATGTTTGATTAATCTGGTTTATCTCTGCTTGGACAACGCTGATTGTCATTGCCATGGTGAGCACCTGTAAGCCCCTATCACTGCATCATCCCCTCCCAGCCGTACCTTAGCTAGTTGAGATTATGGTAGCTTACACCGAGTTTAACTGCGCTGTGTCCTAATGAAAAAATATGAGGAGTATGAATGCAGAATCCCAGGTGTGGCGACATGGGATTACTCATTCTTCAAGATGTCAGCTTGGTGATGAATTGATGGAAAAGTTTTCAATCAGAGATCTATTATTTCCAAATTTATTCTGTTAGGAATGCCTCCTCTGTTCTCAATTCAGTACAGCTGACAGCTTGGGCACAAAAAATATGTGTCATATTCAGAACTGACAAAACTGCAACAATCATTCAGTACGAAACTAAAATGTAAATATAGGACTCTAACGATTAAACAAAAACAAAGTATTTTATAGCTGCAGGCGTAATTTTTTACAAATCACAATAGTCATGAATAGAACAAGCACGGAAGCTGAATGAAATCTAGTTTTACAGTTTTTATGTCCCACAATCACGTTTAAGGCCCTACAATCATTCAAAGTGTTATTATCCTCTCAGGTGGCGAGGCTGCTATTTGACATACTTCTGCATCAGTGGCGGTGTGATTTTTAACAACATTTTACACTATTTATGGTTGTAGGCAGGCATCGGTAGTTATTAAATTTGGATACTCAACTCTATATCCGTTTGAACACCTCCATAAACAGACAGCAAGTGTGAAGCTCTCGAAAACTGCTCGGCTATTTGCGTAACAATCTAATGGTCCAAAGTGGCCATAACACCACTGACTCATCATCAGCGTTTTCTACGTAAGGAGGCAAAGCTAAAGAAACTCAATCTACCAACAGGAGATCATGGCAAAATTACTCCTATCCTTGACTATTTTGGCAGTTGGTTACCAACTCGCAGAAAGCACATCATGTATGGAAGCCAGAAACAAATGCTCACATCGGATAGGATGCAGCATGGCTATGAACAACTTTAACATTGCCTGCGCTCAAGTCAAACTAGGTATGGTTGACTATTGTACTGAATCATGTAAGAGGGCAGTAATCTCGCTAGTAACTGTCCAAGATGACATTGGTACTGACATTTTGACCTGCGACTGCGCCGGCAGCGAGGATTGTCAGCTGCAGAGAGACAGAATTAGCGTCTGTAGTGATGACGTTCTGGCAGCACTTAAAACCCTTGACAATGAGGATGTAATAAGCTGTTCTCTAGCAAGAATGCTGTGCGAAGCAAATACTCAGTGTTATACAGCGTTGGGATACTACGAGGAAAACTGTGAGAATCTGTGGCTCAACGGCCATAAGAGTTTAGAATGCTCGCAAGCTTGTAACAACAGTTTGAACATTCTAAACAGACAGCCGAGAGCTGTAAAGCTTGAGAACTGTCTGTGCGATAACACCGACACCATCATTGATGAGAATACGTGTATCAGAATGAAGTATAACACCAAGACATACTGTCAGAACAACGAACCCGACGACATCTTTTATGTCAACAACGTAATCAAACCATCGGAATCCGAGGACAGTCAGACAAAAGATGATTCTTATAACGGAAACATGAAAATCAAGATAAACACTGCTCCAGTTGTATCTTCAGGGTCAAGGATAACTATTTCCTCCGTAACATTGATTTCAATATTTTTGACAGCGACTTGGTTTCATAGGTGATCATAACAGATCAGTAACCTCTACCAGGGAGGCAGGGTGGAGGGTATCCCACCCACCCATGCCTCTACCCGTGCAGATCACAATCTATCCCGGTATTCTGTAGAATTTTATAAATATTATTATATATTGCTGTTACTCTGTATATTTGTATTCTAATCACGACGACCTACAGTTGGCACACGTAGTACACAAACATGGGGATCTGGTGGCAACTAAACCTACACTTGCACCAGAACATCATAATTATGACAATTGGCAATGTATAATACTACAACCACAGGCGCAGAACCTTAGTTCTAGCCAATCCTTCAGATGTATTTTCAATTCCTTTGAGCTATGCTGTGATTCTTGGCTCACTGCAATTTTTTTCAACTCTATCTTTATGTAAATAGTTTTCCAATTTGATATTCGCATCACGATTTTCATGACACGACTCCTTATTACTTATTTTGTCTTCTCAGGCAGGAACAGTTATTAAGCCGGATATCTAGGCAAGTCCAGCAGTTTTTCACTGAAACTAGTCTGTAATTATGATATTTTCTCATAGCCGAGGAATTTGTTTGCAGATGTTATTTCAACCAAAGAGAATTTTCTTAGCCTCCAGGTAACATAAATGATTGTTTCAGATATTTTTTTAAAGATTAGTTATTTATCTTGAATACACATATGAGATTTAAGATCAGGTACTGTTTCGATGTCAAAGGGCCCAGACTTTTTAACAATATCAGATATAATATTGCACCCCGAGGTCAAAATCTTATTTATTTTTATATCAAAGACTGAATTCACAAATTCTGCTTCGATATTGGCCCATTCATCTAAGCTCAGTAATCGCTGTTTTTACAAGACAACTTTTTCAATGAGCCACAATGAGGTATTTTAAAACGCTGAAAGCCACTTAAGCCAGGCTGCCAGAGGCAATGCCACTACAAAAAAAGGGGCGACAAGGAGATACACGCGTGAGTTAAAACCACAATGTCATAGCAGGGTGTCACTTTCATACATACCAGTAGCTAACATGTACGATCAACACAACCACACTAAACAGACATTAAATGGTTTGCTTACAGAGCAGTTATGCAAACTACTGCCATTTTTTGGCTTAAAACATAGTTTCATAAGACCAGCAGCCAGATTTCCTTTGTTTAGTTAGAAAACAGTGGCTTATCTATCACAGGAGCTATTTGCAGTAATCCACACCAAAAATTAATGAGACAAAAAGTAATTTGTGGTCAAGACAATGGAAGATGATTAACTACGCATTTAGTGAATATAGTGGATGTAGTTTAGGCTTTGTAAACAAAATATTATAACAATCCTTATTACTTTGTGTTAATATACAACCAGCAAAAACAATAGGGTTATATCCCTACAAACAGTGAGACTCAGGTTCAGCAAAGATATTGGGCTTGCTACATTTTGTACAGTGGTTCGCGTATATAGGCTGGCGATCTGTCATTGAGACCAACAGAACAATGTCAGACCAAAAGCGGTCTTCCCAGAGCATTGAGCCGCTAGCATGGGCATCAGTCATTTTTTATAGCAGGGCAACTGCAATAATTGCTTACTCCTAACTCAACTGTTGCTTACAGTGATATTCACCACATAAACTCGGTTGGGATTTTGAATCGTTCAAGCAGTCAAGAATAGAATGGTTTTCATGGAGGATAAAGTCTACACTTGTTACCAGTTTTAGGAACAGTAGGATCAAGGCGGTGCTTGGTCTCTCATCACACGTTAAGTTCAAGTCTCAAAGAGTAGTCAGGCCTGTCATATAACTGTAGTACATGGTCATTTGAATGTAAGAAAAGCTGAACACTAGACAATTTTTTTGAGATTATAAATGTGAGTCATTATTTACTTATTGATGGGTGGGGATCGGGCCTTTTGGCCATTCTGGTTGTCATAGGAAATGAATAATAGTTCGCATCAATGTCGAAGCCTCAAGCCCAGGATTGTGTCAGTTTGTCGACTGACCACATGCCATCATGGGAAATGGCCTTGGCGTCACACTGAGCCGTTTCAACGCCTTAATTAAGTGCCCCAGTAATTGAATTTTTCAGACAAATGGGTTTTGGCAGCATCACAATGAAGCCTATTTTTACAATGTAGCAGTGTTTTTGTTTTTAAATCACGTTCACACTTTGTTTTTGGTCATTTAATTTAGCCAATTTGTAATGACTTATTCGTGAGAGCATAGAAGGGACATTTCGTTAATACAGGAGAGTTGAATAGATTCAGCACCCTTGCTGAGCAGTATTATTATATCATCTTGAAAAATACATGAGGACAAAAGTATCATGCTACCATGTGTTTGTCTCAATGGCCTGAGACTATGACTATAGTGTTATAGTGTTATATTGTATTACATACAGTACAAATAAATAAAACTAACATACAACATGTAACCGGGTGTTGGAAGGTTTTTTTAAAACAGCAAATAAATAACTTGTAACAGTTGGATAAACATGCAAATGTGTGGGCAAGATATAATATATATAAGCTGGAAGAACTTCATTCTGGGCTTAAAAAAAGAACGAAAAAATTCCTTACAAACCACAAAATTATGATCTACCAAGCCACTCAGGAGAATGCACTTTTGTCTGCTACCGATGTTACCATTCTCCTGTCAATGATGGTATTTCTCTCATTGCACATGGCAAGTCTCTTTCACACCTGGAAACAGGAAAAATTTGTAAATAATTGAATAAATATGTACAAATAAATACATATGCTGGTATGATGAAGCATTACGACCATTACAATGTCTCAACGCAACATGGTTGCACTGTTATGAGAGGAAGGGAGTCATTGTTTTCTAATAGAGGGACAAGCTGGAAAAGGTATCGAATGATTGGACCAGATGCATCACAGTTTATCTTTCACCATAGTTTCCTTGAGTACAGAGAAAACAAAATTGAAATATAAGCTATATCTCATATTATAATATCTTTAAACATATTTATTATACATATATTAGATGTGATGCGACATGCCAAAACCGAACACGCGGCACAAAAATGAAAAATTGAGATATTAAGCCCATTTTTTATCCACAGGCTTCTCTATAGGCGTTAAGCCCTACTGGGAAGTTCTAATAATTTCAGTTCTACGTAGATGCAGTATGGTCAAAGTATTATGTTGGAATGCTTCAGGAATGCTTGTCAAGGAGAGGGAAAAGTTAGAGACACCTAGAGATAAAAAATGACATGAGTATTATGAGTATTAAGAATAATTTGATTATAGACCTTATTCAAAATTATTAGCCTCCTAATCAATTAGGGTGGGGACAAGAATTGATCAATTCAGATAAGGCCAATCAACATAGCATTGCTTGGAGGCAACTTGCGACATCATGCCACACACATTTGTAACTGTCAAAATTGAAACATTTCCAAATTTACAGATATTCTGTGAGAAGCGTAGCCGAGGTTTATTTCTTCTGATACTGCTCGATGATTTGATCGAAGTAGGTTTCTAGGAGGTATAGGGTCCGTATTTCACGGTTAGGTATTGTTGTGAGTATTTAGCCCTGTGAATTCTAACATTGCCAAAAGCTTTGACAAGGGTCTCTAAGTACCATTAGTATGTCGGACCATGTGATTAAGAAATTGAGGCTTTGGAAAGCGATAAACATCGAAAGTCACTCCTCTCCGCCGCTTAGCAATACATGCTAATTACTGCAATTATTTGAAGTGTGAGTTTAATATAATCATAATTTTCATATTTTTACTCTACTACAATGTTGACACCAATCAGACTCATGCTGCTGTTTACGGTATAACAACAACATGATATTAAAATGATTCAAGTGATAAAAACAATTATGATCAACAGCAATGAATCAGCGAATTTTGGCTTTTAAGATGGCAGTTGGATAATCTCTTACGTAAAACACTCGAAAACAGTAATTAGCAATTTTGCAGCATGACAGTTTAATAATATTTCTTGAGCAGTGAACTAGTTAGACAGATGTAAGATTGGATGGGATGTTCTCTGATCGACCTCTAACTAATCTGTATGGACGGGAAGACAAAGTGACACGACCTTTAATATCCCTTACATATTATATCCAAAGCTTCAGAAGACCCTTGGAATTTCGATGTCTGACCATTAATCCATGAAATCGCCTTGATTGATGACTGGTTTTGTTGGCACGATTAAGCACGAGGCGCCAAACAATATTGTAACATCTTATAACTAAGAGTTGAGAAACCTTTTGTTTATACGGATTTGATCTTTGAGTATTGTTTTGAGCAAAGGTATAATATAAAAGTCTGTGCCATATAATATAAGTCTGTGGCAATGGCTGCTCACCAGCGTCATGGCTTACATGAGACGAGCATATTGCATACCAAGTATGTTAGTAATGTAAAAATATACCATTATAGAAAAGTTCTCATGAACAAGGCGACTCAGAGTAGAGCACAGGTACCAATTTGTAAATCATCCTAGCCCGAGATCCCAACAGCACCCTGATTATTCTCTGGTACAATGCACCTCACCCTCCCCTTCACTGAGGGGCTGAATAAATGTGTGCAAAACCCGAAATTGAGTAAGTCACATTCCATACTCTTATAAATTATAGGGCCGATGTTGTTGATTCAAATTCAGTTACTTGTACACGTAGATGTATGTTGGATGTTACGCATCGTTTAATAGCTATGGGGACCGGAGAGAGAGAGTCTTTCTAGTTGTTGTAAGGTTGCAGCTGTGTATCTCACTTTAGCTCAATCTATTGGCAAATTTATTACTACCCAACAATTACCCAGGGTTGATTCTAACTGCACCTAAGGGTAGAAATATCCACGTTACCAACATTTAATACGAGAAAACTTTTGCGCCCCTACCCCGTTGCGGAAAATTAAAACGTGTACGATAAACAAAGATTGAGCAATTCGTGGCCGAGTCATCAACAGAATAACAAAGTAAAGGGAATTAAATTCTTAAGCGGATCTTAAATCAGATAGATAAACTAAATAGAACATGTCACCATTGTAATTACTACTGTATAAGCCATGTAAAACCATCACGCACATTGTAACACATTCCAGCCAATCTGTAATCAGAATTTTCGCAATTTGTTCCATGCTGTGCTTTAGTTATTAATTAGGGAGGTATGGGCAAAGATTATAAATACTTTAGTCATTGGTATGGGAAACATCTGTCAGGAAAATGAAAGAAATAATGAAGAAAAATCCAATAATTGCTTGTGACCGCTGGTCATTTGATTGGGTGGAGACATTTTAAGTGGGTAAGGAATAAGTTTATTCCATGATAAGGTCATAAATAATTATAGCAACACAGTTTGAGACGCTAAAATGGAATAAATTTCGTAGTCGAGCGCCAGATTTAGCTTATTTTGAACTTAGTGTTCTGAGAGTGGGAGATTTCTTTTTTTATAAATTATTATGTGCCTGGGAGTTTTATTCAAAATCAAACCCGGGAGAACTTGTGCAGATTCATTGTCAGTAGTTATACTCCATAATAAAGCATATTTCACATAGCTGCATGATTGCGGCATTTTGCATGTTTGACAGATTGATGGTAATTTGCATACAGTTTGAGTTGCAGCTATGCCTCAAAATACTCAAAGAACAGCAACTACTGCATCAAATAGCATCAGATAAAATAATTTTACTTTGGTCTCACAAAAATGGTGCCCCCCTTGGGCCTACACTCAGGAATAGCTTGTGTTCGCATAAATCTTGTGGACGAAAACAATACCTGGTATTTTATTTATAGACTGCTGTGTGTAGTTTAGCACGATTTAATGTAGTTTCGAAAATGGCCATAAAACCCCAAAATTTCTCATTTTTGGTCACATTCTCAAACACATATTGCCAAATCGGAAATAAAGGAATACTAAGAAAACTAATATGGAGCATTGCGCTATCTCTCCATATATATTATATATATATATATATATATATATATATATATATAATACATATACTTACTCTCAGTTATGGAGGATTTGATATTTTTTGATCTTTTGCTTGAGGAGTTAGATTTGACATAATCAGAGAGAGTTTCAGTGTGCGACAAACTGTTCTGTATATGCTGATATAATACTTCGCGTAACCGGCCTTCAGGCAAGTCTAAAAATAGAACTGTTGACATCCTAATGTGGCTATAGATACCTTGTCTACAATGTAGCGACATGTCATGAAAACAACAACCCTGACTATTGTTTGTGGGTCTTCGCAGTCTCCCATTCGCTCAGCCAAATTGCTGCTTAGGATCGGCCTCAAGCATTTGAATGATTTGTCTCCATAGGAGGTTTTAAGGTCCCACAAAATACAATGGTACAGAATACCGTGGTGACATCATAAGCTGAATTTGTAATCTCAAAACATTTGACGCCCAACGGATGCAACATACAGTTGCCCAGGTCCCTCTGCACAACACACTTGTGTTCAGTCAGATATCTTGAGCGAAATTCTGTTCCATGGCCTTCTTGAGAACTAAAATTCTCAATCCTAGCCCTAGCAGCATGAAGTCACCTCTTATCCTATAGTTTGACTATCATTTCAAGTGTGCACGGAGATGATTCATTCATTCAACCAACATGTATATAATAAACAAAATTGCCCGAATCACCATAGGTGACAAAATGAGTAACAGCGTTATCAATGCAAACCTTGTGCTACGGTTAATAGCTGCTGAATACATCTTTGGTGCCTCTCCAGAGCATGTGAATACTTCTGTTCTTTTTCCTGTCAAAACGTAATCATAAAGAACCGTTACATCTGGTGTCTAAATGTTGACAACCTGAGAAACGTTTTGAAGGCCTGGGGCGCACATTCTAACAATACTTTTACCAATTAGATGAATCATGTATCTATACTACAAAAAAAGCGTGACTAGCATGCTGAGATGGGATTACTGTATTACACAATCAAATCTGGTGTAATAGTGAACAACAAACCTCTCCAAATCAGCTACTCAATGAATAGCTCATGTGAGAAAAAGACAAAACACGCCAATTGGTTGATGATTTGTGTGCTGCATGGTGTCTAATTATAGACGAAGCTCAGCCATGAGAACGGAGAGCGATGGGAATGGAATTTATGAGTAGAGTCCCTCCCTAGAAATCTTGCTGGAGGGGATTAGTAGATTGTAAAGCAGGAATGAGAATATGTTTGTATCATGACTGGGCACTTTTGAGATCAACCAAACCTCGAGAGATTAATATATTAATATTTTGATCGGCTTGGGACCAGTTTTGGTACATTTTAATCACCTTGGATCACTTTTGGTAAATTTCAATCGTCCCGGATCACTTTTGGTACATTTTAATCGTCTTGGATCAGTGTTGGTACAATTTAAGCAGTTTGGTCACTTCTGGTAAGGTGTAAAGTGTAAATAAAGTCTGACACAGTTGCAGTGGGGTGCATTTTAGAATCTCACCATTTCTAATCCTTTACGCTGAGATAGAAGCACTGTGGGTAGCTGAGGATGACCTTCACTAAGTTCGCCTAAGAAATATAGAGCAGGAAATGTCAAAAACTAAACATAGAGGCGAGAAGAACAAGTCTGAAAACATTGAATCTATTTCATAAGCCTTACGAAATAATCCAGGATGTTTTAGACTGCTCAGAAGCAGTTAGCTTAGCCCAGCAAAGTTGACGCATTAGCTATTTTGTCGGGTATCTAGTCATATTTTGAATTCCAGTTTAACGAATAATCACTGTATTAGCTTTGATTAAAATAAATATCAGGAAATCCTGTTCCTTACAGCCTGACAACCATAATCCAGGCTCAACTCTCAGATTATTAGAACCAACTCAACACTAAGTCAAAGTTGATGGTACACGGGACCTTGAGTATGGTGACAACTCGAGGGGTCTAGTTGTGATCATAAGTATAACATATGCAGACATAATCTCTAAACACCCTACCTTGTCTGACTGTGTAAATCTTCTTGTAACCTAGATCTAATAATTTATTTCGTACATATCAAAGACAAGTAAATACAAATACGAAGTTCTTACCCAATTCTTCCAGAAAGGTTTCCTTGATATTTGAGCTCTGCTCCAGATTGTTCCTGAGCGTTTCTCTCAGGAATTCTGTACGGCTCAGATAGTCTTTTATCTTCTTCCTCATGGCTTCCTTTTTTTTCTCATCAGATTCATCTGAAGTAAAACTAAGTATATAGAGCAAGTCATATTCAGAGCACCTAGAGACCTAGACTCAATAATTCATTGAGCACCTTGATCAGTCAACTACAGTAAGTACGAATTGTTAGTTGTATCCAAATCTAGTGAGAAATCTGGACGACATTTATGCAAATTTTTGCGGGGAAATTTAATATTTTTTCCTGTACGATAATTATCCTTATCAAGTCAATACCCTATTATACCATTTTAGCACAAATCCTAAAACCCAATGACATTTCCCTCAAGAACTTCTGACACAGATAACACCCTTATTTTGAACTATATGTCATGTGAAATTACTCACATTGGAGGGCACCCATGAAATAATCTAGAGACTTAACATAGTTTTCTATAGCCTCGGGAAGTTTGCTATTTGTGTCCGCTTCGATGGCTATTTTCACAGCTTCAACCTTTAAATAACACAAGCAGTAGTATTTATTACACCTAAACTATCTGGTAGCCTTAAGTATATAGCCATGTCGTGAGCAAGAATTAAGCTGAATTTTAACTAAGAAAATGACTGAACTCCACCAACCAACTAGAATCAAATTTTGATTTTACCATTTTTAATATGTATTCTTGCAAGTTTTGATGTGTAATAAAGATAACCAAGAGTTGTCTTTTCATTTATTTAGAGGTAGGTGAGCGGACAACTTCACATTGAAAGATGACTCCTCACAAGGTTTGTCCCTAACTCCCTGGACATATATGGTCAAGACCCAATGGTATCAATGAGATGGTAGTTTGCTTGAGATATGAAGGGCCATGCAGAACTGCTCAGCTATCTGAAAACTTACGGCATTTGGAAGACTTTCTGGACTGGGTATCCGGCCCAGTTCAATGAATGGATGTGCGAAGAATTCCTCAAATGATATGCGCTTGGTTGGGTCTCTTTGTAAAAGTCTGAGAGTCAAGTCACCACACTCATTTGATATGTCAAAGCCAGGCGGAATCTACAAAAGTTTGGAGTATAGAGGGAAAATATGTCAAGATAGTGTCATTAAACTGTCACCACAACTGAGACTCGAAGAAGAATACCATCATACATTTAAATAGTATAGCTCAGCCCATTTTATAGAGAATTTTGTCCAGTATGGTCACTGCAAAATCTCATAATTCAAATAGGGTTAACAACAAAAAATTATCCCACTAGTGTCTGTTTCATTGTTCATCCTGATATAACATTAACACACCATCCTTCTAACATTATAAAGATTATCTTCTTTTTGCAATTGTGGGGACAACTCCTGATTATTTAGTATGGAAGACTTTTAACTTACTGCATCAAAACTAGGAGCTAGATACTAGATATTAATATTGTAGAGATGTTCTCTGACAAAAAAATAACATTTGGGAATGCACAGAGTGAATAGTGTTTGTTTGTGTCAAGCACAGGAATTTAAGTTTGCTTCCGTTACACTCACCAGTATTGGTTTGTTTTCTTTTATTTTTTCTGATAGTTCTGCAAGAGTATTCGATGCCCATGGAGCCTGTCCAAAGAGACACTCTAGAAATAGATTAAGATTATCATGATAAACTTACACTGAAAATTTCTGATCACTGATCAGGCGCTGGCAGTGACCTTTCACTCCCATATAAAAACAAACATATAGTCTCCTATTGCCGTCCAAAATGCTGTCAGCAAAATATGAATCAAATCTTAAGAATAGTAATAATAACTATTACTACTATATAGTCTCTGATCAAATATAGTGCTACCTTGACTCACCATATAAAATTACACCAACAGACCAGAGATCAGCTTTGGCGTCGTAATGTTTTTGGCAGATGATCTCAGGTGCCATATACAGAGGTGAACCTTTCAGATGATTGGTGTCAACACCTCCAACAATGAAGTGTGCAAAACCAAAATCTGCAAAATAATCGGACGTGTTAACTTGATTAACTTTTATCAGTGATATTATTAGCTTTTTAAGATATCCGCATTGTGATGGTATGATGAAAAAAATCTCCATGTAAGTAGGTGAGAATCTTCAATGAGTTTCTTTGCCCATCTTACCTGCTATTTTCAATTTTGGTCTTGAGCGACTGGATAGGAGTATATTTTGTGGTTTCAAATCCAGATGTGTCACATTCTTATCCCTCATATATTTCAGTGCCAATGCTAAAAATGTACAACATGATAGCTCTATGATTATCTCAACTAATATTGCATGCACAGGTCTCATCATTACCATGTCAGCATTATAGGAGGCAAATACACATGCTTATCCCTTCACTGGGGCTGTCTCCAAAGTATCATGTCATTCCCAAGTGTTGTTACTGCAACTTGGTTTGTATATAGTCTCTAAATGATAAGTACATATAAATATATATATATATATATATATATATTTTATATGTATAGGTGGTAGTACACTGTAACGAGAGCCTCCGGATGATTATCTTACCTATCTGCTGAAGGAACCTTCGAACAAGAGTTTCATGTAGAGCCCTCTTCTGCCTCAGGAAGCCTAATAAATCACCTCCGCTGCAGAATTCAGTAATTATATATATGTAGTTAGCATCCCATTCGAAGTCCTTGAGTTCCACTATATGGTCATGCTTCAACAATTTGAGTAGCTCAATTTCTGTGAGCAGATTTGCTGTTGATATTCGATTGAGGCTGCTCTTCAGTACACATTTTATTGCTACAGTCTCTCTTGCACCTGTCTAAAAGTATAAGAAAATTACAGGCGCTGTAAGTGTAACATCATTGGACAATAACAATGATTATTTGCAATCAATGAGTGTAATTACCTAATTATATTATAATATAAATCTTATATCTAGACCCAGTTTTGGTGTTGACAAGTCTTGTACACTGAGGCCGTAGCCCATAAAGACATACTAAGCTACACCACTTGTGCAGAAGATATGCATGCCATAAATTTGGCTATAAGTCTGCTTCTCTGCCCAATTCAATATCTTTGTATGCATAGATTTTTGTGACTACTGACTGTGATACGTGGTTGGATGCTAATCGCAAGGTGGTTCAACTTAGCCCAGCTAAGATTTATATCAGTATGCAAGAAGGTTTAGATGTAAATAATAATTACCAGAGAGATAGATGTCGAGTGAGTCTGTCAGTATGTCCAGGTGAGAGTATGAATGGAATGGATTGGATACCAATGGTGTGTGATAATTGTGTAACCTTGTTAGGTCAGATAAGTGAGCTAGATAGTTGTAATGGACAGTTGACCATCTGTATGAGCTCAATATATGTAGTGGAATACCACCAGTCATGGGTTTTCCCGGCTAAGCCGATGGCATCCCAGCATGCCAGTCAGGGTTTTCTGACTATGTGTCAGCGACAGCCCAGAACGCGCCGGTTCCCAGAGCTATGCAAATGTTTTTAGCCCACCTTCTCCAAGTTACAACTTAAATAGTGTGCTATTGTGCTGGCTGGAGGAGATAATGACTGGAATAAATACAGTTGAGAATAGCATACAGTAATTATGATGATGACTCAGTAGCTATAAATGCAGAAAGCCTTGTAGTTGAGTGTAATAATATTGTAATTACTACAGGTTGTGTGTAAAAGTATCTCACTGACTTATTCAATGACAATATATCTGGATCGTTTTGCGTATGTTGCTGTAAACTCAGGAATGTACATAAATGGTTAACATGAGGGAACACTGTGAGCAATGAACTAAACCCCTAGTTCATTGCTGTGAGAGACATCAATCAAGCCCTCTATTGACTTTATTGCATGTCTGTTTTCTCCTATCAGACTCATTACATATCTAATAATTGTAAACACATAACAGGACAAAATTATTGCTTTCATCTTCGTCATGCCTTTGAGTTTATGCTTGCATTAAGGAGGAACAGTGACTGTTACTCCTTGTTTGCACTCATCGCTTCTAATTGACTTTGTAGTACTAACCTTCCTGAAAGCTTTGTAAACTGTGGCATAAGTTCCACTGCCCAACCTGTCTGTGAACACATATTCAGGTAAGGATGGTAATGGGAACCTCCCTGAACCTCTTCTCGATAGTACTTTTCCAGGTGGTGCAGTCTTAGGGCGAGTATGATTGGTATTATGAGCCATCTTCACCTGTCATATTATGGTTTTCAGTCTCAGGGAAGTTTATTTTTGTTAAAAATTCCCAATGATTAGCCTTAGGTGTTTTTTCATAACTCAGTCTGTTGATGGATAATCCCCTAAAATACAATTGTTATGAACTAGGAATCGATGCTAACAAAATGTGATCATCATTGTCCAGCCAGAACATCAAACCGACTTACTGGAATTGCTGGTAGGCTTACTTTTTTATAGGGACTCGTTTAAAACTAACTACTGCAGGTAAAAGAATAATCGAGCTGGCAATTGGTAAGCAGTTGGATGCATCTATTATGTTCTTAACATTGACTTGGAAACAAATTTTGTGGTAACAAAAGTGTATTTTTTGCCACATAGAGGTTAAATATGGCTGGCGTAGAGGGTAGAAGTTCACTAGAAGTTACTGAATTTAGCAAAGACACAACAGATCAAGGATTCAATGTACTTGAGCACATTACATCATTGTATGGCAACAGTGAAACTAGTGACTTGACTTTGAAAGTAGGAGGCTGTTTATTCCAGGTTCACAGATTTCTACTTTGCCAAAGCCCTGTCTTCAAATCAATGCTCTTTGGATCTGGATGGCAGGAATCCAATGCAAAAGAAGTTGAGATGCATGAGGTGGAGAAGTATGTCCCATTTTTTGAACAATTTCTGAAGTATCTCTATGGGAAGTCTCTCCTAATCAACTGGGTAAATGTTGAAGCCTTGGTATATTTTGGAGATAAATATGCACTCAACTCATTGCTCAATGAGTGTCTGGACTTCTTTTATGACTGTGTTAAGGCAAGTGGTAACCTCATGTGTGCGCTCAACGGTTGGAAGATGGTCCGGCGAATTCTGACTCAGCGGCAGGAGTGTTTAACAGTTTTACAGTCACTCATCATGAGCAACATAGAAATGATAATGCTGGATGATGATCTTATCAGCTTGTTAGATGATGACGATATGAAGGTCATACTCTCAACTGATACCACCGTCTGCAGATCGGAATTTACACTTTATCGGCTGCTTGAAGCATGGCTGTTGATGAGGACAACGATAACAGATAATCGACTCGAGTATTTGCATTCTATGTGCCCACTAGTTCGCATATCATATATGCGACTTGAAGAGATGAGTTATGTTGAGAGATCACCAATACGATTGTTTCCTGATCAAAACTCCGAGGAATTCAGATCAGCTAATACACTTATTAAGACAATACTGTGTGATGGATATAAGTACCATGCTGTGGGTAAGGTCGAATGGTGTAAAGATGCTGCAGCACCTTCTGCTAGGCTCTATTTGAACGGAAGTTCTTGCATGCAGTATCGCTTACACAAAACAGACGGATTGAATACCTGGTCTAAGGTGGACAATTATTTCGAAGTCACAAACTCCCTGTCGAAAGCTGATCAGTCAAAACCAGGAATGGGATTCTGTGTGACATTGATGAGGAAAATTAACATTCAATCCAAGGCTGGTGCGAATAAACAACGTCTGAGTTTACTGAGCCTCGAAATCAGTCCTACATTTGCAGGCCTTATTCCATTCAAGGCTGGACTAGTATATATCTTGGAAAACAGGTCTAGCTGTGTGTTGAGGCGACCCCTGATGAAGTTTGACATAGCTGATGTCAGTCCAAAACTAGATATCAAACTCGACGATGTCAGCTTTGAGGAAATTGTCCTTAAAAACTCTGTGTATCAGTTTGATGATACAGATGGAGAACGAGTATACCTAGCTCTGGATATATTTCTTGTTGAATGATTATCTGTCATCAAGACTGTAAATTTGGGCCTCTCAGCCCAGAAAATTGATAGATTATCTATATATGGTAATGTGTCGGTTCTGAGTACTGATAATTTCATGCTATGAATATTTAAATTGTCAGTTTTAAAATGTCTAGAAGCCATAATTGTTTCTCTCTTCTGGAATTCCCCCTGTGAATAATACACAAATAACACAACTTAGTCTTAATGATACCGAAGTTCTAAGTATTTTGCTAAATGTTTTAGATTCCGCTGGTTAAATCAATGAACCTTAAAATTTTCATACATTTTATTTTGTTCATAGAGGCACATACATCAACAGAGTAACTTTCAGAGTATGCTCTGTCTTGTAATTCACGGCTGGTAGTTTTATTATTTTCTGTCGCCGACTCTTTAGATGATTGCTTCGTCACACGTTTGGTAATTATGTAGACAAGATTTTTCCATCCTTAATGTGACTACTTCCGAGGCCCAAAGAAATAATCCGGCATCCTTGTCACGGTAATATCTTTGAATAAAATTTTTAATCTCATATAAAACTAATCGCAGTAAGACAACTGGAGCTGTTCCTTGTTAGGAACGATGTTATAAGCTGATCTATCAAACTGAAATTCACAAGGAGCAACCATGGTAAAAAAAGTTTCTCTAACATTGATATTATTATCCATTATTAATTAATTATTGTTAATATTAGTATGAATATGACCAATACTCCACTTTTGATATCAATAAGTGTAGCATAAGTCACTGCAATTTTGACTTGAAATACTCATCGTTTGCTTGCCTTGCCTAATTTAGGACTCTATTGTTTAAACTCTGAGCAGTTATCCTCCCGTTGCCCAAAAGACGACAACTTGCCGACAACCTCATTCCTCGTACGACACAGTCGTAACTTGCCTATGAGATAAATATAAGCAATTCAAATGGCTTGGACGATCCCTTCACAGACATGATAGCCACAGAGAGTCAGCTAAATGTTTGTATAGTCCTAGTTGAGTTTAGGGTGATATTGCTGCCCCCAAGGAAGTTACCATAATCAATGCATGCTTAACAAAAAAATGTTCTTTTATTGTTTTAAATAACTAGAGATTCGGAATGCTCTAACTGTGTGTACACATACAAAACTGGCAGGGAGGATGATGGAATATATAACTATTTATATATGCAGAATCAGTGTAGATTTGCAATCATGCTGGCAGGGCCTCTAACCTGTAAAAAATGTAGATAGTGCCACATGGGAATTGAATATTTATTCTGTTCCAAGTAAGGAAATGCAAAATTTAAATATCTAACCATACAAGCAAAATCTGTAACTTATAGCGATGTAAACTTAAATTATTTTGTGTGTGAAACATTCACAGAGAGGTTTAGAAGGAGCTCAACCTCTATGAACATATCTCTCAATGACATGTATAAGCTTAGTTATTGTAAGATGCAATGCTGTGCATGTTGAGTTAGCTCACCGAAGGCTCTTCCATTTTACCTTCAACTATTTCTGACAGGTTGCCTGCAGTATAAGCCCTGTTGGAGGGTCAATAATTCAGGTTCAAAATGAACTATGTGAGTACAATGGACTGGTGACCGTTGTACAGCACAAGACTGACAAAATGTCTTTATTTGCAATATATATTTTCCATGTCAGCAGGATACATTTAGTTTTAGCGAATTCCTGCTATATTTGTTGTCTGAGTTGGTTGTGAACTGAATGCAAAAGGGCAAAATTTAATGTCTTAGAGTTTCCTCTGTCAATAAACAAGAACCAAAATGACCAACAGCACTATAATAAGCCTGCATGGATTTGGTAAAATTACAGTAATGATAACGGCAGTCGATAAATATCGAGAAAGTAGTAGGCAGGGGCCACTGTCCACAAGCATAGGATAGCATTGTGAGCAGTTTGAAAAACTAAACTAGAAGCAACTCTCTTACCCCATCCGGCCACTTTTCTAGGTGAAACATAGCCCTGTTTACACCGCCACTGGTTTTAGTGGCCGTGTAAACAGGGCAAGGTGAAACATAGGAGGTTGCCACTAGACTATTATTATTACCTGATTCGTGTGAGACATTTTATTGACTGTACATATATTATATAATCAGCTGATTAATATTTGATGCAGAAAAGCTGCAGGAATATATAATTAGTCATTGGCTTTCTATTCGTGATCTCATAATAAAGGAAATGCAACACGACAGCGATTACAAACCTTGTAAAAATCAATAAGCAAATGAATAGTGTAGGATTTATATTCTTTTGTTATGACGTGAATGCATTCAATTCATCAACTCTCTGTCTTAGTAGTTTAATACCTGCATAGTTAGGTGTTTGCATTCCAGTGTTTAGCTTGGTTTGGTACTTGACCAGGGTACACAACAGCATTTATAGTTTTGCAAAAACACCACTAGCATTGCCATCTCTATCCGTTTGATTTTAATGAGGTCATAATCATCGCAGGAACCTTGGCGATCTAGCGAAATGATGGCGATTGGATTCTACGTATTACTGCTTTCATTCTGTTCAACGGTAAGTGATACAAGTGTCCTTGAGCTTTGAGCAATTGATGCATGGCGGCATATGGGGTTCAAGATATGTTGTACACACTACAAAAAATGTGATCTGGTTGAGCGTATTTAGTGATATCCTCAAACAAACATGACAATCCATTAACCACTTTCTTGTTGCGGCTGCTTTTATTGAATTTTGTGTTGTAGGTTGTGTGCCAGTCACCTCCTAGTCGTGATCATACCATGGAGGCAAAGCTGATCCAAGATAAGTTTCTAAACAACAGTGACTCTGCAACGTGGGTGTTTGTCCGACCTCCAAGTACTGACGTGGGGGATGCAGTGAAAGTCAACCTTGGCATCAACTATTTCAGACTGAAGCATATTGATGAGAAGTCCGGGCAACTGACAGCATCATTCTTCGAAACTCGGGTCAGTGGCTTTTTATCTTGAACATTCATTGTAACAATCCCAGATCTAACACCGCCTGTTAGATGTTATCTCAACATAATACTATCGCAGTGATATGACGCATGTCCAAAGAAAATACAATTCAATTGAAGTATAACCTATGGAGCCCCCCAAACTCATTTTCCCCTCAGCTCCCCCGGCCAGGCAGATCATGATGCTGCTGATCTACATCTAAATGGTTTACCTGCCAACTTAATTTTTATGGCTGATGTGAACCGATGAACTGGGGAGAGGGATTTCAGTGTGTGGACTTTGATGGATAAGTTAGCCGTTCTTGATTTGCAGCAATGGTCATGCTGGCTTATAGCACTGTCTTTGATAGTAAATGTCGGATAGGAAAACAGAAATATTATCTCACTTCATAAGTGCATAACATGATGGTGTTTTATGATGGTTTTTATCATTATACACTCTATGACATCTTGGATTACAAGAACATCTCCTAATTCATATTCATATCATCCCTTTCAACAAGCTTTGTCAACAGATTAGTCTAATCATTGAGGAATAGAAAGGTGTAATATTTCGCATACATGTCTTGTGCCTTGAGGTCTGCGTTTGGAGTCAGTCATGACATTTTGATTTTTAATTTCTATAACACTGCCCACGGCATAAGTTCCAGGAAACTTGCCCCAACAAAAGCTGTGTCAACAACTTTTTGCTATTTGCGTTGACTTTTTTCATTGTTATGTATAGAACTTTTTTTGTGTACCTATGGCATAATGTTACTTCTCTGTCATTGAAAGCCATTAATGAATTGAAATATTGCCAAATCTCTAGTTAGGAGCTAGTTGATCTAGATATGAGCCAACAGGGCATTGCATTGCAGCAGGCAGTTAATTAGTTGCATGTAGTTGGGGAGAGATTGCTTTACAGCAGGCCGATTTTTCCTGGTGTTTTCAAGTCTCACACAATTATTTTGTGAAATCTCCCAGAAACTGACTTTCAAAAGTAGTTGAAATAGTATCCCTTTAAGATTTGGTGTTGTAAACCTTCACTGCCCTACTACCCCTCATGGCAATACTGAACAGGCTTTGAATTCAGAGGATCTGGTCAGATTTGAAAATGACAGTGACACTAGCCTTTACTTGCAGTGAGAACTAGAATGTTTGTTTGTAATAACCTGGAAAATTGATCTCTTTTGTAAATGAAATCGCTTACTGAACCTACAAAGAGACTCAAACAATGAAAATAAATCAAGCGACTGTGTCAATGACCTGTATTGGATAAAATTACAATTTAGGTCTAATCTTAGCTGGATTTAACCTTAGTCTAAGTGTAATGGGAGTTAGTGGCACTACATTATCAACCACCCATATCCAAACGTGTGGTTGATATTGTAATGCCACTAACTCCCATTGCTTTGATGAATTGATAACCATGTAAATGGTTTACCTGCATACACTATTTTGTAGGCTGATGTTGACTGTGGCAGCACATTGACAAGTGAGTCATTCTCTTAAAACAACTCCTGATTGATATTTTGTTGCCTTATTTATAGTCGTGGCTTGATGCAAGGTTGCAATGGAACCCTGAAGACTATAACGGCATATCAAAGATCAGTTTACCTCCAAGCTATATCTGGACGCCAGACTTCCAATATATGCATGACAGGTGTGTAACACATCCATTGTTTGACATTTTTTATCTATTTTGTTTCATTTGAAAAGTCATGCAACATGATTGAGTGGAAACAGCCCCTATTGTTGTTGTTGAGCACCAGTGGTATGCCAAATATAAATGAAAAGCTAGACTTCAGAGCGCCAACACCTTTACAGCATCGAGTTGTCTACTCATTTTGGGAGAAGAGACAATTTCAACTGTTTCGTGAAATCTGTGATATTTTGAATTCAGGCCAAATGTCCTGTACCTTACCTTCTCTAGACTCGGACCCAAAAGGCCAACCAACAGTCTATGATGTTTTTTTAGAGGCGGAGTCATTGAGTTTGACAATCATCCTGTTTATGGAGCCAAGGCAGTTATTCACAATACAGGGATGGTGATACATGTACCAGAAGTGGAAACATCTTTCGCCTGTCAGTTTGATCTGACTTGGTTTCCCTTTGACACCCAGTATTGTGATCTAGAACTACTCTCATGGATACACCACAAAGAGGAGGTCTGCTCTACATTAAACTAGAAACAAGTTTGCATTGGTATTATCCTCTAACAGTATGTGTAAGAATATCCAGAATCAGTGTAGATTTGCAAACACTTGTAAAAATGTAGGTAGTGAAATCAATTCTGTTTCAAGTAAGATAAAATCTTAAACTTATATCAATATGAACGTAATTTATTTTATGCATGAAACATTCACAGAAAGGTTTAGAAGGAGCTCAATGAACATATCTCTCAATGGCCCGCACAAGCTTGTTCATTGTAAGATCCATTGTTGTGCCCGAGCCTGTTTGCTTGGCACAAATAATTGTAGGTTGTAACCTGTGAGTCATTTTTAGGTTTCTACCTGTTAACAGTGATTTGTCCTTCCAGCGATTGCCTACATAGTTGTTTCTCTCACTCATTTAGTTATGGTTCATACCTCCTACATTTTATGATCCTACAGCTTGAAGCATTAGTATCAACTGATATGGGGGACTCCTCAAGGATTCTCCATCATGCCGACTGGACAGTTAAAGAGGTCAACATGACCAGTACATCTAAAACCTATGACTGCTGTCCGGAAACATACCAAACCGTGAGTCATACTATTAAGCTTTTCGCAGCATACAGTTTAGCTTGATAACCTATAATCAGTAGCGCGAGTTTGATAACTTTCGGAGTTTGTTTTACTCTCTTTATTAATTGAATCGTCTACAAAAGGAAAGCAAACCCCTGCAACTTATTATGTCTACAACAGTCTTAGTTGAATATCAACAGCATGGTAGAACAATTACATGATCCCCAACAGCTACTCATTACCCATGCAGTGTTCATATTTTACAGATAAAGATCCATACGAAGATCGAAAGAATTTATGGCTTCTTTTTCTATGTATTTTGTGTACCATCTGCAATGATCAGCGTCATCCTTCCATTCATCCACATGTATCCTCCTGGGAGCAGTGCAAAACCAATACTAGGTGAGAGTTCAATCTAAGGTTCGTCAATGATTTGAGTAAGAACAAAAAAAACTTCTTGATGTCAACAGTATTATGGCAAGCGATGGTATTCAAATCCCATTTAATGTATCGAACCTGTCACATAAAGCAAAATAAGTAGACCTCATTGTTCCAAAACAATAATATACACCACAGTGACTCTCAATCTAGCATTTCTGCTACAACTTTCTATCTTGGAAAACATTCACCAAAATGATTACAGTGTCAATAAAATGTATTGAAGAAATTCTTTTTTTTTTTTTAATTATCCTAAAGGTAACTTATGTTTTAGCTGGACTCTTATTGGTGAAGTTGTGTATACTGCATGTGGCTTTGTGCAATGTTCTGCAGAACTTTGCTGAAGAAATGATTCCTAAATTGAGTAAGTGCCTTAAAAAGAGTTTGGTTGCCTAATTTTTCATCAGGTTATCGATAACATGGTGTTTGAGTTTTGAGGCAGGGCCCTATTTGTCAATAACATCGTGCACACATACTTGCACATTACACATGTGTATCGCTTTTGTATGTATTTGATCATGAGATTTGAGATCATCTGTCTTGTTTAGTTGGACTCCAGCCCCAATTTCATTAGGTTGTCTCCCCATGACAAGTAGGAAGACAACTACTAACAATTTTTTTCATTTCTTTAATTCAGTTTTGCATTACGAGGTTCAAATGGTTATGGCAGTAGTGAGTATTATTTGCAGCTCCCTAACTACCTCTCTTGCAAACACAGCTCATTCTACATGCAGGCTACCGAATGTGATCAGAAAGGTAAATATACAGACTTAAATAATGCAGTACTGTGTTATACTTTGTAATTTTACAAACTTCCTTCCTTGACATCCCTCACACACCAGACCAAAACCATTATCAAGAAATGGGATAATCAAGTAGACAGCCAAACTTCTGATTACACAATCAAATAAAACTTCATCTGTACTGCTCAAAGCAGATATCAAATGGTTCTAGGAAACTATTTGTTTGGTAACCTGGAAAGAGGTAGATTGAAACTATGGTGAAACCATGAAACTCAATCAATTCTGCTAAATTACAAAAAAGTACTGTGATGAGGACCTTCAGCAACTTCCCGATGACATACTTCCCATCTGTATATTATTCTAAGAATTAAGAAATCTGTAGACAAGGTTGTTATTTATTTTAGATTTTAGGCGTCATATTGGGGAGGTTGTGCTGCTTTGGCGAGCAAGATGTGAAAGGAGACTTTGCTCAGCTAGGAATGAATATACCTTACGATCGACAGAATGATATGGCTCCAATAGTGACAGATTCAGCTCAACCGGATGAACATCAGGGTCATCCTGCAGAGGTAAACATTTAGACAAAATAAACTAATAGACACCCTAGAGGAGTTTTCGAAGGAGGAAAACTTTGCTGTTTCGCATACGCTAGCCAAAAACTGGTGATAGCTTACAATCATCCCCAAACTAGCTTAACCAAATTTACACTAACATGGACTCCTCTATAATGGTACAGAGCATTTATTTTTTGTGAGGTAATAGTTGTGTAGTATGTGTATACCTGGCACTACCTGGGGATAAAAAAAAAACAAAGTTTTGAACAATTTTAGTTTTGTGATTTCACAGAATGATGGATTCCGCGAGGTTTCTGACAAGCCATGGTCATATTCTGCGATGGTCATACATCACACAAGTTTACAAAAATCTAGAAATTGAGTTAATTTCTATTATCACCTCAAATGCAAGAGATTCTCCTCTAGATGCTGCAATACACCTTATTTGAACATTTATCCCATATCAGTGAAGCATTACATGAAGTTTGATCCATCTGCCTGCATTTGGAGTTGCTCCCCCACTGGTTGCGCCACCACCAAATGCAGGAAAATGGATCAAACTTGATCAAGTGGACCCAAGATTCATCTTCACACATATTTGCGATATTATAATGTGTAACTTACATTATATCAATATTCACATATATTAATCTTCACATATTATAATACTTCACATATGTATTATATTAACTATTGAAGGGGTCGTTGGATCGTTTGAATGCAGAGTTGAGCACGTACAGAAGAAAGCAGCAGATCGATAGAGAGTGGTACCAGCTCGCGATCATCTTGGATAGAATTGCTTTCATTGTGTTCTTGCTGTTCATCATAATTTATTCTGCTGGAATGAGGGATAAAATGATAAAGACACCTGTATGAATATCATGCAGGCAGTAATCCTCAAATAGAATTTTTTATTGAGCATTCCAAAATGTTGTGGAATGCAAAAAATGATTTTAATACAAAGTTCAGCATTATAAGAATTAAAACTTGAACATGATGTTAGTAGGATTGCTCATTTTTATTATATTTGGTTAAATTGTTAAACATATTCTTACAGTGTGAGATATACATAGATTTAAAAACTTTTTTTAAATCTATGGAGTTATACTAGGAAAGTAGTTGGAAAGAAAATTACTTCAATGCGTATTGATTGCATATCGGGTGAGCATGCAGCAGCATTTCACCACACTGCAATCAAGTTTTTCAAAGCATCATTATTCAAAGATTATGATAAACAAATACTACATAAAGTAGTGTGTGGTGTTTGTTTGATTCATGTTGTTGTGCTGTCCAGTATCATTTTGGAACTAGACAAAAACAAGATCTGCGTTACTGACTATCAATCTAAATGTGAATCATGATTAGGAACATTTAACATTACATAGTTGTATTTGATACCACTTTTTAAAACCCTTGCATCTTCTTTCATGTGTGTTTCACTGTCATTGTCATGCTGTGTACATATTATTGGTAAAACCAAATGAATTAAAATACTCTGTCTGGTTGTTCCATATCCATTTCATGGACGTTAAAACCAAAAATTCTTTTAGTGGTTTGCGACATCATACCCATCTTTTAGTTCAGCTTACGCTCTCACCTACCTACAGTTTAATTCTTGCTTGAATCAGAATCAGAACTTGTTCCATTCAAACTACCGCAACTCATCTTCTACTCTTTTGGTATTTGATTCAGATGGTAAAATAAAGGAATAAGTTTCATCTATAAAAAATGTAAGTTCCAGTTCAGAAGAATTGATCGCCTGTAATTGCCTGGTATCTTGTATTTGCCTGCGCTGGAAGCTTCCTGATGGCTTCCTGCTGATGCTGCACATAAGACTTCGTCAAGTCTTTGTCAACCAAAAACACTAGCATTCCACCCTAGTTTTCCAAAGATATTACTCAAGATGTATGGTATAAGGTATAACCTAGGAGTTAGCTGCCTGGGCAGGATGTCTGCCTTAATCCTGACCAAACAAAGTGGACATTAAATTGACTGCACAGAATATTACATACTATTTACTGTAATTTTATTATCTAAAATTTAGCTTACAAAAACATGACGCTCACTTTTATTTGAAGAAAAGAAAATTACCTCTTGGTGTTAGTTAGAATGCTTGAGATGAGTAATTGTACCAACTGATCACTAATTTTGAGGTTCTCCAATTAATTATTTACCCGAAAACCAAGTCTAAGAGTTCAGACGGCTGCAATGCGAGTTAGTGGCATTACATTATCAACCACTCATTTGTGTTGAGAATGTAATGCCACTTACTCGCATTGCAGCCGTCCGAGCACTCAGACTACCCAAAGCCGTGACTGTTATTTCAATTACACGACTTATCGACTCTTAAACGGCAGCATCAGCCCAGAGCGGTCGTGGCCAGATAATGTAAGGGGATGTGGTTTCATATCTCCAATTCAGTAGCTAGGATGTGCTTGAAGCAGTATGTTGGGTTGTCATCATCAGACCTGTTTTGATACTAGATAAGTAGCACCACTCCTTGTTATTCACAAACTGCCAGACGTAATTTTTATAGAACTTCGACTATATTTACAGAACCAGAGAAACTACTGGTTGCACCTGATTATTAAATAACTTTCGCTTGTAACCAACAGCCTTAGAAACCATATATAAATATATATGAAACAACACAGAAATCTTTAATTTCTGCGATCTCCTAGGATGAGCGCTATAAGATCATTTGATCCTTACTTCGAATATGCCAGAATGTTGCCAATGTATCCTCTTACTGGAACAGGGCGCAAGCACTGTGGGCTTTTCGAAGAAAAAATAAATCATTTTCTAGCTCTTAGCATTATTTTTTCCATTAGATTTATAATAACGCATATAATTTGCTTTTAGAAGTAAAAGTAAATGATATGTGTTGGTATAAATTAAATGAAATAAATCATGCTAAGAGCTAGATCAAATGATTTATTTTGAAATTATTTGGTTAGGTGGAACACCTTCAACCAAGACTTGTCACATTCCACACAGTTCAATGATCTTGTTTATTCACTAGGCAGACGGGTGAGCATAATCATAGCTGTTACAGGATCAAGTACGTAACTGGAGAAGACGGCCCGAGACAATGGCTGCTGCATGGATCGCATACCAACTTGTGCTTTGTTGGTGCACAGCCGTAAGTGGCATTCATACTTGTGACCATTCCACTTGCTTAGAAGCTGAACTATGAGCAAAAAACCATTATTATCACAAAAAGCCTTGCTTGTTGACCGGTTCCATACCCACAAAGCAATTGATAATGCGAACAATAATACTACACTTATGGTGGAGATCTTGCAAAAACTTTGCTTCGTCTGTGAATGCGGAGGGAAATTTAAAAAGTCAGGTATCAAGGCACCACGCCTTGATTTGATACCCGAATTTTGCAGTATCACTTCTATGCACAGACGGAATAAACTTGTTCTACCAAAAAAACCCTAAATAGACTGCGCTGTCATGTTATGTTATGCAGGTGATTTGTAGTAGATCCAACATTAGAGATCACAATGCAGAAGCTGACCTCATCGATGACCTTTTTCTGAGTAACAATCAGTCAGCACTATGGCAGCTAGTGCGACCTCCTAGCAACCGGCATACTGGAGATACGGTACAAGTCAAGTTTGGCATAGATGATCTCAAGCTACTGAACATTGATGAAAGTACAGGACAGATTACCGCTGCATTCTCTGAATTTTATGTAAGTGTTTGAAAAACGCTTCAGGTACTTGTGTTGAGAGTATTTTTGGTTCCGAATCCAATCCAAATTCAGTTTATCTAGTTTGTAATTGTTTGATAATATTAAATTAATTATTGCTAGCATGTCAATTGTGGAAAGTAATTTCCAACCATCATGTTACAGTAAGGCGGATGGTATGCACAGCATGTAACTGCCTCCAGGCAAAACTCGCCATGGTATATTTACTAAAGTAAAGCTATGAATATAAGTTAAATGAAACGATCACTGCTGCATAATGTTAACCAATTACCATACTCTACCTTCAGATGTGGTCAGATGAGAGATTGTCGTGGGACCCTGAGAAATATAACGGGACGAGCAGTATAAAAATGCCTACCAGGTTCCTCTGGATGCCTGATTTTCAGTACAGACACAATGAGTGAGTTGTATGCTGAACCTAGCCTTTGATTTGATCAAGTTTGACCCATAGACCAATACTGATCACGTGATATGCTATTGCATTGCTGATCGATAGAGAGTGAATTAATTCACTTAGCATGAGTGCCATCAGGACGAAGTCTGTGTGACTACCCGAGGGCAATTTCATAAATTAGAGAACGGGACAGGAACATGTTAGGTACTCAAATTAAATTGACTCTTACGATCAGAGATACACATGTTAATAGTGTAGTAAGTTATTAGGTCTATGGTTTGACTCAACGATTTGTCTTAACTTGGAGTGGCTCTCCCTCAAGTCGCTGGCCCACCAGTAAAATGAGAGCTACACATAATAGAGGCGAATTGGTTACTTGATACGACATCAGTATGGACATTCCAGTGATCGACCCATAGACAAAACACCGGATGGACCCTTCTCATTATTTAAGAAAGAAATGAATGGGAGACTTAAGCAGTGATGGATTATAGTGTGATGATTTGCATACCCTTTATTCATGTATAATGTAATATATATTTGTGCTATATTCTCTTTCTGATAGTGGAGGCGAAGTCACTATGAACAACCATCCAAGGATGGGCATAAAGGCACTCATAACAAGCTCTGGTAGAATTCTCTATTGGCCTAAAAGACAGACTTCATTCACATGTCGATTTGATCTTGTTGAGTTTCCATTTGATACACAAACTTGTAGTATGGAGGTCACCTCAGCCGCTCACCCTAAAGAGCAGGTAACAACAAACTCATCTCACTTCTCTGTATCCACTGTTCACTTCTGCAGAAAATACAATGAAACATAAACAAATATTTCAATTATATTTGTTCATTGCAACAAAGTTGTTTTATACAGTATAGACAGTTTTCTGAGCTCTTATTTATGCCTCAATTCGAAGTTGTCCTCTCTCCAGTTTGGTACTTTTAACCCACGCCGCATAGGAAAAACCTGCTGAAAGAGGGTTATCTTGGAAACAGCTTATGTAAGGATAAAAATTATTTTTGATTCAGAGTCTGCACCATTGAAAACCCTGTGAGACAAGGTTTCCAAATTATTGGAGGCTTGAATGTTGATAAATCTTAATTTTAGTGACGAAAATCATGAAAAATTCTGCCAAATTGTCCGCAAAACAGGCAGAAAATGCTTTAATTGACTATCCATATACTAAAATTATTTCCCAAACGATGTCCATTTGAGTTTTCAATGTTGCAGATTCTGAATCAAAAATAGATTTTATCCTGTTATAAGCGGTTTTCAAGATAACCCTCTTTTCAGCACGTTTTTCCTATGCGGCGTGGGTTAAAAGTACCAAACTGGAGAGAGGACAACTCCGAATTGAGGCCTAAATCAGAGCTCAGAAAACTGTCTATTCAAAACTGAATTCAATGAGCAACTAAAACAGCGAGAGTATAGTCAGATATTTTTAACGATAATCAGGTCTTTGCCTGCTCTTTTCCATTCAAGTTTTAACTCTTTATTTTTATCATACAAATTCAAAACTAGCATTAATTTTCAGTTGGAGGTTGTAATAATAGACTTCAAACACGCAAGCTTACACCATCCAGCAAAGATTGATCACTCAGATTGGGAAATTCTCACAACGAATATCACCAGCGTAGATGAAACTGACAGCTACAATTCCACCCATCAGTCAGTAAGTATGTTTTAGTTTTGCGTTGATTCTTTAAACCTACAGCAACAAGCATGTATCAGTACAATTTGCAGCGTTTCTGAATAACATTACCTAACGTACAATGTTTCTTCCGTCTGATTTATCATATCTGTACACAAACAATGAGGTTCAACTTCATTTTATAAAAAATTAAAACTAAGATTAGTTGTTTCATGTAAGGCTACATCAAAATGAGTGGTCATCTTTTTTGTAGATCATAATAACGATAGATATGAAGAGACGGCCAGGGTTTCACTATTACATTTTCTGTGTACCATCTGCAATAATCAGCGCTATTATACCGTTTATCCACATTTTCCCTCCTGGGAGCAGCCAAAAGACAGTACTGGGTAAGATTTTAGACTACTTTTTCCGATTGAATCAAACATCACCATTTGCGTCTGAAGATCGCACAGAATAGTTTTTATTATGAACTGCTTCATCTGCAGGAGGAGACAGGTGACAGGTGGCCAATAATACACGAAACCTTTGTATTTTTGACAAACAAAATATGATACTTTGCCAAATCGCCTTTCTAAACAACTCTCCTTTCATTTTGGCCTAAAAAAGGGCATATAAATTATCAAAGGCTGAATTTTAAGGCAAGCAGAG
This sequence comes from Membranipora membranacea, assembly GCA_914767715.1. Taxonomy (NCBI): domain Eukaryota; kingdom Metazoa; phylum Bryozoa; class Gymnolaemata; order Cheilostomatida; family Membraniporidae; genus Membranipora; species Membranipora membranacea. The sequence goes on from OU612068.1 coordinate 18,501,755, forward strand.
AAATATGTCCTCCACTTTCAGCGTAGCTGCTGTCCAGCTTATAGATAGGGCATGCAGGACTGTAGTTTAGGAAAAATAATAGGGGAGGCAAAAGTCCTTGAGGGTGTGAAGAAACACCAGGTTTGGTATTGTAAGCTCCTCCACCAAACCATTTTAATGATATAAATAGCATATGGAAGTTGCAAATGAGCTGATTCTTACATGGAATACTCAATTAAAGCATTTTAGGCCACTCTATTGAGCATTCTAGGAGAGGCAGAGTGCCTCTGCCTCCCCTAGAATTACGGGCCTGGTATGCTATTGATTAACCTTATTATTCTCTTCAATGACAGCTGGACACCTACTTCTGATTACGCTGCTGCTTCATGCACTGCTTTACAATACACTGCAAAACTTCCCAAGCGGTTCAGCTCCGAAACTAGGTATGTTGAGAACGTAGGCAAGCTTTAGTTGAAGATCTACACTGCTTGCACATCGACTCTGAGATACGAGTATCTCTGTACCGTAGCAACAGTGTTAAAAATGGGACTAATGGACCTATTTACATTTTGCCTATAGAATTTACCTTTTTTCTTTGTAAGTTGAGAAGGCTTCGTTTGTAAAGCTCATTCTTTACAACAGTATTTGTTCTATCGGTTCATTGGTTCCGCAGACAATATTACTTCTTCAGAGAGGTATTATAAGCAAAGCCATTTCAATACAGGAGTTATGTTCTCAATAAAAAAGACTACATAACTCTATACATAATTCACAGATATACCTACTATTTACTGTACAATATGTTTCAGTCCTGCATTATGAAGTGCAAATGATTATAGCTGCAGTGAGTATAGCGTGGGGATCATTGACAGCCTCGTTGGCTAACACATCACATACTACATACAGAGTGCCGTATGTGATCAGAAAGGTTTGTCTTCAAAATGTGGTTGCGAACATGTTATGTTATGCTATGCTATGTTATGTTATGCAAAAATATACATATACTGATATCATCAACATTTAACACAGTGATTGACAAAACCAGAAACCAGTTTTGTGAAACTAATAGAGGTTGTGTTTGAGCAGTGATCATGAATAATACATCTGATTTTATTCAATCCATCCTTAGTGTTTGGTAGCTGTTCTCGGAAGATGCTGCTGCTTTGGTGACTCAGATAATATGAGATATGACTTTGTTATACATAACATGAACAAGCTGTACGACCGACAACAGGAAATGGCTCCGATTGTCTCAGACACTGCAGAGCCTGACGAAGATCAAGGCCATCCTACTGAGGTAAATGTAGCCTGTCTTGGCAAGCTTTGTAGGTTGGAAACCAAACCAACAAACAAAGCTTGTCAAGACAGGCTAGGATAAATACTGACAGGAGATGTATAGGTCTGTATCAGCTGTTTGTACGTGATTATTTTCAACTGGTGAACTCAACAAGTCTATTTTGATGTAGACCAAGTTTGGTCCATTTTGTCTGCATTTCGAGTTGCTCCCGATACAATAATCATGCCGCAGGCAAAGGGACCAAGAATTAACTACCATTTTGAAGCATTATTCACAAATCTTGTCATTTACATTTCAGACACCTGCAATCGAATATTTAAATGAGGAGTTGAACAGATTCAGGAAGATACAGCACATTAAAAAAGAGTGGCATCAGCTGGCCATTGTTCTTGATAGAATGGCATTTGTTGCCTGTGTACCAACTGTCATTGCCATTAATTGTTAATGTCATCTGGCTTGCATGAAAACTCATGGTGAGGAAGCATGTACATGCATAGAACAAACTTGTTCCCTCGGTGGTGGTGGTGGTGGCAGAGGGATATTGCAAAAGTTGGGTATCGAGGCGACACGATACTTTTGCAATATCCACTTTTGCAATATCCCTCCGCCACCACAGAGGGAACAAACTTATTCTAGTACATACATGGGTGACAAGCAATAATAATGCAATATATGCCATATTATACCCCTGAATTTACTGATTTTAAGTCAATGTCGATTCTAGCTATGTATGTTTTGGATTTTTATATACTATTTTATTGTAAAAAGCCTGAATTTTTATGATACAAAAAGAAAATATTTCATTTCCAGTTACCTGGAAATCCAAAAACAAAATAAACTGAGCTGCACATGCTTTGATGATGATGATGATGGCCAAATATAGCCTCTAAAACCAAAAAAATGTTATTTGTAATACAGCAGGGGGAAAACTAGAAATCTTGTGAGAAAAAGCTATTAATAGTGATTTTACAAAATATTTTTTGATAGTATTACAACCCATGTATGCACCAGATGCTGCATATCATAATGTTAATCTGAGATATAGATGTCAAAATATGGTAACTTGTATATATAATTCCTGATTGTCACTGATGTATATATTCCATATCAGTGTTGATTGTATTCAGCGGCTAGCCATTACCATAATATCAATACACATACAAAAAGAAACTCAACTCACTCCTGACCAGTTCTTAGCGATGTTTTTATGGTTTTTACCGTTTTGACAGTCTCACCATTCATCTGTTGATCTCAAACACCTTAATACCCCCGCTTCCACAGGCTAAGACCAGCTTGTCATCTCTTACGTCGATGTCATAAATCTTTGAACCTGGGGTTTCTAGTTGGATGAGAGGGGACGTCAGCTCACATACTTTCTGTCCTACAACAGTGACAGAGAAATCACAAGATTATTAGTATTATAATTAATGGCAATTATATATTACTATGATATACTATATTGGCATAACTTTCATTCAATGAGAATGTTTTTTTAAATTAGCCTCTAGAAAAAAGAAAAAATTTCAATCAGGATGAAGAAAGAGGTAATCAGAAAAATGACGTTTGAATGATTTATGGTGGATTTTTGAATGCAAATTATGATATTATTACGATTGCTATAAAACCAACCATCTGAGAATTTTAGTTGTCCAATAAGCTACCATTTAATTATATTGTTTTCTAGCACTTGTAGCTTATTGGGCTGGTACAGCACTAGGAATATATACCTCATAAATGAGAAGGGGGGACAATTTCTAACACCATACATAATTATTACCCAGTGTAAAAATATCGCATCACTACTGCAGAAATAGCCACTCGACTATATTTTTATATCTGTGGTCTTGCATTCAACTAACCTTTCTCATTATCCAGTACATTAATCATTCTTCCATAAACATCAGTGACATAAATGAATCCTAGCTCGTCTGCTGCTATGCCGCTTGGCTCTAACCCTGATGAATAATGTGTCCACACCTTTTTAAACTTAGGCTCCAGAGTGTATTTGATAACCATGCCGTTGATCCTATCGCAGACAGCAAGGCATCCGTCCGGCAAAAAAGTGACACCATATGCGTGGGACATGCCATCCAACTTATGAGCAGAAATCTTTTTGCCTTTGTGATCATACACATAGAGCCTAGGAGACATCTGGCTTACAGACATTGTGATAACTATACGGTTGGAGGAGACGGCCATCATTGAATGCTGAGAGTTTTTTCCTTCAAACCAAACAGGGACGTTATCACATTCACCATCTGTGATGTATCTGATGAGCGCGTAATCTGAATTCCGACAGTCGCGTTTCAATGTTACTAGGCCGTCATCTGCAAGCTCACCAAGGCCATGGATATCGCTCCTGAAACCTCGAACTAGGTGAGAGCTCTTCAAACGTCCTTCCTCAGTCCGAATTTCAAATCCAGCATTCTTTCCAACAAGCATACCATTGTTGGTCCACTTGACGGTATAGTAATGTGCACCAGCGGTCTTTGATTTACTGTAGAGCACAATTGACTTTGGTTTTGGTGTCACCAATCCAATACCCAGCGAAAATAGTGGCTCTGTAAATACAAATGTAAATTTTCAAGAAAAACGTTGTCCTTCTAATTTTACCAAAATTTAAAATTTTGGAAATGAGAAGGGGCAATGGCCAGACCTAGAATAGTTACAGCACCGGCGCTTCCAGTTAAACATGCAAAGGGAAATATATTCATTTTACCCCCAAGACAAAAGATGTTATTCCATTAGCATTTACGAATGTGAATTAAGATTGTAACCAGGCAGTCGCATCACAAACAAAGACAAGAGCTACAACAAATAAATCCCTGATAATGAATGAAACAGGACAGAATTCCTACTTTTTTCCATAGTAGAGCTGAGCGCTTTTCTCTTCAGTATCAGAGGACTCGGGCAATCTTTCAGTAAGACCGAGCTCCTGTCTACAGTGGCAGTGTATCTTGATATGATCTCTACATCGTTGGACTTGGAGATTTGGTGGATATCTGACCTTAGTGAAGTTAGCGAGTCGAGACGCTTATTTATGTCCTCAGAGTATTTCTCGACCGTCCCGGCGTTACTCAGCTGATAATCACAGATCGTCTGCTTAAGATCTGCTCCTAGTTTGGTTATCTCTGTGACCTGAAATAATGTTATTATTACATCTTACCCGGCTCATATCATAAAAGCTATCCCAGTGAAATAAGTGACCATAACTCTCAATTAAAGCAAACTGGAAGTGTCAATGTAGGGACCTCCCTGAGGGAGGATGGGTTCTAAAATCTTTCTGGCCCATTGTGATTTTCTTTTTTGGATTAACTAATGAATACTTCAGAGGGATCAGCACAAATCATGCTTCAAAGATAGTACCAGAAATCAACAAAATTTACTTTAGTCTCTTTTCGTAAACTTTTATGGCATGACTATCCTCTGATGAGAATGTTTTTCATAATAGGCCATCAAGAAAAAAGGAGATTTAGAGATTTCAATCAAAATGTTTATGGTTAGTATAAATTCAATAGTGCATTACATAGTAAGTAGCTTAAACGTATATAGTATTTTTTATAATTTACATATTCTCTACTGACCTGTTTCTGAACAGTCTCATCGACAGTGTTGATCATCTGCTGCACATGAGTCTCTAGCTTATCATATTTACTCCATGTAGTCTTGTCTAGTCTGGCGACATCGCTCTCTTTGAGAGATAGTCTGACTGCGTGATCTTGAAGTGTCTTCACAAGGGTAACTGAGAGCTTCTTCAACTGAGACAATCTGTGCGGAGTAACCATCGGCAAAACTAAAAACAGAAGAAATTTCATTCGTGGGCCCATACCATACCATTTTGGGATTGTTAGGAATTTGAACTGAACATCAATGACGACCATCATGTTCATAATTGTTGTTTAGTTCAAATTCCAAACAGTCCCACAATACAACCATAATCTTCTCTCTTGTTGAATAAGAATTTTTGCAAAATTTATGAAACTTTCACACGGTTGTACAATTGTATTGTATATTGAGTTGTTTAAAATAAATGTTTAAATGAAGGTTACACATCACTACATGCAAATTTATAAGCATTTCGAATTAGAATTTTGAAATCCCTATAATTGATGAACTGAATTAATCCAGGATGAACTAATTTGCCTGCATTTAGGTTTTGAGCCGCCGGCAAAAGGGATCATGAACTTTCGTCCTATTCGTTGGAGTTGTCCTATGCCATGTGGACAGTTGGTGGACACAATTGGCATTGCAGCATTTCAATGGTATCTTAAGAGTATGGAACTGAGTATGAGGATTTCAAATCTGGAATTTGTTTCAAGAAATTTGCCAAAGGAGCTGAGAAGGAATAGAAAATGTCCACAACTGCAGCAAACCATAACTATAAAGAGCTCTGAGTTGTCTCCCTTGATTGACCAAACACTTTGTTTATTTTCTATAGAAAGATCACATGCAAGATTCAAAAATCAGTGATGTGCAGCAGGATGCGTTTTGAAAATATAGGCAAATGAATTTGGTGGATTGATACCACTAAGAAAATGCCACAAATAAAGCGAGACACATTTTTTTTGTTTCCTTATACACAAAACTGTCTGCTGATATTTTACTGACAAAAGTCATATATTTAGTAACTTGCCCCCCCCCCCCTCCTCCCCTGATCGCTTCTCGGCCTATTGGCTAAGATCAAAGTGTCACTGCCAATGGCTGATCAGTGCCTGTTTCAGTTTCTGGCAGCCGTTTAGGAGGTCCACCATGGCCTCATCTCTAGGATGCATCCTAGTTTTCTAGGATGTATCACACTCTCAGTACAAGGACTTCGGGCAACTTACGTCCCTCTTTAGGAGCAGCCCACCCTCTGTTTTGTCATATAAAGGGCGGCCTGCCTCCCCTGGCATATTTTGAGTATGAATTACTAATTGATACCAGGGTTAGTAAGCAGTGCAACTCCTACTAAGTAGATAAAAGTTCTTAATCCCTTTGCCGGCGGCTCACGAGTAGAATGGGAATGATCGGACTGCCGGCAAATTGGATTAAACTTGATCTAGGGTTGAGTCATATAAGGAAGATGATGCTAGAAGTTGTGTGTCCACATTATGAAAGGAGGATATATCTTTAAATACTCCCGTCTATTATTGATAATTTTATAATTATTTGTGCCTGTCTTAGATAGTTATCCACTATGTTTCCATGGGCAATCTAGGCCGAGCTTTTTGGTTGTTCCAAACAAGAACTGTCTATCAGCTCAGCCTAGGTGTGAAGACTGAGCTTGCAGCACTCAGCACAAATTTGTTCAAGCCATTCAATCAGCCTTTAAGGCCGAGCAGGTAGATACAAGGTCTTATAGTCATGAGAACTAGAAACGAACGCAATTTCCTAGGGTGAACCAAGTGGTGACAACTCAATTCAATTTAACTCGAGCTCAAAAAGCTCATTGAAACATAGTCATTCATCTTTCAATTAGATAAAAAATGTGGGCTACGAATCAAATTGATGAGATGCTGACTTACAGATGTCCTTTGTGTTGGAGGCATCATCACAGCTGCAGTTAGCATCAGTATCATCACATTTCTCACAGAACATCTGCATACAGTTAGAGCAGCTCAGTGTATAAATAGACTGATGTTTAGGACAGTTTCTGTTACTGGAGGGAAGGTTAGACAAGTCATCGACATACTCCTCTATACTTATAGTGTTATGTGTACCAGAGCCAAATTTCTTCTGATAATCATCATGAAACTGTGAAAAAGAATAAAAAAAAGTTAGTAGAATCCATTAGATATACAGTGAATTCCAGTGAATTGTATTTGTAGGCTGGCTCATGATATTCTTTGTCAATGAGTAGTTGACCAGAGGTTAGGTCCTAAAGCATACACCAATACAAACCTACTATAGTGAAAAGCTTTCATGACTACTTTAGGTATCTGGGTATACGAAATGGGATTATTAGTGATAACACAACGTAACCAACTTATTTTGATTAGGATGTTTAATATTTAATATCTGTTCAATATCTGGTAAAAATTTCTACTATTCAAGGCAGCAACAGGTGGTCTCATAGTCTTCGAAATCATCCGCTAGTAGAAATAATGATACAGAAATATGAGTACGTTAATGAGTAGCGACCAACCTTTGTATGACTGTCACACATCTTCTTGTAGCAATCCATACAGAACCTGACAGCTGTTTGTTTGTCTCCCTCGTCACATATATCACACATTACAGCTGGCTGAGAGGCGGATGGTCCTGCCTTTGACGGATACTGAGGAACTTTGGGAAGCTTCAGGACATCAGTTGACTCAAAATTCCATCTAAAACAACATAGTGGAGGTGAAGTCTTGTTGAAAGATGATAAGGTAAAAGCAAGCAATAAGGCTAGAGGCTAGAAGGGAAGAAACTAATGACATTAACTGGGCCTACGAGCAGTTCCACACATTGTCTGGTAAATTTGTTATAGAATCAACAAGCAGGATGGATGTGGGCATTGTCAATATAGCATTGCGCTATCATTAACGGAAAATTTAGTTGTAAATAAAATCCAAATTTCACATAACTGTTACAGGCAGTGCATATGAGTTCTTCGCAACAAAAGCAGTGATATGAACCAAAAGGTCTTACTTGCAGATGCAGCATTTGATGACATCCATATCTCTGTTGTCAGCCTCAAGACAGGGACGACAGAAGAGGTGTCCACATGGCATAGCTCGGGGGTCTACCATCACAGCCACCTCCTGCAGACAGTAACCACATGTCGAGCCTAGGTCCTGAAGTGTGATGTCATTTTCATTCGTTGACAGAGTCTGCTGCACATAAGTAATATCTGGAGTAGAGGAACCTGGCATATTCTGTGTCAGGTCGACAACTTTACCTTGTGTAGTGGCTGTAGAAGCAGGTGGCTTAGTTTTTGTCCTGTCTGATTTTATTTTTGTGGATATTGCAGGTGAGTTTGCAATCTCAACTACATCAGGATTTATGGTTGTTGGGATACTTTGATGAGGAGAGGTGGTGGTCGCTGCAGGGGCAGCAACTCTCGAACGCTTGGTGCGTTTATTTTCTGGAACTTGTGGCACATCATCGGGGTTAGTATGGATCCTGGAGCTAGTATCACATGTACTGTCTGACATATTAGAGCTAGTTCTATCAATAGAAATGATTAATCAATTACCTGTAAATCTGTGATTAAATTGGTCTTTGGCAACATTTTTGATTACAATATTTTAATGGGTGATATCAATATTACACTCAACTGATAAATTAGTCTTTGCTTTTAGAAAACCATGCCTTTGATACCGTTATGCCAATATCCAAGAGAATACAGAATAGTGAGACTGGTTAATAGGACCCAGGAATATATATGCCCCATAAATCTTAGGGGGAATACTGATTCAGTGTTTTCAAACCTTTTAGGCAAAACCAGCTGTTTCCGCGCTGTTCGTCTCCCCTGTCCAATGTCATTGTTGTCCTTCATAATTGGAGACGGTTCAATATTAGGTCTTTCACAAGTAGGCTACATATGAGCTGCAACATACAAACGTCATTTTTCCTGAAAACCACTGTGCCACCGCAAAATCCATCTAACAACTTGTCTACTTACCGAATACGCTGATTAAATGGCACTGGTACTGGTGATCTTTTCACAGTCTTGCTCAGCATGGTATAAATTTTAGCTGTGTTTCAATGAAAGACCCCCGAAAGAAAATATGCAGATGAACAAAATATGGTGGAGTTTTTATCTGATAATATCTGAGAATGTCACGTTACAGTGCTTGACTCATGGTTTTTAGTTGAAGACCAGTGTTTTGCAGTGGTATACACACCTATGTAGTCCTTGAACATGAGTGTTAGAATGAAAATAAGTTAAATTTGATAGTTTTGATCTTAAATAAGGTCATCTATATCTATGAGCAAAGTAATCATAATATTTTTTCATAGAACTGTGAGTTGAGAAATTTGATCAGTTTGAATCATTACTCATTATCTTGGTAAAAAACATTGGTCTTGACCTTCTCCAATCCTGAAAGAGAGGCAAGCGGAGATAAGAGAGAACCCTGTATAGTAACGACATCAACAAATTATGCAGCTTGTTTATCATTAGAAAGCTCACTTCACCATGATCACGAAAAACAATTACGGAAGAAAAATGGGTTCTAAGGACATATCTGTGTAGATACTACATGACCATCATTCGACCGCTGCTTACATATGCCTGCCAAGCATGGTTTCCATTGTTAGCCCGGTATGACATACTTAAACTAGAGAGCATCCGACTACGCTGCTTGAAGCTGATATATCCCCATATCGAGCATTATGACGAACTCCTCATAGTGACTAAGCTGCCTGCACTCGAAGTATTCATGTCAAATCTCTGCTCTGATTACAGTGCCAAGGTCATAAATAACCCTATACATTGGTTATCCCACCTGATTCCATCCAGGCAAGACACAAACAGGCACTCTACTAGAACTCATAACACCCTGATCAAAAAAGCACCGAACTCAGAGCCTTATGAATACTATATTTTACAAATTCGGTGTATAAAATGGATTTATTTTTCTATGTGTGACATTATAAAGAACGACTGATGCAGTTCGAATAATTTTAATGTAACTCATGCTCTGATTATGATTGTATTATGTACTTTCTTGAGCGGTGAATAAAGTCCATATCTATCTATCTATCTTTAGAGAGAGAAAACATGATAGGCTTCAAAGCCTGTAATATTATGAGGCAAAAGCCATATCAGTCATACCATTATGTGATCAAGTTCATCTTGTAATAGCAGGCATATTTAAAAAAAAGTTTTCTCGTCTTTTTGTGTGTCAAAATCGGCCATGTACAAAAAAGGTTGAACCCATTCCGAGTCGTATAAATATTCAAAGCTTGAAGATTATTGAAGTATGATTCTAACATCAGTTTTCTCAGTTCCTGATAATGCATAATTATGGAAAGGCTCATCTAACATTACATACAGCGCACACCGCTCATATGTCTTATTATAAACGTAACTAGTTTAATTGATAAATAAGTGCAAGTCGTCTCTTTGGCTTTTGAAACAAAACACGTTCTATAACAGACCTCAAACCCAACTCATTCATCAAGACTCCAGCGTCACTGAGTGGAATTGTAGCTTTCTAATGAGCAGAGTGCAATTACAGTGGATATCTAATGTCAAAGCTTATCATAAAGAACCCTGGAACTACTCAGAGGTGATGTCTATCTCCCCTTTTGTTCTCTGTTTATACAAATAGGATTACTTCTAGCTTGAGTAATGTTATGGAGAGCAAGACACCTGTACCATCAAATGGACTTATTCGTTCGGATTATAATGATTTCTAAACAATGTGATAATTTGAATCTATTATTCTACCCAACTAAGACTATAGCAATTATGTTCTCCGCCCCGGGAGAATTGAGTTTCATTCTCTCAAACTAAAAATCTTACCCAACTCTTGTTCTGCCAGATATATGGGGGTAAATTTCCTGGGATGTAGAAGTGTTGTCCGCTGAGAAAGTAAGATTCCATGAGCATGCGCAATCCGAGCTACTACTGCATCCCAGGAAATTTAGTGAATTCAAGCTCTTAACCTCCAACCAATATGTTTAGTTTACCATGCCTGATTCCATATTGCCCATCATTTATGCTTAACTTGTGACAATAAAAATTCGAAAGATTGTTCCAAACTTTGAAACTGCTCTTGCGCTCTGACATAGATGGGCGCACATTCAGATATGAAGTACTTCCCCTTAAATACACAGCGGACAATTATCTGAAACAGAGCATAAATTAACTAGAGTGACCAAATCACTCACACTGGTCTAGGTCTGCATCTAGTGACATATTCATTGTTACTATTTCTAGTGGTAGCTGCATCAATCAATCAGACATCTACTGTAATGAAACAGGTCCCAGATCAGGCCGACTGTACTCTACTAAATTGACTGGACTGACTTAAACAATGTAATCCCTATGGTCTTCCTACATTGAACTCTCAGTGAGTTCTTTGATACTTGCCAACTTCTCACTTGACTTTGGTAGTGACTTACCAACAAAGCTACTAGCTAAATCAGACCAAATCATGGTAATGTTTGTACATAACAGACATTTGAGACATTCATAACATACCCATTACTTTATGGTGTGAGTTTTTTGCCTCAATCGCAGGTTTTTCCAGTAGAGTGATGCTGTCTCCCCTTGTCACACTGATGCAAGCACTGTCAATCAATGTCCCACTGAATTCTCTCTGCTGTCACACTGATGCAGTTTTTCTTCAGTTGCAATGTACTGACTTGATGTGCCGAGCTAACCTTATTTGAACCAATCAAGTGCTTTTTAAATTACGTATTTACTTTGAATTACCCAATCAAATACCAGAATGAAAATAATATGCCTAGGCTAAAACAATATCAGTAATCACGTGCTAGTCATTTTCCCGCTGATGTATTTTAAACACAATATCCAGAATAATACTCTGTACAGACAACTCTCATCATCACGATTAATCAGGGACTTTTGGAAAATCTCCACGCCGTCACCAGCATGCTGTCACGGAGTGCAATTGAAGGACATACTCCCTATTGTTATTTAAAACCAGAGACTATAGATAATATAGTCTCTGTTAAAACTATGAAAATTTGAGGTAATTTCAGTGTATTAGTTATTAAATATCCAAGGCACTGGGTCGATGAATTCAGGGGGGTCTTTCAATAAGAAGCAGCCAAAATTGCTGAGTTAGCGATGTGGGAATGAATTTGAAGTTATTTTCTAAGTTTACAATTATGTGGTGATGTTGAGCATAATCTGTCGGCCTGAAAACATTCTATCCCTATTTTGTATTTTGTGAGAGATTAGCCATCATTTACCATTAAACTGAGCTCTCGTATCAATACAATTTTGATTACAATATCAGCTCGCAAAATAAAAATAGAAACATTTATACCGCTCATCTAAATGGTACAACTGAGATACAGAATAACATTTTGTATATTTTATGAGATATTTTTCGAATGAATCCGAGCTCAGATGTTTGATAAATTTTTATCTTAGCCTGAATCTCAGTGCAATCAACATAGAAAATAGAACTGATATTAAGGAAACATAAACAATTATCATCACAGACCCATCCACGACTACATCTTGGGAAAGAAGGCAAAAGAGAATATATAGAAGTAGAGATAGTAAGAATAAAGAGAAGTAAGATGCAAACGAGAAATCTAATAGCCTGCATTTGCAATTCCTCGAACTGACTGGTTAGGTCAAAGCAGCCCAATTTTTTGTTGTTTTTGTTTGTCAAAAAGAAACCATAATACGGGGCTGCTGAGATAAAGCTTGTCACAGCATGATCAGTGGATATAAATTCTGTGGCATATGAACTTTGTTTACGTTCACATGCTGATGTCATAATCATATGAGGTCACAACAATGATAATTGGCCAAGGCCAGTGATTACTAATATCACAGTCAAAACTTCCGCTCTTGAAGCAATAATATTGGTTGTGATGGAACCAATACTCCTAATTGCAAATTTCAATGAGGAAGTTACCAACTAATATGTGCTTCCATTTTGAGATCTTCACAAGCATTAGGTGCACAGAACACATGTGCATAGTCTATTGCTTGTGATTACCAGTGCCATCACAACGCTTTTAAAAATGGCTAGAGGTGGTCATGAAATCGACTATATCAATCAGAGGCAATACCGTGTTCAAAGTGAAGCAGGCCATTACGAGACCATTGCCATTAACAAGAAAACGTAAGTAATACCCATTTTGGTGCGAAAATAAAATTTTGATGCTTTTCAAGCTGTCTGCTACAATAAACTGAACCACAAACCTACACCACATCTACAAATCTAAGACTCTCCTCTTACATCTCCGCTTCGGTTACATCATAAAATAGAGTAATCCGACATTGGTTCTACCAACTATACTGGCGCTGCGTCTGTTTGTTGTTCAGCTAATATATAAAACACACTCTCACTCTATTCTCTTCAGTATTCTAACTGAACGCATGCACCGCTCTTCTATTCTACTCACCAAGTCTGGTCGAGTTGGCTTGAGAAGCCGCACCCTGCAGCTTACCAGCTGAGAGGGTGTAACTTCCAATGCAGGCAAAGTAGATCTTTGTTGATTTACTATTTGATATGTCAGTTTATATATAAGACAGCTTGATAATTAAAAAGAAAGCATCCCTATTGAATCATCAATTAGGCTTTGTTTATGTTGCAGTGGAATTTATGCAAACCGAGAATACGAAGTCCTTCCCCCGAGACAAGAATTGAAAGCAAAAGGCAGCTGCTGCAACGACAGAAGACTTTTGAGAACCTTATGTGGCTTTAATATCGCTTTGAGCATTATTACTGGATTGATAGCTGTGCTCTTAGTGCTCATGATGACCAGAGTATCTAATCTGGAAAATGACCTGGAGGTTTTGGAGAATGAATTGATATCATCAAGTGCACAAGGTAACTTTGATTTGTAATGGATTCACATATTTTCGAAACAATTCAGCTTTTCTGTTGAGGGATTTGAGTTGGGTTTAACGCTTCCAGCTTTTAAGATCCATGCACTTATATCCCCGTTGATCATATTATAAGCTCGCAAATGATAAGGTGATAATCCTCACGGATTCATGTCTGGTACTCATAAAATGAAGATTGGAATGGGGTTGCCGGAACTATACGGTACCCAAACAAACTCGACAAAACTTTGAATATTGCTAATAGATCATATGGAAGGTTTGTTTTATTTTCGGGGTTTGCTTTGGGTAGTATGCATGATGAAAAAATTATATTTATCAGTGGTAATATTGATTTTCAATTCAGGGTAGCATAGCATCATTCCACTGTTGTATGTCACCATCCTGGTGTGACTTTCCGCAAGCTAGTCCATGTATTACATTTGTTTATGATATAGACCATATATGAACTTCTGAAAATTTTCTTAAAAATTGTATGTTGGCAGAGTCTCGGATACAGCTAATCAAGGTTTTTTTTTTAATATATTTCTCTGTTATATGAAAAATGGCGGTTACAAAACTTAGAGCAAAATGTTTTGGGTAACTATTTGCGCAACACAGTAACCAAAATCAAGTTGTGTCAGCTGCAATTAATGTGTTCCTCATTCCAGCAACCCTGTGGATCAACTATCAATGTAAATTGGTCCTGTCAAGAAATTGGATTTCTCTACATACCATAATATTTCCGTATTTTAGCCCAATTAAGCCAGAATGTTACAGCTAACCGAGAAGTTCCTGGTCTTAAAGGAGAACCTGGTGTCATGGGACCAGTTGGAAGCCCTGGTTTGAAAGGTGATACAGGCAGCATTGGGAGAAGAGGACAGAAAGGAGAGGTTGGTTCAGAAGGAGTAAAAGGTCCACCTGGCTCTATCGGAATTAGTGGCGCCAAAGGAGAAGTCGGTGACAAAGGAGAAAAAGGAGTGGTTGGACAGAAAGGCTTGCCTGGAACACCAGGTACCTGCTCCTGCAGGGAAATTTCTGATGCCGAACTAATTTAGATGTTTTTGATAATTATCTTCTCACCCCACAGACACCTTTTTTTATGGCAGCTGCTTCTTTATCCCAAAGCTTGTACGCAAAGCTTACATATAAAATTGGACAAATTAACCCATTTTAATTACCAGCAAATATGACTATGCTGTAATTGAGCAATGAAGTTGTGTAATTATAATAAAAAAAAATTATAAAAAATGTAAACAATTTTTTTCTCATATCAATTATTGCTGCATAATCAATCAACAGGCTGCAACTTCATCATTTGATTTAGGTATTTATTTGCACAACACATCACAACATTCCAGTAAAAGGTCATCATTTTTGAATAAAAATAATTCTGAGTAAAAGTTTTTTGGCGAAGAATAGGACGCTGACATTTTGGTGAATACGGATTCACCTCAGCTGTGACAAATTAAATCTTAGTGATTGTTAGTCACTGGCTTCAAGATTGACCTCCAAACGCAACTGTTGATCTCTAGATCGTGGGGATGATCAGTCTTCAAAACAGGATAAGTGTTGGTCTCCAAATCGTTCAATAAGGGTCTTTCACTCCACATGGTGTCCCAATGACACTCTTTCCACTTTATCTACAACTATACAAAACAAAATGTGAGTACAGATATGTAGGGTGGTAAACGGGGAGGCTGGAGGGTTTTTCAATATGCTGAGCTCCACTGTCACTTGGTCAGAGGTAAAGCAATGAAAGGAAGCTAATGACCTTTGCACCTCAATATGTATGCAGTTGGAAAGCCAGTCAGGACCACATACCAGACTTCGAAGTAAATTTTTAGACACTAGTCTACATGGACTGTGCTCTCTTACAGACACGCATATCAGGAGCGGGGGGGCCTGTGAATAAAGGAGGGCCAACTCCAAAATATACAACAATTTCAATCTAAAAAATCAATTTTGCAAAGTGTTAATTTTCCTAATAGGTTGTAGTCATCAGCCCATTATCAAAGAGAGCACAACCTCGCATAACTTTGAATGTATGTCAATAGCGTCAAGGAGTTTGAGACAATCTCCCTGGTAGCATTGATGGCCATTGACATGTGCAAAAATGATTATAAATCTTTCCTTTGAGGGCAAACCTTTAATTGAGTGATAACTAGCTTTCATTTTAAATCATTTGATCACTGTTATAATTTCAATATATTATGTTTTCCATAAGAAATAAAAAAATTCAGTTTCATTCTGAGAACAGCGCATGATGGTGCATACATGGATACATACCTAAATCTCATTGATCTTCATAATAAACATTGAGTACCTGTCAAAATCCAAACTCTCATGTCATGCAAATTTTATGAGAAATTTTCAGAAATTCAACTTTGAAAACAAAGTCAGTTGCCAACAAGGAAATAGCCTGTTGTTGTTAGGCTGAGGTCACATACCGTAATATATCAAAAAACAAACCTGCCACTTTCATGGGTTAAAAGTAAAAAGTGCAAATGCCGCTATAACAGGTCTGTTAATACAAAGAACATACACACAAAATGAATATCTAAATGTTACCTAAATCTCATTGATCTCCATAATAAACATTGAGTACCTGTCAAAATCCAAACTCTCATGTTTGCCAAACTCTCATTGCAATGCCAAAAGGTCACAAAAATCTGTTTACTCGTACCCTGATTTGCGCTTTGGGAATATTCAACATAACTTCCTTGAGAGGGAGAAGATAGGACAGCTACGGTAGTAAGGTCATCAGCCAATAACCAGAGTTGAGACTAGCATTGTTCATCTAGGAGACAAACGACCTGCAAGTTAAAAACAATAGCTGTTCATCGAGGTAAGAAAGATACAGTCACAGTCACAGTGACAATATTTACGTTTGTGTACCTGGGCTAGCGTACAAAGTTTGTTTCACTAACTTATCCAACCAAACATTTCATGCTGCTGTGATGATAGATAATTGCGAGTCAAAATTCTGAACTTGATCTCCTCTATATTTTTAGTATTTTTCGACCACAGAGAATTTGTTGGCTTTCTGCGCAATCGGCATTTGATCTTATAAATGCTCAAGATGTTTTAAATGCTTTCACATGTGTATGCAGTAATATTTGTAATATAAGTAATATAAGATGGTGGACAAAAAAACATTACAAATCTCACAAGCTGGAGTGCATCAGCAGTGAAATCATCATAGATATGTCATGTCATGAATGCAACGTATGAGCCTGCGGATTTGTGGTTAGACATTGCACATACAATTTGCTAATGTAAACAGTTATTATAAGGCAGCAGTATGTCCATAATATACTTTAATGTAACTTGATTGAGGTCATGGATTTCTTTCAAAGAAAATGTAATATAGCTTTTTGTTTTTCTCAAGTTACATTAAATATTTGCTTATGGTGAGATAAACTTTGAATAAAATCCATGACCTCAATCAATGGATGTTTGTTTTTGCAAAAATTCACCTTTCATTCTTTCAAGGGAGTACTGCAACCATGGCTGTGAACTTTGCTGTTGTGGAACTTCAAGACAAACTATCAAACTATATCAAATATGGTGGCCGAAATCTTCTGAGAGCCGAGGAAATCAAGGCTCTGGTGGAGAGACTAGATGATGATAAGGAGCAGTATGGACGCATAGTATGTGAGACTGTAACAAGCAACGGAGAAAACGTTCTCCATGTTGCAGCAAGAGCTGGGCATAATGATATCATCATTTCTATTCTTCCACCGTTGCCTGAAAGATATTGCTTGATGGCGTTGTCACAAAAACGTCCAATTGGTGGAATTGGTAGATTATTATCTTGCATGGGACGTGAATGTAAAAGCAATACCCCAGTTCACTATGCTGTGCGAAACTGGAGCAAAACAGATTGCGGAACATTCAATGCTATTATGCAAGAAGGAGGCCTGACATCGATGCAAAAGGTGGAGGTTCTCTCGATGACCGATGAGTTAGGGCGAACTGCTTTGGGGCTGGCTGAACAACGCAAAGACATAACCAGAGAAAAGAGGACCAGAATGGTTCACCACATGCAGCAAGTGAGAGACCTCTCGAGGCAAGAAGTAAAGGGTAAGAGGAAAAACATCAATGTCTTTTTTCATCTTTGTTGGTGAACAATTTGATTTGATCTTATTATATTGGCATGTGATAAAAATTGCATAAACTAAGAATACTTTTAGGCCGCTGCTACAATAGGAAGCAACAAATTGCTTTCAGCCCGCAGATACATCTTGAGCTTCAATAGAACCCGGTAGTGAATGCACTACAGTGGATTTCGAGTCTAGAACCTCCAGCAATATGGCGAAAGAGGGCAAGTGCTTCAACCATATCTATGGCTCTAACCGACTGAGCTTCCTCATTAGTGGCGATAGGTGGTAATGGTAAAGTATTCTTTGTAGGAATGAGTGGCCAGATAAAGCTCCTGAGAGAAGACAAGACAAGGCTGGAGCTTGTTAATGAGGAGTTGAAAAAACAGATGCAAGACCAGGAGGAGACAATGGGGAATATGGTAAAAAGGTTGGATATTTTGGAGGAGGAAAACTCAGCATTGCAGACTAAGACCGCAAACTGGGACCGAGACTTGGATGCTCGGATGACTGAAATGTTTGACAGACGATTTCATCTTCAAGTAGGTCATAGTCCTTTTACAATTGACTAGCTGCTGCTTTCAAAGTGATTTGATGAATGCACAGCTGAGAATGCAGCACACTTATTTGATAAACAACCTAATGAGTTTGAGAACTACCAGTAGCACCAGTAGACTGCAGGATACACATTGTGCCTAGTACATGCGCCCTCTCCAAAATGCATCCATAAGCAATTTCCTACTGAATGACGTTCCAGCTACCAATTGCTGTGTTTACTCTACAACAGAAACAGATTATTAGAGACATGTTGGACTTATCATTTGTCAGTGACAACTGTTTTTTTGCAACCACAATTTTATGTGTTTTCGAAGAGTTTTTATGCCAACACAGGTATCCCATTATTTTTTCCAGTCAGGCAAATAGAACTGGTCACAACTGGTTAAAATTACCAATGACAAATAGTTTCCATGGTAAATTGGCGTTTGCTCATAAATCATCATGGCCTGTTTTTTCGCTTATTTTCTGCACACAAATCAGTTGTCTAAAATATCTTCATCTTATTTGTAGTTTGAGAAGAATAACTTGTCTGGAGAAATGGCTGCTTCCTCTCAGAACAATAATATTTCCATTGATAGTGGTATTCTCAAATCATCACACTGGAAGTAGTAAAGACCAAAGTGGGCCTGTGGCTGCTTCTGAATCACAACATTTTTGTACAGTCTTTGACGACAAACACTATATTATGTCTATTATGTAATAATAAACAGCTCAATATACAGCTGAATATTTAGCTCATAATCATGAGATCTCCTATATTATGAGAAATCTGATGATTTTGAGCTTCAGAGGCATCTGTACAAGGCGTTGCCTTGATCTGATTGATGTTTTTTGTCTACCAAATCCTAATGATATAGTCATTTTTAATCCTTTATTTAGCAAAAAAAAATTTGGTTTGGATCTTCCCATCTTCTTCAGAACCTTTACTTCCCTCTCACCCCTATTTATTGTCAAGTTTCCGTTTATAATTTGTTATAGCGTCCATTCCATACAAGTTGGCAAGCAGACTGTCTGGCAAACCCTACCGTCAGTGGTGTTGATCGCCCATTTTGCTATGAAGTCATTAAGCGATGCCATGTTTATTACCTATAACTAAAGTCATTTGCAAATTATTGCAACCAGATAGAACTGGTGTTGTAGGCTTATTTATACTGTGAACAAAACACTACGTTTAGTCGTTCTTGTGCACCTATGACCATCGAAGGTCAATATTTTTAATAGTCCAGCCAACTCCTTGATTCAGCTGGTGGAATAAGTCATATTAATTGGCTGTCTAATCGATTGGCTATGTAAACTCGTCTAGCATTTCATTAAGAATTTTATGCACAGCCGCAGGCAAATTTTTTCCACAATAATACCCAATGGGCGAAGCAGTTTTGTAAGGATTATTAGATTATATCAGTGCCAACACAGCCAAAGAGCCAGTCATCAGGGAAAACCCGAAACATTTTTAAGAATCCTTTGTTTGAAACCTTGGCAAGACCTTCTATTTAATTAAATCAGGTATGGGCTGATTCTTGGCCTAATCCTGATTGGATGGTATTTTTAACCGATAAACATGTAAAGGTTTTCAAATTGTGAAGAAAATTCGTCTGTTAGTAAAGTTTGCTAGGAATATCTTCCTTGCGTAACCACAAGCAATGATTCACCTAGTCTTTTTCATTCCTGCCAATGTAGCAGAGGGGTGGGATATGGGAATGAGATACGGGTCAAAGCCTGGACATGAGTGATGATGCCAACGCCTCTGGGACTACAAACTACTAGCCACATTTTGGGTCTAATTTTTTGACTGCATTGGGTCTCCTCTCCTACAACTTAATCAATGAGATATGACACATTGGCTAACAAACTACAGGGAAACAGTAAAATGCTTCCGATTGATTTGTTTGCCTGTCAAATCCTCTAACGGTCATAAAAATAGAATTATAGCTATTTTCAGAGTCTTTATTCAGCAGAAACCTTATCCTTAAGTTGGTGCTTCTCATGTTCCATGTTCAATCTGCCACCTCCCAATCAAAGTTTTATCATATTAGAGCCAACTGCCAAAGAGCCTGTCATGAGTATACTCAGGGAAAAACCCAGCACTGGTTGAGTAACCTTTATTACAATACCTTGGCAAGTCCCTGCGTCCAATTTAAGCTGGGGGAAATGCTTGGCTTGCTTCTGATGGTTATTCTAAATGGTTGTTCTAAATGGTTATTCTAAATTCTAAACCATCAAAGATATGTAATATAAAGACTCATCAGGACCCGAGACAAGCAGATATGATGAATGTTTGTCAGTTTCAAATCATGACCAGTCTCCGTTCTTTGGTTTTTGAAAATCAGTCTTCTCCTGATTCCTTAAATTCACCTTGTGCTGACTATCATAAATTTGTTAAAAATAGCCAGTTGAATCTCATGTATGCAGATTATATGTTCCAATAGCTAGCAGTTACTTCCCATATGTATTAAATGCCTGAGAGTTGTGCCCTCGTTAGAAATGAGAAGACAACTAATATTTTAGAATTTGGATACTCACAGCTTCTGAGAGGATTATGGGATACTCTTTTGCATGGCCTCTTGAGCACTTCATTCATTCATGACCAATTAAGAAAGTATGAGAACGAAAGTATTCATTGTGACTCCAATGGCAGTATACAACTTTAAAATTAATTCATAATTATTTATTTTATATTATATGCTCAGCAATCGGGATAAAGTAAACTTTCATAGGCAATTAAAATTTATCTGTGTCTTAGCGGGGCTAATAGAACTGTTTAGCACTTTTGATCAAAATCTGCTGAATTACAATGCAGTAGAATAAAATGTCTTCCAAAATGGTCTGACTGCCTGATGGTTTCCAAAACTGTGATGTATCATTTAGTTTTTCCCCTTTACATCTCCGGGTATATTGTGGCTCCTATTTAGCGAAGTGGACCTTCCATACGAAATCTTTGATCGGAAAAGGTTTTACCTAAAACTTGACAGGGAAGTGATTTGTAAAGTAGCAAAAAAGCTGTGAAATACTGTATTGGGATGGCTCTTGTTATCACTCTAACCCCAGCATTAATGGCAACGGACGACGAAATAAGAAGTGTTGAGTTGTTGTTGGATACTGTATGTCATTATATTCTTCATATTCAAAGTCGAAGTCGTACCCTGATAAAATGATCAAAGTAAAATAAATAAAATAATGATGTGCATAGATTGTGACGATAATCAGCACATCAAAAGACAATAATGGATGGCAGCATATAAAAGAGTGCGTAGTAATAAATTGACATAAAATTGACACAATCGTCCTATTAGTTAACTCACAAAATTGATGCCGGATATAGGGTTTATTCCATCCAATAATAGTGTCTGATAGTTAGTAT
Source organism: Membranipora membranacea (assembly GCA_914767715.1). Taxonomy (NCBI): domain Eukaryota; kingdom Metazoa; phylum Bryozoa; class Gymnolaemata; order Cheilostomatida; family Membraniporidae; genus Membranipora; species Membranipora membranacea. The sequence goes on from OU612068.1 coordinate 18,523,498, forward strand.
ACAGATAAATAGGTGCCTGCAATTAAAATACTTTTGTTAAATACCTAATTACGGATAGGAGAAATAGTAGCAATAATAATTTGATACCAGTGGATGCGATAAAGCAATGCTTTCTACACTTTATAAAAATGCCATTTGTCATCAATGAAATATAGATTATCCCATGCAGTAATTTAATACAAGAGCTTTGCTGTTGTTATTCCACACCAAATATGAACTGAAAATACAATATTGTTTTAACTTACATGTGTGTCACATAGATACAGCGCAGAGTATTGAGATCTTGATATAAAGTGCTTAGAATCTCATAAAACAGATCGAGTTGTATATGGATAAAATTGTCTCCATATTAGCTGAGATGAGACTAGCGATCACAAATTTTGAACTTGCTTGTTGACGGTGCAAGTCTAAGATGGTACAAAATAATGTTGCAGTACAAGTATCAGCACATAAGCTGGTATAATGATGTTTGTAACAATAGATAGCTAAAGTATTAAAAGCTGGCATTATTAGTCATGTTGTAGTGTGTGTGTTTTTAATAATAATCAAAATGTGTCATTAATTATGACCACGATTGGTGCATACCAATACATCGGAGGGGTGGGGGTTTGACAAATGATTCTAAGAAATTTGTCAAAACAGAAAGTGTAATAATACAATGATGCGAGATAAATAATACAGATAAAACTACGAGATAAATCTAGTTCTATAGTCAACCACCGTTTCCCAGTTTATGTATGGTTGATCCATCAACCACCCCCAACCAGTCAGTCAGGATTCAGGCCAGACCAGGGACTCCAACCCAGACTACACGGCCGAGAGCAGGACACAAACATAGCACATTAGGTTTCTACCCACTTACCGTTGTCAGAAGGGCCAACCTATGAACACTCCGCATTATTATAGTGTCTTTACACCCATGATATTCGACTAGCTTGCTACCCACCTTAAAATTCTTGTAGGCTAATGCTACCTTCCTGACCCTACCATCGTCACTTGGATAAACCTCATGTACATGAGCGATCTTGTATTGGTTTTTGAGCTGATTTGAATCGATAACAACTACTATGTCACCTACCTGGAGGTTCTGCTGCGGTTTGTGCCACTTCTGTTGATACATGAGTGTGGGAGCGTATAGTTCTGTCCACTTCTTCCAGAAGTCCTCAGAGACAGCAGCTACCAGTGCGAGACGACTTTTGAGTGAGTTGTCTGAGCTCCACTGTCCAGGGTTCTTGGCGAAGGGTCTTCCGATGAGTTGACAGTTGGGTGTGAGTATACTGATGTCGGAGTCTGTACCAGGGAGTATTCCGAGAGGGCGTTCATTCAGAGTATTCGCTGCTTCTGTGCACACAGTCTGGAACTCACTGGGTGAGAGTCTTTTGTTTCCTACAGAGAAGATGAAACAGCGCTTGACAGCCTTGATTAGTGATTCAGCTGCTCCTTGGTACCATGGTGCGTCTCCAGGGCCGAAGATCCATTGTAGTCCTTGTTCAGCACTTGTGTTCTGAAGAACCGTCTTATCCATAGCATCCCATACATCTCCTAGCTCCCTTTCCGCTCCGACCAGTTGCGTGCCAGGATCGGAGAATATCTTCTCAGGCCAGCCTCTTATGTTAGCGAAGCGTGTCAATGCTAGTAAAAACGAGTCAGTGTCATAGCCATATACAGCCTCGATGTGGACTGCCCGAGAACCAATATCAGTAAATAGTACTCCGTATGCTTTTCCAGATGACCTCTTGTGTACATCTCCTCTGACGATATAAGGACCAAAGAGATCTATCATGACCGAGTTGAAGGGTGGCGCAGTCTTGAGACGTTCTACTGGAAGTTGTCCCATCTGCTGACCGAGGATCTGAGGTGCTTTGAGTTTGCAGAGCTGACAGGATGAGGTCACTTTTCTCGCTAGTTTGGATCCTTGAGTAGTCCAGTGTAGGGCACGAAATCTTGCTAGAGTAGCGTCTCTCCCTCTGTGGAATGAATCAGTATGAGCTTGTCTGAGTGCAAGAGCAGTGTATGGATGCGATGAGGGAATGATCCACTGAGTATGAGTCTTGATTGACGTCATGGGGTTATGTCTGATGAGTCGACTGCCTACAATCCACACTCCATCCTCTGTCTTCACAGGGTGTAGTTGAGAGTACTTGCCCTTCTTCTTCTGCAGTTCATCTTCAATGGAGTGCTGTACGTCTCTGATGAGGATTAGTTGAGCTGCACGCAAGTCTTCAGCAGATATCGGAGCCAGTAGATTGCAGAAATGTCCTGATTTCACAGCCATTCTAACTCTTGCCACTGTCCATATCAATCGTTTTAGAGAGCTGAAGTTTTCATACTGAATAAAGTGATCTGGCGTCGTGACTGTTGTAGCGTAGACTGCTTTTTTCTCACCCGGCAGAAGTTCCCCCGAGTCTTTGTTAGCTCTTATGCCCCACTCCTCTTCAGGTTGATAGAGAAAGTTGGGTCCTCTCCACCACTCACTCGCAGGGCCAATCTTATCAATCGATTTCCCTCTAGTTAGCCAGTCAGCAGTGTTTTCTTCACCTTTCACCCAAAACCAGCTGCTCATATCTCCATCAGTTGCCGTTTGTAGTTCTCCGATTCTCACACCTTCGTAGAGCTTGAATCTTGTAGATTTCTTGTTCATCATCTTGAGTACAGTCTCTGAGTCTACCAGTTGATATACTCTGCTGAAATTGTATCGCATCTCCTTCTCTAAAACCTTTCTGCCACGCTTTGAGAGGACCGCGGCATTTAGCTCTATCTGAGGTATAGTAAGCTGTTTTAGGGGTGCTATGCGACGCTTAGCCATGATGAGAGAGCATGAGAATTTTCCAGAGTTGAGTTTCCATCGAGCGTAGGCACTGAATCCATAGGCTGCAGCACTTCCATCTGAGAGGATGATCAGCTGAGGTTGTCCGACAGCGTTCTCTGGTCGAAGACAGCGAGGATATTCCAGTTTAGATAGCTTGAACAGCTCTCTGAAGAATTTGATCCATTGTTCTCTCATAAGCTGGGGTAACTGATCGTCCCAGTCCAGTTTGAAAGTCCAGGTTTCCCTCAGTAGTTGTTTGGCTCTCATTGTGAAGGGGCACAAGATGCCAAGAGGGTCGTATATCTTCATGGTTTGTTCCAAAACTATCCTCCGTGTGAGAATTTCTGGCATCTGTCTTGTAAACTCTGTCTCTGTCAGATCTGGTTTGGTATATACTCCTTTCTTCTTAGGAGAAAAGTTGAGACTTGTAGAGAAAGTGATGACATCTGTTGAAGAATTCCAGTGGACTCCTAGCACTTGGGTTGATACAGGTTTCGCATCTGGAGGAGGTAGATCTTCAAGCTGTATCCTCTTGTCTGGCTCGCCACTGAACAACCAACACTTGACTTTGAACCCAGCGTTCTGTAGTACTACATTTGTTCCTTCGGCAGTGACCATTGCAGACTCGTGAGATGGGAAGGAATCTACAATATCGTCTACATACGTCGAAGACTTCAGGAGTTCAGCTACTCGGGGATACTCTTTGTGAAAGAGGTCTGCTGTTTTGTAGATTGCTTCACTACTGATAGCAGCTGCCGGTCGATCTCCCATGTTGACCCGTAGTATGATGTAGACATCTGGATCTCGCTGTTCCAAGTTGCGCCACAAAAAGCGGTGAGTGTGCTGTTCAACATTATTGATGAAAATAGAATTGTACATTTTCTTTATGTCAGCGACTAGAGCGATTTTATCCTCTCTCCAGCGTAGTAGAATTCCGAGCAGATCATTGAGATAGGACTCTGGACCTTTAGCTAGGCAGGCATTGAGTGATGTCCCTCTGAAGGTTTGGCTAGAGTTGAAGACGATTCGTACAGGAGTTGATGTTGACCTGGGATTTTGAACAGCCAAGTGACTGATGTAGTACTTTGGTCCACACCATGACTTTAGTTCCTCTTTACTCAGCTTGCGGGCTACACCACGATCGACCATGTCCTGGATTTGGGCGCCGTAGATCTTGCTCCATTCAGGATCCTTGTTGAGAGTGCGCTCCGTGTTCCTAAGCGTGGCTAGCGCAGCACTGTAGTTATCTGGAAGCGTAGACGGATTGACAATCCATGGGTAGGATGTTTTCCATCTTTTGTTCTCCTGGTCGTATTTGAGGTTGCTTCTTATCATCTGTAGCTCCTGCTCTTCTTGGAAGGAGTAGCTATGGCCCCTGATCGGGCATTTACCGCACTGACATGCCCCGCAGCGTGGTTGAACCTCTAGGCCTAGGTCTTCACCTTGTATGAATGCACCCAGAGATGCCTTCTCTGCCTTGGTGAGATAGGAGTGTACTGATACTGAGAATTCTTTGTGTTGAGGGTGAGTAGCAGTTATGACTTCTGTGTCTTGCATCGAGAGTATGTTGATAAAGAATGATGATGGAATAGAATTGCTGTTGCCTAGAGCCGGGTGTGATCCTTGAACGCACAGTCCGAATGGGCCAGAGCAGACTTGAAGATGTTGTCCAGCTGAAGCTATCTCCTTCCGAGGGTGGAATCCGAGTAGATCATTGCCGATTAGCATGTCAATAGGGCCCGAGTCTTTGATCAGTAGTTGACTGTTGATACTTGGAAATAGCTGCTGTAGAATGACCCGGTCCAGAGGTTTGTTGATTGACCCAGTGAGTCTCTGTATGCTGAGAGCATGTATCGTGATCACACTGTTGTCATAGGCCATTAACTTCACCTCGAATAGCCAGGACTCCTCCTCTACTGTTGAGCCTCCCAGAGTGCTTAGTTCGAGCGTCACCTTCTTGAGTCGCTTTGCTCCCCATGCTATCGCCGCCCGGTGAGATATCAGAGTCGAGTTTGATCCTCCATCAAAGAAAAGTAGTGCTCTGTGAGAAGTTCCTACGACTGATGCTCGCTGGATTGCGAACACTGTTGAGTCACTGGTGGGTCTGCTTGTTCCGTGATTGGTTGAGACTTCTACAGAGACTTCGTCCGTGGGTGTACCAGCGCCGTGAAGGGTCGACACTTTCTCCTTTGATTGGCTTCTGACAGAACTAGGCTTAGATTCAGTTTTAGCTTCAGGTTTTGAGCTTTTATTCTTATCAGCAATACCCTTTCTACACAATAAGTCATGATGATTCGGTTTTTTACACTTAGAACAGCATTGCCTGAACCTAGGGCATGATTTTGGATCATGTTTAGTCAAACATCTAACACAGATAGCGTGAGTTTTACACAAGTCAAATCTTTCTTGAACAGACAAGGAACGAAAACTCCTACAGTCGGCTAAAGCATGCCGGTTGCTACCATGGATAACACAAGACATAGCAGAGCTGTCAGGTTTGTCATGAGAGTTTTGACTAACTTCATTATCAGATTCTACATGAAAGGTTTTTACCTTTTGTTTGGAGTTGTCTTTCTGTTGATCAGATCGTTGGGTTCCAGTGCGTCTGAGCGCGCGGCGTCGTTCACTCTCCAGAAATCCCATAAACATCTTGAAAGGTTGAACTTTGTCCTCTTGTGGAAACATGTCATAGCAATGATCCCAGTCTCTTCTGATCGTAGGAGGCAGTAGGTCCGCGAGATTGTCCACATGTGGTAGGGTTACCGACGTGAGATGTCCGAGTTCCCCCAATTGGCTGTAGGAGCTTTCCACTGTGTTAACAAACTTGACGAGAGCCTTTGTATCACCTTCATGGATAGATCTCAGAGAATTGAGATGTGAGAAGACAGATTTGATGCCAAGGCTGACATCTCCATAGACCTCTTTGAGTCGTTGAACCATGCGGTCATGAGCGTTCGGTTGTGTGGCGAAGATTGGGCTGACCAATTCCAGGGGTTCACCTACAAGGAACTTTTTGAGCTCTGAGGCTTTGTCTACCTCATCAACAAACATACAAGAGTATCTATACCATACAGATAAAAATTCAGGCCATTTGTGGCGATCACCGTTATATGGTGTTGGTTTTGATCGTGTACATGAGATTTGATTGGAGTTACCTGCACTTGTCACATTTAGGTGACGTGACGCATCATAACCATCATATGCATTCACAACAGAAGATTTGCTTATCTCATTGACACGCTGAGTGTCTAAATGTAAATCATGAACAGCTAGTCTTGACTTGTGGGTGTCTCTACTACCATTACTACCGCTTACCATGTGCACTGCAGGAGCTGCAGCTGGAGTAGACTGTTCTAATGGAACAGGTGGGGTTTGCTGTGTTTGCACACTAGATTCAACGTGGCCATCAGATGCAGAGACCTGCTGCACTACACCCGAATCATGATCCGACTGAGAACCTACGGCACGAGACTCCTGACCCAGCCCCCCTCCCGCCTGACTGGCATCGGTGACTGGTGGATCAGATTTAGACACAGAATTCCGTGGTGGCTGACCCCCTACGCTATTTGCAGGCGGACTAACCTTACACGATTCTAAATCTAAGATAACATCATATAGACTAAGTAATAGTGAATCTAGACCTACAGTACCAGCTAACTTATTAGAGAGCTCTACACAAAAATCCTTGTGGCCGTTAATAGCGGCCTGGTTTATACACACACTAACCAATATATTAGCTTTCTTGATAGCTTGAGAGATAGCCATTTTAGATTTAGACAAAGAAAGCTGCCACTTAGAATAGCACTGAATAGCACGATCAAAAGAGGTTTTGACATCATTCTGATATGCTATGAGATCCATACCGTTGACGGTTAGGTAGCTAGAAAATGTCTCATCTGATTCTACATGCTCAGAATAATCGAAATGGATAGTGAGAAAGTTACTGTATGTTGTTTTGAGTTGTGAACGCAGTGTCTCAATATCATCGATGTCCTGTTGTTCGATGCTACTTATTAGCAGATTAGCTAGCGAGGTTACCTTGGACTTGAGCGATGTACGCTGACCTTTGAGCTGTTTGATAGTATCTTCCATGTCAGCTGGCGGTAGTCGTCAATTTTGGTACTGTATTGGGATGGCTCTTGTTATCACTCTAACCCCAGCATTAATGGCAACGGACGACGAAATAAGAAGTGTTGAGTTGTTGTTGGATACTGTATGTCATTATATTCTTCATATTCAAAGTCGAAGTCGTACCCTGATAAAATGATCAAAGTAAAATAAATAAAATAATGATGTGCATAGATTGTGACGATAATCAGCACATCAAAAGACAATAATGGATGGCAGCATATAAAAGAGTGCGTAGTAATAAATTGACATAAAATTGACACAATCGTCCTATTAGTTAACTCACAAAATTGATGCCGGATATAGGGTTTATTCCATCCAATAATAGTGTCTGATAGTTAGTATACAGATAAATAGGTGCCTGCAATTAAAATACTTTTGTTAAATACCTAATTACGGATAGGAGAAATAGTAGCAATAATAATTTGATACCAGTGGATGCGATAAAGCAATGCTTTCTACACTTTATAAAAATGCCATTTGTCATCAATGAAATATAGATTATCCCATGCAGTAATTTAATACAAGAGCTTTGCTGTTGTTATTCCACACCAAATATGAACTGAAAATACAATATTGTTTTAACTTACATGTGTGTCACATAGATACAGCGCAGAGTATTGAGATCTTGATATAAAGTGCTTAGAATCTCATAAAACAGATCGAGTTGTATATGGATAAAATTGTCTCCATATTAGCTGAGATGAGACTAGCGATCACAAATTTTGAACTTGCTTGTTGACGGTGCAAGTCTAAGATGGTACAAAATAATGTTGCAGTACAAGTATCAGCACATAAGCTGGTATAATGATGTTTGTAACAATAGATAGCTAAAGTATTAAAAGCTGGCATTATTAGTCATGTTGTAGTGTGTGTGTTTTTAATAATAATCAAAATGTGTCATTAATTATGACCACGATTGGTGCATACCAATACAAATACTTTTTTTGCACAGTACAATACCAAAAGACTGAAATTCAATACAATGACTTGGCTAGGAGCTGTGCAACAGGTCTTTTCAATCTGCTCTGATCTGACTGTGAATTGATCGGTTGCCCTCATTATGTTCACAAATTTCGAAATCGCCTACATAATTCACTGATATAGAAATACAAGTACATGGGTTTGTTATTGTTTGGTAATAGATCCTTATCAATTTTGATACCCATTCAAACATAAACAGCGTAGACCTACATCATATGCAGCTAAAATGAAACTGCTGAGCAGTTTCTTAATCTAGCAGAAGCTCTTCAGTGAAATTTCACATGTGATACAATACATTGGTGAACAACATGGAGTGGATGGGACTAGCTACAGACTTTGTGAAAGACAATGTCTCAATATTCAGCAAGGCAACAGGGGCAGGTGCAGTTCTGGTCACGCTAGCCAAGAAAAGCTTTGAGCTTATCGGAACGATTGCAGATGAAGTGTTCAAAGAAAACAGCTTTTATGCAGAAAACCGTCAAACATTTGTTTGGATATGTATGATCTTTGCGATGTTGGTCATCTTATTTGTGGTCATATCTGCATGGCACCAAAAGTTTGGCAAAGGGAGGGAGAAAAACATCATATTGGAAGCTGACTTAGGTGCAGAGAAGCGAGTTGGTCAGCAACACAAGGATCGGATAAAAGAGCTTCAAGAGGAGAAAGATGTGGCAATTGAAGAAAGGATACGTGAAAGAACCACTCGAGTCGCCATTGAAAATAAGCATGAAGAGTCGTTGAGAAAGATGGCAGAAATTGAAGCTATCTTACAGGTAACGCAGGAGAAGAATGCAGAACTGGAAGAGACAAACCTTAGACTCTCACGTGAAAGGGATGAAGAGAAAGCACTAAGGGTTGAAGTAGAGGCTAAATATGAGGAGGAAGTCAGAGAGCGACTAGAGAGGACGTATAATGATTGGATGAACCGCTCCATTAACTCTCCGATGCACAATAAGTAGGGTGAGTGATGTACATCAGGATTGAGTTTATAAATCTACCAATAATTATTGGATATGATATGAAATTGGATAATGGATGGTGGGATGGGGGCATTTGAGTGCTATTCATTGCCAGGTGATTGGCGCCACCGGGTGGTGGGTTAGAGTACCAGTGGAGGGAGGGGGCAGTCTCATTTGTATCTACAATTCTTACTCAAATTAGAGTTAACCTGAGCAAATATATGCTTAGAAGCTCAGACTGCACATAAAAGCTTTTCAGGGCAAGTTTGATCCATTTGCCTGCATTAGGAATTGCTTGCCCCTTCCCACTGATCAGCCACAGGCTAATAAGTTGCCTGTTACATTTCCGTGGTAGGGAAGCAATCCCGAAAGCAGGTAAACTGGATCAAACTTGATCTAGGACGAGACAGGAGATACAGCCATCTCACTAGTTGTAGTGCAAACCAGCTCTCTCATTGTCACATACTCAATTCGATTAATTTGAGAAGTGAAATACGGCACAATGGACGGGTGCATCAGTCACAGGGTCATATTAGTATATACTGACACATTTTAATTTTTGAGTATTGCCCAATGACCAATATGATCGATATTATCAGTCTACTTTAGATCAAGCATGATCCAATTTGTCTGCGTACAGGTTTTGAGCCACCGGCAAGAGGCGGCGGCTCACCAGTAGAATGGGAAAGACCGGACTGCGGGCAAATCAGATCAAACTCTAAGTCTACTGCACCATTCGAAAATTCTGAACACACAGTGGAGAGATAAAAAATCAGCAGCTTTTGTTCTTTTGACACACATGCTATGAATTCATGATCGTGGTAATTCTAGAATGGATCTATTGCAGCTTCCTATTTCTTCTTTTTTGGTGGTAATAAAATAAATGTTTGCATAAATATTTGCACAGTGACTGCAATGGAAATGCGGCAAAACATTATCAAATGGTAACAAAATTATTGATAATGTAATGCAGCAAACTTACACTTGCAGCCGTTTCATAATGGTACCTGTTTTTATACTCAGTTACCAATGTCATATTGTTACACATCAAGGCCTACACAACAAATAATGTTGATAAGCATGTTGAGTCTAGCCTTTATCTATCACAAGCTATGTTTGATGACCTCGACCTTGGAATCTGTTGACCAGTCTGGACAACTTTGTCGAGTTTTCAAATAACAATTCATGGGTTATTTGACATTATCAAAAACTATGATAATTGTTTCCAACCTTCAAACAGATACTAGAGTGAATTGTACGGAAGCTATGCACTAATTGTTGATGGAAAAATTATTTGGTTACAGGTGGTGTCATCGAAAAGAACCTGCTATGAGGTATCTACTGTTCTTTACCTACGCCGCTAAGACGTACTCTACATGTATGATGTATAACCAACGACCATATGTAATCTACATGTATTTATATAAGTAGTCGTCGATAATTCTTACTCATCCATCCAAACAGTTTAATCGAGAGAAGTTACTCACACCTTGTATTGTAACTACAATGACATTTCTGATACACCTCATTCAGATCAGATGTTGTGTTTGAACCATATGCCCAAACACGAGGTTACTCCCTCCCTACTCTGGACAGATCAACCACTAAATCAAGTATTGTCATGTATTCTAAACAAATGGCCCCAACCAGTGTTATCATAGCAGTCAAATTACTGATTTTTTAAGTGGTAATAGCAACTGCTATCTTTTAGGACGCACATTACCAATAAATATTAATGTGGTAATTTCAACCATCAACAAGCCTAGATTACACTGTCATGAGTTCTAAATCGTCTTATCAGCATTGAAAAAGAGTAATAATCAAACTCAATCATGTTATTATGGAATTAATTTCTATCAGTGATGCTAAAAGTATTCACCAATAGCCTTTTTTTATCTTTATGTGACTTTTTCCGTTTTCTATAAACGATAAACTTCAGTGCAAGTTTGTCATGCAAGTACATACCACAACTGTCACGTTGCTTGACGAAGATTACAAACATACTTTCGTTTTCATTAATACTAATAAAAACTGATTTGCCTTCTCTTTTATAATTGACAGACAATGATGTTCAGAGCCACAGACCCATGAAAATAACATTCATTATAGAAATCAGTGTCATCATGCAACAAAATGAATATGTCTCAAGTCTGAAGGGAATTTAAGATGATAGGAAAGCTTACATTTTTATTTAATAACAGTTTCAAGACAATGAGCAACACTGCATAACCACCATCATATTTCATTCAGAGCTTTTGGCTTGAAAGCTGATATATCTCAATTTTAGTGACAAATTTCAGGAAAAATTCCATGTAATTTGTCCGTAAAACAGGCAGAAATCGATATAAATGACGATCTGAATACCAAAATTATTTCCCTAACTATGTGCCTATGCGTTTTGTATGGTACAGATTCTGAATCAAAAATTATTTTTTATCCTATTACAAGGGGCTTTCAAGATAACCCGCTTTTCAGCTCCTTTTTCCTATGCGGCGGGGGGGGTAAAAGTACCAAACTGGAGAGAGGCAACTCTATTGCAACTCGAAAGTGCTTCAAGTATGACTCGGATGGATGGCTTGTCAATGCCAAATTAAAATTGATGTGCTTTTTTCTGCTGCTGAATTATATCAAAAGATTCAGAAGGTGAGGCTAGGGGCAGCACAAAGAGTCCTTTGAATCATGTTTATATTGTTTGAGTGCACCATTATAATGACTAACTCTGATATCTGCCATGCTTCATCAATATAGATAACGGTGGGTTATGGATTGGTAATATGACGCAATCAAACGGTAATTCCCAATCTCATGGTAAAATGAAACTACTGACCAGTCTCTTAACCACGTAGGAAATTTTGATTCATAGTGTAAACTGTCAGTGAACAGCATGGAGTATTTTGGATCAGCAGCCAAGTTTGTAAAAGACAATGTGCCTTTGATCAGTGCGGCAGCAGGGACAGGTGCTGTTCTGACGATACTATCCAAGGAAAGCTTTGCACTAGTTGGGAAAATTGTGGATGGAGTATTCAAAGATAATAGTTTCTATGCCGCTAACCGTTCTACACTTGTTTGGATATGCATGTTCCTGGCAGTCATCGTCATTTTGTTCGTACTCATATCCACATGGAAACAAATGTTTAGCAAAGTGAGGGAAAGAGAAATCAGATTGGAAGCTGAATTAGGTACAGAGAGGCGAGTTAATCAGCAGCTGCAGGATAGGATCAAAGAGCTCCAAGATGAGAAGAATGCAGAAGTCAAAACAAAAATCCGTGAAACAACTGAGATGATGAGGAAGATGGCAGAAACGGAAGCTAGTTTACAAGAAATTCAGGAGAAGTATGAGGAGGAAGTCAGAGAGCGACGAGAGAGGATGTACAATGACCTGATGAACCACTGCATGAGAAATCCGCTGCACAATAAGTAGAGTGAGTGATAGAAATGGGGATCAGGGCTGAGGGAGAGTTTCTCAATTTTGCAAAAATGAAGATCACTTTGCTCAATTAGACAAATTGGCATATAAGGGAGCAGTCTTCATCATGTGACTTAAACTATCAGATACATATGTACACATAACTATAAAAACCAGAGTCTCCAATTAACCGAGAACATAAATTGGCGCCACATGATGTTCTATCTGTTTCGATATTGAGAATATGGTCTAACATAAAGGTTGCTTTTACAAAACTCAGATCATGTTTATTTTAAACTAAATATTGTACTAGGAAATCATCTTTAAACCTTTGCCCCGTGCGACCTGATAGACTCAAAGCGAGCCACCTGGCTTTCCTTCATAACAATCAACAATTGTTGTTATAGGCAGTGTATTAAGTTTGATGGTTTAATATTGCTCAATAGTGAATAATATCACTCAACTTCACCTTTTGAAAATTAATTTCAAAAGTCAATTAAAAATTATTTACTTTTAAATATCAAATCAACAGTTTCTTTTGATAGCTGTATTTAGAATGTTTGAGGTCATTCTGGAAGAGAAACTTATAAATATATTATTGCCAACTTTTTTTTTTTAAATGCAGTTCCCAACATCAATGGAGCCTTTTCACGAAGTCACTTTGTTTTAATTAAAACAAATAAGCGGCCGCATGACGAGACTAACGCATTCATATTAATCCAACCAGGCGAACTTCAAACCCAGCTCAAAACTTTGATTAAACTGTGCTTAAATTTTGGTTTGGTTTAGTCAGCACTTATCTTATAACCTTTCCAGTGTTTATTTGTCTTTACAAACTTTGTTACAGTTGGTTTGTTCTGGATGTGAGCTTGGAGTGTGGTGTCTGCTGCCTCCACCTATGATGTTTGCTGCATAGTTTGTGTGTTACCTTACTTTATATTTCTATTTATCCCATGGTATTTCTTTATATTGCCAAATATTTTAATATACATAATATGCTATTTATTAGCCATATGTTGTATCTATTACTGTCAGCATCTTGAAGTTTCTTACACACCTCACTGAGACATAAGGTGACTAAATTTAGATCTGGTTTGACCGACATTCCCAAACTCAGAGCTACCACGCTTTCGCTAGGCCGCAACTGGCATAAGCTGTAGGTTGTTTTTTGTTATGATAGCATTGACAAAGGGTAAACCCACAATATTACTTGTGGGCCATGAGCAAGGTGCAAAGTGTAAAATGTGAACCACAATCATAGTGTTATAGATTAAAATTAAGCGATTATCTGTGATAAAAATTTATCAGCAGGTAGTATGTGCAGTTTTATGTTACGTATATTAGTTATTTCATTATTTTTCACTGAACGGAAGGCTTGCCAGGGTATCAGTGACAAAAATGTTTACATTCTACACTAATACAACTACGTCTTCTCCTCATATAGCAGTGGTTAAAATCATGGTCTGAATCCTGATGAAAATTATATACGTACTCAAGAGGAGGGGGTCCTGTAGTTGTATGCGATGACTAGGCTTGGGTTGCGGTAAGAAATATTTACTGAATACAAATATTGGGGTTATATTTCTCAATCCTAGCCAATATTTCAATAATTGCTCGTAGATTTGCCTGAAGAGAACATGTATGAACTTCGTAGTCCCAATAATTACTAATTGCATGAATTCCAAAGTTTGACTTATGCTATACTGATAATAGCAAAGAATCTCAATGTGGTTCTTATTTGTAGCACTTGTTGGACAATGTGACGCATATACTAACAGTAGGCTGACACGTAGCAAAAAGTCATCCATGGTACTGAACAATACACTTGTGTGTTTTTAAAAACTAAAAAAAGGATATAAAATGTCTTCCAGTTGCAAAGTTTACCACACATAAGAAGGCTTGACTGCAACTGGAAGCTTGATGAGAATTTGCTATTGGTATATCCAGCTACTATTTTATTCACTCGAAATGTCCTTTGAGCATTATGCAAAGGATATATACTCAATGATATGGACCAGTAAATCCCCCTCCCTTAGTTCATGGATAATGATAGTACACACACATACACCAATCGCATACACCAAATTCTGTCACAGTATCACTATCACTATGTCAAAGATTCTCTCCCCTACATTATATAACCGATATCCAAAAAAGTTCTAATAAATCTGCAACTGATTGTACCTTATTCTACAGATACAGGTATTGTACGAACTTGGAACTCCCTGGTGAAGATAAAAATTCTATATTTTTCTTTGCACTAAATTCATCATTATCTCACCTTTGTACAAGGTGCCACAACTCTTCAAATTTACAGACAAAAAAATGCATCCAGGACACCCCATTAAGATCATCCAAAAGTATATCAAATGTAAGTGTTGGACACTAAGCACAGTTGATCAAGGAGCTATAGTGAGGCTTCACAATGGATTTAGTTGAATTAACCGTCATCTGGTAGAGACGAACACAAATACTCACAACTATTGGTTTTACAGTGGCTCAATAGGTTTTTTACATTTATTCGAACTACGAAATTGGGGAACTTGCACTTTTCGGATGTAAACTAAACCATGCCTGTTCAAGTTCAAGAATAGAAAAAAAATGCCAAAAAAAATATGAGAATGAAAGTATTCATTGTGACTCTAATGGCAGTATACAACTTTAAAATTAATTCATAATTATTTATTTTATATTATATGCTCAGCAATCGCGATAACGTAAACTTTCATAGGCAATTAAATTTTATCTGTGTCTTAGCGGGGCTAATAGAACTGTTTAGCACTTTAGATCAAAATCTGCTGAATTACAATGCAGTAGAATAAAATGTCTTCCAAAATGGTCTGACTGCCTGATGGTTTCCAAAACTGTGATGTATCATTTAGTTTTTCCCCTTTACATCTCCGGGTATATTGTGGCTCCTATTTTGCGAAGTGGACCTTCCATACGAAATCTTTGATCGGAAAAGGTTTTACCTAAAACTTGACAGGAAAGTTATTTGCAAAGTAGCAAAAAGCTGTGAAATACTTTTTGTGCACAGTACAATACCAAAAGACTGAAATTCAATACAATGACTTGGCTAGGAGCTGTGCAACAGGTCTTTTCAATCTGCTCTGATCTGACTGTGAATTGATCGATTGCCCTCATTATGTTCACAAATTTCGAAATCGCCTACATAATTCACTGATATAGAAATACAAGTACATGGGTTTGTTATTGTTTGGTAATAGATCCTTATCAATTTTGATACCCATTCAAACATAAACAGCGTAGACCTACATCATATGCAGCTAAAATGAAACTGCTGAGCAGTTTCTTAATCTAGCAGAAGCTCTTCAGTGAATTTTCACATGTGATACAATACATTGGTGAACAACATGGAGTGGATGGGACTAGCTACAGACTTTGTGAAAAACAATGTCTCAACATTCAGTGCGGCATCGGGGGCAGGCGCAGTTCTGGTCACACTATCAAAGAAAAGCTTTGAGCTTATTGGGAGAATTGCAGACGAAGTGTTCAAAGAAAACAGCTTTTATGCGGAAAACCGTCCAACATTTGTTTGGATATGTATGATCTTTGCAATGTTGGTCATCTTATTTGTGGTCATATCTGCATGGCACCAAATGTTCGGCAAAGGGAGGGAGAAGAACATCTTATTGGAAGCTGACTTAGGTGCAGAGAAGCGAGTTGGTCAGCAACACAAGGATCGGATAAAAGAGCTTCAAGAGGAGAAAGATGTGGCAATTGAAGAAAGGATACGTGAAAGAACCACTCGAGTCGCCATTGAAAATAAGCATGAAGAGTCGTTGAGAAAGATGGCAGAAATTGAAGCTATCTTACAGGTAACGCAGGAGAAGAATGCAGAACTGGAAGAGACAAACCTTAGACTCTCACGTGAAAGGGATGAAGAGAAAGCACTTAGGGTTGAAGTAGAGGCTAAATATGAGGAGGAAGTCAGAGAGCGACTAGAGAGGACGTATAATGACTGGATGACCCGCTCCATGAACTCTCCGATGCACAATAAGTAGGGTGAGTGATATACATCAGGAATGAGTTTATAAATCTACCAATAATTATTGGATAGGATATGAAATTGGATAATGGATGGTGGGATGGGGCATTTGGGTGCTATTCATTGCCAGGTGATTGGCGCCACCGGGTGGTGGGTTAGAGTACCAGTGGAGGGAGGGGGCAGGCTCATTTGTATCTACAATTCTTACTCAAATTAGAGTTAACCTGAGCAAATATATGCTTAGAGGCTCAGACTGCACATAAAAGGTGGTCAAGGCAAGTTTGATCTATTTGCCTGCATTCGGAGTTGCTTGCCACTTCCCATCGATCAGCCGCGGCCAATAAGTTGCCTGCAACATTTCAGTAGAAAGGAAGCAATTCCAAAAGCAGGTAAACTGGTTCAAACTTGATCTAGGACAAGACAGGGAGATACAGCCATCTCACTAGTTGTAGTGCAAACCAGCTCTCTTATTGTCAGTATGCTCAATTCGATTAATTTGAGAAGTGAAATACGGCACAATGGACGGGTGCATCAATCAGAGGGTCATACTAGTATACGCTGACACATTTCAATTATTGAATATTGCCCAATGATCAATATGATCAACAATATCAGCCCACTTCATCTTTAGAAATTTTGAATCGCACAGTGGAAAGAAATCAGCATCAGTTGTTCATTTGACACTCAAGCTATGAATTCATGATCGTTCATTCTAGAAGGGATCCATTACAGATTCCTATTCCTACTTTTTTGATGGTAATGGACAAATGTTTGTATAAATATTTGCTCAGCGGCTGCATTGGAAATTGTTGCACAACATTGTCAAATGGTAACAATAATGATTAATAATGTAATGCCGCAAACTTACACTTGCAAATGCTACCTATTTCAATAGACGGATACCAATGTCAATTTTGTTACACATCAAGGCCTACACTTTAGATCATGTTGATGAACATGATAAGTCTAGCCTATATCTATTAGCCTTGTCACAGGCTAAAACCAAAAACTATGGCTGCATGACAAGGCTATCATATCTGTCACAAGCTATGTTTGTTGACCTCAACCTTTCAATGTGTTGACCAGTCTGGAAAATCTTTGCAAATATTTAAATAACAATTCATGGATTACTTGACAGCATCAAAAACTATGATAATTGCTATGCACTTGTGTTGATTGAAAAATGGTATTGTTACAGGTGGTGTCTTTGATAAGTGCCTGCTATGAGGTATCTGACGTTCACAGCCTATGACTCTATGACATACTCTACATGCATATGATGTATCACCGACAACCATATGTAATCTACATGTATATATGTGTGTAGCCGATGATAACCCGTACTATCACTCATCGGATACCTATCCAAACAGTTTAAACGAGAGAAATTATTCACACATTTTATTATATCTAGCATTTCTGATACACCTCACACAGGCGTCATGTTTGAAACATTTGCCCAAACACAGGGTTTCTCCCTCCCTTCCCTGGACAGATCAACCACTTAATCAAGTATTGTCAATTGTCATGTATTCTAAGCAGAGGGCCCTAGGAAGGGTGATCATAGCACTCATATCACTGATTTTGTTAGTGGTGCTGCCACTGCTTCAGCGCTTGAATATCATTTAGAATGTACCTTATAGATAAATCTAACCATGATAATCTCAACTATCAACAAACCTAGATTACACTGTCATGAGTTCTAGATTGCCTTATCAGCATTGACAGTGAGTAATAAACACTTAACCTTCAAGATAATCTCTCGTAAGAGTGCTATATCATGTCTGTGAAACTCAACCATATTATGATGGATGTAATTTCTTTCAGTGAAAAGTATTAATCAACAGCCTTTTTTGTCTTCATGTGACTTTTTCTGCTTTCTATGAACGATATACTTGCACTTTAGTCTCATTGCTAGACGCTTGGGTATTTTTCATGGATTCTCATAAAAATGTTTTGCCTTTTCTGAAGTATACTTGACTCGCGATGATGGTGAGAGCTGCAAAATTAATTAAACCGATGTTTAGCCTAGAAAATGGTGTCATCATGTATCTAAATATGCTCAAAATACAATTAGTAGAAAACTGCTCCTTCATCCTAACCTCTGATGGTCTCCAAACTCATGCGGCCTGATGTATCGTTTTGCCGTATTTCCTGTTTTATATCTCCGGTGTATTGTTTATGTACTGAAGCCTTTTTTTTAGACAATCCCCATTGAGGATTTGGCTCTCCAGTCACCACATTAATCATTGGCTTACAAGCCAACAGAATATAAATATTCTTATCTGACCCAACATGTGACTTCCAACATATTAAATATATGCACATACAACTCCAACAACCTGAGTCTCCCATTGTCCAGAGGAAAAAAAAGGAACCACATAGATGGCCCATCTGTTTCGATATTGAGAATGTGGTGTATCAAAAAAGCTGCTTTTATGTTTATTTTTTAAATTTCATACTGTACATGTATTTTATTGTCATGCGATATGATAACAAAGCCACATGCCTTCCCTTCATACCAATCAACACTTTGATTCGATGCTATTAGTGTAATATACAAAAAAAGGTTTTCAATTGCTCAATGGTCAATATTATCACTCAAATCCACCTTTTGAAATTCGTGATCATACAAGTCCTTTTGAAAAGAATTTATTTTCAAACATCAAATCAACAGCGGTCTTTTGTTCTTCTGATACCTGTATTTGGAATGTCATGTTTGAGTTCATTCTGGAAGGGAACATTATACGTAATATATTTGCTAACTTTTTTTATATGCAGTTCCGAAAATCAATGTAGCCTTGTCAAACGGCCACCTCTTTGTTTTGACTAAAACAAAAACTTGGCCGCGTGACAATACTAACGCAATGATATTAATCCAGTCAGGCTAACTTCAATGCTAGCTCAAAACTTTAATTAAACGGAAGTTGGTTTGGTTTAGTCTGCCACTATCTTATCACCTTTCAAGTATTGATTTGCCTTTACAAATTTTGTTAACGGTGGTGTGATCTAGAATTCAGCCTGGAGTTTGGTATCTACTGCCTTCGCTTATGTGTGTGACCTTGGAATATATTTCTATATATTGCTAAATATTAAAATATACATATTTTTTTATATTTATTAGCCGTATTTTGTATCTATAACTGCCGGAATCTTTTAATACACCTCTCCATAGAGTTTTTATATTGAGTTTGGTTTGACCAGGGAGGGTGGAACTTACTTTCCTAAACCCAGAGTTGTCACCCCTTTGCTGGGCCGCAACTGTTATAAGCTGTAGGTCGCCTTATGACAACATTGACAAAGAGTAAACCCACAAGATAACTTGCAGGCCCTGAACAAGGTACAAGGTGTAGTATATGAACCACAATCATGGCGTTTAAAAATATTCAATAATCCATGATATTAAAAAACAATCAGCATATGGTCTTTTGTCATTTTTGTTACTTATATATGTTAATTATTTTATTAATTTTCTCCAAACGGAAGGTTTGCCGGGATATAAGTGACAAAATATTAACATTCTACTCTATCACCAGAGTATCTAACAAAGCAACATCCTTGCAATGTGTACAAAACACTACTGGTATTTTTCAGGTATACATATATTTTGAATATGAAGTTTCCTTGCTAATTATATATTTTATAATTATAAATATATATGTACTCGAGAGGAGGGGGATATAGCAGTTATATGCAATGACCAAGCTTGCGTTGCAGCAAAAAATATTTACTGAGTACACATATTGGGGTTATTTTTCTCAATCACAGACAATTTCATTGTTGTAAGTACCTGATAACTATTACATTAATGTGCAATTTTATATTTATGATGATTTACCACTTTTGACTTGACTTATGCTATACTGATAATAGCAAAGAATCTCAATGTGGTTCTTATTTGTAGCACTTGTTGGACACTGTGACGCTTATACTAACAGTAGGCTGACACGTAGCAAAAAGTCATCCATTGTCACAAACAGTACCCTTGTGTGTTTTCAGAAACTCAAATTAAAAGGATATAACATCTTACATAATATCTTCCAGTTGCAAAGTTTACCACACATAAGAAGGCTTGACTGCAACTGGAAGCTTGATGAGAATTTGCTATTGGTATATCCAGCTACGATTTTATTCACTCGAAATGTCCTTTGAGCATTATGCAAAGGATATATACTCAATGATATGGACCAGGAAATCCCCCTCCCTTAGTTCATGGATAATGATAGTACACACACATACACCAAATTCTGTCACAGTATCACTATCACTATGTCAAAGATTTTCTCCCCTACATTATCTAACCGATGTCCAAAAAAGTTCTAATAAATCTGCAGCTGATTGTACCTAATTCTACAGATACAGGTATTGTACGAACTTGGAACTCCCTGGTGAAGATAAAAATTCTATATTTTCCTTTGCACTAAATTCATCATGGTCTCACCTTTGTGCAAGGTGCCACAACTCTTCCAATTTTCAGACAAAAAATGCATTCTGGATAAGTGTCACATCCGGGACACCCCATTAAGATCATCCAAAAGTATATCAAATGTTAGTGTTGGACACAAAGCACAGTTGATCAAGGAGCTATAGTTAGGCTTCACAATGGATTTAGTTGAATTAACCGTCATCTGGTAGAGATGAACACAAATACTCACAGCTATTGGTTTTACAGTGGCTCATTAGGTTTTTACATTTATTCGAACTACAAAATTGGGGAACTTATACTTTTCGGATGTAAACTAAACCATGCCTGTTCAAGTTCAAGAATAGAAAAAAATAGATCACACACACACACTCATGTGATCCTTGTAATGAATGAGCCAGTGACTAATTTGATTAACACACTAGTTAATTAATTTGATAATAGTTCCCTACGCTGTCTAACAATAGACAAAACATGCTGCTTGCAATTTGTTTCACCATTCAAGAGTGTATGCCTCCCTGACTCAGAGTCAGACTGGCTCTCCACAGACAGCAGGTCACTGACAGTTGATTTGTTGAGTTGCAGCCTTGTGTGTGTGTGTGGTTTGTGTCAAACACAAACCACACACACAAAAGAATCGTAGCATCAAATCAACTGTCAGTGACCTGCTGTCTGTGGTCTCTCTCAATCTTCGTGTGAGGGTGGTGTGTTACTCACTAGTGTTAATCCATGCTGCTGCAGAGATAGATGGCAGATAGATAGTAGGTGCATGGGAATTTTGGTTAGCCGGTAATTGTGTTTGGCTCTGAGAGATCAGAGCCCACACATGCTAATGTGTTGGTGGGCCCTGGGACTCAGTGTGCATGTAAAATAGAATGGATAGGCACTCTTGCTCTGCTGTAGTTACACTACACTCACACTGCTTCAGGCATGATAACTGTTCCACCAATGTCTATGATCGACCGACCCCACTCCCAAACAGACAGCTTGTTTGGGGTGATGGTTTATCTTGCAAACTCCAGATTGCCCTGTCCTGGCGCTTACAAGCCTGTACTGCCCTCATCATGCGTCAACGAACATGGTTGACACTGGACATAGATGCTTAGATAGGCAACATACAGACCCGCACAACAATAGTGGACTCGGGCATTATAAGAAGTGTCAGGAGATGGATATTCAATTAAGATTTAAGGTTAAATGTCTGCTAAATTGTATTTAGCCGAGCTTAGCCTTAGCCAGATTTTGGCAACCAAACAGATTGATATTCATCGTGGAGAAAGACATTCATTATCACAGAATAAAAAAGAGTTTGTGTCCAAGTTTTTTGTGCCTGTTGGTCACAGCAGCGTTGTTATAGTGTGATGCCTCATCATTTATACTAGAACTGACAATATCAGAGACCACCGAAAAGGAGCAAAACTATTCGGCTCAGTTGGACAGATCATAGCTTAGTTCACTCATGGTTCACTGGTCAGAGTGAACATATATATATACGATTCATTTGTCTGTATTCGGAGTTGCTCCCCTGTCCATTGGGGGAAAACAACTCCGAATTTAGGCAAATGGATCAATATTGATCTATATTCTAGAGCATGGGTGGGCAACCTTTTTCTAAAAAAAAACCACATTTTACACAGGCTCAACACAATTAGGCGCAACATATCTTTCAGGGTGGGTGTGGGAGGGGTGCTGGCATCCCTCCGCAATGGGGAAGTTTTTTGCAAATGCCTATAAAATCGGAACCGGAGTAACAACTATGTACAAACTAAAACAGATTTATTTGTAAAAGCTGTGGTATGTTGCAAGGAACTTCAGCTCAACAGAAATACTAATTTAAAAAATCTTGTGAAGTTTTGCATGTGTATGGAAAAGGGCAGGGTGGGTGTGGGAGGGGTGCTGGCATCCCTCCGCAATGGGGAAGTTTTTTGCAAATGCCTGTAAAATAAGATGCAATCTGGAACATTTCAGCGATAAAGCAGGAGCATTTGTAACATGAAAACTTGTTAAAACTCATCTGCATTTCTTGTTCAAGGTGACAGATTTGCTAAAAAATTTAATTACTATGATATTAACGAAAATTTTTATTCGAATTTCCAAAGGTCACCGTTCTGGGTTATTTTGAAAATAAAGCACTTGAAAAAGGAGTTAACACCAATACAGTTAAGATGATTATGTCTAGAAACCGCTTTGGAAGCTACATGCTTAATGGCCACTATTTTGATGAAATATATTGTGCCTACATAATTGAATATCAAGATTACAAAATGCGAGATGGGAATCGAAATTAATGTGTAATATATATCTTTTCAGGCATAAGGCAACAATCAGCCCGCAAAATATTGTTTATAAGGCCGCACTGGAAAATAGGCCGCAGGTTGCCGACAGCTGATCTAGAGGTACGCAGGACTTTTACTTCTACCCAATAGGAATTAGCGGTGTAAAATTCTAAAATCCGACAATATCTCACAAACGCAACTATGTCTGAGAATTAAACCCACAGCTTTTTTTGCAGCCCATTAGGTAATTGTTACTGAGACATAATTCATCTCATGTCATGATATATTATGCTGCCTGGTAAAAAAAGAACTGTGGCAAACTTTTAATGAATAGGAATATCTATGATTGGTGTTACATGTCACAAATACAACGACACAACAAATTATACAGGCGATTTGGTCTAGATGAAAAATTAACATAATAAGGAGATTGCAATTGCCGCTATCTGAACTTATGACAGGCCGTACATGGGCAGCTACTGTAAGAGAAGTGAATAATAGTATAATCTGTGACAAGTTTGCATGAATGAATGAAAATAATTAAGAAATCATAGCAATAGCTGCTGTTATTTAAACTCACAGAAGTGTAAAGCAGATTACATGACAATTATTTTATAAGATAGCTCCTAGGAGCACAGAGTTTAACAATGGGTATATCTGCCCCCTTTAGTGATTAGCCTTTGAACCTTGGAAATTTCTATCAAAGCAGATGGCTTTGAACCATTGATAATACTATTAAAGCAGATTTTAAACGCTTAGCCCAGGCACTAAGGCTTAAATGATTTGCTCAGGTATGACTGTTCTTTTAGATATTAGCCTTTGAACCATAGAAATTTCTATTTGAGCAAATTTTAACCATCGATATTTCTATTGAAGCAGATTTTACACATTTTGCCCAGGCGCTTAAGCTTTATTAAGTTGCACTGATGATTGATTGAGGATTGCACATAGACAAAACATTTTTATGCAATCTCATAGACATAGACAAAACTATGTCTATGGGATTGAATAAAAATGGCTAGAAAAAGCCAAAAAACCTGTGCTGGCTGTTGCAAGTTTTCTATGTCATAGCATCACCTGCTGTTTTTCATACTACTCCCAAAGAGAAGATCAGGTATGAATCTAGTTATCTTGACAATAATCGAGGATGGATAGGCAAAACTGTAGGTGTTTATTGTGTGCAAAAATAGGGCTCAGCTGCCACATAAGTTGTCAGAAGTCCCCTATGAGAACTGCTTCCTGGGCATTGCCATAATACCACCTCAAACTTCGTTTTCGGTGGGATTAAATAACATATATATATATATATTAATATGAATGAGCATGTTGGCCTAGTGTATGCTATATTTATGACAATAGAAAGCGCAAAGATAAATAGGTAGGCAAAGATAAATTGTGTAGGTAGGAACCTCATCCCGTACAGGAATTACAAGTATGATGATAGAATGTATATAATTGCCATGTGCAAAGTATTGTTATTAAAAATGATAGCAATTCACTGATTTACACACTGAGTCCTCGGGGTTGCGAGCATGCGCTTTGTTTTGGTGGGTACACCTCACAGCTCTGCCTCAACCAGAAGGTATTGCAGACTTTCTCACATTTGGCCCATGAGCGCACAGGTATTTAGATTGTCATGCCAAGTATCAGCCATGTTTGATACAGGTGCTTGCAGAGGCTGATTGTCAAGAAGTTGGTGGTGCCTTTTTTTGGTGAAGGAGACGGATAATCACTGAATTACTAACCTATGTTTGGATAAGTTGATACTCCCATGACTGCCTTGCCAAACAAGTAGCCTGTCATGACAAGATTTGTCGATTGGTAGGGCCCATCAAGACAAGCAACCTCAAAAGTGAGAGTCCCAATGCTTTCCTCACCACCCAGTCCGCCCAAACTAATCAAGGCGGTTTTTTAATTAGACTGAACGATGAAAATTATTACGCTCCGCTCAAAATCATCGCTTATTTTGTGTTTCAATTCATCAAATTTGTTCACTCAGAATGTATATAGTTCCATCAATCAATGCGCAATTTAGGAATAAATCCCAAAAATGCCTTGCTCACTCAGGTAGTAACAATCAGACAGTGATTTTGGCAGTTTTTAATGGAAAGACCAAGAGCCTATTCGATAGCTACGTCTGGCTCATATATCCAGAATAAACTTCTTTCCTAGGCCTTTATGAATATTTTCTGTTATTTTTTCTCTTTTCATGTGGATCGCTAGAACCAGATATTTCTGCTTGTTACAAAGATGTCAAACAATGAGACAATGATGTTGAATGTCAATGTGGGTCCCGAGAGAAAGGGGAAACCTGTAAAACCGCGGAAAAAGGTGATCCAATCGCAGAGACATAACGATAAGGTAGGTTGAACTTGTAAATGTTGTTTTACAAAGAACTTCTGTTTCATGATGATTACAAAACCTTTATATTTATTAACCCAACACATATTTGTGTGACAGTTGCAGTAATATGTCAGTTGCTTTAATATTAGTTTAAATGCAAATGCTGTCCCAAGTTCTGTGAAAGGTAACATTGAAGTTGCATTATTTTTTGGCATGACATTCATTTAAAAGAAGATACATTACTGACAGTGTGGTCTCACGCTACATGTAGAATAACTCCTCTGACGTATATTTCAGGCACAAAAGCGACAACAGACCAGTTCTTTCTTTCATTTTGACAGTGATATTTAGAATTCCATATAGTATGGGAGGTTGGTTTAATAGCAATGGTGCCTAGAATATCAAGCTGAGTTGTGTGGTAAAAGAAACCCAATTACAAAACAAAGCCTTTGAATAATTGATTGGATTGCTCGCGGGACACATACTCACCATTACCATACTTTCTACTATCCATTTACCATTGCAGGTAAAGCGTGTACAAGATCGAAATCGTGTCACCTTTCTGAAGTCTCGCTCCATACACTCAGCAGCCAAAAAGGCATTGATGGCGAAAAACAGTCCAGTACCCAAAAAGCCAGGTATGTCAATGTTATGACAACTTGATTTAGCCAGCCATTTTTAATCAACCATTTTTTAATCGATTTCAAATATTTAATTTATTGCCATCCATTCAATCTCTGAATAATGGAACTTTAAAAACCACAAACGCTGGTAAAGGGCCCTTTGGGAAATGCTCACTAAACATGTACCATGTATTGTTTCTTCCTAATAGAAAAGAAACCATTAGTGAAGGATACTGATGATGATTATGATGATTCTGAACTATTGGTCAAAAAGTCAAAGTTATCCTCAACAACAGAAAATGTTGGCAAACCTGGAAAAGCAACTTCTGGCAAACCTGTCGCCAAACAGCATGTCATATCATCACTGTTCAACAAGAACCCACAAATCCCACATGTGAAACTGTAAGGTTTTTTTTAATACTTTATTAATTTATTTGTTGCAGTAAGATATTATATTCTCTCGACCCTCCTGTAGAATTACTTTTCACTCAATTGCTTCATTTCCCGACATTGCAGAGCACTGCGGATTGATATATTAAAATATGTGTTCAATGCAGGATAGTGAGCCTGCACCATAGGCAATCCAAGTATGAACTAGAAAGGTCCGACATTATTTTAATGCTTTATATAGGGTACCATAAGGAGACCATCCCGGACTCTACATTATTATATATTACTTTTTTTTTGGTATAATAATATAATTATCCATTATTTTTATCATTGAGGAGCATTATCTAAGATTAGGCATCAGATCTAATAATTTGTTGAATGAGGGAAAAGTGTTTGTATCAACCTGTCAAATTGATAACAAAAATGGGGAGGTGTCAGTAAAACTCATTTAAACATTGTTGTTATATTGCAGAGCTAATGTCAAACAAGCCGAAGAGAATGTCTTCAGCAAAACTAAATTCTCAGATCTACATCTGCATCCACATCTGGTAGGAATTTAAATAAAAACTAAATTTTCTGACTGTTGTGCTTTTCCTCTTTGTCTCAACTGTCTTGGACTCTAGTTTCTAACTTTCTTTATTCCTTTTTTGATATTGGGATAATATGGTTTCTTACACTTCAATCAAACATAAACTGGTAAAGATAAAATTAAAATCTTTTATAGTCACATTGGTTGTAGCAGCAGGTTCATGAGTTGATTGTAAATATAAATATTTTCACCTTGATACCAAATGTCAGAATCAAACAAAATGTTTACCCTGTTATAAGCGGTTTTCAAGATAAGCCCATTTCAGCTCCTTTGTCCTATGCTGCGTGGGCTAAAGAGTACCCAAACAGCAAGAGGACAACTCCAAACAGAGGTTTTAATTCGAGCTCAGAAAACTGTCTATTGCCTCTATGTCATTATGCTAAAACCTCCTATAAAACTCCATGTGAAATCTAACTTGTAGGTTTCGTGTCTAGATAAGATGTGTTTGAGTGATATGACTGAGGTACAGCAAAGAGCAATTCCTCATGTACTACAAGGTGCTGATGTCCTCGTCAAATCACAAACAGGTTTGTATCTTCTCATTAAAGACTACCCAAAGACCAAAAGGATATACAATCTGACAGCTAGTTCTGCAAAAAAAGGGGAAAATTTCTAACGCTACACATAATTTTTACCCAGAAGTGCTGAGAATTTTTTCAGTGCAAAAACATTACATAACTACTGCAGAACTAGTTTCCAGGCTATATAGTGCTCTGGACTTTCTGTAGCCTTTAAGTTCCCTAATTCTTTTGATATTTGAAAGTCACATGTCCGGTCCGTATAAACATTCAGGTTTGTGTATGTGAATGTTATAACTTGAACTGCTCAGATGGAGAATTCCTGGCCCAAGACTTTTCTGGCTGGTGAGGAACCCAGATCAACTTGAAAGCTTGCAAGTTTCTTATTACCATAAATATATATAACATATTCTATGTGTTTGTTATTATTATATTTGTTTATTACAGGTTCAGGAAAGACATTGTCATATGCAGTGCCGTTGATAGAGAGTCTGCGAACTAGAGACAGAAAAATACAGCGATCTGACGGAGTATATGCTGTGGTACTTGTCCCAACCAGAGAACTTGCACTCCAATCACTGGCTGTCATCAAGAAACTTGTTCAGGTGAGCAGTCTTCTTCACATTTTCACGCTATAATACGAGTGTGACAAGTTTGCCTATAGTTTTCATGAAGGCTCCTTTTAATGCTTAAAATGGTAGTAGATACATGATTGTATAATCTGCTCAGTTTTAATCTTACTCTGCCGTTATCAAATGTTACCATATATAGGATGTTTGTCACATATGCCATGCAGAGCATAGAAAATATAGCGTCAAAACTAAAAGATTAATATTCCATATGAACTGATTGTCACACTCATTTGCTCATGTATCTTTCTTCACTAAATTGTGTTATGATGTAGAGTTGTACATCCTGAGACTTTACGTTACGTCCTCAATCCCCCCAGCAAAACACTCCTTGCTAGTTGGACTTCCATATGAGTCATGAAAACTCAATCGGTCAACATTCATCACCGTTACTTCACCATAAGATGTCAACATAACTGAAGTGCATCAACTTTAATTTATGATTTCATATTAATGTTTATTTATGATTTAGAGTTGTATATGGATAGTACCAGGTATGGTAATTGGTGGAGAATCACGTAAATCTGAGAAGGCTCTATTACGTAAAGGACTGAATATACTTGTGGCCACACCTGGTAGACTGGTAGATCACTGCTCCAGTACAAACTCGCTAACATTTCAACATCTCGAGTATCTTATCATTGATGAAGCTGACAGGTGGGTGAAATAAGAGAAAGCTGAATACACACTATACCATATGTATGCATATTTATACAAAATTCTTTGTGTACGGAAATCACTTTGCTTAACCAACTTCACTTGAGTTTTGCAATTTGAGTGGAAGTTAAGATTTTTATTTCAATCTTATAGGCGCTGAACCAGCTTCCTTCCTTGCCTTGTGCAATATGACATTATATATCCCCAAAGAAAATTCATCCGCCAGACAGATGATTTTTGGTTTTGAGAGCAGTGTCCTCATTTTGAGTTTTGATGTTTGAACAGATCCTGTAATTTGATTGATTGATTTGGAATAATTATTATAGGTAAATCATGTCCAATCAAGTAATACTGGCTAGACTCATGTGAGCCTGGAGCATTTATACCTATTGAAAAAACATCTAAAATCGCTCACCTTGACCTCAGCTTTTTGCTGAAAGAAAAACTAAATTTAATGAGCTGTTTTTTCGGGGCGTTGCTGATGTTGTGACATGTTTAGACATGTTCAGACATGTATTTCTCTTATTTTGTGTCTTCTAGATTATTAGACATGGGTTTTGAGAAGGATGTCTCACAAATATTAACCGCTATAAAGCAGCAGAAGGGCAATCTGAGAAATGATGACGTTCCATCTCGATATCAGTCTATTTTACTCTCTGCTACTCTCAGCACTGATGTGAAAAGACTAGCCAGTGTTGCACTTGTCGAACCTGTTACTGTTGATGTTGCAGTTAACATGGACTCCCTGTCCAATCAAGATACGGTATGTTTTGAAAATAAATTCAATAGCAGTAGCAACCTTCTGCCTATAGCCCGTCAAATAAGACCTAGTGAATAGAAGAAAAAAAAAGATTATGCAGAAGTTTTTGCTAGTTATGTAGTTGCTAGTTGCTAGTTGCTAGTTGCTAGTTGCTAGTTGCTAGTTGCTAGTTGCTAGTTGCTAGTTGCTAGTTCTGTAATCCTCAACACTCAATGTAAAAATGGCTAATTACAACATTTTGTTTCACATTCTGATTTTATAAGTCACCAGATTCCTCTATGATTACTTTAGGATGCTCAGGAAGGCGAAGACGGTACATATACTCTTCCCTCATCGCTGAAACAGTTTTATGTAATAACTCCTGCCAAACTAAGGCTTGTCACGCTCACCGCATTTATACTGGATAAAATGAAGGTATGACTGCTTTGGGACTATTGTCACAAAATCCCACATTGTTGTTGAGATCAAAGATACAATTGTAAAGCAAACACCTCTGTTATGTACCTAGGCATGAAAATCTGTGTCAATATTTTGGAGCTGTCCTCTCATTGACCCTGGCTTCAGTGAGAGAATAACTCCCAAAATCTAATCATCTATTTGTTTTAACTTCATCTAGACATGATTGTAGCATTCTGAAAAGAAACACAAGTTGATAGTGTTCCTGCCAGCTCAGGAGGTTGTACAGTATTATTATGAGCTCATTGAGGGAGCTGTTAACACAGTGGAGACATCGGATAACTCATCAGATATCAGCGGCAGTGACGATGAGGATGATGAACCTGAACAGCTGTTTGATGTGTTCGCCCTTCATGGTGATATGGAGCAAAAGGTGCGAATATATTCTATTGTCACGGCCTAATTTTAATCTGCATAAAGTATACTGTGACTGCCACCATGCTCCCGATGTCAGACACCAACGTATCAGAGCATACACTTATGTGAAGACCAGAACCTGTAGTTATCAAATACAATCTGTTTCATGATAACAAGGCGATTGTTATGTAAAATTATAATAATAAATGCTGATTGACGGAATATTATATGTAATGCGGATGACTTTTAAAGTCCTAGATCAAAGTTTTCATTATTTTCACAGTTGTGCTTATTTTACTATCTTATATTTACTTCCATACCATTCTTTTTACCATTGAATTCAACTCAAATCATTGCTACAGTAGTATAACAGTGATGGCAAAGTGTCTAAAACAGAAAGAAATTTGAGATATCAGTGTGGGATCTGAGATATCACTTTTGTCTTACAGTATCGTAGTGAGGTATACAGGCGTTTCGCTGAGGCCAAGTCAGGAGTGTTACTATGCACTGATGTGGCAGCGCGTGGATTAGATCTAAAACATGTGGACTGGATTGTGCAATTATCTCCTCCTGCATCTACTGAAGACTATGTACACAGGTAAAACTTAGCCACTTTTTGTGGCATAATGAAACACTGATATACTTATCAAATGTAGGCAGCAGTCGAAAAGTTGCAATCAAAATATCAAAGCCTCAGCAAACTGTCAATCCTGAATATATGACCAATTATAATAATTGTATATTCTTGTTAGATAATAATCTCTTGAAAGAAGTTGCTTCATATTGTCTTACTACAAAATTGATCTCAATTTCTTTATTCAGAGTTGGTAGAACAGCACGTATTGGTGTCACAGGAAATGCTCTCCTCTTTCTACTACCAAGTGAAGTCAAATATCTGGATACCCTAAACAACGCTAAAATAAGGTATAATATACTTTACTATACTCAAAATTTCCCAAGGTTCATCAATATTATCAAAAGCTTCAAGTCCTTGTGACAAAACGTGTGATATGGATTACCTCTGTAAAATTGTCATCTTTTATCATCAATATGTGTTAAACAAGGAGTTGTCTTATCCTAGAGCAGTAAATGTTAGCTGTAGACTGTAGTTAAGTTTTGCTAGGTAAGAGATGATTTAATGTTAGCTAGAACTAGCATTTTGGTTAGCTGAGTTTGGAGTCTATATAAAGAAGCAGAAGCTCATCTAAGGTAGCGGAAGACACATACATCAATATGTTCACATACTTAAATTTTGTATTTTAGTTTGCAGCCAAGGAATATAAACAATGTGCTGAAGACTTGTTTGACAGAGGCTGCAATGTCACAGCCAGACATCCCAGTATCTAAGAGAGAAAGACGACAGAACAAAGGTGTCAGACAGAGACCACACACAGTGGAGGAAGCCACCACTGCACTACAGGATAAACTAGAGGAGTGGACTCATAACGAACCTGACCGATTAGCTCAGGCAAAATCGGGTACTTATCTCAGTATTATATCATATAATAACTCAATCTTTCTTTTTTCTTGTGTTTGGAGGGCAGAATCTACTCTTTCCAAAAAATTGACAAGATAACGTGTAGTTTTGAGATTGGGTTGCAATGAAATGTTGGAAATTCATAGAAAAAAATCATACCCTATAGTTGAGCCTAGAGATAGGATGAAGAACTGCAATGAAGTCACTTATTTTTAATTTATAAGTTGTGTTCTTTTTATTTCAGCCTACCAGGCCTTTGTGAGATCTTACGCAACATATCCAAGCAAGGCTAAGGACATTTTCCATGTGAAGTTTCTACACTTGGGACATCTGGCTAAAAGCTTTTGTCTGCGAGAGGCTCCCGGCGCATTGACTGGAACGGCCACCTCCGGCAAACTGGATAAACGGACCAAGTAGGTGTAAAAATCAGACTAACACCTAATAACTTAAAGGGCAACCAAGGTTTCAAACAACTTCTCATTGATGGCCATTGATTAATAGCAAATTGCACCTTCTGCATGGGGAAAAAGACAAAATATAATTCGGATGATTATTCAGCCAGAATTCTTGTGAAACATTTCTTCCATCAGGTACTCAAACTCAGCTAAAAGAGAATACCAGATAGCAGTTTCCTGTTCCTGTTATTATTTTAGCCTGTGCTCTATAATTATTACAGCAAAGTCTTGGAACCTCCCCTAAACTGAAGTGTTACCCAGCTTAGAGTCAGCAACTACTTTGAGTTTTGCATCGCGTAATGCACAAAGCTGATGCTGCCCAGCACATTATTTGCTACCCATTAATGCATTGCTGCGAAACCTTGGTTGCCCTTTAAAGAGTCTGTGTTAGTCACGTTCTCTGCATCCAGGGTAGCAAAAACATTAATCCTTATCCTGTGTTTTAAAGGGCAACCAAGGTTTCGCAGCAATGCATTAATGGGTAGCAAATAATGTGGTGGGCAGCATCAGCTTTGTGCATTACGCAATGCAAAACTCAAAGTAGTTGCTGACTCTAAGCTGGGTAACACTTCAGTTTAGGGGAGGTTCCAAGACTTTGCTGTAATAATTATAGAGCACAGGCTAAATAATAACAGGAACAGGAAACTGCTATGTGGTATTCTCTTTTAGCTGAGTTTGAGTGCCTGATGGAAGAAATGTTTCACAAGAATTCTGGCTGAATAATCATCCGAATTATATTTTGTCTTTCTCCCCATGCAGAAGGTGCAATCTGCTATCAATCAATGGCCATCAATGAGAAGTTGTTTGAAACCTTGGTTGCAATTTAAAGAATGAAGGACAAAATGACAATAACGCAGCATGCTTTAGACTTTAGAGTATATCATGTATCATTACCATAAAATAATTTGACATGTCTGCCAGAAATAGAGATAAATCAACATTATCAATATATATCAGTATATATAGCCTAATTACAAAACTATGTTAAGATGGCTTGCTGCTTGCATCATTCATGCAAATTCCCCTTCCATTGTCTACTGGTCTGCTTATTTTTTGTCAAAATGGTATGGGAATGGGATAATTGACCAATATCGTGTATATATAATATATATATATATATATATATATTTGTAATCTTTCGTAGTCCCGTCGATTTGAATATCTATGTCATGTTCATAAAAAATACATCAGCTCGGGAGATCATAGTTTGTGAAAGACCTAGAATTCTTTTTTCCCATCAGATGTAAACCACCTTGTTCCTGGATATTTGTAGTGTCTCAAGGTCTAATGGTTTATTCATAGAGTATCGATGGCTAACCTTATACCACTCTTTTTCCTTTCAGAGCTATGAAGAAATCCGCTGCAAAAGCAGCAAGGGCTGGAAAGAAGAGGAGATTCGACAAAATGTCAGAGTTTGCTAGCGGGTAACATTTTCTCCTATAGAAGAATAATAATAATTTCAATGAGTTCACTAGAGTAATGTTTTTTATTATAATGCACAGGCAATATTATGGCAATATTTAAAATGAATTTTTCAATAAACTCATTTTGATCATGATTAAAAAAATATCAAATGCATCAGATCATACTTGATATGTACAATGAAGTATAAATGTGTAAAGCAGTATAGATAAATGATCTCTTGGTTATGTCATAGAGATATGTGAGTCGGGGTAAAAATGAACTGTGATATTTTCTGCACTTCAACTGCAGTGAATTTCACTGCCTGCTATTTTAGCATACATGATACACTAGCAGCATACAAACAGTATTCACTTGAATGAATGTATACAAAAATATAGGAATAACATATCAAAAAACTTTTTGCATAACAAGTATATGTGTGAAGAAAAAGCCCCCCACAGTGATGGAAAAAAATTCCAATGTGAGATAATCAGATAATCTCTGTTGACATGTGCTGTTATTGCTGGCGCGGTTAAGTGACTTGAGCAACTTCACTTTGTAAATTCAGCCTCATGAAAAACTTTCCAAATAATGTCATGGGAGCAATCTACACGTTATATACTACAGGGAAGTCATTGGAACTCCGTCCTACAACAAACAATATAATATGGTAATTTGAAATACTTTACATTATATTATATGTTATATATCATTTGCAATTATACTGATAAGAATATGTCACAGGCATGCTATCCCACAATGCACTGCATCATTGGCACCATCTCGAAGTTGATCCACACAATGTTTTTTATCTTTACTTTTTCTTTGGGACACCATTGCAGTAACCAAAGAGTTATATAATGTTTTGAATATACAACATTAACCATCCTTCTACATCGATCTGATGCAAGGCGTAAAAAAAGAGCAAACAATTTTGGGCCTGATTTTGGTAACAGTCATAGAGTTGTTATATAACTGATAAAGAAGGAGGCTGGTTAGTTTTACAAGTTACCAAATTCATAGAGACACCATATTTGTGAGGTGTTAGGATGACAGCTAAAAGTGGGACTGATTTAGAGAGTTTCAAGTTTTAAGCCCCACTTGCAACATACTGTGCGATCAGATAAGCAGACGTTATCTGAGCCCTACTAACACCACAAATCAGATCCAGTTATATCTGCACCGTACAAATGCTTCTCAAATTGCTCTACTTCAAGATCTTCACTGGTCAAAATGAAACACTATACGCATTATGACACTCTTTTGAAGCTGAACATTGAATAGCACGATGTTGGGGCAGTAGCACACTGGCCTGTGTACATTATGTCACAAATTATCCCTTGGCAATTAGTTTGTTCATTCAATATTCAGAAGAGGATAGTGCGGGTATGATATATTGAGGCAAGTTTACTGTTATTGTCATATTGTTAGCAGTTTGCCTCATCATTATGCCGGTGGGTAGTTGTGCACTTAGATACAAGAGGGGGCAAATCCACTGCTGGCAAATTTGATCAAACTTGATCTAGGTAGCACTTACTGACAATGTTTTTGTCAGACTACAATGCCAGTGTGAGAAAATAAGTAACCTGCACACTGACATCACAACTATTCATGTGTATCTCTGATCATTAGAGTCAATTTAGTGCGAGTACCTAACATGATCCCGCCCTTGATTAACGAAACTTCAGTCCGGTAATCACACCAAATTCCTTCTGATGGTCCTCACGCTAAGTGAATTAATTCACTCTCTATCGATTAGAGATATACATGCAATAGTATACCACCTCATCAGCGTGGGGAAAGTACCTTTTTGACAGTGAATGTGTTGCCACTCCGAGACTTTGGAGGCTTTATAGAAACAACATCAGATTCATCTGCTGTGTCCAGACCATCATTTTCATGCTGGTAACCAGTTGGCAGATCCAGATTACCTGCAAAATATAAGAATTCACATAATACAGGTAAGTGTAAGTAACACAGGCATGTGTAAATACCAATTTGATTTTTCAACCAAATACGCTATTCATTCTAGCCTGGGATTCAGGCCTATAATGGGGCCTTGTCAGTATTATGGGTTATAATGGATATTGCTTGTGTGATGTTATCTACTCATGTATCACTATTGTGCATTTCTGAGTTGACCTTGAGTAGCTAGTGTATTGGTTTTGTTTTGCTGATGGGTTTTGGTTTGTTGTTGTGTGGAGTAGATAACTCCAGATTGTTGGACTGAATCCCAGTCTATATTTATTCGTAATATACAACAACTACATGAACTGGCGATGAATGGGAGCTGTGCTATCACCGGCTTCAAGTAAATACAAGTTAACCAAATAACCAATGAGCACTGCAAGTCAAGCACTAGTACAGTGTCAAGAAGGTGGTGGATAACCCTCAATATATGATAGATTGTGGTGGGTGTACCCTCCCACCCTTCCTGCTGTGCCTTATCAATACCTCAATGAATATGGGCTAGAATAAATACTGGCAAGTTGCAGATGTTTTCAATTTGTAAATGGAGCCAGGACTTGACGAAATTGGTATCAAAAGCATCAGGTGGCCAAGCTAGAAAAAGTTTTATACAATTTGCCTGCATTTTGAGTTACTCCTGCGAACTGGCGAGGCGGAATTAACAGGATAAGCAACTCTAAATTCAGCCATGTACAATCAAATTTTATACAGTATCAAGGATTAATGACCTCTGTGGAACTCATGGCCAAATCCCTTTCTAAACCTTCATAGAGATAAAATTTATCTAGTTTACAGTCAGCACTGGGCTTACCAACTCAAACCATAAGCAACAGTTGCCTTTCTTACCATTGTAACTATCATGAGGTAAATAATGAGAAGACCTGGCATTGACAGCGTGTGATTTCATCTGATCTGAGGGATACTGACTAGTTGGCTGGTATGTAGCCCCGGGCTGGTATGCCTGAAACGCGCTGTTTTCGTTAAGAACAGGTCTTTGTCTCATCCTCGGACCAGAGTGACTGTTAATTTCTGCAAAATAAAAGCACAACAATTGAGCTATCACATAATCGTCATCCAAAGCTTTTCCCTTTTCATCCAAACAAATTTGGGCCTTTTGCACATTTAGCCTGTCTGTTTCCTGTTTGTACGCCATCAACACACAAATATTTGATGGATAGAAGCTGGTATAGGGTGAATAAATACTGAGGGTTGTTGAGCCCCCCCCCCCCTCATTTTCTGGATGTGTGACACTCACCTGAGAAGGCTATCCTATACTCCTCATCATCAGTTACATCTCCGAGTACACCCTTTGGGAATTCTTTGGTTTCTGGTAAATCTGTAAAAACATATCAGATACAACAATGTGGGTATTTGGGCCTTGTGGTTACTGTCGTTGAATGATTTAGAATGTAATCACAGCTTATTCTAACAGAAAAGGTAGGCAAATGATCGGACATTATTTGATACCAGTAGGATGCGTCTGAGACTAACTCAATACACTTGATTAACTCCTGCAATCAGATCGGATTAACATGCTATTCATATGCTCTCAGATTAAACCAAAAATGCAGCATTTTATGGAAAGAATTTCACTTAAACACTCAATAGCAATGGACAGGCCCTATGCTCGACATGGATGCAAATAGCTGAGCTGTATATATACATATATCAACTATATCAACTTACAAGCTGGAAGCCTGGTTGAGCCTGTAGGAATCATATCAATAGGTTCGTATTTACAAAGGCGGCTCTTCAAAAACTCAATTTCCTTATCTTTGTCTTCCAGTTGCATCTAGAAAGCATAGTAGAGCTCAATATACTTATAGGTGACGAAACAGCGAGTCTTTGAGGTTATGTAAACTAGAACAGTGTACTCATTGTACATTCCTGGTATAGGTTAAGAAAAGCATCTCGTGAAAATCCCCCATTTCTCAACAACACCAGCCTTTCTAGTTATCAGGGATAGGCCGCAATCAGAAAGAGTGTCATATCAATATCTCGACAAGGAAGTTCTTATATTTGCAAATTGTTCACAAACATTGTAAAAGTCATTCTTACGAAACTCAATCTGGTCGGACAATTAAAGAAAGTTAACAGTTCGCCAGTTTTATCCATTGCTTAAGTTGTTTACAATGGCTTCAATAAACAACTGGTTGGCTGTTTGACCAACAATAATAGTTTGATAACACTTCATTTTCTGCTTTTACCACTGATTAATATAAAAAATTATCTTCACAACTTGGATACTTGCCAGCTGTAGTTTCCCTGCCAGTAGGGGATTTTACGGCAATATCTGATATTTTTAATCTTTTCGGTTTTTTTAGACAATGACCTTTTCAGAAAATACATTTACTGTCTTTTTTATCTGCATAACCTACTTTGTCTGGTGAATTGGACAATGATAACAATGCAAAGACAATATAAAAGTTCATTATATACATATACATGTATATGTAGACCTAGAGCCAATTGTCAAATTAAGTTTTATAACAAATATTTTGTAGCGTTTCATAAAATTTTATTAAAGTGTTTTGAAGGTCTTGACATGTGACATGTCTATGGGCCCATATCCCAGGTTGACAGCCAATGATGTCTTATAACCCTGGTACCAAATACAGGCACTTGTGAAGGTGAATAAACAAGTGCTCAATTTCTACCAGTTCGGGACCAGACACAACAGGTCCCACGCAAACAACAGACTTATACAAGCTACTCATGGAAATTTACTTCACGTTATTTCCACGCGTAATTTCAAATACTTGTAAATGTAACGTGACTCTTTGTCGGAATCGCCAGGTGAACTGGTGGCTGGGCTAGTCAAAGATTATATTCAATATGTAACAACGCGGACAAAAAATGTATCATTATTATTATTATTATATTCAGCAGGTCAGGTAAGGATCCCCACATGTTTCCATGCACACTGATCACATGATATACTATTACATGTATATCTCTGATCGATAGAGAGTGAACTTATCCACTTAGCATGAGTACCATCACAAGGAATTTGGTGTGACGACCCAAGTTCAATTTTACCAATTAGGGA
Organism: Membranipora membranacea; assembly: GCA_914767715.1. NCBI lineage: Eukaryota > Metazoa > Bryozoa > Gymnolaemata > Cheilostomatida > Membraniporidae > Membranipora > Membranipora membranacea. The sequence goes on from OU612068.1 coordinate 18,562,167, forward strand.
CGGGTACATGTTAGGTACTCGTACTAAATTGACTCTAACGATCAGAGATACACATGATAATAATGTATAGTATAGTATGTCAGTGTGGTTTCTATGTTCACAAGAAGATATTATACCTGTAGAGAAGCAGCTCTTTCTTTAGCAAGCTCAGCCTCATGTCGAGCTTTATGTATATGCTCGTCGAGCTGCTCCTTAGTGGCCACCACAGCACCTGTAAGAAAAGGCAGCCCAGGGATGAATGGCATAATGTCAAAATCTCCAATTTCCAAAACGTCTTGAAGATCAAACTCGATTGATGTCGATGCATTTTTCCGCTAGGTGTAGACTTACAGATTTATAATAAAAACTTTTTATAGTATTGAGATTTGTAAGCTTGCATAATATGAGCATGAATCAAATCGAGAGGAATTTTTTCCACCAATTAGCAGAGCTAAGATCTAATTACAAATACACTTTATATTATTGCTCTGGTGTAGAGTTAGAGCAATGTAATAAAGAAACAATCATAGCATCCGGGATTGTTAATTTACATAATATTATGTGCTATGTGGATGCTATGATCGTTTTTTAATTGATTAAAAAATGTATTTCAGCACTAATTGGTGGAGCTAAGAAGTCATTTAATTATAAATAACTGCTTACGCAGCGCAAAATATGTAAAAGCAGCATGTAAGGATATTTTAATCCGATACTTTGCAGAGGCGTATATGCCTCTACTATACACAAACGATTTTAGCTATTTTTATAACCAATGGAATGCGTATCATAAATATACTGACCGTTGACAATTCGGACAAGACGCCACAAGCGGAGTATTATAATCAAGCCTAGACCTTGTATGATTGAGGAATCTATTTGGTCTATGACTATCACAGCGATATCCAGAGCGAATGAGATCGCAACGATAAAACCGTCAACAACTTGAATCTTTCGGTGAAAGAATTTCTCTCTTTGACCATAGAGCTTAAGGAAAACCTACAAGTACAATAAGTTGGGTTCAACGAAATGAATAGGTTTTGAAAGGTGGTGAAGAGTTGTGCGTCTTAACAAATTAAATGTTCATGCATTCATGATGCAGGCAAACAGTCGTCTAAGTGCTCAGACGGCTGCAATGCGATTTAGTGGCATTACGTTGTCAAACACTCAGTTTCAGTTTGATAATGTAATGCCACTAACTCGCATTACAGTCGTCTGAGTATTTAGACCAAGTCAACAGCAGCGTTTAAAAGTATGCTCATCATTATCTGAGGTAGGACAATAATAGTGTGAACATCTATAATAATAATAATGTTGCTGTCCGTTTAGGTAGACGATGACTGCACCGAGGTGCGGCATAGGAAGAGGTTTATAGTGACGACTAGGTCTCCGAGTCGTAAGTGCCACTTTTCAACCACTGACAGCTTTAACCCAGCGTGAAGCATAGAGCTACAAGGCTGGAGCTGCAGTGGTTGATGACAGCAACCTCCTGTATAGAGCTATACCATACAAGAGGGTTCTTCAATCTGCATGCACGATGGTGTTGTACATACAGAAGACCTCCATTATTTATAGTCCTGATCCGAAGGGACTGTGTGATCAGTCAAAGTCGAAACGACTTTCGGTCCCGGAGGGGGTTTGAACCCACAACCGGGTTTGAACCCACAACCGGCTGGTCAAGTGGCAGACACGCTAACCACTGAGCCATCTAGTGACCAAGAAATTAAGCACTTTCAATAAGACTGAAAGCGAAGGTGTCTGTGTTGCTGGAAGTCACATTCCATTACCAACCACAACATAATTGGGATGTGGTTGATAATAGAATCTCATTTCCGGCAACCTGCGTAGAGTTCAAGCACTTAAACTAGGGCTGAAGAAGCTATGTCTTGACCACAGTACATGAATATTAATGATTGATACCTCTACAAGGAACAGTGAAAGTATAGCAAGACTAGCGAAGTGCAGTCCTTCAGCGACATGTTCAAGCTTCTCCATCTTAGTCAGGCCTGCATGTCCATCAGCCTGAGAGGAAGAATCTCCTGCTTTATGAGTTGTAGATGGGTTATCATGTCCGCCTGCTCCGCCAGCTAAAAACAAAGAGTAATGGGTAAAAGTGCTTGAAATACAGGATGAAGCATGTTATTACAGTGTTGAGTGATCACTGTAGAACAAATAAATACGTTTTTTCAGGTATTTGAAATCCAGCTGAAGGTCATAAAATGATCATGTGTCACCCCAACACAAAATTAATCACCCCAACACAATGTAACTAAAGGTATGGAAATGGTCATGTGTCATCCTAACACATATTTAATTTAATCTAGGGTTGTAATTTACAGATCTCAAATTGTACTGATTAGATGGTAGACAATGGCTCATAAAGTTCTCTTAAAATTGGAAGAAATGTGTATATGCTGCAAATCATCAGATGTAGGTTATTGTGAATGGCAAATCAACATCTTCCATTCTAGTCATGCATAACACAAAAAGGAAGTGATGGATTTTGAGAACATTCGAGTCTCTTATCAAGTAGCATGTGGAATTATCTCAACAGAGAAGTTTGTGTAAATAAGAGATGGCAAACTTCCTTCTTTGAGCTGGGTGCGGATTTATAATCATGATAGGAAACAAGGTATGCTGATCGACGTAATAAGACATGAAGAACTTCCTTGTCTGAGCTGGGTGCATGTTATAATCATGATATGCAAACAGGTATGACCATCGACATAATAAGATGTGTATATGATTCCAACCATACTAGCTCTTATATTATGTAGGGATGATCATGATTCCCGTCTGTTAAAAAAAGTTCACTACCATCCACGTTTATGTTAATGTAAGTTCATCGGCTAATCATTCATTGTTTCAATAACAGTGAAAAATAATAGGAGTGGCAACAAAGTGGCGGCTAAGTGGAAATGAAGTGCCTACCTGATTTTGCATACCTTCGCTGAACAATTTATAGAACAGGTAGCCATTTCGCACATTAGTGTCCATTGATACAGTCCAGTAAGTGAAAAAACATGATAAAGCTTTCACTGACAGTAACATCTCCCATTTCACAGTTATGTTGTTTCCAGTGCGAATTTCTATTTGATGAATATTGCCATGATGCACAGAAATCTTACCTTCGATGATCTTGATTTCGAGCATAAGTGAGGCAGTCACCAGGATGCAGTCAACGATAATAAGGAATATGACTAAATACTCCACAATGGGACGGTGTAGATAAAAATCTAACTTTTCATGGCACCTAAACAACAAAGGATACAATTATGTAAAGTAAATATGAATATTTATGAAATCTCAATCTAAGCAACACAGGAAGATGATACATGAACATGGGTACCAAAGCAAGTGGTTTTTCAATTCTATCTAAGACAAAGCTAAACACTACACATATTTTGCCATCCTCTTGTAAAAATATTAATTTAGGAAATGTCTCCTTAAGGCAGAGACACCAATGTAACATGCTAGTTACGCCAGCGCTGTTATGAGTCTTACTTTTTGTTGGCTAGAGCACTTGAGAGGTCCATTGCAACCATATCAGCCTCGGAGGACACATCCTTTAAGTTTGGAGAGCTTCTGAAATGAAGAAAACAAAAATAAATGTAAGGCCTTGGATGTTCGGAAGGTAGGTTCTGTTGGCTGAACAAAACATACTATTGAATTACAGCATAGAAAAGTGAAGCACTGGATATCATTTTATATCAGATGTTCATGTTGGTGGTATGAACATTGTTTCATCTTACCCATTGGGTGGTTCTGGTGGGTTTCCCATTTCCTAGTCAATTAGATCGTACAAGGTCGACCAAACTGTAATGCTTATGTCTTGACGGGAAGATCAGATCAATAACGCCCAAAATTCATCCGTTATATATCTAAAATTGAACATAAGAAAATCCCATGTAACTGATAAATTGAACATACACGATCAAAATGGAAAGTACGTCACCTTAAAAGAAATTTTACACCTTCATCGTATGTGTCTTATATAAAAACTCCAAATACTTTTACTTTTAAGGATATGCTTTACTCACTGGCAAGTTTGCCACAATTACATTCCTGTTGACCATGTATAGAGGTTGAGGACCACTGCTAGGAGGTTCTGAAAAGCTGTGAGTATGTATGTAGCTGCTATTTTGATCGAAATATAGCGTGGCTAATGGCATCAGGCAAGGCTTGGTAACTTACCAGTCCCATCTGAAGTGTGTCAGTTTGCTAGCAGTAGGCGGCAGTCTACTTTGGCGACTCACATCTTCGTAAAATTTAATCTAGCTGTAACTGCTGTTTGTCACCAAATTACTCTCAGTGGTATCTGAAATAAGATTATGAAAGCACTGATAGACTCCGGATGGTTCAACGAAATGAGCTGCAACAATAAAATGAATTCACTGAAACGAACTGAAACACCAATCATAGCATTAACTGTGAATCTCTATCGCTATGAGTTTAGTGAACTAACGTTATCTGATATAAGGGTTAAACTCAAATACTGCTTGCAAACCCAGCTATGAGCCAATGTTGTGGTCTGAAAACCAAAATATAAAACATCGACATCTCATTGCCAGTCAGTTAAGATAACTTTTAAGAGCAGACCAGATTGCTCCTACTTGAAGGTTAATCGCCAACTTCTGTGAGAAGGTTGTGGCAATATGTCATCTCGTCTGTCCGTCTCCATTCCGGGTCTGCAAAGCGATCGCCATCAACCTTAGCCTGCCACTGGGGGTCCCTCGAGGAGGGTGCTGCTGATCGGTAGGGCGTTCCACAGTTTAGCAGTGCTCACAAAGAAGCTGTTCTGGTGCAGTCTGGTATTGCAGTGAGGGATAAAATACTGCGATTGGTGTTTTGTTGACTGTCCAGCATGTGTAGGATGTGGAGAGAGGTAGTCAGTGATGTTAACAGCAACCTTGTTGTAGTGCAAAGCACGGAAGATGCCGAGCCTTCTTCTTTCCCTCCGGTCTTTCAGTGTGTCCCACTCCAGTCCAGGTCCTCCAGAAGTTTTGTAGTGCTGGTGGTGTGATCAGTTCTTCGGACATTGCAATCAAACCTTTATCAGTGAGTACTGAAATCCCCTTCATAAGTTGGGCTCTTTTATATATAGATAAATATATAAACATGTAGGGCCTATGTTCCAGAGAAATTAAGAAACACTGCATGCAGCTTAGAAGTTATGAAGTTTTGTCATGCTTTGTCATGGGCTCCTGGGGCGTGCGTGAGCCTGTAATCTGCCGATGTCCAAAAGTCGGTTGATTCTGAACAATGAACTACCTCTGGTGGGAGTTCATTGTTCTGAGCAAAGGCAAATTTAAGGCTTGCATGCCCCAAGAGATTATCCCCTATAACATGTAATATAATATGTATGTATGTGTGTAGCCAATGTGATTTGAAATCAAAGACTGAGTCCACATTACAACATTAGCTTAGCACTGTGCTGTAGTAAAGAAAACCATAATACATCTATTTACATATCATCTTACTTATAAAATACTGATCAATTTGTAGTTAAGATGTCAATAGTGATGATGTTACCACATATAACTAAGTTATAACTTCAGACACACTACAGTCAATGAAAACAGGGAGAATGGTGACAACTATAATTCTCCTCCCAACAACAATTTTTTTGTTTTGATTTGACCGGAAGCAAAAGTGAAATGTGCCATTGGTGGATACTTGCAAATGCTGTAAACTGGTCGCAAAATCTAGTACCTAAATTTGATAGTGTTATGAAAAAGTTTTTTCCCAAGTTTTGCCTGCACAAGAGAGAAGAGTGAGTTGATCCTGCAGAGTTATCATTGTCAGCATCCAAAAAAACTATCCAAAGTGACACTAGAGAACATTCACAGAAGACATGCAGGCACTCAGAAAGTCAATCAACCTCCATAAACAGTTTGTAAGTATCCTTTTAAAGGAGAAGGAAGAACTACTACTCAGCTGAGTCAGTTGAGTAGTAGTCTTTCTAGAGTAGTTGTGCAGTTGCACACCACTGTGTACTTACTGGTGACTCTAATGAGCCATGGCTGTGAGCCTGATGAATGTTATAAATATTGTGAATGGATTAAAAATAGGCAGAGTAATATAGTTACAATAATAGTAGCTGTAATAGTAGACCATAAATGTTATGGAATGGCTGTCAGTGCAATGCACTCCCTCTGGTCCCTGGACTTCATTGGTCAGTGTGTCATGTATGTATGTACCACTGACTAAACTGAGGTGAGGCTTGGTGACAAGCTAGTTAGTAAGTGTCAGCAGTATACCTACTCCTTTTCTACTGTATTTCAAAGGCCCCTTTGAGGCTATTTAGGCTCAGGCTAATTCAAAACTTATATAATTATAAGCCTCTAAAATTTCAGGCCACGGATGGGCATAAAATTATGTCCTGGAATATCTAGAAGGCATGCCATTCACCCCTCATTCCTTCGAAACCTATCGACATACAAAATACCATATTAACACAGGTCGACAATGTACTAGACAAGAAGATATAGACATAGAGTCTGTACAGAGCTTATCTTAATATCAACTCTTACACCCAAAACTGGCGCCCGGTAGTGAAGAGAAGGTATCTTTATGATCACGCTATGATTAGTTGTGTGGTTGTCCAACAGAAATAGCCCATGTGAAATTGAAATGGTGATGTTACCTCTCCCCCACGATTCTATAGCCTTTTATTTAATCTTGATATCAGAACCATTTATATCTTTATTAATAATATTTTGATCCATAATAATGATTTTGCGTAAAACAACCAGCAGATCAGGCTTCCTTGCTCACTCAGCTCTTTTTAGGCCAATGTGTTGGCTCTGATTGGCTTGTTGGTTGGCTCTCCCCGATCGATCAGGGCCAATGCATTGGCTAAGCTCAGCCTTGTCTACCTATTGTATACAATATTCGATTTTGCAGGGTTCCCTCATACAAAGATTTAATAGCACTTTGGTAGTATGTGAACACAATAATGAGACTCTTCAGTCTTCCACATTAAACACGCTGACAGCTGCGTCTAAAGTTGGTGGAGATATAACATGTCTGGTGGCTGGTACCAACTGTGCTAAGGTGAGTATGAAGTCTCTTAGCAAGGAGTTAGAGTCTCTAACTCCTTGCTCTTTGCTATAGACTATAGACAGTCTATGGTCCCAACAGAACTACTAACTAAGTAGTATAGTCAACTCGATGGCATGACCACCAGTGCCAATGGAAACCCTTAAAATTGGTCCTTGGTCCTACAAAACATTCATTTATTCGTACAAAAGATCAATATTACCAAGGGGTTGCTTCGTCATCCCCAGGGATGATATAACCAGGCATGAAAACCTAGAACCGACTCCTCAAAAGTATTTAAAGTTTTAATTTCTACTGTGAACTTTGGTGTTAATAAATGTGTCATAATCCTATTATTAGCACATAGGCACCTTGATGCTTCTAAATTTAAGTCATAAGTCATAATGGATTTTCCCTTTTCAGGTGGCAGATGAAGTGAGCAAAATAACTGGAGTCTCTAAAGTTTTATTGGCAGATAGTGCTGTTTTCAATGGCTTTCTCGCAGAAGCTTTAACTCCTGTTGTACTCGAAGCTCACAACCAATTCAAATTCACACACATTTTCTCCAACGCTACTGCATTCGGCAAGGTGAGCTTTTCAGTAGATGATTGTAATGCTGGCTTTGTATGGAATTGAAAGCTATTAACAAAGACTCCCCATCGACCGATGCATGTTATAGTCAGGCAGTTACCTACGACAAAGTGATGTCAGATTCGCATGGTAAAAAAACAAAGCTTTATGATAAGTAACTGGCTGACTATAAATGCACAATGCACAATCACATGGATGATCTTCAACATTTTTGTTTTTGGTTTTGTTTTCTGCATCTGCAGGCGAGAAAATCAGTCTCACATGGAGCGAAATGTTGCTTCATGAATTAATGGCACCTTATTGTTCTTGTAGAACTTGTTGCCCCGTGTCGCTGCCAAACTTGATATTAGTCCGATCTCAGATGTTATAGGTGTGGAGAGTGCAGACACTTTTGTCAGACCTATTTACGCAGGTAAGTCTGTCTGCTCTTGATTATCTTTGTTATCGACAGCGTCTGCATATTGAGGAAAAGGCCTTCACGTCAACCATTTGCAAGCTTAAATCAGGGAGTTAAGGACATATTGTCACTAGGGAGGGTTGTCACAAACTCCATGCTAATTTTACTCATGAGAAGTTAGGAGTCGTCTTCTCATGACAATGTTATGTAAATATTGTACAAGTTGTTGTGTAATTCGGTGAAACGTGAATGCAATGAACTCCCTTCATTGGTGAATGACTGCCTTGTTATACATATGATAAATCAAATTAGTAAGCACATGGCTAAATCATAAACATTTATTAATACAAAAAGTTTTTTATGTATATGGGATAAATCATCGGCCGGATATTATGTGTATTAGAAGTAATGGGATTATGTTAAAATTACTATGGTAGGTTATCAAACACGATGTGGTATAAGTGCTCAAACTTCGCCCGGGTCGCCGGTAGTCGCATTCCATTATCAACCCCAACACTTAAACTAGGCGTTAAAATGCTGAAAAGTTCACACCACTGTCACCTTTCAAAAGTTCAAGAGCGCATCAGGATAAATGAAGCATTTATAGTTACATGATTATCGTCAAGATAATCTTAGATTCATTCCATATTCATATGCTCCGTAAGATCACATGCACGTTTTTGTGCAAGCAAATGACTGAGTTTCAACATTCATATAAGACAATATCTGATGTGTTATTCTCGTAGGGAACGCAATAATGACACTGAAGCATAAGGACCCTGTGAAGATAGTTACAGTGAGGGCTACCGCCTTCCCACCTGCAGAAGGTGGCGCCAGCTCTTCAGTCGATACATGTAAGTGTCACTCTAGCGGTGGAGGTACCAAAAGGTGTTAAAACAAACTGTATACAAGTCACACAATCAAATATGATGGAGCTATGCACCCAACCATTGAACTTTTTTGAAATAGGACTTGGCTTCCTGAGTCATTGCTGTGATTAAGTATAATTCTGCATGCGGAGATATAAATACCCGTGCATCATGACTGACACATTATGTAAGAGAATATCTTAGCAGCATTAGTCAGTGGGGCCACTCATCTTGGTGATCACATTAATCGTGGTATATATATAATGTTGATTCATGCCATTAAGTCAGAAGTCATGAGTATTGTTCACGCATTTCAAGTTACCACATACTCAGTCCGAATCCAAACTGACCTAGTGTCTATCGGGGCTATACCCTAGCACGTCAACATTTACTGAAGTTCAGATAAAACTCAATTTGAATGGGTAATAGTTTAAATCTGGACCCAGCATAGATGGATTGGCGGTCAACCATTTCAACACATTTTTTCAATGCTTATAATGTTCAAAATTCAGAAATAATAAATGTTACAAGGGAGAGTGCTGGAACTCAAGATTAAATTGATCAGCTCAGCGCACTTCCTAGGGTTACCATATAGTTGTTTAACGTCTTCGCATGACAGCTGAACTTTTTTTTTCATCTGCTCCTGACCTAAGTGTGTGCCTTGTTCTATTGCAGTGTCAGCAGACATCACCAATGATATGACCACCTTCGAAGGACAGGAGCTGAGTAAGAGTGACAGACCTGAACTCACTAGTGCAGACAATGTCATCTCAGGAGGTTGGTTATTTCAATAAATTGAACCCAAAGTCAGACACCGCAGAGTTCACTCAAGGGCATCCACTTTTATATAAGCACCAGTCATGATTATGTTCTACTGGCAGACACCTAATGATCATCTTTGTTCAATGAGAAGACTTAGTCTGCAGTCGACTAGATGAATTATTGTCGTCAAGGAAAGCAATCGAAGATGAACCGGAGTATAATTCTTCATATCACATACCAGATCAACAAGTTGCCTTCAACCATTGTTATTTGTATAAATAAATATGGAGACTAGACTAGTACAGGGTCACAGTTTGTAATACCCACTCACATTCAAGTTGTCCACTCATACTTCAAATAGGACGACTCCAATCCAATTAATATATTCAACTGAATTTGCATCTCTGATGCATTGATTCTTATTAGTTGTGCACATTATCGAGTATCACTATAAACCATGTTTTGAAAGCTTGCAGCTACATTATTTAATATCTAACTGGACTTAAATTGGATCAAGCCTGTGTTTGTAAAGTGAATGCAAATTCTGTTTTTTCTTGCGTAGGAAGAGGTATGAAGAGTGGAGAGAATTTTGAGTTGCTGTACAAGTTAGCAGATAAGATGAATGCTGCCGTAGGAGCTTCTCGGGCTGCCGTAGATGCTGGATTTGTACCTAATGATATGCAAGTCGGTCAAACTGGCAAAATTGTTGCACCTGTGAGTATGAAGTGTTGGAAATATAAACTTTCAAATAAATATGAATAATATAATATGAATAATAAATATTATTAAGTCTATTTGTCGGAAAGGACAAAATGCATGATACTATGAATAAGAATTAGGCAAAGAGCATGTTAAGAGTTGCAGAAACATCATTGTTCAACTTAAAATTCCTGTTTTCTGATTTATGAGAGAGACCCTTAATATGGTAGGCTGTATTGGATGCTTTTAATCCTTGGAGATTTCTCAATTTTCTCACCTATTCCATCGTGATCCCAGATGTTGGACAGGCATTTGAAGAAATTGATGATTACATATCTAACCCATTTGTCCAAATGTCCTTGGTTGGTATCTCACATGAGCTGTGTATGCAAAAGGTCATCCTCCCAAAGCTATCACTGAGGGTCTAAAATCGCTCACAAGGTGTAAATGGTGATAAATCCGATGACAAATGACTCATGTTTTCACCCAGGGGGTAGTCATATCACCGCTGATAACGCATCCAATTTTATTTATTAATGACAGTAATCCAGTGAGAATATCACACGTTGTGTTGCGCTTGCCACATTTTAGAAACTGTATATAGCCGTAGGAATATCTGGTGCCATCCAGCACCTGGCTGGAATGAAGGACAGCAAAGTTATCGTAGCTGTTAACAAAGACGCTGAGGCTCCCATATTCCAAGTAGCCGATTATGGTCTTGTCGCAGACTTGTTCAAGGTGAGTACCACCATTTACTTTTCAATCGGGGGGGGGGATTGTATAGGCTATACATAGACCAAGTTGTGAATATCAGTTCTATTGTTGCAATTACACATTTAAAAGCAATAAAGATATCAATCAGCTTGACCTTCCCCCTTTGAGGGGGGTATCGCATCTAAAAGCGGATTTACAGGGTAGGCTAGTGACCAACAAGGTAAAGTGGTATAAATAGATGTTTATCAGTATGATGCAATCTGGTGCTAAAATGGAATTTGGGTGTGACTCGTCACCTCTACCTAGAATGAGTAACTTATCGATCAATCACGCAGCGCCGCACAGTGACTGGTTTGGGTCGGATTTCTGACTGATAAGAAAAATCACACTTGTTCCCTGCACACATCTATCATCTCCCGAAATAAGTCCCTCAACCTATTGCACAAGTGATTCAGAGCAGTGGTAGCCCAGGGCTGGAAGGTGACGGTTTGAGAGGCTCCAATAATGGCCCACGCCCTTAGCAGTGGTCGACATGTTCACCCTTGCGTAGTGTAATATAATCTGGACGTTCATGAGCAGTCAAAACCAGATGTTTGTGTGCATTATATTAATTATGTGAGCAGGTCAGCATACTTCTCTACCAAGTCAGTGTACCGGTCAAACAGAGGGTAAATTGTCAGTGGTCAAAACCGTACATTGTAATGTGATTTATCTTTGTGAAATTGCTGGCATTGAACAGGTTTCTCAATCAGGAGGAAATAACTCTAATAATATGCTATTATAAACACAACTAGACAATTTTTAGATTATTTCTTATCAAAATTTCGATTGATCAATTCAGAATAATTTCATGAAAATTGATATCGGCCACAATATAATTATAGTTATTAAATATACAATTATAGTTATAATGATGTATCAATTATTTGGTCAGCATTTGACGATAGCTTTAATCAGGGAATTTCAAATATCTAAATTCAATTGCTGTCCTATCTCTTTTGAGGGAGTTCCTTGATAACACAAATCTTGGCCAGGTCACTCAATTTAATTCCATGTATGCAGTATGTCATCACCTTGAGGGTAGATCCTTTATCGTGACCTTGTTTAGTGGCTGCACAAGCATTTTCATTAGACTGGAAATTCCCTTATCAATTCTCGACATTAATAAGACTGCCCATCAATTTTTCATTGTTTAGTTGTAAACATCGTCAACCCCTCTGTAGAATTAGAATGAAACCTTGAAAAAAATGCCAACAAAATCCAAGTGGAAGGCCGATCGATCAACATGATTTCACGGGTCATTGTCTCCATTAAGAGCAATATTATCATAGAGTAAGGATATATCTTTATTTTGTGATAATATGATGTGGCACTCTATTTTGTGGTTTTGTCGTGGGCAATTATGGTTTTGTTTTGGAAGCTGTGTGAATGGGAAATCCTTGTAAAGTGGAAGTTAATCCAGTAATTTTTCCTCAAGTGAGCAGGACTTGTGCCAGAGTAGGATGAAGTATTCCTTCAAAGATGGTAAAATACTCATGGATACAAAAGTCTACTAGCTGTGATAGCAGTTTGAGGCATCTAGTTGACACTCATGGTCCCAATTCATTGTTGGTCAATTATCATTTCTAGTTTGAAGAAGGCTCAACCATATTTTGCCTTTTGTGTAAAAACCATAGTTTGCAGTTGTTTCATATCTTACATGAAACCTCAATATCAGTGACAGCATATAAAATGATTTTCATGTCAGCCTGAGGCATTTTTTGCCGTTTGGAATTAAAGCCGACGTGACTTGTGCAAAAATATTAAATTAACCTGACCTGACACACTTTTAGGCTAGAATTACAAATCAGATTGAGTTGGCACGGATTATTGTAACTGGTAACACATGCAGCTGCCCAAAGTCGGATTGCTAGTGGGATGTTTCCGGTTCTGCGCTGTTTGCTAATTTCATTACCTCCACTATCAAACAAATAAACAAAGCCAGCTAATAATGTATAAGCAATAATAATATTTTTGGTTGATGGTGACTCAACCATTCCCGAGTGGCTAAGATGAATTGAAAAATCCAACTTTGGGATGTAGTTGAGATGAATGGGAGAAAATCAACGGTCTTCAATTTTTGAAAAGGTTTTAAGTCTAGGGAGTGATTGATGTTAGGAGCAGTAGTGTGCCAGGTGTACTGAGCTGAAGGATTTCGGAATGATTATTGTCGGAGTCAAGTTTGCATACATTCCTATGTCTGTTTAATTGTATTACTCTGCAAGCTAACAGTTCAACATAAACCCAGAATTTGAGATTGTCATATTTGGCCAGCCGTCGGCAGTTGAAAGAAAAGCAAATGTTCAATATAAAACACTCGAGCTAACTCAAGAGTTACAACATGGCAGTTGGTTTACTGCTATTTAATCAATTGAGTTTTGATTAAAAGCGGAATTTATTTTTGTATTAAAATCAACAAAAGCTCAACACCTTGGTTGGATACACACTAGGGTTTGTCCGCAAATATATTATGTAATGTCACTGTTGGTATTGGTCAAACATAAAACAAAACGTTGCGAGGTCTTTCATCGATATTCTGATGCTGACTTTTGTGATGCTAGGAAAAGATGAAGTGTGTTAGGTCATAGCATGTAGTGTCGCAGCTGTCGGGTCTCTATTGTTTTATTCACACTTCTCTAGCAGCGAGTTCCTTCAACAGGAAGTGGCAAGTGTGGCCATAATGTGTAGCAACAAATTTTCAGCATCCCTTTTTTAGGTGGTCAATTCAGTTTGATGTATGAAGCTTTGGTCCGCTTTCCAGGTTTATGAATTCCACTTATGCAAACATTTATATTTGATATAATTTGGATTATTTCACACAAAGCAGCTTTCTGCTTTGCCGGTCTTGTATTATTGATTTTATGTATAAATGTTTTGTGTTTGTTTGTAAAGGCTGTACCAGAAATGACAGAGAAATTGTAACGCTGCTGCCGGGCATGAGAAATCTAATGAATCCTCAGCATCACATCTCACTGCTGACTCTGACCACCGACAGCAGAATGTCACGTCTCGTCATAAAACGGCCAGTCAGTAAATATCCGATTCAAGATGCGATGTGTCAGTTTTCGAGTCGGCGTGCCTTTGGGTGATGGGATTGAAATCGTAATGTAAGTTTTTCAATAAATCAGAAAATTAACCATCAATATCTTAATGTAAATTTTTACCAAGACCAAAGTCAGAGTATCAAATTATTATGATTGTAATAATCTTTCTTCCCTACTCAATTTTCTTTTCTTATGATAATAAATATAAATTTAGAAATATTATAATAATATTAAGTGACAAATAAAAGCTCAAATGACACAAATCTATGGTTGTTCTCAAATTTTTACTTCACATAATCCACAAGCTACCAGTTTAACTTGTTGTGTATTTTAGAGTAAAACAGTTTGTCCCCTCCCCTCTGCCCCTATTATGATGATGAGCTAATTTCGATGTAATATCACTTTTTATCGCTGGTTAAATGTTTGATTTGATCAATTAACATGGTACCAAACAGAAGCCCCTGTAAGCGCTTCTCTTCTATAATTATCTACGAGGCTCGGTGTTATATATGTATGAACATCTCTACAGTAGCTTGATGACATGGTAAAAAGTAATCTAGAGGTATCATAATCACAAACGCAAACACGGCCCAGATAACACAGTCTCCGCGCAGTCTGTCCCAGACAGATAATTTGAATAATTATCATGTTGAGATCGCCTGGTCCCTGGTGTTATTTTGGACACGATCCAGTCTATCATAATCTCCTGGTGAACTTCTATGATCTGATGATTTTGGCTTGTTCCCCTTATTGACAGCATAATTATGATAAAGATGATATTATAGCAGCTTTATAATTTTTCGGTCTGATCAGAGCACTGCATCAGATAACAAAGTTAAGACCCTTGTCGGCCAGGTAACCCGCTATTTCGTCCTTTTTCGTTGCTCGATACTATGTATATTTATTTGGTGTATCATCCGAATTATCAGTTTGCTGGGATAAAAAATGTTATCAGGGGGGTGGCGCATCAATTATTTATTTACTGAGAGGGTGTTTGGATATTGAATTTATCTCTGGTGTATCAGAAAAATTTTGTTCACAGCGTCTTGCATCTATTTTTGGATCCACCAAGTAGGTCTATGGAAGCAGCAGTTATAACAATAGAACAGTCCAAGAGGTATCCAATCTAAAATCAGACTTGTGACAAACCAATCAAGTGTTTAAAATAGATATTATCAATTTATTTGGAGCACCTTGCATCTATTGTTGGATCGCCATCTACCTGTGTGGTAACATAGGCTACAAGAACCATATACCTTTCAACCTGTCGGCTATTCAACACCGTGACAAGTCATACTGTATGTTGCAATTTTATTTTCCAGTGTGAAAGTGTAATAATAACACCATCTGTTTATCTGATATAGATAAACTTTGCAATAAATGATGTCTTTATTAATAGATGAAACCAAATCACAAGTGGTAAGTAAACTGTATCTGTAAAAAATTGAATGGTTGTATTGAGCGACATCTAGTATTTAAATTCCGATGTTTCAGTGCGTGGCGGGAGAAGCAAAATCGATTCCGGCTTCGCTTTATAGTAAGCTTCGCTTTATAGTAAATTTTCATATAATAGTGACCGAAATGAATTTACAACTCTTTTTGCCAAGTCAAATAATCCACCGATTGACGTTTGAATTGAGAGTTCAGTATAAATTTATATGTATTGCTACACTTGTTTTGCTGTATACAACCAAGTTAATTAAGTCTATCCTGTTTTAAAATCAGACTTGGCTTAATTACCATTCCATCATTACTGTGAAGGTCCTTGCATGTTCCAGGTTACACCTATCGCTACTAATTGCTATTAAATTCAATTAACATCTTTCTCTGCTGTAATCCCACCCCACACTTCCTGTGGAATTCCCTGTTGTTAAGAACCTGGGCACGTGAATATCTGTTTATACCTGGTTTCTAATCATTTCCCTGATACTAACAACTAACAAGGTCGCTGTTACCAATGGCTGGTAAAGTAAAACGCATCAGAAATTTATTTAGCTGTGTGCTGTCCCACACAATGCAGATGCGTGGGAAGTGCTCACATGTTTGCCCAGCGGTGAACAGACGAAATATTCTAACTCATCTCTTGCTGGCCTATAAACACTCGACAGGCTTGTCGGCTATTAATACGATTAAGTCCATTAATAACCCAGCAAGCATTCATGCTTTGTATTCGTTTTGGGTGTATTTAAGGTTCTATTAATCCTATCTTAAATCCCTTCTGAGTTAACTCTTCAAAACCTTATCCCCTCCACAGCACACTTACTATCACTTTTTATAGCCTTATAATTGGTTAATCACTGGCAAAGTGTTTGCAATTGTGTTTTCCTTGTGACAAATTAAATCAATTATCTTTTCGTTTCCATTTGGTTATTCTCCTGATGGTTTTCTCAGTGGATGACATATGTAGTCTTGAATGGATATCTGTTTTAAAGTAAACGTTCCTGACGGCCTGCCATCGTTACTTTCCCTGAGACAAGTATACTCTATCATGTATTTTGTCTATGGATGGTTAAGATTGCTGTCATCTTTACCGTCTGCCTACGGATGTATCAGTATATTTATAGTACAATGTAATTGAATTTTCAAATCCAAAGAAATTCTTTACAAAGCAATGATGTGTAAATCTTAGAAGAGCAACACATTGGATGGCAGCTGGTCATTGTGATCCTCCACAATTTAAATGACAGTACTTTTTTATTGATCAGTCGCTGCACGTCAGCTTTCACATTGAAAATAATAAAGACAGCATTGATGTTATTGAAACATATTGTGCTACATTTGGATTTGCTCGAGACATATCTGAATTTGTGTCTTGATGTAGTTTCCCATTCTCTGCGGTCACGTCTTGGTTCAGTTTCACACAAGCTTTGTCGGGAGGCTCACATTCCTTGAATTCAACTTTTGAAAAAGCAGCACATTAGTATAGCACGTATTATGAGAGCCCATGTTTGTTTTGCCATGTTAAAGACATGCTGGACTATTGAGAAATCACAATACAAAAGTTTGTTATTTTAAGATGGTCATAAGACCCTATCATACCAATCATACTATCATCCAATAGAGTTTTTTCACTGACTGATGAATAGTTGTGTTTGTTCAACTTCAGCCCCAAATGTTCTTCATACCGAAGCAATATTTGCTTTAAACTTTTTGTCAAAATAATAAGTTTGAATCCTTATTATTTTTGCACTGTTCAAATAGTGATGAGTTGAGTTCACGAGTTTCTTTACATAAATCCGACCCCCAGTGTCAACCGAGTTACAGAATACGCATGCCCAGGTGCAGGCCATAGGTAGCTGGCATCCACTTGCAAACATTTTCAAGTCTTAAATCTGTGGTTTGACGGGGACATCTTGCTATCCTTCCCTCTCCTAAAATTGACCATAGCCTATTATATGCTGTGAGGGGTGCTATATACCCGTACAGATAGTGATTTTATTTTATTTGCTTACTAGCTGCTTGGAATTGTTTATGGATCAGTAAATAAATCATGGGAAATCTTGCTTCACATAGAACTGAAAATCCTAAAATACACACAAATCAAGGTTGTTTAAACTATTTAATATTTCCCACCAGTTCGCTAAATATTATTATATCGCTCAATTCTCTTTATAATAAATAAAGCTCCGACATCTAAATACATGTATATACTTCTACTAAGCACAATAATTGGTCATTTACTGGCAATAAAAATGCAAGATGATTCATTAATTGCTTTTGAAGAGAGTAAAGATACAGTCAAAATGTCATCCCTTGTTTATTGCTACAAATAAAAAAAATTTGTGGTTGGACATTCCTGAAATCATAAAAAATACTAATATAAAGATAGACTATTTCCTTATAAGTGCTGTGGAAAAAAAGAAGCCCATCATGACAAATAGCAATGTACTTAATTTGGGATTATTGCGTAAAAGCCGTAAGTAGTCGCTTCAATTCCGAGTTCATATTTTGATATGGAGGAAAAAATAGGTTTTTTTATCTCATCATAATGTCTCTTATTTCCAGTGGCAGTTAAGATTTTTCCAAATAGGATCAAAAATGGCCAAGCATGGAGGCTTCCACCACCAACATTGACCCAGCATGCTCATCAAAATAATTATATTGGTTAATTTGGCCAAACTGACAATGCATTATGGAAGCCCTGGTGTAAGGGGACATTTACTGATATGACTTTGTGAATATGCTGCTGTAATCCTGAAAGTCACGTCCAAAGTGCACGGTCCTATAAACTGTGTGAGGTGGTGGAAAGAGGAGTTTTGAAGCTAAAGTAAAACTTGGTTGAGCGGTCATTGACTTTCTACATTGAAGAATTA
Organism: Membranipora membranacea; assembly: GCA_914767715.1. Lineage (NCBI taxonomy): Eukaryota > Metazoa > Bryozoa > Gymnolaemata > Cheilostomatida > Membraniporidae > Membranipora > Membranipora membranacea. Next base: position 18,580,612 of record OU612068.1, read on the forward strand.
CTATACTAATTCTATTGTTGGAAATAATTTGTAACCCTATAGATTATTATTAATGATCATAATTATAAAATTCAATTCAATTCTTAGAGGGAGCCACGATAGATCGTGATATTGGGTTGGATGTGACTTATTGCTTTTATGGTTGCTGTGAAGAACCAATCAGTTAAACTAATCGACTTCGAATCTAAAGCCAATGGTCTCGGCCAGGAGCAGATTAAAATCGAAAATGCTCGAATTTGCTTGCTGGAACCGTACAAGATTATGTAAATGAACTAAAATGTTTATATTTGTACCTTGAGGTGTGAAAAATTCACGGATAGTCATTGGTCATAGGACTACCAGCGATATCGCAGAAGGTGGGACAACAGACCATTGGTTTAGGCGCTTCTGTGGTCAACCAAATAAATCGACCAATCAGAGCGCACGAGTGATTAACTTCATCATGTGCAGACAATGCAAACCCTCAAGGAATGCAGCTCTAACTCCCATCAGCCTATATATATCTGTACAAGAAAGCTCTATATATCATCATTGTGTATTTCATCCAGTCTGAGAAAGCATCAGTTTTCATCAAACGTTTAACCGCTGAGTTTTATCAACATTTGTTAGTGTCTAGCTTGACTTTTCACTCTTTGGAGCTTGACGATCATGACTATGGAAGTCTTGTCTGAATGTGGTACGATAGCTGATGTGAAGAATAATAGTAAGTTTCTTTTTTTACCTCACACATAATTAGTCAGTATGATCCATAACTTACCACTAACATTGTTTTAGTTACATAATACGAAATTTAAACTAGTAGACATTTTCGAAATTATTCTGCTGTAACTAGTCACTTTTTTAAAAGTTTCGTCTGGATTAGCGAACTCTATGAGCTTAAATCGCTTGCATGTGTACTCCAGATCTCACAAAAGCTTGAAAATGATTATTACCTTGGCTTTAGTCGTTTTTTTTAAAGTCTTATCCGGGTATGGAAACTCTACTTATGCTTGCTTACTAGGTATATTCCAGCTCTTACAATATCTCTGTCTTATTTTGCAGATAACACGATAAAGTCGTCAGACTTGAAGCAGCAGCAGGCACCCAGCCCACTATCTTCCTCTGTGCCCACATGCGTCGGATGTAGCTGTCCCATCACCGACCAGTTTATATTGAAAGTACAGCCCGATCTTGACTGGCACACAAGCTGCCTCAAGTGTAGCGAGTGCAGCCGATTCCTTGATGAGACCTGTACGTGTTACTTCAGAGATGGCAAAACTTACTGCAAACAGGACTATCAAAGGTGCGTAAAAGAATATAGAAGTCTGTTAGCATTAAATTTATCATCACGGCATCATTTCATTGACTGACTTCAAGGTTAGGAATATCCTGAAATTACAAAAGTGATAAATTGATGTATCATTTATAGTATTTAATCTCTTAGATAGATTTAAATTTACTGGTGAGAAAATAACATCAGAGACATAATTGAATAGGCTCAAGCGAAAGGTGGGAAAATGTTTAATCAAAAGACAAGGTCTTCTAACATGTAATTAGTCAGGGTTGTGAATCCTACCCCTACATGCAGTGTGCTGTCTGTTGTGTAGACACTATCATTCACTAGCTCCAATGCGTTTATATCATGAGTAATTGTGTGTGTATAATTTCTGCCTAATTTCGGAGCTGTCAGCAACTTATAATAGTAAATTATTTGGTTTACTAGAATGACACCTAGCACTGCCAACTGCCCCACACAATTGCTTTAGTGAGCGGTAGGAAAAATGTTTATTATTTGGTTTGTGTTTTATAAACAAAACATTAAAAAGTGAGATATTTTTTGGCATCAAATTAAGGCAGGAAGTCATTCAATCAAAATCAGACAATGATTTGTATCTCATTACATCAACGAATTCAACCTTAGCTAACAATGACGCATCAACCAAGTTTTACTGATTTTTTTCTTTCTTTTGATAACAAATTAAAAACTCTCAAAAATTTAGTGCAAATTTTGTAACATGTATCATAACACGCTTATAGCTTGGGTGCCTTTACTATTTGCATCTCTAACCTGACCGAGCTGTTAAATTTCTTCCACTAAATTCGTTCTTTTGAATTTCTCGATTTGCGTTCAAATGTCGTACAGTACAAGCCTCATAGTAATGTACGCTCGGTTTTTCAATACTAGGCACTGTTAAGACAGCATATGGTTATCTATTCCTTGGGTTCAGTAGCACCACGCAAATATAATAGATGGTAATGTTATTATACTATTTGTATAAATTCAGGCATATAATTTACCTATTCTTTTCGACTAAATAGAATCGAAAAATCATTGTGGTTGATTACACACTTAGACAAAATAAATGAGCATCCACAGCAGGCTAATATTACATTACAACACTCCCTGGCAGCTCTTACAATGAGCTCCCATTGTCACGGCAATTTAATTTCTTCCCACTAATAATTAGTCTTCATATGAATTAATACAACATAAACATATATTTAAAATGAATATTATTAAAATAAATACGACCAATTATCTCAGTACCTTTTGCAAATCCCCAATTCCCCGTTTAAATAAACAAAATAATAAATCAAAAAATTAACTTAGCACAAATGATTCACAGCGTTTATAGTTAATAGTTCTTTGTGGCAGCCTTTGTTTCTCTTCTTTTAATAAAAAATAGGCCAAACGGCAGCAAGGATCAACTAAAGAATTTTCATCCTACACAATTTTATTCCACTTTTAATGACACACGCCAGTATAAGAGCAACTACGAAGGAGAAATAATCTTATAATATAATCTTGCTAGGAAATCTATAGTGTTCAAGTATAGGGATTTGAGCCCTCCCAACTAATCTCAAAATGTTTGTGTCAAACAATTCAACATGCAGTAAGACCTATTATTGGTGTTTAAGTCCCAGTGTAAACACTCAGCAATAAGCATGACAAGACAAGGCCAGGCTGAGATTTCATTGTGATGATGACTGCCCATCTCAGTTTCTGTTTTTGTATCTGGCGTTTGTTTAACTTTATCTGTGTAGCAGCAGATATGCGTGTGTATATGCCATACACATACCGCTCTAAATTCAGACTCATCATTAATTATTTAACTGCCAAGCTGTTGTTCCACCTCAAACCAACATCACAGCAGAGCAGTGATATTGTCTTACCATAGAAATATCTCTTTTACAGAGGGTTTTGTGATGATATCAAACTTTCCTTCAATTGATTGCATGATAACATTCTCAATTTTCCACAGTTTTCTTGTGTTCGGGTTGTGAATGAATTTATAATCAACTGGTTTACGTGTTGGGTTTCAGCCTTATTTATGTGCTAACATATAAAATTTCTTTTGAGATCATCCGACGGCTCTTTGGATCACCAGTGCTCCATGGGTACATTTATCACATCCTGATTGCTGTTCTGCCCCTCCCAAACTCTGCCCCTCCCAACCCCCTCCCCGTCCAACAGTCGCTCTCAATTGTTGAAAAGCTTGGATTTTTGTTTTGTATTTTAGCATGTGATAGACAACTTTTTAGATATATTGAGGCTGGCTCGTCCATCATAGGCGTGTATCAAAGAGTAAAGATATTGTATCAATGTTTGTTTGCCCAGATAAAATTAGTAGGGTGGGCATACTAGCTACTGGGGATTAAGATTTGAGTATTTGCTTAGTAAAAGATATACACAAATTCTCACACGTTATTGACCACTAATAGTTGCTAAGCTCTCTATTAACCCAAAGGATCATCAATGACTCAATTCTTCTTCTCTATGATCGCAACATGGCCATGACAATTAGGCTGTATAAGTTCACAGCTATTCTTGTACCCTCAGGCAATTTCATGTCTTTTTGAAACATTTTGCAATTCCCTGTTAACTTCATACAGCGCAATGCTTGATATGTCTTGAAAAATTTAGACCAAAATTATTAATGTAATATTATTTCTGAGAAAATGAAAAACATTTTTTTCAAGGTTAATTGGATAGGCCCATTTTGTAACCAATGCCATCTCTATTAAACAACGCAACATAGGCTCAACCAACTAACACTATCTTATCTTAATCCGAAGATTGATATTTGATTACAACCAGTTTGATACTTTGAATTGAGACCGAAGTATTCCTAACCTCAACTAGTACCAGTCAATGACCACCTTAATTTTGTATTTTAGATTATTCCTGACACCGAATACATGCTCTAAATGCTGCGGAGTCTTCTCAAAGACAGACTACATTATGAGGGCCGACAATCACATCTATCACATAGACTGTTTCAGTTGCACTGCCTGCAGCCGTCGCCTCATGCCAGGTGACGAGTTTTCCGTGAGAGAAGGCGGTCTGTTCTGCAGAGAAGATAGCGAAGTTCTGGACAGGAACAGCCGTATGGAAAGTGAGGACCACATGCTACAGAGCATCCATCACAATAACAACAACCATATCAAACTTCAAGATAAACAGAGAAATTCTATATCAGGTCAGTCACACTATTCAATTTACTGATTACACTCCCCCACAATAATTATAAAAATTTTCCATGACAAAACTCCGAACTTAGGACAGCAAAATCTTTATTTCTTGATATACGATTTAGCAAGACGATTTCATGAGTGTTTTATCAATTCCTATATAGGCATCATAAGGGTTTAGTTTGGATTATCTTCACCTTTTTGTAATTGAATGATGGGGGGAGAAGCTAAATGATTGAAGATGAAAATTAGCTATAGTTTATTTCAATTCAGACTGGACGACCATCACTCATTGTGTTATGAGTGTGGAATGGTTGACTCTCTGATCCGCTTAGAATGTTAAGGAGGGTTTAAGTGTCAGTAATCCTAGGAGATGCAGAAGTCTTCACCAAACGAACGTAGATACAATAACATAGAGCTCCGGCTATGCTACTCAAAATAGCATACAGCTGCTGACTACCCATCTTGGCAGACAATAGTTTATTTGCGTTGGCTGTTATTGAAATACTGAGTTAGTAGGGCTTCAGCACACTTCAGTGGCAAATCCCTGATATACTGAACGTAAATAATAGAAAATGATTTAATATTTGTTTTAAATCTCTGAGCCGAAATATTGAAAGAATCAAATTGTGTAAATATGTGTTCTGGTGGAAATTTAAATTTTGTTCACTTTGGCATCAACTTGATCGATGCCTCGCTGACAAAGTACGCTGCCTCTACCGTGGCCAGGGGAACGTCAGCTCAGGTTTCCCACTGCAAGTGTTTACAATTATTTAATAACAAAATAATAACATGAACACAGGTGGATCATTTCATCAAGCATTTCAATATGATTTCATCTTTTATCCCAACATTATATTTTCTTCTTCAGACTCGTGCTCGAATAAACTCAAACGTAAAGATGGAAAGCCTACAAGAGTGAGAACAGTGCTCAGTGAGAAGCAGCTTCATACACTCAGAACATGTTACGGGGCGAACCCTAGACCCGACGCACTTATGAAGGAACAGCTTGTCGAGATGACTGGGCTAAGCCCGCGAGTGATCAGAGTCTGGTTCCAGAACAAGAGATGTAAAGATAAAAAGAAAAGTATGATGCTGAAACATCTCCAGCAACAAGAAAAGGTAGATGTCAGCATGTTTATCTCTTGGCATTTCGCTCTTGTCGGTACACCCAGGCGGTTTTTATTTACGATGGTGACTAACTCGAATTCAAATCAATCTTGGTCATTGTCTCCTGTTAACTATCGCTTAGATCTAGCATGACTCTTGCGTATTAAAATGGATTGTTATTCATGCAAAAGAATTTTTGATATCTTGAAAAGATAGTTTTAATTTGGATAAGAAAATTACAGGATTGAAATGCCGAAATTGATTCATATTAAACCAATCAATGGTAATTTCAGACACCTTGCCATATTTTGATAAATCATTAAATTGCTATTCATTGGTGCCAAAAATGATACAGATCGCTTTGGACCCTAGCTAGCAAATTTATTTATGTACACTATTTAGCTGACAATAGTTTCAGAGAATTTAAAATTTTAACTCAGCTTATTGTGTGCAGTCCGCCTGCTTGGCTTGTTTGGCTTGACAGATAATTTGGAAAGCAATGCAACATAGGGTAGACAAAATCAAGATATATCCAGCGCTTCCAAAACCACCATTTTAATCTAAACTTAATTTATTTTAGACGATGCCAGGTAGCATGCAGGGAGTACAGATGGTAGCACAGAGCCCCTTACGGCACGACGCGGGTCTACAACCCATCGAGTCGTACCACCACCAATCCTGGAAAAGAATGCCAGACTTTCCTTCCAACCAACACGAGGAAATCAACCATAACACATTCCCCTCCATTGTAAGTATTCACATCAGTTTCCAAGCGGAAAATTATATTTTTGCAAAGGCGGTTGGTCTGTTCAAGGGCGCCCACTTGTTTAGCTATTGGTCTAAGAATTTTGTAGAAGATCTTACTATTGGCTGTGAAAAACTTGTGGAAAATCTGCATTGATTGATTAAACGGTCAATTGAATCTTTCCATGATGTTTGTTTTGATAACATAGACAAGTTTAGGAAAGTTTCTACATGCGTAGGACTAGCCTATGTTTCTGTATCTTCTGGTCCCGTATACGTTGTTACGAACCATAGCTCATTCTCACACCTACACTACAATTTTGACGTTTAATCCTAAATGTCAATTACGATATTCATTATCAACTATTTATTTATTAATTTACAGATGAGTTCCATCTACAGCAGCGATGACTCTGCCGTTTATCTGGGCGAGGATGAATATATGGATTGTCTTCAGCCTGGCAGCGTCAGCAGTCAGTTCTCAGGCGCTTCTACAAGTCCGCACAGTTCAGGGTAAAGCGCTGAAAAATATCACATAATGTAACGCTACACAAAAGATCATCAAAAACTGCTACTGCTTCGACCAAAGACTTGGAGACTCCTTGCTAGGTATCCTAGCTGAGCACGTACCAGAAACAGTGTAATTGAAATTGTGAATTTCATATTCCGGTCGAAAGGATTTAACCGTAAACTCGTAAATCTGGTGAAATAGCTGTGAAAATGTAAATAATTTAAATCTCTGACATTTTATTGGTATTGTGAAACTGGAGAAAAATCTATTTTGTACTATTTATTTGTAAATTATTTGGATGAACAAAATGGTAATTTCTTATTATCATGAAATATGGTATATTTAATCTTGTATTGAATGGCTGAATGTGACGTGTCTTCGGAATTCTGGTTTTTGCTTCTAGAAGAAAAATCCATACAGTATTGAGTTGTACATCGAATATTACTTTTTGAATGAAAGTCACTTAGCACATCGATATTCATTTTTGACATTTGAATTTTATCATCATTTTTTAGACCTGCAATATGTCCTTTTTCTGTGGTGACACATGAAATCATCTTGAGCATTATAATAAAAATCACTAAATTAATAATATGCAAATTATTACTTTTCATTCGGCATCAATTGAAATGCTGACTGACTCTAGACACACAGAGCAGTCCCTGATTTGTGTATAGAGAATAATAGACATACGCCTCGCGGCAATACAAGTCTACTGCTAGTTCTAGTCTTTGCTTATGACATGCAGAATTGTGAATCTATGTAAATACTTTGCGTTGTTATAAGTTTATTTAACAAGGAATTAATTGTTTACCATGTAGGCTGGGTAATCCTGCAAGTTTATCAATCAAATCACAAATATAACCATAATCTCATTATCTGTTATTGATAATTCTAATTAACTGCAATAAAATCCATTGACAATGTAATTATTTGGGGCCGATGCTACATAACACACTACTGCCAAAATTCTTCCACACTTTCTGCACAAGGATACGCAAGGCAGGGTCCAAATGAAATATAAAAATGACTTTTTAGGTTTCTTGACCTAAAATTTACTGTATCAGGATGTCCCAAACTCCCTGATAGGATTGTAACTGTTGATGAATTACACAACAGAGGTTTGTAGTTACTATTCCATGCTCAAACTAACGATATTAGTTACAGCATCTATTGCATGAGTTGACACAGCTAACTATTGAAGCTGTTAAACTGTATTCCGGAGTGTCTGTGAAACTGAAAACGCCAAAAAAGGCATAGACATTATGTAACTAATTAAATTTGTAGGCCCAACCAAATATATTGCGAACTAAATTTTGTGGGTATAGGATAGCGCTCGGTTCGCTGTATGATGATAGAAAGCATCGCAGAAGCCACAGTATATGAATCACAAATAACCTCTGACATTGCTGGCAAGGTGGTGCACCGAAACACAGGCTCAGTTTGTGATCAGCAGGATAAACTACGCAGCTAGTATAAACTTCGGCTTGTTAAGAAGTGTAATTTTTCTCATGAGCTACGCTCAGCATACCCCCAGGTGCATCAGCTGTGTTGTATATTGGTCTTTGAGTGTTTGCTTCTCTTCACAAATCTCATTTAAGGTGTGAACAAAAAATCTTGTCTTTTGTACAAATCGCAGCATTTGCAATGTTTTGTGAGTTTCCTATTGCCGTAATCAACGAGGGATCAAGCCAATACAATAACAGCAAAGATTGCTGTTTTATCATCATGCGCTGTGTAAACTTAACCAAGTTTGCACGAACTTTAAAGCTCTTGGATTACATGTATTGTGCCAGCTAAGCTAGCTACACCAGTGAAAAGGACATGTAAACTGTGTTCAGTAATACCTCAACATCAAATGTAAATGTGGTATTTACCCTCCGGGCCCTAATAGCTCCCTGGCTTGGTGACGGATCATATTCAACAAGCCTTCGAACAATGAATACCACAAAAACTACGTCTATTCAGCTCATCATTGGGAAGGTTATCGAACATCATGGCAGGGTAACCTGAGGAATTATGCCTCGGGCTTCCCTGAGGCCCAAAATGTTCCATACCCTGGAATTTAAAGCTCTGAAAATTTTGAGCCGTTCATTCAAGCTCAACAGGGCTAGCGTTATTAGCAACCTAAACAAAAAAAACATAACATTTTTTGCATATATTTTTATTTTACACGCAAAAGAACAAAAAAGAAGAATTAGAGAAGCTTCAAGAACAAAACTGAAATAGTCGGAAAAATGATATAGAAGTGTCCTAGACTCTCCACTCGGAAATAACAGAAGACAAAACATCAACTGGAGTTCATGTTCATGAGCAATTGATGGTGAAAAACTCAGTTTTATTGTGATTTTGAACCACATTTTTTGGAATACACAAACAATACACTGCAAAAAATTATAGCTTTCACAATATGAGATGATTGAAATTTTTAAACTGGAACTTTGGCTATCTGGGAAAGACCAATGTCTGTACATTTAAACAGATTTTAGCCATCATAAATACCCTCATAGTTATGGAATAATGGATCATAAGGTGATGGATTCGAACAAGAAGAGCAAATATTCTGACAGGGGAGGTGATTGGTATGATTATGCGGCTCAGCAACTACAGCATAAAGATGATTAGGAGATCTTAGGCACAAAATACTGTTCATTAGCATTACAAATATCACAGGTATTTTTACACGTGGCATGATTGGAGGGGTTAACTGCTCTTGGATCCAGCAAAGTATGTTTTGGCATCATTCCAGAGGCTCTCTGGAAATCTTGAGATTAATGACATTCGGCCATCAGCTGCCGCACCTCCTGAAAAAGAGACAATAATCCATTATGAAATATTCGGTACCCATTTAGACAATACCATTGCCAATACGTTTGACTAGAAACTCAATAAAATAAGATAGCAATTATAATTTACTTTATTTTTATGTCGAAATTGGGCTTCTACACTAAAAACTTTTTTTTTGGGGTGGAATTGTAATGATGTAATGTGGAAACAAATCTAGTTTATCTTCTCAGCCTAACATCTTCGCACAGACAGACAGCATCTATGTTTGTATTGAGAAGGTATGGATCAATTCCTCTGTGTACAAACATTGAGATAAATATACAAATATCAGTGATAATTATTTCGGATACACATGTCGATAATTCAAGCACCTGAGATGACCTGCCATCCAGAATTGTTACATAAAACAAAAATATTCTGACAGCAGACTCGAGAGTACTTACACCTGAATGACAGCTAGGACAATGCTATCATTGGCAAAGTTGGTGTCAACTTTAGTTAAACTATGGAAATACCATACCAAAAAGATTAAACTTAAAAACTGTTCGCCCTCAAACCCGAATCAATTTTGCCGTTGATATTTCCGTTTGCCCTAGTAAGCTCGTCACAATTATGCTGCCAGAAGGCTATGCATGGGTGCATTTGTGTTAAACCTTGTGGGCTGATGAGTTTGATTGGAGAATTCAGAAAACACACAAAACTACCAGAAAATCATTTAAATAAATATTTACAATTTATCGTTGAAGCGATTGCTTTTCACCTTTACGTGTTGATATCAAACATAAAGTATCATTTGCAAGTGGCATTTCGTGTATTTATCAATAGCGTGCCACCTTTCCACAATTTCACTAATACCAATCTCCCAAACCATAATTTCACAGTGTAGGCCAATTAATAAAAAAACCATGATGAAAAATGTAAACAAAAATATACAACCTAGGTGATGAAATGTTAAAGAGAAACCACAATAATCATAACTTATCAACGCTTGAGTTTTCCCTGCTTAACCTATGTATCAATTTGCAGGCATCAAGACGCATTGAAATTACAATAGAAATATGTGAAAGAAGTTGATTCACCAGAATACTACTGATTCTGATGGGCCGATAAATAACATAATACACAGCTGTAGAAAGAAAAAAACCATTAATATGAATGTCTTGCTACAATAAAAGCAAGGATATTATGTGGCACATGTTGATGATAATATGCTTACCAAGTTTTGGGCGCACAGGGGGAGATAGACTGTCCTGCTGCTGTTTAAGCATAGATTCCTGTAAAATATAATAAACCATTCTGTCAGAAAGAGTTGAACCACCCATGAAAACTAATTTCTTTTCACGATATGAACAGTCTCTGTCTAAAATTGTTTTGACTCAAAAATACAGACAGACAACCAGATTGATCTTAGTTTAGAAGAGGACAAATTTTGGCGGTGTACGTGATAAAAATATTGATTTGTAAGCCCCTCTGTAGTACACCGCATCTGAAGCAAGACCAAAACTGGTCCTGGCATACAGCCATTATAGCTGATGCAAGAGGTATGGCCTTGATAAGGATTCTGGAAACTTTTACCAAGGACAGACCAAGGCGAACATTAAATCTCTGGAAGCACAGGGGATAAATGCCGAGTTTGTTTGTAACAGGTGTTAACCATCGAATACCCATGCATTGCTCTACATACTTTTGCTGTCAAAATCCTCAATTCAGGTGAATACAGTGATTATGGGCGAGGCGTCAACAATGCTTTAGGAAAGGCTTGGTTTAACTGCTCGAAACTGGCTCAAACTTTCAACATTTGATCTATATTGTAGCATCAATCCCTATGTCTGTGTGTCTAAGTATGTTTTGACACAATATAAGCATGCAAAATATGAAGGTTGTTGTCATGTCTAAGTTAGTCTGGTCGGGCTAGATCTCAGAGGAGGTGATCGGATTAACCTGGGATACAACAGTTTGTAAAGTGGGGAAAATGCCCTTTCAACAAGCGCCAAAATTTTGAGTGCCATAGAGGTGTCCATGTTTAATTCACACATACTGCAGGTTACAGGCGGATGTCCAAATATTTTTTCTCAGATGTTTGTTAGTCAGAGAAAACTTTTCTGTTCATAAAACGAATACATATCATCTCATACATCAACATTGTAGAAATATACACTGCAGACTATGGCGCGGCGAGAAAAACTGCATTAAATTTGTACACAGCGCTTTGTATCACCCTTTCCAAAGCCATCAATTCCGTTTGAGGTGCGCAGGGTCTGGTTTTTTTTTATAGATTGGAGAGTATTATAATTATTGTACACAATATGCAAGATTATGAACTAGATATAAACGGCTTTCAAGTTGAACATGATTTTTGGTGTTGGGGGCAAAACCCAAAGTTGTATGTTGGGTAAATATATTTTTTACATTGGTCATATGGCTGGTTTTGCGTAATTAATTCAGAAAAAGTCAACCAAAAGCTCCTGAATGGTTGACCTAAAACTAAATGTCTACTAAAACTACATATGAACAAGTGAAAACTGCATATGCCTATCTATATCAGAAATCAAACCTCCCATTCAGGTTTCCATCTTTATGCAACAGACTTTTTCATTGACAAAATTCAGGATGTCGAGACAAAATAATCTTGATTTGTGAATATTTTACTGGCAAGTCGGCAGCACAAAAGATGCACAGCAGCTTTCACACGAGGATCAGCCTCATTGTTCAGTACAAAGCCTCAATACACCAGAATTTCAAAACATAATCATCGGCAATATTCATGAGTTTTCTCAGCGGAATATTATTTGAGTTTGGAACACACCGATATACATTTTAATAATCACATCACAAGGCCGACTTCATCAATATTTTCAAAGCGAATAACACCATCTCATGGTGGCATTGTGTACGCAGGGAATTATAACACCAATCACCTGAGACGCTGTTTACGCTATTAAACTGTTACCAGATTATGATGATGATAGTAGATTGAGCGGAAATTCCCACTTCATATTCACAATAACAAAAACAGTCGTACAAACTTTCCGTGTTACACTTCACGGTAGAGATATGCGAAACCATTAAACTATGTTAAATAAAATCTAGTGCGTAGTCTATGACCATGACAGATTTTCACGAATTTGCCAAAAGATGACGTTCCTTGTGACAAGATACAAATGCTTAATTAGTACCAAAGTTCTTCATACCTATTAGCACGTGTTAACACACTTGGCTTCCGTCAGAAACTCTAATGAACAAGGTGACAACTAGATCTACGGCTTTAATCGAGATGCGAATATAATAATAATGATAATACGCAAACCTACCTCCAAAAAATTGGCAAGCAGATCACAGCTTAGTTCTTGTTCTAGGATTGCTTTGTTTCTATCACATTCATAGCAGCAAGCGATGAGGCAGGGGTACAATATTGTCACCAACTTAGGATCACTGAAATACTGGAATGGTAGGCTACACAACTGCTGCAAAATTGTTGGGCTTTGTCCTGATTGTACTATTGCCTGCAATGGAAACAAAATTTGGGTCTGTACTGGCAAAGTTTGACCTCTGTTGTGTTTAAAAGGAACACCGATGAGGTTGTAGCAGTGATAAGTCCTACATAACACAAAACTATGGGAAAAATTTAGTCATATCCGTATTAAGGTCATACCATAGACATGACATATGGGTCATACACATGGGGAATTCTGCGTCATCCATGCGATGAAATTTCGATATCATTTCAATTTGACTAAGAGTGTGAAATGACTCAAAGTCTATGCTATCGAATTTAATTTAATGAATAAATGACAGATACTGGAAGCAAAGTAAGACACATGAATTGGTCAGTCAGCCAAACTTCTCTTCTCACCTGGTTTTCCGGGTTTAGTATAACAAAGTACCCCACAGTGAGAATAACTTCATGTAGGAGCTCTTCGTTATCACTCTGATGATGGTTACAGTACCAGGTTAGATAGCTGACGATATGACGGAGCTCCAGAGAAACACCTTCCGCACCCAGAACTCTCTGTAAACGTGGTTTGCATGAAGAGAATATAAATATCAACTAAAAGAACATCTATTGAAAAAAAGACACTACGATCTTTTATACTTGTAAGATTTTCTAGTTGAGGAGGCTATGAAAACAAATCTGGCTGTTATTTTGTAAGAATTTAAGTGATGAATTATACTTGTGAGATGATATTGGCTCATTTCGGGCATACCAAATTCCCTCCCCATTAAATTAAGTTTTACCCTCAATAATCCATCGCCAGTATCATTTTAAATACAGAGGATCATATCAGGTTCAAACAAATAGAGGCAAGGTTAGGGCTATGATGGATGTGCAAGTAACTTCCTGCCCATGTTATTAGCTGGGTTTTCCAGTTTGTAAGTAGATATGAATGCATAGTGAAAAACAGGAAAATCAACTCAATCTGGTTGAACTTTGCAGAAATGAGGCCTGTATAATGATGAGCTCTATCCACATGCGGGGTATAGTTAGTTCTATAACCTGTAAATCTTATCATAATAAAGGCTTTGGTTTTCCCGAGTGACATGCAGTGTGCTGGTTGAAACCATGTAACATCATTCCGCATGAGGGTTCGAAATGGAAAATCCCATGGTATCAGCAAGAGGTACGTCAGCTGTATCATTATCATTTCACACAAACATAATCAAAGGTTTTGCAACCGGAATGCTACCTGTATGAGCTTGTAATCCATGGTGGCCAGCTGGTTGATTAGCTTAAGGCCCACCAGTGTAACAGTGAGAGTGTTGGGCGATAGTTCGGGTGGGGTAGGCGTCTCCCCTCTGGTTGGTACGTTATGAAGAAGCATTCCATACAAAAGAGACATTATTCCAGCCAACTCAATGTCCTCATAGGTCTGCATAAGGGGTGTAGTGTCAGAGACAGGAGGTTCAAATATATCCTTCTTCCTAAAAATAAAGGATGAAAATATTTATATAGATAATATATTATTATATTATATTGTGATCAATATATATTAATTATAATGACTAACCACCCTAGAACATGAGGAAAGAAGCCTAAAAGTTCAAACAGTCAGACGTGCTTCTTCTGGTGTTCAATAAATACAGTACTTAGACGGATAGATGAATAGACAAATTCTTGTCTATGTTGAAACATCTAGCAGATTCCAGCATCAACATATCCGTCATTGTTTATAATGTTATCATTGGTGTTATGTGGTGCTGGGTAATATTGAGATAACACCACAGCAAAAAATCTTAAAAATACTGAATTGCGATATCTGAGGTGTAAGTCCGACTTAAAAACCCCAGGGACTGCAATAAAATTGTCAATACCACTTTTATTTCAACCATAACTAAGACTGACCAAAATATCCATATTATTACAGCAATTATTGCAATGAACTGATGGAACTTTGGTACAACACTACTAAATTAAATTGAGGTTGTCCAGGATTATTAAATATACCATATGCCCAATATTTCTTATACTCTAATTCAAGGGGCCTTATTGTAACCATTGCCCACGTTATTGTCTCTTGAACTATTCCCGTTTCTGATGAGAGCAGCCCAGACTGAGAACATCAACTAAGAGTGATGCTATTATGACGCGACTACATACAGTTGCTATATATATTATATTATGTAATAACTTTATGCGCATCTACATACCTCTTAGCAGTTAGTTTGGTGATGGCAGTCAGGAAGCTGATACTGTGTTGAAGGAATGAGAAGAGGTAAGAGTTACTATCTAATGAGCCTCTGACGCTGCTGTACAGATTCTGTAGTTTATCAACAATCCCCACTGTGATAACATAGCTATAAGAGAAACAAATAAACAAACTATTATGTTTGATTCGCCTGGAACTTAGTATGCGTTGCATATCATTTTAAATAGGAAATTGTAGGGCTATAAACTAAAGGGTACGTTGCAATAATACTGGCGATCCACGTATATGATTGGTAAGCTATTTTTGCAGCTCATAAACCATGGTGATTCAATTGGATTTACACAAAAAGTAGAAAAATCAGGTTTTAGTATAGCTTATCGTTCATCGGACAAAATTTTCACAACTTCAAGAGAACTAAACTAGCTAAAACTTTCCAAGCTAATCTGTACATAGATATCAATTTAATGGACTGATCAATGTTATTTGACAATTAAACTCATTATTATAAAAATGATACACCCTAAATTATTACTGAACAATGTTTTCTCAATTGTTATGGAAAGTTTTAGCTGTAGCTTATGTTATCAAATATGTCCATATTGAAGCATCAAATCATTAGGAAAAATAATTCATGATAGTTACGAAACTTGTTATGAAAAATTATTGCTCACACATAACATATTCCAGCGTGTAATGAAACGGAATTTTTTCGGTGCATAGCCGGAAACTACATCAGTTTTTCATGTTTAAACATTAGCGAGATTCCATGAGCTGATTCAAATTTCCTCCGGCCAAGCTAGGTGTGAAATAACATGATTTGTCACTCGCATCTTTATAATGACGGCTTAATGAAGGTCAAACGGAAGGTCGCTGAAGATATGTCTTAGTTAGGCAGAGTCATAGGGTTATGGCGTCATGGGTTTGAGCAGAGACTTTGTAATTTCCCTGGTTCAAATTGAAACTCTCCATTCGACATTGAAAATGTTACAAGATATGTCTCAATTAGGTTGAGTCATAGGCTAGTAGAGTCATAAGGTTGGATCAGGAAGTTTGAAACCTCCCGTCCAATATTGAAAATGTTACGTATATGTAACATTACACAGATGTATGTATTTTCAATAAACTTTGGGGAAATTGTAAGATGTGACTTAATTTTCTTGAAGGTTTGACAAATGGTTAGAACCCGTGCCTGCTTGATTTATTGTCTGGTAATTCTTGACATTTTTGTCAGCCGTTCAGAATTATTGAGGGATGTTTTTTTTTAGTTTAGGGACCTCACCATCAAGGTATCAGTTGGGATCTTGTTCCTTCCCGAGCGCCCTACATGTACAGAGTTAGGGATACGAAAAAAAGAAGATATTTACACAGAACCTGACATCTGTACTTGTCAAATGATACATAGAAGCTAAGCATTGATAATCAATACCTGATTACATCATTCACTCTGCTGTTGAATGCATCCAGTCCTGGTCTTGTAGATTTCTCGCTGCCCCTGTTTTGTGGATTGTTCGGACTGGACAGACAAGAGAGAATGACAGCTAAGGTATGTATAAGTGATGTAGATATCGGATCTATGTTTAGCTCGATCGGTTCTCGGCTATGGTTCATCAGGTTTGCCAGGGTAGTGCTATCTGTCGTACTACCGAGAGTGGCCTCTAAGAGCTTCTCATTTTCTGTGCTCTCAACCACCATAGCCTATGAAGTAAATAAAAGTGCCCTTAAACTGCCCTTACCTCCACTTCAGCATAAACCATAGTAAAACAAGTGTCACAAGATGGCCGGCCATCTTTGCGTCACATGCGCCTATCCTTGAACAACAAACTTCACAGGGCTGACTAATATGTTATGCAGTTTTGTTACTTTGAGATTAAGTTAAGGTGAAATTGACAGTTTTTTCCTTGAGAAGAATGGCACAGACTTGCTCTCATGGCGACTGGATGTAATCCCTATTGATCTTTTCCTCACCCCAGAGCAGTGAAAACAGCTTAGTTTGTTGCAACAGTGATGAACAAAAACTTACGCATAGCCTCATAATAAGGAGGTCGACAACCACCCCAACTCTATTGCTGAATAGTATGTAGTGACTGTTCTCAAAGCAGGATTTACAGGCTAGACGCATCACTTGGCAAGCATTGGCACAAGTCCTGTAAACAAAAAATACATTGGTTATAGCGGAGAGATACCATACCCACTAACCTTTGTTTTCTTTTTTGTTTCATCCATCCAAGTCTTAAACGGTATTGGTATGACAATCTAATAACAAAGCCTTTTCAGTCACATAAATTGTAGTCTGGCTATGATATAATTACCAAAATAAAAAATCTGAACTTCATCAGCAAGTCAATAGCCAAGTAGTCGTTGGTATGGGCTGTAAAATAACATAGGAATATCGCAATCAGATACGAGAGAGAGAAACGTGCATTAGAGCGACAGCAATGTCTCATTTTCCTGGCTAAAATGTTACAATCTAGACTTAATAATAAATTTATGGTCTATGGTTGCAATATACATGAATGCTGAATACGTACTTGGGGTGTTGGTGCATAACATTTTCATCATGAAGTAGCTGAAGAAGTTTCGTCATGATGCTAAGTCCTCCGCAGAGCCGAAATGCTATTTGATCCTTCAAAATCTACAACAGTGAAATTATGGATGTCATACCATTACATTTACCCGCGATCCGTTAAATTTACCCATATTTTATATTTAACCTTAAAATATGTTTATTAAAACTAAACCGAAGGGGGTGGGGCAACATGGAATAGGGCAGAATAGCATACTGATTCCAAATATCTGGTTTCTACACCTCTCAGTCTACCAGTTAAAAAGTTATTTAGGGTTAATGAACAATGATTTATTATTTTTATTTCATTCATGATCCTTATTTTTTGCACTTTATGTCACATAATGTAAACCATCGGGAATAATGAATTGATAACAATAAAAGTTTTATATTATTATAATGATTCCATACTTTCACTGAGCGTTTTACTTCTGGACTAATTGCGATATTGAAGCCATAGAGTGTCAAAGATTAGACCTTATCCTGATTGGAATCAGCAGCAGTCACAGAGGTAATGAGTTAAGGATTAGTAATAGTAAAATTGGATCCAACAAATAATTACCAGTGTCATCAACAGTACCGCTATTTATCGCATTACTTGGATTGTTATATTAATTTCAACCCTCATAACATCGGCTTATGGAAGAAATTACCCTGCTTTATAGCCATCTAACTGAGCAACTTTTGGTTTATATTTCATCCTAGATATCTTCACGCCCACCATTCTGACTGATGAGAGCATTCAATTATTTTAGAGACGGCTGAAAATTTGGAAAGTTATTTTCATCGAGCAAAAATTTCAATAACTTATTTATCAGGGTACTTCAAAACATCTGACAAAAGATTCCTGAAGGCTTTGTGGGAATTTATAATACAATGGGACTGACCTTTTTGTCAAGTATGCGTATAGCTTCGCCCAAAGCTCTATCCAAAGCTGATATCTTGTTTTGAGGCCACGGTCCCTTTTCCTGAGATTGTATAAACTTGGCAACATCTTTTACCAGCTTATTGAATCTACAAAAATAAATTGTTGAAATTGTTCATGATTAAAAGCAACATTCAAAAAATAAATAAATACCATGAGGGAACAAAATTGATATGATCCAATAACAATTTTTAGCTGACAGAGTGACCACCGATATCATTCTTTACAATAAGACATTCTGGCAAAATATTTTCTTGAACTGAATGCCACATACAATACACAGTTGTTTTGTTTTATCTGGCATATCTGTTGGTGCTGAATTGAGAACAAATAGAAAGAAAGGAACAAACTGCAAATAAATAGAAGAAAAATGAATAATTCTTACTTAGCCTTATACTGGCTGTCCACCATTTCTTGTCGAATGTTTTCATTGCCTGCCTCAAACTCATTCCCTCTGAATAAAAAAAAGTAATAGTAAAAAGAGACTGATTATTTATGAAACTGAAATTACTGCCAATGCCAGAGAAAATGAATTTTCATAAAATTTCATTACCTTTATAGGTCGAAAGAAAAAATTAAAAATTCTTAATGCTTTGCACTTAACAAAATCATGGGCCATATACCCTGCCATTAGAACAATTACTTGGGAATACATCAGTCGTTTGGAAAAATTGCCAATGTGAATAAGTACTAATATTATTGATGTGAAAGCTCCTGTGGGCCAATTTGGTACAAATTCATCATTGGCATCATCGGCAGGTACAGCTATATATGAGAAATCCTAAGCTTGACCAGCAGCCTACACTTTGAGCATCATGTAGGGATATTCATCGGATCGTTTACTCATGCTGAGTACATAATATCACAGGATATAAGAATTAATTTAAATACATTTAGCCTCACAGCAGCAGAGCATATGAAATTAAATTAAATACTCTATTAAGATAATGCACATCCTAATGATGTAGCCCCTTGTTTCGACAGGTAATCCACAGTTTGTAAATAAAACCTCGACAGGTAGTTCTGATGAGTAATCACGCTAAGTGAGGTCACTGTCTTCAAACCAAGCTAATTACATCTGGGCGACAAATGCTCAGAAGAAAAAATATGAGAAATTCAATCACTTTTACTAGACTAACAGTCTTGTATAATCCCACAAACCTATTGATAAACTTGAGACATATGTCATATTGATTGAGTTCGTGACAAGTGCACAGATTTTAAGTAAAATTTCATCACTTTAATATTGAAGTTCAAAGTCAAAACACGTTGGCCGCCCTGACATCATTGATGTCTAAAATTAAACTCTTACCTTGAATCTTTGAGCTTTTTCATTTTCCAACACAAACAGAGCACATTTTCAGGATCAAATATGTATTTTACAGAAAAATAATTGTGAAATAAACAATAATTTACGTTAATTACTTCATATTATGATGTAACCTACCTGGCTTGCATCCTTTGCTTTAGTTTCTTGCATCTTTTCTTCAATGACTTTGATCGCTCAAGAGTCATGGCCAGTTTAGGATCTTCATAATCCCCAGGAACATTTTGGATGTGCTCAATATTAAAGGTCTCCTGTAATCAAAATCATAATTGAATATTCAAATTGCATTTTCTTTCGAAAAAGAAATGATATTTTAACAACAACCTTACAAAATATATCAAAAACTCTATTGACATCAAATAACTGTTTCATATAAAGATTGTGATCCAAAAATATTGACTGCTCTATTTCTTCTATCTACATGACAAGGTGAAAACCAAAATGATAACCCAGGATAAACATGAACAAATTGTTACTCTCCTATGTAAGGAGTTATCTGCACTCTTGTTAATAAATTATCATGATGAGACAACCCTAAGTGAAAACACACTACAAGAACGACATAATTGGGGATGTTGTTAACAAGAAGGCAGAAAAAGAAGAGTATCAACCCCGATAAAACTGATTATCTACAGCAGACATCGACACCCAATCGAAAAGCTCTTCTTTCTAGAGGTTTATTTACGATTTGCAATTAAGTTTACTTACAATCTCGTCCTTGCTCCAACTGACCCCGCTTGTTTGCTTCTCTGCGATCATATTCTGATGCTGCTGACCTCTCAGATGGCTCTGAAGATGTACCTCTGAGGGAATCATTATGTTACACACAGTGCACATCTTCATAGTATTGTACGGCTCTAGTTTGGGGGCCTCTGGCTGGTCTTCAGTTGAGTGCTTGACTATGTTCATTATGAAAGCTTTCTCTCTGATATTCTGCAATCTCTCATTGTGTCTCCTGGTGCTTTCACTTTGCTACAAAATGATTAACATTGATTGTTAGCGTAGATGCATTTAAGGCTGAGCTCAATTCCTAACGCAAGTGGTTATTCCTAACTTGTTACGCCATGTTACTAGGGTGCAGCTTGGGTTCTGCTGGTGCTCCTGTACTCTAGAGGAGGTAGAATGATTGGACGTCTTCAGATTAACAATGTGAAATTATGCGGATGGATGCACGTTTCTTACTGAGAATTATCCACGAGTTCCGACTCTCAGCCCCTGCTAAACACATGAAAATATTCTCCTCCAGATTTTCTTAATTTTAATGCTACGTGTCATATCACATTGTAACGCTGCCACATTATTAAGGTTCTGCGAGATGATAAGAGATTAAGAGCATAAAGAGAATAGCCTGGCATATTATTCCATCCACAAGCTCACGCAGTATATATTATATGCTCTAATACTCAACGGATTATCTGGTGATAAAAGCTTAATTCTAATACAAGACATTCTAACCCCCACTGCCATCGAGACTGCACTATCAACATGTGTAATCTCTGATTGTCAGAGTCAATTTAGTATCAGTACCTAACATGTACCCACCCCTTATTGATCAAATTGAACACGGACCGTTACACCAAATTCCTTGTGATGGTACTCATACTAAATGAATTAGTGGTTCTAACTCTAACCTTTATCTCGATCTTCTTCTGTAACTCTTCGATATTTGCTTGTTGCTGACGCTCCAGCAGCGCTAACCTGTCCTTGTGCTCTTTCTCTTTTGCCTTCAAAGCCTCTGTTCTCTCCTAAAAATCAAGTCATAAAATACAGTGCAAACTTTATAATTCAAAACTCCTGTTAATTCAGAAAAGGAAAATTGGTCCCTTCAGCCAGATCTCTAATGCCACTTAATTCAGACTCTGCATAATTAGGACAAATTTTTGTGGTCCCCAGAGGTTTGAATTAAGTGAACTGCACTGTACATCAAACGGAGTGTTCTATAAGATGGGAAAGAAATTTCACAAAAACATTAAAATCAGCATGATGGTTAACACCCTGATACGTGTCTTTTATCCCGTGTGAAAATGTTGACGGAGTAATTGCTAAGAAAAGGATAGTCGACAAAGCACGGAGTCTCTATAATTCCTGACATAACTGGATTTAATTTGGGCTTGGCAGTATCATGGTTAGCAGTTTTAAAGGAATTTAGTAATTTTACCATGAGGACTGCTGCACTAGCCATCAACCTTGGGTTGAGATATAATCAGTAGCAGCCAGTATAGTAGTGACCACAATATAACACATTCTGAATGAACCAGAACGTCAAATAAAATTTTCACATTGTCACTCAGTTCCTATTACCATCACACTGAGTCATCTCCATAGAGTTATTATAATAACTCTATGGTCATCTCTATTGTCAATAAATGGTATATTATTCTAATATAATGGTGAGAAGAAACTTTTAGCACACAGCATGATAATAATCAACTTTTAATCAGGTAACACGTGAAACGGGCAGCGTGAAACTCAAAACACTATAGACTAATTCTGTTCTAGAAAAGGAATTTATTGCTCTCCTCAAAGTGGTTTTATACTAGGACAGCTCTAAGACGTATTCTAATATTATTGTACAAGTATTATGAAATACCTAGGGAAATCGCTGCAAATTCGTGTCAGACTTTTATATGGATAAACTAGCAAATTTCAAGATGTATATTATGTTTATTCACTACATTTCTGGGTCTAATGAAAATTCTATATAAACAGCTTTGTGATAAAAATGATTATCATTCATGTACAATTCTATGGGTCTAGAAGGATAAAAATCACAACATAAGAACATAGACTAGAACTATATACTCTATTGTATACTCTATTACATAAACCTATACATAAGAATCACTGATGGTCACTGGAGTTATCTTCCCCCATAGGGGGCGCTTATGCACTACACACCGGAAGTGGATAAAGGTTTATATTAAACACTATGAAGCAATACAGAGATCTGATGTTTAAATCAGATTTATCAGGCTATAGCAAAGAGCTAATCATGATTGGACAACTGAAACTCTGTGATAAGCTCGTAAACTTAAATCCCTCCCAGTGGTTTATGGGAGTGTTGTGTGTCCATCGGGACAGCCGCCACTCTATTATTCGGACTATTTGGCTGAGCCCTGGCTTTCATAGATGGTTATAAAATTTATGCCAAATGTATTTAGTAAACTACTGAACTTTTAGCACAAACACTACAATGTAAATCCCAATATCTATCTAAATCCCAGTATGGAAGCATAGCGTATAAAACCTACATAAAAAAAAGAAGAAAAAATAACGGACACATGCCATAAAACAGTGTTATTGAATATGCTCAATCAGTTCAACCTGGGTGCATAAAAATCCCAATATAGAAACATAGCATATAAAACATGCATAAAAAACAAAAGAATTTTAACAGACATACGTCATAAAAGAGTGTTATTGGATATGCTCACTCAGTTCGATCTGGAACAACAAAATTGGAATCTAAATCGGGTAGATCGAATATCTTTAGCATCTGGTTGCACCTCTCAACAGCAGCCTCAGTTCGGCACCACGCCTCTAATGCACTTCTGTTCTGCTGGCTGAAGAACAGTCCGGCTTGGCTGTCCAGCTCCATTGCAGCGTATGCTAAGTCCATCAAGTCACTTGAAAGGCCTAGATAATCAAAGACTCCCCTGATTGTTCCTTTTGGGTTTCCTTGTAAGTCCTCATACTTTGCCGGTTTGATCTTGATTCCGCTTTGGATATGTTGCAGCATGATGCTAACTTTGGTGGCCCACAGTAGCACAAACCATTCAAAACTGCTGTTATGTGGCTTTGCAGCCTGTATTGCCTTGTCAGACTTGATAGGGTCATAACCACTACCGTAATAAATCTTGCCTCTTCTGCTATGGTAACTAGTAGGTTTCGGGACAAGCATGTCCCAAACAAGGTATCCAATTTCCATTTTAACCAGAGGGACCCATCCAAAGGCCTTTTCGTATGATGCTGCACAAGGGAGTGTGTTTCGGTAAGCAAACATCATTTTGTGGTGTGGGAAATGCTTGAGAATGATTGGTGGGAGGTAATCATCCAGAAGGGTTGTCTTCCAAAACACTTTGGTTTTCTGAGGGGTTGAAGCAATGTACCATTTTATGTTTGCCAGCGCCATCTTTTCATATTCCGGTGTTTTAGTGAACTGTTGCACATTGTGTACGTTAGTGTATTCAACAATACTGTAGAACAAAGTCTGCGTCTCAGATATGACTGAAAACTCTGGTAACGAGTTGAAGATTTGCGACCAAATGGTTGACCCGCATCTGATTGTCTGAAAAAGCCAAACGACATCCCTCTCAGAAATATCAACCTCATCAACCATTCTATCGAATACTGCACGAGGAACTGTTATTAGCTCTCTAGCATTATTGGTTTGGGCCAGAAAGAAGATCGGATTCTTTCTTATGTTGAATATGTCGACATCTGGACCTATTCTTATGAAAGCAGCAGATGTGCTGCTCAAGTAAAATAGATGCACGTCCTTATCCTTAATGGTTGATGCTGGAGAAAAGTGACTATGTGATGTGAAGAAGGTATATCGTGATGCAAGTGGAGTGAACGGTATTGTGTAGCGGATCTTTTGCACATGTGCAACAAGTATCTCCTCTTTGCCATTTCTGATGTCATCTAACTTAGCAGAAACTCCTAATAACACACAGATTTTGTAATCACAGTTTCAGTCTTATATGCATACCTAGAAAGTAATCCCACTAATAGTAGAAAGCTATGCATTGAATAACAGACAAGACGCTTTGCAGTTCACATTGCTGATTCACACTTGCATTTCAATTTTCTAGACAATCAAACTAGCCAACAACCAACCAATTAACCAAATCTAAGTCTGTTGACACAGCTTATCAATTAGTTGGAAGACCTAAGCCTGATGCAGATTTACTATGTATTCAGCATCTACAATCTTTTGCACAAGTAGCTGTGCATTTCACTTACCAAGGAATTTCCAGGCCACACTGGTTGCAGATGTCCACAGAACATGGCACCACTCCATAAGGTAAAGCACCAGCATTTGATAGTGACTCATTTTTAACCAGAATAAAATCTTCACAAAAACGATCTCTGCTTTTAGCGTTTGACCGAGCAGTAGTAAGCTCGTTGAATCCTAGTCAAAAGGTCAGCTTTGTTGTTACTGTCAACTGTGTGTGTACATTACAGGCACTCAACTGAATAACTTGCAGCCTTATCTTATCACAGAGTAGATACACATTCTTAGGTGTAGTCTGCTATAATTATTAAACCCCTTGTAGCTGTCAATTTTTAACATTCTCTGCAATATAATAATATTGTTGAATAATAACAGTCTGTGTATGTTCAATGACCAGCACAGGGTATTATTTATTTCTTTATGCTAGCCATGTCCGGTCAAATAAGAGCGGTCCATCCTATAGTCAAAGATTATAAATACTCATTGTTCTTTGTGTGTCATATATAATTATTGTCTGCGTGTGGAAGATCGGTAATGTACAATCAGTTTTAGTTTTAAAGTAGATGGTTATTGCAATGAACTGGAAGAGGGAGTTCATTGGTTATTGTAGTCAGATCATATAGCACCCAGTTATAAGGGTTGCATTACTTGACAGCTAACAGCCCAGGAGATACGTTATATAAAATCATTGACAACGGGGAGAATTTGCTGTAACCCTGTTTTTTCAAACCAGTGTTACATTTTCATCAGATACCAATTGACAAATAAAATTTTGCATTCAGCATCAGAAATGCAAAAATAGACAACTTATTTGTATCGCAATGTATCTAAAGCTTATCGAAGGCCATACTCATCCCATTTTTATATGAATAACATAAAATATCTAGTAGCAATTTCGGCTGGCTGGATGAAACTTTGCTGGATCAAAAATTGTATGCTTCAAAATGAAAGTTCTAGACACCATTTTATATTATCTGGATATGGATTTTGTGAGTACGAAATTGACACATCTTTTGACACCTACAATTTAATAACTGTGGATTGGGTCTTATAATCCAAAGCTACTAACATTACTGGATACTGGATATGCGCTATGGTGCCAAAACAACCCTCCCTGGACGCCAACGATATGAGGCATAACCTCCCTCGATAAAGAATTTACCTTGACGGTTTGGCTGACCTCAAGCTAAGATGTAAAAATTCTGAAAGTCGGTTACATAATTAAATGGGGCAACGGTGACTGGTTAGTGCTGCTGTTACCTCAGCCAAGCCAGTAACCTATCTTGGAGAGCTTCGAAGTATATTACGCAACAAATCATCCATGATGAGATTAGATAAGATTGCAATGTGAGCGTTAAGTAAACCTTTCGGTTGCAACAGTTATGTGTTAGTTTCACATAACATAACTGTAACATTGATGGCTGGAACCTCTTGTCCATTTTTAGATGTGATGTATTGCCACACGAAGCGACTTAGCTCTTCTACTATAAATACTAACGAGCAAAATCATACCTTATCTCTCTCAATCTTCTCGTTCTCGATTTCCTCTTCTCTTCGTTTTCTCTTCATCTGCATCTCAGCTAACCTCGCAGATCGCTCAGCATCCAGAGCACGGCGCCTCTCCTGGTAAGGATTACAGAATTGCAAGGTGAGAAAAATTGAAAAAACAGTCTGACTGATAAAGAAACTTTGGTCATCTTGATATGACATTGATAACTAAAGCTTAGATTAATCACACTTCGGTACCAATAATTTTAAAGAGATGACATTACCAAAGTGTGACAACCATTAACAGGCTCTCCTTTACTTCATGCCAGAAAATCTCTAATTATTTATACTTATGTATGAGATGAAGTGGTCAGCAATGAATCTCTACAATTGACTAAAAATAATATATATATATATATATAAAATCGGTATGGCATTGAAAGTATCATCTGGATGTATTAAATAAAATAATGGGTGGTCACTGTCTTTGGCAATCTTTCTAAAATCAGTCATGGATTGGTTTAAAACGAAATCACTAAGAAGGCAAAGCTGTAACCGAGACGATCATTCTGGATATAGCACATCTGATAAAATAACTTTGGTTGTCGATTCTTAAGCTCTCTCTAGTTTATGCTATGTTTTTTTTTCTCTCCATTTAATAGGAAGAAAGCTGTGTTGCCATCGGTACTTTGGGTGTGGGAGCTGCACTTTTATAATTATGGTAGCATTGCCATTACGTCAAGATACTCCTAATTAGGTAATATTGCCATTTCATATTACTGTTTCATCTGGGTTCCCATGCTTTTCCAATGAGAATAATTTTCATGACAAATAATATTCACAGTTTTTGTTATGCTAATAGCATGGCCCCTTCCTAGATGCACACCTTCAACATTAACACATAACACCACCAAATGACGTAAGATCATTCGTACCAACCGGCATACCTTTCTCAACTCTCCAACATTAGTTGTCAGGTGAATGCGTAAAAGGTTTATTCTTGTTTGAAAGGCGTCATATTTCATTTTCCACCATAGACTTAAGCGTGGTCCACATTGTCCCAGATGACATTGGGATGGCCATCTGGGATGGCTATCTGGGATGGCTATCTGGGGCAATGTGAACCAGCCATTAATGTTAAGTCTATGGTTTCCACTGACCTCAACAGCAGCCTCTTTGGCAGCTTTCTCTCCAATCTTCCTCTGTCTCTCCTCCTGCATATCCATCAATCTAGCCTTCACATCTTGGTGTTTTGTCATTATATCCATCTTTTTGTTCTGCTCTGATAATGTGTTGATAAATGCTATCTCGTTGGCCTGTAGAATTATAAATTGTAAGCATTCTGATTATACAAATCCATACACACCATTTCCAGGTAGAAGATTTATATTTTACTGAAGTCACCCAAAAGTATCTGCTTTTTTGGAGACAGAAGAGTAGCCGGCAACGGCAGGGAGGGGTTAAGGGCAGGGGTGCCTAAACTTTTTCTACCATGGGCCATGTTTGCAATTAAAAGGATGTTAGTGGGTCACATGTAGCCAATGTGTTGGTTCTGATTGGGAGACAACACCTTGACTAGGCCTAACATAGTTTTGTTTGGTATTTATTGATAGCCGATAGGAGGCCACTGGAAAAGACGTTTTTCTTTTGCGAAATATTTCCAATTATTGCATTCGGGAGTGTTTTCTGTGTTGGAAATTCCAAAATGCGCACTGACCAAACGAAACAATCACTGTCCTGGTAGTAGAAATTTCAACACTGCTGGTATTTGGAAATCAGAAGGAATTGTATATAATTGAATAAGACGACGAGCTCGTAAAATTTTTGGAGGTTCACAACCATTCAGGAGCGTATAGTAATTTTCTATGCAGATAAATAATCAAATATTAGTTCTCTTCTAGCAGACTGATGTTCTCTAGTTCTGTTCTCCAGTATTCAGTTGTAAGCGAATTCATGTAAACTTCATCATTCGTGACTATTCGCCCATTTGTGACTGCAACATGCGCATGAATTATTGGAAGGACATTCGCGCCACATATGAATTATCACAATTAATGGCAAGTGGGCCACTTAAAGTTTGCTGGTGGGCCACGTTTGGTAATTAGTCATGTCCCCTTGAACTCGGCGAATGAGGCAGAGTCCAACAATGAAGTTCAGGATCAGCTTGGAGCCGACAGAGTGATGTCATATCAGTAACCCCATACTGTCTGAATTCTCTTCCAGGCAGAACACTCAATCTCAAACTGACCCAACGGTGCAATATTTGCCACAAAGCAAACCTGCAATATTCAATTTCGTTTCTGTTTTTTTTTCTGGCACTAAGAGCAAACCATTTCTGATGAGATGACTTAGGTTGCCAATAAAAGTATATAAGTTATATCGATAGAAAAGCATCTGCAATGTAGACCCTAGGCAGATACGTTTATTTCATAACATGATACAAATCCGGGGATCAACATGCTGTCAGAGAGTCTATTGTTATATAGTCATATTATTATTATTTTTCGCAAGTTTTCACTTCTATGATGCTTTCATTGAACGAAAAGAAAAAGACCAAAGACCTTGCAACGACACAACCATAAACTTTATCACTCGCCATTTATATATATATACTATTTTATTTGGGAGACAATATCATCCTGGGTGAATGTTTTTTTGCAGTGTGAGGGGAAAAAAGAGAACAAATGATAGAGTATAAGAATGCCGATAGGTTGTGTTTCTGTCATATTTTTTTTGGGGGTTTCTGTCATACGTTTTTTTAACAGGTGTTTTGGGCATTCTGTCATATTTATTTGAAATGCAGTAAAAAAGGAGTATGCAAGGTCTATTGGTTATCTCTGTTGGTTCATTGTTCAGTCAAAACTATACTCCTTCGATTGTCAGTAGCATTTGTGAGATTTGTGACTCAAATTATTGACAGTGATTGGTATTTCAAGAAATTCTTTTGCACCATGACCTGTTATTTGTTCAATACCATTGCTTAGCTTTTCACAAAAAACCCAGAATTTATCTTGTCGTGTATGACATAATACTCTAGGGCATTGATAATCATGTTGAGTCAAATCACAAGGAACACACACTATTTGTTTGGAATTGCTTGCAGTCACTAGACTCTGTAGTCTATCTAAGTCTTCAAAAGTGGCACATTTACCTCATTTTTTCATTAAAATGACACAACGTGCTGAGATTCAGTATATCCAGAACATTCCAACAATATTATTATTATCGGTAATGATAGCTTCAGATCAGTCATTAAGAAAAACCTCACGTGTTTGGTGGAACATTTCTTTGCCTAATCCATACCTCCGGTCGAGATGCGCAAAATAGGTGACAGCATGTTGACACATGCGAAGCCGCGAAAATAGGCGACATAATGATGACTCACACCAAGTAGCGACAACATGTTGACAGAAAATGATTTTAGATCTGTTTATATTGTTGGGTCTATGAACAATTAGTAGCATAATTACGACGGATGGACAAACACGTACACCACGTATTCCTACTAAAATTTCCACAAAATGACTCAATTTGAGAGCAATGGTATGACATGAATCTAACAGCTATGACATAATGTGACTCAAATGTGACGAGTTTGTCATGGCATAAACATAAACATTTGATAAATAGTATTTATAATATAGTATATATATTATATTTTATTCTATATTATATTATATCATAACTACTATTCATATGTTTATGATTATGCCATCGAAAACTTGTCATATAATATATAGTATAATATATAATATATAATAAATAAAATAATATAATATATTGACAGTTCACCTTAGTTTCCTCCTCGTGAGCTTTCATCACTTTAAGATTAAGCTGACGCTGTCTCTTTTCCTCAGCTTCTCTCAGTTTCTTCTCCAAGTATTCTCTTCTCTGCTCCTCCATCCTATCTTTCACTGATCTCACATCCTCCACCTTTGAAATGACAAATAAATGATACACAAAGAAGAAAAACTATATCCCTAGTCTTGAGGTCAATAGACATAGTGCATGAGACTGCTCCGCTGGAGAATTGAAATTTAAATTGATGCCATGGGAAGAATTAAGATGGGATATCTTTATTATTATTGAGGTTTTCACCTCTACAAGTATGTTATAAACAAACGAAAATAAGAATTTTTTGACCTCATAAACAAATAGAACAAAAACAATGTTCACTGCTTAGAACTCAATTACAGTAGCCAAATCCTTCCGACATGCATACCACACTCATGAACTTAACTTCAACTAAAAGGGAAAGTCACAAAATTACACACCGTACGAAAAATATCGAATATCGAAATTTTGACCCAAAATAATGCAGTCACAAGACTGAATTTAGATTAAGTAAAAAACGGTTTCCAAAAGAAAACATAAATTTTTTGGTATCTCAATTGGTCAGTATGAGTATATACGCGAAGGCTTTTGGGCTTTTCAACAATTATGTTTACGATGATTCTTACGCAATTTCCCCAGTTCTTGTCCTCGATATTGGGATTTTATGTCTGCACCGCCTCACTATTTACATGAAGTGGATTAAAAAACCCTACCATGATGCCCCATGTTGATTTGCTGAAGGATTACCTTGTTTGTGAGGTCTTTGATACGCTCAGCTTGTTGCTGTCGGAATCTCTCTCTCAGCTCCGCAGCTTTAGCCTGCTTCTCTTCGTGACGCTTTTTTGACTCCATAATTGACCTACAAATCACGATTCATTATCACAAGTTAATTTTAATGGGACTACTTTGCGCTGCCAATCCAACGTCTGAGCCAGATGCTCCCAGTTACTGGCAGCTCCTATTCTTTTGGGCACCGGTGGCTTAAATTTTATAAATTGCAATTACGATCATGAGAAATTATATTAAAGGGATAATACACTTCCTATCTCTGTTTGGCGGCCAATGGAGCACAGAAAAATGTAAGTACATACATCTGTGCTCCATTGGCTGCCAAACAGAGATCAGAAGTGTATTATCCCTTTAAAGATAATTAACGGTTGTAAATTGCTAAACAAGGTATAGCTACAATTAGAATGAAACATCAAGGAAATTGGACCAGTAGTTCTCAATTTAGTATCTTAGGCGAGGCATGACCTTAAAGCCAACCATTGCAGATCACTCAGTTTTGCTTGACGTAATAAGGTTTAAAAAAACTTTCTTTGTAATCTTCTTGTCATGAAAACCCATTCTTTCCAGGTATATATTACGAAAGTTGAACGTTCCATCCTGTTTTGCCATACGTAGTGACAGTTATGCACATTTAAGCGCCAAAAGTAGCTAAGCCGCCTAAGCCTTTTTAACAGCTTCCTGGCAATGTGCTAACCCTAGGAAAACATTATCCCCGCTGAAAACTGGATCCTCAGGTGAGGATGTTTGTTTCTCTGCAGTATCCTAACCAGCTTGATTGAGACCAAATTGAACGACATCAACAGTTTTGACTTGACAAGTCTAGTGGTGGTCACTCAGGAAGCCGAATAAAAAGATTATATATTTCATCAGACTGCCAACGGCACCCCACTGAGTTTATCCTATCCATTCCTACCAAGAATTGACAGCTCCATTCAATAGCAAACACCTGTCGGCCATCCCATGTAATTTTGGAAAGGTGTTTTAGGACCTTCCCTTACCAACATTCCCTGGTCAGATATTGTATCATTTTCAAGTTAGAACTTTCCCCTAAATATCAGGTTCAAGTTTCAGTAGGACAATACGCAGGATAAGTGTTACATATGGAGCTGATCGATTTTGATCTTTCAATCAGGCATGGCATGCATCACTTGGTGAGACCTAGACAGTCTGGCTAGGTCTCACCAAGCGATGCATGGCATCCTCTAAACTTTGCCGTATTGTGAAACAGCTATCAATAGAATGTGTAACTTTGGCAGCAATGGATCATGTTGGCAGCAATTGATCATGTTGGCGGCGATGGATCAGGTTGGTACAGAGTTATGGTTAGCAGATCAAGGGTATGTTACAGCATAGAAGCATGCCATGAGCTTGATCTCGCTAGTGACCTGATCCCAGAGGTGACAATCATGACTGACTAGGCTTATCTATAAGACTGCCTTTCCCAATTCTAGATATTGATTCTCCATGAGGTTAATTGACAATTACCTTCATAAAATGTAGTCAATGTCTAGCTTTGCAGGTCAGGTAATACCATAAACATATGGATAGTTCTTCAAGTTTAAGGGCACCACATAGTTACATACCACTAAATCTAAAGTCGAACAGGTAATATGTTGGACATTTTTCACTTTTAACCCTTTATGACATAATATCCATATGCAGAGAAATTGAGACCGATTCAATTACATTAGTGGGGGATTTATTGAATAGATATAGGAAACTGAGCAGATGCATAGTGTGAGAGTAGCCTTTCTTAACAAGCTTTGTTCGGTGGGAGGGGGGTCAGGAAAGTGTGAAAGGTGAGAAAATGAGAGGAGGAAAAGGAGGAGGCAACTCCTTACCACAATAACTTTTTTAATTTATACCTTTTTCTTGAAGGAGATGACAACTTCTCATGCATATGAGCACCTCTACCGGGAGTTCTACTTTCGGCTTCATCAATGTCAGCCCAGCTCAGCCCTAGTACCTTACGCCTTTCCACATCTGCCTCATAACGGGCTTTCAGCATGTCCCAGTCCATGTTAGTTGCGGATGTCTCCATAGAATCCAGGCCACTATTCGCTCCCTGTAAATTATTGCGAATGAGATGTTATGGTCAAATATTAATAAAGGTGTTGTTGTAAATTATGCAGATACATGAAGAAGGATATCATAGTTAACTAATTCAATAATCTCCTCTTGTTCAAAACTCCTGTGATAAAGGCGGTTTGCAAAATCACCCTTCTAGGGTTGTCCTCTCTCCATGTAAGAATGTTATAAAACTAGCACTGCGGTATATTATTAATATGTATCGGATGGAAATAGTGTTGAAATGGCTTTATCTGGCAAACACTCAAACTCATGTTGAAAATTCTTACAGTTTCAGCGTATGTACCAATGAAGACATGGCATGAAAATGTTGGTTTTAGAAAGCGCCGAAATCGTGCCTGTTTTGTTGAAAAATTGAGATTACCCAGCAGGCCCGTAGTTTAGGAAAAATGGTAGGGGAGGCAAACATCTTTGAGGGTGTGAAGTAACACCAGGTTTGGTATTGTAAGCTACCCCTGTGTCCCTGGTCCCCTGCCTCCAAAGCGTTTTAATGATCAAATAGCAAATGGAAGTTCCAAATGAGCTGATTCTGACATGGAATATTCAATTATAGCATATTTACGCCACTCCATTGAGCACTCTAGGGGAGGCAGAGCGTCCCTGCCTCCCCTAGAACTACGGGCCTGCCCAGCTCTCAATCTCATAGTTTGGACAATTCATATCCCTTTGAGTTTTCATCGATTCTCAATGTTCTCGAGATAAAGCCATTCAGCACAATTTTCCTACGCTGCTACAATTGTTGCTGATCGGAAGGTTTGTGCATATAGTTTTAACTGAAAAAGCTAGATGTAGCGGTATTTTCACAAAACAAGAAATGTGATGTGAACATGCAGAGCATCAGCAACAACAAAATAAATGAACAAGAAAAATTATAAAACCGATATCATTAATGATGAATAATATTGAGATGAGATAAGATGAGAGATTGCAATTGCTATGTGGTGTAGGCGTAATTCTGGGGTCAAATCTATAGCTGCCATAGACTTAATAATAATCATTACTTAGTCGATGATAGCTGCCGATGAGCGGGGTGTGAGAAAGTTTTCTACAAATTCCATATCATGTCTAATGAAGTCTTGGTCCGAATATTATATATTTATTATATATTTCAATTTAACAGTGGTCGTGATCCGAATAAGTATTTATATATTGATTAAAAATCCAATAACACACGATATTGATGTACATATTCGAACAGAGGACACATATAATAAATAGCCTAAGTATTTTCATGCACAGTGAACATGTTTTTCCCAAGGATTAATGGTGGAGTAAGTGGAATTCAAGAAAAGTCAAGGATATTGAATGCATAAACACAAACAGCAAAGAAACGAAAATCCCCCACCCTCTAAAATTTGTCATACTAACCTCTAAATTCCATAATAGCTGTAACACCAGAGAGTGATAAATAAAATGTATATTATGGCATGTGAGGTGCAATGATTGCTATCTTAATTCTTTATTATCCTTAATTATTCAACTCATAATACCAGAAAACATTTTATTCACATTTTGCTCTCGAGTCTAGGGATTTTGGAATTGGAGGAACTGTGGCATTATGCTGGTTATACCTCATATTTTACAGCAAGTATGGTTAACTAGGCTGAAAGACCGGGACAGGGATGGCCATTGATCTAAATGGCTACGCACACCCATTCTTACATTGAGCAAGAATGGCTAGTATTGGCCAATCTAACATTGACTTGATATTATCCATCATATTGATCATATTGCATGAGTTTGGGCGTTAATTTTAGCATAAAAAATGCCGAAAAAACCATATGTTCAGAATTATAACCGTGTTAGAAATATGTAATCTTTATGATGTGCAGAGTATATAGTATAGACAGAGCCGATAGTAGCGGCGCTCAACCTTGTAAAGGGTTATCTAGATCCGCTTGTACATGATAAAAAGGCAAACTACAGAAACTGTGGAAAAATTCCTTCATGACGATAAATAACATTTACCCTCTCTGCTTAGTTGATTTCGGTATTTTTAAAATGGAAGGGATGTATTGAAAGTAGGACTCTACGATTTAGAGGTACGCATTTATTGCATTTAGCAACATAGTTTTTAGTATATAGGCCATGAAATGACATGCCATATGAGTGGCTTTCACATTCTAATCCACTGACTGCCCTAAAGTGTCAGTCTTAATAGGTTATGTTTGGTATGGATATCAGTCTGAAAAGCCAGGAGGTCATATGAAGTAAAACAGCATGTGGATTAAATTGCAGCAAAACTGCTACAAAGTCTGAAAATTGGGATCATAGTGGATCATAGTGGTTTAGTGTCTCCACCTGATCACTATCATTTCTATGATCCATCTACCCACCCAACCTGTACCCTCAACCCAAATAATCCAATATTTTTTTAAAAACTCATTCCATCAGCAATGAAGATACGTCAGCAAAGATATTATTCCAATGATGGTGTCAGTGTATGCCTTGTGTCGAAATTTAGGTGTTGTATAATCAAGCCACAACACCCACCCACTCGAAAATTTGTTATTGGAAATTCCCTAAAGCAGCAGCATTGAGATCTTGTCACGCTTAGCTCAAGCCTTACATCGCCATAGATTGCACAAGCCCCTACCTCCCTCAAGTGTATCTGTTCATCTAGAACTCTCAAATACTTTTATAGCTGTATATTCTAGCAACGTGATGGTAAGCAGCATGGTACTTATAAGTGAAGACAGACAGATTGCTGTGGCATATGTTAAAGTGATTGTGAAGGAATCAGGTTTTTGGTATCATTCTAGAGTTCTCAGTCTAATTTAGAAAACCGCTCTAAAAGATTCATGAACAACAATTGGCCCAGTTTCAACTGATTTTCATTCAAAGTTGAGATATGAAGGTACTAAAAAGGTACTATTTTAATGATAGTATATACAATTACAAATTAGTAGCTTCATAGTACCTTTCAATGTCAACTTTGAGTGAAAATCAGTTGAAACTGGGCCACATGCTGCTAATAAACCTTATAGCAGTTTTCTAAATTAGACTGAGAACTCTAGAATGATGCCAAAATCCTGATTCCTTCGCTTTCACCTTAATAAGTTAAATACAAACTTTTTTTATTTTTGCAGCAGCGTCTGTCCATCATCATGTAGCTTGGTTTCCGCCCCTTGGAAGCAAAACTTCATTCATTGCTTTTTGAAACATTAAATGTTGCCCAGTTTCAGTAATAGTGTGGGATTCCTATAAAGTTTTTTTCCTTATATTATTATTGAGCCCACTCTAGTTATTTTGGTCAAAATAAAACCAGATGACAACAAATATCAATCAATTTTGTCCACCTTTTGAGTGCAAATAAAAAGATTATTCACATACCTCCAATTCATCGTCCATATTAGCAAACTCAAGTTGAGTAAACTCTTCCTTTTCAGCTTTCTCAATCTCATAGAGATAACTCTGTTCTTTTAGTATTACCGATTTGATAGCAGCATTTTGTTCATGAAGTGTTTCATCCATAGCCTTCAAATAAATACATATATAATGTATACATGCAAATAATATTGGAGTTGCCATCCCATTACTTGCTTTGTTTAGTGACAAGAAAGCTTTTGCCAATGAACCAAGATTTAACCTCGCCAGCTTGATCTTTTACTGGGTGTTTCTTATGTCAACAACTATTCATGAGTCCAATGTTTATTAGTGATAGACCAAACTGATTGCTAACAAAATACCTAGACCACCTAAAAATCATATATACACACTTTACCAGCAAATTGAGATGATAACTCACGTCTTCGAGATGCATGGCCAGAACCTCTTCATCCTCTGCTTCTTCAACTCCCGACTCATCACAAATCAGGGCGCTCTCTGAGTCATCATGTAACACCTCACTCAGATCAATCTTCAGCTCCTCAGTGGTATCACTTGATCGCGCCGCTGATTGATCAGGGGAGATCTGTGAGACTGTATTACTCTGGACTGTCTTCTGCTGAGGCTGGCCGGAAGTAGACTCCATGTTCAATCTTCGAGGATTATTCTGCTTAGGCTTTGATGATGTAGCAGAGTTCTCGCTGACTGGTCGTTGTTTAGTGTTGGGAAGTTTGCCTTGGCTGGCACTACAGTATATAAAAAAACAAAAATGACATATTTTTGCACAAAACTAATCGTAGATATTTTATCATGCCAAAAAATTTGTGTCCAGTATTCAACACTGAGAGATATGATTCACACTTAAATTGTAATGTGTTTTTAACGCAACTACCAAAATAAACTCCATTCAATTCCAGGTTTTACTTTTTGAGGATGATACAATTCAGTCCTACACAGATATGCCGCCTTGTTAAGAGAATGGACTTACTCAGGATGTCTGTCACTAGTTGTCTTGACCACGACATCCCTATAAGAGCTTCCATTGCTTTCCTTTGCACCCTTTTTTCTGGAAGCTGTACCGTATGGTTGATGCTTTTGCCGTTTTCCAGAAGGTCCTCCAGGAGTATTCTTCCCCTGATTCCTGTTCAGACCATTGCTCCTAAGATTTTCAAGGTTATTGGTAGACGATGGCTTCTGGAATTTTCCGTTACTGTTGGAGCCAATGGAACCTTTTGAGCTGGTGGAGGCTTTCGAGACTGGCGAGGTTTTTGATCTAGATCTTCTAACAGTTTCCCAGCCGTCATCAGTCAAATCTATGATTGCGTAAAAGTTAAATTTAAATATATTTTCATTCAATATTAAAATGTTGTTGACATTTTAAAATCAGTTGATAATTCTAACATACTCAATGCTTGGATGTCATCATTCACAGGTGGCAACCTCTCGAAGTGAGGGTGTAAGATCCCAATCCCTGGATCTTTTGAGAGGTATCGGGAGCTCGAACTGATCTGATTGCATAAATTGATAATACATTGCAATATCATTCTGTAGGAGGGATGGCTGGAAATTTTAGGCAAACCTGTGATTTAATGATCACAGCCTCACAACTCTTAGCTATTTCAGTTAGCTATTCGCAGGAGGAATTCCATAAGGGAGAGTAATGCATTTTCTCAGTACAAAACATGTCTTGTCTTTGAGAAGGGGCTAGCCAAGGTAACTTCAATCATCCTGGGTTCAGGTCTCAGGAACCCAAAGAACTCAAACCTTTTGCAAACCAAGTTTATCCCAGCATCTTTTTTCGAAACGCCCGGAAATACAAATGAATCTGAGCAAATCTGAAACTGTGATGCACGTTGGCTAGGCTGCCACACCTAGGACGAATTGACCATGAACATGATATGCGGAACTTAACTTTGCCTAGGAAATAATCAAAATAAATAAGCAACACTCTTTGATCTACCAATACCACCGTCAGCCATTGATGTAATGGTACCAGGACTATCTCTTGTGCAGCCTGCCAACGCCTCAGCTCTTGGTAGTTGAGGTTAAACTTGAAAAGATGCTATAACTCACCATCTTCGAGAGATTCAAGTTTGAGAACATGAGGTCGCACGACATCACTGGGTGGCTCTTTGGTGGGAATCTGCGGACTGTCTACAATTCTGAGCAGCTCTAACTGCTGTGTTTCCAGCTCATTCACTGTCACTGTACCTGTAAACATTGAATACAAGTCAGATCTTAACCGCCAACAGCCCATTGACATCGAGACTACACTATTATCATGTGAATCTCTGATCGTTAGAGTCACTTTAGTAAGAGTACCTAACGTGTACCAGCTCCTATTATTAGTAAAATTAAACACGGGTCGTCACACCAAATCCCTTGTGATGGTACTCATGCTAAGTGAATTAGTTCACTCTCTACTGATCCGAGATATACATGCAATAGTACATCAGTGTGGCAACCAACAGCTCATCTAGATAAAGCGTATAAAATTTCTCTGAACTCAGTTAGGTTAGGTGATAGCCTAGCAGCATTCATTGTTGATAGTTGGCATGAACAAGAGAAATTTCAGTTTCAAATGTTATCCCAATGGTCTCTTTACAATCAGGATTGGCAATTAAATCATGCAAAGATCTCGAACAGCGAAACAGCACTGTTTCTGAGGATTCACGACAAGATTTAGGTTGCAAGATCAAAAATAAAAATAATATTACTTGTTTCTGTAACAGACCAGAATGATAGTTATGATAACCTGGCTTATTTAGAGCCCTACCTTTGACCATGTCTGCCCAGCTATTGTTACCATCTCCTGCGGCTGGCATTGTTCTATTTTTGTTCATTCCACCAGGAGAGAAAAGATGGGCGGGACTCGGTGAATTTGGGTCATTACGATTAGATAGGTGCAGTTTTCCAGGTGAGGTCTTTCTTACCTCCCAGGCTAAGGCGATTGGTCTATAAGGGAAAAAAAATCTCATAAAAGTTGCTGTGGCAAATATTTACATGACAAGAATTTAAGCAGCTAGATTCATGGTAGGATACCTGAGTTTGACCGATGAGCTTGAGTTTGTGGAAGGAAAATAAAAAAGGCCCAGTTAATGTCAACTGATCAAATTTCTTCTGATCATTTGTGAATTTGCTGATGATTCTTCATCTTTTACATAACAACAAAACAGAAGTATGAATAAAGGATTATCATTGGCCTCTTAGCTTCGATTATCTCCCCTGGGCTAAAGTCACTAATTCACTAATCGGAGGACGATTACACGACACACACAAGCTACCAGTAACAAATGACATACGACATCTCAAGTGCAACATCCATATGTCCCATAATCTCAAATAATAAATTTCCACCTTTTGAAATTCTTCTATCCTATCTCTGATGTACACGATCCCAAATTCCATGTGTTATTCTGTTACCTTGAAGCCTTATTGACACGATTCTCAACTTCTTTGACCCAGCAGACTTTAATTGTTATTGTTTTCAGCCAGTTCTAACCTATCCAATGTGAACTATTTTGCAATTTACATTTCCATCAGGCTTTGAAAACATCTACTCCCTCTCACAGGTTGATCAGTAGCTTTCCCAAGCTTACACCCTTGAACGCCAGGTTTGATATAAACCTGGTAATTATTACAGCACTTATTACAATGTTCAAGATGAAGTTGTATATCTGAAGAACAACAATGCCGCAATAATTTGACCAACCACACCTTTGCCCTGCCTCCTCCAGGTGTTCGTAGGTCTTCATTACATTCCATTGGTTGATGAGAGATTGAAAGTCTTTTGTACACTGTTGTAGGATCATTATTACCTCCTGAATTCACAAATATAAAACAAACATAATTAGTTATCTACTCGTGCATCTATGTCACTAAAAGTTAGACAACTCCAACAAAACCATAAATTCCTGGTTTGACCTACATATTGGCATTATCTGACGCACAGATTTTATTGAGCTCAACTAAATGGTAAGGCACCACATATTATTTTCAACAAGCTTTCAACATTTGAAAGTTGAATTTCAATGATGAAATTTATGTACGTTGGCAGAAATGTGTCAGCAGTAGTAATCCATTTAATCGCATATCGATCATCATGAGTCATTTTTCAATGAGACAAAACTGAGTCACCTTTTGTACTTTTACTCACCTTGCATTCATTCACACTTTCGTCACTCTCACAAGTTTGATAGATCTCGTCCACTGCCCTCTTCAGATTATCAAACAGGAAAGCCCAGTATCTTGCCCGCATATCAGTCTTGCGATTAGCCAGAGATCCTGCAGAGCTTGCAGGGCGACTACCGCCTGATCTCACTGAGGATGTGTCATCGCTGCGTTTATGAGTAGATGGGCTCATTTCTCTCAGACCAGGAAGTGCTCTTTTTCGAGGTGATTTAGGAACAGTTTTTGTTGGAGTAACTATTAAAAATATATTGGAATATGAAGAAAAAAAAAGTATGTTTTTCATCAACAGTTTGGAATCCACATTTCACATTATAATGTTACACTTAAAGCACCTGATAAATACTAAAAAATTGTTAACTTTGATGAACAAGCAAGTTACTTACC
Source organism: Membranipora membranacea (assembly GCA_914767715.1). NCBI lineage: Eukaryota > Metazoa > Bryozoa > Gymnolaemata > Cheilostomatida > Membraniporidae > Membranipora > Membranipora membranacea. The sequence goes on from OU612068.1 coordinate 18,621,734, forward strand.
AGATTTGGTCTCATCTACAACCGGCACATTATAAGCTATGAGATTCCTAGCTGATCTTCCTTCCTCCTGAACTATTTTCCTCACTCTGTCATGAACTTGACCGTTTGATTGCTTAACAAGATGAAAAGATTAAATTGATCAACGTTGTCTGCTCAGACATAGCACTCTAGAGCAGTTTGAATGGAAATAGAGGAAGTGTCATCTTATTGGCATGTTCTCAGACATCACACATTGATTTTTCACTCGTGGGATATCCAACATCATCACATCATAGAAAAACTAAACAGATGTGTCTGTTGTAAAGTTAATCCAATCATGATGCATAAAATATTGATTAACGCAACATATGCTCAGTACTGAGTAGAAATAAGAAGGAAAGACAACCCATTACCAATCATATTAACAGTAAAGCAACCAAATTTGTCCACTGCCCCATTATATCTGAATGTTGATTACTTGCCAAAGCAAACCGCATTGTCCAATAGGTTCGTTAAATCAAAAAGTTGTTAAATATTGGGAAATAAGATGCAAGTTATTCAGCAATCATGCTACATACCACAAACTGCCAAAGCACAAATGGTGAAAATTAAGCTATACAGATTGTTTCAAGGTTGTAGTTGGAAAGCTGTGAATTCCCGTGAGATTTTATTTGGTCATGATACTACAAAGGAGACACAACAGACACCATTGTTGCACAACGCCCAACAGTGGACGTGTACTATTTCAAGGCACCTGCATTATTGTGGTTTCAAAATGATCCCGACAGCCTTTCTTCCTAAAAGTTGTCAACTATCTCACCTTAGGAAGAGGTTTCACAAGAGAACCTGTTGAACCGTGACTCCTCTGTCGGGAAAGTTTCCGGCCATTTGTATATGCTACCTCTGAACTAAGTTTTTCAGCACTAGCATGAAGCTTATCACAAGAACGAGATAGTTTGGAACCAGGTTTTGCAGACCTCTTTTGGGGCGTTTGCATAGCAGAGGTCGTGCGGGTTACAGATCTTTTGCCATTTTCCATAGTGGTGGAGTCTGCTGATCTAGAACCATTTGTCTGGGAGTCAGTCTTTTTTGTGAGGTTAACAGTTCTTGGTTTATTCATTGGTAATGGTACCACTGCTGTCCCATCTCCAACAGGTTTTCTTACACTTGCTTTAGCAGGAAAGGGAGATGATATGCCTTTTAAACTAACAGTTTCCATTCTCTTTTCACTGGCCCTTGATTTATTTGTGTGTGGCTTTTTGTTGTGGGCAGTTTCAATCCCTGCACCTGTAGAAGTTTTTTGCAGTTTGCCATCTTCTTCATCAGCAGTTACAATACTCTCTCTGCTACTGTTGTTAGACCCTGATACATTGGGTTTAGCTTTGCTCTTTTTTCTCTTCTGATCACTCATATCTCTGTCTGCCAAAACTCAGATATGGGATGTGGTGGTTGCAAATGTAAAAAGGTTTTGCTGAAAATGATGTATTTCTCATCTGCATCAGATGGGTAAGAATTTTTTCAGTTTAGCATTCCTGCTGCGGTCTTATTGTTTATCAAATTGAACCACAATGTACATACATAAACTAATTTTTTAGCACCTTTTTTATACCAATGAGAGATAGTGAATACTATGTCACACTATTGCTTGTTTATAAAGAATGGAGAGGGTTTAACCTAAACCATAGTAGTCCCTGATCAACATGGAGTTTGTAAAAGCCACACAATAACTTATTTCAAACAAAAATTTATTTGGGATAGTCAAATATTGTTGATCCACTTTTATCATTTTCACAAGTGAGAAAGTGGGCGTGGTAATAACTTTTTTCTCATGATAAGCATGACTAATCTATTTACTTATCCTCCAGTCCTAGTGCTTTTACTCCTTGGACTCTGGTCTTATAAAGGTATACCTTGACTATGGATATAGCCTGGGCATATTGACAGGCAGGCATACAGCACCTAGGCATGTATGCTTTGCCAATAATGTCCATTATCAACCCGTGTTACAAGTCTCATATAGATAGGTGTCTTTGGACATGTTTGAAGACAGACTCTCAGACATAGGCCCCAGGGCCTATCCAACGAGGTCTTTTAGAACTGTACTTTATTTTGTAATGTATGCATCGGCAAAGTATACATGCTTGTAATTCCAGATGCCTATATAAGTATACGGTGTGATTAAACTTCTGAATAGTCTGAAGTCTGGAAACGCTCCAGGCCCTGATGGCTTGAAAAAAGAAGACCTCACTCTAGGCACTGAGCAGGCTGCTTGTACCTGATCTTCAACAATCTCTAACATCTCTAACTGCCAGCTGAATGGAAGACTGCTAATGTGACGCCCGTTCATAGAAGCGGAAACAAACAAAACGCCAACAATTACCGACCAATCTCTCTCACAAGCATACCCTGTAAACTGCTTGAACATATTGTGCTGAGAAACCTTCTAGAGAAGATTGACAGTTGGCTCCACAATAGACAACATGGTTTCAGGAAAGGGCTCTCATGTGAAACTCAGATATGCGCCACTTTGCATAGGATCATAGGAGCAACCGACAAGAAGTCCAATGTGCACGCAGCAGTCTTGGACCTGTCAAAGGCCTTTGACCGCGTACCACATGCATTGCTAATGCAAAAACTGACGGACATACCTGGTATGGAAAGCTACCTGCTGGACTGGATACATGACTTCCTGTGTAAACGATCGTCAACAGTGGTGCTGGATGGAGCTAAATCTGAATCCCTTCCAGTGACATCCGGAGTCCCACAGGGCTTGGTGTTGGGTCCAGTGTTGTTTTTGGTGTATATCAACGATCTCCCCAGTCATGTTGATTGCTCGGCTGGCCTCTTTGCTGATGATACCCTGACGTACCAAAATGTAGACAACACAAATGATGAGGAGAGATTTCAAGCCAACTTGGAGTCACTGAACACCTGGGCTAAAACCTGGGGGATGAGTTTTAATGCTAAGAAGTGTAAGATTATTGCCTTCCATCACCAGAGAACAGTCCCAGAGTACACTATGGACAATATAGTGCTGGAGCACACAGATCACTGCAAATACTTGGGAGTGATACTGCAGTCAAACCTAAAGTTCACTGACCACTTAGCCGACAAAATCTGCAGCGCCAGAAAGCAGATTGGGATGATCAGACGAGCTCTCTACTGGGCACCGGAGAGAGCCAGACTGATCGCATACAAGTCTCTCTGCCTTCCTCATCTGGAATATGCTTCCTGTGCCTGGGATCCTTCCACAAAGAGGGAGATCGAGGCACTCGAGATTGTGCAAAACCAAGGTGTGAGAATGCTCTGTGGATTGAAGGGGAGGAGGGGTGTTACGGAAGCAAAGGAGAAATTGCAGCTGGAACAGCTAGTTATTCGGCGGAAGAACTCCAGGGTAAAGCTCCTAAATAAGGTACTGTCAAGAGAGGAGGCCCACTCTGCACTCTGCACATCCTACGATGAAATAATAAACCAGCCCCATACTATAGTGTCGACAAGATCACAAACACGGAACGAGCCACGCTCTATCGCTGCCACAGGGAACTGTTTTCATAACAGTTTTCTGCCCCGGACAATACTGGATATGAAAATCTAAGGACAATCAGAGGACAATACTACTGATGCCCTACTGGATGGGTACATGTACCCACTCTGAATCCAAATGCCCTACCCACGGGATGGTATTCTGGAACAATGTCCAAACCTTATGTAGTTATGTCCAAAAACTGAGGCACGCCCCTTACGCCCCCCTAGGCGGTCTAGCGTGATGTCGCCTTTGATGTAAGTTGATGATGTAAGTTGATGTAAGTACATATTAGCTAGGTCTGATGTGATTTTCTTCTATTCAATTTCACCAATAAGCCTAGCTTGTCTTGAGAATGAGTAGCTTGTCAAACCTAGAACTGCCCAGACTTAGCAGTAGGCTGTGTACAATTTAATGTTAAATGTACCAAATTTGATTGAGAGGGGAGGGGTGCTAGTGTGACGGCACTTAACCAGTGTGCCAATCACCAGTGGTGAAGATAAGACAATATTCTTATGCGTTGGTGTGCATAACTAAACTGTATTTTCTCTCTCAGTTAATACCAATTAAAACAAGTTAAAAACTATCTCTTTATATAGTAACCAAAAAGGATATTAGAATAGGATATCATGTGATATCATGTGATGTCCATTAAATTATAAAAAAGCAGGCAATAGTAAAGCGATTAATAATTAGTTCACACCCAACAGAAACGGCAAAGAACGACCACACACACCAGGATACAGTCCATTAGTAAATCATTGTTTATTGTTATTAATGTGTATTTGAATGTTATTATTTCTGCCACTAGGAAAGTATTATAATTATGGCATTTCCAGTGACAGCCAGATGGTTCTTTGTGGCAACCTGATATGTGATAGGTGCTGGCTGTTACACTAGCAACAGATCTGATTCAGTCTCAAGAGTCTGTTATACCAATAGCCAATGTAAGCAAAGAGCATAGCAAATAGTGACATAGTGTGCATCTTTGTGATGAAAGAACAAGACTATGAAGATGTTCAGGTCTGTGCATTACAATGAAGTGCCAATTCCAAAAAAGTGCCAATTGAAAAAAAAGTTACCTTGCTTATACCGACATCCCTGTATTCACATGACTGAACTTCATAAGAGGTAAACCCAAGGATCATTTTTTGGTGCTTTAAAAGTCCATCACTACGCATGTTACTTGTATCAAGGAGTTAGTTCTAACTCCCTGCTTGCCTATCATTGTGTTATATATTGGTTTTTAAAAATCTTTGATATTGTATTGACAACCATGTCTAATAGTTACTTTCCCTGTTTCTACCTCCCAAATATTTGACGTTGAGTCGCTCTGAAAGTTCATTTGGGGCAGAAATTACTGTTTTTTAGGCTCTCTATTACCTACACCTTATTAATTATTGAGGTAGTCGATTTATTTTTGCTCTCACCATATACAGGAAACTATGGACTTACTGGCAAAGCGACATGTTTGTAGGAGGCCTCCTGGCTAATTTTTTTGCAATTTTATCAGTTTCAGATCTTTGTTGTCATATCAGTAACAAAATTACAGTCAAGATTTTCTCTCCAGAAATTCAAAAAGCTACTATTCAACTTTGTTTACAGCTCGATGAACAGCAGGATACCATTTAGATTTGCGTATCGCGATTTACTGAATTAATTAGCCCATTGCTGCTTCTATGGTTTTATTAAAGAAACAAGAAATTGTTGATATCAAATCTTAGTCAGACCAAGGAGGAAGAGGTACTAATTCTCACTCCTTGGTCAGACTACTATTGAAGTGCCAGCAATGAATTTTCGAGGTAGGACTAGTCGCTCCTTAGAAGCAGGAAAGGCGATATATCACGGGCTCAAGGACGCTTTATTGCGCCCTTCACACTTCTTGTAGATTGACTCTGTGATACGAGTCTCTCTGCCCCGTATCATTGGATTAATTTAAATGCGCTTGATTTCTCAAACTGAAAAATCACCCCAAACGAACTGGAGAACTGGGAACTTAGACACAATTGAATTAGTTCAGCCGCTACGATGCAAAGATGACCAAACTGAATTGTTTTGTGCACATGCGCAAAGTGGCGCTCTTGATATCTGAACTTTTTTCTTCAAGCATTAATTTCCAGTCAATCTTCAGAGTTGTGTGATTCTGTTGACCAATTTGACAGACATCAATCTTTATTTCAGCGTCCTATGGAGCTCATATATCTGGACAGTAATGGCACGACACCCATGGCAGATGAGGTGCAGGTGGAAATTATCAATGCTTTGAAAGATGCTTGGGGAAATGCTAGTAGCGCCACAGCGTATGGTTTGAAAGCTAAATCATATATGGACAAGGCTAGACAACAAACTGCTGATATGGTCAATGCCTCCCCTTCTGAAATCATATTCACTTCTGGTGGTACTGAGGCTAACCACTATGTCCTACATACCTTCATCAATTGGAAGCCACTTTCCCTCCAATGTGCAGAAGGCGATCAAAGCAAGGTCGTCCTTCCTCATTTTATAACCTCGAATGTAGAGCATCCCGCAATCCGCAAACCTCTGGAGAAAATGGTCGCTGATGGTATTGCCCAGGTCACCTTTGTGAATGTTGACTCAGAGACATGCGCTGTTGATGTGGACCAGGTGATGTCAGCTGTACAACCTAACACTGTTCTTATCACCCTAATGATGGCAAACAATGAAACAGGTAGGCTAAATGTGTTAATATGGCAGCTCATCTATAAATGGGTGATAACTGCCCCTTAAATAATTGCCCTCTTAGTGTGTATCCAGGTATTTTGGTAGCGTTGGGATTAAGATGATTTTCATTGCCATGAGTCAATCAGCGACGGAACACAGAGTAACAGATGTGTGAATGCTTTTTATTTGTGCTTGCTTTAAAAAGAAAAATAAAGAAAGTGTGAGAGTGCTGAATTTGTTCAATAATATTTCATGAGACTGTAATTTTAGATGGAAAAGTCTAACAACGCATTCACTCATCGCAATCACTTATCTTCTCTTGACTTATGTCCGGGTTTTTCCAATTTCCATAACTCAATGCATTGAAAAATTATCCCTCCATACTGGGATTTTTTAGGGCAAGTGACTATGGTTTTTCATGGTTACCTTGATTATTTTTTAGGTGCTGTTCAGCCCATAAAGGAGATCGGAGAAGCAATTAGAGCACATAACGCCGGTTCAACATCAACCCAGCGGATATATTTCCACACCGACGCTGCCCAGACAATAGGGAAGATGCCTGTTGATGTAAAAGATCTCAATGTAGACTATCTCTCTATTGTTGGACATAAGTTTTATGCACCGAGGATAGGAGCTCTGTATGTTAGAGAGTTAGGGGAGGTGGCTGGGTGCCCGCTCAAGCCAATGTTCCTGGGTGGTGGCCAGGAATCCGGCTACAGAGCTGGAACAGAAAATGTTGCTATGATATCAGGACTTGGCAAGGCATGTGAACTTGTTACAATGAATCTCAATCTCTATCAACGTCACATGCAGACCATGCGAGACATGCTTGAGGAAAAACTGACCGAAAAATTTGGCAGTGGTGTTCAGTTTAATGCAAGAACTGAAAAGTCAAAACGACTCCCTAACACCTGTAACTTTTCTCTGGTAGGATGTGGGTTGTATGGCCGAAAAATACTTGATAACTGCAGGCAAGTGATTGCTGGTGTTGGTGCTGCTTGCCACTCTAGCGGGGATGTCAATCAGGGATCGAGTGTGCTCCTTGCTTCCGGGATTCCCAATGACGTGGCATGTAATGCAATAAGGCTAAGCGTTGGTCGGGACACAAGTGAGAATGATATTATTCAAGCTGTGGAAGATATTTACCAGGCTTTTATCTCAGTTTCAAAATCTAACTCAGATCAAGAAAACCAGTAACCTCAATAATGTGACTTGGCAGATTTTCACCTCAAGTCACTCAGCTCACATTGATGCTCATAGTGAGTAGTGATGAACATTGCTATTTCCAACTAACTCAAACAAGTATTAGAGTGGTAGCTTTACAGCTGGTACTTTCCATAGTCTATGTTACTTTTACTCCAAAATAATCTCTTTCAACTAAAATAATCTCTTTCAACTAAAATAATCTCTTTCAACTAAAATAATCTCTTTCAACATGGTAAAGTGTAACAATGCTCTTTGATCATGGCTTATTCCCGGTTTATTGTTGTTATTTTTTTTCCGCAATATCACAGTAGAAAAATATTGGTCTCATTCTCTGAGGTATAGTTCTTATACATGTCAGTGTTTTTATTGACAAATGTGTTTAACATTCAACTTCATGTTGTCATTGTATGGTACTCAATTCACCAAATTGGTTTTGTGCAAAAATATAAGACAAATAAAGAAAATCTAAAAATTGTGATGCTACAGTAAAATACTGTTGAAACAAAATTCAAAGACCTATTGAATTTCAGGCAGAATCCCGCTCAACTTCATTTCTAAGCATTGATAGTTAAATGTCTGGGAATCTATCCATACACTCGTTGCATATGACCCAGCCTTTGTGTCCATCTTCGCACTGCCAGAACTCATCATCACATGCTGTCAGGAATACTGAAAATTAAAAGACAGTTAGCTGTTATTTATGTCGAGTGTAAGTGACATAAACAATCGTTTCTATTGTATGTGAGATCAGGAGGACATTTCTTATTAGACTTTTGAGACAATGTCTGTAAATAGGAAGTGGAGGTAATTTCAGACAGGAAAAGGAATCAACTCCTTTATAACCTGTTTACACAATCAGACAGTTTGGTAATATATCCCTTCTCCAAGACATTACTGTTAGTCTGTGTAAATGGGATCATGAGTATTATACATAAAGATGCCAAAGAAATAAATTAATAATTTAATGCTGAGCATAATTCTTCTGACACTTTTTTTTGTCGTGAAGTGATATTTGCTTCACAGATATTACTTCATCACTTGAAAAAGCATCCTAAATATACTGTTGGTGCCTTGGCGTCTAATATAGTGTAAAATACTTACAATGTTGGATATCTTCACTGTTGGGGTAATGTGCGACTCTGTACTCCAGCGTAATCTCATGATCATGACCTGCACTAGCTGATGTTAGGGCTGTAACCTTCTGTCCGGACTTGAGCTCCCGTATCTGAGATTCTGTCAGCTCTACAGTGTGATAATGTGGTCCTGCATCGGACTTATCTCCCATCCCTATCTCAAATGTGAATATCTGAAACAGGGATAGTGACATAATCATTTTGAGAGGTTATCTCGCCTTGTCTGATGGTAGGACAATTACTTGTTACCTTTTTCTGTATTTAGTAACACCTTGGAGTTTGAGGCAAACTCCAAAACTCTCTGGCAGCACATGTTGTTTAGTGGAAAGGCTGAAGCACAATAAATAAAATTGATTACATATTTCCTAAAACTGAGATTATCTTTACCTCTTCGAGAGTGCCATTCTCAATTTCTGCTTTGTCTCGATAGAACCGCTTATATTTAGCAGCCTCAAGTGTTATATCTTTGAGTGCATCAACTTCTTTAAACACGAAGCTTCCAGCCTGGTGCACAGGCATTATGGGATATCTGGTTCGCACTGAGCCGACCCCTGGAATGTTAGGGGTTCTGATATACACACCACTGGCACGAGTTGTCCTGTAACAAAAACATTAGAATAATGAACATTGAACTTGAAGAAGTTTAATCCGACAAAAAACCTCGTGTAAAATAGTCAAATCTTTCAAAATTTAAATTTGTTACCTGATTTTTAAGCTTTTATCCAGAACATTCATAGTGGCTCTGGTTGTATCTGCTACATCATGTGAGGTAGCTGCTCCATCTGTAAAAATGTTCAGAATAAGTCTGTAATAAAAGCTGTTACAAGAAACAGAAGCATTTAGAGTTTAAACAAAATTGTGTTAAACATGAAATATATTATGATCTCAAAGTCAAATTTATGCTAAAATTCTGCATCGGTTCAGGGATTGGAGAAAGACCAAACCAAAAAAAGCTTGAAAGGCGAAAAGAAAAGGATCGTTTTGAAATTCAAAAAGAGGGGGGTGGGGTGGGTTCAGTTAAGAATGTTAGATAACGTTACCAAAGAATGTATGAGGAGTTCTGTAGTACCATTCTCTCGAGGATCCATAAATAGCCTTATTCACGCTGGCACTGCCATCTCTCTTATAGGTTCCTTTTGTTCTCCATGTCAGAGGTAGCTTATCATCTGCACAAGCAAATAGTTTACATAAAAAGACTAAGTCAGATGATATTGTATTTTCATCACAAGACTGTCAGTGGGTTTCATCCTAGCTATTTCATTCAAAATAGCAGGAAACTGCACTACTGCATTATTGTCTACTTCAAAAGACCTTATGACTGTCATCTAAGAGTTTCTCCATCTTTACGCTTTTAATTGCTGGTATAAACCTACTGTTATGACATTTTCAGCAGTGTTAACGTTTTTTGTTTGTTTTTTCGCTAATTTTTTGTTTTTTGACCGTTTTTGTGAAAACTAATCACATGAACGTCTCTTCAAATCTCAAGTCAGGACAGGGAGTTTTTTCAAATCATGAGTTATATCAAGGAGCGATAGCAAACAAATCTACTGCCTTTTTCACTATGAGGTAGATCGTATGGGTTCCAGTTATGTAGAGGTGTCAGGTAGATGAGTTCTAGAGGTATAGCGTAAGACACTCGGTCACTCCATGAGGAGCAGATCTTCATGTCGCATTCTCCTTTCTGAAAATTTCAGAAAACACTTTTTTTGTTAGATCGCTAGAGCTGTAAAGTATTCGCAAAAGGAAAAGTTTGTTATGTCGTGGAGGCTTGAAACAGCTTTTTACTAGTCAGGTTACTGCTAGGCACCATCGAATCACCAACATAGTTTAACTAAACTACAATTACTCCTCTAATCCAGAGTATAAGTACTATCATAGTACACACATGCTTCTCTGTATGGTTTTTCACTCATAACTTCTGGGCTAATTGGTCAATTACATTTTTACTTTCCCATTATATCCACCAATGTCTCATATAACATATTGTAAAGTTTTGAGGATGGATGCACATAACTTCCTAAGATATATATAGATAAAAAAGGCACCTCTCGATTTTGTTTCTTTGCTTGTTTTGATGGTTCCTTGCAGATCACATGACTTGTCACAACGCAACGTTATTTCAGTCTAATGATAGCATTGGCTGTTGTGATAATAGCTTTCATGATAGCGATAAAGATAGCTTAGGAAATTACTCTTGCGCCATTTTACAAACTTCATAAATTTTCATGTGCACCATCCACCTGTACCACATGCCTACTGACAGGTAAATTAGACCAATTTATTAAGAAAAAGAAACTTACATTGGCACGCCATTGAGCACATTTCGTGTTTTTCCTGCACCACTCGACCTGTAAAGTAAATAATAATTATGATTATTTGTAAAATATAATATAAACTCAGATAAAGGTATCCTCTCTGGATATTGATAATGTATAATGATATTATAATATTGATTACTTCTATCTGGAATGCTAGGCACATCCGATTAAAAACTGTCAGAATTGGTAATCAGATCATTCCTAGCTTTGGGAACGGGACCTTGCTGCCTGCTTTAGGGAAAAATTTATCTTTTCAATGAAGGATTTTGGGGTGAGAGGCCCAAGGAGTGCGGCAATAGAACTAGGGATAATGATAGTGATTGAGAGGATTAAGCCACAAACCTTTTTCTCATTCTAATAGAGAGGACTTTTGCTTTGAATGGCCGCATATTCACAGTGAGAGGGCATATCACGTATTATCACATTTGATTTAGAAGATTATTTGCTTTTGTTAAGCTATCTGAGAACCATCAAGAAGTGAAAAAACCCGTCATCCAATAGGATCATGTGCCATTTGGCTCAAGGGAAGTGAGGGCAAAGAAGGAATTGTTCTATGATCCTTGTAGCATTTGTGAATTATCTTCTTTCTATGCATGTGAGCACAATTACTGTAGCTGGTTTAGAATCATCGCAGCAGCAGCAGTAGTATCTGTATCCTTGTTTAGAGTTTCCATGAGACTCAGGGGTGCAGACTCACCTCATTTGGAGTTATCTTAGGTCTGGTATTGTAAGCTATATAGAGATTAGCGTCTGAGAAAGCCCTGTGTTGTATCTCACTTCCCATGGCGTCTTTCCTTGTGGTTCTATAGAGCCTAAAACCCATATCATATATTTGTTAATAAACAAAATAATGTGTGCGGAGTCATGCATAGTATTAACAGTGGTTGAAAAACCTATGTCTATACCCTTACTACATTACATGCATCATCGTCTTTGAGCGGAGAGAATTATCCTTTCTTGAGTACAAGAACTGGGACCCATAGTACTACCCATGCCGCACCCTATACCCATGTCCGCCAGATATCCGGGTACTCTTTATTTCGAGGAGGCAGAGGGGGTTCTTTTTACTGCGTGTGGTGCCCAAACACACAGTGGGCCTCCGGTATCCCGTTCCGCAAGGACCTGGCTAGGATGAATGGTGTGCCAGTATCAAATTAGAAATGATTCCCAGCGCTGGGAATTGAACCTGGACCTCAAAGATCCAATGCCGTTTCTATAACCATTAGACCACTCCTCACTATGACATGCATACCTGTGATAGAATGCGACGTTTTTAGCAGGAGGTCTCTTTGGCTGGCCAGCTCTAACTCGGTAGTCGTGTTTTATAACCGTCAGATTGAAAGCTGTATCATGTACATTTCCCATATAATTGTCCTTTCCTACAATTATAAATGTGTTAATATTATAAAAAGTACCACTACAAAAATATAACACAATTGATGTGCATGAAAAAGCTAGCAGAAGGTCGTATTGTGTAAGGAGTCAAAGTTGAGGTTTGCATCTTAAATATCTCTTTTAGTTCAGTGCTCAATGTGCCTAGCAGCACCCAGACTTCAAGTATTTGGAGTATAATCGGCCAATACAGGGTTTGTTTCTGCAACCATGTTATAATGTAAATCATGTTTGATTTAATTTGCCTTCAATTTGGGAGCTACTTAGCCCTATCTCAAAGGCCCCTTTATTGTATTGTCAAAACAAAAATGAGGTCTTTGAGATAAGGCCAATTCTACTGGTAATCTGCTTAATGCACAAGGGGGAGAACCTCCAAAGGAAGGAAAATTAGATCAAACATGATCGAGTTATAATAAGACAATAGTGACCTGGTATTTCACCCATGAGGGTATCTAGAAATGTTCCATAAGTCAGGCCGGTGTATCCCTCTTTGGTTTTCCTGAACTGCTTTGTACCTGTGATCTCAGGCCACAAGCTGAATCGAGCAAACCTCTCATTACGAGCCTGATCAAATGTCTTAACCCTGGCAACTCTGGTACCCAAGTCATCCTCCAACCTCAATCTAAAACAGTGGTGGCTGGGATGATATTATTTAAAATCAAACAAACAACCAAAACCCCCACTAAATTTGCTTTTTCATTAAATTTTCCAGGATTATTTTTACCATGGGAACCTTATTTTAAGACAGCGCAACTGTGAACAATCAAACAAAATTTGATTTTGAATAACAATGGCTGACTTTGAAAAGAAATTCTCATTGAGTGAAAGTTGTGCCAATGAAGTTTTAAAAAAAAAGCACTGACTGGAAATAGACATAATATGCTCAATGGTTTGACAATAACCAATACACTACATCGTTCAAAGGTGCCATTATTCACCTCCACAAAGGTACGTCTTGTTTCACAGGGTGACACAGTATCTTATAGTTCCACTGAGCGTATATAGGTTTGCCCTCAGCAGTCATCCTAGCCAGCTTTGTAGGCAGGAATGCATAATTCTCACTGATATCTTTACGGCCTGTACCTGATGTGAACTTTGCTTTATCCTGTAAGAAATGATTATAGTCAATGCATTTTTATGGGGTGAATTGTGTTCCATGTTAAACTTCTGTCTGATTTTGTCATGTGGTGTTGCATGTCAGACATTGAATAGCAGAAATCTGGTCCGCACCAATGATTTGTAGGTTGAAAGAATGAGATGCACATCAACACACAGGTCTGGCTTTATGCTGCCTGTGCCAGCCTTGAGAGTGGTGTACAAGAGAAGGCCTTGAAATAGCACTTTACTTATTGTTTCTAGCTGAAGAGTGAAGACCTGTGGGATGTGCTAAAATAAGCACACCACTGTATGTAGTAACTTTTTAACTTTTTTCTTTTTTGGTGTAGTAGTAGCATAATATATCTTGGTGGAAAACAGACACAGTGATTGAGAATCCATACCTGAAGATCAAAATAGTTTTCAGCATCTACAAAGTGTCTATCACTTTCGAAAGGCTCATCTATCTTAGAACCGTCTGAGTCTGTCCACATTCCCTCCAGGTAGCATAGAATTGGCTAAAAAATCAATCAGCAGCAATTGGATTATCAAAATTATAACATAAATTCTTTTTTCCAATATTTTTTTTTAGAATTTCTCATCACAGCATGTATCCGCTACATACTATTGCATTCCTCCAATTTTGCAGCAACAATTGGGTATAAACAGTCACTTTAGAGTAGTTATTCCCCCTGAGAGGCAAATGACTTCACTACAAAAAATGTTAACACTAAATATATATTTCTCATCAGGGGTACAACATATAAAAAAAAAAAAATATAGCCATAATTGACCTTATTTCTATGGCTTTATCCATTGTGTTGTAAGAACAGATTCTTAACTTTCTCTTTTTATTACCTTGAAGTATTTTCTATAGTCACGCTGGCTGTAATCTTGGTCTCGGAAAGCCTTGAACCAGAGTCTCATTTCATCCTCCTGTTGCTCGACTGTTGGCAAAGCAGAAACCTGAAACAAAATATAAATGTGCTTCAATATAAAAGTAGAATAGTGGAGTACTGGTGGATACTAAAATTAACTAACATTTAAACACCAAGGGTTATCATTTTCTCTCTTTTTTTTCCACCAAACTTTTGCCGTAATTTCTTTGGCACATTATGGAAAACATGCATCCAGGATGATATCGTTCACCAAATAAAATAGTGTATTTATAATATAACATCTTTGATTCTTCATACAATTTTTTTTGTCTGGAAGCTGCTAGCAATTCTTAGCCTCAAACTGAATAGCTGAGTGGCCAAATATATATTGAGTAAGCTTCTCTTAACTGTTTCACAGAGTATCAAGAGTGGTAAATGCATAGTTTGGTTCATACAGATAGGAGAAATGCCCTCTGCACCCGTTAAAATACCCTGTATTCGTTCTAAATTACTGGCTACAATTCATTTATCAGCACTTGAGTCACACCCTAGTGATGTTCAAGGGGCTAATATCAGATTCCAGACATTTATAAGTTTTCTATATAATAATTTTATCTGTGAGAACGTGAGGCAATACATGAAATTGTCAACTCATAGCAATGAGTATTTATAATCTTTGCTCATAGTATATAATAAATGGAACGCACTTGTCTTACATGTATTTACATAATAATGCAATCAAGTTGTTTTAATTTCACAGCGGTCTAATCAGTGATATACATAGTTTAGTGCATATTTTGAGGGCATTTACTAGTTTATGCCAATAGGAAATTCTATGAATACTGATCAGGCAGAACTTCACCATAAGTGAGATTTTGATGACGATATTTTAATAGCCGGACAGCTGAAGTCGGCTTAGCTGTTTTGGTCAAGACATGATATACACCATGATATACAATAGTTGTCCCCACCAACATATAAAAACTTAAACATATAATACATTAATATAATAAATTCATATGAATATAAGTATTTATATATTTGTGGTCGTACCTCTTTAGGTACTTCAGGGAATGGAATGTCTTCAGTGGCTCCGTATACTTTACTGGTAGTACTGGGCATCTTTGGCTTGTAGTCGTTGTGTCTAGTTCTGAACTCAACTCCATTTAGAACGACAATCAGCTCTCCCATACCAATTGTGTCATTATAGTTTGAGTGATCATGTATGGCACCAACTTTCAAATCTTTAAAATCAACAGAAATCACGTCATCAGTTTGTGAAAGAGAGGTAAAATGTATATATCTATATATTATATATATAATAATATTGCACAAACACGAGCTGGAGTAGTGTCAAGCCAAAAATTCTGACAGGGCTGTATCCCTTGGGTCTAAAATGGTCGGTCCAAGGGTGGATTGGTGCGAGATTGTGAACGAGGGATTCTTTTGCAAACAAGGTGCAAATGAGAGGCAATCAGGTCCATTTTAGGCCAAATGCTAGAGGGGATGTAACTTCCAAGAAAGAAGTTATTTCAGGTTCATACTCCTTTTATTTTTGCAGGCGATATACCATCTCAGCAGGATATTTTTCAAATGATGAAAGGAACTGCTGAAAAGGTGGTAGGGCAATGGCCCCTTGGCCCAAACTAATAATACAGCTATGAATGCAGTGGTACATGAGTAGTGCCTTGATTGGTTGTTATGTTGTTACTGATGTGAGGGGAGACTATAATTATTACTTATGGCTTTAAAACAGATTAATGACTGGCTGCTACTGATGTAAAATCTGCCTGAGGTAAACGAGAAAATATTTTACCGTTCTGCGGAGAATTTCTTTGGCAGATATTTATCTGAATTGATCATAAAATTCGAAAATGATAATTACATAATAACAGAGGGATTGGGATTGGGATTGGACCAGGGCATGTAATTTTACAATAACTCCAATTTTGGTATATCTTGGAACGACGAGACGAAAAGATTCAAAATCTTGAGAACTAGCACTCATATTTGGACCAGGAATGTTTATAGCACTGTCTGGAGGGTAATTATAAGGCTAGATCTTGTCCTTGGGTAATCAGACACCATTTCCATGAAAATTCATGTTAAATTATTATATACACTTACACACATTGCATAATATAGGCTATATAAGGCTACGGCATTGAAATACCTTGTCCTTGATTACAAGAATCAGTCAAAATACCTGAAAGCACTAATATGTAATCGTGAATATATGAATACATATATCGGTGCCTGGATGTATTTTGTTTTTCTATGCCGAAAGCTGTCCATTTTATCACATTCTTGTCTTTGAGGGGGATTGCTAGCATTCCTTTTTATTAGTAGAAATATTGTATTTTTGCTATTTAGTCACTAATTAGTGGATGGAATCCGTGTTATAACACATTTCAGGGTTGGAAGGCTGGACACCAGGACTGAGATTATTCATTTGTGCAGCTTGAGCTAAGGTTTTGTCAGCATATCATATATTATTTTTTATATTGCTTGAGGTCGTAAACATATGAATAATTAGTATTTAATATAAATATGCTCATGCTCGAGATAATCTAAACCAAAATATGGTGACGCTTCACACTTTTATTCCCAAAAGTGTAACCACCATACTACTCTTCTTAGTATGTATCACACCAGTTTCTTGCCCACTCCTCCCTTTTACAGGGGTGGGCTAAGTTGTCTTTCATGTGTATATGTTTCTATGTAATATGTTTCATGTCTGTAAAGACAGCTGGAGAGCTGCTTAAAAAAGTGATTTACATTTACTTACCTGAGTAGGAGGTACTGTGGTATGATCTTGTTCCGGTATGTGTGAGACGAGATTGCTTTAGACCAGAGTCTCCGGAGGATCGTGATATCTCCTCCACATAGAACTGCTGCATACTAATCTGTCGAGCCAGTGAGGTCACTACATCCTGGTATGCCTTGTGCTCCTGTTCAAGCATCTGCCAAAAAAAACCAAAAATAGCTTCGATCACATCCATGAAACGTGCTATACATCTCAGAGAACACTTAAAATTTTCCAGGGATGGATAGTCAAGGCGCTGGCTCCCATCCAGTACCATCCAATAGCTGCCAACACATTAACAAGAGAGAAGAACATTCGAATCTTTCAAGAGTCATCAAATAATACCTTCCAAAAACCTCTCATAGATGGACCATGCCCTGCCTTTAGGGAGATGAGATCAAAATTTCCTGCATTTAGAATTGCTTACCCTTTATGGCTTACCAATGGAACAGAAATGATTGAAATTCCCACACTGGATCACATTTGATCTACACGGGATCAACTCTGAGTTCCTCTTCATTCAGAGTTCCCCTTCTAATTGTTGGACAAGTAAAATAAATGGTTTTGTAGAATTTCCCTTCCAGCTTTGTACAAAATATGTTCATAGTTATTGCTAGCCTGTCTTGACAACAAATCTTGTCAAGGCAGGCTATGCTATCATCTACCAGCAAAGTGAAAGGTTATGGCTCAATGTAACTTCACAACCCTTGCCAAATAAAATTTTTTATAATTTTATAATACTCAAGGCACACTGGAAAAAAGTTCATTGGAGGTGTCCTGGACGGTGGCCACTAATAGAAAAAATTAAAGTTTTTAACGCCACATCTTATTAGAGTTATGCCAAGTTTTCAGCGATGTCTTGATATAAATAAGGATAGATGTAAAGAATTTGAATAAAGGATATATATATGATATAATTAAAGGGTATTAAAATATATTAAAGGGTGTTTATTGAATCCGAATCTGCCAATATTTAAAGCTGCGAGCTCAACCATTTCTGTGCCAAGTTGCAAAATTTTGCTCTGTGAATATTTTATCACACACACTCACAATTTGTTTTTGATGCTAATTGAAACATTTCAACCCTGTTGTAAAGGACAGTAGAGGAGGTATTCGCTCTTGTGTAATCCTGGTTCACTATTTCCATACTTATACACACATACATGTGTATGGTTTACAGATGAAAAAGAAGTCGCAGTTGCCCGATGTATCAGAAGATGCAGTAGAGGTTCATACTTGTAATTCACCCAGTAGCTTTATCAACTGTTTGACCTTAAAATTTTCACATTATTTTGTTAGAATCGTGTCTCCTAAAACATCCATCATGCTGACTGCTGCTTTTTTTAGGAAAATGCGCTACCAAGCACAGAGCACGTTTCTCTTCGTGGTCCTGAATCTTTTAGCTTTCCCAGTCTTATCACTTTTCATCGATTTTGACCCCGATTTTCTCTAAATCATCTAACAAACATACATTATGTCCCAAAATAGGCATAATATGTTGATAAGCAGAGATAACGGCCAGACTGGCTGTCTGCCATCATTCTGATCCACTTACTAAATAACATGGAGGCACGTGAAAGGATCCAAAAGCAAGCCCGTCCTACCAACTGCAATGAGGAGAGTTTGTCAAAGTTTGCTGCACCTAACATATCTCTGCTACTTCATGACAGGAGCGTTGTATATATCAGAAGATTCTTAGGGATAAGCAACATAATCTGAACAGTACCATCAAACCTAGCAGCTCCACACGCTTACTCCGCAACAATCGTCAGAGCTGTGTACCAAAATTCCGCTTCGCAAAGTACGCCAATAGTTTTTTTGTAAAATATGCTATCTAGTTATTGTGTCACACTCACACTACATTGTTGAAGTTTCCCTTTTTATTGATTTAGAACTACTCCATTATAAACCTCATGGTTTTTGTGAGAGTTGCAAAAAATTCTTATCTTAACTCACTTACCTGCAATCTTTCCTCCATTCTCATAAGCATCTCGCTAAATTGCGCATTGTCTGGTTGAGGTTCGGTCTGTGAGAAAACTGAGGTAGCCAGCACAACCATCACCAACATGAGGTGAATAGCCTAAAACAAGAGAAACCAAGTCATCAAAGTAGATATATATATAGAAAATAAGTGAAAATATGCATGCACCAGGAGAATGAATGTCATATATATACCAATTTTATTAGCTGATCAAGTCAAAATAAATGTTATGTTCAAATAAACGTGCTCTGAGAACTTATACAGAAAAACAGTAACTTACCATGATTTTATGACTGTGTTTTTCAGTGGTGGATGCGCAAAAATATAGCCTAAGTAAAATACTTAGAAGTCAGCAGTAATGAAAAGCAGGATAAATGCTGCTAATAGCAGCAATAAGCGCTAAATGTGGTCGCAGGCATTTTTAGAATGGATACATATTACATGGATTAAACTCATTAGCCAAATTCAAAACAAATCGGGAGTCAAATCAATTCAGTATGAGAACAGAGTTTAGACTCTATGAACTAAGATTTGTGCGAATGAGTAAAACTAAATACCTACTGATCCGACTGATGTTACTGTTTTACATATTTCTAGGGCTGTGACCTTTTAACATTGACGTATAAAAATCAAGCTTATTTGATCTAAAAATTAAAATGCTGACCTGAGTCCACATTTTTGCGGTCCCGAGTCCACTGTCAGCTGATGATAAATGTAACTCAATATAACAAATCCAGTTTCGTTTAATTATTTTTCCTCAGGTGATTCTACTAGAAGCGCCCTCGTTCAGCAGCGGTACTTGAGACGAATGACTGCCAAACATTCAATATCAACCTTATCTACAAACGGACATTGGTCATAATCTGAACAGATGGTGATATTTCTCTGCTTTTATATAGCTGCTAGACCTTACAGGAAACATGACGTGATCGCAGCTTGGTGAGAATGACCTCTAGCAATGATATAATGACACAGTTAGTACCAATCACACTGGGATTACTCTCAATTGATTGGTGACAAATGGTGGGTAGGTATCACTTGTCTTAGATCAAGTTTAATCCAATTGGCTGCATTCCAGTTGCTGCGTGACCAGTAGATCGGGTTAAACTCCAAATGCAGCCAAATGGACCAAACTTAGTCTAAGCTTGTCTTGGGACTGGCAAGGACACAATTTTAAGAGCTCTCACCTGATCCATTCAAAGTTTCCTACAAGATATCTACATAGTTGAATACAACCAAGGAGCAACAGCAGCAACAGCAATAGCCCTGTTACTCCTTGATACAACAATATAGCAATGATCCTTGATCAGTAATTAGACGCTTCTTTCGTGGTGACATTTATTCGTCTTGCTTGTCCCATAAACTGAATCACCTCATCTGTTTGCTTCAATTTTTGAAGGTTTTGTTGAAGGTCAGTCCCTCCAAGGATGTCATAATATGTACTATCCTTTGAGGGGATAACATTCTATAAAATTTATAGAAAAATGAAAATATGCAAACCTGATGTTGTAAAACTCGTTTTCAATAGCAGCGTCCACATTCAGCCTAACATCACCATCGGATTTAGTTGAGTAATAGCTACCCGCAGAAACACAACCACATTGAGAAAACTTACCATTGATTCCTTTTTGCCAGTCGATTTGCATTCACCAAGGTGTCCCTGGTGTCAAAATTGATGAGCATTTGCAATTCAAATCAAATGTCCTTCACAAGTATTATAATACATGTAATTGCTGAATTCCATGATCAAGACAAATTAGATTAATAACTCCTTTATGGATTATCTACCAGAAATTTCTCTTTACACTGACAAACAACCTTATTGCGTGCCTAATTGCCTTATTGCGTGCCTAAGGAACAACCGAATGCGGGGATATCAAAATGACGAGTTTATTTGATCGATATGACGAGTTTATTTGATTGATAAGCCTTCAGGGTTACCGCACCAACAAAACATCACAGAGTAAGGATATATCATTACTCTGTGAAAACATCTAGCTATGACACCTAGCAAGGGGCTGTCATTATTTTTAGGGTTCAAGTTCCACCAGCTGTTGAATGATATTAAATTATATAAGGTGACACAGGTGTGATAATTATAAGGTTATCATAATACACATCTTTAGGTTTTATGCCATTGTGCAGAACTGACTGCAAGGGACTGCTAGGGAAAGTGATGTCACTGAATTGCTGATGATAAGAGATAAGTGGCTTAGCTTATCAAGATGAGGCTATCAGTTAATAAGTCAGAGCGGTGATAATATAGCTCATTGCGTTTTGGGTGTTTAGAGCTCAGGTTGATATTAAAAAATCATCTTCCAACTCATAACAGTCTGCCAGGAGGATGTTTTGAGTAGAAGGCACAATGTCACAACTATAAAAGAATCACTTTTCCTTATTTTTTAAGTTATTTTTAAGTTATTTTTTCTGTCACTGCATGAAAAACATTCATAAAGATGATTGTAGATAGACAATAAAAGTATATGTATATATATATATATGTATCACTGACACTATCCTTGATTTGCGTATATGTTTTCACTATGATATTATGCAATTTTGATTTGTAACGTAGAAATACTTCCTCTCATAACTTCAAATGGTAATTTCATTCTCTGGTACCGGCACAAAAAATATAACAACTTTATTCTGAGATTGTTTGTGAGGGTGAGGAATGACTTCTGCAAATGAACAATGAGGCAAGCTTGGTATTTCTGCCTGGAACGAGATGCCCGGATACATCAAATCTTACCTAAACTTCTTAACTCAATAAAGTGGTTATGGTTGTAGATAAGCTGACATGAAGGGATGAAGGCATCCAAAATGATTGGGTTAATTTATAATAGGTATTAATATCACAGTTATCAAATATGAACACTGGGCCTCAAAATGATGATAAATATCAGCGCAATAAATTTTTTAAGGTCTTCAAAATGCTTTGAGCTTTGGCACGATCTGCTATTTTCATTCTTTCCAAATATCTATATCTGTTGAATGCAAGGTGGTAGAAATCATCCTTTTTTCTTACCTCAATGATTAACAAGATAGCTGGGGGTTCCCCTATAGGAGGGGGGCGACTAATACGCCATTTCCTGGTTAACCCCCAATAAGCTAGAAATAAACATTTAAGTAAGTACAGTGAGTTGCTGGAGAACAGCATGGGCAGGGCAAGAACTTTATAGGAGAAAATTCGGCCTCGATACTTTAGAAAAGGCGGAAAATTTAGCACCAACCACACATTCTGTATTTTTAAGCCTTGATCTGTTGAAGCTTCTATGATTCATTTTGCTAGTTCCGCTAGCAAAATTAACATTATTGACGCCAAGGAGCAACAGCTAAGACACTAAGCCGATATTCAGGAGTAAATTACCATATTTTATTTTGTGGTCTGTCTTCATTAATTTCCAAAAAACTTTCAGCTTCGAACTGATTCATGTTACAAAAGGAAAGTTATAAGTTGTGGTTGTATCAAGGAGTTACCCCTGTTACTCCTGAGTTGTATATAGATTGAATGGGTATGCTACCAATAAGTATAATGGTCGAGGAACAGTGTCATGAGTTTAATTGACAGAAATGTCTTAGCTGTGTTGTGCCATGCAATAATTTCCCACAATGCAACTAAATTCATAAAGTCAGAATTCTGCACAGCAGGATAGGCCTCAGGATGGCACAGCCAACTAACCATAAACACACTAAGTGAATCAGTTTTACAATCAATTTTCTTTCTTATATCAGAGTTGTCTTCCTCCTCATTATTAACAGACAACTCTTTCTTGAGCACTTAACTTGTCGCTGTCTTGCTACCCTATTTGCAGGCCATTTCTTTAAGAAACCCTGTGACACTGGCATAGGATCTAAGTCGCAAGACCTGTCTGCCTGCCATTTACAAGCATAAATAATTATGTTTGTTTGAGTAGTTGTGTCAGCTTGTCACTGCCTACTGTGCTCAGTAAACGTTGATTATCTTTCCGGATAGCAATGTAAAATTTAGGTTCAAGTATTCTCTTCAATTGGTCAAAGTGCCATTTACCTGGTCAAAATTGAAACTTTCAGCAGCCAGCAGACACTTTATTCAATATTAAGATGACAATGGATGGTTCAACATTCTTGTAGGCTGAGTATTCCTAGCCAATAAGTTGTCTCTGATTAAATGCGAGGCAGCACATAATCGGCTAAGCACACCACAAAATGATTTTTGTTTTGTGCTATATTATAAACTTCGGCTTGTTCGAGAATTATTAAAGTTCTACATATCACAAGCTACTCAGAAAGGACACGTGTCGCCTATGCATATTGGTATTTTTTTCCATTGGCTACATACGTTGACTCTAAATTGCGCGAAACAATTATACAATACCTCGTAGCTTTGCAATGACGAATATCAACATTTGGGAAGAATTTATGGGGATCTGTGATGTGAATGAGATTACCAAGCATCATCCTTCTTCAGTTGACACAGCTGGTATTGTGAGGTACCACTCTACCAGTAGTAATCATTAAACCAATACCATTAGAATTTTACACCAGTAAACATAACTTGGAGTTATTGTTCCATGCAACTGTAAAATAGTATGATTAAAATGTTCTTTCATTATCGTAATAGATTGCTATATACTACTTTATGATATAAGACTGTACACTACAATATTTATAGGTTAGTGCTTGCAGGTGCTCTATGACTCACATTACAACTTGGATAGGAAGTGAGTGAGCTGCTCTACTTTTTCACAGTTTCAAGAACAGGTAAGAGTCTAAGGTGTTATCAAAAAATGTGTGTGTTGGTATCTTGGGACAACCTTTTCATAACTGCCTAGTATACACCTATCAGTTCAAACAGTGTAAATTACTGGTTAAAACTCCTGAAGTGAAGGGCTAAATGATGTGACATTTTAATTTAATCCACTGTGACTTTAATCCAATAGCTATGACAGCTTATCAGGCAATCTGATAGTTAATACTGCATTGGGATATACCTAACCCAGAGATATTGTTAGTTGTTAGGCTGAGTGACTAGTGATTAGAATAGATTGGAATTCCTAATTGAGGCAATAAATGAAACATACTAGTATTTTTTAAACATTCATGTAGTCAATGAACTCATTGATGTATTTGTGTGTGTGTGAATTTCTGGCAGAAATCCTGCACAGGACCAAAACTTTACTATATGTCGGAACGTGGCATATCTGGAGCACATTCCAGATGATAGGTTATGGAGGGCCTGCAAAAGGCTTTAGGCCAGTGTGTTAAGTCAAAAATTTAAGCCAACGGAAGGGCTAGATGCCACATTTGGACTAAAATGAACGATGAGTATTTGTATAAGACAAAGACATAGTAGAGTTGACCGTAAAATTCTGAGTTACACAAATTAGACTCTGTTTATACACATGCCATAATTGGGGTATCTACTTTTATCCCCGTCATGTGGAGCAGTGTGGCTCGAGCGATGACTTGCATGCTCCCGGAACACAAGTGTTACAATTTCTTGACTAACATTGAATCTTACCAATTATCAATAATCGCAGGTAAATAAAAAACAGTCAACATGTCTGCAAGAAAGGTCGGAGCAGGAAAGGCTAAGCCTAAGAAGAGGGCGCAGAGAGCCACTAGCAATGTCTTTGCTATGTTTGATCAAGCTCAAATACAGGAATTCAAAGAAGCTTTCAACATGATTGATCAGAATAGAGATGGATTCGTCGACAAGGAGGATTTGGCTGATATGTTGGCGTCATTAGGTATTATGTTGATAATGTTGTAAGGGGACTGAGGTGTGGCCATAACAAAATCAGGGCACAAACAATTCTAAGCTCAACGGCCGAATTAGAGTATTGTTTTTGTGCTTCCTTGAATCAAACGAATTTATTAGGATTGGCTCCAATCATTTAAATAGACATGGCTTTTGAGTAAAATGATGTTGTGCCCTGATTTTGTCACCAATTTGCTACATGAAGCTTCAGTCCTCTAACGATGTGCATATTTAGACACTAACTTTATCTTTGTCACAATGTTAGCTCTAACTCACTAATACTGTTTTAGATTCCAAATTCTAACCAACCATCATGTCGAGCCGGAAAGTAGGAACCACCAAAAGGCCGGGTCAGGCAAAAAGGAAAGTCAGGCGGACGACTTCCAATGTCTTCGCCATGTTCGGTCAGGATCAAATCCAAGAATTCAAAGAGGCATTTAATATGATTGACCAAAACCGAGATGGCTTTATAGACAAGGAGGACCTCCAGGACATGTTGAATTCCCTTGGTAGTATAATTTAATAGAACATGAGTGACCCTGGATTCCCACCGGCTGTTTTTAAAGTGAATGATGGCTTATCGATTGGCTTTCCTAGAGTTATGTACAGTATTGCAGCTGTTTTCCCCAATTTCATTCATACCTTTACACTAAGCATAACCTACAGTCTGGCTGCGATTTACATGAGCATTGCTGTCATTTGATAACTATTATTTCGATGGACCAAGTTCAGGCACTGGAACTGAGACGGCAAAGATATCGGCTTCAAACGGAACTAATGATGAAGTCAGACTTGGTTATTTGCTTATGTCTAGTTCAGACTATTTTTTGCTGCTGTGGGCTTGTATTACGGATTACGACTCTTTCAACTTGAGAGTATCAAGCAATAATGAAGAGGATTGAATCAAAATGTAAATATTTGTATTCTGATCCTGGTCTTATCTCGGAGGAAATATGAGAGATGTTTTGTGTTTGATTGTGTAGGATTGAGCAATAAATGCTCCAGTAAATAGCTGACGCAGTTTCTACGATTAGCTCACTGTAGGGCTGTTTCTACGACAATGAATATTTTAGTATCATTGACTGTTTAAGCGATGACTGGTTTAGCAGATGGCCATATATGTGCATGGTTAATGTCCTGCGTAACCAGTATCCATGTATTTATGGTAATCTTTTCATGTTAGCTGAATTAGCACAGGGTCTGCCTAATTGAAGCATAGGGCATGGCATTTTTGGGGTAAATTCAGAGGTTTCATATGGTTTTCTTGTTTGCTTTGATTGTTCAATATGCTGTTGTTTGCTGAGAAAGTTTCTATGACATCATTCTAACATGAATTTGTTATTGTCGTGCCTGATTATAGCAAAAACCTTATTTAACATGTCTACTCAACAAATCAAAGAAACGCAACTTTCACCCAATGTTTTATTGCTTTCAGTCTTGAATTTTATTTTTCACTCACATGTTTCCATGCTATCCGGTCTATTAGCTGTATTTGGCAGACATATATCTATTCACAATAGCTAGTCCATTGTTGTTCCTTTCAAAATCGTGCTATTTCATTGATCCGATGTAAAGGGAATTCTATAACCGGTTGCTTTTTGAGTGTCTCCGAGGAATTTCAGGAATGTGCTTTATTAGTCAGAATTACCTAAGATGAGAGTGATATTAGATAAGGTTTGATGTAGCTTTGTACCCTGTGTGTGACTGCTCGACCGCTGTAAACATTACCAAATACAATCTATGTTGCAATAATCTGATTCATGTACTTTTTTAGCAATGTTTTGACCTCTTGGTTAAAATGCAGCATACCCTTTATTATCGATCATGTTATTGTGTCTGAATAACACTCATTTGTGTATAATGTGCAGCAGCTTAATGTAATTCAAGTGCCATAATTGGTGTTAAGATGTAGTTCAAAGCGTATTACATGTCAATGTTATTAGAGTTTCCTGTGTTCTATAGGTAAAAATGTGACAGATGATTACTTGGAAAAGATGATCGCCGAGGCTCCAGGACCAATCAATTTCACCATGTTCCTGACTATGTTTGGTGAAAAGCTCACTGGAACCGACCCTGAAGATGTGATAAAGAACGCTTTCGGATGTTTTGACGAGGAAGGAACAGGTATGCATGTTACTTTTCTTTTCTAAAGCTTAAGCCTGGTTCACATTGTACCAGACTGCCAACCCAGAGATCCGTCCCAGACAATGTGACCACAATTACGACACAATCCCAGCTATAAAAATGAGTCGGGGTCATTTACAGGAAATTTTGACCCTTACAAACTTTCCCGTTCGGGATCAGCATCCCAGATGCCATCCCAACGCTATCTGGGACAATGTGAACCAGCCTTTAGACATTAGAAATGAGGGTCTACATGATTGACCGGTGTAAATTGTTGCTATATTGCCAGCAGTAAAATACCAAGCCATTCAATCAAGGTGTAACCCCTTAGTTCAATAAACTAATCGAAATCTTATCTCACATCATTAGGCCCACACTACACACTGGCAGTAGCTTGCCTTGGTTTACATGATTGTGAAAGGCTTCACTAATGCACTGCTATGAATGCTGCACAACACATGAAAATATTTTCATTGAGATGTTATTTTGCAGCTGGGTTTTCTCATTAGCAATGATATGAAGTGATATGCATTTGATTAATCGAGCTAATTCCTATGAAATAATTACCCAGGTTACATGCTCAATCACCCATAACTAATCACAACTAGCAGTCATTGATCGAAGCCATCGATCTGGAATTGGAAACTATTTTAGTAGAACATTAATCAGAATTGCTTGTGCCATCTTCTAAAAATAGTGTCATTGATGTTCAAATTCATTTCCATGATAAAATGACCTAATTTTTCTCTCAATGAAGGTAGTTCTTAGAACCATGAACATCTAAATAAGGTCATAAAAAGGAAACTCTCGGGAACCTATAAAATTTGTTTTCTGTTCAGATCAGCTTTGTACCATAGATATCTATAATCTCTGGTAGTACCACATTTCAGTAAAGTGGTAATAGCAATGGTATAGTAATAGAATGGTATAGGATCAAAGTTTACGGATGACCTGTGAATGTGTAGAATTTTGGGGCGTTTTCATTATTTGGTCTACCAAAAAAATGTCATGTGGGTAGAGACAGTCCCTCTGTTCGGGATAACAAGTTAGTTTGGTTAACCCTAATGGAAGCTGCATGCCCATGGGTTAACTAAAATGATGTATTTATTGATCTGCCTACTACATTATCCATAAATAGACAGTAACAACAATGCAGTGCAATTGTGTATTTCATTTGGTGTGAATTTGGATCTTGGTTTTGTAGGTCATCTGAATGAAGAATATCTCAGAGAGATACTGACCACAATGGGAGATAGATTCACAGATGAAGAGGTAAGTTCGTAATGAGTCGTTGTTAGTACTTCGGTGGT
Source organism: Membranipora membranacea (assembly GCA_914767715.1). Classification (NCBI taxonomy): domain Eukaryota; kingdom Metazoa; phylum Bryozoa; class Gymnolaemata; order Cheilostomatida; family Membraniporidae; genus Membranipora; species Membranipora membranacea. The sequence goes on from OU612068.1 coordinate 18,649,903, forward strand.
ATCCCAAAATGCATTTTTTCTGGGTTCACCCAGGAGAATGAATCTTATCAAGCATATTAAAGCAATGTGACCTGATTCTATGGTAAGGAAATTCCAGGCGATGTTGCTGCATTGTCGGAATGTTGTTTACATGACCTTTCTCACTGCCATGTTAGGGTTAAAGTTGTAAAGTTGGGTTGAGTCTTTCTCTATCAAGTAGTGTTTCAGGATTGAAATGGAAACTAATACCATTGGCAGTTTGAATCCTCGGACAAACAGATGCCCTTTCGATAACCCTGGCATCGCTCATCAATAAAAACACCTGAGTTGACGCACTTCATGCATGTTAACACACAATGCCAACACATGATCATAAACAGGGAAATAGCGTGTGAAACTCCTACTTTTTCCTGTTTGAAGTCTTTTTTTTCGATACAAAAAGGCATAATTTGTTTGGTAACATTGCCCTGGGGTTCTATGTACTTTGATGGAATGTATTTACATTGAATGTAACACATCGCTTGATTACAGGTTGATGAACTTTTGAGAGAAGCGCCAATAAAAGGATCAAAGTTTGACTACATAGAATTTACAAGAATACTGAAACACGGCAAGAAAGAGGCTGACGAATGAAGAACCATTATAGGCTATTTTCCTCATCAATAAACTATCCTATCATGCTGACTCACTTTCTATTACGGTTCATGTACTATGCAAATCACAGCAACAATCCTACATTATAATGGTGCATTTCCTATCTGAATACTAAATTGTGATAATGTATGAAAGTAGTCTAGACAGTATACATCTGGATTTTTCGCTCCGAGCATTTTGATTGAGGATGTTAGTAAGTTTGGGATGCTCATCCTGTGACACATTAGCACAAATTCTTATTGTGGTTGCTAGCTGCGATGACTGGCGTCGATCCCCTGCCTTTTAATATACTTGCTCTGGAATTGAGAACCTGGTCTTTTTCTTCACACCATCTCATTCTAATCTCTCATCTTACAAGAAAATACTGCTTCTGGTGTCACCGCCCCTTTTTCATACTATTAGATAAAACTAGAATCTAGATATTTTAAGAATCTTTAGATGTGATACAATGTAGTGTAGTAGCACACATAAGATATTATCGTTATGTAATTTTTGCTTCGAAGTCTATAATCATAGGTTAATGTCCATATGGTGGAGAATTTCAACCTCGCTTGATGGTAAACACTCACCAGTTTTATCATTGCTACTCAACTTTTGGTCAATATTTGTATTTACGTATATATTTTTTTGATAACTTAATAAACTTAGAATTTGTCCACCAATTTCACTCCTTTCAATCCAGGAAAAAAGATAGTACGCAATGTTTATTGAAATAAAGGGGACATGTACATACCGTTCTACTCAACGATTTTGTCGATTGCAACATTTAAACTAATACTGAGTTGAGTTTCAAAAGTTGAGACTGAATCTACTTCACAACTTTCTTGTGTTGATGAAGCTGAATGATATGTGTGGGTAGGGTCTGGCCTATATTCCTAAATGGTGTTACTCTCATATGTAATTCAAACACCCCCACTGTGCAAGGTGCAGTGAAATAGTTAAGTCTAGTGCTCCCACTTGGACTATATCGCTAATGCATAGTGGAGTATCATCAATTACCACTTGTGCTAGTATTTATACCCTCTTGTCGACATAACATATAATATCAAGCAACCGTATCTCCAAAATATCAGCTAAGAAATATGTGTAGCTGCTCTCAACAAGACAAGCCTATCAAGTAGGGTCCCTGAGTATTTGTGTGTAAACCACATGTGCCACTCCAGATATGAGTGAATTGTTAGCAAACTCCAACAGTAGCTGTATAAAAGGGTATATGCTCTTAGGCTGTGTAGTGTTATGAGCTTCACTGCTGCTGCTTGGGGTATCAGTAACGTCAGCATTAACAGCGGGAGACAGCCACTGCTCAAATAACCTTACCATTGGTCTGGGAAACATAGAGCAAGTCTTTTCTGCAGATGGCAATGTTTTGATACTGGATATGTTCTCAGTTTTGAATGTTTCCACATTTTCCTGAACTTTCTTGTTCATTGCATGAAACTCTTGTCCTAGCCAATCACTGGTGGCTTCAAGCATATAATCTGATAAATTTGAAACTGTCTCCTTATATCCAATCAGGGTTTGGACAAGCTCCTCATGTTTTTTCACAATCCGATTGAAATCCTCCTCTCCAAATCGTACACATAAGCTCCTATAGCTATTCAGTAAGTTTCTGTAATCATAACGCCTTTAAAAATCAGCCAATGGGGCTTAGGTTAAAAAAGGAGTTATACTCCCTTGGTTATAGGTGGGACAATTCCCGATGCTGTCCTCAATTTTATACAGTTGCTAATAAAAATACCCGGTGCAATATCTCCTCATGGCAGGCAGAGGCTAGTAAGCTCGATTAACTGCTCTGGTGAAAAGTTATAGTTTTATCAGCTACCATGATGAAGTTGCCTCAGACAAAGAGATGGACTTATTTTGAATGGGGATGAAAATACAACCCATCCCAGAGCCATCACAATTGGGGTTCAGGTTCCGATACGGAACCAGCCACTCCCTCAAGCCAGGCCTTGGCAACAATATATAGACTACATAAATGTAACATATCATAATAGAATTATTTTTAATGACTCCACATGAACATCTACTCGGACAGTCAGCAAATTTAAACCAAAGCCATGGCGCACTGAGAAGAGACATTGCAGCTTCTTTAATTTTTTTTATGCCATACCATAACAACAATTTTATTATAAGGTGAAATATTTAAGTACCGTTTTTACCCAGAGCACCCTGCGATTCATTTTTATTATCACATGGTAATATCGGATCTGAGAATAAAACTAAACTGACCTGAGATTCTCCGTATATGTAGGCTGTTTCTCACCATGACCTGAGGTGGTTCGGTCTATGGACTCTAACAGTTTATCCAGTGGCTTCGTTATATGAACAGCACTACTGTCTACATTCAATCTTCTCACATACATTACTGGTATAGCGTTAGATATATTAAACTCCAGCTTAGGTGGCAGAGCTTTTTCACTGTCACGTAACCAGTATTCCTGGTAACAAAAACATAAAATCTGCACAGAAACTGATGCCAGTCATATTGAAATCATACCATGATACAAGTAACAAAATTCTTTTTTTTCTATACATAGCAGTGCGAGTGGCAAACGCCGTCATGTGCATCTGATGCACTAAGAACCTATCCGGATGCCTCATTGGTAACCGCCAGACGACCATGTAGCATCCGGAGGTTGCGTAATAGGCATCCGGGTAGCTCTTGGCCAACCACCAGATGCCAGATAGGCATCCGGTTGCATAAATCCATCCGGACATAAATTTGACAGAGGCGGATGGGTTGGGAACAGAGGAGGGTGGGTTGTAGACACCCATCATCGGGGCGAGAAACCCATCTTACTAGGGTAGTAACAGCTCCAAGCCCATCCGGATGGGTTGTAGCAGCAAAAGTACTGCTCCAAGCCAATCTTGATTGATATTTGGCGACCAACAGTTGTCAAAAGGCCATCCAAATGGGTTCACGCAGACATATGGGAGATTGACACAAGGTGATATGGATGGTCAGTTACCACTATTAGTGATGGGTATTTGTCAAAAGGAAATGACCATTTCTAGAAATGTGTGGCAAATTGCCATTTACCAGACACAGTTTTAGCACAACATATTTTTTCCTCTCCTCAATTTGACTCACCCATAAGCTGTTAGCGATGAGTCTTTGTTGGGAGATATTTGAAGTTGTGAACAATATTGAGAACAATCCAGTGACACTGAGAAAAGATATGGACTTTGGGTTATTGATTCCTTTCACTTTCACTGCAAAAAAAAACAAAAAGAAATTAATTTATACTATAGGAAACATATTTTTGTGTACACAAAGGGGGAGAGGTGTTTGCAGGTTTTACCAAGATCTGAGGACTCAACCGGTGAAGTTTGAAGGACTACATCCAGTGAGCATGTAAGTAACCTGATGTCGTTGTATCCTCAAAGAAGAAATCACAGTGTCACTTGTGAAGAAAGATAAACATACGAGTCAGGCACTATAGTTACTTGGTCTGAGTGGTTCTTACATTTAAATGTTACTTGACAGTAGTTGGTGACAGTCTTGTTCATGTGCTGTGTCATACTCTTAGAGGTTTTAGAGTCAAACAGATAACACAGATCTCTAGCCATAAATATGAGCTGCTCATTATGGGCTAAGTTATGTATGTCTATCAGTCCATTCTTAGGTGGGGGCTGTATTACATACTCTCCTTTACTGCCTGAAACAATGAGAAGAGTTTATGGAAAAGCATGGCTAGATCAAGTTGAAATATCGCATGCTAGTCTGTCTTACATAAGGTTGGTAGTAGCCATAAACATCCAAATAGTTTTTTATAGTATTTGAATGTCTATGGCAGTAGTGTAATTAAGTTTGACACAACAGATTTTAAGACATAATGACACAAATGATAACCCACATTTTAAATAACTGAGCATTCAAGTAAGGTGATATCAAATTAGTAAAAATGACAAGGGCATAGGATCTTCACCAATGGAGCGACTGATGGCCATTCATAGCATATAAAACATGGTGGGCCATTATGCAAATTTTACAATTTGTTATACCTTTACTTACGTTTGACCACCAGTGTACGGATAGATATTTCACCGAAGACAACTCGACTCAAACTGATCCCATTTGTGACAAGATCGATCCGCAGCTCGTCAGCAATATGTTTGGGGATAACTACATCTGTAAGTAAATAAGGGGTAACATAATTACAATTTAACGTGGCATTAGGTTGCTCATAAAAACTGAATAACCAATCAATAAGCCAGGACTATCCGTAGCTGTAGCATTTACTAGGTTGTATTATGAGGTAAAATAAGGACGTTTTGCTAGGACACATAGGACAAATGTGTATAGAAATTATCGTTTTATTTTATATTTTGGCTATAGTAAATTACACTCAAATTGTATCAACCTAGATAACTTGAAATTTTATGAACTCGTATTTTAAATCAATCATGCCAGGTTTAATCATAGTAAAATCTTACCAAGGCGAACACTGAAAGTGAAACTTCATTATTTTGACTATTTTTAGTGATAGTTTAACTGATATAAAATGTGTTTTATGTCTGGTGGCTTTGACTTTTATAACATATGCCTCGTGATGATATACTAAATGACATAAAATATCTAGCATAGGCATGTCCTTTGCCAATATGCACTGAGTATCAGCGAGGTAAGGATACAATAGTGTGCAGCCCACTTCAAAATGAATAAATTGTTAACTCCTGTCTCATCTCGTCAAAGTTTGTCATGTAGCAAATTTGACTAACCCTCTTCCCGGACTTTTTCTTCATGTGGCAAATAGTCATGATCCGAGTTAACAGCAGCAAGATCTTCTCTTCTAGTCTGTATCGACCCATCTGTGCCCTTACATACTAGGAGCTTTGTCCTCTTACAACTTAGCATATCATCCATCTTAGATTTCCTTTTGAAAGGGGTCTTGCCAGACATTTCTCTCCTCTCTCAATTCAGTTGGCTACCCCTAGTCATGAATTTTGAGAACTCCTCACTGGCTTGTATGCTGATTTACCTGCTGCAAAGTAATTAATTAACAAACATAGGTCATAAAATTTATCACTCATCACATAGGCCTACATTGCTTTGGATGTAACTTGAGCTTAAAATTGTGTCTCATCTTATGTCAGCTTGGGTGACCCAATGCCTGATGAACTGTCTCACTCTTCCCCTTTACAAACTAACTCCAGGATCTGCGACGCATATTTGGGAGAAAGCACAGTCTATAAAACCATAATCCTGTAGTTCATGTGTTAATATGTCAGTTTCACTACTGATCAATCTGTTTTAAGTCTGCCGGAGATGGCAATAGTATCAGGCCAAAGGAATCCAGTACAGTTGTTGTCATAAAAAGCAGCAAATCTTGCCTATGTATGTATAACATACATAATTATAAATTGATGATTATGTCCCACTCAATCACTACCTTGGACATGGAACACAGTCAGTATGTAGACCTACAAGCTAGCCTGTCTTGACAAGCTTTTGTGATGGGGGCAGCTATGATAGGCCAAGTCAGTACCAACTTTTCATCACATGGGAAGGCTTTAACCCTTGCCTCAAATGCTAAATAATAATAAGTTATAGATTAGAAATTATTTTTTCATATTGATGTTCTGATAGAATGGTAGCTTTATCTACATAGCACGACCAAAAGCTAAAACCCAGGGTGTGTATGTTTCAAATGATACTCAATTAGTACACTATTACTTACCTCTTGATAAAGTTGTTGGGTTAAAGTGATCAGACAAGCATTTTAAGATTTTGTGACAATGGCCGTTCCGGAAACATTATCCAAATGCACAAAGTGGAAACTTTGTGTCTAGTTTGTAATGCTCTAAGAGAGCACACAAATCCAAATATATTGAGCAAATAACCCTATGTGCTGCATCGGCCTCGTGGCCCAATGGATAAGGCGCCTGACTACGAATCAGGAGATTCCAGGTTCGAGTCCTGGCGGGGTCAAAGTTTTCTTCTCATGGTGTTTTCCCATTGCATCAAGGAGTAATCAGCAGCATTATATTGCTTACAAAGTAATCCTCGTGATTTGATTCCATATTCCTAGTTCTTGCCAGTGTTGGAGTTGCCCCTCCCCTACTGACACTGCCAGATTATTATTTGCAGCCCACTATTGGCTATTGCAGTTTGGAAACATTAAAATAAGGTGGGGTGGGGGTGTGGAGCAAGCAATAACATCTTGGTGAAGTAGCCATGGAGAAAAATCATTTTTGGTGGCGTTCAATAGACCGCGGAAGTGTGCTACTCTTGAATGTCCAAAATAATTCAAATAAAAATTCAGCAAAGATTAACTGCAGTTCAAATGCCCACCATTGGTACCATAGGCATCGGGAGTCACAAGCATGTATAATTTGCCCATGGGCAAATTATGCATGCTTGTAACTCCAGATGCCTATGATTGGTACCTATTTTCTTTCTACACCTGACAATTGCCGAACCCAGCCCCAAACAAAGCTTGTCAAGACAGGCTAGCACAGCCCCTAGTAACTCCCTGCAGACCCTACATGTTTCCTGTAGAAGACACATTAGAGTCTTGCGGTCTAGACCTAGAGTAATAAAACCAACATACATACAGGAAAAATAATCAATTTATATCAGTCAGTTATATATAATATCTGTCAATCAACATTTACAGTCAATCTTTGAAGTCTTATTTTTGAGCATATGTGTTTTTGTTTGTTTATGAGGTCAACAATTTGTTGCTGACAATAAACACATAATAAATATAACAAATTGCTATTTTCTTTTTGTTTATAACATATATACTTATATTGAAACAAGCTCTATAAAACCACCTAATAATAACGATAATTTGAACCTCGTTACATTCAAGTATGTTGCAGTTAGACAGAATGAGGTACTTGAGACAAAACAAGCAGGCAGTGTCTTTAAGTTATCTTGGTACTTTTCAGCAACAAAAATCAAAACAAAAAAATTGAACAAGTAAGTCACAAATCATTAAAAATATCATCCACAGCCACAGGAATCATTTAGTCAGGTTTTCAGTAATTACGTAATCACTTTAGATGTAAGGGGCAACAACTCCAATTAGAAAAAAAAAACAATTTGTATAAGCTCTAAATAGAAGAATAAATATATCACTGTCCTCATGGCACATTTAATAACTTGTGTGGCTAACTCATCAGAGCGGGAAGATTGTTGCTATTACAAGTAACAGAACTGCCAGCAACATTTTGCCTCCAATCATGTTCTGTGTAGCTGTGTTGCTGATGTTCCTGCTACCGGAGCTGAACCAACCATACACATCATTTATATAACCATCAAGTGGTCTATCAGAGCTACGGCTTGTGTCAGACCCTCCATTGTCTATGTATCTCTCGTTAGAATTCTGGTAACTACGATCTTCATTATGCTGTTGATCAGAATAGTCGTTATTGCTGTAGTCGTTCTGGTTCTGTCGTGAATTTGGGCTTTGATGATCATTATGATAGGAGTTGTGCTCGGCTGAAGTGCTGTGCTGTTGCTGTGAATTCAGGGAGTTGGGTAGAAAACTCCCTTGTGAATTATAGTTAAAAGTTGATCGAGAAGATTGTTCCTCTGAGAAGCTGTCACTGATTTGCCGCTTGAAAATACTTTTCTTTGCCTTGACAAGGATATCTGGTTGGGATAGGACTGCACCAGGACCTGGAAAAAAAAACATTGAAAATTGAAAAACGGGAATGTTACTGAAATTATCCATATCAGTCGCATTAATTATAAACTTTCATAATATGTATCCGATACATCAACAGCAGTAATTAGTAAAACACTAAGTACCGCATGAGATAATTAATGTCTTGTTTGTTTATTCCATAATTCTTAAGAATAGATAGGATGGTTCAATGTTTAAAGGTACAAAACAAAGAGTGAGCAATGAGCAACATTATTGGACTAACAATAAATTCATTTCCTTCACTACCATGAATAATCAAGATACATCCTGTTAATAAAACACAGTGCAATACGAAAATTCTCCAGACACATTGACGGATGAGGAAACAGTATTACCGGACTGTACTGTATTAAGACAAGTATATAAGACAGTATCTTCATCCTATACACATTTTTTTATCTGACATCAAAGACATAACTCAGTGTAATTTATAGCAATGCGCTGAGGGTTCACATTTTGTGATGTTGTGTTATTAAAAACAGCAGAAAAGGTTCCATATTTACTCATGTTTCATCATGATATACAGGTTGCTTGATTCAAATACGGGATATCGCATCATAAATAATGCATAATCTGAGGATCCTACCTTTACGTAATGTTGTATGTATAATTAAGGATGTATAACTCAGTGACTTCCTTTCACCAATTTCTTCTCTCCGCCATCATCTTATAATTAAATCAACATAAAGGTATTGGGAATGGTTTAAGCATGGGAGTAGGTAAACAAATAGTTCTTTGAGCAAGCATAAAACAATATTGGAATATCAACCATGCTAGAGGACATCTGAAGAACTTACCCATAATGCAATATTTTTTGAGCCAGGTAATAAAGCTGGTTGAGCCATGTACAAATATCAAAACAAATGATATCGATGTCTTGAACTTATTCAATGGAGTAGAAATGGAATGACTATGCGGTTGGGGAAGGAAACCAATGATTTGATTTGATAGAAAGGAATATACCCGAATGGATGGAAACTTTTGTTTATCATCAGGGAGGGACCCCATCCTTGGACAGACATACAAACAGATGAAAACTGAAACAAGCTGCACAAAATCCCAGAAAGCGCCTAATATAAATACAAAACACAGATAAAAATGTTATCTGCCACCCATCCTACCTGAACATTCAAAGCTGACATCGATGAAAATCAAACTGTCCTTGCTGTCGCAGTTTCCAGACTGATCTTTTAGGCCGAAGATGGACGGCAGGTCGATGCTACAGCCAATCGAAGTGCATTCTGAACTAAAGTCTATTCTATCAAATGCCTTCAGACTCTTTTTACTAGCCACATAGTTCTTGGTGCATAGGTCGCCCTTAGACTGCATTAGCAGCTTGCTGACATCACTGGTTTTACATGAGCTTTAAAAAAAAGACATGAATAACATACACAAGTGGAGATCATTTCCAATTTGCAATACTGTCTAACTAGAAATTATTAAAATTGTGGGGGCTGACATTTAGTGCGAGAAGGATTGTTCTCCCCGAATATGAAAAATTCATCCCACTCGAAAAACTTTTAGTGTTGCCAGGCATCTCATGATACTTGGCAAGATGCCGGAATAATTGCTAAAAATAAGTGTGCCTGAAATCTGAATCATCTACTACATGGCAATAACAATGGGCAAAGTTCCAAGAGTTATTTACCAGATTGTTGGCTGATAATGGTGATAAATGTGATATGAATCAAAATAAAATTTACCAAGTACATCATAGGTATAACAATTGCCTATAAATCAGCATGAGTCATTTGAGAAGCGATTTCTGCTATGGAAAGATGACCATTTGTTACAAAGAACAACAAACCACCTAGCCTGTCTTGACAAGCTTTGTTCAGTAGGGGGGAGCACCCACACCCCCACCCCACCCCCACCCAAAATAAAATATTTTACCTACCTTGCCTGATTTGTAGCAGTGTAGACGGTCCTCACAGTGAGAGTAGTAAGCTGATAGTCTTTGAAAGGATCTCCGTCAATAGCACACGATATTTCCACTTTCTCGCCAGGACAGTATGACTTGTGCGTGTATATTTCTTTGGGCACAAACACCTCATGTTTCTCAGCTGTAGGACAACAACGCGGATTGATCAGAGCAGAAATTAGATCCTTGTGTTTTTATAACTATTAAATTTGATTTGAGGATTGATAAAATTTGAAGTGACAAAGAATTTACGACAACATTATCAAATTGGAATTGGGTCTTCGATTGTTAGTCCCAGTCCCTGTTCCCACCACAGAACAAAATTTTTGTTGTTGTTGTTTATGGCGTATTCTGGCATCAATTTGAACTAACTGACCATGTTTCATTCTGCTAAGCGAAAGCAATGTATTATTTTGAGCTCCCAAACTCTTGTCTCCTGCCCGACAGCCCTCTGGCATATATCCCATCGATGAAACAGTCAAAATAACTCACCTATGACTGCTGCTAATAATGCCAGCACAACTATTCCAACTGTCCTCTCCATGGTTATAGATAACAAGGATGTTCTCTCCAATTGGTAGATTCTGCTCGGCTGGAACTTCCACTTTGCTCAGACTTTGGACTGATAATGATGTCCTTCTCTTCTGCTATGCTCTCTTAATCAATTATTACAGCCTAGCTGCAAAAGGCTATGACTATGACCAATGGAAAATATTACCACACAATGATTGAGGTTAATATCCCAGGGTAAGGATATGCTAATGTGGATGGGGAGCCCAAATATGTCCGCCACTCAACCAAAGATTATAAATACTCATTGACTCAACCATGCAATAAAAATGATTCAGCTTTATAGCATGACAAGATTTTGCATGTTGCAGCCAAAAGCTTTTACCGCAAAATACAATTTGATTGCAGAACCTGCCACTCCACTAACAAAATTCGTAAATTTGTGCATACCCTTCACGGCACAAAATGAAAAGCTAACCTGATATAAGCTCCAATAAAATCGGCAGCTGAATCAGTCTGCAGTCTGCAGTGAAGCCCCTAGGTTTACTATGTTGTATTCACATTGTAAGATTAATTACACTGATATTACACAATGAAGAATGTGCAAAAAAGGGTTCAAGAACAATTGATCAAACAAAAGCATTGTAATGAAATATTGGCTAGAGCTGGATTAAGAGTGTGACCCTTTACACGCACTTAGCAGCAGGTCAATATGTTATGAAAAAGTAGCATGCCTGGAGAAACTAATGGAATAGGTAACCTCCCCTTGTTAGTTTGAGCCTGCTATCCACCAAGTAACTAGTATTACCACTCTCTAGTTCCCTGTGGGAAATATGTAGACTACATAACAAGCGTATGGAAAAGTAATAAAGGTTGACATATACTAGTCTAAATGCTCAGACTATACTAGTCTAAATGCTCAGACTATACTAGTCTAAATGCTCAGACTGCTGCATTGCGGGGGGGGGGGGGGGGGTTAATGGCGTTAAATTATTAAGCACTCAATTGACATTATTTGATAATTGACAATAAATTGGACATTATCTCAGAATGAATAATAATGCTGGAGCAGAGGCATACCAAAAACTAGAGCTGTAGGCAAATTGAAAAAATTTGTTGTTGTTGCATAGAAGAGTGGAGATTGCCGATCTTTTCATTTTTCATCGGACTGATTAGGCAATGGCCAGTTGAGAATAACTATAATGAAAGAAACGAATCGTATTGTATGTCCAAAGAGCGGTGATATTGACAAAATAGGGAAAATTGGTATGTCCTGATAAGTACTATTATTATAATTGAACATAATTGTATTAGCTATTGTCTCTTATATATCTGTACACAGCTAGGAACATTATAAACTAGATCGGATACCTACAACCAAAGACTCCCTGCTTTAACTGGTGCAATGTAACTATAGCATGGAGTTGGTCCCAAACTCCCCGATTACAGGAGGTAGAGAGGGTGGGATATACTCACCCTCCCTCCCTCCCTGCAGGAGGGAGGAACCTGATCTAATACTCGGGAGTTATTTACTCTTTGTACATGTAAAGATAACTTTTAGCTACATCACATGTGACAAGTGTGTACTATGCTAAGCGTGGTGCCCAATGACAATGACTGATATCAGCAACATATACTATTTCCTTATGCTAAATTATACATCAAACCGGAAACTGATATAGATGCGTATTAGGTATTATGAGTCTCATTATGGAATCTGAGTGTGACATTAAAACCTGTTCGCTTGATGATCTCTCTCCCTGTTTGATTGTCTTATGACATCAGTCATTGACATCCAATGTAATGGTAGGGTCACTATATAGCATGTGGTCTGTCTGTGGCTAAAAAGTGCCTGGATGTTTAACGTGAGTATCGATGCTCATTCCTCATTCCTCATGATCTCAGGTTCTAATTGAAATTCTCTAGAAAACGTCAACAGGCTGTATTTTTGGAGATTCACCGGTCATAGGGTGGATAATTTGAAAATTGTTATCCCATCCCATATCCGTGGATTCCATCCCATCCAAGTATATCAGAAGTGAAGCTCAATTTACAAAATGAATATAAAAAGTCGCCGGTAAATTTGATTGCATTGATTTCATTGCAGAATAACATGGTGTATAGATGTACACACCGTTGTAGAATAATTGACGTAAATAGTGTAATATAAACGCTTATTTCTGAATATATATTATTTCCATGCTCAATGATTATATTTTTCTCATGTGAACCTGATTACTACAATTTTTTAAAGTTTTAAAGATGCAGTGTGTGATAAACTCTATTTAATCTTTTTGTAAAATAATTTTCTAATATTGTGATAGAACAACACCAAAATGGTTCATGGCGGTACGCCTATCCAATCAGTGGTATTGGCAAGGAGTTTCAGCTGTTGCTCCTCCGTTCCTCTGAATCTAACAGCAGGCTCGGAAAGGAGGTATCAACTTTGATTTCTTGTAAGTTTCAGCCTATTATGGAACCTTTTTCATAGAAAGCAATGCATGTAAAGAATATGCTCAACCAATAATAATTTTGCTCTTAAATTTCAGTGGAATGGTGTGATAGTAGCATAGACAATCTTGACAATCTGAGCGCTGTTGGATCATCTGACTCTATAGAATATCACGCCTCATGTAGTGCTGGGTTTGAGCTTTCTCATTACAACAAAGAATTCAAATGCCGCAATAGGAAATGGAACCCAACACTGGAATGTCTAAAAAAGAAGAACTTATCACAAATTGAGTCTGACACACACAAAACAGGTGCGCACAAAATATCAAATCACAAATTTTATCTCCAATCATATCGCCATTGGTACGAAAAGTCTTTCTCATCATCAGCCATTTTCTTTTCTTACAAAAATCAAGGAAGTATAAGTAACAATAAAATGTATATGAAATTTTTATAAATCTTGAATTGTCATATGAAACTTTTGCCTGGGATTTGGGTGTATCTTCACAAATCATAACTTGATGTTTTATATAACATGTATATTCAGACGAATTAACTCATGGTCAAATCGTTATCATTATAATACGTGGAGTGACGTTGAGCTTATTATTGGTCATAATACTTCTCTACAGCTATTTCTACTTAACAGGGAGGTTTGTATCTATATTGCCTTGCCTTACCTCAATAAAACAAGCAAGATGCAAGAGTTATGTCCTTTTTGCTCATGAGCGGATAAATCCGCATTGGTTATTGGAATTAGCTGTGTACTGACACCCTTCCCTTCCAGAAGCTAGATGTAACAACATCGTGTTTTTGCTTTTCTGATTCAAAGAGTACGTTTGTCCTGACCACATTGTTCAATATATTGGCATGTGAGTCATCATCTATCAAGTTTGCTCCCTCTGTGAAGGCGCAGTAATAAATAGCAATAGTTGGGTATCAAGGTGGTTTTGGTCAACTGTAGTGGCACCAGATGCACAGCTTTTTTAGTGTTTCTCTGCATTCACAGAGGGAGAAAACTTGTTCTTTTCAATATCAGTATTCATGAATTTGTTCGCCGGGAGAATGGGCAATTACAACCAAATGCAGGTAGTAGACGGACTTACTTGGTTCAAATTATGATTGAATCGAAGAACTTGACATTCTTAAGACCTCATTTCAGACAACCCAACCGCTAACCTGCCCCTGATCCCTGTCTACTGTCTATTGTTAATTTTCTTACAGGTTAAGAGGATTAATTCTAGTGACATGGTCCTGCCATAAGCTGCCGGAGACCGACACTGTGCAAGGTATGTCTTTTTAATTATTTGAATGATGATCATAAAGTTGTCCCTCAGATGCAGTGGAGCTTTACTGAAAGGGCATAGATAGATGTCTAGGACAGTTATCACAAAACAAAAAGTTTATTTTTGAGTAATTTCATTGAAAAGTGAGAATCAAGATTGTGAAAAAAAGGAGTGCATAATCTAAACCGATGAACGAACGAATGAATGAGAGGGAGTTCATTGCTACAACTTACTATCTATAAATAAAAAAAGAAAATGCATTTGTATAATACTGCATTGTTAGCAAATTGATTAATTTGATGAGAAAATTATTAGCAGATTTAGAGACAAAACCAAGGTCTGTTTGGTTCGTTTTGCTGCAAGTCCTTAAATGACTTACAGCCTGCATATCATGTAAAGAGTTTGAATTCTCCGGGGCCCGTGAAGTCCTCAGGGCAAAGGTCACAACTGCATATACCATCATGAATGCTAAGGAACGCAGGGATTCTTTCACCGTTGACTTTGAACTTGCCACATACCTCGCTGCAAAGGGAGCTACTTTCAACAACCTGAGCCTGTATTGTTCTGGCAATAGAAAACAAGTACAACTGCTTAGATTCATTGACCAAATTACTCTTCGGCTGATAGACAAGAGAGTTGTGTTGAGGCCACTGATGTTAGATGTCTCCAGACAAATCTGACCTGAAACCTGTATGTAGTTATTGGGAACTCTAACCAAAGTCATTGATATGCATAGTGGTGGCGACATTGTCAATAGGATCAAGTGACGACGCACTTGCAGCAAGGAAAGGGGATTTGCAGGATAAAGGTTTGGAGTTTTTTATCCTGCAAATCTGGTAATTATTGAATGATATGTAGACCAATGGGGCATCCAACCCATTAGTTGTTCCCATTGGCCAGTCAGTACAATGCTCCCCTGGACTGATGAGTAGTTAACAATGTTACCTTTTTCTATTTTCAGAATTAGCGTGTACTAAAGATAACCAGACTGATGATAAACACATCACAGGCACAGACCCTGCTCATGATTATGAGTCGATAGAAGCTATCGATCCATATAACGATTACAGTGAAATAGACGACCACGATATTATGAGTATTGCGAGTTTCGACCATAATAACACCCAGTGTGAAACAGAGGCTCAAGGTGCGCTGCCGCAAGAAGAGGTCCTCAGCAACAACTCAGCAACTGAAATCTCATCAATGAATGGCTTCAGGTGTTCATCACCTAATTTGATGAAATTTATATACCGTAAATTGAGTAAAAGGGGTATACACATACAAGATTTAACACGAGTATAGATTTGTCCCGAAAGAGAATACATTCAGTACCCAGTACACCACCTATGCCTTGTAGAGGACGACGACATCTTAGAGTCTTCACTATAATTTATTGCAAAGGGTGCATCGCTTCTTTATGAATGTATTTTATTTTTATAATAAAATTTAAAAAAACGAAATAGCCAATGATTAGATTTTTTCATGTAAACTACATTTTTTCATACATGCAGAGTGTGTTAATTTCTAAACCAAGTTTGGTCAATTTGCCTGCATTCTGAGTTGCTCCCGATCATAGACTTAATATACTAGTAATATACTAGTAATATATAGTATATTAAGTCTATGCTCCCGATACACAGGTCACGCCCAGTAGAGGGAGGGCAACTCCAAAGCGTAGGCAAATGGATCAAACTTGATCTAGTTAAACACTATCATTCTATTGATTTCTAAATTGATTTTCTTGTCTTGTAATGGTACTAACGCCAAATCAAGGTGGCTCTCAGGGCAGTCTACGAACCGACACTCCTTAGCCTTTCCAATCGTTGGTTTCGGCAAGATACAATTTATGCAGAATTGGTTACAGTCCTATTATATTGGTTGAGTTGAGCTTCTTTATGAGAGGCCTTGTAGCAAGTACGTCAGGCCAAGGAGTTGGTCAGGCACAGAAGTGACTGAGGTAAAAGAGATTAATCTCAGATAATCTGCCTTCATTCAACCAATGGTTGAAAAGGTGACTCAAAGCAGTCTTTTGCCATTAGTAGGTAAATCGTCAAAATATTATTGATTGGTAGCAATTACATAATTATTGAAACAAAGGTAAAAAGAATAAAGCAATTACGTGAGCAAAGATAAACCGAGTAGAAACAGGGTTACTCCTTGAATTAACATGCCTAACATGAAGATTATTGAACCAACCAAAGGTTTTTTTCAACATTTCGGATGAAATATTAGATAGTATAGGTAAAACAAAGTTAGTTCCAAGTATGCGGACTGATCTCTCTTGACAATGAAACCCCTCACCCCCTCCCCTCAATCTTCCACTTCATAACTTTCCTTCTTTACTGCTGAATATTACCTCGATCAAGATGAATATTTTTGCGGCTAAACCTAATAAGCTAATTCTTGCTTGATACGGGAACAAAAGGATCTTCATATCAAAGACTACATCAGCTGCAAAAAACTAAGGAAAGTAACTTGAAATCAGGGATTAGGGTTAATTCTGGATTTACGTTGTTGCCACCCTAAGCCCATAGTTCAGCAGGATGCAAACACTGATTTATAATGTTAGTGACGTGCTTTTATTCCAGAAAATCATATCAGCCAACAAGTCAGAAAATAGGAGAGACGGTATATAGGTTAGCGAGGTATCCTTGATTTCAGCGGTATAATACAAAAATCATAATCATAATAAAAATAATAGTGAATTCAAAATATGTATGTTTCTCCAAGGTGTTTTCCATAGAGTTATTATATACTCTAGAGTGGACAATATGTACAAAAATAGCATCAGTTTTTGTCCTACTTAATTATTGCGAAATCCATGACCGAAGCAATCTGGTTGTGCATGGCTAGTGCCTGTATCATATAACTTATCATTGAGAATATAGGTATCGGGCATGGAAATTTAGATTTTAAGAGCGCTTATGGCCATTTTTTTGATAAAAATTTTCATGTGACACTATGTGGATCACTTGCAGGTATTTTCACTCGCAGCCAGTGGAAATGTTTCTATGTTTTCCCATTAAAATAAGCCAAAATCTCAACCGCAAACACATCATTGTGATGAAATAGAAACTGAAAGGCTAGCTCGTTTTTTTCACCGCCACTAGCCATCCATATTAGCTGTGTCCTGTCCCTCTTACTTACATTATATGTTACACACTCAAGGGGCTTATTTTATTTTTGATTAAATGAAGTACAAGCAGACTGTGTGTAAAAGTGATCGGAGGTGTAAAAGTTTCCCACTTGCCTCATTTGCAGTCACAGTGTACATAATTTCGAGATTCAGATTTGCTCTTCAGACATCATTGCTTCATTTGGTGTATTATATTAAGTTTTTTGCTTGGTATGTCAAAGTAGTAGATTGGTGCTAAAATCACTGCAAGTTAAATGTGATGATGCTACAAGCCCCCAGTGCTCATCAGCTCACTTTCTGACTGCAAGACTTTTATTTTCATAGCATCAATCCATTTCTGATGGAGACTCAAAGGTCTTAGAAATTCTAACTCTGGTTGTTTCAAAGGAGTTACCAATTAACAAGGTTGTTTCTACTTCACTGTTCCTCAAAAGCTTATATAAAACGTGTATCATCCGCTATGCAAACACACCTATATACTTCAACTTCAGATATTTCAAACATTACTGAACTATCATAAAGTGTAAAAAAAATTATTGTATATGATGCTGATGTTTTCATTTACAAATAAACAACCATCAGAGAAAATTGCATCACACCCCCCCCCCCTGTACCAAATGATCTCTTATTTTGAGTATGGTGAGAAATCAGAAATATCTGTAAACTTAAAAATGTCACATTGGTGAGAGAGTGAAATTATATCAGCTTTCTCAGTATTAATATAGTCATGTTAATATCAGTCTTGTGGGTAGAATTTCTGGAAGTTGGTAGAATGCAAAGGTGACTGCAAATAGGATTATTTGGCCGATGATATATATAACATTGGTTAAAACATTTTAATTCACATTGTATACTATTAGTACCTAAAGATGAAATATTAATAAAGTCTATAATTACGCCCTCCGTACTCTTCTCAACTGAAGATTGAAGTTGCAAAGACCAAATATTATGGTGTTATCCATAATGTGGTGCAACTGATTACTGACTGCCATTTTCATACAATTTTAAAGACTGAGTGAGGGAATTTAAGAAAATCTAGAGTCAAGCTGGACAAGTATGATTCTTGAGTTGACCATTCAATGGTTCCTGATATTCAGCGACTCAGCAGAAAGGTTAATGCATTGATTTATTTAACCTGCTGTGTTGGCTTGAATAGTTTCGGCAATCCAAAAATGAGATGCCACCCCGGAGAGGGAATTAAGAGCTTTGAATGATATAGCCAAACCAAAACCTGAAAATTTTTGTACGCATTGTATAATTGGAAGTCATAATACCGGACAGATAAAATGAACTCAGTGAGTGTGTAAGATTTTAGTTAGAGAGACAGGACACAGTTAAACTGGCAGGCAAGTGGCAGTGGAAAAATCCGGCTAGCCAGATAATTGTGATTTTATCGCGATGATATGTTTGCGGTTGAGATTTTGGTGTTTAATGAGGATAACACAAATCTTTTTGTCCCCTGACTGCTAAAGAAATCACTTGAAAGTCAGCTTATAGTGTGACATGAACATTTTACAAAAATATTGCTAAAAGTGCTCTAAAAACGAAAAAGGCAAGCAGCAAACCTTTTCACCTCCAATCACTTTTCCATAGGCTACTTGTACTCCATGTTATCACAAATAGCTGGAATTGAACAGATAAAGTAAACCGCATATAAGTTTGAGAGACAGGACACAGTTAAATGCTTGGCAAGTGGCAGGAACCAGCTAGCCCTGTCATTGGGATTTAAGCTCACGGGTTTGCGGTTGACATTTGGCTTATTTTAATGGGAGCATAGGAAAAAAATTTTATACTGACTGGTTGAGAAAATACCCTAGGGGATGTTAATGGTGTTACATGTGAAATTCGCTGAAAAAATGGCTACAAATGCTCCATAAACTTATTTTGTATGCACAATTCTAATATTTTCAATGATAAAGTCAATGATTCATGCACTATCCACGCACAACCAGATTTCGTTGCGTCATGGAATTGAAAGTGAAGATACCTGCAAGTGCAAGTGATCCACATGGGGTCACATGAAAATTTTTCCAAAAATATGGCTATAAACGCTCTAAAAATCTAAATTCCCATGCCCATTATGTGTATTCTCAATGATAAGTTATCTGATACAGTCACTAGCCATGCACAACCAGATTGCGTTGTGTCATGGATTTCGCAATAATTAAGTAGGACGTTTTTAGCACTGCATTGTCCGCTCTAGAGTATATAATAACATTATGGTGTTTTCTTACTGGAACCTTGGAGAAACCAATGAACACGTGGTAGCTGAATGGCAATACAAAGTTATGCTCTCTTGTTGTAAAAAACATAGTCCAAGTGCTTCTCCATACATATTTCGAGGAAGCAGGTAAACTAGCTATCAGCTGTATTTGGCAAATATATTCCTGCTGTAAAAATATAGTCCTAGCTCTTCATAACTCTCTGCACAGAGCCTATTACAGATTTTGTAAAGCAAGAAAGTATTTTTTTAAAAAGCCAACACTGTGCCTGCCTGCTGCGATCACCATCACACCTTTACTTATATAAGTCTTAAGTGGAAGGATCAGGAGTGGGTGGGATATCACGCAGTTGATGTGTGCATCTACTGTATTAAATGAGGAAATTACCTCATTTCATGATCATGCATTGTCAAGAGGTGTAGTGGGGGCAATAAGTTCATTATTCATAGTAGATAAGATTAATAGAAATTGGGTAGTCATCTATCTGTCTTGTAGTTAAAAGCACGAATAAATTGCCAACATCCATGAGGCATTAAAATCATGAGTATTTGCAACAGGGAGAATTCTTCCTGTTGGCAAGGTGGTCATGGTTGTATCTCCAGCTGGTCTTCTTAAGCATAGCCTACTTTCACTTTGCTTTCACTCTGCTTGCAGCCTTAAGCTTCATTATTACTACTAGAACAGAGAGAAAAGTCACTGCAGTAAGTAGCCAGTTTTATTGGAAAAGTCATTGTCATAGTACAGGGTTTTGACGTGAGGTAACGCTCATACAACATCCCGAAGCATAGGCATCTGGAGTTACAAGCATGTCCAGTATCAACCACCCCCGAGAGGGAAAGGGGGTGGTTGATACTGGACATGCTTGTAACTCCAGATGCCTATGTCCCGAAGGCTCACTTGAGTGCTGTACTTCCACTGGTCTGCAACATTGTGTCGGATCGAGAAAGATCACGACAGTTCACTGCTGGCAGAGTTCATATGATACTTTATACTTTATAATACTGAATGCAGTTTTTCGGCAGTTTGATGATTTTATTACTGAACTAAACCCTGGGGCAAATGCCCCAGGCAACTGATAAATTGCAACGCCAAGTTGTAACTGTCACACGTAACTCCCGATCGTAACTCGCAATTGTAACTCGCAATTGTAACTGATTCTTCAGAGCAAAAACCACTGTTCTTTATACTGACCTGTATAAATAGGTCGTAAAAATAGAAACGGGTGGGATGATACGTCATTATTTTGATGGCCAACCTCCGCATTTAGATGGTAATTAAATGTGCAAAAAATGGAAGTAAATGCGGAAGAGTATAACAATTAATCAGATTAGGACCATGGCAACCATGACAGTGCAATATACAACGCCTAACTTCATGTAGAGTCATGCACCTAGGCGTGTCACATAGCCTACAGTGTATGTGACACATGCACCCCCCCTGGTTGCGATCGTCCTCGATCGCTTTAACTGGTTCAAAAAACATTATAGCTGATGTCACACAAGGATAATCATTGCAAGATAAAATTTAAAACCTCAAAATCTCCTGAAATACAAAAAAATCAAAAATGTCATGCATAAAAGACGGTCATAACAAAATCATGACATTCCCTTCCAAGGCTGAAGAACCTTAACAACTGCTTCAGGTCCATTAACAAAAAAAATATATCCCACTTTCCTCTCAACTCTAGATCTAAGAACCTAAGCTTTGCTTAGATTACTGGACAGACGAAGGTATAAAATTCATGAAATATTATAATGCTGCTTTCCTGCACAACTATCATTAAAAAATCGGCATCGCAGGAAATTCAAACGGTAAATATATAAATTGCATGATCAAGGTTGTGTCTATGGTAATAATATCAAATAATTCATTACATCCTAACTAATACAGTGACCATATTATTTTGTGCTGATCCTTGCACTAATACTGCTGCTATATGAAGATCAGTTGCCAGTCGGTTGTAGTCAGCTGCATTCCATAATCTTTTACTCTTAGCGGATCTTAGGTTACGGCTGCCTAATGTTTTTATTGAAGTTTTTCTATTTTTTTGAGTTACAGTGTTCACACCACCAGATTAGTTTGTCTGCTGTTGTAGACTGAGACTGAATAGAACTGGTTGAATAGAATCAGGAAATTGCAGAGGTACCTTGTCAGTTGGTGAATCATGAGCAGAAGATCAACAATGTCATCACTAGTATGTCAGCTTCCATATGTTTTGTCTCTACATCATCTAGAAAGTCCGTCTCCATTTCTCCTTATAGTAATGTAGACGATGTAGACATATATAGTTCCATTATATTGCTTGTATTAGATCATCTACTCCAAAGACATTTTCCTCCAAGTCCACAATCTCCATCCTCTTTCTTGTATATTCAACGCTATCAGTCTCATCATCTGAAGGTGTGAAGTTCTCTCCTCACTCGGTTGGGCACCAATTGTCGGATCGAGAAAGATCACGACAGTTCACTGCTGGCAGAGTTCATATGAGATTACTTCATAATACTGAATGCAGTTTTTCAGCAGTTTGATGATTTTATTACTGAACTACACCCTGGGGCAAATGCCCCAGGCAACTGATAAATTGCGACGCCAAGTTGTAACTGTCACATGTAACTCCCGATCGTAACTCCCGATCGTAACTCGCAATTGTATCTCGCAATTGTAACTCGCAATTGTAACTCGCAATTGTAACTCGCAATTGTAACTCGCAATTGTAACTCGCAATTGTAACTCGCAATTGTAACTCGCTATTGTAACTCGCTATTGTAACTGATTCTTCAGAGCAAAAACCACTGTTCTTTATACTGACCTGTATAAATAGGTCGTAAAAATTGAAACGGGTGGGATGATGTGTCATTATTTTGATGGCCAACCTCGCATTTAGATGGTAATTAAATGTGCAAAAAATGGAAGTAAATACGGAAGAGTATAACAATTAATCAGATTAGGACCATGGCAACCATGACAGTGCAATATGTAACGCCTAACTTCAAGTAGAGTCATTCACCTAGGCGTGTCACATACAATGTATGTGACAATTGCTGTGCGTGTTTTAGCCCACAGCACATTCATCAATATCACAGACTAATGGCAGTACAGCACTAAATTTCACTTCACAGGTTTCCAAGCTACTCACTAAGTCTAAAGCCTTTTCCTCTAAGGAAATGTGATCGTGACGTGGCGGAAATAAATTCTCAAGAACGTACACAGTATTATTTCAGTGAGTCAGGATGGCTGGAGATCCCTTGACAACAGCATTGTTGGTAAGTGCCATTTCTTTTAGTGTGAATAAACTCTCACAAAAAACTTGCAGCCTTCAGACTCTGAGATGATGATGAAAGTCATCCCCTAAACAAAATATTAAAGTACTTCTTTTGGTCTAGTCATATAAATATGACAACCAAGATGGTCATAGGCTTATGGCTACCTCTAGCCATCTACGACCAGTTGGAAAATGTCTTAAACCCTAAAGAATTGTTATATCCCTCATTCACATTATTTCTCTAGGGGCTTTGTTATACTATCATAGTAACATTTACAAATATTGCTCACTCATTGTTGCAGAGCGGTGCTATGGCGGGTTTGATGGTGGATATATCTTTATTTCCTCTGGATACTGTGAAAACAAGGCTACAGAGTGAAGCAGGATTTTATAAATCTGGAGGATTCCGTGGAATTTATTCAGGCTTGGGATCCGTTGCTGTGGGGTCTGCCCCTGGTGGTGGGTATTGAACCATGAAACAGTTCAAATTATTTTTATTTGATTAGGCGTAATAATGTGACTTTAGGATAATGGATATGAAGCATGAAAAGAGTAAGTTTATTGATAGTTTTCCGGCAGCAAATCCCTAGGCTCACTTTAACCAGAACTGCTTGCTGACAATGTACAATGGACGCGAGTTTTCTCGTTATATAATGCCCATCATTTCTTTGTTCGTTTGTTGCAGCTGCTCTATTTTTCCTATCATACGAAGCCAGTAAAAGAGAGTTATCCCGAAGAAATAGAATCTCCACTCCTCTAAATCACATGATCTCATCTTCAATAGCTGAACTGGTACTCTCTCTTTCTGCATTGCATTTCACACTGATAGAAATGAAAAAATGAGCATTGACACATGTGAAGTCGTGCTCTCCTTGATGTTAAGAGACAACTCCACCCAGAAACAAAAATCCATATCTGTTCAATTTGCATTACTTGCCTGCTTTTATGACATGTTTTATGACTTGTGAAATCTATTACAGTTTGCATGCGTTATAAGAGTACCAAGCGAAGTGATAAAACAAAGGTCTCAAGCTGGTCAAGGCTCTAGTCTTGAAGTCTTTCGACGAACTCTTAGCAAAGAAGGGTTGAGCGGACTGTATCGGGGCTATGGGTCCACCATACTAAGAGAGATTCCATTTTCCATGATACAGTTCCCTCTGTGGGAATTGCTCAAGGTTTGTACCTTTTTTTAATTTAGTTTTGCAAATTGATTTTGAGATTAAAATTTCCGATTTAAGCCACTTCGCATGATTTATTGCTATAAAAACTTAATTCTCAAAAATGTTATGAGAAATGATGAGAAATTGTCAAATTTTGATCTGCATCAAAACTTAGTTACATTTTGTATGACAAGTCACTGGTATAGGTGATGCATATATAATTGTCTTTTTGCTGTCATATCCTTGCATAATTTTCACTCACCAAGAACTGAAAAGATCACATAATCAATCACTATAATTTCACATCATACAGTAGTTTTTTAGTTTTCCATGGAACTCCTTTGAATACATCCATAATACAAGAATTTCCATACAAGTTTGTTCTTATTGGTCGGTACGAATATTGTAGAGCAAATGGTCGCGGCATGGTGAAATAGAACCTTGGAAATCTGCAGTTAGCGGTGCTATCTCAGGTGAGGTTATGTCAATCCCTAACTGTAATGATTTACAACAGCAAACTGACTCAGGTCAAAACAGCGATTAGTGACTTAATGCTTTCTGCATTTTAAACTGGTTGACTCTTGTGAAATTGCTTGGAATGATGTTATTAAAAGTATTAACACAGATATGACATTCAACTGTCCACGAGCATGTTTTGTAGAGTTACAAGCCCTCGGAGGGTTCAGCTCAGACACACAAAAAGGTGCATCTACCACTGTACATCACACATGTAATATGTAAAATATATTTCTTTGTTTATGGCTTTCCTGAATAGGTGAAGAGACACAATCGCTATAAACTTGTTATCACACCATAGCCACGCACACATTTGTTTTGTTTTAGGTAGTGTTGCTGCTTTTCTTACTACTCCCTTAGATGTCGCGAAGACAAGAATAATGCTTCAAAAGGTTAGTGATGAACATAACCTTTAATTTCACAAAGCCACAGTACAGACACTATCTGACAACTCGACTTAGTAAGATATATAGACCAGATTTATAATAACCCTCAGATCAGGGAGGGTGTGATATACCCTCCCACCCTCCCTGCTGAGATCAAGCATTCAATCAATTATTTGTAATCAGAGTGGTGTACAATTTTCCTGAGTACATGGGTCCTCAAGTGTTGGTAAGCTGGTTGCTGGCACTTCTATGGATGATAAAGCTGCATTCTTGAATAACTCTGGCTGATTAATTCCCATATATTCATTACCGCTCTCTGCCTTTGAATATTTTTTGTGGAAATAGCATAGCATGACTAACCAAATACCGTCTTCGTAATCAGTAAGAGGAGCAGTGCATTCAAAACATCCCAAGAGGCAATTGAGGGTAATTTGTCATAACTGGGATGTCTGCATGGGGACAAGGGTGAGTGGGAACTATATATCCCAACACAATGGGATATTTTCGCAAATTATGTACAATGAGAGGCAACCTAGGGTATTTCAGCCCAATCGCTGGAAGGATGACAACTTCGCAAAACTGCCCATCTTGCTCAAAGTTACACTGTGATGCAAAAAATTCATGATGATACAGGTCATTGTTATTTCATCTTCCAATTCCAAGGCCATGATAAACTGAATCAGAAAGTTGTTGCAACAACGATTCAGTTTCATGTTTCAGGATCTCATAATCAAAATCAAAAATATGGAATGTCTGTAAGGTGATTCTTGGCTTGAAGTTACAATCTTTCCATACAAACAATTTGACAACTCCCTCCGAAATCTTAGCCAAGCTGAAAACTTTTAGAATTCAAGTGCAAAATTGTCCTGTGATATGTGATGTTACTGTAACTATATACTGATTCAATAAAATTCTTGGCACAAGACAAAATTATGACGCATTTGGAAGGTTCCATCAGCCGTTGAAGTCTTGATTGCATGTGAAAGGGTTGATTTCAGCATATGCTCTCTATTGCTTTCTATTGATTTCTATTGATTTGATTTCTATTGATTGATTTCTATTGATCTCTATAATGCTCTCTATTGATTTGTCTTTGCTCTCTATTTTATCAGCTATGATTGCAATTTAATTGTCATTTATCACTGCTGTTATTATAACACAGGATATGGGAGTTGAATGTTTTTTTTTCAAGTTCCTTTTCAAGTTTATCACATTCCTATAAAAAATAGCGAAGGGATAAAAATTTCAACTGTTTACAATAAGTGTTTGCTGATTTAGTGACATGTGTGTATACAAGACAAAGTTATGACCTCTATGGAACGGTCCATCTCTCTGACATCCGTAATCGACTTTGGAAGGTTCCAATTCTTATCTCTTCCACTGTTGTTATTGACATAATGCAGCGTTAAAGAGCTCAGCCAATGTAAACACCTATTGGCGCCCAATGGGTGTCATGATAACTTATCTCTATCTCTGACAAAGGCATTAATTTTAACCTTGAGTTTATCTTTTATTAGTTAAAAATGTCGATAATGTGAACCAGGATGTGGATCATGTAACACGATAGAGAATAAAACACAAAGTTCTATAGAAAGTTTTAAAACAGTGATGCGATGAATATCTAACTGGCTCTTAACACCAGTTGAATAGGTGTACCACAAAACATATGATATATGCATTCATTTTGATGCATTTACAGTTGTAAATACACTCAGGTATGATGAGCCAGTGCAGACAGTACAGATGAGTAATATAAGAGATATCATATTGCATTATATGTAAATAAAAGATTGGACGAAAGCGGAAAGCAGACATTGACCTGTCACCAAGTTACTTAGTGTCCAGTACAGGGAAGAGCTATAACAATTATTACAACATATCAGGAGTAGTATAATGGAAAAAAAAGAGTTGGTTATAACCAGGTGTGTACTATCTCTCTGCAGCAAGAGGTAACTTAACATAGTTGTGAATACCAGAGAAACAAAGTGCCATCTCTCTTCAAGTGACATCTCTCTTGAAGTAGCAGCAAGATGCTAATATTGACGGATGAGTCTTCATCATTGACTGTTATCTGTAGCATTAACAGGAAAAGGATAGTCCTCGTCATCACTCAGAGTTTTCCCATTCGCAGATCCTGCAGAATAAACATAATCGTTTTGTTACATAGATGCTATCATCAATAAAGCATGGGGTAACAAGCTATTGGATATGGAATTGCATAATGTGTGTACGGTAGTATGCAACCTATTACCTGCTAGGGAAACACCCTCTTCGTATAGACCTCCTAGCAGATTAACTCTTTCTGTCAGCATGTTTTGTTTGCGTCTGGTGTTACTGATGGCATTATCCAAATGGCTTATAGCTGGGTCACCAGATCTGCTCATCGATTCTCTTTGTTGCCGCTGGATCTTGTTTTGATGATCATTGTGTCCTCTAGTAAGCCAGATAATTTGTCGTTCTTGTTTTCGGCAAACTTCTTCTTGCTGCTGCAGGCGATGATTAAGACTTTGAATTAAAGCCTCAAGATCCGAAATGGTTCTTTGCGATGGAAATTGCAAATGGTGCTGATTTTGGAGCGCACACCCTTGTTGCTGGACTTTTTGGCTTTGAAAGTATTTATTAAGCTCATGTCTTTCCGTCTGAAGTTGTTTAGTGATGCTCTTCATTTCATCTGTTTGCTGTCGATTTTGGGTGGTGAGCTCCTTGATTTTAGCGTCTTGCTGTACATTGAATGACATCTGGTGTTTAAGCTTGTTTTCAAGATCATCTTTCTCAGCTGTTAGCGTATGGATTCTGTTATTATTCTCAGTCGCCTCTGCTTTGAAACTTTGAATAGCTTCTGATTTCAAATGACTCCGAGATGCATGATAATTCATCTGGTCTTTCATCTGCCTGGTCTCTTCTCTTTGCTGTTCCAATTGCACTGACAGACCCTCGACTTTCTGTGATTGCTGCCGAAACTGGATTGCAAGACCTTGAACTTGGTTGGTCAACTGATGCAGTCCGTTCTTTGGTGATTGGTCGGGCTTGGGTTGTGGGGGTATCTTAGAATGTTTTTGGTCATCAGGCTTCTAGATAGGGAGATGTCCTCCATTCTTCACCTTCAGATCATCTCTTTCTTGTTTTCTCATCTCTGCGGGAAAATGCTTTGCATCTGTAGCTAGACTTTGCATCGGCAAAAGGTGCACTCCCGGATGCTGGGATGGCAGGGCTTGTCCGAAAAGCCCTGTGGGCACTCTTTTTTCCTGCTGTGTCTTATCTGGAGGATGGTTGGTGACCACGGTGACTTGTTTTTGTATCAGCTTGGAGGGCCAATGAAACACTGATGGCTGATTTGGTTCGGGTTTTCTTTGCTTAGGAGTTGTTGCATCATGCACTGACTTTGATGTTGCCTTCTTAATCCGGTCATACGCCACATAGACTGTATCCTTAAGTTTTGCTTGCAGAAGTTCTCGTACATTTTGTGCCAGTCCAATGAGATTCATGCTATTACCTGCAAAAAAATTTATGACAATGTTAACACTATAAGCAATATTAGTTCTGTGAAAGCACTTATTTTCTTATCTTATATAGTTAACGGGTTAACAAAACATGGTATGCTATGGATGGTTGGAAATGTGGGCTAATGTGTCAGTCTGACAGCCAACTGGCCTAGAGTTAGATACCACCATATTGCTGGTAAACCTCTAACAGCAATGGTGCATATTACACCATGCAGGAGTTAAACCATGTAGGTGATAATTTTCCAAGTAATGAATTGATGAAGTACAAAATCAGCACATTGGAATACATAGTTGCAGTATAAAAATTAAATGATTATTCTTTTGATTTTAATCTCTTTCTGTAATATACCAAATTAATACAAAAGGTGTCAAAATAGTTTGGCTACTGAATCTAGAAATACCCAACCTGACTGATGACCATGTTCCTGTATTTTCTTCCGATCAAAGGCTGCGGCTCTTGGCAAAATGAGAGGCTGTGTCAGTAGAGTGTATTCTGCGGGGACCTGTCGCCTGATATCAGGATCGGAGTGTAGGGACATGGCTTTGGAACATAGCTGAACCATACTGCTTACTGTTGTTATACCATCAGATTGCTCAAGCTGTTGTGCGAAGTATTTAAAGAAGTAAATGCGAGCTGCGGAGTGAAAGGCTGCTGCGGAAGTCACCACCATAGTGTTTGCTCTCATCACAGAAATATGTTGTACATCAGCTACGGGGACTATTGACATTTGGCCGCCATTATCACTCTTCGACTGGTACCTGTAGTTGATACCAACCTGCATCGTAGGCTCTCTCTCACCTTGGCAGGCTTGTATGAGCACCACCTACAAAAAGTTAGGAATGTTTTTATAGTGGTAATAACTGACAACCTTAACTTGCTGAAGAGAAAGGACAACCGCATTGGAGAATTTGTATTAGAAAACTGAACAAATATTCAACACCTTGTCATGATATCCATTGATTTCCCCAAAACTACACTAATAACTTTTAATGGTGGGCGGGTCACCAAATTACTTTTTGACATGCATTGTTGGCTCGAGAGGGGAAGTTCCCCACTTGACAAAGCTCGTTAAGACAGGATAGGTAATCCCCATTGGTGGTTATGTGGATGGAACTTACAGCTGGTATATGCGATTTCAGAATATCCAAGGTTTTCAGGAGTTTATTGATCTTTATTCCTCTACCATCTTTATCATACAGAATTCCATTATCTCCATGCGACATTAGGCAAAGAAAGAATACCGAGCAGATTTCCTTGATTTCGTCTATGTGCTGACGAATATACTGAGTAAGCTGATCAAATGTCCAGTCGATTAGAGGTCCTCTGATTGTAAAGCCACAATCTTTCAGTCCTTTGGTTATGTAACCCGCCTCCTCTTTTGCACCATTTCTGTCTGATGTAGTGTAGCACACTAATGCAAACATTTTTGATTTTGCTTGACCTCTGGGAATGAAATATGATGTTGTGTGAGGAAAGAGTCGTTCAATAACATCTTTATTCCAGCTACCCTCAAAAAGCATTTGTTTCGTATTTTCTGGTAAGGAAGCTAGTGTGATACGGACTTCTGAACGGTCATAGGCTAGTAAGACAACATCCAGTTGTTTGTCATCTTTAGACTCGATAGAGCTTTGCAGTATGTCATGGGTGTTTAGGTATCGCCTTGCATCAATCTTGCCAATCAAAACCAAAAACAGTCGATAACACTTTCCATTCAGAGTGTACTGTAGTGCATCCTCGTTTTTGTCAATCTTCTGCAAAATAATCGACTCATGATGCTCCTCAGAAACTTTTTCAAGGATCTTTGTCACTCTTGTTAGCTGGTTCACAGCGATTTTACTCTCTATTGCTGTTCTAGTTCTGTTCTGTTCTGTTATAGTAATAACCTCTTTCTTGAACTTTTTCTTCCATGAATTTACTGTTGGACGGTTTTTGCCCTTCTTATCGTCTTTTTTAAAGATTCCTCTTCTGTCCATGATGGAGAAACCTCTTTTTTCCATGATTGAGATATGAGTATGAAGATTACCAACTTCACTGTTGGCTGCGCTTGCACATATGAACATTGAAATGGCTGTTCCACTAGGTCATGTGACGGATCAGGCCATAGGCTTTCTGCATTTTGATTGGTTCTAAAATTGTAATGTCTAATAGTCATGAGTCTTAGGGCATTGTTGGAAAAACCCATATTCACCATTTTATCTCGCATAAGTCACACCCTGACTTGACTTGATAAAGACGGCTGTCAATTTATAGGCTTATGTTCTCCACACGGAAAATGTCAAACATGTTGATAAACTGCATAGACAGTTTTCTGAGCTCTGATTTAGGCCTCAGTTCGGAGTTATCCTCTCTCCAGTTTGGTACTTTTAACCCACGCCGCATAGGAAAAACGTGCTGAAAAGAGGGTTTTCTTGATAACCGCATATAATAGGATAAAAATGATTTTTGTTTCAGAATCTGCAGCATTGAAAACTCATATGGACATAGTTTGGGAAATCATTTTAGTATTTGGATAGTCAATTATAGCATTTCCTGTGTTGCGGACAATTTGGCAGAATTTTTCATGAGTTTCGTCATTAAAATTAAGATTGATCAACATTCAAGCCTCCCAATGTTTTGCAGACTCTGAATCAAAAATCAGTTTTTCCCTAACATAAGCGGTTTTCAAGATAACCCTCTTTCAGCAGGTTTTTCCTATGCGGCGTGGGTTAAAAGTACCAAACTGGAGAGAGGACAACTCCGAATTGAGACATAAATAAGAGCTCAGAAAACTGTCTATTATCACAGCTGATTGCCAATATCCCATGCCAAAGATTTCTATTTCTACCAAATCCCATTTCAATATTCATCACTGATCAACTTGCATGTTTGCCTAAAGAGCCTAAAGAAGAGTCTTACCAGAGAAGCCGTAATAATCAAATCGCTGATGTAGCCTGCAGGTTTATCCTGGTGAGCCTAGATGTTTTTTGCAGTTTCAACTCCTTCATATCACTCATCAACAACCAATCCTCAGCACGCCCGTGTCTTAAAAGGTTGTGTGGGCTCGGCTGTTTCACGTTACAAATACATTGTCAAGAGTACTTCTCAAATTATCAGCCTCACTCCACTATACAGAGGTATGAGTTCTAATCAGCAGAAGAAAAAAATATACAAGGTGTGCAATATTGTGAATGGAATTTAAGTGAGTTTGAGGAGTCTTTTTAACATGTCCTTGCACAAATTACATTTATTCAAATACATATATGCTTTTTATCGTATCCGAATCGATACTTATCCACCCATAGTACCTCTCCTCTGGAATCTACCATCTACATCTCACTTAGTATGTTGATGGCACAATTTTGTATTGTCCACTGTCAAAAGGCCAGTTAATTCTTATCGACTCAGCAGTATACCAAACTGATACAGGTTGATACAACTGAAATTTTGATACAAGTACTGCAGCGAATTCATTTTATATTAAAGATTGAATTTGAAACATTATAAGTGACTATATGGAGAGCATATGAAGTTACCGACTTCAAATGAAACAGTTGCTTGGTGCTGCATCTATATATGGCAAACTCTGATGTCGAAAATTTACCAACGGATAATTCAGGAAAATAATAACTGCTCAAGATGAACTCTCTATGCAACACAATGAAATTTCATAGAAAAGCGATGCAATAAATACAGAATTTTCAATGTTTTTAGAAATAACAACAAATTATGGTTTTCGATAGGAAAAAAATCAACAACTATAAACCTAAGCTTGCAAAAAATGCTTCTCTATCCCTATTTCAGCAATAAGAATTGAAGTCATTTGGGGTCATTTTTAATCAACATATACAACAAATTGAACTCTCATATCGATAATGTCATATGCTGCCCACTGTTGGTATCCTCATGTCACAAATAAGGGTAACTTTACCTAAATGCCCTTGGAATAGTCAAGTTGCCCCCCTCGGTGTCAGAGAGGGCAAATCCCAAATACTTGGGTGTTGAATGTTTATGATGTTTATCACACACCAAAATGAAAATTGAATACGTAAAGATTTATTTGTTACAGAATGAGGGATCCTCATCCTCCAGACTTGCTGTGATGGAAGTTTTATCATCAGTCTATAGGAAACAGGGGATAAGTGGGTGAGTGTAAACGGAGCGGTAACCACATGAGGATATAATTATTTATTTTTACTTGTGTTTACTTTGAGTGGACATTCTTTCTCCTTTGGTTTACACTGTTATGTATACAGCTAAGGCTAGGAACTGCACAGATATTTTTGTGTTAGCACATTAAAGCCACATAAATTGAGCCAGCGCAGGATTATCTGTGGAATTGAAGCGATAAGATATGCAAGCAAAATGAACCTAGGTTTTTCATGGATATTTGAAAATGGAGGTTTCCTAATTTTGCAATCCTGTAATAACAACTACTATGTTATATGCAGATTAAAAAAATGCATGTATTTAGTGGTATTATATATTGTTTTTTTTCTAGGTTATGGTCAGGGGTAGTTCCTAGAGTGATGTGGATTTCTATCGGAGGTTTCGTGTTTTTAGGAGTATATGACGGCGCAAAGTATTACTTCAGTAAATGTTTGTGACAGAAGACAGGCAAAGTTTTGACATCAGGTGATACCTCTTAATCTTATTTTAGGTGGTTAATTTTAAGTTATTTCATCACATTTTGCATTGCATGGCCACCAAACACAACTGATGGTCGATCCCACTGCAAGGCAACTCAACACTTTCAAAATTAGTTGTCAACTAAAATACTTTTGCTAGTGTTTTTGACCAGAATTTCAATCAGCCATGGAACGTTGATAGTCCAGAGCTAGACACTTATTCAAGGAAGTAAAGGGTGTCAGTTGATCCTATTTTGTTGTAAGACAGCCTTCCAGTCACCTTGTTAATGAAGGTAATTTTTGTTGATGTTTTGTATATGTTCAGTCATTCAGGCTATGAGTTTAATACTATGTTGAGATGAAATTTTACTGTTTCCTCCTGAGTTCTGCTAGTAACAGAGCCCAAAAGCTGTGCACTCTTCATTCTACACTCAATTTCATAACTGTGTCTTACTGAGACTTGTTGCTTTTACGTCTCTGATGATTGTTTGGTGTGCCAAGGAATAAATTATTTTCATATTCTCGTTCCAAAATCTGCCGAGCATATACGACTATTTTCAATAACTTGGCGTCATCAAGGAGTATCTTTCACGCTAGAGTTGAATCAAAGAGTCCTTGGTTGGATTTGGTTGCATCTATCGTTGTTCAAACATGGTTAAATTGAATCTCTGAATTAAAAAATTAAAATTGATAAGCCGTACAGGTTCAAGATAATAGCATTAGATTTTGTTCATTATTATAAATGAATATCTCACTGTAACCTAAGAGCCTTGAAAGATGATTCTTCCAATCGAAGTTTAGTCTCGTGCCATGAGGTTAATCTAAGGCGTTTGCTTGGTGGCTTGGAGCAGTTCATATAAAACTTGCTTGGGACTGCGTACGCTCCAAGGCAGGCTCTAAGTCATGGTTGTAATCACAAAGTACACCTATCAAACTGCTACAAGCTCCAGAAACTTAAAATTACTCAAAATAGACTCAAAGAAGTACAGTTTAGTCATTTTTGATCGACAATAAAAGTATGGTGGGTTGGTCACCCTTCCCCCGTGTGAGGGACACCCTCCCTGCTCAAACTCTCTTTTCCACGCTATAAGAGTACTGTGTGACATAATTTAGAGTTGTCTATACATTCACTGTTAGGATCAGTTGACCAAAAATGACAACTCCTTATTCATCTAGTTCAAACATAAATATACTGGGTAAGCTAAAGCAGGCCATATGGTGCGAACATTATCAACTTTGGAATGATGGAAGAAATGGCTCGTCTTAGACGGTTGCAAATTATGACTCCTGATAGCCTTGTTGTCACTGCACCACAAACCAAGTTGGAAAAAAATTTTCTTTCCTGTGTTGATTCTGCACTCATCAATGTTTCCCCTTTGCCAAGACTTATAACTGGTGTTGAGAAGTTGAACACCGGGCATCTGGTACTCATACCATACAAAGATGAACTGCTAAATGGAAAAAAACAAGTTATCATACAGATCAGGGACAAGTTAGTATCCAGTACACTGACTCACTCACAGTCACTACTATGAGTATGACTCCACCCAGTACCAGTTTGCGGAGTTAACTGAGTTAGGGGTAGTAATGTTGAGTTAAGCAAGGTAGAAAGAGTGTCACTGAAAGAGATACATACATACACTGATACACTACAGTAGTTAAGTCAAAACGACACTCTTCTGGCCCCATACATAGGCAGAAGGAGTTTGACAGCCGTGTGAACTGCCCCCTCCCCCACCCTATGAACTGCTCATACTCATAGGGGGGCAGTTCACAGGCTGGCAAACTCCTTCTGCCTATGTCTGGCTCTTGCTTGGTTGGGCCTGTAAGCTAGTACTTTGCTCAAGTGTGATTTGATTTTGGCTAGGATTAGAGATCATAGACTAGACTAGCATGACTGCTATGATAATTATTATGTTCAAAGGTTAGTTAAATGTGATGAATAGCATGAGCTTTTTAACTATTATCACTTTTTTCCCATAAGCAGAATAGGCCTTCTGTAGTTTGTGCAATAACAGTGGTTGTGTGCCCCTGTGATCGAGGCCTCCACCACTAGATCACACGACTGCTAGCCTTGCACAATCTGAAATAGAATAAGGCCGGTGCTTTCTCCCTATTTTTAGTTTAAAGTGTTCTGAAGCCCAAGTCGTGTTCCATACATGGTTTGTTGATAGCATATAACACAATTATGTATACTATCACATTAGACTTAAATCAGGCATTTAATATGTAAGTTAACTCTGCTCTTGGATTTACACATTTATCTTCTCATTTTTTCAATTATGCAGCTCATTCGGAAGCAGTCCTTCATACCAGACTGGCACACCGCTTCTCACAACAGCTTTGTTTGTGATCTAACCCAGTCTTGCTTACTCAACAAGAGCATTGGCCATGGGACCCAGATATGAGGAAGGGGTGCTGCCTTCCAGAGCTATTTACCCAAAACAAAGGTAAGAACCAATTGGTTTATAGAAATATACATAGGCATGTTATGATATATGCATAGTTTTTTTCGATTGACTGCATTTGGTGGCTCACTAGTGCAGCTGAGTCCGGGACTGAGTCATGGATTCTCAATATGGCCATCAAATATCTTGTAGTTATACAACCTGTGCCATTTCTAACCTTCCGGTAAGCATACTATAGCTTTCACTATATTTTTTTATATCTAGATAACTTACATATTTATTTTTCTTTCTCAGGGCTGTTGGATACATGCTAGCACTGCTCCTATCTAAAGCTTTGAAAGCGTTTGGACTATTCCTCATGTATGATCTTCTAAAACTTGTTCATATTGTACCATTCCTCTTCATTGTCAAAGCAGGGTGAGTAATCAACTTTCAATCCATAAGTTGTGTGATCTGTATCACAGTCACACTTTTGTCTGACCTACAGATCCTGGCAATTGGGTAGGCGATTACAAGATTGCTGATTTTGCCATTACAGTTACCAGTGTACATAAAAACTGGATGGTCGGTAGTTGCTATCACTTTTTTAGACTTCTATAAATTAACTTTCATTCGCATTCAAAACTTTGACTTTATTTCACTTCCAGCTTGCACCTTGCCTCACACAATATATACCTTGCCTCATCAGTCATTGCCAAGGTTTGTGTATCAGTATATCCAGGAATTAGCAGATTAAGGTCACCCATTTTTTGAATATTTTCCGTAGCTAATGTGTACTGATCATTTTCAGGTCTGCGGTAGGATTTATGCTGCTGCAGAGGCCCTCCTGTCGTGGCTTACATAGATCTCAGATATTCAGGCTAGTCAGACATGCTGTAGTCAGTAGTTTTATCAGTCTTCTCTGGTTATTTGGACTCAGTCTATGTGGTCCACTCAGAACTATACTCATATATGAACAGAGCCCCCTGGTGGTGGTGGCTGCTGCCAGCGCACTGTTTAAGGGTGTCGGAGGTCCCTCCAAGGTATGTATGCATAAATATTTATCAATACACTGTTGCATTGTAAGGACTTCCAGTTACTCCTCTCAAATACAAGAGTCAATAGAAGAGCATCACCTAAACTCTGGTATATCTATAAATATTATGTCATGACATTCCTGTATCAAGTATTATTTCTGCAAGTACGGCGGTAAATAGGCAGATTGAAAACTTTCTACTGTTGACTGTAAATCCTAATTGTAGCTCAGAAAACGTGCTCAAAAGGTAGAGTTTGGTACAATATTTAAAGTTGATATTTTAC
The DNA here is from genome assembly GCA_914767715.1 of Membranipora membranacea. Taxonomy (NCBI): domain Eukaryota; kingdom Metazoa; phylum Bryozoa; class Gymnolaemata; order Cheilostomatida; family Membraniporidae; genus Membranipora; species Membranipora membranacea. The sequence goes on from OU612068.1 coordinate 18,686,862, forward strand.
TCACTATTCATGTTATCCTTTCTTTATTCATTTTATTCAATTATCTTAATCATGATAAGTACAGTAGACAATGTTTTTTACTTTGTTAAAAGACATGTTTGTTAGAAGTGAACATTATACACACTTTGGTCATTCTCTGTTGTAGTTTAGAGGAGCTGTCTTCCTCATATTGTCGATATTTGGTATCCTATTCTTCGATCATGATGACTATGATGCCGAGAAGGGAGAGGCTGCATTCCACCCAGAAGGACAGCACAGTGGAATCATCAGACATACATTCTATCATTTCCTCTCCTGGAGCGGCCTATCTGACCACAAGGTAATACCTTGCAACTATTAGCTTACTACTTTAAGCATTTTTTTTTCATTTTTCATGTACATTTTACATCGTCTACCTTCAGTGCCGATTTTTTAGACTCCGTTCTTAAATAGCGTCCCAGATGTCCCTAGGCTCATCAACATATTTATCCCATCATTTTAGGATTTATAATGAAAAATATAACAAACCGATCCCAACTGCTGTAATTTGTGCTTGTTGTTACATCAAGTACTTGAGTCATCTCTACATATAAAAGTCTTTAATGAATGTGTCTGTAATGAAGTGGGTGTGAACTGTGAAACCTGAGGGAGCCTGCTCTAGTTTTTTGTTGATGTCTTTTATTTTGATGTTTTGCAGGGAGGTGTGGTATTGTTACTGATTACCCTGTTGGCTCATGTTGTGTTTCATAATCAGTCTCGTAAGCTGTCTCTAGATCTGGGAGGAGCTAAACGAGTAAATGCATTATCTACAGTGATATCTGCTGTCTTGCTTCTACCATGGGCATCATTCATTTCTAACAGCACCCAGGTAATGCATAGACACATTTATTTTGAATATACCAACCTTGTGCTGGGTATGAAGGTTTAGGACATGGTATACACATTCCGTTGGGATAAAGATCAACATATATGACAAATTTGACTTGAAATCTCATTTAACTTGTGCTAATCAGGACAATAAAATCTAGCCTTGTCGCACCAGGGAGGGTCAGACCAATGAACTCTCACTTCGTTGGTCAGAAAACCGTGTGCTTAATGTACAAGATGTAGATTCGTCCCCTCTTCTTCGGGGAGAAGATAACTCTTGTGATATGCAGAAAGAAATTATACCAACTCTCATCAACACCAATGGCAATCTAACAATTTTAGCTTTGTGTGATTATTATAAGAGATGTATAATTTTATCACTATTAAATTAACTTACTCCTTTATGTTATAGGACACAGCGCTGACTTTTATGAGTGGATTGCTGCCGTTTAGTCTTGTCATTGTTACAGTGTTCATATTAGACTATTATACAGAGTCTCTAGCATTCAATAAACTCGAACCACCTCAGGTATGTCTTTGACTTACTGTGACCAATGTGACTATGTAGCGCCTTTCATGTCTCCGCTTTCATCTACCATTATAACCATCAGCATAAATACCCTTCCGAGACCTGGTTTTCTATCATTGTTTTGATGAATCCGCACCACTTATAGGAATGTTGATACAACAGCTAGCCATATTAGCTTATTTCGACATGTTGCACGCGGAATAATGGTTTTTGTTGTTGGTGATTCATGTTGCCTGCATACTGTGTTTTGAATGAAAATTCAAGGAGTTCCACATTACCACCAGCCAGCGCCATATGAATAGGGTGGTGTGTCTAGAATTCAAGAGATATTATTATTTGAACTGCTTGCTTTTTTTAACTCCATAATATTTCTCTTTTCATAGGTGGCTAGAAATGGAGCCCTGCTCATATTTGCAGCAGGAGTGGTACTCAGTCTTATCTGGTCTCATCCATTCATCGAGGCCATCACAACACTAGCTGAGTATAAGGAATTTATTACTGAAGATCATTTATTATCTGGAGGAGTTGTCTTCTCTGTGGTTCTTTTATACTTTGGTATGTTTAAATTTTGTCAGGAAGTAAGTTAGACCTTAGAGTTTTTATGTACTGCTTGCCTTCCATGAAGATTTCCCAAGAATTTAGCACAACAACATATCTATGAGACAAACAACAAACAACAGCCTATGAGAAAATTCATCTTTAGTTTGATCATCCTATTTCATTTAGTCTAAATGCTCAGACTCCAAGGCGCAGGGAGTTACTTGCGCAAGTAACTCTCTGCGCCTTGGAGTCTGAGCACTTAGACTATATTTCGTTAATCTTTTGTTTCTCATTTTTGTTCCAGCCACCTCCATCCTTACAAGCTCCAACAAATCTAGCACATCTCGAGGCAGTTTTGTGGGTTACTCAGCGACAGGTATGCCCCTCTATAGTTACGCCGAGGATAAGATACATCAGACCACACATGAGCTGTTACCTGTATTACGCAGTGGTATGAAACACATTCTAGAGGATGAGAACTCTCGTAGCATTTTCTACTTCCTACTTCTTAACTTGGTTAGTGGGTTTCGCATCAATACAAAATTTTATAGCTTCGTTATCTTTTGAACCGCTTGTTTGATCATTAATTAATTAACGCCAAATAAATCATCCTATTTTTTCGTATACTCACGCATTTAATTTTAATGTTAATTTGAAATATTGAAGAACGTGTTTTCCCGTGAATTTTTAAAGCCGCAGATACACAGTTTGTGCCCGTGACAACCGATATGATGACCATAACAAATTATACTTGGTTTCAAAACTCATCTGGTTTGAGCTGAAATGTGAATGTCTATTCACGATGATGGGCTATCTTTCTTTTTCATGAATATGCGCCTGTACATATTTAAAGAAAAAAACTTCAAATGAAGTTGATCAAGGGGGAAGCATGGGATAAAATTAAGATCGCATAAACTCTACAATTTTCTTTATAATACCAGCTTTCCATTTAAAACTGACATTGCTATATAGTTGTGGAATATTTCTCTATCCGCAAGCATGAATAATTGAACAACTCTTTGGTATGAGTGGTTGGTCCTGACAAGGACCGTTTGGTTATGTTGGTGATGGTTTATAGTACCAGTAGCCTTCTGTCCTTCACATTGAATAGCTCTGTAACCTGTCCAGTTTTGTATGTTTGCGGGATATATACTCTGTGTACATACACTTAACCCCTTCCACTGTGGCTATCTGCAGGCGTAGACTGTAGGCTACACTCTTCTTGTTACTAGCTAGGGCTCGTTGGTAGCGTGTCCGCAGTGCTACCAGCTTAGTGTTTATCATAGTATACTGGTTCAGTCCTCCGTTCAGCTCATTCTCCACCTCATGGATGAGGTCGCATATCATATCATAGTTGAAGACTTTAGAGTCGTACAGTTTGGGTGGTATATCTCCTGACATTTTGCTGATGATGTGTGTTGAATCTGCTGCTTCTGTTTGCGAAATGAAGTGACAAATTTACTCATGTATGCTTATATACCTGACATACAAACTGCAATACACAGCACACTTGTCGGCAAATGCCAGGATACCTGACTGGCATGGCCTCTCTGTGACTGGCAGGCTGTCACTTGTGTAGTAAGGATTAATGATTATAGCTTGATATCAACTGAAATGGTGGCTGGCTCTTTTGTTTGACTAATCAGTTGGCTATGGCAGATAGCCAGAGGATTAAGATAGACTTTATGAGATATCTGCATTTAATGTTAATCCAGTTAGTAATCTCTGACACTGGCAAATAATGAAAACAAAGAATTAAAGCAAATTTATATACTGCATAGTCAAATCAAAATGCAGCAACATGCTAATGAAGCAAGAAAAATAACTACCATTTAAACTTAGAATTTTGTCTGCGTTACTGACCCCAATGAAGACAGAAAATTCAAATTTGATGCTCCATTGGTCTAAAATTTCTTATAAATTGATGGCCAAATGCAGCTTCAAGTCAACTAAAGTTTTAAAGATTTGATGCCTGCTCTTGTAAACTGTTTTCCCTATGATGTATATACATAGACCTGACGCTAAATTGACTGGAACTAATCAGATGACAATCATTATAAAATCTAAGCTTTCCTGAAAAATTGTATAATTTGCATCATCAACAATTTTCAGATCTCAAACTTATCAAGCGTTTTAATGTGAAATTCAGATTCTTGTAATATTTCACATTTGAATGTATTATTTTGCAGAGTTTCACTTTTGTTGAGCTTACATATGGAGCATGGACTAACAGCCTAGGATTAATATCAGATGGATTTCACATGCTGTTTGACTGTTCAGCCCTGGTGGTAGGCTTATACGCCTCAATAATGAGTCGCTGGAAACCCAACAGGACATTCTCATACGGGTAAGAAAACTTAGCATTTGGCTCATCATTCCCCGATATCATCACATGTAACATGTGCCATAAAGGACATCTCATTCTCACACTAGACAATAAACTTTTTCACTTTTACCACAGAGACCTGAGTTTTCTATGTTTTTGTCTTTTACCGTTGCCAGTGCCGAATTTCATGGATTGCTTGTCAGTGATTGTAATAAATCCATCCAAAAAGTGGCTGTGAGAGGCAGCATAATGACTATGATAGCAAATTAGGAATGCCACAGATATCAAGCGTCGGTATTAGTTATAAGGGCTCATGTGTATTTGAGTTTTTTGCTCCAATGCACTTTTCCCAAAGGAAGAAACGATACAGCTGATAACATCAATTAATAATACATAGCTAACATAACTGTTGTGAATATCTTACATAGACGCTGAAAAACTACAAATCTAAATTTGTCCGCACAAACAAGGTATCATGGGCCAATATCTGCCCGTAATCTGCCTACAATAAACCCTATAAATGGGTTTCTTATTTTAGTAGGATTTCAACCTGGCCACTAACATCTCAACTTTATAAATGATTTATAATGCAAATGTTAGGATAAATTCCACACAAATCTGTATCTATTCTGAAGACATATTATTATTGTACTTGTAGATATGACAGGGTAGAGATTTTATCTGGATTTGCTAATGGTCTCTTTCTGGTGGTCGTATCATTCTTCATATTACTAGCAGCTGTATCTCGAATATTTCATCCACCTCAGATCAACACTGATCGCCTTCTGGTTAGAATATTACAGTGTAATCTTTCAAATTCAGACTTTATAATTCAGAACCCCTGTTAATTCAGACAAGGAATACTGGTCCCTTCAGCTGAATCATAATGAATTCTAACTTCAATTCAGACTCTGCTTAATTAGGACAAATTTTTTTGGTCCCCAGAGGTTTGAATTAAGTGAACTGCACAGTACTTACTATTCACCTCTATCATAGGCAAAACCTAGCTTTGTCACGTAGCTTCTTTTTTATCGTTTTTGCTGGCCACAAAATGGACATATGACAAAGCTAGGCGAAATACACAACAAAATATTGTATTTTGAGAAAAGCAGTAACTTCCAAAAAAACTGAAGATTTTAAAAAAATCTTCATAAATATATTTTTGATGAAATCTCCAGCTGTTATCTAGATCATAACATTATTTGGAATAGCCTTAGCATTGATTTTCCTCAAGAGGTTTTGTTTAATTTTCTCCTTCTACAATCTGCCACCCTCCATCACAATGAATTTTCACAAATTTGCAGTTTTTTCCTAAAGGTTAAAAGACAAAGATGACAAAAGAACACATCAAGCTTGACAGTTTAAACATTTAATGACACTTCCACTACAATGTTCTTTTAAGTCTCTCATTTTAGAATCCGATTCTGGTGGAGTTTTGACCAAAACTGCATGTCGTTCTTGATTTCAATTTGTCTACATTAGAATATCACACATTTCATGTAACCTCTGGTATGTATATTTCAGATTGTATCGGTGTTAGGGTTACTGGTGAACTTATTTGGTATAGCAGCATTTAGTCACGCTCACACACATGGAGGTGTTAGTAGTCCTAGTTGTCCCTCTCACGGAGGAGGAGGAGGGGGCGGGGGAGGTAATCACGGCCACTCTCACTCACATGGACACAGTCATGGAGCGGAGGGAGGCAGTCATAATCACGGCCACTCACATGATACTAAAAACTCTAATATGAGAGGTAAGTGAGAATCAGTGCACACATTGTCATTTATGGCCTCGACCTGCTGGGATGCATAGGGCTTAATACACTTGGCATGAAGATTTTAAGGTACCTTGCAACCCTCTTTAAGGCTATTCAGACTGTTCTGTTATTTACACCTTGGTTGACTCAGGCTCGGTTTGATCAAGGTGTTGGAGGTGATCCAACTCCTTGGACTCATATTCTAATATTGACTACCCACCTTCGACTTATTCCTATGCTGTTATAAAAATAGAAAAGCACCAACACTTTTCTTTGAAGAAAACAACCAATAACCAAACTGTAATGCGAATATAATTACACAGCAACTTAGATGTGGAAAGACATATTGACATTTCATTCTCTCTTTGATATTGCAGGAGTTTTCCTGCATGTGTTAGCTGACACATTAGGCAGCGTTGGAGTGATAATCTCCACCCTGCTGATAGAATACTTCGATTGGAACATAGCAGACCCTATATGTTCTATGTTTATCGGAGTTATGATCTTTCTAAGTGTTATACCGCTTCTCACAGATACAGCTAATGTATTATTACTCAGGCTACCTGAGGATATGCAGTCTGAGATTGCTGTAGCACTACAAAAAGTAAGTTTATTTTCTTGTGTAATATAATGCATGTACATGCTTGGCATAAATTTTGAAAGACCCTGTATTAGAAGGAAATAAGTTTTAGGTTAGTATACGGTGGCCAACTATACGCTTTGTTTAATGTTCGTATCATCAAATTAAAACTCTACCCTCTTCCTTTTGTCCGCCCTCTCATAAAAACAGCATAAAACAACCTTATCATGAATGATGTCTTCATCATGACATAATTGCACTGAACAGTATGTGATTGATGTAATCAGGAGTTATCTTTACCTTGACATTAGGAAGATAACTCCTCAAATCATGGCATTATTTTTCATTTACTTTTAGGTTATACCATAGATGAGTATTTGACCTTGTGAGTCCAACCTTTATTGTTATTGTTAACTGTGTACCCCTTTTCATTGTAGATTTTAGCCCTTGAGGGTGTTTTATCCTATAGAGACCAGCATTTTTGGAGGCATTCCAGTAGCGTGGTGTGTGGTTCCATACATATACAAATATCTCCCACAGCCAGTGAACAGCATGCTGTAATGCAGGTTTGCGAACACAGTAAATCTATTAATACCGCATGTGTGAACTCGAAAACTGTTATCCAGTTATTACATGAACTTAGATGGGTGCAACCGCATGACCATTGTAACATCGATGGCCATTGATTGATTAATATCACACATTCTAGCTGAGTCCTTTTTCTGTGAAGCGAACAACGATGAAAACGAATAGAAAATTTTCACTGTTGTAACAGACACGCCACAGTAAGCCAGTAAACATCTGTTTTTGTTTAGAGAGATACTATTTGCAATCATCAAAGTATTTATGCTAACTCTCATTAATTGTAGGCAACATCTATACTGAAGGCTATTGGAGTAAAAAATCTCACTATACAGGCTGAAAAGGAGACTTACTACCACCACTTGACAGCTCTTAACTCTCAAACAATGAACGATTCTGTATTATCTTATAATTCCTCTGTTGTACGAGCTATATGATTCATATCTCTCCTGCTGGATCTGATTTGTAATTCATAAATCTTGGTGCTGTATTGTGTATATATAATATTGAAATGATGCATTGTTCATCTCATCTAGAGATTACCTCAGTAAGTTTGAAGGCTAGGACTAGGTCCCAATTATGATTTTTGACGAAGACAAGGACAATATTTAATTAGACATCGAGACCAGATGTGCCAAAACTGTATCCATTCTTTCATCTTTAAAAGTAATGTCTTGGCATTCTTGATGAATTTTACATCTATTTATTGCAGATAGTTTTTAGATGAAAAGTCAAATAAACCAGAAACAACTATACACAGCTACTATGTGTACATTCCAATATGAAAAAATAAAATCTTAACTGTTCCTGCATACCCTCTGAAGGAATTGTAAAAATAGAACAAAAACATTAAAATAACCACAAGTAGGAACATAAAACATAAACAAATTCCAAATTTAAAAAACAAAATCATGCATCTAAATCCCCATGCATACCCTATAGAATACAAAATAAAGTAAAATATTAAAATTGATATAGAATTAAACAAAACATTAATGCAAGTAATCCCAGTCTGTATTTTCCAAGTGACTGCCTGTCAAGCAAAATTTACCTGCTGAGAAACGACCTAAAGAATTGTAAGATAAATGATTACCTAACAAGTTCTGTACCATGTAATATATGATTTTTTACATACTTTCATAACAAGCCCAATAGTAAATAAAAAATCGAACCGCATCTTATTTTATGTCAGTGTTCATAGCACGTCCATGAATTTGGAGACATTCTTCAGCATGCATAGCGCGACTGTCTGGATAATACTGCGACTTGTCCAATTAAATTCAAAGACCTGCTACCCCAGCTTTATCTATTAAAGTGGAACTCAAAAGGTAATCTCGGAGTAGTGCATTACAAACTGCCAGCAGTGCATGGAGTATCAGTGGAGTACAGTCGAGCACTTATGCATGTTTCACTAAGTATGATACTGATCACTTCTCTTCTAGGGTGTTGCAATAACCTGAAAAGCTGACACCACTAACAATTGGACACAACGCCCTTACCTATCTCCATCTAAGTCTGAGCCGGTCACAGATCTAGGCAGTGACAGATCGATAGCTGCTGAAGTACTCTTCTTTGGCTGATATGCTGTAGCCGGCAACTCCGACAGTCCTGATATCGGCTAAAAAATAACATTTGTATCCAGGTATGTGAGCAGTAGAACAACAGCAAAACTAGCCACCTTAGCGACTATATGCTTCCTTTTCAAAAGTCAGATCATGGGTGTTTTGAAACAACTCTGATGTAATACGTTCAAGTTTTGGCTAAAGTTTTTACTGCCTACCTGCTCCTAATCTCTATCACTAGAACAAAGTAGTAGTCATATCATAATATACGTCTCGCTGAAGCCATTTTATAACTTTTTTCATCATTTTGTAAATTTTTTGTCAATTACTTTATCTTTTATTTTTAAATTTATCATTTTATTTATTCATAAATTTATTTTTATTTTTACATTTATCATTAGATTTTATATAATTTACTTACAGTTGTACCAGGAGCTGTGTGGGGTCGATATTTACTCTGTTCTGATGATGATGCAGTAGGACCGTACTGTGCATGCCTACCACCAGTATACATCTGTCCGAGTGTGACTTTAATTGATCTGTGACCTGTTGATCCTGCTGCTGGTTTTGGAATAATGGGAGATCCAGATGTTATGCTGCCTGAAAAAGAACAATAAAAACATCTGTGGTGGTTCTTGAAATGGTCTATGATTTAAGTAGAAATGCATATATATATATAATATGAATAAAAACCTATATCGAATACATTGTTACGAAATTATAAAATATTCAAGCATCACTATCAATACTGCTGTCTGCGCAGGACCTGAGGGAGGTGCAGATTGGAAGCTAAAGGTTTTAGTGACTACCCAAAGATCAGTGCATGTTATAGTCAGGCAGTTACTTATGATAAAGTAACTATAACATGTGCTGAGATTTTGAGTTGTCTTTAATATTGGCAGTTATAAAATTTGCAAATGCAAACCTCGCTTAATGTTGAGTGCATTCGTGTAAATGTATGTTGGAGTGGTGGGCAGCAACTCGGATATCGGAGTCCCAGTGAGTGGCACAGATATGTGGTCTGTAGGTGTAGGCAGGTTTATAGCTGAAGGATTATGGAATAGTGTACTGAGTGTGTCCATGTGTCGGTGCAGACCTGGAGTGGACAGTCGATTAAACTCATCAGCATACAACAAAGGAGATAGGGGAGCAGCATGCAATCTCTACAATTATCATGAGGTTTTTATAAAACAAAAGTCGATGAGCAAACTCAGTGACTGCACTCCCTGGTATACAATCTACCTGACAGCAGAGTTCTAGGTTGAAACAGGTGTGGCTGTGTACGTACATTTATAAAGAAGACAGAAAGAGAGTGCTTTCGTAACAACATGCATGGAAATAATACAAGTCTAAGTTTGATAAGTTTGGCCCATTCTATCTGTTCCTGTGGTGTCCCTTCCTTATATTCCTTAAAATTACTTAAAATTCACACATTGTAATGCAAGGCACTTCATCAGATATTACCACACAAGAGGACCCATACTGCCGAGTCTGAAGATAAGCAAATATCAACAAAACTACTGGGTCAGATAAAAGCCTACCTGAGTGCTCATTGCTGGTGCGTTTGTGAATATGGGTATATGAAGTGATGGTACGTTTGGCTTGATATGATGGCTGACAAGCTGACTGGTCAAAGATTCATCAGCTAATGCTTCAGTCAGATCTGGTAAGCTGTTGCTGAGATAGGAGAGGGATAGGTTCTCAGTAAGTAAATCTGGATCCACGCAGAAGTTTCTGTCTAGGAGGGTAGGTCTGGGAAACTATAAACAATGAGAGTATAGCTAGGTAGGATCAAGGGCTCATAAGTTTACATGCAAGTTTTAGGTAGGTCACAGAGCCAGCCTGGAAGAGAAGGAGATAATAAATTGTTTCATAAGTTTCAGTGCCAGTTTTCCACCTTCAGAGCTGCTCTACACACTTTATCTGTCTCTACGGTTTCAAAACAGCCAATGCATTACAATTGCGGAAAGAAGGCCTCATTAATAATAAAACAGAGTACTGGTAAAACTGAATCCAAGATTTGGTAATCATTTACTATTATCATGACAATTACCATTATCACAATTTTTATCGTTTTTATCAGGCTCATATATCACCTTTTGTATCATATGAGCCTTGGTTGAGGGCGTCATATTTGGCTGAGTATGTTACGCGTAGTTATCAAACTGTTTAATAACAGAATACCACAATCTTCACCTAAATCGAAGTCAGAGCACTCAAACTTAGACGCATATCTTATGCCAGTCAGAAAAACTCCGTAGTTGAGCTTTTGCAGGACAAGGTTACCTACCGACATAGTATCTAGAGGAAGCACAGAACTGCTGGATGATGGTGTTTTACTCGAGATAGCTCCAAGGAGAGGATCATGGCGATTAGTAACAGGCTCGTCATGTTCTCCGGGTGGGTCAAACGAGCTGGCTAGAGCTGGTAATATCTCATGGAAATTATCTGCTGTGATTGCTTCTTTTACCAGATGTTCAATGGGATCATCAGATGAACTATGTTATAGAATCAAAATGATATATAAGAGTCATCATGGTAGATACAAGGGTTTGAATTTCCCGTACTTGTGCTTACTTCAATGACCTACCATTTCTTACCCATGCTTCCAAGACATTTCTATTTATAATAAAACAAATTTTTTCCCATCAAAACTTTCCATTATAAAATAAAAATGATTTTTTTTTCTACTGACCTCATGTAGGCTTTAGGAATTATCAACTCAGAATTATCGAAGTCAGTAGAGGATCCGCAGACTCTAGGCCGTTCAGTACGCTGATTATGTGCAATAACACGATCGGTCGTTAGTTTCTTATTCTCCCAAACTGATTCCAGCTGATTATTTAACTCTGATGCAGTCATCACCTCACCGCCAAATTCCTCTTTGAGAATGACAACATCTACGTTCTTAGGAGGTGATCGCTTCCTTTTTCTTGGCGACTTTCTTCCACCTGTCTTGGCAGTGGCAGGTAGCTTCCGATAAGCGTTGGTGCACTTAGTAGGAGATGTAAGATTTTCTAGTGATGAAGCGGGCCTCAAGGACAATTGTTTAACATCTACTGCAGACTTGGAGTGTGATTCCTCTAAAATATAAAGAGGGGGATCACTCCCTCTGTCATCATCATGTTGTGGTCTGAGGATAAGCTTTGGTGGTCTGATAACTGGAGGTGACAATCCCAAATCCTGCAGTTGTGGAGGGCTAGTTGTGTAAGAGAATTCAACGTCATCATCATCCAGTTCAAACCCTACCTTTGTAACTGGTTCTGAGAGTGAAGGTATTCTAAGTAGGTCAGGAAGCGGTGGGGGAGCTTTGGGTCTAGTTGGTCTCTGAATTTTAGTAGGAGGTATGCATTCATCAGGATCTGAAGTTGGTTTCACATTGTCACCCGAGGTTTGGTTAATGTTGACTGAACTGAGTGTTTCCAAAGCCTTTGACACCGATGGCACTCTATCATCTTCTGGGATACTGGACAGTAGTTCTGGAGGGAGAAGATCTTGGGGCTCTGGGAGACATGCTACAAGGTACTCAGCCAAGTCTGGTGTTTCATCCAATAATATCCTTAGGTACTTGATTACCTTCAAATCAAATCATGAGGCATATAATACTGCTAGTGAACGCCTTGTAATAATTGCAAACATATCACTTGCAGTCAGAAACCATCCACATTTTGATGCCACAAATGCTACAGGTGTACTACCCGACCAATTAAGGAATTACCATCTACCCTTATTGACTTCTAACTCCAACTATAAAGCTTTATGTAGCTACCTGTTTTTTAGACAGCCCGGTCTTTGATGAGAAAGGGTTGTAGTCTCTCAGCAGCTCAATCACAGCCGTTGGTATGACATACTGATCCTTGTAAAAGTCAAGTAAAAATATCCGAGCCATGTTGTTGATTGGGTACAATAGTCCTCCATCTAAAACATTTTGCCACTGTGTTTATGTTAGGCCCTCAAATATATAGGTTTTAAATGCTTTTATTCATATAGGCCTACGCCACTCAAGTTTAGCAAGTCGTCAGGCGCCCCCTATCACAGCTCATCATTATCCTTTCATACAATAAGAATCATGCTGTTTATATAGCGAATTATTTCGCCTATAATTGAGGGTTCAATGGTGTGAATAAATGAGAAATGGAGTTCAATTGAAAGGTGTCCTAAAACTCAACTTAATGATGGACGCTCAGTAAATTAAAAACAAAGCATTATTGCTGTGACTTCTACCCATATAAGTTTGTCATGAGACTACCAACGTCTTGAACCGACCAAGCTGACAAGGTCGAAAACTTCAAGTTAAGATGTGAAATGCACCTGTCTACCGCTGCCACCACTCAATTAATTTTATTTTATCTATCTATTATAGCCTATCTGATAGCAATACATAATAAAATAATGACACTAGATAAATGAGCCTAGTTGTAGTGAAATTCCAACCTTCGAAAAGGTTAGCCTATTGATTCATGATTATTGACACCCAGCAGCAATAAAATTTTATTACTTTATAAAATTTCCCACTTAGGTGCAACTGTGTTTATGTAACTACCTTGCTCATCAATTGGCTCCAAAATTGTTTGTTTTAATTATCATTCCCTTGATGATTCGATTGCCTTATCGTGCAGTGGCGACCTGTTGTCGGCGGTGGGCATACCTGACAAGTCTCCCTTTTTGGTAGGGAGCCTCCCTGTTTTTAGGGGTATTTTCCACCTCCTCCGTATCTCCCTATTTCCTCCCTTTTTCAGCTTCCTTCACCCAGACGACTTTTTAAGCTTCTCGTTGCGAGAAAAACTATGTTTTCCTACCCCGCAGTACTTATACCTACATATAATTGCCTATTAACATACTATCTCTCCTCGTTCGTATAAAAAGTGCAACAATATAATTTGTAAAATCAGGTAAAATTACGCATTTCACAATACAAACGCTCTAGTTTTGGCTCAAAATAAATGACAACACGGGCCAAATTACACCTTCACTGCTGGACACGCAGAGTGGTACTCCGGGTCGGAGTACGTCCGCGGAGACCTGATTTCTGGGTCTACCAACTTGTCATGTATGGCGGTGGGGTCCTGTCCTTGGTCTTTGTTGGGCATCGCCTGATGTGTTTTGACCAATAATGACCAAGATATATCCAGCTGGGAGAGAAAAGACTGTCCTCAAGCCAGTTGTCAGAATAATTCCATAGCAGCATGTAGCAAGAAGAACTTATTATCATGGCTGTTTAGCAAGTTTTCTACTGCAATCATTCAACAGTAATTCAAAGAATTAACCAAAAGATTGGGATTAATGAGGCACAGGTCAGTCAATATTTTATCTTTTGTGATGTCTAATTGTAACTTAAATTTGTAATTAATCCGTGCATTTATTAAGCATTTTTGTTGCTGATAAGCAAGCGAATTCCAGTGTTGATATGCATTTATTAAGCATTCGATATTCATTCGTAATTGTCAAGTTTTATTTCCATCCTACTGTTTATGTGCATTGGAACTTACGATCATGTTACTACATTTCATAGGTTTCACGACTTGGTATAGCAATAAAAGAAAATCAGCAGGCTAACACCTCACTGTAGTGCCATACCTCCGCTTGATCCCACAAAAGAGTTTTGGCGTTTATATAAAACACCACACTAGTGTTAGCAAGGAACTCCTTGGTGTTAGTAGTGACTGTGAGTAAGTGAGTAAGTAAGCCTAAGTATTATATTAACCCACTCAATCACTCATGACTCCAACTCAACTACTACCTTGCTAGTTCATTAATCTCAACTATTTTACCATCCTTTGAGCCGTCTTAGACTCTGAGTACTGTCCTTTAACAACTCAATCCAAAATAAAATTATTAAAATCATAATAATACATAAGGATTGACACACAACTCATCAATCAATCATTCTTCTATCTAATCTAATCTTCTCACTTTATTATTGAGACATCTTAGGCACATTACCTTGAGCTTCTCCTGGCTTCTTTAATGATCTGATAAAAGTTGATTGTGGCATAGCTATGAGGAGTTCGTCTTAGAATGCAGAACTAAGTTCCAAATTTATTTTTTTGTGATTTTCATTCATTCCTTGCCTCTTTGCTGTCTGCCTAACCATGTCATGTGACCAATTAGGATTATGGGAAGCTTCAATGAAATAGAGTTGTCCTTTCTTGAATGTTGCAAGGATAACCTCCACATTGATGAGTTTAAAACCATATGACAAAATATATTATGACATATTGGAATCAACAAAACCTCTGCCATCATATCTGTATATAAGTGTATGCGTTTACCTTTTCTGCTGAACAGCTAGTCCCAGACAGCACAAATCTGTTTTTGGCTTATGCCAAGACTTGTCTTAGTCAGATTAAATGCAAAGAATGGCAGGTTGTTATCGGCCGCCTGGCGGCAAATATCAAATATAGGGTCTTATTACCAACCAACCAGACAGTATGTAGCCAAAAGCAGTTGGTTCCAGTTGCCAAATGATATTAATATGACATAACACATTATGACATATGAAGAGGGAGTTCATTGTTATGACTACAGAAAAGTCTCTCAATTTGTTACACAAGCTATAGCATTAAGGTGCCAATGGAAATATTGCACTGTTTAATAAGCTGCTGATATTCAAGAATCCGCACTATTCTGGAATAATCTAGAGGAAATTCAAATTTGCGGTCATCCTCATTAACAGATTACTGTCCAGTCTCAGATCCTCTACAGGAAGATCATTCTGAGTTTGCAAGATTAGTTATACTTGAGAATCAGAGAATCTACCATGCTTGAGAAAAAGTGTTGAGGTTTTTAATGATAACAACTTACACTCTTATGCTAGTACCACAATTATAAATACAATATTATAGACAAATCATTGAAATTCATGTCATGTGAAGGCAATTTTAAGTTTGGATTTGTGTCACCTCCACTGAATAATTGATTTGGGAGTCAATAAACTAAGACAGTATGTATTATATTATGAGTTTTATTTCTATGATCTGCTGTCAACACAGGGAAATGTCTCGCGGATTATGCCTTGAATGTCCTATTAAAGCAGTTTGTACATGAATATATTTTCATAAAACCTCTGAATGAAAGCAATGCTACAATATGGCGTCTGATAATTATTGCTCAAAATGAAAGCAAGCAGATATGGGGACCATAATTTCTCAGCAACATGTGATAAATGGCAACACTCAGTAGCTGACAAGAGGAAACTCTGTCGTGATCGAGTGTAGTCTGAACAATGAAAAAATAAAAAAATGACTGAAGCATTGCTGAAAAAAAGTGGGGACAGGAGAAAAAAAAAGTGTAATAAAACTTAAACTACGATAAAATTGGTTGAGGGCCTAAATAGTTTAGTGTGACAGACTTACCTACATGGGCAGGCACCAATATATTGCACTAATTGCAGAAATATTGACTGAAAAGGAATTGACCTACCATGAAAGACGATATAACTATACATTTAGAATATAAAATAAAACCGATTGATAGAAAATTAAGGCAGTCAAATAGATACTATACATTGCATCTGTTTCGTGTTTTCAAAGGAAATGTTTTCTAATATAATGGTTTGTCCATTCCCCTGAAAGATATGAGATAAATGAGTAAAAACTAAAAATAATATTATGTATGGGTAGAAAACTCTGTTACAAGCTCTCCTCCTGGGTGAATATGTCACAGAGGTAGCGTGTCATTTGGATTTCACACAAGAAGAAATTTATAAGAAGAATGGAGTAGTGAACTCAGCTGGGTGCATGGTTTTCTTCACTGTCCATACTAATCCTTATATGGGGTGAGGGCCGTCGTGTTCGCGGACTTGAATTGGTAGGTGCTTGCTGATGCTGATTTTGTAGCAGCGTTAAAACTGCTGAAATATCACCAGACAGCCTTTCCTCCATCTTGTTCAGCTGACTGAAATATGAGAATAGTAAAATGGTTTAAGTATTTGTGCTGTGAAAGTGAGATTAGTATGTACATGGAGTTAACTCCTTGGTATGTAGTACCCAAACTCTGCTTGTAAACTAACTACCCAGATTTATATGAAGATCTGAATCAGCATACCACAAACCTTTGTGAACTAAATTATAAACTGTGGTATTGTAATTATCAATATGGGAACATGAAGCAACCAGGTAAGTAACTGAACATACTGAGTGAGTGAGTTGAGCCTGTGTTCCAGCTCAAATGCACTTGGTTCTCGCGGAGTTGATGTGGTGGGTGGTAAGTCGTGACTGTCACCACACACTTTTTCGTTGACTTGTGTATAAGTGTGCATATCATCTGGTATAGTGTTGGTTAGGTTAGTAGATATAGTTTGATTACTAGGTTCGGATTGTATTGATGATGGCAGACCACCTAAAGCACCAGTCATGGTTGGCTAAAAATAACACAATCAAACATACTTTCAAAGATGATTGGCAAGGAAATATAGTTTTCTTGAAATCTGTGAAATTCTTTTCTTCAGTTTTCATAAGTTATAGCTGATTAATGTATGATGTAAAGTCTTTGATCTCGAAGGATCAGAAAGGTGTGATTGATAGACAACAGTACAGCACAGACATCAAGGAAATATATAGCCAGCTGATTTCAATAGGGCAAAGCAATCAGCCATTAAAAAAATCTAGATATTCTAAGATGATCAGTCTACGAAAGAAAGGTAAGAGGTTAGAAGACTGCAATCAAGTACAATCCATTATTCAAGCAATTACATTAATCAAACCAGGCGGCATGCATGAAGTGCAAAACTCCGGTTATAGCATTGAGTTGTCTCCTCTTTCTATATGACAAGACAACTCTTGTTATCTCATTATTAGGGGGAAAAGACAGCTCTTTCATATTAAATTGAACGAGAAAGCTCTTGCGTTTAAATAATCAACAGGGAATATTAAAGATCAAAACAGAGTTAATTATTCAAAACAAAACAAATTGTTCTGAAGTAAAGGATTCCCATACCAAACATAAACCAAGCATATTTCCTGATGAGACTATCATCTACAATGCAATACGAAGAAAAAAACAAACTAGATGAAATCAAAGCAATAACCATCACCAGCAAGGATAAACAGAAAAGGGAGCCCAGGCCGAGACCTTATGGTATTTCAAATAAATCAATTAATGCAGAAGCCTAAAGATGATATATGATGATGCAAAGATTTGGATTTGCAATGCATTTTGTAAAAAAATCAAAATAGGAATATTTAAAAGTGGCAATAAGCAGCAACAGAATTATAGTCTACATTTATAGCCAGCAGCTTCGAAGTCAGCCAGGGCATATCATGTACCAACAACATGAGTGTATCATTACTGCATTACGTTTTCATGTTGTGGAGAACAGAAAACATCCTCCTCATCACTAGTGCAGCCATAATCAATGGCGGCCATGTTGTCGCCGGCTAGCCTAAATGCTGTTGGAGACTAGAATTATACCAAGGTACAACAGTCAATAATTTATCAGTTGTCCGTGAGGACAAGGTCAAATATACTTCAAATTTGTTGAATCTTCACACTTGGTGAAACGTGGGAGTACAATGAATTCACAGAATTGTTTACAGCAGTTTGCTGAATATTCTGGCCAGTATACAGATACTATTTTAAGATTATGTATGCCAAGCAGAGCATGTATGTAGTGTTTTTGGCAGTCTAAGTATTATCACAAATTTAATTTTTTTGAGCTCGTAAAGGAGGCTAGAAAAAACGCTTACAAATAATATTCAAGAACATTTTTGGCTTTGTCACATGGGCCTGACATAAACATAAAATTTCCCACCCAATATGAAAGTTTGAATATTATGCTCCCTCCAACATAGTTTGTTGAGACTATCTGCAGTATCATTCACAGCACTGACCAATAAACACTAAAAGACTCTATGTGGTTTGGTATCAAGAAAATACGGGTTGATGAAGAGATCTTAAGACAGGGCTGCATTCTCTACTGTACCCTTCTTTATTTTTTTCAACATTTTAATTGGCAGGATTTATCATTTCAATATTGAGATGTTTTTCATATACTGACAAATTTTTTTTTGTATGATTCAAATTGCTCAAATGAATTTCTATATGAGCATTTGATAATATCAAATCTTTGGCTACCTCGATCAAACTGAACGGTTTCATTACAGGTCATTTGTGGTAATACTGTACTGAGGATAGGTTTTACTTACATTAGATAATTGACCAGAGAGTAGTCCCTGAGATTCCTCGTCAGGCTTTTTCTTCTCTTTAATTGCCCTCACACCACTCATCAAAGCTTGACCCATAGGTCCTAACTCTACAAAAGTAAATTTGATTAGGGTTGACAAGCAAGAGTTTAATGGATTTTGGCCCCAATAGATTCAATCAACCAATCAAACACATGATAGTTTTTTATTACAGAGCAGGCTGGTGGTATTTAAATCGTAGCATCGGCTCCTCAGATCGTCTGAATGGTTATCGGAGTGACCATTGCTTCTGGTTTTACTGATGATGGCTTATCTTTCAGTCAAGAAAGGTTACATACCAACTTCAGCTATACATAACAATCATCAATTTAACCCTTCAAAATACAGAGAAATCTCTCCTCATCTTTCATAGCAGATGATTCTCTTGAGTTGAAACTATATTCTGTCTATAGACATACTGAGCCTGCTAGAATGAGAGAGTTTGGGTGAGGCAGCAGGTGACTCCTTGAAGTCCAGATTGAGTGGAGTGACATCCATTCCAGCCCTGGCTGGAGTGAATTCTAATATGCCAGCACCACTGTTTCTCTTCTCATCAGAATCTGACTGTACAAGTCTTGGCTTGGGAGCCGGAGGTTGTGCCGGAGGCTGATAGGGATGAATTGCGCAGCTGGTTGGGTTCTTATCACAACTACAGCTTTTCTTTTCTGTAAACACGGGTAAAGGAAAAATGGTGTTCACTTGACTGATTGTGTTAGTGAAACTAGGGTGAAAACTTCACATGGAGTAAAGAGACAACCTAACTATGGAAGCCATGTGATAAATACCTTTTTCAGATCAGCTAAGGCTCAAAAGTTCCTAAATCAGAGTAAATTTCAGCTCATCAGTTAGTTACGCTTATGATAACCATATTAATTCTAGTCTACACAGCAAGGGCAATATTCAAATAAGTAACCTCAATCATAGCTGGCAATCAATGATCACAGAGATTCAGGGGTGGTGTATGCTAGGTGATAATCAATCGGTCAATTGGCATACAAATCAAATATTAATCAAATGTAAGTAGAGGTACCAAAATAATAATAGTCAGCGAAAGAAAGTAACTGTAAGAGAGCAGAATTTGTCAATAAATAAGCAAAACTAAAACGGATAGATAGATCTAATTGTTGAACTTGATATTTTTCATAGAGAGAATCGATTTCTCAAGGATTTTTCAGGCAGGAAAGGTTAATAATATGAACTTATTCAGCACTTCAACTAAACATGACAATCCTCAATTTCCTCAAAATCCTCCCTCCCATCTATCAAAGCGGATGAATTCTTGCAAGTCGAAACTCATTGCAGAACTAAAAAGCAGAGCGTGAATTGAACCATGAATAGCTTTGTGTGGCGATAAAGCATCGTCCAAGACCTGAACCAACTATGGATGCATTTACATACTCGATTCCTTGTCTTTGGGGTCTTGAAAAATAAATCATTAATATGGCTGAAAATTCAAGAAGTAAGTAAGCTTGGGCAAAGCCAATTGGGATGCTGTAAACAAGTCAATGTCGGTAAATTCTGGCAGGAATGAGGTTTTAGCCGCAGCCAACCTGGTGGTCAGAAATGATTATTTCAATAACACCAATAGACATACAACATTACTGAAACAACAGAATTCAACGGGACAGGTTTAATTTTGAACAGACATTGCGATAATATCAATTGTAGCTAGACAGAGTCCATTGTTAAAAGAATGTTCGATTCCCTGTGATTGAATACAGTTTCTTGTTCGGCCATTGCCGCAAGCTTAACACTAGCCACGTCATAGTTTAACAAAACGAGGATGGTTGTTGACAACCATGTCAGAAAATGTTTGCAAAGTTGGAAACATCTCAAAGTGTTATTATCTGTTTTATCCCCGGCTTGATTTAGTTTTAACTTAAAAACCGAGGTTTAATCATCAAATCTGATAAAGTGGTCACATTGCATGCAGTAACAAATTGTTAGAGATCACGTGATTGGCTCTTAACCAGCCACATGAGCACCAATCATAATCGTCTAAAGAAAGAAAATGGAAACCAGAGTGATCATCTTGGGACGTTCAAGGTCAATATTAGTTTGTTCATTTTCTAGCATCTAGAATCTAGACTTCTAAGAGTTCACATGTCTCTTATACACTCAATGTTTTGGGGATGATCACAATGATTTCCAGTTACAGCTAGAAATAAATAGATAACATTTAACGGAACAGGCAACCCACTACCATTTATTACCCTAGTATGTAAGGAGGCCACGCCCACCAAACGGGTGTCAAGGGGGCAGTAGGGCATAGACTCACCACTATCCTCACAACTACATTTGTAGTCTTCACTGTCGAGCGGGTCTGAATAACAATGATACATCAAACAGTGATAGCTGAAGAGGAAATACATGGTGGCACATAAAATTCTACCTCCCCCTGATGGGATGGCAGTCTCTATCTCCTACCTGATTGAAGTAACATTGTGTGTATTGTAAGAACTATGCCTGTTGCCAGAAACACCTTAAACTCAATTGTTGAGGTACATGGGAGTATTATTACTATTACTATTAATAAAGATGAATCTTAAAGCAGAATTTGAGGTTGAATAAAAAGCCTATCAAAATTCACGGTCAATTGGCAGATGATTTTCAAAATAATATTGATTGAAGCACATGTAAGGGTTTATGGTAGATTGCAACTGATAATCACAATTGTATATGGGTATATGCAAAAATGTGTTGATCTCTGTGCTAGGCAATCAGCATACAATGTGATGACATTGAGATTCCGCATTAACAACACAACATTTAACTGGTTGGATTGAAGAAATGATAAAAAAATCGCATTTTTTCAGCATTTCTTTGATTTTTTGTCACTATTTATTCTGGTGAAAGATTGGACTTTTATCCAGAATGCCAGTCTAAGTTCCAACTAAGACACACAGGCGTTGAAGATATAGAATTTGGAAGTATCAGGCGGCGAAATGCAAAGCAAAGTGTGCACAACCACAATAATGCAATTCTTTTGAAAGAGACACACCTAGTTCCTAGGAACCTTAAGTTTCATCACTAATTTCTAACTATGGATTCCTACCCTATGATATGCATTAGTCATTGTGTTGGCTCTGATTGGTTGGTCTCTCACTCCATCACACCAATCAGAGCCCCACATTGGCTACGTATGCACCAATGTTTCACGTCATTTTCTCCCAGGTTAGTATCTAACTTCTTGATACCATCACCCATTTCTGTCATTTATATTCATACGACTTATCCCCTTCTGTGTAATGGAAATGCTGTCAAAGAGTGACAACAGTGTCACCATTTTGAGTTGGACAAGTATGAACTACAACACTCACCAGCTAACTTCTTGAAGAGCATTTTCCATCTGCTTCGTCCTGAATTACCAAACTCATCGTCTGGATCTCCGATAGTGAGCTCTTCCTGTATGCGAAAGTAACGAAAAAGTGTCAAAATAGGAGTTGCACCCACTTGTGCATAACTGAAATTCAAACAGAGCTAGAGACAAGCAAATAACAATGTTTACAGGCAGTAGACACTCAATTGTGTGTGTGTGTGCA
This sequence comes from Membranipora membranacea, assembly GCA_914767715.1. Taxonomy (NCBI): domain Eukaryota; kingdom Metazoa; phylum Bryozoa; class Gymnolaemata; order Cheilostomatida; family Membraniporidae; genus Membranipora; species Membranipora membranacea. Next base: position 18,709,306 of record OU612068.1, read on the forward strand.
AAGGTTTACAGCTCCGAACAGAATGGACTATATCTGTATCAGTCTTTCAAATGATGAAGTCTACAAGTTTTCTGTCGTTTAACAAGCCACCGAGACTGACATTTGCGATGTAAATGTGTCTTTCTCTTTATAAATGTACTATAAACACTCAAATGCAGAAAGGTGTAAGATAATTGGATGCCTTAAAGTGCAAGAACACCGCAAGGCTAAGATTTGGTGGAGTCTTAGTATAAAGGTGGCGGTGAATAGGATTATCTGGAATCTGAGATCTAGGGTTTTTATCCTAAGTCATAAAATCTACAGCAGTCGGCATCTTTTTGGAAAGACTGCGCACTGGAAGGTTGGCCAGGGTCTCTGAAAATATTTACTGGTATGTGGGATCAGGACTTTATGTGCTCAATTCAACAAAATAATAAATGTATGATAATGAAATGCGGTGCTTCTTTCCATGTGGAGCCTTACCAGCCATCGGGTCTAGGATTGAAATATCGACAAATAAACGAACATAGACATGTAACAATTATACATTAATGCGAGATTATTTATAGTAATAGAAAAATCGGTTCAATTCTGACACAAATAACAAGATGAGCTGTGGAGAAATTAGTGAGAATAGAAACAAGATTTGTGAGCATGCTCCTTCCTAGCCTGTCTTGACAAGCTTTGTTGTGGTGGGAGGAGGAACCACCCCCCTCCCTCGGCCCACGGAACAGAGATTGTCAAGACAGGCTAGCTCCATCCATTGACTACAGCTGAAGTAGTCATCCATGCACCACCGTGAGGTCTAACAAAGTCAATTGATGAGTACAACAATAATTGAAGCTGGATATAAACGGGAGAAATTTCAGTTGTGATTGACATCTTGGTAATATTGATCTAACTCAAATTTGTTATCGAAACTTCGGAAAGTTATCTGGACATGCTTCCTCAAAGGTTTACATTTTGGTGCAAGAAATTTTCAGTACTGCACATTTCATTGTGAAAACGTTATATACATCATATTATAATGAGCTGCTCGTGGCTTATATAGTGTGTTTAATTAAGAAAATAAGAAGCATTATTATCGCTTTCATCTCTCCAGCACAAAGTCTGGTAAAACATATTGCAATCTGGTGTTGTAGGTGTCCAGATGTGACAAACACTCAAGAGCTCTTCGTTTGGTTTGTGAGCACCACATTAAGCAACAGAAGCAGCATGAGAAAGGAAAATCAAAATTCGATCAGCAGCAAAACTTGAGCAGGTTTGATTTCCAAAATGGTGCAAGATACTAGAATTAGGATGGTGAACATGACGTCAATGAAGCGTACGCATTTAGTCAAACCAAGGAGTTAGAGACTCCTTGGTCAAAGTAAATTGATCATTGATGATGAGCTTGGCTTGTATTAACAGCCAAGAAATCTGGCAATTAGCTCAGCTGATCAAAATGGATTCACAATATTTATATGGAATTTGTAATTTTTAGGGTGGTGGACGACGTGCTGATATAAATACATACCGTGAGACATTCCTAGGAAATCAGTATTAAGTTTTAAGTGTTAGAACACCACATTTACACACAAAGACATAACACCACATATAGTAAGAAAACAGTGTCGTCAAAGCAGGGTCAAAGGTCACCAAATAAGTAACATATACATATATCGGAGTCGTTTACCCTATATGTATTATCCATTATATAACACATGTAAACTAGTCCATATACCCTACAGGCAAAAAATTTTCATCGGATATTGAATTTCATTATTTTTCACATAATTTAAATTAAGCTTTACATGATAATTTTGTATGTCCATTGATTCAAAATTTCCTAGAGCTTTTTTAAAATCCAAAGTTTGATTTGATTGCTTAGGTGAATTTGAGCCCTCTGAGCCAGGTCGCCAAATTTAATATCTAATATGTTTTCATACTGTGAAGAACTTACAATTTTGATTTACAAATAAAAACTAATGATTGATAAAATGTTCCACACAATGGTTTACATTAAGCTCACTATATTGCTAGTCTAGCAGGCAAAATATAGAGGCTTCAGTTCTCTACATATTATAATATTGAAACTGCTTCTAAATAGCTCACTCACAACTTGTTAACTGATATTATTAGTAAGTTTCACGCTAGACAACATGCAAGCCATGAGATTTACTGAGACTTCAAAATAGCGATGTAAGGACAGTATGTGGATGTTAGAGGGGCGATAAACTTACGTCTCTAAGATTGTACGTCACTTCCAAGTTCTTTTCAAAATTCTCTGCAAACTCAGGGTACATCTCTAGGACTTCTATCAGATCTTCTCTTAAAATTTTGTGTAAGTCACAGTAAGTTAGAGCCCGTACGTTACAGCTTGATTTACCCACTGTTTTATACCTGCATATATGCTCACCAAATACGTCCTGTTTTCCTACAAAATCATATAACAGAAAACTGATTAGGAGTTGTGCTCACATTAAGATTGTATAAATAACTCCCTCTGAAGTTGTACCTTGGGACTTGAAGACTGCTGGGCAATAATACCAGTTCCTATGACAGTTGCTGGGATTTTTTCTATCAATGAGCCATCGATTACTGCCATGATGGGTGAGAAAATATTTGCTTAAATTCATATGTCTTTGATGCGCCGAACCCCCCAGGAGGTGCTGGTACTCCAAATATGAGTCTATTGGGAACTGCACCAACAATAGCAATTTGTTTACCACAAATTGATATTTATAGCACCAGCTATAATATAGTATAGAGTTAATTAAAACTAGGTCTAGCATATTATAATTATAGCCATCCGCTATTATGGTGATTACTGTAGGTTATTCACATTTCAATCAGTTATGACACGATTGCTGCAGATTGCAAATTAATACCAAATGGCATGACCTATTATGGTCCAGGCAATATTTCCTTTTGATTGAACATTTACACGGATGTTTGGTGCCTTAGAGAGAATCCAAAGCCGGATATCCCCTTCCCGATGTTACAAAATCATTGTATTGGTGTCTGCTGATCACTTTGGACAGCCTATCGTGACAAGCTTTGCTGGTTGTTTGCCACCATCAAAGCTTGTAAAACAGACTTCACTTTTCTGCATGGAAGAGGAAGATCACGCTTTAGCAGTTGCTATTATACTAGCTATGTGGGCGAGGGTTCGGCTACGCAATACATAATAACCATCAGTGTAATAACTTAAGAAGATAAGACAACTCACCCAATATGGCCATGACAAGATCATCTCTGAGAATTTCTATAGAGCCTCTTGATATAAAGTAGAGGGCATTGAGCACATCGCCCCTGTGTACAAGGGTGTCACCTGGAGGTACATGAGTCGTGTGAAACTTCAGAGACAGAGCCCTCAAACAACCGGGGCTAGCACCTAAAAACAGTCAACAAAAATTGCGATTAGGCCGCTTGTACATGATATTGAGCGTATCTTGCAGCATAATGTTTGCATCCATTGATACCTCTAGTATTGTCATACTCTGTACGGCACAATAATCAGACTAGGTGGTGCACTGTCATTTTGATATTTCTGATGACCACAGCAACCTTTCCTTGCTATTACAAACATAAACCTATAGCAAACTGCATTGGTTTTATAGAATCATGAAGACTGCCAAGTTTTTGTAACTCTTACCATCAAAAGCTGGGCATTCGCTGACCAGATTTTTATTCAAATGCAAACATATATCGGCTTGCAAGCATTCTGGAAATCCCTTCAGAACCTGGAATAAAAATATCAGCCATTATAAAGAGAACAGCACACGCGGAAATGTAGACATACGTCGACAGCATTGTCACACAGCATGCCTGTCCTCCCTTGAGGCACACTGGCAGGCATGCACATCCACATATGTAAGTCAATTTCTGACATCGCTAGAAAAGTACTTTTCATCAAACAGCCAGATTTAAATTATCCCCAGCGTCAGCTCAGTTTGCTTATAATTAATAATTAATTGTGCGTATTATGATGAGCTCTGTATGCTCTTGGTATGCAGCACACATTTAATCCATCGGGTAAAAGATGTAGGTGTATTTACTATTTATGCACCGAACAGGTGTTTTATATTATCAATAGAGCTTCAGACTTGTGCCATTCTGTTTTCAACATCACAGGGAAATGTAACTTCGTAACCAAGATTGTGCTGGTCAAGGCAGATGGGGTACCGATGACTGAGGGTGAGCAAGGGGTTAGGATAGATTGAGTGTTGATGAAAGGAGTGGCATTACATGATCAGTTCTAGGAAAATATAGATCACAGCACCTCAACAAGGCTGTTCCGCAGCTAGAAAACTCGTTTCATATAAACTGTGTAAGAGTTGCTTATTCGGGCAAAAAGTACTTAGTCTAATAGTTGATGAAATACCGGGTATATATATAAACTAAAAACCAATTTACCTAAATTAGGGAGCAGACATACAGTTTAGAGCTCAACACCAGAATAGAATTAACGAAGAACACATCTTTATTGAAACACATTAGGTTTTTATGCAGACGAAAGTTTCATCTCTCAGCAAATAAAATACAGGTGTACCCACAGGTAACAGGTAGAGATAATGCCAACTCTATACAAATTACCAATAACCTGAGAAAGTTTACAACTTGCTACAGCAAGACCGCAAGCGCTGTCAAAATGCCTTATCATGTGAGCGGCTGCAATTTGAAATTGCGCATCTCGCTGAAAATATCATGCAGTGGTGGCCACTGGGCACTGCTTATTAATTAACAGACTATCAAACATCACTTGTCAGACAACATCTAGGCTGTGATGTAACGATTGATCGAGAGTTTCACCTAGTATTTCCGCACTTGGGGATACATGCAGTCAAAGCCACAGGTACTACAATCCCTAGAATCAAAACATGTAATGCATCTGACATCGCTGCAGGATTAAACTGATCCTTCTACTTTTTCGATTCTATCGAGTTTGTTCTACTTTATGAGAAAATTCACGCGGCAGCTGAAAGAAAGACTATACAAACATTGCCTGATAGCATTACGAGAACACTTGTGTCATTATCCTGTATATATTTATGTAATCCACCCCGCTGTTGTGCTGCGTCGCAAGGGAACTTGACAAGAGCTGGCAGCAATCAAAGTAGCTGCACATTTTATTTACTTTTTTAGCCTTGTAATGAATTAAATGGTATAATTGACATCAACATGTTTGCGTTTGGGTATACAATTCCTTAGAGTGCAGATTTTCTAATGCATTCACAGATTTTTGTCTAACTCCTTGTGGGTAAACAAAATGAAGTTATTCATGAGCTTACATTCATAAAAAGACTGTTTACCATGTTATAATTCCTCAAATTTCCAGCCAGGTATTAGCTTTTATCACAACAATGAGTTCAAAAGAAAAGCCAGCTCCTCAAACATTAAGCTGCGTATAACAAGCGGAATTGTAGTGAGGTGACTCTGTCCCATTTTTTGGCCTAACATATCCTAACTCGATACCTAATTTTTTTTTTAAATATTTGAATTTTGTCTGCATTGGTATACAGTAGTGTAACTCAAGAATTGATGGTTCAAAATTCCTTGTATTTATATTTTCGGCATGAGAAAGTTTCTCGCAGCGACAGCAGTAACCGTGCTGATAGCATGACGTCAATGACCTGACCTTCTAAGATTCACAGCCAAAATAAGATTTCTCGCCGATATTTTATGGCAAAAAAGAAGACTTTGGCTTTAGTCTTTTTGGCAGTTTGGATTGATTTTATTTATTTCAGCTTTGTGAATTGTAGTGATACCATTGACCGATAAAAATCTCTATTATCTCCCCTGGTTTTCCTTACTCTTAAAAGATGTAATTGACAATAACAAGATGGCATGATTTCAAGGTTAAAGGTAGGACAACTAGCTTGACCAGGCAGTTTACTGTCTGTACACTTGTTTAGGTAATCTCTGCTAGATTTTTCTTATCATATTGATGGTAACAAAAACATCGCATCCTCAAAATAGCTTTCTTTGGCGTTATGAAGAAATAGCATTCTGACATATTGGATAAAAATATATTTCATAATAGCTGTAGCAGTTGGGCGTGGTGTTGACAACGCAAGATAGAATGATGGAGACTTTTATCGCCAAACAAACACCAACACCAGAAAACATTGCAGAGTTTTTTTTACTGAGAATCACATCTCCCTAATGGCATTGCCCAAAGCATGGTACGATTTCATCAGAGAGTGAACTAAAAATGCGGATCAAGATCTGATATATACACAGCATGGCTCATAACGGTCACCATGTTGACGTCTTTGATAGTGATATATGTGCAGTAACATCCGTTTTCCAGGCTTGTTCTATTTTCCAAACTGGCCCCAAATACATTAACTACTTAATTTTGGGTATCGTAAGGTTTCGGACAACCTCATATTCCGCATAAATAACTGAAATTTGAGCATTAATGCCAGATATTGGGCACATAACTTAGGTTTTTATGCAAAAACTAAAATCATCAGTTATTTGTGAGAAATAGAGAAGTTATACAAATCTACAATAAATTTCCAAGATCAATTAAGATAAAAACTTATGATCTAGTAATGGGCATTTTAGGCTACCATTTACCTGTTAGGAAGACCAATGGCCATTCCATTAGGGCTTTGATGTATTGACCATGTGATCATCACTGCTACAGTAATTTTAAAAAAATGGGCTTGCTCCCATTCCAGCATACAGATATGTAGAAATATACTCGTGAGAAAAGTAGGGATTTACCCCACCATAGCTTTTCTATGATAGCTAAATTTCAAACCCTTGATTTTCCTCTTTTCTCAACAATGTAAGCTCATTGGACACTTCCCTGTGATGCCTCCCTTCCTACCCAATCAGTGATAAAGTCAGGTAATGGCACAGTACTGCAGGGATGTGGAATGTCTCATCCAGATTGTGATTCTTCTGTGCTGGTGTGGGGAGAGAGGACAGCGGACAGGGGACAGTCAGGCGCACTGGTAAATGAACCCCCATACTGGGTACCAAATACGAGTGGTGAACAGTGACTCACCATGTTCATGTCGATACCGTTAGTATATGTCCAGGCGTGCTGAAAGTACTCCTCCAGTCTCTGTCTCAGAGGGTGGGGAATCTGGTGAAACCGGATGAACTCCTTAATTCTCGACATTTCGTTGTGGTAGCGAGCCGTACCAGAGTAAAGTCTTTGGATAATAGCACTCACATTACCAAATATGCTAGCGTACATCAGTGCTGGAACATTGACACAGATAATCAACAACTTTATACATATTATACGTGTAATCTACAGATCATTGTGATTGAAGTTTAAAACTTCATTTTCACCAAGAAACTCCATCAAATCTTAGTCCTACCCCAATACAAGTATAGAAAGTTCTACTACCTCCGTACATGCGTATTATATTTACCTCCATGTGGAGTGTACGATAATATAACAGTGGTCAGGTTGCAATACTTAGGGTAGTATTGTGCCTTGGGATGGTTTAAGAATATCACTACTCTTCGATGAGTTAGGTCGGATATTTGAGCAATGGGTACAGGTTATCATGAAACAGCAATCCAGGCCAGAAATATGAGAAACAGGCTTTTCATGTATACAAAAATCCGTTACTCACAGCCAATCAACATTGAGCAGATTGAGAAAATCTTCTCCGCGTTGGTGTTTGGAGATATGTTTCCAAATCCCACACTGGTAAGACTGCTGAATGTGAAATATAAAGCTGTGATGTACTTAGAGTTCTGTGAGGGGCCACTCCATTCCCCGTTTGTATCTGATATATTGTATGGCTTTTGGATCTACAAAAGAGCAAGAACCGTATTTTGCTTAGTATATAATAAATAAGGTGAAGAGAATAATATCGAACCATATTTCATTCATTCATCCCTAACCAAGATTTCTCTCATTAATAACAGACTATTAGTTGATATATCATATCATATCAGGGCCGTAGTTCAAGGGGAGGCAGGAAGGCTCTGCCTCTCCTAGAATGCTCAATGGAGTGGCCTAAAAATGCTATAATTAAATAATTGATGTCAGAACCAGCTCATTCGGGACTTCCATTTGCTATATATATCGTTAAAACGCTTTACAGGCTAGGGATTAACCCCAGACTCCACAAGAGAAGCTTACAATATTCAACCTGGTACTACTTCACACCCTCATTTTAATTTTTTTTCACCTCCCCCACAATATTTCCCAAGCTACGACCCTGCATATCCTTCCATCAAGGCAAGGCGCAGACTGCAAATTTTGCACAGGTGCCAAACATAGCCTAGAAGCATAATTTCCTGGCTATTGAATATCAGTTCTTGTTGATATCAGCGAGAAATCCATCCGCTCTTAAGAATACAATATTGATGAGCTTTCTAGCAGAAGACAGAAAAAGAATAGTCATGGGGTCAGGCAGGGTCAGTGTTGGGTCAAGTACAAAATAGGGTGGTATTGATTTTATGAGGGTTATAACATGAGTGACATAGCAGAGATTTTTTTCTTTCTTAGGTTACCTCCTCCATGCCTAGTAGCTGTACCCCTTCAGAAATATTATCATAATCCTGTTGGTTTGAGTTGATTTGATTATAACACTTCTGAACACTCTATTACATTAGGGGCTTTGAAAAGGATAGAATTATCAGGGGACCATAGCTTGTAAGAAACAAGCCAAATGGAATAATGAGTGGTGATGAGATTTGTTTCAATCTTACACTGATTTGTATGTAATGCTCATGACCCGCTCCGCATCGCGAGACGAACTACCAGTGTCTTAACTGTAGTATGGCAAGAGTTAGTATGAGCTATGGGCATACTTAGAACTACCTCATGCAGGCCTATTACGTGGAAGGATAGGAGAGACTGGACGAAATGTGGCTTGTCTGCGGAATTTATCAATTATAACTTGAAAAGATGCCCTCAGCATGAGAACTTCTACACAAGATGTTCATAAAAAGTGACTTTGCACAACATCGTCAGTAATCCTAAATGAATTAGTACCGCTATCATCAATGATAACATATGGCATGTTATTATCATGGCCAGAGCTTTCATGTAAGACCTTGGTAGCTAGTTTGAACCCCGAAACTCTCACCCCATCCACCTGCCGGCCCTTCTTGGTAGCCAGTGTTGCTGAAATATGTCAGGTAGCAAGAAGGGATGGAAAATATGATTTCGATTCATTTTGAAAAAGGGCTTCAAATCACAAGGCATTACATAAGGTGTGAGGTAGAGGTAGAGGAGTAAAGTATTTGGTAGAGGAAAGGTTGATCATTTCCCAAGGGCTTGAAATAGCTAACATTTATTCACCCTCTTTACTTTATTTAGACTCCTACCTCTCAGCTAGCAAGGTTTTAGTGCTAGCCAACATTAAGTCACTCTGAACCTAGCTAAATTAATCTCCAGATCCTGCTCTAGGGTATGAAACAAACAGATTGTACAACTGATAACATTTTTTGTATTTCCTACTTAGTATTTACCTGCGTTGCTAACTGATCAAGCCAGCCGATTCCTGGATCGTCACCCCGCTCACTGTTACCAATAGCATACCATACACACGCCAACCAATGGGCTATCAGCGCAAATATGGCCATCATCAATATAAGCACCGCCCAGCCATATTCACTGTACCTATCAAGCTTCCGTACCACCCTCACTAAACGAAGAAGACGTGCAGTCTTCAACAGCCCTATCAGAGTTGTTGTCTGCAAAATAATAAATGTTATCAAAAAGTTTTGACATGACATTGCAACGAGCTAATTTAGCAAGAGAGGCTTACTTGGTTTTATAAAAAAAAGCAGTCAAATGATGGCAAATCACATGCCTTTGTGTAAGGAGTTCTGTTTAGATCTTTACTGTAAATGTAGACCAAGTTTGGTCCATTTGCCTGCATTCCGAGTTGCGCCTGATCCACTGTTGACCAGTGGAAGGGAGCAACTGTAATGCAGGCAATTGGATTAAACTTGATCTATGTATATGATACATAGATCAACAACTGTAACAACTGTCAGCACCAGACTTCATGGAAGTAGACAGTTGTTCCATTTTTGAGGGGATGGCAAATATGATCTTTGTAGAGCAATATTGGCTGGTTTGAAATAAAAAAAGGGTTCCTAAAGAAGGAGAATATAAGTTATTGCATCTTCCATTTGCCCTTAGAGTTAGTAGCACAGTCGTTACGGGATTTTCATCCAAGAAAAATTGTGGACATCCTTATAAGTTTGAAGGAACAAGGAAGGATCAGCATGTTTTGTAATTTCAATCAAACTGCTACAACTTACTGACAACTATTGGCTACTTCTGTTAATGATTATGAAAGCAGACCGAAGGCCTGTTTTTTTCTCTTTGAGGGTGAGAAACTTCCTCATACATACATACCTCATCTGATTCAGAGTTGAAGAGAAGTAAATCAAATGGAATAGCTGCCATCAGGTCGATGAGAAACCAGCCTTTGAAGTAATGTATAGCTATTTTACCATGGTGGCTGACAACCTCATCGTGCTTATTTACATAAGTTGTCCTAAAGTTGATTATGATATCTAGTATGAACAAAACATCGACTATAAGGTCGGCGATAGTGAGCGGGTCTTCGGTCATATCCTTTTTTCGTTCTTCTGGATCTTTGCTGAGCAGGAAGGCCGCCACATATGGAGTCACTATTGCCGTGTAGAGTACTAAAAACAGGATCAGCCAATCCCAGAGTCCTTTGATTGGCGAGTAATGAAGTATTGTGCATTTGTGCATATGAGGTGACTGGAGTTTGTATTCTGGAATAATCTCGCTGCCAAGAGACAAAACCTACAACAACACAGAGCAAAAGGTAAAACAAAAGTACATAACATGGCGTCACTATGATATATCATCGATGTAAAGTCGCAAACCATGCAGTGCTGAAATTTTCCCTTCATTGTTGCATGTTGGGTAGTAGGGGGTTACACCACAGTCTACTTAACTAGAGATGAACTGTGCCTGTTCCTTGCGATGAATCAGGATCGATCAAATCTGACTTGGGAAACCAAAAGGTATTGTTAACTAAATATGTTTTTGCCACGAGTAGAATCAAATTATCTGATTCTCTAATTGGCATATAAAGACTGAGTGTATAAGGGGACCAAGAGAGAACTCAAAGTTGGCAGGCTGGGTTGTTGGCGTTTCCAAAAATAGCCGATTTATATTAGTATAGGTTACTATTACTGTGGTCTGAAAAATTAGGGCAAAGAATTCCTACCAAATTTTTAGGAGGATGTCAACTACAGTTCAAAATGATGGTCTCCAATAAGGATCCGTTTACCAAAAAAGGCACTTGGCCAATCGGTCGCTGCCTGGTAGCAGCCAAAACAAAGGAGCTGATATGAGGTTAACCTGCGCTAGATCAAACAGATGGCAGCACTAGAGGTTTTTTTATTGGAATATCATTACCCAATCTATTGTGAGTCCAGCTTATTAAATTAATTATTGGTCATTACGGGTGGTCAGCAAATTTGCCAAGAAATCATCGTGAGTGAAGTGAATCATTAGATGAACAATTTCCAGGTGATTAACACACTATTCATTAGATGACACCCTGTGATAAAATGTCAGGCTCATCAGCAATAATATTGACTGAGATTGGTAAATAATTTGTTATCTCATCATGACAGTTTGATGGCGGATTGTTGATTGTCCAATGCTGTGCAGTTCAAATTGGAACTGTCAACTGAAAAAATGATCACTCAGAGAATAGAATAATAAAAAACCATATTGTCCAATTCCAAGACCTAAAACAAGCATGCGAGTTGTTGACTCAAAATCATGCCCAGGTGTTCCTATGCTACAGGTTACCTATAATCAAACTTTATAATCAAGAAACTAAACTGAACTTCATAGCAGGTTGTTGGGGAAGAAACCAAAAATATAAACTTCGACCTACCAACGCATCTCGAATCTGAAATATCGATCAGTATCCATTGTCAGAACAAGACAAACTTGAGGATTACAATAAAGATGTGAGGTCATGTACATTCTTGTCTTGACCAAGTTGTGTCCTCTACCCCTCACAGATTTTTTTATAATGTCCCACATGCTGATGAATATTGTATGAGGAGGGAGCAGCTTTTACTCAAAGTGCTGATGATCGCATTGGAACAGAGGTTATAATATCATATTCACACATTTCTAACATATAAAATACATGTATATAAGACACATTGACAACATAATGTTGTTAGGTTCAAACATGTTATATAATATGCATGTTGCTTCAATAAGACTGACTGGAGAGGTTTGGTACTGTAGTGTGCATAGGGAAAGAGCCAAAATCTGTTTGTATAATCGTAAGGCTTATTGCGGGAGCACATGAGTTTAATTCAACAGCCCTCTGGATATGTTTACATGACGGCAACTTTGTAGGCCAAAACCTTCCCTTGGACTTAGATCATGTTTAATCCGATTGCCTGCATTCCAGTTGCTCCCTTTCGCTGGTCACGCCGCAGGCAAAGGCCTTTGCCTGCGGCGTGACCAGTGGATGGGGAGCAACTGGAGACTTATGGACCAAACTTGGCCTACCTTGCACTAGACATATTATCACTCCGATTTAGTTTATGATATAAAAAATAATAAAGTAACATGACTACTACATTCAGGGGAAATGGAAAGTATTGCTAATTGATATATACACAAATAATCTAATACGGTTTAAAAGAGTACGAAACAAAAATGAAGTGGAAAACCTGTACCCTTGAAATCTTTTTTGGTAGAATCTGTAAAAAGGTTACATTCATTGATGGGTCAACAATTGCTGCAGGCAAAGCAAGGAAATAATAGGAAGAAGTTTGATCAATTTGGAAATGCAGTGTATTCTAGAACAAGTTTGTTCCCTCTATGGAGGCAGAACGATGAATAAAAAGTGTATCTAGGCACCTCGATTCGTCACTTTTGCAATATCATTCCGCCGGCGCCACCGCAGAGGGAACAAACTTGTTCTACAGTATATTAGTATTTTAGTTGAGAAGTAACCTGGTTTAAGCTACAGGCCGTGGCAGGTTTAGGCACTGCAATGAGTAAATTTGAGGAAGGAGGTAAGCCAGGGGTGGTTTCTATTCAGAAAGTTGGTAAGTTAATTACAATTGGTAACATCGAGAATCATGTGCAGCATTGCGTATTTTAATCTCAACAATATTATTATATCCGGAATATGGAAAAACTATTTAGTGAACTTTTTTTTATCAAGAAGAGAGTTATTGATTAGGTGGCGTTGGGTTAATTTGTGGGCCTGTCTAAGTGCTGGCTGGCAATACATGCTAGTGACTTTAGCTACTTTCATCCTGGTCCTTCATCACTATAAACCTGAACGTATCACAGAGTAAGGATGAGAGTTAGTGGTGCTATCTTTTTGTATCAATCGTAACTCAAACTGTCAAGTTTGCATACTATAAGCCTTGAGTTTTGCTCAAGAAAGCATGTTCTTTAGGAAACATATTTTCTTACCTCTGCCATCCTGCCAGATACATTGCTTTTGACTGTTTGAACATGAGGCAGAAAAAGGTTATCCTTTGAGCCGAGTAAAGCCTGATCGTCAATAGACTTATCTCCAATCAATGACCTTGACTTTTGGTCCCGCTCAAGCCTGAGTATATCTGTATCAAGTCCTATGCTCTCCAACCGTGCACGATCTACAAAAGGACAGGGCAATTAAGATGAGCCTCATTACTTCTCCAAAACATAAGCCATCGCACATGACTTCACCCCAATGCTTGTGGAGCTTGAATAGGGCTGAACCTTCAAGATTAAATTAAATTGCTCACTTATCAGAAAGAATAACATGACAAAAAACAAAATTGTATTATTTTGTCAGGTAGCAACAGAAAAGCAGGACATGACATCAGAGCATTAGTAGGGTAATAGTACTGACATGATTAGCTTTAGGATAAACAACTGCCGGCCAATAATTCAAAATCTGAAACCAGTTTGAGGCGAGAAAATTGACACTTATACAAAAAAGTACAAACATCATATCCCTATGGACAGAGTTACGAACACTCCGGTTAGTTCTTTCACAGTTATAAAAAAATGTTCTTATATAGACAGCTATTACTCGGATTGCCAAACAGAGTAACCGGAGTTCATGTTTTCTGCTACTAAACATGCAATAAGCTTATTTAGGCGAGAGGGTCCGAGCAAGACTCAACGCAGGTCTATACATAGAATATTGAGCATAACATGATATTGGGTAAATAATGTAAAAGAATTGCTTGATGAAAGAACAGGATGGGAGAAGAAGAAAAGTTGAATAACGTAAATAAATCCATAATTGCAAAGGGCAGCAAATGACATAGGTATAATTGCCTATGCTATGACAGCCTCATAATAACATACTGTTTTGCAGCAGCATTATTGAATGTCTCCAGGTTTAATATAACAATGATCGAGATCAATCCGAGGTCATTTCCATGCTTTACTCTCTATCATGAGCGGAATTGATTTTTTAGTCTGGACATGAAAATAAAATTTATGTCCATTCTTTTATCCAAGTGTACCATCACTAATTCACTTGTCTTATGACTACCCAATGAGAAAGGTCTGGCGTCATCATATAGCAAGTCAGTAGACTGGTTGGTAGACAGGCTGTTATTGGAAGATGTAATTTGTTGAATTGTGCGTTTTAGATTTTTACTGTGCATCAAACGCCTAGATAATTGTCTCGTCGATGATCATTTTAAGCAATTTATTTCGCACAAAATCAGACTCGCCTTAGCATTCTCACCATCTAAATTTGAAATGAAGTTGATAAAATTATAAATACATAATACTATTTGAGCATATACATTATAAAGGGCAGACAACCAAAGGGGGTAGCATAGGTTGGGCTATATTGGTGAGCGTGAGAGCAACAAAGAGGATAGGATTGACAGAGTATTTTTGATGCAAGGTGTGCTTCAGTCCAAGGAGTTGTTGCATAGACAGCGCAAGGGTTGTCGTTGTGGGAGGAATGATGTTTACATATAATTAACAGCTACGTCAGCTTAGCATCTCTACATATTGATTACTGATATTGACTTCAGACCCAACCGATTCATTTACAAGTGTTGGCAGTAAATACACAGCTTGGCCATTATGTATCGTTTCTGAGGACAGTAAGCTAATGAATATTTGATGCAAGGCGTATTGAACTAGAAGTATTATGTGCATAAAAACCACTCAGCCTGGTGTGTAAGGTATTGGATTGCCGTCAAAGATTGAGAGTGAAATGAGGTTTGATGTGGTTCTTGAAAAGAAACTCAATCGAGCTTTTTTTATAAAAATAAATGTCCAGGTCATGATTAATGCTGCTGATTGAGCACTCTAATGGGGTTAAGTGATCGCTGACGCCGGTGATGCTGCCGACTTGAAAAAAAGTCTAAGGATTGTCACAAGCTCAATAAGTACATGCAGTGACAGTATTAAAGATCTCTATTTATCTAAATCTGCATAGCAAGGAGTAATTTAGCGTTTTATATGATGGCTTGAGAGCTTCACAAATCAATATCTTTTCATTAAGAAGTGTAGAGAAGTGATGGGAAGGCGTTGCTGACCATTGTTTAATCTAATGCAGCATAAATTATTGTTTACCATAAAATTAGGCACCATATTGACATAATTACCAAACCATTTAATAGAGGACGTGACTTTGTCAAAAGAATTGGACTTCAGTGATGAAAAACTCAGAGCTGCTTATATCAGGTTATTTTTTCACCGTCGGAAACAATAGTGTTCGTTGCCACATACCCCCACTGATGTTAGCCGTACCAAATGAAAGGGAAATATTTAGTGATTTTGAGACAGTTTCCAAACAATAAAACCTGACTGCAACACTTGTTAACATTCTTGTCACGAATCAATGCACTGTAATAATAATTACATAACTCTGGCATCCGCTGTACTTTTTTGAAGGTTGGCTGCGGCGCGGTCGATGTCAGACAGCACAAGGGATTACTGCTGTCAAAAATAAAGCACTTAAATCACCTTTCACGCCCAAATTTTTTGTCTCAATTTCACCAATAAGCCTACGTCTGGTCTATTAATTAGCGAAATCGATTTCCACCCAGATATTATTTTGGTAGGTTGATGCCAGGTTTCAGACCGGGTAGACGAGCAGTTATGTTGCTATGCTAGAGTAGCCTTGTCACACGGCTACATTTTTTGTTTTGGGGAACCCCCACCCCCCTCCCCCCAAAACATTAGAGAAGAAGCGTGACAAGGCTAATATGCGGAGGTTGTGGTAGGTTAGTAGTGAGTTTCACCGTAACCCTGTGCAAGATGTGATGTCACTTACGAAATGCTCTCATATCTAAAGTGTTGGATCGAACCCTTGAAAGGGGCTGAAACAAATGTAAAGCTACAACAGAAGAAATCACAACAGAAATAGGAGGTGGAAGCAGAGGGTAGAAAAAATCATAATACAAGATAATAATACAGAATCTAGAAAAGGCAATATCTTAAAGCATAGGGGGTCAATTGAACCCAAGGGACAGGCCATTGAGTGGAAGACAAGAGTAGGACCTAGACTCTAGACCCTATTCATTGTATTAACATCTTAGTTTATAGATACCAAATGAAACATTCCAAATAGGGCATGTGAAAAAACTTCCCACAATGCAACATTTAGCTGGAATTCCCAGATTGATCATGTTATTTTCATACATGTTCTGTGCTCACTGTGAATTATGGGAAATTGCATTGCTGGATACTCATAAACATGCCCTACAGGAGATACTGGCCGACAAATATCTCAACACTTATGCTGCGAAATGCTCAAGACTCTGCTGATGTGGTATATCTATATATATAGTATATATATCCGTCACTGGTATTAGATCAAGAGTTTATGTTTCGCAATAGCGTTCAACGCATTGTACAAATCCAAGTTCTTCCCCAAAATCAAAATTTCATGCTAACCAAATGCTGTTGGCAGTATATGGGAAATAGGGGAAGGGGAGGAGAGGAGAGGGAGGGACGGGGAACTAAGCTAATTTTTATCAGAGAAAAAGGAGTATGACAATCTTTAAAGGTCAACTCTATTGGCCATTTCCCAAGGTTCTGCCAAGTCTAGTCAAGGATATGTATCAGTAAGCGATTCGTTGGAGACCAAGTAGAACAGGACACTGAGTCTACGTAAGAACGTGAGTTGATACATCAAATTCCCAATTAAGCAGCGGAAATCAAGGACAACGTTTACTAGTTTAATTATTGATATCAGGATAAAAGTAAGAAATATAGCTCGGCAGCGGTCAAAATACAGTTCAGCTAATGGAAGCCTAAAGGTATTATCCAATCAATATGCCCGTTATTTTGTGTACAAATGGAGTTCCAATACATGAACTAACTGGCCAACTGGGTTGATAGTCTTGCACACATGGCGAATTCACAGGCTTTTACTAGCAGTGTACTCAGAAAAAGGCACAAAATATCAATTGGATGTACTTGAAACCTGCTTCAGCGCTCCCTCAGGGCGCTGAAAATTAGAGTACCATTAAACCCTCCATTATACCAACAACAAGTCTAAAAGACACTGCCTTTGGTTCATTGTTATGTTCTAGTGTTGATAATGCTCTAAAGGCAGGTCCACATTTGTCCCATACAGCCATCCCAGATAGCCATCCCATCATATGAACATAAAAATGACATATTCCCAGCGATCAAAATAAGTCTGGGACAGTATCTGGAAAGTTTGTAAGCGTCAAACCTAAAACATAAACCAAAGACTGTGGCCCTAAAAACCACTGCCTTTGGTTCATTGTTATGTTCTAGTGTTGATAAATCTCTAAAACACAAACCAAGGACTGTGGCAGTTCTTGCATTGACCTACCTGATCTATCGACTGAGGATTCTAGATGGTGGGGGTTGAGTGCAGATTTGCCTGTTAGGTGACGCTTAGTACAAGTACCATCGCTGTCCTGACTGGGGGTATGACAGGAGGACAGTGTACTCAGGTCACTGGGTACACTGGGATCGCTGCCAGGCTTATTGTTATTGCTTCTATCTAAGACTGTCATTTCCTGGCCTCTCGCTGATGGAAAACTATCATCTAAGTTACTGCAGCTGGACCGATTGCCGTTAGCCAATGTCCTATCAGCATCGCCATTACTCATCTTTTCTTTCTTGCGGTGCTTTGCTACTAGCCGACTAAAAATATTGCCTGTGGGGAGAAAGGGGACAACGAATAGTGCAATGTGTGTAAAGTAGTCTGTAGCAAACTATGCCGCATGGTGTTCAAAAGCAAAGCCAAAGTCTTATCTGTCCAAGCAAAAGTCATTGAAAAAAGTGGGTGCTCAGAAGAAAATGGTGCCTAGCCTTTCATGTGGGGGTCGTAGCTAACCTTCGAGAAACAAGGGTAATCATTGCCGGAAAGCAACCTCTAAGAAACCTCCTAGCATAGCTTTTCAAATGTGAATTTGTGTAAGGTAATTTCGAGGCAGACTTGATGTAAACTCTTAGCAACATATATATGGTGCTGAAGCATGTAAGGCCATGGGCAGAACTGGAATAGGTATGTTCTTATCGGCTTTCCCTCCCTCTTTCCAACGAATAATACTCTGACCTATATCAAGTTTAATCCAAATGCCCAGTGACCGGTGGATCGGGAGTAACTCTGATTGCAGGCAAATGGACCAAACTTGGTCTACCCTAACCCTCAACCAGTCAGGATATTCCTAAAGGCACATGGTTCGTATTTGTTTGATTTGCCAATTACAAACCTTCAGGAGATATTCCATTCTTCTTGTGCTGTTTGGTGGTTTCAGTCATATCCTCAAAGTTGAGTATAAACATGATTATCATGCCATGTTCATTCTTCACTGGTGCTAAAAGAAGACTGCAGGGAAATTTCTCACCTACAAAAAGAAAAAAAAATAGATATTATGCTGGAAGTCTTTTTTGAGCTGTGCAAAGTAAAGAACGGGTTGTGCCATCGGATAAGCAGCGGATAGCTGCCAGTCTTCTCAAGATTTTATTATGTTGGTTCCACTGTACATGGCCATTAAGAAACTCAGTGCAATGTCTAGTCCACCACTAATTCAGAAGAATGTACAGTAGACAGCAATGATATAAAATAGCCATGACTATGATTGATTGAGACTGGAGAGCAGAGTTTGGAGAGAAAATTATGTGTGCACAACCTCATGCTGATTGCAAAAGTCTGAATTAGTTCAGTCATCACCTTGGGGGTTTTCAAATTATTCATAATTACATTATATTGGCCTTGTTCAAAGGCCAAGGAAAACAAGAATGTAAGGAGTTATTTGAATTCAATAAATTCAGTTTCAGCTAACTAGCATACTTATAAGAGTTGCCAAACTACTACGGTAGCATACTGCCTTTTGTATCCGACTCAGATGCTGCCACATAGATAAAAATAGAATCACTTCCTGAACACAAACAAAACGAGCACCTTGGTGCTACATGGCCTGTAGAGGATTGAAGTGTGAGCTAGCAGCTGCACAATCAACATTACACTTTTGATTCGAAAAAAAAACCGGGAACGGGATTACTTTCCTCCCATTTGGTGACATCCAATGCTATAGGCAATTTACATGTTGAATCAAGGTAGCACCACATTATAGTCCTAAATTTAATAAAGAGATTAGTATATAACTATGAACTGTATTATGTCATTGAGAATGATATAGCCATAACATTTAATTTAATCCAATCAGTTGCTAACAGGATAACTTCTACTCAGTAGCTAGTGGCATCTCAAACAGGTTGTAAGCACCAAAATATCCTGTAGGTACAAACGTAGACTTAGTATTAAGTCTATGGGTACCAAAATTCAATCCAACCCAAAATATTGGTCTTGGCTGATACAAAGCTGCTATAGTTAGTGGGCCTAATCCAGTAAATTTGATAGATTTAATAAAGAATATCATTTTATTATAGAGTCTAGGCTAGTATAGTATAGTGACAATTTTAAGGACAGTAATGCATTAATGCAATATCAGAGAGTAAGGGCTATGTTGGTATGAATGCATCGATACTCTGTGGTAATACGTAGCAGTTGACCGAATTTCAAAGTCGCCAAACAGACATAACAACAAGATATACAGGTGCATGGTGCTAGACAGGCAGAATGCTGTCACACCAGGGAGTTTGGGATGTATCCCGAACTCCGTGGATATATGGCGCCGAAAGAATAGTAATTATGGTTGCAACTATTTATATATGGTGTATGCTGGGTCTTGTTAGAAGGTAATGGTGACCCTTAACTAGCCTGACAGTCTAGAGCGAAGTAAACAGAATGGCCAGGTCTTCTTAGGCGACTGGCTGGATGTTCAGTAGGGCTAAAGAAATGTTCGTTTTCTTAGTCTAACAAAAACACAAAGGAGGTTGTAAATACAAACCGTCTTTTCTGTAGAGGAAAAGTTGCACCAGTTTTTCTGTGTTTCCCGTCAATGCATCGCGTAGTTTGACCACCATGTTTCTGTTCGTGTGAGGGCCATGCAAGAACTCACACGCGCATGATTTCTGCATGACCTCAGCTCGGCTGTAACCGCTGAGCTTACAAAATCCATCGTTGCAATAGATGATAGGAGTGTTCTCCACTAGTGCATTTGCAATCACAAAGTTTCGATCTGTAAAAAATACACATTATTATTCATTTATAAAGATGGTGGGTGATATCACTATATCACAAAATCACAGAGTAAGGATATATTCACTCTGTGTCACTATCTTACACAAGATATGAAGAATTATCTTCTTCTCTTGCGCAGGCAGGTAACGCCTTATCAAATTATACACCTTTCATTCCAATCAAGGTCTCATGGTAATGGACGGGCAGAAACTAACACTTTCACAAAACAATTGGATTATTTCTTCTTTATGTACAGGTGTCTTTCATCTTTCACCCCCACGGCAGCATGCAAACGTCAGCTAACAAGCCTTATCAAGTGATTATTTTATGTTCCCAGCACATTATATAGGTATGTATCTACACTATTAAACCATACTTTGTTCCCAATTGACCTCTTATAGTTGTAATTGCTCCCTCGGGTTGAAAACAACAGTTACCTGAAAACTCCCAACTTTGTTGCAATATAGAAAAATTTGCAGCACGCTATATAATGGCCATGAGCCATAAGCACTGCTCATGCTGAACATTATATAATAAACAGCTGAGGTAATTATCAATCACTTAAAAGTGGCTACTTACATGAAAAAAAGATTAATGCTGTATAATTCAATAAGTTAGGCATCTGATATTTAACAGTCTGGGAGGCATTTTTACAGCCTATACAACATCAGGTATTAAAATGGTGTAGGAGTTACAAACCACACCAAGTTTTATTATTTTATAGTTCTGTTTCTGATTGAGGCTCTGAATTCAGGCCAATATATGGTGTCTATCTAGTCTAAGCCCCCAGACCCCCCCCCCCGCCCAAAGACCGGGGTCTATCAAGTTATCAGCCTTATAGTAGCAGAAGTCTGGGAGACTACATACTATTGAAGTTTATGCACTAAACAAAAACATGATGCCATTATGACAACGGAATATCACAGTAATATTCTTCAACTGAACCACCATAAACCAGTCATACTGTGTTATATAGACATCTGTTTTTTTCTTGCATTGTGACATGATAGTAAAACCTTGCACAAATCTCCAGGATAAAAACCGTAACTATTGCAGTTCCCGATCGATGTTGAACAATTTTTCATCAACCTCTAGTAGCTGTTAGAACAAATATACCACCCTATAGGGATGCTGTGCTGACAATGATGATATAAATAGAAAAGAATAGGAAACATCACCTTGTGAGGGAGTGCTAAATTTGCTCAGTAAATACTAACTACATCATGTCTTGTGTAATGGCAATTAATTCACCCTATAATAGACTCTGCTTCATTCAGCTATGAGCACGCTAGGTGAAATTGATTTGTATTGTGTGAAGAAGAATTTCAAGCCCTCTCCAGGGCCTGGTCTTGAAAAGCCCAGGTTCTACCCAATATAACCCGATAAAAGATGAGCAATTAAACTAAAGAAGGACAAGTATATTCAACCGAGTGCATTTTTCCGCATCTTCTTTCACATGCGTAATATTAATTATAATATTATTGTAACTAGCATGAGGGGAGATTTAAATGTATACAAGGTGAGTTTTACTCTGGTTGTCATCAAGTTGGTGCAGACCGAATGAACATGAGCAAGCTAACAACTCTCAAAAGGTTCCAACCGACCTCTTGTCTCTAGCAATACACCATCGTTTTTGTAGAGGAGAAATCATTCACAAGGTTCGAAATATCATGTCTTCTTTTTTGACAATACAAATTATGATTCCATTTTCATGAGGTCAAATCATCGTTGGCAGGTCCTAAAACAAACAGCATTCCTTACCACCTACACAATGGTAAATCAGCTAAAACAGCACTTCAGGTGTTTCATCCGACAAACCAGTGTCGTAAGTTGTATACCTGTGGTTACAGCGAAGATCTATTCATTATTCTAGGATTTTTGGATGCTTATTTGAGTACATGCTTGTTTTCTAGGACTATTTTTATGCTTCTTTGAGTAACCAAGTATATTTTTGACAATGGAGCAGTTTGTCTAGCAACTAAACAGATCCATGCTCTGAGAGCAAGATCATAGTTTCAGTGTTGACCACATTGAAATATGTTAACAGGTTGGAAAGATTGGAAAAGAGATTCCCTTGCTTCTAGAGGCGTTGGGAATTTCCAGGCCATAACGTCGCACACTCACAGCATATATTTCATTCCAAGTTCCATAAAATGTGTTTACTTTCGAAAAAGATTGCTTATTAGTTTCCTTTTTGATTGAGAACCAGGGAATAAATAACAAATTTTTTTCCCGGATTTTTACAAAAATCATTATCGAGAGCATCCAAAGATAATCGCTCAATTAAGCAGCCCTAACTAAATCGCAGTACATCAGATGACAAGCAGTCTGTCTAAAAATATGATTTTGAGTTTTATAATTGATAAAGGCAGCGGATTGTATGAAACTTGTATTTTTAAAAATCAGTACCATATAAACTCCAAAGCTGCCAGAAAGGCAGCATCGACAAATTTTGTCCAGCCACTCTGTGTTGATAAGAGCTTTGAGTGTTTAAGAAAACATTTACATTGCAAACATGGGCGAAACAATAGAATTTTAATACATAGGATAGTGAACTCTTGCAAATGAGCAACTTACTTCTGCCAACTCAGAAAAAAAATGGTTAGGTCCTAATTGGAAAACAAAATTGGAGTCAGTTTATAGGCTCAAATATTATAAAAGAATTTGTTAATGACAAAATTGTTCATCAAACAAATTAAAGACAGCATATCAGCTATCATGTCACACAAAAGCCCTTTGCCCATCGAACCTTCAACTGGTCTCTATAAACGACATCCTATGCAACTAGAAGTCTACCAAGAGAGTCATCACATTACCTTCTCAAGGATGTAGCAATGAAACTGAGAGCTTTTTATTAATTTGCCTCATGATGTGGCCATTAAAGAATGACCAGTAAATATTTTACTCACAAGTCATTTTCCATTACCATTCCACAACCAAAGAAACTTGAGCTACAACTTCTTGGATCAAAAGTAATTGATAAGGACATGAGGAAGTTATGTTGATAAACGTCATTATTGTTAATGATAAAAATATGCTTGGAAATCCCGTTTGACACAATTTTTGACATCTCTGTCTATCCCCTGCCAAATACTACTGATGTACGATGACCCCCCTATCTATTTCATTCTCTGTTTTACAACCAGCAGTGTTACGAAGATCCGTGGCAGATGACAGTTGCACTCAAATTTGATACAGAGAATTAAGCCATGTCCGCTAGCTAGAAGTGATACAAACAAGGACAATAGTTTTTTTCGCCTCATTTCATTCGGTCAATTTGTACTAGATGCTTTTCAGACAAAAGTAAACAATTAGATGGTGACATAATCCATAATTGTTTTCATTGATGAGCGTATTGGACATTTGTAAAAATTTGCTTACTTCATCAACAGAAGAAAGCGCTGACCTGTGTCAGCTCACCGCTGATAGGTACGACAGCCACATGTATGGTGTCGGTGTGCGTCAATCAACTTGGTAAATTTTGAATGGGCGTTACAGTATAGGAAGGGTATGCAAAATATAAAGGCACATCCCTTATATTGAAGACAACATTGAAAATTTTCAACACAGCAAACATTTGGTACAGCCTAGCAGTATAATTGTGTTGGCTGAGTATCTGATGAATAATATGGAAGATATGCACGTATTATAATATGCACCAAATATTGTGACACAGTGCATGTCGTCAGCTACTGGAATATTTTGACCACGGACGGTAGAGGGAAAGAAGCGCGAGAACAGCCATATCACTGACTCAGTGAAAGATGCTACCATACTGCATATTTCCGATAACATTTCATTTAAATCAGAAGCAAATAAAAATACTCACGTTGACCATCAAATTTCCTGATAATGGTTTCGATGAAAGTGTTCTGAGGGGCAACATGCCCTTTTTTCACAGGCATGACTGCAGCATGGAATGTAAATCACCAGCAGTCTTCAAGTCTATCAAGTATCCTTGTTAAAACTTTAATGCAGCAGTTACATGTTGCCAATAAAATATGACAGAAAGAGAGGCATTGACTAAATAAAGTTAGCTTTGTGCTGTTGCCTCAGTGGTATATCATGTATCAGCAAATAACTTGTATGCTTGGTATAGCATAGATTGATAGTGGAGATCAATAATGAAACAGACTGCTATTCCATGTGCAATATAAGCATCCGCTAAAAGAATGATTTATTTCAAAAATTTTCTTTCTTTTTGTAAGGTCATTTTTGCAATAAAAGATGCTAAAGAGAGAGAAAATGTGCCAAATATAATATTCTTTTCTCAAATCAACAAATGAATTCTTTAAACTGTGAGTGAATTCAGATTGACACTCTATAGCGGACAAATACATAAATAGCAGTCAAGAAATTAGTAAAGAGAAAGAAATACAGTAAATTCATCCAATCAGATTTACTTAATTCGCTGCTGAATCACCAACATGTCAGCCCCCATGAACAGGTGCTTGGTCCACAGGTCTACTCCAAAACATGAGTCTCTTGCAATGTTTAACTGCCCCTCTTGAGATTTTGTTGGGGGCAGTCAAATGTTGATTGGTGGTGATAACTAGGGAACATTTGTTAGAACTTGAGCAAAATACTAGGCTTGATATGATTTCAACATTTCAACGAACAAGCAATAATAATCATCCCTGGCCTGGCCTGTCTTGACAAGCTTGTCCCAAGATAGGCTAAATTTTCCCATGAACAATGAATGAAGAGACTGGAATGAGTGATTGTTGATTTTTACACGCTGCCAGTGCAATCAATCAAGGAGTTAGAGCAAGAAGCAGGAGTTCATCATCGGTTAGAGAAGATGGACTTGACAATTGGGAGAGACTACTCAAGTCAATGAACTTGGAGTTCATTGTACTACTCAACTGACTCCCTCCTCACCACCCATCCATTATGTCATACCACCATCATCATGGCCCCTGGGACTTGCAAGCATGATATAGTAAATGTGACTTCATTGTAATGTAAGACTGTATTTTTGTTCAGCATTGTGCACAGGTGACAGAAGAGAAGACAAAATTCAGGCTTGCAGGCATAGGCATCTGGAGTTACAAGTATGTCCAGTATCAACCACCCCCTTTCCCTCTGGAAAGGGGTGGTTGATACTGGACATGCTTGTATCTCCAGATGCCATGCTTGCAGGCCCCAGAAGCTCTGCTGCCAATGAGAGGTGGAATCCTTCGTCAACTGTAAATTGCTGAACAGGCTGAACAAAATTTCTCAGACTACTATTTTTGATTCTTTACATGACTGGCTAATTTTTACTCAAGCCTGGACAACTCCTTATATTCTGCTGGATACTGAACTTACGTTAAGTTTGCAATTGCTTTTGTTTCTTTCTTTTATTTTATCCACAGTAAGTTTTTGGGTATTACACTCAGTGAACGGATAAAAGGAACCCCAACCCCCCCCCCCCCTCTCCAAACAAAGCTTGTCAAGACTGGCTAGATGAAAGGATGGCATTGTGCTGAATAATGTTTCTGGTTTCCTATCATCAGATTTTGTCAGATTTGGTATATTGATTGCTTCATTTGCTTGCCCTCATTGATATGAATTTATGGATCAGTGGTAAAACACATAGCGTTGTCGTCCTTTGATGCGATGTGTCGATAGGAGACAGTAGTTGTGACGGCAAGATAGTATGTGATAGTATTCCTATTTGTGAAGATATGCCATCAGTATAAAGCTTTGTGTCAGGATATAAATGAAGCTATAAATCTTGTAGCTTTTACATTACCCATGATAGTCAGCCAGAGAAAAGAATAGACAGTTTTCTGAGCTCTTATTTATGCCTCAATTCGGAGTTGTCCTCTCTCCAGTTTGGTACTTTTAACCCACGCCGCATAGGAAAAACCTGCTGAAAGAGGGTTATATTGAAAACCTCAAATATTAGGATAAAAATGATTTTTGATTCAGAGTCTGCACCATTTGAAAACCCTGTGAGACAGGGTTTCCAAATCATTGGAGGCTTGAATGTTGATCAATCTTAATTTTAGTGACGAAACTCATGAAAGATTCTGCCAAATCGTCCGCAAAACAGGCGTAAAATGCTATAATTGACTATCCAAATACTAAAATTATTTCCCAAACTATGTCCATATGAGTTTTCAATGCTGCAGATTCTGAATCAAAAATAATTTTTATCCTATTATAGGCGGTTTTCAGCACGTTTTTCCTATGCGGCATGGGTTAAAAGTACCGAACTGGAGAGAGGACAACTCCAAATACTCCTATATCAGAGCTCAGAAAACTGTCTATACAAATAATAGTTTTAGTCTTTACAGTTACCGGGAAACCTTTGCTTGCTGCAATCAAATCAGAATTCAGCCATTACAAAAAAAAGTCCAGTTCTGCATAGGCAGTGTTATGAAAGTATCATAGTAACGGGTTTGTTGGTGCAGCCCATATTGCGTGCTAAGACATATTCTAGGTACTTAGTCCTAATTAACTTTCGGGTGTTATGAGACTTGTGGCAGGTGCTGTACGGGACATTTCTTACTGCACTCATGCAGCCCCTACAGCACATACAACAATGCTTTATAGGCCTTGAGCGCTGTAAGACACATCCCATATAGCACCTAACACATATCTCACAACACCCGTCGCCAGCATTTGTCGATGCATTGAATATTAAATGCTTGCATACTGTTCCCAAACTGCTTGCTGGTACCATATAATTATGTTCTGCGGATTATCGGTTAAGGGAGCAGCTTATTTATTGAAAGAACAAACTTCAATAAATGATATCATACTTCATTCAATTATGGGAGGCTCCCAAGCTGAAGCCGTCATGTAGTGCTTAAATTCTGCAGGATTGTCTCATGGCTAACACCATTTTTTCTTAGCAGTTGTGAAAATGTTATATTGTAATATTATACGAAGGGGAATGCAAACTATCATTTTGCATTTCCATTGGCACTGTAAGTTATAAATCGAGAATGCTTCAACCCTGGTCCTAACGCAAAAAAAGCCAGAAATTCCCGAGATAAATAACATATGTTGTGCATGATCAAAAGACACCCTTTTAACAGATTTGTTTTGGTGAAATATCCCCTCCTAAGGTGCAAACATAGGATTCACCAACATCAATCTCACAGCCACGAGCATCCGGTGATGTGATATACAATGGTGTGTACCTAGACCTAATCTCTTGGTTTACAGAACAAGTAAACAAAATTAAAGTATCATAAATATTGCCACTATTAATTTTTTCGCTTTTGTCCAATGGTCGGACTCTTTAATAGAATCATGCTCACCGTAACAGCGTGCCACCAATATATCTCTTTCTCCAGGTACACAAGTTCACCTTTCTGAACTATGTATAAGCACAGACTGCTTACTTTATCAATTTGAGTAATTTAAATATTTCCAATTCGATTCAACATTCAAGGACTGCACATAGACTAGTTACTTTTTAAGAATTTCTTTTTTAAATTTGAATGATTCTATTGTGTTTTCAAGATCAGTAACTCCCAAAATTTTCCCAAATTGAAACAAAGCTATTCTTTTTATTTATGATTACATTATGTAAAACACCTAAATTGAGTTTTATCACAAACATTTGGACAAGATCAAAAAATTTAGTTTTCTGCAGCCTTATCTACTTAACGTCTATATTATAAGCATTAGGCCTATATTTGCAAACAAATGTATTTGGAAAGTGTAATGGGATGGAGGTTTTATAATCTCAGAATCGGCAGAACAGAACTTTTTATTGACACCATTCTCTGCTAGTAACATTGGTCATTGCTCAATTTTAGAAAGCCATATATAACTATGTATGTAAGTATACATTAATTAATAATACTGCATTTTTTTCATTTTCAGAAAGCAGTAAAAAATCATGTCCTTGCGGCTTACTCAGACTGCTCATCAGATACCCACAGACATTCTCAACAATGCTGAGCTGAACAAAGTCATTGAAACCCTGCCTGTTAACTACAACTTTGAGATTCACAAGTCAATATGGCGTATCAAGAAAACCAATGCAAAGCGTGTAGCTCTGCAATTTCCTGAAGGGTTACTGTTGTACGCTTGTACCATAGCTGATATACTGGAGAAATTTACAGGCAAGTGGCTTTTATCTTAAATCACTTTGCTGACTAACTTTTTGATGCTCTCCTGATAATTGGAGGGATATGATTAACCGATTTTTGGGAAAATAAATGTCATCCTGACCTCAACTTATTCACTTGAGAGCCACAATGAAACTGACCAGTGAAAGGTGCGTCAATAAGAAAAGACAATAATGAAGTGATAAACCAACCGCTTTCATTACTACAAATCAATAAGATACCACCCCCTTGATGACAATTAACAAACTCTGAACACCGCTATGGGGATTACCTTAGAATTAGTGCTTGTTTGTTTTCATTAACCCTGGGCAACAAACTCATCGTTTACGAAATTGGGTAAACCCACATCTTACCACCAATTGATACATTTCTCTAGAGGGAACTTTAATAACACTTTGATTGAGGCAGGAAGTGCGGGACCTGAAACAAGTTTACTCTCTACTGCTGTTTGTCCTACTTTGAATTTGTAGATTCAGACAATTGAATTTTTTAATGGTTTATCAATATTCATTTCTAGTTGCTGATATTCTGATAATGGGAGACGTTACTTATGGCGCATGCTGTGTCGATGACTTCACAGCTCGCGCAATGGATTGCGATCTAATGATACACTACGGGCACAGCTGTCTAGTACCCATCGATAGAACCGGCGGTATCAATATGCTTTATGTGTTTGTTGATATCAAGATTGATACAAAGCATATGATCGACACGATCTTGTTTAACTTTGAGCCGGGCACACATCTTGTGCTCGTCAGCACTATACAGTTTGTGGCTGCATTACAGTCCGCAGCCAGGGCACTGAGGGAGAAAGAATTCAAGGTAAATCATACTTCATGTTGAGCTCCAAAATAAAAATTTTACCACGAAGCAATTGTTTCTTTGCTGTGAATCCGAGTAACACAATATATTCACAATAGACAGTTTTCTGAGCTCTTATTTATGTCTCAATTCGGAGTTGTCCTCTCTCCAGTTTGGTACTTTTAACCCACGCCACAAAACCTGCTGAAAGAGGGTTATCTTGAAAACCGCTTATGTGAGGGAAAAACATTTTAGATTCAGAGTCTGCACCATTGAAAACCCTGGGAGACAGGGTTTCCAAAACATTGGGAGGCTTGAATGTTGATCAATCTTAATTTTAGTGACGAAACTCATGAAAAATTCTACCAAATTGTCCGCAAAACTGGCAGGAAATGCTATAATTGACTATCTAAATACTAAAATGATTTCCCAAACTATGTCCATATGATTTTTCAATGCTGCAGATTCTGAAACAAAATCATTTTTATCCTATTATAAGCGGTTATCAAGAAAACCCTCTTTTCAGCACGTTTTTCCTATGCGGCGTAGGTTAAAAGTACCAAACTGGAGAGAGGATAACTCCGAACTGAGGCCTAAATCAGAGCTCAGAAAACTGTCTATTCTGAGCAATTTCTGTATACACTATTGACAGGATTTTCTCAAACTTTCTTCCTTTTTTTTCAGTTCTTCGTAATTTTACGTCCTAATTTGTCAAATTGCCATAATATTGGTAACTTAGTGTGTTTAAAGGGCAACCAAGGTTTCAAACAACTTCTCATTGATGGCCATTGATTAATAGCAGATTGCACCTTCTGCATCGGGAAAAAGACAAAATATAATTCGGATGATTATTCAGCCAGAATTCTTGTGAAACATTTCTTCCATCAGGTACTCAAACTCAGCTAAACGAGAATACCACATAGCAGTTTTTATGTTCCTGTTATTATTTAGCCTGTGCTCTATAATTATTACAGCAAAGTCT
Organism: Membranipora membranacea; assembly: GCA_914767715.1. Lineage (NCBI taxonomy): Eukaryota > Metazoa > Bryozoa > Gymnolaemata > Cheilostomatida > Membraniporidae > Membranipora > Membranipora membranacea. Next base: position 18,739,686 of record OU612068.1, read on the forward strand.
TGGAACCTCCCCTAAACTGAAGTGTTACCCAGCTTAGAGTCAGCAACTACTTTGAGTTTTGCATCGCGTAATGCACAAAGCTGATGCTGCCCAGCACATTATTTGCTACCCATTAATGCATTGCTGCGAAACCTTGGGTTGCCCTTTAAGGTGTTTTACATCTCTACCACAAATCATGTAAATAACAGAGTTATGCAAAATCAAGACTGACAAAAAGATTCTGTTTATTTTCTATAGATAACGATACCACAGGCTATGCCTCTTTCACCTGGTGAGATCTTAGGCTGTACTTCCCCTGTGATTGACTCCACCACTGATGCCATTGTTTATCTTGGTGACGGGAGGTTTCATCTTGAGTCAATCATGATACATAATCCAGACATTAAGGCATACAGGTAAGCAGAGAAAAGTTTGAGACTGAATTTATAATTATTTATGCTACGCACATGGTTGTATAGAAAGAAATGGTAGTATGCTCTTCATTTCCAGCATGCTAATCGAGAACTTAAGATCAAACGTAACCTTTTGTCTTGCCTTGTTTCCAACTTCATTTGGAAGTGGTTTAAAGCTTTGAATTGTCATCATGTAGGCCTACCGACATTTGTGCGCAATATACTTTTTTCTATTTTTTGGATTCGTCTGATACTGTTTATAAAGGAGATAACTCTCTATTTAAGCCCAAACCCACACAAAAGCTAGAAACAATCAGATTGGCCGTTTTGGTTTTTACTCTTTCTTCAGTCGAGGTAACATTATAGCTATTGGCAACTGTCAATTATGTCTGTAAGGAAGTATTGAGTCATTATCTCACATGACACAACTGTACTTATTTGAATAGGTGAGAAATTTGGTGAGAAATTTTTTTGGCTGTGCCAAGGTAATACAGCCAACGATTGCCAAGGAGTTAGATACTTCTTAATGCCAAGAAATTCTTACCTCCTTGTCTTCATGAGTTTATATCCTGAATTTTTCTCACTTTTGATCACATAATTTTTTGCAGATATAACCCATATGGCAAAGAGTTCACTCAGGAGTATTACGACACTGGCCTGATGCACAAAAATAGACAAGCTGCTATAGAAAAAGCCTCTCATTGTAAAACCTTTGGACTTATCCTTGGTACATTAGGGCGCCAAGGCTCCACTATCGTCTATGACAATTTGAAAAAGAGTATAGAATCTGCAGGATGCAAACATGTGATGGTACTGCTATCTGAGATATTTCCTGATAAGTTGGCTCAGTTCAAGGAAGTAGAGGCGTGGGTGCAGGTGGCGTGTCCACGATTATCTATTGATTGGGGGACTGCCTTCAATACGCCTCTATTGACACCTTATGAAGTGTCTGTAGCTCTGAAAAAGGCAGATTGGCGGCAGAGGTATCCTATGGACTTTTATGCATATGACAGTGCAGGTAACTGGACTGTTAATAACGAAGATAACAGACCTAAGCGCCCAACAAGAAGAAAACATATTAAAATTGGTGTGGAGCCTGTGAAATCTTGATTCGAACACATCCATTTTTTGAGGTATTCAACTTATTATGTTATTTTCTTATGTTTCTAATACAATGATATAGCTGTTGGCAAAACATATACTCCCTTTTTATATATCTATGGTCATAGTTCTGTTCATGATAACATACATCAATCACAGCGTACACCAAACTGAGCCAGTTGTGGCAAGTAGAACTGATTTAACAGGCTTTTTCTACAGTCAAGGCTTGTAATATACATGAACCAGATGGTTTATAGCAGCAGGGAGTTTGTTTGTCCCAAACACTCTGCTAGCATTATTGCTGCATTTCGCAGTATAAGTGCTCTGCCCACATTTCTTTTCGGGGAGTTGTCATACCAGGAATATGCTATGATGACCTTTGACCAACCTAGAGTGTAATCTGCCTGAAGAATTAGTTTGTGGGTGTCTGTATAGCTCCTTCTTTCAGTACATAGTAAGTTGTGAGATTCTTGGCAATCAAGCTAGGAAGAAAAAAAGAATGAGGTGACCTGGAAAATCAGGCCATAGATTGATCCATTCAGTAGATTCTACACCAAAGTAGCACCTTGAGCCTCTAAAATGGGCAGGTATCTTGGGGCAGATGTCCTCCATGGATTTGATTCTTATAAGGTAAGTGTGATTCTGCTAGTTGCAGCCGTTGAAGATTTCCATCTATCACCATTTTATTATTATTATTTTATGCTGCCTGATGATGATACTTCTGATATTATATTACATATATAGTCACAGCAAGGATTTAGAGGGTCACAGTGAATGATGAAGCTATTGTTGTTTTACTGTAGAATAAGTTCTAATTTATTCCAGTCAATGAGAAAAAAACAAATGCAATAGGCCAAGAATAGAACACAAATTTACTAGAAATGCCACCAATCTTATCTTGTTATGAACTGGCTCCTGTTGGGCGCTAGTGCTCATAGGAATTTCAATGAGTACAATTTTCAGCAATGTATACTCCATGGAGCAATGAATTCTAGCAAGATTATAACCAACTAACTTGTTGATATAGCTATAACTTATGTTATTGTTAGTGTGCTACTCTTTGTTCAGACTCAGAGTCTTTGCTCAGAGGGTATTCAAATTTTGATTCATTGATTTGCTGGTCTAGGTAGCCAGTAATCCTCTCCTCTGTGCTGAGCCAGGTACTGGTAGATTCAATTGAGGTTGTGAACTTGCTAGTCTGCTGAGTGGTTAAGGCAATGAGTTTTCAACTAACTAGAAGCATAAGTACATGAATTCTTTGGTGGGGACCAACCATCCAACTGGCCGACTCATTTAAAGCTTGTGATAATGGAAAGCTATTTGCTCCCAACTCTTAAGCTAAGCAAATGAAAAGAACCGTAATGTGAGTGAGTTGCTCAGATTTTTTGAGAGAGGAGTGCAGGCATCTTACTGATACAGGGTGGTGGGCATTCAAGATTGAACGAGGTTTTTTGAGCCAAATCCTCACACTCACTTCACGAAAACTCCATGCAAGTTGACAAATTTGTTTTCAAACTCATTCACTCAGTTCATATATAGTTCCATCATGCAGTGAGCAATTGGATAGTCTTGTACGTCTCAGGTAGGTACATTCCGATATACAATAGGGAAGCTTTTTAATGAAAGACCCCTCAGGATAGTGATTACCTCTGACTGAGCAGCTGTGTGTAGACAAAGAATACAACTCTAACATATACTGCCTTACTTTTGAGGCTTGCTACTGGTTGCTTATCGGTAAACAGACCACATAATGAATGTAGTATCTGTTGCTTTCATTGCATCTAGCGAACATACTGGCTTTGAGCCAGTGGCTGGTTTAAGAGCTATCTTATCACCGATGAGTTCATTGTTACCCCTAAACTGATAAGATTGATCGCAGTTTTTGACCAAAAATTTCAGTTGCTATTAGAAGTACTTTTATATCAACCCTGTCAGCATCAATATTAAAATATTTCATGGTAAAGGTATATTTCTTGTATTTAATAAAAACTGAAGAACCCTCTTGTCTTTTTGGGGTGGTATATTATACCAGTTCCTGAATCTCAATCAAAGTTGTGGTAAGATACAATCAACATTTTGATGGAGTTGCCAAAGATGAAGATAACATGTCAGGTCAAAAATTCCTTGTCGACGCATACTCATACATTGGTTTCTCCGAAAATCAGATTAGTAATCTGGTCATATGAAACTTGTTTGTTACCCCATTATCAAGCCATTACTTTCTTTTGTTTTATAGTACAGCTCTTTAGACACAAGCCCATTCTCTAACTATGTGATGCACCCATTCTGGAATCAGTTTGTGAAGGTAAGTAAGAATGTCTGCAGCATGTTACACAGCCTGACAATCCATCAGAGTGCTCAAATCTAGCAAGGGCAGGTTTTTGATTGGGAGGAGGCGGACCCGACAGCCTGCCCAGGCTAGCTCCAATCACTCTAGAATCATATTGATTTTTTCAGCAGTATATTACTGACAATCCCTAACTAATTATTATATAGCTAAGTTGTCAATTGTGACAACAACATGGCAATATAACTGACACTTTGTATCCATTCAGCGCAAACTTTGGAAGTGGAATTGAATTTCATGCAAATTTGCAGCAGACATGCCCAGGGCTCCAAAGAGTTAGTGTGATCAGGTTCTCGCTATACTTCATAGCAGCATTCAGCGCGCTATATTATTTGAAAGCTTTCTTATTACTGTATTTGTAGCTCATACCCAGAAACATTGCTGCAAATACACTCACATTTGTCGGCTTCCTACTTCTGCCATTAAGTTTTGCAGTATTATCATACTATGACTTCGATTTCCGTGACAACCATGCCATACCCATATGGGTGTGGGGCATGTGTGCTTTCAACAACTTCATGTCACATACTCTGGGTAGGTTTGTTTCATTTGAACATTAATCTGAATAATATCTGGTGTCAGTATTTGACATTGATACTTGATTTTGCACACAAATACATTATGTCTAGTCATTCTGCTTATAGTAAGAATTTGGATTCCTGCCACACCAAAAGAAATTGCGGAGATGACAAGGGAAATAAAGACAATTGCACACATTGATAACTAAAACTTATATGTATTCATAAAGCTCCTATGGAATCACCAATATCCATATATCTTAAATGAGGTTTACTCTCAACCAGTATATTCAATAATGAAGTCAATATCCCATGTATCCCTCATAATCTAATCAAGTTCTCATATACTTATATTAGTTACAGGCCTGAAACATTTGTGAAGTTTTACACAAAACCTGTCAATTTTCAGCTGTCAAACATGCAACTCGCTCTTATATTTTAGATGGTATTGATGGGAAGCAAGCACGGCGCACCAACACAAGCTCAGTTTTGGGTGAATTGTTCGATCATGGACTCGATGCTTGGAGTACCTCATTCTTTGCTATTGCGATATTTGACATATTCGGGCAGGGTTACTGGGGCGCCCCTCCCCTGAGGCTTATGCTGGTCTTGATGGCTATCCAATGTACATTTGCGTTCTCACACTGGGAAAAGTATAATACCGGTGTGTTATACCTCCCATGGGGATATGATGTAGCTCTTGTGGTGAGTGTTTTTTGGCGGTAGAATTCTTGCCAATATGATGGTGGTTAGATTTGGCATGGTATGATCTCCATCTGGTAAAAGTTGGAAGTATGTGGTGAACACATATTGGACTGCGAATAATAAAAGAACTTCCACCCTTAGAATTCTTTTGATATGCTGGTAGGGTTAAATGGAGATGTCAACACTCAACCAATGTCTCATAACTTGTTTCACTGATCACAGCTGCCACCAAGAGAAATATTCTGTAGTGTTCAGCCTTGTAGCTAAGAAATTATCTGTTTTATACAAGCATTGAAGGAAGTACTCAGGACATCCTAGCCATTCATTAATATTTTCTTTTGACCCAACTTATGATTGGTGGAGAGATATTTTAATGCTACCATAATATATCCATTTGGCCTACGCAGTAGGTTTTTTTTTTCACATTTATGTCATAGAAATATTCATTGTAACATTCTTTCTTACAGGGTATGACAGTAGTGTATCTATTAACATACTTTGGAGGTGTTGAACTCTGGGCCCATTATGTTCCTTACACGAATGATAAAATGACTATAGCCAATCTACTCGAATGCTTCATATATAGTAAGTCAACACACCTAAATTTCTTAAAGTTAACTTATCATTTGATACAGCGGGTCTTTCAACTGATAATGCAAAAATGGCTATCCAATTGTTTCATGCTGAAATGAGTGAGATCCGTCAGATGTCTCAACCCCAAATCACTCCCTGCTTGTTGAAACTGTATGCCTTGAGAATGATTTTGAACATATTTGCCTAATTGAAAGACCAAACCATAGACTTAATATACTAGTATATTAAGTCTATGGACCAAACCAGCAGGATTTTAAGCAGAGTGATTGTAATGGTACAACCTATCTCATTGTAATTGAAATTGGGCCAAGTCAATGTAGTGGTTTATTTAATGATAACAGTGCCCTACATCCTAAATTTGGGTCGATGGCCTAGACTCAGGGTACAGTTCCAAAGGTTGTGGTTAGTTGACCTGAAGGATGTTAGCACTATCACTGTTTGCTTTTGTTCATGTATGATATTTCAATTTCATATTGACACAAGGCCTTGATAAAGAACATTGATACCGTGCTGTTGAACTAATGGTGGGTTCAATAATGTGTACTATTATTTTTCTTTGTAGTATCAAATTGTGGAATGAGTGTTCCTGTGTGTATCTTCAACGTTATTAGGTGAGTAAATGGTTGTAAAGTTACCATTTTAGATGTGACCCCTTTGTGAATTAGAATAGGGCAAAGGTCTTGTGTATGATAAAAGGTCTGTGGAGAGCTGAGTAAGATTCCATCCTGCAGATTGTTGATTAATAATATTCTAAACCGAAATATTTACATTTGTCAAGGAACTAAAATTATGAAGAGCCCATTGATCAGCAGAAAAGCAAGCTGAAAGCCTGAATCTTCAAAAATATATGACAAATTTTTGAAAATTTTCCACTCACTTGGTTGAGACTGTTTTCAGGGAGTTATGTCCCAAACTCCCTGCTGCTTTCATGATTTAGCAAGGAATTGTCTATCCATTAACCAATGTTGGACGATTCCTACTCAATGCAATTCATCAATCAAATAGACATTAAAGCGTGAGTTGGGATCCGATCAAAGCTATGTGTTACTTGAAATTACAGAATTTAATTGGCTACGAACGTACACTCTGTCTGTTATCATTACAGGGCAAATTATAATGGCACTGGAAAAAATCTCTCTCTGGCCGAGTCGCTCAGACCTCTTGTACCGGTGGCTATATTATTCTTTCTCATGTATATATGGGCAGCATTTTCACCCAATGATATCATATCCAATCATCCGAGGTGCTTCTACTCACTTTCAGGGTTACTATTCGCTAACATTACAGTAAGTATACCGTACATGTCACAAGGCTGCAAAATTTAGTTTTAGTGCTCAACTGTGCTTGCCGGTAAAAGCGTTCCATAATTTAGCACAGCCAAAAAAAAGTGGGTGCGCCGTGGTTGAGTATGGAATGCCGCAACCAGCTACCCAGGCAGAGTTTGAGAACTTAAGCTACAGCAGACCAGTATAGTTTTTTTTTGATGCAATAATGGTGTTCATAGTACTTAATAGCTACCATAAATCTAAATACAATTGAACGCTCTTTTTTATATTGCAGTGTTGTATTAATGTCTTGACTTTTTTTTAGCTATTGCACCCTCCGGAAATTTACCCTTAGCCTAAATACAATATTACAATCTTTTATATTGCAGTGTCGCATGATAGTCAACCAGATGAGTCAGACTAGAGCACAGGCGTTTAACATGCTATTACTACCTCTCATTATATTAGCACCCCTATGTGTAACGTACAATCTCGGAGAATATGAAAAGTATATGCTCTATATATACACACTGCTAACCCTGTTAGCTCATATAGATTATGGACAAAGTGTGGTAAGTTAGTGTAGTTTTTCATTATCTTATCTCTATTGGTCATACCAAGTCCCCTCATCATTTTTAGAGGATTTTGTTAATGATCCTAATGTCATGCATGCTAGTTTGGATTCCGGGTAAAGCGTCTTTTGTGCCACCACCATCGTTACCACTTCGATATGTGGCTCAATATCAATATTAATAATACTTTTCTGGAAGAAAGGAATAATTGACGATGTACTCACACTTGCAACTGGTCGAATACTTCAACTGCTGGCTCATAGAAGCCTTGCCAGGAGTATTGTAACATGGTGCACCTGTTCACATACGATAAAGTAGATGTCATTCTACCATTCCATTTTTTAGGTACACGAGATAGCTGATTATTTGAATATCTACATCTTCTCTGTGGAGAAGGTTCCAAAGAAGTCAAGCTGATGTTTTAATCCTAAACACAATCAATAACATAATCACTAACATAATCAGTGGCACCGCCACAAAGTACTTATCAGTGAACTAGCTTTACTTTTACCAATGATGTATTATTATGCCACATATCACTACTGCTCCAGAGAAAGAATTCCAACTCTCAATTTTTTTTGATGAAAATGATTTATGAACTGAATATTGTGTATTAAACTTAATGATGCCAAATATCTGCCAAAACCGATGCACAATACTATGATTTTTGAATGCCATTTCGTTTTGAAGTCCTCAATTTGCCAGTTTAATTTTTTTTGTGAGAAACAAGCTACTTGCTAATAATATTTAGAGAATAACTTATATAACATGATATTCGCTAGCTGATAAAATAACACAAGTGATATACCTCAACACATTGCTTTAGAAAATGATAGAAAAATTTTTCATCAGCACATAGGACACATGGTAATTATTCAAATTGAACAGAAGGAACGTTTTTAAACAAAATGTAGAAAACAATATTTAATATTTTATATATTATTTTAAGTCACACTATCTCTAAGGGTCATCATCCTCTATAACTAACTCCTGGAGTTCCTCGGGAATGTTAAAGTCTGGAGGCTCTTCTAACGGTTCAAGGTTAAGAGCTCTCGGTAATGGATATATAGGGTTCTCTACACTGTTGTGGCTAGCTGTCATCTGATGACTAGCTGTCATTTGGTCAGGTGGTTTTGAATCATCATCATCATTGGTCCTTTGCGATATGCTAAACGTGTTTTCCTCGATAGTCAGCCTTTGAGCTCCCTCTAATTCTGATTTCAGTCTGATATTTTCATTGACAAGTTCATCAACGAGCTTTCTAAATTGGGCATTCAGATTGTGTAATTCCTCCAATGTGTCTTTGGAATCTTTTGGTTTCTTCCACCCAACGGTCGATGATCTGAAACAGAAGCTGGGTGGTAAATATGGTATTGAAAGCTCATGCCTTATTAAGCTCATCCCTACTTGAGTTGTCAACTTGCTCTTCGATACAGCCTCGAGACTGTGTGCAGAGTTTCTTAGGAATCAGATGTCCCAGAAGGATATTGAATAAGTTACGAAGATGGTATTTCAGTTCAAAATGCTAAGGCCAACCTTTCATCCCTGCACTCCTAGTCATAAGGGAATATATACCTGTCTATGTAGTGCCTACCTGTCGGCATCATTGTCAGCTAGGATATCACAACTGTCACCTTCCTCTTGGTTGAGTTTGTCTTTTAGTGAGTCAAGCAATGAGCTCTGTCTGCTTATTCGCTCCTCTAGCTTAGCTTTATGAGCCACTGCATCTAATAATGCAAGCTCAGTTGTCTTCTCTCTGATGGATGCGATATAAGGTTGACGTTTTAGTTCTATGATAGCTCGTTTTTGTTTATTCAGTAGAATACTCTGCTGTTGAATGTGATATTCCATTTGGCTGTACAGAGATCTCAAGAAAACCTCATCAACAAAGGCTGCCTTGTGGAGGTCTTCCGGAAGAAAGCGCAATAACACTGTCCGCAGGTGAGCTGTACGTGGATAAATACAATTCACACAAGTTATTAACAATAACATGTGTAAGGTACGGATACACAAAAATGTCAACCTTCTATTGAAAGCGTGACTATGGAAAACTTCACTGACAAGACAAGATACTGCAAGGGATAGGCTAAACAATATTTGTAACGTATTAGACTCATAGTCTGGTATTGTTAAGTTGGCTTAGACTGACTTGTGGGCGATAAACAAGATCTCTAGAACCCTCTGGTGATATAGTTGTATATATATATGTATATATAAAAAAAATAATGTGTATATAATAGAATAATATATATGAAGTCATTGAGTCCTTTAATGTTGTGAACCTTAGGCTATAGGCGTTTGCCGTCGCATGTATTCAGGAAACAAGCTTCTCAGATTTCCGTTCATTTGATCAGTGTACCTCTATTGTTGCCAAATAGCTAGAGGAAACTCGACAATTGACAGCCAAATAAGCCATATTTCGAAGTTACAAAATGTATCAATTTGATGTTGATAGTATCGATAAAACTCTCTTACCATGAGCTCTCTGGTGACATTCTATAGCTGATTGGTAGTCAGTATCATCCTGACATAGAAATGATTGGGATTTCCGATCTTCTACATGAGCCTAGAAACACAATAAAGGAAGTAAGGAAGTTTGCTAAAAATTGTAATGCTTTGTCTGAGATTGACTAACTCGGCACATCACATCAGCACTGGTGCGGCAGCAAAAAAACAAGTATGATTATCATATCTGCAATCTTTTGGCATGTGATCAATATTTCTTATAACACAGTGTGTATCTTACCAAATTTAGAGGTTCTTTCAAAAGCTCAAGGATATTCAAAGCTGAGGAATTCATTTGTCAGGGTAAATCTCAAAGCATTATTGGTATGAAGAAGGTACAGAGCTACAAAATTAAAAGAATAATATTTCTTAAAATGGAAAGGATCAGAGCCAGCTAAGGTTTTGGAACAATCCTTATGCAATTCCTAATGCATCCTCCTTATGATAATTGACTGAAAACTAGCAAGGCAGAGGTGATTAAATACATGACTGTGTGGGTTTAAAAAGTATACTTCATTGCAAGGCACGTATGATGCTTTGTACGAAGACTGGAGACACTCAGCTTTTTGACAATCACATGACCTGGAATGTCATTAGTGCTGGAAATAGATATGAATTCAATAATTCATATTCATATATACTCTAGCCTGTCTTGACAAGTCTTGTTGTGGGTTGTTCCCATACCACAACATGCAGGTTAATAATTATGTAGGAGTGTATTTAGCCCCCTTGTTTAGCCTGTCCTGACAAGCTTTGTTGTCACAAAAAACCTGCATAACCTGCATTATGGACAACCAAATTCAAATATATATGTATCATATATGCCATTGGTTCAATGGTTGGTTCAAGCAAGGACTTTCTTTGATTCAAGGTGTAAAGAGTTTTACTCCTTATGCTTAGCAATGATGAAGATGAAACTTGGATAAACTCGCTCTGTGAGTTGAGTAGGCACACCCATGACCTAGCTAGTATGAAGAATGATAGTATCGAGATTTGCTGATTGTTGCACTTTCTCTCCACTTTGTCTTGGAGTACAATTTGGGTTGAAATGCAAATTAGACTTCTTGAGGAATTCACAATAATAATTTGTCCATCCTCACAAATGCTTCAATATGTGTCACTACAATAGAAAATTCACAACTTAGGCGGGTGTATACTGTATACACCCCATAAATTGGTTAGCCTCATTACATTATCATTAATAGATGCTGAAGTTGTGTTTTCTTTGTTCACGTGAACACAACTTGATTATCTTTAATTGTTGTGACCATCATGGGCACAGGACTTCCTGATGAGCTTTGTTACCTGACACCAGGGCTGGGCCCATTTGTTGAAATAAGACACATGCAAGTTACATTAAATTTTTTGAACAAATGGTTGCATTTGTATTTACCATATAGTTCATGTTCATTGCATTTACAACTGACTATAACATTTATAATTTGCCAGCCGGGTTTAACCAAGGATTTAACTCCATGGTTTAACCAGGGAGAATGGTTAAACTCCACTCTCATTTATATGCCAGCAACAAATTCATTTCTACTCATATGCATCCATAAGCAAACCAAAACTCGCAGTTCCAATGCATTTAGTGATTGCAAATCTGACTAACGCCCACATATAAATGGACCATGCTAGAGTTCATGCAGTGCTTATGTTAGAATCAACAACTTTTGTACAGTCTACAATAAGCAAATAGCAAAAGCACTAATCAAACAGTGGAGTTCTGCATTGAATTGTATTTCCATTTTAAAAAGTGGCTTTCTAACACCAATGGAAAAAAACAGTTTTGTGCTAAAGGCTATAATCTGAGAAAAGCAGTGACCACTAGACTAGACCAAGTGCTCAATTCTTTATAGAGACTAGCAATCCGAAAGATAATTCAATATGGCCTTGTGCTTCTAGAGATTATCAAAGCAGTGGGCAATGCAAGCAATTATTTTCAAAGTAATGCCCGGTGTGACAGCAGTTGAAATTACCGAAAGGTCTTATGAGCACATCAAAACTTTGTGAAACTAAATAAATTGAAAATATGGTTGAATAGAAGTGCCCAAAATTACAACATATATAGGCTTCACGTATATAAAATACTATGGCTGTCTTTGTTATGGCGTAACACCGAATGAAATATAGGTTAGTAAAAAAGTTTGTCCAGTGGCACAATCAGACTAACAAAATCTCAGTGTTGAATGATACAACACCTGTAAGCACCTTTGTTAATAAATAGTGAGAAGAGAAAACAAATTCAGGTAGATAGTTACTCGAGTTGGCTTAAAAATACACGTCACCGGACACAACAAAGACCTGAAAATAGATTGAGACCTAAATAATTTTCACATTTATGTACATTAGGCTCAAGAAATGAGATTGTAATGTTCTGTCAACAAACTGCAATCTATGAAGATAACAAAGTGAATTTGCTCGAAATTTAGTGTATCCATCACTTTTGTTGTCAAAATATCTAGCTGTGAAAATTGTGGTTGCAGTACCTATACAACACTTTTGGTGCATGATGTGTTCCTATGTATTAGAATTTGTCTTGATGATGCCTATAAACTCATAAAAATACAACTTTCTGACATCACGTAATGTATCGTTCCTCACTGGTTGGCATCAGATCAATACGCTAAAGAAATCCCATATCGTCCATTATCTATAAAAGTGGCATATCTACAAGAATATTATTCTTTTTTTTTATCACACACGACCATAGTATTAAGATAAGGCTTATAATATTTCAGCTGCATTTTCTTCTGTCACATCGACAAGAAGAACATCATTGTCTGTGGTAAAATGATCATCCTCATCATTTTCCATGGTGTGTGCATGAGAAGTAGTCAGCGGTGATGGTAAGGGTTTATGTGATGGAGTTTGTATAGATGAAGATTTCATAGGGCTATTTCTCATAGAGCTTATTCCCGACTGTGTCTCAACAACCTGATATATAAACAAAACATATTAGGATTTGTTAAGAAGCACAAGCACAATAATACTTGAATATTGAAAATAAGGCGACATGCAAAGTTTCATCATTTTTTCTTTCTGTGATGATAAATGATGTAAATGCTCTGGAGCAATTGTATGATTCTGAAATTATTTCTGTAATCCTTTCAAGAATTCAAAACTTGCAGTCAATCTAAGTTAAGTAAACAAAATACTGGATGCTACAACATAATTTAAGGTATACGACATCCATGTATATATTCCTGCTGATATATAGAAGAACACTAAGTACCATTTAAAGCTGAGAAAAACATCACTTACTATATCAATTCATCCAATCAACTTACAGTTCCATTGCCACATGGTGATTGGTCGGATACATTACTGTGAGTTCGAGATAAGGACGGATGATTGTGAATCTCCTAGTAGAAAAGAACATAGATTTACAACATCAATGAAATGGTATCAAGTAGGTGACAGAGAGAGAGAGAGAGAGAGAGAGAACAACAATAAGTAAACTATGTACATCAAGTAAATTTAAATCGTGAAATCATAATTTAATAACAATATAATAATAATAATGCAGAAAGGATCTAAAGATGAGCAGCTGAATTATGCTGCCATGATCTGTGAACATCTTAGCCAGCTAAGTCAGCTAAAGCAAAAAGAATGCAATAATGTCAATAAAATTAACAGCTCCGCCAATTTTCACATAGCTAGTAGTCGGTGGATTGGCAACCGAAGGCTGCAGCTTTAAAACTTCCGGTGTACATTACGGATGTGGTTCGCAATTTTGCAATGATGAGGTGTCCCAGTTGTCCATTGCAATAGCGTCATTGGTAAAAGGAAATGTACCAATTTATCTATCTCAACAACGTGCCTTTCATGCATTTCAAATAGATGTCAAATGCAAGGGTCGACATAGATCTAATTATTCAAATAAACTCAACCATTTTTTCAAGGTAGGATAGATTTTCACACCTTTGTATGGTTCAACTCATTCAGATGCTCTTGTAACTTTGACTACAACAAAAAGTAAATCATAACAGTGCAGGGTGAAATACAGCGAGCAGCTTATCAATCAGGGGGTCTCTCAGCAGAGCAAGGAGTGATCAGGTGATTATGGCAGTTTTTAATTGAAAGACCCCCTGATTGGTCTAATGTAGACCAAGTTTGGTCCATTTGCCTGCATTCGAAGTTGCTCCTGATCCACTGGCAAAGGCATGCGGCGTGACCAGTGGAAGGGAGCAACTGGCAATTGGATTAAACTTGATCTAGGTCTAACCTAACAAATGTGATAACTCAATGGCAATCACTAATTTGTCTGCAACATAGATGATATGATCGAATCAATTCAATATGGGTTGTAGCCTGATGTAGCCGATGTAAAGCTGGTTGGTTTTCCAATGGAAACTTACAAAAAATAATATGTTAGACAGGTTTCAGATTTCCATTACCGTGTTCAGATGTAGGGCCATGTCACCATGAGCATGAGCATGAGCAGTCAAGAGAAGGCCAGTGACTAATATATCATGAACAAGGATTACAATTTGGAAACAGCAGCCCTCTATTTTATGAATCATACTGATGCTTCATCTTGCATTTTGAGCGAAGCTAAAATTACATCTTTCAAATTCTCAACTAAAAACTACTTGTATGCTTTAAGCAGTTACAAAAAGCAAGGTTACAACAGCTACAGGGAAAATGAAATCAGGTATTAACTACAACAACATTGCAAATAATTATTGAAATTACGATGCTAGTGGGGTAGACAACAAATATGTCAACATACAGATGACATTTTTGAAAAGGTGTAGTGGGAGATGATCAACCAACATCACGCTTGTGTGGGCTGTCAGGTAAGGGCTACGTGTATACATACTGATATATAGTCTTGTCTTTATCATAATACAATGATGTTAGAATTATAACACTTACTCGCAGAGCCTCTCGGCGACTGAACTCAAGTTTAGCCATTTCTACGCTCACCCATTCAGGGACTTCTGATATAGCAACTCGTATTATGAACTTGATTGCAAGCACAACATGCTGCAAAATAAAGATTAATATACCATGAAGAAAAGAAAGATCGTGATAGAATATATAAAGTTGACCCTGCCAGATAAGAACCATAAAACATATTATTGTGATATTCTATGTACAAATTATTAATACTTATTGATTATTTATAAGTCTATGAGCTTCACTCATGTATATTTTCTTGCAATGCTGCTCTTCATAGAGAACAATTCTCTTTCCATTCCTGATCTCATATAACGCCCATCAGGCTGCTGTTGAAGGTGGATAAACACAGCGGCTTATGCACCAAAATTAAGTGTAAATATCATACTGCTTGCAGATCGACTCTGTGATACGAGTCTCTCTGCACCGTAGCGACAATGCCACAAACTGGCCCAATTGACCTAATTACACTTTGCTTATAGAAGCTCACTTTTACCCAGTTCGGGCCGGTTCAGAACTATAATTTAGGAACTCAAGCACATTTGAATTAGTTCAGGCGCTACGGTGCAAAGATAACCAACCTGAATTGTAAATATACCTCACTTGACTGTTGATGAAGCATTCTCATTGGCTGAAAAACAAGCCAACAAAAACCATATTTTGAAGTGATCTTGGGGAATTTTATCATCACCTGTCAACTAGCAAGAACAGAAATGATTGCACCATATGTGCACCAAACCCATATAAATACCTTATCTAATGTGAACATGACACAATCACTGGGCACTGCACTGTGCACACGTAACACATAAATTTGGGCATCTGTATTAAAAAGCACATCATAAAGCAGTGGAATAGCTTACAAAATTGAGAATGTTTCACTGATAGGGTGAACTGATAGGGTGTATTGTGTCACGTTCATTCATTCACAAGTTTTCATGATATCAAATGTGAGGATATCCTTACTCTGTGATGTCACGTCATGTTAGATACCAGTACCACCAAAAGAGTGGAAACAGTTGTTTAGGGGTTTTTTGATGACAGTTTCTCTTCTTAACATGTCCATCCCATAAATCATGAAAAGGTTAACTTTTTTGAAGAGCGCTGAAAAGCTTGAGGCTCTAAGGCCTGTAGCTATGGTCTCTCATATAAGATAGACAATGCAACAAGTTACCTGATGCTGATCACCAGAACATGTTTACAGCTAAGAAAGGAACTTGCTATGATGGATAAATTGATACGTAAAATGTAAATATCAATTTGCATATTTTGTGTTACTGAAAAGGGGACAAAACCAATATGGATCCACCACTGGCTAAGCAAACATCCCAATGGCATCATATAATAAGAAGAGTGATGTATAACTTGCTATGATGGATAAATTGATACGTAAAATGTAAATATCAATTTGCATATTTTGTGTTACTGAAAAGGGGACAAAACCAATATGGATCCACCACTGGCTATGCAAACATCCCAATGGCATCATATAATAAGAAGAGTGATGTATAATTGAGGCAGTTGAATCTTGCCTGTAGCTATGGTCTCTCATATAAGATAGACAATGCAACAAGTTACCTGATGCTGATCACCAGAACATGTTTACAGCTAAGAAAGGAACTTGCTATGATGGATAAATTGATACGTAAAATGTAAATATCAATTTGCATATTTTGTGTTACTGAAAAGGGGACAAAACCAATATGGATCCACCACTGGCTAAGCAAACATCCCAATGGCATCATATAATAATAAGAGTGATGTATAACTTGCTATGATGGATAAATTGATACCTAAAATGTAAATATCAATTTGCATATTTTGTGTTACTGAAAAGGGGACAAAACCAATATGGATCCACCACTGGCTAAGCAAACATCCCAATGGCATCATATAATAAGAAGAGTGATGTATAATTGAGGCAGTCTAATCTGTGTTGTCCAAGAAGCATCATGAATTAAATTGATAGCCACATATTATTTTGTTGTCTTGCTGAATTACGCAATTACTCCACTATTACAACGATATGGCATACAGTAGAGGAAGAATAAGCGGAGTGCGGCCACCACTAGACTTTCCAAAGAAACCTAAGGTGAGTGACTAGTATACGCTGAGATTTATCGAGATTTGAAGCCTAGTGTCTGCTGCTGGAAAGATTTCTTTTTTAAATTTGAATTGTAAGATTTATCTGCTTCTAAATATTGGTCCCCAGCCCCTACCTCTAAATTAAATCTGGTCCTAAAATAAAATGCAGCCACTCTCCAGAGGTAAGTTCTCTCAAAATATAAAAGTTAATATTCCTGCTGTTAGTGAGTTAATTAGTTTAGGGCGCTTAATAAAGTCTGAAAACCTGAAAATATTTATTCTATAATCAAGTTCACTTACTTAACGAATGCAGCTTTGTTCCCACAAAGAGAAAACAAATTTGAATAGAATAAATTTGCCGTTTCTACTAACCCATTAAAGTAAAGTCTTCTAACTTGATATAGCCCTCTCCCACCCAACCCAACTTACCTCCATAACAATGATGATGAGAAGTCTTTGGGTACTGGTCATATCAGGGAACAGCCTCTGCATGGGTCCTGAGATCCCTATCAGGGCTGTGTTTACTATGATAGTACCTATACTCATTATCTCCAATACAGTCTGAAATAAAGAAGGAATATAATATTTAAAACATCGGGAAGAATATTACCGACGAAATGGATGAAATAAAATTACAGAAGGATGCTAGACCTCTTTAACAATAAAAATCTTTGGGGAAAAATCGGACATAACGATTATAAACTGGATATGAAGAATACGATACATTTTCAGCTAATTGATTTGTCATGTTACTTTAAAATCTTTTCTATACATTCTGATTTGATTCTACAGCCCAGTTGAGATATATAATCGGAGTTGATTATAAGACACTGTCCTAGCCCTGTGGCGGGTTTTTCGTTTCACCAACAAAGCAGTGGCTGCTTTACAGGCTAACGCTTTCCCTCTAAATTTATCAGTTTTTGTTGCTAAAGCAGATACCACATCAGCTATTTTGAATGTTGACTGATGATTTTATTTGATTGTTGCTAAAATTTGTAACACGCTTTACAAATCGTACAAAGTATGCATTCCAATAAAAACGCAGGGAGATTTTTAGACAAAGCTAGTAAAACATCGCAAAACAATTCACGCATTTGTAGCATATTTTGTAGAGTTAAGTCATGCAAGTCATGTGTTGTTCCTACCTGCCAAGCACCAATATTTCTAACCCTTTCGCCAATAGGTCTCTGGAAGCTCATACATATTTTAAAAGCGTCACTTCTGATCTCAACCACATTGTTCAACAGAGCAAATAGCCCGGCTAAAGGGAACACCGAGGAAAACCATGTGACATAGCTGAACTGTATAACCATCTCTAGGTAGTCCTCAAATGTGCCCTCATACTAAAATATAAAAAAGATAAAATTGCGATAATGTCAGGAACACTGATGTCAAATGTGGTGGGTTCAGAGAGAGCCACATAATTGAAAATTAATTTTTAGCATTTATATCGACAGTGTAAATAAAATGAAATTAAAGTTCCCACATGATGAAATAATTATGATTATAAGTATATAATAACAATATACAAATAAACAATTCTTTTTAATTATACCTGCGGTAACAATCCTTCAGACTCGGCTTGAGTTAGACTTTGATCAGGAGGTTTACATTTCTCTAGTAGATCCACACCTGACCCTTCAATGATTGATGTCCTCTCCTCAGCACTATCAAATTGTTCATCAGTAGAGCTCTTGTCATCATTACCCGCCTCTTCATGGTGATTGTGGGTCACTTGATCGGCAGGTTGTACGCCATGTGTAGAAGGGCTGTCAGTGTGATCTGTTGTGGGATTGTCTGAATGGACCTCCTCCTGGTGTTGTCCTCTTGCCGCAGATACACATCTTTTCTTTAACTTCAGCAATATCTCCTTTCCTGTCAATTCAATCTTGTAGTCAGCTTTGATGTCTTGTGAAAAAACCCATTAAATAAGTAATTACAGCAATGTAAAGTTGCAAGAAAACGTGAAATTTTAATCAGCAAAAAGTAGAAAACGTACTTATCTTAATCTATGATGTAGCACAAGAGATTTTTGAGACTTGGACACCTGATGACCGGCTGACACAGTTGACATAGTTATTGTGAGTTAATTATTGGAAACAACGATATAGACTCATCGGAGTTAGCCTCTCTCTTAGCCAGAAAAAGGCAACTCTTGTTCTGACATCCTATTTACACCCTCATGTGTACACATCAGCAATGTGGGATATCAAGTACAGTGTAAGCTGGTTAATTCAGACTTTCTAATTCAGAACTCCTATTAACTCAGACAAGGAAAATTGGTCCCTTAGCCAGATCTCAATGCATTCTAATGTCACTTAAATCAGACTCTGCTTAATTAGGACAAATTTTTGAGGTCCACAGAGGTTCGAATTAAGTGAACCGCACTGTATACATACCAGTAGTAGCGCCTGCAGCGCCTTCATACTGTCTAACCTTGGCCATGAAGAAGGAAAGCAGCGACTCCTTAGCATTACCGACAACTTGCCTCACAACAAACAACACGGCCAGTTGCTACAACAGAATAAATAAGGAACAAAATATAATCAATCATGCAATTTATACCAAAATGTGACTGGAAATAATCTGATCTGGTGAGCTCCATCTATCTAATATCATAAAGCTTCCATAGTCTATCATTGCAGGTTATTAATGTGTTAGCACTTCATAGCTTGTTAGCAGTCATAAAAACCTGAGGTCCCATTTCAAAAACTATCAGTGCATTCAGAATTGTGAGGCTTGTCAGTGCTGAGGCCACATACCAGTACCAAAATCTAACATTCAGGTAACCTTACTTACATTTTTTAGGCGGTTGAAGTCTTGTATATAGAATGCAGTATAGAACAGCGATAAGAATGAGTTCACCGACTGAAACTAAAACAAAATAAAAATATTTATCAAAAAGACCAAGTGGCAGTTTAAGTTACACATTATGTTGTGTTTAATGACATAGAATTCATTTTGGAGATTAGTTTGCTGGAATAGTTAGCTTTCATCATACTGTCTCGCACTTTCAATATAGTTTTCTAAGTTCTACCAACACTACAACTGCAAACAGAGGCTGCCAGGTTGCGCACTTGATGAATGGAGAAAGAATTTCTAAATTGACTCAACCGTATTTGGCAGTCTCACAGGTGCTTCTTGAATACATCATATTTGATACATGATGACAGATATCAACAGCTTATCCATAACTCACCACCATAAGTTTGATTATCAGCTGATTCTTATATTCTTCTTCATTTCTATAATTCTCTGAAGCAAATGAGAAATTGATTAAGATATGTATTACAAAATAAGTCGATATGAGCTATCCAATTGGCATACTTCTGAGGAAAAAATCAGGAAGAGATTGAAAAAAGGATAGAGTATTCAAAATATAGATCAAGTTTGATCAATTTTGCCCCACTCTACGTGTGAGTAGAGTGGGGGCAACTCCAACGATGGCAAAATGGATCAAACTTGATCTCGACAAAATACGGGTGAAAAGTAGACTTAGACCATAGACTGCTGAGTGAACTCCTAGAAGATAGCCACATAAAAATGACACAAACCTTTATCATTTAGCCAGACAGCAATAGTCCCATAGACTTTGTCCATCACCATCACAGCTACAGCTAAGAATATGTTGGGTATAGGTTTGAAGAAGAAATACAGTTGTCCACTCTTGATTCTATCGTTAATGATATCATAGAGAGTGAAGAAGTTAAAGCACACAAGAACGATAAAGCAGTGACAGAGTGCCATCACCGGTAGGCTGACTGTGTAGAAGAAGAGATTTCTCTTCCACTTTGGAAAGTGTGGCTCCAATCGCCCTGTAACTGAGCTGGTCCTTAACTCGCCCTGTAATAGCATATCACTATGAGATGTTAGGTAAGGAATGCGAAATTTTGAACAGGATACTAGTGGGAAGACCAGGGGTAGGTTAACAGCTACAATAGGTTTAGTAATCTCATCCCTGACCAAGAGTTATCACAAGACATGACCAACAAGCTTTACTACTTGATAGGACACAGTTGTATTCAAAATTGCTTGGAATCAAGTAGTGAATTTATTTTTGTCATCGCAGTGATTGCGACCAGAAATATGAGCAAAACCTGAATTCAAGTAAGACTACCCGCCGTGCAATGTGCAAAAGATGTGTGGCACTGTGTAAAGGTGTAGATTTTTGGTTAGTCAAAGCGTCAGTTATTAAACATGCTCCAGTTGATGAAGTCGGGTTGTCAGGTTAACCCCAAGTAGATTTATGGTTTTTTTTGTTTCATTGAATCAAACATTGAATGCAGATTTCATCATCACAGAGTACTCTGTGAAATCATATCAATTTGAACAAAAACATAGAATAAATTTGTTCATCAAAACAATCAGTAAATCAACACACTCATACTGCTATCTAGGTTAAGTATTTGACCTGGATGGTCTACCGGTCTACAAAATCAGGGAAGATCTTAGTCACACAATAAAGTCAAGTTAAGCTAGCCTCTTATGACAGGACAGGCTTTGGTTCTGCCACCATATGAACAAACACTATCAGTAGCTTATATACTGCAGCTGTTTTTGCTATCAATACGAAAGCAAAACAGCATAGACTACTGCATTGTTGTAATAAACGCTGGTTCGATTATTCAGACCTCTAAGATAAGTATGAGGTTGCAAGATTAGAACATGCAGTATAATTGTTACCCCTGTTCAACCACACAGGTTACATTACTCATTTGATAAACTCGATTCGAAGATCTAACAGGGTTTTGAAAGGCTCACCTTCCCTAGTAAACTGTTGATCTGAAACAACAATGGATTTGCGAGAGCGTGTTCTGGAATCATTCAACTTGAAACATTGCTTCAAACCAAACGTCCACGCATCACATCAACATAGTTAAGGAATGGCTAGAGCAGAGCTTTTATGCGTGGAGTTGTATACAAGAGCTTTATATAAAGAAGCTGTTAAACATACTGTCAACAATAAATGAACTGTCAATGGCTGCGTGATCTAATGAATTTTTTCAAACACGTAGGAGGTGCAATTCACTAGTGTGCGAATAGACAACTCTTAATTACATATAAAATTAACAAGGTGATGTGTTTTGTTCTGACTGTACTTGCTCTTATTTTTGTTAAGCTTCCTTGCCTATGGAGATTAGTGTATTTAATCACAGTCAATGACAATGACTGACAAAACCAATCCCTGTACAAGATGTTTGAATATCAATATGATGTTTGAATATCAATTCATGTGTATATTCACCTTGTACAGAGGTCTTGGCTCAGTAATGAGGTCATCTTGTTGATCCAGTGTGCCCCACTTAAATGCATGTTCAGCCTCTTTCCTCTTCCACAGCTCAATGTATATTGTCGACCAAATAACATTCAGTAAAGCGAAAACTACGAAAGTAATGTCATCAAGCTCCTGCAAAGAAATAGCGCAGCGTCAAAGTCA
This sequence comes from Membranipora membranacea, assembly GCA_914767715.1. Taxonomy (NCBI): domain Eukaryota; kingdom Metazoa; phylum Bryozoa; class Gymnolaemata; order Cheilostomatida; family Membraniporidae; genus Membranipora; species Membranipora membranacea. Next base: position 18,762,112 of record OU612068.1, read on the forward strand.
AACAGCAATTTTTTTTACTTCTATGCCAAGCTCGAACAAAGTGGGAAAACCCCTAATGAAACATGTAACCCACAACACAAATATTGTGAGCAGCATCCAAGCACTATATTTGTTTTGCAAGGTTAGAGGCATCGATGTAATAATTGATTCAGATTCTGGAACTGATTTAATTTACCATTGTTACTGAGTTTTGAGTTGAATCTAAAAAAATACATCTCTGGTTAAGGGTATATGTGGTTGTGTTTTTGTTGTCCTCTCAACACTATGAGTGCTCTCATACCTGGCTTCTGCCGGAGTTCAGCCATATGAGCACACCAAGCAATGCAGGGATAGTCAACGCCATTGTATAATGGCCAAGAAATGCGAAGTACATTCCAATATGAACTCCGAAATAGTCTTTGATTGCATCTAAAAAATGAGAGCAATTGTTTATAACATAACTCATATGCATAACATAGTAACAATTCTTTATTATCTAATATTAGCTATATAGGGCCCCAAGGCTGCTGAAATTGGTAGTTGAATTATTTGGAGTTACCTTTCCATGGGAGTGAGTTACCTTTTTATCTATTTTCGATACACACGGGACCAAACGGACAGGTGACACACATTCATATTTTGAAGCTGTCTTGTTTCCATTCATAACTCAGCATAAAACTTCATAGCTTCTCGTCAAATATCATAATATATATATTGTCACTGATTGGCAATAGAATTGTGCTCATTCCTTGATACAATACTAGTGATGAACTTTCATTTACATGAGTATTTGCATTCCATGAGGATATTGACCAAGTGAATTGCATAAAAATGCAATCTAATTGGCAGCTTCTCAGAAGTATGCTTAGCGTATAAACATAAAACCTGACTAGACTGCTGGGCAAATACACCCTCAACTGCAGATGTATAGGCAATGATTATTGATTAAAGGGAGCTGAGATATTTTATTGATGATAATTAAGGTTGTTATGTTATTGGATTTAACCACCTGCTTTGCATTACAATACTGTAGCTCTAATCATCATGGATATCTGCTAGGTATATCAATACAATCCAAGGTCACATATTTGGTCTATGGCCGCTCTCTGCGGAGTTCCAAACAATTAAGACTCACAACTGTTAAGACTCACAACTGCACACACCTACATGCACTACTCGATTGCGGAGGTTGGCTGGGTTAATAAGCCAGAACTTGGACACTCGGTCAATCCCTATCGTGAAAATCATGAATCACAATATGCAATGAAGGATTTTCGGTAACTTGTTTATAACGAGTGCTGACATGATCACAACATGTGCGGGGGAAAGTACACTTATTTCTACAAATTTTGTAGATACCGGCACATCTGTATTGACGGTCAACTTTAACTGAGTCTCATTTCACAGAACATCATGTGGAGTGACATTTTTGCAAATAATCTCACCAAGAGGTTGTCTAGCTGTGAAGTCAAAAACCCAGCTCCTTCTTAGCTGGTCTAAATCTTTACTGCAGTGAAGAGGAAACATCTGTTTGATTAGTTTAGTTGTAACCATCCGAGGTACTAAAATCAAACAGAAGGTCATTTGAATTCCATGACCGATAATATCCTTGTCCATACCATAGAAGAAGTTTCAAATCTAACACAATACCATTTTGATTATTGTCGGTAGTGATAGTTTTCGGTCACCAAAACTTTAACATAAAGACAAGAGCGCCAGCGATAACAGGAATCTTACCGATGGCCTGTCCTTCAACCATGACGTAGCCGTCGACTTTCTGAGTGTGTGTAATTCTAATGTTGTTGAGTAGATGCAGAGTTATCTGCTGTCTCTCCTGAGTGGTGAAGAACTCCGCAGAGCAGTCTATATTCTCATACATCACGGCATCCTCCATAAAAAAGTCTCTCAGCTGCCCTCCATGCTCCTGCTTCAATCGCTTTTTAAGAAAAATCTCCTCCGCTCCTTTCAACAACCTATAGATATTAGGAACAAAGTTGAGAGATCTGTTTCAGATTATGCGGATATCTGATAGTTGCAAAAACAAGCCTTAGATTTGTAGATGAACGCCAATCGTCTCACTAAACTCAATCAAACCCTATATTAACTTCATGCGCATTTTCTCATTTCCAAAAAAACTTTCCCATCCATCAATTACAAAAAAGAAGTATTTCAAATGGTTTAAATCTTCCGTTTTATCACGGTACCAATAGTCATTTTATATGGGATATTAGAGAGTGGTCGCCAGTATGATGCTTCTAGCAGATTGTATTGTTTATACTTTGTGTGGTTGTATCATTGAATTAGGAATTCTTGACCGGTTCACAGTCTTTTTCTATGCAATCAATAAAGTAATGACCAGTACTTACCCTTGGTAGTTACAAGAACATAAGATATTTGTGAGTCCAGTGGCATTGTGTTTGCATGTACTCAGCTCAATTCCACATTTTGATTTATCGATAACATTGGTCAGCCATTCGATGGTGTATTGCTTGGCATTCCTTGGGAATTGAATGACGATATCACAGTCGCTAGGTGTACAGGAGTCAAGCCAGCCTCTCAGCTTGGTTAGGTTTTTCCCTGCGGATTCTATTTGTTTCCCAAAGCTCATTGTTTCTCTCGAATCTGGAAGAACGACATACAAACTTCTTATTGTCATTCACTGTCAGTACAATCAGTTCAAGTGCTTGACAACAAGATTCTGTTTTTTAAGAAGAGCAGACACACTGCTACTGCTAGGTTCCAAGTGGAAAAATCCCTAATAGAGACGACTGCTAGAACAAGTTTGTTCCCTATGTGGTGATGGAGGGATATTGCATAAGTTGGGTATCTGGTGCGGCGCCTCGATACCGGACTTTTGCAATATCCTTCCGACTCCACATAGGGAACATATGTGTTCTAGACGACTGCTGATGTTACACCAACGTCCTTCTCCTACCCCTACACATGGCACAGTTGATCATGGACCTGGGATTGACCTGGACAAGGAGCCATTAATATCTCATTCAGACATTGATTGATGATTGATAATATATATATATTTAATATATGAGATGGGACTTTTCTAAAGCTCATCCCAGTGAGTAAGAGCAGGAGTCACATGTTCATGTCAGGTTTAGTCAGCTCCCTCCAGTAGAGAGCTGAGAATTGAATGGGGGACACACACACCAATGGACTCAGTTCATTGCACACATAACACACACCAATCTTTAGGCTACTAACTAGCTAGGCCTATAGTTTCCTCACCTTTTCCTGTTGTTGTAGCCATCACACTCACAGACTTTCCCTCTCTTATGTGGCAGTAGAGTAAGGTCACTTAATTGGTTTATGCGCAACCTTCAACCTCATCTTCTATTCTCCACTGATGCTGCCATCTAATGTTACCAAATGTAAGATTCACAGCAAGCAACTTTTTATAGAATTCCTTGATTTGAGGAAGGATTGACTCCAGCATGTGTACTACTTTAGCAGTTACCTGTCCCCTTATGCAGATGAATGACCTTGATTTCCATTAACCAATTGGAATTTGTTTACACATGTGATCATTGTTTTGATCACGTGGTCATTGCATAGCATGACTGGGTGAAGAAGAAACACGAAATTTCCCAGCTGAATCATCAACAGTTTCAACTTACCACAAAACTAGACTGATATATCCTAGGATAGCATTTACAATTGTAAACTCATTACAGAAGGTAAGTTGGATTCAACTGCCATACACAGGTATGGTGTGTGTCTTCCCCATAGGCCTACAAGGCTAGCCACACACAAACTGTTAGGTAGAGAGAGGAGAGTGCACTAAACTGCACTTACTAAGACTTACTTACAGTTACATACAGGCTAGACTAGAGCTGTCACTGCCAAACTGAAATCAATTTCTATGTTTGAGCAGGATGTTATGAAAGTTTTACTCTTTGCTCCCATAGTTGATTCACTTGTGTTTGCATGCTATTGTCTTAACATAGGCAAGACAAGTGATGTGTTTTCTAGAGGTTTTGTGGGTATTTTTCCTAGCTAGGCTAGGGTTGCCTTTCATGAGTCATCATGAGTTATTTGCCTATCCGTTTTTTTTATTGTCACAATCACATCTCCTCTTTCTTTGATAGGTTGGTTGATTTTGATTATGCCACAGTGCGATATCGATGTAGATAAGAGCTCTGGGTACATTATATGCCTTTAGGCTACTTTGCCCATGTACAGTATCAACCAATTTAATTGATACTGGATATTGGCAATGTTAAGGCATGTAATTCCTAAGGGCCCATGCCTTGGTAGTATGCAGCATGGGGGATTAATGGGAATATGACAGCAATATACGCAATCATTCTAACCAAGGAGTATTCCTGCTCCAAGACCAACCGTCCCTCAGGCAACTTTGACTTTTCACAAATCTTACAGTGGGTGTGTACTTTGTAGACAACAACCATCATGGCGGAGTTCAGAGACAAAGTCGACTTCAGAGCCATTTCTAAGACATACCCTACAGAAGCACATGTGGAATGTAATTACCTGCTGAAAGCATCACACAAGCCTTCTTCCTATGACTGGATCGGTCTATTCAAAGTCGGATGGTCCACCAACAAAGATGTGATATACTACAACTGGGTTCCATTTCCTAAAAACAAAGAGGAAGAAGAAGAGCACACCGGATCTGTGTTGTTTTCTTGTAAGTCAAACTCACCATATGATTATGTACGATGGACTGCAGTGAATATGGGCTGCCAAAAGCGCTTATGTTCAGGGTTGAGTTTTTCACTTTATTAGCACCTCATATTCGATTTGCAAGAAGAATTAATTTAATGCACAGAAGACTAGATGTGATGGTTTGAGATGCTCATCCACACATATAGATGGCTTCAGGCTGCTGGGGCTGGCCATGAGGAGGTTGTACAAGGGAGGCCTTGAGACCGCAATTGACTAGCTAAAGACCTCTGTGTTTTGCAGTGGTATACGCACTACTGTCTGTTGTATCTCAGACAATGTTTTCCCTCAATAATAGCCTGTAGTTTCATACGTTTGGTATTTCTTTTCAGCACAAAATCTGCCAAGGGACGATGGCGAATTCTATCAGTTTGTGTACTTCAATGATAGAAACAAAATGTGCGGAGCTAGTACCCCATTCCAGTTCAAGACTCCTCGAAATGATGATCTTATAGAACAAGAGTTGGAAGATGAGGATTTCTTACACATCACAACGAACACCCTCATACTAGAGGAGAAGATCAGAAAGATAGAATTGGAGAAGGAAATGCTCAATCAGGTAGAGTAATCTACGTCTAAATAAGTTTGCTTCAAGTTCTAATTAGCCTTGTCATGACAAGGCTTAGTTCTAATGGGAAACATTTTTGTGTCTCTACGCCAAATTATTCAACAGTAATAAAGACAGGGCAGGTATATCTACTCCGCACTGGTGATAAAAAGATACAATACTGGTAGTTCCTCTTCCATTTTCAATGAAAAATTTGTCGACTAGAGAATGCAATGTTCAAATACAACTGGAAACACTTATTGAGTTCAGTGGTTGCAAAATGCAATGATAATTTGAAAGTACAAAATGCATATTAGTGCGATGTGTTGCCTTTGTCAGTTTCATTTTAATAATTTGTCTGTTTATGGCTTGCGCCCCGAATAAGAGTTTTTTATCACTAGCACTTGGCCTTGTCTGATGCTGAAAACCTGCGTACAAGCTCACTTCTCAAGCCTAGTTGACAATAATATTGATCTGTAATCTGCATCATGATAAACATAGTTGGCTCATGATATAAGTTGGTCAGCTGACCAAAGATATAATAGTGCAGTAACTCAGCATATTATAGCAATGACTATAATCTTTGATAATAGGGCCTCGTTCTATTGCGTCATTCTATATTGATATTAGTGTAGTAATGATATACGTGTAAACTTGGGTTTTCCATACTGGGAAATAGTCACACTGAATGCTGAATCACTGCATTGTGTAGTCTTTGACTATACAACTACAATCATTCCAAAGCCTGACCGAGTGACCGTGACCAGTTCACTGATTATCAGATGATGAAATGAAAACTACCCAACCCATTAGAGAATCATTGATGTTACGGCCACCCTAGCACATGTGACTTATTTCATCATGTTCAAAAAATTCACATCAGTTGAAACTTCTTGGATTTCCAAGCAGTAACTTTGATGCCTGACAACCTGTTTGAAATCTCATCATTCAAAATTTAGATGTCCCTTTTTGTTGCCCTCCGCTTTTTAACTTTTGTGAAGCTTCTAGATGAAAAATGGTCGTCTTTTTTTATCAACTTTTCATATTGATTGGGAAATAAGCTTCCAACAACAAGAGACAAGGGTGTGATGAGCAAGATTATAGAGCGCCTCTTATATTTAGATATGGGTGCATATTGATAATGACAGGTTTATACGCTGGTAGGATGCCAGCAAAACCTTTACTTAGGTAACTGGTCGAGTTCGGAGAGATGAGAGTTCACCCTAGACTTGTCACACGGCTACTAAACAAAAAAAAGTAGCCGCGTAACAAGTCTAAGTTCATCCACGACTACAATGATGATCTTTTATTTACAAACCATGAATATTGTATTATTTTTTCTTCATACAGACTTGTCAAGGTGTGAGCGATGAAAAAGATGCCATTAGTGACAGACTCCAACAAGCTCAGACCAGAATCGAGCGACTTCAACTAGACACAGAAACACTCCAACTTCAAGTAGAGGTACAAATTTACCACCGTGGTTGATAGAATGAAAAACAACTATTAGAGAGCTCATTGGTTGAAACTTTTTTTAATAACAATGAAAGGAAGTTTGAAAGGTGATTTACGATCTTCCATGTCTTTTTTGGCTCCATAAATGTAAATATGGGTGTCTATTGATTGGTAAAAAAAAGTATGTCATCTAACACCACATTCAACAGCACATTTAATGATCTAAATTTGTTCATCCTTTTTCATCACAGAAAACTGAGCAGAATATGAAGGATTTGATAGCCGAACACTCGCTACAGCTGTCTGAGAATAGCTGTCAGTCTGAGGAGAGGCAACAGGTATGTCAGCCTCTTATTCCACTCTGAAACAGGAATTTTTTTTTTCTCTGAATAGGTCATGCGCCTTTTGTTTCTAGTATATACAGTGTTGAGGTTTTTACTTTGTGTAAGGAGAAGTTTCCATCCTTAGCATGCAAATTTGAAATAATTATGTCAGCTTATATACTGGAGTCACAAAATCATGAGTAATGGACAACTGATGTGAAACCTAAAAGTGACCATGATTGTAATCTCTTAGCTCTATTCATAGCAACAGATAATGGTAGCTGGACTTTGGACTGTAAGCAGTCATTTAAATGTGTCTATGCCAGAACCTGAGCGCAAAGCATTTGTAACAAGATAAATAAATGTTTAGCCAAAATTTTGGAATTCTATTCACATGGAGATATAAATATTGATTGAAACTGATGGACTTTATCGAGTTAACCTAATAACTTTGTAATATTGACATTTATTAGGTGATCGCAAAGTTAGAAGCAGAGATCGAGACTCTGAGAGAGGATCTCCAGGCGAAAGAGGCAGAGTGTGTGGAGAGGAAGAATGAGGTGGATCAATGTGTCGGACAGGTGGAGGCTCTAAAGACAGAGCTAGCCCTCATCAAAAATCACTGCACTACTGCTGAAGATGGGAAACAACAAGCAGTGAATGAGGTGGGAAATTTAAACCTCATCAGTGTCCCATAGATCTATTCAGACATGAAATCTAAAATTAAATTTCAAATTGTAACTTCCCTAACTATTCAAGCAAGGCGCACTCCTTCCCCGATTAAAGTAATTGTTTGAAACATTGAAGCTTATTATCTGCTGTGAGTTCATGATATTGGCTCATAAATTGTTCTGCTCAGGGATAAAAATTTCCCCCTTATCATCGCTTGAATGGTCTTGTATGGGTCTCTTCGAGCAACATCCATGACACTCTGCTACAGTTTAAACTCTATCATGCTAGTTTTCCTGGTTGCCGCTACATAGATTTGCCCAATTATAGCAGGGCATATGGGTTTTTAAATAATGCCATCATTCAAGACAACTTCACTTTCTAATTTCATGAAATGTAATCTCTTTTTAATATTCCAATAGTTGGAACAGATGAGAAACAAAATGAACGAGGACACAACTGAAAGAGAGAGACTAGAAACGCTTCAGGCCCAGTTAAACTCAGCACAGGAGACTATAGAAAGCTTAGAGAAGCACATCAGTCAACAGAAGGTGAATCATCAATATATAAAACATCTCTGGCGAGTGTGCACTGCTTTCTTTGTTTGCTAATAACCCAAAACAGATAAACAGATGGAAATTTTGTTCTATAGAATTAATTGATACCGAAGTGATAATTCTTGGTTTTAACAAAGAAGCTGGATAGTGCTAGTAGTTCATTATGCTTAGCTCCATGATAATGAGTACAAAGTAGAATTGCAAAAAAGCTACTGAATTTTGTGGACAGGATATGACTTGCTTTGCTGACAGTGGCGGGATCTAGTCCGATCCCTCATAATGCTTCCATGTTATAGTCAACTTCTCCCAATGGGTTTGGTGTTTGTGAATTTGACAAACATGTACAATATTGTTATGTAATCGTTCCCTAGAATGTTATCGAAGCAGCCACTGCTAAACAGTTAGTTGAGGAGGCAAACAGAGCCACTATGACTGAGACTCTGGAGGACTTCTCAGCTAGAATAGAGAAGGTCAGCACAGAGAACCACGATGTTAAAAACAAGCTTCAGAAAGAGACTGAGAGATATCAGTCAGAGGTTAAAGACTGGAAACAGACCGTAGAAGACCTATCGATGGTATGTTATTATCCACACTGATCATGTGATATACTATTGCATGTATATCTCTGATCGATAGAGATTGAATTTATTCATTTAGTAAGAGTACCATCACAAGGAATCTGATGTGACGACCCGTGTTCAATTTTACTAATTAGGGGTGGGTACATGTAAGGTACTCATTTAATCAAACTAAATTGACTCTAACGATCAGAGAAACACATATTAATAGTGTAGTCTCGATGTCAGTGTGGTTATTATCAGCAATAAAATTGCGAGTTGCTGCTCGACATTTCCCTTCTCCCTTGATAATATATGTTTATGGACTGTGTAGAAAAGCCTGTCAAGTGCTTCACTGAAGGCAATTGAATCCCATATGAACCAGTTCCATAGGATGTGTTATAGCAACGAACTCTCAAGAGAGGGAGTCAATTGGTTATAGACAACTACTTTTCCTTTGATGTCAGCTGCATATGATGGGAAACCCGTGATAATAAATTTACCATGACATATGGAAAGGAGAAAGGATCAATTTTCTAACTGAACAAACACATTCTATGTACGCTCAAACAATTGGTAAATCTGTGCTGTAAAACAAAGATTAAAAGAATTATTTGCAGGTAGAAAGGAAACCGTTCTGGAATTTCCAAACAATCAATATTTTAATGTTTTAGGAAAAGAATAGCCTCGTTTCCACTATTGCCAAGTTGGACAGAGAGCTACAAGTTGCGAAAGACAAGATAGAAAACACAGATGCTTTCGATGCTCAGGAGGACCGGTACGTCGCTCTCCAGACAGCTTATGGTATACTGAAGGATGAACTGGCTAGAACCGACACTGATCTACAGAAACTCAAAAGAAAAGAGGTTAGTAGATAAATAGTCTTGTGAGTGGGTTTTGTGCTAAAAGTATATCCTTATTACATTCCAGCCCACTCCACAGTCTCAGTTGATTGGAGCAATCTATATACTATCATGCTGCTGATATTTTCAACACCCTTCATGGCAGCAAGCTTGACATAAACTGGGAAGAAAACTAGACTAAACAACTCTGTCCTAGTACATCTGTTATTTTCTTTTTTTGCTTATAATGCTTGATGATTTCAGTGGTCTTCAGCTAATACAGTAGGAATTTTCCACATTTAACTTTCTCCATTCGTTTCACCTTTATAATGGAAGTGACCAGTTTTTTGTCAAGGTCGGTTAAACGATGAAAGCTGAAAATTTTCTACCCCAATTTTTGTTTCTAGACACGATTCCGTCAGTCGGATAGACAAATCGCAGAATTACAGGCAAAGTTGAAACTGGGAGAGGAGGAATGGAAAAAGGCTGTGAAACAAAAAATGGAGGTTGAGAGAAAATTGCAGAGGTCAACCAGCAGAAGTAAGCATTCCATCATGATATCAAAGTTCATCAAAAGTCAAGAAAATTGACCTTATGGGTACAAGCATCAAATCAAAACCACAATCAGAAAGCATGAGCCTCAAGTCTGAGCATAAATAACACATTGACTGACCAAATTCTGCATTCTGCATGGTTATTCTCCTTTATCATTGATATCACCATGTAGAATGTTTTCTCTCTCTCATCTTATAGCATCTCTATGTGAGGAAAAGGTTGTCAACACCCCACTCGCTGCATCCATCTGTAAGTAGAAGCTAAAATACCTTGAAAAAAAGCTTGAAAAATAGATCATCTAGGGGCTGTTAATGAGTCCCCACAATGCAACTTTCCTGATCACCTGGCAATGAAATCAGGTCAATAAAAACGTATAAAAGTTTTATTACGAGTTGATTGATGAAGTTTCAGGAACGATGTTGAATTATTCTGTTATGAATTAGGATAATCGTCTGTGAACAGTAACCAGCACCGCAAAGTTGTAAGCCTCTTTCATCCATTGATATGTATAAAATGTATTTAGCTTTCCCTCAGTGCTTTCAACAATCTATCATTTTCTAGCTACTTATTGTGTACTACATTTACTACCAAATCAACTTACAATAATAGTTATATGTATAATATATATTGCGAGTATATTGTTGCATCTAACTCTTACAGCTGGTAGCATGGACCTGACTAAGGAGGAACTACAGAAGATGGTGGAGCAGCTAAGTAAGGAACTGGAGCTCAGGACACAGAAGAAAGACAAATACAAACAGAAGTATCTGGACGAGAAGCAGCGTGCTGCCACTCTGCGTGATGATCACTCCAGAGAGGTGGAGAAACTCCGCAAGGATTTAGAGTTAGCTCGTGCTCAGCTTGATACACAGATAGATCTTCCTCCTACGGTAGTGAAGTACCCGGAGGTCCCAGCGAGGAGACACGTGTCCTCGTCAGCCAGCAGACCAGAAGTCACACCGATTGTTTACCCACCAATCAGGACTCCACAAAGTCCAAATATGGTGTGTACATAACATTAATCCATAGCCATAGTTATCACTCATTTCATACATGTTTGTTTTACTGCATGGTGGTTTGTGGACAACTTTGGTGAAACAACTTATGCACTATGGTAGCATCCGTTTGATTCTCATGATCACAATTTCACCTATTTCTTTCTCTCTCTGTAGGATGGTGGGGCAAAGCCAAAGATGGAAGGACCAACTGTGTTTCCTAGACAGCTGAGTCACAGAGGTAATATACACTGCATTAATAAACATTAGACATTTACACAGAATGGTACTAGATATGCCCAGATGCTGTAGAAACTATGCAGGCTAACTAACTGAGATCGATTTTTATTATTTTACAGAAAGTTGCAAAAGATGACAAGTCAATACATGTCCATATTTGAATGAAGAATAATAGGTTTCTCTTTGATAAAACAATTAACTTAATTTTGCAGGTGTAGGAGCCCTGGAAGAGAGCATCACAGAAGATTTGACAGCAGGCGGACCACCACTGAAACCTCTGCCACCTCCCATGGAACCAACAAAATTCAATCGAACCAAAAGCCAAGATTCAAATGGTGCAGAGTTTAAGGATAAGCTTAGAGTAGAGCTCGGCCTGAGCGCACCAATGAAACCGGAGACCTGCACTTCACTCAACGCTGCTGGAGGTCGACACAGACCTGCCCGGGCAATGCCAGGAGTTGATGAAACAGATGTAGTTACCAGAGTGGATTCTGATGATGAAAATGATGGCGCTGACAGGTAAGATATGCGGCTAGTAAGGAACGAAATAAATTTGGTTTATAATTGAAAAATCCAAATGCTGAACCAAATGTTGATTTGCGTTACTTTGCATCATGAAAGAAGGTAAAGACTTTTGCCATAAAATTGCACTTTATTGCTAGAGTTGTCTACTCAAAGAAATTTGGCTTCAAGAATGATAACACCTGAATTCTGAGAAACCGTTTATAAAATATGAAGAGAGGGTGGGAGATAACCTCCCTAAAATGAGCCAATAGTTGAAAAGCTGTTTTCATTACTTAGGGGTAAGAGCAGCCTTACTCACATCCTTGATTTGGCCAAGGATATTTGACTGTCAAGGCCCTCGCATTTTGACAATTTATCAAACAGGAGTTACTCTTCCTTTAATTTTGCTTTGTTTATTCCAGATTCCATGATGCAAGCAGTGATGTTCCCGAGAGCATGATCAAATGCTTTATGTGTGATCATGTTTTCCACTCTGGAGACTCTGCTGCAGACAGGAATGCTCATGTCAACGAGCACTTGGAGCAAGGTGGTGGTGACCAAGAAACTGACATGTGCTACTCATGTCCAGTGTGCAACCAGAAGTTTCCTAAGGATACATGGTCAAAAAGTACCGTTGAGTTGCACATCAATTCTCATTTCACGATCCTTGAGAATGATCAGTGAGCGAAGTTTTTATTCGGAGAATGGCAGATATAAGGGGGCAAGAACAGAATAGTAATAATCACATCTTTTGGACCTGTGAAGTTTTATGTTGCTAACAACATACAGCCCAGGCAATGTTATATAGAGGCATCACAGTTTGGATGTGCCCTTTGCAGGCCTGCAATCTTTTGTGGCTGATCATTTTTGCCAATATATCTCTATACTTTTCGTTCTAACAATCTCCTGCAGTATGTGGCCAAGGAGTTAGAGACTAACTCCTTGATGTGGCGTTGTTGCCTTGCAGAGAATCCAAATCAGTGCCCATAGTTTGTGACAGAAGGATTATCATTCGCAACATCTGAATATCAGGAAGAAGGAAATATTTTAACTTGTAACTGAAGATGCTAGGCCAGGCCTTTTTGCATAGCAAGGTCTTGAATCATATAAACCATTACGTTTATTATTATTCGGTGATTTTTGTGCGTTAATATTGTCCAACCATAACATAGAGTTTATTTCTGTTATATTGTGTGTATTTATCTTTACTGAGTATCATGTACCATAATAATAAATAAATAGATCAAAATATGCAATTCAATAGTAGTTGATTTGTTTTTTTTTTGTGATATAAAAAATAAGCAGGAATAACCGGTGATGCATCCATCCAAGAGGCTTACAACAAATTTACCTCAAGGACTTCATTATTTCAGGTCACAGCCTGAAACACTGATAATCCCTGCTTTGTGGGATCTTGAAGGGCTTAAACCAAGTTATTGGCTGTGCTTCGCTTGGGTCTAACTCAAGAGACAGCTTCGTAGTTTAGAAATAACATTGTGCGCTTGCATGAAAATGATAGATATAAGCATCAATGCTACCATATAAAAATATTGTCTTGAGTGATGGCAGGAATATATATATATACATGGTGTGCCACTACAGCATAAAATCTGCAACAGCTGTGACTAGCATTGAACTTAGTGAAAACTTGCGTTATAATGATTGATAACATAATGTGAATATATACATGAAGGTAGAAGTCCTTGGTAAGCCAGTTCGTAGATCCCACAGTGGAGAGGGGCCATATTCCCAGGAGATGATGTACAAGATGACATCACCTCAACATGAGATATGGCCTTTACCTTCCTCACCCACCACCAGCCATCGGAGGAGAGCTAGGCCCAGAACCTATCATGAAACAATGAATGATTAGGGTATTTATAAAATAGACAATGAAACGAGTTTTTTATCAACTCACTCAAAAAGGATTAACAGTTTTTATAATCATTTATATGATAGAAGAGACGGATTTGAAATATTTTATGTCAGATTTTTCCGAATATCAAACTGTCAACAAGCATTGTAGTTCTGTTACATCGCAGAATAAAATTATTGTGTTTTAAGGATGTACAATCTTACCTCCGCCAACTCCTCCCATCCTCCGCCGAGGTCCAGGAGGTGGACCACCAGGTCCTCCTCCTCCACCTCCTCTTCCGGCTCTATATGATGATGACATGTTGCCACCTTTACTTGTGAGATCTGGTTGTATCATGGTTTTGAAACTGGAATAGAATTAGAGACCATGGTAAACTGTTTTGGTTAAAAGTGCAGTATTCTTTTGACGTATAGCAAGCTTAGAACCAAGAAAGAACATGAGCAAAAGTATGAACATTATTTTTCTGTAAGTATTTTTTAAGTGTTTTGAAAGCAGCTTTAGTTGATTGAATGATTCACACAGCTACTGGTTGAGTCTAGCCAGTTCTGATTATCAAGTCAATGTATTGCTCCTATCAATTCAACCTCTCAGTCTCAGGTTACCAATTTCTTATATTCATATATGACCAAACTGGCAAATACTTACAATAATACTACAAAGTTGACGAACCCCCAAAACATCTCCTGCACAGAGCCGAGGCTCCATGGCTTCGAGTCAACCACTTGCCCTGCAAAAGAGTAACAGAATTTGAGATGAAGTATAGTGAACATGAATAAAGGTTTTTTGATAAGTTACTCATGTTGATATTTATATAGAAGGTTATCAGAGGAAAAATATCCGTGTGTATCACATTGTGCAGCCGTATATTGGTTTACGGTTAAAGATATCAGTGATCACAGCTGCTGGTACCACTATGAAACTGGTACAGGCTCTGATATCATTTGACCCTGAGATCGAACATCCGACCTTAACTCTTTTAGTTAGTCTCAATGGCCAGGCTGTTGCCATGTAAGATGTAAAAAAAGAAAAGTCAGGTCACTGACATCAAAGATGGCGAGTTGTTTCTGTGAAAATTCGCTTTCACATTCACATTGCTGAAAAGATTAGATTGAATTCAAGCCTTCAAAATAAACTGGATCATCCCATACACCTTGTTTGTACATTGTCTCAAACTTTATCATCTGCATAATGAACAAATGAACAGGGAAGAGGTCACAGTGATGTTGTAGACACAAAACTCTCCGAGGGCTCTGACTAGAGGTACTAAATCTAGTAGAGTAATCGGTCTGCAGTGATGGAATGCGAAATGTGATTATTTTGGACTACGCAATTGGCATCTTTAATATTTATACGATTGACTTCCACCTATGAGCAGTGTCATGCCTTAGATTTGCAGCATAGGAAGTCACTAAGACTCGCAGCGCCCGCCAGCAAATGCTGTCAGGAGGTGAGAGTCTTAATGACTTCCTATAGCACCAGGGGGGATTGCCATTGGATTAATTTAAGCTTGATCTTTCCAGGACTCGCTAGGGTCTGTTGCTTGATAGACGCTTGGACCTCAAACAACATCATTCATATCTGCTAACCCTTCACATTAATTGATCAAATTTTATCACACTGCTTAAGCACTTCGCATTTGTACCAACTTCATGGGGATACTTGGTAAAAGTGAAAGGGACGCCAAATAGCCCCCATTGTCTGACCTTGAACAAATCGCTGCTTATAGCTGTATTGTGAATTCTCTGATAAACACTGATGTCTACTCTTATTACTGTAATATTATTATAGACAGGTCAACACTATATATGGCATATCAACGGAGCCTAGACTCAGACGGCTATTAAACTATTGGATGAATCGTTGGAATCACAACAGGATCCTCTCGACACATTGTCCGGTATTAAAACCTTAGACTAAGAGGAGATCCATTAACATAACCACACGTGTACACGTATATCCCCTTCCTAGCTTCTAAGGTTAATGTATAATAAGCATGACACATCATTTTAGTTAATAATTGAGAACCACAGAGCAAAGGATTACATTTCACGGGTTACAGCAGATCAGAGAGAATTCTCCCTGAGCAGATCTAGTTAACTTCATATTCATTAATGAAAAGGCCTTTGATTACCTCCACTGCTTGTTAAGAATAAGATGCTGACCACATGATGTGTCACAAATCCATTGGCTTACTACTGTTCTAAGCTGATGTTAGTGACTTACTATTACTAACTAACGTGACTACTGATCACAATTTGGTACTTTAATTAAGCTTGTATTCAGCACCTACCAAAGTCAAATGACTGTTTAAGTATCAGTTGTTTTCATATCAGTATAAAGTTGAGTATCTTAGCATACTGACAAGAATATAAGAAGGTTATCACATGGATATATTCTATAAACTGATGAGATATTTTCTCAATTTTGTAAACTCACCTCCAGATACATACACCATCTTTCTACAGATGGCACTTTCATGCACAGGAAACACCTAAGGTCCTAAAAATAAAGGAGAAATTTATAAGGGGGAATCAAACACCAGACTATAAATAATTTTCTGTTGGTTACATTTCCAAAACAATTACAGCAAATCAAGTTTGACTTTTTTTGTTAATAGTTTGAAAAATTTTGGAATAATGAAGTAAACAATACAGAGGAGAAGAAGCTTGTAACAAACTATCCAGCACCTCTTCGTATGCACTTCTGTATGTTTGAAAACAACAACAACAAATATTATCCATCTCAAGGATTTTAGTAAAGTTGTTACTGTTTACCACTCTCCAGGGCCTATATATGTATATCATTGCTGTGCTACCAGACTGGTAGTGGTAAAGCACAGACAGTGACAATTATGATTTATTTATATATGTATCATGTATGTATATAAATAGGCCCTATCAAGGACACCTTATAAAGGAGGCCTTATCTATCTATTAAATTTATTGAAATTCTTATCCTACATATTTACATGTGATAGAGATGTTAGGTACTGGTACTGAAATAATACTATGACTAGAAGCTACCCAACAGCCTGCACAGACCATACCTGACAAGTCTCCCTTTTTGGTAGGGAGCCTCCCAGTTTTTAGGGGTATTTTCCACCTCCTCCCTATCTCCTTTTTTTCAGTTTCCTTCACCCAGAAGACATTTTAAGCTTCTCGTTGCAAGAGAACTATGTTTTCCTACCCCCACAGAACGTATACATATATGTAATTGCCTATTAACATACTGTCTCCCCTCGTTCGTATAAAGTGCAACAATATAATTTGTAAAATCAGGTAAAGTTACGCATTTCATAATATGAACACTCTAGTTTTGGCTTAAAATAAATGACAGCAAGGGCCAAATTACACCTTCACTGCGGGACGCGCAGAGTGGTTATCCGGGTCGGGAGTTCGTCCGCAGAGACCTCCTGATTTCTGGGTCTACCAACTTGTCATGTATGGCAGGGGTGCCCAACCTATGGCTCATGAGCCACCTCGGCTCATTTTCGCTTTTTGGGTGGCTCATTTTAATATTTGCAAATTTCACGCGCTTTTTGTCGCGAATTTCATGCGTTCAATTCATGCATGTACAATGTACATTAAATGTATGTATAGTGTATACAAGTTCATTGTACTGGGTGCCTGCATTGTAATATGTGTGTAGAGTTGTCTTCTTGCAGACTTGCCAACCTAAATTTTCCAAAATGCTTACAAAAATTTGCAAAATGCTTAAAATGCTTACAAAACTCCAGGGCGCCTTATATTACCAGAAATTGCCTCAAAATTTTTTTCGCGCTACGCGCATAATCTCACACAATGACTTTGCTTTGGAATTTTTGCCAACACTTATACATGAATGAATATGATACATATATATCACTGACTGTTTCCATGTTGTCTACACGCGACGTGGTCAGCTCATTTGGTTTAATTGATTTTTGAAATGGCTCATGTGAGAGAAAAGGTTGGGCACCCCTGATGTATGGCATAGACTCCTTGCCACCAGCTAACAACCCATCTTGACAAGCTTTGTTGTTGGTGGGTGCTGGGGTGGGACCAACAAAGCTTTTCACGACAGGCCATCACGAGGGTAGGGGTGTGAAAATTACTCTCTCCTCCTTTGAAAACAGAGCCAATTGGCTTGTCCACTCTGGGGTCGGCTGAGGCTTACATGACTGAAGGGACTTTTCTAATTATACTACTGCATGTGAATTAAATTTACCACACATGGCAAGCATTCAGAGGTATAACTATAAAAAATTTCTCACTGCCTGCATTTGGTTCAATGATATTATCATTTTTGTTTAATTTCAATCCAGTTTTACATACTCGGCTTATTGGTTACTAAGGATGAGTGCACCACGACCGAGACCTGTTACTGCTACTATAAACAAGCCTCCACCCACTGGCAGTTACAGAGCGAAAAAGAATGTGACCCTCCTGTCATCAAGCAGCGGCTCCACAGAGTCTCTCATCTCATGTATAGATGACGAATCTGTTGATATACAGGACAGCCACTCTTCACTGTCAGCAAGTGACCAGTAAGTTTTCAAAAGTGTTTAGTTTCTTCTTTTTGCGTTCATTCATTGGAGTAATTCATGGATGGAATCATATTTATATCAGTAAAATTAGGGCTGCTACGCACATTTTCAGTTACCCAATTATTCTTTAATAAACATCAATTTTAAGACCATAGTAAGAGATGTTCCAATTCCAAACCCATCATCCTGCACAAAGTTTCCTCGCCAAACATGTGTTTGCACAAATGATTAATGTGCAGTCTTAATAAAAAAAATCAAACAAAACAGTATGATTTGTCTTTTTGAAATTATCCAGACCAGTGGAAAAAGGACCCAGGAGTGGTAGCCCTGCTGACAGATCCCCCAGTCCAGAATCCATCGAGGCGGTTACTCCTAGACGGATGAATATGAACAACAATAATGCACAGAGAGATGACAGCTTCAGTGAGAGAATCATAAGGTCTGTGTCATGTGCTCAATGTCATAGTGATAAGGAGGCATGAAAGAATGTAATCTCTAGACACTGCACAAATGCAACAGGAAATTTCAGGATCCATACTCAATTAAGATTACTGGATAGTATATGTAACAAATACGCGCACAATATACAAACTTGATGATAATTTTAATAGCGAATATTTTTCCTTTTGTAAAGCACGTTCTTATGAGATTGTCATGTGGCGATTTTGAACGGTTAAAATAAAGTTAATATCATCATCATATATCAACAACTCTTACTCGAGTCCTAAAATGCGGACCGCATATAATTACAATCTGAGATGCTCATCAATAGCAATTCAAGGTGTATGTATACACATGTGTTATATGGTGCCTTTTCCAGTGAAAAATCAGGCCTCACCTCAACAGAACCTACAGAAAGTACTGAAAACAAGGAGCCTGAAATAGGGCCCTGGGAGAAATGGATGATACAGAAATCAGAGAGCATGAAGAAGTTAACTCAGCAGAAAGCTCAGGTGCAAAAGATGAAAAGACAACAAGCAAAACAGGAACAGATCGAGAAAAAGGAAAGAGAAAAGAAAGCAGAAAAAATTAGAAAGGTCAGTGTGAGACACTTGTGATATATATTTTAGGAGTTGCAGTACATGTTTTTTTTGCGACCAGGAGGGTGAGTGACTCTACTAAGTCTGTGGTTGTGTGCTCCTGTATTAACAGAAGATAATTCATAGATATTGATAATCAATGACAGCGCAATTGTTTTAGGAATGGCTACAGCAAAAAGATGAAGAGAAGCAGAAAATAGAAAGGAGGCAGGCGTTGAGAGAGAAGAGAAAGCAGCGAGAGGAGGATGAAAAGAAGAGGGAGATTGAAGAAAAGGCAAAAGCAAAGTATGTTTTCAAGCAATACAAAATCAACATTGAACAGCAACTCCATAGATCATGATTTAACCAGTTTGCCCACGTTCTGGTCGTTCCCATTCTACTGGTGCTTGAAACTACAAGTCCAGGCAAATTGGATTATAATTGATCCAGATAGACCTAGGGTCATACTGTGTGCCTCTGTCAATCATCGACAACCCTTTCTTATCAGAACCCTCTTAGCATTTATCATATCTGACTCACTAAAAACAATTATTGTTCATACAGGTACCAAGAATGGGTGGACCAGAAAAAGAAAGCAGATGCCTTGCAGCATGCGCTTGAGATAGAGAGGCAGAAACTAAAGGAGCTTGAGTTAAAGGACAAGAAAGAGAAAAGTGATTCAGCCTTCAAAGCATGGCTGGAGAAATCAGCACAGAGGGACAGGCCGAGACCTCATAGCTATGCTAAATGTGATGGAGCAATCACAGGTAAAAAACTAAACACATCCTCTAGTAGTCTTCCCTATTCGTTCAAATGGGCAGCTGAAATTGTATGCTCCGATTCTGGTGAACTGCAGTGACTCATTTCAAGCACACAGGTTGTAATGATATTTTACAAGTATATGACCTAGAGACGGCTGCCTGACTGATCAGTGTCATTGTTTGCTCGCCCACTCATCTACTTGTCTCCTTGATCCCATAGTAGACTAAGATTGCTAAGATCAGCTTCAGTCTGGATTATGATCAGCTTTTATAGATGCTAGTGCATTGATACAATGTACTCTATCCCCAGGTTGGGATAATGTCTTGTGTTATGCCATCAAGGTGATAATTTGTCATAAATTATGCTGTCTCCTTAATACATTCCCATCACTCTAGCACTGTTTCATTTATTCAATTATTTATTTATTCAACAGATTAGGTTTATATTTCATTGTAGGATATTATGACAGTGCCGCGAGCCCATCGCCTGCTTATTACAACCCAATTCCCTGGCAGCCTGTGGCTTTACCAACCAGTCAACCCAAACCTAAGAAGAAAAATCCCAAATGTAAGAGAAAGGTCATAAGAAATGCCTGGACTATTGACAACTAAGTAATTCGGGACTCCTCAATGTTAAATAAAGACAATGATCTCAATTCAGTTATACCTTCTAATAATACTTCTTCCATAACATGATGCAGTTACCTGTTTTCCTGATATTGTATGCTTGTTTGTTTATCAGTTTTTCCGTCCAATTTGTTAACTTACTTTCAAACTTCATCCGAACATAGTTTCTCATTTTCAGCATTTTTTATTGAATTTATTATTGTTCTCAATAAAATGTACAACATCCTGACATTCACCCTTGCAAAGGCAATATTATATATTAAAAAAATATTTTATAAAAGCTTGTAACTGCTGCAGTTCTTCAAACCATTAAAATGTTTTGAATTTAAACTCTTTGGGGATGAAGAAAGCCCCCTGCTCTGCCTGTGTTTCCTTCTTTGAGTCGTCTTTCTTTGGCACGGTCTCTGTATTGCTTTGTAAACTGACCTTGCGATTTTGACTGCAACTTTGCCAAATTTTCCTGTAAATTCAAATAATGCATGTTGGTTAGCGGGTGCCCTACAGCCACACCAGTAAATATACAACACCTCAAATATCATAAAATCTCTAACATCACCGAAATGATTGTGGATTCCTGGTTCTATTGACTTAGCGGATATAATTTACAAATGTGACACCATTTAGAGGACTATAAGACTATTACCCACCTTATGTAGATCGGACATGGATATGTGTTTTTCTAGTATGGCAGTCGAGTTGAACTTTCTCTCACACAGGTTACAGGTGAGCTTCTGTCGGTCTATGTGATTTGCTTCATTCATTGCGTCATCTTCATCATCGGAATAGTCCCCGTCTCCATAAGACGCCACCAGACCGTTGGTCTGAGGGGGAGGTTGGTGAGGTGGGGCAGGTCTCTTCATACCCACAGCGAACGAGGGAGGCGGCATGAGATCATCATTTCTCTACAATCACATGAGGCAAATACTTGGATAATGTGAAAAAAAGCGTCAAATTTCATTTGTCCGCATAAAGTAGTCCCCAGTTTGGATGACAAAAATCATCATCACAGTGGTTGATAATTAGTCTTGTCACCTGGCCGCGTGACAAGGCTAGGTTGATAATAATATCCACAAGACCACAAAATGTTCAGATATTATGGCACTCACCCTTGAGGGAGTTTGAGGCTGTGCAAACTTCTTATTGCCCATAAGTACATCATAAGCCATATCAGCAGCAGCTTGTTTGTTGCTCGCCGCTGTCGCTGCTTGCGTTGTGATATCTGGAGTTACTGGAGCTGCCATTGGTGCTGGAGCTGATGACTTAGATTTCTTATTCTGCGACTTGGCCCATTTCTCCATCTCCTGCAGAATTATGATATTGAGTCAGATCTTACAAATCAAACACCTTTCTTTGTATGTGGCTGTCTGGACATAGTATTTTGTGTTTTAAGTCTACAACTGTGTCAGATATCAAAGCCCTATCTACATCCATAAAAACAAATTCTTTGGCTGAACATGTGACTTTATCGATAGTATGTAGGTCATGCATTTAACTGATTTCATACAGAATATGCCTTTATTCCCTAAGATTATGTTGTGCGAGAATCAAACAGTATCAATTATCACTACCACTGTGTGAACTGATAATAAAACCAACCTTTGCGATGTTCTTAGCTTTCTGTTTCTTCTGTTCTTTGTGGTCTGAATCTTTGGAGTTTGAATCCTGACTAGGTACGGGTCTGTAGGTTTTAGATTCATGATCCCAGTACATAAACTCTTGTGTGGTCATATTATAATAATACTACAACAGGATAATATTTACTTATTCATCACCAGTCATCAAAAACGCTATTTATGATAATGTGTAAGAAAACCCTGTGTTGAAATATTCTTTGCGTTAATGGGTGGAAAAAGAGAGTTGAGTATATCAAGGAGTTAGAGAACTCCTTGGGTACATTCACGGTAGCCTTGTCACGCAGCTACTTTTTTTGTTTGTAGCCGCGTGACAAGGGTAACATTCAAGGTGTAATTGCTCATCAAGGTAATAAGCTGTATATTAATTGGGCTTTTTTTCTATGGTACAAAAAGAGCTAACTTGAAAATTAATCACTGTGATGTTACAACTGATAAATACCTGTGAATTGGCATCATAGTATAACCCAGTGGAGTGATCATAGTAATATCCAGTCTGCTCATCCCATACATACTGTGTAGGATCTGGGTCGGCTACAAGACAACAAAATGTATAGGTATCAAATCGTTGATCAATTAAGTCGGAAAGATAACCGCACTCTGATGTCATGCTTCAAAATTATTTAGCTTGATTGAGAAATGATGAGGTTTATTTGTCACATATTTGCTTTCCCCGACAGGAGTCTCCAAGAGACATGCCAAATATTTGACACCAAATTTTACTTCACAGCTCATTAAAGAGTTGACCATAAACATATAAAACCTCCAATGTATATGTTTTGTTATGTCAGAAGTGAGTATTCATTCACGTGTTTACAGGATTGACCCGACCATGTTTTTGATTTACAACACAAGACACTTACGGTATTGAGGTAGTTCTGAGGTAGAGTAACTGGTGGTCTCGGCAGCACTGGGCTGATAGGCTGATGTTGTAGCTGCTGACGTTGAGCCATACTGATCAGCCTGCTGTTTTACGCTATTCATAGAGTTGGCAGAGCTCGCTGCAATTGCCTACAAATAAAAATAAATTAATACTGACATATAGGCAGTGGAAATGTATGTATACATTCTCTGATGAACCAGTGGTGACTCTTACTCATTTCTTCAAGGCACACTTACCACGTAATTGTTGATGTAGTGGACATTTGTCCTACTGTAGAGTCTCACGACAAAATGTAATCGCCGTAATATATTTCAAGTGAACTCTAAAAACAAGACGCTGAAGCACGCCTAAAAAATGCAGCAAGATCGTACCTGTAATTCATACTCAGTAGGCTGTCTGTACGCTGTACCCTCATAGTCATAGGACTGCTGAGACTGATCTCCCATATTCTGATACTGAAGACTGGCCAGGCTGTAAATATCATCAACAAAACTCTTTACCATGCTGACCTTCCAGGTTGATTAGGAATTTCCTACTCAGCCATAAAGATTGACAATTCCTTATCTCTTTTCGAGCCACTCTGTATCTATATAGCAATGGCTTCAACTACATATTCAACGCGTTGCAACTTTTATGGGTATAACATCACTACCAAAGACAAGCCACACGAGATTTAGGGGGCCCGTTGAATGGGCAGACCAATAAGATCTAGTGTATAAAGAAACAGAGATGTTAGCTTACATTGTGGAGTATGTGTTTTTAGCGTAATCCACCATTATTATCTTTCCATCCACCTCAAATGACTGCTTTCTGTGGAAATGCTCCCTGATCTTTCTACCATCTGTAGCAGTCTCGAACTCCATAAAGCCATAACTAAAAAAATTCAATATCAGTTGAGAACAGTAGGTAGTATAAATTACCTCAGGGTACTTTATAAATGTATGGTATTTTATAAATCCGAATGTCTCACAAACTTCTATCTTCAGCGAGCTTGTTTCATTAATCAGTAAAGGCTGTAATTAAACATCTCTAATTCAAGGAAACTCATTACACACCCCATTGATACGCCTGTTGTGAAATTTCTCATCACATAGCAGTTCTTAGGCTCAAGAGAGGTTATTTTCGCCAAAGCAGTAAGCAGAGTCTCTTCTGTTGTGAGGGCGTCCAGTCCCCGTAATATAATAGCTAGAAACAAGTAGAAAGTATAATAATTTGTCTCGCACCGGATATCAATAACAGGAGATTTTGACAGCACATGTAACAATCACATCAACATTAAACACTATACATCCAGCACAGTAAATTCGCTACTTTGACATCTTATCAAATCAATTATCAGATCTTGAGACTGGAAATGAACGGCAATTATCAGTAAAAAAATGATAACTTACTATTGCAGGGGTTAGTTCCGACCTGGGTGGAGCCATCGTCATCTACTGCTGACTCGTATGCTGCAAGAAGATGGAAAAAGTTTTCACACATCTTCAGATAATGTTGAACCTAATTAAGGAGGCACAGTAGGTGCAGGTCAAAGTATGACGTCATCAAACTCCTTTCAGAATCTCAATCATGCAAAATTGAAATTTATATATCCATTACACACACTTCATGTACATACATTATGAAAGATGAAGAATTTAAAAGCAATGAATATACCACACAAATTATCAGCATGGCAATGTTAGCACATATCGCTGAGTGGACTCACCCGCAGCAGTTGACTTGGGATTAGCCTGATGCCTCAGAGTTGTACATCTGAAGCACTCATTTCTCTTTGCAAAGTTAACAAAATTACACTGTAAAAAAAGAATGATTTAGATTGCAACGATTGAAGATTCATTGCAACAATAATTAATAACTGTGATACCCTAAATCAAGCTCCACTTTGTCAGCCAAATGACTCAAGGAACCAACTATTACTAAAATCCTTCTGTATTGATCACAGTTCCATGAATCAATAAAGATGAGACAATTCTGCACAATCAATCTCACAACTTGTGATAAGTATCTCACCCTAGTGTTTGGACAGGTCCAGTCAGAACTGTTACCACTTTCTCTATAACCAGATGACGATTTATTTGTTCTGCTATATACCAGGCCAGACACGTGATCTCTAGTCAGCTTCATCAAACCCTGAAATGAAATAAAATCTTCTTTGATAGCAGAGCTCATTTCCATTATGCAAGCGACCATTACGCGCCGAACCTGGTTCCGAATCATCTCTGTATATATTTGATGTTCATGTTGTTGACTGATTCAAGGCTATAAGAGCACTTTGGGTTCATAGCTCCAACATATTGTTTCAATTTAGCTGTAGATTGCTAGGAAAAATTTCTTGCATTCATCATTCACTCAGTTTTTCTTTTGGTATTAGCGCTTTGGTGGGCATTTTACTTTCTTCAGTCAAGATTGTCTTTAAATGAGAATGTAATAAAATGCAAATTAATGTTATGGGTCTTCTAATTTGTTCTCTGTTGATTAGTGTAGGAAACTTGACAATGACAAACATCCACACAAATAATTATGCTTAGCGTTCCAAAAGCACCCACAATACAGGGTCGGCCCAAAGTCTGACACAAAGTCAGTCTCACTTCATGGTTTTACCGTTATGACTAGACTAATATTATCTAATCTTAGATAAGTCAACCTGTTGGTTATTCATCCAGTCTGCCGATTCTCGAACCGTATGAAACTCTACGAAGGCAAACGCACCGACTCTAGCACCTGTGTAATATGTATACAATGTTAATCATCGGAACAAAAACTCAAAACATTCACATCATGTCCAAGTTCGTATACCTGGTTTTCTTTTTTGTTGTTATTGTGGTGTCAGATGTGACACATGGACCGGCGATAGGCTACTCTATCATGCAAGCGAATCCACTGGTTTGATCTTACATCCTGCAGATCCGCAGCGATATTTTCTGCGCTGCAAGTCGTTACCTTGGCAGCTGATAATGCCAAAGATCCATCTTCACATCTGATGCACTTAAACCCAACTGTAGAGCCCTTGCTAGAATTAACAAACACAGTGGAATCGCCTGCAGATTTGGAGGGAAGCTAGAAGATGGGATGAACCCAGCTAGCCAGCATTGCCACTAAGGCAATAAGTGAACAGACACACCACCGCATTCATTCCCATAATTACCTGGCTTCTTCGAGATCAGTCTGACAGCTTTGATGTTGATATCCCTGTTCGAGAACCATTGATACAACTGTAAAATAATCGGTTTTGTTTAATGTACACCCATTGAAATACTAAACAAATCACACCCTAGATGGAATGTTTTAGAGATGCTACTAGCAAATATTGCAAATTTTTAGAAACTGGAGTGAGAAATGGTCCTTCATAGAACAAACAAAACAAGTTCTGCACTAATGTTAACAAATTTATTTCAGTTCAATCTTGAACAGTGTATTCTTCAACCAACTTTATATGTACTCTTGTAGGGTAGTGACCAAAGCTGTGCCCTGGCTCATCTCTTTATAGAGTTGTTCCATGGGTACTTACATCAGTTTCATTAATCTCGTCAGGGACATTCTTTATCAGCACCGTATTCACTGGTTCTTTCTGCCAACTGTCATCCCGAGGTTCTCTCTCCCTACGGTAGTCTCTGAAGTAAAACAAGGATCAACTTATCAACGAACTCCTTTTTCATTGATTGAGCTAATGCTCAAAACTTTAAATGCACAATCATAACATCATTAAATAAAAAAATAAACCTATAGTGACAGTCTACTGTCATATAAAATCCACTCCAGATGGGAAAGACTCAAGATGAATAATGATGAGGCTCTGTCTGTCTACTATATATATGTGTGCAGTAGTAGTTGAATTCTTTATTTATTTTATGATGATGGGAAAGAATAGTCTCCTCTTTTCAATCATCTGACGATCTCAATATTAATAATGGCTGGAGTCTTTTTGGGATGAGTGACTCAGCTTGATCTTGGAACTTTGATCCATGACCAGCATGTCCAAAAGTTCCATCCAAGGGAGGCCTTCAATTCAAGATCAAGCCAAGGGAAGGGACAGGGTCAACATGACATACATACCTACTCCCTCTTAGTCTTACAAGTAAAATATAACCCATTACCTGTCTCTGTCATCAGGGCTGTATCTCCCACTCATTTTCCACGCTCTGTATTACTAGATCAGGAAATTGGAGAGTTGAAATTTGTGGTCTATACTACAAAAGGTATTACTATTTGTTATTTATTTGCTACTCTTGCCAGAAATTTTCTTGCACATTTAGTCTGTGATGTTTTGCGATATTTTGTGAGACATGGGCGGGATAACAATTCTATCCAATGATCGTCCTATTTGTTGAGGAGTAGTTTTCTTACTATTTTTTGTCATGCTGTTGAGATTAAGAGTTGTCTCGTCTGTCTATGGGAGCAGACAAGCACTTAGACCTGTAAATGCACATTGGAGAAACTAAGATCAGAGTTAATGACGCACGGAAATCCAAAGGATTCCAATTAAACTCCCATAACCATGTATTCTCCTTGCATGTGCCATGTCTGTGGATGGATGAGCGATGGAACGTGCCAGCAATGAGCAAGAAGTCCATTGGTGCCAGGGATGACACATTTATGCTCTCATGATTGGCCATGATCATTATAATTATATGATCATTATCACCGATAATAAAATTAATAAAAGGTCGACCAAGGCTCCTTGCCTCGACAATCAATCGTAGTTTAAACAGAGTAATATATTTCTCTTGGTTTGGTTTTAATTAGCAAATCTCTTTGTTTGGGATTCTCTGGGTACATTGTGAATCATATATGGGATAAACCCTAGACAGGTATACTTCCGCCAAACTTTTCAGGCAAATTAATATTAATTAATGTCGACATTGTTAAATGCAGACAGATGGTGGACACTTTTGAGGGTTTTTAATTTCAGAGAATAAATAAACATAAATAATCACATAAACAACGTAATGTTCCATCAACATATCATTTCTCCACAACTTTCATCAAGCTACTTTGTCCGCCAGAGCTAATTGATCCAAGGATGGAGTGCTGGATAAGATGTGGTTCAAGGATGGACAACTGTGGAACAAGTGGTGGAGGAGTGATTTTGCAATAGACGGGTCCCGGGACACTCTCCTTGTTGATACACAGATTTTTAAGGATTCACAGAAAAAAACATACTTGTTCAAGGGCGACCGGTGAATGAGTATGAGTTATCCGCAACTTATCTGCATTCAGATGAAAACGGCTGGGGCACAGGTAGTTTGTCAATTAACACCTGGACGACAGAGGTTGCTTGGCACCAAAGAGCGAAAAAGATTATTTAACTTTGAATAAAGAAGTGACATCTGATAATAGAAATAAAATTGTTTCCACATCCTGAATACTTCTATTATTTTGTTGGTATTATCATAGATAAAACCAGCTTGATCCAATTTGCCTGCATTCCAGTTGCTCCGCAGCGACCAATGGAGGGGAAGCAACTCTAAATGCAGGCAAATAGACCATACTTGGTCTAATATTATCACAATACTGCTGATACAGCTTATCTGTTGTTGCTGTGATAGATAATATGATGCACTGGGTTAAGAAAGCAGCCGATACTTGACATTCATTTATCTTCATGCTATCAAGTACCAATATCCTATCCACTAATTGAAGACCAACATTGTTTATGTAAACATATTTTTATTCCGAGCTTTTTCTTATGAAGTATACCGAATAATAAACTATATTTTTCTGTCTGCTTATAAACAGGAAATGCAGATGCACTTTTTATCAATATTTTCATGATACTATTAATTTCAATATTATTGTTAATCCAAATTCAGGCCTTTTCGGCCACTGTAACTCCGTGTGCAAATTAAATGTTTCAAGCTAGAAGGATAAATAAATGAGGTTAAATTGCAGACTAGCACTTAGCAGGATAGTTTCCAATCACAGATTTGAGCGCTGATCGTTATAATTCTACAAACTGTATCAGTTCTTCTGTTTTGCTGACCTTTGAGAAGCTTCATTCTACCTGCTGACTAGGCCGAATAAACAACATTAACTCATGCCTTCAGATAACAACTTGATTGCCGTATCAGCTTGGCTGGAGCCCCACAATTATCGCCAAGCTTCCTATTGGACTCATCCGTATTCGATCAACTTCACAGGTCGGCAGCACTTACAAAGGGTGTGAGCATTTACTTCCGCCTCACAGCAGACCAAGCTTGTACCTCATAACCTTATCTCTGCTAGCCTACTCATGACATGTTTATGTAGATTTGCATTCTCAAAGGTATACAGCAAGATTCATTGAGAAAACATTACAGCAACAAACAACAAGCAGCACTCGGGAAACAGACAGGCAGCACAAATATTGAGCTATGACACGTACATTATCTTCCTTGAGTAAGTCTTTTTCAACTTTCTTGTCTATTTTCTCAATTTGGTTAACTTCCGTCTGTTGCTATGAAGTTCAGATGAGACAAATTATTTTCATATGCATTGTTACTCAGACTTCAGCCTTGTCAGTCCTCTGGTGTATTTTTGTAAAAACCAAGACAACTTTGTACCGCTTGACAGGCTATATTGGTAATTAAAAAAAGGAATTGACATTCCGGACTCATGAGCATTGGATTGACAAATATATTTTGGTTGTATATAATCTTTAGTGCTGTTTACGCAACAGCATCTGCAATGGCGCTGTTTATATTGTATCGTAGCATTAACATGATCATTCGGTTGGTGCCGGTACAGGAAGGCATGCAAGTTTGATTTACTTATGTCGCTAGGAGGGGAGTCGCGTTATGCTCCAGGTCTAGACCCTTCTACGCCCTCGGTCTTCTAACGCTGGAATTGAATATTCGACGCACAAATGACCTTGGACAGGAATTGTTGGGGTTTTTTTTCATTGTTATTTTATTATGTGGAATTTTTTTTTAATTAACATAAGCTGTTACCACCTTTATATTCTATATGTATCTTCAGTGCAACATTAACCGACAATATTGAGAAAAATGTGTGGAGCTTGCGTAAAAAGTTATTCCTATAATCTCGAAACTTAAAAGTTCAAAAAGCTATGTATAACCAACCAGAAGAGGAAAACCAACCAACTCTCAAGTCACAGATCGATGATTATATTCATGAGCTCTTTCACCTGAGCTTATGTATCCTTAGTCTAAATGCTCAGACAGCTGCAATGTGAGTTAGTGGCGTTACATTACAGCATTGCATCAAACACTCCTCAATTTCAGTGTTTGATTGAGTGTTTGATAATGTAAAGCCACTAACTCGCACTGCAGTCATCTGAGCACTTAGACTAATGTATCCTGTACAAATTCTTAGGTCAGAGTATTCTATAGGAAGTGTGGTAATTAAACTAAATATTAGACAATAACAAGTAATCAACCAATTTTCACCTAATGAGTCAGCTGTGAATATATCATTATTCATTCTATCAATCATCAACAGTGATTAATATTTCGATGAGGCAGAAAACATATGCCCTAACTCATCAAAATAATGCACAGGTAGACTAGGAGCGATGTCCTGCCGGAGGCAGACAGTGTACAACATATTGAAAACAACTTTATGTTGTTATTTATTCAGTGGAACATGCAAGAGTTTTGTTGAAAACACTAGCTGTAGTTCCCATGAAGCCATAGTCTTAACAATAAGTCTATGCATGAAGCTCATTTTTACTGTTGTCGAATGAATCTGGAAGGGTGGGAGTGGGACCCTCCCTGAGTGAATTGCACTTGAGTTGCTTTCAGTAGAAGTTATCGTTCCACTGTAAGCTGAGTGTTTTTTCCGCCTTTGGGTTCCTGCTAATGAGCTGGTCTTTAGTGGGCGGTGATTTCATTGTGTCCTAAAAACTTTCCTGGAATTATCACCATGTCAGATGGCACTCAGCCTTCACACTTCAGACTCAGATAAGACAAATAATGGCAATGCTAATGGTTTTTTCCTAAGGTATAGAAGTTTATCCTTGACAGGATGTCGGGGTTGGGTGGGTGGGGCCCCTACCATCCACCCTGACAGCCTGCTCAGGCTAATAGATCTTACTGTTTCCTGTGGATCAAATTTTAACTTATATTATCGTTCTCATGTTATATTATATGTGATTTCTCAATGAAGAACACCATAACTTTTCCGTCTTATCTCGCACTTTGAAGTGCAATATTGATCAGATTGCTTGCTACTTCACCAACTTACTGGGTTTCAAAATATTCCACAGAAAAACACACAATTTTACTCATAGTAAATAAAGGTCACCTGACCACAGATTTGCTTTTGAGATCCTTTTCTACTGCCTTGCCCAAACATAACTCTAGAAAATTCCATACCCTTAAACTACAACAAACTGCCACAAGAGTTGAGAGAACATCAATCTTATTCTTCTTTCAAACATTACATGTATCCATACCTGACAAGTCTCCCTTTTTGGTAGGGAGCCTCCAAGTTTTTAGGGGTATTTCCCTCCTCCTCCCTATCTCCCTTTTTCCTCCCTTTTTTCAGCTTCCTTCACCCAGAAGACTTTTTAAGCTTCTTGTTGCAAGAAAAACTATCTTTTCCTACCCCCACAGTAC
Source organism: Membranipora membranacea (assembly GCA_914767715.1). Taxonomy (NCBI): domain Eukaryota; kingdom Metazoa; phylum Bryozoa; class Gymnolaemata; order Cheilostomatida; family Membraniporidae; genus Membranipora; species Membranipora membranacea. The sequence goes on from OU612068.1 coordinate 18,793,913, forward strand.
ATATACCTGGATATAATTGCCTATTAACATACCATCTCTCCTCGTTCGGATAAAGTGCAACAATATAATTTGTAAAATCAGGTAAAATTATGCATTTCATAATATGAACGCTCTAGTTTTGGCTTAAATCAAATGACAACAACGGCCAAATTACACCTTCACTGCGGGACGCGCAGAGTGGTACTCCGGGTCGGGAGTTCGTCCACGGAGACCTCCTGATTTCTTGGTCTACCAACTTGTCATGTATGCCTGTATCACAGCATATCACTGCCATACACAATTAATTTATTTATTTATTTATTTTCGCATAAATCAGTCATTATATTATCATAGTTTATATTTACAGTTACTATCGCACCCAGCCTTGTCACAATTCTACTGCTCATTACATTTGCTATCTGTGTATATGGATGCTGCATATGGGAAGGAAGAAAGAAGAAAGACGGTGACTTGTTATACACCACAATACATAAAACAGAGCATCGTTCCACCTCTAGTACTGTCCTCTCACATCAAGCTATAGATAGGACCCCACCAGAACCTTATCCAGTTCATGTTCATGTAGGGCTGGTCAAGAGTGACAAATTAAGCTCCAATAACTCATCATCGGAACTTCTTATAAACAATCTTGCAACTGATAACAAAAGGTTGAAAGTTTATAGGATGAGACTACAAAAAGATGCATCCATTGTTTGATCCAATCGTTTTAATCATATCTAACGTTCTTTTTGCATGCATATATACATAAGCGTTTTATCTGATCTCAATGGGCTGTTGGCCTAAGGAGAGGGACTTTTTTTTGTATTGTTGTAAATACAATTTTTTTGACAGTACTTTTTTTACATTATGTGTAAATAGCTTGTGGAATCAATACAATATTGCTACAATACAATCAACCCAGGGAATTTGTCCTTAACTGCCAGATTGTATCGGGAGGGTAAAAGCAGGGAGGGCGTGCTAATAAATAACTGAGAGTTGCCCCCTCCCAACAAATCACATAACTACGACGGCAAAAAAAACAGTTCTTGTTCTCATTATCATAGATGCTCTCTCAGGTAATTTCCCGCTCTATCCAGTGAAGTGTCCACAATGGTCAAAGTTATTTTTCTCCAAATAACGAAAAATGTAGCGTAGGAATGGTAACAAGTTATTGAGTTAAGGCCATAGACTTAATAATAATATTAAGTCTAGGGTAAGGGTAAGCCGTGTAACGCATATTTTTATTAACTAGAAATTTCCTTAAAACAATGGTTACTATAGAATGACTGATATTTATGTGACCTCAGTGTTATCAAAACATACTTAATATTTTACTACAAACTGTCGAGGACAGCGAAATTAAGAAATCTGATCTCTAATATTACGATTAGTTTAAAGTGTCCACTTTATAAATAAGCACCTCAGGGTGTGTACCTAGTGACATGAATATGGTACTTTTATTTCAGTCACAATCCCGCATTGAAACAATAATATTAAACTTCAATTATTACCCACAACCCTATTGAAACTCAACAAATTTATTTTTCCATTCTGATACTTAGAGTGTTTAATTTGTAAAATTTCAATAAAACGGAATTGAGTTTGATAAAGCCGAAGATTCAGGTATGTGGGGCTGAATTAGAAGCTTGTGTAACAATCTCTAATCAGGCTTTAAACCTTTTATATAAGTGCCGTGATTAGTAAGGGCCTACATGAGAGTGGCATGGTATGTTGTTTAGTGCCTATTACACGCTCACTTTCACTGGAATACTTGCTGAAGACCTGACTACGAAAAATGACGATATCGGAAACAGTTTCAGACTACTGGTTCGTTCGACCAAGATAAGGAATCAGTCATTAATAGAATCAACTGTTGACAGAACATCACATCAAAGGTGAGTACCTGAATAAAGAATTTGGTGAATTTGTAGACTGCCAGAGCTTATAGATTATAATAAGACAAAAATGCTAAATAATCGCCTCCTCCAACTTTTGAGCAGGACGGATATTTGTTATGCTGTCAAGAGAGCATCGTTACTTGAGACCTCAGAAGATGGTGGCGCAGGGAAATCTGAAGTCACTGTTTAATGTAGGAGATGATTAAGACACTTCATTTGCTATGAGGGAACAAAGCTTCAGTCATCGCCATCCAAGTTTGTGATATCAGATTTATTGATAAGACGGACAGATGGCACATGTCACAGGATGGTTTAATATCCAATTTTGCGGGTGGTGTATTCGTTGTCTTACCCGTCCCTCACCAAGACTTTGAGAAAATTTGCCTGAGAGGTTTTGGTGGGTCTATTCTCATCTAGTTTACGCGTGCCGTCTGATGAGTGAAGAGGAATTATACACTGGTAGAGTTAAAACAAGTCATGAACAAAAACAATAACAGCATAAACCAGTATACAACAGTAGACGACAGTTTATTTTATTTCTGCACTGTCGCTAGGATAGATCAATATTATAATCATTTCTAATCAGGTTTGCAATTATTTGTTAAATGGCTAAGCAAGGACAGAAACCTTCGGACAACTTTAAACATCATAAATCAATATTAATATTAAAGAGAGACAAACAAAATGCTGACTTTTAGTCAGCGTGTCGATCAGCTGGGTGTCTACATCACACTGGTGTGCTAATGTACTGTCAGTGTGACCACCATGACAGCTACACAATACCCAAATCTCTCTGAGGTAACATTTGTTTGTTGTATTACCTAATAGATTTGTTTATCAAGTAGTAGATTTGTTATATACTGTTATAGTAATTCTGGTACATGTATGCATGAATATATTAAGTCCATATACATTAAAATTCTTTTACACAGTAAATTCATAGACTCGTTGAGTGCTAAATAAATGTTGTTGTTATTTTAACGTTATAGGTGTGTGATATCGTTAACTTGTAGTAAAGTTTTATATTGGAAAACTTCATTTTTCTGACTTTTCGCTATTGTTTCAGGCGGATATGGAGGAAATTAGATTGAGTCTCCCGATAATTCCTAGTCCTACAAAGAAGCTATCTTTATCTTTACCAAAGAAACAGCTGAGTCTTCCAGTTTTAAAACGGATTCCCACATCAGTCAGAGGACCTCCGCTACTAATTAACAAACTTTCATCAGCTCAACGCCTGCGAAGAGAAAAGACATTCACATCAGCTAAAACAGAAATAGGCAAAGCACTCCAGCAAATGGATGAAGAACATGTTCATGTTGAGGAACATGAAGTTGAGAATGTGCTGGAACAAGTGAAAACGTTTCTCTACACGATATCACATCGCATTAACAAGAACAGGCACAATCTCAAGTTCGGAGAACCATATCTTACAGGCCCTGCGATTAATGGATTGACTACAAAGTATAATTATAATGAGCTTACTGTTTACTTTCCACTGAAATTCAAAGACTTCCGACTGAAAGGCGCTTATCAGGGTTATACATGTATTCATACAAATCGCAATCCAAGTTTTGACCGATTTCAGACGATAAGGTCTGAAGGACATAGAAACCTTATATCTCCAATGAAGATTAGCCAAGCTCTCCACGAGCTAATGACGCATTTATGTCAGAGTGTAGGGAGGGGCAGTACTCTCCCGTTCCACAGCAATAACTCAGTGCATGGTGAAGGAACTCATCAAATAGTCATTTTACTAGAAGATGGAATAAGATTAACAGTCATCCCCTCCTTACATCCCAAACCACTAAAGAGGGATGAGGATGGTACTATATACATAACAAAACCCTACCACTACGACCAGGATCCTGAAAGTGATACTCTATGGAGGTAATACCCAGATTCCGATCTCTGAATTTGTTTCAGCTCTTTTCACTGGATATCTAATTGGTACACAATTAATCCTAATGTGCTCATTATGTAATGAATGAAAACTCTACTATTCCGTCATAGAATGTTATATTTCTACTATCTTTCTTCTGTGTCCCTTAGCAATAATTCTTATAACATGCAATCAATTGGTATAACAGTAACTATTTATAATCGCTGTTTTTTGTACAGATATGACAACCCGTCAAGGGTCGGCCGCTTACTGACAGCCATGAATAGTGCCGACAGGGGAGTTAGGTCTAAAGCCCTTAGACTGATACACATCAGCGCTAATATGGATCCTATTCTACAGACGTTCCCACAGGTAGGTCTATCCAAGCCTTGCCATTATCACCATGCTGCTCTCTCAATTCAAGTAATTTGGAGTTACCCTTCCATGCGGGTCCAGTTTCCTCTTTGGCAGGTACTCCACGGTGGAGGTCGATTGATAATTGGATGCCACTACCAGCGACCTGTGCCAAGTTCAAGCACATAATATAATAATATATAGTCTCCGAGTCAAGCATGTAAATCACATTGTTTTCAACGTAGCCATTTGTATGCATGTTTATCAGACAGCTTTAGATATAGCTCTGTTGACACCAAAACTGTATTTGGATTGATGCAAGATTGTACAGTCATAACAAGTGTGTACAGTAGGTATTAACTTTTCTGTATTTGTATAATTATAGGAGTTTATCACGCTGATCCTATATAACATGTTTGATGAGGATGTAGATGATCTTCCCTGTTGGCAGACTGTGGACCTGGAGAGATGCTTCGCCAACATTCTCACGTCCTGGCACACACATATGGTAGTATTCCCAACAAGCTCCATCATGGTATCCGATAGAAAATCTAAAAAGTGAAGATAGCATTGATCGACACTATATGTTCACTTGTCATAATGCTCTCAAATATTTCTATCAATGGTTTATGGTTCATTGGTCTCCGTGACATTTACTTTCACCCATGTTAAGTCTATGTGTTCACCCTTTCTGGATAAGTTGTAATGTCGTTGTAGCAAAATCACTGACATCAAGTGCATGTCATGTTCTTTCTGATGTGTAAGATTTTGCTACTGAGTTTCTCTCTAATTACCATATGGATTTTTCAAACAATAACCGCAGTACACCATGACCAGACCATTTATCATGATGAGCTTTGTCTGAGTAAAAGTGGAAAGCAATGCATGGTCCTCTTTTCTTTGCAGACTACGGGAAGACTGTTACACCCATTTACACCTGGATTAAATATGATGACCAGAATGTCAGAACCCAACAGGATACAGCTGAAAAATCGCCTTACACGATTGTTGTGTAACAGAAGGGAACTGCTAAGACTCGTAACACCCGAGGCAACAAAACAAACCAAGGAGACATCTCAAAGTTCCCTCTTCTGATCATTCAGAATAAGCTAGATATACGCCTATACAAGTCAACAAGACCATGATAGTTAATCCGGGTACATCAGGCCATTAATTTGCTAATCAATTATGGCTGGTAACCAAACAACATCAAATTTAATCTGCGATAATAGCAGTCACGTTAGGTTTAGATTATGCAGTTTGCTATCAGACGGAAAGTGTTACACAGGGACTACACTAATGTTAAAAAGCACTTGATCACTTGAAATGCCAAGATTAGCTCTTCCACAAATCTGAATTCATTATAAGGCTATCAATATCTGTATCAAGAAATAGTGGCAACCACATGTACTGTCAATTCATCAACTGGACACTGATGAAATCCTTTTTGTAGTTTCTCAATTCGGTGAGGTCAGAAACTGGACTTTTGGTATTACCTCCATAGATTAATGCTCAACAAATTCGTTGCACCAAGGTGTCTTTGATCGCACACACTCGTATCACTAATTCTCTATGCTAGTTTGTAACTGCTCAATAAACAAATGCTCAGCATTGCTCAACACAATTATCATTTTCTTTTTCCTAGTTTATTATATTTACAACATAGGGACAACATTCTCTCAAGATTGGCATAACCTTTCACTAAAACTGTCAATTCTCTTATGTAGCTGTCTTCGTATGATAATATTATTATAATGGCTTATATAGTAAAAAAGGAGAAAAACGTGAAAAACTAGACTATACAAGGTGCCATATCATGCGACCTTACGTTTGATTTGCGAAGCATCTAGCTTGATACTCAATCCACACAGAGTAGTAGATATGCATGCGATGATTCTAAGCACATAAATGTTACTTGGGGTATGAGACAACATGATGAGATTATCAGGGTAAAATATTTGGTGAATCATGTTCAAGAAGAATACGCGCAGCATTGATAAGCAACGAAATAGACTTAGTTCATTTGATTTATTTTTTATCATCCTCGGGTGTATGCCATGTAAGCCTCTCTTCATAGAATGCAATAACAACTTGGGGACATCTAACGTTAGCCTGCTTCGCTGGGACTAAATCAGCCTCTTCACAGTCTTTCCTACAATCAACACAAGATATCCAGTTATTTTCCTGGTAAGCCACAAGGGATCCGAAAAATCAGCTGCATCAAATTGAACCGATTCAGTGTTTGCAACTGGGATTATCCTACAGCTAAATGTTAGGATGACCTAGTCTTTTTTCCGTTCCACCAGTTGCTTCACTACTATGTAGGAATAGAACACACCAGCCCCTTTTGCCTGTTAATAAACATATACTGCACTGGGGTGCAGTCTATGTTTTGTCACATTGTACACACAGGCAGTTTATTCCCAAAGAGTTGGTTCCTTACATCATACATTTGTGCATAAAGTACATCAATAACAAATTATTATCAAACAGACAAACGAGCGATAACTTTATTTATCTTACCATTTCATAAGGAACATGAGTTGGCCACCACTATCAGTAGCGCCAATAATCTTTTCCGGTTGCAATCCTCTGTTGAATCCCCTTGATGCTTTTTCTTCAGCCTACAATACCACAAACTATGGCTAGTTTTAAAAGTACAATCGCATTTCACAGTTGCAAAGATAGAGGACAAAAAACAAATTAGTGTGACATCCCACATTTGATTTGGTATCATCTTGAAGGTCTAAGCATAAATGTTGATGTTAAATGTTGTGATGATCTATGCCTCCTGTGTCACATTTAGATCATTTATAGTTGCTTCAACCCTCTGTAGAGCTCAATACCTCAGTTGCCTCTCAATGGTGGGCAAAGACCCGCTACCAATTAACAGTCTAAGGAGCTTCGGTTTAGAACGGCTAGACTTTGGTTGGAAGGTACAAAAATAATTAAATTTAATTAAAATAATAATTTAACCAGCAGTTAAATACCACTTACCTCAGTACCAGTTTTCTGTTTCTTTTTCTTTGGCTCTTCAACTTTAGTTTTAGTCTTTTGTTTTCGTTTTTCTTCCTCTCGCTTCTTTTTCTCCTCATACTCTCTTATCAACTCCTCACAATCAAGATTCTCTTCGGGTTCCCAAGTGTTTTCAGTACTGCCAAGAGACATATTGACAAATTAGGAGAAGGAAAACTTACCCCCCCCCGTAATCCAATCCATATTGTAAAGTCACTCTTTTTGTTAATGATCAAAGACGTATTAATTTCTGGTGATGGGACAGATAAATGAACAAGAGAAAACCTTATTTTAATTCAAATATGATGCTTACTCAATAATTACATGTTCAATATTCATGTTTCATATTCAAGCTCATAACTTACTCATCATAATTTTTCCATTTAAGTAAGTATTCGACTTTGCCATGCTTGGTTCTCTTATTCACAACCTTCTCTACCACATATTCCTCTTCTTCCTCCTCCTCCATGGCTGCTGGGTCTTTGTGCTCCTCGGCCATGTTTTATAATTGTTAACTGAAATATACAGAACAGAGAACATGAAGCAAACAAGTATCAGCTTGCAACAGTGAATTTTGATAGGGGTTCCTACCTAAATTTTTTTTGATTGTATAATCTATCGACGACGTTCGATTTGACAGTGAGGTTTGGGAGTTACAACCATAGACAAAACACACAACACTAGACATCAAAAAGTGTCCTCATTAAATACTGCGACGCAGCGACATCTCACTGTGGTAGAAAAAGCGATGATGCATGTGTTTTTCGGAATAATCTCCCTTTGATGCAGATAATTTTATAGATTTTATAGAATTTGATACAGAATAGCAGCAGCAATCTTCTGCAGCACATGTCACAGCTTTGTCTATATTCTGTCTAACTTATCACATATTTCGATTAAGCAAAAATGGCATAGAAATATAAGTTAAACAGCATATCATACTTCCAAGTAATCTAAATTCAAAAGTGGGAGATTTCAATTTACAGCGATACTGCACGTCATCGCAATGCGCCGAGGATGCGAAGTACCCGAACAATCCATATGGGGGTTTGAGGGCAGTGTGATCCCCCGATAGGGTCCGGGATAGAACCCGGCCACTGATGCTCTGAGAGCGTTTCTAGCCACTAGGAAGAACTAAAAACACATATTTGATCCCAAATAATTTCATCTCTAAGGCCATGATCACATATATAGCTATTTGCACTTGGAATCAAACCTAGCATCGTTTTTCTAGGGCTAGCTTTGTTATTTTGTGATGGCTGGGAATCAGAGCATTCCGCAGAATAAGAGTTTTAAAGAGTGAAGTACAGTGGGATGCGCATTTAAAGTAATACGTATGATAATATACGGGTGACAATTCCATATTAGTCAAATTTGGCGCAAGCACTACGGTACCAATAGAGTGTTGGACTGCCCTCTCTGTTGCATCTAAATTTTTATCTACAACAGGGTTAGTGAGTTGAGCACTCCTTGGTTGTAGGCCTCCCGATTCTTGCGGCCGAATAGAGAGCAGTCCGCTGCTGAGGGATCACTAGTTGCACTTAAAAAGTCTGCACACTCAGAGAAGTTTAGTTTTTGACCTTTAAGAATGTATTCACCTCAAAAAGATATGTATAATAAGAACTTATAATGAGCAGCCAGCCCGATACACTTAAAGATATCAATACAGGCATATACCAACCATACAAATTATATTTTTGCTTGTAACAAATAGCATGTGGTGGTCTAGCCTGTTATCGTAAGCTTTGTTGTGGGGTAGGTGGTTCAACAAGCTTATCAAGACAGTCGGGGGTCATTCAAACATATTTGGCTTAATTAAACTGATGCATCAACTAGTCCAACGCACAAGATGATCTTGTAACATTGTATGGTGAAAGATGGATTCCCACAATGCAATTCTAGATTGGAATTTCTAAAGGGGATGAGAAGAAAATCCTATATCCTATTATAATACTGATGGGAACCAAACCACAATGCATTATTGGATATTGCTGCAAGGTGATTGTGACCCTGTTCTCAGTCGTTGTTTTAGGAAATGTAGAATTCATGGCTAATGATTATTGCCCTCCGGGGGCATAATATGTGAAGATGACATTCTTTCAACAATACAATATAGAGAGCTTTGAGGGGGTTGGGAGAAAGTCTTTAATGATATTATATACTGATGAGAATTAAACCACTGCGTATGTATTATGGTATATTTCAGCAAGGTTTTTGTGACTCAGTGTTCAGCAGTTTGTCTTATGAAATGAAGAATTCATACCAATAATTTTTTCAAGGCATTATGTCAAACGATTCTTCTAATCATTGTTTTTAATGGATAACCTTGGATATTCCTAAAAAAAACGATGCTCGGTTTGATTCCGAGTGCAAAAAGCTATATATGTTATCATAGGCTTCGAGATGAGACAGTGTAGCGTGCAGGTAAATTCATTTTAAAAATGTTCAGTACCATGATTTAGGCTCCAATGGGTACTAAGTATCAGCATTATATTTACAATCACCGTTTAACTAATATTTCTGTATATGCATATGTATGTCATTTTTGCTCAATCGAAATTTAGACAAATGTGTCAAATATGCGTTTTTAGCCTATCCTAGTGGCTAGAATAGCTCTCAGAGCATCAGCGGCCGGGTTCTATCCCGGACCCTGTTGGGGGATCTCACTGGTCTCAAACCCCCATGTGGATCGCTTAGGTATTTCACACCCTCAGAGCATTGCGATGACGTGCGGTATTGCTGTAAATTGAAATCTCTCACTTTTGACTTTAGATTACTTGGCAAGTATGATATGCTATTTAACTAATATTTCTATGCCATTTTTGCTTAATCAAAATATGTGATGAGTTAGACAGAATATAGACAAAGCTGTGACCTGTGCTGCAGAAGATTGCTGCTGCTATTCTGTATCAAATTCTATGAAATTATCTGCATAAGAGGGAGATTACTCTGAAAAACACGTGCATCATCGCTTTTTCTACCACGGTGAGATGTCGTTGCATCACAGTATTTAATGAGGACACTTTTTGATAGGATATTTACTACACAGCGTCCAGTCTAGTGTTGTGTGTTTTGTCTATGGTTACAACTAAAGACCTCTCTCCCTGGATAACTGCTAGCAGATTTACAATTGTTCATTATATGTATGTTCATTACATGTACATTACATGTACATTACATGTACATTACATGTACATTACATGTACATTACATGTTCATTACATGTTCATTACATGTATGTTTAGCTTTGTTTTAAAAAGACTTAGACTGTGTTGTTGGCTGTATATCCCTAACCAAGATGGTGTGATGTTACATGTGATGGGTACGTCCGGGAGAATACAACAATCAATGATCATGTTAAGCTAGGCCTTATTTATGCTATCATCCGAACTTATGCTTTTCCCCCCGAAAGGCGCGCCGGAGTACCCTGAAGAAGTCTGTTATTTGTGAAAACACAGGCAGGGTAGGCTTGCAACCCTCACAGTGTGACACTGAGTGTCAATGCATTGTCATAGATAGATAGAACATGATTGTGTGTATTAATTGAATTTGTCAGATGAGATTGTCATTTGTCGAGAAGAGCAATTTAGCACAACACACAAATATGAGACAATCAATAGAATTAATTAAGATATCTGATCAATTGATTGAATAATCAAGAAAAAGGATACCAACAAACACAACACATTTTTTAAAAAATTTGTTTAGTTTACTTACATACATCACACCACAGACAGCAGGTCACTGACAGTTGATTTGATGAGTTGCAGCCTTGTGTTTGTTGTGGTAAAGGTGGGCAGCTGTGCATGAACCAAGTTATCGCAGCTGCGCAGCTTCTGTACCCGCCAAATGCGTTGCTCAGATGAGTCACTTCTCACATCTGAGTCACTTCTCCCTCATTGGTCAGACCAATGAGAGAGAAGTGACTCTATCTGAGCAACGCATTTGGCGGGTACAGAAGCTGCGCAGCTGCGATAACTTGGTTCATGCACAGCTTCCCACCACAACAAACACAAACCACACACACACACAAGGCTGCAACTCATCAAATCAACTGTCAGCTCAGTGACCTGCTGTCTGTGATCAATGAACTCCCTCTTCAGTTCACTTCATTGCTGTGATCACACTCACTTCTCACAAGTCTTCCCCAAAACCTGAGTATCTGGTAATGTTAAACTACCCCCATGTATCCAAGGAGGCTGTAAAACGATGCCAGAGACCCAGATCTTGGAGTGTACCTGTCCTGGGGCTTACATATAAAATTATACGTAATATATTATAATAATAAATAAAATAAGAAACACACATTTCAGGGAGAATTCTCCCTGACCCTGCGCAGCAAACTGACACTAACAGCACATTACCTCAAATCGGTGGAGTGATATATTTTTATTGCTGGTTTGTGATACAGTGATAATTCTATGGAACACCCTGGACAATCAAGTTTGAAGTTACTTGTTTGACAAAAAGGCAATGATTAGCAAAGATTATTCTTTTTGGACAAATGAAAGGAAAAAACCATGTGAATTGCGACAATTACAGTCCTTTTTTCAGTTCCCGCGAATTGCTTATAACCTGAATAAACAGCTTTTAATTTTATTTTGAAAATGCAAGTTTGATATTTACAATGCAGGTCATGAGCAGATACGTCTTCTAGACAGTTGTTGCAACCTGCCACAAGATACTCAAGATACTTTGATCTTGATTTTTCAACAAATCTTTTAGAAACATTTCTTTTGGAGGCTCACATATTGTAGTCTGGGAACAAGGTAATTAAAAGTAAAATGATAAATTCAATATCATAATAAATATATGCTTGCAGCTTTGATCATCAGCTACAGCATTTTGTCTGAAAAGAAAGAAAATTATTTTATCTAAAAAGTACATACATTGGCCATTTGCTTAAAACTTTGATCCGCAACTGTCCTTAAGATTAAAGATTGCTCCATTAACTCCTTCTACTACTGCTGTTCACTGTAATTTAATTCCTTGGTGATATAAGGATATTGCACAAGTCAAAACCTAGTTGCTCAACCCGACCCGACAGCAACTACTAAAGCTAACTCAAAACTTACATTACAACAACAAAGGGCAATTATTGGATGTCAAGACAACAATCTGCTTTGTATTAGGAGCTGATATTCATTGTTGTATACAGGAGAACACAATGGGTGATGATGTAAGTTCAGCAAATTCTTTCAAGGTTAACTTAACTTAATCCTACTAACTCACCTGAGTGAATAATTTAATATAAAAAAGAGTAATATATGATATGAATGAAGAAGCCTACCTTTTTATTTCAGTGTAACCAAGAAGCTCTGACTCCAATATTTGACCACACTGTGTTTTACATTGCTTTGTTAAACATTTACTAAGCTACTTTCTTCTATAATAATCTTATTTAAATCAAAAAAATGTAGGCCTGTGTAAGGCAAGGGAATTTGAAGAATTGCAATGCATGATGATGATTACAAATTTGCCATAAAATAAATCTTTTTTTTTGCATATCCATTTCTCTTGTTTTACTATTTGACAATACAACAAAAGGAGCCCTGTCACATCTGATGGCCGATAAAATATACTTAGCTTGTCATCATCAGTCATATAATACATCTTATATTATCATATGGCTTGAATGAGCCCATAAATGGTTCTGGCAATTGATCTCATTCTTTTGCAGGATCATGAACACATGAGGAAGCTGTTTATCGGCGGACTCAACCCTAAAACTGATGATGAATCAATGCGTTCTTACTTTGCATCCTATGGGACCGTTGTCGACTGCATTGTGATGAAGGACAACCAAACTAAAAGGTCAGTGTTAACTACTTTATTGTGCATAAGAAACAGATTTGACTTTCCAGTCAAAATGGTCATTCTGTTCGGCCAACAGGTTCAGACACGTTTCTTGTTGTGTTCAAAAACCAAAAATATAAAGGAAATTCCACAGTTGGCCTATTCTGTAACAACTGATATTCCAGCTAGCGCACATAGAGAAGTCCAGTTGTTGCACTATTGTGGTAAGGAAGTGGGTAAACATAGGAAAAGAAAACCTAAACTTGCCATAATAGCATTGTCTTTATTTATGTGGAAGCTAAGGGAGACCGTTGTGTTATTGGTAGGGATTATGAAGGGATTACATACTGATACTACTGTTTTCATTGGTAAATTTCTATATTTTATAATGTTCAGAGCCAACCAACAAATTTAAAACCGCAACATGTGAGCTACCTTCTGTACTATAGCCTACCTCAAAACATACCTCCATGTCAATATGGGCAAGGCTCGAAGACAGCCTCTTAACATCACGTGTTCTAAACTGGTTGCAGAGGGGCCCGAGTTTCAGAGTTGCAGAGTTTCACTGTCGACACGGTCATGGCGTCTTATCCAAAGTATTTTCAGCATTTAAGTGTTCTCATTGCTCTGTGATGGTCATTGAAATTAGAATTTTGACTTGCTTGCTCAAAAACTTTTTCCATTGTTCTGTTCACAGACAATCTAACAAAATCACATATTATTTCCTTCATCCTCTACCTCTCTGTAAGCAGTTAGCTCAAGCTCTTGTTCCTACCTCCTAGGACCCCCGTGTGATCTTGTCAATCACTATAAAAATTTGCTGTCAACCATTTACTACCCTCTGCAATAAGTTCACTGAATTTTTCAATTTAAAGTATCAAGCACAAAAGGGATCAGATACGGTGTGGTGTCCCTCAAATTCTATTGTTACTCAAAGATTCCTGTCGCTGATTGCTTGTTAGTTTTCTTCCCAAATGAGACCGGAATGCCTAAAAACTGCCTCTATTTTCAAATTGTTTTCTGGGGGAGGCCATAACCCCTAGCGTGAAGGTACCAACCCCGCCTGGCCCTAAAACCAATGTATACAGGCCTGGACATTCCTCCTTCTGTATCTCAAGTAAAATTTGCCCGAAAAGTGGTGCGGCCAATTGGTATGCTCCCCAACAAAAAAAGTGGCCAAACCGGAAAAAAGGTTGGCCATGTATGATCTAGTTGGTCAACATAGGCTATCTCTTCAATTTTGCTGGTGCATTTACCTCAAGTCAATGATTTTCTTATGTATGCATGCAATTTATTTGGAATCATCTACTATGATTACAGGTCGAGAGGATTTGGATTTGTCACATTTGAAGATCCCAAACTTGTGGACCAGATTCAGAACGAGAGACCACACATAATTGATGATAAGACCGTTGATACTAAGAGAGTGGTGCCTAAGAGCGTAAGTCTAATTTTAAAAAGAACTTTCTGCTCTAAACTTTTAAATCTGAATAGGGGCATCCACATTTACATACATGTCTTGTGCTGCTAAGATTGTTATTGACATGATAGATTTAAAATCATTTGGCGACTTGGTCATAAAGTTGGCCCAATGTTCTAAGTTTACTCTGGCAATGTTAGTAGGGCCTACGCTAATGGCACAAATGTTGGTATTTATTATTATAGTAGTTGTGCCTAATTTGTAATAATTATCAATCGTAATTTGTAGGAACGCACTGGTAACAATAATGACAGAAGTACTGTCAATAAAGTATTTGTTGGTGGATTAAAAGATCAAATTACTGAAAAGGATATGCAGACATTCTTCTCCCAATTCGGCCCAGTCGAGAAAATAGAAACCTTCACAGACAAGGAGACTGGCAGAAAGAAAGGATTCGCTTTTGTCACGTTTGGCGACTTTGACTCCGCTGATAAATGCTATTGTGAGTTACACTTGAAAGGAATGAATTTAATTGAGAGTACAGGATATTGAGCTGTACATATCATCTTATGTCCAGCTACAAAACATCGCAACAGTTTAGTTACTCTATCATGCGACATCCTACATGAAAACCCATCTACATATAAAATTGAACACACAGTGCGTTTAACATTGCATTTTCGATGGCATTTTCATTGCATTTTCTACTTTCCTTTACAGTGTTTGCTTCATCACAACCATTCCGTAAAGTCAACATCCAGGGTGTCAAAGTTGAAGTGAAGAAAGCACAAAACCCCACCAATAGGAACCAAGGCAATAATATGGGCGGAAGAGGGTGAGTTATTCGTTTGAGAACAATATCTTACCTCCAGTTTTCAGTACTAATGTTGAATTCCTAAACTGGAAGCAAAAAGTTCAGTTTTGGATTTGATGGTGGCCAAGGATGACCCACAGTAATTCATATATTGTAATCATGTTGAAGTGCTTCGAACTGGTGTTTTTAACATTGAATCTGTAGACTGATTGTGATAACTCCCTCCCTCGCAACTCAGAAATACCGCTGTGTATCTGTGAAATATGATTTACTACGTTATTTATTCATCTGTATAGATACAACAACATGAACCAGAATATGATGGGTATGAACCAGATGGGCGGCGGTATGGGAATGAATAACATGATGGGAAACCAGGGTATGATGGGCAACCAAGGAATGATGGGCCAAGGTGGAATGATGGGAAATCAGGGCATGATGAACCAAGGCATGATGGGTAAGTACAGTGCTCGATCATTCAATATCTACCTATTTCAATATTGTCTCCCTGTATTTTTGTAAGTACTCAGTAAAGCATTTTAATGTCGGAATTAGTTAAGTCGCCAATATGCCAGTGTTTTTAATTCAATGTTCAATTGCATCTTTGTTAGGAAACCTTGGGAATATGAAAGATATAGTTCCATACAAGTTGTAGATTTCATTAGTTCTCTTCTAATTAAACGCAGGCGGCCAAGGAATGATGGGAAACAATGGCATGATGGGCAACCAAGGAATGATGGGAAATCAAGGAATGATGGGTAACCAACAAGGCATGATGGGTAACCAACAAGGCATGATGGGAAATCAGATGATGGGCAACCAGCAAGGCATGATGGGCAACCAAGGAATGATGGGAAATCAAGGAAACATGATGGGCAACCAGCAAGGCATGATGGGCGGAAATATGGGCATGCAGGGAAATCAGATGGGCATGCAAGGAAATCAGATGGGAATGCAAGGAAACCAAATGGGAAACCAGACAGCACAAGGTGAGATAACATGTTCAATCCAATTGTCATGATCAGATAGAATTAACTCAGTTGTAAGGTTCAAACTAGACCAATTTTGATCCAGTGTGCCTGGATTCGGAATTGCTCCCCCCTCCCCCACTCATCAGCTGAGGCTTTTCAGTGGAAGGGGATCTAACCCGAAAACAGGCAAACTGGTTGGAGCTTGATCAGGTTCACAGAGAATCACTTCAACATTTTATCTAACTATGTCAGCACATTAATCATGTTCCATTTCAAACATCAAATTGAGGGATTATAATGTTTGTTGAATAAATATTTTTATGGCTAATTTTCAGGTGGTTACAACCAGATGCAGGGGCAAGGTTACAACCAGCACGGCAACCCAGGACATCAAGGAAATAATAATATGGGTAATACCCCAGTCTTAATTTTTAGATGGCTGTGTGACTGACTGTATGATTTTTGCATGATGCTGAGTATACTTTTGCCTTCTTTACCTCGCTTTGAACATTATTTGCTTTAAAATTGTGAATCATGTTTTGGTGAAACTGCAACCATACAAAATCTTGGTACCTGTAATTCATCCTCATGCAATATATAGACTGCATATTTTTTTATTATGACTATGCCAGATGTTCTCCTAATCCTAACCCAACCTTCCCCAAAATGTGTGTGCCACGTAGAGGTCTATTTGGTCAATGCTCTCATCCTATTTTTGTATAGCTGGTCAGGGTTATAATAACCAGATTGGTGGATATAACCAACAGCAGCAGCAGGGTTATGGGGGTCAGCAGCAACAGCAGCCACCTCAACAGCAGCAGCAACAGGGATATACCGCTCCACAGAATGGTGCATACAATGGTGCTCAAGCTGCAGATACAACAGGAGCCTATGCCCAAGGTATATACATTGATTGACATCACTTATGTTTCTTAATACCTTTTGAGGAATTGTAAAACAATCGTCAACACTTGTTTACTGTCTTTGACGGATTTACCAATAAACTGCTGTATTTATGCCTGATTGTAAGAAGTTGTGTGCTCATTGAACCAGATGTTCAAGGGGTAGGCAACCCTTAGGAGTCCCATAAATGTTGTCATGCGTTGCATTATTTTTCATCTTCTGACAAATTTCATTAAAAAGCTATGTGTTTCAGGAGGCTATGGGCAGGCTGCCCCTCAGCAGCAGGGTGGGTACATGACCCAGACTTCTCAGCAAGGTTATGGTACTCAGCAGTCAGGCTATGGTTCATCTACCGCTGCAGCCACAGGAGGGTATGGAGATCAGTCTCAGGAGGCTAGTGCTTATGCTGTTAAAGCTGAACCTTACTCTGCTGGTGGTGGTGGTTATGGTCAGACCTCTGGTGGAGGAGGAGGTCCTATCAAAACTCTCTCAAGTTACGGAGGATCATCTAATAGATCTGCACCTTATTCTAGTGGGGGAGGTGAGTGATGTTTGGTTATATAATTATGTATGCAGATGTGTCACAATGTGTCTCAATATCGACTACCAATAATGATAGCGTCAATGATTGTGGCTGAATCAAGTTGATATTTTGATTGAGGTTGAAAATAATTTATCAGTTCTAACAACATTGTAATCTCATATTACAAATTCCATGTGTCAGAGAAAGTTGAAATACAACAGTTCGATGAAAAAGATAAAATTTTGATATTGTCGTTCCAGGCCGCCGATGATCTGGCAAAGATCTGAAAGCTTCTTAGTCATAAGGGTGAGTCTGAAATTGATGTGTTTTCTTCGCACCTTTGCTGCTGGTGTGCTGTCACAAATGCCCTATTTTACTTACGTTTGCTGCAACTAGATTTACCAGCAGCCATCAGGTTTTGCATGTCCCTGCTGTTGTTATTTGATATTATGATATTGAACTCGAAATGCATTACTATCCATATCTTAGTACTTCAGCAAAATAATGTAGCCAGGCTTAATGTACAACCACTTGTCATAATTATGGAACATTCACAGGAAGAACTAAGCAAAGCAACTATAGACATGTAATACAAATGCACCAAAATTATATTCCTCTCACCATTTATTGCTATTTTCTTAATTTTCTAGATTATTCTACTACTACGATGTATCTAAAGTCTAAACTATGTTATCTAAGATTAGCTAACGCTCCTCACCTTACCAATCAATATACATAGCTGGAGTACGAAACATTAAACTAACTCTGTACAGAATTAAATTCCTAAACTTCATTAGTCCAAACTTATTATCGGAAGTAAATTGGAGCTTGTTATTGCTTGTTGACTCAGTTCGCTAGTTTGATAAACCTCCTATTAAATGTACTATGTACATGTATGCTGTATGTTCAATATTTCAACGTTTCGTGTTAACATAACATGCATATCATATTAATGTAAATATATTAGTTGATGTATAAAAAATAATTAAGTCCCCTTGTTAGTAAACTGAATTGAAGTTGTTACAAAATTGGTATGCTCTCTTTGGTGCGGATTACTCCATTATTTCGAATACAGCAACTACAATATTCGGAACAGCCAACTGCGTGAGAAATTAAGTTCAGTCATCAGGGCTTATGTCAAAACTTCTTATCCTAAACCCAACATGTAATTGTGTACAACCGTGAAGAAGTTTCTCAAAATTCCGGCCGTGGAAATTTGAGAAAACTTGTATATGATAATTTGGTGTAGCCATGATGGTTGGTCAACTTAAAAGCGGTATTTAAGTGTGACCAAAATCATGACCTTAATCTTTTGTTGCAATTATTTTCTCAGGTAAGACGATTATCATAATAATAATTAACTTAATTTCAATTCTAGTGAACCCATGCTAAATAGATCTTTAAATTATATACACTCTTGCTAAGAATATTCTGGTTCAGGTTCTTTGCAAGGTTGAATTGCTATATATTGAAATATATATTTTATATATCCTTTAAATTAACGCTTTGTATGTTACTTGAGCAATAGACGCATGAAATACTAGTAACACTTCATATACATGCCCCAAATTAATTGGCTATTCTTAACCACTTTTGTATACAATCAGCAAGCTCAATTTATTGGTATTTATAATCACTGTTTAGAACCAAAATCTCATTCAAATTTCTCATGAATGTTTCTAGAACTCGCTGCAAAATGCTTTGACAAATGAGGAAGATGTGATCCTGGGTGCTATCACCGGTTAGAGAGTATGACCGCATCATAAAGTCATGGTAAGAACTAGGAGTTAGGTTGTGTGTAGATCAAGCTCGGTCTAGTTTTCCTGCATTCAGAGTTGCTTCCCTTCAATGTCATGCCTTAGCAGAAGGGGAGCAACTCTAAATCTAAGATTTTCTTGCTGAAAAACATTATTAGCAAATTTTAATTTTTTCGGGTGTCGAGTAGCTGACGTTTACTGTCAGAGAGAATATTTGAGGCAAACAGTTTTTTTTACTGCTAAAGTTTCAAACACTGCATTCAGATAGCCTACTAAAATTGGCAAAATGACTTTTCTTCAAGACGCTAACATCCTTACCTCACCTAGGTATTGCATTGGTCAGGTGACCTGTATATAATATCATCTGTTATGCATCAAGATCTTAGTCCTGGCTGACCAAGTTGGTCTGACAGGCGTGGTACGCTCGATGCTAGATCTCAATAACATTAAATGTAAACCAAATCACCATTCATCTTCTTACTTTCACAGTGAGGCAATATCTTTTCTCTTTCATTGCAAACAAATGTAGGCTGTGCTCAAACTGCTGCCATTAGAATGGCATTGGTATCAGTTTACGAGCTCTACTGATAACTAGCAGATGACACTATTAAAGAGGGAATGCTAGCACGTCGTAGTTCTAGGGGAGGCAGGGGTGCTCTGCCATCCCTAGAATGCTGAATAGAATGGCCTAAAATTGCTGTAATTGAATATAACATGTCAGAGTCAGCTCATTTGGGACTTCCATTTGCTATTTTTATCATTAAAACGCTTTGGAGCATGGGGACTGGGAACTCAGGAGGAGCTTACAATACCCAACCTGGTGTTACTTCACACCCTCAAGAATATTTGCCTCCCCTACCATTTTTTCTTAAACTACAGTACTACTCACTCATCTATCATCTTACGGTCTTAATAACAAACTTATAGAAAACACTAGTGGCTACTATACCTGTGAAATTAACAAATCCCCCCTCCCTGGTTTAGGTAATATTATACAGGGTTAACACTAAATGGCCTCATCTCAAAGGAAGAAACAGAGACTTATTATATCAAGTCTATGGGAAGAAACTACACATTAATTAAACTCTATATTTTGTTGAATTTAATCTTAAAGTTTAGTTACATAATGAACTGAACAAGTTCATGCCGTCAACCACATTAGAAAACGGTTTGTAATTCATGTCTCTTTGTCTCAATGGTGTTGCTTCGAGTGTCTAAATAGTGTTGATAGATGGCAGTTGTGTCCCATAGAGTTATAGAGTATAAAACAACTCTATAGGTTGTCCTTACTATCGCCTCTATCTAAACAGCCTGAACAAAGTGATACAGTGATAGGTCACCCAGCCTGCAAGATAGCTTTGTGACATGGTCTATCTCTGCAACACAGCAATGGTGGCGCTGCCTTCCATCAAGGAAGGCAACTCCAGAGCTCAAGGTTATGAGATAGCAAAGCCAGTGTTCCATTTAAGCCAAACCACATGCGCAGTATGGAGATAGGTTGTACCCTGCCTCACTTGTCCCTATTGGCCTTTACAATGAAAGCTTGTGATGGGACGGATTACCTCGCCAATTTCAAGTTTGATCCAGTTTGTCTGCATCCGGAATTGCTCCCCCACTACTTATAAAATTATCAGGAGCAATTCCAAATGCAGCGAACTGGATCAAACTTGAGCCTCGTATGGATGCATTAAAAAAATTGACAAACCTAGTATTATGATCTCCTTTATTTCAAGTCGCTCTGTTCAGTCCGTCAGAATTTGACTGTCACAAAATCATACGGACAGAGAGCGATGGATGGAGATTATTCATGGCCAACGACAACATGAAAAAACCATTCAGTTTTCCAGTTCACAAATTGTGTGAGCACGGTAGACACATGACTACATTTCTTTCCAGAAAAACTAATAGTGCAAGGTGCTGCATGTTCGGCATAATAATCAATTTCTTTCATTTTAGAAACTAATATCATAAAGGAGATGAGCATGACTTCCTCAATAGGTACACTTTATCGCAGACTGCAACTTCATCTCTCAATACTCAATCAAAGACAATCACATATACTGCAAACAACTGGCAATAGCTCAGGTCAGTCACAGTCATAGACTCAATACTATTTATTTATTTATTAAGTCTATGGTCACAGTTAATATTTATTTATTTATTTATTTATTATTAAGTCTATGGTCACAGTACATTATGAAACACAATGTTTACAGAGGCAATTGTTGAAAAACCTGATTTTTTGTGAAACCTCTGGTCTGAAAGGTGGCTTTTTGGCAGTTCTAGATACTTCATTGATATGTAATCCCTTTGATGATGCTACCAGAGACTATAGATATAGTCTCTGATGCTACTGCTATTACCATGTGAATATATATTACAATTTTAATATTTAATGTAATTATATTATTATTATTATAATATATTATAATATGATATATTATATGTTACAGGACACACACGCCTGTGTTCTAGCTACGGAAGTAGAGTAGCGCGAGGTACTGCTCAGCGACCCAATCTGCTAGCCACTCCCCGCACGGTAGTCCATAAGAAAGGTGAATACTACTATGCTTCTGAGTTATTTATCAGACATACATGTTGCCAACGACCTCGTTCTATAGAAGTTTTCGCTATTTTAGAAGTTGCCTTTTTATTACAATGTGTCAGTGGATGACAGTTTGATATTTTACTGATTAGGTGAAATATCCTGGCATCTCGACAACCTCCAGATTTTGAGATTATTTTGGATGAAATTTTACTCGTGAAAATATATTTCATTGCAGTAAGCATGCTTTATTGTAATAATTGGGTTTGTCTGTATATTTGAAGACATTCATCTTCTCCTTGATGATGACTCATCTTTATATATGGATGACATCACAGATGGGCTCAATGATGACATCACTGATGATATCAAATCTGATGATGAATATGAGGTTCCAGATATCGGTAAGCTTGTTACATATGGCTGCAATGCTTGTTAGTGGCATTACATTATCAAATGCACAGTTTTTGATAATGTAATGTCACTAACTCGCATAATAATGCCACTAACTCATATTGTAATGCCACTCACTCGTGTTGTAATGCCACTAACTTGCATTGCAGCCATATGAGCACTTAGACTATATATGAGGTCAAATTGTATGATGTATAATGACTATAATTCACAATTGCCAATACATTATTACCAAGTTCTGATATGTCTCGTCAAAGACACTACATTGTACTAAAGATTTTTAGAACATTTTATCTGGTTCGTCAATAAAAAAGCTCTTTTGTAATGTGTTTGATAATGTGGCATCTCTTTACACAATTGGCCTTAACATATCCTCTAGTCTAGACACTATACAAACAGGTACTGTGTCGGCTGATTTATATGATACAGTAAAAATAAGCTTCCACATGGCCTTAGCATCTATATGGACAAATACGACGTAAATGGGACATTTGCAGGAGTGATTCTCTTACTGGATGGAATGCTTGTAATTTGTGCCTCTCATACAATCTCCGATATGCTTTCACAGAGTGTGATGCTTTCTTCTGAATCCGTCCTCTTCTATTCTTGCAGATAGTGAGGCGTTTCGTAATAAAAAACAAGAAAAACCTGATATGTGTATCCTTCCTAAACATGCCGGTAAGTAATATAACATCTCACACAAACACACATAAGTTCATTGCCTTAGTAAAAAAAAGTCTTGTTTGGTAACCATGGACTTATCTTATCATGGCGCCATCTCACCATCCCCAAAAAATAATGGGTCGATGGCGCTAATTAGATAGCCCGCTATTCAATACTCAGAGTTGTGTTCTCTCATCCCACAGCACATTCCAATCCACCATTGCCACCCTATGAAACACAGCGTACGTGTTAGGGTTATTGGCCTTACATGGCCCATTGCTAATTAGCGCCATCAACCCATTCTTTTTTGAGGATTGTGAGATGGCGCAATAGGTTAGCGCGCTTGCTATTCACTGCCAGGCGATTAGTGCCGCAGGAGTTGTGGGTTCAAGTCCCACTGGGGTAGCTTTCATTGTTGATTGTTCCAGCCCCCAGCATCCTCGGGTGTATACCTCTCCTGTGTACTTGTCTACTGACTGACTCATGGAAAGACATGCTGACAAGCTGGAAAGACAGCTAAACCTACTACAAGGGGTCCCAGCAATGGGCCATGTAAGGCCAATAACCCTAACACGTACGCTGTGTTTCATAGGGTGGCAATGGTGGATTGGAATGTGCTGTGGGATGAGAGTACACAACTCCGAGTAGTGAATAGCGGGCTATCTAATAAGCGCCATCGACCCATTCTTTTTTGGGGATGGTGAGATGGCGCAATCGGTTAGCGCACGCGCTATTCACTGCCAGGCGATTAGTGCCGCAGGAGTTGTGTGTTCGAGTCCCACTGGGGGAGCTTTCATTGTTGATTGTTCCAGCCCCCAGCACCCTCGGGTGTATACCTCTCCTTATTGACTTATGGTCTATGCTGGTAATTTGCATACATGATATACCGTGTGTAAGGTTTGCAATCATCAGGTTAATAATAATACTGCTGCTTGTTGATAGTTAAGCATTTTGAGGTTATCATACCTGATACTGAACTAAAAATATGCTGCGTACATGACAGCTTATCATTTCCACTGACGTTAAAAAAATTATCAATAGGCATGGATAACCAACGGTGATGCAAGTGCAATCGGATTCAATGGCAAGGTGAAAACAATTTCAAATTAAATTATTTATTCATTTGTTTGCATTTTTTTTACAGAGGAGATTGTCAAGCTCATAGACAAAAAAGTTGACATTAAGAATGACAACTGTCTGTACATCAATAATAGCGCGGGTAAGTGTTGGTATATCTTACTTGCTAAACCTGTCACAAAACAGATGATTCATGCTTTCAGCGTCTGGATAGAGAATTCAGATGCTTAGCTAACCAAATACCGCTTGTTTGACCATGAATGCACCGGCTACCCATTCAGCATTATCGGCATGTATCAAAGACTTGAACTGTGAAATATGAAACATTGTGACAATAAAGGTTCATTCAATCGTTGCCAGCCAACTTATTATTGCTAGTAGCACATTTTTATTTACAGGAGATGGCACAATGAGCAAAGCATTACTGAAGGCTGGAGCTAAGAGGTTAGCTATGCTCTACTACGCCAGACAGCACAGAGAGAAACTGGAGGTGAGAATGCAGCGTTATTTTATTTATTATTTTATTAATATTTATTTATTTATCCTCTTCATTCACTGATCATGCGTACTGAAGGCAATGTGCATAAAAGATGGTGTGGTACATCAAGTAGTCAGGCTGATTAATTTTTCACTGAGGCAGAGTTTTCATCATACTGTCATCATCGTGTATCATAAGGCTGGCAAAAATTTAATATCAACAGAAAAAGCTTTATAGCACTGGTTATTGATGGTTATATCATGGGCACAAATATTGAGAAGTGAAATCAGCATTTAAAATTTTTGATACAAACACAATTATTGGCAGCACACATTTACCCACTAGCTACTACCCTACATGTAGGCCCACTGGTATGAATTTATGGATTAGTGGTAAAATACACCACACAAATCACGTGATATACTATTGCATGTATATCTCTAATCCATAAGGAGTGAATTAATTCACTTAGTAGGAGTACAATCGCAAGGAATTTTGTGGGAAAACCTGTGTTCAATTTTATTAATTAGAGGTGGGTATATTTTAGGTACTGCTACCAAATTGACTCTAACGATCAGAGATACACATGTTAATAGTGTAATCTCGATGTCAGTGTGAACATACACAGCATGGCTATTTGTTGAGATATTCCATGAGTATATTATAACTTAGTGTAATATAATATATATATCAGTGTTTATAACCCTCTGTGTAGGCCATTAGAGACAAACATGTGAAAAAGCATCTTGAAGCTGAGATTTACATTCACAAGGCTAATCTCATGACTAGAGTACAGAAAGGATTGCTAGATGGAGAAAACCGCGCCTTCTATGAGAGTGAAGATTATGTGAATACATATGAATGGGATGTTGACTACGATGGCAAAGATCTTACACATTTATATGAACGTCGACCTGGCACATCATCAGGTACCCGATACAGTACACGCCCACACTAATCACGTGATATATTATTGCATGTATATCTCTGATCGATAGAGAGTGAATTAATTCACTTAGTAAGAGTACTAGCCCTATCACAAGGAATTCGATGTGACGACCTGTAATCAATTTAATTGATTAGGTATTGCTACTAAATTGACTCTAACAATCAGAGATTCACATTTATTTTATTTTTTTTGCATTTTACTTTATTTTGACCGATCAATGTCCATATCAAACAAATCAGACCATGTCAACAAAAGAATGAAGGATTAACAAAAAGGCATAAAAAGGCTCCTTGATAAAAGTGATGTTCGAGATTGATTATTAAGGAATCGTCCATGTGAGTCTTTAGTGGCTGGTGGTATTAATAGGTAGAGATTATGATATGGATTTTGTTTTATACTAGCCACATATGTGAGGCAGGAAATCTCCAATATTGTTGCTAGGTAGTCTACGCCACAGATGCGTGTTCTGTCACTATAGTGTTTGGTATTTGGTGAGATTATTCTCAGGCACAAGCTTTGTACCCTCTCCAGCTTGGATATGTCTCCCCGAGAAATATAAGGGAACCAAACCGGACACGCATACAGAAGCACAGATCTTATGATGTCCTGAAGTCCTGCATCACTAACACCGTGGCGTTTGAGGGTCAACAGTGAAATGTAATCACATGTTAATAGTGTAATCTTGATGCAAGTGTGATACAGTACACACACACACCTCTTAATTCAGACTTGACATTTCATAGCGAAAATCCTGCCAATTCAGAGACAAAATGTTTGTTCCTTCAGCCTAATCTCAATGCATTTTAACGTCACTTTTAATCATACTTTACTTAGTAAGATGTACTGATATGAAATTTGTTCATGACATTCATGACTTTAAAAAAAATGTGCTGCACAGTTTTTGTTCAAAAAACAGAAAATTGTTTGAGCCATGTAATGGATGGATAGGGATCTGTTATAGTTGTGTGGTAGGATCAATTATGTTCCAAGAAAAGAAAAGCTTAGCCAGACTGTCCTTATAATCTCATGACGTGACACAAGAATTTCCCGCTGATTCCCAATGCCAATTGAATGTCATCACCTTGAAAGTTAGACCATGACTTTCTCAATATTAGGATTTTAAAGCTGGAAATTGCACACATCATAAAATGTGATACAAAATAGCAGCCTCAAAGTAAGTCTATAGGAGGCCCTAAAGTCTCATGTATGTTGACGTTATAAATGAAGTTTCTTTTTCCAGGTATTGGAACCAGAATCTTCACTACATGTGTGGGTAACTCCTGGTGGGCTGGATTATCCTCTCTGCTGCTGGAGGGATATTTTGATCACAAGTTATGTCACCGTGCCGGTGGGCTTGATGTTTATTGTCTCATGAGCAAGAGTATCTTCGAAGTTAGTGTTAT
This sequence comes from Membranipora membranacea, assembly GCA_914767715.1. Lineage (NCBI taxonomy): Eukaryota > Metazoa > Bryozoa > Gymnolaemata > Cheilostomatida > Membraniporidae > Membranipora > Membranipora membranacea. The sequence goes on from OU612068.1 coordinate 18,820,751, forward strand.
AGATTATATTATAAATCTATATATATAATATTATATTATAAAAATATATTATATATCTATATCATGGGTGGGCAACCTTTTTATGAAAAAGGCCACATTTTACTGAGTTTCAATGAAAAAGGCCGCAAAATATCTGTCTTGCTCAAAGTTGGAACAGGAGTAACAATTTTGGCAATTCTTTTGGTTAAACCATAACAGATTTAGGCGTATAAATTGCAAAATGTTGCAAGAAACATAAGCTCAGCAGAGGTACTGGTATATCTAATCTTCCGATGTTTTGTGGTGTCATGGTTCTCATGATTTGATTGTGTACATGACTATATCCCTGAGTCACGTGTGTATGGCATAAGGCAGGGTGGGTGCGGGAGGGGTGCTGTAGCGGCCTTCCGCAAGGGGGAAATTTTCGCAAATGCTTGTGAAATAAGAGGCAATCGGGAACATTTCAGCCTAAATGCAGCAACACTCTTGTAACATGTTGATACAAATCTGCTTTCCTTGTTCAAAATGACAGTTTTGCAAAAATGATAATTACTATAGTATTATAGATCTTTGTAATTTCAACATCTAGAGGCCACTGTTCTGAGTTAATTTGAAAATAAAGCACTTGAAAAGTAGTTTGCAACAGCATAGTTGTGATATTTTTGTAAAGAATAGCTTTGGAAGCGAAGCTATATGCCTAAAACAGAATGGCCACCATACATGGAAAGTGTGATATCAGAGCGCTTTGTATACTTGGATATCTACAAAACAAAACGGGAATTAAAATTAATGCGTAAAAACTTTTACAGGCAAAATGCCACAATTAGGCCACAAAATATTACCCACTAGGCCGCACTGGCAACAAAGGCTGCAGGTTGCCCACAGCTGATCTATATATATATATATATATAATATTATATCATATATCCCATAGAATCACTTGGTTCTTCATAACAAGTTAGATAGTTCAGATACCCATATGTTGAGTTTACTCATATATCAGGAAAACTATTCCAGTGCCCTTAGCCATATTGCAATCAGAAAGGAAACTCCCTGTTTCAAAGCTGATGAATTTATGTGATTTACTTAAAGTTAAAGTCTGGATGGATCAGCTTTGCAGGTGTAGGTTAACAAATTTCTTGACAATAATAGTGTCAAGAAATTGGCCAGCGGGCAAGGCCTCTCTTATATTATTTATTATATATATTTTAATAATCATATATTTTAATAATATATATGTTATTATATATATATTATAAGAGAGGCCTTGCACATTGATTAATTTTTATGGCACAAGCAGCTAGCTGTGTACCAACAGCGAGACAAATGAAATAGAAACTGTTACTGAGTAATAATACTACCTTGCATTTTACTTTAATAGAAATTCCAGGCTAACAATAGGAAAGTAGCCTTTGTGAAGTTACGAGCCCTGTATGATGTGGAAATAATGGCTCATTTTCCGGGAAGTATCTTCAAATATAAGCTGACGGTAAGTGAAGGATAATTGAAACTGTTGTGTCATAAGCAATTCTTCTTTTTGACATGCTAAAGTCAAATTAACCAGTCATTCCGGAGTATAATTGGTTTTTTTGCTCTCAAAAATAATTTATCCACGCTTTTCTTTCAAATTTTAAGGCTGGCTGGATGGTCATCTAATTCTCAAGAAGAAAAGGGCGGCAAAGTGATTTCTTTGTCATTCTCATGTCAGTGATTAAATCCTATATAATAATATTAACTTTATTTGAAACTGATCAAAGCATGAGGTGGATGAGATAATTTTTTACACTGATAAAAATGGACTATAAATTGAACAACAGTATGAAGAAGATAAAATGTTATGCTGTAGCTAATAATAACCAATGCAAGTTATTTGCTGGACAGGTCATGTAAAAACTAAATACTCTCAATCAAAAATATTTTATGGTTATTCACAGGATGTATCGTTGGTGAGGTTTACATCTAAAACAGATCTGATTGACAGCGAACAGGCCGAGGACACCAGGCAGACGATGCTAGCTTCTTTCTTCATATTACAAGAATGTAGCAGACGGAATGTAATGATACCCAGAATGCAGTAAGTCAACTAAATGGTTCTAACTGTAATACCAAGTAAATCAAAGTAACTATTTTGTTGAGCGGATGAGGAAAAAAGCATGTCAACTCTTGCTTTTGAACTGAACTGTGTTATGCCCCCCCCCCCCCCCCAATAAAGCAAGTTGACTGTTATTCAGCCCACTGCAACCTTTCCACTTCCTGTTTTTCTCACGGTATATTGAAAATTAATACCCTGAAATGAATAGTTGCGGAAGGCTTTGAGGAGATAATCCATCTTTTCATTCAGAATCAAATCTACCCTGTACTTATGATATTAAATTCCTAGTACTTTTGTCTGTAGTGAACTGTTAGCCGATTCCGGGCTTGAGCTTGCAGCTCTAGGACACAGATTCGATGTTGGAGTTAGGGATTTGTCGCCATCTGAACTGTACGCCTTTGTAAAGGTTTGTTTACTGTTATTTATATCATAAGTCAAAGTTACGGCATTTAATTGTAGACTGAATTTGAAGTGCCTGCTTTTATCTAGGTGCCTATATTTAATGGAACAAAATAACTTTGTTTATTAGCAGGATATAAATACACTTGATTATGAGATCACTGTAGGGGCCTTGACTAGACCTCGGGATTTTTGACTTGTATATATTGAACAAATCAAAAACTTTTTACGTTGAGGTTTGGGCAGCCATCTAGAGGTCTATCCACAATCATGATAAGGCCAACTGAAAGTTGCACATAGGCCTACAGTCTTAGGCACACAAATTTAAGTTAGTCCTGTATATGATGCTGGAGATATGACTCCTTAATTCATAACCATTAATGACACCTGAAGTATTAGTAATGATATGTTATGAGGTATAGGGGGCATTGGAAAAAGCCTATGGCTTATGGTTCCATGGTGCCACCAACAAATAAATACATCACTTCTTATTTATGTGTATAGTGCAGTGACATTTTCTTGTGTACATCGAGTTTTAAGATTTTTCTATAAAATTGAACAACTGTATCTACTCTTTCAATAGGCGATACGGACGATGCCGAACTACAGCCAAAGTGTGTTTTGTCACCTGGAGCACCATCAGCGCGGAGAGGTCTACCCTTACTCACTGGATGGTCTCATTAGTCTAAACAACACATGGCAGTGGCACGGTAAAGGCTAAGACAAGATGATGGATACTTGTTTTTATATGTTCGTCTTACACAATCTTGGGTGTTAGACTGGTGATTTGGCGGTTCAATGGCGGTTCAATGGCGGTTCAATGGCGGTTCAATGTTGATGGCCGGTTCAACTGTCTCCATCTATGAATATTCGTTAAACACACTTTAGACAACCGATTTATTTGCATTACATCAGATGGGATTGGTTTTTTTTTCCAGTCTTGTGAGTTTATAGCAACGTTAAAATTTAAATTATTGAAATAAAAAAAAGTTTGAATAAAATATGTATATTGATTTTGTCAGTCTCTATTACCCACGTGAATAGAACCCGCGTGAGCAGTTCTAAGCACATGCCACATGCCTGATTGTTTGACTTGAGAAGGCTTCAGGCATCGTACAACCATCACTCAAGGCGATGCAAATGACATGAATGTAAAGCTTTGACAAATCAGCTGTGAGAGGGCTCTGAGCTGTGAGATGAACTACTTGGTTCCATCGGAGGTGCAGGATTCTTGACCTAGGAACTCGGTGATCTACAGCCCTTTGGATGATAAAACTTCTTGGTTTGTATTGGTGATGATATAGATATCTTAATTCAACATTCAGATCTTCTTGATGTTCCAGAATACTATGATTATGACCTTTAGAGAATTCGTTTCCAGTAATAATACTATTATCATACCGGTTGGCCATGCGTTCACAGCATAGCAAAAATAACCCTGACGAGTGACGTAATGATCAGTATTCATTGTCCCCTCCTACTTGGTGGTCCTCCAATTATCACGTAGGCTATATCAAGTCTTCGCCACAAAACTGTCTCTTGTTCATGACTTTGTCATTGAAAATTTTAATGGAGTATAAATCTTTGTCACATTGGAATAAATGAAGAATATGGACTTATTTGTGAACCCGATAATGTTAACATCCACTACACATTGTCTGTTCTCATTATAGATATCAATATATATATAATATATATATATATATGATTCTAAGTTGAATGTACATTCTATTGACATCTTGAAGAGGAACAACTCAGAGTCGTTCGATCAAATCTCATCATAAAAACAATTATCCCTTAACATTAATAATAATACTCTCTTGAAATGACATTGACGTCTGGTTTCTCTCTCTCTCTCAGAAAAAAACATAGAGTTCATTTCCAATATATATTTTAATTAAACTTTGAGAATAAATATTATATTTATTCTCAAGGTTCTTCATTTCTGTTTTAGCAACATGACAGGTATGAACCAACAGACAATTATTAAAAAGTCTCTACCACAAACTTCCAGTACAAGCTTGTCAACTATGCTTCTTTCAGCTCTTCTGGTAGAGTTCTATTTTTAAAACCTGGATTTAAAAGATGCGGATGCGGTACAGGGTATTCACTGCACGCTGCGAGGTAAAGCTGTCTTAAGTGGTGAACTTTATGCTCGCAAAATATTTAGAAAACCATTGATTTCTCTACAGAAACTATTGATTGTGAACTAGAAACTTCGTGAAAAGAGATTTAAAAGATCTTTTAGTAAACAAATTACTTGAAAAATCGGAGTCCATTAGTAGTATCTTTTGTTGATAACAGATGCATTATCATTAGGACTCACAACTTCAATATGACAACAAATATGACTGAAACAGCTCTTCAGCATATACTGTGTACTTCTGAAGAGAATTTTAATAAGAGGTCTTTTGGTGAACAAAAATTACTTGAAAAATTCAACCCATCAATATTATATTTTGTTGTTAACATAGATGTAATATCATAAAGACTCACAACCTCAATATGACAGCAAATATGACTGAAGCAGCTCTTCCGCACATATTCTCCACAACCGAAGAAGCATCAGACAAATGGACCACATATTACTCAACAAGACCTAAATCGGCAGCAATCTATCCAACTTCAACTCTTTCTCTCATAATTTTCTGCAATACTCTGATATTGATGACTTTGAAGCGAATGAGAAAGTTGAAGTTCAATCACTACTATCTAGTGGGACTGACTGTGTCAGACTTATTGTTAGTTCCAGTTATTTCAGTGGGAGTTTATATAGCTCTGGCCGGTGGTATATCGATGACAGAGTACTACTGCAGCTTAAACGGGTTTTCTCTAGCGTTCCCACTCAGCTCAACAATATGCATACACTGTCTAATGGGTGTTGAAAAGTGTGTATCAGTTCTGAAACCTCTAACATACCGGAGATTTGTCGCTAGAGCTGACGCAAGAAGATGGGTAGTTGCCGCGATCATCTGCTGCTTTATGCTACCTTTTGTGTACATCGGTACACTCTGGCATTCTGGAATACTTGACTTTTACTATGATCACATCACATGCACCTGTTTACCCAAATGGACGATTACCTCGTACTTGGCTTTTGGAGTAATCACTGTGATAGGACTTACTGCGCAAATTATGTCGCACATGCTTATTTATAGAAAAATAATCACGATGTCAAAGCGACGTCGCAAGAGTACCATAAAAGCTGCGAGGACATTACTTCTCACAGTTGGCTTGTACTATGTTTGCTGGCTACCCTACTCTATATACATATTGTTTCAGTTTTTTGTTGACAATATTATAGTAAATGAGTGGGGTATTTATTTTTCAGGTAACATTCTGATGCAAAACAGTTACTTGAACATCTTTGTTTATATTTTTTCTCTACCTGGCTTTAAGGAGAGCCTATTTGGCAGCCGCAAGATCGGTGTGCTTTGTTGAGCTGAGATTGATGGCAGCACAAAGGACTGAAAAAAACCGCACTTGGCCTGCAAATCATTTGAAATGATGTGTGACCAATCTAGATTAAGCAGATTACTTATTCAGGGTAGATAGAAATCTACGCCTGTCAATACTTGAACTTGTGTGATATTATCTTGACTAGCTATCAGGTATTGATGTATTGTGTATTTGAAATTCTTTCCAATAAACAAGGCCTGATCTGCTTTTGATTTGGTAGGAGTCGCGATCTTTATATACATGGGTATATAACTCCATTCTGATATAATAAGGCAGAGAAAGCTTTGAAATTGAAATTTAGCTAATATAGCTGCTGGTATAGTATAGCTAGCTATAGGAAGGCATTCAGACTCCGGTTTACTTTAACCAGAAGATCAGAGCTGTTGTATTTCATCAAGATGAATGGATAAGTATTAACTTATGAATATTATTAGATTTAAAATTTATATATATTATTATGCATTTGTGTGGAGTGATAGAGTCTTGCCAACTTAAATTGACATATGAGGCCAGGTCATTACAATAATTCACCCAGACTAAGATTCATTTTGAACAATGGCTTATTTGTGGAAAGTACGGTTGCCCTTCTAAAATTATCTGTCAAGCACTAGCCAAGGCATATGTATCAAACCTTGTTTTTTTCTTCATCGACATGTCTTTGTATGAGGACATCAAAATCGATTTGTAATTCCTCCAGCTTTTAAGAAAAAAAATCGGCTGCGCGAAGCTCCTCGTGTGAAATTATGAAACCACGTGCACATGAACTCGGTGCACGTTTTTGCCACGGCCAATGCAACGAGTTGTGCATGTAAAATCAATAATCAAAATTATTTATATGATAATCTTTCAATCATTGATAACCATGAAGTGTTAAATGCTGGACAATTCTCTTCATATTTCATGATGATAAATTGTCACACAAGTTCTTTGATAAACAGGAAGTTTATTTTTGCTCTGAATCTGTAATCTTTAATTGAATCTTAGCTATATCTGTTGATGCGCTTCATCATACGGGAGTTGGTCTTCAGGAAATACGATATTTTTTATCTACATCAAATGAGCTGTGAACAGTTAGTTTTCTTGCATTTATACCATTCCCATCATACTTAAGCAACTGGAACATAGCATGGAATTTGCAACTTGTAAATCGATAACCTTGAAATTCACAAATAGAAAAAAAATTGATAACACATTCTATGCGATTACATTTTTATCATGATATACAATTAAAAGGGACTTATTAAAAGAAACAATTATCGCTATGTATAAAAAAAATGTCTCATGGGGCCATTATTCACGTTTGAATGCCAACGCCTTTTTAGGTAACAATATACTCAAGCAATCTTGAATTTCTCGCAATAAATAAATAGATAGAGGCTTATAATTAATTATTTTCAGAACTTTCATCGAATTGTGGCAGAAACAGACAATAAATATTATCTTTATCTTTAATAAATTGGAAAACCATCATTTATTCTGGTAAAGATAATTTTTCATCTAAACTTCTCGCTATATCAATCATCAGAGATATCATGATCAGATATTGCTTTGGGGAAATAATCTACTTCTGGGTGATATAAGTAAATTTTTACGAAGTATAGAGTATTATATCCTCTTGATGCCCTATAATGGATTTGTCCGTGTATATGTAGGCTACAATGCATTGCTATGAAGCGCAGCCATTGGTTTATTTTAAATTATGCATTATATTGTAGTGTATATATAAGACTGTGTAATTAGATATAAGACTGACATTAGTTAAGGTTTGCATGATGTGCAATTATATCAGTCAGACAAACACATAGCCATATAGTCTGCATAGAATCAACTGAAAACTGAATAATATATTTTATGTACAATTTAAATGTATGATTGATGAAAACAACATGGCTAACTGGACAGTGAATACAACGCATCAACAAAGCGACATAAGATTTGAGGAAATGACATCATCCATAGGCTTGGGCCAAAAGGAAGATGACTCATGGAAGGATTACGTTTCGACAGTACCTCCATCAGCGGCAGTACTACCGACAATAATAATTATTCTCATCTTCTTCAGTAACATCATCATACTCATCGCCTTCAGTCGTATGAAAAAACTGAAATATCATCATTACTACTTAATAGCGCTTGCCGTCTGCGACCTCATATTAATTCCAATTTTGTCTCTGACAAGCTACACGATGATTTCTGGACACGTTCTGATGAATAGCTACATCTGTAATATGAAGGGAGTATTGATATCTTCACCACTTACAACAACTATTTGTATACATTGCTGCATGTGTATTGACAAAGCTATATCTGTCCTAAAGCCGCATGTCTATCATAATTTCGTCAGCAAGCCGAAATCCAAACAATGGATTGTCACGGCGATGGTTTGCATTTTTATTCTTCCGGTTTTTTATATTGGTGCTCTATTTCATACTGAAATTTTACATTTCTACTTTGAAAGTAGCATATGCACATGTGTACCTCAATGGACTGTCAGGTCATACTTGGCGTATGGGGTGGTTAGCGTTCTTGGTTTACTTGTGCAAGTCATATCACATTATTTAATTTTTAAGAAAATCCTCAGCATGCCAAAAACTAACGGGCAGCGACTTATGAGGGCAACTAGAACAATGCTGCTCACAGTTGGAGCTTACTATATATGCTGGCTTCCTTACTCCATTTTGATGCTTGTACAGAGTTTTTCTAGTAGCATGCGAGCTTTCAAGTGGGCGATTTACTTTTTGACAAACTTGTTGACGGTAAATAGTTGTGTCAATGTATTTATCTATTGTTTTACGCTGCCTGGATTTAGAGAGCAAATCTTTACTTCTCCACGTATCGGAGTCAGAGAGGAGCAATCTGCCCAAAACTCTTAGATAATGTTAGCTTCAAGATGCATGTAGCTTTGTAGCTCTGACGCAATTACTCTGGAAACCATCAATAACTCATGAGACAACCCAATCCTGAAGCCCTTACATACATTAGTAACTGGGATTCTCATAAGAACTACGTAACAGCAACCGATAGGCTAATTTTCACTAAATCTCAGACTATAGTACCGCCGAAAAAACTTACTGATAATTGTTACTATAGTTGGTCCCTAGCAGAAATATCTTTGCTTGTTATATGTAACTATTCATTCTTGTTGTTGTGGATTTCACATTACTATTACAGGGGACACCCAACGCTAGAAACAAGTGTAGTCATAGATGTGGTAAAGACAGCACTGGTTTCACATCAGAATTATTTTTGTATTTTTGCGGATATGATCTTAAAACTTATAATAAATGGTATTTAGTAGACTAAAACACTACAATTATATACGTATATATAGACTTGATTTGCAGACACAAGTTTTCCCAAAGCTGATTCCATATCGTGTAATACATGAACCCTAACTATTTATTAATCACCTTGAACTTTGAGCTAGTGAAACCAAGAGATTCAGTAAAAATAACTTTAATATACATATACATTATTCATTGAATATTAAATTTGGAATCTAAACAAAATCTAAGAATTCATTAATTTTCTAATGAATAAGTACAGTGATTGTCCGTTCTCACTAACTTATCGTTTCATGAACTTGTTATATACTACAACAGCAGATCTATGCAAGATACCTGATAGTATCGCACACAGACAGAGTTGCAAGCAAATTGTGTGCTATCAATATTGCCTTCTGTAGTCCACTGATGCCATGTGACCCGGGCAGGCTGTCTGGGTTTGGTGACAGACAGCCTGCCCAGGCTTGTATCCATGCCAGATTTATCATTGATGCAAGTTTAAAAATAAAATGTTTCAATGCAGTATGAAGAGAGTCATCTTCTCATTGGCTTATGCCGGCCATTATTTTCACTGGTGATCACGGATGAGTTCTGAGTAACCCGGGCTATTTCGATGGATATGAACTATGCGTAGACTAAGATGCGTTATACTTTATTCATATTTGGGAATATAAATAAAGGAGAGTTGGAGCCAGGAGCTGGAGGGAACTAAAACCATTGTGACATCCTTTGTTATCAATACCAGAGTTAATAATGGCACGAATAGGAGACAGGTTACTTATTTGGTCGAGGTGATGCTAGCTAACTTTAAGTCATGTCTAAACTAGCTAAGCTAAGCTTAGCTAATTTATATATTTTTATGATCGAATAGCAGAGACTACATATATCACGTTCTCATATGATGGTAAATATTGTAGATTGTAGACCGTAGAAACATATAACATGATCACGAAAAAACCTTTTTTGTAACTGTAAAGAGCTCACTATGTTTATGTAAATAAAATATCAACTCCATTCAGCACTGTTCCATATTATGTAAGCATTTATATTTGTTTATTACAGTGACATGACATTTATAGTGTCTATCTTATGTATCATCAATATTTAACCTTTTTTTAAAGATGGACATAACTATAGGAAGAGCATTTTATCGCAAAGATGAAATAGGGATTTTCAGTAAAAAACATGTATAGATAGTATGATATATGGAAACGACATTACTGATGTAGCAACTGCCTAACATCACTCAATTTCCATCAATCAGTGGATCATTTGCTCCATTAACCAGCCAAAGGTTTCGTTTCCTAAGCAAAGAATGCTCAGATAGCCATTTGGGAAATTCTCATTTGAGAAACCCTGTTCACTGACAAATTTCCCAAGCGGTAATTTTTTGCTATCTAGATTTCCATAATCACATCTCCTATAAAGTTGCAATCTAGGTTTCTATTGACTGCGCAGTTGTTCAGACAGAGATACAGAATTGTGTTCTCTTTTAGCTCTCATTGATTTGAATTTTACTGCAGAAAAACAGGAATGTCCATCAGCGATTAATATCTGGTTTTCGGGTGTCAATTTATTTGAGAACAATGCGATCGATCAACGCTATGAAAAGCTTCATATCATTTCCTTAATTTTGTGCAGTTCCTACTAGTTGCCAACTTATAAGATACCAAATTGATTTACAGAAATTGGCAAGCATTGAGCACAGACACTAGTTTGATATTTTATTGCTCATTTAAATTTTCTTTGAATTTAGAAGATGACATGAAGATGACATAAATATGACATGAAGATGACATGAAGATGAGTTTTGACTTTGCGGTATATAATGTGTTATATATAGTGTGTTATGTATAATGTGCTATATATAATGTGTTATATGTAATGTATATTCTACTCTCTATCTATAATCTATGGAATCTAGTCAGCTAAAAGCTTTCATAGTTTAGAGCCCTTATTATTAGACCTTGGACTGCTGATTTTGAAGGCAGCCTTTACCCCATCGGTATATCTAATTGGCAAATTTTGTGTGGCGTTTGGCCTGGGTGAAGTAGAGATTGTCCCAAACATGAAGCAAGAGTACTATCAAAATATTATAATAAACATATTAAATACCTCTACAATACCATAATAATAAGAATAATATCAACGCAACCAAAAATGCAATAGCCAATCGGAACAAAGTATGATAAGAGGGCAAAAAAACCGCCTGTCATGTCATGCATGAATGCACAATTGTTACATGAGTAGATAACACCAATTAAGCAATAACCAACTCCATTTAGTACCCAGCTCCCCACTATGTGGCCTGCATCCTAAATCCACCTTCTGTATTATAAATGCATCTGAAAACAAGATAACTGGTTTATACCATATAGGAACACATTTTTATTTTCAGTAGTATGCTTAATTCAAATATAATATAAATTGATTTATTATAGAGATTCCTGTCTTATAAATAGTTAATGGAACTTGAAATTACAGTTTCATCGATTAATGACTAAATGGCTGTAACCACGAACACAATTATGACAAACCGCATGTATAACTAAAAACATAGAGTTGTGGCGAAAGGACCTCTCTTCAGTGCCCACATGCCAGAGAAAATACTAGCTAAAATCAAGAAACTGAACATGTACCGATTGCACATCAACATTTTGTTTGCTACTGGCCCAGCTAAGCCCAAATAGCGTGGGGATTTTGAAAATTAAATGGCGCCACCTCAAATATTCATACAAAAATCTAAAGGTATCATATATAAAAATATAACATTGGGGCTATGAGATATACAGTATTTGCGTGTGAACCATTGCGGACTAAAATTTCTCAGACCTTAGAAAACTAAAACATTTCAATGTGATCACAAATTCAGTTGAGAGTTTTTGTCTCTCATTTATGTGGAGGCAACTTCTTATTGTGCCATATAAGTGTGCTTGTTGTTTTCATGGTCTCGAAGCTTTCGGTAAAAGCTCTGTACGTAAGTGAACACACACTTCCAGTCTGGTTTCTTCATTCTCACCATATCCTCCACATCGAGTAGGGGTGCGATATCAGCCTTCTTCCTAAAGTCACAAACAATAGTTGCATTTAAATGTGTGTCTCTTCCTGATTAATGTTCTCATGCTATTTTCGCTAAAAGAGATCAACAGGAGAAACAAAGACAATTGCTTTGAAGCAATATCCTGATGATAAGTTTACACATAGGAAACATCCATAAGAATGTTAATAGGCCAGAAGAATGATTTGACATATGCAGAGCAATACCCAGAGCCTTCAAAGTTGCAGATACTAATTTATACTAACGACAAATTGACTTATAATGCTTTTTTTAGACCTTCAAGGACCAACACAGACCATAGTGAACACTAATCATCGTATAATCTCACCAGTTGATGAACAAAGTTTCTCAAATCCACATGGGTTTAGAGGAACGAAAAGATAAGAACTCAGGGGTCACCATGTCATTGACAGTCATATGAGCATCTTCTCATCAATAAGATAAAATAAGCACAGTGACACAATAAAATTACCCTTTTTTTATTTTCGAGGACATGGTCTCATTTTTTTAATAAGAATTTGATTGATAGAAATATAGTTCAATAAATTAAAATAAATGAAATTAACTTACTCCGCGAGGTCAAATGCAAGCTGAAAGTTTTCTCTCCTTCGTCTCTCATCGACTTTCGACCAATCAAATGAGTCGGGGTAAAAATGATGAATCAACGCCAGAAATGCCAAACCATTGTTCCAACTTGTCGAGAAATTGGTAATGGCGACATTCTAAAACAAATAGGATCAGGATTGTAATTTTTATTGAGAAACATTGGTTGTACATTGGGTTCAGTTAACACATCTGGAGGCGAAGCTGGTCATATTGGCAATGTGATGGTATTTACAGTGATCTCCATGACAATAAAGCAGGGCCTTTCAATCCATCAATCAAGCTATCATCAAGTAAAACATTGGACAACAACGGTTCGGTTACGCACATAGTTTTCACACTCAAGTTGAATGGAACATGTCAAATGCTATGATGTTAGTAAGAAAAAAAGTTGGGAAATCCCAAGGATCTAAACTACTAATGGAAAGCTACTTGAAATAGTCTACTTTTCAAACTGCACACCAAGCATGTCAGTAAAAGCAATGCAAACACTCTGGCCTTAGCCTTGTCACGTGGCCACTGGCACTGGCACGTGACAAGGCTACTCTGGTCTAAGTAAGATTGTAGCTCTGATTTTCCATTTCACTGATAGGCGTATAGCATAAACCTGCGATAGACAATTTGGCCATCATCATTATGCTGCTGGATAAGGGATATAGGCTTAGCATGTACCTCATATTCTTGCGTTTTTGATTTGCACCAATTAAGAAGCAATTGTTTAATGGCTGTGGCACTGCGTTGTATTCCTGCTCCACCAGCTGACGATGCAGTGAGATTTCGTGCAAAGCTACAGGAAATTATAGACAAAAAAAAGCAATAAGAAAAACGCAATCACATGAAACTTTGGACATCAGATTAAAGTTTTTACATTCATTCATCTGCAATCAAGTCAGTGACCGTTCCTGATCATATAAGTTTCTGGACAGACATGTTACTAGGACACTGTGTTTGCTTACAAATAGAGCTTAGGTAAAGTCATTAAATTGATTTAGAAATGCAAGCAAGCAGAAAAAAAGAGATGACATGACAAAAAACTAGACAAAGATGGGAAAGGTTTAGTAAGGGATTCAGTACAAGTCATCGTCCCTACAGTTAACCTCAAAACATTTCTGTGATGTCATAACGCTGTGTAGATTAGGTGTATTTTATTCTCTGTCTACAATTCTCTTCTCATGCAGCTGAACGATAATATAATAGACATATGTAATATATGTCTATGGATAATACCAACGATCTAGTTGCACATAAAAGATCTGATGCAAAAAAGCCGAGCACAACACAAAATCCAAGAAGAGCTAGAAACAACCTCTTAAATTTTGCATAAAATATTGGTAGCATTATGTTCAGCACTGCAGCCAAGGGGAAACAATTTCACAAAGATTTTAAAGAATAACACAGCTTGTTCTCAGAAGGGAATGTCATCAGATAAACCAAAATCAAATCACTAAAGACCATTAAAATCATGCTTTTTGAGTTGTCTGCCTCCAAATATATTAAATTTTATTGTTTCGTTTCAAATATTTATTCCCCAAACTTTTTATGATCTACCTAAGTTGGGCAAGCTGAGAATGTTTTATGCTGACACTTTTGCGGATTTGCGGTATAACTACTTTGAAAGCAGACATTTTTGCTCTAAATTACAATATTTTATTCAAAACGACCGTGCTGCCCACAATACTACCTTGTACTCTTGTGTCATCATTTTACACCAGCTTAGCAAGCCTTCAACCACAGTGGGCTGACCCCCACGAGCTGCACCACCGAACCTTCAAACACATAGCAGAGAACTAACTATCAACTAAAACGTCTAAACCATCCTCAGAGTTTAATAGTCACAGAGGCAATGCGGGTGTTAACCGAAGACCGGGTTCACGCTGAATGCCGAGGAGCGATGTGAAGACTGAAATGAATTAGTAGAAATCATGCGGAGGGGAAACTAGGCTAAGACAATTAGTAAATCACTCAGTGCTGGTGGAGACAACTCCACCAAACTCAAGAGCAGATAACTTTACACTCTGTCTCTACCTCATAGCCTTCTGTATTCACTGAGCAGAATGTCAGCATCTCCTTTTTGATTTCGACGATACTGACGGCTTTGCGCTTTAACATTTTGGCAGCATTTTTAGCTACTGGAATGGCATTGATTGAAACACTCGATGGTGTAGTAGAACTAAAGGGAAAACAACAAACAAACATTGTGTCAGGTAAGTATGAAATCAATCACTCAGCAGTCATCAACTGTTAATAATCGCTGCAGGACTTTCCAGCTAATAAAGTTGAAACATTGGTAGATAAACGCGACTATTCAGTGAAAGCCAAAACTTGCATCCAGTATGTAAAAGTGATTGTGAATCAGGTTTTTGGTATCATTCTGGAGTTCTCAGTCTAACTTAGAAAACAGCTATAAGGTTCATTAACAACATATGGCCCAGTTTCAACTCATTTTCACTCACAGTTGAGATCTGAAGGTTCTAAAAAGGTACTATTTTAATGATAGTATACACAAAATGTTCTCTTTTTTAGTACCTCCCAATCTCAAGAGTGAAAATCAGTTGAATCTGGGCCACTTGCTGTTAATAAACCTTATAGCAGTTTTATAAATTACACTGAGAACTGTAGAATGATACCAAAATCCTGAATCTTCACAACACTTCAACTTTGACCTCCACTGATGACTTGGAAGAAGCAGGCCACACATCTACAAAGTCGGTATCTGGCTACTGGGAAAATAACTAACATTGTAAAATCAATGATGGCAAGCCATATAATTTGGGAGGTTGGGGTATAATAATCAAATGTCCTCATAAAAACTAGATAGCTACAACGTCACACAGTGAAACTAGAAAACTGCATTGTGGGCAAGTAAATGTGAAAATCCAGGAATAAGGTAGAAATTCATAGGACAAGGAATGAAAGTGAAGATTTGTTGGAGGAGTTGTATTCTCAATCACAGTGGCAAAACAACTAGAAGAATGTTTCTTACTTCACTTTGATTCCACGCCCAACCTACAGTCATATTAAACCAAATATCCTGTGTCATCATAAATAAAGTTTCGACATTTTAGATAGAGCTCAAACCCGCTAGCTCCCAATCCCACTGGCCACCAGTTGCAAAACTTTCAGTAGGATAAGTCAAACACCTTCCAAATATGGGTCATGGATAGTTGGTTTAATATGCCCTCAAAATAAAGCTATGGTTCTGAGCACCACAATCAGAACATGAACGGGTGGGTCATATGACTACCTCACATTCTGATGTATTGCTTTTCACAAAATCAAACACTTCCTTCACATTCTTGCTCATCTGTTTACTGCAAAGGGAAGACGAATAAGACATGACGGGACATGGCAGAGTAAAACTGTCAAATTTACAAAAATCTGGGAACACAGGCTATATGTCATTTCTTTGGGTAAATTGCTACTGTAACAGTGAAAAAATATTCTTACTCAGTGTTTATGGGTTGCTATTTTCCAAATTTGTTAAAATCATCGATAAATTTCATTGCAAGATTTCAACCAGGGTCGCTAGCCACATCATACATCGTTGCGCAGAACCACAAAATCAAATCTGAGATCATAAAACTACAATCTCCATCTGGTAATACAAATCCTGATAACCTGAAGATATCATAGGAATTATATAACTTACAATTAATGTGTATACATTAACAGCAGAGCTTAATGTGCTGCCAGCGTATACACATCTCATAAATAATTAGTATAAAGCTGCTGCCTATCCCCATTATAAAACAGACTCGCTTATCACTGATAGGCTAAAATTATTCCACTGACATTCAGCAGACAAGGGTCAGGAAATTCCAATAACTCTGCTTGCCCTAAAAACTACCCTAATGTGTAGGTCATTTCTGGGTAAAGGAATCAAATTGGATGTAATATCAATGATTTTCTTAGTTCATAAGAGGATAATAGCCAGAGCACTTTGACAGAACTATCATATGCTGAAGGCAATAAACTAAGATTGATAATTTACATACAGTATATTGCCCAGAACATAACTGGTTAGCTTATTATCAGAGAAACAGAAACTCACTTGGGTTTTGGTGCACCATTCGGGTTGTTTGCAGTATCCATCTGTTTGAAAGCTGCCATAGCACCACGGGAGCTTGCAGGTGCTCCTTTCCCTAAAACAGAATCATACTTATAAGGATTTGTGCACTAATAAAAATCGCAGCAAAAACCTATGAAAATGCTCAGACATCCCATTTTAAGATATATAGTTATCCCATATATGAAATAAGGTTTCATTTTGCTGATCAAGTTATAGACATAACCATATAATTATGAAATGACATAATATAATATGTTTACGATTATATTATAACACCATGCATAAATAATATGGAATAAGTTGTCTGCGGATTACTGACTATTGAGCTGCCAATTTCCATAACCCTGCTAATTATGCTCTGGGAGTAGCTGCACGTGTTCACTCCTAAGTAAAACCATGCAAACTCACTTCGTTATTGACATGAGCGTATGCCTCACACATCAAATGCTTTGTGTATGCAAAATCTCTTATGAGCAGATGAGAGTAAAATCATTTCCAAAATATAGGTGTGAAGAGGATTGGAAGGGAAGACAACATCATCATACAGTATATCCAAAGTCAACAAGTATGCCTATCATATCAATCGCTTTCTGTATTTTGAATTTCTTATGAGGTAATGGGAGCAACAACTTTCCCAATGTGATAAGGATTGGAAGGAAAATGACATCTTTGTACGGTATTTCCCAAAACAACGAGTGAATGGGTGACAACTATCATGAGTTACTAGTTAGGGGAAACCATATGACATGTTATTTGAGGAAATGTTTCGAACTCCTTTTTGCTATGTTGTAATGCCTCCAATGATGAAACTGTACCTAATAGAGCTGACATCGCACCAGTTTTGCCCCAAGATTTACTGGCATTGGTTTGCGACTGGAACTTGTTTCCGCCAACATTCGATGTCCAGCTTTGATTGACAGTGACGCTTCCAGCAGTTCCGGGTTTAGAAAGTTTTCCAATTAGGGATTCTACTGTGTTATCTGCAGGGAAAATTAAGGGGTCACACAAAACACACAAAAAAAGTAACAGGCATACAAAATAAAATAAAACACAAGCTCATTCCAAAAAGAAGTCTATGTATTTATACTTCATGCCATACAAGAACAAGTTTGTTCCTTCCATCTGTGGTGGAACAGAGATTTAAAAAAAAAAGAGTTCCTTTTGCAATCACTCTGCTACCAGAGAGAAGAAAATTCTTCCAAGGCAGCACTTCTATTAATTTCACAAAACCCACAAGTCACTTCATGTGTATTAGAAAAAGAAGGTTCAAGGAGGATAAAATTGAAACAAAGAAGCTAGTTGGAAACACTGGGTCACACACCAAACAGAACAGATTAGGGTGCAGATTGTTATAAGATGAAGTGTGAGACTTACCTGCCCCTGGTCTGTTCATACCTCCTGTTGGTCTGCCTACAGACTTCAAACCTACAATATATAGTGTTTGCGTGTGAAAACCAGGCGGTTTCTTATAACCATATTGTCTATTTGTATTGACAGCATGTATACATTGAAATATATATGTATATGTGATTGCTTACCGGTTTTGGAAAACGGTGCAGCGTCCTTGTTGTTAAGAGCACTCGAAGGCTTAGTATCTTTTATTTTAGAGTCGAGCTTTTCTGCAGTTACTACTGGTTTTACCTCTGCTGACTTTGCTGGCGCAGCGCTGTCGACTTTATCTTCTTCTATTGCTGGGAACACACAGAATGATCATTAACGCGATATCAAACATATACAGATGAGGGTTATATCATTGTTATGTCTGTATTCTTATGTTTAGTAGTTAGGATGAACATATACACTTTTATTACACCTCGAATAGCATCCAGCATATACAAATAGGTACACATATGAAAGAGTAGTTACATTGTTGGTTCATAATTAACATTGCTAACCATAATTACCTCATTAGCGCCATTTTTGCCTAAAAACGCCCCTTAGCCGACATAGCTAAAGGGGCAGTAAGTAGGAAATGATTTTGACTCCATATGATCTGATTTTTTGTGCTGTGGCAACAATCCTGCACAATGGCTGAGGCAACCCGGAGGACTACTAGTATCTATTCAATTTGATCTATCCACCAAATCACAAAAATACTATAGTTCCCATGCACCTTGGGGTGAATATCCATCATAATCGTCACATCAACTATTTTTTGCTATCTTAAAAATATTTTGGGACCCAGGACAACTTGGTTAAAAGATTTAGGTAAGAACAAATATGGCTTGTTGTTAAAATGCTATTCGCGGGTTCGATACCAAAAGGGGTGGTTATCATAATTCATAAGTGCCCAGCCAATTCAAAAGTGTCTACGTTTAAGCATAGGTGTGCGTACATTTAGGAGGAATTCCTTGTATCATCACAATGCACTAACCCATAGATTGTGCTTCCAAGCAATAACATTTACATTCAACCATTAATTGAAGGAGCTTTCACAGCGCAATATGTTTTAATGATCACGCTTATGCTACTGGGAAATACCAGACGTACGCCTACGTACTGTTACTGTATGTCAGTCAGCTATTTCTATCTTAGGCTAATGAAAGATATTGCCAGCATGAAGTAAAGATGCTGCCCCCCAAAATAGTGGGCGCATATAATAATAATATATGTGGCGGAGATGCTGCCTCAATAGTGATCACATATAATCACGGTGTTCATGGATGTCTTATGTCTATGCTTAGAAAAAAGCTTTTGAGTTGTGCTTACAAAATCCCAAGATCAGGTATTCTGTGAATAGAAGAGTGCTATATTAAGTTCACTTATATTCAATCATAGGTATGAAGTGAGGTCAACAAGAGTCCAACACTATCATACTAAGATGAGGTTAGTGATGCCTAGACACCATGCGCAAGGTCACAGGCAGGCCGGGCTGCAAGACGGAGGGATGAGTTTGGCCACCTCACACTATAGGCTAGGTTTCTATAGTACTCTATAAAGTTGATGATTTCAGAACAAGACTACTTACTTGCTGCCTTGAGGATTTCCTCACATTTACTGACTGAATCATCCTTAGTATCCTCCGCTACGGATTGATTGTTATTCTGATCTTCTGGCTGAAATAGAAGACGAAGTCTGAGAATTCTTTTATTACAAGTCACTGCAACCCAAATTTGACTCACAAATATAAAACACTCATAATAGCAAGTCTTGATAAGCTTTGTTGGTGGGGGACCACCAACAACCACAGACAAAGCTTGTCAAGGCAGGCTACATGCATAAGTGACATCTTTCAAACCTTAGAGAATGCAAAGAAAATAATCTGAAAACAAATAGTGCTGACCTGGTCCATTGCTGCTACTTCTACACTCAGAAATACTTCACACTGAATCTACGAAAGTTTACTCGCTCAACCCCATACATGTAATATTTAGCTTTAAGTGATATACAAAATATGATAAATTAATACAGTCTGTTAAACACTGGAAAGTTCATCATTACGAGTTTCGCTAATTGAGAATTACTTCAATTAATATCTTGTTTGAGTTACCTTAATCCGCACTGATATAAGTGTACAACATGATTACCTAATATATCGAAAGTAAGGGCTTTCTCAGGTGTATCACTTTCTTCTTAGTTCACAATTTTTTTTATGTATGGAAGACTCGGGAGTGGTTTTTTGTACTCAGTGCCATGGACGTGGCCTTGAGACATCTTCTTTGTAATCACAACACCCAGACAGATCTTTAATTCAAATCAACCATAGTAACTTATAGTACTCACCAGCTTGGGCTTTGTGAGTTTGCTACTGGCGGGTGTTATTTTGATTTTTGGGTTATCTGTAAACAGAATTTAGAACTATCATCTCAAGAAAGCTACGTATAAATAATGTACCATTGACTTAGCAAAAAAAGGCTCTCTAAACATTGGATTACAATGAGTGGATTGAAATTAAAACCACCAAATCTAGCTAAGCAAGACGACATACCATTTCACTAATGTGGCTTTGTGATAGTTAGGTGATTTAACTGGATATGCAAATATGTTTTGGTCAGCAGTTGGGGACGAGTAGGAGAACATGAATTCATATGAATTTTGGCATGCATATATCTTAAAGGAAATATAGATCATAGAACAAACAGTGTATTGCTTTCTTGCATACACCTACTGTTTATACTTACTCTGAACAGTGAGTTTGCAGAAAGAGGACGACTCCTGGTCCCCTCTTACAGCCACACATTCATAATCTCCGGAATCCTCAGGGAAAACTTCTGATATTACAAGCTTAGCCACCAAACCATTAAAGATCTGAACAAACTCAGAATTATTCTTCATGATCTGAGGGTGAGATAGATAAGACGCTTTTCATCAACAGAGAGACTATCATATTGTATGTTTTTGACTATTACTATTACTATGACTATTGACTAATAACACTGTTAATGACCATTTCACAAGTGTTTTAGAAATTCTGCTATGATCCTTCGAGGTCTGATCGCTCCTAGTTGAATGAGTGAGACCTGCTAGGGTTCTCGTTCCCAAACCGCTCACTTTTTTTATGGAACTTTATACATTCCCATCCGGGAATGAATTTGTCTAAATGAATGACAATGTGCAATGACTTTAAGCAGAGTGATAGTAAGCTCAAAAAAGCATTACTCTTTACCCCTGTATTATCAATCACTGAGTTGCACTTGGAAGTTCTCCTTCCTTATAGTGGATATGTTACCAATGAGGAAGCTCTAGACTCACCTTGCCACTTTTATACCAGCTGATGTCCACATCACGGTACTTCTCTGCCAGTTTACACGTGAGGATCACATTAGTGTCTCCATCCTTTGCAGTCTGATCAGTCAGATCTTCAGCAAACAATAACTTAGTTGGAGGCGAGGGTGTTTCTGTAAAAATAAAACATTGTATGGACATTGAATGATTCGGACATATGTAGAGGTGTCTTCTCAAATATTTTATATTAGTTTTGAATTAAAAAATTTAGACTATACCTCTTTTCTCAAAATAAGTCCAATTCCACAACTGCATTGCTCATCAGATGAAAAGGAATGATAATGCCGATATGACTACTGTCTACCAACATTCTTGAAAACTGGCAAATGGAATAGTAAAAGGATGGTAGCTCAATCAAGCCAAAAATTCTTTGATCTAACAAAATCTTACCCGTGACAGTGACGTGAGAAGATGATTCCACACAGCCATGCTTGTTTCTAGCTTTACAGACATAGACACCATTATCATCAGGGTACAGCGACTCCTGTATGGTGAGGCTAGCGCTGGGTGCTGACCAGTTAAAACTGATGTCATTACTGGGTTTGATTTCTACTCCATCCTTTAGCCATGTGATCTTTATAGAGTCGCAATCAGCGGTATCGTCAGACTCAAACTCACAGACCAGCTTCAGCGGATCTCCATCTACCCCAGAGACATCCTCCAGAGCCTTCACCAAACGGGGCTGCAAAATAATTGATGCCCTTATTTTATGCTGATGGTGAAGCTGTAATTCTGGTATCTTTAGACATAAATGGTGATAATGTGGACAGCCCTTAATAAAAGCCAGTTGGTTTCATTGAAGAAAAACCAACATCTCAATTGTTGTAAAAAAGAAACTAAAGAAACATCCCATCAATCATAACAATATGATACAGAATTTCTGTAGATCTCAACAGAGTTTTATTCTGCACACTTACAGGATGTTTTTCTCTGACAATGGAGACTTGGAAGTTAGACACACTGTTTTCACCAGTAGTGACAGAACTATGCTTTCTCTCCATTGTAATATCTTCTTCTATTATTTGTGTGCCTCCTACACCTCCTGTCTCTTTGATGTCAACTTTGTGTCTCAAATCTGACTCTGAGGTGACTGATCCCTTTGCAGACAACTGAGGGATGATAGAAAAAGGGATCAATTTCTTAAGACTATGTGCACTCTAAATGAAAACGAGTATCTAACTCTAAGCTTATCTATGCTAACTTGCACGACTATATTCATTACACACAAAAAAAGGCTACATGATACTGTGTATTGGTGCCAAAATTCTTATCAGTCTTGTTCATGTACCAAGCTTTGTCTTCTGACACATGAACAGATTTTACAACGCAAGAATGCATAAATCTACTTTCTGGAAATATATTCGGGTGTAATTTTAATATGTTTTTTGCTGATTTTATTGCTCAAATCTAGGGCTACCCACTAGCAGGATCGAACTTAACTCTCATTGTCCAAACCAGTAGAGAAATGAGATGGGCAATAAACAGGATAAGGCATAGTTCATATCTAAAAAACGTAAATGAATCGAAAATCACCTTTTCTTTTGTTATGACTTCATCTTGCTCTGAGATCTGAAGTCCTCCAACTTTTGAAATCTTGGTGACTTTTGTCGACTTTTCATAGACTTCTGACTGGCTGGTAGTTCTAGAGTGCTTACTGAAGCTTTCAATCTATGCATAATAAAGACAATA
Organism: Membranipora membranacea; assembly: GCA_914767715.1. Classification (NCBI taxonomy): domain Eukaryota; kingdom Metazoa; phylum Bryozoa; class Gymnolaemata; order Cheilostomatida; family Membraniporidae; genus Membranipora; species Membranipora membranacea. Next base: position 18,844,108 of record OU612068.1, read on the forward strand.
GTTGAGTTTATAGTGTAACTATGAAATTATTGCTAGATTAGTGAAACAATAAGATTTACTATATTAAATTCTCAATATTGGAATTGTGTTCCTTTTTGACACTGAGAGACAACTACTACAGTAATCTTGTATTTCTCACCTGAACATCACCATCAGCCCTGTGTAGAGTTCGAGACTCATGTTTGATTGGACTGACTATCACTTCATCATCATTCTGAGTTGTATGTAAATTGGTACACAGATCTGGTAAGTTATTGGGTTTTTCTGCTCGGCCATTAGACAGCTGTAAACAGAAAACAGGTAGTAAACATCAAAGGAAGGGTTCCCAGTTGAGTTCCGTGTTATGTAGATCTCCACTATCACTAATTATTAAACAGAAAAGATCATATTATTTCTAATGGAAAATAAAGTGATCAATATGATACATTATGTCTTGTCGCTCATATGTGGCTATAAATATAATTCTGCTTACATCTCGGAGAACACATACGGCATCTGGGGTTGGAGGAGTTTTGGCCGTGTAAGCATCATGATCTTTATTGAGCGATGAGGCAATAGTCCTTGTAGGAGTTGTTTCTCTCACACCTGCACTTTTATTTTCTATTTGCTCAGCTGTAAGACAATGATAATTGATTCAGAGTGATAGATTGATTGACAGCCTCGAATTAGGCTAAGTAAATTTAAATAAGTAAGTTTAAATTTGAATATTCTAGGGGGTAAATACTGGACTTCATTGCGTCAGCATGCAGCAGTGTCAGAGTGGAAACAATAAATAATTGTTGCTTGACAGATACCATACAAGCAAGTGTACCAGTTCAAGCATCTTTAACCCCATACAATAGTAGCCTAAATTCAAACTCAATTTAACAGTCAATGTCCGCCAAGTAAGTTTGGTTACATGATATCAATTTACACGTTGTGCATTGAAGCTATCATAAGAGTAACAGAGCGCAGCAATTTCTCTGTCACAATCTGAATTTGAGCTTATAATTACATTGTTTTGGATATTGTAATAAGCGAAGCGGATGGGCTTTACAGGATTTACATTGACACTTTGAAGCGATTATTTAATATTGACGGAAAGCATACCAGTTTTTTTTCGGAGGTCACGGATTGCTGACCTAATCTTCTTTTTATCCTCATAGCTTGAAGTTTGATGTAACTGAAATAAAATTTATATAAAAATTATCATAGGAAATGTAACAAACTTTCATATGGTTGAAATATCGTTGTCAGATTATGAGACTTTTGGTTTTCGATTGATCAATTCAACAAAAGCCGCAGTTTACTGCTACATTTTTTATGTAATATCCATCGTGTATATCCAATATATGATGGGACCAGGTATATGAAGGAAGGGCGGGCAGTTCCAATACTCATTGATCACTTACTAGGATTTTCAGATCCTCCTCTGTGGTGTAACCACTCAGATCTATAGTTGAGCTTTCATTCGGCTCTACAAAATACAAGTACATTAAAATGGTGCTAAAGATGCAATGGTGAGTAATGATATCTATGCTGTACAGCAAAAGCTTCCATAACTGTGATTCTCTCTACTGTTTATTCACTAAATTCTTTAGAGGATTGCCCAGTTTTGACCAGTGAACGTAGCAATTATCACATATGGATAAAAAATAGGTTATTAAATATGGTGGTTATGCATGATCTCATCATATACTCAAAATAATAATACACACAGAAAACCACTATTTACGCAAACCGCATTGTACACAAAATTTCGGTCAAACACCTAGTCGTAGGGTTACTGCCCAAATAATACAAAGAGTATTGTTGAATCTTGACACCTTGCTTCATCGGCACTGCCAAAATAAGCTTGACATTTTTATTGTATAACATCATGTAGTTACAAATAATATATAGTGACATTGACTTCCATAAGGGTGCAATGGGTTACATGAATTTGTGGGTTCAACACTCTTGAGAACACATCAAAATCAATTAAATGGCTGAAATGCTTCAGCCGATCTTATCTACACTTTATTATGGGGATATTTGAAGTAGGTTATTACTGACATCATACTTATATACATGTCTCTACGTGATATCTATCTATCTACATTGGTGCGAAACTGAGTCATCATTTTTATTGTACATGGGCAGTGAATTAATTGATTGAGACCCATTGTAGTGCCGCAAAAGGTTTATATGGCCAGATTTCACTGTCTTTTAATTACAAGTAATCACAGGTAATAAATAAAAGTGAGGAAACTGTCCAGCGTTGTAATTGTATCATAATCGTGATCCATGCTCGATTTCAGAACCCAACAGTCACCTTTGCTTCACTGCATATTTATTACATCATCCAAGACTTTATGGCTTTCAAATAAATGCAGTACGTACATGTAACCAAATATATTAAATATTCCAAATCGCTCCTCTACTCATTTTATGAATAAAGATTCCTTCTCTGACATTGTTTCTCTATTTATGTTGGTAATTATTTTTTACCTGAACGACTGCTGTGAGTTGTCCTCCCACTAGCGGAGTTATTATTGGAATCCCTTAGTTTTCTTATTGCAGCTCTTATGGCACGTCTTTCTTCAAATTCTTTCGTCTCCTTTAACTGAAAGACAAAGGTATCTGACATTTACAAAAACTTCCTCTGAGAAACGATGGCATCGATAGAAAATAAAGCCCTTGACATACTAGATACTTTATAGAAGATGTCCTCTCAAACTTAAATTTCAGAGACTCATGAACTTTATGGTTGCCAGCTGAATGCGTATGAATGGCCATCCATGAAATAATGATATTTTTTATGATGCAAAATAAATACCAGCTTCGGAGATAATAAAACGTAAACAATGTCAAACTGATGTCACCATACCTGCAAATTTATATATTGTAACATTTTATTGCCCTTATCGAATTCATTCAGATAACACAAGGCCGTGAGACTGAGAAACACGCAACATTACTCATATATAGAATCTTTGCCTTTGATGGGAAGATAACAGAGCAATACCTCCATGAATGAACATAACTTCAAACAATTCTGTCCCAAAACAACAAATTGAGTAAGGTCTCATGAGATACTATGGAATGGATGTCTGATGTCTGATGTCTGATGTCGGATGTTGTTCAATACAAAACAACATGAATCTTACATACATACCGTGATGTTGAGTTGCTCGATGTCGCTAACATGACTGTATTTCTCTACCAGAGCAGGGTCGGCCATCTTAAGTGTGACTGAGCTAGTAAATTTTGTGCTATCTAATGACTTTTCTGTCCTTGTTGTTACTTCTATTTCCGGGGTTTTACAGATTGCGCGCTGTTCTTTGCTAGAGACTCCCGTCAATGAAGACTGAACTAAAGCAGTTGAATTGGGTCGGGGAGACCTAAAACTAGGCTGTGGGCTGGCTTTACTGTCAACCGCAACAAAACTTTGAACCCTGCGGGGGTTCGATGTTGAGTCCGGATTGCGCCTTAAAATGACTGTGTTAACTGGACGAGATCTCCGTTGAGCTTGTGTCTCAGATGTTACTGTTTGTGATTCCGATGGAGTCGGACTGGGAACTGGTGAAATAGGAATGGCATTCAGTAGAATGTTTCTAGCGTGAGATCGTTCAGAGTTTACAGATTTGACACCATTAGACAGTTTATCTAAGTTTGCAGTTGGTGTGCGAGATGTAGAGGGAGAGCTGGGTGTGTTCGGTGCTGAGTTTGTTTCTAAAAACTGCTGTCGCCTCAAGCGATTATTTCGGATAAGTTCTTTACTGTTTGCCTTTGCTTCTTCTGTCGGACTTGTACTAATAAAACTTTTCTGTATAGCACCAGTAGATTTGGCTATCGTTACGTTGTTTAGATGTTGTGTGTGGGTGTTGTTCTTTGTGATATTGTTGAAGGTTTTGCTGCGACTAACAGTGACAGGGCGTGTAACACCGAATATCTGCCCAGTATCTGTAGAGTTAGGACTACCAAACTTAGATCTCAGCGAGGCTACAGAACCTTTAAGACTTTCCAATGGGAAATCTTCAAGCTATAACGAGAAAGCCAAAAATTAGGAATGTTATTTGATCCGCCCATGCAGTACAGAAACAGTGTGTAATATTGTATGTTATCAGTTGGCGCCAATTCAGATCAATATTTGCTGGCCGACATTTTAAAGTGGTATTACCTGGGAACAAGGTGTGAAAAATGCAATTAACACAGTTGCAAAAAACATACTACATAAGAAATATAGCAAGCGAAAACAGTTAGTAAAGTAAAATTTGTACCTCTGCAACTTCCATCATGCTAGGCATGTTAACTTGCAAGTAAATTCAAACACAATGCTGCAGTTACGTCTTTGTTGGTAAACCTCTTAGCCATGTATGGGGGCAACCAGCAGCAGCTCATCATCCACAAAACTAATCATTTGTATTGTATGTCAATGTAACAGCCCACAACACACAAAAAATTAATGAGGAAAACATCACAAGAAAAGAAGAATTGTGATATAGTTCATGTGAGTAAAAATAATAGTGCCTGGCGGTAGCAACAAAAGGCCCAACAACTGACTCATTGTAATTGTTGTGTACTCTAAGTTTTGAGTAACAATGCCTTCTAATTAATTATCAGTCTCTTGATTAAAAAATGCTGCATCAACTTTGTGTTCATCATAAAAAGAGAGGATGAGCAAGGTGACAATATGGTATTCAATTCTCAGGTACAATCACAAACGCATCACAATTGCAGCGATCTTCACCTGTTCAAAAACACAATAGCGGCATTTCTCAACTCTGTGACAACAATGGAAGACAAAATCAAATCCTCATCCAAGGCTTACAGAAGTCATAAAAGATACATACCCAAGGCATATTCCACTTTGTATACTGCCGCAACAACAAATCGATGCTCAGACCTAGGCAGTCATCCTGCCTGCCAATACAGCTGGAATGAGCTTGCAACACGTGCCCCAAACTTGGTAGTGTGAATGGCATAAACCAAATTGCACATAGATTATAATCTGGACACTTCAAATGACACTATTATCTGTAATTTGGGACACAATTTTATACTGCACAATGGATTTTAACAATTCAGCCACAGCTTTTGTAAAGAATTATTCCATAATCGCACTATCAGATTGTTATATGGGGACAGGTGATTGGTAAATGCATTGGTGCTTGGTAGATTTGTTTCTGTCAATTGAGGGAGTGTTGCCTAAACGCTTTACTGCTTCCCAGCTTGATAGGTACCAAAATCTTCAAGTATCTCGCAGATCATCTGCAAACATCTGAATATAGTACCAGCAAAACTCTGAGGCCAGTGGACTTCCTTATTGCTGTGCAAGAATAGAAGAGCCTGATAAATATATTAGGGCACCTGCAGACCAGTGGCAGTATACATCAAGTTTCCATGGCATGGTTAACAAAATTCATAAACCAATAGTGGTGCAGCCAGGGTAATCTTCAGCAATTGATCAATTACCCAATTTTCTGCATTCAGTTTTTCATAAATCGGACTGTTGCCTGGATTTTTAAACATGTAGGACAAACATATGTGAAGTAGAGTGAGGTAAATTTATTGAAAGTGACTCCTTTGATGATATGCTTCAAATGGTGCAGAATCAATCAAAAATTGAAATTTATGACCAGTAAAATTACTTTTCCAATGTCTGTAAAGTTTAAAATGCTTAGCATGGCATGCTATTACATCATAGAGCCTCCCTGGCAAAAGTGATTTACCCTCATAGATAGGTTATTGGGAGGCTAATCACTCCATATTGGTGAGTTGATTTAATTTCTGACGAGAACCATCCTTGGCTGGAGGTAAAAGGAGAGCCAAGAAAGAGATTATGACGAGGGGACAGTTGGGCATACACCAGCCGTGACTCCAAGGCTGACAGCCAGCCAGGGTCCGTGACAGGGTATTTAGTCGTAAGACAGGCAGCCTGTAGGGTCAATATTTTACTGGCACCTGGTTTCTAGCAGAGCACCTGCTTGGCTTGGTCAAAGGGGCAGCGTTGTGATGTAACAGCGAGTCAAGCACTGTCAAGGCTGAGTCTGCTAATATTCCAAGGCCTTTGCTGTTTAAGCAACGATAAGGATAGGTCAATGCACACCTTCTCAGCGTGAGAAATTAGTTTTCATCCAAACAGGAGCCACAGGGTCATGCCAATGCTTGTTGACTTCAATGTCAATTGTTGACAGCATTTTTGAGAAAAAACCCTCCAAGCAATAGTGAGTGATCGGGTGTACTTTATGCGTAAATTGACTGGATTCATATTTGGCAGTTGCACCAGGTCGCACCCAAACACTTTCAAAGGAAGAAAATATCGAAATGGCAATCAAAGTAAATTCATAGCTTAGGGGTGGAAAGGAAGCCAGTGCACTGATGTAAAAACAAACATAGTCAAAAAAGAATCAATTGAGAAAACAGACTGAATGGAGTGTATTGAGGCACAAGCTACATAACATGTGTGTGCGAACTGACGCACAGACTGACAGCAGGTTAGCTAGCAGGTAACCTGCCAAATGCATAATCTGTATCATTTAAACATGTATGTTGTTACTATCACTATCCAAGCCTCAAGCATCCAGGTCAGATTGTATGAACGTTGAAAACACACAAGTAACACATCAGATGTAGACCAAGTTTGGTCAATTTGCCTGCATTCCGAGTCGCTCTCGATTCACGTTGAAGGGAGCAACTGGAATGCAGGCAATTGCATTAAACCTGATCTACATATAATGCGACACACAACATAAAATATCAAAAACTTCCACAAGAACTTCTGCAAAAGAGGACCCACCTGTTTGCAACTCCTCAAAGAACTGTGCAGTAATAGCGATGAGCAGAGTCGTATTATGATATAATTCAGTGCCAGCGACAGCTCGATGATAAATCAAGTGTAAAATTTAATGCTATGAAGTCATCGCAGCAACACCCCATATACGTTTGATTACGAATGACAACAGAAAACACATGCAACACTGCAATTTGATGAAATTACTAAATTACGATATGACAAAATTATTCGATATCCATATTACTCAGGTATGATAAATCCACATGCAAACTAACTATAGCAGTATAAGATATGTATTTTACATGTACATATCTATTTCCTATATATGGGTGGGACGCTGACGGCATAATGAGAACAGAGATGACACAACCAAGCAAGTGCCATCAAATAAAGAGTGTGTGGTTATAAAGCTATCGATATAATTCCCGTTGACAAGCATTGGAATATATAGTATTTTTGTATTTATTTTTCTCATTAACTACAAGGACTGACGTTATTTTTTGACACAATGTTCATGAGGCTTGCATGTTGCACCTAAATTTAACCAAACTAAATTGACTTTGGCTTTTTATTTCATATCTTTTAGGGTTTCTGATTGATTAATAATTTTTTCAAAACCCAAATATCTCATTTTGTGGCAGAGCACTTTACAACATCCAGTCAGCACAAAGCCACATGATTTGAACCGTAGCCCATTAAACGAGTATTTTCACTCCAAATGATACATGCAGAAGATTATAGTAACATGTTGCAGAAATGCATAACGTAAAATCCGCCAGAACATTAGCAATGACAATATTGCAAGGTGCTTGCCATCCATTATCTGGTCATTATCATATGAGGGTAAATACCCAACCTGCCTACACAAATAAGATAAAACTTTGATATACCAGCATCTGTGTGCTCTGTCCACTATATCCAAACTTTGATGCTGCAAATCTAAGATCCGAAATAACAAAACAATACTGCTACCTTGTACACAGAGGAAACAATGCATCATAACAAAGAGCTGGCAGACAGAATAGATAATCCTGTCTCACGTAGTTGGGCATAGAAATTTGATTCAAGAACTAGTCTAGGAACGAATCGCCTAATGATAGTCGTTTTAGTCCAAGAACAATTCTAAGAACCATTTAAAAAAGCCAACTCCAACCACCTTTGAGGTTTCGGTATCGTTTTGAAGCTCTTAGTCTAACTAAGGAAACAGTGGCAAGATCTAAATTAGACTGTGGCCTCATTTCAAAGAATGAGCCATTGTGGGAGGAAAATTCTTCTCATATACTCTCAAATACTCAAGTAAATCTTTCTGTCAAGTTTACAGTAACAATTTATCGAAAATCAAAAATACCAACACTTACCGGTACACAAGGTTTCCTCCTAGAATTTCGACATCAGCTGATCAGACTTATTACATGTAAGGTCTGATATATTCGAAGGCGAAATCTACACTATATGCTGACTTTTGATATTATCATGTAAGGATTATGAGAATTGTCAATATTACAACTGCACACACATCCCACCTCATTCAACTATACTGCGATCTCCGAAATAAAAGGGTGCTCTGCTACCCACCCCTGATGTCAGCTTCGAATTGGACGTTAAGATTTTGCACCACACTACTAAGCATGTCCGAGAGTCCATTTTGTTGTAACCTAAAGCTTATTACACTAACACAGAACAATAACTGACTTCTAGATTGTCAACAAAGCCTGGTGTACATTACAAAGATTAACTGACAGCTAAGCCTGCGTACTATGCAGGATTTCAAGGATGCATAAGATGATATTTCATAAATCACCCCTCACAGAGAGACAAACTTTTTTTGTGTATTTCCGACCCGGTGCATTGACATAAAAGCTCAAAACTTGACAAATAATACAAACCGATGTAAATCTTGAGCAAAACCAGGAGTATTGAGAGCGATAAGTCATACCCTCTTCTCATACATTGTACATTACACGTTACACATACATGGTTTGTTTTGGTGGGAGAATACTAATCTCAAACAAAATCAGGCAATATCAATCAATGAAGCAAATGCAAGTTGCCAATGTTATCACAATAATCGTTTGAGAAAATGATCATTTCCTCGTATCATAGATCATCGATCAAAATTATTAAAGAGAATCAAATTGTAAATGCATATGTGTTGACATCTGAATAAACCAAGTCCGGCGACTTTCAATTGTTCAGTTACAGTGCCAAAATCCCTTTTCATCTTTCCACCCATAAACATATAAATGTTCCTACCTTAGCGCCGAGGCTTGTTGGTCGTTGAGCTGCACTAGCCATATTCTTGCAGCAGTCTGGTTTCAGCAGTAAATTTACAACATCCTGATCCTGTCAAGTAGATTACACGGTCTCGATGTTTCTTCTTTGAATGGTGACAATTAAATGAAACCCAGCCTATGTATATGGGCACATTTTATATAAAACATCGGCTATTGACTTTATTATGAGTTTGCATTGAACTAATAACTCAGAGTCAACTGATGATGTAATAGCACCACAAGATATTGATAACCCATTCATAAAACATTACACTTTACACTACGCAGGCCTTAGGTCACCATAAACCTATCAAGCTTATCGTGCAGGGCAGGCCCTTCAAAGGTAGAGAAATGTAGAGACCCAAAAGCAAGGTCAATTGATGTAACAGTAGTTAACGTTGAGCTGTGCCAATTTGGCGTTTGAAAGAAACCTATTAATTTTGCAGACAACAAAAAAGTCAGGCAAGTGAGCAGCTTATCCACATAAGTGTATGTTTAACATCATTTGAAGGGAGTTAAAAGGCTTGGGTAAGTCTGTAAAGTTGAAGTGACTCAAGAGCATTCCGGAATAAAAACACATGAATTATTCACGTATTCTACTCAACTGAACAAGACCTTGACTTCAAAAAGCAAACAATGGTTACATCATTCCGGTTACTGAAAAAAAAAATCGTAGTATCTTTTCACGGACACGGAGATTACAAACATTTTTAGCTATCTCGAGTTTCTGGTGCATGAGAGGATGATTCTAGACTACGTAGGTAAACTTGCACTCTTATAGCATTGTCACGCGGACACGGGTTTGGGTTCTTTTGGTATGATCAAACCAAAAAAACCAAAACCCGTGGCCGCGTGACAAGGCTAGCCCTCTTACTGTCCACCTGAAAGATGTGATAGTTAGACCCAGTTCAACAAGGGTAAATCTTGGATTTATACCCAGATGCCCCATTCATAGCTCAACTTTTAGAATCGAAGCAATAGTAATAATGTCTTACCCTCTTCTGTGAAACTGTTCCTACCACAGTGAGGTACAGCTGATCAATAGTACGTGATGTGTTCACCTGCTATAAAACATCCGAAAACACAGATAGATCATCTCAATGTTACATCCAAGATGACAGTCTGCGCATTTAGCAGATTGATTGCATAAATAATGACGTGATCTAACCAAGGTCTAGGAGTAGGAGTAGCCACTGAATGGAATTAATTATCCTCGAATCCTAGCTAGCCTGGATGCTTGTGACGTGACAGGCAATCACACCAATATAGACCAGATGCTACTGAGAATGTGGAAAACTGAGGCTAATATTAATAACATTGCTTGCATGATAAGCATGGAAATCAGATGAATTTTTAATCGGCCTACTATTGCTATGATTATAGAGTATCCGTTATTTTCTTAGCTTATCTGGCGCGAATAAGTTTGAAGTAGATTAATAAACAAGTCTTACCTGCCTCAATTATCGAGCAGATATCCAGGCGTCAGTGTCAACGCAACATTCGGTTCGATTGCGTGGGAGTATCACTCACTACCTGGAAAAATCCAAATGAGTAAAACAAGAAAAACAAGAGCCGAGTTTGCTTAGGTTACATACAGTACAAGCACTGTCGTAATTTACGTCGTAATTTACATGACATTAAATTACAGATTACAAAAAATTTCAGCAAGATTTTACAGCAAGGAAATTGAACCATTACATACCGTATTGATGGACTCAAAAGATATTGAGAGGGAGCAACTACTCGCTCAGTAAAATGGATTTACCAGAGATCCAGGGCAGGGCAGGTGTTGTAGTCAGAATAATGTAAAGCAGATGATTTGTACAACTGGTAAAGTAAAGAACAAATCATCCTCAGTATATTGACCAGAAATAGTATAAGATCAAAAAGGGAAATCAAAGTCACTAACCTTGTGATGTCAAACTGACACAGTATTCACTAACACCGTTATGGGTTATTGATCTTGAGCCAATAATCTGACTTTGTTATTCAGATGTGTGCTGCCGCTGACCTGTGTTTTCATTTATACATCTGTGAGATTTGAAGCTGTACAAAATCCACTATATGTACATTATTGTCTCAGGAGAATGGCTAATTTTTACAGATATTTAACATCAAACAAACATTTTTCACAGCTGAGTGTTCAGCTGGCATCGGTTCAAATCCAGCGCATCACCAACTACGTAAGTGAAGCGTAGCAGATTTCACAGACTGCATCAAGAAGGACCAAATACGTTTTTGGTCAGGATCAAACTGACGAAGATGACAAGAGCTTTTGATCAACTTGTCCAGAGCTTGAATAAAGCAAAAAAAATGATAAAAAACTGAGGGAAATAATTGAACATTTGTTTATTGTTTGAAAACAGACAAATCCTTTCCAGAATACTGCAAGTCTGGATGTATGTGTTTGACAAAAAAAATAAAATGATAGCCTATTAACTGACAACACAGCACCATAACATAATGAAGTACGTGGGAGATCTTTACTCGCAGGAAGAGACAATTTCCCAAAGAAATAAGCTTACAGACCCGTCACAATATACTGGTATAGACGTAGGTAGCCTTATCACAGCGACCCCATTTTTGATTTTGTTTGTGTGTAGAAAATGGAGCCGCTGTGATAAGGCTAGACTTCAATGTTTTGAGAGAGGGAGGGAAGATTCACTAAACAAAACTACTCACAGCCATAAAATATGATAGCAACACTTTGGCACAAACACCTATGGCATTGTGATAGGATATTATAGAATGCAGTAAAAACTATTATCAAGACAGGAATAGGCCATAAATCAGGTAACTCCACTTGAAAAGCACTCAACGCCAGTTTCGAAATAAATCTACCATTTACTTGTTATTTTTGAAAGACATCCATGAAAGGTATTTTGATATGAGGGAACTTTTTAGAGATGACATACACACCAAGGGAGATAACTGCCAATGAGACGAGAGCACTGGAGTAGATTACAAGCCTGTTACCGGATTTTTGTGTGGTATTATGGGTAATCTCATCTACAGTCTCCGCAGCGCCACCAGCTAAGGTCTGAGAGGAGAAAGATATCAAATCATCAGTTGTGTTTTTCGGAGTAATCTCCCTTGATCATTTACAATGAATCTGCCTCCATCACCGTCAATCAACAAGTCTAGTCATCATGTTTACATAGCACCACTTGTGTGAACTGTTCGAGTGATTCTCCATCCTTTGTGCATTGACCCTGATTGTGTTATATGTTATCACATACAATGTGTTAGGTTCTCTTACACACCCCACAGACAACATTATGCAATCACATAGACTATATAAAAATATTTTTGTTGTTTATTTACACGTTGTTTGTTAAGGCCTTGGGAACTTGAGCGTGTGCATGGGCAGGACAAAATATGTACAAAGTGATTTTTGGGCAAAAATATACAAAATATTGTTACATGCTTTTCAAATCAAGGTTTAGACTAGCCTACTCTGTTGATATTTGCACTGCCATGTGATGCTACATCAACTTCTGTGAATGAAATCAATTTACCTGTTCGATCTCAATTTTCAGGTTTCCACAAGCCAAGGACTGGTTTTCACTGTTGATCTGCAGTTCGTGGATGAATCGTCTCAAGGCATGTAATCCTCTGCCGTTCTGTAATAAAAAAAAATAGGTACATTAAAAGCACATATTTCATGAGCATCTCAACAACAAGACATGATGGATTGACTTAGACCTGCTCTGTTATAATGACTATTGCTATCAGTCTTGCTTTCTTTTTCAAATTAAGAGACCATACATCATATACAGAAATGTTTAAGGATATAATATTTCAAGTTCAAAAGTTTGATGATAAATTCCATTCTACACACGGATCTTTGTATAATTGCAACAAAATCAAGGCAATAAATATCCTGTTGCACCTAATAGACCTAATAAGTCCTGGTCAGCGATATTGATTTTCAAAATTCTGTACAGGTAAACTTATGCATCATGAAATAGGCTGATCATAGAGATTGTGTGGTCACATTATTCACAAGTATGTGCAGCTGTTGGACAAAATATGTCATTACAATCAGATGACCAACATTTTTTAAGACTAACGGCCACAGATATATCGATGCTCACAACACATTGTTTATTAAAAACTTTGAAACTCAGTAAATTTAGACACAAGTGAACATTTCTCAAAAAAATACAACAGAAAAATGTAAGGCAGCAAAATAGAAAAAAAATGCGCAACATTATGTTTTAGCTAAAAGAACGATATTCCTGTCCGATAGTGACAGTCAGACAAAATGGAGTTATCTCCTGTCAGGTAGGAGTACACAACTCTAGTTTAAAGATCATGCAATTAATTTCTCCGAATGTAGTATAGAGCAGAGCCAGTGAGTTTTAAAGGATATTATAACAATCCCTACTAGACTTCATAACTATGATTACACCTACCTTGTCGACTTGCAGCAGGGAGGGATCCTTATCCACCTGAGCAGTGACATATTTGAGACTGGCTGTGATGTAGGCACTGTGGTTAGCTACATTAGCTACTATAGAGGTTACATCTGTACAGCTGAAAAAGAGATAAGGGATAAGAGGAAGCCTACATGGCAGCGTACACAATAGCGTGTTTCTCAGTGATTTCGGCTGTTCATTAAATAATTTACTGAGCTGCTCAAGCCAAAAGACTTGGCTCAAAATATAACATAATTATATCAACTTCTCTGGTTGTGTGAGTGATATTGAAAACAGTCGTTACAATCTGATATATTGCTTACAAGATTTTCCAAATTTCAGTGAGTGATCTCAATAGAATGGTCTGATCAAAAGTTGACAATAAGGGTGCTGGCGAAACCTCCATCTACAGACAGTTATTTATCAATTAAACTAGCTAATAACTATACACTCACTTGAGCTGTTTGCCAGTTCTCACTTTCTCATAGGCAGGAATGCTTGAGGGTTTCCACTCTCTCTTGTGTAACTCATGAACTGAGTCAAGGATCAGCTTTCGATGGCCAACAGAATGTACACCGACCTACAAAGATGTTTGGTATGACTTGAAACATTGAGACAATATCTGATACCAAGAAATGGTTCGTTTCAAAATATAGAAGCTTCTGAAAGCAATGGGATTAGACCTGCTAAGGACAAAGCAAACATAACCACCAAATATAAGCGAGAGTTTAGTTTGGCTAGTCTAAAGATGGCTTAGCTGGGTGAGTAAATGTTGTCTAGCCATTTACTAGACTGTCATGCATGTGCGAAAGTATTTTCCTCCTGCGAATCCTTTAATTCCCAAGGGTACCACCAATTTTTCTAGATGTAGGACTCCCTTTTATTACCTTGATAAGCTCATCGTCTGAGATAGTGAGTAGATGATCGAGTGTGATTTTCTTACCTTGATAAGTTCATCGTCTGAGATAGTGAGTAGATGATCGAGAGTGATTTTCTTACCTTGATAAGTTCATCGTCTGAGATAGTGAGTAGATGATCGAGTGTGATTTTCTTACCTTGATGAGTTCATCGTCTGAGATAGTGAGTAGATGATCGAGTGTGATTTTCTTACCTTGATAAGTTCATCGTCTGAGATAGTGAGTAGATGATTGAGTGTGATTTTCTTACCTTGATGAGTTCATCGTCTGAGATAGTGAGTAGATGATCGAGTGTGATTTTCTTACCTTGATAAGCTCATCGTCTGAGATAGTGAGTAGATGATCGAGTGTGATTTTCTTACCTTGATAAGCTCATCGTCTGAGATAGTGAGCAGATGATCGAGTGTGATTTTCTTACCTTGATGAGTTCATCGTCTGAGATAGTGAGTAGATGATCGAGTGTGATGCTATGTTGTTCAAAGTGAGGTATAAGGGATGATAGCTCTAATCCATGTAAGAATATCTCCAGGTCTCCAAATCTGGTGTAAGCTGGAGAACTATTAAAAGAATAGTCAAGTCATATTTGGATTTAAATGACACTATGCAAATTAAATCTATAGGTAATGTAACAATTAATCTTGTCATGACGGAAAAAAATGGTGGATGAAAATTTCTTAGACTGGGCAAGGCGACTGAAAACTATGAATAGAATCATCGGTCAATGGAATTAGTGATGCCCAGAGATCAGGGTCATTACTAGCTGCAGAATGAGTCTTAGGCTCAAAAAAGTATGTGAAAACTACATGGGGACATTTTAGTTCCATTCAAAGATAAAACATCTCCAGTTTCCAAATTACCAAATTACCAAATTATAAGAACCTTTGCAGAATTCATCAATTCACTAAAACATCTGTTTGTTTTGCAAAGACCCAAACCCTCCTCAATATGGCCATTTAATCACACAAAACATTGTCATATGAAATGGGAAACAATTATATACTGCTCCCCCCTAGCTGTAATGTACTCACGTTTTATCCATACTGCTTGTGTTTGTATCGTTAGAAGTACTAGGAGCAGCGTTTGCACTATTATGTTGATATGTAGGAGTGAAAGGCTGCTGCTGTGCAGACGCGGCAGCAGAATGGTTCATTCCAAGTGAAGTATGAGAAGCACCAGAACCATTACTCAATGAGCGTCCTGGTGAGGGTGGCACCCAGTCACCCACATCATCATACGGGTCAGGTTGGAACCCAGGCAAAGAGGTGAAATAGGCAGAGATCTATGAAAGGTATAAATCCGTCTGAGTAAGGGCAGATATTTTCACCTCTTAGTGGATTAAATAGGCATTGAACTCATTCTAAAAGAAACACTAATGGAATTCTGTCCTTTGAACCTATTCAGTCATTGTCCTCATATTACAAAATAAGTTTTATTGTATTCTACAGTGAATTAGTTATAATTAACAAACTATTATACAAACATCTATAACAAATAGAACTGCTGCCACAAGTTTCTTGTTGTGAAAATAAATTGAACCCAAAGAAATTTCAAATATAGAATATTTTCAATTTTAATCGATCAGGATATTCGGCCATTTGGTTAATTTTTCAAAAGATCCCTTCAAGACTGTAAACAAATTCAAAGCTAAAGGTTTGACTTACCTGTGACAAATTGGCAGAAGAAGAGGCAAGATTAAGGGGAGTCTGACTGGCCAGAGTTCTCACATTTATATCTGCACCTCCCTTCACAAGTGCTTTGATTGAGCTCAGATTACCAGCACTACAGGCCCAGCATAATGGCTACGGGAATGATGAGAAATCATGATAAAAAGAAGAATCCACAATACCACGTCAAAATTATTAACAAAAGTAATATCTCTATTCACTAACTAAAAATGATTAGTAGCATCAGAGGTATTGACTCAGCCAGCATCTCATTTTTTTATTATTCATTACAGTAACTTCAGATGCTTAAATATAAAGTTTGGGAAATTTCATATGATGCTGTCAAATGAATCTTAGATCTTACAGCGGCGCACAACTCCAATTTATATACATAGGGTGGAAATATTATAACAATATTTGTGTATCAATTTTATTCGCCATAACATAAACATATTGCATACTACAGCACAATATATTGATAGACGGCTGTTGAGAGCGTGGTTTATAATATTTACTAATAAATGTTTATGTTTGGAAATCATTACTATCGCAAACGAACCCAGATAAAAGGAGCGGAAACAAAAACTATGCAGTTACTTACAGAGAATCCTCTTTGTTCCTGTTTGTTGATATCAGCACCGTGTTCAAGCAGCACTTTTATGGCACCGACATGTCCCTTCTTACTGGCATACATCAGGGGTGTCATCATGTATCTGGATAAAACAATTGAAAAAGCTAATTTCTGGCTCTCAAATGAACTCGAAAGTACAAAATGAATATATTGATCACTCGCCAAAAACTCTCAAGTCCCAAATTTTTGGAAGCCATTTGTGTGGGCCAGGTATGTTCATGGTAGGAGCATGAATAAAGGAGGATTTATTTGTTTGCACAACCCTACACACAGTACAAAGATCAGCCTTGATAACAAATTATGAAAACTAAATAAACAGTGTCCATTTTATTGTCAAAAAAGGCTAAGGACACTTTGATAAGGTTGCTATGCTAAATACATAACGCTACAAATTACAGTCTTGAAACAAATTGCTCCCCTCATGCCGATTAAGTTCTGAATGTTATGCTGTAGTTGTATTGCAATCAAACTAATCCTATATATTAAAGTCAGCATTAAAATTTGATGGCATTGGAGGAGGCCACCTAAAAGGAAACCCTGATCAGGGAGTTTGTCCCAAATTGCCTTCTAATTTATATTAATCAACATTCAAGAGTTGCACCCTCCTGCTGCACATATCTAGAATTTATGATAGAGTGCATGTATGTACCTCAAGGCACACCTTTTTGGACAATTATTGACTTAGAAACAGCAATATAGTTTCCTTTATGACAAGCCTATATTGGTTAAGCAATATAAACAAAAGTTAAAGTCCTAAGTAGATGAAATTCAGGCTTCATCAAACATCATGCATGCTTTGTTTTAGGAACAACTGATTTGTTATTTTTATATGTAATGTGACTATTATTATGAGACTAAATCAGCTTTAGAACGGCTCAAGTTGAATTTTTGAATCAGTCAGTCAATTTAAAAAAAATTTGAATGTGTGTGCTCTCCATCACGCACCCACATTTCATAGTATTTGAATTCAAATCATACATATCATGCTTATAGAATGCTTAAGTCAAATGATGAAGACTAGAAGCTGGCACAGGCTGTTAAAAGTTTGGGTGTATGTATATACATAAAGTCATAAACAATACATTCTTTTTTAAGATTGCTAGAATTGAGCTTCACATTTTCACAGTTATTTTAGCAAGGTTAAACTGAGGCCTTGATAAATTTGGCTTCAGCAAAGCAGTCAAGTACAAAAAAAAACAAGGTGGCGGCAGCAAAAAAGGAAGCACTTTCGTGCTTCATAACGCTATGCTGATACTTATTGTCTATACATGGGAAAAGTTCATACCGCTGTCACCCTAGTTTTCTGACTATTTAGATGTGCCAACGTTTTATCATGTATATGTTTTATATAAATGAGTAATTCTACTTTTCCCCAATTAGTCAAGCAGAATAACACAGATTAAACTTACTTATCTTCCGCGCTGATCTCTGCACCATGCTGGATGAGTATATTCACACATTTCTCCACATCTTGCTCTCGGTTCATTATGTTAGAAGTACAGCATCTCATCAGAGCTGTGTTAGAACCTAGGGTAATTAAAATATTGAAATTAAATATATGGAATTGGTCAAATGCTTCAAGCTGATGAGTAAGTAAAATTCATCTGCAAGTCTTTGGATATACCCTGAGACAACCCATATCCAAATAAGACATTATCAACATAGTCGGTTTAAATAGTTGTTGTTGATAAGAAACGTTATCAATTGCAGACGCCTGAAATTATCTTGAAAGATCTGATTAGAACCTAAAATGACATCATAGGGCTATTTGAAAATATTACCTGGAGTTGATGAGACGGGAGAAGCTCCACTATCTAGAAGTAGCTTTATGAGAGGCTCATTAATCTGATGTGCAGCATACATCAATGGTGTCCATCCAGTCTTAAATCTAATATTCACATCAACACCTAAATAATCATATATTGCAAAATTATTTGCATTGTAGGCTAACTTTAATTACCAGTTACAGATTGCCGACTGAGTTTCTTTCGTTGGTTTTTCAGACTGTTTTCAAGCGGAATTAAGATTTTGTATGTTGTAAATTTCACATGATGTCCATGAAAAGATGTGTAGTTTAACCACAACTCACTTTCACTTTAAGACTTACATAATCTGAGATTTGATGATGTGATGATTTGAATATTAAACTTACCTTGATCTATGCATTTTTGAGTAGACTCTGTGTTGCCCTTTATCACAGAGAGTCTGAAATCTTCAACATTCACCCCATTATAGGTAGGAGATACTACAGGTATTTTACTCTTTGGAGGTTCACGAGGTGATTTACTTGTTGAGCTCGCTGATCGACCGCCTATCGTCCAATCAGATTTGCCATCCCTGGTGGATGGAGAGGCAGCTGTCTTTACCTGCAAAAAGACCCGACAAATGATTAACCAACAGTTTGGCCAATTAGTTATGCTAATAGAATTTTAATCTAATGATAAATATATCATGATAGATGATATGACAATGTATCTGATATTGATGATGTTCAAAGCTTAGGTGTACCTCTAAATATAATACCTAAAACCTTTCGATTGACACATGGCGATTGACGAAGGTCCAAGAACCAACGCCACAACCATAAACGTGCATCTGACTTACAGTGTTGAAGCCACCACTGTTTGCATTATTTGAGGAAAGATTCTGACCACGGTAACTAGTAGAAGCTGGTGGAGCAAAGCTGAAATCATCATCGTCGGAATCTGTGAACTCTTCCGCAGGAGGAGGTGCATACCCAGCCATTGTTAAATCTAAAATATACACGAACAACAAAAACTCAAGGGGGGCAGTCAAACATTGCCAAAATCCCAGGTTTTGGAGTAGACCTGAACTCTTCCGCAGGAGGAGGTGCATACCCAGCCATTGTTAAATCTAAAATATACATGAACAACAAAACAACAAAAACTCAAGGGGGGCAGTCAAACACTGCCAAAATCCCAGGTTTTGGAGTAGACCTGAATTCTTCCACAGGAGGAGGCGCATACCCAGCCATTGTTAAATCTAAAATATAAACGAACAACAAAAACTCAAGGGGGAGTAGTCAAACATTGCCAAAATCCCAGGTTTTGGAGTAGACCTGTGGCTATGACACTAAAAGACAGTTCATGCAAGCTACAAACCCTAGGCCTCAATTGATCAACTTTTGCAGACTACAGTGGTAAGTGAGCTCAGCTCATTCCTGTGACTATTATAAATATGTGCACTAACCTTGAAATTGATGAAAATTTCCCACACCTTCACCAATTTTTAATTAGCCTCCATTCAAGAATCTAACCTGTAAGTGTTACTGTTGGGGGCAGCAGTACCCCAAACCTTTTCCTCAACTATATCAGATAATACAAATGGTTTGATTTGTTGTGAAATTGTGTTTTGTCCAATCATAGAACATATCACAATTAAATTCTTTATTGAATTGTGAAAACTTGACTCGCTCCACCCAATGTTTCAGGCACAGAAAAAAGAATAACAAAGAGTAAAAGACAAGTTGGTGAGTTTCCTTACCTCAGATGAGGTAGCACATCCTATTGATTGTCGAAGAAATCGTTTTAGGGATGCCTCTAAATGTTAGGACCAGGGTTTAGACCAGGGAATTTGGTTTTAACAGCATGGCGCTGTTTAGGGTTGGGCGGTTTTCTGCCCTCTCATCTCACGGATTGTCCGAGGCAGGAAACTAGCGTGGTAAATACTTTTGTTTGTGGCCACAGAGTTAGGACTAGACTGGTCTGTAGTATCCATTTCCTGACTTTGGGCTTGAGTATTTTGAGTTGTAAATATGATGTAGTAGTAGTGAAAAAGTGGTAGGTAGGAAAAAAAACAAATAGACTAAAAAAGAGGAAGACTAACTAATAATACCCAACCAAACCCAATGGTGTAATCTCCTTCCTTCTAACAAAACAAACAATACATACATCATGCAAACATAGATAGAAAAACTCTGGCCTCCCACCGATTGATACTGCTGAATCCACAGAACATGGCTTTTGTTGTATTGCAAACATTGTCCTTAGATTACAATATCTTGCCTGTTGTGTAGTAATGTAGGCCTATGTATGTATATATGTAACTTGCCAGTGCCTTGCAGTAGCCCTGTTGCTGGATTTTAACTTCTAACTCTGCAACTATAGGCTAGATGAATTGGCAGTAGGGGCTGTCTTCTCTCTTCCTTTGACTTTGGGTCAGACAAAGTGGCGTGCACTGTTTGCATATCTCAAAAGCTCATACAGAACATCTCATATTCTGGCCCTGTTTCAGTTGTGATTTACAGGGGAGATGTCCCCACACACTGTCCCAGTGCTGATCACCCACTCTAAAGAAGTGGTTAATGCTTGAGTGGTTTCTTTGGCTCAAGGGGTCATATCACTCGTCATGTCTCACTGAATTGGCTGCGAAATATTAGTCTCAGTACACATGAGCGAGGCTTTGATTTCTGCCTCATTTTTGTCTCAGCCTGCAGGCATCTATGATGCTCTTCGCTCTACTAGCTGCACCACCTTCACAAAAACACTTATAGTTAGGTAAATTTACTAGAGTTATCCGCATATCAGTGAGCGTGACGCACATTGTGCTGTGGGAAAGCATATTTCAACTAGCTTGTGGTATTAAAGCCATAGGACTTCTAATTAGATCACAGGGCTTTTAACTCCCTGGAACTATCACTCATACTAATAAAATGCTCAAGCAGTAGGCTCAGTGCCATAGAAGATTACATACAATGAGCACCCTACTTCTTTATGAGAATGATCTATATCAACCTAGACCAAGTTTGGTCCATTTGCCTGCATTCCGAGTCGCTCCCGATCCACTGACCACGCCACCAGTGGAAGGGAGCAACAGGAATGGAGGCGCTTGGATTAAACTTGATCTAATATCAACCCAATAATCTGGTACAACGAGTCATTATATCTTGACAAATCACTCTCATAATTTCAAGCATAAATGGAAAAATCAGCCACGGGCGTGTGCGGCCAATCCTAGAACATCAAACCTTAGACATAAGTACAACTGTGAGCCTTTAGATGGATTTTTCTGTTAAATATTTATTTGTGAGGGACAGAATGGAGCGTGACAGTATTGTCTTGTTTCAGACCTGACCGACCAACAGCACTATAAAATCAGAAATCATGGCAGGAGCGCTCAGTTTAGATGACCAGTTGCTCGGAGAGAAGATGGATTATTACTGCAGTAGTAGTGAGGATGAGTATCAGTCATGTGATGAGGGAGAAGAAAGAGCTCGTGTAGCAGAGAAACCTGTCACTGTGCAGCCGACCCCACCAGAGCTGACGGAGTACAGCGGGAAATCTACTAATGTAGGTTATGTGACAGCTTTCCCATATTTAATGTCGTGTATTTCTGACTTTATCTTTCTTAGCTGTTTAAATTGACGTGCCAGCAATTCTTATTGTCTTATCTAATCCATTGAATAAAGAAATGTCATCCCTGGATCAACATTATGTATTTGCCAGATGGTACTTGATTCAGACTGAATAGTATTGTTTCCTATCAATATAATTTGATTGTTTATCAGACAGGACCAAAGGGTGTGATTGCAGACTGGAGAAGATTCAAGCAGCTTGAAACAGAAAAGAAAGAAGAACAGGAGAGGGAACTTGTCGAATTACAAAAGAAACTGAGTCTGAACTGCAGATCCCATGTGAGAATGACTGGTGCTTCATCGTCAGCAATGAGGGACATCAATATAATTATATAATCATATATGACACGACTGACCTTTGGTCATAATTAGATTGATGGGTTGAGTCATTGCTCACTGATTTTCAGTTGTATAACACAAGTAACATGTGAGGTATAATACAGTCCTCAGAGAGAACTCACTTATTGGCTTACCATATCATAGTATCATCAAATATAAAGTTAAGACAAGTAAGGCTACAAGGGCCCAATTAATGATGAAATGACTCACATTAGTCGGTGATAAGGATCTGCCAATTGTGTCTGTATTCTTATCAAAACAGAGAATCGCTTTTCTCTGCCATTAGCGTGATTTGTAATAATTTACTGGTATTGACTCAATTGTCTGTAACAGAGGTGATCTTAGGAACAACTGCCAAATATTGATGAGCTGAATAAAAATGGATCAAGTAAATTTTAGTTATTTCCCCTTGGCACAAGAGAAGACAATAACATATTTGGACATTTTATATAATTACCTTTCAGTTTTCTATGACTGGATGTACATATAACTTTGAATACATTATTCTGGTTTTGCAGTTGGATGATCAAAAGGAGAAGGATGAAGATGAAGAGCTGATGAAAGAACTTGAGCTGCTGGATGATGACTTTCTCAAAGAATATCAGCATAGGCGCCTGGAAGAAATGAGGAAATTGTTTAGGGTATGTCATGTAGTGCTGAGTGATCAGTAGCAAATATGATTGGTCTTGTCTTAATTATCGAAAAGCCTGTTGTTATAAGACTGTTTCCCTTGGGTTCTTCTACTCTTGGTTTTCCATCGGTTCCGATGATGACTTCTTATTTTGAATCATTTTGCGCCAACTCGCTCTGTTCATAGTCTGCGTCTGCCACCCATCTGTCGGTATGTCAAGATCCTCTTGATTGCATCCTTGTAGCGCAGCTTTGGTCGACCTCTGTTATTAAACATCCATAGTTCTCTACAACTTTCGATAATTATTATGAGAACACAGGAGCATGTTTCAGACAGTTTAGTTGATGCTTGATTATGGGAGTTGTTTTGAGGTTGAGATATGGGCAATGTGGGAGGTAGTATTTTGAATTGGTGGCAGTTGATTTGGATTATCCCTGGAGACAGGTCCGGAACCTTTCGCATTACAGCTTTAAGATGTGGTCTATCATGGTTGATTAGTAATCACAAATAATTGATAAATAGGATTCACCACACATAATTAATCTCAATAGAGAATTTCCTTTTCGCTCACCGGAGATTCCTAAGACATGACTAAGTAAGAAGGTGAAGATCAAGATCGAGATTTTTTTATACTATAACCTTGGCTTTTGTGACCTGGAAGGTATCATTTACCTGTGTTAGGAGTAGGAGGTGGCTCAGTTGGTTAGAGCGCTGTCCCTTCATCAAGCAAATGTTGAATGTCGTGGGTTCGAATCCCACTGTAGTCCACCAACTACTCGGACTTGTTGAACCCCAAGGTGTGCTGTGCTCCGACCTGTCTACAAATGGAGAGCAATATGGCGCAGACATTGCGGCCTAGCCCCTAAGGCACCTACTATTTCGCCATCCATGAGTGACTATACCTTGCAATTTAAACCAACATTTTAACGAACATGTTTTAATAAGTTATGTTGGTTTTGAATCATTAAATGCTTGAGTACTATATTACCAAATAATAATATTTTTTTAGGATTTACCCAAATATGACACTGTCGTGGATCTGCAAACTGCTGAAGAGTTCATTGATGCATCAGAAAAAGCTCACCCTATGACTACTGTAATTATTCATCTGTACGAGAAGGTAAGTGTTATATTGTCCTCTAGTTTTGCCCACACTTGTCTGTCATCATTTAACCATATTAATCAATCGATGAAGATTAACTCATTACTAATTCAGTAAGTTGGATTGGGAACACCAACTGTCACATATGGTTTCGTTGTTGATCAGGATCATGATAAGTAAAAAACCAGAAAGTAATTTAGGAAACGCAGAGCTTCTGCAACAAGAAGAATTTGTGCAATTTGTGGTTATCATGTCGAGATGACATAGCAATTGGAACAATGTCAGAAAACCTCTTGTTGTCATAGACAACCAGGACACTAACTTACCATGATATATAATTTAATTGATCAGGAACAGCATGTCAAGTGGAATATGTGTGTACATGCTAGATATATCATGTGTTGTCAACTGGAACTCTGTTCCTGTAACATCCTACCATTGTATACAATCAGCTTACGTGATGGCAATATCTTTATTGATAAATTGCCAAAGTCAAACCGATTCTTTACAAATTCTCCCATCACATAATAGTCATGGGTAATTGAGTTTTCCATGAATTTTCCACTCGGAATCCCTGGATATTTGTTACATTCCTTTGCCCTAACTCGATGATGTCATGTATGTGTACTCTGATTGGATTACGATAGCCTTTCGCTGGCTGTGCTCGGGCATTATTGAGTTCCTTGTCGAGAATTTTCTACAGCACTGATGGGCAAATTGCAGAGATTTAGTGCAAACTCCCCCAGATAGAGAGGTTGTCAAACGGAGGGCAAAAGTTTGGTTGGCTCAAACTAGGGACTTACACATGATTATTTTATCGTTCATCTATTATAGAACAATGCCTCATGTGAAACAATGAATGGATGTCTACAGTGTCTGTGCAAAGAATACCCTACTGTTAAGTTCTGTAAAATTCTTGCCCACAAAGCTCAACTCAGCTCTAAATTTGTAAGTATCCATTTGGAAAATAAAACCTGAATGGAAAAATTTTACCAAAGCTTAAAATGCAGTGTAGAAACTGAAAACGAGCTTGTGATGAAAAAAAAAGGGCGTCAGAGGTTTAACATCTATATATATAAGTATTCCATACCAGCCACTTTGCCCTGACACACATTTACGTTGCGTTCACACATACAGGCATAATATTTCGAAGAACCACAATTATACATCCACGTTTTGACCATAAGACATTTGTGTGTTCATTATTAAATATCTAGTCAGAAGAAGGAGTACCTGCCCTGTTGGTGTACAGACAAGGTAGTCTAGTGGGAAATCTAGTCGCACTAAGAGATGAGCTGGGAGAAGATTATTTTTCTGAAGATGTTGAGAATCTCTTAAACACGTAAGTTATTGAAGTACCATACATTTTTAACTTAGTTTTCATTCTTACCTCTGCCCATTTTGAGTTGGATCAAATGGTGTGCCATAAAACATCTGGTTATGTACTTTTTCTCTACAATTCCTTGAGATTTGTCCAAAGCATAGTGGGCTTGCTCTGGCAATCATTGTTGTACACATTCAAAAGATCTTCTCTGAACGAAGATCACCAAACTACTAGCCAATGTGTTGGCTCTGATTGGCTACAATACTCCCAAACTGTAATGAGAGTTGTGTTGATCTTTATGGTTTGTTCCTAATGTAGTAATGAATTGATCTAGTCATGTTGTTTATCTCTACTTCAGGCAAAGTCTGCTTCCTGCAAAGACATTACCTGAACAGATCGTCGCGACCATGTGAGTCTATCGTACGCACTCTAATCAAGGAGTTACCTTCTTGCTTCAAAGTCTAGTCATACAATGTTACTTGCCCGTTGATGTTCTGTCCATATTCATGAATCAATTAAAAGTGACAGAAGAAGACAAAACAGTAGGGTAGAGGGTGATATTATTATTGTATATATCTATTTGTTGTGGAAGTCATAGATAGCATATAGAACCTCGCTTAACCTCTTTTTAGTAACATGGCAAGAGATGATATTAATCGAAACATTTATTTGTTACATGGCTTGGGCGTATATGCCTTTTTTATTTTTTACTTTTTCATACTTGTTGTAAAAAACTTATTGTTAAGAATCAATTAACTATTGGCTGTGAGTGCTGCCAAATATGTCACTATAATAATCTAAGGTAATTTTTGTTATGGGGCCTCTTGATATTGAGCTATACTCTTTATGTGTAATTACTTATATGTGCTATTTAGTACCTTATCTAAAGGAAGAACATTTTCGTTTGTACCAAATTTTTCAAATACTGCTTTTTGAAACATTTATATTTCTGGGGTTGGTTGTATGTTTATATATGATTGAAGAAAAATCAAAACCTGTGAATATAAAACACAAGTATTTGTAGCAAGCTCACTAAAATAATCTCTTTATATTTCGGTTAAGCTTTGAATTTTATGCCAGGGTATCGTTCTCTGATTTATTCAACTCAATCATACCATCTGTTGCAGCCTGTTGCCTTGCCGCAAAGGCTATCAATGGACTTTTTCATAAATTGAATTTTTGAAATTTTGTTGATGGGCTGATGGGATTGTCTGTTTGGCAGCTGCTCAATTTAAGCAGATTATTTAACACGCTATGTGCGGTCAAGCCACTTTACATTGTCATCGTAAACTCAATAAAGGCTTGCAAGCTTACTACACACTGCAATATTATTTAATGTGGTAAATGAAATTAATAACATTAATTAAATCATAAAATTATCAGGTTTTGCAATTTAATAACATCTTGATGTGTTTCAGGTTCTAAAGCTAGAACAAAAGACAATATAAAAAGATTAAAATTTTAAGCTCGTTTCAGCCTGTGTTTTCTGATTAAGACTGAACGAGATATTTTATGTGTTGCTGACAGTAATACTTGGTAACTCAATAATGTTCTCAGAGCTGAGGATTTTATATTAAAGACCTCACTGTCTGGTTCATCTGTTCACTAGACTGGAAGCAGAATTGATAGGAGGCTGTCAGTTTTTTGTTCGCTCTTGAACGCTCAACTAAACGCAACAATGCAAGGTAAGATGTGGGAAATCTAGAATACGATATAGTGCTCAATATTATTACATTAACATATTTTGGGATGAGGAAAGAACGCTGCTTTGAATTTTTTACCTCTTGAGGAGGCCGTCAGTTTTTTGTTCGCTCATGATCGCTCAACTAAGCGCTGTATAAACCATGCAAGGTAAGAATAATTATGAATAACTAATGTAAGAACGGTAAGAATATAATCTAAGGTAAGAATGGTAGATGTGGATAATCTAGAATATAATGGTGCTCAATATAAAAAAAATTAAATGTTTTAGAATGAGGAAAGAACATTACTTTGTATTTTTTTTACCTTTTCATCCTTGCAATACTTTTGAGTTGCTCTTGCTTCATAGGATGCAAGTTTCATACATACTTATGTATCACCTTCTTTTTCGATTGTTTCCTGTGTTAATTATAGTTATTATTTAAACCCCCAGAGTTAGGCAACACCTCTGCGGATGTAGAAATTTGTTATTGACCGATTTCTTTACTACCATGTAAGAGCAGAAATCCAATGGTGCTAATATTCATTTCAATCCGATGAAGGTATTTTGAGAAACAGAAAAGTGATACATCATCTTGATTTGCATCCAAAGTATTACAATTGTAAAAAAATCTTCTATCATCTAATTTTTCAGCGGATATGTATTGGTTGTGTGCCGGGTGTCACACTTTTATCTATGACAAGACATCCCTCGAGGTGGATGGAAAGAGATACCACACTGCATGTTTACACTGTCATTCGTGCAATCAGTCATTGGAGAACGATGAGAAATGCTACACCAGAATGGGACTATTCTACTGCAAATCTCACTATTACAAGTCAGTGATAGAATACAGTGTAGCTTGTTTTAATCACAAATGGTGATGCAATGCAACCATTAAGAATAGCCTGATAATTTTATTTTCTTGGTTCCTAACTATCATTATCTCATCAAGGCTTGGAAAAACTGCATGCTTGTAAGGGTTTTTAATTTATCTACAGATTAAAAGTGAATCTGTAATTGAGACCCTTATTAAGGATTAGGATTAAGTTAAGCCGCAGTGTATGTGCAATAAATCATGGTCCATTTTTTTTGGCATGATACACCGACCACTGAGCTGGATATCCTTACTCCGTTCTGTTCTAGAACAATCGTCATTACTCATTAACATCTTATGACTTTTTTTAGTAACATAAGAGGTATAAAAAATTGTGTCCTAAAATAAAAACATTTTCTGTTTTTATGTTTTTATATTTTTTTGTCTCTTCATGTGCAGGAGTTTTGGTAAGATGTGCAGCGGATGTATGCGAACAGTGTATCCAGAGGATTGGGTGAGGTTTGCTGATAGTAGTATGTCAGCGGTATACCATCTGGCCTGCTTCTCGTGTATATCATGTAAGAGACAGTTATCTACAGGTGAACAGTATGGTGTGGTTAACGAGGCAGTCTACTGCCTGACTCACTACAATGAGCTGCTCTCGGATCCTTCTGAGCAGAGTAAGTTGGATCAATGACTACCCAGAGATGAAGAACAAGTTTGATCACTTTGGTGGTTAGGAGAGATTAATAAAAACTTTGCATGAAGGCACCTATGATCCTAGATGTTGGCATTACCACTCCAACACAAGAGGGAAAAAAGTTGTTATTTTGACGATGTTTTGATGTGCAACGACTAAACATCCATACCAATGTACAATATTGCCACAGAATGAGAAGTTTAGCAGCTGTAACTTGAATGGTTATCATATCATTTGCTCCCTGTTTTGTTTTTAGATTCAGATGCAGAAAGCAAAAGAAAACTGAAAAGAGTTAGAACAACATTCAGTGATGTTCAGATCAGGGTAAGTTTTTGTATTTGTTTTTCAGCAGCATTAATTTCAAGCTTCTAGATGATGCAGATAAATATTTAATTTGGGAAGTTTTTCGATTACCTGACTAAAATATCTGCTAACCATATTTTTAAAATTGTGCCAATAAGTAAAAAATTGTGCTCATCAGAATTTTGGAGTACACATAATATTTACTGTAATAGTTGTAAATTGTACTTTTTTAAATTGAATTTAGTCTGTCTATTCTATTAGCTGCCTTTTCACATTATAATATTTCACAAGCAGTAATATCTTTTACAGCTTTTGCAGAGAAGTTTTGCGGTTGAATCCAATCCGGACAGTGCAGAGCTTGATCGCCTCTCATCTGTTACCTCTCTCAGTAAACGGGTGATCCAGGTTTGGTTTCAGAATGCACGAGCACGACATAAGAAGTTTTACACCAAACCATCTTCTCCCCTTTTGCGCGTACAGGAAACCATGCCTCATATTACATGTGGGGACGGTATGGGTGGTGAGAATATCTCTCCGATTGGTGATACCTACATGAGCCAGTTTCATGTTAACTAGGTAGGAGTTATGTTGACTTAGAAAACACATAGGTTACAGATTATGATATCCAGATATGGCGATCCAAGTCAAGGTCCATGCCTATAGACAAGCTAGTATTATTTAACTCCTAAAATACAAGAATGTCCAATCTTTACTCACTAATTACGTGAATTATTAATATATTCAGACAATCTCCTGGATGCACTCAAAATGAGTCAATATCTTCAGGTGTATATAATATATATATATTTTTATACTCTCCTTCTTCGAGTGTTTTCTATCCCTCAAACCGTTGTCCGAACAATATATTTTTCTTTACTACTGTAGATATAAAATACAAATATTATCAAGTTTTCTACAAGAACTATAGAACATACCTTTTGAAGTTACTCATATAGTTTTTGTCTTTAATGATTCGTACGAACTAAAATGTCTTGATTGTTTTGATTGGGGTGCAGGCTAGGTGTCCCCTAGCCTGTCTTGACAAGCTTTGTTGATGTCAAAACAGGCTAGGTTTTGCCTAGAATGTGCAAGAGTGGTATTTTGGAAGTCCTGGCTTGTGCCTTGATGATAACCTCAATCAGTTTGAATGCTACAGCATTTCCTAGACACCCTGGCATCTGTTGGTTAAAATGTGCTGGTTAAAATCGCAAGGCTAAGTCACTCACCACATTCCAAAGAATGGGTGGCAAAATAGTGGGTACGCAATGTCTGCACCCATTTTCTCTCAGTTACAGGCAGGTCTGAGCACACCTACGGGTCCAACAAATCCAAGTAGTCAGTAGACTGCAGTAGGATTCGAATCCACAACCTTCAACATGTGCATGCTGACAACCAGCGCTCTAACCATTCAAGGACCGAGTTAACGCCTTGGACCAACTGAGCCACCTTCCAATCCTACACCACAAATACAATACTATTATTATAGCATGGGGGCAGGGAGTTTGAGGACAGGGAACCTACCTCCCTGCTCGCAGCAGGGAGGTGGGAGAGGTATATCCCACCCTCCCTGCTCGCAGTTTGTTGAAAATTAGAGGTTTCAAAGTTGTCTTTACCTGCCTTCTGATTATGCAATTAGTAGTGTTCAAGTTGTTTTCTCTTGCACTTATGTGGATGGCGGACTAAATGTCACCTTGGTGTTTACCATGGTGACCTAGTTCACTAGTGTCCAATCATATGTGCTAATTATGCAAAATGTTATCATCACGTGACTACTCTTTTCCATGTGAAAAGGGTGAAAACCAGAACAGTTTTGTACAAAGCAGGAGCACCAGGTCCAGTGTTTGGGATACCTCAATTTATTATTCAACTAACACTTGGAGAAGGGGCTTGGATATCACAATATAACAGGAATTCTCATTTTATGGACATAATAAAGATCTGGGATATTAAGAAAATAAAGAGCTTATTTCAACACTGGTCTGTTGAGCATCAATTCAGAAAGACAACAACATCTTCTTATCAACCATCACAACAGACTAGGCAGCTCCAGTATATCACATATTATATATGGTAAAGGTGGCAGATCTGGACATCCAGCAGCCTTAACCATCTTTAGTTTCTGAATTGAAGCCAACCAGTGACTTTGGCACCAGAACTCCTACTGTATAGCTGGGGATAGGCAGGGGTTTAGCTGGAGTATTTAATTAAAAACACTTTGACTCTTAGCCCCCTTTCCTTGGCCTAGTCAAGTTAAAGCTTCACTGTAGTGTTGTTCTATGTGTTGGTAGATGTATTTGTAATACTCATTCTCCTACTAGTTGATACCTCAAGGATAATCACATCCATCTAAGGCTCATACCCTATAAAACACATCCATAACTCTAAGAAGAATCTATAGTCACAAACTGTTGAGAAGAAGCAAACACAGAGAGAATTAGGCCTCTAGATCAGCCAGTAAAGCTGGCGGAGGTAGCGAAGTTTCAGCGCAGAGACAGAGTATCCACTCAAAGTTTGGCGACTTCCTCTGGATCCATCAGTATGTTTGTGGTGCTATTTCTTGCTACGCTTTTGACTGTGGAAAAAGTCGCAATAGAGAAACAGACAGATGGGTACTCTATAGCTGCGGTCAGCAGCGGAATGATACACTCCGGTAAAACACAATCTCTGCCTTCATCATCAGATTTAGAGACTGAGTCCATAGCTGCAATTCAGCCAAATGGAGATGTGGAGCACATCATGCTCACTAAATCTCAGTATGAAGAACTTAAGAATGGCGGAACCATAAAACTAGGACATAATGTCCGACTCAGGGCCAAAGCAGTTCCATCGTAAGTAGCAGTAAACTGGTTGATTGTGCACCATCATAACATTTTCCATGTATGGCAGATGCTGAGCTTGCCTTGATTCATAATGTTTATTGAGTGTAACCAACATTCCTATACCGTGGCAAACTTGTTGAAATTAAGGCTGACTTGTGACAATTGGGGTATCTCATTTTTGGGATGCAACTATAACGAGTTTTAAAAATTGGCAGTGAGGCGTAAGAAATAAACATAAATGAACTTGGGGTGTCTTTCAATTGCAAGGCTGAATGGGACCAGTCTTCTCATTCCCAGGAAACTAACTTATTGATGGAATTAAATATCAACTGAGTGAACAAAAATGCCTAATAAGCCCCATAAGAGTGAGGATTTGGCCTCACTGTTGGATCTGTCGTTTGGCAAGACCTTTGTTCAAGACACACAGTCATTACATGGCTGTTATCTGCATTGTTTATGTGGTTTCATCTTATAATACACAGGACAGCTAATTGGTGTGTCATTGATTCTCTTTGTCACCTCTTACTATTGTCCTTGTTCTAACTTGTAGACAGATGTTAGCATTTGGCCTTTCAAGTAGATGTGTTAATTCCCCAATTATGCTTGATCAAATAGGCCTGATATGATAATTACTTAATTACCCTAAACTAGAGAAGTTACTAGAGGCAAAGATTATAAATACTTCACTTTCGTGGCTGATTGAATGTTGGATTATACATAGATTGGAGCCATCTGCCACACCCCTACCTACGGCTTCGGACCAGGCCTACACTAGTGACCGCTAGTGTTATTTTAATGCCGATAATATGACCTAACATAACGTTTCTCTTTATTTTGCAGAAGTATTAATATATTCGACACATCAAAACTTTCCATATTTGTGATTTCTATACTACTCATAGTCTACGGCAGTTTCAGGTAGGTATCTGATGTAACTCTACAATTTGCGATCGAAAAATGACATCAACACGATGTCAAGGCAATGCCATTGGTATCACCGTTTTTGTCCTCCTGTGTTGGCCTAGCGTTATTTACATCGACAGTCATATATTATTTAGATGGCAAGTTCCTGGTAAATAAAATGAGTATTGAGTGTAGCTATCATAGACTTAATATATTAAGTTTATGATAGCTTTAGTCAATATAAGCCTGCTGAGCCATAAAGACTAATTATTAAGTCATATAAAATATCCCTGAGAAGTGAGAAATATTCAATACCTGATCTAATATTTACAGAGCATTAGGGGACGATGAGTCAGCTGCGTTACGGGACGGTGAAAAGGGCGCTGACCCTTCCGCTAGCAATACTGGTAAGTCATTGCAACTCTGAATATTAGTGAATGCCTTACAATAATTCAGTGCATGGTCATTGAGCTGTGATAATGAGATTTGATCAATAGGGTCAAAAACTCAAAACAATAAGGTCAAAGTTAGCTCCACAGCAATGAAGCTGACACTGACAGCTTGATCGGCTGACCTTTAAACATATGTGAGTCAATCAGACTCACTAGTTAAGGTCTTTTGCAATCAAATAACCTTCAACCGGAAAACCCCTTCTGCAAAGGTCAGAATTTCAATGCACAAGCATTCACAAAAAAGTCACTCCAATATTTCATTGAATGACTACTTTATGTCTTATATAAGTTTTTGAGCAATTGGTCATAATAATTGTGTAATACAGTACCAATAGTATATTTGACAGTGTAAGTAGACTAGTTTCTACGAAAATCAGGATCACTCATAGACTGAGAAAAAAGCCTAGTTTTTTATTTGCCATACTCAATTTATCCATGATCGTTTCTTTCCTATAAATGTCACAAAGCGTCCAAATCCATTGTCTCTTTGTCATCAACTTTGGAAACTGTAGGGGTTCTATTTTCTTTTGAGTGGTTAAGTGGAAGCCCCCAGTTTGAAAAGGACTGTAATTTGGTACAACAAAAGGTATGCAAATTTGGTAGGGTAGTTCTACCAAAGTATGAGAGCTCCTTTAAGTGATTGAATGTAGGGGGTCCCAATCAATCATCACCATCAAAAACAAAATTGCTCATTATCATTCATGCACTAGGTAACAGAATGTGTCAGAATAAAAATGATTAATTTTTTTATTTCACTTTGATAAGGGAGATGTTCCCACAGTGTGTTTCTATATGACAATCTATTTACTTTATAAAGAAGACAAGAAAGAACTACAAATTTCAAAACATCCTCCCAGCTGAGACACTCAACTACTGTAATGAATAGCCTACATATTTTTGCATTAGGGCATCTCCATTATAACAGCTGAGAATGTCACTTTCGCATTACTTTCAAAAATGGTTATAAAACATTCGATTTTGATTTAATAGTTAGCGTGATAGATTGGACTTAGATATGGGGTGATATTATATGATGTCACCGACTAGTTTGAATTTTGATATCAATGTTTGTAAACAGACTTTCAATTTGGAATATCCAGTTTTCTTATGACTTTGCAAATTGTTACATATAGTGCCTCAATACCAATAGGCTTAGTCCAATAACACTAGGGTACCAGCGCTCTGTCTATTGGACAGTAATCGTTACACTGACAACTAATAATTTAAGTAGGAATATCTTTGATACTTTCATCTCCTCCAAACCGCTATGCAAGTACTAACTTGAGCCCAGGCAAGCAGTTGTTAGTGTTGCTATCTTTGAATCTCAGGTGGTACTGAAGCATTGCAATTTTGCTCTAATGCTCATATTGGCCATATTGGTGTAACGCCTGGTGACAAAATTACGGTTCCGAAGCCATCATGCTGAGTGAAGATTGAGTGGTACCAAGTGTACATTGATTGATTATATTCCGAAGGATGTAATCAATGTTCAGTCTACACGAACCACATAATTTTCACTTCGGTGGGACATCTCCAAGGAATTGTGTATTCACAGTATGAACCTTGGTCACCTATTTGACAAAAAATCAAAGACCTACCGATACCTAAGCTTCCAAAATCAGCTACACTATCCCTAGTTGACAATAACAAGCAAAAGTTTACACTGAAGCCAATGAATTTCATGACTCTAGAACTAGGCCTAACCATAGAATGCTAACAGTAGCAAAGAATGCTTGGCTTGTGATTCATCAGGGTTCCGCTGTGAATGTTGGCAGCGATCGAGGCCAGTGTGGATGGTTGATGTAGCGCATCCTAAATCCACCAACTTAGTGTCTATTTTACATGTTTTGCCTTATGACCATGATGATTTTTTGACATTGTAGATGTTTCCACACTGGACTCATACCAGGCTATATTCCTGCCACTGGGAGCCTCCTTATCCCTCCTAGTAATGTTCCTATTCTTTGACTCTCTACAGTTGGTGTTCGCAGTGTGCACAGCAGGTTAGTAATTATAACAATCCAAATATCACTCCCCATTTTGGTCAAGGTTGGAATTGGAATTTGACTGTTCAATAGCATGGGAATGGAGAACTTCCCATGGAATACCAGTTTCATTTGACACACACTGAAAATATTACAAGCCATTTATCTTCTTTAATAGATGTATTGACATCTCCTGGCAACTTCCTCCGTATTTCACTACGTTTAATAGCCATTCTCTGACTATACGATATGACCCGAAAATATAAGACAGATTTAGGCTGTTTTAGTGGTCATGTTTGTGTTTGTGCTATCAGAGCCGTGTTCGCATGATGTATTGAGTCTTTCAAGCCGCTACTGCAACTTTTACATGTAGCTACCGCCATGCAGAAGAATTTCAACATAGGGGTACTTGCTTGATATAAGGGCACCACCAACTGAAAGAAAAACTTAGGTAAAGTGACATCTCTGATATATCCTTGAACCCTGAAAATCAAGCATTGGCTAGAATGATCTGACCTTGCAGTGCACCAGCTGTAAAAACCGATTACCAAAGACTGCAGTTTGAATAGATACAGATAGAGTAGATAGTCAAAATAACACAATCTCCTTGATAGCTCATCACTATTATCACAATAAGAGGTTCAAGTTTCATCTAAGTTCATTATGTCAAACAGAACAATATCTTATGTAAATATCACAGCATGTATTGTAACACAACACTCTCAAGTCTCTATACTCACCATGTTGATTGGACTACTAGACACAATCTATGTTGCACAGTTGCTTGAAGACATTTTTAATTTTTAAATAACTCAAATAGCCCCAGGCACATAATATACAAGCGCTAGTCTACCTACATATATAATTCATCTGATGGAAGCGTCTAAAAACTGGTCATGAGACACAGTCAAATGACATGAAGATATAACACTACCCCTGCACTGTAGCTAGCTAGCAAACCTGATACTCATTAGAAGGACTATTGTAGTAGGCTAATCTAACTTACGAAGGAGACCGAACTATCAAAGCTATTGATTTTTAAGCAACACTTTTCTTTCATCGCATATGCACTATCATATCAAATCAACATCGGCAACCTAAGTCGAGACAGCTGTATCTCTGCTAGTCCTTGTGCTTATACTAATAGATGTGATGGATGCTTCAGTGCTGCTTTGTTATATCAGGATGTTGAGTCTGATTAATGGTTAGAATGGCTCAATAAATCTTGAAGTGATTGTCCTTACCAAACCTGTGTCCCAATATGCAAATATCAGTCACCATACCTGTTATTTATTTTTGGCTACACCATGGTGCCTTGCTACGACTTTCAGTTTGCCTGTAGCATTCTCAATATTTGACTTTCACATACAGGGATATTTGCTCGCCCCCAATAAAAAGAGTCATTTTCCCTGTTCAAAGCAAGTCTATCTGATCAATTAACTCCATCTCATCCCCCCCCCCCCCCTCCGAGATGGAGGGAGTTCATTGAGCTGATGTCACCACAAATATAATTGCTATGTATTGTTGCTATAGATCAGACTTTGCGGTGTGCTTGGATAGTTGAACCTATTCTATTGTGCAGTGCAGGGGTATATCAAAGATTATAAATATTGGGTATATTGTATATCAAAATAATAAAACACTTAGTACTGCTTGAAACCCATACAATAATACCATGTTCCTACTTTCTGAGCCCAGGTCAACATCAGTTGCATTCTATTGAAATCTGTGTCAACAAAAGGTTCCATGATTTATCTTTCTGTGGTGTGGGCAATCAACAACTAGACAATGCTTGAGTAGATGGAGATAAGTGGAAAATAGTCTTCCACTCAGTCATAAAAAAATGGTAATCTTATCAAAATAAAACCAATACCTGTCAGGTACTAAACACAATAATCCACAAATTCACCTCAAAATCAGTCAACAGAAGAATTTCAAGTTTAATCCATCTGCCATAGCATCAAACAGTTAGTGTCCCTAATAATCCTCAATTAATGTCACGAGCCAGGAACTAGAATACATGCATATCATTAGAGAGAGCGCTCTTTGTGGTTCACCCTGCTCAACCTTCTCTTTTCAAAAATATACAATATCTCTTATCCTGACAGCTAAAATGACAGGCCTGCACAAGTGATATTTACACTGGTGAGATGATGGATGGACAGGCACTTGTCAGACATAAATCATATGATTGTAGGATTTCAATCAATTATTGTTGGCCTTCTGTCAACTGTCAAGATTCGTCAAGAAGTTTTTATTATGAAATGGCAATATTTAATCACAGAATATCCATACTCTGTGATTTAATGCTAATGTATTCATTGCCAAATTATGCTGGTGAAGCTCAGAACTATCACTAGATACATTGAGGAGTCCACACTTTACTGACCACCCATATATAACATTAACAATCAACATTAAATTTAGAGAAAGCGTCTTCCGCTCTAAATCAAAAATGGTAAAACAGGGGCGGATTTGGACCCTTTCCAATATTTTGAAATTTGAATTGATGCCACATGATCAAAACGATCCAGGGGTGACAGATCCTGGTCAATTCACGCTGTTCATGTCATAACCATTGGATATATCAATCGTATCAATCAAATGAGTGATACATCACTTCCTAAATCAGGTTACCATAGAGACAGGTTATTTTCAGAACTAACCATTCAAATAGAGGAAATGCTATAGTAACCAAGATATTTCGCAAAAGAGGTGATAATGTAATGATACTAGGATGACCTGTGGGGGCTTATGTCATGAAAGTAGGAGATGATTTCTTGAATCCCTACAAGTCCTACAACGAGGCTGATACCCCCCCCCCCCCCCCCCCCGACTTGACAGCAGTTTTTTATGGGTCTTCTCACATAAATCTCCTCACTGGGCCATGACTGTAGCAGAGACTATAGATATATCTATAGTCTCTGATTGTAGCACTATGAATCAACATTTAGTGGTAATCATAGACTTAATATTCTAATAGTATATTAAGTCTATGGTGGTAACAGACTAGATATAGTATGTATAGTCTATGGTGGTACACTGTAATTTGTAGCCAGACATTAATTGATGATTTGATGATAATCATTTCTCAGTTTGTGAACTGAAAGCTCTGCAGGACGATGAGTCTCAAAGGAACATTATCATCTTTATGTAGTTTTTAAACTATAATTATATCCCTTCCCATATCCAGCTGGTATGAGCGCTACCAGTCTAATTGCAGTACCTTTCACTAACTGGTAGTACTATTGGGTGTTTTGATTATAGCTCTTCTTCAATCTCTCAAAGGATTTGCCATATGAAGGCCAGCATGTTCCCCTACCTACCTACCTACCTGTGGCCTTACTCTGTCTTTCTGATGCTGAATATGATGGCACCTGTACATAACTGATGGCTTTCTATTTTAGTGTTGGCGACGGTGGCTTTTGCGTTCCTGTTACTACCCATGTGCAAGTATGTGTTGAGGTCATGCTCAACAGGCAATAAGTAAGTATTGATGTGTTTTATCCTGGCCTATAAGTACTCCTGGTACCTTATGTGTAGTGTGACAGAGATATAGACATAAAAATACTTAGATCAAACATGATCAAGTTTGCCTGCGGCTCACCAGTAGACTGAGAAGGACCGGACTGTAGGCAAATTGGATCAAACTTTTTCTAACAAATACTATGGTCTCTGTCATAGTACACAAGTTAGTGTGGTTTCACAGTTCTTCGATGCAGCCAAAAAACTGTGATGCGCCAGCTATGAAATATCTATAAAACATAGCCCCAAGTAAAAATGAGCACAGCGTAGTGAGCCATAACACAGTAATTGGGCAAATATGCGTTAGATTGTTCTACCGATAACTGTTAATAGGTACCGACCATAGACTAGATATAAGTAGTTTATTAAGTCTATGGTACTGACCATAGACATGAGAATGTACTCATACATAGTACACAGTACTTGTAAGCTTGCCTACTACAACTACAGCTGACTGAATTAGTATCAAAATATTGACCTTCTCATCTTATATGCATTGCTTTGTGCTCTGAGTGTTGTTGAGTGTTTACAATTATTCATTATGACCAGTCCGGTTAAAAGCAAACACTTCATTGCATTATGAAGCAAGAGTTTCTTCTCCCACTCCTCAGCATTGCTGTTTTTTGAAAAAAATACGCTGACCACAATAACAAAGTTTAAACTTAGTTTATAAAAATTTTGCCACAACAAATGATTCAGAGTTGATGGGGGGTTAGTGGAAAAAAAGGAGGTTTCAAGTGACTTCAGGCAGATGGCTTTGTCAGTGAATTGTCCTGGGAGTATTCATATTCAGACTTGCATGAATGGCCGTTCTCTTTGTTTAAAAACATGGCAATTTTCTAAAAGCCAGTTGAAACATGTTATTAAAACAGTTTGTGACCTGTGATAACATGTTATTTTTATCATATTACTCTCTGTGTCTCTATGTGAATCCTAAGTGACTTGAATCGATTATAGCAGATTTGATCACTCTCTTCACAACCGTATATCTTTTTGTTGCCTTCCCCAACCTTACCATGCATGAACACTGTAGACAGGAGACAGATTTGCACTGAAGTAAAAGTGTGTTCTTCTATACCACCTTAAGCCTATCTGAATTTGGTTTACTAAATATAGTATGATGCAAAGTCAGATGGAAATATTGGTTGTAAATGGTTTCGTAACAACATTACCCTGCCCTGTTCACACGGCCACAGGCCTGACCCGTGGCCGTGTTAACAGGACTAACATTACCCATTATGCAATGTTGTTAACAAACCATTTTTTTACTCAACAGGAGTCAGTTTTGTCTGCCAACGAATTGTTGTACATTTCTATATTGAGTTGGACTGGGTTGCTAAATGCATATTCCTTTTTTTCTTGTAGGATCTCATTTGGTTACTGTGGTAGATACACAGCAGCAGAAATCATGTCATTCTGTGTATCACTGTGTATAGTAGTGGTGTGGATACTCACTGGTCATTGGCTCCTAATGGATGGTAAGTCTTTTTGTCCCTCTGATGACAAGATATACCACTGCATGTATCTCTGATCGATAGAGATTAGAGAGTGAACTGATTCACTTAGCATGAGTACCATCACAGGGAATCACAATCTCTTTTTGTTAGGTCAGAGTGGATGCAGTCACCTGGAGCAATGTATATGCTTCATGCTATTCGACTGTTGTTCGATTTGCCCAATTTGATTAAAATAATACTTTCATAAGTTGATGAAGCTCTGCTTGCTATTCATCCCTCTCAGTTCTGCTAACTGTGTTGTAAGGCTTACAAGGAGCAATAACCATCACTTAAAGCCCAGGGTCTCAAAATATTGATATAGTGATATATTCAGCTGTCAAGCCTGGGGTAGTATCATTCAGATGCTGCAAAGGGCACTCTGCAGATAATGTCAACATAATAATAGCGCAGAGCAGGGATATCCTTTCTCTGTGAACGATCGATACTGATGAATGTCAAGGGTTACAATTTAATAACTAACAAGATGGTATCAAAATAACAGTGATCTACTGGGCATATCAGGTTGCAGCTGTTTAATGCCCTATATCCTTTTGCGGACAGGATGACCCATTGGGTGTTTTTTGGATTGTCCTTGGTATAAAAAATAGTAACGAAATGTCAGAGAGTCCTCTGAGAGGAGTCATCTGGGTCAATATTCTGTCAAAATTATCAGATGTTGGGCCAAGATCAAACATCCTGTCATAGTGCTAATTAGATTATAAATAGTAAGAGCTGATAAGGTATATTATGTCACAAAACAAAACCACAAGCACTAATTGCCCTTATTGAGGGGGGGACTGTAAGTTAGATCAAGAAGTTAGAGACATCTCCTTGGTTAGATTGAACACTCGAGCTCATACCCCTTTCTGCCAAACAGTACCCCCCCCCTCTCTCTCCAAGGGTCAAGGCCGATATTTAGTTGTAGGATTGTATGTTGTCGGGACACATTCTGAAATTGGAAACAATTCAACTCAACACTTCTAACTCCACTTTTTCCCCTCTTTGACCTTAACTTTGGCCTTTAAATACAACTAAAATCAATCAAGACATGTGTCTTAACAATGCTTGATTATATTTATTATTATTATTATTATATTAATTATACTTTATTGTCAGCTTACCAAAACTAAACTAAATAGTTTTTGAGTGTATAGGAACTCTATGGTTCATTACCTAGATGAAAAGAACTTCCACTTTTTATGCCTCTAAGTCGTTTATAGTTATGATTACAAATAAAAAGCTGAATTAGCATAAATCCTGAACTACATTTTTCAATTTGCTGAGGAGGCACTCCAGATGATAAATCTAGACCCAACTATATAAGCTAGTAATTAACCAAAGTCCTGCTCTCATTAGTGCCAATGACATGCCAACAATTGAAAATATCCTTTACAAAAAAGTGCAAGTTTGTAGTGTTGCTCACATGTTTTATTTTGCTGAGTTGTTTTTGCCTACTTCATAATTCACCTGTCATGATTCTTGTTTTTGCAGCTCTTGGTATGGGATTATGCGTAGCTTTCATAGCCTTGGTCCGTCTTCCCAGTCTGAAGGTATCCACTTTATTGCTGGTCGGACTCCTTTTATATGATGTGTTCTGGGTAAGTGTTGTCCACTATGAAACTTGAAATCTGAATCAAGAGTACTGCTCAAAATTTTTTAGAAAACACACTGCAAT
Source organism: Membranipora membranacea (assembly GCA_914767715.1). NCBI lineage: Eukaryota > Metazoa > Bryozoa > Gymnolaemata > Cheilostomatida > Membraniporidae > Membranipora > Membranipora membranacea. The sequence continues at coordinate 18,885,897 of OU612068.1, forward strand.
TCTACTGAACAGCTGAGCCGTTAAGCTCAAACTAATCTCCAATGGATTTCCTGAAAGATTCAGGCACTGGGTACAATCCATGTTTTTGGAATTAATCCCAAATCTTTGTCTTAGTGTTGTAGCTAGTGAAAAGTGTTTTCTCTAGTCCACAACATGGTTTGGAAATGGTCAGGCCATCAAGTCTTGGAGACCACAAAAGTTATGGGCAATTTTGTTGAAAATGGTCTAATCAGGAATTTAAATTTCAATCACTGGGCGTTTATAAGTAGTGAGAAGTAATGTCCATCCGGTACACTGAGCCATAAATTTTTTGCTTCTATTTACAGGTGTTTTTCTCTTCCTATATATTCAATGCCAATGTGATGGTAAAAGTAGCCACAAGACAGGCAGACAATCCAGTAAGTGAACTCCTCCTCCTCCTCTCCACATTGATGACATGATATATTAATTGCATGTATATATCTGATCAATATAGAGTGTATGAATTCACTTTGCACGAGTATCATCAGAAGAAATTTGGTGTGACGACCCGCTGTAATTTTCCATTTGTTAGGGGCAGGTACATCGTAGGTAATCATACTAAATAGACTCTAACAATCAGAGATACACATGATAATAGTGTAGTCTCGATGTCAGTGTGCGTCCACTGTCCTCTTCACCCCGTCCACCCAAAGCCCAGCTTCCTGTTTCCTCTCATAGAATTAAATCTTCTCACGGCCATATTAGGATAATATCAACGCCAGCACCTGACTCATGAGTTGGCTTAGTCTGTCTTGACAAGCTTTGCTGTGGGGGGGGGGGGGACAAACCCCCACAACAAAGCTTATCAATACAGGCTAAAATTGGGTGAATCTCTTTGACCTAAAGGACTAATTAAATTCTGGTGTCACCAACAGAATGGTAACATGAGTTCATATTCCCAGGCTCCAGAGGTATAACACAGTTCCAATTGGTAATTTTGGGTATTGCTTCATAAAATTTACATAAGGAAATCTGGATATTCTGTGAAAGTTTATGTTGCCAAGTAGTTGGCTCTTCTTTGAGTTCATGGCTGGTTCGAGTTGCAAAAAGTTGATATAAGTTTGATAGCAGTTGGTCTCAATACAGACATTGTCCCGATACCAATATATGGTTATAGTCTTTGATTAACATCTTCCAGATGAAGCCCTTTTTTCTCTCTGGGTAAAATTTCCTATAATGACCGAACCTTCATCTCCTTACTGTAATTAAAGACATAATAAACAAGGTCAAGCCTAATTACACACTAGTTTGAAAGTGGATTCCTCTTGTCAATGTAGTACCATATTCATTAAATGGAAGCGTTGAGCAAGAACTTTGGGGGATTACATAAGATTTATGTCTGCCTCGCCTCTTGACTTGTCACATCTTGCAATACTTGATGTAATGTCTAAATGTTTTCTCTTTTTTGTATTTTTAGGTCGGTGCTTTAGCTAAGAAGCTCCATATCTCGGGGATGGCAGCTGATGCACCTAAACTCTCTTTACCTGGAAAACTAGTGTTTCCAAGCATGTCAGATAGCTCGCACTTTTCAATGTTGGGACTTGGCGATATTGTAAGTATATTAGCATGTGTAGTAACTCTATGGTAGAAGCACTGCCCTCAAAGCCTCTAGAAAATGTAAATCATGCGTACAGCTTATCATCATGGAGTTCCCTCTTGCAATTGCCATTTCACTTCTCTTGTCAAGCTTTTTTAGGCGAGGACTTTGGTTTCTTTTTCAATGACGTAACGTGACCCTTACCTAGCCATTCTGGAGCGCATTGATCACCTGGAAAATTGTTATCTCTCATCTTCCCTACTTATCACCATAGTGCTTATGGCTCATTAGTACTACCATAACATTCGAATACATTACTGATCCCTATCATTATACTCCATTGCCTGACCTGACCAGCTGATACGAGAGAATGATTATGTTATCTTGGTAGAATGACTGACAGTCTTGCTAGCAGTCTTTTATACTGATAGAGCTATCAGTAAACCCATTTTATCACTATAAAGATTGATATGAAATTCATGATATGCCATTACTAGTGAATAAAGAATTGATATATCTAATAATAAAGAATTGATATATCTAATAACAAAGAATTGTGCCAAAAGACTGTCAAACTGGAGAGACTGTCAAGGACAGGCCAAATGTGAACAATGAACTTCTTCAACCAGCTTGTCATGTAATTTATTTCCCTGTTTAATTTTTCTAGGTTATGCCAGGCTTGCTCTTGTGTTTTGTGCTGCGATACGACTCGTATAAAAGGAAGCAAGCGGTCATAGACGGAACTACAAATCCTAATCCATCTTTCCGGCAACGCATTACCTACTTCCATTGTTCACTCATAGGCTACTTCTTGGGTACGTATTTTATCAATATGTACATGGATGAATGATTTCAAATACAAAGTTTTATAATTGGTGTATAAAAGAATAGGTTGCTGCACCAGACCTGTTTGTACCCCATTACTAAGTCAATGAATGTCAATTATTTGGAGTTGTCTGCCTATTGATCTTATCAGTGAGGTGGGGCAACTACCAAGTGCATGCTCTGGTGCTCTTACTAAGAAACTTTGTAATTTTCTCAAGTTCTACAGAAGATCTGACAAACTCATCTCAGCAGATGCTGGATGTTACAGTTAAATATTGACAAAAATTAACCCTGCAGCTAATAGTCAATTGTTTGCTTACAGGTTTAACGACTGCTACAATATCGTCCGAAGTGTTCAGAGCCGCTCAGCCAGCACTCTTATATCTGGTACCCTTCACCCTTATACCTCTGTTTGTTATGGCTTACCTCAAAGGAGACCTCACTACGATGTGGACAGAACCCTTCACACCAGTCAAAGAATCGAAAACACTCAATGTGTGATACTTGGTGATATTGCATCTTTATTCATTGGTGCGGTTTTAGTAAAACATTTCAGGCAAACCACGCATTATATAAAAGGTCATACCAAAACGTCTTTGGCCAACAATTAGTGAAATTGTGAGAATCACACTAGCAAAATGGCTTAAGCTGATAATGCCTTACTATTCCAACAGTTACTTTCGGCTTTATTGTTATTATATACAAGCCCGAAATGTTATCGCTTAGATAGTTCTTGTAAATAGCCAGTTATAATTTCTTTATTTGACTGTTGTGTTGTGATATCTTTCTGTCGCCATGTGCTGTAAGCATTGGTCAAGAGCTCACCATCAACAATGTAATATATATTAAGGCAGCAGTTCTCAACATATGAACACCATACACAACTATGATTTTAAATCATTTTAATCCGTTTTAATTTTAAAGTGTCACAGTTTGGCTTCGGACAGGTGGATCAATATGTTCACTTTTTCACAGTTTATAATTATTTGTTGTGAGCACACTTGATAAGTTTTTGCTATTTAGCCTTACTCGTAGGATTGTCATTCATTGTATATTATGAAAATGTGTTCAATTTTTCATTTTTGTCACCCAGTCGAAAGTTAGAAGTAGTTGTCATTTACTGAGTAAATAATAAATCAATGCAACAAAGGACCATGTGAGTGAAATTCCTCATCAAAGACGGGTTCTGGAAAACGCGAAAATTGGTTTTATGGCAGAACCGACATCGGTTTCCAAAAAGTCAAATTGTACATATTCAAACTGAAGATCTTCAGTCTATGATAAATTTTATTGTTATAATGAGGGAAGTTATCCCCATCCACACTCATTGGAACTTTTAAATATTACAACCCAATTAACTCTAAAAAATGTAAATATTAACGTTGCTAAAATCTTCTTTCACCAGTCACTTTCATAGTTTCTTCTGAGGGACCAGGAGTCCATTCTGGGACCTTGCCAACAGGCTCCTTGGGCTTTGGACGATCTGCAAAAGACATCGTGAATGTATTATCATAATGTTCGAGTCCTTAAGCTCAAGTCCTTGAAGTGTATTCATGTTAATTTGACAGGCCATGTGAAGATAACTACCAACTCATGCTATGAATCCTAATCAGATTGAATACCTATGGTCAACATAGAGAGTTTTTCCCAGACTCCCTATCCATCCACAAAAATGACTTTTGTAGCTTTGACACTTCTTGCTAATATCAAGTCTCATTATCGGTGATTTCAGATGTTTATTTGAGAGTTCAGAGGCTTTGTCACAAACCTTTGTCGATGTTTAGACTTGATCTCAATTCAGACTTACATGCAAACCATGTTGATACAGAGCTAGGGTTTGGGAGTTAGGTTCAGAGTGTGTTCAGAGCGTTACGGTTTCTAACTAAGACTGACTGATCCCATTTTCTATTTCGTACTCCTTGGATTCTTGTTCTTATTTACTTAATAGTGGACAGTTTTCAACTTGCATCTGCAAAGCTCATACATACCAGTATCGTGAAGTCGAACTCTGGAGTAATATCCTAATGCAGGGCGCTCCCATCCTAGTTTATTCAACACACATGTGTCAAAAACATTTTGTGTTTTTCGGCATCTAAAATCGAATGGCACTGATGTGAGTGGAGTTGTTCTCAGGTGGGACTATTTGGTTTACAAAGAATACTATTAATGTGAACTTTATTTTGAACCGATCAATGAGCATAATGTGATTGGACCAATCTATATGAGACCATACTCTAATTGAGTGGTGTGTTGTGTTGTAGATGATACACCAAGCAGTATTTTGCTTACACAATATCGTGATATACTTAGCATGGATTATCATTATTTGTTTGATTGACGAGATCAAGGAGTACTCCTTGATGAGATTACCTTTCAAGGTAGGTACCAGATCTTGCATGATCCACACATGTGTAATAGTCGGTGAACTCTTTCATGCAGTTAGTTCTGATTTGGTTGAAGAATTTCCAGCCACAGTTGGTAACAGCTGCACCTTCTTTCAAACATTTTGTTGGGTCCTTCTCTTCATCCATACACAACATAAATTCCTGTGGAAAAGAAAAAGTTAAATCAACAATACTGCATTGGTTGTCAAAAGTTGTAACAATCACTAAATATGTCTATAAGGCGCCACATAAGATCACTGGAGATACCCTAAAGGAGTGAAGTTCATTAATGAGGAAAATTTCTTTATTTAGAGCAGACTTGAAAGCTAAAATTCACTCAACTTCATGATTTAATATAAACTGCCATATTAGCCATCACAGAAAATAATTATGTTGATAACTCGATCAATTTCGATCAAATTCTGAAAATTTCAATAATTCAGAAGCTTGTTGTGACAAACTTGGTACTTTTTTCTAATACAAAATTTTTTACTTCTAATAAGCGTACGAGCTACTGAATTGATTGCAAACCCGAAATATGATCAAAAGTCATTGAGATAACATCTTAAAGAATGGACTGCGACCATGAGTTTACGCATTAAGTCAACCTTACACTAGGTAAACTAAACTCTAGCTATTATATTTACTCCTCGTAACATAGATAAATTAAAAATATTATAACTCTGCGCATAGAACTATTGATAAACAGCTTACCTTGCTTTCCCAGTCACAGACTTTGCCAAAATGATGAGCTGATGCTTTGAGAACAGGCGAGGAAAGTTCTAACTCTGGCATTGTCAGCTCCTCAATAGTAGGCAGTGGATAGTCTGGATCTACTGCTGTCATTATGTCATGTGTTTAGTACTGCAGACGTATGATTATGGATCGATGATTTGATCGAAAAGTCTCTGTAAAACGAACAATAAAAGGTTACGGACATTAAGGTTAAATATGTAGATTTTTTTATTGACCCTTGTTTTGTAAAAAGGCTAGACAGCTTGAAAAGTGGAAGGGACATCAACCGCCTGGATGCTGATTCAGTGATTTATTACATTTTCTTGAGCCCTATTTTACCTAGAACTGGAATCACAGTCAAACACATAAAAACCTGCAACTGGCATAATCTTTTAAACTCAGAACCACAGCACAGTCTGCAGAAATCTGATGGCTACTGTCTACTGTGCTGCGGTCCTATCATTTATACAAAATCTAGACACTTTTGATAAATTTACCTTTTTCTTGACAGTAAACAAATTCAAGAAACAGCTACGAATACTAGGTACCTTATCCAAGCGGAGTTGATAATGCGCCACAACCTGTGAACGACTCTCAACCACTGAGCCTGAGTTAATCGGATTCTGGGGTTCAACATATATATAATTTCAGAATAAGAGCTAGAAACCATGATTTTGCTTCCTACTCAATTAAGAATAACATTCAACTGTTTTTGTATCTCAGGCTCCGATATTTTTGATTATTTCTTAGGCCCCCTCCAAGGTTGAGAGCCCTCATTAATTGTTCTATTCTTGTTTAAGATACGCTCCAGAAGAAACCCCAAACTTTGCCGTACCCGCATAGGCCTGCTGCAGTTGTGCAAGTCCAGTGATCAGAGGGCAAAAGGTTTTTATGCGGAGGAACATAAATAACTCTGTGACACTCAACCACTAGTTGGATCGCACACACAGGGGTAGGCATGCGAGTGGGAACTCCCCATGCAATCAAACACCGAGTCGATCAATGGATGATTGGAAATGACCTGTACAGTAACGTTGGTAAAATTTACTGCTGACGCAAGCCCAGTGTAAGGTCAGTGGAGTTGAATCCTCCAACAATTTATTAGTATCTAGCAAACAGGCGCGTCAAAGCAATCACTAGATGAGATAGTGACACTGGGTTCATGCAAGAAGCTTTACCTTTTGGTTCATGGGCCCCTGGCCTGGGACTTACACATGGCATGCCTTTACTTGTAACTTTGCCCAATATCCGGTATCAACATTGGTAAAGTAAAGGCATGTAAGTCATAGGGTCCCATCCATGACTTACATATATTGCTCATATTTCAGTATATTTCTTGTGCCAAAGCCAAGTGTACTCCTTGCTGAGACTGATCCATCACCTAACTATATTAAGCTGCTAACTACTAACTAACTGGCTAGCCACAGGTCTACTCTTTAACCTGGGATTTTGGAGTAGACCTGGGGGGCCTAGCACTTGATTTAGCAGGTAAAGGCCAGGGAATTGATCATGATCTGCTTCCCTCTCTGTTCTGGTAATTCTTCCCTTTGGGAACAGGGCTAGTGGTAAGTTACAACAAAAGTAGATGAATAAAGCCCTCAGACCTAGCAATAAATAGTCCAATTCATAGACAGCTAGCCTATAAAGACTGGCAAAGGTTATTATCATCATGCACAAACTCACAACTCACTTGCTAAATCTTTTCTCCAAATACATGTAACTCTACAAAGCTAGGTGTATCATTTTGTTGAGAAATTTACTGAAGATTTAAATATTGTCAAAAATTTGAATTATCTCAAATTTGAATTATTGAGATTCTTTTCATATCGAATTATTAGAGAGAAATGCTTATAGAGCATTAAACTATTTTTTTCTATTTTCTCAAATTGGTGTTACATGCGGACATATGATCACATGGCTAGCAGAAGATATTTATTGTAATGAAAACACAAGTCTGGCCAACCAATGAACTAAAGGTTTAGTTCATTGGGCCAACCAATGCAGGGAAAATGGAATCCATTCTCCCTGGTTCATGGTAGTACTTATTTTGGTTTGGTACGTACATTTAATTGGTGGAGACATACATCTTAACACAAAATCACTCTTTTATCCTATTATGAAATTAATATTATGGCTTATTTCGACCAGAACTGGTATTAGTTAGTTAGATTGTTATTGACTTTGTTGAACCACCATATCAGTTACTCCTTCCTTGCTATTATTATGTTGACAATGAACTAAACCCTAGTTCATTGATGATAAGACCCCTGCACTTGAGATAGCCATCATCATGGGCCTTTCAAGCCCATATTTTGCCTATGTTCAGTGTGCCAAAACAAACTTGCAAGCCCCCAGGTACCAATGGCTCCTGTGAACCAGTACTCAAAACTATGCTATCAGTATCACTAGTTTGTTTAAGCCATACAAAGAACGCGATCAGCATCTGCCATGTGCCTTGCATCAGCAAAGCTCAACCATATACCTGTTGTTGAGAGCTATATATGCTTTTCAACAATGTTGAGACAAACATCCAAATCCTAATGTACAATCATCAAGCTGTCAATCCCTACACGACGAAATGCCGCCCACCAACGGAGGAAATAAAGACACACTTCCCTAATTAATTAACTAACTAACAAACTAACTAACACAACAAATTCATCTCCTCAACATCGTTGTCCGAAATGTCATGTGTAGCTTAGGCCTTCTGCAGTTTATGTGGGTCCAGCAGAGAGCGTGCCCAGCGGTTTATGGACAGCAGAAGGTTATCATATACAACTCAACTATGTAGGTCCACCGATCTACTGCAAAACTAGGGTGTTTTGCAATGCTTGACTGGCCATTCCTGGTTTCGTTTAATTAAAATTCAACTTTGTAATAGAGGTTTAAGATAGATAAGACTGTTTTGATATACCACCTTTCTCCTTCATATCAACAGAACCACAACAAACTAGAGATGGGGGCTGTCAAACATTGTGAAAGACACTGGTTTGGCAACAGACCTGCGTCAAGAGTGGGGACCGATCATGAAAATAAAAAATAGGAATATAAAAGCAATGCATTGCTTACCCTTATTATGTATTGAGCAACAACGTTGATAAAGTCCCTTACAGACTTCTGATGCAGGATATATCAAAGCTCATGAGTTATGAGGATATGAGCAGCCAAATAATGGTCAGGATCAATGGTTTCTTCTGAGATCTCGATCACCTGTATATGAATGTGCAGCTTTATTTCCATTTGTTTTCTCGTTTTTGTTGGTTTCTCGTACCATATACAGGGCTTTTCATTGAGCTTTGCATTTTGCCGGGTCTCGGAAATACAATAATTATAATATGACTATCTCAACATAATAAGAACCTTGAGTTGTCTTCTCGATACCAAACATTTGCAATATCCCTCCGCCACCACAGAAGGAACATACTTGTTCTATGTTTACACAAGGTCATCCATTAGGCCAATTTGCACCTTTGCGGTGACATATGAACTAAACTTAGTTCATTGCTGATACTGTCTGACTTTCATTCGTTCTCATCCATTAGGTCACAGTCATGTTTGAATTTGTTAAATAATTTGCAATAGAAAACAGTTTCTAATATATTTCAAAATTGTTCAGCTAATCCTGGTGATAAAACATTCAGAATAAATTCATAAACAGATACTCTGATGTTATTAATTTTATATTTGTTTAGCAAACCCACAGAGATATACGTTTACATGAAACTATGTGAAACGCAATTGTTATCAAAACTTAGATAGGATCGATGGCGACTCATTGGGAAAATACAGATGTAGATAATCCATACATAATGTGACCTGTACAAATACCAACTATTTGTGAGGTGCGTAGATAAGACTAATCACAATCCCCCCAATCATCTTGGCCTCATCCTCAAAACTCATAGAGCCCTAAGAGCAATGAGCGGTAAAGATCATGATCCTGTTGATATACCTTCTACTGGCTGTAAATTTTTTCCAGATTGCTCATGGCGCAAAAAACCTTTCTGAAGATCCAAAGCTAGTCAAGGTAATTATATTATAATTATTGTTTAATTGTCTACGTAACCCCATCCACATACTATTACTTGGCTTTTCTCAGTGGCTCTCACCCCTTCCCCTTTGAATGTCACTACAAACCAGCTCAGGTTGGCTACTTTTCTACCTGTGGGGTTCACATTTGGAATGAGCTAATCTTGTTTAGGTAAATCATGTAAAAAATCCACACTCATTTGGTCTGTCACTGAAGAAAAAACATTCCCAGATCGGCACTGGGAAGACATGTAGTGAGGGATTCTGGAAGGCGTCCCCTCAGCCATGAGTGATCAGAAAATGATATATCCAACTTCTTATTGAAAGACCACCATGGGCAAATGAACCAATTCACTGCGCCATATTCATACCACAAAGTCAGATTCACCCGAACTTTCTTAAAACGAAAGGAATCGAAATGGCAATCATAGAAAATGTAGCAGTGTGTGTAGTGAGAGGCTAAAAATCTCTTGATCAACATCCTTGGTTTGGTGTTGGATAGTGCATTATTGTATTTAAAAACAGTTGGCACTTTGAGATCACTGTTTACCCCTATACTTGTTTGGCTTGTGTAGATTGTTGTGTTGACACCATACGATTCTGAGCTAGGATGGTGCGCGTATGGAGCTCTCACAGAAGCTGTAACCTATATTGAAAAACATGTCCTCATCAACGGTAAGTTATGACTGATAGATTGAATTGAACTCAGAAGTGCTTGGGGCCAAGACTGCCTTTTGTCATCTGATTCTCACACTAGACAATATACTTTTTTAACTCTTACCACAGAGACCTGATTTTTCTATGTTTTTGTGCCAGTGCTTACACCGAATTTCATGGCGTGTTTATTAGTGATTGTAATAAATCCATCCATCCAGCTCTATATCTGTATGCTTCTAACTGCTTCTATGTACTCAGTAAAACACACCGTGAAATCTTATGCAAGACATACATGAGGATAAATAGAACATTGAAAGGTAACTCAACTTTCTAATGGTGGATCTTTTTCTAACAATCATTTTTCTCACAACTAAGGTTGGAAACCTCTACTAACATTAATGTTCAAAATATATTTCTTTCAAGGCTACATACTAAATATGAGCAGCATAGACAATTATGTAAACTCCATGTGCAAAGGCTCACAGGCAGCTGGAAAGTTTGCAGACGAGCATAAGAAAGAGAAAACCAATGTCGTTGTCGGAGTGCCATGTGACGAAGGTATGTAGTTTAGGAACTTTCCTATTTCGCTTTGTGCCGTGGAGTTATGTACAAATATTACTGAGCCCAGATTCACTCTCTGCTGATTTGAAAACATCAATTCTGCTTGGTACACATCACTTTGATATTTTTTATAACCATAACGTAAAGAAAGTGTGGGCAAATTCCTGTGATAACCATGTATCAGTAGAATACACAATAACAAGACTACGATGGAAATCACAGTTAAAACTACTGAAAACCAAATAACATAATACTCTGATCATAATCATTACATCCATCTATTTAAAAATTGTTACTGTAGCCAACCATATATTACGCAAATACATTGATATGAATTCATGAATTATATAACAAGCACAAATACATTGAGTGTAGGTCCAAAGATTGCTAAGCTCAATAATGACATATGACATAGGACTAACAAGGAGTTAAAAAAAGGGCTCAACCTGTTCTAGTTCAAAGCGTTCTGTGCACACAAAACAAATCCATCACTTTTCTTTTGAAAAAACATGGAACTAATTTCCCTGCTAGCTTTAGATGAGGGTAACTAAAATTGATCATTATCTAATATTGGAACCACAGGATCAGTTCTGTAAGCGTAAGTTTGGTTTGCCGACGTTTTGTCTTTGCCATTGTCGGAGGATTCCTCATTTTGCTGCCTTGGATCAGCAGCGAACGCTTCTTTTATCTCGGCAGTTTCTTGGTTATCTCCCCTGTCACCCTCTTTTGTGAGCGGTATTTTGTTTAGGTATTGCTGAGTAGCTCTTCTGCTGCCCATTCCCGAAGTCACTGTACTCAGGGAGGGATGGTGAGTGTATCTTCTATCCGCATACTCCCTATTGTAACAAGCAGGGAAAGGGTTTTTACAAAATAAACGATATCGAAAAAAACTGTTTGTCATTATAAAAGTTCACAATCTTAACCACATGTTTTGTCACAATTGCGTAACATATAAAACAAGTTGCGTAAAAGTTGAACATTTCAATCCGTACAGCGGTACTTTTTACAAACATGATTTCAGGAGATACTTGAAAATATCATGATCACAAGAAAGCTCCAAGGTTGTTTTGATAAACGTGAAAATATATGCTGTAAAGATGTAAAGTAGAAATATATGTATATATGTATCTGCTTTATGTATATGTATTCTTAATATATTAATTTCATATGCTGATCAACTCAATTGGACATATGAGAACATGCACAAACAGAATAAATGGTAAAACTTATCAAGTGGTGAATTTGTTGAACATTTTATCTGTTAATATATTAATATATATATATATAACTTTGTACTTACTCTGGGTCTGGTATGTGTGTAGAACCGCATCCCATATCACCTACTTCAACCGGTGAAAAGATCACAAATCAAAACGAAATTGCCGTCGCAAGTCAGAGTCTGTTTATCACCTCACTGTACCTGACTAGATGCTATGGGACTATTATGAGTATGGAGTCATTGAAACATAATTTTAATTATAAAAATATGGATTCGCACTGAGATTTAACTGAAAACCATGAACACAATATGCTATAGAATTTACCCTGATGACCAGACAAAAATGTGTTATGTATATGTCGTGACGAAGATGCTACAAAGCTGTTATGGAAATGGCATCATTGATACAGAATTTTAATTATATTTGAGCTTGCTAATATGCAATGTTATCATAATAAACGTTTCACTTCTTAGGCAGTCCATTTCCTGTTAGCAGAAACTGTTTTATATTTTTTTATTGATTTTCATAACCACTGAGATTTCTGAACAACCAGGACTAGAATCTATCCATTGTTCTCGATAATGAATATCCTCCCAGTACTTAATTCCCACAGGGACAGTTTTCTCTTGCTGCTTTCTGAGTCTGTAATCAATTAATTCAAGGTTAAACTTTAAGAGTTCAGTTTTTAAAGCAGAGAAATAAAGCATTTATGACAGTGGACAGCCTCAATACAAGTTGTGAAGGTACCGAAAGATGCTGGGTAGATTCTAGAATTGAAATACCTTTAGATAACAAGATTGTTATAAAAATAAATCCAAGCTTCTTCCATATCCGACTAAATTATCTCATATGAAATGTGTTGCAATACCTTAGGGCAAACTGTAAATTTAACCAAAAACATTGGCCAAGATAATTCATTGTATTAGGGTTACTCTATTATACGAATAAAATATCATCCGTATTTACCATTTTAAACTCTGGCATAAAAACAACCGCTAATTCTAATATGATTACTAGATTTTACACATGATTATTTCTTTTATTCAGCTGCAAGAAGTACTGCAGAGCTAGCAGCATACTATGAGAAGCGTCCGGTGATGTCATGGTATGCTCCCTCACTCACACTGATGAATAAGACCATGCTCCCTACTCTGGTGCGAACATTCCCACCTGTCCACAAAGTGGTCGACCCTCTGATCAAATTACTGGACCTTTACCAATATACCAACATTGGTAAGTGTATCCTTATTCCAAATGGAGCCTTTGAACTAAATCCATTAGTAAAAAATTGATTAGCAGTTAGACTGGGAAAATGGTACTGCTAAGAAATTTCTCTCTGTGATTAACTTCCATGTGGGAAGATAACACTGTCCACCACTACAGATCTCCCGAGTCACAATGGACAGCATAACTACCTCACAAGAAAGTTTGACACTATGATAGTTGTGTAGCATTCGGAGCTTGTTTAAGGGTGACTCATTATCAGTCCTGGCATAGAACTTTCTTCTCATCATTAACTTGTGACCAGCAGTTTCTCTGCCCATCAGGTGTGTTAATAGGAGAGGATGAGGATGACTTCTCGCTGTGGACGTTGATACGTGACAAACTGGACGCGAAAGGCAGTATCGACGTTCTCCATAAAGTAACCTGCTCTCAGGGAATGATGGTCGACTGTATGACTAAACTGAAAACAACGGCCAGAGGTTGGTTTGGTTGATTATAGTTTACATGTTCAAAAAGCAAGGATTTATCTGTATGAGGTAGAAGAAATGTTACAGTAATATTTATGTTGATTATGGCATTTTTATTGGAGATCTGCTATGGTTCAAATCCTCTCAGTATGGTCAATCCTGGCCAACACTGGTGATACAGTCCGCTGACAAACATTGAAAGGTTGATAATAACGGAAAAACAAAGAACAATAATATTGATCTAAATTGCAACAATGAATCTTGTATCATCTCCTGTGAATGGTTCTTGAAATTTTGCTCTTGATTTCCAGTGATTTTGCTGCTAATACCTAGTCCAGCCCTAGGCTCATACATGCAGGTAGCTGAAGATTTAGGAATGGGAAGTGACTCAGACTATGTGTTTATACACTACCACTGGCTGGAAGGGATGGAGCGTATTGAGGAAGTTTGGAATGGACCAGCCAACAGAAGCTGGAATAATCTATTCCTGATGAGTCTGAAAATACCAAATCAGTCCGTCTTCAGAGATTTCATGTATCGAGTAGTGAGTATTAAATGAAATTTAGGACAGATCATTTCCCCTGCGTTGTACATGTGAGAGCATAGAGTAAAACTATCCTGATGCACGGGAACATAACTCTTGCAAATTCTTATAATAAAAAGCAGCGTATTGAAAATCTCAATTATTGACTGTGCCGGTTGCAGAATAGCTACTTGAAATAGCTTCACACCTCGATTAAGTGACTCAGGGCCACTCTGGTAACTGGTTGCGGCATTCCAATATCCACCACAGCCAAAGCTGATATTGGAATGCTACTACCAGCAACCAGGGCAGTGTTTCAGCAATACAACTACTTTACACCCTACCAGCAGAATATTTGATATTATATATTGGTGTTAAATAATGCATTTATTTTCATGAACTTGGTTTTCATCCAGTGTATATATTATCACTAGTTGGGCAATTTCAAAGCGAAGAGAAACCTAGGATATCATAATAAGAGATCTGTAAGGGCTTTTAGGGATGCTGGCTGTTAATAATCCCAAGTGCTTGATCTCTTTGTAGACGAACAAATCTCAAGAGTGGCAAGGCTTCGGTGAGAGATGCAAACCCTCGAGTAGTGCTCTTTCATTAGTGCTAACAGGATATATGTATGATACACTGGTGTACTATGCTTATGTCAAACAGTATATGGAGGCATCTAAAATGGATCCTGGCCAATCTGATGTTATGGAATGGGATAATTTGAATCCTCATCTAAACTATGTAGGTGAGTCGTTGTTGTTATTATAATGGGCTTGGACCTTATCTTAAGTCAGAAACATTCGCAATTCTTTGGGCACATTATGAAGAGCGAATCGAGGCTCTTCTCAACTTAGGTTACCCAATTGATGTTTCAGCACAAAACAATTTGAAGATGGATGTAGAGACAGTAAAATGCAAACGAGATCGTTGGTTATGCACATTTTGTATTTCCTACTGGAATCCAGTCTGACAAGCCATTACAATGACACAGATGATGGATTGGTTCATAAAAACTAACATCTAACTGCTCAAATCAAGGAGTTCTCCTTGCTCAAATGATCTTTAAATCTCATCCTTCTTGATGTTGTGGTTTACCTATACAAACAGGTCTTCTGTACTGTGGACTATCTAGTACGGCTTGTCCTTGTCAATTTACTATGGTAGGGATTATGGTGCCTACAGCTCTTGCTTGGCGACCTTCTGGCTATGCAAGACTTTGTTCATTGCGGTGACGATTTGTTCCGAGGCATGGTAGAAGTATTTGTACTGTGCACTGCCTTTTTCATTATAATGGTCAGCCATGACATCTCCTGCTGGGTTCAGGAAGAAAATCCGGGGTACATATCTACAAAATAAAAATGGTTTGGGTTACGTTCTTCTCAAATTTCTCACTCCCATTGTCGCTTATAGTTCTTGGTTATGGCTATCAATACTACTAAGTACTACCTTAGAGGAATAAATATCAGCCAGAGATGAGTTCAGCTAGTTAGAGGATGATATTTTGTTTACTAGCACTAATTTAAGTTAGCCAAGGCGGGAATTTTTTTAACTCACATGCACTTGTTTTAGATACCGGATTGCAGCGGACACTTTGTATTTAGCCCAAAACTCAAATTCATATCAATGGTCCACAATAATGCCAGCAAGTTGCTGTTATGATTTGGCTTCGGTGATTAAACAATTTCATACAAATGACGAGCCTACCCTCCATCTGGTGCAAACTGTTGACCTTTGGGCTCTTCATCATCTTGAGTATTCACCATGATGAACTTTTCACTCAGTTCTGCGATCTCCTTTGAGGTTTCAAACTGAGGCTTCAGTCTCTTACAAGCACCGCACCATGTCTTATGTATTACCAACATCAGTGGTTTATTCTGTGCCTTTGCCTGATCATATCCAGTTTCTAAGTCTACAACAAGAGCAGCATGTGAATATATGGGTATTACTACCCGTGAAAATCTACCACAGTATCCACGAGAATATCCTCCAAGTACTAAGATGGAAAATTGATTTTGGTTTTTGATTCGATTTTGGAACAATGAGCACAACTAATGACTTAGTAAAATATCGATTTGCCAATGGTCCTTTTTTAAATATTGACCTAAGATGTCAAGCTCTTGAGACGTGTTACACTGTACAAAAAGCTCTCCAACTGCAACCAAACAACTCTGTTAGCTACACTTGATAACAGGTGGTGCAGAACCACTTACTCTAAGGTTCTACCATGATCATATATATATATATACTAAATAATCATTCTAATAAAATGATATGTCTGCGGGCTCAGCTAGCTTTGATTTATATTCGCTAATAACTAAACTAATAAATAATGATAACTTGACTGATAAAAAAATATCAAAAGGTTATTGGGCTTAGGTAAATAGTTAATCCAACCCTACACTTTGCCGGCTCATGTAGCTTTAATCAATATAATCATGAAACTCCCTGCTAATCCAATCCTAATCACCTACAGTAATGTTCATTAGAAACGATTATGGACCCTGCATATTAGTGTTTCACAAAATTACTCATTCATTGTATAGTGTGATAGAGATTACGTGGCACCCAACCAAACTCCAAGTAATGTTTTGCTGTTTGGCAACTGTTGTGAAGTGATGAATTTTATAACACCTTATTCAGAAGTTCCCCTCAGAGCCTTAGGTATGTTTTAATCCCCGGTTCCCATTTTCAGGTTTTCATACAATGGGATTCTTACCTGTCCATGCTATAGAGTCGCCCCAACCCCTAGCAAGTTCATTTGCATATGTGGAAGCTATAGCCAAGGCTACTAGTAACAACAAATGAGGATATAAAGACATTGCTTGCTTCATCTGTAAATAAGAAAAAGTAACGGTTCTATAAAGAAAATTTCAATGTTATGTACACCACAGCTTGATGAGATAGCATATGTTGTCTCCCATCACGCAGCCCAGCATTACAAAATCAAGTTCAGTTATTGAACCCTCATAACCAAAGTATTTAAGCTTGAAAGCCAGTTGATTTCATTTGAGCACTACAAATCGTTGAGCATAATCATAGGATCTCGGTCTTGCATATGTTGTCAGCAGAATATCTTGGCACACTTCACCAATTATTGATGCAATGCAACTGATATGCTGTGCAGGCATGTTCTTAATACAAGAAACCTGCTACGAACACATGCTCTCAAGACCAACCACATGCTTTGAGGTCTTACGATTCAACGCTGTGGGGTCATCGTTGTATTCAACAGTCCGACATGCGACCAGATTATTGAACTCTCATTTGACATGAGGACAAGCTTTACACTAGATTATGGAAATTTGTTGACATTAATGACAGGCCAGACGATCATTTACGCAAAGGGATAACAAAAGTTTGGCGGAGGGAGTTTGTACCAAATTGAACAAGTGAACATAAATATAGACAGTTCGTTGTTGGCTGGAAAATTTAGAAATTATCACAATTTCCCAAAATAGTAGACTATTTTCATCTTTTCCACTGTACAAGCTTATGGAAGTGTAAGGAAAGGTGCCCAGTGGTCGACGCCTACACCGCCCTGTATTTGCATAAACTGTAGGAAACCTGTGATACGGATTATTTTCTCTCAAATTAATATAAAACCCCCGACACCTATGTTACAGACCTGCAACAGCAAAAAAGCGCCTGTGATATCAAGGAGTCCTTGGTGATACCAATGAACTCTTGCGAGGAAGTTGAATGGTGATCACAAGGCGAACTAACCAAAAAGCCCCGGATCTTTTTACAGCAATGATGTACACTTTTCGCATCAAAACATACAATGTTGAACTATGTACAATGTAAAATGAATGAATGCGGATAATTTCATGGCTTTCTTGATGGCATGTGCCTGTTTCTCACCTGTCTGTAGCAGTATCTATGTTTAAAACTCCCAAGTGTAGGAACTAAGAACTCTTCTGATCAACAAGATTGAAATTCTGTCACCCACAATACTAATACTTATTACAGGGCTTCCTAAAATCCACCTCAAACTTGACTATGTTTATGTCTTTAGAAACTGAAGCTAAGGCTTATTTAAAAATTCAAATAGTGGATTAACTGTAATTGCAAAGAGGGGACAATTCAGTTCAGAAATTGTAGTATTTCTGATTATTGTTTATTGCTATGTGTTCTCAGGTAAATCTGGTGCCCTGAAGTTTGATAGCCAGGGAGACAGAGTTGGGAAGTATTCTGTAAAACATTTTCAGCAGAATAACTGGGAAGAAATAGCCATAATAGAATCAGATGATGGCCAACCTTTTAGCTGGGTTAATCCCCTGAATTGGAAGGGAAAGACGACACCTCCATCTGACAAGGCTGAGTGTGGATATGATGGTATAATATGTCGAGGTTGGTTCAACTCCTAGTTTTAACTCTTCTTACAACAGGGAGAATTCTCCCTGCTTACAACTATCAGGAATTGGCATAAACTGTGAGCATAAACCGCTTTTGTAACATCGGGCCAAATTATAAGGTGATCATAGCTGGAAACAATTCGTGTAGTTCAATATTCTGGTTCCAGTACCTCAACTTATATGATACTCTTAATTCTTACTCAAAATTTGTAATCATATCTTGATATATTTTCAGACAGAAATGCCATAATTGGATCAGTTGTGAGTGCGGTGATTCTGATCGGGCTTGCCGTTGGCGGTTTCATACTATATAGATACAGACGACGAGAGAGGGAAATCTTCAGGAAGCTTTGGGTGATTCAGAAGCTTGATATAAAACCTATATGTTCTACTAACAAGAAACAAAATGGCTCTGTGGGACATGGCCCCCATCCCCGTAAACGGTTGAAGAGAATAGTAAGGATGATTCCTTTTAATAAAGTGAGATTTGTTATGTCATGTTTAAAGGGATCATAACTGATATGTTAGTCTGAGCCCCCCCAGACTTTTGCCCCTCGCCCGACGGCACCCCATGTATACATGTTTAACTCTCGTGTTATCTGTAAGTGAGAAAACTAGATCTTGGTATTTTTATCAGCAAGTATGTTCTGTTCAGAGGGGAATAACCCATCTCTTGTCCATATATTGTATATTACCTAAATAATCGGAAACATGCTATTATTTAACACGCTGAACATTTTTTAACAAACTAGTTTTTATTTTATTCAGGCAACAAGGTTCTCCAACTCAAAATCCATGACACTTGGGTCCACATGGAGTTTTGAGCACAACGATCTCGTGAAAGCTGATGTCATAGCCAAATACGAATCTGAGTTTGTCGTGGTAAAACCTCTCCCAAGGTCATTCAAGTCTGACCGCGACACACTGGAAAATCTCAATACTGTAAGTTCATTTACCTCCATAACTTCTAAAATCAGAATTTTTATGTTCGGCTTAATGTTTGAAATATATGCGATACCTTTTTTTATTGTTTATCATCAAAGATAAATCATTTTTTCTGTAAAGAAGTAGCCTGATTTCAGCGGCTCAAAAAACTAGGGTTGCTGAGATATTGGCTAGTTAAAAGAGCTAGCAGATTCACTGATATCTTATTACCCTTGTAGCTACATAGGATGAAAGCGGATCACATTAACCCATTTATTGGGGCCACACAGGGGGCCGAGCCTGTTGTTGTAATGGCTTATTGTGAGAAGGGAAGTCTGAGGGATGTGATGGAATGTGACGATATAAAACTAGATGCCATGTTCATACTCTCATTCTTATCGGATGTCGCTAGGGTTTGTACGACTAAGACTATGCCTCATATGGTTGTTGATTCATCTTGGATGCATGATCAGTTCCATTATCATGGACAGCTTTTTTTTTTGTAAAAGATGTATATGTCCTTATCCAACAAGATACAATCATAATGTTGCGGAAGGAAAATCTGAAGGATTTGAGGCTACCTGCGCTTCAGTTTTGTCAAGTTTTCTTTGGAATTGCCGTTTCCGTTATCACAAAACAGCTTGGAAATTTGCTCCAATGCTTGGTTTATTTGATGCAAGTTGTTTGATTTGCAGGGTATGCAGTATCTACACGCTTCTAGTATTGAGTCTAATGGTAATCTGAAGTCTACTAATTGTGTGGTGGACAGCCGATGGGTTGTGAAGATAACTGATATAGGAATTGTCTGCCCAGGAAGAACAACTCCTGTAGTATCTGATAGGGACAGGAAACTCACTGAGGATAACTATTACGGAGGTAAATATGATCCTTGTTTTATGACACGCTGATGACGTGATATAATATTGCATGTATATCTCTGATCGATAGAGAGTGAACTATTTCTCTTAGCATGAGTACCATCACAAGAAAATTGGTGTGACCGAGTTCAATTAAACTAATTACGGTCAGTTTTATGTTAGCTACTCCTACTAAATTGACTCTAACGATCAGAGATACACATGATAATAGTGTAGGATTGACCTTGACCTATTTTCATGTTTCCAGACCTACAAGGTTACTGACTCGCATGTAAATCCAGAAAGTTTTCCATACATATTGACAAAGTGCAGCGTCATTATGACTCATGGTAACTCTCCCGTGTGTGACATTTCTTACCCATTCCGGTCGCTGTTCCACACACTAAGCTAATTTAATGTGACAATGTATTATTGTCATATTAAGTAATATTGTTTTGCAAAATTCTTTACCTGGCTGACACATACGATTATTTTATGCATACTTTATGTACATCACAACCTCATTGGTATCACATGATATGATATGATATGATATGATGGATCAATAAAATATATACTATTATTGCGTCTATTATCAGCTCTAAATCGTATTTTTGTGACGATGCAATGATTTCTCTAATACTTGTTTTTTTTTCTAATTTTCACAATTTTATTGGCAGTTCATTTCATTCCGATTCGGAATATTTTCCGAATAGTGCCGCAAACAAAAGAGGAAAAGGAAAAAAAGAAAGCTCGAGAATGAAGATAAGTTAAAATGAAGATTGATTATTTGCATAATTATGGTCTTCTCTTTGTACCCGAAAGGTCTAGTATGGACAGCTCCAGAGCTGCTTCGCTTACACAGAATACCAGTTAAGGGATCACAAGAAGGCGATATCTTCAGCTTCGCTATCATCATGCAAGAAGTCATATGCAGATATAGACCTTATCATAATAATATAGGTTACAGCGAAAATGGTTACAAAGGTACAACCCTCTTAATCTATATACTTATATTATATTTTAACGATATGATGATCTCAATATAATACACATGAAGAGAGCATGGTGCAATCAATTTCATCCCTCAGTTCTCAGATATACTAATAAAAAATTTTAAAGAAAATTTTCGGAAAGTTTTGTCATACATTTTCGATTCATTCATAACTCATGTTTTATTACATGCACAGCTCACGAGTGCAGATTTCTGTTGTTTTCATCTGTGTGTTGCTGTTTTATATTCCTCAGATGTTATTGAGATGGTTCAGGCAGGGAATAGCAATGGCCACCTCTGCAGGCCTCTTATATTCGAAGATTCTCAGCATGCATACCCAAACTGTAAATATGAGCAGATTACGTTTATGTAGACTTTTTATCATTACATGGGGTCGGTACTTTACTCAGTCCTAGATAAACACCATCCCAAATTAAAAATTACATCTGTATCAACTCAGCCAACTCACAGTCAACAAATTAGGAATAAAATTATAAAAAATCCCTCGCCACTTTTCATGGCTTACCCTAAGAGAAAATTCAATAACTTTTATACAGCATGGTAGTTGAGGCACATAAAATATCAAACTTCTGCTCATGCTTATATTCATCCTCCTCTCTGGAAGCATGGTAACTTGTGCCCCCATACTTTTTGTGAAAAGCATATAACATGGAAACAGTAATCCTCACACTAACAACCAATTTTGCCAAAATAATGATGCAGGCAAAAGTATTGAGTTGGAATGAACATAATATGATCATGTCATCCTTCGGCTTACCCGGGATTTCGGTTGTTAGTTGAAAATGTCTGGCTGTACTTACTGTCAGTCTGTACTTTATTTCTAGGCGATAGGTGGCCGTATAAGTACCCTGCATTAGAAGATTTGATGAGAACATGTTGGTATGAGGATCCTGATGCCAGACCAAGCTTTACAGTGATTAAACACAAACTCAAACACATCAATGATGGAGGGTAAGTAATTGCAAGAGTCAGATCTGAGAAAGTAGAATCTATATCTGATCTATCTCCTAAAGTGATACATTGTCTACATAACTGTCAACCCTGATTCTGCGCAGTTTAATCTAAACACAAACTAACGCAGACTAACAAATGATTGCTAATTTTGACATTGATTGTGAGTATTTAAACCTGATATGCCGCCTTCTGTCCTTGAGCCAATCACTTTGCTTACTGTGTCAATAGGAAGACCATGCTGGTAGATCACATGGTGCGCATGATGGAGAAATATACAGATAATTTAGAAGAATTGGTAGAGGATCGTACTGACGCCTTGGAACAAGAAAAACTCAAAACAGAAAATCTTCTCAATACGATGCTCCCCAGGTAAGCAAACGATCAATAGATGAATTCGTGATGGAATAAGGATAACTGTAAATACATTATTATGATACAGATTTGCAAATGAAGGTTGTCCTCTCTTTGTCAGAGATGCAATAACTCCATATCATAATTTACCTTTGTTACGCTGTATCAGAGAGTTTTGGAATGTCCCAAACTCCCTGGTTGTATTGTTAAATATGTACATTTACAATCATGTTTAATAACTTTTGTTTGCAGGCAGGTTGCTAATAAATTAAAGCTGGGACAGTCAGTGGAACCAGAGAGTTTTGACTCTGTCTCCATATTCTTCTCTGATATAGTTGGATTCACAACTATAGCTTCACTAAGTGAACCCCTGCAGGTACTACATGACTATCTTGATTAGATTTCAGATTACAGCCAGTGTCGAGTGCTCAAACTCTGCTAGGGTCGCTAGCGTGGTATTACATAATCAATCAGATACCCACTTAAACTAGTCTTACCTCTAACCTCAGCTGCACTTGTCAAAAATTTAACATTCAAAATTAAAAGTGCCAAAAATGATTGCAAGACATTCATGCTTCCTAGTTATTCATCATCATTAGCTGTCCTTAGTATCTGAAGACAAATTCAGGTGAACCCATTCTCTCCATGTATTACAGGTTCTTCTGAGAGTTGGCAATCTTCCGATGGGGATCATCCTGTTGTTGAGATTTATTTTGACAGTATCTAGTTACTACACAATAATTTGTTAGTTGCTTATTATTTCATGACCACCAAAGTTTCCTGTATTTTGTAGATTGTGGGAATGCTGAACAAGCTGTATACACTCTTTGATGAAATAATTGGGTCTTATGAAGTTTACAAGGTCAGAATCAACCCATTTATCCAAATTGTTCATGGCAGGTTGTGTTGCTGCTATGAATTCCATGTAAATACCCTACAGATGTAGGCCTAAACTGTGTTGGGAAATTTTTCCCTGGGTTAAGATCACATCATTCAGAAAGTGTGTGGGGGTTGCATATAGTAGTTACGTTACAATAATCATTTAAAATAGTAATTTTTCCAGCACACTGAACCTTGTAATGGTTTGCTGCTGAAAATTCCATCATGCTTTCACAATTACCTACTCAGTTAGTGTTCTGCTTCCAACGCAACTTCAACCTGCAGGGAGTCATATAGTCCTACTGTGCAATAAAAACAAGGCGTGGTGTCGAACCAAGGAGTTGGTTGAACAGTCGTATAGTCCTATTTTGCAATAAAAATGAGGCGTGGTGTCGAACATCTGAGTAAGTTCTCTACAGGCATGACACTTAGAGAACTTCAAGTGTTGCACAACGGTGAACGAGTAATCAAGGTCACTTTTATTTAAACCTGTATGTCATGTCAATGGAAGTCTACGATTTTTGACTACAAGATTGGAGTTCCAGCTTATGCTAATCCTTCTGCCTGTCTATTAAAGGGCAACCAGGGTTTCAAACAACTTCTCATTGGCCCTCATTTATTAATAGCAGATTGCATCTTCTGCAGAGGGAAAAAGACAAAATCTAATTCAGATGATAATTCAGCCAGAATTCTCCTGAAACATTTCATCCATCAGGTACTCAAACTCAGCTAAAATAGAATACCACAGAGCAGTGTCCTGTTCCTGTTATTATTTAGCCTGTGCTCTATCATCATTACAACAATGTCTTGGAACCTCCCCTAAACCGAAGTGTTACCCAGCTTAGAGTCAGCAACTAGTTTGAGTTTTGCATCGCGTAATTCACAAAGCTGATGCTGCCTAGCACATTATTTACTACCCATTAATGCATTGCCGCGAAACCTTGGTTGCCCTTTAAAGTTCTAGATGTGACGTGAAATTCAGCCTAATCCATGTAAGCAAAGATTCATAATGTATTTTGCGCATGTGAAGTGTACGGAATCAGAATTGAATGATCTATTAACCTGGTCGGGATGGGAGAAAGTGAATATAACACTGAACCAATCAGACTTCCACAATTGAAAAAAATTTCTCTTTGCCAGGTGGAGACAATTGGAGATGCGTATATGGTCGTGAGTGGATTACCAGAGAGAATAGATTATCATGGTCATGAGATAGCTTGTATGTCTCTGGACTTCCTTCAGGCTGTAAATGGCTTCGAGATTGAGCATATGGCTGACACACAACTCAAACTTAGAATAGGTGGGTATTGTATGATATTATTTTGAAGATTGAATTTTGGAGCAGCTAAATAGGTTGAGTTGTAGAAGACAATTTCAATTTCTCTTAGAATAACAAACACTCAGCCTTCAAAAACCTAAGACGGCTCCGGATCGAAAACCAGTCAAATACAGACTGCCAGTGCTCAGGCGGCTGCAAGTGTGTGACATTACATTATCACACACTCTTTTGATAATTTTATGCCACAAACTTCCAGTCGCAGCTGACTGAGCATTTAGTCGTCAGTTCGAAGACCAGATTCTCCTCTCCAATATTACATTTAAATGATGAGCTTGTATACTCAACCTCATTTATAAGATAGCACAAATTGCATTGCCTTTTTGCACTTGACAGGCTTGCATACAGGACCTTGTGTAGCTGGAGTTGTGGGTATTGCTATGCCTCGATACTGCCTGTTTGGCGATACTGTAAATATGGCCAGTCGTATGGAGTCAACCAGTGAAGGTAAAATAGCTCAACATGTTAAAACTATAACTCAAAAATGTTTGTCAGCAGGTATTTTTGCCATTAAGATACCAAAAGATGTAAAGTCAAAATATTTTACTGGTTTATCTTTTGGTATCTTTTGTTCAGCAAATTATGCCCAAACACTTCTAGAAATTATTACATTGTTTTGTAGTTGGAAAATATCAAATTTCCATACTACCATTTTTTTAGCCCTCAAGATACAGTGCAGCACACCCATGTATGACGAACTAAAAAAGAACATAGCACACGGTTTTGTGTTCCAAAAGAGAGGAGAAATAGAGGTCAAAGGTAAAGGTCGCCAGGTCACATATTGGTTACTAAGAAAGGATGGTGGTACTCCTCGACAACGAAGGTTACAGCACTCCTCAAGGTTTGGTCTTATACAATCATTCTAATAATCACAAATGTTATGTTTAGTACCCAAAAGGTAGAAAGGGCAACTCCGAAAACAAGGTCAAATTCGAGCCCCAAAAACTGTCTACTCAATGAACTCCGCTCTTCCAAGAGGGGAGTTCATTGGTCTACTAATCCTTGTTTTGGCTATACTATTAATAATTAGAGTCTCCTTTGAATTATATTGCATTGCATTCTAATAATGTAACTGCTGACTTAAAAATTGTGTTTGTTATTCTGTATAGCAGTGATATAGCTATGGGAACACAGCCTGTTGACGATATAGAGCCAGGTGACTCTGTATCGAACCAGGGAGTCCAGTCCTCCGAAGCAGCACGAAGGGGGAGTGATATGTCTGGGATACCAGGCACCACAGTTACGGAGATACTAGAGATCCCAGATCACACGAGACTGGAGCATGCTTATCACGATCAGCTGAACTCTGTGACAGGAGTGCCCCCTGTACATCCCACTGAGAGTGTGAGAAGCCTCGGAGATATTCATGTGAATCACGGAGGTGTAAGCATGAGCAGCTCGCTAACCCATCTACCTTCATTACCACACGTCAGTCAAGTATTAACTTTTATTTAAATTAAATATTAAATTTTTTGTCCACATGGCATTCCACTGACAACTCTCGGGCGGCAGTGTCCATCACTTCCAAACGATCACATTATATCCATCTACCGTAACACCTCATTTATATGGCACCGACCTTATAAATGAAGCGCCCCCTTCGGAAAAAAAAAATGCTCCAGTTGTAAGCTATAAGGCACCTCTTGGGAAAAAATCTGCCCACAGCAGGATTCCAACTCGCAACTTTGTGTCCTCAAGGCAGCGCTACTACCACTGAGCTTTTCAGCTTTGCGTACAAGGCACAGTTTTGGTCCAAGTCGAATATAAAAATGCTTCAAATGATAGTCGCGCCTATATGCTCCATTCTTATAGGCGCCTTCATAAGGCCCTATAGGTGAGGTATTACAGTATTTATGAAAAATTTGTTTAGCTTAGAAATTTCATGAGGAAAACTCTCTGAGATCTAGCCTGATAAAAATGCTCCAATAGGTTTTGTTTTCTGCAAGTCAGATACTTTCTAAGACAAACGTGATAAGTTGCCCTCATGTAAGAAAATTTTCATTGTGTTTTGATATTTGTTTCTATGCTAACATAATAGGTTACTTGGTCAAGTTGATCAAAATAGTAGACATTTAGATTTTGGCTAAAGCATCAATGCTAGCGCATATAAAATATATATGAATAATAGATTGGGTACTTGGGCAACACTCTCAGCTAATCAGTCTGATTTTGCTTCGCAATTACGACCATGTCACGCGTTATGATATGTGGGCAATTGGCAAAAGATGGATTGACTCCCTAGAGCAGTTAAGGTTTCTATTTTGTCAATTTGCGTGGTTGAAACTAAGGCCCTGGAAAATTCTTGGCATATTGACCATCAGTCATTTTTCATGTTTGACCGAAGAATTGCCTTGCCACAATGCTGGGAGGTGTTTGTTTTGACATCCTGTATCATTCTTCCGTTCCTGGCACTGTAAAAGACCTCTGCTAAACTTTCTTGGGATTATTGACCTTTTGAAGTTCATGCTCTCCAGTTTTATAGTCTCAGGTTTCCATGGTACATATTTGAGAGTTGAGATAAATATCTCTCCCCCCTTAATAAACCCACCATTACGACCTTAATGATCGTTGCACAATTATACAATAATCGTATCGAATATTTCACAATAGGTCAACAGTAACAGTTCATCTCGATTATCGGATATCATCGACCTGACAGAAGACAATCCCAACATACGACCATCCTCTCACACTTCAGATGGTAAGAAAAGACAGAAAACAGCGAGAAAGAGCAGCTTCCAGCATGCAAAGACGGCGATCATGCAAAGAACAGAAAGAATAAGACGCAGATCTGTAGGCAAAGTTCAGCCTTTACAGGATCAGCTCTCTCAGCTCAATCTACCTAAACCACAGACATCACCAGATCTGAGAAAATTCAAACCACTACCAGAGAATGAGGCTGACAGTGGATGTGAGTAGAAAGTTTTCTGAGAGGAATTATTCATGATGCTAAGACTAAGAAAATTTCTAGTAAATTTGTAAAGTTCTTCCATCTAGCCAAAGTCCAGCTGTTTTACTCGCTAGTATAAGCATAAAAACTCACTCATTTCGTAGTCTCGCCACCCTGTGATACCTTGCGAGAATCCTTGATGTTACTGGTTTTTTTTCTGTATCAGTACGGTTTTACGGACTGTTGTGGCACAGGAGCATATGAGGTCGGATGCCCTTCCTGAGACCACTGTGATCCGCTGGGAATCGAACACAGGACCTCTCGATTGAAAGACCCATATATTATTTATGATGACATCACTAGGACATTGTCTTGCATTCACTTTACTGATCTCATCATTTATGATTTTAGTGCCATCATCAGCAGAATCTGTATTCATAGCGAGACACAGACCTGACAGCCCGGTAGCGTCGAGTGGTGACAGCTCTAAGCGTCATAGTATGGGAGTTGTCCCTGATCATAGCTACCAGCTGCCTCCGGTAGATGATCTTGATGTGAGGAATTCTCCTCAAAGTGACAGCGGAGGCCGCCGTAAGCATCGTAAAAAAGGAGTTGCTAACAGGGGCTTTGAAAACATCCCTGATATCATGGTGAGGGACGCGGAGGAGGGAGACTGCGATGTTTAATAGGGCACACAGGCTAATTGAAATATCAGCTCTTTGTTTCATTAATATTTGAGTGAACTGATTTCAATCTGATTACTATCACAAATCTTCAACTGAGCTGACGGTAGCGAAGTGGTACCTTCACGCCATGTCATGCCAAGTTCACTGATTTCCCAGTGCACCTTCTTCGAGAACCGTCATTGTGTGATATGCTAATGTTCTGCTTATTAGGCTTTTTACAATATATTATAATACGATAACTGCAATAACATGAAGAAAGCGAAATGAGATTTCATTTTTGGAACAAAGATCATTGTTCAAAACATCATGATAGAAAACAAAAGATGAAGAAAATATTGAAATGGAAAATACAGTTTACACAAACCATAAGAACACAGGTATGAAAAAAAGTTGTTGCCTTTGTTATGGAACAAGCTTTGAAATCTATCTTTATAATTACGCCTGGTCAACTTTGATTGTCAAATGTACTGGACTAAAGATCCACAGAAGTACTCTAATGAGCGATGAGAAACAGCATCTAATCCCCCAAAACTAAATGGAGCTTTTTTAATTTTCTGACAACATTTATGAACTGTGTGCAAAGATGATGGCATTTGGTTTGAGCGGTAACAAAAACTGACTAAAAGCAAGAAAATCTTTACACAATAGTATCATTATTGAGTTATTAACATAAATATGTGCTGTGCACAAATATAATATTGCTGGCATATTACAAATAGAAATGAGATTTATAGAACTGAGATTGGTATTGATAAGCCCTCGGAACAAAAAATAGGAACTATAAAAACTTAAAACCACGGTTTGTTCAAAACATGATCAAATTGTAAATAAAAGGAAATGAAATAAAAACTGGAAATAAAAGTTGGTGATGCGAAGACGAGACAACAAACATGTACAATGATAAGTAAAATCCTATCACAACACATATAGTAGAAGATCAGCAAAGTAACTGCTTCATATGAATTTATTCTAGTGCTTCTGCCATTCTAGTGCTGGTGTTGCATATACTTGTTTTCATCAGCGAACTGTGATAGCACACTGCTCATATTATTTATAACCATGTTACTGGCGTTGTCAACTACAATAGATAATCAACGAAAAATTGAGAAAGATGATCTAGGCACATGCCCTCTTAGAGGGAAGAACATTCTATAAGCCCTGCCCCACATGATGGAATCTATGCAAATATAGTGGTCGCTGGTTGGGGTCAAATTTAGTGAATTTACAACTAGAAAATTGTATGTTCCGATGAAAATTTTCTGCCTGTCGTGTAAGGCGAAGGTCAAATAGCCCAAAGCCAGTAGGCTTCATCTAAATTCCTACCTACATAATACCTACACCTGGGGGGAGACTAGATCAAGCATGACCAGTAGAATGGGAATGATCCGACTGCGGACAAATGGACCAAAATTTTTCTAGGAGAACACTGCCGGAAAACTAAACTACAACAAATATCATCATCTGTATACATACCTGGGGGTTGTCTTATCTGACTGACGCTGCTGAAGTTATGACTCGCATGACTATGTAGCTCAGCTGCTGATATAGAACTGATATTGTCTAGGATGTTATCGTGTAGTGGTACCTCAGTGGGATGGCTGTAGTGTACCGATGGCATTACTGTATGGGGATGAGCGGGGTGTGTGGGGTGTACAGGGTGTGGTGGTGGGAGCTGATGGCTGGACGGTACTACCTGCGCCTGTTGATGATCTGTTGAACTAGTAACCTAATGCCAAAAAAAAAAAAAGCGATTAATTATTATCTCAATACGACCATCATTTGAATAAATTTGATATTGCTTTTTGTGATTGGAAGTCAAACAATCATAGGCCAAATAAGAGCCCAATGCTCAGAATGCTTATGTCTGAAATGATTATTTCTTAAACTGAGATAATGGGCCTTTTGTGTTGACTACTCCTATATAGCAAAATTGAAACTTAAACATTCTAAAATACAGGACATCTTCCAAATTGTAGTAACATTTTACTCGAGAATGTATCAGTGGAAAATGTAAAAATCAATTTTTTAATTTCATCAGTTAGGATGTCTGCATTCTAGGGCAGCGATTACTTTGTCTTTCGATTAGAATAAGCATTGCCGTACTATACCAAGTTATCACATCACATCAAAATCGCTCTCAAATCGCTCTTTCAGAGTGTATATAGTTCCATCACTGAGTGAGCGATCAGATTGCGATTTTTGCTGTTTCTAATTGAAAGCCCCCTGACATGCATGCACTGTGAGGGATTTTTTAGCATAGTATTTAGGCTAACCGATAGACCTAATATAGTATATAGTATATTAAGTCTATGGGCTTACCTCACAAGGTGGTGAGATCTGTGGCTGCTGATTGGCTGTAATCTGCTGATGATGAATTTCTGGCTGATAGCGTATATGCTGGGCATTATAATGTGTAGGAAGAGCTGGCCCCGATCCGCCTGTTCTTACCTACAGCAAAGGAAGAGCACAAAGATGTGTACTGACATAAATCTGACAAAGTGTTTAACATTTGATTTCTTTTACATGAAGTTTTTGATAGACAACAATTTTTATCTATATTAAGCTTGACTAAATGTAAATGGCGCAGTTATGTCCATAAACGAAAATAGCTTCTATTTCATAACCACCTTCAAGGAAACCTTGATGGAACGGCAGTGAAATTGTATTCCTTTTAATATTGCTGTTGGTGTGATACCATGACGCCCACCCACATCTATGGAACTGCCCTGTATTCATAGGAAAAACAGTCAACAGTAGTGCACGCACATATGGGCCTTTCAATTTTTTGAGCCTCATGGTTTGGTTTCCAAAAACATCAACATCAACATCAAATGTTATCGGCAACTTTTAATTCATATTAGAATAATTGATGTCTGAGGCTGCATTAAAACTCAATACTAAAATATTTTTCTCTGCTGTCAAATACATGTTATGTATAATGTTCTAGTAATCATATCTGTGGTATTTGGCACCTCTAGTAAGCCATGTTGATGAGGAAGTGGAGCAACTCCGTTAGTTTGTGGTGGTGGCGGAGGCATCAGACATTGTTGATTACATCTTGCATTGGCGTGATGATATATCGAATTCTGCTGGTGATGAGATGCAGTGTCCGGACAAACTACAGAAGCTTGGTACCCAGGAGGTGCACTACAGCCAGAGTAGCATGGATGGCAATGTGAATCATTTGAGTATCCCTGCATAAATAGAACAACATCAACTATACTGATATTTAGTGAATAAGGCATGATATTCAAAATAAAAACGAATCAACCCATTTATCCAAATAGTTCATGGCAGGTTGTGTTGCTGCTATGAATTCCATGTAAATACCCTACAGATGTAGGCCTAAACTGCGTTGGGAAATTTTTCCCCGGGTTAAGGTCACATCACTATGGATGTCACATCATCCAGAAAGTGTGTGGGGGTTGCATATAGTTATGTTACAATAATCATTTAAAAATAGTAATTTTTCCAGCACACTGAACCTTGTAATGGTTTGCTGCTGAAAATTCCATCATGCTTTCACAATTACCTACTCAGTGTGTGTTCTGCTTCCAACGCAACTTCAACCTGCAGGGAGTCATATAGTCCTGTCCAATAAAAACAAGGAGTGGTGTCGAACCAAGGAGTTGGTTGAACAGTCGTATAGTCCTATTTTGCAATAAAAATGAGGCGTGGTGTCGAACATCTGAGTAAGTTCTCTACAGGCATGACACTAGAGAACTTCCAGTGTTGCACAACGGTTTATGAGTAATCAAGCTCACTTTTATTTAAACCTCTATGTCATGTCACTGAAAGTCTACGATTTTTGACTATAAGATTGGAGTTCCAGCTCATGCTAATCCTTCTGCCTGTCTATTAAAGTTCTACATGTGACGTGAAATTCAGCCTAATCCATGTAAGCAAAGATTCATAATGTATTTTGCGCATGTGAAGTGTACGGAATCAGAATTGGATGATCTATCAACCTGGTCGGGATGGGAGAAAGTGAATATTACACTGAACCAATCAGACTTCCACAATTGAAAAAAATTTCTCTTTGCCAGGTGGAGACAATTGGAGATGCGTATATGGTCGTGAGTGGATTACCAGAGAGAATAGATTATCATGGTCATGAGATAGCTTGTATGTCTCTGGACTTCCTTCAGGCTGTAAATGGCTTCGAGATTGAGCATATGGCTGACACACAACTCAAACTTAGAATAGGTGGGTATTGTATGATATTATTTTGAAGATTGAATTTTGGAGCAGCTAATTAGGTTAAGTTGTAGAAGACAATTTCAATTTCTCTTAGCATACCAGACACGCAGCCTTCAAAAACCTAAGACGGCTCCGGATCGAAAACCAGTCAAATACAGACTGCCAGTGCTCAGGCGGCTGCAAGTGTGTGACATTACATTATCACACACTCTTTTGATAATTTTATGCCACAAACTTCCAGTCGCAGCTGTCTGAGCATTTAGTCGTCAGTTCGAAGACCAGATTCTCCTCTCCAATATTACATTTAAATGATGAGCTTGTATACTCAACCTCATTTATAAGATAGCACAAATTGCATTGCCTTTTTGCACTTGACAGGCTTGCATACAGGACCTTGTGTAGCTGGAGTTGTGGGTATTGCTATGCCTCGATACTGCCTGTTTGGCGATACTGTAAATATGGCCAGTCGTATGGAGTCAACCAGTGAAGGTAAAATAGCTCAACATGTTAAAACTATAACTCAAAAATGTTTGTCAGCAGGTATTTTTGCCATTAAGATACCAAAAGATGTAAAGTCAAAATATTTTACTGGTTTATCTTTTGGTATCTTTTGTTCAGCAAATTATGCCCAAACACTTCTAGAAATTATTACATTGTTTTGTAGTTGGAAAATATCAAATTTCCATACTACCATTTTTTTAGCCCTCAAGATACAGTGCAGCACACCCATGTATGACGAACTAAAAAAGAACATAGCACACGGTTTTGTGTTCCAAAAGAGAGGAGAAATAGAGGTCAAAGGTAAAGGTCGTCAGGTCACATATTGGTTACTAAGAAAGGATGGTGGTACTCCTCGACAACGAAGGTTACAGCACTCCTCAAGGTTTGGTCTTATACAATCATTCTAATAATCACAAATGTTATGTTTAGTACCCAAAAGGTAGAAAGGGCAACTCCGAAAACAAGGTCAAATTCGAGCCCCAAAAACTGTCTACTCAATGAACTCCGCTCTTCCAAGAGGGGAGTTCATTGGTCTACTAATCCTTGTTTTGGCTATACTATTAATAATTAGAGTCTCCTTTGAATTATATTGCATTGCATTCTAATAATGTAACTGCTGACTTAAAAATTGTATTTGTAATTCTGTATAGCAGTGATATAGCTATGGGAACACAGCCTGTTGACGATATAGAGCCAGGTGACTCTGTATCGAACCAGGGAGTCCAGTCCTCCGAAGCAGCACGAAGGGGGAGTGATATGTCTGGGATACCAGGCACCACAGTTACGGAGATACTAGAGATCCCAGATCACACGAGACTGGAGCATGCTTATCACGATCAGCTGAATTCTGTGACAGGAGTGCCCCCTGTACATCCCACTGAGAGTGTGAGAAGCCTCGGAGATATTCATGTGAATCACGGAGGTGTAAGCATGAGCAGCTCGCTAACCCATCTACCTTCATTACCACACGTCAGTCAAGTATTAACTTTTATTTAAATTAAATATTAAATTTTTTGTCCACATGGCATTCCACTGACAACTCTCGGGCGGCAGTGTCCATCACTTCCAAACGATCACATTATATCCATCTACCGTAACACCTCATTTATATGGCACCGACCTTATAAATGAAGCGCCCCCTTCGGAAAAAAAAAAATGCTCCAGTTGTAAGCTATAAGGCACCTCTTGGGAAAAAATCTGCCCACAGCAGGATTCCAACTCGCAACTTTGTGTCCTCAAGGCAGCGCTACTACCACTGAGCTTTTCAGCTTTGCGTACAAGGCACAGTTTTGGTCCAAGTCGAATATAAAAATGCTTCAAATGATAGTCGCGCCTATATGCTCCATTCTTATAGGCGCCTTCATAAGGCCCTATAGGTGAGGTATTACAGTATTTATGAAAAATTTGTTTAGCTTAGAAATTTCATGAGGAAAACTCTCTGAGATCTAGCCTGATAAAAATGCTCCAATAGGTTTTGTTTTCTGCAAGTCAGATACTTTCTAAGACAAACGTGATAAGTTGCCCTCATGTAAGAAAATTTTCATTGTGTTTTGATATTTGTTTCTATGCTAACATAATAGGTTACTTGGTCAAGTTGATCAAAATAGTAGTCATTTAGATTTTGGCTAAAGCATCAATGCTAGCGCATATAAAATATATATGAATAATAGATTGGGTACTTGGGCAACACTCTCAGCTAATCAGTCTGATTTTGCTTCGCAATTACGACCATGTCACGCGTTATGATATGTGGGCAATTGGCAAAAGATGGATTGACTCCCTAGAGCAGTTAAGGTTTCTATTTTGTCAATTTGCGTGGTTGAAACTAAGGCCCTGGAAAATTCTTGGCATATTGACCATCAGTCATTTTTCATGTTTGACCGAAGAATTGCCTTGCCACAATGCTGGGAGGTGTTTGTTTTGACATCCTGTATCATTCTTCCGTTCCTGGCACTGTAAAAGACCTCTGCTAAACTTTCTTGGGATTATTGACCTTTTGAAGTTCATGCTCTCCAGTTTTATAGTCTCAGGTTTCCATGGTACATATTTGAGAGTTGAGATAATTATCTCTCCCCCCTTAATAAACCCACCATTACGACCTTAATGATCGTTGCACAATTATACAATAATCGTATCGAATATTTCACAATAGGTCAACAGTAACAGTTCATCTCGATTATCGGATATCATCGACCTGACAGAAGACAATCCCAACATACGACCATCCTCTCACACTTCAGATGGTAAGAAAAGACAGAAAACAGCGAGAAAGAGCAGCTTCCAGCATGCAAAGACGGCGATCATGCAAAGAACAGAAAGAATAAGACGCAGATCTGTAGGCAAAGTTCAGCCTTTACAGGATCAGCTCTCTCAGCTCAATCTACCTAAACCACAGACATCACCAGATCTGAGAAAATTCAAACCACTACCAGAGAATGAGGCTGACAGTGGATGTGAGTAGAAAGTTTTCTGAGAGGAATTATTCATGATGCTAAGACTAAGAAAATTTCTAGTAAATTTGTAAAATTCTTCCATCTAGCCAAAGTCCAGCTGTTTTACTCGCTAGTATAAGCATAAAAACTCACTCATTTTGTATAGTCTCGCCACCCTGTGATACCTTGCGAGAATCCAATTGATGTTACTGGTTTTTTTTTCTGTACAGTACGGTTTTACGGACTGTTGTGGCACAGGAGCATATGAGGTCGGATGCCCTTCCTGAGACCACTGTGACCCGCTGGGAAGCGAACACAGGACCTCTCGATTGAAAGACCCATATATTATATGATGACATCACTAGGACATTGTCTTGCATTCACTTTACTGATCTCATCATTATGATTTTAGTGCCATCATCAGCAGAATCTGTATTCATAGCGAGACACAGACCTGACAGCCCGGTAGCGTCGAGTGGTGACAGCTCTAAGCGTCATAGTATGGGAGTTGTCCCTGATCATAGCTACCAGCTGCCTCCGGTAGATGATCTTAATGTGAGGAATTCTCCTCAAAGTGACAGCGGAGGCCGCCGTAAGCATCGTAAAAAAGGAGTTGCTAACAGGGGCTTTGAGAACATCCCTGATATCATGGTGAGGGACGCGGAGGAGGGAGACTGCGATGTTTAATAGGGCACACAGGCTAATTGAAATATCAGCTCTTTGTTTCATTAATATTTGAGTGAACTGATTTCAATCTGATTACTATCACAGATCTACAACTGAGCTGACGGTAGCGAAGTGGTAACTTCACGCCATGTCATGCCAAGTTCACTGATTTCCCAGTGCACCTTCTTCAAGAACTGTTGTGTGATATGCTAATGTTCTGCTTATTAGTCTTTTTACAATATATTATAATACAATAACTGCAATAACATGAAGAAAAAGAAATGAGATTTCTTTTTTGGAACAAAGATCATTGTTCAAAACATCATGATAGAAAACAAAAGATGAAGAAAATATTGAAATGGAAAATACAGTTTACACAAACCATGAGAACACAGGTATGAAAAAAAGTTGTTCCCTTTGTTATGGAACAAGCTTTAAATCTATCTTTATGATTACGCTTGGTCAACTTTGATTGTCAAATGTACTGGACTAAAAATCCGAAGAAGTACTCTAATGAGCGACGAGAAACAGCATCTAATCCCCCAAAACTAAATGGAGCTTTTTTAATTTTCTGACAACATTTATGAACTGTGTGCAAAGATGATGGCATTTGGTTTGAGCGGTAACAAAAACTGACTAAAAGCAAGAAAATCTTTACACAATAGTATCATTATTGAGTTATTAACATAAATATGTGCTGTGCACAAATATAATATTGCTGGCATATTACAAATAGAAATGAGATTTATAGAACTGAGATTGGTATTGATAAGCCCTCGAAACAAAAATAGGAACTAAAAAAACTTAAAACCACGGTTTGTTCAAAACATGATCAAATTGTAAATAAAAGGAA
The DNA here is from genome assembly GCA_914767715.1 of Membranipora membranacea. Lineage (NCBI taxonomy): Eukaryota > Metazoa > Bryozoa > Gymnolaemata > Cheilostomatida > Membraniporidae > Membranipora > Membranipora membranacea. Next base: position 18,922,982 of record OU612068.1, read on the forward strand.
ATGAAATAAAAACTGGAAATAATAGTTGGTATTGTGAAGACGAGACAACAAACATGTACAATGATAAGTAAAATCCTATCATAACACATACAGTCGAAGATCAGCAAAGTAACTACATCATATGAATTTATTCTAGTGCTTCTGCCATTCTAGTGCTGGTGTTGCATATACTTATTTTCATCAGCGAACTGTGATAGCACACTGCTCATATTATTTATAACCATGTTACTGGCGTTGTCAACTACAATAGATAATCAACGAAAAATTGAGAAAGATGATCTAGGCATATGCCCTCTTAGAGGAAAGAACACTCTATTAGCCCTGCCCCACATGATGGAATCTATGCAAATATAGTGGTCGCTGGTTGGGGTCAAATTTAGTGAATTTACAACTAGAAAATTGTAAGTTCCGATGAAAATTTTCTGCCTGTCGTGTAAGGCGAAGGTCAAATAGCCCAAAGCCAGTAAGCTTCATCTAAATTCCTACCTACATAATACCTACACCTGGGGGGAGACTAGATCAAGCATGACCAGTAGAATGGGAATGATCCGACTGCGGACAAATGGACCAAAATTTTTCTAGGAGAACACTGCCGGAAAACTAAACTACAACAAATATCATCATCTGTATACATACCTGGGGGTTGTCTTATCTGACTAACGCTGCTGAAGTTATGACTCGCATGACTATGTATCTCAGCTGCTGATATAGAACTGATATTGTCTAGGATGTTATCGTGTAGTGGTACCTCAGTGGGATGGCTGTAGTGTACCGATGGCATTACTGTATGGGGATGAGCGGGGTGTGTGGGGTGTGTGGGGTGTGGTGGTGGGAGCTGATGGCTGGACGGTACTACCTGCGCCTGTTGATGATCTGTTGAACTAGTAACCTAATGCCAAAAAAAAAAAAAGCGATTAATTATTATCTCAATACGACCATCATTTGAATAAATTTGAAATTGCTTTTTGTGATTGGAAGTCAAACAATCATAGGCCAAATAAGAGCCCAATGCTCAGAATGCTTATGTCTGAAATGATTATTTCTTAAACTGAGATAATGGGCCTTTTGTGTTGACTACTCCTATATAGCAAAATTGAAACTTAAACATTCTAAAATACAGGACATCTTCCAAATTGTAGTAACATTTTACTCGAGAATGTATCAGTGGAAAATGTAAAAATCAATTTTTTAATTTCATCAGTTAGGATGTCTGCATTCTAGGGCAGCGATTACTTTGTTTATCAGGGGGGTCTTTCGATTAGAATAAGCATTGCCGTACTATACCAAGTTATCACATCACATCAAAATCGCTCTCAAATCGCTCTCTCAGAGTGTATATAGTTCCATCACTGAGTGAGCGATCAGATTGCGATTTTTGCTGTTTCTAATTGAAAGACCCCCCTGACATGCATGCACTGTGAGGGATTTTTTAGCATAGTATTTAGGCTAACCGATAGACCTAATATAGTATATAGTATATTAAGTCTATGGGCTTACCTCACAAGGTGGTGAGATCTGTGGCTGCTGATTGGCTGTAATCTGCTGATGATGAATTTCTGGCTGATAGTGTATATGCTGGGCATTATAATGTGTAGGAAGAGCTGGCCCCGATCCGCCTGTTCTTACCTACAGCAAAGGAAGAGCACAAAGATGTGTACTGACATAAATCTGACAAAGTGTTTAACATTTGATTTCTTTTACATGAAGTTTTTGATAGACAACAATTTTTATCTATATTAAGCTTGACTAAATGTAAATGGCGCAGTTATGTCCATAAACGAAAATAGCTTCTATTTCATAACCACCTTCAAGGAAACCTTGATGGAACGGCAGTGAAATTGTATTCCTTTTAATATTGCTGTTGGTGTGATACCATGACGCCCACCCACATCTATGGAACTGCCCTGTATTCATAGGAAAAACAGTCAACAGTAGTGCACGCACATATGGGCCTTTCAATTTTTTGAGCCTCATGGTTTGGTTTCCAAAAACATCAACGGGAAAAATGTTATCGGCAACTTTTAATTCATATTAGAATAATTGATGTCTGAGGCTGCATTAAAACTCAATACTAAAATATTTTTCTCTGCTGTCAAATACATGTTATGTATAATGTTCTGGTAATCATATCTGTGGTATTTGGCACCTCTAGTAAGCCATGTTGATGAGGAAGTGGAGCAACTCCGTTAGTTTGTGGTGGTGGCGGAGGCATCAGACATTGTTGATTACATCTTGCATTGGCGTGATGATATATCGAATTCTGCTGGTGATGAGATGCAGTGTCCGGACAAACTACAGAAGCTTGGTACCCGGGAGGTGCACTACAGCCAGAGTAGCATGGATGGCAATGTGAATCATTTGAGTATCCCTGCATAAATAGAACAACATCAACTATACTGATATTTAGTGAATAAGGCATGATATTCAAAATAAAAACGAATCAACCCTCGGCGGGACTCGAACCCGCAATCCCCTGCTTAGGAGGCAGATGCCTTATCCATTAGGCCACGAAGGCTTGTTGATGCATTGTGGATTAAACTAATATAAATCAGTACGCATAGTTTTTGCTTAACCAATCAGCATTCTAGTATGCGCACTAATCAATCACGTGTTTAGGTCATTAGTTTTCCCGCACGGTTTTCATTCTTATAAAAAGTGGGCAATTGAGAGTTCTCATAAGGAAGATAAAATAACACTGTATTATTTTGTGGTTGTCACAGGATTATTTTGTTGACCCATTTTTGCAAGATCCCATCATTCAGTGCCAACTAAATGGAAAAGAAATTAACAGTGTATCATTATTCATTATTCATTGTATCATATATCAATTATGTTACCAGATAAAGCAGAAGCAGGGCCCTTTTAATCTGAATAAGCCAAATCATAGCAATCACTTCGCTAAATATCCTCACACATTTCCAAAGCGCTCACTTAGCAAGAATATATTTATCTAGCAGGGAGTTCAGGGCACGGAACCATCAGCAGGATAAACTCACTCAGCAAGATGCGATCAAAGATTGATTTATGCAGTTTGTAATTGAAAGACTTTTACTGACACTTAAAACAAAGACAAGATCAGTCTTTGTTTCTTGCGGAGGCGCATGGAGTTCTTGAAATTTCATATGATGATTTTCATTGTCACGGGTACTTACATTCAGATTCCGAGTATCACATGGAGTATGAGGATTCGCTGCAAAGTGGTTCTGGTAATTGTGCCCAGCCATGTAAGGCGGGGGAGGTCGAGATCCAAAAGCGCTATTTACTGGTGGTGCTCCTTGATTAAAATTTCTTCAAAGAATTAAAAGGATCAACTTTTTTTACAGATATCACTGAAATTATGATGATAAATAATATACAAAGGGATAATTTCTGCAGTTCACATGCTCAAATATCCAAAAAATTCAAAGATTAATAAATACTCAAAGATGAATTGAATCAATGGACCATTCATCAGTAGTAATTGGCAGTTGTATAAAGGCCACACAACAGGAATTAACCATTGATATTTATCTCAAAGACTTACTGTGTGTCACCATATCCGTTTATATGATTTATGGAAGTTGTCTGTTGAACCCACTCATCCACAGCGTTTGTGACGCGGGGAGTTGTGTTGCCCAGTTGTTGATGCTCAGCCTGCTGTTTCTGCTGTATCAGAAACTGTTTCATGTCATCCGGAATTATAACGTCTTCGTTATCCTCGATCATTTTCATTTCTAGGTTGGCTTCAAAGTCCTGTGGGGCATCATACCCTAAAATTGAAAATGAGTGATTATTTGTTGGTCTCGAATGTTGCGCATCTACTGTCATATTTTTATTACAATTCGGGATCAATTAACGCCTGCAAATAAAGCCACTAACCGTTTATGATCGACTATTTGTTGATCCAAAATTATGCACTATTGTCATATTATTGTATTACTTTTTTTGGGATCAATTAACGCCTGCAGCCAAAGCCACTAACCGTTAGTAGCCATAGAGCTTTGTGAGCTCTGGAAAGTCTCCTGACTGTAGTAATGTTTTGCTCTTAGAGGTTTGTTATTATTCACAGTTTGTATACCAGGTAAAGGCTTCATGGCATTCAGACTATAAAACCTACAACAAGAAAAATCAGGCACAGTTGCAATGCAATTGATAACTATTAGATACTAGAGCAAACTTGTTTTCCGAGGCTTTGAGTACTATCGGTACATGTGCCTGTTCTCTGATAATACAATATTGTTGTGTTATCCCCCATTGAAGACAAGACAATAATGCAACATTTCGTTTATGACTTGAGGAATTTGCAACAATCTGGCCAAGAAATTAAGAAATATTTGGCGATTAATAACACCAATTTAAAAAGAGAGAGTATGAGTAGATAGGACTATAAAACCATATGATCCAAGAGAATCACCTTATTCTGATGCCTTACTTGATAAAAGCTAGAGTATTTCCACTTACATATCAAGCACATCAAGCAATCATTACAAAGATCAAAGGGAGGCCACTTAAAATATTATTTAATCATAGCGCTCATTATTAAACAACAAAACCTTAGGGCAGACATGGTGGCATTAGATGACACATTCCAAGATAGGAATGTCAGTTATCTTCAGTCAAACTAAAATTAAAAAACTCGGATACGTGAAGAGCGCACCAAACTTCATTCTGCTAATGATTGTCCCAACCGTATAAATGTTAATAGTCGACAACTTCACTAAGCAACCAATGTCGAGCAAACCCTGCAAAGTCTCAAGCTCATGTTTTGTAAAGTTATACATGAAATATTAACAGCAGAGGATTGTAAGTAATACAAAAAAAGTTGTACCTGTGTTGAAGTTTTTTGAGCTCGTTAAAGTTTGGGTCTACGCATCTGACAGGATCTGAAGCCCGTCTCCTCTCATACTGAGGGTACTCATGTGGTAAGGGTGTATGTGCGGGTGTAGCAGTCCGCCACCCTTCCCGATCACCAAGTCTGCAGCCAAAATCCCCACCTCTACCAAACCTATCTCTCCTTGTGGACGGACTTTGTAAGTTCATAGACTGTGATTGTACATAGAGGTTGGGCTGGCTACCCAAGCGTGCCTTCTCCATACGCTCAGTCATGGAGTGCAGCTAGAAAACAGAAATTTCATGTTAACCAGATATCAGTAGAACAGATGAGATCATCTTAACATTGAACCCAATTCAAATGTCTACGGTAACTGGAACAAACTGAAGGAAAGCTTAGAGATTTAAACCAATCAATTTTGGTTCTTTTAAATATTTAGGATGTAGGATAACCTTAGTTGATGAAGGTGGAAATACAAACAGAACAACAGACAATATTGAGCAGCACAACATCAATGTGAAACCATCACATTACCTTGTTGTAGCGATGTACGAAAAGAGAAGCAGCTCTTGGTTATAAGCAGGTTAGATAGAAGCAAAGCATGATTAGTATCCCATCACCAAACGTGAAGTTACAGCGAACATGAAATGATAACTTTATTCTGTGATTTAATCTGTGAAAATGTGCTTGTAATGCATTTGTGTCAACTAATCAACTAACAATTCTTTTGGTAACTGGCTGTAGTTGAACCCAGAAGGGTTAACTTCAATCTGACTAGCCAGGCTCAGCCTTGAATTTGCCACATGTTGTTACTACGTCATAGCTCAAGTTGAAACAAACAGGACATTGATGCAACTTTTCAACATCATTCCTTGATAGACACAAAACGAAACCCAAACCCTGACGACTCCCAACATATAAACCCACACCATGCTCTTTTGCATATGCATAGCTTACAACCTTAGTTCCCAACAAAACTTACTGCTCTGACTATATAAACCATCAACAATATTCATTTCATTTCTCAGAACGTACCAACATAAATAAATAATCATTCGGTCAATAATAACAAAAACCTTTAAAACTGCATAACTGGTAGCCTAACCTTATAAAAGGCTGCGTCAAGCCTCAATTTAAGGGAAGGCAAAAACCTAACTACATGTTAAATAAAGAACATTATTGCAAAAGCTATATTACAGTACAGATAGAGAGAGAGGAGGGGGGAGGCAGAGATGTCCTTCTCAAACAACCATCTTGCAGTGCTGTAGCTAGTAGTGCCATGAAGGTAAAATACTTTGATTTAAGCAGAATTTATGTACAGTATTTTGATGAACTGAAATAAAAGTTAAAGCGAGGCATTTTACTAGGGCTTAGATCATATACCTCCTGCATGCTCTGATCGGGTAGGTTTCCTGTCATGTCGTATTCGTATGGTGAGTTAATAATGCTCAGTCTGGCTGAGTTCTGTGATGCTTCACTTGAGCGCCTACTGGAGAATCTACAAAATATCAAATAGATAGTTATCCCATGATGCAATTTTGGCAGGGTGGCCGTCTCATTTCAGAATAATTAATTTGTAATCAACAATTTGTAATATCTGATCTCAATAGTGGTGAATTTAGTTGCCTTTCATTATATCACGTTGGTCAAAATCAGAACAGTGTCCACAAATTTTAAAATTATTGTTGCTTTAAGGGAGTTGCCCCTCCACAAACTTAGGGTCATATTGCTATGTCTGGGTTTCCTTTTCATCATTCTGCGCATGCTCAGCTCTGGGCATGAGCTGATCTCTGCAAAATTGAGCCTCGGAATTCCGAAGCCATCTGATTGGCTACCTGCTCTGGTGGCACACTCACAAATGGGTGCGGAATTGTTAGAAAGAGTTATCTTCTATTGTCACTATTAGCTAAAGTTGACTGGCAATTTATGCAGGGGGTGTCCTATCTCCCCAGACCAAAATTGTAATTAGAACCCAGACTAAACTCATTGTTCTTGCACATGCGCAAATTCAAGTCACGCATGATACATACTTAGCCTTACGACATTCTCTTTGTGGTAATGATAGCCTAGTTTATCAGTGATCTACATGCCCAGTCAGATCACGAGAGTCAGTATGCCTTTTCATTAGATCTCATTGTACTACTTAATTTACCTGCTGTTGAACATAGCAGGGCTGGCGTCAGATCGCAAGCTGCTCATATAAGAGCTGAGGGTGCTTGTATTGCTGTCACGTCTTGGTCCGACTATATTTCCATTAACAGATTCCACTAAAATCAAAAGGATAAGTGATACAAATTGTACAATTGTGACAATTTACGAGCTTCAAACAGAAAGAGTATACAGCTGTTTGGTCCCTCTTAGTCATCCAGATCAAGTTATGCCGCTGTTTCATGTACGGCCACAGCATTGCCTAATTGAGTTATATAGTATCAATGCTGTGTGTGATCACTTTCAGCTATGACATTAACGGCGCCTATTCAGTTTTCGATCAAAGATAGCTTCAATTTTATCGAAACAACTTCAAGTGTATCATCGCTGAAGCAGCACAAATCGGATGTACCAGGGATCGAACACAGCGCAGGCAGTCTCCAGTTTCCTGCCCCCACCATAGAATCAAACACACCGTCAAATTAACAAGAAATCAAAATCACTCGATCGAAAAATCATTCTGTTCAATTTTGAAGAGCACATCAATTACGCACCCCCTTTCATCATGATGACATTAAAAGCAATTTTGGACATTTTATGTGTGGCATGAAAGCTATCAATTGTTTTAGGTTCGTCATGGTTGGTCTAAGTATTTTTGATTTTGAGCGACACTTGAAATTATGGAATGAGAACATAAGAAATCAAAAGGTAATCCAACACTTTTCATTCCAAGATCATAATAGACATCAAGTAAAATTTAGCCTTTCTGATGAATTCTAAGAGGTATTTTTACTGAGCAACTAACCATTTATTTCCGGTAGTTTTCTTCCCTTTAAAGCCTGTCTGGAATGCTCTCTGAACGACTGATCTTTAAGTTTATTTCTCTGAACACCTGTTAGAAAAAAAAGTAAAAAACGGTCTAATTCTTGATAACTAACCCAGTCAGAACTGAATAATCCCCTCTAAGTCGTCGAAGTATCGCTAAAATACCTTCAATTGAAACAACAGTGGAACTTTTCTAATGACCAGCTCATTAATTCTAAACAACACTGGCTACCTTTTGAGGCGCCAACATCATTGAGAAATCATACACTAAAGAGGACGCCAAATGATAATCTTAATCATCTCACTATAAAAGGTACGGCACGATATTATTAGCCTTGCTGCGCGGAGGTATTCCCTTACAGAAATCACAGCCTGGTCGAAATTAACACCTCTCAGATTTGCAATACCAAAATCTCCAATGAAGCTCAGGTATGATGACCTTTAAACAAGAATTTCGACAGACTTACAAGGACAGATGTAATCAAATCAAGTGAACTTACCTAGCACATTGGGTAATGAGGGCAGGTACGCCAATGAGGCAGACTTTCCAGACAGCTTAGACTTCAAGTTTCGGTTGGGGTTAGCTTGTATTGTCCTTCTAACAATGAGACTTTCTCCATTGGGCTACAACAGAGGGAAATAAATTGTTCTTTGTAAAAATAAAGTCAACGAATGCCAAGTGCAAAAAATATCCACTGAGCAAATGTCACTGACAGATGGATGGTCATTCAGAAACATAAAACATGACATCTGAGGACGTAAACATCAAAATAAGAAAGAAGGCATTCAGAGTGATTTTAGAGTAGAAAATACTTCAAAACAATTATTAATTATTACCTCCCCTGCCTGTAGAGGCACCTCACTGCTTTCCTCATCATCGACCACAGATATCTCCTCGTGTAGAGTGTTCAGTACATTAGAATTTAGATTGACATCAGTACTGAACTCCTTCATAACATTGATTTCTACGTCGATATCACTCTGTGGTGAGGAATCCTGATCGTAAGAAGGTCTGCTCTCCTTGAATTAGAAAATAAAGAAAGATAGTTTTTTCCAACAGCAAAACTGGAGGTTGAGCCAAATTTGATTGATTAATGTACTGAATAAATTTCGAAAAAGTTATCTTGTGTTGTAGTATACCTTATTGTTTCTGTCGCTTGCTCCAAGTCCAGTGACTGTAAGACAATCTTTTACAGCTCTGGATTTCTCTCCTTCCAACGCACTATCTGCACCAGAATTGGCTTTATTTGTCCGACAACCGGGCGTGTCCAATCCTTTGTGTTTTTTGCGAGCGTAAAACTCGGCACCGTGAACTGTTTTCACATGCTTCCTCAGAGAACTGGGATCTGTGTACCGCTTGCTACACCCATCAATTTCACATGCATATGGTTTCTGTTAGAAAAGGGAAAAAAAACAGAACATAAACACATCAATTCTCTTCGTAATGCGCTGGAAAATAATTATCTCAATAGATAATTTGAGTTATGTTGAACTTGTGTATCAAGATCGTCTATGGAAAAGCTATTAGAGCGATGCTACGATAAGATCAGAAATTTGGTGTCACAATATTGATAGTAAACGCTGATATTGGGGAATCCCATGAATTAAATCAGAGGTGAGATGGGAACTTGAGTCTATTTGTTGCAAAAGTGTGAAAACCAACCTGCGTTTCACCAGGGCAGCATTGCATGTAATTGAGAAACCGCGCTAGCAGTTGCATTATGGAAAAGCATGATTTTATCGCAGTGATTTTCTTCTTGCCCAAGTGAGAAAACCCATATGCATTTTTCCAGGGTGCCAAGGCAAACAAATATTGTTTCTACATAAGTAGTTGCTAAAGTGTGAAACACCACCAGCTATTAACCAGGGATGCATAGGAGGATTACACATAGGGCGATAGTGATCAAGAAGGCCAGACATCGCCACCGAAAGTGATTAAGAAGGTTTCAAGGTGTGTTTTCGAGCACCAAAGTGGTTAAGAAGTGATATTAAGATGGTTTCAAGGTGTGTTTTCGAGCACCAAAGTGTTGAAAGTCCTTGTTTTAAATCGCCCTATTGTGAGAACTTATTGCTTCATGTGTCCTCTTAATTACCTGTGACCTTAAATCAGCCTTGTGACTCATATGAAAACCTTACTTGAAGGCGCTATGATCTCTTGCGATATTTACCAACATTTAAATAAAATCCCTATGTTTGATCTTTAGAACTCACTTCATTTGAGTGGGTTCTGTTTTGATGTTTGGCTCGATCTGATGCATTACTGAATGCTTTCTGGCAGCCCGGAAATTCACATAAGTAAGGCCTCTCCCCTGTATGCGATCTCATATGTGTCTTGAGATTCTCCAATCGAGAATAGGCTTTGTTGCAACCTGGAAACCCCTGTAATTAAAAAATTATTCTAAAATAAGGAGCACTTGACAGTTGGATTTAAAGGTTTATAAAGATACTCACAACTATAAATATAGCTTCTTTTTTGCGCTATACAATTGTTGCATTAAAATAATCTTGAGATTTTTTGTAAGCATTATGTCATTGCTCTGTCTAAAAATATCATCAAACATCTTAATTACTTTAAAAAATTCTTCAAGTGCTTCAAACACTAATTAAGTTTGACCATCAATGCCACGGGTATATGAATTTATGAATTTTAAGGGCTCAGCAGGGCCAAAGGTTGCTGCGAGTATGTCATCTGTGCAAGCTATTCAGACAGACATTATTTTAATCTGTGGTAACATTGTGAATAACTTATCATCAGCATACCAATCAAGTTGCAGTATCTATTCGAGTTGAACAATTTTTTGCAGAAAGAAGAAAAACACCATTCTGCCATCCACCATTCCAATGACAGTCATCGCTATGACTGTCAGGCAAAAAATGTAAAATACATTTTTGAGGAGAAGGAACTTACCTGACATTTGTGCGGTTTTTCACCCGTGTGTCTTCTCATATGTACGACCAACATATACTGAGCTTTGAATGGTTTTTCTTGGCGACAGCAATCCTTCCAGCGGCAGATGAAGGACTTTCTGTTACAGCTAATATGGTCATGATTCACATGCTAAAAATAATCAAAAACTCATCGATCATAGGTTTGCCCATAAAAACCTGATAGAATATTTTTCGATAAGTTTTCGACTGAAGACTTCAACATCGCTCAATTTTTCACCATTGAACACAAAAATTCTTCAGGAATTTAATGATGTCAGAGGAACAAAATTAGGTTTTCCACTTCCCAAAATAAACTTAGACTGAAGTAAGATTGACTAGTTTTAAACTGTGGTCGAGTTGAAACAATGTTTTCTAACTATGTTGCTGGAACAATTTAAAAGTTAATTCAACTTTTGCACTGAGCAGTCTCACCACATAGCTTATTTCAATTAAATAAAGATCTGACCCTTTTTAAAACTAATTTAAACACACTTTAAATCACTACTCCAGCATTATTGTAGCCTATGTAGTAAGTATGGTGTATCGTTTAATTCAAATGGACATCGTCAGTTAGCTTACATGGCCAAGCTCGTAGTATGTGTGTATATTGCTTGGTAATTTCCATAATGTACTTTCATAATATAGATTGGCAAGGTTGCGATCTGTTGTTGTTGGATGCATTTGTGATAAAAGTCGCATGACTGCTATAAAATAGTTTTGGGAATTTTTTGATAAATGTGGAGGAATTATCTTTTGTTTTAAATCCCTCTTTGATCTCTGATTTTCGATAAATTTTCCCATAACTCACCTTGACCAGGTCATCATGGAGTCTGTAGTTTTCAGAGCAGTTCTCCCATCGACAAACTGTCTCTTTAAAGTCCTGTATCTCATCATCCGCTTCAAGTTTTGCTATAATGCAAAAAAGACTACGGTTAAAAGTTCAGCTTCTACTACAGTATAAAATTTACAGATTTTTTCTCAGGGAGTCGGTGAATTTCTGGAGCTTCAATTCAGTTACCAGGGCAAGTGGTGTGGCCTGTAGGTTTACAGCAAGTAAGGCAAAAAATAGACAAATAGGTGGGAGTGCAATGACATTATCATGTTGCAAGTGACTTAATATCTTGGCCAATGACGTGAGAAAGCAAAAAAGAAACTGAGGTCAGTAAAGTAGAGTGAATAATGTAATTCTCGAAGACAGATGAGCGGAAATTGCAATGATATCGCCTAAGGTACAAGGCGCCAATTTGTTACAAAATTGTAGCAAAAACGGACGAAAATGACACACAAAAGCTGCTGATTGATCCATTGTTATCGTTACTTACGTTGAATATTTTTGGCTTCAGATCTGAGGTGGTCATCTAAATGAGGTACAGTGGAGCTTACTATAGCACTTCCATCACTAATGTCAGAAAATCGCCTCCCACACTTGAAAAAGAAAAATTATGTAGATATTAATGTTATATAAATATGCAAAGATGTGATGTGGCACCGCAAAAAAAAACAGTTTTTTGATATAATTCACACACCGAACAAAAAATGCTGCGGAGTAAAAATATGATAGATGATGGATGTCCATCAATCAATGCTAAAAGAAAGTAGTACAGATTATAATTAATGCCCTTTTGATTGGTACAATAATTCGCCATAATAATATAACATGACCATACATGACAAGTTGGTAGACCCAGAAATCAGGAGGTCTCCGCGGACAAACTCCCGACCCGAAGTACCACTCTGCGTGTCCAGCAGTGAAGGTGTAATTTGGCCCTTGTTGTCATTTACTTTGAGACAAAACTAGAGCGTTCGTATTATGAAATGCATAATTTTACCTGATTTTACAAATTATATTGTTGCACTTTATAGGAACGAGGAAAGATAGTATGTTAATAGGCAATTATATATAGGTATATGTACTGTGGGAGTAGGAAAACATAGTCTTTCTTGCAACGAGAAGCTTAAAAAGTCGTCTGGGTGAAGGAAGCTGAAAAAAGGGAGGAAAAAGGGAGATAGGGGGAGGTGGAAAATACCCCTAAAAACTGGGAGGCTCCCTACCAAAAAGGGAGACTTGTCAGGTATGAACATGACTATAATACCATATCACTCAACACCAATTTAATATAATAAAAAAATAATCTTTGAAAGGGGTACAAGGTACACAATAATTGAATTTGTGTAAGTCACATGCCTGCATTAACCAATTTTCCTCCCGACTCCACAAAAAATAGGACCACCGGTACAGCAATATGGGAGATGGTATTTACAGCTAGGTCACAGATTAAAATGTCAGAAAATAAGTCACTACTTGTTTTGAAACAATAATGATTGTGAGTGCTTGCACCCAGTTGCACCCAGAAATTTGAGTAAGAGTTAATGAAAATTAATTGGAGCGATCAAATGTTGCAGTACCAAAACAAAATGTGTATTGATTCATTGAAATTCTGTCGATTAATCATGATAAAGGTCAAATCGATGTTCCAACAGTACATCTAATCTCTTAAAATCCGCTCGTACTGCCATGTCAAAACTAAATTTTCTTAGACCAAGAGAAAATGATAAAAAATTATGACAGCAACTTCGTCTTTAAAGTTACAAGAAAAGATTCTAGTTTCTTACCTGTACAGGACTATGTCGCTCCTGTTTTGGTTTACTTTGTAGCTGACTTGGCATTGACTGAGCTATAGAAGCTGGAGGTAGTCTGGTTGTCTGTGGATGTACAGGGGCAGCGACTGGAGGAAAGGGCTGTAGATGGAATGGTAGTTGTAATCCAGGATAAAGTGCTGCTGCGGCAGCGTGTAGGAATGGTGATGCAGACTTCAGAGTAGGAGTCAGAGAAGCCAAAGAGCCTAAAAAAAAATCAAGTAATTCGAAATTAACAACTTAGTCATTTTTATTCACACTAAATTTTTATAATATACTTTAGTTAGGAATTAATTTTTCTTCTATCATAGGTTAAAATTGCAAATATTTGCAGGTGGTACAAGTTGCACGGCTGACTGTGTTGACCGTATCTGATGCTAATCATGATCCTCTGTTGGTTCCAAACAATAAACCACCATGACCAACGGTAGTTGAATATTCCAGATATGGACCGTGAAAGAATGTTGAGATTCTCTTAGAACACAATTAGCATTGTCTAACAAAAAGAGAACCTAAAATCAGATAAACTGGGAATAATAATAAATCATTTTTAGTTGCATAATGATGCATGAGATATGATAATATTACTTTGTGGAAGTTCTGCAATAAAACAAGTGTTGCATTCAAGAGTGTTCGTTACGCAGAATTTACTGTTTAGAATGGTAGAGAGATGAAAAACCTTCTGGAGGGATAACAAATTACCAAGCCACTTCACACCTTACAAATCCCCTCCACTTGAGTTTAAACATTTTTCATGCCCATGACTCTGAAGAGGTGCCAAATTTAGAGTTTGAAGACGGCAGATCATATCTGATCTACGCACATTTGTTACATTTAAGGAGCACCAAGCCACATTGTCATAATAATAATCTCATACCAATGGACAAATTTAATTTAAAACCAAGTCTGGAGATGATGGATTAACAGCATCCTTTACATTGCGCTAAAGAAAACCCAGTTTCTCTATTGCATAACTTTTGTGCTATAGCTATATCCATATCACAGAGTAGTATATCCATAATAGTGTATCCATATGTATAGTATATCCATATGTATACAGATACACAGAATATATGAATATACAGAATAGTATATCCATATATGTATCCAGTAGAGTAAATTAAATCCATATTGGTAAACGATAGTTTCTGCCTTTCATATAATCCACTAGTGGCAGTAACTGTTACCACACGTACCAGCTGAGAGATGGCCATAAGATCCGCTGGCTGCCGAGGAGCTTCTTGAGTGTGGGTTATGGAGTAAAGGTGTCAGCTGTAGAGAACCTTCACTACTTCTTGTTAAACTCTGTATATCCAAAAACTCTGAGAGTGGCGATTGAGATAGAGCTCGCTTTCTGCCTCTGCCCCCTACGACAGAGGGTCGCGGGCTAGTCAGTCTAGATGAGGTTAGTGATGGAGGTAGAGTTACGCTGCCGCTGCCAGGCGTGGCTGGTATATCCGAGAATACAGACCTCTTACTGCTAGTGTCAGCCAAGTCTACAACAAGAAAACAAAAGTTTAAATGGTTTTATAAAATCGCTTAAGAATTCAAAATAAATTGATAATATGCCAAATTGAAGTTTAACCTACTTCATGACAGGATTGAATATACCATGTGGACCTGGACATGATTTAATGATTGGCAGAATTCCTTCAAGATGACCAAAAATTCCTCAAAAATCATTGAGAGAGGAAACTCAAATTTATTAATTACAGGATCTAAAACTTCTTTCCTTGTCACACATTCATTTTTGAAGTGTTTTCAAACAAGAGTAAAACATAACTGAGTGGGTGTAGCATAGCAAATAATGTGAGCCAAAAGTAGTGAAAGAGATAGAGAAGAATTGAACGCCTCTAATCAAATGGCTAACAAACTTACTGGAGAGCCTCTGAGCAGCATTGAAGGCTGCTGACACCACTGCGTTTATCAATGGAAAATTACTGGTGAAATATCTGATTGTGCCCCACATTAACGCTTGCATTAAATGTCCATTACGCAATCGGTCAGTGGAAGACTACTGGAGTGCGTCATTGAAACGCCCTTTCCATTGGCTAAACTCAGGCTGGAAAACAGCTATTTCTTACAAAAAACACCTCCTGGATTGTTAAATTGAGCAGATATCTATGTTTGATAAACACTTTTTATCCTATATTTAACAAACATAATTATGTTTACCAGGAATTTCACGCGCTGAGTATGGTGTAACTGAGTGAGGCTTAGTGTCCTTACTCCCACCGCAATACGGACCTCAACAAGCTAAAACTTACTATATGGTGAATGCATTTGATGAAGTTGTCTTTGGGACCTGTCCCATTGCATCTGAGCTGCGAGTCTATCCATTGAACTTGCCAGTGCAGGGTTACTCAGTATGGACAGGTCTGAGTGGGTAGGGCTGCCCAAAACTCTGAAATAAGAGCAAATATAGATTTCACAAACTGGCAATAAATAGTGCGCTCTCCAGTTCAAAGCAGTCAAAATATAGTAGAACAATAAACTTAATTTCTGATAAATATATACATATAACGAAAATAAAGCTCTAAGACTACCAAGACTGACAAGTCCTTTTTCAAAAGCTATGTAAAAATATCAAATTCGAAATCGATTTCAAAACAATTTGTTTTATTTTATTTTAAAAGTGTTGCTATACTATAGAGTTGAAGGCTTATGTCATATGTAGCAGCCCATACTCAAGTTATTCCAGGGAAAGCATATTTAAATCTTACTCAAGTTGAAATACGCATTCGCTTGTGACTCATTATCACACAATACTCATAGTGGGAATACTGCATGGGAGTTGCGATAAATATTTGAGGTGACGAGAATTTGTCCACAAGGTTGTCCTTATCAGTGAAGAAAAATCTTTGGGAGTGACAGACTGGTACAAACAAACATTGGGACAACTCATATTTATCACTTAGCCCCTCGTCATAATTTTCGAAATCCATCAGGGATTTTCCATTCCTGAGAATTTCCATTTTCTCGGATAATTCCTATTCTAGTCTGGTTCTGTCTGGTCTAGCCTATTTTCCATGAGAAGGGAAAGCAATAACATAGCGATTTACCTGGCAGCATTAGGGTGGTGGAATGCGGGATTGAAGAGATATCTGCCGTCATTTGTGGTGGAGCTCAGAGGCTGTCCTGGAGGGGTTGAGCCGAGAAACCCTAGTGGTGACACGCCTGATGCCACCTGCTGTACTGCATAGTAATAGGCCAGCGCTAGAAATAACAGAAAATTTATTAAAGTTGGGGAAAAATCCAACGACATGCAGACCCAAGGCTAGACAATTCACATTCTCAAACTATCACAAAAAATTTGAAATACGAAGATGTTCTCAAAAACCACCCCCTACTCGCCAGAAACTTAATACTACATGGGTCTTACTGAAATACATACCGCCAATTATAATTTTCTATTGCCACAACTAGAATGAAAACAAAAGGAGGTTGTCAGTTGAAGTTAGCATTGTTTACGGATCTCCAAGAAACCACTACTTGCCCAGTTTGTGATATCTCATGACTTAAAACATCGCTCAGAAAACACTAATGCCTTAGTTCTGATCAGTAAACTGCATTCCGTACATACAAAAGTTGTTTGCATTGAGCCTTATTTTTAAGTAACCCAACACCTGTATCTTTGCTCAAGTAATTTAGTCATTAGTGTTAAAATTAGTTTTATTTGAGGGGAGACAGGGAGAGTGTGGCCAGCCTGTCGACTGCTCTTACAGGGCTTGACTTAGCACTCATTTACATCTTTACTCAAAATAAAAATGAACCCTTGTAATCGCAAGTGTTTTATAACTAACAAAAGGGAAGTTTAAAAAGTGGCATTAAGAAATTTTAAAACAATAAGTTGTTAGCTAAGGCTCTATTCATCAACTGTTATTTTTAGGGCTAATTTTGAATGAATTATTAGGTAATACAGTGTTTTGATTTTTGCTTAATTTGATTAGCCTCTAGTATATCACAATTCTGTTATGAATGTTTAATTATTGAGCTAGTTTTGCACTAAATAGCTTGAGCATATTTCATGTAAAGGACATGTCAAGATCAAAAAGTCAAAAGGGGCAAACAATCTTTGTGCCAACATGTGCCGCTGAACAATTCCATGAGTAAATAACATAACTATTCCAGTGACGAGTGTGTCCTTTGACCTTACACCTAACAAACCATCCCGATAGTATTTCAGCAGTGTCGCAAGGGGGGGCTCGTGATTTTCCACCTAATGTCATGTAATACCTGTTACGTTATTTTCTTACATTGTTGATATGCTGACTGCTCCAGTGGACTGTTAGGTACAGGGAAAGGGGGTAAAACCAGTTTCCTCCCATCCAAAGGTAGCCCGAGGCCTTTATCCGTGGCCGATGTTTGCGGGGCCGGGGTTGGCCCTACGCCCCTGTCCACTGTCGTTTTCTGTTTAATCTCAGAGAGGCTATGAGGTTCTTCATCAACAGGCTCCAATGTAGACTTTCCTGACAGTGGTCGACATCTTACTTTTGGGGAGTCTATAACAATAAATGTCATTAGGTCAAAATACATGATTTGTCATTAGATAATGACGGTTAAATTACGATTTTCATAAAAAAAAGGTTGTTATTGAACAGCAAAGATGTTCTTCCAGGGTGGCTAAAGAATTTCAGGGCTTCAAAAATTTAATGACAATAGAATAATTTAGCTGATTTGAATTTTGAAAACAATACCCAGGATTGCCTTTAGGGAAATGAAAACGAAGATTGTGAAATATTCGTGGCAGGGAATAATACTCTTTCCTAGATGTAAGAATTCCTGTTTTTTGCAATGAACCACTGAGGCGGGTTGCTGTATTTTCAATTTTTCTGAATTTTGGAAGCGCAAAGGTCCACGGAGCTCCTGCAGGGAATGGTTCAGTGATTTTATCCTTGATAATAAAAATACTGACCACCCTTCACACCACTGGCATCGTACTTCTCGACATCAAACGATGGGTTTTATGTCTTTTGCAGCCATCAGCAGCAGACAAGTGTAAACTACATCTTTTCGTATTGTTTGAACAAAATAAGCTGAAATTGCTCGTATGAAGGCCTTTCTTTTGATGGTTTTTATTAGTGCGAGAAACAATTATGGAATTAATTATTAAGAGAAAACCACCAGCCATCAAAAGCCACAAAAAGCCCCAGAGCAATGACTCTGATACTTTCTTTTTAATGAGGCGCCCAGTTATCATGTCAAATGACCCAAAACTACATCAATTATAACCAATATCTGAAAATCTGAATGGAAGCCTTGTAAGATGATAGCACAATGTTAAGTTTTTAGCACTTTTAGTAAAACCATTTTTTAAGGATTTTCATACAACAAAAAGTACAAGTTATCAACTATGCAAGTAAAAAACTTTGGTTAAATAATAAACAGTTTTG
Organism: Membranipora membranacea; assembly: GCA_914767715.1. NCBI lineage: Eukaryota > Metazoa > Bryozoa > Gymnolaemata > Cheilostomatida > Membraniporidae > Membranipora > Membranipora membranacea. The sequence goes on from OU612068.1 coordinate 18,941,723, forward strand.
CTTGATCAGCTATTATTTGATGTCTGGCTCAGGACAAGAAAGTGTGATTCCCGTTAATCCCTCAACATTTTGCTCCACAAACTCTCAAATCGAAGTTCCCCATAATTTAGACAATGCATGTTGAACCTGTCTACAAATCGTAAAACTTTTTGTCACTGAATTCAAATTTTATTTAATTAGAGAAAAACTTGAAGTTTTAAGTTGATTTAACAAATAGTTTTCCACCTGTGCTACAGGTTTTGCCCTGATGATTTAAGTAGGTTACCTGATGTGTCGAGCCCGTTAGATGAGGCAGCCTCTATATCCATGGCTGCTGGAGAGAAATCGGCTTCTGTAGTAACAATCATTTAGCATAGTCTCCTGTCGGCTCAGTAAATTTTAATAAAGTGTATCTCAGTTGGTGCTACAAATATCAAATTAATATTTGCAATCAAACTTTGATACACACAAACACCGACCAAACGCTTCTTTTCCTATAATCTAAATGTTGAGGGCAATGGTGCCACAAAATTAGATTATATAAGAAAAAGACAAAACAAGCGGTTGGTATTATTAAAATAATTCGCTCAGAAGAAAATTACAACCTTAACAGTCGCCTGCCTGAAACACACTAAATCCTAAACAGGAGTGTATTATCAAATTGGCAAAAAAGCAGGTCTCCATGGCACACTAATTAAAGCTTGCGGTTTGGCAGAGTATATTGCACGCAAATCTGAAGCCATTGCACGAATGAGAAACTGTTCAGCGAGGATCATGGATTTATACCATTGACCAAGAAAACAAACCTTTGACACTTGCGGCGCGTTGGTGTCACAATTCCTAAGTAGCGAATCAGCAGCGGGGGTCGTCAGGTGGGAGTGGAGCGGAGGAGAGGAGATGTTAGCACTAGATCGTCACTGCTCAAAGTGATGATTCTGATTCTCACCATGCGCCTGATATAGTATTCCCTCTACTGATCACAGACATAAAAAGAAAATCCACTTCTGAACTCAATCAGAAAGGTGTCGAAAAGCTTACTGATCCTTTCTATTTTATTGATACAGCAATATAAATCACCTTCTTAATGACATATGAAAGCTGGCAGGCGAATGAAGATGAAACTTTATGAGCAAAGCGAGGTGGCGATAATGAAATGAGATCACAGCTTTCATTGGATATTGTCAAGTTTTAACCACTTCAGACAATAAGGCCATTAACGTGTATTCTAATCAGGTTAAAGAATTAACTCTGAGTTAAGAAAATTGAAAGAAAAGAATGAGAGAACAAGAGACACAACAAACAGACAAACAATATGGTGGGTATGATTATAGCTACTATGCACAGGTAGTAGTTAATTTTTTATTCATTCACTCACGACTATCACACAGATTACCCCTACAATTTGTGTAATAATGATGCAATGTTTTGTTTCATTTGATCATCTTCATCCATGACCAAACATCAATTTAAAGATAAGGCGGAAGGCTAACCTGTATAAAGAAGATTTTTTTTGCGATTGAAAATCTTTGACATGGTAATTTTTTCATGACAACATCAAGACTTGATAAATGTTCAAATTTATTGATATTTTTAAATGAGACATTTAATGTGGTCCAGCCTATGGTTTTTTGCCCAAATTTCCTATTAAGTGGGTGAAAGTATCAGGAGAGTTAACCTTCAGCAAGGTGGTTCGGCTAATACGTAATCAAGTCAGTAGACAAATGACGGAATAGGAAGTCGGGATGCTTAAAAATAGTCCTGTCTCTTGAGAAGAAAAGATTTTTATAAAAAATGGTAAAAACTTGATTCATCAATCGAATATGTTGCATTATGTGTGCTCTAAGATTAAGCTGTGTAACACACTTTATGTTCATAACTAAAAGCCATAACAAAGAGCATTTATGCGATTAATATTAGCTACACAAAAAGAAATTGCTAAAATAACATAGGTATTTTCTCTGGCTATAAACAACAAAACGCTCTTCGTTAAATGCTTGCCAAGTTTTGTAACATTGCAATTTACAAAATCTCTGAAAATCCCCTTCCCTAACGGTGTAACGACCAAAGTGTATTACCGCAACTATTTATTTTATTTCAGGTTGCGTGGCGAAATCCCACGAGAGCAACACTTAATGATTTAGGAGACAGATGGAAGCTGTGATCGCATAACTCTTGAGTTACCGGCTATCTACAACAACCTACCTCAATCATCCGTAATCTAATAATACCCGATTGCAATTGCATGTCTACGAGAAAAATCTCGAGTATTTTTCAGACGTGGGGCAAAGGTATAAATGTGTGTGATATTGGAGATTAAATATTGACAAATATCATTCCTGGATATATGATTGAAATGTTGAAATTCAAAAAAAAGGACTCACACCTAGCAAGTGTATAAAATAATACGTAACACCTTACTAATCGATGCGGACATTAGTACACTACACCCATCAAATCAATTTCCTTATTGTGAAATTTACCAAGAGGCTCAAGACACAACACCTATGTCATAATACCCTGTAGGCATTTAAATTGTGACGTTTACAATACAGGAGTTTCTACATTTAGCGCAGCATATAATAGCTCTCATTGGTTGATCTAAAAATTTAGATTTTTTGCATTATGATATCAAAAATCATGAAGGCTCAGATGCACAATTTTAAATTTTTCAAAGGGTGTAACAAATCACCAAACCTAATACCGTGATTCAGACAGAACAATTAGGATCCCAGTCTGCTGATAGGCTAATTAGAGCAAGAATATAACATCCAAACCATGTCCAATCCGCTTATGCTTTAAGCGTTAGTTTTACTGAAGCAACCAAACCTGATTGGACGGCGAAGCAAAAATATCCGCGATCGATCACTCTAGGTTGCAAAAAAAGTGACTTGTCAAAACCAGGTATATGCTCTTTTTAGTACAATTTATAGCTACTAGAACTTTCATGCTTTAGTTGCGCGTATGGTTAACAATGTAACATATAATTTGGCACTGGTTAAAAAATTAATTCAGTCACATTCAATATGTTACATTAGTGCAAAAACACAAGTTCGCCAGCACTAAAGAGGTTTCATCTTCCCAATCTGTAAATGTAATAAAGGAATCGGGAAGGGTTATGATGGGTCTGGAATATTATAGTCTGGTAAAATCATAATATTTAACCATTGTATTACATCATTACGAGTTAAAAACACAAAACCATGGTTCAAACACATTTTGGAACAGACGTACCATAATCATAGATATATAGATCTATTTGTTTATATGTTTGCGGTGGGCTACACCAACAAGACCTTTTCACCCATACTCCTTTCCCTAAATGGTAACCGCATCTGGATATCCAGAGATAGAGTGTGTCACAGTTAAACCTTGATACAGTTTTGTTTTTAGGGAACTTGATTTACCAATACCCATATCAACCCTGAGTAACGTTTCAGCAGTGTGAGCAATTTCTACAAGTTATATAGTTTAAAAAAATTGTATGTTCAGACACCCATTCCAATCCTTAGGCCTATCTTATCCTGCACAAGTATAACAAGGACCCAATTTTAATGGTTACATGCCTCTCTGATATCTTTTGCCCAATTCTCCCTCTGAATCTGAACAACTGAAGGCCTACCAAAGCCATCATTGCTTATCTAGTATCAAAAACCGTAAACCATACGTGACTACATCCATGTTCTTCATTGACCGCATATTCACTACTCAGCGTTCATAGTTCAGAGTTCTTGACATAAAGCTCACGCGAGTTCATTACGGACCAAATTTTCAATATGGCACATCAAATACAAATAAAATATATTAGACTATGGTTATAAACAATGTTTTTTGATGAACTTAGAAATATTGGATTGTAAGCAAGTCCTCTATCAATATTAGTGTCAATACTTCTATTTTGGGACCATCTTACACTCGCATGGAGTAGGAGGTGGTTCGGCTGGTAAGAGTGGTGGCCCTCTACCCCGCAAGTGGAAAGGTTTCTGAGTTGAAATCTCAATTCAGTTCACTGACTACTTGGGTTTCCTCAGGTGTACTCCAACCTGTCTACGAACTGATCACAGATTGCAGAGATTGCAACAAGTAGTTCGCCATTCATGTTTCAAGATGTGGAATGTGATAAGATCCACAGGTAACCAATATTAAACACATTTGCGTATAAGACAAATTACCGAAGTGCAAATTGAATTAATAATATTATAAATGAGCAGCTGATACATGTATGGAAAATACCTGCGGAGTTAGGTTATCCAAGGGCTATCTGTATATTAAGTTCCTCATTCCAGAGGCAGATTCATTTTGCCCTTTATATACAGAGCACTGAGATTGATGCGTGGAAGTGGATGGTGGTTGATGTTGGTAAGAACAAGGAGTTAACTCCTTGGTTGGTTAGAACAAGGAGTTAAAGACTATAACTTTAACTCCTTGGTTAGAATAATAAGGTAATACTTTTACTATTTCTCCTCTTGATATGCAATTTTAACAAATATTCTCATAGTTGACTGCTAATGCATGATTGTTTGCTAGGACTAAAAATGACCTTAGTACTGCATACTGCATTTCATTGAAGAGGCAGAGGCCGAGGGAGACACAACAAGACACATTTAAAGTCTTTCCAATCATACCTACTTACCAGCTTTCTACTAACCCTAAACAACACTTACAGCTACATACATACTGTATATATAATCACATCATCATAATAAGATAATAAATAATAATAATTGATAAATGTATTTTGATAATATATGTATATATATATACAAACATACCTTTTCATCCAACCCAACAATTGATATCAGTACCTCATAGCTGTTGTGTAAAATCAGGCTAACATATCACACCAGCTAGTGGTAACAGTTTCCTTGCCACAACTGTATTTTTTACTAAATACCTTACAATAAAATAAAATTAATGTTCTGCAGCCAACACATGTGGTCTCTGTGTGTGGCAACTGCTAAGGTTTATCAGCTGATCAAGTTTGGTCATGTGACCTTTCATATGGAGGGCAACTCCACATTTCATTTATCTAATGTTTTCTTGTAACCAGAAATCAGTTCATTTTCATGAATTTATAACATTATTGGATCAAACCTAATACTTTCCACACATTTTCCAAACTGAACTGAACTGACTTTAACAGAGAGGAGGCAGTTTCTGCAGTCTGTTGCTTTGACTCTGAGTTACCGGCACCCCTAATAGGAGCAACGCATTCCTAGTGACAACATATCAGCATTGGCACATATTGTTTTTTTACATAATGTCAATTGTTTGCCAAGCCATTTTTTGCATCGCAGATACAGACTTATTCTATAGCAAGCTATGCAACAGTACACATGCCCTCACCACACATAAATCACAATTATCGCAGGTGGTGACATAGCATGGTGTCATAGGTCTAACCATCAAACTCATATGACAATCCTGACATGGGTAATCCATGGGTAAGCCGTAATTCAATCAAAGGATGGAAAACAATTCCACCAGCTTTGTGTAAAAAAGAAGAAAAATATGGCGATGGGTAGACCAATCAGATTGCATGTGCAGTGTTTTAGCGTAGAATTAGATGAGATTGTCTGCGACCTCCCTCTATGAGATTACCAGGGATTAAAAGATAAAAAGATTGCTCAATGGGTGGTCCATAAAAATATCAAAGACTTTCATCTGCAGGGATTTTACTAAATTTTGCAATGTTTATTCAAAAAATTACTATTATGATACTCTTTTCCGTCATCAGCACGGTATTAAAATGAGAGAGGGAGCAACATTTTACAACAAATTTGTGTATTTTAAAAGCACAAAAACAAAATCGTATAATACAAACACTAAAAATAGACACAAATATGATACATGGTCATGGAAAGACCTAAAAGAAAATTGTTTAGCGTTAACCATAAAGTAGACGGGTATAGGGTTATTCTATATATCATTATATCCGAATGAAGCAGATTTCAGAAAAAAAACATTGAGAAGAAAATCTCTTGTCAACATTTAATACTGCAATGAACTGTTCCATAACAGGTCTAAAGAACAGTAAAGTATTAATTTCAGGTTCAACTTTTGGCATAATCAACAGTAGCAACAGTAAGCTACTTCATTTGCTTCCAAAACTATAGCGTGCATTGAAATATAAGATAGAGTTGCGAAGGAAGCTCTTCTAAGGCTCAGTAGTCGGACAGCTTCGCAACAAGAATCAGCAAGCTGGCCTATAGTCAGCATATAGAAATGCATAAGAAAAAAGCCTTAACCATGACAGAGCTGCCAAACAATCCTACAAATTCACAAGTAAAGGGTGACACAAACGATACATAAAGTACACAAACAAATGAACAGCGATCAAAATTATGACGTTTGATAAAATTGTTCTATTGGTGGCTAGACGATAAGGTATAAATGTTGATGGGAGGGTAGTGGAAATAGTATATTTTGCTGTATCACTCTTGTATGGAAAGTTATGCATGTGATGTGACTATGATGATGATAGTTTTTAATATGGATTTGAAGATCAGTCCCAATCTTACCAATTTTCGGATACTAATTTGATGCAGTAGCTTGCTTAGGCCAGATATCTGTAGGAGTCTTTTTCTCCATCAACTCTTTCTAAATATTCCTTCTCTATAAGGATGTCTATACATTTCTACAAAATCATCAATGAAACGCATAACAGTCATAGCAGGTCTCTGCATCTGAAAAGCATCCCAAATCAGCCCCCAAGGTCTTTCACTAACACAAAGAATTACAGAATTATGCTATACGGCACAAAGAAAACATACATAGGTGAAAGAAACAACCTAAGTAGCCAATGGCTTCCTCACCTACCAACTTTTCTCTCAGTTCAAATTACACAATATTCAGTAACACTGTGCTAGGTGATAAAAGGCAGAATTTACCCGAAGACAGAAGACAAATGCCAGACAACAATAACAAAATCCTATCGCTTATGCCTATCCCCCAAGAAAAGCTGCGACATAAGAGGGTGAACGATCCCTTAAACGTTTCTCACACTGCTATTAAAATATGACTTGTGGTGTGGCCTCTTACATTTAATCGATAATGTCAAATCTATGGGTTACATAAACTTTGTCAACAACTTTAGGTGCAGACAACTCTGGCCACCGTCATAGAAAAGTCAACAATTTGTCTTTTAGCACTATGGCGGCTATAATTACTGAAGGCTGCAGCAATACAGCCTTTGTAGACTACAGTGTGTAAAGTTGGAGAATATCAAGTGGGTCTATATATCCGATAAGCGGTCAACAACTCAGTGATGTCAGACTTGCTTCTCGATGGTTTATGTCTCGCCAAATGAGGCCAAGCATATAATTTGTGTTTGCACCTTATGGTGGTGATAATTTAACAACAGGGGATCACACATGATACACAGTGTGTTTGCATTAGCATTTTCTACATTTCTTAATGATGTAGGAAAACAATCTGCTGCAAGGCTATCTAGACGAATTATTAAGTCTAGCCCAGACAGTGAAATTATTATGGAGGCTTACGCTGGGGTCAACGGCAAAAAAACTCTATCATAAGGCACCAAATCCAACAAATCTCAGCAAAAAGTCATGCTGTGGGGTTTTAATTTTAAAGCTATTTTATGCATTTCCTCATAAAACATAACCTCGCCCCTTCCCTTTTTTTCCTCTTACATAAATGTGCAATATGGTGTCATTCATTCCTTGATGATTAAATTAAAGGTCAATTGATTGCCCCATTTTCTTATCTGAACTATTATTATAAAAAGTGAACTTTTCTCTTTAATCACTGTGTGATAACTGCCGTTCCTTCACCGCAGAATTTGAGGAAATATCAGATATCGCAAAATTCATTTTTCCATAAAAAACGAAGGAAAACAGAAAAAATCGGTCACCACCGGCATATCTGCTATATTTTGTGGATGAAATTCAGAAGGATTGGTGCAAGTTGGTATCAAGAGTTAAAGCTGGAAAAACTACAACTCAACTAGAAATCTCAACACTTAATTTATATTCTAATATTTACAAGATTCTAATCAATACCGATACACCAAACATATATAATAATATATGTACTCCAAATGGTGCTAAAATATCTTGGGTGCACCAATTTGTCAGAATCTGCGACTGATTATTAGTTTACTATGATTACCTTGATGACAGGGACCCTGGGATGGAACCTTGCTGACAATTGATTGAGAACCTCGCCTAAAAGTTGCTGATGTTTCAATACCTTTCTCATCTTCATGATTCTTACTATAGCAGCCTGAAACAAAGAATTTAGACAAAATATGCTTTTACTCTGTCTAATGATAAGGGTCTAGGCATATCTTGTTGACAATGTCCCATATCTTAGAACAAGCGTGATAGGCAATCATACATATTGAAAGTTGATTATAAATTCAATGCAATTAATTATCACTATAAGAAAATCAAAAAAATTAGCACATGAAAAGGGACTGTGGTCAAACAGAGTGACAAAACAAGAAATGTTCTGAGTACTATGACCAAATATCTTGCATGGAACCACAAATACGTGAACAGCAAATAATTCATACAGCTTGTCAACTTAATATTTCAGATTTCAATTAATCATGGTGAACTCTATCTAGCCTTTTCAAGCGGCTACTTTTTTGTTTTGTAGCCGCGTGACATGGCTAGGTGGACTCTTTTATATTTTAGTTACCTGTATGAGGAGTTTCCTATCATCCTCTATATGTTTGTGTGTTTGCTCCTGTTCCAGCTTCACCTCAGCCTTCATCGGTACATTGATATTCACTCTGAGCTTTTTGCTAAATAAGATCATTCATAGACATTGTGTTAGCTGAACAATACTCTAAGGTAGGTAATAAAAAACAGAACACATTTTTTGATATATTAAACCAATTGCTTTGTTCTATCCTTGGGAACAGAGTCACAGATTTGCGTATTTTTGTAGGTAGCAGTATCGTAAAAATTATTCACGTGTTGAGCAGTGAGTGCACACAGTGCATCGCTAGCCTATTTCTGGTACAACAGTTAACCAGCAATCTGAGTTTGTTAGACTTATCCAGGGCGGGTGCCAGCCAGGCTTATAATTTGACTATTTAACGCTGTGTCATTGGTGCTGCCTTAAATTAAAAATTGTATTTCTGACTGACTATCAATCCTAAGACTCAATTTCGCAATTCCAGGTCTATCTTGCGCAGCATCTATTCAGGGTATAACTATGTTGTTTGTTGTAGATATATTAAACTGATAAGTTAATCTTGTGACATGAGGCGAGGGCAGAAAGGGAAAATTTTCCATTGCGAGTTTAGGGGAAATTCCTAGAAATCTAGGGATATTCCTTGAAATCGAGTTATCTCGCTCACAATCGAAAGCTCTGACCAAAAGATTCCCCTCCTGTCAACTCAACATTATGTCGAAATATGCCTGGAAGTGTGAACAATCTCGAGTATAGTGCTGAGCGTTACTCATGGCGAGGGTTCACTTAGCGCAACCTTCTGACCTATGACCCAACATCATCACTGAGTCAATGTGTTAGCAAGGTATGTCTTTGTGTGAACTACCACCCTCATAATAAACTAAACAAACCTCTTAATCATTGACACAACATATGTCAAAAGAGTACAACATTTAAGAATGGAATGGAAATTCCCATCGAAACCTTTTCGCTGTAAATTTCCTCAATAAAGTGGAAGATCATCCAAACACCTTTTATAATGCAATGATTTTCCATTGTCTATAATTGACCTCGCCAGGGGGCCGTCGGGCGAGGGGCAAAAGTCTGGGGGGCTCGGACTAAGCCTTGTAGTATGTTGTACATACATACATAATAAATATTCCAGTAATGGTTATAAAGCTCACTTTTTGTAGCCTTGGAAGAGTTGTATGATGGTTGCTGTGTTTATACTCTCTTCATCATCCTGGCCATCTTCCCTTATCACTAGCTTACTCTTCAGTAATATACCTATCACCTGTAATAATGTTGGTTTTGTTGGTTAAGGTCGCAAGTTTTTGTCTCTGTCCGAAGACTGAGAAATAGAGGTGCCTTAATGGCGTGGCCCCCATATTATTTGCTCTCAGTATATAGGCAGGTCGTAACACACAGGGGCACAGTGCCCAGTAGTCAGTAGACTGCAGCGGGACACGAATCCCGGAACCTACAACACTTGCGTGTTTGAGGTTAGGCGCACAACCAACATAAATACTATGTTTGTATGTTTGTATGGGTAGAAATTTTATCAGGGTTCCATTTGTGCGAAACTTGATTCTTTGTCCCCAATTACATCTAAACCTATGTTTAGACCTGTTGCTTATTTAAAATTGACAAACTATGGGAGTTCCAAAGTTATAATGATGAAAATGCTTGAATTAAACCTGAAAGTAAAGCCTAACACTATACTTGAACTATCATAAATGTAATGACTTCATACAGGTGTGTGTATATTGTATATATCTAATGGTAACTATTAAATATATTTCATGCTACATCATTTGTTTCATGGCAATAATAAGATATTTGAAATCTTTCCCTTTGCATAGTATTTCAGCATGTTGCGACATCATCACAATGTCACAGTAGTGGCAGGTAACTAACTACTGAAAAGACGACTCCGAATTGAAAGCTGGTCGCCAGCACTAGCAGAGATATGTCTGCTACTAGATCTCTGTCACGAATAGTTACCGAAAATAATGTCATTGGAATCTTGATAACACTTTATCATATATACATACTTGTATGAGTGTCTCTTGTTTGATGTCGAGTGTCTCTATCAGATTTTGTATGGTGTACTGGTCTGACGAATTATACATGAGCAGTATTGCCATCTGTAACGTTGAAGCCTGAAAAGAAAGATACCAGTTGAGTTATTCTTATTTTCATTCCTATTCATTCATTCATCAATCAAATCTATGTAGAAACAAAACATGAGGAGAGTCAAAGAACACAAAATTTAAAGTCGGAATATTTCTCCACTTTTTTTTCGTCTTGACAAAGTTATGAAAACTACTGGATTGCACCCATGACAGTTATGGAATGTCATAAAGTTGTTATGAAAATTTATCAAATGTTATGAAAATTGAAATTGAACGATAAATCAAAATTAATTACCTGAAGAGTGTATCTATTTTTGAAGCAGTTGGTCACTAACTCTCCCTTGGACAGGTTTAGTAACCAGTTGAGTTTTCTGCCACTGTGTCTCGTACCGTAGAATGTTGTGAAACGCTGATGACATTTCTCCAACTCCACGGGTAGTGTGAACGTCAACGATTGTTGGAAAGGCCATGACCCATTTGTGAGCACCTGACCAATCAAAACATATTTGATATATTGGATACGTTGAATTTGTCCATTCCATTTCATATTTATGCCTAAGGTCTAGCCTTGTCATGCGGCAAATTTTTTGGTTTGGGGAGTAACCAAACAAACCAAAAATGTAGCCGCATGACAAGGGTACCTAAGGTCAGCTAAAGAGGGTAGGGCTATGAGTCATTAGTTGGTTCTTGTGAAATTTGATAGTGACCAACGTCCAGCGGTTGTAGCGATGTAAAGTAAGGAGTGTCGGTGACTCATGCCACAATATATAAAACGGCAGCGAAGCTCCTAATCCGATAGTCAGGCAGCGCGAATATGGATGCTTTTAGCAATTCATGTGAACCTAAAGTTAGCATGTCATAGTGTCACCTGGTACAAGGGATATAAGTCTAGGATTAATTAACTTGCATGTGAACCACCTGTTAATGTATTGGTCATGATGCAAAGTGGAAAATTTTGGAAAAGTCAACAGCAAAGCCTCAGTGGTGAAACAATTACGACATACATAAAGCAAGCGGAGTGGCGTATATAAGCATGGCTACTCATTTTATATGGCTGACATATCTCACAACCGCCATGAATTATGTGCTCAGTTTAATGTATGATTTGATTGAAATGAAATAGATGTTTTAAGTCCCATTGCATTACTTGTCATGAGGGCAATACTGATGTCTATGAAAAAAGGGGCAATTTTGGTTACCTGGATACTGAAATCGATTGAAGATGTCTCTTTAGTTGCCGAGTTTCTCAAATGTTCTCTGAACTTCTCATTGAGATCCTTACTCACACCGATATCTTGGAACATTCTCTGCAGTTTTGATGTGTACTCAAAACCACAGGCTTGCTGCAACAAAAATATTTGTCCATCATAATTGTAAGCGTCACAGCCAGGCTCAAGTTATGCATAAGTCTCAAAAATAAATAAATCTGCTAGAATGGTGCCTTGTTTTTTATATAAAAACGGCAAAATATAACAAAGAATATACCATCTGGCGCATTCACCATCAGATTAATCTAAAGCTTGCTAAGAGCACATAAAAAATCAAGTGAATTTGATGAAAAGAGGATTAAACTTTAATAATTCATTTTATAATTCAGAGTTATTGGTCTATTTTCCTCCAATCAGCCACAAGAGTCCACATATAACTTTCGCATGCAGACTTTTTGTCTGTCTACCTCAATTCAATGCATGGCCTTCACAAATGAAGGTCGGTACAGTTTTGATTTTGAAGATATTAAAAATTGTTCTTTTTTTATATGGCAACAAATCAACATGAATTTGTTTAATAACATGCCCTGGAACTAGTGGTCATATAAAACAGGGCCCAACCTATTGCCTGATGATGACAACAGGATTAATTCCAAATATTAATAATCATTCTATTTTTACATATATTACTGGTTACGCGAGATCTTCATCACATAAAAAAAACCGATGACATATCTACAATTGGAAACAGGCGTGTAAGAAGCACGGTGCTGATCATGATTTGGACCTGCACATGACTCATAGATTTATTATTACTAAGGTGTGACTGTCCATTTCTATTTGACTCATGGTGGAGGTGAAGGTTAGATGCCTATAGCTGTTAATGGATGATTATTATCAGCTCCTTATCTAACCAGGCACCATGTTTAACTCAGCGCATGACTTCAATGCTTACATATATATATATATATACATCCAACACAATACAGCAGTTAAAACTAAGATGGGTTTTCAAACTTCACCAGCAACAAAACAGATTAGATCACGAAAAAAATAAAAAATTTGGTCCCAGTGCTAGCTGGCAGGACGTCCTCATAACCTCACCTCACAAGGCTTGTTCTTGTCGCATAATAAAAACATTAGAGATGATGAATTTTATGTATTATTATATTATCATTATATTATTATTATTATTGTATTATAAAATCTGTTAGATGAGGGATTGGTGTGTCTGATGTCTTACGCTAGCTTTAGTTTAGGTATCACATAATCAGACCTCCAGATCCTGCGACATACATCTCCACCTAGCTCTATCACTATATCGAAAATTACCTAGTGGAAGTGAGAGGTGGTCTTTATTCAATCACCCTTACCATTTGCTGCTAGAGTAAAATGGCTCAGTTATTCTTGATGGAACACTTTTTTTTGGCTTGCCCTATGAATAGTATACAAACCATAAACCATATACCATATACCAAATACAATAATATGCCATATATAATATACAATATACCATATATAATATACAATATACCACATACAATATGCCATGTACCATATATATACCATAAATAGTTTGGGTTTATTATTACTAAGCAAGCATAAGATATGAACAAAAACTTACTTTTAGTTTTGATATCATGCTCGCCTCGGCATCGTCACTTGCTGACATATGCTGCACAAGTCTTTTACCCAGCATCTTACTGTAAAACTTCTGAAAGACATCTTTGTCCTCGATGTATTTAAACACAACCATCTACAAAACAGGATAAATGAGCTAGCGTCAGGTAAATTCGAGTTTGTTTCCCAATACGATAACCAGCTAAGCATCTACAAGGTAATTGCACTTCACCCAATATAAACTTCATGACTAAAAGTCTGAATGTAACATCAAAATACCAGGTAAGCACGTAAGTAAGTGAGGAGAGTGCAATCAACAAAACACTCCCTAGGTACCAGTCGAAGAGATCGTGTCGAAGGATTAAATGAGTCATCGTAGCGTACCTGGACATTTTATACATTGTCTTATTCAGCAGTTTATACAGTCACACTTACTCACAGCGGAGCAAGTGTGACCATAGCTAAGCTGAGATTGTGTCATCACAAAGTGTGTATGAGTCCGTGTTCTATGGTGTGAATGTGGGCTTACTGAGTGCGTGATGTCACATGAGAACAAATCTCATGTCCTAATCTATCCAGTAAGGAAACATATCACTACTTGTTACCAGCCCTATATTTGCCAAACGCAACATCAATTCAGCCACCCTGGATCTTAAGAAGGAACTTTTAAATACTGTTTTTATTATTCATATTCATATATATAATATATATATATATATTATTATAACAATATGAATACTGTGTTTCTATTATTCATATTATATACATATTTTATATACATATATATATATTTATGATTATAACAATATGAATATGGGTGCCAACAATCCACAGTGCTTCTAGGGCCTTAGCTGATATTCCACTCCCGGTCTTTAAGTTGGGCGTTGCCTGACCACCACTCACCACTAGGTTGAGAGTGTCTTCTAGCTCAGCTTCCTCAGGGTTCTTACTGCTCTTTTTGAGCAGCGTGTCACAGTATCGAGCTAATAACTCGGGCGATTTACTCGATGCTTTAGCTTGTTGAGTCACCAAGTTGTTGTTGATGAACCTACCACAAGCCTACAAAAAATACAGCGGTCAAGATATAGTTTGTTCAGATCAGCGCTTGTGTTATAAAAGTGAAGGAAGTTCGCTAACGTGCCACATCGGTTAATAAATTAAGCCTATACATCTGCCTGACAGTAATACGGTGACATTTATATATTACAACATCATCTACAGTTATTGGAGATTTCAACATGTTTAATGTAACCACCCAAAAGACAACACCTGCCAACAAGATGTCCCATCTCTAATAATCTTACCTTATCTAAGGCAGCCACAAACCCAGCGTCACTTCTAAACGCAGTTACTACCAGAACATTATACTTCTTGTGTACATTGAGAATTGTCTGTACATAAAGTTTGGGGTCCTGGAAAAGATAAGAACTTTTTGCAAATAAATCAATCACGCAATGCTGGATGATCATGATATCCTAACATATACATTACATAAGCAGACCAAAGTTGTCTGCCCATTGCAGATATCTGGCAATGAGCAGGCAACTCCGCCTGTGTCAATAACTTCCAACTTTAAAATTCTTGACTACAGAATGTATAAACTCAATCCCCTTATGATCTTGATACTGTGGTGATACGTATGATTCATTGTTCAATTTGTTTAAAATTTTTCTGAGAGTGAAAAATAAAAGTATGAGGGAAGGTAAACTCACATTTAGTGCACTCTCTCCACATTTTTCTATAGCAGCTAGTCCTTGTGTGTAGATATGATTTTCTAAAAGTGATTTCAGTTCACCAAGACCATCCTGTATTCTAGATACCAGTGTATACATACGGGCCAAATCTAAAAGTCAAATTCATGACAGACATTTAGTAATCATTTTATAATTATACCAATAAAATTAGCTAGCTTAAAGAAAGTGCCCATGACGTCGATTAGCTACTTATTTTTTAGCCGTTTGATTTTGTTGCAATTATTTCAATTTAAAGTATAAGTAGGTCATTTAACATAAAAAGAGTTGGTGGCTATTACTCCTCTAGGGTAGAGTACAATCGACATGCAGCAATAGTACAATAGGCCTTCAGGATCAAAATCATAGTGCATATAGCGCTGGTGCAGCACTAGATTTTGAAAAAAGGAGGCAATTTCTAAAGCTACACATAATTGTTACTCGGAAGAGCTATGATTTTTTTAGCCTCAAAATATCGCATAGTTACTGCAGAACTAGCAGCCAGACTATATATTGCTTCTCAAGTCTTTAATACGAACCTTCTTCCTTGTCATCATTGAGTAAACTCTGGAATTCTGTATAGAAGTCATCAAGGTGTTTTTCTATGAGTACCCGCTCACAAACTCGAGCTAATGTGTCATGACTCGACTCGTGTAGGTATTTCTGAACCCTCCATTGCTCCTCATTCAAACGAGACTCAGCCTAAAGTGGAACAGTAGATATATTATATATTTATATACCGAGCGACATTGGTAAAGTTACATCATGAACTCAGCAGTCATTATAATTGCGTAAGTTCAGTTTAACCCTGGTTATTACAAGAACCAAGGCTTGAATGAGATCACCCAAGTACCAGGGATCTTGCTAAAACATGCACTTACCAGGAATCACGTCTCAACAATTGCGCACATAAACCTTATACAAGCACCTTAATTTATTGGATGATACGATACTAGGGTTAATGTCACATTGACAGTTTGTTCTCCTGGATGACTGGATGACTGATGCCAATCATGACTTTGTTAACGTCATTGGACTAAATGAAACCATTGCAAAAGGAAAAACAACCACAGTTTTATAGCAACTTGATACATTAACATTACAGTGTTGATAAAAATTGCGGCAACAAGGTTACGTTATTCAAAGACTTTGACGTGAGAGGCCAGAGTTCAAGTCCCGGTGGCAGCGGAATTTTAAGAACATTAATATACCTTTGAGGAGTAAATGTTAGCTAACATACAAATTTATTTGATCTGATGTTGTGACGTTGTTTTGAAGGAATAGGAAGAATTATTCGAGTAGATAATTTTTTATGATTTGACAACTCCATCTGCATCATAGAAAATTAACTCGGTCCTCAGATAACAAAATTCCTAAACTTCATCAAATGAAAATAGTATTACTATTTTCAATTTTTAGGAAGACCGGAGTTTTTTTTATGGTATATCATGCATTGACATTTAGGGCCGGTTCAGTCAAGAACATGATTAATATTTACAAATAAAAAAAAATACTCGGAACGCCACTAGCCTAGTCACTAGAAGGTCTTAATCGAATAAGGGTACACAACTTCTTCCACTCTCTGTGTAGTTGTTAGAGTCACGAAACAGCAAAACTTATGGTAAATTGACAAATCTGTCCGAAATGATGGTTACCTTTTTCATATACTCGGTGACAGGATTTTGACGAATGAACTCTGCACTCTCTCTGTTGTAGAACTGTTCTGTGTCTTCTAGAAACTGTTTCTCAAAGAATTCTTTGTAAACCGAGAGAGAAAGTTTCTTTGACATAGGTTCCTCTTCATTCAATCCAAGCTCCACTATAAATGTTTTAAATAAAAAGACATAAACCTTCACCTTTGCTGTCACGCTTATCAAAATCAGTCACTGAAAAGCTAGATGCAGACTTGACGTTTAACTAATAGTAGTTAGTACCAGTCCGATATTCCCATTGACAACAATGAACCTTTACGTTTCTCCAATTTCCATTGGTATGGAAATTCATCTATGTTTGTGATAAAATGTGACAAAGACCTGGTGACGAAGCAGAAAGCGAAATGATACCTTAGTATTGTGAGCTATTAAATTTAGTCATGACAGGATAGATTTTATTTGAGTTTCAAATTTCCTGTGTTTAAGGTTAAACATTGTAGGGTTGGCAACTTGGCTCAGTTTCTTGAGAGTAATCCGCATCAAAATCCTCAAAAAAAAGTCTTGGTAACTCTCCACCCACACTGTAAAGCGAAACACTTTCAAACACTCATACGAGAATCTGATGCCTGGCATCTCTACAGATTTGTATATGTAAGTAGAATTTCATTTTAATTCATAGATGGAACTTTAGAATCACAGCGATGGTCAGTGGTGTGATTTAGATATTAAATATTGAATTTTAAAATAAAAAAATCTATTCTCAGAACCTACACTTTTGTTTTCATAAACCACCATGTCAACAAAACATTGCTCATGGTCTATTCGCAAATTGTTCCCACCCAAGAGCCCTTATTACAGCGCTAAAAAAGGAGTCTTAAGTTTTATGTCATCATAATTTTTTTGGGTATTTTCCATTATTTCATCAGAGATCAAGTCCACCCACCAATGCCACGCCTGTTTTTGAGATCTATCCATTTATTGCCTTATATTATTATTATTATTATAAAATAGTTGGGGATTTTGGGTGTGTACGTGCATGGCGTCAGGTCAGAATTAGAGCGCATGGCGTCAGAATTAGAATTGAGATTCACAAGTTAGATCTGCTACTAGACATCCTACAAATTTAAATATATAATAATATATCTGATATGATATATATAACATATATGATATACAACATATATGACCTATTTGGATAAATAATATATTTATATACAAACTTTATCTAGATATATATTATATTTAGATATATAATATATGTATATATAATATATATGTTAAGTAATATATAAAGATATAATAGAAAATATATTTAGATAAATATTACATAAAGATGTATTTTAAAATTTAAAGTATTACCATAACAGTTGATGACACCAGACACGAGGCTGGTGTTTATCTGGTCTCCGTGCCTCTCCTGCTCTATCAGTTTGAGCACTGCATTCGTGACTTGTTTATGTAATGGCTGGAATAATTCGTCTCTCCATGTGACCAAAGATAGCTAAAATACAGAATGGGAGTGTTTTGTGTCAGACATTGTGCGGTTCAATGGCTTCAAGAAACAAGACTGTGATATATACAGGGAACAACACTGGCATTCTGCATTATCCACCACAATGGAACATTAGCACATCTAATAGTATGATATGTGGCAAGTTGTGTGACTAGTCTGGTCACGTTGGGAAAATCAAGCGATTTCAGCAAGAGTAGCTAATGTGGACTGAAATATTTTATATTCCCCGACTAAACCTTCTATATTATATATATATCAAGATAACCACACATATTCATGGGATCATGAGTGAGATTCATTGGGCCCAAAAGGTAGATTTGCAGTAATTGATTGGCAAAGTGCTCTATTTCATCGCTTTTTCACACTGTTCATTGATACAAATCTCATCCATTACCTGGACAACGATGTACAAGCGACACAATACAAAAGTTCAACGAAGTAAGGTATGATGAATCCCCAAGGGAATTAAGTGATTTATGTCACTGGGCGCTTGAAAGATGAAGTGTTACAAAATTGTCATGACTATGTATTATCTACTATGTCTGTAAGCTATTTCAGTGTTTGCATAACGTTTTTTCCCTTATATATTATCAGTACTTGTGCGCAAGACATTAGTAATCTGTGGGTGCATGACTGGACAGTTAGATAATTCTGTCAAAATTGAAGAGTTCATCCAGTGGTACTCATTATATTGGTCAGTAACAAGGACCAATAAAAAGATACAATTTATTACTAATATATTAATTTTGACTGCAAGTTCTGAGGAGATCTGGAATAAGTTGATATCCAGACACCCCACTACTTTATTATAAACCAGAAAGCCCTGTCTACACCCATCTGGGAAATTTATGACTATTTTCAATGCCAATAATATAATTATATTCATTATATCCTGATCAGTGTATTTTGTACCATAGTTGATAAGCCCCTATCTTATGATATACGCCTATCTTTAGGGAGCTCAATAAAACACTAAGGCAAAGGGACCATAATTCATTTCTGTTCCATCAGACTTGACAAACATACAATTCTAGCAAGATAAAGTCAACCAATATCTCGCAATTTCCACTTGTTTGAGAACGGTTCTAAGCCTTGTCTCTATGCTATGGTATGGCAAAACTATATCTGGCAAAACATTTAATCAGATGCTAATTAACCCCGTTTACTCACTGAGTAGACTTCGTATATTCCTTTTCTCCCCTCATCACATTCACGCTTCACCCAGTGTCTGTTGAGGTAAGCACAGAATCCATTGAGTACCTTGCTGGAAAACTGGTAATCCTCCCATTGTCTAGCATAAAATTTAAGCACATCCTCGCCGAACAAGTCTTCCCCTTTCTACAACAAAATGTGGGAAAGGATCATTATGCATGTTATCAACACAGCAGCTAATTCCATAGGGAGTCAGTATAATTACATTGGTATCTAAGGACCCTAGGCCTGAATAGCGATTGTTATGTAACACAAGTGTCTATATAATAAATCAAGAGCTTGCAACTCCAATATAGATTTTAAGACAAGTGGACATGCTTCCCACCTTGCTGTCACTACTGTTAAAGATTCTGGTCATTCATTGAGAGACTTATTTTTGCATACAATCAAATATGTTGAGCATTCATCAGCCATTAGCAAGGGTAAGATCGCAGTGCGTGTATGTAAGAATTACTTTGCTCGATCCATTATCTACCCAATTAGCATGCAATATAGGCCTGCATGGTCATTTAAAGCTATTTTGAGTTAGTGCAAATAGAATGCTTGCAAAGTTGATGGGCCGTCCTACCCAAGATTTGCACATTTCAATGTGTAATCATAATAGAGGTGTAGAATTATATAATATTTTGGAATCAATCCCATTGGCAACTGTGTTAGGTTTTTGAGATATGATGAGAATGATCGAACATACACGACACAGTTGGATTATCACTATGTCTCACAGCTAGTTGACAGCTAATGCCATCTCAATACAATAATTACATATAGATGAGTGCATGTGACATGGGTTATGCTGGGTGATCTTCTGGTGCAAAAATAGTACAGCATGTTTATTGGCTTAGTGTGAAAGGTCACACTACCCTTGCCAAGCAGACTGAAACTAAACAGATCTTGCAAACCCAACACTGATATGAAAAACGTGAGGGATGTATAGCTATACCAACCTTGCGTAAAGCGAGTAAATAGTTCCGTAAGAAGTCTTTGAGACGTTTGTATAGTTCTAGTCCTACAAATTGAGCGCCACCTACAGGAGGTTTGCTACTTTTACTCCGCCCTCCACCCTTAGCACTTTTGCTGTCAGCTGACTGCCCACTAGTACAGTAGTTATATACATGTCTGCATATAGATCAGTCAAGGAAATAAGCAAAGCTTATCTAAACTTGAGATAACAATACAAAACTGAACTAAGAGGTTATATACCATGATAAGTTGATGAGTCATTGGAAAAGGCTACATGCACCTATTTATACTGAATTTCAAGAGTTTTTATATGGGGACTGGGCATTGCAATACGTGGTGTAATATGGTTACAGGTAACAAATCAGTAGTATATGCTTTGTAAGCCTGGCAAAAGGTAGTTTCCCTACTACACACTATTTGACAAGTGCTATCAAAGCATCACTGCAGGAAATTTTAGCAACTGCCACACCATTTTACCATCAGACAAAACTCACAATTTAACTTATATAATACAAATATTGTTATTTGTTGAGGAGAAAGGATACGTGTAGAGGCTGATGTATCTCTGTTTGGTCATTCCCTGGTGCTGGAATACATGGTCCATACCAGTATGTAAGTCTCCCCATACCTCATCCAACCCCGTAGGCTTCACTCCATGATGATTATACTGGGCATGAGACATACTAATTGTCTCCCCTACAAAGAACAATGTCACAGTTATGTCTAGTATCTAGCTAACTCAAATATTTTACAAATAAAGAAGCTAGTGGCTACATAAAGGCAAAGCGGCCAATCGTGGTCCATGGACCTACTCAGCATAGGATCTATATTTAAAATACCTCCTTTTTTTAAATGTAATCAAACTGTTTGGCTAGTGGAGGGCACAGACTGAAGTCACAGGAGTGCTTATAGATAGTCTTATTTACCAGTCTCTGTGTTGGTTAGGGACCTCGGACCTCGTCAATGTCCTCATGTATCAGAAAGTGACTAAGCAACCGACAATATTGCTCTATGTACAAGTTTGTCCGTCAAGATCTCTGTGTACAGAATACGTTGGGTAGGGCTCCTTTTGGTGTAATCCTGAAAAGAGATGAATCAATTCCTTGTTGAAAAGTCTCTTAGAAAAGAAGAATATCAAAACTTACTAACATCCTCTTGGGTTGAGTTTGACAGAGAGTGGTTGCTTTGAGTTTATGATTGCTACATTTAGTGCCTAAATTTAGGATAAGATAAGGAACATATTATGGACTTGTGAGATAACAAAGCTCAAGCAGTCAAGATTGACAGACAAAAAATGCTTTTGATCTAAATATATAGACAGTAGCATTTGGTGAATTGAGTACTTTTAAGGCTTATTCAATGTTAACAAAGGGCTCAAAAACAGCCTTTATCAGCAAGAGTTATTAAGACTACTATCTAATCTTATGTCTCCGTTGTGCAGCAGAGAACCACCATCAGTCATGGGCCCCTGGGACTTACATGCCTTTTAAGTATTTCCCTATTAAGCCAATTTCCAGTATCAACCACTCCAAAAACACCTAGGGTGGTTGATATTGGACATCTGCAGGCGTGTAAGTCCCAGTGACCAATGCCATCAGTGTAGCTTTTGGAGTTAAGAGAAAACATCACCCTTAACCAAATGCTGATGACACACAGAATCGCTCTGTGTCTGACAAGGGATAATTCTGAGCCAATCCACTCAACAGTAGGCCTTCAGTAGGGCTTTTCAGCGGCGTTATTGGCATGAAACAGTTGTCCTGTTTGAGACTTGCTTGTAGAAGACATGAGATGACACTTAGGCCTATGTTTTGTGCTTGTTGGTTGATAAATACAAAACGCATGTAGTGTAGTTATGTTGTCAACTACATTGCAAACAAGGCCATACAGAGCGGGTCAGCACTGAAACCAACATAACACAGGTAGGCCTAGTCTGTCTGTTCACTGGTCTTACACTTTTATAGACAAAAATATGGCAATGGGATGGAGGGAAAGACTTGTTTTACCGTTCCTTCTACAACTCACTAATATAATACCTGCCTGCTAGAACTGGTTGAGACCAACATAGACTGTCCAGTGGCTTTTACTAGCTTATGAGCCTTTGATTGTACCAATGACCAACTCAACTGCTGTCATATTTCAATCTATCTGCTTTACTTGCTTGAGCTGATCAATTTTTTTTAAATATTCAGGGGGGTCTTTCAATTAGAAAGAGTGATCCTTTACTAAAGCAAGTTATCACTATCACATCACTATCACATCGCTCAAAATTATCACTCACTTGGTGTTTCAATTAGAGAAAATCGCTCCCAAATCGCTCACTCAGAATGTATATAGTTCCATAAAGTGACTGAGCAATCTGAAAGCGAGACCCCTAGCAGGTATCGCTCACTCAGTGAGTGAGCGATAATATTGCGATTTTGGCTGTTTCTAATTGAAAGACCCCCCAGAGTAAGATTGTTACCTACTACTCTACTACTTACTCACAATCACTGGAGTAAAAAATGAGTTACTGTTTTTTGTTTATAATATAACCTGGTCTACAGTTTTTAAACAACCTTTTGTTTTTATCACAAGTTTTGTTATAACCAGCCTCAGGTGGTGATAAACATCATTAACTTAACTATCATAATGATCATGAATATGAGAGGACTGGTTGGTGGTTGGGTTGTTGAATTTTACTCACTTCTCACTTACTAGCTAGTAAGCAAGGAGTAATTCCTTGCTGGTAAGTAACTAGTTAGTAATAAGTGACTACTAGCTAGACAAGACTAGACTAGCTAGAAAGTTTTAGTTGGTGGTCAGTAAAAGTACTGTGTAGCAACTGCAGTGAAGTACAGTGTTGAATAACAAACATTACCTTTTCTCTAATACATTTTCATGGATCAACTGCACATGAATATGGCTGTTCTTAAATTGTCTTTAGATATTTTGTATGGGGATGAGCTGATAGTCTTTGTTGAGGTTTTTTGTTACTTTCCTCACCAAATAAAATTCTCTCATCTGGATCGTGACGTCACTTCTGCCAATGACCTCCACAAATTATTGCTGGAACAATGAAGTAAAATAATAATGTCAAAGAGTGCATCTTGGGTGATTTGGAGATTGTCTTTCCTTTTTCGCTTGCGGTTTGCTAAGAAACAGAAGATTGGGCTGCCCCTAAAGAGGGACGCAAGGTGCCCTAATCCTCATACTGAGAATGTGATACATCCTAGAAAACTAGAATGCATCCTAGAGGTGAGGCCATAGAGGACCTCCTAATCATAAGTGTGCAGCGAGCTGCCAAAACTGAGCTGGCACTAATCGGACATTGGCAGTGACACTTTGATCTTAGCCAATAGGCCGAGCACTCTGATCTTAGCCATGTTAGTCATGCTTAAACTCAAGGGCAGGTAACTGCTCATTGTCCTTTGGGTTTAGCAGGGAGTTTGCGACTTGAGTAGGACGGTGTAGAAAGTGTCTTAGATTGTACCGGCTATATCCCGCCCCACTATGAGAGGTAGCCAATGTTTGTCATGAGGTCCTATTCTTAATTACTCTGATCTAATTTTGCTGCCGGGTGTGATCAGTCAATTTATCTCGTGGCAGAGACAAATCCAGGCACCAAGTTACAGGTTCAATTAATTGAACAGGTCTGCATGGGTGGATTCCAGTTCACATTTCATTTCAATAAACGCAATAACCTCATTACAGAGAAAACCAACTTGAAATGACTCCAATATACTTGTGGTGTGTCATACATGTCGGATATACAGAGGGAGGCAAGTACTGGAGGCTAATCTTTTCGTAGATCCTCTGTCATCATAGCTAAACAAGCTAAACTAAGGAATAATGCTTCAGAATCCTCTTCTGGACACACTTCACCAGCAGATATTCAGATGAAAGTAGGGGACAGTCGAGATGAAAATATATCATCCATAGTTTCTTTCACATATCATAAAATCGTTTCTCAGTCTTCAGAGTGTAAAAAGGTGCATTCTACGGCAACATATGCGTCAATATTGTGGGTTAAAAAAATTGCAAGTGTTGTCTCTGTCCGAGGCCGCTGTATTCGGCGCCAAGTTGCTCTCCGTTTGCAGGCAGGTCGGAGCACACCTGGGGCGTCATGTGTCATGAGCAGCAGTAGTCAGTGGACCGCAGCAGGATTCGAACCCAGGACCTTCAACACTTCCGCGTCAGAGGGCAGGCGCTCTAACCAACTGAGCTACCTCCTACTCCTTGGTGTGTTGTGTCATATACTTTATATTGCTCTGAAATCTTACATTAATGTAGGAGACTGTTTGTGAGATAACCATGCCCTGGCAATGTGTTTTCATGTGAATTGAGTCAACGTAAGCCAAAAGCTAAGTTACAGAGTTCATTTCAGAGCCAATGATTTCAGCATGAAAAAATATAAAAATGAAAAATAATCGTGAAGTATTATAGTGTAGGTTGTAACCAAGCAAAAATACATTTCGTAAAGCCCGCATCTGAATGTCATCAAAAAACATAATTTCTCTTGTTTAAAGCGATGAAATAAGGATCCAAACTGAGCCTGCAGCACAGAGCCGTATTACAGAACTTGGGAATTGAGGCTTTCCATTCGCAGTAACTTCCCTAGCAACTATGGTCACGAGTTTAACAGCTTTGCGATGTTTGGTACGGCAACAAGTTTTTCTCTGACTCGACCAAGACAAGCCATTTCACCATGGTCTTCTGTGGCATTCACATACACTAATTCCTGTCAATAACATATTTATAACAGTTCAATAAGATATTATCAATTCAACTCTACCCTTATATGTTATTGGTAAGTTATCTGCTGATAAATCAAGGGCAAATAACTCCCAATTTCTATTGAAAGGCCGTAAGAATCATCTATGGCAAGGATACTGAATAGAAATACACGACTTGGCTATAATTATCGGTACCATATATTTGCACCTTTACCTGAAAGGTTGAATAAATCTCAAGGTCCAAATGAGCAATCAATTGGGTTTTACAATTCGGAGCCACAATGATGATACAACTCAGTTGATTGCTTATTTAGATATCATATATCATTGTAGTGGCATCAAAATCTAAATCTTGGCAATATTACCTTCCCAATATAACAACTCACAAGAAAACATGATTTTGATGCTCTCATTGAATAGACCTCCTATTTTTATGGTCCGTAGTAGCTGGTAGTAGCGCTTCATTATCAACCGCTTTCCCAACCAAGTGGGAAATTGGTTGATGAAAAGTTATCCCGACAACGTTTAAGCGCTTAAACTAGGTCTATGATAAAGAATCAGGTTAAATCAAAATAAACAGAGTCACGAATTAAATAACGATAGTCACCTGAAGGAAGCCACAAGGAGCACCCCTTGAGAGATCAAATGTGACGTCACCGAGTATTAGACGAGTTTTACCAGACTTCATTATTTGTAGTTTGCCTATTTTACCCTCAGGAATATCACTCAATGTACATCGAGAAGATAGAGCGTCAGCAAGTTCTGTATCTGCGGATTTTTGCTGGAAAAGAGAGCAAACACTATGCTGTATCACATTGTAAGCAAATTATTCGTCTCAAAAATAGATTTGGTATACGCAAGGTTTCACGTATTTAGGAAAAAGTCTTACTTTTGATCAATCTCACTTCATAGACCTGTCCAATATTGTTAAGTTCATAGGGTCAACTATTGGCAAATAATTTAATTTATACTAAGCCAACGAGTAAAAAGATACTATTTGATAACAGCATATTAATTATGTTATCAATGATAAATTTGAAAGTGATTGTTGGCGAGCATTCATCATCATTATTTTGATCAATTAACATCATAATCGTCATGTGTGTACAACAAATTTGGCAAACAGTCAACTATGAGAAGGCAGAATTATCATAACTCATAGTGCTTTATTGTCATCATTATTTGACACTCATCTGATATTTATCTTTAAAACCTAATCTCTGCTTATAGGACGGATGGTGAAAGTTTCCTACTTGTGAATCCTGTTGTGGTGGGGGAGGTGCTGATGTACCAGGCTCCTGCTTCACAGGCAGATACTTGTTAGGTTTGTCTTCTTCACCAGCGATCAAACCAGGCAAAGTATCCGGTAATTGAACTAGTATAAGCTTCAGAGAATCTGAAAATAAGAAATAACCTTAACATGGTTAAGTGGTTTTGAGAGCTTTCCATGTCTAATATTAGCTTCGGATAATCTATAAAAATGAAATAACCTAAACATAAGGCCATAATGTAAGAGCACTGTTTGGTGGCAACAAGCTAGAGAGCAATCCATTTCTAGTCTATGTGCTCAGAAGCCTGAGAGTGTGAGTTTGTAGAATTAAAAATATAAAACATTCTTCCAACAATAAAGGGTGTCTGATAATGATATGCCACATACTCCCACCTTCCAATCATCTGAGTAATTAGACTACTATCCGATCTCTAATTTTGCTTCCTAGTTTGACTAAAATAATACAGGTACCAATGGGTTTAACTTTGGTTTGGGTGGTAGCAGCAAGTAGTGAGACATTGCTATCATGAAAACTTTTTGGCAAATCTAAATGAATACATCACCTACCTTCTTCATGATTGACCACCTGTGCTGATAAGCTAGGATCTTTGACATCTATATCAGTCTTACTGTCTGGATCCATCTTCAGCTCTGCTTTTATCACTGCAAGATTATGATGTACATTATTCAATTGTCGCTAAACTATAAAGGAACATGTGATGATTGTTCACAAAAAAAGTCTATGTGTCTTGTTTGAGTTTTTCAATTGGAACTGACAATAAAATATATTTCGGATGTGAGTATTGCTTATCGTGTTCTGACAATGGCTTGCCGATTTCAGGATGTGAAAAATTCTCAGTTGCGGTTTTCGTTGCAAAATTTACACTTGTACTCAACCTTTTCAAAAGATAAATGAAGGAATGCAATCTTTTGTTTATCACAACGAGCTTCAGATGACAAAAACTTACATTTTCATCTCAGCAAATCGATCAAAACACTATAATATGAAGGATCAACTCACTATCTTCATATTTGGATGGATTAAGAAGAGGTAGAGCTACAGGCTGATTGGTGTACTCTGTCAGATCGTCCTCTTCAGCTGCAGCACCGTCATCAATAAACTAACAATATATACAAGTCAGTAACTCAAGTTGTTAGCAAGATATGATGTTTTGTACAATGTAATTGTAGACACCTATCAAATGGCATCATAATCACTGTGTTTCTACGATGTCTAGCTGAGCAAATTTTGAAGTTGTGCAAATCATGGGAATGCTTCCCAATTCGCACTGACCTCAAAGACTCAGCTTGCACTGAGTCGCTCAAACTCCGGTGAGCCTGCACAGCGTGGCTATCATCAAAGACTGCAGACCGGGAAATCCGAGTACGATTTCTGACGGCGGCACATGTTTTCGAAGTTTGAGGTCTATGAAAATGGGTGTTTATTTTGAGGGCAAGTCATGAGGTGACACCTCAGCTTGATCTCGGCCTTGACTTCAAAATCCAAATGAAACATGAAACATTTTTATTGGCTTAGAAATTGTTTCTGCTGCCTTACTATCTGAGCTGGCCTAGCCTAACAATGCTAACTCATAACTTACGTCATCTCTCAGTAGCTCATTGTATATTTCCTGAGCCTCCTGCTTTGTCTGTTTAGCATTAGTGATAGTCACTTTAGTAGATGATCTGACACCACCACCGCCACTACCTCCTCCCCCACCACCCCCTCCATCGCCTCCTCCACTACCATATATACTCTCTGTAAATATGCAGAGAACACACTATTACTTTAGTACTAAATATGATCCTGACCAGAAAATAATTTTGTGTCCATAGATTTGACTATGAAAAATTATTTTTCCTCTCTATTGTATAAAGACGCCTGATTGCTTGACATACCGTACCACATGGTCGTATATGCACACGCTTGACCAGTGAAGAAAGTGGATAAATAAAGAAAATACTGTATTTCATTAGGATGATTATTGCTGATCTTTGAATTTGAGAAAACAACAATTCTAGATCATAAATTGATGATGATAAGCATTTCTTGAATATTTAATCAATGCACCTGCATCCATAACAAAAGAGGTTCATATATTTTTTCACATTTTACCATAGGAGACAAATAATTAGCTTACCTCTTTTTATGGTTTTCTCAGTCGGTCCTTGTTCAAATATAGACTGAGATTGTACATAAGTATTTTCTCTGGGGGCCCTTCCGCCACCTCTACCTCCCCTACCAGGCCTGTCTGGACGATCTGATTTGAATTTCTTTGTCTTTTGTGGGGCAATTTTCAGTTTATCTTCAACAAGTCTAAAAGAAAATAAGTTCTCATTAATAACATGAAAAAAATGAAATTGTGCGACTTATTATGCTAGCGCCTAAAACAGACCTCTTAAAATTCAATTGCATCAAGACTTTAGCCAACAATGCTCACTGAAATGGTACGCTTTTTTCAATAAATACAAATATTGCAAACTTTACAAAGGGTGAGTTATGGCTAAGATCTACATACTTGTTGCCTGATGGCTTTTCTCGGGGTCGAACAGGAATATTTGGTTTGAATGTCTTTCGCTGAGTTCCTCCCAGAGTAAGATCTCGGGCCGCCCTCACAGATGGGAGGCGTGTAGACTTGGATACAGGTGTACCGCCTTTACCAAGTAGACCTCTAGGTAAACTTTCACTGCTGCTGCTAGCCTGTGCCGCATTCTTATCGTCAGATGGGTTGTTAGATGCCATGAGTGTCTAACAAATAGAACATGCAACTGATGTTATTAGTAATTGCTGTGACCAAACTTCACAATTCCCTACTAAACCTGAAACTGCTCCAAGTTGGCTAACTCACTCTAAGCCAGAAAAGAACCTATTGTACTGTTTAATCCTTTGACATTCTTAAATTATATGTTTGTTGAACTGCGAACAAAATGTTAGGCCCCTATGTGCTACTACGAAGCTGCTAGAATGTTAAGTAGTTTTCTCAATGAACAATCTAGGCCTGAGTAATTCTATAGGTATATGGTGAACCGCAAATTTGCCTAATTTATTTCAAGAAAGCTTCTAAGATTATGTGTCAGGACTAATACACAAAACTTCTTTTAGCAGTGTATGGAGTGTATAACGAGATAGAACAAGTTAGAATTAAAAAAATATTTGGGTGCAGATACACTCCTTCGAACTTGTGTTCCAAAACTGCCCAATTCCATCATCCTAAACTTATCAATGATCCTGAACAATTCTGTGCTAACAATCCCCATCTACAAGGTATCTCCCAGGTATCCCAAACACCCAAGACCAACATAACTTAGGTGAACATCCGTCATCTGATTTTTGAATGGCCCTCCTATATTGCCCTTGACTGTTTCTTATCCGAAAGGCAGTTCGCTACCAGACTGTTCCTAGGGTCTGAAAGCAGCTAGTGTGTGTGTGTGTACTTTACTTTGACAATGGCAGTGTCGACCACTCCCAATTTGTATAGGCAAGCTTCATAATATTTTTATATCATATGGATTTTTGGATTTATTGGACTATCTAAACTCAGGAGTTCAGTGAGGCAAAGCCTTTGCCTAACTGAACCCCTGCTTATTGCAAGCCAAAGACAGAGGGGCATTCACTTTCCAGTCTCCAAGCCTGGCCAGTTCCTACCAGACTACAAAGCTTGCCAAGTCAGACTAGGTGGGCTAGGTTCCATCGATTATCAGATTCAGAGCAATTTGTCAGCAATGAACTCCCCCTTATTTTTAGAGAGTCAGTTTTTGTTGTTGTTGTTGTTCCCAATTAATCCTAACCGCCTAGCCTAATAGGGTGGGCATGCAGGATATATTAACCAGCTGTGGGTTGATGTTCATTGTGGTGTGCTGTGGCGGTTGGTGTGCCGATGATGTTTTTATGTTTGATGAAAAGACTTAGAAAATAATAATCCAGAAAAAACACACTAATGTGAAAAACTTACAAAATGAAAACATAACGTAAAAACTGCTTGCCGAACACTGCTAGTTGATCGCCACTGGTCAATGGTGTTTCATTTACGGGCTACAGAACATATCAACAATATAAGTATATAATATAAAGGTATAAGAGGTTAGAAGACGAGAATGTTAGTTAGTTTAGCGTAGGATTTTCAAAGTATAATTTAATCTCACCTCTGGCCCGATTGAAATAACTGTGTCGCCACTGATTTATGTTTTGTGTCCAACTGATAACTTTACCTCTGGTATTGGGGTGTGCAGTAAACCGAACGTATGTATTTAACTTGATGTCATATAGTCCTGCCTCAATCTTACGTAGGAAAAGTATGTCTAGCTCATCCCTCCTGTTTTGAAGAGAGATGATATCATTACGAGACATGCAATCAGTCACACTGTCAACTTGTTTTTTCATATGGTAGGTCCACCTTACAGCCCGTCTTTGCACCTTTCAATAGCATTCATCAAACCAACATTATGGGGTGACCATACTGGTGTAGCATATTCTAAAATTGGGCATACAATTGTTTTAAATGCAATAAGCTTGGTCTTACAAGGGGCCTCGGCTAAGTTGCGTCGGATTAAACCAAGAGATCTATTTGCCTTTGCTGTAACGGTTGAAATATGGGTGTTTCACTTTAGATTGGACTGGATATGCACACCTAGGTATTTGAAACAGTCAAAGGAAGGGTTCATTTCCCAGAGTTATGCAGAGGTTTGGGACAGGTTTTCCTACTTGTACATGTACACACTTTTTAGGATTAAAGGACATTCCTCATTCACAAGCCCATCTATAAAGAACATTGACATCTTTTTGAAGCAGAGATTGATCATTAGTAACATCGCATAGCAAGAGCGTATCACCTGCATAAAGGCGACAATCTGAATAAGTAATCATTGATTGACCAGCCAGTGCACTCCGTCACTCACAGTCACACTCGTGACTCACAGTCACTGTCTGTCAGACTCAGAGCAGGTTAGCAAGGATTCTGAGAGTTACCACACTCTGCCACATTTATTGACTAATCTAGGACTGAAAAAAACTTTCTCATTGACACTTCAAGGTGATTGTGAGTGACCAAGTGCTGTGAATTGTAATGTATTTATATTTAGTAAGTATTGAAACAAGGCATGGAAACAAAATGCTTCTCTCCATATCATTATTTGACCTTGACCATGACCTGAGCAATAGCAATGTATGACCAATCATAAAAAAGAACACATATCTGTTTGACATCTAAATTTTGATTGGACTGTATTTAACCCAAAAGCATAAAATATAGATGGGGGCCTCTCAGGAAGTCAGCCAACATCTCCATATGGAAGGCTATTGAATTGTTATACAATCAATAATGCAGACTATCAGTAACAAACCAGAACCAAGTGGGTAGGTGGCAGAGAGGAGATAGGTGGCAGTCTGCTTACTAGGGTGAGAGAAACCTACTGCTTGCAGCTCTAATTTCTAAAATAGTGAAAGGAATTTCTAAAATAGTGAAAGGTGAGCCTAGTGTTGACACAAAGGTAATATTGTTAATTAATGATCACTATCTGAAATGAATTTAATTCAGTGTAAATGACAGAAGATCAGATGATGAGCATAAAATCTTAATTAAAGTCCTCTGCATACAACACATACATACATATTCCTAGTATTGATATATGTGTATATATGCATATTAAAGTTATATATATATATCTGATTTGGAGCACTATCTTGAATTCATCTTAGCTTGATTATGGTTGTTAGATAATCATCATTATATAATAATAATCACATAATTATCACAGATACTCATACTGGTTGAGCTTATTTTATTGAACTACATTGGTTGACCTTCTCAAAGTTTACAAATTGCTGCATGTGTGCAGCTGCGACTACATATTGACCTAGTCTTACTGTGATTGCCTGAATTAAACCTTGCTAATAATGTATGCATTTGCTAATAACATACACATTTGTGAACACACCCCTCCTGCACCTCTCACACACCCCTTCCACACCCTTCCCATTCCCCTCCCACACCTCCTCATCCACCACTTATGCATAAGCACTCCGAATTCTTGGTGTTAACATTCTCGAATAGTTAGTAGCAGTCGTATGCAATGCCACCTTATAAGACCTTGTTTGAATATGAATAAATATTATAGAATAAGCACAGAAGTGTCCAGATAAGGCTCAGGAAACAAAACTAGCAATATTTTAGGGATTGTGGATTTATTATACAAAAACTAGACGATGGATGCATAAGGCACTTTTTTAAGCTTGTTGCTAATTGATGCTGATTGAGAATGATCTATTCCATGACATTCCATTCCTGTTTTTTAACAGTACATAATTATGTTGTTAGACAAAATGTATTTCTCAATTGTATTGGCATCAGTAATAATTAGCAAACCATTATATAGGTTAGGTCTACTAGTTCATTGACATTTACAAATGGCTGTGACAGCTCATGCGTTATCTGACATAACTTCACCTCAGAAATGAATGATACCATGCTTCAGCTTACCTAGGGCCTAACACCATGAAATCCAAAAAAATATCCTACAGTGCAAATAAATCTGGTAGTTGGATCAGATCTGACTAAAAATTGAAGCTATTTCAGTGCTGGCCATTTGGAACCTTTGATTGCATTATATTTCAGGCTCCCACTGAGTGATCATGAACGACAGCGCTACAGAATTCCGGATCTTGCAGCCTCTGTGGAACATCATCAAAGATGGACGCGAGGAATACCTTGGTTCCCCTCTCTTCCCCGTATTCATGTCTGTCACATTCTACTTTGTGGCAGTTCTTCCATTCATGATTATAGATCTCTATGGCAAAGAATGGCACTGGGTTCAGAGATACAAAATCCAACCCAGCAAGGAGGTTGGTACTTTAAATTTTTGTTAGCGTTCATGCATATTGTAAGCATGGTGCTTACGGTTTATCCATTGCATGACCGACAAAGTGCAGGCTGGTGACCCTAACCCTCTACCATGTTGGACAATATGAAATGGGGCCATAATCCTATGAATGGCTTCAGAGAATAAAAACTATTACACATATAGTATCTGTGCCGGACTGGCTGTTTCTATGTTCAATAGCTCATCCTGCCACCTACTGTTTGATGATTAACCAGGGCATTCAATACTGTTATTTAACCCCACACATTCCATAATTGAAAACCATTCATAATGTGAACACCCTACCCCCATGCTATGAATTTCCTGGTAATTGTCATGACATAACATCTATTTTAGGTCACATGGCCCATGGTGAAACAGACCGTCTGGGTCACATTCTGGAACCATGTTATGTATATCTTACCTGCATCCATCGCTCAGTGGGTGTGGCAGCCTCCGCTTCCTCTAGACCCAATCGCACCGACACTCTGGGAGTATTTGTGGCAGATCGTAGTCAGCTTTGCCTTGTTTGACACATACTACTATGTTGTACATACTGCCTTCCACAAGGTAAAGCCGCTGATGTAACACCCATTTGTGCAGCCTTTTAAAAAGCTTCAGATTTTTCTTTGTCAGCACAGTTGTTTGATGTTGATGATAAAGTCAAATGTTACAACACATGGACCACACATGGCTTTTGGCATTAGTTAGAATTGTTCAGGAAGTCATCCCTCTAGTCTTCACTATGTCAATATATACTTACACAATTAACTCACGGCTCCTCTGGCTCCTCTCACGGTGTAATATTGGCTTGAGATTACAGAGTAGAGTATAATTGTGCATCACCACACACAAACATCTGCCGACTTTGTTTGTATAGAAGGTTTTTTGAGCCATGTATCTTATCATACAGTGTGCTTTACTATCCCTGATTGTAATTATGTTTTGCATTATCTTGTTGTAGTACCGATTCCTATACAGATGGTTACACGCTATCCACCATGAGTACCACAGCCCCTTTAGCTGGGTGACACAATACCTCCACCCCTGGGAGCTGCTCATCGTCGGGATGGGTACCACCTTCATCCCCTGGATATTTGATTCTCACTGCTTCACCATCTGGAGCTTCATGCTGCTCAACATTGTGGTGGCTGTCGAATCACATATAGGTAAGGTTAAGCGGGTCTCGCGTTTTTTTACGTTGATCTGTGAACAAAAGACATCTGTGGTCTCATCTACACTCATCTGTGCGTCTGTGCTTGTGCGTCTGAGTAATACATCATATAATACAGGTGTGAGAGTGCTTGGCGCTGGAATAAGAGAAATAAGAGCATAGATCTATCATAGTCATGCAGATGGTCATTGGCTTTTTTCTCAGGCTGGTTTACTGCGTCCTCCCCTTTGATGCTCCAGTCCTTTGATGCGGGTCTTCTCTATTTGATGTTCTCAGTCTGTATGTGGATAACATAGGTGTGCAAGTTTATCCAACCTTTGCTGTAGTGCATTTTTACAGTCTGATACTGCGAATATTGAACCGATACTAAAGAATAAATTAGTATCTTCCAAGTCTTCCAGGCAGTTAAAAAAAATGATAAAACAAAAACAGTTATAAGTAACAGGGTAAATGAACCAGGTCCAGTCAAAAATGTTCATTGAAATTGGCCTGTACAGTTACAAAACTTTAGACCAAAAATAATTCACACAATTTCTTCAGCATGAATAGGCCTACTTTGTTTTGCTGTCTGAAAGATCACTGTGGAAGTTGGGGAAAATTGCTTACCCAGTGAAAACTCTGACACATAGTTTTGGCATCGCTACTACTGACAATGATTGATTGTAGATTGATTTAGATGTACTACTTTGCCTCTTCGGGTCTCTGCCCACTCACAGCAGTTGCTCTGTAATCTAGTTTGAACAATCCATAATTAGCACCCTTATTATAATTCGGTTGGCTGCACAATTTTAATTCAGCCTTGAATAGGGAACACTATTTCAAGGGTGATGTAAGTTTTAGTGAATAGGCTATTGTTCAGATTCACACAGAATTTGTATGCGCTACAGACTGACTGCCTACTGAAACAACATTAGGGTAACTTCAGAAGGTAATTGATCTATCGGACAAAAATTGCTCTACTTTTTACATAATCACAGAGTAAGGATATATCCTACTCTGTGATGTAATCTAAATAGTCGTGGTAGTGCCTCTTGCCTTGAACTTGTTTCGTCTGTCCTTACGACCTTAGACAGATCATGAGTAATGGATAGTGAGCGGTTATGTACATAGGGCCTAAGTGAACTCTTCCACTGAGATCATGATAATTCTTAGAACACAACTTCTTTTGCCAATAATCTACTCTTTCACATTTTGATAACATTTTTTATCTGTTCAAATGGTTGTGAAAGCATTCCACGTTATCAGCGCCATAAGTTAATCAGTGCTTTAAAATTGGTGCATCTGCGCTTAACTCACTAAATTCTAAGCTCTCAGTCTACCTTGCAAAATGTTGCTCATATCTGAACTCAAGTGTCAGCTATGAGTAATAGTGAAGACAAAGACTCTTATCTTGGCGCAATTCTCACAAAGTCCAACTGCAAGAATATTTGATGAAAGGTGCACGACCTGTATGAGTGCCTTTATAGGGCAAATGCACATTTTATATAACATATCGGTTATCACAAATCTATAGTGATAAAATTTTGTTCCATATACTCGCGCTCGTACTTACAATAGTATGTTATGCTTATCGTACTACACTCTGATGTTGTAGGATTTGATTTTCCATGGGCACCTCACCATTGGTTTCCATTCGGAGTCTACGGAGGAGCTCCTAAACATGACATGCACCACTACAAACCACTGACCAACTTCCAGCCTTACTTCAACACATGGGATAAGCTTATGGGAACTTGGTGCCCTCCTATGGCAGCTGGGGGCATGAAATCCAAGCAGCTTCTTGAATTCGAGGAGAAGAAACGTATGGAGCGTCAGACCAAGTTCTTCAAGAGCAGTTAACAAATTGGCATTCTTATAGCTGAATAACTAAGATCATACCAGCATCTAAAAGTCAATTAAATATTATCACACCAAATCCATCATTACAAATCACACAATACTGCATGAAATCAAAGGCCTTTAACTAAACCGTAAGCAAAATAACATAGCAAGAACAACATGAAATTTTTCCTGTGTTATCCCAACTGCTTCGGTTGCCTCCTCAGGTGTGCTTCAATTATTGATACTCTTTCTGTGGTGTCTTTCATTTTTGACCAGTAACCGGTATCATAAATGATTTGAGGTGTTTTCTATAAAGAGCTTCAGTTTCTCTCTGCTTTAACCGTGATATGCCAACTCTTCAACAATGCAACTCTTCACAATGCCAAATATTTACTGGCGGTCGACCTGCCTCCAACTTTATTCTATTATAATCGGAAGTTTTTTGTGTATTTTCATCACGCACCCACTTATTTTTGAGTAGAATTTGCGTACCTGGTCAATGTTTGGGTTTATGTCCCCTGTTTTTCCTTGATGTATCTACACCAACTATTTTATTGCCCGATCAATGCAAAGCGTCACACAAATGAAATAATTTTTATTCATAATATGTTTTGTTCAATTTAAAACTCACTCATCACTCGTAACTGAACTTCCGCTAAGCAGCTGCATGAACCTGATATTGGTGGTCATGTGCCGAATTGTGAAGTTTTCATGATCACGTAGACAATGTTGATAACATCACTATGTATGCTTTGTCATGTTATAGTCTTTGGAACCTTATCCTCTAATCATGAGTTATGATTGCTAGCTGTTGAACCTGTAGTATCAGATAAGAGGCGTCAATAAATGAGGTTCCGAATCCTGTGCACAATTTGTTGCATCCTTGGTGCAAGATTTTTATTTTGATGAAATGATAAGTGAACTGATTGATCAATTGACCAACTTTGAACCACAATCTCAGCGGTTTAAAATTGTTGCACAGCTGTTGCAAGACTGCAAGAGTAAAATCTTATGCAATTTTTAACCATGAGAGGAGAGGTGTGACTTGCAAGACCTTTCTTTGCAAGGTTCTATAAGTGACTTTAGATTGTCCTCTGCAATTGCATATGGGTAGAAGGAGCTTTGCGCACGATGTCAATGCAATTTGATCTCAGAAAGCTGCCACTGACATCAATGAATTTCTTGGTGCCATGTAATGGATCGTGAAACATTTCAAATTAAAAAAAACAATTGGTACTGCACTCCGAGCATGTGTGATTTGATATCGAAACCCTCAAAGGAGGCGGCCAAAAATGTATACCACCATAAACAAAGACAAGGTTTCCCTCGCCTGGGGGGCCGTCGGACGAGGGGCAAAAGTCTGGGGGGCTCAGACTAGTTTATATAAGATTAATTATATGGCAAAGGTTATAACTGTACCATCAAATACAATAAAAAGCGCACTAGTTTTGTTATACCATCGTTGGTGAAACTGTTTGATCCAGTTTGCCTGCATTCGGAGTTGCTCCCCTCTATTGATAAGCCTTATTGGTGGATGGGAGCAACTGGGATGCAGGCAACCTTGATCCAATAAAACCGAGCTAATGTTTAAACTAAAATGAAAGAGGAGTTTCTAGATTAACACTCAGTTGTCCTTAGAGCAGGTCTGGTTGCCGAGGGGTGTTGGAAAAAGTAGGGTATTGAAGGTACCGTCCAATGCAATGTCCTGCCACCTGATTTCATATAATAGAAAGTCATGAAAGTTGTATTGGAAATATCCCAGACAATTCTCTCTCAAGTTGACCAATTAGTCCCTCTCTCTATTTGTAATAAATCCGAGTAAAGCTGATAAGCTGTAAATTTATGATTAACCCGATCAGGGAGGCCATGATATACCTTCCGCCCTCCCTGACCCGAATGAGCATCAGGACAAACAGACTGAGTTATCTCCACTTGTTTATTGAGAGCATAACTCTACTTACCGCTGAGCGTGCTCGAGCGCTTTGATCAGGGAGTGTGGGAGTCTCAAACTCTCGGCTCTAATGGTTACATTGATGGTGATTTATTGAGACCCCTTATTTCATACAAAACATATGATGCAGCAAAAACGTTTAATGATCCTTATAGTTACTGCTTAAAACAATCTTCTTCCTCGCTACTCAAAGATTATCCAATGTTATTTTGGAGTTTGTGTGTTTGATATGTTTTAGCTGTCGCAAACTGAAAGTGAAGATTTAACTTCATTGTACTATCTGGCTTTGAGCACGAAAACTAAGACACACTAGAAAAGTTAGCTTTTGCTTTCAAAATCTAACTTTCCCAAAGTGCACAGCTCAGTGATGTCTAAATATGGCACAATTTGGTATTAGAGACAATAATCAACTGAGATTCGAAACATTTAATTCAAGATGTTTACTCACAAATCATCGATACATCAGAGATAATATATTTTGGGGGAAAAATTATTTACACCAAACAAGGGCTTGAAAAAAATATACTATTATTATAAAAG
The DNA here is from genome assembly GCA_914767715.1 of Membranipora membranacea. Lineage (NCBI taxonomy): Eukaryota > Metazoa > Bryozoa > Gymnolaemata > Cheilostomatida > Membraniporidae > Membranipora > Membranipora membranacea. The sequence continues at coordinate 18,980,695 of OU612068.1, forward strand.
AGTTCAGTATAAGGTTTTCAATCTGGTCTGGAATTGAAGGGTGGAGCTGAAATACTATATAATATCAAACACCTCGATGAAAAGTCAAAAATCATGTCTGTCTTATGGGATATGACAACATCAGGTTGGAAAAGTGAGATGGTACATACAATCATCACTAGCTCTTTCTATCCTGGCAGCTTCAGCTCTGTTTTCAATAATGCTATTATATTTGTTGAATCATCAGTGGTACAGCATTGTGTACTGTCTCTTTATCTTATTAATCATCACTATGTGTGTTCAGACTACTCCAATGATGCTTCTTCTGTAAATTATTGTGTTTAGATAGTTTGTAACTTTAGCGCATTATAAAATTTTACTTTTGATGATTAAAGGATTAGAGAAAAGATCAGAAGCATCAGTTTACACCATAGCCTCTGAGAGCTTTGATTTTTAATTGTTTTATTAGAAAATTTATCCGTATAAATAAGTTTATTGAGTCTTTTTGAGACTGCAAAACGTTCTCATGGTCTCAAGTTGAAGAAATCAATTCTCGGCAATGCCAAAGATCACGATTGAAGTTATCCGTCATACATGGGAGGAGAGATGTTTGTGTACTTAGTTGAAAGTTTTTATTGATGCCAAACAATGCACCGCACGTGGCAGTGTTCAGCTAAACCTGTTTATTGTAAAAATGAGCACAAAAGACTCTTTCCAGTTAAACACTTATGACAACACATTATTTCATGTAGCGATAAATAGAGCACTTTATTAGTATGTCGATTAGACATTGCCTATCATTTTTTCCTTTATCATCTGGTTGCAGGTAATGGGGTGAGGCACTTACAATCTGCTGGCTGACATGTTTTAGCCATGACAGGAATAAAAGGTTGGAGGCTGTCATGACAGCAGATCAGAGAACTCATCATTATCTCTACCATGATCTGAGGATGTCAAAAAATCTCACTGCATTTTAAAAACCTTACAAAAAGCAAAAATTTGTCTGTTTTGACAGAGAGCTCAATATAACAGTCAATAACGAAGCTTGTGCTTGTGTTTTAACGGTTTAGAGGGTGATATAAAATATATGTTGTGTGAATTTCTGGACGGCAGCGGTTTGATTGTGATTCTCTGACATCTGTTTGCATTCTATCGGCCTCTGCGCAAGATGACTAAACTCAGTTCAGTTTTCTTATAAATTAATCACCTCATAGCAGAATATCAAAGCTTCCGCCTGGATGCTGATTTTGCTAGTAACAGGACGTAGTTAGCATTATATCAATGACGTAAGGACTAATTTTTCCGATTAGAATGAGCCATCCGCCTTACCCCAGTGACAAAATTTATTTGTGAAGAAATCCTGCGGATGTGTACAACAGCAATCCTCTACAAGAAATGGCCATTGTTGTTATTGCTTTTTCCGAATCCAAAGTGCTTTCAAACGTCTAATTAGCAATATTTTTATTTGGATCAGAAGTCATGAGGAAATGTAGTAATAATTAGTCTGTTCCTCCGAATTCACATCACAGTAAACCAGAAGGAAAACTTGCATTGCCTGATATCAAATTCCTCTATTTAGCCTCTGAATTTTGTTAAAACTACGGGTCAGCTGCCTACACTCCCGACAATTAGTTCACAGGCTCATGAGGGATGACAGTCTATGGGCAGAGTAGAAATGGCGGCAGGATGGCTATATTCCTTCCTCAGTGGCGTTGCAGGCAGTCACTAGTAAGCACTGATTTATTGATCTAGTAAAACTTTTCATCTCGTTCATAATGGCTCTGGATTGAGTTTGGAGAGTAAATCAATATGAGCACCATCACATATCGGAAATAACCTGTTGGTTTACTGAAAGCCTAACTTCCTCCCTACAGGAAATGTACTTCCCACGGATTTATCCACCAGATAATAGCTCACAGATCAATGAAACATCACACTGAATACATAGGACATTATAAACAATAATTCGTGCTCTGCAAAATGAAGCAATCAAAAAATTTTAATATGAAATTTTGACAGGTATGTATATAGCTGTAACTATGGAGAGAATGTCATAATTTCCAGCAGAATGACATGTGGCAGGTTGGTAAATTCTTGAATAACAGGTCAATAAACTCCATTATCCAAAATACAGACAAATATGGCTACAAGTTTTTTAAAACTAATTTCCAGCACATTATCTAGCAAGAAGAATGACATGTTCCAATTTTCGTACAATTCTATAATGTTCAGAGCCACCATGTCGCCATGTTCATTAAAAAAACAAAATAACCAATTTTTTATACTCCGTTGCAATCGGGCAATGTATTAATAATAATATTCACCTATTTTTTTACTCCAAGCTGCTCTAGAGATTTTCATTTCTTAGTCATTCTTAGTCTTTTCATCGCCTATTCATAAAAATGAATCTACATGAGTATCTTAAACAATAATTGACTCTAAAAAGAAACAAAAGAATGTCTCTAAAGATGCCTCAGGTGAAAGAGATAGAAAATAATACATTGATTTCTAACCTCTTGGTAATTTAATGCACTCGCTCACAAATTGTTCAACAAAAATAGGTAACGCTTAAAAATGAATATAACAGGGTTTCGGTCCGCAAATGAACTCAGACATAATTTAATTGCATCAGAGAGGTACCGAGGGATTGACTAACTTAAATCCATCTTTGGAATTCTTTTGCTTACAAATCTTTTCAAGTTCAGCCGCCAATGACCGTGAGCATTGCCAAACGGAACTAAGTATCACATCATAAAACATTTTCTGATAGAAGGCAATGTGGATTGCCTTCTTCAAGATGCAACCTTTCATACTGATATTTAAAGTAATTTAGTAATAAATATTCAGCAACCATCTCCCAATGCTTTACCAATCTACCATCCACCAATGCATTTGAAATGATGAACTGATGCTGACAAAATTAGTATTATTATATTATTATGCTGACACTAAAGTCAGCGCAGTCTGTCTGAATCAGTCAAAAATTTCCTTCTCCTTTGGTGCAGCATATTTGCCAAAAAATCCCATTGTATAGCTGAGGGCGAATGTAAATAAAACTTAATTGCCTAAAGCTATTGCACTGGCTACCATCCTCATCTAAAACATCAGGACAAAATTAAGGTACACTGACTGAGTACAATTTTGTAGGTGAATGAATTTAAATAAAATAAAAATTAAAACTATAATTGAATGGACTAAAAAATGTAAGTAATATGACGTCTGAGTCCATTGTAAGATCACGCCTCATTCATGATTGTATTTAGGATTGCTAGCTAGAAGCACTCCATAGTTCAAAATTTTAAACAATAATAACTCCATATTTTCATTTTAATAAAGACTTTTAACATCTGCTGTTATAAAAACATGATAATGCCGAGAATACTAAGATGAGATTAACTCAATAAATATTTTCATATAAGAGCTTGCAATGATACTGCATCTCATTATAAATGGTCAACAAGGCTATCAGTATCTATTGTGAATTATCAAATAATGCATTCCACAATATTTATTCTTAAATCCCTCATTTGAACAAAAACAAAGATCAAAGCATTATTACCTTTTATGAATTAAAAACATGATGCCTTAAAATTGATCTTTGCTCTGTTTACCTAACCTGTGATACTGGCACAAGCAGTCAGCCAATGATGCTGCTGCTGACGCTAACCGACCAATCAAAGAGCCGTGTCAGAAATCGATAGCGACAATAATGCTGCCGGTTTAATATATTAATATAGAATTTTGGTGGATAAAATTAAAGGGCCGACAAAGATAGTCACGGAAACTTGATTGTTGCTACATCCTACAACCTGACAATGTCACAGACAATCGGCGCTATACAGCCATATGGCGTCCACGGATTTCAAGGTATACCAATTTCCTAAATTTTATTCCTGTTTCGTGTTTGGAAATAATTATTTTCCTTTTTCTTATTTTGAATAAATAGTATGCGACGAATTCAATTGTTTTCACCACAATTTACCGACGAGATGTTGTCTATGGCAAGCTTTCAATTACTTTTAGATTATTCCACCTACGCTTCGGGAAACTACAAATGGCCGGGAACAGGAACTACAGTACCTACGGAGAAACTGGCCTACCCTCAAGGTAAGATGTCAAATCTTTCTGCTTTATTTTTATTTCATGCAACCGGCTTGGCAAACCAAATCTGATCTGCTCTAAGCTCGACAAATTAAAAAATTTTGGCTGAAGGCACTCATACCTGAATTTTATGAAGATATATATTAATATATATTATCCATATTTTTTTTAGTGAATATTTGATGCTATTTTCATTATAATAAAAAAATTCCTCTGAGTTTAAAGAGTTGGCTGCATTGTGTTATATATTACAAGTGAGCAAAAAATTTAACCTGGGCTGCAACGATTAAACATTGGGATTTTTCTTTACTGTTATTATGTTATTTTTGTAGTAAGTTACCCATCATATCCAGGAATGGGGTTCCCTGGGCCAACTCCAAAAGTAGAAACTGCAAGTATTCCGCTGCCAAGGAAAATACCAAAGATTGAGCCGACATCTCCGTGGAAGACTCCAACCTCTGCTCTTACACAAGATCCGTATCAGCTGTTTGGACCAACCTCTAGTCGACTGGCCTCTTCTGGTGAGTGAAAGCAAAACAAGGACAATAACATTTGATAAATTACTGGAGTTTTAAATTAAATAAAGTATTCAAAAAAACTTGGATTTTACCATATGGTAAATAGTAGTAGACAGCATTTTTGGTCTCGTGAAACCCAAAAGATGTCATAAAGAGGCATTGAAAATCAGCCTGCCAAACAAGTCATAATATAATGCGAGGATGAATCATTCAACGTCTTTATCTTGACTAACTGTTATTTCTGAAATATCGGATACGAGCAATCTGCACTCAACATTTAAGATTTTTGGAGAAAGGATGACATCTAATAATTAAAGTCTTTCAAAGTGCAAAATCGAATGAATCCTAATTATGAAGTTTTGATGCAAAATAATTAGACATAAGATAGAAGATAACTTTTTCGAACGATCACCTAGCACATCATAGTCAAGAAAATCTCAATTGGTCTCAAGATGGGAGTCATCATCTAGGAATAAATGATACATCTATTATTTCTAAGACATGTAATTAATTTTCAACAAACAAATTCCAATATTCTATTTTCTAGGCAGCGGACAAATCCAATTATGGCAATTTCTACTCGAGCTTCTTTCCGACAGCAGGAACGCGGCAGCCATCACATGGGAGGGTACAAACGGAGAATTCAAGCTCATAGATCCGGACGAGGTTGCTCGCAGGTGGGGAGAACGTAAAAGCAAGCCCAACATGAATTACGATAAGCTAAGTCGAGCCCTCCGTTATTACTATGACAAAAATATCATGACCAAAGTTCACGGAAAGCGATACGCTTACAAGTTTGACTTTGCTGGTTTAGCTCAAGCAATGCAGCCACAGAGCAGCACAGAAAATGCCTACATGAACTACCAATACCATCAAGATTTGTTGATGCAAGCTAGTTACCATAGCAACCTGATCAGTGGACACACGGCTAGCATGAATGCTGCTCAAGGTTTATTCAGAGCCACCACAAGGCCTAATCAGTACTGGGGGCCGACTACCAGTCAATACAGCCCAGGTGGGCCCCCCGTAGTTCCACAGCCCTATCACTCCTCGGCCATGATGAACAATCCTTATATGTATTATCAGTGATAGGGAAACTGGTGTAAAATGAAGCAAATCGTTTTGAATTTGTGCATCAATAAGTTGTCTGTACCCCAATTACATAATTTGTACATACATGTTTTTCTTGCAAGAGCACAGTATTTGAATCAATTTAGTTTAAATGTAATTACAATCATATATCATTAAATCTTTCCTGTGTAATATTTCTTTCTATTTTGATTTATTTAAAGAGTCAGAAGATATTTTTCTAGCACACCACTTTAATGAATTATTCCAGATAATTTCAATATTTTGTGCAATATTTTTATTTATTCCATGCCAATGTTGCTGTTGTATTGTTCAAGTTTGTCACTAAAAATAAACATGTATGTTTAACAACCATTTCTATGAAATACGAATTGAGAACTTATTCGCTCTAGAATTTTAGAGAAAAATTGTAACAGGGTTTACCACAGAAAAGGTGGCAACACAACAATGGCAATTCAACTTGCCTAAATGTTAATACCAAAAAGAAATATTCGTTTTCCTTACGAAGTTATTACAATGATTACATACTAACCCTACGATTGCAAAAAGTAATAGTCATGGATAAATAGAACCATAAGCCATTGGATACCATTATAGAGATTAGGCGATAGGCGACAGAGATTAGGCGATAGAGATAATGGTAAAAGTGTTTACCTTTTATAGAAAAAAGATTACATAATATTCTGTTAACATACTCACTAACCACTCAGAATAGAAAAAAAAGACCAGATGTTTCTGATGCAAGTAAATGACTCAAATAAATTCTCTCTTATGAAAATTAATGGTCTGTGCTTACTGCAAACAACATGTGATAATTTGATCCGGATCCCACTAGAATTTTAGTATAGAACAATGATATCTGATACTGTAAACATTGCAGCGATACGAGTTTGCAAAATGAACTAGATAACACGGTCAAGTGAAAAAAAATTCCTCCATGGGATAACATAAGATTCTTTCAGGAGAACCACACGTTTTCAACACAAGGAACGAGAAAAGCAGATGGTAGTAAAATTTACCTTATTTAGAAATTAAAATCCCAAAAATAGCAATATTTGGCTTAGTGATGATCTTGTTTATACCCGTATGCGTACCCGCATTTTATATTCTGAAAGGCACACCCCGTCCATCTATATGCTTCAATCTTAGGTACGTGTCAGTACCTATCCCTTGTAAGGTCTCCATAGTGAGGTTACCTCCAAGATACTCAGCATAAGCTTTGCAAGCAGGTAACCCGAAACCAAATCTGTAATAAACAAAGCATAGCAGTTATAACTCAAAGTCAGGGCAATGATCTTAACGAGCACGTCTTGCCAAGCTTCTCAAGACAGGATAACTCTGAACATACAACAGAGATAAGGGACAAAGTTTCATGGATAAACTAGGAAGCTAGTCCCTATAACGCAACAGAGTCGATAATCCCAGCAAAATATAGGAGTTATCCTCTGATCATCAACGGTGCAATAACTCCAAATACATACCGCGTTACAGCGTGGCTATCTTGGACTGCACCATTCAAACTTGTTAATATAAAAAAATTAAATTAATAGTAAGGTATCAACTGTGCTTCAATACTGGACAATATGTTCCTTAAGTACCCTTGTGTGCACATTGGTATTGCTGTGTTAGTATTCGCCCACAATGATACTAGCGATACTAAATGCTCCCTTTATATATCTGTTTAACTTACCCGAACATAGCTCCTGCAGCCGGGCCCTGATTTGGAGGCGACATAATAGATCTGAAAGGATCTTCATCCTCAGTATTTGATACCATATCACGGTCAGGGCTACACGCAGTAGTAAAGTGATAATCCCACACTCGCTTCATACTATCATGTGATATCCCGCCTCCTCGGTCAGAGATTCTGTTAATATAAGAGTAATGCGTTACCATTAATTACCACATATGATAGAACAAACACACTTGTTGAACACAATCAGGCAAGTTTGGCCGTTTATAGTCAATCCTACGGATAAACTGCTACACTTGTATCTGTTAAGGCAAAAACTAGGAACACAATTTAAGATTAAGATCAAATTAAAGGTGCAATTTTTGATGACACTCGGTTTGGCCATGATTTGAGAATTGAAGGATACACACTGAAACTCAGAATAATCAGAACAGACTTGACTCTATATCATCAGCCATGGGGCATCGGATTATCACTTACCTGAGAAGGAAATCTACATCATTGTTTGCAATGGTTACATTCACAGAGGGAAGACGTGATGAATTCTTGTGTGTCTCAACCACTGCCCTGTAAAGCAGTAAAAGGATTCGTTAAATGATATATCTAAATACATAGCTTGATATCATACAACAGACATCATGCTACAATAGTTATGTATTGCAGTAGTTCAATATCAAAGACTACCCAACAACCAAGGCATGCTATAGTCAGGCAATACAAGAAACAAGCACTTTCAGAAGACTGTGACACCATAATGCAGAGAATGAGAGTTACTTTCCCTTATGGAAGGCACTGCCTGACTATAATATGCTTTGGTCTTTGGGTAGACTTTAACAAGAATAATTTGGTTGCAAGACCTTGTTTTTTTATGTCAGTAAAAGGAAAATTACACACAGACTTTTTCATCAACAAGACACTCTTCTAAAGTAGCACAAACATTGTATCTAAACCAGAGCACAAACTGACCTCATAGAGTTTTTAAAAAGCTCCATGATGATGTAGTCCAGAGGAGCAGCGATGTAAGGGAAGGCAGCGTTGACATGTCCGTTGACAGTTACAGCAGGAGCCTTACCATATCGGTGTTCACAAACCTTCCTGTAAAAACAGCGATACTACCAACGTGAGTTCTAAGTATGACACGGAGGTCAGGGAAACCCTATGACTGCGGTGAGACAACATCGATAACGTTTAAAATTATAACTCAAGGAAAAGAATCAACTTGCTGGGGTATTATGATAAAGGATGATAATCTTAATGCAACTATCGATGTAGTCTGAGTCTTAAACAGTTGCACGCGCGGGTTCATGGCATTACGTTGACAAACATTCTGGGGCCTACAACTCCCAATAATTTTCCTTGTCAGACCAAAGAATGTTTGATAATGTAATGCCACAAACTTACACTAGCAGTTGTTTAAGCACTAAGACTACTATCGATGGAAATATGGATTTATTCATCTCTAAATACAGTCAATTAAGCCAAGTACGAAGATCATTCATTCAACGCTACTCAACAAAATATATGCCAGTCTATATTATCACATGATATCAAGTTATCAGGGCTGATTTTATACAGACAGTAAGGTTTAGCTGCCATAGACAGCCTCTTTACTGCACATACTGAGCAAAATCTGCCTTTTTTTCCAGAAGTTTCTTCGGCGAGAAGTTGACAGATATGATTCCGACATGCCCCGGCTGAAACGAGAAGAAACTATGCAAACCGTTCTCAGCGGTGAAAACAAACAGCAGTTCATCGATATGAACATAAAGGATCGGTGAAAACCAGTAAAATGTGTATGTGCATGTAATATTGATCAATCTATGGCTAAATATAATATCATGGTGTAAGTAAATTATCAGTTGTCGTATCTGACATACATGTGTGGACAACTCCAAATTACATGAAAACCAGTAAAAGGACAAATATATTTTGACACAAATATTCATTGGATTATCCAATCATATCTTACTTTTAAGGAATCGAATGGATGGTAACTGTGGTGACCGCTTAAATCATTATACATGCTGCCCATATATTATGATCAAATAAGTTTGAGAACTCAACAAGAACAAACAATGTACATTCTTACCTTATTTTCATGTAGTGCCAAATGGTATTCACAAAGCATTCTGATGCCAAGTCTAGAGGTTAGGGTCTTATCCAGAAATGTCTTTATCAAATCAGACTCCTACAAATACAACCATAATTTATAATCAACAGGTCGCTGAATTTTTGAGAATTTAAAACTCCTGATAAAACCTTGTTTGTCGCCTCTCTTATTAGCCAGCTTTTACTGAAAAGAGGATTCATGGTTATCTGAATGAATGTCATTCTCATGCTATATTTTGCACTGCCCTTGAATAAAATAGTTACAAGTGTTACTGAAAAAATTCTGACATGTGTTCATTCTGATGGACACTCGATTCTGATGTGCGTAACTTTCACAACAGTGATGAAATTCTTAGACAAACTGGATGGTGAAATGTTAATAAAAGACAGTGCAAGTACAACACTCAGGGTGGTGAACATACAGCATAATTAAAAACGATGGATGGAATGGCCATGAGATTGACCCATTCAGCCATCAGATGACTCTGCTGGTTATGGAAGAGTTTTAATTAAACTTAGCTAATGTAATTATTCAGTTCCACATGTGTAATCCAGACTGTATGGTCCGCTGAGCAATTTCCAGTTTTAAATTGTCAGGATTCCATTATTCAATTTGATGGGTGTGCATTTGATTATTTATTTGATCAACTTGTTATTTTATACAAGTCGCTCTCCGCTGGGAATATCCCTCGAACAGCAAACATCGACCTGCCTTGATCTAGCTGAGCGAGTGAAACATTAATGTTGTTGAGCATGGTGTAAGGCTTGTCACGTGGCCACGGTTTTTGGTTTGTTTTGGTTTTCAAAACCATAAAAACCAGCCGTGGCCGCGTGTCAAGGCTAGCATGGTGTAGGTAGGATAGCTTTTTATTAAGCTTCTAATTAAAGGTTTATCGAAGGACGATGGTATTCAGAGATAAGTTGATGGTGGGTGAAACATTAATTTTGTTGAGCATGGTGTATGGTGTAGGATAGCTTTTTATAAAGCTAGTCCGGTGAGGGACGATGGTATTCTGAGAAAATTGGTCGGTGGGTAGCGTCAACAAAGATAGCTGTGTCATCACACTAAAGAATATTACAACAGACAATCACAGCAACGGGATTACACTAAAGTACATTCTGGTAGGATTAACAGAGTTTCCGACTTAGGTAGGCAAGCCTGCCACTCAGAGGGGTGAAGGAGATGCAAACTATTCACGGGGATTTACCTTTTCTGAGTCCTGCTATTCAACGAAAAAAAGGTTTATCAATCAGAAGTGTCAAAAAGGACATTACCCAGTTTGAGTTAGCCTCGTCACGTGGCCACGGTTTTTGGTTTTTTTGCCGCGTTACGAGGAAGTTTGAGTATCAAAGTATAAAAATGGAAAATCAATAACTTTTGCTCCATCTATTCCATGGGGGAATACAACTTCAACCCAATTTAATATCATATTATTTGATTTTTTACAAGGGTTTGTGAGTTTCCTGAGAAATTTTCGACTTTATCTGATCACGTACTGTTATGTGCTTCTTGCACTCTTTGAAGCCCTCGGCCAGTAGTGTGACAACATCTCTGTGGTCGTCGAGTAGAGCACGAAGGAGCTTACAAAACTCGGCTTCCTGTTCTATTGTCTCTATCTACAAGACAAAGATCATGTACGATATAATATTATCCCAGACTGAAACTTAGCTGGCTTCTGTATACTTCTTTAGATAGATAATGATAAATGATCATATAAATTTTATGATTCTGATGATCAGATCCTATTATTATATAGGAAATTATCATGGTTAATGGTGGTTATGATATATAGTCACACAGAGTATATCGCCAAATTTTTATAATCATTACTCAACCTACCAACTTACATAACCTACTTAGCTACTATAAAAGTTGCATGAGAGATACTTTGAGGTTATGTAGCCTAGTAATGCGAAAGTGCAATGATACATGACTTTTGAACTTACTAGCATTGATTAACCAACCAAAAAATGTGGATACGGGTCAAGCAATCAACCCTTTTTAGATCAGAATTGGATAATCTACTGCCTTCCTGTTCAGTATTGGAACAAAGAAGACAAAATAATATGCACTTAGGATTTCACTTCATATTCTGACATAATATGAATACTCACCGCTGGAAATTCATTCAACTTGTGAAAAGCTCTGATGTATAATTCATGCTAAAAAATAAATCGAAATAGAGACATCAGATGATCAATTGATACCAAGAATTCTAATGCAGAGCTACAACAGTGAGTACCCCTAGCCTTGTCACGCGGCCACAGGTTTTTTAGTTCCAAAACCAAAACAACAAAAACCTAGCCGGTGACAAGGCTAGTGAGTACCCTATTAAAAGCACTGACTAATAGCTGATAATATACTTGAATAGTAGGACATATGTGGTTGCAGCACGTTGTAAACTAGTCGAAGTGCCCTCTCTCAATTCTTTAAGCAATCAATCATGACAATAACAAATTTAAAAAAACCACCTATCAGTCAGTATAAGCTGATCCACAACTGGGCCATTCTGGATCAGCTCCAAAACACAAAGAGGGTTTTTAAATAAAACTTGATGGATGGGTTTCGGGTGCCAGAAATTCAGCTTATTCCCTGGAACAAGTAATGAGATAGAGCAGGGGAAGAATGCTTCGCTACAAGCAAGAGCCAACTAGAGACTGGAGGTACTTTGAGTCAAGGAAAAAGTAGCTTTCAGACATAGCATTTACAGGTTACACCACTGTAGGATTAGTCTGAGCACCCCCAGACTTTTGCCCCCCCCCGGCGAGGATATGAAATTTCCAATTTTAAGGTATAGTGGATTGTTACTACATCAACATTATTAATTTGTTATGTGCATCAAGTTGTAATAGTAGTCACAACCTACCACTTGTAAAATACTGGGATTACATCCGACGATAAACGGCAGCTCTCTGAAGGCAGCAACTCGATGAGCAATACGTACAGGTAACTCTTTGTGTAAATACTGTGCACCCATCTATGCAAAGAAATAATAATAATATCAGTTGGCTACTAATTAGGATATCTGTAACGTCAGCGGCAGCGCATCCATATCGAGGTCACTAATATTTCAGATTCATATCACAGTGTATGAATATAGTATGGGTGTTCGCATGTCTGGGCTGAATTTAAAACAATATTTCATCATAATGCTGATTTATTAAGTGCTCACTTCTGCTTTTACTACATTTTCTGATGTAATACTCAAGCAAGGTTGTTCAGTCTCAGAAGTACAAATGCCTTCAGGTTTTTCTTTATCAAAATTAAATCATTTGAAAGCACAAAGAAAATCAACGTTGGCGACCACCATTCACCAATAAATGAAGTTCACTATAGTTCACTATAACAGAAGTTGTAGTATGTAATGTTTACTCATAACATTGAGTAATTTTTCGATTTGTTTGTTTAGGAACAAAAAGTTTAATCGGTACAATCATGTTACATGACTCAATAAATAAAATTTTTTCTTTGTTGAAATCATTAGTTGTAAAAAAACTCCACCCTTGAAATATTGAAGCAAACCTCGGCCGAATTTAAATTTGGGTTGCTAGCTTTCGCAATCAATAACAATCACCAACTTTGTTATACCAACATTATGTGCTGTTGGTATTTGTTGTGTACTGTTATTATTACGGCAAGGGAATTGACCTTTGGTTTTAAGACTGTTGAATCATTCTAACTCAAAAATCAAAAGGGATTAGTGAATCAACTTTTACAAGAGTTTTCACTCATGTGATACGTATGGACCTTCTTGCAAGGCCAACTTCGGACAATACTCCCACCCCGCCATATTTCAATACATAAAACCCCACATAGATATATCAAAATTACCTATGGTGCAATAACAGAAGACTGGACTGCCATGTACTGATGAAGCTGCTTGCCTCTGACAAACATTGTTGTTTATACTTGCACTAAAAGGGAGCAGTTTGTACACATATTCATATTATCAAGTCATTGGCCTAATTAGTCTGATGCCTTTTGCACTGTTTCCTGCTGGTCACTACCGGGACTGCATGCTCTGATTGACACTATCATCTTAAGATTTGGCACATGTTGAAGGAGCACAAAGCATCTCTCCACTCAATGACAACTTGTTGACAGTCTGACTAAAACTATTCTGTAGAAAATATTGGCAGCATTTCATCCTACCAAGTGGTTATAATATATTGTAGTATCTTTGGTTGCAAGTGGTATTTAACACTCAGTGTGAACTTTATAAGACAAACGTTATTTCCCAGTGAATAATACCTTGCTTTGGAGACACCTGGACAGCTGTTTACTTACTATGATATGTGACTCATCATGTTGTTTCCCTGTATACAGTAGTGTCGCAGGGACAAGTCTCACAGACGGCTATAAGTAAAACATATAGTATATAGAACATATAGAATGGCCTTATATTATTATTGATTTTTAAATCAGCTGATTTCATGACCAAGGACTCAGACATGCATCACACGCGTGACTAACATTTGCACTGGAGCAATATTGACCATTCACAGCACAAAGGAACATACCAATATTTTTAGAAATACTGCACAACAACCGTATTTTTGGCTGGCCGAATGCCTTCTAAATTTGCCAAATCTTGTCCTGAAGTGATCATGACAGAGTTCTGGCAGTAGTCTTCCTTGCATGCTTCAAGGGGGTGATAGCGATACAGAATCATAATATATGGCGTACCGGAAGTTTTAGGCTTTTTTCGCAATCCCAAATTTGGCCGATAGTAATGACTATAGAATGTGATACAGAAGTTTCGGCCTTTCAATGTGTCTTTAAAAAGCCAGCTCATTGAACGGAGGCGAGGCAACAATCCATTTTGATCGTAGTGATAGGACATGACATATTAGATACTGGAATATGAAGTCTGTATGCTATAGTATATTATGACCACTTTGGTTTTAACTATGCCTGGATGTTCGTCATTCAATATATAATACCTGAATAGCAGCAGCATCCAGGGCACTGTTATAATAATAAGATGTTACAGATCTTGACCTCTCTGCAGCTCTGCTCATGTTCTTGACTTGTAGATTTGTGTTATCACTTCTAGGTCTGCTGTAGAATGACTGTGTCAGCGTTCGGTGTATAACAGGGCTAGACAGTGAATTCTCAGCAGCCGCTGGTGGTGCAATGGCCAGCTTCCCACCAGCTCTTCTGACTGCTCTCAAAACGCTCATCTTGATGACAAGTTGAAGAAAATTTCCTATAATATTCAAGTCATAAAGTTAGAATTTATGCAGTATATGGATAAAGTTATCATTTTATCACCGCAGGCTTCGGCACGTGAAGTTCTGCAGCTGACATCACATGTCAATATTAAACACCAAACTGATGGTGATAATGAACATTTGTAATTTTCCTTTGACATGCCATATATGGATAACTCAATCTAGAAAGAAGAATGTGCTGCATCGATATTTCAGCTTGTGTACTGTAATCGCGACTTATAGTATATATGTGTATACAAACTAACAGTAACACATTATAAATTCAGTATATATGATACCAGTCCAATGATGACTGTTATTTGTGAAAGGTCACCTAAGCAGAGAGAGGTGGATCCAAGTTTAAGTGGAAACATGGATTGCTATGGGTAATGGTCTCTTACAGACCCAGCTTCTTATAGCACAGAACCCATAGCATTCATCATTAGATTGAGAAAATAATTGATTGATGTTACTCACCTTGTGTATGATTCTGTTGACAGTATTTCTTTGAGCTGACGTTTATGTTAACTCCTTCCAAACTAATCAACAAGATTAGGATGGCTTCTCTCTCTCTCCTTTTTAATTTGTTTTGTGAGTAACTCACTCACTGTCACTAGGTGAGCAAACAATTAAAGGACTTATAGGCTTATAGTCTCAAGATGAGAGGGCACTGCAGCTTTGAATGTGTTTCTGACACAAATGAGGAGACACTTTGAAAGTGATGCTCTTGTTGTTGTTTTCAGTTGGAAGCAAAATAATAGACAGCAGCCTTGCTTTTGCTTACTCAATAAATCTAAGTAAATTTGTATGAATCCTGATTATTGTAATAGTCCTCAGTCTTGCTTCTGTGTAGATGCCTAAGTCCCATTCTAAGTGGATACTTAAAGATGTAAAACCCAAAACAGCTGAAGATACTTGGTGTTACTGAAGAGTGAAAAGCTCTCGACAGCCTTTCCAATCCTGAATCAGCAGCAAAATGAAACTAAGTAATGCATAGCCTCAAGATCCTTTCACTTCGCACATTGCATTCTGCGCATGCTCAGCTCTGGGCATGAGCTGATCTCTGCAAAATTGGTAATACACCTGTAATTGGGTGAAGGTCATCCTCCAAAATAAAATGATTAGTATGCTGATGACAAATGAGGCTGTAGCCAATTCAAAAGCACTGCTATCAGTGATATTGAACCCTGTTAATATTTTCAGGTGCATTTGCAACGGAAATTTATTGAATAAAAGTTTGAACATCTTTTTGCAAAATCACTTTCGGAAGATCAATGCATACGGATTGGCTAATGTAAATTAGACCGGAAATGTGTGCAAAATGCAATGGTCTTATATATGGGGCCACTAAAAAATTCTGACAACCGTTTTTCAACCCATAGTCACCAATATGGATGACCAGGAGCATACCATCATTTTGAGTGGTCTGGTTAAAGAATTGAAAGAACCTGAAGCAGGCCTATTGAGGTGACAAGTCAACATAGTTTGCATGTAAAGCAATGGGGAAATAAATAGAGGTGTTGGACCATTGAGTCTCGGAATTCCGAAGCCATCTGATTGGCTGCCTGCTCTGGTGACATACTCCTCAAAGCATGCGGATTTGTTATTAATAGTTATCCTCTCTTGTCATTATTAGCTGATTTTGATTGACAGTATATGCAGGGAATATCCCTTTTCCCCTTTCCAAAGTTGCAATCAGAACCCAAACTAAACTCATTAATTTGCACATGCGCAAATTCAAGTCACGCATGGTGCATACTTAGCCTTACGACACCTACTTTGTGGTAATGATAGCCTAGTTTATCAGTGATCTACATGCCCAGTCAGATCACGAGAGTCAGTATGCGCACATTGATATTCAAAACAATTTCTAGTTTTTACCTGCAGCATGTATATTGACCATTGATCATATCATCTCCCCTACAAAAAAGGTAGGACAATTCCTGCTTTAAATAGGGATTGCACAACCTGTCATCAGAGAGGGTGGGATAATCTCCCTACTGTCATAATTTGTCATTATTTTTTGGGAATACCCAGTCCAATTAATGGGTGGGTGCTCGTTGTTGAGCTTGGAGTTCATGGTCATGGGCATATTGTTCGCATCTGCTCCCAAGTACTAAATCTAAATTCGTGGAATTCCGTGGGGGCATGATCAGACACTCCAGATGATTACGACCTCCAACTCAGATAATATAACAGGCTTTTCTTGAGAATCTGGATCAAAATAACATGAAAAAGTTCTCCTGGTTCCAATAGGCAGCATATTCTTTTGTTCTCTTGTTCTTCCTCCAAACCTAAGGATACAACCCTCAGTATGTCAGTATGCCTAGATGGTTAAAAGCCTCTTTCAGGGTGATAAGGGTGATATAAATGATAATTAAAAAGATGAATACAACATTTTTCAAGTCATTTTTCAACCTCTATTTTTAAGTCAGGGTCAAAAGATGACCCAGGAAATTATAGACCTATATCAGTTTTACCCGTTCTTTCGAAGATATTTGAAAAACATTTAAATATTAATATTCAGATATTTTTGAATGAAAACCATCTAATATCTTCATCGCAGTCCGGTTTTCGCACTGCACATTCGTGCAGCGACGCCGTTCACAAAATTATTTCTGACTATTCTTCTGAGAAACTCAAACAAAGGAAGAGTGTTTTTCTGTTTATTGATTTCTGCAAGGCATTTGATTGTGTCGATCACCAAATATTAAAAAATAAACTACAGAACTTTAATTTTGAGAACAAGGCATTTTTGTTGCTATCATCATTTCTACAGGACAGGTCTCAGTATGTTCCTTTTGATGGTGCAGTGTCATCAATACTTGACATCAATATTGGGGTTCCGCAAGGTTCAATACTGGCACCAACTTTATTTCAGATTTATATAAATGACCTACTAAATCTACCTCTCTCCTCGAACTCTTATGCATATGCTGATGACACTGTTTTTGTAGCAAGCCATTCTGTTCCCTCTACGTTAGTTCAAATTTGTAATCAAGATTTGGTTTCAATCAACAAGTGGTGCAAAAATAATCACATGACAATAAATTATAAAAAAAAACATTTGAAATAATGAATTGTTGCTGACAATAAATAAAGTGGAACACTCGTTTGAAATGACAAAGTCATCAATCTAAAAATGCTATCCTAGTCTGTACATGTTTCCAAAAAATAAAATAAATATTGATAATTGAAAATTAATTATTAAATATTAAAATTAACTATTAAGCGCAAACAAAAATAGTATATGTGAATCTCAAAACACGATCTATCTCAGTCCCACCTACGTATACAATAAATACGATCTAGAGTAGTAAATAGCTGAGAAAAATCCAGCCCAAAACAATGTGTTAACTGAACCAGCATTACATGATTGTTAATACTCATATTTAAAAATCAATACATTATCATCAAATTGTTACTGATTTACTCATCATATTCGTTGGTCAATGTTGCTGCTGTTATCGTTAATTACAACAATTTTTTAAAACCCCAATTAATTTGGCTGATATTGCCATTAATATTTTTACGCAGAGCCAACTGTAATATGTATAGGCTATTGAATAAATTTTATTGGGATATAATCTATTGCCAGAGTTTAAAACACCAAAACCGAGATACGCTCAGGCTGCTGTAGTCTGAACCCTAAAGACTTTTTCCCCCGCCGGGTTCCCCGCCGGCTCCCCTACGGCTGCGGTTTCAAACGAAATCAATTCAATTTTTCAAAGATGCGACGATTCCGCAGGTTAAATTATCTGGTACTGCTCTTTCTTTGACATATATGTTTTCGCAGTTAGATAACTGTCAGTCATGCTCAATTTTCTATGAGACACAAGAGCTTGGATTACGTCTTTGTGAATTGGTAGTCTCTCTCTACGTGACTCTTCCACAGGCAGGAATCTATAAGATTGACAACATTTTGGCGAGTTTATTTGCTTTTTACACTGGCAAATTTCAGTTAGAGGGAATCTGTGCCTTGCCTGATCTGACCAACAGTTGTTCAGTAGAAGACACTTTGAAAAACAACCTATTTGCTAGGAAAGTTTGGTTTATTTTTCAGCACTTGTTTTCCTCACCTACATTTTCCGTTTGCCCAGTACTGTGTCTTCCGCCTCGACTGTCCGCACAGATTTAGTACATTTGGTTATCAATGCTGCAACCGCTGCAGCAAAAGCCACGACACCGATGCCTATTCCTAATGTCAGCGACACATTCACAGCTGCGGCATCTTGACTATTGTCAATCAGGCTGTGATAATTATTCATTATTAATAATATTGTGACATGGCATTGGAAGAGAAGGTGACAAATATAACATATAATGTTACCTAGTCTGAGCCCCCCTGACTCTTGCCACTGTCGACACCCCGGCTGGGGCAAATGTTACCCCATTCAATCTTCATTAACAAGGCACCCCACTTAGTCTGAAGAAATAGGATGTGGTTATTAATGTTTCAGCGAGAGCATGTTTATTCTCCTGCATTCCAGCAATATACTGCAATTCAAAGTGGACACAAAAAAAGTTCTCTGTTACCCTCTATCAACAAAAGGGCACACAACTACCAGAAAAGAGGCTTAATTGGTGCTTGATATTTGTTTTTACCTGGCCATGTAATTGTGGGGCAGACATCTCTGTTGTATAGTGTCGAATAGATATGTCTCCTTAAGACACTCACAGATACCATCTAAACATATCCGCTCAGCCCCGTGACAGTCTGCGTCATACAAACATGTCTCGGCAACCAGTGTTGCTGTGACTGTGAGAATGAAAGAATCACATTGTAAGAGAAACACTGGAATCATTATCAGATTCGACAATGGTGTCACCCAGTAAGCAGGCAATATCATATATATTAATGAACGAGCTTGTGCGTGAGTTTCTCTAAATACTCAATGAGAAACCATCCATTTATATTTGAAAGTAAGAGCAGTTTGCATGGGAATATAAAACAAATTTATTACCTTCAGATGAATCTTCCAAATTGGCTTTAGCCACATCTAGATTGGTAAAGAAAGCTACCAAAACCAATAAAAGTGTGTGAATAAATCCATAAACCATGATGGTTGATCAAATAAATAGCGAGCTGAATTGAACGACGTAGACTATGACGTATTGTTTACGCAGTAAGTAGAGTATAGCATGCTGTCCCTAAGTCCCATGTCAGTTACAAACTTTTATTGGCAGCCAATATCTTCACGAAAATTGACTTGAATGACGGTCTTTTCTAGAGAAAACAAGCGTTGCATAGTTTCGATACGATACAATATACTAACTCAACTCAAAGATATCGGCGAAAACAAGGAATCTAATGGTGAAAGTGAGAATATTGGCTGATGTACTTTTGTGGCTGATGTACTTTTGAATAATAGCCTGAAATGAGAGTGAACTTCAGATTCATTCAATGAGAGTATGGGACCAAGTAGTAAAAGTCTTTTACTCCTTGATGGGACAGTGCGTTCTAAACTCCCTGGTGATTTCTTATTACATGGTAATAATAATTGAAAAGTTGTCTGCTCTTCCATAAATATTCGGGAGTTGTCCTCAGTGAAATATAGTCCAAATTCAACGGATACACACAGGTTTTTACATAGACAAGTAGTTTTGGAAATCTCTACCTGCTTGGTACAGTCAAAAGCTGATTTATACTCAAGTGAAGACATGTGAGAAGATAAATAGATTAAATTTTATTGAGCTTGTATGGGAAAAGTGGATTACTCATTAGTTAGGCTTAACAGATCGGCTGTTTGACCCAGGAGCTAATCTCTCTAACCCCCTAGTTTGAATTTCTGCAGTAACTTGATTATCAATAAGGCATAGCCAAAGTCACAAGACATGGTTACTCCTTAACCAATTCAATTGGACCAATGAACTAACTAAAGGAGGTTTAGTTCATTGCCTTAACCTCCTGGTCCAAGCATGATCATAATAATAATAATGGGACTTCTTACCATGATGATTTGATCAAGATGGGTCATATTATAACTGATATGAATGAATGTATTATTTGGCTGCACCCCTGACATTGCCAGGGGCCCATGTTTTGGTAAAGACCTGTGTATGTATTGGTATGAGTTGTGTTTAAACTTTTTTGCCAACCACCACTATCAGCTCAAGAAAAGAACAACTGAAGTTCGAAGTAAACACTTACACTGACCATTCATAGATTGGACAGAGCAGATAGATTAGTTACCATCAGCTCTCCATATGATCCATAATAAGCCTAAGGCAAAGTCTCAAGGGCTCTGTGACACCATTGCTAGGTCACCTTGTTTTTTACCCATATGTCAGTTTGAGTAGTGAGGTGTGCTACAAGCAAGCTCTCCCCAGAGGATGATGCAGCGGTTGCACATTCTTAAATTATGTGTGGTCCTTTTCAAAAGGTTGTTTGTTGAGGGGAGGAGGTTGTGAGGGAACGATAAAGGATTTGAATTAAAAAAAGGACACTCCTGAAAGTGAAATGCCCATGACAAATTAGTTAAGATGGTGGGCCAACCTTACTGTACTTTGAAAAGGAGTATGTTAGGCTGAGCCTGGTTCTGAATAGTAAATAATAAGGGTGCATCACACTATACAGATGACATATAATATGCTCACCAATAAGCCTACTATTCCATGTGCACTGTCCTCTCAATCTTGTACCTCATTTACGAACTTGTTTCGATTCTTCTCTTGGGAGGACAGTGGTGGCTTGAACAAAACTACAGGCCTACCAAGGTCGACAAAGGTCATTGGTATAAGCAAATACACATGTCTTGTTTATGGTTATCAGTAGACATATGACATTTTCACATCATTATATATACTGCATCCAATTCAATCCAGGCATCGAGTAATAAACTAAAAGGTTACTGCTATTACCTACAAATGTGCATTTTAAATTGCACAATTATTTTGTAATTTTATAATTGTATTCAGCACATTATCTGTATGTCAAATGCCTATTGCAGCTTATGAGAAACAAAGATGACAGAAAAAGAAGCTGTTGCTGAATTCTCTGATCATGATGGAAGTGATGTGGAGGAAACCAGATCCATGGTGAGAGAACAAAACAGGAAAAAGAAAAAGTCTGGCGGCTTTCAGTCCATGGGTGAGTGAATATAAGTCACCATAAATTTGTAGATGCAAGTGGTATGGCAACTGTAAGGCAGGGAGTATAAGTGGCAGGATATTATATGTCAAAACGTCAACCACTCTACTATGGTTCCACTAAGGTTAATTGGTGATCCAATGTATGCTATGTATATGTATGTCTGGGTAGGTGACTAATTGACATTGTGGTTCGCCATGGTAGCTCAAAAGTCTTAACTGCAAACATGTTCGTTTATAACATAGTGGTTATCTTTTGAATTAAGTGTTTTAAAGCTTTGAAGATTAACAATAGCGTTGAGCAGAAATTTAACTTAATCATGTGCCTTATTTTGCAGGACTGAGTCATGCAATCTTCACAGGTATTCTTCATAAAGGGTACAAGATCCCGACACCTATTCAAAGAAAGGTAGGCATATAAGTTAGGGCCTAAGCCATAGTTGGCATGAATCTGTGTTAGAACTGAGCACAGTACATGTAAGCATTTAATGAAAAATTTTCATTGCCTCCGTGAAACAAAATTGCAATCAACTTATCCCTACCCAATTCAGATATATTCTGTTACTTTCATTATTTCGACGTGTTGCTCTCTGAGGCGAGGTGTTATTGCTTTTGTTTAGTGCTTAATTTAATAAAAAATCTTATTTTTGTAGACTATACCACTGATATTAGATGGAAAAGATCTGGTAGCCATGGCCCGTACAGGTAGTGGTAAGACTGCCTGCTTCCTTATTCCTATGTTTGAAAAGCTCAAGACTCACTCGGGTCAGACTGGGGCCCGAGCTCTAATTATGTCTCCTACAAGAGAACTCGCCCTACAGACACTCAAATTCACTAAAGAAGTGAGTTACAGTTATCAATCTATTTTCAGTTGTTTTTCTGTCTCCATAGGTAGGGAATGGAGTTTTATACCGTATCTGTCTTGTTTATTATGACTGTGTTGGTATAAAAAGAAATCATGTCAACTCATGAATGAACGGCATTAATCTTTAGACTTACCTCACTCAATTTAATTTTTTGTAGCTCGGTAAATACACTGGATTAAAGGCAGCAGTCATTCTTGGAGGTGACAGGTATGTGTTCACTACTGACATTGACAAACCAGGTATCGATCCATATGACATTCATTTCTTTTCCCGTAATGTCTCATGCTGGGAATCTCTCATAAATTTTTTTATTTTCATAACTTTATTGGCATCTATATCGTTTTTCGTTCTTTTTCATTCAGTTTAAAAACAGAACAAAACTTAAAGGGCAACCAAGGTTTCAAACAACTTCTCATTGATGGCCATTGATTAATAGCAGATTGCACCTTCTGCATGGGGAAACAGACAAAATATAATTCGGATGATTATTCAGCCAGAATTCTTGTGAAACATTTCTTCCATCAGGCACTCAAACTCAGCTAAAAGAGAGTACCACATAGCAGTTTCCTGTTCCTGTTATTATTTAGCCTGTGCTCTTTAATTATTACAGCAAAGTCTTGGAACCTCCCCTAAACTGAAGTGTTACCCAGCTTAGAGTCAGCAACTACTTTGAGTTTTGCATCGCGTAATGCACAAAGCTGATGATGCCTAGCACATTATTTCCTACCCATTAATGCATTGCTGCGAAACCTTGGTTGCCCTTTAAACTACCCAAGGCTGTCTTTTTAGAAAGTTAGATAATTGATTGATGTTACCATGGATTGTGTTCCATTGTGTTTTATGTAAATTTTCTTCTATTTCTAGTATGGATGATCAGTTTGAAGCTCTCCACTCCAATCCTGATATGTAAGTCTGATTATATCCCAAAATGCAAATTTGTCGGCATGTAGTTATCATCCTCTATGGGAGGAGAGGATGACTTTCTAAATTGAACTAAGGAAAGATTAACTTGTTGTATTGACATAGCATTAAGGCAAGGAGAATAAGATGAGTTAGTATCACAGAGTAAGGATACTAACTCTCTCTTCGTATATATATATTGTGACTATGATTTAAGGGTTGATTTAAACCAAACCCCAGTAGTCAATGGACTGCAGTGGGATTCGACCCCACGGCCTTCAACATTTGCATGCTAAAGGACCGGCGCTCTAACCAACTGAGCCACCTCCTACTACCATTCATCACATCTCCCATTGAGACGAATACAATTCCTTGAAAATTCATGAAAATTCACGAAAATTCATGAAAATTTGAACAAATTTGATCTGGGAGAGACAATAGTGTCATTTTAGTTATGTTCAGTATAAATACTTAGTCAGTTTTTTACAAGAGTGTAAAACAACAACTGACTACCTTGCAATCCAACATCACAGCATTTATTATTATTGGTAATAATGAAGCCTATATTCTGGCATCTGGTGCTAACCTTTATTAAAAAATTGTAGAATTATAGCTACACCTGGTAGATTCATGCACGTTGTGGTGGAGATGAATCTCAAGTTGTCCTCTGTAGAGTATGTGGTGTTTGATGAAGCTGACAGGTAGGTGACACATGTGTTTACAGTTGCATTAGTGCATTAATTGAATTTTGACATTTATTATTATGGAGTCAGATCTGCATGAAACTGATAGTTAATATATCATGATTAATTTTTGCTGCTAGTGTTGTAAGCCTTGCACCCCTGGAAAGATGGAGCATGAGGCATAGAGGTTCATAACGTGCCATTGCTAAATATTTTGGTGATTCATACAGACGCATTACTTACGAGGGGTTATTAATATATGAAAATCGTTGCTGTTTGATTACAGACTGTCCTCGTGTCAATCCTAAATATTTTGGACATTTTGGTCTAATTTGTATGCGATATTGGTACATAAACTTGCTGTTTGATCATAGACTGTTTGAGATGGGTTTTGAGACTCAGCTAAGAGAAGTTATACACAGATTAGATGATAAGAGACAGACAGTATTATTCTCTGCTACTTTACCTAAAGGCCTGGTAGAGTTTGCCAAAGCTGGACTTCACAACCCTACACTCATACGTCTAGATGTGGATAGTAAACTAAGCCCTAATCTTCAGGTAAGCTACAATATTCAGTATTGCTGAAGCATGTCATGGTATATATATGACCTACAATTCAGGATGTTGAGTCTTAGCCACTTCTCTGAGAGTCTCCCTTTCGGTCAATAAAGAACATGACACACTGAGTAAGATACATAGTACAATAATCATGAAAAACTTAAAAGAGACGCCATTATTCATTGCATCCCCAAATTGGTGTTGGCCTATGGTGGATGATTTTCAAGATGACTTATCATCAAAGTTGCATTGGATTTGTTTTGCTATATATACCAATAATGGAGATATAGACCAAATAACAGTGCTGAAAAATACTGAGACAGTTTGTTCTATTGTCACCATCCTCACCTGGTGCCACAAAAGGCAGCTAAGTATCATTTAAAAATAAATCTTGTTTTAGCATATCCATTAAACACTAGTTTTTCTATGCTATAATATCTGAACTTCATTGTTGTCAGTTAATAATCATAATATGTTATCTTATATTTTAAGACTCAGTACTTCAGATGTAGAACTGTTGACAAGGATTCACTCTTTCTCCATCTACTAAGAAATGTGATCCAAAAGACTGAACAGAGTGTCGTATTTCTGGCTACTAAGCACCATGTAGAATATATTAATATGGTGGGTAATATTTAATCTATTTGTTGCTTTTTGATTCCTAGTGAACATAAGGTTTGACACTTATGGTCATCCCTATCTCTTCCCTCAGAATATTTGGGTTGCGGAAATTTGTGTTGGGGCACATAATCGTATACGATATTGAAACTGAACCTTGGCATGGAGTAATTCCCTACTCATGGACCTGAAAACCGTATTGTCAACACCCTTATTCAGCAATGTTTTATTCGCAACCAGAGACTCAAAAATATTTGTTTATATATTTGTTGGTAACAGCTCAATACTTTGAAAAATTGAGATAAATAGAAAAAAAAAAGAATTCTCCAATGGTCTGAATTCCGGCCAGTCAGGGTTTATGATAACTTGTTTATTGTTAAAATTTGTGTATATGTTGAATTCTTTAATATATGATGTCCTGGCTATGCTACGACTGGATATTAGAATATACATTATAAAGAGACCATGATGAAATATTTATATATTTTTCTTTCAGTTGCTACAGAAAGCCGGTATAAGCTGCTGTTGTGTATACAGTTCACTTGACCCGGCAGCACGTAAGATCAATGTTGCCAAGTTCACACATAAGAAATGTTCTGTAATGTTAGTGACAGATCTAGCAGCGAGAGGTATCGACTTACCCATGTTAGACAATGTCATCAACTATCACTTCCCGGCTAAAGGCAAACTCTTTGTACACAGAGTCGGTGAGTTGTCTCTTCTTGTTTCTAATTACATAAACTGCATTATCTAAGGTTGGAGTTTGCAAGACAATATTAAATTTCTGAAACATAATACCATACAATATTGCGCTGCTATTTGAAGTGGTTTATAGATAATGATGATGTATGAAAATTATGCTATTCTTGATGTTATATCATTAGAGCTTACTTTTATATTTTTTCTTGTTTACGAGAACACGGAATGGTGTTTGCATATTTCTTGAGTATTACAATGGTGGAATACTGTCATGAACTTTAGTGTTTTTTTGTCCCATTCACTTTTATGAATGTTGTTGTTTTTCTATAGGACGTGTGGCTCGTGCTGGACGTAGTGGAACAGCCTACTCACTTATATCTCCAGATGAGATGCCTTATCTACTAGACTTACATCTCTTCCTTGGCAGGAGTGTGAAATGGGTGACTGACGTAAATAGATCAAGTAAGGGATGTAAAGATGTGACGGAATTATTGTGTCTGCATGATAGATAGCAATAATAATAATTGAGTTTATTTTTTGAGCGCTTAATAAAGTTGTTTTAAAATAGTTATTCTAAGTGTTGAACAACAAAATAAAATGGGTTATAAGAGGAAAAAAAAATTTATACGATAAAATTGAAGTTAGATATAACACAATCGATACAATTGATACAACATTAAATCGAACGCAAGTACTACTGGGATAAAATAGAGTAAGCTTGACACAACATGTCTGAACCAAACCTAACTATAGATGGGAGATATAAGATATACATATACATGCACACACACACAATCTACTAAAATAGAAGCTAAAACTCATTACATACAACTTTCTATATGCTTTTTTCCATATTTTATTATACATACTTACTATTAATTTCAGGCGTTAGCGATGGAATGGTAGGACACGTACCACAAGCTCTTCTAGACACAGCAGATGCTGATATACGACTTCTCACAGACAACTCCCATGACTGGGTAAGGTTTTTGGACTAATTGTTTACTGGTATCTGAAAATGAGGTCAAATTATCTTAGATATATCGTGCATCGTGTCAAAAAATAAGAAAAGACTACTGCTTAAATAAAATTTTTAAATTCGCTCTGTAATAAATTTGTGATGTAACCATAGACTTAATAATAATATTATTAAGTCTGTGACTGATGCGTTTGCCTCCTGAGATCCTCTTACTTTAGAAATTGCTGACCTGGTTGGTAGTTTGCTGATAAGTCCCCATAGCATATATTTGTTTTTTTACTGACACAGGCCAAATCTAGATCAAGTATGGCCCAATTGTTCCTCATTTCAGCTTATCAGTAAACAAGCAGTACAACAATAATTGACCTACAGTTAATTACATGCAGTATGTTTCACTCAATCTGATGGAAGCAAAATACATAATGTTAGCATAACAGTGATCTGATCAGAGCTGCCTACTTTATCCGAGATCTGGGAACAACATCCTGCTCCCATAAAAAATATGCTTTCAAAGAGGTCCCTTTTACATCAAATGATAAGGAATGATATTTTGTTTACTCAGAACAATATGGTGAAGGTGTGCGAAAATGGGTACAAGCTCTATCTCAAGTCAAGACCAGCTGCCTCCAGCGAATCCATCAAGCGTATTAAAGAGTTAGAATGTGTCACGCTAGGATTCCATCCTCTCTTAGGTAAGCTGCTGCACTTAGCTCATCGTAACGCATCATAGCTAATAACCACCTCCCCCCTGCTTAGCTTATCATCCCCTCCCCCCTGCATTGAGTGTGAGGCATAGCTTATCACCCCTTCCCCCCTGCATTGACTGTGAGGCATAGCTAATCATCCCCTCCCCCTGCATTAATGTGTGAGGACACAGTGGTCCAGTCAGTTTGATCCAGTTTGTTGTTAAATATCAGCATTGTGCAATTACTAAGTCATTGTTTATGAGTCTGATACCTGAATCTGACCTCAGCGATGACTGAATATGGACTCATCGATAACATAAAGATGAGCCAACTCCTTGAGTATTTGCCGCATGATGAGCCTGATTCAGACCATGTGGGGGAGAAAATGACACAAAATGATGCCACTGAATGATTTTGAAATACATAATTATTGCAAAAACCATTTTACACCTTGAACATGGCAGCAAATATGACAGATCTATTTGAAATTATGCCATGGAAAATGTTGCCAACTGATTCATCCTTATGCAAGTGAAGTCCTATTTATATGAGCAGCAATACCATGACTGCATTATGCTTCAGGAGCTCTTACACAACGTAAATACAGAGTTGTCTACTTTTAACTGTTCAGTTTGATTTTAAAATGTTTACTGTGATTCAATTAAAATTGTTTTGTCACTCAGTAAAACTCTTCATTAATTTTTTTTAGAACCTGAAAGTGATTCAGAGAAGGCGAGAGTCAATATTCTGACAAACATGAAACACTTCAGGCCAAAGAATGTAAGTTCACATCAAAACGTAATTATATTATTTTTCTAGTGCAGTAAAAACAGCATTCTATCCCACCATGCACTTTTCTGGAATTAACCGCAAGACCAAGTCAATAGTGCTATATATGATATTCACATGATCGTTCATATGTTGTCATAACCTATTGTCTATTGATGTTGGAGAGTAATTTGTTGAAGTATATTTGGAGTTGCTCTCCCTGAGTCGCCAGTGGCTTGCAAATAAAATGGAAGCTACCTGAAATAGGCGCCAATAGAATTAGATCTAATGTTAATGTATGTGTCTTTCTCTTAAATAATGTGTTGTGAAAAGGAGGTGCTTTATGCGACCTGCTTTTGGGCCAGCCTGCTCTTTAGTTTTCTTACTAACCAACAAAAGTGGATTTTTTGTCAATTCATCTTTTGACAGACAATATTTGAGATTGGAGGCAACACTAAGACACCCGGGTTCTCAGTGATGCAGGTAAAAAGGAGAAAACACAACAGTGTCATCGCTTCCAGTGCTGAGAGGAGAAACGATATCATGAGTCAGTTTATGGAGAGAGAACACAAGCGAAGCCAAGAGAGCGCTGTGCCTGATATTACAGAAGAGGTAAGTCGATTCTAAATATTTGAGCTTGAGTTAGGTTTATTTTTCAATATTGTTGAACTGTGCAAACTTTTTGTGCTTTCATGATATCCGAATTGAGGCTAAACAATTGAATATTTATCACTGTAAAAATCTAGGCCAATAAAGTATGACTTCGTATTGCCTTTATTATAAAGAATTTGTGTTATTTTCATTCATTCACCTTAATGATTGAACATAATGAAGCCTCGTCCACGTTCATAAAGTGGTATGTCAAGAATGGTGTTGCAAAATAATTGGGTTGTGATTTTTGAAACGACTATTAGTACTAATGCATTAGCTTAGAATATGTTATATCCAGGTACAAAAACATTCAGGAGTAGAAACTCTATCCGCAGTAGTTTTTTCTTAACTTTTTGCTTGTTCATATTTATTGACTACATAAATATTACACTTACAGGAGCACTCGGATGTCTTAGCATCATTCGCATCTTCTAGTCAGCCAAGTAAAAAGAAGCGAAAACTAGAGCCTGTAAAAGATGAAGAAAACTACATATCATATCGACCATCAGACTTCAACAGTGAACGAGGGTATGTGATTTTGTATAGCAGTGCAGTGTTGATTGGCTGGCTGCTGATAGTAACTCCTGTTTGATATTATTTGGAGAGTCAGTCACACTAGTCCCAGACCATGGGACCCTCCGTTGCCTTTTGAAATGGTATAAAAAGCAGCTATTAATCCCAAATAAGATAACACATGATGCCCATTGTTTTCAGAATCATGCTATTGCTCCCTCTGATGTTCATAAACGCCAAGTATTGTATCTATCATCACTTCACTATCAGTCTCCCCATAAAGCAACCAAATCTATTGTTTTATTATCTCTAGATGTCATTTTTATTAGACAGGGTATCAAATGTTGGATTTTGTTTTCAGACTAGGAATAGCTAACAGTTTTGACCAGCAGGCGCGTGGAGCTGTGTTAGACCTAACTGGTGATGATAATGAAGAAATACGCAGATCACAAAACTCTATGAAATGGTATGATACATCCTCTTTATACTTATTTTGTGAAAGTGAAATAGACCTGGACCACTGGCATTCCAAGTTGTCAACCAACCCCCAGACAATGTTGAGGGATTGGACTTATGCAGCCTTTGAAAAATCCCTAATTGTAAACATGCAATGTTGCCTTGGAAGCTGGTGGTTGATTTTGAACTCAGGCCATGCGAGATCTTTTGTGTGGTATTAGTGTGCTGATGCAAAAAATGTATCGTTTTTTATAAAATGGAATACTTTTTCCGAGTGTTTTATTGTTAATCTGAGAATCATGCTTATATATGTAACAACTGTCATCTTGTGCCTTTCCAGGGACAGAAAAAAGAAGAAATTTGTGGGACAAACTGGGAACCAAGGAAACAGTAAGAAAATAAAGACTGAGAGTGGACAATGGATAAACGCCTCATATAAATCTGATGCTTATCAGGTATAGTGATTAAACAACTGTCCTAGATCCAGCCAAAATTGAAAATTGACTGATGAATTAAAAATGATGATGTAGGAATGTGTCATTTGTGTAATAAACAGCCAGATAAATCTAAGAAAAATATTATGCTAAACCATATAAAGTTGTTCATGTATTTTGATCATTTGTATGACCCTAGGATTGTTAACTCTGATTCTGAAAGACTGTCATATCATATTATATTAACAAATGTCATGTCAATGTCATATGATATTAACAAAATCACATATTCACATATTCACAACTTAAATTTAATCAATCATGTTCCAAATTTTACCAGATGTGGCTGAAAAAGTCTAAGCAGAAGGAGCAGGAAGAGTTTGGGAGTGACGATGAGGCTCCATCTGGTCGATCCTCACACAGATCCCGCGGTGGTAAACGTGGAGGAGGAGGACAAAACAGGATAGAAGTTCTCGGATATAAACCATTCAGTAAGTGTCTTATTCAGAATATAGTTTTTAACTCACGGTTATTTCTCCAGGCCTTACCCCCAAATTAAACACATCTCAAGTCTGTGCATGCATCTTCATTTTCCTTTCTGTTGAATTCAAACTATTTCTTGCCAGAAATGGCACTTGCTAACTGCTTTTCCCACACATGATACCCTATGAGGTGTTACCCTCTGTATCTCATCTTACCAGAACTGAATTGAAGTAAAGGTAATTTTATATCACAACTTGATTTGCTTTTTTCTCCTGGAATAAATCAATTCTCTTTGATATCCTCTGCTATGTTTGAATTTGATTAAAGATCACAACTGAAGAGTTGACAGGTCCTTACTGTACAGTGTTGTCAAACTTTGAAACAGGCTACATTGGGAATCAGTGTTTGTGGTGTTGAGTTGATACACCTAGTCTTAGTTAGTAAATCTGGAATATTTGGTTGGATCTCTCCATGATTTGAAAATAGTTGGGTCTCAATGGAGCGCTTTTCTGAAAGTAATACCACTGTTGCTGCGCTACAGAGATAGTCAATATCCCAAGGTTATTCTGCGGCCAGAGTGGGTTTTGACAAAGTATGACGTAGTGATATGACGTAGTGATTGAGGCAGTGTCAGTTCAGTCAAATTCCTGGACCAATTTAGCCAAAAAAATTCATTCTAAGTACCTATTTAGCTAATGGATGTACATTTTGACGTCATAGTTGTTACAGGTTGCTCAAGTTTTCTTTTTATCTCTAAAAAAAATCTCAATTTAATTTCTTTCATCCATAAATTAAATAAACAAAAGATATATGTAATTTTCCTGATAAAAGTAGTTTGTTTTTCTTGATCAAGTATGACATACTCATATATGTATGAGGTGTCACATCAATCAAATTACTGGAACATTAATGACAGTATGATGATCATTGAAGTTTTGCTGTGTCACCCGTCAATATTGATTGCTCAACTATTTGGAAAAAACGCAAAAAATAGATGTGAAACGTATTTCAAGAATTTGACATTACTGAGTCATTGCAAGAATAATGTAGACAATTCATAGGCGGATGTAGGATACCCAGTAGTCCACCCTTGATAATTGCACAGTCAGGTTAATTCAGCAGTTTTGTGATCATATGATTATGACTGAATTCTTATGCGTGATCTTTTTTACAGGACATCGTACGATGAAAACCGAGCCTAACGACAAGAGAAAATTCAAGCGAGAGATGAGGTCCAAGGACGAGATAGTTAAGAGCAGAAATGTAAAGGAAAAGAGAGAGTTTCACGAAAAACAAAGACAGTTATCCAAACGGGGACGTGGAGGTGGAGCGCGTGGCGGCGGAGGCCGCGGGGGTGGCGGTGGAAGAGGTGGCAGAGGGCGTCGCTGAAAGCTCATGGTTTTTCAAAGGCTTTTTGTTCTGTAAAATATTGAAGGGAGAAGTGGGACTGAGGAGTTTTCTACAGTATCAATGGGAACTGAATCTAATAATACTTATAAAAAACAATAACACACCATTCCAAATGTTGTTGATTTATAATTCATTCTACTCAGACAGCTCATGTGGAATTTGAATCAGTCTAAATCTTTGACTAAAATAACTTTACTCAAAATTTAGTCAATTCTGGAATTCATCATTCAACTTGAACCCAATATAATTTGTTATACGCTACAGCCCTGTAATTTGACTGCCAATAACATATGGGAGAAAAACATACGATATCTAACAACCTAAACAACACTTTAGATGGCCTGTGGATTCCTCTCTTATTTTTCCTATCATAGACATCAGACAAGCAAAACCAGCTCTTAGGCCAGAAGCAGCTATAGCATAAGTTGTTATGGCACGAACAATATTTGATGGCAGGATACTGATCGCGTTTTATACTTCATTGGTGTATGTTCTGTAAAATTCACCGGGTGTACCCAGTTGTAGTGGTCATATTTAGGAATTAAGAGGGGTTTTATTGTTACATTTTATGTATGGGGACATAACTCCTATTCTGACAGTATGATAATGAAATAACTCATGCAAAACATTCTAATTTTCAGGGATTCCCAGGTTGAATTTGCATTGTGGGTATTTTGTTGACATACCAATTTATTTACAAAGCAAACTTGCAGAAGTCTGCTCGTGTTAGATCAGCACAAGTTGTAACATTTCAATGGAATAATGTCAAACTTCTTTGAGGCTAGTATAATATTGTATGATCTAAGTCCACTGTCTTGGCTCTTGGGGCAATTACAAACAACATTGTTTGATGTTTCAACAGCTTTGCATCTTTTCCTAACAGGCTCATGACATGATATGGTGAAAGCGGTAGCGGCAACGCTGTCACTGACGATCCACCTCATGCAATGATATAATATATTATGCTAACACAGTACTATAGTCTTGACTTCTGCCAACTGCATCAAAATGACTAATTACAATTGATAGTGTGATTATTTGGGATATGCAGTAGTGCTGCCGCTGACCGTTTCAACTGAGTACACCCTCATATTTGGATTCCGCAATTTTATTCACTCTGGAGAGACCTGTTTTTCCCCACATCAACTTTGTCTCACATTATCACTTTTTAGCAGTCTCATGACTTGGCTGTTTCTTGTCTTGTTCTCGTGGGGATGTAGCGCTGTCGCTGACCACCTTTTGAAATATCGTGTTAAAGCGCAGTTATAGTCATGTTCTCTGCTGATCATATTGAACTCACAACATTTCATCTATGGTTCCAGGTTCCAGATATGCTGCCACGCTGCCGCTGACATGATTGTTACCACTGGGTACACTCTCAGTTTTGGATGCAGCATGTTGTTTTACCTTGCAAGAAATATCATTGTTTTAAGCTCGTAACATTTCACATTTTAAAAGCAATTTGACATGATTGCCTTAATTGGGTACCCTCTGATCTTTTGATTCAGCATGTTGTTTTACCTAAGTAATACCTTTTACTTAAACTCTTGACATTTTGATCGTTGAAAGCAATTTTGAGAAAAATTGCGGATATGCTGTTGCGCTGCCGCTTACATGAATGGCCTTATCGCTTCAACCGGGTACACCCTTGTTTTTGTATTCAGCATGTTGTTTTTCCCTAGTAAGACCTTTTTTGAGATTCTGAACATTTCACTTGCTAAATGCGATTTTGAGAAAAATTGCAGATATGCTGCCGCAAGACAGTGGTCTTAGACCACACATAAAAGTTTGACCTAATTCAATTCAAACTTGTGCTGATCTAAAATAAGCAGACTTCTGCAAGTTTACTTGGTAAATAATTTGGCATGTCAACAAAATCCCCACAAGGCAATTTCAACCCGGAATTCCCTGAAAATCAGAAAATTTATTTCATTATCATACTGTTAGAATAGGAGTTATGTCCCTATACATATAATGTAAAAATAAAACACCTTTTAATTTCTAAATATGACCACTACAACTGGGTACACCCGGTGAATTTTACATAACAAACACCAATGAAGTATAAAACGCGATCAGTTTCCTGCCATCAAAAATTGTCCGTGCCATTATTTTATAGAGCAGTTACAGCTAGGCTGCTTCTGGCCTATCTGTGGATGCGTCATCTTGAGCTATAGTCATCAATCAGGCTAAGAGTGACATGGGCGGTCAAATAGTTTATTATAACCTGGATGGCAAATGTGTTATAAGGAGATGCTGTGCAGAATGCATTCCGGCAGTGATCTGCAGATGGGTCCCTGGATGATCTGGCATTTTGTTGTTCAGTTATTTATAGTTGCTGGCTAGAACAAGATTTTATTGAGCCAAAAAAAATTGTTGAATGAGCCCTGTGCCTGTAGGGTATCTGGTATGGGTTAGCCAACACATCGGCTATTACGGACACAAAATTCGAACAGTCTCCCCACTGGTTCAGTCCAAATTAAAATTAAAAATGTGAAAAAGATTTGGTTGCTGTGCATTGTTTTGACTCAACCATGAATGCAATGTTACGCAAATGCTTATTAATCGATATAATTGACCTTGCGGTTCTTTCTATTGATTAATAGGTTCTGAATTCATGTTTAGCAGAGCATTGAGGCTGTAGATGTTGTTCTAGAACACCCGCATCAATAAATCCCCGTACTGTTTGCTAGAACAAATAGTTACTGGGGTAAAGTAAACTGAGAACCATGGTTAATTATGTTGTTATCTGGGGGTGTCATGTTTCAACCCGTAGTCTCTTGTTAACGTGTTAATTCTTTTGTAATAATACGCTATCAGCAAGTATTCATTGAATTGCGCCTAGTCATAGTGAGCTTTCATGTTCACATCAGATATAAGGAAGCGAGAAAGCTGGTAGTTCATTCATTGATTCGTAATAAATCTAGAAGCAAGCATTAAGCTTCCCAGTTTCTCACAATTGCTAGTTCAGTATTCAAGATAAAGAAAATGTCTAAGGCAAAAGGAGTTGTTGATGCCAAGATTGCCGGCAAGAAGGTAGTTGTGTTCAGCAAATCATCCTGCCCATTCTGTGTGCAAACCAAGAATCTGCTCAAGCAGTATAACCTCACAGCTGAAGATTACGAAGTCGTGGAGATGGACAGGTCACCTTACAGCAGTGACATGGCTGCCATGCAAGATTACCTCAGAAGTATAACTGGTGCTCGCTCGGTAAGTGTTATCATAGAGTTAGAGACTCACTAACTCCTAGGTGTTATCAAGCATACCGCTCACCTAATTGTTCAGTTAACTTCTTGTAATATTTGTGAGATGCTAAACTGTATCTTAGATCCAAGGTTTTACTTGAGCCTACCTTAACAAGGTCTGTTTTAGCAAAGCCGTGATTCAAGCGAGCAGTTGATGAGAAAACTTCCAACTGAAGTTTTCATCTCCTGTTTCCCAAAATACAAAAACATGGGTTAAGTTGGCTGACTTTTTAACCGATCTAGGGCTTTAGACATGTAGAGTTCTTCTATGTCAAATTGAGTTCACTGGTAGGAGCGATGAACTAAATCCATAGTTCATTAGTATGAATCTCTTGAGTATCAGTTGTCTGGGGTTGTTTGACATGTTGGGCTGGCTTACCACAACATATCAACACTGGATAAGTGGACCAGATTCGTCAACCAGTTTATAGTCCAGGTGTTCACCTGGCTTTCAACCGGTAGCTTGTCAAAACAGGCTAAAGTCCTAAAACAGTTTCTTGTTTGAGTATCCTCATATATATATATCTTGACTGTTTTAGGTACCACGAGTATTTGTTGGAGGTAAATCAGTCGGAGGCTGTGATGATACTACTGCAGCACATCGCTCAGGAAGCCTAAAGAAAATGATCGAAGCTTAGAGATTTGCAGTCAAGTCAGAGACTTTAGATCATCCATAGTGCATAGTCTCTGTTCGAGTTACATATTGTAATATACTGTGATTGTTATTATTACACTTTGAGGAAGTGCCCATTCATCTCATTCACAAAATTTCGTCACAAGGCTTTTTTAATATCTACTTGGATATCATGCCATATATTTGTTGTTGTCTGTCGCTGCACTCATTCGTTATCAAGTAGTCTATTTTTTGACTGATCAAATGAGATATCTAGTCTTGTTCGTTTCTTATAATTTATATATTTCTGCCCACCATAAGGGTTTTACTAAGAACTATGTTTGCCAATGTATCGCTATAATATACTGTGTTGGGAAGTAGAAATGATTGATTAATGCTTCTTTAATCACCCTGATTAGAGGGCCTTGACCTAGTAATGTCAGATGGATCAGTTTCAGCAATAGACCTTATCGGGTTCCACGCCAGACAGTAGAGTCGAAATGGCCTGCACGTAGTAGCTTGCATGCTCCATTGGTTGAGACATCCTGGGTCGTGCTGGCATGTTTTCAGTGTTCAGCCAGTACCTGCATGATCAATAATTGTATATACATCATCTGCAACAACACGAGGCAAAATGGAGCTGTAGCAGCAATGAGCAGCATAATCCATAATGATTTGTAAAACCTGTAGTTGAGTTGCCAAGTTGCTGGTTTGCATATTAATAATACCATTGTTGCCTAGTTTGGCCTCCTAGGTTGAGGCCAATAACTAGCGATATCGTTTACAAAAGCCCTTGTTTGGAGAGAGCTGATTGATAATGTAATGCCAATCTAGGCACAAAACACCAAGCACGAGTCTGCAACTCTTTAGTTGACAATATACTTCCCCCAATATGAAAATGGTACCTAAACTTTTTCACCAACTGTAGAGTACCCATGCTAGATTTAACATAAATTTTGGATGTTTTGATTTATAATCTTCCAAACAATATGTCTGAGAGGGTGTCTTGACAATCAATAGAATATCAATCGAGGTTCTGTGTTTGTGCAGTTTTTGAGTTTTATTGTCATTCTGGAGTTTTGGCACCTTTGCTTAGGAAGCAGAAAACTCCAATGTTCAAATTTATACTAAGATCGGTTCTGGTTTATTGTTCTGCACCAATATGTCTCCAAGCAAGTTTAAAATTTTCCATTATTCATGACTCTGATGCCATATGAGCCCATAAAGCTTCAAAGATAGCAAGGGTTCCAACTAGAAATTAATATGCTATTTTCTTCGTGGTAAATTCAGATATTTGAATTTTGCAACCCATGGTCTCGTGTGAATATTGCCTGTTATGACTTGATCAGCGTATCCGCCATAAGTGGATGAAATAGCATAATCAGTTCGCAGAATTAAGGACAACTTGGCTACCTCACATATATATTATTATTATTTGGAAGGTAGCCTAGCCAATGTTTTTACTTTGTTCGACTGTTTTGGGGAAGACAACCAACTTAATCTGATTAATATTCATTTTATTTGGTATTATTGTCATGGCATATCACAATGATGGTATTGGAATGTCCCTGTTGTTTCAAATCTGCATCAAACCGGCTAACCGGCATCAAACTATGTAAAAATCTGCTTGTCAGATATTTCAGTAAAAGGTATTGGGTCGCAGTAGCAGTTCTAGTCGGCATATTTCGTGGCTATAATATGTATCCGTTCAATTACTTAGCTAGCTGCATCAACAGAAATTTTTTTACAACTTTATCATTTTTCATATACATTCTATTATAATTGCTTAGACAACAATAATAACACTATACCCCAAAAAACACATTGTGATAACTATGACAACCCTACACCAAGTGTTTTGAAATCTCGTATTGTGATGAACCTAGTCAGCTTTCAACTACACCTAGCAGTTAGCAGCTAGTCCAAATTCCAACTCATATAAATTGGTTCTACTTTCAAACTGAACATACCTGAGCAGAAAAAAATTTTATAAATGCCAAAATTGCTGGTAAAAAAGTAGTCCAGCAAGTTCATCAGTGAGTTCTCTATAAAAATCTCAGAGCAGTATAAGCTCCAAGCAAAGATTTATGATGTTGTAGATATGTGGCCTTATCTCAGTGGCCCCAATTTTGTTAGGGCCGCTGACATGAGGCCAGTAGATATGGACATGGATCCTTGAATGAATGAAAATATATGCTTAACATGCAAGCCTACCTCAAAAGTCTTACTGGAGGCAGCTCGGTATGTACAAAGCTTGTTTCAGGATCATTGACTGTTGGTTGAGCTCCTAATATTGAGGCGGTCACTGCGAACATTCTCACAGTAAGGTTAAGCACAGGCCATGGGCCATTAAATTAGGCAGCTGATCAAATTGCTCAAAATTAAGTCTATTGAAGTTGGATTACTTGTGATTGCAACAGCTTTGGTAGCTACATAGTTAAAGGACGTGAAATTTGCTTCTATCTTACTGTTTAGGTGGATTAAAAGAAGACTTCACTACTTCTTGCCAAAATGAAGTATGATGAGTCTCAATTGAAACCAAAGGTTCCTCTATTTACAATGAAAGAATCCTATCTTTCATCTATTTCACTTGTCAGGTATTGTGCGAGCTCCAAAAATTTTTGTCAATGGTAAGTTATTAGGATGCAGTGACAAATACTTCCGCTACACATGAATCTGGAAATTGATAAAAGCTGGAGTTCTCACTGAACATGTTTTATATTTTGCAGATGTCAAGATTTTCTACCTGCGCTGACAATTCAGGCTTCCTTCAGATACATTTTATAGGATTGAGATTAAAACTCCAGATATGAAACCAACTTGAGACAATTGTTATGATGTCTGCATCGCCTGTAAAGAGATAACAATTTTCAGTTCAGTTCATAGTAGTGCTCTCCCATTTATTATATTCTTTAAATTGCCAAAATAACAAGGAACTTAACTTCAATTTGATTTTGCACTTACCAACTTTACTTTGTCATGCACTCCTGTGTTGCTCTGCCACCCAACCAACTGTCTTTGTGATTTAATGACCGTGCTGGATAAGTAATAATGTTACTAGAGTCATATTGTATAGAAAGTCGTATTTGCACTCCTTTATCAAGTGTCAATATGTTCATGAGTCAGCCTAAGCTTGGTCACATGAGCTTATTTTACCACACAGGTGTTAATACACTGGCTACATGAGCAAAAACCAGAGGTGTAGGATATAATTTGTCAAAAACATTGATCATCTTACTGTTGCTTCTATGGAAACATGCTCATGTGGTAGTTGTGTACCCTTATTCCACAAGAAGACAACCTTTGAAGTTAGAATTGATTGTGCTGAATATTGAAACAGTTATAGGTGTAAAATTTGGTCAACAGAGGTGTAGAATCCTTGAATCAAGAGGTTTATTACAATGATAAAAATCTCATTGCTACCAATTCATGAAACTTTATACGGTTGGCGCCCAAAGAAAATAAACATGGACAATCGACAGGTGCTGCAAACACCATGATTTCTTGCCAAATATCTCCAAATTTCAAATAAATGAACATCAAATAACAACCACTGCTGATATCAGTTAATAAGGAAGTTGGTTTTGATATAGGGTAGTGAGGAAGATCCCAGACATATGCAACGCAAAATCTGACATTGGGTATCAAGGTTTTTATCAAGAAAATAGTAGAACTTATCACACAGGCTTTTGTAGGGTTTCATTGAGAAATATTTTGGGAGCAGCTTTGAATTTTATTTGCTGGGTTAAAAAGGAAACTTTAGGGGTGGTCCATTTGATTTTAATTTTGTCTTAGCATTTTTGGTTGGTGGTCTAAAATTTCTGTCGAATGATTTAAAATGACAGCTGTGTGGGTGTTGGTGGTTTTAAACTCCACACTGGCAGCAATTATGCAAATCCAGATAAGAAAATTAATGCCTATTCACTGTATAAATATTTATAACCTGTTTCATCGTGAATTTGTAAATGATTTATGCCATGATTATTGATTCCGCCACACAAAAAAAAACAATCTCCGCTGATAGCCAGCCACCAGCGTCCACGCACGTCACTAGAAAGTGCTAATTTCGCTCTAATCCTATTTCCTTGAGCTAATTCTGTATTTAGTTAATTCAGACTGGGTGGCATGCAGGTTTAATCGCATTTCTACGCCCAAGCGGGTTAGGTACTTGGCCTACTTTAATTCCAACTGAGATATAATAGTATAAGACAAAGAGTATCAGGACCTGCTTATTCATGAGTAATCTAAGAGATAACGCTGGAATCCAATGTAGCTCACTTTCGCTGATAAAATATAAGAGTGTGCTAAGTCTATTACAAACAAACACTGCGGATGGTACAGGATCTGTCTCTCTGTCACGTAGAATGACGCGTCTATGAAAGTCAATAATATTGTAATATTATAATATGACAATATTATTAGCCATGTAAGTGCGTTGGTTGGCTAAAAGTCTTACCATTGTAATTTTACCACATATTAATAAAATCAATTTAAGTCAATAATAAATTCAAATATGCTGTGTTTGTTGAGTAATGTTATCTATTTATGTACAGAAGATAAAATACCATACTTAAGTGTCTGAGAACAAGTGAAGTCAATTTATTTATCACTTGGCGTTAGCAGAGCAATATCACCTCTCCTATCTCTGGCAATCATTTCACGCTGAAACAGCACCGCTTACAAAGTTACCAATCAACGGCTGTAAGAAGATTGAAAATCAAGCTACAAGGACATCAAATTCATTGAGGCAATAAGCGCAAAAAATCTGCAAGTTTGTATAGAAGTTTTGGACCGACAGCAAGACATTTAATTGAAGGTAAAAAAAATGTCTATTATATTTGCTGCTACACTTTTTTTGTCTTTTCATTAATATAATCTGAGTGAGCAGATTGAAGATCAGAGAACAATTTTTTTCTGTTATTGTTTTCTTTGAACAATCTTTTCAGTTAATATATTTAAGCAAAACCTATCATTCATGTAATAAGTACCAATAATAAAATTTGATCAGCGGTAAGGTGTTGTATAGGCGGATCCTATACATTGCAGAATAAAGAATTGGGATTTTGCTTTTTTTTAAAGAACTGATTTGTTACTGGGTATATTTCATCATTATGTTTACCTGATAATTAAAATCCACAATTGCAATTGGGCATGCTCGACAAATGAATATTCAGTAAAGTTTTTTTTGTTATTTCTTTTTTTGCAGATGATATCTCGAGTGTATATCATATGCTGCCTCTGTGTGGTCTCCATGGTGATCGTACAACAAGTGTCGTCAAGCAGTTTGTCTAAGTTTATGGATAACTACAAAATGTGCTTTGATGGATTCGTCGGAAATGATGTGGACTGCTATTCTTGTGCCAGAAAATTACAAGACTTGTCTGTATACTCAAAATGCTGCTCTGGAGAAAAACAATATCTGGAATTCTGTAATGTCTATTTGCAATAATAAACTTATTGATTTGATTTTATTTATCAGATTATATTTGTGATAAACAAAATTTTGGTGCAGTCTGGGTTGGAAATCTTACAATAAAATTTTGTATATTTCACCATTATATACATGGTTCGCATAAGTTTTATGTCATTGAACAAAAATTTTTGGTTATTTAATATTTAATAAAGAAAGTAATATTATTTTTCATAAGGAAATTTGTTATGATTATTTGCTATTTTTGCGTGATGCATTCACAAACAAGTAGTTATCTCTATACGCCTAAATTTTTTACATCCACTAATTAATGACAATCAAAAGAGCCATGCTGATTTCCTTTGTGTTTTCAATCTCTATAAACATGTAACGGTATTATCATAACCATATAATATGTATTTTTAATCTCACTATGATTTTAATGCTAGTACTTATACAAAAAAATCTATTTATGAATAAAGTAACATTAAAAAACCCAGTTCGAACAATCATGTGAGATCCCTGCCTCACTCCAGTTTGAAGTTTGTTTATTGTCTAATTCTATATTCATCCTGTAATAGGTTGATAGTTGATAGTGAAATTTATGTATATGGGGCCTGTCCGCTAGCCATTGTGTTGGTTCTGATTGGTTAGGCGGAGTCTCCCCAAAAATAACAAATCAGAGCCAAAACACTGGCTACCTGACAGCCTCCATAAGAAACTTTACTTATCATAGCGACAGCCTTCAACAGATTAACGCTTTGCTGAAACCCTCCATGCTGATACATGATAGAATAAATGGTTCTCCTCCTACTCACTTTGGAAATTCAAAACATTCCCCTGAGCATTCATCAATTTTCCTTCAACTAAATTGAGTAAGCAAGTAGTGAGTAGCCAGAACAGTACCAATAAGCAATTGATACAAGGCAGTCTTAATCATAATTTAGTAAAGCTTAATATCAGCATCAGTATTTTGGTCAGGAGCTATGAACTGTAATTCAATTCCATAATTTGAAAATATTTACATCCAATGTTCATTCTTAGCTATAATCTTTCCTATAAGAGATTTAAAATTAACTGGTTAAAGAAATTCTAGTAGTTTTACCAAGCCTACACGTTAAATGTCAACAACAGAACTTGGACCAATACAATCAAGAAATTTGACATTTTTCCTAGAAATAAACTCATGTTTAAACTGATTTCTTCTCATTATATATTTTAGAGGTTAATGAAGCTTAATACTGACATCTTGCTCTGTCTTGCATATGCAGGGAGCTAATAACTTGACGTGATTTGAACTACATTTGATTCAAAGTACATTTTAAATACGTGTCTCAGTGGCGACAAACAGGGTCCCAAGAAATAAACCTATATTGAAGCCTGACGAGTGTACGAGGGAAAAGGGAAGGCAAGTTTGAGCTGCTGTTATTGGTTCTCATATTGTTGATGGTGCCCAATGTGTAGCATCTTCAACTCAGCGCTCAGTGTTTGTTTCTGGCCCAACGTATATTGGCCATCGATGCACATTCTAGTCAAGCTTACAAACTGCGCCTCAATCAGCAATGAAAAGGTCACTGCCTAGGAAGCAGCCAGGCAGAGCCATATGTCCATTCCCATGTGTTATAAT
The DNA here is from genome assembly GCA_914767715.1 of Membranipora membranacea. Classification (NCBI taxonomy): domain Eukaryota; kingdom Metazoa; phylum Bryozoa; class Gymnolaemata; order Cheilostomatida; family Membraniporidae; genus Membranipora; species Membranipora membranacea. The sequence continues at coordinate 19,024,086 of OU612068.1, forward strand.
ACTGCATCAACTAGTCAAGGTTAACGCAATATTGCTCTTATCAAAGCCTTGGTGTAACCACATACAGTCATCGTTACGCAACATCTGATTTTCCCATTCGGAAATACAGAAACATGTAGTGGCTGAGGGCTTTCATCATATCTGGAAGTCATATCGCCATTATTACTGGTTGATGAGTAGTATTCTTATCTTTAACTTTCCGATTTGCAATATCATCACCTGATGCGAAAGTGATACACATTACGTATGGTTGCCACACACGTTGGGTTCTGACTTAGCAATGGGGATTCTACTGCTTACTGATATGCAAAACAAATTTGGGTTCAGCTAAACAAAAGCGGGCCGCGGAGTAAAATTCTTACATGAGATGTGGCTATAAAACTATTTTCCACGGTACACTGGAGCATCAGCCAGTATGCCAATGCCAAGTATGCTGCAGTGAATGTGATATGCATGTTGTACAGATAAATATGTATAGTCATGGGTCATATAGTTATATTAGCACGATATGTCTGCTGAAAAACAAAAATATTATTATTGCTCAAGTAATGGTCACACACTGTAATACTTGATCCTCTGTTTGAGAGTAGTTAATGTACAGGTAATCCTATAATTGGTCATTATTGTCTCCTGAGTGGGTCTGTAGGAGATTTAGAAGACCAGCGTAATGAAATTGTAAACGGTAATCAATAATAACCAAGCTACTTATGAGTTAGAACAGGACTAGAATATCAGGCTTTTCAGAATAATTAGGACAATACCAGGCTAAATGACAAAGTCAGTAACCCTACTGCCATCAGGTTGAGACTGAAATTTGTGTTATTCAACTGTCAGTCCGGATGTTGGATGTGTTACGGCATATTCTGCACGTTCATCTGCATTGTCAAGAGATCAAAGATGATTCCGCTGTTTAAATAATGACAACCTACTTTTTGAACGTTGCTGTACTCAAACAAGCAGCAAAAAATATTTGACAATTACGCAAACATCAATACTGTAGCTATGATAAATCAACAAAATCAGACAACACCGCTGTTGTATTTCCATCATAATACGCTTAGTTTCTGTCGGTCGAAAATTGAAAAACTTATTTTTGGTTTCTAATGCAAACACAATGTTTGATGAATCTCTCCGGCTTTTTGATTTAAGCCAAGTGACAAAGATATTTGAAAATTGCAAAATTTAAGGGGTGAAACTCACAAGCAAATTCATGAGTATAACGTATCTCTGTCATTATGAGTGGCTGCAGTACGAGCCCAGTGCCAACTATGCTGGCTACTTACAAAATTTTAATTCAAATAATTATCATGTAGTTTGAGCCCGACACGGTATTTGTCTAAATCTAGGCAATTCATATAAATGGTCTAAGTCCAAGCTGCCTAATTATTTAGGCCAATAATTGATCAATATTGATATTCTTTCAACTTTGTTATCCAAAGAAGGAGTTGTCCCCTCAAAAGAAACTAACAATAATTTATGAGAAGACAACTTTGGCACATATGTATTACAGGATACAGAATGTAGTCTTTTTTGAGACTCCAACATGAAGGACAGGATAAGGTCAGTATAAAGATTTGTGTTTGAATGTCAATGTATGGATATAGTGGAGCTCAAATGGAAGCCTATATGGGAAGCGGCAAGGTTAGTTTCTTTTTTCTTCCTAGGGCATGTAACATTTATTTGGTCATTTCATAGAAGATAATTGCTCAACATAGATGATTTGTTGCTATGAAGTACTTGGGAATATCTGAAAGGATAAAACATTGACTTTGGTAAAATGTTCCAATCTATTCTTTCAAAAATGTAAACAAATTAAACTCACTAACTTTTTCATTCAAAAAAAAGATTCAATCAATTATCAATCACTTTTTTCTTGCACTTAACTTAGTAATAATCAGGGTCAGTTACAATGGACAGCAATGACAGCAAGTTTGAATGACGCATGTTGTTGTGGTTTTACTGTGGTCTGAGAGAATTCTCTAGATAGATGGGCATCATCCTGTTTTTGCCATTGATTGATTTGGCTGTAGGTAGTGTTGTGTTAGAAGATGGGGAACAGCTAATAATGTTCATGGTACTTTCCTGTTAGTACCTATATAAATACCTGGTTTTATTGCGTATTGCATGTGATGGACTGAGCCGAGCCGCAATATTCCAGCTCTATCCAGGTGCTCTTACAGGTTGCGCCATCAAGGCAGATGGTGTAAAGCTAATAAAACATTAACTTTCCCAGGCTACCTCATTAGGTTCTCTAAGAAAAGTACAAGATCCACGTGTATGATACCCCATGCATGACACAAGGAGTATACCATTAGTATAACTCCTTACATGACACTGTCCACTTGGCCAACCCTTAGGCTACATGCTGATAGTTAGTGAAAACGTGGAATTGTCTGTAGCCTAATCAATGAAGAGAGTTCATCGATGAAAATCCAAATAGTAAATTGACTAACCTTAGCATTAAGAAAGTAGCCGGGCCTTTACTGAGACTCTAGCGATTGAAGTACTTTGTTATGAGAAGCTGATCTAGCTTTATGAAAATATTCAGTCAAAGGTTTTCAATAGGGAATACTGACCTACCGGAAAATGCCTTATTATTTTATGCATAGTTTGCATAATGTAGGCCCACTCAGGTCAGGTCTTTCACGTCTTCGTCTCCATCTTGCATTATCATAGGCCGGTTGTGCTTGTGAGATGTTGCTAACTAACATCATAATGCTTGGATGCTACTTACAAATAGTTTGATTGAAAGACCGCAATACATTATATTATCACAGTTTTTAGTTGTTGAGATTATTACTAAATGATCATTATTTTGACTAGGGATGGGATGACTTGATTGGCTGACCTCTCAATGTAGAATGCATCTGTGCAAGATCCATGCTACTGTTACATGTTGCTTTCCAATTAAAAGTTTAGTTTTCTCTGACACTACAAAACCAAATCAGGCGATATCACTTCTATCAAATATAATAGACATACTTATTACATATTAAATGGTTTTTTTATGATCTTTTACAGACTGTGTTATTCTTTACTGGTTAAACTGCATGTGAAGATATAAGAACAGCACTACATATCAACTAACGTCTAGGAGGTATCAAGATGGCTAGTGAGGATTTCTCAGGTTTGCTGCAGAAAGCCGAGGAACTTTGCTCCACTTTTGATACAGATGTCGAGCTTCCACGAGTGGATAGAAGTCTGCAGCAGATATTAGAGGCAGGGCAGAAGCTATGGTCTAAAAGCCAGCATGCTGCCAGTGAAGATGCTGTTAATGTAAAAGCGTAAGTTTATGTGATGTTTTATGTTCATTTCAAATTGTCATTTTTATCATGAAAGAAATTGTGAGAATCGAGTGATGTATTTTGATTTTCCCTTGTGTCGTTGCATCCTTCGAGTACGATTCAAAAGCCTACCTTGTCACTTATTGCGTGATACAAAGCGGAAATATGGTTATGAAATGAGTGCTATTTTTATATTTTAGCGCCACTTTGCTTGGGCCCAAGGGTTATGGCATTCCTCAAATATCACAGAAGTTGGAAAGTTTGAGCTCAGTGAAAACATATGAGGCGTTAGAACCTGTCCAAGAGACAGATGTTCGGGCATTTTTGAAGAATGAACGAGATAATGCTCTTCTTGCTGCCATAGAGTCTACAAAAAAGAGGGTATGCTCATGTCTATGCAAAAAGTTCAATTCAATTGGCTAGATTTCACTTGTGACCTCAATGGAATAAACATAAATAATGAATGTGTTTAGAAATTTAAGTTTCAGGATTAAAGTATTCCCAAGAGGAGAGAATCACCACACCCCAATATAGATAAACTGCCATATTTTCTCCTCAATGTTAACTATAAGAGCCCACAATATAAATTATTTGACGTAATAATTATTCACCACAAATTTAGTTATATAAAAAAAATAACAAAAAAGGTCATTTTTTTCAGCAACTTTAATTCTTTAATGGTCGTAACTTTTGAGTTTGGTGTTTCAGACATTTGCGGAGGCTGAGAGCAGACACTGGGAAAGTATGAGAGATGAGTGGGAGAGAGAGAAGCAGAGATTACTAAACACTCTACTTGGTTCTCAACAAGATTCTACTATAGACTTCTCATTAGATCAATCCAGCATGGTATGTTGTAGTAATTACTCTGTTCCTACCTTGTACTTGTAAATTTTAGGTTGCTTATCATTCTTTCCTGTTTGAGCAATGCTAACATATATTATCAGTGTTTTATGAATGTCATTCGCACATGTCTTCTCAAGATACCAATTATGTATCAAACTTTTTTTTGCAGATGGGAGGTGGTGCAGCCGATATGAGTATGTCAGCTTTAGGAACACACAGAAGTGCTATGGATCCTGTAGAATTAGCATATGCTAAACAGATCTACATATACAATGATGATGTGATTGCGGGTGGAACTGTGCCTCCCCTACTCTTGAAGATGATGGAAGTTGCCGATACCCTTGGTGATGAGGTGAGCCCTTTAGCTGGAGATATGCAGCCCTGGAGATATGCAGCCCTTTAGCTGGAGATATGCAGCATAAACCCATAATTTTTTCCTCTTAATCAAGGCTATATAGGAAAATATGTACTTCATGTAGTATGCCACTTATAATGTTTGTCATACTTTGAACAGTATCTTGTATTGTTACTAAATAGAAAAAAAAACTAGCTTTTGTTAATTTTGATTATTTTCCCTGTGTTTTATAGCAAGTGAAAGGAGTGTGGAACATGGTGGAAGCAGTTAGTGCTATTGCCACTCAGAATCTAAGCTCAGATCGTAACTCACAAAGGCTACATGAGTCCATTGTGTCATGCTCTATAAAACATCTAGAGAAAAGGTCAGTGCGAACGCTGGCAGTTTTGCGTTATATACAATACCGATTCAAAGCATGCGATGTGGCTTGGCAAATTATCTGATTGTGTTTTCTGTTATCATTTTAAAAACTAAATGTTGGATTTATACTGCATCTCCACAAAATAATATGGCAACAATTCCAATATGTAATTTGTTAAAGTCGGTGGTGCTTGAGCAAAATAACTTCAAAGACCAGCGTAATTATCTTGAGCTCAAACTGACATAGCACAACATGGAAATTTCTCGTTTAAGTTATCTGAAGCATGTACAGCAAGTGGTGAATAGAAATCTACAGAAAGCCATGCTAGGAGGAATTCCTGGAACCAAACAACTGGTGAAAAGTTATCTCAAGATCATACTCAGTCAAATTCAGAATCCAGGGTTTGAGGTAAGTGTGTTACACTTTGCTATCAAAACACAGCCTAGAATGACCCAACCCCACCTGCTTCATGGCATCAACATGGAATATAGAAATAAAATCTATTGTTTGCAAAAAAAAGTTTTGAGTCATTTAGGCAGTTTTTCTTGTGCAGATTCTGAATTAAATACCACGCATTAAAGCAAAGCTTCTGTATTAACTACTTTAAAAGCTCTCATGTTCCTGTATTCATTGAAAAGGGAATGAAATCCATGTGCGTAAGTGTCCTAGACAAAGTTCTTTGTATTCAATGACCCCTTTCTTTACGGAGCGTATATCATGCTGGAGTCCAATTAATGCCACATTTCGGTAATATTGTGACATCAGTGCAAAGTGTTACTGTTTTAAGTTTTTCTGCGACCCACTTCTCGAAGCCTGTGATTCTCATATTTAAGGATGAGCCAGTTGAGGGGCATCCTGTGTGGCCGATGATATATTACTGTCTGCGATGTGGAGATTTACAGGCTGCTGCTGATATAGCACAGCAGGCTGTAGCTCCTAATGTAAGAGAGTTTAGTGGGTATATCAGAGAGTACGCATCACACGGTCACCTTACTGAGACATCAGTCAGGAACATGAAATATGCCTACAGGAAAGAAGTCAGAAACAGCCTCGATCCATTTAAAAGGTATATTTGAGAACCTCTAATATATATTTTTTTTAACTTTATTGGCATCTATATCATTTTTTATGAAACTGTTTTTCAAAAGTGCCAAACAAACAAAAAATGGGTGACACAAAAAATATGATTGAATGACAATAGATTATTACTGTGTTATGCATGTTATAACAAGGCTTTCGTGAAAGAAAGTCGTTTAGAGATGCTGCTAACTTAACAGGTAGAAATCAAACTGTTTAGCTCAACATTTATCAGCATGATATGAGCCATACTTGTCAGTGTCAACTGTGAAAGCAACGTGAGAGAGTGACATTAATTATCACCTAGTCATAATATATCACAGATTAGCTTTATCCTTACTCTGCGTATGATCCTACCACTTATATTAGCTGAACCGTAGCAAAAGGCTGCATACATTTGGCAACTCTGCTCCGTACTATAAGATCTCGTTTTGAAACACATAGAAAATATGATATGTCTCCCGCAATATCTCACATTCAAGTCACCATACCTTTAAATGATGGTGACTTTTAAAATGAAACATGTGTTTGCGGCTTTTATTAAAGTAGTGATTACCTTTTTGATGCCCAGGGTATACGTGTTATAAATCAGGACATTAGCATATATCTGTAAGGTAAATTGTTTAATGAAAACTTAGGAACCTGGTGACATTTTATTGAGGTATTATGGTAGATGTTTGACTTTTCTGGCTTAGTAACTCTCTCTCTCTCTCTCTATGATTACAGAGTAGTGTATTGTGTGATGGGATGCTGTAACCTCGAAGATGCACATTCAGAGGTAGCTGAGAAGATAGATGACTATCTGTGGCTCAGACTCACACAGATACAGTCTAGCAGTAAGATGCCACAAGGTGATGATGTCATCACTCTACCTAAACTACAGACTCAACTACTCATAGACTGGGGTGAGTTAACTTTATTATACAGTCTCATAATGTCACATACTGTCACGTACTGTCATACACTGTCCATCATTGGGTACTGAATGTTATTGAGATAAGTCATGGTGGTAAAAGATTAAAATTTTTCTAGAATATTTCATAATGTCGATTATGTGATGGTGTGACTCATCATAAATAAAGGATTGCGAGTTCATGTTCAGGGAGAAGACAACTTTTTATATGGACCAATTTTCGCATGATTGTTCTAGGCAGGAAGTTTGAGTTATATGAACGAAATCCGATGTCCAAACACCATGGTCTTAAGTTGTAAAAATCTCATACTAACTAAGGATGTTTGCTTTGTTTACAGGAGAGTCACATTTTCAGGCACAGCAGAGACCATACTTATATTTCCCTGTACTGCTGCTGACTGGCCAGTTTGAAGCAGCGATTGAGTTTCTGTCTCGACACGACAGGCTGCTGACTCATGCTGTACATATAGCTCTTGTACTTTATGAGCTGAAGCTTATTCAACTGCCCAGCAACATACAAACTCATCTATGTAAGTTAGGGAATTCAATGAAATATCTGACAATAATCAGTTCTCAGCTGAAACTCGCTACTGTTCCATCTGGGATTGCCTTGTATAAAGTGCTGTAGAATGAGAAAGTTTTGCACTGTATAGTTGCGATTCTAGTTGTGATTATGTGAGACTTGTGTAATTTTTTGGAAGGTTAGACTCCTTGAGAGGCACCATCTGAGATTGGGCTCTTAGTCTCTCTTCGATGGTGGCAGAGTCAGACCATATTTGAAAGCCTGTCAAACATGAGTAAAATATGGAACGTGAATTTAGATGTCTGTTGTCTGTATCACTGAATGTTAATTTTTCTATTAGTCAGCTATTTATAAATCTTATTGTGAGACATATCAGTTGAACAGTTTTCAGAAATCTTTATTTCTCAATGATTTTATGTCATTGCCTTATATCTGCAGTGAGTCGGGAGACTTCAGATACAGAACCTTTACGTAGAATTAATCTAGCCCGACTCGTGGTGATGTATACTCGTAAGTTTGAGGTTACCGATCCCAGAGAGGCTCTACAATACTTCTACTTTCTCAGGTATTATTGTGTTCTTTAATTTTTTAATCTTTTTTTTTATCTTTTCCAGGCCAGTGTAAAAAAACAGTAAAACTCTCATCTCAAATCAACATATTTGCTCACCTGGAATTTTCCTTCATTCCTGTTGGTGTATAGAATCTTCGTTCCTATGTTATGTTCTCAATTTAAAGAAGTGAAAAGCTTATGTCATTGCAAATAGTCAATGAAATCCATGCTTGTTATGTCAATTGATATAATGAAATTATGAAAACTTGCAAAAAATGTTTCTTATATGGAGATGGAATTTGAAATGATTTTGGAAATTGACTCAATGCATTAGACGAACATTAATAGATATTCATGTCTGATTCATATCCACAGAAATATGAAGTCATCAAAGGGAGAGAATCTATTTATATCCTGTGTCAGTGAACTGGTACTAAATACTAGAGAGTTTGATATGTTACTTGGTAAGATGGAGAGAAACGGCAAGAGGAAGGTAAGTTACCTACACAGCTCACACTAAAAGATAACCTAGATAACCTCTCACTTCCTTTTCTTGTTTTATTGCACATGCTCAAAGGGTATACTTAGGACTCTGAAAATATTCTGACTGAAATTGTGTCATCTAAGTCAAGCTGTTTTTTTATTGATACAATACAAGGATTGGATTGGAAGTAGGCTTACATTAACTTTGAGGTATTACTTTATCCCAATCAGCAACTTTTAGCAAGTTTGCATAATATACAACCTCTGCAATGTCCTGCCAAAGAAGCGGCTTTTTTGCAATTGAAACTTCCGTTTACCTTTAATTTTTGAATATAGTCATTGTGCCGCCTATGGTATTCAAAGTAACTTCTTTTGTCGTGTGATGCTTTTTGTGTTGACATGTATCCTGCTCATTTCTCGTTTTTGGTTTAAAGAGCTACAACTAAAACCAGGTGAATAACAGATATAGCAAATTTAAAACACTCAAAATCAACTTATTCCACCCTTGATGCCTCTCAGTTTTCCTGCCGATAATGAATGGTGCATGAATTTAGATTTTATCTGTTCTGCATTGTAGCCGGGAGCTATTGATAAATTCCAGTCAGACACTAAGAACATAATAGACACAGTCGCACTCAACACAGAAAAGAAGGGGATGTTTGAGGAAGCTGTTTCACTGTATGATCTAGCACAGGTAAGGTGATGTTGCTGAGTGAATGCAACCTGCGTCATCAGGCCATTTAATATATTGCAGACCTAGAGATGTCAGCAAATAAGACAAAAAATCTGTCGACATCGAATTTATCGCTATAGCGAGAATTCTGGTTGTTCTGTTGTCAAGCAACTAACAGTGTCATGTGTTTAGAAGTTTTTCTCTCTCTGACTAATGATGGCAGAGATAAGATAACTTCAAACAATTAATTGCAAAGACAGCAATGTACAACATGGATCATTTTCTCTGCCAAACTGAACAGTATTATATAATTATTACATCTCACACTCTACCATATCAATCATTTGTTTCACAGTCACATGAGAAAGCAGTTAGGTTACTGAATCAGTTAGTGAGTCGACACATATCGGAACCTTCTATGCCAGGATCCAGTAAAGAACGTATCAGTACTGTTGCTCTGGAGATCGCTAAACGGTAAGCTATGGTTCCGATAACAATTTATTTTTGTATAGCATTTTGATGAGTATTTAGATCTTGACATTTTACACAGAATCTAATTATTAAATTGGTTCTTAGTCATAAACCTATTTGTATGTTAGACGCATATTCTTGATGAGCTGTTTTCACCATGCATGCAGCCATAGTATGACACTACTCTTTTCCCACGACGATCATATGTACAGTATAAAAATGTCTTGCCCACTGGAATGCGAGGGGGTTATGTTTTTGACTTTATTCACAGTTTCTTGCCAACTTGTAAGCATGATGAATTGTATGCCACTACAGCCATTCTTAACCAATGGTAAGCAGTCAACTGAAAGTCGCGATGAACCGATTAACCCATTCTCACTCTCACTGTTTACAGATATAAAGGAGTAGCTGAGATGTCTAAGCCCACTTCCGGTACGTTCTACTTGTTGTTAGATCTGATGTTATTCTTCGATCAGTATCACAGTGAGCAGTATGACTCTGCACTGGACATCATCAGACAGCTCAAGATTCTACCTATGTCTCTGGATATGGTGGAGCAGAAAGTTAACTCATTTAAATACTACGAAGAAGAGGTAAGATGTCATAGATAATTCATGCATTGATGTGACTCATTGTCAATTTATTCTAAAATAAATCGGCATTTTTATCCTAAACAAAACTAAGTTTGCTGAAAGTTGAGATATATTAGTTGTGAATGAACTCTGAGATAAATAAAAAAACAATCTACCAATCTTCCAACCACGAATTATGAGCTCTGTGATTATGATTAAGTATATTTTAATTATTTTCATACCCATTTACTGACCCTAGCTCGGACAGTATCTATTGAATGCCAAATGCAATATTATGATTAATCATATTTAGAATTTATCTGACGTTATTATTATAATGATTGTAGATCAGGCAATCATTGCCTGATGTGTTGTTATCAACGATGAACATCCTACTGAATATGTACAAGAAAAACAGGTATAGTTATACAATGATTAAAAATAGATAAACCTTTTTATGACTGATTGAGAATTTGTATCATCCCCCTCCTGAGAATACACAGTGTGTGTCAATATATTCTATTTTTATGATAAGGTATTGTTGTTGGTGGGCATTTATGAACATTCACAGCTGTGACAAACCATCTGAATTTTGCCGCATACTTTTTGCTCTAAACTATATACTTGTCACTTTGTATTCACTTGTGACAATTACATTGGAAACGTTTAATGTATGAACTGTTTTTGTGTTACAGACCAGTGAACGCGACAGGAGGACGACTCGGACAGTCAGCCTCTCTGTCATTTGTTATGGATGATGGAGGAAGAAATACTGTAAGTGTAAATTAGTTGTTTGAGATAAAAAATATAGTTAGATCAAGAAATTAGAGGAACTCTTTTGTTAGACTATTTGATCCTGCTAAATCACAGCTCACTCACTGGATTTTGTTGCAGCATCGGGCATATAGCTCAACATTGTAGTGATGCCTTATTTGGAGTTGCCCTCCCAACATCAAAATGATGAGAATTCACTTGGTATCCTTATGCTCATGTGCTCATGTAGCCATACAATTAATTTATGATTCAACATAGATGTAAGCATGTTAGACTTTGGTTCTCTTGTTTCAGACTGTTGCCGGACTACGGGAGAACGCCCGAGCCCTGATCACATTCGCTGGTATGATGCCATACAGATTACCTGGTGATACAAGTGCAAGACTTGTACAGATGGAGGTGCTCATGAATTGATGAAGTTAGGAAAATCATCTTCATGTGTCAGTATCTATAATTGTAACAAAGTCCAGGTACAAGGTTGCTTCTTTTGGTATGCAACATATCCCAAGAATACAAGTTATGACCTTAATGTTACGGCAATTTGACTAAAGGCACAGTTAAAACACAGCTAGTCACTAGACATTTGGACAATGCTTTAACAATTAACAGCACAGTATGATGTAATAACTGCAGTTGACTATTATTTGGCTGAGCTTAGTCATACGATGTGGCTGGAAGCTCACTCTAGATATCCGACGCTGGATGGTGGGACCAATTGCAATGTAAAAATATTCTGAAGTTAATAGTTTTTCATAGTTTCTAAGCCTATTATATGTACAGCAATTAACATTATAACCGTAATATGTAATCAAATTATAAATCATTTATTAGATTGCATCAAATAAATCTCACCGCTTCCCAAAAATGATTATTGGTCTGATGTACCAAAAATAATATGCAAAACATATAGAGGGAATGAATAAGGACGGGTTTACTTGAGAGCAGTGTGGCATTACCAACTGTGGATGATTGAAGCTATCAACATAAAAAAAGTTTTGTCTTATATGGGACCTTCATAATCCAACTTGTTGCACCAAAAATCTCACTACTTCGTTTTATGATAATCAATAAAATGATTTGACCAGTATATCAGCCGTATACTCAACATGGTTGCTATATAATGAAAAGATATAATAGCTGTTTAAATGAAAGTTATTTGGATAAATGATAATTCATGGGAATCCTTATGAATACTGCCAGAATTTATTTAAGTGCGCGTGCAAATTTACAGAAATGAATGTATAATAGCTGCCAGTTATCATATCATAAGGTACTACCACCATTTTGATTGTCTTTTTGATCACCCTGTCCCTGTTCTGCGTTGTTACTGGCTGATGTGAATGACATATTGCAGGCACCTATGGATAAGTCCAGTTTTAGTGGTGTTATGGTAAGACCAGATGATAGATCTACTACTGTTTCTTCGCGCATCTACAATAATTAAATGCTGAGATGAGAACCCTAGGGAATAGATCATAGTCATCTGCTTTTTCTCATTGAGGGAGCAACTCCACATCGCACAATGTGGAATATTCCTTGATTCATTGATTATTGGCTAGGGGCATTCACAATAACGTTATGCTTTAGAACAATGGAACGATATTGGAAAACTTACCGCCCGATAATCTAGGAACATTTCTTTGAAGGTAACAAAGTCGCTGAAGGTCATGAGCATCTCAAATATTTCTCCTTCCAATTCATCTTTTCTCTCTCTACAATAGTGTCATTTCAGGTTGCACGTTATCTTACAATTAGAGTGGACAACTAAATTATCGTAGAAATTGTGTGTACCACTGATCACTTTCACAGTAGTCTCTTGAGCCCAATTATAAGTAAATCAAGGAAAAAACCTGAATAGTGTTGTTGGTAGCAGAATCTGAAACACAAATAGTAATATTCAAGAGTATGCAAGGATTTGATATATCAGTGAACGAATTGATGTAGTATGATGCAATTGAATACTTACGACAACTGAGCAGCAAAGTCTGCCATATCAAAATGTTCTATCCGCTCTGCCAGTTCTTTTTCTATGTGCTTTTCTATCAAATCACACTGTAAAACAGATAAACATATTGAGCTTTTAGTTGTATTATTGCTGTTGACCATTAGAAATAGACTCCTTGGTAATTTGCGTGAATGGAACACGAACGCAGAAGTTGTAAAAAGCGCAAGGTTTCACAAAAGGTCAGTAAGTGGAATGTTGGATCAATAAACTATGGAGTAGCCTTCTGTTCCAAACATTGTGAAATTCTTGGAAGCCTGACAACCACTGGGATTATTTATAATCCTGTACGTTGAATTATTGATGGTAAGATTGCTTGACTTAACTTGTATGGTAATTAATGGTGATTAATTATTGACTTACATATTGTTTATGGATATCTGTATATACAAATTTATTCTCTTCTGTATCCTCAAATTGCAAGTAGTGCTTCTCCATAAAATCATTTTGAATGGTTTGAAATTCGTCCTCTGCAATAAAATATGAAGATTATGGTGTTGAATTCATTTTGTGATTGAGGCTGATAAGACTTGTCGCAAACAAACAATAGATTGATGGAAAAAGGCTACATGTTTTGATACATTCAAGTAGTCCATGGGCGATGGGATGTCCCTGCTGACAATCGCAACACACCCTTGAAGCTTCCTGGGATCACAAATATAGCATTTTTCGCAACACACCCTTGAAGCTTCGTGGGATCACGAATATAGCATTTTCTAATTTTAATTTTTATCATCTAATATCATGAAAGGCAAGCATCTGTAAAAGACTTCCATTTGCAGACCTTGCCACTCCAACCTACCCATAATGATGTCTTCTATGTGTCCAATAATCATATCAAAGCGTGTGTCCTTCATACTGGAACTAAAATAATGATACAACACAATCATAGCATGAAAGCCTTGTTAAATTCAATGACCGGACAGTAGTTAGAGCTAGCTGGTTCTCTGGGGGGTCTTTCAATTCAAATCAATCTGATCGCTCACTCAATGAATGAGTGATAGCTGCTAGGGTCTCGCTTAGAAATCGCTCAATCATTGATGGGGCTATATACATCCTGAGGGAGCGATTTGAGAGCGATTTTGTTCAATTGAAAGACCAAGTGAGTGATAACTTTGAGCTATGTGATAGTGATAATTTGCTTTAGCATAGCATGTTTTGTTTACTGTATCGCTATCAACTCTATGTTTATTTGGCTCTCTCCTAAGCGATCCAATCATCGTTGGTTATCATTTTTCATGATACATGGAAAGGTCTGCTAATTATGAAAGTCAGATGGTGATCCCAATACCCGATAGATATGTAAGGACAGGACAGAGGCACTAGCCAATATGGCATTGACAATTATTATTAATCCCACCACCTTTAGGCAATAAAATAAAATAATAAGCATGGATTCAGCAGCAGCAACTTACCTTTGTCTCTGTCTCAAGCTGTAAACCATACAGTAATACACACACATGATTCAACCAAACTATGACAGTCAATCATTCATAGCCTGTTAGGTAGCTCATGCTAGACATCTCAACAAAAGAGGATGTTTATGAGGATATTTGTTGTTGATGACCTCCATAAGTATTCAAATCTAAACGATACTTTGATGTAACCAGGGAAGGACAACACTCTATCAGATGTTTGACAAACCTTGATGTTGCTAATTCCTCTTCTGTGAAGTCCATAGGCTCTAGCTGTAAAAATCTTGTCTCCAAATCATCATTTCCTATAACATAAACAACACATTGACGGATTTACTGGCTTTGAAATATTTTATGTTGAACATTGACATTGAACCTTGACATTAGACATTGAAGTTGAACGTATTACGAATTCGACAACATACTGCAATTGAACCTGTATTGCGAAGGCGGAGTTTGCATTTACAATGTGTCGAGAGACGCACTACACAAAAGCCTTAAGAAACACAGAATCCACATTCAATGCAAACAGGCTGTTTTATCACCTTCTACAAGAGAACAAAAGGCCATTTGGCTCTGACTTGGTCTAGTAGTTAGTTAGTATAATATATATATTCAAATATAGTTCTCTTCTCAGAGCTCAAGCTGTGATGAAGCACATCAGATTAGGCCTGAACATCTGGTGAGTTATGGTATTTACACACAAAAACTCAACAACATTGTATCAATGAACTCCCTCTTCATTGATTGTATATAACAACAATATTACCCTGTAGTGTAGGGTAGATAGTAAGTTTTACCCTTTCTTTAACTTATTATTGGTGGTAGATGGATTTGTGTTACTCCTTGAGTTAATACTAGGCCTTAGAGAACAGTTATGATGTTTTAGTATTGGTATGTGACTTGTGCGTGTACAACCAGGTTGAAATTGTACACAGGCAAATAACATCCCACATCTGAATCCATAAACAAAGTTGATTTATTGGCACTTACCATGATTTTGGGTTTGGTTGTCATCCGCCATTTTCAAGCTTTCATTCATGAAGTCCGATAAGCATTACACACATATCTTTCAACAATAATTGTTAATCGCAATGTTAATGTTGATATTGTATTTGGTCTATAGCAGATCATTACTTAAAAAGATTTAAGGTTTTCTAACTTATTATTTCCAACATAGAGGACAACTCCGATTATAAACGATCATCTGTTCTCAGGCCACGGAAGGTGGCTGCTCAGGCCTAGTTTACAGCCTTGATGTTTACTTTACACAGCTCCCAAAATGATATAGCCAAAGAGTGAAAGCAATGCTATGAACAGACGAAATTCCCACTTTTGAACAACAAAAAAAATCCTCGATGTGCAGCTAGACATAATTATGTAAGTTTGTCCAGCTGCCAGTTGCTGAACATAACTCAAAGCCTGGGTGTTCGCACTTTGAAATAGATTACGTCATTCAACAATGTCCATGTGCAAGTAAATTTAGTTTTTTCGTTCATTGCTATGGCAAAGCTTTGATATGAACAGTGGTTGTTTTTTGTTTTTCTTCACTTTAAATCATAGTTTCTTCCAACCAGCATCTTTTGATCACAAACGGAACAATGTATAAGCTAGTTGAGAGACCAGCAACAAAGTCATGTTATTGATATTTGTATATGTTAAGAAATGAACTTGACATGGATAAACAAATAACTGAATTGTCAAAACTGAGAATATCAACCTTCAGATCTGTTTTAGATCCTACTGAAAAAACTGGAAAGCACTCAAAACTATCATAATCATAGAGAAATCAGAATAAAAATACTTTGATACAAAAGAATAGATTGAGGGCGATTTTGTATACTACATAGACGGGAGACAGGACACGGATTGAAGACTAGATTACAAATCTTGATTGGATTAAAAACTGGAAAAAATTTTGAAGTTAGCAAGATCAAATATACAAATTTACAATGAAAATATAGCTAGAAACGCAGTGTACTAGAAAACAAAAAAGGACATTTCTGTTGATATGCTTTATGCTAAAATCAGCAAAACTCTATCTAACACTAAATAAAAAATGAAAGATGGATGCTGAGTAACACGAAATTCAAAGTCAATTATTAACAGTGATTGTTGTGTGGCTCCTTTGCTGTGCCTTGAAATGAGGACAATAAAGTTTCTTGTGAGCTTCAAAAGTTGAGATTGAAGCAAACGATGCATTGCAGGAGCAAACATGAGGCTTGTGAGGGGCTGGGAGGGCTACACTTGGTGATTGAGGACTAGTGCTCGATGTTGTAGAATCAACAATGATTTCGGTAGGCTCTTGTTTCACCATACTAGGCGGCGGGGATGTGTTCGATTTCTCGCTGCCATTGTCTTGCGGGATATTAGAGGTTGATATCTGTTGGAGCGGTGAGCCACAACTGACCGTGGAGCTCGAGTGAGGGCTGGCTGAGTCAGGCCTTACAATCTGCAGAGCTGACATACCGTTTTCCTTCCTCTGTGGTGAGATTTGAGGCATCGGAGGGATGCTAGCAGTCGGTGTCATACTGTACTCAGACTTCTGGTAATGCTTACGGGAGCGGCGTTTCTTATAAGGCTCATTCTTCAGCCTCAGCAGCTCCTCATCTACAGTAGTCGGTATTTTCATCGGCAGCGCTGGTGCTGACACTCTTTGTACTGTGATTGGCAGCTCCATACTCTCAACATCATCATCACAAAACTCCTCTCCTGACATCATGTGCTGCCTTCCATGCTGCCGCATGCCCCTCATTGTATTACCGTGGTAACCGCAAATTTTACATTTGAAAACCAAGTTCACTTTCAGGTGTGTGTCTGCGTGCTCGGATAGTATACGACTTGATTGAGTTGTGAAGCTGCACTCATCACATTGGAGTATCGGAGGACTCGCAGCAGGCAATGTGCATGTGTGAGCAGTGAATGTCTCAATAGTCCTGTAACTTGTACTGCACTGCTTGCAGGTATAAGTTATTACAAGGCGCTCATCCACAACAGGAGGATGGTGGACAATGTTCTCAGACTTTGCCTTCGTTGGTGAAGGAATCATATCATCTTCCTTATCCGATGTATTATTTGATCGATGAGCACAGTAGTGTTGTTTGTGGGCCTCATACACTTCCCTCTTATAGAACGGTATACTGCAGCTTTCACACCTAATAACAAAGAGAAACATGGCATAAGCGATTAGCCCGGCAACAACTTGGCTATTTTGCATTGGGTTGTCCACCTATTTACAAGGAGGGAACAACTTTCAATATCACTTCCATATCGAATCATTGCTAGTACGTTGTGTAAAACTTCAATGGTACGACTTTTAGTTTCAAGACAATATTCATACACTCTTTCATTCACAAGAACTTAGCTGTAAATCATTGTTATCACATCAGACAGAAATGCTACTAGTTAAGTAGGGAGACAATTAAAGCCAAAAAGGACGTACCTGTAGATGGTTCTCTTGGGACTAGGCTTAACTGAAGCTGGATGTCTGGGTAATACAGGCATGCCTGACTCCGAGGCCGGTGATATCGGTCCAGGTGTAGAGTTAGAGTGTACACTGGCGCTTCTCTTCATGGGTGGAGACATATCAGAGTCAGCATCTTCTGATTTTCTCTTCAATGTTCCAGCTGAAGCTGCTAACATCTCCTGTTTGACTGTCAGATCAAGAGGTGCTGTTTCATCTTTATGTGTGGAGCTTGTGGCGGCCCCTCCAGTCTAGAAACAAAAATAAATTGTCATCAATATAAATGAGTAATTGTTCACATGCTATTTATTACCATGCTTGGTCTTATTTGCATCGATGGCTTTGATCACTGAATAAAGTTGACATTTATAAAGCCTATATCTGAGGATGTATTTCCACAACAGTTTTATCGGCGAGTTTCTCATCAGAAACAACAATGTTCTGCTAGGTGTTTGGAATAAGTACCATTATCAATAAATAATAATAGCCATAATTCTAGAAACACATTATATTCTGACTCAATTTCTCATGTTAACATGATGCACTACAAGTAAAAAGACAATAATTGCTAATTTTAATGGTACTCTTGTAGGCAATATCGACATAAACTAGATCGGGGCTGGAATTTATCGCCTGGTAACGGACAACGGCATGGATGATAAATCACACAATCATCATGTGACATTTTATTATCACGTTATCAGTGGTCAGAATCAGCTAGATGAGCCTGGAAACCAGATAACAATCATTGCTAGATACTGATAAGTATCTTATTGTAGATTGCTATCAAGGAAAGATAATTACAAACTTTATCAGTTCATCTACGGCCTGCAGTCCATTTAATAGTAGTATCGTGATTCTTTTAACCGGTAGAATGCCATGTGCGGGTGGTCTCGTTGACCCCCCTTTAGTCTTACAGTAGGACAAGGACATTGTTGGTCATCATTAGGAAACAAGCTCGCATCAAGTTATGATCGGAATCTTAGTCTAACCTTTGATTGACTATCCTGATTACTGGGCTGACAATTATACGATGACGCAAGTACTGTAGAATGTTAGTCTAAATTAGTATCAGTCTTACTCTATAGACATACAACACCCACAAGTGCACCCAAGAGTGCTAGTACCGATCAGTGATGTCTCAGAAAGATTGGCCAGCTTTTGAGAGTTACACACCCAATCCTGAACGAGGCTAGCTTAAATTGATTATCAGAGTGGGCTTTTTTCCTCCTGATACTATTTACGTTTGCTTAATTTTAATATCTGAGTGCGGTTTACTCTTCCTGACGTTTTTTGGGTATGGGCTGTAGATGGATCTCACAACTGCCTGCAAATTTTTCTGACAACACTGCATAGATCAGTGGGGCCTCAGTGGGACCATTTCAAAGTTTCATTGAAAACAAGAGACAAGTTTCATTCAAATGTGACGACTCAGTAGGTCAAACCAGTTTAGTGTCCTATTGTTGAACATACCTTAACAGCATTCTGCATAGCTTGAGCGAGCAGAGCTGGGGATTGGAACATTTTGAGATGGGGCATCATAGGTAAGGTAGCAGCAGCGACAGCTCCAGGAAGGTTAAGCATAGAGGAAAGGGTAAATGGGAGACTGGCGGCAGCCATTGCTGCGGCAGCTTGAGTAGCTAATGAGGCTGTAAGTGTCTGATTGTCAAATACACTGACCTTCTTATACATCTCCTGTAATCACAACAAAAACTTGAGTTTAGATGAAGGAACATCCTTGAAAGATGGCAGGTAAAACCAAATGAGTGAGTATGTATAGATAAAGGGACATCCGTAAAAAGCTTACTGGTAATTAATTATAAGGTACAACCGTGAATTAACAAAAATTAAGACATTTTAAAATTATTACCTGATTTCGCAGCTTTGTCTTGGTTTTTTCGGCGGAAAAACTCTTTAAAATCAGAAATTGGTACCAGTGAAATCAAAAACCTTCTGTTAGGTGGCGAAAAAAACCTCCGTATTATTACCCATGGACCATTGAATTCCATATCTGGAATAGCATCATTAGCTTTCTTTTGCAAAACAATGGGCTTGCAAAAATAGCCAGTCCCTAGTAGCAATCTAGAAATGCCCTAATCATCGACACTGTATGGGGTATAATTACTGTTTGCAATTTTGTAAACAAGACAATTTCTCAGGCTAATTATTCATGCTACTAGGGACAGCCAATCAGATAACAGTCAGATGGGTCCCTGTGTTTAGTGTCCTAACCGTATAACGCTATGATACTATTTCCATTCTAAGAGAAGAATCTAATTCAGTGCCATGGACATATCTCCTATCATGGGATCAATTTTTGACCTGCCTTTATTTTTGTTCCTCAAAAGTAGGGAATGAAAACAGATTTAGATCTAAATTCTATTTGGAAGATGGATTGTTCTCAATAAATCTGAAAGCTTCAAGCTGCAAAATATCTGAATTAATACTAACAAAGGATTGTAATCTAAAATTTCTGACAGGTTCGACCGGCCAGATGTTCCTGATTGCATATAGGACTGATAAGATTCAGAGTATCTACGTGCACTGGAAATGACAAACATGATATTATCTCTATCTTTTACGCAGGCACTTTTATCTCACCACGATATTGCCGCCTTTAGTCTGATAATAAAGTTTTAATAAACTTGACATTCAAATCTAATAAGTGATACGAAACTCAAGATTGCCAAACATTTCTAACGCTTGTATGTTTGTGTTTTTCAGGCAGATTACTTTACAAAGAGTGTTAACTGATACTCTGGGCTGGTAGATTGCGCTAGGTGAGAACATGACTAGGATAAAGATTGTCATATTAGCCGCTAAATTCTTCCAATGATTTAGTTATTACAAAAGCAGATTAGAAATAAGATAGCGCCAAGTGGGCTGGTTATTTATTTGGCACATGATAAATTGTTGTGTGACTAAGATGTTGACTGGCGAGATGTGGAGAGAGGAGAAGGATGATATTGAATTCTTGAGTACTTGAGATGAGAGTTGTGTAGATCTTTGTTACAACACGATATCTAGATTGCTGATAAGAAGATGTTCTGTATATCTGTATACGATTTCAACCCACCACATTTTCAAAAATCTTAGCTTGGCCGTAATCTGCCCTGAGATCTCAGTATGAATGTCAGTAGTAGATGTGGTGTGACAGACGATGGTTTGGCAGCTTCAGATAGCAGTAAGACAGCAAGTGAGTGCACTTCAGGGTGGTATATTATAATCATGTGATTTACGTAACAAATCCCAAGGGAGGTAAGAACCGAAAAAGATAAAATCTAAGATGTCAAAATCATGAATCAAGCAGGTTTTGCTTCACCAACAAACAACATGGGTGAAAAAGTTAAGTTAACATTGATAACCAGGTTCCGCACCATTAGAATCGTCAGCACACACAAATTTTTGGGTGTGACTTAGAATTATGAAAACATTACTTAGTCAGGCTAGTAACCGGCATATCAGCAGCCACAAAGATTACAAAGCTAAATTTGTGTATTTGAGGGCTTACAGCATGTTGATCATCTCGGTGATGTGGTAAACTTGTATAAATTATCTTATCAGTACTTGGCTTTGAGAGATAGCAGCTGTTTTACTATCAGACCACTCCAGGAATCTTTTATCACCAATTACTAATCAAGTGGTTTAAAGTTCAGTTCTACTAACACAAGGTCAGCGCTGCTAGGCAGCAAATAAATACAGCATGGTGTTATTATCTCAACTCAAAGTAAAAATAACCTGTGTTTTATCATCCTTATCACTGCTGTCCTTCCTCCCAACCCAAAACTAAAGTCTCCTGAAGATTACAAACGTTTTGGTTTGACGGGCTATTTTCAACTTCTCATTTATTGCATGTATTTGTAATATTTTTGTAAAAGATGGTGTTTTTAAGGATATCCTGGTTGACCTGTTTTATGTCAACCAGCCTTGAACGAAATATGGACAAGTGTCACATGAACGGCCAATTTCCCTTTCAGTGCCAAGTTCAAGCTAATCTCCAAAGATCATTATTCCTATCTGCTTCCCTTCTTTCATTTATTTATACAGATAGCTGTAAGGCTGGCAAGGTCGTTTGGATTCAGGGCTGTAGTTTAGTTAAAATGGTAGGGGAGGCGCAAATCCTAGAGGGTGTAAAGAAACACCAGGTTGGGTATTGTAAGTTCCTCCTGAGTCCCCAGTGCCCAGCCTCCAATGTTTTTGAAATATAAATAGCAAATGGAAGTCACAAATGAGCTGATTCTGCCATGGAATATTCAATTATAGCATTTTTAGGCCACTCTTTTCAGCATTCTAGGGGAGGCAGAGCGTCCTGCCTCCCCCAAAACTACGGCCCTGGGATTGGAGAGGTGTACTGGATAGTCTGCGATGGATAAGACACAGAGATATATCTGATGGTTCCAGTACATCAATAGCTTATCATAAAGTTAATTGTTTTTATAAGCAATCAGCCATCATGGCACCTTATTGAGTGCGATAAAAATTTGTAGATTTGTATTCAGGAAGTTTGGAAAACTGGATTTTTGATCGTATCTTACTGTAGAATTATATAACTGAGCAGAGTTTGAATGAGTCCGCTCGATTACACCGCCTGATTTTTATCGATTGAAACTTGGCATCAAATTATAAATTCCCAAAAACTGATACGATGGCATGGGAACTCAAAACTCAAATCAAAAAAGTAAAATCCCCTTTGGGAAAAAGGACAGACTCAAATTCATAGTAGCGGTTGGGAGGCAGGTTCCACAGACTTTTTAAGGGACAAGTGCATACGAAGATTCGAAAATCCTACCGGTGCCTTCATTCTACCATCCATAACAAGTCAAAGGGTGAAGAGAAAATAACCATTAGACATGTGATCAATCAATGAGTACTAATTATAAAGCGTCTCGGATTCTGAAATCTCAAGGTCAAATTTGAACGATTTCATAGTCTTGAATCAGCCTGTCTTGACAAGCTTTGTTGTGGGGGGAACAACCTCCCCCTCACAACAAAGCTTGTCAAGACAGACTAAGTCTTCTCAGGTATTGGATTCCTACGCTACCTTTGATGATGGAGAGAGGGGAGACGTGGATTGAGAGAGACTCTGTTGAGAACTGGCTGCTCCATTGTCAGATCTGGGTGAGTTTGTGTTAGTTCTATTCTTACAGTAATGCTGTTTGTGCGCCTGGTAGGATTCTGGTTTCTTGAAATGTATCTCACAATCGTCACAATAAGTCTTATCTGATGAGAGTCCTTTACAACAGAAGATACGGATACTGATAATGAGCTGATAACTGATTAAAAGTACACTAACATGTAATTACCTTCAGGATCAGTTAAATCCTTCAAACCACAGACAAAGTATCAGTGTACAACCCCATTTAAGACCTTCCAAGCAAGGCCACACGTCAAGGAAGGCACTGGTGCAAAATCAAAACCATTGAATGTTATTTATTTCTTATGGAACATGATTTAAACTTCGGCATGCAGACCAGCTAGAATTCTTCCATCACCATTATCACATTAAAAGTTTAATGCCGGAAGGATTTTCTCTGAATTTAAATTACAAGGTCTGTTTCAGTTCGAAGACTGAGATGTAGAGGTGCTTTAAAGGTGCTCTGAGTTTGTAGGCAAGTCCGAGCACACCTAGGAAATTTAAAAACATCCCAAGACTTATTCATACAATTTCTTACTGTTGATCCTTGATGCTGCCTCCATAGCATCTTGTTTAGTTTTATGTTTGTCTCTGACATGAGTTTTTATATCAGCCTGAGTCATTGACATAAATTTACACACAGTACATATATACGCTGTCTGCTGTAGATTGTCTGAAGTTGGGTCCTTGATGTCGTCTGCATTAGCAGCACTGCTTCCTGGGGACCGGGACTCTGCAATAGATCATTTTGTATTATATTTTAGTATTTATTATTATATTCTTATCACATGATTTTAGATTCTGTTATGTTTATGGTAATAAATTGGGGTAGATGTTGTGGACTAACAACGCCATGTTTATAGAGCAAGGGCATAAATATGTATGGCAAAGATGTAACCTTATAAGATAATATTTATCTACAAATTGTATTTGTTTATGAACAATAAGTGTAAATAAGAGGCTGACTCATTTTTATCTTTGGAACAGGAAGATAAAAAGTTTGTCTCCTCAGAAACTGTAACAGCCAGGATGGCAATCATCAAATATTTGTCAATGACTATGAGTATTTAGTATGCTTGATATTGTTGAATATATTTAAAAGAAAATAAATGTGAATATAAATTTGAAATATCAAAAAAAATAAAAATGTTGAGTATATACCTGAGTTTACATTGTTAGATGTTGTAGGTGAG
This sequence comes from Membranipora membranacea, assembly GCA_914767715.1. NCBI lineage: Eukaryota > Metazoa > Bryozoa > Gymnolaemata > Cheilostomatida > Membraniporidae > Membranipora > Membranipora membranacea. The sequence continues at coordinate 19,048,172 of OU612068.1, forward strand.
TTTAGCTTGGAGCAGTAGTGTTTCTTATGTGCGGCCAGCGTGTTTGGATTTCTGAATGAGATCCCACACAAGGTACATGGATAGGGTGAATCTACAATTATAGATAGATAATCAGAACAAAATACTCGAGATTCATGATAACAAACCCACAACAAAGATAAGTATGGCGTTTAAATGTCTGGCTTACACATTGTCGTAGTTTTTGTGGAATAATTTTCATAGAACAACAACCGGCTTCCAGTCTGGCGGACCACCATCTAATCCTGTACATCATAACAGATTATATCACTATGATATGGAAGTATATATCATAATAAATATGATTGAAACTAGGAAGTGACAACGCTATGGTGATTAATGGAGTGAAATACTAGATTGATATTAATTGCTTTATTAGCTCATACCAGATTGGTTGGTAGCCTGTGTTCTACTGGACTTTGGTGGAGAAGCAGGGCGGGTCACCGTCTCTGAACCATTGTCCTGCTGGTGCATCTTTCCGTCTTTTGAAGGATCACAGAACTCTGCGATGAGCTCCTCACCCTCTGTTAGATTCTTGATCACTTCAACCCACAGTTGGCCTCCTGAAATAACAATGTTTCTTCAAGTTATGTTTGTAGGGGGCTCGTGAAGTGGATTGGTGTTACATTTTTTTGGTGATTCTATTCCTTAGTAGTAGAAAAATCAAGAAATGGTATCAGCAAAAAAGTATAAAACACTAATTCCTGTCTCACAAAGTTTCAATTATTCAGCCTTAGTTGTAAAAAAACTTTTGTATATTTTACTAAATTTTTATCATATTTAAACTTTCTGGCGCTATGAACTCTGAACAAAAAAGTGGAGAACCGACCAAGAAACATTGAAACAATTCTAAAAATTTGGGTGGGACAACGGAAGTGAAATGCGTGTTTAAGATGAGTCAATACAATGTTTCACCAGTTATTCATTAATCAAGTTCACCTTTAATCTTCCCAATTAAATCTCTTATCAGATATGGGCCAATAATAAGGTCTTGTTATCGTGCTGCCATATTGGATAGGCAAATCGAACCATGCTTAATTTTAATCTCAAACGTTGCGCTATCAGCATGTTAGCACTGCATATCAAATTGCACTGAGAGACCAGTGGATTCTTGCATCGACTAATCATTCTCTTATCTTTCATGATCTGCAGAGCAACTTGAGATAGCCAATACTAATATCTAGACACTGTGATGCCTGATAAACTTCATCTCAATGAGTGGTCAAAAGCCTGTTATTAAATTCCAACTTATAAGCTAATGGGCCATGTGTTATAGAGAATTGATAAACTGAGATTTTAAGCAAGATATGTATGACTGACACACAGACTTAGCATTGAAACCTCATGACTGCACACTTTGGAAAGGTGGGTGGGGTATAGAATTCTCCTAATCTCATTGCACAGGCCTTCCACTCTCACTTGGTCTAGATCCTCACAGATAAAATAATTGCCACAAACTGACGTCTCGACTCCCAATATTTGCCTACTTGAAAGTCGCCCCATTCCCCAAAACTATAATTTGATGATAGACATAATATAGGTGAAGGAGGTTATCCCATTGACTTTTTGACCTATATGAAAGATCTTCATGTATAAAGCCGTATCTAAATATCTGGGGCGTTCTAGTTTCTGATATAAGTCTGAATTGTCCAGCATTGCATGACAAATGGGCCAGACATCACTTCAAAACACATATTTTCTAATCTTCATCAATAAAGTGTAGTCATTGAGTTGCCTTCCCTTACCAACATAGTATATCCTCAGATTGGCTTCAAAATCATCTCCAGGTGATCCGATATATTTCAGCCATCCACAGTTAATCGCTGATTCTAAGAGGAAGAAGATTCTACCCTTCGATATACTCTCAAACTGTAAAAATTTAAAAATAAAAAGTTGAGAAATACAACCATAAATGTCAAGTGCCAAGCGTACAGGGATATGAGTAAGGATATGTCATAAGTTTTTAGCCCACTGAGATTGTTATCACTGCATGGCTTAAGTCAGATTTATGAACATCAAAGAGTACAAATTCCTTTAAATGGCTCAATTTTAACTGGTGGTTTATCCCTGGATTGAACTCCTGATGCAACTTGATACCACCTCAATTCAGCATCTATAGTGGCAGTAAAGTGACCTGATGTTATCAGCGCTTGAGGAATGAGCATTGTGATGAATTTTGGGACTAAATTTGTTGGTTTCTGCCAAAATAAATAGATACAGATCAGTGAGATACATCTAGGAATTTGATTAGTCAAAATTTGATATATTCTTGGTTGATACAAGAGGAAATGGAATACAGGATCTCAAATTTTTTAAAACTGTTTCACTAAATAATCATCCCATATGATGTTTTTGATAGAAATAATCAAAACTCCAACAGCTATTTGAGATTAATGCCAACAGTAAGATAAGGTTACTAGTGTATAGTTGGCTGACTTATCACACGAACCCATCAACAAGTAGAAATTTTATTAGTCTTATCAGCTACAAGTGACAAAACAGGGCTTTGTTGTTGCTAGCCTCATATCAAATTTGGTATGATATGATCCTATCTATGGCACCAATTTTGCTTATAAGATGTCTACTCTGGCGTTTATTTTATCAGTGTAGGGCTGATTAGACAAGCCCATATTTCCATCAACACAGACACATATGTGAAGACTGGTCCTCCGCGGACCAAGGCGCCCTATAAAGTCAGGGTGGGGTGATCGTGATAAAATGCCTTCCGTTTACTCTGCACAGCCGCAAGATGTGGCAAGCAAGATTATAAGTGGTAGATACAAGATTAGTTGATGGGCTAGTTTGGGTATCAACTATCAGTCAGATGTTTTCTAATCTAACACTCCCACAGCCTTGCTAAGCTGCTCTTATCGGATAACATGAGCATAAGTATCCCTGAAACCACTTAGACCTTATTCATTGTGTTCGCAGAAAGAGTACAACTGCTGTGTTTCTGTGACACTCTTTGGAATGTAATCTGGCTGTTCCAGGAGCATGCATCAAAATAATCGTGCTTGAAACGATAGCAATATTAATTATAGAATTATCATGAGGGGAAAAGATTACTATCATTCTCGTCAGTAAGATAACTGTAACATGAGTTTAGAATTTTTATGGTTACCTAGATGCTGCATTATGAGACTTACCGAAACAATTTGCGGGTTGTTCTTGATCAGTGCTCTATCGTCAGGAGGCTCAATTCTCTGCGCTCTCAGAGGATCCAGTCCTGCACCTTTACTGATCGGTTTAGCTGATAGTATAGTGTAGCCATCTTAAAATACACAGAGATTTATCAATCATTTTGAATTGACAGCTTAAAATTCATTAAACGCTACACATAGCTATAGCAAGTGGTAGTGGAAATTCCAGATCTGATATTCAAAGGAAAGGTAGCATTGGCCCAATGGCAACGCTTCAATCAATCAGACCAGGTGTCAACATTCTATCACTTACTCCGTGATTTCATTATCACAGATTGAGGTAGCAAGATGTTGACAGCAAAATGGAAAGTTATCTCAAGGATGTGTTGAGACGAAGATAAAGCATGAGCGTGATTAACAGTTCCGATTACTCATAAAACAGGCCATCTTCTCATCAATTGATTATTTAAACTTCAAATTCAAGATAAGAAACAGAGGATATGAGATTTTACCGGCGTCGGCGCGTCTTTCAACTTTGAGTGGCGCATCATCCGGCACTCCTAGCTTGGCTTCCAGACTCATTTCGCTGGCTGGAGGAGTTGGTGAGACATTCTGTCTCTCTACAGGACTGGGAGGTTCATCCTTAATGCTCACATCAGGGTCAGCGCCTTGAGTACTGTAATGCGCTGCTGGATTAGCTGATGGAATGGGTGAGGAGCTCTCACCATCATCAGACTTAGAGTCATCCTCGGGAGATCCTTGCTCATGAATTTCTCTTTCTATCTCCTTTGCCCTTGAGGTCATTTTGGATTTATCCTCATCGTCTGCAAGATAATGATAACTGATTTTCAGAATTTCTTACTTCATCTTGAACCAATTATGATATAGATAGCCAAGATGAAGCATGCCAACATTGTTGATCATGTCAATTCATGCACTCACAATTAACCTGGGACTGACTGGAGAAAGATCAAACAGATAGAGTTCCCATCCCGCTGGTACAATAGCTAACATTACATAAAATCACGAGAGATGGCCCACTAGATTATGCTTCTTTAGCTTTGCATGTGAACTTCATTGATCTCATTGCTTCCTTTATGTTATATCTGGTTTGAAATCAGCGCTGCACATTGTTATCTGTCAGCCCATCTGAAAACATGTAAGGCTTGCATATACAGAAAAAATCAGATCTTTATCAGATACCAGTTTGAGAGATTAATAATCCCTCACAAGCTTTTATAACCAGTGCCTATGTTGCTCAAAATCTTACTGCGCTGTCTGTTTGTCATATAGTAGCTCCACAAACAGGAGGGTGAAACACTAGGATTCCCAAAACAGTTTGTTAGAACTTTTGACATCAAAAACCAATAATATTTCCAAACAAATACAAGATGACCATAGTAGCAACGGGACAATGAAATCCCATATAATATCACAGAGTAAGGATATATATCCTTACTCTGTGATAATATGATATGAGACAGGTAATTTTTGTACCCTTTCGAACACAGTAAAATACAATACATCAACCTAACCAGTGTTGAATTTGAAAGAGAGAAAATTGAAGAAATCCCTAGAGCTGCTCTTGGCAATAAATAGTTTTTTCAAATTGGTCCTATGAAACTGAATCTTGGCTGCACCATGGAACTATAGATGAATTTTAAATCTTTCCATGTTAATTTTAAGATAACATGTCTCTGAGTTTTTATCAGAAGGACTTAAAGGACTCATATATCCTGATCATAATCAAGGAGACTGTGGTTTATATCAAAAAGGCGTCTGAAACATCAATGAAACCTCAGTAAAGTGGTTCCTCTTTTTAGGTAACAAGATCCTTCAGATTATCAGCAGAGATAATAGCTCAGCAATTTGTCCATAACAAGCTTTTATAATTTATTTTTATAAAAACAGCAATTTTCTTTATCAATATGCAATCTGATATTTCTGTGAACCCATGAAAAGAAATATGATGGTTAATAGGTTCAAGATAAGCACTGACATTCATTCTTTTTGTGATAAATATCAAGTCATATTTAGATTTAGGAAGGTTCTTATAGGAGCACTTAATCTATTTCTCTCTGATGTAGATGCAGTACCACGGCTATCCAATTCACTTCTTAAACCTCAGCCGTTCAGTGACTTTTATCTTCATATGAAATCTACCACCATACACTATGACTGCATGTCAACATGAGACTTGTAGATCTGATAAAATACTTCTATAACGAGCTTGAAATAATTATGGTAATTTTCAACTTGAAAACTTCTCAAAGAGAATAGGCTAACGACAACAACCTGTCTACGTGTGGTACAGTATGAATGAGCATTCTCAGACCTTACTTCTTGTCTGGCAACAACGACCATACCCTACCTCACATATTCAAAAGTATATTATCAGTTGATAATCCAGAGCCAGATTGAGCACTCGTGTTTGAGGCAAACTACACCCACACCCGTAAAATTATACTGAACCCCAATCAAGTAGTGATAAATGAAGCTTAAATCTACCATGATTGATTTTGTTGGTTAAGACCTGAGTCCTCAGGGCCTTGCCAATTTTTGCGCCTGGGTCTGTGTTGAATCGAACTTACATTTGACCGGCTTTGGATTTTGCTGCTTGCGTCGAGACATGTCTTTAGTTTATTCTTGCAATATTTGTCCTCACAGTTCCATTTAATAACCTCTTATCATAGGTAAGTTCATCAGAAAAATCTCTGCAATGGAAACAATGATATAAATCATTTCCCACCGTCGCACGCACAGTGCACGAAAAGTAGAGCAGAAGTCATCATGGGGATCAGCAGCTGGTATTGGTGGATGGGTGATTTGGGCAACGGCGGTTTCTTGGACCGAAAGCGGTAATAGGCTATCCATCAAGATCACACGTACTCTGCTGAGAATTGTTGAGTTTATGACTCACAAACAATGTCAAAACAGTGTTCTGACTATAACTTAAAGCTTGACATCTGTTACTGAGGAAGGCAATGTTTCCAAAATACAAGCAACTCCTTGATACAAGCACATTGGTAATAGTACACTTGAAAGAAATCAATGCTATTAGTTTGGTGTAATCTGAAGGTAAAATGATAGATCAGTGTATGTATGTGTGCTATTAGCAATGAACTAAACCTCAGGTTTAGTTCGACGCAAGCAAGCAAGGTTATATTTGACGCAAGCAGCAAAATAGCAATGAACTAAAGGAGGTTTAGTTCATTGCTATTAGAATACCATACAAACAAACATCCATATAATATGTAACAAGCCAAATCATTATTGTTTACGAAACACAATTGACTCTACTTACCTCTAATTCTGTGCCTTGTCTCACGACTTGAATGAAAATCCTGGGCCGATATTTAGCTGGTTAGGGGATAGTGTTTGCTGTGCTCAACAGGATGGTAATGTCTACCTCCTCATTCAACTCTGTTCTGTTGCTAGTCTTTAGCATGTTGCATTGAATGAAACTACTCATGTGGACTTGTGCTGACCTTTTCAACTCTGCTCTCATTGGCGACCAAGATTCATTAAGCCTTCCTATTGGCCTTATTTTGCACAAATCTATTGGTTGTTCAACTTCGCTCATTGATGTCATTGGCTCATTCAAGTGCAGACTTTTCATTGGACACAAACTTGTTTACAAATAAAATGTCCTTTGTCAGTCTGTTAATTCTCTTAAAATATTCGATTATTTCATAAACAGTATAATAAACTTTGGGATTGAAGTTCCAAAGTAAAAGCAACATAGTATTTGAGTTGAGAAGATATCTTCATGACATATAAGGGGTGGGTTCTCTTTCATTTCCAAACTTATTACTATCTGGAAGTTGCCGGTCAACCATCAAAGCCCTTTTTTATTAATGAATGCATGTTTTGAAATAGATAATGTGCATTTAACATTCATTTGTAATTTACATGTATTTAATTTCAACAACACCACCCTAAGATTAGAATAAAAGCTAAAGAAAGGTAAAGCCAAGCCCAAAGGTAGGTTTGTCTGTCAGTATCATCAAACAAATGAAACTGACAAACAAAATGCAACCACAGGCCATCTGTAGTGTAATTTGTGCAGATCCATTGGTTGTCTGCCTTCACCTTTGGGACATTTAACCGCTGGACTTGCACAATCTACAGATGGACTGTGGTTGAATGAATGGTGGCTAAACTTAATTAATGGTATATTAAATTAATAGTAAGTCTAGGTTAGTAAGAATGACCATCGTTCCAGGGTATTGCTGACCCACTTCCCCATAACTGCATATGTCAGCAACAACTATGAATAATGTTGATGGCCATGCGTTATTCATAGGCCTATTGATGATCGCAGTTTGTGCTAGCCCAGTAGAGCGCTTGCCACCTGGACTGGTACTGCAACGGGTCTGACCTGTAAATATAATTAGCAGTTGAGTAGGCTGTGTGTATGCGCAGACTACAGATTAAAAACTCCTCGGGCAGACCCTTTTTTTTGTTGTTAGTTAGTTGTTGTTGTTAGTTGTTAGTCGCGCTATGAGGGGAGACTGCATATGTAGTTGCAAGTCCATAACTGGTATGATCGACATCACTAGCATTGGCTTGGCAAGCTTTGCAGTTTTAGCTGGGAGAGAGTAGCAAAACCCAGCAAAGCTTGTCACGACAGGCTGAATCAGACCATACCTACTACCTAGATAATTGTACCCTACTTTATATTGCACAACGGACAGCTAATAGCCTAAAACTCCGCCGTCAAAAGGGAATGTGACATAAAAATTATGATATGGTTCCAAAATGTCCAACATCTGGAAGAGCATATGAGAATTAGTGGTTCTACAAGTTTTCATGGGTCATGCTATCATTAATAGCCAAGAAACGGCCGAAAACAGTTGCAATACCCCCCTTTTTTAATTTTTCTGCCGACTGGTTAGCTGGCTTTAGATGTTCATATAGATCTGATTCTTTTTATTGCCCAAAAATATCTTTTACAGCCCTAGGCACTTTTTTGATGATACTAATAGCAGTTCATTTTTGCTATAGGCTAAGCATTATATATATCCTTGTAATTTTCTTTTATGAAATTATAATGGAAACTTAAAAATACGTGCCATTTGAACGACACACTCAGAGCATTGGAAACTGATGTTATGCAATGAGAGGGTCAATACAATGTCACCATAAAAAATCAGATCTATACGAGCGTCCAAAGCCAATTTTCCAGGTGGCAACTAACTGAAAAAGTAGTTTTGCTTTTACGATAGTTATTACATGTGATATAAGGGGGTATTGCAACTGTCACTTATGAAAACTTCTACAACCACTAATTCGGACATGCTCTTTCTGATTTTTGATGTTTAAAAAACCATATAATTACTTTTTGATAATTTTCCCTTGCCGGCAGCGTTTTTAGTAACATTATGTAAGGTACTATATTACCATTGCGATCTGTATGAACAACTCTACCAGAAATAACAGTTCAACCATATCCACCCAATTTCGTAAATGGTAGTAAACGATAGGAGGAGGACTCAATATAGGTGTTTGTCCCAACTCCCGACGTTTTAAAGTCATTCCCCCCTTTAAGTTATGCTTTAGAAGCAAAAATGCAGTTATTGTGTGGTGGTTGATGTATAGCTGATATAGGTATAGGCCATTGAATTCCATATCTGGAATAGTATCATTAGCTTTCTTTTGCCAAACAATGGGCTTGCACAAATAGCCAGTCCCTAGTAGCATTCTGAAAAAGCCCAAATCATCCATGTTGAAGGCATTTTATTACTGTCTGCAGTTTTGCAAAGAAGGCAATTTCCCAGGCTATTTAATTAATGCGAGTAGGGACAGCCAATCAGATCAATGTCAGATGAGTCCCTGTGTTAAGTGTTCTAACTGCATGATGTTATGATACTTTTTCCATTCTATGAGAAGAATTTCATTCTGTGGTATAGGCATATTGCAGAAAAGACAATCAAGGTTCACACCCATTTTCAGCTAATCAGCCAGAAATTTATTTATAAGTCGGGAATTCAGTGAAGAGCCATGTTCATTGTGAGAAATTTGTCACCAGCTTGCTCAGTCACTACTCGATCATCAATAAACTTTGAATTAGTTGTGCACAGCTGAACAGAATTGATTTTAGGTCACCATTCATCCGGTTTTGGTCTGCTATTCATGGTCTAGTCTAGGTTCTATGTCCACAAATTGGTGTGTTGTGACCCCTTTCAACTATCCTGCGTGGGTTTAATATTCCTTACTGTGCTCTTTGTACTTTGCGATGGAAGGTAAAAATAATTTTATTATTGAGCAAGGAGTTGTGTGATCTAAACCTGTTCTGAGATGATGTCACTGCGATTTCTTCAATATCCAGGGCGGTTTTCCTTTCAGAATTAGCAAGGATCCTCCATATCAATTGTGTCAAAACCATCGCTCTTTTGGATTTTCAATTACGCAATGTTGTGTGAAATAGGGTAACAAGCCTCTGGAAGTTCCTATTTCTCTCAGCAAAGAAAACCACATAAAACAATTTGTGTAAGTTTCTGTTAGGAAAGCAGGTACTGCACAAACAAGATAAAAATTTGAAATCATTGTCTGCATTTGGGGTTGCTTTCCATCCCATAGCTGGTCGACCCGGGATCAACTCCGAATTCGTGGTACTTTGATGAAGCTCCACCGTGGTAGGGTTCTTTGTTTACAAGGGGTAATTACGACTCTAGAAACTGGTTATCTACATATTTTCGAGAGTTGCCTGGCCCTGTTGATTACCAAACCGTTTCACAAAGGCCAAGAATTAGAGGCAAACCAGGGTTTTGTGCAAAACTCTAATACATGGTGAAGGTTACGCTTTACACATGACACGAAGCAATACTCAATGTAGCTGCTGACTGTCCACTGAGTGATACATCCGTTTTTATTGCGCTCATCACATGGAGATTATGTATATAGAGAATATGTGTATCTCTGATCGTAAGAGTAGTTTTTTAAGTGTGAGTATCCTGGATTCTAGAAATTGACCTTGATTTGTCACACCTCATTCCTTCTGACGCTACTTAAGAATCAATCAATGCTCTATCAATCAGAGGTATACATCCATTTGGGTGTATCATGAGATCAGTGGGGACCAACAGGCTTAAATCCACTGGAAGCAAGAAAATTCCCTGTTTGGTTCTGTTTTTGTTGAGTTGGCGCGGCTCTTAGCTTGAAATTTTTCTGTATATAAGTGTCAAGTTTTGATCTATCCTTTTTCACAATGCTTCTATATGATTTAATCTGCTGTTGACCAAAAGGGACTTGTCAGAAACGTTGTATTATTCCTAATTTCAAAGGTCCCAGCTTCTAATTACAGACTGTTTTCTTTGACTTTGTCATTGTCAATTTATATTTATAGCATTGATTCATGATGTTAGTTTTCCAAAAACAAAAAACTTTCTCAGTGTGTAGGGTGCCCTGCGCTTAAAAACTTGAATACTTAGTTTTCTTCTGCATAATCGCTTCATTCATAACTCTATGGCTTCTTCAAGCTGTTACATTACATCCATCAATGTCAAGGAAGTCATTCTTAGAAACACTAGCGCATGTACAATAATCAATTTGGTGTTGTCTGTGCACTTCTGTAGCTGTTGTAATCAAAATGTGCTCTACATCAAAAGCCGAAAAATTTTAAATTAGTTTTTATTGGCAAAATGTGAATAGGTCATGTCACTTCTTTCTGACATCTAGTTGCACAAATTCTCCTCAATCTTGTTTTTGACCTGTAGGTCATATGACTTGTGATGATTTAATACTCATGAATTTAAATATGGCGACTCTGCCAAGAATTGTCGGATTCACTGGTTAATAAATTAGTGACTTTTGATTGATGAAATTCCACTATACTGAGAATCTTTCAAAAATCTCAAGATAGAATAGTTAGCAAATTTTCCAATTAACGAAAATGAGAGAATTCAGAATCTAATGAAAAATTGACAGCCTGGAGGGTATTATAGGGTCGGGTTGTCTGAAAGAATAGATACAGCGTTTATTATTGTCATGTATATTGTATAATAATGGTTTGACAATAATTTTTCAATGAATTTGTATAAGTTGTATCTTTTCTAAATGTTATATTCAGCTGATATTTTGAAGTCTGGGTGAAAGATGAACCTTTGTAAAATGAAGATATACAATGACTACAAACTTTAATGCTGTTTATTTTTAGTTGTGTCCTCTGCCGAATGTTGATCATGCTGAATTAGTTAGAAGCCTGAGCTTTAGAGCCTCATTTCTTGTCCACCCTCCTCCATGTGAATGGTGAGTTATTCAATACAAAAATTAAAGTCTCCACACGAACAACATCTGACTGATAATAAGATCTGAATCTGAGAGTTATGTTATGTTTATCATTTTGATACCACATTACATTAGCTGATATGAAATGTTAATTATTATAACACTTTCCCATAATTTTAATACAGCCTATTAAAGACTAACCAAAGACCAAAGCATGTTATGGTCAGGCAGTTACTTATGATAAAGTTGTGTCAGATTCGCATGGTAAAAAATTCAATGCTCTTCTTGCTATGAATTATTGATGGTGGAGAAAGTGCCTCCCATAAGGGAAGGCAACTCTCATTCTCTGCATTATGATGTCACAATCTCCGGAAAGTGCGTGTTTCTCGTATTGCGCTTCCTAGAGACATAATGCAGTGATGAGGTTTACTTTCTTTTACGGGAGGCACTTTTTCCGCCATCAATAATTCATGTGGAGTAGAGCATTGAGTTTTTTTACCATGCAAATCTGACACAGCTTTATCATAACTGACTGCATTACTTTAACATGCATTGGTCTTTGGGTTTATGCATAATCATCATATGCAATCATATAAAAGATAGCCAAATTAGCCAATTAAATGCCATGTTATTACGTAGGCTTGACGTAAACTTCCTGAAAATAGACCAATGAGACAATGGTTCTATTATGAGTGAGTTTATTTTGAGCCTTGAATTCCTTGCTGCATTTTGGCCAGCCTTTCCTTTTAAATGCTTGCACATCATGATGCGCAAGTGCCCTACAGGGGCATTAAAATCTTCTCCCTACTAAATATAGTGTAGTAGGGTGTTTAGAATGAGGTATCTGCGATTTCTAATATTTCTACATCAAAAACCAATTGCTATCACAGGTGTTTATTTAGCTATAATATATAGCTAAACTCTTATTATGGCCCCGAATCTGGGAGTATATTATACTCCCAGATTCGGGGCCATTATTAGATTCATCTTGTGGTCTTAAATTATGATGCTGAGGATACAGCATAATATTTAATGCAGAGTTTTTATCCTCATTCACCAATATGTGATGAATATTGTGCATTATTACAAATGTTACTCCACAGTAGGTGATTGATGTTAAGCGTTTGGTTCGCGGCAGTATAGCCGATAGAATCAAATGTGTGACCAGTAAACAGCCATATTCATTTTTATAAAGTAATGTTGATCAACTAGTCACTGAAACAAGTCGGGTAGGGAGTCATTCAATGTTAGTAAGTTAGGGTTTTGAGCTAAATCACCACTATAAATTTAACTAAAACCCGCTGTCTTCTGGCCTTTTAATAGGCAAAATCCTTAATGAAGTCCTATCAAGCAATTTTGGAACAAGTGAGGAACAATCTGTTCTATTTTCGATTGAATAACTCTTCATGGCTATATCTAAAATGATAAACTGAATGGATGCACAAAACTTATAAAAAAATACAGATTTTTATTGTTATCGACTGAGGCAAGCACCCAACTTTTATTGATTGAAATTGAAAGTTCATTCCGGTTTTTTTAGTGAAATTGTGGCCACTGATTGCGGGTGTACCCCAGCATCAAACTCAGATCCTATCTCTTAGGCATTAGGAATTATTGGTGCAACAGTATTTTCTTGAGTTGTCTTCTCAGTGAATATGGATATAGTTGCCTTCTCATGCATACTGAGTGTGCAACTCCAAACAAAGTAAATTCTCAATATTTATTATCATGGGGTCGTTACTTTAGGCAATGTCTACCAGTATAAATGTCTCATCTTTTTATCTAAAATAACATCATAGCAATGCAACATTTTGTTGGGCTATTATCTACGTAACAATCCAATTAGTTTACCAATTTGGTTTATCTTGTTTTTGCAATAAGAGCCGGTTACAGGTACTTTTTGCTATTTTTAATAACCACAAAGCCCATGATATCTTTCTTGTAATCGGTTCTAGTTTTTTTGCGTTGCTTTCACTCTCATAGTGATGGCTCAGATTAGTGGTACACCTATAATTGATTAGTGTCTTCCTGTTTTAAGATTAACAACGCCCCTGTTAATCTTATAACTTATAATCATTATAAGCGTTTCCGGTTCTTCATTATCTATACCAGCACTCTCACATACACCGATGATATAAAAGTGATACGTGTCAACCCTTATGTAACTAGCAACTCAACACATTGCCACCACCATTAGGCTGAACATTCACTATTGGTATCATAAAATGTCAACGAACCCTGATCGACCGAAAAGTTCCTTTGATCAACTGTTCTTAATTAACTATATTGCCCAGTATTGCCACAGCTTGACTCGCCCTAGGGCACCAGGTGCATATACATTTAGTGTGTCAAATTATGATTGATGTTAATTAAAAATGATAATTGAAAAAAAAAAGATTATCGCTTTCAAGTTGTGTAATGCGTGTAAATGGTTGGATTAGGAAAAATTATATAAATCCTTATGATAAACCCACCGTAGCAGGGTTGTTTCTATTACGTTTCAATCTGATACGCAAATGTAAAATTTGAAACCACAAGGCTAGCCAATGTCCAATAGCAGCACAGATTTCCCCATATTTCAGAGTGGGTAGTGGTTGATCAAAACAGCTTTTAATGAGATTATTCCTATAGATAATACTTTGACTGAATAATTTTGATCAAAGGCAACATATTTATTTATAAGAACCCTTGTGTTTATTTACTGCATATCTCATAAATATAGGGATATTGATCGATTGTTGTGGGGCATTGGCTATTTGTTGTTAGTTGTTTTTACCAGAATACAATCATCTACTTAACAAATTAGTCCGCTAGTAAGCACATTGTCTACTTGGATCAAAATTAAGGACTAATATGATTAGTAGACCCCCTAGATCAATTTTTATCCAGTTTGGGCTGCTTCACTTTACCTTAACGATTAGCAGTAGGCAAAAAATTGAGCACCTTTCGCTTGTCGCTTATCAGAAGAGTGGGGGCAACTCCAAATACAGGTGAACTTATCCCGCTGACCCCAAGCTGACCTTTCAAATGCATCCGGGTTTTTTCAAAATAATATGTTATGATATTAGTATTTATGTCTTCAGATGTTGAGTAAATTTTAAGCGTAAACAAGCCTAGACAGTGAAAAACCATTTCAATCTCGTGACCTTCAGTTCACCCCATAGACATTTTTAAAATATCCAGTGAAATATTTCATGAACTGAAAAAATTAGCTTGTATGAATAAGGTCGTGGCTTCCAGAAAGCCTTTCAAGAATAATGCTAGCTGCATACTAGATGTAGAGGACTGCATGTGCAGTGAAAAAAAAGAAGATTTCAAATAGTCAATAAAAAAAAAGCCCATCAATCAAACTTATTGCTTATTAATTGTTTAGTTTATTTTTTAGGAATGGTAAATGTCACATGTCAGTTGGAAAAAAATAGTGTCAAAATTGGGTTGACTCTTGTCAGAGCTGTGGCTGGAATTGATATTCAAATCGAGCCACCGCTCTGACAAGAGACTTTAAGAAGCTTGTATGAAATCAAAAGTTCACTTAGTCCGTCATTCTGACAATAATGAGATTGAGCGTTTGCGTAGATTCTATGTAGATCTGAGGAACATCTGCAGTAATCCTATCATAAGTAATTATATTATTTTGTCAAGATTTTTTACGATTTGTCGTAATCGTTTGTAGTACTTTAATCAATGTCTTGCTGTTCCCTACTTGACACCGAAACTTTCGCATGGAATGTTAATGTCCAAGTTGTGTGAAGTGCCGTCCATTACTAAAAAACGAGGAACCCAAATATCGAGGGAAAGTTAAAGCGATTCATGTTGAAACAGTACAATGGTACCAAGTGATGGCATATTTTGGATTGAGTTATTTTTACCCAATAGGAAAATAGACCTCTTTCCAATAAAAATCTATGACATCATATGATATTATAGTCGCAACCCTGCCTTCATATTGATGATTTGATGTAAGGCTGTGGTTTTGTGAGAAATTATACATTGATGCCTTTCTGATGCCTCATTGCAAAAAATATAGCTCCTCCCATCATATTCGACAGGCTCTCATCCTTACATGCATTTACTGGGATTTCCATTATTGAAATTGGTCACGTGACCCATCAATCAATGCCAGCCATGTGTAACAAGGAATGCAGCTGGTTTCAATAACAATCTACTTAATATTCAAGATGATTGCCTGCCGCCAAGTTCTTGGCATAGCTTTCAGTATTCAGAGCCCAGCATATTTTACTTGGCTAGCGACCACATGCCAACTGGCCAACATGCCAACTGGCATAACCAATAGAAAAACTATAAAAACGGATCGATTCACTTGCCTTATTCTTATGTCAAATTGGCAAATCATTGAATGTTGAGTGGGGTACATTTGTAATAAACATGTTTTTTACTTGACAGTGAAGAAATCTTGGAAGTGCTGGATCCGGTTAAGGTTGATGAATGTGATTGAGCGATAGCTGTTTGGGCAGATCTTGCTGTGCTGGTTAGCTTTTTTCTTATGACTGTGGTATACACCCCCACCCTCTCCCCCTCCCGCATGCTAGAATGTAACTATTAGGAGCCAATAACGTCAGCAGGTGCCTAATCTAGTAATGTCTACGTGTCTAGTCTAGACATCACTAACATACAGTGTCAACTAAGTTAACTAATACAAAGTGAAAGTCTGTGTTTTGTTAAAAGTCATTTTGCTGCTGCACTAACAAATTTCTAGCCTACCATAAAATAACCCGTGTATGACTCGGTGAACAAAGAACCAGCACAGTTATCATCTGCGATTGATTTGAGAATAATAAAGAAATTTGATACCCAAAAGGAATGTTTAAATTGACTTATTATGGCCTGATATATGTGCTACAATGCATTTTTTTCACTTAACAGAATACATGGCTGAGGTGGTAGATCTAACACATAGTGATGGGGATCAAGGTTAGTGAAACATTCTGAGAATTATTTAGCTTGAGGTCATTTTCTCAACCTGTGTGCGCTTGTTCCTGAGGTGATCTTAGACATGGAATATGTGATGTGTAATGTTAAGATGACAAAACCTGCCATGGTCCATCCATGTATTTGATCAGTTGATGGAAATCTGTCGTCTGTTCTTTTGGATGACCTCAAGTGCGGAGTATCAATGTTAGCATTGTGAGCACAGTCTGTATGCCTCTTTGAAAGCTCCAACATAGCCATATGTCAGAAAGATCATGCCACATCTCTTTGTCAATAAACAAGATGGCCGACTTGTGAAAAGTAAATGAACCTGGGAAATGAAGACAGGAAAACAGGATGTATGTTTAGTTATCCCAGGGTTTATTTTGCTTTTTTGTCCAATTAACAAATTTATCAGTAAAACCAAACTGATGTGGGTGGGTGGTGTCTTGGGGTGTGTTTTAGCATAATAGAGATCCCAAAATGGGTCATTGCCTATTTTGGGTACATCCTCTTTTGTTAATACCCAAAAATAGAATTATTTTGGGTAAGACCAAGTGGAGGGCCATACTTAAAATACAGTGAGAATGTTTGTGGTTGAAAACCGGTGATGGTGGATTTGAAACACTACTGAATTCAACAGCCTAAGTGTATGGCTGTTGAATTTAGTAACTCTGCTTCTGTTCTGTGTACTCGCCATTGTTCAATGTTGTGTGGTCAGTGATTGATTGATTGCCTGTCTGAAACAGGCAATCAGACAGGCAATCAATTGCTTGTTAGGTTTTGTTTAGGTTTGTTGTTAGGTTGAATTAGTGGAGCAACCGAAGTTGAATGATCTGTTCAGTGTGTTCAGTATGAGTGTGCATAATTCCATATAACAGGGGTGAATGGACCACACCAATCATTCTGCAATATGCGATAGTCATGCCTTCCTTGTATAGACATAAACTTCTCAAACAGCTTATTCATCACTTGCGCATTAATTATAATTACCTAAGCTTTCCTGTCACTGCTTTGCCCTTGGGTTTTGGAAAATTGCCATAAATTGATTACTGTTGCTGTGATCCTGGTTCATAAAACAAGTAGGTATGTATATGTTGAATATAATTATTATTCAATGGGATGACGGCAGGGAGTGTTCAATGTGACATCCTTCAAAATGAGAATTCATTGCTTAGAAACAAAATCCCGTGCGTCATCAAACTAGACAGCCATGGTGTTCATATTACCCAACCGTTGTTCTCATAATACTACTATACACCATCAAGCCCATGTTCTCTACTCTAATAAAAGCAATCAAAAAGTTGATGCAATCGCATATGGAATGTTGTAAATATTTCATTGAAATCAATATCTTAGATCAATATCAAGTTTCAGTAATACATGCCATACACTGCTCTGCCCATGTCAACATAACATCAATCCTAAGTGATCACATTTTTGTACTGAGTAATTATATTTGTGTACCTAGATATTCTTGAACACGCCTTGTCTCTGGAGTCTCATGAATAAAACCCTGAACGATGCTTAAAGTACACCTAAGTCAGAATGACATTCAATCTGGACCAGCGTGTTTCTTTCTGATTGGTTCATTTTCAAAGAGACGTCCTTGACCTCTGAAGCTTTATATCAACACTGAACTTGGTATGATGTCCTTATCAGCAAAATTGACACTTTGACCGTGTTTCTTCCTGGAAAAAACTAATCAGTGTGTGTATGAGTTAGTTAGAAGTGATTTCATGCTTTTAATATGAAAGTCACCAAATTCCTTTCATGATATTCATTGTTGAGGGCATCTTTTTCTCTCATCAACTGTGGACAAAATTATACTGGTTTCATCATCATAATGGCAATTCTTTGTCTGATAATGAATGATAAGATATGATAAGAATGATCAAAGCTAGAATATGTAGTAGCAAGGCTTCAAGTCTGCTGTTAATGTAATCAATGTTTGGCACTCCAAACATTACTTATTGTTATGTTCGCTGTAATATGTTGCTGGAGCCCCTTGATTTATATACATCACATGAACATGACTGCTCATAAGATTGCCAATTCACAAACAAAGACTCCATGATGTCTACTAATGAGATATGAGGGATAATTATAGATGTCATTGATTAGCCTTAATGTATGCAGTTTGTGGTCTGAGCCTTAGTTTATGGGTACATTGATAAATAGGGTGTATAAACAGGCTAAGCATGGACTAGTTTTAGGATATTGCACCCACCGGCCATTATACGTGACATTTACTATAGTTTATCATGTATCGTTTTATACCTTTATCAGCTATTGATAATTGTTAAAGGTTGTGAGTAATGTATGTGGCAATCGGATAACATGAATATGGTATCTCTCTTGCTACAATGACTGCTTCACTACATTGCAACTGTGTATTTTGTATTTTTTGCACCACAAATAAAACAAGGAAATCAAGCGGTCTAAAAGTGACATTTTTCCGAACCGATATACTGGCTTATCTTAGGAGCTGCTTCTCACCTAGTTTAATAATCTCGGAATCCCTGAACCACACAAATGAGTGATAGCCATTGCATCTTGCCACATCTTACAGTGATTAACTTACAATTACTATAATCCATAATTATGATAATATTTTAATGTTGGGGTATAATTGGTACTTATACCTTATTAGCAATATTTACGTATGTTTTTTTACTAGCTATTCCAAGGGATCAATCATGTTAATAACCCGTTGTGATAGTTTGACGCCTTTTAAAACTTGACTCATTGCTTAACCTGGGACCTGAAGGCTGTAGATCCATAGACCTTGTCTGTTGGTAGGGCTGAGACCTTCGAGCTGTTGGCCTGCAACCTGTAACACTCTTTGGGATGTGGCAGCTATTTGTATTCCTCTGCAGACCCACTTCACCCATTTTTATGGAACATATATTCTGATTGCCTCCACTTGAAAAACACCCCTTTATAGCAGGCTTTCCTCAAGGAGGCCAGTGGCTACAGTGAGCTAACATGCAGAGTTGGCTTTGCAACATAGCTTTTGTTTGATCAATAAAGTTGTAGCTAAGTTTTGTGGATCCTGGATAGTGAAGAATAAGATAACGTACTGTGCTAAGCTAGGCAAGTTTCACATCCAATTCCAAGATGGAATGAAGTGAAACAAGGCACAGCGGTGACACACAACACAATGTTGATGGAGGTACCGTCTGTTGCAGCAATGAATGAGGGAGTTCATTGGTTGAAGTCATGTGGTTTCTTACACGAAAATATTAGGGTTGAAACGGATCATGTGAGTCTGCATTTTTAGGGATGTGGCAGGCTGTTTGAAAACAAACTGAACTTGTAAGATGTGAAACTGCTCAACTGTAAAAGAGTGTACTAGTATAGAAGGTAGCCACTACTACTTAAGGGTCAATTCAGATTGGATTAAGTGATAAACACCTTGGCTCTATACATAGAAAGAGGTGTCAATACCCTGACCACCATGCTAAAGGTTCACCTGGTTTGTCATTGGGCAATGGCATTGGCTGCAGCGTCCATATTTGACTAGCCATTATATTTTGCATGCAATAATATCACAGAGTAAGGATATATCCTTACTCTGTGATAATATTATCATGCTTCAGGATTTGATGATAGCGTAGCTCACAGCTTACGTGTACATGGTATTGGTATAAGTGTACGGTTACTGTCATATGAGAATGTTTTAGACTCGGTCAAGTGGTTAACATTGTTATCAGTTGATTCAGCAAACATTTATGGGATCTGATGATCGTATAAGTCATGTGACAAAAACTACACTCCTATGCTCTCATAGGATCATTGCTGTACTAGGCCTACATATTGGCATCAGGATCATTCTTTTACAGACTTGCCAAGTATTAGCAACACTTCAGCTAAATCACAAAGGAGAACGTTGAGAGCTAGAAACAACAAAGCTGATCAATATGAAACTGCTTTAGTAAAACCTGATAAAGACGGCAGTCTCAAACAATCTGAGAGCACAGCAACACAGCATTTGGAAAGCAAACAAGTAAGTTAATTCACTATTGTCAGAGCATACAATTGATTGTATGGGTAACAACAATCAAATCAGCATTCATCCACAGCTGCAAACAAAGGGTTTTTCAGCAGCGATCAAATAAGAATCCGATTACATTAATGGAAAAATGCACCAAGACAAAGAGCGATGTATAAGCCTAAGCCTAAAGCACTGTTTATTCAGCACTGTTTATTCAGTTTAATGCGAGGTATGTTCAATGTTCACTGGACCATTTTTTTACTTGATCCGAGGGAACGACCACATCATTGTGTAAATGTGAGATTATGAATGCTAAAATAATACTGGTCTGTGGTAATTAAATTCATTTGGTGCGTAAAGCTAGAATTGGACACATGGTGAGAAAGGTAAGTGGGTGTGTGTATTTAATAAACCATTGACAAAATTATCTATTGAATAAACATTGTGGTGGGAAACTGGTAGGTTATTATTCTCGCTTGTGGCTGTTCCTCGGCAAATCTTTCTGGTGGGGAATATTCATATTGTTTTCACAAGTTTATTAACCATTGGATTAGTTGATTTTAAGTCTCATTCATTTCCTCTTGTAGCATAATCAAAGCAATATGCAGTCACTTGTTGGAAAGAATGTCAGCTGGAGTGGCAGCCAGTTCAAGGTACCGCATGGTAAATCCAAAAGTCTTGTACCAGTGCCTGTTGCACTCAAATGTCCTGGCTGTAAATATCAAACGGAATGGCGACATGACTATGCAATGCACTTGTCGAAATGTGACCAAGCTCGATCGATCATACAACCTCAGACACCTGGGCAGTATTTGGCTCAATTTCTGAAAATTCCTACCAACCAAGCTAACATGGTGGTAGCTCAGCAGTTCACTTCACCAACTCGTACTAACACTGCGTATTCTGATAAACGGTTCAAACAAAATGCAAACCTTCCTCTGCGTCACATCCTGCATAAACAGAAAGACCTGTTACCGCCACCACCATCCTACTCCGAACATGTTTCTACTGTGAGGCACACTATGCCACTCCCCCCTAGATTGCAGCAGAATCCACAAATTCCACTGCGTTCCAATCCTCAGACAGGTGTGCAACATCAGCAGCCAAAATATTTAGTGCCATCAGAAGTACCAGTAGATCTGTCTATATCACCTGTTGAGAAAAAGAAACCTGATCAGACCGTGAAGGCTGGTGCTATAAAGAGAAAAGCAAAGGAACCCTGCTCTATGCCAACCAAAGTTCGAGCACCTCTCGTCACACTGCCACCACCTACTGCGCCAATATTTGCCTGTACCCATTGTTCCTTCCGTACTGACATGCAAGAGAAAATGGAAGTAC
Source organism: Membranipora membranacea (assembly GCA_914767715.1). Taxonomy (NCBI): domain Eukaryota; kingdom Metazoa; phylum Bryozoa; class Gymnolaemata; order Cheilostomatida; family Membraniporidae; genus Membranipora; species Membranipora membranacea. Next base: position 19,069,823 of record OU612068.1, read on the forward strand.
ATATTCGTAAACATGAATTTGTACCGCCGCCAAAGCCACATGTTCCTTCACAGGGGAATATTGTCCCAGTTGCCATGCCTATAATTCCTGTTCCAGTACCACGAACATTCACTTGCAATCATTGTACATTTAGGACATCCTCAGAGCTCTGCATGGTTCGTCACCTTTTATCAAAACACAGGACCCAGCTTCTACCAAGAAGTAAAATGACTAATAACAATAACTGTAAAATATTCTCCTGTTCTTTCTGCAATTACTTGACAACTGAAGCAAAGATGGTAGATCACATGCTACATCATTACAAAAATCACCCGCCATGTGGAAGTTGTTCGTCGTGTCAGAACTGGCAACACCCATTCCACAATTCAAAACCTAAGAATGTTCAGGTAATTCAAAAACCACCCAAAGACCCATCTCCTAAGAAGACTGAATCAATCCCTACTTCTTTGGCCAAAACTCAGCAATCAAACAGCCTGATATTGTGTACTTTCTGTGGGAAGCAATTTCCTGTGCAGGGACTCTTACAGGCTCATATCTTAGCAGAGCACATGAATGTGGGGCCAATCATTGCTATCAGACAAAACAACCATGAAGATACTTCGAGCAAGACAACACCTGACATGCAAAGCAAGAATAACAATTTGATGGTGCCAGTCACTAAAACTGGTGGGGCATTACAAGAAAACTCACCCTCTTCTAAAACTTGTTCACTCCCAACACCACCATCCTCAGATGGGGAATACAATGAAGCGTCAGATGTCGCTGAGTCTAGCTATGTGCCAACAGTGGTGTTTGACACGATGTCAACGTCGTCCGATGGGTCAACGAACGAGCCATTCAAACTCCCAGAGCCAGTGAAGAAACTAGCTGAGGTTTGTACAATTAGTGTAGGTGAAACAACCAAAAGAGCTCCAGACACCAAAACAGGAAGTGACAGCAGTAAGACTGAAGCAACGAGTTGTAAAAGTGTGCACGCTCCTTTACCTGTTGCAAGATTGGCGGTGAGTAAAGTTAGCATTACAGACACCGAGTCAGCAGATCCCTATGAATGCGATAATAGCGATGATGCGTATTCTCCAACAAGGAAGAAAGTTAAATTAGGTTTGAAAATATTTCGTAACTTGTCAGGTGAATACCAAGCGCAACAGATTGTAGGCGCCAAACCTGAGGCAGTAAAAGCGAGCGAATCTCTTTCATTTGGTATCATTAATCAAACGCAGCAGTACACCAATATATTGAATCACAAAAGTGCTCTGCCAGCCATGGACTATCAGCGTATGTCCCAAGAAATACATCACTCTCTTGCTGCAGCAGACAAAGGTTGTGATGACAAAGTTCAAACTGCTAGGATTCAAGGGCCCGCTCGAAAGCCTCCGCGTAAAGTTATCGCCGCAAAGAAAGCTCAGACCAATCGTAAATTTGCTGGAAACCAGAAAAATAAGACCAGCAGTGACAGGCGGACTAGCAAGTTCCCCAATAATGACGATCAAACTGATCTCCGTATTCAACAACCTCAGGCCTCATGTCCAATGAACAATAACAATAATAGGGACGAAATAAAACATGTGGATGACAAGCAGCGCAAAGTATCTGGAGGGAACGGCAACTCTAATTCTCGTACGCCAACGCATGAATTAGAAATGGAGGTTGATCTTTGTTCTGATGGGGAGAAAACATGCACAGAAGGTAAGTATAAAAACCATCTATTTAACTTTGTTTTCAATTAGTTTGGCTGCCATCTCATTTTTGTCAATCAGCAAACCACAGTGTTTAATAGATGTCATTTCAAGGTCAGGTTGCAATAACAGGTCACGTCAACGCTTAATTGTGTCAATCTGTATCAAATGAGCCAATATTGGCAGCTGCGATGTCACATTTAACTTGTTATCAGTTAGTGGAATTTGAACTCTAACAAACTCAACCAAGAGTTAACCGGATTTGATATGATTGCTCTTATCTTGCAAGGTGGCCACACTCAAGCCAATGCTAGAAAGAAAATGGCTGAACTACTGCGCTCCAAACTGGCTAATATTGACCTCAAGACCAAAGGTCGACAGCCAACGGAAAGAACACCCTCACCTGTAAAAATGACATTTATAGATGTTGCGGGAAAGTCAGATGAGGTGTCAATGAAGCCTGGTGCTGATTTCGAGCCTGATGAGTGCATCGATTTGACCCTTGAAGACACAGATGATGAACCTGAACCTGATCATTCACACAAGGCTGAAAATGTTGGCATCAACTGTCGGGTCAACATTCAGAGACTCAAATCAGAAGATATAAAACAAGAATTGGCAGACGCCAACATTGCTGATGAACAGACTTCTTTGCCCGCCCCCTCCTCTTCTGATCCAACTTCAGATTTTGAAAACAAACTGCCAGAGTTGCGTCAAGTCAATACTCTATCAAAATGTGCTATAGCAACAATGACCTCATCAAAACACAGCACTGGCCCCAAAAAACTCAAAACCTCAGTTGCTGCCATACCTGATGTCAAATCGATCAAGAAATCAAAGGCCGTAAGACGAAGAGACAAGTTTCTAGCCACGCCAGCCAGATTAGCTTCCAGTAGCTGCAGCGTAAGCACCCTAGATGAAGAAGATATGGTGATCTGCCCTTACTGTCCAAAGCGGCTTCTCTACCGCTTACTACCAGCTCATGTTCAATTCCATGGGAGCGACTGTGAACACAGATGCAGAGAATGTGACTTCGCAACAAGCTTCAAGTAGGTCAACCATCCCGACAGTCGGAAGTTTATTTTTGGTAGCGCTCATGAACTGTCATTGCTTTTTTCTAACGCTGCGACCTTACATTTTTATCAAATTCTGAAAATCTGATTGTTAATTTGCCACCGTGCGTAACTTGAACCTAATGGAGATTTAATCCTTGTCTATGTGTGTTAATAATATAGGAGTGACATTAATCTTGATTTATTTCATCATTTGCACTTTGCTCTGTATTCGAACACGATAGTGTTTCTTGCGTAAAGCAACAATGGTTATCTCTTATCTTGCTTATTAATGGGGTGTTTCGATTTCATTGTGTTGTGTAGGTGGGTACTAGACACGCACATTTCTTGTCACAAAGACTCCCAAACAGACGCTCGTCAGATATCAGAGGATGAGTGGCTGAAAATCAAACACGGAATGAATTATGATGACGAAGATATTGAGCTCACTCAAAAGTTAATCATCAAGGATGCGACGTGCGTTCTCCCTACAACACCTACAAAGCAAACGGCTCGTAAAACTGCTTCGAAAAAGAGCACTGCTGTAAACATGGCCAGTATCCAGCCACGGAAATCAAACATTAATGCTGAAGACAATGTACAACAGGTTGCCGTCAACATTCGGCAGGCAGTGTGTACCAATGATTTATTTAATCTTATGATCTCTGATGTACGTAAAAAATCTTAATCCAGTGCCAGCAATGCCTCTACTTGTACAATCTATATTTATACAGCTACCATCGAACTAACGCTGATTTAGAAAAGCTTAGCATGTTATCCCACATTTTTGAGCAGACATCATTAGCCATTCCTATCATACACAATCTAGGCCAATATGCATAGTCAACATGACCTAATTTCCTTAAGCTTGAGCTTTACGAATCACCTCAACAGAGAATCATAATATTATTCTATTCAAGATGTTTAGTTGCTAGATTATATGCCATTATCTTAGTTCTAAGTAGCCTCTCATTCTATTCAATGAATTATCAGGTCCTTTCAGTAACTACAAAGGGAAATATAATATCAATAGTTGATTCTGTCAATATATGAGGTCTTCCTTAGAAGCTCTGTTCCTTACATAATGGCTGACAATGTTGTTTTGTGCTCCTACAAAAAGTAAATGCATTGTTGTTTGTAAAGTTGAATTGTGATCCTTGGTCTGCTCTCATGCAAATTAATCATCTCAGACCATGAGTGTAAACAGCAAGGTTGCATTGCATATTGATCACAATAACAAATTATCATGACCAAGCCGTAAATGTTTGTGCTACATGAAGGAAATCAAATATTTAATGAGATCCACAGTGGATCTCATTAATAAGGCATAGGCTTCTTCGCAGCAAGCTGATAGAGCGAGATTAGAGACGCTTAAAACAGAAGCCACGCTAAGACAACGCTTATTGGCATCAAATAACACAAGTCCTCTAATACCTGTTCATTACAATATATAATATATAGGCAGATGATTTATGACTGAAACTCTGGGCTCTTTTATGTAATGATTGATTGCAAGCTTGGACAACAACATGCTGCAGGAAACCAGCCGAAACAATTATGTCTCGCTATTATCAATGACTGCCAGTAAAAACAATTTCAAAGTTCAATACCATTCCCTGCTTTGATTTCGTGTGCTGGGGGACACGTTATTTATGGTGATGGCCAACCTCAGGATAAGATATCTTTGTTGAGTTCAAGGGATGTCATACAGAACTTTGCTATCGTTCCATAAAAGAAACTCTGCTGATCAGTTGCTGGCCTACAGAGGGGGGGGGGGTCAGGTGCTAGGGAGTCATCTGAGGATTTGGGTAGTTTGTGACGGCACTAAACCACTATGCCGCACAGGATAGGATATCATATGATATCAATGAATTGCAAAAACTAGGCAATAGCAAAGTGATAATTAATTGGCTTACACGCATCAAGACGGCATAGCGTAACCACACACACCAGGACACAGCCCATTATTTGGTCATCGTTATTGGAATAAATGTCTTTTAAAATGTCATTATTTCTGCCACTGGAAGCGCGCTACCTGTTCCATTGTAATAAAATTGATTATTAATAATCAATGTAAAATCCCATACCAGTTGAGAGCTATGGGATTTTTCACTGATTATTAATAATCAATTTTATTACAGTGGAACAGGTGCTTTTGCCTATTGGGAAATGATTATTATTATGGCATTTCCAGTGAGAGCCAGAATGGTCACTGTCATGACCTGATACATGACAGGTGATGGCTGTCACAAGTTAATAACTAAAGCTGTCATGAAATTAAAATTGGGATCATCAAAGTTATTTCTCTTACTAGTCAGCTTCACAACAACCCCAAAACTGATCCTCTTGGGCCACCAGAAGCCGTGCGGCGAGGCAATGAAGTCGACCCTTTCAAAATTTGATCGCTAGGACGAAGTGTTCAATGTGTGAGGTCACACTTTGATTTTTTTCCGAATTTTTTATATACATTGGCTCCACCTAAGAATGCGGGTCAATCTACTTCAATTTTTTGCGTTGAAATAATCACTTTGATGACACGAGTTACGTTTGATTTCAACTTGGTTCATCCAATTTTGTCGAAATAAGCATGATTCTAAAGTTTCCGACAGTAGACTAGAAGGAAAATTTATGTTTATGACATCATATCCCTCTAGGCAAGGTTCGCGAGCGTCAGCAAGGCCTTTCTTTGAGAACTCATAACTTCCGTCTTTGTTGCCCAATTGTAATGTTCTTGGGCTCTGATAATTTTTAGCTTTATTTCATGCATGCTTTAAAGGCAACATTAAGAAATTGAAGATTTCTATAATTATCAGAGGGTATTGCATTATAAACCACTTTGCAACCAGTTGGCGAATTATGAGCAGTCAGGGATATGTGCAAAAAATGCACTGGGGAAATTCTTCCACAAATAGTGGGGAGAAAATTCTAATACCTTGCGATGAGTGATTGGAGCAATAAATGGTGTGCCAATAGCAAACGCCACATGTTATATCTCCACTAGAAAATATTGGAAGCTTTTAGGTCTTTGTTGTAGATAGACGATTTTCAGTTAATGCCAATATTGACTACGTCACAGAAAGGCTAGACAAAATTATTTTATAATCTTCAATCAACTGAAGCAGAAGTATCATCTGTTTTAGTATTGCTGTACTGTGACCATTCTTATAAGTCAATACAGACTTTTAAGTCGCCACACACTTATAAGTCATCAAACACAGACTTGTAAGTCACCACACGATTATAAGTCTGTGTGACTTTCAGGTGAGATGATTGCTAAATTTGATTGATTTGATGGCTTAATTTTGAGTGAGTTCACCAATTGATTGTGACACGAGACTTCATTGAAGTTTTTTATTCTTTTTTAATTTTTTGGGATTTTCCATACCCCATCAGCTGCTATGCCTGATGAAGTTATCCTTGCCTCGTGAATTCTAGATATTCCTTCTTTGGTCACTTTTCAAAAGTAAGGCCAGTTTCTAAGCACAATGATGTTCACAATGATGATGAGGACAATGATCACAATGATGATGATCACAATGACCACAATGATGATCACAATGATGATCACAATGATGATCACAATGATGATGATTGTATAAACAAATTCCAGCAGAACTTGGTGGTGCTTTTGGTACATGAGCCATCATTGATAAACAATAATATCTTCCCTGTGAATGTGTCTGGACTGAATCCTTGATCACATCTCAAATTGAGTTCCGTGACTATTTCTTTAGGCATCTAACATAAAACATTTCAGAGACATAACCTCTGTGATCTAATTATACACTTGCAAGTCACTATGACCAATGGCAAAGAAATCCCTCAATTCATTGTTGGAGTTCATTGTTGTGGCCAACAAAAAGGGAAACATGATTCAGCTGTATCATTTTATAAGTCACATTCATTTATAAGTGTAGTGATTATGGGATGAGGTGTCACAGTAAGCCGAATTTCTAGCTTATTCAATGATGGCCAAAAATTAAAACATGGAATGCGTATAGATAATGCTGAGATAAATCTGCCTCTCATACGGTGCTGCGACCCTTGGTAATGGTAATATATATAGATGGCTAGATGGATAGATGGAATAAGTATGCAATAATAAATGTTAGCAACTGAAAAATGCATGTTCAAGTTACTTTGATACCAGAGATATCGAACGCCGATATTCTGAAAAATACACTGCCAGAACTGTTTAAACAATGAACTCCCTCTCCCCTAGGAAGAACAATAGGGCGAGAAAGACCAATCAGCAATCAGTATTGCTTGAGCTATGTCTGGGACAATTGTGAAAATAAAAATGGCCGCAAAGTGATGAAATCATTAATACATCAATAAAATAACATGGCTAATGAGCCAATGTTCTCTACCATTGGTTTAAAGATAGAATTCCTGTTTCATCTCTTTGCAAACCAACAATAAAATTTATTGAATACATTTCTGCTGTGGGATAGAATTACAGAGAAAGAAAGAAAGGTGCAAATGACTATCACTGACTCTAGGATCTAGGATATATATACTTTATTCTCAACTTAGGACGTAAAAGAGTCACAAAAGAAGAATACAAAAATATCTTGATGTTATCTTTCTTTGACCAATACTCTTCCAGGATAACATTTGGTTTGAACACAACGGCACAAAAACATTCCTGAAGAGTTTTTTGGTTCACAAACTATCTACCACTGAATGGCAGCTGTTTATTTTGCAGCGAATGAAGTTGTCCTCTATAAGCTCACCTATTGACGTAAAATGCTGTTATTGCATCCAAAAAAACATTTGGTGATTTTCAAATATCATTTCATAATTATCAGTGGTATAAACTGCATTTTAAAATGATAAAATCTTCTAAGATCACCTGCTAATCTCTCAAAACCATTAAAATCTTGAAAGCGAAGTGGTGATTTGTCTAACTACTGTGAAGGGGTACTCTTCCTTGGTATTTGGTTTAATGTTTTTCAGTGAAATCGCCACTTTTCCCCCAATAAATTAGTGGAATCTTTTTTAAACGAAAATGTGCAGCTGTTTGATGTTGCAAATGATGAGCAGTTCAGGCAGGTAATGCCTGATTCACTCCTTCAATTCCATACAAATAGAGTTTGCATTAGTTACCTCAGGAATGACTCAAAGCAGCTGGAAGTAATCTAATTTTACTTAGTTTGTTGCTGCATGGAAAGTTCATCAAGTTGCAACAAACTGTTGTCTAAAATACTTAATTCACTTGCTTTTGCACAGCAGATATAGGGAATGTCAGTGACTATTCATATAAAAACTGTAAAATGTGATACTTTCTCGCACTCTGTCGATCACTTGGGCTATCCAACTTGGTGAGTCAACTTAACATAAAACAAGCTAAATGCACCCACAAGATCCGGATGTTGCCCACCCACCCTTTTCATCCCATTCGGCACATTGTCATCGAGCTTGTTTGTCCGTGAGTAAATCTGAACTTGTTTCTGATATTTTTATGCCCTTTTTTCATGTTTAATGCAGCTTATTCCATGATATTGTAAATACCTCAAAATCCGGACTTGAGATATAGGTTTTGTCAGGACATCTTTGGACTGGTTGTGACCGTAAGAACCTCATGATAGGATGGGACCAGAACCACTTGGTGCTTATCTAAACATACTTCTATGATGCTTGGCTGCAACTCATAGCTTTATTCCTCGATATGAGTAATATTTTGTCGGGAGGGCTGGTGTCAGTTTGGTCTATCTAATCTACTTGAAAGGGAAATAAACGTGTAAATACTTGGTTGTACCATAGTTCCCCATAGCCATGGATTTGGCTAGGTCTTAACCTACCAAGCAGTCATTATAGGTATGTTGATTTGACAAAACCTGAATAAGCAATATCACTCACTTGACCTTGAACTTGAATATCTAGACTCAATAATTGTGAAGAAATCGTAAACACGCTAATGAAGTGCCTTGCTTGCAGGATTGTCTTTTGAATGAGACCTGGACCTTGAGCTTGCCTTGTTTCTTCCTTGTAACAGTGTATCATTGCGGGTCGCTGCAAAATGCTCAACAATCAAATCAAATCATAACGCACTTGCTCTTTTAGTCCTTTGTTGTCTAATAATGCTAACGGGGGAGGCAAATGTTGATTTGAAAAACCCTTATAAATACGTACATAAAAATTACTTCCACAAGTGTTAACCGATATTGTATTATGAAAAGATTTCCTTGTGTTAGGCTCTCTTGATGCTGCTACCACCATAATTTTTTACCAAAAATTGAATGTGGTTCAACTTCAAAGCACAAGTAAAAGCAGCCAAAAATTGCCTTCCACTTTGTTTTTGACCTAATAAAATAGACATTTTGATAATTTTGTGATATCAACCAGTCGCATATTATGATTGCATCAATTTTTCTCTGCATGAAGAATGGGCCTGGCAATAAATGTCATCCCACATAGATCATCTTGCCCACATGTAAACGTCAATAGTTCTGACCATTGACGTCAAGCTTGCAATAAAAATTTAAGCACTCACAGCCAAAACACGTTGTGCAGTAAAACCTCAACAGGAACTTAGCAGCTGCTGACCGAGGTCCAAGTTGAAACACTAAGGCTATACGAAATTTGTCAATTGTGATTTATTTGTTTGCGGTTCAAGCATCACAATTGATATAAATTGTCGAATGGCCAACACAAACTTGGACTTTAGTTTTTGGCTGTCCAAATAAAATATGAACTTGCGCAAAGTAAACAACACAAGCATTTGAGCAAGTATGAAGGTTCACAATTATAACTAGTCTAGAGTGTTTTTTTGGTTCAGGACATTGATAACCTTTGTCAACAAGAGCAGTAAGTACATGTGACTGCAAGATACAATCACCTTTATAACTATTATCGAGAAACCATAAAGCGGGCTATAATACAATAAAACCCTATAAAATTGGCTATAATCCCAATTATATATCATGCTCTCATGATTTCACTTTAAAAAACTGCAGGTCGTATCATGTGTGGTTGAAATATGGTAGAAGAAATGCTATTCTACCTGTAACTACACATTCTGGCCTGCATGTTTACTTATCACTGGTTACTTTGTTGCAACTAGCTACTGGTGCAATTAAAATTGAGAAATGTGTGTTGTTTATGAAAAACATGTACTTGATTTTTTGGAAATTTAGTAATAACTTCACCCGCTAATATTGTATCATGTGATGACGGTGATGATATTAAAGGAAGGGCTTAGTATCATAGTTAGATCATGCTAGGAGTTGCTTGTCTGAATTAGACACTGCAAAACCAGAAAAGAGAGGAAAACTCTTTCGACTATCATGGATAGATGGAAAACCAACTGGAACTCAAAAATCTGATATGACATGATTTTGCGTTGCCGTCAATGCATCAGTGGGCACGTGTGTGTGTTTTCTATTATGGAGTGAAGACTGCAATGGATGCTATAATTGAGGTGGATTTGGTGGAAAAAAGAACCACAGGCCAAGGCCAGTCGTTTCAACAGGGAACCTCCGTTCGATGAGGCAAGAAATATTCATCATTGCATATTACTTCCAGCAAGATATCACCTCCTTTCTAGATGAACAAAACTAAACACCTCTACCCAATAAGACATGATGGACAAAGCTATAATGCCTCATTTTAGCAAATGGTTCCTCAATGCTTAAACTGTAGTTCTGTCATTTTTATGACAAACCAATGAAATTCAAGTCACAATCCATCATTGTATGAGACTCCTCCTTTTTTATGCTATTTATGCTTTTATGTACTCAGTAGGAGCGATTCTCTTCAATCATCAAATGACAGGCGAGCCACAGGGGCAATCAAATTAAATGTTGATAGAAACCAGAATTGCCCATTAAGCTTATTCGCTGGTTAATACACGTCCAAGATAATAAATCAATAAATGATTTATAGGCATTTATTGAAGGAGAGGCACGCAATAAAACCTGGTCGTGATAAAACCTGCTTGAGTTAATTTTGGACCCCTTAATAATAGCACGCCTAACAAGTGGCTAACAGATTTAATTCTAGGCGTCAAGGTTATGATAACAGGACAGCAGCAAAGAACTCAAGGTCACCAGCCATTACTCAAAAACAAACATGGTAAAATTGTGATGAATGTGTTTATTCGAATCGCTGTTGTAAAGCTGTTTTCATCAGACTTGGTCGCCTCTATTATTGGCTAAAAATAATTTTTAGTGCCATTTCATTCGCCTGAATGCACGCCTAGTAAATAATGTGGTCGCCTTGACAACAGACGTCTATTGACAGGCGAATAAGCTTATTATTATCCCATAAATAGTGACTTTTTTTTGCAATAAAAATAAAAATGTTTAATTATTGCATGAGTGTTCAACTTTTTGTTTTCCATTTATGTCTGCCAAAATGACATCGTGCCTTTGAAGCATGGAATAAACATGGCATTTATGTCCTAGTCAAGTTGGCAGAGATAGGCGCCTGTTTAATTATCATAATTCAGTACAGCTCAAAACTGGCTTGCAGCATTCATAAAGTTTTAAAGCATTTCCTAACTCTTAAGGCATTCGTTCGTCACGGCAGAATAGCGCCTGAATTTAAGTTTCTTGAACTGAGTACCCAAATTGGAAACGCACTGAAAACCCATAATTTGGAAATATCTTGGCCACAATGGGACACTGGCTTTGCTATTTAATAACCTTGTACTCTTGAAGTTGCCTTTCTGGATGGAAGGCAACACCACCATCGCTGTGCGTCAGAGATAAGGCTATGTCACAGGGCAACCCTGCAGGCATTTTATAACAGCTACCACATTATTATTATTATTAAAATGATATCAATCTCATCAGGGAGAATTCTCCCTGATTCCATGCATTGGAAACCTCATCCAGCAACTGGGCAGATTTCCCTAGTAACATTCCTTGTGTGTTTTGCGTTGAGTAAAATAAGTACCTAACAAAAGACACAGGATATAGCTGAGGACCAATGCATTGGCTATAGTTTCCTGTGGTTAATAATAATCCACAGGGCGTTACTGGTCTACCGCAGAGTGCCAGGTTAAAGTTACATTGTTGGTAGTTTAAGCGCTCAAACCGTGACAGGATAGCTTGTAGAGTCATTTCATTATCAACCACTTTGGTGGGGAACATGGGTTGATAAATGAAATGCGGATACTAGCTATCCAGCCCCAGTTTGAGCGCTTACATTGTTGGGTATGTTTGACTCAAAGCTCTAAGTTTCATTAGCATATCTTGACCACAAAAACGCTTGTCAAGTAGCATTTTACCAATCTATCACCATTTAATGTTATGTTGTTGACCGATCCTAATTTCTAAACAGCATAAATAATTTTGAAAATCTAGTAGCGCTTTTGGGTTTATGACATTTCCTTAGGTAAAAAACAATGCGAATCGCATGCTGATCAACATATTTTTCAAATATTTTTCCCAACTCCAGAAAAACCATGCTCTGAAAATCGAGCATCTCATACACATTTATATGTTATAGATTGATAAAGACAAGACAACTTTAGCGGTTGAGAAAAGTTGAGAAAAATTTTCTTTCCAGTGGCGCTAATAGCTCAAACTGTATCCATGGGCCATGTAAAAGGTTGCCAAGGTGCTCTTAATTAGCCTGAGACCTTCAAAATGATACCAAATTTGGGGATAAAAAATTTTGATTTGATTACGTCGTGTTAGTATACGCAGAATTGAGGAAGATAACTCTGTTTTTTCAACACAAATGGCCAAGTGAATTTTAATGCAATAGATACCAAAACAAGGGATTATTAGTCTTTGTGATTGATGTTATTCTTTGAATAAAAAAATTTATGATAAGTATTAAATGATATTTGATCTCGGTCCTCTTATTGTGGAATAAAGATGAATGGTGTGCAGCGAGTTATGGAAGACTTCTAGATTGTTCTGCTTCCACTCCACTTCACGTTTTCATTCATATATGTAGACAGAATGTTATGGAAATTTAGCTGTTTGCGGCTGTTTTTGCATGTCCTGTTTTGATTCCGTGTCAAAATGTCATGGTCAAAATGCCATTGGGACAAAATGCCAGTGACATAATGCCATTGCCCTAATGTCATGGCTATAATGCCATAGGTGATAACACCACTGAACACTATACCAATGCCAAAATACCAGTTGTACAAAACGCCAGTTGTGTCAAAATACCAGTGGACATAAAGCCATATTGGACATAATACCATTCGGGACAACATACCATATCCCAAAACACCATTGCCATGATGCCAAAATATGTAACCAAAGGAGATCAAGCTACACTGTATTTTTTGTGTCTTAGTTGTATTACGGCTGCGAGTTGCTCGTTGAGAGTAGGCGGTGGCTCAGCTGCAAGTCATAAAGTTTCTTCGTTCAATTTCGATGATATCTGGGGTTTGTTTGGCTCCACAAACTGAGAGCTAGTGACTTGTAACAAATATTTCCCAACTATTCTCTAGAATGATATGACAATAACTCCCAATTACCACCAACTTTTTTTTTTAAAGCCAAGTCTTGACTCGTCGCTGCCCTAGAGTCTCATGCTACTAATGACTTGATAAGACTACAAAAAGAAAAAATCTGTTCACCCAAAATGAACTTTCACGGTTAGGCCATGGCTGTAGTATTCAGCAAAGCCATTTTATAGGGGTTTGTGACACACAGGACGTTCACCTTCACAACTTGGATTTCATGTTGTAAATTTAGCGTATGATAATGAGGATATAGATAAGTTTTTTACATCCGTTTTACAACCATTTTAATGATAGAAAAATCACCCAGGGTTTGTTTTTAGATCTTTCAAAGCTTTTGATACAATAAATCACAGCATTTTTATAACTAAACAGATTTTTTTTCAGATATTCTTCCCCCTCATATCGACTGTTAGAAAAATTATCTTTTAAATAGAAAGCAGTTTGTCTTGGCAAATGAATAAAGTCGGTTTTACTGCCTGTCATGATCGGTGGTCCCCAGGGTTCGGTTCTTGGGCCAGCACTATTTATAATTCATAATATTGACCTTTTAAATGCATCACCTGCTCTAAATTGAATACTGATATTTTTAGTACTGCGCCTGGAATCACGAAGAGAAATTTACCTCTGATAAATGAATGGTGTATCACAAACTGTCTTGTGATAAACTATGGGAAAAACTTTTTGGAACCCCAAACAAAATTTTTAACCATTTGAGAAGCCTGAAAAAGGAATTAAATTTAACCCTGTTGATGAAACAAGCACTCGGTCCAGCATTAGAATTAGAGTTCTGGGGCGACGTAAGTGATAGCCAGATACGACTCTACAAAAAAATGCTCTGCGTGTCATCAAGGGAATTAGACCAGGGGTCACATTTCTAATAATTTTGAAAAACTAAAACTCATACCATTACAAATGAATTTTGAATACAGAATTTTGAAACTTTTATTAAAATCATACTCGATTCAAAATAGTTTGAATATGATAACAAGCCATGAAAACAACGCTTGATCAAACAAACTTGAATTTATTAAAACCAATAACAAGCAAGGAGAGAGGTCCTTGTTCATTTTGGGAGTTTGGGCAGGGCCAGGGTGCAAACTCACAGTCGGGTTGGTTGGGCGTCTCTGGTCAAGTGGTGCATAGCAGATACGATGGGCACTAAGGGATAAAACATATCAGAAAAGTTTACACTTGTTGCTATTAAAAAGAAAAACTAGGCATTGTAATATGTTGCCAAATGTCTCGGTATCAGGTTGAAAGCTATGAACAAGATATAAAAAAGTATCCAAATACAAAGATAATCATTATGACTGTTCTAGAAATGGCCTTGCCTCAGATGTTTGTGTAGGTTAAATAAAATTTGTCAATTTTTCAGTGTCTTGACGCTGAAAAAGCTTGTATTTTATGCTAAGCTGCATACTCATGAACTCATGATTAGAGTTTTCCTACACTATGTTCAATCATGCTAGCCTTCATGATGCCGGTAATAGCATCAGACAAGACCAGTCAAAACCCTTCAAGCCAAGACATGAAGTTGGTGAAATTTAGAGAGTCAATCAATTTGCCATAACCCACAGAGTTGACGGCGCAATATTTAGCTGCAATTTCTGAAGCACACACTAGCCTTCAGTACAATGGGGCCAAACAAACCCCAGAGAAAAAAGTTCAAACGTAGAAACTTCGAAGTGAACAGTGAAGGAGATGGGTCTAACCAGCTGAACCACTTCCTACCCTGACCAAGCAACTCGCAGCTGTAATATGACTAACAAAAACAATACAGCGTGGCTTGATCTCCTTTGGTTACATATATTGGCATTATGGCAATGGTATTTTGGCCTATGGTATGTTGTCCCAAATGGTATTATGTCCAATCTGGCTTTATGTCCACTGGTATTTTGACACAACTGGCGTTTTGTACAACTGGTATTTTGGCATTGGTATAGTGTTCAGTGGTGTTATCACCTATGGCATTATGGCCATGGCATTATGGCAATGGCATTATGTCTCAATGGCATTTTGACCATGGCATTATGGCCGGGTACCCCTGTTTTGATTGAAAAACGCATTCTTTTAATACTCATGAAAATTATAGAGATTGCAAAATTCAACCCAATACAATAATATGGCTCC
Source organism: Membranipora membranacea (assembly GCA_914767715.1). Taxonomy (NCBI): domain Eukaryota; kingdom Metazoa; phylum Bryozoa; class Gymnolaemata; order Cheilostomatida; family Membraniporidae; genus Membranipora; species Membranipora membranacea. Next base: position 19,085,116 of record OU612068.1, read on the forward strand.
AGATTGCCACAAACCCAATCAAATTTATGCAACTTTTATGCAAATCTGAGTTAAACTTGATTCAAGACAATGCAATTTCATTTTTTTGCGGTAGGGATTCAATAGAACCTATCAATATTCACTTTATTCCTAAGCAACCCTTTTAACCTATATCACTTTATTACAATTGATTATGGAACAATGAGAGGCTCTATCCATCTCCCAGATATGATCATAATAGCAATGACAGTTTGAACACAATAGGCAACACGGTCAAGGAGTGATTCTCATTTTATTTGAGTTCAGCAACCAAAAAGCATTAAAAATAAAAAAACAATCACATGGCGCTGATTATTAAGAGGTATCCCCCAACCTTTTAAGTCGTCTCTTTGATCGGCAAAACAATGCTGCGATAAAATCCATCTGGATAACTGTTTGGCAACCGATGGCTGCCAAAAAGGGATCTGGTTGGCCACAATAACACATTTCATAGGGCAGACAGGTCTGTAGCAGTGGCGGATTTGTTTTAGACACTCATCATTAGGGCGAATATCCCTTCCCGATGGGTTTACTGACAATATAACTGCACTAAACCCATTTATTCAGCCACCGGCGCATGCTAAATATCCCTCCGGAAGGGTTGTTGTTATATTTGAGTTAGATGCCAAAAACCCATCCGGATAAACAAAACAAGAATTTAACAATTGAGTGGTAATGAGTGGTAAAGCGATTGAGTTATAAAACAATTGAGTTGAGACAATCGAGACAATCAAGACAGTCGAGACACTTGAGTAAAACAATTGACTGAGTGGTAAAACAATTGAGTGATAATGCGTCAGACGTCGGTTTGGTATGGAGGGTTTTTTAGCTATCGACCATCCACTTACAATATCGTCCATGTTCAGACAGGAAGAAGTCATCTCCTGGGTTGCTATATACCATTGGGTGGGTAAAGTTTGGATTGGGCTTCAAATCAGGTGACAACCTGGACCAGCAGGCTTTTCGTTGCTTTTCTGAAGATGTGGTAAGACCCCCCAGAGCTAGCTGGACGCATATATATAAAACAAATGTAAATTATGGATGTGAATGTACCTTTACCTTGCTCACCAATTTGAGGGGATTTTCTGGCGATTCAATTTGAGGGTCCGAGGGATCATAGGGGCTTTGACAGGGTCTATGACGATGGACAATGTCATTGTTTGTTGACAGGGACTACAGATGACAGTTTTATTGCTAGCTATGAGGTCATTTAGTGAAATGTTTTGCGTCATGAATACACGTATGGCTTTCTCACACAATAGCGTGGTGCGTCATAAGCGACTACCCGCGTCATAAGCAACTAAATTCTTATAATTTAATGAGAATACATTGCAGATTGAGGGTCTCACCACAAGAACATAAATGTCACAATTGACTCCACTATGACCTCATAGCTAGCAATAATGTCATCCAATATGAAGCAAAAATTTGACTGTCACCGTACAGGTTGGTATCGTTACGACTTGGTGCCAAATCAAATGCTGCTGAGCGTCATCAAATACCCTGATGGCGTTTAATGTAAGAATGCCAGCACACAAAACCACAAGTCAAGGTCATGTATAGTGACAGTCAAATTTTTGCTTCATATTGTCAATGTTATCTCACTTATTGCATTTCAATCAATCACATACATTCTTTTTATCAATCCAATGCCACACCTGCTTGCCACAGATTTGATGGTAAAATGCTCTAAAGACAGCGTTTAGTCTCAACTCAAGATTATCTAGGGACAGACAGGATGGGAAACATTAGAGGGGTTGCGAGGTTTGTAGAAACCTAGATTGCGACGTTTTGGGTTTGCGGCGTTTGTGAGTGTGTGGCGTTTGTGAGTGTGTGGCGTTTGCGGCGTTTGCGGGATTGCGACGTTTTGGGTTTGCAGCATTTGTGGGTGTGCGGCGTTTGTGGGTTTGCAGCGTTTGTAGGTTTACGGACAACATGGAACATAGGGCCCTTGCCGGAGGGTATGGCCTCGTGGAGCGCGCTTTAGATACTGTAACCCTAAAGCAACATGATTTAGCAGTCCTGTGTTCCTGAAAAGGCCATTAATAATAATTATATTTGCAGAATTGATATATTGGAATATTATCATTTAGTACTGGTATATGGACAATCCATCTAGCAGCGGAATGCCAAAACAATTTGGCTAGAGACTATAGATATCTAGAATGTCCTAGTCTGTGATCTAAGTGTCAATACATGTTTTCCAAAGCTAGTTAACCCATCATGTACCAGCAAGAAATTGGTACAAGAACAAGCCTCAACAAGTGATTACAGAGATAAACTACCTCCAGCAAGCAAGTTTTTATCAAAATCCAATCTGCAATGTATTCTCATTAAATTATAAGAATTTAGTAGCTTATAACTCGGTAGTCGCTTATGACGCACCACGCTATTGTGTGAGAAAGCCATCGCGTATTCATGACGCAAAACATTTCATGGCTAAAACATCTCATTGGTAATCGGTGTTGATGTTGATTTTATAGTTAGATAAAAAACTTGCTTGCTGGAGGTAGTTTATCTCTGTAATCACTTGTTGAGGCTTGTTCTTGTACCAATTCCTTGCTGGTACATGATGGGTTAACTAGCTTTGGAAAACATTCAACTTGAATGGCGAGAATCGATTCATCACAGTAATATAATAATGATATTCATCACCATTCTGCCACCTCTCCTTACTTGGCCGTATGCCAACATGCATGACAGATGCTGGTAATAAATTTAATGGTGTCAATATGGAACGGAAACCCACATAGAATTTTAAGTCTCTCATGGTGGACATGGCAGTCATGAGTCACCTAAGCTGTGTTGGATCTCAAAAAAAGGCTGATGGATCATGTTGTTGTTCATGGTATTTATCGCTCCAGTGGCTTTTATCTAAGAAATTATTTTGTGTGGTATGATGATTAGTTAAAGAGCTCTAACTCCGGTGGTTCAGTGGCATTACATTATCATATGACATTATCAGATGATAATGTAATGCCACTGAACCACCGGAGTTAGAGCTCTTTAACTATATGATGATAAGCTTCTAAGAAAATGCCAGTTTTGTAGGTGACAACCCATGATGGCTTCTGTCGCTAGACAGACCTGACCACATACCAGCACAACATCTTTTCAAAACAATAATGTCTATGTATTGACACTTAGATCACAGACTAGGACATTCTAGATATCTATAGTCTCTAGCCACATTGTTTTGACATCCTGTCGCTAGATGGATTGTCCATATACCAGTACTATATGATAATATTCCAATCTATCTATTTCGTCAAATATAATTATTTTTAATGGCCTATCCAGGAACACAGGACTGCTAAATCATGTTGCTTTAGGGTTACGGTATCTAAAGCACGCTCCACGAGGCCATACCCTCCGGCAAGGGCCCTATGTTCCATGTTGCAACGCCGCAAACCCAAAACGTCGCAATCCCACAAACGCCACACACCCAAAACGTTGCAATCTAGGTTTCTACAAACGTCGCAACCCCTCTAATGTTTCCCATCCTGTCTGTCCCTAGATAATCTTAAGTTGAGACTAAACGCTGTCTTTTGAGCATTTTACCATCAAATCTGTGGCAAGCAGGTGTGGCATTGGATTGATAAAGAGAATCTATGTGATTGATTGAAATGCAATAAGTGAGATAACATTGACAATATGAAGCAAAAATTTGACTGTCACCGTACAGGTTGGTATCGTTACGACTAGGTGCCAAATCAAATGCTGCTGAGCGTCATCAAATACCCTGATGGCGTTTAATGTAAAAATACTAGCACACAAAACCACAAGTCAAGGTCATGTCTGATTTATTTGAAAATATAAATCATATCTGTTCTTGAGTGATAGCTTTGATTACGATGAGATGATTACGTAAACATATACATATACATATACATATACATATACATATACATATACATATACATATACATATACATATACATATGCATATACATATACATATTCATATATATATATACATATACATATACATATATTGGTCAAAGGTCTTTGCAGCGTAAAAGGAATGCAAACTCAGGGTGGCCTACTTTGAGGCAGGTTTGGTGCTGGGTGTTTCGCTTCAAATCTCCAAACAGTAGCATCCACGCAATAATATCTAATCTTGGAGAGAGATTTTGTTGGATATCATCAACGATGAAGCAAAATTATGGTAACTGTAACGGTATATTTTGTCCCATTGCAAATAGTATACTAGTTTGGGATTCAAGCTCTACTGTTGCTCCAAGTATGTGACAGGATGTTAATGGCCATTGTGACGTAGATCTAAGAAAATCTTTCACATATTTGATTTCAAGGTAACGGTAATTTAAGAGCTTTGACGAATGTAATGGTCGATCCATCAGAGCAATATACGTATAATTATATAAATTGTTATATAAATATGGTATTAGTTTTCTAGATGTCAGGTATAGGACAGAGTTGTCTGGTCAATTGAAGGTGGCTGAGTATTACCATATAATACTCAACCTTCCAGAGGCGTTCTAAGACTTTGTTACGAGACTAGATCTCCTTGTCTTTATATTAGAGCCGTTTTCAAAGTTGGTCAATCAGTAGTGTTCAGGAGGCAGACTAGCCTGTCTTGAGGGAGGAGGAACAAAGCTTGTCAACTCTTGCACGCTCAATATCCCCCCACCCCCACCGAAAAACGCTTGTCAAGACAGGCTAGAGGAAGACATGACTTGACTTTTGATTGCAACAATTTAAAACTAGTTCCGCATTCCTTAGCTGATCAAAAAAAAAGCCACAGCTGTGATAATTATCAATATAATCTTAATTGATGTTTCCACCAGCTGATACCAAAGACTGATTGGTCTGATTTTACTACCGGTAATATAACATCTAATGGATCATAAGTAAGCTAATAAATCGACCTCTGACGTCAATATATCTACTCGGTAGCTCATCACTTTCAAAACTCTGATTTAAGTTTGATTTTGATGTCAATGTTTTACATTGTGTTTCTAACCATCCAAAATGTTTTTAGCCAAACTAGGACTGCGGCCTTCAGGGTTAGTGACCTATGGGCTCTGTGACAAGTGACATGTGACAATGACATGTGACACTGACAGGTGTCACTGACGGGTGATGTCAAAAGCTCACTAAGACCACGGGATCGCTATATTTTTATAAACATGAAGAGTCTCATATCATGTTTAAGTAGGGTTAATACCCTGCGTCTTGAGAGTTTTGTGGTGTCCTTAATCCTTCCGCGCCTGGCGGATCAAGCAAAAATGTTTACAAAAATGAATATTAATCATTGAAGCCATAAACATATAAATTATTTATCTGTTTATATTTTTATGGTTGCAGTTAACTTTCCAATCCACTGTCAAGAACTGAAATCTATAACAATCTTCCATCCCTAACCATGTACTTATATGTGACATTCAACTCTTTTGTCTAACTGCTCGCATATATACAGCCGTTTTCTCTCACAATATCTTTCTAAATGTACGAGTACGTATGTACGTATGTATGTATGTATGATATTACTTGGATTACTTTATGTACCAATGATGGTCTAGGCCAAGTTTGGTCAAGTTAGCCCGCATTTTGAGTTGCTCCCCCTCACGGCTTATTGGTGGAAGGCGAGCAACTGGAATGTAGGCAAACATGATCCAACTCTATCTAATAAAAGACAAAGTTCACTACATTGTATATGTATATGTATATGTATATGTATGTATATGTATATGTATATGTATATGTACATGCATAGGTATATGTATATATATACACACATTTGTGCAACAAAGTGTCATATATTTTATATCCCACTATTGTACCCATAAAAACCCTGGACAATGAGTGATTCATATATGTATATATATAGTGGCTATCAGTGTGTAGGGCATATCTTTGCATTGGAGTTGTCCGACCATGTCAGGCTATTTTATCTACCATTAATTACTATTGGGTTAAGGATGCCCAACATGATTATTTAAGAGGATTTAAGACATGATTTTTTTGTGGGTCATATAAAATGACTCCTTATTTTTGAGTGACACTTAGTTAAAGCCAAATACACAGATGACACTTAAAAGCACAGATTTGAATCTATGTATATCTATATGTATATACATATATATTTTGATGTTTATGTTTTATTTATTAGTGCCTTGGATGCCGGTTTGGGTGGGATGGGTGTCCATTGATTATTTTAGAGGATGTTTACTTGAATTTAGGTGGAATAGATTAACCTGAGTGAGACACATAAAAATGGTGAGTTGCCACAGATTCGATCAAAGCCTTTCTACACTCTCACTCACTTTGATACAGAGAGTTTAACTTCCTGCTGAATGTGAGTCTGTTGCATTGTCCTGTCAAGAATACAGCTAACCTACACCATATCAATTTATTCTCAAGACATGAACAGAATCCATCACAGATGATATACACAGCATTGACGGTGAAACATGCCATATATTCTAGATATCTTTAGTCTCTGGTCGTATTGACTTGTCATTCCTCAAACCCTGTGTCAGTTGCTAGACAGACTTTACCACTTACCAGCACTGTGTGGTTATATTTTATTATTTAACAGAGCAAGGTTATATCCGCCCATTATATCCATTTTATTATGTTATCGCAACAACAATCTAAGCCTACCAGTAAACCAGAGATTACAAAATCACGTTGCTTTAGGATTAACTATCTAAATGGTGAAACCATAATCATATAAGTATGTATATGTTGCGGGGTGGGGGGGGTGAAACTTTTTCCATACTATTTTGCAGGGGTATAATGACAAATTTGATGTTACCGGAAATCTCTAAGTTGAAATGCAATAGCTGACAACATGGAAGCATCAAAATGGTTAATCACATACTGGGGGGTATGGCTTTGTGCCAAAACACTGTGGCTTAACGTAATAATCGAATAACACACTGATGAGTGTAACGTTAAACCACTAGCACACATAAAAATCCAGTCATGTAAATGTCATGTTTGATTCATCTATAAATGTAAATCATAGCCTCCAGTGATAGCTTTGAAAACAAAATTGATCGTGTATAAGCTCAGTTTTTGCGTTAGTTGTATAATAATTTTGCTTTTGGCCAGAGGCCTGTGTATTGTAAATGGAATGTACCTCAGGTTGGCCTATTTTGAAAGAGGTTTTAGGCTGGAGGCTTCATAAAAAATCTCGAACCACAAAGCTTGTAGGATTTATCTCCAGCTCATAATCGTCCTTACTTGGTCTTTCCAACATCTCCACGAAGCTTGTTTGAAATCGGGAGGAAAACTCCAAAAACAATCATGCGAACAATGGGGAGCCTGAGCTCAGGGAGGGAGTGGGCTGAAATCAAGGGTCATGGTGGTCGTTGAGAAACTTTAGAGCCATCACACTCAATACCTACACGCGTTCAATTATTATGATGTTTATTAATTGTCAGTATGTCAAGCTATTCAAGTCTTGACAGCGATTTGAGAGTTTTGTAACAAAGAATTCAAGCGGTTGTTGATTGTGAACTCCATGTGCCACTCTGGCGGGGAACCATCTTGCCAAGAATATGGTAGAGACATACTAATTTATTCCCAAGAATATTTCCAAATACATCACAAATTATGTGCTTTAACACTCACAGTAAATTATGTAGATTAGCTTTGATGTTAATGAGACCACTTCAGATTTAACTCTTATAAACTTTTGTATACAAGGATGTGGTAAAGACATCACAGATTTAATTGCAACTGTTGGACCCATAAAACCCTTAATGTGCACTATAATCTGTAATTTATAATGAACTGATAAGCGCTAATAATTCTTGTGATGTTAGGTGAGATCTTCGACCTTGATGGTGATACCTCTTTTTTATCCCTACCTTGTTCTAGTGTAGTTTATTCAGCAGAGCAATATTGATGTGAAAATTTTTTATGACATAGTTGATGTGAAAATAAATAGTGGAGAATGTCCAACACTGAAAATAGAAACTTATGCACATACACCCTAATCATAATATCTGCCAGCAGTGCAAGCCCACATAGCAACATACCAAGAAAGTTTGGGAATTTAGGGGTCCCCAGATGCAAATGCAGTTCCGGCAGACTGATGCAGTTCCAATGCAGACCAGCCTGAGCGAATCGAATTTGATTTTTGGATATCCCTGATGTCAATATAAGAACATTTGATCAATTCGTTATTAATGCGCTTGGAAGTCGCAAGTAATAACCTCAGTTTTTAGCATCAATTCAAATGTACTGATCATTTGCGTTAAACCTACAATCAATCATGAAAAACAATGAGTGCACCGAGGGTCCTTTTGTTCATTTTAGACATTTTTGGAGCCATCACACTCTATACCTCCAAGTGTTCACATATTATGATGTCTATTAGTTGTCAGCGTATCAAGCTATTAAAGTTTTGACAGCGATCAAAAAGTTTTGTAACAAAGAATTCAAGCGGTTGTCTTGTGATTGTGGACTCCGTGTACCACTCTGGCGTGGAAATCATCTTGCCAAGAATATGGTAGAAACATACCAATTTATTCCCAAGAATATTTCCAAATACCTCGTAAATTACTGTGAGTGCGCAAACACTTACAGTTAATCATGTACATTAGCTTTGGTGTTATAGAGACAACATCGGATTTTACTCTTAGTTCCCAGCATAAATACTCCCAATAGCAGTGATGTGTTATTTTAATATCCTTACAAATGTAAGAATATTAAAAAACCACATCACTGATGTATCGCTAGGCCAGTCAAACCCTTTTATGTACCATGTAAAATTTGATATTATGTACATATATCCAAACTAATCCTTGTGATGTTGGGTGTGTCTGTCTGGCTAGACTTTTTGTGAGTGCGCCGAGGGCCTGTCACTTTCTTGATTTCAGGCTTAATCACTACTCCCGGCCAGGGGAGGGGAGGGGAGGGGAGGGGAGGGGAGGGGAGGGGAGGGGAGGGGAGGGGAGGGGAGGGGAGGGGAGGGGAGGGGGAGGGGAGGGGGCATCGGGCGGGGCAAGAGTCTGGGTGGCTCAGACTAAATCACTCCCAACCCATATGCTCCTTTGAGAGCTTAACTCCTTTTTACTGCCTCTGTAATTTCTTGTGTAGATATTTTGGCGCAAATACAGAGATAAAAGATTTTATTATACTGTTGATTTGGCAATATGGTTAGGAGCACCCAGTGTTAGAAGTTGAAACTTTAGGGTGTATATTATACAAGGATGTGGTCAAGATATCCTAAATTTAATAACAACTGCTGGACCCATAAAACTCTTAATGTACACTATAATGTGTAATTTAATGAAGAGATAAGCGCTGCTACTAATCCTTGTGATGTTAGGTGTGATCGTCCACCTGGATTGTGACACGTCTTTTTATCTTACCTTGTTCTAGTGTAGTTTATTCAGCACAGCGATATATATAGATGTGGAATATTGTTGATTTGAAAATAAATAGTGTAGTATGTCCAACACTGAAAATAGAAACTTTTACATATACACCCCATAATATCTGCCAGCAAAATAGTTTGGGAATTTAGGGGTCCCAAGATGCCAATGCATTTAATGACCTGCCTGAGCGAACTAAGTTTTATTTATGGATCTCCCTGTTGTTATCATTACAAAATATTTGATCAATTCATTGTTGATGCGCTTGAAAGTTGAAGGCAATAACCTAAATTTTTATTTGAATCAAGTCTAAAATTGTCAGCAGTGCAATCCATTGTGCTATATTTTTAAATAAAATTCAAGATCTGGCCACTCACGTTTCTAAAAAGAACCGATAATTGACGTTTGAAAAGGATCACAAACAGATAATAGTTTCACAGCTGGGTGTTGTTTAGAGTATCCACGTCTATAAGTGTCTGTTGTCATTACTACAAAATATCACAGAGTAAGGATATCCTTACTCTGTGAAAATATAGCTTGGGAATTTAGGGGTCCCCAGATGCCAAAGCATTTAATGACCAGCTTGAGCCAATAAAATTTTATATCTGGATATCCCTGTTGTCATTATTACAAAATAATATTTGATCAATTCGTTGTTAATACGCTTGGGAGTTGAAGGCAATAACCTCAGTTTTTAGCATCAAGTCAAAAATTATAGACAGCTGTCAGCAGAGGAAATTCATTGTGCTATTTTTAAATAAAATTCAAGATCTGGCTGCTTTCGTATTTAAAAAAATACAAACACTAATTGACTTTTAAAAAGGATCCCAAACAGATATAGTCTCGTAGCTGGGTGTTGTTTAAAGTATCCACGTCTATAAGCGTCTGTTTTCATTACTACAAAATATAGCTTGGGAATTTAGGGGTCCCCAGATGCCAAAGCATTTAATGACCAGTCTGAGCCAATAAAATTTTATATTTGGATATCCCTGTTGTCATTCTTACAAAATATTTGATCATTTCATTGTTAATACACTTGGAATTTGAAAGCAATAACCTCAGTTTTTAGCATCAAGTCAAAAATTATGGACAGCTGTCTGCTGGAATATTTTGTCATTTTTTTGTATTAAATACTGATCAGGCGATAGGATCTGTAAACTCTCATATGTAAAAAAACCCCAATAATTAACTTTTTAAAAAGTCACAAACAGATATAGATTCACAGCTGGGTGTTGTTTAAAGTGCATATACGCATCTAAAGGCGTCCGGGCAGTAAACTTATTTCTATTCACCATATAGGGCCATTTCCAACACAGCCGACAGGACAGTGTCAGTTAACTATTACGTCAATATGTCCCCATCATGCTCCAAAGGGCATGGTAAGTTTTTGGGCACACCATATATAATTCCCTAAAAATAGGCGGCCATTATTTTCTCTTGTTCCAGTGCATTCATCATGTCTTTTCAAGGTTGTCTATCTCTGAATGTATTACGTATACTGTTCTGCATACTCAATATAGTGACCATGATTACTCTTCTATCGTAAGGCAACCCCCCCCCCCCTCACGCTCAGAGGCTATGATGTTTTGTCAAAAAATCATTTTGAGATATCATGCTATTGTGTGTGATCTCCCTTGCTTCATGACACCAGCATATGAAGCTAGAATATTACAGCCTATGCGCGTCACCGCTGGATTTGATCTCGTTTGAAATGATATGTCTGCGGTCAAATGAATGGCTTCAGGGGTGCGGTTTGTCTGTTGTTGCTGAGCCTTAGCTATCCTTCAAAGATCCTGTTACCCTACCAGCAATAATTTTCCGACTCCATCAACAACTGACTTTGGCAAGTTTAAGTGATGACTCAGGTTAGGTTAAGCATTAGCTGGCTTGGGAACCTTACCTCTGTCATTCAAACTATACCTATACACATAGTCTCAGAGTCAAGAGATGAAAAAATCCATACTATTTTTTGAGCGATTAAGTATACGGGAGGGGGAAGGGGTGATAAGAGTTTGGGGGCTCAAACTCCTAAGTTTGTGATGGTCAGCCAACCTTTTCTACGTTTTTTGAGTGATGTGCGCTCAAGGGACGTTTATTTTTGTATGGGAGTTTTGCAGATAAATATATATTTTTGGTCGAAATTGCGTAGGCTGATAAAATTAATTGCATTGGCGTAAAAAACCAACTATGTGGCTTGTAGGCGGATGTAAACGAGGTGACAGGGAGGTTAATACCAGCTTTGCCTTTGAGATGGTTTGAGTCGGCGTGGGTTGTTACCACAAAGAGTGTGGTTTAAGCCAAACAGGGTAACTAATTGCAGAGGGAATGTGATTGAGACCCAAAGCTCGTAATTGTAAAACAGTGAGTTGTCTACTTCCACAAAAAAAGGGCATGACTCCTGATTTATATCTTAACAAAGCAGCTCTCCCATGATTGATGGATTGTTCTCTGGGTGGACAAACATTAAAACCATGTTAGTAAAATGAAAAGAGTCTAAGGATGACAGTAAAACCAATCATTACCGACTTCTTGGTATGAATTGAAACATCATTATTTTCATTTATATTTTAAACTCTTTTTATAGGTAACTATATTATTTTGAAAATATTGAAAAAATAAGTAAATCAGATCAATTCAACTTGACCAACAATACACAACATATTCATAGAAACTATTCAAGCTAAATGTCATGAAAAAACGTACCCACGATACAACATGGAGTTCCCAGGAATATCATGCCCTATCTATGATTTGAAAGAGATACAATGCAATTGGACGGATTCCCTGAAGTAAAAGGTCTCAAACATCTATAAAAATATATGTATCATAAAGGACACCATGCACTGTAGATCACAAAGTATGCGGCTGACATACTCACAATTTTCTAGTCACACAAGAGGATAGATAGAATTGCGTAACAAATTAAAGAGGATGGAGGATTGAAAATTTCCGACCGGATTAAGAAACTTTATGGTGCAAGTGATTGTAAATTGAATAAATACAAAGTAAAATTGAAGAGTTCCAAAATCAAGGCGAAAAATGGCAAAGAATCACAGCTAATAAAATAGAGATTGTTCAGAAATCAGTAAGAGAATGTAATACATCGTGTCATGGTTGTCGGTGGTGTATGACAAAACTCAATTACCTAAATAAGTTAAAGCCTCTGGAAAGAAGATGATAGCCAACGTTCCACATTAGTGATGAGCTGTTTTCTAGGGAGAGGCGGCAGAGCAGTCCCTGGTCTTGAAGGCTTCACTATCATGTTATCAGGCTCTTCAATCATAGCGAGTCTTGCCGTACGAGACGGCCTGGCACTCTGTGCTCTTTGTTTTACAGCAGGTGTTTCAGGCTTGTCCAGAATTTCCTCACCAGTAAGTATATGAGGAGGAGCGGGCGTCTCACCTGCAGCCCCCGTAGGTATTTGTGTGCCCTTAGCTAAAACTAAGGTAGTGGTTGCTGATCCTGAGGCTACAAGGGCACCTGAGGGATGAAAGCCACAGTGTGCCGCACTCTCTGTCTTGCCTTCAAGTGATTTCAGACATTTTCCGTCAGTAACATCCCACACCTTCACCATATCATCATCAGCACAACTAACAAGCATGTAACCATCAGTAGAGAAACACAGCGCCTGTACCCAGCCTTCATGTCCTATGAAAATACAGAATATTTCTCAGGTGTATATTTGTTGTTTCGTATTAGATATAAAAGAAACCAGCCCAAAATGAAATCTACTATTTTGCTGCCCAGCTGCAAATCCAAGGCTGTACATCAAAAGACACAAACCATACTATCTAAACACTGTGCAAAATACCAAAAGGCTCAAAAACCTTATGTTGATTTTGGCGGCTGATAAGGAATATAATGATCCAGGAGTATTTACAAGCATTTACGTGATATTTTAATAGCATTTTATATTTTTCTATTTCATTAGATTATGTATTGAATCGATTATAGAATAAGAAAGTCAAACAAACCATGTAATGAGTGAAGTATCTCTGCTTTGTAGGGGTTCCACAGAATGACTTGCTTATCCCATGAGCCAGTAGCTAACAGGTTGTGTCGAGAGAAGGCTACAGAGTGTACATTACTACTGTGAGCTGTCAGTTCCTGGATATGAACACCTGTTACCAAAACACAAAGGGTTCTACTCATCAATGTTAAATGGCGTACTCGGTTTTTTTACTACGATATGGCTTATAACTAAACAGGTTACAGCCATGTAATAGAATTCCATGTGAGTGAATCAACCTGAGGCAAAATAGAAAAGTTTTAGATCAAACAGAACTGACTGCAAGCTTCAGTATTGAAGCAATGGTGACTCCGTTGTTTTTATAAACGTGAGACAGTTGAAACATTATGAAAGTCTTATACTAAAGAGGAACAGGAACTGCTTTCATGGAATCGTAACATACCAACAGATCTGTTGAGAGGCCAGACACGGACAGTGTGATCCCATGACCCTGTGGCTAGCATCCTCTTACAGGGAGAGAAGGCAGAACATTGCACTAAGCTTTTATGGCCCTGAAATATCCGTAACATGTGACCAGTCTCCACTTGCCAAAGTATACCTGTAACAAAAACACATAATCAGGATAGCCAATCAGGATCGAGACAGGTTATCCTACTAGTGATGTATATTTAGACATAAACAATGATAATAAACAAAAGAATGTACAAGTTGCTAGAGAGAGAACCAATCATGATAAAAGCAGGGAGTTTGGGACCCAAACTCCCTGATAAAAGCAACAAAGCAGGTTATGTCAGTGTCAATGAGTTATCCTCCCATTGATTTTAAGGGCATGACTCCCAAAGTCAAAGACAAAATCAGGTACAACTGAAACAATGAACTCCTCTCCCGGGGAGAGGGAGTTCATAGGCTGGAGCTACTAATATATCTGTGACTAACTCATGTTTGTGTGTGGTTTCTAACACTTACATAAGCCTGTTAGATATAGATATATGACTAAGTTTGTAGTGCTTTTAGAAACGGTATAGTTGCCAACAAAAATATCAACAGCCAAAAAAACCTGTCACCCATTTTTCATTGATGAGATCTGTTTGCTGAAGGTCAAAATAACTTTTTGATTAAGTAGAACAGAACAGAGTGATATATTATAGCACAGTATATAATATAACTCTGTAGAGTAGCAAATCTGAAGGAAGATTGAGCCACCTGTGCTTCGAGGAATAGAGCTATAAATTATTTCTTACCAGTTTTATCCCATGATGTGCTGCAGATAAGAGAGGAGCAAGGAGAGAAAGTGACAGACTCAACACTTTTCAGATGAGCCGTTAGTTTGTGGATCGTTTCAGCTGTGCAGGTCCGGTATATTATCACACTTTTATCATAACTACCGCTAGCTATATACCTAAAGGAAAAAATGTATAAATTATTTCAAGTTTGAATCCAGTTTTTCCAGGTATATGTACCATCTGCATCCAGACCTTAGGTACATAAAAACAACATCTCCATCTCTATTTAAAGATGTCAGAATTTAACCCAGAAGAGTAGATCTTAGCAAGAGTTTAGTTTAGCTAGTTTAGGCGTGACTTAATGTTAACTGGTGAGAATACTTTTATCATCGAGGGTAATGTTAAGACAACTCTTTATCACTTACTGACTATTTGGTGATATTGCGACACATCTTATAGCTCCAACTTGTCCTTTTAATCTTACCACCATCTTCCCAGTGCTTGTGTTGAAAATTCTAGTTCTTTCATCATCTGACCCTGCACAAACAAACATAAGTATAAGGCTGGAATTGACATATGTACTGTGAGGTGTTGTAATGTCCTTGCAACATTTAGATTAAATTGTGCATGCTCAAAAGCACAGGGGAGTTGGTAAACACGAACTTGATGAGATGTAGTCTTAGCATAACAATAAAAGTCGCGCCGCTCAGCTTCTTGACTGGACCATCTTACACAAAAATTGACCAAATTTTGGTTCAAATCAAAATTACCATTATTAAAGCTAAAAGATAATGAAAAAGAAAAGAACTGAAGTCATTCTTCGAAACTGCAGACATAAGGATATGCAATGCTCCAGTGTGAGACATACAGCTAGTGAAGGTAAATTATAGATAATCTGGAATTTTACCTGTGACTAGTATCTCGAAATCAGGAGAGAAAGCCACACAGTTAACCTCATCTTTGTGACCCACAAACCTCTTCACATCGATATTGGTGTAGAAGTCCGAGTTAAACACTGACATGGCTCACACCTGGTTTATAGACAATTGGGAATTAGCTTATCCATCTTCAAGTAAAAGATAATATTTGAATATAAAACATGTTATCAATCACTGGAAATGACATCAATCACTGGAAATGACATCAATCACTGGAAATGACGTTGAGCTTAGTATTGTAACGATCTGTTGTTTACTTTACAAATAAAGCAGCATGTACCATTCGATATTAAGTGCTTCTTTTGTCTTTTCATAAATTTTCACTCCTACAGTCATACTGTTATGCTATTAGCTAATAATGTAACTCTTAATGCACAATGTGGTCTGACATTAAATATTATGCATTCTGTCTCTTTCACACAATTGACAGCTAAACTTTGTTTAGATGGTGTAGGCTAATATGAAGCAGATTCACGTTGAAGGCCTCAGTTATTCCGTTACAACCACCCAGTTGTACAAAACAGTAGGACCATGTGCCTTCTGCAGTCTGTGCAGGTCCAGTGCCTCAGTGGACAAAGTTTCGACCACTGGATCTGCACAAACTGCAGAAGGCCTTTGAGTTGAGTAGGAGTGAATGGTTATGAGAGACAACTGAGGGCTCTCTTCACAAATAATAACTCATGGGGGATTTAAGGAGTTGGGGAGTGTCTAGTGGGTACAGGGGGCTTATTCACATATACACTGTGTTTTTCTGTTTTAGTGGGATAAACATGGGTTGGTGCCAAGGTACATATGGGTGCTGCACCCATGCTGGGGAGAGCCCTGACAACTGAATTCATAGGACTACCGGGAAGTCATGAAACTTGTGGTAGTCCTATGAATACGGCATCCGAGTTAGGTGACAAGTGTAAGGTTACATGTACTCCTCCATTACAATTTATCAATCAGTTCTGAAAGGACGCCTTGACCAGTCGTTGACGATGGGTGCGTGAAAACCAATAAGACATGTTGTGAGGCAGTCTTGAGATGTTGTAAGACAGTCATGAGCCGTTGTAAGCAGTCTTGAGCCCTCATCTGTAGACCAAATTCTTTTCACTCAACAAAACAAAAGGCTTGGATGGAAATCATTAACCACCGCTGACACAGATGGGCTTTGCCCAACAATGCCACCAGTCAAAAATTTAAATAGAGAGTTGTGGCATCAAAACATCTAGCCAGTAGCTTTGAATTGAGTTATATGAGCTCTCAAAATGTAAGGAGTATCTTCTTCCCCAGCCATCCACCATTAATGATGACATATGTTGAGGTTGACCAATCAGGTGCCTTTAAAATCTAGCTGAGATCCAACACGAATAAAAATGTTGGATCTCAGCTAGATTTTAAAGGCACCTGATTGGTCATCATCATTAATGGTGGATGGCTGGGGAAGAAGATACTCCTTACATTTTGAGAGCTTATATAACTCCATTCAAAGCTACTGGCTAGATGTTTTGATGCCACAACTCTCTATTTAAATTTTTGTCTGGTGGCTAAGCTGGGCAAAACCCTGCTGTGGCAGCAGGGAGAATGGAAGGTGTCATGTCTTTATAATGGGATATGGATTATACTAGTCAGATCTCACCAGCTTGCTTTAAACCCCTTGTTGGTGTAAGCAAGCTGGAGTAGTTCATTTGTGTAAGGCCAAGTACCAGTGGGCCAGACATACAACCTATGAAATATGAACCTTATTTATATCTGACCATAGTCTAAGTGCTAAGACTCCAAGTCCAAGGCGCAGGGAGTTACTTGCGCAAGCTATCAAAGTTTGGAACCTTTGACGACATCGAACACTCAGGAACACTAAAGTAAAATGAGTGTCTCATTTGATCAAGGAGTTAGGTCATATATAGTATCATTAGATTGATCACGTGACCACCCTCCATCCCTCTAACTCTTTGATTTGATTAACAGTGTGTTAAGGGGTTACAGAAATGCTGTTAGTGTTATTTTTGCATCAGTGGGTGTTTTGGTAGTTCCTAGTCTCCTTACCATATTTGTCTCAACTAGAAAATGTGTTAGGATCTTTAGAATGCATTTTCAGATCAAGGGGTTGCCCATCAGGCTTTCAGATGATAAGAACAACTGGATATTTCAATGTTGTCAATGTATATTTGAAAAAAAACAAAGACACTGATTGCTGCTCTCCTCCAGATTTTCTTTTTCTGTTGCTGTGCCAAACACAATAGTATGTTTTCAGTAAGTAAATGCCTCCATGTTGTAGGCGCTACATTAACCCACATTGAAGTATGGAACTTTGGTTATAATCTTGATCCATATAAATACTGATTGAAAACATGTGCTAAATATCCCGCCACTAGAAACTAAACATAAAGTATTTTACCAATCGGATTCTATGACTGTTTGTCAATAGTAAAATCAGGTCTCACAAAAACACGTTCAAGATGTGACCAAAACAAACACAGCCCCCCTCATCTCGCTTTTGTCAGATAGAACAGCAAATCCTTTGTACTTGGGTAAGAACTTTATTTATATACTGTTATTCACAACATTGAACAAATATGGGACGATGGTATCTATATGTCCTCAAGCCATTGTTTGAAAACTTATCAATGTCTTGCAAGGGTAGTTCAGACCATTCAAGGAGTTCCATGAGCTATGTTGTATCAGTATACCGTAAACCCCACTCCACTGTAATTTTCTACTAACTCTAACCAATGAACTAAACTTCATTGCTCTAACCAGGTTTTCTCCACAGGACTACTCCAAAACCTGGGATTTTGGAGTAGACCTGTGGATTACTCTCTCTGTTAATCTCTGGTCTTTGTTGTTCATGCAAACAGATGATGTTACATTGTTGAAATGATGAACCACAAAGGCTAGAGAGGATCTGAGAATTCCAACCTAGAAGCACACATACTTACTTGGTACATGAAGGTTAATCGCCAACTTCTGTGAGAAGGTTGTGGCAATATGTCATCTCGTCTGTCCGTCTCCGTTCCAGGTCTGCAACGTAGGGTCGGTAGATCGATCGCCATCAACCTTAGCCTGCCACTGGGGGTCCCTCGAGGAGGGTGCTGCCGATCGGTAGGGCGTTCCACAGTTTAGCAGTGCTCACAAAGAAGCTGTTCTGGTGCAGTCTGGTATTGCAGTGAGGGATAAAATACTGCGATTGGTGTTTCCTTGACTGTCCAGCATGTGTAGGATGTGGAGAGAGGTAGTCAGTGATGTTAACAGCAACCTTGTCTGTAGTGCATAGCTCGGAAGATGCCGAGCCTTCTTCTCTCCCTCCGGTCTTTCAGTGTGTCCCACTCCAGGTCCTCCAGAAGTTTTGTAGTGCTGCACATAGATAGGTCTTATTGATTATTGAGACTGCTAGATGTTCCACACCAAACAGAGACCCTGATAACAGTGACTATTTTGTGTTGGACATATACCAATATCAATATATTCAATTTCAATTAGAACTCTATCATGCCTGTATGAGAGTAGTGAAGGACAGTCATTTGCAGAGAGGAAGTTTATTTATTTGTTTGTTTTTTTTACTGTACTGATAGGGCTTGGGCAAGGTCATGGTGGTACATTGGCCACAATTAGCTGACGCAATGAATGTCATTTCACCAAGTGGTTGCCCTTTCCAGGTGCAGTGCCCGGGTTGTGTTTGAATAAGTATATTCTCTAGTTACTACTATATCGCTGGGCACTGTCAGTGTTACTGTGTACTTATGAAACTTGCAGAGATGAACTAGTACAGTACATAACTGTAAGTTGGAATCTCAGCTTAATACACCCCGGGAGGGGAGGGAGGGTCTTCAAATTAAATTCTGCCAAAATCACTATCTGATCAATCATTGTTGAGTGAGCAAGGCTTGATAAAGGTATTGCTTAAAAATGGCTCACTCGTTGATCAAAATATATACATTGGGAGCATCTTTGATAATTTTTCAAGACCAAAAGAGCAAAGTCTTAGTAATAACTTGGATCAAGAATCATCATTCATTCGTATTGCTAGCTGACCCTTCCGTGTAGGCTATACTTTAAGTTCAAACTGAGAGTTCACTGTTGTTTTGTCTCTCATTTTCCATACAGATTATTGATTTCAGCAAAAAACTGGTTTTGTAATTATATTTTCTGTTTGGACTTGGTATAGCCTACTACAGAGAAATCCAGAAAATATGAATTCTAACAATTATATTATTTTGAAGAATTATACATACCAAAATGTTTTCCTTTCCAATTGATGTGATGGTGAGATCTTCATTGGGGATTTTTCACCATTGGAAAGCACAGTAATAATCTATCAACGCACATAACCATGCTCTTTATTTTTTGCTATGATGCCATGAAGAGCTTGAAATGGATTTGTTACCTATAATGGAACTCCCTGCTTTAATCGATTGTCTTATTTTTCAGAAAAAAGCGCTGAATTAGCAATGATGGTTGGCGTCAGCGGATTCAAGAAGACCCAGCCCGATGATCTAGAGAGAGTTGTTGAAAAGTCTGACACCAGCAGTTCAATAATGTCCGACGACATCATCAAACCTCCTAAGACAGTTCGAGAGCAAGTAGGCCATGTCATTCATTCCAACAAGTTCCAGATTGGTGTCATATGTCTAGTCATCTTAGATTGTCTTCTCGTTATTGGGGAGCTGCTCATCGATTTGATTGTTTACCAACAAGAAGCAGCAGTAGGGCACAATATTACTCAATCCCACACTGACTCTAGTCATGGTGCTGAACACGAATCATCCGCCAAAGAAGCTCTGGAAGAAATCGAGAGAGAAGAAGAGCCGAGTCGTATAGCTGCCGAGGTTCTTCACTTCATGAGCATTGCCATCTTGAGTTTGTTTCTCGTAGAGTTGTGCGTCAAGCTCTTTGTCATGGGCAAGACATTCTTTCGCCATAAGATGGAGATCATTGATGCCGTCATCGTTATTGTTTCGTTTGGACTTGATATTGCCTTCATCGACCAGGAGGGGATAGCCGGAGCCTTTGCACTTTTGGTTATCCTTAGATTATGGAGGATCGGCAGAGTGGTTAATGGTAAGTCTCATTTCCGAAATAGTTGAAACTTGTTGATCATTAACAATGGGATATGCTGATAATATCTGATTTTTAGCTGCAATTATCTAGTATCTCTTATCTTTTATGGGCTCCAGTAAAATTAGGTTGATTGTTGTTTGAAATCGGAATATAATAAAAGGTAAGCAGCGTGGTGTTCATATTGATGTATCATGCTCTAGTTGAATTAAACTACATTGTGCACTTGTCATTTATTTATTTGTCTAGATTGAGAGATGTCATATGAAATCAGAGTTGTCTCCTCATTGATATAAATGAGACAACTCCCATTGATTTTGTTGTATAAATATTATAAGTTGTCAATGCCTCGATCTATTTGACCCATGTTCTTTGTTCCTGGGTCAGCCCACAAACCTTGTACCTGTAATTTTTTTTCCTGATTCACCTGAACTGCATCATTTTTTAAGGTGTCATCCTCTCAATGAAGACTCAAGCAGAGAAAAAGCTAGTCAAGGAGAAAGGGTTGAGACAGGCAGCTGAAATGGAGCTTGTCAAATTCCGTGAGTACTGTACGGCACAAGAACGAGAGATCGAGGCCCTCCAAGTTCTCCTTACACAACATGATATCCAGTTCAAGAAGATGGATAAACCAAGTCTCCCTGTCAGCACGATAGACGTGGTCGCTGAGGTGAATCAGTACATTGAAGCCGCCAGAATGTCAAGCAGCGGTTCTGAGAGCCCGTGTTGACCACTGACGTAATTGGTCTCTCTCCACATTTGCCTGGTATTCTTATTCCTGATGCTGTCAACAATGCAATGAACTCTAGTTATCTCTACCCAAAGATGTTGATTTTTGACCAAACAATGCATTAAATTTAAATTGTAAATAAGTAAATGTATAAGAAAGTTATCTTACCAACTTTTACAAAACTACCAATCCTGCAATATAAAGGGATGTTTATTTGAGAATTTTTCTTCGTCGTTACAAGCAATCAAGTATTTAAAACTTACTACCTGGTATAATATTTGTGCATAATTATTTGATTATTTACAGACGTTTCTCCATTTTGTTATCCATCATGTTACCTTTTTACCTGTATACAAAATCAGTAAGTATTTCCTGATTTTAAGATAATTATGTTTATTCTTAATATAAAATTGTTCTCAAGCTTTTTGATTATATTTTAAGCGATTTATTCTATCACAGACATATAAGAAGTACATAATGCAAAAAGATAGTGTTTATATAGTTTCTGTCCCAAGATTCTTGACACCCTCCCAATTGCTACCAGGTGTGATGGTATTAGAGACAGTGGCTGAATTGGAAGAAGAAATTTAACCACCAATAAATTGTTATTTCATTATCATCATCAGGGAGAAGGCATTCTCTTCTCCATGCCAAACGCTACCCTATCGTTCTGCACCAAACAGATAAACATTTCTCAAGGACATTTTTTAAAACGTGTTATTAGCTAAAAGAAGAAGGTCTATACTATAGACATGCTCAATATCTAAGGATCCAGCTCCAAAGGTGAGGGCATACCATGCATGAAAATCTGTTTTTTATTTGAAATTACATTTTATTATTGTCGACTAGTTTGGCAGGCCAAAGATAAAAAGAGAAATAAATCCTTCCACAAACATAGTTAACCTTTGTAGGAATACCACGAAACATGGCTGGTTTGGTTTTTGCATCACGGTCGATTTCTGAGAGGGTGTGGGGGTTCTCTGCCAACTAGCCTGCTGCTGGCCTGTGAGAACATCATATTCATGATGATGTCTAGTCTTCATTTATCAAATTCTCTGGTAGAAATAAGTTATCAAATCTTGCTCGAAATTGGCAGATCAATTTAACTCCATCTATCGTTGTAGAGCTTTATTATTACTGTCTCAAGATTTAGTTATTTTGTAATGATGTCCAGTCTCGACGTATCAAATTCTCTGCTAGAAATAAGTTATCGAAATTCAAATATATGTTGAAACTGGCGAGTTACACTTGAATGATCTATTCTCAGAGAACTTGATTTCACAAGCTGTATTATTATCCTCACAAAATTTAGCTATTTTGCGTTATTCTGGTTTTGTGGACGACAATTACATAAAGGCTGCTCAATGTTGCATGAGATGTAGACTGTAGAGGATGTTTACAGCAACATTGTATAGAATACAGTAGTCAATATTGTGGTATGTAAAGAGGAAGGTAAACATAGATCTGACCTACTTTAGAGGAAAGTTTGTGCTGTAATACTTTGTATATTCATGGTAGTACCTACATCAATGACAGTATTTATAATCTTTGCCTTCTCCAGAGTTCCTTGTCAACAAAAATTGTCATGTCAAAATGAAAGTATTTATAATCTTTGCTATGATGAATCCTTGTGGGTGCATTCAATACACTCATTGAAACACAGGCATTCATGCTTTTGTTTTTGAGTCAATAGTGAGCTGAATTGGTATCACGTTATTTATGACACAATACTCTTTCTATGAATGGTTATTGGTCAGTGTGATAAATAACTTTTCACTGTATATAATTATGAGTACGAAATGAGATAGTCCTTAAACCTCTATTCCACTGTGATCTTGTGACTCACTGTGAATGAAGTGGAGCAGAATCTGATAAAGGTGGAATTTTATGACAACACATGTTTTTTCTTCCGCCAGATCAGGAAGAAAATCAACTCAACCTCGCTGTGAGACCAAAGCAGACATCACATGTCAGCATTACATAGTGATACTTAACCTGTTGCTGATCAGTTGACAGCAGTGAATAGTTGGACTAATCAGCGGAGAGAGAATATGGGACTCTCGTCATACATTATAGTAATCGTCATATACAGCAGTGCCACATTATTCCAACCTTCACTCTCACAAACAGATAGTAAGTTATACCAACTTAGTCTAGATTGGGTGAACTGAAGAGTTTTTTTTATAATTACGAGGAAAATGCCTCTTTTAGCTGATATATATGAGAATTGGCAGCAAATTCAGATATTAGCCAGATTAAACTGTAAGATTTAGTGGGTTGATTCAATTCGACTTTCCAAAGAAGGTATCTTAGGCATTTAATACTACAAGTTACGTCTCGTCTATACACGTTTGACCTTTGTTTTGGCAAGGAGTAGTCGGAGCTCTCCTGCTACTCCTTGAGTTTTTGTACAATGTTTTGGCTCATTTTCGAACTACGACATGTGGTCTCAACATAGATTGATACACTTCTTGGTATAAGCCAGCTCATCAACTGTGGGTATATGGTACTATCGTGGTTAGGAGAAATAGAGAACACTGATTTATGCCAGTGTCAGTTTCAAGAAGTTGACAACATCGCTACTGGTGATTGAGTCATGATACAGGCAATGCAAATTGTAAAAATTTTCTCTCCTGCGTATAGTCTGTCCCTGTTCATGTGTAGGATTAATCTAATCCCCACTGTTACATAATACTTTCTTTTCAGTAACAACAACTATTATTGCTGTAAGGAAATCATAAGGCCTTGCATGTCATTCATTACACGCAGTGACCTTATTACTACCAAATCTTCTAAAATTGTTGTGGAGTTGTCGCAGAGATTACCAAACTTTTGATTGCAGTGTGTCCGAGAGTCGCAATGCGTCCATAACCAGTTATTTCAAAGATCATAAATACTTTGTCATTGGTAATTTAGTGACTGCGCCATCATTTCTGCCATAGCACCTATGACACAAGATGTCTCATAAGAAAATTATACGGTCCGTTACTTTATACGTCCACCAACTTTTGCCGTAATTTCTTTGGCATGTTACGGAAAACATCCGTCCAGGATGATATTGTCACAGAGTAAAGATATATCCATACTCTGTGATATTGTCTGCCAAATATAATAGTGTATATTTACTGTAATAGGGCGGTAAGAGGATCGAAGGATGGCTACATCTGCTATCTCAATTTTATGTAGTAATTGTGACAAACATATTACTTATTCAGTAATCTGAGATATCAATATCCTAATAAAACAAAGCTGATCAAGCGGATTACCTAATTTTTAACTACCTGTACAGTAATGTAACATGTTGATACAAAAGATTTGATGATGCCTAGGACACCATCACCTAGCTAAATGCCAATTTAACCGATTGTCATAACCTTACAAAAATTTCGCTATCAAAAATGTTATTACTGTAGGGTATTGGCCCAGATATCCATTATGGCACTTGTTTCCATTAACATGTTGTCACTTTAAAAAATAAAAGGAAATTTGAAACTTGTACATAATATTGCCTGTGAGGATCAAAAGTATATTGTCCAATAAATTCATTGAGGATGATGTAATACTTCTCGAATGATTGTCATTGCTCAGCGTGTTCTAAAAGACTGTGTGGATTATGCATAACAGTATATGGCAGTTTCCTGCCACTCATTTTGTACAAGAGTACTACTAGATATCACCAAAATTCTGAGAAGACCAAGTGTCTGGTCAATTTGCGTCGGCCTCTCTGTCTGTTGATATCTAACACTTGCCAAAATTTATAACCATGTAACTGATCTTCTACTATGTGATTGTAGATGTTATCTCGAGTGCTCTCTTCTGCCAATATGAAGGAGATTTTTATGAGGTGAACAGCATATGGTCAGATCAATGCTACCAGTACAACTGTACCTCTATCGGTATCCTTGTTGAAGCTCTTCAACAATGTGGCTACCCAGAATCTCAGTTTGGGGAGTCGTTCTACTGTCCAGGGCCCAGTCGAGAACGCACAGATAGACAGTCATGTTGCACAGATGAGCTGTTCTGTCCCACTTTACCCCCACGTATGTAGACCTTTGGTTTTATGCTGTTTGTGACTTACTTTTATTTGATTACCCCCCCCCCCCTCCTCAAGTGGGAAATATTGAAGAATGCTGATAATCTAATATGATGCTTCAATCGAAGCTCTTTGATCCCATTCATGGAAAACATTTTAAATGGCTAAAAGAATGCAAGGAGATTTTGTTGTGTAATCGGGTCACAAGATCTCGTTGTATGTATCTCAGCATGGATCGTCTCCTTGCGACAACCCAGGATTCAATTCAGCAGAGAACCAAGCCAATGTGTTGGATCTGGTTGTCTGGTAGGAGGGAGAAAGCCAATGCCAGGTCAGATGGTACTTTCCTGAAAGTACCTATTGATTATATAGTGAAAGTAATTCAGTCTCACTTTCACCTCACTATATCACAATAGGTACTTTTAGTGACCTGGCATTGGCTCTTCTCCAACCAACAGCCGATCAGAGCCAACACATTGACTTATGAGAACCTTGCTGATATCGAATATTCCCCTCCACCTCACTGTAATCTCTAATCATATAGGCTAAATACATATTTCAGACTACGGACGGGATCCGCCGGTCGAATACGGATGTCCAGATGGTTGGTATGAGTACACAAATGGCGAGAGGTAAAAATATAAAAGCATGATGGTTGCTTTGCTATATGTATCTCCTGTCATTAGACCAAGATTCATGTATGGCCGTATGGATTTTTGATCTTAAAACAGGACAAAGCTGTGATTGTGCTTATAATTGAGTCAGGATTGTATGGATTGACTTGGGATCTTGGGGTTCATGTGAAGATCCTGAGGCTAACGGTTTTTCCTTGTTTGGTTACAGCACGTCATCCATACTAGCCAGGTTTTTTGCGGCACAAGACCCCGTGCATTTTGTACACCAAGGAGTAAAAACTCCCCCTCCATTGAGACTTGATTGTGTTTGTTATTAGACATAGCCAAGCAGACTGAATTCACTCTGTGATGGGAAATATTGAGAATGTGTAAATTTTGTTCTGTGCACTAGATGATTTTGTTCTTGGACAGCGAGGGCGGTGATGGCAGTATCTGTATGAAGAGATTTAATGACCCAAAGACACACTCCGAGGCCAGAGCGTTCTGTTACAGTAAAGGCAGTTATCTGTTGAATCATGAAAGTTCTTCTGTGTATGACTTTATAATTAATGCGGACAGTAGCGCCACGCCACAGCAAGAAATATTGGGTGGTGAGTTCTATTATCTGTTGCTGTTTAGTTCCAGGTGATTTTCCACCCTTGACTTGTGTGTGGCCCAATTATCAATGAAGTGATTCGCACTTGATATTTTGAACGATTAATTTACTAGAAACAATAAATGTACTTGCTGTACTTGCTTCTGTACTGTACTTGTACTTGCTGCAGTTATCGACCTATAGTCAACAGCTTCAATGCAAGTCAGTGGCATTACATTATCAAACACACAAACTGAGTGTTTAATAATGTAATGCCACTACTCTCATCGCAGCCGTCTGAGCACTTAGAATACAGACCCTATTATTATAGTGCCAGAAGAATTCAGAAAAGAACTCCCAGAGTGCATATAGAATTTGATGTATCATTATTACCATCATCATCATACGTTTATTATTTTTGTTATTAATATTATTATTATTTACTCATATCATCTGTTTATTTAGGCGATGCGTATTGGACTGGTCTTTACGATGATGGAAACATTTTTGCTTGGGATGGGTTTGAACCTGAGCAGCCGCGCAGCTACAACATTTTTCCATACAGTTATGAATGTGAAGAGTAAGAATCACTATGCCTACTATACTATGATACATGATGAGCCCATTTACATTTAGTATAATATCCTAAACTGATAATTTTGATGTGTTGGTTTGTACTAGCTTATTCGTGTCCTTCTTCTCTTTAATTTTGTGTACGCTATTAGCTTATTAGCCAATGTGTTGTCTCTGATTGGTGAGGGGGGGGAGAATCAGAGCCAACACATTGGCCAGTATGCTATGTAACTGAAAGTTGACTTCACAACATAGACTTAATAATATTATTATTAAGCCTATGCTTCACAATCATCTTTATCATCTGAATGTGCCTCCTTTTTAGGACCACTGTATACTAGTCTAGGTGTTCAGACGGCCGCAAGCCGAGTTAGTGACATTACATTAGCAAACACTCTGAATTTATTGAGAGGGTTTGATAATGTAATGCCACTTACTCACAGCAGCCGTCTGCGCACTTACTCGACCATTGTTAACCCTTTGTTTCCATCTGTTTCAGTGGACAGTGGTATTCTGGAGGCTCAAAATGGTCATGTGACTACAATGAACAGTGGGGTAACCTGACTGGACCACCCTGCGTTGCTGCAAGTCTCAGCAATTTTCTTGTTGCCGAGGGGGAAACAGATGAAGGGCCTATGAGGTCTGTTTCCGTCTCATTCTACCAGCTAGCCAACTGTGAGGAGAAGAAACCGTTTGTTTGCTATGGGTCATTCTCCGAGAGCGCATTCCAGCTTCGCTCAAGTAAGCTCACTTCTAGCCTTATGGGTGTGGGGATGGGTGTCCAGAATTTGTGATGAAATCGCAATCACTTTGGGGGATCACATTAACTGGGTGCCATCATTTATGAGCTGTGAGTATTTTGATGGTAGCATTTTGTCTAATGAGCTTACTGACCTAACCTGTATTATTTATGTGACACTATTCCTACCCCTCTGCTCTCAATGTCCGTGTCTGCGACTAAAAGCATAAGTTATGACATTAAAGTCCTCAAATCACAGGTTTTGCCCTCAATTATTAACTACATACTTATCCTATTATTTGCATACTTGAATCTTTGACTCAGTAGTAGGAGCAAGTAAGCAATAGTACCAAACTTGCAGTTCCTTAAAACCAGTAATTATCCATTGCATTACAATATGTCGTCACAGTATGCACCAGACAATCACAAAACAGTCAACCAACAACCAAAGTCAACATGCTGGGGAAATCTTTATTTGTTGTGCCAACAGCTATATTATTATGTTATATAAAATAAACATTTGAAATTTTCACTTTCATTTCATTTTCTGCAAACTGATAAAATATTTCGCCGATCCTAGTAGATGCTTACCACTTTTCCTTTTTAACTATCAAGTACATGAGTTTTCTGCTATCTTCGCACCTCTTGTCTCCTCACATACAGGTTATATGATACAAGGATATCTTTATTTCGAAAATTATCAAATATCACGCCTCTTCTATCGTCAGTTTCGATGCTAAGCCTAAGTCCCTCTCCATTTTATGTTCCCCGACATTGGGAAAAAGTTTCAGAAACTATTTTCTTTGCTGCCAATGAATATGCAAAATTATATATATATATATTACAACTTATCGGGATTTCCCACATATTTCCTGATTCATTAAATATCAAACAAAATTCTTACTGTAGATTCTATACGTTGTGATGATGGATGGCAGTGGAATTACCTGACCAGAGCTTGTATGAAGTACATATCATCTGATGAAGCGCGACCAAACTATAGGGCTGCTGTCGAACACTGTGAAAGTCTGGACAGTTCTATTTATAAAGCTAATAGCAAGGAAAGGCAATATGTGCTGTATGAAATCATGAATAGCCGTAAGTCTGAGTTTTCGGATGGCTCTTTAAATAGACTTATAAGTGTGTGATGACTTGTAAGTGTGTGCTGACTTTCAAATGCAGTAAAAATATGTTTTGAAAACATAGCAATTCACTTATGAGTCTTACAACTATTTATTGTGGTTTTATGGTACAAAGACTGTATTGGAATGTTTCGATACCCTATTGCAGGCATTGCCCATTGCATGCTGTGGAAATAAAGAATGCATTGTCATCCAAAATAAGACAATGAATCAAACTTCAAATGAATGTACAAATTACCAAAATTAAGCTTCCAACCCATAAGTAAACCAACCATAAGTCTTGTGATTAAAATATCTGTTCATTTTCATTGAGGAATATTATACTAGTTTTTTTACATTGTATGATCGGGTAACAGTCATGGTATATAACATTATATTTCAGAATTGGAATCTCTGCAATCCCTGGGATCCCTAAAATCCATGGAATCCCTAGAATCCCTGGGATCCCTGGAACCCCTAGCGCACTTTCAATACATCCGATTACAATATATGTATTTAATATTTCAGGA
Source organism: Membranipora membranacea (assembly GCA_914767715.1). NCBI lineage: Eukaryota > Metazoa > Bryozoa > Gymnolaemata > Cheilostomatida > Membraniporidae > Membranipora > Membranipora membranacea. Next base: position 19,114,590 of record OU612068.1, read on the forward strand.
GACTCTTCATCTTCAATTCCAAAAGCTTTCTCTGTGTGGGTGGGGGATTCGATGTGTGAAGAGATCAGAAACCCATACATTGCTGGGACTCCTGACTTAAATTCAACAAGAAACACAAGAAACTGCTACTCACAACTGCCTTATGTCTGTGTAAAACCAGAAAATCTCTTAGATGGTATGTTAAATTTCTGAAAAATTCTGGCAAACGTTTAGATAACGCTTGCATTTGATGACCATCAACTAGCCAATGTGTTGGCTCTGATTGGTGGGTGGGGAGAAGAACCAACCAATCAAAGCCCACACATTGGCTAACCATCAACACAGCATACATGCAGTTTCTGTTCTAGTTACAAAAAATGTGATGCCTGTATTGTTTCTTTGTCCTCGTATTTAGTCATAACCAAAGAAACCACCGATCTAAAATCATATTCTTCATTATTAATCTTTTCAAGTCCCAAAATTTATTTGGTTTTGTGCTTTTTCTAGACTCTGTGAACCTTAAAGCTCGTCTGTCTCACGATGTAAGTAATGGGCAGTACTTGGTGCCTGTTTGTGAGCTTATTAATGATGAAGATGAGGCCGTCATTCTGACCCGGTCTAATGCAGTGTTCATCACCCCTGAATTGGATCTAGAGTCATCACCAAACAGAATATCCCTACCAGTAAATTATTATCAAGGAGGGCCATACCAATGTGTTATGAGTGCAGATGAACTACCAGAGAGTGTCTACAGCAACGTTGTTACTCTCGATGACAGTAGGTGGATCTTAGACTAACCATTTTTTATATGTACCTGTTTTTCGTTTACGGTGATGGCAGTCTGACATTTGAATGCTCTGATTCTAAAAGTATCAATGGTGTTATCTGTCCATTGAAGGTTGAATCTCCTGCAAACACTCTCAATAATTCATCGTTTTTCCAGATGGGGATCTTTATTACATGGTGATGACTATACCACTATATGACCACAAGTTTGAAGGTTACTACAACATGGTACCTTACTACCAATTCTCGGATGGGCGACCGAATATCCTTGATGTGGAAAGCATAGTGGAGCGTACCATTGAAGAAGCTCTTCAGTTATCTTTAGAATACATTTTAAACCCTGAACTTTGTATTGGTTGCATCAATGCAAAGCTACGGTCTACTACAAGCCAATCTGTCCAAAAAATATACAAGCTCAGGTTCGTTATGACTTTGTTGCTAACTCGAAGGAAATAATATAACAACAATCACATCTTAAAGAATTGCTGCTCTCATGCATACATTTCCCTTTCGGGTGAATGAATCTTCATAAGCATGTGACCAAGACATTGATGTGAATATGTATATGGCTTTGCCTTAGGCCCGACGACGGGCCGTCGGGCGGGTGGCAAAAGTCTGGGGGGCTCAGGCTACATATTGATTTTAATGAAAGCATACAGACAGGAATATTCTGTTTACTTTGCAGTTCCATCAACGGTGGTGCCGGAACTGAAGCGACTGCATTGGTTGCTTTCTATGTGAGAAATGACGCTCTTGAAATCCCTTCTCGGAAAAAGAGGCAGATAGGTGTTATCCCTAATCCTATTCCTACCATACCTCCCATACCTACCATACCTCCCATACCTACCATACCTGCCATACCTATAACTATACCTACACCTGCCCCAAATATAACTGATATAGTTGGTGGGGTCATCGTTGGGAGTATCGTTGATCCCGTAGTGACAGGATCTCTATCAGTGTTAGAGGAGGTCAATGATTGGGCTCTGCTGGATAGTCTGATGCTGGAGAATATAATAGAAGTTCTTAACCTCAATGAGACGGAGGCAGCGCTAGTCAGGATTGTAGAAGCAGGTTGGTTGTTTGTTTTAAAATCACTGGGCGTAAGGCAATGTGCAAAAAGAAAGGTGCTAACTGTTTTTGCCGACTAAAATGACACCTCTTCACAATAAACCGCTCTTGATTCGGCTCCTTCAAAATATCTCGATATGAGGAGGTCATGACTTTTCCTACGGGCCCTTAGAATAAATATAGTAATTTGACTTTATGATGATCATTCATGCAAAACACGAAACTGAACTGAGCTATAAATGGGTGTTTTTTTAAAAATTTCAGGCCAGTGTTCAGTGCGTTATGAGTATATTCCTGAGCTAGAGACAAACATTACTCTACCTACCACCCCAGTAGGCCTATCAGTGACCTTCTCTAAGTGTGGGTTTACTGGTGTACCATTAGTAACAGCTCAGTGCCAGGAAGTGAATGGAGGAGCAGTATGGGATCTTACTGTAAATACTTGTGGTCAGAGCGATATGGATGAAAAGAGCAGAAAGTTACGAGATATATCATTGGTAAGTTCATAAAAGAATGCAGTGGCGGTTCAATTTATGGTAAAACTGAGTTTTGTGCCATTCATATGGTCTAGTTTACTGAAATGTCACAGAGAGCACTCAAAACCCAAAACAAATATTCTACAGCCAATAGGCCACTTGTGATTTTCATTTGAACTTGAATTTGAACTTTTGAGTCAAGAACTGCAAAATTTCAAATTTTAAGGTAATGCTTGCTATCGACAGTCAATACACCTTATAAATTGCCTAGGCTGAAATTCAAAGGGCTGCACTGACCAAGGAGCAACAGCTCTGACACTCCATAGTCTATTAATTACAAAGATATCTAGGAATTTTAATGGTACTGAGTGGTCACCTTCGGTTGTGTCTATAAAGGAAGTTTCTGCAAAGTGCATTGCACTAGGATGACGAGTGGATGACGATGTGTGAGAACAGACTTCCCTTTTGACATGAAGAGGCAACTCAACATCAAGTTTGTTTTCTTATAATTATACAGGTAACAGTGACCACAGACAACATAATATCTGTGATAGAAGAAACATCAGAACTAGTTACTGAAGAACTGAACACAGCAGATGTCACTTATGTTGCTGAGATACTCAATAATGTGGTTGACAGACCAATCGCTGACAGCGAAATCGATAAGGTAACTGGTCTAAGGGTGATCTATTTCACTCGCAGTGAAACGCACTGTTAATATCTCCACCAAACGCCCAATAGGGTTACGTATATAGCTTGCATTTATTGAATGGACTGATATCTTTATCTGTATCTGTCAATTCTAATTATAAAGATTCACCCACCATTTATCACAGACAAAGTCTAAATTGGTCAGACTCACAATTTTCCAAGAGAGGTATTTTGCAGAGCTGCACAATTTATGATCTTTAAATTCAAATAATGGGCCAAAGGATTCCACTCATGAAGGTTGATGATATAGGGATTGCAAGCCTAGTGCATTTTACTTCTCTGAGAACTATTTTAGCTCAGGAAGTGTCACCTACAATGCTCATGATCTTGACTTCTGCTGTCCTCCACATTAAAACTAAACTGCCACCACACCGTTTATAACCATGGTGATCCTGGCTGAAGGTACCCCTACATATTTCCATTTTCCAATACGTCTAGTGAAAGGACAATCAACTTAATTAGCATATTTAATTCCAGTTTTTCAGATCTGCACTGAATACAGTGAACAGCGTACTCGATGTCCCTGATGAAATCATAGATGAAGCTCAGAATAACGCACAATCTTCCAACATGTAAGTTTTCTCACAAGTTTGGGTACTTTTTTTTTAAAGTTGTGTCTTGGTTTTCGGTTGATGTCGTGACCATTAATATGAAATCATGAATTTATGAATGAATATGTCTGTGGTTGTAATTAATGAGAAATGGTTTAGATGATCTCATCTCATTCTCCTTGTTGCAGGAACAGACTTTTCACACAATCATTTATTGCTTACTGCATTGTTTCGTTCATATCCTGTACCCGTTTTTTTTCGAATGATTTATATATCCAACCCTCTTTGTAGGATTGTGAATGCCTTGGAACAGCTTGCAAGGACACCTTTAGTTTTGAACCAAAGGAAAAATATATTCCAAACTGTGAGACCTAACCTGGCATATCGGGTCAGTGATAAACTCATTCAGTTTATAATGGAAAAAATCAATATCTGCCAAGCCAAAAATACTGTTGCATACTTTACATACCCTACAGGCTGCATGATGAAAATATTTGTTGTTTTACATTTAAAACATCTGTAAATCACAAAAACCATACTCAATTATAAATTCTTGTGGGATATTTATGTTAACAATATAAAGTCTCAGTATTTTGCATAACACATTTGATATCATTGAGGAACCCGCCAGCCTTCAAAATTACCTGCAATTTTTAACCAGCAACATTTAAATTCTCTACAAATATGTGTGGTACAGAGCATTATATCAAACTGAAATGAGGCCAGTTGGAAAAGTCTGATGGTTAAAAGGTTATTACGTATTTTGTCTCCTTTATAGCTGACGACAGAGCCGGAAGTGAATGGTATAGTATCGCTAAAAGAAACCCTCACCGCAGACTCTGTGATATATGTGAACACTTCTAATGCAGAGAGCACTACTGAGGCTGATGATGATAAAGTTGTCAGTCTTATTTTCACTGATCCAGGTACAGTATCTTGTAATATGAATGCCTCCTTTGTCCCTCTGAGCAGTAAGCCGTCTGCACTTTGCTGGCTATATTTATTCTGTTAGTAAACATGACATTGCATCATGGGATTGGTGTAAAAGATACGGTTATTGTTTTCAGACTCTTCCTCTCTATTCACTGGTGAATGCCACATGAGATTTATGTCAAGCATAAGATATCGATAACTTTGACTTGTTCATACCCAGGTGTTTCCAGGGAAATAAGGCCTCAGAAGATTTTCAGTGAGCTTTGGGAACAAACATTAAACAAAATTTATGAAGAATGTGAACATGGTTTTCCCTGTTAACTGCACATATCTGTATTGCTGGCGTTCAAACATATTGTAGGCCTTGGCTGTTTTTTTGTTATGTTGTTTGGATCAGCGCGTCTGGCCTTTCAACTTGACAGCCGGGGGCCCTTTGGACTTAGATGGTGCATGCATCAACAAGTTGTGTAGTAGTGTAGTAAAAGTATTGATTATTACCACAGTGATAGTTTCTATAGAGGATCTCAAATCTCGTAAAAGTCAAGTTGAGGTCATTTATATTGGATGCCCTGTTAATCAGGCTTCCTGTAGGTGCTGAGTGATTGAGTGTCATATACTTGATATGATTGTAATCCAACTAAACCTGAAAACCTGTACCTAAATGCTTTCCAACATGTTCAACTCCCTATGAATAGTGCCATTAGCATTTTACAATCATTGGCTGCTGACCAGCTGCTTGTTATCCAAAACAGCTATAAAGCTATATTTTATTTGCAGGATTAGGACAAACGTTGCGCAAAGCTTTCCTAGTCTATGGTAACAACAAGTTACACAGAACACAGGAGAGTCTGAAATCTGCTGATAGGATTGTCTCAGCTACAGTAACAGCTGCAGATGGGACTGATGTCGATTTGTCTAACAGTATCAGTAACCTGGTTACTATTCATTATCCAAAAACTGTAAGTGGAGACAAAACTTGTTAGTCTCATGCAGTGGTTGAAGTGGACTTCTTTCTTTGCGTGTCAGGGCAGCAATTTTTTGCAATAATTTATATCTGTATCAAATTATGCGAATCTATGAGCATAATATTTATGCTGAACTATAGATCTGTGATACTATGATTAATTTCTTGTATCTGGGCAAAAAGAAACATTTTCATACAGTTTTTTAAACAGAATCCAGCTGGAAGTGTGCTCTATAAGTTCCCTCTCTATATTTTTTTCTGGGTACTCAGTTCCCACCAGTTCCCACTAACGCCTAAAACTGTGTTGACTTGCTCCTCACATATTAGAAATTTATGATTTTTTATTTCCAACTCAGTAGTTCATTCTGCACAGTGCCACACTTTTCGCCATTTTGTCAAACTGTGAATTGCATTTCATATACAGGTTGCTGAATCCAGACGCAATGCCACAGAGTTTCAGTGTGGATTTTGGGTTCCGGGGACAAACCTGTGGTCGACTGAGGGATGTATCACAACGATAACAGAACAGGAGGGAATTATCTGCTCATGTAATCATCTCACAGATTTCTCCGTGTTACTGGTATGTCACAGCCTGCAGTAAAGTCTCGCAGGTGTATTAATTTACCATTTCTAACACGATTTAGTTTATGTGAAGTCTTATCATAGTTGTTGAAATTGGTATTAATTAACAAAGAGTGTAAGTTATCACTTCTTGCTGATTTATCATTACCTGGTAGAGCTCTATTTCCCAAACGACTCAGCAATTGTGTGGAACTTACTAATTCTCATTGGATGATTTGGGAACGTAACTGCCATATTGAATGACAAAAAACCTACAGTTTGTTTGAAGATGTTGTCATATCTAATTTGAAAAAACTATTCATAAGGATATAAATCGAGGAGATGAGACGACAGTAGAGGAGATACATTATCAGGTTCTCAGTATTATCAGCTTGATAGGACTGGCTGTGTCTATCGCTGCTCTAGGATTGGTTGTCCTAACTGCTGTCATGTACAAGTGAGTTTTCATGTAGTCACATTACTAAACAAAAAGTTTGATTACTCTCAAGCTGGTGTTCCATCTTTGACTCCAATTTTGCAGGAACACTGGAGTAACTTTGTAAACAATAACATAATATGATAGTCAGTGAGTCCAGGCAGTTATTGATTAAACTTTTGCCTCATCGAAGTGCTCCAAGATCTTTAAATGATTACAATACATTTAATGAGTACATTTATCTTGCTAGGGTTCAGAGGATATTCGAAGCGACCTTTTCATGCTACAGAAGTGAGCATAAAGGGTATCATGCCTTGCAGTGGGTTCAGCCCACACTGAGCTAACTTGATGTATGCCTCCAATGAGTGCCTAATGAATAATTTCTCTTCTAGGCGACTCAGGAAGACTAACTCACAGAAAGTTTTGGTATGTCTGGCACTGTGCCTGCTTGGTTTGGATATCTCCTTTGTTGTGGGAATCGACCGGGTGGAGACATACATCGGATGTGTAGTGTCTGCAGTACTTATGCACTACTTCCTACTGGCTTCCTTTGCATGGATGTTTGTTGAAGCCATACTCCAATATTTGAGGTAATAATAGTAATTTGGTTTTATAAGTTAGTTGGTTTATGTGATCACTGAGTTGTCTGCTCATGATAAGAAAGCAAGCAACTCCTAATCTTTTTAGCTGGCTGTTTTTTGAAGCAGGGAGTGTGGAGTTTGAAGCTGCCTCCATTAGTAGGTCCTTCCACCCTCCCAGGTACTACAAAAATAGAGAGAAATGCAATCAACCACAAACAGTAATGATGATTTTTCTAAAGAAAATTTATCATCAGAAATCCGCAAGGTAAAGCAATTCTAATTGCCTCTCAGCTAAGTCTAGGGAACAGCCTGGGCAGGCTGTTCGGGGTGGGTGGGGGAGGGTCGACAGCCTTGGTTAATCTACCTAGGCTGTCAACCCTCCCCACCCACCCCGACAACCTGCCCAGGCTATTAGGGAACTATGGCTAAAACATTATGGCTCTCCATCCTTATGTTCAAGTGTTGGTTGGTTTTGTCTCTAGGTATCATTCATAATAGTAATATGTTTTAGACAAAGACTTAATATTAAGTATATGGTTTTAGATTTGTAAAGGTGCTTGGGACCTATATACCAAGATTCATGTTGAAGGCCACTATACCAGCGTTCGGAATACCCATCATCATTGTTGCAGTGGTACTGGCAGTAGACTTTGATCTGTACAAAGCATCGGATGATTAGTAAGTATTTCATCCAACAGGTTTTGAGGCTTAATAGATTCGAATAGCTCTGAACAATACCATTATCCCGACCAATCTCATTGCTTCTGATTGGGTATTTACGAGCACTAAGAGAGTTATACTATCTACATTTCTGGATAAAACCGCTGTAGAGACGCAACTGATTATTGTTGAAATAGTTGCCGTTCATAAAAGACAATCAATGATTTCAACAGCGAGTATCAGATATACACCGTGATTCTAGTTATACTAACCATAGTAGTCATAATAATTGTGCTTGATGTGTTTTCTTGAGTTTAGTGTTAATCTGGGCACTTAATATACTTACACCTTGTTTTGTAGTTGCTGGATGAAAACAGAAGCAATCTACTACTCAGTTCTCATACCAATAGGTTTGGTATTGATAGCAAACACGGTAGTTTTTGGTATGGTGGTGCATGGACTGGTATGTGCTAGACGAAGAATGAAAGCTCACCAAGTAACAAATTCTGAGAGGAAAACTGCTTTGTTGCACGTAAAAGCTGGCATTGCTGTATTTGTGGTGCTAGGTAAGGAAACAACAAGTATTCTTTGAGATCACAACTCGTTTATATGTGTCAATCTTTTTGAACTAGCTCACCCAGATTGTTGTGTAGAGGGCAAAGAAAATTACCGGATATACCTAAAAGTACTCATATTGCTGAAGCCCAATATCACTATCTGATATCTCACTCAGTGAGTGGGTGAGACCTGCTAGGGGTCTCGTTCCCAAATGGCTCACTCATTGATGGAGCTATATATATTCCGAGTGAACGATTTTGGAACAAATTTTTCCAAGTGAGAAATAATGTTGAGCAAAGTGATAGTGAAAATTGAGAAGCATTGCCCCCGAATCAATGATCTTAACTTAGACTTAATATATGAAGCCTATGGATAATCATACTCCTATACATCTTATTTGCCAGCATAGGCGTAGCCCGTAGGAGGTAGCTTAGTTGGTAAGAGCGCCTGCCCTCTAATGTGCAAGCGTGGGAGGTCTTGGGTTCGACTACCGAGCTCAATTGACGCCCCAGGTGTGCTTCGATCTGGCCACAAACTGAGCACAACTTGGCGCCGAATACAGCGGCCGCGCCCTTAAGGCACTGTTTATTTCTCAGTCTTCGGACAGAGACAGACTTGCGATTTTAACCCCACTTTATATGCTTATCCGTTCATCTGGCTTGTAGGACTGACCTGGATATTTGGATATTTAGCCCTATTCGAGGTATCTACTCTCGCTTTCCAATATCTCTTCTGTATATTCAACTCTATACAAGGGCTTCTAATCTTCATATTCCACAACATCAGAGAACCAACAGTGCAACAAAAGTGGAGAGAGCTTTGCTGCTGTCTGAGCAGCGACAAATCATCCACAGCACAGAGTCACAGTACAACTAATGGATACAACCATCCGAAACATAAAAATAAGAAAATGGATGAGTTTGGGATGCCGGCCATAGCAGTGCGGGAGAGCCTTAGCACTGAGGTGGTTAGAGTTAGTGCAGCACCTAGTGAGCTCTCCACCACCGATGACAATTATCAAAAATCCTCTCAGCAAGAGGACCATAGCTATGCAGTTCTAGAATCTGCAGAGAATAATTATGAGGAACCTTCTGCTGCAGAGACACAAGAGACTGAGGAGAAGCCTGAGGAGACTGCGCAGGTTTAATCAAATTCTCATAATAGCCACAATAATATATATTATCTTCTAACCTCTGAGCACATAAGACAATCAAATCAATGCAGCATCTTAGAGTAAGGATGTAATATCCTTACTCTGTAATCTGATGAATCCAGCAATGTTACCAGTAAACAAGTGCCTCATAAAAGACATGCAATAAAATAATATATACATAAATAAATAGATTATATTGTTTCTCATTAGTCACATTGGGTGACAGTTCGGGAATGAAATTTATTTGATCAGTAGTCAGTACCTTACTTGATTATTTTTAGAATTATAAGCATTCACTAGATGGCACATATTTTTAGAATTATAAGCATTCACTAGATGGCACAATAAGACCTGATTTTTATTCTTCATTCCAGTGATATCATTTTTGCAACTACATTCCTCTTCCTCAACATTTTGAACTCACTAGTTTATTTATAGTCATTTTTTATTTTTATGTCCACTCCCTACAACATTCCACCAACAACAAATAGTTTATAACGAGAATAAAATACTGCACACAACACAACTCTCATGCTACTCTAGTGACAAAATCTGGGATTTTAAAGATCTCAGGATACTTGGTAGATGTATGAGTGGCACTGTCCAAAAAATATCATCCCCAGCACAGAGTCATAGTAGAACTAACGGATATAACCATCCGAAACATAAAAATAAGAAAATGGATGAGTTTGGGATGACGCCAAAGCACTGAGGTGGTAAGACAAGACCCACTGATTAAGCTTATCAAAGTACTCTCAGCAAGAGGACCATAGCTACGCGTTCCTGGAATCTGCAGAGAATAATGATGAGGAACTTTCAGCAGAGACACATGATTGAAGGCTTAATCCATTTTTCATACTACACACACTCACAATTGATCTTCTAACCTCAGCACATTTTACAATCAAAATCAATGCAACATCTGATCGAACTAGTACCTAATAAAGGACATGCAATAAAAAAGATTATTCCAGTGAGTGACAGTTCAGGAACGAGGATTAGTCAGTCACCTTTGTTGACCTCACCTATTTAATTATTAGAATAGAACCTCAGCAATCTGCTAGATTGCACACTAAAACCTGATTTATATTCATTACTCCAGCAACGTCATTTTGTTTCTATATTCCTCAACATTTTGTACTTGCTGGTTTATTTATGGTCATTTTTTATTCATGTATGCTCACTTTCAACATTCCACCAACATCAAATAATTTATAACGAGAATATAAGGTTGCACACAACTCTTATGCTAAAGGTAGATAGATATTCCAGTTTAAAAATCTGTGATTTTAAATATCTCAGGATGCTTGGCTGATGTACTAGTGGCACTGTCCAAAAATAAAATTAATTTCCTACATAAGTTTAAAATTGTTGGCAGTCAATGTCCAGTGTTTATCCAACCACCAGGTCGTCACCTTCTATCGTATACTCTGGTACCTCTAGATTAAGTGGAGCTGGACCTTTCCTAATTCTACCTGATGCATCGTAATGAGAACCATGGCAAGGGCAGTAATAACCTCCATACTCCCCAGCGTTGGCGATCGGGACACATCCTTGTGAAACAAATGAAGAACAGCACGTAAATATCAATTTTTTTAAATCATGAACTGACCATAGGAAATAGCTCAAAAATTGATCCTCCTTGTCTGAAAATTAGAATTTGTGAATATGATGTTATGTGGGAGAATGATATATTTATTTAAATGATACAATAATTATAATATATTATAACATTATTGATAGACAAGCGCACCATAGTTTTCGGAATCAGATCATCATGTGAATAGAGATTCAGGAGAGTTTCTGAATTCAAGTACGCCAAAACATGTCACATGTCTCATTCACATCCAACGATTTCAGCGCAGGAAGAAGTTAATTGCACCAAGACTGCATTGCATAACATAGGATACCTCATTCTAAAAAAAATTGCTAATGAAAACTTAGACTTACCTAAATGAGTGCATACACCGATGATAACGAGCCATTTATCTTCTTTGATTCTGTCTTCATCTTTTTCAGGATCTCTCAGAGTCTCTACAGGTACTTCCCTCACAGTATCGATCTCATCTTGTACCCTATGCCTGTCAGATAGATGTAGAGCATTAATATTGAAGTAAGACACTACCTTTGTTTGTTTAATTTTAAAACCCTCTCTCCAAAGATGTTTACATGAAACAAGAAATTTATTTACTGGCTGCATAAAATTGTTAAAAAGAATCCCCCTTGAATAAGGTAAAAGCAAGAAGAAAATAAATAAATATATAAAAATCCATACTGACTGACTATACGTAACTTGTTTGTTACACAGTACACAGTCAAGTTTTATTGTGCTATTCCAAAACTTTTTTTAATTGTTTAACTTTTTTTTGTTCAACAAGTTTAATAAGATTGACACAACATATTTAAGGCTAGCTAAAACTTGTAAATTGTTCCGAATAAGCATTCATCATTATGTGTTATCGTCACAAACCAATACGATGACATGTATGGCAATCTTAGCTCATACCATCATATGTTTGTCATTTATATATATCATCACATGAACAAAACATCAAATGTATTAGCCCTACCTGACGAAAAGTGGTTTGCCTCTCCATTTGAACACCATATTTTTGCCCTCAGGGATATCGCTTAGGTTGATCTCTATTTTAGCGAGAGCCAAAACATCAGCTGCAGGTGCCATCATTCCAATGAACCTAGTCACTAGTGACTTACCACCATATACCAGAGGGGCAGAAAGGGCACCTTAATAATATAAATCATATAAAAGTGTAAGAAATGATATGTCACCACTTCATCGTCCTACGGTATTATGATAACCTGTTTAACTTGGGCTTCAAATATTCTGGGTTTACAAGGTAATATAGTTAGAGTTCTATTTCAACATACAAATTTTACGCAACCAGTATGATAGATCTTGTTTCAACAATTGGATTTGTCATAAGTAGGCAGTGACAAATTCCTGGGATGATTACACTATTATTATAATCCAGCGTATAAGTAGTAGATGCATCAAGTTTGAATCAACAGATGTAAAATCATTGTAACAGTAGGCCTGCAGATAAGTCCCTGAATATAGATGACCGAGCTGATGACTGATGCTATGGCTGTGACATCAGCAACCTCAAGTCTATCAATTCTTGTCCCACTGCACGGCCAGAGCTTACAAAGGGATGTGGGAAAATGGAGACACTACACTTATCATCATTAGTCCATATAAACAATGACTTGTCCTACCTCCGACGAGGACATATTGGAACATTTTTCCGGAGACTCTTCCATCTTCAGTCATTCGTGACTTCTCTTCTTTTTTGTAACCACCGAAATCTGGAACTTTAATGTCTGTGTGTGCGAATCTTCTCTGTCCAGCACGGGTGGAGACTACAATCAATATTACCAAGGAAGCATGATTTAAAACAATCTTATACACACGTCAACACAACCTTTCTAAAGCAGTATTCAAAGACGGTTCTGAAATAAGTTCGGCATGAGCAATTATTATATAAAATTCCGTGCTGGAACATGATACAGTAAACTTATAGATTGAACATTTATATCTTTACCCAACGAATATTCTGCAGCAACACTATTATCCGAACTTTTTTTCGTCAACACATTTTTTATTTCATAAATAACTCATACCCAATATTGTCACATGTTGTTCATTATAATTAACTCTGTGTTTAACTTTGGTAGTAAGCTCGATATGTTTTTTTTGCTGTTTTCAGAGGTCAACAAGTTATCTATAATAGAATTCCTTTTGTTATCTGTAAACTTTTAATAAAACCTCTATAAATAAATAAATAAAAATCATCAGCTATAACACCACCTGTCAGTTCAGTAGTCAGTTATACTAATACCAATCTTCACCTGGAAAATCAAATCCTTGTAATAAGAAGCAGGGAGAATAAACCCCTTTCATATTGATAAATTATCCAATCTATCATTACAGAAGAGCAAGGAGTTATCTCATTTAGTAGAGTAAGGCCTATCATAACTTCACTTACTCAAACTTGGGTCACTACCAACTTAGTTTAGTAAGTAAGTAGTTAGTAGTGTATGATCAAGACTGTATGATTGGTATGCTACTTACACAATTCTAGGGTCTTGGCCTCCTAAGTGACATACATATACAAATATGGGTGTATAAACAATGATCTTACCTCCAATTCCAGAAGTAACTGTGGGAACACCGGTTGGTGAAATTCTGGCCCAGGATTCTGGGGTACAAGCTTTTCTGCCCGGGACATGTACAATTGGCTTCTCATGGGCAATGACTGGAACAGCTAACACACGAGCCACTGATGGCACAGTCTGTGTTGCTGCACTGACATAGCCACCGAGGGCACCTGCTCTAGATATGAAGGTGGCCATCTTGATGTTGTTTTGTAACTAGAAAAATATTACACAAATTTAGTGAGAGTTGAGTGAACCAACCGGATAGTGTGCAGGCGCCCTCTGTTGGTAGCATAGCTTGAGGTGTTAGTTCTGGGAATCATACAATAGGAAAAACATGATTTATCGATAACCAATCTCAAGAGTTAAGAATTTGAGGCTAAACTCAATGTGTGCTACAGAGTTTACACTTATTACATTTCTACTACAATGCAAAAGTTGTTTTTAAAAATTTAATAGTTTTCACAAGCAAGTTAATCTGTGAATTGTGCAATCACATTTACCACACACATATATAGTTGCAGTTACTCTCTTAAATCTCTGATTGAGCATCTTTCTCAGTGCTTCTCTACTCCCAGTCAGTGTTACATCACATTTCATCAATTTCATATTGATTTGGTAATTACAGGTTAAAATACTAGTACTACTGATGGTCTGATGCCCTACTCTACTGGATGGGTACATGTACCCACTCTGAACCCAAATGCCCTACCCATGGGATGGTATTCTGGAACAATGTCCAAACCTTATGTATTTATGTCCAAAAACCGAGGCACGCCCCTTACGCCCCCGTAGGCGGTCTTGCGTGATGTCGTCTTTGATGTAAGTTGATGTAAGGTGTAGCCAAGGAGTAAACTTGATGTAGCTTGTCTTGTCCAAGGAGTAAACTTGTCTTTTACTCCTTGGTGTAGCCTGTCTTGACAAGTTTTTTTGTCATGAGAGGAGTTCCTCCACCGAACAAAGCTTGTAAAGACAGGCTAGGGTAGTTATTGCTCTTCCAGTTTGTCCAACTACTCAATAAAGACAATTATGGGGGACAAAGACTAACACTAGTTGCACTGCACTCCCATGAAACCATTATATTTGCCTCCTTTACTTCTTGATGATTATGGATTGCCAAGACAGACTGTGGTCCACAGGTCTACTCCAAAACCTGGGATTTTGGCAATGTTTGACTGCCCCCCTTGAGTTTTTGGGGGGCAGTCAAACATTGCCAAAATCCCAGGTTTTGGAGTAGACCTGTGCTGTGGTCATGTCATTAATTTTGGGTAGGGTGTATTACAGTAACAGGTTATATGCATTGTTACACCTTGATATTACATACATTGGCGACACTGTGGGCCTAGGCTTCCGTATGTAACATGGGCCCACAATGCAGCTCAGAAATAAGACTACCCGTCAGAAAAGCGCCTGGGGATGACTGCATTATTGTCAATTAATTTCCTCGGCACCAACATGGCAGTTTTACAATGCGGTGGCTCTGATTGCCTTTTAGAATATTGGTTTGGCTTGAAGTGGGCCGCAATCCTCATACTGATAATATGGTACATCCTAGAAACTGGAAGGCATCCTAGAAGTGTGAGGCTATGAAATACCTCTCGAACTGAATGTTCAGAGAGCTGCAAACACTGAATCAGAAAACATGAAACCTTATCTTTGGCATTGACATGTGATCTTATCCAATAGGAGGAGAAACTCTGATTAGTTGGGAAGCCATCAAGATCTTGCAATATGTAGTCAATCAGAAGCTCTTACTATTGAATTTTGGTCAGAAGGTTAAGTGTTAGTTTTAGGCTGCACCTGTTACATTGTTGATTTATTCTTCGGTTCCATCATAATGTATTTCTACACATCTTTTCACAGGGAGAAAATAGACATACCCATCAAATATCGGTAACCACGGATTATTCATGATGATCTTTGGCTGCTCTTTCTCTGACAAGGACATAACTCTCATCATATGACTTACCTAGCCATCCAATCGTTGAGGTCATAGTGAGTAATAAAGATCACTTTTTTTTTCTATTCTTGTCATCTAGAATTAGGTATTTTGCCAAGCAGGCTATATTCAACTAAACATCTCAAGGACTGTAGCTACAACAAGCTCTTATGATGTAGTGTGATTTAACATGTCGATGAAAACCTAGACTGGTGTCAAGTTGCATAAAATGAATTAGGAATTGATTTAACTAGATAATTAAAACAGCTCTTTATTTATTATTAATACCATTATTGCTGATCCCAGGATGTTTGGGACTACTTACGTCCCAAACTCCCTGCCAAAATATGAATCTTTTTGGAGTTGTGTGTCCGTTAAAGCAGTGCAGACAACTTGTTGTAGCCAAATACCAATTCAGTCTTGTTCATCGGATTCTATAAATTGTGTTATATAAATAAAAAGCTACAAATTTTCGCAATGACATCGGTAGTATAACAGCGTAGAACCAACCTTAAGGTTTATGAAGTGTTCAAGGTTTGTTATATGTTGGCTCACTTCCAATGCTCATCCATATTAACCTGATTGTGTCTGGTGCATCGTTATTCAACAAGGATGAACAGATCAAAACTAAATGAGTTAAATCAAAGATCTTTGACAGATAGTAGTTGAACCTTCATGGGTTATAGTCATATATTAATAATATAAACGGGTTAAACGATTTTGATGCCAAACCTTTGTATACCATGCAGTTAGTAGGTAGCATTGCATCTGTTGTCATTGTATGTAAAACTAGAGACCAAACTTTGGCAGAACTCACAAGACTAAAGTTTGAGTACCAATGATGACATTTTCAATAATAACTATGTTAATTTTCTTATTCTGTGGCCTAAAATATTAAAATTTTTTGCTTTTTTGTACTAGCTGATCAATGACTTTAAGGGTTTTCGAGTGTGGTTGATGTTCTTGATGCCTCTGATTCTATTTTTAGAGGATTAATGTAGAGGAATTATTTCCTGCCAAGTGGTCATTAATTGTATAAGAGAAAGTGAAGCTAAGTTATTCACAGGCTGATCCTCAAAACTGATCAAGTGTGCATAAATAATTCATCACAGTGTAGTGCTGTAAGCTGCCAGTATGAAGGTTGTGTGGGATGAACGATATCACAATAGTCACAAAACATTATGTGGTCTATGGCTGTGTTTCTAAGCCCGTACATCTGTGTGGAGCGAGATCCATAAGATCAATGCATGTGTTTGTAACTTTATAAACTTGCCGAATTACCTGTTTCAGGGAGTTTGGGAGCCAAACTCCCTGCCTGTTTATAGTGTTCGATTTGGTCTCAAAATTGGGGATTGTCTGCTCCTATGTTGAAGCATTAGCAATTTGGTACCCTAGAGTAGTAAACATTGGCTTGAGTTAAGCTTTGCTAGTTTGGAGGTGACTTGGTGTCAGCTAGAACAAGTTCTCGCTAGCAGAGTTGAAAGTTATGTAAAGTAACAAGTTCTCGCTAGCTCAAGTAATTGTTAGCAGCTACTCATGAATTTTGGCATGTGCAAACCGGCGAACTTTAATTCCTGCAAATACTGATTCATAAGTAAGTGAACAGCAGGAAAGGAAATAGTCATGAAATCTGGGGTCTAGCTTTGATTGCTTCGAAGAAACATTATTTGATCCTATCACAGAGTAAGGATATATCCTAACTCTTTGATCATATACAGGCCATCTTTTCCCGAAGTTTCGGCATTTCTTTAGATATTGGCATAAAATAATAAATATAATATATTTATTATACTTCCATCTGGCTTTTGGTATGAGATTAGTATAAATGTTACTGCATCTTTGCAAAAACTTGTGATGTATAAAATTGGCTGCTTATTTATAACTCATCATAATATTTAAATAAACCTAAACCAGTTTTGCTGTCGGCTTTCATTTTAATTTAAAATTTGAAACTTGAAGTATCATCCATCAAACCTAAATTTTTTACACTTCCATCTAGAACTTAAATTTGTCACAAACTATAACCACATTTCTGTAGAAACTAACAGCTGTCACAATCTGCTTTTTTATCAGAGAGAGGTTAGTTAGGGTTATTTAGCTGAAAAAGTTCATCTCCTCGAGAAAAAATCAACTGATTGTTCCCACACTCCGGGCATCAAACCAGACACTAACGCTGCCAGAAAAGCTGAGATACATGTTGCGAAACTACACCCATGGGTCTACTCTTCAATTAAATTGTAATTTGCATCAAAATGTGTTGCTCGAGCTAATAACAGCAAATACGGTCAATAAATGCAAAATTGTAATTATTGTGACGTCGCATATATAAATTGCATTCAGAACATATGTGTGTGTAATGTGTATGCGGTTGTGTTTCTTCCCATGTGACATCAGTATTCATGATGTGAAACATAGATATCACAAAGCTACTTATGACAGCTATGAAAAGCCTCAGAGACATCCATTATTTATCAGAATTATGAGTGACGCAAGATGTGTGAGTTGAGAGCACAGGCAGCATCAGTGGCAGCATCAGTGGCAGCACTTGATTTAACTAGTTTGAGTGGGCTAGCACTGTGATGAATTATGCACTACTCCGGTTGATTTATCCTACGACTTTTTACAGGTGAGCGCTATCGCTTTGAGGTTCTGTGCTTGTTCTCTTTCAACTTTCAGCTATCATTTTGAGGTTCTGTGTTTGTTCTCTTTCAGCTTTCAGCTATCATTTTGAGGCTCTGTGTTTGTTCTCTTTCAGCTTTCAGCTATCATTTTGAGGTTCTGTGTTTGTTCTCATTCAGCTTTCAGGGATGACACTGAACTTACAGTGCACCTAGAGCACTGTCTGTCCTTCAAACCTTCTCTTGTCCTGAGTTATCAGATATAAGTGTTATGGCTAGTTTTATGCAGATTTAGATTTGCATTAAGGCTTAATTGCTGGTCAGCCGAAAAGGAAATAGGGAGTTCACAGCCGTAACAGATAATATTCTGCCATAAACGATCATGGCATTGTTCTTGTATGGGTTAACTCACATCCTCTGGACTTCCGATGATAAGTCATAACTTGTCAAGAGAAAAATTGGGCATGCATGACTAGCCGTTAACTTATTATTGAGAATGTCGGCAACTTGTGCCAATAAGGTGAAAATGAAATACAAAACAACATGTTCACAGCTTCACAGTTATTGCAGGTTCAATCAGTCAATAGTTAAAAGTTGAGGGATCAGCACACATTACTACTATGTTTGGAGTACTGCTAGATGGCCAGTGAATTGAGCGCTGCAGTTTGGATTAATCTAACAGTGGAGTTCTCTGGCAGGCGCTTTCATCTTGTTGGTGATTTAGGCAATTTAGATTTCATATTTTAATTAAAGTAATATGTAAGTAATTTGCTAAAGCCTTTGTTGTTGTATCCTGTTAAATCCTAGTTAGCTGCGTTACTATTAGATTTAGCTCATGAGTATTTCAGTTGCGATTATGTGAGAGAGAGAGAGAGAGAGAGCCAAGTGTTTCCTAGACTAGTAATTATGTTGGGAAATTTCATGCTCATGCTCAAAATGCTTCACAGATAATACTAACTGTTATAAGTAGGACTGGAGTTAGTCGAGACAGGTTACTGCACCCAGGTAATCTCTGTAGGTTTCTGTCATCTGGTTTTGTTTATCAGAACATTTAATCACTTCACTTTATGTTTTCTGGTACTGGTATCATTTACTCGTTTGTTCTTACTTTTTATCTTACCCTCCAGTTGAAAGTTGAAATTCCGCTGTCATTACTGTTAGTAAATAATGACCCCGTGGTGGAAAAGCCTAGGTATTCGTCTTTGGTTAACCTCTGTTACTTTGATCTTATAATGTGAGTGTGAGTTTTGCTGCGATTATAATTGTTTTTTATATACCTGATGTTATTGCCATAGCTGTATACAAACAACCCAATCAATCTATCTTCTTATCAAGATTTGTATAGGCTGATTGCTCTGCAAAGCTGCAATTTCATCATTTAATTTAGTCACGATTTACATTGATAAGTATACGTTTGTTTGGAATACTTGGATTTGAAGATGCATCATTTCTATCCTTACAGATGCTTCAACCGAGTCGTTTGGTTGGGTTTACATTTAACCACAGTATAAGGATATCCTACATTAGACATCGGACAGGTCAATTAACTAGGGATAAGCTACTTTAACGGTCAGAGCCGCTCTCATGTTCAGGATGTCTGGGATGGACTCTGTACAGGATAAGAGATTTTACAAGCTGAGTCCGTCAGAATTCTACGCCCTTCAGGAATATGTTTCGTGTAAGTGCTCCTCTGTGCTCGTGTTCTAGTGGACTGGATCATTACTGGTCCATGACTCTGGTATCTGCTCGTATTTCGTATTTTCTGGCGCTGTCAACAAATTTTCATGAAACCATTCAAAACAACCCATGGACATAGAGAAAATAGATCCTTACTATGTGACCTGGAATAGGCAATCCAATCGGAGATTAGCCCAGTGAGCTTGAAATATTTATGGGGACTGTTTCCGAAAACTGGAGTTCTTGGAAACAAATTGTACACCTATAAACTTGTTGTCAATTGAGCGAATAAATAGCAATCGTCATAGGACATTGTAGATGCTGTTTAGATGAGTATTCAGTGAGATGATTCGAAATAAAGGCACCTTCAGCAGTGTGGAATTTTTCCTGGAAAATTTCAGCTACTTGCTGCTGAGTGTCAATCTGTGGTGACAGCTTTCTCCCTCGTTTACTAAGGCCCACTAAGCGCGGTACTTTCCACGCTGGTTTATCATGTTTCAACACAGGTGATTGTTAATTTGCGCCGCTTCGATGTTGTATAATTCAGTAAAACATCTAATGTAAATGTTAATACATCCTTAGCACACCCACCTCTAATGCGGGTTAAATTTGCAGCAAATATCATGTACTCTTCTTGATTTTGTCTGATCAAGTGAAATGTTAAGCAAATAAATTAATTCCGCAAAGTATTGTAAGTTGATCTCAGTAAACAGAGCGCTCAGTTGTACTGCGAAACTGATGCCCAGGATGAAAGCAGGGTACTGCTCTTGTGTATGTCAGCATGTACGAAGGCAGCAAATGCAGTACAAAGGCAGCTAATGCATTACATAGGCTGAGAAGGTTTTGGAATGACGTAAAAGCAGCGGCCTAATGATAATGATAAGATGCTTATTTCTTAGTTCAACTATGAAGATACGGGGTTGTGGAACTTGAACTTGAACTGGGGCCTAATTGATCCCACTCCACTCTGCTGCTTCAAATACCGGTGTAAATATCTCATCATCAAATTTTGTCAGACAATCTTGATCTGCATGTCATCTGAAGAGGATGCCAGCTGTAAATGCCAGGAAACATTTTGGCCTCGTCCATACAATAAGTGTCTCAAAGCCTTGCTATGCTATCATGTACCAAGCCAATGGTCTTTTAAAGATTTTGCTAAAATTTGATTGCTGTTGGCTCTCAACTGCTATCCATACTGTGGGGATAGATCCTTATAAGACCAGCCTGAGCACAAAGAGGCGGCTAGGGTCCCTAGTATAGCTTGGTGACCTGTCAGGGTACTGGTTTTAAATACCATGCACACCTTCGAGTACCATAAATGTATAGTACTCGCCAGATAGAAATCATCATCATATTAACCGTTGTTCTTACAGATTCGGGCAAGAAATTGAGTGAAGTACTACGTGAGTTTGAAGGTGATGGAGACTTATCTCAATACAACCCTGAGGAGGTGGGTGTCATTTGTCTAACACATTCCTTAGTCAACCAACTTGAGATGGTCTTTAAATTTCCATATTGACAGCCAACTTTAGTCAAACACATTGTATGGTTGGTGGATTGAGTCATCGATTTGAGAATGATCTAGCTATTTGTGGTGTGCAATGCCGGTTTCGGTACGATTGGTTGTAGACTTGGCGCATTTCAAAATCTGTCTCAATGGTCTGGATTTAACTTGCACAAGAATCTGCATCTTACTTTTAGATAGGTATCTCAATTTGGATGGGCCAATCTCATTTCAACAGAAAAATTGAGGTTTTGTAGACATGGCTTTGTCATACTTGCGAGCTGGTTTCCTCTAGTGGGTTTATTCACATCAATTTTATATATGCGCAATATTAAATCAAATCCTTATGTGGGTGGACAAAGTTACAACCATTAATTATGCACCAATCTCTCAAGGAGCGGCTTTAAACTATACCTATCAGGGCTGTTGTTTAGGAAAAATGGTAGGGGAGGCGCAAAAAACCTTGAGGGTCTGAAGTAACACCAGGTTGGATCTTGTAAGCCCCTCATTGAAGTCCCAGCCTCCAAAGTGCTTTAATGATATAAAGAGCAAATGCATGTGCGCTGATTCTGACATTGGATATTCAATTATAGCATTTTTAGGCCACTCCATTGAGCACTCTAGGGGAGGCAGTGTGTCCCTGCCTCCCCTAGAACTACAGGCCTGCCTATCTCTAAATGATAATGGATGAATTTTGATGGAATTTCGACGTCATTAGAGATTACTTGGTGTCTACAGGTTGAGAGTGGGTTTTTATTTTTAACCACCATGTCATTCATAAACTTTTCCTCACATATCAAACAATGATCTGTTTGCATAAGTTGATAAGGAGCCATTAGGCTGATTCCACGCCCATTAGGTGAAAGATTCGAAGGTCTGTGATCAGGACAATGCCTGATAAGATCACAAAACTGATAAGTAGTAGGATCATGTTTTACATCGTGCGTGCAGGCCTACCAACTTTACCAAGTCAAAGGAGGGAACAGATTGTTACATTGTGGATCTCTTCCTGTTCCACTGTCAGCCAATCCAGTCTAGTTTCATCAGACTTTTTTTTCCTGGTCTACACTCACCCATCACTGCAATATCTAGAATATCAACTTTTTATTTAAAATACATACATATTGTTCAAAGTTTCATAGAAGCCTCGGCCTATCTACTACCCATATTCCGAGAATACTGTAGTGGTCTCTACTGTACTGAAACATATTCTTACCCACTTATTCTCAGAAAGTTATGTAATAACAGGCTGCGGCATTTAGTTCAACATAATTCAACAAAGATTATAGTGTTCCATAGAGAGTTTATAATCGAGACTTTCTTTGTGACAGTAATATAATACTCCATATATAATTCACCAGTCATATACCCTTATAAACGCAGAACGAGGATATAATTCCTCACTCTGCTGAGTGTGTGTTTTATGTATTATGCATCATGTAAAAGAAACATAAGCATAAATTTGCAGAGTGATGCTATATTTTCACTGTGTTATACATCTTAGTAGAGCTGCTTTTACACTGGGCACTAATTGGGCTGAGTTTAAAAAAAAAATTGGTTAAAATTGCAAGTTTCTGTCTCCATCCGAAGACTTAGAAATAAAGATGCTACTTGTGATTCTTTCAGTTGATGTGAACTAACAAAATCTTTGAAGTCAGATTATGTGGCGGATCCACCCACACAAAGCTTCCCCACATAACCTGCATGTTCTGTACTCTGGAGAGCTTTGACATATCCAGGAACTTATTCTGAGCCTTCAGATTTACTGCATGACATTCTCATAATTTGATCATTTCGGTTACATAATCTAATCTTCACTACTGTACTTTTGCAGCCCATAGATTACGATGGCTTCAAGCTGTTCATGCACACATACTTTGACACAGACCTTCCAGAATTGCTCTGCCAAGGACTTTTCCTCTCTTTTGTAAAGACTGGTACAGAAAACTCTAATGGTTTGTTGACTTGATGAAGATTCTTGGGAGTTGCAATCAAGTACTGTGAATTTCTTTGGAGTTAACTCTCAAGTTCAATGATTCAGCTGAAGTGCAAGTCTAGAAAAATTCATTTGGGTGGTGTCAGTGTTTTAGTCTTGTTTTTTATCCTGGTAACAATTATATTGTAATTGACTCTGAGGCAACTCATGGCAATCAATTAAATTTTCAAAAAAAGCTAGAAAGACAATAAATTACCTTTATTTCATTATTATATTGGTCATGACGTCATTGCATTATATTGTGATTCGGCTGATTTATGAGCGGTTTTGTTTTTTGTTTTGTAGATGGGACGCTCCATGTTAATTCAGGTGGGGTGCAGGCACCCGACCCGTGGGCTAGACGTCATTCGCTCATTCATTCTCGGTCTAAAGACCAATCCTATAAAACTTATACAGACAAAATACTGAAATCAGCATCGATTATGATAAAGGATCTGGTTTGTTACATATCACTTCTGGAGGCTGGAACTGTAGAAGAAAAACTAGAGTGTAAGTGGTCTGCGCTCCCCCAGACTCTTGCCCCTTCGGCGACGCCCTGCCCGTCGCCTCCCCCCCTTCTTCCCCGGGGCGAGGAACAGTATTTTCTACTATATGTTTATGTCGGAATTAATTTTCCAGTCAGGGCTCTCAATATAATGTTCCCTTTAAAATCCATCATCCTCCCTGAGATATTGGTTCTTGATCTGAGTCATTTCTTATTTATCTTTGTCGAGAAGCATTTTCAAGCAGCCTCGTAATAAGGACCAATTTGCAATGACTTCGCCCACATTATTTTACCTAATCTTGGACAATGCCCTCTTCAGTTCATTCATTCATCATGGTATCCAAGTAGCCTCTTCAGTTTTGATCATTATATGACGCACCTTTTGGTAATGGCAGACTGCCTGTAAATGTTGGGGAGCCTGGGTTCTTATCCCTTCTGCCTCTGCACCCGGGGTCGGATTGCGCACTCAGGGTTGTCTGACCTCCCTTCAAACCGATCGCGCCATCTGACCATCCCTTTATAGCGCCTGCTATTCACTGCCAGTGCCAGGTGATTGGTGCTGCGGGAGTCGTTGGTTCAAGTCTTACTCGGGGAGCTTTCATGATTGATTGTCCCTACCCCCAGCACCATGTGGTGTATGTATCGCCTGATGGCGCTGGCACTGAACGTGAAGTGTCCTTGCTGCTTTGTATCTGGACTGATACATCACCTTGCAATTTGAATTAGCCATCATGATGTAAATTTATGGCTCTTGGTTCTCTCTTTGTAGTTACGTTTAAACTTTATGACTCTGATGAGAACGGAGTACTTGATAACAAGGTAAGATTTATATTCACGACTGACCGAGCAGTGTATATTATATTTAGCAGTTCCATTAGTTTGTTATGTGTACATTGAAATGGAGCGGGTTGTCACCTATTCGAGGGAGTTTTTTTGTTGACTTGTTGACAAAGTTGAAGATTTTTTAAAGGGGAAATTGGGTATGAATAACGGCTCTGTACCTCAGATGCAGAGAGCCTTAGTACAATCAGTCAACCAAACAGTCAGCCCAACACACCTATGCCATGATGTACTAGATCAAATTTAATCCAATTGTCTGCATTCAAGTTGCTCCCTTCCACTGGTCACATTGAGGCCAGTTGTGGGGGAGCAGCTCCGAATGCAGGCAAATAGACCAAACTGGTCTAATTATATACCGGTCATTCCTGCCGCCCAATCGATGATGCCGGACAGCTAGTTATCTGGTTATCGTGGTTATCTTAGTGATCGTAGTTACCCCGGCTTACTTTATTACATACTTGAGAAGAATGAAAATTGCTGCATCATATGAGGAGTGGGAGTTCATTGCTGCTTTTATATAAATACAAACTACCTGGCATATCTATATTTAGCTAGAATAAATGGATATTTGTGGGCTTCTTCTGATGGAGAAGTTGGTTATGAGTCATTACATAAGCTGAGAAACCAATCAATATTTTGTTTTGAGCAACTTTTGCAGAGTTTTGGCTACTCTTGGTAATTCAACTGCATGCTGGGCTTCATGGTTAAATGAGTCTGATACTTCAATGACTATTTCAGTGATGAGGTTTTGGCACCTTCTTGCCTTTTTCTTCTTATATTACTGCTGCAAAGCCACTCTTTTATGCACATGAGCGTATTTTCTGGACCAGAATATCTCCTGGCACAAAGAACCATGAGCTGAGCTTCTAAATGAGAATGCGCCCCTAAAAATATAGTCCAAAGTGGTGTAATTTTAGTCTTTAGCTGATTAAAATCAGGGGTCATATCACATCCAACATCCCGAAGCATGGGCGGCTAGGCTTGCACGCCTTCTTTTCCTTGGAGGTGGCTTTGTCTATGGGTCTTATTTATATCATACCTCCACTCAAACTGGGAATACGTCCCATTCCGTAGACCCATGAGGTCACAATATCCATCCCTCGCATATACACTGAGCCTTATATCGAGTCCTTACTTCATGGTGTTAACGTAAGAAAAGGACAAAATTGACACAGGAGGAAATTATTCCAAGTTCATCAATTTCATGTTTGCGTTTATAACATTCGTTATCAACCCAATTACAGCGGCTGAACACCCCTCTGCCCTATACAAATTAATTGAAGTAATGTTAAATGGCTAGAACGATGTTTTGAGTGGGTGCAAAGCTCTAATCACAACTTGTGTTGCGATGGAATTACATTAGCTCGGAGCATCGAAGCTTCACAGGAAAAGTTATTAACCATAATGCTTTGTAGCCATCCGTAATCACTTTCTTGATTAGTTTCGCCAGTGGGTTTAACATATTAGTTCCAGAATGTCGTATACATATACAACCATTACGCCCCACTACATATACAATCGGCCTTGCTCTGTGGTGTACACACGTACACAGAGGAAGGATATATTCTTTCTCTATGATAAATACAAAGCCTTGGCTATCACAGTTGAAGTTTCCTCATGGTTTAATTTACAAAGTGATAGTTTTTCACATCATTATTTATTAGAGTCCTGAAATTATCCAAGGTCACTGACATGGATACTTGCAACACATCACAGAGTAAGGATATATACATCCTTACTCTATGAATACCTCAATCATCACAGCAGTAGCATGTAAAATATGCAATTTGATTTTGAAAAGCAATCAAGCCACTTGACCTGTATGAAAGGGATCAAGTAACCATATGAGAAAAATTATGAAAATAAATATGTTTATTATTCAGAAATTGGCAAGAAATAGGTGGTGTGACCCGGTCAAATGAAAATAAGCTGGTTTAGTCAGATTCAAATTCTCTGACTCGCAGTTAGTTTATCGCAAATCTGAGTCTGTTTCTATCTTTACTAAAAAAGTTCTGAGTCGAGCATTGATCCTAAGAAATGAGTGAAATTGTTTTCAAACTGAAGAGTGTTTATTTTACCTATTTTTGTTACAGGAAGTTGATCACATTATAAATCAAATGATGACAGTTGCCAAATACCTCGGCTGGGATGTCTCTGAGTTGGAGCCTGTAAGTACTATATTATACCTCTTTCAGCACGGTGTCTATAATTGACCTCATTATTTATTTTTAGTATGAGATTTTTCAAGTGAAGTGTCACTTCAACATATTTCTGTCTCTAGTCGAAGCAATAAGTTAATAAGAATTTCTGATATTTGGTGTACAGCGTGGAGTTTATTTGTAAATGGCTGAAAATTATTTTGTGCATATCCACTGTGTGAAAGCTCTGCCCGAATTGGAGTTAGCTGTCCACCGCAAAAATCCCTGTGAAAGCAGACGGCTCCGCTTTCTGTACAGACTCGAGACATTGAAAGCTCTAATAAAACCACAATATGTCATCACATTTCAGATACTGCAAGAAATGATGCACGAGATAGATTATGATTCTGATGGTATGGTGACCATAGAAGAATGGAAGCGGGGTGGTATGACGAACGTCCCGTTACTTGTTCTTCTTGGTCTTGACAAGGTGAGTCTGTAAATCAACTTCAGGTTTGGTTGGTAGTCATGCTGCTGCTCGAGTTTGAAGTTATTACTCTATCTATGTATATCTATAGTCTCTGGTTATATGTTGAAGATCGATAACATAGCAATGGAAAGAAGCTGTTTGTCATCTGACTGAACAGGAAAGCATAGTTTGACACAGTCTTCATTACATTGCCGTCGAATAATCCATTGTTGATTCAAAAAGTCATAGTATCTGGAATTATTGTTTATCATAGACATTGACAAGCCTTTATTTTTTAACTTTTCAATGTCACAATGTTTTATTTATTTTAAGAATGTCCAAGATGATGGCTCCCATGTGTGGAAGCTAAAACATTTCAACAAACGAGCTTATTGCAACTTGTGTAGAAATCTACTTGTTGGATTTGGCAAGCAGGGCTTGTCTTGTAAATGTAAGTATTATCATCAATTACCAATAACATAACAGTCTGGTGGCAGCCTCGTTCTATTAAATTAGCATCGTATTGTGCGAAATACTTTAAAGTACATTATAACCATTGTGTTCAGCATGAAAAACTCTACCAGAAACAACAGTCAAACCCTGTCCACCAAAAATCACAACTGAAGTTGCATTTCTAGCCACTTTTTGAATAGGCTGGCACCGGACCTGTTAACAAATATAAGTATGACCTGCGAATATACAATTTAGTCAAATTTGGTTGTCCACATTAACTTATCATGACCGATGCGCGTAGTCATAAATGTATCGTGATAATATCTCACAGACACGCAGACTTGATCTCAGTGACACAAATTAGCTGATGATGTCAAACAGCACCGAAATCAGCTTGTTCCTATCAGCTGTTGTGATCAAAAGACTAAATTCATAGATTCAGTTGATTCAATAATCTGTGGGTTTAGGAATAACTGTATCATGTTTTGTTTGATGGAATTTAGATCCTTGATTTTTGTTCCGTTCCGGAGACAGTCACACTTATTACACCCTATCCTCCCACTCAACATTTTTCATGGTCTGTATAGAGTTTAGTTTGATATTACCGTCAGACCGAATTGCTATGTACTTGAAAAAACATTCTTGTTGCTTGTTGATTCTGTAGGCTCATTATAAATGGAGCTGTCAAAATTAGATACATTTTATTCTATCTTCACACATCAGCTGATATGCGTAGTGAGATATTTATAGAATGAGGAATTACCTATCCAATCGTGTTAGTTTCCTTATGGGAATCGTAAAGAGATGTTCGAATAAAAAGAGGTATTGCGTTACCATAAAACCGTCTATAAACATATTATTAAGTTACTAACAGCATAATAAATGAATCATCATGTAAGTTCTCAGCGTGTAATAAACATTTTCATTACCCTCAGAGGGGTTTTTCCATCATAAATTGTCAATAATCACTCTATGATAATGTGTTTTTGTGGTGCAACCGGCCCATTTTGGTAAACCATAAATGGTTGTTTTATTCTTTAATATCAATAAATCAGCCCTTAGCTGGTCTAATTATATCACTATCAGTCATGGAGTTCCCTAACTGTTTTTTCGGCCAGTTTATGTTCAAGCACAGTACAATTAAGAATGCCCCTCTACAAACTTTTGGGTTGGAGTTGCCTGATTACTCATAGAATTGTACTAGCAAGAAGTGAGATCAGAAATGCTCTTTTGCAACCAGTTCAGCACTCAGACTGGATAAGGGGGGGGGGGGGTTAAAAGTTGATGCTGGACTGATGCCTGCATATTCTCCAACAGAAACCAGATAGTTATTTGAAGATTTGTCCGAAATTCTCAGCAAGATTTCACAAATTTAGGTTCAATTGGCTATTCAAGTCCACCCTCATTAGGGCATGCATCTTACCAAATTTAAACATATAAGGTTGTATAGTGCAAATCGTCCTGTGTTGAGTACTGGGAGGGTAGCAGTATGCAGTATGGGGACCTTACATTTCAAGTTGCTTTGACCAGGAAACATCATATTTATATTTTGTTTTGTAGTTTGTAAATATACAGTACATGAGAGATGCGCTGCTAGAGCCCCAAACTGTTGTATCACCACATATACCAAAACAAGGAAACACACACAGGTGAGGCTGGGGGCCGTCGGGTTGGGGGCAAAAGTCTGGGGGCTCAGACTAGTGAGACTGCTGCTCGTATATCATCTGATGCTATCATCGTAAATCAGAAATTTTGACTTGTTTAGTGCTTATTGATGATGAGTCGGATGATAAGGTTTCACCTGCTGGGTAACAATTTACAGCTCGCCAGTGTTCTGCGTTGTGTCCTGGGTTAAAGCTTACAATACGATAGTTAAACTGCCCTAACATTGCCCTGGTTGATGGTAGTAGCATTTCGATATCAATCACATTTCTATTCTAATTGCTGGGAATGAAGTGGATAATGAAATGCTACAACCATCAACCCAGGCAGTGTTTGAAAACTAACTAAACTTAACTTAAGCAGTACACTAACGGGTCAGCCAACCCAAAGCTTATAGTCATTCGCCGAACTCGGCTATCAATTTGAAGCTTTATCTATACCGAAGCTTCATTCATGTATGATGATTTTGTTCATTAGAAAACAGGAACGGAACCTGAGGTATGTTAACTGTTGTGAAGCACGTTTATAGTCAATAAAACTTCTATCCTTATTTGAGAAAATGTTCTAGGTTGTTTATTTTGTTAGCCTTGGTGGAACAGATCAAGCTTTTTTTTTCATATTGACAACCGCTAAGATTTTAAGATCTACCCTTCTTTGGTGGTGAGCATCTATTTTGTGGAGAAGACTCATGGCCTTGCTAGGCAGAGATACAATGTTTTGCGCTAGCAGGTTGCCTTAACTGTGTAGTGATCGAGATGGCGCTAGGCCAGTCAAAACCATTACATTACTCATAATCATTTATTTCAATTTAAAGCATATTTGAACAGTAAGTCTGGAAATTGTCTTGAATGTTTTGACTAAGGTGCACAACCCCAACAACATAGACTGATCACGAGTAGATGATTGCAACTGGTTAATTATTTTGTTCCACAGTAGGAGTTACCTGCCACCACACATAAAAGTAGGCAACTTCATTTATGAATGTAGAAAAATTTAGTAATGTGATATAGTTTTCTCATCATAGTAGATGTTATAGATGGAGATTTGCGTTAAAAATTTATGAAAGTCATTTTGTTTTATGCTCATTTTTTAGCCCATGGTGCACCTCTGGGTAGAAGGTAATTGTGCGGGGAAATGTCACAAGTGCCGCAAAAATATCAAAAGTGGTATGACAGGTCTTCACTGCAGATGGTGCCAAATGAATGTAAGTTTGTAACAAAGCTCTCTGAAGTACAATAGACTCCATCCTCAAACATTGCAGCACTCCAAGTGACAGCTAGGACATGCTTTTTTTTTACTCAGTTTCTGCTTTATTTTGTAAATAACAAAAAATTTGCATTATGTAAAGAACATGCAGCGGTGCAGTCAGGTCATAGGATAACTCTATGTGTCCGGTAGTCTTGTGACCAAGCAGCCACAGACCAGAGAGGTGACCGCCCGACTGGATAATGTTTTAATCCCTGGCAAAGGAAAACTTACACATTTGCGCATTGTTCTCACACTTAGAAAAATTTTGATGGTTTCTTCTGTCACTTCGCAACAACATTATCGATAAGTTCTCATAAATAAAGTGTCAATCACATGTACACATCACACCGTCTCTGTTTTATAGTTGCATAATAAATGTGTTCAGCTGGTGAGTACTGAGTGTGACTTAGGCGAGCTGAGAGAACACATCCTACCGCCCACATCCATCAGTCCTACAGTACTAGACAGGCATGGACGCCTCTCCAGACAGAATTCCACCATGTCAGTATCAGCCATGAACAGTTCACTGCAGATAGTCCCTCCACCTGGGGTCATTCCTCTAGTCGTGTTCATCAATCCAAAGAGCGGAGGCAAACAGGGTACTCGACTGCTCAGAAAATTCCAATACTTACTTAACCCGAGACAGGTGTTTAATCTGCTGCAGGATAAGGGACCTGTTGTAGGCTTGAAGCAGTTTCTCGACGTTGACTGTCGAGTTATGGTAGCCGGAGGAGATGGAACTGTTGGTTGGCTTCTCGATGCTATGGGTGAGTTGGTATAATGAAACTTTATTATGAAATTTTATTATGAAATTTATTATGAAACTTATTATGAAACCACGTTTGGGATGGTGAGACTTACTTGTCTATTGTGGGTAATAGCACCTCATTCATTCCATATTTAGAGTCTCGACTTCATCAGCGAAAAAAATAAGAGATTATGTACTAGTACTATACTACCATAAAATGGACTAACGGCAGTGTTGCCACATGAAGTCAACTCATCACTTACCATCTTGGTTATTTTGTAGACAAAATGAACCTAACGAAACGACCCCCTGTGGTGGTGTTACCCTTAGGTACAGGTAATGACCTTGCCCGCTGTCTCCGTTGGGGTGGGGGTTATGAGGGAGAGAATATAGATAAGTTAATAAAGCGAGTCAGTCAGGGACACACTGTGATGCTGGATCGATGGGAGATAGAATTCAGCAGTACAGAGAACTGTGGTGAAAAAGGCGACCAAATTCCATGTAACATAATCAACAATTACTTCAGCATAGGGGTCGTAAGTATTAGCAGTTCAGCCAGTAGAATATCATGTGCCTTCTTTTACGTTTGATAAGACGAGTTTGGTGGAGCGGAAATGTCACAGCAGCCTCAATATTTTTGCTTTTCAAACCCCTGTGTCATTAATTCATGCCAAAATTACCCTTGTCACGCAACATAGCCTTGTCACGCGGCTATCTTTTTGTTTTTTTTTCGGGGCACTCCAATCATCTTAGCCAGGATTTGGATACCCCCATATAAAAAAAAGTAGCTGCATGACAAGGCTATGTCAACATCTATTGAAAAGCAAACCCATCTCAGACAGGATATGGCTTGAATTTCGTGATTGTTGATGTTTTGAACAGATGATGCCTGATAATTATGACCATCACTCTATATGTTGACCAATCTTTTTTTAGGATGCACAGGTAGCTCACCAGTTTCATATGATGAGAGAGAAACATCCAGAAAAGTTCAATAGCCGGATGAGAAACAAGCTTTGGTATTTTGAGTTTTCTACTGCAGAAACCTTCGCAGCCTCATGTAAAAATCTCCATGAGAATGTGGATGTTATGGTATGGTACTCTATGTTAGGTTATTCTGCGGTATTCTATATGTATATATAAATACTTTTATCTTTCAAAATTTAGATGAAATTTTCAATACACTTTCAAAGAATCAATGTGATTGATTGCTTGCTGAGTAATTTTGCCCATTTTCAATATGTCAGGATCTTAGTGGAAATAACCAAACCAACACAGACGTATGAGGTAATATGGCTCTATACGTTGCCATTCATGTTGCAATTTTACTTATTAGCTCATTGCCTATCCACTTTTAGTGTGATGGAGTTTCTCTTGATCTTGCTAATGGGCCGAGATTGGAGGGCATATGCCTGCTAAATATACCCAGTGCTCACGCTGGATCCAATTTGTGGGGTGAGAACACCATGTCCAGAAAAAAACACAAACTGAGGGAAGCAGATTACACCGTTACCGGGAGTGCATCTGTTGGTGATCTGCATTGTGCTGTGCAAGGTAAGTTTTTTATAACTATGTGAGGTCAAAGTTCATAGTAAAAGCTTTATGATAGGTTTCCTATTATCAACTTAAATAATTTGCAATGTTCTCACAAGAGAAGTACCAATGTCTACTTGATTGGTATATTGTTAAGATGAAAAAGTTGTGCTCCCCTGACATATTTAAAGGGCAACTCCAAAATTATAGAAACCCTCCCTGACAAAGGAGAATAAGATATATAATATGGCAAAAAACTGGCTTTTTGAACTTGGGGGTTTATATCTTTGAAATCAGTTATTATATTATCTCTTTACGCAGATATGGGCGATGGTTTGATAGAAGTGATTGGAGTAGAGAATGCCATACACCTGGGTGCTGTGAAGACTGGCCTCAGGAGTCAATGTAGAAGACTCGCTCAGTGTGCCTCTGTTGTCATCAGAAGCCGGAAGCGGCTACCGATGCAGATCGACGGTGAACCATGGATGCAACCCCCGTGTACAGTAAGTTGTCTTATTTGAACTTCCATTTAATTGATTTAGTTAAAGCTATATAAAGCTTGCAGGAAAAATATGTTCTCATGAAAATGAGCCCTCAAAACAATGTGTCCTCGGTAATAGCATTCAGTTACAATTTCAAAGTCGGCCTCTATTGATTGAACACAGCACTTCATTCGCATGATACTGAAACCATGCTACAAATATATTGAAGCAATTTTATTCTCTAATTTATCTTTGTAGATATCTGTTACCCATAAAAATCAAGTTCCAATGGTTATGGGGCCAGAGCCGAAAAGCACATCTGTGTCTTGTTTTAGTATGGGATGAGTTACTCTCAACATATTAGTAACAAGGCTGGTGAACATGTGTTCAACCGCCCAAAAGTTCGCATTTGATGATCTCCTTAAATAGTTATTTTTCGTGCTTAAGAAAATGGTTAGTATTTGTATTATAGTTTAAATTAGCCGTCAGAAATCATAGAATGATGGCATATAACAGCCATAGGCCTGTTTTACTTAGTTAGAGTTATAATATCTATCAAAACATACTAAAGCCCAAATTCTATGTTATTGTATTCTGTGAGTTTCAAGGCAATTTAAAAAATATATTGCACCATTAACGGTGTTACGTTTTGTTGATTTTTTCTAATTTCTCTAATTTCAGAATCTGAGAGCTCATTATATTTCGTATTCAATACTCTCCTAGCTATTTGTGGACCGTAACCCTAAAAAATGGTCCTCAGAGAGAGTTTAAAAGATTTTACAAGTCTGTATTTAAATGTAGCCACTTGTGTCATTGCTCATTGTACCTACCATGGCAATCCCATTCATATTTATATAACTTATTCATATATACTTTTCAAGCGGCCTGGTGCCCATTTTTTAAGAGTTGTTTTGCCAAAAAAGACCTCTCCCTCATTTCAGTGTGACTTCGACCGATACTTATGAAGACTTGTTATCTACTGTTTTGTCCTCTTGGCATTATTTTGAAACAGCAACAAGATTATGCATATTCAGTTGCAAACTAGGACGCGTTTTAAGAATTTTTACTTGTAATCCATCACATCTCCTTATCCCGATTGCCTTTATCTTTGAAGTAATTAATTTATGTGCATTCTTTCTCCGTATGTGTCACCTGCATCCATAAGAGGAGTTATCAATAGAACCCATACAGGTGAGGTATATCAGACATTGCCTAGTATTTATTCTTCAAATTTAATGTGAGGCATTTTTCTTTTACTGTCTTATATCCGATTGATAGTCTGATCTACACGCACATAATCAATATCATTTGAAACTAGGAGGCGGCCCCTAGTTTGTACATTGTCAAAAGTAAACTTTTGTTTGAAATGTGATTTTTCTTCCATATTCTTAATGAATATACAATCCAAATTTATATATATATATATATATATGTTCGTATTAACGATAAACATACAAAATAAATAAACTATAGCATTTTAAAGAGAATATAATGCACTAGCTATCTATTGAGCTTTCAACATATACACATTGAATACCAAGCACTGCTATTGCAATATCCAATATCGAAGCCTAGTATGTCATCTATTTTGAACTTGAGAATACAACACAAACGCAAAGTTCAGATAACACCATGACTTATCTCCTCATGTCAAGAGAGAGGACAACCCAATGCAATGATAATTGCAGTCCTGAATAGAAGCATTTATCTTGATGTCATATCTCTTTATCCTCATTTACAGCGCAGTGGATTGATAAAAAACAATCTTAATAGATGAAGTTACAGACAGGTAAATGAATAGTAAACTAATATAACTAATACGCTGACCCTTAACATGAAAAATGGTCAACTTCACAAACATACACTTTCCCAGGTAGGTAGATACAATATAAGTCGCTAAATAGTCTGTATGCTCTAAGTCTAGGCTATCACACAAAATAACAACAGGGTTTTTTGGATAATATTATAACGGTTGCCTGTTAAAAGAAATCTCCATAGTCATCTACATTTTCTCCATAATCAATTTCATAATAGAAACCACGCGTCCATTCTTCGACATGGTCATATGCGGTTACAAGTAACATGCAGAAACCTAAACTTTCTTCATCACCAACAACAAAAGCAACACATATCTTCTTCGAATTAATGCAGTTGTAAGCACAACTTCGTGGACTGATGTTGGGGAACTCTTTAAACCTGTTAGTATTAATTCTACGAAAGATCTTCCTCCGGACAAATTTGTGATGTATCTTTCTTACAGGTGGCAATACATGTTATAATATAAATTGTACTCACAGAGTCGTATCTTCTTCTGACGAATGCCGGTATGTAACTATATGTGTTATGTTCCACACTGCTACATCAAGTGGTTCATTCAAAAGTATAGCAGATTCAAGAGGTGTGAAATTACCAAAGGCAATATGTACCACTCCATAGGCCTGAAAGACTCCAACACCAGATGAATGGTAAAAAATATGGATCAGCATGTCATCCGCGTCCAGCATTACAATCTTAAAAAAATAAATAATATAGCAGTTACAAGATCGATAATTATTGATAAAAAAACATTACGTCAGATTTTGGCAGGAACTAGTGCATTTTTTATGGGCTGTGGCGCAATGGACAGGGCGTGGGTCTTTCAATCGAGAGGTCCTATGTTCGATTCCTGGATGATCACGGTGGTGTCAGGAAGGACATCTGACCATAAATGCACCTTTGCCACATTATTATACAGTCCGTAGACGCATACTGATACCGGAAAAAAGAACTAAGCAACATCGAGGTTTCTTAGGGTATCGAGACAGGAAATGGACGAATATTTTTTTAAGTATGTTTCGAGGCGTGCTCATATAAAAACATAAACAACAAAAATACAAAATATGCGTAGATGTGGTATAACAAACTTCTTTGCTTATATGCAATCTGTTTGTAATGTCCATCAAAAGCTGCTCTTTATTTGCTGCAATTGGTCACTTGGGTTTATAATGATGCACTGCCTAGAACCAGATAATAATGTTCTGATCTTCTTTTGATTACTTACACTGTGTATAGAAACAGGATAAGTTGTTGTTCCTTTACCGCAGTAGCCCAACAAATAGCAAGAAGAGCAGTGGGAACAGTCCTTTGGGCCGGGTAGATATTCATACGTAGTGACAGTGTTGTCGATGTACAAACACCCCAATGAGAATCTATTGTTTAGTGTGATTGCACTAGAAAATTTAACGTCATCCCAATACGCCCAGGCAACATGAGCTGTAAAAATGAAGTGAAATTTGTGACTTATTGTTAGAGGCAAAACAGACGAATCAAGCTGACACAGATAGGACAATTCCAAAAAGAATTTGCGTAGAGCTGCGTGGTGGGAAAAAACTAGTAAAAATTTAGGGTCTCATAAAATTTTCTGACAGTTTGACAGCAGCTATTTGTATGAGTTTATAAGTTGTGCTTTAACTGTAACAGGTGGTAGTTTTAAATTAAAATCAGTTTAAAATGTTTACCGTTACAAGCGATGTCCAAGTAGTTTATGTTCCCAGTACTATTTTCTTGAACCCATGTAACAAAATTACAACCGGATGTGATGGCAGCAATGGTATCGCTGTTTTCCCCCTTCATCGTCGCCTGTACTCATCATCAGATGTCTCAAATTGTATTCTTGGTTCTCTATGTTCTTGTTCTCGCACTCAAAGAAAATGTATATATATGATCAGGCCATGGAGTCCTTGATCAGACCCTCCTTAGTGTTTGTTAATCCGGAAATTCAATGCCAAGGAATTTCACTACTGAATCATTTTTGTGCATTTGCCCATATCAGGTATATTTTTTTCTATTGACCACCTATACACTTCCTCTGAACTGCTGATCCCAATGTAAGCCTGGAAGACTGAAGCAAAACGAGCAAATTATCTTGTTGTTTTTTTACGTTTAAAATATAAATATTATATGCTAAATAAAATAATATATAGAAAATAAAATAAATTCCATATAAATACAGTTAATATGATGTACGCTACAATATTGTACACAGATGACAGAGAATCAACCTATTACCTATATGCAAAAAACAAAATGAATGGCACAAAACTTCAATTCATGAACTCAATTTGCCTTAGATCTTACCGTTCTCTGCTTTCATCCAATTGGTGAGGAAGACAAGTATTTCTGGTGACTTTATTGAAGTCATACCACTTTTAGGTCCATTCTCCTCACACTGAGATATTGCAATTCTGTAAAGCCGTTCTTTGGAAGACAAATAATAACATGAGCCGTTGAAATACCTCCATGACTCATCAGCACAATCACATTCTGCCTCGTGAGCATACGTTGACCATGATAGTACTGTGATTAATACAAGGGATGTCCAGAGAAGCATTCTCAAAAAGTAAGCTAACAAATCTAATAACATTGCTTTTCGAGTTCCGACCCTATAACAAGTTAAGTTCTTACGATGTGTGAAGAATTAACTGAGCTTTTTAGCTGAGTTCTGGCATTCCCTTCAATAGCTTATATATCGCAATGATGTAGTAAATTATTATTGCATATCGCATGGAATTATTATTGCGTGGTGTTGATTGATTTCTTTGCTAATAGTTTAAAAATTGTAAGACCTAAAGACTATACTAATTGTCATTTCTTCATGGAGAGGACACTCTCCTGGTAGGGATGTGAACGAAACCATCCATTTATGAGTTTGCCCCAATGAGCTCCCTAGAGAGGGAGCTCATTGGTCTCACTCACCCGTATCCACTCTCTCTTATCAGGGAGTTTAGGATTTAACTCCCTGCACTATTGACATTGAGAGGCTGTGTTGTTCCTCTTCTGCAAAAAATCAATGTTTAGGAGTTGCCTTTCTCCAAGATTTGATTTTTGTGTTGGTGTATTCATACAACTTGGCTTAAAAAATATAACACCTCTAGAACAGATGATAAACCTCTAGATTTAACAATAGATCTGTTTGTATGATGACTTTTGGTCAAATCAAATATTGCAATGAATATAGAGTCAAGAGTGTAGCTAGAAACATGGCAATTTTTATATATTTCTTTTGCGTAGGTTTTACCTGTACTGCATCGACCTGATTACTGTCATCTTTGTGAACAGGTGTTAGGTGAAGAAGTAAACCAACTTTTTTCTCACTTTCACTCTTATATCCCGACTCCTGTATTACAGAACCAACCAAGAGCAATCAAGGTGAGGAAACAATGGATGATAATCCTAACGATATACCTGATATGTATATCATTATTAATTGGTAGAACTGACTTGCTTGAAGATATATCAATTCTCTCTCAGAGTCAGTCTCACTCTTTTTTTTTACTTCTTCAGTTAGTCCTTTCTTTCTGAGTCTAGGCTCTGTAACTCATCTGAAATTGTATATATATTATTCTGTTATTGTAACTCAACTGTTGTGTTGCTGAAGTTGAAACAAGGTGTAAAGGACTCCTAGGATGTAATGCTCTGTGCATTGAATTCATAAATAAAGAGGCTTGACCAGTGGGTAGGTAGGCCTAGCTAGTGAGGAAAAATCAGAATAGAATGACTTCCTAAGTCAAGCACCTATAATTGAAGTGGAACCACTATTACTCTACTACTTATCCCTCTCACTTGACTCAAGGAGTAACACTTTACTAATTGCCTGACTTGTGTTGTGATGCTGTTGTCAGTTGTGAAAAGTGATGACAATTCAGTCCACTTCTTCTCCTTCCCCGAGTGAATGAACTTTGAAGTGTGCCAAACAAAAGTAAGACTGAGGGCGAAGGCCCAGCTTCTATTAAAGTAGTTTCATGTTATGCCGCCATCTCTTACCGATTTCAGTTGCAATGCTAGTGTTGCTGTCACTTATATTATATGGCATTCAATCAGCCGTATGAGGAGCTGGAAACCTCTTTAGAAGCTGGAAACCGCTTTAGACCTAGACTCCTTGTTGACATGGCTTCCTAAATTCAAATGAATCTGTTCATTAGTCTGTATCGTTTGCGCTTTGAACTAAGCCTTCTAACATTTGCATCTGAAGTTTGGTATCTTGCTTGGGATTGAGATTAGGTTGACTCCAAATGATTATTGTTTCGTGTCTACTCTCTAGGGACTTGAACGTTGGAATAAAGGCTGTCGATCAGACGATGGTTTGTGTTCATAGCATAGAATCTCAGGTCTTATCTTCATGAATAGTTCTACTTGTGCCACAGGTCTTTTCTCATCGATACATATCATTAATGAGCTTCACATTGGTATAATGTTGTTGGGCTGGAGGTCTTTTAATCATCTATCTAAACATTCCTTGCTGAGATGAAGGGACCAGTCAGAGATGTCTGTGCCATATCACTCACTGCTTTATGATACATCTTATGTGCGAATGATATGGGAATTATATTTCCTAATAGAAACACCTAAGTGAGGATTTTGAGCAAAGAGATGGTTTTGGTTATGGATCTTGCTCAAAAATCCTTATATCATTTACACATTGCTTAATTTGCCTGACTTGTAGGGCAGACTTGGCTTAGATGTATAATGTAGCCCAATATTCTTCTCGACATTGACTGAGGTTTGTGGCTAAGCCTATTTGAATGACTTGACCCAAGACCAGGCTGGTGACACCATCATCAACTATTCACAAAAGAACTTGAAATTGAACCGTAACAATATAGCTGACCATAGTTGCTATTTTCTTGTGCAGCTCTGATTCTGTTGATGTTCCAACATAGGTTTTTAGCTGTCATTACCATGTTCAAATATTAGTGCATGTTGTTTTCCAATGATAATGTACCAGTGTAAAGATACTCTGGATTGTGTGTAGAAGGTTATCCTTTCTCATTGTTTATTGAAGCTTGTGATCTCAACACTCATGGGAATTGGAGCAGTTACTGTTGTTGTGGTTCACAATTCAAAATTTCAAATCTGACAGACAACATCTCACATAGCATCCATTGGTCGATGATTGATTGACACCTATCCTCGACTCTCACCTGCTCGGGATAATTATAATGAATAAACACAAGATTTTGAGCATCCCATGTTTTGTGTACATGCGTACTAATGAAGTGTCAATACCAGATTTGTAATCAGGCAGCAAGTTATTTCAATCAATAGGTGTCAGCAATAAAAACACTGTTAGTAATTGTGGGAAAAAGAGATGTATAATTGAATTTGTTGGTTTATGGGGGCTGGGGCTATTATGTTTCATTTGAATGTTGGGATTTATCCGTTATCGATCAATGAACAATGTGAGCGATGCGGCTGTCAATCTCACCCTTCAAACTGATCTGTTGGGCTCCTTAACAAAGAATACAAAATGATTATACAATAATATGAGAGCCCTGGGTGATCAAGTTATTCGGAGCATGAGTATCTTCAACGTTTAGGGCTTTACTTGGTGTAAGGTCGAAGTGCTTAGCATTCATTATAATAGCTTCTGTGTTATTATTTTGGTTCCAGTTTACTAGGCTATCCAAGTTATGTTTTGGAGATATTTACTGTCAGCTGCCATGAGCATTGAAAGCCTCGGGTGTGTTTATACTGTCACTGGTCCATTCCTGGTGAATTTTATCGATTGACCTTATTGTTCCCTGTGACTAATTTGAATAATGATCAGGGAAGCTTTCAGTTGGATTTAAATCCTATAAAAAGGGTGGTTGATGCCATTGAATTTATTACAGTATCCTATTATCCGTGTCAAGCTTGGGCTTTGTGTATCTAAAGGCTATTAAATTGTCTGTGGCAAATCTAAGCAGTCAGTATTCAGTTCATTGAAGTGTTTCAGCTACAGTGACACTTGGGCTGGGTGATTAATAGCTTGTCCTGTGCGCTTAGGGATATTGTTATTATCTCGTGATTTGGCAGTGCCAAGGAGTGTCAAATTGCCTTGATATGGTCAGTGCACTCCAAGTATCACATCAGTTATTTCTCAAGTTTCGCTGAAGAAAGGACGGGCTCTGAGAGGGGAGATAGTTTGCCTCAATTCTATCTGTTGTATTGTGTTATATCTGCACTCACTACATAGCAGGTTTTGTTAATCAGATAGGCTCTGGTATTGTGTTTAGTTTTGTGGCAGACATTTCAAAGAGTGAGAACTTCGTGTTAGCTCTAGTAGCTAGCTTGGGCTTCGGATATTCTCTCTGTCGTCTTTGGATATTGTATCAGCATTTTTTCTTCTCTACAGGAAACCGGTTAGTATTGCTTACGGGGTGTTTTGTTCATATCGCATATAGCTGTGATATCTGGTACGAATACATCGGATTGCATCGTGGATATCTACAACATTCTCAGATTGCCATAGATAATTTTAGGATTCTGCGATTGCTCAACATGGGCCATAAGGGTCCATGTTGGGTTTGGGTGTACATAACCCAAAGAATGCATTGTTTTCCATCTATGTATGTTGGAAGTCCAATTATTACCTAACTAATTGTTTTATATTTTCAATTAATTTGCAGCTATAACAGTCTCCTGGTTGTGTTCACTAGTACATGCCTAGCATTACGCTATGGCTTCCTATCCAAACCAACATCACTCCTCTGTCGGTAAGTTAGATTATAATTTGTACAAAATTCAACCGAAATCAATCTTGCTAATATGTTTATGGAAATGAGTTGTGATTGATGCTGTGTTTTAACAATTTAAAATTCTAATTACATCCATTATAAAACACATTTGTTTCGGCTGCAAATTAGTTGAACAATAAACAATTATGTGAAAATGGTGTTAATGGTGGACACACCCGTAACCATTCCTGATATATAATTGGAATCAAGCAAAACTTGGTAACATTTCAACGTGGCTGCTTTCAACGGATACTTCAAGTAATTCCGCGTTCGACATGCTGACACAACAACAAGGTAGATCAGAACAAGGCAACATGAAACACATCGGTCAGCTTGGATGTCTTGGTTTCTGGGATAAAACAGTTTCCTGTGATTGCATCTAAAACAGAAGCTCAATTTAATTCAGTGCTAATTAGTTTCTATTTCTCCTTATGATAATAACTGCAGCATCTCATGCAAACCGCTGATTGCTGCAAGAAAATCAATCAGGGCTAGTCTTTGTTGTTTTGTTGTTTTTGTGCATCTTGTTTTCTGAACAAGCGTTGGTGCACAAACGAACTCAATTACAAGAGCCACTTTCTTGGTGAAGCTGCACATTAGAAACTCAGTGACGATTGTAATGAGCATAGCATGTCATCTTGTAACTTTTCTTTGTCACTCTACGTGCTAGATGTTTATTTATTGATTTTATATAATAGAACGGCTGACGCTGGCTGCTCAATCTTTGCTCGGCCATTGTTTGGGCTTGAAGCGTCAGTGCTAGAAAAAAAGAGCAGATTTTCTAACAGGGCATTACAATGAGCAACTTCTACAGTGGCGGCAGCCATTTTAGGAGAGGTGTAAATGGCAACAATGAGTCATTATCAGCCCCTCTAACAAGGCTGGCATCATCATGTTATTACGATTCTTCTGTAGTACAACAGCCAAACAGTTATATGGAGATTTCGGATAATGCTGGGGCTCCTATGCCCATGGATCAACAGAAACATCATCAGACTATGATGTGGCAACAGAACCAATACATGGGTGACTCTGGAATACAATCAAGCGTTACCACCAGGGTGAGTTGTGGCTGCCTCTCTTTCAGATATATCTACAGTGATTTCAAAATGTAGGCGCTATTGGTACCTGTTTGTTTGGCTGATTACTGTTTTGATATTTCTTTATCAAAAGCTATATCATATCTCAGGTTTGATTAAAATGATTGCGTTGTTTCTTTTCCCCTGGAAAAGTTATTTGGCATGTATGAAGCAACAATATTGTAACGATGTAGACTGCCTTTGTCCCTATAGTTATGGTGATTCAATAGGCAAAAAGTATGCTATTGACATGTCAATTAGGGAAATGCTTGTCTAGTTGTCAGAAATACAAGTCTTGCAAGTGTCAACTTTGCCTGATTGCACTTTGATTGGCTGATTAGTGCTCTGACACCCATAAAAACTAGTGTTTCCCTCTGTGGAATGTAAATCCGCTGCCCTTGAATGAGAGCCAGGGGTTCTATTACGTAACTAGAAAAATCGACCATAAACAAAACATTGCTGGTTTTCTGGCAAGCGTGTATTTTGCCTTGACGCCTAATTCTCCATCTGATTGTTTTTCCAAGCATTCCAAACAGCCATCAAAATGTAATAGTAATCAGGTTAGCGGAAAGTGGGATGGATTTTGACATGGCATTTTGAACAAACACTTGGCCTTTTGTTTTAAATCTGACATGTACCTATCTCTGCCCACACTACTTGTATTGCTATCCAGTTATTCTCGCTGATAATTATATAAAGGCATCATAGGTGCTGCCAGTGCCGTAATGCTAGATAAGCATCCACTCATAGTATTTATCTTCACTGGCATGTACCTGACAGCAGCAATCATACCTACACTGCGCTAATGATCCCCGGTGTCCGCTTGAGGATTGAAATTGACTCAAGTAATCATGTCAAGTGATTAGGTAAATGGATGCAAAGCAATTCACTTCACTTCATCTCTTCTCTAAGTTTTGATGGGTATGATGCGTTACACACGAGGCAGCAGTCAAATAATTGATGTATGCTGTCGACAGCGACGTTGTACATCATCATATCCTAAT
Source organism: Membranipora membranacea (assembly GCA_914767715.1). NCBI lineage: Eukaryota > Metazoa > Bryozoa > Gymnolaemata > Cheilostomatida > Membraniporidae > Membranipora > Membranipora membranacea. Next base: position 19,158,594 of record OU612068.1, read on the forward strand.
CTGAGGTGCAGTGCAGCTTCTCAAGGCGAGATTATTATGTTATAGACAAGCTTTTAGTGTCAGTGTCAGTGAGGTTTGTTAGTACTTAGAGGCGATGGAGAACACCCTTGAATGTTCAATAATTCTAGATCATCAGTATCAATCCAATATACTGCAGCCTTACTTACTGTCAAGTGAGGAAGATATGCGTAAAAATAAGCACATCATCCAATAATTCCCGGCTCGATGGACTCACTTACTCGATACATGCCACTCAAATCATGTCCATTTGGTCGATGGGCGTAATACCATCATATTCTACAATCAAACTTCCACTATATATTTTGGCACTCGATTTCCTGGAGCTCATTATTACATAGACTGCACTGCTGCCACCCATAGACAACTACTCGGAAGCTAGGATGTCTTTTATATGTGAGCGAAAATTGCGGCACATAAACCTTTTACGTAATTTGGGAACATTTGTCAAATCTGAGGAGATAATGCGCTCATCTCAGTGCGATGATACGAAGCTTTGGGATTATCTCATGTGGAAAACCGCCAGATGGATTCGCTTGGTGAGATTCAACAACGTGACACGAATACCACTATGCAGGCGATAAATTATATCGGATTTTAAAACAATAATTGAAACCAGCCAGCAGCTCAGATGTCCAGGGATCAACTTTAATGCAGCGGAATATATAGGAGTTGGGAGGGAAGATTAGTGATAATCCATACCTACTTCTGGTTTTTCTAATTAACATTTCTCACTAATTACCAGAAACACAGCTTTGTAATTACGTAATTATTGTATAATTCTAAAGTACTCTTTGTTATGTTATAGGCTCCATCACTGAGCGGAAAGAGCCAACATGATGAGATGGAGGAGCAGGGTATGTTCGGGGACATGGCTTATAGTCAGCAGCCCACCCCCAATCCCGCTGCTGGAGGTTACACTCAAGAACAAGTCGATGGTAAGCCCCACATTTCAATACGCATAGAAAAAACGACATAACACTTCTTGCTTATGGTCTCTTTTGGCATTTTTTGTTCAACTAACTGGCAGACACAGATCTGAGACGATTGTTCTGTTATATTTGAAGAAATGAACCAGCAGCTGAACCAGACACGATCTCAGAGAGTAAGAGGGGCCATGTTCCCCGAGACTTTGGATGAAGGTATGCAGGCTCCCCAGGCACAGATACATCCTGGTCAGGAGACGGCCGTACAGAGACTGAGCGAGCCCAGCCAGATGCTCAAGTCTGCTGTCGTCAACCTGATCAATTATCAGGATGATGCTGACCTCGCAACTAAAGCCATCCCAGAACTCATAAAACTTCTCCAGGTATGAATGTAACAGTTATAAGGTTTCTGGTAGAATGCAAATGAAGAGAGGCTGTTGGTCAAGATGCTTCAAAAGCAAAACTGACTTAACCTATGATAGTAGGCTTACCATGAAAGTGGCTGATATGTAAGCTATCAGCGCTTAGAAACATAGTAGTCTGCTCAGATGTTTGTTGAAACCGCTTTTAAGACATCTGTATTTCTCTCTTTAACAGGATGAGGACCAGGTAGTGATCAGCCAGGCTGCCATGATGGTACACCAGCTGTCAAAGAAGGAGGCATCTCGACACGCTATCATGAACTCTCCACAGATGGTAGCTGCTCTTATCCGAGCAGTGAGTAACTCTAACGATGTGGAGACACTGAGATCTGTCGGAGGTACACTACACAACCTCAGTCACCACAGACAGGGCCTCATGGCAATCTTCAAATCTGGAGGCATCCCAGCGCTAGTCAGACTACTCGGGTGAGTAGCTCATAATTGTTATTACAAAAATACACATTTCAAGTTATGTAAGCAAGCATATTTTTGCAGTTGGTGGTTTTGATGATGGCTTATAATTCTTACATTTGTGGTGATGACCAAGAAAAATGCTGGTTACTCATTATTCCGATGGCCTTGGAAGCGCTATATATTTGGATTTACATATCAAAATTCAGTTATTTGATTGAAAGTGTTAGAATAGAGAAACAAGAGCCACGTACTCTATATCCAGACACGCAACAACGAGATAATGTAAATATGTGTACAACATAAATCTCTAAACTTGATCTTGCCAAGTTCAAATTGCAGATTTCAAGTTGGTATTGCTTTTCATGAATACAATGTGCAATCTGTTAGCTATTTACAGAATTATAAATCTACATTGTTGACAATCAACTAAATAACTGATACTAGACTGAGAGGCACTAGGTCTAATTTTCCTGTCATTGTTCGTTCAACCAAAATGAATTACACCAACTGTGCCGCTCCATTTGCTTCAAATCCTAAATAATATGGAAGTTGCTGTAATTTAATTTGCCTGATTTAGTGTTCAGTAATAAGTGCAATGAGACTGAAAATTTCTGTTATCCGTTTATCTTTGGAGCCATATCAACTCAAGCTAAAGTCATGCATCACTTATATTAGTCTGTCTATATGAGATTGACAGCATCGAACATGCTATACAATTAGTGTCTAAAACAGCTCCTCTAACTCAACGAGATAATGTCAATTGCTTTCCAAATAGTTGAAACCGTGTAATTAAGCCTGTGGCAGTACTTCTGGGCGAGAATTTGAATGTCAGACATGATATATGTGAATTTCCCAAAATCAGCAATCATGATGGATGTACTATTTTATGTAACTTTTTTATGAATGAATACCAATAAGTACTCCACCTAGGCATTTCACTACAATAAGTTATTTATATCTAAAGAAAGGGATGTCTATCTCTGTCTATGTCGAATTTATATCTAAAATAAAGTTTATTTTAATTTCAGATCTCCTGTAGAGTCCATCTTATTTTATGCCATCACCACCCTTCACAACCTACTGCTCCACCAGGAGGGCTCAAAGCAGGCTATACGCATAGCTGGAGGTCTTCAGAAAATGGTCGTACTCCTACAGAGAAACAATGTCAAGTTCCTGGCCATTGTCACAGACTGTCTACAGATACTGGCCTACGGGAATCAAGAAAGCAAAGTAAGCCTCTTACTTATTCATAACACTTTCCAGGTCAACTTCAGTGCGTGTAGGATGTTGTCTCTTGTGCTTAAAAGTGATGTTGCTCGAGGCGAGCAGTTATGGTGATTTCTTTGTATTATGCTCTAGCGCTGAATTTCTCACTTTTGATGTCAATAAATTAGGTTACCAATGGTTACTAGTCAAAGTTCAGTTATGGGCGAAATTTAGTTTTGGGAGTCGCCTAATTACATGGTTTGACCTGTTCCTAACAGTGATCTATAAATTAGGCTCCGTCCACTGCCATTTCAATAGCACCTCCAGAAAACTAAAACTACATTCCACTCAAACAGTATTAGATAGACAGGCTAGATATCCACTTTATTTTTACTGCTCAAAATAGTACATGTTGCCATTCATGATAACATAATATTTGGTTGTGATTTTGTAGTTGATAATATTGGCCAGTGGCGGCCCAGCTGAACTTGTACGAGTGATGAGAACTTATCAGTACGAGAAGCTTCTGTGGACCACATCTCGAGTTCTCAAAGTGCTCTCAGTCTGTCAGAGTAACAAGCCAGCCATCGTGGAAGCAGGAGGTATGCAATCCCTGGCAGCCCATCTTGCAAACCAGAGCGGACGTCTCGTACAAAACTGCCTCTGGACTCTGAGAAACCTGTCCGACTCAGCCAACAAAGTGGTAAGCTATAAGTCTATTGCAATATTGCTGTAACAAAACTCTGTCATTTTTATAGGAAATATGACTAACTGCTAAGCACTAATTATGCCAGGCAGTGTCAAACCAGTTGACACCGACTACGCAACATGTCACATTTCAGTTTTGTATCCAAGTTTGGATGAGTCAATGTATGACAAATATAGCCCTCGGAAATGTCAAACTTTCCCACCAATGTTTAGTTGGAAACTTCTCGATGGCATGGGTGGATTCCAGGGAAATAAATCTGCTGGATTCCACGGGCAGCTTATTTGTGTAACGGCTGTTATTTTATCATCATCCTATCAGTCTCCCCTTCCGCCACAGTGGCATTTTGTTCTATTTTCTCGTCACCCCAAAGAAGAGAGGAGGGTATTACCCTGGTAATCCAGTGTGAAAAAGTCAGATAGCGCAATAGTGACACCTGATAAAAAAATAATTTGTCAGGTCAAAATGTTTATGGAATCGAATTGTTTCGAGTTCAGCACAAAGTAGGAAAGTGGAGACCTGTCACCACTCCGTAATCACTTGAAATGACATCCGTTATCTGCCGATAAGGGTCTGGATAATCTTGATGTGCCAGGCTTCCATCTAAAGGGCACATGTCAAGTGTTGCCATAAATAATGACATGAATGTGGAAATATATACCACTTATATATTGATCACATCTTTGAAGAAAGTGATGATGAGATTTTAAACGATTCAGTCTAATTGATGATGGACTTGACATAGCAGTAGATAGTTCACTACCGCGAAATCAAAATGTCACTTGCATTGACTGGTCTCCCCCATTGTCTGACAGTATTAGGCAATCACTATTGTTAGCCGCAAGATCTAATTGTGATGTTGTCATAACTCCCTCACACAGTTACATGGTGACATGTCTCTAGCCTTCATATGCCAGCTCTGTGTCTACTGTCAAACAGAAGTGACAAGCTGAAAACACCTGCCAGCAAGTGACAATAAAGTCTAGCTGCCTTGGTTAGTTAGTCAAACTGGTGACAGATGTTCAGTTTTTCTATACTAAGTGGTGTCAGTATCAAATTTTGCAACTTGCCAAACAACTCCATTTTAGTGCATATTGTAATGAAATAGCACTCAGCAATAAAGCAGTTGTCTGATTTTGACAGGGCAAGTTGATCAGAAGAGGTTCGAGAGATTTTCTCACTGAAATTCAAACCTTTCAAGTCTCCCAGTCAAAAATCAGCCAGCATCTGCTTTATTATCATGATTGAATAAAGTGTATCTAATACGCCAGTTGCCTATTCCGGTAGTGTTAATAAACAATTTACTTTTTGTTTGCAGGGTCCTCATGGCCAGCAAGATGGATTCGATTCACTTTTACACATGCTTGTTGGACTTCTCACACAAGCTGATATGAACATTGTGTCTTGTGCTACTGGAATTCTCTCTAACCTTACATGTAATAACCAAAGAAATAAGATCATCACATGCCAGGCCGGAGGTATCGAAGCTCTCGTTCGCACCATTCTACAGGTAAGGTTTTGTCAACTAGAAAGGCACATCGATAACGTGAATTACTATTGCATGTATATCTCTGATGTACCATCATAAGGAATTTGGTGTGGCAACCCGTAGCCAATTTCATTAATTAGGGGCAGGAACATTATGTTAGGCACTCATACTAAATTGACTCTAGCGATCAGAGATACACATGTTAATAGTGTAGTCTCAATGTCAGGTTCAACTTGCCTAAAATGTCTGACTCACATCAGATCTTTTCTGTGTTTGCTGCTTGTTGCCGACATCGGTACTAACTTTGGCACGTTATAACAAAGTAAACACTTGAGTTTGATTAGGTTCTAACCGCTCAGAAGGGGTTGGGTAATTTTCAGTTACTTGCGGTCATTCCAGAACTTTGACGATCTACAGATTTTAGGCAAGTCCGCTCGACCAAAGTCAAGCTCGAGACACTGCGAGTCAATTATAGTCAGTCATATTTAGCATTCTGGTTAACCACAAAATATTTGCTCATTGCCATAATGAATTTGCCGCTGTGTTTGATTTTTGAGTGGAATCACTTGGGATATAACCTCAACGCAATTGGGTGATAAAATTTTATGGACCTGAATCATAAACCCGGTTGCCAAAATCATATGTGTATGAGAAGGATATCCCTACTACTACAATCCGGGTTTGTGTTGTGCTATAAGTTATATGATTAATTTCGCTATCTGAAACAAACTACAGTGCAGTTCACTTAATTCTAACCTCTGGGGACACTAGAATGCATTGAGATCTGGCTGAAGGGACCAATTTTCCTTGTCTGAATTAACAGGAGTTCTGAGTTATAGAGTCAGAATCAACAAGCTTACACTGTATCTTATTATTATTTAGGCTGGTGAGAGGGAGGACATCACAGAGCCCGCAGTGTGCGCACTCAGGCACCTGACTAGCCGTCATCCTGAGGCTGAGGCAGCACAGAACGCTGTACGTCTACACTATGGACTACCAGTACTCGTCAAACTTCTACACCCTCCCAGCAGATGGCCCCTCATCAAGGCTGTCGTCGGGCTCATCCGTAACCTTGCTCTGTGTCAAGCTAACCACGGCCCACTCAGAGAGCATGGAGCTCTGCCCAGGTAAATATATAAGAGGGTCACAATTACTGTGAGGCACGCATCAATAATGGTGCCAGGCACATTGTAGATGGTTAGATTACTGCTAAATATTATACATCTAAAAGCACACTATAACTCTGTTCGTTTAGTTCAAATCATATGTCTTCAACTAAAATCCTCTCTTTTCACAGAATTGTACAGTTGTTGATCCGAGCACATCAGGATACACAGAGACAGCGAGCATCTGTAGCCAGTAACGGCAGCGGATCCTCAGCCTCACCCAGCGCTATCGTAGATGGCGTCAGAATGGAGGAGATTGTCGATGGAACCGTCGGAGCTCTACACATCCTCGCCAGAGAGCACCACAACAGAGCTGTCATCCGCGGACTTAACTGCATTCCACTTTTCGTACAGGTAGGCTTGTTTGTATATTGACAGCGACGGGATTAGCATGTCAAGCCTGCAAGGATGACCGGAAATGCAGTATATATTATAGTTGCTGTTGGGCATTTATGTCTTAGATTTTGTGCAGAACATTTCTTACAAGCATTTTTGCCAATTTCATGAATACTTTTTTACAGCCAGAATTAACTGCTCAGCTGTAAAAGCTTACAATGGGAAGCCATCATTATCCCACCTACTTAACACTGACAGTTTTATGATGAATCACCTGAGAGAGAATATTTCATCAAGTACCCACATAAATTAGCCTTGTTTTTTAGGCCATGACAAGTAACCACAATCCCCTTCCAAGTGTTGCCATCGTCTTGGCATAAAACTTGACAGATTTCACCAGTGTTATTAACTATGCCATCTTGCAATCTTAGTGTGAACGCAAGGCAAATACGTAAATTGTACCTGTTTACCACAAAATGTAGCTGTTTACCGGGATGTTGTTGTTTTTTCTCCCAATCTGATAACATAGTTTTGTGTGCTTATGATTCAGATTGTTGATTGAGTAGGTACCTGTCAAAAATTGATGCCATTTTTATGACATTTATGGCCAAGTGCTCAGCTGTTTTTCCAGGCCTTGGCCTTTTGATTTGACACTAAGCACTATTTTTCTTGACATTCATCCAAGTGGCAGTATGTATAGACAATCAAATATAGAGAGAGAGATAGCTCTGTCTACAAAAAATCAATTAAAGCTACAATTTTTTTATCATCATCATTTAATTTTTTGTAGTTGCTGTACTCGCCAATAGAGAGCATCCAGAGAGTAGCCGCAGGAGTTCTGTGTGAGCTGGCTGCCGATAAGGAAGGCGCTGAGATCATCGAACAAGAAGGAGCCACCGCTCCCCTAACTGAGCTTTTACACTCGAGGAATGAGGGTGTAGCTACTTATGCTGCCGCTGTCCTCTTCAGAATGAGCGAGGATAAACCACAGGTAAGCATCCTAGTGACACAATTAGTCATGCTGTTAGCTTCGATTGGGTATAATGCACAACTTTTCTACCATATATGCATCAATCACACTAATAAACTAGTGACTAGTCCTGTATCATAACACTGATGTTTTGCAAATAACCAAATTTTTGCTTTTGATGTTGTGATTTTGGAGCAGAAATGAGTTGCACTGATGATAAATTGCCACACTCCATATCCTATTATTTCTCAACAGGGAAACTTGAATGTATGGTTGGTTGTAATATGCGATTGAGCTATTTGTCAATAAACTTAAAATTTTCAAATTAAAGTCAATGTTGTTATAAAGTCGATCCCTTACAGTCAATTGTGTTATATTTACAGGATTACAAGAAAAGATTGAGCGTGGAGCTCTCTTCCAGCCTCTTCAGAGGAGATCCACTCAACTGGAACGAGCCAGGCACCGGATCAGGAGTCAACAGTCAACAACAGACACCCGGCAGTGATGATCCATACGCCATGTACCACCAACAAGCTACCCCACAGCCCAGACCAGGTAAGATATGTTACCTATTTACTCTGTGTATACCATTGACTTAATTAAATCTATGGTCTGTATTCAGTAGAATGACTAGTGGACATCTGCAGACTCTGCAGATTTATATAAGGACTTGGCTGCAATCCCTGCTAATGTGAGTCTTTCTCAGCAGGTTGATATTCCTGTTAATCTATTTAGTGCAACAGAACTGTTGAAAAATATCTATGGTCTCTGCCTCCAGGAAGTTTTCGACAAAGTTCTTGCTACCTACGGGAGTCCCAAACTCCCTGCTGCCTATAGTAAATATATATGACTTCTAAAAGTTGTCTACTCTTTGAGATAGTATGTAAAAGAAAGGGCAACTCCAATTTAGACCTAAGTTTTAACAGGCCTTCCTGGTTTTAACCTTCACTATTTTTATTCTTTTCAGGTTATATGCAAAACGAGATGCCAGCACTTGATAATGGCCTACCAGACACAGATTTCTCATTTGACGCTTCCCAGGAGCAGCAGGGAGGAGCCATCGGCAACTGGTTTGATACTGACTTGTAAATAACCCATGTTATTCTCTCACCACTTGTACAACACACAACTAGCCAGTCACACACAAGCAACTGCCAGGTTGAATTGCTTACTTTGAGTAGTCAATTTAGTAGAGAAAAGTATTATGATGGCTTGTTTACCTCTAAATCTCAAATCTCAAGGTTTTACATACTTGCTATAGTAAATAGATATTACTTTTACTACCTACATTGTACATGATTACAAAAAATGTTGCGTGGAAACTTTCGTAGACTGCTTGACCAAGATTTCGATTTCGTTTAACATAAGATTGTTTCAATAGCTAGGGTTTCCCCAGCATGTTTTTTGTTCAGATAAATTAACTTTTGACCACTCTTGTCTGAGGGAGTTTTTTAGCATTTTTCTTTTATACATACTATACCAATCATACTTAAACTGTATTTTAATCATGTGTATACATTTATATCTATCATGGTATTAGCACTCATTGTAGATCAGTTTTTAATACTATTCTAATTATTGGTAGCTCCAAACTACATTTTAGTTATGCTCCTTAGTTCTCAGAATACATTCTCATATCAATCACACAAGGTTTATTGTGATATGAGGAGTCATTTTTGATTTCATGTTATATTTCGGAGCTGTACTTTATTTCATAATAAAACTACCAAACCAACTCGTGCTGTTATCTCTAAAGTGTGCCACTACTCATCAGATAATGAGCTATTTGGGATTGTCAACTTGTCACTTCAATCACAGTATGAAACAAAATAATCCATATCTTGTAAGAAATTGCCTCCTTTGTATTTGATAACGCAATGCCTGATTTTGGTAGCTGCTCTTCCGGTTCTATTGTATACCAGCTACGTAAGCCACAGTTACAAGATCGTCAAGACAGGCTACAGACAGACATGAACTTTGTATATCATTCATGAATCCTAGGATCGGTTTTGACCATAACAAGTTGTATCCTGTAAACTAATATCGTTCAAGTTTTTGCATAGTATCTCGCAATCAACGGCTGAGGAGACAGATGACAGATTGTCCAAAATATCAGATTTCCTGAAGGCCAAATAACGTGGAGTGCAGGTGCACTGTTTGGGCATTTTTTCATCTTGTAATCTTTGACTTTGATACTTACTTCCTTAAAGGACAAAGCAGTGATGACTGAGGTTATAAGATTAACCAATGACGTAATACTAGATTGGTCGCTGTACACACTCTGCACACAAATTCCCTACCCATGGGATGGTAAACTGAAACAATGTCCCACTGTCAAATCCAGGACCAAAAACTGAGGTCTAAGGTCTAGAGTGATGTCATGATTGATGTAAGCTGATATAAGCAGGCTTCTGACCACTTATAAACAGGAATTACATATTTCTCTTCTTCTTTACAGTCAATAGAGAGCTGGGTTTAATGCTTGATAAATTGCATGTATTATCAGATTTCCCACGTAATAATAAAAGAAAAATTCCTTTTCATGATATAAAAATAGAGTCAATGAATAAGTTCTATTCAAACCAGTTCAACTGGGTATTGTTCAACAGTCTCTCTCATGGTATCAAAAATATAGCAGGTTTTGAATAAATCCATATAGAATCCAAAGGTTCAATGAAACTTACACCATATCATGTAACTATAATTTTAATTCACTTAATTTGTCTTCTAATTGCACAAAGTTAGCTGGCCTAATAACATTGGCCGTGGGGTTTTCCTTTTCATGTTTATCCAATTAAACTCTAATGATTAAATTACTTGATTTTTAAGGCAACTGGTTGTCAATGGTTCTGAAACTTTACTCTATTTACTATATGCTATGAGATCACATGTATAAAAAAACATTTAATTAGTTTTAGTGAAGAGTTTACTTCTTTTTCTTCTTCCCCTTCCCTTTCTTTTTCTTCGGACCACCTTTCCAGGGAAATCCACGTAACACAAGAGCACCTTGAGCTTCATGGGCAATGTAACTGAGGTTCTCCATAGCAACTGGGCTTAGAATATCAACCTGTAAACAAATACAAATATTGGATCTGAGGTAAAGTGACTGAAATAAGTGTTTTCCCTGTTGTGTGCCAACTCTCTCCCCCCTCAGCTAAAGAGGTGTTTCCAAAGATGGTAACATTTATCCAGTAATATAATCATAGAAATAGAGCACAATAGGAACCTAAGCCGCTCTTAGGAGTCGCTCCATTTTCCGTGAATCTCTTGTATATAAGAAATCAGTGGTAGGGATTTGTTCAAGAATGATTTAGAATGAACTTAATGGGCTAGCTGAAAAACATAACATAACAAGCTATAAATCCCTACCACTGATGGCGGTAACCAGTAATAACGAAAACTGCAAAAACCGAGTAGGCATCTATTTATCGATGTCTATGGATATAATGAATTGTTTCTGTTTCATATAGCTTACCGCTCCCTCTAAGCCGATAGCTCCTCGTTTTGAGCCCTTGCTTCTCACACTTCCCGTCTTTGATTTAGCACCTGCAGACTTTGTCTTCGCTGGACTCTTACTGCGACCTTTTGATAGTGATCTCTTTGAGCTTTTTGATTTCTTTGAAGATCGCTGAAATAGGAGGTTATGTTGGATCATTTACAACAAATATGTAATATCTAACAGAAGCAGATTATGACAATGCAGCTGTCTAATAATTACGAGGTTTTATCCTTCCCTGTTGCTATCAAATTAACCATCTAAGCAACTTTGATATCCTAAAATGATACACTGATTTAAGTGAATAAAAAAAGAGTTTGTCACATGATTTTCTACCATTTTTATCCAAAATGCCTAATTATTAGCCATTTGGAATCGGAATAGCTTACAATCACCCTACCTGCATGCTAAATTTCAGTAACAGATGATGATGAGGAAAGTCAATAAATGATAGATTATGTACTAATGTTCAAAAGGACAAGGAGGAATTGTCAAGCCAAACTGAGAATAAGCAGTGAAAATATCGATCTGATGTGGAAGTTATGCAGAAGATATTGTGCAAGAAAAGTATCAACAACAATGATAGGTAAAAAACACTTGATTCGTGATAACATTTCTTTCAACTAGTTTGTATAAGAATCCCATGATATTTACCATAGCTTTAGTATCTAAAGGATAAAATGTCAACACTCTGATAATGACAACTTGATAAGACATCAGACTGCCATAATTGGCACGCTTGAACTTTTGAAGTATAGGATATCTCGATCATGTAAAGTGTACAGTTTCACAGAGCTTTCTGTTGAAACCTATCAAACCTTACTGCATACATCAAGTGATATAATGATCTTTCACACTTCCCTATTTGATATATTCCTTCTATATTCATCTGTTGATATCAAGAAAAACTAGCATTTAGTTAGTTATTACATATCACCTGAAATTATGAAATTGATATTGATAACTTACACTTATTGCTGATGCTGGTGCCGCCTTTTCTCCTGCTGCAGCAGGCTGCATAGCAATTGACAGCTCTGAGGACAGCCCCATGATGTTGTGACCATCAACTCAGCAGGGACTAAGACCTAAAAAGAGTAACTAGCATGGGTAAAATTTGTGATATATTTGACAAGCTGTAAAACCTAGGATGACTATTAGGTTAGATGACAGTATATTTGAGAAGCTGAATGAGTGTATTAACTACTAACATTAACAATATTCACCAGAAACGAGATGAACAAGTTGTAGTATAAAAATGATACTGCTTGCAATGCCAAGCCACCGTGAAAAAGTGGAACCACAACCCTCTGTCTGCTCCACTATAATAATTATGGCACTTTTTGGCCTTCTCTCTGCGTCTACATATTCAATAATGTATGCCCTGGGGTCACTGTGTGACAGCACCCATTCTGAGGTTAGCCTGATATCAAAATAATATGATGTTGGCCCCACCAAAGAGTTAGAGAGAGATTTTTTCTTATTTCCAAATACTTCATAAATCACCTGTCCTACACAACAATGAATGGGTTTTGATAAATAATAGTTTATGCTTTCTCACCCAATCAGCCTATAAATAATGTGACTATAATAAACAGTTTAATGACCATTATCAACATGTTTCTAAGAATTTATTCATGCATTTAACCATTCAATGAATTAGCAAAGCACATTGTTATATAATGGTGATTTGTATATTCTAAGCATCCAATTAAGTGTGTATTAATGCAATCAGTAATTTATCACTGGATAACTACTCACATTGACTTAAGACGCGGAAGTGCTGTCATGACAACACTCACATATTGAGTGAAACTGCAATTAATCGAGAGAATATATATCTTTTTAAAAATCAATCAAGTTTTTTAACAAATTTATATGACACAAAATAGTTCGAATTTTAAAAAAAAAAAGGATGTTTCTGAGAAATAAATAATCTTATTCAATTTCCTTGTAATCTGGTATGGTGAACTTTTATTAACCGGATATAATATTATTGCCTTAAAACCTCAGTCAAACATGATTCTAATTAAGATGATATGCCGCATAAGCCTTTATATAAGTGGAGTCTCAGTCTAAATTTAAAAGGCAGTGTGGGAAAAAATATAATCAAGAGAATCAATAGATAGATAGCATTTTTCATTGATTGATATCCCCATTATTCTCTTTTTGAATCATCAATATATTGAACTCTGCATCGGCTAGCCAGAAAAGTGTGTCTAGCTTTCTATTGAGCCCGAGCCCCAAATTGCTGACTTATTAAGCCTGGTAAGAATTTGAGCACAGCTCACAGGTGTGACTCACAGTCACACAGATTAGATTGAGATGGACACAGGGTGCTTGTACCGGTTTTTCCATCTTTTGTCAGGTAACTGCAGTGGTCCTGTGACTCTGGATAAGTTTAAGCCTAGCACTACTGGGCTTTGCCTCGCCTTTCATAACACAGCAGTGGGCCCATGGGTGGTATCTCTCTTGAGTTGAAAAAACATTCCAGCAAGTGTAGGGATTGAAGTAGCCTGTTGTGCCTAAAATGTGTCCGGTAATTTGCCATGTGCCACACATCTCTGTAAAAGGCCCATCTGCTTGTGGCAAATAGCAATACGGTAGTGCTTAGTGGCCATCCATTTCACTGTATATCAATCTTAAGTCAAGAACCCATCCAGATGACTATTTGGCGTTCGCCGGATGTCCGCATAGCATCCGGTGGTTGCCAAATGGATGGGTTTGTCACCCTGATGATGAGTGTCTACAACTCGTCCTCATCTGTAACAAACCCATCCGCCTCCATCAAATTTGTGTCCCGACGCGCTTTATGTAACCGGATGCCTATTTGGCAACCGGCGGTTGTCCGAGTGCCAACCGGATGCCTTTCGGGCAACCACGGGATGCCACGTGGACATCCGGCGATTGTCAAATGGGCATCCGGATGGGTTCTTAGCGCAGCATAGCCTGTCTTGACGATCCCCACCAATCAAGCATGTTGAGACGGGGTAGGAGGGAGGGGCGGGCTTCGAAGCATGTACTAACTTGACCTATAGGTTCAGTATCCAGTATTCAGTTCAGTATCTGCTGATATGACAGCTGTGTAGAGTAACTAAATTAAATTTCAATGGTTAAATTAACTGGCACCTTTTGAAATAGTTATCAATCTCAAGAAACTTTGGTGTTGTTCAAAATGTTCGTAGGTGAAACCACAGTGCAATACAAAGTTTCCGTTCATTTTAGTTCATTCCTGCTAGTACCTGCCTTATGGGCCTACTATGCACATCATACAACTATCGTTTTTGCAAGATAACTGCTGGGTGCTGATATTTTCTAATTACCTTTTGTTTACCACAGACCTGCCCTACTGAAATGAGATGAGCTAATGGGAAGAACTGCATCTGGTTAAGGATTAGCTTTTGCATTATGGCTCACAGGAAGCTAATGCTCATGTTCATTGCTGACTTTCTAACGATTACCTTCGCTGAGCCTCAGAATGTAGCCATTCACAGGAATATATCCGCTCTTTACTCTTGCGGTACATTTGGTGATGAGGTAAGATTGAATCCTCACAATGTATTTTTATAGCCTGCATAACAATGGATTTGCACTTTTTCCTTACTGTTTCCTCAATGATTATCAAAAGAAATAAAGCTCATGATTGCTTATGAGTAGAAGCGCTTTCAGTTGCTGAACAATGCCTATTGAGCTAAATGTGTTGTGAACCCAATCCAATTTTGGTATAGCAGCCGTGTATCACTGATTCATTATGTGGTAGGGATCAGTGTCAACTGGACCTATAATGCCTAATAATACCAAGAAGTCCAATGCCATATGACATAAATGAGATGTTATATGTATATATATATAAATATATATTATTTATATTCATGATGTATAACAAGATGTATGATATTGTTTATTTAGATATACTATAACCACACTGAAGCAGTCTGGTCGTCAGCAGACAGAGAACCGAAGACTTGCACATCTGGTCAGTTCTCTGCTGAGTACATGGTGGATGGTTTATCTGACACATTCTGGCAGAGTACTTCTAGGAACAGACTGTATGCCTCAGATCAACTCGGGGAGGAAAATATAGATACCATCATTGAGATAGATCTTCTGCAGGTGAGACCCTTTTATATTTTTGATGATAACATCACTCATTTCTCTGCTTAGATGAGGCTTAGGCTTGAGATAACACGTATGGTTGCTTCTAAAAGGAGTTTTTACCTTGCTAATGAGAATGAGCGATGCTTTTTAAAGCAATCTATCACTTCGGTCAACTCAGCTAACAGGTCTTGCTCACTCACTAAGTGAATGATCAGATAATGATTTTGGCTGTTTTTAATTAAATGACCGCTCTGAAGAACGCGGGGATGATGTGATCTCATAGTGTTGTAAGAGTTGATGTAGATTTAGATCTGCTGTTTGTGTGCTGCATATCTATGAAACCAGTCAGTGCAGAAAACCTGCAGTGCGCTTGAGGAATTATGGAATTGTCCTCTCCTGCAAACACTCACCATTTTGTTTACTAGCCTACTATTTCAAAATGATATGAAAAGCTGCTCTTTATTTTCAGGAGTTCGAAGTACAGACTGTAAGCTTACATATATCTGATGCTAAAAGACCAAACCTGCTGGCTCTGTATAAATCCATCGATGGCAGTAGATGGTCAGCTTTAGCATACAAAGTCAGCACAGAGACGGAGTGTAATACTAAATTTGGAGTTGCTCTCTCCTCTCAACCAGTAGATATAGATGGTTATATATGCTCAAGCTATGGCAGGCCTATGGCAAACCAGTATGAACAAGTAAATAATATATCAAAACAATCTTAAAACGTTCATTTAAGATCTTTGTCTGGATTCTTATGTATCAATGTGTCCTTGCTTGTATGATGTGGTTGTAAGATATTGGGCCATTTCTATATCACAAGCTAAACCTTTTTTTTCATGTTTCACTATCTGTACTGTGCATGACCAGCCACCAAGCTATCTGCTCGAAAAAGCCTTTGTAGCATTATACAGTTATCTAAACTTAGGCCCTGCAGTGTTAAAAAGGTAGCGCTAAGATTGTTGAAATCTGAGTTTTCTACAACAATCTGCTCTCGGTTCTAAATCCAATTTAATTAACCCTTGTTGTGACATCAGTAATGCTCACATTTCAGATCACATTTGACTTCGCTAATGTTGACGTGGATGGCTGGAAGCTGGCGCGTTATCTTCGACTGGAGTTCTATCAAATCCACCTCACTCTAGGTATTAGTGGTGATAAATTTGTAAGTACATAAGTTCTAAGTAACAGTAGTTGCTAACTCTTTTATTGGCAATAAGTCTGTATTCATTCTAAATCTTCACAAAGCTGTAAAAATCCGAGAAATTAAAGTCACTGTCGCTCTCATTACAACTGAATCAACCAAAACTGAGTCTCCCTCACGCATATTATGCGCACTCAATATATTCACACCACGCTCATGTCTCTTTTGTTGATCTGTTATTTATGAAGCAACACTATGCTGTCAGTGAACTGGAGGTGATGGCTGATTGTACATGTAATGGTCTGGAATCAGCATGTATCAGGAATAATGTAACCGATAGATATGAGTGTGTATGTGGAGGTAACTCACAGGGTGAATATTGTGAGACATGTCAACCTCTATTCAACCAGCAAGACTACCAAAGTGATTTACCATGTGAAAGTAAGTTTGGTAGGGTCATGTGAAAGTATGCTTCGCAAACTTTAAGTTCAGCATAATTGTTTCAGCATTGGGAAAGGGCTATTAGTCCAGTGGCAGCCTACCAAAAATGTGGCTAAAAATGCAACTTCATTTACCAAGTTGGATGGATAAATTCTAAGAGTGGAATCTAGGGTAGTTTTTTGAGGCGGTCGCAATGTTGATGATGTACCTTACACAAAGTTGCACATGAGGCAGCAAATTGCCAAAAACGCTGCCAAAAATGGCCAAAATTGCTGTTTTTTTGAGATTTCAAAGGTCTGTCCTGTGCTCACCTTGTAAGTTGGGCTACTCAAACTCTGCAATCAGATTTATACATAACTTGGTCAGTTTTTGGTATGATATCAGCATGATATCTCAAATATTGAGTGAATGACCAACCTTATGAAAAGTGATAACCCCGCAAAAAAAGGGAAAGTGATCAAAAAATGATGATATGGTTCCAAAACATCCAAAACCTGAAAGAGCATGTCATAATTGGTGGATCTACAAGTTTACATGGGTCTGCTATCATAAATAGCTGAGATGTGGCCAACAGCGGTTGCAATACCCCCTTATATCACCTGTATATAACTATCATTGAAACAACACTACTTTTTCAATTTTGCAGGCACCTCAAAAACTGACTTCGACTGTTCGTATCGATCTGATTTTTTATGGTGGTTTTGTATTGACTCAATCAATGATCAAAAAATTTTTTTTTCAGCACTACGCACCTTTTTGATGATACTTGAAGTAGTTTTGCTTTTGCTTTACACGCTATATAACCTTATACAGACGATTTTTATGATATTATAAAGGAAACTGAAGAATACGCACTATTTGAAAAACGACACACTCAGAGCATTAAAACTGGTCTTATGCGATTGGAGGGTCAATACACAGTCACCGTAAAAAAATCAGACCAATACGAACATTTAAAGCCTGTTTTTTAGGCAGCAGAATAATTGAAAAAGTAGTTTCGCTTTAATGATAGTTATACACAGGTGATAAATGGGGTATTGAAACCGTTGTTGGCCACATCTCGGCTTTTTATGATAGCAGACCCATGTAAATTTGTAGATCCACTAATTATGACATGCTCTTTCTGATTTTGGATGTTTTGAAACCATATCATAATTTTTTGATCACTTTCCCTTTTACCGGCAGTGTTTTTGGCAATTAGCGGTTGATGGTGCAAATTGGTGTAAGGTACAATACTACCATTGCGATCAGCTTGTAAAACTGTACCAGAAACAACTGACAAACCTTATCCATCCAAAAGTGAAAATGGAAGTGATAAGATAGGAGGGGGCTGCCACCGGACTATATCTGATGGTTGCAAAATTGTCTTTTAAATTTGGAATAAAAACCATTGCTTGAGTTTTTTTTTTGCTTTCTAGTTCAGAAGCTGATTGTTGCAATTTCAGAGTGGTCCGTCATATGCGCTTAACACTGCTTGACTGGGCAACTTGTTATAATGTGTTTTGTTGTTATATTTTTAGGTTGTCAGTGCTATGAGCATTCAGAGTCATGCTTTTATAGCAGTACAGTAGCTGGTGATGGACAGAGTTTGAACGCAAACCTAGAATATTCAGGTGGAGGGGTATGTCAGAACTGTACAGATTCTACTGCAGGTAAATTAAACCCTGGCCCCTTATTCAAATAAGTGAGTAACAACAAAAGACTACATAGTATCTACATTTACAAGCTTTGGTTCTCAAACTTCTGCAAAGAATTTAGCTAATACGATGCTCAATCTCAAAAGACTCAGAGTTGAGTGGTCACAATTTCATTCTCCCACGACAGCGATCTCAAACATTTTCCTATGCAACTGTCAACTATTGTAAAGAGCTGTAAAGGCCAAAGTATTTTTAAAGGCCAAACTGTATGTGATTTGATGAACTTCTAACGTCAGATTGGCATGGGCCTTTTTTCCTCTTTCTTATTGTGATATCTGGTCATATGTTTCCGTAGGTCTCAACTGTGAGACATGCAAAGACTTTTACTTCCGGCCTGAGCACCTGAATCAAAATAACAGCTCACCTTGCCAGCCATGTCAATGTGAGCTGGCAGGGATCATCACTAATCCTATCTCTGGGTTATTTGGCGATTGTATAGTCAACAATGATGTGATAACTCCCATACAACTCAACAATCAGCTGGAAGTTATGGTAAGTCTTTTTTATGACTTTCTACAATTTACTGTCTATCCAGACTACCACTTGAACCAGTAAAGGCTGGCTATGAGACATCTCAAACAATGTTTTAAACGACATATGGAGCATTTACTTTAAAGTTTATTTAGCTTCATAGCAAGTGAAAAAAAGGGGATGAAAAATGATCCCACTATAGCCATGTTTTGAGAAGTGTATAATATTTCATTCATACACATTTCATTCAACAATTAAACTGAATTTGATCTTCAAATTTAAGAACATACATTGCATTGGTTTTAAACTTACTGTAGCTCTACTCTTTGCCAAGTTAGAAAGCAAAACAATTATCAAGCTCTAATTTCCAAACAGCACAAGTCACTAGAAATGATGATGCTGTTTCTTGTTCTTTAAATTTCCCAGGATTATGTTTGGTTTATTGCGCTCATAAAATGAGTAGAACGGTCTCTTTATATTGTGATAGTGATATCTTAGTTGCAGACTTTTACAGAATGTAATCTTGGTATATGAACTGGAATGGCGTGTCATGTCTGTACCTTCCTTTACAGTTCTTGTTCATAAATCCTAAGAACCTTCTCTCCCCAATCATAAGTGTCACACTGCTGTCTGATCAGTGAATGTTGAAGAGCATTACACCTTGGCCCCTACAAGCTAATGCCATTCTTCCGTCTTTTATTGCAATATCATGGAAACGACCTTCCGCTTTCAGGCACTCCTCCAACTTTTCATGTGTCACTTCTTTTATGACCGTACCTAGTAGTAAAAATAAAAAAAGAAAAATCATTACCTGCAGAAAAAGAAATTTTCTGCAGAAAAAATCTATTGAAAATCCTCCTGCAGTTGTGGCAGGTCAAAAGGTCAATATGTCATGTCGTGGCGAAGCGTCTTAAATTTATATGAAAACCAACCTTCATGTGATACTATGTAGATTGTTGGCCTGTCACCGCTTATCACATAGATTAGGCCCGACTCGTCAGACGTGACCTCCGAGGGGCCATGGAGTCCTGTACATGTCCAGGTGAGAGCTGGGGATGGTGACAGGGTATATTTATACATACTTTTTCTCACTAAGTCTGTTACAAGCACGCCATCTGAGATGAGGTGAACTCCGTACGGTTGTTTCATATCTGTCAGTTGAATGTCAAACAAGTGCTCTACATTTCTAGTTCTGTATATTTTCAATGTTTTGTGTACACAATCAATACTTGCTAAGTACTTAGCATTCGCAGAGAGGTGGATCACTCGGGTTTCCGGCTTAGCATTCTTCTCATTATGGATAAGCTGGTTGGTTGGACCTGTTTCTAGTGACCCAACCCAGGCGCAGAACTCGTTTTTAGTTCCGCAGAATGTGCGTATGTAAAGTTTTTCACCAACCAAAGCAGCAGAAAAAGTGTGATCTTGATCGGATATGTTTACAGTCTTATCCAGCTGTAGGGATTCTAAACGTACTTCTATCCCGTGGTCCATTGTGCACAGCAACCTGTCATCATCTGTCCAACTGACTCCGTAACAGAATGAATTGGTCTTTTCAGTTTTTACAAACTCGATAGATGATGGTACAAACTCTTTTGATGCTCCAATATTTGGGACACCAGCTCCTGTATACCAAAAATGATATCTTTGCAAAACAGTCCTTCGCAATTCTAAGAATTATAAGTGTTCACTGAATTAAATTATTCTAACTAATTTAACATAACCTTGTAAAAGTAAACCACTTGACCCTGGGACTTGGCTGTCCCTAAAAGCATGAATGAAAAAACCTAGGACATTGTAAAAAATTGCGAACAAAAAAATAACTTTTAGCGTCCAAAAATTTGACATTTCCAGAATGCTACTAGAGACTGATTTTTGCACGCTCGTGGTTTGTCAATAGAAAGCTAATTCCACTGTTCTAGCTAGCTATGGAATTCAAATTAAATTGTGATGCATCTAACCAGGGAGGGTTAGATCTAAGGTTTTTAATCTGTTAGAATGGATAATAATCTCTCGATTGCTCAAAGGATGTGTTGGGGATAAGATATCACATTATCACACTTTTACTCTTAAATATGGTGTATGAGAAAAAGTTCTATTATACCTCCCATTGCCATAGTATTTTGCACATACCTCTATGACAGTATGGAGTTTTCAGAATTATACTTTTCTCAAGATCTGGATTATCGTTTGCCTTGATAAGGTTGGTGGACACATCTTCATATTCCTCAAGCAGCTGTTTATCTGCTCTTTTGTCTGCTAGATGAGTACTAGTGGTATACAAGTCATCAAGAACTGTGATAGTCAGCAGTGTTTCTTCAGAGAACTGATTCACATCACTTGTTGATCGGGAAAGATAGGCTTTGAACCCTTTCTTCAATTCTTCTGTTTCTTGATTTACTCTCTGAATCTGCAAAATATAAGCACAAAATTGAATTGCAAGAACATCTTGGTCTGTTCATATGAAGGTCAATACGTTATGGCAACATTATATTTTAAATACTCCATATTTTTAATATATACATTAAATATTATAAGTAGCTGTAAAATGCTTTCACATACCAAGTCATCAGCTATATTGTCTATATCACCATAAATTTTCTCCACCCAATCTTCTAGATAAGCCAAGCGCTTCCTGGTCGACTTTTCCATCTGTCTACATCTATCTATTTTGTCTTCTATATTGTTGGAAAGCTTCCTCAGTTTCTCTCTCTGTTCATCTGCCACCTCCTTTAGAGGGAAAATTTCATGGGGGTTGCCTAAAATGTAGAACTAGAATTCAAATTGGAAAGAAGTAAATCTTTAGAGCAAATAAGGTACAAACACTACTGCCTTGACAAACCCGATCTCAACTGTGTGAATGGGCAGGATTTATTCAATCTTTATTTTTCAGTCGTTGCAGTTGTCTCACCTCCTTGATTGACATCTGGACAGATTTCCTTTGGGTTGCACCGCTTACAAAACTGTCTCTTACAATGTACACAAATTTCGTCTAGTACATGTTTGTGGTGTATTTTACATCTTTCTTCTTCATATCTCTCAGCTGTCAATCTGTCTTCTATTGGCAGTAATTCATGATCACTGACATGATATAAGTGCTCCTAAAATAAACTAACAAAATAAATCCTCCGCGCTAGTTCAAGATTTGGTGAGCGACTTCATTGGATCAGGGAGGGTGGGATATCCC
Source organism: Membranipora membranacea (assembly GCA_914767715.1). Taxonomy (NCBI): domain Eukaryota; kingdom Metazoa; phylum Bryozoa; class Gymnolaemata; order Cheilostomatida; family Membraniporidae; genus Membranipora; species Membranipora membranacea. The sequence goes on from OU612068.1 coordinate 19,180,777, forward strand.
TCCCTGATTGGATCACACTGTATTTGGAATTGTTTTGCCTCTTCTGGTAAACCTATGTGCACTTGTTAGAAATAACTATGTTGTAAACAGTCTGTGCCTATTGAGTAATACATAGCTAGTTCAACAGAGTGCCTTCGCTGTTGATTACTGCATGTCACACTAAATGAATGCTAGAGGAGGGCTTAAAGTACGGTAACGGCGTCGGTGACCTAAATGGTTTGATTTGAAACTATTGCGTGAACAACAAAAAAATTCGCAATATCTTGAGTGGTCTTAATTTATCGCCTGTTACTATAGTATTTACTACAATTACTACGATTACAATGAAAACAGAAAAGAAGAATGAAAACATGCACCCTTGCGGGCATGGCGCAACAAGCTTTACCAGGAGTGTGTAAAACCAGCTGATGATGGTTACAGGTAGTTTAATGATAATAACCTAGGAACAAATATACAGTTGAAAAAAATGTGTACCTCAGCGTGATGATTACAGAACTTCTTCTTACAGTCTGCGCAGTAGAGCACAGCCTTCACTAAGTCACCGTTACATCTACCACATCTAATCTCTTCTTCTGGTACTACTGACCCAACTTCTGCCATTTCTCAATCATAAAAAGGGTAGATGCCCTGGAAAATAATTATTTTTGCAAGCTGGAATGGGGTATTATCGTTTCTCAAAACTGAAATGGCAAACAACAATGAGCAAATAGTAGAAAGGAATTCTTCCCTGATGGAAAAATGACAGATGTACTTTTAGTGTCATAGGAATGCTTATAATACTATGAGTACCGATTTAGGAACCTACCGTGCACCAGACCTGCAGTAATTTATCAAAATTATTCTGAACCTTTTAAATTTGTGGGGTACAAATGGGGTGTTTATCTCTCTTCAGAAAGCAAAAGAGCAGACAAACCTTGAGGAGACCCCAAAATCCTGGAAACCATTAATCACTAAGTATCTGACAAATCAGAGTCCTCAATAGCGATTATTGTGAACAGCTTTTACTCAATTTGGAAAACAACACTTGGCCCCCCTTCAGCCTGCTATATTTCAATGTTAGGAAACCATTTGATACTATAAATCATGAAATTTTGCCGTCTACTTTATAATAATAATAATAATAATAATAACAATAATAATAAAGTTTATTTATGAAACGCTTAATAAAATTGTTTAAAAACAATGATTTCTAAGCGTTGTACATGTGATAAAAGGTTAATAAAGCAAAATATACTATGAAATAAGCCTGTTGCTGGTAAAATAAATAAAATAAAATTGATTAAAATTTTGTTATCATAAAAATAATTAAAGAGATGAGATAAAAAGATGAAAGATAAGATAAGATAATTAATTAAAACCTACAAGTGTCAACTGCCCAGCACCTAAAAATCCACTATAAAACCTATATATATGGGGTATAAGCTTCCCGGAAAAGATGCGTTTTTTAACTGTGATTCAAATGAGGAGGTGGAAGAGAGATCGCGAAGGTAAGATGGTAGGGAGTTCCATACATCTGGTAAAGTGGAAATAACGGATCTACCACCTACTGTGTTTAGCCTACATTTAAAATTGCTCACAAGAGTGTTGGCTAAGTTGAAACGAGTGGTTTATTTATCTTAGTAAAGCAGAATCTGCTCAGATTATGCTATATTCCCATTTGGATAGTGGGCACAGGCATAAGGATGAAAATCTCTTACATTGTAAACATATGTCATACTACAGCAACAAGTGGGTTGTCACCTGCTTAGAGTTCTACCTATTATCTTACTCCGTTATTTCAGGCACCAGGTGATTGTCATTGTAAAGAGTTTGTGTACGGAACTAACTGTGATCGATGTCTGCCAGCATACTACAATCTAAGTGCTGAGAATCCACAAGGCTGTCAAGGTAACTGGCTATCACTGTGTAAAACTAACATGACGTCTAGTCATTTGGAGAAGGTGAAGGTTATAAAGCCCGCTATATGATGTGTGTGACTTGTAGGAGAAGGGCCTTTCAAATGATTTCTTTTGGGTATGTTTGTCTAAATATAAATTTAGCTCGGATGGTTTTCAGTAATGGCAGGGTCATGCATGTTAGAAGGAATGTGTCTTTTAGATGGAGTGAGATTCCAGTACTCACTGTGATGCGAACCTTAACAGCACAATAGGATGGTGATAAGCCAGTACCTGACTATCATTTGCTGTTTGGTTTTCCCACCTAGAAGCTAGTCTGCAATGACTCTGAGTGTGGGCTGGGCTACAATCACTGACTTTTTTTATATCACAAACCTGTGATGTACATGTGTCTTATGTTATCATTTGTTGCTGACCATAGATATAAAAACCCCCTTTTTGTATCTATGTTGCTGACTCAATTACAGAATGTCAGTGTTACACAGCCGGCACAGTAAACTCCACAAATCTGTGTGATGCTATCAATGGTAGCTGTACATGTAAACCTTATGTGGATGGGCATCTGTGTGATGAATGTGGAGATAAGTATCACAGTCTGACCCAGGAGAACCCAAGAGGTAAGCTATCGAGATTGATCATGTTTACTTTTCTAATTTCTGTTGACCACAAAGATGAAAATTTTGTTTTATATGAATTATTCAACAGGTTCTGTTGTTACTGAGCCAAAAGCTTTGGTATCTACTGTCAGATGATTACGTGATGTATGTACCTGTACCTATTTATGTTTCCATGTTCAGGTTGCTCTCCATGTCAATGTAACCCTGGAGCCAGTATATCCCCAATCTGCAATAAAACCACTGCTCGATGTGTCTGTAAACCTACTGTATATGGCCGCAGATGTGAAAGGTTAGAACATACACATAATATAATAAGTCTATGGGTGAGAACCTTTAATTGAGTCTTTAATTGACCATCTGAACTTAAGTTTCAGGTCTTGGTGTGATAGTATGATGTTATCATGGTAGTGATCTGAAACCTATATTTTTATGTGAGGGTTACCAAATAATACAATGATGACCGAATACAGTTGTCTTTCCCCAGTCTGCTTAGCAACTCGCAGTGATGGCAAAAACCCACTGCATCAATGAACTGCCTGAATTGCCTACTTTAATGCATGCATCAGATGACCTTATATCTTTTGTCTTTATTTTTAACAAAGGTGTATTTTCATTTTTCTAGTATGCTGGATGGATATTATTATCCAGACCTGGATTCAATTAGATTGGAGCCTGAGGGTTTTACCGATCAATTCCTGTTCAATACTTCTCTCAATACTTATGGGTCTGGTTTTATTCAGGTAGGCATTCCTTTATATATTTCAACATTAGCTGAGAGATCAAAATTCCAACTTCATTTATCTCAACTGCATGGGCAACTATACATCCAGGAAAAGTAATAATTATATTGTAATTGACAATTATCAAATGATTGATTCCGTCTCAAACACAGTGCGATGTGTAAAAAATGACCCGTGTCATCACAATCCAGAGAATGACAGCTACCTTCCCTCTTTTACAAATCGCTTTAATTTTTCTATATACAACAATTTTTTTGTAGGTACACACTAGCTGGTCTACAGAGTTCAGTTTCCCCGCAGCTTCAGATGGCAGCTTGTTAGCAGGACAGTTCCTTGTGTATATGAGATATCAGTCACAGTCTAATGTCTCCACAGATACAGACATGGCTATCCAATCGCAAGGTATGATGTATAATGGTTTATCACTCTGCTTTTCCCTATTCATGCGTTAATTGGTAGCATTGTTGCTTAGCAATCTATGATTCTCCCAATTTCGTTACTGTGAAACAAACAAATAGGGACCAAAATGGAAGGCGAATGGTTTATCTTATACAACCAAATCATTTTTGACAAGACTTGATATAATAATAGTTTAGCAACAACAAACGTGTGAAAATCAGTTTTGGATAGAAATCTTCTCTCATAGGAAGATTTGCTCTCTCTTTTTAGTTTTAAGAGGCTCGGTACGTCACCCTGCCTGTCCCAGCGGGTGGTGTTATTCTCTACTAGTAGATCAAGTGATCAACTCTACAACAGCAGACGAGACATTCATCAGTATATCAGTCAGTAACTCTCTACTCATCGATTCTATTATACTTCTGCCTTATGAATACCAAAATGGAACGAAAAATGGTATTGATATCGAGATACCCGCTGGGTGTGAACTGAGCAAGCGGTAAGATGATCTCATAAAACAATATATATTCACATGTTATACTTAGCATGTACTCATATTGACACCTTTGACGTCCATTGATAAAATGTGAGGCTTGTTCCGTAGTTGCCCTGCTACTACTGTAAATATATGCCAATAATAACATGTATTTGTGGTCAAGAGAGGGGCCAAGTCAACCCACCTGGACAACATCAGTATTTATGGTGTGGTATGTGTGAGTCGCAACAGCTGTTATCTGTGACATTATTGATGCCATTTTTTTATAAATGATGGATAGCCTTATCAAGAAAATAACAATGAGCTCATTGCCTAATGATCATTGGTATTTTCCCCCATCATCTAAAATAGCTGAGAGCTCTCTCACTTTTGGGTATCTTGCTTGACAATCGGGGTTCCATGGGAAATCAGCTACGTAACTATAACATCTATAACATCTATAACATCTATATCATCTTTAACATCTATATCATCTATAACATCCATAACATCTATAACATCTATAGCATCTATAACATCTATAACATCTATATCATCTTTAACATCTATAACATCCATAACATCCATATCATCCATAACATCCATAACATCTATAACATCTATAACATCTATAACATCTATATCATCTTTAACATCTATATCATCTATAACATCCATAACATCCATAACATCTATAACATCTATAACATCTATATCATCTTTAACATCTATATCATCTATAACATCCATAACATCCATGACATCTGTATCATCTTTAACATCTATATCATCTATAACATCCATAACATCCATAACATCCATAACATCCATATCATCCATAACATCCATATCATCCATAACATCCATAACATCCATAACATCTTTGACATCTATGACATATATGACATATATGACATCTATGTCATCTATAACATCTATAACATCTATGTCTATAACATCTATAACATCTATGCCTATAACATATATAACATCAATGTCTATAACAACTATAACATCTATGTCAACAGGACCCCAGGCTCTGCCCTGAGCGACCATTGTGAGACGTATATATACTCTATGTCTATGCTATATTATGGAGAAGGGTTTCCCTGTCAGTGTGATTCTGTCGGCAGTGTGTCCTCTGACTGTACACAGCGTGGTGGGGCGTGTCCCTGTAAGCCCGGTGTGGGAGGGAGAGTATGTGATCAGTGTCTACCTGGGTACTATAATTTCACTGAGTCTGGCTGTACTGGTAAGATTGTCCGATGATTAAAACTTTGTAAAAAATAGTAAAATTTATTCAGCATACAAAAATTTATGCAATATATGCAATATGTAGTTGCTTCAGTTTGCATTTAATTCACTTCATTTATATTGACCCTCTTTCCATTACTCATCCTCATCCAACTCTGATAATCAAGAAGAGCAGAGCTGAACAATGCTATGTTTACGTATTAATTTGAATTTAATTTTGTTGGACGGCTTCAATTCACCAACTTATTGGTATTTATCTCTATACTAGCTTGTGACTGTGCCGGTCCTGATCAGCGCTGTGATGTAGTGACAGGAGAGTGCGCGTGCCCTGCTACAACTCAGGGCCATATATGTGATCAGTGTTTAGATGATTACTGGAACTGGTCTCCTACTGGCTGCAAGGTAAGATTATAACTCACAGAGAACACTTTGTGATGAGTAATTGGAAGCCATGTGTATTCAATTCTGTCTCTTCCACATGTGGTTAAGAAATAAAATGTTTTGTCAAGCTTAACAGGTTCAGTACTAGAACAAAGAGATGGCAGACTATCAATCCTGTATTTGAAATATACATGTAGATACTGTAAGTTCAATTCACACCGAACATCCAGCACCAGGGCAAAAAAAAACTTTTTTAAATGATAATTTTGTCATTAGGGCATGTTGGACAAACTTAAAGTCGCCTACATTGGGTCCCTTTTTCCTATTTAAGCCACGTCAGAACATTGACAAATTAATGGTCGAAAACGCCTCTTTGTTATCAAACTTATGATAATCAGGACAATTTTTCAACAAGAAACTCGAAAAAATGGGGTCCCTTTGTTCTATTGTTTTTGACCTTCTTTTCAAAAACAAATGACAAAAAGGGGCCTTTGAGATAAGTCTAACCACCAAAGGTTATTGCCTTAGTATGGTATTTACATTTTAACTTTTTGGTGGTAGTCAATGTGTTTATTAAATTCCAATAAAAATTATTTTCTCTTTCGCAGTCTTGTTCTTGTCACCCAGAGGGCTCCACAGACTCACAGTGTGACCTGTTCACAGGAGTGTGTCACTGCAAACCAGGAGTAGGGGGAGACAAGTGTGATAGTTGTCTCCCTCAGTTTTACAACTTCACTGTGAGAGGGTGCAGGGAATGTGGATGCAATTTTGTTGGTAGCCAGGATAATGTATGTCACAACGACACTGGACAGTGTAACTGCAAGGTAGGTGTTGATATTTAGCAAGAACTTCTTTTTGACTGTTGCTATTGATTGCTGTCAAAAATATAAATAAACAAAATATAAATACAGTGTATTTGGGAAAATCAATGATGAAAAAAAAATATCGTCAAATGAATCTTGTTGATCGTTTAACCAAAACTCATAATGCAACTCTCACCTTCAAACAGGGTAAATTTGGGTAAGTACACAGTTGAGTAGAATGCTTCTCAAAGCTAAAGATGCTCTTAGTCTAAAATGTGCAAGGTTGTGTAGATCAAAACTTGCATGGCCGGTTCAGGAGATTAATTGGGTTTGCTTTTAGTTCTAATTCCCCGTCTTGTCTTTATTTTGAGTACTGTATTTATCTGCTATATAACCTAACTGCTTAATGCTGACTCTGCCTAATACTATTGCTGACTGGTTAATGGATAACCTAAATAATCAAAGTGATATTTATATTTGATGGGATGAGTGTAGCTGACTTATCAATGCACTCAAACGATTGTTCCGTAGGACATGATGCTGTATGGATATGAGCTTATTAGAGTGTGAGCCCACTTTCCACTATAGTCCCTCATCTTCTGTTCTGCTCTCGTCTTCATAAAATTTTGTGTAAATGCTCGCGTAGACTGAAACTGAACTGAAATCAATTTTTATGAGTATTTAAATTGTTATATTAAAGGACAACACTGTTGGGAGAGTGTGTGATTCATGTGCAGACAATTCTTATTATTACGGAGGTGACTTAGAGAAAGGATGTTTTGGATGTGATTGTATGGGGATCACAGATCGATGCTCCAGTTATAACCAGTCTATCAGTCAGGTAGGAGCTTACTTTAAATGGTGAAATTTAGTGTAACAATGAATCCCATTAAAGCTATATACCTTATCTTTCACATGATTAATAGTTTGCTGTTCCGTAGGATTTTTTTCTGCAATTACTAGCTCATGAAGTTTAGCTGGCATTACATTCTATTATTTTATGTAGATATCTGTTTCGCTGGAATCATCAGACATTACAAGCTATAACCTAACATCAGTATCAGATGCCGAGTTCAGAATAGAGGGGGACAACAGCGCAGTGGCCTCTAGCTCTGATAACTACCTCACTATTCAACACCCTGGTACTGTGCAGTCGATAACATATAATAAAACACTTTCTGATCATAAGTCACACCTTTTCCAAAGCTTGTATGATTTAGCGTGAAATGTTCAAGTTAATCGGAGAAACAAATGGAATGCGGTTAACTCTATAGAGCGGGGTCGGTCTCAATTGTTAATCATGTTCCATAACTGTACATTGAGATCTAGTTTAATCAGGTCCCACAATCCTGCTCATCGGGCTATTATGTTTTTTTACCAACCTCCATATATGCAACACCTAGCTCTCAGTTTACAATACATTTTTATTCTCCTGTTGTCTGATCTGATTTTGTATTTTGAAGCTGGAGGTAATTGGCTGCTGTATTACGGATCAGTGCTGACTGTGACCTATCGACCTTCTCCCATACTTGTCTCTAACAGTGAGCTGAGAATCTACCTGAGAAATCAGATGTTATCTTCTGAAATCTACCATCAAGTTCAGATATCTCAAGGTATTGTGCATGTTATTATTAATCCAATTAGCTGGGACTGGGTGAAGATCTCAATTCCCATCAAATTCTGCTTTCAGTTATGTATGATTCACTGTTTATTATAGCGGCAGTTATAGCTAGTTGGGTTTTATTTTTTAAGGTAACCATTTTTTGATGTGTCTATTGTTTGTTAAATTTTGGTTAAAATCGCAAGTTTTTGTCTCCGTCCGAAGACTGAGAAATTAAAGTGCGGCCGCCATATTCGGCGCCAATTTGCTCTCAGTTCGCAGGCTGGTCAGAGCACATTATTTTGAGCATGCTGAATATCCCTATTCTATGGATAGGCAATCTATATATATATATCCTCATATGGATGCTAAATGGTTTTCTGCTTTATGCAGTATGCTCTGCAGTGTGACCAATGTCCCTTTATGGTTACAGGTGTGGTGCCTCAACTAGATGTTGAGATAAGACTAACTGAGGATCAATGGCTGAATAAAGAGGGTAACACCATCAGCAGAGGAGATCTCCTGACTATCTTACAGTCTGTCATGTTTGTTCTACTACCCCTTAATCTGGGTGATAACACAATTAGGTATGCATGAACACCAAACCATATCATGTATACATGCGAAGGTCCCGGGATTGATTGCACTCCAGTTAATGATAGTCAGTAGACAGCCAGTGACAATTGGGGCAGTCAATAGAGTCAAACATCTGTTTGGCAAATTTAATCAGAGACATATATTTTATACTGTTGTCTTTCTTCTAGAAATGTCTGAATTGTAGAATTTTAACTCCAAACTCGGCCATGGAGCAAGAAGTCTCCCAATATGATATAATTGCTGGTGTCACAAAGGTGTTTTACTTATCTCATTACAGAATATCTGGATTGAGGATAGTGCCTGTACCTGAATCACCATATCTGGTAGAGAAGTGTCAGTGTGAACCGGGGTATATAGGTCTATCATGTGAGGTAAATAATCATAGAGTTACTATGTACTATATATATGTATATATCTATATATTATATACTATTATGTAATGACTCTATGTAAATAAGACATGAATGATGAATTTCTAGCAATTTTAACATTGACCTCCTCTTGGCTAGAGTTCAGACACTGGGCTGAGCAGACAACCAATCTTGCTCTACTTGTACTATTATCCTCATTCTCCTTTTTTTCTGGCAGAACCTAATTATTTTAATCGAAATAATGTCATTACCATTATTTTTTTAACAGGATTGTGCTTTTGGTTACACCAGACAACCTGATGTGAACACATCATTAGGGTTGTGTGTACCATGTGACTGTAATAATCACGCACAGGGCTGTATTGTGGAGACAGGGGAGTGTCTACAATGTCAGGATAACACCACAGGTATGAGGATACTGGCCGGCATGTGTGTTGTTGGTAGTGTTATTGCACTTTTACTATCAGCCAGCAGAGCTTGCATCCTCTTTCTAAGTCTTCAGCCAGTGTTCTGCAAATTTGATTCATGATCTGTGTTGATCACTATACCGCAATGGTGTTGATTCACCCGGTTTCTATTGACAGATATTAATATATCATCTGGTAGGGCAAATCCCTGCTCAGTGGCTGTTTCAGAGCACGAAAGTTCTCATAGTCCCCCTTCGCATGTAAAATGGTTGCATTGCCACATATAGATTTCAAAGCGCACTGACATCGACATTTACAGTTTGAGTACCTCATGTATGCCCACCCCTAATTCTGAAAATAGTGCTCAGTCGTCACATCAAATTTTATTTGATAGTACGCAAGCTGAAGAGTTGATTCACTGTCTATCGATCAGAGATATACATGCAATAGCATATCACATCATCAGTGTGGGTTCCAATTTTTGCCGTTGCGTTACTCGGCAGATGTTCAGTATGCATCTCGATTTTTACAAGGTTTCTACTGTGAGATGTGTGTAGATGGTTACTACGGAGATCCTTCTCAGGGCACTGATTCTGATTGTCAGCCTTGTCCATGTTATGAGCCAGGTGTGAACTTTGCCACATGTGACATCACTAACAGCAGTGTGGTGTGTGGAGACTGCAGACAGGGATATGTTGGAGATCTTTGTGACAAGTGAGTACAAATATAATCGCCAATTATTATCTATTACACAAAATGTGTGCGACTAGGTTTTCGGCCATGGTGACTTGGTGGTTATTATGATAAATTTTGCATCGTTAACGTTTTTGCAGCATTTTAGCCATAAAAAAGTTATAAAACACACACAGGCACATGGAGTTAAACTGGGCTAGGTAAGGGAGTTAAGGACAAACTCCCTGGTTAAATTAAGTTTCATTCATTTTGCCAGCGTTTCAGTGGAGGGGGAACGCTTGCAAAATAGATTAAACATGATCTTTTGCAGGATTGTCTCTCGTTTCATCATATAACAAAGGTCATTTCTATACTCCAAAATATCAATCTATGATTTCCAGATGCGATGATTTTTATTGGTGGAACGGGACAGTTTGCTCACCGTGTGACTGCAACGGTAATAGTGATTCCTGTAACTACACTTCAGGAGAGTGTATAAATTGTATTAACAACACTACAGGGTGGTACTGTGATATCTGTGATGAAGGATTTTATGGGAATGCTACAGTACAAGGTTGTCAAGGTATGCAAAGAAGGTGCTCAATTTTTTGTTGAAGCAGTTTTTTTGTTGTAAATTCCAAGTTTTAAAGTTTGGATGTAAATCTCTCTTATGCTTAATTGATCCTTGCCATTAAAACTTTCTACTCTCAAAGTAAATGTTATTGTATGCTCTGGTCCATGGCAGACAAATATCACAAACTTCAGGCATAGCAGATTCAACCTATATTACCACACCACCATAATTAAGGCAAACGTTTTGCTCTAGATAAATTTCTAGCTTAGTCACACCTTGTAACTTTATTTTAAACAAAAAACCAGCAGGCATGTGTTGAGGCTAGCAAATGCAACATATATAAAAGATTATAAATTATAGATTATAGATAGATCAGAACTTATTTGAACTGATTAGAACACTTCATCATCTGATCCCTCTATTGACCAGATTGTGATTGTGATATCGAGGGCAGCCTTCACTCTACATGTAACCATGAGACAGGAGACTGTGAGTGTGAGCTGTATGTATCGGGGAGACAGTGCGATGTATGTGAGTACGCTCACTGGGGATTCTCTGATTCTGGTTAGTTCATTCAATTATTACAATTGTCGGCAGCTGGGCAGCGTTATTCTATTCCCTGGACTATCTGGCCTGTTCCCATGCTTTTTATACTATACATTTCAATTCTTTGCACTACAAGCATGCTTTTATATCCGTCCTTTTAGCAGAATTAAAAAATGATATAACAAAAAAGTCAACAGTTTCTAATGCGGCTGTTGCAGACGCTATCCAAACTCATGATTGTTTGACTGCTTCTTCATTTTGTTTATCATAAGTCTTCATTAAAATGTTTTAGTGAATGACAACGTTCTTTTCTCATGCATGGATTTTATTTGATACCGAGTGCAAATATGTTATATTACTCTCCCTCTGATGTGGTTGTGAGAAAGACCTCTACCAAATTCTATAAATGTTACCATTATCCTGTTATATTTTTGAAGGCTCACCTGAACATTGACGTTAATGATCTATGACCCCTCTTTGATACAAACATTTGATAATCGGTTCAAACCAATCATCCGCCTCCCCATATGCTTGGTATAATGTACTTTAATAACTTGTCTCTCCCTGCAGGTTGTACAGCTTGTGATTGCGTTGCCTCTGGAAGTCTATCACTACAATGTGATATGATGAGTGGTGTATGTGACTGTAGACAGAACGCTACAGGATATCAGTGTGAGCTCTGCTCGCTAGGCTCATTCGGACTCCCAGCTCAACCATGTCAAGGTAGGGGGATCTGAAACACTAGGATGAGATAACTGACTGAACTTTCAAAGAGAGTTGGTGTATAATGAGTCTATTATAGGTTTCAAAATTAATCTATTACGAATATATGGAAGCTTGAACATAATTAACCCCTGTTATGGTAAATAAGGCAACAAATCTAAATTTTTTCTGGAGCTAATTTTAGTTTTGACTCATTTAGAGGTGTAGAGGATCCATTTATAGAGTAGTGCTCTGTAAAGTTCCTATATTCTAGTAGTGTGATTGATAGTGACTCTTTTCATGCAGATTGTGCGTGTGACAAGGTTGGTAGTCTGAATTCCTCAGTGCCTTGTGACGTATCTAATGGGACGTGTGACTGTCTCCCGGGTGTCTCAGGCAGGCAGTGTGATCACTGTATGGACATGTACCATAACTTTTCTTCAAATGGCTGTACTGGTAAGTCTATGAGAACTGTCATGCCTAGAAAAGGAACCATTTGTTATATAATGTTTCAATAACACTGGGAGAGTTATGTATTACTGTGCAGAGCGTTGATAATCTTACGGAAAACCAGTATAACTATATCAATCTTGTATGATTATGGAGAGGTTCCCTAGGAACTTCCCATATACACATACGGTATGATTGATTATGTATTAATAATTAGAAGTATGTTTTTTTGCTACAGAATAAGCAAGACAGAAAATCTAAAACTATGCACACGATCATCAGCGTTGGAAGTGCACTAGGTTGACAAAGATCATTTGGATACCCATCAGCAATATCTATACAACTTGTGTTCTCACCATCATCTTTAATTTTAGAGTGTGGCATATGTGAACGTAAGCTTGGGTCGGTCGCTAATACTTACATTGATATAAGTCACCAGTATCTACTCTATGGTGATAATTTACTGAACATGATACAGAATCATCAGAAGCTGATCAACCTGACAGATGAAGTAAAACAAGATATACCCTATCTCACTGGTGAGTCAGCCAGGGGACAAATATGATTATATTATGTTGTTTATTATTTATATTATATATATACCTGCAGAATTATCCCTCCGCTAGTTATGCTGAGGAGCCAACTCCTAATAAGTATATTGTGTTTAGCTTTAGTTTTGTGAGCCCAAGGAGTTTGTCTGAAACATCCTGTTTAGCCAGTGGGTTAATTTTTAAATAATTTATCTTCTCATTGATTGGTTGTTTGACTTGGATCTTTTTCCCAATCTGCTCCCATAAGATTTAAGAACTTGCTGTGACATTTTGTCTTATTTACAAAAATTTTCCTCATATTTCAGAATCAGTCTCCTCCCTACACCAGCAGATACTGTCAACTTTGACAGAGGTATCCATCCTAGGCGAGTCATATGTTGTCAACATTTCAGCCGTTGAAAACTCAATCTCTGCGTCCCTCAACACTTCCTCTGCTCTATCGGAGACGCTCCAATCATTGTACAGCGATCTGGTACTGCTGCAGCTATATGCTAAAAATGTGTCAGCCGGCATTGTCATGTTAGAAGATGAAATCAACATGAGTGAAGATTTAGAACTGAGACTGAGTAACGAATCCGCAGATAATGTGGAATATTGGTCAGAGTACTGGAAGGAGACGGAAGCTTATGATCTGAAAAGTCAGCTACAGGTGGTTGCGCGGTTACTGGAGAAATATGAAGGTGAGTATCGTTTACCATGCTCATGATAAGAGTGAAAAGTTGTCGCTGAAATTTTAGGGAAACACTATTAAAGATATTGAGACTTACATTTCCATTCTTGTTGAGTGCATAATGTACTGTTGGTTTAACAACACACTGCTGTGTTATCAATAATATGACTAACCTATAACTAAGACGGGAAGTTTAATAATTTGATAGAATTCAGCGCAAACATTGCAGTCAAATTACTAGTTTTTTACAGGAAATTTTTAAGACCTCAAATTTGTGATCTTGAAATCAATGATGATCTCATATTATATCTGAAATATTATGAGAATGATTGAAATATATTGATATTTTGTCATAAATCGGTAATAAGCGCGGGTCAAGACTGCCAAATTATTAAATTTTGATGGAAGATTCACTACCTCTGATTTGCTTGGACTTTTTTTACTGGTATTCAATGCAGATCAGGAAAATTCTAGGCCTGGCCAATGCATCTGGCCATGCAATTATTAGCACTGCTTCTATTGTAGATCTGGCTAATACATACAAGGAGCTATTCACTAATGCCAATACTACATTCAGTGGCGTCACAAACACGCATTCAGACACTAGTACTCTGAATCAGCTGGTCGATGATCTGATGTCTGACATTACTATATTAGGTGCGAGGATCGATCTGATGGTGACTGATATAATGAACATATCCGATTACTTCAACACAACTCAGGTTTGTTGGCTCACCTTCTATTTTTAAATGTTTCCCTCCTTATTGCAGTTAACAATAAGTACTATACCAAATATAATATATATATATAATATAAATAATAAACTATTCAATTCATCTTCAAGTTTCACTGTTTACTAAGGTGACATAACTGTAGACATGACTATTCTTTGCAGGTATCAACTACAATCTACTTCAATCTAGTGTTACAAACCAAGATCTGATTTATATTATAGATTTTGCTGAGTTACACAGACCAGACATATCAGTCTTCTCTTCTAAGTTTGAATCAGTCTATGTCTCGATATGACCAGATACTGGAGCTGTATAACAAGACAAAGGGAGAGATTCCAGACATTCACTCTCAACTATCACTTTGTGAGTTAGATAGTCAAGTCTTAGCCCTCAATGTACAGACACAAATTTTGTCTCGATTATTTTAGGTGTTTCTTTCTAGAGTTAGGATTCCCAAATATGTCTGTGCAGTTGACTTGGTTTTGCCACTGTTATAATGCATCTAAAAGTCCCACATGGGAAGCATTTGATTCACTCTCATCCCCTAACCTTTTGCTGACACCAAATCTAGACCGAAATGATTGGCTATTTCTTGTAGTGAAAGAGAGGAACTTTAATTTTAACTCCTCACTAGTAGACAAGCGAGAGGAACTGGATATTTATATTGAGAACTTCACATCAACAGAAGAGAAAGTGACAGCAGTTATGGAGATCTCTGTCAATTCTACCAGGTAATTAATCTGTTCTGACCATTCAACCTCAAGTATTTACTTCTCTCAGATTATTGCATTATTGGTGTGTCTGCAATGTTTCTGTACATGTATGTATGTGAGGAATAATTGTTCCCACTTTAGTAAATTACACATAATGTAACAGTTCACAAAAATCATATAGTGGGCAAATTTGGTCATTTTATTAGCACTCACCTAGAGTTTAATCCAATTTGCCTGCATTCCGGTTGTTCCAATTCTACCAGTGGGCCATTGGCGGCTCGAAGGAGCAACTCCAAAGACAGGCAAATCGGGTTATACTTGATAAAGCCCGTGCCCTTGTCACATGTTAACGTCTGTGTATATGATTACAGTTTGATATCAAATCTCACGATGTCAAATCTCGCCTCTGTGAGAATCTATGATCTGTACAGAAACACAAGTCACCATGTGAACAGATCTGTCGGCCTAGCTGAAGACCACTTTGACTCTCTAACTGGCCTCAGTGAAGCAGCTAGTGAGGTCAGAGTGACACAGATTGAGATCTCACTTAATGCTACTGCCGGAGAACTGGAAGTTTTGACAAGTGATATAAACAACATTGAAGCCTCGAGAAATGGTAAATCTTTGTTGTTTTTTTCCGAATTGGCGCATTCATATACATATACACCTTTCTATAGTCGTGGGAATCTTTGGACACAAGACCATGTGCTTGGTGATAATTTGCAACTCACCATTTAATAACCATTTTATAAGCAGAGCCTCTGAAATAATGAGTAATCTCAACATTCTGTTTATGAAAATTTTGAGAATTGCCTCCTCCATAATGATGACAACAACCTCTAAGTGACATCGATTTTATAGATGCTGAAAATGAGGTTGTACACATTAATGCATCATACAGCAACTTGTCCACTCTATGGAGCTCTCTTACTGGAAATGTCAGCCAAACTGAAGTCGATCTGCTGTCAATACAACTCACCGCAATAAATAATACAGAGTTTATCGGCAGTATCAATGGTAGGTGCATTCATATATAATATGTACCCTTAAACATATGTCATATTTTAATATGTTAATAATATGAGATTGGTTTGGTTTAATTCGTTGTCACATATATACATGTACATACATAATATAGTGAAATGATATTGTTTATATATGTTTATACTCTGTCAAACTGTTCTGTTTGATTAATAATATAGCTTGGTTATACAGTGCTGTAAGAATACACTAAAATTCAGTCAGTTGTTCAGTAGAATGGATAACAATTTAGATCATTTTAGTTTTTATAGTCATTTCTCAGTTCGTTCACAATGAAAAACCGTAACTTTAGCTTTGTCTTTGGTTGATTAAAAAGGTTGATTAAAATCAGTTGTCATATCACACGCCACATCCCGAAGCATGGGCGGCAAAATATTATTTGCCTTAGGGGCTAGGCCGCAATATCTGCGCCAGGTTGCTCTCTGTTTGAAGGCAGGTCGGAGCACACCTGGGGCCAACCGAGCCCCAGTAGTCGATGAACTGCAGTGGGAATCGAACCCACGACCTTCAACATTTGCACCTCAAGGAGCGCCGCTCTATCCAACTGAGCCATCTCCTGCTCCCACTTCGTACGATCTTCTTTTAATGTTAGCATTAAATTTTTCTACTACCCGAGGAATCCAAAAGGAGACTGATTTTTGTAGTTGAAGTTTGTTTATTTCCTCATTGTAATATCCTCCTGTGGTAGGTTGATAGCATCGAATGTACGGCACATAAATGGAAAAATAAAATAAAAGTAGTCTGAGCTGCATTAGTTGAAAAAACGCATATCGAATTCAAAAAAGTATTTTGTCTTTTGTATCGTCGCAGTAGTAACAATCAGAGCTGCGTATTTGTATTGTATTGTATTGTATTGTTTATTATTTTGCAGACCAACTTGATATGACTGAGAATATGAATGAGCAAACAGGCAGAATCCACACTCAGATCTCACCTATCATGCAGTCTTATGAGAATTTAGGACTGTTACTGCTCAACACAAGCAGTGGAAATACAAATAGTATAGCCAATCTATCAATTGATGGTGAGACCTGTTTCCTCATTTATCTTGTGTATTTGTAAAACACTGTTCAGGGCTGTAGTGTAGGAAGTCCGAGGCGAGTGCGAATCATCACCAGGAAAGGTTTTGTAAGCCGTTTCCCAATCAATTTATGGTATATAATTCGCAAATGGTAATCCCAGAGAAGCTGATTCTGACATGGATTATCCAATTAAAGTGTTTTAGGCTACTGTAGCTAGCTATCTAGGGCAGGCAGTGCTTCTCTGCCTCCCCTAGAACCACGGGCCTTCTGTTATGTCTAGAGTTTATGGACCTACAACAAGAAGCTTTTCACACACTTAACTTCTCTAGTTATCATATTTTGCTCCTTTTTTTCTTACTCAGTGGCGAATCTGAATGACTCTATAATAGATGCGAACCAGCTGGCATCACAAGTAACCAACAAACAAGCCGACCACTCTGAGAGGATAGCTCAGATTGAGGACAGACTGTCAGCTCTACAGGCTAGGATAGCTACAGCTAAAATCTGGTCTAAACAACTACGGCAACCCAAGAAGATTGCTAATAACTCATCTTCCACTTCAAACATATCAGTGACATCTACTGAATTCAATGAGGTGAGCCATGTTGATCCGTTAGATATACCACTTTTTGCGGTCTTTGGGTCATTACCATAGATGAGTAAATACTCGCTATAGTTTAGTGTGCTTGTGTGGGGGTGACCATCTAGCATCAAATTTTGCCAGCTGAGGTAGGCATTAATGTAATGAGGTTGTGTATAGTTTTAAAGCCTTTTGCTACTTCAAGCCTTTGCAAAATGGCAAACGCTTCCTTCTATGAACTTTCTTCTCCTCTAGGGCAGTATTGTTATTGCAAACTGGAATGTCAAATATCTAATACGATCCTGCTGCCAGTAGATAGGATAACTTGACCACCACATGAGATAACGGTGGACAGTAATTTAAATACTCCGGATAAAAAAATTAATTTTTTTTTCTTATATTTATAGTTATCATTAGAGTTCAGCCTCCAAAACCACTCCAATCAATTACTCCTGCAACTGTCGCCTTCAACAGGCGGCGGTCATTTTGAGATGGTAGTGGCCTTTGTTGATGGAGCTCTGCAAGCCAGCCTGAAGACACAAGACAACACATACACTCTGAAAAGCAGAGCCTTCATCTGCAAAGACTGTTGGTTCACAGTTCTCATAAGCAGGTAATAATAATAATAATGGAAACGGAAAAAGTTGGGTAAATGAGTATTTCAAAATACTTTTTTTTTATTAATAGCATCGGCATGATCTTCCTGGGAATTCCTACACTGATGATGTGATACACCATTGTCTATCTCAAATTAATAGAGCAAGAATCAAATCATGTAACCAAAGCATGTTTTTAAGAAAATTGATGTGCCCACTCAAAGTCAAATTCCGTTACAAGTACATTGTAAAAACCAAGGTTCTCACCAACAGAGATATATAGATGCTTACACGGTAATTTCGAAGTTACTGTTGTGAATGCCAAGTTATATATTGCATTGTTGGGGTGACAAGTACTCTTTGCTCTATTAGTTGGTCACAATTCAAGCACTGTGATGCGCTCTTACTTCACAGGCACAGGGTAACATTCGTATTCCTCTTCCCTGACTAGTTGTTCAGGATCAATGCCCTGAAACAAAAGAACATCTGTGTAGGAAATCTACTAGGGCAAAAAAGGGTGATTCTGTTATATAGTTGATTATTTCATTTTACAGATATGACGAAAGGTTGTCAATGCTGGTGACTGACTTGAGTTACCAAACACAGCCTGTGCTTGATGAGATAGATTATCTAAATATCACAACCAGGCTGAGTAATCTACAGGTGGTTGTCGGAGTGGTACCCGGGCAAAGCAACATCTCCTCCAGCGACTGGTGAGAAATTTCTCTGTAGCCTTTGTGTACATATATTTTATTGACAAATTAACCTGAATTATTCACTCTCTAAAAAGTGCCCCCCCCCCCCATATATACCCTGTCATAATAATTATGATACCTATGGGGTTACAGTAAACGTGACAGTGGATCTGCATTCAAAGGGATATCTGTCAATGATACATAATGTCTGGTATTGCTGCTTAATTACGTCTCCACGTCAGAGCATAGCATATTTATTACAACATGGTATGAAATTTTATCTTGAGCATTGTCAGTGCCTCATGCTTTTCATTGCAGGATGAACTTTGAAGGATGCATGAGATCCCTCTCCATAAATGGTGAGGATATCTCTCAAGCCAAATATGCTGCAGACTACGCTGGTTGCTGCCCTTCATTAAATGAGCCAATCAAAAGCTCATCTGTCATGTCTCTAAATGGATTTGGATATGCTTACCTTAAAATTGACCAGCAGAGTGACATCACTACCAGTTTCTCACTCAGAAGTTATTCCCCTGATGGTGACATTATCTCATTTCTGAATGGTAACGCCAGTGTTGCTGTGCTCTCACTAGAAAGAGGTAGAATAAGCCTCCAAACTCGCCATGGGAAGAAAACTACAACCACCAACTACTATAATTATGGTGAATGGGTCAGTGTTAACTGTCTTACTACAAACAATTCACTGCAGTGTGAGTTTTCAGCTGGAGAGGTCCATGATACCCTCATTGCTTCTGTTGAAGATCTCATTGTTGATAGAGCTGTGATAGGTTCTACTGTCAATGAGACAGACAGGTTTTCTGGATGTATAGCAAACCTAACAATCAACTCTGAGTTAGTCGATGCTTGGAGAGATGTGACAGAATTTACTGGATTGCAACCCTACTGCTATGATGAGGTATGTCATTAATTTTCTCTAGGTATAGTAAATTCATATTTGGTTGCATAGCCATACATTTTATTAGTTTGGCTCTATTGTATGCATGAATATCAAACCCCAGTGTGAGTAGAACGATAATATTGAGTTGAATGGCCGTGGCACATACTATACCCTGATGAGCTCTTAAGCCAATAAAACTAACACATGTATACAAAGCACACAGTACCAATATGCTTGATACATATGCATTTGCAAATTGTGGGTTTTGCAGCAAGAACAGACAACGGTTAATATTAGAATATTCAGGCTTCATCAGAACAGATCAGGGAGATTTACTTAAACTTATTTCTTTATATGCATGAATCGTTTCCACTTGATATTATGCAGGTGATGAGTGGAATCAGCCTCAAGACCAATTCTCTGCTCATCGTCCAGCCTACACTAATCATAGAACCTGTTAGTCACATCACCCTGGACCTAATAACCCGTGATCTCTCCGGCTCACTTCTCTATATGTCATCAGACAACTCCACTGTAGAGATCAGTTTACTACAATCTTACTTAGCTGTTGTTATAGCGACTGCTGGTGGCTTTAGACAAGGCTTCTTGTATGATATATCATTGAGTGACTACAAGCTTCATACCATATCTGTCACTGTCCATAACGACAGGTAGGTCAAAATATTACTTATATGTCTTACGAATAAAGTTGTTTGATTACATTAATAAACACAAATCAATCTGCTACGCCTAGACCTGCTAAAATTTTAATTGGGTAGAGAATTCATAGTCATATTGTCCCAACGTTATACTCTGTGGACTATTCATTTTTAAAAGACACACAGTGTCGAAATTATGTTTTTATGTGTATCACAATTTTCTTCTGTAGTAGTCACACTGTAAATATCGATGGAGCACTCGCCGGAGTCATGGAGGAACTGGAAATTGACTCCCATCCTATGGTTTCTGTCCAAGAGCAATACTTTGTGCTTGGAGATCATGACAGAGGTAGTTTGAGATTCTCCGACGCTGTGGAATGTGGTATTACTCGACTCGTAATCAATGAATGGTAAGTCACGCTTGTATGTACCATTTCTTTTGGAAGCTATTTCCCATCACCCTTATGTTAACCGAGAACTGTTATAATTAGGCCAGTAAATGTGAAAATGTGTCAAGTCCTTTATTATTCACTTCACTGGAAGGGTTTATCATAATATGCCTGAATATGTACTTTCGCAGCTCATTTTAATTGCATCTACACTCGAATTTGATTATGCTTCCACACCATATTGCGATTAGTATGATCAACTTATCAAGGCTTAATCTCCAAATGTGTGTTCCGCCATAGTAAGATATTTCAGCCATATTAAGATTTCAATCCAGCCCGGCAAATGAAAATAGTTCTTTATTTGCAGTGTGATTAATCAATGCTGATAGACCAAATGACAATGATCAACAATACTATATCATTATTTCTTACACTGATTCTTCTTACAGGACACTTCCGCTGCTCACAACTTCCATATATGCCGGCAGCTACCATGTGGACCTAACAGGAATACCAACAACTGAAGGTGGTGGTGATCCGATGATACCTGATCTCATCACTTCCCCCCTCCCCCCAACATCACCTCGTCCCACCTGCGCTCCTCCAGGGCCAGCTCCTCAGTACTCACCTACAGGTAGAAGGTTTGGAGATGAGCCTGTCAGCTACTCCACATTTGAGCTGCTTAGAGAGCGTGTGCAGTTCAATAAAAGGTAGATGAGAACTCATACCTTATACTATTGATTGATATTATGGGTGCGCTGTTGGTATATGAAACAATCAGTCATTTGAATATGTATGTTTTACATTGCTTATCTCAACTGGTCAACATATTGGTTCGGTAATGCATACCTATTCGCAGGATTGCCTACGGACAGTAACCGTATAGAGGAAGAGCAAAAGACTAACAATGATTAATTTGTTTTTATATATATATATAAGGCATATGCAAAGGGCACATAACTTCTGCTGTGCTACTCTTTTTTACCACAGCTATTTTTTTTCACTTTTTAGTGCAGCTATAACAGTGAGATTCAGAGCACTGACCTCCACAGGATTGCTATTCTATGTGGCTGATAGCGATATATCACCTTCTACGTGGATGTCATTGTACCTAGAGAATGGACATCTCATGTTTAATGTTCAGACTAATAGCATGAGATCTGAGAGTATACAATCTAACTACAGATACAACGATGGACAATGGTGGGAGGCTACACTGCTCAGACTACATAATTTCATGGCTCTGGTAGGTATACATGCTTAGTTTAAGTACTTTGCCTCAATATGGTTTGCTGGGATTGACAATCCATAAACAATGACAGCCCTGCCTGTTGATGAAAATGGAATGCCTCCACCCCGAATCAAAAGCAGAATAGAAGCGCTCAAATTAGTACTACTTGTCGCTTTGAGCTAAGACGCCTAAAAGGTGAAGCGATTGTTTCCCCTTTACCATGAAGAGTTGTTTCCGCCAGTTTCATCTAATTCTGAGCAATAAGGCTAGAGTTGATTTCGCTACTGCAGTTATTTGTTATTTGTATCTTCTTAGCTTTATTCATCTATATTCATCTATATAACTTAACTCAGTGATGCTTCATACTTTTAGGTTATCAATGGCAGACGGGACTATGTCAATAATGATGGCCATCTGCAGGATAAGTCACAGATATACTTTAGTAATGTTCTCTATGTAGGAGGCATCCCACTGGAAATACAAAACTCACTCCCTCCTATGGTTAGTAGAAATAATATAATACAAACAGTGAAACTGTTTGTCGTGACTCGGGCCTTGTTGATTTGGGTTTGGATTTATTTGTTTCATTCAATGATGGGTTAGAATATTAAAAAGCATTAAAATTAGCGAATGGGGCCGTTTTTCGTAGTAGCACAGCTAGTCGAGGCGCAGGGCCGTGGTTTAGCTGGTCTTATCGCTTTTAATTTTGATGCTTACTTCCAACACAGTGTTGTACTCATTTCCTCATGTGATAGTTCTATCAAGGATGAGATTATATCTGAGTACGGCGTCAATAAAATAAAGAGTTCATGACTCAATGTTGATTTAATCAATGAGAAATACTTATATTACATATTTATTTTACTTTTTTAGGTAGTCAGTGAGTCCTTCCATGGATGTGTTGACTATGTGAGCTTCAGTTCCTCTGTAAGTCAAGAAACAGTGGTGTTCAATCTGACCATGCCCTCCTCCAGTGTAGGAACCAGGCAATGTTACATAGACATACAACCTGGAGTACATATAGCCGACAATGGATACATACATGCTGGTAAGGACTTGCAATATTAATTAAACAACTGCTGTCAGGGCATGAAATTTTACCACCAGCTGATGACGTCAATATTCCACTAGTAAGACAGTAACTACGTCACATGATACGGTAGATAATTAATTTCATAGCCTGATTTTGACGATCAGTTTGTACAGGTTATTTGCCTACTAGGTGACAATGCAGAGATTGCAGCCTCATATTAACAGAGCTATACAGAATTCAATAAGCACACATTTGCCTGTGTGGCAGCAGTGGTTCAAGCATCAAACTACATTTTTCTTAATAATCTGAGCTTTCTTCACATCATTACCTGATGAATTTATTTATTTCATTTTATTTATTTATTTATTTATTGAGGTTTTCTGAAAGTTTGTAATTATAGTAAATTAAAGATGACTTGTTGACCTGATATATGTTAACAAACTACTTATATAAAAACATAAACGTGTAGGGAGGTACATACTTCATAGTAAGTAGGATAATGAAACATGGTAGCGTAAGTTAATCGTTAATACTGATTAACCATGTTTAGTACTACACCTTAAAAAATGCTTCAGTTGATCTGATCCTCGCTTTTCTAAATGTTCATATGATATTTGTCATCATCTGTAAACTTAACCTATCAATTCTTTATTAATATAGCAACTGGAGTAAATTTAACTATAGAGGGCGGTGAGATGGATTTTAGTGTAAAGGTCACAAGTAATGTGAGAAATTATCTCCTCATGACCGTATATGATGAGCAGTGCTATCTGGTTAGCTATATTAGTGATTCACAGGTTAGTACATAGACATAATATACTATATATTAAGTCTATGGGTTATTATCAGTGTGAGTCGGCGTCATAGAGTTATTATATATATATATAATAACTCTATGGTAGGCGTGTACCATCAAGTGTATCAGCAGATATATTTGATATTTGTTATGTATCATCCTCACAATCTGCACAGAGTGAGGCTTTATCTGCTCTTAATCTGAAATGCCATTTTCAGTGGAGTTTGATATCTAGAAATATATGTCGACATCCGAATTGCCTGCTGAAGTATTCCCTAACCAACCAGAAGCCATTTTAAGTTTACATGTGCAGTCGCAATGAGATAAATAGCATTGCCAACTAAGATACTCCTGTATGTACTGGTGTCACCAAATAATTAGTAATATAATACTATGCTATGTAGTGATAGTATAAACTGTGGTTGTCTACCCGGTCCTGCTAACCAGATAACACAACATACATTTGTCCATCATATTTCTGTTTTACCTTCCTGGAGATGTAATGTGAAATAGAGATTTTTTTACAAGTTATTGCTTGACCTGAACCGTAAGTCCGTTCGTACACACTGAGCTTAATTTACTTCAGTTGGTTCAAATCTTAGTTTTTTGAGAAAAATAAAGACACCAGATAATGTGTGAGGTTTTTGAAATTTGGCTATTTATCTCAAACTAAAGAATCGAGTGTCATTTTTGAAAGTTGCTAAATGGAAATATGATTTGGTTTACTAAGGAATATCATTATTATCCATTTATTTTTTGCAGGTGAACATTGTGCTGGGACATTTCTTTGGAGGAGAGCGATTAGTATTCAGCTCAGGAGATGCTCAGCTATCTGCTAATCTCTGTGATTCTGTACCTGACCATATAAAGATAAGGGTCAGCGATGGTGTCTTATATCTCACTGTGTCTGATATTAACTACCAGTGGCAGCTTCAGTTTGAGCAGAGGTGGATGTTGAAAGATGCTGACTTATATGTGGGCGGCTCACCAGGTTTGTGTTGATCTGCAGCTCAGTATTACCAAAGATTGGCTGTAGTAATAACAAGTATTGAACACTTGAACACCAATTGAGCAAATATTCAATAATCCAAATTCATCTCTTCTCTCAGCCTTTTTATTGCTAATCAAAATGATGGTAATCCTCTTATGTTTACCTGAATTGCTTCTAAAAGCAAGCACAAACCATGAATCAATCTCATGCACAATGAACAAATTTTTATGGTATGATTTTTGTACCGTTTTATTGATCAGCCTCGATTCAGGCATATACCAGAAGACGGTATTACCAGCTCAACAGTCCTCCTCGAGGTCAACGGCTGTATTTGCACATAATCACTTCATTTAGTTGCTGTAAAAATACAACACTTTTGGTACTTCTGTATTTTAGAGGATGAAGCTGATTTTCCTGGTGGAGTTACAACTTCAGGGCTTGCTGGCTGCATTACTCAGATCAAACTTGATGGGATACAGTTGGAGCCCAGAGACTTTGTGAGTTCGTCTAATACAACCTTCGGATGTTACAATTAATCACGACAAGTGACTGGATTTTTCTTTTATGAAATTGAGTAACCTCTGTGTAACCTTTTATACCACCTAATGGATATACAATGACTAGGGGATGAGACAAGGTTATAGTTTATATATATATATTTTGATATATTCAATGGGGACCCAGTGATATCAAGATGACATTGCAACTATTGTTTGAGTCTCTCAATCTGAAGAATGAGCGATTGCAGTAAAATAAACACTTATATGATTTGAGAATAAAACACACAAACCTATCATTATTTATGACAAAGTGTAACAAGCATCATTTTTAAAGTAATAATTTTGATTTTCATAGAAGGTGATTATTTATAATAGTAAAGAAATACAGTATATAAATAGTTATAGTTATAATATGAATAAATAAATAGAAATAAGAACTTGATACATAAAAAATGAATATGTCATGCTATTCTTCGATTAGGAAGAGATTATATGTGGGGTGTATGTTACTGAGGTTGGATATAATAATTATAATAATATTAATAATAATTATAGAATAAAAATATTAATAGGTAGTACTGGTTTTCTGAGTAAACTTTATAGCTGATAATCCAAGCACACAGTATCCCCAAAATACAGTTTTACGGCCTGGATGTGCTTTGATCTTGGCTGTGGAAAATTTACCTTCCAATTGCCACCCAAAAACTAGTTAGGAAATACTCAGTTACTTTTCTTGGAGGCTCTAAAATTCAGCATTTAGAGGAATGCACAGGTCAATGGGGAATCGTCTCTCAGAGATTGGGCATTATTACCAAAACTTTCGTAGATATTACAAAGTTCTTTTATACGCTCAGAGGTGACAATCTTATTTAACATTTTAACCGTTCCCTCTGGTTCATTTTCCCAAAACATAAGATTTTCATGGAAAGTCGGATACTATGGTTAGGAACTTTTCTCTGCTTTTTGGACATAATTCAACTTATTTTCTACATTTTGGTGAGCTGTTTTGAGTTTACTAGTCGCCAGACATAGTTCCATGACCTTTTCAGCAACTTCTTCTTGGGCTTCTCTCAACTTTTCCATTTTATCTTCAACTAGGGAAACATATTCATCGACTGACTGGGTTTTCACCGATTGGACTTTCTCATTCAAGGTGCAATAAATCAAATCGTGATCTGAAACCCCACACCTCACAACTCCGGATTCAGAAAGTAGATCCCTCTCATCTTTACCTTCAAGTTTAGACGGAGTCCTATAATAGATGTGATCCAGCAATTTTCCCGATTGCCCTAGCCTGGTGTGATGCTTAATGACTTGAATCCAATGTCTATCGTAGTGTTTGACAGTTTCGAAGTCGTCTAGATTGGTATCACCAATAACTATTGGGAATCTGCTGGATGAAATTTGAACCAACCTTTTCATGGCGTCAGAAAAACATTTCTTGGAAGTCTCATTTTCTAACGGTGGACGATACACTGCATAAACACTGAGTTCAAAGGAGTCCGTCGAAATATTTACGTTTAGAAATTGTAAGTCAAAATTATTCATCCTGCTCACAAGATCTGTATCACTTTCCTGGCCCTTGAAAATGAAATCTAAACCACCTGATGTGCATTTTGTGTATTTTTCTTGTACATATATTAGTAAACCTCCACCTCTCTTCTTTGCTTTTGCTTTTGCACCTTTATTCTCTCGGTCCTGTCTGAAATGTTGATAGCCAGGAATTCTGATATCTTTTGTTGTAACACTGGGATTTAACCAGGTTTCTCCAACTACGAAAACATCAAAACTGTGTTTTTGTATGAGATATCGTATCATTCCATGCTTGCTTTTTCCGGATTCTGTCATACCTATACTTTGAGCATTGAGATGCCCTATCCTCAGACCATCTTTCGATGGCCCCACCGTGGACTCGTACTTTTTAGCTATATCATTAGGGCTTTCCTAAAAAATAAAAAAGTTTAGTTGATAAGTTTATGAATTGAATTTTCTAAATATCCATACTAAATGCTGGGTTACTGATTTCACATTTCAAGCCAAGTTTTTGGGTGTTATCGTAGACAACACTTTCGCTTTTAGAAATTCATCCTATCTAATGTTCTAATGCATTCTCTTGGATTAAATGTTAATACTATAGCATTCGTGAAACATTTTGTACATCCCAACCTATTGATATTTGTGTACCAATATTATTGCTGATTTACGATATTGACTCAGAAGCAGAAGTCTTCATTGCATTAAATAGGCAGATGATACAACCATTGAATGTAACCTTTTTAGAGAAGCATTGCATTTTGATGTACCCCAGATCTCACCTCGAAGCAAAAACATTTTGGGTGCTATTGTAGGCAGAAGGCTCACTTTTAGTAACCACCTTCACTACATCATAATATTTGCTGTCTTTCAGTGTTGACAATAATTTGCACTGAGGTGTATGCCTAGGAAGTGTTTTAGAGTGGAGACTAGATTTCTAAGTCATTAGTGCAACTATTCAACCACTGACAGTCGTAACCGAGTGAAGTATTTCGCTACAAGGCTGGAGGTGCACTGGCTGATGACAGCCTCTTCATGCATGGAGCTACACCATGCATGCTGATGTACAATACAAAAGACCTCTGATGTATATCAGATCTATATATAATGGAGCTACTCAAAAGCATGGGCATAGAAGAGACGGTTTTAAAATAATCTCGTCGGTAACATCAAAGCCATATTAACCTAAGCCTGGCAAGTATGGTATAAAACATGCTATCAGATGCTGCCAAAGTAAGACTTGAGCATATACAGGGCAAGGAGTTAACTCCTTGTACAGGGCTTACCCCTCGAAATATCTTAACACTTATCAGATGCTGCCAATTACAATCAGAGACTTGCAAATTTATCACTGGCCACAGCCACAGCTTCATGCACTCGCTGCACTTAACTGCAGCAATTACTTCATTAAAGTTTCACATGCTTTCAAAATTGGTCCAGGTTTCATATCTTAGTAGAAGTTATCTCCTCATTTATTTTCAAAATGTGACCATGAAATGCTCTCCTATCAATAAAACAACACCTTTACTCTGTAGGCGTCAAACTAATAATATATCATAAGTTGTCTCATAACATGTGATAGTGTATCATAGCTATCAAAGCTTTGCTGATGAAATCGCAACCGGTTGACATGGTGTACTGATTTTTATACTTTGTATACTTTAGTATTGTATTTGCAACCATTAGTCCGGTGGCAGCCTCCTATCACTCACTTCCATATACAAAACTGGGTGGATAGGCTTTTTCAGTTATTTCCGGTAGAGACTTTTTTTAACTTTATTGGCATAATTTTCATTCAACGAAAATGTTTTTCAAAATCAGCCATTGATATAAAAGGGAATAAAACAAATTTCAAGCAAGATGAAGAAAGGTAATCTTTCATGCCAAGGGAAAGTGATCAAAAAATGATTGTATGGTTTTTAAAACATCAAAGAGCTGGCCGAGCATGTCAGAATTAGGGGATGTAATAGTTTTCAGGTGTCTACTATTATTAATAGCCGAGTTACGGACAAAAATCGTTACTCATTTTTCAATTTTGCTGCTGTCTGGAAAACTGGCTTGATGATTTTTTATGGTGGCTTGCATTAACTCCATCGATGACCAAAAATATGTTGTTAAGCAATCTTGTTAGGAACAATATAACTATTGCGATCGACATGAAAAACTCTACCATAAAAACCTGTCAAACCCTATCCACTCAATTTCATAATTGAAGTTGTATTTCTAGCCACATTTTGTATAGGCGGACGGACTACTAATTGTCATTTTCACAGTTCAAACCTTCAAAATATTTGACATTGAGTTGCAGTGACTTCTGAAAGATCATTTTGTGAGAAAAGTAATCTTTAAATTCAGCCCTCTATGCGATATTATTGAGGCATTTCACTTGTTTATGCACTCACCATATAGAGATAACTTTGAACTTGAGAGGCAAAATTTTCATAAACCTAGCTGTCTTTAGGCCTCCTGTCTCGGAGTTTTAAAATTAATTTTTTTCAATAGTGATAGGGCTATTTCTAGAACAAGTTTGATCCAATTGCCTGCATTCCTGTTGCTCCCTTCCACTGGTCACGCCGCAGGCAAAGGGATCAAGAATCAACTACCAATCCATTAGGATTGTCTTGATAAATGCCCATGCCTACTGATTGTACCTCCTATACACAAAAGTGTCGAGGGAGGCAAGTCCCCCCCTGTTTATAACAAAACAGAGGGTGGGCTGCCCCTAAAGAGGGACGCAAGTTGCCCGGAGTGCTCGTACTGAGAGTGTGATACATCCTAGTAAACTACAATGCATCCTAGATCGTAAGTGTGCAGCAAGCTGACAGAAACTGAAACAGGCACTAATCAGCCATTGACCACGACACTTTGATCTTAGCCAACAGGCCGAGAGGCAAGTCTTTTTTTTTATGACAAAACAAAGGGTGGGTAGCCTCTAAAGAGGGATCCAATTTGCCCGGAGTCCTCGTACTGAGAGTGTGATACATCCTAGCAAACTAGAATGCATCCTAGAGGTGAGGCCATGGTGGACCTCCTAATCATAAGTGTGCAGCAAGCTGCCAGAAACTGAAACGGGCACTAATCAGCCATTGACCACGACACTTTGATCTTAGCCGATAGGCCGAGGGAGGCAAATCATGAAAGGTAAGATTTTGACAGCAATACTACTTTGGGTGATGCTCCGGATTTATATAATTCTTTCAACTCAATTAAAAGAGTGTGTAAACTATTGTACGCCATATCGCTCACAGGAATCAGAAAAGATTATTATGTCAGACATATGTCCTGATTTTTAACATAAGAAATGGCTGTTTCCTGTTGTAACTAACGCAATCTCCAGATTTCAAGAAGTTTTCAGACAATTTTTCACTCCAAAAATCAGATATTTAGAAAGCTGACGTTCAAACTTGTTATACAATATACTTTTTACAATAAATTTTTGCAAAATTATTCAGTTAAGCACTTACAGACCGTCACAGTTGTGTCATTGAAGAAATGTTTATGGGTGTTATGGTATGGATCTCACCTTAGATGTAGCCATTTTGTGTAGATGTTATGATGTCCAACCTAACCCATAGTTCTTTCCTTCCTCATTCATTCAATATACTTTTCTTTTTCCTACAAGTTTATACAAAAATACCTGTTAGTTTGGCCTTGGTTATACACATCCCTGATAAATTACAGGTACGAATGAGAATTGATCGTGGTCTCTGAGCTGTAAGATGATTCTTTGATAGCCCCATACTTTTCCTTCTTCTGTTTGTAAACTCGAGCAGATTAATTTTATGAGGTATTTGAAGATCCGGTGATCCAGTGTCTTATATGCTCCCCCAGGCCAGGGACTGTTGGGGGGAGGGGGAATGGTGGGATATGAATTGATGAGATTGGTCTCAAACAGGTGGAATGAGCGCAGGCACCATTTGGAGAATAGATGGCAAAGTATAAGCTGCCATATAGTGCACAAAGTGCTCTCAACTGATGGTCAATTGAATCACACCTGAGGCACTTGCAATACCAAGAAGTAAGTGGCATGCTGAGAGATTCAGAACCTTAACGTTGCGTGCTGTAAGCCAGCACATTAACCAACCAAGCAATTTTCTACACTGATTCCGGTAAAAACTTACGTTTTGTGAGTATAACGGATCCGATGAGTTGGCTTATTCTATTTCTGTATAACTGTAAATTACAAATATAAAAGGTATATATTGGTACGAATATGGCCTTGTAACAACTTCCAAAAAAACTAAAAGATATTCTCCTTCTCCAAGGTTCCAACCAATTCTGAGCCGTGACTGCAGCTTGGGTACGCGTATACCATATACACTTCATCCAATCAAGGATAAAAATTTCTGAAAGATCAATAGTGGAAAAAACAACACAAAGGACTGTATTGACATGAATTGTATTGATTTTCGTCTTGTCAGCAAGTTGAGTTCGACTTTGACAATAAGGTTATGGAACTATTATCAATTTTTTCCTACATTTTTTGTAAGGCTATAGACAGTTTTCTGAGCTCTTATTTATGCCTCAATTCGGAGTTGTCCTCTCTTCAGTTTGGTACTTTTAACCCACGCCGCATAGGAAAAACCTGCTGAAAGAGGGTTATCTTGAAAACCGCTTATGTTAGGATAAAAATGATTTTTGATTCAGAATCTGCAACATTGAAAACCCTGTTAGACAGGGTTTCTAAATCATTAGAGGCTTGAATGTTGATAAATCTTAATTTTAGTGACAAAACTCGTGAACAATTCTGCCAAATTGTCCGCAAAACAGGCAGAAAATACTATAATTGACTATCCAAATACTAAAATTATTTTCCAAACTATGTCCATATGAGTTTTCAATGTTGCAGATTTTGAATCAAAAATATTTTTTATCCTTTTATAAGCTGTTTTCAGGATAACCCTCTTTTCAGCACGTTTTTCCTATGTGGCGTGGGTTAAAAGTACCAAACTGGAGAGAGGACAACTCCGACTTGAGGTCTAAATCGGAGCCCAGAAAACTGTCTATATTATGAAGAACATGCATGCTTGGGTTACGGAGTGTGAATGAGTGCCAATATTTGTCCATTGCCAGACCTGGTCAAAAAGCCTCAGTAATGGAAGTCTCACCGCACAAAACTGTTGTCAGAGTTTCGCATGCAATATCCTGGGGTTGCAACGTCACATATATGCCATGAATCCATGAATATTTGTAAATACCACACATTGGGCACCAAAAGTTTGATGCAAATACACAATTTTTGGATCGCAGGAAACAATACTTGCATGAGATTCTGCTGACTCCCTCATATTTAAATGTTCATAAATGACAAACACCTTAGGCTTCAATTATATATTTATAGGTTATTAGCTGTCTGTATAACTTACATATCAGGCAGGTACCAACATATACTGTCAAATCGCTTGGTGAATATTCAACTTGGCACTGTAGGTAAAATGACTCGGCTGCGTGTCCTCATTAACAAGAGCTAGCTGTGTTTTAATGCTACCACTGCTAGAGCCAGCATCAGTTGTCAAGCACCTTATCTACCCCTTACACTGCGAGGTTAAAGCGAATGCTAACAAAACTCTTATCTTATCTTTTTTTAGTAGGCCTATCGTGAACAGTTATGTACACAATGGTAATTGTGTAAGGTTAGCATAGTTGTATATTCAACTGACTGATAAGATTGTCAAGATGACTATACCAAAATGTAGGGTGCCAACAGGGAGTTATATCCCAAACTCCTTGACAAGCAGTGCAATGTTGATTGTGTTACTTATCCCAGGTTTCACGAATGTTTGTTTCTGGTAAAATATACAGGTGTTAAAGGCATTTAATTACATTCTATCGTGGCATATCACTGTGATCAAGGAGTAACCTGTTACCCCTTGCTGTTATCACTGTATCACACTATGAATATGATCGAGATGTATGAATTATTGTACAGACTGTGTAAGCAATTTATTATAAAAAGTGGGACCATTACTTTGCAAAAGTGACAAAAAAACACAAAATAATTTTGATTAATCTCAATATAGCCATATTATACTAAAAAACATCCAATATTATAGCTGGCTCAAGATAATAATTGGAATTTGATTAAATACCAAATAGATCAGCTCATTTTATATCCTGTCCTAAATGTGTCATCATGTTTCGATCATAAATTAGATTAGAGTTTTTGAACTTGTTCCCTAAAGATGACAGAATGTCTTTTTCAATATCTTTCTGAAGATGTCTGGGTACAAAACCATCTCTGTTTGACCGACATATAGTCACCAGCTTGACTTCTGATGCCGGAACGTGTTTGAGAACCGAAGAAAACCTGTCAGTGGTCTTGGTAACCTCTTCAGCTGTAGGGACGTATATCTGATTCTCAGAGAGAGGTGTGTTGATACCATGGCAGATCTCCAATCTGTCATGTCTATAACAGAAAAACACATATGATATTAACTTGTGTGAAAATATAAAGTGAAGATATTATTATTATAGATTCCTGGAAAAAAATTGATCAGAAATCACGAATGCAGAAAAATTATTACCTTTATTCATTTACGACCAAGCTTCATTGTGTCGATAACTCATGCCTTTGCGCAATACAGCGAAACAAGTTGCTGCTTCAGCAATCACACTCCCAATCTCACAATGCAGAGGGGTACAATCATAACACTCTTTTATACAGAGTTTGAGGTAGGGCGTATCTTTGATTTCTCTCATTTGATTCCACCAACTTGATTATGTTATGACACATCAATATAATTTTACTGGGCAGGCAAGGCAATTCTCGAATAATTTGCATTCATAGCACTTGAACATGAATGAAAGATGCCTACATATATGGCTAAACTCACCCTTGCCAGTTACCTGCATCATTTGTCATCCGATAGGATACAGGGCTGACACCCAAACAGAATCCTAGCTCCGATAATTGATCGATATTTGTGTCGGTAAAAGCTGCAGCAGAAACCTGCACTAAGGTTTTGAGTTCTGACTCGCTAATCTTGCTGCATAGAAGAAAAGGGAAAATAACATTTTTGACACAGACTATGTCACTGCTAGCAAAAGAAAAAAAAATAAGCGGATAAAAAAATTACAATGGATTAAAGGTATTAAATGGTCGATTCCTATGGTGAGTAAATAAACAATCCTAGTCTGAATGGCTGTCAAGTGCTAAATCAA
This sequence comes from Membranipora membranacea, assembly GCA_914767715.1. Lineage (NCBI taxonomy): Eukaryota > Metazoa > Bryozoa > Gymnolaemata > Cheilostomatida > Membraniporidae > Membranipora > Membranipora membranacea. The sequence goes on from OU612068.1 coordinate 19,215,050, forward strand.
GTTTGGTCCAGTTTGCCTGCATTTCGGTTGTTGAATTCTGATCAAAGGCAGGCAGATTGGAGCAAACTTGATCTGCTAAACGCAGCATATAATGGCGTGTTTTTGGGTTGAAAAAAATAAGAAATTGTAAGACTCAAAATTACACGAAGTAGAAGAAAAAATGTACGGAATCCTTGATTTGCTTGTTTTTCTCAAGGCATACATGATTCTTTGACAACTTACTCCCCACCAATGGGTATTTGTTCTAACCCAGACTCTTTCAGCGCTTCCACTATCTGTTTGAATTGCTCATCATTACAGTCCCTGGTATTATCCAGTGTCGGTGAGCAGGTCACTTTGACTAGATGTAAGATTTTGAGCATCAGTGTATGAGCGTTAGATTCATCTGAAATATGAATGAGTGGTGTTCTCTTGTAATGAATAACTGTATCATTAAAATGCTTAATGAACGTAAATAAACATCATCATCATAAACATATAAATACATATATTATGTTTTGGAATTTATATTATGTTTACTTTATTCAGGGTTTTTATGGTGAAAACAATAATAATAAAACTCTTCAGACATTGTCTTCTTTTTTATCATGAGGGGACAACACCCTAAATGTTCAAACAACTAAAATGCTTAGAGCTGCTTAGAGAAATGGCTTGCACAATGTATCCAGTTTTTCATTCCTGTTCTATTTTTTTGTTGAGTTGGCTTTTTTTACATTGACAGTCTTGCGACATGCGTTGTATATATGAAACTGTGTGTTATTAGTAAGGTAAATAGGTTATGTACCGAATGTCATCTTGAAAACAACCTTCCTACTAGCATTATGGGATACATTAAGGGTAGTTTTAGTTACCAAGCACAAGCAAAAGACACTTGCTGATAGTAAGATATAAAAAACGGTGCCAGCCACTGACCTTTGGTGTTTTTGATGATGAAAATTTCAGATAAAAATCTGTTATATTCTTGAATTATTGTAAAATTCACACTGGAAATTAAATCTGTTCCTTTCATAACGCCATAGTAATCTTCGTCTATATCCAATATAATTGAGTCATCTGATTTATCTAGTAACGTTGGCAGAAGATGAGATGCTAATGATTCTTTTACAAGATGAGCAGCGATCTGCAAGCAAAGAAACAAACCATATAGCCGGCATATGAAAAAGAGCATTATAAATCATTTCCTTGATCTGTTTGCTTATGCTTCTTTTCATCCGAAACAACTTGTATCTCTAGAATCTCTTCCTATGAAGAAATCGTATAAATATGGCAAAACTCATATTATCTCAATTTTTCATATACAAGCGCACATTTACTCATTGAATTGTCTTACATTTTAGCTACCTTTTTTATTATCACTTTATTGTCATCAACATCATCTTGAAAAGTTTTACATGATGTGACATAAAAAAAAAGGGAAAAATAAGTGTATTAAAAATTATATAGATTGGTATATGTGATTTATGAGCATTGTTTTAAAGTGTTTAAACTTGTCAACTGATCTGATATGGTAAAGTAAGCCATTGAATTTGCTTGCATTGCAACTACATGATTTAGGTTGTCAAAAGGTACTTTTATAAGTTTATCATCCCGTTTAGGAAATCTATTCTCTATATTTATATTACATTTAATATTACATACAATCTATACTAGCACTTTTGAATTATCCATGTGCAGTGCGTAGTGCGGTGCGTAGTTTATACCTGTGCCTTTTTTGTTATATAATCGGACAATGAAGGATAACGATAATATGAAATGGGAAAATAGGACAATGTCTCCAATATACCTCCTTATTGAGATTTATACTCACATGTTTTTCGACATCACATTTGCCATCATAATCTTCCAGTTGGGCACCTCCTGCATCAATAAAGTCACATTCACCGTTTTGAGATTCGAATTCTCCCTGAAAACACCGATTGACTGTCACATGCAAATAGGTTAGTTGGACTGTGAAAGCAGCACGGGAAAGAATCAATACTTATGTCTTTGAGAACCTCAACAAATTTAGAAAAAGGAGGTGGCTATTTAATTCTGCAAAATGATTTTTTTATAATACATTTTATTGACTGCTGTAATCATTTTGGAGAATGTTTTTCATTAAGAGTCTGAATATAAATAAAACAGCGCAGTAAAAATGATGATGAGACATCAAACATGTACAATTATGATGAACAATGACTCACATAACAAGCGCACAATCCTTGAATGTTCTCATCTCCTTGTTTCACTGTGTAGTATCCTAGACCGATGGTGAACTTCTCCCCTTTTAAGGTTCGATCACCAACTTCATCATCGAGTTTTAACCATTCAGGATACACCCAAATAAACTTTGTTATGTAGTCCTTGATCATGGCTCCCTACAAATTAACTAGTCCATTACTTGCAGGCATGTTATTTACATACCGAGGAGTAGATGTGATAAAGTAAAGTATTAGTCTCTTATCAGCATTAATGTGCAACCAACACTTAATACAGCTGTTTGGTGAAGCTGCTGGCTCGTCACACTAGACCAGTGTGATACTACTACTGACTCACTATAACATAGTTTAAGCGCTTAATCTGTGTCGGGATAGCTAGTAGTAGCATTTCATTATCAACCACTTTTATTGGGAAATTGGTTGATAATGAAATGCTACTACCAGGTATCCCGACACAGTTTATGCGCTTAAACTTTCTATAACATGATGTGCATACCAGAATAAAGACATCATTTTTCTGCATCATGAGTTGCACCTCTTTACCAGTTGTAGGAGTTTTAAATCGTAAGAAGCCGGGTACCAATGCCGGGGCTGCCGAGTCTGAGTGAGCATCGATGTGAACTAACGTGTTACCAGTAGGTCTAATGAGGTCCTTATGTACAGCTGAGAACCAATACTGCAACACTGTAATGTAATGAGAATCAGTAACAGGTATTAGCTTTAAAAGGTTAAAATTGTGACGCTTGTGGCTGATGGCGACAATTGTGAAAATTGCTACATTTTTGGTCATGACATAGGTCCAAACAAGACGGGCTGAAGTTTTTAAAGCTCACAAACATAGCTCAAAACTAGTGCTTAAAACATCACTACGACCTATACTGATATGACATACACCATTCACATCTTCAAAATAACCAGCAAAAACACTCTATAATATTCTTCGCAATTGTTGTTGCCTGGTGAGAACTGATATTATAGGCAGGATATAATTCTGACAATCATGACATGATGAGATGCATACATATATGAAATGTATGCAGAATTTTGTTAGGTACAAACCTTCGTGGTGCTCTTCTACTACAACAACATTAAGTTCTTTATCTTTGAGTGTTACTCGGACTTCGTTTAGCCTGAAACGAGAAACGTGTTCCTATTGTTGAATATGAGGATGTTACCAAGAAAAAGGTGGGAAAAAAGGCGGCAGACCATTATTAGAGGACTAACAATCATTGGTAACACCGAAGATCTGTACGATCAGGGAAGGATAGGGCGTCTCAATATAAGATCTGGAAACAGTTTTTAAAAGCAGTGATGGGATCAGAACGAGCGGGATTCAGATTGAAGACTCACCAATCTCTGTCTGGCTCCTTATGCGGGTTGCGGCATCTATATAGCAGGATATAAGCCACAAAGATAACAACCAAACCAAAGAATAAACAGAATCTCCTGAACCTCCGAGGATGATAGTACCATACCATGGCTTCTCTACAGTAGTTTGCAAGTGCTGTGACTGGCATTATGGTATGCGAGCTGCTGCAACAGGACACCAATAGACTATAAAAAGGATGATAAAATAAATACTTGTACTCAAAACCTTTGTAATATGTTTTGTAGATGTGTATTTATCACTAACCATTCAATACCCGTAAAGGCAAGCTGTCACAGTGCAAAAACTGGCGCAATACCGTGTTAATTTCCATCCCCAAACCGACAGATTTTGGCCAATTTATGGTGTCAGCTTTGCAATGGCACCATGCTGGTAGTTTTAAAAAGTAAAAGGTCAACTGATGCAAAGGAGAAATACAAAAGTTGTTCAATCAGTATGAACGATGCTACACGTACCTGTTTGCTAGACGATCGTATTGCTATTGTCATATGAAGCACACAAAAAGTAGCCGCCCAAAGTCAGGATGAAACACTTGTACCACTGTGATCTTGCTTCAGCATAGGGAAACAGATATATAAGGTGACATTGAAAATTGAGACACCCATGATCAAGGCTTAAAGGAAACACCATTTGTATCAACATGTTATCAGGCAGTTTGGCTTTATAGATATTATGTTCAGAATACAACAGCTGGCAAAACCCACTGTAACTACAGGCTTAACCCTTGATATTATCAACATAGATAAGTTTATACAAGAATGACCAAATTGCTCTATGAACAAGGTTGAATTTGGTGTCTTTATTTCCCTGAGTACACTCAAGACATTTTGATCGAATTGTAAACATCACCATTTTGCTAATCACAATAATGCATCGAATATTTAATATGCTGATATATTCTAAATGATAGCTTATATATTAGAAGCTGTCAATCCAACCATTTTAAGCCAAGCCACAAAATGTATATTCAAATCTTTTTCTGAATAATACCAGTATGCATCATACCAAGTCACATCTGTAGTACAATATTGATATCACTACAATGAAACCTACACAAAACAAAACAGACTGCGATAGCAGTAGTTGTACTGTATTATCAGCAAAACTGAAGCATATATATATTTACACATACATAGTGGCCAGGTCTCAAAGCCTGTCCAACATACATTATTCCAATCTGTTGTTGGACAAACGTAACGTATTTTGAGCAAGGGATGCAGAATTTTTAACCAGAATGCCCTTTTCCCTGTTTTTACGACTTTCTATGGTATATTTTTGAAGCTGTCCTCTCTTTATCACAAAGATAATTTGTCATCTTATGGTCGAGATCCCAAGATAGGGTCTGCTCGTTCGTACAAAGGCTATATGCGGACCTGATTAAAATCCTGTGGACTGTATCGCGTAAGGAGACAAACTTGTCCAACAGATAAAAGCAGCATATATCATCACCTTATTCCTTGCCCTAAATGAGTCATTAGATGGGGATCATATATGATATGAGAGTTGGTGAATTTCCCTCTTAGGGATTTTAGTATATCTTTTTCTATATCTTGCTGAAGATGGCGGGGCACGAAGCCATCTCTGTTTGAGCGGCATAAAGTCACTAGTTTTACATCCTCTACAGGAATAAGTTTGAGCAAGTCAGTGAACCTGTCCGTGGTTGGAGAGATATCTTTTGATTTGGGTACATGAATCTGATTGTCTGAGTCAGGTGTGTTAATCCCATGGCACACTGAGAGTTCCTCATACCTACAAATAATAATATATATATATATATATTATATTTTATTATTTCCATAAAAAATATATTCCATTGAATAGGTATCTTTCATGTCACAAAATGCCAAGAAAAGACTTAGACCAGAATAAGAGCAGTGTTATAAATAAGCAGTTTCGACATCGTGCATAACATATTTGTATTACATATCACATATGATGACACACCTAAATCTAGCTTGTATGCACAGGTTTGTAGTCTGGTTGATGGTAATGCATCTATACATACAAGCCAGCTTATACCCACAGTCACACCTTAAGACATCCATGGAGTTTACTATCCTGACAGTTAAGTGAACATCGAACTATCACATTCACAATAACAGACTGTGTGGCTGCTCTGGAGACAGGCCGGGTATGACCCCAGAACAAGAAACATATCAGTGTTGATGAGCCCTCGTTTATTTTACCAGGCATCATCTATAGCCAAATATTTTACCAGGCATCAAGATTTGATTTCATGTACCGTTCTCTTGTCACCTGCAAACTTCATTATGTACATACCCATGCCAGTTTTCGGTATCTTTTTCGACCTTGTAAGTCAGCGGGCTGATTTTCAAACAGAATCCAAGCTGTGATATTTGATCCAAATGTTGTGCCGTGAAAGTCGAGGATATGAACTCAACCAGGCCCTTGAGCTCTTTTTGAGTGATCTTACTAGAAAATAAAGTAGAAATGCTTGAAAAGATTAGGCCTTCTTGCATCATTTACCTTTTTGCTCTACAAATATTGACACTTTTGTATATATATATATACAAAAGTGTCAATATTTGTATATATATATATATATAAATATAAATACATGTTCTAATTCCTAACATCAGTGACCTAAGAAAAGTGACAGAAGATAAATAATTTTCCCTTCAGATAAGGTGTATTGTCAGCATTAACCTAGCCTAAGTGCACAGACGGCTGCAAGTGCAAGTTAATGGCATTGCAATAAGTCTAAGTCTAAGTCGTCATCGCGGAGAGGGTTGCCCCTCTAGAGTACAGGTACAGGGACCCATGATACTCAAGCCGCACCCTATACCCTTGCCCGCCGGAATTCCGGCTACTCTTTTTATCGAAGAGGCAGAGGAGGATCTTTTTACTACATGAGGGGTGTGCAAACACAAGTGGTGTTTTTAGTCCTGGACCTGGACCTGGCTAGGATGAATGACGCGCCAGTACCAAATCAGAAATGACTGCCTGCGCCGGGAATTGAACCTGGACCTCACAGATCACAAGTCCGCACCCTTAACCATCAGACCACTCCTGGCATTGTATTATCAAACGCTCAAGTTCATAATGTAATGCCACTTACTCGCACTTGCAGCAGTCTGAGCACTTAGACTAGCAGTAACCATGCGAGGAGATAATCTAAGTGAGGGTTGATCAACTCATTATTTTTGGAACAAAAGTTCAACACTCTAACCATTGAGTCCAGTCTAGACCAAGTTTGGTTCATTTGCCTGCATTCCGAGTGGCTCCCGATCCACTGGTCACGCCGCACTGCGGCGTGACCAGTGGAAGGGAGCAACAGGAATGCAGGCAATTGGATTTAACTTGTTCTAGTCCAATCTGACACCCAAATTATATCAACATCAATTACCATACATTATTTTTCAAGACAGACATGGTTTCGTTTGGTTTGAGTAAAATGAGTTGTAAGGATGACACTGAAAATGGAGAAAAAAAGTCAAGAGATGAAGTTTCCGGCCAGGTTTACATACTGCAAAAGATCACATGTCAACAAATCAGAGCAAAATAAGTCCCTATATAACTCTCTTTACATTTCACAAACCTAAGGAATAACTAATAGGAGAGGGCAAAAGGCATGCTTACCTTCTTTTTTACCAGCTAAGAAAACCAATTTAACATTTTGCACCGTAAACGTAAACTTTCCTCTGAGAAATAGGACAACTCACCTTCCACCAATAGGTGTCTGTTCTAGTCCAGATTCCATGAGAAACTTTTGTATTTTTCTGAACTGTACATCACTGCAGTCTCTCGTCTCCTCCCGTGTGGCTGAGCATGTGACCTTCACCATGTGTAGTATGTTGAGCATCAGCGTGTGAGCGTTAGATTCATCTACATAATGAAACATTACATGTTATATATATATTTATAATATATATATATATATATATATACATCATTTTTTATTGGCAACCAAAGTCATCTCAACAGAAATGTTTTGCACTCGGTGCCAGAAAAAATAGAAACAAAAAAAAACAGAAAGAAGATTGAATAGAATATCATTAACATTGTTGATCAAATTGATAACATATGGTTGAATAGCGATGTTGTAAATGAGCTGAACTTCTCTTTAGATCTCAAGTGATAGAACATTCAACCTGCTGATGACTGAGATGACTCATTCTTGAATCTCCTAGCCCCTGGGTTTAACAGGATGATAATATTGAAAAACTTTCTGGTGTTAAGACTTGGCGTGAAAACTGATCAATGAAAATTAAGTTTCAGCAGTCAACATAGAGAATTTTGAAACTCTAGGGTAGTCACACTTCTACAAATGCTGACGCCATACTGATAGCAGGTAGACTTGCAGCCTTACGGACCTTAAGCTTGATTCCCTCAAATTATGCACACAACCCTTATTGACAAAAATGATGAATAATGAATTGCTTTAACAATATAACTCAGTGCTAACCTTGGACATTTTTCACACTGAATGTGGAGCTCAGCACATCATTGAAAGATTCAATGTAGGTGAAATTTATTCCCTGAAGTAAGTCAGATCCTTTCATGACACCATAATAGTCTTCATCTATATCTAACACTATAGAGCTGTCTAATCGAGCCAGTATAGCAGGCAGTAGGCGAGAGGCTTGAGATTCCTTTATCATATATACAGATACCTGAGAAAAGTAGAGAGAACAATATGTTAATTTTAAGATATCGAAGCAGTATCAAGTATCTATGATCTACGTATCATAGGAAAATTTGCACTAAAGGAGATCCAGTGCATTGTAATATTATCCATAAACAGGCACTGTAGTCTTTAACATCCGACAGGGTACTTGTGGCCGCGAGGAATATGAGAAATCAATTAGAAACCAATGTAATCCAGCCTAGTTCTTCATAGTTTGCATGTAAGACCAAATACATGCCCTCTACTTTTCTGTACTGTAAATGATGCCAGAAAACTGAGCTTTTTGACAGAGCATTACATATATGTTTAGGTCGATCAGACACACAGACGGACGGACAGAAAGACAGAACTTTTGTTGTAAGGACTACTTGCCTCTTTCACTAATTCACATTTTGCTTTGAATCCCTGCAGTGGTAGGCCAGAAGGGTCAGTGAAATCGCATACATCCTCACCTGACTGTAAAGTATAATAATGAATATCACTGCTAACATTTAAATAGCCTAAAAACATTCTAACTCAGCTGTACACAAAGATTCTCAGTGAAGCGCTAACACAATGCACACTAACATCAAGATTACGCTATGAACATACAAGGAGTCTTTAACTCCTTGGATCATATGTATCTCTGATCGTTAGAGTCAATTTAATAAGAGTACCCACCCCTAATTAATAAAACTGAACACAGGTCGTCACACCAAATTCCTTGTGATGGTACTCTTACTAAATGAATTAATTTCTAGAACTTCATCATTCATTTGTGTATAACCCCCTTTTTTGTATTTAGTTGTGTGTTAGAGGTCAATAAGTTACTTTTTAACCTGTCTGTTATCTGTAAACTTTGCAGAAAACCTCTTTAATCAAATAAATTAATTCACTCTCTATCGATCAGAGATATACATGCAATAGTGTGACCACGATGTACACACGTACATATTTACAATTAACAGGACAAACAGCAGGCTTCCTTGACTGCCATTTACAATTAACTAGGCAAGTAAATCTAGCTAGATATGACAGGTTTATTGGGACTTTATAGCAGAGGAATAAATCATAGTTGCAAAGTTGCCAAAAGGAAAACTTGTTATTTTAGTTAACAACTAATGACTAATGGTTCAGAGAGCTCAAGTCGATTTCCTATAAAGAGCAAAAAACATCTGCCACTTCCCACAGATCTATGAACAAGCACTACAAGCCCCTGGCATGTGGACAGTTTGACATATCTAAGTAGCATCGAACAACTCTTATTTTTATCTGAACTCACAACTATTGCAATTTATTTTTGAGTAGCCCTCTCTTGATTTACCCAGGCTGACCCTTCCACTACGACTAATATCTAAGAACACTCACATAACAACTACATAGACCCTTGAAAAGTTCACCTTCCATCATGACCATGTAAAGGCCTAGTGATACCGTCATCTTCTCTCCTCGTAACGATTTCTCGTCAAAGTCCTCCATTTCCACCCAATCAGGACGGATCCATATAAATTCTTTCAGATAATCTTTATACATTGCCGCCTAAAAGATAAACATATCTAGATTGAGAGGCCTAAGGATGAGAAAGAACATTTTGTAATGGTTTGCTAAAAACATTCAACACCCCAAAAGTTACACATTCAGACTTCGCCTGATGTTGCCTAACTTCATACCCATTTTACACATAAAGATATGAATTATATATAATTATATTTTTTACGCTTATGATATTACACCATACTGAAAAAACTAATTCTAATTCGGTGTGTGAGACCAGAAGCGGCAATTTTGACATTCATCTTTGGTTATGGATACATATTTATGAGCAAAGATGTGCTAACCAATCTGTCGGGGGCAAAATTGGGTCTCGGAATCCCGAAGCCATTTGATTGGCCACTTGCTCCTCTTTCAATGCGTGCGGAATTCATGGCAAGAGTTATCTTCTGTTTTAATATTAGCTTATGTTGATTATCAGTTTATACAGGAGGCTGTCTCCTTCTCCCTGACCAATGTCATTGCACATACGGCAATAAAAGTCGTAGTGGTAATGATAGCCTAGTTTATCAGTTATCTACATGCCCAGTCAAGATCACGAGAGTCAGTATGAACAATGACACCAAGAAGGAGAATATGCAAAGATGATTACTTTTCCCCAAAGAACAAATATGAAATTTTTGGCATTGCATGCGCTCAAACTACCTTGATAGCTAAAGAACTAGAGCTATTAATTGGTAGATACAATACCAAGACAAATTCCCCACTGCATTGCATTATTCAATAAATAAGCTATGGTAGACACGTTTTTAGTGTAAAAACCACCCATACCGTTATGAAAACATCGTTTCTCTGCATGAGCATATGAATCTGTTTACTGGTATTCGGTGCCTTGAATCGAGCGAATCCGGGTACTTCTGCTGGAAGGCCTGAGTCTGGGTGAGCGTCTATGTGAACCAATGTGTTTCCAGTATAACCGATCAGACCTTTCTGTGCAGCTGTCAGCCAGTATTGTATCACTGTGAACAAAACATCAACACATCAAATACTTTGTGGTAGCCAAGTTTACACTCTTACAGTATGATATAACATATTTTTTTTTGGTTTGGTTTATTTTTTATCACACGTTAACAAAAATTTAATCAGTTACAGTTAAAAACTAGTGAGGCGATGAGGCTCTATGTGCTCAGTAGCATCTGAGATGCCATACAAGGCGCGGAGTCCTATGGCACTATAGGCAGTCAAATTGAGCTACAAGCATAATGTGAATACAAGCTATAATGTGGATTTAAGAGTAATCGTTTTCAAATATTTATTTCATGGAAGTCTAGAGGTATATGGGTACCAGAGATCTGAACTCAAGTTGGTTGGGTTAACCTCGTCCATGCCCCTAGTCCAAGAGACAAGACGATACTTTCATACAAAACTTATAGAAGTGCATTATCACATAGAAATGATCAGGTATCAGCCACACTGATCACGTGATATACTATAGCATACATATCTCTGATCGATAGTAAGTGAATTCATTCACTTAGCATGAGTACTATCAGAAGGAATTTGGTGTGACGACCCGATGTAAAATTGTATTAATTAGGGGCGGGAACATGTTAGGTACTCAAACTAAATTGATTATAACGATCAAAGATACACATGTTAATAGTGTAGTCTCATGTCAGTGTGGATGTCAGAAACATAAAATCAGCTTTACTAATCATTACCTTCATGATGCTCTTCCACTACAGCTATATTCAGATCTGTTTTCTTTAGAGATTTATGAACTTTGTCAAGCCTGTGAAAATAAATTCATACAAATTATCTTTTCTAATTATTTCTAATTTTTCTCCTATATGGCATGTAGAGAGCAACCACAAACATATGAATAAATGAGGTATTATGTTTATGAGCACAATGTAACAGATACCCTTTCACACTGAGTGCTGGAGAAGAGTGCAGAGAAATACTATTTGTGAGGACAAAATGGCAAATTGAGTACCCACAACAAATTTAACTAAACTATAGTCTTTCTAAGCCTAAATCATGAGGACGCAACTTACGCACAACAATCACCGAATGGCATACATTTGATAGCATCATAAAACTGCAAATATGTGTTAACTCCCAATTCTTGTTTTGAGATAAATGTGACAGATAGAGAACATCTGTCACAAACAACAAGTATGAGCTTATTTATGACATAGACAAAGCTCAACTATGGCTATAACTATAGAATATTACTTTATGTTCTCACCACTGGGGTGTAGAGTTTGAAGAGTGATGTCTATGTAGTAATATGATTATCAAGAATATTACGCAGAGCCCTGCTAGTAAAACCATCCGCCTGAACTTCTTAGGCTGATAGTACCATATAACAGCTTCATTTGTGAGGCGAGCCATTGGTCTTGCAAAAATGTTGTGCAGCATAACTGATGTATACCTGAAATGGAAATTGGAACGTGTGGTTTGGTGATGGTTGCAATCGATAGTATCTCTAGTTTATCAGCTGAAACCATGCCCCGGTTTGCTGGTTGTTGCACTCCATGATCTGCTATGAAAAAAAAAACTAGATGTCATGAAAGAGGGAATCATGTCTTTGTCTTGTGCAAATGACAGAAAACAAGCTTGTATATGGTTACATGGGGGTGCGGGGTCACGACACAGTCATGAGGCGCTGAGAGTCAAAGGCCTGTAAGACTGACAGATAGAAGATTTGGGTGCACATATTAAAGGAAAATTTCTATTTGTATAAGAGCAGGAACTGTGACTTTGTGACTTGATGGTAGATAGGATTTTTTGAGTAGCCCTGTTGCGTGCTTATCTATAAGCTCTCCATCCAATGCAACACTCCTCCATATCCACTGCTGTGATTGTACCTCATACTAGAGACCTCACAGCACCACTTATTAATACCCCCAATATCTTTCTCAACCCGTCGACAGCATGAAATTACATCCCAAACCAATGAATGGATCTCTAGTGGGTATTGCTACAAGCTACATGACTGGGTACTAATATTTTGGAGAATGAGGCCAATGAAGTTAGATCCCTAGGCCCGGGCCTTCTAAAGCTAGTCTCACAGGTCCCCCAATTTATTGAGTGAGTTTGCACAAGCCCTCTATGTGATCAAGGCCTTTTATCTCTCCTTGCTATGGAGATATATTTCAAATTTGGTTCCAGTCAGATCCAAAATAAATATCACTGAGTCAGCTGTTCTATTCCCGTTCTTCTTTGGGGGAGTAAAGCATAGGCATCTGGAGTTACGAGCATGTCCAGTATCAACCACCCCCTTTGTTGTGGTTGATACTGGACATGCTTGTAACTCCAGATGCCTATGGAGTAAAGGTACAGCCAATTACTATAAATTCTGTTCATGTGGGCATCTGCTCTGGGCTTTGCTTGCACTTGCAGGCTTTGTTGCTTGTGTCTTGTTCTTGACCTAGTTCCAGAACAGTTAGTGCCTAATTCCAGAATCAAGATACAGTAAGGTTTTGGGTGGTGAATTCTGAACACAGACAAAAACAGGCTTTCAAACCCCATGGTCTAATCAAGGAGTTAACTCCTTGGTCTAATGCTGTGTATGGTGCCTGCTAGGTGACAGATGGTGTGAAATATAGTAGATATACTAACTCCGCAAGCCTTTGCTTTTTGTTACACACTGAAATCTATGAATGGGTTAGCTGATATCCCAGTGTCAGACATTTAAATGGAGTAAGAGGTGAAGTTGAAGTCCCCCACCACACACAGTGTCCCCAAGCTAATACATGGTCATGTTACAGTCATGTGACCACCGTACAACAAGAGTTGTGCCCTCTCAAAAAGGTGCCCCAACTGTGATAAGACAGTGTTACCTGGTCACTTCTCTAAAAAACTGAACTAGAGATATTCAGAAAAGTTGGGGACTAAAGAATAATGTCACTTGATTCATGAACTTAGCCAGGTATCCTCTGTGTTGTGAACCAAATATCTGCTATTGATGAGTTCTGCTCATCAGGGCTTCCATATAGTGTGTGCCATTTTATTCTGAGACATACTATATAGTAACAGCCTCGAAGATGGCCTGCTTCACAAAATTGAAGGAAGATCTAAAAAAGTTGGAAGAGATTTTCCCACAAGACCATGAGCTGTTCCAAATAAACTCTGCTACTGTTGATGATCTCACATGCACATTTATACCTTCTACAGAAAACAGAGTTGTAATTCATGCTAATATAAATGTAAGTACTTTGTTAAGATAAGTACACTCAGTCCATACATATATTGGGCCCTACTAGTACTATTATAACTATACTATTACCTACAAAAAGTCCCTATATATAATATTTACACATCCAGATTTTAGTATGTCCTAAGCCTAGTTTGTGATGTCCATTTGGTTAACTCCATCAAGGATGGATGTAAAATGATGGTAATTTGGTTTAGTCCTGAGCTGAAACATGTAATCATTTCATCTCATACTTGCTTGCTTGATTTGGGAAATGAGACCAAGGCAGGTCTCACACACTCAACTAGGAGTGACAAGTACATGAAGCGCACAACTGAAGATTTAACAAAATCATTTTTGTCATTTCAGGATCCACAATGTGCTCCCATCTGGTTTTGCGACAATGAGGATCGTCTAGTCGAGGACGCGATTTCACAGTTACAAAGCTCCAATGTTAGCTGCAATGTGAGTAACATCTGCTATAATGGGGCATCCTCTGGACTAAGACAGAGCAATGAACTCCCTCTTCAGAGGGAGTTCATTGGACAGAGTGTGATGGTTCAATCAAGAAGATTTTCTTCCTTGACTTAATCCTACAAACTGCTTGACCATTGTGTGCCAAGATGTTTAAGATCTCTTGCCATAACTCCTAGGTGGTAAAAAACTCAAACTCCTGTCAGCATCAAACATAAATGTCCAAAAGGCTGGTGTATCACACACCGCAGTAGTTTTGTGTGCTGAAAATGAAACAAGTCTTAGGCCGATGCATCAGGATTCACCCTTAACTATTGAGATATCGTGAAGCTCAGATAGATGAAGTAGGCTGAACTCTCTGTGAATGTAGTCATGAAGACGCTGGGGAATCAGAAGAGAGTTGAAAACATAACAGTTTCTGAACAAGCAATAGTTGCACTATTACTGATTCTGGTAAACATTGTAGCTTTATGCTTTGGAACGCAGTTTGCAAGCCTTATCCCAAGGCCCAAAAAAGCGGCATTTGAGATAGGGTTTATTTTGCTGAGTCAACCAATATTATCATTTTGTCTCTCACCATAGATTCGATTGGCTATGATTATGTAGCCATCACATTCATAGATAAATCAGTCATATTTCTAGTCCTTATTATTCCTTTCAATCATTAAACGAATTGTGTTTCATGTTTATTGCAGATCAAGTCTCAAGCAGCCTATTTGGCAAAAACATTATACGAGTTTAATGATAAGTCTGTGCCACCAGAGATAGAAGATCTTATAGAAATGTGTGCGGTGAGTACTTAACAAACATGAAGATCATTAGTAGATTTTTTGATTTTATTATCGAAAGATTTGTGATCAATAAATAAAGCCCGATATATATTGTCTCCCAGTCAAATCACACTTCGACCATCTGTTTCAGTCTCATTCAAAAATGTTTCAAGAGAATACACATTGAGGGTGCTCAGATCAAGCACAGTAATCGATTGCGTCGAACGGTTAGATGTTTTCATCTATAGTTGAAGCACATGGTGTAATCTGTCAGAGCGCTTGTTATTCATTGCTCAGCAGTGGTGCTGTAGGGGTCACGGGTTCAAACCCTCAGCATCCTCAGTGTGTATAACTCTAAATCTTACACCTCTAAGCTCAATCTCACTTTTCAGACTTGCCCCTCTACATGACTCTTATGAAGCAAGGCTTTTGTCCCCTCAGCATGTCCCAGCATCCCTACCACCCCTCATTTGTCTGTCTCCCATCATGACAAGAATTAGTTCTGTTATTTTTATGGTTTTAGCAACCATATGATTGTTTCTTGGTCTTGCAGATAGCAAATATTTCTCCCTCTTTGTCCAGAAAATGCCCTGCTGACCACGTAATCAGATACTCAGAGTCAGAAAATATCATAAGAGGCTAGTTTGGCTGGTCATATTGAAGTTTGCTCAATACTTTACTTTATCATGACTGGTTTCATCAATGTGTTACGTTGAGCTATGATTTGTTTTCTTTGGTTTGCTCAAACTCCCTGGTTTCATCTATGAGCTACTGAATCATACTTTATGGGTTTCATCAAGGATTTGCTGTATTCATACTGCTTTGCTGTATTGCTCAATGTATTTCCATATATACGCAGACTTAGTGAAGAAATCAAAGGCCTGTTCAGTGAAGCTGGAGCAATTTTATTGTCTTAGCTTGGTTGTACTTTGTTACGCAATCGTCTGCGCTTCCTGATTTTTTTGTGGTGGTCTGGCAAGGTCACACACATCTTAACTATGTGGTATATAGTCTTAGTCTGTCTCACCAACCTTTGTTGTGTTGGTTCCCTGCCCCACCAAAGAAAAACAAAGCATGACAAGACTGGCTATTATATGCTGTAGTAGATACTGTCTTCAGTAGGAAGCAGTTAGGAACGAAAGCCCAACACTGACAAACAGTCTACAAATTTATCCACTCAAACGTTATAGGCTAATCAAAAATAACTGATCGAATGGATCTCCTTTCCTTTTTTAAATTCATGTCTTCACCTCACTGATGCTAGTAACAGCTTGTCCAGTGGAAATTCCTAGTGCCTGGAGAGAGTGCATCATCAATCAATGAGCCACTTGTGTATCAAAATAGTATCAAAACCTGGCACAGTATCCTGGGTATCAAACATGAACCACAGAATCACAGTGATGGGACTGTTTTGCTTTAGTCTTCTGTATCAAAAGTTATATCTCTTGCCAGTAGTATAATTTTATATCTCAGCATAAAATGTGAATCCCTAAGCAGTTGGGTTACTCTATAGGATTGATGACACGATGGTCAGATTTGGTTATAGATTAAAGTGTAATAAGTGTGCACATTGTGGATTAAAGATTAAAGTGTAATAGATGTGCACATTGTGGATTAAAGTTTCCACTGCAATTACAATGCAATCTGGTTGTTTAATGGGTATGGCTATTTCAGCAACCCGCTCCTGGTGAGTTCAATAGGCAAAATATTGCTCTGAACTTTGTCGTTAAAACACAGGATAACCTAATGTTAACGCTGCGCTTGTCACAATATCAATTACCCTGGCCTCAAAGGTGCTCCTATGTTACCTGATAATTAAGGATGTGCATATGTGAATGTACCTGGTAGCCCAGGGCATCTCATTCATATTTTATTGCTGCGGTATTATATTGAGGACCCAAACATATAGGCATAATAATGTGCTGAGTGTGATTTGATGTTATCAAAGTTGATCATTTTTTTATCTCAAATATTGTGTGTTCATCTAAGCCATCAAGGGGTAGGCCTAGCTGTACAGTGAGAATAGTTTGGGACTAGTAGGGCCATCTAGGGACATAGCAAATAAACTTACTTTACTCTACAAGTGATTTTAATCTGTTGAATTCCGTAAAGTACAGTGGTGTCCTTTATCAATGATTCAATAATAGATAGTTGATTTTAGACTTCCTTGTGTGATCATTTTGAAATTTCAATTTTATAAATTTGCTTATTTTATGTAGCCGATAGCAGCACAGGATTCAGACGAGGAGCTCGACGAGGATGAGATCTCTGATGATGAATGTATGGATATGGACGATGATGAAGATTTAACCTTAGACCCTATCCACCCAGCAGGTCCGGGTCAGGGTGACGCGTCCTCATCAACGTCTGCTCAGGAATATAAAGGCATCGGTAAGTGGAATACACTGTTTAAATTCAGTCTTCTATGTGGCTGTCAGCAATGATTTTTCGGAGGCATATAAAGACGATACAGCAAATTGAATGAGGAACCAGTCTTCCTCCTCAGCTTACATAATATAATGTATCTGGTAATCCTCTCTCCTTAGTATACAACTACTGTAACATTCCAAGCTACACCACACAAGTAGTGCTATACAGTTGAGATGTCTTGGGCATGTCTGAGGATGGGTTCTGAATCATTATCGAGGTAGTAGCCTTGTTATGGGGGGGCTGCAACTCCGTGTTATCACTGAGTCATAGGGATCAGGGACATTATTCTCATCATCTACTGGTCGTATATGCACCTGTTCCCCAGGGATTCTGATGTTATCATCAATATCCAAAGCATGGTCAGTGTGAGGGAGGCTTTATCGACAACTAGTGGATAATCACCTTAATTATCATAAAGAAACAGACATCAAGCAGCTGTGTGGCCAGGTTGAGAGACCACCATATTCCTGATAGCAGTTGCTGAATCTGTATTGGGATCTTTGAACAAAGTAGTGCCATTATCCTCTGACTTCGAAACACATGAACTTTATCATGACTTCATTTCTATGGAGTATCTATTTACAATCACGACTTGCAGACATCGACACATAATCCAATGAGCACTCAAGAATGCTTTGGTTTTTTGTATCTAGATGATTGTTTTGTTTAAGTCTGGCCTCTGTTTACCCATACCTATTAATTACTTTCTAGAGTCTAAAAATGTACAAGAGTTAGAAAAACTCAAGCAGCAGCAAAGGCAGGATTGCCTGAAAGGGACAATCACTGGATCTGTACAGGCAACAGATCGGCTCATGAAAGAACTCAAAGATATCTTCCGCTCAGAAAGCTACAAACAGGGTAAGCCCTCACTCAAGTGGTAATTGTAACAACTCTTCAATATGGCCTCGACTAGAAAAGAATCTTATTCGTATTGATCAACTTTTTGTAGCATCCACTAGGCCTATCGAATAATCATTTAGCGTCAGGTAAAGAATCTGATATGTGTGGGGTTGCTGTTGGCATAGATCAATCCAGCTTATTACAATACAAAAAAAATATATGTATCCAGCTGGCCCTTAACTCGGGACCTGGTAACAATCAAACGTATCGGGGAAAATTAAATTTGTAACATCTCTTTGTGCATCACATGGTTTTCTACTGCTGCCAACCTGTTCGAAATCAATTCTAAGATTGACCATTTTAATTATGGAATACTTAGCTGTAAATGAAAGGTTGTGTGCTCATACATCGAGAAACCCTAGAAAACCAGTCAAGCAATTGATTAACAAATATATTCAAAACATAATGTCCACACGAACAGCTAAGCCGCGATAACTCAGTTGGTAGAGCGGAGGACTGTAGTGGAAATCTAGGTATCCTTAGGTCACCTTATCTAATCCGGTTCTAGGGAGCTTTTCACTTTTCTTTCAATATACTATTGTATCGATATTGATAGAAGAAGCAAAGATTAAGTAAAAATAGTTGTTTGTCGAATATTTGTTATACGCTGATAAAGTAAATGTTCAATTTCTGGTAGGCGATGATTTTTTTCATAATGAAGTGTATCTGTAGTAGTTTGTTGCATGCATTGATTGAGCAGCGATCATTCAATTAAACCATTCTAATCTGTTGTTGGCAGGTATTTATGATGTTGAGCTTGTGAATGACTGCTTATACGACTGGAATGTACGACTATACAGGTAAGTGCTCTAACAAAGCCCAAACATTGAGTTCACAAAAACAATAGGAATAAATGATAACTCATAACAAGCACAAAGTCTGTCTTGGTTGTTGGTAGTGGCATTCCATTATTAACCACAGCCCAATGGAATGCCATCGCCAACAAACTGGACAGAGTTTGCCTATTGAATTACTCACAGGGTGGACTATGCCTGGCTGGCTTTAGAGCAAAAAAAGTGGTGGTTCTAAATTCATATAAGTTATTGTTGCCAAATGTGATGATAATTACAAAACTCACATAAACATCTAATACTATAAAAGGGAATTTCTGGAATATCTCTAGAATTGCTCGTTGTAATCCACCAACTATGTATTCAACATTCGTGTACATACAGTAAGGAGGTTCCTCTTTACAGGAAACTGTTTGTGGTTAGATGTGAATCATGTATCATTTGATGGGTTAGTTTTTGTTATGTGAGCATTAATACTATCTAATAGACAGTTTTCTGGGCTCTTATTTATGCCTCAATTCAGAGTTGTCCTCTCTCCAGTTTGGTACTTTTAACCCACGCCGCATAGAAAAAACCTGCTGAAAGAGGGTTATATTGAAAACCGCTTATGTTAGGATAAAAATGATTTTTGATTCAGAGTCTGCACCATTGAAAACTCTGTGAGACAGGGTTTCCAAATCATTGGAGGGTTAAATCTTGTTAAATCTTAATTTTGGTGACGAAACTCTTGAAAGATTCTGCCAAATTGTCCGCAAAACAGGCAGAAAATGCTATAATTGACTATCAAAATACTAAAATTATTTTCCACACCGTGTCCATATGAGTTTTCAATGTTGCAAATTCTGAATCAAAAATAGTTTTGATCCTATTATAAGCGGTTTTCAAGATAACCCTCTTTCAGCAGGTTTTTCCTATGCGGCGTGGGTTAAAAGTACCAAACTGGAGAGAGGACAACTCCAAATTAAGGCCTAAATCGGAGCTCAGAAAACTGTCTATTCTATCAGCCTTCAAATTGAATTATCAGCCTAAATAGTTGAGAATTAGTAACAATATTTGTAAATTTGTTCCTGTTATAGAGTTGATCCCGACAGTCCATTAGCAAATGATTTGGCTCAATACAAAGAGAAAGAAGGCAAAGACTTCATACACCTAAATATTAACTACAAGGTCAGTTAGACCCTAGACCAAGTTTGGTCCATTTTGCCTGCTTTAGGAGTTGCTCCCAATCTACTGGTCACGTAGCGGCGTAACCAGTGGAGGGGGAGCAACTAATGCAGGAAATTGGATCATACATGATCTAGTTAAACCCATACATATAAATACTAGTATTATATGTAGTATTTATATGTTTATCATGTCATCACATGTCTCACCTCAAGTACTATGTAGTCTTGCTCTATGGAGCTTTGTGGCTTAGCCTTTGAGAATCCAAAACTGGTCACTGGATCTGTAGGAGAGGGTCGTTTTACCCCTCTTGGCTCCCCTCCCCCCCCCCCCCCTACTGACAACACCGATAAATAAAAGCTGTTAGTAATGCCTCAGTATAAAACTACAGTGTAAGCTGATTAATTCAAACTTTATAATTCAAAACTCCTGTTAATTCAGACAAGGAAAATTGGTCCCTTCAGCCAGATTTCAATGCATTCTAATGTCACTTAGTTCGGACTTTGTTTAATTAGAACAAGTTTATGCAGTCCCCAGAGGTTTGAATTGAGTGAACTGTAGTTATGTATTATGTATGATGCATCGCACAATAACCATAAGATATGGGTATACACACATCAATCACATTGCTTTATGGCATGGTATTTGGTATGATATCATCAAAATCTTCTCCCCTCTGCTGTTGTTGATCTTGAATCGTCTTATATTACAGAGTAATTTCCCTTTCTCTCCACCCTTTGTGCGGATTATTGCTCCAGTTATAACAGGAGGCTATGTACTCAGCGGCGGTGCTATATGTATGGAACTCCTTACTGCACAGGTAACCATAGCCTTACTCATCATCACCCCCCCCCCCTACCGTGTCACACTGTCGACTGTCATGTTGCACTAGATCCTAGGCTATTTATTTCTTGTCTAATTTTCTTCTGACTTTCTAATAAGATGAAAAAGTAACTTCTTTCACACTTGTATAATTGCCTTTTGTACCTGTTCTTGTATCAATTCAAAAAAAGGTAACCAATGGGCTGACCAGTTCTTCTTTCAACCTGGACTGGAAGCCCTATGAGATTCAGTAAAACTGTATATCTTTTGGAACAAGTTGCAAATTATGCCTCAACATGAGATATATTTTGACTCGTTGAAACGAAACAGCTTTTTGACAAGTTATAATCAACCTTCTTTTATAGCCATGTCATGTTAATAGCCTAAGCGCCACTTCATATACCCTTGCATATGGGTATTACTTCCCTTTACTCCTTCAATGCATTGGTAGAGTTTAGTTCAAAAATGAGATTGTTTCCAGGATAAGTTGAACTCTGGATGATTGATAACTATTGCTATAAAATATCCATACAAAGAGTATTTAGATATTAAATTCCTGGGCCCGCGGCTCAGACTGATATTTTACCAGATTACCAAACCATGATCCACCACAAAGTAGTAACTAAGACTAAGCTTCAGATACTCTCCGTGTAGACTGCGGTACCCATAAATACGGGGCAGATAACAACATGTGTAGAGAGATGAATCCACAACTTCACCTTCTTTGCTCAACGACTTGAGGCTTGCCATCAGATTACTGCTCTCGGTTCTACTTATGATTTCGCTGCACTAGGCCATGTATCTCTTTACAAGCTAGCTAGCTAGCAAATAATTTAGACCAACTTTGTACCGCCTGATTTATACCAACTTTGATACTTTCATATCTACCTCTACTCTACTTTGAGCTAGTTTTGTTTTATTGTAGGGATGGAGCAGTGCGTACAATCTTGAATCACTCATACTGCAGATATCAGCCACGCTGGTGAAGGGTAAAGCTCGTATAACATTCAGCACTCCTCCTAGGGGGCAATACAGTCTGGCTAGAGCTCAACAGTCATTCAGGCATCTTGTTCAAATGCATGAGAAAAATGGTAAGTTTATATACATGTATGTACGTCCAAGCTATTCAAAATATTTTCACGCAAGTTTTTCGTTGTGGATCAGCAGAGGGGTCAATATTCTCAACCGTTTACTGTTTGATCTCAGGGTTGCAGCAGCTGAAAACTGGATTGGAAAGCACTTGGTGATATCGGTTGGATTGTTTCACCATCAAAGCCCATTATCATTGGGCTGATTTAACAAAAAGAAGCTTCATAAGTCATACCCTAGTCTTGCTACACTTAAATTGGGAAACACAACTCCCAACTAGGCAATCTCGCCTGGTTGTTTCGTTGTCGTTTCTCTCTATCTCATCATTATACCAACTATATTATTATTACAATGCGTCGACTGTTTCAATTCTTAGGTTGGTACACTCCACCCAAAGAAGATGGATAATATACACTGACAATAAAATACTACATAGCTGATAGTTGATGAAAATCCCCTCTTAGAAGATAGTCCTGTATATTATATCGGAAGATGAACTGATCGCTAGATGCCATTAGAGCTTGATACATACACTGCTTTGCCGCAAGTCTACATGAAAGATATACTGGACTTTTGTCTTTACTGACACAAACAGTTGTGGTAGTACAGTTCCACTAAGGAAGGGAACCTTTCCTACCATGTTATTTGTGCATTTCTATACAAGAAAAAAAACTATCAGAGGTGGTTTGTATATTTTACATGAGCCTGCTCCTGTTTTTCCCACAATGAACTGAGACTTTTTGATGCATCTCAGCAACGTGGTTTTAAAATGTTGACAGCCGCCTATTTGAGAGCATGAATTGGCAGCGGCTCAAAGATCGAGAGGAATGGCCATTTCATTCAAGATTTTGAGGAGCTAATAACATTTGCAAAATCTGAACAACACATTAGGTTAGTGAGAGTACTAATCACTTTTTTATTTCAATGACATACTCCTTTAACATTGCTTTCTTGCACCGGGACAACTGTGTGTATGTTGAGCAGTATTTCCAATATTATTCATAAACATGCTTTATATAATTATGTACAACTAAAAAATGTCGCTGCAAGCATATAGTCAGTGACCACTGTGCCCTGCAATACCATATACAATACTTATTGTTACCATATCATCACATGTTTATTTACTTCCAGTTACAAAGAAATATAATATTTTATATTATGAAATCTCAGAAAGCTTTTGTTGGTACAAAAATAAGGATCAAAAGAGTGGCCCATTCTGTGGAATAAGATTTTCTCCTCTCCCAACCTATTTTGTGGCTCATAGTTTCTGGCTGACCCCAAAAAAATAGAGACATAGAACCTACTTGACTCTACCAACACCTGTAATATTTACAATGCGCTTCATGCACTTTGTTGTTCTTAATTTTTTGCAAAGAAGCTCAGATAAAATATGAGAAATTAATTCTACACCCTCAGCCTGTTAGCCCCAATATAGGTGATGTGCAACAGCCGCAGTAGCCTGTCTTTGTTCGGACAGGCTTATCAAGACCTAGCATTTGTTTACATCATGGGCTAGTATCTTCTAACCTGTTCTAACTGAACTACAAAAGCAACTGACTGTGATGTCATTTTAATCAAAGAGCAGTTTATCTCAAACTCCCTTCTTCAAGCAACGGGTTTAGTTCAACCATTGAGTTATGTCCCAAACTCCCTGCTTCAGCTGTACCAGTGAGTTTGGGAGTTCGGTCCCAAACTCCTTGGCTGTACAGACCAGGGAGCCTCCCTGTACAGACAAACATCACAACCACAAAAACAAGAGTTGTCTCTACACAGTTATCCTATAACCAAGGACACACAACCCAAGTTTATTACTAATTTTTTACAGTTTATAAATGGCCTTGACATCTTTTCATTTCCGGTTCATCATTTTGATTTGAAAAAAAAATTATTTGATGTAATTGAAGGGATATGTTCTGAAAATTCTTTAAAGTAAGCAAGCACAATGGCAATATCAATGATTTGGAGATTGCATTAGGAAGCCTAACATTCAGATGTTTGTAGCAACACTATGGCAAAGTTTCAGCACTCATCAAAGCCTAAAAATGAAGTTCCAGAAACAAAAGGTTGGTTTGTAGTATTTTATTTCATTCTTATCATCATTATTAGGTGTTGGCATTTTATTTTATTTTACTTACTTACATTACTGTTAGTGTTATTCAAAGTAGTTGCTTGTAAATGTAAATATGGTGTAGTTGTCCCTGTAAAGCCATCCAGCAGACTAGAAGATTGTCAATTCATTGGTCACTAGTGCCAATGAGTCAATTGATAAGCCCCTACATCAGAATTCATGGGTAAAGCAATGCAGAGGGAAATTATTTAGACTTTTGATGGTTAATGTGGGTGAATAGTACAAAATAAGGTTATAGTTGTTCCAGTCTTCTCAACTGGCACAGGTTGATGATCGCATCTAGGAACTGGACTGCAGGATTTGCAGCAGGACTGTTTAAAGCAGGACTATAATTTTTGGCGTATGGCTAGCTATGCCTGTGCATCATCATGCATATTGGGCAGGATTGATGTCCGTAGGCTATTTATCTCATACGCAGAATGACAAAAAGCAGTTTATGAATTGAAACTTACACCAGCACAACATCAAAATGAGATAAGTTGTGTTTACTTTCTGTTTTAGTTTCTTTTTCTTGGGATGGATACATTGACGGGAGTGAAGATAAACCAGGTCCAAAGGCCTGCTTTAAACAGGTGAGTAGTTTTTTATATGGATTTTCCAGGTGTCTAACACACAGGCTCTACAGCCATGTTTGATTTGTTGCGATGTTATATCTAATGCTGTAAAACTCTTGGCCTATGTAACTAAAAAAAATTAATTAAGAAGGCTTCATAATCACTTTCATAAAACTCTTTCAGGTTCTAAGCCTCCTACATTTAGTGCCTTTCCAAATTCACATGCACTTTACTATGGTGAGATATTGCTGCATGTTTTCAAGCTCATAAGAATATGCTGTTATTTTTTAGTCGATAGATCCTCCAACAAACGAGTTCAAACCAGGAATGAAGTTGGAGTCCAGGGACCCAAGAAACTCAATGTCATTCTGTGTGGCTACCGTCATATATACTAGTGGTGAGAACATGTGTCTGTGAGACTTTTAAATTGTTTATTTGTGTGCTTAATAACCTTCCAGAGTAAATAACTGCTGCCTTGTCTTGTTGAGCGCCATTCCTTGATGAGTTGAATGCTAGACGTGTCAGCCCTCAGCGGCACATTACATCTGTATCACTTGATCACCTCTTCTAATCTGTAATGATATGGTCACAAAACCCAAAAGTCACCTGAGTTTTGGCTCAAATGTTGCCCAAACACTGATCGCCAACGTAACAATCTCAGCCTTTAATATGGTTAATACATATACCATTTATATATACCATTTATAATACATATATAAATTACAAATCATAATTTATAATACATCTTTACCATTTACAGGACCCAGGCTCTGTTTGCGTCTGGACGGCAGTGACAACAGAAATGATTTCTGGAGTTTAGCTGACTCTGAGGACATTCATCCCTATGGTTGGTGTGAGGAGCAAGGGGATCAACTTCAACCACCTCTAGGTAAATAATAAGACTTCAAAAGAATGTTGTCAGAAAAGAATGTCGGACATCCCCTGTTAAGATCTTATAAGTTATTTATGCATATGAAAATTTTATTCATTCTTTAAGCTCTTAGTACAATATGTAAACTACAAAAAGTTATGACCATAGTAACTGAAATCGGTATCATTGGTTTACCAATATTGATTAAGAATACTGGTGACCTCAGGTCAGTGTTTTCTCTAGAGTATTGGACATCTTTTTATCACAAATTTTTTCCCAGTATTTAAATTACCTAGAGCCCTAGATGTACACCTGAATAAGTAATATGGATACCTTATCCATTTACATGGTCTACACTCTAAACCATACCCGATTGACTAAAAATATACAATAATTATTTAAAGCACAAGACTATCCTTTGCTCAGTTTGTTTTGTGTGAAGAAAAATACTCTGGAGTGCTGACAGAGACTATAGTCTCTGGTGTTGCCGCAACAGTTCTGTTCAATCATATAATGATTACAATGTTGTTTTATTGCAGGTTTTGCAAAGAATGCCTCTTACTATCCAGTATTTCTCAATAAATTGCTTCAAGAATCTAAAGATAATATGGCCGATAAGAAGTGTTTTAAACCAGTCCCATCAGGTCCTACCAAAAATTTATTTGAAGTAGGAATGAAGCTAGAGGCCATAGACAGAAAAAATCCTTACCTTATTGCACCAGCTACTATAGGTAAGTAAATATACCTGGTTCACTCTTGCAAATTGCTTGTAACTCAGTACGCAGGGAAGTTACTCAACCATCTCCCCCAACAACCATAGTGATGAGGATTGGCTTGTGATTGATGAGCTGACCTCGGCCTATTATTGAACAATTGTATGATAGCCTAATTTTGTGTTTGATCTGTGTTTATAATTATAATTTAAGCTGATACAAAGCCACCCAATGCAAATTACATGGATAGAAAGCCAACTTGCCAGATCTAAATCAGATTAAACAGAATAACTCAGTCCCTTTTTGGAAATTTTTTGTTGGTTTTAGGACTTGTCTCTTTTTTCTCTTGAATACCTCAGACCAATATTAGTTTTGACAATTTATTATTGTCTACCTTCTAGGGGAACTGGATGGAGATAAAGTGTATATACAGTTTGACGGTTGGCGTGGTGCTTTTGATTATTGGTGTCGTTATGACAGCAGAGATATATTTCCGGTTGGATGGTGCGCTGCTGTCGGCCATATTTTACAGTTTCCTGGCACCAAGGGTGAGCATCGCTATCGGAAGTGTCACTTTTATATTACACTATTGGTGCTTGGAGACAATGGACTGTAACTACTGAATCTCGTTGTTGTCATAACAGTCTGATGTGCGTGTGACATAGAAAATTACATAAGTGATAGTATATCAAATTTTATTTTGTAATAGCGATATAAACATTATGGAAAGGAATACTTCGTAATAGGTGAGCATCAGTATGTGATATCAAAGTTTTCAGAAATGTCGTAATGGTAGATTCTTTTGCGCCAAGTCATTTTATAGCCTGGCCTAACGACACATAATATTCAATAAGATTAAAAACCATAGATGCATACCAATAGTCGAAATTGATGTACAACTTAATTTTACAGTATATCTTCAAAAAATATTATTTTGAAGGCAACATTCCAAGAGCGAGAGGGTCGAGCTCTAGCAAGTCTCAGAGTGTCTCACCTAATATAGCAGTACATATCGACACTCAGTTACCCGCTGTACATGCTGTACCTGCTGCCAGTGTGGGAGAACCTTCTCCTGGCAGCGCGCGCTCTGTAGGCAGTAAGAGAAACAGTCCAGCAGTAAATAAACTACTCTCTCCTGATTCGTCCATTTCTCCTGCTGCTGCGGCTGGCGAGACTGGTAAGTTCCATTCTGTGCAATCTTCTTCAGTTTTTAAGTTTGTGGTACTCCATTGTTGTTGTTGAAGATTTCTGGAATAAAAGGAGGGAGCAAAGAAATCAAAATCCCTGAGTTTTTAGAAATGTTCACTTAATTCTAAAGTAAAAATGTACAGTACCATTACCTGTTGTCTGTGAATTACATGTGCGAAGTCAGGGAGCTCATAATGCCACTTACTATTATTAGTTCACATTTTAATGGAGATTTCCATAAAAGTATGTTATAAATACAAAAAAAATACCAATTAGTTGAGAAACTTAAGGAGGATATATCTATCTTGTGTTTCAGTGACAGCGTATGTTAACCAGACGT
The DNA here is from genome assembly GCA_914767715.1 of Membranipora membranacea. Lineage (NCBI taxonomy): Eukaryota > Metazoa > Bryozoa > Gymnolaemata > Cheilostomatida > Membraniporidae > Membranipora > Membranipora membranacea. The sequence continues at coordinate 19,243,191 of OU612068.1, forward strand.
GTAGATGTGGGCCTATGCTGAATCAGACTAGAATCATCAGGCTACCATTACATTACGGGCCGGGTGTTGTCTCCCGTACACTCAAGAAGATTATACAGGCTCTGGTAGACAGCGCTGTCAATCCTGCACAAGTATTCAATAATCTAATCACTGCTCCTAGTAACTGTACTATTACTGGTAAGATTGTGCTGTGAAAGATAGTTAAATTTGGTTGCAGTTACGTTATAAGCTTATTTTTGTCTCAGTTTATTCTTTCCTCCTCCACTCAACAGAGATGATTGAGCTTCTATGAATCAAGAACCTGTTATGATAGGATCAAATTCGAGTCTCATATTTCTTTGTTAAGTAGAAAAAATTCATTTGAAAGCATTTATTCCACGCTAAGTAAGTTGTTTGATTGTATGAATGATGCAGACACCAAATAGTGATTATAAAATAACTCTATCGCTAACAGCGAAATTTCTGATTTTCAGTACAATGATAATACTATCTTATTATATATTTTTTTTGTTCACAGCTAAGATAACTGGCAAGCTATCCACATGTACCATACCCACAGTGACGACGGAATCAGCGTTCCTAGATTACATCTCCAATTTTCTACAGCGTATCGAATGCTGCGTAAATCTCATAACTCTAGAACCGCTCAGGCAACTATGTGATAAATGCTCAGTCACAACCTCATGTAAGTTTATTTAGGGTCAAATTACGGCTGGAAAAACTCGTGTAAAAAAGGTATAATCAATCAATTAGATATAAATCATATATGCAGCCCTATCTTTGCTTACTATGCTTCTTGCCTGTATAATTTTCAGCAATGAAGTTTAGGCCCATGTTTACTTTTACAGTTCAGGTAATGTATGTTCCGAGCCTCATATTGTGACACTGACTTTCTGCTGATGCCAAAATTTGTATATGCTGTTTCGTACATGGTCTTCAAAGGCAGTCTACGGGTGGCTGGATAATCAATTTAACGCCGCAACCACTTAAAGATATCCATGATTTTCTTTTGTAGTGAGTAATCATTCACTTAAAAGAGCATACTCAACAAACGATGGTAATCTCTCTAGTGTTAGAGGAAGAAAAGGTCGTCCCCTCCGTGCGCTCAGTGTGCCCGGTAGAGGAAGGGGCAAGAGGAGGAAAACCTCACTGAGACAAGAGTACAAAGTAACAAGTCCACCAGCCCTTCCTCCACTACAGAGTCCTAAGATAGGTTTGTTCTAAATATAAATATATTTAATGTATTTTTATAATATATGTAATACGCTATATTATATGATATAATATAATTATATTTTTATTATTTCATTAATTCATATGTAATATTTACAATTTACTAATGTTGGTATGTCTATGGTTTATTATTGTATGGGACACAATATTCTGTGGCTACCACTTGGTCTTAATAATTATTATCAAGGCTATAGAGTATCATCATTTGTCACCCTGATGCCAACCGATTCGGCAGCTGTTATGTCAATGAGGAATGCATGTTGCCTGTGAGGATATATTAAAACACATGGCCATAGGCTATTATTAAGGTTGCTACAGTGTTCTTAAGTAGACTGAGAACTTCAAAACGATAACAAATATGGGAAGGCGCAACTATAGCTTCAAAGGGAGGTATGAGGGGAGAAATGTGGTCATCTTCTACTCATGTCCACCATTCTCTATTCAAACTGTTATTTATAACTCGGCGTTTTCTCCTTGTTTTTTTCCAAAGTGTACATCTCGACATTTCAATGTTTATGTATTGTTTACAGAGCCATTCACACAGTTGACATCACCTACCCCTAGTAATACATCAGTTAACCCTGATATTAGTGTCAACCCGTATGACTGGACTTCCGATGAAGTGGTGGTTTATGTTAGAGCTAAAGATCCCACATTATCCAAACAAGCTCATCTGATCAAGAAACACGTGAGTAACAAGTTCTCCTGAAACTAAGTATTTATAATGAATATGGTATGAGTCTTTTTGTTGTGTCGAAGTGATTTTGAAAGAATCAGGTTTTTTTACTATAATTATAAAGTTCCTCAGAAAATCAGACGAAACCGACAACCGGCTGTTTATAAACCTAGTTGTGATTGAGGACCTTAGAATGATACCAACAGCCTGATTCGTTCACAATCACTTCTATATATTTTTACTGAATGATATTTATATATTTACACCCTTATGTATTTGCATACACCATCATCCGAAGATTTTCTCACTGATGTGCAAAAAAATCCGATATAAAATGAAGAGAACAAAAATTCTAACTCAATCTAATGAAAACAATATAATATGATGACGTTAAAAGGGTTTTGAAAATAATTTGTTAGATGTTAGATGACACTAACATTTATGATATTTTTTAGGAGATTGATGGGAGAGCGTTTCTACTCATGACTAGTGATATTGCTATCAAATACATGCAGATGAAAGTCGGTCCAGCACTGAAGATGTGTAGCGTCATCGACCAACTTAGGCTAAGTATGAGATACTAAGACAGAACACCACCCGTCAGTGAATTTCCCAATTGCAAGTAAATGCTTTTTTTAACGACTGCTCTTAAAGTTCAAGACATTATCATTTCAAAGGCATAAATATTTGTTTTTATTAAACTAACCTTATGTGGTTACCGTCTCTAAGATGCTCTTTTTCACTGCGGTTGCGGTTTTCTTTCCTGCTTTTTTGTTTTCTGTTAATTTTCCAGCGTAAATAAAGTTGGTGTCTGAGATGAATTCCCGGTCGTAAGTTTTAATAAACCTACATAAATACTGCAAGCTTTGTTCTGACAGCTTTGTTCTATATTTTGTATCATATTCATAGTTACTTTTTTTTTCAATGGATGCTTTTTGAAGTAATTAACTCACTGTCACTCATTTTTTCCAAATTTGTCTCTCTTGAAATAACGGGTTAATGTATAGCTGTAAATGATACCGACTTCCATTTTAAGCAGCTCTATGAAATGAAAGCTGAATGTTGCTGCTTGGAAGTTTTTTGATGTTTAATGTTTTTGATTCCTATTGTATCATAAATAAATGGTTGGTTTTCTAATTCTGCTTTCCCTTTTCTGGCAACCCAACTTCCTCTATGGATCGAACAGCCTATGCAACGGAACGCGTCAGCCGGACCCACAGCATCCAGCTTTTCTCATAATTGTAAGTTTGACGATATATTAGGCAACTAAGTGGTTGGATCCTCATCATGATTTATTATGATTGTGAACAGCCTGAGAAAAAGAAATAGCGATGGATTATCTCAACAGTTGGTTCAAGTAAAATTCATCATCAGAGGTGTAGCCATATTATTATTGTGACTCACAAGTGCAGATTGTCAATACACTGCTGTTTTTTATACAAAAAAGGCTATTATTTTTCTGGCAACAGAAGAAAAACTGGTTGGCAATCTGGTCAACTATAAAACATCCTCTTTTGCTCTGTCATCATCATAAACTGAGTTCTGAGGGCTTCAGTTGCTCCTAACAAGCCCAACTAACTACTACATGTATTTTCATTCAAGTTTCCTAAAAGCTCAAACTTACTCGTAGAGAGTACAATATAAAACATCACAGAAAATAAGCTATGAACATGGAGACACTGTGCAATTTAGCTGTATTGGTCACCGTCATCATCGGTAAGTTTTGTCATCACAGTTTTATGTTTGAAAACTAGTCTAGTGACCAATAGAGAGTTTAATATCTGAAATATGAAAACATTAGATCATTCGCGATTGCATGATGTCACATTGTTTGTTGCCAACATCAGACTGGCCCATCTGACATAACTGCGCATAATCCATTTCCCCATATGCCTCATGTTCTTCAAAGATTTTTCAGTTAGTTTTAAAAAAAACAACGCCACCTCTTACTGTACATTCAGATATCAAGATGGCTCCGTTATGATTCCAGGTTGTTTGCGTTTCTGCAGTGGGCAAAATGCCAACGTTCTGGAGAAGAAGTTTGCAAACATAGAAACGAGTGCACATTGGACTGTAGAGTCGCAAGCATATGAAATTCATTTCAACTCCTCGTTCAGTGTGACATGCAAATACGAAAATGTGATTGCAACCAGGTTCAACTTGGTATGTTTATATTTGATTTCTTTTAATGAGCAGCGATCATCCCGCAATATCAACGAGAGTCGTCTTGTTGCCGTTTTGAAACCATTGACTTGTTGTGCTGAACTATCATAATCACTTATTACAACCATCAGACCACCACCACCTAAGACTATAATATACACTTGGACACTGACCTTCTATAAATGATTACCTACAAGATGATTATGACTCTATTCTACTTTCATGTGTTCCCTTACCTTTAGGTAATCTGGAACATTGACAACGCTTGTGAGCGTACAGAAAGAAACTTTGCAATCAAAGGAGGAGATAATCTCCGACAAAGCAAACTTGGTGATGTTATTGTGATGCCAGCTGGTAACCTGCCAATAACAGCACCGAAGAATGGATCATTAACTTTAACGCATCAAGAGGGACCACCAGAAGCTTATTTCAATGTTCCTGATTGTCCTGTAATCAAATATGGATGCTTATTACAGCTTGTCCAAAGCTTAGACCTCGAACAACAGGACATTGTTCATCAGATCAACTATGAATCAGAACTCAATATCACCGTCATTGGTAGGAAGCTGGCTTCATTCAGGATATCTTTCTCAGACACGTTAGATTGTTAATTACTCTCTCGAATTTGAAAATGGGCAATATAAAAGTAAACAATCATATTTATAATTATTGCTAGAATCTTATCAGACACATACCATGCTTTGACCTCTAACTGCAACCTTCCTCTTTGATCTAGAGCACAGAGTCATTAATCTAATTGAAATATAATATATATAAGATCAGATGCTGATATATTTGTAGGGTTGGCGTCAAAGCATGTGATGGATGTGAAGACCTCAGCATCATATGATAATCAGACTGCCATACACAGAGTGGATCCAGATCAAAAATTTACTGTGTCATGTCACTATAAGTCTCAGTCATTCAGAATACAGCCCGGGGAGGTGAGCTAGTTAATGTGTTGGCTCTGATTCGCTGTTGGGTGGGAGTCTCAACCTGGAAGCCAATAGGGGCAAATACAGCAGCTAAAGGGCAAAAATTTTATTTGATAAAGCAAACTTTGCCTTGGCAAAGCTGCCTTGAGTTAAATTGGTGTGAGATTGTGAGCTGGTCTAACCTTGACCTAGGTATTGTAAACTTATATAACTTTGTAACTAAGTTTTGCATAAAAAGATGGCTGATCTATACTCATAAAATATGAATAACTAATATTTGCCTGTGTTTTGATAAATGTATTCTATTCTTATTTAGATACATTGGACGGTCAGTGATGGTTGCACACCTGGCACTTTTGAGTACTTCGCATTCCGCAGCTTCATGGATCCAAACATGACTCAACCAAGTGCAAAAATGTACGGACAATACGCCAATGTCACAATCAACCCACTTTTTATACCCAAAACAGACACGATGTCATCAGAATATATTAGTATGAGTATGGTTCCATTACCACATCCAATCAGCAAAGATTGTGATATTCTCCGCATAACCTGTGCTGTCAAGAGTAGGAAGTATGTGTGGTCACATGAAGCTGATGAACACAGTGGTGTCATCGATATAGCTGTAGGTAAGGATTAATTTGTCATATCTATACATTTATCTCTTTGATGGGTTAGTGTGTGTTATCAGCTCAGTTTGAACCTCCAATAAACATGTAAGCTAATCTTTGTCCGAGAGCAATGAACTAAACTTTAGTTCATTGCTGAGAGGATAGGATGTTGGTATACGTAATGTAATCCTAATGTTAGGAGTTGCTTCCTCATAACAGAGAGCAGGACAACTCCTTCATATCTGGTCATCAGCATAGGCCTCAGCGTAAACCCCATTAATTGATTACCAATTGCAGTAATAATATGAATATATCAACTAATTGCATAACAGGTTGTTTTCGAGGTAAAAATAGTAACTGTTGTCTTTCTTGTTTCAGATTTTCCGCAATCAGCCACTGCCGACTTGACACCTTCCAAAAGTGGAAACATTGCAGGTGCGGCTGGCAACGGGAGGATTTTAGTTACAAACCCAACACTTCTATCAATATGTCTACTTGTTTTGGCATGCATAGCTATGATAAAGTAAGAATAATATATACATACATATAAAACTACAGTACTCCACCCTCTGGACCCTAAAAAAGTCTAATAACTTAGTCTTCTCGGAGAAAGGAATGCCTTCTTCTAGTATAACAGATTGAATCATGATTCGGCAAGTTCACATCTATACATATCTAGCTGGTTATTTTGTATAACAACATTCCATGACCTCACTGATGACCTAAGGCTATTGGTAAAAAAATATCAATAATCTTCCTATTATCAACATTGGATACGCCCTGTAGATCAGCGCCGAAAATATTACTTGCACCATAATGCAAGGCAGGCAAAGATCCTATAATTTCTCATGAAAAAATTATTACTATCATATAGTGCAGACCTTCTTGACAGAAATCCTTAGCAGTGTTGAAATATATGTTTACAATTTAATTTCATACCAATATAAACTTTTTGATCATACTTGTCAGCTGTACAGATATTGCATTAGATTGCGAAAAGAAACGTCTTCAAAACCACAAAAAATGGAGATTTGGCAAGGCTAGGGGTAGCCATAGTCATAATATACTCTCTATATATATAACAACACCCATAAAGGTGGTTGTTATATATATAGAGAGAGTAGCACAGGAAACATTGTCATGTACATAAATCAGGGTGTGATATCATGAAAGGATACTAGATCAAGTATGATCCCATTTGCCCGCATACAAGTGAGCCGGCAGCGGCTCGAAACTCTGAATGCAGGTGAACCGGATCATACTTGACCTAAAATGATACTAGGTTACTTAAAGAATTCATCAAGTATTGCCTCTGGGCATAAGAAGTCGTACTTGTATATTCTTATACAGTGTGTTGGTAAGGGCGTTAAGTTCTCCGTCTGCTTTTGTTTTGTTACCAAGAAGCACATCACTAAGTTTTATCTGATTGTCTTTGCCATAGAGGAAAGCAAACATAGTCTCAGGACTCGGTGCCTTAAATACTGTAGGTAAAGCAGATTCTGAGATGTTCTCATTGTTCACAGCGGTGGTGATATTTGATAGCACTCTGAGCCATCGTAGTGCGAGATTCTCATCCTGAGTGATCATAGACATGGCGCAGGTCGGATGCTGTAGGGATAAAAATAACCAATGGGATAACTTTTTGATAAGTGAGAGACACATTTACCCAGTAGTCAATATCAACATCTAAACATTGAAACATTCTAAGTATATGAATATAATTGTATAAAAATAGAATGCTTTCACAGACTCCAACATACCTTAGCAGCGAGCATGTATGGTGCTAGAATAGCGTTAGATGACAGGTTGACTAGAAGGCGGCACACATTGAGCCTTCGACTGGGATGTGTATCCATTAGCGTATACAGACACTGTATTACTTTGGTGAAGTTATCATGGCTATGATTGGTCACTGATAAGTTTGTCAAGCACTGCAGAGACATAGTGGCTAATGACTCATCCTCATTCATCATTGAGCAGTCAATAAGATCGGACACCAACTCCTGTGGAATACAATAGAACCTATTCTGAGAAGACAGTTTCATCAGGGAGTTTGGGATGACTTCCTGATTACACCAGAGAGTTTGGTCCCAAACTCCCTGATTACACGTATATGCTATGTATGGATTTCGGATTTATTGCCACATACAACTCCTTGTGCCAATACAGCTGCTTGGTTAGCGGGTCTCAGTGTGCAAGAAACAGCATCGTTTCTCATCTTCGGTTCATTGTCTGACAAACGTAATAGTAACTAGAAACGGCAAAGCTATATTCACAAGCGAATATAAAGTCATACAACATAATTTATCAATAAAGCTGAACCAAAAGAACAGCAAACATTAAAACATAAAAATAATTTAATGAGTTTCACCAATTTATTTTAGTTCCAATGTCAGGCAATTGCATCATCATCAATACTGGCTTCATTACTTGATAGTTTTTTATAAAATTAAAATTACACTAATGTTGATGACGTCACACGAATGAAGCCATTGATCAGGCAATTAAACTTTTTTTACGTAAGACCATTAAATGTTGTATGACTAATAATATTAAAGCTGATTAAGCATGCCCTACAACTTCGTATCAATGTACAAAATTCCTGCCACTGAATTATTGGTCAACGGTACTGTGAGAACATTTTCAAATAAATTACTTACCGTGAAATGAGTTTGACCTGTATCACTCAACGAGAGGTTGTTGATTGCATTGACGGCCAAACCCACACAATTAGCGGACAGGCTCTTACGACATCGCACTATTCTCATTAGCTCTGTTGTAACTCCGCTGTCAAACACCATATTCTATAACAAAATTAAAAATTAACCTGATAATTGAGATCCATCATAGATGATCAGAATATAATCTTATAAAGAAAAAACCACAAAAAGTAAAATGGGGGTAACCGTTAAATCTCCGAATTTTGTTATTTCTTTTTTGTTGTTTTCAAACACATGGTCTTATTTGCTTCTTGCATTTATCCGTGTTAAATGAAGTTCATATTATTAAAGCAATGAAAATTAATCTTACTTTTTTTCACAGCTGTAGTTAATTGATATACCTGATGTAACAGAATTAGTAAGTCCAACATGTTATCAATATATCAAACATGTAGCAGTATGCTCACCTTACTCTCTGGGGATGATACAGACAGCTTGATGACCAGTTTGAGTCCATCAGACAGCTGACTCGAATCAGGACTTCTCAGCATCGATATCAAGACCTTTGCATCATCCCGGGTTACAGAGCCATCATTTATGTTAGTAAATGCTCGGCGATAATCATCAGGCGTTAATGGCTCTGCAGAATCTGCATTGGATGGTAAGCTTTCACGAGAATCAATTTGATCCTCTTGTGACTCATTATTATCTGGGGATTTGCTTTTGGTGGCAGAGGTGGGTTCTCCTGAAGCTATGTAAAAAAATAAGGTGAAAAATACAAAAATATCATCATTCTAAAAAATTCTATCTGTATCACAGTTGAAGTCAAATCTGAGATGAGAACACAAATTCTCTAAAAAACCTGATTGCATAAAAAGAGGAATAATGAGAAGAGTAAATCCGGGCTAAAGCCGGAGTTAATAAATATTCAGAATATTTACGTAAAGAAAATATCACAGCGACAAAGATTAAATAAAACACAAAGCACAACAGGCATATACCAACACATGCAAAATGATATTTTGTGTATAAGAGCTCTGAACCAATAAAATTTCACCCAACAATTTCAAAAGGTTCTATTTTATCTTTAGAGTTTTTAGGGACAATGAGAACAGCTTCCTTTCTATCACAGACAGGATGGGATTGAGAATCAGGTTCCACTGGGGTCGTTGAGGTCGATATTTGATCTAGATAATCCACCACCGATTGGCTGCGATACAACACTGACTTTTTATGTGCACTGCCTACCAAAACGAAATCAATATTCCGACCATAATCGATACATATCAGTAAATGATATAAAAACATATACTTTTTTGCCTATTACGTCTAGACCATATGTATCTATGATGCAAGCAATTGCCATGAATTATTATGTTAGTTGAATACAAGGGATGCAAGTATTGATACCGTAGGTATCAGTCCCTCATTGGTTGTGACAATTTTAGGTTTGTTAATAGTACAACATCAGGTCAACATTACAGCCTATCGCAAAAATACATTTAGTTTTGTGTGAATTTGATGGCACAAGTCATATTACAAGCCCACTGGCACTTGCCGATGATCTGTCAGACACACTATGATTCAACGACATGGTCATGGGCTTTTTGGGCCTGCAACATAGGCGCCTAGAGTAAAAATGTAAAATGTAAAATGTAAAAAAATGTAAAATCACTTTTTATTTAGCTGCTCTCCAGCTATCTTTACATGAATATAAGATAGATACATATACATATTCAACTTAGCGCACTCCTGTTCAAGGTAGGAGTGGGCAAGCTAGGCTATTGTCCAGAGAGCTCACCTCCTTCAGCAGCATGGGTAGTGACCGGGATTCGAACCTGCAACTCTCAGATTGAGATGCTCGAATCCTAACCACTACGCCACCCTGCCTGAGTTACAAAGCATGTACGCATTGCCAATGTCAGCGATCACTGTGCTCATTGATCATGGACATTGGTAGTCTAAGTGCTGAGGCGGCTGCAAGTGCAAGTTAGTGGCATTGCATTATAAATCGGGAGAGGGTGCATGATAATGTAATACAACTAACTAACACTTGCTGCAGTCTAGACACATAGACTAGAACATTATTAACAAAGTAATGTGCCTGCTTTGTAACTAGTTCAGATGCCTGCATGGCTTGTAAGCCTGTATTTTAGGTGGTCATAATGTAACAAACATGGACATGGATAGAATACAGACTTGAGACATGGGCCCCTGGGACTTACATGGGGCCCAGGGGCCCATGACTTGAAAGCCCCAGGGGCTCAGGACCAAAAGGCTAGCCATATCTATCCTAGCACTGACTATCTATCATATGCACTTACTACTATATCTACACATGCAAACTGTATAGATACTATGATCATATTTCAACCAAGCCAAGGAAGGAAGATCATGGAGTTTCAACCAAGGAGACATGCTTGGTGTCAACAACAGGGAGTAATACACAATATGCAAGGTATATAGCAACAGATATCTTACCAGCTGAGTTATTATATCTTGATCTGTACCACTTGATCCAATAATCATATCCCCAGTAAGCCACAAGAGGCACAAACAGCAGAAAAGTAAAGCCAAGTTGTCTTGATTTTGTCACTGTCATGGCTAGGTTTGATGATGGATGGTGATACAATAACTATACAGTACACCGGTTTTAGCCTGTAAACAGCTGAGGTGCTGAGAACCATCACAATATTGTAATCATATTCACTACATTGATCACAGTGAGTGTTGGAGCAGAGGCTTTGCATAGGTTCATACCCATAATTGTTTGACACATCCTGATAGGCTTAAAATTGGTTTGCCTCATTGAAAGGCCAATCAAAATCTAGATAACAATGAGAGCACTAGCATACTGATGTCAACAGTAAAAAATCAAGTGTTGGCCACAACAGGTGTAGGAAGGAAATAGCTCTTCAAGTACAGGCGCTCTGCACCACTTTTTGTTCAAGAAGTGACAGTTGCTGGGCATGACTCTCTTATAAAACTGTACGATTTAACTATTCAAAATATAGGTGAGTGTCACAACAAGGAGTTATTCATCATCACCTCCTGTCTTTTGCTCTACCTGTCCTATCTATACTATAGACAGATAGTTACAGTACTCTGTACCTCCCTGCTCTTACTCTAAGTCTAGTTAAATCTTCCTCTGGGGTTGCTCCAATTCCTAGTCCTTGGTTGAATCAAGCAAAATAATTAAACTTTGCTCCTATGCTAACTTGCTAAACTAGGCTAGTGTGATGCTCTTGAGCTGGTGGAAACGTGCATCTGCATGTGTATTATATTAAGGAGTTGGTTGTATGTTTGTTGTATGTAAATGCTACCATTTAGATTATGGAAAAGGTTATATATTCAGACCTTTGACACCGTCACCCATCATCATCTTCACATATATCATGTGCCCTAGTACTAAATTGTCCAGGTGTCGCACTGGCAAAGCCCGTTTTGAAAAGCTTGTCACGACAGGCTAGCTCTGGCGTTGTACCGTCCACCTCAATATTTATTGTTGATATATTTCGTTTCACACACTGTTGGCGTTTTATTTACAGGCTGACTCAGAGATGACCTGAAGATCCATATTGCTAGTATTTAACCATACTATAAAACGAAGAGTTAAATACATTTCTTCAGCTTCCTGATTTAGATTCAGAAGAAGTACACTCCACTTAGATTACTTTTATTATACACTGCTGTCCTTATGGAGAATCAAGTGCCAAAACTTCTGCTACTCACGGGTAAGTTTCAGAAAGTTTAAAAATGAAGTTTTAAATGTGACGCGTTCATAGGATTTGTAATACATATTGCTTGTTAGGTTTGTCAATGAAAGCAAATAATGTGTCCATGTCAGGATATTGCCATCATGATTTATGCCTCCCATAGCTAGACATCAATATCTGGAAAGCGGTGTCATCATTCTCATATTTTGGTTTTGTTTTCAGGTTTTTTGTTATGCAGCTCTTTGACAGATGCAGAGAATAATCCTCGGGTTCTAGAAAATAATTTTACTGTTGTTGAAACCAGCGTACCATGGCAGGCAGAAGAGCTGACATACGATGTTTATATCAATAGTCCATATAACATTACATGCATATTTACCGATGCCATTATAAAAAATGAGTTCAGTGACGTGAGTACAAATAGTCTAGTTTCTAGTTAGCGCTCTTCTTGCCAACATTGACATCTAGATTACCACTAGCATGTTTCTCTGGTGTGACCGCCCACCCCGCTTTTTCAGCTCGAGTGCCTTGTGAAGATACTCTTAGGGCCTTCTAAGTTAATAACATTGCTCTCTATCGATCAAAGATATACATGTGATTGTACTCCTCCAACCTAAAAATTACTCATGATTGACTCACTACAATATTTAAAAATTCATTTTCACATGACCATCAATTTTTGATACGAAAAGTTTTCAATTTTCTAGGTAATCTGGGAAATCGACAATGCATGTGAGCCAAAAGAGCGAAGATTACCTGCAGTTAAAAATGGAGAGGATAAGAGGGCGGAAAAAGTTGGAGAAGTGACAGTAGTGCCTGAAGAACGAGTTCCTAAATCGTCTCCAAGTAATGGCTCAGTGTCACTGACACAGATTACAGGTGCCCCTATGCATTATGTCAACAGGACTCACTGTCCCGTTATAAACTATAGATGTAAAGTTGAGTTTCCTCAAAGTACGGATACTGATAACCAGAATATCTACCATCTGATAATGTACTCTGGAGCCATCAATATAACTGTTGTTGGTAAGTTTACTTCTTTAAATACAGGCACATATATTATGCCTGTTGGTAAGTTTACCTCCCAAGTTACAAGCGTATAGAGCCAGCTATAACATAATAATTATATATCTTCATGTGTTGATACCTATAAACAGCTTTGTGTGAAATTCTGATACTCCAGAGTGAGGATAGATGTATGGGTATCAAAGATGTTACAGTAGTTGTTGCCTGGTGCATGCTAGGTGACATTTCTTAGAAATAGGAAAATATACATCTCATGGTCTCAGATCTCAGATTTAATGTGATAATTAGGTTGGTATAGTAACTTAAGATGGATTAAACTATTTGTGGTTAAGAAGGATGAGTGAGTTCTTTCACTACTTTGGTAGTCTTATTAGGGAGAGAGGAAATTACCGTCAATGTACCAGCATTCAACAATTAAATGATCAGTTTGATATAGTTAGCAGCTGTCTAGTCAAACCAATGGTCAAGACTCATAGAAGAAACTCTATATGCCATGGCTCATACGGGTCAAGTGATAGCAGTGGCTGGTGCTGGTATCTATATAATGCAGCAAACACATACATAACCCAACCTTTGAGTTGTTTGCTTTATATGAATATAATCAACTTGATTCTGCCGATCAAGTTATATGGTATCACATGTGAGACCATGTATAAACAATAAAGTATATGAAAAAAATCAAGTGTGTTTTATCTCACCATCCCCACCCCTCAAACGGGGTGGGTAGGGGTTTTTTATTATAGTGGCCATCCCCACTACTGCACCTGAACAATGGATCTGGGACATTTAAGCTACATTGGTCACCAATATTTGTATGTTAACTCGAGTACCCAGACTAGGGGGTGGTGATCCCAAACTCTTCGTTCTTAGTGGTGATTTTTTAAACACCATCTCACTCCATTTTTGTAGACCCAGCTCAGATTGTCGGGATAACAGAAAATCAGACGGTCACTGAGGGGGATACTCTGATACTGCACTGTGATACAACAGGCATACCCGTACCAGAGGTCACCTGGAGTAGGGTGGACGGAGGAGCTATGCCTAGCAGTGTGGGAGGTGGCACTTCAATCAAAGTAAGTGCTGCTGTTGAGCATTGTTGTTCTGGTATAATTAAATCTGTCAGAAAAAGCAAGCCCTTTTATGAAAAGAAAAGGTTGGGATTAATCTGCAAATTATAGGATTTAGTATGCTAAGTCTGGAATTATATGCAATAAAGACCTGCGTTTCTTCACACTGCCTTGCTACTTGGTTTTTACAAGGAGTAACATGTTACTCCTTGCTTTTTACAAGCAACTTCACAGATGAACACTACAATAAAAAGAAGAAAATATTTTTTGTCTTTCTAATGAATTGCACAAGTTGTTTTTCCAATTCTTTGTGGCCAAAAACAACGATTGGACAACAGCAATATCAAAGTTTTTTTTATTGTTCCAATGAAATCTCCATCCCAATAGAGGGAGTTTATTGTTGGGTCACAAGCTGTCTTTTCTTTACTCTGTGATGTTCGTCGCAGCTATTTATTCATTTACAGCAGCAAACCACAAGACCAGCGTTGTGATATAATGATAATAATCTAAAAAGCAGGGTCAATACATATTTGTCATGGTTTTTATTTGGTTTTTGGTTTTAGGTCTGGTTTATTATAACAATCCATGTATCAACAGGCGATAAGATAAGATTGGTAAATTGCTGTATTCTCATGCTATGTTTCTGTTTGTAGAAGAGAGAACCTTTGAATGTAGCAGTAACTGATAAGACAGCTGGTAGATACAAATGTTCCGCCATCAATCGGGTGACTAATACTGCTGTAGAGAGAGTGGTAGATATCGATGTTCAATGTGAGTAGATACGTTTATTGCATTCTGTATACTATCAAATTGACTGACCTAATATGGACTTTGTTGGTTGATGTATGTCTTGTCTGTCTGTGTCTTATTGCATCAAAAAATCAAGTTTGTTTGTTGTGTCACATGACTCACCAGTTGCACAATTTTTTGAGCACGTTGGTGTAACCAGAGACCACAAATATCTACTGTGTCTCAATCTGAAATGATTGATAGTTTCTTTTCTATGACATTAGGATGTATCAAAAGTACCTGAAGATTTTAGCACACTGACATTTGCTAGC
Source organism: Membranipora membranacea (assembly GCA_914767715.1). NCBI lineage: Eukaryota > Metazoa > Bryozoa > Gymnolaemata > Cheilostomatida > Membraniporidae > Membranipora > Membranipora membranacea. The sequence continues at coordinate 19,258,342 of OU612068.1, forward strand.
TGTCAGGTTAAACATCAGGTCTGAGTACGTTGTGCTAGTCTGAGCCCCCCAGACTTTGCCCCCTGTCCGACGGCCCCCCGTTGTGCCAATTACAGGATTAGATAATGAACTACGAAATATCCATTCACTGCAAGAGACAACTACTGTGTCATTCCCCTGCTTATATACCCCTGCATAATAGTGAGCATGCTATCACAGAGGAAGGATATATATCCTTACCCCTCTGCTATCACAGACAAGTGATGCCATCTCCATAAGGTGTTATAAGCTTGTGTATGTCATACGTGACTCTCATCCTCCCAGTCACTTGTGATGTGATCAGAGTGAGGATATATATCCTTACTCTGTGCTATTGTGGTGGATATTTTCAGGGGGATGCCATGTCACTGTCAGTCTTGCTCTCTTGGTTGTCAGTCTGGTGTAGGAAACTTTGTGTGCAACAGCAATAATAGAGCCTGTCAGGCCATTCAGTCAGTTCATAGAGGTGCTCTCTAAAACAAGCTTCAGTTATGAGCTCAGGCGTACAAGCTCTTTGGTTTCCTTATCGTGCCCTAATTCTGAATCACCATAACATGTTGTATTGTGGTGTTCAGCAAGAGGTTAAGTTGAGATAAGAGTGCTTCTGATGGCTAATAGAGTTTGGAGTTCATGTAAACAGGGGCTCACTGAGTGAGTGACACATGTATGGTGAGCAATAATGCCTAATTTATGACTGGTGAGCCACTTCCCTCATTTAAATACTCTTCTCACAAGATCTAAAACATGCATTATATAAGCCAACATGAAATATGATTACTTTTACTTTTGCCTTTTCAACTACAGTATCACTTTAAAAAGAACTTTGCCTTTTGGGACAATGGAACAAAAAGCTAAACAAGCCTAAGGGAGACTAGGTGACAATGTCACCTTTTGTGTATTGTACAATGTATTCATTGGTAAATGGCATTCCTTCTACATGAGAAGTTATCAATTATACTGTTCTAGTCCTGTTGGGCAGAAGCAGGAATGTCATCAATGAACAATCACCGAGAGCCTTGGCATTGAAAACACTTTTGACAATCGCTATTTTTTAAATTTTTCACTTAATGCCCACGGAAGCGGAAAACTAGAACACACAAAGCTTCACATCATGTGCACAGCACACAAACATCTAGCATTCAACAGCAAAAGTATATAGTATGAAAAAATAAATATTACCGAATGCCGCCAGATAGTGCTTTTTTGCACATCTGGGAGGTATTTGCTGTCAACCAAACCCTATCATTTTGATGCCCAAGAGTCTGGCATTGTCAAGCCATTACTCTGAACCTAGTCCTACTACATAATAACACAGAGTACGGATATATATCCTTACTCAGTGATAATATGTAGCTAGCCATCAGTTCCTCCTTCAATGAATTCATCAAATTCACTCTAACCTATAATAGTGATAATTATAATGTCAGGGTTTCTCTATCCTTTCTAGATGCACCTAAAGTGGACGTTCAATCTCTGATAGTGAACCAGATGGTAGGATATCACACTGAGATGAGCTGTAAGGCTACCTCTTATCCACCTGTCACACATCTCAGCTGGTACTACAAAGTCGAACCGTACGTACTCCTCATTGCATTAGGGGGGAGGTGCTTTTGGAGAGGAGAAATACTTCGGAACAGGGGGTTCAGTTATATGGTATATTTGCTTGGGAGGGATTTTGGAAGGGAGCAGTAGCTGTAGAGGGGGGGGGGGGAGGGGTGGCTGCTTAAATGCTCGGTCATAAGGAAACATTCTGCTTGTTTATAACAATAGTTAGAAGTGCTCCTATCACTGATATATATTCATATCATTGATATGTTAATAATTGATATGAATTCATATCAATGGCTCCTATGGACACCGTGCATCATGACCTTTATCTGAACCCAAACCTTACTCTTCTCGGCAACACTCAAGCCATGGATTCTATTATGCCATTTAATTTGCAGTCACACGATAGAGTGATGCCTTCCATCAATCAGTTCATTGCTTTCATTATGGCATCGCTTTCAAATCCCAATAACAAAAATCATCTTTTTGGGTAGTAAGGGCCCTGTCAGTCTGAAAGTCAATTGGCTGTTTTGATATATGATACCGCTTATCTCTCCCAAGTCTATTATAGTTTGCTTTCTACAAACACTCTTTATTTTCACAGACTGAATTTCAACAATAGATTATGCATTCACTAAACAATCTCACAGGAAAATCTTAGTTGGCAATCAGCATAGGGGGCAGGATTCAGGGTTCTCAGAGTTGATATTAAAAGTTATTGTTACCAGTGGTAACATATGTTCACGTTATAGTTGTTCTTAGAGATGAGTAATTCCTCTTGTTTGCCTTGCTTTGAGAAAGTGATAATGACTAGGGCAAAGTGTGATTGTATTCTAGGTCTTATAATATTTTGTGATTATAAGGTTTGTAAATATTGATAGCTAGAAATGTCAGTGGCTGCACCTGTTTAAAGATCCAGTGTTTGCGAGATTGAAGGAATCTAAATGTGAGCGACTGTTTTTTGCAAAGTTAGGGACATTTTATAATGTAACTGTAAATTTAATGTATATGTTCTTAGTCATTACTATCTTTTTTTGTAAAAGACCTAGAAGTTCCCCTTCTGCAACAAACACAGTTTGTGGGGAAAACCTTACTTATTTACTCCCTGACTATCAAAACCTATCCTCTAAGCAAGTGTACCACTACAATTCTTGTTCTTAGTTGTTGCTATTTCTCCGTGAAAATCGTAAAAACCTAGAGATTCCCCCTCTGGGAAAGATACAGTTCGCGGGGAGAACCTTACTCCCTGACTATCAATACCTATCCCATTTTAGGTATTGTGATAGAGGACCAGAAGCTCCAGATAAGCCTGGTTCTGCACGCCTCATCTATCTTTTTCAAATGTGTAGTGTTTATATCTATAACTTTGAATGCTTGGGAAATGGGAACAATCCACCAGCATTCAATGGATAAGATATATGAAGTCCGGAATGATTCATGAATCAATCTATAACATTGGTAAAGAAACCTTGCCAAAGAGTTTAGGTTTGTCATTGGGTCACATGATGAACGCTCTGACCTAGTCTGAGCCCTACAGACTCTTGCCAGCCGCCCGACGGCCCCCCTCTGACCCAATCATCCGTACATTTATGACCACAGTCTACTGATGCTATTTTTAGATCAGAGAGTTATAATATTGATATACCTGGTAAAGGAGAGAACACCACATTGGACCGCTATACATACACTAACAAAAGTATGGGCTCTAATAAGGAACAGACAACCCTGACTGTAGAACCTGTAGCAAAGGAGGATTATAAACGAGAATTCTGCTGCATATTCATGAACTCTGCTGGCGAGACTGAAAAGTGCATCGCATTGAAAGGTTTGTCCCTTGTGTTTATTATCTTAGTTGAGGCTAAGTCATATAGGTATGTGGCCAAGAGTGTCTAGAGTTTACCTTTTGTTTTATCGATAAGTGGATAACATGGGTAACATGGGTAACAGTGTTAGAAATTTAGGCCATTTCTGAGCTACCTCCTACCTCGAGACTTGCGAAGGCATATGCCCAGAAATAGCCTTGACTTCTACTCTTTTGCCCTTGAAACCTATCAATAAAACCTATGGCATTTAGATCAAGCATGATCCAATTTAGTATGCATTTAGGTTTTGAGCGGCTGACCAATAGAATGGGAATGACCAGACTGCTGGCAAATTGGATCAAACATGTTCTATGCAACATACCTATGATAAAGCTCTCCATAATTGAGGTTTTATGCGCTACCAAGAATGGCTCTACCTTATTCATGATTATAGCTGACAGGTTGAGCAGATGAGATTATTATACAAAGTGTCTGTTAATCAAAACACAAGTATGGGCTGTCATTTGAAGCTCAACAAACACTCCTTAGCTGTAACTGTTACATGTAAAGTGAACTGTATTTTGCGATGAGTGAAATTTGGCGAACATACTTGTCTCGTGGTTACGTAGGCGTTATGGGAACTCAGGTACACTTATATACCTAGTCGCCTTGATGGATCATATATCTATGCTAGATGAGATTTTTTGATTACGTGTAAATATGTTCACTGATCTGTGAGATTATGATGAACACATCCTCAACTTACTTGATTGCCTCTGCCAATCCCAGACCATTCTAACCAAGCAACCCAAATGATGAATGTCTAGTTTCGTTTCTTAAGTCACATTTGTAAAACTGAGTCACTGTCAATTGGCAATAACCCACCGTCATAAGTTGGCTGTGTGACTATGTTCATGATTCCGTGTCCCTCAATACTGGCAGATTATCAATTCCTCACATAAAAAGTTATTGGTGCCCCACAAGTCCAATGTGAAGAAGAGACGATCATATCTATAGCATATCTGGAAATTTGCACATGAATATAAGGAACCATGTATGATGTAGCTAGTCTAGTCTTGTCTTATTTTATATGATGCCGGTTAAATATGCAGCAGTGACTAGACGCTAATCCTCTGGGGAAATTATCTCTGAGTAAAGCAAGATGGGTGACATCACTTCCCTTACCTACTTTCAACGTGCATATTGCTTCATGAAGGCACACCCAAGTTACTGTTCCTTTTCCCATGTCCCTCAAGCCTCAATGCATCTGATTTTGTCAAAACATAACTCCTCGGAAGCTGCTCTGAGTCAGTGATGTTAGCCATCTAATTTATTCTACTCTCAGATTGACTTTCAGATCATCATCTTGCTCCTGCCTTGCTTCAATTTGATCTAGCCGCTCCTAAAAGACCCACAGCAGTTCATACCATCCCATCGCCTACAGCTATAACAAATTAGTCAAGCCAGCTGTTATAAGAACTGCCTCAACTTTGTGTATTTGTTACTCGTTTTAGCATCAGGTATAGGTTATTGAGTTTCTCCCTGATATTTTTCATAAAACCCCTGAACTACACGATAGATTTTATAGAGTGTTCAGCAAGCTTATTTATTGGTTTAGTTTTTCAGCCTGGCTTATAGTTGTTCCTTAGCCTTATCACATTGACTGTGTGACAAAGCTAGTATTTCCTCAATCCCAGTTGCATTGAGCTGTATTTGCTTCATTTTATAGATGTTACCCTGCTTTGGAGTTTCCTTATTCCATTTTCACTAAATCCTGTGGATCTAAATTTCACTGCAGAAGAAGGTCCCAGGTCCTATGTATATTTCGAGAGATGTCATGAATTATGATAATTCGCTGTTATCACGTGACTAATACAGAGAAACGAAAAATAGGGATTGTGAGTTCTGAATGAATCTCCGAGTGTTCCCACATTTATGTATCATATCAGGCACATCATAATCATCTGAACCTGACTAGACTGTAAGGAAAATATGACCCATTTGGCACTATACACCCACATCTAAAGGAACACAGACAACCAAGCTAAGCGTCATTACTGTGTGCTATTACGGTATATGAGTATCAATGTTAACTCCCTGATGTAAAGAGTTAACTGTGTTGCGTCTATGAAAGGAAAAGTTGTCTGCTCTTCTCAAGTAGCAGAAAACTCCTACCCCCTCATAAGGTCCCTCGTATTCATAGCGGTGTAAACAGTCTAATCGCAAACACAAAGGCACTGATCAAGGATAGTTGTTCCTTAATCCGTGAAAGTTTTCTTGGGTTGCAAACAGGCTTGCTCTACACCATAAGTACATTGTATTTGTGTTTGTAGTTGCGCCAATTATACTCTTATCCTCTACTTATAACAATGGAGATAATTTGTGGCATGGTGGTTTACCAAAGCGCTTGCCACAATTTGCTTAACGTATTTAACTATTTTGCATTGTCCCCACCTAACTAATTGTGTAATATTCTCAATCACTATATTAAGATAACAAGGAGGACACAAAAATGATATTCCCTGCTCCATGGGTTGAATTTGTTATTTTTCAATTAGAAATGATGTTGAATTTACATGTCTGGAATTAAATTTTTACTAATAAGCTCAAATCACACAATTTTTAGCAGGATCAGTTTTGATCTGGGTCCTACCTCAAACTTAACACAATCATACTTACCTGGCACAGGGGCATCTAGGATCAAAAAGCTAGATCCCCCAAGAAGAGGCCTTACCATTGCACTTCGGTCTGGCTGGCGCTTGCGATTGCCCCAAATGTGGGTAACTCGGGTGCGTAATTTTTGGTAGTGGGGGACTGCGTTCGCGCTATCCCCTAGCAATTTAATAAAAGTAAGCTCCCCAGATATCTATGCAATCTGTTTTTCAGAACTTGCGAAAGCAGCTGAGATACTTGGTATCCCTTGTATCTGTAACTCCCTGCTTGTATGCTTTTGCAGATTTTGATATGTATTCCACTGTTGAAATACCCTGGGGTATTATATAAAACAGTTGGTACCATCATGGAATAAAAGAATCAAAATATTTTATGTATGTTTTTCATTTATTTTTCTAGAGTCAAGATCTCCTGTACCAGTTGGTGGACAGAATCCACGCAAAGCTCAAGCAATAGGCGCATCAAATTCATTGTATCAGCCGGTATTGATAGTATTATCTATCTGCGTCAGCCTTAGTATTCTACCATGGTGACACCTTATGGTTGGTTCTTTGATTAGCACGATTCTGATGAGGAGTGGAACACATTCCTAGATGTTGCCCTGTATCTCACACTCTGCCATACCTGTTTTCTATTGCATTCCCTTGATCCTTTTGGTCATATGCTTGATTGAATACTCAGAATCTGTTTGGAGCAACTCATCGGTTTTGTGAGCGGTTTTATGAATTATTTGTGAGCAGGATACAAATAGCGAACCTAGACCCAATGCAAATATTTCTTGTTCTATTTTTCCTGATCCTCATGACGCAGTTACACTTATCAACTTAAAAATTCCATTTCTTAAAGAATGTTGTGACAAGATTCTTAAATTGCTATTATTAAAACTGATCTTTTATAGTTTACTAGACAGAGTTGTGGTTTCTTTTCAGACAGGCTTTTTTACTAGACAGTTTTCTTTTTATTGTTGCACTGACTTTGTTTTTGACTTATGCACAATGGTCTTAGATGATTTTATGATATTATTATAATCTTTTATTCTGATCATTCACATGCCTTCTATTGCTTTTTTTTTATAAATGATGAACTTACCCATTTTTTTACTTTATGTAATTCACATCATGTTTTTAAGGGACACAGCCCCATATTTTTGTAAAACATTGTCAAATGAACATATCAGCCTCCATTTCTGTGTCAGGTGTATAATTCTATAGTAGGCATGCTATTACCTGGTTTTTGAAATACAAGGGGTGCTTTCTCATTTAAGATCACGGCCTTATTACTAATATACAAATTCGATTGACCGAAGAGAAAAAATTGATACAGTGAGAAGTTATTTCCTTTACATCCAAGCATATCCTCAAATTCAAAATTTTAGAACATCATGGTTACAATCTATCCTTGATTTGTTTTTGCCGGATTGTCGGCACATGTGGAAACCAAATTTAACGATTCAATGAGGCTTGCAAACAGACGCTATTACAGGGGGTATGCTACTAGAGTTAGGCCTCAGTTTCATGTACTCTGATGCAAATAGGCTAGTTTTTAGCTCACCTAAGCCGCTGTATTAGCATCAGATATCAAGTTGCAGCAGCATGTTATATACAAGTATGTAATAATGAACCATTTTTAATGAGAGCAAGCGGTATGTGCCCCATAAAACATAGCGATAGCATAAGAGGCTGTTAGCTTAGTATACAGCTTAGTGATGTTTGATTGATTGCAGGCGGATGAGCAGCTCTCCATAGTTAGGTGTGTGTGAGTATCGTTACAAATATCTAGATTCAGATTTGTTTAAAATGAAGCCTTCCCTCTATCTGACTGGGTTAGAAATCTTACCAAACAAGACTACCTTATTATGGCCGAAGTTGGGATGCCACGTGTTGTTTGAAGTAAGAGCCAGTTTGTAATAAAAATGTAATTTTGTGACATTTATTTTTGAATAGTTGCCATTGCACTACATTTTTTCGTTTTGACTTTGCAGGTGATGCCGACATCACTCTTCATAGTACTATGAATAAGATCCATTACCAAAGCTGGTAGATAGTAGACAACTAATTATAACAGGCAAAATGACTGCCGCTACGATGGAACCCTCCTACAACTGGAATGTAGATTGTGATGAGTTCATTCCTCGTTCAGTGTATCGTCCCACTGCGGTAGTCGTCCCTGTACACCATCAGGAGCCACACCATGTCAAGTGTGGTGACACTCCTATATCAGCGACTGTCAACAACAAAACTGACAATGTGAGTACGCTGCATGGTGCATAGAGTATATAATAACTCTAGGGTATACAGTTAGTTTGAGTCCCCCACCCCCCCCCCCCCCCCAAACTCTTGCCCCAGCCAGCCAGATTGCTACTACGGAGAAGTAGATCAAGCAGGATCCAATTTGCCTGCATTTAGTGTTTGAGCCGCCGGCTCACCAGTAGAATGGGGATTACTGCACCGCTGGCAATTTGGATCAAACTTGTTCTAGCGGAGAAGCAAGTGAATACGTTTCGGGAGACAGGTATCCAAAATGTAGTAGACACAGCATGGTTCTTGACACAGACAGAGATTTTAAACACTGGGATGACATTATTTTGGTCACATTTGCAATGAAATTAGGTCTTACTCTCTGTACAAAACTTGTAGTGTCCTATGTAGCCCATATACATGACATCTCAATCATGAATTCTGGAGTTACATAGATCAAGTTCAATCAAATTTGCTTGCATTTCGAGTCAATCCTGTCCTGCTGGTTAGCCCTCTATGCCTAGAAGGGGAGTAACTCAAAAGTCAAGACAATTTTGATCAAACTTGGTCTTGGACACACTCATACAATATATATATACCCTATTTTATTTGGCAGACAATATGATCCTGGACGGATGTTTTCCATAACGTATGACAATTTTGAGATATTTTTGAATACTCTATGATTTCCTGTAATACGCAATCACTTTATTTCTCTCTATTCCAGTATATGAAACAGAAACCGTCACCAATGAAACTGAGGCGCAGCCAATCCGAGTTGGATATGATGCATCATGTTCTGATGTCGATGAGCGGGCTGAAGCTAGGTGGGGGCAGATTTCAGCGGCAGACCTCTGTACCATGTGAAGGAAGCTGTGATGGATCTGTGAAGTTCTTACCTCCTCCTCCCTTCCCTCTCTGTCTACTAGGAAGAGGTTTTGCTCTCCCACCAAACTTTAATCAGGTAAGAGCATTGAAATCACAATAGACTTAGATATGTGATTCTTCTTGCAGAGGAAATTTATATAGAGATGCCTTACCCGTTGCTTATTCTTAAAAATATCATAATATTCCAGAGAACTTCGCTAGTTGACATCTAATTGCCCCACAAAGAGAAACTGATTAGCTCAAATGAAATTTGTTCTTGATAAAATGTTTCTTGCTATAATCAGCCTTGAATAATTAGATAGGTGGTTTCATGTTTATCCTCTTGTTTAACTTTAGCATTGGGAGCCTGGATTGACACCGTATCAGGGTAAGAAGCGTTGTTTCGGAGAATACCAGTGTCCGAGCTGTCAGAGAAAATGGATGTCAGGAAACAGCTGGGCCAATATTGGACAGGATTGCGCCAGATGTCACATCATTGTATATCCACATAAACAGGTCAGTTCTTAGCTCATGGGTACCATTAACCTGTCTTGACAAGCTTTATTGTGGGGGGGGGGGGGGACAACCACCACAACAAAGCATGTCAAGACACACTAGGGTACCATGGGTATCATTCCTCAGTTTCCTCAGTCAGATATTTCTTTGATATAAGCTGTCTTTAGTAGCAAACAAAAATCTACGTTTTGTGACATTGTCACGAAACGCAGGGTAATAGAGAGTATGAATGTAATAAAACAAACCTGTTGGGTTTTTGTACTAGATATTTCTTGTCATATTCACTATGGTTCCATGCTTCGATTTTGTGGTTCACTCCAATTTCGAATGGTTAGAATCCAGTGGATTCTCACCATTCCCATGATGGAAAAAACATGAAAAACATCTGCCGCGGCCGAGACTTGACCTCCGGTCTCCCGTGTGCAATCCCTTTGAAGGCATTGTGTGCAAGCGCTCTAACCATTCAGCCATGCCGCCAATTAGCCAATGGGACAAATTAACACGGTATGGGTATTCGCGTCCAAAAAGTCATTCGTCACATCCTGAAAGTGACTTTAAAGTCATTTCCATGGGGCGATTACTCCCGAAATCCTTACGAAATCGCAACATGGGATCATAGTGAATGATTGACATCTACAGATAATATATTTATTGGGTTCATCGTAGTCCACATCTATGACCAGACAGTCATAATGACAAGGTTCATCAGATACTCAATATTGTAAATTGCAATCCCCGATCAGTTTTCTAGGAGAAGTCATAAGCCAATAAGAGTTCAATGGTCAATTTATTGTAACATTCTCTCCTTTGTTTTAGAGGCCACTTGATAAACCGGATGGAACTTTATCAGATCCCAATAAAGAGCACCTGCAGTATCTGTGTCAGAAGTGTAAGTTACTTGGATATTACTGTCGACATCATCCACAGCTGTCACACCATTAGTACAGCTCAACTAATACCAATGTTTGCCTGAGTAAGGGAGAAACTGAGGACAAAACCAGATCATGCCATGATGGTCGTGTATAATCAAATAGTGATTGGTGACGTTTAGAATAAATACTTGAGCAATATATTTTTGGTCGGTAATATTGAGAAAGAAAAAAAAATGTTTAAAAAAATAAAATTCTTCATTAAAACTGGTAAATTTGGACAAAAATAGCCATTTTTTCTCATTCTGTTGTCAGCTGTACCAGTGGCAAAATAATTGGGTAAAATGTAACATGTAAACAACCATGTATAAGCATCATATACAAAAATTGACTGAAATGTTTTTACAGAAGATATACCATGGAAGAGAATAAACGACATTTAGCAAACACTAAAAAATGAGAGTCCATCTAATGCACTATAAAAAAATATGACTGTATATTATGTGTATATTAGTTTTATGTTGCCGAATTGAAGTGAGGTTCTCATCAAATGCCATAATTTCATCGAGGTAGCGCTTAAGGTCTGAGTTGGACCTGTGTCGTTATGGGATATCTAAAATGAGAACAAAATCTCACTATCATGAAATGAAGAAGGCCACAAATACATCCCAACAGGTTTGATGCTATGCAGTAATTATTTATAACTAAAAGTTTTCATGTCAAAGGCTCAAAGCTGTTCTCAATACAGTATCAATATACAATTATGACATAAGCGCTTCAAAGATTTCACAGACATTTTAATTTAAAAAACAGATTGATTACTTTTTACATTTATAATGTAAATAATACTCACATCCTCGAGAATCGGCAGATGAAGGTCTTCGTCGAGCTGAATGTTTGAGCTCGGATTGTCTACTATTACTGTTAGGGCGAGGACTGTTTCTGTCTTTAGAGCTTCGGGAAGTAGGCCTTGACATAGGCTGAGGCTTCACTTCCACATAGCCTGGGTCTTCGCTCGGTTGCAGGCTGGCGACGCTAGGTGTACCACTTGAGGAGCCTTAGAAAAAAAAGAAGAATTGCAATGTAGGAAAGGAGTTGCCTCACCTATACACAAGAGGAGCTAACAATTGTTTTTCTCCACTAAGAAATCTGCTGATCCTATATATTATAATTATGGATCTCATTTTATAAAATGAATATTTGATAAGCATATGAATGCTAGTGATACTTACTCAGGAGAGATGAGTTTGCTCTGGAGTGGAAGGCTACAGGCTGGTATTTCTTCCTCATGATAGCCATTCTGACGGATCTTTGTCCCAGTCCATACACCAGGAATACAAAGAAGCCCTGCAAAAATGGAGACAGATAATGAAAAATTTAACCTTGAGTGGTGGAAACTTATCATCATCTTGCAAGTTGCGCTGAAAATCATGTTGATAATCAGAACACCTTTTCATTCCTTTGATAAGAAACACATGTTCACTTGTTGTCAACTTTAAAACGGAACAGTCCATCACCCATACCTGTAGGCACATCATTGCAGTGTTGGCGTATTTGACACTCTCTGGGAGTTGTATTTTTAGCACTTCAAGCAGAGGTATTAGCCAGGTGAAAGCTAACACAGGTACTAACAACATGGCGTAGAACACCGCCCATCTGACCTCCGACAAGATATCCTGCCGTTTTAGTGTCGGTTGCGGCAAGTTGCATATTATAATCAGTAGTACAACGAGGTTGAGCTGAAACGAGAAAGAAAATAATGAATTGCCTCGTCTTACAGTGATGATTTGTAGACCAATGAGATAATGATTCTATATGTATGATTATGATATATTTTTATCTTTTCATTTTTCGCTAATACCCGGGCCGGGGAGCCGTCGGACGGTGGGCAAGAGTCCAGGGGGGGGGGGGGGGGGGGGGCTCAGACTACTTATGTTCAGGAGTTGTGTCACTTCAGTCCTTCTGCAATCTTTAAGAGTGCTTGTAATGCGAGTTTTTTAGCACACTCACCAGAATACATAGAAGAATAGGGCCCAGCATGGCAATGACTGTGTAAAAGTTGAATGTAAGCCAGCATCGGTCATTAGTACCGTATCTATCCATGTATAGGGCTACACAGATCACCACTGGTACTATGGGAACCACTAAAAAAGAGAACGAGAAAAATAACCAGGTGAATTTATTATTGAGCATCAAAGAGTGTTACAAAGATGATGTTACCCATTTTTGATGTAAGGCAGGGCACTATCAGTTTTCCTCATAACCTTCATTAGACCCATCAACGTAGCAGTAAACTCAGTTTGCTGCTAAGGATCATTGGGGCCAAACATTTCATACTAAAGGTACTCATTTGGCAAATTGAATGAATAAACATTTTTTTCCAATATTTACTTACACCAGGCAACAGGAGCATAACATTTCATCTTGCCCATCAGAACGCCGTACAGGACAGCGTAGAAAAGGCAGAGAGCTTCCATTAGTATCCAGGCATAGGCTACCATGAAGAAGTAGTGCTGAGCTATGGCTGCTATCTGACAGAAGAGTGGGGTCTCCTTGATAAAGTCCACACTGAGATAGGATGCCAGGGCAAAGAGCATGGATACACACAAGTTCAAATGCACCATGTTTCTCTCACTCCTCAAAGCTCTGGAAAATAAAGGAGATAATTTGATGAAAGGGTAATGTTGATATGTTTATTGCATCTACTGGTTGTTGGAGCAGTATTTGAATTTGTTAATTTATAGAAAAAAGTTTCATTCTTTACCTTTGTTTTTTTTTTATACTTTGTATTTGAAACGATATCATTTCTGTTGCTGATTACTTGTTTTGAAAAAAACTCGAAGCAGTCTATCACATTTTAGCAGAATATTTGGAGACTTACTTGCTGCAGATGATAAGGCAGGCAAAGACAACGAGACAGACCATGGACAGTCCGATACAGCCGTACGTCAGGTATGAGATCTTCTGTGTGGTTGTGTCGATGACTTCTTCCTCTAGTTGTTCCATCATGACAGCGAAGGAGGTCAGGTGATCGCAGCAGCATGATGTGTGAGTCTCGTTGCTGTCTGTGAGCTCACAGCCCTTTGATGACCAGGCACCGTTAGGTTTTGCCTTTTCATCCCAGAACGAGCAATGTGCTGTTCTCTTTTTACCTTTAGTAAAATAAGATGATGGAGATTAAAAAAAAGGAGAGTGCTTTACAGTTACATTGAGAATACAGATGGACATGTAAAGGAGACCAACATGTCTAAAAGATAATGGTACTAGTACAGTGGTGCTTTGTCTGGGTGAGCCCATAGTTGCTGATTTTTTAAGAATTAAAAAAACTTTTGCCGTAAATTCTTTGGCACGTTATGGAAAACATCCGTTCAGGATGATATAGTCTGCGTATAGTGTATATTTATATATATATATATATCGGGTGAAAATCTTTTGTTTTTTGAGAAGCTTACCATTGTTCCTAGTCTTGTGCTCCATAGTAATTGTGATACACTCATCAAGAGGTGGAGTGATAGGAGGGTCCACAGTGATTGACACGATACGACTGTTTATAGTCGCTTTGGCTATTTTATCTGGATCAACAGCATTTTCTGGGTTGTCAGCCGAGGTAGTGGCCTCAGGGTCATAGAAAGTCTCGACATTCATCCGTGTTGGCAGGAGGTCATCGATATTATCATAAACCACCACAGCAACCGACACAATCTGTAATATTGAAAGTATTCAAATCTGATTTATTTGGTAATATGAGGTGGAAACAGTCAGGGAGCTAAAACATAATAGAGTTAAACTACTACTTACTTCACTTTACTTAAGTCTGACAGGTATTTGGTTACCAAACTTCACAGAAAAAAGTTTTCTTTCAATTTTCCCATAATGCAATATAATTCCCAGTGGTTGAAGATTAAGATTAGAATCGTATTGTGAGAATGAATGGAATATTATTTATACTTGAAGCTTACCGCATCATCTGGCATGTCTGCTTTAGGCCAGGCTGACTCAGGTATGATGACTTGATCGCTGGGCTGCTGCCAGTTAGTTAGAGTGTTGTTGATATTAGTATCTGCGCTCATGATGTCATACTGTGGGAACACAAAGTCTCGAGGACAAAGGTGCAGGCGTCTCTTCTCACACGACATCACTAAATAAGAGAAAAGAACAGCAATGAACTATAAGTGCTTGAAGGACAAAAAAATATCAAGGGAAAGCCAAGAAAAGCTTAGATAATCACATTGTGTACCAAATATTTTTGATATGATTTATGGTACAGGGGAGTCTTCCAATTAGAATGAGCGATGCTTTACTAAAGCAAATTATCACGATCGCATCGCTCAAAATTATCACTCACTTGGTCTTTCAATTAGACAAAATCGCTCCCAAACCGCTCATTCAGAATTTATATGGTTCCATCATTGATTGAGCGATTTGAGAGCGACGCCCTAGCAGGTCTCACTCACTCACTGAGTGAGTGAGCGAGCGAGCGATCAGATTGCAATTTTTGCACCTTCTAATTGAAAGACCAGAATAAAATCTATAAAGAGACATCAGCAATGCTCATCATACTCACGGACGGTTTCGCTGCCAGAGCTAAGTGAACTGCAGTCATCTTCTTTATCAAGGCCTATCTGCATCTTGGATACTATAGTAACCGCCAAGTCATTGATGTCCTCAATAAAGTCCGCGGCACCTTGAGATCTGTTATTCTCTACTTCGACCCAATCTTTACCCCAAGTTGCAGAGTCTAGCAGCTGGTCTCCTATACTCAATATTTCCTGCAATTGATTTGAACACTTATGTAATAATGTAGATATGACGATGAAAACAATGGTATTTCATGCTGCATAGATGCTGCCTGGTTCCATTCGTATTTCTAATAGCAACCGCATATATTCATGGAAGGATTTCACAGAAGCTACTTCTGTTCTGTTTGACTGTTGAATTATAGATAAGGTAGGAAAAAATACGATCAGGTCACTGACCTTGACATAGACATGCGTTATGTTTCTTCAGCAACTATGTTTAAATGGAATGAGAAAACTTCATAATATTTTTTAAATGGTGACCTGTATTTTGTTACCCTCAATTCATATAGAGCCAACCTTGGGTACATGTATGTTATAATGATGTTCATACTTACATCCATAGTTTTCTTTGCATCATCCGGATGTACTTCTTCGTCAACTGGC
Source organism: Membranipora membranacea (assembly GCA_914767715.1). Taxonomy (NCBI): domain Eukaryota; kingdom Metazoa; phylum Bryozoa; class Gymnolaemata; order Cheilostomatida; family Membraniporidae; genus Membranipora; species Membranipora membranacea. Next base: position 19,274,055 of record OU612068.1, read on the forward strand.
AGGTGAATAATCGCGTCCATCGTGTCAATAAACTTGGCCAGGACTTCTCCATCTGTAGTTGTGTTCTCGTTGAACTGTCCGACTTCTTCCTGGATCTGTTGATTGAATAAGAAAAGGTTTCTTTAAAATGACTGAATCAGGTTAAGAGTCGAAAGGGCAGTGCGTTGCCTGATGGGAAAAAGTAATTGCACTAGTCGAAATATGTTTTATTTTAGTATGCATTTGTTAGAGATAACTTTCAAGGAAGCCTTATTTCAATACTACATGCTACAACGTTAATCTATAACAATTCAAACATTTTTTTGTGTCAACCTTTTTTGTTTCTTTTTCAATGGCACTTTTGAAAAACATTTCCTTAAAAATGATATGGATGCCAATAAAGTATTAAAAATAAAAATAATAAAAAAATTGTAAGCTTCATTTCACTTGCAATGTTAGAGGGGTACTCACCACTTCTATGATGGCTAGGATGTGTGTGACTGGTACTGAGACGTTGTTCAGACTCTCTATGAGTGTGGCCGTATCGTTAGTACAGATCGTAGGCTGTACCTCCACTCCATCTTCAGTCTCCTCCGTCTTAGTGTAGTACTTACAGCCAGGAGTTTCCTCCTCAACCAAAACAATCTCCTCCTCTTCCACTTCTAACACCTCAGCCTCCACCACTAAAAGTATAAGATGTGCATGATATATTAGGTAGGCCTACATTCCAGAGACAGGGGTGTTAACAGATGTATGTGTTTTTTAACTATAGTGTTTAGGAATACATTCAGGCTGCTGCTGCCTCTCTGCTGAAGTGTAATGATGATCAAGTTTTGTTTTTCAATTCCGCAAGAGGTATTACTAACTGCGGTGTAACACATTCATGCTGTGCCTTTGTAAGGGTTTATCCAATTCTTTACATAGACATATGATGGAAAAACGCACAGCCAAGCCCAGAGATTATTACCCTGTCTAGAAAAGCTTTGTTGGGTGGAACAAAGCTGGTCAACTCTTGCAAGCTAGCTAGCGATAAAAGGATTGCCCCCTCTTGAGATCGCAGAAAACTCTTTTAAATCTTGGGACAAATTGGATCCCCCCACCGAACAAAGCTTGTCAAGACAGGCCTTGAAAATACATACATAGAGAATCGCTGATATCACCGCAGTCTTTGCCTCTCAGTTTCCATGAGAGCAGATCATCCGTTCTCAGATCTAATTCCCAGAGGGCAAAATCATCAAACAAAGCAGCGGAGAAGTCGACGTCTGAGCCATCGTTACTTCGACCAATCACAAGAGAGTCTCTGTCAGTTTTCGCTGCCTTTGTATCTGTCTTAGGGTTGGTGTCAGCGGCTAAAAAAAGAGACCAAACACAAAGCATTATGCAACATCAATGCCTTCTTCCCCATGCTTATTCGATTCGTACAGTACCGACAGTACAGTACCGACAAAAGTGAACAAAACTTGGATGTTGGGCAGAAAACTCTGATGGTGTAGTCATACATCATGGTACCAGGGAGTCCCAAACTCCCTGATGGCACATTTATTAAAAAAGTAATGAGGGTGTAATCAAGAAAGTGAAAGATAAAACTATGTAGAAGTATTGTCCTGTTGCTCACCATTCTGAACTCCATCTACAAACACAGCCAGACCATGCTCATCAGAGTTCCACGTAAATCCGAGGTTCTTCCATTTGTTCTCTTGTATGGCCACCTGTGTTTCCCATGTGTTATCACCGTTGTTTATATACACAGTGATTGTGATGTTATCGCTCTCAGCCTCCGCGGGTGGAGACGCAGCTATCTGGAATCCTCGTGTATGTGGATACCCAGTGCTGTAAAACAGATAACAACCATTTCAGATTTACTAATCAAGCCATTAAAATGTATCCACACTTTTCTTTTTTCTTGTTTTGCTGGAGATAATTACAGTATAATATGGTGTATCTGTATATGAAGTTAAAAAGTTAATATCTGAAAAAACTGACATATCATGTTAATTTCATGGATTGATGCTCTATTTAGTAGCAATTTTTACTCTGAGAACAAGGTTGTTGCAGAAGAGTGATGAAGCGTTTATACGGAGAATAAGAATTGTCGCTGCATTTGGGGGAAGAGTTAAACTGAATAAATCTCTCAATGTTAAACAGAAATAATTATGTTGAACAGTGCAATACACACGAAAATTTCAGTCCTAAAAATTTGTCAATATAAGATAAAATACTAACCTGACAAGTGTGACTTGACCATCTGTGACCGTATCGAGTTTGACATAGAATGAGACAGACATGCCAGCGGTACAGAGTGATGGATCAGAGAAACACTTTCCAGCGAACTGTTCCAGTACAAGATAAGCATTACCGGGTAGGTGGAAGCCACTATCAGCTATGTTCTCTCGATCTCTCCTGTACTCTACATTCTCCATGGTGAAGATCTGTCCTCTGTTCAGGCGGTAGTAGAGGAAAGCTGTGTCGTAACATCGTCCCTCCTGCTCCACTGTAAACTTGCTGTTGTAGGTGATGGTGATGTCATTGTATGAGGCGTCGATAGCTTGGCTTGTTCCTCCTCCGGAGCCAACACCCAAGATGAGGTTGTTAGTAATCAGTTTAGAGCTACCATATTTGAGAGGTGTTCTCAGTTGCTACAAGAGACAAAAACAGAAATTGTAACAAACATGGAATATTTATTAATAAGCGCATTTTGTGTTATTCCATCATACATTATTATTCTGCAGTTAGCATCCTGCAGTTTGCAGGAGTTTGTATCTTATTCTATAAATATCAAATGCATCGGGGGTTGATAAAGAATAAGATGCAGGCTTATTTGAGGATTTAGCAAGTGTGAGAGCCTAAAACAGGCTAACAAAATTTATGAGCTGTAAATTATTAATTATGGTATATCATAAAAATAAAATGTGAAAATGTGAAAAGAAAACTGTTGTATTAAATCACTTACATCTCCTGAGACTTTCTTGTTGTTGATCTTGACGGCGATTCCATCCTCAACATTCCAGCCGACTAGGAAGTCAAACCATTCATCCAGGAGAGCAGACACGGTTCTCTGCCAGACGAAGAGGTCGTTAGCTACGATCACATTTATCCAATTTTCTCCATCTTCCTTCAGAATCTGTACAGCTAAGCCTTCAAAGTCTGTAAGGAATGGGAGGAGAAATGTTAGTGAAAGGGCTCTTTATGATTTCTAAAGGACAATACGTTTTAATCTTTTTTTAAAATTGAAAACCGTGATTATGTTGGATAATTATCTGTCGAATGCTCAGCCAATATCTGTCATCAATGAAGAAAAATATATCTTTATTAATAGCAGAGAGAATGGTTATTAATGAAATTAATATAATAAATCAGAAACAAATGATTCTATTTATAAAGGTTAGTAAGGTTTAAAAATTATGGTTAGTATCTTGTTAGCAAAAAATCAAGTTAGTTTTACTACAACATCAAGGTACACGTTCATACTTTTGCTGTCAATATTTGGCCATATATCGGTGATATTGTTGGCCCTTAGGTTTTCTACATAGGCAACTGCAATGGATAGTAACATATGTAATGTATTAGGTTTTGAATTGTGAATATTGACATCTTTTATCACAATTTGGCCATGGACATAGTGAAAATGAGTTGTGTGTTCTGGTAGTGGTAGGAGATAGCGTGAAGTTCACAACTTTTTATTGCTGAGTTTAAAATCAATACTTGCTAGTGGTATTAAAATGGTTCGAACAAGCTCAATGTCTTGAACACGTCATATATTAGACTTATTTTGACAGACAATATCATCCTGGACTGACGTTTTTCATAACATTCCAAAGAAACAAACTAAATTCTTTTTCGGGACTTACTGGCATCAGGTGATCCAAGTAGTAGAATGCTGCCGACTTGGTCGTCTGGATGATCTCCAGGTACATAGTTACCGAGTAGTAACTGTGCACTGATCTGAAATCCTGCCTGACATGAGCTGGGCTGTGTGATACACTCAGAGCTACAAACAAAGGAAGTAACAACTTGAGAACATCTGACGATGTATCTTTATCTACCGACAGCAGTCTAAAAGGTGGTAACTTTGAATCAATGGACTCTGCCCAGATAGAATCTTTTGCTTGTCCTCCACTATACCCAACGCTCTGTGTCATGTTTGAGGGACATTGTGAGAAATTGATTTCGATTTAGTTTAAACTCCCCAAACTCTTGTACCCCCCGGGACTTCCTGATATCGACCAACTCCGCACTGACCTGTAATTTCCGAGAGTTGCGTGATATGCACCATCTCTGGTAACCTCGACGGCAGCACCTCTCAGTGAGCTGTCATATGTCTCCAGGCCAATATTCATTTCTCCATATTTGGTGTTTATGAGATGGATCGGCCCATCGAATGGCCACATGAGGTTAGCCTTAGAGTACTTGGAAATGACATTTTCTGTAAAGTAAAATGATATAATCAGATGACCACGGTCCCAAGTTGATTACATTACTGACAACGAAACTCTTTTGGAGTCAGAGATTTTATACCGAAAATAAAACTTTTGGATGTTTTTACGACCAAATAGCCACTCAAAAAGAATTCTGGAAACAAAATATTTTCTGGTCTGATCAGGTGTGGTTAGGTACGATTTATCTCAACAAATGCTTACCACTATGACCTGTGAGCTCATAAGCTTTACTACTGTAGTAATAAGACTCCCAGATGGCCACATTGAATATATCAATGAAAGTATTGTTCTTGTTGTCAGGGTGGCCGACTATGATCGTTTCTTTCTGGCCTGCTGGTGCTGATGGAGTAACATCAACCCCGGTACTCATAATCGCCACAACCTGCCCATCAGCAAAGAGCTTGGCTTCGGCGGTAGGCGACCAGGTGAAGGCTATGTTTGTCCAGCGCTGTGCAACCATTTTCTGGAAATAAACCACATCAGTAATAAATATATTCCTCAGCGCATTTATGATAAAAAACATAGACACAGAGTGTGTTTTGTCTTTGAAAAATTCCAATCCTAGCTGAAACTGAACACAAATTAATTTAAAACTGAGACAAAAATAATAGGTTCCTTTTTAGACTCATCACAGCACAGCTTACCTTTGCGTGTGTACTGATTACTAAGTCATAGTGAGATGTACCAGCCACCAGGGATACCATCCATGTTTCCTTTGTGTAGTAGAAAGTCCAACCCTGTGTCAAACCTGACCTGATTTCTTCTGGTTGTTGGTTTGATCTGTAAGAGAAACAAAAAGAGTTTGTGGTCAGAGTGATGTTCGGAAAAAAACAAGACTTTTAGGCAATAGTTTACTCAGACTCTAACCATCTAGTTATCTATTCGTAACATCATCATTCTATAGATGGATTTCAGATACACGTATACAACACTTAATTCTAACAAACCCTTGTTTAACAATCTACGATCATAACTAGCAACTTACGAGAGGATATAGATGACATCTTCATCATTCGAGGCCAGGAAGAGGTTGTTCCTTGTCCACAGAGATACAGTGATACCATCCTGACAGTTGGTTGGGTTTATAACACACTCTGTGACTGGTATGTAGCCGAGGGTGATGTAAGAGGCCTCTCCAAGAGCTATGGTGTTGTTGAAAGCTCTCACTCCACCCAAAGGTCCGACGTATTTGCTGTCGTCATGAGCGTTGATGAGCGTAGATATGTCACTGGTGATAAGCTTCTCTTTGTTGTAGTAGTGGTCTGCAGTCTCATAGTATTTGTTGTCTGAAATATGAAAACTAAGGAACGTCAGCATTTGACTAGACTCAATACGTGAGGAATTTTGGTTCGAAATTTTCACTAAGAAATCAATTTAAAAAACTCTGTTATAGTTGTTCGACCATATCAGCACTTACAACAATTGACAGAGCTATTTTCTTACAGTGCATTAAAGATGAAATTTATTTCAGCCTCTTCTTGATAGGATGTGAGCAATTTATACAACAATCAAGAAAGTGAATAATAATGTATATAAACACAAACCTGTCAGCGCAAACTTCTCTCTGATTCTGTAGGTTACTGTGAACTGGTAGTAGACGGCAATCTCTTGGAAAGCGAATGTCATGAAGGCACCAAAGTTGTTGTTAGCATTGTTACGTCCCATGGTAATTCTGTTAAATCTGTCATAGTTTCGGACATGCGAAACTCCAGCTACATTGGCTCCAACCAACTCACCATCCAAGAATACCCATAGGCCCTCCTGTCTCTTCCATGAGAATGCCAGATGTACCCATTCATCTACAATTGGGGTATCAGAAGTTAAATCTATGGTGTGGATTCAGATCAACCTGAGTACTCACAAAAAACTTACATGCATACATTACTAGATCACTTAATATTCAACACACAAAAACAAGTTATCAGCAGAATTGTATGCCGCTTTGGATTAAAAACAAAACTGCTACATTTTCCAAGACATATAACACTCACGGACACTTACAGACACTACAGACAGTTACTGTCACTTGCTGACACTCACTGACACTCGCTGACACTCACTGGCACTAACTGACACTTAATGACACTTAATGACGTTTAATGTCACTTACTGACAGAGAACTCTCCGGCAGCGATACTGACTCTCCAGTACTTCAGACCGTTTACAATAGATGTATGAAGCTGCTGCTCTTGTAGACTTATACTAAAACCTCGAGATAACGAGTCCTGTTCTCCTGATGACATGATGGAGTAAAACTGAGAATCCCCTGGTACCTCATCTATAAACAGGAGACAAGGAGAAATAACTTTCAAAAACATTTATTCACTTTTCGTGATAATTATTGGATGTAAAAAAATATTTTGTCATATTGTATGGGGGGATAATGCCCAATTAGTAGCTTTCTTATTTCCATTGCATTACTGTTTATGATATTTTACTATATAAAATTAATTTTAATTTTTTCTAATAAATTCACCAGTTGGGGGGTGGTAGTAATATAAATAGCTCATTGATTTTCCTAAAAGCAAGTTGTAATGACATTATGATAAGCCAACTGATATGGCTTGTCTCATACAAATCTACTTACATAATTTGAGCCAAAGAGCAAGCGTTAGACCTTCTTCGCACAGAGAAGGATCGCTGAGACATGTGCCAGCGAACTCTGACCCAGTGTCTGCCGTGAACACACCCTTAGAATCTTCCATACCCAACATAACCCATCCAGATTTACCACTGACTTCCATAGCTTCTCCCTTGTTCTCGAGGCCCTGTAAGGGAATGATGAATATGTATATTTATATATCTCATAAATATTTATATTAACATATGTATAGATATGTATATATAATTTCTTATGAAAGATGATCGATCATTTAATAGAATTGCCCTAATTGAAAACAGTATTTTTAACAAATTCAAGTGATGCATTATAATATTTGTTTTATCCGCAGTGTTATATGTCATTTGTGACTTGATCTGCAATTAAAATTGATAATTTTATTATTATCTTATAAAAGTTGAAATATTGAACGATAATCAATAGTTAGGGCTCAAGCAGTATTGTGTGTAGACTTACAGCGATGCCGGCATTGTCGACAGAAGTGATAGAGCTGTTGAACTGTTGATAGAGAGGATTCCAGTCATCCATAGCTATCTTGTCCCGAGTGACATAGAAATCTGTTGACCAGTAGAGATCAGCATGACGCATCAGATACGACTCGGAAGCTGTAAAACAAAGCATATTGGTTTATAACTTTTTCAGACTCAAGCTATCAATCTAAGTATGTTTGAAGTGGAATTGTATCATAATGGCTTTTCTTATATTAGATGACACTGACACTAATATTCTGATCATTATAAAGCATTCTGCATAGCATATATAGTGTCTTTTCAGCCAAGATTTGCTATCAGTAATATTGGTGGCTCCAATTATTGAGATCGTTATTAGTGCCAGCATTGTGGCCCCGTACCCCTTTATAATAGGTCCTGAATTTGGCCCATTGTCTATTGAGCAAACATAATAACACTTACGACTCATTCCCAGGAACCTGTAGACCTCATAGTCATAGACTGTTCTCTTCCACACAATGATATCACATATTATTATAGGTGCAGTGGTTCTCATCAGTGAGAGCTTGTCTGGGTCTCCAACCTGGCTGTTCACCTCCTGCAAAATGACATGGATTAAAATGATTAACTCATCTGATTTGGGGTCGTATTGCCAATTGCCAAGGGGAAATAACTCTTTAATATAATGCAGTGGACCAGGGAATTTCACGACATACATGTATAAACATGGTAAACGTCTTGCGCCTATTCTATGCAAGAAAATGCAAAAACACAAGTAAATACATGGAAAAAATGATAACAGAGTTTCAGGGTAGTAGAGTGGTCGGAAATATGAAACCAGAAAAAGGATGATTGCAATGGGTATCACTGTGGTTCCAATTAACTCAGTATTGTTTTCATGAATCATGCTTAATGTACTTACAGTCCTCTGAATGTTAGCTTCCTTAGTCCTGTCATAGCCATTGACATAGAGATCGATACCAGCTATGTGATCCCATGAGAAAGCAATGTTACTCCATGAGTCTAGTGAGATGTTCACAGATAGTACATCTTCAGTCATGTAGTAGATGGTCAAAGTCTCATTGATCGCCTCCTGAGTGTCGAATCGACCTATTGTGAATGATAAAACAGCCATAGTTAGATATACATATGATGCTCTATTTGAATGAGTATTTTATGCATGCAGATGAAGACATAGAAGTAGAGACAAGTAGCAAATTTTGACACAAGTCTTTCGGCACAAGATATATATAATTAAATAAAAAATATGTTCAAAAACATGAAACAGAACATTAGCTAGAACTAAGAGTTATTTCTTCATTACACACCTTTGACAGTGATGTTTCCAGCATCAATAGAAACTCTCCAGTTACTAGCTTTGAATATAAGTTCTGTGTCCGAGTCAGTCATACCCTCAGGGTATACCCAGAATGAGAAGGAGAGGCCATCTACTGCAGCAGAGTCGAGATCTGCTATACCAGCAGATGTTGTGCCAGTTATCTGTAAATTGATAATCAAAAGATTTAAATGGGGAATTATATTTAAACTTACAAATATGTATTAACCGGGACTGAAATATGATCATCAATTGTGCGGTAACTTAATTACTGTTTTAGCATGGACCATGCTTAAGATCAGCAGAGGATTTTCATTATTTACTTTGTGGAAAATACTTGTTGTTTTTATTTTGTATATAATAATATGTATAATTTATGATCACAAGCAAATACCCATATCTACAGTGAAGGTATATATATATGCTTACATTTTCCATTCTTACAAAACAACTTACTGTGACATCGGCTGCTCCTAGTTCTGACAGCTTCATACCCTGACCGTGACCTCTGGTAATATTTACGATGCCCTGTCCGTTACTGAAGGTCACAGAGTCATCACACGGCTCGTAGACATCAGCCACCCTGTAGTATGGGTTCTTATAAGAGGGTGGGTTGGGTAGCAGCTCTACTATGTCCTCCTGATACTTGAATATCGTCTCTTCTATCTCCTCAAGAGGTACTGCAAAAAGAGTTGGATGAATATGAAACACATGTACAAACTGGTACTGAATCTTTGGAGTTATCTCTCCTTATCCAAGTGATCGAAGAAAAATAACTGGAGGAAATATCTGAAGATATTGTTTTTGTTATTTCATTCAATAAAGGAATCAGATGAAAAGGATCTCCAAAAGTCTAAGTTAAATTACAAGTTGAACGCAAATCAAATCACAAAACTTACTAATAGCTCCAGTGAACCATTTGAGCTTATCATCGGGGATGTAATGGTTCCAGAACGCCAGCTCGTCTATCTCAGCGTTAGTGAAGTCTTTCTCCTCCAGATTGTGTACTCTGCAGCCTACATAGAGTTTATTATCAGCAGGCATCTGTGGCTCATCTTTGACTCGCGAGAAAGGAATCTCCTCAAGCAAAGCTCCATTGATAAACATCTGTAACATGTACGCAGAGAGTTCATTATTATTTTTTCGTATTGACGTACAGATGGTCCCCGGACCGAGCAAGTCCACACTTGACCTCTGATAAAAAAATCCTTATTACATTCAGAGTTCCGACTACAAGGAGCCCTGGGGTCTTTGGAGTTGCCTGGATATTCATTGAAGGGAAGACAATCGCCAAAATCCTTATATGAATAAATAATGGCTAGGATGGCACAATGATCCTGTTCCTGTGTATGAGAAGAGGATTGTAAATTTGTGAAGGTTGTGAAGAGTGGATGCAGAACAGTAATTGAAATGAGAAAAAGTATGATCACAAACCTGTACGCCAAGGTCTGCTTTCCATCTGAATGCCACATTGAACCACTCATCGGGAAGTATAGAAGCCGGTAGACTCTTCTCGACAAACCAATACACCTCTCCGTCAGCAATAATGGTCGCAACTTTCCTACCCAGCTGATACACAAAGAACCCTCCGTGGCCTGAGGCTGTAACAAAATAAAGTTTTCATTACTTTTTATTGAACAGTTATGAATAGATTGTATGTAGATCAAGTTGATCAATTTGTCTGCATTAAGAGTTGCTCCCCTTGAGAAGAATGGAAACTACCCAAAATAAATGCAAGTTGGCTCAAACCAGATCTAGATTGTACATGGGGTGAAATGTGCAAAGCTTAGTCATAATTTGTTTGTCACCAACAATGGCGTGACAGTGTTGACGATACTGAGTAGAATTAAATGGGTAATTTGAATTTTTTAGATGATAACATTTCCGTATTATGAGTCACAAACACGCTACAATGTGATAAAGCAGAACATTCGTGATTATTTTGACAGCAGTCTTGAAGTGCCAAATAGATAACATTTTTACAGTGCAGTTTATTTCCAAATGATTTGGGCCGGTTTTGACAGCTGCCATCATTATTGAAATCAGCATGGCTGTGTTTGACAAAGCGGGTCATGGTGGAGCATATGTTGTGTAATAGCAAGCTAATGAGCAGATGGGAAGGTGTGTTCATTTGGGTCAGACGGGTGCCAAGGATGCATGAGCGGTGTGGCTGCAAAAAATGCAAAAACACAGAGGATTTTATTGATCGCAATTGAGCAGATACCTTGTTGATTGCCTGAAACAAAGGGAGAGTACGTCAAATTATTGTTATGGCAATATCAAACATCCATAACATATTATCAGAACAAAGGTGAAATCAATAAAACATAACAATGCACTTTCGTCAGCCACTGTTTTATGCGCAATCAAAGCGCATTCACTAATTTCAAGGTCTCTCCGCACAGACTTCATAATAAGCAAGCCAACCAGGATTTTATTTTTTCACAGGACCTTTCTCACAAAATACCATCAGAGATGAGATTTTGAGGCCTTTACCTTGACCATACAAATATATTTCATTTGGAATCAATAATAATTATTGGTAATTCTCATGACAGTTTTGGGGGCAATAATATTATTTATTGAAAGATAGGAAATATTGCCCACTCACGACCAAATAAACACAGAATTTTAATTCTTTCGAATATGATAGTAAATAAGGGAAAGAGATACTTTACCAATCAAGATAAAGAAGTATTTATAGGAACTATTTTGAATGACACTTATGGTAGAATTCGCAAATAATCTTTGGAAACAATTCGCAAATTTTGGACACTCACCAGATGCAACTATGCTCTGGATGACATTAGACTCAAAGTCCGCCTGTGAGAACTTTACCCAAACCTCCATAGACAAGCCTTCGGAACACGTGCTCGGGTCCACCACACATGTATGGTTCTCAGCCTCGAAGCCCGGGATCTAAAAATAGCCCAAAACGCAAAAACTTAATACAGACCTTACATCACCAACTAAAAATATGACCAAAATATCACAAGAAGAAATCAAAACATGTTATGTCATATATATCTACTTGGAAAGTTTAATAACACATGTCACAATAAAATGTGAAGAATAAAAACAGTGCGTCAGCGGTAATAGCAGAAGAAAACATTGGATTCGTGAGCTGCCAAAAAGCAGCGATGTGGGTGTGTTGAACTATATCTGACCTGAGCACATGAGTTTCAAGGAATATCAGGAAGAAGATATTGCTTAACATTTCTGTCAGCAAAACAAAGGAATCAATCGTATTTTAAGTCCTTGAAAACCGCATTTCAAGTGATAAAATAACACGATGACTATGAAAAGTGCAATTTTATGAGTTTCGGAACAAATATGTGGTGAAGCTTCCTTTCGAAATTAAAACAGATAAATAATTACCTTGATACATTGTTTTCGGATCTTGTTAAACTTGACTGTGTACCAGGTCGGTTCGCCGTTGATTGAATCATTGTTCTGTTGCAAATGACTTGTACTATAAACAGGAAAGAATCATCGTAATGGTTTTTCAACAGCTGAAACAGTCAACAATTTTAATTATGTTGGTTTAAAAAATACAAACTATTCCAGTTGTTTTATATATCTTATCATAGTCAATAGAGATTATCAGCTAAATTTATTTATTTCAATTTTTAATATTTGGGCAAAGTTTAGTACTCCCCTTAGTTTACATGAGTATAACCATAGATATTAATGTGACCATTATCACATTATATATTTCACTTATTTATCTTGGTTCATTAACTGGTACAAATCAAGCATTATATATACATATATATGAAAATAAATTAATTTATGAATAATGCTTTGTTTTGTCTCTGCATGCACACCTAATATATGAAATGCATATTTAACAGCAATCAAAGGTGCAACATATCTCACCTTGCATTGAAAAGGCCGAAGCTATATTCACCAGTATTCTGGAATATCTCATTTGCACCACTGTCATAAAACTCATTGAATGACCAGTAGTAGTCTGCATTCCTGACATAGGCACCAGGAGGTACCATAAACTTCTCTGTAAAACGGGAAGTTGCAACTCGGAATGACACAATTGCTCTTTGGTGTCAACAGCAAAAAAATTATTTTCTGACGGAACGATACTGGTATACGACCTACCGTAGTGTCTCCACCTGTAAAGCTAAGTGGTGATTAAGTGATGGTTTTGAGAAGTGAGAATTTTATGAGGGATGAACAGACTAGATTCACGCACACAGAATGCCCACAGTCTTCCAGACAGACTAAAGATGATAAGATAATTAGATCAGCAATCACTCGATCAGGACAACCAGAAACCAAACATACACCATCCACATCAAGCACGGCACTGAGCTGAGCTGCACCAAAGTTCGCAAAGATCTCAAATTATTGATTTCTAACCATGACACCTGTGCAGTTCGTCAGCTCTAGTGGCTGAGCACCCCATTCCAGGGTTGAAATAACATCACGTCTCATTCTTTGCGTTCACATGGAGCTAAGGTTATAAATGTATTGTCAGCACTAGTCGGCTCAGCGCGTTACAGGGTTGAAATAACATAACACGTCTCATTCTTTGCGTTCACATGGAGCTAAGGTTATAAACGTATGTGATATCGTATAACCAAATCATAAGTCATCAATTATTCTTTTCTGGTAAAACCTACAAAAGAATATAGATAATAATATTGATGCGACACAGAATACTCAATAAACCGTCTATCAATTATTCATGTTATATGTATTGACAATTTAAACAGCTCACAAACACCTTTATCTGAAAATCGATACAGAGCGACCACCTTGTTAAAGATGAAATCTAGCTGATCCTCGACAAACAACCGACAACCGAAAAACAACATGGCTGCCCTATCTTTACATCAGTGAGATTTCATAAATAGAAATACCACGAGCACAAAAATGTTGATTAATAAGTTGAAATGTTGACAAATAAGTTGATTAAAAAACACCTGCCAAAGCTAATATAACAGAAGGACCCCATTAGTTGGCAAATCACATTTTTGGACAAAACTCTGATTATGATATTCCTTCAGCTAACTTAACAAGACGACCACATTAGTTGGCAAATCACATTTTTGGACAATATGAGATTCCTTTCTCAGATGTTAGACGGTTAGATAAGGTAGAAAGTTTGATTCACCGCTATAAATCACATCGGTACCAGCATATCGTTTCTACTTGGTATAAGATACCTGGCTCATTTGAATACGAACGGCAGTGCAGTGGGACGCAAGGTCCGCATTCATAGAATTGCTTTACACTTAATTTTTGTAGGTTAACAACCATTTTCTCATACATTCTAAGTACACAGCACCAACATTAAAGGTAACCGCACCCACCAAACGCAGCTAAATATGGAAAGGATGGTGTCAAGAAAGAGTCAAGTCAGCTTGATTCATTATAGCACCTACACTTATAACTAGATTTGGGGCTGAAAGTTTGCCGTCTGAGACCATGGGGTAGCTCAGGAACATCCTGTTCTATATGTTGATTGATTCCTCTAGGATGTGGTCGTGTAGACAGTGAATTTTGAATTAGTTATAATTCATTGGCAAAAAAGTGAATATTTGGGGGCTAATGAATGCACTAAAACCATGTTTTAAAGGTGCTTATCATTAGGGGCATATGATTGGTTCATGGACAAGTGGAACTTGCTGCCGGTTCCTGGCCCCACGCAGCAGTTTACCAAGCTATTAGGCCTCTAATATACACCCACAATATACACTTTTCCCAGCGGTAAAGGCAATCTGAGACCCAATTACCAACGTACAGCATATAACAGCGGGTTGGCTTAGATTTTAGAAATAGACGGTGGCCCTTTGGTTGATTGATCAGTCTTGGTTATTAACCTTATAATCTACCAGTACTGTGGTTAATGTATAACATTATGTGGAGATGTGACCAACTCCTACCACCGCAAATAAGGAGATTATCCCTCCCGCAACCCAATCATCCGACCCAACATCCAACCCAACATCAAACCCAACATATAACCGTTAAATATGTTAGAATTAAGAGTTGAAAAGTAAAAAAACTATAGTCTGTTATGTCCGCCCTTACTCCCAGAAGAAGAGCTTTTATAGGTAAGGGCCGGAGTTAAGGAAAAATGGTAGGGGGTGAAGTTACACCACAATATGTATTGTAAGCTCCTCCTGTGGAGTCTGGGATTGGTCTCCAGCCTAAAAGTATGAAACTGATATCAATAGTATATGGAAGTCCCAAATGAGCTGAGTTTGACATGGAACATTCATTAATAGCATTTTTAGGTCACTCTATTGAGCATTCTAGGGGAGGTAGAGCGCCCCTGCCTTCCCTAGAACTACGGACCTGCAGTTGAGATATCAACTTTGTACCTAGAACAGGTATCTTGAGAGATTCTGAGAAGATTATAGGGCATTGTTGTTTTTTACTGATAACCTCAACAATAGGCAAAAAAATCAGGTCTGCTATTATTAGGTTTGTTATGATTATAAATACAAGTGGTGGTAAAAATAACTTGTTAGCACTACTTGAATGTGTTTAAGCTTTTTACATTTCGTTAGCATGTATTTAATAACAGTCTGCAGTAGTCAAGTCTTCCCCACATTACCTAATGAAATAAGAATTGGCAGCTCATGTCTGGCTTTAAAGCATCAAAAAGTTAGACCTGTCTGATAAGAAATTTGTAAGGCTCAAAAGCCCCGATGTAAAGTGCAGGCATAAGGCCGACATACATAAATTTGGCTGCCCAACGTATGAGCAGGATGTCCTTTGATGCCATGATAGACAGAGTTTTAACTTATTTATAAGTTGATGAGCACTTCAGGGATAGGGGACATGATCAAAGAAGAAACTATCAAATTTGAGTTTGATAAAGAGTTGAGCAAACCAGGACAGCCGCTTTTTTAGACTTCGGACTATCAGACTGGCACATCAGTTTTGAAATTTTAAATATTTCTTTTTATATACATCCTGCTTATCATACTCGTGCCATCGAATAGATTAATCCAGCGCACAAAAATTGAAACAGATTGACCCACTTTTGGAGGAAGAAAAAACTTAGTTTCACTTTAACAGTTCCAAAAAGTCCGAATTTTGATCGAAAATCCTGATGTGGCCTCGCACATGGATTCTCTCTTCTCGCAAGCAAATTCTGGAAGGATCAACTTAGATACCTCGTTACTTGGCTTCTGGTGGTCGAAGAGGGTCAGTTTAGGGTTTGTTTCGTAGCTGGCTATCTGGGGCAACTTTGCTGATTCCAACATTAATTTCATTGATATTCCAAAAATAAAACTGCCAAATCTAGTCATGTTGCCAAAAAGAACACATTGGAGTGAAGCTATTGTGTGGATGCATCGAAAATCCCCTCTTTTGTCTAGCAAATCTTGTCTTATCTTTTCCTCCAATAGACAGTTTTCTGAGCTCTTATTTATGTCTCAATTCGGAGTTGTCCTCTCTCCAGTTTGGTACTTTTAACCCACGCCGCATAGGAAAAACCTGCTAAAAGAGGGTTATCTTGAAAACCGCTTATGTTAGGGAAAACTGATTTTTGATTCAGAGTCTGCACCATTGAAAACCCTGTGAGACAAGGTTTCCAAAACATTGGAGACATGAATGTTGATCAATCATAATTTTAGCGACGAAACTCATGAAAAATTCTGCCAAATTGTCCGCAAAACTGGCAGAAAATGCTATAATTGACTATCCAAATACTAAAATGATTTCCCAAACTATGTCCATATGAGTTTTCAATGCTGCAGATTCTGAAACAAAAATCATTTTTATCCTATTATAAGCGGTTATCAATAAAACCCTCTTTTCAGCGTGTTTTTCCTATGCGGCGTGGGTTAAAAGTACCAAACTGGAGAGAGGACAACTCCGTACTGAGGCCTAAATCAGAGCTCAGAAAACTGTCTATTGCAGTCACTAAAATCAAGCTTTGAAAGCTTCTGGTTTCAATGAATGGGTCTGATCGCAGAACTTACTGTCAAAAGGCACCTTGGCAACATGAGGGAAAAGTTTAACATCCATGCTCTACATATAATGTTAAATTAAAAATTATTGGATTCATGTGACAATCAAAATTGGAATATGGAATTAATATCGAAGACTTATCATGCGGCTATTATTATGTTATTATCATAATTGTTATCACACATTTATTTAGATTAAATAACACTCAAAAAACCCCAACACGTATTTTGGCATGTATCTTGATATGTCATTCATCTTGACATTACAAATATGGATTATTAAACGGTTATTAAAAATGATGAAAGTTGCCAAAGAGCAAAGCTTGAACATGATATGCAATCAATGCTAGGCATTTCATCATGACAATGTCTTTATTACCACAGTTTTGGTTTCCTCTAGAAAATAAGATTAGATAAGATGAAACTTTATGCCATAAGAGTTAAATTTAGCTTGCAAAGGGAAAAAGATAAAATTTATTCAATTAAAAATTAATTTTTTCAAAATACCACACATTGTTGAACTGGTTGAAGAAATGATAATACTATTATGATAAGAGCAATGAAAGTTAGGAAATTAACTGACAGTATAATAAGATAATTTCATACCAAAGCACATGAAATTAATTGACCAGGATTTTTTAGTAAAAACATGGGAAAAATAACAGGACAGCCTTATGCTGACTGATAATGCAATATAATAGTCATCAGAACATCAGATTAGATACCTTGATACCAGGTTGTGGGAGTAAGATTAATTTTAACGAAAAAATGTTGATTTATGAATAAAAAGACATCAGAAAATGACCACTCAACAAACCATTATTTAAATTGAATTGACTTTTTATAAAATTCCACTCCTTTGAAAGTTAATAATTAAGCCCCGGAGTGTCAATTAATTTTTAGTCAAATAACTAAAGATACACTCTGATTTATAATTAATGTGAAAACAAATACAAATACCTTAGATCAGCTGATTTGAGCAAACAGGAGATAGTTAGAGATTCAGTGATCACTTGTTTAAATAAGTTAGGGCGTGGGAAAATTGAGCAAATGCTTCGTCCTTCGGGTCATGGACAATGAGATACTGGTACTGGTTAGGTATAATAGGCATAGATTTCTATCACAGATTAATTTCGTTGGGTCAGCCCAAAAACAAGTTTTCCAATTTGCTGATCAGAAGGAATATATACTTTATACCTTTATTCTTTATTTTGAGCCGATCAAAGTCACACAGGCAACAAGTAATAGAAAAAGAATCAAGAGAATCTTAGAAATAGACTTTTAAAGTATAGTGATGACCAAGGAGTTAGGGATCAGACAACCTGAAAGGTTTGCTCATAATCCTGATATTGAGAGACGGGTATTCTGTAATCTGGTAACTCATCTTTGTCATAGTTCATCTTACTATAATACTCATCATCCTCGGTCGGCTCAAACGTTCCGTCATCTCCGTATCTGCACTCCATATAACAGCCCATCAGATTACCTTTAATCCTACAAGAACAGCCCGTGTGAAAAGTTAACTTTGTACCATCGTAAGTGGGGTCTCGATAAATATTAAAAGTGAAGAGACAATTCGAATATTTGATAAAGGGAAGAGTGATATTATATACAAAGCCGCGGTGATGTTTGAGCATTCTAGGATGATATTATTAGCCAACATAGATATTTTAACATATTTGATTTTTCATTATAAAATAATATTCATAATAATTCGATTGTGACGCTGTCGATTTAGTTTACACCCTCGTGTCATCGCCAACCTGTTTAAATTTAGACGGGTGCGGTCAATAACTATGGAAGGATAAATACTTGAGTACCGCTGACTCCATGGGAACCTTGAACTGCAGGCGTAAATATAAACAACGCCTAGAAAGATGAATGTCAGTTTCTTCTTCGAGGGGAGTTTTCACACAAGAAAAGCATTGTTTGATAGGACATCAAATAACCATAAGTGAAAGTACGTGCCATGGCTAATTTTTGTCACTTGATTGCCACCTGCCATAACATCATTGCAACATGCAGGTTATTCTGTTTTCTGCTACCAAAATTATGAATTATATACATAAATGTATAATATCCAAAACCCCGAAACGGCAGCAATTTGATCCAGTCAAAACATACATGCTCAAGGTAGCATATATGGTTATGGATCGAGTAAATAAGACTGTGTAGAAATACTTTCACTATTTGGGATCAGCAACCATAGTAAGAGAGGCTGAGTGTTTATGAGTCAAATTGAGTTAAATTATTTATCATCATTCATTATTCCTGGTGAGTTGGAACTTTATAATGTTTCAATATCCCGTTTGGCTGAGAACAAACCCGATTTATTCCTCGATATTCATAACTCAATCATTTAACTTATGTCATGGCCTTGACAAACCTCACTGTGAACGAAACAAATTATGGGGTCATCCACTGTTTATAAAAGACTGTTATAAACAGTGGATGACCGATGAGAGACCATGAGAGAATGGTGTTTGTCATAACAAGTAATGAGTGGTGCCCAAACAATTTGGATGAGGCATTTTATGTCCAAAATCCTATACCAAACGGACTAGACATGTCACCACCCAGCATTTAGTGAAATCAGAGACCATAGAAATCTACTGTCTCTGGTGAAACTTCAAACGTCTCATCTCCAAATGACTGGTCTCTTAGTATTTCCTGATGAGAGCAGTTTTACTCTAAGCTCAAAATGGCGGCAAGGACCTGAGCCGGATCTAAGTTTTATCTGGGAAAATAGCACAACATAAATATACAGGTCAAATTAGGCCTATGAATGTTGCAAGAGGAAAACATTTCAAATGAACTGACAAGGAATTAACGGATATGGAAACTTTATTTGCACCCCAACCAGTTGGTTGTGATACAAAGAGGCCAATCGTATTATATAAAATTTCTGGTGATGTAAACAGTGTCTAATTTAAAACATTAAATTAGCAGAAAATGACAAATTCAATTCCCTGACTTGGCAAAATAGGCCACACCCAATAGTAAACTGACCCATAAGTCTTGGAATTGCGACAATATTTTGGGGGAAATAAAAACTTGTTTCTTTGGCGCAGAAAATCTTTGCATGTAAACAACAACGCTCTAGAATCTAGATATTGAGATTTTAAAATTGCAAGACAACAAAAAATTGAGGATTTCTCAGGAATCAGATGTTTCCACACCGGGTGACGATGACTTAGTGAGGCGTTTCAGTAATTATCTTTATTGCATCGTGTCACCTTGTGGGAGACCGCAGAAAAAACATCCGCATGACGCCGCCGTGTTCACGTCCTCAACATGGACATGGAATTTATCCCACCTTGAGCTTTCATCATGGTTTCCTGGGGAAATTTAAAATTTGAAGTCCTAAGCCAACCAATCTTTTAATATAAGTTTTCGAGTTGATAGGTTGAAGGAAATAGTGTATTGAATTTTGTAAGAAGAGGTAAACTCAACCTGGGAGTTGATCAGATACTGCCGATATCTGCACCAAAGTTTTGTCTATGATTAGCGCTGCAAACACCAACTATTATTCAACAGTTAAAAAGGAAAGTGTATTGGTAATTACCTGGCTATTTCTTTTGACATAGTGGCTATATCTAAAATCACAATCAGAAGGACGATTCCGAGCATCACAAAGGACATTGAGGCACCTATAGATATATCCACAGGGTCTGTAGAGAAAGGTCCCGACGTCTTAGCCTGAGGGACTGGGTCTCCCAGGGTGGGTAACGGTGTCACTGTAGTTGTGGTAGCTAAAATGAGATAATCAGAACTGGAAGATTAAAATATGGACAAAACGTGCAACCGCAAATCAAAAGTATCAACAGGTGCTCCAAAATATGCCAAAAATATAGAGAGAGGAATGCATTAAAGTGCATATAAAGTGTCTAACTGTCTGTCTGGGGGGAACCTGGAGATATTGAGGGATGAATATGGGTAACAGAACAAACATATTAAGCAACAAGATGGCGCTGGACATAAAAGCATAAGAAGCCATCTCAAAGATTAATAGATTGGTAAAATTTATGACCGTAAACAGACATAGCCAGTCTGTAGGGTCCTGGCAGTAGGGTTTATATGCTGAAACTTTGGAGGTCTGAAACGAACAGTCTAGGATGGTGCTGAATCGAATAAATCATCTGGAGTTTCTTGTTATTTCCGCAAACAACAACTCAAGACATATTTGACCCACTTCCTCGCATACCGTGATCATAGTTTGATTATAATTAATTTGAACATTGATTTAGCTCCCGCCCCCCTCTTGACATTGATCAAAACCCTTATTCCATGGAGACACTATGTCTATTCCCTTGTAAGAGCCTCTCAAAGTTATCAGGAATTATTGGATTACTGTAGTACTAATAATGACCCTTTGGTAGCTACCTGAAGAATTCCAGAAAATAATACATCACACAATCCCTTCAACGATGACATTTGCGAAAAGAACGAGCTGGGTATATCCTTGGAAAAGATGCACAAAACATAGTTAAACATTCGGAAGCAATGTTGAGGCTTGAGGGGAGTTGGGAGTGAAGGCACATATATTTATATACAAATCACATAGCAGTTGAGTTGGAAATATGAAAAGGCAATGTACTGAAACAATGAAGGTCACTCGGGTCGAGCTTCAGAAAGCAACTGGTCAATACGATCAGACCGAAAGACATGTTATACATAGCGATAGTCTGTTGAGAAAACACTGGTGCAGCTGAACTAGCTATTTGGAGATTACATGACATGGGCACGCTTAGATAATTGCAACATGACTAGTCACAAGACATTTTGCATCCTGATAATGTAATTTTGAAATTTCTCAGATGACAGCTGAACATATTACAGGAATCACATGTCACCGCAGAGAAGGATACATATCTTTACTCTGTGATGTCATGTTATGCTAACGCAAGCATTACAATGACAGGGCAAATCAACTCATGATCGACTTACTTGCATTGGTGACTTCAAAAATTATGGTGGTTGGGACAGGTGTAGTGGTTTGAATAAAATCAAAGAAAATGTCACTTTTCCACCAAGGGACTTCAGTTGGTGGTGGCGTCGTTGTTGGTGGCGGCAAGATTCCTGGTTCTAAAAATGAAATGCATCGATAGATAACAATTATTTTAATGTAAACAACGAGCTGAAGTATGTTGATGTGGAAAAGAGGTCATAGCGAGCTGATAAAAACATGCAATGTATAAATATTGAATTTGGAAAGCTTCCAAGCAGGAAAAAGGTTACACAACCATAAAAATTTTGATGTAATGAGCCCATATCAAGATGCACGGCCGTTTAATGAGATGCGAGACATAATGAGTTCTCGAGTCCGCTACACCAGTTTTATCTAGAAAGCTGAATGTTGTCCGAGGAAATGCAAGTTGTGCTATGTGAGCCAGCCATAAATTATTACAGTTGGCATTGAGTCTGGTAAACAAAGCTGGCTAAAAGATTCTGCCCAACAAATTTATCATCTTTGACAGATTAAAAAAACATGCTTAAAATATCAAAGTGCTCACCCTGCACTAATGGTATAGTATAACTCATGTAATCAAGACAAAGAATGTTGGTCCCCCTCATTCGAATATTTATGCATTCTAAAGTCACTTTTTCAAACTAGGTTAATTGAAAACAAAACTTTGTGGTCCCAAGAGGTTTGAAAGTGCAGTGCACCATAACATTCAGCTCCATTCTCTTCGCATTTTTCAACTGTCACGTCTTTAATGGAAAACCTTTCCTCGTTAGAAACTCAAAATGGTGTCAGGTTCTTTTAACATTGATTAATCCTGAATGAGGGATGTCTTATTGCGGACATCCACAAATCTACTTGTATGGATCAATGTATCATGATTGATGGACAGCTGTGTAGGGCAACAAAATCAAAAATTCAAAAAAACTAGATATCCTAGAGTTACTGCAAAAAACTTATTAGTTCTCAGGGATCAGGTGTTTCCACATTGGGTCATGATGACTAAGTAAGGTGTTGCAGTAATTCTCATTGCACCGTGTCACCTTGTGCGAGACCAGAGTAAAATAAGCTTCATGACGTCACCATGTTCACACCCTCAGCATGCACATGTACTTATCCCTCCTTTCTGACATGGTTGCTCGGTAAACTCAAAATTCCAAGAGCTTAACCAGCAAATTAAGTAACTCAATATTTCTTATTATGAAACTCTAGTCACCTTGCTACCTAGGTTGAATGGTTGATTAAAATCAAGTCTTATCACAAGCCACATCTCGGAGCATGGGCGGCGAAATATCAGTTGCCTTCAGGGCGAGGCCGCAATATCTGCTCCAGGTTGCTCTCTGTTTGCAGGAAGGTCACAACAACCTATCAATATTTATCTATTTTGGTATCCCGGAAAAACAGTTGCAATTTTCATTAAAATTAATCATATTACAAAATCACTGTAAAAATAATTATAATAATGACCTTTACGTCTGCAGGGTGTCAACTTACTAAATTGGCATATGACGGGTAGCTTGGTAGAGCAATCTTCCTGGCGGATGTAAAGCTTCCTTATATTTCTCGTCTTCTGTTCAAACACAGCTTTACCACACAGAGTGGAGCTGATATTGTTGAATGGTTCATCTCTGAAATATCTCTGCTCTGTTGCTTCCATCCCATTCTCCCACATCCATTTGCCTTCAACATATTTCACTCCCACCCAAGCCTCTGAAACTCTAAAATATTGTGCAAAAAGTAAAGTAAGATAGGATAAGATTTTATTGGTTGCTTTCATCAAGGATGGAGCAAAATTAAGTGAATGATGGTGGCTCATTTAAAGACAAATACTAGTTGATATAAATCTATTAGGGTATCTAGCTGTTCTAGTTTTGGCACTGATAAAAGATGGTCTACCACAAATATAACAATGGTTAAGAAAATGATTTGATATATGAATATGATATGGAATGTTGAAGCAGCGAGATTCAAAACTTAAAATTGAGAGAAATCGTAATTTGATGCAAGGAACTAGCTAATCTTAATATGGACTTACTAACACCCAAACAGATGTGCCAAAAACCATGTTTAGAGAGTTATTTTTATCACCTGAATAGGATCTCTTACTATTTTTTGGCAACACCAGCCAGCATAATAAACCTTAGAAGGATGTTTACTATGTTTTTGTTCAATCTCTCAGTGTTATGTATTTAATTTTCAAGCGATAACATTTGGTTTAGAGTAAAATAGATGCATATAAACAGAACATGTATGCATGTTTATGGTTGGAACATTATTCTCATCTATCAAAAATCTAGCCCAATTTCATCACAAATTTTACAACATATGTCACAGTTTGAGGAAGAGCCCTGTTAATAGTAGTTATGTTTTAACTAGCCGCATGTTTATTTCAACACTTAGATCTGCTGGTAGAGTACTTTAACCTGCGGCAAATATTAAATAGCACCAGTTGCAGCAGTGATTCATAGGAATTTTGTTATCACAGGCAATGGAGGTTCTAAGAAGTGATGTTACTATTTCAACTTCTGACATGCTCTGGACACAAATAACTTTTGTTAATTCTATACTAACGGAATTATAATCCCCCATGTCAAAATATGGATGGGTTTTCCACACAGCAAAAAAAGAAAGAGGGAAGAATTCAAAGTATTTCAAATGACAATCCATCCGGTTATTAGAGTAGAAAAGTAAAAAAAAGGAATGCTGCTAGGCAAAGCAGTCATGTCATAAAATCCAGAATTTCTATTTCTTTGTCTTTCATAAGTTAGTTGTCACAGTTCCTCACATGCAATTGCTAAGTACAACAAAGCGATCTTTACCATCACCACGAAATAATAATCATTCTGGAATAAGTCTGGATAGTGGATATGACAACATCACAGAGATCACAGAGTTATATCCTTACCCCAAAATCATTGAGAATGGTATCTTTTGTGAGCTTTGATAATGACTTTATTTTCCATGGTAAGAAATGTTGAAAATCATTTATATAATACGGTTGGTATATGGTTGGTATCGCCTGAAAAGAACCGTGTATGAGTAAAATTAAGATATCAGGAACTTACGATTTGACGGCACTAGTTATCATATTAGCCTGATCGTCGCTCATGATTGAAGCGAAATCTCCTTGTAATCCTAAACAGGAAGTTTGAGCCTGTGACCACTTGGCTTCCTCCGACACCAATCCAAATTCTGCAACAGAATAAGTCTGATAATCTATTCCTTGCCAAATAGAGTTAAAGTTAGCCAACGATGGCCATGTTGCGTCAAGTATTTAAATTTGTTTCCAGTATATTTTTCACACACCCCCAAGTCAAAACAAGCTTTGCAAAATAGTTGTCTCATTAAAATCATTATGGCTGCCAATATTTTTTGTTCTAAAAGCTGTTTCTTTTTTGGGACATAAAAGTACAGACTGTATATAAAAGTAAACATGGAAATTGAAGCAGCAACCTGATAAAGTGAAGGTGAAAAAGGCATCAAAATTTATTTTGAATGTCTGCTGATTATCATCTTCTTTCCTAAACCACGATAGGAACAGACTAGAGCTAATTTGTCATCTAACTTTATGGGTAAAACAATCTCGCCTACCATAGACACAACTTGTTGGAGTTTGAGTAAAATATTTAGGATCGTATGACATATCCGCCATCGTGTGAGCTACATCGTATAAGCGGCATTGCTGACTGCTCTCGGAGTAAGCCAACAGTACGCAGGTGCTATAAGTTCTCTCACAAAATGTCTGGCAGCTCAGTAGTGGTGTATTCTCAACGGTGAGCAGAGTCGCAAGGGAGTTCAACGGACGAAAATCCTGCGTTGAATTCCAACAGGTCTAAAAGAAAATATGATATAAAAGATGTAGGCCCTTTACTAGTATACTTGCTATTGATATCGTCAAAATTTTCATGAAGACAAATCTAAACCACTTCTAGAGTCTTAGCAGTTAGTTCTGAGATTAAAGCTATCAGGAAAAATAACATCAGTTATTTTCATAGAAAGACTCATTGTAAGCCATAAATTTAATTTCTTTTCATGTCTTGTAAATGTTAATGGCAATGTCTGTTCTTGGGGAGTGAATACAATGTGTCTCATTCTGTTCACGAGTAGGACTCGGTAAAAATCAATCATTTTTTATTGGTCTAAGATAGGCCCAAGGAAATAAAATTTCAAAAATTGTTTAATTTTGCTGATATTAAGATGACTTATGGCCATTAGATCTTGAAGCTAGATGCTACAAATCTGATTACTTACTGAATGAGAATGATAAGTTTTATTGAAATATCTGAAATAAATAAATAAACATTCCGCCCATTCTGACGTTGCCATTCCTATAGTATCTGCGTCATTGCACACAAGTCAAACTTAACATGAAACAATTGCAACTTTTACGGATGTTTTGCAACATTCAGCTAGAAGGAAATTTAGGCATTTATTTTAAGCTGGCAGAATATTCTACATTTTTTGCCCATTATTTATTGAAATTCAGTACATAACGAGGCGTTGCTCGACAAACACGAAAGCCAGACACATAGGGCCAAACTTAGTTCTCGATGGTACCCCTACAAGGTCAATACCATCACAAATATTTGCAAAACTCAATGTCACGCTGTTGATTCTTAATTTGACAAATAAAATGTGTATAGCTTTAGTATAGGAAAATAATGTAGCTTTACCTCTGGTTCTGGAGTTTGTTGTTCCCCCCATGGACCCATTGTTGTGGTGAATAGGGCAGCTGTTGTAGTCGCTGCCGCCGTTGTTGTAGGAGCTGATCCTGCCTGGGAAGGTACTGCCGCATTTGAAGTGGTTGTTTGACAGAGAGCTCTGACTAATAAAACTACAGCTAAAAAATCAAGTTAATGTATACAACTGTTAATGAGAAGAAACCTTATAAATTTCCTAATGTGTTTTCTTGCATACTTATTTTATTGAAATGGCTTGGTTTAGAAATTAAGATCACACCTAACTAGGTTTTCATCCAGGAAAATCAGTCAAAATTTACATACATGATGTATGCATCAGTAAAATGTCCTGATATATGGACGACGGGACAATAATTTATAGGTTTGGATTTTATAAAAATGTGGGGATAATGATAATCTGGGATATGATGATGGTGTCAGAAAGAGATGGTTTCAGGCCAATTTGTTGTGACAGTAGGGCGGCTTCACCCAACCATATCAATCAAATAACTGTGGTAAACGGAAGCGTTGCGCAAACTCATTCCTGCATTTTCCTTCTCCAATAAAACATCCTACAACATCATATCTAATCACTCGCTAATATAATTTTCTTGTGCATTTAAAAGCTGATGGATAAAGATTACAGAAAAACGCAAGCACAGTTTTGGCGAATCATTAAATTGGTCATAGGTTTATATATACATCACAGTTCATCAACTATCAACAGTTGAGGTCAGAAGGAACGGTGCTGCAATGGTGGATATCTCAGAGGATATATATTGAAGTCACCTTATACATGTGCTACCAGTATCTTCTTCGGAGGCTTCGCTCGAGTTACCTGGCCACGTAGTCGAGCAACTGAAAACTATTGGATTATACAGGACCACAAACATCCTGATATACCTACATCACGTGCTTTCTGGGGGTAACTTGCTGCGTTGGCAAGAAAGGATATTGCTTACATCGCAAACTAATTGCATAGGATATCAAGACCTGCGCTTGTGTAGATGGTAAGTCGAAGCAAGATCTTTACTTTAAAGTTCTAGAACAAATAGGGAAGCGTTCAGCTCGGGCTGGATTCGGTCGCAGTCAAGCAGTCAAGTTTGAGAGAGAGGGTAGAGTTTTTTAACAAATTGGGATGGGGTCAGCTTAGGCTAGATTCGGTCGCAGCCAACAAATTGGAAAAAAACCAAGGCCTAATTTTTGATCTACTGGACTGCAACCGTTCTGATCCGGGTACAGATGTTGCTACAGAATAATTTAGTAGCTCGATTTTATACAGGATGTATGGGATCAAGTAAACAGAACTCAGAAATTTGAAGCGAAGCAATATGAATTCCGGAATCAGATAGATAGATTAGATAGATTCAGTATATTTGGTAATTTTGTCAAAGACAAATTACAATGTGTTAACTGGAAAGCTCTGTCCTATGGTCATACATATACTGTTTAAAACTTGAATACTCTGGGGTAAACAATCAAATTATTTATGGACAGTTTGGGACAAATCTGCAAATTCTAATTTACTGCTTTCATCCTATCTCCTTACAATGCTCTAACCGCTGCCAAAGCACTCAGAAGTAGTGAAAATCATGAGAATTAGCGTTACAACATGAATTTAACCGGCTTAGGGTGTGGAGGATTTGAGAAAAATCGTCGCACCGTAATTCCGATAATATACTTTATTTATCTTCAGTGTTTTCTAATGTCAATCCAGTAAGGTCCAAACAAACTAGTAAATACATTTACAATGATCATGAGTCCTAAATTCACACGCCAGAGTAATCAATTGGAGCAGATTTTCCATGAGTTTCCCTAAACTTTAACGATTATAGCTATTATAGCGTACATTCTGCCATATTAAATCTATTACAGTGACACGGCAAGTTGCGAAACTGTTCATGCAAAAAATGATAAAAATTGAGGTGAAAGAAATAAACCACTAACCAATTAGTAGTTGTAGTAGAGTAAATTCTAATCCATTTCTGTGCGCCATCCTGTCTCAAGATAAGTTACAACATAGACATAGTTATTACGATATTATCATCAAGCTCTGACACATTTCTTGCTGTCTCTCTTTCACGAATCAGAAACTGATGAACACGTTTCTAGCAACATGTCACATCATTTGGCCTAAACAAATGCATCCATCCAGATCTCCAATATCAAATTAATTTGAATAGAATTTTTAATGTGCTGACGTAAAATCAAACCTTATAAATTTAGTGATATGATCAATAAAATTTTAGTTCTTATGTAAAAAATCAATTTCTTAGATTAACATACTGTAATCCATGGTTTCAGGCTTAAGCCGAACATCAAGGCGATAGCTTTCTGTAAAATAGCCAGTCCAAGCAACTCCACCGAAGGAGAAAATTGTTTTCAGAGGATGAAAATAATCTCGATGGCCACATACGTGGCATACAGTTTGAATGTTGTTAGCTGATGTTTTGCAATGGACTGACACACAGATTAAAATATCTTTGCTGTTCTTTATATATATAGAATTATTAATGAGACTGCCCAGTAATCAATCAGAGAAAAGGGGACAGGGAAACTCTCTAGAGCTAAATTCTCTTTTTTACATAGCTACATTAATGAGACTAGCTCAAACACCAAGCAAAGGAAATAAAAATTGCGCTTTACACAAAACAACATGGAAATACGCGATTGAGAGAAAATTTCCCTCGGCTGGTACCCACTGACAAGAAGAGCAACCATGCAGATATTCATGATATGTGTTGGAGGGATAAGGTATATTGCCGAAAAGTCTGTTAACTATATGAGTATCTGTGGCTGCATTTTTGCGTCCTTGGGGAAGGTGAAAGGATAGGGTGTACCGAAAACATCTACAAATCACATCAATCATCAACAAAGATTTGAGCAGAGACAGGACTGAAAAACAATGTGTTTTTGAGCATCATTAACTTATTATGTTGATATATTTACATTCTACATTTGTCCTACTTTTCAATATTTTCTAAGAAATTTACTTTATCAGAACAAATTAAAGTCTCATGACTAGACAGCTAGTTCATAGCTGTTTTACCAGACTGTGTAGGTAAGTTAATTGTTAGTCTCATTACCCCATTTATCCAAGATCTGATCCTTTCAAGTTGATAACTCATGAACCAATTTAGACATTAGACAAGGGGAAAATTGAGAAAGGTTTAAAGTTTTACACAACAGCTTTCCATATCAATGGTGGCAAGTCAATTTGGTTTAATTTGGGCACAATTTGCATCCAAAATAATCAGTGCTCATCAAAACTTTGAATACTAAAAATAGCTAGTTCAGCTAAAACTGACTGTTGACAATGAATGTTTAGCAAGTCATAGCATGCAAGCAGTCATTTTCCTGATCGAGTTTGGAAACTATTGTCACCGCCAGTATATTACTACAAAATATCCTAGGAGATAACTTCGAAACAGAACTCACACTGGTCCTTTTGATTTGTGGGTTTTCATTTCCCCACAAGTAAATTCAATGACTTGTTCCTGGAATTATTTCCAGGTCTTCCAATCGTTTGCTTAAAAAATGCCGTCGGTACAGAACATGAATATATCATAGTTAATATGTCAGGCAAGATCTTGAGTTCTATAATCACATGATGAGCAGACTAGACATTGGACTTCCCTCATCCAGATTTTTAATTGAACTTTTTTTATCTTTTTCCAGCATCAGCATTCAACAAACTTGATGTAGGCTAGCAGTAGTGACTCACTGATCACCATACGCACACGCTTACAAAGTAGGATCGACAGATCCTGATCTTACCACCGTGTATTAACTAGAGTCAGGGCTTTAGAGGTTGCGCTGATCATTGATTAACGTTGTTCAATGACCAGAACAAATTCTAAATTCATTGTACTCCACAAACAACGTCATACGCCCAATGAGCTGTGGATTAAAAACTTGTGAAAAGGATGCAGATATCTGAGATTTGACCAGATGCCAACGGATGTCCTCACATTATGACACACACACAACATCAATAGCATTACTCTTCAGATTACGGTGGTATGTTGTGTACTATTCAAGTTTTGTAACTCTGACCACTCAAATCGGATTTCTTTTATAATCTATATCATGTTTTGATGTGTTCACTGACCCAAATGGCAAAAGTAAGATGGTTGTGGGAGAGCCAAACATTGGAATTTTCGACAGTAGGGATTTTAGGCAACATAAAAGAGTTGATCGTCTTTCTCCTAGAAAGCCACACATCATAAATGTCAAAATCCTAGATCCAATCTGTTGAACTTTGGAGTTGCTCCTCCCCATGCAGATGCTGGTTTATGAGTAGAATGGAAACATATCAAATCAAAGGCAAATTGGGGGCAAATTGAATCAAACCAAAATGCAACTTTGACTAGGATGTTATTAGGAAACTCTTAGTGCTGTGGAATTTCCCTTCTTTAAATTATTATTGCACCAATTCCTAACACCTGGCACATCCATT
Source organism: Membranipora membranacea (assembly GCA_914767715.1). Classification (NCBI taxonomy): domain Eukaryota; kingdom Metazoa; phylum Bryozoa; class Gymnolaemata; order Cheilostomatida; family Membraniporidae; genus Membranipora; species Membranipora membranacea. Next base: position 19,304,922 of record OU612068.1, read on the forward strand.
ATAGCAGGGTCTACTAACATGACTGGTTTTCAGTAAAGTTTAATAAAATAAATGTATTTGATTATTTTTTTCAGAAAAATATATCATGAATGTCATGAAGTAATATAAATACACAACCCATCTCCACATAAAAAATCACCAGTAGCCAAAAAGAATATGCACAAACAAGCCAAAAACTGCTGCCAGAGAGATATGTAAATTATAAATAAAACTGTAATGAAGTGATAAGACTGTGCACACAAATCAGATGAAATGAAAGGTTTTGGCACATGAGGGATACATTTATTTTGTAAAAATAAAAGCTTTAGACTCAAAAATGCTATTTGAAATTGAGCGCGTCGAAAAATTTTATCAATATCATATTGCAAAATCGTACTGCTCACAGCCATGAAAATAAAGAAATAATTGAGGTTATGAAAAAATAATTTTGCAAAACTTTAGTGCCTACATGCACTTCAACCAGTGTATTATGTGTATTTGCTTCAACACAATCAAACTATCCTGAGAGAGTTTTGTCCATAAATTATATCTATGATTTGTTGAAGCAAAAATTGGCAGGCCTACTCTAATATGCCTAGTTGTCCTACATGATACGGAAAACTAAAGAATTTCATAGCCTTTTAATCTATTTCTTGAAAGCCTTCTTTTTTATCTTGCCTCCAGCATGATCAGGCATAGATGTATAGAGCTTATGAATGGTTTGGAGGGTAGGGACCTCCCTTTCTAGCATTTCAATCGACTCTAAACTGATGTTGCACATGCTGACATCGAGGAATTTGAGCTTTACGCTTCTTTTCACCATATTTTCTATTGATGTATCAGTGATTTTAGGACAGTTGGACATATTGACATGCGAGAGTCGTCTACACCCAGCCACCAAAGCATATATAGCCTGATCGGTGAGCTCCCTGCATTGGGAGACATCGACTATCTCTAGGAGGGGGTTTTTGGCTGCAATGGCAATGATTGATCGATCAGTGATTCGAGTGCACATAGACAGACTGAGGGACCTGAGGTTAGCAAACTCGATAGCACTACCAATACTGGAATCAGTAAGCTTAGTACACATGGTCAGGTCGAGAGTTGTGAGGTTAGTGAGAAGGGATATAGGGAAAGCGCCGCCATCCCCATATTTCACTTTGGCCGACTCAATCTGAGCTTCAGATGGGACTATTTCTCTAGGCGCGATATCACGCACAGGGGGCTGGTACTCAAAATAAACCTCATTTCTAACCCTTCCACATCTACAGTCGTTTGAACAATCATGGGTGAAATCATCATTGTAGATGCCAAGTATACCAAGATCAGTGACATGCTTACACCAGCCCATTCTCAGCTTGGTTAGAAGAGGCAAATTTCTTGAAATCTCTCGTATTGTGACATCATCCAAACGGAAACATGAGGACACATCCAGCTCAGTCAACCCTTTCAAGTACTGACACATATTCACTAGGATCTTGTTACTCAAACCTGGACAGTAGCTTAGATCCAAAGACCTCATGTTTGGAGCCCACACCTTAAAAGCAGCCTCAGTATCCACCTCTGAGGGTAACTGCTGGAAACATGCACTCAGCACGAGTGTTGAGCAGTTTGCGAGTTTGGACAGCAGTTTAAACTCATTAGGGTGAAGACGAATCTTAGTTAGGTCAAGCGATCTGATTTCACTTAGGTTAGCACAAATGTGCCTCACAGATACACTAGTGAGTTGGTGATTGAAACCTATATCAAGCTCTAAGAGGCCGGGCTGAGCAACACATACCCTTACAATCCCAGCATCTGTTAATTCTTTGCAAGACACTAAGGCTAATCGCTTTAGATTTAAGCCTTGTATCTTACACAGAGCCTCCAGGGACAGATCTGATGCTGATGTCCTTGAGAGATTCAATGATGATAAGGTAGCTTTTAGCTTGTCTACCTCGTGTATGAATCTTGAGAACGTGAGAGCTGCTGAGTTTGGTCGGGTCGAGGCTGCTCCACCCAGATACCCTGAAGTGCTGAACAGGAATGGAGCAGAGGCTAGTTCCAGTGACTGCAAGTTTGGTGCTAGTCCGAGAAATGCACACATTGTCGCATCAGATAGCTGTTTCAGGGAAGACAAATCCATGTGTCGCAGACTTGGTAGTTTTAGATTTTGTAGCATGCCTGCGAGCCCACCTATTCAATAATGACAATCATACAGTTCAAAATGTTTATAGATAATATATCATACTAATAATTTTAAAGATTTCTTTTGGATGATACAATAAGTATCTGGACAGTAGAAACCCTGAAGAAACTGAAAATTTGCCACAAACAAGGAGTTTCCCTCTCTTGGTTTGATTTTTACAAAGATCACACAACTTCAAATTATAATTCTGTAGATTTATTTCCCATGCTAGGCCAAAGAGTTTGTGACAAATATAACAAACAGGTGTCCAAAACTCTCTGGTTAGGCTTAGTATGCACTATTTCGTTTTGGGTTTTTTAGGCAGACATTTGCACTTTTCAAAAGGAATACCTCACAAGTTATGGATTAAGGTATAGCAAAGGCAAGGAAAGGCAAGACAAGTGTTGTTCATATTGCATATTCCATTACAATTCTCATCTTTTGATCTCTGGTTGTAGGGAGCTATGTTGATAGCACTACCCCAATGAATCAAAATTTCAGCTAACATTCATGTAAGATATAGTAGCAACCACTCACCTACGCCATGGAACAGACTGTTACAGCAGCTGAGGTCTAGTCTGGTCAGACTCACACAGTTTTGTAGTATTTTCACCAGTGTATTCTCCTGTATGCTGGCCCCTCTCAGACACAGAGTCAGCAGCTTAGGACTCAGGTGTGCCTCACAATTCTTCAGCAGCTCCTGAGAATTAGATGAGCCATCTATGTCTGTGATAGCCAGGTGAAAACCTGTAGGACATAAACAATGTATGAATGATAAGGTTCAGATGAACTTTCAATTGGTATGTGCGACACAGGTAGAGCTTTATTGCTTCGAAATTTAAAATTCCTGATTCTTTATTGTAGACATAAATTATTGTCAATGATTATGTAATCACCACAGCTGTAGTGTATTAGCGACCAGCGACAAAATATTCCAGTATTACAAAGAGCCTTATGACTAGAGCCATTGATTTGAATGGTGGCTCTGCCCTAATAACAGTTGGCACACAGACCAGCAATAAATATAACAACGTTCTTGAGTCCATGAACCCAACCCCCGAACCCAACCCCGAACCCAAAAAAAACACAAACTGAAGGAAGGATTAAATTAACGGTGACTCGATAAACCAGTGCCTTAATGATGTACCTTGTCATTGTTTGCCCATCACCAAAGCCATTCAATAAAACAGGAAAACCTCAGCATAAAATAAGGAGAAGGAAAAGTGTAATTGATCATAATTTATTTAAATTGATGCATTATTTTGCCCTAATAATATAAAAGAGCTGAAACTGTACTATTTCCTCATGTCACTTATAGATTATATTGAACCCTTGTATAAGCACTGTAGCATGACTCAGTATAATAAGTCAGTAAAATACTAAGCGTTATCTAAAACGGATATCAGGTGATATTGTGTGATAGAGGGGATTGCCTTGTGATAAACAGGAGCAGAAAGTGGTATCTTAAGAAAAATTACGGCGCAATAAGCCTTCAACCATAGGGAATATCTTGGCTCATGAGAATTTCCACAGAATAGGACATGAACTATCAACCCTTGAATTTTGCGGCCAGCAGCTCACAAGTTTCGGAGGCTCTGTGTTATTACAATGTTTGAGCGCTACAAATAATTTTTTAATGCTACGATGAGTGCCCAGGCATCCGCCAAAGCTTTTAGCACAGGCCCGCTGTAGATGGTGCAAGTCCAGTGGTTGAGTGCCCCACTGGGGCACTCAACCACTGGACTTGCACCGACTACAGGAGGCCTGTGGCCTTTAGTAAAGGTGATATTGTAAGAACCACCTTGTAAAACAGGTCAATATGAAATGAATTACTTAGTATATGCCCATCTGGACATTACCGGCACATTCAACTACAGAGGTGAATAAGGCAGAGAAGTTTTGCGCAATCTGATTTTAATATTAAATGTTGCAAGCGTGATGGAGTTTCATTTATCTTGTCCTCTTTCATTTTTTATATTTTGCGATCTTTTCCGCATTGTATGTCAGTGATGGTAATAAATCTGTCCTTCCCTTGAGGATATCGCCTTGTTAAACTGCTGTTGGCGTTGATCTTATTGACACAAAACTATTTTAATAGATACAAATAATAGCCATTTTAGGTGAATTTATTGCGAAATGATAGATTTCAGTGACAACCCAGCTACTAATCATCATATCAGTTCTCACAAATCCTGCATAAACCGCTGTTTAGCTGTAAGGGAAAACTTTCTTTCCTACACGCACTCCCCCCTTGGCTTTAAAACTTAACCTGTTCTTTGTTAGCATTAAGTCTGACGTTATGACTTACCAAGGCGATTTCTCAGACCAGAAAATGGTCTCGGATTGGTAACAGATGACTTTACTGACAGTACCAAGTTCTTCTGTATTTGTGGATCCAGAGAAGCCTGATACCACCTCCGGCACACAAGAGCAGCGTCCTTTCTGTCTGATACACTTAGGTATCGCATTATGTGTGTCACCATCTATATAAATGAAAGCTTCATATTTCTAATAGCTATTGTGTATGGGCAATAATATATACACATGTTTAATTCCTAGTGACACGGAATGACTGTGTGATATCGCTGCAATAATTTGGCAGTTATTATTCCAGTAGGCTGTTAAGGTCAAACTTTATTGGCATCATTTAATATACTACAATATTATGCGATATTAAATATGTTTATGGTCTCGATACCGATGTCTTACTATGCAGTAGTGTCAAGTTAGTTAACGCAATGTTTGGTCAATCCTACTCACCTCAGCAGGCAGTTCATCAACACGAAGCTGTGCTGTGGTCTCATTAAGATAGTCATCATAGCTGGGAGGTGGCTCATCAAGGTCTCTGTGGACAAGAGCTGACATCTTGATTTTTAGTGGGAAGCCTCAGTCTAAAATATCATATGGATTTAATGCTTAGCTGTGCATTGTAGTGCTGATAGCTCAACAATCCATACCATGACTATATCAACTTTAATTTCAGCAGAGAGGTTTTGTAACATTCCAGGGTAAACGCTGGAGCCATAATCTCTTGGAGAAAAGGTGAAAGAGACCTGAAAATGATTTGCAAGAGTTTAAGAAGGTTTTGGGACCATGCTAACATTTACGCCAGCAAGTAACAGATCATTTTTCGCGTCTGTGGCTGACAATTCTTGAGCAATCTACCTATATGTATAAAGGAAAATCGATCATAATCAATCATGTGGAATTTGATAGAGTGAATTTTTTGACCAAAAAGGAGAGAGGCAAGACTAAAATAATAATAAATGCCCTGATTTGATAGACCAGACGATTTTAACTACATTGAGACACTTGATGTTTTGGACCTGCTTGTTACAATTTGTATAAGGCTCTGTAAACCAGAGATAATGTTTATTAAACCAAAGAATCTTCTATGATAAAACAGAAACATATTTCCCTCTTATCGAGGGTGAATTTAAGGTAGTGGTTCCTCCTCCAGCGTGAGCTGAGTTTAACACAATGAATAATTTTTCACAAGCTTTCCAATTACTGCATAACTTGTATGTCAACTTGACTCTTGACGGAGTCATCGCTGGTCGCTCGCTTAGAGCGGTGGAAAACAGCCAAATCAATAAAACTGACTTTTGGAATTAAGAACACTGGTAATGGTACAATCTATTCCTAAAAAATACCTTGCCATCTGATGAATGTCTCACCAATGAACTCATTGGTCTCACCACTGGTCATTAATAACTACTTGACGATTCCCTGTAGGTGAATAATACACACTTAGTAGCAAATTCAACATATTACCTTAAACTCAATACCTTTTAATTATGGACTTTTTTACATTCATGATGAATTCAGTGCACCAAGGAGTGCACACTGCACTCCAGTCATATTTATCAGGTAGTAACATGGCACCAGGGAGAATGGCACTGATGGCACTGTCTCTGTAACTTTTTGCCTCTATATTAACTCACCATATATATACATGTGGCCACATGTATAATGTATGTAAGTATGTATATATATTATATATACACTTAGACTACTACTAGTAGCAGTTACTGCATAAAAAAGGAGCTTCTGAGTTGCCTATCAACCCTAACATGTGCCTGATTGTGTTCGTACAAATATTAAAGACTCTGCTACTTTCATAAAATCATGTCACTACCATACATACCTGCTATAAGAAGAGGTGGACAGTGAATGGTGTCAATCATAAACATGTACCTTTCATCAGGCATTACATTCTTCTAGATGCAAGCATTGGAATGGTTACTGAAGAGAAGTTGTAAAGGTAAGTCACATGACATGACTTATGATATTTATCTTGGAAAATTGTTTATCCTAACTATCGATAAGTTACAGTAAAATTCTTGTCACCACAAAGACTTATTTTTAAAAGAAGGCGTGGCTTTCTCTTTCATAACAAAACATGACCAATGAATTGCTAGACATAACGCGCCATATAACTTTATGCCACTAAATTGCAATCTTGTGTGCCATGCTTTATCCTGTCACTGTGGGGTATAACAAATCTGCCATAACAGACAGAGTTACACACCGAAGAAACTTTGATGATAGTGCTGAGTTGGTGTAAAAGGTGCTGAAGACTGACTGCTTCCTATCGTGTGGTTGAAGCAAATGCAGTAAGTAAGTAAAGAATGAACTCTGATAATTAATAAATAGTCTTTTACAATGTATGATTGTTGGTCACTGCTGTTCAAAAGAATATTCATATATTATATATTAATAATAAATATTGTTATTTATTTATTAATTATGATGTTGACAATGACAGGCTTAATAGGAAATAATCTTCTTAGCTATACCCATGTGTAAGCTTAATTTAATTGGTTGCTAGAGGCTGGCCCTCCCATTTTTGGTAGATAGATATAACTTGGTCTTCTAGTGGTTAATGGATGGAGTCACAACGTGACTGCCTGACAGATTTCTGAGAGTAGTACTCACACACACACAGGGGTCCCCAAAGAGAGGGTTGTGCTAAAATAGTGTCCGGTAAATGGCCATCCGCCTCACATCTCTGTAAAAGGGCCATCCGCTTATGACAAATACCCATCCGGCAGTGCTAACAGGTCATCCATTTCATCTTGTATCAATCTCATAATGTCTCTGGCACAAACCCATCCAGAATTCTGCCGGATGTTCGCGTGGCATCCGGTTGTTGCCAAATAGGCATCCGGTTGGCACTCAGGCATCCGGATGGGTCTGTGGCTTGGATGATGAGTGTCTGTAACCCATCATCAGCTGTTACGAACCCATTAGCCTCCGTCAAATTTGTGGCCAAACATGTTTTACGCAACAGGATGCCTAATTGGCATCCGGCGGTTGTCCGAGTGCCTGTCGGCTATCTGGTAACCACCGGATGCCACGCGGACATCCGGCGGTTGCAAAATAGGCATCAGTATGGGTTCTTAGCGCAGCAAGAAGGGCGAGCCTGTATTCGCATGAAATGATTAGTCGCTTTCAAGAACCCTCTGAAAATACTTTGAAGTTGATGGGAGCTGAAGGTGGCTTTGGAGGTGAGGATAAGTGAACATCATCTTAATTTGAGCATTCTAACCACAATGTATGACACATCTGTATCAAAATAATGAATTCAGAGATCCAGGATCAATGGTAAACTTTCTTTACAGAAAATTGAGCGATGGAAGGAGATGGCAAAGTTTCCGCATTGGTTTGCGATGCCGTAGAAGCTATTAATGAACAGAGTAAAGATGCTATATTAGCATCACTCACTGCAAACCAACCAGTATTGAAGGAACAAGGATGGTCATTCTTGAGTAAACTCTCAGAAGCTGTACAGGATCTACAACTGACCACAGAGCAGATCCATGTCTATGAAAACATTCTCAACGCCTTGACAAACATTGGCAATGCAAAAGAGCTTACATTTGCGTTCCTGGAATCATGCGAAGTGTTCAAAGATTCTATGCTCTTCCACTCATCGGTTCAGTATTTGACAAAAACTATTTTGAAGTTGCCCGTCCACCAGAGGTCCTTAGATACACTCTCAGATAGTCTATATGGTCACGTAAGAGTGGCAAAATTCTCGACCAACAAACATACATTAGAGGAAGATGATGACACCCCCGATAAGCTGTATACTAAGAACGAAGAAGAGAATTCGGAAACGCTGATAATTGTACAGACACTGACTGATCACTTTGTAACTCCATTAGCTGATAGGAAGCACCTCACCACTGAGACAGCTAAGAAACAAGTGACAGAAGTTATTCTCAAGCTTCTCAATTATCCGCTATTGTTTGTCTTGTTTGATAAAGAAGATGATACAGATTTGGGTTGTACAGAAAAGCTTGTCAATGCTTTAGTTTCAATCAGCCCCACCATAAGTTCAGTCATATTTGACTCTACCTCCCTAATACCGAACACATTATTCACCATAGAGGAAATCGCAGAGGATCCGGTAACACTGGCTCGACACTGTGGTGATAACGACATCGTTCTATCTGCAGTTGGTAACTTGGCATACTTAATATTTCAAGAGGGCCTAGTCAGGGACAGCATGCCTTCTGTTTACACAGGAACCTATAAGTTTGTTACTTTACTGCCAGCTCTATGTAACATGTACAGGCTTGCTGCTCATGATGTTGTAGCTTATAAAGCTATAAGGCTTCTCAGGTGTTTAGTCCTAATGATAGAAGACAACTCCCTGAACCATGATTTCCTGGACTCGTCCTCCGTCAGAGAAACTGTGCGATTTATGTTCTGGTGTATGCAGTTTAATGAGATGCTCACTGTTAGACAGACTGCAGCTAGATTGTTACCTCTTCTGATTTCAAAGCTCAACTACAAAGCGAGATTCCATCTTTTCAACTGGATACTGGAAACTGAGAAAACCCCTGAAATACTGAGCTATGTCTACACGCTAATCAAAGACCTTGTACATGTGTGCTGGTCTCAGCCTAGCAACAGTTATGTGGAGGAATATAATGATCACTGTTTGAAATTGATGAGTAATATATTTAGCCCGCCTGATGGGGAAGAAGGCAACATAATCGCAGATCTAAACAAGATATCATCAGCATTGAACCTCGCTAGATATCTAGTTGCTAGAGATAAAAGACGTACTGCAGTATTCACAAGTGAGATGAAGCGATACATCGAGGAGTACATAAATCCAGTACACCATTGTCTAACATCCGAATTAGAAAATCTGAAACAGAGGCTCGAGCAGATAGACAGTGGAGAGTATCAGCCAATAGACGCATCGGTCAATATCGGGGGTGAAGTACTGGATAATAATATCGTTGTGGAGAGGGAAGCCACGGAGGGTATCATAGCTAAGATCAACTTGGTGCTTTACGTACATAGCTGCCTAACAGAGGCATTAAACTAGTCATAGGCACTTATCGTCAAGCGATGTAAGCAGATATTTATTTTCACCAAACATAAACAAGCCAAACGAAGAAGATATTGTGTGCCTAAACTAAGAAGAGCGATGAACAGTGACAACCTATCTATGTACATTTTGAGATCAGGGAAAACTGATAAGATTTTGTGGTGGAATCTAAAGTGGAAATGTGCATAGTAGTGCGAAAACTTATGAATTAGATGTGTGCGTGTACAAATAAATAGCAAGATTGAAAAATACATATAAATTGATAAATAAAATTCCAATAGAAGTTACATATAGCGAACAAATCAATATCAATATTATAAAATTTCTTAGCTGACAAACCATGAGCAAGGCAAAAAAAAACCGGAAGCTGGAAGACAAAATATAACACACAATAAATATCACAATTTTTGAGTCCGTATTTATGGTGCTGAGTCTATTTCTCAGACTTATCAATGCTCACCATAATCCTTCGAATTATAAAGCCAGCTACTGTATATAGATTAGAGCCTTATCTCTTAGTCCAGGTGATCACATCATCAGATTTGAGTAACTCAATTTGCTCCTTCCTTATTCTGTCGATTTCATTCTGAGGGAAGTTCTACAAATTAAGCCAAAGGGAACTCTTGTTATTTGGAGATTTCATTGGAGTATTTGAAGGTTAAAAATTAGTAGGCCGCGAGTATGCCATTTGCGAAAAAGCATGAGGATAGGATCTTAAAATCTCGGAATTCTATTTGTATCATGTGTATCATGACACAAACATAGATTCATCATTGTAATGCGTATCGAGCTTTGATAAGATGTGATGGCATAGAAATTTTGTCATCTCACAAAGAACGTCAAATTATATCAGATTCTGTGGTGCAACCTCAAATTAAAACAAACATACTAAATGATCTTTAAAAGTACATCCAGGTAACATTACCTGTTGTATTCTACGCATGAAACATTTGCATCCCTTATAGCTCACACAGATACTTCTACAATTTATTCATTTAGCATTTTCAAAGTCACCCGTTTATAGTACGCTGTTTCTGGAAAAATTCCAGAGACCCCCTTAGTGCCAAAATAAATATATTTATTCATATATATATATATATAATTAGTTATATATATCTCGCTTACCTTGACTCTCTGAGGGAATTTAGCGAGTAGCTGATATTGCCCCTTGTTGAGTGGACGGAATGGGTCTAGGCTGTTAGCTGGGTCCAGCTCTGCAGGTGTGGTTTTAATTACCTTGTATGTCTCTTTGATAACTTGAGCTACTCCTGTCCCATTGTGATGCCTAGATGATAAATAATGATGATATCAATATACAAACGGATTAGATTTGAAAAAATCAGCATGTCAAAGGTACAGATAACAGTTTTCACTGCATTTGATATGAACAAAACCATTTCAGACGTTCTTATGTCAAAATATGAGTAGTGGATTGTGTGCCATGCAATGACCAACCAGCAAAGTCAAGTATGAGGATAAACGTTAAAAAATTATTAAAAGCTACTTAGAAAGGGTCCAAAAACCTACAAAGACTGCTGGAACCAGTTATTGTCAATATGTTAGAAGTCATTAAAATGAGAGAACTAGAGAAAAGGACATACTAGCTAAGTTTGATCAACCAACAAACTATTGATCATTTTTCACACATTCAGTTACCTGTAGAACTGCTTGAACTCCTCTACTTCAAAGCAGTCGAGTAATGGTCCTCTGTTGACGAGTGTGTATGCCACTACTGCCAGCAGCATCCAGGAGGGTGAGTTAATCAGAATATGATCCCAGAACTTCATCCACTCATTCCGCGGGAACACCTCAGAGAAGCCTGTCTGCAGCAGAGACCAGGCATATGTCTGTGTTGTCACCCTGTATTTGATGAAATGCTAAAATAACAAAAATGTCATCTTATTACATGTGTGAGGGCAAGTATGTCTAGCAATCTACTGCCACTGTTACATTATCCCATCTAGAACAATAACAGTAACAGTATGCATTTAAAGGCATGTATGACACGATAAACATTGCATCATTCTCTCCGCATGGAAACTTTTCTGTACTTGAAATATGGAGGCACAACTCTCATAGATATCAACAGTTTTTTCTAATCAGACCAGGGAGTTTGGGCTGACCAAAACTCCCTGTTTAGACAATATTATATTACATGATGGTGTAAAGGATAATCCATTAGTCTAAGAAGACTGTGAGAACATGAGTCTGAGAAGCCACATCAAAAATCATTTTGCGATTAAAGTTCTTTAAACCTTTAGAAATTCCTTGAGACCCTTGAGTTAACATACCCTATAGGAGTTTAGTTTTCGGCGGCATTTAGGATTCGATTTTCGCCGTTGTTGCCTAGGTTGCGAAATTTAGTGTATCTTAAATTAAACTCACTCACCATAGTTTCATAAACAATGTACAATTATACAGGAATACACCTTTCCTATGCATTCAAGCTGGCGTGGCGTGGTGGTCTAAGTGTCTGCCTTGCATTCAGATGGAGATTTATGCCCTGGGTTCGAATCCCAGCTTGGACATTTTTTTAAATTTTCACTAGTAAGCCTACTAGCGAAATTTAGTACTAGTGAAATTTAGTACCAGGTCCGAAATTAAACTCTAGCTAAATTAAACTCCTATAGGGTATGCATAACGTTGCCTGGGGATAATTAAGGTCATCATACCTGAAACAGCTCCTTGTCGTGATAGGCGAACACATTCTCAATCAGAGACAGTACATTGAGTGGTGGATTGGGTATGAAGTCAAACCATTTCTGAGACCAGTTCAGCAGTACAGTAGCCACAACCTCAAACGTAACCAGCTGGTTATTCTGCAGGAGTTTGACGAATGGGAAGGCGAGAGTCGGCAGGAATGTACATTCTACAGCTACAGGTGCCCAGTAGGCCACAGCTGATAAAAGCCGCTGAAACACTCTCAGAAGCTTCAAACTCCTGCAGAAATAAAAGAAAACTTCACTGTGTAGAATGATGGTGTGGATATGATGTGATTTGCATCGTATCGATGAGTGACATCTAGGCAGCGTGCATATAAACTTTATTTCTAAAAAATTTTTTGATAATGATTACCAGGCTATGTATAACTCTGCTACCCTTCAGATTAGGGATATATGGTCAATATCCAGACCCCTGTCTTCTTGTTAAACGTTTGAATGCTTCTTATAAAGCTTGAACTTAAATGAGGACTGTAGTTGTTCTCTCATTGAATAAAGGCAGACAACTCCTTTTATATTTTTGATAATAGAACACAATGTATTTTGATTATTGCCAACCTAAAATAATATTGGACTCAATGAGAGGGGAAGTTAAAATATCTTACATATATGTGATATATGACAAGGAACTGAACTCACCTTATTGGGTAGATTTTTTGTATGTCAGAATATGCCGGGTGAATTCCCTTGTCAAGGAGAGCTGCATAAGCCTCAAAGTTCTCAGGCAGTTTTAGTACTGTCTTCCAGATAAATGTGCGATATTTCTCAGGAAATTCCCCATACTCTTTCAGGATCTCCCTTAGCTTTAGGTTGCTGAGGGTTTTACTGTTTTCCACTCTCTGAGCAATCATGTCTTTCAGTTTAGTGGCTGGTTTTTTGAACACTCTGGTAGTCTAAAATTGAGAAAACAAGAAAAAGGTGTTAGATTAATGAACAAATGAAGGCACATTGATTACCCTAAAAGAAAGTCAAGAGATGCTTGCTCAAGATAATGAAGACTCTGCCAGAATAGAGCAAGAGATCAGTTGCAACAGCCAAATATGAAATCAAATCTTTTCATTCAAGTCTTCCACTGGGTTATAAGATGTACCGAGAAAACTTTAACAAAAAAGTATGAGATATTTTAACGATTATTAATATCTCAAAGATAAAAGCAGAAGAAAGTCCTGCAGGTTTATTGGAAATACTTTTTTTTCGGGTAAATGAGATAATTTTGCAGGTATGTGTCGTGCCACAATTGTATAACTTTTTCGGATCTATTTTTCTGAAATCCAGTATAAGATGGCAGGACTTGGTCATGGATTCACCTGTTTGCGCTTAATACAAGTATACAGGGGCAATAATGACTTTGATTGCAGACGTCTCACCTTAGCAGCCGTATGTGTTGACTCAGTATCTTCGGAGCGACTAGCTAGTTTCCTCGACTCTACTTCCTGCTCCATGAGTATTCTTTTGAAGATGACCTCCAGATCAAATACTGTGATATTACCACTATCCATCACACAAGCCAAGGTGCTCCCGCCCGCGGCACAACTTATCTGCAAAACATGCAAAGGTTGATATAGCTTATGAATTCAAGTTGTAGGGTGGTTTATGATCAATCCTAAGCATTTTAATTCTGCTTTATCAAAGGGAGGGTGAGAAACAAAATTCTAAGACAGAGGAAAATAAAGACCTACCTGGACAACCTTATGCTCATATGTACCGATTGTCCATAGCTCCACACTGTTCTTCACATCAATAAACCTCAGCACTCCATTTGAACAAACGGCTGAAAATAAGTTTGGATAAATATTATGATGTTTAAGAATTCTAGGTACACCACTCTAGCAATTAACAATATAGTGTCAGGAAATGAATAAAAATTATAGAAAAATGTTATTGATTGAATGCTGCTAAATAATTACTATCTTGGCTTACCAATGACAGTTTCTTCAGGGTAAAGATGCTTCGGTAGATATTCCAGCTGCTTGATGTGTTTAGATTCTGTTGGTAGCTGTAGAACCCGCCGTATTCTCTGTGCAGAGATATCCCAGATGTGTATTACATTAGATTTTCCAGCAGAGGCAACACAGCTACCGTCATGATTACATGCAAAAGCCCTATATGTCACATCTAGTGACTGTGTACTCTTCAGTTCATGTATTAAATCCATGGTCTCTGCATCCCACACAAGAATAGAGTTATCTTTGAAGCATGTTAGGATTGAGTTGCTGTTTGGTATAAAAAAGGCTGTGATCAAATCGATATCCTTAGTGATACTCAGCTTTCGCTTCCTCTCAAATGTGTCCAGATTCCAAAGGGAGGCTGTCTCGCTAGATGTTGTGAGTGCATAACGCTTAGATGAGTGGACAGATATACTGACAATAGATGATTCATGGCCCCTTAGACATGCCAGTTGTTCTTGTGTTTCTGTGTTGTAGCATCTCAATGAGTAATCAGTCAGACCTACGATAATGTCAGCCTTTCTTTTGAGGGATACAGCCAGACGACTGCATGGTACACTAAGATGTTTGATAAGATTGAACTTATTGCGGATAAGGTCAAACGTAAAAATATTTCCATGTATATCACCAGCGACGAGATTGTCACCTGAATCACTTGTCGCGACTTGAACAAATATAGCCTCTGATCTCTGCAGACATTCACCAAGAAATGTTGAGGGTGTCTTAATGCTATTCACAATCTCAAGAACTAATCCATTTGGCCCAACATCTGGCTTCTTGGAAAACAGTATACCAGCTTTCTTCTTCCTCACAAAACACTGCATGGTGACTTATGTACTCTGTTTGATCCCTCCACTACCTCTTATATATTCTAAGTTAGCTGAAAGAACAACGACAAGAATGACTAACTCACAGCCTTGACTTGAACAGAGAAGAAAATAACAACAATTGATAGAAAGAAGCGAAGCAATGATTAAGATATAATCAGTGAGCGCTTGTTACAGGTCTAGCAATTATTATATATACATAAGATCTACGCATTGGATTAATATTACATATGAGCGCAATTCCCTATAGTTTAGTACGAACAATATCTTTATCATGTTGTCCACCATCATGTGATCATATGTGTATATATATATATATAATATATTTATTTATTAATTATATGTCAAGCCAAGAGAAGCCTTCTCTGGCAGTCTTAAAATCCTTACCATCTCAATAAAGCGCATGTTTAGTCACATCAACTTTCACACTACCACTTATGGGCTATGTTGAACACAGTAGCACAACTAACACCAGGGTTGCAGCAAAGATCTCAAAATTATAGTGAATACTGCTTGTCAAGTAAATAGATACAAAAAAATGATAATTTCAAGTCAAGCGGTTTTTGAAAACAAAGGTCAAGGTGAGTTAATATTGGCCAATGAAATATGCTTGTCCAAGGCAATACCAATTCCAGTCCATAATTCATTCAAGAAATGTTCTGATTAAAGCGTTTAATAAATTTAAAACTATATTTTTTGAAATCAAAACATCATTTGAGAGTATCTGGAATATTATTATTGGATAATAAACTAAATTCAATAAATTCCTTTGGTAATTACTTCCTTCTTCAATTGGCATTACAGGGTGACATGAAATGGCTGCCTCTGGATTGTTTTCAAATTTCCCAAGGTAATCAAGATTCAATAGATGATGACATGTTTTACTGTCACCATTTCTTATCATATGTATGCTTTCTTTCTTCCTTGATTGTCTGATTATACTAATTGAAAAACTAGCCTCCGAAAGTCCTGTTCCAGTGAAGGGACATTCCACACTAGCCAGGTTTAGTGATTGTTGTCATGGATGGGCCCCTGGGACTTACATGTTTTTACTTTGCCAATGTCCACTATCAACCACCCAAAAATACCAAACAGGGTAAGAAACAAAAAAAAATCTTTTTACAACCTACCTTGAAACCTCTCACACTAACTCACTCCTTCCTCTTTCATTTGCTTCAGGTTTGAAGGTTCTAGCACAAACAGAGCTGACTTTATGGACCAGAAAAAAAAGATGCCTCCACAAAATTCAGGTGAATTCATTGTGGATTTTGTGGAGGCATCTTTTTCTCTGGTCCATAAAGTCAGCTCTGTTTGTGCTAGAACCTTCAAACCTGAAGCAAATGAAAGAGGAAGGAGGAGTGAGTTAGTGTGAGAGATTTCAAGGTAGGTTGTAAAAAATTTTTGTTATGTGTCTTACCCTGTTTGGCGTTTTTTGGGTGGTTGATAGTGGACATTGGCAAAGTAAAGACATGTAAGTCCCAGGGGCCCATGATTGTTGTGTAATAAATTATAATAATTGTTATTATTGTAACTGTTATTATGTACAGAAGAAATATTGATCTATCTCCTTCATCCCAAACCTTTGTATATATATGAAAGAGAAATTCAGACTGTTTGTCATGTTTTGCTTGTTATTAAATATTGTTGAAAAACAAACCAGCTTAGGATAACCTCACGAGCAGCAGTTCATTGCTAGCAGCTTCGCTTGTGTACTAGAGTACACACACAGCAGAAAGCAGTCACTCATTCCCTTCAGTCAACAACAGACTCTAGGCCCTACTGTAACTATACTATTCATATAAATGCCTATCTAGATAAGATTGATAGATTCACCTCTTACAAGTTTCTTTTAGTTGGGCTTGCTCAAATTGGCTAGCACATAACATTGAAATATCATACTTTCATAGTAACTTAACCCTTTTGTAATGGGCTTTGATTGTACACTGAGGACCAGATGAATCTCACCTTTACCCAATCAATGTTTCTGCGTTAAGAAATGTGGATTGCCAAGTAATTCAGATAATGCAAACAGCTATCTGGAGATTATGTCGCTATGTCAGTGTTTGGTATCACGACAAGGACATTAGGAGTCAAACCTTGTATAAGATGAAAAGTTAAACAAGAAATACAATCTAACAGCATAAGCGTATTTATTATTCCAGGTTGCAGGAGGCAATCCATGGGATAAGTCCGAAGGATAATACTGACCAACCTGGAGTGGACACAGAAAGTACAAGCCCTCCACAAGATAGTTTGAAGTCGAGCACTGAGAATGGTTTACCCAGGCCTGGGTCACGTACATCTGAGTGCGAGTCGGAACAGGCTCTCATTATTGATGCTCCTGAGCCAGCAGATGATACGCCTTCAACTTCACAAACGCCAAGTCCCTTTCCCTCAACCATCATCAAATCTGAAAGTCCATCAATTAAAAGGTATAACAAGGTCAAGCAAGTTTGTTCCTTAGTAGCGTTAGTGCTTAAAGAGCTGCAAAATCTAAGGACACAATGGAAGGAGCATGATGATCAAGATTCGCCAGATTTCTTGCACTGATCATACTTTCTGGGAGTGATCTCTGTGAGCTATTTCTATTCTATAGTTATTACAAATTGTTATAATTCACAAAAAATAATTCATTACCTTTCTGTATGTTGTATACTGTTAACTATTTCTGTCATTAGCCTCTTTGAGGATGCCGCCCCAATGTATGTAGACCCGAAGCTTCCACCAGGCTGGAGTAGGAGGCTTACACAGAGAACTATGGGTGCTTCAGCGGGAAAGTATGATGTCTACATATTCAGGTTAGTATTATTAACAGCGCACTCGTACAAGTCGTACATGCTAGAGCAGGCTGGGCATGTTGGGCCAAATCTTCAGATTATGGTGATTAGTTATAATTACAACTACCAAGTACAAGGCTCAACCACTTATTACATACAGTGCGCATTCAACGGAGAGTAAATGCATACAATTAAGAAGGTAAGTCTACATACCTTGGTTGTCGACATTGAATTTATTGCTTGACTATGACACACTGTTGCAACTAAAACAAAATTATGTTATTTTCACATTATATCCGGCATTCTTTGTTTTTATTCTGCAGTCCAGACAAGAAAAAGATCAGATCAAAGACTGATCTGATGCTATATTTAGCTAGAAATGATTTGGATCTGGACCCAGATGAATTTGATTTCACTGTCAGAGGTAGACACAATACTCCAGTTAAGCGACCTCCAACTAGCAAGCCGCGGACCTCGAGTCCTAAAAAGCCTAGAGTGACAGTGCCAAAGCCGCTTAAAGTTGAAAAACTCAAAATAGACAAAATCAAGATGGTAACAATTAAGCAAGCACCAAGTAGGCAGACATCCAATACTGCCAACAGCAGATCGGTAAATAGTAGTAAGACCGCATCAGATGCACAGTCTCATTCCAGTTCAGGTCCAAAGCTTATCGTCAAGTTTAACTTCCCAATACCCCAAATGAAGAGGAGAAAATCGATGAATAGTAAAAAGTCCGATTCCAAGAAATCTAAGAAGAAAAAGACTGCCCCGGTGGCCCCTGCTCCATTGAGCAGACAAGATTCACAGACGTCACAATCTTCACAGACAAATGTAATAGAGACTTTTGAGGATCATGAGGTTCTGCCAAACGGTGAGGCTAGGCTACACAATGGTCTGGATATTGATGATGTGATGGGGATAAGAAGGAAAAAGATCAACAAAATAACCAATGGAGGTACGGGTCATATTATAGCTAAGAAAAATGATGACAGCTTGTCCGAATCTGATATTTTCATGTAATTTATTAGATTGGTTCAGATTCTTTATTTGCATTTGGCATCCTGTTATTTTTATAGCACTGTACAAAATTTTAGATTATACATATTGAAATCATTGCCTTCTATATCACTCTCCCTTTTGCTTTATTTGATGCATCCGTGTCTATTTTGTAAAATTCTACAAAAACTGATTAAAAAATTGAAATGGATAGCAAAATTTAAAAGAGACAACAAGAAGCCATCCCTACTATCCTAACCTTATTCTAAATCAATTCAGAGGCTACTACTGTTATGAAATGTGATATCATAGGAAATATTGAGTTTTTTTATATAATCCTATGCATACTGATTGAGTGTGTAACCAACTGCTTTCACAAAGCAATTCTTTTATGTCTATTTATTTTACATGACCATCATTATTTACATACATACCATTTATTCTCATAATACAGAATATCTACATTATCTATATACATAACACTGTATAAAATTGTACAATAAAACATGACGAGCAACAATTAACCAACATTTCATTCATCTTCATCCACAGAAATGCTTCAATGCGCCATCGAGAGAATAATCTATCATATTAAGTCAATGTTGGTGGGGTGGGGGGTAACCAACCTGAACATCACTGTATTTCAGGTTCGTGTGGGTCAGAGAGTAGGTGACTTAGTTTGGTGACCTTGCTCAGGTCATGTATAAGTGTCTGTAGGGTTTTACTGGTAGATACCAAATCCTCACCGGGTCTCGGTGATCCAACACCAGCCTCGCACTCCAGCTCTGTAATTCAAACAGAACATGAACATAATATTTAGGGATTTTCAGGAAACTGAAATCAATGTTTCCAAATGGTCTAAGATCACTCCTTGGGAGTGATTGACACCTGACAACAAAGTAGGGCATAGCACTCTCGAACTAGCGCCTACAGACAAACTGATTTAAATAATTTGCATGTCACTTATGAACTACTAGGTATTGTACATATCATTGTCGTATCTTCTTGGTGGTACATGCATTTTATGCAAATCCTGCCAGAAGTAATTAGCAAATAATAGTTTACTACCAAAGTAGTGTATGGTAATGTGCTTAGGAAACAACATTAGTGACTTTGGCTAGGAGGTCTCTTTGTTGTTCAGTACTAAGAGCTACTCTTATCTGTGATGATAGCCTTCTCGTAATGTTCCTTTACTATCAGGAATCATCAATCATAGTTTTGGTTGAGCAGTGGTGTATGACCAGACATAAAACATGGATTTTAACATAGGATGTACGCTAAGAATCTATTTACTACCGTGCATAAATATGATACACTGATGTGTCAAACAAACGATTGAAAAATATCGCAGGTGTTTATATTCGTTGACAACTACAATTCTGTAAGCGGGGCCAGTGGTTGCAAACGCTTTGATACTTCAAAACAGCTCAATTCTAAAAAAAAGTTAACTGGTGTTACGATGCAGTCAGGTTGACTTTATTTGAGATGGAATTGATATTTGTCAGCATTCAGTACAGACTGACAACTCTATGTTGGTGATAATTGACCAAATCAACATACTCATCCCACATGGCTAATGCTTGAGTCCTACCTGTGATTTTAGCCTCAATGTCCGTAAGATCGGACTGCATGTTATCTTGCTGCTGTTTTATATGTATTAGAAGTCGCTCCTGATCAGTAAGTTTAGCATTAGGATCAGATTCATCTGTCACCGCTGTCGAGTCATCAGGTGACCACAGTGCCAGTTCATATATGTCACTGTAGTTGGAATACACGCATAAAAGTAGTTAAGTCAGGTAAATCAAGTGGTCTCTGTGTTTCAGTGGGGTTCTTCAACTAGAAAGAGCGATGCTTTCTAAGGCAAGTTGTCACTATCACATCGCTCAAAATTATCACTCACTTGGTCTTTCAATTAGACAAATTCGTTCCCAGATCGCTCAGTTTTGGCTGAATCTAATGGAAAGCCTCCTCAGGATAACAGTTTACTAACAGAAGAGAATGCCTGGTCTCACTATGAAAGTTGAAATGACAACTCCAAATTACCAGCAATCTTCTAACCATTCTCCCTGTTCTAACCAAATGGTTTTACAAGTTGTCAGAAAGTGCTTCAATCCTGCTTGTTGGGTCTATTGGCGTCCTCCTGTCAATCCGACATCAATCAGTTACGTGAGTTGGGATTTAAAACTTCATTTTGGCCCACATTATGTGAATTACTGTCCCAACTTGACATTGAGGAACTCAGCGTACATCTAAATGTATTGTGTCTAAAACATGTATCCAAAGTCCAATCCTACGATGATCATGTGTGCAGTGATTTAATTCAGCTGTCTCAGAAATTTGGACGAACCACATTCTATGATAAACTGCTTTTGACATTGGAATCTCACCTTTTCTCCGCAGAAGCCAACAATCTCTTGATAGCAGACAGAGAGCTTAGCTTGTGCTGTAGTTTGGTTAGCTCACCATGACTGTCTCTTATTATAGCCTCCTTCTTACTGCTGTCAGAAGACATGGAACTGAGAAACTCCAGCTTCGGTAAACTCCCTGTGCGAAAAGTAATTTATGTCAAATAGCCAGATTAGACATAAATATGCATACCTCTCATTTAAGAGTTCTTCATCGGAAATGAAATGTTAATGGATTGAAATGAAGTGTGATTTGTGGCAAGCCTTTGGGTGATGATAATAAGTCATCACCACATGTGAATGGTACACAACTCTATTAAAACATGATAGCATCGATGAACTCCCTTCACTGGTAACATCACACAACACAACATTAAATCACAAATTTGTAGAGTTTTATCTCAGAAAAGTGACAATGATAATCTTGATGGAATAGGGAACAAAATAAAAATAATAGATATTTATATTTATAATATAATTCATGAAAATACAATCAATGTTAAAAGTATGACAAGATTCTCTATTATTCACATACCATTCCTGAGCCAGTCTTGATTGTAGATGTATTTACACGATTCCCGAGCTCCTGGTGTATTCAGACAGATGAAGCATATATACCTGTCTGGTAATTTACCGTCCTTCATCTCACAGCATTCACCATGCTGCCAACAGCAGCAAAACTCACACTGTTGTAGAATGAAACAAGATTTAATTTTAGTTACCCTTTGAATAATGCTGTACCATGAGGGAGCAACTCCAAAGTGTATACAGTATTTTGCGTGTCGGCATCAAAAACCTATTGGGTATCAATTTTATGTTGCTGATCTCCTCATCTGTTACATGATTCTACATGAGGTAGTTTTAGAATGGTGAGACTTATTCGCCAAGTTCTTCCATCAGTATTATACTTACTTTACCAAAATAGTTGTGTGTGCAATTCAACCGAAGACTTTAATCGTCTCTCTACGTCATTGAATGATCTAGTCTTATCTTTGATAACCCCTGAGACATCAAATCTTGAATATTCAAGCTGGCTCTTCCCCTCCCTGCTTATACAGGTTTGTGCATATAACCAATATTTAATGTGTAACTCCAACGAAAATGGTAGTGCTGATTTTCCTTGCAAGAGCTAGAAGACAATACTTATGTGCTTCAGCCATCAAGAGAAGTAAATGATCTGCCTTGATCAAAAAATGTTCCACAAACCCCTTACTTGATTGACTATATAAGTACATAATGCGTGTTTTGATTAGTGAAGGGGACCTATAACCTACTGTACAACCTAAATTTTTTTCGGTCCTTTGGTGCTTGTAGATATTCCTGAACTATATTTGAGCTATCAAACAATTCATGATATATTAATAATAATACACATTTGTTCATGTCACATTATGACCTCACATGAAAAATGCATTGATAAGGAAATTGTTTTGTTCCTAACTTATTCTTGAGCTCACTGCAAAGTATAACTGTTTTTGACAACCAGCGGATAACTTGCCTTACAAGTTGTTAATGACCACTCAGCCATCCGCACTATAGTAGCGCTTTTAGGATTGTGATATTTGCTGGGGTAAACAAATATGGATGATCTTTCAAATATTTTCCAAATGTTCAATTCGAGGTTGGGAGCATTTCACACAAATTTATGTCTTATAGAGCTAGAGAGAGGGGACAACTTTAGAAGAGAAAAGTTGAGAACTTTCTTTCCAACAAAGCCAATAGTTACTACAGCTGTGTCCAAAGGCTATTTAAAAGCCTACCACAGTGCCCCGAATTAGGCGGAGACCTTCAATATGATACCAAATATGGGGAGGTACTACAGTCGCAGCCTTCTAAATGATTTTACTACCCTAACAGTAATATGTGATCACCAGACTGACCTGTATCATCAGTCCATCTTCTTCATTAAATCCACAGGAGCAGTTGACCACCTCCGTCTGATACGAGCCATCATCTTCCTCTTCTTCATCTGTCTCCGCTTCAAACTCGACATCACCTGTCATAGTGACAGCTGGCCCTGTGACAGCTGCACTGGTAGATGGAGTATCACCTATGATAGATTGGGCACCTGTAACAAGGAAGAAAATATATGTGAAGCTGATGTACAAAGAAATGTCAGTTTTTTTAACTAACTGGTTGTAATTCAGCATGCATAGATATTGAATAGCAGAAATAACTTTGTTTTCAATCATTATGTTCGTTGATATGGTGAACATTAAGCAAGGAAAACCTTTGATTTGGCAAATTTTTAAACAGCCAGATCTCTCATTGAATGATACATATGATCAAACAACCTCAGATGAGTTATCCAGGTTACCTATTGTGACAGACTGTGAAGCTATTTTCTTAGAAATGACAGCTGTCACACCATCTCTAGGTGGAGTAGGACTGGCGAGAGGTGTTGGTGGTGCTGTACTCTGTGGTGTTCGCTCTGAATCGCTAGAACCTGCAAAAAGTCGGTAAAATATTTTCACCCATGTTAACTTGAGGGTCATCATTCGTGCCCACCCGCCCTTTTCAAAAACTATCCAGGTGAGTGTAACTCTGATTAGAAATGTAACGGATGATAATATCAGGGATAATATGAGAAAATCAAATCATCGATAGCTCATGATGACCTCCCCCTAGTTGTGAAATTCTGACATACCACCAGGAATAAAATAATTAAATGGGTTATTCTTGAATAAGATTAAAATCCTACCAACCTACTCACCCGCATTTCCAACACAATGTGTCCAGACAACTAAAACCTCTATCTCACCTAGTCTAGATCACAACATTTTCATTTTGAAACCTATTATGAATTATCAGAGTCGGTTTGTAAATAACCTATTATCGAGATGTTCTGTAAATGATAAAATATTCATTTCACTAGTTCACAAGCTATATAGTGCAATGTATAGCATTAGCACAATATCATAATAATATGTAGAAATAGGAAGCTGAAATTGCGGATCAAAAGTAAACCATACTCACATAGACTGAGAGTTTTCCTTCTACGTTTTGATGGGGGTAGCTGTGAGAGGCCCGGTCTATTGTGGTAGTGTCTGACATGAGACTCAAGCAAGGAGTCCTTTCTGAATCCCTTCTTGCAGTGAGGACACTGAAACTGGTTGTGATTTTCTTCCACAACAAAAGCCTTAGAAGGCAATGCATCAACAGGCTCCAATACCATTGTGTACCCCAAACCGGACTTCAGCTTGTCTGCTTTCGATTTCCGTACAGCATCCTAAAACATAACTTATCTAGTCATTCCAGGCTTTTATTCCAGCAATAAAGCAGAAAGATTAAGGGCCTACTTCAGGATGTTTCATTTGTTTTGGAAGGATGTTCTTGACATAACATCAATGGACTACAAGTACCCTTATCTCAAAGCTAACAGCGAGGACTAGTCACACAAATATGCAGCTCATTCATACATACCTGAGATTTTCGTCCGGTGAATTTAGCTGCCCTTCCTGGTCGAGGTTTGACACCTGATTCAGCCTTGACTTCAGGCTTAGACTGGATATTTGCAAAGGCTTCTGTGACCAGGTCCTCTTTCTTACCCAGGTTAACTCGGGCTATGGAGGTGATCATCCTTGTTGTGTCAAAACTTCTATCTTCCTCGTCATAATCCATAGCCTCAGATCTACTACTTGTGTCAGTATCTTGGTCCATCGGGTCCACAGACTCCCTGGTTGTTTTCTCAGCTTTCACCGTTCCCAGTTCTGAGTCTACATTTTGTTCTCTGCCGGGTACTGCATGTGTGGATTCATGTTTTCGGTGTTCCTCCCTATCCGAAGGTTCTGTTTTTATTGGCACAGAATGTGAAGTTGGGATCTCCCCTCCTTGATTACTGGGACCGGTATTTAATGTTTCGTTGGCAGGTGATTCAGTTGAGTCTGGTACTGTTTCTTTCTGTTTCTCTGCCCTTCTCTTCATCGAGAATCCTGCTACGATGAGCCTTCCACCTGATCTACCCTGTATTAAAGAGTGGTTTTATTGATTAAATCACACTCATGTTATTTAAAAAAATCGAGATCGTGACAGAAGATTCGGGTAATACTGTTGACCCACATACGCATTGCACACTTGAACAGGACGTTGACGCTAAGATCAGTTAACGTAATAGCTCTCTGCAAGACCAATTTAAACACAGTTGTTGACACTCATCATTGTCTTACCTTGCTTTTAGTAACAGTCTTTTCTGGGCTCTTACTCTTCATCTTGCTTGTCTAAAGTGATTATAACAGAATTGAATCGAACAGCTTTTTGATTTTAGTCAATAATGCTGCCAATGTCAAGATGTCAATAGTGATATTAACAACATGCTCAAACCCGGTAACAAACAGCTAAAAATGTCAACACAGTGTGTGAATTTGCGCTCACTATCATATACAGTGCTTGCAAGCAATTGTCATAACCGTAAACAAATAAATTGTATAAATATTTATATATATATATATGTGTGTGTGTGTGTGTAAAGAAGAGGGTTGAGACTAAGTTCTTACAGCAGCTGAAGGCGCAGTGAGTCTCCGCTTCACAGTAGCTCCTTCCTTATTGGGACTTTCAGATGGGGCTGATTGTCGCTTCTTTTGAATACCTTTTGACCGAACCTGATGATAAAATAAAAATATATTCTATGGCAAACTTTGATAATTAATTAGGCATCGCAGCTAAGTGGTCAGGACATACGGATTGAAATCAGACCCCTACACACTACACAAAAAAGATTCTCCAGCATAAACCTTTCATTACTAGGCAGTTAACGCCTGGCTGTTACTCAAAGCTGTAACAATTTGTTGTTATTTGTTGTTAACAAATAACAACAAATAGAAGAAAGAAGTAACACCAACAACAACAAACAATTTGTTGTTGACAATTTTATATTTGTTGATTCTTGGGGAAAAACTATCAAGTTTTCCCCCCAATTGGTGTTTCTTCCCCAAGAATCAACGTACATGAAATATGATGCATCTCAATAAAGGAAGATGATTTAACAAACCTTGTTACCATCATGCCTGACTAGAGACGGTGTGGTAGATTTATCTGGCTGTGGATGACCAGCTTTCTTCTGAGCTATAACTCCTGGTTTTGCAGACAATCTAATATCCTTACTAGAGTCATCTTTCTTAGAGTGACCGTCCTCCTTCTTGTGTGGTGAATCCTTTTTCTTCAGCTCAGCAGCAGAAGTAACAGAGTCTCTCCTTTCTCTCTGGGACCCTGATCTCTTCTTACTTTGTTGGTTGTCTCCACTTTCTTTTAGCTTTTCACTGTGTATGCCCGTCTTTCCTGCCTCCTTTGAAGACTGAGAGTCCTGATTTGATGGAAGATTGTTGGATTCTTGCTGTTGCGATGATGGACACACATCAGAGGTTGCCTCCTCCTGCTTACAGTATTTCGCCATTTGCGATTTCTCCACAAGTTGCACAAGCAAAGCCTCTGCCATATCTGAAAACATAGTATGACAACAGTAACAACGCTTTATTTGGTGTTATAGTATGATAGTTGTTGTTTTCTAATACATCACACGATTCTATGCTCAATCGTCTATTACTATGACACAGGAGCAACAGTTGGCGAAGAAAAGTTATAAATGTGAACAGGGAGGCGCCTTAAATTCACTGTCAACAGAGAACGCCAACTTGGGAGCTGTATATAGAGAAAAAGTTCTTAGTTAGCAACATACCCATTTTATCCTGTTGAGCTCGTTTAGCTTCCATTGACTCACGCCTAGATATCTTCTTATCAGGCGGAGGAGGGGTCTCATTAGTCACATCATTTATCTCTGTCATAATATCCCATATATGCAGCGCCTAAAACATGATAAGTCGAAAACAATAATCACCTCAGGACTATATTACCCACACAAGCAAACATAGAGTGCTTGCCTTGGCACAAACCATATCACAGCCAAAATCTAATGCAATGTCAAAACAATTCGTCCTACAGTTATAATCTATAACCGCAGAGTTTTCAGGACTTATTTTAGTTGACATTGTAAGAATTGTGGTAATCAATGCATCAAATGCATCATTATGACACTTTTGAGCCGACATTAAATTACACCATTTATCTCCCTCTCACTAGTCAATCAGTAGCTATGGCAAAGCCAGCCTCAGTATCTACCATAAACTGGGTTCCAATGCTGCTACGCTTCATAGTTTATTGTTTTGTGTTACATTTTGGAGTTATTTCCTCATGATGTCAGTTATGTGAGGACAAACATGAAATTAGTAGAAGCAGGTATTTACAATATGTTAATGGGGTCTACATAGTGAGCCCACAACAACATATAAACAGAAACGTACTTTTACATTAATTGCAGACAGGGGAGAGAATAGCATATACCTCTTTTTGGAGATCTGGATGGAGATTTTGTACAGAGGAGATGTCCACTTCCGTCTCAAGCCCATCATAGAATTGTATGCTAATCTTTGTCTTAGATGACAAGCCTTTGATGACTGCTGGATACCTGGCCATAGCCTTACTTGATTTGCCCCACTTTGCAAGAACCACGCTTCCTATCTTCAAATCTGACTCTACAACCTACAAAATCATTATTGAAAGAATGGACAGTTGTGATCATAAGGTGAATGGTTCCTCAAGAACTGTTGCTCTCTTGTTTTGAAAAAGTTTTCTTGGCTCCACAAACTAGACTTCCATTACCAAAGATTAAGGGAAAATATCAAAAGTTTGGGTTTGGTAAGCATACTTGAGTGATCGGTCTCCCCCCAGAAGAGTTTTTGAGAACTAATAATTACAGATACTTGAAATGGCAATCTCAGATTCATCCTAGATAAAAAATTATCTGGTATAAAAGACTATGTTCACAAAGTTATCACATCACACTTACTTTTGCTTGGTGGGGGGTTTGCGGTTTAGTGACAGCGGGCGTCATTGTAGCCTCGTTATGAGCTGACTGTGACATGGCTCTCAGTCTATCAGATCTCATCTCTACCCACTCATCAAATCGAGAACTCCAGCCGTCAAAGTGAATCAGTACGTCAGCGGTCTTCTCATCAACTTCAACTATTTTAGCTGGGTACCTGAAAAACAACAACAATAATATATGGAAAAACCGATTCAAAAACTGATTTTTTCAAGCATCAGAAGTGTGTGTAGAGCGACATTTGAACAGGGATAGTCCTTGTGATATTAGCACCCGAGTATCAGAGCTAAATTGCTTTAGAGCAGTCTTACCAATCGATGTTTCACTTCCAAGTACGTAGGGAACTTTGACTATTTACAATTTACTAAGAAAAGCTTGTAGAAAAGCCAAAAGATTATGAAGCTAGTAGCAATTGTCTTCCTGTGGGTGGAAATAAATACTAGCTGATATTAACCATATTTTGAGAATAAAGCTGCAGAAAGCTAAGATGAAAGCTAACAAAACCACTTTCAAGGTTCATCAATGAACAAAGCCAACTCATTATTGTCTTTTGCCAAATTGTTGACTAATCAGTGTACTAATGTCAGTCATAATTTTAGCACACTGTTTTTCTAGGATGCTGCTCACCATTTCTTGAGGTAGTCCATGGCCTCAAGTCTGCTGCCGACATCCCATGATATACCAGATCTACGAGGGATTAATTTTCTCTTCTCCACACTACTGCTTTCGCTATCTGTGAGTATGTAATATATGAAATCATTACTTACCTAGCTAATGATTGATTATTGTAAGACATTGTGGTGAGAAAAAATAAGAGGTTACGATGACATCGTTACATCTGGCCTGCGTCAGCATCAATTGATTGGCATCAAAGTTATGTAGTTCATACCGTTTGACCATTGGCTACATATATATATATATACCCTTACTCTGTGATATTATCGTTGGGCAGGATTATTGTAAAAAAAAAGTCACTTTAACATCAAACTAAGGCTAAAAATGGATTGAAGCTGTTTTTTTTTCTGAACAGTGCAATGGCTATTTATTCAGCTGAACACGTGAGGATCAGTCTTTACATCATGCTGACTACAAAAACTGCGCTATAGACCAGACCTGGGGTAGACTTTTTACTGCTAGGCTGTTTAGGCATCTCAGGTGTAGATTCTGATAATTTCTGGCTGACACGCCTTCTCCTTGGGGTGACAGGTTCCATATGAGCTTTCCTCTGCCGCAGAACTCGAGGCTAAATGTGAACAATTCAATCTTTATATTGCAATGCTTCATCTAAAATGATGATTGTTAATTTTTTGAGTTTCCAAACATTTGGTAGCAGTGGATACTACTGGATACTGTACAGATTTTGTTACCTATTTCGCTGCCTCTATTAGTCAAATTAAATAGCTCCACCTGACATGATAATCTCACCTGTTCTGGTTCACCACTTTTTTCTTCTGAAGAATCTCCCACCTTTTCTGTTTCCATCTGAGAGCTCTCCTCCTCATATTTTGTGTCTGTTTTATGATCATCAGGTATGACGCTCGTTGAGTCGATATCAGTAGGAGCCACAATGGAGTCTATCTCAGACACCCCAGGTATTGAGTCGCTCCCAGTAGAAATGAGCGCCGTATCTGCAGAGTTATTCTGATTCGCCGAAACTTCAGCCAACTGTTTATCTATAACAGGACTGTTAGCTATAGTAGGTGAATCAGTATGAGTTGTATCCATCATTAGATCCGCATTTATAAGTGTATCAGTGTTAGACTCTTCATTATCAGACGAGGTAATTACATGTTCATCTCTTAAGGCGCTGCTAACAGTAATGTTGATTGTTTGGTTCGCCTCTTTCTGTGCCTCTTCTTCAACATAAGTCTGCTTCTCACAGACTGCAGTTGTGTCATCATCCATAGTGAGTAGCTACAAGAGATAATAAGTGTTTACTGTTTAGGCATCAATCGATATAATGGATGAGTTATGGTACAGTGGCTGTGTGTAGTGAACAACAATTCTAAACTTCAGTCGTCAAATAAATACCATAGGCTCTACATTTGATGACTTCTTGTCTCACAGCTCACTGCTCCCAGCTAGACGAATTTGACAGTTTCAGTGTTTTTGTGTTCTGTCAAACTTACAGTTTATTTATTCTCAACTTGATACTTGGAAACTAGGTTTAGCAACAATATGGCTTAATTTACCATCAATCATATAAACGACTTCATCATAAGATTCTCAATTTTTATTGTGTTGTGAAGAGATTTTTAAAGGTATACGGAAGAGAAAACTCTGTCATTTGGCCTCATTCCTTTAAGGGAATAGGGAAAAAGAATAATTAAAGGTGATGTAAAATAGTTCCCATGCTTCATTATTACATCTGTCCTCGTATTTAATCAGCTTACTACGGTAAATTCATGTACACCATGGTTGGCATATGGACACAATATGACAATACCTTGGGCCTACTATAACGGGAAAGTCAGCCCGATGATTTCTCACAGCTTGGTCAGACACCAACTCGGTATAAACATTTAAAAAATGTTAAACAATAGTAGACAATAGACAGTCTCGGTATTTCAATTAAGTGGGGCCCATATTAGATAATAATCTTGACAATAATAAATATATTCTCTCACATACTGTAGTACCAAGGAGTAACAGTATTCCTCCTTGGAAGCACTAATCACAATACCCACTACTTAGGTAAACATGACCATAGATATTACTGGCAAATAATACATACATTACTTTACATGCCTATGCTCTAGCTAGCCTAATTATTTCTCCAAACAAAAAAGGGCTTGCCCTTTAAGATAAGGCTTCTGTGGCCCATCAAAGAGTTCCCTCTAACTCCTTGGGCCCATCCACTGTAGGTTGTACAATAACCCAGAGGTCGAGTTCTAAACTGGGCATCACAAGGCTCCTTGAGTGAGCATGTGACATCATCATGAGTGTGTATTAACTTATATGAATTATTTTCAGTTCTGTTCTTGATGGACTACACTGTCTGTGACTCTTCTGTTTACCAGTTTGGCCTACTCATACTCATGGGCCCCTGGGACTTTCATGTCTTTACTTTGCCAATGTCCACTATTGATAGTGGACATTGGAAAAGTAAAGACATGAAAGTCCCAGGGGCCCATGCTCATACTGTCATATTATTATCAATCAATAAGTTGAGTGAATTTTCTCACATTATTATTTATGATTCAATGCGACTTACTATTCTTGGACTAAATTGATGAACAGTGTCAGTGCAAAGATATTAATGCAATATTTGGCATCTCTCATAGGGTTGAACTCAAATAAAAATGAAACTTTAGTCTCAATTAGGCCGAGTGGTATCAACACTGACTATAGTGATCATCAACATTCTGCGCTTGCTCAGCTCTGGGCATGAGCTGATCTCTGCAAAATTGAGTCTCGGAATTTCGAAGCCATCTGATTGGCTACCTGCTCTGGTGACATACTTCCCAAAGCGTGCGGATTTCTTATTAATAGTTATCCTCTCTTGTCATTATTAGCTGATTTTGATTGACAGTTTATCCAGGGGATATCCCATTTCCCCTTTCCAAAGTTGCAATCAGAACCCAAACTAAACTCATTGTTCTTGCACATGCGAAAATTCAAGTCACGCATGATGCATACTTAGCCTTACGACACCTGCTTTGTGGTAATGATAGCCTAGTTTATCAGTGATCTACATGCCCAGTCAGATCACGAGAGTCAGTATGGATCATCAATACCTTAGGTCTTAAAATTATTTACCTGTTAGTGTTTGGTATTTGCCAAGCTAAGGTCACAAGAAGGTCAAACAGATAAAACCACATTTCTTATTTGCAAGTTGGGCTTTAGATAATTTCCTCCTTTAGTTCAAGAATCTAGTCTATACACAAAACCACACCCACTTTGAATGAGAAGTTGAAAATTCATTTCTTGATAGCAGAACAAGGTGTAAGTTTGAATTGAAATTGCAAGGAACTAGGCTTGTAAGGCATCTGTTTTATTGAGTGTATTGACTGTGTCTCAGTTAGTAGCTTTGTTTTTTGTCTTGTTTATTTGCTTCTGTTAATTAGTTGTATGTTTACCAATGAGCTGTCATGAATTAAATTGATTCAATATTTCATTTACATTCTTGACAATTATTAAATGTATAAATAATATGTCCAGTAATCCCATATCAACGACACATATCCTAACCGGACTCACCATATGAGCCCTTCATCTGTTACTTCTGTCCTTTTCCTGGCAAGTACTGGACACCTATTTTTCTTCAATTTTGTTGTGAAGATTGAGGAAAGTCTTGGAAAACTTAAGGCTGAGTTGCTGCCTGCCTGCAAAGCTCGGTCTTACTACGAGGTAATAATATTTAATCTTAAATAAATGTCTTTGATTTATAGCCGTTTGCTGTCCCTGAAGGAGGCGGGATTATTGCTCTATTATGTCGACGACCGCAGCGCCAAATGCTTTGAAGGAGTTGCTCAAGGCTTCACAGCTAGTGTGGGAAGATTGGCTCGTCATTGCCTGTTACTTTGCTGCAGTAATCGGTGTTGGTATCTGGGTGAGTACTCCAGCCTGATAATTTCATTCCAAGATTCTACTGCAGTTCTTTTCAATAGCATGTCAGGGATAGTATAAGAAAGGACAATACACAATCTGCTTTTTATTTATATTCGCTTCACTATCAACCAACTGCAGTATCAACAAAGTGGACATGCCAATCTAGTTCAAGCACCTGAACCACAACCCCCTCATGGATCCTTGAAAAAAATCCTGCAGTATTGTGTAATATGTTGTGTAATATGTATGTTCAATTAATTGTAGTCATCATGTCGAAACAGAGGAAGTACCAAAGGCTATTTCTTAGCTGGCAGGAGCATGCACTTCATTCCTGTGAGTTTCAATATTTTGAAAATTGTTGTATACCAAGGTCTATTTGCTGCCTTCTTACCATTTTTTGACAAAATGTTAGGCTGGTGGGTCTTTTGGTCACTAGCCCAGAATTTCCAGTTTTGGTTTCCTTGTTGGTATATTGCCTGTATAATGCTATTGGCACATTAAAAATGGGCATATATTTTGCTGATAATTAAATTTATAGCTTCATTGCAAGGCAACATGATTTTCCATAGCAGAGTGCCACTCCTGCGCTTAAGATTACCTCGGGTTGGCACTAGGCAGTCTGACAGAAAATTTTATCTAGATAGGCGTAGTTTTTCACAAAGCAGTGATTGGCTTCTTAATGGTTTTATTTCGTCTTGTTTAGTAAACTTATCATTTCAAGTGGACGGTTTTCTCTCTTGTGTAAACAGCTGATCGCTAAGTACCCAGAGCTTGGTGGCATAACATGTCTGATAACAGCTCAGCTCGGCCGTGATCGTAGTGATAATATGAACTCTTATGACGTTAGGGTTTCTTGTCTGTGGTACACCATCGTATGATATGAGATAAACTCACGTTCCACACAAGCTTTTATAACCTGATGGTATTTGAGAATATGAACGGAATTCTGATAGTAAAGAGTAGTATATAATAGGCCTACCATAAAATGAGATAAAATGACATCCGATTCAATGTCAAAAATTATAATTTTGAAATTACTGATTAATGCCTGAAACCCTCTGCCAAATATGACATCTCTTCTTTTAAGGTTGGTGCATCGTTGTTTGCCAGTAACATCGGATCTGGTCATTTCATCGGATTAGCTGGATCAGGAGCGTCTACTGGTATCGGAGTAGCAGTGTTTGAATTCAGTGTGAGTAGAATCGATGACTTGTTTTAACCAACATTACAATACATTTTGCAAGTCGCATAAATCAACAATTTTTCAAGACTATTATAAGACTATAATTCACCCTAACCTGTAATCCTTGAATTTAAAAGTTATGCAACTTGCGACAAGTAGCCGATACTTACGTTGATATGTTTTAGGCTCATCAATGTCTGACTCTTCTATTTATTCTGTAGGCTACTTTCATTTTACTGATGTTGGGATGGCTCTTTGTACCAGTCTATATATCTGCGGGTGTAAGTATTGTAAACTGCTCTGCCTCCTTGCCTTGTCGGATTAGACTGCTTTTCGACAGAAGATAGTTTTTATTTGTCAAATAAATAACTGATCTGGATTGTCTTCTTTTGCTGATGTTTGTGGATATAACCCATATTTTTATAATAATATAGTGAGCTTGAAATTGAGAATGAAAGTTTCTTCAAAAATAATTATAATTGGTCATAATTAAATTGATGAAAGGTGTCGTATTTGTTTGCAGGTATTCACCATGCCAGAGTATCTGAAAAAGAGATTCGGAGGAGATAGAATTAGAATCTACCTATCAATTCTTTACTTACTGATGTACATATTTACAAAGATATCTGCCGATCTCTACTCCGGCGGAGTATTTCTGGAACAAGCTGTGGGATTGGGAATCTATGAATCCTGTATTGTTCTTCTACTACTTGCTATGTTGTTCACTGTAGCAGGTAGGCTTCGAGTGGGAGTTTTAAAATATGTATCCAAATATCGTCCCATGAATTTATTTGAATATTAGCTAAAGCCACACCTCATTGTGTTACACAATTGCACACTAACAAATTAATGCGTTTAAAACCTTGTTGTGAGAGTTTCAATTCCGATCCTTGCTGCTTCTCTAGGTTGCATTTTCTTTCTGTAAAAGGCATTATCCATACCAATAGTCTTGGTTTATTTGCTGATAACGCACCCAACAGAGTTCCTGGTTCTGATTTATGATTAGTCTTAATTCTTTGTGAGATTATTATTACTTAAAATGTTGACATTTAGATCAAGAGATCATGTCACCCTTGCGTTAACCATGTAGGCATATCAGCGTAGCTGTTTGGTTTGATGTTTGTGTAGTGATTATCTCTTATCTCTTCCCCCACCCAGTAGTGACAATTTGTAGGCCTCTGAAAATTGTACTGCGCTTATTAGCTGGTTTGAATCATGTTTGTTTAGATAATCACATTGTGAGGGGTTTGACTCTAGCTCTTCATAAATACCATCATGTTATAATGAGAAATGATCGGTGACACCTCACAAAGTTATCTGTAGATTGATCCAAGGTACCCAAGAGGTAAAGCTTGCATTTTTACGGAGGCTTAAAATGATGGAATTTATGGCTAGCTGTCATTTACTCACCCTTATCAAAATTGGTGCTTTTATTAAGTTAACCTCAAACTAACTATTACTAAACTAAACAGGCTAATATATACTCCTCAAGGATAATAGAGCACAACTCTAAAATGCATTCTTAAACGCAACAAAGCTGTGTAATTGTACTATTTACTGGTTCTGCTTTTGTGAATTAATCATTTAATAGTTGATGGTTGCGTAATTAATGTATTTATTTCATTAAAGGTGGTTTAACTGCTGTAATATGGACCGATTTCGCCCAGACTGGCATCATGATCGGTGGCGCTACTGCTCTGGCTGTTCTTAGTAAGTCAGCGCTTCATTGCTGCCTCTTCTCTAACTATCTTCTCTATTCTCTATGATTATGCTGATTTCTTTGAATATGATAAAATGCAATGATTTGTGTAGTCTGACTGTAATGAGCGGCCCAGCCAATGATATCTTACACACTTTTATATACAAGACCTCAAACCAGAGACTTTAGTTAATATGATATATCCAAAGTCTCTGGTGCCATCTAGGAGTACTCCTCGGTGTCATCTACGATCGACCACGGCCCATTACTGCCACGCCTTGATTTTAGAAATAAAGAAACAGCTCTTTGAAAATAAAGATTTTATCGTAAAATTTACAAGCAGCAACTAGAACAGAGAAAGCTTGGTAAAAATTCAGAAGAAATAAATACAAATGAAAAATAAGGTTGAAAGGAACTATAGTTTATAAATGGGGAGCTAGATAACCGCTTGGGAATTTAAATAAGCGCATTTGATTTTAGGCAGCTAGTTTTAGTTAAGACCATTTTTTAAAAATCAAGGGATGGCAATAATGGGTCATGGTAATATAATATGGTGTTGAAGTTGTGTTTGTGGCATCCCATTGTTGTAATGAAATGCCACTAATACGACACAGACAATATTTGAAGATTGCTATCATTTGATTTTGCTTTCCATTCTTCTGCTAGGTTACATAGAGGTTGGTGGCTATCAGAAGCTAGTTATTAAATTTATGGGTCAGGCGAGCCAGAGTAACCATACAAGGCTCTGTCTATACGGTGCTCTCAATGATAGCTCGTGCCGATTCGCTGCTGAATGTGTCGTGGTTCCATTTAATTCCATGCACACATTCAGAAGTGCTGATGATCCAAACTACCCGTGGACTGGCATCGTATTTGGATTGACCATATCTTCTATATGGTATTGGTGTGCGGACCAGGTAGGAAAACGTGTTGTTAAGACACCCAATATTAATATTTGTCTGGTAATTATCCGGCCTCTTCTGCGCAAATGTCAAATCTGCTCAAGTTATTTCAAATTAATTTCTTGATCTAGATGACCTTGTGGTATTTAATTGGCGAAAACAGATTCAAACATTTCTTTTAAGTTTTGGCAAAAAGCAAGTAGAATAATGCCAACATCTAATCTTGAACATGAGATCATCTTGACACTGCCTATTACGTGTATTTTATTTCTATTGTGCTAACCACACAGTTTAGTGACAGTACACGCTGCATATGATTCTAAAATAGTAGCCAACATGACAGATTGCTACGCAATACATCACTTTCGGCTCTGATTGTCTTTCTTCCTTGCTATGGTCTTCATTGTTAATTTGTAGACGGAAATTCTTGATTTTATTTGTGTTGTTTCATTAATTGAACAGTTTAAGTTTAAATCAATAGAAATTCTGATGTCTTATCAAAACTATTTTGTTTTCTTCAACTCTAATGTGTGGGTTTTTTACATTCTTAGGCTTTCTAGAAGTAGGCAAAGGCGAAGGGTCGCAGTCATTTGGTTCGCTTTACGAAACACTGACACACAAATACTTTGCAGCCCAGTCATCAGCTAACACGCTATCTAACGGCACCTGTAACATTCCCCCAGAATACGCCCTGAATATTATGAGGCCAGCTACCCTTACCACAGATCTGCCATGGACTGGTGTGATCTTCGGTATAACCATCTCCTCTATATGGTACTGGTGTGCTGATCAGGTTTGTAATATAATGTCCACCTGCCTTTAGCAAAGACAGCTGCACTGCCTCTTTTGCGGTATTGCATAACCTCGTTCTCAGGTTTACATGGCTGTAGGTATACCATTTTGTTAAGTAGAATGATCACCATGAAGAAAAAACTATGCACTATCAGATTGGAATTTCAGAGTAGGTCTTAGTGCTCAAACGGCTGCAAGTGCAGGTTTGTAGCATTACATGATCAACACTCATTTTTATGTATTGCCACTAACTCCCACTTGCAACCGTCTTAGCACTTAGACTAAGTATAGACCCCTCTGAATCTCCACATTTATATAAATGTTAATTTTTTCCCCATTGGCTGAGTTTTGGTACACATTAAAACAAAATTAAAACAAAATATCAACCAATTAATAACATCATATCAAATCATGTGTTTTTCCTGTGTTTAATTATGTTGAAAAGGTTTTATCTCTTCGCCCTTCCACCTCTCCCCTCTGGTGGCATTCTAGCTACAATAACAAGATATCTGACCCTCTATATGCAGGTTATAGTACAGAGAGCTCTTGCCGCTAAGAACATGTCACACGCCCGGGCTGGTACTGTTCTAGCTGGATATCTGAAGTTCTTACCGCTCTGGCTGCTTGTGGTTCCTGGAATGGTTTCTCGTGTCCTCTATCCAGGTATGTGGATACAAAATGCTGCTTGGTTGCAAAGAAAACACTCTTAGCAGAGTTTTTAATGTGATTGTGATATCAGGAAAATGCCTGATCTCTGCGTATGTTGAGAAAAAAAATGAGTGAAACTGAAGCTATATATAGTTTGTGGTTCAATGAGGTGAATGTCTCCAACACTATCCTTATTGTCCATTTATTTTTGCTCTTACATGCTTACAGATAATCTCATTATAACTACACATTTTCAGATCTGGTTGGATGCGCCACAGCTGAGTCTTGTATGGAGGCCTGTGGACAGGAGACGGGCTGCACTAACATCGCCTATCCACTCCTTGTGCTGAAGCTGATGCCTAACGCAGCTAGAGGTCTGATGATTGCTGTCATGATGTCAGCTCTCATGTCATCACTTACCTCTATATTCAATAGCGGCTCAACTATATTCACCATGGATATCTGGAGGAGGATCAGAAAAGGAGCTTCTGAGACTGAGCTTCTTATTGTGGGCAGGTGAGATTATATAATATGTAAATATCATATCAGGAATATTGGCTGCAACTCGAAAAAAACTGTGAGAATGTTCAATCCTAGACAAAAGAGCCTCTGAAGATATTAGCCATTGACCTATTTTAGAAATCTTTTCGAATAGATTTAATATTTAATTTAACCAAGGAGTAATAGCGAACTCCTTGTTACTCCTTGATTTAACAGTTTCTTCATATTCTCATTTCATACTCTGTATCTCATTTCAGGGTGTTTGTGCTTTTCTTGGTTGGTATCAGTGTAGCATGGATTCCAGTACTGAAGGGATTCCCCGAGTTATTCCACTACATTCAGCAGGTTACAGCCTTCCTAGCGCCTCCGGTAACTGCTACTTTCTGTCTGGGAGTTGCGTGGAAGCGAATCAACGAACACGTAAGATTTTCCTACACTTTCTGGCATTTTTGATTCAAAGTGTTTCTTTCAGGGCTTTTACATGTTGCATCAGCATTTTGGCCTACCCAGAAATTGTTTTGGGGTGAAATATCTGTCATATATAAGATCATTTAGAAATTATCTGTCCTGTCAATACACACATGTATGATCATCTATTCCAGGGAGCTTTCTGGGGACTGATGGTGGGTCTGGTAACTGGTTTGATCAGATTTGTGTTAGAGTTTGCCGTATATGGCCAGCCACCTGCCTGCGGCTCGGGTAAGGTTGATACAGCACCAGATATCATACGAAAGGTTCACTACCTGCACTTCGGCTGTATCCTGTTTGTGGTATCTTTCGTTGTCACTATTGTGGTTAGCCTGCTAACTAAGCCCATTGACCCAAGAAAGGTGAGTTTGATTGCTGCACTGTCAATCGCATTTGATAACTTCTCTAAATAGGCCAGAAGCAGCCTAGCTCTAAGTGCTCTAAAAAAAAATGGCACGGACAATTTTTGATGGCAGGAAAAAAACAAGTGTTTCTAGGGTAAGAAAGTGTGCTGAATCCAAAAATGAGGGTGTACCCGGTTGTAGCGGTCATCGTCAGCGGCAGCGTGGCAGTATATGGCAGCATATCACAAATTTTCAATAAATCGCATTTAGTTAGTAAAGATTGTAGTGTTTATCACAGCCAACAGAGAACAAGAATATATCTGTTTCTAGGGTAAAAAAGTGTGCTGAATCCAAAAATGAGGGTGTACCCGGTTGTATTGGTCATTGTCAGCGGCAGGGCCGCAGCATATGCCATTTCTTTTACAAATTCTCATTTAGCTAGTTAAAATTGTAGTGTTTGATACAGTCAACGGTCAACAGAGAACAAGAATAATATGTTTCTAGAGTAAAAAAGTGTGCTGAATCCAAAAATGAGGGTGTACCTGGTTGTAGGGGTCATCATCAGCGACAGCGTGGCAGCATGTCCCAAAATTTTCAACCAAGCGCTTTTAGTTAGTGAATATTTTAGTGTTTGATACAGCCAACAGAGAACAAGAATATATCTGTTTCTAGGGTAAAAAAGGGTGCTGAATTAAAAAATGAGGGTGTACCCAGTTTTATCAGTCATTGTCAGCGGCAGCGTGGGAGCAAATCCGACTTTTTTTACAAATTCGCTTCTACTTAGTGAAAATTGTGGCATTTGATACAGTCAACAGTCAACAGAGAACAAGATTAATATGTTTCTAGTGTAAAAAAGTGTGCTGAATCCAAAAAATTAGGGTGTACCTGGTTGTAGGGGTCATCATCAGCGGCAGCGTGGCAGTATATGGCAGCATGTCCCAAAATTTTCAACCAAGCGCTTTTAGTTAGTGAATATTTTATGTGTTTGATACAGCCAACAGAGAACAAGAATATATCTGTTTCTAGGGTAGAAAAGGGTGCTGAATTCAAAAATGAGGGTTTACCCAGTTGTATCAGTCATTGTCAGCGGCAGCGTGGGAGCAAATCCGACTTTTTTTTACAAATTCACTTCTACTAAGTGAAAATTGTGGCATTTGATACAGTCAACGGTCAACAGAGAACAAGATTAATATGTTTCTAGTGTAAAAAAGTGTGCTGAATCCAAAAATGAGGGTGTTCCCGGTTATAGTGGTCATCATCAGCGGCAGCGTGGCAGTATATGACAGCATATCCCAAATTATTCAATAAAGAGCTTTAAGTTAGTGAATATTTTAGTGTTCGATACAGCCAACAGAGAACGAGAATATAAATGTTTCTAGGGTAAAAAAGGGTGCTGAATTAACAAATAAGGGTGTACCCGGTTGTATCAGTCATTGTCAGCGGCAGCGTCTCACAAATTTTTCACAAAATCTCTTTTAGTTAGTGAAAATTGTAGTATTTTTTGTTACAGTCAACAAGAACTTTTATTATTTGGTCACTCATTTTCCTCATCCTCATCATCCTCGTCTTCGCCAGCCTCCTCCTCCTCATCAAGACTACTCTCTGAAAGCTGTATTTGCAGCTTGCTTCAAAGCAAGTGCTGTTTCGAGCCTAATAATTGAGTCATAGCTGCAAGAATGACCAACTCCATGAATAAGTTTGGCTAGCAATTTAGACCCAGTCATATGCCTCACTGTTAGGCCGATGGCTAAAGACTTTGGAGTAACAGCAGCACCTTTGGAGCTTAGCTGTACAATGTCTTGGGCTAAGCTGAGAATTTTTAGGCGAACAGAGGTTCCAAATTATAGTAGGTGTTCCAGTCACAGACCACATCAGCATGACCTGTCATCATAGCTAGAAAATTAAATAGTGGTGGCGGAACAAATTCGACACAGGCCTCAGCGTTAAGGTTGTCTGCAGTAGGTGGCCAGGGGATCTCAACTTTTTTGGTTTGATCTATATACAAACGGAGTGAAATTGCTGCCTGATTGAGTTGATATTGATTGGATTGGGTTACACTATTGAAAGGGATTTCCTCATCACATGAGCTGGCAGTGTCGACCTCGCTCAAGAGGCTGGATGTGTTTGTGAGT
Source organism: Membranipora membranacea (assembly GCA_914767715.1). Lineage (NCBI taxonomy): Eukaryota > Metazoa > Bryozoa > Gymnolaemata > Cheilostomatida > Membraniporidae > Membranipora > Membranipora membranacea. The sequence goes on from OU612068.1 coordinate 19,346,184, forward strand.
ACTGATGTACCAGTCACTAAATCAGTCAAAACTGCGTTGCTGCTTGTCACTATATCACCATGAGAGGGATCAGAGGCTTGATGAAAACTAAGGCGGCCTTTAAACTCTCTCTTCAGGCGGTAGACAAAAGCTTTTTGGCTGTAAAAAGATGATATTTTTGTCTTAAAGCACAATACATGTAAGTCCGAGGAAGAAAAAGATTTTGACATAACTTTTCATATTTTTTTAATTAATCCTAATCTAACAAGGCCAAAGTTTGATCAATGCATTTGAGTGTTCTCAAAACCGCATGTTGATAATGCTTGCACAATGCAACTTCAACCTGGGAACCCCAGTCTCGCAAGATTTTATCGCCCTGATCTCACTGGGAATTCCAGGAAATTGCATTGTGGGATACTAGTATATATAAATATAAAGCATAGTCTTACCTGGTCTCATCCTCTCTGTTATCTCTACGTAGTTTATTATATAAGCCAAGTAAATCAGATACAGTGTAAGAACCCTTCTCGCGCTCTATCTTTGAGCTAACCAGGTCCTCAAGTTGTCGCCATGATGCAGATCTCACAAAGCGAGCGATTTAGATCTAAAACAATTGGTATAACAATTTTACAGCACTTCATATGAACTCATCTCTACGCCCAAGTGAACTTGTTAACAATTTTCAAAGAGGGACAGCATAGGAATGTAACACACATAATGTTGAGCCAGACAAATGACAATGATAAGTGGCAAACAGATTTTATAGTTTTTACCTGAGCTGGTTCGTAACAGTTGCGATATAATTCTTGTGGCATGCACGATGATATCTCATTTCAATTAATCAACAATTCAACCCTACAGAGTCTGCAGAAGGCAGAATAAAACCTGAGATTATGATGTAGCAGTTTATTGTACTTACCAGCATCTAAAGTCTCAGCTCTAGAGGTCGGTAGTTTCTTGCGGTTTTTGTACTTCTCCTTATTACATATGACACAGGTAGAAGAGAATGTCTGAGGCTTACTAGTACTCGGTTCTGAAGACCTGAGTTTCTTTGGGCTCGGCAAATTGGCTCCATCCTCATTCTTAAAAACAGGAAATTATTAGAGCAGGGTTAATGAGTAGCAATTACAAGGGTCAATCGATCAAGACTGAAAAAAATTGAAGGCATCTCAGATTTTCCAACTATGATTTAATTCAGTGTTGCGATCATTCTGTGATAAATAATAGAGTTCTATCAAGGAGTAAAAGTCTTTTACTCCTTGATAGAACTCTCTTATTTATCACAGAATGATCTTCTTGGCCCAAACACTATCTCTGACTGAGAGCAACGTCACACAAAGTCTCATATCGGTTCAAACAAAGCAACACAAGGTGGTCTTCCATACAGCACCGTGGTCATCAATTAATACCTTGAGAGTAAATCCTGAATCATGAGCATGTTCTATACATACCTTTCTCTTCATGGCACTTTCCTTGGCTCTTTCTAGCTTGGATTTAGAAAATCTGAACATACAAAGACGATGGTATTTATAGGTACTACATTCATCCATTGTCATAGTAATCAATAGATTTTTGGCAATGAAGCATTCCGGCTCTTTCCCAGTTTTCACCCACTCTTTAGCCACATATTTGAGTTCAGCAAGCTTTGAGGCTGACAAAAAAACACTCTCGGCTGCTTCATCTACTTTCTCGTAGTGAATAATACACTCCATAATGTTAGTCAAAGTGATACACTGTCATTTTGTTAGACATGTTCATGCTTCCTTGTATTATGTCATCTGCTAAAGCATGAGAGTTAAATTTAACAAAGGCTGGGCGTAAGTCAATAGCACCGTACAAAGATGCATTATTAATATTTGCTATGTCAATGCCAATTTCAAGTTGACACGATTGAGTATTTTATAAATAGATTTCTTTATTTTCACAATGATGATTGGTCCTCTATACAAGTAGGTCAGCTTGAGGATTTATGTTCTCTTCATTTAAATTGAAAACGAATTGCCATTTATTTTCAAAATATGACCACTACAACTGGGTACACCCGGTGAATTTTACAGAACATATATTGATGTAGTATAAAAAGTGATCAGAATCTTGCCATCAAATATTGTCCGTGCCATAACAACTTAGGCTATAGCTGCTTCTGGCCTAAAAGGAGTAATTTATTTGCTGGAGGAAATGTTTCTTTGTACAGACTTGAAATTTGTGTCTTGTTAACAGATTTGGTGCTAGCTTACGTTAAGTCACCCTCAAACTAGTTGAAGAAATATCTAGCTAATATTTATTTTTCTTGTTGGGTGAAAACTTGTAATTGTGACTGGTAATTGATCTGACTTGACCGCCTTTCTTGCTGTCACTCCTGGTCCTATATAAAATGGTCCTATATAATGTACAATATAATATAATTGATCATAGAAAAATTTGATCTTAATAAGACAACTTGTGTCTCTCCTCGACTGCAGTATAGAAATACAATGAAGCACATATTATCTCCGAGCAAGGCCTCCTTATAAAGGAAATCCAACCATTTTGCTACACTCGTTAGCTCATTAGCATCTTTGATTTTATGTAGCTGCGTAGACTGACATACATGTCAAGATATGAGAAAGGTGATAGATTAGATATCGATGCTGATGATGATGTTCCGAGTCATCTTGAGATGTTCAACAGTGAGGGCAACAACCTTCAATCTGACTCAGGAAAGAATGGCTTCACAAGCACTGACACCATGGCTGCCTCAAATGCTCAACTAACAAACGGTGAAGCAAAACTTGAAGCTGAGCCGGAAGAAGGTAAGTATCCCCTTCCCAGCAACTAAGTTTGTTGTCTATTTCTGATCCCAAGATATAACTCAAATGCTGTCAAGCGAGATGGTTGATTTGGGCCTGTAAATCTGAAGGAATTGTAACGATGTCACTTCATCACTCTTATGGACTAAACTAGCCTATGCTGGAACTGGCTTTGATTCACTGTTGGTGATGCACCCAAAAAATATTCATATTTGATTGATTCAATAACATAGTTCATGTATGTGAGAAGTGTACGCCACAAAAATACCTGATTGTAATAATGGAGATTTTCAGAATTGCAATGCCTGACTTTGTGAATATTTGCTGTTGATAGCTCTACCATGGTACAGGACTGCCCTTAACTGGATATGTGGTATAGAGAAGCAGGACGAGCCCGAGCTCACTGATGAAGAGATGGCGGAGATGGAAGCAAAGAATTTATCTATAGATGAGTCCAGAGCATGGAATTTGATCAACAATGTCAACGCTCTAATTCTCATCCTGCTAACTGTCTTTATCTGGGCTTTCTTTGCTTAAATTGAGATAACAATGGAGCAGTTCAGGAATATTGCGATGAGGTCGATTTATATTTTCTTTCTAGTGTTTCATGCTGATCATTTTACTTCAAATGCATTTGTGTTCTAGCCATACTGCCATTCCACAAATTATTGTAAATTCTCATCACCTCGTAGATTTTTGTTTAGAATTTTAGTAGCTCAAAAATAATTGGCTGCTTATTTTCCACAATTTTCTATTTTCATGCGTATATTTTGACAGTTAAAAAGTAAGAGTAAGATCCATAAATAAATTTGAGAAAATAAAAATTCAAATTCTACTGACCATCACAATAAATTTAATTGCCTATCAAATAGGCAAAACATGCCATTTGAGATTTATCTTGAATACATGCAAGCCTCCAACATACAACAGTGAAAAAAAGGTTGGTCCAACTTGCTTTTGGTTACTTTTGTAGACTACACATGAGTCCACTGTTGACTAGACTAGGTACTACACCCTGCTAGGCCGAAAAAAAAGGTTTCCCCTACATAATGTTAATGAGTCTTCGTGGTTCTTTTCGCCGCCTCTTAGATTTTCGATGATTAGACTGCATTGAGATAATCTTATGCACTTTAATTATTGGTGTGAGATATTTCAAAGATGTCGGTGAACCAAGATTTTTGATTGGGTTTCTGTCATTTCTAAGCTGCTTTGGAGGCTGCCGACTGGTTTTCTTCACAGGGCAATCAATAGCATACTCAATAGTATCCTCAATAGTATCCTCATTGGGAAGTTGGATAGGTTGAGATTGGTTTTCCTTGGTACAAAATTCCTGAAAATGGAACATTACATTGATGTCAGTCAGGGGGGGTCTGTCAATGAAAGGCATATAGTCTTTCCAATAAAAATAACTAAAAAATCTAGCTAAACACTCTTTCAGTGAGTGAGCAAGACCTGCCAGGGTTCGCGTAACCAAATAGCTCACTCGTTGATAGAACCATATTCATTTTGAGTTGGAACAAATTTGTCTATTTGAAAATCAAATTAGCGTTAATTTTGAGCGAAATTATAGTGATAATTTGCTTTAAAAAGCATTACTCATTCTAATTGAAAGACTCTCCTGGTCACAGTTTAGGTCAGCTTTTCGTTATAACCATCACTGCTAGAAAGCTTGACCACAGATAGCTCAATAGCTTACAACAAATTTGATATTCATACAAAAATATAAAATGGACAGTGCAGACAAGCCGTATGAATGACTAACACCTGCGCTGTCGTAGTTTAAGTGCTCAAACGGTGCAAGATGCTGGTAGAGGCATTTCATTATCAACCACTTTCTCCCCTCCGTTTAAGTATATACCCATAAAGTGCCACAGTTATGGCCACCATGTAAAAGAGGATAACTCCAAACATTTCGTAAAAATTGAGATGGAGCTAGATAAAAAGACTGGTCAATGTCATACAAGAGAAAAAGGTAGTTATGATAGTTATGTAAAGGCAATCAAGACATATTGTTTCATATCCATCATACCGATATGGCATATGCTGACAAGTTCCCAGGATTGCTCAATTTTAACTTGGAATGACAATATATTTTTCCTTCAAAAATCTGGTAAGGTTGAGGAATTATATGGTTTACTACAATGTACTGTTTTGTGGCAGGTGTTGTCTAGCCAGCAATTTATTAGTTGTCTCACCACAAAGAAGGGGGCCATAACTGTGGCACTTTATGGGTATATACTTAAACGGAGGGGAGAAAGTGGTTGATAATGAATTGCCTCTACCAGCATCTTGCACCGTTTGAGCACTTAAACTAGCGCTGTAGTAGAAGTGTGAGCCACATCATTACCTCATTGAATCCAATGATGTTATTGTCTTCATCTGTTCCAAGGGGCATATAGTCATGATCCATCTGTACTTCAATTATATCAGCTACCGATCCATTTGATTCTGTGTGGTTGATAAACATACAAATTTCAAGTGTATCCCTAGATGTCTTAGAACTTGGACGGTCGTTTGTATACCATGACTAGGTCCTAGCCATGTTTTGGCAGGCTTCGTTTTTTTGACGTCCCCCCACCCCACAACAAAGTTTGTCAAGACAGGCTAGACCAAGGAGCTAAAGACTTTGACTCCTTGGCTAGACTATGTTCATTCTTTGAATACCAACTAACTGGTCTTGGTGATGACTATTTCAAATTGAAAATTTATACTACACAATAAAGCCCATTGAACCGTTACTACATATTTATTGGCCACAAATGGCACTTAAAAGGTTGGCTCACCAATATCGGATATCTCGCAGTCTGACTGACCATCAGCTGGCAGTGGGTTGATAACTACAACACATGTGCCGATTCGTCTCCACAAGTGTCTAGAGGCTTTGTTAAGTCCACCTGAAAAAAGAACTCTGCGCCTCTCAGCTTTGTCAGAGGCCTTGAAAAAGTAATTACGCTCAACATGCCGGTGACATTGTCGTTTCCTGTAGGCTGGGTGGACGCGTCCTGCGAATATATATATAGATACATTACAACAGAATATATGCTTAGGGTGTACAAGCCTTAACATTACCAACTCTCATCACAAATTGGTTGTGTGCCCTATCAAATATTTGAAAAGTGAATTTTGGGTTTGGTTTGTGAGGGGGTGTGTTGTGTTTTGGATATTGGGGCTTTAGTGCTACAGTTTTGGGCGCTGGCATTGCGGTTAATAGTTGCGCTGAAGAGTATAGGCAAGGAGTTGGACTCCAATAAGACATTGAACATTTCAGTTTCATGAGATTTTTTGGTAGCAGCTAGTAGTGGAACTTATGGTAAGGCATAGCCAGATGCCCTTTGTCAGTAAACAATATATTGCTACCCAATGTATGGTGGCAACAGCCAAGTCCAATAATATATGCTCACCAGACACTGCTCGTAGTTTCCTAGTTTCCTCTTCTTCTGGAGATGACTGGGGGTTGCAAAGTCGTTCATAGTCCCTTATAATAGGGATTTGATGATTTTTCACTAACTCCTCGAGGTTGTTTGATATCCTTTTTCCTAGTGGCGAACAGACGTCAAAAACCATCAATGGATGCAACTGTTCTTTGTACAGATCTATTTCTCTCTTCGCAGATTTTGGGGTCCTATCAACACTCCTTTGCCATTCTAGCTTTCTACCTTGCTTAGGTGTCAACGGTGATAACATCGAGCAAGGAGTCTTTGGCGCCAAAGGTGATAACATAGAGCAGGGAGTCTTTGGTGTCCAAGGTTGGCCATTGTTTGGTTCTACAGGTTTCAAGTCAATATTGATAGTCAAAGGTCTTCCTTTTTTGGTCACGTAGCGTTCTTTGGATGGATGCAGTTGTAATAATCTGACAAACTGTTCTTCCTGCATCATGGAGAGGCAAGAGGAAGCTGGTGTGTCTATTGATATCTTACATTTCTCCTGCAGATTGAAATATGAACCGATTACAAATGCAGATAAAATACATGAGCAAATGAAAGGAGAGCCATGCTCCTAACTGAATGAAAGCCAGATTTCATATTAAATTTCAAACATGATAATTTTTATAGAGAAAACGCACCGATGTTCACATAACAAGTAAGTAAATAAAAATTAGATATAGTGTTGAGCTACACACTGCCATAGGAAATTCCATGTGTATTTACTTTGGAATGAAGATAGATGTAATTGTTTCCTGTGGGACCTAGACCCAGCTAGAATGACAATAATGCAGTTCAAATGTGTGACTTGACTTGATCACATAGGTGGTATACTATTCATGCGCCTGAATCCTGATCCAAGACTTTCATTCTGCTTTGCTTGTATAGTATTGTTATTGGGGCCATAACTGGGTATACTTGTGCCCAAAAATGGGAATGCACAAAGGAGTTTTACAGCAACCAAGCATCAGAAAGAAATTCATACAATTGATTGACTCTATCATTGTGGGATTGATTACTCAATTTGTTTCAGTTGAGAAGCCCAAAATGTGGTAGATGCAATCAGGCTGTTCATAACAAACCTAGTCATTGCTTGGGGTGTCAGTGCTTAAGACGATGTTTTCCTGGTCAGAGAAAAGCGTGCCCAGTTTGGCCACTTAGACACCTATGAGTGTACGGAGAAAACTGTGGTACTATCAAAACTTTGTCTCTTACGGATTTTTGGATTTATTTATTAAGCCATTGTTGCAAATGTGTTGCGCATCATATGAAACAGTTGGTAGAGTACTCCTGAACAAAAAACAAAAACTAAAACACTTTATGACAAAAAACCATCCAACTCTGGTGGAACCATTCATAAAAATACGTGTTTATGCCTCTTGGTGGTTCTGACACGCACTTCAAACATCTGGCTTAGAGGCAGCAGCTACCAGGCTGTCTTTCAGCTATAGAATGGTGAGCTTATGGTTTTATCATACATTATTTTCAAAAAATGATTTCTTTAGAGGTTTAGAGGAGAGACTTTTCAGGTTCACTTGGCATGATTGATTTTGTTGTTTTCTTTTTTACTGCCACGTCGGTCTTTGATCATAGCAGTCACAATCTTTTTTCAAACTTCTCAAAGCAGCTTGCATATAGTGTTTAAAATACTTCATAACCATAGCATGTTCGGTTTGTTAGTCAGAAACTGTGCAGGACACATCAATGATCCGATGTTTAGATATGACAATGAAAGCTCCTCTAATCGCCTGGCAGTGAATGGCAAGCATGCAAACCAATTGGCACTAGTTAGCAAGCGGACATGGGTATACGTGTCCAATGGATCTGTATCCTTGTCAGAAAATCATGTGAGGTGATTAATGGTTTTAGTTGCTGTCATCTAGTCAGTGTGTTGAATGGTAGACCCAAGGAGTGAAAGACTCCTTGGTTGACCAATCACAAGGCGAAGAGCTTGCATTAATTAGCCATGGTATCAGTTCCAGTGGTCTATGTCCTTAGCCTTGTTTAAGGCTGATTTGCGATCTGGAGCAAACATAACTCGGTATAGATGGATTTGGGATTACATGTCAATATGCCATGCTGTAGATATGATAGGCATTATCAGAGATCCTTGCCAAACTTTCCTTCATTCATTCTCCTAAGAATTATCTTGGGTTGTTACAAATTCAACCCATCGATTGTTCGAAGAGCTGCAGCAGACCAAAAATTGGCTAAGGTGTGTACCATCTGCTTGTTCTTTAGAAAGGATACCTATATTTTAGGTTCTTGATGGTATTTGAAAGGCAAATTCGAGAGATCCAGCTCCTTCCAATTCACCAAAGTCTTAGACCAGAAAGCACCACCTTACTCAGAGCTAGAACAGCTCTAGCAAGGTTTCTCAAGCTGTTCATCTTCACAGTTGCACCTGGATCCGCCGTCAGCTACCCTCTGCAGGAGCGCCTGTGTCATTAGTTGTCCCGAATGTAGTCAATTCAACCACTTAGGCATCGATCCCCCCCCATCGAAAAAACCAGCAGAAGTACTTTTGCAGATACCAGTGCATCTTCTTTGAAACCAAGAATGTGTGTTACGTGTCATCAGTTCTTGCTTTACAATGACAATGGAATTGTTCAAAATGCTGTCAACTTAGACTGGTATTTGTCTGGAGAGCAGGCAAGTTGGATTCACATGCGCTGTAATCAAGTTCTGTGGGGTTTTGCGAAGTAGGGTATATATCACCGATTCGGTGATATATCAAACTGGACAACATTGAAATTGGGTGGAAATCACAACTGCTAAGATGCTCTGCTAACAGCGCACAATTAGGCTACAACCAAACCGTTCTGAGACATGAAGGAGAATACGGAGCACAGTTTCGGTACTAAATCACATTTATATATTATTCACAAACCATTCATTACCTCAATTGTATCGTGAAAGATGAGAGACGCGCTTTTGATGATGTGCATAAATAAAAAATGTTATATTTGTTACTCCAATGAGTTCATTGGTAACTTCTTGCTCTAGACTTATCTCCTAAAGAGTAATATTACTCCTTGCTCCAACCAATGAACTGATGGACCAATGAAGAGGGGGTTCATTGCTTCAACAACATGAAAATGAAGAATTTGGAAGACCTTCAGGCTTCATTAGTTTATTGAATGTTATATATGGACCATTACAAAATAAAGTGCAGTTCTAAATGAGCAATGAAAACCGTCGCTGGCGACGGGTGTTGTATGAATGGCAGCATTGTTGTTAAATACAATACAGCATTGTTATAATACAGCCAATATCGTTAGAAATCCTTTGTTGGATCAGACTTAGTACCTCAACTACCCTCTATTATGAATCTTTCATAAAACTGGCTATTGGCCTTTTAGAACTGGACTGTTTCTGTAATGACTGGATATTCTTTTGCCTGTTCATGTTTGGTCTATAAGAAGCAGTAAAAATTTTACACTTTGAACCACTTGGAACTCTCCTCACCATCATCATCTCAATTTGATCAGACTCAATATTGCCTGAAGACATCAACTAACTAAAAGAAGAGTAGCCACATTCTCCCTGAACTGATAACATAGACCAATAATGAACTCCCTCTGTTCATTGCATAAACCACACTCCTCAGTGACATGTAGGTGAGGGGAAATCAATTGGTGACTCATTGGTGACCCTATGAAACATTTCCATTTCTTACCTGTGAGGGGTCAAAGGCATACACATAGGTTGTGAAAAGTATCTTTGGTTGGTTCTGTTTAGTCTGTCAGTTAAGCTCTTACCAACTGGAGGTAGATGAAGACACATTTAAACAATTCAGCCAATCAGAATTCTGTCTGTGAGGTTCGATCTCCAAATCCGACCTACATTATTACATCAGAACTCTATTACCTTAGATCATAGTTTTAGTTTTCTATGAGGGTTTTCCATAAGTTTGGATTTTATAACACTCCCAGTTTTACCAGCTATAGAAAAGGCAAAAAAAGGGTAAACAACTCAAATTATAACAGTAACTTCTGTTGTGCTAAAAATGTGTCTGTGGGATCAATGAACTAAACTAGTTCATTGGTGGGATCAGGGAGGGTGGGATATAAAGTAGGTGTGTGGGACACACCCACCCAATTTTAAGTGATTCAGTAGTATAAGAAGATGTTACAAGCTTTAGTCTAAGAATAAATCACTTCTTCTCCTCATAGCATCAAACCTATTCAAATGATCGCGGAGTTTTTGATTGCCTCGCCAGACACTACTACCCTGATACAGTCTTGTTGGGTCGATATTTGGCAATGAAGGGAGCGCAAACCCAATAATCATAATACTAAAACTAGACAGGATACTACTTTGAAAATAAGTATTGTGCCACTGAGGCAATTTATTTCTAGGGACGTACCATTGTCGTAATTGAACTGGGGAAAGTAATATTGATTATCAGTCTCTTCAGTTTTTGATAAATGCCAAACCGAAATTCTTACCAGTTAATCAGATTTTGGAACAGCATTATTCTCATCATCAATCACTGTGCAGATGGAATAAGACAGCAAATCACACAAAAAACATCCTATATCCCTGTTGCTCGTCTTGCTTTACATCCAAATCGCTTCCAGGGCCCACATCGTAATCCAACTAAATTTGTTGACAGCTATATGTATATTTGTATTCCATTCTTACAATCAGAACTGTACATCTCATTGTTGTAATTGCAATACATGTAGATCAACATGGGGGTTCATACAATTTAAGTTTAATTTACAACTTTATAAATTTCATGACACACTGGCTGTAAAGAATTGTTCTTGCTTACATATTATCACCATCACAAAACAACATTCATTATAATTAAAACTTCTTCCAGCACCAAATGAAGAACAAAACACTGAATGCAAATTGGAAAAAAAAACATTACTTTTTTAAAATTTCAAGAAAAATGTGATTAATAGGTTATCTGGCCCTAAAACGATTGCATATCGTAAGGGCACATTAGTAAGCATCTATTTGGGCTCTATTTGACTAGACTCACCGACTTCAGTAAACTTTGGTTGGCACTTGCTGCCAAAGAAAAATTGCCTTAACATCATTATCTGGTGACAAAAACTTTGAGTAATTGTTAAAACTAATAACAACGACAAAAATTATCCAAAAAAACATTCAGAAGCATCAAAAAATCATTAGGTCATTTCTTGGCTCTGGCAGTGTGCGTGTCAGCATCATCGAGTGGATATACTGTCAAAAAGGGAAGCTGCTTTTGAGCAAAATATTATGGTTAGTACGTAGGGCATTATATGGGCTAACTGTGATATGTATTCATCGTTGTGTTCTAGTACTGGGAATTGGAGAGCTGCTAAGACTGATTAGGGTAGATTTTAAACCCTCTATTCCTTGTCAACCATACATATTTTGATCTGGTTACAGTTTGGCCGCAGGTAGAGAATATGATAACTTATGAGATAGTATCGCAAGCCACAGTGCATTCAATACACAGTATGAATACTATAGAGGGACTTATTTACAAGAGTAGTACTATATAGGTAGTTAAGTACAAGATCTAACATAAAGCCGTGATTCAAACTCAACGTCAAATACAGCTTCACATGAAAGACATCTGAACCAAAATATTATGCAAACTCTCATGATAGGTGAAAGCCTATCGTTAGTTTTGAATTGGGAGATAAGTGCCTCACAAAAATGTGAATTTTGTGTGAACACTCATTCTCCAGTCCAATGTCCATTAGTTTGAAAAGATGAAATTCAAAACCAAGACAATTGAACCTCACTATTTCGATGTTGTCAGAAATATATCAATCAAGAGGTTTTGAGCAAATATTTTGAAATTAAATCTAGTCTTTGGCCATATTTAAAGTACTACACATGATTCAACTCAAGCTTGACAAAGCTTAGTCTTTCTTGAGAGGAGTGTGACTAGATCCATTTGTAGATGCCTTCGTTTTATCAGTGATCGAGGTTGAGCTGCTCGATTTGGAGTCTTCAGTCAGGTCATCACACGATTCCTCACTCGCACTTCTCACATCCTTGTCAACCTGGATATAAATTAAAAATAAAAAAAAATTAAAAATAAAAAGAAGCGACACCAACAATCGCATCAGATTCATCTGTTAACTTGAGTTCTAGCAAAGCTTTGGATCATGTATCACCAAAATTAGCCTCCACATGCGAGTTGCCACCTCAAGAGGGAGCAACTCCGAATGCAGGAACATTGGATCAAAATTTTTCTAGCTTGACATAAGGTAGTTTGACACAATCATAATGATTTCATCCCAGAATCCGACTTTAACCATATTATTATACCACATATCCATCAAAGTTTATCAATATATCATTAGTCTTCTTTAATGTTATTGAGTTGCAAACAACAGCCGCCTATGGTGAGTGAGATGTTAGGCCTATTCTGAGGGATGTAACAATAACAGTGTGCTTAAAACCAATGGTCTTGTTAATTTTCCACAAGCTGAATTCCAAAAGCTGTAAGTGTATCTGGTACCTACCTTGCCTTGTGCCAGTGCCTTGATCAACACAGTCATGATCATAATAAACCAGAACACATGCAGAATCTGTAGCACCCATAATAAGACATTAAATAAACCGATTGAGAAAGAATTGCCGGCTATGGCATAAGAGTCAACTCCTGTGGTCCACAATATTCTACAAACACACAAAGACAGGCAGAGCATTAGAAAAGAGCTCCTGAGCAATCAGAGCTGGTGTAACATGCCTATAAATGTGAGTTAAAAACCATAATTACCTCCTCCTGTTTATGGTTGTGCTTGCAGAGTTTCTCATATATTCAAGAACTGGATAGAGACAGAAAGCTTGAATAATTTTGATGTCTTCGGTACGATGTAACAGACATTCCATGGGTAACCAAAGATTATCAAAAAGAGGGGACAAGTAGTAAAATTGAACGTCATATTTTGCAAAACTTGATTGTCAGTGATAGTGATGAATCAATCCTTCCATACCATGCCACACAGTAATACTTACACATATGGGTAAACGACAAGACGAGTTGCAGCCCACATAAAAGTGAACACCCCGAATAACGTATCACACAGCGTTCTCATGTTCATATAACGGGCCAGCTTAGCACCTTCCAACAAGTAATCCACTGCATCGTGTAAACACAATATCAATGTGCCGACACGCACATAATTCACAGACCAAGAAAATGACATCAACGATATTGTCGCTATATGATGGATAAATTGTTCCCAGAAGTCCTACAACACAAAACAAAAACTTAACTAGGTTCAATACATTTCAAATGTAAAAATAACAAAGCTAATTGTATAAGATTTCTGATATGGCATATACTATTTAAAGCATTTTAAAAATACACCTACAAAAGTTATTTTAAACAAACCTTCCGTTGTACATCAGCAAACTGAGAGAAGAGCAGTGTTGTATAAAAACCCAGCTCTATCATATAATACCAGTAAACATCAGCAGGAACATGCTACAACAGAAACAACAAATAAAGACGGTAAACAAAAATCGTTTAGTTGCTTCCAGACAAATAGAACAAATTATACAAGGTCATTTATCCGAGTTGAGAAAAAGAGATAAGCATCATGTCAGGCCCAACCCTAAGCTTTCTCAATAACAGAGTAGTCAGATTAAATATGTAAGTGCAACTCCAAGCACATATTACCACAAGCATGAGGAAAGGAGGATATAGAGGTCCATCAATCATGTGTCGGGAGCAGGAACGAAATATTTATTCCTAAGAACAATTGGGATTATAAGCCCATGTTATTTTAGGAGATAACTCTCACTAAAAATAACAATTCCATCGATATTGGGGTAGTGTCTAGCTGGACTATATCCCGGTGAGAGCGTATAAACTAAAAGAAGACTGAATTTTTTGGAATCGGCATGAATCTTCAGCGCATGTACCCAATTTCATGCATTATACATAAACCGGATCTAGGGAAAACCTGTATCAACAACTATCGTTCAACAACAAAAAATCAAGCAGTGACCAAAACTTTGGCATAGATCGAAGGAGCTGATATTTTGTTATATTAGATTTTAAACAATAAGTATTTCCAGATCAACCCAGACCTGCACACATCACCTCAGGTAGCGACCGGTGTATTGCTGGTATATATTTTGTACTGTGCTCTTGGTCAATTTAACTATTTTTACGAGTCCTCTAACCTTGGCCTGCAAGGTGCCTTTTCTTACATGAACTCATTACTAACCTGCTTGGGATGGTTTCGCCAACAATCTTTCACATCCCAGAACCAAGATTTCTAAAAATAAATACTATACATTATCAGATCATGTGTATTACAAATGCTGTCCCATGAGAGAGCAATGCGTATATATAAACCCACATTGTTATGCAAGGAGCCACTATCACTCTCACCGAGGCCCACAACTAAAGGCTGCCGGTATGGCAACAATTTCACACAAACTAAAGCATCTATTTATACTGGTACTAGTACTACTACTGTGTAAACAGCATAACGTCCCAAGAGAGAGCAAATACCCAGTCACATTATCAGAACAGAAGCTGAATTCTTATGATAAGATCATAACACTACTAGGCATGTCAGGTGATACAAACAGATAAAATCTGTATGTTGAGATTGTAGCAAAGATGCATGATATATGATTAGGTTTCCAAGGTATAAGTTTTGATCATTGATCATCCCATATGCTGTGTGTTCGTTTTGGTGCATGTCCGACCCAAACAGTAGGGCCTACATAATGACACGCATTACATGGCAGAAAACATGAGCCCATATCCTAGATATTACCAGCATGGCCAAATAATCCTCAGGTAGCAAAGGTAACTATCTAATTACAGTACAGTTCACCTAATTCAAACCTCTGGGGACCACATAAATTTGTTCCAACTAAGCAAAGTTTGAATTAAGTGACATTAGATTGCATTGAAATCTGGCCGAAGGGACCAATTTTCCCTGTCTGAATTAAGAGGAATTTTGAATTATAAAGTTTGAATTAACTAGCTTACACTGTAGCAATATGATGGGATATCACAGATAGGAGGACATCACAGATAGGCGGACATCACAGGGTAAGGATAAAAAGGCCTTCACACTGAGATGACATAAGGTGAAGGATAGTTATAATAGGATCAGTCAGTACAAAATGATCTAGATTCTAGATATTTGAAATTATCACTACTCGTCTTGTGATGACAGTTTTATAGTTATTTTATTTCAGTCTAACCAGAGTGTATGTGAACTATTTGAGGTAGTCTGTCAAAATCAGTTACTATAATTTTTCACGATGTCAGTAATTTGGTGATTCAGTCAAGTTAGTTCGTCTCTTTCAGTACACAAATTTTGCATATTATTAGCCTGGGCAGGCTACATATTTATCATGCCCCAATTCATTAGTGTTGTAATTTGATGTATTTTTATGTCAAGGGATTTTCAAGCTGTCAACAAATATAGGTGTAATTCAATGAATTCAAACTTTAAGAGTGCAGGTAACCTAGCGCGAAAATACATTGTCTTACAACATTGAGGTATGCCTAAAGGCTATAGTCTCGACCCACCCAGACCGAGTTTCTCATTAAAAAGGTTTTATTAATTTTCAGATAATATGGCTGCACACCATTGATAGGATCACTACAAACCTGGGTTACAGTAGCAAGACCATAGAGGAAAATTCCCAGATAGAAAAAGCACCGCCATCTGCAAAAAGAAATGAATGAAATGTTTATAAAGTACAGTACAACCAAGTTACCAAAGAAGGTGAAATTAGTGCTTCGTTTCACCTCAGAATTATGATCATTGTGAAGTCAACGAGTTCATCACAGAGTATAATATCCTTACTCTGTGGAATACCTGCAGGTCAGACCAGAAACTCAACATCCACTTATCAACCAATAAAAAAGGAATCATTTTGAATCCATAACCAGCCAGTGAAGATCACTACATTCAAGGCCAGAGGTAGAGAGAAATTGATGACACACAATGGATTATGTCCATAAATGTCAGTTAGGTATGACTGTGTGTGTACTGGCAACCCATGCCCTTTTTTTTTCAAATGGGACTGATGATAATATAATCATATCGACTGGAAAGACCACAAATGCCATGAAGCAGTCAGTCAGTCAGAATGTCCTATAGGGCGTCGCATAAAAACAGTATTCTCTATTCATTTCACTAAAACCCAAGCCCCGCTATAGAATGCTTTTATCAGCCAACAAAGGCATTAGGTTGTTATTGAAAGTTCCTTGGGATTTTTTTCAAATGGGACTGATGATAATATAATCATATCGACTCGAAAGAACACAAATGCCATGAAGCAGTCAGCCAGAATGTCCTATAGGGCGTTGCGTTGCATAAAAACAGTGTTCTCTATTCATTACACTAAAACCCAAGCCCCGCTATAGAATGCTTTTATCAGCCAACAAAGGCATTAGGTTGTTATTGAAAGTTCCTTGGGATTTTTTTCAAATGGGACTGATGATAATATAATCATATCGACTCGAAAGACCACAAATGCCATGAAGCAGTCAGCCAGAATGTCCTATAGGGCGTTGCGTTGCATAAAAACATTGTTCTCTATTCATTACACTAAAACCCAAGCCCCGCTATAGAATGCTTTTATCAGCCAACAAAGGCATTAGGTTGTTATTGAAAATTTCTTGGGATCAGAGTACGATATCACACTCTTTGGACATTGCGCTAGGGCTGTTTAGGAAAATTGACCTGGCCTTGTGATAATACTGGCAAGTATTTAGTAGCCGGAATGATTTGATTATAAAACTAGTCCAAAAAGTGTAAAGTTAATTATGAAATCGGTGACACGGATGCAATGACAGGGTTAGAAAACGGGTTCCTAATCTTTATCACTTCTTAGATAAAAAGCTCAAGTGGTAATGTTTACAGCCGGGACCTAAACAATAATTGAAAAGAAACTTTTATCAGGCGATAGCTGGTCAAGCAAAACATTGTTTCAAATATTAAAGTTGAGAGTTGAGAGATTTATCATGAACAACAAAAAAGAAATTTGAAGTTGAATGACCTAGCAGTCATTTAAGGCTGACGCTGCTTTCGGCTACTTTTGAGCAATGAACTCCCTCTCTCTGGGAGCTTGAGGTTGTTGCTGATGCCAGTGCACACACACCTACTTTACATATAAATATACAAACTATGTGCTCAAGCTCTAGATTGTTCAGGGTCTCCAGTCAGGGCTACTGAAGTGATGATATAAAAACTCAATTCCCTCAATTTGCAGCCTCCCACTCCCTTCATAATCACACCAGGAAACTAGAAAAAAAAAATTTTCTTTCATCTAACTTGCAATATCATCTCTTCGGTCCACAATAACCTTGATCCTTGAAGATGCCCAGATCAGGCCTGAGAAAGTGCAGTCTCTTGTTGCTACTGGCAGTTGTAACTCTTGTGGTTAGGGTTGGCCTTTTTCAAATGTCATGGGTGAGTGACTTTGTAGTGTTATGCAACCTGATGATTTATCCCATCATGTCACACTAAACCTGATGTACAGCTGCCAACAATATTAGGGCACCAGACACCAGTACAAAGATAGAAAGAGTTGAAAGTATTCTTTAACAACTGTCAGCCTAACAACAGTACATTACTGGTGCATGTTAGATAAACTTCACACGCATGTAGTTCAAAAGGAAGTTTGGAACAATTCAATCCAATGACAAAGCATTTCGCCTCAATAAAACTAAAGGTTGCCATACAATCAGCTTTCACAACTCCATTTCAGTTTAATCCAAGTATTTTAGGCATTGTGAAGCAGCTGTGGTACCAGTTAAATTGCTCAAATATTGTCCCTAGTCCCTGTTTATCGCATTCCATTAACAACCACAGAACAAGCTGTTTGAGGTATGGTTGATAACAGAATGTGACAACCAGCAAACAGGCAGAGTTTGGGCACCTAAACTTAACATTTAGGTAATCTTTCGGGGTTAATTAGTATATAGTCTGCTGTTCAAAGTTGAGTATGAGGTGAGGATGTTTGTAGGAATCATCAAATTTGCACTATAAGAACCTCATAATAATGGTCAAAACTGGCTTAGGTTCCAAAACTTTTTCTTCTCAGAGCAGGTCATGAACTGAACTTTCTAGATAGGATTCATATGTGACAAACAAGGAGTAACCCCTGTTTCTCCTTAGAGTAGAGCGATGTGAGTACATAAGAACTCAGCTGTCCAATTCTAGAGCCATCAGTAATAATATTGCATTCATCAACTTTAAAATCCAGCTTTATCATAATTATAATACGATTAAATGTCTGTTTCAGACAGTCTGATCCTTTTGTGTGTAGTTTTGACACAATAGAATGTACCCAACGATCCGAGGGTGTATGACAGAACGTTCCATATGCACCTGCGGGTTCGGTTCGATGTCCCTGATAGTTGCAGCTAGTTTGCCAGCATCTTGCAATACGGCTTATGATATAAAACCGGTTCATACGGTATCATACTAAAATACTGTTGATTTACAGATCTATGATGGCAATGGCCTGAGGAACTTACGCAGTCTCAGTGTATTTGGTCATAGTGGTTGGTCGATCTTGGTTTCTTCGCCTTCTGAACCATCTCTGGATATGTTTCTCAGTTCGATCTGTCTGCTTGCTTAGCGCCTAAAATAAAAAATTGTTGAAATAAACGTCGAGAAGAATATATCTCAAGCCTTGCATTGACTTGTCCTACATGACAGCTTCACACATTGATTTTGCTTTTGTTCTAAAAGCTGGCCACTGGTTGATAATTAAACTTTCTTCTGCACTGCGATAGTCATTTCACAGGGTTCTGATGCACAGTCCATGTATGATCAACCAGTGTTTGGTAGCGGTTCTATCTATTAGTGAGTCCCATAAATTACTCTAAATCTTTATTGTAGAATGATGAGTTTTGATTGTGTTGTGAATGACTTTTCTGACAGCAGTTCTACTGTTATTATGAGAAAGACTGGGTATTGGAATAATAAGGCTTGTGCGATGTCAAAATGTCCCATATGTCTAGTTGTGGTAAGAAGCCTAAGTCTTGTTATGATAACTTTGTCTATTCAAATCCGTTCTCAGATATGACCCTAAAATAAGGTGGTGCTAGCCCTGTTCACACGGCCACGGGTTTTGGTTTTTTGGGTGGCCATGTACTTCTCGGTATAGTATCAGTAGTTGTCGTCCGCTGTTTTAGCTCTAATCTTCACCACTTTGAGCTTTGACTTTTTCTATCTTCCACAGGCAAATAAATTAACTTTGTCATTTATCATATTCAAAATAACTATAAATAAGTTTATTGCACTAAATATTGCAGTAATAATGTGAAAACATGGCCAAGGTGAAAAAATTTAAAGCACCCATGAGTAAGACCATGGCCTTGACCTTGATCATAGTCTTACAAATAAGTTATCTAACCCAGTGGGAGTTTATGTTAAGCTGTCCTAATGCTGTCCTAACACTGGCACCCTACCAGGACCGAAATATGAGATAGACTGAGAACTCCACACAAGGAAAGAAAGCGTAACGGAGAAAGATACAGTAATAATAATAATTGATTTTCAGAGAATTTGCTCTAAGTAGTTCTGAGTGTATTTGTCGAGAAAAACAAAATGAGTGGAAACTCGACTCCAGTATATAGAGAATTGATAACTGATTAGCTGCCATATTTATAAAGACTAACAAAGCCCACCTCGTGTCAGCTAGTGACTCTCATAGTGTGTCAGCGCTTTGGTGACCAACCAAGACACTTCCCCTTTGAATTGTAAAATAAGCTAGGACTGCAAAAAGTTGTGGACCCAAGCATGGTTAGAACAGCACTGTTCTAATTCTAAGCCCACAAACATGCACAACATTCTTCTTAAGCAGAAAGGAGTGAATTACCCAAGACTAACAGATGTGCCAATTCATTGTACAGAGGCTTACAAAATTTCAATGACAGCAAAAAACTTGTTCTCACAACAAATTGAGCTCACTATCATTACCCTAATTGAGTTAGGAGCTGCATATCTAAACACTCAGGCTTCCCACGATTAGACAGATATGAGCAGCAAATAGGATACATTGCGATGATTTGTAAACAAGGGATATATTCTTGACATCAAAGTAACCATATAATTGTAATTTGATGAATAGGTTTTTGATGGAATGACAGCAGGAAAACAGATTGTTGTTTGCCGCTGCATGAGTATCTAACTGACCAATTTGAAGTTCTCACAGAGTAAGGATATATCCTTAATCGGTGATAGTTTCAAACTCTGTGAAATTATGTTATTGGCCACTCAGTTTCTTCCCAAATGGCTCTCCAGTCGAAGTTATACAGGAGTCAAAACAAAAAACTGGTGTTGACAGGGTATAACCTATGAATATGATGGTAAAGTTGCTAATTGGTTAGTAGATTTTCTTACCAGCTACTAACTTAAATAGATACCTTAATCTGAAAAATGATTGGAGTTCATTGATCTGAAGCTGTCATCACTCACATTGGTGACAGCTGAATGTCAGTAGGTTGAACTATAGTAAAGGTTCACACCTAAATCCTACCATCACCTCACCCCTACATAACTATCTTGTGTTTGTACTTTCATAGGAGAAAATGAGACTGACCTTGTCAATCATCAAACTGTGCATCAGGAAATTTGCAGGTTATTATCTAGTAGGGTACTTACTTCAACATCTTTATAATCTGGATTAGCATTTTGCTTATAAGCTTTCTCCAGTATATCATTCTTTGGAGCATATACTTTTTTGGCTGGGATGTTGAAGTATTCCCCGACTGGGGTGGCGACAAACCTACAAACAGATACAAATTAGATACTGGTGTCATAGTCAAATAAAACGGTCACAAAAAATCAGCATATATAGCTTCAATTATGAGTCAAGAATCTATTTCCAAGTATGTGTAGGAACCAAAAATTATTTATAATACCAATGTCAGTATCAAAATTTCACAACTGAAACTTTTCATTCTCTAACAACGGATCCTTTACATTCAATCACATGATGAATCTTCGCGTAGCCTTACCGCTCAAAGATCGACCTGGCAGCAAATATAACACAGGCACAGGGAATGACAACCCACAGATCCCTCGGCTGAGCCATGTACATATCACTATCCTCTGTGTTTCTAAGATCATCCCATGTCACATTAGGAGCAAGCCAAAAGCGTTTGTCCCAGAAAGCATCTTGGAAGCTGTTGAACAGCTCCATCACCGCTGAGGCACTATAATACAAGACAAATTAATAATAATATAATCATGAGTACATATTATAATGAGTATAAATCAATTCAATTTTTCAAAAAAAAATAAACAGAAGCAAGACAGATTGTAAGCAAACTCATTTGACCTTCCAGGTAAATGGCAAGACATAAAAAATCAATGAAATTGTGTTGAATAGTATCAACTCAATGATTATCCATCAGCAATAAGAGCAGAATTTGAGTACTCACCTTTCTGTATATTCTTATCTCACAAGATGGATCTGTAAATCTAAGAGCTTCAACTTCCAAGATGCAGCCAGACGTCCTGGTAACTGTAAAACGTGGTCAATTTAACAAAATACTCATATGACACAGAACGATGCATTGTAATAAGGTGTCCGCAATACAAGGACAGTGTCAGCTATATCAAGATCACTCAAACATGTCTCTAATGTAATGAGCATATAAAAATTAGTCCGTGTTTGCATGCAGGCGCTGAACTGAGAGTCAAATAATCTAATTATGTGGTTACAGTATTAAGAACAAATATAACACTTGGAATGATCCATGTAGGACAAAAAGTACACAATGTCCCCACTAACAAACAGTGGCTGGCCCATTTTTATCTTGTAAGGACACAATGATAAATGTGTTACAATCCATAATAAATGTCTAAATAGGGCTGCGTAATGTGTCTAGGAGTTGCAAAAGTGTCAGGGTATGAAGAGAGAGCTGAATGGCAGCCATTTTGCAAAATTTGAAAAATTATTCTAAAACTTAAATCATCCAGTGAGTATTTCCGTATAGGCCTATATCATCCACCAACAAATCGGGATCTGAACTTACAATCTCCGATTTATCCTCATGGATTTCGGGGGAGTGGGCGGGTCAATCATTGTCATTGTGTGAGCTTTCTCAACAGCAGTAACATTGTACTAGTTTGATAATGGGAATATCAGTGACAGTGATATTTCATACCAGTTCACAATCAAGACTACCATCTGCCAGCACAACTAATAGTCATACCACAACATGTGTATATTGTTATACTCAGATTTTAACTTATATTACTTAAATTGTTGAAACTCATTTTCCCATGGGGCCTACTGCAAAATCTCGATCTGACCAGCAATGATTATCATGCCGCATGACAATAAATGCTTGTTCAAATTGAAATACCACTCTATTGCTGTTTTAGCTGTCTAAAACAGACAAGGCAATCATTTTCTTCTCAGGTGAGTGACTAGAGCCCACCAACAGACCTAGTTTTGGTAGCATGCTGCTGCTATGTATTCATACTAAACGGTCTTGCTGATGACCCATCTGTGTTTAAGATCTTTTTGTTAATCCTACAGAATCTTCTTCATTTAGCCAACAGCAACCGTAAAAATCACAGCTGTGAGTTACGAATGAGTCTTAAAGACAAGGTAGGTGGGGGGGGGGGGGGAGATTATTTCTCTATTTCTAGCTGATGCCTGGCTAGTGAGAGATCTAGTCCAGCTAGTTGGTGTGTGGCTGTGGGTCTGATCTAATGAAAAACATTAACATAGCTTACTTGACAATCAATTATTGTTTATTGGTTAGGAGCAATCCATCTTTGACTGAAGAAACATCAAGCTTTGCAGACCTACATAGGCTTGTGTCGATACTATAATGGCTATAGTCTATTCAGAAGTCAACCTCTTCAGAAGTAATCCAGAAGGCAACCTGCAGGCTATTGCTTTATTGTTGTGTTATGCCAACTATTCATAACCAATGGATATGCTGAATTGATAACAATGACCAAACCAAGTTTACCAAGCCTCCCAAAATACAATTTAGCCGGATCCTAATTGAAACCAGCCCCAGAACTTCCTTCAATTTCAAGTATAAATAACTTTCTTCTTCTTCTCAATTTACAGTAACAATTTTTTTAGTCTGCTGAGCAATGAGGGAGTTCATTGGTCTGAGTGACATGATATTTATTATCAAAGTTTCTTACCAAAAAGAAGGGAGTTGTTATTCTGTATCAATCAGTCAATCACTCCCTGCATCCAAAAGTCTATGCTTCAACTGCTGTCCAGAGTATCCAGGACCAGAAGTCAACCTGCATGTTCAATTCCTTACTGGAAAATGTCAGATCTTGTCGCCACACACAGACTGTTTTTTAACCACTATTTTGAACCAGACTCGCGGAACATCGGCGAAGCGGAACATAGAACGCACCCGGGTGTCTCATTGAATTCCCTCAAGAAATGCGCTCAAATGTTTGGAATACAGGCAAAAGTATTGACCCACTGTTCCGCATGTTTTTCAGCACTGGAGAATCATCAACCCATTTATATTTGTAGCAGCCAATGAGGCGTCTCCAAAGCTTTGTGGGTCAACTATAACTGTTCATGTTTCGAAACTTTTAATAGCAGTCTAAAAAACTGGATTGCAAAGTTGAAGGTAAAGGCATGTATGTAAGCCACAGGGGCCCTTGCACACAAGGCCCTTGGACCACAAGCCTAGTACTGTAGTTTGTGCAATTCCAATGGTCGTTTGCCCCAGTAAACTTATCTGATGTAGCTGTTGAGATACAAACAAACCATAAAACATTTCAATTTCAGGATTCTTTCATTCATTAATTAATTATTTATATATATATATATACACACATTTGTGCAATAAAGTGCCATATATTATATATCCCACTATTGTTCCCATAAAAACCCTGGACAATGAGTCATTCATATAGTGGCTATCGGTGTGTAGGGCAAATCTTTGCATTGGAGTTGTCCGACCATGTCAGGCTATTTTATCTACCATTAATTACTATTGGGTTAAGGATGCCCAACATGAATAATTAAGAGGATTTAAGACATGATTTTTTTGTGGGTCATATAAAATGACTCCTTATTTTTGAGTGACACTTAGTTGGGGCCAAATACACACAGATGACACTTAAAAGCACAGATTTGAATCTATATATATATTTATTTATTTAATTATTTATTGAGGTTTTCTAAAAGTTTATAATTAAAGCAAATTAAAAATAACTTGTTGACCTCACACACATTAACATAGATACAAAAAATGACTTGAATAAAAAGATATAAGTGGTAGGGTGTTACATACTTTATAGTGTGTAGGATAACGAAAGCATGGTATCATATATATATATATATATATATGCATCATTGTTTATTATCATTCATTGATTGATAAAGCAATGTATGTGAACTCCCTTATTTATTGCATTAATGACTATGTTTAAAATTTAAAGTTAATTATTACTAACTTGTTGTTGATCTCATACACTACAGTAAGCACATTTATTATTCATTATTAACCGAATCAACAACTGAACTTGAATAAGAGCATACAGGTGTAGGGTGGTACCATGGAGTAAAAGGAGGTGCATACTAGATGGACAGTAGCAGGATGATGAAAACATGGTATCATATATATATTACATGAAAGAATAGGAGAAGCAGAAAATAACAAGCGAAAAAGCAAGTCCACAACTACTCGCCTGTCTTGACAAGCTTTTTCCGGTCGAACAAAGCTGGTCAAGATTTTCTCTTTATGAGGGTTTGATTATAAGACAGTTGCTATACGGTGATTGTAAATTTATGTTTCGTTTGTTGGGCATAGTATGTGCTTAGATGTACGACCTTTATAGACCTTTGGTTTGACCATGTTGTGAAAGAGAATATATGTTTAATGTAGAAGGTCTGTAAATCTAAGAGTTAGCAGCCAGATGTGACAGAAAATTGTTTCGGAGCTGAAGTTTTGATTTTGATTGCACTGTTTGGATTTTCCTAGAGTTTCTCAATTGGCTGTTCCTTCAATGTACAGTGATGATTTGTGGTGAAGATACCTCACGAGATGAAATTATAGCTATGCCACTTACCAATAAACATATACTTGTGATCATTTCAGTCAAAAAATAACTCAAAAAGACAAAAGTCTACAGAACACACCCAGGGGCTAGTGGATGGGGTGTGAAATATTTACCACACATTATTTGAGGATTTTCTGAACCTTGTGGTAGGAAAATTGTGAAAAGATCATCAAAAGGTAGTTGTTCAACATTCTTAGAAATAATATTTGAAAAGTAACTATCATTGATTGATATCTTGTGAAAACATGTAATTATGCCAAATTATTAATTAATGAAACTCAACATCAAGAAGATAGTCAAAATAATATTTTCATACTGCTAGATCTACCGTTCTCTATTATTTTGACATGTACAGAGTCTCAGTGATGTCAGAAAAGCTGATGTTAATAACAAGTGAGCTCTAGACGCATGTAAAGAAGAATTCCCCTAGTTAAAACCTTAAACAAAAAAGCCAGTAACGACACGTAGCCTTACCCTGGCAAGGACTGGGGGTGGCCCACCCCCTGCACCTCTCCACTCTACTTTAGAGCAGATAGCAGTTATGGTGCCTCAGGATGCCCTCTTCGACATTGAGGAAAGACTGGACAACAGGCATGTCACTACATCTTTGTATCAACCTGCAAACAACTGAAATTGCATTTATGATCACTGGATAAAATGTTCTTTGAAGCCTATACTAAGGGTCATTCTTGTGTATCTTTGAAACATCAGGCTTTTACTCGGGTAAAAGGCCTACAACCAGAATAATAAAAATCCATCAATGTGAGCTGAAACCAGAACTCCCAAACAACCTGCTAAAGCATACAGCGAATAACAGTTTGTCAATAATCTTTGAGTTGTCCCCCTAATATCAAAGAGCAGCCAACTTTGGGCCATGATTACCAAATTACCATGAGATTTTATTGGGATGATGAAAATTCAAATTATATTTTGCTCCGCAGATAAAGGTATGAGTATAAATTTAAAGGCTTGGTTTGAGGCTGCTCTTTTGTATTACATCTTATTCTCCATATTTTAATCTATCATGTGAGCAAATTCCAGCTTTAGAATCCAAATATTGAGGAAGTTATGGCCTCTCAAACTTCCAAGGTGACGGCAGTAAGATTAGCCGGCAATCCCAATGGTACGTCACAACCATAGAAATAGAGCCTAATAGAAACCTAAGCCGCTCTTAGTAGTCGCTCCATTTTTTGTGAATCTCCTGTATATAAGAAATCAGTGGTAGGGATTTGTTCAAGAATGATTTAGAATGAACTTAATGGGCTAGCTGAAAAACATAACATAACAAGCTATAAATCCCTACCACTGATTGCAGTCAACCAGTAATAACGAAAACTGCAAAAACCGAGTAGGCATCTATTTATTGATGTCTATGGTCACAACCATCATACTTATTACGATACACTTATAAATAGGTTGATGATCAAAATGTTCAAAGATGTAGCGGTCTCGAACCCCGGTCCAAATGGCCTTGCAGGCAACGCCGCTACATTGTCTATAGGCTCATAGAGCTGGACCTAGTGGTGCGATGGTAGCGTCGTTGCCTGCAGGTATAGAGACCCAGGTTTGATTCTCCCCAGGTCTGAATTTTGATCATCATCATATCTGTGTGATTATAAGTGTAATAAGTATGATGGTTGTGACGTCCCACGGGGTTAACATCCGCTTATTCCCAATGCCGATTGAAGGCAATCACCCTGGAAGTTTGAGAGGCCATAACTTCCTCAATATTTGGATTCTAACGCTGGAATTCGCTCACATGATAGATTAAAATATGGAAAATAAGATGTGATACAAAAGAGCAGCCTCAAACTAAGTCTTTAAAGATTTTTCTTTTAAAAAGAGACAGGCTGAGACTTCTTCACCCTATCCTGAGACAGCCTCTTCCAACCAACCTTACATTAATCTGGATAACCTACCGCTCCTACACCGCCACCCCCTACTCGAGTACAACCTACACCCCAGGAAAGTGAGTCCTAAACATAATGCATGTACCATGCATCTTAAAACTTTATTCAAAGAAAATACTTCGCAGAGATGAGAACTCATCACGGAGTTCTTCCTTTCACATTTTTCTGGATATGATGTAACATTGATGTACCTACCCTAAATACCACTAGTACCTTTCTAGACCAAATGAACTCCCAAAACACCAGAACAAACTCTACAGAATAGACCAGATACTTCTGCAGCACCTGCGCCTTATTACGTGTTGACATAGCATTTTATTTATCTAAAGGTTTTCATACAACGAAAGAGTTAATTTCTACATTATAAGATATTGATAATATATTTACCAATCGTTGTAAAATTGCCTTCACTAGTTTTTCACTGTATAAGCTGCCGGTAACACACTCCCCCTTCCCCAAAAAATGACAAATTTGTTGTCATAATATGACTACCAATCCAACAGGGGCATCTCACTCATAGCTTTTTTTTCCGTTTTTATAAGGTAAATGACTGAACACAAATACATCACAAGAACACAAAAAACACTACCAAAAAAAACCCAGTAATTAATTTATTAGGATTGGAGTACTGCCAAGCAAGGAGTAGCCCTTGAAAAAGTTATAGAATTCTTAGATCAATCATAAATACTACGGCAAAACTCTGATGAAAGACTAAGACCTGGTAGGGAATGCGACCAGATGTTGGTCTTTAATCATTACACTCTGAGACCTAACTAAAAAAAATATAAAATGTCATAAAAATTTTTGAGCATGTGATGTTATACTCATTCCTCCCATTGGCTTTTTGTGATCCACCAACTACAATTTGACTGTTATAAGGCTATATCTATACAATATCTTGATCTACATGCGAGTTGTTTACAGAATTAGATCACACCTCAGGGCCGTAATTTAGAAGAAATGGCAGGGGAGGCAAAAATCCGACGCAGGTCGCAAACATCAATAGGACGGGTGCTGCAACCTCCCCAAAGCAATTTTTATATAAATAGAAATAGGAGCTGTTTATGACACGGATTATTCAATTAATTTGCTTTTAGGCCACCTCTTTTAATTACGGGCCTGCACTTGTCCCGTTGGAACTTCATGACGTGTTCCATTAAAACTTTGTGAATGACAATGTTTTTTATTATTTTATACACCAATCATAGAGGAAGCATCAACATGTAAAAGAAAATTGGAGATAGGATTTCCAAGAATTTAACTTCAATGCCGATTCCATTAATTTCTTAGGGCAGCTATATGGCAAACAGCCCTTGGTATTTGGAGAGATGCTATATTTTATCCCTATTTTATTTTCTTAACTTGAACCAATCTATGTCATTGGTGTAGCTTAATAGAACATTTAAGTATGGTGAAATGGGGAGTTGAGGCTCATAAGTTGAACATACAGACATAGGACTTAGATTTATAGCATTCGTCATCATTCCAGTTTCCTCCCTGTGAGACAGGCCTGTCCGCTGCACAGAAACTGTCGGATGTGCCATTTGGATGACTAGGCTCATTTATGTTCCATCTGGTGGTAAAAGCTAAACCTGTTCCATCTGTCCATTCCCAGTCGAACAGGCCAGAGGTGTCCTTCAGTCCGATCCAAAACCCAGTAGTGTACCCTGTAATAATAATTTATTACAATAAAAGTAAGCTATACTGACTGGCAGAATGCAGAAATTGGTAATGTACGCTGTGGAAAGTATACATATCCCTATTTTTAATATATATTTCACATTAGAGCCTAATCCACACAAAATGAAAGATAACCATTGGGGTTTGTAGTCATAACCACATAGACCTATTTTTGTTCGCATCATGTAATTGTTGAGGTTCTCGTCGCATCGGTAGGAATCATCCAACGAAATCTGAATAGAACATACTCTTCCTTCTAACATCTAGGATGTGATCTATCAGTAATAATCAAAAGTGTTCAGGGGTCTTTGTAAACTTTATGTGTTACTCACTCGCTCTCTGGAGATTAAGGTCTCATACCACTACCCTCCCCCCACATAAGACAACACAAGCTTACTGAAGCTAGATGTGCTTTGAGTACCCCTGATGTCATGGAAAGTGTCAACTTGCGTCTCAGTGGTAAATACTGCAAGCACACCTCCAGAAGTCTGACAACTGTCTCGTGCGTCTGTCCAAGAGAGTTCAATCTGACGGAACGTATAGCGTACTGATGAGTTGCGATCACAGTACTGAATCGACTCACAAACTACAACAGCAAGAGAAAAATTTTCCCTGGTACAATACAAGACGAAGTCATACACTCTGCAAAGTTACTAATTTTGAATTCTCTACTTGGACTGAGGTATCTTAAACAATTCATCGTTGTACTGGACTTATTTTGAATATGGGAGGAAAAACCTGCCTTGGATAACCGCTCAATCGATTTCAATACGTTCACAATGAGTAAGAAAAATAAGCACAATATATTGTAAAAAGAGGAGGGACTCGCGAATTTACATTACATTATAGCTCCGAATCATAGAATCCACAAATTCTTCAACAAACAACATACATAATGAAACACTGAGATTGGACCCTATGAGTGTATGAACCTACTGTCTACACAGCCATCTCCATTGCTATTATTCATGTATCCAGAATCACAGGCACATATATCCCCTTCTCCGCATTGAGCATTGGCAAGGTTGTCACACGCTTGCTGGTTTGGATATGACCCACACGAGTCGCCCACGGAAGCTACAAAACGTCAATGAAAATGAAATATTGAATCCGCTCCACCCTTACAGGAACACGACATAAAATCTGAGAAAGTGATTGCAATTATTTGACTAAAGTATGCCACATCCTGATGCGCTAAAAAAATCTAACTACAGAGAAAATCGAAGCATGAGAAGAAAACTCTGCCCATGATGAGATATTGTCTCCATCAGCTGGGCAGTCAGGATAAATTAAAGAAAAAGGTGCAAGTCATCTTGATCGCAACTTGGCCCTGCTTACTCAACAACCTGAAGAGCTATCCTAACGCAGATGTTCATGAAGTTATCTGTCCCTTAAACTTCACCATAATTGATGTCAGAAACAGTAAGGTGTAATCAGAAAGTTGGAATGCGTTGGAACAAGTAGCCCAGAAATGTGCGTCGCTTACACTTAGTTAACAACAAACACTGATCCTCAGTCAGAAATAATAAAGTGGATGATGTTGTGTACGCCGTTCCGGTGGCCCAACCAAGGAGTTAGAGACTCATTGGCCCAACTGAATCGTTTTTTAAATATGTCACATGTTGGATTAAAAATCTTTATCTACCGGGTACACAAGTGCTTCCTGCATTGGTACTTCTGCCGCTGAGGCAGGTACAGACTCCATTTAACTCCTCCAATCCGTCCGCACATTCACAAGTATGACTGCTTGCTCCACAAAGTGCATACAGAATATTCCCACAGGCCCCTGGCCCTTGTGTGCATGAGTCACCGAGTGTATCTGCAGTAGAAATGTGCAATTCAATGTATAAAGATGGGAACCAACAAAAAGGAAGGAACGACGATTCATCATTGTCATTGATACTTGAACCAGGGAGTCTGAGCTTGAACAGACAGTTTTCAAACTACTGTGCTCATCTTTTGATAACCCATACCTTCAATATCTCTATCTCTTTATTTGCGGCCAATGCCCCTTCCCAAAACAGTGGATCCAAGAAATAGGTCTTCAGCCATTAACCCTTATATACGCGGCCATGTGAAGGCACCACTCAGTTCTGAGGTGCTATTTCAGGAATTAACACCATCAGCATAACAATGGAACAATAATGTTATTATGTTTTATAAGGGCTAATAAGGCATGCCTATTAGATGTATTTTGTTGGATTTCTGTTTCACAAGCTAATCAGATCCGCAGGTTACAGCTTATTTCTCTGATGAAAGACATTCATTTTAATTATCACCAATAAACGTAAAACTGACACAAAGTAAAGGGTCATGAATTGGTGTGTGCATTCGGAAATTATGCAACATCCAAACATCGGAACACCCAAAGATAAATTGATAATGCCAAGATTTTTCTGCTCACTGATCTCTGTGTTAATTTGATATCTGACATTTTCAATGGCCATGGCTTATTATATTGGCATATTTTCAACAGACATGATATTTTCAACTGGTTATCATATAGAATTAAAAGCTAGCACAGTAAATGTAATATCAAACCTCTTATCAAAGATTTTAAATACTTGCTCTTATTTGTCATAAGTCATTGATTATAATTCATTGCTCTTATTTGTGACAAATTTAGTTTAACTGCAAACTACTTTATTGATCCCAATAAATAAGGCTTTCAACTGTCCTGTTTGTTTTACAAGTGCCTCTGAGTAAGTGTGACTTTAAAATCAGACATTGACCATCATGTTATCGAATCGAGGGTCAGATCCCTGCTCCTTTCAAATAATTTGGAAAATTTTAGGTGAACTACGACCACTTGCCAGAAGCTTGTCAAGCTTCATACAAAAAAAATACAATAACTAAAACTCGTTAAGATATGATACGATTTGATATGATTTTGTACAAAAATGAAAGTGATTCTCATAGACAAATCTCAAGCCACATAATAACAAGATTGATTTTTATGATAATATCAACAACTGATGTGTCGAGAATGGAATAACATTCAGAGTAGATAAGACAATGCAATAAGCAATAACGATGTCAATGCAGGCAATGCAATAGGAGAAGATAGGACAATGCAGCTACTTACAGTCGTAAGTGAAAGATGTGATAGTTCCGTCAAGCTTCCCAAGTTCTGGACAGTCGACTAAAACTTCATTATCAGAGAGTTGACATTGCTGCATCTCATGTTTGTATGTGGCAGAGAGACAGGCGGAGTCCGCGAGACACAGAATTGTACACATACCAAGTTTTGATATTTCATGTTTAGTTGTATGGACATCGTTGACACATCTGTTCCTCAACACCATGAAGACTTTATCCTAGAATTTTTAAAACAGAACGCTTGGAACTAGAAAATATTCTGAATAACAGGAACCGTCACAATCTAGTATGAGAAAGTTGTTATGTTGGCCATTGCAAATCCTGAGATCTTGTCGATTATTGTGGTCGTCAATAGGGGTGAACAGTCAGGGAATGTTGGCCACAATGGGAAAAAGTATTGGTCTGCAGCCTTGTGGGGATTTAAGAAATGGAGGAAAATACACACAAAAAATACCGGAAATTGACATGCACTCCGTCTCCATTAACAGTACTTACTTTTATGATGCCAGTACTAAACTGTACAATTACTAGCAGAAGAAGAATCCCTAGGACGACAAGAGTTGACTGTGGCTGTTGACTCATCTTTTTTGCCTAACCGCTTCCTAATTTCAATCTGCTAATTTGCTGCTCGCCAGTAATATGAGGGGCTGTGCAGGCATAAGTGAATAATACCTACAGCTTTATGAATATTTATTGGTAAAATAGACGGTAGACGATCTTAATCGGTAAATAAAATTTTGAAATACGGCCTGTTTTGGCGTAAACAAACCCTTTACAGCCTATATAACTCACAGTTGATAACTCTCCATCATAGCGTTTGTCATTAATAATGGCTGCCAGCTCTTAAATTATGTGAAAATATAATATAATATGATACAATGTTTTAAATAATTAAAATTCTGTTATGATACTCCTGCAATAATAGCCAAGTCCATTATTTTAATCCAATTCTGACTTGGTTTCATAATTTGCTACCGGTCAAATTTTCAATGTTGAGAGATCCTTCCCCTCTAGAGTAAGACTTGAAGCGCTCCCTATATTAAAACCCGCCTTAAACTCGTCAGCTCCTTATAATACAAAGGCAGGGGATCAATTTTCTTTGTTTGTTTGTTTGTTTGTTTTAATGTACACTCTTTATCCAAAGATGCTAACATCGAGATAAAAATGAATTATGAGATAAAAACCCCCTTGGAGAGAGAAAAAAGAAAAGACATAAGTTATAAAAATAATACATGCTAGGAAATTTAGACTGGGTTCTTCAGGATAGCCTTGCTGCTTTTGGCGGTTCGTGATCGTTTGATGTATACATCGGTCTGACACTTGCTAACAGATCTCATCGGTCTTAGACTAGGTTTCTGATTGAGTTTGTATCTCAACGAATGATCGTACTGCATGTTGTATGTGTCCACATACAGTGGACCTTCATATTTCCACTCCTGTTCCATAACGACCAGGCTAGGGTTAATAATGTGTCAGTACTAAATAGGAAGTGACTTCTGCCACCTTTACCATTGAACTACTTCTCAAAAAAATTTTAATTTATCTTTCTTACCCTTGTTGTATGATTATTTTTTTAAAGTGAGCAGTAGGCAGTTTTTTAAAATAGCTGATGATCCGACCAAGGAGTTAGAGTTAGAGACACTAACTCCTCGATCCGACACACTCTCTTTTTAGTTGTATATTCAGATATCATAGTAGAACATCTTCTCGCTGCAAGACTATTTTAAGACCTAAATATTATGCATGTCCCAAAACATCCCAAATCAGTCTTTATGTCCCAACATTGTATGCATTCACTCTTATCAACACCATGATAAACTTAAAAGTAAAATTAAACTAAACAAATATGGATAAGATGGAGAGCAGAATAAAAATTATCGACCTGGCTCACTTAAAACTGAATCCATGGGATCAAATGGCAAATTGTCTATGAAGAAATTTCAGAAAATCTAGAAACTAGAGGAATTCAAGTCTTGCTGATACTAGGCTAATAAGGGTATAGTGGAACTTGCATAACAATGAACGGAATTCTGCCTCTATTGAACAAAAATGTCTGATGGTTTGGTGGCCTTGAGTATATATATTTAATAATATACTTTTATGGTCAGGCTACAATTCATTTTTTGAAAATTTTGTGTGCAGTGACAAAAAAAAATCTATATAACTTAATAAGGTAAGGTGATGAGACAAGGAAAAAAATGTACTGATCTAATATTGTCGATGTAGGTTAGCTGCTGTCAAAAAACTGTAATCAATTCAGCCCTCCTTCTTCCACCAGCACAGATATCTATGCATATACTGTATCTTTGTACCCCTGCTATTTTCTTTTTAACAGTAACTGTTTTATTGACAACAACTTTCATCATCAAAATGATGTTCTTCCAAATGTGTCAGAGCAAGCAAAAAAATTTTAAATAGAACAAAAGAAGAAAAATTGAAGCCATAGACCGTTCGGCTGAATACTGAAAAATTATTATATCTTAGACATGAAATAAATGGATGTCTGTTGTCTGAGTGCTTTTAAATTCACTTGGAGAGCTGGTTAATTTTACAGTACTACATGGCTTGTTCGGTTCAGTGTAGGTCACTGAATTTGTATCACGTTGTTCAGTGTACCGCACTGAATTTGGATGGTTGTGGAAAAAGCGGGAACTGAATTCTTTCTCCTTCGCATGCGCAGCCCTAGGATATTGGTCAGGAGCAAACTGTGGCTTGTTTTAGGTAATTTAGCCCCAGTCATCTGTACTATATGATAAGCGCGAGTGTTTCCCAGTTAGCATTTGTGTGTACACCTGCCCTCAATATTTCACGCACACTTCAATATTGCAATAATGGTGAGGGTTTGATATATAAGGGAGCAAAAGTTTCAAAATTTTGCCAATTATTGTATAGATTTTCCTATGTTGGGCAGAAGCTATTTCAATGACAGTCTGACCTAAGGGAGCAAAAGTGCATGTAACTTTATTTATCAAACTTTAGCTTATTATAATTTATAGATTTTCCTATGTGGGCAAGTGTTGGTTAATTTCGATAACCTCTAGATATAAAGGCGCTAAACTGCATGTAACTTGATTTATCAAAATTGAACTTATATTATTAGACTGGTTTTGAACCAAGCAATGTATAATAGGTCTTTTTAATTGAAGTACATAAGTAAATATCTGTTTATATATTGTATTCTCCCTCCAGACTGTGTCTACTGAAAGTAAGCTACTGGCAGTACATTAACTATTGACGAGGCACCATTTTGAGCACCATACTTACAATGATTTTAATTTGTTTCACAGAGCAAAATGCACTAACATATCCATGCATATTTAATATGAGTGCACACTACACACTTGGCCTGGCCATGTTGTTGTTTGTAATCTAGACAGTCCGAGATCAAGAATGCTACAATTTTCATGTAATTGGAGTTGCTCCTCCTCTCTAGCCGCCACCGACTCCCAATAGAAGTGGAGCGAACCCGAATGCAGGCAATTTGGATCAAACTTGATCTGGGACAGGCCCATCCTATTGTGATTTGAAATCGTGAAACATAACATACAAAAACAAAAGGTTTCCATTGTATGTCCAAGGAAACATTTTTAGGGTTGTAGTCTAAACCACATGCTGCCGTAGGTTTGGAGTTTTAAAATAACTCAGCATGCTATATCTGAGTGGTCTGAATTGAGGTTGTAATTGTGGAATATCAATCATTTGAAATGGATTTCTCAATTCTTTTGTTTGTCAGCCCCACTACATTCGGAGTTACGACAGATCTTATGCTACCGCAAGGAATTCTGTTTATTTCTTGTGGATGTTTGCAATTTGATAAGCAGTTCCGATAGAAATTTGGTCATTGACATGTGTATACATGTATTGTTTGTAGTTAGTATGTTCCATTATTGACTCTTATGACGTAAGTAAATGATTCAGGCTGTGGTAAGACATCTGGGTGTTCTCAGAAGTTACATGCACCAAGCCGTGGACTTGGAGATAAACTCCGGAGGTGAAATGGATAAAGCTTTGACCAAACTCTATAAGCTGTCCATTCTCACTGCTTACTGCAAACATGAAGGTTGTGATACTATTTCTGGCCTGTGCCGGCCTTGTCTACTCACAGGTTGAGGTACCCGCAGGTGCTCTCAGTGGTAAGTCACTGTGTTCTAATATATGAAATATATTTTTATTATATATTTATTCATCCACTTAATTTACTGATCAAGCATTTGCATATAAGACCATGTGGTACATCAAGTAGTCAGGCTTTGGTTTACAATAGAGAGGAGTCACAGTCAAATTTCTGGAAACAAAGATAATAAACAATTTTTTAGTCTACCCTTGTAAAGCTCAAAATAATTAGGAAAAATTAAGTGATGTTTCAAAAGTTGCAGATTTGTAAAAGAGTATATGAAATTGTAAGGCAACAGATAAAAGAAACAGAAATAGATGACTTTATTCTAACTTCATTTCCGCAAATTTTTGCATTTCACCTTCATTGTATGTTCGACTTTTTATATATATTCTGGATATTCGATAATCCACACATATCATACATGCTGAGTTGTGTTTTCTTTGTTTTATAGCTGTAAGGAATGCTGGTATCGCTGTGATTAGTAATGAAATTCAGCAGGTGAACAAGCAGCTAACTGATGCTGTCAATGCATTCAAGCCAATCAATGCCACATGTGACAAGCTCATGAACTCTGCAATTTCCAAATGCGGTACCTGCGTTGAGTCAAAATGCAGAGCCAGGTAAATAGACAAGTAAGAGTTGTAATTTTGGGACCATCTGTAAGATGCAATTTAGAACATCTCCAAAAACCACTGTAAAATCGATGTTTGATACACCTTTTAAAGGCAAATGCTGTGACAGCATATGGGTTAGAGCATTGCAATTTTCCCATGTTTCATTAATCACCCGCTAAGCATAATATTAATTCCATGAATTTAAAACGGGTTCCCCTCACCCTACCACGAAATTAAATAACCTTGACTTGCCGTTTTCCGAACACTATTCCATTATTAATGTTTGTTTACTAGCTAATGACTGATTGTTACTCAGTTTCTTTTAATTGCGCTAAAAATTCATCATTTGTTTTACTTTTTTGCAGAGCTGAGAGTGTGTGCTCCCCCGAGGAATGGCAGAAGGTCTTGGGTCAGACCATCAGTTTCTTCAAGGATGGAGTCCCAGGATTCTTCTCCAAGACGATCCCAGATGTGTTTGTCAACGAGATCGGAGGTGGAATCGTTGATATTTCTAAAGACGTTGGTAAATTCTTCGAGAACACCATCGGAGGTGGCATCCTCGACTTTGGCAAAAACTTTGGAAACGGTGAGATACTTTTTTTATCAGACGTAATCATGGCTTGTACAAAAAATTCATCATCGATTTGTTGTTGATATGATAGAAGACCAATGGACCAACTAATGGCATTACAGTAAGAGGTGCAGAGCAGGATTTTATCTAACAATAATAATCATGACACTTGTTTTTGGGTGTCATTTTTTAGTTGCAACGTTTTTCTGTAATTCAACTTGACAGGTGTTGTTGATATTGGAAAAGACATAGGAAATGGCGTGGTGGACATTGGTAAAGGAATCGGAAACGGTGTTGTTGACTTTGGTAAGACAATCGGAAATGGTGTTGTTGATGTTGGAAAGAAGATTGGAGACGGTTTTGGCAAAGCTATTGATGGTATCAAGGATGTCGGAAACAAGCTCAAAGACTTTGGCAGTAGCATTGGCAATGCTTTTGGCGGACTCTTCGGAAGTAAGTCCCTTATATACCTTTAAACTCGGTTGGCATGTGTCTATTTTACAACCCCATTAAGCATACCTAGCTATATTATATTATGTAAAGCAATTCAAATTGACCCTCAAAATTTTGTCCAGAATCTAGTATTATTATAAATTTTACCTAGTACGCCGGCTTCATGTACCAACATTTCATAAATTTAAGCTACATAACACCAGTCCCAATGACTTCATCTCAAGCCTAATATATAGAAACAGGTGGTAAAGATTTTACTCAGCAGATTTTCTTTTAAACGTTATTGGCATAACTTTCATTCAATTGAGAAAAGAGGGAGAAAAAAATTTCAATCAAGAAGCAGTAAAAGGTAATCGGAAACAATGACGTTTAAATGATTTATGCTTGATTTTTGAACGTAAATTAAATGGTGTATTATTAAAAGTAGATGCTATAATATTTCTCATGTGATTCAGAGAGAGAGATGGCCAGAGATGAGTTTATCAGAACCAGAAGAGCAGGAGAGCCAGGATGCAGTCAGTTTGAGAATGATGCCGAGGCTGCCTGCGGATTCTATCTGTCTGCTAGCTACTGCGCTGACTGTGGATTCAACTCCGACAGCAGTATGTGTTCTTACATCATTACTTACTTATTTTACGAAATCTAATGTGCTGTCAGTTCAAACCTAGATCAAGTTTTGGCCCAGTTTGCTTTCGGTTTTGCTCCACTTCCACAGCTGAGCAGTGGGAGTGGGGGATGCGATTCCGAATATTGGCACACTGGGTCAAACTTGATTTAGGTCAATCCAAACTAAGCTGATTATGTATTTGGGATAATTCACAAGTGGTCACACAGATACAGTGATTCTTTTGGATGCTTTTTATGCTGTTACTGGGGTGACACTGTCTTGGATTCTGTGCTGGGAAATTATGAGACTCGTGCTGGAAAATATTAACGCCTTTAAAACTTCCCACGCTATGACGTCCAGTTAGTATTCGACAATTGAACAAGTTTGCAGTTGTCTGAACATGTAAAGAGAGGAAATAACTTACCTGACTGACTTGGGGTGACAGAAATAAGTGATAGATTAATTGCAGAAAGAGAAGAAACTATCATAGTTGTGTATAAACTGTGTATTTTGCCAACTGTTCACTAATAACAGTCCCTCTTGGTTACTTATTTTTAGGCTGCCCAGGTTACAAGGCTGCCACAGACAATATCAAGTCTGCAAACGCTGCCAGAAAATGGATCACTGGCATCCAGAAACAGAACTACGATGTTTTGAAGATGTCCTTTAACCCAGCTAACATGGCTGGTAATGGAGGTTTCAAGGATGTCGCTGTCTCAGTCAACCTGTTTGGCAAAGACCTGCAGTTCACTGCTAGCTCCCCAATCAACCCATATATTCCCAATGTTGCAGGTTCAGTCATTGCCAGGGATGCACTCGCCGCCTACAAGGCAAGCGCTTAAATTTAACTCGTTTATTGGTTGAATAAATATTGTATATGAATTTCAAAACCAGCGAAGATAATCTTATATTTTACAAACTCTCAGGTAATGATTTAAATAAAAGAAATGTATAAGGTTCTTAATAATACTGCCGATAGTGAAAGCAACAACAGCATGGATTACATAAGAAATATTATGATGACAAGTTTTGTGTCTTCCACAAGAAAAATTAAACAGTACAGTCTGTTCGACTCAAACTATATCACCCCCCCCCCCCCCCACTCTGCTTCTAAAGGACTTTGTTGAGAGACATTGCCTCCAAGCTCGTTTGAATACAGTTACAGACCACAATTGACATTAAATAGAAACTATTGTGTACCTGTATATAATTCTGTGTCTCAATCAAAAGAAGTGGGAGTGGAAGTCGCAATTCATGATGAAAATAAGTTATTCGAAGAGAAAATTGATCCAATATAAATAGGCAAAAAGTCACAGAGATCTTTAATGTCTGATATGGGTGCTCACCTTATAGTGAGATTTGCATTGAATCATTTGATAATCTGGAAATTAATGCTTTCAGTGAATTTTATAACCGGTGCGTTTAGAAGTAATGGCCGCAAAGATGGCGAGGGATTTGCTGTTCTAATTAGATAAAACATAACATTTGCTAAAACATTCAGAGACAGACAGCAGTATATTGTAACAAATTATGATATTCCATCTTGTAATTGGGTAGTATTCTACCCTCTTGGAAGTTTGTATAGACCAGGCCATTTGTTGTCGAGTAACGTCTGAACTTCCACCTCTGCCATTGTCGACAATTTTTTTAGCTCATGATCGCCATCCAACAAGTAATCCTATAAATAAAACCACTTTCTTCGTTCCTTATGCATAATTTGATTTCATTTGCAATAAAATAAACCGGTTTAAAGGTCATGAGAAAAAAGAGGTGGTTGGCTCTGACTTATCCTGCTAGAAGTAAGAAATGACTATGTATTCAATTTATAGCTATATCTATGGCGTCACAATTTTGTTAGTGAATGGTATAACCAGAGACTATAGATATAGATATAGTCTCTGGTATAACCATAAACAATTTGTGTTTTTGTTTACTTTTACGTTAATATGTACAAGGGTAGCCATAAATCAGATAATTGGTATTTAAAGAGGTAGGAATCGAAGGGGGTGCACGGGGATTAATCATGTGAAGTGACAGGCAAGACCATTGGCTGATCAATGTAATTAGAGGCGGAGAATGGCCTTGGTCTCCGCCTCTAACAGCCAGTCCACGTTGCGTTCTCAAGTGCTCAAGTGTGTTATATAAGAAATTGTGATTCGCAGACACCCATAAATAAAGTTGAATAGAAGCTATGATATAGCTATTGTTGTGTTGGCTCATCACACTTGGGATTATAGGGTTTAATTACAACGGTCAATTTCAATCTTGACAACGGTATCTAGGCAACCTCTAAAACCATAAATCATAACGTCAAAATTGACCAATAAGAGCTCGTATATTTTGAAGCGGATGATTTGAAATCATCGGAACTGGGCAATTTCGTATAACATCAGTCATATTTTCACCACTTTCCAATGCCATTATTGGAATGAAAATTTATTGGGCATGTGTATCACACAATTCCGCATCAGCTTGTCTGATTCCCACTAAAAATAATTCACTGCTTCTCCTCTTAATTCCGAAAAAGCAGGAGGAATTTGAATGCTGCTAACCCCATTTGAATTTGATATGGCTGGGTGATCGCTTTACATTGACTGGCCCTTATATACCGGTCGAGGCACTTTAAACTCATTGAACTGAATTAAGGCAAATCATGTCCAGCCTAAGACCAATGACTCTATAACTTCATCTAGACATGTTTTATACATACTAACCAACTATCGGCAAAGCCCTGGCCCTGGGTTAGATTCATAAGAAGCACAATGGACAGATAAACTTGTTAAAATCAATAACAAGAACAAAACCTCCTTGGACTTTCATTGACTGTTGACTGTATCACCTTGTATTTGTCGATTTCCGACGTCGTTCTCTTTATGGCTGAGTTGATGGGATGTTCCCTCACACAGCAATGACGATGCAGATTTTTCTTATCAAAAGGAAATCCAAAATACTCAAGAAGCCGATTGAGGTTCATTTGAACATCTGAGACAAAGTCTTTATATATGATGATGTGAAGCGGACCCTTCCAATACTCAAGCCAGAACTTAGCATGAATTAGCCACTTCTGTATATGAGTTTTACTATAACTCCTCCACTGAGTACCTGTCAATAACAGTAGCATATAGTTTGACTTGAAGAAGGTTCATTAATTTGATGACAGGCCCTCTGTGGTTCGTGCATTTCCAGTGGTTGTGTGCCGCAGTGGTTGGGGCCCCAATCAAAAAAATACCTTTAGAACTGCAGAGGGCCTGTAAATTTTGTTATCTTTTAATCTACACTGAATTACTGCCCCCTTCACTTGTGGACTCAGTGTTTCAATTAGTTAGTGAGATGATAGAATTGACTCCGGCCAAGTTGTAGCAGCTCATGCCCTCATGTGATATGATTAAAAGTTTTACTGATAATGATAAGTTTGTTCACCCTTTCCGCAACCTTAACCAGCCCGACTATCACATCAATGAACTATCTTCCTTTTTGATTGATCACATTACAACAATCTTCATTCCATCTCTGAAATTGCTCTCCCTTTAATTTAGATAGGACAACTCTCTCAGTGTTCTGTAACCGATATATTCATAGTTTAATCAGAGACTATATCTATAGTCCCTGGTCTAATCATAAGTGTAATACAAATACTTTGCTTACGAAATCAACTTTAAGTTTCATGTAAAAACCTGTGTCTTCCTTTCCTCACTTTGCCTGTGGAAGAACTCTGACAGAATCCTCTAATACGATGTTTGTCATGCGCAACCGATCAAATTCAGCTCGATTATGGAACATAATAATTAATTTCACCAAATTCACCGTCACCTCTCAATATTCATCTCAAATAGAGTTACACTTATGTTTCACCGATAAAAAAACAAGCTATTATTATTAATGATATGAGTTATTGGTTTTTGCACTTTTCTGAAGCTCATAAAACACTCTGATGAGCATACCATTGACATTATCAAATATCAAATATCAATAATTTGCTTGTCAAGAAGCAATCAGACAGCTTTTGATTGAAAGACCCCTGTTGAACCCACAAACGTCGCAAACGTGGAAACGTCGCAATCTAGCGTTCCACTAACCTCGCAATCCCAAAAACATCGCAACGAAGGGTCTTTATAACGTCGCAAACCCAGAAACGTCGCAAATGTAGCAACCCAACAGAAATGCTGAGTTGTCTTCTCATTTGATGCAAATTGGTGATGATGATTTGTTGCGAGAAGTAGATAGGAGCATAGGATTTTCAAAGCACGGTGGGGCATTGAATATCAATGTTATATATTGTTTTATGGATAACTGTTGAGTATTTTTCAGGTTATTTGAATCATTTTTTTCACTTCCTTTATTGTTACCTCAGAATCCATTAACGCTGTCATAAAAGGGATGCTAACCAACATCTAGCAGATATAGTGACATACCAATTTGTAATGTACCTTAATGTTTGATTTAGCCAATGATTGAAGTCGTCAAGAGGTATTGACACAGGTGGATTGAGTGCTAAAATTTTTTCCTCTTGCTGACATAGCCTTAATCCCATAACTCAATTTTCTTCGACCAGGATTTGAGTTTACAAACTGCATTTAATTCTACAACCTATTTTTATAGGACTGTAAAAATTGAAAACGACAAGCTCAAAATCTTGTTCGGAGTTGCTCAAGCACTCTAGATTACAGAGTGATGAAAACACAATTGCCATTACGCAATGCAATGTTCTAAAATCGCCACCTATTGTATGCTAATGCTTCATACGGTATCAAGTTTAGGTTTTATTATCATAAAATTTATATGAAACCCTTGAAGTTTCATCTTGGGAATGATGTAAAAATTCCTTAGTCAGTAGATAAAGGATAAGTCATAAAGAGATGAAGCTGTTCATGTCTAAATGATTTTATATTTTTTTCCCATTTCTGGTATTCCAAGTAGTGTAAAAGCATACTTCAAGCATAGCCTATATCAAACATGACGGTATATTTCAAGCTTGACATGTATGCAGATATTCGCCTTACTTGCGCTAAATCTTGATAAGCATCCCGTATAAGATAGCAGTAATGAATTCTGAGGTAACAAGTTTTATCATGTGAAAAAAATGATTCAAATAACCTGAAAAATACTCAACAATTATCCATAGCACAATATTATAACGTGGATATTCAACTCCCCACCGTGTTTTGAAAATCCTATGCTCCTATCTACTTCTCGCAACAAATCATCATCACCAATTTGCATCAGATGAGAAGACAACTCAGCATTTCTGTTGAGTTGCGACATTTGGACGTTAGTGGGTTTGAGCTATTGCAACATTTAAAAATTGCGACGTTTGTGGATTTGGGACGTTATAAAAACCGTTCGTTGCGACGTTTTTGGGATTGCGACGTTAGTGGAACGCTAGATTGCGACGTTTTGACGTTTGCGACGTTTGTTGGTTCAACAACCCCCCTGTATATTTAAAACATGAGAAAAATTTTCGATTGCATCTTAGTAATATATCACCACCTGTCAAGTTTGAATTGGTGATTATTGGTTTGTAGCTCAAAAGCTCAAACAGCAAGTGGTAGCTAATATACCCTTTGTTTAAAACGGGAGAAATTTTCCGTCGAAATTTTAGACGTTGCCCCTGTCGCCGGTGAAAAAAAATCAACAGGGAAAACCCTACTGTCTAAGTTGAGGAATCTTGTATCTAGGGCTACTTAATGAGGTCCATGAAATGCTTATTCTTACCATTTTTAATTTTCTTATTGCTATCAAGGTACAGGTCGAGTGTGATTGCGTCTGAAGACATCTTAGCATTGTTTTCTGTCTTTTCAACAGCCTTGGCCCTACAAATCAATAGAATAGGATGTACCAAAGAATTTACGAAATGTCCCTTTGCTTTGATTTGACAAATAATTTCTTAACGACTTTATCTTTACTGTTTAGTAACAAACAGAAGGTGGGGCTGGCCCTAAAGAGTGCTGTAAATGCCCTAAATCGTCATACTGAGAATTTTATACATCCTAGCAAGCAGAATCTTAGGTGTGAGGCCATGGGGGACCTCCTAAACTGGGTGTGTAGCAATCTTGCTGTTTAGTAAGAAACAGAAGATTGGGCTGCCCCTATAGAGGGCCGCAAATTCCCTAAATCCGCATA
The DNA here is from genome assembly GCA_914767715.1 of Membranipora membranacea. Taxonomy (NCBI): domain Eukaryota; kingdom Metazoa; phylum Bryozoa; class Gymnolaemata; order Cheilostomatida; family Membraniporidae; genus Membranipora; species Membranipora membranacea. The sequence goes on from OU612068.1 coordinate 19,390,564, forward strand.
CTAAGAATGTGATACATCCTAGAAAACCAGAAAACATCCTAATTGTGAGGCAATGAGGGACCTCCTGATTTGTGTGTGCAGCAAGCTGCCTAAACTGTGACCGGCACTAATCAGCCGTTGGCTGTGACACTTTAATCTGAGCCTAGGCTGAGAAGAAGAGAGGGGAGGTACTTTGTAAGCTAAAAAATGGCACAGAAGTAGCAATGCTTGCTTTATTGTAACCTAGGGTGTTCTCCAGGCCTGACTGCAGACTGGGACAATTTCCCAGTGCAATTTTTGGTAATGTTGTTGACAGGGCCTGAGCATGGCTTGGTTGAATTGCAAGAAGTTAGACTCAAGAGGCTTAAAATCCTGCAAAAAAAAACCGGGGGAGATAACTCGATCACTGCTGATGCTTGCATTCAAATAAAACTTAGCATATACAACCATCGTAAGGACTACGCTAGAGCCTTTCTGCACACAAAATATTGTGTTCGGTGAGCTTAAAATATAATGAAACACCCAAAACTAACCCTGTAGACAAAATCAAATAGAAACTCTAAGATATATTTAGAAAGCAATTTAGGTCTTAATTTCAACGTGTTAAGTATGTCCCTGAAGCGAGGAACGCCCCCCCTCCCTCTACCTCCCTACTCTACCTACTTTTGGCCTTGTCTATTCAAGGTCTTTGCTTCCGGATCCAGTGTATTTAAAATTTTATAGGATAATTCTATTGGGGAAGCTTAATTTGGGTCTCTAGTACCCTAGCCTTTCCAAATTTCTGTTGCCTGAAATAATTTTTATCAGTCAACATCAATATTGACATGAAGAATAACCCTGACATCTCTTCTAAGAAATCAGGTCACTCATCCCCTGTGGGCTGAGGTGTGGACACCTCAAGGTTTCCTACTAATGCTATATCATGTTGATATGACATCAATAATCAATAACAGTCAAAGATCAGTATTGGGGCCTTGGGAGGGGGGGGGGGGGATGATATCTTGAACAAAAATTATTAGTTACTATTTCTGGTTTAACAGATAGCCAATTCTGATAATAAATAAACATGATAATTATAAGGCTACTATACTATAATAATCCAATAAAACTAATGGCAATAGATGAACAGGATATGAATTGATATCATAATCAATTCATATCCGTCTATTATTATATTTTTGGCACAAACATTACATTAGAGATGACCTCTGGATGACAATTTATTGTATATCTATACTCACATGAATGTTGCAGAAAAGGAAATCAAAAAGGTTATAGATTTGCTCGAGATTCTTTTCAGAACTTTTTTTTATTGTACTGAGCATAATGGAATTACAGCAACTAAACTTTTTGCATCACGTTAATAATGTTAAGCCCTGACAAGTCATGTGACCTGCAGGGACCCAGCAACCAAAGTATGTAATGAGAGACGCTAATGGAAATTGGAGATGGTGTGATAATTTGAAGGGACTGGACCAATAGCTAGATTACTATGAGCATTGGGTTATGTCATAATAAAGTATTGAATTGAACAATTTTATCTCAATCATAAGACGCTGACCCAATTTTCAATGTTGAATGCTTGGTCATTGTGAATTCTCAAGTCTGTTTTAAGTATGTAGCTGGCCAGAATTACCCTCAAACATATAAAAATAAATATTTATAAGTTTTTGAAATCACCTCAAAGGAATAGAGTAGTTGCAAAGGGAGAAACTTCCCTAGTGAGAATCGGTGCCAGCTAACATGAATTCCCTCTAGATCAAGTTTGCTCCATTTTTCCCCGGTTGGAATTGCCCCCCCTCTACTGACACGCCGAAGTAGAGGGGGGCAATTCCAACGGGGGAAAAATGGAGCAAACTTGATCTAAATTCCCTCTAACTGGCGAAAGTAAACACTTTGAAAAATTTACTCACTTACATTTTCCATTGTTAAGATTCTAACAATTTCTTGGTGATGGTGTCCATTTGTTCGTCAATTCTGCACTAGATTAACAATATCTAATACATGGCAAGTACCCTGTCCGCCAAACAATATATTACATTGGCAATGATCGTCACTTTCTGTTATAAATGCGTGAAGCAAACCCATATTTTTAAGTTACATTATATACTGCTCTTACCTCTTAAAATCAGAGAATGCGCTGTCGAATGGGTGTCTGAGTATGAGCGCAGCGCGGTGAACATGCTGGAAGACGTTATAGTGCTTGTTTTGCAGGTCAAACCAGGGTTCATGAGTTTTAATAAAGACACAATCAGATACCAGGCCACCATCAGCATCCTTCCTCCTCCAGTTTATACCTTTGTAAGACTCACAATGTGTACCTAAGTAGTTTAAGGACCCATGGTACCCTGCAACAGATAAAAAGCAAAATATAAAACGATGTACAGTCAACCTGGAAATTGAGAAACTGAGAAATTGATGCCTTGATATTTGAGCACCGTCGCATCTGATCATTTTTTGTGATCATTTTATGTGATTATATTATATCATATCATAACATATTATATTATATTATAGTATATTATATTATAGTATTTTATATTGTATTATATTATATTATATTATATATTCTGCTCACACAAACAAATCAAATTTAAATCTTATTTGCTGATCAAGTCATAAGTGACACCTAAGACCATGCATAAAACCAATATGTAATGCATTAGGTGGATCTGTTAAAAACATTGTTATCAGGAGGGCAGGATCGATGACCTTTAATAAGAAATGGATGGCATGGGTGAGCCTCATTTGATGGAACTCTAGTCACAAAATGGGAACAAAACTTGTCAAAAGAGTGCATAGATTGTAATGTTTGAAGCTAAAATTCTTGATTGGTATGCTCAAAAGGTATTGTGGGTGTACATAACCTTGTCAAGCGGTTACTTTTTTTGTTTTATTTCCAAAACTAAACTATATGTCCATAAAGTGCAAATTGATACCTTGATTATATTGACAATCTTTCAGGTATGTAAGATAAAGAAAAGTCAGTGAACCCCTGAATGTGAAATATAATAATTTAATATTTGACTAGGTTGAAATTAGGTAATATAAATCTTTTCGGTAACCTCTATTCTTCATGTGTGAATGATTAGCTCCTGTAGACATCTAGCTTCATCATTTTTTAGCCAACATAATGGGTTTGTGTTTTTTTGGAGTTACTTCCCAGGGTCATTTACAGATGAGACAGTAATTTTGAAAAGTTTTACATCAGGCGTCAAGGGTGCAGATGACATATTTTGTTGTAAAAACAAATCACTCAATTTTGTTCACAATAATTGTTTGTATGCTTGCAATGGCATTTTTTTTTTTTTTTTATACTTTATTCTGTCTCTGCCGTTATGGTAGTCTAAGTGCTCAGACTCCAAGGCGCAGGGAGTTACTTGCGCAAGTAACTCCCTGCGCCTTGGAGTCTGAGCACTTAGACTACCGTTACGGTCTAAAATTGCTATGTACCAGTAAGGACAACATATAAAGCAGAAATTTTACTTCACTGGAAAGAATTTTTTACTATCCATATCATAATTTGTGGTAACCCTCACTACTCACTACCAAAAAGCAACATTAACAATGCACTAAGCTGCTGATGCTTGATGATTTCTAGTTTTCCCAGACTTCGAGCCCCCATGATTTCAAGCCCCCCAGACTTCGCTCCCGCCCGACGGCCCCCTGGCGACGATTTCCACCTAGACCAGATTGCGATTTACGATCGGGAGTTACGTGTGACAGTTACAACTTGGCGTTGCAATTATCAGTTGCCTGGGGCATTTGCCCCAGGGTGTAGTTCAGTAATAAAATCATCAAACTGCCGAAAAACTGCATTCAGTATTATAAAGTAATCACATATGAACTCTGCCAGTATTTAATTGTCGTGATCTTTCTCGATCCGACAGCTTGTTACCTAGACCAGGTTGATTTATCCAGAAGTTAGAGTGATTGAGATGAATCAAAATTTGGCAATAATTACAGAGTCGGACCACCTCAAGCCTCCAGAAAATTATAATGATAATGTAATCATAGACTCAATATACTTAGTACAGTAAGTCCAAGGAGTAACAGGTGCTGTTGCTCCTTGGTTAACAAGCTGTTAATTGATTTGCCTACCTCTATTTGCCCCGAGCCATAGTATCCAGTCATTCCCCGAGCCTGGAGCTCCTGACACGAGCTGAACAGGGTATATGTCATCCACTTGTGCTAAAACCAGAGTTATAAATATATGTTACAATGAGCGGAGTATGATTCATTAGACTAAACAGGGCTTGTTGATTCAAGATAATGGTTTGACCTTTCGTCGGGTAGAAGACTTTTTCTTATTTGATCTATAGAGCAGTATGGCAGCAAAACTGGCAGAAAAGCAAACAAATAATTACTCTTAACCTAATCCTACCAAATCAGATTTTTGTTTGTTCTCTATGAATAATCTAGGCCTATGCCCAAGCACTGGCACAAACAGAAAGATAAAAGAAATCTTAGAAGGGTACAGTTTTTGTAACAAGAAAGGTTAGACATTTTGCCAGCCTTGACTCAGCTTAATTACTTTATATTTACTTAAAACTTAGCTAGTGCAAATATATTTGATTGATTGATTTATTTATTTGCTATCACAAACATTAAATGTTGCGGGGGGGGGGGGGGGGGGGAAAGGATGCATATACTTTGTCATAAAAAGAGCTTGCTACTAGTGTATGGAGCTTTGGACTTTTAAAAGAGAATCTCACTAAATGTGATGCACCTTTGCCTCAGAAAGCAGACTTTGCCCCATGAGCTGCGATATTTAACATGTCTAAGACGGCCAGAAGGGCAACGTTCAAGAAAATTGCGTTTAAAGTGATCTTCATCAGAAAAACAGCACATGATAATGGATTTAGTTCTCTATTTAACAGTAATATCGAGGTCGCCTACGCCAAGCCCTAAATTCTTGGCATCGTTGAAAACTTTTCTTAATAATTAATTTCTTGTCCTTAGCGTATATGCTAGGGTGCAAGACAGGCAGGGCAGACAATACATTTGGAGTGAAACTACAAGACTTTTGAACAGCATGGAAGCTAATGGCTTTGAACTCATATACAAAAACAATTTTACAACATACATCCTTTGACTTGTTTTGCCAGTTATATTATACGCATAATCTTCGAATCTCAGTTTGTTGTAATGTCTACACCAAGGTATTTTACCTTTTTACAAAACGATAGATCGGTGTCATCTAGAATCAGTTTAGGAGTATCAAGCAAAAAGCATATCCATGGTCTTAGAAGCAAATCTAAATCATTACATAAGTCTAAATCAATCTAATCCAGCTAAGCTAGACTCTAGCTGATTTGTACTCCTCTAAAATCTGTGAGCTTGCTTTTCAGGATCAGGACTGAGGTAGAGGTTTCTTATTTGAACACTTGACTAGATGCTTGCTGAAAAACCTCAAATATATCAATATTAGCATTTGGATTCTAATAAAATCAGAATTATGCTTTTAAGAAGGCGAGATTTATGTGAAAAAGCCTTACGCCTTACCTTCAGTAACGAACACTTTGTCACACATTTCTCTGCTGGTGTTAAAATTGAGACATAAATCCACAAAGGTTTTTCCCACTCCATTATCAGCTTCTTTGTTTCCAGGTTGAGTTGTCTGCGATACAAAGGTATTATCCTTCTTTTTGATTACAATTGTGTCAGCGGCTTCCAAAAATCTTGAAAAGGATATGTAACAAATGGGTCAAATGATTTGAAAAGGTGGTAAAATGTAAGATCATGGAAAAATAGGGAGGTAATTTCAGATTTAGATTGGGTTTCTGGTACGGGAGTGGCAGATTTATGGAAAAATATTAGACATTGTGCTTGGTTTTCTACTTCTCAGATTTAAAAAGTTAAAGAAGGAAGCTGCCAAGAGTTTATATTTTACAGTAAAACTAGGATTTTAACTTCTCCACCAAAATGGCATTTCATGTTTGGATTATAATTTGAGATTTAACATTCTTGACATTGTTCATCACCGTTCGAGTTAAAAATTATTAAATACTTACTGCCGCCGATGTTCTACAATCACCAATCCAACTGCCACCAAACACAGGGTTAAAATCAAATATAGTGGATTTCTTCTCAGACAGCGCAACATGTCTGCAATAAAGTTTCTCAATTAGCCCCGCAACTATGCCCTGCCAGCTTATTGTAGGAAATCTGTACTTACACACGTAGCCGACCAGCTTATTCTGGTTCTTTTACACTCATATATGATTCCTCATAGTTTATTAGAAGCTTAAAAATTAATGAATATAATTTAGAACTCATATATGAGTGTAAAAAGAACCAATTTAGTGAAATGTGGGCATGTCAATAGTCATGCAGCCATTTCAGCCTACTCAGATTTTGTGAATTTTGTAGAATGAATTTTTTTCTCTGGTCCATAAAGTCAGCTCTGTTTGTGTTATAAACTTCAAACCTGAGGCAAATGAAAGAGGAAGGAGGGCTGAGTTAGTGTGAGAGATTTCAAGGTAGGTTGTAACAAATATTTTTTTTGTGTCTTACCCTGTTTGGTGTTTTTTGGGTGGTTGATAGTGGACATTGGCAAAGTAAAGACATGTAAGTCCCAGGGGCCCATGGTGACAAGGCTACCAATCTCTTATTATCAAATTTTTCTATTGTGCAAAAAATGGGCTGAAAGCATTTTTATACGGGTCATTGGTCAGAAGTCCAGTGCTCATTGGCCAAAGTGACAATAGTTTATGCCAATACCTCAGATTGAGTCTCTGTTAATCCTGTGATAATGTGATAGGAGTCAGCATGTGAAAGGCTCGAAATGATGAATTGCTGTGGAAATTCAAAGTGTTTAATGCATATATATATATTTATTAACAAGTCTACAGTTTTGTATCTCTTTTATTGTCAGAAACTAATTTATCAATTTACAAAGCTCCTTGTGTTTTTATGTAGCAGAATATTTTATGGCACAGCTCTTTTTTAGTTTTGCAGTTGGCCTACTTGTGTAAGACTTTGATTTTTGGGACCACAATATTTAAATAAAAGCATTCACATTTAAAATGTCTGTTAACCATAAATATATCAATTTTTCAACCTTTCAATTGACAAAGAAGTTAAATAAAGTGGCATAAAAGTTTATTGCTACTACTTTTCGGCAGCTAACCAAGATTGTCATACCTCATACACCCTAGCAGGCACAACATCAATACATCAGGCCAAAACCAACAGAAACCCATAAACCCCTCCAAAAAGCCAAAAAAAACATCATAATTATATAAAAATGTCACAATGGCAATCGCATTTAAAAATCATGTGTAAAATATACAGGTGTATTGTCTGCATAAAACTCACAATCTAAATAACTGTCACTGCCATTTAATGGAAATACGTAAACTGGTCCAATTTGATATCAGCTAGCCTTGTCACGCTAGGCTAGGTATCAGCTACGAGAATTCTATTGATTGAGTGCAAATTAACTCCAGGAGTTGAGATAAAAATTGCAATAATTTCATGGGTCGGTAGTGGGTCATGGTCAGTTCAAATAAAATTCCTCCATTATTAGTTAATCCATAGCCCTTTATTATTAGACAAATAAAATCGATATTGGGTGCTTTGCTTGGTACTAAAAGGTCACAAAGAGCAATAAATAATACTAGAACATGAGCTTATCTTAAAATCTCACTGTAAACACAATAATTAGGCCCTGACCTTGAGCACAGCCATTCCATTCATTGTCCATAAAAAAGCTATATTGTGTGAAGGACGAAAAACGCACACTCCCGTAACTTTAATATTAATTAGGAGTGTAAGGTCCCGTCCTGCGCACTTCTTGTGTTTGTCATATAAATTTATAATTCAAATATTAATACTATAATTATAGCTTTGATTGGTTTGACACAAGGTAAATTTTGGTTCTATTTTGTGTAATGGTGTATGTGTAATGGTGTTACTATATAATGTGTAATGGTTAGCACTCTTAACTTTATGGACCTCTGAAATCCACCTAAGCAATCATTAACTTGATTATGTGTGATTCCGCAAAGTTCGGCCTAAACATGTGGTTGAGTCGCGAACAAGTGGTTGCCCGTACTCTAAAAGTAAAATGACCGTCTAAAGTTCAATATTGAAATATAATTTATAGGTAATAAGGATAAATATGACTGCAGTTATTAAATATTGGATTTTATCAAAAGGTAGCGCGACTAGTAATAAAATAACCGGTATACTCTGACTAAATGCTCGCCAGGACGACTCAATGTATGAGGTGACAACTTCACCTTCAATAAGACACAAGATTCACTTGATCCTCTGCAGGAAATTACAAATGGCAGACTAGCCAATAACGATGGAGCTTCAACAAAATTATAACCGATGATCAGTCGATATAACCAAGGACTTACCTTTGCCTTGAACTGGAGCTTTATAATAATTATTTTATCAAACAAATTTCAACCTGAATATTGCCACGCAATATTAATAAGGCCACACCAAATTAATGTCTTGATCTAGATGACGAGCAAGAAGGAATTTTGGAGGAGGGAGGAGGTATATTATTTTTCATTTTATGCCAAAATACTAGAGGAGGCTGGAGGGAATTCCATTTTATTGTTTTATTTTTGGCAATTATGGAGAGGACGCTGGAGGGAAATTCATTTTAACACACATTTTGTGTTATTTTTACAATAATTTAGAGAATGATCAGCTGGAGGCTGGAGGTAATTTTAGTTTATTTCTATGATCCAGATAATATTTTAGAGGAGGGAGGTAAATCTAGATCAAGACATCAATTTGGTGTGGCCTAAGAGTTTTCACAATTGTGATAAACTTACCTCGTCAATTTTTCTGACGGAAAGATGCTCGCTCCCTTCGGCCGGAATTCAATATGTATGTTTCTGAGTAATTCAGTAATTTCACCAAGTTCTTAATGTGGAGTAGACATTTATTTAATTATAATTATTCCATAAGAATTAATCCAAGTAAATTGCACATAACACAACCTTGTCAAGGCTGTACCAAAATGAGCTTTATCTTTATTGAAAGTATAAGTTTAAAAATCAATATTCTTATCAGATAAATCAATGTTAACTAATCCTAAACTATTCCTAAGATGAGCTACTGCTTGCGTTTTTCTGCTACTCTTTATATAGTCACAGGAATGAGGAGAGGGAGCTGATTGGTCACAGCAGGGGTCGATCCTTAGTCATTTCAATCGGTCGCTTAAATGTCGACATTATTGCGACACTTTCTTTGTGCCTGCATACAAAGGTCTTGCTACCTTTCTAAAGGGCTCTCGAACATTCTTAAGCTGTAGCTCCACGTAACGATTTTTACATCGATTTGGGGTCACGAGTGGTTAATCGGTGGATCTGCACGAGTGATTACTCGTGTTAAGTGGACATCGAACTTATTGGTCTTTTGCCCCAGTGATCTAGACGATCCTCTATGCTGATTGGTTGTTGATTGCTTGCTTAAATAATTACGGTTAAACACGTCATCTATCAAATCGTGACAGGCTATCAAAAATGGAGGAGTTGATAATATCTCTAGTTAAATCACATCCTCCTATTTATGATAAAAAAGACCATAACTACAAAGATAGGAGTGGTGCTGTAGTGAAAATATGGAAGGTAATAGCTGTATCACTTGGAAATGGAAGCTGTCCTGACATGACATCCATAGTATAGCATAGGAAAATCAATTTTACAGAAGAATGAAATTTTATTTGGTGAAGATTCTAAGTGACAAAGACCCGGATTTAATATGACATCTATATCCGGTCATTTGTTAACACGCCCATTAAATATCATTGGTCAATCGATTGAACTGAGGGAGTTAATTGGTCAATCTAGGCACCTGATTTATTACCCCACTATGACTCACTAAACCATCGAGTACTAACTCATAGGCCTGTGTAGCAGTGTGAGATCGGCCTAGCATGTCTAGACATGCCATCGGCCTGTGATTACATTGTTACGTGGAGCTACAGCTTTATAGAGTTCTCGAATGTTCTTACTCTAGTTTAACTATTGTCCCTCATAAGATAGTAATCTTTTCATCATCCTGGCTGTTTTGATTTCTCAATAGCATCGGCATTGAATGATCTTACTCAGACGTTAGCTCTTAAACCATAGAGTTTTGGTCTCGCAAGAGATTGTATTGTCACTCTATCTTTATATAACTAAGAATCTAAAATCAATGAACTAAACCTTAGGTTTAGTTCATTGCTAAAATTATCAACGCTAAGAAAAGTAATATCGTACAGTAAATCATAAAACATTGTAGCAACTGGAATTTAAAATCATGAGAATCTAAAATATTATAGAAGTTAGAATCTAAAATATGAAAATCTATAATAATCTCAAGTAAATTAGAAATAACAGCTAAAAGTGGTAAAACATCATAATATGAAATTGCACATTAATGTAGGCCTATTAGTTATCAGGTATTTACAATTGGACCTGATATTGCCTGAATCAGTAACAGTCTGTAGCATCAAAGTTTGGTATTAGATAGTCTGAGCATGAACTCCTTCTCAGTTTCCAGCTCTCAGTTCATTGGTCTGAGCCCCAGATTCTTGTCCCCTCGCCTGATGGCCCTCCCCCCCTCCATCCCGGTAAAAGGTAGAGTGATAATCAGTCAGCCTATTTTTTACATTTTTGTTCTGCCTAAAGGTGTGAATTAAGTTTAAAGCTATATTTAGAGCTATATTCAATAAAAAAGATTGGTGGTATTTTACAGGCTACTCAAAGCAAAAAAAAGATGTACTGTGGTCAATGAAGTCAATTAATAATTAATAATAGACAATGATTTGCACACTCATTTACAAATCAAAGACTATCCAAGGTTTTCCCCTCTCTTCACAAGGACAGAACTCAAAATTGATCTGTATAATACATATAATATAATACATATACTATAATATAATATAATACATATAATAGGGATGAAATTGGATTTCTGAACCTACCCTCGAACTATTCACTACAAATACACAGCTAACATCAATTATTTGTAGCAAATTTATGCAAGCTTTTTTTCATAATCTGCGTGCTTGTGTTGAAGTATGAGGGTGGCAAATGTATGTAGAAACTTTTTTTCTGTACGTAGGGTATCAGAGACCTTGAGCAATAAGAGGATGTACCTTTTCCAAATAGAGACCACCAGTGTCTTGAAACGTAACAAGGCTTGTGTCCTTTAATGTGAGGGTGGACAACTCACAAGTTCCAACGTCAGAAAAAAAGTTTAAAGCTAAGCATTGAGGGTCGTTGATACACGCCTGCATACAAACAACCTTTGACCTTACTACGGCTGTACTGTTTGTGTGTTGTTGCGTCCATCCTGGCGAAACAGAGACTGGCTTCTCAAAGTGACCTGAGAAAACAGAGAGACATTTTACAGATCTTGTCAGCTCAAAAGTATACTCTAGAAATAAATTCTAAAAAACAGCTCTCTTTAAAGTGTTTGTAAAGGAACAGGGTTCTTGGTATCATTTTTGAGCTTGAAATGTGATTAAGACAGCTGTCACACATGCATTTGCATGAAAAATAAGTCTTCAGGGTTACTTGGTCTGGTAGGTTTGGGGGTTATAAGTTAACACTATTGAGTTGCCTACTCATGCACAGCCCAACTTGTCCAGGCAATTTGTTATGAGCCTATTATGGGGGAAATACAGTAATATTAGTGACTATTGTGGTTAGATAACAACTTTTGCAAATACATGACAAAGTCACTCACAAGTCTGTCGATGACATAAAAGTTCAAATTTAATGAGTTGAGACCGCTAATCAAAACAACCATTTCTGTTATGAGCCCATGTTGAAGAAGAGATTAGAAGAACCACTGTACCAAAGATTATAAATACTGACTGTACATTACAATCAATGACTATGACCCATTCCCTGTCCACAGCTTTCAAGCGAGTGATTTTCATTTCATACCGCTGCGCTTGGTTGCTCTGTTTAAATAAGATTACACTGGAGCAATGAATTCTTCCTGCTGACAAAGCCTTGCTTATTTCAGATTTACCTAAAAATGGTCCATACAATACCAAATCTTGCGATAATATCCAACACTAGCCCCCCAAATAAGATCCATACTGATGAAATAACTCAAAAACTCGACAAATTAATTTCATAAGTGACTGATGTGTGCTTTGACAATGGTTCTCATATGGCCTGCTGCACTCAGTCAGTAATATTGATAGTCCATGTTTAGAAGTGCTGAGTATCTGTGATGCACAGATGGACAAGATCTGATGTAAAATAATATAGAAAGTTTCTCAAGGTATTCCACTGCTTACACGATTATCAATACTCCTCTCTTTAGGAGGCAGTCAAATTCATTTACATTTTTCATCACCTTGAAGTCCGAAATAACTAGATGACAATTTTATTTACTTCAATTTACTTTGCGACTTGTAAATTCCAGTTTTTGATGTAAACAACAAAGTTTACCCGAGAAAATCTTGTGAGTCCAAACATCAGAACATTTGCAAAAATTTCTGTAAAGATTCTCAAAACTTCAAATCACTCAGTATTATTCATCGCATGCTTTGGATTTTAACATCATCCTAATGCCTGAAATGTCGAGATTTAAAAACAAATTATTTTAGATTTTTGTGCAAATTAGAAAAACATCCAGTCTAGATGTGTAAATTTTGTATCTCCCATTGAAATTCTATTGAAAGCCACTAATCATAAAGCATAACGGCTGAAGACAGAGTTTGATTGGAATGTCATATCTTAGTATTTATAATCTTCAATACAATCCATGTAGCCACAATCTCATTTATTCATCAAATAAATATAAACAAAACCTTGAAATCATTTAGCGATGTATTGATCTGCCTTTATATTGCCAATTTCTATCTCGAACAGTAACCATGGTTAACAGAAAATGTTGTATCTGTCAAAGCACAGTGGGTTATTTCAAGTGGCCGAAATCATACAGATTTAAACTTGAGTGGTGTGACTACCTCAGGGACATTTTCCCTATGATAATCACATGGACCCGACGTCGATTTGCTACAATTGCCTCCTGAATGATATTCAATCTCGCTCTCACTGGATCTGTTAATCTCCCTATAATTTTCACTCTCGCTGTCTGATGAGCTAGAGTTGTAATTTTTGCTGTGCTCGATTTCAATCATTTGCTTTGTCATTCAATTATTAATTTTTATACACTATCCCATTTTACCAGCAAAGCCACATAACATGGGACAGATTAACTTTGCATTGTATTCACTCATTCATTCAATAGATAAATTCTGTGCGGTTTAATATTGTATGCAGGGAATATCAAAACCACTGTGTCATAACAATAAGTCTTATTTACAAGATACTGTATATTTCCATTATAATCTAAGGTACTAAAAAGGTACTATTTTCTACAAGTGATCACAACTCCAAAGGAGAAAAATAGTACCTTTTTAGTACCTTCTCATCCCAACTTTGAGTGAAAATAATTCTTAACTGGGCCACAGGCTGCTTTTGGACATAGCATAATTTTCTAAACTAGACTGAGAGCTCTAGAATGATACCAAAAACCTGTTCCCTTTACAAGCACTTTAATAACCAGCAAAAAAAAGAGACTGTAATCACTGATCCTAGGAAAGAATAAGATGCTTATTAGCAGCTCTTCAAGTAAATTATGAAATTTTGTGACATAGGCATACTTGTCAAGTCTCCCCATTTAGGTTGACCCTCCAGATTTCCGGACCCACTTATGCTCACTTCTAGTCTAAGTGCTCAGACTCCAAGGCGCAGGGAGTAACCTGCGCCAGGTAACTCCCTGCGCCTTGGAGTCTGAGCACTTAGACTAGCTCACTTCCCACATTTTGTAATTCTCACTTTTTGAGAGAAAACAGTCCTATCGCAATGTTTTGTAACTATCCAAGCACTTGTTACTGGTAACGTTTTTGCACACAAAATTAAAAGGAATTGTGCTATTCAATAATGTTAACAAATTTACCTGTTGTATTAAAATTTAGACTATTATTGTAATTGGGGTGGTTGATACTGGACATTGGCAAAGAAAGGGCATGTACGTCCCAGGGGCCCATGTGTTGATGATAGGTGTCCAAAGTTATTTCACCTCAGTTTGATATTTTAGTACTAGTACCAAGTACAAAAAACTATATTATTCGGGATCAAATATATGTTTTTAGCCCTTCCTAGTGGCTAGAAGCGCTCTCAGAGCATCAACGGCCGGGGCTTCATCCCGGACCCCAATTGGGTGCTCACATATATCTGCTTACTAAATTTGTCACTATGTAGTATTTAAATTACCAACATGGCCTGCGCTCTTATTTATGAGTTTGTAAGTGAATTTTAGGCATAGTAAATTTGTGACGTAAAACTTCTTGTTGATAAGATAAAAAAAACCTTGTTTGAATTTTGCTTTCTACACTTTCTAATTTGGTAAGTACCTTGTGTCAAATTTGGCTTATGCATTTTTATGTTTGGACAATGATGTATATATATTCAAATGCAGTTTTACTCATTTGTACATAGTTAATGATTCATGATTCTTGCACTGCAATGAGTTTTTACTTGTCAATATTCAAGATCTAGCTTTTACTCCCTCTTTCTAGCTGTATGATGCCGTGGCTCACTTATAGCTGCAAACCATAAAATCTGCCTGCTAAGCAGGTCACTATTCAATTCAACTTGATAGCAAGTATGTTGTGCGTGCGGTGTTTGAAGAAACTCTTTGGCAGAGGGTTTAAGCTCATAATTTCTGCGAATACTTCCCCAGAACAAATTTCATAACAGTAATTACTATGCTTAAAATCATTTACCAACTCATTAAATTTCATTTAAATATACATCATGGTCGTAACACAAACTTTTACTAGGCAAATTTAATACTGTTTGCTTACTTGGAATAGCATGACATTTTACATAAAAAACTAAGATTTGTTTAAAACAAATCTTAGGGATAGTAAATCTGTGGCGTAAAACTTTTTGTTGATTAGATTAAAAAATTACTAAACCTAAGATTTATTTAAAATGTCATGCTATTCCAAGAAAAGCAAACAATATCAAGTTTGCCTATCAAAAGTTTGCGTTACGGCCATGATGTAAATTCAAATGGAATTTAATGAGTTTGTAAATGATTTTAGGCATAGTAATTACTGTTATGAAATTTCTTGTTGCTAGACCAAAATTTTGCCTATTACATTTTCTTGTTCGGACCTCATGATGTATGTATATATTCATGTGTAACTAATTTGTTTGTATCATGGTAAACGATTCATAATTATTGCCCTGCTTTCAACTTGTCAGTATCCAGTTTCAAGTGTTGGCTTCTTGCTCCTAGTTGTGAGATACAGTGGCTCGGATATCAGAGATCCATGAGCATAAAGCTCAATGAGTTTTTATGACTATTATTACTTATTTTCTATGTGCATTATTTTAGTCAGCATATGCAAGGTTTTCTCCGAATATTAGCACAGTACTGCAACCTATTTTTCGCAACACCGTATAGTGTTAGTTATAGAATAAAATCAATCAATCAATCAATATAACACTACAACGTATCCCTCATGGTGAACCCTGTTGAACCCACAAACGTCGCAAACGTCAAAACGTCGCAATCTAGCGTTCCACTAACGTCGCAATCCCAAAAACGTCGCAACGAAGGGTTTTTATAACGTCGCAAACCGACAAATGTCGCAATTTTTTAAACGTCGCAATAGCTCGAACCCACTATGTGGCTGTGCTAACTCAAAACATCTTATCCTAGTTCCCACTGTGTACACAAACATTATATGGTAACAATGGGTTCAGCAATTTATACTGCGCTGAATAATAGCCTATTGAATTCACGGGTTGATAACTCCTAGACCAAATAATAGCCTATTTTCATTTGAATCACTGAGCGCCCCCAAACCCTCAGGTGGATTGCTTGCGCGCTTCGCAACCTCGAAGCACCGCGATGCGGTGCAGCATCAAATAAAAATCTCCCACTTTAGATTACTTGGCAAGTATGGACATAGGCAAGATTCACTCACTGTGTTGATGATAATCACATAACTTTGCAGCTCGATCTAGCTGCTGTGAATTGAGCTCTTTATCATATAACTGAATACAGGTGAGGCTGGAAATGGCGTCAGCATCTGTATCGTTGCTCTGCTTACCAATCCACACATCTGCTGCTGAAAACAACTCAGTTTGTTCAAGCACTCTAAAAGAGATGTTACAAAAAAAAATTATGTAGAGCAGCGCCATCTGTGGTTGGAAAGATATTCATCTCAAAACCGATCATTTTGTTTTGTTGCATATAAGGGGAGAATCAAAAATAAAAAATTATCTAGAGCTGCGCCAATGTTAGGCTCTGTGGTTGAAAATTGAAGAGGGGGGAGCAAAAATACAGCACTCTGACATATTAGCACATGGTGTTCTTAAGTCTTCCATTTCCTGTTCATTTAATGTTGCTAGTACCAGGCAACAAATTTACAATAGCATTTAGATTTATGACTATAACCTGAGATTTTTGTTGCAGAAGTCTTTTCCGATTGCGTTTGTCCTCATAGGTTGAGTCCATGTCAGATTGTAGGATGATAATGATAAGTAGGAAGAAGTTGATATTATTTTAAAATAGCAAGGGATTGTCTCTAGCCATTATCCGAGAAATAACGAGGAATTACTTTTAAAAGCTGCCTTGGTGTGCTTAGGATTTGAGATTAAGCATCACCCATACCAACTTCTCAAGGATTCTTAAACTAAAGATACACAAAATGACTCACTTTTGTTCATTGACAAGCACTCCGTTGACATATAGCTTGATCTTCCCGGTGATAAAGTTGAAGGTCACTGCATGTCTGACCCATCTATCTACTGGAATCACTGTGTGAAACTCGCTGTCAGTTATAAAATCTTGAACGCCTTTTGCTAATTGGACCTGGAGCTTTGTGTCGAATTCAGTAGCTTTCACCTATCAAACAAGCCATCAATAATCATAATCATGAGCTTTCGAGTTTATTAAGTAGAAATGTAAAAAAAAGGTTGCTGAACACCTACCAGGGGTATACTTCCAACTGTCATTTACTGCTATTGTCACATGTTGTCTACTGTTCCTTGCTCAGGTTTCAGTTCACTGCATGATGGATATATACACAAAATGTCATATAAAATCACTCAGTTTCCATGGATCAATTTTCGAGCTTCGAATGAAGTTGCCTACTCTCAATCCGAATTGATGCTCACGTTTCTATGATGATGAAACTTCAAAAAGATCTGCCGTCACTTTGGCACAAACTGGTTGCCCAAATCGAATGAAGGAACACAAACGGAGGCATACCAGAATTGAACCAACGCTTTTTCCATGACTCCATAACTACTGAAGTCGATGTGAAATCGAAGGATGGCCAAATGAAAGAGGAGAGAAGAATTTCTGTGAAGGGATAGCGATGATTTAACACAATATTGTTGAATGCCATCCCTCCAGGCCCCATAGCCGCTTTTTTGTTGCTTCAGGTCGTGTTCATGACAGTGATCTATATCACTTTGAATTTTTATAACAGCTGTTCCTGATTCTAACCTGTTGTAGGTATGCTAATGCATATAATATATTATAGATCATGTATAACTTATGATTAAATATAAAATACATCATACATAATGTATTATATACCATATACAAAACAACTTCGGGTAAATCAATCAAGCTAGCAGTACGTACAATGTAGATGCTTGAGTATATTCCAACATCTTCATTTGCCCACAAAAACAGTGGGAAACTCTTTCCTGTAGCTGTGGATGAATTGAACTTGAGGTATGTCTGCAGTGTAAAGGAATGGCGTATCTTAGTACCAGAAGACACTGGTATAACACCAAAGCTGTCCACTCCTTCCTCAAAACTAGCAGCGCCTAAAATATTTAGTCTCTTATCATCATGATGAAATATAACCTAGATCTACATTTATATAGTAGGGTAGAGTAACCGTAAGGCTTATCAGGGCTTGGATCCTAGACAACAATTTGCCTGTTATTGAAGAAATCTTATTTTTTATATTACATGGCTGACTCAGCCTCAACAGTGTGTAATATCAGTAGCTTTCTCCTCACTCACTCACTCACTCACTCACTCACTCACTCACTCACTCACTCACTCACTCACTCACTCACTCACTCACTCACTCACTCACTCACTCACTCACTCACTCACTCACTCACTCACTCACTCACTCACTCACTCACTCACTCACTCACTCACTCACTCACTCACTCACTCACTCACTCACTCACTCACTCACTCACTCACTCACTCACTCACTCACTCACTCACACACTCACTCACTCACTCACTCACTCACTCACTCACTCACTCACTCACTCACTCACTCACTCACTCACTCACTCACTCACTCACTCACTCACTCACTCACTCACTCACTCACTCACTCACTCACTCACTCACTCACTCACTCACTCACTCACTCACTCACTCACTCACTCACCTTGGGTAGATGAAATTGGACCATCCTCAGAGAAAAGAACAGAGTCACCAAGTATGATATCTCTGCTGCGACCTGTGAGCTCCCTGTGTCTGTATACCTTGTCCAAAGGCCAGAATCCGACCGGTAATGGAGGTGTGTTTCGGTCACCTCAAACATTGAAAACAATATAATGAGTAACAAACGAATATGTGTATTATCTTTCTCAATAAGAAAGTACCATGGACTTATTATTTATAGTGGAGCGGTGGCAGCTGTTGTTATAGTTAAGTGAGGGACAAACTGCTTTATGATCTGACATAATCAGCTGGTGAGTTTGTGACCAACAATGCATTGTGGGAACACTCTTAGGATAGATTCAACAATTGCCAGTATTACAGGCGCGTGGAGTTTGCGCAGATATTCTTGAATTGCCTCGAGTGGAAACGGGTTATAAACAGGATCTCAATGAAGGATAAGGAAATAGATGTTGACCAGCCGAGCAGGGAGCGGTAGAAAAAAAATCTTATGCCAGTCCCTGATCAGCAGCAGCTTTAAAATTATAGTTTTAAAGGCTCAATTCAATAACTGCATTCTGATGTCAATGGCATTAAATACCCAAATTCCTTTTCTAATCTCAACCAGGTGCAATTTTTTACTCTGTCAATTTTGAATCCCAAAGATGTTATCGTAGGTTGAAAAACTGAGTGCTATCTATCCTCACCATTAATAGTACATCTATCTTTGGACTGTGTTATCTCCCCTTGGGATAAAACCCTGTTATATAACTGCAGGCAACTGATGTCAGCGGATGCGTTTAGGCCTTCAGATGACAACTCTACGAATTAACATAGGTATGATTGAGATATAAAACTACGTAGAGCCTATAGCAGTGAGCGCTGAGCAATTATGCAATCTGTGATTGATGTTGCCAAGGCTGTTGTTTGATTTGAGTTTTTCAACTGACCGACCCTCTGGAATCAAACATAGTGGATGTCAGTGACAACTCTGTTTTTTAAGTAACATCCAGAATCCAATAGTGGGAAAAGCTCGTAACAAGCACTCAAAGCCATTGTTAAAACTTGCCTTGTCTGGTCTTTGCTTAAATGAGTGTGCATGTAGGTGAACATAAAACACCATATAAGAATAAAATGAAGCAATATTTTCAGTGTTCTTTTGCTTGAGTTTGAAGTAAACAAAGTCACAAATGTTTAATTCATGTTTAGGACACAAAAATATCCGTTACAAACTGCTGGATTACGAGTTGTCCTACCGGTATCAAATAGAACACAACTAGAAATAAGACATGGATATGTTTATTATTATTATTATGAAATTATTAGGGCCAATTAGGCTGTTCTGAATGATCTGAATTTGTTGAGACATGTGATTCAGCACTGCTAGACAGAGTTTAACTTACCTATAAACAGGCTAGTGCTGACTAGCCAATCCTTGTTTAGATCCTCAGCGGATTCACCAATAAATGACCCATTCATGAACAAATAACACCTAGCTGACCATCGGTTACATGTGACAGCAAGGTGGATCCAGGCTGTCTCTATTGACAGGTTCACATCATCTAGGACCAATGTATCCGTGTCATTCGTCGCTAAACCACCAAGATTGAGTGTCAGACTACCGTTTGTATTCAGCATAACCCATGTGTCACTCATGTCAACTTCTGACTTTAGAAACCCAATTTTTGTTGCAAAATCTGCAACAGAGAAAGTGTCAATGACTGATTGAGCTTAATCTGTGGACAGGAGAAGACAAGTCAATTTACAATCAATTACTATTTCCGGTCTGATATAATCACTTAGCCCTGGATTTCAGAATAACAATCATTTGAGGGCAAATACGACAAACAAACAGCCTCAAAAGAATAGTAAATTTCACAGGATACACTGAAATGGTAAAGGCGTCTGCAATGCTATGGAATATGATGGAGTGATTATTTTACCCACAATGCAGCAACTGGAGCATACAACTACCAGTACATACAGTCTAAATAGAAACATAAATATTTATATGTTTCTGGTCTGGTTCTTATACTCACAATCATACAGGGCAACTACCCAGTGATATCATGTTAATAAAATACATTTATGGTGGTTGTTCATCCGGGAGATTCAAGTTTAATGTTGCATTTTAGGAATTCTGGTACTATCATTCTCACTTGTTTCATTGTCAAGCCTGATGTAGAACATTAGAGTATATGATGATGTTTGGTCGGATAGTTCACTAGCAAATCCACCCTGTGCGAAAGTTGGTCTAAGTGTTACATTACTTGATGATATGCCTGATTTAGTTATTCTCAAGGCTTCCCCATGTCGCGCTCTCGGACCAGCCACGAGGTTACAAGCAGCATTCTCAATGTTCTGTGTCTGCCCTAGAGGTACTGTGGACCTGCAGTCATGTTGTTTATTGAAAGGATACATAAGCACCAAGCCAGATGGTTCTCCGTCTAAGCCTGCACTATATATGTCACAGCGATCTCTGAGCGCTGCCACTTCGTCAAATGACATCGGCACGTCATAAGCCTGCAGACATGAGAAGCGTGCTTGGGCATATCTTTCATCGGGATCAAAAAATGTTCTTCCCATCCTTATCCTAGATGCCAGATCTGTCCTCAATTTCAAATTGTCGCTCTCAAGAATTTGTGTGTCAGTCTGATCGTTAACCGTGAATCTGAGTTGATCTGCAATAGAACAACAAACCTGTTTTAATGGCTTGCTAACTATAGTCCAGAAGACACCTAGCTATGAGTGCTCAAAAAAAAGGTGTTTACTTTAACGAAATGGGGGCAATATGGAATTAAATTTATCTAGATCAGAATTTTATGCTGATTTCAAATATCTGGTTTCTACACCTCTCAGTCTGCCAGTTAGAAAGTTACCTTTTATCTGAGACATCATTGCACTGATTTGCAATCGTCAAGGAAATATTGTCTGCAACCAAAGCAAATATAATACCAAGTTCCATGTTTTACCTGATGGTTGTCCAACGCTTTTGGCACCCATTTTGTTTGATGGAAGGATGTGAAGGAAATTAGCTAATTAAGTTACTACCTGCAGACCAAAGCATTGATAGTCCGCCTATTAGTGATGCTGTAATTATGCACAATTGCGGAGTGAGGGGGTGCTCAAAGTCAACACCAAAACACATATTGTTAATGGAATCTATAGGTAATTTATCAAAACAATCATGTAAGATACCAACCTGTTGTTAGGAAGTCATAGCTAAAACCTACAAAGTTCCACCGATATGGAATCAGTGTTAATGTACCAGATTTAACTGTAGCGGAACTGGTGGCGTAGAAGACCCCCCTCAAAAGCCAGATATGAGCAGCCCAACGATTTGTACCACTCTCCTCTGTTCCATATTCATAGTGTATAAATGGATATTCAATTGCCCTGCACGAAAAGAAAATGGTACAAAACTAACATCTCGATACAAATAGCTTTCTCAAATAAGAATGTCGAGTATGGACAATTAAAATTTAAAATGTTTTTTTTGGCTATAAGATACATATGTCTTAAAAATTATACATTGATTATATGATTACAATACGGTTATGCTTCAGGCAAACTACCAAACAAACGAACTAACTAATTTCCTCTAAACCTGATACCCAGTTTATAATTGAATAAACTTGCCTTGCAAATAAGGCGGAAAGAGCAGAATTAAAATGAAGCTGGGTAGAAACCAAAGAGAGGCGCAGTGATCACTTGATGTATTATTGCATGTATATCTCTGATCGATAGAGAGAGAACTAATTCACTTAGCACGAGTACTAGCAGAATGAATTTTTGTATGACGACCCAAGGTCAATTTCATTAATTAGGGGCGATCAAAGAAATTCATGTATATAGTGTAGTCTCGATGTCAGTCTGGTCTCTCATACATACTCATCTGTCTGGTATATCCAAAATGTGAATGTGTAGCCGTTGAGAGGTGACACTGCGTGATCTGAGTTGTCTATCTCTAAGTAAGAGTAACCCCCTCCTGTTATCTGATAACTTCCACTGTGGCTACCCGAAGGACCAGACTCAAGATACGCACGCACAGCTGTTATGTCGTTAATACCGGGTGTAGATTTGATATCCTGAGTTCCAAAGCGACTGTTGAGAGGCCAGATTGCTAGAGGGACAGGCCACGGGTTTAGCGCCATATCTATAGGAAAATAAAAATAATCAAAAAGTGTTACGTTAAATGCCATTTTCCCTTTTTTGCCTATTATCTAAACTAAATTCTTCTGCACGTTATAGAGAATATCTTACCAGGATGATGTCGTCTGCAAAACAAAATGCATTTGATACAGATTCTTTTTCCAACCAATCAAGGAGTTAGATTAGACCCCTTGCTGTGATAATTGCAGAATCATATTCTGGACAAGTATTGTTGGGCGCTTACACAAAAGAGCAGCCATTGATTGGAAAGAGAAACAATCAAGGTTTCCTAAGTTGTCATGAATGAGGCGGGATCTGTAGCATCAACTTCTGACCCAGTCAGCCAATGACTTTGCTACAATTTTCATTTTAGAAACTGTTTCTATCTTCCTCGTTTAGCAAAATGGTATTTATAGATGTCAGGGTCTAGTTGTAGTCATGTTGGGGCAATTTTTATTATCAATTATTATCAGTGTTGACAAACCTGATACAAAACGAAGACAATATGAGTTTTGCATATCAATGTTATTTGCACCTCAATTTCTCAATTATATGGATGGTGGACTAGCTAGTTAGGAAATAGATTTAACAGCCAGATGAGAAGATATCATATCAGTATTACCAAAAGTGGGCGAGCACTACCAAGAGGAACTCAAGAGACAAAGATTGCCGGAACACCCATAAATATGTTATATATGATATATATATAATATATGTTGGTGGAAACCATTATTTGTTATTATTTGTCATTTATTATTATCGTTGCTTTCTTGAAACAATGAGCGTGGCCGTGGTTGAGAGTCTCGTAACCAAGCATTTAGATTAAGAGCGGTCATAATGTATGGAGTGTGAAAAATGAATTCATTATTCCAATTGGCTCACATTCAGGGTTACATAGTGATGAAACTTTGGAGATCTCGTTGTAGGACATGAAGACATCGTAGAGTTGAACACATGCAAAAGCTCCTTTGAATGTCGAGGCTGAATCGCTTCTTTTTCCCATCCTCACGCGTAGATTTGATGTATCAAAATTCTTGAAATGTTGAGTTGATCTACAATTTGAAAAGCATGAGCCTTTTATTTATCCAGATTTTCTTTATCCGTCCCTACATGAGAGCTGATTTTTTTCCGCAAGAGACTGTTTTTTGCTGGTTTCTTCAGTAAGCTTAATGACTATTTACAGCCTTGTCCTATGTTGCGTTTGCAAATGTGCATTGGCAGGTATATATTTCCTGTCTGGTAAAAAACAACAATATGCTGGCTGGCAGCGCTCGGTTGCAGTCAGCATAGCAATCTTAGAGCAATAGTACTTTTCTGGTGTTTGCACTGTTTCAGCCATCATCTATAAATGAAAATTCTGCAACCGGCCTCTGATGAAGTTTTATGATTTTGTAATCTAGGTGAGAGATCAATGTTAAGGTTAGAAGTCAAAGTTAAAGGTGAGTTTACATATACTGCAGTTCCACGGATCGACCTGAAGCTATTAATGAGGCTGTTCGAGCCATGGAACTACCTCCCAGCTCGCGCTGAGCTTTAAGGTTCAGCTAGCACTAGGCTGCTCTTGCTAGTGCGAGATGGCGTGGCTGAACGGTTAGCATCAAAGACATTTACACGGGATACCCAGATTCGAATCCCGGTGGCGGCAGTTTTTTTTTATTTCATGTTTTTTTCTCAGCTCTATCATGGAAAGGATGCATATTTCTAGGTCGATCTAAGAGGTGACAACTCAGGTCAATCTAGGTCGACCTCAAAATTCGCATGGAAACATGGTGATTGCATAGACACAAAAGATGCTTACAGATACCAGAACACAACGCCATCCTTGTACAGGATGTGCTTGCCTGTAGAATACTGGTAGGTCAAGGCTAACTGAGTCCAAACGTTCATGGGCATAGCATCATCAACATATTGAACAGTTTGACTGCCATCATCAAAAACCATCCTTATTAAGAGTTTGGCATCTTCGTTCCATTCATAAAGCTCCCATCCTTCAGCATTGTCACCTGCTGCAGTTCCAATGTATCCGAATATCATGCCCTTTTCACTCCCAGTATTTTTGATCCTACTCAAATAAAGGGAGAAATAACATCCACGACTCTATAAACAAGTTTATAAAGAAACAATCCTAAACAATAGTGGGAACTAAACTGCTTTAGTTCAGTGTAATGTAAAGCAGCCTGGTTAGTCCAAACTGAACTGGTGTGTATATACGCTGAAAAATATGTATACAAATTATATTGCATGATAATAATGTGCAAAAATTATACCATTAACAACCACTCTTGGCTCCTCCTACCATCCCCTTCTCTGCACAAGATAACGTGAGACAATAAATGATAGATAGTTAATGAAATCATACCATGTTATGAATGTCATATCCTGTTCAAATGTGAGCGGACCTCCATCTCCGTTCGGCCAAGTCACATGGGAGTCACTGCTTCCATCAAGATAGATAGCTCCGTTTTCTTCTCCGTAAGGCCCCTCTGTGTAGGTGACAGCACTTCCCAGCGTGGCATCTGGATTTCTCCCAGTCAAATCGCGAGCATTGCCATTAAATTTGGCAAATAGCAAAGGTGATGGGTACCTGTCAAATCCGTAACATGGCGGAAATAGAGTTATGGTTACAAAGAGCACAAACACAGCCTTAAAGTTGTCCATGGTTAATTATTAAACTCTGTCTTAGCTATGATCGAATGAAAAAAGTTAGGATCTGTTTTATCCAGTGCTATAATGATTTTTTTAGGTCTCATGACTGTGACGTTATTTTCTCAAATGTTTGTTTAATATTATGATGCGGAAAAGGCAGCTGATTCCGGTCAATGCAAAATATCCGATTGCCCTTCTCTGATTGCTAATGCGTGACATTCATACACAAAGTGAGGATCGAAATCTTTTCTGTTTGTGAGGAAGCTGAATTTCCTGCTTTTGAAATAATGTATATAAGCTATTCTAGTGTTTAATTCAATAATCTGGAGTATATCATAGGGCAGTGAGGACGAGGAGGTGTATTGACAGATCTATACTTCGAGAGGTTCTAATTCTAATGTTAAAAAGGCACACAGTTATATTCAAAATTTCATTCAATTCAAAAGACGATATTTCCTCTGACGTATGTGTGGCCCTAGTCACGCGACCACTTATTTATTTTTGTTAGTCGCGTGACAAGGCTCCATGAACTGTTGGAGCAATTGAAATTCAGACATACGCTATTATCATAGTCCAATTAAAAGATTGTAGTAAATTTAATGATCATTCAAATTAATCATCTATCATCCCTATAATGTTATCACAGAGTAGTGACTAGTCGGGGCGAGGGGTTGTCGGGCAGGGGCAGAAGTCTGGGGGGCTCAGACTAAGTAATAACATATGTCCTTACTCTGTGATGTTATCATAGGATTTTGTGGTCTTACAAATCAGCTCTTGCATTTGAACCAACCAACTCTGGCCCTATCTGTCGTACACGCAGTTGTTTGGCATCTCCTTTATTTCCTGTCCTGTGTAGGCTTTTTCTGTTGTTTCACCAAGTTACTATATATTGCCACATTATTGTCACCCAAAAGTGATGAAGAAGTGGTGTTAGAGTTGCCCTAGATAAAGGTTGGCCTATTTGGCCGCATTTAGAGTTGCTCCCCCTGGACAGGTCACACCGCATAGTGCGGTTAGCGCTAGTTTCACCATCAACCACTTGGTTGGGATAGTGGTTGATAATGAAATTTGACTACCAGATGTCCCGGCACAGTTTGAGCGCTTAAACTAGGTTGGCGGCTGGCGGCTGGCGCCAGCAATATCATATTGGCAATGTGATTTTTTATCCTAGTCAATAAATCATGCCCGGCAGTCATTTAGTCTACCAGACATTCTCTCCAATCATATCATTATCCTTAGGAGATATGATGGTGGTTGATAGTAAATGAAATGGCATTATCATCACGGAGCGATCAAGCTATAGGCTCAGACTGATGAAGTGAATCGGGAATCGATTAGTGTTGAAGGATTATCAATCAGCTTATCCCAAGATTACAATACCTCATCAGTCATTGAGTTGCTTGGAGATTGAACCCACAATCTGCGCTAGGGTTTTGTGGTCTTTTCCGTTGAAGTCATTACTTCACTGATATAGTAGTGTATGCTACATCTTGCTCACAGAGAAAGTAGATTGGTAAATCAAGGTTTATTCAGGTGTGTGGTACCGTTTCATATTGCATGTACCTTTGTGTCCATGTGAGAGGTGAAGGCAGCAATTTACAGAGGGAAGAATTAACATGAAAGGAATTATGAGATATCTGCTGCTTTTGGTTTCAGCTACTGCCGCTTTTGCCCAACTCAATCTGGACAGCGGTGAGTGGAGTATGCTTTGTTTCGTTGTTGAAATAACCTTGAAAAGTTGAAACTGAGGAAGTGTTGAGAGAAAGGATTATCTAAATTTCCAAAAATTCCACTGTTTAATATTGATTACTGATACGGCCAGAAAGCAGATTGTACTGGGTAACTATACTTTCTCACCTAGCCGGCTGTATCCTATACATACTCAATAAATTCCCCTTTTAGGCCCTTTAGGTTCGATTTCATGGCAAACAATCTGCTTCACTGTTGAATAGCAATACATCTTTGCTGAAATATTTTCTTGAATCGTTGACTCCTTTATCTGGTTGACAAGATAAATTCCCTGAAGACTTGGTCGCTCACCAACTTAACTGACTTTTATTGCCTTTTTTGCAGATTTAGCATCTGGCCAATCTTTGTGACATGCACCCTTTCAATGGCGAAATTTTTAAGCGTGATCATCATTTGTGCATCAGCACTAATCCTCCTGCTATAGGTTTATTTGCAACAAATATGTGAAGTTGGTAGGAAACCGTACCTCCCAAATCATTGAAATTTTGTATGTAAGACGCAATACCCGGAACTTTAACTTATTTTTAGATCCTCCAAACTGTGCAAAATGTTTGTATATGCCGTGGTTCATTGCTGTGACAGGAGAACTGGAGTCCAGGGGCTGTGAAGAATTGTAAGTAATGACGCTCATACTTAAAACATCTCATGTAAGACAGCAAGGAGTCTGTCATTGACTAGATCAAGTAAGGTTAGCCATGTCACGCGGCAACCAAAAGAAAACCAAAATCGGTTGCCGTGTGACAAGGCTAAAGTAAGGTGCTTTGCCAACATTTGGAGTTTCTCCCCTTATAGCATTTTGCGGCTCACCAGTAGAATGAGAACAAGGAGAATGGGAATATCAAGAATGCAAATGCCTATTTGACCTTGTCGTTGAGATTGGTGGTTTTCATTAGTTAGTGTTAACAACGTTCTCATTCATATTGTAACTTTTACCTGGCATGCCTTCGAAGTTTTCTGGCATTTGTGTATGAAAAGTTTACGCCGCCCTACGATCAAACAACTCAAACTCCAAACTCCTCACTCTTGGCTGCTGCTGTATTGTGAATATCGATTAGAAGAACCGCTTATCTTTGCACCGACCGGGAGGCCCTCGCACTGGGGCCTGGGGGCAAGAGTCTGGGGTGCTCAGACTGCACTTATCAGTTACTTTTTGTTATTCCGATTTCTATTTCTATTTAGATCAGTGACAGACATATCTAATTGCCTGTTGAGTTGCGTGTCTGCTCCTGTGGATAAGCCAAAGTCATTCAGGATAAGGCAACTGACCCAAATCGCTGATATACTTCACTCTCTTCAGAAGAGGCGGTGCTTATCCGGTGAGATAGTCTTAGTGCTCAGACGGCACTTAAAATGCTTGTGAGATTACTAAACATGGTCATGTACATACAATCAACTTTCATAATATAAATTTGGTTGTTGACAAGGGGCAAGGCTGCTTACAAAAATAGTTTCACACTGACTTTGATACCAATTAAATGATAGTGAAAAGAAAGTAATACCAGTTATCATATTGTTGTGGATTAGTGATAGTGGTACATCTGATTGAGTAAAAAATGCTTTATTGTTCTCATAAACATTAGTTTAAGCACTTAAATTGTATCGGGATAGCTGGTAGTAGCATTTCATTATCATCCACTTTCCCCACCCACTTTGTGGTTGATAATGAAACGTCACTACCAGCTATCCGACACAGTGTGAGCGCTTTAACTACATAAACAGCAATACTAGGCCTATATGTTGTATTATTTATGTGTTTGTGACATAGATAGAAAAATACGTATGTCTATGGTTTATCGTATATCTTTATCCATGGTTTTCACCTTTCCATTCAAACAGCTGGTGGTCAATGCTCGGAGATGGCCAAGTGCTTACTGTCTACTGCCAACTTTGTAAATCACTTCAATAACAATGCCACCGATTATGCAGCTTATGCCACTGTGTTCGACTACAAATGTGGGTATGTAAAATTACTCACTTCTTTTATTACGAAAAATCTAAATATCTTTGAAGGAATGCATAAATCTGTACCATTGAGAAAAAATGATGCATACCAGTATGTCTGCAACTTTATCTCATATTAAGTACTTTCTTTTTTATTTCTTTTTTTTGCACGGCGCAGACAACATTTCAATAAGAAATATTATATATATATTAAAATTAAGTATATAACAAAGATGGGATGATCGCTAATTTGCTGCGCAAATTGTCAACTGTAGTAGATAACTTCTTCAATAATTGCTGTTCTCTGAATTAGAAATTTTTATTTATTTTCTTTTTTAATACTTTATGGAATGGAGCTTCTCTTAAATTAGCCCTTTTGAAATTGCGAGTAAAATTGCAAATAAACATCTCACTCTTCAAAACTTTTTTATTGAATCACTGGATGAAACCACTCACCTATCGGTTTTTAGAATTTTTCAGATTGTCCCTCTTTTTACATCTATTTAAAATGAATTCCTATATTAAACACCAGGGACAACAAACATCACATAAGACCAGTTCTCAAATTCATTTGTTCTCAACTTCAGGTTGGATGTTCGAGAAGCTGCCTCAGACTGCTTGAATCAGATGACCTGTTTTGATCCAGAGATCACAGAAAAGATTATAAGTATAATGTTAGATGGAATAGCTGAAGCATGCGATGATCCAAGAAGATGTGTCACATATGCTAACATATTCGAGGTTAAACCAGGTATGTTGTGACCTGTACATGATAAGTTATTATATATACTGTAATGTATATATTATATAGTATTGTAAATATTATTTATTATAAAATTTTTATCGTGTGGTTATTGCAATATTGAAATACTATTTATTTCATGATATATTATAAATGATGTATACACTAACTATATGCATGTACCTCTCTGGGGGTCAAGTGAGTAATTGTATTGGCCGGAAAAAGTTATGAAAATATTGTACTTTTTACAGCCAGTAAACATATGGTTGTATTATTTATAATGTTTATTTATCCAGTTTTGTTTCAGTATTCAGTCAATTTGTTTCAATTATTAATTTAATTAAATAATATTTACTGATGTTTTGTTACTTATGATTGAATAGAATCAGGTTGTACAGAGTTTTACCAGGAGGCAGCAGCGTACGGACCCAGCATTGATCAGACTATTAAGACTACACCTGGGCTAGGGTTTGATCCCTCCATATGTAGGACGGAATATCTGAGGGAGCTGGAGTGCCCAGCAGATCCAGAAGTACCACCGATCTTCTCAGAATTCCCTCCCCCTGCTGAAACAACTACGGTACCTGCTCAATATAACACTGAATCGACTACCTTTTTTTTTAATTTTCATGCTTGTCTTAATTCCACCAAAATTCATGGTTGGCTAATATTTACTCAGTGTCATTAATTTTGATTACCTTCCACCTTCTCTTGTGATAGGATTTACACTTGCATGTGTCCAGTAGCTCTTAAAGCTCTTAGCTCTTAAAGCTAATGGCTGCTAATATTCAGTCCTCCTCAAACTAGCTAAACAAAACTCTAGTGTGATAAGATCTCTCTTAGCAAGCTCTTGTGCGTTTAAGGGGGGAAGCAAAAACATCACAGACATGTGTCAATTACAACAACATTTTTGGGAGTAAGATTACTTATTACAACGATTATAAAAGTATCGAGTCACCTATGTATACCATCTGGCGATTCTATTGTCAAAACTGTCTTGAGGCAGCCTATGAGTTGTGGCAACTATTGCTCTTATTTATCACTCAGTAATACTACTGTTGCAGCTGCTACTATCACCGAGTTAGTCCGGCGGGCTGTCTGTCTAATAAGATTTTTTTGCACATCTGCAGTTTTGCTCTGTTACAGCAAAGGCAACCGGTATATGAGGATATCAGTGTGGACATTGAATCTACATGCGAGGCATGTTTGGCTCCGATTTGGGAGAGAGCAGTAACTACTAGCGGCAATCACCTATGTAACCAAGGGTTTGTTGACCAGAATGTCCTTAGTTTGTAGAGCGATCTGACTGGTTCCGACAGAGATCAAGACTCTTGTCTGCTAGATAGAATAGATAGATAGATAGAATCTTAATATGTGATATTTTTTACACACAAAAAATTAATAGAGGTAAAAATATGTAGTTGTCATAATCCTCAATTAGGAAACCTGTTATGCTCAGTGTTTAATTGGTGATAGCTGATATTTGAAAAAACTTGCATGGTTCCACTGTCAATTTCAGGAGGAATGTATTGAGAATATCTTGAAGCTGATATACAGCTATATATTATGCTATCATGCTATCTCATCTTTGTAAATTCAAAGCAAAGACAACCAAAATTTACATGTTACAGATTCAAGGATTTGGTCATTTCCTGCCTGGCAAACTGTGGGTGTAGAACCGGAGATGAGGATTGCCCAGCTGAAAGAAAGGAACAACTCAAGATTGAAGTACTGGTGAAACTTGCTGATATCAACAAAGCTCTCGAATCTGAAGGATGTGATGGTTATGCAAGTATGTTTGTATGCCGGTTTGCTTGCTATACGAACTATTGAATATTTCAAGAAGTTGTCTTATATATTGTTGTTAGAGGGCAACTCATGTTCTACATCCTTAAACTGCTAGATTCTCAAAAACTGGCGAAGAATAGGTAAATTCTCATTCTAGTATTTATTTGACCAAGTATGTTATGAATTGAACTTATGTTTAAGGTTAAATTTCTTTTTTTGTGTGTTTCTTACAGATTGCACAGCCGAGGTATACCAGTGTACAAATGTCTTAGCTAACTTCAATCCGGCCTCAGCACCACATGTAACAGTCAACGACCTCAACTGTGGGTAAGTTACACACAGAAACCTCCGACCTGTATCTACCTCAGTAACCTGTACAGTGTTACAGTGAACACATATAAATTTTCAGGATATTTCCAGCACCCTGCTTATCATAGTCGCAAATTGTAAGGCATTTTTGTGCTTGGTCTGCCGAGGGTAAGCTTAAACTTTTCCTCCAAACCCTACCTCCAACAAAGCGACGGATCGTGTAATTCGAAACTAAATAATGAATAAATAATAAATATCTCAATCATCACTGCTATTATTAATTAACTCTATTTTCTGATGTTTGACAGCATGGATAATTTGACGGAGACATTGGCATGCTTTAATGACGCCTGTAGTGATGCGAACTCGGATCTATTTAATAATATGGTTCTTGATGCTTTCCCTGAGATATGCTCTTCAAAACACAGGTATTTATATACAGTAGTTTGGAAACATACCACTGATTTCTCACAGGACTTGAAAGTTAATCAAATTGAATGCTAATCAAGGTTCAGTGTTCAATTTTATGTATTTGCTAGGGGATTACAGTTCACTACATAGACGTTAGTTGGGTCTACTGTGGTTTATCAACCAATGCGTATGCTATAAAAAATAGATACACTTGTCAATGTACTGAAACTTCTCTGGAACACATGAAAGTTGGGCCAGCGGTCACGTTTTCTATCATGATTGAGGATATGAAAATCTACGTTTTCTATCAGCGGGTCTCATATCCTCTACGTTTTTCAGATGTATGACATTTGGTAACATCTACGAGTACGTGTCAGTATACGAAGTAAATGCCACCCACCCGGAGACAGTGACCCCATGCGCTCACTACCGACAAGCACCTGCAGTGGCATGGCACGTGTCTGCTATATCTCGTGTTCAACCACAGTTACTTTTTGATACTAAAACATGCGCCCCTCAGTTCCCATCTGATGTGGAGTGTCCAACTGAACTAGGGTTGAGACTCGATCAAGCCGGTAGAGGGAAAGTAGCTGGATTAATCTGATAAGAGAATTTGTATGAGGCCTACCAATATTAAAATTATATACTTGCGTAGTGATAACTCGAGTTCAGCTGTATTCTTTGAAAAAGAGTCATGAATTTTTCAGAAAACTTTCCTTATAAAAAAATTGAAAATAAAATCAGCGTATCATAATTTCTTTTCATGCAAAAACTGCTCATGATAGACTTTCAAAATAAAATTTGTAGAATCCTGTTATGCAAACCACAACATTCACAACACACCATTCATTGGCAATTCAGTAAGAAAAAATTAAACGGAAAACATCACTTTGTACTAATGGATGGGGATCTAACCATACGTTCAGAGTTAAGTCGCTCATCCTTAGACAGCATGCTCTCAATAGTGTGTCTTCTATATGCCGAGCCATAGTTGTCTAGTGCTGAGCTACCTGCCAGTTTAGCAGGTGAGAGCATGGCCATGTTCCTCCCTCTGAACAGATCATAGTCTGAGAAGCGTCTTTTTTCTGGTGAGCAGGTATTGATATGTTCTGTGAGATCATCCTTACAGCAGTATAATCGGAGGCACTGGTGACATTTTGTCATCGTATCTGGAAGAGAAAGAGAGAATTTTTATTAAGTTTGATGACTACCCTTGTATGTATGTAGATCCTATTGAAATATGGGAAACCTTAACTCCGAAACTGACGGTCAATTGATGATAAAGTTGACTAACAAGTTTAATTTTTGCTCACATAGAAAGGCAGCACCAAATGAAGGAAACTCAAACTCAAAATATAGATGCTGAGAGCCACAATTGGAACTCTTGCTATTTTAGTTGCGACCATACAGGAATTTTTGTTTATAATGAGGAACAGGACAATGTAATGGTCCAGATTGGCATAAGACTATGACTCACCTTTGTGGTGTATGTTGATGTGGTTGTTGTACTGGTCAAGAGAAGCGAACTCTACGTCACATCTACTGCAAAATAACTCATCTTCAACATCGCTGAATGCCTCTGATTTTATGGCCTTCACTCTGGGCCCTGATTGGTCAGGAGAGCAGCTGCGTTTTCTCGAATATTCACCAGTAGCTTGGGGGTGTGCTGCATTGATCCCGTTATGATGGCAGGCAGAGTGATTGATGAGCTCAGTCTCAAAGAAGAAGCTTTGTAGGCAATAAGCACAGACGAAGTTCCTGTTTGTGACGCTATGCTCTGACACACAGTGGTTCATAAGAGCAGACGAATCAGAAGTCACCCAGTCACATTTTGGACAGTTCATTCTATCACTAAATGAGAAATTGTGTTCTATTAGATGAGTTTGTAATTTAGCCGGAGTGGAGAACAAAGCAGAGCAGAGATAGCACTTGTGGGTCTTATCATTCATGTGGTAGGTAAGGATGTGGACTTTGATCTCACTCTCTGAATCGCACATCTTCTGACATTTTATACACTGATACACTTTGTCACTGGATGATACTCTCTGAGATCGTGACCCACCAGAATCAACGTCGGAGGTTTGTCTGTCCAAACAGAGATTACACAGAGCAGGTTTGCCAGCCCTCGCATTAGATGAGTTAAACATCTCTCGGCACACCTCACACTGTAGGCGACACATGTGGCCCTCGTTGACAACATAAGTCTCAGAACATACACTGCAGGTACTTAGTTTCTTATCACATGATTTACAAACCAGCCTGTTGCCGCGTAACAAGAGCTGTGAATGGTTGAATCTGCCTTGACACATTTTACATGCTTTACCATCACCTAGGGCTACACAGTTATGTTTCTGGTATTTTTCCTCCCTGGTGAAGGTCAGCTTACATTTGTCACATTTCCATAGATCTTTAGGGATTGAGTCACAAGATGAACATATATAAGAGTCCAGTTTACACACAAGCTCAGATATTTTGAAAGTCTTTAGGCAAGTGTTGCAAGGTTTCTTCATGCAGCCGTGATTCTCTAGGTCCTCGATGGACTCAAACTTTACACTACACTCGTTACATCGGTGTGTGGTGGGTGGCGAGGCAGTATGGAGAGAACTCGAGCTATTCTTTGCTTCTCTTGTGTAGCTAGGAGGGGTGGATGAGCTGGAGAGTCTTGTTGGCGGTGAGTGTGGTGACCTTGACTCCTCAGGGGTGAGAGGGGGTACCTGCATCAGTCTGCTGGGTAGGATTATACTTGTGGACTGTTTCCTGGACATGAGACAATCCTGACAAAGAAGGAACTGAGGGTTCTCTGTAAGCTGTGAGGGCAGCTGTATGAAATACGGACAGGGTTTCTTACATGAAGCACAGCTTAGAGGCTGCTTCTTTGGGAAATGATGTTCAGCATGAAGATCTAGCTCGACCTGAAAAATTTACAAAAAATTTTGATGCAAGGGAGGGCAACTTCAAAGTATAAACTTTATGCGGAATTCCAACAGCGATGACCGGTCAGTAACACAACAAGCCACTGATGCATATCGGACAAGAGTCCCTGGATAACTTGCCGAGGTTCAAGAGCAGATGTACTAAACATCAATAAAATCAATTAAGACCAAGGTAAGGAAGCTTGAATTGACATATGAGTAGTTTGGGGTCAATGAATTCCAATCTGTTAGCCAATGAATTAATTATGCTGTTATTGTATGTACCTGAGAGGTGATTCTGTGCTTGCAGACACAGCAGACAGTGGTGCTGTCAGATTCAATATGAAGGTGTGCATGCTTCTGATAAGATTCGGTATCCGTCACCTCCGTATGACAGAGTATACATGGTTTTGTACACTGCACCTGTAAACAGAAAAGGAACGATATAAATATATATTGATTCCCTAAGGAACTGAGCTGCTCCCAGCAGCAATTTTTTATATAAATGATTTTATCATAGCCGTTCCGAGAAAAGAGTGTAAACAGTAAAGTGATGCACTTTCTGTCACATAAATAAATTCTACTGGGAAATGTCACACCCATAGAAGTTCCCTCATTCCCGACGACGATATTGGTCAAACACGTGACACACAAGGCCTTAACAACAAGTGGTACTCAAAGGTCGGAACGCCCTGGAGTCAGAAGGGAATACTCTGTAACTCAGCATGATTGCATGTTGAGCATGGGGTTAACATTGCTGGAGACTGCCCTATAATTAGACTTGTTGATGATGTTTTCAGTGTTATTTGGAGTTGACCAGATTTGTGTTAACTGATACATTGGCATTCAAAGTAGAGTGAACAGACTGCTAGAGGGATACTGAAGGCTAATATACAGCATATAGCAGAAACAGGAATTACATGCTGAGAGTTCTTATAATTATTAGGTGAGCTATGACGGCATAAAAAGTGGAACGGCCGACCTTCAAATCTGATGCAGCTTGAAACGTGTCACAACACATGGTAGGGTATAACTGCACTAATACAGTCTTATTCTAAGTCTATTCTAAGACACGGGTGTTAGAGCCAAATTCAAAAACTTGTTGCTAAGAAGACAGCTAGATTTAATCATCGAATTCTCAACTATTTAAAAAATCCAAAATTATTTTAAATTGACAAATATACAGGGGAGATAATTCTATGGTGTGTCCTTCAGAAATTTATTGTGCAGCCTTTTAAAAAGGTTTGGAATATTTTAAAAGATCAACCTACCTTACAATGCTGGAGTTTATGCTTTGCCATATCAGCTAAGCTGGAAAACACTTGGTCGCAGATAATACAGGTTAGAGAGACTGAACCGAAGTGTATTCTAGAATGTTTGTCCAGCTCCGAATATGTCTGAAAACAGAGAATAGAATCAACTTAACACAACAGATCAAGGCGCTTCATTTCCTTGGCTTAAAACTAGCCAAGGGACATGAAATTAATTTAAATACAAATAAAGAGGACAAGACTGAAATTTTGGCTTTTCAATCCTGCACAATCAGATTACATCAAATTATTGGTCTTACTATATGCTGTATGACCCAGCATCATCACATTTTCCTTGACGAGCAGAGAAAAGATTCACAAGATTCTAAGAAGAATAGGATGGCAATACCACACAAGATGCAAGAATTGATGACAATTCAGATATTTTTCGTAAACCAACCTTGAAAGCTTTTCCACATGTACTACACGCAGTGCTGAACATCTTAGTCTGCATGTTTCCCTGGGTGGTATTATTAAGGGTCGTCTCCCCTGATCTACTACCATTGGGCCAGGATTTCACGGATGAGTGACTTTTACGTTTGTGTTCCTCATAAACGTCCTCAGAGTGGAAGATTCTTTCGCAAATAGAACACCAGTATGGTGCAGAGGCTTCCATTCCAATCTGAAGATATAAAATTCAGGAGTTGACAATATCTTATTGATAGAAATTACAGTGAGTAAGAACATTTGATGGGTTATATTTTTAGTGCTTTTTTCGAAGTAGATTTGCATAGTATTTAAGGCATGGAATGGACGTGAGTTTCAACCACAAGCTGGTGGGAGCCTGCATGATCCATGAGAAATTGGAAGTAATATTGAAGATGAACTATGTCCAGCAGTTACGTATGCTCTATACCTGATTTGTGCCGGTAGGAGATCTTAGAGATAGATTTTCCTTCACCTGATGACGGGAGTGTTCATTCTGCATGTGCTTGTCACGTAAATACTCAACTGCAAACCTCTCATCACACAACACACACTGAAAGGCCTGGAAATCACAACAATATTTTAAAATCACAAAAAATTACATCTTTCCACAAACCATTATCGACAGTTTACGCTGTATTTGATGATAATAAACATTGTCTTGTTTCTGCGGAGGTGAATGCATATGTCCTGACCACATTTTTCCAAGTGAGCATACAAAATCCGTACCTTTTGGTGAGTGAGCACATGGATATTCAGCTCAGCCTCAGTTCTGAATGTACTGACACAGTAGGCACACTTGTGTTTGGGGGGCTGCTCGACGCCCATCCCTGCAGATAGGCAAGCTGGTAGAATCAGGTCCATATGTGAGTGGAGCATATGAGCCTTCCACGCAGTGATGTTATCAAAGTCCTGACCACAGCAGGCACATCTGTATGACTTATTTTCATTACTGTGCTCAACGGTCAAGTGGATCTAGAATGATAAAAAAAATCAAAACATACATAAACCAATGATATACCAAAGACATTTGTGGATCTAAAATGATAAATAATATCCAAGTATAAAATGAAGATAGCATAGACGACAAAAGAATTTTCCAAAAAACATTAATAAAACCGGTTTTTGAATTCAATATTTTTTCAAGCATGATCAAAGGACAAAAAGCTATCCATAAGCTCTGCAGAGTCTACTCGTTAAATAGTCAATGCACTGTTTAAAAATACGATTCAAAAATAATTATTAAATATGAAATAATATTAAAACCAGAGACTATTTCCACAGTGCCTGATAAAACTTAAGAAGGAGATGAAAAATATTGCAAATTTTACTGTCAAGCATTTGAATATATTAGTTAGCATACCTTGAGGTCCACATCAGTGTGAAAAAGGTCTGAGCAGAGCAGACATTTGTAGATTTTTCTGGAATGCTCAGCCACAAGGTGAGCCTGCAGCTCATCTACCAATGAGAATGTTTGTTTACAACACCGACATGAAAAGTGCCTCCTGGTGGACAAATAATGCCTCTCCATGTGGTCAAGGTGATCCTGCGGTGAGGACACAACTTCTGAGCATACATTGCATTTGGACTTCAGCAACTCCTAAAAGAGTGAAAAATTACAATTAAAATTATGAATATTTGCTCTGTGTATTCATTGATTTTGAGTCAGCAAAATAAATCTAATTGAATTGTTCAATAGGGTATGCCTTTGGCTTGAAGCAAAAAAGTAAGAGGTAAATAAAAAGTTGAAAGACCCATTTGACGTCATATCACACAGTGGATTGTTATGCGGCTATTTCGAGGAAAAATAAAAGGTCTGTTGAGGTTATCCTTTGCCGCAGGGAGAAGATTCCCATATTTGAGTCATACACTTACGTTCACCGCTAAACAACAACACATTGTGGAAACAAATCGCTGATTTCCCAAGGGACAATGACGATGCAGAGAAAAATTGTCTTTAGGAAAAAGGTGATTGACAAAACTATCGCCTACAACTTGCCGAGTAGCCCACATGCAAATGAGCGTGACCGCCAACATCATGTAAACTCATTCATGATGACTATGGAGTGTGGTTGTTTAGATGCAGCTTCTGGATAGAGCAATGCCTCCTGGGATCTAATACCATCGGGTAAACCGGGTCTTAGCATGAGCAACAGACACGCAGCTGCTTTGCACGCGCCACATTCGCACCACATTCACACGCTATAATTGCATTTTTATTCAGCATGATCCGTGACCCACTATTCTCTATGATATAACCTATGTCGAAATTTTTCAAGATCGCTTATTGAATCTTTTTTTTTTCTGGCAGTAGGGGTTTATGTTTCTATTTTAGGAGTTTGGAGAAGGTCATCCACGTAAACACTGATCAAATCTTCAGTTGATATATTATTAAGGAAAGGTTGGAAGCCATCATCAAAAAGTTGAAAAGAGGATTTAGATTAATTAATAGAGCATTAATCACAAAATGTAGCTTTAAGATCAATTTTGTAACTAATACTGCTAGACTGCTTTTTAGACACATACATAATATACTTATGCAAAATTCTAAATGTCTGCTTCTTTTTTTATCACAACAACCTTCTTCGCTCCGATATTTTTATCCTGAAATGTTATATCTTTGCTGCTAGTAAGTATACTTAACGTGTCACCTCTTTTACTAGAATGAATATTTATATTTATTACATTTAGAGCATTTTAAAATAAAAGGGAAGTGTTATTTTATACTTAAAATGCACCTTTGCCAAAATCCCTTAGCATTCTCAAAAGTTCTTCCAAGATATTAAAAATGCTGATCACAATAAATAACAAATAAAATAGGAGGAAATTCATCACTCAACACCGTGATTGAGCATCTAACTAAGATATGATACTTTCTTTGACACGTAAATATATATTTCCTATGCTATGTAACACTTTAATGTTTTAAAAGGATAAATTCAATTAACATATCAGCAAGCGCAATGTTACCCGCACAGCACGCAAAATCCATAGTGAATTCTGCAAACAGTGTAACTATAAATTGTTAGCTCATGCGATTTTCCGATCAAAATGACACCCTCTTCCCCCCAATTCCTTTGTTATATAATATTGTACTCACCCAATGTCTCTTTTGGTTGTGTTCTATTAATAGCAACATGGAGCTGAAGTTGTCTCCGCATATCTGACAGACTAGTGGGGACGTTGATGGGCTACGAGAAGACAAATCTGAAAAATATGATACTCAAATTTAATTACATGCTAATGTTCATATGACATAAAAATGTGACATGAAAAAAGTTCAGCAGTTTAATTTAATAAAAAAATATGATTAATCTAACAAAGTAATTCGCTACCCATACATGATGCATTAATATTTCAAGACTCCCCTGGGGGTTATTAAACATGCTGAGACCTCACAACCATTGTTAGGGTCCTTACATTGCAAAAAAAACCATTATGAATATGTTTTGTGGCCACAAACTATGTTCCAAGCTAATCGAAACTGACAAACATTCTATCAATTATTGATGAATAAAAGTTACCTAGTGGTGTAGGGTTGTCTCTTTCATAACTTTGAGCTGGTGATGGTAGTTGGTTAGTCGCTCTGTTCGGAGAGGCTATTTGACTGCTGCCGCTAGCGCTGCCGTGCTCCTGCATCATGTGACCGATCATCTCGGCAGCGCTTGTGAATGGCTTCTTACAAAGCGTACATAACACAAAGTCAGCGCTACCCACTGACCTGCTGCCGGGCGACGCTGCTGCTGCTGCTGCATCAGAACTCCTCATATGACCAACTGCGGTCTTACTAATAACCTACATGTAAATCATAGAGAAATTAAAATAAAATTTCAAATAGTGGATTTGTAATAATATAGCCTTACACATAACATAGGTAGAAAACTGATATATAGGTTTGTCACAAAAATCAGTTATGTATGAATGCAGTATAAAGTTCATATTTGGAGGACTAACTAATAAAGCTGATATATAACTAAAATAAATATTTGATAAATTCATCCATCAATGGCCTGTGGCCACCTATATCTTCATGCACCACAACACAATGCTGTGATAATTTCTGTATTTTTGAGGCCCAATGTCAATGACAAAATATTATAATCCAGATTGCAAGACTAAAGTATATGTTTTCAAACTAATGTGCCAATAGCAAAAGCCATATGTATTATGTGTGCCTAGGAGTTGAACTTATTCTCATGTTGTTGAATCATGATGCATGTGAAAGTGAAAGAAAAAAGTAAGATAAATGATGTACTCACATTACTTTGAGAGCTGCATCTTGCACTGGCAACGCCGTTCTCCATGTTGCCTGTAGAAGTCTTCTTGTGCTTATGTTCCTGCCCAATGTGGTCATTAAGTGTGGGCACTGTAGGGAAACCTGCCTCGCAGTGGGGACACGAGAGCAGAGACAAGCCTAAAATAGTCATCATCCTGTGGTATATTTCATACTGTCCCAAGATGAGGCAGCACATAAGCTTATATATTGAAGCAGCAGCGGCAGAAAACAGGTTCACTTTATATTATGCATGAATAGACCAATCATCAATAATCAT
Source organism: Membranipora membranacea (assembly GCA_914767715.1). Taxonomy (NCBI): domain Eukaryota; kingdom Metazoa; phylum Bryozoa; class Gymnolaemata; order Cheilostomatida; family Membraniporidae; genus Membranipora; species Membranipora membranacea. The sequence continues at coordinate 19,431,905 of OU612068.1, forward strand.
AACATTAGAGTAGCTACCAAGAAGTCCTGCTTGTATTTAGCCAGTGAGCACAATGACGTCTGCTCTATAACAGTTCAGCGTTAGTATTTATAGACTAAGTTTCCCCCTGGGGACTAAATAATACCAAAGGGAGGAGAACTCCTAGATTTAGCTCATTAAAGGAACAAATGTTATTTTGTTCCAAATTGACGCTCATTTGAATAACTTCAAATTATACCAGGTCTAATGAAATTAGCTAGGGCATGGAAACAAGACAAGTTCCTAAAAATAAACCAGACTTCGCACCAACGGAGGGAATATTCAGGATATGTTCAACCAGACACATTCCTGTTACACATTCCTGTATAGACATAATAATGTCATAGAACATCAACATCGACCTCAACGCACAAGGGAAATCTACAAGTTCGATAATACGTTCTAATTCTATCGCAGCATTAACAAAACGCAAGGTAAGATCAAGGTTAAGACGTGCAATCAGCAGACAAGATGAAAGGTCTCCAGAGAACTCAACTCACTACAGAAAAGTTTGAATCTATATCCAACACCCTACCAGGGTTCAGAGGGACACATCTGATGCCGTCAAAGTAAATAAACAATACCAGACATTGACATAGTGTAGTCCCGGTGAAATCAGCTAATAGCTTGGTGGCTTGCATTAGCAATTCCCAGAGGCACGATTGAAGGTAATTGTCTTCGACAGCGCCGTCGCTATATCCTTGTTCAGGATCAGGGATTTATCACAAAGATGCTTCATGAACGTCTCTCAAATATTGCATCAAAAGGCGTGCCACCAATTTCTAAATCTCCTCCGGGCATGTTCAATTAAAATTGAGATGCACTTTGTGTCTTTTTTGTTATTATTTTGTATGTCCAAATTCAAATTAAGCGCATATTTTAAACCCGCCCTCGCCGTGACGCAAAAAGTCTCCCAGAGCAGTTTTTACATAATAAATTCTTCAGTCTAAAAATAAACACATGGCATGCCCTGCTCAATTTAGCCGTATCGATTCGCACGAAAGGTAAAAGTAGAAATGGCATTGCGTCCAACGATTTTGACAGTAGCAATGAGAAAACTAAAAAATGTCCCAAAAGACTAATGCATTAGTAATAGCATGATGCTAAAACTGGTCCAATTTGGTGATAGAACAACTGCATGGGTAATGAAGAAAAAGTGAGGGTGTTAGTGGGTGGGGCTCAGGAGAATTATTGCTCAATACTACTTCAAACATCATCCTGGTACAACAAGAAATGAGTAATTAGACTTCGGAGAAAGTACGCTTCTACTTGCTTTAAATAATGACACCAATGCTGCTTGATTAGTAGTTCATGACATAACAAACCTATTAAAGACAGACAGAACCAAAGATTATAAATATTGACATTGACATTGACATTGACAGAACTCTGTGTGACATTGAACGAGGGGTCAATTGGTAATTTCTGTGAGACTTCTGATTGAATTCTAAAGAAATTAAAATTAGTAGCAGACAGTGCTTATCACTAAAGCAATATTTATCCCGTTGTCTGGGGAAGACGCAAAATACGGTGGCCTGTTGTAGAAAGAATTATGCTGTTTGTTGCTGGACAGACCAATCTGCGAGCTTGACCCAGTAGTTTTTCCAGTTGGTTTCCCAATCAATTTTCTTGGAAAAATTATTTCCACTGCCAAAACCAGCCCCTAAGATATGTGTTGCGCCCAGGAAACTAGACCATGTCAACAAAAAAACATCATCCTTCGGTTATTAATCCAGGCCCCAGTAGCTTACAAACACAGTACAGAGTATATTCAAAGTTATACCTTTGCCCGTGTGCATGTGTGTCACGTGCTGTTCCAAGGCAGGCAGAGAAGCGAACACTTGCTTCAGGCTTTGTTTGGCACAATGAGTACAATGATACTCGAGAGGTTTCACAGGCAGTATCGGATTTGTAGTTGGGATTCCACCACTGACAGTCTGCTGCTGGGAGGCATGTGCTTTCACGTGCTCATCTAACTCATAATAGTTTGTAAATGTGGCGTGGCACAGCTGGCATTGCTGTGGTGGCTGGCTACCACTCGATCCTGACACCTGAAAACAAATGAAAAACAATATAATACATTTTTGTGGATTCAACAACATAATAATAATTTTAATTAATATGAAATTTCAGAAAATAAAGTGAATTTTTATATTTTTATTCATAGATGTGGTGGGGCAGTGAAAAGAAGGTATACAAATGCTTCAACATTATCCTGATAAGGGCACGTTCACTTAGGTTTTTTTTGGGGAGGGAGAGAACTTTAAAATTAAGCAAAAATTTTTAGACGTCAATGTTTTGGAAAAATGTTGCGGCAGACCACGGCCTTTCTACCAGGAACCGCTGCCTGTGTTCAAACAATTGCAAGTTGGTTTTGGGTACATGCTGATCCAAAAAATAAATGACTGTGCTGTGTGAAATTTCTTTTTTCGGGTTCAGCATTTATCCATAACCAACTTGCGATTGTTTGAAGTTAAGTTAATTATGACTAAAGAGTTGATGAAGCTTTTTGATAAACCTAACTAGTAATAAATGAATATTGCATTGTGAGTCGTTTGCTCAGCCCATAATCAAAAAGCCTGGATTGTTTTACTCTTGATCACCCAGCGACAATTGCCACACCTCATAAGGGACCAATTTACAAAACTGGACCAATTGCACTGAAATCGGGACCCGATACATGAGCATGCATTATTTCTATTCATCTCTGCGATGTTGGCACATGTCTAAAGCTAAAAGCTGCATCATGATCGTCATTTCGATTGCCTCGACCCTGAAAACAGCTCCCACGAGGTCATAACGTAACACCGACGCCAGACCAGTGCTGCGCTCTTTTATGCAAATCTGTGCTATAAATAGATTGTGCTTTATTGCAGTTGTTTTTACAAGCCGACAATTCACCAGGGACTTAGGGTGAAAGTTTTCGAGTGCCCGCTCATGGTAATTTTATTATCTTGAGCAAAACACAGAAGTCTTTCTGGCATGATGACCTAAATATTGTCTTATTACACAATATTAGAATGAAAAGCCACAACGCTCATAACTAAGTAGTCTGCCCTCCTTTCCGGAAATAGGTATTTACTAATCAGGGAGAGCGATGATGCGTTTGCTCACCTCCCCGCTGTTCAGTGTTGCTATATTTGGTTCTCGTGTTCTATTTTTGGTTTAGTCCACCACATACTGTGTCTTCCCACTGAATGACTCAATGACTCAATATTACTTGATTAGATCTAATAACAGATTTGTTCTGTCGCGAACCATTGTAGTCTTAACTGCTAGCCAAGTTATGTAACAGTTCCTCTACTCATGTGGTCAACATGTTATTGCGACACAAATGACCTGTGTCGAAAATTGCGGCCTCTTGATCAGCTAAAATAAGAACATGACTAAAAACCTGCGTAGGAGGGACCGCCCACGCAAAGGGACAGGAGAGAGCCCACGTGACTCCAAGAATCAAACCATACGCCAGGAGCGAGGATTTCTCCAGATAAGGTGTTACCGTAATGAGGGAAAAGTCGTTCTATGAATGTCGAGGGACCGTGTGACTGTGTGACCTTCAATGAGGCAACAAAGCCAGCAGGCAAAAGCACCTTCATCCGTTAGGAGTACTATAGGATCCGCAATTTCCTCTGACCGGAAGATTGCTTGTCCAAATGAGATTAGGCCAACTAGCCGAAAACACGTGAAAATTCAGCTAATGTAGTTTTAGAGCACGTACAAGGAATGTTTAAAACAAAATCAGTGAACAAATACTCTCAATCTGCGCCAATCTGGTGTTATAGGAAAAATTCATGACAAGGGGTTTAAAAATCTCACTTTTCCATACTGTACTGAATGTCATACAACATTTACAACGTTTATGGCATGAGCATGGTCTTCATCATCAAGTCATTGTGTTATGTTGTGTTGCTCAGACATTCTCTGGGTTGTGTTTCCCTGCATCAATTATAGGTGCCCATTGGTGAGGTTTTGCAAACCTGGGAGTTTGCAAAACCTTACAAATATCATATTTGCACTCCCGCACATTTTCGGTTGCCTCCCTCACCAAAAAGAATAAATCTAGTCTTATTGAATGCGGACAAAGTCCTAAAGGCTGGACCCTGGAGAGTCTTTATTCTAAGATGCATGTGAACGATACTGAACTGATTCTATGATGAGATACACTAAGACTGTCATACTCGTAGCTATGGGATTTTTTAATGTGGTTTCGTAAGGAAGAACAGCACCCCTGGGATGGGTCGGTATGGAGTTTTGCTACCAAAATTTGTTACAAAAATGCATCTTTCCTGTCAACACGGTCTCAGGAGTGACTTAAATATGCCCTTAAGTTCATTTTAAGAAGACACAATTGGGGGAGATAATCAGACCTATGGTCACATGAACTGTTGCACAACATCATATTAATGATATGTAGACTAACAGCAGTTTCAGTTGATCGGTTTGGTAAGCGGTTTCCACCTTAGAGACTGGAGTAATACAAAGTATAGTTAATATATGAGCCTGATCGATGTTCCACTGGTCCAGTAGGTGAACAAGAAACAGTAATTGTGAGGGCTTGCTGCACTATTTCAAAAAATCTGATCGGATTAATAATTGATGAACAATTGCCAGGCACCAAAGTGATTTTAATAGAGAATGCTATTGTCAATTGACTAATCCTCCCAGATATAGAATTATCATGAGAGAGGCCAGTAGAAAAGCCCTTAAATTAGAAATTTGAACATACTTTGACCTCATTGCGGCCTAAGAATGTTTTTTTATTGCACAATGTCTTTTCATAGTAGGAGGTCACGCCGGTCTACCCACTCCCTGTCTGAGTCCCTCACTTTATCATCCTAGCCTCATTAACTCATTAGAAGCTGTGTTATGATAGGCTCGTTGCTTCCGGATTGACCATATAAGATTGTTTCCGTAGACAGTCTGAGATTTGAGGAATGACACCGGTCTAGCCCACCAACTGATAATTTTGCTATGCCAAAAGATGCCACAATGTATAGGATTTTTCCTGGCCGATTTTGTCTATTCCTGCGGGATCAATTATTATTGTACATGCAATTACAACAATGGACAGGTAGGTGCAGCAGACTTACTTTGATGCAGACCTGAACTTTCAATGTTTTAATTGTTTCCGATGAAATTATTGCTGGACTTGTCTCGATAACCTCAAGTTGTGAATAAGGAGAGTGTGGAGAAGAGCGCATTATTGTAGAATATAAAATTGTGCATCTCCTTATAATTATAAGTGTAGGTGAGTCATGATGTTGCCAATATTCTTCACAATGCAGGTGCTAGCACCGATAGTACTCAAGACTACACAAATATTTGGAGCTCCATCAAGAATATTTTGTGCACAAAGCTCCTTCATCCCCACAGGGAGTTTTGCCCGAATCTACCTAATATTGCAGAATCCTATTGGTAGTTGTGTTCCCTTTACTCTTTGTTTGTTTAGTTTAAGCACTGACTAGGTTACGTTGTTAGATATGCCTGGTCTGGTCTCGTATTTTGTTGGTAAGTGGTAACGATTCTGACATAAGGGAATAAAAAAACTTTGAAATCGAATCTAAAATCTTGATTATATGTAATCTTCAACACATAGAGGATTATGTGTCGTATGCTCCCATATGCCGCCTAGTAAACTTATCTATTTCTGCGACATGACATTGCCAGAAACAAAGAATATGCCATGTCTGAGAAATTTAAGGCAAATCGGAACTTACCGTTGTCTGGATTTTGTCCGTCGATGCAGTTTCTACACTGAGACTCTTTCCTCCCATAGGACTAACAGCCTGCTTCACTTGAGCTGAAGGCAGCCATCTTCCGTTGCTGTGACTTTTCATGTGATTCTTCAAATGGTCACTTCTACAATGAAGAGAGACGTCGTCACAGTTTAAACATGTGGCACTGCACTGTCGGCAATTGATGAGACTGGAATATAGCACACTAATTTGTATATGGATATAAACCATACAAAACCCAGTTGATTAGAAGTTGTGCACCCATTGTTAACTTGTACAAACTGCATTCTGTCAATCGGTAGGATGATGGAGTATATAACTATGCACGGAGCCAATACACGCCTATATTGAATAAGTCATGAGCAGCATACCTTAGATGCACTACAAGCAGCCAAGAGTGAGCTCTTTTTAAACTAAATGTTAATTTTGGAACATTTTGGTTCAAAGATAAAGATTTCAAATGCAAAATTTGAAAGAGCTCACTCTCATGCAACATCAGCAAACTAGTAGCAAAATGACTGCATAAAACCAGGTACAAGGTCAACAAAACATACTCTAACACAAACCTAGAGAACGCAGCGTCACAAAGAGCACACTTGTAGTTCTTATCTCCAGTATGAAGCTTCATATGACGATCTCTACTCCTCTTGTGTCTGAATGGTCTCTGACAAAACTCGCACTGATATGGCATCTCTGAACTGTGCAACTACAATCAGAAAAATTACTCAACTAAGCTTGATTCATGAAATAAGCAGGCAATCATAAAACTTTGGTATTTCATAACTTTTGAAGTTGTCTTTTTTATAGACAATAAAGGACAACTCTCATATGCATATAGTTCAAACTGGAAGAACATAAGAATTAGAAAATGGATGCTGGGACACTTTTGACAGCAGATCACAAAATAAAAAATCAAATGTGGGGAGTTGTAAACGGTTTTTATTTTTATTAACTGCTGTTTATATGTCCACATGAGCTTTTTCAGTGTTATTGATCTCCTTTTACATAGAATAGAATGACAAAAACAATTCAGAAGGCCTAAGATGTCATTTTCAGTCAAACAATTTAGTCATAAAGTGAGGAGAGGGAATACACACCGTAAAAAAAACATCACCGCACAAAATATAGAGCTCATGGGAGCTGATTAGGGGCTAATTAATCATAGGGAGAAATGGATAAGCACATTTGGCAATGCACCCTGGAGGAATGAAACTTTTATTGACTAGACAAATCAGATTACCTGATCACCCAAGGAGATGAGATCATCAGTTGACAGCCCAACCGGGCATGAACTCTTAATATTATTGTATCAAGGCTTCCCAAAGACATACAAAACATCAGAGCGAAGATCCTGCAAAGCTTGGGAAAATAAGTTGCCGTTCTTTGATAAAATGGGGCTACCAACCACTGGAGACCTTTCCGGCCTAAACAAACTAAACTACAGTAGCGCAGTGAGATTTTCTTATTACAGGCCTTATATCATAAGCAACATTGCGACGGGGCCAACATTATTATTCTATCCGTAACACATTAGATAGGCATGGAATGTTGTTTTCCTGTTACTGCTTAAGCAGAGGGACAGATGGTTTAGTCTGTTGTTGAGGGACCGTGGGAATCGGTGACACACACTCTCAGGGGAAATGCCACCTTGAAAGAGATTTCCATACATCACAAGCGGTGCTTCATTCCACAACTTGACCCTTACATGGCCTTCTATGAGTTATTGTAGTAAAAGACGGCAAGATTAAATGAATAGTATTTTTGATTTAGGGGCCAAAGTGTATTGCATGGTTAGGCCTCACCCATTGGAGATTCGGCATGCAAGTGAAAAGTTCAATAGCTATCGGGATCGGGGAATTACGGACGCATGGTGACCCTCTCACATCTGGCACCCTTTGTTAACACTTCCCGAGGGATTAAACACTCGATCTGGATTAGTTGCATTCTGACCAGTCATGTAACATATTAGAATTATTTGGCTAATAAATAGGATCAAATTTACAGCATTCCAAGTTCTCTGTGATACTAAAGCATTAGCAAAAATGTTCAGCTAGCCATTGGTGCTCAAGTTTGTCATATAGCATCAATCGATTGGTTGATTATAGGTAGAGACCATGAGCAGCGGTGAGAAGGTACAGTAGCAAAGTACTGAAAATGTGAGAATACAAAGAGTAAAGATCTTTTTTTGCTATCCAAAGAAATCACCAAAGATATTGGACAATTGATCAAGAAACAGCCTTAGGACTTAAACTAATTAGGACAAAATAGTTGAGTCATCTTTATGCTGATGGCTGATTGACTCGCAATGATGATATTCATAGTAACAATTATACTAGTGGCAATAGTAACAACAATAGTTACACTGATGGTGCTTACACAAGGTAATGCACTGCTTGAATGAAGAGGTTTTTTAATGTGGTGGCAAGCGGGTTTCTTGGTCACAAACCAATCAGCTAATGGCAGCATTAACCCTTAGCAACACATGGATAAACACTACTAAAGGCAGGTTTAGGGTGATGCTACAAGAATCAAACCTTGATATACAAGGCTCTAATCAAGTATACTGATCTATTCAACATGCATCCAGGCGGTAATGCAATGTTTTTTAGGCAGCAAAGATAATGGTTTTATTCATTCAACAGTTATGACAGCATCATTCTTACCATTTCATGATCCTTGACATGGCTGAATTTGGAGAAAGTTTTGTCACAAAAAGCACAGGCATATGGATACTGCTTTGATATAGAGTTTGAGTATGGGATCTCCTTATCCATCATAGACTCTTTGTCATCATCCTAAAATAATCAGGTTACGTTGAGACTAAATCAGTGTAACATATAGATTAATTACCAAGTTCATATACAGCTGCATATCACCATTTATATCTACAATATAATTTCACCAATTACATTGATAATATAATTGTTAAAATGTTTTCTTCTCATGATACAATATAGGGTGACCATTTATTGCTTGGTTCTGAATATGTTGGGGATTTAACTGATAGGGAAGCTATATCACAACTGGCTAATAACCCTTGAACCAATCCATCGAGATTGTGTATGAGTTTTAGTATGAGTAATAGTTTTATACCTGTTACTATTAAGATTTTAAATAACAGAGACATTCCAACACTTTCATTGTAATATATCATTGACAATTTTACCAAATAAATCTAATCTAAATCTAAATCTAAATAAACCGACCGTCAGTGTGTTCTCTTGCTCAGGGGATACAGAATCGGTCGAACCTTCATTTCTCTCAACCCCTGCGGCTGCATCTGGAACAGAAACGGCAGCAGAAAAATTGAGCATCAGGCAGAGTAAACATGGGGACAGCTAAGAGGCTAATGAGAACACCTCAAGGCAATTTGCGATAAAGCGTCTGCACTAGAAGCTAGTCACATAGGGACCGGGTAAAAGGGAAATTTTAATTCATTTAGTGATAAGATTGAAGGGATTCTTGTCTCGAGGGAGCGGAACATTGATGAACTCTTGATAAAGCCAATAATGCTCCATTATATTATCAACGTCTTCAGTTTCGTGAAAGATGTTTGGCCTATTCAAGCCTATACCCAGTTTGTGCAATAGATTTTCTATTCTTTAGGTCCCAGGGGTAATCGCCTATATCAAATTTGTGCTATTGACTATAGCGATACAAATAGTGAGAGTGAATTTGGAATTATTGTGAGCACCGTTTCAGCGTTTCAGCCATCTGAGCATTGAACATGAATTGGTGGTCTGAAAAACACGCCAAATGCCTTTGACGACAAAACTAGACCCTTGAAACACACACAAAGGATGAAATCTCTCCACAATGAGTGCACATTGTGAAACAAATATCAAGGGACCAAGTGAGGAAGGAAAGCTTTTGTATGCCACCCATTGGGTTGCTCAAAACATGACTATTTTTATTTAAAAATTTAAATCAAAAACATCTTTTAATGACATGTTTTTAGGAAAGTAGCAAGCTTCATCTTCATTCCCAAGAGACAGAATAGCAACGAAACAATTTTAGGTTCAAAATCTCAGACTGTTTGTACAATAAAATAATGATGTTTTTAATATTGAGGGCATAGCCTACCTTTCACAAGTCGAATAGATTTTTTCATCAAGTTAATTTCATTTTCAAAACAGCTCTTTATTAATTAAGTATAGGCATATACCTGATCTGCGGTCATCTAAAAAACACCTATCATCATCTTTAGATTCTCCATCCAAATCTGAAAGCACAAAAAAAGTACTGTTGACATTGAAAAGGGAATTATTCGACGCAAACTGCCAATTTTTGAAATATTGTAACATTTTATATAGCAGCTTACACAGAACTAACATAGGAATAGACAAGACACTTTGTATATAATGTTAGTATCGATGTGATATGGGCGGACAGTTCTTTTAGTACAGAGTGAGGAGTTTGAACCACATGAGCCAGTAATCACCTACAGAGAACAGCAGACATCGCTACGGTAGACTCTTTGTGATTACGGAACCCATGAGGAGACAATTTGTTTAGAAGTCGATTGAACTGGATTTTAAGAAATCAAATAACAGAGTACCTGATAAACAATACCGCTGAGATGGCATTTATCTCAAGAGAAACGTTTCAAAGCAATATTTATTATTCCCCAAGTCTTAATAGTATCCTCAAGCAAGCTAGGATGGCTTAGCTTAAGCGCCCATAAACAAAAGATGTTCTTGTAATCCTATGTAATGATCTTTTACTGATAATTACAGCCTTTAGACTAGGCACCCATGCTATAGTTCACGCTGGGAGTTAATTTATTGCTTTGGCATACATCAGTGCCAAATGACCACATGGGGTCCTGCCAGACTTTAATTGATAACACAGCGCAAGCTGCTCGTAAGTGCTTATCATGCTGTGCAGCTCCCAGCAGGATGGACCAACCCAGGCTAAAACTACTGATCTTGGATGGCAGTTATTATATCATCAACTAAAACATTAAAATGTACAACTGCAGATGATACTAGTGCAAGAGAGCTTGGGCTGTATTTATTATATCATACAGTCTTTGCCCAGTCTAAATTGCAATCATATTTAAATATTGTGTATTATTTGGGCTGTTGTGGTGTGACACAAATAAACCCCATGTCATGTGAAGGGTAGATTCATAGTGGGCACCTAACTCAACATGCTTTGCAACCCCTACCAGCCCCAACCCCATTTATGTGACAATAATTAACCAAACATCACAGCAGGCAATAAATATCACACATCATAAGGTGTATGGTGTGATATGTTATGCCATTTCTTGTTATACCTAAATTAACCACGATAGCACCACGATAGTACATTGGGGGCAAAGTCTTTGTGTTAATTTATCTGATAAACACTCAATAGGGCAGTGAAAACCACGGATCTAAATATAGCGCAGTTTAGAGAAAAAGAAGATGGCTAACAAAGATTTCTAAAGCTATAGGCAAAAATTAAATGCGCATTCTTTTTGTTCAACTCACATTTTTTATAAATCTGCAAACTCTCAAGACCATAGAGACGCAGGGTAATAACACTGACCTGATTCATCTGATCTGTCGGCATCGCTGGTTTCTCCGACATCATCTACGACAATCTCAACATCGAGTAAGCTGGTGTCAGCGGCCTCCACATCAGCTACAATCACCATATATTGTAACAAAACTATGGATTGACTAGTGTGAAATATCAAAGAAGGAATACTTGTTAAAAAGCTAAATTTGGATTTGGAAGGCGATAATACAGTTCCGAGAAGGGAGGTTACTTCATGAATTGAATATAATGAATAATCATGTTCATTAAGCAGCTGAGATTGTAAAATCCATAGCAACTTTGTATGTATGGCCATTAATACCAGATAATGTCTCTACTATCCTTTTGGTCAACCCCCCCCCCCCCCAACAGGTATAGAGGCTATTCCTACTAGACAGGAAAATAGCTCTGATTGTCTCAAATGTAAATGTATAGCTTATGTTTCAGAATAATTAGTGTGATTCAGACCTTTCAGTGATCTTGGATTGCTCTGTTTTCTTCTTGATGACATAACTGTTCTGAGGTTAGGTCTATTTTATCCAGAAATTAATCGCTCCTGTAAAATAGCATTCAATGTACTTCAATTATGGATGTGATTAATCCGAATAACATTTTGTGCAAATATAAACCAAATTTAAAATTGTGAACTGCGTCAGATTGACTTGATGATGTTGAGCTATTCAAAAATATATATACCCTACCTAAAAGCATTATACAAGTTATATTGGCGTAATCACACCTAGATCTGCATCACACATGTCCCATGATCAAGACAATCCCTGTTAAATATCAGCTGGAATAGCCTTCTCTCAGCGGCCCCATTTTTTTTGGGCTGCAGACAAGAGTACAGTAATTTCAACCAGCCTGATACTCCAATACTTTTATGTCCAACTCATTTTACTTGTTGTGTAATGAGGTAACAATGAATGTTATTACAATATGGCCCGAGGTATGGTTATCAAAAGCAGTAAGAAACACTGAACTGTCGGAACAATATTGTGTTTTATCTTCATTCTGCTCAACTTGATGTCCTCCATACTCCACCGTCGAGGATTGAGCCCAAATCTAAGTGTTATGAACAATAAACCCAGGAAATGAGAAAATTAAATGAAAAAGTTGATTGAATGGAAACATTTTAAACTGTTTGGAATTTAGATATAAAACTATATTTTAGTCACAGTTTCAATTGTTAAACAATGACTCACCCGTTCCTGTTGTCTGGTATACATACACCCAACATCCCAAGCTGTTATGCTCTGCATGAGCATTGAACAACACATTTCAAAGGGACTTAGCAGCAACTCTTATTCCCAGTGGGGTTCCACATTAGTTAGCAATGCACTCCTCAGATGGACATTTAAACTTTTGTACTAATGACGTGAAAGTCAACCAATCAGGTTCAAGATCAAACCAATCTAGTCTAATAATAGAATTGATTGGATCGGCAATTCAACTCATTAATAGATTGTAGCCGATATATTGCAGCTTGAAACAACTTGCTAACAAAATGGCTCAATCCTTGTTTGACGCCATAGTAGGTAAGTTTATACATTTACTAGGATATATCATCTTCTTATACTGCAAACCGTTAATCTTGATGACCATGGATGCTTCAGCATATCTCCTACAGACATGACAAGGGCTGAGCATTGAAAACATAGTATTTCCAAAGTGTTTTGAAGTCAAAAATATAGGGAGTAATAAAAGAATTGCTTAGCAAATATCTCGTTTGTTGCGAGAAGTTTATAGCAGACTTTCAATGCTGAAAAAGAGAACCTGTTTGACCATAGGACTGCCGCAGTTCCTGATTTTGGGCTTGGTGTTGGTGGGTCCAAAATCAGGAACTACGACAGTCCTATGTGTTTGACCCATAGAGTTATCCCTAACTCTATGGTTTGACCCAAAGAGGGTGATATCACAGGTCTACACCAAAACCTGGGACTTTGGCAATGTTTGACTGCCCCCAACAAAACAACAAAAACTCAAGGGGGCAGTCAAACATTACCAAAGTCCCAGGTTTTGGAGTAAACCTGTGGCCGTGGGTGATATATTGTACAAACAATGGATCCCCTTCTGTCAAACCAAGGAGTTAGCGACAACTCCTTGGACTGGTCAAACCGTTCTTATCCGTTGTCCAACACAGCAGTAAAATATGAGGTCATCTGTAAGTCTGAACCGGACAAGAAGTTAATATGGTTAGGTTGTTTAGTTTAGTTAGGTCAAGTCAGTCATGAGTAAGTCAATAAATAAGGACTATGACTTTATTTATCCATCCTTCTTCTGAATAGCTGGTAAGAGCAAGGAAACAGCTTACAATCTGTTTCTGTCGTCCCTTTGCGCCCTCATCAATTCAATTAGAGCCAACCATTGCATCTACAATACTCTCTCTATCTATGTTTTCAAGAAATGAGTGAGTGTTTGATATGCTAACGGTTCTTACAACAGTTACTTTACTATCAAAGATGCATCAAATTAATTAAAAAAAGATGTCATATGGATTCGATAAGCACACAGTACACCTCGCCCAACCACCTATTTTAAAAACCCACGACATGAGAAAACATCTCATCTTCTTTTTTAGATAATAACACATACCTCACTGTACATCCGCTGCTAGAAGCACAACCTATACACGATGGTCAAAACACCCAACAACAGCAGCAACGGGCGCCACCACAGGATACAGGTTAGACAAAAGAATATTATAATTGCAGCAACAAATGTTAAATTACAAAGCCCGCTGTAAAGTAAAAATTGCAAAATCATAGCTCTTGTAGAGAATGTGTTTTTGATTTCAGGGGGTTGCTATAAAGTCACCGGCAATATCTTTTGTAAACTGTTAATGATTTATCACAGTTAATATTCCTGATCCTTTTTCAACATGTGAGGATTTAGTGTAGAAGTCTATTTACAGATGATGTTGACGTTTTTCAATGTGGCAAGTGTAAGCTTCAATTCACATCGCTACCTCATTTTATGCAACATAAACAAACTTGTGTAGTGCGTGCATCCAACCATCAGCATGTGGTGCAACAGCCACAGCAACAAATGCCACAGCAACAGGTTCAACACAACGTCTACCAACAGCAGCAGGTACGTGTACCTATCCATATTAGAACATGCCGAGTGTTTCACAAGACTAGACTAAATAAACAAAACCTTCATCATGGATTTACCTTGCTTTTCACACCCTTTTAACACTTTCTGGGTCATTGGAAATCTTATGAATATATATATGTGGTATGGTATTCAACTATCTGATAAATCTATTTATTTGCGTTTAAAATGCTGTAGGGAACACAATATACTTCTCAAATCGTAGATAATCGAAGATCATTTTATCATGAAATTTGGTAATCCACTGAGGCCTGAAAATTGTAGTAGGTTTATAACATCATCCTTCAACAGTAATTGGTGTTCTCCTTCCTTGTTTTCCCATTTTTCCCTTTGCCTGATCTACTCGTTGGCAGATTGCAAAGGTTATGGAATATGTACACAGACACAATATTATATTGAAGAACCAAATGCCAGATCTCAATTTGTTTTCTTGCAGCAATCAGGAATCTCACCAAATACAACATTAAACCAGTTGTCCACAAACATCGTGCTACCTGATGATATGATGACTTTGACCCTAGACACAAGCTCGACTGGCACTCTCCATGTGGTAAATATCGGTATTCAGATAGTTTTAATTTATTTTAAAGCTCTACAAACACAATTAAATTGCTGGATAGGGGTGCATGATAGCAAATCCTCATTTTTTCTATACCCTAAAATGGAGAAGAGAGTTTAATCATAACTGGCAGGGGTGAACTGGAAATCTGTGGAATCAGCATTGGGGGAATATGCCTTGCTATTTTCAGTTTGTTGTGATGTCAACTTTATCCCCATGGGGTAAATTATGGATCAGTAATTTATAATAACTGACCCTTGTGTAATCAAATTCACTACTTAGCCGTGTCAGGTGTGCTCCACCCATGGCCTTCTCTGACTATATGAGTGCTAATGTGAGTTCAGCCATTATAGGGCCGCTCACAGTATCCTCAATGATTTTTGACACATCTGCGACGCTACATTACCTTTTGATATGCACTCGAGGGAGAGAATTAATTACCTGGGAGTCCTAAAAGAGTGACACCCATAAGTTTACTCTGCACTCTCAGTGAAATGGTATTCTCCCGGGAATTATGGGTAGATATAGAATCGGTCGTTGTGCAATCAAGGACACCTTGTTGTGATGATGTTGGGAATAGAGCCGCCCTTTGAAGGTCTATCATTGATCGGCAAGTAAAATTCCATGTAATGGTCATAGTGTAATCAGCGATTCTATTGTCAAGGATAACAGCGGATATCCAGGAAGGGTGTGTCACATTGTGTTATGCTATATTCTTAGAATGTCATCCAAAGAGTTATTATATATATTATTGTAATGTATATATAATACCTCTAAGACGGTATCCTTGTATAGGATAAGTTGAAGTGTTAGGTTTTTGGAAAAATCATATAATCCAATAAACACATTCAAATCTCAAGCCACTCAGTCATGCTCAATTTTTTTAAACTCTGATAATATAAAGTAACCTAACTTGTGGGACCTGCCGTTCACTGAACTTTAAAGTTACAGCTTCTTTAACATTCTACTCATCATATAGGCCAATTAGGTTATCGTAGCCTAATAGTTGAGTGGAAAGAGGCTTTTCACAATCAATTAATGAGGTAAATAGGAAAACTTGTAACAGCTGAATATCGATATGGCATGTACTAGCACCATGATATTCCATGTCAAACAGGCCCGGCCTAACACTTGCGTCGCCCTCCCAACACCTTCTCCCTGCAATGGAAAGTAAATTTTGTCAAAAAGAAAGAGATTGTTGTGATCAAAAGCATTAGGCTGTTGCCCATTTGATGAATAATAACAATTCCTCCCAGACTTTCCAAAATTGACAATGTCTTATTGTTACAGCAAGGATCAGCAGTTCAGAACAACCCATTCCTCTCATCAGCTATCCAAATAGGAAATACAAATCAGAATCACACTCACACTCAGGCCCAAACCAACACCCAGTCTGTAAGCCTGCTCAATGCTACATACGATGGTAATACTGTAGCTATATCATCATTACCTACCACAATGAGCGGACAATTCCAGATACAACCTGTGGCTATGGTACAAAGTCAGCAACATCAGAACACAGGACAGGAAACAGTATCTAATCAACAGAATACAGGTAATCATTGGTTTTACTCTTTGTTTGGTTTTAGCAAGACTGTTGCGTTCTTAAATATCAATACAAGGTACTACAGCATTCATGAAGTGTTGGCTACTTCTGCAGTTGAAAAAACAGCGGTTGCCTATTATATTCAAATCAAGCCACTACCATGGATGTGACAGGCTGACCGGGGTTTACCTATATAGTTTTTGAATATATATCAGTAATTACAACTGTTGTGAGCCTTAGTAATATCCATTCCATCTCCTAATCAAATCAGTATGCGCAACAAAACACACAGAATTAGATCTTGAAAAGAGACGCTTTGCATGGCGAAAATGAGTTTTACTCCTAGCTTGTCACGGTGCCATAAATTTCATCAATACCTTTACATGAGGCCCCTTAGCTGTTTGACAACAAATTCATTGTACAGTAGTTTGTTACTTTTTTCATCCGCTGACGCTTGGGCATGCAATCCAATTTTCACCTTTGTGCCTCTCTTGTGAGTTCATTTGAAATGTGGTGTTGTTTGTCTCTATAATTTCAGTAATAAATCATGCTGGGTTGATGTTAGAAATCCCCGTGGGGGGCTCAAGCTTGTTATACAAGCGATAAGAGTTGGGGGCATTGAAACGTTAAAGCTCCCATGGGTGTGCTACATCTTATTGAATATCATAGAATATTATTATTCTGCTTTGTCTAAATTTTGGCGATGGCTGGAAAATTTTATGAAAAATTCATGTCCTGTTGGGAGTAGTGTCAACCGTGGGGATGTTATGTATTTGCAGCTCCATGTTATTTATTGGGAGACTGTTATGCTGTCTCATCAATATTCAAAGTCAATCTCCTTGTGGGAACATTTAAATTTGAGGCCTTGGGCGTGTTTGATTTAGTTTATGTAACTACCAAAGTTAGCTGACCTTCAAATATTTTGCAACGTCACGTATGTTTTAGCAGCAAATATTCCAAACCCAACTTTATCACCATATGAACACCATTTTTATTTGCGAAATCAGCAGGGCTCTAATAGTGGTATATACTTTTTTATATACTTTAATTGGCAACCCAAGTCATCTCATTGGAAATGTTTTGCATTCAGTGCCAGAAAAAAATAGAAATAAAAAACAAAAAACAGAAAGAAAATTGAATAGAATATCATTAGCCTGATAGCCCAAAGTAGGATTTTTTCAATGAAATATTTTGTTAAATTTGAAGGTAATGGGGTGATCACAGTGCTTATGGAGGAAAACGACCAGAACCTTCTCCATATCCCGGCAAACACTCATACAGCATCCGTCAATCAGTCACAGGTTATACACATTCAGCAACCAGAGCCTGTCCTCAGACAGATAACTGATGTTACCTTACAAGAAGAACCAGCTGTCAAAACTAAGAAGAAAACTAAAAAGACAATCCCAAAACAGCCTCTCAACTGTCAGTGGTGCAAAAAGGTGATGTCAACATCCCTAGGAAAATGAATATTACCTGTTTCTGGGTGACAAACATCCATAGCACTAATCATGACCTAGTTAAATGCAGGTGTCATTACTATATAGCCAACTTTGTTGATTTGAAGGATGTGATAATTATAGCCTGAATTGTAAAACTAATGTTGAAAATTGTCTTCAAAATCTAAGTTAAAATCTAAGAAGCTCCTCATATAGGTGAAAATTTCAGGCTATCTCTGTAAGAATTCATTCTACACTGTAAAGAGTAAATTGTGACAGTGTAATATTAGATGTTGCCTAATGGATTAAAAGTTATATACAACACAAATCTGGGAATGAAATCTTGTTTCAGAAATGTCCATTAAACACAATGTAGAAGATGTGCAAAGCTTGACAAAATGGCAACTGAGTACAGGAGTATGTAAGAAAAAAAGCGGAATACAAATTAATATGAATGAGCTTTTTTCAAACTTGAGGCAGCGCTTTGACCTTATGACGTTATGACTATATTTGCAGACATTCACTAAGACCTTTGACCTTCAGCAGCACATTAGAGCTCATACA
Organism: Membranipora membranacea; assembly: GCA_914767715.1. Taxonomy (NCBI): domain Eukaryota; kingdom Metazoa; phylum Bryozoa; class Gymnolaemata; order Cheilostomatida; family Membraniporidae; genus Membranipora; species Membranipora membranacea. Next base: position 19,450,409 of record OU612068.1, read on the forward strand.
GGAGAGAAGCCATTCCAGTGTGTCGTCTGCGGCAGAGCATTCTCTCAAAAGTCGAACGTCAAAAAACACATGGAAACTCATAAGGTTTGTGGATTCGGCCATGATTAATTATTAGAGGATATTTAACCTGGTTTTTAAAGGGGAACTTCCTAGCATGGTGAGGGCTGGCCTTGAAATTTGAATTATAAAAGGTGTGGTTAATGCATACGCTGCCGGCAAAGTCAATCAAAATATCTATAATAAAATCATTAGCGGAATTTCCTAAAAGTTTTATTTTGTCCCATGGGACTGATCTGTTGATTACTGCATCAACTGCGGAACTCAAAGCCAGCAAATCTCTACGAAAACACTAATAACCATGAAGGGCAGCAAAATGTACCAAACTTTATATAGTGACAAATGCCAGACTCATGTTCATCATCAAAAAAATAGGTGTGTCAAGGGTCCTGAAATATCAATAGATAACGTAACAAACATATATATAATAATAATGTTATATTTATTTAAATTAAATATTTGATATTAGAAGAGGTATACACCCGAGGGTGCTGGGGGCTGGAAAAATCAACCTTGAAAGCTCACCCAATGGGAATCGAACTCTTGCGGCACCAATCGCCTGGGAGTGAATAGCAAGCGTGCTAATCGATTGCGCCATCTCACCATCTCACCATCCCGAAAAAAAGAATGAATTGATCGCACTAGTTAGCACGCCTGCTATTCACTCGTCTCATAGCACAGTCCACTATACCATCGCCACCCCATGCAACACAGCGCACGTGTTAGGGTTGTTGACATCACATGGCCCATTGCTGGGACCCCTTGTAGAGAGTTTTAGCTGTCTTTATATATGTTTGTGGTCGATTGTGATGAACTCATTTATTTGCTATGTAGGTTTGGCCTCTGTCATCTAAGACTAACCCTACCCTGCCTGAGCAGCCTGCACCTCAGCTGGTAGTAGTACAGGAGAGAGATATCAGGAAGGTCAGCAAACCTTACACCAGTACGGGAGTGGCTGAAAATATCGACAACAGTAATAAAGATGATCATAGCTACCAGTCAAGTCAAGGTAGGCATATTGCATGTGATGTGTGATACACTGATACCCTCTCCGTGGGGCCCTCGGGCGTGGAGAAAAGGCGGGGGGGGGGGGCTCAGACTACACTGGAAGTATTGTAATGTGATAAAAGTTTTTCTATGAAAAATTATATGCAAGCATTCACAAGAGTATTTTCCATTATTCTCGCATAGCAAATGTTTGAAACATTTCGCTACGTAAGAGTGCTGGATGAAAGAGCTGAAATTATGAGGTAGTCCATCCTAATGAAGGTCCATAATAATCATTTATTGTAATAACCTTATTAGGAAAGGTTTGCCCATCGCCCAGGGTTTAAATTATTTTACATTCAAGTTCACCTCACCTGAATATATTTGCTTGCTCACATTTAGTCACCACCAAGCTAGTGAAACTAAATAAACTAAGGCTTATGTTTTTATACTGAAGGGTACAAGTTGTAACTATTGGTTTTATTTATTTGATGGATTTTGTTATACTTATATGTTGCAGGTATTTCTAGCACAGAGAGAACTGTATCTGATGATGATATTGCGTCTATAAAATGGCACTTCTTAGTTGACAGCGCATATGTCTGTCCTTACTGCCCATCTGGTCAAACAAGGTTTGATAACTTCTACAAGCTGCGGAGTCATCTAGTTGAACATAAAACTGAACAGGTACGTGGAAGGCAAATGGTACTAATCAATTTTTGTCAATAGCGGAAATCACATGCAGTATTCTTGATTTTCACTGTTCAGAACTGAATATAACTGCAGATGTGAGTTTAATTTACCAATTTATTGGCTGCAAAGGTTAAATGGTCGGAAATTTATTTGACAAAATATGAAATGGAAAAATAAAAACAAGCAGGAAAGTATCGCAATATAGAGTTACTGCAGGGTTACTGCTAGTCTAAGCCCCCAAAACTTTTACCCCCCCCCCCCCCCCCCCCCCCGGCAAGGTTACTACGTGTTAATGGTTGTTTTAGAAGTTATGCTCCCTTAACTTTACAAAGTACAGACAACTTCTTTATATATTCGCTGTCATGATGGAAAATCAAATTTCATTTTATACAAACCATGTATATTACAGGTGTATAAATGTATTCTAAGGACATGTGATAACACTTTTGTGGAGCTAGATGACTTTCTGGAGCACACACGAGACCATGAAGCAAGATCTGAGCTCACATATCGCTGTCATGTATGTAATAAACAGTTTGAGACTCTGGATGAGCTGGGAGGCCATCAGTATGTCCACTCAACAAAAGACAGTAGTGGGCTCACTGAGATGGCTAAGCGCAAGAGGAGCGACTGGTAAATATACAAACCTCTTCACTTAAAATGTATAGCAAAATGTTTGGATACTCAATGTGGCAAAACAAATACAAACAGCTAAATTGCATTGCTAAAATGGTTGCAACAAAGAACTTACTTAACGAGGCATTGAACCAATGATAAAATTGCTAGTTTTTTGTGCTAGGGGTAATATACAGCACATTTGTGCGATATAGTTATCATTTCGTTTCCGCTTTTTGGCTGTCCGATCCATGTCTTAGCAGCTGTATCAGTATCATTGTAGTCTTCAAATCTGTTTGAATTTCTTTTTGATAGGAGGTGGCGGTGTTTGGAATGTGGCAGGACTTACACCTCACCTGAGGCGTTAGAACAGCACATGGCTACCACTAATCATGACTTTCCCTGTCCTCACTGTGATAAAACACTCTCCAGTAACAAGCTTCTACGCAGACACTTACAAACACATGCCAATGGTAAGCCACTTACAAACACATGAGTAGGGGTGAATCTAGATGGTTAGACCGCCGGGCCTTTAGCACAAATGTTGAAGGTCCTTCGTTCGAATTCTACTGCAGACCACTGACTACTGGGGCTTGTTGGGCATCAAGGTATGCTTCGACCTGCCTACAGACGGAGGGCAATTTGGTACAGCCCAACCGATCTCTCATCGCCCATGCTTCGGGATGAGGCATTTGATAAGACCCCGTGATTTAAATCAATTTCATTAGCAAATATAAGGTTTTATTCAATCAGAAGTTAGCCTGACTCGGCACTCCAGATTTGGTTTTTTTACATTACTTTACCAGTTGAAAAAAAAAGAAGGAAGTAAATCAGCATCTGCCTCACCAAGTTTCCCATTATACATATTTTGTCTTTGGTTTCTTTATGCAGAGACTTTCACCTGTGATATTTGTCACAAAAGTTTGAAGAGTGAATATTATATGAAGATGCATAAGCTCATACACACAGGAGAGCTGCCCTTCTCATGTGAAGTCTGTGGTAAAAGATTCAACAGGAAAGATAAAGTGAACCGTCACATGCTCACTCATGACCCTGTCAAGAAATTTGTGTGTCCATTTAAAACTTTGACAGGTAAGAATTGTCATTAAATTATAGGTCTTTTAAATTTTATCTTGGTTCAAGACTCATAATTCCGTTCGGCTCCTTATGTTATCTGGGGCATGTAGATCACTGATAAATAAGGGTTTGATCCATGAAAGAGGATCATGGGATTGTATAAAACCAATATATATATAATTGCACAGTGGTTTACTTGTTTATTTTTGTATATGCTGTAAATACCTTTCTCATCCTTACTTATCTATTCATTTCCGAGGTTTGGAATTCTTATTAAATCTTTTTCATATGTTAAAGCCCATTTCCTGAAGAATGTGTAGCTATTTTGGCTCTAGCCACTTTTGCATTGATTTGTTTCATCCACACAGGATGTGACAGATCCTTTAATCGCTCTGACAAGTTGAAGGAGCATCTGAAGAAGCATTCTGGGAAGGACACTATGAAGAAATCAGTGGTGACAACTATCAACACATCCGCCGTGAATCAGGCAGCCAGCAATGGTTTGATAATGGTGCAGCCCACTCTAAGTATAGACACATCTACCATAGACATTTCACAGTATAAATGTAAGCACTGCAGCTGCTCCGGATTTGAGACGGTACAGCTGCACAAAACACACGAGATGCTATGTGAGAAAATCCCCAAAATGGTGAGATATTTGCATTCTGTGCATTCTTTTCTTCTTTTTTTCGGCACTATTCGGAAAAAATTCCGCTACTGGAATGAAATAGACTGCCAATAAAAGTGTTAAAAATAAATTCAAAGCCATGATTGGGACTTTGATGGGGAACCTAATAACTCACTGTGAGGCTATCGGGAAAATGGGATTAACCCATAGATTTAAAAAACAGTATAGATAGGTCATTGTGTGCTCCTGTCTATCCAATAATATGATACCTACTTTAGCCTCAGATCTGGGAATTTTAGCAATCTAGACCATAAGGCTGGGTGTCACATGACTGATAGTAAAACGACCTTCCAGCCAATCATGTTCTTACAACATTGTAATTGGCTCAGAAGTCGTTTTACTCAGTATAGCCTTCTCTCATTGGACACTTTCTGATAAGGGTAACATCATTAAAGGTAAAGTTGAGTAAAGTGGTGGACATGTCTTATTAATTGTTGCACTACTACATGTACTTTCCTCCAGTAACTACTTTCTACATACATTCTTTTCATTCATACAAAACTAGAGCTGCCTCTACTTTGTGTCAAGTGTAAACAGGGTCCCAATGATGAAAGAAGTCTTCACTGGTAAGTTGTAACTGCTGAAGTTCTACTTATTCAATACTAGCTTATTGATAACAACCTAAATTGTAGATATAAATATGTTCTTGGCTGATTGATGTTATGAATTAAGTTCTCAACAGACCAACAAGTATCATGTTCTACTATTAGAGACTCATAAAGTTAAGAACAATAACTGTCCTACTATTGAGTGTGGTAGATCATCATGCTAGAGCAAAGGAGAGAACTAGTCAGGTCAGGTTCTTCAAATTAACAAGAGAATAGCCATTGCTGTAGTCATATGACAAGATGCATCTTATGATTATTTCAGGTTCATCTGCCCTACCTAGATGAGGTTGCTGGTAATATGTGCCACAGATTCCCAGAAAAAATACATTGGCATTGAAGGGACAGCCACAATTTGCAGTGGTAGTGGCCCAGTGGGTATGAGGATAAGGTTGGTATAAATTTTCGCTGCATTTGAGATATGATTTATGTCTTAAAGCCAAATGTTAATCCAACAATAATGCCCTGGATATCTAAGATGTGTGTTGCTGCTCAAACATCAAGGTCCTACTTTATTGTAAGAATCGCCACATTTAGCTTGTTAGGTGTTTTTGGTGAACAAAATGTTCTAAACTTATATTTCTCTTCGGGTTATTTAATATAGAGAGGACAGTGCTTCAATCAGAGTTGGAGGTGATCATTAGCACAGTGAGCAGACTTGCTAACATGGGCCCGAGAGATGGAACGAACAGGCTGTACCACATATATAATGATAGCCGATATCGCAACATATACAACCTGTGGGAGAGTAGCACTAAGAAACTGTCTGGCTGAAACTTATCTGGACAATTCCATGCTAATAAACATTTAAGGCCCTGAGAGAGCATTATTTAATTTTCAGAGGGCTAAGAAAAAGTTCATCGCCCTTAAAAGCAGAAGAGTTTGCTAAAATATATATTTCCTGTACCATGTTGCACTGAAATAAACAAAGTTAGTTTTCCTTTGAAATAGTTTGATGTCTTAATTTATCCAAGCCTGATGCATTATCTTTTGGGCCAAGGTACTCCCTGTTATGTTCTCTTGGGAACAGATGGGGATTATATACCAAATATGAGGTATTATCATGACATATGAGAGGACAACTCATCATTAATTTGGTGTTATTCATCATAAACTGCTATTCTTTTCCAGGGGAGGAGAGATGGGTTGCTCTCATGCCAATAAATGCATCGAAACCATTTGTTACATGTCTGCGTGTACACAGAGAGCCCAACAATGAAATAGCTTCTTTCAACTGAAAATCCTGGGGCAGCACTTTTGAATTCATTGTCATATATATGTATGCTACTGCTTGTTATGACAAGTAAATTATTCAAGTAAATTATAATTCTACAGAAAATTGATTCATCAGGTGACTAAAATATAAGATACAAGTATGTTTGTAAACAAAAATCTATCCAACAGGTGCGCTTGAAGATCAGCTTTTAATAAAACTGGCCACTGATTCACCTATCATCAACTGCACTACTTGTATTCATGCTGTATCAAGTAACTAAAACTATTGCAGTATGGTTTGAACTTGCAACTCCTTGAACAAAAGACAACAGCGCTAACAGCTCAGCCATCCAGGCCAATATGGTTGGTGGGCAAAAAGTGCTGACTATAAACCCACTAGCAGTTACGCTATGCATAACGCTACACTGCGGGTGGCACAATGACGATACGGGTGGGGACATAATGCAAAGTTATTGAAGCGCAATGACCTATCTATACTGTTTTTTAAATCTATGGATTAACCCCTATTGTGAACTTTGCATTTCGACATTTTCATTGTGATTGGAATTGCAACCAGAGCACCAGCCTATATTATAATATCATGATATGATATATTGAAATATGGGTAATATGGGCAACGCCCTGGTCAAACACGGGCCGAATCAAACTAATGTATGGTGGAGAGCTTATCAAACTAAATCAAGGCTAAATGTCTGAGGTTAAAAAATTTCATAATGATCAAATTTAGCTAACTTATAAAAAACCACTTTCTTGTCCATTCATTGATTTACCCATAGGCTTAATTAATATACTAGTATTGGTTTATTAAGTCAAAGGATTACCTAGCAGCAACTCTAACTTTGCTTACAGAAATGTTTGAAGTGTTGGAGCACATTTGCTACATCAGAAGAGTATGACACACATAACTGTGCTACCACTGTACCCATAGAAAACATGTATGTCAGTCATACAAGTACTCAAAAACCAAACAGTAAAAAACCAGCTAATAAAAAGAAGAGGAAAGCTCGTATAGAGCTTAGCCCGCCTCCAGTCAGACGAAGAGTGAGGTCTGCCAGGACGAGGAGGGGCGTGTCCCCACCACCCACACCAGTTGTTGTGATTGGAAATGGTGCAGCACCGGGTGTAGAGCTTGTAGGGGAAGCTAGCCATGGTGCGGATCCTGATACACAGACTAGTCAGGATCAGGGCAATCAGAGTATAGACTAGATCAAACAGAGGATGATTGCAGCTGTCTACGGATAAAAACTATGATATATTTGTACTGTGGTTTCTTTATTCTTAATGGAATTTACATAATTTCGTTGTTTGCTAGCACCAGTGCAATATACGACCAGAATGACCTTGTTACCAGTGAAATCTGAACAAATTTAATACTTTGACATTCATAAATGGCAATCTACTGAATGATATAAATGAATAAAAATGATAAAAAAATTTGATAATATAGTTTAATTTCGGGTTATATTATAATTTCATTATGTTCGTCTAAGCTATTGAGTAATTTTTATAAAGCACTTTGCCTCACGTATAAATCAGAGGTTATGATTAGGGGCCATGCTGGACATGACCATCTCAAAGTCCTCCTGTGTAGATTGCTCACAGTTTGGGTCGAATCTTGTAGCTTTTATTATTGGTAACAAGTCCTGGTCGCACCATCTGTAACAAATGATAATATTATGGTTGGAAATGGCTTCGGTTCTATGAATATTCATGTGGAGAGGGGATTCTAATGGTTATTGGCTTCATGTTTTTGAAAATATAATAAGTGGACTTGTACATACAATAGGGCATGTTAATAAAGACACAACATTGCAGTTTTATGAATTTCCGAGTAAGAACAAGTCATGATATTATCATATGGGATTCAATTTATTTGGTAGGGACAATGCCGAACAAAGTTGTAAGGGCAGGCTAGCCCTATGGATGCATTACCAGTTAAAAAAAAAAAATTTGCAGTAGTGTTGAAGCCTCTTACCTCTTCAGAGATGTTTCCAGGGATGAAACAGTAGGGTTAGCATGCCTCATCTCAGCAAATAAAACACCTAAAAATAATGAAAATAACATATGCTGATGATATACTAATCAAGTCACCTTTAGAGACGCTTGCTGATTTTAGTTCCTTCATCATAACCTCAGTTTATTCCACGTCTGTAGAGGAGGCAACCCCAATATTGGCAAATTGGATTGATCTAGAAGATTGTGTTGTTTTGTCTCAGGTGAGGTTGCCACTGCAATACTTCTCTTTTATAGAGGTCTACTTCCTTGAGTATAAAACATGGGGTCCATTTGATAACATGAGCTGTTCACATTGTGTTACGCAAAGACTGAAATCTTGTTCACAGAAAAGTTGATACGATGCCTATGCCCAATGAGAAACAGGTTATTCCATGATACGCCTAACTTGAGTGATGTTACAATATTCCACATGATACGCTGAATATAATTTGGCTTCGGAATCAGCAGGTAATTTCAGAAACTCCACTGGAACTTGTGTAAGAAAAAGAAAGTACATACCAATGTAAATATTAACCAGAGAAAATGCTAGTTCTCTAGCTCTCAGGGTTTTATCCCTGGTCTGGGGAAAATCAAGAGCCATGTAGTCAACCAGACAATCCAGTGATGTGAGAAGGGTAGTCACATGTGGGCATTCAACACAACTCTTGAGAACAGTACGACAGTGTGCTACATAGGCAGTCATAACCTCTCCTTGTGTTTTTTCTATGGCACGTAGCACATCGAGTGAGCAAATGTTAGTTGTACCTTCCCAGATTGGAAGAACCTAGATCGTAAAAGAAAATTTTGGAATATATAATGTGTTGATGCTGTGTTGACTCAGAGCCAGAGAGTCATGCTTCAGATATGTATCTGCTCAGCGATCTTTGCAAGGTACAGTATATATATATACTATTATTGGCAACCAAAGTCATCTCATTAGAAATGTTTTGCACTCAGGGCCAGGAAAAAATAGAAGCAAAAATCAGAAAGAAAATTGAATAGAAGATCATTACTGTTGTTGATTAAGTTGATAGCGTATGGTCAAATGTTTTGTAGAGAGAATGAAGCTAACCTGTATTGCAAGCCATAAATACACATATACTTTTTAGCAAGTATCCATATGTTTATGAAGCAGGCAATACCCTCTGTTGAGTGATGGAAATTGGACTGACGAATTCTTAGAATTTAAAATAATACAGCTATACTTGCTCGCCCAACTAATTATTAAGTCCGTATATATCTATATATTATATTTTCTTTTTAGTTTATGAGGACAAAAGTTGTTATTTTCCTTTGTGAACAACATACTAGTATATATACATAAATATATATATATATGATAGCCTCAATAAAAACAAATAATAATAATAATACCTGAGCATCCCTGAGCATTGACGGTAACCCTGTATCTTCAATATAACCCTGACCACCAAAGCATTCCAGGCCTTCAGATGTCACAGTCATGGCTACTTTAGCGGTGTACAGCTTAGCCAGCGGTGTGAGCAGACGTATAAGTAGAGTGGTGGTATCTCTACCCGACCCACACTCGTCCAGTCCTAACAACCGTGAGAGCTCAAAAGATAATAGTGCAGATGACTGAGCTTTTAGCTACAAATAAAAAACACGACACAATAGCTTAGTTTATCTAGAACAGTGAAAGTACAATATCATTCCGCAGAATTATTCAAATTTAATGAGGAATTATGTTCTCTTGTTATCTGAGAGCACAACTCAACTGAAGGCTAGTTTATAAACATGGCAACTGTTTGGATTTCCTCATCTTATTAGATTTTAATACCTCATATTGTTGAAGGATAAAAATTTTCCTTCATTCGCTTACCTCGAGAACTTTGGTTGGAGGATGAAATCTTTTGGGACAAAAGCAACTCTGATTCAGCTTTTCACAAATGATTGTTGTGTTGGATTATTTATCTTCATCTTACCTCCATGTTTGCCAATGTTCTCATATGTATTGGAAATTTGTATATGGGTGATCCAAAAGCATGTCTTCTGATACTATAGTCTTTACACAATTCTACAATTCTGAAACAAAAGTAGCAACTTAGATGAAAAGCATTGTGAAAAATAATCATTTATCAATCTCTTACAAACAAAATTTCATCACCATTTCAATTTTCAATACAACACAGTTCAAATTCTGAACTGATCTTTTTCTTGGAATTTTATGGCAAAAGCAAAAACAGATGCGCGAATATCTATGAAAACTAATTCATTTTAAAATAAATTTAAAAGCGTTCTTTATGCCATTGCTGGCAATTTTTGATCGGTGGAAGATAAGGTGTCCCAAAACATCTGATGACCTGTTAATTTGCCATTGTATTCTTCAACAGGCAAGTAACATGAATGTTACAATTTTAACATTTCACCTTCTGGTTGCAGAAGAAGCGAACAGACTGTTATACATCCTAGAGATTGTGAGCATGTCAGATATGCTGGCTACGCCTCTACCGAGCTTTCCGACTAAGTGAGCCTTAGTTCCACAGAGGAGTAACTCAGCTGTGGGCAGTTGCCTGGTGCCCAACTTGTCTTTCAACTTGACAATCTGTATGTTGTTGAGTTGATCAGAGCCTGGTTGCCGAGTCCTCAGATAAAACATTGACAATCCTCTAGTGCCCTGTGAACAAGACATCATAAACAGCAAAAGAGCAGATGAGTGAGCCTAGTTCTAAAATATGTAAGAAACTCTCACATTCGGCAAATTGAGTGTTTACATCCTGGTACACTATCTAGCCAATCTTGGCATAAGACAACTCTTAAACAATCGCACAATGGCTTATGCTGTGTTACGAGAGACTAGGATAGGGGTGGGAACCAGGCTTAACTATCTGTGGAACCATGAATATATTATATGTTTATGTGTGGAACTGAGGAGTTGGTCGACCCAAAAGCTATATATAAAACTAACAAGTATATCACTTATGGCTCATCCTTACAAAAAATAGCAGACAAAAAAAGATATCATACTTTTGTAGTAGACCCATCTTCATTGACAGTACGAGCTAAAGCCAGTGACATGTCAGAGTCGGTGGCTGAGGAGAACCACTTATATCCGTGTAATGCATAAGTTCCATCAAGCTGTGGGTATGCCAGGGTCTCTGTACCGTTAGCTAGAGGACAAATAAATACGACACTTAGGAAGGATGAGACAGTAATAAGGGAAAGTATGAATTTAAGGCAAAATATTTCAGTTCAGGGCCACTACTAGTACTTTATTCCGCTGTAGGTTAAAAAATGGATTCTCACAACAATTATTTCTAGACAAGAATTACAAATTAATGTTCCCTGCTAGTCAGTACGTCTCTCAATGAGGGAAATTCCTTAGACAAATCCACTATTTCTATATTCAATAACAGCTAAAGATCCGGTTTCTCCAACTTTTTGCTGAGGGTCTTTCAATTAAAAGCAGCAAAAATCGCAACGGGATCGCTCATTCATTTCCGGAACAAATTTTTCTAATTGAAGGACCAAATGAGCGATAATTTTAAGCAATGTGATAATTTGCTTTAGTCAAGTGTTGCTCATATTCATTGAAAGACCCGGATGAGGAATAAAAAAACGCACAGTTAATCATTTACAGTGATCTACACATACCCACATCGGAGCCTCCACCCTTCTCTGTCATCCACTGGCCTGAAGTCCAGAACTCAGCGGGATCTCGACTAGTGAGATTATCATACGTCTTCTGAAGGTGACTCGGGATACCGTTCACTTCTATAGTCCTTGCAGCACCGTCTGTCATTGCTAGCGGACAACCGTACAGTCCGGAGGAGGGAGAGTAAAGAAATAATTTCGCCATCTGATAAATACGACTGTGAAAGAGAAATTGTTGTTGTCCTACTACTATATTTGATTATATTTGAGAATTAAATTTGAACAAGGTGTATTTGAACAAAAAGTGTCCTGGATACAAATTGATTGTGGGATCAATGGTAACAGAACAAATTGGGAGCGCCTCTGCTGGTAGTGATTCAATCTAAAAGCAGCGACTTCATGTCATATCTCGATTGTGCCATTATTTACAAGGATAAAGAATAAGAGATTGGCAACTGGCTGGCCTTGTTTAGCAGCACTACAATTTGATAATAATACTTCTCATAGTCAGATTTACCTTACAGGAAGACATTTAAATTATGTGTTCCCTCAAAGTTATCATAATTAAATTTAAACAAAAATGAGAACCCTAGTATTTCAAGATATCCTGCAACTCCAATTTAGGTGACTCAATAGATCTCAAATGTATATTTTCACACTGTATGGTAAGTTTACCTGTATTGTCCGTAAGTTCTTTCATAACCAATTGCAATCAGACCCTCTTTAGCTGATATTGTTTTCTGAGCCTTCCAGGCGGCCGAGGTGTTGAGTTTATCCACTCTCTTCCCCCAGGCGTCATACTGCTCAAGAGTCGGCTGCTCCCTCTCACATTGTAAGTGTAAGTCATAGATAGATGTAGCCACCTCATGTCCAAATCTCTCCAGGTCAGGTTCGATAGAATTCATAACCTAAGACATAATGTGTATGATGTGGCGATTTTGGTGTTTGTGGAAGGCTAAGTAATAGTTGATTTCAATGTGAACTTTGACTCCTCCACTGTAACGAACCTCATATTCTCTCACATTGGATCAAACAAAAACATGTAATATTTTGAGCCAAGGTGCACATGGCAGAATAAACATTATTATAACGAGTTTCTACCTATTTTAGACAGAGTTTATCACCAAATAGGCACTGTTATGTACATTGTACCAGAAGAATATCTGTCACTCTAACACGGAGCAAAGCTATCTTGAGTAGCGTAACCTACATTGACATATCTATAGGGATCATATCCTAGTGCTCCACTCACCTCTGGAGGTAGTTTATTTTTTAGCCATGTCTGCAGAAACCAGTCACTCGTGTATTGGTTATGTAACTGTGGTGAGTCCTGGTGGAAGTCGCCAGTATTCAACGACTGGAATGCTCTACATGTGATAGTATGTCGGCTGTGTCGGGAGAAGCTAGACCAGAGGCCGTTAGTATTCAACATCAATCTCATTTCTCCTTATGTTCTTTATGTTTACAATCTACAATTTAACATATTTTAGGTCAGTAGATCAGACAGCAAGTAACAAGAGATAACCACGGCATTGACAGTACTCTCGAAGCATTGACGGTACCCTTGAAGCTTTGACAGTACCCTCGAAGCATTGACAGTACCCACGAAGCATTGACAGTACCCTCGAAGCATTGACAGTACCCTCGAAGCATTGACAGTACCCTCGAAGCAGAAATCCTCCAGAGAGACAAGCTATTTTATTTTTTTAATAATGATAGTCATTCTGAGCAAAAAGTAAGATGATAAAAAACTGTTGTTTTCATATAAAAGTGCATCATTAGCAGCACAAGTGAGGAGATATCTGATCAGACTTGCTCTGGAGTTGTCCCTTACAAGGAGTTAAATTCACACGGAAAGTTGTATCCATCTCAGCAATGACAGGGCTTTCACTTGATATGCTATGGCCTTCTTCATTTATATTATATTGTTAGGGCTAGCGCGAACGCAGGCCCCCAGAAATAAATTGTCCACACGAGCAGCACTCGCAACTCTCAGTCTGATCTAAGTGCAATGATCAGACCTCCTCTTGGGCCACCCGTCTTGTTGATCACGGGTAAACCTGTGACAGGTAAGTATGGTTGTTTTTATGAAGCCTTAAGGACCAGACCTGAATTAATCATTGAGATAAATGGTGTGTGATCCACATATACACTTGATTTTACTCAGTATGACACTGAAATTACTGAGATGATGAGATTCCGCACTGACATTGTATGACCAGTATCCACTGAAGGACCACTGACATATTCATATTTGTAAAGACTTGATCCTGGGTGAGAAATGTATACATCAGCAAAGAAATGCTTCTAAAAATGGAATGGTTGGAAATTGCACCATAAGTCGAAATTCCACGTATAGTTTTCTTATAATAATTACCCACAACGATAGGGAATAATTACCGATAATGCCATATCCCCCCTCTTTGTCAACCTGTAGTATCACCTTGGTCAGTACACCACATATATGCTCTGAGATTATATGTGGCATGAAATCTAAACTTAAATTTCCAAATGATGCACGTAGCAAAAAACACAAACTAATTATCAGAAGTAAATTCACCACTATGAATTTGTAGAAAGTAAGAATCAACATGCAAATAATAGGATCTGGTACACAGTTAAACATAACACAGCCACGTGTCTAATACTATAGGAATTTACCAGTCAACTTCATTCAGATTTTTTTCAGAAATATCTCTTTGGGGAAATTTGCTCAAGTATGTAGAATTCCCTCATATGATTTGCGAGTTTTCATGAGCACCTCCGCGAACTAAAAGCTTTGAATTTTGAAAATAGAAGTCGGAAAATATGATAATATGACACCAAAATCAGCTTGGGCTCATAATGTTTTTTCTTTTTCATCAGTGAGAAGGCTTGATCAAATGAATTATGTCTTACTCAACCCCTCAGAAATTCACTGGAGTTGAATTAAAAGACAGATGAGGGGCCATTATTTTATATTATATTGTTAGGGCTAGCACGAACGCGGGCCCCCAGTCAGTACACCACATATATGCGCCAAGTTGATGAGTTTCTGATGAGCACCCTTTCCATCAGACTGAGGAGACCTAAGCATGAAAATATGTTTAGGGGCCACTTTACTACCTTATTCAATCCTCAGGAATACACAGGAGTTATAATGATCGATAAGGGGCCATTATTTTACATTATATTGTTAGGGCTAGCGCGGACGCAGGCCCCCAGTAATAAATTGTCCACACGAGCAGCACTCGCAAGTCTCAGTCTGATCTAAGTGCAATGATCAAACCTCCTCTTGGGCCACCCGTCTTGTTGATCACGGGTAAACCTGTGACAGGTAAGTATGGTTGTATTTATGAAGCCTTAAGGACCAGACCTGAATTAATCGTTGAGATAACTGGTGTGTGATCACGATTTAACTCATCAAGATACTGAAAATGTACAAGTTAGCATCATCATCAGATATCAGGCAATGTTTGAGCTCTCTCAGTACAGATGTTGTTTGATCTAAAACCTAAGCTTTTGTACTACGGACAAATTGATTTTCAAAGGACTACATCTGGGTGAGAAAAAGCATACTTGGTCAGAATTAAAATGCTTCTAAAAATGGATTATTTCAAAATTGCACCATTTGTTGCAATCCAACATATAATTATATTTTCCTTATGTTTGTCCATCAAAGTAAGTATTACTCACAAAGCCTACAGTTGTTCTCCTTATTTGAGTAGGTTTGTTTGCACTGACAACGTCGAAATACCATAATCTACTGTGACAGCTCAACTGAACACGAACCCCTAAAAAGTTTTAAATTTATTTGGAGCAGTTACTGGAGTTGTCCGCTCATCAAATCTGAAAATACCGTTTAGGTCAAACTCCTTGGTCAGTACACCATAGACATACACTGAGATTATGAGTTTACTGATGATCCAAATATCAGTTACCGCTTGGTACATGTTGCAGGAAATATAAACCAAATTTCAGCACTGAAAATCTGTTTAATCTTTGAATCAAACTGCAAACTAGTAGCCACTGCCGCGCAGTTTACCGTAACACAATATTGTACAATGGAACTAAATTTAACGATCCGATTGGTACATATCCATACGTATAAAGTTAATTCCTCATATGATATGCATGTGTCAAAGGGCACTTCCATGAACTGAGCCTTTGGGTTCTTGATAATGAAAATCAGCATGACATCAAAGCCAACCTGTTCTCATGTCACCCTTTTCCATCACTGAGAAGACCTCATCATGGAAACAAATATCAAGGAGCAATATTCCTACTTTATTCAACCCTCGGTAATTGACTGGAGTTGAAACAGTTGATAGATGAGGGACCATTATTTTTCATTATATTGTTAGGGCTAGCGCGAACGCAGGCCCCCAGTAATAAATTGTCCACACGAGCAGCACTCGCAAGTCTCAGTCTGATCTCAGTGCAATGATCAGACCTCCTCTTGGGCCACCCGTCTTGTTGATCACGGGTAAACCTGTGACAGGTAAGTATGATAATGTCCATGAATCCTCAAGGACTAGAACTGAATAAAGTATCGAGACAATTGGTGTGTGTTTATGACTTTTCTCATCAAGAGACTGAAAATATACAAGTTAGCATCAACATCAGATATGAGGTAATGTCTGAGATCTCCCAGTACTGAAGTTGTATGATTTTCACCCTCAGCTAATGTACCATGGAAGAATTTGTATTTGAAAATGCCAGATCATGGGTGAGAAAAAGCCTACATCAGGGTTTAAATGTTTCTAAAAATGGGTTTCTTTAAATATTTCACCATTAGATGCAATCCAACATATTATTATATTATATTTTTGTTATGTAAATCCATATGCATATCCATAAGCCTACAGTCCTCATTTGAGCGAATAAGTGTGTATTGACAACGCCGAAGTATCATTCAGCTGTGATAGTTCAACCGAAAACAAACCATTTATAAAGATTTAAATTTATGGGAGCCATTACTGGAGTTATCTGCTCATAGAAATCATGAATACAAGTTTGGCTTGGCTCCTTGATCAGTAGACCACAGATATGGGCTGAGATAGGAGTTTATGATGGTTTAAAGTTCAATTACCACATAATGCATGTTACAGAAAACACAAACTACTAAATTTCAGAGCTACATTCAGCACTGCAAATCTGTACAAAGTTTGAATCAACCTACAAATGGTAGCCACTGCTGTATGGTCTAACGTAATTATGATTACAATGTGACGGAATCAAATTTAGTCTGAGTACCAGACATGAATAAAGTTCTGAGAAAACTTGTGTCTGTTCACGATTTTACTTATCAAGACACTGGGAATATACAAGTTTGCATCATCATCATCAGAGATGGGGCAATGTTTGAAATCTTGAAGTTTAAAAGTTGATTGATTTTCAACTTTAGTTAAAGAGCCATGGGAACTTTATATTTGCAAAGACAAGATCCTGGGTAAGAAAAAGCCTATTTGATCAGAGTTAAAATTCCTATTTTGCTTTAGTTGTTCAGTTAGGGTAGGCAAATTTTACCCTGACATCCAGCGCTTGCATGGGCACCATTTCACATCCTTGAGATGGATCGAAATTGATTGACAGATGAGGGACCATTATGTTACATTATTTGTTAGGGCTAGCGCGAACGCAGGCCCCCAGTAATAAATTGTGCACACGAGCAGCACTCGCAAGTCTCAGTCTGATCTCAGTGCAATGATCTGACCTCCTCTTGGGCAACCCGTCTTGTTGATCACGGGTAAACCTGTGACAGGTAAGTATGACTTTATCTATTAAGCCTTGAGGACCAGACCTGAATAAAGTATCGAGTAAACTTGTGTCTGCTCATGATTTTACTCATCATGATAATGAAAATAAACAAATTAGCACCATCATCAGAGATGAGGCAACGTTTGAGATCTCCAGTACAGTAGTTGTTTGATCGAAGACCTAATCTTATGTACTACAGACAAATTGATTTTCAAAAGACTTGATCCTGGGTAAGAAAAAGCCTACTTGGTCAGAGTCAAAATGTTTCTAAAATTGGAATGTTTAAAAAATTGCACCATTTGTTGCAAGAGAACATATTATATTTTTCGTTTTATTCACAAAGGTAAGTAATTTTTGTAAAGCCTACAGTCCTGCTCATTTGAGTAGGTGTGTTTTTTCATTTACAACGTCAAAATACCATAATCTGCAGTGGCAGCGCAACTGGACACAAACCCCCTAAATAGTTTTAAATTTATTGGAGCAATTATTGGAGTTGCCCACTCATTATATTTGAAAATACAAGTTAGGTCAGTACACCACAGTTGTGCACTGAGGTTATGAGCTTCTGAAGTTCAGTCACCACATGATGCATGTTGCAGGAAACACAAACCAAATTTCAGAACCACTTTCAGCACTGATAATCTGTACAAAGTTTTGAATCGTCCTGCAAGTAGTAGTAGCTACTGCTGCTCAGTCTAACATAACATTATTATAATGTCAACTAATAAAATTTAACAGAGAGACTCTATAGAAATGAAAGAGAAATTCAACATTGTGGAACATTTTTCATGTATTGAGATTACCCCCATGCAATATGCATGACGTGCCAAAATCCACTCTATGAACTGAACGCTTTGGATTTGTTGATAATGAAATAAGCATGACGCCAAAATCAACCTGTTCTCATGGGACCCTGTCCCATCACTGAGAGGACTCCATCATAGACACAAATGTCTTGGAGCAATTTTCCTACTTTATTCAACCCTCAGTAATTGACTGGAGTTGAAACAGTTGATAGATGAGGGACCATTATTTATATTATATTGTTAGGGCTAGCGCGAACGCAGGCCCCCAGTAATAAATTGTCCACACGAGCAGCACTCGCAAGTCTCAGTCTGATCTCAGTGCAATGATCAGACCTCCTCTTGGGCCACCCGTCTTGTTGATCACGGGTAAACCTGTGACAGGTAAGTATGATTGTATATATGAAGTCTTGAGGACCAGACCTGATTAAAGTATTTAGTAAACTTGTGTCAGTTCATGAATTTACTTATGAAGACATGTGATAAATACAAATTAGCATCAAAATCAGAGTTGAGGCAATGTTTGAGATCTCCCAGTAAAGAATTTGTTTGATCTAAGACCTAATAAGCTATTGTACTGATAAATTGATTTTCAAAGGATTAGATCCCGGGTGAGAAAAAGCATACTTGGTCAGAGTTAAAATGCTTCTAAAATTGGAATATTTCGAAATTGCACCACTTGTTGCAATCCAACAATTATATTCTCCTCATATTTATCCACCAAAGTGAGTATTATTCGTAAAGCCAACATTCCACCTCCTTTGAGTAGGTTTGTTTGTATTGAAAATGTCAAAATAGCTCAACTGAAAAGTAATCCCTAAATAGTTTTTAATATAAGGGAGAAATTATTGGAGTTGTCCGCTCATTATATTTGAACACGCGGGTTTGGTATAACCATAAACATATAAATACTTATTTATATGTTAATGGGTATAACCATAGACTTCATAATATGTATTTATTTTTAAGGCTATGGGTCTAACTCAACGGTCAGTACACCACAGATATACACTGATATTATGAGTTTCTGATGATCCAAAGTTCTATAACCACATTATGAATGTTTTAAATCACACACTACATTTCAGAACCACTTTGTGCACTGCAAACCCGTACAAAGTTTGAATAAACCAGCAAATAGGTAGCTGTGCTGTACAAAACAATAGTCAGACTCGTCCAGTATGTCAAAATTTAATTTTGGGGAAATCAAGGTGAACTCCATATTATATGCATGTGATACCTCATGCGATAGGCATATGCACCTCCATGAACTGAGTGCTTAGACTTTTTGATAATGAATATGACGTCAAAGTCAACCTGTACACATTGCACCCTGTCCCATCACTGAGGAGACTTCATCATGGAAACAAATGTCTGCGACCAATTTTCCTACTTTATTCAACCCTCGATAACTCATTGGAGTTGAAACATTTGATTGATGAGGCACCATTATTTTACATTATATTGTTAGGGCTAGCGAACGCAGGCCCCCAGTAAGAAATTGTGCACACGAGCAGCACTCGCAAGTCTCAGTCTGATCTCAGTGCAATGATCAGACCTCCTCTTGAGCCACCCGTCTTGTCGATCACGGGTAAACCTATGACATGTAAGTATGATTTTATAGATGAAGCCTCGAGGACCAGACCTGAATTAAGTCTACAGAAAGCTGGTGTCTGTTCATGATTTTACTCATCAAGATATTAAAAATATACAAGTTAGCATCATTATCGGAGATGTGGCAATTTTTGAGATCTCCAAGTACAGATTTTGTTTGATCTAGGACCTAAACTTATGTACTAAGGACAAATTGATTTTCAAAAGAGTAGATCATGGGTGAGAAAAAGCCTACATGGTCAGAGTTGAAATGGTTCTAAAATTGGAATCAAGAATTGCACCATTTGTTGCAATCCAACATATTATTTTTTCGCTCATTAATCCACCAAAGTAAGAATTGACACCGATGCCTAACAGTCCTCCTCATTTGAATGAGTCCATTTGTATTGGCAATTTTGAAGTATCATTCGCCTGTTGTGACAGCTAAACCGAGAAAAAAAACCTTAAAAGTTTTTAATTTTTTTTAGCCATAACTGGAGTTGTCCTCTCATAGAAATTAAATATAGAGTTGGGTCTAATTCCTTGGTCAGTACACTACAGATATACGCTGAGGTTAGGAGTTTCAGATACTCCAATGTTTAATTACCATGTGAATGTTAATGTAAATCATAAACGAAATTTCAGAACTACATTCGTCACTACAGATCTGTACAAAGTTTGGATCAACCGTCATATAGTAGCCACTGATGTATACAGTCTAGCATATCATAATTAAAACGTGAATACTGGCCGGTGTGTGAATGTAGGCCTTACAGAGGCCGCTGCTACAGTCTCATATGAATAATACAATAATAATGAAAATGAATCGACGTTAACACCAAGAGTCAGATCTTTTGAGAGTGTTAAAATTTAATTTTAGGGACCTGTAGTCATGAATAAACTTCCAAGCAATTGTGCATGTGTTGAAGAGCACCTTTATGAACTGAATGCTTTGGGGTTTTTTTTAAAATGATAATAAGCATGATGTCAAAAACAACCTGTTCTCATGGCACCCTTTCCATCACTGAAAAAAACACAATCCAGGAGCAACTTTTCTACCTTATTCAACAAACAGGAAAATATATTGATAGATGAGGGACCACTATTTTATATTATATTGTTAGGGCTAGCGCGAACGCAGGCCCCCAGTAATAAATTGTGCACACGAGCAGCACTCGCAAGTCTCAGTCTGATCTCAGTGCAATGATCAGACCTCCTCTTGGGCCACCCGTCTTGTTGATCACGGGTAAACCTGTGACAGGTAAGTATGACTTGAACTGTGAAGCCTTGAGGACCAGACCTGAATAAAGTTATGAGGAAACTTGTGTCTGTTCACGATTTTACATATCAAGACACTGGGAATATACAAGTTTGCATCATCATCAGAGATGGGGCAATGTTTGAAACCTTTAAGTTTAAAAGTTGATTGATTTTCAACTTTAGTTAAAAAGCCATGGGAACTTTATATTTGCAAAGACAAGATCCTGGGTAAGAAAAAGCCTACTTGATCAGAGTTAAAATGTTTCTAAAAATGAAATGTTTCAAAATTACACCATTAGATGCAATCTAACATAATTTATTATATTTTTGTTATGATAATCTACCAAGGTAAGAATTATTTCCTATTCCTATTGGTCCTCCTCGTTTGAGTGAGCTTGTTTGTGTTGACGATGTCAAATAATCATTCAGCAGTTGCGACAGCTAAACTGAAAAAGAACCTTCATATAGTTTTAAATTTATAAGAATTACTATTGCTGGAATTGTCCTCACATAAAAACTATGAAGTATGTAAGGTCTAACTTCTCGGTCAGTACACGACAGATATACATAGCGATAAGGAGTTTTTGAAGACCCAAAGTTCAATTATCACATAATGCAGTTTGTGGGAAAACCGAACTAAATTTTAGAACTACTTTGAGCATCTACAAATCTGTATATAGTTTGAATCAACCTGCGAAAAACCCACAACACTGGCATGGAAATTTTCACTGAATTGGGTAGGCTATATTTGCCTCACTTCTGTAGTAATTTTCACAACCCTGTACCCTCAACCCTTTAACCATTCCTAACACCTCAGTCGAGACCCCGGGGGAATTCCTATTTTGCTTTAGTTGTTCAGTTAGGGTAGGCAAATTTTACCCTGACATCCAGCGCGTGCATGGGCACCATTTCACATCCTTGAGATGGATAGAAATTGATTGACAGATGAGGGACCATTATGTTACATTATATTGTTAGGGCTAGCGCGAACGCAGGCCCCCAGTAATAAATTGTGCACACGAGCAGCACTCGCAAGTCTCAGTCTGATCTCAGTGCAATGATCACACCTCCTCTTGGGCCACCCGTCTTGTTGATCACGGGTAAACCTGTGACAGGTAAGTATGACTTTATCTATGAAACCTTGAGGATCAGACCTGAATAAAGTGTTTAGTAAACTTGTGTCTGTTTATGATTTTTCTCATCAAGATACTGAAAACATACATGTTAGCATAGTCATCAGAGATGGGGCAATGTTAGAGATCACCCAGTAAAGAAGTTGTGTGATTTTCACCCTGAATTAAAGTACTGTGGAACCATTCACATTTGCAAAGACTAGATCCTGGGTGAGAAAAAGCCTAGTTGGTCAGAGTCAAAATGTTTCTAAAATTGGAATGTTTAAAAAATTGCACCATTTGTTGCAAGCAAACATATTATATTTTTCATTTTATTCACAAAGGTAAGTAATTTTCGTAAAGCCTACAGTCCTGCTCATTTGAGTAGGTGTGTTTTTTTATTGACAACGTCAAAATACCATAATCTGCAGTGGCAGCGCAACTGGACACAAACCCCCTAAATAGTTTTTAATTTATTGGAGCAATTATTGGAGTTGTCCACTCATTATATTTGAAAATACAAGTTAGGTCAGTACACCACAGATGTGCACTGAGGTTATGAGCTTCTGAAGTTCAGTCACCACATGATGCATGTTGCAGGAAACACAAACCAAATTTCAGAACCACTTTCAGCACTGATAATCTGTACAAAGTTTTGAATCGTCCTGCAAGTAGTAGTAGCTACTGCTGCTCAGTCTAACATAACATTATTATAATGTCAACTAATAAAATTTAACAGAGAGACTCTATAGAAATGAAAGAGAAATTCAACATTGTGGAACATTTTTCATGTATTGAGATTACCCCCAAAATGCAATATGCATGACGTGTCAAAATCCACTCTATGAACTGAACGCTTTGGATTTGTTGATAATGAAATAAGCATGACGCCAAAATCAACCTGTTCTCATGGGACCCTGTCCTGTCACTGAGAGGACTCTATCATAGACACAAATGTCTAGGAGCAATTTTCCTACTTTATTCAACCCTCAGTAATTCTGGAGTTAACCCAGTTGATAGATGAGGGACCAATATTTATATTATATTGTTAGGGCTAGCGCGAACGCAGGCCCCAGTAATAAATTGTCCACACAAGCAGCACTCACAAGTCTCAGCCTGATCTCAGTGCAATGATCAGACCTCCTCTTGGGCCACCCGTCTTGTTGATCACGGGTAAACCTGTGACAGGTAAGTATGATTGTATCTAAGAAGCCTTGAGGACTAGACCTGAATAGAGTATCGAGTAAACTTGTGTGTGCTACATATAACTACATGATTCTGTCAACAGGACACCCAATATTTTCATTTTCAGAGTCTCATGAAAAAATGAGATACATTTCATGTACATTTGGTACATCTAAGTTTTGACACACCAAAGGTTGGCAGTTCAATTTACAAATACACCAGAACCTTGGTGAGAGAATGCCTAAACAGAGTAAAAAAACTGTTTCTAAAAATGGATTGGCGTCAAATTGCACCATTTATTGCAACATTTTATTATTGCACAATAAATTCAAGTATTTTAGAAGAAGAATGGCGGAGTTATACGTATAAAGCCTGTATAATTTGTATGACTCTGTCTGTAAAAGAAGGAAGAGGAGGAGTTCTTAGGAGCTGCAGGGGACAGCAGCTCAAGAAACAAAATTCTACACTTCACTTCAAACTTTTCAGAGGCAGACCGTTCATGGAATTGTCCTTCAAGATAAGTTGACCTTATCAACATTTCGTATCTTTTGCTCATAATGTCAAACTGTATCTTGATCCTGACCCCTCCCTGATACTTGAAATGCTTCAATTTTGAGTAACAAAAATTTTAAATGAACACCACATCAAAAGTGGCCTGTGTTCAACCGGACACAATTTAACATCCATGACATTTATTTTGATCTTAGTTGAATGATTTTCGGTTTCCAGAAGCTTCCTTTCTACCTTCTTTCCACCCATCGGGATCAAAATTGATCACAAATTAGTGATTTTCGCCTAGTTTTGCCTGGGTGGTATACACACGTTGACGGACAATTTAGATTTTTACATTCAGAGAAGCAGCATAGAATGAAAATTGACTTGCCATTTTAAATCATGTGCTAGAATACTTTTATCAGGGTCTTTTTCTTTCTTGTTACACTTATAGGGCTTACAGATGCAAGCCCCGAATAAAAAATTATGTATACCAGAGCGCAATGCTTGCAAGTATCAGCCTGATCTCAGTGCACTAAGATCGGGCCTCCTCTTGGGCTGCCTGCCTTGCTGATCGCAGGTTTGGCCTGTGACAGAAAAGTATACCTTAATATTATACAGTCTGATGACCACTGTAATTGAAGTATTGGGTTAACATGTGTGAGCTGGACATATGGTCCTGATTTCAGTTATCAATTATGCGCTGTTAATAAAAATAGAAAAAGTCATTGGAGTTGAGATGGAAACAATGTAGAATTTAGCAAGTTTTTACCATCGCCCAAAATTCTGTAAAAAAAAACAACACTGATTAAAAAGGTCTTAACCCAGGTGAGAAAACGCCTATGTCAGTATTGAATTTGTTTCTAAATATAGAATGGTGTTGCGATTACACCATTAGCTATTATAATATATTATTGTTATTTTATTGATGTTCTTTCAAGGATTTGTATTATATTATATATAGTTGATGGAGCATATCAAGAGAACAATAAAGTCAAGCCAGTTGAGTGCATTGATATTATTCAGCAATAGTATGGACAAGGAATTTGTCCCAAACTCCCTGGTATGGCGTATGATTACAAATCACATTGGAGTTCTCCTCCCACAACGACTCATATTTAAAACCAGCTACATTATGATCAATCAACTGACCATCACCCACATATGTTGTGTAAAATGGCTGCATTGAGTTTTGACATACAGAACCGGAAGAAATTGAGTGTAAAGTACTAGCGAAAAACACCCTACAATTTGTTTTCTAGGAAATATTGTATGAAATGATCTTCAGCTACCAAGGTTCATTTCTCTGTGTCAATCTCGCCTAAATTTTTTAAGACCTACACTTTTAGCATCATCAAAACCTTATGCCACTGAAAAAATTGCTAGCACTTCTGGGTTAAAATAATGTGTAGTGTTACAAATTGCCCTCTTTTTGATTAATGGCACCTAAAAGGTTTCAAAACTTAGCAAAGTGCTACTAGCTGCCAGACTATATATTGCTTTGGTCCTACTGTAGTCTTTAAATAAACATACTTTTGAAAGAGACTTACTGCATCAAATAGCTGAATATTGAAGACTGGTAGGGATGCTGGTGTTCCTTGCACTAAGACCTTCAACAGGTCAGTCCATGTACATCTAAAGGTCACTCTCTTTTTATCATCAGCAGTGGACACCTGTCAACATGTGTGGGATACATTAATAGGCCATCAAATGTAAGCTACGACATAACTGTTCAATTTATAAAGAAACTAAGTCTGGAGTGCATTCAAGAATATGAAAACATTAGAATCGGGCGAGCCACGAGTTGTCTACTCTTTAACAAGAAGGAGACAATGCCTGATCGTTTTGTATATTATTTTCTTTTACATATTATAGGTAGTTGTAGGTTTATAATAATGGATCAGTTCGCATAGACCATTATGTACTTTTTCCGGGTTATTCTACAATTGGTCCTGTGGAGAGGTGACTAGGAAATCGAGAGCTGTTAGTTGGTGTTGAACCACTAACAGGTAGGGACAGAAAACCTAGCAAATATACTCAGCGATTTCTTCTTTCTAAAGCAGTGGTGTGAAACAATTAGATACCGAGGTTTCTCAAGTCCTTTCTTACAGGAGTCACTTATTGACCGCTCAGCCCTCAACCATAAGAATAGGCAATTCTATTTAACATAGAGACTACAATATGACCAAATCTGGTTGGTTTGCTAGAAACCACTATAGAATACAATGAGAAAATTGAGAACTGTTTGGAATATACAGAGGTGGCCAATAAGCTGCAAGGCTGTTATCTAGGGGGTCTTTCAATTAGAAAGAGCGATCTTTTACTAAAGCAAGTTATCACTATCACATCGCTCCAAAATTATCACTCACTTGGTCTTTCAATTAGACAAAATCGCTCTCAAATCGTTCACTCAGAATGTATATAGTTCCATCAAGTGAGTGAGCGATCTGAAAGCGAGAGCCTAGCAGGTATCACTCACTCAGGGAGTGAGCGATCAAATTGTGATTTTTGGCTGTTTCTAATTGAAAGACCCCCCTGGCTCAACATGAATTGAAATTAGAACACTTTGGACATTGGCCTGTTTTAATAAGTTTTTGTAGAGCCCAGATAATAACATGGTAGCTGGTTGGCAATTTTACCTAACAAATGATTGTGTATAAGGATCAAAGTATGAGCAGGGAGTGCTCACAGTTGTCATAAATAATGATAGTGGATGGTTGGATATCTGACCAACTGTTTGAATGATCTATGGGTCAGTTTCTCGGTAAGCATAAATATATAGCCACTTGACCTATGTATTGTCTTCTATCTGAACCTGCAAATTTTCATGACAACACATAGCTATGGGAGAAAGATTTTACTTTTCCCAGATGATGAGGTAGGCGCTCAACACAGGCAGTATAATACAGATAGAGAACAACCTTTGGAGTGAAGGGCGTTAGTCTGCAAAATAAAGCACTGTGTCTCATGATCCTTAGACGATGAGAATTGGCTCAAGAGGTATAGTATCTGATAACCACTTTGCTGGATTGGTGATACTGGACTGAATTTTTTAGGTGCCACTCACACAGAGTCCCAAGTTGGATAAACAAATTGATAGCCTCAGATGTAGTTCATAGCTGTGAGTTCACTGTCACTGTGTCCATAGAGAGCAAGTGGGCATCTGGAGCATATATTTATTAGTTAACCAATTTATTGATTACATGGCTAATCGAATATCAGATTAGCCTGGGGGGTCTTTCAATTAGAAACAGCCAAATTCACAATTTGATCGCTCACTCCCTGAGTGAGTGATACCTGCTAGGCTCTCGCTTTCAGATCGCTCACTCACTTGATGGAACTATATACATTCTGAGTGAACGATTTGAGAGCGATTTTGTCTAATTGAAAGACCAAGTGAGTGATAATTTTGGAGCGATGTGATAGTGATAACTTGCTTTAGTAAAGGATCGCTCTTTCTAATTGAATACCCCCTGGGCAGGATGTCTGGGTTGACAGCCTACCCAGGGGGGTCTTTCAATTAGAAACAGCCAAAATCGCAATATTATCGCTCACTCACTGAGTGAGCGATACCTGCTAGGGGTCTCGCTTTCAGATCGCTCAGTCACTTGATGGAACTATATACATTCTGAGCACATGGGCCCCTGGGACTTACATGTCTTTACTTTGCCAATGACCACTATTTTGGGTGGTTGATAGTGGACATTGGCAAAGTAAAGACATGTAAGTCCCAGGGGCCCATGATTCTGAGTGAGCGATTTGGGAGCAATTTTCTCTAATTGAAACACCAAGTGAGTGATAATTTTGAGCGATGTGATAGTGATGTGGTAGTGATAACTTGCTTTAGTAAAGGATCACTCTGTCTTTCTAATTGAAAGACCCCCCCAGTCAAATTCCAGATGCCTATGACTTAGTCTGTCTTGACAAGACAGGCTACCTATGATTGTACTCTTCCATCCACCAATGAACTCCCTCTCTTCATTGCATCCATACTGTGTATTCAGTCCAGAGTCAAAGTGGCTTGCAAATATAATGAGGGCTTATTAGTTTGACAAACTAGAGTTCTATCTTCTAAAGAGCTCATGCTTGCAAGACCTTGGACTTGTGTGACAAACCTGATGTTTCTACCAAAATTAATTCTAACCCTTGATAGTGTGTGATCAGTTATTTTGGATCTTGTCAACCAGCTCCCCACTTTTTGTCCCTGCTGAAATTAATATATACATAGGGTCAAGGTCATTACATTTACCCGCCAAATATATTTAACAAAAGTTGCTGCACTTGCAGAAATTTGGTCTGAGAACGTTTTTTTAATTAGTAGACTGTGATAAACACATGTAGTGCATCCCCATACTATCAGTGATGTTCTCATCATAGTTGAACATTGAAAGTCAGCAACAAAATACATATTTAGAGCAAACATAGTATAGAAAACTACAAAATGAAATTGAGTTTATTAAATAATTCAACATTTCATGGCAGTTTTGATTGGCTATCTAAAAGTCACGTGGTAGAAACCACCATAGCAACCAGACATCAAGGTCATTGTTTTCATGACTGCTGTGCCTCATCACAAGCACCTGTCTCAAATTGCCTAATTGATCACTTGGTGAACCATAATTACAGCTGATAATGACTTTATTGGTGAGTACCCAACATTTAAATTATTCATTCACTACTATCATGCAATATTCCAGTCAAAGTGGTATGCATTAGGAATGGAAGGGATCATAAATCTTGAAAATAAATCATCCCATGAATATCCCTGATGTAAAAGTGCCTGTATACTTCTATAATGTTTGCTTGAGCGGAGGAGAGGAGACCTGGGGTCTATGCTTAAGCTCAGGCCAGTGGCAGTTGGTCCCAAAAAGGAGTAAAAGACGTCTGGGTTTGTCTAATGTTTCTGGGTGCACACTATTGTTCTGTTCACCTTTCATCAATGTTCCCAGTTTCCATCCACATCATATGGATGGCGGTTTTTAACTGAATTACCTTTACTGTTAGTCGCAACCCAATGCAGTTAGGAATTATGCAATAGTTTATACTGCTACTCATGCTGAAGAACAATCAGATGAGGCGCAAAACCGCCTAGAAATTGGTAGTCTATATTTTTAGGTTCATGAAAAATATCCTTGGTTTCAATTTATACACTGCAATTGACCATGTGTTCCCACTCACTATTCTGTGTTTATGAAACATCTTAGGAAGGCGTTCAATCCAATAAAGGCCCTTCTATGGCAGTTGATTCACCGCCATTGCTTTTTTTCTCTGATTTATCCGCCACATACGATATTAGAGTATTGATTTTCGCCTGTAAGTGATATCATGATCTTGTCGATAAGCCTGACATGCGATCCTCATTGTCAAACACATAACCATCAATTGACACTAACTGTTACGACATCACTTTCACTATCACTATGGATATGCATACACTAGCATCGTAACACAGTCTCAAGGATTTAGTTAGTTATTTCGGCTGTGTAATTATGGGTGCTGCCGCCTCCCAAGAGGAAATTGGAGATGGAGAAGAACCGGTCCAAGCTATGGACATGACTGCGGAGGAGGATAAGACAGCCAGGTGGTTATGACGATCAAGAATCAAAGCTGAGACTATTTGGTTTGACTGCCAGCAATCACTGTTCACCAGCTATGCTACATTCCGCTCTGGTTTCAAACTTGCCAGGGTATTATCACCATTGTCAGGTCAATACAATTATGAATCCAATTATTTCTATTTTTAATTTAGTAAAGTGGAAGAGGAGAAATCAGAGAAGAGAGAGATGAGTGCCCGACCGAGCGGCAACAGTCTCTCTGAGTTTGAGAGGAAGAGGCGGGCTGCTAAAATACGTAAGTGCGAACAAACTCACTGTCTAGCCTTGTCACTCAGCCGTAAAACAAAACTGGATTGCATGACAAGGCTACTCTCTGTCGTTTTACATCAACATCAACTCTGATGGCGTGTGTACTTGTGTAGGACCATTGGAATGCCAGTTCCCAGTTAAAAGCTCATTTCAGGGTGTGTTTGAGCTAACAAGATTGTTTCTCCAGTTTGCGTCCTAGCTTCATGGCTCAGTTCAGATTTGCACTGCTGCTTATTCATAAACAGCTGTTCTACCTAAGTACTTTATGGGAAACCCTGTGATCAGAGGGAAAGTAAACTTCACTTAGTTTTCTTACTTTAATCGAGTGTGCTTGATAGGCTGCTTTATTTTTTCAACTTAGTTTTCACAAATTATAATATCTGGCTCATTTGCGCCGGTCCCCTTAATCAGTCTGGCAGCTTTTATAAAAGTTCAGCGTACGATTTCACACTCACAGAAACCTTGTTTATTTTAAGTGAAGTCGTTTCAAGGTATTATGAAATAATAACCCTGAATGGGCTGAACAAGCAACATTTGTTTTTGTCTGCTGACCGTTTGGGTGAAAATTAATATGGTGGCAGTGAGAGAAAATCCATCATTCTCAGAAATTGGAAAGTCTATGTTTATAATAGGTGAATAATTAATTATCAACTCATTTAGTGAGCAAGTTTTTTAAAGGATAGTAAAAAAAACAGTTGGCTATCAGTCCATTTGACCGATTTTATAATATAAACTATTTAAATACCAGTGAGAGTGACTCTACACCGCACTCAAATTGACTGATTTCCCTTTTCTATTTTACAGAAGCTGGACCAGCTATGAAACTCACATCCTCTGGGTTCTCTCATGTAGATGTCAATGTCTATGAGGGACAGGTCAGTTTAACCTTCTTTTTTACTCAATTTACTTTATGATTGACCTACTCAAATTGTTTAGATATAAACGTCTTGGAGTAGTCCCATAACTTGCGCTCAATTTACTTTATGATAGATATCCTCCTATTGTTGAGATATAAACTCCTTGGAGTCCCATAACCCGTGTGGCAGAAAGATTTTCGCTCATGATATTCCTTTTAGATTTTGCATGAAATTGTTCAAAAATTCTTAATAACTTTTATTTTTGTTCTGGTTACAGATCGTGACATTCTCATGGAGTGAAAACAGTGGTGAGGGATTTAATGTCGTGCAGGTAAGCTAAATATAACCTGTTTAGTATTTTCCAAGTTCATAAAATATTGTATTTCTCTATCACCATTATAAAACCAAAAGAGTCCTGACTCCTTCAAGAGATTTAGAGTGCAGAAAACCTGTTCAATAAACAATAAAAATAATTATGTATCATCGAGCTGTGACACGACAGCTATCCTGCGACATGAATGGTTCCAGGTTTGAATTTTTTCAGCTCAGTCGTTTTGTTTGCGGTTAGGCTTTGAGTTTAGATAATCTTGCTCAGTTGCTAACCAGTAGAAAAACTTTAGATACAAGTTTGAATGGAATGCTGCTCTGCCATCTGTTTTGAAGATTAAAATGATGGGTACCAATATTCGATATCTCATCCCACTACAGGATAAATTATTCATAGATAAATAACTTTGCATACAGTTGCCAGTTGGAATTGATTATGAATAAACGGAATAGAAGTTTGGTGCATGGTCACAAGGCCATTTTTTGATAAATGCTTGAAAAGTACCCATCGGACAGCATTATAGTTACATATTAGTAGTAAGCCCTGCTTGAAGCAAACAAATGATGCTGATAAACCCAAGTGTTTGTCACTAATGGTATTGGTACTAGTTTATGTGCTCAAATGAGTTTGTTGGTAGCAGCATCTCTTTATCAACCAATTTCCATTAGTGAAATGCTACTACCAGCAATCCCGACACAGTTTGAGCACTTACACTAGGTTGGTAGGAATTTGCCTGTTTGAATTTGAATATCATATCCCAGCATCAACAGTTATTCTGCCAATCATTTCCAAAATAATCATCACTATCAGATTTTCCAGACTGTTGCACAGAGCAGTCATTTAATCATAGCCTGAATAAAGTAATCCCTGAGAAATCGATTCTGTATTTGTTTACATTTCCTCTAATAGCAAAGGGAACAAAAGATCGAACAAACACAAATAACTTCAGTACAATAAACAGTTATTGGGAAGGATTATATTCAATCCGTGTTGTAACCAAGAACTCAAAATTATGCTGCGGCTGTGTCTGAGTCACTGAGTCAGCTCTCTCATGGGCGTTGTCCATTTAAACGATGAGAATGATAATCATAGATTGGAGAATCATTTTTAGCTAGTATTTTTGATGATTAATACACTTCATAAATGTACTCCTTGCCATTTCTCAAAGTTCTCTCCTGCCTGTGAGATCTGCTAGAGTAAAAAGGTCGGAAATATCTCGATGTTTGATATACAGAGAAATATCTCATATACAATTCCAATTTAAGATGGAGAGAAACATGAATGTCTGGCCTAAGATATCACCTTAGAAAGTGGGGTTTGATGCTATGGAAGAGTGATCAACCAATCACTTGCTGTTGAGATTTTTCCAAGCCTGACCTGACTAACGTTAATTTTTCTGTTCTATTTACAGGTTATTGGTGTGGATAAGCAGAATGCCTCTGTACCAGGTGGATATAAAAGTGGACCCAAAACCCGACAGGGGAATTACAGTGTTCAGTTCAACCTAGCTGGAGAATTCAAATTCATCAGGTAGGCTCTATGTCAAAACCCAAAACAATGCAGTTTCCAAAGTAGAAGAAGCGGAGTAATCACCATATACAGTCCTATATATATACAAATAAGTTCATATATGGCCATGTTTTCTTGATATAATAACCATGAAGGGGTTGCACTAGAGAAAACCCAGAAACAACTTTTCACTCATGTTTTCCAGCTAAAGTCCTGTTTGTTGAGCAATTTTATGCCCGATACTGTATGTTGTATCCCCACATGAGAAAAAGAGTAAATACATGGCTCCTCACATCTACCTCTTCATTCCCAGCATCAATGTCTACTTGGTCAGTTCAAGCAAGCCCCAATATTATATTGTGATTCCAGTGATGGATTTAAGAAGAAGATCACACCCCTGAAGGTTACAGTCACAGCTCGGCCTGAGTATGAAGCTCTCATCACAGACCAGGGATTTAAGATGAAGATAATTACCATAGACGAGGGTAACTGGATTAAGTTTGTATGGAAAGATTGTCAGATTGCTCACTCAGTAACTCAGCTAGAATTCTGTGATCAGCACTGCGGCTTTGCTCCTAGAAAACAGAGAGGGTTAGTATATATTCATATATAAGTCAGACATGAGGGCCTTTTTCGTTTTTTGATGGAAGTTGTTATCCCATATTGAACATTTCTCCCACAGTGCCATCAATCTGAATTATTGGTTATTGTATAATTAGGTATATGAATTTGTCGTCTGACCAAGCCTGACCTAAGCATGCGTTTTAAAAATTGGTCGACACTGGCTAAAAGCAAGACCATATGAAAATAGTGATATATGAAAGTAATCCAAGCCTCAAGTATAAATATATGTTCTGGGTTTGTCCTTGCCAATGCATTATGAAACTGCTGAAATATAAGTGTTAAATCATGCTGAAATTCAATCTTTGCAGTGTGGTGCCGACTTTGAATGGTTCTTACAAACATGAATTCAAGTAAGTACACGTTAGTTAAATCCCCTAAAACCTTATAAGATCTTTGAGAATGTGAAATAGGATATGGCATTAAACACTTTGACCCTCTGTTGTTTCTTTGTATGGAAAGGGTCGTATTTCATCCATCGCTTTGGTATTAATGTGATTCGCCTAATTCCAGCCAAAACCTCACTTATAACTTCAGCTTGTGAGTTGA
This sequence comes from Membranipora membranacea, assembly GCA_914767715.1. Lineage (NCBI taxonomy): Eukaryota > Metazoa > Bryozoa > Gymnolaemata > Cheilostomatida > Membraniporidae > Membranipora > Membranipora membranacea. The sequence goes on from OU612068.1 coordinate 19,483,886, forward strand.
ACATTTGTGGATGGATAGGTACGGGCTATGCCTATAATGCAGCTATCTGACTCCTTTGCTTCCCATCAATGGTATAACAGTCCATCACTTTATCCCTTTATATTCATTAACACTGTATTAGTAAAGGCTTGTGAATTGGGTATGGGTGGGCAACTCCTAAGTTCATGGCCTCGCTCAGTATCAGTGTAACATCATTGTTTTTTGTTGCAGGGCTCCTGGACTATACTACTTCCAAACACAAGTAGCCATGATGGGCGAAAGTGGAATATGTGTGGTGCATGTCAACGAAGTCAACAGGTATGCTAACCATTAATCTCCTCCTATTTGCTGTTCTCAATCTACTCAACAGTATAAACTTTACTGTCAATGCAAAATTCCATGGAAATCCTTCGTACCTGTTACTCCTGTAATAGAACATGCTCCATGGCCAAACCTGTCAACCAGAAACTTTGTTCAATATTCTTCATAAACTTCTCCCATTCTATGGAGTTATTAATCAGATGCAATAAAACCGGATTGTTGTGTTTCTACCTTCTAATGACTGTTTCTCATTCATTCACATAATTGATTCACTAGTTTTACCTCCTGTTTGTGCATGATCCTATATGTTTATATGTCCAAGTGACTTTATTGGGAAATAAATATTTTATATATATCCAACTTTTACACAGAGAGTACAGAGTGGAGGTCAGAGATAGGAGATTTGAGCCGATGATATTATTAATAGAACAAGGAGACCAGGTCTGGTTCAGCTGGTCTCAGACTAAGGATGCTCACTGTATATACCAGATAGAACCTCCACATCCGGACCAAGCGTCGGCTGAGGAGTATAAACCTGTGAGTTTGGCTCTAGTAATTAGTTAATATTAATTGCAGTCCTAGAACTTTGCAGCTTTTGTTTGGAGGATGCCCAAATCAAAATAAAGTTTTAGGGACTCAAGGTATAATGATTCCAGATAATCTTTATGTCATGTCATGTCATGTCATGTCATGTCATGTCTTGATGTACATAATTTTACACCTGATCTGAGGGCAATTTCTCGGAGTTATTCAAGATAACAACTTCTTTACACAATATCTAAAGTCCATGCACCATCCCAATCCCATAATGCAATATTTTGCCTTGAGTTTCCAGAGGAATCATGTCAAATCTTTTTGTTGACCTGTTTTCAGGGGTATTCTAGGATACTCCTTATGAGGTACTCCCATTCTAAAAGCAACAATTGGATAAATTTCATTTTTTTCTGCATGCAGGTTCGAGAAGGATTTAGGTGGCACGAGCCTTCACACACTGGTCTGTTATCTCACCAGTTCACAGAGCCAGGAGTGTATTATTATACAGATAGAGATTTCTCATACGCTGCTGAGTATATGGGGACTATAATAGTCAAACCTAAACAACGAGAACATTTCATCAAGGTGCAACCTAACCAATACTTACCAGGTAAGAATTGACGCTGACAATTAGTATTGTGTTTGGCATGAAGAAACTTTGTGTTTAGGAGATATGAATTTGTAATGATGAGCCTATTTACTGCTTTATCTACAAGCTCTTTCTAAATTTCCATTGAAAAATTGACTTATTTCATTTGTAAAAAAATGAATATATCTGCCACGAATAGGTTTACTATGTACAAAGGCTGTACAGTGACAATTGTTGAATTCACAGTTTACAAACTGGTAATAATAATCAATGTAATAGCTTGTAGCTGTTACTGTTGCCCACCAGCTTGACCTTTCAGATGACCTTTTAAGGGTGCTGAAAGCCAGAGTCAATAACACTCTATAAGATAAGTGTAGTCAGGTTGTACCTGGCATTACTTATTCGACCTGCAGAGCTATGAATAGTTGTTGTTTGCTTAATTTTATGTTGTCACAATGCTCAACGTAATTACTCTAAATAGTACTCATATTTACCTCCTCTACAATTCTAAGTCCAATCAGTAAATATCCCTCAACAAAGGCTTGTAATTTATACTGCTAAGTAATGCTACAGAGTCCAGACCCCTGCCAGCTTGATTCAAGGTGTAATGTGTTTTGATGAGATTGTTAAATTCCTGAATGATGTATGATCTCGGCATGCTTATGGGCCAATCAGGAATTCAATATGATCTCATCAGAGTAATTTTATGTGATGTCGGGTTCATGAGCAAAGATTGGGATTTTTCTTTGGCCGTTGGTATAAAAGCTCTATCTCAGCTCATGTGATTTAGTGTTCTGACCTGGGGTGACCATGTTTTAGATGAACTCCATAACTTTATACTGTTAATTTAAAACACCTTGTTGACACTCGTTGCAGACGTTCTACATGCGGCCACTGGTGATAGAATATGGTGGCAATGGACACCCAGTGAAATGGAGAAAGCATTCTCAATTAAACAGATAGAACAGTGCCTAAGTCCATCTGCAAAGGACCCTAAGGATTCCAAATGTGAAGGTAAGTTGCATAACATTGTTGGGCCTACCATGAAATATTGACAAAAAATCGCATATTGTGTTAAATAAGTAGTTGCTTTCTCAGTGATCAAGAGAGCATAACTCCTACCCAAATAACTTGACACAATTGGTAGTAGTGCCAATTTTATGGCAACATCACGAGGGTATAGATTTACTCTCTTCTTATAGGCACCTGCAGAGCAATGACAGAAAAGCAGATGGTTCAGTTTTGCAAGACAGGCATGCAGACAGCTGTAGTAAATTCTATTGGATTGTATCACTACAAGATCCCTGAAGTGGTCAATGCACTGCCGACATCTACCATCATTGTCCAATCAGGACAAAAGGTAAAACATACAGTGCAGTTCACTTAATTCATAACTCTGGACCACAAAAAGCAGAGTCCGAACTAAGTGATAATAGAATGCATTGAGATCTGGCTGAAGGGACCAATTTTCCTTGTCTGAATAAACAGAAGTTGTGAATTATAATGTCTGAATAAACCAGCTTATACTATAGCAAGATTAGTTTTGCTTTCGGTGGTTAAAGTATTTGATATGTGTGTATTTGTATATTTTTCTGGCAACTCTGGCCTTTGGAGTAAATTTCATATTATCTTTACTCAGACTTCATTTCGAAGAAATCAGTAAATGTATCTCAATGAGGTTGATGATTTAAAACGTTTACTTTTAAAAAATATTATCTCACTCAAGGTATTATCTCACTACAGAATTACACAGTGAAGGTTGATGACAGTGGATTCTCACCCAGATACCTCACTATAAACCCGTCTAGTCGTGTGTGGTTCATCTGGCAGTCTGCTGAGAAAATGCATAATATACAGCAGGTGTCATACGAAGGGACACCTGTTGGTAATGGATTCACTAGCGGGGCTGCTAGACATGCCCCTTCAGCATTTATGCATCAATTCAACACTCCAGGTGTTTTCTACTTTGTCAGGTGTGTAGTTAAGTGGGACAGTTAGGTTGCTATTGTCAGGAAGCTGAATTTTTAGTTAGCATCCAGTCATATTCTGGTTTAATAATGCCCATCATTCAATACAAGCAACTTTCAAGACTAACTATACACTAAGTTAATATAGAACAGAACTTTTATTTAACAAGGATTAGAGCGTGGCTCGATATGTACTAATTTCAAGCATAATCAGATGGAAGCGCATGCTTATTTCTCTCATCAAATTAATTCTGTGAAATTTTATTTTTCTTTACAGCAAATCACTGCCGCGATTGTTTGGAGCCATAATTGTCTCCACACAGCCTCAGGTCCATTCTGTAGCTGTACGGGGCAGTGTCAAACCTGACCCAATAACCGTCATGGAGAATGATGTGGTTTACTGGCAATTCAATGAGGAGAAGACTCATGATGTCGTTCAGATACACAACGTCTCACAAGCTGGCAACGTTCCGCAATGTCGCATAACACCTCCAAGGTAGTGATGGTTTGTTTATGTTACACGCCTATTTGTCCCGATACAGTGGTCGTTGTCAATAAAGTGTATCTATATAACTCACCCAAGCCTTAAAGGCCTACATGTCAAACCGGATTCCATTGGTGTCAATTCGGTTGCCAGTTATCACAAAACTCATTGTTCTACTCAGTTTGATCTTTCAAGCCACCTCTGACACCTTGTTTCCTTAACTTTCAATATTTATATATGGTTGATTCATCGAGATGAAAAGACAAAAAATTAAGCTTTTCCGATTAGAAAATGAGTAAACCTTATTTCAACATGATAAAAGTGTTAAAATTTAGATAATAAGAATTAACATTGCATTTCTTTTGCAGGAGCCTGATGAACAGAGCATTTGCTGATGACGGGGTGTTTCACTTTACCTCCCCATCAATGATAGACAGAACCAGACGAGGATCTAATGCTTCGATAGAGCCTGAAGACCTCAGGATCAGCAGTGTTATTGTCGACGAACAGAAAGGTAGAAAAGGAGTAACATCCCTCAATCTATATATTAAGAAGCTCAAGCCAATAATAAAGCAGCACTGTAGTTATGTATTAGTCATTAATCTGTACGGTTGGGGGAAACTCTGTGAAACTACATTCATAAGTCCCATGAAAAAATAAATTTATCACTGTCGTATATCTTGTATTTTGTGCGCAATAAAACGAGTAAACATGTTGCACTTTATCGATATGACAAAGTGAGCGTAAATAGGAAATAACTAACCCTAAATTTCTCAACATCTATACTAAAGTGGGCCATTCCTGTAGCTTTGAATGAGTGTTTGTGTATAACTAATCTGATTGGATTTGTTGTTTTAGATGGACATTGTGTGAGGGTTGATAACATTGGATTCCACCCTAGAAACATTACAATCAGGAAAGGAGAGAGTATACTATGGACATGGAAGGGTGAAAATGAGCAGACTCATAATATCATCAATGTCAATCCCCCTGACAGCGAGGTAAGATCGTTTTCCTCCAGTTTTAATTTTGCTACCAAATGCTAGTCACAAATAAAGATTATGTCAGAACCAGAATGTCCATTCTACAAGTGTAGCCTTTATAGAAGATATTTTGTTGTATATACAATAACAACATTGAAAATTAAGTCTTTTTTGGGATTGGAGGAGCTAATTTTACCCAATAAAACAATGACTTGATTTCTTGCTTAGTTAGTGATACTGAAATATACGGTAAGACTTTATTCATGTTCAGGTGGTGGAAAGTGAAGGATTTGTGTATCCATCTAAAAAAAATGGGGTGAGGAAAAGAAGGGTTCTGATCTATTGTTTGTCAGCTTTAGCTATCAGTTATCATAGTCTTGTTGTGACTGCGATGTCAAGTTTATCCGCTTTTATGTCTGCTACTCGCACAAGACCATTTGGCATACTATGATTTCAGCACACCATACACCATCTATCTCTCTGGGATATCTCGTTAATCTGGGCAGGTCTCATCAGGTCAGCCTGTAGAGTTATTATATACTATATATATAATAACTCTATGGGTCAGCATCATAAATATATAAATATATTAAATTATGATATAATGTAAATATTATGAGTACATTTATTATTTATTGAAAATAATATTATATTATAAATACATTTATTATAAATATATAATATCATACGTGTATGGTCACCATATAAATCCATTAATTCCTATTAATTACGATAATCTCGTTACAATGGTAATTCTGTCCTATTACCAAACATAATCTGATGGTAGAATCATTGTTTTTGTTTTGTAGTCTCCTCTTAGTGTAGTTGAGGGAAGAAAGTCTTTCAACTCTGGTAAAATGGTGAAGAACAACTCATACATGTACACGTTCGACGAGTTAGGATATTTCTGTGTTGCGTCTCAGGGAGCTCCTGGATATGCAGGCACTGTCAATGTCGTCAACACAGGTAAGGCATTTATTATACAGCATAAATTTTGCTAGTTCTAATTTGTTTTCTACTATTATTGAATGCCAGTCTAGCTCCTTTACCAAGTAATACCTCCTATTACTCGTCTATACTCTTGTGATATAGCTTCCAAATAAATTACCTAAGGCCCTTCTTTTGATTCTATCATTTTACTAAATTCCCCTTCTAAACAGAATAATCAACCCTCTCTGTATATCAAGTTCTAGTTCTATGCCTAGTTCTCATGCTTCTTTTGATTAATCTTCTGCTACAGTCGGTCTGAGCGATGAAAAGCTCATACGATCAGGTTTGATATTAACTTTTTGTCTTGGTGTGAGATCTAATAAAATCTGTCTTTGCCCTAATATCTACACCCAGCATCAAATGTCGGAGTGTATCTATACAATATGCAATGTTTGTCAGTAGTTGAGCAAGATAGATACGTTGAATGATTTTATGTGTGCACACATTGTACAATAATGGGTCGAATAGTAAACTATGCCTGAATAGTAAATTTGCCAGGATGGTTGGTAGTAGCACTTTACCAGCCAAAGTGTGGAAAGTGGTTGATAATGAAATGCTACCGCCAACTATCCCAGCACAGTTGAAGCTGAATAGTTTAATAGCTGTAGGTGTGTTAAGTTAACCACAAATCTTTTTAATTATTGCTAAAGGAAAAATAGACCTCAGCTCACACGGATTTTATGAATGTGATACTTTGAAGCGCCAGTATGTCTAAGAATCAACGATTCATGTCTTTAATAATACTAACTATCGATATATTTCATTTCTCTACCTTCCCTTTACCAGCAGGGCGTATATCACTCAGATAATAATTTTTTTCCTGTGTTTTGTAGGTAAGAAAGTGGACACACCATTCATTGACTACACAGAACAGATGGGAGGTAGTGTTGAGCTGTATCACGCTGTTGAGCTGAAATGTACCACGCCTGAAGCTGAGATATACTACACTATCGATGGATCTACACCCTACCCCTGGCATAAGTCCTCCAAGGTAAAATTAAACAAATGACCTGAGCCCTGTGGGGTTAAGTATCAGTGGTCTCATTGCCAAGCCCATGAACACAGTAAACTAGCGTAGTACACACTGTACTTGCATACAATGTTTTGGTGGCTGGTTTTTCATTTCTTTCTATCAACTTGTTCTTTTTGCTACAAAAAGGCCCTCAATTGCATCCAAATAAATTTTTGAGTTTGATTGTGGTCTTATCTCAGCCTTGTTCCACACTTACATTGTTGTTTCCCTGTTTTAGCAATACGACCCTGTGAAGGGGGTGATACTGAAGTACCCAACCCTTTGTTTTATCCGAGCCTGTGCTGTACATGACAGTATGCTAGACAGCGATGTGTTCACTTCTCGACGGTTTGCTGTCAGCGATCAGACAGAGAGCGTCACCACAGAGTCTGAATCTGCTGAGGAGGAGGAACAGATAGATATGGTGAGATCTTAAATCAGTTAGGATGAGTAAGACATATATAGATAAATTTCCCTCTCCCCTTAAAAAAGTTATAACGATGTTTGGGATTTCCGTTGCCATCATCCGAGGCCTTTGACAGCAGTACATGCTACGAAGGAGGAGATTATGTTAACAGAATTTTCAGTGACTCGATGAAAAACTTCTGATTCAATTATGATATCAGCTTTGATAAAATTTGGCTGAGGATTAATCAAGACACATCACAGAGGCAGAGATATTGTTTGTTTATGATATTCATGACAGAATTTGAAAACATAATAGTATATATCTCGCTCAGAGATCGTAGGAGTTATCAACTCCTAATGCAGGTGGGGGCAATTAGAAAACTATATGGAATACCTCATGTACGTTATGTGATGTCTGTAGGAGTTACAGAGAATGTGGAGGATATGCGAGCCGAGAATCAGAGCTTATTTCTTAGAGGGAGAGCCGGGAGAGATGAATGTAGCCTGGGACGAGCTGCCGGAACAGTGTATAGATATCGTCAAGGGTTACAGGGTGGGTCTCTTATATTATTATACTGAAGTTCAAGGTCAGTGATCAGGCGATCAGTGCAAGGAAAGATGCTCTCAGAGTCACTGCTCTGAATGTGTATGCCTATCTGTTTAATCTTAGAGCTCAAATAAACATCACAAGGATATCCAAAACACAACAGCACAGCTAAATGTATTATGTAACGATACAAAACTGATATTCTATTTGCAGTTGTTTATAAATGGAGTAGTCTACTGCACCTCCTTTCCATCTTCTTATTCGACTATAAATGTATCCGGTCTGGCTGGAGGTCATACATATGAGATCGTCCTGGAGTGTCTACCAGCCAATGCTGCCTTCCTGCCTCACAGATCCAACATAGTATCTCTCAGATGCAATGAAAAGGTGAGTATAAGTTGGTAGTTCTCAATGTAATATGTATTTCATGCTCCATTTTTCTCCACTTCGCTTGAGAGTTGTCCCTAAGTGCTGCATTGAGAATGTAATGAACAGAGCTTTTTATTTGAATCATAAAATTGAAATTCCTTATTTAGACTTCCAAGATTTGCCTGCTCTGTTGTATAGAATAAGGGAAGTAGTAAATACAGATTGTTGTATCTATACAGAATATATCAACAATCCAAAAACAGGTAATTTACTAATTATTTATAATCTATGATATTGACATCATTGTTTATTCAATGGTTACAGGTTGAAACTGGAGGACCGTTAATCTCACTGGAGCGATCAGACAAGCCTAATGAACTGATAGTAGTTTGGAGGAATATCTCCACTTCAGCTCTACCTTTCCAGGGATATTTTGTCTATCTGAACAATGTGCAATGTGGATCTCTGGTAAGCATAAGAAATTTCATACTCAACTCTGGTTCTGTTGCCAAGTGTTGAAGCCCATGAAATAAACTGGATTGTCTGCTCCTTTACATAGGAAGGAAAACTCTCAATTACATGCTCACAAAACAAGGGAATTTGGGTTAAACAACATTAATCCGAGGGTCTCAGCATAAGCTATCAATCCCGCCTGATAATAATATACTGGGTTGTCCACTCCTTTACATAGGATGTACAACTCCCGATTCCTTGATCATTTAACACCATTATTACTAGACCAAGTATAATGTGTCAATCCCTCCTGAGTATTTTAAATTGCTCAGACTATAGCATACTTATTGATTGCCTTCACAGATTATACCACAACGACATGAGAACAGATGTCGAGCCGTGATCCGAACACAAGAAGGAACTCGATACAGCGTTATAGTGGCTGCAGTTCCAGCACATGAGGGTCAGCACAGGATGTCTAATGAGCTTTGTGTGACGCTGCCTCTGGATACAAGAGAGATAATGCTGCCGCCTAACGACCTAAGGTCAACAAACACTGACATCTACAAGGAATATCTGGAAGTCAGAGATGGTAACACTGATCTCTCCTCTGCTGGTAAGTAGATCGTGACCTGAAATTGGCCTTGAAGTGCATGTTCAAATATTGGGAACGGTCTTGTCTTCTTTTTTGAAATGATATGTATGTTATGGTTTTTAGAACTCTTAATGTCCAATATGTCTGCAACGTACCAGTGTGTTGGCTCTGATTGGTTGGGTCTTTCACTTCAATCAACCAATCAGAGCCAACACATTGGCAAGTCACACTTAGCATGAGGAATGGTGCATGTTTTGTCACAGCATGAGATACATGTTTATGATATTTTAGCCTCAGATTCTACTGCCGAATCAGAGACAGCTTCAGAGTCAAGTGGAGAGTCAGACGATACTGTGACGCCCCGCACTGAAGGTAGACTTAGTGCTAATCTTACGAAAACCCTATCAAAGCCTAAGGGTGCAATCAAATCCCCTCAAAAACATGATCCTGTATCACCTTCTCATAAAACCTCCATTCTTGACCACCATGAATTAGGTCTTCCTGTGCCACAAGTTTTACCCCCTATTATTTTCCATGCAGACTTTGGAGTTGATCCAGATCGTTCTCAGATGAGTAAACTTTGCATTGAAATCATTCCTGGGGTAAACATTCAAAGTTGTGTTGATCAATCCCTTAGTTTAAAACCTGCTGATTATCAAAACAATCACACATTGTCTGCCATAGCCGCTACAGAAACTAAAACAAGTAAAGGGATGTTTGAATCCATTGAAGCAGCCAATGGGCAGACATTTGGGGCAAGAAGGCGGGGCCAGGGGGAGACAGAAGGTAGTGATGATGATTCACAGAGCTCCGCTTCTGTCATTGGAGCTTACAGTCAGCCATTTAAAGTGCTATCTGCTCCGATCTCAAAGAGATCATCTCGTGTGCCTAGTAGAGCTAGTTCTCGTGGTAACTCCAGGTCTATTTCACCAGTTATTGGTGCAGTAGTCGTAGCTTCTATCCATCCCGCCAAACATCTCAAAGCCCATGTTGTCTCATCCACCCAGGCTAACCAGCCTACAACTCATGTAGTATCCCAACCACATCGAGGTAATATACAAGTGATTGTCAACAATCAACAACATCCAAACAATCAGCAAGCCGAAAATGTGATGAATAGACAACCAAACAATAGCCAGTGTTTAGCAGTCAATCAAACTATAATCAATCAACAACAAACAAGACACGGAGTTGTCCAGCTACCACCGCCATCTCAAGCATCCACTTCTCAGCAGATTCTTCCCGATGGAGTCCAGCAACATTACTCTGTGCAGCAACAGTATGGCGATGGACAGCAGTATGCTGTGCAACAACACCAATCAGTTCTAAAGAAAAAGAAATCTAAGGGTCGAAAACAAAAAAAGCGAATGGAACAACCAATTATTGGTCACAATACTCCAGCTTCCCCAGTTGTGAATGGTAATAATCAGATATCTGCTACTACCAAATATCCACAACCGGGCTCCAAATTAGAGCTGCAAGTTGTAAGGGAGGAAGAAACGTCTACGGAGTACATTCAATCACCACTCCAAGGGCAGATGATTCTTTCAGAGGAGCAGAGATCTAATAGACCTCTTCATGGGCTACCTGCTCAACATCAATTACAACCTACGCCACAGAAAGTTAATGTCTTCTCACCTCATGCACCTGTTCACTTCACTATAGGTAAATGAAATACACACATATGCATCTTGAAATCACATCACAATGTCAAAATATTGTTGCATGTTGATCTGTAAACTTGCTTTAGGTGTTGGAAGTCTTGTTAGTTCTACAACATTGGTTCTATGTAAAATGATCGCATTACCCTTGTGAAAGATTAACGCTATTCAACGTTATCCTTTGGGTTGAATACTTTCTCAGAAGGATTTTCTATCAGCTCACTAATAATGTATCTGATCTGGTTGTTTCATTCAGATGCATCTGGAAAGGCTCATCCCGCTCAATTTGAGACAGATAGTGAGTAACTATGCATGTTTGATGAAACTCACTGCCATATTATGGCTCGCTACTTTGCACTAGCTTTTAGCATACAAAAATATAGTTACATAATTTATGAGTGTATAACAGGCCTGAAAAGCCAAAGAAAAACTGCACGCTTTTAACCGTTTTGTGGCTCAGAGATTATGTTTTCCATATGGTTTGACAGTGATGTAAACATCATGCCTCTAATCCACCGCTGGTAGTTTTGTGCCTTTGTGCCTTTGGTAAACTTTGATTCTCATGATATTGTGCCGGTTTGAATGTTTAGAGAAAAGATGGGGTTCTCTGAAAACAGCCGTGAAAATGTCAAGTTTAGCAGCCGCTGCTCTTCGTCCAAAAGTTTCAACCAATACCGGCGCTTATCAAGCGTTAGATATTTCTAACAAGATTCCAATAGCCAACAAACCAGAACGTAAGCCATCCTTAGGTACTGACTCTGTCATGGTCATGTCTGGGGAAGTTGCTGAGACATCAAACTCCCAAAATCAAAATTCAGAAACGAAAAAGACAAATTTAGGTGGCGATACTAAGAGGGCAAATTTTGGTAAAAGAATGTCGGCTCCTGGCCTTCCTGTTCAACGGGTTCCTGCATCGTCTACCAGTTTACCGAGTCGGAGGCACAGCGTAGCTCAACCGTACAACCTACAAAGTATTGTGCAACCTGAGGCAAGGCGTGCCAGCGTCACTAGCCTGAAGGGAGTTTTTGGTCTCTTCTCTGATCAGTCTCCACACGCTATTGAACCGGTGATTGAAGAAGAGGAGCCACGCAAGCCTCAGGGCAAAAACCTCGATGCTTTCATGAGGTCAGGTGCTGGAGATTCAGACTCAGATTCTGAGGAACGCATGGATCATGTTGCTATGGAGTCACGTCACATTATAAAGTTCAGAAATGTAGCTACTAGAATCATGGTATGGACCATATTTCTGAAACAGCCTAGATTACCATCAAAAGGAAAGTTCCGCCAAGCTGCACTTCTAGTTCTCAAGTTTATCAAATTACAAAAACATTTCATGCCTGTTAAATCACTGTACAGTAACAAATCAGGGCTTAAGAAGAAAGCGACGTGGAATAAGATGAGGGAGTTTTTCCAGGGTGCTAAAGCACTGAAGGTCATACAGCCGGTAAAGTTAAAGACTCAACTTCCAGCTACTATTGAGGAGGAACCTGAACTACCAGAATCTCCACATCATGCGGATGTCCCGACACCAGCTATGCAAGTTAATCCACAAGTTATCTCCAAACGAAGAACAAGCATTATACCTGAAGATTCAGCTCCTATGAGCTACGATGGGAATGAGCAACATGCCTCGACATACCAAACTAGTGAACCAAAACAGTTTGAAAACAAGCAATCAATGTCATCTAGTGCAATGAAGATGCAAAGACTAAAAGTCTCAGCCAGCAAACTGAAACTAAAATCGATCTCAAACACTCTGCCGTCGCTTCGGTCAGATGTTCCTCCGTCACCGAGCTATGTTGAGTCTCTCATTCCATCAGACGCCCATCAAAGTAATGATGGTTATGAGTCTAGTGAAGAGGGGAGCCTGCAGCCTCTGAGAGTAGGGTTGAATCCATCACAGCTGCCGGTAGAAAGCTTAGATGCTGCCGAGGCCATGAAGGATTGGCTATCAGCTCAGACAGACGTGCTCAGTAGTCTCGCAGGAAGATCCCACTTTGATGGCTTTACTTCCATGACACCTGGGCAGATTCTCGTTGATGGTAAAGTTGCTATGGTGATCACAGTAAAATCACTCATCAGTAAAATACAATCATAAATATTGTCAAATAGGTCAATCACATTTACAGGAATAATATTGCTGTCAGATAATGCCACCTCACATAACTTTGCTTGTGTCAAGTGTAAACATTTATACTGCATCAGCATTTGCAGCATTCCCAGTTGCTGCATGATATGTTAAACTCATACAACATCAATGTCATGGCATGTAACCTTGTGTTCTTGGCAATGATGCCCGACCGAGGAGTTGGATGTGACTCTATTGCCGTGTGATCCAACTCCTTGGACCACCTCAGTTGGCGTATCTATACTAGTGGGCTGTTGTTCGGCTGTGAATAGTTGTTTGAATATAAAAGCCAACACTCACCATACTTCCTACTCAGCACCGCACTATTTGCGTCTCTCATATAGCTTTACTTCTTCTCGCACTAGGTTTTCATAAGCGTTCTATACATAACATTTATTATATATTATGATATTATTTATATTATATATGATATAATTTATATTATATATGATATTATGTGTATTATATATGATATTATGTATATTATGTATATTATATACGCTTATGGTTCTTCATCACATTGCAAAAAGTTGTTATGAATGTATGCTTGCCTGTCTTGGTGCTGCTTTTGAGCTGAAGTCGTATTGCTTGTTGCGTTGCTTGCTTGCGTTGCTTGTTGCGTTGGTGTTGTATTCATGACATGTATTTATATCGCATATTGCATAATTTGTTGTTTAATTTGATAGACTATCACTTCGTCGCATCTAATGACTTGTATGTATAATACAGCATGTTATATACTGGATATTATGTGTTTTACAGTTACTTCTCCGCAGCAGTCGCCCCCAAAGCCCGACCAGGTGAGGCTTTAAGATTTGAGGCTATTTGATTGAATCCTGTGATCTGGCTTAGGCCATAAAGTGGGATTTGAATTATGATCATTTGACATACAGTTGCAGAAGATGAGGCTCATTGGGACGTTGTATTCATGCTATCCTTACTTTTTATGCTGTTTACGCCTCTCAGGTTAAATCTACTAAAATGTAATGAGAAATTGTCATCGATCGCTGCTCATAACATATCCTGGTTAAAAAATTGCACGCTATGTAAATTAAAAGGAATACTTGTTGTTTACAGGGTATATCTAAAATACCTGTGATAACACCAGCTGAAGAGAACTTGGGTAGGGTGGTTCCCCCACCCCAAAGGGTGCCCGTTCTAGACCATAGATCTCCAGATCCTCCGGTTGCTGATACTTCTACCCATACAACCGCTCAAGTTGAGGTAAGGGCGTATTGATTAATTTATGATAAAGACTATGCCAGCTCCTTAAACTGATAAGGGCTCTGACACCAGGGTTTAAGAACAAAGGTATTTTGTGACCGAAGCGACACCAGCCTTAACTACCACAATACAATCAAATTTATTTAATTGATCAACAAAAAGTGTTGTTTCTTCCATCTTTGTCATCTTAGCCAATTTTTCTACCGATGAACAACATTCTAAGTATTCTAGTCTGGTAGAAGCATGAAGAGTTTTCTCCTCTTTTTGTGGCTGTAGACAATTCTCACCTGATTTGCATGAAGATCATTCTAAGTTGTATACATCTCATTGTTATATTCAGGTACACGCCACTGCTCATGACGTGTTCCCCGCTGTTATAAAAGAAAAGGAGGCCATCAAGTCAATCGTAGTACCTGTACATGATCCTACTGTTGAAGTACTAGAGCAGGAAACTCCAGCAGCTGCTGAACAACCCACCAGTCCCAAATCCTCATTCGTTGCAGTAAGTTAGAATTCCAACAACTTGAATTCACATACACACAGTGGTGGAAGTGGGCCTATACGGGCCTATACGGTGTATAGGAAGTTCACATCAATGCCTATACACCTTCAATAAGCGTATAGGCACTTATAGCCTATCACTGCTGTGCACTTTGTATGCTCGGATAAGTTTGTTTATGTTGTATTGTAGGGTTTGTTTACTTTTACTTTACTGTTTGCTTCAGTCAAAACATGCTCTTAGATTTAGGCTCAAAAAGTCAAAAAGATACACCAGAAACACTGTAATTAGGGCACAAATATCAAAAAAATTTACGGGGAGAACCCCAGCACGCACCCCCGTCACCGGGAGGGCGCTGCGCGTTGAATTGATCTCAATGTTTGGTGTATAGGCACTTATTTTATTCCATTTACACCACTGCATACACACATCAGTTAATAAAGATTATTCCTATTTACAGTATGCAACAGTCATTGGTGTGCTTGGGTGATACTTGATTCAATAAACAATAAACTCCACAACAAACAGGATTGATTGATGAATTAAAAAAAGATTTTTCCTTTTTACAGTATTCAACAGTTTTTTTCGCCCTCTACACTAGGCTAAAGTTTCTTAAAATTTATCCCAGAATAAAATGATTTTTCGTTTACCCTTTGATTTGAAAATTTTAGCCCCCTGATGGTTACCAGCTTCCGATACCAGTGGTGCACATCGAGCATATACAAGATGGAGGAGAGATCGTGAAGTGGGAGTTATCAGATCGACCTGATATGAACTACAGACTGACCTCCTTTGCTGTCAACGTTATCGGAGAGAGATTTACTACCGAAATTAACAGTGATATCAGGTGAGATTCAGATTTGATAGAAAATGTCTCAAAAAAAACTATGAACTCTAAATACGGGGCCAGTTGTATTCAAATGCTTAATGGATATGGATATGGATATGATATAATGTGATCAGGTAAAAGCCAAAAAATTGCGAGTCCTTGTTGATGTAGAATCATATTGACAATAAATGTGATATACATTTTAGTGAATAAATTCATTCATAATCCTCTTATTCTGACTAATTTCTACACTATTGTTGAATGTTTGTAGTTTTGAGTGCATAGTGAACTCAGAAGGAGAACGAGTTAACCTTCTACAGCATGTATGGAATGTTACAAACGATCATACATGTAATATTACTGGACTCGCTAACGGCTGTACATATAGGTATGTCTGATTTATTTTCTCAAATGTGGAGTACAAGTTTTAAATTATTTGTAGAAAATTATTAAACAATCAGGGAGTTTCAGTTAATCTTGCCTGAATTTTAAATGTCTTTCATTAAAACTTTTTCACAGGATATATGTGGCAGCTAATTGGACTTTCCTAGCTGGTAACTACCCAAGAGATACCCAGTCTAGATCCAAAGCGTTTGACTACACTACTGTGGGTGCGCCCCAGGCCCCCGTACTGAAAGCTCTCCGTACAGAGTTACTCAACCAGGTCACTGTGGAGTGGGCACCGAGCAGAGCCAACTCTATACCAGTGGCTGGATACAAGGTTCTGCTGAACGGCACGTCTGATTTCAAGATAAACGGTAAACCTGCCTCTGATGCTTTACCTGCTGATTGTACTACAACTACTATAGACCATCTCGCGCCGGGAAGAACTGTCAAGGTAGGATTAGTCGTGTGCTGTCTGCACGAATTATGAATGTGGCTCTTTTCCCCTAAACAAACATGAAATTGAACCAACATGTTGTCAGATTGCTGAACATTCTTGTTAGGCACTCTTGCTGAGGACAAGTGATTCCAACAGGCAGTTTTTCAAAGTGTAGCAGTCAACTCACAATATTTTTTTCCCATTCTAGGTACAAATTATAGCCATCACTAATCACCCTGTCGGTGACAGCAGACCATCTAACACACTGGTGGTGACATGTCCAGTACAGCCTGAGTCTCCTCTCATAGTCAACCAGCCTAGCTATAAGAAGGGCGTGGTAGTGGTAGCCTGGGATGCCCCCAAACCTTCTATAGTGGAGGCGCCAGGACACCCAGCTAATATCACATACTATACAGTATATGTGGATGGGGTGTGGCATGGTGAAGTGAAAGCCAACCAATCATCTGACAGTCATGGGTAAGAAACAGCGTTCTATCCCACTCTAGCATGAGGTTATAAATTGTAATCATTCATCCATCCTACCTCTAGTCTACATGACGGAACTCTATCAGGTGATGGTAGCGACGTCTCATTATCAGACAATATCTCCTTTCCTGGTGGTGACTGTTGGTAATAAAATGCCACTACCACCAAATGGAGGCCTCAACCATTTGGTGAGGCATAGAAAATGCATATATATAAATACAATACATAATATTACTCATATAATGGTTGAGGCCTCCATTTGGTGGTAGTGGCGTTTTATTACCAACAGTCACCACCAGGAAAGGAGATATCGTTTGATAATGAGACAATAACAAATGCTAATGTTTTGATTAGTAAGGCTTGGCTTTTTTATCAAACTTCTTAGATTACAACATCACTCTTTAAAAAATATACACAAAAGGTGTTTAAAAAAAGCATATACCGCTTTTCAATTTTGAATTCTTGGTTTTACAGATACCAGTATTATCTGACAGATCTAAAGCCAGGACTGGCCTATGATATAAATGTGAAGTCTATATCAGGGCAGAAGGTACCTGAGGGTAATGCTGTATACTGTCTCTGTGAGAGTTATATATCTAATACACTACCTGTAACATGTGCTGCTCCTCCATCATCACCTCATATATACATAGAGGGCATGACTCCTCAAGGTAAGCTATCACTGTGGGATTTTCCAACCTTCTATCTCAAATGCCGGAATGTTATTGAGGAGTCTTCTTTTGGGATGAATCAAGCTATGCACATATAATATGTTAAAATACCTGACGAATAGAATTGTTACTTCTTGTCAAATATAATTATTGTTTTGACTGCATAATGCTGTTCCCATCAAAATTTATTTTATACTAAACTTTATTATGGCCGTTACCAAATTTCGCAACATGTATTCTTGTCTGTGATATGTAATAAATCAATCGATGCAGTGGAGCAGACATTTTGTCTATTCTTGTGACCATTTTGATAGAGAGTATGCACAATTTTATAAAGTCGGTCAAAGACTTAATTTGTCAAAATCTTAAACGATACATATTTATGTTTAGGTATTGACATCACCTGGGAGGTGCCCCAGCAGTATGGGGATGCTGTACTGTCGGGTTACCAGCTACTGAAGAATGGATCTATATACGGCTCTACGATCCCACCTGAGGTTACCAGTATGAGTATAAAGGATATATCACTGGGAGAGGATATAAAACTACAGATAATCGCCCTCACAGAGCACCCTGTAGGTGGAGTGGATCAGTCTAAGAGCGCTAACAGTGAAGGCAGATACGCGGAATGCACTCCTGGCCCTAAACTGAATCTTCAGGTAATTTTTAAAAAATGCAAGCATTTAAATTCATTATGCTTGGATATCTGTCAAAACATTCCCAAAGTTTTAAATGTCTGCTATGTACTAGAAGATATTATCACCAATGTCAGTATCAATAACTTGACAAAATATTGAGGACTGAGAAGAAAAATGCGTAACGGGTCCAAGCAAGAGCTACCATAGTGTGATCAACCAACTGAGCTCATTTTGTTCATTTTGGAGAACCAAAGTTTTCTCACAATATTCCTTTCCCTTTATTTGATACTTTTTTTTTGCAACACGTTTCATTTATGATCTAAGCTATGACCTCATTTTTGATAGAACATCAAGTTAGATATAAGCTTACCTTATAATATATCTGATGTGTTTGTAGTATACAGGACTGGTGACGGCGGCTAACAAGGTATGGAGTGAGAAGGTCACAGGTCATCAGGTCATGTTAGTCTGGAAACATAAACTCGACAGACAGAAAGCTCACTTCTTACCTCCGGATAGCTACCAGATTACATGGTGGCCTGGAGAAGTACCTGAAGGTATGTCGTGCTTTATACTTAGCCAGGGTTCCAGGTGTTTCAATAATATTCATATGCTGTGATCTGTAAGTCTTTGCATTAGTTTGCTGGCATCCGGAGTTGCCTCAAGTTGAAATTGTCCCTCTTTTGTTTGCTAGGTATTTACAGTACAACTACGGTCTTGACAAGACGTATTTCAAGAAAGGCTAAGTACCCCTCAACGTAGAATTGTTTCGACTGCCATAATAAAACATTGAACGAAATTACCCTAATCACATAATTTCCATATATGATATATGTCTAAATGCTAAATATCTATTTGCTATTTTCAGGACGAGACAAAGCCTGATCTAGTATAAACCAATAAAATCCAATATACTTGGCGATGCAAAAACTGCCAAGGTGTAGTTTTTTATCATCGGGTAAAGGTGTGACTATCCTTTACTTGATGATCAAAAAACTGAATTTGATCTAAATAATGATACCTAGTAATTAGCCCAAAATAAGCCACTAAACAAATTTTTTTAAACTGCTTATCATAGTCAGTCTTCCATTTTCTCCAGGACACATCAATAGCTGTTCAACATCTGGAGATCACTTACTGATCCAGGATCTAAAGCCTAACACGGTATATACTATGGTGGTAGAGGCAAGGAGGAAACAGCATTATGTTGCCTTAGATGGTAAGCTCTGCCCTTTCTGCGACATGTTTAATTCCCTGGTTGAGATACATACTGTTCTACCAAAGATCATAGGTACCTGTGGTCTCTGGTTGTACTGTGTTAATTTATTTATTTTCAACTGACACTGATTAATATTAATAAGGATTGATGCAATCAGGATTTGGCTTCAACTCCAATTCAGCTTGTCCACCATATGGCCTGCCTTCACTTTGAGCGATGAGTATTTTCGTATATCTGCCATTGACAAAACATGTTCTTTTAGAAAAAACTCAAAACATGTTTGAGTTTAGAAATGTACGCTCTCAACATTCCTTTGTTTGATATATCCAATGACTATTTATAATCTTTGATATATCTTTGTCTGGTTATTGGCCAAGTGGGTAGTTATGTGCAAAGCTGAGGGTATTTATCAGAGTGTGTGTGGCATGTTATTATAAACAGCTAATCACACCTTGTTAGCATAAGTGGATAATAACTGGCTTTGTGGTGCGCCACGGCTCATTGCGCATAGCGTGTTGACGTCAGAATGTTCTTAGCGTTGCCTCCACTTAATATTTTCTAGTATTACAGAACCAGTGCTGCATTGTGAATTAATGGATACAAAAAAATAAAAGGATTAATCTATTTGATACAATTGCATATAATATTTACGATTTTGTAACAGGTCATGTAGAGATAAATCCTATTTTGCAAAATTAGATCAACTGACACTATTTATAGATGACTGAGTTTTGAGCTGGGTCCAAACTTGACCCTTCCCAACTCATACTTACCTGGCACAGGGGCATCTATGATCAAGAAGATAGATCCCCCAAGAAGAGGCCTTACCATTGCACTTCGGTTTGGCTGGCGCTTGCGATTGCCCCAAATGTGGGTAACTCGGGTGCGTAATTTTTGGTAGTGGGGGACTGCGTTCGCGCTATCCCCTAGCAAGTAAACAATAAAAAGATACATTACCTCCTCCTGAACATAATTGCTGATCTAAATTTGCTACAACATAATATCCTTGTAGTGGCTGTATTCACTGGATATAATCTGATGTGTGCTGTATGAATAAACAAAATTATGCCTATGACTGTATACCATCACTATCTTTGTAACTCACGTCATATTTTACTAGAAATGGCAGGAGGTCCTGGTGAGGAGATAAACAGGCATTTTATCATATCTGCTAAGTCTCAGAAACTAATAGTCAGGACGGGACAACCACCTGAAGCCCCGTCTAATCTTGGCGTTCTGGCCAGTACATGTCACAGCCTACAGATAGGCTGGGATCCACCAAGGGAGCGTGGAGTCGAAGTTAAATGTATGTAAAATCTGAGGTCCATCAAGTCAATCATGAAATCATTTCAAGTAATACAAAGTTAGATCTCAACATGAACTACCCAGCTTGTAAAATTGCAACAACAATTTGTTAAAATTCCCGAAAAAATTGTTTTACTTTGCTGTTTGTTTTAACTTACTTTTAATTTGTATACCAAGCGTAATTGTATTTTGGTGACTAACTATACCAAAGTAATAAGCATAAACATGTAAGTATTTATATGTCTATGGTATTGAGACAAATATAATGTATTAATTATTATTCAGCGGTGAGAGTTGACTGCATACCTGTACATAAGAAGATAAAGGGACACATATGTGAGGAGTTATTGCCCACTGACACTGTGATTAACTTACACAACCTGTGTGAGCACACAGAGTATGATATAGTCATCACTGCTGTCACTGAGGAATACTTCGACTCTCTACCTGGTGGACACGACTGGAAAAAGGAGAGGCAGATACCACAACACAACGTCATAATACCAGACAGTGAATGGCTGCCTAAATCTGTCATCACAGTGAGTAACAGTAAGGCTGTATCACTCTAGTTTTGGTGTTGAAACTACGCCCGGGTTGCTGGTAGTGGCGTTTCATGTGGTTGATAATGAAATATCACCACCAGCATCCCAGGTTGAACACTTAGTATCATTCTAATGGCCATGAGTTATATAAAAATGAACTTTCAATGATTAATTCATAAAAAGAATATGAACACAACATACTTGTCTCTGATTTCTGACTGAACCCATCATAATATTGGGAGGTTGATATATTCCCTGTCTCTCACTTCCATTAGTTAATTTTGTGTGATTTCAGGTACGAACATCTGGTACTGAACCACCGACAGACCTAACTCTCACTAAGATCGGCGATACAGAGGCTGAGCTTAGCTGGAACCCAGCGGTAGTGTTCGGTAATAACCGACTCCTCAGTTACGTTGTGCGCTGGACTCGTCTCGACCCTAACGCTGATAAAGAGAATGAACATTACATGGAACATCTCAATCTACACAAGAGGGAGACTTGCGCTACAATCAAAAATCTCATACCAGGTAGGGAGTCATCCATTCTATCTAAATTGTTTGGAATTATCCTCTCTTCAGATATAAGATGAAAAACTAGCAATTCTTCTCGAGCCGCGACTCCATCCCGTTTGATTCTAGCTCACATGGATTGTATTTTTGATCATATTTAAGGAGCATATAGGATATATGTTCTCAGCATTGAGTATTTATTAACACTTCTTAACCAGAGTTAGGCCTAAAAGAAAATAAAGGTGAAGCAAAGATTTTTTCAGAGCAGATTTTCACATAGTGGTTTTCCACTTTGTTTTAGGATTCCAGTACAGGATTGTGGCTGAGGCTGTTGTGAGTGTTAAGACAGCTATAGAAGCCATAGATGGAGATGAAGAGAAGAATAGGCGGACTACTCATATACCGAGTATGCCTTTACTAGTGAGGGCTAGAGCTCCGGTACAGCCTCCCACTGTGCTCGTCACTGGTAAGTATAACACATCTGTGATCTGAGATCTTAACACTGCACCACAGGGTAATATTCAGTTAATTAAATAAATCAATTTTTTTTATTAGGGTCATACTGATCAACCTCTGATGCGGCCTTGGTTTGATTAGACTTATTGAGGGGTTTGTCTTCTCAGCCTCACCCAAGTTTTATCAATTCAATAATCCCATCCAACAAAACCCCTACAGAGGACATTACTCCTCAATAATGACTAAAGTGGCCTCATATGAGTTGAAAGTTGGATGCGCATTCAACACCCCACTCATTTATCAATTTATGTTAAAATCGTTGTTAATCTGTTTTCTAGGATATACACCTCAGAATGTGAACCTATACTGGGACAAGCCTGTGCTCTGCTCAGTTGTTGCCCGGGACGCTGAGGGGTCCCCAGTTTATGTGAAGCGTTATCTTGAGGGATACAGACTATACATCAATGGTAGACTTCACATGAGGCTCGATAATAGCGCCCAGAATGTCACCCTGACTAAATGTAAACCTGGCAAAACTTATGAAGTTAGTCTTGTTGCACTGACATCTACTGAAGCTGCCAGGAGAGAGAAAAAGAGGGTGAGTCAATTGATATAAAACCTTGTGTTGGGAGATCTTGTCAAGTTGTGTACAGCGAGGAATAGATTCAATCTCACTGTTCATGTTAGATAGATTTTCAGGGTTGCTGCACTCTGATTTAAGATTTGATTAAGAATCGCCGAGACTTTTGTAGTATGTCACAGATATTCAAACTGCTAGGCACAACAGTGCAATGTACATTATAAAACTCTTCCCTTGAGTTTGCAGAGACATCATATCAAACTTTTATATATTGTTATTGCTTGCTCATTTATTTGGGAATTCCAAAACATTGCATCGTGGGATACATCTGTACATGTACTATAGATCTGATAAGCAATCAGTCAATCACAAAACTAATCATCACACAACAATAACGACTTTTGTTACATTTCAGGGAATCCGAGCGGAGGATGACTCAGATGAATCTCTATCTAACCCTATCACAGTCTCACTTCCATCGATACACGCCGGTAACTTCGATAACATCTCTGCTAAGTTTGTTGAGGAGTCAAACAAAGATGTCGGATCTGTCCATGTCAAATGGAACGTTCAGTCGCATCATAACGATATTAAACAATGGAATGTTATCTGGTATGAGAGAGATGAAGGAGTGCTGCATAAGACAGGACTGGAGCCTTACAATAAGAGTTGCATTATACCAATAGATAAACGGAAGTAAGTGGAAGATTTCATCTAATTAGTTTACGTAACAATTTAGCAAGCTTAGAATTTCATGTAGATCCCTAATTCTTTGAACCAGTATACCTTAAGATCAAGCTGCTCAATTGAAAGCATATGCATTCCTTGTCACTAGCTAACACACCTCACTCGTTATTTATTCCTGTAGGAAAATATATGAGATTAGCGTGGAACCTGACGTTTACGGACGGGAGATAGCACCACCCCCTACTCAACGTCTGCAGGTTATAATCCCAGGCTCAGTGGATGCTCCTGAGATATTCCTGAAGACAGTAAATGAAAAGGACTTCACAATAGAGTGGGGAGAGCCTCGCTGCTATGGAGGAGTTAGGGTCAAAGGTTATCAGCTTTATATGAATGATAAGAAGATTGGTAGAGTGCTGAGCTCCACACATAGGAAGGCTGTCATCCCCTGCAGGGCAAACAGGTACCAAGTATTACTTTTCTAACTCATCTAAATTTGCCACTATTCTTTCTCCGCAGTATCACCAATTTGACAAAGTAAACTAAATCTACTAAATAATAAACATGACACATAAATTTTCTGGTGAATATATAAGTTCAGGGCAGATTTTTGCAAAAGAACAGGATGTATTAAATCACACTATTGATATTTTGATTGTTAGAGATTGGTAGACTGTTGTGCATTTCATGCGCTACGGAACACAATTATATAATATTATAGCAATTTACATGACTTTACACATTTTCTTGTACACATGTTACAGGCAGTACAAGCTGTGTATGTACGCGATTGGGTCCGAGTATGGTAACTCAGCAGTCTCGAATTCCTTACTGATAAACACTCCTGGATCCAGATTCTGTGCTGGACAGATGTTAGACAGTAGTCTGGTAGACTTTGAATCCTGGGAAGCCTCAGATCAAACCGATCTCAAGGTATGATTCGACCTTATTTGCTTATTGCTTGTCTTTTCGCAATATTAAAGTATTATTTTGCAAGTTAATGCTGGAAGAATATTTTGAAGATGAAAATTTATATCAATGAAAGCAATAAAAAAAGGCAAGGTTACACATAGTCGTTTGTGTTTTTTGCCCACTAAGTAAGTGGCTCACTGTCATTAGTCAGCACGTAAAGGTTATTTTGCAAAGACAGTATCGATAATGTGAGATTTTCCTGGATTCTGCTTGCTAGTTTCCTTGATGCTCCTACTCCTATCATTTGCAGAAATGTGATTTTGGTATTTTCGTCCATAAACGTGGTATCAAAAGTTCCCACTCGTTTCTGAAAGTTTACTGCAATAGAAGTTGACTGTTAGGTATTTTATAGTAATCAATAGCATATTTCTCCATAATACAGGTACGCTCTAGCCAGGTGACAGACACATCTATGAAGATAGACTGGGTATATGAGAATAAACCTCGAGGTATCAGAGCATACAAGGTCGTGTGGAGCTGTACAACACAGCCCAGGGTACGTAACAGCGTGGGAATTTGTATAACAGTTTTAATCTTTACTTGAAAATAAGAAATACTACATCAATCTGAGTGAGCTAGTTCAATTCAGTATTTTGTAAAGGTATCATTTTGGAATTCAGGACATGGAGGAGGTAAGGTCAGATCTGGCACTTACAGTTACTGCCTTTATTGAATGATTTGCATTCATCGTGGTGATTTATATTCTATATTCTATTTTCCGTTTGTCAGGATCGTGAGGTCAGAGTGGAAACCGACGAAGCAGAGTATAGTCTGGTATTACAGAAGTTATTCCCTGGCATTACTCACTATATCAAAGTATTCGCTATCGGAGACAGTGATATTATCATAGAGAAGAGCAAACAAATCATTGTACAGACAAGCGCTCCACCAGATATACCTGCTGTCGGAATCAGGTATGTGACTAGCGTCAGTGACATAACTGTTGTCAGAACAACCTGGTAGTATCAGTCCGTTGCTGGAGGGTAACTAACACCCATCCCTCATTAATCAGATCATAGTCAGCTTGTGTATGAAAAAATATAAGTTTTAATCATCTTTACAACATAGTAATTTTTGCGAAGCTATTAAAAAATGTTCTGTAAGCAATCTAAATATGGTCCTATTTGACTTTCAAATTGGGTCATATAAATGAATTTGGAATTCATACGTCTTTCATTCATGTTTTTTATATTTATAGAGCTTGCAATCTGAAGTACATCTCAATACAATGGGAGAAGCCCAAGTGTTACGGCAGCGCACACATAACCGGCTACAGAATCTATATAGATGGTATTTGTGAGGCTGTCAACGGCCCAGACCAGATGATCTTCAACTACACTACAGGGAAATTCTGTAACGAGTACTCATTCCAGGTCCAGGCTATCACTGATAATGATTTGTGCAGTAAACCATCCGATCCACTGCTAGTCAAGTGGCCAGGAGTCATCCCTCCAACAGTTAGACAACTCCCGTCTGATACCAACAGCTCTCTCAAAGTAGGATGGGACATACCGTATACTACTGAGGGAATCAAAGTCAAGCATTACAAGGTAAGATATTAGTCTCTGTAAACTTTAAACTCTCACTCAGGTTTGGTATTAATATTGATGGTGACTTTATGTTTCAAGCATAAAAGGCGTTTTGCAGTAAAAAGTGTCATCTGCTTACTTTATACCCCATATAAAAATATGGTCTCATCTGTCAATGGTCAAGGGAGGCAACTCTGAATAGCATAACCCAATTGCCTTCATTCCTTCCATGGAGAATTTACTCCCTCCGTTTTTTCACTGGGTTGATTTTCTCTGTTGATCAGGTTGTCTGCAGAGAGGTAGGTACAGAGAAGGTTGTACAGACTGTGTCACCGATACACCCGGAGACAACTCAAGCTGAGCTATATAATGTTAGGAAGGGAGATTATCAAATATACCTAGAAATATATGTAAGTCTATAATTACATATGTGTGTTCTAGTTGTCAACTTGCGTATACTCCCAGTAAACCATGATTTGATATTTTAAAGCTGCATATCCATCCCTTGTCTGTGAATAGTCTCAATGAAAGGTATGACTCTGTACTATATAAACTGCATCTTATACGACTTGGATATGGTGGTCTATAGCCTCTGATCAGCAAATACAATAAGCAACAATGGCAGCCCAATGTCACTCCGCATATTATTAGCGGTAAGAAGTCTATCAAGCTTTCTCTTATGTTACAGTTACACGGATCATCAGACTTATTCCGAAGTGAGGCTATCGGTGTAGAGCCCTTCATATTCCCTGACCCTCCACTGATAACTGTAAACGTAGTAGGAATAGAAGAGAGAAGACAACTTGAGAAGGTCACTGGTGATCTGATCAACAAACGATACAAGTAAGCCAAAAGATGAATGGCATTTCTTACTTTAAAAAATAACTTCTATATAGCTAGGGTACTAGTGCAGGTGCTCAGACGACTGCATTGCAAGTTTGTGGTATTACACTGTCAATCACCAAAGCACTAAATTGGCTGTTTGATAATGTAATGCCACTGACTTGCATTGCAGCCGTATGAGCACTTAGACTTAGACTACCATGGTACCACAGAGTAAGGATATATCCTTACTTTGTGGTACCAACTAATTTATTGAACCACAGTGATTGAGAGTGAACAAAGGAGGTACTAAGCTTCATAGCGCATGATAGCTATTCGACCAGGCGCCATATTAAATAATTACACATAATCATCTGGTAATTACACGTAACGATAGAAATTGTAAAATATGCTAGTGGCGGCGGCAGAGTTACTATGACTTCTCTCCCTTGATTCATGGCCCGTATCACCATCTTTCCTGCATATACCCAGCTTCAATAAAACAAACTTGTCTGCAAACATGTGCATAATCAATTTAAAAATATGTATTTCATTAGTATTCTCCAGAAATTGATGACATCGGTGCAGTACCATTATAATAATTTCACATCAGATTATTGAACTAAGGTTTTGACCCAGTCGTTTTTCCCTTAGATAACCAGCTCATACTTACCTGGCACAGGGGCATCTATGATCAAGAAGATAGATCCCCCAAGAAGAGGCCTTACCATTGCACTTCGGTTTGGCTGGCGCTTGCGATTGCCCCAAATGTGGGTAACTCGGGTGCGTAATTTTTGGTAGTGGGGGACTGCGTTCGCGCTATCCCCTAGCATATAAACAATAGAAAGATAACATACCCCCTCTCTTCATAATCAGTATTGTCTGAGATAAGCTGCTGTATCAGACCCTTGTACTTACCTTGTATGATTGTATGATTGTGTATGATTATATAAATATATATTTACTAATATGATTATATAATAGACTTTTTTTTAATACTTTATTGACATCTAAGTGATTGACATCTATATAATTTTCCAAGAAAATGTTTTTTCAAAACTGCCATTAAAAAAGAAACAAAAAAAGCTGACAATACAATCTAATAAAAAGAAGACTTAATATATTAAGCCTTTGGATTGTATTCACCTACACAATCTGATGTGTGCTGTAAAACATTATTATGTCTATGGCTTTATATCATCATTATTGTTATACCTAACAAATTTCGATGGTAATTTTCTCAATTTTAGATTGATGAGTGTGCTGGCTGATGGCGGTAAAAATGAAGGTGTCATCTCCGGCCATAAGTTCAGGCGTACTGAGATTGTTCACGCCCAGGCTAAAGCTAAGGAGTACCTCATGCATGTTGATGAGATGTTAGATGACTGCTTCAAGTCCATTGCTAATTATACAGGTAAGTTATTACTTTCATAGCCTGGGCATCTTTTGCTAAAACTTAATTTATTTTATCATGAAAAGTTATAGGAGTTGTCTCCCTCTACAAGGGAATGATGATTTCGAAGCAGACACAGATTACTTGATCAGAAGTGATGCTTAGCTATCACAGATCATCACCACTTTGAACAATGGACTTATTATTAAACAGCCCACCAAAATAGATATCCTATAACCGTCAAACAATTGATTTAATGATACTGAAATAAATACTAGGAGTTGTCCGCACATAGGTGATTAAAAATTGACTCAACAGCATAGCTGTGGCTGTTATATTAGCTCCATCGTGACATTAGTCAATAATGTGTTTTTGACATTTCCTCTTTCTATCTTGATAACGATGACAAGTTATGACCCTTTTTGTAGGTTTTAACCAATTTTGGCATAAGTATATATCAGATAAAAATAGTGGTATATAATGGGAATTTCTGAGCCTTGTTGACAGGTTACATGGAAGACCTACAGCAGAGTTGGGTAGGAGAAATCCTGCCTTTCTCTGGGGAAAGTCCCCGGATCTAGGCCAGCGAGTGGTGTGCAGGAGATTCTGTACCAGCCAGCCACCTGCTGACCTTGCTAAGGCTATGACAGGTCACTCTCTGAGTGGCAGGAGCCTGTCAGTGTGGCTGGTGTTTATCACAGCACAGTTATGTAGGGTGTGTCACTGACATGACCTCAATGGGGCTCACTCTCTGTGTAATCTTTTTTTTTGTCATTTTGCAAGGCAGAACATCATAATCTTTGTTAATTTCACTTTGATCTCCAACACGGGCTGCTGTTATTTTGCTGTGCTATGAATTGTGGTGTCCATCTGAACTATACAAACATAGCATTTTATGGTTGGATTGAAATTGGATAATTTCAAAAACTTGTTGACTTTTCTTTTCAGGTGTTCTGATGCTTCATATCAGCTGGACTGCGGCACAAGGAAGCCAGGATATCAACATAAGTGGATACCGAGTGCTGGTCGACGGTAAACAGTTCGGTACAACTTTACATTCAGGTGTGAACAACGTGAGAATCAAACTGAATCTGGAGTCTCGAGTTCACAGGATATCTATGGTGACAGTTTCAGGACAGCCTTATGGTATAAGTGCAGAGAGTAATACTGTGGACGTGCTCACCGATCCATTCAGACCTTTTGTGGCCTTCTGCTACGGCAATATCCATCAGCAAGATGAGAGGTTAGTAACTCAAAACAATGTTATGCCAACAGTTTCGCCTAACAAGTATTGCCATGTTTTATAGCCAACCACCAATTTATTTTCTTTAATTGTAATTAGTGTGGTCTGAAATATTAACGATAAAAAACAAAACAAAAGTTGATATACTCGGAGCTATGCAGTTGTTATCACCTAGAGAAAAGGCTACTCGAAATATTAAAACTTTAATGTGGACCATTCATAAGCTTTGACCTCTATTTTAGATGGCCAAGTCCAGGGTGCTGCCGATACGATGTAGCCATTGACTATGAGCGTCAGCAGACTCGAATGAAGCCATCATACAAAGGGCTGCTCCACAAGCCTGTAGCTCCTCCTCGTGTCAATGTACTGGACGTGTTTGAGTGTGAATTCAAACCACTGCTGCCACCTAAAGGCCCTGGCAGACCAACTATACTGTTATTTTGGTCTAGATGGTGTCTAGCTTCTCAGAAGATGATGGAGTATATGTTCAAATTCTCTCAGTTCAACAATCACAAGGTAAGAGCTGTGCCGTGATAATACTTCTGGTTCTAATGGATTTGCAGTGTCGCTTTCTGTGGAAAAGCCAGCAATTGAGATTTACGTAAAAGAGAGTCAAATTATTATTACCTCTCAAAAATGTTTCCACAATTTAATTTTTTGTTCTTTTGTTTGCAGTATGACTTCATCTCGTTAGCCTGTGGACTAGATGTGACTATTCCTCAGGAGAGGGCTGATCTGGTACACGCCATCACAAGTAATGGCTGGAATGACAATCAGGCTATGTGGCATGTAACTGACCAATCAGCTTCAACAGTAGTCGCTGCTCAAAACTTCATCAAACAAAATCTCATTGGTAAGCAAAGTAATGTTGGAGATAAATGAACCAGTAGTCTTAGTATACCTGAAAGTTTAACACAACAAGTCAATCAAAGAAGGCCATGTTTTTAGCACTAGATATATTCTTGTACTCAAAACTTTTCTGTAAGTAAAACATATGGTTGCAATTTTTTAACTTGTGTTGCTCTTTTGTTTTAAGGTGCTGATGGTAAGAGATTGAAGCAGCCTCCTAACGCTCCTCAGATTGCTTTTGGTAACACATCTGACCTACTTGGATTAGTTGGTGTTCCATCCATAGTCGTCATTCATCCATCAAGTAAGTTAACAAGACTAGCGATAATGAGAGTCGTCCTCTCTAAAATGTTGATGTCTATTATACCTCTCAATCCGTTTGGGGAACCATCACATCCTCATTACCTAAACTGCTAAGATTTGATAACACTGCCCTTTCAGATCATTTCTGTAATTCATTTGTCCAACAAACTGTAAATAAGCCATTAAATTTGCTAAAAGATTGACAGTTTCATCGAAACCCAGCCTTGCCTACTAATCAATTACTTTTATGTCTTTTCAGATTATATTGCTTGGATGGGAACTTTCAGTGCCTTTGATCAGGGAGCGTTTGATATATTCATTGAGCACACTATGGCGGAATGTTTGGGTTTTGCATGTACTGTCGAAGCCTGCATACAATGTCAGCAAAACTCTGACTTGTTCGGTAAGTAGTCGACTCAGTCCCATTATAGTCAGATTGATTTTATTAGTCATAAATAGAGAGAAGAAGAGCAATCTGAATTAAGTCCTAGCCTGGGAGAGGATACTGCACCCATAGTCTCATCACATTGAGCTGACCTATGTATTCTGCGTGCTAAGCGCTGTCATTTGTTTTATAATGTTTTTTTAACACTTTTTTTTGTCAATCTCTTTCACTCCAATAGCGGAATGCTTTTCAAATAGTGCCAAAAAATAAGAGAGGAAACGGAAAAAAGAAAGCTCGAGAATTCAGAGATGTTTAAAGTGGGATTGATAAACTCTATCTTGTCTTTTACAGGTTTATTGAGTGCAAAGCACACTGAGGACGGACTATCACACCAGATGAGTATCGGAGCCACTAATTCTCTAATAATCCCAGCTGTCAACGATAAATGGGTCAGCCAAGCACCTGTTAGAAAAGCTTCCGCCAAGAAATCGAAAAAGCAGCGACCACAATCTGCAAAGAAACCCGCTACAAACGGACTTACCAATGGGCAGCGGAACCGACCCATGTCTGCTGCCTCGAGTAGAAGCAGTAAGAGTAATATCTCGATAACAAAGAGACCTTACTCCGCTAGTGGGTCAGCAGTAGAGAGGAACAGCCCTCCGCCGACAGGACAGCAGCCTACCGCTGTACAGAGCAGCCGAAAGAAGAGAACTATTGTGACTGGCTGAAGATGACTGTGATACACATAACATGCAATTTCATTTTAGTTTAGATAGTTTCGGTAATTTTGCTAAGCGTTCAATAAGCATGATCATTTCTCAACATAGCAGCTGTTGGATGTATGCTCTGGTAGTTCAAAAAAGATGTCTTGTCCCTCAGATTGAAGACTTCCTACGGAACTATCAGTAATGCCTATTTTTTATTTTGATGATGACAGAGCTATTTGCTTTCATTCATTCTCTGCAGAAGAAGCCCCATGATGTTGAATGCTGCAAATTTTTTATTTAGATAGAAATTCATTTTTGATAATTTTTCCTACACTGGATGCCAAGTTCAAAAATGACTCAAAGTAATCTCTTTTTTACGTTCTATTATTATAAAAATGTGATACTGTTTTCCATCCGTCCATCATTCCAAAAAATCTTTTTAGTCTGAACTTGATTGATAGTATTATCAACTGATATTAAATGTACTTTTGTGTGTTTATTTTTTCTGAGAGCGCTTTATTTTCACCGCTCAAGCTTTTGTCATAATAAAGAACCCTACATTTCCTAAAATAATAGAGAATACGCTTTCTGCTTCAAAGAAAATGGGGCTTGGTTTGATCCAGTTTGCCTGCATACTGATTTCTCTCCTTCAACTGGCCAACCCGCAGGTCTTTTTGCCTGTGATGTGGCCAGTGTAGGGGGAGCAACTCCAAATGCAGGCAGAGGAATGTGACTTGTGGCAAACTTTCCATATTACAAGCCCTTTACAAAAGCTATCATTGAGAATTGGTGAGATTAATATTTTTAGCGAGGTTTTGCTAATAGAAATAGGGACCGTTAGGATAACCATTAAAATTAAACGGGCTATCTTTGCTCTAACGGATGAGAATTGTATTTTGAATGCCATCTTTCCATGTAACCAATGATGCAACAGCTAATGGCCTATGAACATAGAGACCTCGATACACCAAAGATTCACATTTGTGTCAGCCAACTATGTATATTATTATAAGCTCATTGGTATAACACAATAACTGATTCTTATGTCAACTCAAGATTGTGAAGACCATAAGCGTCAAATCTTGTTTTGCTTTACATAATTACACATTCGTAAATAAATATATTATAATAGGTGTATAAGAGGAAAATGCAGAAGATACATATATCATAACATAATATGTGTAATTATTGAATATACATATGGAAGGAACAGTACAAAAGTTGGAATGCAGTGCTTGAGTCAGAGCAAGCTGATTTGGGTATTTGAATCAATCCGTGTACGATTGTGGTATTGCAGTGTTAGATTTGAAGACAAAAAACTGTTAGATACAACTTTAGCTTCAAAGTTCAAAATTAATGGTGGTGAATGGCAGTGCGGAAAACCGAATGGGTTACAAAATAAAAAACATACTTTAATAAAATAAAAAAATAAATCATCTAACATTCAAGTATTACAACTTTGTATTATGATTATTCAATTGAAATTCTCAAGACTTTGTTTAACTACCGTTTACCAGTACCGTTCCGACGGTATTCTCATTTATATACAATAAACTTTGTATTATTTGGTATTATGAGTATTGAATAAAGGGTTAGATGTATAATATTCGAGAAATTGCATGCATCGGTCATCCTCGGAGACCTCCTGTCAATTCGGAAGCCAGCGTTGAAGCAGTTCCCGTCGGTTTCCCAATTGTTTGTAGTAGAGTAGAAATGCAATATTATACCATAAGGATGGCGTGTGTCAGCAGTAGCATGTAGAATATTCAATGTGGCTAAATAACTCGATTCGTCTAAGAGCTATTATCATACTTGAGCGGACCACTTAATCTCATCAGCATTCACCTAAAATAATGTGGACATGAATTTATCAACACATCAACAAATAAAACTGTTCTATCACTTATTTTACGATGAACATCATGCATTCCCAATTACCCATGCTTACAAGTAACCTAGCTAAACATGCCAGTATAACCAGCTAAACATTCACATTGTTGTGTTAATCTTTCAACAAAACTCATGATTTTGACAGAGGGTGCAAAATCACAAATCACCACAAATTTAGCTCGAGCGCCCGTTTAGTCTTCTTGGAAGAGATGTTGGTGGCGCAACACTACCAATAGAGCAGTGGAGCCCTGCTAACATAGCAGGCTGGACGCTCAAGCTACCCACAATCATCTTCATGATAAGTGCATTTTGTTAAGAAGTTTTTATTTCAAAAGTTAGAGTTTAAAATCTACAGCAAAAGGATGA
This sequence comes from Membranipora membranacea, assembly GCA_914767715.1. Taxonomy (NCBI): domain Eukaryota; kingdom Metazoa; phylum Bryozoa; class Gymnolaemata; order Cheilostomatida; family Membraniporidae; genus Membranipora; species Membranipora membranacea. Next base: position 19,517,833 of record OU612068.1, read on the forward strand.
TATTACGCAAGAAATGCCTGTTCTGTCAGAAATTCTCTCTCCTAGATCGACTTTAAGCGTAAACCCTTGTAACCTAACCAACACCAAAGCAGTTGTCTTTGCCAAAATAGTTAAAATTAATAAGCTGGTATTAAATTAAGTTGCATACGCAATAAATGTATACCAATGCTCTCTTTTGGTTAACTTTGAGAACAAAGAATAAGATTTACAGTTATAATATCAACAGGATTAATCCATGCACCTAGCAGTAGCAGGAGGTGGTACTAGGAGAAAGATTTCTGACAAGAACAGGCTACGATATTTTATACAATGGCGGAAGAGGAGCAACATTTTAGCCCTAAACATATACAAATTTACCTTATTCTCCCTAAAATATGACAAACAATGCGGTTAGTTATGATAAGAATTCAGGTAACATGCAAAGAATATGAACAGGTGAAAAGAGTTTTCTGTACCTGTAATATGGAACGATAACTACCTAATTCTGAATGATGCATACAAGGACCTGACTTAATGATGCATACAAAGCCAAAATGCATCTGTCTACTGCTTGCTATTTACCTGGTTCAATCTACTGAGGCCTCCTGAGTTTCGAATCGCTATCATGAGTTCTTCTCTAGGGTCTAACTCGGTAGGGGTGGGCTGCAAGCATCACAAACCAAACATAAGCATACTAAACAAAACCACAGGCTAGGCACAGCAAACAGAATCACTCTATTTTATGCAACCAAGATATTAATACCGATGATAAATGATTAATACAACTACATAGTATGCAGCAAGGCAACATAGACATGCGTCAGTATATAAACCCAGGAATTAGTCAACTAAAACATAAAGGAATGAAGATTTTTAGTGAAAAATGTTTAAGCCTTCATGCTGAATTGCTGTCTGGCACAAGGGACCGGGCACCAGTTTGGGACAGACTCCTTGCTGGAGCTCTCAGCAAATGATTCTTAATTGAGTAAGGGAGTCATCTCCTCTTTTCCAAAAATTACAGAGATAAAGATATAAAGCTCTGAGCATCAGTTCACAGAGATAGGATATATCTCTGAGCGCCAGTTGGTTTTCAATTATGTATTCATGCGCACGATATGCACCATCACCATTAGGCCGGCTACCAGAAATGAAGCGAGCATGGGATATTTAGTAGTTGTCGGCTACTGAGAAACATGCAGGATGAATTTGTATGATTCCGTTACCCTAATATAAATTTTTTTCTTTGAGCCAGAAGGCCGCCTGATCTAAAAATCATACAGGATTCATTATTGAAATCCAAAATAAATCAGGTCATTAACTCGGCAGTAAATTTGTCTCCTCTTATCTGGTATTTTCTATCCTAGAGACCGCTGTTCCCAATCAAATAGATTCACAATCATGTGTTATAACAAAATAAACATAAAACAACAATCATTCAAACACATCACATGACAAAATTTTAGTACTTTCTCAAACAATACAATCACATGCCTATAATGACAAGATCACATCACCTCTAGCTGTTAGGTAGTTGTTTGCTCTTACATACCTGTATATGATTTCTACCATTAGTCTGCTGAGGAGGGAAGGGGTCAGATACGGAGCGTTTACTGTTTTTATGTCGAGATTTCTGGGGTTTGTGTCTCACTTCGATCTCTCTCAGCTCATCGGAAGATGACTGAGAAGATGAATCTACTGCTATTGTGTGTCTGAAAATAAAGATCAGAATTATGTAAGTAAAGCGGATGCAACACACCTATCTATTTCTGGATTATGTTAGAGGCAGAAAAAAGAGAGTAAATCTTGACTTAGTGCTAGTTGTTGAAGGTAGACCCAACATTTTCTGTTGTTGTTGTTTTGTTGTTGTTGTTGTTGTTGTTGTTGTTGTAGGACTTACCACCACTCCTCAGTCACTGCCAGTTATGAACCCAGGTGTGAAGCAATGTTACAAGGCTAACACTGATAGAAGTTGGTAAAATGTACTGCACCCTCTTTCATATCATAAATGTGATGGAGAGTTTTGTTCTAGATCAACTACAATCAACATACCTTTTACTTTTGAAGGAAGGTTTTCCTTTTGCACCCGCAATTTCTGCCAACAACGAATCTCTAGGGTTGGGAGCTGGATTGAATCTGGGATCATTCGCTTTGCTTGAACCATTCATCATTTTATCCTACAAATATAACGTTCTCTTCTTTATACATTATGTATTATATACAGATCAATTAATTGTCTTTATAATATAATATAATGTACTAATTGATGCATTATAAAGTGACCTTACCTTGTAACATTCTCTATTCAATGTTGAAGCGCTGAACATGGTGTGCAAAATCTTGTCAACTCATTTATTTGCGCATTGCAACAACTCCATGCATTATTTATAACAATATAACCTTGTGTTCCATGAACCTTATTAATCACACGGTATCAGTATGAATGGAATACACCAAGGAGTTAGATAACAATATAATATGTGTAATAAAGTTTTCGATAATCACTGTGTTATCTCCAGTTATCCCAAGAAATACAAAGAAATAAAACCTCTGGAGATTTGCGGACATCTATTACCTACCCTGCTATAGCGTTTATTGGTACTTTTCTCTGCTGGTGGCGGTGCGGGTGGTTGGGGTACAGCCCCGTTAGTTGGAGAGCTCAGAACAGTAGGAGCTATTTCCCTCTGAGCTATAGTCTCGGCGACCTCAGCTTGTTCACCAGACGCCACATATATTCCCCTGTAACCAAATAATCATCTCATGGTGAATAGATATCATAACAAAGAAATAAATCAAATATATAACAGAGATGACAATAATACATTTAAACTATTATCACCATAATAAATTACCTGTAGTTTGCAATAATAAATCAAAGTATTAAATAACAATATCACTCCTTTGAACCTTCAATCAAATTTTCCAGCTTAGTTTGCTTCTCTGGCTTCATCTGCCAATATAGTCATTTACAGCAACTACCATATTCTTTGAATACATTTGTTGTTACCAGAAGTGAATGCAGCTTGCAAGTCTTCAAATCAAAAACTAAAACCATCAGAGTCAATTGTATGATGAGTTAATCCCACAATGCCAGTTTCCTATTAAAATTCTCAGAATAGTGAGTGGAACATATTCCCATAGACACTTGTACTAACCTGTCAGGTTTGTCGTCGGCGGTTCGGCCTCCTCTTGTTCGGATTGATGCCATTAGATTCTCCACAGGGTCGAGCTGCGGTTCTGCTTTAATTATTACCCTGTCAGCTGCCGACCTGAGCGTCACCTGTGGTGTCACAAAGTAACATTAATAATAGAGTAGGTATGGAATAATCGAATAACTCAGTACAAAGCACTGGTGTCATGATGCTAGAGCTGGTTCCTTAGAGTTGCTGACAGACTGTTAGTACATGTTACTGTTGAGTAGGGAATCAGAAAATTACAATAAATGGTATATTGAGGATTACAATAATGTTTGAAAATTTTTGGAATTTAGTGATTCAATTAAGCAAGGGTCGAGGGAAAATTAGATGTCTAAAAGTTGTAGAAAGCTGGTTTAGAGTTACAATATTCATGGGGAAAATGAGATGTTACGAAAACGGTCATGCAGTATGCTTATGAGAAAACAGAGCAAGCCAAAGTTTATCATAACGACTTCATTGTAAGCCACTCTTCATTTCTCAGGCTGGTTACGGCAAACGCTGTCAAACTTCTACGATGCTCCTAAGATGCAGTAGGCAGGCATTAGAATGAGCAGATAACTCTGGGTTACAATCACAAATTATTGAAGTCACACAGAAGTGAGCCATGTAACTTGGTCAGGTGACTTGGTCATGATATTTAGTGATGTGACTTACTGTGCCATCTGGTGAGTCGTCTCGACTCTATAAAATCATCATTAGCTTGTCAAAAAGCTAATCTAATAAATACTTGTCCGAACTAAGGATATGTGTATTGTTACAAATGCCTGACCTAGGATACGATTCTCCATAAAGGTCAAGTATTTTAGTCTACGATCTTAGATTCCAATCTTGATATTTGACATTACTTCGAGAGTTTTGATATTTTGTCTATGGGTTGGACTATCAGATATGCACTAAATTTTAACACTTGTAAAAGTTAAATGACAAGACATTTATAAGTATTTCTAGGCTAGTTCTCGACGGTTATTCAAGGCATAAACTTGAGTTTTACTATCCCATTTAAAACAAAATAAATATACACAACTATATTTTATCATTTTGGTGAACTTTGAAATCTATCTCACCTTGTGTAGCTCTGTAGGTACAGATTTATACATGGAGGAGTTATCACTGAATGGTCGTTTAGAAGAAGAGTTTGCAGTAGGCTTCGATGTAGAAGATGTACCGTTACTGGAAGGAGGTACGGAAAGACCTGGTGACGATAGATTCTGCTGGGAAGTTGTCAGCTCCTTCACTCGATCCTCATTATTTTTCAGTTTATTCTGCCATTTGGCCATGTTTTCCTGCAAAAGGTTGATAAAATACATGTGAGAGTATCAAGTAAACGTGAAGTAGAGGTAGGTTAAAGGCCTAGCTGATAACATTAGTATGGTTATATATGTGTGACTTTTTAAGCTGCATTTACACGGCAGATTTTCTGTAAAAACTGTCTGTCAGATTATTTGGTCATATATTTTTATTTTATATATGCTATCATTAAAACCAACCAAAAAATCTGCATTCCATGACATTGGCAGATTTTTGGCAGCCTTCAATTTTAGCTTATAGAAAAAATCTGATGGAAAAATCGAGACGTCTTATTGAAAATTCTGAAGTAAAAATGCAGCTTTACATGTATCCACAGATTGTGTGTACACAGAATAATAATGGTAAGCGAGAAAGATTAACAATCTGATATTATATAACATCTTCCATATATAGATATACAATTTTAGGTAGAACACCGAGAAGGTACAACAAACCTTCTTCCATAAAAAAACATCTTACCTTCAACTGTTCAACCACCTGTGATATACAAGGTATTATTGAACATACATGCACAATCACATTTTAGATTAGATTGAATAAGCACAATGTTAGGTAGTGGACCACGGCACTAATACAACATAATACTGCTGGATATTTCTTACATAGACAGTGTAGGTGGCACAATATGGTACACCAGCCTAACATAGCAGTACCGGTGCTGAAAGTTTTGGTAACATATTTCAAAGTGAGGATAGAAGAGGATGTGAGAAGTTTCACCTCATGTCAACCACAAAACGACTGCTGCAGAAAACCACTGCTGGTTGAACTATTTGTTAGTACTGTCTGATTTGAAGACGAAAGCCTACCTGCAGTTTATTGTATTGGTCTTTGAGTGATTCTTTTCTATTGAGACTAGTAGCACCAGGTTTGGGTTTGTTAGCAACAGGAGGTGGAGATTTAGCGACTTTCTTATCCTCCACTGATGGCTGCTGAGCAGGAAGTGTTTTTGAAGGCGAGTCACTAGACTTGGCCGGAGACGAAAACTTAGCCGTGTCCAATTTGACAACGTTTTCTATTTTGCCCGGGTCAGTAGTGGTAGACTCAGATCTTGAGTTTCTGTTAGCTTTAAAGTACATGAGTTTGCTACCACTGCCCTGCTCCGGAACTTTCTTCATAGAAGATCTACTGGCCTCACCAGATTTAACACTGTCAGCTATGACTGCAGCCAGTGGTTTCACTGGCTCAGTCGGTGATTTAGTCGCAGAGTAAACGGGAAGAGGCTTAGACTGAAGACTCATGTCTGATTCTTTACTGATCGGTTTTGCAGAGTCTGGTTTGTCTTTAGGTTTCTCTCTGATAGCCTCAGCTTCTACTTTGACAGCGGCGTAGGCTGATCTCCTCTTAGGGGCGTCAGACGTGACAGTTGTAGTAGTGAGGATATTGAATACAGACTTAGGTCTGACCTTCACTGGTTTCCTTTCAGGAGATTCTGGAGATTCTGCTGCGAACGAGGCTGCTCTGTGCTTCACCTGCAGTATATGGAAAAGTAGCCTTAGGAATATGATACAGACAGTCCCAGCAAACAATGCCTTTTCTTCAATGTGCTTCAATGGTTAGAAGTGTCAACTACCACTTGGTGCACCAACCAGAGTTTTTTTTTGATGATCATATTTACTGAACATCAGTCTAAATACTCAGACTCCGATTCCTACATAGTATGTGGATCCATGTTCCAAACAAGAGTCTGAACACTTAGACTAACTGAACGTGAAAGCTCTGAACATTGAGCGTAGTGTAAAGCTCATAAATGTTGCATGCAATTGTTTTTCCCTCAATGATTTGTGCTAATGTTTTGAGCAAGAGCAACATCTACATTCCAGGATACAGAATGAATACAAGAGCGAGGAAGAGGAGCAGTGTGGTTGCCAACCATTTGCATAGCAAAGGGTAAAAGCTCAGAGAAGGGAAAGTCAATAATGCTTGAATGTTTAAAAACTTTTTTTGTACGATCAGCGAATTCAAACCATTTTGATAACACCCGAAGTTCTCTTTATCAATAGCCAGTAGTTTTGCTGAGAATAGATGAAGTGAGATCTGATAGATGAAGAGGAATAGGGTAAAAAAACTACCACCAAAAATCAGCAGCTAGCAAAGTCTGTTCTAGCTATGGTAATGGTATGGCAATTACTACAAGAGATGTGATCAGCTACAGTGCTTCCAATAAAACTACAGCAGGTAAAACTGAATCAACCACAATCTTTATAGTGGGAATTATCCGACTCTGAAATCTCAGACTATAAGCATTACCTCTTCTGTTGCAGTCTCCTCCTATATGGTGTCAAGACATTAGATGTGTTAATAATAGGGTCAGTAAACTAGGAAATCAACATTATGTGTGCATAATTCTTCCTTAAGGAAGTAATGTCAGAGATTAAAAGCAAGAAATACAGAAATGAGTTTACCTTATATTCCTAATGTGTTTATACAAAGCTTGATGACGACCAATTTTTGATACCAGTAAAGAAAACTAGTGTGTTCAGAATGACCTCTCAGTGTAAAACATTGCAGTGTAGTGTCAAAACAGGGAGAGTTAATATTTATGTATTCTCAGCGGTATGGGCTATTTATTATCTTGATTTATTAGCCGCCTTTGCATAAAATATATCCCCAGAGCCCAGGTATTGTGTAAGAGCATTGATTTTTAATTGGACCATCCTTGCTGGTTAGCCTGTCCTAACAAGCTTTGTTGGTGGGGCAGGGGGTAGAGCCACCCCACCAATAAAGCTTGTCCAAACAGGCTACCTTACTAGTGTGATCCTTACACCTTAACCTATCCCAATAAAGTCTTATCAGTTTGCCCTCATATCACTTTTGCTGAAGTGAACAGCTTTGCACTGAGTTACTGATTAAGCTTGGGGTGCGGTACCTTTCAAAAGTCTGAAAGTATGATTCATTGTTTGAAGAAGTTTGATTTTTTTAATGCTAATTTCGGTCTTCAATAAAAAATTAGGGTGCAAGCGTACAACTGAATGTTTGTAAAACTCATCAAGATAACTGAAAAGTACTCTCAGGACTTTTTTCTGTACTGTACTATTTGCAGTACAAACTCAACCATGCGTTTATAGTTACAAGAAATGTGCCTAAACAAAAAAACCAATCTATAGTTGGGAAAAATTAGATGAATTTGCACGTATTTTGATATAAAAAAAAAAGGACATAAAAACAAAACATGCATTTTTTTGTCTGAAATAATAACACTAAATCTCACCTGCCCTGGAACTCCTCGAACTGATCCAGCTTCTATATCTCCATATATAACCTTGTTGACCTCTTGACCTTTAGCCTCCACAAACATGCCCCGCCCTTCAGTTTTAGGTACAAACTGACTGGCATTTAGAGGACTGTCTGTGATGTCTTGGGTGGAAGTCTCAGTCTCTGATTGGCTGACAGGACCAGTGCCTGATGTGTCATATCCATCAGCTGAAATAGAGAGAAGGAATTTCCCACTTGAACTTATAGTCATATGGTGGACAAACTATGAAACTAAAAGTTTCTTCAAGCAAATAACCACACACAGAAAAAAATCTCTTATGAAAATTGCATAACACAGGTATAGAGTTTTCTTCTTTTGCACAGTGAGCAGATGATTACAAACCATTCAATAACATAATAGTTTCAAAGGGATATCATGCAGCTGATTTTTGCTTCAAGACTATGTATTCCATTAAAGGAAGCCACCAGTCCAAGTTCCTAAGTGCATTTTGAATGCACAGTTTTGCTGTTGTGTAGGCTTGTGTTTTAACACAGTTTATGTTGCGTATATTCATTCCAAATTGTTTACAAGATTTGAGAGTTAAAGCATGTTAAGACGATGACTGCATAAACCTACCAGTAGTAGTGACGGACTCTTCCTCATCTGACTGCAGACCGCTGCTCTGTAGGCTGCTGCTCTGAGGTCTGTCTGTGTGCTCACTGTCCGGCAGTGTGCTGTCAGAGATCTGTGAGTCTCTCCTTTTCATACCACCGCTGACCGATACAGATACAGGGGTGGAGTCCTCTATCTGAGCTGGGGGTACTACACTTCTGAATGGATTGTCAAATCTACAATTGTTATGAATATATTGAATTAATTTAATAGTCATCCAACTTCCAGTCCAATTGAGGCTTTCTCAATACCCTGTGAACATGCTAGACAACCTGTGGCTTACTTTCTCTAACACTAATTGCTAAACATATTTCTACTGATCTATCCATCTAACATTTCACTCTGCTACCCCTATACCCTATACATATCATACCATGCAATTTATGTAATAACAGCCGATATTTTGTCGCAATTGTGAAAGCGTATTTTATGGATGCCGTAAATTTTGAATTTTAAAAACAAGCAAACTCACTCAAGGTCAGTCTGGGAGCCAATTAAATAAACAAAAGGAGAACTTCAATCCACTCTCACTCAGATCATAGCTTCCATTATGGTGTTAAAGAAATTGGTAATATAGAAGGTTTCACTTCAAGAGCAATAAAATCACAACAGATTCAGAAGCTGTTGGAGCAAACTTTCCCATGATGCAATTTGAAGGTTGCAGGCCAAGTTTATCCATAGTATTAGAATTGTTCTCTTTCAATAAAAGAGAAGACAATTAATAATATTGTTTCCCAACCATGATCTTTTGGAATGACAACATTGATCATCGAGCAAAGTTGAAGAAACCAGAGCGCAGCCAGAAGAAATTTTTGGCTTTCCTATTTATTAATAACAAATTTTATTAACAACATCTAGAAATTAAATAATATTTGGGAATTGTTACAAAGGTTTGTGATTAAGTATAGTTTAGCATGATGAGACAACATCCTTACCTTATCCGCTCATTACTAAAACATGTAAGGTTAGGTTGATTTGAAAATGTGAGACACATCAACAAATAGTGGTATAAAAAGATTATATAAAATGCTATTAAAACATTGACCGTGAACGCATATTTATATTATGAATCTTGTAACAATATATACGATGTGCAGGTAAGTTGGGATGAGAAAAATGATGTCACATTTATTAGCAACTGGGAGTGCAAAAAGTAAATAGTCCGACACTCAGCACTCACCCGTATGAAAGCTCCTCAACCGGTTTAGCGTATCCACTTTCACTCATATTAGACCTAACAGAGCCTTGTGGATCCGCATCTTCACCTCCAGCGGGTAACTTACTGGCAGCTACTACAAAGTTCTCACCATCAGGTACCAAGCTACCATCAGAACTAAAAAAATGTATGAATGTGGGCTATAATAACCAAAGAAAACATACAATGGATCTGTACAGACTTGTAGCTTGAAAGTCCAAGTTATTCATGTATGCTAAGATGTCGATTAAACAGAGTTATGTAGCTAAAAGCTGACATTTTTCTTTAACACTTGTGTTGGCGGTGATTTCATTCTAAATCGAATTTTTAACATAGTATGCAAGAAAAAAAGAGCAAAAATGTAACACATTGCATTAATTAAACTTTGAAAAGGGTGTAATCTTGAATTGCCATGATGTACAAGTAAAAAGCCCTTACCCTTCATCATCCCCGAAGCACATGTCAATCTGAGCTACAGCATCATTGATATCTTCCTGTGAGGGCTCCTTTGGTTCTGCAGGTTTTCCCTTCTCCAATTTCACTGGTTCATCTTCCAGCTGCAGATTGCTGGTTAGACTTGCCATCTCTTCTGTTATCTTTGATACTTCCTCATTGGCAGCACCATTATTACTTACAGGAGAGAGTGAGCCTGTCAGGGAGACAGTAAGTACTGTGAGATAGAACTATGAGCCGTTATGACACACCGATGTGATACATCGATGTGATTCACAGATGTGATTCACAGATGTGATACACCGATGTAATACACCATTGTGATACACCGATGTGATACACCACCGTGATACACCGCTGTGATACACCGCTGTGATACACCGCTGTGATACATCACTGTGATACACCACCGTAATACACCGCCGTGATACACCGCTGTGATAAGCCACCGTGATGTCCCTCTACCATTGTGGCTATGGTCCCTACATCTTGCTGGGCAAGATAATTATGTCAGCCAAATACAAGAGGACTAAAACAATCCTTTACAATATGGTCGTTACAAAAAACACCACAAGCACAGATTTCACAGAGGGAAGAGCATGAGCAAGAACAGGAGGGTTGTGGCATTAAAAAGCAGTAAGATTTAGAGAAGACTTTCACCTTGTTCATGTCTTAGCTGGCTTTCTCCAGCGGCTATGGCCAAATCAAAATATTGCTGTACATCGTCGATCGTGTTTACAGATGATCTACTACACCTACTCTCACTTCGGTTATACAATGCAGCTACAATATCAATATTATCCTGTGTGAAGACTTGTGGCGGACCAAACTAACATGCACAAAATGATAGTGTAAGAGAAGTTTCACAAAATTATGTCTATCAGATTTACCCATAAGTATGTGGAACAAAATTAAGGGAGCGTAACATACACACATATACAATTATCATCCACCTTGCTTGGTGTTATCATGCAACATATACAATTGCAGACCCAACAGTGACTGCGGTGAACTGATTTAGAGTGAATAAACATGCTTTTAGTCGGACTGCTCCCAAGCACAATTGACCCAGGAGGGCAGAAGAATTGCATGCGATGAGAAAAATCTTAGAAGTAACAAGCGGGTTATCTCTAGCAAAGGAACTTAATTGTGAACAAGATCAATCACAAATGGCCAGGGGATTGAAAGAATATATCATTGTGTGTCATGCTAAAGCAATGTGCAGCAAAAATTGGGCATTATATCACAGAGTTGCCTCCTCTTACCTGAATCTGGCTCAGGAGTTACTTCCCTACTGAGATTGGAATCCCTGTCAGAGGGGAATTCCCTGCTCGACAGTGGGGTCTCCCTATGAGGTGATTCACTGATAGCGGGTGGTGGGGGCGTTTCTGGAGGGGGAGGTGGGATAAATATGGGCGGATTTTGTTGCACAGCTTTAGTATTGGGTGTAACAATGCCCATTTCTGGTGCGAAATCTGCAAATGATTGAAGCATGTGACAATCAAAATCACTTCTAAACAAGATGCAGTATGACGATATAAATAGCATCTCTAATTACTACATGAAAAGAATCATGCACATTAGCAAATGATGTGAAGATGATTTCTGATCACCCCCTAACCCAGGCCTTATCTTAGAATGGTGTATGCTCATATGTTAGTAAGTTTCAGATACCAATACAAGCAACCAGAGAGTCCACATTAATACACAAACTGAGCCCAGGTAATGACTGAAAGCCATGGTGAAGACAACACAACTCCCGTACAGATTGCATACATGGCATCATATGGCATTGGTAGATTATCAATGTATTATTGCTATTAAAAAGTTTGTAACTATGGGTACCTTCAACTTAGCACTTCCACCATGACAATAGCACTTTCTTATATGGGCATCAAATGGGCATACCATTTAAGATAATTGGGGGTTAAATCATGAAAATCTGTTGGAATTTTGATTTAGTCAATTATGAGGGGGAAGCAAAATCTATAGTATAACTCATGAGTGGTAATAAGATAAATAATAAGTACCATCATCACCCTGTGTAGAGATTGAGCCTGTCTCCTCTTCTGACTCGATTATCTTATCATGAAGAGTGACCTGTGGTGATGGTGCTTTAGCTTTGCCTAAAAATAATGTGTGAAGTCAAAAACTCATACGTTCAATCACTCAACTAAATGTACATAGATATATTGACAGCCTAATTTTAAATCATGACACACACCTTTGATAAGCCCGTACTTGGACTTGAAAAGCTCGTAAATGAAATGTATTTAGCTTATAAACATTAAGCATGGCATTGGCTTGCCAAGCAAGCTATTCTCTTTAATATAAGAATAAATACCCTGACAGGACACTCTATATGGATTCAGCTGTTCACAAACAAACCTGTAGGTGGGGGTGCAGGGGCAGCCTTTTTCTTACCCCCTCTCTTTGAAGGGGGAGCGGCTGTAGCCCCTGAAGGTAGGGTTTGACTTCTTTGTACAGCAGCACCAACTGGTTTCTTAGTTTCTACCTATAATCACGCAGAGTGAGCATGTCATGGCGCTTTTTTCACCAGCAATTGCTCAACAATGTCGAACTTACATGAAAGTACTAGGTACAATGACCTAATAATCGTCTATTCTCATGTTTAATGGTATAGACGATAAGATAGACTATGGCAAAGGTTATTCACAAATTACAAGTATACAAAGAACTTCATCGTATCATAGCAGACATGATACGCTCAACATCAACTCACAAATTATAACCTAGCGACCAGCCAAGAAATCAGCAGTCATGTAACATTCTAAGAGACATAAATGTGTATATGATGATGAGAGCTTACCTGAGAAGTAGGTCTAGTGGTCTGTGCGCCGCTGCGAGGTAATGATGAGTATTCTGCAGTATTACGAGAGGAGAGGGTATCTGGAGGAGTAATCGGAGGTTCATGGTATCCACTAGAGTCTGAACTGTTCCTACAACACAAAATATCACATACAAACAAACATGACATTTCCTCCAATACTTATTTTATTTATTTGCAGGATGGGACAAAGGAAGGAGAATGCAACTCCAATCTAAAAGTCTCGTTAATTTAAATTACATGTTAAGATCTGGCAAGTGTGCAACAAGTGTTTTGTCCCTAGGGTTTCAAAATTTATCAATGTGAAATCAGTGTAGGTTAACACATAGGTGGATATAGTAGTCAATTATTTTTGTTTTGGCTAGACATTGTACCATGCAATATTACATTAAATTACTGCTAGTAGATTCCAACTCTTTATAACTTAGTTAAAGCTCGTTACATTTTATGCACATTTACATAACAAATAATCATGCAGAGAGTTGAATGGTAGTATCAATACACATATCAGAGAGTTATTCATGCTTTCATTCTGCGCCATGTTAGACTGTCTTGCCCCAGGCAAAATCTGCAATTACTCTCAAGTTATGCAACAGTATACGTGTTCAAATTTGTTTTAGACAGTGTATAGTTCCAGACATTGTCCAGCATATTCACTGCGTTATTGAAGGCCTAATCAATAATCAATGGGTTGACCACAAAAAGATCAATAGCGATTTCATGCATGATTAGATAGGCCATAGACCCTGGGACTAATGTGTATTTTGGATAGAAACTACACAATGCCCAATGTTGTGAGAACGGGATCAGATTTCAATAATGCCTTTTTGTAGGACACAATGCTCCTGTCTATATTACAATATTCAGTGTGGACCTAGACATCATAGGCTGACAATGTGAGGACTATTCTTACACAAAACATGATGATAGACTTGTGCTATGACATTATTAAGTCACAGCTATACCATGTTTAAGCAAATTTTTCCAATAATATGTCTCAAAAAAAGTTTCCGCTCAAGTGTTGAACAAACCTGGAGTGATTCCTATGGTCAGCAGGGCTGCGTTTAGGCTTGGCAGGCTCCTTAGCGGAGAAACTTGCAGAGCCAGTCATGAGATTGGGTGTGGAAGCGTACATTGGAGTTTTCTTTTCCTCTGATATCGTCACCATTGTGCTCAAGGGTCTGTAATGAGAAAATAAAGGTTGAATAGTACAACAGGAAGCGTGGAGTCCTGAAATGTTGAAAGTTGTAGACAGGCAAAATCGTTGACATTCTGTGACTAAGCGTTGCTCATCAAATTGGCCGTACAATGTCCACATTGCGGTTGCATGCATTACGGCAATCATTTTCTCTGTCGTTGTCAAGTGCCTTCACAGCAACTAAGATCAGAAGTCAAACAATAGTCTTATCAGAGTCAATAAGATCAGCCCTGTGATGATAGCGCTGGAATGTGGGAGTTATGTACACACAAGCTACTGATCAGGCAAGCCTAGTGTGTATATATAATCCTAATATAAGTAGCCTTATCAATGGCATCATGTGGGCATAGAGCCAAAAACAAGATAAGACTTCAGCTTAACTCGCCCATTCAAGAAAATTTGCAGGCTAACGCTTGCAAATTCATAATCGTTGGTCGCATGCGTACAAAATGCATAGACTTTCAAAAGCGGGAGATGTTGTGTCTTTAACCCATATCTTACAAATCACCAAGCATGTACTGTCTGGTTGTGAGCAATGTATAATTCATTGACAACACGCCTTATTTTATTACTGTTTGCCATAGTAGAACAGATCATCAGTCAGAGTCTTCCAATCTGACCAAGTAGATTTCCATCATGTACATGGTCATGATACCCTGTGAGAAACCTGGAGTGGGTTTCTGCCAGCGGGTCTACATACTTGGTTCAGATGTAGCAATGGTGGTCGGATGCCCTTCTTGACACCACCATATCCACAGGAATCAACACGGGTCTCCTGGATGAAATACCTCCCCCACCCATTGAGTTAGGCCACTCTTCTGTGAAGACCCGACAAAAAGTAAAGTAATGTGGTCACATGACATACCTGGATGGAGGGGCAGGTGCTCGGTACTTTTTCTTAGAGGGAGCTCTCTTTGCTTTATTCCTGATTATATCATCTTCCTCATGCTCCTCCTGGATCGTCGGAGGCTGAATCTAAGGAGACAAAATACAAGAAATTGAAAGCAAAACCAACAAATAAGGCCCAAAAAGATTTCAATTCATCATTGACTGAGCAGATTTCGAACCTAATGTTAAGTTGGCCCAAAAACAGGTCAATGACATCCTAGAATTAAACACACCAATTAGACACCAAAAGGTGTTGAACCATTGATTTCAAAACTACTGCTATGTCGGCCCAAAAAAAGTTAAAGGACGACCTAGATTCAATAACTGCCGATTAGACCCTTATGAAATTGTTCTGAATATGCTCAGCAGAAGGGGTCGCCTAAGTGTAAGTTAAGGAGATGGAGAACAGATCTTTAGTTGTCTCACCTTTGGTTGGGGTTTAACTTGAGCTTGAGGTTTCCTAGGAGCCATCGTTATATCCCCTGATGTAGGCAGCGCCTGCACTGATTGGCTGAAGTTTCGGCTCTCCTCTAATTTTTTCTACAACCAGACAAACCTTGAATGAACAGAAGATATCATCCAGATAACCCTTTGTACACCTGCAGCTGGAGGAGCGCAATCCGGAAAAGTGATGAAATAAAGCCTGATCCATCTGACATCTTAGTCTATCTCATGAGAAGCCATAATACAACTCACAACCACAAAGTCAGTGGTATTTGTTTGGCACACACTTCCCAGACCCTCATCTTTTCACCATTTATCAAAATATGTTGCTCTCATGGCAACAGAAAGCATCTCTTTCTCTGAGGCATTTCTCTCTCTGACACATTTGGTATGGAAAGAAAGCTTTATTCGGTTAACTTTAGTTTAATTTGGAAATAAGTTGTATCTTTGGGGACGGTATCAAACTAAGGTGAATGGAATCAAACTGAGCAAGCCTTCAGTGACCATAAAGACTATCACCTCATATCGCAACTAGCAAAAGAGTAACAACACCTTGGCTTACATCCTACAGCTCGAGCTGCGCCTGTCACTGTGCAAATATTTTCGGTAGAAAAAATATGTTTTTTTAAGACATCATAGCCCAAAAAAGTACATCTATATTGAATTTCAGTTTGCTTTATAAGAAAGCGAGTTTTGCTGTTTAACAATGGATCATCAATTTTATTGTGTCAACATAACTTTAACCAATTCTCAAGAGGTTCATTTCAGATAAGGGTTTAGGAGAGAAGGTTGATAAAAACATAAGCACCATCACCATTGTAAGTTGTGAAAGGTTGAAATGTTTGTAGAATGAATAGGCCATCTTAATATTCAGTCTATAAACTACGACAAGATATATTAGAACTGTTACAATAGCTGCACCATTTATTCACCTTTCAAAAGGGTTCAGTTTGAAGTTAAAAATCCCTTGCTAGGGTAAAATGCTGATAAGTGGGGTTACGCCCCTCCACTCGACATTCCAATCAAACAGCATTAGTCAACAGTGTCTGTTAACTGTATATATGTATGTATGTATACATCACATCAGTGGTGCTTTGTGCGTGTATTTATGAGCAGTCTTAATCACATAGTAAGTGTAAACCCGCTTTGAAGACTTGACTACGCAGTATATAGAACCACAAGCGGCAACGTGCAGCAGACATTTGGAAGGTATCTTTGGAGTGTCAGCATGGTGTGAAAAAATGTCAGTGATTCACATAACTACTATGTATTAGGGAGCACTAATTGCAGGGCAATGTTATCCTGTTATGTGTTAGCAGAAAACAAGTTTAGCCTTACCCATGCTTGAGGCATATTGGGATCATCCTTATTTTGTTCCTCTTGCGCCTAAGAGTTCATAACGATAACAGACACATGGAATTTAAAGATTCGACCCCATATTTATCGTCATAAGGGCCAAAAGCACTGCAGGACCTCTACATAAACAAACTATCAGGGTTGGTTTGAGAGTATTGGCCAATCCACAGTCATCTTCGGGTCGGGGCATTTGTAGGTTAAATCAGTGATAGGGGGATTAGGACGGGTTGTTGACTAAATTTTTGTGATACCACCGCTGCTTTATCTCGTATCAATTTAATCCGAACCCGAATCAAAACAGACTGACTCACCGATTTACTTTTGTCTTTCCGCGATAAGAACGAGAATAATCCTTTCTTCTTTTTCACTTTCTCGAATGGGTCGGCCATCTTGGTGGCACCGTTTGACTGGTGTTTATTTGACGTTGGCCTACTAATGTCTATCATAGAACTGTGAAAGTCAGGAGCTGTAAATATAAACATAAATTGATAAATACATATACTATCGTGATGTTATGTTTTAATGTAAAAGATAACATGAGCAAATAAAAATAGGTTGATAAAAATTTCAGATTGTCTCCGAATGGCACCTTGAAGGCACCTGCCAAACTTTGCACATCTAAAAACAAAAGAATCAGCTGATGTTAGATTGCAACAAAAAATTTCCGTTTTAATGTGTTTCCATGGCTGTTTCTTTGCTATCCATCATAAGATTTCTGATGTGCCAAATATCCCATCCTATTATATGTTGGTTAAATCTGGCATGTAGGGTGGTCAGTGCGACGTTCGTAAAACCAGTACCCGTCCATCTGACAGCTCTTGTAGAGATACAAGCCTCGGCCAGGCGGACAGGTTGATCAAGTTTAATCCAGTTGACTGCATTCAAGTTGATCCCTCTCGCCGGCCTAATTAGTTGATTGGGAGCAACTCCAAATGTAGACAATGGATTAAGCTTGGTCTAGGTGGGCGGGTACTGGCTACGAAGGGCAGTTTTGATTGTAAAGCGAGCCAGTTGAAAAGAGTGTTTACAGCAATTTGGCAGTTGAGAGGTATTTAGGTTACAGACTGAGCAAGGACTTGAGAATATAATAAGCTTGCGAAAAGAGTTAGCTACGTGCATACTTTAGTGCGAGATCTTTACGATTGTACACATTTCCAGCCCCATATAGTCGGTTAATAGTTCATCCAGACGATTTTATAACAGTAATCATCAATCCATATACATGGTTATATGATATATATCCCTACCTAGACAGAGACATCCCTGGTTTAGTTACACATACATTCATGCTTGCTGATAATAATCTCCTAACTGGGGTCTAGCTATGCCAATATTACATATTTTGCTGTTGTGCAAAGCAAGCAACTACTATGGGACAACTCAGCAAGAAAACTAAGCAAAGTCATAATGGTGTTCAAACGCCGTAATTTCTGTGGTGCTCGAGTATAGACTAATTCAAGTACCCCCCCCCCCCAAACTTATACATGAAATAAGGGGTCAACAGTCCATACTAAGTGTGAGACTACTGTACCTGATTCAGATGTCGTCAGCTCCTCTAAATCAAACAATGCAGTTAAATTATGACATTGGATGTGAAAATTCCCACCAACCTGTTACGGAGTGCCTTCATTTCCCAAGAATACATTCTAGCAAGCTGCCGAAAACGGCATACCAACAAAAAATCAAAGACGTAATAGTGCTTTTACAAATTTGTTATTGCAGCAGTTTGACACAAAAGAAGCAGTGGGTTCTGTTGCGAACTAAAAATACTTGTCACATACCATATGGTGTAGGTGAAAACAATCTCAATTGAATCCGGTTGAATCATAAATCTTGAAGAGTTGAATGGAAATGTTTTGAATTTGATCAGTGGGTTGCAAGTTTGATTTGTCACAAAGAATGGATTCTTAGAGTGAACGCTCCTAGCTGACACACAAGGATCAAATAGCTACTTAGTTTAACTATCCCTACAACAATCGTGGAAAAACAAAGGACTAAGAGTAGGATCTCTTCATCTTAACAACAATAGCTAGTATTGATCTCAAAAATTCACAAAACAACAAGAGCTATGATAAAGCAAACACTGGAGCCAATGATGAGCTATGCTAGACAAGCTTATGTTTTTTGGAAAGGCAACTCCCGGTTTTGGAAATACCCTGTATCCTAATGCAGGAAGGCATTCATATATTATACTATTTCAGTATATATAATTGACCAAACCTAAATATAGGTACAAGCACTTAGTGACACTGTACAAAAATCAAACTCAATTGCATGTAATCAAAGCATAGCCAGACTTATTGACGGAGAATATCTTGAATTCAACCTTCAGTCTCCAAGAAGCAACACCTTCAACGCTAGAAACCAGTGATAGAAACAAGGCAACGAGCAGTAGTTATGTCCTGATAGCAGGTCAACGCACCAGAACAATAGGATAATAGGGATAATGAACCTGTAAAAAGTCAACATTCTGTGTAACATGTTGTATATAGAGCTAAAACAAGCATTATTAACACAGAGTAAGGATAAATATATAAATATAATGTGGTAATATGTCGTTATGTAATCTCACCAGCGCACTGTTTGATGCTGATTTCGTTGGCTTGATAGTCGCTGAGGGTTTGTGACATATCCACCGTTGTATGCGGGTGTTTGGTGAGCCGGACTTCGTAACGTGAAGGGTCAAGGCCCTTCTCCAAACATATTTTTCTGAATAAATCCATTATAGGAACGGTTGGATTGAGTCTTTGTAGAGATTTCACTCCCCGGGGCATATTCACAGTCACTCGAATAGTTTGCTGTAAAATACAAAAGAATGTTTACAGATAGTAAGCAATTTGATTAACAGCTATTTCCCCTCTATCTTAGCATGATCGCCAGGGATTGGAAAAACAAATGTTTGAAAATAGTGTGGAGGAGTGTGATTTGCACTAAGTTTCAAATTACACACATAATATTAAAGTGTAGGCTGAAGGCTAAGAAGATAGGTCTGTAGGCCTTGACTTGCATTCTCCCGGGCCTTACAGCCAATTGTAGCTACTAAAGTTGATTAGGCTTACCGCCCTCTCAACAGTCAACCTCACCTCAAATTTACTGGCATCTTTTTGTTTTTGAACTTCGTTTTCTCTCTGCTTCTTTTGCATAGCTTTGTTTAGGAGATATATCTTATTGACACCTAAAGTTCCGATCGTCTGACTGGATTTGTAGTCTATAGTACGTCCTGTCTCTTCTGATACAGCGCTGATGACATGCTCTCCGGGACGAAGTTTGGATCCCGAGGCGACCTGCACCAGCAGGTCCATCATAGGTGTGCTGAAAAACAGAGCATAATATTGTATTATTTGGGGCATGGAAATGGTGAGATGGCACAATTGCCAAGCGACTGGTGAAGCAGGAGGGTTGAATTTTACTAGGGGAGCTCTCCAGGTTGATTGTTCCGACCCCAGCACCCTCTGGGTATATATCGCATAACTAATGACTTCAAAACCATATTCAGATAGATCAATAGGCCTACATAATTTCTAGATTCAAGGGGTGAGGATATGTGCCCTGACACAGGTTATTGAGGACAGTGTAGGTACACTTGGACATGGACACAGAAGGCAACAGCCAATTTTGAGCACTACAACATCAGCCTTGTATGTGCATTATGACAATGGCGTATTTGCAGTCCACCAACTGACCATTGGTTTAGCCCATCAAGTTTTACTCAATTTTTGAATCAAAATTGAACAATGTTGCCTATCTGAACCAAATACATTACATACTAAAGCTAGGGTTGTTGTTCAAAGATTAACCTATATATTACCACAGAGTAAGGATGTATCCTTACTCTGTGATATTACGATTACGATTAACCTATATATTAACCTATATAAAGCTGTGCACATGAGACATTAATTACTATTTTCCACCGTAGACTCGTAGACTCGATACAAAATTCCATATTTTCAAGCTGTTAAAAGTATATGAGCAGGGTTATTAGCCTGTATGGCCTGTAATTAGAGTTATGGCATCTTACAGGGAGAGACGTGATGTTTATTTTGGTGCATACAGACGCAAGTAATACTGATTTTGATTTGCGTTCTGTATTTCATCCTACATAACACAGAATTCCAAACACAGCAAGTTAGATCTCCGGTTCACCCTCTTGTAGAATCAACAAGGCCACTCTTACTGCATGACACGATGTCAAATGACCTTGCTTGATGATGTGGGGTACTAAATTCTCAAATGCTGAGATCCAAATGAAAATATCAGCTTTACTGTAGGCGCCAAGTATATAATTTTAGCAATCTAGACACCTCCTTGTACCATTTGAGAAAGAAGTGACATAGTTCACGAGCCACATCATATGAAATGTCAGGGATAGTATTGCAGTTTCATGGTTTCTAACCCATTTCTGAAGAATTTGATAAAGGGGTGTCAGGTTTAAGCAAACCAAAGTTTGATATCATATGTAGGCCTACTGCAAAAATTATGCAATGAAAGTTTTCTTTTGAAGAACGCACAATGGGGTCAGTCAAAACGCAAACAAACACGCAACACCTTCAGAGAGCCATCTCAAGTTTTCGTGCAGTATGATACATCTGTGCATCAGGCTTGAACCTAAGGTATTTATTGATGATACAGCGTGACTAGACCATTGTTTCATAAGCATTTTTTATCACGAGCCAAATCTGATCTTGAGTCGAAGAAAGTTTACGAAATAATCCATCCAACTATGATCAAAAATTTCAAAAATTGAAGCATCATCATGACTTTTAATTATTTTTCTATTTACAAGAACTGACACCTCAGGACCCAACTCTAATAATGGTGCGGTGGAAGGTAGGGATAGGAAAAGTATGAGGGGATTTGTTTGCAACAGCAATATGTTCTGTGAAAAACTGAGGCGTGCCAATAATGGGTGATTATTGGAAAAACTGCCTCTTCCATATCGTTGGTATATCGGGACCGTATCACAGGTCTTCTCCAAAACTTTGGTCTTTGGCAACGTTTGACTGCAGAAAAGATGCAAAGCTGTTCGGCTCAGGAGGTCAGATCAGAACTTAGTTCAGTTGTCAGAGTGACGCTAGATCAAGTTTGATCCATTTGCTTGCATTTGTGCATCAGTTTCTCTCCCTCCACTAGAGGGTGTAATTATTGTAACAACTGCCTCATTCATTTCATTGGTCTTGGGATATATTATTCATTATGCCAATAAGAGCAGGCAACTTAAATGTAAGTGTTTAAAACCCATGTACAACTGTGATATGGCATATTTACTAGGTGTGGATTAAATTTAAAAAATATAATTACATAGCGGTTGCTACATGAATCTCAGAGATTCGATTTAATCCTCTATTTGCCGCTGAGGCTTTTTTTATAGTAAAGCTGTAACTGTCTGTGTGTATGACATGTTGTGCTAGCCTACCTATCCAGAAGAATCATAAAACCTCTCTTTTCTTCATGTGTATCTCTTAATTAGTTAGCCAAACCAGGAAAAGAGGCTATTGAGCAATGAAAAATATCTTTCTTTAGGAACTCATTGTTTTGAGTTTGACCTGGTTTACAGTCATGGTTTGGCTTGTGCATGAAAGGGATCAGTCACCATCAGTTGTAGATCCTGAAGGAAGGAAGTATGCTTTGCAGGTTTCGCCAACAATTGCTGGCATGATGGAGATAAGTACCATCTCACCACAGGCATTGTAGATTGGCTTCTTGGCTGTTTGCCTTTTCAAATATTTTTGGAAACCAAAGCTTTTCTATTTTTACAGCATGGAAAAGGTGGGGCGGTAACAGATGTATCTGCTGAGATGTAATTTCTTTGATAAGGGTAGACTACCAACAACATGGGTTCTTCTCACTAAGTGAGAAGAACCCATGTTGTTGGTAGGAAAAATTCATTGGTTGGTGATCTACTAAACAACTGAACAATGTAATGACTTACCTCGGGTTGACATCCATGACCTTGACCTTCTGATCTGGCAGCACCACACTGAGACTAAGCTCCCCATTCTCATTGAGAAGGTCGTTCATATTTACATCACCTACAACCGATGTCAAACGTAGACAACAGTGAAATGACAAACTGATGACATGGTATGTCCAATGATATTATCTGTAAGATCTTGCATCCCTAAGGCAAACAATTTTGGTTAGCAAAGAGTCATCAAAGGCACAATGTATATGGTGCAAAACTGATGGTTTACTGTGCATTTGGACAGAAGAGAATGCAATTCCTAGAAAACCCCTTTCACATAATGATCCCTTGCGCTTTGCAAGAATAATCAAACACACGGTTGCAATTTTCCCCGCAAGGACAACACCAAACTCATCCCTTGCAAATTTGAAGTCATGCCAAGAATTTGTTGACATTACTGTACCAACAGTATTGTGTAGTGGGCTCTGGGGATCGCACTCACTGACAAACCTTTTGACTTATTCTTCTACGGTTTTGTCAAGGAGTCATCAGATAACATTTTTACACCAAAATGTGCATACATTAGTCGGATCAAAAGCCTAATGAGACAGCGTGTATACCCTTGGGCTGTGACATAGGACCAAAGAGAATATGATAAATCTATCACGACACACAAGTTCTGGGCTAGGAGCAATCCAATGTAACAAGATCAAAGACATTTCGAGTTCAGTCCATCGATCATTGTCCGATGTTGATTTAGCTTATTTATAAACCAATGAAATTGAAACAAAATAAATAATTGTAAAGTGAATGAAACTCCTACTCCAACATTGCGTTACTACAAATCATGTGTTTATGAAAGACCAGGTGAGCCCACTTGAAATTTTTCTCGACGTTATTATGACGTTTTTGATTTTCAGTGAAAACGAGCCAAAAACCTCTGTCGATAGTTTTCAGCTATATAGGTGCTATGGGGCTCTTATCCGCAACCTAGTGGTCCACAGTGCATTCAGTGGTGTTCACCAAACACAGATATTTGCTCATGGATTTTCAAATACACACATCCGCCCACACATCTCAGTACAGGGGACGTGGAGCCTCATTTTGGAATTTTATGATTTCATAGTCACAACAGTCATGGGCCGACGGCAAATCACTCCACATTATCTAACCTGTACACATCCATGTACTAATATGTACAATCAAGTAGATTAAGTTGGTTGTTCTGAAGATAAAACACCTAGTAGGGACCTCACTATGGTTCTTTTTCATATTCATTAAGTAATGGTATATTCGCAAAATATTACCGAATATACTGCCATATTTGTGCTGGTAGGCTATACTTGTAATCGTAAAATCAAAGAGATCCTAAATCCTATTGCTAACCAAATTTAAAGCTCACATCATAGGCCTACCTCTAACGTCTTTACTTGAGGAGAATCGGAGATCATTTAGAGAAGCAGAGGACGTTCTCTTACTGCTAACATTCATATCTCTTCTCCCTCCTGAGATGTTCAAACGTCTGCAAGTAACAAACACAATGTGAGAGTATGATGCGATAAAGTTTAATCCAGAAATACACACAAAAGTTTACTGCTTAGAAGTTTCAGACATGGAAAAGAAAAGCAATCATATTGAAGGCAACCCCCACAGATGTTTCGTCTATGGCAAGCCTTAAAAAAGCTCATTTTCAAGTGACGAGGTTGATGTTCTAATACATCATTGAGTTATATGTTTCTGCTACTGCTGCCAACAGAAATCACTTCAACTCAAGAGCTGAATCTCATTCTGCTACTGTGAGTAGACTGTGAGCAGTGTCTATACACGTCACAGTACATACTCATAAACGTAAAGTAAGCTGTAAGTAAACAGATTGACACTTACAAAAAACCATTGAGTAAGGTTTACTCAGATAACCATATAATACTCGATATATCCTTATGTTGTATGACAGCAGCTTACTTATTCAGCCCTTTCTGATGATCAACTTAGTCAGCTTGTAGCACAAGGTCATGCAAAGTAAGATGCCTGTTTAAGAGACTCGTAACTTTGCATAGCCAACAGTCAGCATGCAAATGATTCCTCACCAGTATGGTAATGCAGCCCTAATGTGAATAGTTATTGTGTACAACAATGGTACTCAGCTAATATTATGGTTTGCATGCTAGTCACACAATATTGAAATAATATTTTTCGAATCCAACATTAAAATTTTATGTTGACAAAAGGAATTACACTTTCAATGTAGTTCAGTGATTAATTCAAAGATGACAATGCCTGTATCAAGTGGATTAGGCTACATTTGAGTTTCAAGATTATACAATTTTCCTAACTTGGGGAGTAATATCTTTCAGTTTCAGTAACAGCGCCCTCAACCTCTGTGGCTGATCCAGAAATAGTCACAATTCAATACCATTCATAAATATAGGCTCATATTTGTGTAATAACCTTATGATTCTATTCTCTGCGCTCATCTATTAACATTGAACTTAGCTGCCGGATATACACAAGCATAATTCATGAGCAGCTAATTTATTCTAATGACGGCAGTAAGATTACTGCCCCATGCACCATGATTGAAAATTAAAAATAAATGAACAGTCTTCTTAGAGTTGTCCAACCTTGTTTTCCCCTGCGAAATACACTGCGCGCAATGTTTATGTTTCTGCCAAATAGTTATACCAAGAAATACAAAATCCCAGGCTGCACATAATGGCCAACACTAGGGACTTTGTTGAGCCGGTTTAAAACCAAGAAACCAGGTGCATCATGGCGAGTGTCATCATCTTTAACATCCAGGTATGCATGTAGACAAGACATTTACATGCCAACCAGCCCCAACATGCACTTTGTTATAATGGTCGCAGACTATATACACTGAAAAGAAACATGCTAGCACTATAATTATGATATAACTGATTCATACAGCCACAGAGTGTCAAGCAAAGATTGTTATTTATTTCTGACCAACGGCATTGTCATTATTTTTAACTGGGCATTTCTCATCAAACATCAATTGTGGTTGGAAAAATCAGGCCCTGACTCTGCATGAAATCTAAAAATAATCAGTCTTCAGTTAATATTTCCAGCGCACATTTTTGGGTGGACATTTGAATAAATATGAGGATAGGAAATTCTTTTTAAACCATTTTTCGCTGCAAGCATCAATCATATTATTAGATGAACAGGATTTTGGTTAAAATCCATGTGTGGACAAGCCATCAGGCCAGTTGGCTAAGTTCCGACTGAACATACCATGCGTCATATATTATAGGGGATCTTCCCACTGAGCAGGTAGAGTTTTATTTGGTTTTTGGCAGAGTGTCTACGAAAGCTGCAATTCAAAGCCTGTATTAGTTCCCATCGCCAAAATGCAACTCAAAACATAGATAGCAGGTTTCTAAATATACATAAATGCAGACATTAACTTTTGCCCCTACCAAGGTTAATCATTGCGGACAAGGATTCCATTTGCCAAACACACACTGCAATACCCTAAACCAAAGTCACCAGTTAAACAGGTAAAAAGCCCAGCTGAAACAGGAATAGTGCAGACTTACCTGGAAGGCATTTTGATCAGCTATGTCAAATAGCACAACAGTGACCTAACCAACAATCATTCAAAGTTCAAGGTCAGGCAAGAAGTAAACATAGCCCCTAAGTCCCTTACAATGGAGTAGTGTGGGAGTTGTATGAGATTGAATAACATAAGATCCAGGAATTCCAATAAACAGGACAGGAAGCGAAGAACCAGCATTTAGGTTTTATAGATTCTGTTTGCATTAGGAGTTGCTCCCCTACGAGACAGTGGCGGCTTTCCAGTAGAACGGGAACAATTCCTAATGCAGACATCGAGCTAGCTCTACATTTAGGTATTGCCTTCCATTACAGAATTCAAGCAAATAAACTTGCCCCATGAATAGCTCACCCTGTACAAATGGCCCAACCTGTAAAAATGCTAAAAATGTTAAGAGATCGCTCATAAAAAGAAAATGACCAAATGCTGTAAACCTATGCTTATCAAATCATACAAGTAGACTCCTTCCTAAGTGGTTTTGACACACTGTAGACCTGACCACCTAAACTATTGAGTGGACACCACAATTTCACAGTCACAGCGATCTTGACTTTGATAAGATTGTCAACTGGGTGCATCTCAGCAAATTAAAATAATCAGAGACGCAGTAGTCAAATTACAGCCTTCTTATAATGAGTGACATCATGTTACGACAAAGCGACAACTTAGGTTCATGAGATGAAACCACTTGTCATACCTCATCTAAGAACACACAGGTGACAGAGACAAAACGTGAATCATAGACTGTATTTATGAGCTATGAGTGAGCGAAGGGAGGCCATCAGCTGCACAGGTGTAAAAATTATGTTAGGTAGGGGACCTGGGGTGAGGCTGGTTTGGGGCTAAAACCAAAGTGTCTGCTCAAGTCTTGGATGAGAATTTGACCCTACCAATTTGCTCCATACAATAGCCATAGTTACCATCAACATCTTATAAAATATACCCTCAGAGAATCGTGGTAGCCAGTGTGATATAGGGAAATAGGAAGAGGAATCCATGTTTCTGGCAAAAGCTAGAATATCAACATTTGCTCTGAATCACTATTCACGATGATTGTGTTAAGCAGGAACAGGTCAAGGAGACAGGTTGTCTCATATGTAACATATCAGCACATGAAGGAAATATCACAAGACACAAATTATACACAAGGGAATAAATGATTTAATGCAGAGGACAAGGAAGTCTCGATGAGTGAAAGAGCCAGCCAAAATATATCTGTTACCAACCTAAAGGCGCTCAAAGCAATATACTAGCGGTAGACTAAGCTTGGTCCATTTGCCTGCATTCGGAGGTACTTCCCCTCCACTGGTCACGTGGAGGTTTACCTTGATCTAGACAAAGGGAATCTTTGGGGACAAGTTTGTAAAGGAGGGTCAAGACAGGTATACCCTGCCTGTTGAGCTTGCTACAGGCTACATTTTTATGCAGTTACCTCAGATAAGCTTTTCCTGTCCTCAGTGCATATCTCAAATTACGAAATGGCAACAATGGCGAAATAAGCCCATTACGAATTTTCCATTCATATTATAAGGATTATGCACTGCATCAGTTTTCATGAATAAGATCATTCATGAGTTCACAGAATTGCAGCCAGTTAGCGGAATGATTGTGAGCGCCAATCCCATGTTTGTTTGACTCCTGAGCATGCAGAAATAGTTTTGTGATGAATGTATTGGCGATCAAATCACAGATATGACAAACAACACAGGCAGCACATATCTCGGCTCAGCAGGACACGAAAATCACTGTTAATACAACTCTACATCCTATTTGAGAAATTTGAAAACAGGAGGCGGTACCCATAAACATATTTATATGTTTATGATTGTACCTAAACACAAGCCGGACTTGATAATAACCAATGGCCGTGTCTGTCCTAGTGTGAGGCCAGGCCTCAAGCAATGATGTTCCAACTATTTATACAGACCAACGCAAAAAAGACCCAAGGATTACACCGCAGGTGAATATGCAAATTGAAGTAGTTTTTTGAAGATTTCAAATTTACCTTAGACCAGTAGTGTTGTCAGATCTGACAGACGGTGTGCTCTGGAAGATTGTAGATTCTATGTTTATGATCAGTCAGAGAGAAACAAGTACGTTATATCCATATACGAGAGTGAAGAGGAGTGAAATGAAGTTTCAAAATTCTCAAATACCACACTCGAGTGTCACAAACCCAAGAGATATTTATTTAGAAATAAATCACAATAAGCCATCCATCAATCCATAAATCCACATAACAATAACATCCAGAAATAGGAGTCAAATATTCCCCCAAAATACACGACTGTCACCTTTATGCGTGGATGCCAAAATTGTGATGATGGTTATATATTATGATGAATTATGAGGCAGTACACTTCAGCTATTATGAGATCACTGAGTGGGCTATAAGAGACCTTGTAGTGATATTACAACATATAAGAGTTTTTCTTATCAAGGGGTAGAAGGCTAGCTCAGGTTTTGATTGTACAACTCAAACACATATTCCATAATCCTCAGAGAGAATTTACACAAGCTCTGATAACCTAGGCTGACCTGCCCTTTAGATAATACCCTCACTCACACTCACAGAGCAATCCTAGATGTTACCCACTCGCGCTCATATAACAATAAAGTACAGCTGCTATAAAACTGACTATGCCGTCATAAAATGTAGATTTGTTTTGGTGGTGACACAGAACAGAGCATGTCATGTCATGACTCATGACACAGCGTGGAAAGCCAGGACTTAGGTTGCGGCAGCACTATCAAGTCCAATCAACAGCCCCCAATGGCCGATTTTCTTAGTTGTGAGACAGGTCAAATGTACATCTGATAAGTTACCTCTAGCAAATATCTGATTGAACTGGAGTTATACAGTATTTGAGGGGATGCAATTCTTAATGCATAGCTTCAGCACATTCAGCACATCGTTGCGGCAGGGAGGGTGAGATATCCCACCTTACCTGATGGCAGAGAACACTAACTATACAGCCTATCTAGGTACACTTGAAATTGAATATTGACCAGTTTAATTATCATTAAAATTCTGAATAGTGTATATATTAGGCTGCAATGGACCTGCGAGACAGCAGCTAGTGCTATTTCTTTGCCGAGTTAAAATTTGAATGACAATCTTGTTTTAATTTATACTCGAATGCCTCACCTTTTATTCCAGCTTGGTGTGATATGAGTACACATGAATAGGTCAGTTGGTAATCCACTGTTTACTGGATTAACAGTCAAATATTAGCCAATGACACAAATTAATCCAACTCACCCCACTATAAACTTTGCATAGAAACATTAGCGCCAATGTTTGAAAGCAAGTAAAAAGGAAGGGGAAATAATAGCCACAAAGGAAGGTAGTGTGGATATTGATCAAATTCTAACCTGTCATCAATGATTACATAACTGTGTGACACAATCAAACTGATATAATAGATACTGTTTGTCTGATGATACTTATTCATACACAGTATTAATTAGCCTGGGGCTTCAACTTGCTGCTACTAACCACACAACACAGCACCTGGCCCTTGGGGTGGGAGGAAGGCCACACAAGCTATGAAGTTTTGATGTAACTAAGGAGTTCTATTCTTTGATCTTGTTAAATCCCCAAATAAATGGCGGAAAGGCTTTTGCTCTTCCATTCGGGCGATGAGAACTTTCGAAACTCGCAATACTCATGAAGAAAATCTAATATCCTCCATTGGCCTCTGTTGTAAATGAACGCCATCGGCTCATCCGGTGCTCAGCTGCCTCAAAGTTTGATAAAACTGTCTCCAGCCAATAATATCAATGCAGACTTATTAGTGCATCAACCAAACCAGTGATTAACAAAATTGCTTACGGCATGATGAAAGCTACAGCGAAATATATTAATGAAAGCTCACAAATTACTGCCTCATAACTAAGGAACGATGGAAAATGATCAAATTTACGCATTCTGGCCATCCATTCTATTTATTATGATGCGATGAAGCTTATCCTTCGGTGTTTCAATACATTATTGCATAAAGAAGCTTGTGCATTGTTGGTATGATGTAAATGTACACGCATAATTATACAGTCCGGATCATCAGATTTCAAGGACATTATAGAGTGACACCTATGATTCTCCTATGTGGATAGCCATTATAGCTAAGATTCACATCAGAAGACCTTAAAAATTAAATGAACCTGCCAACAGACCACCAAATATCAGAATACCCAATTACCGTCACATCAAACTTACTTGGGTAATCAGAAAGTACCTATCACTCTCCTATACACTGTCGGTGTCTCATATTGTTGTAATCCACAATTTGCAAGGCTGCTGATCTGCAAATACACATAGCTATTGTAATAATATCCACACTCATACAGCATGGGTTTAACCAGGGAGATTTCTCCCTGGTTTGATGAGCTACTCGCTAGTGTAGAGTGGCCTATGAAAAAGCTCATGTTTATGCGAAACTTATGCAAACATACATCCTCTCCACAATGCTCATTAGTTCCCGCTCACTCATCACTCCCTGACCTGTGTAAAGCATGCTTTGAATTCAGGCTCAAACTCAAGAGATGAGATACCATGACTATGAGGTATTATATGACACTAATGAATAAATGTATGTAATGAGCATAGAAATTGGCCAGTTGTGCTTTAATGAAGGATGCATTGACTTGACCTCAGCTCAGTCAAATGATAAGTAATACATCATGCATTCCTAAGGTATATCAGTTTAGAAATAATCTTAAGCTCTTATGATAAGATTAAAAAAGGCATTTATTTATGATTTTTTAAAATATATATACATTCTATATCATCTTTGAACCAGGGAGTATTCATATTCTCCCTGTATGAACCTATGAATATATCAATGCAGTGACTCACTAAGGCTGAAAGCTTATTCCCTGCAAAATATCCTCTCTGTTGAGTTTTCTTCTAAGTAGTGTAGTGGTACCAATATTATCTAGCATTGAGATGATACTATGCTGGCAATCTCTTTCATTGCTACAACCTGGTTTGAAACAGTGGTCATTCCTCTCTTTGATTACATCACGTGACCCTATTGTTATGGAAATATAGTAGGTTAAAGTGTATTTTCCTACACCATTTATAGGTGTGAATTACCACATCAATGAAAAATTCATAATCACACACAATATTAAGAATCCGAGGCTTTCCATGTTTATCCAATCAGATAAGCTGAGATTTCCAGACAACCAATGAGGTACAGTGCTTGGTTTTAGCATCTGTACATGTTTTCATTTGTAAATAAATTTTATGCAAGTATTTTCACGCACTGTCTGTCTTTCTTCATACATCCTCATCTGTTTTTGCTAGCAAGCAATCCAGGTAAAGGCATATGATAATTATTTGAATGTCATGTATAATATGAATCATTATAGAAACACACAGAACTATGACAAGACTGTTACTCTCTCATCTTCTAGTGGTGCCGTTTTACTCCAAGCAGGGAGAATTCCCTGCTCCAAGTATAGGTCTGGGAAGTCTAGTCCTAGTCTGATGGCAACAAACAATGAATATGATTCAATGAACTCAATCAAGCTAGTCCCTCTCTCCAATAAACTCCCTCCCAGTTGGTTGATCATTGCTCTCTCTGAAGGCGAGGGGGTTCATTGGTGGTGAAATCTATCTACAGCTTGTCTAGACAGGTTAATAGTTCTTATGAGTTTCATCTATTCTAGAACTCTGGTTTTGTGCACTGCACTGCAGGTCAAGATTGTGATGTAAACATTCCCTATCTACAGACAATCTGTATCATTAAGGCAAGGTGGTATCTTTGTACCATACATGCTATATCCTATGGATGAGGAACCTGTGTATAGAGCAGCATTCATAAAAAAACAGTACCCATTCTTAAGGTAAATTAGTTTTTTCTTCAAGACTGAACGTGAATTAACTTTCAAAGATTTAAACTAACTCAAATTCTTTTCAATATTTGCAGATAAATTGTCGGCAGCGACACCTTTTTGATGACAATGCTAGTCGCAAGGATAATTGATCGTATACCAGGTCCAAACCTAGGGGTACTATATCAAACTTTGAGGAAATTTAGTCATGGGTTTAGTCCTATAAAGCCGGGAGTGCTGCTGGTACGAACTCCCACAGATGTCAAAATCAGGGCTGCGGACTATACTTTGAACCAACCTATATGTGAGGCCAAAGTTGACTTCAACTCAGAGTCCATCGCTCCAGCGGATTTAAAAATGTACAATGATAAACTAGATGTCAAAGTAACTGAGCATGACACTCATAATGAACTGAAAATCAACGTACCACAAGAGCTCGGTGATCAATCGCTATGCTTGAACATCTGCATTCCTCATCATTATTGTAAGTTGGTTGCACTCAATTTTCAGCTTAATTTTTGTATATAAATACATAACCCTATGCATATCAATGTGTATCCATATCAATACATATATAACTGTAGAAATGCGTACATGTAAATGCATAGGTCTATACAAAACAGTTGAACATATTCGCGGCTAAGCAATTTATAGATGAGTTTGACATCAGAATATTATGGTTTTAGCTGTTCATTTAGAAGGCAGTGGTAACACATCAACACAAATATCAAAACTGGAGTGCGATATGCTGAATGTTAAACTAGAAGATGGCAATTGTGAGCTCGTCAGTATGAAGGTGAGTAGAGAATAATGGTTTCTTCTTTCATTTTTATAGATAAATCTCAAGTTTTATCAGTCGTATAGGCTCTTTGATTTGCCACGCATAGAGTAGCCTCTTATAAATGAAACCTTTGTGTTTAGCTTTACTGGCAGTGTAACAGTTAAGATGTTAGCAGCGTTGGGCGATAACAGCTCGTTTTCAATTATTTACTCCCAGATTGGCAGTCACTCAAAGGTATTGTAGGCTTTTTTAATAATCTTAGAATTAAATACTTGTTCATATAGAGTCAAAGTTCCTTGTCGGATAGCCTCATTAAAGATGAAAAGATTTAAAGATAATTTATATGTTTTTTTAGTTCCCCCCACCGACTCTTGCCCACCGTTCGACGGCCCCCATGTGTTTTATTACTACTGATACTTACTCATCTGATTGTAGTCTCTGGACACAGACATTACTGGTAAAGATGCTAATCTCGTCTTTATCAAACCTTTTGTTGGAAATCTCACAGCTTCAATCGAAAATGGAGTAAGTTTTAATTACAAGCAATACACACAAACCACTGTTGTGTAAGGCAAATGAGGCAGTCACAGCCTAATGTGAAGGAATATGCATTGCTCAGTTAGATTGGCGATTCCAAACATCAAGTTCATTATTTTTATGGCGTTGAAATTAAGAGTTGTTGGCTCACAAAATGGAGGCAAGTAACTCCCAATTATCTCTTTTATATTTTTGATCCTAAACATCGTTCAATCTTCAATTTTAGTCAGTGATCGCAGATAAATTACAGGGCCAGGAATTTTCACTCAGTGCATCTTGCGGTAATATACACATAAACTCACTCTACGCTGTCAATTCCACTGTGCGCTGTCATCATGGAGATATAAATATCAACAATTGCCATGGAGAAGCTGACATACAAATAACAGAAGGTGATATCAAACTAAGTGAGTAGACACAAATATGAAATTAAACAGACCAAATTTATGCGATGTAGGCTTCTCATTAGTCAGGGTTGGCTATGGAGTGCTTGGACCCAGTGACCGGATGGTAATGATGTTGTGTTCACCGCTTAGAAGGACCCATTGTGGCTTACATTAAGCGGTATATAAATGAACTCATTATTATCATTATTATTAAAGAGCTGTAACAAAAACCGGTTTCATAGGATATTTCATGTTCCCAAAGAAGAGCTTTACCTCATGCATCTTCGCTTGTAGTGTCTTTCAATTTCAAGCTCCTGTCAATTTAGGTCCTTTACTTTGGCCAAGAACCTGCAAGGCTATGCATATGCAGATACCGAGCATATATACGCAGTAAAAATGGTAAAATCCATGCGCTGTATTAACTGATCAGGGGAACATGCATGGTTTCTCAAGCGTATTGCTGTTTCATTCAGATTGGTCAATCAGTTATGTGATGCTCTAGAGCCTAGGTTTTGTTTATACAATAGCTTGGGATGGCCTGAAGTTGTCTTACCGTTTGCCTTGCAATGAAGTGCACTGTACTTCTAAGTGATGTCGTGTCATACTCATGTACTCAGGTACTGTGTGTCTGTCATTCTAAACACAATCAAAATTGTAACATAATGACTCACTGATATTCTTGCCAGCGTGCCATTGACACATAACGCAGCCTGAATGTTTGCAATCATCATTCTGGCAAAATCTGAGCTGTAAAAATATAGTTAATTGTTTAATCGAATCTATAGAAAACCTGGCCTGATAAAGATGGGCTGATCTGCAACACGACATGGTGAACTTTTTAGAAATCATATAGAAGCATAACACACCGGTAAGCGATATTTCTCTCTCATTTTTTCCTGCTTTTGTTGCAGCTATATTAATTACGTTTTACTTTTGATTGTTGACTTTAAATTGTTCTCACAATTATGCTTATTGTTTTATGTATTTTTATATCATGTATTGTATATTATATTGTAGGTTTGCTATGAGTGTAATAAACAACCCAATTATGAAACGTGACTCACTGGCAGAGAGTTCTACGGAGTGCTAAAGGGATGATGCACATAGGGAAAACGGTATGGTTGATGTGACATCATGTATAAATGTGTTTAGATGATGTCGCGTTATGATAGTTTTGGTGTTCTAACAGCAAAACAGGTTCATTTCCATTTTTTGATCTAAACCTAACTATTTCCCAATTTGATTGCAGATTTGTATGTATTTAGTCTCCATTTCCAAGCCTTGTCACACGGCCACTTTTTTGTAGCTGCATGACAAGGATATCCATTTTCCTATTACTGCGATAATCGATTATCGATAGTTTGACATGCTTCCCTGTAGTTCTTTGAGAGCGAATGTTTTGTGCATGTTTTTGAAAATGTCAATGAGACAGTACAGGGTCAAGAGTTCACCTTCTATTTGTCCCCTTTGTCTTATTAATTAGGTACCTTTTTTTTGCAGACGAATGCTGTCACGCCGAGTGCTTGGTCGGGTCTAACTGCACAAAATGAAAGCTCAGATCTTGGAGATTACCGAAGCTGGAATATTTGTGTTGTAACAGTACCAAATATACATATACCTTAATGAAGCATGTAATAACAGTAAATAATAGTAAGAATAATAGTAAGAATAATAGTAACAGTAATAGTAACAATAATAGTTGGGAAAATTGACTTTCCTCTGTTATTGGTGTCTTTTCTACCGTCGGAGTGTTGAGGAGGTGAATCATCATCGACATCGTCAGACTCACCATCAGAGCTTATGGTAAAGTCTTCTACTACGGTCCCTACACCAGTATCAAATACTTTAGACTCGCCTTTACCTTCCTGGGTCATCTCTGCTTTATCACGCTCTCAGGCTTCGGGGATTGCAATATCAGGTTTTCTGTTTACCCTCCAGACCTGGCTGGTTTACACCATCCGGTGTTGGTAGAGCTGTAACTTTGACAGTCGGAACTTCTAGTCTCTTGATAACCAGCTCATCATCCGACTCGCCAGGCGAAGTCTTCAACTATAATCTCTATTGGCTCTGGCCCACCATTGGTGACGTGGGTGGGTAGTGCTTCCTTGGTGTTTTCTGGTTCAGCCAGCCAGGCCCGGGATAAACAGATATCGGCCTTTTTGTTTACCCTCCAGACCTGGCTAGTTTTCTCATCTCTACGCCATCCGGTGTTATGTGGAGGAGATTTACCTCTCAACAGGTAAGATAGCCGCTGAAATACTCTGTCTGTGAAAAGTAAAAACAATGCTAATGCAAAAATAGAAATAGAAATATGTATTTCACATTAGAATTTTTTTAAATAATAATAATATAAAAGCTTATTATTATGTATTTATTGAAGAACAGTGGTCCTTAAGTTGTACATGAGCTAAACTATCAACATTCATATAAATATGATAATCGTATTATAAGCCTTAGAGTCACAAAATAGCGAATTAAAAATATGTCGTAGTGCAAGTAATAAAGAAAATAGCTAATGCTTTAATCATTATGATGTGGCAGATTTAAAGCAGACATTGCCAAGTGTAGAAAAACTGGTGGTGTAGAATATATGTTTTTTTTTTGCATCTAAATTACTGTTTTTGAGGGAGTATGGCGCTGTTTCACTTCATTTTTGTTTGATATTGCCGTTGCATTGTCTTCTTTTCCTGAAAATGATATTTGTTCATCACTCTAGCAATATGCATTATATTGATTTAGTTGCTTCCATACTTTGATAATAAACATTGTACCAGAGAGAGTAGATTTTCTATTGTCTCTGGTTGTCCTATGAAACTGAATATTGTGTCAAACATTTTATCTTACCGAGAAGTTGATCTTATGTGCTATATAATCTGTGTCATTTCTAGCATTTGGAGTTGCCTCTGATTGAAGTTTCCTTCCCTTATTATATGCTGTGAGATTTCACGTCTCTATGGCTTATGCATCAAATGGCTGTCCTTACTCCTTACCATCAAAATCACCATGATTCTTAAGATCCACCTGATCACAATTGACCTCGCACCGTGCAAGACATCCTCTCAATAAAAAAATGATTCCGGACCTTCATTTTAATTTAACAATACCTCTAAAAGACCAATCCTTCTCGGCACAAGCATCATCAAACATTTCAGAAGAGATGTTGCTGGTACAATTCTTCTTTCTTGTCCAATGTGTCCTATTAATGAGGCATCCAAATTATTATGTTAAATTTTTCTTCTTGGTCTCAACGAGGTTAAACATCTTATCTTATAACAAATTCTCTTCCACACGGATGTAAAATTTGCAGTGTTTCCTTTCTTCGTCTATATCTGTTGACAACCCTGTTTTACATTATTAGGACTTAATTTTTAAAAATCACTTAATCACTGATCTTTAAATTGTATATTTTGTGTTTATGATTAACACATGTATTCAGAAACCCATATACAGCGCTTAAAACACATATCCAAAATCTTTTTATCCTAAAATAGAAGAAATGGCTGAATTCCAGCCCTTACTTCAAATACATGTGGATAGGAAAACCAGCTGAGGGTGTGGTGGTGCCCCTATTTACGTTTTATTTTACTGACATTTACCAGAAAAGCTAGGATTGAAATAAAACTGAGTAAAACAAATAAACAAATAGCTCTCTTTTACTCATTGATCTCTAATTTGTTATTGATTTTTTTGGGCCATATACTTAATATATTAAGTGTTGAGGGCTCATTGCGGCTCAACAGAGTTGTCTACACTTCTCACATAAAAACAGATGATAGAATTCATTGTTATCAGGTAACACAGAGGCAGACAATCTCAAGAAAAAGTAATTTTCACTAACAGGATGCTTATCAGCAATGTTTCATTGACAGAATTATTAACTCACCTATTAAACCTTCAACTGTGCAGGCTGGGTATCAGATATCCCCCTAACTTGTCTTGACAAGCTTTGTTGTAGAACTTGTCAAGACAGGCTAGGTATCCCCCATTCACTCATAAACTTCATTTTTATTATCAATGAATTGATTATTTTATCAATGATTGAATGAACTAAACCTTAGTTCATTGATTTTATTATGCATGCATGGATAGTTGAAAATATTAATACCTACAAAGGTAGGTAAGTAGGCAATAATAAAAACAAAGACCAAGTACCAAAGCACCAAGTCCAAAGGCTCATTTGTATAATTATATAACACAATTAAAACTAGCTATGTCAAATTAGGAGATGTGGAAGAGGGTATCAGGTGGGAAGGTTTGTGCCATGGACCTGCATTCCTGCAAGTCTGTCATCCAAGTAACACCCAAAACCTAAACTGGAGAATTTATTCAACCATTCATCTCACACCAATGAACTAAACCTTTAGTTCATTGCTCACACAACTTAATCGCCAGATTCACCCAATACAAAATAAAGAGTCTGTTATCCATTCCCCTTAAGTTTTGTGGCATTTATTCCTGCGGTATTTCTTGTATTATATAAAGCCTATGAAAGCAGCTAATCCATGCTCCTGATTGCTTATGTTGATTGCTGTAGGGTCTGTCGAAGGAAGTCTAACAGCCAGGAACACACAGGGTGATATGGATATACATTTAACTAATCATACTAAGGTAGAAGTAACAGCACAGTCTGGTCATGTCAACATCACTGTACCGGAGACAGTGTCTAGTCAGGTGGAGATAATCACTGAGGATTTCGGTGTGGATGACTCACTGATATTAGATATACAATCTAGAGATATGAAAGCTACATCTATTGAAGGTTGGTTATCCTAAGTGACTTTATCCATTAGAGGTTCACCAAACACTGTCTTGAGAAACAAACCTCGGTTTTGGAAAATCATTAAAAAATATTTCTCAATGATGAGGTGATTTCACAGGCCATAAGGTTTGAACTGCCACCTGAAAGATCCATCTTCGGAGCAAATATCACGGCTGACAATATGGCTGCTGTAAGTATCATAGGGCTAGCTGGTGATTTGAAGAGAAAGTGTCCCAATGCTACAGATACTCACATTGCTGCTAAGATAGATTGGCTTGAGAAAGTAGATAGTGCAATGATGCATCACTCATAATCTTTATTTAGACAATCTGTTTCTTATAATGTGAAACTTTAAAACATTATTTCTTTTTCTCGTGCAGCCACCCTGCTATATATATATATATATATATATATATATATACTTTATTATGGCCGATCAAAGTCAATGACAAAAAAAGACCACATAAATAAATAAATAAAAACAAAGCAGTCAGGTGTATTTATGAAAAATGTCGTTGTCTATTAAATATCATTGTCTATAAAATGAAGTTCATAATAATAATAATGCTGTCCTATTTATAGAAGGGTGGTCTCGGGCTTCCAAAAATATTTTGCATGGATGATTAAACTTTGCAATAAAGCGAAAACAAAAAATATCATGATGTATTTTTAGCCCTCCGAGCTTTAGTAAAGAAAGTCTCTCTTCATACTCTTCCTCATATGGAATCATAATTCTTGTGCAGAGCTTTTGAAGTCTCTCCAGTTTATCCTTATCAATTTGGGAGGTGTTCAGTTCAGATCAGTGAATGAGATCTCACACCAGCTCTTCTTAGGTTAATAAATAACATGTGTTCCATGCATCTTCTGTTTTATGATGAGCATGACAATTATTGATCTCTGTTTCAAGGTACCATAGGAGAAAGACACCACTCTGAGATCGGCCGCTCACTAAAGGTCAAGGCATCATCTGTGAATCTCGGCATTATGGACTGGATCACGGCGCAGAAGTTTTCCTTCTCATCTGATCTGAACTGAGTTATCGAGTTGTTATGCCGATGTTAGAAATGGTACCAGGTAGTTAAAAGTCAATTAAAGTCTTGATTGGAGAAGATCCCCTCTAGCCGTATTGTGACTATTATACAAATGAACGGTCTGATCTATTAGCCAACAATACAATATTTTTTGCCACTAATTTATTTAGTTTGACTTGAAATCCATATCGGTAAAATATATTTTGAAACTCTCGTTTTCTTATCGTCAATTGACAATAAGATTTGGAGTTCCTCATGTCAGGGGGTGGTAACTACTCTCAATGGCTAAACCCTCTAGGAAACATATTATCTTGAGTTCTTGAAGATATCATTATATCCTCAAGCTTTAGGCTTGATGCTGTTAAATTTACATCCAAATAAAGTATCAAAAGAAAAAGAGATAAACAATATTTTTATTGCACCAGTTTGAGACGGTCTAGCTTGTCTTCAAGTTGTGTCCACATTGTGATTGGCATTAAAGTGCACTGAGCTTCTACATGATGTTACGACATAGTACTGTATGAAATTTCAACATAATCAAAATTGTTGCATGAGGAATTTCAGATATCTTTGCCAGCAATTCATTCACACAAATCTTGCAATTGCTGCGAAACCTGAGTGATAATTACCGTTCTTAAATTCTTAAATCAATTCTTTACAAATTCGACATTAATATTTTACTTTTAACTAATAATGGGTTGCCAGAACAGCAGAGTTGCGCCATCCGGTGTGCCTCAGAAAAAGAAGGAGAGACCTATCGGTAAGCGATATTACCTCACTTTATCTTGCTTATGTCACAGCTAGCTTTATAAAGAGTATGTTCTACCAAATTTCCTCCCAGTCCACCGTATATTAAGAATACTGCGAAGCGAAAGTACAAGTTCTCTAATCTATGTTTCAATCAATCAGCTTGGTATATCTGTTTTCGAATTTCAACTCAATAAATTAGGCAATTGTATGGTTAGGTGATGTAACTTATTAGTGGTTGGTCGAGAATTTCTCTTGAGCCTTTTGTAAATTTGAATATTAAAATTCTTTTGATTCTTCACTTCGGAATATTATGATTTCTATTCACAGACAGAGTCTTTCAGAGGCTATCATCTTACTTGTCGATAGGTAAATCTCCACATAACACCGGATGGCGTAGCGATGAGAAAACGAGCCAGGTCTGGAAGGTAAACAGAAAGGCCGATATCTGTTTACCCCAGGCCTGGCAGGCAGAGGACACACCACCTGTCCACACAACCAAGGAAGGTAAGGTTGA
Organism: Membranipora membranacea; assembly: GCA_914767715.1. NCBI lineage: Eukaryota > Metazoa > Bryozoa > Gymnolaemata > Cheilostomatida > Membraniporidae > Membranipora > Membranipora membranacea. The sequence continues at coordinate 19,558,642 of OU612068.1, forward strand.
GACAGTACAGGCTGAAATAACGACAACAGTCCAGGACTTCACCATCAGCTCCGATGGGGAGTCGGACAATGAACTCATTGTCGAGAGACTGAAGGCCCCGACTCCCGCCATCAAAGCCGCAGCTCTACCATCACAAACACCTCTGCCAAATAATGTGAGTCAAGTCAACATCACAAAGATTAAACTAGCATCTATGGTTTTTGTCTTACATTTTGACCTTTGTTGACAATGCGCAGTACTGATATATGGAGATATTTTTTCTAGATCTCACCTAAGAGATGTGAACAAAAATGAGAATAGACATCGTCATATAAATAAAGGTTACACCAAGGTAACTGGCCTGAAATAGTGGTCAGGCTTCTATTCTTTGTTGCACTTGTAAGACCATAGGTATTCAACGCTGTCTTCAGCTTACCAATACCAACCCCTGGCGCATGGATTCTGATTGTCTGCGAAATAAATACATCCTCTATTCATTCACAATTTATTTTATCGTCATCAGGTTTTCAGTTTAAAGCGAAATATTTAATATCTAAATAACTTTCAGGTTATATTTGGATTCCTCAAGTTACGGGATGCTCACTCAGGAGAACATGCCAATGACGTACCAAAACCTGCTTCCCAGACTGCCCTTCAGGATGTCACAAAGATTAGGAGAAGAAGACCTAGACAAGGCCATTCTCAGCCATCTTATACTAGAGCAGCATATCGAACAGCTAGATACAAGATAACGATAAATAGAAAACAACCTATGACAGGCATAGCCCTAACAGATTCCAAGTAAGACTGTAGATATGGTATTATATGCTGTCATGTTTTGTCATATCGAGCCAGTCATTGTCATCGTCAAACCCCTGCCGCAACAGCAAGATAGCTCTCATGAAGCTCACTTTGAATGCTTGATGATTGTCTTATTTGTATATTTACACCATAGACTTGAAAAAAATTACTTAATCAATGGATGTTTTTGTCACTTTAAAGTATGATGTTCTTTTGCAGGACAAGAACCCCAACAAAAGTGGATGGACCATTGATCACACGTGAACAGATGACATACCATAAGGCTGCCTGGAGTCTCACACCCATCTCATTACAAGGTCCTGAACCTAAACCGCTCCCTCCTCGAGTTCCTCTGCGTCAATCATCCAAACTTCCACCTATTAGAATCAGTAAACCACTACCGCCTGTCAATCTATACAGGAAGATACCTGCACCTGTTGGCATCGCAACTGTAGCCTCTAGCTGTGGTTCTGGTGAGTGTATCAATTTCTCTGGGATGATGTAACCATTCGAGTGTAGAGCTATTTCTCAGTTTCAAGGCTGCATCATATTTTTATCTTGATTCGTGATATCACTAGTTCAGCTACCTTTCATTCCTTGAAGATACATGTCTCCCACCGAATGCCTTTCATACTAAATTCCTTTCTACTAAATTCCTTGTTAAGTACCTTCCAACTAAACTCATTGTTACAATCCTTGTTGAACTCCTTGCTAAGCTTTTTCCTTCTAGAATTCCTTTCTGCACTTAAAATTCCATTTCATACTAAAAGTAAGACAGATCCCTGATGTTTGCTGCTGAGTGTGTTCAAATAACACACTTTCTGATCATTTATACTTACAGGCCCAAGCCACAGCGAACCAAAGAAAATAAGTGAGCTTACTACACTCTATGAGGTAACCCAGACTCTGGGTTCTACTGTACGTTACCCTGCTGTACATCCAAAGGTTTATCCCGGACAGGCTGATGTTCATACAACTGAGACTAGTCAAACCTACCCTATAATTCAGTCACGGGTAAGCTATCTGGTAGACTTCCTTGCTAGCTTACAGGCACACTGATGTTGGGATATACTATTGCATGTATTTCTTTGATCGAGAGACAGTGAATTAATTCACTTAGCATGAGTACCATTGCAAGGAATATCGTTTAAAAAACCCAAGACCAATTTCTTCAATGGGAATTGGGTTCAAGATCGGTACTCATCATAAATTGACTCTAACGATCAGAGATACACATTATAATAGTGTACTCTCGATGTCAGTGTGGCTTACAGCAGGGAGTTTGAGACTTAATCCCAAACTCCCTGCTTACAGCATCTATCCTACTGGTATGAGGAGTGGTCAAAGCTTGTTGAACACAACTCCGTTTGTCTATACAAATTGATTAGTGTGATAAAGAAGTTATCTACCCGATCGCAAGAGAAGACAATATTTAATATCGGCTGCTTGACATCGAGCAGTGCAAGAGTTGACAAGCTTTGCCCCCCCCCCCCCCACCGAACAAAGCTTGTTAAGACAGGCAAGTCCAATATTTGAATTCAATTTACCCACAGTCAGTGTATGTTCAACTGCTGACTTATCTTTCAGCGAGCTCTAGAGTGTCTAGCTCAGGGTGTGTATGCTAACAAGTTACCTTTTTTATCACATAGTTTTTTGTTCTCGGTTCGCTCCGATTTTTCATCCTGTTTCCATTCGGTTATGTGTTCAGGTAGTTTCATCGATAAACTGAACAAACTTCATGGGTTTCATTACATATTTATGTATTTAAGGTTCAGCACAGACAGAAACCAATTGTTATCATGACATGTCTCTGTCTTTGTCAGGAGTCGAGAAGGAACTAAAGGAGCTTAACTTTTTCAATGCCTCAGTCAGCCCTATGGCTGTGTACTGTAGGATGGAAAAGATAACAAAAAGCCAGCTAGTATGAGAAGTATTGAAGGTTGTTCTACAGAGTGCTACGGAGATAATATTCAGGACAAAATGAAGGTACGGTTGAGACAAAGAATATACCATTATAACATTATGTCGTGGTGTGGCTGAAAGAAACTCTCATCTCTTACACAGTTAACTTTAGTATAAGGAGTTTAGATATAAAATATAATCATGAAAGATTTGTGAATCACCATGTGACATTGGTCACTGCTGTTCTTTGACAGCTAGTGTTTTTGTGCGCAAATTAAAAGGGACAAAACCTATTTTAAGGTGGCGTAAATCAGTGGTCTAGATTTCGACTGCTTGAAGTCAGCTTACATAATGTCATGCAATACTTTATTTTAACAGAAGTATGCAGTCAGGTCCAGTGCTTGGTCACCGAATGTTTGGTCAGGTGGAAGCTTTGGTGGTGGTGGTGACAAAAAACTAAAGCTGGAATACAGATTCAACATCAACAAAGAACATAATTACACCTTGTCAACAACAACAAGCCCTAGCCAAACCACACTACATAACCAGCCCCCTCCCCTGTCTCCTCTTCTCCAATGAACTATATTATAATAATGCCATGGCACAAAAATGCATGGAGTAGCAAAGGCTTTGGACTGCAGACTTGTTTGTCCATAGCATTTAATATAAGTCTCGATGAAAACTTTCTTTTGTATTCTCTGCTAGTTTTATGAAGAGCATACAACACAGGATGTATGTGTTTTGGTGTTTTGTGAGTTGCATTTAACTGTTTTTGTCTCTTCTTGACTGTATGACATTGTCACTGTTGGTTTCTTTTCCTGGAAATGATTTTTTCCTGAGCTCTATCAGTCTATTTATTTCATTGATTTCATAACTTGTCTACTTTGATAATAAACATTGTACAAGAGACGCTAGGTTATCTATTGTCTCTGAATGTACTACAAAACTGTAAAAATGTCAAATGTCAAACATTCTTATCGCTCTAAGGCTCTATATCTCATTTTTATATCCTAAGCGGCATCGTTCTGGGATAGGTGGTGGTCCTGCAGGGCACTAATCTCGATTTGTCTCAATGCTAGAACTTGAGTTACCTTCCCTTTGATGCCGTGATGTTTTGGGATTTGCATCTCATGGCAGGCCTAACCCCTTGCAGCATTGAGTAATATAATTCATATCAGCTTATACCACACCATGGAGGATATCCTCACCATGAAATATGATTCCAAGTATAAATTTTGATTGAGGTTTGCCTGCACTTGGAGGCGGAGTGATCAAACCCATTCGCGGTATGGGTAATAGTGGCAAACTTCCGCAAACATTTTCAATGTGACCACCTGATGATTGTTATAGGTTTGTAGTTTTTTTATCTTTGAGTCTTATTTGTGGATGCAATAAGAAATTTGACAGAACATTTGAAAGAGTAGCGTCAGTTTTATTTAACAGTGTATCCATTATTATAAAAAAACATGTGTAGTCATCAGAATTGATATAATATAGAGTTATGAATGCTACATCTATTAAATATTGCCGTTTATCCTATGTGGCTTAATCTGCTGGTAAGCGGTCTAAATTCAGAAAAGTCAAGGCAAATCTTTATTTGTAACAGGGCTTAAAAAGCTTCACATTGTAAGGTTAGCATATATATAGTTATGCACATAGCATGCCCACAAGAGTGAGTACATATATAAAACCACGCACCTTCGAGTCCTAGATATAAGAGAGCTCCTATTAGTATAGTATTTCCATGGGCGGTTGATTTCTTTCGCTTAAGAGGGACTGCACATGTGCGATTGTTTACAGCTTAGCGAGAGTGACTTTGATATAGCCTGTGATTTTTGTCAGTGGGTAGGGGTGGGCGAGAAGAGAAGAATGAGTATAGGGGGAACCATCAATGTAATCTCATGATACTTTTTCGATGTGTTTTTTTTCAATTTTGTGTGGGTATCTATATATATATCTATGTTGTTGTTTGCTTTTCTATGGACATCTATCTATGTTAGTTTTCTTCTGGCAAGGCTTAATTATTAATTATCTATGAGCTGGTGTGGCTTAGGGAATAAAAGGTATAGCAGTAAATTCTTGTGTATCTGATGTCCTTGTGTTGATTTGAGCTGCAAGTAGAAGGCCACTTACTTTCCTCTACTAGTCTACTCAAGGATTTAAAACCCTTAGCGGCTTTAAATCCTAGGTCTACTTCTTCAACTTGCCAGAAGAAAACTAACATAGATAGATGGCCATAGAAAAGCAAGCAACAACATAGATATATATATAGATACCCACACAAAATTGAAAAAAAAACACATCGAAAAAGGATCATGAGATTACATTGATGGTTCCCCCCCTATCTTTTTCACTCTTCTCCCAGCCCCACCCACTGACAAAAATCACAGGCTATATCAAAGTCACGTGGCCTCATGATTTATTCCTGCAGTATTTCTTGTATTATATAAAGCCTATGAAAGCAGCTAATCCATGCTCCTGATTGCTTATGTTGATTGCTGTAGGGTCTGTCGAAGGAAGTCTAACAGCCAGGAACACACAGGGTGATATGGATATACATTTAACTAATCATACTAAGGTAGAAGTAACAGCACAGTCTGGTCATGTCAACATCACTGTACCGGAGACAGTGTCTAGTCAGGTGGAGATAATCACTGAGGATTTCGGTGTGGATGACTCACTGATATTAGATATACAATCTAGAGATATGAAAGCTACATCTATTGAAGGTTGGTTATCCTAAGTGACTTTATCCATTACAGGTTCACCAAACGCTGTCTTGAGAAACAAACCTCGGTTTTGGAAAATCGTTAAAAAAAATTTCTAAATGATGAGGTGATTTCACAGGCCATAAGGTTTGAACTGCCACCTGAACAATTCATCTTGGGAGCAAATATCACTGCTGACAATATGGCTGCTGTAAGTATCTTAGGGCTAGCTGGTGATTTGAAGAGAAAGTGTCCCAATGCTACAGATACTCACATTGCTGCTAAGATAGATTGGCTTGAGAAAGTAGATAGTGCAATGATGCATCACTCATAATCTTTATTTAGACAATCTGTTTCTTATAATGTGAAACTTTAAAACATTATTTCTTTTTCTCGTGCAGCCACCCTGCTATATATATGTAGTTTATTATTACCGATCAAAGTTAATGACAAAAAAGACCACATAAATAAATAAATAAATAAAAACAAAGCAGTCAGGTGTATTTATGAAAAATCCTGTTTTAAACGCAGTCTATTTAAATATCTCATCTCACTTATATAGTTTTGGTCTTTTTTTTTCTCTCTTTTCTCTTTTGGCACTAAATGTAAAACATTTTGCCCAAAATGATTTAGACTGCCAAATAAAGTATTAAAAAAAAAAATGAAAAAAATAAAAAATATCGTTGCCTATTAAATATCATTGTCTATAAAATAAAGTTCATAATAATAATAATGCTGTCCTATTTATAGAAGGGTGGTCTCGGGCTTCCAAAAATATTTTGCACGGATGATTAAACTTTGCAATATAGCGAAAACAAAGAATATCATGATGTATTTTTAGCCCTCCGAGCTTTAGTAAAGAAAGTCTCTCTTCATACTCTTCCTGACATGGAATCATAATTCTTGTGCAGAGCTTTTGAAATCTCTCCAGTTTATCCTTATCAATTTGGGAGGTGTTCAGTTCAGATCAGTGAATGAGATCTCACACCAGCTCTTATTAGGTTGATAAAAAAACATGTGTTCCATGCATCTTCTGTTTTATGATGAGCGTGACAATTACCGATCTCTGTTTCAAGGTACCATAGGAGAAAGACACCACTCTGAGATCGGCCGCTCACTAAAGGTCAAGGCATCATCTGTGAATCTCGGCATTATGGACTGGATCACGGCGCAGAAGTTTTCCTTCTCATCTGATCTGAACTGAGTTATCGAGTTGTTATGCCAATGTTAGAAATGGTACCAGGTAGTTAAAAGTCAATTAAAGTCTTGATTGGAGAAGATCCCCTCTAGCCGTATTGTGACTATTATACAAATGAATGGTCAGATCTATTAGCCAACAATACAATATTTTTTGCCACTAATTTATTTAGTTTGACTTGAAATCCATATCGGTAAAATATGTTTTGAAACTCTCGTTTTCTTATCGTCAATTGACAATAACATTTGGAGTTCCTCATGTCAGGGGGTGGTAACTACTCTCAATTGCTGAACCCTCTAGGAAACATATTATCGTGAGTTCTTGAAGATATCATTATATCCTCAAGCTTTAGGCTGGATGCTGTTAAATTTACATCCAAATAAAGTATCAAAAGAAAAAGAGATAAACAATATTTTTATTGCACCAGTTTGAGACGGTCTAGCTTGTCTTCAAGTTGTGTCCACATTGTGATTGGCATTAAAGTGCACTGAGCTTCTACATGATGTTACGACATAGTACTGTATGAAATTTCAACATAATCAAAATTGTTGCATGAGGAATTTCAGATATTTTTGCCAGCAATTCATTCACACAAATCTTGCAATTGCTGCGAAACCTGAGTGATAATTACCGTTCTTAAATTCTTAAATCAATTCTTTACAAATTCGACATTAATATTTTACTTTTAACTAATAATGGGTTGCCAGAACAGCAGAGTTGCGCCATCCGGTGTGCCTCAAAAAAAGAAGGAGAGACCTATCGGTAAGCGATATTACCTCACTTTATCTTGCTTATGTCACAGCTAGCTTTATAAAGAGTATGTTCTACCAAATTTCCTCCCAGTCCACCGTATATTAAGTATACTGCGAAGCGAAAGTACAAGTTCTCTAATCTATGTTTCAATCAATCAGCTTGGTATATCTGTTTTCGAATTTCAAGTCATAAAATTAGGCAATTGTATGGTTAGGTGATGTAGCTTATTAGTGGTTGGTCGAGAATTTCTCTTGAGCCTTTTGTAAATTTGAATATTAAAATTCTTTTGATTCTTCACTTCGGAATATTATGATTTCTATTCACAGACAGAGTCTTTCAGAGGCTATCATCTTACCTGTCGATAGGTAAATCTCCACATAACACCGGATGGCGTAGCGATGAGAAAACGAGCCAGGTCTGGAAGGTAAACAGAAAGGCCGATATCTGTTTACCCCAGGCCTGGCAGGCAGAGGACACACCACCTGTCCACACAACCAAGGAAGGTAAGGTTGAGACAGTACAGGCTGAAATAACGACAACAGTCCAGGACTTCACCATCAGCTCCGATGGGGAGTCGGACAATGAACTCATTGTCGAGAGACTGAAGGCCCCGACTCCCGCCGTCAAAGCCGCAGCTCTACCATCACAAACACCTCTGCCAAATAATGTGAGTCAAGTCAACATCACAAAGATTAAACTAGCATCTATGGTTTTTTCTTACATTTTGACCTTTGTTGACAATGCGCAGTACTGATATATGGAGATATTTTTTCTAGATCTCACCTAAGAGATGTGAACAAAAATGAGAATAGACATCGTCATATAAATAAAGGTTACACCAAGGTAACTGGCCTGAAATAGTGGTCAGGCTTCTATTCTTTGTTGCACTTGTAAGACCATAGGTATTCAACGCTGTCTTCAGCTTACCAATACCAACCCCTGGCGCATGGATTCTGATTGTCTGCGAAATAAATACATCCTCTATTCATTCACAATTTATTTTATCGTCATCAGGTTTTCAGTTTAAAGCGAAATATTTAATATCTAAATAACTTTCAGGTTATATTTGGATTCCTCAAGTTACGGGATGCTCACTCAGGAGAACATGCCAATGACGTACCAAAACCTGCTTCCCAGACTGCCCTTCAGGATGTCACAAAGATTAGCAGAAGAAGACCTAGACAAGGCCATTCTCAGCCATCTTATACTAGAGCAGCATATCGAACAGCTAGATACAAGATAACGATAAATAGAAAACAACCTATGACAGGCATAGCCCTAACAGATTCCAAGTAAGACTGTAGATATGGTATTATATGCTGTCATGTTTTGTCATATCGAGCCAGTCATTGTCATCGTCAAACCCCTGCCGCAACAGCAAGAAAGCTCTCATGAAACTCACTTTGAATGCTTGATGATTGTCTTATTTGTATATTTACACCATAGACTTGAAAAAAATTACTTGATCAATGGATGTTTTTGTCACTTTAAAGTATGATGTTCTTTTGCAGGACTAGAACCCCAACAAAAGTGGATGGACCATTGATCACACGTGAACCGATGATATATCATAAGGCTGCCTGGAGTCTCACACCCATCTCATTACAAGGTCCTGAACCTAAACCTCTCCCTCCTCGAGTTCCTCTGCGTCAATCATCCAAACTTCCACCTATTAGAATCAGTAAACCACTACCGCCTGTCAATCTATACAGGAAGATACCTGCACCTGTTGGCATCGCAACTGTAGCCTCTAGCTGTGGTTCTGGTGAGTGTATCAATTTCTCTGGGATGATGTAACCATTCGAGTGTAGAGCTATTTCTCAGTTTCAAGGCTGCATCCTATTTTTATCTTTTATTCATGATATCACTAGTTCAGCTACCTTTCATTCCTGGAAGATACATGTCTCCCACCGAATGCCTTTCATACTAAATTCATTTCATACTAAATTCCTTTCTACTAAATTCCTTGTTAAGTACCTTCCAACTAAACTCATTGTTACAATCCTTGTTGAAATCCTTGCTAAGCTTTTTCCTTCTAGAATTCCATTCTGCACTTAAAATTCCATTTCATACTAAAAGTAAGACAGATCCCTGATGTTAGCTGCTGAGTGTGTTCAAATATCACACTTTCTGATCATTTATACTTACAGGCCGAAGCCACAGCGAACCAAAGAAAATAAGTGAGCTTACTACACTCTATGAGGTAACCCAGACTCTGGGTTCTACTGTACGTTACCCTGCTGTACATCCAAAGGTTTATCCCGGACAGGCTGATGTTCATACAACTGAGACTAGTCAAACCTACCCTATAATTCAGTCACGGGTAAGCTATCTGGTAGACTTCCTTGCTAGCTTACAGGCACACTGATGTTGGGATATACTATTGCATGTATTTCTTTGATCGAGAGACAGTGAATTAATTCACTTAGCATGAGTACCATTGCAAGGAATATCGTTTAAAAAACCCAAGACCAATTTCTTCAATGGGAATTGGGTTCAAGATCGGTACGCATCATAAATTGACTCTAAAGATCAGAGATACACATGATAATAGAGTACTCTCGATGTCAGTGTAGCTTACAGCAGGGAGTTTGAGACTGAGTCCCAAACTCCCTGCTTACATCAACTATCCTACTGGTATGAGAAGTGGTCAAAGCTTGTTGAACACGACACCGTTTGTCTATACAAATTGATTAGTGTGATAAAGAAGTTATCTACCCGATCGCAAGAGAAGACCATATTTAATATCGGCTGCTTGACATCGAGCAGTGCAAGAGTTGACAAGCTTTGCCCCCCCCCCCCACTGAACAAAGCTTGTTAAGACAGGCAAGTCCAATATTTGAATTCAATTTACCCACAGTCAGTGTATGTTCAACTGCTGACTTATCTTTCAGCGAGCTCTAGAGTGTCTGGCTCAGGGTGTGTATGCTAACAAGTTACCTTTTTTATCACATAGTTTTTTGTTCTCGGTTCGCTCCGATTTTTCATCCTGTTTCCATTCGGTTATGAGTTCAGGTAGTTTCATCGATAAACTAAACAAACTTCATGGGTTTCATTACATATTTATGTATTTAAGGTTCAGCACAGACAGAAACCAATTGTTATCATGACATGTCTCTGTCTTTGTCAGGAGTCGAGAAGGAACTAAAGGAGCTTAACTTCTTCAATGCCTCAGTCAGCCCTATGGCTGTGTACTGTAAAGGATGGAAAAGATAACAAAAATCCAGCTAGTATGAGAAGTATTGAAGGTTGTTCTACAGAGTGCTACGGAGATAATATTCAGGACAAAATGAAGGTACGGTTGAGACAAAGAATATACCATTACAACATTATGTCGTGGTTTGGCTGAAAGAAACTCTCATCTCTTACACAGTTAACTTTAGTATAAGGAGTTTAGATATAAAATATAATCATGAAAGATTTGTGAATCTCCCTGTGACACTGGTCACTGTTGTTCTTTGACAGCTAGTGTTTTTGTGCGCAAATTAAAAGGGACAAAACCTATTTTAAGGTGGCGTAAATCAGTGGTCTAGATTTCGACTGCTTGAAGTCAGCTTACATAATGTCATGCAATACTTTATTTCAACAGAAGTATGCAGTCAGGTACAGTGCTCGGTCGCGGAATGTTCGGTCAGGTGGAAGCTTTGGTGGTGGAGGTGACAAAAACTAAAGCTGGAATACAGATTCAACATCAACAAAGAACATAATTACACCTTGTCAACAACAACAAGCCCTAGCAAAACCACACTACATAACCAGGCCCCTTCCCCTGTCTCCTCTTCTCCGATGAACTATATTATAATAATGTCATGGCACAAAAATGCATGAAGTAGCAAAGGCTTTGGACTGCAGACTTGTTTGTCCATAGCATTTAATATAAGTCTCGATGAAAACTTTCTTGTGTATTCTCTGCTATTTTTAAGAAGAGCACACAACACAGGATGTATGTGTTTTGGTGTTTTGTGAGTTGCAACTAACTACTGTTTTTGTCTCTTCTTGACTGTATGACATTGTCACTGTTGGTTTCTTTTCCTGGAAATGATATTTTTCCTGTGCTCTATCAGTCTATTTATTTCATTGATTTCAATACTTGTATACTTTGATAATAAACATTGTACAAGAGACACTAGGTTTTCTATTGTCTCTGAATGTACTACAAAACTGTAAAAATGTCAAATGTCAAACATTCGTATCGCTCTAAGGCACTATATCTCATTTTTATATCCTAAGCGGCATCGTTCTGGGATAGGTGGTGGTCCTGCAGGGCACTAATCTCGATTAGTCTCAATGCTAGAACTTGAGTTACCTTCCCTTTGATGCCGTGATGTTTTGGGATTTGCATCTCATGGCAGGCCTAACCCCTTGCAGCATTGAGTAATATAATTCATATCAGCTTATACCGCACCATGCAGGATATCCTCACCATGTAGCATGATTCCAAGTATAAATTTTGATTGAGGTTTTCCTGCACTCGGAGGCGGAGAGATCAAACCTTTTCGGTAGGGGGTGATAGTGGCAAACTTCCGCAAACATTATTATTTCAATGCGGCCACCTGATGATTGTTATAGGTATGTAGATTTTTATCTTTGAGTCTTATTTGTGGATGCAATAAGAAATTTGACAGACCATTTGAAAGAGTAGCGTCAGTTTTATTTTACAGTGTATCCATTATTATAAAAAACATGTGTAGTCATCAGAATTGATATAATATAGAGTTATGAATGCTACATCTATTAAATATTGCCGTTTATCCTATGTGGCTTAATCTGTTGGTAAGAGGTCTAAATTCAGAAAAGTCAAGGCAAATCTATATTTGTAACAGGGCTTAAAAAGCTTCACATTGTAAGGTTAGCACATATATAATTATGCACATAGCATGCCCGCAAGAGTGAATACATATATAAAACCACGCACCTTCGAGTCCTAGATATAAGAGAGCTCCTATTAGTATGGTATTTCCATGGGCGGTCGATTTCTTTCGCTTAAGAGGGACTGCACATGTGCGATTGTTTACAGCTTAGCGAGAGTGACTTTGATATAGCCTGTGATTCTTGTCAGTGGGTGGGGGTGGGTGAGAAGAGAAGAATGAGTATAGGGGGAACCATCGATGTAATCTCACGATACTTTTTCGATGTGTTTTTTTCAATTCTGTGTGGGTATCTATATATATATCTATGTTGTTGTTTGCTTTTCTATGGACATCTATCTATGTTGGTTTTCTTCTGGCAAGGGTTAATTATTAATTATCTGTGAGCTGGTGAGGCTTGGGGAATAAAAGGTATAGCAGTAAATTCTTGTGTATGCTGATGTCCTTGTGTTGATTTGAGCTGCAAGTAGAAGGCCACTTACTTTCCTCTACTAGTCTACTCAAGGATTTAAAACCCTTAGGGGCTTTAAATCCTAGGTCTACTTCTTCAACTTGCCAGAAGAAAACCAACATAGATAGATGGCCATAGAAAAGCGAAAAACAACATAGATATATATATAGATACCAACACAAAATTGAAAAAAAACACATCGAAAAAGGATCATGAGATTACATTGATGGTTCCCCCCTATCTCTTTCACTCATCTCCCACCCCCACCCATTGACAAAAATCACAGGCTATATCAAAGTCACGTGGCCTTATGATTTATTCCTGCAGTATTTCTTGTATTATATAAAGCCTATGAAAGCAGCTAATCCATGCTCCTGATTGCTTATGTTGATTGCTGTAGGGTCTGTCGAAGGAAGTCTAACAGCCAGGAACACACAGGGTGATATGGATATACATTTAACTAATCATATTAAGGTAGAAGTAACAGCACGGTCTGGTCATGTCAACATCACTGTACCAGAGACAGTGTCTAGTCAGGTGGAGATAATCACTAAGGATTTCGGTGTGGATGACTCACTGATATTAGATATACAATCTAGAGATATGAAAGCTACATCTATTGAAGGTTGGTTATCCTAAGTGACTTTATGTATTAGAGGTTCACCAAACACTGTCTTGAGAAACAAACCTCGGTTTTGGAAAATCATTAAAAAATATTTCTCAATGATGAGGTGATTTCACAGGCCATAAGGTTTGAACTGCCACCTGAACGATTCATCTTGGGAGCAAATATCACTGCTGACAATATGGCTGCTGTAAGTATCTTAGGGCTAGCTGGTGATTTGAAGAAAAAGTGTCCCAATGCTACAGATACTCACATTGCTTCTAAGATAGATTGGCTTGAGAAAATAGATAGTGCAATGATGCATCACTCATAATCTTTATTTAGACAATCTGTTTCTTATAATGTGAAACTTTAAAACATTATTTCTTTTTCTCGTGCAGCCACCCTGCTATATATATATATATATATATACTTTATTATTGCCGATCAAAGTCAATGACAAAAAAAGACCACATAAATAAATAAATAAAAACAAAGCAGTCAGGTGTATTTATGAAAAATATCGTTGTCTATTAAATATCATTGTCTATAAAATGAAGTTCATAATAATAATAATGCTGTCCTATTTATAGAAGGGTGGTCTTGGGCTTCCAAAAATATTTTGCACGGATGATTAAACTTTGCAATATAGCCAAAACAAAGAATATCATGATGTATCTTTAGCCCTCTGAGCTTTAGTGAAGAAAGTCTCTCTTCATACTCTTCCTCATATGGAATCATAATTCTTGTGCAGAGCTTTTGAAATCTCTCCAGTTTATCCTTATCAATTTGGGAAGTGTTCAGTTCAGATCAGTGAATGAGATCTCACACCAGCTCTTCTTAGGTTAATAAATAACATGTGTTCCATGCATCTTCTGTTTTATGATGAGCGTGACAATTACCGATCTCTGTTTCAAGGTACCATAGGAGAAAGACACCACTCTGAGATCGGCCGCTCACTAAAGGTCAAGGCATCATCTGTGAATCTCGGCATTATGGACTGGATCACGGCGCAGAAGTTTTCCTTCTCATCTGATCTGAACTGAGTTATCGAGTTGTTATGCCGATGTTAGAAATGGTACCAGGTAGTTAGAAGTTAATTAAAGTCTTGATTGGAGATGATCCCCTGTAGCCGTATTGTGACTATTATACAAATGAATGGTCAGATCTATTAGCCAACAATACAATATTTTTTGCCACTAATTTATTTAGTTTGACTTGAAATCCATATCGGTAAAATATGTTTTGAAACTCTCGTTTTCTTATCGTCAATTGACAATAACATTTGGAGTTCCTCATGTCAGGGGGTGGTAACTACTCTCAATGGCTGAACCCTCTAGGAAACATATTATCGTGAGTTCTTGAAGATATCATTATATCCTCAAGCTTTAGGCTTGATGCTGTTAAATTTACATCCAAATAAAATATCAAAAGAAAAAGAGATAAACAATATTTTTATTGCACCAGTTTGAGACGGTCTAGCTTGCCTTCAAGTTGTGTCCACATTGTGATTGGCATTAAAGTGCACTGAGCTTCTACATGATGTTACGACATAGTACTGTATGAAATTCTCAACATAATCAAAATTGTTGCATGAGGAATTTCAGATATTTTTGCCAGCAATTCATTCACACAATGCTGTGAAACCTGAGTGATAATTACCGTTCTTAAATTCTTGAATCAATTCTTTACAAATTCGACATTAATATTTTACTTTTAACTAATAATGGGTTGCCAGAACAGCAGAGTTGCGCCATCCGGTGTGCCTCAGAAAAAGAAGGAGAGACCTATCGGTAAGCGATATTACCTCTCTTTATCTTGCCTATGTCACAGCTAGCTTTATAAAGAGTATGTTCTTCCAGTTTTCCTCCCAGTCCACCGTATATTAAGAATACTGCGAAGCGAAAGTACAAGTTCTCTAATCTATGTTTCAATCAATCAGCTTGGTATATCTGTTTTCGAATTTCAACTCAATAAATTAGGCAATTGTATGGTTAGGTGATGTAGCTTATTAGTGGTTGGTCGAGAATTTCTCTTGAGCCTTTTGTAAATTTGAATATAAAAATTCTTTTGATTCTTCACTTCGGAATATTATGATTTCTATTCACAGACAGAGTCTTTCAGAGGCTATCATCTTACCTGTCGATAGGTAAATCTCCACATAACACCGGATGGCGTAGCGATGACAAAACGAGCCAGGTCTGGAGGGTAAACAGAAAGGCCGATATCTGTTTACCCCAGGCCTGGCAGGCAGAGGACACACCACCTGTCCACACAACCAAGGAAGGTAAGGCTGAGACAGTACAGGCTGAAATAACGACAACAGTCCAGGACTTCACCATCAGCTCCGATGGGGAGTCGGACAATGAACTCATTGTCGAGAGACTGAAGGCCCCAACTCCCGCCGTCAAAACCGCAGCTCTACCATCACAAACACCTCTGCCAAATAATGTGAGTCAAGTCAACATCACAAAGATTAAACTAGCATCTATGGTTTTTGTCTTACATTTTCACCTTTGTTGACAATGCGCAGTACTGATATATGGAGATATTTTTTCTAGATCTCACCTAAGAGATGTGAACAAAAATGAGAATAGACATCGTCATATAAATAAAGGTTACACCAAGGTAACTGGCCTGAACTAGTGGTCAGGCTTCTATTCTTTGTTGCACTTGTAAGACCATAGGTATTCAACGCTGTCTTCAGCTTACCAATACCAACCCCTGGCGCATTGATTCTGATTGTCTGCGAAATAAATGCATCCTCTATTCATTCACAATTTATTTTATCGTCATCAGGTTTTCAGTTAAAAGCGAAATATTTAATATCTAAATAACTTTCAGGTTATATTTGGATTCCTCAAGTTACGGGATGCTCACTCAGGAGAACATGCCAATGACGTACCAAAACCGGCTTCCCAGACTGCCCTTCAGGATGTCACAAAGATTAGGAGAAGAAGACCTAGACAAGGCCATTCTCAGCCATCTTATACTAGAGCAGCATATCGAACAGCTAGATACAAGATAACGATAAATAGAAAACAACCTATGACAGGCATAGCCCTAACAGATTACAAGTAAGACTGTAGATATGGTATTATATGCTGTCATGTTTTGTCATATCGAGCCAGTCATTGTCATCGTAAAACCCCTGCCGCAACAGCAAGATAGCTCTCAAGAAGCTCACTTTGAATGCTTGATGATTGTCTTATTTGTATATTTACACCATAGACTTGAAAAAAATTACTTAATCAATGGATGTTTTTGTCACTTTAAAGTATGATGTTCTTTTGCAGGACTAGAACCCCAACAAAAGTGGATGGACCATTGATCACACTTGAACAGATGATATACCATAAGGCTGCCTGGAGTCTCACACCCATCTCATTACAAGGTCCTGAACCTAAACCTCTCCCTCCTCGAGTTCCTCTGCGTCAATCATCCAAACTTCCACCTATTAGAATCAGTAAACCACTACCGCCTGTCAATCTATACAGGAAGATACCTGCACCTGTTGGCATCGCAACTGTAGCCTCTAGCTGTGGTTCTGGTGAGTGTATCAATTTCTCTGGGATGATATAACCATCCGAGTGTAGAGCTATTTCTCAGTTTCAAGGCTGCATCCTATTTTTATCTTTTATTCATGATATCACTAGTTCAGCTACCTTTCATTCCTTGAATATACATGTCTCCCACCGAATGCCTTTCATACTAAATTAATTTCATACTAAATTCCTTTCTACTAAATTCCTTGTTAAGTACCTTCCAACTAAACTCATTGTTACAATCCTTGTTGAAATCCTTGCTAAGCTTATTCCTCTAGAATTCCATTCTGCACTTAAAATTCCATTTCATACTAAAAGTAAGACAGATCCCTGATGTTAGCTGCTGAGTGTGTTCAAATATCACACTTTCTGATCATTTATACTTACAGGTCGAAGCCACAGCGACCCAAAGAAAATAAGTGAGCTTACTACACTCTATGAGGTAACCCAGACTCTGGGTTCTACTGTACGTTACCCTGCTGTACATCCAAAGGTTTATCCCGGACAGGCTGATGTTCATACAACTGAGACTAGTCAAACCTACCCTATAATTCAGTCACGGGTAAGCTATCTGGTAGACTTCCTTGCTAGCTTACAGGCACACTGATGTTTGGATATACTATTGCATGTATTTCTTTGATCGAGAGACAGTGAATTAATTCACTTAGCATGAGTACCATTGCAAGGAATATCGTTTAAAAAACCCAAGACCAATTTCTTCAATGGGAATTGGGTTCAAGATCGGTACTCATCATAAATTGACTCTAACGATCAGAGATACACATGATAATAGTGTACTCTCGATGTCAGTGTAGCTTACAGCAGGGAGTTTGAGACTGAGTCCCAAACACCCTGCTTACATCAACTATCCTACTGGTATGAGAAGTGGTCAAAGCTTGTTGAACACAACTCCGTTTGTCTATACAAATTGATTAGTGTGATAAAGAAGTTATCTACCCGATCGCAAGAGAAGACAATATTTAATATCGGCTGCTTGACATCGAGCAGTGCAAGAGTTGACAAGCTTTGCCCCCCCCCCCCCCCACCGAACAAAGCTTGTTAAGACAGGCAAGTCCAATATTTGAATTCAATTTACCCACAGTCAGTGTATGTTCAACTGCTGACTTATCTTTCAGCGAGCTCTAGAGTGTCTGGCTCAGGGTGTGTATGCTAACAAGTTACCTTTTTTATCACATAGTTTTTTGTTCTCGGTTCGCTCCGATTTTTCATCCTGTTTCCTTTCGGTTATGTGTTCAGGTAGTTTCATCGATAAACTAAACAAACTTCATGGGTTTCATTACATATTTATGTATTTAAGATTCAGCACAGACAGAAACCAATTGTTATCATGACATGTCTCTGTCTTTGTCAGGAGTCGAGAAGGAACTAAAGGAGCTTGACTTTTTCAATGCCTCAGTCAGCCCTATGGCTGTGTACTGTAGGAGGGAAAAGATAACAAAAAGCCAGCTAGTATGAGAAGTGTTGAAGGTTGTTCTACAGAGTGCTACGGAGATAATATTCAGGACAAAATGACGGTACGGTTGAGACAAAGAATATACCATTATAACATTATGTCGTGGTTTGGCTGAAAGAAACTCTCATCTCTTACACAGTTAACTTTAGTATAAGGAGTTTAGATATAAAATATAATCATGAAAGATTTGTGAATCTCCCTGTGACATTGGTCACTGCTGTTCTTTGACAGCTATAGTGTTTTTGTGCGCAAATTAAAAGGGACAAAACCTATTTTAAGGTGGCGTAAATCAGTGGTCTAGATTTCGACTGCTTGAAGTCAGCTTACATAATGTCATGCAATACTTTATTTCAACAGAAGTATGCAGTCAGGTACAGTGCTCGGTCACCGAATGTTTGGTCAGGTGGAAGCTTTGGTGGTGGTGGTGAAAAAAACTAAAGCTGGAATACAGATTCAACATCAACAAAGAACATAATTACACCTTGTCAACAACAACAAGCCCTAGCAAAACCACACTACATAACCAGCCCCCTCCCCTGTCTCCTCTTCTCCGATGAACTATATTATAACAATGCCATGGCAGAAAAATGCATGAAGTAGCAAAGGCTTTGGACTGCAGACTTGTTTGTCCATAGCATTTAATATAAGTCTCGATGAAAACTTTCTTGTGTATTCTCTGCTATTTTTATGAAGAGCATACAACACAGGATGTATGTGTTTTGGTGTTTTGTGAGTTGCATTTAACTGTTTTTGTCTCTTCTTGACTGTATGACATTGTCACTGTTGGTTTCTTTTCCTGGAAATGATTTTTTCCTGTGCTCTATCAGTCTATTTATTTCATTGATTTCATTACTTGTATACTTTGATAATAAACGTTGTACAAGAGACACTAGGTTTTCTATTGTCTCTGAATTTACTACAAAATGTAAAAATGTCAAATGTCAAACATTCTTATCGCTCTAAGGCACTATATCTCATTTTTATATCCTAATCGGCATCGTTCTGGGATAGGTGGTGGTCCTGTACGGCACTAATCTCGATTTGTCTCAATGCTAGAACTTGAGTTACCTTCCTTTTGATGCCGTGATGTTTTGGGATTTGCATCTCATGGCAGGCCTAACCCCTTGCAGCATTGAGTAATATAATTCATATCAGCTTATACCACACCATGCAGGATATCTTCACCATGAAACATGATTCCAAGTATCAATTTTGATTGAGGTTTTCCTGCACTCGGAGGCGGAGAGATCAAACCTTCTCGGTAGGGGGTGATAGTGGCACACTTCCGCAAACGTTTTCAATGCGACCACCTGATGATTGTTATAGGTATGTAGTTTTTTTTATCTTTGAGTCTTTTTTGTGGATGCAATAAGAAATTTGACAGACCATTTGAAAGAGTAGCGTCAGTTTTATTTTACAGTGTATCCATTTTTATAAAAAACATGTGTAGTCATCAGAATTGATATATTATAGAGCTATGAATGCTACATCTACTAAATATTGCCGTCTATCCTATGTGGCTTAATCTGTTGGTAAGAGGTCTAAATTCAGAAAAGTCAAGGCAAACCTTTATTTGTAACAGGGCTTAAAAGGCTTCACATTGTAAGATAAGCACATATATAGTTATGCACATAGAATGCCCGCAAGAGTGAGTACATATATAAAACCACGCGCCTTCGAGTCCTAGATATAAGAGAGCTACTCATAGTATAGTATTTCCTGCCGTATGATGTCACCGCCTAAGATTAATCTCTTATGCAAGAGCAGACACCTTCACATGCCCTTCCTTTCCATTGGCGGTCGAGTTCATCCGCTTAACAGTCGCGCTGTTAATTCCTTTTTAATTCACAAATTCACAATTCACTGCAAGGGCAACTTCAATTAACTCTGTATAACATAAAATTCTATACGGGATAGCCACTTATGCTTTCCATTTTCCTACGGTGCAATAAACAATCCTCTTTAATTTTGAGAGGCCACTCTCTAATACACCATTCAATTTCACAAACGCTGTATTATCAATTCCTATGATACAGTAAACAATGTATCAATATACTGGTAGGCATGTTTAAGTGACTCAGGGGCTACCACAATTAACCGGTGAAAGCTGAAATAACATACAATGCCTAAGATCAAATTCAAATGAGCGCTTTTACTCATCACAATTACCTCTCACTGTTCGAGACAAGAGAAAGCTTGCATAAATACCATGCTATCAGTGCTGAATATCAATTAATTCTTCTGACGGTACCGGGAAGAGTGTGGACACTCTCTGGAATTATGGCCTTTACCTTTGCACTCATAACAGACTATGTCTGGGCAGTTTAAATATGTGTGCGAGCAACTTCCACATTCGAAACAACGTCGAGAATTGGTGTCACGACTGTCTGGCGTCTGTGAGAATGGGAATAGGCAAATTTTTTGTTTAATAGGAGCATGGACTCGGAATTTGGCTGTTCCAACTTTTTGTCTCGGCAGCTGTACCACGCCGGGACAATATCCGGCAGAGAGAATCCCAATCAACGTCACCTTTTGCCATGAATTCACGCCCTAAAGTCAAATCCTATGGCTGTTGACAGGGATAACTTGGGCTAGGGTTTTCCTAATTCTCTCTAATTCTTTATTAGCCCCTGCTTTAAGCTCTGGTGCAAATGAACTGTCTGTGGCTGTAAATATACCTGTGGTACGGGACAAATGTTACACGCTTCTTATATAGTCCCTACAATCTTCACCCGTTTGTTGACGAGCACTATTAAAGTTCCATAATTTAATGTTCGAGGATTCTTCTCGCTCATAAATGCTTTTTAATGCCTGCAAAACCTAGGCTTAGGACAGCTCTTTACTTGCAATATCAATTCCTTGAGCCTGTAATGCCTGAAACTCTTCACTACTGATAGCTTTCAACAATGCGCACAATTTCTTTTCGTCATTCAATAAATTGACTTTCGTTTCTTGTGAGGAAACTGTCATGGTTTTAGTGCCTAATTATAGTCACGGTTAGAAATTTCAAAATTAACTGCGACAGTAAAACAGTGTAAAAACAACTTCCATGATCCTGACACATCCTTCGGATCAATTTCAAGGGTAGGGAAATCGCAAGATTTCATAGTCATAGGGATCTTTGGGGGTTAAATTACTTTGTTTATCTGGAGTAGGTCACCTCAAAACTCACAGAAAAAATGCACCAAAATCACAACAATATCCCAATCCAGCAATAGTATAACCACTGCACTTCACAACAAATAACTAACCACTAACAAAAACCTCTAACTCGTCACACACACACCAACAAACTCACCAACCACTAACGCACACACAACCCACACACACAACCCACGCCACACACACACAAAACTAACTCACCACACGCGCACCTCCACTATCTTTCTTCACGGAAATCCACAAGCCGTAGCTCACGTCACAGACACACTCCCTGCGGCTACTAGCTCACACACTGCTCGTCAAGCTAATCGAAACAGTACTCGGTATAATCACTTATGTTGGTAGCCGACTGCGCCATGTTAGGTTAGCACATATATGGTGATGCACATAGAAAGCCCACAAGAGCGAGTATATATATACAACCACACACCGTCGAGTCCTAGATATAAGGGAGCTCTTATTAGTATAGTATTTTCCGCCGTATGATGTCACCGCCTAAGTTCAATCTCTTATGCAAGAGCAAACAGCGTTAACACACTTGCAATAAAAAGACTTTGAAGTGATAACACAGTACTATACTCTTGATCCTTTGCCGAAATCTTGATAATAAACTCAGAAATAGATAAGCATGGCTGCTCATACGAGAGCAACAAGTGTCCCACATGAGTACACACAGCATCGACTAAGGATTAAAATGGTGACAATAAAACATTCAAAAGTCTGGGCAGCAAGAAACATCTAGCGGCCTATCACTGTGAGTGCAATCAATGTACTCCCTGAATGAGTTCATTGGTGCAATCAGGGAGTTAAGTTAACTCCTTAATTGCACCAACTCCTTGGTGCAATTGAATAAGTCACCTAGTGATGTAACTTTCTCGAGTCTTAGATTTCAGTCTTTTGAGGTTTATAATCAGGGGCATATAAGTCTAAAAATCCTGCTGTATTGAGGTCAGGACTGAGCTGTCTCTATGTACTATGTAGGTGGATAGTAATTGGTGCTCAATGTTTATATTCAATTTAAAAGTAAACCAATATTATATATATACAAATTTCAAACACAAGCCAATAATGAGAGTCTTTGAAATAAAAAGGAACCAAGGTTGTGGCTAACATTTATACCTTGTCCTAATTCAAAAGAGAGAGTAATACACATCTAATTCAAATAGGTCAACTTGTTGCACCCATCCTCAAATAAATTGATTAGTATGACTAATGACAAATGAGGCTGTAGCCAGTTCAAAAGCGCTGCTGTCTGTAATAGTGAACCCTGTAAATGTTTTCAGGGGTATTTGCAATAGAAGTTTATTGATTTGAAGTTTAAAATTCCTTTTACATAATCATTTTAGAACGATCGATGCATACTGGTGGGCAGATAAAAGAAAGACCGGAAATGTGAGAACAATGGTATGGTCGTATATAAGAAGCCACTGAAAAATCCTGCCAACGAGCAGAAGCGTACCAGCATTTTGAGTGGTCTGATAAAGTAATTGTTGCTCCTCCTTATGAGGTGAGTTAGAAGCAAATCTATTTTTTGATCTGAGCGAAAAAAAAGCATGATACCCACCCTTGGTATAATTTTGTGAATTTCAAGTCAGCGTATTTACCCACCAATTAATCCGAGGATTCTAATATTCTGGATTTTGAATGAGGCCAATAAGAGCTTGAACTGGTCGGAGTTTGATAAAGATCCAACAGTGTTTTCATTTTTGGATGCTGCCGTTTGGCATGTTTTTTTCTAGCAAAAGTGACCGTAATTAAAACGGACGCTGACAGAGAATGGAAAGCCGCAGAGCCAAACGGCTTGCAGATTCGAGATCAGCAGGAGTTGCTCCTCCTTATGACGTGAGTTAGAAGCAAATCTATTTTTTGATCTGAGCGAAAAAAAAGCATGATACCCACCCTTGGTATAATTTTGTGAATTTCAAGTCAGCGTATTTACCCACCAATTAATCCGAGGATTCTAATATTCTGGATTTTCAATGAGGCCAATAAGAGCTTGAACTGGTCGGAGTTTGATAAAGATCCAACAGGGTTTTCATTTTTGGATGCTGCCGTTTGGCATGTTTTTTTTTAGCAAAAGTGACCGTAATTAAAACGGACGCTGACAGAGAATGGAAAGCCGCAGAGCCAAACGGTTTGCAGATTCGAGATCAGCACCAGTTGCTCCTCCTTATGAGGTGAGTTAGAAGCAAATCTATTTTTTGATCTGAGCGAAAAAAAAGCATGATACCCACCCTTGGTATAATTTTGTGAATTTCAAGTCAGCGTATTTACCCACCAATTAATCCGAGGATTCTAATATTCTGGATTTTGAATGAGGCCAATAAGAGCTTGAACTGGTCGGAGTTTGATAAAGATCCAACAGGGTTTTCATTTTTGGATGCTGCCGTTTGGCATGTTTTTTTTTAGCAAAAGTGACCGTAATTAAAACGGACGCTGACAGAGAATGGAAAGCCGCAGAGCCAAACGGCTTGCAGATTCGAGATCAGCAGGAGTTGCTCCTCCTTATGACGTGAGTTAGAAGCAAATCTATTTTTTGATCTGAGCGAAAAAAAGCATGATACCCACCCTTGGTATAATTTTGTGAATTTCAAGTCAGCGTATTTACCCACCAATTAATCCGAGGATTCTAATATTCTGGATTTTCAATGAGGCCAATAAGAGCTTGAACTGGTCGGAGTTTGATAAAGATCCAATAGGGTTTTCATTTTTGGATGCTGCCGTTTGGCATGTTTTTTTTTAGCAAAAGTGACCGTAATTAAAACGGACGCTGACAGAGAATGGAAAGCCGCAGAGCCAAACGGTTTAGAGATTCGAGATCAGCACGAGTTGTTCCTCATTATGAGGTGAGTTAGAAGCAAATCTATTTTTTGATCTGAGCGAAAAAAAAGCATGATACCCACCCTTGGTATAATTTTGTGAATTTCAAGTCAGCGTATTTACCCACCAATTAATCCGAGGATTCTAATATTCTGGATTTTGAATGAGGCCAATAAGAGCTTGAACTGGTCGGAGTTTGATAAAGATCCAACAGGGTTTTCATTTTTGGATGCTGCCGTTTGGCATGTTTATTTTAGCAAAAGTGACCGTAATTAAAACGGACGCTGACAGAGAATGGAAAGCCGCAGAGCCAAACGGCTTGCAGATTCGAGATCAGCAGGAGTTGCTCCTCCTTATGACGTGAGTTAGAAGCAAATCTATTTTTTTAACTGAGCGAAAAAAAAGCATGATACCCACCCTTGGTATAATTTTGTGAATTTCAAGTCAGCGTATTTACCCACCAATTAATCCGAGGATTCTATTATTCTGGATTTTCAATGAGGCCAATAAGAGCTTGAACTGGTCGGAGTTTGATAAAGATCCAACAGGGTTTTCATTTTTGGATGCTGCCGTTTGGCATGTTTTTTTTTAGCAAAAGTGACCGTAATTAAAACGGACGCTGACAGAGAATGGAAAGCCGCAGAGCCAAACGGTTTGCAGATTCGAGATCAGCACCAGTTGCTCCTCCTTATGAGGTGAGTTAGAAGCAAATCTATTTTTTGATCTGAGCGAAAAAAAAGCATGATACCCACCCTTGGTATAATTTTGTGAATTTCAAGTCAGCGTATTTACCCACCAATTAATCCGAGGATTCTAATATTCTGGATTTTGAATGAGGCCAATAAGAGCTTGAACTGGTCGGAGTTTGATAAAGATCCAACAGGGTTTTCATTTTTGGATGCTGCCGTTTGACATGTTTTTTTTTAGCAAAAGTGACCGTAATTAAAACGGACGCTGACAGAGAATGGAAAGCCGCAGAGCCAAACGGCTTGCAGATTCGAGATCAGCAGGAGTTGCTCCTCCTTATGACGTGAGTTAGAAGCAAATCTATTTTTTGGTCTGAGCGAAAAAAAAGCATGATACCCACCCTTGGTATAATTTTGTGAATTTCAAGTCAGAGTATTTACCCACCAATTAATCCGAGGATTCTAATATTCTGGATTTTCAATGAGGCCAATAAGAGCTTGAACTGGTCGGAGTTTGATAAAGATCCAACAGGGTTTTCATTTTTGGATGCTGCCGTTTGGCATGTTTTTTTTTAGCAAAAGTGACCGTAATTAAAACGGACGCTGACAGAGAATGGAAAGCCGCAGAGCCAAACGGCTTGCAGATTCGAGATCAGCACGAGTTGTTCCTCATTATGAGGTGAGTTAGAAGCAAATCTATTTTTTGATCTGAGCGAAAAAAAAGCATGATACCCACCCTTGGTATAATTTTGTGAATTTCAAGTCAGCGTATTTACCCACATATTAATCCGAGGATTCTAATATTCTGGATTTTGAATGAGGCCAATAAGAGCTTGAACTGGTCGGAGTTTGATAAAGATCCAACAGGGTTTTCATTTTTGGATGCTGCCGTTTGGCATGTTTTTTTTAGCAAAAATGACCGTAATTAAAACGGACGCTGACAGAGAATGGAAAGCCGCAGAGCCAAACGGCTTGCAGATTCGAGATCAGCAGGAGTTGCTCCTCCTTATGACGTGAGTTAGAAGCAAATCTATTTTTTGATCTGAGCGAAAAAAAAGCATGATACCCACCCTTAATATAATTTTGTGAATTTCAAGTCAGCGTATTTACCCACCAATTAATCCGAGGATTCTAATATTCTGGATTTTCAATGAGGCCAATAAGAGCTTGAACTGGTCGGAGTTTGATAAAGATCCAACAGGGTTTTCATTTTTGGATGCTGCCGTTTGGCATGGTTTTTTTAGCAAAAGTGACCGTAATTAAAACGGACGCTGACAGAGAATGGAAAGCCGCAGAGCCAAACGGTTTGCAGATTCGAGATCAGCACGAGTTGTTCCTCCTTATGAGGTGAGTTAGAAGCAAATCTATTTTTTGATCTGAGCGAAAAAAAAGCATGATACCCACCCTTGGTATAATTTTGTGAATTTCAAGTCAGCGTATTTACCCACCAATTAATCCGAGGATTCTAATATTCTGGATTTTCAATGAGGCCAATAAGAGCTTGAACTGGTCGGAGTTTGATAAAGATCCAACAGGGTTTTCATTTTTGGATGCTGCCGTTTGGCATGTTTTTTTTTAGCAAAAGTGACCGTAATTAAAACGGACGCTGACAGAGAATGGAAAGCCGCAGAGCCAAACGGCTTGCAGATTCGAGATCAGCAGGAGTTGCTCCTCCTTATGACGTGAGTTAGAAGCAAATCTATTTTTTGATCTGAGCGAAAAAAAAGCTTGATACCCACCCTTGGTATAATTTTGTGAATTTCAAGTCAGCGTATTTACCCACCAATTAATCCGAGGATTCTAATATTCTGGATTTTGAATGAGGCCAATAAGAGCTTGAACTGGTCGGAGTTTGATAAAGATCCAACAGGGTTTTCATTTATGGATGCTGCCGTTTGGCATGTTTTTTTTTAGCAAAAGTGACCGTATTTAAAACGAACGCTGACAGAGAATGGAAAGCCGCAGAGCCAAACGGTTTGCAGATTCGAGATCAGCACCAGTTGCTCCTCCTTATGAGGTGAGTTAGAAGCAAACCTATTTTTTGATCTGAGCGAAAAAAAAGCATGATACCCACCCTTGGTATAATTTTGTGAATTTCAAGTCAGCGTATTTACCCACCAATTAATCCGAGGATTCTAATATTCTGGATTTTGAATGAGGCCAATAAGAGCTTGAACTGGTCGGAGTTTGATAAAGATCCAACAGGGTTTTCATTTTTGGATGCTGCCGTTTGGCATGTTTTTTTTTAGCAAAAGTGACCGTAATTAAAACGGACGCTGACAGAGAATGGAAAGCCGCAGAGCCAAACGGCTTGCAGATTCGAGATCAGCAGGAGTTGCTCCTCCTTATGACGTGAGTTAGAAGCAAATCTATTTTTTGATCTGAGCGAAAAAAAAGCATGATACCCACCCTTGGTATAATTTTGTGAATTTCAAGTCGGCGTATTTACCCACCAATTAACCCGAGGATTCTAATGTTCTGGATTTTCAATGAGGCCAATAAGAGCTTGAACTGGTCGGAGTTTGATAAAGATCCAACAGGGTTTTCATTTTTGGATGCTGCCGTTTGGCATGTTTTTTTTTAGCAAAAGTGACCGTAATTAAAACGGACGCTGACAGAGAATGGAAAGCCGCAGAGCCAAACGGTTTGCAGATTCGAGATCAGCACGAGTTGTTCCTCCTTATGAGGTGAGTTAGAAGCAAATCTATTTTTTGATCTGAGCGAAAAAAAAGCATGATACCCACCCTTGGTATAATTTTGTGAATTTCAAGTCAGCGTATTTACCCACCAATTAATCCGAGGATTCTAATATTCTGGATTTTGAATGAGGCCAATAAGAGCTTGAACTGGTCGGAGTTTGATAAAGATCCAACAGGGTTTTCATTTTTGGATGCTGCCGTTTGGCATGTTTTTTTTTAGCAAAAGTGACCGTAATTAAAACGGACGCTGACAGAGAATGGAAAGCCGCAGAGCCAAACGGCTTGCAGATTCGAGATCAGGAGGAGTTGCTCCTCCTTATGACGTGAGTTAGAAGCAAATCTATTTTTTGATCTGAGCGAAAAAAAAGCATGATACCCACCCTTGGTATAATTTTGTGAATTTCAAGTCAGCGTATTTACCCACCAATTAATCCGAGGATTCTAATATTCTGGATTTTGAATGAGGCCAATAAGAGCTTGAACTGGTCGGAGTTTGATAAAGATCCAACAGGGTTTTCATTTTTGGATGCTGCCGTTTGGCATGTTTTTTTTTAGCAAAAGTGACCGTAATTAAAACGGACGCTGACAGAGAATGGAAAGCCGCAGAGCCAAACGGCTTGCAGATTCGAGATCAGCAGGAGTTGCTCCTCCTTATGACGTGAGTTAGAAGCAAATCTATTTTTTGATCTGAGCGAAAAAAAAGCATGATATCCACCCTTGGTATAATTTTGTGAATTTCAAGTCAGCGTATTTACCCACCAATTAATCCGAGGATTCTAATATTCTGGATTTTGAATGAGGCCAATAAGAGCTTGAACTGGTCGGAGTTTGATAAAGATCCAACAGGGTTTTCATTTTTGGATGCTGCCGTTTGGCATGTTTTTTTTTAGCAAAAGTGACCGTAATTAAAACGGACGCTGACAGAGAATGGAAAGCCGCAGAGCCAAACGGTTTGCAGATTCGAGATCAGCACCAGTTGCTCCTCCTTATGAGGTGAGTTAGAAGCAAATCTATTTTTTGATCTGAGCGAAAAAAAAGCATGATACCCACCCTTGGTATAATTTTGTGAATTTCAAGTCAGCGTATTTACCCACCAATTAATCCGAGGATTCTAATATTCTGGATTTTGAATGAGGCCAATAAGAGCTTGAACTGGTCGGAGTTTGATAAAGATCCAACAGGGTTTTCATTTTTGGATGCCGCCGTTTGGCATGTTTTTTTTTAGCAAAAGTGACCGTAATTAAAACGGACGCTGACAGAGAATGGAAAGCCGCAGAGCCAAACGGCTTGCAGATTCGAGATCAGCAGGAGTTGCTCCTCCTTATGACGTGAGTTAGAAGCAAATCTATTTTTTGATCTGAGCGAAAAAAAAGCATGATACCCACCCTTGGTATAATTTTGTGAATTTCAAGTCAGCGTATTTACCCACCAATTAATCCGAGGATTCTAATATTCTGGATTTTCAATGAGGCCAATAAGAGCTTGAACTGGTCGGAGTTTGATAAAGATCCAACAGGGTTTTCATTTTTGGATGCTGCCGTTTGGCATGTTTTTTTTTAGCAAAAGTGACCGTAATTAAAACGGACGCTGACAGAGAATGGAAAGCCGCAGAGCCAAACGGTTTGCAGATTCGAGATCAGCACGAGTTGTTCCTCCTTATGAGGTGAGTTAGAAGCAAATCTATTTTTTGATCTGAGCGAAAAAAAAGCATGATACCCACCCTTGGTATAATTTTGTGAATTTCAAGTCAGCGTATTTACCCACCAATTAATCCGAGGATTCTAATATTCTGGATTTTGAATGAGGCCAATAAGAGCTTGAACTGGTCGGAGTTTGATAAAGATCCAACAGGGTTTTCATTTTTGGATGCTGCCGTTTGGCATGTTTTTTTTTAGCAAAAGTGACCGTAATTAAAACGGACGCTGACAGAGAATGGAAAGCCGCAGAGCCAAACGGCTTGCAGATTCGAGATCAGCAGGAGTTGCTCCTCCTTATGACGTGAGTTAGAAGCAAATCTATTTTTTGATCTGAGCGAAAAAAAAGCATGATACCCACCCTTGGTATAATTTTGTGAATTTCAAGTCAGCGTATTTACCCACCAATTAATCCGAGGATTCTAATATTCTGGATTTTGAATGAGGCCAATAAGAGCTTGAACTGGTCGGAGTTTGATAAAGATCCAACAGGGTTTTCATTTTTGGATGCTGCCGTTTGGCATGTTTTTTTTTAGCAAAAGTGACCGTAATTAAAACGGACGCTGACAGAGAATGGAAAGCCGCAGAGCCAAACGGTTTGCAGATTCGAGATCAGCACCAGTTGCTCCTCCTTATGAGGTGAGTTAGAAGCAAATCTATTTTTTGATCTGAGCGAAAAAAAAGCATGATACCCACCCTTGGTATAATTTTGTGAATTTCAAGTCAGCGTATTTACCCACCAATTAATCCGAGGATTCTAATATTCTGGATTTTGAATGAGGCCAATAAGAGATTGAACTGGTCGGAGTTTGATAAAGATCCAACAGGGTTTTCATTTTTGGATGCTGCCGTTTGGCATGTTTTTTTTAAGCAAAAGTGACCGTAATTAAAACGGACGCTGACAGAGAATGGAAAGCCGCAGAGCCAAACGGCTTGCAGATTCGAGATCAGCAGGAGTTGCTCCTCCTTATGACGTGAGTTAGAAGCAAATCTATTTTTTGATCTGAGCGAAAAAAAAGCATGATACCCACCCTTGGTATAATTTTGTGAATTTCAAGTCAGCGTATTTACCCACCAATTAATCCGAGGATTCTAATATTCTGGATTTTGAATGAGGCCAATAAGAGCTTGAAGTGGTCGGAGTTTGATAAAGATCCAACAGGGTTTTCATTTTTGGATGCTGCCGTTTGGCATGTTTTTTTTTAGCAAAAGTGACCGTAATTAAAACGGACGCTGACAGAGAATGGAAAGCCGCAGAGCCAAACGGTTTGCAGATTCGAGATCAGCACCAGTTGCTCCTCCTTATGAGGTGAGTTAGAAGCAAATCCATTTTTTGATCTGAGCGAAAAAAAAGCATGATACCCACCCTTGGTATAATTTTGTGAATTTCAAGTCAGCGTATTTACCCACCAATTAATCCGAGGATTCTAATATTCTGGATTTTGAATGAGGCCAATAAGAGCTTGAACTGGTCGGAGTTTGATAAAGATCCAACAGGGTTTTCATTTTTGGATGCTGCCGTTTGGCATGTTTTTTTTTAGCAAAAGTGACCGTAATTAAAACGGACGCTGACAGAGAATGGAAAGCCGCAGAGCCAAACGGCTTGCAGATTCGAGATCAGCAGGAGTTGCTCCTCCTTATGACGTGCGTTAGAAGCAAATCTATTTTTTGATCTGAGCGAAAGAAAAGCATGATACCCACCCTTGGTATAATTTTGTGAATTTCAAGTCAGCGTATTTACCCACCAATTAATCCGAGGATTCTAATATTCTGGATTTTCAATGAGGCCAATAAGAGCTTGAACTGGTCGGAGTTTAATAAAGATCCAACAGGGTTTTCATTTTTGGATGCTGCCGTTTGGCATGTTTTTTTTTAGCAAAAGTGACCGTAATTAAAACGGACGCTGACAGAGAATGGAAAGCCGCAGAGCCAAACGGTTTGCAGATTCGAGATCAGCACGAGTTGTTCCTCATTATGAGGTGAGTTAGAAGCAAATCTATTTTTTGATCTGAGCGAAAAAAAAGCATGATACCCACCCTTGGTATAATTTTGTGAATTTCAAGTCAGCGTATTTACCCACCAATTAATCCGAGGATTCTAATATTCTGGATTTTGAATGAGGCCAATAAGAGCTTGAACTGGTCGGAGTTTGATAAAGATCCAACAGGGTTTTCATTTTTGGATGCTGCCGTTTGGCATGTTTTTTTTTAGCAAAAGTGACCGTAATTAAAACGGACGCTGACAGAGAATGGAAAGCCGCAGAACCAAACGGCTTGCAGATTCGAGATCAGCAGGAGTTGCTCCTCCTTATGACGTGAGTTTGAAGCAAATCTATTTTTTGATCTGAGCGAAAAAAAAGCATGATACCCACCCTTGGTATAATTTTGTGAATTTCAAGTCAGCGTATTTACCCACCAATTAATCCGAGGATTCTAATATTCTTGATTTTCAATGAGGCCAATAAGAGCTTGATCTGGTCGGAGTTTGATAAAGATCCAACAGGGTTTTCATTTTTGGATGCTGCCGTTTGGCATGTTTTTTTTTAGCAAAAGTGACCGTAATTAAAACGGACGCTGACAGAGAATGGAAAGCCGCAGAGCCAAACGGCTTGCAGATTCGAGATCAGCAGGAGTTGCTCCTCCTTATGACGTGAGTTAGAAGCAAATCCATTTTTTGATCTGAGCGAAAAAAAAGCATGATACCCACCCTTGGTATAATTTTGTGAATTTCGAGTCAGCGTATTTACCCACCAATTAATCCGAGGATTCTAATATTCTGGATTTTGAATGAGGCCAATAAGAGCTTGAACTGGTCGGAGTTTGATAAAGATCCAACAGGGTTTTCATTTTTGGATGCTGCCGTTTGGCATGTTTTTTTTTTAGCAAAAGTGACCGTAATTAAAACGGACGCTGACAGAGAATGGAAAGCCGCAGAGCCAAACGGCTTGCAGATTCGAGATCAGCAGGAGTTGCTCCTCCTTATGACGTGAGTTAGAAGGAACTCTATTTTTTGATCTGAGCGAAAAAAAAGCATGATACCCACCCTTGGTATAATTTTGTGAATTTCAAGTCAGCGTATTTACCCACCAATTAATCCGAGGATTCTAATATTCTGGATTTTGAATGAGGCCAATAAGAGCTTGAACTGGTCGGAGTTTGATAAAGATCCAACAGGGTTTTCATTTTTGGATGCTGCCGTTTGGCATGGTTTTTTTAGCAAAAGTGACCGTAATTAAAACGGACGCTGACAGAGAATGGAAAGCCGCAGAGCCAAACGGTTTGCAGATTCGAGATCAGCACGAGTTGTTCCTCCTTATGAGGTGAGTTAGAAGCAAATCTATTTTTTGATCTGAGCGAAAAAAAAGCATGATACCCACCCTTGGTATAATTTTGTGAATTTCAAGTCAGCGTATTTACCCACCAATTAATCCGAGGATTCTAATATTCTGGATTTTCAATGAGGCCAATAAGAGCTTGAACTGGTCGGAGTTTGATAAAGATCCAACAGGGTTTTCATTTTTGGATGCTGCCGTTTGGCATGTTTTTTTTTAGCAAAAGTGACCGTATGTAAAACGGACGCTGACAGAGAATGGAAAGCCGCAGAGCCAAGCGGTTTGCAGATTCGAGATCAGCACCAGTTGCTCCTCCTTATGAGGTGAGTTAGAAGCAAATCTATTTTTTGATCTGAGCGAAAAAAAAGCATGATACCCACCCTTGGTATAATTTTGTGAATTTCAAGTCAGCGTATTTACCCACAAATTAATCCGAGGATTCTAATATTCTGGATTTTCAATGAGGCCAATAAGAGCAGGAACTGGTCGGAGTTTGATAAAGATCCAACAGGGTTTTCATTTTTGGATGCTGCCGTTTGGCATGTTTTTTTTTAGCAAAAGTGACCGTAATTAAAACGGACGCTGACAGAGAATGGAAAGCCGCGGAGCCAAACGGCTTGCAGATTCGAGATCAGCAGGAGTTGCTCCTCCTTATGACGTGAGTTAGAAGCAAATCTATTTTTTGATCTGAGCGAAAAAAAAGCATGATACCCACCCTTGGTATAATTTTGTGAATTTCAAGTCAGCGTATTTACCCACCAATTAATCCGAGGATTCTAATATTCTTGATTTTCAATGAGGCCAATAAGAGCTTGAACTGGTCGGAGTTTGATAAAGATCCAACAGGGTTTTCATTTTTGGATGCTGCCGTTTGGCATGTTTTTTTTTAGCAAAAGTGACCGTAATTAAAACGGACGCTGACAGAGAATGGAAAGCCGCAGAGCCAAACGGTTTGCAGATTCGAGATCAGCACGAGTTGTTCCTCCTTATGAGGTGAGTTAGAAGCAAATCTTTTTTTTGATCTGAGCGAAAAAAAAGCATGATACCCACCCTTGGTATAATTTTGTGAATTTCAAGTCAGCGTATTTACCCACCAATTAATCCGAGGATTCTAATATTCTGGATTTTCAATGAGGCCAATAAGAGCTTGAACTGGTCGGAGTTTGATAAAGATCCAACAGGGTTTTCATTTTTGGATGCTGCCGTTTGGCATGTTTTTTTCTAGCAAAAGTGACCGTAATTAAAACGGACGCTGACAGAGAATGGAAAGCCGCAGAGCCAAACGGCTTGCAGATTCGAGATCAGCAGGAGTTGCTCCTCCTTATGACGTGAGTTAGAAGCAAATCTATTTTTTGATCTGAGCGAAAAAAAAGCATGATACCCACCCTTGGTATAATTTTGTGAATTTCAAGTCAGCGTATTTACCCACCAATTAATCCGAGGATTCTAATATTCTGGATTTTGAATGAGGCCAATAAGAGCTTGAACTGGTCGGAGTTTGTTAAGATCCAACAGGGTTTTCATTTTTGGATGCTGCCGTTTGGCATGTTTTTTTTAAGCAAAAGTGACCGTAATTAAAACGGACGCTGACAGAGAATGGAAAGCCGCAGAGCCAAACGGTTTGCAGAATCGAGATCAGCACCAGTTGCTCCTCCTTATGAGGTGAGTTAGAAGCAAATCTATTTTTTGATCTGAGCGAAAAAAAAGCATGATACCCACCCTTGGTATAATTTTGTGAATTTCAAGTCAGCGTATTTACCCACCAATTAATCCGAGGATTCTAATATTCTGGATTTTGAATGAGGCCAATAAGAGCTTGAACTGGTCAGAGTTTGATAAAGGTCAACAGGGTTTTCATTTTTGGATGCTGCCGTTTGGCATGTTTTTTTTTAGCAAAAGTGACCGTAATTAAAACGGACGCTGACAGAGAATGGAAAGCCGCAGAGCCAAACGGCTTGCAGATTCGAGATCAGCAGGAGTTGCTCCTCCTTATGACGTGAGTTAGAAGCAAATCTATTTTTTGATCTGCGCGAAAAAAAAGCATGATACCCACCCTTGGTATAATTTTGTGAATTTCAAGTCAGCGTATTTACCCACCAATTAATCCGAGGATTCTAATATTCTGGATTTTCAATGAGGCCAATAAGAGCTTGAACTGGGCGGAGTTTGGTAAAGATCCAACAGGGTTTTCATTTTTGGATGCTGCCGTTTGGCATGTTTTTTTTTTAGCAAAAGTGACCGTAATTAAAACGGACGCTGACAGAGAATGGAAAGCCACAGAGCCAAACGGTTTGCAGATTCGAGATCAGCACGAGTTGCTCCTCCTTATGAGGTGAGTTAGAAGCAAATCTATTTTTTGATCTGAGCGAAAAAAAAGCATGATACCCACCCTTGGTATAATTTAGTGAATTTCAAGTCAGCGTATTTACCCACCAATTAATCCGAGGCTTCTAATATTCTGGATATTGAATGAGGCCAATAAGAGCTTGAACTGGTCGGAGTTTGATAAAGATCCAACAGGGTTTTCATTTTTGGATGCTGCCGTTTGGCATGTTTTTTTTTAGCAAAAGTGACCGTAATTAAAACGGACGCTGACAGAGAATGGAAAGCCGCAGAGCCAAACGGCTTGCAGATTTGAGATCAGCAGGAGTTGCTCCTCCTTATGACGTGAGTTAGAAGCAAATCTATTTTTTGATCTGAGCGAAAAAAAAGCATGATACCCACCCTTGGTATAATTTTGTGAATTTCAAGTCAGCGTATTTACCCACAAATTAATCCGAGGATTCTAATATTCTGCATTTTCAATCAGGCCAATAAGAGCAGGAACTGGTCGGAGTTTGATAAAGATCCAACAGGGTTTTCATTTTTGGATGCTGCCGTTTGGCATGTTTTTTTTTAGCAAAAGTGACCGTAATTAAAACGGACGCTGACAGAGAATGGAAAGCCGCGGAGCCAAACGGCTTGCAGATTCGAGATCAGCAGGAGTTGCTCCTCCTTATGACGTGGGTTAGAAGCAAATCTTTTTTTTGATCTGAGCGAAAAAAAAGCATGATACCCACCCTTGGTATAATTTTGTGAATTTCAAGTCAGCGTATTTACCCACCAATTAATCCGAGGATTCTAATATTCTGGATTTTCAATGAGGCCAATAAGAGCTTGAACTGGTCGGAGTTTGATAAAGATCCAACAGGGTTTTCATTTTTGGATGCTGCCGTTTGGCATGTTTTTTTCTAGCAAAAGTGACCGTAATTAAAACGGACGCTGACAGAGAATGGAAAGCCGCAGAGCCAAACGGCTTGCAGATTCGAGATCAGCAGGAGTTGCTCCTCCTTATGACGTGAGTTAGAAGCAAATCTATTTTTTGATCTGAGCGAAAAAAAAGCATGATACCCACCCTTGGTATAATTTTGTGAATTTCAAGTCAGCGTATTTACCCACCAATTAATCCGAGGATTCTAATATTCTGGATTTTCAATGAGGCCAATAAGAGCTTGAACTGGTCGGAGTTTGATAAAGATCCAACAGGGTTTTCATTTTTGGATGCTGC
Organism: Membranipora membranacea; assembly: GCA_914767715.1. Classification (NCBI taxonomy): domain Eukaryota; kingdom Metazoa; phylum Bryozoa; class Gymnolaemata; order Cheilostomatida; family Membraniporidae; genus Membranipora; species Membranipora membranacea. The sequence continues at coordinate 19,594,864 of OU612068.1, forward strand.
CGTTTGGCATGTTTTTTTTAAGCAAAAGTGACCGTAATTAAAACGGACGCTGACAGAGAATGGAAAGCCGCAGAGCCAAACGGTTTGCAGAATCGAGATCAGCACCAGTTGCTCCTCCTTATGAGGTGAGTTAGAAGCAAATCTATTTTTTGATCTGAGCGAAAAAAAAGCATGATACCCACCCTTGGTATAATTTTGTGAATTTCAAGTCAGCGTATTTACCCACCAATTAATCCGAGGATTCTAATATTCTGGATTTTGAATGAGGCCAATAAGAGCTTGAACTGGTCAGAGTTTGATAAAGGTCAACAGGGTTTTCATTTTTGGATGCTGCCGTTTGGCATGTTTTTTTTTAGCAAAAGTGACCGTAATTAAAACGGACGCTGACAGAGAATGGATAGCCGCAGAGCCAAACGGCTTGCAGATTCGAGATCAGCAGGAGTTGCTCCTCCTTATGACGTGAGTTAGAAGCAAATCTATTTTTTGATCTGCGCGAAAAAAAAGCATGATACCCACCCTTGGTATAATTTTGTGAATTTCAAGTCAGCGTATTTACCCACCAATTAATCCGAGGATTCTAATATTCTGGATTTTCAATGAGGCCAATAAGAGCTTGAACTGGGCGGAGTTTGGTAAAGATCCAACAGGGTTTTCATTTTTGGATGCTGCCGTTTGGCATGTTTTTTTTTAGCAAAAGTGACCGTAATTAAAACGGACGCTGACAGAGAATGGAAAGCCACAGAGCCAAACGGTTTGCAGATTCGAGATCAGCACGAGTTGCTCCTCCTTATGAGGTGAGTTAGAAGCAAATCTATTTTTTGATCTGAGCGAAAAAAAAGCATGATACCCACCCTTGGTATAATTTAGTGAATTTCAAGTCAGCGTATTTACCCACCAATTAATCCGAGGCTTCTAATATTCTGGATATTGAATGAGGCCAATAAGAGCTTGAACTGGTCGGAGTTTGATAAAGATCCAACAGGGTTTTCATTTTTGGATGCTGCCGTTTGGCATGTTTTATTTTAGCAAAAGTGACCGTAATTAAAACGAACGCTGACAGAGAAGGGAAAGCCGCAGAGCCAAACGGTTTGCAGATTCGAGATCAGCACGAGTTGTTCCTCCTTATGAGGTGAGTTAGAAGCAAATCTATTTTTTGATCTGAGCGAAAAAAAAGCATGATACCCACCCTTGGTATAATTTTGTGAATTTCAAGTCAGCGTATTTACCCACCAATTAATCCGAGGATTCTAATATTCTGGATTTTGAATGAGGCCAATAAGAGCTTGAACTGGTCGGAGTTTGATAAAGATCCAACAGGGTTTTCATTTTTGGATGCTGCCGTTTGGCATGTTTTTTTTTAGCAAAAGTGACCGTAATTAAAACGGACGCTGACAGAGAATGGAAAGCCGCAGAGCCAAACGGTTTGCAGATTCGAGATCAGCATGAGTTGTTCCTCCTTATGAGGTGAGTTAGAAGCAAATCTATTTTTTGATCTGAGCGAAAAAAAAGCATGATACCCACCCTTGGTATAATTTTGTGAATTTCAAGTCAGCGTATTTACCCACCAATTAATCCGAGGATTCTAATATTCTGGATTTTGAATGAGGCCAATAAGAGCTTGAACTGGTCGGAGTTTGATAAAGATCCAACAGGGTTTTCATTTTTGGATGCTGCCGTTTGGCATGTTTTTTTTTAGCAAAAGTGACCGTAATTAAAACGGACGCTGACAGAGAATGGAAAGCCGCAGAGCCAAACGGCTTGCAGATTCGAGATCAGCAGGAGTTGCTCCTCCTTATGACGTGAGTTAGAAGCAAATCTATTTTTTGATATGAGCGAAAAAAAAGCATGATACCCACCCTTGGTATAATTTTGTGAATTTCAAGTCAGCGTATTTACCCACCAATTAATCCGAGGATTCTAATATTCTGGATTTTGAATGAGGCCAATAAGAGCTTGAACTGGTCGGAGTTTGATAAAGATCCAACAGGGTTTTTATTTATGGATGCTGCCGTTTGGCATGTTTTTTTTTAGCAAAAGTGACCGTAATTAAAACGGACGCTGACAGAGAATGGAAAGCCGCAGAGCCAAACGGCTTGCAGATTCGAGATCAGCAGGAGTTGCTCCTCCTTATGACGTGAGTTAGAAGCAAATCTATTTTTTGATCTGAGCGAAAAAAAAGCATGATACCCACCCTTGGTATAATTTTGTGAATTTCAAATCAGCGTATTTACCCACCAATTAATCCGAGGATTCTAATATTCTGGATTTTGAATGAGGCCAATAAGAGCTTGAACTGGTCGGAGTTTGATAAAGATCCAACAGGGTTTTCATTTATGGATGCTGCCGTTTGGCATGTTTTTTTTTAGCAAAAGTGACCGTAATTAAGACGGACGCTGACAGAGAATGGAAAGCCGCAGAGCGAAACGGTTTGCAGATTCGAGATCAGCACCAGTTGCTCCTCCTTATGAGGTGAGTTAGAAGCAAATCTATTTTTTGATCTGAGCGAAAAAAAAGCATGATACCCACCCTTGGTATAATTTTGTGAATTTCAAGTCAGCGTATTTACCCACCAATTAATCCGAGGATTCTAATATTCTGGATTTTGAATGAGGCCAATAAGAGCTTGAACTGGTCGGAGTTTGATAAAGATCCAACAGGGTTTTCATTTTTGGATGCTGCCGTTTGGCATGTTTTTTTTTAACAAAAGTGACCGTAATTAAAACGGACGCTGACAGAGAATGGAAAGCCGCAGAGCCAAACGGTTTGCAGATTCGAGATCAGCACCAGTTGCTCCTCCTTATGAGGTGAGTTAGAAGCAAATCTATTTTTTGATCTGAGCGAAAAAAAAGCATGATACCCACCCTTGGTATAATTTTGTGAATTTCAAGTCAGCGTATTTACCCACCAATTAATCCGAGGATTCTAATATTCTGGATTTTGAATGAGGCCAATAAGAGCTTGAACTGGTCGGAGTTTGATAAAGATCCAACAGGGTTTTCATTTTTGGATGCTGCCGTTTGGCATGTTTTTTTTACCAAAAGTGACCGTAATTAAAACGGACGCTGACAGAGAATGGAAAGCCGCAGAGCCAAACGGTTTGCAGATTCGAGATCAGCAGGAGTTGCTCCTCCTTATGACGTGAGTTAGAAGCAAATCTCTTTTTTGATCTGAGGGAAAAAAAAGCATGTTACCCACCCTTGGTATAATTTTGTGAATTTCAAGTCAGCGTATTTACCCACCAATTAATCCGAGGATTCTAATATTCTGGATTTTGAATGAGGCCAATAAGAGCTTGAACTGGTCGGAGTTTGATAAAGATCCAACAGGGTTTTCATTTTTGGATGCTGCCGTTTGGCATGTTTTCTTTTAGCAAAAGTGACCGTAATTAAAACGGACGCTGACAGAGAATGGAAAGCCGCAGAGCCAAACGGCTTGCAGATTCGAGATCAGCAGGAGTTGCTCCTCCTTATGACGTGAGTTAGAAGCAAATCTATTTTCTGATCTGAGCGAAAGAAAAGCATGATACCCACCCTTGGTATAATTTTGTGAATTTCAAGTCAGCGTATTTACCCACCAATTAATCCGAGGATTCTAATATTCTGGATTTTGAATGAGGCCAATAAGAGCTTGAACTGGTCGGAGTTTGATAAAGATCCAACAGGGTTTTCATTTTTGGATGCTGCCGTTTGGCTTGTTTTTTTTTAGCAAAAGTGACCGTAATTAAAACGGACGCTGACAGAGAATGGAAAGCCGCAGAGCCAAACGGTTTGCAGATTCGAGATCAGCACCAGTTGCTCCTCCTTATGAGGTGAGTTAGAAGCAAATCTATTTTTTGATCTGAGCGAAAAAAAAGCATGATACCCACCCTTGGTATAATTTTGTGAATTTCAAGTCAGCGTATTTACCCACCAATTAATCCGAGGATTCTAATATTCTGGATTTTCAATGAGGCCAACAAGAGCTTAAACTGGTCGGAGTTTGATAAAGATCCAACAGGGTTTTCATTTTTGGATGCTGCCGTTTGGCATGTCTTTTTTTAGCAAAAGTGACCGTAATTAAAACGGACGCTGACAGAGAATGGAAAGCCGCAGAGCCAAACGGTTTGCAGATTCGAGATCAGCACGAGTTGTTCCTCCTTATGAGGTGAGTTAGAAGCAAATCTATTTTTTGATCTGAGCGAAAAAAAAGCATGATACCCACCCTTGGTATAATTTTGTGAATTTCAAGTCAGCGTATTTACCCACCAATTAATCCGAGGATTCTAATATTCTGGATTTTGAATGAGGCCAATAAGAGCTTGAACTGGTCGGAGTTTGATAAAGATCCAACAGGGTTTTCATTTTTGGATGCTGCCGTTTGGCATGTTTTTTTCTAGCAAAAGTGACCGTAATTAAAACGGACGCTGACAGAGAATGGAAAGCCGCAGAGCCAAACGGCTTGCAGATTCGAGATCAGCAGGAGTTGCTCCTCCTTATGACGTGAGTTAGAAGCAAATCTATTTTTTGATCTGAGCGAAAAAAAAGCATGATACCCACCCTTGGTATAATTTTGTGAATTTCAAGTCAGCGTATTTACCCACCAATTAATCCGAGGATTCTAATATTCTGGATTTTCAATGAGGCCAATAAGAGCTTGAACTGGTCGGAGTTTGATAAAGATCCAACAGGGTTTTCATTTTTGGATGCTGCCGTTTGGCATGTTTTTTTTAAGCAAAAGTGACCGTAATTAAAACGGACGCTGACAGAGAATGGAAAGCCGCAGAGCCAAACGGTTTGCAGATTCGAGATCAGCACCAGTTGCTCCTCCTTATGAGGTGAGTTAGAAGCAAATCTATTTTTTGATCTGAGCGAAAAAAAAGCATGATACCCACCCTTGGTATAATTTTGTGAATTTCAAGTCAGCGTATTTACCCACCAATTAATCCGAGGATTCTAATATTCTGGATTTTGAATGAGGCCAATAAGAGCTTGAACTGGTCGGAGTTTGATAAAGATCCAACAGGGTTTTCATTTTTGGATGCTGCCGTTTGGCATGTTTTTTTTTAGCAAAAGTGACCGTAATTAAAACGGACGCTGACAGAGAATGGAAAGCCGCAGAGCCAAACGGATTGCAGATTCGAGATCAGCAGGAGTTGCTCCTCTTTATGACGTGAGTTAGAAGCAAATCTATTTTTTGATCTGAGCGAAAAAAAAGCATGATACCCACCCTTGGTATAATTTTGTGAATTTCAAGTCAGCGTATTTACCCACCAATTAATCCGAGGATTCTAATAATCTGGATTTTCAATGAGGCCTATAAGAGCTTGAACTGGGCGGAGTTTGATAAAGATCCAACAGGGTTTTCATTTTTGGATGCTGCCGTTTGGCATGTTTTTTTTTAGCAAAAGTGACCGTAATTAAAACGGACGCTGACAGAGAATGGAAAGCCGCAGAGCCAAACAGCTTGCAGATTCGAGATCAGCAGGAGTTGCTCCTCCTTATGACGTGAGTTAGAAGCAAATCTATTTTTTGATCTGAGCGAAAAAAAAGCATGATACCCACCCTTGGTATAATTTTGTGAATTTCAAGTCAGCGTATTTACCCACCAATTAATCCGAGGATTCTAATATTCTTGATTTTCAATGAGGCCAATAAGAGCTTGATCTGGTCGGAGTTTGATAAAGATCCAACAGGGTTTTCATTTTTGGATGCTGCCGTTTGGCATGTTTTTTTTTAGCAAAAGTGACCGTAATTAAAACGGACGCTGACAGAGAATGGAAAGCCGCAGAGCCAAACGGCTTGCAGATTCGAGATCAGCAGGAGTTGCTCCTCCTTATGACGTGAGTTAGAAGCAAATCTATTTTTTGATCTGAGCGAAAAAAAAGCATGATACCCACCCTTGGTATAATTTTGTGAATTTCGCGTCAGCGTATTTACCCACCAATTAATCCGAGGATTCTAATATTCTGGATTTTGAATGAGGCCAATAAGAGCTTGAACTGGTCGGAGTTTGATAAAGATCCAACAGGGTTTTCATTTTTGGATGCTGCCGTTTGGCATGTTTTTTTTTAGCAAAAGTGACCGTAATTAAAACGGACGCTGACAGAGAATGGAAAGCCGCAGAGCCAAACGGCTTGCAGATTCGAGATCAGCAGGAGTTGCTCCTCCTTATGACGTGAGTTAGAAGGAACTCTATTTTTTGATCTGAGCGAAAAAAAAGCATGATACCCACCCTTGGTATAATTTTGTGAATTTCAAGTCAGCGTATTTACCCACCAATTAATCCGAGGATTCTAATATTCTGGATTTTGAATGAGGCCAATAAGAGCTTGAACTGGTGGGAGTTTGATAAAGATCCAACAGGGTTTTCATTTTTGGATGCTGCCGTTTGGCATGTTTTTTTCTAGCAAAAGTGACCGTAATTAAAACGGAAGCTGACAGAGAATGGAAAGCCGCAGAGCCAAACGGCTTGCAGATTCGAGATCAGCAGGAGTTGCTCCTCCTTATGACGTGAGTTAGAAGCAAATCTATTTTTTGATCTGAGCGAAAAAAAAGCATGATACCCACCCTTGGTATAATTTTGTGAATTTCAAGTCAGCGTATTTACCCACCAATTAATCCGAGGATTCTAATATTCTGGATTTTCAATGAGGCCAATAAGAGCTTGAACTGGTCGGAGTTTGATAAAGATCCAACAGGGTTTTCATTTTTGGATGCTGCCGTTTGGCATGTTTTTTTTAAGCAAAAGTGACCGTAATTAAAACGGACGCTGACAGAGAATGGAAAGCCGCAGAGCCAAACGGTTTGCAGATTCGAGATCAGCACCAGTTGCTCCTCCTTATGAGGTGAGTTAGAAGCAAATCTATTTTTTGATCTGAGCGAAAAAAAAGCATGATACCCACCCTTGGTATAATTTTGTGAATTTCAAGTCAGCGTATTTACCCACCAATTAATCCGAGGATTCTAATATTCTGGATTTTGAATGAGGCCAATAAGAGCTTGAACTGGTCGGAGTTTGATAAAGATCCAACAGGGTTTTCATTTTTGGATGCTGCCGTTTGGCATGTTTTTTTTTAGCAAAAGTGACCGTAATTAAAACGGACGCTGACAGAGAATGGAAAGCCGCAGAGCCAAACGGCTTGCAGATTCGAGATCAGCAGGAGTTGCTCCTCTTTATGACGTGAGTTAGAAGCAAATCTATTTTTTGATCTGAGCGAAAAAAAAGCATGATACCCACCCTTGGTATAATTTTGTGAATTTCAAGTCAGCGTATTTACCCACCAATTAATCCGAGGATTCTAATAATCTGGATTTTCAATGAGGCCAATAAGAGCTTGAACTGGGCGGAGTTTGATAAAGATCCAACAGGGTTTTCATTTTTGGATGCTGCCGTTTGGCATGTTTTTTTTTTAGCAAAAGTGACCGTAATTAAAACGGACGCTGACAGAGAATGGAAAGCCGCAGAGCCAAACGGTTTGCAGATTCGTGATCAGCAGGAGTTGCTCCTCCTTATGACGTGAGTTAGAAGCAAACCTATTTTTTGATCTGAGCGAAAAAAAAGCATGATACCCACCCTTGGTATAATTTTGTGAATTTCAAGTCAGCGTATTTACCCACCAATTAATCCGAGGATTCTAATATTCTGGATTTTGAATGAGGCCAATAAGAGCTTGAACTGGTCGGAGTTTGATAAAGATCCAACAGGGTTTTCATTTTTGGATGCTGCCGTTTGGCATGTTTTTTTTAGCAAAAGTGACCGTAATTAAAACGGACGCTGACAGAGAATGGAAAGCCGCAGAGCCAAACGGTTTGCTGATTCGAGATCAGCACGAGTTGCTCCTCCTTATGAGGTGAGTTAGAAGCAAATCTATTTTTTGATCTGAGCGAAAAAAAAGCATGATACCCACCCTTGGTATAATTTAGTGAATTTCAAGTCAGCGTATTTACCCACCAATTAATCCGAGGATTCTAATATTCTGGATTTTGAATGAGGCCAATAAGAGCTTGAACTGGTCGGAGTTTGATAAAGATCCAACAGGGTTTTCATTTTTGGATGCTGCCGTTTGGCATGTTTTTTTTTAGCAAAAGTGACCGTAATTAAAACGGACGCTGACAGAGAATGGAAAGCCGCAGAGCCAAACGGCTTGCAGATTCGAGATCAGCAGGAGTTGCTCCTCCTTATGACGTGAGTTTGAAGCAAATCTATTTTTTGATCTGAGCGAAAAAAAAGCATGATACCCACCCTTGGTATAATTTTGTGAATTTCAAGTCAGCGTATTTACCCACCAATTAATCCGAGGATTCTAATATTCTTGATTTTCAATGAGGCCAATAAGAGCTTGATCTGGTCGGAGTTTGATAAAGATCCAACAGGGTTTTCATTTTTGGATGCTGCCGTTTGGCATGTTTTTTTTTAGCAAAAGTGACCGTAATTAAAACGGACGCTGACAGAGAATGGAAAGCCGCAGAGCCAAACGGCTTGCAGATTCGAGATCAGCAGGAGTTGCTCCTCCATATGACGTGAGTTAGAAGCAAATCCATTTTTTGATCTGAGCGAAAAAAAAGCATGATACCCACCCTTGGTATAATTTTGTGAATTTCAAGTCAGCGTATTTACCCACCAATTAATCCGAGGATTCTAATATTCTGGATTTTGAATGAGGCCAATAAGAGCTTGAACTGGTCGGAGTTTGATAAAGATCCAACAGGGTTTTCATTTTTGGATGCTGCCGTTTGGCATGTTTTTTTTTAGCAAAAGTGACCGTAATTAAAACGGACGCTGACAGAGAATGGAAAGCCGCAGAGCCAAACGGCTTGCAGATTCGAGATCAGCAGGAGTTGCTCCTCCTTATGACGTGAGTTAGAAGGAACTCTATTTTTTGATCTGAGCGAAAAAAAAGCATGATACCCACCCTTGGTATAATTTTGTGAATTTCAAGTCAGCGTATTTACCCACCAATTAATCCGAGGATTCTAATATTCTGGATTTTCAATGAGGCCAATAAGAGCTTGAACTGGTCGGAGTTTGATAAAGATCCAACAGGGTTTTCATTTTTGGATGCTGCCGTTTGGCATGGTTTTTTTAGCAAAAGTGACCGTAATTAAAACGGACGCTGACAGAGAATGGAAAGCCGCAGAGCCAAACGGTTTGTAGATTCGAGATCAGCACGAGTTGTTCCTCCTTATGAGGTGAGTTAGAAGCAAATCTATTTTTTGATCTGAGCGAAAAAAAAGCATGATACCCACCCTTGGTATAATTTTGTGAATTTCAAGTCAGCGTATTTACCCACCAATTAATCCGAGGATTCTAATATTCTGGATTTTCAATGAGGCCAATAAGAGCTTGAACTGGTCGGAGTTTGATAAAGATCCAACAGGGTTTTCATTTTTGGATGCTGCCGTTTGGCATGTTTTTTTTTAGCAAAAGTGACCGTAATTAAAACGGACGCTGACAGAGAATGGAAAGCCGCAGAGCCAAGCGGTTTGCAGATTCGAGATCAGCACCAGTTGCTCCTCCTTATGAGGTGAGTTAGAAGCAAATCTATTTTTTGATCTGAGCGAAAAAAAAGCATGATACCCACCCTTGGTATAATTTTGTGAATTTCAAGTCAGCGTATTTACCCACAAATTAATCCGAGGATTCTAATATTCTGGATTTTCAATGAGGCCAATAAGAGCAGGAACTGGTCGGAGTTTGATAAAGATCCAACAGGGTTTTCATTTTTGGATGCTGCCGTTTGGCATGTTTTTTTTTAGCAAAAGTGATCGTAATTAAAACGGACGCTGACAGAGAATGGAAAGCCGCGGAGCCAAACGGCTTGCAGATTCGAGATCAGCAGGAGTTGCTCCTCCTTATGACGTGAGTTAGAAGCAAATCTATTTTTTGATCTGAGCGAAAAAAACGCATGATACCCACCCTTGGTATAATTTTGTGAATTTCAAGTCAGCGTATTTACCCACCAATTAATCCGAGGATTCTAATATTCTGGATTTTCAATGAGGCCAATAAGAGCTTGAACTGGTCGGAGTTTGATAAAGATCCAACAGGGTTTTCATTTTTGGATGCTGCCGTTTGGCATGTTTTTTTTTAGCAAAAGTGACCGTAATTAAAACGGACGCTGACAGAGAATGGAAAGCCGCAGAGCCAAACGGTTTGCAGATTCGAGATCAGCACGAGTTGTTCCTCCTTATGAGGTGAGTTAGAAGCAAATCTTTTTTTTGATCTGAGCGAAAAAAAAGCATGATACCCACCCTTGGTATAATTTTGTGAATTTCAAGTCAGCGTATTTACCCACCAATTAATCCGAGGATTCTAATATTCTGGATTTTGAATGAGGCCAATAAGAGCTTGAACTGGTCGGAGTTTGATAAAGATCCAACAGGGTTTTCATTTTTGGATGCTGCCGTTTGGCATGTTTTTTTCTAGCAAAAGTGACCGTAATTAAAACGGACGCTGACAGAGAATGGAAAGCCGCAGAGCCAAACGGCTTGCAGATTCGAGATCAGCAGGAGTTGCTCCTCCTTATGACGTGAGTTAGAAGCAAATCTATTTTTTGATCTGAGCGAAAAAAAAGCATGATACCCACCCTTGGTATAATTTTGTGAATTTCAAGTCAGCGTATTTACCCACCAATTAATCCGAGGATTCTAATATTCTGGATTTTCAATGAGGCCAATAAGAGCTTGAACTGGTCGGAGTTTGATAAAGATCCAACAGGGTTTTCATTTTTGGATGCTGCCGTTTGGCATGTTTTTATTAAGCAAAAGTGACCGTAATTAAAACGGACGCTGACAGAGAATGGAAAGCCGCAGAGCCAAACGGTTTGCAGAATCGAGATCAGCACCAGTTGCTCCTCCTTATGAGGTGAGTTAGAAGCCAATCTATTTTTTGATCTGAGCGAAAAAAAAGCATGATACCCACCCTTGGTATAATTTTGTGAATTTCAAGTCAGCGTATTTACCCACCAATTAATCCGAGGATTCTAATATTCTGGATTTTGAATGAGGCCAATAAGAGCTTGAACTGGTCAGAGTTTGATAAAGGTCAACAGGGTTTTCATTTTTGGATGCTGCCGTTTGGCATGTTTTTTTTTAGCAAAAGTGACCGTAATTAAAACGGACGCTGACAGAGAATGGAAAGCCGCAGAGCCAAACTGCTTGCAGATTCGAGATCAGCAGGAGTTGCTCCTCCTTATGACGTGAGTTAGAAGCAAATCTATTTTTTGATCTGCGCGAAAAAAAAGCATGATACCCACCCTTGGTATAATTTTGTGAATTTCAAGTCAGCGTATTTACCCACCAATTAATCCGAGGATTCTAATATTCTGGATTTTCAATGAGGCCAATAAGAGCTTGAACTGGGCGGAGTTTGGTAAAGATCCAACAGGGTTTTCATTTTTGGATGCTGCCGTTTGGCATGTTTTTTTTTAGCAAAAGTGACCGTAATTAAAACGGACGCTGACAGAGAATGGAAAGCCGCAGAGCCAAACGGTTTGCAGATTCGAGATCAGCAGGAGTTGCTCCTCCTAATGACGTGAGTTAGAAGCAAATCTATTTTTTGATCTGAGCGAAAAAAAAGCATGATACCCACCCTTGGTATAATTTTGTGAATTTCAAGTCAGCGTATTTACCCACCAATTAATCCGAGGATTCTAATATTCTGGATTTTCAATGAGGCCAATAAGAGCTTGAACTGGTCGGAGTTTGATAAAGATCCAACAGGGTTTTCATTTTTGGATGCTGCCGTTTGGCATGTTTTTTTTTAGCAAAAGTGACCGTAATTAAAACGGACGCTGACAGAGAATGGAAAGCCGCAGAGCCAAACGGTTTGCAGATTCGAGATCAGCAGGAGTTGCTCCTCCTTATGAGGTCAGTTAGAAGCAAATCTATTTTTTGATCTGAGCGAAAAAAAAGCATGATACCCACCCTTGGTATAATTTTGCGAATTTCAAGTCAGCGTATTTACCTACCAATTGATCCGAGGATTCTAATATTCTGGATTTTGAATGAGGCCAATAAGAGCTTGAACTGGTCAGAGTTTGATAAAGATCCAACAGGGTTTTCATTTTTGGATGCTGCCGTTTGGCATGTTTTTTTTTAGCAAAAGTGACCGTAATTAAAACGGAAGCTGACAGAGAATGGAAAGCCGCAGAGCCAAACGGTTTGCCAATTCGAGATCAGCAGGAGTTGCTCCTCCTTATGACGTGAGTTAGAAGCAAATCTATTTTTTGATCTGAGCGAAAAAAAAGCATGATACCCACACTTGGTATAATTTTGTGAATTTCAAGTCAGCGTATTTACCCACCAATTGATCCGAGGATTCTAATATTCTGGATTTTCAATGAGGCCAATAAGAGCTTGAACTGGTCGGAGTTTGATAAAGATCCAACAGGGTTTTCATTTTTGGATGCTGCCGTTTGGCATGTTTTTTTTTAGCAAAAGTGACCGTAATTAAAACGGACGCTGACAGAGAATGGAAAGCCGCAGAGCCAAACGGTTTGCAGATTCGAGATCAGCAGGAGTTGCTCCTCCTTATGACGTGAGTTAGAAGCAAATCTATTTTTTGATCTGAGCGAAAAAAAAGCATGATACCCACACTTGGTATAATTTTGTGAATTTCAAGTCAGCGTATTTACCCACCAATTGATCCGAGGATTCTAATATTCTGGATTTTCAATGAGGCCAATAAGAGCTTGAACTGGTCGGAGTTTGATAAAGATCCAACAGGGTTTTCATTTTTGGATGCTGCCGTTTGGCATGTTTTTTTTTAGCAAAAGTGACCGTAATTAAAACGGACGCTGACAGAGAATGGAAAGCCGCAGAGCCAAACGGTTTGCAGATTCGAGATCAGCAGGAGTTGCTCCTCCTTATGACGTGAGTTAGAAGCAAATCTCTTTTTTGATCTGAGCGAAAAAAAAGCATGATACCCACCCTTGGTATAATTTTGTGAATTTCAAGTCAGCGTATTTACCCACCAATTAATCCGAGGATTCTAATATTCTGGATTTTCAATGAGGCCAATAGGAGCTTGAACTGGTCGGAGTTTGATAAAGATCCAACTGGGTTTTCATTTTTGGATGCTGCCGTTTGGCATGTTTTTTTTTAGCAAAAGTGACCGTAATTAAAACGGACGCTGACAGAGAATGGAAAGCCGCAGAGCCAAACGGTTTGCAGATTCGAGATCAGCACGAGTTGCTCCTCCTTATGAGGTGAGTTAGAAGCAAATCTATTTTTTGATCTGAGCGAAAATAAAGCATGATACCCACCCTTGGTATAATTTTGTGAATTTCAAGTCAGCGTATTTACCCACCAATTGATCCGAGGATTCTAATATTCTGGATTTTGAATGAGGCCAATAAGAGCTTGAACTGGTCGGAGTTTGATAAATATCCAACAGGGTTTTCATTTTTGGATGCTGCCGTTTGGCATGTTTTTTTTAGCAAAAGTGACCGTAATTAAAACGGACGCTGACAGAGAATGGAAAGCCGCAGAGCCAAACGGTTTGCAGATTCGAGATCAGCAGGAGTTGCTCCTCCTATTGACGTGAGTTAGAAGCAAATCTATTTTTTGATCTGAGCGAAAAAAAAGCATGATACCCACCCTTGGTATAATTTTGTGAATTTCAAGTCAGCGTATTTACCCACCAATTGATCCGAGGATTCTAATATTCTGGACTTTGAATGAGGCCAATAAGAGCTTGAACTGGTCGGAATTTGATAAAGATCCAACAGGGTTTTCATTTTTGGATGCTGCCGTTTGGCATGTCTTTTTTTAGCAAAAGTGACCGTAATTAAAACGGACGCTGACAGAGAATGGAAAGCCGCAGAGCCAAACGGTTTGCAGATTCGAGATCAGCAGGAGTTGCTCCTCCTTATGACGTGAGTTAGAAGCAAATCTATTTTTTGATCTGAGCGAAAAAAAAGCATGATACCCAACCTTGGTATAATTTTGTGAATTTCAAGTCAGCGTATTTACCCACCAATTAATCCGAGGATTCTAATATTCTGGATTTTCTATGAGGCCAATAAGAGCTTGAACTGGTCGGAGTTTGATAAAGATCCAACAGGGTTTTCATTTTTGGATGCTGCCGTTTGGCATGTTTTTTTTTAGCAAAAGTGACCGTAATTAAAACGGACGCTGACAGAGAATGGAAAGCCGCAGAGCCAAACGGTTTGCAGATTCGAGATCAGCAGGAGTTGCTCCTCCTTATGAGGTGAGTTAGAAGCAAATCTATTTTTTGATCTGAGCGAAAAAAAAGCATGATACCCACCCTTGGTATAATTTTGCGAATTTCAAGTCAGCGTATTTACCTACCAATTGATCCGAGGATTCTAATATTCTGGATTTTGAATGAGGCCAATAAGAGCTTGAACTGGTCAGAGTTTGATAAAGATCCAACAGGGTTTTCATTTTTGGATGCTGCCGTTTGGCATGTTTTTTTTTAGCAAAAGTGACCGTAATTAAAACGGAAGCTGACAGAGAATGGAAAGCCGCAGAGCCAAACGGTTTGCCAATTCGAGATCAGCAGGAGTTGCTCCTCCTTATGACGTGAGTTAGAAGCAAATCTATTTTTTGATCTGAGCGAAAAAAAAGCATGATACCCACACTTGGTATAATTTTGTGAATTTCAAGTCATCGTATTTACCCACCAATTGATCCGAGGATTCTAATATTGTGGATTTTCAATGAGGCCAATAAGAGCTTGAACTGGTCGGAGTTTGATAAAGATCCAACAGGGTTTTCATTTTTGGATGCTGCCGTTTGGCATGTTTTTTTTTAGCAAAAGTGACCGTAATTAAAACGGACGCTGACAGAGAATGGAAAGCCGCAGAGCCAAACGGTTTGCAGATTCGAGATCAGCAGGAGTTGCTCCTCCTAATGACGTGAGTTAGAAGCAAATCTATTTTTTGATCTGAGCGAAAAAAAAGCATGATACCCACCCTTGGTATAATTTTGTGAATTTCAAGTCAGCGTATTTACCCACCAATTAATCCGAGGATTCTAATATTCTGGATTTTGAATGAGGCCAATAAGAGCTTGAACTGGTCGGAGTTTGATAAAGATCCAACAGGGTTTTCATTTTTGGATGCTGCCGTTTGGCATGTTTTTTTTTAGCAAAAGTGACCGTAATTAAAACGGACGCTGACAGAGAATGGAAAGCCGCAGAGCCAAACGGTTTGCAGATTCCAGATCAGCAGGAGTTGCTCCTCCTTATGAGGTCAGTTAGAAGCAAATCTATTTTTTGATCTGAGCGAAAAAAAAGCATGATACCCACCCTTGGTATAATTTTGCGAATTTCAAGTCAGCGTATTTACCTACCAATTGATCCGAGGATTCTAATATTCTGGATTTTGAATGAGGCCAATAAGAGCTTGAACTGGTCAGAGTTTGATAAAGATCCAACAGGGTTTTCATTTTTGGATGCTGCCGTTTGGCATGTTTTTTTTTAGCAAAAGTGACCGTAATTAAAACGGAAGCTGACAGAGAATGGAAAGCCGCAGAGCCAAACGGTTTGCCAATTCGAGATCAGCAGGAGTTGCTCCTCCTTATGACGTGAGTTAGAAGCAAATCTATTTTTTGATCTGAGCGAAAAAAAAGCATGATACCCACACTTGGTATAATTTTGTGAATTTCAAGTCAGCGTATTTACCCACCAATTGATCCGAGGATTCTAATATTCTGGATTTTCAATGAGGCCAATAAGAGCTTGAACTGGTCGGAGTTTGATAAAGATCCAACTGGGTTTTCATTTTTGGATGCTGCCGTTTGGCATGTTTTTTTTTAGCAAAAGTGACCGTAATTAAAACGGAAGCTGACAGAGAATGGAAAGCCGCAGAGCCAAACGGTTTGCCAATTCGAGATCAGCAGGAGTTGCTCCTCCTTATGACGTGAGTTAGAAGCAAATCTATTTTTTGATCTGAGCGAAAAAAAAGCATGATACCCACACTTGGTATAATTTTGTGAATTTCAAGTCATCGTATTTACCCACCAATTGATCCGAGGATTCTAATATTGTGGATTTTCAATGAGGCCAATAAGAGCTTGAACTGGTCGGAGTTTGATAAAGATCCAACAGGGTTTTCATTTTTGGATGCTGCCGTTTGGCATGTTTTTTTTTAGCAAAAGTGACCGTAATTAAAACGGACGCTGACAGAGAATGGAAAGCCGCAGAGCCAAACGGTTTGCAGATTCGAGATCAGCAGGAGTTGCTCCTCCTAATGACGTGAGTTAGAAGCAAATCTATTTTTTGATCTGAGCGAAAAAAAAGCATGATACCCACCCTTGGTATAATTTTGTGAATTTCAAGTCAGCGTATTTACCCACCAATTAATCCGAGGATTCTAATATTCTGGATTTTGAATGAGGCCAATAAGAGCTTGAACTGGTCGGAGTTTGATAAAGATCCAACAGGGTTTTCATTTTTGGATGCTGCCGTTTGGCATGTTTTTTTTTAGCAAAAGTGACCGTAATTAAAACGGACGCTGACAGAGAATGGAAAGCCGCAGAGCCAAACGGTTTGCAGATTCCAGATCAGCAGGAGTTGCTCCTCCTTATGAGGTCAGTTAGAAGCAAATCTATTTTTTGATCTGAGCGAAAAAAAAGCATGATACCCACCCTTGGTATAATTTTGCGAATTTCAAGTCAGCGTATTTACCTACCAATTGATCCGAGGATTCTAATATTCTGGATTTTGAATGAGGCCAATAAGAGCTTGAACTGGTCAGAGTTTGATAAAGATCCAACAGGGTTTTCATTTTTGGATGCTGCCGTTTGGCATGTTTTTTTTTAGCAAAAGTGACCGTAATTAAAACGGAAGCTGACAGAGAATGGAAAGCCGCAGAGCCAAACGGTTTGCCAATTCGAGATCAGCAGGAGTTGCTCCTCCTTATGACGTGAGTTAGAAGCAAATCTATTTTTTGATCTGAGCGAAAAAAAAGCATGATACCCACACTTGGTATAATTTTGTGAATTTCAAGTCAGCGTATTTACCCACCAATTGATCCGAGGATTCTAATATTCTGGATTTTCAATGAGGCCAATAAGAGCTTGAACTGGTCGGAGTTTGATAAAGATCCAACTGGGTTTTCATTTTTGGATGCTGCCGTTTGGCATGTTTTTTTTTAGCAAAAGTGACCGTAATTAAAACGGACGCTGACAGAGAATGGAAAGCCGCAGAGCCAAACGGTTTGCAGATTCGAGATCAGCAGGAGTTGCTCCTCCTTATGAGGTCAGTTAGAAGCAAATCTATTTTTTGATCTGAGCGAAAAAAAAGCATGATACCCACCCTTGGGATAATTTTGCGAATTTCAAGTCAGCGTATTTACCCACCAATTGATCCGAGGATTCTAATATTCTGGATTTTGAATGAGGCCAATAAGAGCTTGAACTGGTCGGAGTTTGATAAAGATCCAACAGGGTTTTCATTTTTGGATGCTGCCGTTTGGCATGTTTTTTTTTAGCAAAAGTGACCGTAATTAAAACGGAAGCTGACAGAGAATGGAAAGCCGCAGAGCCAAACGGTTTGCCGATTCGAGATCAGCAGGAGTTGCTCCTCCTTATGACGTGAGTTAGAAGCAAATCTATTTTTTGATCTGAGCGAAAAAAAAGCATGATACCCACACTTGGTATAATTTTGTGAATTTCAAGTCAGCGTATTTACCCACCAATTGATCCGAGGATTCTAATATTCTGGATTTTCAATGAGGCCAATAAGAGCTTGAACTGGTCGGAGTTTGATAAAGATCCAACAGGGTTTTCATTTTTAGATGCTGCTGTTTGGCATGTTTTTTTTTAGCAAAAGTGACCGTAATTAAAACGGACGCTGACAGAGAATGGAAAGCCGCAGAGCCAAACGGTTTGCAGATTCGAGATCAGCAGGAGTTGCTCCTCCTTATGACGTGAGTTAGAAGCAAATCTATTTTTTGATCTGAGCGAAAAAAAAGCATGATACCCACCCTTGGTATAATTTTGTGAATTTCAAGTCAGCGTATTTACCCACCAATTAATCGGAGGATTCTAATATTCTGGATTTTCAATGAGGCCAATAAGAGCTTGAACTGGTCGGAGTTTGATAAAGATCCAACAGGGTTTTCATTTTTGGATGCTGCCGTTTGGCATGTTTTTTTTTTAGCAAAAGTGACCGTAATTAAAACGGACGCTGACAGAGAATGGAAAGCCGCAGAGCCAAACGGTTTGCCGATTCGAGATCAGCAGGAGTTGCTCCTCCTTATGACGTGAGTTAGAAGCAAATCTATTTATTGATCTGAGCGAAAAAAAAGCATGATACCCACACTTGGGATAATTTTGCGAATTTCAAGTCAGCGTATTTACCCACCAATTGATCCGAGGATTCTAATATTCTGGATTTTGAATGAGGCCAATAAGAGCTTGAACTGGTCGGAGTTTGATAAAGATCCAACAGGGTTTTCATTTTTGGATGCTGCCGTTTGGCATGTTTTTTTTTAGCAAAAGTGACCGTAATTAAAACGGAAGCTGACAGAGAATGGAAAGCCGCAGAGCCAAACGGTTTGCCGATTCGAGATCAGCAGGAGTTGCTCCTCCTTATGACGTGAGTTAGAAGCAAATCTATTTTTTGATCTGAGCGAAAAAAAAGCATGATACCCACCCTTGGTATAATTTTGCGAATTTCAAGTCAGCGTATTTACCCACCAATTAATCCGAGGATTCTAATATTCTGGATTTTGAATGAGGCCAATAAGAGCTTGAACTGGTCGGAGTTTGATAAAGATCCAACAGGGTTTTCATTTTTGGATGCTGCCGTTTGGCATGTTTTTTTTTTAGCAAAAGTGACCGTAATTAAAACGGACGCTGACAGAGAATGGAAAGCCGCAGAGCCAAACGGTTTGCAGATTCGAGATCAGCAGGAGTTGCTCCTCCTTATGAGGTCAGTTAGAAGCAAATCTATTTTTTGATCTGAGCGAAAAAAAAGCATGATACCCACCCTTGGGATAATTTTGCGAATTTCAAGTCAGCGTATTTACCCACCAATTAATCCGAGGATTCTAATATTCTGGATTTTGAATGAGGCCAATAAGAGCTTGAACTGGTCGGAGTTTGATAAAGATGCAACAGGGTTTTCATTTTTGGATGCTGCCGTTTGGCATGTTTTTTTTTAGCAAAAGTGACCGTAATTAAAACGGAAGCTGACAGAGAATGGAAAGCCGCAGAGCCAAACGGTTTGCCGATTCGAGATCAGCTGGAGTTGCTCTTCCTTATGACGTGAGTTAGAAGCAAATCTATTTTTTGATCTGAGCGAAAAAAAACATGATACCCACACTTGGTATAATTTTGTGAATTTCAAGTCAGCGTATTTACCCACCAATTGATCCGAGGATTCTAATATTCTGGATTTTCAATGAGGCCAATAAGAGCTTGAACTGGTCGGAGTTTGATAAAGATCCAACAGGGTTTTCATTTTTAGATGCTGCCGTTTGGCATGTTTTTTTTTAGCAAAAGTGACCGTAATTAAAACGGACGCTGACAGAGAATGGAAAGCCGCAGAGCCAAACGGTTTGCAGATTCGAGATCAGCAGGAGTTGCTCCTCCTTATGACGTGAGTTAGAAGCAAATCTATTTTTTGATCTGAGCGAAAAAAAAGCATGATACCCACCCTTGGTATAATTTTGTGAATTTCAAGTCAGCGTATTTACCCACCAATTAATCCGAGGATTCTAATATTCTGGATTTTGAATGAGGCCAATAAGAGCTTGAACTTGTCGGAGTTTGATAAAGATCCAACAGGGTTTTCATTTTTGGATGCTGCCGTTTGGCATGTTTTTTTTTAACAAAAGTGACCGTAATTAAAACGGACGCTGACAGAGAATGGAAAACCGCAGAGCCAAACGGTTTGCAGATTCGAGATCAGCACGAGTTGCTCCTCCTTATGACGTGAGTTAGAAGCAAATCTATTTTTTGATCTGAGCGAAAAAAATGCATGATACCCACCCTTGGTATAATTTTGTGAATTTCAAGTCAGCGTATTTACCCACCAATTAATCCGAGGATTCTAATATTCTGGATTTTGAATGAGGCCAATAAGAGCTTGAACTGGTCGGAGTTTGATAAAGATCCAACAGGGTTTTCATTTTTGGATGCTGCCGTTTGGCATGTTTTTTTTTAGCAAAAGTGACCGTAATTAAAACGGACGCTGACAGAGAATGGAAAGCCGCAGAGCCAAACGGTTTGCAGATTCGAGATCAGCAGGAGTTGCTCCTCCTTATGACGTGAGTTAGAAGCAAATCTATTTTTTGATCTGAGCGAAAAAAAAGCATGATACCCACCCTTGGTATAATTTTGTGAATTTCAAGTCAGCGTATTTACCCACCAATTAATCCGAGGATTCTAATATTCTGGATTTTCAATGAGGCCAATAAGAGCTTGAACTGGTCGGAGTTTGATAAAGATCCAACAGGGTTTTCATTTTTGGATGCTGCCGTTTGGCATGTTTTTTTTTAGCAAAAGTGACCGTAATTAAAACGGAAGCTGACAGAGAATGGAAAGCCGCAGAGCCAAACGGTTTGCCGATTCGAGATCAGCAGGAGTTGCTCCTCCTTATGACGTGAGT
The DNA here is from genome assembly GCA_914767715.1 of Membranipora membranacea. Taxonomy (NCBI): domain Eukaryota; kingdom Metazoa; phylum Bryozoa; class Gymnolaemata; order Cheilostomatida; family Membraniporidae; genus Membranipora; species Membranipora membranacea. The sequence continues at coordinate 19,615,426 of OU612068.1, forward strand.
TAGAAGCAAATCTATTTTTTGATCTGAGCGAAAAAAAAGCATGATACCCACCCTTGGTATAATTTTGCGAATTTCAAGTCAGCGTATTTACCCACCAATTAATCCGAGGATTCTAATATTCTGGATTTTGAATGAGGCCAATAAGAGCTTGAACTGGTCGGAGTTTGATAAAGATCCAACAGGGTTTTCATTTTTGGATGCTGCCGTTTGGCATGTTTTTTTTTTAGCAAAAGTGACCGTAATTAAAACGGACGCTGACAGAGAATGGAAAGCCGCAGAGCCAAACGGTTTGCAGATTCGAGATCAGCAGGAGTTGCTCCTCCTTATGAGGTCAGTTAGAAGCAAATCTATTTTTTGATCTGAGCGAAAAAAAAGCATGATACCCACCCTTGGGATAATTTTGCGAATTTCAAGTCAGCGTATTTACCCACCAATTAATCCGAGGATTCTAATATTCTGGATTTTGAATGAGGCCAATAAGAGCTTGAACTGGTCGGAGTTTGATAAAGATGCAACAGGGTTTTCATTTTTGGATGCTGCCGTTTGGCATGTTTTTTTTTAGCAAAAGTGACCGTAATTAAAACGGAAGCTGACAGAGAATGGAAAGCCGCAGAGCCAAACGGTTTGCCGATTCGAGATCAGCTGGAGTTGCTCTTCCTTATGACGTGAGTTAGAAGCAAATCTATTTTTTGATCTGAGCGAAAAAAAACATGATACCCACACTTGGTATAATTTTGTGAATTTCAAGTCAGCGTATTTACCCACCAATTGATCCGAGGATTCTAATATTCTGGATTTTCAATGAGGCCAATAAGAGCTTGAACTGGTCGGAGTTTGATAAAGATCCAACAGGGTTTTCATTTTTAGATGCTGCCGTTTGGCATGTTTTTTTTTAGCAAAAGTGACCGTAATTAAAACGGACGCTGACAGAGAATGGAAAGCCGCAGAGCCAAACGGTTTGCAGATTCGAGATCAGCAGGAGTTGCTCCTCCTTATGACGTGAGTTAGAAGCAAATCTATTTTTTGATCTGAGCGAAAAAAAAGCATGATACCCACCCTTGGTATAATTTTGTGAATTTCAAGTCAGCGTATTTACCCACCAATTAATCCGAGGATTCTAATATTCTGGATTTTGAATGAGGCCAATAAGAGCTTGAACTTGTCGGAGTTTGATAAAGATCCAACAGGGTTTTCATTTTTGGATGCTGCCGTTTGGCATGTTTTTTTTTAACAAAAGTGACCGTAATTAAAACGGACGCTGACAGAGAATGGAAAACCGCAGAGCCAAACGGTTTGCAGATTCGAGATCAGCACGAGTTGCTCCTCCTTATGACGTGAGTTAGAAGCAAATCTATTTTTTGATCTGAGCGAAAAAAATGCATGATACCCACCCTTGGTATAATTTTGTGAATTTCAAGTCAGCGTATTTACCCACCAATTAATCCGAGGATTCTAATATTCTGGATTTTGAATGAGGCCAATAAGAGCTTGAACTGGTCGGAGTTTGATAAAGATCCAACAGGGTTTTCATTTTTGGATGCTGCCGTTTGGCATGTTTTTTTTTAGCAAAAGTGACCGTAATTAAAACGGACGCTGACAGAGAATGGAAAGCCGCAGAGCCAAACGGTTTGCAGATTCGAGATCAGCAGGAGTTGCTCCTCCTTATGACGTGAGTTAGAAGCAAATCTATTTTTTGATCTGAGCGAAAAAAAAGCATGATACCCACCCTTGGTATAATTTTGTGAATTTCAAGTCAGCGTATTTACCCACCAATTAATCCGAGGATTCTAATATTCTGGATTTTCAATGAGGCCAATAAGAGCTTGAACTGGTCGGAGTTTGATAAAGATCCAACAGGGTTTTCATTTTTGGATGCTGCCGTTTGGCATGTTTTTTTTTAGCAAAAGTGACCGTAATTAAAACGGACGCTGACAGAGAATGGAAAGCCGCAGAGCCAAACGGTTTGCAGATTCGAGATCAGCACGAGTTGCTCCTCCTTATGAGGTGAGTTAGAAGCAAATCTATTTTTTGATCTGAGCGAAAAAAAAGCATGATACCCACCCTTGGTATAATTTTGTGAATTTCAAGTCAGCGTATTTACCCACAAATTAATCCGAGGATTCTAATATTCTGGATTTTGAATGAGGCCAATAAGAGCTTGAACTGGTCGGAGTTTGATAAAGATCCAACAGGGTTTTCATTTTTGGATGCTGCCGTTTGGCATGTTTTTTTTTAGCAAAAGTGACCGTAATTAAAACGGACGCTGACAGAGAATGGAAAGCCGCAGAGCCAAACGGTTTGCAGATTCGAGATCAGCAGGAGTTGCTCCTCCTTATGACGTGAGTTAGAAGCAAATCTATTTTTTGATCTGAGCGAAAAAAAAGCATGATACCCACCCTTGGTATAATTTTGTGAATTTCAAGTCAGCGTATTTACCCACCAATTGATCCGAGGATTCTTATATTCTGGATTTTGAATGAGGCCAATAAGAGCTTGGACTGGTCGGAGTTTGATAAAGATCCAACAGGGTTTTCATTTTTGGATGCTGCCGTTTGGCATGTTTTTTTTTAGCAAAAGTGACCGTAATTAAAACGGACGCTGACAGAGAATGGAAAGCCGCAGAGCCAAACGGTTTGCCGATTCGAGATCAGCAGGAGTTGCTCCTCCTTATGAGGTGAGTTAGAAGCAAATCTATTTTTTGATCTGAGCGAAAAAAAAGCATGATACCCACCCTTGGTATAATTTTGTGAATTTCAAGTCAGCGTATTTACCCACCAATTGATCCGAGGATTCTTATATTCTGGATTTTGAATGAGGCCAATAAGAGCTTGAACTGGTCGGAGTTTGATAAAGATCCAACAGGGTTTTCATTTTTGGATGCTGCCGTTTGGCATGTTTTTTTTTAGCAAAAGTGACCGTAATTAAAACGGACGCTGACAGAGAATGGAAAGCCGCAGAGCCAAACGGTTTGCAGATTCGAGATCAGCAGGAATTGCTCCTCCCTATGAGGTGAGTTAGAAGCAAATCTATTTTTTGATCTGAGCGAAAAAAAAGCATGATACCCACCCTTGGTATAATTTTGTGAATTTCAAGTCAGCGTATTTACCCACCAATTGATCCGAGGATTCTAATATTCTGGATTTTGAATGAGGCCAATAAGAGCTTGAACTGGTCGGAGTTTGATAAAGATCCAACAGGGTTTTCATTTTTGGATGCTGCCGTTTGGCATGTTTTTTTTTAGCAAAAGTGACCGTAATTAAAACGGACGCTGACAGAGAATGGAAAGCCGCAGAGCCAAACGGTTTGCAGATTCGAGATCAGCAGGAGTTGCTTCTCCTTATGACGTGAGTTAGAAGCAAATCTATTTTTTGATCTGAGCGAAAAAAAAGCATGATACCCACCCTTGGTATAATTTTGTGAATTTCAAGTCAGCGTATTTACCCACCAATTAATCCGAGGATTCTAATATTCTGGATTTTCAATGAGGCGAATAAGAGCTTGAACTGGTCGGAGTTTGATAAAGATCCAACAGGGTTTTCATTTTTGGATGCTGCCGTTTGGCATGTTTTTTTTTAGCAAAAGTGACCGTAATTAAAACGGACGCTGACAGAGAATGGAAATCCGCAGAGCCAAACGGTTTGCAGATTCGAGATCAGCAGGAGTTGCTCCTCCTTATGAGGTGAGTTAGAAGCAAATCTATTTTTTGATCTGAGCGAAAAAAAAGCATGATACCCACCCTTGGTATAATTTTGCGAATTTCAAGTCAGCGTATTTACCCACCAATTGATCCGAGAATTCTAATATTCTGGATTTTGAATGAGGCCAATAAGAGCTTGAACTGGTCGGAGTTTGATAAAGATCCAACAGGGTTTTCATTTTTGAATGCTGCCGTTTGGCATGTTTTTTTTTAGCAAAAGTGACCGTAATTAAAACGGACGCTGACAGAGAATGGAAAGCCGCAGAGCCAAACGGTTTGCAGATTCGAGATCAGCAGGAGTTGCTCCTCCTTATGACGTGAGTTAGAAGCAAATCTATTTTTTGATCTGAGCGAAAAAAAAGCATGATACCCACCCTTGGTATAATTTTGTGAATTTCAAGTCAGCGTATTTACCCACCAATTAATCCGAGGATTCTAATATTCTGGATTTTCAATGAGGCCAATAAGAGCTTGAACTGGTCGGAGTTTGATGAAGATCCAACAGGGTTTTCATATTTGGATGCTGCCGTTTGACATGTTTTTTTAAGCAAAAGTGACCGTAATTAAAACGGACGCTGACAGAGAATGGAAAGCCGCAGAGCCAAACGGTTTGCAGAATCGAGATCAGCACGAGTTGCTCCTCCTTATGAGGTGAGTTAGAAGCAAATCTATTTTTTGATCTGAGCGAAAAAAAAGCATGATACCCACCCTTGGTATATTTTTGTGAATTTCAAGTCAGCGTAATTACCCACCAATTAATCCGAGGATTCTAATATTCTGGATTTTCAATGAGGCCAATAAGAGCTTGAACTGGTCGGCGTTTGATAAAGATCCAACAGGGTTTTCATTTTTGGATGCTGCCGTTTGGCATGTTTTTTTTTAGCAAAAGTGACCGTAATTAAAACGGACGCTGACAGAGAATGGAAAGCCGCAGAGCCAAACGGTTTGCAGATTCGAGATCAGCAGGAGTTGCTCCTCCTTATGACGTGAGTTAGAAGCAAATCTATTTTTTGATCTGAGCGAAAAAAAAGCATGATACCCACCCTTGGTATAATTTTGTGAATTTCAAGTCAGCGTATTTACCCACCAATTGATCCGAGGATTCTTATATTCTGGATTTTGAATGAGGCCAATAAGAGCTTGGACTGGTCGGAGTTTGATAAAGATCCAACAGGGTTTTCATTTTTGGATGCTGCCGTTTGGCATGTTTTTTTTTAGCAAAAGTGACCGTAATTAAAACGGACGCTGACAGAGAATGGAAAGCCGCAGAGCCAAACGGTTTGCCGATTCGAGATCAGCAGGAGTTGCTCCTCCTTATGAGGTGAGTTAGAAGCAAATCTATTTTTTGATCTGAGCGAAAAAAAAGCATGATACCCACCCTTGGTATAATTTTGTGAATTTCAAGTCAGCGTATTTACCCACCAATTGATCCGAGGATTCTAATATTCTGGATTTTGAATGAGGCCAATAAGAGCTTGAACTGGTCGGAGTTTGATAAAGATCCAACAGGGTTTTCATTTTTGGATGCTGCCGTTTGGCATGTTTTTTTTTAGCAAAAGTGACCGTAATTAAAACGGACGCTGACAGAGAATGGAAAGCCGCAGAGCCAAACGGTTTGCAGATTCGAGATCAGCAGGAATTGCTCCTCCCTATGAGGTGAGTTAGAAGCAAATCTATTTTTTGATCTGAGCGAAAAAAAAGCATGATACCCACCCTTGGTATAATTTTGTGAATTTCAAGTCAGCGTATTTACCCACCAATTGATCCGAGGATTCTAATATTCTGGATTTTGAATGAGGCCAATAAGAGCTTGAACTGGTCGGAGTTTGATAAAGATCCAACAGGGTTTTCATTTTTGGATGCTGCCGTTTGGCATGTTTTTTTTTAGCAAAAGTGACCGTAATTAAAACGGACGCTGACAGAGAATGGAAAGCCGCAGAGCCAAACGGTTTGCAGATTCGAGATCAGCAGGAGTTGCTTCTCCTTATGACGTGAGTTAGAAGCAAATCTATTTTTTGATCTGAGCGAAAAAAAAGCATGATACCCACCCTTGGTATAATTTTGTGAATTTCAAGTCAGCGTATTTACCCACCAATTAATCCGAGGATTCTAATATTCTGGATTTTCAATGAGGCGAATAAGAGCTTGAACTGGTCGGAGTTTGATAAAGATCCAACAGGGTTTTCATTTTTGGATGCTGCCGTTTGGCATGTTTTTTTTTAGCAAAAGTGACCGTAATTAAAACGGACGCTGACAGAGAATGGAAATCCGCAGAGCCAAACGGTTTGCAGATTCGAGATCAGCAGGAGTTGCTCCTCCTTATGAGGTGAGTTAGAAGCAAATCTATTTTTTGATCTGAGCGAAAAAAAAGCATGATACCCACCCTTGGTATAATTTTGCGAATTTCAAGTCAGCGTATTTACCCACCAATTGATCCGAGAATTCTAATATTCTGGATTTTGAATGAGGCCAATAAGAGCTTGAACTGGTCGGAGTTTGATAAAGATCCAACAGGGTTTTCATTTTTGAATGCTGCCGTTTGGCATGTTTTTTTTTAGCAAAAGTGACCGTAATTAAAACGGACGCTGACAGAGAATGGAAAGCCGCAGAGCCAAACGGTTTGCAGATTCGAGATCAGCAGGAGTTGCTCCTCCTTATGACGTGAGTTAGAAGCAAATCTATTTTTTGATCTGAGCGAAAAAAAAGCATGATACCCACCCTTGGTATAATTTTGTGAATTTCAAGTCAGCGTATTTACCCACCAATTAATCCGAGGATTCTAATATTCTGGATTTTCAATGAGGCCAATAAGAGCTTGAACTGGTCGGAGTTTGATGAAGATCCAACAGGGTTTTCATATTTGGATGCTGCCGTTTGACATGTTTTTTTTAAGCAAAAGTGACCGTAATTAAAACGGACGCTGACAGAGAATGGAAAGCCGCAGAGCCAAACGGTTTGCAGAATCGAGATCAGCACGAGTTGCTCCTCCTTATGAGGTGAGTTAGAAGCAAATCTATTTTTTGATCTGAGCGAAAAAAAAGCATGATACCCACCCTTGGTATATTTTTGTGAATTTCAAGTCAGCGTAATTACCCACCAATTAATCCGAGGATTCTAATATTCTGGATTTTCAATGAGGCCAATAAGAGCTTGAACTGGTCGGCGTTTGATAAAGATCCAACAGGGTTTTCATTTTTGGATGCTGCCGTTTGGCATGTTTTTTTTTAGCAAAAGTGACCGTAATTAAAACGGACGCTGACAGATAATGGAAAGCCGCAGAGCCAAACGGTTTGCAGATTCGAGATCAGCAGGAGTTGTTCCTCCTTATGACGTGAGTTAGAAGCAAATCTATTTTTTGATCTGAGCGAAAAAAAAGCATGATACCCACCCTTGGTATAATTTTGTGAATTTCAAGTCAGCGTATTTACCCACCAATTAATCCGAGGATTCTAATATTCTGGATTTTCAATGAGGCCAATAAGAGCTTGAACTGGTCGGAGTTTGATAAAGATCCAACAGGGTTTTCATTTTTGGATGCTGCCGTTTGGCATGTTTTTTTTTAGCAAAAGTGACCGAAATTAAAACGGACGCTGACAGAGAATGGAAATCCGCAGAGCCAAACGGTTTGCAGATTCGAGATCAGCAGGAGTTGCTCCTCCTTATGAGGTGAGTTAGAAGCAAATCTATTTTTTGATCTGAGCGAAAAAAAAGCATGATACCCACCCTTGGTATAATTTTGCGAATTTCAAGTCAGCGTATTTACCCACCAATTGATCCGAGAATTCTAATATTCTGGATTTTGAATGAGGCCAATAAGAGCTTGAACTGGTCGGAGTTTGATAAAGATCCAACAGGGTTTTCATTTTTGGATGCTGCCGTTTGGCATGTTTTTTTTTAGCAAAAGTGACCGTAATTAAAACGGACGCTGACAGAGAATGGAAAGCCGCAGAGCCAAACGGTTTGCAGATTCGAGATCAGCAGGAGTTGCTCCTCCTTATGACGTGAGTTAGAAGCAAATCTATTTTTTGATCTGAGCGAAAAAAAAGCATGATACCCACCCTTGGTATAATTTTGTGAAATTCAAGTCAGCGTATTTACCCACCAATTAATCCGAGGATTATAATATTCTGGATTTTCAATGAGGCCAATAAGAGCTTGAACTGGTCGGAGTTTGATGAAGATCCAACAGGGTTTTCATATTTGGATGCTGCCGTTTGACATGTTTTTTTTAAGCAAAAGTGACCGTAATTAAAACGGACGCTGACAGAGAATGGAAAGCCGCAGAGCCAAACGGTTTGCAGAATCGAGATCAGCACGAGTTGCTCCTCCTTATGAGGTGAGTTAGAAGCAAATCTATTTTTTGATCTGAGCGAAAAAAAAGCATGATACCCACCCTTGGTATATTTTTGTGAATTTCAAGTCAGCGTAATTACCCACCAATTAATCCGAGGATTCTAATATTCTGGATTTTCAATGAGGCCAATAAGAGCTTGAACTGGTCGGCGTTTGATAAAGATCCAACAGGGTTTTCATTTTTGGATGCTGCCGTTTGGCATGTTTTTTTTTAGCAAAAGTGACCGTAATTAAAACGGACGCTGACAGAGAATGGAAAGCCGCAGAGCCAAACGGTTTGCAGATTCGAGATCAGCAGGAGTTGTTCCTCCTTATGACGTGAGTTAGAAGCAAATCTATTTTTTGATCTGAGCGAAAAAAAAGCATGATACCCACCCTTGGTATAATTTTGTGAATTTCAAGTCAGCGTATTTACCCACCAATTAATCCGAGGATTCTAATATTCTGGATTTTCAATGAGGCCAATAAGAGCTTGAACTGGTCGGAGTTTGATAAAGATCCAACAGGGTTTTCATTTTTGGATGCTGCCGTTTGGCATGTTTTTTTTTAGCAAAAGTGACCGAAATTAAAACGGACGCTGACAGAGAATGGAAAGCCGCAGAGCCAAACGGTTTGCAGATTCGAGATCAGCACGAGTTGCTCCTCCTTATGAGGTGAGTTAGAAGCAAATCTATTTTTTGATCTGAGCGAAAAAAAAGCATGATACCCACCCTTGGTATAATTTTGTGAATTTCAAGTCAGCGTATTTACCCACCAATTAATCCGAGGATTCTAATATTCTGGATTTTGAATGAGGCCAATAAGAGCTTGAACTGGTCGGAGTTTGATAAAGATCCAACAGGGTTTTCATTTTTGGATGCTGCCGTTTGGCATGTTTTTTTTTAGCAAAAGTGACCGTAATTAAAACGGACGCTGACAGAGAATGGAAAGCCGCAGAGCCAAACGGTTTGCAGATTCGAGATCAGCAGGAGTTGCTCCTCCTTATGACGTGAGTTAGAAGCAAATCTATTTTTTGATCTGAGCGAAAAAAAAGCATGATACCCACCCTTGGTATAATTTTGTGAATTTCAAGTCAGCGTATTTACCCACCAATTGATCCGAGGATTCTTATATTCTGGATTTTGAATGAGGCCAATAAGAGCTTGGACTGGTCGGAGTTTGATAAAGATCCAACAGGGTTTTCATTTTTGGATGCTGCCGTTTGGCATGTTTTTTTTTAGCGAAAGTGACCGTAATTAAAACGGACGCTGACAGAGAATGGAAAGCCGCAGAGCCAAACGGTTTGCAGGTTCGAGATCAGCAGGAGTTGCTCCTCCTTATGAGGTGAGTTAGAAGCAAATCTATTTTTTGATCTGAGCGAAAAAAAAGCATGATACCCACCCTTGGTATAATTTTGTGAATTTCAAGTCGGCGTATTTACCCACCAATTGATCCGAGGATTCTAATATTCTGGATTTTGAATGAGGCCAATAAGAGCTTGAACTGGTCGGAGTTTGATAAAGATCCAACAGTGTTTTCATTTTTGGATGCTGCCGTTTGGCATGTTTTTTTTAAGCAAAAGTGACCGTAATTAAAACGGACGCTGACAGAGAATGGAAAGCCGCAGAGCCAAACGGTTTGCCGATTCGAGATCAGCAGGAGTTGCTCCTCCTTATGACGTGAGTTAGAAGCAAATCTATTTTTTGATCTGAGCGAAAAAAAAGCATGATACCCACCCTTGGTATAATTTTGTGAATTTCAAGTCAGCGTATTTACCCACCAATTGATCCGAGGATTCTAATATTCTGGATTTTGAATGAGGCCAATAAGAGCTTGAACTGGTCGGAGTTTGATAAAGATCCAACAGGGTTTTCATTTTTGGATGCTGCTGTTTGGCATGTTTTTTTTTAGCAAAAGTGACCGTAATTAAAACGGACGCTGACAGAGAATGGAAAGCCGCAGAGCCAAACGGTTTGCAGATTCGAGATCAGCAGGAGTTGCTCCTCCTTATGATGTGAGTTAGAAGCAAATCTATTTTTTGATCTGAGCGAAAAAAAAGCATGAAACCCACCCTTGGTATAATTTTGTGAATTGTAAGTCAGCGTATTTACCCACCAATTGATCCGAGGATTCTAATATTCTGGATTTTGAATGAGGCCAATAAGAGCTTGAACTGGTCGGAGTTTGATAAAGATCCAAGAGGGTTTTCATTTTTGGATGCTGCCGTTTGGCATGTTTTTTTTTAGCAAAAGTGACCGTAATTAAAACGGACGTTGACAGAGAATGGAAAGCCGCAGAGGCAAACGGTTTGCCAATTCGAGATCAGCAGGAGTTGCTCCTCCTTATGACGTGAGTTAGAAGCAAATCTATTTTTTGATCTGAGCGAAAAAAAAGCATGATACCCACCCTTGGTATAATTTTGTGAATTTCAAGTCAGCGTATTTACCAACCAATTAATCCGAGGATTCTAATAATCTGGATTTCGAATGAGGCCAATAAGAGCTTGAACTGGTCGGAGTTTGATAAAGATCTAAGAGGGTTTTCATTTCTGGATGCTGCCGTTTGGCATGTTTTTTTTTAGCAAAAGTGACCGTAATTAAAACGGACGCTGACAGAGAATGGAAAGCCGCAGAGCCAAACGGTTTGCAGATTCGAGATCAGCAGGAGTTGCTCCTCCTTATGACGTGAGTTAGAAGCAAATCTATTTTTTGATCTGAGGGAAAAAAAAGCATGATACCCACCCTTGGTATAATTTTGTGAATTTCAAGTCAGCGTATTTACCCACCAATTAATCCGAGGATTCTAATATTCTGGATTTTGAATGAGGCCAATAAGAGCTTGAACTGGTCGGAGTTTGATAAAGATCCAACAGGGTTTTCATTTTTGGATGCTGCCGTTTGGCATGTTTTTTTTTAGCAAAAGTGACCGTAATTAAAACGGACGCTGACAGAGAATGGAAAGCCGCAGAGCCAAACGGTTTGCAGATTCGAGATCAGCAGGAGTTGCTCCTCCTTATGACGTGAGTTAGAAGCAAATCTATTTTTTGATCTGAGCGAAAAAAAAGCATGATACCCACCCTTGGTATAATTTTGTGAATTTCAAGTCAGCGTATTTACCCACCAATTGATCCGAGGATTCTTATATTCTGGATTTTGAATGAGGCCAATAAGAGCTTGGACTGGTCGAAGTTTGATAAAGATCCAACATGGTTTTCATTTTTGGATGCTGCCGTTTGGCATGTTTTTTTTTAGCAAAAGTGACCGTAATTAAAACGGACGCTGACAGAGAATGGAAAGCCGCAGAGCCAAACGGTTTGCAGATTCGAGATCAGCAGGAGTTGCTCCTCCTTATGAGGTGAGTTAGAAGCAAATCTATTTTTTGATCTGAGCGAAAAAAATGCATGATACCCACCCTTGGTATAATTTTGTGAATTTCAAGTCAGCGTATTTACCCACCAATTGATCCGAGGATTCTAATTTTCTTGATTTTAAATGACGCCAATAAGAGCTTGGACTGGTCGGAGTTTGATAAAGATCCAACAGGGTTTTCATTTTTGGATGCTGCCGTTTGGCATGTTTTTTTTTAGCAAAAGTGACCGTAATTAAAACGGACGCTGACAGAGAATGGAAAGCCGCAGAGCCAAACGGTTTGCAGATTCGAGATCAGCAGGAGTTGCTCCTCCTTATGACGTGAGTTAGAAGCAAATCTATTTTTTGATCTGAGCGAAAAAAAAGCATGATACCCACCCTTGGTATAATTTTGTGAATTTCAATCCAGCGTATTTACCCACCAATTAATCCGAGGATTCTAATATTCTGGATTTTGAATGAGGCCAATAAGAGCTTGAACTGGTCGGAGTTTGATAAAGATCCAACAGGGTTTTCATTTTTGGATGCTGCCGTTTGGCATGTTTTTTTTTAGGAAAAGTGACCGTAATTAAAACGGACGCTGACAGAGAATGGAAAGCCGCAGAGCCAAACGGTTTGCAGATTCGAGATCAGCAGGAGTTGCTCCTCCTTATGACGTGAGTTAGAAGCAAATCTATTTTTTGATCTGAGCGAAAAAAAAGCATGATACCCACCCTTGGTATAATTTTGTGAATTTCAAGTCAGCGTATTTACCCACCAATTAATCCGAGGATTCTAATATTCTGGATTTTCAATGAGGCCAATAAGAGCTTGAACTGGTCGGAGTTTGATAAAGATCCAACAGGGTTTTCATTTTTGGATGCTGCCGTTTGGCATGTTTTTTTTTTAGCAAAAGTGACCGTAATTAAAACGGACGCTGACAGAGAATGGAAAGCCGCAGAGCCAAACGGTTTGCAGATTCGAGATCAGCAGGAGTTGCTCCTCCTTATGACGTGAGTTAGAAGCAAATCTATTTTTTGATCTGAGCGAAAAAAAAGCATGATACCCACCCTTGGTATAATTTTGTGAATTTCAAGTCAGCGTATTTACCAACCAATTAATCCGAGGATTCTAATAATCTGGATTTCGAATGAGGCCAATAAGAGCTTGAACTGGTCGGAGTTTGATAAAGATCTATGAGGGTTTTCATTTCTGGATGCTGCCGTTTGGCATGTTTTTTTTTAGCAAAAGTGACCGTAATTAAAACGGACGCTGACAGAGAATGGAAAGCCGCAGAGCCAATTGGTTTGCAGATTCGAGATCAGCAGGAGTTGCTCCTCCTTATGACGTGAGTTAGAAGCAAATCTATTTTTTGATCTGAGCGAAAAAAAAGCATGATACCCACCCTTGGTATAATTTTGTGAATTTCAAGTCAGCGTATTTACCCACCAATTAATCCGAGGATTCTAATATTCTGGATTTTCAATGAGGCCAATAAGAGCTTGAACTGGTCGGAGTTTGAAAAAGATCCAACAGGGTTTTCATTTTTGGATGCTGCCGTTTGGCATGTTTTTTTTTAGGAAAAGTGACCGTAATTAAAACGGACGCTGACAGAGAATGGAAAGCCGCAGAGCCAAACGGTTTGCAGATTCGAGATCAGCAGGAGTTGCTCCTCCTTATGACGTGAGTTAGAAGCAAATCTATTTTTTGATCTGAGCGAAAAAAAAGCATGATACCCACCCTTGGTATAACTTTGTGAATTTCAAGTCAGCGTATTTACCCACCAATTAATCCGAGGATTCTAATATTCTGGATTTTCAATGAGGCCAATAAGAGCTTGAACTGGTCGGAGTTTGATAAAGATCCAACAGGGTTTTCATTTTTGGATGCTGCCGTTTGGCATGTTTTTTTTTAGGAAAAGTGACCGTAATTAAAACGGACGCTGACAGAGAATGGAAAGCCGCAGAGCCAAACGGTTTGCAGATTCAAGATCAGCAGGAGTTGCTCCTCCTTATGACGTGAGTTAGAAGCAAATCTATTTTTTGATCTGAGCGAAAAAAAAGCATGATACCCACCCTTGGTATAATTTTGTGAATTTCAAGTCAGCGTATTTACCCACCAATTAATCCGAGGATTCTAATATTCTGGATTTTCAATGAGGCCAATAAGAGCTTGAACTGGTCGGAGTTTGATAAAGATCCAACAGGGTTTTCATTTTTGGATGCTGCCGTTTGGCATGTTTTTTTTTAGCAAAAGTGACCGTAATTAAAACGGACGCTGACAGAGAATGGAAAGCCGCAGAGCCAAACGGTTTGCCGATTCGAGATCAGCAGGAGTTGCTCCTCCTTATGACGTGAGTTAGAAGCAAATCTATTTTTTGATCTGAGCGAAAAAAAAGCATGATACCCACCCTTGGTATAATTTTGTGAATTTCAAGTCAGTGTATTTACCCACCAATTGATCCGAGGATTCTTATATTCTGGATTTTGGATGAGGCCAATAAGAGCTTGAACTGGTCGGAGTTTGATAAAGATCCAACAGGGTTTTCATTTTTGGATGCTGCCGTTTGGCATGTTTTTTTTTAGCAAAAGTGACCGTAATTAAAACGGACGCTGACAGAGAATGGAAAGCCGCAGAGCCAAACGGTTTGCAGATTCGAGATCAGCAGGAGTTGCTCCTCCTTATGAGGTGAGTTAGAAGCAAATCTATTTTTTGATCTGAGCGAAAAAAAAGCATGATACCCACCCTTGGTATAATTTTGTGAATTTCAAGTCAGCGTATTTACCCACCAATTGATCCGAGGATTCTAATATTCTGGATTTTGAATGAGGCCAATAAGAGCTTGAACTGGTCGGAGTTCGATGAAGATCCAACAGGGTTTTCATTTTTGGATGCTGCCGTTTGGCATGTTTCTTTTTAGCAAAAGTGACCGTAATTAAGACGGACGCTGACAGAGAATGGAAAGCCGCAGAGCCAAACGGTTTGCAGATTCGAGATCAGCAGGAGTTGCTCCTCCTTATGACGTGAGTTAGAAGCAAATCTATTTTTTGATCTGAGCAAAAAAAAAGCATGATACCCACCCTTGGTATAATTTTGTGAATTTCAAGTCAGCGTATTTACCCACCAATTGATCCGAGGATTCTAATATTCTGGATTTTGAATGAGGCCAATAAGAGCTTGAACTGGTCGGAGTTTGATAAAGATCCAACAGGGTTTTCATTTTTGGATGCTGCCGTTTGGCATGTTTTTTTTTAGCAAAAGTGACCGTAATTAAAACGGACGCTGACAGAGAATGGAAAGCCGCAGAGCCAAACGGTTTGCAGATTCGAGATCAGCAGGAGTTGCTCCTCCTTATGAGGTGAGTTAGAAGCAAATCTATTTTTTGATCTGAGCGAAAAAAAAGCATGATACCCACCCTTGGTATAATTTTGTGAATTTCAAGTCAGCGTATTTACCCACCAATTGATCCGAGGATTCTAATATTCTGGACTTTGAATGACGCCAATAAGAGCTTGGACTGGTCGGAGTTTGATAAAGATCCAACAGGGTTTTCATTTTTGGATGCTGCCGTTTGGCATGTTTTTTTTTAGCAAAAGTGACCGTAATTAAAACGGACGCTGATAGAGAATGGAAAGCCGCAGAGCCAAACGGTTTGCAGATTCGAGATCAGCAGGAGTTGCTCCTCCTTATGACGTGAGTTAGAAGCAAATCTATTTTTTGATCTGAGCGAAAAAAAAGCATGATACCCACCCTTGGTATAATTTTGTGAATTTCAAGTCAGCGTATTTACCCACCAATTGATCGGAGGATTCTAATATTCTGGATTTTGAATGAGGCCAATAAGAGCTTGAACTGGTTGGAGTTTGATAAAGATCCAACAGGGTTTTCATTTTTTGATGCTGCCGTTTGGCATGTTTTTTTTTAGCAACAGTGACCGTAATTAAAACGGACGCTGACAGAGAATGGAAAGCCGCAGAGCCAAACGGTTTGCAGATTCGAGATCAGCAGGAGTTGCTCCTCCTTATGAGGTGAGTTAGAAGCAAATCTATTTTTTGATCTGAGCGAAAAAAAAACATGATACCCACCCTTGGTATAATTTTGTGAATTTCAAGTCAGCGTATTTACCCACCAATTGATCCGAGGATTCTAATATTCTGGATTTTGAATGAGGCCAATAAGAGCTTGGACTGGTCGGAGTTTGATAAAGATCCAACAGGGTTTTCATTTTTGGATGCTGCCGTTTGGCATGTTTTTTTTTAGCAAAAGTGACCGTAATTAAAACGGACGCTGACAGAGAATGGAAAGCCGCAGAGCCAAACGGTTTGCCGATTCGAGATCAGCAGGAGTTGCTCCTCCTTATGACGTGAGTTAGAAGCAAATCTATTTTTTGATCTGAGCGAAAAAAAAGCATGATACCCACCCTTGGTATAATTTTGTGAATTTCAAGTCAGCGTATTTACCCACCAATTGATCCGAGGATTCTAATATTCTGGATTTTGAATGAGGCCAATAAGAGCTTGAACTGGTCGGAGTTTGATAAAGATCCAACAGGGTTTTCATTTTTGGATGCTGCCGTTTGGCATGTTTTTTTTTAGCAAAAGTGACCGTAATTAAAACGGACGCTGACAGAGAATGGAAAGCCGCAGAGCCAAACGGTTTGCAGATTCGAGATCAGCAGGAGTTGCTCCTCCTTATGAGGTGAGTTAGAAGCAAATCTATTTTTTGATCTGAGCGAAAAAAAAGCATGATACCCACCCTTGGTATAATTGTGTGAATTTCAAGTCAGCGTATTTACCCACCAATTGATCCGAGGATTCTAATATTCTGGATTTTGAATGAGGCCAATAAGAGCTTGAACTGGTCGGAGTTTGATAAAGATCCAACAGGGTTTTCATTTTTGGATGCTGCCGTTTGGCATGTTTTTTTTTAGCAAAAGTGACCGTAATTAAAACGGACGCTGACAGAGAATGGAAAGCCGCAGAGCCAAACGGTTTGCAGATTCGAGATCAGCAGGAGTTGCTCCCCCTTATGAGGTGAGTTAGAAGCAAATCTATTTTTTGATCTGAGCGAAAAAAAACCATGATACCCACCCTTGGTATAATTTTGTGAATTTCAAGTCAGCGTATTTACCCACCAATTGATCCGAGGATTCTAATATTCTGGATTTTGAATGAGGCCAATAAGAGCTTGAACTGGTCGGAGTTTGATAAAGATCCAACAGGGTTTTCATTTTTGGATGCTGCCGTTTGGCATGTTTTTTTTTAGCAAAAGTGACCGTAATTAAAACGGACGCTGACAGAGAATGGAAAGCCGCAGAGCCAAACGGTTTGCAGATTCGAGATCAGCAGGAGTTGCTCCTCCTTATGACGTGAGTTAGAAGCAAATCTATTTTTTGATCTGAGCGAAAAAAAGCATGATACCCACCCTTGGTATAATTTTGTGAATTTCAAGTCAGCGTATTTACCCACCAATTGATCGGAGGATTCTAATATTCTGGATTTTGAATGAGGCCAATAAGAGCTTGAACTGGTCGGAGTTTGATAAAGATCCAACAGGGTTTTCATTTTTTGATGCTGCCGCTTGGCATGTTTTTTTTTAGCAAAAGTGACCGTAATTAAAACGGACGCTGACAGAGAATGGAAAGCCGCAGAGCCAAACGGTTTGCAGATTCGAGATCAGCAGGAGTTGCTCCTCCTTATGAGGTGAGTTAGAAGCAAATCTATTTTTTGATCTGAGCGAAAAAAAAGCATGATACCCACCCTTGGTATAATTTTGTGAATTTCAAGTCAGCGTATTTACCCACCAATTGATCCGAGGATTCTAATATTCTGGATTTTGAATGACGCCAATAAGAGCTTGGACTGGTCGGAGTTTGATAAAGATCCAACAGGGTTTTCATTTTTGGATGCTGCCGTTTGGCATGTTTTTTTTTAGCAAAAGTGACCGTAATTAAAACGGACGCTGACAGAGAATGGAAAGCCGCAGAGCCAAACGGTTTGCCGATTCGAGATCAGCAGGAGTTGCTCCTCCTTATGACGTGAGTTAGAAGCAAATCTATTTTTTGATCTGAGCGAAAAAAAAGCATGATACCCACCCTTGGTATAATTTTGTGAATTTCAAGTCAGCGTATTTACCCACCAATTGATCGGAGGATTCTAATATTCTGGATTTTGAATGAGGCCAATAAGAGCTTGAACTGGTCGGAGTTTGATAAAGATCCAACAGGGTTTTCATTTTTGGATGCTGCCGTTCGGCATGTTTTTTTTTAGCAAAAGTGACCGTAATTAAAACGGACGCTGACAGAGAATGCAAAGCCGCAGAGCCAAACGGTTTGCAGATTCGAGATCAGCAGGAGTTGCTCCTCCTTATGAGGTGAGTTAGAAGCAAATCTATTTTTTGATCTGAGCGAAAAAAAAGCATGATACCCACCCTTGGTATAATTTTGTGAATTTCAAGTCAGCGTATTTACCCACCAATTGATCCGAGGATTCTAATATTCTGGATTTTGAATGAGGCCAATAAGAGCTTGAACTGGTCGGAGTTTGATAAAGATCCAACAGGGTTTTCATTTTTGGATGCTGCCGTTTGGGATGTTTTTTTTTAGCAAAAGTGACCGTAATTAAAACGGGCGCTGACAGAGAATGGAAAGCCGCAGAGCCAAACGGTTTGCAGATTCGAGATCAGCAGGAGTTGCTCCTCCTTATGAGGTGAGTTAGAAGCAAATCTATTTTTTGATCCGAGCGAAAAAAAAGCATGATACCCACCCTTGGTATAATTTTGTGAATTTCAAGTCAGCGTATTTACCCACCAATTGATCCGAGGATTCTAATGTTCTGGATTTTGAATGAGGCCAATAAGAGCTTGAACTGGTCGGAGTTTGATAAAGATCCAACAGGGTTTTCATTTTTGGATGCTGCCGTTTGGCATGTTTTTTTTTTAGCAAAAGTGACCGTAATTAAAACGGACGCTGACAGAGAATGGAAAGCCGCAGAGCCAAACGGTTTGCAGATTCGAGATCAGCAGGAGTTGCTCCTCCTTATGACGTGAGTTAGAAGCAAATCTATTTTTTGATCTGAGCGAAAAAAAGCATGATACCCACCCTTGGTATAATTTTGTGAATTTCAAGTCAGCGTATTTACCCACCAATTGATCGGAGGATTCTAATATTCTGGATTTTGAATGAGGCCAATAAGAGCTTGAACTGGTCGGAGTTTGATAAAGATCCAACAGGGTTTTCATTTTTGGATGCTGCCGTTTGGCATGTTTTTTTTTAGCAAAAGTGACCGTAATTAAAACGGGCGCTGACAGAGAATGGAAAGCCGCAGAGCCAAACGGTTTGCAGATTCGAGATCAGCAGGAGTTGCTCCTCCTTATGAGGTGAGGTAGAAGCAAATCTATTTTTTGATCCGAGCGAAAAAAAAGCATGATACCCACCCTTGGTATAATTTTGTGAATTTCAAGTCAGCGTATTTACCCACCAATTGATCCGAGGATCCTAATATTCTGGATTTTGAATGAGGCCAATAAGAGCTTGAACTGGTCGGAGTTTGATAAAGATCCAACAGGGTTTTCATTTTTGGATGCTGCCGTTTGGCATGTTTTTTTTTTAGCAAAAGTGACCGTAATTAAAACGGACGCTGACAGAGAATGGAAAGCCGCAGAGCCAAACGGTTTGCAGATTCGAGATCAGCAGGAGTTGCTCCTCCTTATGACGTGAGTTAGATGCAAATCTATTTTTTGATCTGAGCGAAAAAAAAGCATGATACCCACCCTTGGTATAATTTTGTGAATTTCAAGTCAGCGTATTTACCCACCAATTGATCCGAGGATTCTAATATTTTGGATTTTGAATGAGGCCAATAAGAGCTTGAACTGGTCGGAGTTTGATAAAGATCCAACAGGGTTTTCATTTTTGGATGCTGCCGTTTGGCATGTTTTTTTTTAGCAAAAGTGACCGTAATTAAAACGGACGCTGACAGAGAATGGAAAGCCGCAGAGCCAAACGGTTTGCAGATTCGAGATCAGCAGGAGTTGCTCCTCCTTATGACGTGAGTTAGAAGCAAATCTATTTTTTGATCTGAGCGAAAAAAAAACATGATACCCACCCTTGGTATAATTTTGTGAATTTCAAGTCAGCGTATTTACCCACCAATTAATCCGAGGATTCTAATATTCTGGATTTTCAATGAGGCCAATAAGAGCTTGAACTGGTCGGAGTTTGATAAAGATCCAACAGGGTTTTCATTTTTGGATGCTGCCGTTTGGCATGTTTTTTTTTAGCAAAAGTGACCGTAATTAAACGGACGCTGACAGAGAATGGAAAGCCGCAGAGCCAAACGGTTTGCAGATTCGAGATCAGCACGAGTTGCTCCTCCTTATGAGGTGAGTTAGAAGCAAATCTATTTTTTGATCTGAGCGAAAAAAAAGCATGATACCCACCCTTGGTATAATTTTGTGAATTTCAAGTCAGCGTATTTACCCACCAATTGATCCGAGGATTCTAATATTCTGGATTTTCAATGAGGCCAATAAGAGCTTGAACTGGTCGGAGTTTGATAAATATCCAACAGGGTTTTCATTTTTGGATGCTGCCGTTTGGCATGTTTTTTTTTAGCAAAAGTCACCGTAATTAAAACGGACGCTGACAGAGAATGGAAAGCCGCAGAGCCAAACGGTTTGCAGATTCGAGATCAGCACGAGTTGCTCCTCCTTATGAGGTGAGTTAGAAGCAAATCTATTTTTTGATCTGAGCGAAAAAAAAGCATGATACCCACCCTTGGTATAATTTTGTGAATTTCAAATCAGCGTATTTACCCGCCAATTGATCCGAGGATTCTAATATTCTGGATTTTGAATGAGGCCAATAAGAGCTTGAACTGGTCGGAGTTTGATAAAGATCCAACAGGGTTTTCATTTTTGGATGCTGCCGTTTGGCATGTTTTTTTTTAGCAAAAGTGACCGTAATTAAAACGGACGCTGACAGAGAATGGAAAGCCGCAGAGCCAAACGGTTTGCAGATTCGAGATCAGCAGGAGTTGCTCCTCATTATGACGTGAGTTAGAAGCAAATCTATTTTTTGATCTGAGCGAAAAAAAAGCATGATACCCACCCTTGGTATAATTTTGTGAATTTCAAGTCAGCGTATTTACCCACCAATTGATCCGAGGATTCTAATATTCTGGATTTTGAATGAGGCCAATAAGAGCTTGAACTGGTCAGAGTTTGATAAAGATCCAACAGGGTTTTCATTTTTGGATGCTGCCGTTTGGCATGTTTTTTTTTAGCAAAAGTGACCGTAATTAAAACGGACGCTGACAGAGAATGGAAAGCCGCAGAGCCAAACGGTTTGCCGATTCGAGATCAGCAGGAGTTGCTCCTCCTTATGACGTGAGTTAGAAGCAAATCTATTTTTTGATCTGAGCGAAAAAAAAGCATGATACCCACCCTTGGTATAATTTTGTGAATTTCAAGTCAGCGTATTTACCCACCAATTGATCCGAGGATTCTAATATTCTGGATTTTGAATGAGGCCAATAAGAGCTTGAACTGGTCGGAGTTTGATAAAGATCCAACAGGGTTTTCATTTTTGGATGCTGCCGTTTGGCATGTTTTTTTTTAGCAAAAGTGACCGTAATTAAAACGGACGCTGACAGAGAATGGAAAGCCGCAGAGCCAAACGGTTTGCAGATTCGAGATCAGCAGGAGTTGCTCCTCCTTATGAGGTGAGTTAGAAGCAAATCTATTTTTTGATCTGAGCGAAAAAAAAGCATGATACCCACCCTTGGTATAATTTTGTGAATTTCAAGTCAGCGTATTTACCCACCAATTGATCCGAGGATTCTAATATTCTGGATTTTGAATGAGGCCAATAAGAGCTTGAACTGGTCGGAGTTTGATAAAGATCCAACAGGGTTTTCATTTTTGGATGCTGCCGTTTGGCATGTCTTTTTTTAGCAAAAGTGACCGTAATTAAAACGGACGCTGACAGAGAATGGAAAGCCGCAGAGCCAAACGGTTTGCAGATTCGAGATCAGCAGGAGTTGCTCCTCCTTATGAGGTGAGTTAGAAGCAAATCTATTTTTTGATCTGAGCGAAAAAAAAGCATGATACCCACCCTTGGTATAATTTTGTGAATTTCAAGTCAGCGTATTTACCCACCAATTGATCCGAGGATTCTAATATTCTGGATTTTGAATGAGGCCAATAAGAGCTTGAACTGGTCGGAGTTTGATAAAGATCCAACAGGGTTTTCATTTTTGGATGCTGCCGTTTGGCACGTTTTTTTTTTAGCAAAAGTGACCGTAATTAAAACGGACGCTGACAGAGAATGGAAAGCCGCAGAGCCAAACGGTTTGCAGATTCGAGATCAGCAGGAGTTGCTCCTCCTTATGACGTGAGTTAGAAGCAAATCTATTTTTTGATCTGAGCGAACAAAAAGCATGATACCCACCCTTGGTATAATTTTGTGAATTTCAAGTCAGCGTATTTACCCACCAATTGATCCGAGGATTCTAATATTTTGGATTTTGAATGAGGCCAATAAGAGCTTGAACTGGTCGGAGTTTGATAAAGATCCAACAGGGTTTTCATTTTTGGATGCTGCCGTTTGGCATGTTTTTTTTTAGCAAAAGTGACCGTAATTAAAACGGACGCTGACAGAGAATGGAAAGCCGCAGAGCCAAACGGTTTGCAGATTCGAGATCAGCAGGAGTTGCTCCTCCTTATGACGTGAGTTAGAAGCAAATCTATTTTTTGATCTGAGCGAAAAAAAAGCATGATACCCACCCTTGGTATAATTTTGTGAATTTCAAGTCAGCGTATTTACCCACCAATTAATCCGAGGATTCTAATATTCTGGATTTTCAATGAGGCCAATAAGAGCTTGAACTGGTCGGAGTTTGATAAAGATCCAACAGGGTTTTCATTTTTGGATGCTGCCGTTTGGCATGTTTTTTTTTAGCAAAAGTGACCGTAATTAAAACGGACGCTGACAGAGAATGGAAAGCCGCAGAGCCAAACGGTTTGCAGATTCGAGATCAGCACGAGTTGCTCCTCCTAATGAGGTGAGTTAGAAGCAAATCTATTTTTTGATCTGAGCGAAAAAAAAGCATGATACCCACCCTTGGTATAATTTTGTGAATTTCAAGTCAGCGTATTTACCCACCAATTGATCCGAGGATTCTAATATTCTGGATTTTCAATGAGGCCAACAAGAGCTTGAACTGGTCGGAGTTTGATAAATATCCAACAGGGTTTTCATTTTTGGATGCTGCCGTTTGGCATGTTTTTTTTTAGCAAAAGTCACCGTAATTAAAACGGACGCTGACAGAGAATGGAAAGCCGCAGAGCCAAACGGTTTGCAGATTCGAGATCAGCACGAGTTGCTCCTCCTTATGAGGTGAGTTAGAAGCAAATCTATTTTTTGATCTGAGCGAAAAAAAAGCATGATACCCACCCTTGGTATAATTTTGTGAATTTCAAATCAGCGTATTTACCCGCCAATTGATCCGAGGATTCTAATATTCTGGATTTTGAATGAGGCCAATAAGAGCTTGAACTGGTCGGAGTTTGATAAAGATCCAACAGGGTTTTCATGTTTGGATGCTGCCGTTTGGCATGTTTTTTTTTAGCAAAAGTGACCGTAATTAAAACGGACGCTGACAGAGAATGGAAAGCCGCAGAGCCAAACGGTTTGCAGATTCGAGATCAGCAGGAGTTGCTCCTCCTTATGACGTGAGTTAGAAGCAAATCTATTTTTTGATCTGAGCGAAAAAAAAGCATGATACCCACCCTTGGTATAATTTTGTGAATTTCAAGTCAGCGTATTTACCCACCAATTGATCCGAGGATTCTAATATTCTGGATTTTGAATGAGGCCAATAAGAGCTTGAACTGGTCGGAGTTTGATAAAGATCCAACAGGGTTTTCATTTTTGGATGCTGCCGTTTGGCATGTTTTTTTTTAGCAAAAGTGACCGTAATTAAAACGGACGCTGACAGAGAATGGAAAGCCGCAGAGCCAAACGGTTTGTTGATTCGAGATCAGCAGGAGTTGCTCCTCCTTATGACGTGAGTTAGAAGCAAATCTATTTTTTGATCTGAGCGAAAAAAAAGCATGATACCCACCCTTGGTATAATTTTGTGAATTTCAAGTCAGCGTAGTTACTCACCAATTAATCCGAGGATTCTAATATTCTGGATTTTGAGTGAGGCCAATAAGAGCTTGAACTGGTCGGAGTTTGATAAAGATCCAACAGGGTTTTCATTTTTTGATGCTGCCGTTTGGCATGTTTTTTTTAGCAAAAGTGACCGTAATTAAAACGGACGCTGACAGAGAATGGAAAGCCGCAGAGCCAAACGGTTTGCAGATTCGAGATCAGCAGGAGTTGCTCCTCCTTATGAAGTGAGTTAGAAGCAAATCTATTTTTTGATCTGAGGGAAAAAAAAGCATGATACCGACCCTTGGTATAATTTTGTGAATTTCAAGTCAGCGTATTTACCCACCAATTAATCCGAGGATTCTAATATTCTGGATTTTGAATGAGGCCAATAAGAGCTTGAACTGGTCGAAGTTTGATAAAGATCCAACAGGGTTTTCATTTTTGGATGCTGCCGTTTGGCATGTGTTTTTTAGCAAAAATGACCGTAATTAAAACGGACGCTGACAGAGAATGGAAAGCCGCAGAGCCAAACGATTTGCAGATTCGAGATCAGCAGGAGTTGCTCCTCCTTATGACGTGAGTTAGAAGCAAATCTATTTTTTGATCTGAGCGGAAAAAAAGCATGATACCCACCCTTGGTATAATTTTGTGAATTTCAAGTCAGCGTATTTACCCACCAATTAATCCGAGGATTCTAATATTCAGGATTTTCAATGAGGCCAATAAGAGCTTGAACTGGTCGGAGTTTGATAAAGATCCAACAGGGTTTTCATTTTTGGATGCTGCCGTTTGGCATGTTTTTTTTAGCAAAAGTGACCGTAATTAAAACGGACGCTGACAGAGAATGGAAAGCCGCAGAGCCAAACGGTTTGCAGATTCGAGATCAGCAGGAGTTGCTCCTCCTTATGACGTGAGTTAAAAGCAAATCTATTTTTTGATCTCAGCGAAAAAAAAAGCATGATACCCACTCTTGGTATAATTTTGTGAATTTCAAGTCAGCGTATTTACCCACCAATTAATCCCAGGATTCTAATATTCTGGATTTTGAATGAGGCCAATAAGAGCTTGAACTGGTCGGAGTTTGATAAAGATCCAACAGGGTTTTCATTTTCGGATGCTGCCGTTTGGCATGTTTTTTTTTAGCAAAAGTGACCGTAATTAAAACGGACGCTGACAGAGAATGGAAAGCCGCAGAGCCAAACGGTTTGCAGATTCGAGATCAGCAGGAGTTGCTCCTCCTTATGAAGTGAGTTAGAAGCAAATCTATTTTTTGATCTGAGCGAAAAAAAAAGCATGATACCCACCCTTGGTATAATTTTGTGAATTTCAAGTCAGCGTATTTACCCACCAATTAATCCGAGGATTCTAATATTCTGGATTTTGAATGAGGCCAATAAGAGCTTGAACTGGTCGGAGTTTGATAAAGATCCAACAGGGTTTTCATTTTTGGATGCTGCCGTTTGGCATGTTTTTTTTTAGCAAAAGTGACCGTAATTAAAACGGACGCTGACAGAGAATGGAAAGCCGCAGAGCCAAACGGTTTGCAGATTCGAGATCAGCAGGAGTTGCTCCTCCTTATGAGGTGAGTTCGAAGCAAATCTATTTTTTGATCTCAGCGAAAAAAAGCATGATACCCACCCTTTGTATAATTTTGTGAATTTCAAGTCAGCGTATTTACCCACCAATTAATCCGAGGATTCTAATATTCTGGAGTTTGAATGAGGCCAATAAGAGCTTGAACTGGTCGGAGTTTGATAAAGATCCAACAGGGTTTTCACTTTTGGATGCTGCCGTTTGGCATGTTCTTTTTTAGCAAAAGTGACCGTAATTAAAACGGACGCTGACAGAGAATGGAAAGCCGCAGAGCCAAACGGTTTGCAGATTCGAGATCAGCAGGAGTTGCTCCTCCTTATGAGGTGAGTTAGAAGCAAATCTATTTTTTGATCTGAGCGAAAAAAAAGCATGATTCCCACCCTTGGTATAATTTTGTGAATTTCAAGTCAGCGGATTTACCCACCAATTAATCCGAGGATTCTAATATTCCTGATTTTGAATGAGGCCAATAAGAGCTTGAACTGGTCGGAGTTTGATAAAGATCCAACAGGGTTTTCATTTTTGGATGCTGCCGTTTGGCATGTTTTTTTTTAGCAAAAGTGACCGTAATTAAAACGGACGCTGACAGAGAATGGAAAGCCGCAGAGCCAAACGGTTTGCAGATTCGAGATCAGCAGGAGTTGCTCCTCCTTATGAGGTGAGTTAGAAGCAAATCTATTTTTTGATCACAGCGAAAAAAAGCATGATACCCACCCTTGGTATAAATTTGTGAATTTCAAGTCAGCGTATTTACCCACCAATTAATCCGAGGATTCTAATATTCTGGATTTTGAATGAGGCCAATAAGAGCTTGAACTGGTCGGAGTTTGATAAAGATCCAACAGGGTTTTCATTTTTGGATGCTGCCGTTTGGCATGTTTTTTTTTAGCAAAAGTGACCGTAATTAAATCGGACGCTGACAGAGAATGGAAAGCCGCAGAGCCAAACGGTTTGCAGATTCGAGATCAGCAGGAGTTGCTCCTCCTTATGAGGTGAGTTAGAAGCAAATCTATTTTTTGATCTGAGCGATAAAAAAGCATGATACCCACCCTTGGTATAATTTTGTGAATTTCAAGTCAGCGTATTTACCCACCAATTAATCCGAGGACTCAAATATTCTGGATTTTGAATGAGGCCAATAAGAGCTTGAACTGGTCGGAGTTTGATAAAGATCCAACAGGGTTTTCATTTTTGGATGCTGCTTTGGCATGTTTTTTTTTAGCAAAAGTGACCGTAATTAAAACGGACGCTGACAGAGAATGGAAAGCCGCAGAGCCAAACGGTTTGCAGATTCGAGATCAGCAGGAGTTGCTCCTTCTTATGACGTGAGTTAGAAGCAAATCTATTTTTTGATCTGAGCGAAAAAAAAGCATGATACCCACCCTTGGTATAATTTTGTGAATTTCAAGTCAGCGTATTTACCCACCAATTGATCCGAGGATTCTAATATTCTGGATTTTGAATGAGGCCAATAAGAGCTTGAACTGGTCGGAGTTTGATAAAGATCCCACAGGGTTTTCATTTTTGGATGCTGCCGTTTGGCATGTTTTTTTTAGCAAAAGTGACTGTAATTAAAACGGACGCTGACAGAGAATGGAAAGCCGCAGAGCCAAACGGTTTGCAGATTCGAGATCAGCAGGAGTTGTTCCTCCTTATGAGGTGAGTTAGAAGCAAATCTATTTTTTGATCTGAGCGAAAAAAAAGCATGATACCCACCCTTGGTATAATTTTGTGAATTTCAAGTCAGCGTATTTACCCACCAATTAATCCGAGGATTCTAATATTCTGGATTTTGAATGAGGTCGATAAGAGCTTGAACTGGTCGGAGTTTGATAAAGATCCAACAGGGTTTTCATTTTTGGATGCTGCCGTTTGGCGTGTTTTTTTTAGCAAAAGTGACCGTAATTAAAACGGACGCTGACAGAGAATGGAAAGCCGCAGAGCCAAACGGTTTGCAGATTCGAGATCAGCAGGAGTTGCTCCTCCTTATGAGGTGAGTTAGAAGCAAATCTATTTTTTGATCTGAGCGAAAAAAAAGCATGATACCCACTCTTGGTATAATTTTGTGAATTTCAAGTCAGCGTATTTACCCACCAATTAATCCCAGGATTCTAATATTCTGGATTTTGAATGAGGCCAATAAGAGCTTGAACTGGTCGGAGTTTGATAAAGATCCAACAGGGTTTTCATTTTTGGATGCTGCCGTTTGGCATGTTTTTTTTTAGCAAAAGTGACCGTAATTAAAACGGACGCTGACAGAGAATGGAAAGCCGCAGAGCCAAACGGTTTGCAGATTCGAGATCAGCAGGAGTTGCTCCTCCTTATGAAGTGAGTTAGAAGCAAATCTATTTTTTGATCTGAGGGAAAAAAAAGCATGATACCGACCCTTGGTATAATTTTGTGAATTTCAAGTCAGCGTATTTACCCACCAATTAATCCGAGGATTCTAATATTCTGGATTTTGAATGAGGCCAATAAGAGCTTGAACTGGTCGGAGTTTGATAAAGATCTAACAGGGTTTTCATTTTTGGATGCTGCCGTTTGGCATGTGTTTTTTAGCAAAAATGACCGTAATTAAAACGGACGCTGACAGAGAATGGAAAGCCGCAGAGCCAAACGATTTGCAGATTCGAGATCAGCAGGAGTTGCTCCTCCTTATGACGTGAGCTAGAAGCAAATCTATTTTTTGATCTGAGCGGAAAAAAAGCATGATACCCACCCTTGGTATAATTTTGTGAATTTCAAGTCAGCGTATTTACCCACCAATTAATCCGAGGATTCTAATATTCTGGATTTTCAATGAGGCCAATAAGAGCTTGAACTGGTCGGAGTTTGATAAAGATCCAACAGGGTTTTCATTTTTGGATGCTGCCGTTTGGCATGTTTTTTTTAGCAAAAGTGACCGTAATTAAAACGGACGCTGACAGAGAATGGAAAGCCGCAGAGCCAAACGGTTTGCAGATTCGAGATCAGCAGGAGTTGCTCCTCCTTATGACGTGAGTTAAAAGCAAATCTATTTTTTGATCTCAGCGAAAAAAAAAGCATGATACCCACTCTTGGTATAATTTTGTGAATTTCAAGTCAGCGTATTTACCCACCAATTAATCCCAGGATTCTAATATTCTGGATTTTGAATGAGGCCAATAAGAGCTTGAACTGGTCGGAGTTTGATAAAGATCCGACAGGGTTTTCATTTTTGGATGCTGCCGTTTGGCATGTTTTTTTTTAGCAAAAGTGACCGTAATTAAAACGGACGCTGACAGAGAATGGAAAGCCGCAGAGCCAAACGGTTTGCAGATTCGAGATCAGCAGGAGTTGCTCCTCCTTATGAAGTGAGTTAGAAGCAAATCTATTTTTTGATCTGAGCGAAAAAAAAAGCATGATACCCACCCTTGGTATAATTTTGTGAATTTCAAGTCAGCGTATTTACCCACCAATTAATCCGAGGATTCTAATATTCTGGATTTTGAATGAGGCCAATAAGAGCTTGAACTGGTCGGAGTTTGATAAAGATCCAACAGGGTTTTCATTTTTGGATGCTGCCGTTTGGCATGTTTTTTTTTAGCAAAAGTGACCGTAATTAAAACGGACGCTGACAGAGAATGGAAAGCCGCAGAGCCAAACGGTTTGCAGATTCGAGATCAGCAGGAGTTGCTCCTCCTTATGAGGTGAGTTCGAAGCAAATCTATTTTTTGATCTCAGCGAAAAAAAAGCATGATACCCACCCTTTGTATAATTTTGTGAATTTCAAGTCAGCGTATTTACCCACCAATTAATCCGAGGATTCTAATATTCTGGATTTTGAATGAGGCCAATAAGAGCTTGAACTGGTCGGAGTTTGATAAAGATCCAACAGGGTTTTCATTTTTGGATGCTGCCGTTTGGCATGTTCTTTTTTAGCAAAAGTGACCGTAATTAAAACGGACGCTGACAGAGAATGGAAAGCCGCAGAGCCAAACGGTTTGCAGATTCGAGATCAGCAGGAGTTGCTCCTCCTTATGAGGTGAGTTAGAAGCAAATCTATTTTTTGATCTGAGCGAAAAAAAAGCATGATTCCCACCCTTGGTATAATTTTGTGAATTTCAAGTCAGCGTATTTACCCACCAATTAATCCGAGGATTCTAATATTCTTGATTTTGAATGAGGCCAATAAGAGCTTGAACTGGTCGGAGTTTGATAAAGATCCAACAGGGTTTTCATTTTTGGATGCTGCCGTTTGGCATGTTTTTTTTTAGCAAAAGTGACCGTAATTAAAACGGACGCTGACAGAGAATGGAAAGCCGCAGAGCCAAACGGTTTGCAGATTCGAGATCAGCAGGAGTTGCTCCTTCCTATGACGTGAGTTAGAAGCAAATCTATTTTTTGATCTGAGCGAAAAAAAAGCATGATACCCACCCTTGGTATAATTTTGTGAATTTCAAGTCAGCGTATTTACCCACCAATTGATCCGAGGATTCTAATATTCTGGATTTTGAATGAGGCCAATAAGAGCTTGAACTGGTCGGAGTTTGATAAAGATCCCACAGGGTTTTCATTTTTGGATGCTGCCGTTTGGCATGTTTTTTTTAGCAAAAGTGACTGTAATTAAAACGGACGCTGACAGAGAATGGAAAGCCGCAGAGCCAAACGGTTTGCAGATTCGAGATCAGCAGGAGTTGTTCCTCCTTATGAGGTGAGTTAGAAGCAAATCTATTTTTTGATCTGAGCGAAAAAAAAGCATGATACCCACCCTTGGTATAATTTTGTGAATTTCAAGTCAGCGTATTTACCCACCAATTAATCCGAGGATTCTAATATTCTGGATTTTGAATGAGGTCGATAAGAGCTTGAACTGGTCGGAGTTTGATAAAGATCCAACAGGGTTTTCATTTTTGGATGCTGCCGTTTGGCGTGTTTTTTTTAGCAAAAGTGACCGTAATTAAAACGGACGCTGACAGAGAATGGAAAGCCGCAGAGCCAAACGGTTTGCAGATTCGAGATCAGCAGGAGTTGCTCCTCCTTATGAGGTGAGTTAGAAGCAAATCTATTTTTTGATCTGAGCGAAAAAAAAGCATGATACCCACTCTTGGTATAATTTTGTGAATTTCAAGTCAGCGTATTTACCCACCAATTAATCCCAGGATTCTAATATTCTGGATTTTGAATGAGGCCAATAAGAGCTTGAACTGGTCGGAGTTTGATAAAGATCCAACAGGGTTTTCATTTTTGGATGCTGCCGTTTGGCATGTTTTTTTTTAGCAAAAGTGACCGTAATTAAAACGGACGCTGACAGAGAATGGAAAGCCGCAGAGCCAAACGGTTTGCAGATTCGAGATCAGCAGGAGTTGCTCCTCCTTATGAAGTGAGTTAGAAGCAAATCTATTTTTTGATCTGAGGGAAAAAAAAGCATGATACCGACCCTTGGTATAATTTTGTGAATTTCAAGTCAGCGTATTTACCCACCAATTAATCCGAGGATTCTAATATTCTGGATTTTGAATGAGGCCAATAAGAGCTTGAACTGGTCGGAGTTTGATAAAGATCTAACAGGGTTTTCATTTTTGGATGCTGCCGTTTGGCATGTGTTTTTTAGCAAAAATGACCGTAATTAAAACGGACGCTGACAGAGAATGGAAAGCCGCAGAGCCAAACGATTTGCAGATTCGAGATCAGCAGGAGTTGCTCCTCCTTATGACGTGAGTTAGAAGCAAATCTATTTTTTGATCTGAGCGGAAAAAAAGCATGATACCCACCCTTGGTATAATTTTGTGAATTTCAAGTCAGCGTATTTACCCACCAATTAATCCGAGGATTCTAATATTCTGGATTTTCAATGAGGCCAATAAGAGCTTGAACTGGTCGGAGTTTGATAAAGATCCAACAGGGTTTTCATTTTTGGATGCTGCCGTTTGGCATGTTTTTTTTAGCAAAAGTGACCGTAATTAAAACGGACGCTGACAGAGAATGGAAAGCCGCAGAGCCAAACGGTTTGCAGATTCGAGATCAGCAGGAGTTGCTCCTCCTTATGAGGTGAGTTAGAAGCAAATCTATTTTTTGATCTGAGCGAAAAAAAGCATGATTCCCACCCTTGGTATAATTTTGTGAATTTCAAGTCAGCGTATTTACCCACCAATTAATCCGAGGATTCTAATATTCTTGATTTTGAATGAGGCCAATAAGAGCTTGAACTGGTCGGAGTTTGATAAAGATCCAACAGGGTTTTCATTTTTGGATGCTGCCGTTTGGCATGTTTTTTTTTAGCAAAAGTGACCGTAATTAAAACGGACGCTGACAGAGAATGGAAAGCCGCAGAGCCAAACGGTTTGCAGATTCGAGATCAGCAGGAGTTGCTCCTCCTTATGAGGTGAGTTAGAAGCAAATCTATTTTTTGATCACAGCGAAAAAAAGCATGATACCCACCCTTGGTATAAATTTGTGAATTTCAAGTCAGCGTATTTACCCACCAATTAATCCGAGGATTCTAATATTCTGGATTTTGAATGAGGCCAATAAGAGCTTGAACTGGTCGGAGTTTGATAAAGATCCAACAGGGTTTTCATTTTTGGATGCTGCCGTTTGGCATGTTTTTATTTAGCAAAAGTGACCGTAATTAAATCGGACGCTGACAGAGAATGGAAAGCCGCAGAGCCAAACGGTTTGCAGATTCGAGATCAGCAGGAGTTGCTCCTCCTTATGAGGTGAGTTAGAAGCAAATCTATTTTTTGATCTGAGCGATAAAAAAGCATGATACCCACCCTTGGTATAATTTTGTGAATTTCAAGTCAGCGTATTTACCCACCAATTAATCCGAGGACTCAAATATTCTGGATTTTGAATGAGGCCAATAAGACCTTGAACTGGTCGGAGTTTGATAAAGATCCAACAGGGTTTTCATTTTTGGATGCTGCTTTGGCATGTTTTTTTTTAGCAAAAGTGACCGTAATTAAAACGGACGCTGACAGAGAATGGAAAGCCGCAGAGCCAAACGGTTTGCAGATTCGAGATCAGCAGGAGTTGCTCCTTCTTATGACGTGAGTTAGAAGCAAATCTATTTTTTGATCTGAGCGAAAAAAAAGCATGATACCCACCCTTGGTATAATTTTGTGAATTTCAAGTCAGCGTATTTACCCACCAATTGATCCGAGGATTCTAATATTCTGGATTTTGAATGAGGCCAATAAGAGCTTGAACTGGTCGGAGTTTGATAAAGATCCCACAGGGTTTTCATTTTTGGATGCTGCCGTTTGGCATGTTTTTTTTAGCAAAAGTGACTGTAATTAAAACGGACGCTGACAGAGAATGGAAAGCCGCAGAGCCAAACGGTTTGCAGATTCGAGATCAGCAGGAGTTGTTCCTCCTTATGAGGTGAGTTAGAAGCAAATCTATTTTTTGATCTGAGCGAAAAAAAAGCATGATACCCACCCTTGGTATAATTTTGTGAATTTCAAGTCAGCGTATTTACCCACCAATTAATCCGAGGATTCTAATATTCTGGATTTTGAATGAGGTCGATAAGAGCTTGAACTGGTCGGAGTTTGATAAAGATCCAACAGGGTTTTCATTTTTGGATGCTGCCGTTTGGCGTGTTTTTTTTAGCAAAAGTGACCGTAATTAAAACGGATGCTGACAGAGAATGGAAAGCCGCAGAGCCAAACGGTTTGCAGATTCGAGATCAGCAGGAGTTGCTCCTCCTTATGAGGTGAGTTAGAAGCAAATCTATTTTTTGATCTGAGCGAAAAAAAAGCATGATACCCACCCTTGGTATAATTTTGTGAATTTCAAGTCAGCGTATTTACCCACCAATTAATCCGAGGATTCTAATATTCTGGATTTTGAATGAGGCCAATAAGAGCTTGAACTGGTCGGAGTTTGATAAAGATCCAACAGGGTTTTCATTTTTGGATGCTGCCGTTTGGCATGTTTTTTTTTAGCAAAAGTGACCGTAATTAAAACGGACGCTGACAGAGAATGGAAAGCCGCAGAGCCAAACGGTTTGCAGATTCGAGATCAGCAGGAGTTGCTCCTCCTTATGACGTGAGTTAGAAGCAAATCTATTTTTTGATCTGAGCGAAAAACAAGCATATGCGTATCTTGTCTATGTTAAGCCCTAATTGTGGCGAAAATCAGAGTACGCAATATTGGTGATAATGCGTTCTCAGATTTTTGGCATCTGATTTTCGCACAATGACTAAAAAACCTTTAGTTCTAACATGCTCTCATTGTAATATATTTTAGTTCGCTAAGAATAAAACCAGAGGAAAAAGTGAGCGGTCCTAATCATCACTCTTTCCGAACAACAGAAGGGATATACGCTTCTCATCACAAGAAAATGTCGGTGATTCTATCTGATCAACTTTTAATACCGTTGCTCGTACTCAGATCCGCTGGGATTTGTAGAATTCTCAAAATGGAGAATAGTTAATGCCTTGTATGGCTTCAAAAGAAGATCTCGAAAAGAGGTCAATGCCTTGTATGGCTTCAAAAGAAGATCTCGAAAAGAGGTCAATGATTTAACTCAAAGCGGTTGTCTTTTTTGTGGCATTCTTGAATTGGCTTAACCTGACTAAGAGGGTTGCCACTTGCCTTGCTTATTTGTAATGTGGTATATTCTTGCGAATGTTTATTTATACCTTGTACTTATACTATGAGTCATTGGTGTGCTTTGGTGATACTTGAACCAATAAACATAGTCTTCATTATAAACTTCACAAACAGGATTGATTGATGAATTAAAAAAATCAAACTTTCCTAAAGTTGTTTTTTAGACTGAAATTAATCCAAAACAAATGCTCAAGTATCTCGGCGCAGCTCCAATAGTCAGAGTCGTCTGGCCCTCCCAACAAGCCCCGACAACTCCAACGTGTTTTATAAAGTACTGATCTGACAACAAGAAAGTCATGTGATCACTTTGTATTGAATTGTGGGAGACTTAAACTCATCAATCCTTTGGTTGCTAGCCTTGAGACTGTGAACTATCCACCACCACCCCTTCCTTACCTCCGTCATTACTGGGTTGCTCTCGTTATTCCTTTCTGGTTTCAGATCTAAGAACTAAGCCAGAGTAATTAGTGAGCTCCCAACTACACGTTCGGTCAACAAGTGTCAGCTCAAGAAAATACTGGCATCTTATAGTCTATAAGTCAAACCTCAAAATGGAAAGAAGATCTCGAGAAGAGGTCAATGCCTTACGTGGCTCCTAAGAAGATCTCGAAAAGAGGTCAATGCCTTGTATGGCTAAAATAACAAAAAGATCTCGAAAAGAGGTCAATGCCTTGTATGGCTAAAAAAATAAAAAGATCTCGAAAAGAGGTCAATGCCTTGTATGGCTCCTAAGAAGATCTCGAAAAGAGGTCAATGCCTTGTATGGCTAAATAAAATAAAAAGATCTCGAAAAGAGATCAATGCCTTGTATGGCTTCAAAAGAAGATCTCGAAAAGAGGTCAATGCCTTGTATGGCTTCCAAAGAAGATCTCGAAAAGAGGTCAATGATTTAACCCAAAGCGGTTGTCTTTTTTGTGGCATTCTTGAATTGGCTTAACCTGACTAAGAGGGTTGCCACTTGCCTTGCTTATTTGTAATGTGGTATATTCATGCGAATGTTTATTTCTACCTTGTACTTATACTATGAGTCATTGGTGTGCTTTGGTGATACTTGAACCAATGAACATAGTCTTCATTATAAACTTCACAAACAGGATTGATTGATGAATTAAAAAATCTATTTTTTGATCCGAGCGAAAAAAAAGCATGATACCCACCCTTGGTATAATTTTGTGATTTTCAAGTCAGCGTATTTACCCACCAATTAATCCGAGGATTCTAATATTCTGGATTTTGAATGAGGCCAATAAGAGCTTGAACTGGTCGGAGTTTGATAAAGATCCAACAGGGTTTTCATTTTTGGATGCTGCCGTTTGGCATGTTTTTTTTTAGCAAAAGTGACCGTAATTAAAACGGACGCTGACAGAGAATGGAAAGCCGCAGAGCCAAACGGTTTGCAGATTCGAGATCAGCAGGAGTTGCTCCTCCTTATGAGGTGAGTTAGAAGCAAATCTATTTTTTTAACTGAGCGAAAAAAAAGCATGATACCCTCCCTTGGTATAATTTTGTGAATTTCAAGTCAGCGTATTTACCCACCAATTAATCTGAGGATTCTAATATTCTGGATTTTGAATGAGGCCAATAAGAGCTTGAACTGGTCGGAGTTTGATAAAGATCCAACAGGGTTTTCATTTTTGGATGCTGCCGTTTGGCATGTTTTTTTTAGCAAAAGTGACCGTAATTAAAACGGACGCTGACAGAGAATGGAAAGCCGCAGATCCAAACGGTTCGCAGATTCGAGATCAGCAGGAGTTGCTCCTCCTTATGACGTGAGTTAGAAGCAAATCTATTTTTTGATCTGAGCGAAAAAAAAGCATGATACCCACCCTTGGTATAATTTTGTGAATTTCAAGTCAGCGTATTTACCCACCAATTAATCCGAGGATTCTAATATTCTGGATTTTCAATGAGGTCGATAAGAGCTTGAACTGGTCGGAGTTTGATAAAGATCCAACAGGGTTTTCATTTTTGGATGCTGCCGTTTGGCATGTTTTTTTTTAGCAAAAGTGACCGTAATTAAAACGGACGCTGACAGAGAATGGGAAGCCGCAGAGCCAAACGGTTTGCAGATTCGAGATCAGCAGGAGTTGCTCCTCCTTATGAGGTGAGTTAGAAGCAAATCTATTTTTTGATCTGAGCGAAAAAAAAGCATGATACCCACCCTTGGTATAATTTTGTGAATTTCAAGTCAGCGTATTTACCCACCAATTAATCCGAGGATTCTAATATTCTGGATTTTGAATGAGGCCAATAAGAGCTTGAACTGGTCGGAGTTTGATAAAGATCCAACAGGGTTTTCATTTTTGGATGCTGCCGTTTGGCATGTTTTTTTTTAGCAAAAGTGACCGTAATTAAAACGGACGCTGACAGAGAATGGAAAGCCGCAGAGCCAAACGGTTTGCAGATTCGAGATCAGCAGGAGTTGCTCCTCCTTATAAGGTGAGTTAGAAGCAAATCTATTTTTTGATCTCAGCGAAAAAAAAGCATGATACCCACCCTTGGTATAATTTTGTGAATTTCAAGTCAGCGTATTTACCCACCAATTAATCCGTGGATTCTAATATTCTGGATTTTCAATGAGGTCGATAAGAGCTTGAACTGGTCGGAGTTTGATAAAGATCCAACAGGGTTTTCATTATTGGATGCTGCCGTTTGGCATGTTTTTTTTTAGCAAAAGTGACCGTAATTAAAACGGACGCTGACAGAGAATGGAAAGCCGCAGAGCCAAACGGTTTGCAGATTCGAGATCAGCAGGAGTTGCTCCTCCTTATGAGGTGAGTTAGAAGCAAATGTAATTTTTGATCTGAGCGAAAAAAAAGCATGATACCCACCCTTGGTATAATTTTGTGAATTTCAAGTCAGCGTATTTACCCACCAATTAATCCGAGGATTCTAATATTCTGGATTTTGAATGAGGCCAATAAGAGCTTGAACTGGTCGGAGTTTGATAAAGATCCAACAGGGTTTTCATTTTTGGATGCTGCCGTTTGGCATGTTTTTTTTTTAGCAAAAGTGACCGTAATTAAAACGGACGCTGACAGAGAATGCTAAGCCGCAGAGCCAAACGGTTTGCAGATTCGAGATCAGCAGGAGTTGCTCCTCCTTATGACGGGAGTTAGAAGCAAATCTATTTTTTGATCTGAGCGAAAAAAAAGCATGATACCCACCCTTGGTATAATTTTGTGAATTTCAAGTCAGCGTATTTACCCACCAATTAATCCGAGGATTCTAATATTCTGGATTTTGAATGAGGCCAATAAGAGCTTGAACTGGTCGGAGTTTGATAAAGATCCAACAGGGTTTTCATTTTTGGATGCTGCCGTTTGGCATGTTTTTTTTTAGCAAAAGTGACCGTAATTAAAACGGACGCTGACAGAGAATGGAAAGCCGCAGAGCCAAACGGTTTGCAGATTCGAGATCAGCAGGAGTTGCTCCTCCTTATGAGGTGAGTTAGAAGCAAATCTATTTTTTGATCTGAGCGAAAAAAAAGCATGATACCCTCCCTTGGTATAATTTTGTGAATTTCAAGTCAGCGTATTTACCCACCAATTAGTCTGAGGATTCTAATATTCCGGATTTTGAATGAGGCCAATAAGAGCTTGAACTGGTCGGAGTTTGATAAAGATCCAACAGGGTTTTCATTTTTGGATGCTGCCGTTTGGCATGTTTTTTTTTAGCAAAAGTGACCGTAATTAAAACGGACGCTGACAGAGAATGGAAAGCCGCAGAGCCAAACGGTTTGCAGATTCGAGATCAGCAGGAGTTGCTCCTCCTTATGACGTGAGTTAGAAGCAAATCTATTTTTTGATCTGAGCGAAAAAAAAGCATGATACCCACCCACCCTTGGTATAATTTTGTGAATTTCAAGTCAGCGTATTTACCCACCAATTAATCCGAGGATTCTAATATTCTGGATTTTGAATGAGGCCAATAAGAGCTTGAACTGGTCGGAGTTTGATAAAGATCCAACAGGGTTTTCATTTTTGGATGCTGCCGTTTGGCATGTTTTTTTTTAGCAAAAGTGACCGTAATTAAAACGGACGCTGACAGAGAATGGAAAGCCGCAGAGCCAAACGGTTTGCAGATTCGAGATCAGCAGGAGTTGCTCCTCCTCATGACGTGAGCTAGAAGCAAATCTATTTTTTGATCTGAGCGAAAAAAAAGCATGATACCCACCCTTGGTATAATTTTGTGAATTTCAAGTCAGCGTATTTACCCACCAATTAATCCGAGGATTCTAATATTCTGGATTTTGAATGAGGCCAATAAGAGCTTGAACTGGTCGGAGTTTGATAAAGATCCAACAGGGTTTTCATTTTTGGATGCTGCCGTTTGGCATGTTTTTTTTTAGGAAAAGTGACCGTAATTAAAACGGACGCTGACAGAGAATGGAAAGCCGCAGAGCCAAACGGTTTGCAGATTCGAGATCAGCAGGAGTTGCTCCTCCTTATGACGTGAGTTAGAAGCAAATCTCTTTTTTGATCTGAGGGAAAAAAAAGCATGATACCCACCCTTGGTATAATTTTGTGAATTTCAAGTCAGCGTATTTACCCACCAATTAATCCGAGGATTCTAATATTCTGGATTTTGAATGAGGCCAATAAGAGCTTGAACTGGTCGGAGTTTGATAAAGATCCAACAGGGTTTTCATTTTTGGATGTTGCCGTTTGGCATGTTTTTTTTTAGCAAAAGTGAGCGTACTTAAAACGGACGCTGACAGAGAATGGAAAGCCGCAGAGCCAAACGGTTTGCAGATTCGAGATCAGCAGGAGTTGCTCCTCCTTATGAGGTGAGTTAGAAGCAAATCTATTTTTTGATCTGAGCGAAAAAAAAGCATGATACCCACCCTTGGTATAATTTTGTGACTTTCAAGTCAGCGTATTTACCCACCAATTAATCCGAGGATTCTAATATTCTGGATTTTGAATGAGGCCAATAAGAGCTTGAACTGGTCGGAGTTTGATAAAGATCCAACAGGGTTTTCATTTTTGGATGCTGCCGTTTGGCATGTTTTTTTTTAGCCAAAGTGACCGTAATTAAAACGGACGCTGAAAGAGAATGGAAAGCCGCAGAGCCAAACGGTTTGCAGATTCGAGATCAGCAGGAGTTGCTCCTCCTTATAAGGTGAGTTAGAAGCAAATCTATTTTTTGATCTGAGCGAAAAAAAAGCATGATACCCACCCTTGGTATAATTTTGTGAATTTCAAGTCAGCGTATTTACCCACCAATTAATCCGTGGATTCTAATATTCTGGATTTTCAATGAGGTCGATAAGAGCTTGAACTGGTCGGAGTTTGATAAAGATCCAACAGGGTTTTCATTATTGGATGCTGCCGTTTGGCATGTTTTTTTTTAGCAAAAGTGACCGTAATTAAAACGGACGCTGACAGAGAAGGGAAAGCCGCAGAGCCAAACGGTTTGCAGATTCGAGATCGGCAGGAGTTGCTCCTCCTTATGAGGTGAGTTAGAAGCAAATCTAATTTTTGATCTGAGCGAAAAAAAAGCATGATACCCACCCTTGGTATAATTTTGTGAATTTCAAGTCAGCGTATTTACTCACCAATTAATCCGAGGATCCTAATATTCTGGATTTTCAATGAGGCCAATAAGAGCTTGAACTGGTCGGAGTTTGATAAAGATCCAACAGGATTTTCATTTTTGGATGCTGCCGTTTGGCATGTTTTTTTTTAGCAAAAGTGACCGTAATTAAAACGGACGCTGGCAGAGAATGGAAAGCCTCAGAGCCAAACCGTTTGCAGATTCGAGATCAGCAGGAGTTGCTCCTCCTTATGACGTGAGTTAGAAGCAAATCTATTTTTTTATCTGAGCGAAAAAAAAGCATGATACCCACCCTTGGTATAATTTTGTGAATTTCAAGTCAGCGTATTTACCCACCAATTAATCCGAGGATTCTAATATTCTGGATTTTGAATGAGGCCAATAAGAGCTTGAACTGGTCGGAGTTTGATAAAGATCCAACAGGGTTTTCATTTTTGGATGCTGCCGTTTGGCATGTTTTTTTTTAGCAAAAGTGACCGTAATTAAAACGGACGCTGACAGAGAATGGAAAGCCGCAGAGCCAAACGGTTCGCAGATTCGAGATCAGCAGGAGTTGCTCCTCCTTATGACGGGAGTTAGAAGCAAATCTATTTTTTGATCTGAGCGAAAAAAAAGCATGATACCCACCCTTGGTATAATTTTGTGAATTTCAAGTCAGCGTATTTACCCACCAATTAGTCTGAGGATTCTAATATTCCGGATTTTGAATGAGGCCAATAAGAGCTTGAACTGGTCGGAGTTTGATAAAGATCCAACAGGGTTTTCATTTTTGGATGCTGCCGTTTGGCATGTTTTTTTTTAGCAAAAGTGACCGTAATTAAAACGGACGCTGACAGAGAATGGAAAGCCGCAGAGCCAAACGGTTTGCAGATTCGAGATCAGCAGGAGTTGCTCCTCCTTATGACGTGAGTTAGAAGCAAATCTATTTTTTGATCTGAGCGAAAAAAAAGCATGATACCCACCCACCCTTGGTATAATTTTGTGAATTTCAAGTCAGCGTATTTACCCACCAATTAATCCGTGGATTCTAATATTCTGGATTTTCAATGAGGTCGATAAGAGCTTGAACTGGTCGGAGTTTGATAAAGATCCAACAGGATTTTCATTATTGGATGCTGCCGTTTGGCATGTTTTTTTTTAGCAAAAGTGACCGTAATTAAAAAGGACGCTGACAGAGAATGGAAAGCCGCAGAGCCAAACGGTTTGCAGATTCGAGATCAGCAGGAGTTGCTCCTCCTTATGACGTGAGTTAGAAGCAAATCTATTTTTTGATCTGAGCGAAAAAAAAGCATGATACCCACCCTTGGTATAATTTTGTGAATTTCAAGTCAGCGTATTTACCCACCAATTAATCCGAGGATTCTAATATTCTGGATTTTGAATGAGGCCAATAAGAGCTTGAACTGGTCGGAGTTTGATAAAGATCCAACAGGGTTTTCATTTTTGGATGCTGCCGTTTGGCATGTTTTTTTTTAGCAAAAGTGACCGTAATTAAAACGGACGCTGACAGAGAATGGAAAGCCGCAGAGCCAAACGGTTTGCAGATTCGAGATCAGCAGGAGTTGCTCCTCCTTATGACGGGAGTTAGAAGCAAATCTATTTTTTGATCTGAGCGAAAAAAAAGCATGATACCCACCCTTGGTATAATTTTGTGAATTTCAAGTCAGCGTATTTACCCACCAATTAGTCTGAGGATTCTAATATTCCGGATTTTGAATGAGGCCAATAAGAGCTTGAACTGGTCGGAGTTTGATAAAGATCCAACAGGGTTTTCATTTTTGGATGCTGCCGTTTGGCATGTTTTTTTTTAGCAAAAGTGACCGTAATTAAAACGGACGCTGACAGAGAATGGAAAGCCGCAGAGCCAAACGGTTTGCAGATTCGAGATCAGCAGGAGTTGCTCCTCCTTATGACGTGAGTTAGAAGCAAATCTATTTTTTGATCTGAGCGAAAAAAAAGCATGATACCCACCCACCCTTGGTATAATTTTGTGAATTTCAAGTCAGCGTATTTACCCACCAATTAATCCGTGGATTCTAATATTCTGGATTTTCAATGAGGTCGATAAGAGCTTGAACTGGTCGGAGTTTGATAAAGATCCAACAGGATTTTCATTATTGGATGCTGCCGTTTGGCATGTTTTTTTTTAGCAAAAGTGACCGTAATTAAAAAGGACGCTGACAGAGAATGGAAAGCCGCAGAGCCAAACGGTTTGCAGATTCGAGATCAGCAGGAGTTGCTCCTCCTTATGACGTGAGTTAGAAGCAAATCTATTTTTTGATCTGAGCGAAAACAAAGCATGATACCCACCCTTGGTATAATTTTGTGAATTTCAAGTCAGCGTATTTACCCACCAATTAATCCGAGGATTCTAATATTCTGGATTTTGAATGAGGCCAATAAGAGCTTGAACTGGTCGGAGTTTGATAAAGATCCAACAGGGTTTTCATTTTTGGATGCTGCCGTTTGGCATGTTTTTTTTTAGCAAAAGTGACCGTAATTAAAACGGACGCTGACAGAGAATGGAAAGCCGCAGAGCCAAACGGTTTGCAGATTCGAGATCAGCAGGAGTTGCTCCTCCTTATGAGGTGAGTTAGAAGCAAATCTAATTTTTGATCTGAGCGAAAAAAAAGCATGATACCCACCCTTGGTATAATTTTGTGAATTTCAAGTCAGCGTATTTACCCACCAATTAATCCGAGGATTCTAATATTCTGGATTTTGAATGAGGCCAATAAGAGCTTGAACTGGTCGGAGTTTGATAAAGATCCAACAGGGTTTTCATTTTTGGATGCTGCCGTTTGGCATGTTTTTTTTTAGCAAAAGTGACCGTAATTAAAACGGACGCTGACAGAGAATGGAAAGCCGCAGAGCCAAACGGTTTGCAGATTCGAGATCAGCAGGAGTTGCTCCTCCTTATGACGTGAGTTAGAAGCAAATCTATTTTTTGATCTGAGCGAAAAAAAAGCATGATACCCACCCACCCTTGGTATAATTTTGTGAATTTCAAGTCAGCGTATTTACCCACCAATTAATCCGTGGATTCTAATATTCTGGATTTTCAATGAGGTCGATAAGAGCTTGAACTGGTCGGAGTTTGATAAAGATCCAACAGGATTTTCATTATTGGATGCTGCCGTTTGGCATGTTTTTTTTTAGCAAAAGTGACCGTAATTAAAAAGGACGCTGACAGAGAATGGAAAGCCGCAGAGCCAAACGGTTTGCAGATTCGAGATCAGCAGGAGTTGCTCCTCCTTATGACGTGAGTTAGAAGCAAATCTATTTTTTGATCTGAGCGAAAAAAAAGCATGATACCCACCCTTGGTATAATTTTGTGAATTTCAAGTCAGCGTATTTACCCACCAATTAATCCGAGGATTCTAATATTCTGGATTTTGAATGAGGCCAATAAGAGCTTGAACTGGTCGGAGTTTGATAAAGATCCAACAGGGTTTTCATTTTTGGATGCTGCCGTTTGGCATGTTTTTTTTTAGCAAAAGTGACCGTAATTAAAACGGACGCTGACAGAGAATGGAAAGCCGCAGAGCCAAACGGTTTGCAGATTCGAGATCAGCAGGAGTTGCTCCTCCTTATGAGGTGAGTTAGAAGCAAATCTAATTTTTGATCTGAGCGAAAAAAAAGCATGATACCCACCCTTGGTATAATTTTGTGAATTTCAAGTCAGCGTATTTACCCACCAATTAATCCGAGGATTCTAATATTCTGGATTTTGAATGAGGCCAATAAGAGCTTGAACTGGTCGGAGTTTGATAAAGATCCAACAGGGTTTTCATTTTTGGATGCTGCCGTTTGGCATGTTTTTTTTTAGCAAAAGTGACCGTAATTAAAACGGACGCTGGCAGAGAATGGAAAGCCGCAGAGCCAAACGGTTTGCAGATTCGAGATCAGCAGGAGTTGCTCCTCCTTATGACGTGAGTTAGAAGCAAATCTATTTTTTGATCTGAGCGAAAAAAAAGCATGATACCCACCCTTGGTATAATTTTGTGAATTTCAAGTCAGCGTATTTACCCACCAATTAATCCGAGGATTCTAATATTCTGGATTTTGAATGAGGCCAATAAGAGCTTGAACTGGTCGGAGTTTGATAAAGATCCAACAGGGTTTTCATTTTTGGATGCTGCCGTTTGGCATGTTTTTTTTTAGCAAAAGTGACCGTAATTAAAACGGACGCTGACAGAGAATGGAAAGCCGCAGAGCCAAACGGTTTGCAGATTCGAGATCAGCAGGAGTTGCTCCTCCTTATGAGGTGAGTTAGAAGCAAATCTAATTTTTGATCTGAGCGAAAAAAAAGCATGATACCCACCCTTGGTATAATTTTGTGAATT
Source organism: Membranipora membranacea (assembly GCA_914767715.1). Lineage (NCBI taxonomy): Eukaryota > Metazoa > Bryozoa > Gymnolaemata > Cheilostomatida > Membraniporidae > Membranipora > Membranipora membranacea. The sequence continues at coordinate 19,659,040 of OU612068.1, forward strand.
TCAAGTCAGCGTATTTACCCACCAATTAATCCGAGGATTCTAATATTCTGGATTTTGAATGAGGCCAATAAGAGCTTGAACTGGTCGGAGTTTGATAAAGATCCAACAGGGTTTTCATTATTGGATGCTGCCGTTTGGCATGTTTTTTTTTAGCAAAAGTGAGCGTAATTAAAACGGACGCTGGCAGAGAATGGAAAGCCGCAGAGCCAAACGGTTTGCAGATTCGAGATCAGCAGGAGTTGCTCCTCCTTATGAGGTGAGTTAGAAGCAAATCTATTTTTTGATCTCAGCGAAAAAAAAGCATGATACCCACCCTTGGTATAGTTTTGTGAATTTCAAGTCAGCGTATTTACCCACCAATTAATCCGAGGATTCTAATATTCTGGATTTTCAATGAGGTCGATAAGAGCTTGAACTGGTCGGAGTTTGATAAAGATCCAACAGGGTTTTCATTTTTGGATGCTGCCGTTTGGCATGTTTTTTTTTTAGCAAAAGTGACCGTAATTAAAACGGACGCTGACAGAGAATGGAAAGCTGCAGAGCCAAACGGTTTGCAGATTCGAGATCAGCAGGAGTTGCTCCTCCGTATGAGGTGAGTTAGAAGCAAATCTATTTTTTGATCTCAGCGAAAAAAAAGCATGATACCCACCCTTGGTATAATTTTGTGAATTTCAAGTCAGCGTATTTACCCACCAATTAATCCGAGGATTCTAATATTCTGGATTTTGAATGAGGCCAATAAGAGCTTGAACTGGTCGGAGTTTGATAAAGATCCAACAGGGTTTTCATTTTTGGATGCTGCCGTTTGGCATGTTTTTTTTTAGCAAAAGTGACCGTAATTAAAACGGACGCTGGCAGAGAATGGAAAGCCGCAGAGCCAAACGGTTTGCAGATTCGAGATCAGCAGGAGTTGCTCCTCCTTATGACGTGAGTTAGAAGCAAATCTATTTTTTGATCTGAGCGAAAAAAAAGCATGATACCCACCCTTGGTATAATTTTGTGAATTTCAAGTCAGCGTATTTACCCACCAATTAATCCGAGGATTCTAATATTCTGGATTTTGAATGAGGCCAATAAGAGCTTGAACTGGTCGGAGTTTGATAAAGATCCAACAGGGTTTTCATTTTTGGATGCTGCCGTTTGGCATGTTTTTTTTTAGCAAAAGTGACCGTAATTAAAACGGACGCTGACAGAGAATGGAAAGCCGCAGAGCCAAACGGTTTGCAGATTCGAGATCAGCAGGAGTTGCTCCTCCTTATGAGGTGAGTTAGAAGCAAATCTAATTTTTGATCTGAGCGAAAAAAAAGCATGATACCCACCCTTGGTATAATTTTGTGAATTTCAAGTCAGCGTATTTACCCACCAATTAATCCGAGGATTCTAATATTCTGGATTTTGAATGAGGCCAATAAGAGCTTGAACTGGTCGGAGTTTGATAAAGATCCAACAGGGTTTTCATTATTGGATGCTGCCGTTTGGCATGTTTTTTTTTAGCAAAAGTGACCGTAATTAAAACGGACGCTGGCAGAGAATGGAAAGCCGCAGAGCCAAACGGTTTGCAGATTCGAGATCAGCAGGAGTTGCTCCTCCTTGTGACGTGAGTTAGAAGCAAATCTCTTTTTTGATCTGAGGGAAAAAAAAGCATGATACCCACCCTTGGTATAATTTTGTGAATTTCAAGTCAGCGTATTTACCCACCAATTAATCCGAGGATTCTAATATTCTGGATTTTGAATGAGGCCAATAAGAGCTTGAACTGGTCGGAGTTTGATAAAGATCCAACAGGGTTTTCATTTTTGGATGCTGCCGTTTGGCATGTTTTTTTTTAGCAAAAGTGACCGTAATTAAAACGGACGCTGACAGAGAATGGAAAGCCGCAGAGCCAAACGGTTTGCAGATTCGAGATCAGCAGGAGTTGCTCCTCCTTATGACGTGAGTTAGAAGCAAATCTCTTTTTTGATCTGAGGGGAAAAAAAGCATGATACCCACCCTTGGTATAATTTTGTGAATTTCAAGTCAGCGTATTTACCCACCAATTAATCCGAGGATTCTAATATTCTGGATTTTGAATGAGGCCAATAAGAGCTTGAACTGGTCGGAGTTTGATAAAGATCCAACAGGGTTTTCATTTTTGGATGCTGCCGTTTGGCATGTTTTTTTTTAGCAAAAGTGAGCGTACTTAAAACGGACGCTGACAGAGAATGGAAAGCCGCAGAGCCAAACGGTTTGCAGATTCGAGATCAGCAGGAGTTGCTCCTCCTTATGAGGTGAGTTAGAAGCAAATCTATTTTTTGATCTCAGCGAAAAAAAAGCATGATACCCACCCTTGGTATAGTTTTGTGAATTTCAAGTCAGCGTATTTACCCACCAATTAATCCGAGGATTCTAATATTCTGGATTTTCAATGAGGTCGATAAGAGCTTGAACTGGTCGGAGTTTGATAAAGATCCAACAGGGTTTTCATTTTTGGATGCTGCCGTTTGGCATGTTTTTTTTTTAGCAAAAGTGACCGTAATTAAAACGGACGCTGACAGAGAATGGAAAGCTGCAGAGCCAAACGGTTTGCAGATTCGAGATCAGCAGGAGTTGCTCCTCCGTATGAGGTGAGTTAGAAGCAAATCTATTTTTTGATCTCAGCGAAAAAAAAGCATGATACCCACCCTTGGTATAATTTTGTGAATTTCAAGTCAGCGTATTTACCCACCAATTAATCCGAGGATTCTAATATTCTGGATTTTGAATGAGGCCAATAAGAGCTTGAACTGGTCGGAGTTTGATAAAGATCCAACAGGGTTTTCATTTTTGGATGCTGCCGTTTGGCATGTTTTTTTTAGCAATAATGACCGTAATTAAAACGGACGCTGACAGAGAATGGAAAGCCGCAGAGCCAAACGGTTTGCAGATTCGAGATCAGCAGGAGTTGCTCCTCCTTATGACGTGAGTTAGAAGCAAATCTATTTTTTGATCTGAGCGAAAAAAAAGCATGATACCCACCCTTGGTATAATTTTGTGAATTTCAAGTCAGCGTATTTACCCACCAATTAATCCGAGGATTCTAATATTCTGGATTTTCTATGAGGCCAATAAGAGCTTGAACTGATCGGAGTTTGATAAAGATCCAACAGGGTTTTCATTTTTGGATGCTGCCGTTTGGCATGTTTTTTTTAGCAAAAGTGACCGTAATTAAAACGGACGCTGACAGAGAATGGAAAGCCGCAGATCCAAACGGTTCGCAGATTCGAGATCAGCAGGAGTTGCTTCTCCTTATGAGGTGAGTTAGAAGCAAATCTATTTTTTGATCTGAGCGAAAAAAAAGCATGATACCCACCCTTGGTATAATTTTGTGAATTTCAAGTCAGCGTATTTACCCACCAATTAATCCGAGGATTCTAATATTCCGGATTTTGAATGAGGCCAATAAGAGCTTGAACTGGTCGGAGTTTGATAAAGATCCAACAGGGTTTTCATTTTTGGATGCTGCCGTTTGGCATGTTTTTTTTTAGCAAAAGTGACCGTAATTAAAACGGACGCTGACAGAGAATGGAAAGCCGCAGAGCCAAACGGTTTGCAGATTCGAGATCAGCAGGAGTTGCTCCTCCTTATAAGGTGAGTTAGAAGCAAATCTATTTTTTGATCTCAGCGAAAAAAAAGCATGATACCCACCCTTGGTATAATTTTGTGAATTTCAAGTCAGCGTATTTACCAACCAATTAATCCGTGGATTCTAATATTCTGGATTTTCAATGAGGTCGATAAGAGCTTGAACTGGTCGGAGTTTGATAAAGATCCAACAGGGTTTTCATTATTGGATGCTGCCGTTTGGCATGTTTTTTTTTAGCAAAAGTGACCGTAATTAAAACGGACGCTGACAGAGAATGGAAAGCCGCAGAGCCAAACGGTTTGCAGATTCGAGATCAGCAGGAGTTGCTCCTCCTTATGACGTGAGTTAGAAGCAAATCTCTTTTTTGATCTGAGGGAAAAAAAAGCATGATACCCACCCTTGGTATAATTTTGTGAATTTCAAGTCAGCGTATTTACCCACCAATTAATCCGAGGATTCTAATATTCTGGATTTTGAATGAGGCCAATAAGAGCTTGAACTGGTCGGAGTTTGATAAAGATCCAACAGGGTTTTCATTTTTGGATGCTGCCGCTTGGCATGTTTCTTTTTAGCAAAAGTGAGCGTACTTAAAACGGACGCTGACAGAGAATGGAAAGCCGCAGAGCCAAACGGTTTGCAGATTCGAGATCAGCAGGAGTTGCTCCTCCTTATGAGGTGAGTTAGAAGCAAATCTATTTTTTGATCTCAGCGAAAAAAAAGCATGATACCCACCCTTGGAATAATTTTGTGAATTTCAAGTCAGCGTATTTACCCACCAATTAATCCGAGGATTCTAATATTCTGGATTTTGAATGAGGCCATTAAGAGCTTGAACTGGTCGGAGTTTGATAAAGATCCAACAGGGTTTTCATTTTTGGATGCTGCCGTTTGGCATGTTTTTTTTTAGCAAAAGTGACCGTAATTAAAACGGACGCTGACAGAGAATGGAAAGCCGCAGAGCCAAACGGTTTGCAGATTCGAGATCAGCAGGAGTTGCTCCTCCTTATAAGGTGAGTTAGAAGCAAATCTATTTTTTGATCTCAGCGAAAAAAAAGCATGATACCCACCCTTGGTATAATTTTGTGAATTTCAAGTCAGCGTATTTACCCACCAATTAATCCGTGGATTCTAATATTCTGGATTTTCAATGAGGTCGATAAGAGCTTGAACTGGTCGGAGTTTGATAAAGATCCAACAGGGTTTTCATTTTTGGATGCTGCCGTTTGGCATGTTTTTTTTTAGCAAAAGTGACCGTAATTAAAACGGACGCTGGCAGAGAATGGAAAGCCTCAGAGCCAAACGGTTTGCAGATTCGAGATCAGCAGGAGTTGCTCCTCCTTATGACGTGAGTTAGAAGCAAATCTATTTTTTTATCTGAGCGAAAAAAAAGCATGATACCCACCCTTGGTATAATTTTGTGAATTTCAAGTCAGCGTATTTACCCACCAATTAATCCGAGGATTCTAATATTCTGGATTTTGAATGAGGCCAATAAGAGCTTGAACTGGTCGGAGTTTGATAAAGATCCAACAGGGTTTTTCATTTTTGGATGCTGCCGTTTGGCATGTTTTTTTTTTAGCAAAAGTGACCGTAATTAAAACGGACGCTGACAGAGAATGGAAAGCCGCAGAGCCAAACGGTTTGCAGATTCGAGATCAGCAGGAGTTGCTCCTCCTTATGACGTGAGTTAGAAGCAAATCTCTTTTTTGATCTGAGGGAAAAAAAAGCATGATACCCACCCTTGGTATAATTTTGTGAATTTCAAGTCAGCGTATTTACCCACCAATTAATCCGAGGATTCTAATAATCTGGATTTTGAATGAGGCCAATAAGAGCTTGAACTGGTCGGAGTTTGATAAAGATCCAACAGGGTTTTCATTTTTGGATGCTGCCGCTTGGCATGTTTTTTTTTAGCAAAAGTGAGCGTACTTAAAACGGACGCTGACAGAGAATGGAAAGCCGCAGAGCCAAACGGTTTGCAGATTCGAGATCAGCAGGAGTTGCTCCTCCTTATGAGGTGAGTTAGAAGCAAATCTATTTTTTGATCTCAGCGAAAAAAAAGCATGATCCCCACCCTTGGTATAATTTTGTGAATTTCAAGTCAGCGTATTTACCCACCAATTAATCCGAGGATTCTAATATTCTGGATTTTCAATGAGGTCGATAAGAGCTTGAACTGGTCGGAGTTTGATAAAGATCCAACAGGGTTTTCATTTTTGGATGCTGCCGTTTGGCATGTTTTTTTTTTAGCAAAAGTGACCGTAATTAAAACGGACGCTGACAGAGAATGGAAAGCTGCAGAGCCAAACGGTTTGCAGATTCGAGATCAGCAGGAGTTGCTCCTCCGTATGAGGTGAGTTAGAAGCAAATCAATTTTTTGATCTCAGCGAAAAAAAAGCATGATACCCACCCTTGGTATAATTTTGTGAATTTCAAGTCAGCGTATTTACCCACCAATTAATCCGAGGATTCTAATATTCTGGATTTTGAATGAGGCCAATAAGAGCTTGAACTGGTCGGAGTTTGATAAAGATCCAACAGGGTTTTCATTTTTGGATGCTGCCGTTTGGCATGTTTTTTTTAGCAAAAATGACCGTTATTAAAACGGACGCTGACAGAGAATGGAAAGCCGCAGAGCCAAACGGTTTGCAGATTCGAGATCAGCAGGAGTTGCTCCTCCTTATGACGTGAGTTAGAAGCAAATCTCTTTTTTGATCTGAGGGAAAAAAAAGCATGATACCCACCCTTGGTATAATTTTGTGAATTTCAAGTCAGCGTATTTACCCACCAATTGATCCGAGGATTCTTATATTCTGGATTTTGAATGAGGCCAATAAGAGCTTGGACTGGTCGGAGTTTGATAAAGATCCAACAGGGTTTTCATTTTTGGATGCTGCCGTTTGGCATGTTTTTTTTTAGCAAAAGTGACCGTAATTAAAACGGACGCTGACAGAGAATGGAAAGCCGCAGAGCCAAACGGTTTGCAGATTCGAGATCAGCAGGAGTTGCTCCTCCTTATGACATGAGTTAGAAGCAAATCTCTTTTTTGATCTGAGGAAAAAAAAAGCATGATACCCACCCTTGGTATAATTTTGTGAATTTCAAGTCAGCGTATTTACCCACCAATTAATCCGAGGATTCTAATATTCTGGATTTTGAATGAGGCCAATAAGAGCTTGAACTGGTCGGAGTTTGATAAAGATCCAACAGGGTTTTCATTTTTGGATGCTGCCGTTTGGCATGTTTTTTTTTAGCAAAAGTGACCGTAATTAAAACGGACGCTGACAGAGAATGGAAAGCCGCAGAGCCAAACGGTTTGCAGATTCGAGATCAGCAGGAGTTGCTCCTCCTTATGACGTGAGTTAGAAGCAAATCTCTTTTTTGATCTGAGGGAAAAAAAAGCATGATACCCACCCTTGGTATAATTTTGTGAATTTCAAGTCAGCGTATTTACCCACCAATTAATCCGAGGATTCTAATATTCTGGATTTTGAATGAGGCCAATAAGAGCTTGAACTGGTCGGAGTTTGATAAAGATCCAACAGGGTTTTCATTTTTGGATGCTGCCGCTTGGCATGTTTTGTTTTAGCAAAAGTGAGCGTACTTAAAACGGACGCTGACAGAGAATGGAAAGCCGCAGAGCCAAACGGTTTGCAGATTCGATATCAGCAGGAGTTGCTCCTCCTTATGAGGTGAGTTAGAAGCAAATCTATTTTTTGATCTCAGCGAAAAAAAAGCATGAAACCCACCCTTGGTATAATTTTGTGAATTTCAAGTCAGCGTATTTACCCACCAATTAATCCGAGGATTCTAATATTCTGGATTTTCAATGAGGTCGATAAGAGCTTGAACTGGTCGGAGTTTGATAATGATCCAACAGGGTTTTCATTTTTGGATGCTGCCGTTTGGCATGTTTTTTTTTTAGCAAAAGTGACCGTAATTAAAACGGACGCTGACAGAGAATGGAAAGCTGCAGAGCCAAACGGTTTGCAGATTCGAGATCAGCAGGAGTTGCTCCTCCGTATGAGGTGAGTTAGAAGCAAATCTATTTTTTGATCTGAGCGAAAAAAAAGCATGATACCCACCCTTGGTATAATTTTGTGAATTTCAAGTCAGCGTATTTACCCACCAATTAATCCGAGGATTCTAATATTCTGGATTTTGAATGAGGCCAATAAGAGCTTGAACTGGTCGGAGTTTGATAAAGATCCAACAGGGTTTTCATTTTTGGATGCTGCCGTTTGGCATGTTTTTTTTAGCAAAAATGACCGTAATTAAAACGGACGCTGACAGAGAATGGAAAGCCGCAGAGCCAAACGGTTTGCAGATTCGAGATCAGCAGGAGTTGCTCCTCCTTATGACGTGAGTTAGAAGCAAATCTATTTTTTGATCTGAGCGAAAAAAAAGCATGATACCCACCCTTGGTATAATTTTGTGAATTTCAAGTCAGCGTATTTACCCACCAATTAATCCGTGGATTCTAATATTCTGGATTTTCAATGAGGTTGATAAGAGCTTGAACTGGTCGGAGTTTGATAAAGATCCAACAGGGTTTTCATTATTGGATGCTGCCGTTTGGCATGTTTTTTTTTAGCAAAAGTGACCGTAATTAAAACGGACGCTGACAGAGAATGGAAAGCCGCAGAGCCAAACGGTTTGCAGATTCGAGATCAGCAGGAGTTGCTCCTCCTTATGAGGTGAGTTAGAAGCAAATCTAATTTTTGATCTGAGCGAAAAAAAAGCATGATACCCACCCTTGGTATAATTTTGTGAATTTCAAGTCAGCGTATTTACCCACCAATTAATCCGAGGATCCTAATATTCTGGATTTTCAATGAGGCCAATAAGAGCTTGAACTGGTCGGAGTTTGATAAAGATCCAACAGGGTTTTCATTTTTGGATGCTGCCGTTTGGCATGTTTTTTTTTAGCAAAAGTGACCGTAATTAAAACGGACGCTGGCAGAGAATGGAAAGCCTCAGAGCCAAACGGTTTGCAGATTCGAGATCAGCAGGAGTTGCTCCTCCTTATGACGTGAGTTAGAAGCAAATCTATTTTTTTATCTGAGCGAAAAAAAAGCATGATACCCACCCTTGGTATAATTTTGTGAATTTCAAGTCAGCGTATTTACCCACCAATTAATCCGAGGATTCTAATATTCTGGATTTTGAATGAGGCCAATAAGAGCTTGAACTGGTCGGAGTTTGATAAAGATCCAACAGGGTTTTCATTTTTGGATGCTGCCGTTTGGCATGTTTTTTTTTAGCAAAAGTGACCGTAATTAAAGCGGACGCTGACAGAGAATGGAAAGCCGCAGAGCCAAACGGTTTGCAGATTCGAGATCAGCAGGAGTTGCTCCTCCTTATGACGTGAGTTAGAAGCAAATCTCTTTTTTGATCTGAGGGAAAAAAAAGCATGATACCCACCCTTGGTATAATTTTGTGAATTTCAAGTCAGCGTATTTACCCACCAATTAATCCGAGGATTCTAATATTCTGGATTTTGAATGAGGCCAATAAGAGCTTGAACTGGTCGGAGTTTGATAAAGATCCAACAGGGTTTTCATTTTTGGATGCTGCCGCTTGGCATGTTTTTTTTTAGCAAAAGTGAGCGTACTTAAAACGGACGCTGACAGAGAATGGAAAGCCGCAGAGCCAAACGGTTTGCAGATTCGAGACCAGCAGGAGTTGCTCCTCCTTATGAGGTGAGTTAGAAGCAAATCTATTTTTTGATCTCAGCGAAAAAAAAGCATGATACCCACCCTTGGTATAATTTTGTGAATTTCAAGTCAGCGTATTTACCCACCAATTAATCCGAGGATTCTAATATTCTGGATTTTCAATGAGGTCGATAAGAGCTTGAACTGGTCGGAGTTTGATAAAGATCCAACAGGGTTTTCATTTTTGGATGCTGCCGTTTGGCATGTTTTTTTTTTAGCAAAAGTGACCGTAATTAAAACGGACGCTGACAGAGAATGGAAAGCTGCAGAGCCAAACGGTTTGCAGATTCGAGATCAGCCGGAGTTGCTCCTCCGTATGAGGTGAGTTAGAAGCAAATCTATTTTTTGATCTCAGCGAAAAAAAAGCATGATACCCACCCTTGGTATAATTTTGTGAATTTCAAGTCAGCGTATTTACCCACCAATTAATCCGAGGATTCTAATATTCTGCATTTTGAATGAGGCCAATAAGAGCTTGAACTGGTCGGAGTTTGATAAAGATCCAACAGGGTTTTCATTTTTGGATGCTGCCGTTTGGCATGTTTTTTTTAGCAAAAATGACCGTAATTAAAACGGACGCTGACAGAGAATGGAATGCCGCAGAGCCAAACGGTTTGCAGATTCGAGATCAGCAGGAGTTGCTCCTCCTTATGACGTGAGTTAGAAGCAAATCTATTTTTTGATCTGAGCGAAAAAAAAGCATGATACCCACCCTTGGTATAATTTTGTGAATTTCAAGTCAGCGTATTTACCCACCAATTAATCCGAGGATTCTAATATTCTGGATTTTCTATGAGGCCAATAAGAGCTTGAACTGATCGGAGTTTGATAAAGATCCAACAGGGTTTTCATTTTTGGATGCTGCCGTTTGGCATGTTTTTTTATAGCAAAAGTGACCGTAATTAAAACGGACGCTGACAGAGAATGGAAAGCCGCAGATCCAAACGGTTCGCAGATTCGAGATCAGCAGGAGTTGCTCCTCCTTATGACGTGAGTTAGAAGCAAATCTATTTTTTGATCTGAGCGAAAAAAAAGCATGATACCCACCCTTGGTATAATTTTGTGAATTTCAAGTCAGCGTATTTACCCACCAATTAATCCGAGGATTCTAATATTCTGGATTTTCAATGAGGTCGATAAGAGCTTGAACTGGTCGGAGTTTGATAAAGATCCAACAGGGTTTTCATTTTTGGATGCTGCCGTTTGGCATGTTTTTTTTTAGCAAAAGTGACCGTAATTAAAACGGACGCTGACAGAGAATGGAAAGCCGCAGAGCCAAACGGTTTGCAGATTCGAGATCAGCAGGAGTTGCTCCTCCTTATGAGGTGAGTTAGAAGCAAATCTATTTTTTGATCTGAGCGAAAAAAAAGCATGATACCCACCCTTGGTATAATTTTGTGAATTTCAAGTCAGCGTATTTACCCACCAATTAATCCGAGGATTCTAATATTCTGGATTTTGAATGAGGCCAATAAGAGCTTGAACTGGTCGGAGTTTGATAAAGATCCAACAGGGTTTTCATTTTTGGATGCTGCCGTTTGGCATGTTTTTTTTGAGCAAAAGTGACCGTAATTAAAACGGACGCTGACAGAGAATGGAAAGCCGCAGAGCCAAACGGTTTGCAGATTCGAGATCAGCAGGAGTTGCTCCTCCTTATAAGGTGAGTTAGAAGCAAATCTATTTTTTGATCTCAGCGAAAAAAAAGCATGATACCCACCCTTGGTATAATTTTGTGAATTTCAAGTCAGCGTATTTACCCACCAATTAATCCGTGGATTCTAATATTCTGGATTTTCAATGAGGTCGATAAGAGCTTGAACTGGTCGGAGTTTGATAAAGATCCAACAGGGTTTTCATTATTGGATGCTGCCGTTTGGCATGTTTTTTTTTAGCAAAAGTGACCGTAATTAAAACGGACGCTGACAGAGAATGGAAAGCCGCAGAGCCAAACGGTTTGCAGATTCGAGATCAGCAGGAGTTGCTCCTCCTTATGACGTGAGTTAGAAGCAAATCTCTTTTTTGATCTGAGGGAAAAAAAAGCATGATACCCACCCTTGGTATAATTTTGTGAATTTCAAGTCAGCGTATTTACCCACCAATTAATCCGAGGATTCTAATATTCTGGATTTTGAATGAGGCCAATAAGAGCTTGAACTGGTCGGAGTTTGATAAAGATCCAACAGGGTTTTCATTTTTGGATGCTGCCGCTTGGCATGTTTTTTTTTAGCAAAAGTGAGCGTACTTAAAACGGACGCTGACAGAGAATGGAAAGCCGCAGAGCCAAACGGTTTGCAGATTCGAGATCAGCAGGAGTTGCTCCTCCTTATGAGGTGAGTTAGAAGCAAATCTATTTTTTGATCTCAGCGAAAAAAAGCATGATACCCACCCTTGGTATAATTTTGTGAATTTCAAGTCAGCGTATTTACCCACCAATTAATCCGAGGATTCTAATATTCTGGATTTTCAATGAGGTCGATAAGAGCTTGAACTGGTCGGAGTTTGATAAAGATCCAACAGGGTTTTCATTTTTGGATGCTGCCGTTTGGCATGTTTTTTTTTAGCAAAAGTGACCGTAATTAAAACGGACGCTGACAGAGAATGGAAAGCTGCAGAGCCAAACGGTTTGCAGATTCGAGATCAGCAGGAGTTGCTCCTCCTTATGAGGTGAGTTAGAAGCAAATCTATTTTTTGATCTGAGCGAAAAAAAAGCATGATACCCACCCTTGGTATAATTTTGTGAATTTCAAGTCAGCGTATTTACCCACCAATTAATCCGAGGATTCTAATATTCTGGATTTTCAATGAGGCCAATAAGAGCTTGAACTGATCGGAGTTTGATAAAGATCCAACAGGGTTTTCATTTTTGGATGCTGCCGTTTGGCATGTTTTTTTTAGCAAAAGTGACCGTAATTAAAACGGACGCTGACAGAGAATGGAAAGCCGCAGATCCAAACGGTTCGCAGATTCGAGATCAGCAGGAGTTGCTCCTCCTTATGACGTGAGTTAGAAGCAAATCTATTTTTTGATCTGAGCGAAAAAAAAGCATGATACCCACCCTTGGTATAATTTTGTGAATTTCAAGTCAGCGTATTTACCGACCAATTAATCCGAGGATTCTAATATTCTGGATTTTCAATGAGGTCGATAAGAGCTTGAACTGGTCGGAGTTTGATAAAGATCCAACAGGGTTTTCATTTTTGGATGCTGCCGTTTGGCATGTTTTTTTTTAGCAAAAGTGACCGTAATTAAAACGGACGCTGACAGAGAATGGAAAGCCGCAGAGCCAAACGGTTTGCAGATTCGAGATCAGCAGGAGTTGCTCCTCCTTATGAGGTGAGTTAGAAGCAAATCTATTTTTTGATCTGAGCGAAAAAAAAGCATGATACCCACCCTTGGTATAATTTTGTGAATTTCAAGTCAGCGTATTTACCCACCAATTAATCCGAGGATTCTAATATTCTGGATTTTGAACGAGGCCAATAAGAGCTTGAACTGGTCGGAGTTTGATAAAGATCCAACAGGGTTTTCATTTTTGGATGCTGCCGTTTGGCATGTTTTTTTTTAGCAAAAGTGACCGTAATTAAAACGGACGCTGGCAGAGAATGGAAAGCCTCAGAGCCAAACGGTTTGCAGATTCGAGATCAGCAGGAGTTGCTCCTCCTTATGACGTGAGTTAGAAGCAAATCTATTTTTTTATCTGAGCGAAAAAAAAGCATGATACCCACCCTTGGTATAATTTTGTGAATTTCAAGTCAGCGTATTTACCCACCAATTAATCCGAGGATTCTAATATTCTGGATTTTGAATGAGGCCAATAAGAGCTTGAACTGGTCGGAGTTTGATAAAGATCCAACAGGGTTTTCATTTTTGGATGCTGCCGTTTGGCATGTTTTTTTTTAGCAAAAGTGACCGTAATTAAAACGGACGCTGACAGAGAATGGAAAGCCGCAGAGCCAAACGGTTTGCAGATTCGAGATCATCAGGAGTTGCTCCTCCTTATGACGGGAGTTAGAAGCAAATCTATTTTTTGATCTGAGCGAAAAAAAAGCATGATACCCACCCTTGGTATAATTTTGTGAAATTCAAGTCAGCGTATTTACCCACCAATTAATCCGAGGATTCTAATATTCTGGATTTTGAATGAGGCCAATAAGAGCTTGAACTGGTCGGAGTTTGATAAAGATCCAACAGGGTTTTCATTTTTGGATGCTGCCGTTTGGCATGTTTTTTTTTAGCAAAAGTGACCGTAATTAAAACCGACGCTGACAGAGAATGGAAAGCCGCAGAGCCAAACGGTTTGCAGATTCGAGATCAGCAGGAGTTGCTCCTCCTTATGAGGTGAGTTAGAAGCAAATCTATTTTTTGATCCGAGCGAAAAAAAGCATGATACCCTCCCTTGGTATAATTTTGTGAATTTCAAGTCAGCGTATTTACCCACCAATTAGTCTGAGGATTCTAATATTCTGGATTTTGAATGAGGCCAATAAGAGCTTGAACTGGTCGGAGTTTGATAAAGATCCAACAGGGTTTTCAATTTTGGATGCTGCCGTTTGGCATGTTTTTTTTTAGCAAAAATGACCGTAATTAATACGGACGCTGACAGAGAATGGAAAGCCGCAGAGCCAAACGGTTTGCAGATTCGAGATCAGCAGGAGTTGCTCCTCCTTATGACGTGAGTTAGAAGCAAATCTATTTTTTGATCTGAGCGAAAAAAAAGCATGATACCCACCCACCCTTGGTATAATTTTGTGAATTTCAAGTCAGCGTATTTACCCACCAATTAATCCGTGGATTCTAATATTCTGGATTTTCAATGAGGTCGATAAGAGCTTGAACTGGTCGGAGTTTGATAAAGATCCAACAGGATTTTAATTATCGGATGCTGCCGTTTGGCATGTTTTTTTTTAGCAAAAGTGACGTAATTAAAACGGACGCTGACAGAGAATGGAAAGCCGCAGAGCCAAACGGTTTGCAGATTCGAGATCAGCAGGAGTTGCTCCTCCTTATGACGTGAGTTAGAAGCAAATCTATTTTTTGATCTGAGCGAAAAAAATGCATGATACCCACCCTTGGTATAATTTTGTGAATTTCAAGTCAGCGTATTTACCCACCAATTAATCCGAGGATTCTAATATTCTGGATTTTGAATGAGGCCAATAAGAGCTTGAACTGGTCGGAGTTTGATAAAGATCCAACAGGGTTTTCATTTTTGGATGCTGCCGTTTGGCATGTTTTTTTTTAGCAAAAGTGACCGTAATTAAAACGGACGCTGACAGAGAATGGAAAGCCGCAGAGCCAAACGGTTTGCAGATTCGAGATCAGCAGGAGTTGCTCCTCCTTATGACGTGAGCTAGAAGCAAATCTAATTTTTGATCTGAGCGAAAAAAAAGCATGATACCCACCCTTGTGATAATTTTGTGAATTTCAAGTCAGCGTATTTACCCACCAATTAATCCGAGGATTCTAATATTTTGGATTTTGAATGAGGCCAATAAGAGCTTGAACTGGTCGGAGTTTGATAAAGATCCAACAGGGTTTTCATTTTTGGATGCTGCCGTTTGGCATGTTTTTTTTTAGCAAAAGTGACCGTAATTAAAACGGACGCTGACAGAGAATGGAAAGCCGCAGAGCCAAACGGTTTGCAGATTCGAGATCAGCAGGAGTTGCTCCTCCTTATGACGTGAGTTAGAAGCAAATCTCTTTTTTGATCTGAGGGAAAAAAAAGCATGATACCCACCCTTGGTATAATTTTGTGAATTTCAAGTCAGCGTATTTACCCACCAATTAATCCGAGGATTCTAATATTCTGGATTTTGAATGAGGCCAATAAGAGCTTGAACTGGTCGGAGTTTGATAAAGATCCAACAGGGTTTTCATTTTTGGATGCTGCCGTTTGGCATGTTTTTTTTTTAGCAAAAGTGACCGTAATTAAAACGGACGCTGACAGAGAATGGAAAGCCGCAGAGCCAAATGGTTTGCAGATTCGAGATCAGCAGGAGTTGCTCCTCCTTATGACGTGAGTTAGAAGCAAATCTCTTTTTTGATCTGAGGGAAAAAAAAGCATGATACCCACCCTTGGTATAATTTTGTGAATTTCAAGTCAGCGTATTTACCCACCAATTAATCCGAGGATTCTAATATTCTGGATTTTGAATGAGGCCAATAAGAGCTTGAACTGGTCGGAGTTTGATAAAGATCCAACAGGGTTTTCATTTTTGGATGCTGCCGTTTGTCATGTTTTTTTTTAGCAAAAGTGACCGTAATTAAAACGGACGCTGACAGAGAATGGAAAGCCGCAGAGCCAAACGGTTTGCAGATTCGAGATCAGCAGGAGTTGCTCCTCCTTATGACATGAGTTAGAAGCAAATCTATTTTTTGATCTGAGCCAAAAAAAAGCATGATACCCACCCTTGGTATAATTTTGTGAATTTCAAGTCAGCGTATTTACCCACCAATTAATCCGAGGATTCTAATATTCTGGATTTTGAATCAGGACAATAAGAGCTTGAACTGGTCGGAGTTTGATAAAGATCCAACAGGGTTTTCATTTTTGGATGCTGCCGCTTGGCATGTTTTTTTTTAGCAAAAGTGAGCGTACTTAAAACGGACGCTGACAGAGAATGGAAAGCCGCAGAGCCAAACGGTTTGCAGATTCGAGACCAGCAGGAGTTGCTCCTCCTTATGAGGTGAGTTAGAAGCAAATCTATTTTTTGATCTCAGCGAAAAAAAAGCATGATACCCACCCTTGGTATAATTTTGTGAATTTCAAGTCAGCGTATTTACCCACCAATTAATCCGAGGATTCTAATATTCTGGATTTTCAATGAGGTCGATAAGAGCTTGAACTGGTCGGAGTTTGATAAAGATCCAACAGGGTTATCATTTTTGGATGCTGCCGTTTGGCATGTTTTTCTTTTAGCAAAAGTGACCGTAATTAAAACGGACGCTGACAGAGAATGGAAAGCTGCAGAGCCAAACGGTTTGCAGATTCGAGATCAGCAGGAGTTGCTCCTCCGTATGAGGTGAGTTAGAAGCAAATCTATTTTTTGATCTCAGCGAAAAAAAAGCATGATACCCACCCTTGGTATAATTTTGTGAATTTCAAGTCAGCGTATTTACCCACCAATTAATCCGAGGATTCTAATATTCTGGATTTTGAATGAGGCCAATAAGAGCTTGAACTGGTCGGAGTTTGATAAAGATCCAACAGGGTTTTCATTTTTGGATGCTGCCGTTTGGCATGTTTTTTTTAGCAAAAATGACCGTAATTAAAACGGACGCTGACAGAGAATGGAAAGCCGCAGAGCCAAACGGTTTGCAGATTCGAGATCAGCAGGAGTTGCTCCTCCTTATGACGTGAGTTAGAAGCAAATCTATTTTTTGATCTGAGCGAAAAAAAAGCATGATACCCACCCTTGGTATAATTTTGTGAATTTCAAGTCAGCGTATTTACCCACCAATTAATCCGAGGATTCTAATATTCTGGATTTTCTATGAGGCCAATAAGAGCTTGAACTGATCGGAGTTTGATAAAGATCCAACAGGGTTTTCATTTTTGGATGCTGCCGTTTGGCATGTTTTTTTATAGCAAAAGTGACCGTAATTAAAACGGACGCTGACAGAGAATGGAAAGCCGCAGATCCAAACGGTTCGCAGATTCGAGATCAGCAGGAGTTGCTCCTCCTTATGACGTGAGTTAGAAGCAAATCTATTTTTTGATCTGAGCGAAAAAAAAGCATGATACCCACCCTTGGTATAATTTTGTGAATTTCAAGTCAGCGTATTTACCCACCAATTAATCCGAGGATTCTAATATTCTGGATTTTCAATGAGGTCGATAAGAGCTTGAACTGGTCGGAGTTTGATAAAGATCCAACAGGGTTTTCATTTTTGGATGCTGCCGTTTGGCATGTTTTTTTTTAGCAAAAGTGACCGTAATTAAAACGGACGCTGACAGAGAATGGAAAGCCGCAGAGCCAAACGGTTTGCAGATTCGAGATCAGCAGGAGTTGCTCCTCCTTATGAGGTGAGTTAGAAGCAAATCTATTTTTTGATCTCAGCGAAAAAAAAGCATGATACCCACCCTTGGTATAATTTTGTGAATTTCAAGTCAGCGTATTTACCCACCAATTAATCCGAGGATTCTAATATTCTGGATTTTGAATGAGGCCAATAAGAGCTTGAACTGGTCGGAGTTTGATAAAGATCCAACAGGGTTTTCATTTTTGGATGCTGCCGTTTGGCATGTTTTTTTTGAGCAAAAGTGACCGTAATTAAAACGGACGCTGACAGAGAATGGAAAGCCGCAGAGCCAAACGGTTTGCAGATTCGAGATCAGCAGGAGTTGCTCCTCCTTATAAGGTGAGTTAGAAGCAAATCTATTTTTTGATCTCAGCGAAAAAAAAGCATGATACCCACCCTTGGTATAATTTTGTGAATTTCAAGTCAGCGTATTTACCCACCAATTAATCCGTGGATTCTAATATTCTGGATTTTCAATGAGGTCGATAAGAGCTTGAACTGGTCGGAGTTTGATAAAGATCCAACAGGGTTTTCATTATTGGATGCTGCCGTTTGGCATGTTTTTTTTTAGCAAAAGTGACCGTAATTAAAACGGACGCTGACAGAGAATGGAAAGCCGCAGAGCCAAACGGTTTGCAGATTCGAGATCAGCAGGAGTTGCTCCTCCTTATGAGGTGAGTTAGAAGCAAATCTATTTTTTGATCTGAGCGAAAAAAAAGCATGATACCCACCCTTGGTATAATTTTGTGAATTTCAAGTCAGCGTATTTACCCACCAATTAATCCGAGGATTCTAATATTCTGGATTTTCAATGAGGCCAATAAGAGCTTGAACTGGTCGGAGTTTGATAAAGATCCAACAGGGTTTCCATTTTTGGATGCTGCCGTTTGGCATGTTTTTTTTTAGCAAAAGTGACCGTAATTAAAACGGACGCTGACAGAGAATGGAAAGCCGCAGAGCCAAACGGTTTGCAGATTCGAGATCAGCAGGAGTTGCTCCTCCTTATAAGGTGAGTTAGAAGCAAATCTATTTTTTGATCTCAGCGAAAAAAAAGCATGATACCCACCCACCCTTGGTATAATTTTGTGAATTTCAAGTCAGCGTATTTACCCACCAATTAATCCGTGGATTCTAATATTCTGGATTTTCAATGAGGTCGATAAGAGCTTGAACTGGTCGGAGTTTGATAAAGATCCAACAGGATTTTAATTATCGGATGCTGCCGTTTGGCATGTTTTTTTTTAGCAAAAGTGACGTAATTAAAACGGACGCTGACAGAGAATGGAAAGCCGCAGAGCCAAACGGTTTGCAGATTCGAGATCAGCAGGAGTTGCTCCTCCTTATGACGTGAGTTAGAAGCAAATCTATTTTTTGATCTGAGCGAAAAAAAAGCATGATACCCACCCTTGGTATAATTTTGTGAATTTCAAGTCAGCGTATTTACCCACCAATTAATCCGAGGATTCTAATATTCTGGATTTTGAATGAGGCCAATAAGAGCTTGAACTGGTCGGAGTTTGATAAAGATCCAACAGGGTTTTCATTTTTGGATGCTGCCGTTTGGCATGTTTTTTTTTAGCAAAAGTGACCGTAATTAAAACGGACGCTGACAGAGAATGGAAAGCCGCAGAGCCAAACGGTTTGCAGATTCGAGATCAGCAGGAGTTGCTCCTCCTTATGACGTGAGCTAGAAGCAAATCTAATTTTTGATCTGAGCAAAAAAAAAGCATGATACCCACCCTTGGTATAATTTTGTGAATTTCAAGTCAGCGTATTTACCCACCAATTAATCCGAGGATTCTAATATTTTGGATTTTGAATGAGGCCAATAAGAGCTTGAACTGGTCGGAGTTTGATAAAGATCCAACAGGGTTTTCATTTTTGGATGCTGCCGTTTGGCATGTTTTTTTTTAGCAAAAGTGACCGTAATTAAAACGGACGCTGACAGAGAATGGAAAGCCGCAGAGCCAAACGGTTTGCAGATTCGAGATCAGCAGGAGTTGCTCCTCCTTATGACGTGAGTTAGAAGCAAATCTCTTTTTTGATCTGAGGGAAAAAATAGCATGATACCCACCCTTGGTATAATTTTGTGAATTTCAAGTCAGCGTATTTACCCACCAATTAATCCGAGGATTCTAATATTCTGGATTTTCAATGAGGCCAATAAGAGCTTGAACTGGTCGGAGTTTGATAAAGATCCAACAGGGTTTTCATTTTTGGATGCTGCCGTTTGGCATGTTTTTTTTTAGCAAAAGTGACCGTAATTAAAACGGACGCTGACAGAGAATGGAAAGCCGCAGAGCCAAACGGTTTGCAGATTCGAGATCAGCAGGAGTTGCTCCTCCTTATGACGTGAGTTAGAAGCAAATCTCTTTTTTGATCTGAGGGAAAAAAAAGCATGATACCCACCCTTGGTATAATTTTGTGAATTTCAAGTCAGCGTATTTACCCACCAATTAATCCGAGGATTCTAATATTCTGGATTTTGAATGAGGCCAATAAGAGCTTGAACTGGTCGGAGTTTGATAAAGATCCAACAGGGTTTTCATTTTTGGATGCTGCCGTTTGTCATGTTTTTTTTTAGCAAAAGTGACCGTAATTAAAACGGACGCTGACAGAGAATGGAAAGCCGCAGAGCCAAACGGTTTGCAGATTCGAGATCAGCAGGAGTTGCTCCTCCTTATGACATGAGTTAGAAGCAAATCTATTTTTTGATCTGAGCGAAATAAAAGCATGATACCCACCCTTGGTATAATTTTGTGAATTTCAAGTCAGCGTATTTACCCACCAATTAATCCGAGGATTCTAATATTCTGGATTTTGAATTAGGACAATAAGAGCTTGAACTGGTCTGAGTTTGATAAAGATCCAACAGGGTTTTCATTTTTGGATGCTGCCGTTTGGCATGTTTTTTTTTAGCAAAAGTGACCGTTATTAAAACGGACGCTGACAGAGAATGGAAAGCCGCAGAGCCAAACGGTTTGCAGATTCGAGATCAGCAGGCGTTGCTCCTCCTTATGAGGTGAGTTAGAAGCAAATCTATTTTTTGATCTCAGCGAAAAAAAAGCATGATACCCACCCTTGGTATAATTTTGTGAATTTCAAGTCAGCGTATTTACCCACCAATTAATCTGAGGATTCTAATATTCTGGATTTTCAATGAGGCCAATAAGAGCTTGAACTGGTCGGAGTTTGATAAAGATCCAACAGGGTTTTCATTTTTGGATGCTGCCGTTTGGCATGTTTTTTTTTAGCAAAAGTGAGCGTACTTAAAACGGACGCTGACAGAGAATGGAAAGCCGCAGAGCCAAACGGTTTGCAGATTCGAGATCAGCAGGAGTTGCTCCTCCTTATGAGGTGAGTTAGAAGCAAATCTATTTTTTGATCTCAGCGAAAAAAAAGCGTGATACCCACCCTTGGTATAATTTTGTGAATTTCAAGTCAGCGTATTTACCCACCAATTAATCCGAGGATTCTAATATTCTGGATTTTCAATGAGGTCGATAAGAGCTTGAACTGGTCGGAGTTTGATAAAGATCCAACAGGGTTTTCATTTTTGGATGCTGCCGTTTGGCATGTTTTTTTTTAGCAAAAGTGACCGTAATTAAAACGGACGCTGACAGAGAATGGAAAGCTGCAGAGCCAAACGGTTTGCAGATTCGAGATCAGCAGGAGTTGCTCCTCCTTATGAGGTGAGTTAGAAGCAAATCTATTTTTTGATCTCAGCGAAAAAAAAGCATGATACCCACCCTTGGTATAATTTTGTGAATTTCAAGTCAGCGTATTTACCCACCAATTAATCCGAGGATTCTAATATTCTGGATTTTCAATGAGGCCAATAAGAGCTTGAACTGGTCGGAGTTTGGTAAAGATCCAACAGGGTTTTCATTTTTGGATGCTGCCGTTTGGCATGTTTTTTTTTAGCAAAAGTGACCGTAATTAAAACGGAGGCTGACAGAGAATGGAAAGCCGCAGAGCCAAACGGTTTGCAGATTCGAGATCAGCAGGAGTTGCTCCTCCTTATGAGGTGAGGTAGAAGCAAATCTATTTTTTGATCTGAGCGAAAAAAAAGCATGATACCCACCCTTGGTATAATTTTGTGAATTTCAAGTCAGCGTATTTACCCACCAATTAATCCGAGGATTCTAAAATTCTGGATTTTGAATGAGGCCAATAAAGGCTTGAACTGGTCGGAGTTTGATAAAGATCCAACAGGGTTTTCATTTTTGGATGCTTCCGCTTGGCATGTTTTTTTTAGCAAAAGTGACCGTAATTAAAACGGACGCTGACAGAGAATGGAAAGCCGCAGAGCCAAACGGTTTGCAGATTCGAGATCAGCAGGAGTTGCTCCTCCTTATGACGTGAGTTAGAAGCAAATCTATTTTTTGATCTGAGCGAAAAAAAAGCATGACACCCACCCTTGGTATAATTTTGTGAATTTCAAGTCAGCGTATTTACCCACCAATTAATCCGAGGATTCTAATATTCTGGATTTTGAATGAGGCCAATAAGAGCTTGAACTGGTCGGAGTTTGATGAAGATCCAACAGGGTTTTCATTTTTGGATGCTGCCGTTTGGCATGTTTTTTTTTAGCAAAAGTGACCGTAATTAAAACGGACGCTGACAGAGAATGGAAAGCCGCAGAGCCAAACGGCTTGCAGATTCGAGATCAGCAGGAGTTGCTCCTCCTTATGACATGAGTTAGAAGCAAATCTATTTTTTGATCTGAGCGAAAAAAAGCATGATACCCACCCTTGGTATAGTTTTGTGAATTTCAAGTCAGCGTATTTACCCACCAATTAATCCGAGGATTCTAATATTCTGGATTTTCAATGAGGCCAATAAGAGCTTGAACTGGTCGGAGTTTGATAAAGATCCAACAGGGTTTTCATTTTTGGATGCTGCCGTTTGGCATGTTTTTTTTTAGCAAAAGTGACCGTAATTAAAACGGACGCTGACAGAGAATGGAAAGCCGCAGAGCCAAACGGTTTGCAGATTCGAGATCAGCAGGAGTTGCTCCTCCTTATGAGGTGAGTTAGAAGCAAATCTATTTTTTGATCTGAGCGAAAAAAAAGCATGATACCCACCCTTGGTATAATTTTGTGAAGTTCAAGTCAGCGTATTTACCCACCAATTAATCCGAGGATTCTAATATTCTGGATTTTCAATGAGGCCAATAAGAGCTTGAACTGGTCAGAGTTTGATAAAGATCCAACAGGGTTTTCATTTTTGGATGCTGCCGTTTGGCATGTTTTTTTTTAGCAAAGGTGACCGTAATTAAAACGAACGCTGACAGAGAAGGGAAAGCCGCAGAGCCAAACGGTTTGCAGATTCGAGATCAGCAGGAGTTGCTCCTCCTTATGAGGTGAGTTAGAAGCAAATCTATTTTTTGATCTGAGCGAAAAAAAAGCATGATACCCTCCCTTGGTATAATTTTGTGAATTTCAAGTCAGCGTATTTACCCACCAATTAATCTGAGGATTCTAATATTCTGGATTTTGAATGAGGCGAATAAGAGCTTGAACTGGTCGGAGTTTGATAAAGATCCAACAGGGTTTTCATTTTTGGATGCTGCCGTTTGGCATGTTTTTTTAGCAAAAATGACCGTAATTAAAACGGACGCTGACAGAGAATGGAAAGCCGCAGAGCCAAACGGTTTGCAGATTCGAGATCAGCAGGAGTGGCTCCTCCTTATGACGTGAGTTAGAAGCAAATCTATTTTTTGATCTGAGCGAAAAAAAAGCATGATACCCACCCTTGGTATAATTTTGTGAATATCAAGTCAGCGTATTTACCCACCAATTAATCCGAGGATTCTAATATTCTGGATTTTCAATGAGGCCAATAAGAGCTTGAACTGATCGGAGTTTGATAAAGATCCAACAGGGTTTTCATTTTTGGATGCTGCCGTTTGGCATGTTTTTTTTAGCAAAAGTGACCGTAATTAAAACGGACGCTTACAGAGAATGGAAAGCCGCAGAGCCAAACGGTTTGCAGATTCGAGATCAGCAGGAGTTGCTCCTCCTTATGACGTGAGTTAGAAGCAAATCTATTTTTTGATCTGAGCGAAAAAAAAGCATGATACCCACCCTTGGTATAATTTTGTGAATTTCAAGTCAGCGTATTTACCCACCAATTAATCCGAGGATTCTAAAATTCTGGATTTTGAATGAGGCCAATAAGAGCTTGAACTGGTCGGAGTTTGATAAAGATCCAACAAGGTTTTCATTTTTGGATGCTTCCGCTTGGCATGTTTTTTTTAGCAAAAGTGACCGTAATTAAAACGGACGCTGACAGAGAATGGAAAGCCGCAGAGCCAAACGGTTTGCAGATTCGAGATCAGCAGGAGTTGCTCCTCCTTATGAGGTGAGTTAGAAGCAAATCTATTATTTGATCTGGGCGAAAAAAAAGCATGATACCCACCCTTGGTATAATTTTGTGAATTTCAAGTCAGCGTATTTACCCACCAATTAATCCGAGGATTCTAATATTCTGGATTTTCAATGAGGCCAATAAGAGCTTGAACTGATCGGAGTTTGATAAAGATCCAACAGGGTTTTCATTTTTGGATGCTGCCGTTTGGCATGTTTTTTTTAGCAAAAGTGACCGTAATTAAAACGGACGCTGACAGAGAATGGAAAGCCGCAGAGCCAAACGGTTTGCAGATTTGAGATCAGCAGGAGTTGCTCCTCCTTATGACGTGAGTTAGAAGCTAATCTATTTTTTGATCTGAGCGAAAAAAAAGCATGACACCCACCCTTGGTATAATTTTGTGAATTTCAAGTCAGCGTATTTACCCACCAATTAATCCGAGGATTCTAATATTCTGGATTTTGAATGAGGCCAATAAGAGCTTGAACTCGTCGGAGTTTGATTAAGATCCAACAGGGTTTTCATTTTTGGATGCTGCCGTTTGGCATGTTTTTTTTTAGCAAAAGTGACCGTAATTAAAACGGACGCTGACAGAGAATGGAAAGCCGCAGAGCCAAACGGCTTGCAGATTCGAGATCAGCAGGAGTTGCTCCTCCTTATGACATGAGTTAGAAGCAAATCTATTTTTTGATCTGAGCGAAAAAAAAGCATGATACCCACCCTTGGTATAATTTTGTGAATTTCAAGTCAGCGTATTTACCCACCAATTAATCCGACGATTCTAATATTCTGGATTTTGAATGAGGCCAATAAGAGCTTGAACTGGTCGGAGTTTGATAAAGATCCAACAGGGTTTTCATTTTTGGATGCTGCCGTTTGGCATGTTTTTTTTTAGCAAAAGTGACCGTAATTAAAACGGACGCTGACAGAGAATGGAAAGCCGCAGAGCCAAACGGTTTGCAGATTCGAGATCAGCAGGAGTTGCTCCTCCTTATGAGGTGAGTTAGAAGCAAATCTAATTTTTGATCTGAGCGAAAAAAAAGCATGATACCCACCCTTGGTATAATTTTGTGAATTTCAAGTCAGCGTATTTACCCACCAATTAATCCGAGGATCCTAATATTCTGGATTTTCAATGAGGCCAATAAGAGCTTGAACTGGTCGGAGTTTGATAAAGATCCAACAGGGTTTTCATTTTTGGATGCTGCCATTTGGCATGTTTTTTTTTAGCAAAAGTGACCGTAATTAAAATGGACGCTGACAGAGAATGGAAAGCCGCAGAGCCAAACGGTTTGCACATTCGAGATCAGCAGGAGTTGCTCCTCCTTATGAGGTGAGTTAGAAGCAAATCTATTTTTTGATCTGAGCGAAAAAAAAGCATGATACCCACCCTTGGTATAATTTTGTGAATTTCAAGTCAGCGTATTTACCCACCAATTAATCCGAGGATTCTAATATTCTGGATTTTCAATGAGGCCAATAAGAGCTTGAACTGGTCGGAGTTTGATAAAGATCCAACAGGGTTTTCATTTTTGGATGCTGCCGTTTGGCATGTTTTTTTTTAGCAAAAGTGACCGTAATTAAAACGGACGCTGACAGAGAATGGAAAGCCGCAGAGCCAAACGGTTTGCAGATTCGAGATCAGCAGGAGTTGCTCCTCCTTATGACGTGAGTTAGAAGCAAATCTATTTTTTGATCTGAGCGAAAAAAAAGCATGATACCCACCCTTGGTATAATTTTGTGAATATCAAGTCAGCGTATTTACCCACCAATTAATCCGAGGATTCTAATATTCTGGATTTTCAATGAGGCCAATAAGAGCTTGAACTGATCGGAGTTTGATAAAGATCCAACAGGGTTTTCATTTTTGGATGCTGCCGTTTGGCATGTTTTTTTTAGCAAAAGTGACCGTAATTAAAACGGACGCTTACAGAGAATGGAAAGCCGCAGAGCCAAACGGTTTGCAGATTCGAGATCAGCAGGAGTTGCTCCTCCTTATGACGTGAGTTAGAAGCAAATCTATTTTTTGATCTGAGCGAAAAAAAAGCATGATACCCACCCTTGGTATAATTTTGTGAATTTCAAGTCAGCGTATTTACCCACCAATTAATCCGAGGATTCTAAAATTCTGGATTTTGAATGAGGCCAATAAGAGCTTGAACTGGTCGGAGTTTGATAAAGATCCAACAAGGTTTTCATTTTTGGATGCTTCCGCTTGGCATGTTTTTTTTAGCAAAAGTGACCGTAATTAAAACGGACGCTGACAGAGAATGGAAAGCCGCAGAGCCAAACGGTTTGCAGATTCGAGATCAGCAGGAGTTGCTCCTCCTTATGAGGTGAGTTAGAAGCAAATCTATTTTTTGATCTCAGCGAAAAAAAAGCATGATACCCACCCTTGGTATAATTTTGTGAATTTCAAGTCAGCGTATTTACCCACCAATTAATCCGAGGATTCTAATATTCTGGATTTTCAATGAGGCCAATAAGAGCTTGAACTGATCGGAGTTTGATAAAGATCCAACAGGGTTTTCATTTTTGGATGCTGCCGTTTGGCATGTTTTTTTTAGCAAAAGTGACCGTAATTAAAACGGACGCTGACAGAGAATGGAAAGCCGCAGAGCCAAACGGTTTGCAGATTTGAGATCAGCAGGAGTTGCTCCTCCTTATGACGTGAGTTAGAAGCTAATCTATTTTTTGATCTGAGCGAAAAAAAAGCATGACACCCACCCTTGGTATAATTTTGTGAATTTCAAGTCAGCGTATTTACCCACCAATTAATCCGAGGATTCTAATATTCTGGATTTTGAATGAGGCCAATAAGAGCTTGAACTCGTCGGAGTTTGATAAAGATCCAACAGGGTTTTCATTTTTGGATGCTGCCGTTTGGCATGTTTTTTTTTAGCAAAAGTGACCGTAATTAAAACGGACGCTGACAGAGAATGGAAAGCCGCAGAGCCAAACGGCTTGCAGATTCGAGATCAGCAGGAGTTGCTCCTCCTTATGACATGAGTTAGAAGCAAATCTATTTTTTGATCTGAGCGAAAAAAAAGCATGATACCCACCCTTGGTATAATTTTGTGAATTTCAAGTCAGCGTATTTACCCACCAATTAATCCGACGATTCTAATATTCTGGATTTTGAATGAGGCCAATAAGAGCTTGAACTGGTCGGAGTTTGATAAAGATCCAACAGGGTTTTCATTTTTGGATGCTGCCGTTTGGCATGTTTTTTTTTAGCAAAAGTGACCGTAATTAAAACGGACGCTGACAGAGAATGGAAAGCCGCAGAGCCAAACGGTTTGCAGATTCGAGATCAGCAGGAGTTGCTCCTCCTTATGAGGTGAGTTAGAAGCAAATCTAATTTTTGATCTGAGCGAAAAAAAAGCATGATACCCACCCTTGGTATAATTTTGTGAATTTCAAGTCAGCGTATTTACCCACCAATTAATCCGAGGATCCTAATATTCTGGATTTTCAATGAGGCCAATAAGAGCTTGAACTGGTCGGAGTTTGATAAAGATCCAACAGGGTTTTCATTTTTGGATGCTGCCATTTGGCATGTTTTTTTTTAGCAAAAGTGACCGTAATTAAAATGGACGCTGACAGAGAATGGAAAGCCGCAGAGCCAAACGGTTTGCACATTCGAGATCAGCAGGAGTTGCTCCTCCTTATGAGGTGAGTTAGAAGCAAATCTATTTTTTGATCTGAGCGAAAAAAAAGCATGATACCCACCCTTGGTATAATTTTGTGAATTTCAAGTCAGCGTATTTACCCACCAATTAATCCGAGGATTCTAATATTCTGGATTTTCAATGAGGCCAATAAGAGCTTGAACTGGTCGGAGTTTGATAAAGATCCAACAGGGTTTTCATTTTTGGATGCTGCCGTTTGGCATGTTTTTTTTTAGCAAAAGTGACCGTAATTAAAACGGACGCTGACAGAGAATGGAAAGCCGCAGAGCCAAACGGTTTGCAGATTCGAGATCAGCAGGAGTTGCTCCTCCTTATGACGTGAGTTAGAAGCAAATCTATTTTTTGATCTGAGCGAAAAAAAAGCATGATACCCACCCTTGGTATAATTTTGTGAAATTCAAGTCAGCGTATTTACCCACCAATTAATCCGAGGATTCCAATATTCTGGATTTTGAATGAGGCCAATAAGAGCTTGAACTGGTCGGAGTTTGATAAAGATCCAACAGGGTTTTCATTTTTGGATGCTGCCGTTTGGCATGTTTTTTTTTAGCAAAAGTGACCGTAATTAAAACGAACGCTGACAGAGAATGAAAAGCCGCAGAGCCAAACGGTTTGCAGATTCGAGATCAGCAGGAGTTGCTCCTCCTTATGAGGGGAGTTAGAAGCAAATCTATTTTTTGATCTGAGCGAAAAAAAAGCATGATACCCACCCTTGGTATAATTTTGTGAATTTCAAGTCAGCGTATTTACCCACCAATTAATCCGTGGATTCTAATATTCTGGATTTTCAATGAGGTCGATAAGAGCTTGAACTGGTCGGAGTTTGATAAAGATCCAACAGGATTTTCATTATTGGATGCTGCCGTTTGGCATGTTTTTTTTTAGCAAAAGTGACCGTAATTAAAACGGACGCTGGCAGAGAATGGAAAGCCGCAGAGCCAAACGGTTTGCAGATTCGAGATCAGCAGGAGTTGCTCCTCCTTATGACGTGAGCTAGAAGCAAATCTATTTTTTGATCTGAGCGAAAAAAAAGCATGATACCCACCCTTGGTATAATTTTGTGAATTTCAAGTCAGCATATTTACCCACCAATTAATCCGAGGATTCTAATATTTTGGATTTTGAATGAGGCCAATAAGAGCTTGAACTGGTCGGAGTTTGATAAAGATCCAACAGGGTTTTCATTTTTGGATGCTGCCGTTTGGCATGTTTTTTTTTAGCAAAAGTGACCGTAATTAAAACGGACGCTGACAGAGAATGGAAAGCCGCAGAGCCAAACGGTTTGCAGATTCGAGATCAGCAGGAGTTGCTCCTCCTTATGACGTGAGTTAAAAGCAAATCTATTTTTTGATCTGAGCGAAAAAAAAGCATGATACCCACCCTTGGTATAATTTTGTGAATTTCAAGTCAGCGTATTTACCCACCAATTAATCCGAGGATTGTAATATTCTGGATTTTCAATGAGGCCAATAAGAGCTTGAACTGGTCGGAGTTTGATAAAGATCCAACAGGGTTTTCATTTTTGGATGCTGCCGTTTGGCATGTTTTTTTTTAGCAAAAGTGACCGTAATTAAAACGGACGCTGACAGAGAATGGAAAGCCGCAGAGCCAAACGGTTTGCAGATTCGAGATCAGCAGGAGTTGCTCCTCCTTATGAGGTGAGTTAGAAGCAAATCTAATTTTTGATCTGAGCGAAAAAAAAGCATGATACCCACCCTTGTGATAATTTTGTGAATTTCAAGTCAGCGTATTTACCCACCAATTAATCCGAGGATTCTAATATTCTGGATTTTGAATGAGGCCAATAAGAGCTTGAACTGGTCGGAGTTTGATAAAGATCCAACAGGGTTTTCATTTTCGGATGCTGCCGTTTGGCATGTTTTTTTTTAGCAAAAGTGACCGTAATTAAAACGGACGCTGGCAGAGAATGGAAAGCCGCAGAGCCAAACGGTTTGCAGATTCGAGATCAGCAGGAGTTGCTCCTCCTTATGACGTGAGTTAGAAGCAAATCTATTTTTTGATCTGAGCGAAAAAAAAGCATGATACCCACCCTTGGTATAATTTTGTGAATTTCAAGTCAGCGTATTTACCCACCAATTAATCCGAGGATTCTAATATTCTGGATTTTCAATGAGGCCAATAAGAGCTTGAACTGGTCGGAGTTTGATAAAGATCCAACAGGGTTTTCATTTTTGGATGCTGCCGTTTGGCATGTTTTTTTTTAGCAAAAGTGACCGTAATTAAAACGGACGCTGACAGAGAATGGAAAGCCGCAGAGCCAAACGGTTTGCAGATTCGAGATCAGCAGGAGTTGCTCCTCCTTATGACGTGAGCTAGAAGCAAATCTATTTTTTGATCTGAGCGAAAAAAAAGCATGATACCCACCCTTGGTATAATTTTGTGAATTTCAAGTCAGCATATTTACCCACCAATTAATCCGAGGATTCTAATATTTTGGATTTTGAATGAGGCCAATAAGAGCTTGAACTGGTCGGAGTTTGATAAAGATCCAACAGGGTTTTCATTTTTGGATGCTGCCGTTTGGCATGTTTTTTTTTAGCAAAAGTGACCGTAATTAAAACGGACGCTGACAGAGAATGGAAAGCCGCAGAGCCAAACGGTTTGCAGATTCGAGATCAGCAGGAGTTGCTCCTCCTTATGACGTGAGTTAGAAGCAAATCTCTTTTTTGATCTCAGGGAAAAAAAAGCATGATACCCACCCTTGGTATAATTTTGTGAATTTCAAGTCAGCGTATTTACCCACCAATTAATCCGAGGATTCTAATATTCTGGATTTTGAATGAGGCCAATAAGAGCTTGAACTGGTCGTAGTTTGATAAAGATCCAACAGGGTTTTCATTTTTGGATGCTGCCGTTTGTCATGTTTTTTTTTAGCAAAAGTGACCGTAATTAAAACGGACGCTGACAGAGAATGGAAAGCCGCAGAGCCAAACGGTTTGCAGATTCGAGATCAGCAGGAGTTGCTCCTCCTTATGACATGAGTTAGAAGCAAATCTATTTTTTGTTCTGAGCCAAAAAAAAGCATGATACCCACCCTTGGTATAATTTTGTGAATTTCAAGTCAGCGTATTTACCCACCAATTAATCCGAGGATTCTAATATTCTGGATTTTGAATTAGGACAATAAGAGCTTGAACTGGTCGGAGTTTGATAAAGATCCAACAGGGTTTTCATTTTTGGATGCTGCCGTTTGGCATGTTTTTTTTTAGCAAAAGTGACCGTAATTAAAACGGACGCTGACAGAGAATGGAAAGCCGCAGAGCCAAACGGTTTGCAGATTCGAGATCAGCAGGAGTTGCTCCTCCTTATGAGGTGAGTTAGAAGCAAATCTATTTTTTGATCTGAGCGAATAAAAAGCATGATACCCACCCTTGGTATAATTTTGTGAATTTCAAGTCAGCGTATTTACCCACCAATTAATCCGAGGATTCTAATATTCTGGATTTTCAATGAGGTCGATAAGAGCTTGAACTGGTCGGAGTTTGATAAAGATCCAACAGGGTTTTCATTTTTGGATGCTGCCGTTTGGCATGTTTTTTTTTTAGCAAAAGTGACCGTAATTAAAACGGACGCTGACAGAGAATGGAAAGCTGCAGAGCCAAACGGTTTGCAGATTCGAGATCAGCAGGAGTTGCTCCTCCTTATGAGGTGAGTTAGAAGCAAATCTATTTTTTGATCTCAGCGAAAAAAAAGCATGATACCCACCCTTGGTATAATTTTGTGAATTTCAAGTCAGCGTATTTACCCACCAATTAATCCGAGGATTCTAATATTCTGGATTTTCAATGAGGCCAATAAGAGCTTGAACTGGTCGGAGTTTGATAAAGATCCAACAGGGTTTTCATTTTTGGATGCTGCCGTTTGGCATGTTTTTTTTTAGCAAAAGTGACCGTAATTAAAACGGAGGCTGACAGAGAATGGTAAGCCGCAGAGCCAAACGGTTTGCAGATTCGAGATCAGCAGGAGTTGCTCCTCCTTATGACGTGAGTTAGAAGCAAATCTATTTTTTGATATGAGCGAAAAAAAAGCATGATACCCACCCTTGGTATAATTTTGTGAATTTCAAGTCAGCGTATTTACCCACCAATTAATCCGAGGATTCTAATATTCTGGATTTTGAATGAGGCCAATAAGAGCTTGAACTGGTCGGAGTTTGATAAAGATCCAACAGGGTTTTCGTTTTTGGATGCTTCCGCTTGGCATGTTTTTTTTAGCAAAAGTGACCGTAATTAAAACGGACGCTGACAGACAATGGAAAGCCGCAGAGCCAAACGGTTTGCAGATTCGAGATCAGCAGGAGTTGCTCCTCCTTATGACATGAGTTAGAAGCAAATCTATTTTTTGATCTGAGCGAAAAAAAAGCATGACACCCACCCTTGGTATAATTTTGTGAATTTCAAGTCAGCGTATTTACCCACCAATTAATCCGAGGATTCTAATATTCTGGATTTTGAATGAGGCCAATAAGAGCTTGAACTGGTCGGAGTTTGATAAAGATCCAACAGGGTTTTCATTTTTGGATGCTGCCGTTTGGCATGTTTTTTTTAGCAAAAGTGACCGTAATTAAAACGGACGCTGACAGAGAATGGAAAGCCGCAGAGCCAAACGGCTTGCAGATTCGAGATCAGCAGGAGTTGCTCCTCCTTCTGACATGAGTTAGAAGCAAATCTATTTTTTGATCTGAGCGAAAAAAAGCATGATACCCACCCTTGGTATAGTTTTGTGAATTTCAAGTCAGCGTATTTACCCACCAATTAATCCGAGGATTCTAATATTCTGGATTTTCAATGAGGCCAATAAGAGCTTGAACTGGTCGGAGTTTGATAAAGATCCAACAGGGTTTTCATTTTTGGATGCTGCCGTTTGGCATGTTTTTTTTTAGCAAAAGTGACCGTAATTAAAACGGACGCTGACAGAGAATGGAAAGCCGCAGAGCCAAACGGTTTGCAGATTCGAGATCAGCAGGAGTTGCTCCTCCTTATGAGGTGAGTTAGAAGCAAATCTATTTTTTGATCTGAGCGAAAAAAAAGCATGATACCCACCCTTGGTATAATTTTGTGAATTTCAAGTCAGCGTATTTACCCACCAATTAATCCGAGGATTCTAATATTCTGGATTTTCAATGAGGCCAATAAGAGCTTGAACTGGTCGGAGTTTGATAAAGATCCAACAGGGTTTTCATTTTTGGATGCTGCCGTTTGGCATGTTTTTTTTTAGCAAAAGTGACCGTAATTAAAACGAACGCTGACAGAGAAGGGAAAGCCGCAGAGCCAAACGGTTTGCAGATTCGAGATCAGCAGGAGTTGCTCCTCCTTATGAGGTGAGTTAGAAGCAAATCTATTTTTTGATCTGAGCGAAAAAAACCATGATACCCTCCCTTGGTATAATTTTGTGAATTTCAAGTCAGCGTATTTACCCACCAATTAATCTGAGGATTCTAATATTCTGGATTTTGAATGAGGCGAATAAGAGCTTGAACTGGTCGGAGTTTGATAAAGATCCAACAGGGTTTTCATTTTTGGATGCTGCCGTTTGGCATGTTTTTTTTAGCAAAAATAACCGTAATTAAAACGGACGCTGACAGAGAATGGAAAGCCGCAGAGCCAAACGGTTTGCAGATTCGAGATCAGCAGGAGTGGCTCCTCCTTATGACGTGAGTTAGAAGCAAATCTATTTTTTGATCTGAGCGAAAAAAAAGCATGATACCCACCCTTGGTATAATTTTGTGAATATCAAGTCAGCGTATTTACCCACCAATTAATCCGAGGATTCTAATATTCTGGATTTTCAATGAGGCCAATAAGAGCTTGAACTGATCGGAGTTTGATAAAGATCCAACAGGGTTTTCATTTTTGGATGCTGCCGTTTGGCATGTTTTTTTTAGCAAAAGTGACCGTAATTAAAACGGACGCTGACAGAGAATGGAAAGCCGCAAAGCCAAACGGTTTGCAGATTCGAGATCAGCAGGAGTTGCTCCTCCTTATGACGTGAGTTAGAAGCAAATCTATTTTTTGATCTGAGCGAAAAAAAAGCATGATACCCACCCTTGGTATAATTTTGTGAATTTCAAGTCAGCGTATTTACCCACCAATTAATCCGAGGATTCTAAAATTCTGGATTTTGAATGAGGCCAATAAGAGCTTGAACTGGTCGGAGTTTGATAAAGATCCAACAAGGTTTTCATTTTTGGATGCTTCCGCTTGGCATGTTTTTTTTAGCAAAAGTGACCGTAAATAAAACGGACGCTGACAGAGAATGGAAAGCCGCAGAGCCAAACGGTTTGCAGATTCGAGATCAGCAGGAGTTGCTCCTCCTTATGAGGTGAGTTAGAAGCAAATCTATTTTTTGATCTCAGCGAAAAAAAAGCATGATACCCACCCTTGGTATAATTTTGTGAATTTCAAGTCAGCGTATTTACCCACCAATTAATCCGAGGATTCTAATATTCTGGATTTTGAATGAGGCCAATAAGAGCTTGAACTGATCGGAGTTTGATAAAGATCCAACAGGGTTTTCATTTTTGGATGCTGCCGTTTGGCATGTTTTTTTTAGCAAAAGTGACCGTAATTAAAACGGACGCTGACAGAGAATGGAAAGCCGCAGAGCCAAACGGTTTGCAGATTCGAGATCAGCAGGAGTTGCTCCTCCTTATGACGTGAGTTAGAAGCTAATCTATTTTTTGATCTGAGCGAAAAAAAAGCATGACACCCACCCTTGGTATAATTTTGTGAATTTCAAGTCAGCGTATTTACCCACCAATTAATCCGAGGATTCTAATATTCTGGATTTTGAATGAGGCCAATAAGAGCTTGAACTGGTCGGAGTTTGATAAAGATCCAACAGGGTTTTCATTTTTGGATGCTGCCGTTTGGCATGTTTTTTTTTAGCAAAAGTGACCGTAATTAAAACGGACGCTGACAGAGAATGGAAAGCCGCAGAGCCAAACGGCTTGCAGATTCGAGATCAGCAGGAGTTGCTCCTCCTTATGACATGAGTTAGAAGCAAATCTATTTTTTGATCTGAGCGAAAAAAAAGCATGATACCCACCCTTGGTATAATTTTGTGAATTTCAAGTCAGCGTATTTACCCACCAATTAATCCGAGGATTCTAATATTCTGGATTTTGAATGAAGCCAATAAGAGCTTGAACTGGTCGGAGTTTGATAAAGATCCAACAGGGTTTTCATTTTTGGATGCTGCCGTTTGGCATGTTTTTTTTTAGCAAAAGTGACCGTAATTAAAACGGACGCTGACAGAGAATGGAAAGCCGCAGAGCCAAACGGTTTGCAGATTCGAGATCAGCAGGAGTTGCTCCTCCTTATGACATGAGTTAGAAGCAAATCTATTTTTTGATCTGAGCGAAAAAAAAGCATGATACCCACCCTTGTGATAATTTTGTGAATTTCAAGTCAGCGTATTTACCCACCAATTAATCCGAGGATTCTAATATTCTGGATTTTGAATGAGGCTAATAAGAGCTTGAACTAGACGGAGTTTGATAAAGATCCAACAGGGTTTTCATTTTTGGAT
Organism: Membranipora membranacea; assembly: GCA_914767715.1. Classification (NCBI taxonomy): domain Eukaryota; kingdom Metazoa; phylum Bryozoa; class Gymnolaemata; order Cheilostomatida; family Membraniporidae; genus Membranipora; species Membranipora membranacea. Next base: position 19,693,995 of record OU612068.1, read on the forward strand.
GCTGCCGTTTGGCATGTTTTTTTTTTAGCAAAAGTGACCGTAATTGAAACGGACGCTGACAGAGAATGGAAAGCCGCAGAGCCAAACGGTTTGCAGATTCGAGATCACCAGGAGTTGCTCCTCCTTATGACGTGAGTTAGAAGCAAATCTATTTTTTGATCTGAGCGAAAAAAAAGCATGATACCCACCCTTGGTATAATTTTGTGAATTTCAAGTCAGCGTATTTACCCACCAATTAATCCGAGGATTCTAATATTCTGGATTTTCAATGAGGCCAATAAGAGCTTGAACTGGTCGGAGTTTGATAAAGATCCAACAGGGTTTTCATTTTTGGATGCTGCCATTTGGCATGTTTTTTTTTAGCAAAAGTGACCGTAATTAAAATGGACGCTGACAGAGAATGGAAAGCCGCAGAGCCAAACGGTTTGCAGATTCGAGATCAGCAGGAGTTGCTCCTCCTTATGAGGTGAGTTAGAAGCAAATCTATTTTTTGATCTGAGCGAAAAAAAAGCATGATACCCACCCTTGGTATAATTTTGTGAATTTCAAGTCAGCGTATTTACCCACCAATTAATCCGAGGATTCTAATATTCTGGATTTTCAATGAGGCCAATAAGAGCTTGAACTGGTCGGAGTTTGATAAAGATCCAACAGGGTTTTCATTTTTGGATGCTGCCGTTTGGCATGTTTTTTTTTAGCAAAAGTGACCGTAATTAAAACGGACGCTGACAGAGAATGGAAAGCCGCAGAGCCAAACGGTTTGCAGATTCGAGATCAGCAGGAGTTGCTCCTCCTTATGACGTGAGTTAGAAGCAAATCTATTTTTTGATCTGAGCGAAAAAAAAGCATGATACCCACCCTTGGTATAATTATGTGAAATTCAAGTCAGCGTATTTACTCACCAATTAATCCGAGGATTCCAATATTCTGGATTTTGAATGAGGCCAATAAGAGCTTGAACTGGTCGGAGTTTGATAAAGATCCAACAGGGTTTTCATTTTTGGATGCTGCCGTTTGGCATGTTTTTTTTTAGCAAAAGTGACCGTAATTAAAACGGACGCTGACAGAGAATGGAAAGCCGCAGAGCCAAACGGTTTGCAGATTCGAGATCAGCAGGAGTTGCTCCTCCTTATGAGGTGAGTTAGAAGCAAATCTATTTTTTGATCTGGTCGAAAAAAAAGCATGATACCCACCCTTGGTATAATTTTGTGAATTTCAAGTCAGCGTATTTACCCACCAATTAATCCGAGGATTCTAATATTCTGGATTTTCAATGAGGCCAATAAGAGCTTGAACTGGTCGGAGTTTGATAAAGATCCAACAGGGTTTTCATTTTTGGATGCTGCCGTTTGGCATGTTTTTTTTAGCAAAAGTGACCGTAATTAAAACGAACGCTGACAGAGAATGGAAAGCCGCAGAGCCAAACGGTTTGCAGATTCGAGATCAGCAGGAGTTGCTCCTCCTTATGAGGGGAGTTAGAAGCAAATCTATTTTTTGATCTGAGCGAAAAAAAAGCATGATACCCACCCTTGGTATAATTTTGTGAATTTCAAGTCAGCGTATTTACCCACCAATTAATCCGAGGGTTCTAATATTCTGGATTTTCAATGAGGCCAATAAGAGCTTGAATTGGTCGGAGTTTGATAAAGATCCAACAGGGTTTTCATTTTTGGATGCTGCCGTTTGGCATGTTTTTTTTAGCAAAAGTAACCGTAATTAAAACGGACGCTGACAGAGAATGGAAAGCCGCAGAGCCAACGGGTTTGCAGGTTCGAGATCAGCAGGAGTTGCTCCTCCTTATGAGGTGAGTTAGAAGCAAATCTATTTTTTGATCTGAGCGAAAAAAAAGCATGATACCCACCCTTTGTATAATTTTGTGAATTTCAAGTCAGCGTAGTTACCCACCAATTAATCCGAGGATTCCAATATTCTGGATTTTTAATGAGGCCAATAAGAGCTTGAACTCGTCGGAGTTTGATTAAGATCTAACAGGGTTTTCATTTTTGGATGCTGCCGTTTGGCTTGTTTTTGTTTAGCAAAAGTGACCGTAATTAAAACGGATGGTGACAGAGAATGGAAAGCCTCAGAGACAAACGGTTTGCAGATTCGAGATCAGCAGGAGTCGCTCCTACTTATGAGGTGAGTTAGAAGCAAATCTATTTTTTATCTGAGCGAAATTGTATTTTTTAGGACCAGGGTTAAAGAATATGCACACCAACTACAAAATGAAACAAGGACAGCAATACAAAATATGTCTCAGCTGTCAATCTGCAGGGCCTCCCTTAGCAAGCCATTAAATCCTGTCCATAGTACAAATAGCCAAGCAAGATTATGTTCAAATGCAGGTGAAAGATATGCTTGGTTGATTGGTTGGTTTATTTTGTCACAAACATTAGGTATGCTGCGAGATTGAATGTCAATACAGTTACATAGGTTGTTGATAATTATAGATATCACCCATTGCCTACATGCATACATATATGCTGCTACAGATCACAGTAGAATGTCAACCTCTAAAAACTAGAATTAACAAAAATAAGCTGTTCTTATCTGGATCTGAATTTGACAACCAATTGACAAATTACCTAGGAAAGATTAGATAAACAAGCCTTTTGACAAGTTATCATTCACAACAGTTTACAAAGAATTTGAATGTTGAAACACCAGTCCTTTATTAAGTACATTCAGTCTTGCTTGGAAATTGCATTCAAAACATGAGGTGAAATACCATGCTTGTAGTTTGACGATCCCCCAAGCTTGCAATAATACGCTCTGAGGTTGACCTCAAAGTAGTCTGTATCTCTTACTACTGGAATTCCTGCATCCCATCAGCCCAAGTAACTGATTTAGAACGTCACCACGGAAATAATCTTCCGGACAGAGCCTGCAGCTGCAACTGCGATCATCATATGTTATATGCGAAAATATGTGTATCCCATCATAGCCGAACTGTTGACAAATATCTATGCATTCATGGATTCTTATTGTCGCTTTTGTCTGGGCCAACCAAAACATATCTATAAATGAAATAAGAGAATATTATTTCAAAGTTCATTTCATCAATATCTGAGATCATTCACTAAAATAACAAAACAACTTAATCCTCTAAGGCTCAAGCCATCAAGCTTATTTGTATGGTAAAGCTATTACTAAACAACTCAATTCTCTGAATCGCACAATGAACTGTTACCTACTAGGTTGCCTACCAGCTAGTGAATCTGAATTCTTATTCAGTATGCCAACTGTTTTCGTAGGCAGAGTTCATGATTATTAAAAACCAAAGCATGTGCTCCGTTGAGGCCCCAATTTATTTCCAAGTGGGTGGTTTCCATTGTTTTCCATATTAAGGCGCTAGGTGAATTAATTCAGGCTGGATGCTGAAGAGACAAATGGATGCATCAACAGCTTGCCCATGCGCAGATTGCTGATTTTGAGTCAAATTGAAGAAAGTGGATCACCCTGAAGGGTGGCTCAGGTCAGCATTTAATCAATTTGATAATATCATAAAATATTTCTTATGCACAGCAAATTATGTAGACTGAGAGCATCTTACTGTAAAGCTCACCTGGTCTTTCATGGATGGGTGTTTTACATATCCGTATTCCATCAACATCCCGCTCTTCAGCATGAAATGGGGCAATGAAGAGGAAAATCAGTAAAATAAGACAAGCTCCCTTCATTTTCAATCAAGGTCGGTCACTAGAGTAAACTACTTCTTGTCTGTGATTGAGCACAACAGATTCTGATTTACTGGGTCTCTTTACACGTGTTTTATATAACTGGAGGCCTAATCCTTGATGTCACAAGTGTCATGTATTGATCATGTTGGCTGTGGTTTTGTTAAGATTGTTACGCATTTCTGGTTTGGAAGTCAAGTGTCTTAAATTTCCTCAGAGACACTTTGTTCCAGTATTCATTCAGTTCAAGCAGTTGAAATCCTAAACACCGGTCTTCATACTTGAACTCTGGGAGACCATAAAGGCTCATTGTACTTACCAATATTTTTTTGAATGCAGTTTGGGATGAATGTGATGAAAGTGCTGATGTGATTGAAGGACGCATCGACTCTGTGTCAAATTATAAGGTCATCAAGCGAACTGATCCTTATCTGGACTACTGTGAGATAAATGAGTACGACACAATGTGCAATGTGAATCCATGTCTCTCTCAGTATGACTTAGAAGAAAGTGCTAGGAGTAAATCACCTGATGCCAACTCTGTACATACATTAATCGAAATCTTACAACATACTTCATCAGATTTGTTGGGATCAATTTCCCAGGAAATAAGTAAGAGAGGCATAGATTTGTATAAAATAAACAGGCTTCCAACTTCCCCAACATGAAAAACCTAATTATGACTCAAAAACAAAGGTACCCAATACACCCCCAATGCCTTGCAACGGCCCTCAGGGATTGAAAGTCTTTTCCGAAAGACAAGAGACAACTTAAGCTGAGGTGCACAGGAACAGTTCAGTAGAACAATGTCAAACTTTACACACGATAGCGCTACCTGTTTTGGTAGCAATTTCGAAAATTTCTCACAGTAACGCATCACTTCCAACAAGCGCAGATCAGCAACGTACTCTCAAACAATTAGTGCACCAAAACAAACTGATCCACCACCAGGCGAAAGCTTTGATTTGAAGGACGCTTTCAACGTTTACCCGGTTTATACACTTTATAATGTTTAGTGTTTGTACAATTTTTCATCTGTGATAATGATTAGGCCGAAAATATGATACCATGATATCTTACATTTTTTCAATTTGCCGATGTGTATATGATAGAGTGTTTCAAGTATTTGTAATAGCCTGTATGGTATATATTTACTATGATTCTGGCTCCCATTGGCCACAACTGGGGAGGTGGTAAAATGATGGATATTGGCTTTTTCAATTCATCAAATGCATGTATACTGTATAAATGTATACATGTATGCACGCTACTGTAAATTGTGATCTTGAAGATGCCCTTAGTATATACAACTTACAAGGATTATGCATTTTTTGTTTCAGTGATATATCGCTTTTTAAAACTTTTTAATATTGTATTGGGAATCATGTCTAATAGTTATTTTCACAGTTGAAACCTCCCAAATATTTGACGTTGAGTTGCAGTGACCACTGAAAGTTCATTTTGGGGCAAAAAATGCCCTTTTTAAATTGAGCCCTCTGTGCAATGCTATTGAGGTATTTGATTAGTTTTTGCTTTCACCATATAGAGGAGGCATGGCACTAACTGGAGGAGCAACATTTTAGTGAAACTTCATATTTTTAGGCCTCCTGTCTTTGAGACTTAAACTTGATTTTTGCAATAGTAAAAGGGCCATTTCTGACCCCTCATTACATGTGACCCCAATAATGCAGAAACTAAAATTTCCAATTTATTATACCATTTTGGTCTTGCACTGTCACTTCCATCAATAATCTTACCAGATTACAGATCCTGGTTGTCACAACTGAAACAAATAACAACCCAAATTTTCACTAATTTTGGACAACATTTTCCAGCCAAAAATCAGAAATTCAGAAATATGTCAGTCAAATTTGTTGTCAGCATGATGAACAGCAGGAGATTGTCTAGATTTTGATCGAAGCGATTATTTATTATGGCTTTACATCTTGAGATATTTGAATTTTTGTGGCTAAACTAGATTTATTTGGTCCAAAACATGCACTCCTTTCCAGCCAAAAAACTGAAAATAGGTTAAACAACATGTCATACACACCAGCTTACATTACACTAGAGAGTATTTCCGAGGTTTTGATTGTGGCGTTTGATGATAAGTTCAATAGTAGAGAAGTTATGAGCATAAACATTTCTCTCTCGATGCTAAACAATCACCCAAAAAGGTGATCCTTTGCATGTAATACTGCACAGATTTTCATCACGCTTTTGCATAACGTAATTTACTGCATCATTTTGCCCATTGCTGCCTATATGTTTTCAATGTATTTTAGTTAATGTACAATTAATCAAGTATAAACATGGGGTTTAAAAAAATTTTGGATATTAAACATAAGTCAGACTACTAGCAACGTGTCAGTGAAAGAATTTTTGAGATGGGACAAGTAGTTCCCGATAAACTGAAAAGGCGATATATCACATTAAGCTGAGGACAATGCTAATCTCTTACCCTTTGTAATGCTTACACTTCATCTGATTGGTAGTTCAATGCTATCATTACGTAGATGAAGAGGAGTGGCATTTCCTGCTCCCACAAAATAAGAGGCGTAGAATAATCATCTCAGCTCTTACCTCAATCAAGGATTTAAACTCAATCCTCTTTGTTAGCTGGAATTTGAGCAGATGGTATTATTCAGTTTTTTTTGTATTGATGTAATCATTGGTTTCACAATCAAGTGTTCATGGTCGGTGGTTTGGTTGTATCCTAAGGTGCGAATAAGGACACTAATCTCCTTGCCTTTTACTGTTGAAAATGACATAATATTGTCATAAATGAACTATTGTAATGGCTACTTAGTTGGGTGAAAGCTAGACCAAGTTTGGTCCATGTGCCTGCTTACCTAGGTTCTCCCGATCCACTGATCACGCCGAAGGCAAAGGCCTGCTGCGTGACCAGTGGAAGGGAGCAACAGGAGTGCAGGCCACTGGATTAACCTTGTTTTAGTTTGTTTATTAGCTTTTACGTTGTGTGGCTCTTAGATTTCAAATTTGTTGTTTGATTTTTCATCTTTACTTATGAACATTGTTTGATTGTTAGATAACGGATGATAAAAAGTATGTCACTGCTCACAAGGTTACTCTGAGCCATTCCATACTTTTCTTTTCTAACTATTTTATCTCTGGTGTCACTTGTTGTTGTGTCTTCTTCCCATTATGTTTGACAATAATATGCACTACGCTTCTAAATGGTGTTGTGACATCAGCACCTTGTGTCATTGCAAACACAATCAAAGTCGTTAGGTAATGACATTCAGATATTCTTGTCAGCAAGTCATTGGCACATAACGCTTCCTCCATTGTTTGCAGTTGTTATCCTGACAAAATCTGAACTGAAAATTATCTTATATAAATTTGTTTATTTAAATGAATTCAGAGTTATCCCGTACCAATGGGCTGTAAGAATAGTCGAGTAGCTCCTTCTGATTGTAACCTTTCAAGAAATCAAGGAGAGAATGGCAGGCCGATTGGTAAGTGATATCCACGTCTTCTTTCTGCTTTTTTAGCTTTAGAAATTATTCTTGCTGTATGTTATAAGTTTTGAGAAGCAAAAATCAGAAACTTCTTCAATTATTGTTCCAATCAATAAGCTTGGCTTGTCTCATTTCAACTCGATAAACTAGATAACTGTAGGGTAAGTTGAAGTATGTCTACTAGGTATTATAATAATAATTATAAAGGTTCAATCTTGAGATTTTATAAAGGAAAAGAAAACATTAAAAGTTACCAACAACAGGACAGCCTTGATAGAAATTGCTTGTGCGAAAGTGAGCCAGCACTCTCATGATTTTGAAATAGGACAAGTCAAGACTGACCAGGGCGATTCATAGCAAGTGTGTGGCTGGAAAATGAGAGGGTGGGCCATGTTGGTACATCGCACATACACCGCACAGCAGTTAAACCTTGGGCGAGGTATGGGCGTTCAGGTGCGATGTGTTGTGCGTGGTATAGGCGGTGTATGGGCCATGCAAGGGCGGAAGTGGGCATGACATTGGCGGTGCACGCCCCCGAAATGACCACTTACCGAAATTTGTTATTACTTTTCACAGATGAAGAGTCTCATCCGAGGCTTTCATATCTCACTATTGATTTGCAACCTCCTCATGAATCTGACTGGAGACAAGACCCTGAAACTAAGCAAGTTTGGAGAGTTGAGAGAAAGCCTGACATTAATATCCCCGAAGCCTGGAAGCCTGAAAAACCAGCTATCACCAAGGAAGGTCAGGGCGAGTCTGTAGAATTTGATACTGGTGAAAGGACGGTAGTAGAAGACTTTACCATAAGCTCTGATAGTGAGTCTGATGATGATCTGGTTGTCGAGAGGCTGAAACTACCGAGTCTGACTGGCAAAGTCGCAGATCCTCTACCGTCGCAAACACCTCTCCCTAATAATGTGAGTAACACAGACAGATTAAAAGTCAATAATACATATCTAGCAGTTCAAAAATTAATGGATTAGCAATAAAACTTGAAAATTAATCTTACAATCAACCTAAATTTTTAGATTGAATTTGGCTTTTTCTCCGTACGGGATGCTCACTCAGGAGAACATACTATCGAAGTACCTAAGCCTGATCCTCAGTCTGCCCAACTTGATAAAACCAAGATTCGTAGAAGAAGACCTAGACCAGGTCATCCTCAACCGTCTTTTACTAGAACAGCAGATTGTACAGCTAGATACAAGATTATGATAAATAGGAAACAGCCTATGACAGGCATAGCCCTTACAGATGGCAAGTAAGTTGATATGATATTATATGATGTCGTGCCTTGTCATATCGGGCCGACCTTCATTTTCACCACTATCATTTTATCTTCCCCTGTGACATCAATCTAGCTCTCATCAAGCTCGCAATTACTGTCAATGATTGTTTTAATTGTAAATTCATGCTGTAGACTTGATAATTTTGTTATTCTGTCAGTGATTTATATAAGTGTGTTTTCGGAATCAACCGCTTTCAAAAATTATGGTATCTTGCAGGACTAGCACCCCAACAAAAATTGATGCACCATTGATCTCAAGCGAGCCTATTACATACAATAAAGCTACCTGTAGTCACACACCAATCTCAATACAAGCTCTTGAACCTAAATCAAAGAAAGCTCTGCCTCCTCGAGTTCCTCTGCGACGATCCTCCAAACTTCCACCAATAAGAATCAGTAAAAATCTACCGCCTGTCAATCTATACAGGAAGATACCTGCACCTGTTGACATCACAACTGTAGCCTCTAGCTGTGGTTCTGGTAAGTGAATTATTTCTGTGAGGCAGTTTAACCGCATGAGTGAACATCTTTTTCTTAGTTCAGTTTAGAAAAATATCTCTCATTGAGACTTTTCGTCCCTGAAATATAAATTTCTCTGTCCCAAAATCCTTTCTACTTTCTCGCTAACCATCTTGCTAAATTACTTCAATATAGAATTGCTGTCGCACTATATTCTTTTTCTACCTAATTTTTCATTTCAGACTAAAATTTGCATACTTGATTCGATCCGACACGACTAAATTCATTTCCTTTCAACGACTATTGCCTGCTAAACAGAATCTTGAGGTTTGCTGCGGAGTGGGTATACGAACACATGGTCAAACTTTCATCTCTTTTTTACTAGCAGGCTCAATCCACAGTGAACCAGAGAAAAGAAGTGAGCTTTCTACAGTCTCTGAGGTAACAAAAACTCTGGGTTCTACTGTATGTTATCCTGCTGTTCATCCAAAGGTTTACCCCGGACAGGCAGATGTTAACAGTACTGAGACCAGTCCATCCTTCCCTATAATTCAGTCACAGGTAAGCTATGTTGTAGACTTCCTTGCTAGTTTACAGAAGTTATCCTTGGGGTTTGAAATTTGGTCAAAGCTCGACATGCTATACATTTGATCTTTGATATTCCATGTATTCACAATAATAATATACTCATAATTATCTTACAGCAAGCTCTAGAGGGTAATGCTCAGGGTGTGTATGCAAAAATTTTACAATTTCTTTTTCTTTTGTTTTTATTGTTTATGGTGTGATCGGTTCTTCTCCTATTTCCATTAGTTCATCATCTTCATCTTTAATGCAGAGAGAGTTATCCCCCTTGGACACATTGTAGTCAAGTTTGTCCCATTTGCCTGCGTTCGGAGTTGCTCCCCCATCACTGGTTAAGCATGCAGAGTGACCAGTGAAGGGGTACAACTTAAATGGATCAAACTTGATCTATGCCGCACCATATCCCCATGCATACCTGAAACACTGCTACTCTACTTTACTCTTCTCAGGAATGACTGTCCTCAACAGGAAATGAATCTGGACTGCAAAGACCACAAGGCCATGTCCTCAAACATAATCCACTCCTGACTCCTTACTTACATTGACTAGTGGGTTCCAGTTGTTTCATAACATATTTATATTCAGGATAGACTGAAAGCTATAGTTATCGTGTTTCTCCATCTTTATCAGGCGTTGAGAAGGAGCTAAGAGTGCTCGATTCTTTCAATGACTCAGTCAGTCCGCTTCAATCTGTTGCTATTTCTCTCAGAGATGAGTCTGCTTCTCATCACCTACAACTATCTGAGGAGCAGATTGTATTCAGCAAAGTATTTGCGGTAAGTATTATCACAGTTGGTTATCCTTTTCCAACAAAGTATGTTAGATAGTTTGATATTTACTGCTAGAGGAAGCTCAAGTTTAACAATGAATGTCATATAAGGGCATGTCATACTGCAGGCACCAAAAAATCCGATATTCGGTGTTCGGTGTCATACAATTTAAAAGCACTGGACAGTTGCTAGATCATTGCTATCAGGGTGCAACTTGATATTACACCACTACTGTATATTATTTTTAGAAGTGTAGTGCTAATGGTTTTGGAAATGCAGCGGTATTACATTGTATGAATATTGACAGTAATATGCAGGAGACTGTAAATGACGTTAGTGATATTGAAGAAGAGCCTGCATCCAATTCAAAAAGTCCTCCAGATTGCTATAGTGAGGACTTTGAAAAAATAATGAAGGTATGGTAAAACCAAAATAAACTGGTTAAGATTGAAACTTAAAAGATAGATATACCATTACAGTATATTGTGCGCAAATCTCTTACTCAGCTTTCGTGGGGAGGTTTAGATATCAGATATGAAACTTTGAAATCACATCTGTGTGCCGATGTGACATCACCACTGTGTGTGCCGATGTGACGTCACCACTGTGTATGCTGGCGTAACATCACCACCGTGTATGCTGGTGTGATATCACCACCCTGTGTGCTGATGTGACCTCACCACTGGGCGTACTGGTTTGACATTACCACTGTCTGTGCTGATGTGATATCACCACCGTATGTGCTGATGTGACATCACCACTGTGTGTGCCGATGTGACATCACCACTGTTTATGCTGGTGTGACATAACAACTGCGTATGCTGATGTTACATCACTACTGTGTGTGCCGATGTGATATCACCACTGTATGTGCTGATATGACATCACCTCTATGTGTGCCGATGTGGTATCACGACTGCTCGTGCTGATGTGACATCATCACCGTGTATGCTGGTGTGATATCACCACCCTGTGTGCTGATGTGACCTCACCACTGGGCGTACTGGTTTGACATTACCACTGTCTGTGCTGATGTGATATCACCACCCTGTGTGCTGATGTGACCTCACCACTGTGTGTGCCGATGCGACATCACCACTGTATATGCTGGTGTGACATAACAACTGCGTATGCTGATGTTACATCACTACTGTGTGTGCCGATGTGATATCACCACTGTATGTGCTGATATGACATCACCTCTATGTGTGCCGATGTGGTATCACGACTGCTCATGCTGATGTGACATCATCACTGTGTGTGCTGGTGTAACATCACCACTGCCTGTGTTAGTGTGACATTATGTGAATGAGTGTAAAGTCACAATAGGGTTATGAGATTATGCTCAGATAGCGTAAGCCTCACTATTAATTGTGGTTATTTTAGAGAATAGGGGATCTAGAACAAATTGAGAATTTGGAGGTCTTCCCTGTTGCATTTGCCTTATTGCTCCTTGCTAATCGGGATTTCGGTCTCACTTTGTTTAAAAAATTATATAGACATAGATACTTTGAGGTCCGACCCTGCTGATAGCGGTTGATTTTATGCAAGTGAAAGAGATATTTCAAGTCACAAACACCATATTATTAAGTACCGTACATTGATTTTGCAGAAATATGCAGTAAAGCCGAGAGCTTTGACACCGAGTGCTTGGACTCCAAATGCTCGGCCACAGAGCGCTTGGTCAGGTGAAAGCTTCGGTAGTGGCGACGGTTAACAAAACTAGAACACTGACAAGCCAGATCAGCGAAAGCAACAAAAACGCAACAGCATCATTAGCAACACCAAGGCCTTATAACTACTACTTACCCCCCTCCCCTCTCTGTGTTACATACTTGAAGTGGTTATGAATATGCATTAACAGAAATTTACGCATATATTGAGGTCATGAATTATAATCATGTTATATCTATATGGACAGATTTTATAGATACATATATAGCTATATGTATATCAAATCTATCATTTCTCGTCTGATCTTAGAGCACACAACTCATAATGGATGTATTTTGGTTTTTTGTTTGTTGAATCATAATTGGTGTTTTTAGGCCGCTTATGCACCAATTAATTTATTGCCTGTTTGACAATGCCATTGCCAGCCTCTTTCCTTATAAATGATATTTGTTTATTGCTGTAACAGGTTTTGTATTATAATGATTTAATTTCATTCCTACTTTTATAATAAACAATGTACCGGAGACACTAGATTTTCTGAATGTATTACAAAACTGTTAAAATGATGCCGAGCACTTTCATATTACTTATGCTCTATACAAGAAATCAGCCAGGAATCGCTGTAAGCATATATATCAAAACATCCATACAGCTTCCACTTGTGACCTGGGCATAGACAGACATTTTCATCTGTTATTTCCTTGGTCGACAGAGAATGGGTTTTATCTGGAGTTTTCTTCTTAATGTCAGGGGAGGAACAACTCTGTTCTCATTGCTGAATCCGCCCTCAAATTAAGACATTGTGAATGCTTGCAGGTAAATTAGATCCAAATGAAGTCGTAGTCTTGACATTGATTACTGGTCGGCAATAGTTTTTTTGCAATTCATTGGTAGGTGAAGTCAATCTCTTTTCCAACTGACCAATTTTCTAGAACTGCATCAAAGTACTGATTGTCAGCCACTGCTAAGTGGTTCTTCCAGTCTCCAACTTCACCTGTATAAGATGATTATTGATCAGTATATTCGAGAAAAGTCAGCATTCATTTATTGACAGTTTTCTTCAACAACTTAAGTTGAGAAGTGTTATTATGATATACGTAACATGAGATACAGTTTTGGGGGTGATACAGCAGGAGTACAGATTTGCGTTAGCTTTCTAATCCTGATCATTAAAACACTAAGAGCATCATATTTTCAAAGTCAATACCCTACTGGTTACTGCGCATAATTTTGCACCAATATTTAAATTAACGACCTGCGTATACACCTAATTCCACCTATGTAAGTTTGACTATTTAAGTTAAGAAATGTTGTTACAATTAAGTTTATCGATCAGTTTCTAGAATAACTTCTGTAGCTGACTTACCTTTCCTGTAAAATATATCACCAGTAGCTGACTTTCCGTCTACACCCACTGTTTGGTTTTCTTCAGTATTTAGTTCTTGGTCCCCATGGACCTGCAAGGAACTGTGTATTGTGTTTATATATATTATTGTTAAGCTGACTTAGTAATACATAATAAAGGATCAAATTCAGCTCTATTCGAGAGGTCTATTCCCAAACAAAACACACTGTATATGGGTTTACCTATAAATTATCAAAGTATTGATTCTCTCGTGACTTGGCTTCTTTGATGTTCCTTCTGTAAAATGTGCTGTGGATGCAGAGCCACTTTCATGAGGGGTGAAGACAAATTTGAGTTTTTTCACTCTGCTATATTTTTATTTGCTTGCCTTGCTCACCAGCTTTGCCACTCTAATTTCCTCTGTCTTTCTTTTTCCTGCTTTCATCTTTTTAAAGTTGGTGGCACCAGCGATCTTAGCAACTACGTCAGATGAGCAGTTTGTATTCATAAACTTGTTTATTCTATCAATTTTAGCAATCGAATTCTACAGTCAACATTCAAAATAAATAAAGTACAGGTGAATTCTCTTGCACACAGAGAAGTGATGGCACTTTTTGTGTGATATATTTTAGTCCATTGACGCTGTTGCTGTTCAATCAACCGCATATGGAAATGAACTCCTATCATCAGTGATAGTAGCTAGAATGGTTTGCGATTTGACAAGAAATGAATGAAGTAATGCAATGCTTACCATGTCATACTCGGTTTGTGAAAATAACATCCCAGGAATATGACAGAGAGATTGAGTGGTGAGACATACCGAGCACAGTCTTTCTCTGTTTGAATTGTTCCGGCAGCACGTCTAAGGTGTAATGAGTATTACTACTTTGGGTTTACCAAGAGGAAAAACTTTCTCTATCGATCTTTCGCTCATGGGTAACACGTCAATCATACAAGTTACTTTAATATATTAATATTGAAATCCCGAGATATTCTGGTCGGAGTTTGATATAATTGTGATAAACATTTAATTTTTAGACGGTGGCGATGGCATGTTTTTTAGTGCAAAAGTGACACTCATTAAAATCTCTTATTAGATATATAGATTGAATAATCAATAAAATATCAGCTGCAAGAGAAACCCAATACTGGCCCTCTTGGACTACCAAACGCTGTATAATAAGCCTTTGAAGTTGATCACTTCAGCTTTTGCTTTTGGAAACAAGGAGTCCTAGCTTTAACTTTGAGGATTATTAATGATTAAAATTCTATCACAATTTTTAAAAGAAATATGGATTACAATGTTAAAAAACCTAAGAGTGGATTCTCCAGTCAACCTGATTGGCTTCAACGATCACCATAAGGGTTCCTTTCAAGACTGACACACATTGAACAGCTATGTTCGGTGTGAGAATCTCAATAATACTGGTACCATGCAAGAAACTTGCAGGATCTCCGAAGAGTAAGGGAAAAACTAGGATTTACCTTCTCACATCACATAGAGAGGACAACTCCGCTTGAATACTTTAAATTTGATTCAAACATACATTGTGCTCTTAGGCCAGAAGCAGCCTAGCTCTAAGTGCTCAAAAAAAATGGCACGGACAATTTTTGATGGCAGGAAAAAGACAAGTGTTTCTAGGGTAAAAAAGTGTGCTGAATCCAAAAATGAGGGTGTACCCGGTTGTAGCGGTCATCGTCAGCGGCAGCGTGGCAGTATATGGCAGCATATCACAAATTTTCAATAAATCGCATTTAGTTAGTAAAGATTGTAGTGTTTGTTACGGCCAACAGAGAACAAGAATATACATGTTTCTAGGGTAAAAAAGTATGCTGAATCCAAAAATGAGGGTGTACCCAGTTGTATTGGTCATTGTCAGCGGCAGCGCGGCAGCATATGCGATATCTTTTACAAATTCTCATTTAGTTAGTTAAAATTGTAGTGTTTGATACAGGCAACGGTCAACAGAGAACAAGATTAATATGTTTCTAGTGTAAAAAAGTGTGCTGAATCCAAAAATGAGGGTGTTCCCGGTTATAGTGGTCATCATCAGCGGCAGTGTGGCAGTATGTGACAGCATATCCCAAATTATTCAATAAAGAGCTTTAAGTTAGTGAAGATTTTAGTGTTCGATACAGCCAACAGAGAACAAGAATATAAATGTTTCTAGGGTAAAAAAGGGTGCTGAATCAACAAATAAGGGTGTACCCGGTTGTATCAGTCATTGTCAGCGGCAGCATCTCACAAATTTTTCACAAAATCACTTTTAGTTAGTGAAAATTGTAGTATTTGTTACAGTCAACATGAACTTTTGTTATTCGGTCACTCATTTTCCTCATCCTCATCATCCTCGTCTCCACCAGCCTCTTCCTCCTCCTCATCAAGACTGTTCTCACAACTCTTGCACATGCAGAGGGGTGTGCATTTCATATTGGCTTTGTTGCAGGAGCATCTTCCGCCAAGACAATTGCTCACTTCGGATTTGCAGTTGTTGAGCTGGAGAAGCTCTGGTGGCGCTGAGGGCTTTGTCAGCCACTGTATGGATAGTTTGTTGTTATGTAATAACCAACCATGGTCTTGAGGTGGTGGCAGTTCAGTCATTGGTATCAAACACAGCCTCCAAACTCCTGCCTGGTAGTTGGCTCTTTTAGTGTGCTGAGCCATTGAGTCGTCGTTTGGGGGCAGGCTCTATTCCAGAGGAGTAGTTGAGCAGAATATCTTGTATCGTGCATCATTAACAGTGTCTTCCTTACTGTTATATAGGGCACAGACAAATTTCTCTTAATCTCTTAATATGTCCTTGTCTACCTCGCATGTTTGGCCAAGAGTTGAAAACGTGTCAATAAACTTTGCCGATGACAACATAACTTTCAGACAAGTTTTCTTTCCTTTACCTGCAAAGGATGAGATAGTATCACACCCCGTAAATGCATGGAATGCGACAAGTGCCTGACTGACTTTCGCACCCAAAGACTCAGCAACAGAGGTAAGGCTGATGACCCGTCGACTATTCCCCCGACCAGTTGCAAATAGAAGTTCTGTGTCCAGCTTTGATGCAACAGAAATCCCTAATATGGCCAGGTCAGTATCAGGTGAGTGAATGACGACATATTTAGAGTTTTCGGATGCATGCTTTGCATGCAGTAAAAGTCTGGTATCAGCTTCCTCTTGGTTACTCTTTAGCTCATTGATGAGAGATGCTGTTGGCTCCTCATTATTTTGCCACTTGAGTAGAGTTGTTTCTTCTGAGACGGCCACATAAATGTCAATACTGAGCCCTGGAACTGCATACTTCCATTGGTCAGCTATAAATACCTGAAGTCGTTTTTTATTGTTCGGTCCACTCAAAAACTTCTTCCACTGTTTGGGAAGTTTTTGATCAGGTCCATATATAGTTATATCTTGCGACTGGTTGCTGGTTCTCCTTGTTCTTTCGATATTCTTTATGCTTATGTCACGATACTGATCTCCGACAAAGTCAACACGTGCCGATTTAAATCTTCTAGCTAGTGATATAATCTTGCGTAGAATGAGGTCTGTCAACTCTCCGAAGGTACTTGGAAGCTCTGCTGCAGTGTGGGCTTGAATAATGGCCATTGCAACAACAATCAGAGCTGAGTCATCGATCTGCTGCACTTGCTGAATAAACTCTTCCTTCTCGAGACTATGTAGTAATGCTGCCTTGTAGGTTTTGCTGGGGCCATTGAGATCAGCGCTAGCAAAACAAGCCGGAACCTGGGATAACGGGTAGCCCAAAATCTCTTGCATATCAATAGCCCTGCTTTTCGCCACAAGAATCATCCTAGCAAACATAGATCTTTCTAGTTGCACCTGCCTTTGTGATACCTTTGATTTTATTTTCTGGTTTGTGGTAGCGAAAGTTTTGAGCTTAGTCTGCCTGATAGTGTCGAAGACTTTAGAGCTGTCGTCCTTTGCTCGGGTGTTAATAAACTCCATCAGCTTCTTCTCACCAACATTCTTAGCACTGAGTAAATCTCTCGTTGTTTCTTCACTTGATATTGTACCTGAGCTGAGTGATACCAAGTCATCATAGGCACAAGACCATGGGTCAATCATGGACTTGATTGTACCGATGATAATGTGAATGGATTCTTCGTCTTTCTTTATTCTACAACCAGATCCCAATCAAACGAACGTCTTAAAATACAACTAGATATTTATTGTATTATAAATGTTGTGATCCAAGTATACCTGAGCATTCCAAACTGATGCATTGTGGGAATTTTGTTAAAAAAGCTTTCACCAGCTTTGCAATTATTGTATCATGAATGGTATTGGAAAACTCGAGTGTTGCATTGTGGGTATTAATTCATCTGGAAAATACAGAGTAGTATACTAAAACAGTCAATTTTACAAGAAAAATGTTTGGCAAAATTTAGTTGTATACGGAATACAATTTAATATGTGATGGGCAGTACCTTGTTTGATCAGACTCCTTGTGTAGACGGTATTCGGAGTCAATCCCTGCCATCTTAAGACAAACACTGGATATCGCTGCTTTGTACGGCTGAGAAAGAACCCATCTCTGAACAGCCTCTACAATCGTAACATATCAATTTCAAGATAACTCTTTACTGTAGCAAATATTTACCGATCTAATATACTTACAGTTGGGCTAATTTTGAGCTTCATACCATCTGCAATTGCCATCTTCATTCATTTTGTACCAGTTAACAAGAAGACAGCGCACATTAAGAAATACATGTACAACCTGTATGTCATCATTAATTTAAAGTGCTTGTAAAGGATCAGGTTTTTTGGTATCATTCTAGAGATCTCAGTCTAGTTTAGAACATTATTCTATGTTCAAAAGCAGCCTGCGGCCCAGTTAAGACTTATATGCCCTCAAAGTTGGGATGAGAAAGCACTAAAAAGGTACTATTTTTTTCCTTTGGAGTTGTGATCACTTGTTGAAAATAGTACCTTTTTAGTACCTCAGATTATAATGGGAATATACAGTACTTTGTTGCTAAGGCGTTTTGTTATGTCACAGTGGTTTTGATATTCTGCATGTGATATCAAAACACACAGAATTTATCTATTGAATGAATGAGTGAATACCAGGCATTATTTATCTGTCCCATGTGGTTTAGCTGGTAAAATGGGATAGTGTATGACATTTCATAATTCAATGACAAAGCTAACGATCTAAATCGAACATGGCAAAAAATTACAGCTCTAGCTCATCCGACAGTGAGAATGAAAATTACAGGGAGATTAACAGCTCTTGTGAGAGCAAGATTGAATATCATTTAGGAGGCATTTGTCGCAATTCAACGTCGAGTCCATGTGATTATCAGAAGGAAAATATCTCTGAGGTAGTCACACCACTCAAGTTTAAATCTGTATGATTTCGGCCACTGGAAATAACCCACAGTGCTTTGGCGGATACAACGTTTTCTGTTAACCATGGTTACTGCTCCACATAGAAATTGGCAATATAAAGGCAGATCAATACATCGCTAAGTATTTCAATGTTTTGTTTGCATTAATATGATGACATTCCAATCATACTCGTCTTCAGCCCGCATGAGAACCAGTGATATGCTTCAATTATTAGCTTCGTGAATAGCGGCTTTCAATAGAATTTCAATGGAAGATAGAAAATTTACACAGGTAGATTGTGTGTTTTTCGTGAAAATATGTATTTCCAAATCCCACAGAAATCTAAAATAAGTTCTTTGTAAATCTCGACATTTCAGGCATTAGGATGATGTTGAAATCCAAAGCATGCAATGATTAATACTGGGTGATTTGAGGTTTTGACAATCTTTTCAGCAATTTTTGCAAATATTCTGATGTTTAAACACTTAAGGTTTTTTTGGATAAACTGTGTTGTTTACATTGTTTAAAAACTAGAAATTACAAGCCACAAAGTAAATTCAACTCAATAAAATTGTCATCTAGTTGTTTCGGACTTCAGGGTGATGTAAAATGTAAATGAATTTGACTGCCTCCTAATGAGGAGTATTGATAATCGTGTTAGCAGTGGGATACCTAGAAAAACTTTCTATTTTTTCATTAGATCCTGTCCATCTGTGTGCATCACAGATACTCAGCACATCTTAACATCAAATAGACTATCAATATTACTGACTGAGTGCAGCAGGTCTTATGAGAGCACATGTCACTGCACACAACAGTCACTTAGGAAATTAATTTGTCGAGTTTTTGAGTTATTTCGTCAGTATGGATCTGATTTGGGAGGCTAGTGTTGGGTAAATTGCTAGATTTGGTACAAACTATAAAGCATTGCATGGCCCATTTTTGGGTGAATCTGAAATGAGCAAGGCTTTGTCAGCAGGAAGAATCAATTGCTCCATTATAATCTTATTTTAACAGAGCAAACAAGTGCATCGGTCTGAAATGAAAATCACTCATTTTCATGCTTGAAAAACAGCGGACAGGGAATGCGTCAAAGTCATAGTCGTTGATTGTAATGTACAGTGGTTCTTCTAATCTTTTCTTCGACATGGGCTCATAACAGATATAAAGGTTGTTTTGATTAGCGGTCTCAACTCATCAAATAGTGTGTATACAAATTATAGAACTTTCTTTTGAACTTTTATGTCATCAGACAGACTTTTGAGTGACTTTGTCATTTATTTGAAAAAGTTGTTATCTCACCACAATAGTCACTAATATTACAGTATTTCCCCAATAACAGGCTCATCACAAATCGCCTGGACTAGTTGGGCGGTGCATGAGTAGGCAACTCAATGTTGTTAACTTATAACCCCCAAACCTACCAGACCAAATAACCCTGATGACTAATTTTATATGCAAATGCATGTGTGATAGCTGTCTTAATCTGATTTCAAGCTCAAAAATGAAACCAAGAAACCTGTTCCTTTACAAACACTTTAAAACATAGACTCATTTACCTCTATTTAGAGTGATGCCTCTGATGCCACCTGATGTTTTAGATTCTCGGTTTATTGTTACTTCGATTGTCTGGTCTGCAGCTAAACTGGAGAACCCAGTTTCACTCTGGCGCTGAACCGTCCAACAACCTGGGGTCTCCTTGATCTGTGAGTACATCCATAGATGGGTGTCCTTTAGTTCGCTCATTTCGAGCCAGTACACTGTTCCGTATCTGGTGAATCAAGATCGTTTATTTTAAATATTTTATCTACTAGAATGCTCGTCCGCCCATCAAAATAGCTCAATACACATTTCAATTCTTTCTTGGATAAGTACTAAAAATGTAGCTTTTTTGTAACGGTATATTATTTGAGCTATCATCTGTCCATCTTAGATCAACCAAGACCCTACGTTCAGTATAGAAGAGGAGTCATTCTATCTACCATCCTTACACTTCACCAATTCATGGTGCTTTTATTTACCTAGAATAATTAGTCCGATCATAGGCAAACATCCAAGGTAGCATGTCACGTAACGATGAAAGGTGGAGATCCCAGTCACTTGTCCTCGTCGCTCTAATGAAGGCAAGAAGTGTCATCATCATATCTAGGTACGACTGCCAAAACCTGAAGGTGAGACTTGTAGAGGATGATTGCAGTATGAACTCTTCTAATCTCTCACATATTTCATCTGGGATGGCGTCTCCATCACACTCAGCAACTTTTTTGGCTATCAGATCTGCCTCCTTCTCTTCAAGCGAGTCGAGAAAACTAGAGAACTGCATCCTAGAGAGAGCTTCAAAGAGTTGTTTATGAGCTCGCATACTTCGATTATAGCAATGTCCAGATAGTACACCATTCATTGATCCTAAGGCACAACCTCGCTCTCTACCAATATGTCCTTTAAGCCGAATAGTGCAAACCCCTTTCCAATGGCACTGAGGAAGCACATGGCTGTATGGAATTCTCCTAATCTTAGTGCAAGCTTTGACTGGAGTTCAGGTCGGCACCAGCGAATCTGTTGTGCTTTACTGTATATGGCTTGATCCATCACAACCATTAAAGACTCGCATTGCAGCTTCTCGGCAACAGCCAGTGCAGATTCCAGTATATGGTTCACAGTGGATAGTTGCGTAGGAGAGGCCTCGATTACTGGTAAGTAATGTATGATTGATGCTGGGAGCGGTTCACTGTTCAGAATGTTGTATGCGGTCCAGCCAGGTAAGGTTTCAGGTGATAACTTGAGTGATTTACGTGCTATGTAGGTTCTGTCATTGGTGATTGAACGTTTCAATGGACGGTGAACATCTGCTTGTTGGGGTATTATTGAGGAGGTCAGATGTGGTCCCTGTTAGGTAGACAAGAAATATGGAGCAATCTCTGTTGAGGGCAGTGTGAGTTTTCTGCATTTTCTAGGAATCGTGTGCTCCACAGATGGTGCAGGTGTGTTTGACCTCAGTTGAATCATCAGCCCGTTGGTGTGATGTGTTGTTCCATGACCTGAAAGAGTTTCTTCACTAAAGTCAATGTTGTCATATACTAGCATTGTGAAGTTCTTTTGAAGAAATCCTGCTGGTAGACTGAAAGCTGTATTTGCAGCTTGCTTCAAAGCAAGTGCTGTTTCGAGCCTAATAATTGAGTCATAGCTGCAAGAATGACCAAATCCATGAATAAGTTTGGCTAGCAATTTAGACCCTGTCATATGCCTCACTGTTAGGCCGATGGCTGAATACTTAGGAGTAACAGCAGCACCTTTGGAGCTTAGCTGTACAATGTCTTTGGCTAAGCTGAGAATCTTTAGGCGACCAGAGGCGTCCAAATTATAGTAGGTGTTCCAGTCACAGACCACATCAGCATGATCTGTCATCTTAGCTAGAAAATTAAATAGTGGTGGCGGAACAAATTGGACACAGGCCTTCGCGTTAAGGTTGTCTGCAGTAGGTGGCCAGGGGATCTCGACTTTTTTGGTTTGATCTATATACAAACGGAGTGAAATTGCTGCCTGATTGAGTTGATATTCATTGGATTGGGTCACACTATTGAAAGGGATTTCCTCATCACATGAGCTGGCAGTGTCGACCTCGCTCAAGAGGCTGGATGTGTTTGTGAGTACTGATGTATCAGTCACTAAATCAGTCAAAACTGCATTGCTGCTCGTCACTATATCACCATGAGAGGGATCAGAGGCTTGATGAAAACTAAGGCGGCCTTTAAACTCTCTCTTCAGGCGGTAGACAAAAGCTTTTCGGCTGTAAAAAGATGATAGTTTTGTCTGAAAGCACAATACATGTTAGTCCGAGGAAGAAAAAGATTTTGACATAACTTTTTATATTTTTTTAATTAATCCCAATCTATCAATGCATTTGAGTGTTCTCAAAACGGCAGGTTGATAATGCTTGCACAATACAAATTCAACCTGGAAACCCCAGTCTCGCAAGTTTTTATCGCCCTGATCTCACTGGGAATTCCAGGAAATTGCATTGTGGGATACTAGTATATATAAATATATATCATAGTCTTACCTGGTCTCATCTTCTCTGTTATCTCTACGTAGTTTATTATATAAGCCAAGTAAATCAGATACCGTGTAAGAACCCTTCTCGCGCTCTATCTTTGAGCTAACCAGGTCCTCAAGTTGTCGCCATGATGCAGATCTCACAAAGCGAGCTTTTGATTTAGATCTAAAACAATTGGTATAACAATTTTACAGCACTTCATAAGAACTCACCTCTACGCCCAAGTGAACTTGTTAACAATTTTCAAAGAGGGACAGCATAGGAATGTAACACACATAATGTTGAGCCAGACAAATGACAATGATAAGTGGCAAACAGATTTTATAGTTTTTACCTGAGCTGGTTCGTAACAGTTGCGATATAATTCTTGTGGCATGCATGATGATATCTCATATCACGGGCATCAGGATCTCCTAACTGAAAACTTGACAACAGCTTTGTGTCATTCTTGGCTTCTGCCGCAGGAAGTAAACCCCCTAAATAGAAGGATAATATTTTTGAAAGCTGGCTCTCTCACTGATATATCATTCGTCTCCAGATAGTTATGATTGATGCAGCTTAGATCATACAACACATGTAACTGAAAAAGTTCCCTCAATTTATCAACAATTCAACCCTACAGAGTCTGCAGAAGGCAGAATAAAACCTGAGATTATGGTGTAGCGGTTTATTGTACTTACCAGCATCTAAAGTCTCAGCTCTAGAGGTCGGTAGTTTCTTGCGGTTTTTGTACTTCTCCTTGTTACATATGACACAGGTAGAAGAGAATGTCTGAGGCTTACTAGTACTCGGTTCTGAAGACCTGAGTTTCTTTGGGCTCGGCAAATTGGCTCCATACTCATTCTTAAAAACAGGATATTATTAGAGCAGGGTTAATGAGTAGCAATTACAAGGGTCAATCAATCAAGACTGAAAAAAATTGAAGGCATCACAGATTTTCCAACCATGATTTAATTCAGTGTTGTGATCATTCTGTGATAAATAATAGAGTTCAATCAAGGAGTAAAAGTTTTTTACTCCTTGATAGAACTCTCTTATTTATCACAGAATGATCTTCTTGGCCCAAACACTATCTCTGACTGAGAGCAACGTCACACAAAGTTTCATATCGGTTCAAACAAAGCAACACAAGGTGGTCTTCCATACAGCACCGTGGTCATCAATTAATACCTCGAGAATCCTGAATCATGAACATGTTCTATACATACCTTTCTCTTCATGGCACTTTCTTTGGCTCTTTATAGCTTGGATTTAGAAAATCTGAACATACAAAGATGGTATTTATAGGTACTACATTCATCCATTGTCATTCAACTCATTGTCAATAGATTTTTGGCAATGAAGCATTCCGGCTCTTTCCCAGTTTTCACCCACTCTTTAGCCACATATTTGAGTTCAGCAAGCTTTGAGGCTGACAAAACAACACTCTCGGCTGCTTCATCTACTTTCTCAAAGTGAATAATACACTCCATAATGTTAGTCAAAGTGATACCGTCATTTTGTTAGACATGTTCATGCTTCCTTGTATTATGTCATCTGCTAAAGCATGAGAGTTAAATTTAACAAAGGCTGGGCGTAAGTCAATAGCACCGTACAAAGATGCATTATTAATATTTGCTATGTCAATGCCAAATTCAAGTTGATGTGATTGTCACACTGATGATTGGTCCTCTATACAAGTAGGTCAGCTTGAGGATTTATGTTCTCTTCCTTTAAAATGAAAACGAATTGCCATTTATTTTCAAAATATGACCACTACAACTGGGTACACCCGGTGAATTTTACAGAACATATATTGATGTAGTATAAAAAGTGATCAGAATCCTGCCATCAAATATTGTCCGTGCCATAACAACTTAGGTTATAGCTGCTTCTGGCCTATCTGCCTCCAGTGAGTTTTAAGAAAACAGATTTAATAAAAACTCGTTACCTGCCAATTTTTATCAATCATATAAGTAAATGGCAATTTGCCATGTAGATAACCCACCTATGATGGGCCATAATTCATTCTGAATTTAACCTAAACCTTGTCATTTCTTGCTAGTGATGTAGCTGAAAAGATGTCTTTTGTTTGGTGGTATAGTTACATCTTTGTGTCTGATAATGCCTGTATTTATGCTGCGTGTAATGATTCAGTGTTGTGTCTCGATGGTGAGTTATATTGGGAGAATTCTTATGAGTTGGATAGTGTGAGATGTAAATAAGGAAAGAGTGAGCTGAATTGCTACTTTTATTCTCGATCCCAATATCACCACTGACGATAGTTAGGGGAACATTACAATAATATAGGTTGCACATTAGCGATGTACAGCAAAAAAAAGGAAACATTACTAACATACCAGGGAAATTAATTGATCATTATTTTTAATCAACACAATCTACTAATAAATCAATCATAGGGTCTGGACATTCGTCTGGTAATGAAACTTTAATTAAAATGTCAATTTCTGGATATAACACTTAGGATACATTGGCTTTGACTTATCTGGAGTTTTAAAAATGCGGACTTGTGGACTTCTTGACATTTCCTAATTTTTATCAATTGTCACATGTAAATCTACATGATTAAACTCATTTTAAAAACCTGGATAAACTATAGCCTATGAATCTAGGCAAAAATGACAACAATATTGTGTATAGCTTGAACATTTGACATTTAAAAAAAGTTGAAAACCTGTTGGCATGTATCCGGATTGACAATTTTCCCTAGTGAATCAAAAACATCCAGGCACTATAGCTATCACTGAAGTATCCCCTTTGTATACCCTTACTCTGTGATAATGTCGTTTAATTCTGATATTCTAAATACTAAAGGCCTTGCTACATGAGCCCACGAAATGTGTGGAATTGTCTTCCCACGCGTGTTGGGCGTGGCTTCATAGGCTAAACACACCCCTTGTGACAACAATGTCAAGTGAGTGACCAATGAGCCATGACCAATGAGTAAGGAGTAATGACCAATTAAATACGCTCTATCGTACCAACTGGCCAATGACAGAAGCGTAGGTTCACAACGTGGTTAACAACACGAACATGCTTGTCTTTGAAAAGACGCATCGTTAGCTTGCCCAACGGCGTGGTTTGGCATCAAAAACGCGTGGAATTGCCTCCCCACGCGATTTCGTGGGCCTGTCTAGCTACGCCTTAAATCTCTCTTGTTGCCATGTAAAACTTTGGCAACAAGCCAGGCATGTTATATACAAAGTTTGATTTGACAAGCATACATTTTAGCATTCATGATCATAGGACTGCCGCAGTTCGATTAATAATTTTTGTTGGTTCTATGTTAGTTTAAGTGCTCAAACGGTGCAAGATGCTGGTAGAGGCATTTCATTATCACCCAGAAAGTGGTTGATAATGAAATGCCTCTACCAGCATCTTGCATTGTTTGAGCTTGACTTCATGATTTGTTATCACCTTCATTCCTTCATTGTGATTTCATCAACCAATATACATTGTGATAGATCATCAGGCTGTAGAGAAACTTCATGATTTGTTATCACTTGCTAGTCGCATATTTTTATATTGGGAGCTGGAGTTAATGGGCATTGAATATGGAGAGAGCAGCCGACAGCAACAGCTTTCAGTCAAGCAGTGACTCAGAGGAGCAAGTTTCAAGTCCACCATGTAAGAATTATTACCAAGTGACAACCAAACGCAAAGGAATGAGTAACAAGTGTCTTTAGTTCTGTGTAAATGCAAAGCAGAATGTTTTAGGTTGCATACTTCATCTGAATTTTAATACTTATCCAGTACCCATACTGAAGCATAGGTTTGTTATGGCAAATAGCTTCTGATGCTTGAATGTAAAAAATACAATGAAAAGTGTTATGTTGCTGGACCATCGTGTTTTTTTGCGTATGGAATTATATGAAACAATCGCCTATGCAGGCAGGCAGGCATGGTCACAGGCAGTAACCCCACAATGTCGCTGGTCATGAGCAGTGAAGGGTTGGTTGCCATAGTGTCGGGCAGGGCCAGGGAAAAAGCTATACATCAATGAGGTAAAATGAAGCAATGTCAAATGCAGTTATTTTATGGCAGGTCTGGATCAATACAATAAGTTGTCTTGGCTGATGATTGACACTGTGGCAAACTGTTTGCCAATTTTTCATTTCACTAGGTGGCTCAATATTACTTATGCATCACATTATTCTCTGATTCTTCACCTCCGTAATGATATGCTTCTTTAAAAAATCGGTCCACTCTAAGTGCGTTATATATCTATCGCAGTAGAGGCCTTCCTAAAAAAACGCTCGCATAAAATTAACCCTGAAAAGGGTGTGATATTTGACGTCACAGAGCTGTTAGTGCGCTGTGTTGATAGAAATTCCTCAACAACTTTAGCTAAATAGGTCACGCATCAACATCTTTGTTGGCTACACACAGTATCCTAATGGATGCGGTTATGTCTACATGGCCAATGTTTTATAATCTTTGACAAGGCTCTCCCCACATAAAATATCGCATTGCTGTCAAAACAAATATTATTGCGGCTCATAATAAATTACCTCATCAATGGCTGCACAATATGCTCACAGAGTAAGGATATATCCTTACTCTGTGATATGCTCATCGTATAAACATCCATGACCATAGAATGATACAAGCCCCAATTCATAAAGCCAGAGTTAGTTTATTAGCGACGACGATCAATTTGTCTAATATTATTCAACACACGTTATTAAATTTACGATCCTTAGTTTTTGGCAAAATATTTCGATGGCACTATTGGGCAAAAACGCCGACCTGTTCCACTGTAATAAAATCAAACTTTCCAAAGTTATTTTTTAGACTGAAATCATTGCAAAACAAATTATCAAGTATCCCATCGCATTTCCAAATTTTAGGGTTGTCTAGCCTTTTACAAAGCTATGACAACTCCTACATAGTTTACCATGCTGTTGGCCAAAAGGAAGTCATGTGACCACTGTCTATTGAATTGTGGGAATTCTAAAACAACCAGTCCTTCGATTGATTGCCCTGAATCTGAGAACTACTGCATCTCTGCTACCTCTGCAGCTGTCTGAGATTACTTGGAAGTCAGGACTTCTTTTACATTGGTAAGTTGCTAGGTGGTGTTTTCAAACCTATGTTGAGATTGTTTGAACTGACCTCAACTATGAATAAATTGAATAAATATATGTAATGTAATGACCTCATAATCCTACACTACAGAGTATGAGCCAAATAAACCTAAATTAAACTTAACTAGATAGCTTCTTTACAAGTACCGCAATGCACAACACAGATTAGTCTTGGATTTAACTGCTTTGCAGTCCTTCCTCTCATCATCAACCATTATTTTAATCATTTCCTCATTACTTCCCAGAGCAGAGTAAAAAAAAGAAAATGCAGTTTATGACAAAGAATTTGCTGCAAAAAAAAAAAAAAATGTATATTTATATATATATGAGGATATAAGGATGAAAGGCTTGTTTCACTTATCCCAATCTTTGCCAAATGAACCAATCATTGTTATGGCACTTTCATTTTCTCTCTCTCCAATCCTTGGCATAATTCTGGTGCTGGCGAAGATAATAGACCCTGCGGACTTGTATCGAATTGATTGCAAACTTGGAAATAACTTTATTCTCGGTGTGTAGACATTATGGGGCCACTTGATGAGGCAACTGTCAATGGCGAATTGTTTTATGGCATGTAAAATATCTAATCACTTGTTTAGCAACAAAGTATCTCAATGACTTTGCTATCTAGCCAGCATATTAATTGTGATTAATTGTTACGATGACTAATTTTGTTTCTTTGAATAGGTTCTGTATGTACGCATGCTCACTGTATCGACGGCTTACAGCACAACCATGGGAGGTTTACGGTATGAGTGACCAACTATTTTTACATTCCTGGCAATTGACAAACTTAGGTAGAATCCTGAACTAGCCTCTTTATCCTTCAAATTTCAACAACACTACTTTCATGTTGTAATAGGTTAGCGACTAGGCCAGATCTAACAGGAAACAATTTAGACATACTTACTTGCCAAACTTGTCGGTAACCACCCAATTGAAAAACAAAAAACAAAAAACAAACTGCAGCTCAATTTTCATTCTTTGGCTGCTCGTAGCATGAACAGGTTAGCTTGATATGAAAATTACAATCTAAATATGTTGCAATGTGTTGCCTTGTTCTGCTGGGTTTTATTTGTATTTTCAGTTTCCGTCAGCACACTAATACAACGGACAACTGGACCGTGAACAGAACTGGTCAACACTAAATCTTCAAGAAAAGATAAGTAGTGATCTCCTATCATTAGGCCATGATGTAAATCAATTTGCTAATCAAATCTACGTAGTTGTGAAGAATTGAGGACTATCATGCGCTACATTGCTAAAACTAAAAGATCTTCAGCTGATTTAAATTGAGGCTTTGGCATCTACAAATTTAATTTCCAACTCACAGCCGTAGACAGCTTATTTGAGTTTAAAGTTTGAAAGGCTTGACAAATGAATAATGCTCCTTATGTTGGTGGTAACTGAATGTAACCAGTCTTCAGATGAAACTATCTCAGCATTACAGACAGATTTGCATATCTTTGCACATATCATTATCATCACTTAGGGTGTATAATAGTTCCTAGTTAATTAACTTAGCCAGCCCAAGCACTCCTCCAAAAAGCTTCGGTGGAGTGAAGAAAAATAGTTTTCCAACCAATGAATAATAGGGAGTTTCAGTTAATTGAGTTTTTTTTTCTAGCTTTATGTGTTCCTGAGTACCAGGGCATGCGTCAGATCATTCATCATAACTGCAGATGATATAATATTAATGTGCGCCTTACGAATTTCTATCTAATCCTGATATGTAGCCTATATCATAAAATTAGCTACATAATAATTATATAAAAATAACTATATTATAAAAAATTAGCTACCCGGCGGCGGCAGTGTGATCTCAATTTGAATTCGATTTAATTTGAGAAATAAACAAAGCAGTCATACATACTAGACATAAAGCTTAATCCTAGCAAAATCTAGGTAAATAAAAGAAAATTGGATAGCTAGTTTTGGTAAAAATGTAAATGGGTGTATACCCATATAATGAAAAAAAGTCAGGGTATTAAAGTTTAAAAATAGTGAGCATCATACCCAATTTCTGCTACTAAAACCGAATCTGTAAATTATCATTAGTACTTTAATTTTATGAATCAATTTCAACAAATCCAGGAAGTTCAAAAACTTATCTTAACATTAATAGGATGTCTTTTATTTTATTTGACGATTTGCCGTGGGCACAACGTAACTATTTAGTGCTAGGAATTTCTATGTTGAAAAAAGTTTTGCGCTAACCAGTGTAAAGCTGTGACAAAGTGTACATGTTATCACTTTAGTTAAATAAGTACCAAGGTCTTGAACAGGTGTAGCAGTTATTTACCATTTTAAATTTTCCCAGTGTGCATGGGCTAGGTTGCATGTAAATTTGATAACAAATTGTGAGAAATATAAATTGCTGTATACCGTGGAATAATTGAAATCAGGGTATTAAAGTTAAAACATAGTGAGAATCGTACTCACTTTCTGCCACAAAAACCAAGTTGTCCTAGCTCAAAAACTTAATTTAACATTAATAGGATGTTTTTATTTCATTTGGCAGAATTGCAGTGGGTATAATGATACAAGTATGTTGTTTGGCGCTAACTGGTGTAAAGCTGTGACAAAATCTACAGTTAATAATTTAGGTATAAGATTACCGAGGTAGTGGACAGGTGTAGCAGTTATTAACCAGTTTAAATTTTCCCAGTTGGCATAGTTTGTTGAAAAAATTGTATCTCTTCGACTTCATCAGGATTGAAATCAACTTGCTTTAGAGTTCAGTGCATCTGTGGACAGTTGTTGAAAACTACCATTTCTTCAGAATGTTATATGTACAAATTGAGAAATTTGAGTTTTGATATATAGAACATAAATCCTCTTGGTGCTTCAGGTATAGTAGATTGGAAGTCTAACTGCTTCTGTAATTTACAAATTGCATTGCTGATCACGCTTCTGCGGCCTTATTCTGAGCAGTTTGAAAAGGAAGCAACAGCTACTATTTTTGCCTAAACACCCATTAGGCCTACTGACCAATAATGTCATTGAACAAAATAGGTAATTTTTCAGATCATGCAAGGTCGGAGATCATTGATTTACTAAATAAGCAATACATAAACAAACTTAATTAGTACAATTAGCTGTTTCTGCTCAATTTTGATTTTTGTGTTTTCCTTAGCAGGGAAACATTTAGACTGATGACATGAATAATGGAGTCTCTAGGCTATATAGTTATGATCGTGTGCCTCAACTGCTTGGCTCAGTATGAAAGGACAAAGGGATCAAAACACGGTGCTATCAAAACTTCAGCTACAATATACTTGCCAAAGATAAGTATTTAAATGGTAGATTATCTGTGCCTATGGAACACTGAGAAAAGAGTATTTGGAAAAGCCTCACATGCATATAACCTGCACTGAATTAGTAAAAGGCTACCTTATAGATGATTCACATGAATGATTTAGAATGCCTGCACGGCTTATGGTCTAGCTCCTGTGATAAAGAAAGCCTGTATGGGATACTGTATTTGATACTGTAATTTCGAATAGCCTACATGGCTTATGATGTACCAAATATAACTTAGCAAGCATTACAATTTGGATGCACAAGGTAAACCCTATCAGCTCTTGAAAAGCATAATTATGATGTGAGGCGTAATATCCCTGTTGGCTTTTTGTGCTGCTTCATGCTATGTAGCCATCTCAACTTGGCTGAAAAATTTTGGTTGGTCTCGTCTATTATTGACTCTGTACTGTTAACCATCAGCAATTATTTCAACCATGATAGAGTGCTGCCCTTGACCGGCAGATTGCCAGGCAAACCTTGGCTTAGATTGATAGAATTATCAGGAGAGCAGCAAGGCTTGCTTATGAAGATCCACTCCGGCTGCTAATTAATATCTGGTCTAGTTGACAATTGTATAGTTTGATTGAGGTACGGTTATGCTGTAACAATTTGTACAAAAAATACTGGAAGCAGCTGCTTACATCTAGTACTGTTTCTACACTGCTGGCATCATACATAGAAGCATAGGTAGTCTTCTAAGAGACAATGGGTTGTAAGTGTAGTATTTGGTTATACTTCCCTCTTCAAAATAACTATGATCTCATTGGTTGAGGCGGTTATAATTTTCATCAATAATTATTAACATTAGCATGTGGGTATATATAAAAATTGGATGTTAAATCTCCTTTATTTGCTTTTAAGTCCGATCATGCAGAGTAAGAATACCTAGTATTGTTTCAATTTGGTTCACTCTTGACAGGTGAAGCGTGAAGTCATGGGAGATGTGAAGACATGTAAGGTGAATGTTATTGGTTATCACCTTGTATTATTAAGATTTTCACTAGAGGTGCCAAACGAAAAAAGGGGTGAAATCAGAAAAAAAAAGATTGTAAACACCTTTATATAAGGTTTCTGTGAGAAGTGTATCCTAACCAAAATGCTAGTCAACTTCCAGGACCTGTAGGCAGCCTTATTTGGTAAACAATTTTTTGCTCGCTTGGCTCCTGTTGTATATCTTATTTGTGGCGAAAATCAGAGGACACAACAATTTTGTTGCGTTCTCAGATTTTTGGCATCTGATTTTCGCTCAACATTGATAAATTATCAAAATCTCCTGATTATGAAATGGTAATATAATTCTCATTGTGGAGAATTGTTAATACCTAATCAAAATGTAGATTGATAAATTACCATCACTAATTGGTAAATTGTGTAATCTCAAAATAGAGATTGTAAATATTGCTGTTATTTGCAAAAAGGTTATTGATACCTAGTTACTGTTCATACCTGTACTATCTCAAAAAGAGATTTTGTATACCTATGTTATTTTGGTTGAGGCGTAATCTAGCATGGATTGATAACGCCTCATTGTGAAACCAAATGTTTTCTCAAGAAAGCTATTTTATAGCAAAACGGAATGTAATGACTTTGAGTCAGTCATTGGTGTGCTTTGGTGATACTTAATCCAATAAACAAAATGTTAAATATAAACCCCACAAACAGGATTGATTGATGAATTAAAAAAAATGATTATTAATAATCAGTGTAAAATCCCATACACAGTAGCTCTCAACTGGTATGGGATTTTACATTGATTATTAATAATCAATTTTATTACAGTGGAACAGGTCTAATGTTTAATGTCGTCAGATAACTGATGTTATCTAAGTGACGAATCTGTTGATTCAGAAAATGAAGCTTCTGGGGCCATTCTAGGGGCATAGGGCAGGCAACTGATGGTGAAGGAATATGTTTCTTCACAAGAACTGACCGTGGAGGATATGCATGCAGAGGTAGGCTTGTTTCTCAAGCGGAATGACAACAATATTTCAATGGACATTACAATAATTGATGACAAATAGATTTTGATTTACATAACCAGCAAAAATTTGTGTCTTGATTCTTGGATGATGTTTTGTGTTCTGGCCATTTTTTACAAAAATTCAAGAATCTTCCACTGCGTTTCATACCCAAGAATTGACTGACAATTCTGCACAATTCTAGAATTGTTCGAAGCTGGCCTATATATCATTACCTAGCCTGTCTTGACAAGCTTTGTTCGGTGGGGGGGGGGGGGGGAACCAAACAAAGCTTGGCAAGACAGGCTAATCATTACCCAACCAGCAACCATTATTGTGTAATTAACCCTGCCTGCTAAATAAATTACATTCATTTTTGCTATTGTATAGTTATAGTATGAGCCTTTACAGTTCTAGTCAAAATTATACAATTGGATTGACATTGTATTCAATGAGTTTGTATTTAGATGACCAGGCAAGATATGCTGTAATCACTGAATTCAATGGCTGTAATGAATAGATATTGCTGTGCAAGGTAGCATCAAAATCTATATTGCTGGAGGCCCAGGTTCAAATCCCCGCAGGGGCAAATCTTTTCTTTTCGATTCATTATGATGGAAATTGAAAGCATTCCATTCGAATTGTCCGCTCACAATTTTTGTAAGCACAGAAAACTCTTAGTAATGAGTACGATGACCCGACAAAATACTTATGTTCAACTCTTCTGTGTTGTACACTACCCTACGTTATATTTTGTGCAATCTGTTAATATTGGCAGCAACTGCATTAATAGAATACATCAGCTAAACTATGCTAGCAGAATTATCAGAAAACTTTGCTACTAATGAAAATGTACAACATCGCTCACCAGATGAGCGAGGAATTACTTTGTGTCAACTGTCCTACATGTTTAAGTGGAGAGAAGTGATATGTGAATGAGGCCATATTTTCCACAGAACCACTGACCACTGAAAATATGCTGACTGATGCTAAAAAAACTCAAACTTGGCGTCACAGCAAGTAGTATGAGTACTGATTATTGGCATAGTCTAAACTACGCTCCTTGTGATTAGTAAGAGTGAATGGCTTTCAGCTATTTCTATTTGTTGGCCAAAGATGCTCTGAGCATGGAGTTAGCTCTGAATGTTATGGTATGTGGGCTGAGGGAGGCAAAGGTAAATCAACTACCGTAAGCCTGGTAAATATTCATTACCTGTCTACAAAGGAGCTCTTGATGTTATACTATATCATTCTCAGCCATCTCAGTTATATGGTGTACAGGAAGAAATTTTGGCATTTTTCTCTCTCACTCTTGTATGGTAGTTCCCTTGTAGGTGTTGGCACTAGTACAGATAGTATTGAAATGTTAGACTAGTGGCAACACCGTTTAAAGTAATAAATTTTAATCTGTCAGCTTGAGTGTGACAAGCAGGTAGATTAGCCAATAACAGGCATAATTACATAATTACCTTGATATCCTTGTTGTCAAAATTTTTAATTGTATAATTAAGTATAATTAACACTGTTTGTTAATCCTTCACACACATTCCAATGCACTTGTAACAAGTCATCATGACACACTAGTGGAATCAGAGAGACAGGAGTCATTGTAAGCTGACCTAACTTCCTGTCGTTTGCCGCTGATAATGAATGCGGTGAGTTTTTAATTTCGCGAATATTCATTTTTATAATGATGGTTGTTTGGGTGTAAGTGCAATCATGATCATTCTTTTACAGAAGAGTGAGGGGGCAGGAAGTTGTAACATTTTATGCAAAATACTAGATAATTGTCCAAATTTCATTTGTATATTTTTATCAAATTATTTCACCAAACTCTGCTTCAAAGCTCATCATTGTACAGAGTTATTATGCCAAGAATGAGATTGCCTCGCAAAAAAACCTTAAATTCTCTGGCGCCCCTATTCTCCAGTATTTGCAAAAAAGTTTCATTGATTTTCCGCGCTTCTTGGTCAACTTCATGAGTTGAGCCAGCATTATATGATAATCTGTGTGTTTACCCAAAGGGTTGTCCATTTTTAAATTTACTGGTACCTTATCAGTTCTTTGAAGGTTGCCTATGAATGCCAGTGTAAACAAAATGAACATTCTGACTGGCTTATCTTGATTATGACTTCATGGGTAAATAACTTGGATACCAACAGATGTTGATGTCAAGTGAAAGGTAAACAATTGGCAAATTAGACACTGTGAGAATCTTGTTCAAATTCAATAAGCTAATCTCATTGAAAATGATCAGGCAGATTAAACTGTACATTGTAGCCATTAATTGCATGCATCAAAGAGTTTGGTATGTTAAAGGTTCTATCAACCTGAAATTCCAATCATTTCAACAAATTCAGATTAAGGGCTTGCAGGGCCATTAGAGCAGTTAAATTTTAAAGCGATAAATTATGTCCTGGACAGCCTTTAAGCAGATAATCTTTCAAAGCTCTCAGATTATTATTATCGGCTGCATTGATAAATTTGGAATATATAGTGACCACCAGACATTCTGTACAAACGAGTTCTATTGTGTCATTGAATGATAAGCCTGTTTGATTTACTCTTGCTTCTCTCTACCCATATACCATAAAATTGAAGAGAATTTAAGGTTTTTTTGCGAGGCAATCTCATTCTTGGCATAATAACTCTGTACAATGATGAAAGACAGGAAGTTAGGTCAGCTTACAATGACTCCTGTCTCTCTGATTCCACGAGTGTGTCATGATGACTTGTTACAAGTGCATTGGAATGTGCGTGAAGGATTAACAAACAGTGTTAATTATACTTAATTGGACAATTAACAATTTTGACAACAAAGATATCAAGGTAATTATGTAATTATGCCTGTTATTGGCTAACCTCCCTGCTTGTGGCACTCAAGCTGACAGATTAAAATTTATTACTTTAAACTGTGTTGCCACTAGTCTAACATTTTTTTTAAAATGTTAGTTAAAATCCCAATGGTTGGTCACTCACCACATCGTGGCGGCGAAATAGTGTGCCTTAAGGGCGAGGCTGCAATGACTGCGCCAATTTGCTCTCAGTTTGTAGGCAGGTCGTAGCACACCTGCGGGTCCATCAACTCCCAGTAGTCAGTGGACTGCAGTGGGATTCGAACCCACGACTTTCAACACTTGCATGATGAAAGTCCGGCGCTCTAACCACCGAGCCACCTCCTACTCCTCTATTTTAATACTATCTGTACTAGTGCCAACACCTACTAGGGAACTACCATACAAGAGTAAGAGAGAAATATGCCAAAATTACTTCCTGTACACCATATAGCTGAGATGGCTGAGAATGATATAGTATAACATCAAGAGCTCTTTTGTAGACAGGTAATGAATATATACCAGGCTTACAATAGTTGATTTACCTTTGCCTCCCTCAGCCCACATACCATAATATTCAGAGCTAACTCCATGCTCAGAGCATCTTTGGCTAACAAATAGAAATAGCTGAAAGCCATTCACTCTCAATAATCACAATGAGCGTAGTTCAGACTATGCCAATAATCAGTACTCATACTACTTGCTGTGACGCCAAGTTTGTGTTTGTTTTAGCATCAGTCAGCATATTTTCAGTAGTCAGTGGTTCTGTGGAAAATATGGCCTCATTCACATATCACTTCTCTCCACTTAGGCATGTAGGACAGTTGACACAAATTAATTCCTCGCTCATC
Organism: Membranipora membranacea; assembly: GCA_914767715.1. NCBI lineage: Eukaryota > Metazoa > Bryozoa > Gymnolaemata > Cheilostomatida > Membraniporidae > Membranipora > Membranipora membranacea. The sequence continues at coordinate 19,730,712 of OU612068.1, forward strand.
TGGTGAGCGATGTTGTACATTTTTATTAGTAGCAAAGTTTTCTGATAATTCTGCTAGCATAGTTTAGCTGATGTATTCATTTATGCAGTTGCTGCCTATATTAAAAGATTGCACAAAATATAACGTAGGGTAGTGTACAACACAGAAGAGTTGAACATAAGTATTTTGTCGGGTCATCGTACTCATTACTAAGAGTTTTCTGTGCTCACAAAAATTGTGAGCGGACAATTCGAATGGAATGCTTTCAATTTCCATCATAGTGAAACGAAAAGATTTGCCCCAGCGGGGATTTGAACCTGGGCCTCCCGCAATATAGACCTTGATGCTTCCTTGCACAGCAATATCTATTCATTACAGCATATCTTGCCTGGTCATCTAAATACAAACTCGTTTTTTGGATTGCGACGTTAGTGGAACGCTAGATTGCGACGTTTTGACATTTGTGGGTTCAACAAGAATGAATCCAAACAAGATAACTCTTGTAGTCAAAATAGGAGAGGTACTCTTCCCTGGAAAGCACTGACAGCATGCAAACAATATTACTCATGTGTCCACTATTTGTCTTGTGTTTTCTTATCGGCTGATGACAAACTTAGGACTTTATCTCTTCGGGATATGCCAATTAAAATTTGAGATACTCAATTAGATTTTTTCTTGTAAAGTGAGCAATTCAGCCTAAATGTGATTTTATAATAGGATGTCTTATTGAAGTAGGCCTATTTAGCAGTGTAAATGATTTTGAAGAGTTGTCTACTCATGCATTTGTTTTATTTAGAAATGTCTCTGTTCTCGCAAATAAGTAAAACATGCTTTCTCTCTTGCACATTCTCATTTTTACACGATATTATGGTTTAAAATTACCGAAGACATTTCTTCAAATGGTCAGAGAGCGTAAGGAACCTCTCCAAAATTGTGCCAAAACCATAAACACTGCTGAAAAATGTCCGCAAAATCACTCGAGTATGAACTCAACTTAGTTGAAAGACAAAGTGAGAAGGAGTTTTGAACAAAAGGATACCTATGAATCGGTGCAAAATGCATTGCTCGTTTCTATTGAATGACCTTCCTGACCATTTATCAGTTTCCAAGTGGCATTTTCTGTTCAAAACTTTCTTTTTTTTCCTTTAACAGATGAATAAAGCTAATCTACTTTTCTTATTGTAGATAAACAGAAATATGGAAAGGGCAGATACAGTTCAAAATTCACGAATCATTTTGCAGAGTGTAAAAAATGCCATTTGTTTGCACACCAAGTAGTCGTCCTGAGTGACAAACTGCAGTTGTGTGCTCATTGTCTGGAATTCACAGATCAAAGACATCATGTCTCTAAGCTCCACGTTTCAGAAATCGATCACTTGCAGGTTATGCTGCATGCTAGAACATCAGAACAAGGTGAGAGACTACAGTAATAATCTATGTCTACATTAAAGAGTGATAACACATAGAATTTTGGACATCTTATATCCATCAAACAATTCAGGTCACAGATAAGGGTATCAAGTGCGGGGATTTAGAGTTAGAATCTTTTACATAGCACATGACGCGGAAATATGATAGGTTACCAGTCTCTAAGTTCTCTATTTTTTCTGCAAATTCATAGAATAATTTTTAACACAATTTCTAAATAAGTCCAATTCATTTTAGTCCAGCAGTTTGCCCACAGAAAGAGAAATTTGGCGATTGAAACTGGAGAAGGCCAAGATGGAGAACTTAGCACATCAACAGGCAGTCCTTTGTCAAAGTATATTGCTCGAAAGCGAAAGCCTGTTGGAAGAGCTGCGGCATCCGATTCAGCTCCAAAATATAGAAGATTGCAGAAAGTTGACCAACCAGATGTTGGAGATGAAGGTAAGTATTTAAATGATATCTCTTTTTCGAGCCTTGATCAACACTGGAGTGAAACACTGAAGTGAAATACTGGAGTGTGGCACTGAGGTGTGGCACAGAATTGTGGCACTGAAGTGTGGCTCGGCTCTGAAGTGTGTCTATGAGGTGTGGCACAGAATTGTGGCACAATTGGTTTACAAATTAATCATTGATTTTCTCTTCAAACATTGGTGAACAAAGAGATTCACAGCCGATTACCTGATCATCTCCTTTTCCAATGAAAATAGCCCTATGTTGGCTACTACACAAATATCAATGCCTGCATGGTCGGGTTGTTACCAAGGAGTTACTCCTTGTTGTTACTTACATGAGTTATGTGAGAATTGCATTGGGAAAAAAATTGTATAGCTCTTCTGGGCAATAATGAATGATAGGTGTGGGTGTGAGATTGATTTAACTCCTACTTGTAATATTCAACTGGATACAACAATGATAAATTAAAATTACATTTAATAAAGACCCATAACTTTTCTTCAAATAAACAAAGACTTTGAGAATTTTTGTATATTTGTAGCTGGTGTTCCTGGCGATAGTAATCAAAACGACAAATCAGAGTCAGCTCAAATGATACAAAGTCTCAAGCAAAAGGTAGGAATCGATTTACTTGGTTACAAAATTTGTCCAGGAACATGAACAGATGCAAGGAAGCACAACTTCTCAGTTCCAAAAAATATAAAAAATGTTTAACATTCCATGTGTTGCTACAGTTTCAATGAGTGCAGGATAATCATGAGGTTGCCTTTATATTGTTGTGAGGGTGCGGTAGTGAATCATGTTTTGACCAACAACCTGAAACATATACATGAGGACATGTTCATGTCTCAGGAATAGACAAACTCGATATTTTCCAATTCCTCTAGTGTGGTATGAAGTTACATTACTCAAATAACACAGCTTCTGTTTAAGGTCATGCCTCGCCTAAGATACTAACTTGAGAACTACTGGTCCGATTTCCTTGATTTTTCATTCTAATTGTAGCTATTCCTTGATTAGCAATTTCCAAACCCTCAATTATATTTATTTTAATTTCTTATTATTGTGATGGCAATTTATAAAATTTAAGCCACCGGTGCCCATGCAAAAGAATAGGAGCTGTCAATAACTGGGAGCATCTGGCTCAGACTCCTCACAACTATTTATTTGTATCAAACCAGAATTGGCAGCGCAAAGTAGTCCCACTATAATTAACTTGTGATAATTAATGGTAGTATCAAGCCTCGACATGAATTTCAAGCACTAAAGAAGGCAAGTTCTATGATAACAGACATGAATTAACAAGCCAGCCTGTGAGCTATTTAAAAATACACTCAAATGACTGGAGTTTAGAGACTTATATTACTACGCCAAATCTGGTGCAGAAATATATCAGGAAAAAACCATGATTGGTTGGATTTTCCTTTGTATTCATGAGGCATTTATATCAACTTGAGTAGAGATGTTGATTCAAAATTTGGGAATATACAAAAAGGATATGTTTTTAGATAATTCCAATGCAATTGTTCACTTGACATATGTTTTATTTGAAGCTAGCTTGCCAAAATCAATATCAAGTTTATAGCCTGCCTCTGGATGACTGCATGATCGGCCGTCTTATCATACCCCTTCCCCAACACAAAAGTTTTATTTGGTTCAAAATCAATGCCTAGTGCCCCCACCAAGGCTTTGGTGGATGCCCCTATCATAAAAAATATTTCAGTCTCGGTACAGTTTTCACATATTTGTACTTCTAGTTTTGTACAGCAAAGGGGCATTTTTGTCAAAATTTTGACTATTTTAGAAGTATGATAATTTAAAATCGCAAAATGACAGATCATTTTCTATTCATCAATACTGGCCAGCACTGGGTTAGTAAGGGCACTAGGGTAATTACATTTGTCCACCTTAACCAACAATTGACACAGCTCACTTTCATTATAGCATTGTCAACACTAATGGCGTAGCTATCAGTATGCGAATTTTAATGCCGTTTTTTTTTCAAGTCAAATCAAACATTGAACATTATTGTTGTTAAGGCTGCATGATATAAGGGTAGTATTTATGTATTGACTGCATTTTTAGCTCCAAGAACTTGCAATGTCTTTGTATGTGGACAATAGTGACAACATGTTTTGACATGTTGCTGAAATTCAGTGTCGCGCTATGACGTTACGTCATGGCGTAACGTCGTCAAATTCTGGGTTTAAACTTCTTTGATCATGTGGATTGAGAAACCCCAAAAAAAATTTTGGCGAGATTAATTTGATTACTTAGAATTCCTTGCAGAGTTAGTGATTTCAAGAATGTCTCAGACAAGAAGCTTATCAGGTTTCATCTTGCAGTGTTAACAATGAATCTTGGTTTTTATAGGTGGAAGAGGTTCACTCAAATTTACAAAATGTGCTTTCTGAACCACGGCCTCTACCAAATCATCAGAGAGAGTGCATAACCTGTACGATAGCAACTTCACTGTCCTCAGAGAGTTCCGAACCCAACATACTGATATTCATTGCTGCTGGACATTTGACATCAGTTCCAATATACAAATGGAATGGGAAAAACTCAAGCTGGAAAATTTCGACATTTCACACCAAATCACCTTGTCAAGCTACAGAAATAGCCAGTGAAATGGGACTAAAAGATGCTCAATTTCAGAATCCAGCCTACGCTGCCTTCTCCTCTTCGCACAACCTCAAACTTCTTGATGAATTACATCCAGCCCTTTTCCAATCGAGTCATGGAAACTCATCCAGATCAAGATATGTGCTAGGCGATATGACGGTTCATGTTGGTGACACAATACACTTTGTATTGTCATCAGATGATGGCAAGACTGAACTTGATGCAGTCAGAGGCATCTTTGCACAAGGATCTGTAAGTGTTTTTTATTCTTACTAGTTGCCATACACATAAAGAATATCAGAGCTGTTTTCAATAGGCTAAAGGTCCCCTTGTTGGCGTCTGCATAGAATCATTTGGCACTAAAAGTTACCTGCCAATTGAAATAACAATTGACTTTTCTTTGATACTCCAAACGGATTAATTTTTGTTACTGGCAACATGTGATATCAAAGAAGCAGGAGGTGCACGAGGGGGGGGGGTTATAAAAGAACAGGAGGGGACATTTGAGTGCTGCTATGCTAACACTATTTGATATGCCTTGCTGATAGCGTTACATTGACTGGGCCTTTCTTTTCACCTTAAACATATATTTCACCCTGAGATCTTACTCTTGGTTTAGTGTTATGTAAGGAGATCCAGTCAGAATTAAAACAACCTTTCTTGGACACTTTGCTGGCGTATATATGCATGTAATTTACGGATGCAAATTATTTTTTTCAGACATCAGAATGCTGCCATGTTCATGACTCAGATGATAGTGATGACAGTTTAAGCAGCACTTCCAGAGATGATGTTTCTATAGCAGACCGTTTGCATGCGCTGAACGAACCTGAAGACAGTCTAATAGTGACAGTCATCTACACTTCGTTTGATAACGAGGAAAACAAAAAGCTGATGCTATTTGAATGTATAGCGGGAGCAATCGATGACGACATGGTGCTAACAGGAAGCCAAGCTTTGTCTACTGAGGTATTCATGAATGATGACATTCACAATCAAATTGCAGCTGAATGGAACAGCACTTTTCTTCAAAAACTCTCGGCTAAAGAACAAGCACAGTGGAAGAAAAACTGCCCCGCGTTTGTTGTCACCAGTCAGTTTCCATTCAGGAATAACTCTTTGATAGCGGATGTAATGCCTTACGAACTCCACCGGGTGAACCTACGACATGCTGTCTCTTTCTACCACCCTAAAGAATCAAAGCTGTTCCATAGAGTTTTCAAACCTAGAAGTCCGTCTGATCAAGAACATGGACTACCCTCTGGTGAACGTGCCTTCTCCAAACTGAGCCTGCAGAAAAACCAGGTATGAAAACCGTGATATGCTTCCTTGAATAATGATGGTCATCCAATCTGCAAAATCTCCTTTGTTATTGTTATATCATATCATATCATATGGTTGACTGGGTACAAAGATAATGAGATCTCCAACAAGCCAGGGGAGTAACAGCTAAAGATTGCTGATATTTCCATACAGTTGTTTTCTGTAGCTATCAAAAAGATTGGTGGCGTGATATTGGGACAAGATGAGGCCATTTCACCATAACTTGTAAATTGTGCTCAACAATTTGCCACGAATTGAATCTAAACTTGAGATCAAATATTCTGGAAAACAATTTCAACAAAGGCTGTTTAGTTCTTTCTCACATGGTTCAATTTTTATAGTCAATCAGTTTTCATGCGATTCTGTTTTCTGTTTTGAAGACTTTCTCCCTTTGCATATTTTCTTAAGAATTTGCATCATAATTTTGTTGCAGAACGATCCAACACGCCCAATGAGACAGAAAAATCTGGAGCTAGAACAGATGAGGATATACAAATGCATTCGTGAGCTGGACATGAGCAATGGCGACATGGACCCTAGGTCTGCTCTGACCATGATCACTCTCAGTGTTCTTAAAGAGGCAGGAAACGGATTTGATGCTTCCTCATCAGTGTTTTGCCTTCAAGGAATTGTCTGTGATGTAGGTCCAAAACTTTTCCACTTGGAGCTCAACAAAAAACCTGGATGGACAATATCCACCCACTGGATAACCAACCCTGAGATGTCCCAGAAGATGGGTCAGCAGTGGGAAGACACACTCAGCAAGCTTTCACATGATGAGACTCGTGAGTTTGCAAAGGGTGTCCTCGTCTTTGCCAAGCTTAATCACATGCAACAGCTGGAGTTCAAGTTTCCTGTTTTTCCCCGAAGAGGCGATGCGACAATAAATGATGAGAATTCCACAATGAGCTTCAGTTCAGCCAACTCACAACTGATGTGTGAAATAAAAGCAGTGCATGGCGGAGAGACAAATTCAAGAAAGTTCTACAGAAAGGTTGAGGAAATAAAGGTGAGTTGATGTTTCATCAGCGCCCTCACTTTTTTGTAAAAAAAAAGCAATATGCAAATTTCAGAATTCCTCTGCTAAAATCTGAATACATGGTACTTGTATACTTGTAATAATACTTTTTCAGCATGGAAAAGCTATAGTTTACGAGAAACTTCAGACGACCAGGGTTTCGGAAGTTCTTGACCTACCTGATGTTCAGGCCAGTGATATGCAGAAGGAAGGTGATCACCTCACGATACATTCACATAGAGTCACAACAAAGCTCAAAAGTGCAGGAAGTGGTAAAATTATCAAAGTTGTATCAATACCTGAGAATACTGTTGTTTGTATTATGGCTGAGGAAGTTTCACCCAACATAGATGATCGTTTACAAGATTCAGCATATCATGACCCAATGAACAGCTGGGAATATGAGACCTCCATAGTTGAAGCAAATGATGAAGGTCATCGACGGCTCTTGACCCATGTCAAGAAGGGTTGGGAAAATAATACAACAAACAAGGTTGCCCGTTTTGCACTTTTCAAGCAAACTCCCGTCCAAACTAGGCTCACCAGTGTTAGGCTCAGGCCTAAGGAAACAGAAGTTCGCAACAGATCAACACATGTTGATATCCATGCTCATAACACAAGAACAAAACCATTGCTCTGTCACATCTTAGACGACAAAACATTGAGGCCACACTTTGAAAGTATTGTGAAGAAACACGATTCGCTTAAACAGAAATTTGACCAGTCTACAAATAGCTCTGACAAAATCAAGTCGCAGATGATGGAAGACTGTGACACGAGAGCTCTTTTTCAAAATTTGAAACAACTGCCAACATCATTCAAATACCCAACATTGGGGATTGTCAATACTATTCTTCCTAGGCCCAATCACATGTGTTTGCCTGACCCCATGGTTCATGGGGCCTGTGCTTATGGCCCAGTAATCAATAATAGAGCTTTTCCGAGGAACAACAATGCACATATCAAATTTTCTAAGGCCGGAGAAGAACAAAGAAAACTTGATATTGATGTCCTCTGTGAACTTATAGAGCTTTTCAATGAAGAAAAATGTGGGTCTAGTGCCTAAACTAATGGGGATGGCAAAATCACACAATAAATGTACTGTGTCATGAGAGAAACAACTCCAAGTAATGATGAGATGGTGCACTAGGTTAGCGCGCTTGATTTCCACTGTAAGGCGATTGGCAGGAGGCAGAAGTTGTAGGTTCAAGTACCACTGTGGGAGCTTTCAAGGTTGAATTTTCCAACCTCTGGTGCATCATGCAATATCTGGTACCTCTCCAATATTGAGTGTATGGTTGAGTTGTGATGTTTTATTTTTTTGAGGTTGATACAATGGGAGATGTGGTGTATCATCAAAACAACACAAAGCATTTGCACCCAAGTGAGGTCAAGGACAGGATCGAATAAAATTAGAAAGCAGTGGGACTTGCACTTGTTGGTTAAAAATCCCAATGGTTGGTCACTCACCACATCGTGGCGGCGAAATAGTGTGCCTTAAGGGCGAGGCTGCAATGACTGCGCCAATTTGCTCTCAGTTTGTAGGCAGGTCGGAGCACACCTGGGGGTCCAACAACTCCCAGTAGTCAGTGGACTGCAGTGGGATTCGAACCCACGACTTTCAACACTTGCATGATGAAAGTCCAGCGCTCTAACCACCGAGCCACCTCCTACTCACTTATGACCGCAATACTTGCAGCACCAAAAACCTTGCAGTAAATACCAAGCAAGCTAACCGATTGTGCCCTCTATATCCCCCCCCCCTGTCTCCTCAATAGCCAAACTGTTACTCTACTAAAAGTCGTCAACTGGCATCCCAAAAGCTTATACAATTCCACAGTTGCCACTTTATTTAACATAGCACTGTTTTAGGGTTATTGAAGGTTAAAGGGTCAATTGCTTGAACCCCTTGTAGTTTTTAGCTGTCTTTCCTGATTCGTAGCATGCGTTGCCATGAGTCAGTTAGAAGATGAGTAAACACAGGAAGGAACTAACAGATAGCACCAAAACCATTTGATTCAAATTACATAATCCAGCTTGTACCATTTGTTATTTTACAATTAGTCCCATGAACACAAAACTGAGTTATTTTCTTACTTGATCAATGTGAACTTTTTGATATACCCATATTAACGCAACCTAAATAGCAAACAAAAGGAAATCAATCAATCAATGGATTATTCAATTTATTTGTTGTTAGCCCACCTTATTTAGCTCTCTAGGTCCGGTGGCTCCCTGCCTCTCCTAAAACTACGGGCCTGCATACGCCAGCATTCAGAAATACCAATGTTGTCAAAATTTTTGAAACTTGTACCAATTCAACCTTCATTGATCCCGTTTCAATATTAAAATTATGTAAACTTGAATTATTTTAATCGGGCGATAAGTCAAAATACAATCTCTGTTTTTTCAAGGGGAAACCAAATCTTTTGCATTTCTATTTTCAAAATTAAATTGGTTGTTTGGCAAACACCATCTCCATTTTTTGGCCCATGTCTACCAACAGTGATGAACGCCGGTGCATTTAAAACCGGGTGGACATCAAGGCTGGTCATTTCTGTTTGGAGAGCACTCTTTTTCTGGTGTGGTATAGATTGCTTTTTTGGTAATTACTTACTGTTTAATTTAGTTTATTATTCAAGAATAAAAATTGATATTAATGTCAAAAAGGCGTCTTAACTACGAGTCATTAGTAAATTCACAAGGAAACATTCTGGATGAATTTGAGTAGACAAACAAAACACTTTTTGTATGGAGTTGCCTCCTTCCTCAACAGGAAGGGATTAACTCCATACAAAATAAACATGAGCAAGAATGAATAGAAGAGCAGTGTCCATTCTGATTGGGTATTCGGCCTCAAGTTGGTCAAATATCCGACACCAGCATCACCCCTCCAGAGATGTTTGACGATGTGTGTGCCGAGAGAGATAGATCTCTCCGCTTCTTAGTGAAGATGAAGACTAAATAAAAATGAGGATTTTGGATTTGCACGGTGCACAATAAATTGTGAGGATGTGGATATAATGAATTATGTGATTCATTAGCGAGAAGTAAGAACTGTCATGACATGCAAATCCTAGAAATAGCACGGCATCAACTGAAAGGTAACTCGAGTGGTAGCATTGAGACAAATAGAAGCAGAGATGGATGCATAGATGGAGCCTATCAGACACTGATATTATTTAATTCATATCAATGCTATCAAATGATGATGAAGATAGGATAAGATGACACTCGCTTACACATATTGATGCCCTGCAGGACCAGAACATATCCCGGAACAAGTCCGATTAGGAGATAAAGGTACAACGATAAAAATACCCAACAATTTTTTACAGTTTTGCAGTAAATTTTGAGACAATCTCTCTGGTACAATGTCTATTTTTTTCTAAGTGTATCAATAATTATACAAAGACTTTTGTAGCAAAGAAAAAATATCATTTCCAGGAAAAAGGGGTCAGCAGTGATAATGTCAAACAGACAAGAAGAGACAAAAACAGAAGATCAGATGCAACAAACAAAGAACACAATACATCCCTCATGAGTTATTGGGTTAATGAGTTTGTGCTATTTTAGTAGAAGAGCAGACAAGAAAACAAGAGTTTTATAGCGGGACATAAAAATATTGTCTTGACTTGTTGAGACACTGGTTTTCCATTGAATGCTATGGGCTCGCATTATTGGAAAGTCTGCTTTAGACTTGCTATAGTTATAATGATTCAACTAGTCAAAGACTTTGCTTCTTTTATGCATTATTGTGCCGTGGTATTGTCGCATCCACACATCAGATCATAGGATGGTCATAACAATCGAGGACGATTGCAACCAGAGAGGTGCAGATGTCGCATCCAAACATCAGATCAAAGGATTGTCATAGCAATCGAGGACGTTTGCAACCAGGGGGGTGCATATGTCGCATTTACAGCAGCAAACAGGATAATTTCTATATCAACATCAGACGCAATAAGAACATCCAATATTATAGCTAGCATCATCATCAGTACACTCAACCTCGACTCGAGGACACGCAGTTACAAGCTAGTGCATATCACCTCGAATCAGGGACAGGCAAATATATGCAAATCTAAATTCTATTCTTAATACCCGTGCCACCCTAACGCCAGAACCGTGACAACCATGACAATGCAGTAAAGGTGGCACCAACGGAGACAATTCAGAATTAGCATGATGTCTAACTTACACCAACCAACACTTGCGGCCGATCAACCCTGGATCAACCCACTCTTGCGGCCGATCAACCCTCTTTTTGTGGTAATTGAAAATTGTGTTTAAATCTTGTTTTTTTGCTTATTGACGTCAGCAGTTTTTTAATGTGTCTGGAACCATGCTATATAAGAGCATGGTTCACCAATGGAAAGCATGATTTGATTTGAATTGAATTGATTTGTTTGGCGACCCTCTGGTCGTCAAGCAGCGCTCTTTGTTTGCAACTTCATTTGGAGACAGGTCAGTTTTTTTAAACATGAAAGTTCTATGAGTTATTATTATAATATTTTCATTTATTGTACGTTAGTGATATTTATAGGGAAATAGAACTTGCCTTATTATTTAATTATGGCACAGTATAACATTTGGTTGGATTACCTATACCTTCATCTAATTGAGTTAAATGAATTAAAGCCAGCATGCATGGCATCATTAACTAGAGAGCATGACTTGTAGAAATAAGACGTGCATTGTTAAGTTGAATTGCGTTTAAATGTTAAACTTGATAAGAATTAAAAGGCATGCTCTTGAGTCAAGTGCTTAACCTCGAACAAATGAGATTACCGTTGTGTAAATAAGTCAGTGTCATATAGTGAGAATCATCATACCGAGCTCGTGAGCACAGATCTCAGTAGCGGAGAGTTAATGTGGTGACTCCATAACCCGGAATCCCACAGTATTGTTATATGATTTAATGAATTTTATGAATTGGGTTGGAGTCTATAGCTAATTTAACTTGGCTAAGAGCCCTGTAATACTGATACACCGCCTTGATTACCTGATTGGGCTTCCAGGCACTATACAGAGATCAGGTAGGTGCTCATAATTTAAATCAGTCACCTAAGTTGAATAACAAAAATATCAAACGCACCTGAACACATTCATAAATAGTGATTGTGTTGTGTCGTAGTAACATCTAAGGATAATATTGACTTTGTGGTGCAAGAGCATTGTCTCAAAACTCATCAAGAGTTTTACTGTTAGAACAAGACAGGGGTCTTAGCAGGTTATCGGCAGGAACCTTTCTAAAACAGCTTGAAGGCAACTTCTAGTGAAACTAAGAAAAGGTCAGGCTCAATAACAACCCCTAGTAAATTACTTTGTGGAGTAGTGGGAACCAGCTGTTCGTCACTAGAAATTAATAAGTTAAATACCTCGTACCCACCAGAGTGCTAGTATTACCAATTGGAACCACGTTTTAATAGATTTGAGCGATCTTGTCTTTCTTCAGTGCATGAAAGAGGTGGTAACTCCAAATTAATTTATCAATTACAAATAAATTACACAACAATAAAGTGACATTTAGAAGTGTCCTGAGTGGTATCCAGTAGGCTATTATGATTTGGCTTGTTTGTGCTAAATGCATATTTATATTATGTATTAAAAATCTTTTGGAGCTAGTGACTTTTGGTTAAATATATATATATTTGGAGGTTGGAGTAGCCCTCTTAATGTCAGGGGAAGGGTAACTCCCAGAGCTAAACAGTATCACATGTCCAGTCATCGCCTGCAGCCAATCAGAGTAGTGAAATTGTCAAATGGCCAATGAAGTGTCATGCTGATCTTTTAGCATCTGTACAGGTTTTCATTTGTAAAAACATTTTTATGCATTTGATTTTAGGATATTTACTTCATCAATCCTCTCTGTTTTGCCAGCAATTAATCCAGACAGGTAAACATGACAAACTTTGTATATGCTAATTCAATAGCATATATAAAGTGTATCATTTAGACAGTAAAATGGCCCACTTAAGGAAACAAAGAAACTTCCTCTGCTATAGGGCTGTGTTTCTATAATTTCTTTGGCATTTCAGACTTGTAAGTAATGCCAGAGAACAAGACCTGTTCATATCTGTAAGGAAGCACAGTAGAATAGAGTTTGTAGCCAGACCTGTTTGTTGGTATAGCCCATATTGTGTGCTCAATTCTATTTTTTGATTAAATGTACAACATCCCTGAGGCAAAGGCTTTCCTTAGTCGGTGTAAGTCCATTGGACTGGTTCAGATCACCAGTGGTTGAGGCCTTGACCACCAGGGCAGTAAACCAATGGACTTGCACCAACTACAGAAGGCCTTTGCCCTGAGGTGACTCGCAACACACACAGAAATGTTGCAGTGACAGGACACCCGGCACCCACATTCATAATGGTCCTGCCTACGTGACCCAGCGAGCAATACATTACAAAATAAAGTACAGTTCTAAAAGACCCTGTTGGATAGGCCCTGGGGGCCGATGTCAGGGCACAGACAGCAGGTCACTGACAGTTGATTTGATGAGTTGCAGCCTTGTGTGTGTGTGGTTTGTGTTTGTTGTGGTGAAGATGGGAAGCTTGCATGAACCAAGTTATCGCGGCTGTGGAGCTTCTGTACCCGCCAATTACGTTGCTCAGATGAGTCACTTCTCTCTCATTGGTCAGAAGTTAATATTCTGACCAATGAGAGAGAAGTGACTCATCTGAGCAACGCAATTGGCGGGTACAGAAGCTCCACAGCCGCGATAACTTGGTTCATGCAAGCTTCTCATCTTCACCACAACAAACACAAACCACACACACACAAGGCTGCAACTCATCAAATCAACTGTCAGTGACCTGCTGTCTGTGGTTAGGGAGACATGCCCCAATGCACCTATGAGAGTTGTGTAACAAAAGGCCTTTTGTTTGGTGAACAAAGGAGTACAATGGCAGGCAAAGTGTGCTTGTCTGAATGCATGTTGGATTCATGGGTAGGTAGGGCTATACAGTGTGCAGCAAGTACTGTTATTGGCCTAAGGGGTGTAAAGGAATGTAAATGAAGGCTGTTAATTTGCAGAAGAGTTAAAGTTTGTTTGCGATATTTGGGCCAATGTCAGTTCAAAAAGTTCATGTATGAGTTAATGAAATCCAACTGCATAACTAGGCAGCACCACTCATGCATTTAATCATTACCATTATTTTTGCGTGCTTACAGCAGCATGCCTGCTAAGAGGGGATTATGCAACAGTATCACAGAGAGTATAGAGCTAATCAGAGTGCAGAGAAAGGAAACAATGGTCGGAAGAGCGGCGAGTCCGAGAAAGAAGGCAAGTGGGGGAGCAACGGAGGGAAGAAAGGCGGCGTTGCGTAAGATAACCCGGCCACTATCAGCTGAGGACATTAGGAAGAAGACTAAGCATGCCGAGGCTCGATACCGCGCAAAGCAAAGTCAGAAGAGAGGTACCCCTATTGGTGCCACAAGCACACCTGTCACCACACCACCTAACATACCAAACAGAAAGGCTAAATCAGTTATTGATGCAGCTGAAAAGTCAACTCAAACCACGGCCTGTAAACTCGCAGAGGTAGACATTGAAAAGACAAGAGCAAGGCTCGCATCGAAAGCTATAGTCGATGCAACATTCGAAGCAGTCAAAAAGTTCTCTAGAGTGCAAAAGTCGCTGGTAACTGCTCTTGCGCCATCCTGACGAAAAAGCAGTGAGTGAGACAAGCATATCAAGAACTCATTTCAAACCTGGAAATGAAAATTATGTTTATGTTTGTGCTATTCCCACTCTGCAGGCCTCAGTTCTAAAAGACGTAAAAGCAAAATTCCGCAATGTAATCCAGGCCAACTTTACCTAAACTCACAAAGGATGCCTTTGATTTTGAAAAAGTGCTTCCCTAGTTTGTCTTCTATTTGTAGCTGTCAGTTTTGATTTTCTATACGCTGCCTGTACCTGCTTGCATGGCCATCAACACAATGCTCTGTCGCAAGAAATACATGCAACTCATACAGGCTGTTTTCATTAATTTTCCAGGTTAACCAAAGCTAGAAAGTCTCTTGAAGAACGCAGCCATAAAACGTCTAAGGAAGGCAAACAAAGACTGTTGTCTGAGAGTAGTGCACGCAAACACAGCAGGCAAGAATCAGACAAGTGAGTAATATATCAAGTGTGAATTGAGTTCAGATAGATATTTTTTATTTGGTTTGTCTCATAAATAGAACTCCCTGGTTGATCCCCAGGGCACTGCTAGCCAAAGAGGTCTCAAATGGCTGAATTTATTCACCCTTGCAGGAGTTATAATATATCATCATCATCATTCAAATGACATCCAAGAAAAGTAAATAATGGAATTTCGGCTGGTTAGAGCAGAAAGAGATGGCAAAGAGGGACAAAATGTTGAATCAATGTTGTGGGTTATCCCCTTTTTATCCCTAATTTTATTGGGATTCTGGTATTTTATAGATGTATGCAAATACCCTCAACATATATATATATATAGATATACACATAGGTATATGTATATTCACAGCATTGCAGAAGCAGCTCAGAATACACCAGGCGAACTTTAGTCATGGCGCTTACCTCACTGCTTTCATGGTGCTTGTATGGCTAAGCGGGGTATTTTGTGCAATCATGTAAATGATTTTTTTTATGTTTATGGTGTTTTCCTTATGCCTTTTATGTTTTTGAGTTATACTGTTACACTGTGTAACTGTGTAAGGAGTATAACTGAACACGCTGTATAGTTGGTCATTTGAATATGATCTCTTTCAATGTATATTTGCATTTGCAGATATTTTGTCAGATTTGCGTGGTAAAAATATTCAATGCTCTGCTTCACATGAAAAATTAATGGCGGAAAAAGTGCCTCCATAGGGAAGGTAACTCTCATCATCTGCATTATGGTGTCACAGTCTCCCGGTAGTGCAATACAGGAAACAAGCACTTCTGGGAGCAGTAGAGCATTCAATTTTTTTACCCTGCAAAGCTGACAAAACATTATCATAAGTAACTGCCTCACTCACATCTATAGCTGTGCACAATTCTCTTGGTACCGTTCTCCATGACACCCTCCGACACTTTCTGCACTGTTTGTGTTTTAAAATTGTCTTGCTGTTATTTAAATGATTCGGAGCATGGTACTGAGTTAAACTCAGGTAATATGCTCAATTTGCTGTTTGGCTTACCCCTGCCCTCTCATATAACGATCTTATGAAAAGACAGATTTGTGTGCTAGAGGAGTGGATTGCTGTGGATAAGTAGATCCCTACTGATTCTGTTCCTTGTTGATTATACTGTATTACTGGTATTTTGTAGCATGTCTAGTAATGCTATCGGCAGTAGATATTCATTTTATGCTGATCAACGATAT
The DNA here is from genome assembly GCA_914767715.1 of Membranipora membranacea. Classification (NCBI taxonomy): domain Eukaryota; kingdom Metazoa; phylum Bryozoa; class Gymnolaemata; order Cheilostomatida; family Membraniporidae; genus Membranipora; species Membranipora membranacea. The sequence continues at coordinate 19,746,879 of OU612068.1, forward strand.
CATGACTATCACTGCAGTACTCAACCCAATTATCATCCTACCCACAATGACTACAACAGTAATAGCAAATCTAATTCTGGGAGGTCGTATTACCTAAACAGAGATCCCACTCACAGCTCTTTATCCAAGCGGGAACGCCTACCGCACAATTATGACTATGCCAAGGCAAATGGTGGTGGATTAAATCATACTAGCCCCGCCCATAAAAGATACACTTCATATGACTCTGCAGTGGCAGCCTTTAAGCCTAATGGGAGGACAAATCCAGGCGAGTTATCAGACTATGATGATCCTCTAGGGGCAGAAAATTCTATATATGCTCGTATTAGAAAACCTCCGTTATCTGGAACTGTCAGTAACCCAGCTAGGGTGTGATAATTCCAACTCCTTTTATCAACATTATTATCGTAACATTTCTTGCTTTTATTTACTCTTTTTGAGATTATTGTAAGGGTGAGCAACCCTCAGCAAGCTGAAATCACTCATCGATGCATATCAAAAAACATTTCAATCGAAATCGCTACTATTTATTCTGCCTTTTTTATATGTCTTCATAAATTTGTTCGTAATTTAGATGAAATCCTAGGACTATTCGAATTTGTGTATATATATAGAACAGGGAAATGGCTGTACTTAGCAAAATGCACTCTATTTTTGCTCATTTTATTCATTATTGTTATTCATGCAATGTATCGTTAAGTTTTAGTTGATCTTTGATATGAAATATACCTATCGCGGTTACAACAAGCATGTAGAACTGAATGAACCAAAGGTTTGGTCCTTTTTAAATTTTGGTCTCGGCGCAGCTTTTTTCGTTCTGACTTATGATAGGGGCCACTGTACATTTCATCAAATGTCACTTTTTTTTTCGTTTTTATATAACACTAAATGAATTTGGATCAATCCTTGTACAGACACACTCACTCAATTTTTCTGTACATTTTCTTTCGTAGATTTGATTTTTGCATTACAACGCTTTTTGAGAATATAGAGACACCAGTAATATCAGTTAAGAACGCCTATATAGTTTGTTACCAATGCTCATAAGCATTTCGATCTGTTCAGCTCAGGAATGCCAATATTGTGTGTTTGAACGACCCTATTGCAGTGCAGTATTAGGTAGCCGGAACCTGAGCAGCACTTATGGGGTCTTCATAGCTTTGTCATGCGGCTCCTTGTTGTCGCCGCGTGATAAGGCTAGGGTCTTCAAGCTCATAATGCACTGATACTAACCAGTTGGATATAGTCAATTGTTTAAAAATATGTACACCTTTTTTGCATTATATCTGCACACTATGAGCCGGAATCAAACCCCATCATATATAAATCAAAATGGGCCGTAGTAGGGAAATAACTCATAAATCTCTGTGTGGACAATTTAAAGTACAAAGCGGTCAATTAACTTTAATGCTATTATCCAGGCCTGACAAAGTTCTTCTAAAAATGTTTGAGTGCCCAACAGAAGGAAGGATTTCATTCATTTCAAGTTCTGCATAAACATAGCATTATGCAATTAGCCAGATCAGGGAAAGATAGCAAACATTCCACTGATTCGCCAGTTACTTGCAGAGATTTGGGGGTAGAGTGGTCCCCCTCTGTGCTATCATCAGATACAAACAACAGTTGAGATGGGTTTGAAGGCCTAAAAGCAAAGAAAGCCATCCAGGCAGAGCGTCCTGAAGACCTGCGAATAAGGGGAATGCTCTCTATTAGAATTTTGAAAGAAAAATCTTTTTAAAATTTTGTAACTTTTTTCCTAGTAGGGAACTAAATGTTCTCTTACGGTAATATATTTTCTACTTCAAAATTAAGTTACAATTCACCCCTGTTACCAGGTTTGAGAAGGAACAGTCTGCTGTTTCTCTGATACTTTAATTGACAATACCTAATATATGAATGAATATGAGTGGGAGTATGTAATTTGGCACATTAAAAAAAATCAGATAATAAACATTAAAATACCATACATTGATTAACTAAAAGATAAATCACCCTGTTTTATTTACACTCAAAAACTGAGGCAGGAAATTACTTAACTGTGACATAAAAAATATATAAGAACATAATATACGAAATAAAAAAATTATTTAAAAATCATAGTTGACAATAAAGCTGCATCAAAAGGGATTGGTAACTGCATGGAGAGACGTTGACTGAGTAGTTTCTTATGGCACTGCTAACTGTTGTTCTCTCTGTGTTGGAAGTTGAGTCAGGAAACGGAGATTAGTATTAGTATCGTAAATTAGGTCTTCCTGAGATTTTTGATGATTTGAGTTTGATTTGTTGGTCAGGTCTTGTCTCTTCTACTACTCCCTCATTCCTTTTCTGGCCCTGCAAATATAATATATATAAATATTCAGTGTTATAAGCTCCGCTATCAATTTTTCGTTTCAATATGATTGAAATCAATATCACTTTAATTCTGTTCAAACATCATTTTCATTCTTTTCAACTAATTTTATGCAATACAGTTATCAAAAGGTTACAAAAACATGTAATCACTCCAGATCACTCCAGCAAGCTAGTATTCAACTGTATGACACATGATGGATGGACCTACCTTTCGATTGCGTTTGCAATGTCTAGTCCTTCAGCATCCGTTGCTGGCAAATCTATATCCAGTTGAAGAGCTTTTTTTAGGGATGCTCGACTACAGGTGTAATTCATCTTAGGCTTCATTTTAGCGCTGCCTGGTGTCCTGCAGAAAAACAATCAAACGTAAAAGTATCACAAATCTATGAACATTCAAATACAAAATCAGAATGGTAGCTTCGCAATAAACCTTATAAAGTATGACAGTATGGCTGTTTATTGATTGTAAAAAAAGAGTTTCATCTAGTTATGCAAGCAGAAGTTGTACCCAATACAGGAGTTACATGTAATTTCGATTGCCAAACAATGATGTTATGTTATTACTCACCATGATATGAACACTAGTTTTGATCTGGGATGTCCACTAGCAGTCTCAAAATTCAGTTGACAAGCTGCATATCTACATTCTGCATGCTCAACCAGCGTAGACCTCATATCATCATATGTTGCATCTACAACATGTGAGGCAAAACATTGTTAGACATCTACCAAGCTTAGTTATGGAGGGCTTCGGAGGGCAGAGCAAATGGCATAATACTTCAAGCAAAGGAAGTTGTGGATGATTCTAAATGAATTTCAGTTTGAAATGAAGTTTCTGAACATAAAAAAGACAGTAAAAATTCAACTACCCACCTCTAGGTGCACATTCCTCTACTTCTATTTCCTTGAAGTCATCACGTATCTTGAAGATTATATATCTGTAGGCTTTCTGCATCTTCATCTTTTCAAATTCCTGCGCACAGTTGATGTTTACTTTTATTCCAGAATTCTAAAATTCGATAAATTTGATTTAGTAACAAATTATTGATAAATATAAGCTCTTTAGTAATAGTTACCCATGTATCAATTACCAATTATTACTATTAGTTTCAATAAAATTAGAATTTTTTAAACAACTGTAAGTTTGAAGATCAGTGCTTCAATTAAGTAGAGTTAATAGTTAGTATCCAATAAAAGGTAAATTCCAATTATTGTTACGATCAACATACCATCTTTGGATTGGTAGTGCAGAACTATATGTGGATACGAGGTGATATAGCTTATAGTTGGGTTGATTAACTGCTGTGTATTGTGGTGTGGTGCTGCGTTGATCGTCTGTCAAGTTCTGATTGTAGAATACTACAGTCTCCTGTTTTATAGTGAGAGTCTGAAATTACTCAATGGTATATCCCCTGTTGTTGCTTAAGTTGTTTCTCTTTCCATATAAGGAAATCAATACCATATTAGGAACTGCATGTGAGCTCAGATGGGGTTTCCCATTGGGTTTTCCATTGTAAGTTATATGTTTGGGATTCCCAAGATTTGATCATGGTTAGCATGTTGGAGCATACCAATGATTATTGCTTACCTTATAAAGAAATCTTTAATATTTTTTAGCTGTGTTTCATCATCATTAGAAATGTTGTCGATGTGAGTTGGTAAACAGAAAAGCAATTCGGTGAAGTGAAAAATAATAGGCATCAACAAGCAGCTTGAAATCAAACCAGGGCTCTCAACCTGGGAATCCTGAGTTTTGTAACGTGCCACGTAGTGGTTCCTTCAAAGGCTTAAAACGCCTTGTGCATAAACAGCTGAGGGTATGGGGGTTCTGTGAGCCTCCCCAACGGGACCAGTCACCGAAGGGCTCTGCTGGTGAATTTTTCTATTTTTAGAGTTGTTACAGATCATCAATAATGAATCACTGTAAACTGCATCCTAGTTATTGTATTTCATATAATACAACGTTAAAATGTTTCTTTATAACCATACAGCTAGAGAGGAATACCCCATCCTATATTAATATGGGGCAAAATTTGAGTTCTTAGCTCGCAAGAAAAAACCCCTGAGTTGAACCTGAAAGCCTGAGAAAATCCTGTTAAATCTGAGTGGTTGAGAGCCTTGAGGCAAACCCCTCATATTTGTAAAGGAATTGTTCGTGATTTTTGAGAATTTGATTCTCATCTCTCCGATTGCTTTGCTTACCGCTTACAATTCTTGAATTGATATGCGTTTGATAGTTACATGAACATTTTTGATGACTCAAACATGTTCTCGGACCTTATAAGTCACTAGTACAGCCCCTTATATTCAGGGCTGTATCTGTGCCTTGAAATGAGCTCCTGCCCTGTCTAGATGATAATTAGAAGCTTGCCCCTTCGGAAAACTTTTTTTAACAAATTTTATCTAACAAAGTTAAAATTTAGAATACCTGTTATCTATAAGTTGTGCCATGGTCAGTTAGTGATTCGCTCATTAGATGAAAAGTTCAAACTGTGGCCGGGTTTCTCGAAGTGTAATTTCATTCTTAACCACACCCCGATCATCCCCATTCCCATGGAGAGCACTGAAAATAAATAAACACATGATGTTTTTGTTATTATTTTGGGGCTGTCTCGTAGTGTTAGAGTGTATATAACCCCCAGTTATTTATGAAACTTGCCACTATAATAACACCATACATATATGATTACCGATAAGCCCCAAGAACTGCCGGTATTTCTCAAACATTTTTACATAAAATTCCAATTGTGTTTACAACTCTGAAGACAATACTTAAGTCATGTTTCTTACTGCGTATCAACAAGCGCATTGCTATGCCATTATATTAAATATGTATGTGCCTCTACATTATATGCTTGTTTGTGCTGTTGAGTTAACAAAGTAAAGAATAAGGAAAATATCCCTGTATATAGTTGATGGTTGGTTTAGGTGCATTCGTTGCTGCATTGGAGTGCTCTGCAGACAAAATGGCATGCATAGCTGGAAAACCTACACAAGAGTTCTTTAGTCGAGCGATAGCTGATTTTCCGTAAACTTAGAGGACTGTGTTATGATCAGTGATGCATTGTAGCCTTAGCTATCTGTCATTCTATCTATTTATGTCATCAGTATCCGTGATCCAATGAAGAGGGAGTTCATTGCGTGTTCTAAGAGTGGTACATGTTATGAAGTTAAGGGTTGTGTACACTTTGATGTTACTGAGACAACTCCTTACACATACAGTAATACCTTGTTGGTATGTTTTTGTCTTAGTCAAGGCAAACGATGGGCATAATATTATCTCTACACCATCCAGAGACTTGTACACACTGATATTAGGGGAATATATCTGACTCTGAACAAGCACATGGCAATTTATGTGTGTGTTTTTATTCTGTGTTTCGCTTCTTCAATTCAAAAATGCAATAAATGAGTAAAATAGAGTTTCATGATAAATTTGTTCGTGACTCTGGAAAATAGACAAAGGGTTTGCACTGTAATACATAAAATAGGATTATAAAATAGTTCTGTTTACCCTGAGATAGAAAACCACGCTTAAGTGTTATATAGATGTAATGGACGTAATATCGGAATTCTCTGGATATGGTAATGAGATCATATGTGTTAGATAGGACAGCAGATGTGGTAGAGTGAGACTTCTAAATCCTGAATTACTATTATGTCATCTTGTTCAAGCTCTCATTATACTCCTGGCTCTGCAATTAGAATAAAACTGAGTGAACAATTCATTTGGTATTTATTTATACAAAATTCAGTTGGTGCAATACCAAGCTATGGCGCAGGTAAAAACGCTGTTACCAGTTAATACTTTGTTGTCCATCTTGATTGAAACAGAAGGTATCTTAACAATGTTTTATCATGTCGGAACATCAATACCGAATGAGTGTGATAAAAAACAAAGACTCACTTCTCTATCGCATTTTCAATGGTCAGTTCATCAGCATCAGTCGCTGGTACCTCAAAACTCAACTTTAGAGCCCTTTTGAATGATGTTCGTGTGCTCGTGTAGATCATCTTGGGTCGCAGTGGTGCACTCTCTGGAGACCTACAATCAAGAAAAGAACTTGCATATACATGTTCCTATCATCCTGAATTGAGCTTTGTTTGAAGGAATTCAACAAGTCCATGATTATAACACACTAATAATTTTATGATACTGGTAGTGCCCTAAATTTGTTGCCAGAATTGAGCATTATCTCAGATGACTCAAGGGCTATAAAAACAACTAAATAATTTCCACTTATCGCACATGGTAGAACATAATTCAACTAGCCCCTCTGTTGATTAATGATTCACGAAGCACTTACCAGGGGATGAAGACTATTTTCGACTTCGGTTTTCCGCTAGCGTCATCAAACTCCAAGTCACAGGCGGCATAACGACATTCCGCTTTTCCCAAAAGTTTAGCCCTCATGTCTTCATATGTTGCATCTAAAATATGGATATGGAATTGAAAGGTTAATAATAGATGACACTGGTTTTGGCAGACAAGATACTTGAACATGTAAAATTTCAAGTAATAAAAGGTTGTATTTACTTTTCTACAGGAATACATACCTCTTGAACCACATTCTTCCACTTGGATTTCTTTCATGTCGTCACTGAGCTTGAAGATAATATATCTGTAAGCGTTCTGCATTTTCATCTTCTCAAACTCATCGGTGCAGTTCTTGCTAACTTGGAGTGAGAAATTCTGAAACAAATATTCTGGTTTATGCTGGGGTTCACTGTTGACGATGTATGTACTCAGAATGCTATCACTTCTTGCTATTGATATATTCACTGCGAAAGTAAACTTCCTTCAATTGGACTAGTATGGCTATATACTGTAGCTGTAGCTCAAATCAAGATTCTCTCCCTCTCCCTTTTTAACAAACCATGTTATTGTTAGGGACCCATTGGATTAGAGTGAAACACACATCAGCATTATATTCATACCAAAAAAGTTTTGTTTTGTTAAGTAAAGTAAAATTCCGAAGACAACCTCTCCTCACGCTTTTAAAGCCAGAGGTGAAAGTATTATCATTGACTTAATGCTTATAATGTCATACTATACTATTAATACCTACCATAACCATGTTGATAGCGTGAGGGTGAAGTGTTGTCTTTCGTTTCCGTCCTTATAGTTGACTTGATAATAGCTGCAACTGATATTGGTGTGTGCGAAATATTTCTGAATGCTTCCTTACTCCTAGTGCTGCACTGGTTCTCTGTGTGGCTTAAGAATTTCACTCTCTTATTTATAGGGAATTATATTGTTTAAATTCATTCAATAGTAAAAGTTTGGGATATCCTTCTTATGTACTCCAGTTGTTTGCTTTTCCATATAAGGAAATTAACTCCATATAAGGAACTCAATCAACACGCATCAAGATTATTGATTGGGATTTCCCTTCTAAGCAGTCGGGAATTCCTTAGTGATAAAGCTTTATGTTTACATTAGATTTGAATGACACGATATAGTTAATACAAAGCCTGTCTTGACCGGCTTTAGAAGTTTGGGTTTCTTGTGGGCTTTGGTGCTTCAATCAAGCCTTAGCTATTTCATCAAACCTAGCTAGATTACTAAATAAGGTAAATCGAGAGAACGGTTTGACTAAATATATTGATTGCATCACCTTCAGAAATTGATTGATTTTGACAACATTATTTAGTGAGTGCCTGTGTAATGGTCATGACTCATGATGTGATACATGATAACCAAAGATGATGTTTTGAATCATTTTTGGAATTCTGAAACCACAATACCACATATGTATAGGGTTGTTACTATAATTTGTTGGAAGGAGTTTCCATCATCTTCATGTAATAAGTCTTTTTTTACAATCAGCAATCATCATACCTAGAGTCTATACACTAACTTTATTATCACTTCTGAACCAGTCTGTAGTACATAGATAGGCAAGCTTTTTTAAAGAAAATCTCGTTTCCTGTAAGCTTTACTTGAAGGACGACACATCTTTTGTGGCCTAAGTTCATAACTTAGGCCACAAGTTTTCTATATAAATATTCACCATTATACAATTATACAGAACTGAGGACAGTACTTGAGTCATGTTTCTTACTGCCGGCCATCAGGTAGTTGCTATGGCATTATATTTATTATATACGCTTTTTTGTGCTGTTTATGAAGTAAGAAATAAAGGAAAATCTCCCTATATATGAACCATCATAATAGCTGATGTTTGTTTTAGGTCCATTTGTTGCTGCCTTGGAGCAACCTTTGTTGCTGCCTTGTTGCCTTGCTGCCTTTGTTGCAACCTTGTTGCTGCCTTGGTCCACTTGTTGCTGCCTTGCTGCTCTGCAGATCTAAAAGCATACATAGTGGGGATACCTGAGATAGTGTTCTTTAGTCAATAAATCATTTACCTGAAGTCAAACTGGAGGTGATATGATCAGTGATGTTATAAGATGTATTGTTGTAGCCTTAGTTATCTGTACTTCTACCTACTTATGCTACCAGTATCTGAGTTCTGAGAGTGGTACCTGTTATGTTGTTAAGAGTTGTGCACACTTTGATGTTTCTGAGACAACTCCTCACACACTTGATTTTGTCTTGGTCAAGGCACATGATGTGCATTATATTAACTCTACACAATCCAGTAGTTTGAACACACTGATATATTTGATAGATTAGGGGAACATATTTCACCCTGAATAAGCATATGGCAATTCATGTATGTTTTTTTATTTTATGTATCAATTCGTCAAAACAAAAATACAATAAATGAGACAAATAATATTTTTAGAAAAATAGTGCATGACTCGGCTACTAGAAAAGGGTTTGCGCTGTAATATATAAAATGTAAGACTGATTAAAAAAAGTTCTGATTACCCTGAGGCTGAATAAAAAAACCTTGGAGTGCCAGTTACATATAAGTGGATATTAAATAGAAATTCTCTGTCATTCTGAGCTGAGATTGTCTTCTTTGTTCACAAAGAGAACAATGTCCTTTGCACGTATATTTTGAAGCCTTGACACTGACAGGTGCTTCACACAGAGAGCATCGGCAAGATATAATCATAATGTGTGTAGAGTTCAGCTGGATATGGTTAATAGATTACGAGTTAGATAGGGCAGTAAATGTGGTAGGGTGAGAGACTTCTTATTCCTGAATTACTATCATGTCATCTTGTTTAGGCTCTCATTATACTCATAGCTCTGCAATAAGAATAAAATTGAGTGAACTTTTGATGTCAGACTAGAGGTATTTATTCAAAATTAAATCAGTATAATACCAAATCACACACATGGAAAACAGCTGTAACCAGTACATGATATATAACAATATAAATAACATACACAGATTGAAAAATCTGTCAGTCTGGAAACACTTTGTTGTCTATCTTGATTCAAACAGAGTGTATCTCATCAATGTTTTATCGTGTTAATAGCATCACTATCAAATGAGTGAATACAAACGACTCACTTTTCAATGGCATTTTCAATTGTCAGTTCATCAGCATCAGTTGCTGGTACCTCAACATTTAACTTTAGAGCCCTTTTGAATGATGTTCGTGTGCTGGTGTAGATCATCTTGGGTCGCAGTGACGCACTCTCTGGAGACCTATAATCAAGAAAAGAACTTTAATATATTTTCTTGTCCTGTATTGACTTTTGTTTGAAGGAATTGAACAAGTCTCAGATTATAGCAACTTGATATTTATTTAATATTGGTAAATATGTTGCAGGAAATAAGGACAATCTCAGATGACTCAAGCGCTATAAAAAACAGCAAAATAACTTCCACTTATTGATCATGGTGGAACAGAATTCAAACCAGCCCCTGTTGATTAATGATACACAAAGCACTTACCAGGGGATAAAGACTATTTTTGACTTTGGTTTTCCGCTGGCGTCATCGAATTGCAAGTCACAGGCGGCATAACGACATTCCGCTTTTCCCAAAAGTTTAGCCCTCATGTCTTCATAAGTTACATCTAAATATGGATATGGAATCGATAGGTAATAAAATAAATGATGACCCTGGTTTGGGCAGACAATAACCTTGAACAAACATGAAAAAATTTCAAGTAATAAAAGGTGTATTTACTTTTCTACAGCAATACATACCTCTTGAACCACATTCTTCCACTTGGATTTCTTTCATGTCGTCACTGAGCTTGAAGATAATATATCTGTAAGCGTTCTGCATTTTCATCTTCTCAAACTCATCGGTGCAGTTCTTGCTAACTCGGAGTGAGAAATTCTGAAACAAATATTCTGGTTTATGCTGGGGTTCACTGTTGACGATGTATGTACTCAGAATGCTATCACTTCTTGCTATTGATACATACACTGCGAAAGTAAACTGCCTTCAATTGGACTAGTATGGCTATATACTGTAGCTGTAGCTCAAATCAAGATTCTCTGCCCTCCCTTTTTAACAAACCATGTTATTGTTAGGGACCCGTTGGGTTAGAGTGAAACACACATCAGCATTATATTCATACCAAAACAGTTTTGTTTTGTTAAGTAAAGTAAAATTTCGAAGACAACCTCTCCTCATGCTTTTAAAGTCAGAGGTGAAAGTATTATCATTGACTTAATGCTTATAATGTCATACTATAATACTTACCATAACCATGTTGATAGCGTGAAGGTGAAGTGTTGTCTTTCGTTTCCGTCTTTATAGTTGACTTGATAATAGCTGCGACTGATATTGGTGTGTGTGAAATATTTCTGAAGGCTTCCTTACTCCTAGTGCTGCACTGGTTCTCTGTGTGGCTTAAGAATTTAACGCTTTTATTTATAGGGTATTTGAATGGATTCAATCATTAGTAAAAGTTTTTGGGATATCCTTCTTATGTTCTCTAGTTGTTTGCTTTTCCGTATAAGGAAATTAACTCCTTATAAGGAACTTGATCTACAAACGCTATCAAGATTATTGATTGGGATTTCCCATCTATCATAGTCGGGAATTCCTTAGTCATTAAGCTTTTACGCATTTACATTAGAATGACAAAAGATAGTTGATAGTTGGTACAAAGCCTGTCTTGACATGCTTAATTAGCTTTGGTGCTTCGATCAAGACTGAGCCCAGTTTATCAGACTGAGCTAGATTGCTAAATAAGGTCATTCTGCGCATGCTCAGCTCTGGGCATGAGCTGATCTCTGCAAAATTGAGCCTCGGAATTCCGAAGCCATCTGATTGGCTACCTGCTCTGGTGACATACTTCCCAAAGCGTGCGGATTTGTTATTAATAGTTATCCTCTCTTGTCATTATTAGCTGATTTTGATTGACAGTTTATGCAGGAGGTATCCCATTTCCCCTTCCCAAAGATGCAATCAGAACCTAAACTAAACTCATTGTTCTTGCACATGCGCAAATTCAAATCACGCATGATGCATACTTAGCATTACGACACCTGCTTTGTGGTAATGATAGCATAGTTTATCAGTGATCTACATGCCCAGTCAGTTCACGAGAGTCAGTATGAAATAAGGTAAAAATGTCTGACTAAATACATTGATTTCATCACCTTCAGAAATTTATTGATTTTATTAATACTATACTGAGTGTCTGTGTCATGGTCCATGACTCATGATGTGATACATTATAACTAAAGATGATGTTTGAATCCCATTTGGATTGCTGAAACCCAAATACCACATTGGCAGTAGTCGGCTTGTTACTTCAGTCTGGTTACTGAGGGCCTCAAAAATAATTTCTTAAATTGAGTTTCATGTAAGAAGTTGTTTTTATTACAATTAGCCATTAGCATACATATGAGTCAATACTTTACTCTCAGTACTGAACTAGTCTGTAGTACATTGATAGTCAACTTTTTTGAAGAAAGCCTCGTTTTGTGCAGGCTCAACTTGAAGGCCAGCACTTTTCATTGCCTAACTTCAAAGACAACCTCAAAATTGAGGAATCAAAAATGTAGGAGGGCTAATGTATCATGTGTAAAAGAATCAACGCCTGTCATAGAGCAGCAAGTATTCTGAGTCTGTCTTCATGAGAGCAATCGATGCTTTTTGTATAAAATATTTGTTTGAAGTTATGATGTGAGATCTATATGTGGAATGGCTTTAGAATAATCTGAATATACTATTGTTTAAGTAGCTTAGCAAAAGGTGTGAGGCCGAAAGGCCACCAACGGCAAAAATCGAAACAACTTAAATTATGAACCTAAATAAGGCTACCAGCCTGGTCATGCTGTGCTACTGCCGGAGATATGAAATTAATGTGTTATAATTTTTACAGACACAAGGTCACAATTAGTTCACACTGGCAACAAATCCTCCGAATGCGCACAGCTGCTGTAGATCAAAGAAACCTGCGGAGGATAATTCTTTAATCAGATCGTTTTCTTCTAGAAAGGTAGTTTCAAATTTCCAAGACTTTTGACTGATAGTGTTCAGCCTTGAGAGCAGAGTTACCCTTCCCTTGACATTAAGAGAGCAACTCCTGATATATTTTGGACCAAAATTGACTTAATACGTAGCCATGAACTGTAATATATTTATTAAAATTCAAAGCATAATACTGAAAAAAAATCATACAAACTGCCTGTCAGCAGGAATGAGATTTCCCTGTAGTATTATCAGGTCTCATAAATCAGCTGGAGATCTTTCGCTAAGACATCAAATTGTTTGTGAAGCATTCTTTTCTGTAACAACTTGATATTATTACCCACAAAACATATTAATGTATTTTTACTTCCAAACCAAAAATATTTCAAAATATCATGTAGTATTTGAATTATGAAATGTAAGCATAAAGATAGATGCATATCTTGCTATTACCACTCTGCAATCCTCAGATCAGAGATGCTGTAAACTGTAATCCAGGTTGAATATACTGAGACTCTCTTTGATATCAATTTATCATTAATGTAGACTGGATTGATTGTTAAGACGGAAGTCAAAAAACATGTTTGCTGCTCACAAGATTACAGACTTTTCTTTCTATCTATTATATTAATGCTGTAACTTGGCGTTATGTCTTCTTCCCATTGTGTTTGACAATGTTGTGCACTGCGCTTCTAAATGGTGTTGTGACATCAACACTGTATGCCATTTTTTAACACAATTCAAAACCATTACGTTAAGTGATGACATTCTGATATTTTTGTCAGCAATTCATTAGCACATAACGTCTCCTTATTTGTTTGCAATTGTCATCATGACAAAACCTGAATTGAAAATTCCTAATCTGATATCAATTTGTTAATTTAAACAAGGAGTTAACTCCTTGATTTAGAGTTATCTTGTACCAATGGGCAGTGAGAATAGTCGAGTAGCTCCTTCTGTTTGTAACCTTTCCAGAAATCACAGAGGAAATGACAGGCCGATTGGTTAGTGATATTCACATCTTCTTTTTGCATTTGTCGCAGCTTATTTTATAACTAGTAGACTTATGTAATTATTCTTGCTGTAAGTAATATATTTAGAGAAGCGAAAACTAGAAACTTCTTGCTCTTCTGATCGTCCTTTTCTTAGGAGTATTATATACTTACTTTTCACAGATGAAGTATCTCATCCGAGGCGTTCCTATCTTGTTATTGATGTGCCACCTCCTCCAAACTCCGACTGGACGCAAGACCCAGAAACGAGGCAAGTTTGGAGAGTCAAGAGAAAGCCTGCCCCTCATATACCTGAAGCCAGGAAGCCTGAAAAACTAGCTATCTCCCAGGAAGGTGATGGTAAGCCAGAACATACTGGTGCAGTGACAAAAGTAGAAGACTTTGCCATAATCACTGATGGTGATGACTCTGATGATGATCTGGTTGTTGAGAGACTGAAAGTCCCGACTCCGACTGGCAATGTCCCAGCTCTTCTACCATCACAAACTCCACTGCCTAATAATGTGAGTCAATTCAACAGGTCAAAATTCAATAATAAATATCTAGCATCTAGATACAGGTCATCCCTTCTCCCTTGGTACCTGAACATATTATTATTATTACTATTATTAATATTGATTGCACTGTAACTGCAGCCTCACGGTTCAGTCACAAGTATTTCATGATCAGGAACTTGAAAGTTAATCATTTAACCAACCCAAATTTCAGATTGTATATGGCTTCTTCACCGAACTGGATGCTCACGTAGGGGAACATGCTATCGAAGTACCTAAACATGATCCTCAGTCTGCCCATCAGGATGTTACTAAGATTAGGAGAAGAAGAACTAGACCAGGCCATTCTCAGCCGTCATATACTAGAACAGCAGATCGTACAGCTAGATATAAGATTATGATAAATAGAAAGCAGCCTATGACAGGAATAGCCCTAACCGATGATATGTAAGTTGATATGGTACTATATGATGCTGTGTATTGTCCTCTCGTGCCAACCATCATTCTCACTTCTCTATTTTTATCATACCCTGTGCGACAAGCTAGCTGGCATCAAATTAGCTTTTCTCAAGCTCGCATATACTCTTGATGATCATTTTAACTGTACATTAACACTATAGACTTTCTAATATTCGTCATTGTGTCAATGGTCAATGGTGCATTTCGGACATTGTGAGTTTTAGTTTAGTTTTTTTCAAGTATTATGGTATTTTGCAGGACAAGAACCATAACAAAAATAGATGGACCGTTGGTCTCAAGTGAGCCTGTGATATACAATAAAGCTGCCTGGAGTCTAACACCAATCTCAATACAAGGTCCTGATCCTCTCCCGCCTCGAGTTCCTCTGCGCCAATCATCCAAACTTCCGCCGATTAGAATTAGTAAACCACTACCACCGCCAAGTATTCACAGGAAGATACCTGCGCCGGTTGAAATCGCAACTGTAGCCTCTAGCTTTGGTTCTGGTGAGTGAATCACTTCTGTGGGGCAGTTAAACTGAACTGAACAGGCTTTCCTAGTTCCAATGCTTAATAAAATCATTAAATTTCTATTAGAGAAGTATAGGATTTCTCATCTAAGCTTTTCATCCCTGAAATATACATGTCTCCCCCCCCAACCTTCCTGTCGTACTAACTTCTATTCGTAGTAAAACTTTCCTTTTGTACTAAAATTTCCGAAAATTTATTTTGTACTAAAGTTATTCCCACTATATTTGTTTTTTCTCAACGACTGTCGCCCACTAAGCAGATCCCTGCTGTTAGTTTATGAGTATGTGTTTTTTGATCCTTGAAATATACATGTGTCCCCTAAATTCCTAAGTACTAAGTTCTATTTGTAGTAAAACTTTTCTTTTGTACTGAAAAGTTCCACTTCATACTCAAAATCCATTTTGTACTAAAGTAATCCCCACTATATTCATTTTCCTCAACGACTATCGCCCACTAAACAGATCCCTGCTGTTAGTTTATGAGTGTTTGTTTAACTATTTAGTAATTGTCTATTCTTCCATACCTACAGGCCAAAGCCATAGTGAACCGGAGAAAATGAGTGAGCTTAGAGCAGTTACTGATGATCACACGACTAAAACTGGTCAAACCTTCCCTATAAATCAGTCACAGGTAAGCTCTCTTGTATACTCTCCTCTTGCTAGCTTACAGCAGATTGTCTTCAGCAAAGTTTTGGTGGTAAGAATAATTGTATCGGGTAGTTCTGCTCGAACAAAGTTAGTTTATTAGATATTGACTGCTTGTGGTACACTCCACCTTAACATTTAACTTTAATATATGATCATGTCATCTTTCTGGTGTCAAAGAAATCTATAGTACAAAAACTCGTAATTTAAAAGCTCTTAACAGTAGCTAGATCATTGCTATAAAAGTAAACATTTATATTACATATTACATGCTTAGGCTCTCACTTTTAGGAGGGCAGTTCTAATGGGTTTGAAGATACAGCAGTATTGAGTTGTTTGGATATTGACAGTAATGTTCAGGAGACTGTGAATGATGTTAGTGAGAATGAGGAAGAGGCTGCTTCTGATTGGAGGGTGAGTTAAGCAGCTCCAGTCTGATACCAAGAGATGTTTCAATGACTTGCAATGAACGCTGTACCCTATAAAAATGAAGAAAAAAGGCTGGCTTCATGAACACGCTTTTTTTTTAGTACTTTATTAAAAAAATGGCTTTGTCCATATCATTGAATCAGGTTGATTGATAGATTGATTGATTCAATGAACATACAAACCCATCATAATATGTTGCTTTGAACATGTTCTCACATTGATGCCTACTCTTTGTGTGAAATACCAAATCATATATGATAGGTATATCTGTGGCCATATACTGTAGATCGGCAAAGACTATAAAAAGCCACCTAGGATGAGCTGTGATGGAAACAGTCCCGCAGATCGCTATAGTGAGGATATTGAGAAGAAAATGAGGGTATCGGCAAACCAAAATGAAAAGGTTAGACTGAAAAAAATAGAAGTACCATTACAGTATATTGTGCGCTCATCTCATACAGAGCTTTAAATTCCGATTATGAAAATGTGAAATCACCTTTGTGTGTTTTTATGTGACATCACCACGATGTGTTTTCATGTGACATCACCACTATGTGTGCCAATGTGACATCACCACTGTGTGTGCCGATGTGACATCACCACTATGTGTGCCGATGTGACACAATGTAGCAACAAGGAAGCATTGCCATACTCAGATAACTTAAGCCTCACTATTTACCATGTTTATTGTTTAGAGAATAGGTGATCTAAGACAGATGGAGCGTTTCCATTTGCCATCAACTATTGTCATGTGTCCGT
Source organism: Membranipora membranacea (assembly GCA_914767715.1). Taxonomy (NCBI): domain Eukaryota; kingdom Metazoa; phylum Bryozoa; class Gymnolaemata; order Cheilostomatida; family Membraniporidae; genus Membranipora; species Membranipora membranacea. The sequence continues at coordinate 19,763,860 of OU612068.1, forward strand.
CCCTGGCGTACTTTGACAGCGGGTGTTATTTTGCAAGTGAAAGAGACATTTAAGTTGTCCAAAATTCAGATGTCACAAACACCAAGTAATTAAATATCATACTTTGTTTTTTTTGTAGAAGTATGCTGTAAAGCCGAGTGCTTGGACTCCAAGTGCTCGGCCACAGAGTGCTTGGTCAGGTGAAATCATTGGTAGTGGCGACGATTACCAAGACTAGTACACTAAACAAGAAACAACAGCAACAACAATTGTGGCAGCAGCAACAGCAAGCTATGTCAACACATTCAAGCCCAATCAACACCACACTGCTCACCGTTCCCCAACCTTCCGCTTTGCATTTTTGAAGTTGTTTAGAATTTGCCTTGACAGAAAATTATGCATCAAATAATGTCCTTATTCGCACATATATATATATATATTACATCAGTTATGTTATTTATTTTCTGCTCTAAGAGCACAGAACTCATGATTGATCTATTTTTTTTTGCATCAGAATTCGTGATTCTTTGGCTGCTTATGCACCAATTCACTAATTGTCTGTTTGACAATGCCAGCTTCTTTCCCTGTAAATTGCATTTGTTTATTGCTCTAACAGTGTATGTATTATATTGATTTAGTTGCATTCATTCTGTTAGAATAAATATTGTATCACAGACATTAGATTTTTGGAATGTACTGCGAAATTGTAAAAATGATGCTGAGCACTTTCATCGTACTAATGCTCTATATGAGCAATCAGCCAAGAATCGCCACATCGCCCTCAAACTGCTGTAAGCATATATATCAAAACCTCATGATATCAAACAAACATGAGATCTGGGCATAGTCAGACACTTTATCTGTTTTTTTTTTAGGTCGATGAACAATGGATTTTATCTGGAGTTGTCTTCTTAATGTCAGGGGAGAAACAACTCTGTTCTCATTGCTGAATCCGCCCTCAAATTGAGACATCGTGAATTCTTACAGGGAAATTAGATCCAAATGAAGTCGTAGTCTTGACGGTGATCACTGGTCGGCAATTTATTTTTTTGCAATTCATTGGTAGGTGAAGTTGATCTCTTTCTAACTGACCAATTTTCTAGTACTGCATAAAAGTACTGATTGTCTGCCACTGTGAACTTGTTCTTCCAGTCTCCAACTTCACCTGTATAAGATGATTATTGATTAGTATATTCGAGCAAAGTCAGTAGTCAATCATTGACAGTTTTCTTTGACTATTTGAATTGAGAAGTGTTATTATGATATACATAACATGAGTTACAGTTTTGCTGCAGATACAGCAGGAGTTACAGTTTTGCGTGACATTTCCAATCCTAATCGATTAAATTAACGATCTGCACATACACCGATATCCACTCTTGTAAGTTTGACTATTTAAGTTGAGAAATTTTATTACAAAGAAAGTTTATCGATCAGTTTTTGGAATCACTTCTGTAGCTGACTTACCTCTCCTGTAGAATATATCACCAGTAGCTGACTTTCCATCTATACCCACAGTTTGGTTTTCTTCAACATCTTCTTTTTGGTCCCCATGGACCTGCAAGGAACAGTGTATTGTCTATATATATAATGTTGTTAAGCTGACTTTGCATTTGCAATACATGATAAGGGATCAAATTCTGGACAAGTTGAGAGGTTAGTTCATAGACAAAACTGTCTGGGTTAACATATAAATTATCAAAAGTATCGATTCTCTTGTGACCTGGATTCTTTGATGTTCGCCCTGTAAAATGTGCTGTGACTGCAGAGGAAAGTTCATGAGGAGTGAAAACGTAAGTTAAATATGTGTTATTCACTATGCTAATTTGCTTGCCTTGCTCACCAGCTTTGCCACTCTAATTTCCCCTGTCTTTCCCTTTCCTGCTTTCATATTCCTGAAGTTGGTGGCATCAGCGATCTTAGCCACTACTTCAGATGAGCAGTGTGTATTCATAAACTTGTTTATTCTATCAATTTCAGCAACCGAATTCTGCAGGTAATGTTAAAAAGTAAATAACGTACAGTTGAACTCTCTTGTGAAGAGAAGGAGATGGCACTTTTTTGATGTATTGAAGGCAATTGACACATTGCTACTTGAAATATGTGCCTTGAAACCTGAAACTATTTTAATAACTGACTGTGTGAATATGCTTGAGATGTAAATATGTCAATAAAATAATATGTAAAAATGAGTGGAAGGAAACAGAAACACTTGGCCGAATTACATTACAACCTCAAGATATATAAACTCATATCAACTCTAGCAACTACTAGAAATTTTATTGGTTGCTCATCACTTCGCAAACTTGAGTTGCAAGTGACCCAGATGTGTACCATTGTAATAAAAGAATAAATAAGCAAGTTTTTACATCAGTTTGAGGCTTTCTCACCTCTTTTAGATTCTCAAAGAATACCACAAGAATATCTTTGTTATTCTTTGCGAGCTTCCACATAGCTTCATAGTAATCAATAAATGTACCGTAGAATCTGTCCATGTCAGTCATATGAAACCTAATGTAATCAGAAACCTTCAAATCATCAACTCACGCATAGCATGGTCATCATAATGAGGCGCCTGGAGTAAAGACAACGTAATATAATATAATATAATATTGTATTATATTAATAATAATAATAATAATAATAGTAAATATTATAAAACTGAGCAGGAACTATTTATGACCGCAATTAGGTGAAGATATTCCAGCCTTATCCCTTAGTCATCAAGATTTTTGCTGTATGCCTCATCTTTGGGTGCAGCAAGTGATATGCCTTTTTTAACCAACATTTTATTTGACCAATGGCACACAGTGAAAAGATCTCTTGATGTCGAAGTTGGAACAAAAGGCCTGAATTACCCTAGCTTTCTGATCATGCAACTGCGATACAGCTGCGTCCTTTGGATTTCTCAGAACTCAAAAAATATCCACAATATGTGTTTAATAATGCTTCATTACAAGGCCCATTAAATACAAAAGACCAGCAGATAAGGTGCAATGCCATGGCATGGCAAGGCTAATTAAACAGCCAATGGTTTGTGATTTGACAATGAATGAATGAAAGAATGCAATGCTTACCATGTCATACTCGGTTTGTGAAAATAACATCCCAAGAATATGACAGAAAAATTGAATGGTGAGACATACCGAGCACAGTCTTCCTCTGTTTGAATTGTTCCGGCAGCACGTCTAAGGTGTAATGAGTATTTTCTACTTTGGGTTTACCAGGAGGAAAAGCTTTCTCTATCTCGCTCATGGGTAACACATCAATCATACAAGCTATCTTAGGCTGCTCCATATACTCAGCTGAACCACATAACAGCATACACATTATCTCCCACACAAACCTAGTGCCTGAAATAAAATTGAGCAAAGCAACAAATAAGTTTGTTGAGATGATCAATAAACTACACAATATGTATTTTCTAATGGCATAGTGAAAACAGGATCCCAGCCTAAACTGATTCTGATGACTTTGATTTCAATTGTAACATTCCATCTCTTAACCACTTCATATTTTGCCTCTGTCCAGTGTCAAGTCTTGATAATAAGTTAATTTTATCCTCAAAGATATTATTCACATCTTTCTGGTGGTATATAAATCAAAACTAACATTTCTTTCACCCTACCAACATTTATTTCACTTTCTCAATTTTTCAGCACTATTTGGAAAACATTTCACTATTGAAATGATACACAATTATACTCTACTCAACATCGGTATACCATTCTTATTGATGAAAGGCTATAACTAAAATACCGCAGAGTACATTTTCAGCGTTTTGTTTACCAAATATTCGGTAATAATTATAAAGCTGTAAGAATTCTCGCTAAAATAAAATATACAAAGATGACATACCAGCCTTGGGGTAAGAGGCTAAAATAAAGTCACCTTCTCTCCATTTATACTGTTTTATATCTTCAACGATTTTATCAAACTGTTCTTTAGTTGTCTTCAAAGCAACACACGGTGCTGCAACTTTGAGTTTTCCATCTGAGCTTGTCATATAAAGCCCTGTATTTCTTCCACTCATTGGGTCGTTGAAATCAGGCGTTGATGTTACGGAGCTCCATGATCGGAGCTCAGATGAGGCTTACTTGTCAGAGATGATAATTGTTGTGAATGTGTAAAGTCATATGCCAAGTACTACAATGACGATGATTAACATGAGAGAGAACTATATTAAAGATTTTCCCCTAAAACTAACTTACCTCTCATTGGTCGATTATAATGAATAACACATTCAACCACCTGAGAAAACCTACAGCTATTATTCATCAGAAATTTTGTGTATAGACAGCCTCATTCGGGTACTCAGGCGCTTCAACTATTTCATATGTTAATTGGATGGTTGGTCGGTTAGTTGGTTAGTCGGTCAATAATGTATTCACTATTTGTTGAAGCAAGTCTTGATAACTTTAAAGTATTATGCTTGAACATGATAAAGAAGCCAATAATCTAAAAAAAAGCAAATTATGTCAAACCCGAAGAATGCAAGTCTTTTTCAGATCAATCTGTCAAAATGCCTACTTTAATTCTCGGTCAGTGATCATTTAAAATTCTGCATTGGATGCGCAGTACCTTCTGATACAAACTGATGTTGGTACCAAATAAATAGATCACAGATAATTCTCTACCTATGCTGTACTGATTATTCCCTCATCTTTACGTTTGGAGCTCTACACTAACTGTCATCAATCCTTGTGAGAGTACCTTCTGACACATCCGATTCCGCTTCTCTTGTCGCTTCATATGACACCGATTTTGGTTCAACAAACCTTGTCTTTCAGCTCCTCTTAGAGACTTCAACTCAGCTTGTAAAGAAATTGAGTTGATAAGATATTGAAGCAGCGTTAATAGTCAATCATGAGCAGATTTTATAGCACAAATATAGGTATTATTTGTTCTTTGTTGATTAAGGCGCGATCCCCAAAATACATCAAATCTTTTTTTTTTCGCTGATGGTACAGAGGAGATAAGCCTCATATAAATGTAGCGAAGAGAAGATTCGCATTAGATAAATCGAGCTAGTAGACAGGGCTAAAAGGTCACCAACACACAGAAGAGGGCTAATGAACTCAAGTATCAGATACAAAATTAAATATAACCAGATATTTTAAAAACATCAGGGAAATAATTTGATGTCACCAACAAAAACTACATTATTAATCTAGGATCCATCATTATTACCAGATAAATGTCACAAGCAATGTGACCAACAGGAAAATCCAAGACCAAGTTTGGTCCACTTGCCTGCATTCAGAAATGCCTCTCATCCACTGGTCATACCACAGGCAAAATGTCCTGCGGTGTGACCAGTGAAAGGGGAGCAACTGGAATGCAGGCAAACTGGATCAAACTTGATCTACGCCTATCCCACTTTTGCATGCAAGGATCCATTAATCTTGCATATACTACATGCTATGTGGTGCGAAGAGAGGCTTAAATATAACACTACAGTTGGTAGATCATTTTATGAGATTTTTACAAGGAGGGGTCCTAGTAGAGTGGTTCAGTTTTTTTAGGTTTTCATAGAATTATGAGGGAGCTGACTCAAGTCATGTATCAGTTTTGCCATTCTCAAAGTGTGAAGCGTCACCCCCCCCCCCCCCAATCCACAAACCAGACAAGTTTAAGTGAAGTATCATTTTCGTTGATCTGTCACAAAGAATCCTGACTGTAGCTGAGTTACCTTTCCTGTGAATTATTCCAATAGCTGACTTCTGTTATCTAACTGGATCTGCAGGTAGGTTGGTATCAGTTAGAACAGCATTGCGGGAAAGTATATTACCAACTTTAGCTCACCATTGGACACTATTTTTTTTTTAAATCAGCAAAGCCAGTCTCATTATTTATAGACCTCCTAGCTCTCCGCGTCATGGAGAAATCTATGTACATTAATGTATCATATATTATATACTATATTATATCTTTTGAGCAGGAAATATGTTTTTTGACTTCCCTCTAATGATCCATATTTTCTACATGAGTGAAACTTTTTATGTCTAAGAGGCACAAATAATATGGACGATTGTAAAATGGTGCGTTTTGTTATAGAAAGCACTGCCTCCTTTGTGAAACTCAATAATATACTTGACCTGGATTAAAGTGCAGAGTGTTGTATCTATCTTATGCTTATACTTCATAATTTGATAACATAATATTTTTGAATATGTTTATATAATATTCTATTTATGTTTGGATTTGGAAATGCAAATCAAGTACAGACAATTCGATGTCTCAGCGAGAGATCTCCAGCTGATTTTCGAGACATGTTTATACTACAGAGAAATCTAATCGCTGCCCAAAGAGGCAGTATGGATGATAGATTCAGTATTATGGTTTGACATGTGATAAATAAACATAGGACATTATGCGTAACATTTGTTTTCCTAAGTCAGTGCAAGTAGGGTATCCCACCCTGCCTGGTCAATGACTTTAGGTCAAAAATATATCAGGAGTTGTCCTCTTTCCGTCAGGGGAAGGGTAACTCTGCTCTCACGACTGAACACTGAAGTCTTGGGAATTTGAAAACTCATTATTTCCTACTTTAATAGTGACTTGATGCTGATCACTGGTCAGCAGCATTTTAGCAGCTCATAGTAGGTGTTGGGAGAAGGCCTCATGGGAAATTTTATTTGGCCTTATGTGACCTTATGTCTGCCAAAATTAATACACATTTTTATTTGCATCATTGGTAGATACATAAAATGTCCAGGTATGGGAAGCCTACTGTAGGTGCATTAGATTGTTTAGATTTCTACCATAGATGGCCATTCTATCTTACACTTTTTGCTAAGCCACTCAACAAAACAATCTCACTTGCTGCTCGATGACATAATTTAGGCCATGAAAAATGTTTCGGCCTATGAGCTGAGTCTGCACAAAACATGGCTTTATTTAAAAAACTTTGCTTATCATGCACTACAGACTACAGACTTATATTCCACATATTCATCTAAGTTAGGGAATTCTTCTCAATGTGGCCTAGTTGTATGATTTTAAAGAAACAATTTTATGTTGTGATAATAATATGAAATACATTAACCGGGATGAATTTTACAGTGATTCTATATCAATGATCTGCTAACAACTCTAAAACCAGTATCATTCATATGCAGAGGCCTAAATTGCTCTCTAGGCTTTGGCGGCCGGACCCTTTTATGAAGCTAACAGAGTTCTGAAACTCTAAGCTGTTTGTGCACGGGGCAATTCACGACTTTGAAATGCCGCCTGAAACACTGTATTGGCAAAACTCAGGTTTTGGATCCTATCAGGTTGAGAGCCCTGATGTGATCTTGGGGTTCAAACAATCCAGATATGATTCAAAACATCATCTTTGGTTATCATGTATCACATCATGAGTCACAGACACAGACACTCAGTATAATATTAACAAAATCAATAAATTTCCAAAGGTGATGAAATCAATCTATTTAGTCAAACCATTCTCGCTGGTCAACCTTTTACCTTATTTAGCAATCCTCGGGTTGAACACATAGAATGATGAAATGTGCACAGGCTTGATTGAAGCACCTAAACTCATTGGACCAAGGAGTTAATCCTTGATTAGTCAACCATACTTTCAAAGAGCTTTGATGAAGTCGTCAGCCATAAACTCAAGACAGAATTTGTATTAACTATATTTTGTCATTCTAGTAAACGCATATAAGCTTTATCACTAAATAGAGTTCCCGATTGCGCTAGAAGGGAAATCCCAATCAATAATCTTGAAAACGTTTGTTGATGAAGTTCCTTATATGGAGTTAATTTCCTTATATGGAAAAGCAAACAACTAAAGTACACAAGAAGGATATCCCGAAACTTTACTCATGATTGAATTGTTTTGAACTCCCTATAAATAAGAGCGTTAAATTTCTCAAGCCACACAGAGAACCAGTGCAGCACTAAGAGTAAGGAACATTCAGAATTCATTCGCACCGCACACATCAATATCAGTTGCAGATATTATCAAGTCAAAACAGATACAAAAGACAAGACTTCACCTTCACGCTATCAACATGGTATTGGTAAGTATTATAGTATGACATTATAAGCATCGAGTAAATGATAATATTTTCACCTCTGACTTTAAAAGCGTGAGGAGAGAAATTCTACTCTACAAAACAAAACTTTCTTGGTATGAATATAATGCTGATGTGTGTTTCACTCTAATCCAACGGGTCCCTAACAATAACATGGTTTGTTAAAAAGGGAGGGCAGAGAATCTTGATTTGAGCTACAGTATATAGCCATACTAGCCCAATTGAAGGCAGTTTACTTTAGCAGTGTATGTATCAATAGCAAGAAGTGATAACTTCATTAGTATACAGCTGTCGTATTCACCAAATTTGCGGCAGATTTCTTTCATAGACTTTGAATCAATAGCAACAAGTGATAGCATTCTGAATACACATCTTATTGTCAAAACTAAACCTCAGCTTTAACCAGAATAAAATGATTTCAGAATTTCGCACTCAGAGTTAGCAAAAACTGCACTGACGAGTTTGAGAAGATGAAAATGCAGAAAGCCTACAGATATATTATCTTCAAGCTCAGTGATGACATGAGAGAAATCCAAGTGGAAGAATGTGGTTCAAGAGGTATGTATTCTTGTAGAAAAAGAAATTTTAAATTACAACTTTTTAATATTTGAATTTTTTATTGTTTTTTCCAAGCATATTACCTGCCCAAACCGGGGTCATCAATTGTTCACCTATCAATTCCACACACATATTTTAGATGCAACATATGAAGACATGAGGGCTAAACTCTTGGAAAAAGCAGAATGTCGTTATGCGGCCTGTGACTTGCAGCTCGATGACGCCAGCGGAAAACCAAAGTCAAAATTAGTCTTCATCCCCTGGTGAGTTCTTCATGAGGGGCTATGGACTATGTAATGTACCACTATGATCAATAGGTGGAAATTGTTAAGTTGTTTTTTATAGCGTTTGAGTCATCTGAGATGAGTCCCATTTCCTCAACCAAACTAAGGCTAGGGTATTTACAGTCTTAATATACAGAGTTTTTTACACCTAAAGAGCTCACTTTTTCTTGAGCAATGTTGGCAAGGCTCAGTTATTTAATAATACAGTACTGTGTAATAACTTGTAAAATTTACTAACTGAAGCCTGTCCTTTGAGCCTCATATTATTTGTAGTTATCTCATCTTGGCCCCTGAATTTAATACCACAGCGCACCTTTATAGCGCGTTATACTAATTTATTCATCTCGTTTTTCTCGTTCCTATTATTCCAAATAACTGATGAGACAAGTAGTCTTTTCGCAACTATTAGTGAGTTTCAATCTAAGACTTGATGAATTTCTTGAGACAAAAGTCAATTTAGGATAAAGACATGTATATAAGTTCTTTTCTTGATTGTAGGTCTCCAGAGAGTGCGTCACTGCGACCCAAGATGATCTACACGAGCACACGTACATCATTCAAAAGGGCTCTAAAGTTGAATTTTGAGGTACCAGCAACTGATGCTGATGAACTGACCATTGAAAATGCCATAGAAAAGTGAGTCGTTTTATATCACACTCTTTTGATATTGATGTTTCGACATGATAAAACGTTGATGTGATACATTTTGTTTCAATTGAGATGGACAACAAAATATTTCCAGACTGACAGATTTTTCAGACTGTGTATATAATGTACTGGTTACAGCGTCTTTTTACCTGCGTTGTAGTTTGGTATTATACTGATTAAATTTTGAATAAATACCTCTATCTTGGCATCAATTGTTCACGCAGTTTCATTCTTATTACAGAGCCAGGAGTATAATGAGAGCTTGAACAAGATGATATTACATTAATACAGCAACAAGAAGTCTCATCCTGTCCCTACCACATTTACTGCCTCATCCAACGCATATGATCTCATAACTATCAACAGATGAACGACACACAATAATATACAATTATAACTTGAAAAGGCTATCCAACTCCAAGTGATGCACCCGTCGGTGTCAAGTCCTAAGGTAGAGATAGAGTTTACAGTAAAAATTAGAAGACAATCTCTCAGCTCAGTATAACATAGAGTTCCTATTTTATGCCCTCTTATATATTATAACCTGACACTTTTAGTGTATTTTTTCTATCTCAGGGTAAACAGAATAATTTTGTAATTGATCCTATATTCTATGTTATACAGTGCAAAAATTTTGTCATGCACAAATTTAGCAAGAAATACTTTTTTTTCTCATATATTGCACTTTTATATTGAAGAATTGATACATCAAATCAAAACACATACATAAATTGCGATATACTAGTTCAGGGACAGATATGTCACCCTAGGTCATGATATATATAAGTGTGTACAAGTCACTGGATTGCGTAGAGACAATATTATGCCCATCGTCTGCCTTGATTTAGACAAAAAAATGTGTGTAAGGAGTTGTCTCAAAAACATCAAAATGTACACAACTCTTAACTACATAACAGGTACCACTCTTACTTAGAACTCGGATACTGATGACATAAGTAGATAAAACTACAGATAACTAAGGCCGAAAAAATACATCATACATCACCGATCATGAGACATTTCTCTGAGTTTATTCCAGGAAATCCAGCTGTTGATTGCATGAAGAACTCTTGTGAATGTATGCTGTTTTATCTGAAGAGTACTCCAATACAGCAACAAACCAACCTAAAACAAACATCAGCTATTATGATGGTTAAACCACGGGAGATTTTCCTTATTCTTTACTACGTTAACAGCACCTAGAAGCATATGATGTAGAACCACATACATAGTTAATAATATGCCATGGCAATGTACCTGTTGTCCTGCAGTAAGAAACATGAATCGAATATTAATTGGCTTCAGCATCGTAAACACAATCTGTAATTCATGTCAAAAAAGCCCATAATTTGGGAAATGTGGGCAGTTCTTGAGACTTATTGGTAATCATAAATGTATATCGTGATCATAATGGCAAGTTTCATTAATAACTAAGAGACAACTCCACACAGCGACAAAGACACCTATGTGTTTGTTTGAAGTGCTCTCCTTGGGTACATGGAAGGTCGGAAAGTGGTTGGCAATGTAACAACACTACCAGCTACCCAGACAGAGTTTGAGCATTTAAACTATGAGTTTAATCCATAAACTTATAGAGAAATCTATAAGTTTATGGTTTAATCTAATGAGAAAAGCCATAACAATTAACTTTAATTATGTCATCGAATTGTTAGCTCACCTGCTCCAACTGTCAGTTCACTCTGGTGCTTAAAGTACCTGCTCTTATTGACAGCTTTGAGCTCAGCCCTCTGCATCAAATTGTCTGTCAGCATTTCATTGTGGAACATCGATGGTGCCAAACCTTTCAGAATAGCATCTGGATTAATTTTATTTTGATTGGGGATCAGGATGCATATTGATTGTCGTGGCTGCTTCTTTTTGTGATCAGTGGCCAGTACCCAAAACCTCTACAGGACGCTTCTCAAATGCTACAGGGGACCCATGAATTGTGAGGGGGGGGTTTACCTTAAAATATAAGGTGGGTATAAAGATGTTATGCAAATAAGGGTTTTCATGGTTCATGGTTTATTATGAGTCCGGGGCAGACACATTGCGAAAAGGGATATAACTAAGGAGTGACTTTTGTTAACATAATATGCAGATGCAGCAAATTACACCCAACTCAATACTGAGAGGAAGTGGTATTAGGAATGAACTCGTCATGTGCTGAGTTTTCTAAGAGGAGCATAGGCCTGAATCATTTTGAAATGGTGAGTCGTTATCTGATGATCGAGAGGAGAAGATCTAATTTTACAAATTCTAAGAAACATGCAGTTCCATATTCACACGTCTACTGTGCAAAAATGACGTGCATTCCCTACTACTGTTTGTTAGAAAACCCACACTCCACATGTAAAATGCCAGCAACAAACAGATCGAACCAAAATAGAATATTATAAAGCCTTATGTATGTACTTATAAAAAGGGCAGAGAGCATGCATGAGTCATCTGGAGTGTTCATCTAAATGCCGAACTGATATCGAATCAAGAATTGTAAGAGGTAAACAGAGTTCATGTAACATGAGAATCAAATGCCAAAACGTGACCAACAAATTACTCTACAAACATGAGGGGTCTGATTTCAAGCTGAATGTTGATGACTTATATTATTGATTTCATCAATCTCCACCAAATGGCTTCTCTGCTTAATTGAGCATCCAACTCGCATCGACAAAATTTTCAATGATGATGAAACTCAGCACAAAAAAATTATTTTATATGGTAAGCAGCAATCATAGGTAAGATACGACACACTAACCACGATCAAATCTTGGGAATTCCAAGCATATAACTGACGATGGAAAACCCATTGGGAAACCCCATTTGAGCTCACAGGCAGTTCCTAATATGGTATTGATTTCCTTATATGGAAAGAGAAACTCCCTCAGCAACAACAGGGGATATACCATTGAAAAACCTTCGTACTCTCACTTTAAAATCAGGAGAGTGCCACATTCTACAATCAGAACTCAACAGACGATCAACCCAGCACCAACCCACCAACTCAACTATAAACTACGAGATCAGATTATTTATAGAACACCACTACTCTACAACACCTCACATATACTTCTGCACTGCCAATCCAAAGATGGTGAGTAGATCATCACAATAATAAGAATTTACCTTTTATTGGATACTAACTATTAACTCTACTAAATTTAAATACTGATGTTCAAACTTACATCTGTATAGGATTTGCATGTCATGACAGTTCTCACTTCTCGCTAGCCTCGTAATGAATCACATTATATCCACATCGTCACAATTTATTATGCACCGTGCAAATCCAAAATCCTCATTTTTATTTAGTCTTCATCTTCACTAAGAAGCGGAGAGATCTATCTCTCTCGGCACACACATCGTCAAACATCTCTGGAGGGGTGATGCTGGTGTCGGATATTTGACCAACTTGAGGCCGAATACCCATCAGAATGGAGACTGCTCTTCTATTCATTCTTGCTCATGTTTATTTTGTATGGAGTTAATCCCTTCCTGTTGAGGAAGGAGGCAACTCCATACAAAAAGTGTTTTGTTGTCTAACCAAATTCATCCAGAATGTTTCATTGTGAATTTACTAATGACTCGTAGTTTAGAAGCCTTTTTGACATTAATATCAATTTTTATTCTTGAATAATAAACTAAATTAAACAGTAAGTAATTACCAAAAAAGCAATCTATACCACACCAGAAAAAGAGTGCTCTCCAAACAGAAATGACCAGCCTTGATGTCCACCCGGTTTTAAATGCACCGGCGTTCATCACTGTTGGTAGACATGGGCCAAAAAATGGAGATGGTGTTTGCCAAACAACCAATTTAATTTTGAAAATAGAAATGCAAAAGATTTGGATTTCCCTTGATAAAACAGAGATTGTATTTTGACTTTTCGCCCGATTAAAATAATTCAATTTTACATAAATATTGAAACGGGATCAATGAAGGTTGAGTTGGTACAAGTTTCAAAAATTTTGACTACATTGGTATTTCTGAATGCTGGCGTATGCAGGCCCGTAGTTTTAGGAGAGGCAGGGAGCCACCGGACCTAGAGAGCTAAATAAGGTGGGCTAACAACAAATAAATTGAATAATCCATGTCATAAACAGCTCCTTTGGGATTTCCTTTTGTTTGCTATTTAGGTTGCGTTAATATGGGTACCGTAATCCCTCACCTATAGATCCGGACGTATAAGTGAAGGCGGCTATAAGAGAGTAGTATATAGACGACTATCATTTGAAGCATTATTATATTTAGTTTGGACCAAAACGTATTACAATCACCGAAGATGAATAGCTCAGTGGTAGAGCAATAGCTCAGTGGTAGAGCGTTTGACTTGTAAACATGGAGTTGTGAGTTCGAAACCCACTGAGGGCAGTTTTTTTCCCAAAACTACTTAGTTCATTTGTAGTGAGTGTAGTGTAGTGAGTGTCTTAGAGCAGTGGGGTGTCTTATAGCTGTGGGGTGTCTTATAGCTGGAGCATTTTTATTTTTTCTGAGGGGGGTGATTCACTTATAAGTCCGGTGACTTATAGGTAAGGGATTACGGTATATCAAAAAGTTCACATTGATCAAGTAAGAAAATAACTCAGTTTTGTGTTCATGGGACTAATTGTAAAATAACAAATGGTACAAGCTGGATTATGTAATTTGAATCAAATGGTTTTGGTGCTATCTGTTAGTTACTTCCTGTGTTTACTCATCTTCTAACTGACTCATGGCAACGCATGCTACGAATCAGGAAAGACAGCTAAAAACTACAAGGGGTTCAAGCAATTGACCCTTTAACCTTCAATAACCCTAAAACAGTGCTATGTTAAATAAAGTGGCAACTGTGGAATTGTATAAGCTTTTGGGATGCCAGTTGACGACTTTTAGTAGAGTAACAGTTTGGCTATTGAGGAGACGGGGGGGGGGGGATATGGAGGGCACAATCGGTTAGCTTGCTTGGTATTTACTGCAAGGTTTTTGGTGCTGCAAGTATTGCGGTCATAAGTGAGTAGGAGGTGGCTCGGTGGTTAGAGCGCTGGACTTTCATCATGCAAGTGTTGAAAGTCGTGGGTTCGAATCCCACTGCAGTCCACTGACTACTGGGAGTTGTTGGACCCCCAGGTGTGCTCCGACCTGCCTACAAACTGAGAGCAAATTTGCGCAGTCATTGCAGCCTCGCCCTTAAGGCACACTATTTCGCCGCCACGATGTGGTGAGTGACCAACCATTGGGATTTTTAACCAACAACTGCAAGTCCCACTGCTTTCTAATTTTATTCGATCCTGTCCTTGACCTCACTTGGGTGCAAATGCTTTGTGTCGTTTTGATGATACACCACATCTCCCATTGTATCAACCTCAAAAAAATAAAACATCACAACTCAACCATACACTCAATATTGGAGAGGTACCAGATATTGCATGATGCACCAGAGGTTGGAAAATTCAACCTTGAAAGCTCCCACATTGGTACTTGAACCTACAACTCCTGCCTTCTGCCTCCTGCCAAACGCCTTACAGTGGAAAGCAAGCGCGCTAACCTAGTGCGCCATCTCATCATTACTTGGAGTTGTTTCTCTCATGACACAGTACATTTATTGTGTGATTTTGCCATACCCATTAGTTTAGGCACTAGACCTACATTTTTCTTCATTGAAAAGCTCTATAAGTTCACAGAGGACATCAATATCAAGTTTTCTTTGTTCTTCTCCGGCCTTAGAAAATTTGATATGTGCATTGTTGTTCCTCGGAAAAGCTCTATTATTGATTACTGGGCCATAAGCACAGGCCCCATGAACCATGGGGTCAGGCAAACACATGTGATTGGGCCTAGGAAGAATAGTATTGACAATCCCCAATGTTGGGTATTTGAATGATGTTGGCAGTTGTTTCAAATTTTGAAAAAGAGCTCTCGTGTCACAGTCTTCCATCATCTGCGACTTGATTTTGTCAGAGCTATTTGTAGACTGGTCAAATTTCTGTTTAAGCGAATCGTGTTTCTTCACAATACTTTCAAAGTGTGGCCTCAATGTTTTGTCGTCTAAGATGTGACAGAGCAATGGTTTTGTTCTTGTGTTATGAGCATGGATATCAAGAAGTGTTGAGCTGTTGCGAACTTCTGTTTCCTTAGGCCTGAGCCTAACACTGGTGAGCCTAGTTTGGGCGGGAGTTTGCTTGAAAAGTGCAAAACGGGCAACCTTGTTTGTTGTATTATTTTCCCAACTTTTCTTGACATGGGTCAAGAGCCGTCGATGACCTTCATCATTTGCTTCAACTATGGAGGTCTCATATTCCCAGCTGTTCATTGGGTCATGATATGCTGAATCTTGTAAACGATCATCTATGTTGGGTGAAACTTCCTCAGCCATAATACAAACAACAGTATTCTCAGGTATTGATACAACTTTGATATTTTTACCACTTCCTGCACTTTTGAGCTTTGTTGTGACTCTATGTGAATGTATCGTGAGGTGATCACCTTCCTTCTGCATATCACTGGCCTGAACATCAGGTAGGTCAAGAACGTCCGAAACCCTGGTCGTCTGAAGTTTTTCGTAAACTATAGCCTTTCCATGCTGAAAAAGTATTATTACAAGTATACAAGTATCATGTATTCAGATTTTAGCAGAGGAATTCTGAAATTTGCATATTGCTTTTTTTTTTACAAAAAAGTGAGGGCGCTGATGAAACATCAACTCACCTTTATTTCCTCAACCTTTCTGTAGAACTTTCTTGAATTTGTCTCTCCGCCATGCACTGCTTTTATTTCACACATCAGTTGTGAGTTGGCTGAACTGAAGCTCATTGTGGAATTCTCATCATTTATTGTCGCATCGCCTCTTCGGGGAAAAACAGGAAACTTGAACTCCAGCTGTTGCATGTGATTAAGCTTTGCAAAGACGAGGACACCCTTTGCAAACTCACGAGTCTCATCATGTGAAAGCTTGCTGAGTGTGTCTTCCCACTGCTGACCCATCTTCTGGGACATCTCAGGGTTGGTTATCCAGTGGGTGGATATTGTCCATCCAGGTTTTTTGTTGAGCTCCCAGTGGGAAAGTTTTGGACCTACATCACAGACAATTCCTTGAAGGCAAAACACTGATGAGGAAGCATCAAATCCGTTTCCTGCCTCTTTAAGAACACTGATAGTGATCATGGTCAGAGCAGACCTTGGGTCCATGTCGCCATTGCTCATGTCCAGCTCACGAATGCATTTGTATATCCTCATCTGTTCTAGCTCCAGATTTTTCTGTCTCATTGGGCGTGTTGGATCGTTCTGCAACAAAATTATGATGCAAATTCTTAAGAAAATATGCAAAGGGAGAAAGTCTTCTAAACAGAAAACAGAATCGCATGAAAACTGATTGACTATAAAAATTGATCCAAGTGAGAAAGAACTAAACAGCCTTTGAAATTGTTTTCCAGAATGTTTGATCTCAAGTTTAGATTCAATTCGTGGCAAATTTTTGAGCACAATTTACAAGTTATGGTGAAATGGCCTCATCTTGTCCCAATATCACGCCACCAATCTTTTTGATAGCTACAGAAAACAACTGTATGGAAATATCAGCAATCTTTAGCTGTTACTCCCCTGGCTTGTTGGAGATCTCATTATCTTTGTACCCAGTCAACCATATGATATGATATGATATAACAATAACAAAGGAGATTTTGCAGATTGGATGACCATCATTATTCAAGGAAGCATATCACGGTTTTCATACCTGGTTTTTCTGCAGGCTCAGTTTGGAGAAGGCACGTTCACCAGAGGGTAGTCCATGTTCTTGATCAGACGGACTTCTAGGTTTGAAAACTCTATGGAACAGCTTTGATTCTTTAGGGTGGTAGAAAGAGACAGCATGTCGTTGGTTCACCCGGTGGAGTTCGTAAGGCGTTACATCCGCTATCAAAGAGTTATTCCTGAATGGAAACTGACTGGTGACAACAAACGCGGGGCAGTTTTTCTTCCACTGTGCTTGTTCTTTAGCCGAGAGTTTTTGAAGAAAAGTGCTGTTCCATTCAGCTGCAATTTGATTGTGAATGTCATCATTCATGAATACCTCAGTAGACAAAGCTTGGCTTCCTGTTAGCACCATGTCGTCATCGATTGCTCCCGCTATACATTCAAATAGCATCAGCTTTTTGTTTTCCTCGTTATCAAACGAAGTGTAGATGACTGTCACTATTAGACTGTCTTCGGGTTCATTCAGCGCATGCAAACGGTCTGCTATAGAAACATCATCTCTGGAAGTGCTGCTTAAACTGTCATCACTATCATCTGAGTCATGAACATGGCAGCATTCTGATGTCTGAAAAAAATAATTTGCATCTGTAAATTACATGCATATATACGCCAGCAAAGTGTCCAAGAAAGGTCGTTTTAATTCTGTCTGGATCTCCTTACATAACACTAAACCAAGAGTAAGACCTCAGGGAAAAGAAAGGTATTAAAGACCCAGTCAATGTAACGCTATCAGCCAGGCATATCAAATAGTGTTAGCATAGCAGCACTCAAATGTCCCCTCCTGTTCTTTTATAACCCCCCCCCCTCGTGCACCTCCTGCTTCTTTGATATCACATGTTGCCAGTAACAAAAATTAATCCGTTTGGAGTATCAAAGAAAAGTCAATTGTTATTTCAATTGGCAGGTAACTTTTAGTGCCAAATGATTCTATGCAGACGCCAACAAGGGGACCTTTAGCCTATTGAAGACAGCTCTGATATTCTTTATGTGTATGGCAACTAGTAAGAATAAAAAACACTTACAGATCCTTGTGCAAAGATGCCTCTAACTGCATCAAGTTCAGTCTTGCCATCATCTGATGACAACACAAAGTGTATTGTGTCACCAACATGAACCGTCATATCGCCTAGCACATATCTTGATCTGAATGAGTTTCCATGACTCGATTGGAAAAGGGCCGGATGTAATTCATCAAGAAGTTTGAGGTTGTGCGAAGAGGAGAAGGCAGCGTAGGCTGGATTCTGAAATGGAGCATCTTTTAGTCCCATTTCACTGGCTATTTCTGTAGCTTGACAAGGTGATTTGGTGTGAAATGTCGAAATTTTCCAGCTTGAGTTTTTCCCATTCCATTTGTATATTGGAACTGATGTCAAATGTCCAGCAGCAATGAATATCAGTATGTTGGGTTCGGAACTCTCTGAGGACAGTGAAGTTGCTATCGTACAGGTTATGCACTCTCTCTGATGATTTGGTAGAGGCCGTGGTTCAGAAAGCACATTTTGTAAACTTGAGTGAACCTCTTCCACCTATAAAAACCAAGATTCATTGTTAACACTGGAAGATGAAACCTGATAAGCTTCTTGTCTGAGACATTTTTGAAATCACTAACTCTGCAAGGAATTCTAAGTAATCAAATTAATCTCGCCAAAATTTTTTTTGGGGTTTCTCAATCCACATGATCAAAGAAGTTTAAACCCAGAATTTGACGACGTTACGCCATGACGTAACGTCATAGCGCGACACTGAATTTCAGCAACATGTCAAAACATATTGTCACTATTGTCCACATACAAAGACATTGCAAGTTCTTGGAGCTAAAAATGCAGTCAATACATAAATACTACCCTTATATCATGCAGCCTTAACAACAATAATGTTCAATGTTTGATTTGACTTGAAAAAAAAACGGCATTAAAATTCGTATACTGATAGCTACGCCATTAGTGTTGACAATGCTATAATGAAAGTGAGCTGTGTCAATTGTTGGTCAAGGTGGACAAATGTAATTACCCTAGTGCCCTTACTAACCCAGTGCTGGCCAGTATTGATGAATAGAAAATGATCTGTCATTTTGCAATTTTAAATTATCATACTAAAATAGTCAAAATTTTGACAAAAATGCCCCTTTGCTGTACAAAACTAAAAGTACAAATATGTGAAAACTGTACCGAGACTGAAATATTTTTTATGATAGGGGCATCCACCAAAGCCTTGGTGGGGGCACTAGGCATTGATTTTGAACCAAATGAAACTTTTGTGTTGGGGAAGGGGTATGATAAGACGGCCGATCATACAGTCATCCAGAGGCAGGCTATAAACTTGATATTGATGTTGGCAAGCTAGCTTCAAATAAAACATATGTCAAGTGAACAATTGCATTGGAATTATCTAAAAACATATCCTTTTTGTATATTCCCAAATTTTGAATCAACATCTCTACTCAAATTGATATAAATGCCTCATGAATACAAAGGAAAATCCAACCGATCATGGTTTTTTCCTGATATATTTCTGCACCAGATTTGGCGTAGTAATATAAGTCTCTAAACTCCAGTCATTTGAGTGTATTTTTAAATAGCTCACAGGCTGGCTTGTTAATTCATGTCTGTTATCATAGAACTTGCCTTCTTTAGTGCTTGAAATTCATGTCGAGGCTTGATACTCCCATTAATTATCACAAGTTAATTTTAGTGGGACTACTTTGCGCTGCCAATTCTGGTTTGATACAAATAAATAGTTGTGAGGCGTCTGAGCCAGATGCTCCCAGTTATTGACAGCTCCTATTCTTTTGCATGGGCACCGGTGGCTTAAATTTTATAAATTGCCATCACAATAATAAGAAATTAAATTAAATATAATTGAGGGTTTGGAAATTGCTAATCAAGGAATAGCTACAATTAGAATGAAAAATCAAGGAAATCGGACCAGTAGTTCTCAAGTTAGTATCTTAGGCGAAGCATGACCTTAAACAGAAGCTGTGTTATTTGAGTAATGTAACTTCATACCACACTAGAGGAATTGGAAAATATCGAGTTTGTCTATTCCTGAGACATGAACATGTATATGTTTCAGGTTGTTGGTCAAAACATGATTCACTACCGCACCCTCACAACAATATAAATGCAACCTCATGATTACCTTGCACTCATTGAAACTGTAGCAACACATGGAATGTTAAACATTTTTTATATTTTTTGGAACTGAGAAGTTGTGCTTCCTTGCATCTGTTCATGTTCCTGGACAAATTTTGTAACCAAGTAAATCGATTCCTACCTTTTGCTTGAGACTTTGTATCATTTGAGCTGACTCTGATTTGTCGTTTTGATTACTATCGCCAGGAACACCAGCTACAAATATACAAAAATTCTCAAAGTGTTTATTTGAAGAAAAGTTATGGGTCTTTATTAAATGTAATATTAATTTATCATTTGTTGTATCCAGTTGAATATTACAAGTAGGAGTTAAATCAATCCCACACCCACACCTATCATTTATTATTGCCCAGAAGAGCTTTACAATTTTTTTCCCAATGCAATTCTCACATAACTCATGTAAGTAACAACAAGGAGTAACTCCTTGGTCACAACCCGACCATGCAGGCATTGATATTTGTGTAGTAGCCAACATAGGGCTATTTTCATTGGAAAAGGAGATGATCAGGTAATCGGCTGTGAATCTCTTTGTTCACCAATGTTTGAAGAGAAAATCAATGATTAATTTGTAAACCAATTGTGCCACAATTCTGTGCCACACCTCAGAGCCACATTTCAGAGCCGAGCCACACTTCAGTGCCACAATTCTGTGCCACACCTCAGTGCCACACTCCAGTATTTCACTTGAGTGTTTCACTCCAGTGTTGATCAAGGCTCGAAAGTAAGATATCATTTAAATACTTACCTTCATATCCAACATCTGGTTGGTCAACTTTCTGCAATCTTCTATATTTTGGAGCTGGATCGGATGCCGCAGCTCTTCCAACAGGATTTCGCTTTCGAGCAATATACTTTGACAAAGGACTGCCTGTTGATGTGCTAAGTTCTCCATCTTGGCCTTCTCCAGTTTCAATCGCCAAATTTCTCTTTCTGTGGGCAAACTGCTGGACTAAAATGAATTGGACTTATTTAGAAATTGTGTTAAAAATTATTTGATGAAAATTATCTATGAATTTGCAGAAAAAATATCATGGTGTGAAAAATTACAACAGCTACATGAATTTATTCCAGTGCATGGCTCAGTTCTTATGTCAAGTTAGGAATGTATATAATTAAGGATTTAAGATAGCAAAGGACAAGACATCTATTCTCACTATAATGTGTGTTTTCAGGGGTGTCCACACACTACACTATGTAGACTACAGGTTTACTATAAACATTCTCAATATAAATTTGGCGTTACATTACTGTTATCTGTTAGCAACTTCATTATTGATTCAACAAACATGAGTATGCTAAACTCTCTACCGCCTATTTTAACCTTAAATAAAACTTTTGGTCAGATCCACTTGACCTTTCTCTGTCTATAAAGACTACCCAAAGACCAGTGCATGTTATAGCCAGGCAGTTTATTATGATAAAGGTATGTCAGATTTACATGGTAAAAAATATTTGTGCTCTACTTGGTATGAATTATTGATGATGGGAAAGGTGCCTCCATAAGGGAAGGTAACTCATAATCTCTGCATTATAATGTCGCAGTTCCCCGGAAGTGCTTGTTTCTTGTATTGTACTTGCGGACAACTATTGAATCATAACGCAAAGAATGGGAGTTACCTTCCCTTACGAGAGGCACTTTTTTCCGCCCTCAATAATTCATGTCAAGTAGAGCATTGAAGTTGTTTACCATGTAAATTTGACAAAAGGTTATCATAAGTAGCTGCCTGACTGTAACATGCGTTGCTTTTTGGGTAGTCTTTTATTATAAAGGTCCACAGGAGGCTAGACTGTAAAGATGATGGCTAAATAAAGATAGCAATGTTTTATCAGCATCATTCTTGTGTATTATAAAATGGCACCAATGCGTCTGCTTACTGATGAGAATTAACCCTAAGATGGTGCAATATTTATGGAAATGATAACCGTTGTATTGAATATTGGGTATTGGGTATTGAGCGAATGATTACATATTTTCCTCACCAACCAACTTAGAGACTGGTAACCTATCATAGTTCCGCGTCATGCGCTATGTAAAAGATTCTATCTCTAAATCCCCGCACATGATACCCTTATCTGTGACCTGAATTGTTTGATGAATATAAGATGTCCAAAATTCTATGTGTTATCAATCTTTAACGTAGACATAGATTATTACTGTAGTCTCTCACCTTGTTCTGATGTTCTAGCATGCAGCATAACCCGCAAGTGATCGATTTCTGAAACGTGGAGCTTAGAGACATGATGTCTTTGATCTGTGAATTCCAGACAATGAGCACACAACTGCAGTTTGTCACTCAGGACGACTACTTGGTGTGCAAACAAATGGCATTTTTTACACTCTGCAAAATGATTCGTGAATTTTGAACTGTATCTGCCCTTTCCATATTTCTGTTTATCTACAATAAGAAAAGTAGATTAGCTTTATTCATCTGTTAAAGGAAAAAAAAGAAAGTTTTGAACAGAAAATGCCACTTGGAAACTGATAAATGGTCAGGAAGGTCATTCAATAGAAACGAGCAATGCATTTTGCACCGATTCATCGGTATCCTTTTGTTCAAAACTCCTTCTCACTTTGTCTTTCAACTAAGTTGAGTTCATACTCGAGTGATTTTGCGGACATTTTTCAGCAGTGTTTATGGTTTTGGCACAATTTTGGAGAGGTTCCTTACGCTCTCTGACCATTTGAAGAAATGTCTTCGGTAATTTTAAACCATAATATCGTGTATAAATGAGAATGTGCAAGAGAGAAAGCATGTTTTACTTATTTGCGAGAACAGAGACATTTCTAAATAAGGTCGAAAACAATGCATGAGTAGACAATTCTTCAAAATCGTTTACACTGCTAAATAGGCCTACTTCAATAAGACATCCTAGTATAAAATTACAATTGGGCTGAATTGCTTACTTTACAAGAAAAAATCTAATTGAGTCTCTCGAATTCTAATTGGCATATCCCGAAGAGATAAAGTCCTAAGTTTGTCATCAACCGATAAGAAAATACAAGACAAATAGTGGACACGTGGGTAATATTGTTTGCATGCTGTCAGTGCTTTCCAGGGAAGAGTACCTCTCCTATTTTGACTACAAGAGTTATCTTTTTTTGATTCATTCTTGTTGAACCCACAAACATCAAAACGTCGCAATCTAGCATTCCACTAACGTCGCAAACCAAAAAACGTCGCAAGAAGGGTTTTTAAAATGTTGCGAACCCACAAACGTCGCAATTTTCTAAACGTCGCAATAGCTCGAACCCACTAACGTCGCAAATGTCGCAACTCAACAAAAATACGAAGTTGTCTTCTCATTTGATGCAAATTGGTGATGATTATATGTTGCGAGAAGTAGAAAGGAGCATACAAACTTCAAAACACGGTGGGGAATTGAATATCAACATTATATATTGTGCTATGGATAATTGTTGAGTATTTTTCAGGTTATTTGAATCATTTTTTTCACTTCACTTACCTCAGAATCCATTAATGCTGTCATAAAAGGGTTGCTAATCACTATCTAGCAGATATAGTGATATACCAATTTGTAATGTACCTTAATGTTTGATTTAGCCAATGATTGAAGTCGTCAAGTGGTATTGACACAGTTGGATTGAGTGCTATATTTTTTCCTCTTGCTGACATGGCCTTAATCCATCAAATTGCACAGCCTTCCCATGATGCAACGCTTTGGATATCCCAGATAAATAAAGTCAATCTTTTTTTATATACCATGTACCATGTAATTTTTTAATTTTCATTTTGTTGGGAGTTGTTTCCTCACGAAGTAAAATAGAATGACTCATAACATGTTTTCTACATCCCACTTATTGAATGAAATGGTATGGTAGAAAGTTCATCCATTCTCCCTGGTCGAACATTAATGAAACTTGATTACAAACAGATGCACATGAACAACCATCTGAGAGCCCTGAGCGTGTTTATTGAGTTAATTTTAGTTTGATCAATGGAAACAAAAACCTGTGTTCCTAGACAATACTGTGTGCCCTGAGAATGTTTTGTCTTATATATAATATATATCTATGATATAGGCGCTGGCTGACCATGTTAGATTTATTTATCAATCAATATCAATATGGATAATAAGTAGGCTATGGCTACAGCAGATCTTTTCAGCTCTTTATTATTTTATTCATTGACCCTCTTCCATACCACTGAATAGATAGTATAGGCAGCCCACTGCATGTATAGGTAAAATAGATAGATACTGCTTAACTTGCTGGCTAGATAGGCAAAAGCAGGTTGAATTTTTAGAGGTAGGATAATAGTCTTTGGGTACCCAGGCATAGTTGAGCTGCAATTTTTTAAAATTGATTTCATTACTAAACAACCAAATCACGATACCTCGAAAAAATTTCATCTGCTGGTCCCTTACCCTGTCTTGACAAGCTTTGTCGAATGAGTTCCCCTCTCCTTCCAGCATATGCTTGTCAAGAAAGGCCACTGTTTGCCATGGTCTTGCAGGATGTGGCACTTTGAAGACTTCTCTTTCAGAGAGTATACAATAACAAATTCAATAAAATTTAAGAGGTTAACGGCTCCCATAATGCATATCTATGGAATTACCAAAGTATATTGAAGCCAATTATAATTTGACTTGAACTTTTAAGGGAAACCCATTTATTATATAACCATGGCCATTAACAATAAGCGGCTGGGTCACAAAGCGATATTAAATTCTGTAAATTTTCAACTGGCTTTCATTGACCCACTGTCAAGGTCTCTTGTCCATAACCCAGGATTTGAGTTTACAAACTGCATATAATTCGAGGGATGCCGTGTCACTCAATGCAAGGTGTAATATCGCATCCTATTGTATGCTAATGGTTCCTATGGTATCCTGTTGAGGCTTTATTATCATACCATAAAACCATAAAGTTGCATCTTGGGAATGGAGTAAAAATTCCTTATTCAGTAGATAAAGGGTAAGTCATAAAGAGATAAAGGGATTCATGCATTAATGATTTAACATTTATGGTATTTCAAATAGTGTAAAAGCCTCTTAACAACCTCGTAAAAGCCTTAAAACCTCTTAAGAGGCCTCTTAACAACCTCTTTAAAGCCTCTTAGCCTATGTCAAACATGTATATTTCAAGCTTGACAATGTATGCTGATATGCCCTACTTGTGCTACATTTTGATTAGCACCCATTTATGACAGCATTAATGGATTCTGAGGTAACAATAAATGTCCCTAGAAAGTGAAAAAATGATTCAAATAACCTGAAAAATACACAAAAATTATGCATGGCACAATATATAATGTTGACATTCAATTCCCCACCGTGTTTTGCAGTTTGCATGCTCCTTTCTACTTCTCGCAACATATCATCATCACCAATTTGCATCAAATGAGAAGACAACTTCGTATTTTTGTTGAGTTACGACATTTGCGACGTTAGTGGGTTCGAGCTAATGCAACGTTTAAAAAATTGCAACGTTTGGGGGTTTGCGACGTTTTAAAAACCCTTGGTTGCGACGTTTTTTGGATTGCGACGTTAGTAGAATGCTAGATTGCGACGTTTTGACGTTAGCGACGTTTGTGGGTTCAACAACTCTGATTGTTCACATTCTACTGGTATGCTATTGCCTTAAACACCTAGGTGGATCAATTTTATTCATGTATCAAATTATTCTCTGATTCTTCAGCTCCGTAATGATATGCTTTTTTAGAAAATTGGTCCACTCTTAATGCATTTTATATCTATCGCAGTAGAGGCCTTCCCGAAAACGCTCACATCAAGCCAGGCTAACGTTTTGTGACGTCAGAGAGCTGTTTGAGTGATCAGCCTATTGTAAAATCAAAACAAACAGAGCTATCTTGTATTCAATACAGCAGAAAATCCATGGTGCTGATTTTCATTTTCCACCATGAGCCTATGCACCCACATCTCAATTGCAACCTCATGGAAGGGCACTGGCATCCCCATCCCCAAATTTGAGATATGATGGTCTAAAAAGTCAGCTTATTTGTGTGATTTCTGCAAAATGTAGGTGAACACAGAGCACCAAACTAAGGCTATATTGTGTAGTAAGGTATTCTATGAATGGCTCCCATTGAATACAATACTCCACTGAGATCCACTGGCTAAGTAAACAAACTTGGAATTTTATATTACAACAAGCACGGCGGTGTGTTTGTGTGTTCGATTGAGAATAAATGACACATACTATAAACTGAGGTAAGACGCAGGTCAGATAATAAAATAATCCAGCGATAGCGGAGTCATCGTGCACGAAGTTAGTGAAAATAAGGCGAAGGGAAAGGAGATCAAGAATTTTTAGACTTAAGCATTCCAATATGTTATAGGTTTAGACTTTAGATAAAGCTTTAGACATTAACTGTGTTACTGTTCTCATATTCTTGAAACTGACCAGCTTATAGTATGCCTTATGTATAATTATGTGAACTTGACTAAAAACTTTCGGTGAGGACCTGCTGTTTGCCATCCATTGTATATTTATAATTGGAGATTTTTAATTGCTAAAACTTTATCAGCAGACAAAAATTCTATGTGATGATAAAATTCTAAATAATGTGCTGGGTAGATGGCGAGCCGAGGTAAATCCGAAAAATACTGTGCTGCGGCTAACTGTGACAAAGATTTTTGTTTTTTTGTAAAAAATGGCCAGAACACAAAACATCAACCAAGAGTCAAGACACAAATTTTTGCTGGTTATGTAAATCAAAATCTATTTGTCATCAATTATTGTAATGTCCATTGAAATATTATTGTCATTCCGCTTGAGAAACAAGCCTACCTCTGCATGCATATCTTCTACGGTCAGTTCTTGTGAAGAAACATATTCCTTCACCATCAGTTGACTGCCCTATTCCCCTAGAATGGCCCCAGAAGCTTCATTTTCTGAATCAACAGATTCGCCACTTAGATAACATCAGTTATCTGACGTTATCTCAGTTTTAGATTCAGCACGTTGTTCTACCCTAGATATACCCTTGTTTAAAACTCGTAACATTTCACTTATAATAAGCGATTTTGAGAAAAATTGCGATATGCTGCCGCGCTGCCGATCTTCCGCTGACATGATTGCTACAACTGGGTACACTAGACCAAGTTTGGTCAATTTGCCTGCATTCCGAGTGGCTTCCAATCCACTGGTCACACCATGGCGTGACCAGTGGATCGGGAGCAACAGGCATGCAGGCAATTGGATCAAACTTGTTCTAGGTTACACCCATATTTCTTTATATTCAGCACGTTATTATACCCTTGAAACACCTTTTATTTAAACTCTTAATATTTTACTCATTAAAAGCAATTTTTAGAGGAAGTGAGGATATGCTGCCGCGGTGCCGCTGACATGATCGCTACAATAATAACCCTTAATATTGGATTCAGCAAGTTGTTCCACCCTAGAAACACCTTTTATTGAATTCTTAACATTTATTATATGCAATTTTGAGAAATATTGCGGATATGCTGCCGCAAGACATTATCATACTAACCTCATAAAGATCTGACATTATACTTATTGAAAATTTTAAATTTGTCCTGATCTAACACGAGCAGACTTCTGCAAGTTTACTTGGTAAATAAATTGGCAAGTCAACAAAATCCCCACAATGCAGTTTCAACCTGGAATTCCCTGAAGATTAGATAAGTAATATTACACAGAATAGGAGTTATGTCCCCCCACATATAATGCAAAAACAAAACACCTTTTAATTTCTAAATATGACCACCACAACTGGGTACACCCGGTGAACTTTACAGAAGAAACATCAATGAAGTTTAGTATGCGATCAGTTTCCTGCCATCAAAAATTGTCTGTGCCATTTTTTTATAGAGCAGTTACAGCTAAGCTGCTTCTGGCCTATTAAAACATTTGTTACTCATTCCTTTGCGTTTGGTTATCACTTGGTTATAATTCTTACATGGTGGACTTGATATTTGCTCCTCTGAGTCACTGCTTGACTGAAAGCTGTTGCGGTCGGCTGCTCTCTCCATATTCATTGCCCATTTACTCCATGTCTCAATATAAAAATATGCAACAAAACTACACGATTATATACGAGTATTTCTATGCACAGTCTCTGACTGGGATGAAACTTATATCAACTTGTATCAAGACTAAGGATTTCTGTCATGAAAAAGAGGGGTTTATCACTCTCTGTGCTCAGAAGCTAATATGAAAAATGCATTTGTAACCCTCAAAATTATTCTAGGATTGCTTGCAAAACTTTATGATCTTAGCCTATTTCACAGCTTCACCAATATTTGACCACAGCCAATCAAATAATGCCTAGTATGCGGTTAGTTCAATCAATTCCATAACAACAACAAGTTCACTTCCATCAATGAATCACCTCACAAGACATAACTGTATCAACTTCAAGCCAGTCCACAGCTGAGAAATACAAAAATCAAGCTGGCTGCAATACGCAGCCTCAACGCTTCTGCTAAATAATGCCAGATGAGAGAATTACATCGGAAGTATTACTTTACCTTCAATATGTGGATTTTTTGAGAACTGTAACATGTAACATGTAGCCTCTGATAGTAGCCTACTTTACCACAGAACAGCAATAGCCACTTGGAAATGAAGCTTAGATACTGTGCATTACAGTGCCTGTGATTGAGAGATATGATGGACATATGAAATTGAGAGCCGTCAATAAAACACGACGAAAAAAACATATCGCTCAGCTCTTGCCTCAAACTTAAACCTTAGAATATATGAGTTACATCTCGTAAGCACAGAAAGTGTACACATTTTTGTTGCTGATTTGCTAACGTCCGACTGCAACTTAAATTTCTGATTTCTGATATTTTTTTTGGTTTACCAGCAGGGAATTTTCCCAAGTTAAATAGCTTCATCATTTATAATATTGTTTATATTATTGTTTGAAGCAGTCACATAATGCAACCTAATTTGAAAATTTCACTGGCTCGTACTTTTTCAGCTAAGGCCTCAACCTCACTTTGTACATAATTGTATATTGAGTTTCAGTATGATATCCTATTGCTCCTAGTGATATCCTATTACTGCTAGTTGTATTTATTCACTAGCAGGGACAACCTAATAATAGCTAATTTTGTGTGTCTTAATTGAAGAATTTATTTATAATCAAATTGATTTAAAATCATCAGTTTTTTGTTTAAAGTTTTAAAATAAATTGTGACCTCCCTCAAAACAAAAATTGACATCTCATAGAATGGGAAAACACCAAGCAATTTTAAGCCAAAATGCTCATGAAAAAATTAGTTGTTTTAAATATATCATTGGCATTTATATGCATTGTAGAACGGCTATCGAATGCTTGATGTTCAGTTTAGTGGACCGAAAGATAAGAGCTATAACAAACAAAATCCAGCCATAAGCTGCTTGAGAGGTGCAAATTATTATCCTCCTTTTAATAAGTAAAATTAATTTCTCTCAAAGCATTTATGGAAGGATAGTGGGGTTTTAGTATCAGATGGTCGAGTCTTTAGCATGTTGACATTTCATTCTGAAATAGAAAGAAAACAGGTCGTATTTATGTATTGGCAAGCAAAGGCTTGGTTATCTAGCATTACACTGTAAGAATTCGTTGAGCTAAAAGACAGCGCATGGGGCCGTGGCTTTTTCAGAATCTGCTAGTGGAATTAATTTCCTTTGTTATCTGAGGCAGTGTAGACTATCAGTGTATTGAATGGCCATTAATAGTCTGCAGTGCAAAATATAACCAAAGATTATGAATACTATAGATGGATAAAGTGTATAAATGGATAAATACTAGGTATGGATAATACGAGTCATAGCAAAACCCATTTCAACAGGCAACACAGACTTTATTCATGTAATAATGTTTGGATTATGGTACGGACTAGGGATAAATACTAGAACAAGTTTAATTCAAATTGCCAGCAGTCTGGCCATCTTCAGTCTACTGGCGAGCTGGCAGCGGCCCAAACCCCGATTGCAGGCAAATTGGATCATGCTTGATCTAGATAAATACTAGGTATGGATGATGTAAGTTATAGCAAAACCATTTTCAGCAGGCAACACAGACTTTACTCATGTAATAATGTTTTAATTCACAACAGAAAAATACAACAGGAGTGCATAATTTTTGGATTCTATAGCGCAATGATAATTATATATTTACTTACAATACCTTTCACTCTCACCAAATTCAAATCCTGAGACATCATGGAGCAGCTAATAGATTTGACATGCCGACCTGAAACATCATTTGGAGGAAAGCTGTTTCAGATTGACATATTTTGTGTACTACCTCGTTGCCATGCTGGAATAAAAAACAAAATATTTTTGACTGAGTGCATCGCAAACAAAGGGACTGTGGAACTGGTTGAAATTTATTGATGAAACGCCGGTACTATCAGCCTCGCACCAACAAGCAACAATCAGTTAAACACAGACACAGGCCAAATCTTAAATGTACGATCTTAAGATAAGAGCTGACAAGAATTTGGGGCAGTTAATAGTGGAAGCTACTCGGGCCCTACCAAACATACAGTTTAGGGTATTGTCTTTTCATTTGTCAAGCGCCCTTCATTGTTCACCCTGACATTAGAATTATGCCAGGATACAATATTTGAATAAATTGGGAATTTCCTTTTGGAGTTGGCCGGTAATAAACCTTTTTGATACTTAAAAAGATTGCTCTTCATGCGCTGGTAAATTTATTAAAGACTGAAAGAACGAGGCATCAATGATAAGAGTTATAGATATTGCAACATTCTATACTAATTTCAGTTTAATTTGAGAATATGAAAATGTCACATACTTTACCTGACCCTCTCATTACTCACAAATAGACAATTAACTGCCCCAAAGTGAAGGTGATGTATGGTAGTTGTGGTCGCTGAAAGCTGAAAATGGAACTGATTACTTATTGAGAACAGGATGCGAAAGAGGATAGGAAGGTGAAATTGTTAGATGTTAGTGTGGGTAACAGGGTTTCGCATCCTGTTGCTCTCCAACATACCTTGATTCGATGCCACGCTTTCTGGTTCAGAGGTTGCGGCGAGAAGGTATTCTGTATAACTTCAGTCTCCTTCTGGTCTTTCCTAAGGCTTCATATCTACAACTATTATTCATCTTAATATTAGGTATCATATTGGTGTCATGAAGGCTGCCGGCAGGATGTAGGACAGAGCATCATGAATAATTTTTGAAGTATAATGTTGTGGGTGATATAGCATAGTTAGTTGAATTTTCTGTTTAAGATCACTGATTTTAAAAATATCCCTGGCCTTGCTTCTAAACTAAGCTCACACTGAGTCAATAACATAAATTCTGTGGAATATTTTGAGATGTGATGGGAAAATTTTTGCACTGTATGACAGGCTGGTGAATCATTTCACCAGCCCATACTGTTTGACGTATTGCTAAACAATATGAGATGTGTTTATTGTCACATAGGTGTTTCCAGGCTTGTGGCTGATGATAAAACTCAATGAGACAATTTTGTTATCATTAGAGGTTTCACTGGCCATACAACATCCCACAATGAATGAAATCAAGGGAGCCAAACCCTGTGCCGGCCTATATGTAAAAGTGGCCAAAAATTGGAGGGAAATGTTTTCAGTGGTTAAAAATGGAGGGAAGGCTTCTCAGTGGTCGAAAAAGGAGGGAAAGTAGCCAAAATGTTATGATAAAAGGCCATCATACAGGAGTGTCTGTTCATTCCAGTGATATAAGTCTATAGAAAGCAGATTGCAAATATGGCTTCACCAGTAATTTTTCGTGGGTACGCTGACATTCAGTTGTTTTTTAAGTATAAAGACGTCAACGTTGATGACTACAACCTACTTGTCCATGATGGGATGAAAATAGAGAAGGCGTATTGGCAGAAAAAGGCTAAACTTTACAGTGATTATCTTTCCCAAAGGTAAGTGACACAGTTAAAATAAAATAGCCTACAATACAGTATTTTCTCACAAGCTTAGAATATTGAGTGTATACATTCCAGGCAAAATGTTCCATTTTATAAATTTGAGCCACCGGAATTCAGGAAGCATGTGTACCAAAAAAATAATGACAAATCATCTGCCAAGCAAAATAATTATTGGAAGGCAAATACTCGATATCAATTGATAAATCATCATGTTTAAAGAATAATGCATTTACACCTTGTAATCCATAATAAACTGAGTGAGCTTGTGACTGGCGTTAAATTATTTAGTGCTGTCAATTTATCCTAATTATCAGTTGACTCATAGAATCTGCCTGAATAAATAGTTTTAAAATTTAGGGTCTGAAGTTGGGTAATAATAGATTAGATTATTAAACTGCTACTTTTATGAACACAGAAAATTCATAATTACAACTTGCTGGATCGCTAGCAGCGCTGCAGGGTACAGGACAGGCATAATGTATTTGGGGTATAAGGCAAGGATTAATCAGCTCATTATCATGATGACCAAGTATTTGCTCTTCACACCTACCTTCAACAAGAAAATACTCCGTATACTTCAAGCTATGAAAACATTTTTATTACCTATTCTTCTGCTGTGGCTAAAAAAACAGAAGAAGATAATATAGGTTCACATGTAATGATGCAACTTATTATTAATCATTTACAGGAAAAGATTCCGAGATGGCGAAAGAGGCATCAGACAGTACCGAGCCTACTTTTCAAAACAGAATTGGAGGGCTCTTGATGCATCCACAATGAAAGAGCATCGAGTAATGAACTCACAAATACCTGATTTCCAACTCAAAAAAGCAAACCAGACATTCGTACGAGCATTGGAGAACAACAATGTTGTGGCTCAGCAACCGCAACCGCAAACTCCGAGAGCTTGTCAACGGCTCCAAATGAGCAAACTCCACAGAGAAGACTCTCACTAGAAGATATACCAAGGGGACTGGTGAGGACGCTGTACAAACAAATGAAGAAAGGAGACATTCCTAAAAGACTGCTACAGAAAATAATAAAAGATTCAATGACCGAGGAAAACATTCCAAAGAAGTTAAAAAGAAAAATCATCGCCAAAGCTCAGGCCATGCAGCGTACTGCAGCAATTAAAAAAGAACTAACAACTATTTTTCTCACAAATACTTCTTTTAAAAAACATGACCGGATGAGGGTGACGCAGTTCGGTTCGTACAAGAGGAACAAGGTGAAGACACATGTTGGGCCAATTGACTCATATTCCTTCAACCAGAAAATCGTCAGAGATACATTCCAGCAAGTCTCCAATGGAACGATGGATCTGGGAAGAAAAATGACAGGAAGGTGGGCACCACTAGCTTTCTCCGCTAGCCTAAGGAAGAGATTTGGACCTCAACCAAAGGCTCTGAACGGTGGACAGTTGGTGGGTCTTTCTTTTATCAAACTACTAATTTTCAACGCAATTGTATTGAGAGTGAAAAATGACATGAAAACATCACTGTCAATTTTAACACCCAGTCTGAAACTATATTAAAGACTGAAGATAAGCAGCAAGCTCAAACAAGGAAAACAGCATTATTGCCGTTATTTAACGATCTTGATTATAGTATGCATATCTTTGGTCTGTTTGCAGGTTTTACAGGCCTATGCTGCTCAACTGGGTTATTCTTTCACCATAAGGCATCATGAGAGGGTAACCTGGGATAAACATGACTGTTGTGGCAAGGTGTATCGATCTCACCACAGTTCGATACTAAAAAAGGAAAGGAATCGAATGATTCAGGATGGGGAGATATATATTGGTCAGGCAGTTTGTCCAATATTAGTCAGCAAGACAATTTTTGATTCACGGACAAACTGCATAACTAAAAAAACAACTGTGGTTTCCGGGAGAAAGATCTCGCTCCTCAAGATCAGGAAAGATCACCTGAAATTTATGGAGAGGAAGGGATTGCTCGGGAGACTTAGCCTGATTTAATGCCATTGGATGATCTGAAAACACATCTGACCAGGAACAAAGGTATAATTTTCAGCACTGGGCTTATTTTAAGAACCTCTTTTCATCATGACCACACCTTACACCTTTGACCTCCTTTTAGCAGCAGGGAAGCAGTGAAACGTATGCCTTGCCTTCAGCAAAATTTAAAGGATAACGGACACCTTGGAGGTTCTGGACTTTACAGGGGTAAAAAAATATGAAAAAAATGATGAAAAATAGCATTTTTTTGGATGTAGCACCAGTTTCTGAGTTGGCCACAAACTGAAAACCTGCTGAATACAGCACATTTTAAAATTAAATTGGAAGTTGCCCTCTCAGTCAAGAGCCAGCTCAGTCATGATTCAAGTCTGAGGGCCAACTTGATAACCATGAATGAGTTTGCCAGCTATTAT
Organism: Membranipora membranacea; assembly: GCA_914767715.1. Classification (NCBI taxonomy): domain Eukaryota; kingdom Metazoa; phylum Bryozoa; class Gymnolaemata; order Cheilostomatida; family Membraniporidae; genus Membranipora; species Membranipora membranacea. The sequence goes on from OU612068.1 coordinate 19,798,522, forward strand.
GATGCTCTCGCTAATAAATATCAATGTTTGTAAAACAAACATTAGATTGTGGTTAGGTAACTATTCCAATTAATCCTACATCAAAGGACCCTATTCAATAGCCCGATCTTCATTGTATACACTGTAGAACATCATTGTATACACCGATCATCATTGCAAATTGGTGTTATTGTTGGTTAGCTAGAATGAACATGCTGACAGCTGAATAACTGGAGGCAAAATCAGCTGAAGGAAACAATAGTGGGATGATTATGATGTTTTGAGGTTTACATATTATGAGCTTTGGTATGGGCCACTGTCATGAGCAATGCAGAATGATCTGAGGACCACAACTTTATAGTCTCATTTGCCTTGTAAATTTTGGCCTGAACGCACATAAAACTAGTAATGGGACCATCTAGAATTTGCATGCTCTGTCCAGGATTCCCGGCATACCCTTGGCCACAAGATCCAGAGTATGGCAATGGACTGCTTTTATTTACACAAATTTTCCTGCTAAGAAAATACAGGAAAGAGCATATTTGTGTCATCGTCATTTTAAAATATTGCCATTCTCATAATTAATGTCCTCCTCTGCTGAAAAATAATCTTCTTCACTGTCCTCAGAGTCTGATGGAATGTTATAGTTAGCAGCCATTTGTTGAGAATTCTGCCCAGCAAGTGTGTGTGGCCTAAGTGCACTCAATTTATGAAGTAGAAATGAATCGCCAAACAAATTTCTGGTCATAGTCATCAGTCAGCTGTTTATTTTGTTATGTTTAGTAAATCTGCCCTCACTGGGCTTCACTGAGAAGGCAGAGATCAAAGGGCCAGGCTTCAAATGTGGTCTCTTTGAACAATCACCCTTTACAATTGCTGTTTGCTATGTACTGTGATGTTGTAACAATGAATGATGTTATACCAGAGACTATAGATATCTATAGTCTCTGGTTATACCATCATTGACTTTAGAATATTTTTCTAGTTTGTCTGTATGCCCATTGAATGAATCACACTTGTGATGGAATGCCCATAATGACAACACGTAAAATACATCAACTGCGGTTAAGCGTGCCTTTGTTTACATAGTCATAGTAATCAATGTGAATCATAAACATTTAGATGGGGGTGTGTATTTGAGAATTCAGGAAATGAGGCTACTGCTCATAAGGGATTTACTAGATGAGTTGTCTTCTCTAAGATCTGTGAGGGGAGACAATATGAGTATATGAGAGTATATGAGAAGAATTTTGCTCCCTCAATGGCTTATTCCTTGAAATGAGGCCACAGTCTAATTTAGACCTTGCCTTGTGTTATCTTAGTTAGACTAAGAGCTTCAAAACGATACCAAAACCTCCAAGGTGTCAGTAATCCTTTAACCATTAATTTCAAATTTGAAGAGTTTAAAAATCTGCTATTGACAGTACACATACCTTGATAACTGGCCCACTAATTAGATCTGCTGAATCAGTAAGTAGATTGGTCAGTGTGAATGCCATCAGTGTCACCACCCTTCTGGGGGAAAAGTCAAAACTCTACTCAAAGTTCTACTAGTGATGTTCTAGGTTCTGCATCAGCTGAAAGTAAAAAAAAGAAACAGTCCCTGTTGAAGCCAAAGCAATAACAGTATTTTTTTAATTACAGTGCCATTTACTGATCAAGATACAAGAGAACACCTATGCCAGAAGCTAATAGAGGTAGAGACCACTCGTCACCTGAACATCTGGCATGATCACAGTGAAATAGCAGGTAATGAACAATTTTCTTAAGATAAAATGTGAGTGACAGCACTGGCAGCAAATCCATAGTTGTTTTTTATTTCAAAACTAAACTAGATTTTTGGTTCTATTTGGCTCTTCATTGAGCTGAAAGATAGAGGATGCTGATACAATCGGATTATGAAGCCATTGAATAGTTTGGACGGGAATGGAAAATTTATTGTAAGCACCAAGTTCTTGGCTCATTATTAATATTCTCCATGTTCACAATGACATCCCTGTTTTGCTTCAATTCTAAGAATAACTTTATCACGGATATTTTTCTATTTCCTTTTTGAAGGGCACTCACATTATGTCATTAATGTGGCATTTGTCTACGATGAAGCTGTCTACAAGACCGCCAAAGAAGTTGGGTAAGATAATTTCTGATCAGGATAAAATTTAATATTGTTCCTTTGAAATTTAGTTTTGCACAAATGACTGCTTAAAAATCTTTACCTTCTTAGATGTTTTTATCAGGTTATCGATGCCACCTATTTACACAACTCACTTTTAGTTCTAGGTTCTGCCTTGTAAATATTTCACATGAGATCACAATGATCAAAGTGTTGCATAGAACAAATGATCAGTATACCATAAGTACTAATACCATAATCTTGTCAATATTTTCAAATGGGAAGCAACGCTATGTCAACACAGGTACTTCTTTTTTTTCAGATTTGATGTCCAGACTGTGGTTGAGAGGCCATACCTCCACTTTATTGGCCGATCAAAGTGTTCTACTGAGGACCAATTGGTATACATACCAGAGCGTATAATTGAACTCCAACAGTGTGGCACCCCCTTGTCTTTTCAAGGGCGAGAGTATAAAGATGTTATACGATCTAATACAGGTAGGAAAATCACAGCAGAATACATTATTAGGTTTATTTTCACTTCCTAAATACAATGGCTTGGACCAAACTACATTGGATTTAAGACTAACCAGGATCTTCAATGGAGACTTGTTTTTGAGGAGAGGGGGTGGATTGCAACAACTTTCCATTATATTTTCATTTTGAATAAAAATACCCCTAGAATAATGTAAAGCTTCCATCAGAGTAAATGATGTAACAGGGATCAAATGTCTATAAACCATGCAGCGTGTGATCCTTGCTTTTGTAGGTGATCTGCCAGCTCGCGAGTTTGAGACTGGCAATGCGGGAGGTGGTGACTACCCCTGTCATTGTGGCAGACATTCAGACTGCTTCACAAAGCCTAGTCAACTCTTTTTAGACCCACCGTATAATTCCTTAGAACTACGAATCTCCCTGATCAATAAAACGTCAAACCCACAAGAAGGAGAGTACCCAGATAAAATGAAAGTAAGTAGTGTCAAATCATGTAAGTTTGCTAAGTGTGGTGACTGGTACCTCAATCCGGAAGCTTGTCAGTATTGGGCTGCCCAGCGCCTAGGCGAATTTGCTTTTCTATTTGATCGCAGGGTTTTAAAGCATAATTATTAATTTCCCTAAAAATTTGTAGAAAGAAGCTGTACAGCAACAACTGGACAACATGGGAGTAGAAAGGTCTTGCTACATGAGCCCACGAAATGCGTGGAATTGTCTTCCCACGCGTGGTAGGCGTGGCTTCATAGGCTAAACACACCCACCTTGTGACAACATTGCTAAGTGAATGGCCAATGAGCCATGACCAATGAGTAAGAGTAATGGCCAATTGAATACGCTCTATCGTACCAACTGGCCAATGACAGAAGCGTAGGTTCATACCGTGGTTAACAACACGAACATGCTGGTCTGTGAAAAGACGCATCGTTAGCATGGCCAACGGCGTGGTTTGGCATCAACAACGCGTGGAATTGCCTCCCCACGCGATTTCGGGGGCCTGTCTAGCTACACCTTAGAGGAGAGGTGATGAATGTGTAGGGCCACTCAAAGACATGCTAAAGACTACTCTGAAAGGTAACAACCCTTCAATTGTATCATATAAGGTCATTAAAACAGGTGGAAACCTCAGGTCACAGGCATCATTAATCAGCAACATCAGTATAGGCAAGTTATATCAAAGATGCTGTAACAACTTTTCCTACTAATGAAGGTTTTATTCATCTGAGGCCTTGAATCAAATAATGTTATTTTGCCAGGTGTGCGAAGACTACCAGCCGTATGCTCACAGGGGCATTCACTAGAGGACCTAGAACTGGAACTGTATGAATTGGTGCACTGTGATCCGCTGCATGACTTCAAAAACATTATTCAAAACATATTTGAGGAGCTACCACATCAAATCCAGAATTTGGAGCTGAAGTCAAAAGTTTCAGAGTTTTGTAAGTCATGTATCGGTGAACGGCGCAATATCAGAGGAACAGATGCTAGGCAGTATCTGGTGAATCTCGCTCTGCTTTTGGAGAATATGATTTATCAGAGAGATAGGTCAGGAAAGGATGATGAGTCATTGGCTAATTGCTCGCCATAAGCCTAGTTTAAATTATCCAGGCTCATACCTGATATGATGATCACAATCAATTTATCCTAATTATCAGTTGACTCATAGAATTTACCTGAATAAATAGTTTTAAAATTTAGGGTCTGAAGTTATGAAGTTAGATTATTAAACTGCTACAATAATTTTTATGAACACAGAAAATTCATAATGACCACTTGCTGGATCGCTAGCAGCGCTGCAGGGTACAGGACAGGCATAATGTATTTGGGTATAAGGCTATTATTCCACAGAAATTAATCAGCTCGTTATCATAATGACCAAGTATTTGCTTTTTACACCTACCTTCAACAAGAAAATACTCCGTATACTTCAAGCTATGAATCATAATTACCAATTCTTCTGCTGTGGCTAAAAAACAGAAGACGATAATATAGGAGTCTTGTGTAATGATGCAACTTATTATTAAGTTCAAATTGGTTCTATTTGGTCTTAGTGATAATTTCAATCATCCATGAGTATTTCATCTTAATGTGACATTGTTTATGTTATTTTATTTGTTAATTGTTATTTGTTATTTGCTTATGTTATGTGCTATTTTTAGGCAGATAAGGAAAGTCTCAAGAATGATCAGGGCTCTGACAGAGCTCCAGAGACTGGCCTATCAGACCCAGGAAGATCGGACCTGCAGAGATGCCTTACGGTTCAACCTCAATGATCTAGTGTTTTCGGTGCTCTATACAGAACTATTTGCCTCCCCCAAAAACAAAAGCCTAAGAGCCATGTTTGGAGCACCCTATCATTCTATTGTGTGTCACATGCCACAACTATATCGGATCATGTAGCTACGTTGTGACAGAAACCTCTGAGAGGATTTTTCATGAGCTAAAGTGAGTAGAGTGCATCTCGGTTCCTTCATGGTAAAGAGTATCATCATCAAAATCGTGATAAAATTTAAATTTCAATTCCAAAACCTCAATCCTCATGGAAATAATATTTAATCTTCACCACTATCATGACACAATAAAATGCTTTGCAAAGAAAGCAAGTCAAAGAAATCTGAGAATAATATGATATTGAGCGTCAACGTGTAACCTGTTTCACCTCGAGTTAAGCAGTTATAAAAGGCTGCTTTGTTAATTCTGCTAATTTTTGTATTTTTGAAGGCAAATGTCAGACACAAGTAACAAACACGCTCCGAATGTAACTGAAAATATTATAGTGAGGACTCACTTTATCACTGAACACAGTTTATCAAGAGCCAGCAAAGAATTCTTAAAACAGAACACACGAATCGAGAGGTCAGCTGTGTCACTGTCAGCGGATCACCTGACACCATCTGGCAGGACGATTTTAACACGAGAAATGATGAGCAAGAATCGGGTAAGTTGTCTGACACAATAAACTAATAACAATCTCTGATTCACTCGCTCACTCACTCGCATTGAGACAGTCTCTTGTTTGCCAGATAAGAAAATTAAAGAGTGAAGGAAATTTTATATTATTTATTTCCCAGACTGCAACGCTAGCTACGCTGAGACATATTGCTGATTTTATTCTACCTGGACCTGGTCACTGGTATGACGTGGAAAAGGACGGGACATTGATTTTCTTTGATGGGCCTGAGGATGACGTGTCCATCAACGAATCTCAGCTGTATCATTTCAGGTTTGTCAGACATAAACTAGTATATTGTTCAATTTTTATAATGAAACCAATCACCATAGCCTAGAACAAATTTAATCCAATTGCCTGCATTCCTGTTGCTCCCTTCCACTGGTCACTCCGCGGCGTGACCAGTGGTTTGGGAACGACTCGGAATGCAGAAAAATGTACTCAACTTGGTCTAACCACAGCCTCACAATAACACTACTGCTCATATCACAGTAATTTAGGTCATCTAGCATATTCCTTTTCTCTTGAAGGGACACAACTGTAAGAAAACTGGAATCAGCTATCAAGGAAGCCTGGCGAAAATGTTTGGATAGCACACAAAGACTAAACATAGACCTCATAACAGATTTAACACCAGCAACTGGTAGGTATATGGATTTTTGATATGGTAATGATAATGTTTGAGTATGGCAGTATGCATACCTTCATATGATGTCATCCTAATCCCTCTATATAGAATAGTTTGGCCTGGTTGAGTAGTTTTCCAATAATTGTCTATTTTGGCCTGTTTTTCGCTCCACAGGTGTAGCTGAAGCTGTAGCTGCAACAGTGTTGACTCCTGAAGTTCTAGATAAAACTGTCCAGGCACCTGAAGTTGAAGCTGAAGCTTTGTCTGCAGAAGACTCATCTGAGTGCACCTTGTCGCCATCACCATACAAGAATACTAGCATCACCGAGTCAGAGTCAGTGGTTGAAGTCACCCCCAAACCTGGTAATAATAGAGAATTGATTTTAGAAAATCATAGAATTAATCATTAGCAATTGTGGCCATGATATGATTGTTATACTTATGGAAAACAGGTCAAAGACTACGGCGTTGTTTTCAGCTATTCATACTTTTTGATGAGGCCCCAACTGCTCTCTGCCCTCACCCCTTCAATGCAGTGCAAAGTCATAGTCAGAAACATAATGAACTCATTACAATCATCACTACAATATAATAGGTTATTTATATACTCTTATTTAGCTTGCAATTATGACTATATTAGTGGTGGTTTGAGAAAAAATGTGATGATGTGATCTCATCACAAATTATGTTTTTCAGGAGCAGTAGAAAAGTCTTCTACTACACAGAGGATGGTATCGACCGCAGTGGAACCTCAACCGTCTACAAGTGTTACCACAGGTAAGCATTCTGACTCAGAAACAGTCGAGCCAACAAACTTTGAAACTAAACGCCAATCCAAACAGCCAAATAGACAGTGAGGTTTTTTTGACTGGCCTAATGTATACTGTAAAAAACCTTTACAGATTGAGTTAATTCTAGTCTAGAAAGTCAATGATCCGTTTTTGTCTCTGGACGGAATAAGAGGTTGTTATACCGAAACTTATTCTAATTTACTGCAAGTACTATGTAATGATTGCATTGGTGACTATCATTGACATGACCAGCATTTTTGTAGATTGTGCAATAGTTACAACTGCTGGAGCGAGCATAAAACCACAGTTTATACCTATCCATGGAAAAGATCGGTACAACACATGTAAGTACAACCAAAGGTTAAAACTACATATTTATAAAATTTGATGAAGCAACTCGGGACAAAGTTCTTTCAAAACAATTTGGATAATCATTTTGATGGATACATCACTTCTATGAGGTTTGGTGTAACCCAAGGGGGGGGGAAATTATCAACAATTAAATCACATCAAGGCTGAGCATTTTCCGGTCCTGCAGCTACAGCTCTAAAGCATGTGCTTCTCAAATGCAGGTCAACCTAGCTAATATTTCTGCCTATCAATAATCGGCAATGCAACTTTCTATAATTTTCAGTGAGTCCTGTCAGTGATAAAATTTGTGTCTATCTTCCAAGATGGATGTTGTACATCATTGAAATGATAATATCACACCCTATGAGACTTCAATATCAGGACTCAATTGTGCCCTGAGCAAACACAATGTTCTCACCAATCATAACATTTTCACAGTAAGTTACCTGTCATAAGATGTTCGCTGTAATTTTCTTCTCTATTACAGATAATGAAGCCTGAAGCCTCGGCCACAGTAGGCCACAAAGTGGAGCATCTTAACAGATATCTTGTGTGCAGATCACAATACAAAGACCAGCCATCAAACAACCTCCTAAAGAAAAAATATATCACTCTACACCAGGAAATTTCACCTAAATTCCATGGAATTCATCAACTTTTGTTGACTAAGGTGGAAAGTATGGAAAAGGATTACTTTCAAAGACATAAGAAGCTATCACGAGTGCCTATAGACAAAAAAATAACACAACAACTGAATGCTGTCAGCCATTTCCTGAAGCTTTTAAATTTTCCAAAAGCTTGATGCAGTGTTATTTTTTTGCTTTGACAGCTTGTCTTTTGAGGTGTTCCTTTTATTTTGCATACCATGATCATAACCTATTGTCTGAGATTGTATTATTATTATTCACACAATGGTCTCATTCCCAGCAGTTGAGCCCAAATGTTGTCCAAAAGGTAAAACAGTTTTTTGTCAAAGATACTCACATGGTGTGGTAGGTGGATACGTTTTTAACCAGAGTAAAATTGCGCTTTTCTTGGGTCTTTCTATATGTTAGTAAATGCTAGGCCTTCCAATTGCTTCCTCAATCACTAGCAGATTCTTTGTCATGGAAACCTGTGGAACACAAATTCATATATAGCATTCATAACATTCATATATTAGGCCTAGGCCAACAACCATCTGACATTTACATCTAAACAATATTTTAGTAGCCTACTCGGTTAGGTATCACAGATTCTTTTCTATTTATAAACTTGTACCAATAAACATTGACACATCAATCTGCCTATCCATATGATATTTCCCCTATTATTGTACTGGCAAAATGTGGCAATGATTCAAGAAGCATAACTGAAACCAATGAACTGTTTAGTTCAATGCTGAAAGTGACAAAATCACTCTGTGCTGCTCTGTCCTGTTATCATGCACACTTGGTGCTTGTAGTGTAATTAATCACATTCAATTCTTCTTGAACACATCTATCATCATGAATGGAATAAAACAAACTTCATATCATTATCCTAAATTAACTAAAAGACTCATGATCTAAGGTGTAGGACTCACCAGTGACCATCATCTTTTCGAAGCTGGTAATCCTTAACTACTCTTCCAGTGAACAGGATAAATCACCAATTATGTAGTCACAGGATAAGACATCGGATTTTAATCAACCTTTTAATCAAGGACAGGTTTCTCCTTGGGAGGACTGTAGTGTAGTGTATTTGCTAAGATGAGTGATTATACTTATTTTGTTATTTACTGTCCACAAGTTATGTAGAATCCCTGGGCCTATTCCTTTGCTTATCTGTCTTCAGTACAGAAACTCAATGGCAGTGAGTGAGCATGAGCAATGGCACTGCAGTTAGTAATGGAACAGTTTTGTCACTCATTTCTTGGGCTCTAAATTCCTATAAGATCCGGATTCAGGTAAAGCTTCAAGGCATTTGGTGACATAGTCTCAGTTACTTTTCTGTGCATGAAATACTCCAACTGGTGATGTAAATCTAAAAGAATGGCAAATCATCATAGGTTATAACCTCCAGATTTATAGGAAGCTCTTTAAAATTAATATGAATATTCTAGATATGAAAAGCCTGCGGACGATGGAATGGAAGACAATAGGAACAGACCTGAGATAGTCCAATGGAGCTTCCGATATATACGTAGAATTAAAAAAGCAAGAGAAAACAATGAAAACATAGTAAGGGCCTTAAATCCAATTGAATAACTACATCATCTTATCACGTCAGGGTTGCATTGATACTTTACATTGAAGCTAACCTCTGTTTGACAAGCAGGATTGTGGCTGTCAATCATACTATTTATTATATAATACAGATTCAGTATAGTGTTTGCAGTGTAATATAGTACATACTATGTCTCATTTTCAGCTTTACCTAGACGAATCATTTATCAATGCTAACCATAAGCAGCAAGTGCAGTGGATCTCTCCGGAAGGGAGATAAAGAAAGACTAAAAGTGGGAAGGGCGGTAGATGGATACTGTTGGGTACGTTATTTATAAGTAATTGCTAGCTAACATTCACTCGCTATAACTTCTTTCATGAACTTGTGTGATTGAATTCACAGCTTATTTACATCTAGTCACCCTAAAACTAAACATCTCTATCAGAAAACTTAGTTCAGTAATTATCTAGCCTTGTTTTGTGAACAGACAATTCCACAATTTAATCTCATTTTATAGAGGCAGGTGGGAAAGATGGCTGGTGTGGTAACAGCTTGGTTTTTAAAGCGGGCAGGGATGACTCGGATTACCACACAGAAATGAACAGTACTGTCTTCGAAGAATGGGTAAGAAAGTTAACCTACATGTAAAAGAATGTTAATGCTACAAGACTTGCATTCCTCGCAGCAACTTTCTGACCAAGAAATACAGTTGTCTACAACAATGTGATGAGTTACATTAATATAATTCTATCAACGGTTAAAATGACATAGTGGTCTCCCTTAAATAACTGATAAATAAAAGGAGAATTTTATATCAGGGCTAATCCTTAAATATTACTTACTCTTTTTCAGTTTGAGAACTTCCTCAGAAGTTAAGACGAGCCGTCGGTAATTGTAATGGACAACGCCTCCTACCATTCAAGAGCAGTAAACCGCCTTCCAACGATGGCAACAACCAAACCTGCAATAAAAGAGTTTATGAGCAATCGGGGATTCAGTTTTGCAGCCTCTGACACTAAGGATCAGCTCTTGGCAAAGCTGAAACATAAAGCTAAAGTGAGTCCAACCATGGATTATTGAAACCAATGATATTGATAGAGAAAAGTAAGCAATTTTGAATGTAATATTTGAAGTTTAAGCTTGTTTGGGGATCTGAGCTAGAACTTGATTTTTACTAGCTGGCTGAGGTGAGAGTAAAGTAAAGAGTGTGAGTAAATGTTAGCTTGATTTAAAGTTAGCTATCTTTCCTCCTGCGAATACTTTACTCCTATAGGGTATGATAATAATATACAATTGCAATATCTCTCAATATAGGAAGTGGACACATATAAAGTAGTCGACAGAATGGCAGAACAACATGGTCACGAAGTTCTTCGACTGCCACCCTACCACTCGGGGCGTCTGAACCCAATCGAACAGATGTGGGGTCTAGTTAAGAACTACATTGCCAGACATAACACCTTTCAAAGGATGAGTGATGTAAGTGTGTCAATTACTATATCTTGAATGTGATTGCTAACCATTAAAATCAAAGCCTAGAGCTTAAAAGTAGGGGGCTTCTTCAAGCGAAATCTACATCTTTGCTACAGTAGCACATTGTTGCAGGAAATCGTATCATTACTATACAAATCTTGTGATTCATGATTGAGCAAACGCATATGCTTTATTTTAGGTTCACAAGCTATACTATGAAGGCCGCAGTCTTTACAACACTGCATGGGGTAAGGTTGAGCTGCAAATCATGAGGAGAGAGACAGAGGTAATGGAAAAGTACAACCTCCACATCCCTCAGATAGAGCCTATCATAATACACTTGAACGGCGATGAAAGTAGTGATGATGAGGAAGATGAGGACTTACATTTCTTTCGACCTTCTCCTTCAGCTATACCTCTGTCGCGTGTCTCCCCTCTTGTATCACCTAATGTTACTGTTAGCTCCATATTGGACATCACTGGTGTATCATCAATTGCAGCAGAGGAGTGAATAACCCTTCTTTTCTATTCCAGTCCTTGCTCCTTATCTGTTATTACTCTATTGTTAGTCAAGACTAGAGCCTACTGTCTGTGACCAGGGAGGCTGGGGGGCTGCTGTGACTGTCAGATCTATGTCTGTGTATTGACTGTTGTAATAAAAACAGAACTTCATTACACTGACAGAAAGCCCTTATTGTTGAGCTTACAACAAATTTATGATTTAGTTATTGCACTCACAGTCAGTCAGTGCCTAAGTAAAGAGTTGTAATTCACGACTGATTGCTATTTCAGCTTATGCACTCACCTTTATTCCGATTTTCATTTGTCTCTGTATTTGAAGAGTGAATGCATCTTAGATAGAACTACCTCCTCCTTTGAATACAGAACAATCAGCTCCATACACTGAGCAATCAGCTCTAAAGTCTAGAGCCTGTTTTCACTAACCTAAGATATCTTCCACCTGTCAACAATCATGCATTTCAGCATGTTGGCACTGTTGGCTCATGTATTCATCCGATAAGAAAATACTTGCCCTATTCAGTATAAATGATGTATTATTTGGTATGGTGTTTAGAATTCACTAAATTTGTATCATAAACTTATTTTAATGAAGTATTATAATATATAAATCCACGTTGACATACTTCAAAGCAGTTTTGGTTATTTTGACTAATTATATATTCATACGCAATGTTTGTAAGCAAAACTTGACAGAGAGTTGATAAATCTGAAAATCAATGTCACTAATCTGAAATCAATTTTTTGTATAGAATTATAGTGGTAGCAGCATCAAGAGAGCCTTAGACCAGGGTTTTTTTTCAGTAGACCTTTTCAGGGTAGTATATAAAATGACTTGTAAAATATTTCCACTGAATCATTGATAAAAACATGCCTCCAAAAAGCTTGTGTAAGAGTGATTTTAAAGAAAAAAACCAGAGATCATGTTTCAACCCTTTTTAAGACTTTAAATATAATGCCTTTGAATATGCTATTCCAATACTGCTATTTAAAACTATTTTTAAGAACATTTTCGAATGAGTTTATCAACGAGTAATAGTCCTCCAAAAAGCTTGTGTAAGAGTGATTTTAAAGAAAAAAACCAGAGATCATGTTTCAACCCTTTTTAAGACTTTAAATATAATGCCTTTGAATATGCTATTCCAATACTGCTATTTAAAACTATTTTTAAGAACATTTTCGAATGAGTTTATCAACTCTCTTAAATCAGAACATGATTATAACACAAGATTAAATAATTTACGAACAAAAAAGGCCAAAAACAAGCGAGGTGAGAGGACCCTGTTGTGCCATGGTGTCAACCTGTACAACAGGTACCTTATGGGAGTGGAGACATGTACTCAGTCTGGTTCCTTGGGTGGCCTGGCGGCGCGACTGTGGGAGGGGGTTTGATTGTGTGCAGGTTGCGGATGTTTAGCTCTGTCGCTCCGGCAGGCGAGTGTGGCGTCGAGAGTTCTAGTCGGGCAGTCTCTGCTCTAGCTTCGCGCTATCTGACTGTTCCACTGCTTTTTGACTTTTTATATACTTTCGATACCGTTTTACTCATTCTAGTTTTTATAGTAAGCAATAAACACACATAAAAAAAGATAAATAAATAATGGTATGTAGTGATATTGATAACGATGCTCCCTTGAAACCATGGCCTCCTTTGCAAATCTCAGTATAATTGACTTAGATTACCGTGCATGATCCCTTCTGCTTGTATTTTCTCTGAACTGAGGAATGAAGAGTGGTTATAGCATATTATTTATCTATCTTAATTGCTTATGTTTTATAATTTAATTACCTATATTTCACAAGTTTTTATACCACATATTATTCATGTTCGTATTTGAAATACAATTATTTGTTATGTGGGTCATTATTTCAAGTTGTGACAGGAAGCGTTATGAACGGCGCGATTTCAATGAGAGATCCCCAGCTGATTTACGACGCCAGAGAAATATAATCGCAGCTCAAATAGGCAGCTTGGACAATAGATTTCAGTATTATGGTTTGACTTATGATAAATATAATATTATTATTATAGTGGTTTCACATGGTCTTTGTTTGCTTCATGCATTGATCGGTGGTTAATGAAGTCCATAATATTATTATGTTGTTGAACATTTTCCGCAGTCAGTCACTTTTGGTAAAAAATATAACTGGAGTTGCCCTCTTAATGTAAAGGGAAAGGTAACTCTCCTCTCATGGCTGAACACTAAATCAGTAAAAAGTCATTTAAAATTGAAACTCCCATCATTTCCTTATTAAGGCTAGCTGTATTGATAATATGTTAGCAGCTCATTTGTAGGTGAAGTTCGTCTTGTTTCCGACAGATCAGTTTTCAAGTATGGTATCAAAGTGCTCATTGTTTTGCTACTGTAAAGTGGTTCTTCCAGTCTCCAACTTCAAATGTTATAAGATGACTAATAGTTAGGAGTCATGGAAATAAGCGTTATCGATAGGAAATAATTACTATGATAACAATTTACATCTACATGTGTGGTCAGCTGACAAATTGATATAAGATAGTTGCCCGGTCTCTAGAAAAAAATTGATCTGATGTAAAAAATAGCATCCGTAGGTTTCTACAGCAGCTGTGGGCAACCTGTGGCTACAAATTAAGGTAAGGATGGCTTGATGTAGGTTCATAATGTTGGTTAGATTTTTACCATGGCTGGCCATTCTGTTTCACACTATTTGCTAAGCTACATAAGCGTTAGTTGTATATTAGGATGATTACAAAGCCATTATAAATAACAGTCTCACAAGGATTCCATACAAAATCGAACGATCAAAATCACTCAAAGAAAGACTCAGAATACTCGCTGCTTGATGACACGCATTGATTTTTTGCACAATGGGTTTAAGAGACTGTTCTTGTGAAGATTCATAACAAGTTCTTATTGAGAAACATAAGATATTGAGCATTGATCTGACCAATCTCAAAAGACGCATAGATTGGGTTATATTGATGCAAGCAGCCCTGAAGTTATGGAGGGGCGCCAAAGGGCAATAGCTCTCTCACATTTTAGAGATCTCAATTTTGAAAAACCCTGGAATGTTTTTGGCTGCCTCCTTAATTTAGGTCATGAAAAATGTGTCGGCCTGCACAAAACGAGGCTTTGGTCAAAAAATGTTGCCAATCTATGCACTACAGACTAGTTCAGCAGCGAGAGTTAAGTTAAAGTATAGACTCTTAGGCATGATGATTGCTGATCGTACAAAAAGACGTTTTTTAGTAAGATGTGGGAAACTCAAATCAATGTAACAGGCCTACAACATATGAAGTATTTGGGTTTCAGCAATCCAAATGTGAGTCAAAATGTTATCATTGGTTCTGATGTATCACATCATGAGTCATGCCCATAAGACAGGCACTCACTATAATATTAACAGAATCAATAAATTTCTGAAGGTAATGTAATCAATCAATTTAGTCAAACCATTCTCCCTACAAGTCAAATATTTTACCTTATTTAGCAATCTAGCAGGTTTGATGAAATGTGATCAGGTTTGATTGAAACCCATACATATAAAGAGCTTTGCAAGCATTGATAAAGTCAAGACAGGCTTTGTATCAACTATGCTTTGTCATTCTAGTAAATGCATATAAGCCTTATCACTAAGGAATTCCTGGCTGCAATAGAAGGGAAATCCCAATCAATAATCTTGATCGTTGATCAAGTTCCTTATATGGAGTTTATTCCCTTATATGGAAAAGCAAACAACTAGTGTACATCTGAAGGATATCCCAAACTTTTACTATTGAATGAATTTAAACAAATTCCCTACAAATAAAAGAGTGAAATTCTTAAGCCACACAGAGAACCAGTGCAGCGCTAGGAGTAAGGATACATTCAGAAATCGTTTGCACACATCAGTATCAGTTGCAGCTATTATCGAGTCAACTTTAAAAACGGACACAAAAGACAAGACTTCACCTTCACACTATCAACATGGTATTGGTAGGTATTAAAGTGAGACATTATAAGCGCGGAGTCAATGATAATACTTTCACCCCTGGCTTCAAAAGTGTGAGGAGAGGTAGTCTTCGAAATTTGACTTCACATAATAAAACTTTTTTTGTCATGGATATAGCGCTGATTTGTGGCTCACTATTTTTATTGGGTCCCTATCATGCTTTGTTAGAAAGGGGAGAATCTTAATTCGAGTTACGTCATATAAACACATTAGCCAATTTGTCAGCAGTCTTCTTTCACCGTCTATGTATCAATAGCAACAAGTGATAGCATACTGAATACACATATTGTCGATGATGAACCACAGCTTTAACCAGATCATTTGTTTCAGAATTTCGCACTCAGAGTTAGCAAAAACTGCATCGAAGAGTTTGAGAAGATGAAAATGCAGAAAGCCTACAGATATATTATCTTCAAGCTCAGTGATGACATGAGAGAAATTCAAGTGGAAGAATGTGGTTCAAGAGGTATGTGTTGTGGTAGAAAAAGTAGTTATTACCTTTTATAATCTGAAATATTTTCATGTTTGTTCAAGCGTTTTGCCTGCCCAAACCAAGGTCATCAATTTTTCACCTGTCAATTCTATATCCATATTTAGATTCCACATATGAAGACATGAGGGCTAAACTTTTGGGAAAGGCAGAATGTCGTTATGCCGCCTGTGACTTGCAATTCGATGACGCTAGCGGAAAACCAAAGTCGAAAATAGTCTTCATCCCCTGGTAAGTGCATCGTGAACCATTAGTCAAAAGGGCTGGTTGAAATTTTGTTCCACCATGATCAATAAGGGGAAATTATTTGGTTGTTTTATGCGCTTGAGTCATCTGAGATGATCCTCATTTCTTGCAACATATTTACCAATATTAAATAAATATCAAATTGCTATAATCTGAGACTTGTTCAATTCCTTCAAACAAAAGTCAATATAGGACAAGAACATATATTAAAGTTCTTTTCTTGATTATAGGTCTCCAGAGAGTGCGTCACTGCGACCCAAGATGATCTACACCAGCACACGAACATCATTCAAAAGGGCTCTAAAGCTGAACTTTGAGGTACCAGCAACTGATGCTGATGAACTGACAATTGAAAATGCCATAGAAAAGTGAGTCGTTTTATATCACCCATTTGATATTGATGTTTTTCACACGATAAAACATTGACGAGATACACCTGTTTGGATCACGATGGACAACATGGTATTTCCAGACTGACAGAGCTTTCAGTCTGTGTATAATATTTACTTGTTACAGGTAGCCTTGGGGGTAAAACAAACAAAACAAAAAATTAGCCGCGTGACAAGGCTAGGTTACAACTGTTTACCTGTGCTGTAGTTAGGCATTATACCCATTTAATTTAGCATAAAATACCTGCAGTGGACCTCAATCATTCACTCAGTTTTATTCTAATTGCAGAGCCAGGAGTATATTGAGAGCTTGAACAAGATGACATAATCATGATTCAGTAACAAGAGGACTCACCCTACCACATTTACTGCCCCATCTACTAACGCATGATCTCATCACAACCTCCAGATGTACTCCACACATTATCATATGATTATAGCTCAACGAAGCTGCCAAATAGATGCATCTGCCCGTGCCAGTCTTTTTGCAAAACTCTTAGTTGTCTCTGTATGTCTAGAGATAGATTCAACAGAATTATGAAGTAGACAATCTCTTAGCTCAATATAAGACAGAGAATTCTGCTATCTTCCCTCCATATATCTACTTGATACTTTTTTAGCGTGTCTTTTCTATGTGATGATAAACAGAACCATTTCGTACTCAGTCTCATATTTTTTTGTATTACAGCGCAAACCCTTTTTTTCCAAGGTCTTGCAAAAATTTATCAAAAAATACTATTTTTCTCATATATTGCATTTTTGAGTTGAAGAATTGATACCTTAAATAAAAACACATACATAAATTGCCATCGTTTGTTCCTGATCAGATATGTTCCCCTAATCCATGAACATTAAATCAGTGTGTACAAGTCTCTTGATTGTGTAGAGATAATATGTATGTATGCATGTATATATTTGTATCAATTCTCATGATAAAATCAATGTTTCTCTTGTGCTCTGTGAATAAAAATAAAGTTTTAAAAATTATAATAAAACATTGACTAGAGTTATAATAAATGAATCAAGCTATTCGATTGAGCAGTTTTACACATAATGAGCGAAAACAGTATTTACGGCAGTTTACACGGTAGGCTGGCACTCTGTATCTACCAGATGGGAGTTGTTCTAGCGTTATGACAGTGTCTTTGCCCGAAGCGAACATTCTCAGGCATTTAGTTTTGAAGAACTTATCGAATATATCGTCTATGGTTGTAACTTCAAGCCTGCCTTTGCTTAGTCTACGTGCTGTGTTGATGAGGTGATTGTACTGGTTCTTAATATCAGATGAGAGGTGTCCGTATATAATACATAGATGATATTGTAGGACACTTTCGAGAAATGAGGTGTATGCCAGCTTAATGGTAGTTGTCTTGACATTCATAAAGGCTAGCTGCTTCATGATGAATAGTCGTTTGTTAGCTTTGCTGATGATGTTTTTGGTGTTCGTATTGAAGTTAAGCTTATGATTGAGTGTGGTGCCAAGATATTTGTATTCATCTACTCGTTCGATGGCGGAGTTGTCGTTTATGATGGGTGGAGGGTCAGGATCATCGCGTAGATTACAGAAAACAAGCTCTTTGGTTTTCTTTGTGTTGATGAGCAGACTGTTTCTTGTGCACCAGGATCTGATATTATTGATTTCAACTTGCAGTGATGATGGTGATTTTGGCGAGATGAATTCTAATATCACAGTGTCATCGGCGTATTTTATGATGGTGTGATCATCGCTTACTGCCATGTCGTCTACGTAAAGTGAGAAGAGGATGGGACTGAGGACACATCCCTGAGGGCATCCAGTTGATGTTATGATGCTGTTAGATAGAGTATGACCTACTTTCACTCGCTGTGTACGTGATGACAGAAAGTTATATGACCAGGATACGATGTTGGGGTTTACTTTATGAGATGACATCTTTTGGACTAGGGTGTTATTGTTGATTGTATTAAAAGCACTGCTAAAGTCAATGAAAATCGAGCGTACATAATTCTTTGCAGAGCTATCGAGATGATTAGTGATTTTGTCAAGTAACAACAATAGTGCATCGTCTGTACTGCTGTTACGTTTATAGACAAACTGGTTACTATCGGCAATGTGAGCACTGATGTGGGGCGCTACAAGTTTCTCAAAACACTTAGCGAGGATTGGTGTCAGGGCGATGGGCCTAAAGTCTTTAGGTTCTGCTGCGCCTTTTAGTTTAGGTTAAGGCACTATATTGGCAGCTTTCCAAATATCGGGCACAGTGGCACTTTGTACCGAGATATTGAACAAAGTACACATAGGAGAAGCTATACAATCTGCTAGTGTTCTTATCATCCGTGCCGATATTCCATCAGGGCCACTACTTTTACCAACGCTTACGTTCCTGAACACATTGTACACATCACTGATAGTAAAAAATTCAACATTAGGATCTACAGAAGGCAGATCAGGTATTGTCACAGAATCAGTCTCATATCTAGCAAAAATAGTATTCAAGGTATTGACGTTCACAGAGCACTCAGCACGATTATCATTCAATTTAAGCAGAGATTTCAAATTAGCCCAAGCGGTCTTACTATCTGTTTGGAACTTCACGTCTACTTGATTGGCTAACGTTCGCTTGGCATACCTAATCTCATGCTGGATGGAAGACTGCAGCTGTTTACGTAGGGGGTCATCATCTTTGCTTTGAGAGCTGATTGCCGATCTGCTAGTAGTTTTCGTATGGTGTTATTCATCCATGGCTTGTCAAGATGTTGCTTTACTGTGATGGTTGGGATGTTAAGTTCCACACAGTATTGGAGGTTGTCAGTGATAAATTCAGCTTGTTGGTTCACAGAGGGGTTTTCGAAGAACACTGACCAGTCGGTGTCGTCTAGACAGCTTTGTAGTTGTAAGATGATCTCTGCATTCCATACCTGCTTGTTTATCAGTTTAGGTTTAGTCTTCAAGTCAGTCAGTCGATGATCACTGGGAAGTAGTAGTACAGAGTGGTGATCACTGGAGCCCAACTGTGACATCTGAAATGCCCTAAAGCTGTAAGACTATTGCCTATCATCTGCCCTGACCCTCCCTGCCCTGACTAAGACAAAAACATGTGTGTAAGGAGTTGTCTTAGAAACATCAAAGTGTACACAACTCTTAACTACATAACAGGTACCATTCTTAGAACTGGAATACTGATGATGATTAGATATAACTATAAATAACTAAGGCTACAATACATCACCGAACATCATAACACAGTACTCTTATAAGATTACTCCAGGAAAATCAGTAGTTGATTTACTAAAAATACTCTTGTGTAGGTTTCACAACTAGGTATGCATTGTTACCTGCAGAGCACTTTGATGCAGCAACAAATTCACCTAAAACAAACCACAGGGAGATTATCCTTACTCTTTACTTCGTTAGCAACACAAAGAAGCATATGATGTAAAGACACATACATATTTAATATAATGTCATAGTAATACACTTGAGAACCGGCAGTACGAAACATGACCCAAATTTTGACTTCAGTTTAGTAAACATAATCTGTAATCATGAAAAAAACCAAAGTACGGGAAATATGGGTGATATTGTGATCATGATGGTAAGATTAATAAATAACTGAGGGCTATGTACATTCTTACACTAAGGACAACTCCAAATAATGACAAAGACACCCATGGGTTAATCTATTATAGGGTTAGTTATCGCGAACAGAGTTTTGGCATAAAACTAGTGTATTTGATCTATTGAGAAAAGCCATAACAGGATACTCTAATCATCGGATTTTTAGCTTACTTTCTCCCACTGTCATTTCATTCTGGCCTCCTTTGACAGTAATTTGAAAACCTCCTCCAGCTTTTTATAGTGGATCATTGATGGTGCTAAGCAGTGGCGTATATTATCAATCACGGCCCACTGGCTGAATAGCTCAGTGTGTAGAGTGTCTGCCTAATAATCACTGTTAAACAGATTGTTGTGGGTTCTAATCCCATCAAGGTCAGATTTTTTTCAAATGGGTGCTTTATAACTGGAGCATTTTTACCGTAATCTTCTACTGCTATTGAGTTGTTTTCTGAAAGTACCCAACAGCTCAGTGAGCTATTGAAATACCTCTCTGCTTGCACTATTTTGCTACCGATATGCAAAAATTTCCGTTTAATTTTCCGCTTAAGCGCCCCTCCCACACCCTCCCCGCCACGCCTACGGCGTGTGGATCGGGCTGCGCCCGATCATTATGCTCATCTCTAAAAAGTCAGTGAGTGAAATTTTCTAGAATATACGCCCCTGGTGCTAAGCCTATCAGAATTACATTTGGGTTCACTTAATCAACAGCTGAATTGGGATAATAAATCAGCTGGCATGAGGGAAAGATAGAAATGTAAAGATATGAAGATGGTTAACCAGTAAATTCTCTCAAGAGGTTACAGACAGAGACAGTGTTTTTATTGGGGATATGGTTGCATTTTTAATATGGTTGCTTCTTCTCTTTGAGGTCAGTAGTCAGTTCCCATAACCTCTACCAGATGCTACTTGAATGATAGGGGATGACTGGTGAATTATAAGGGGGGTGTACTGATGAAACAAGGAGTAAATTACCTTGGATGAAATATGAGGGGGTATGCCAGTGGGTTATAAGGGCAGGAGGCATGTGAGAGTCATCAGAAGTGTTCACCTAACTATCAAACCCATATCGATTAAAGAAAAGTAAAAGGTAAACAAAGCAATGGGTAACATGATAATCCAATACCCAAAAATCTCGAACAATTCCTTTACAATTATGAGGGGTTTGATTCGGGATCACAACCATTCAGATTTAGCTCGAGTTACACAGGTTTCAGGGTTCAACTCAAATAACTCAGGGGATTTTGGAATGTGTGCTAGAAACTTAGATTTTGCTTCATATTTATATAAGACGGGGAATTCCTCTCGGTGTGGTCTAGCTGTATGGTTATAACGAAACATTTTTCTGCTGTAACATATGAAATACAACAACCCGTGATTCCTTATCGATGATCTGCTAACAACTCTAAATAACAGTATCATTCACCTTCGATGCCCTTAGTTGCTCTCTTGGCATCGGCGACAGGACTCGTTGGGGAGGCTCACAGAACCCCTATACCCTCAGCTATTTATACACAAGGTGTTTCAAGCCTTTGAATTGCCACTACGCATGGGCGTCAGAAGGATTTACCAAGGGGTGCTCCTTTTAGCTGTGGAGTAGTTGGTGGCATGTGTAAGCGGGGAGGGTGCGGGAGGGAAATGTTTTGAAATTCGAGACCCAAAAAGAGACATTCTGGTACATACCAGCCAACTTTTATGGATGAGCAACACCAAGCATGCTACCAAAAATATTTAACAGCAACAGCCTCTTGCCCAGGCCCTGATTGAAAGTTCTAGCGATAAAGGAAAACATTGAGTTCCAATTGTTAAACAAAAAAAATTTAAACCTCCCAAGGGGTGCTCACTTGAGCACCCTGAGCACCCCTTCTGACGCCCATGCCACTACGTGGCACGGTATTGCAAAACTCAGGATTCCAAGGTTGAGAGCCCTGGTTTGATTTCAGGCTGATTATTGATGACTAACATTGTTCACATCACCAAATGGCTTCCCTGCTTACTTAAGCAACCAACTCACATACACAAAATTTCTAATGATGATGAAACACAGCAAGAAAATATTTAAGATTACTTTATATGGCAAGCAATAACCACTGGTACGCTACACACGCTAACCATGATCCAATCTGGGGAATCCCATACATATAACTGACAATGGAAAGCCTCATGGGAAAACCCACCTGAACTTCCAAGCAGTTCCTAATATGTTACTGATTTCCTTATATGGAAAGAGAAACAACATCAGCAACAACAGGGGATATACCATCGAGCAATTTTAGATTTTTACTATAAATACAGCAGACTGTAACACTCTACAATCAGAACTCAACAGACAATCAACACAGCACCAAACCAGTAATAAGCAGAAGCTTCTCAACGCAACTATAAGCTATAGGAGCAGATTGTTTTATAGAACAGTTCTACTCTACATCACCTCGTATTCACATATAATTCAGCACTGCCAATTCAAAGATGGTAAGTAGAACCAGTGGTAATTATTTTTTTCATCTCATTTCATGACTGTCCTTTGATTGCTGTAGCTTGGTCAATATGTCGAAAATATAACCACCATTACAAATAATTACAAAATAAACTAAACCTTAGGTTTAGTTCATTGGTAGAACATATAACTATTTAATTTCATCTTTTTTTCCGAATGGACTACTGGTCTTCAAACTTACATATAAAAACTCTAATTTAATGGAAACTAAAAATGATAACAGGGTAATTGATACTTATCGGGTAATATTACAAATGAGCTTGTATTTATCATTGATTTGTTACTAGGAGTAGTTTAAATCTTATTTTTATCTAATTTTAGAATTCTGGAATAAAAGTAAACATTGACTGTGCGCAGGAGTTTGAAAAGATGAAGATGCAGAAAGCCTACAGATATATAATCTTCAAGATAAGAGATGACTTCAAGGAAATAGAAGTGGAGGAATGTGCACCTAGAGGTGGGTAGGAGAATTTTTACTGTTGTTTTTTTTATGCTCAGAAATTTCATTTCAAATTTAAATTTATTTCAAATCATTCACATCTTCTTCTCCTTGGAGTATCATGTCGTTTGCTCTGCCCTTCAAAACCCGCCATTACTAAGTCTGGTAGATGTTTAGCAGTGATTTGCCTCGCATTTTGTAGATGCCACATACGATGATTTGAGGTCCACGCTGGTTGAGCAGTCAGAATGTAGATATGCAGCTTTTCAACTGAATTTTGAGACTGCTAGTGGACATCCTAGATCAAAACTTGTGTTCATTTCATGGTGAGTAATAACATAACATACTTGTTAGCAAATCAAAATTGCATGTAACTTCTGTTGAGGGTATAACTTCTGCTGACGCAACTAGATGCAACTCTTTTTTACAATCAATAAACAGCCGTACTGACATTATCTGTATCTTTAAAAGGTTTGTTGGCGTAGCTATCATTTTGATTTTGTATTTGAATGTTGATAGATTTGTGATAACTTTACGTTTGATTGTTTTTCTGCAGGACACCAGGCAGTGCTAAAATGAAGCCTAAGATGATTTACACCTGTAGTCGAGCATCCCTAAAAAAAGCTCTTCAACTGGATATAGATCTGCCAGCCACGGATGCTGAAGGACTAGACATTGCAAACGCAATCGAAAGGTAGGTCCATCCATCATGTGCGCATACAGTTGAATACTAGCTTGCTGGAGTGATCTGGAGTGATTACATGTTTTTGTAACCTTTTGTTTGATAACTGTATTGCATAAAATTAGTTGAATAGAATGAAAATGATGGTTGAACAGAATTAAATTGATATTGATTTCAATCATATTGAAGCGAAAAATCGATAGCTGAGCTTATAACACTGAATATTTATATATATTATATTTGTAGGGCCAGAAAAGGAATGAGGGAGTAGTAGAAGAGACAAGA
This sequence comes from Membranipora membranacea, assembly GCA_914767715.1. NCBI lineage: Eukaryota > Metazoa > Bryozoa > Gymnolaemata > Cheilostomatida > Membraniporidae > Membranipora > Membranipora membranacea. The sequence continues at coordinate 19,822,594 of OU612068.1, forward strand.
CCTGATCAACAAATCAAACTCAAATCATCAAAATTCTCAGGGTGACCTAATTTACAATACTAATACTAATCTCCATTTCCTGACTCAGCTTCCAACACAGAGAGAACTAACAGTTAGCACTGCTATATGAGACTAGTCAGTCTACAACTATCCATGCCGTTACCAATCCCTTTTGATGCAGCTTTATTGCCAACAACGATTTGTCTAAAAGAATTTTTATTTTGTATGTTATGTTCTGATGTATAATTATCATGTCACAATTAAACTTGAACCATCCACCTGCCTCAGTTCTCTGAGGTCAATGGCTTGAGAAATGAGGTCACAATAAAACAAGGTGTTCTATCTTTTAGTAAATTGATGTATGGTTATTAAATGTTTATAGTCTGATTTTTTACCTTTCATGTGCCAAACTACATACTCATGCTCATCTTCATTCAAAGATTATATTTTGCAAGTAAAGTATATAACAGAAAGAGAAGTTGATTGGTTTTCTGACCTGGTTATGGGATAGTGTTGTGACTAAATTTGATGTAGCGAACATGTAGAAATATTTTGTTCTCTACTAGCAGACTGATGTTCTCTATGAGCGAATTCATGTAAATTTTGTCAGAAAGCAGACAAAGTTCACATTTACACCTTGCTTATCAATTCAAATGGTCTAGTTCTTCTTCTCAGAATCTTAGTGACATCCTGATGGGCAGACTGAGGATCATGTTAAGGTACTTCGATAGCATGCTCTCCTGCATGAGCATCCAGTTCGGTGAAGAAGCCATATACAATCTGAAATTTGGGTTGATTAAATGATTAATTTTCAAGTTCCTGATCATGAAATACTTGTGACTGAACCGTGAGGCTGCATTTACAGCGCAATTAATATTAATAATAGTAATAATAATAATATGTTCAGGTTCCGAGGGAGAAGGGATGACCTGTATCTAGATGCTAGATATTTATTATTGAATTTTGACCTGTTGAATTGTCTCACATTATTAGGCAGTAGTGTTTGTGATGGTAGAGGAGCTGGGACATTGCCAGTCGGAGTCAGGACTTTCAGTCTCTCAACAACCAGATCATCATCAGACTCATCACCATCAATGATTATGGCAAAGTCTTCTACTTTTGTCACTGTACCAGTATGTTCTGGCTTACCATCACCTTCCTGGGAGATAGCTGGTTTTTCAGGCTTCCTGGCTTCAGGTATATGAGGGGCAGGCTTTCTCTTGACTCTCCAAACTTGCCTCGTTTCTGGGTCTTGCATCCAGTCGGAGTTTGGAGGAGGTGGCACATCAATAACAAGATAGGAAGGCCTCGGATGAGATAGTTCATCTGTGAAAAGTAAGTATACAATACTCCTAAGAAAAGGAACAGAAGAGCAAGAAGTTTCTAGTTTTCGCTTCTCAAAATATATTACTTACAGCAAGAATTATTACATAAGTCTACTAGTTATAAAATAAGCTGCGACAAATGCAAAAAGAAGATGTGAATATCACTTACCAATTGGCCGGTCATTCCCTCTGTGATTTCTGGAAAGGTTACAAACAGAAGGAGCTACTCGACTATTCTCGTTGCCCATTGGTACAAGATAACTCTAAATCAAGGAGTTCACTCCTTGTTTAAATTAACAAATTGATATCAGATTAGGAATTTTCAATTCAGGTTTTGTCATGATGACAATTGTAAACAAAAAAGGAGGCGTTATGTGCTAATGACTTGCTGACAAAAATATCAGAATGTCATCACTTAACGTAATGGTTTTGAATTGTGTTAAAAAATGGCATACAGTGCTGATGTCACAACACCAATTAGAAGCGCAGTGCACAAAATTGTCAAACACAATGGGAAGAAGACATAACGCCAAGTTACAGCATTAATATAATAGATAGAAAGAAAAGTCTGGGATCTTGTGAGCAGCAAACATGATTTTTGACTTCCGTTTTAACAATCAATCCATTCTACATTAATGATAAATTGATATCAAAGAGAGTCTCAGTATATTCAACCTGGATTAGTGCAGAAGTTTCCCTTTGCAGCATTTCTGATCTGAGGATTGCAGAGTGGTAATAGCAAGATATGCATCTATATTTATGCTTACATTTCATAATTTAAATACATGATATCTTGAAATATTTTTGGTTTGGAAGTAAAAATACATTAATATGTTTTGTGGGTAATAATATCAAGTTGTTACAGAAAAGAATGCTTCACAAACAATTTGATGTCTCAGCGAGAGATCTCCAGCTGATTTACGATACCTGATAATACTACAGGGAAATCTCATTTCTGCTGACAGGCAGCTTGTATGATAAGTCACTTTTGGTCCAAAATATATCAGGAGTTGCCCTCTTAATGTCAAGGGAAGGGTAACTCTGCTCTCAAGGCTGAACACTATCAGTCAAAAGTCTTGGAAATTTGAAACTACCATTCTAGAAGAAAACGATCTGATTAAAGAATTATCCTCCGCAGGTTTCTTTGATCTACAGCAGCTGTGCGCATTCGGAGGATTTTTTGCCAGTGTGAACTAATTGTGACCTTGTGTCTGTAAAATTTATAACACATTAATTTCATATCTCCGGCAGTAGCAAAGCATGACCAGGCTGGATAGCCTTATTTAGGTTCATTACGTTGTTTGGATTTTTGCCATTGGTGGCCTTTCGGCCTCACACTTTGTGCTAAGCTACTTAAACAATAGTATATTCAGATTATTCTAAAGCCATTCCACGTATAGATCTCACATCATCACATCATGAAGACAGACTCAGAATACTTGCTGCTCGATGACAGGCGTTGATTCTTTTGCACATGATACATAAGCCCTCCTACATTTTTGATTACTCAATTTTGAGGTTGTCTTCGTAAGTTAGGCAATGAAAAGTGCTGGCCTTCAAGTTGAGCCTGCACAAAACAAGGCTTTCTTCAAAAAAGTTTACTATCAATGTACTACAGACTAGTTCAGTACTGAGAGTAAAGTATTGACTCGTATGTATGCTAATGGCTAATTGTAATAAAAACAACTTCTTACATGAAGATGTCGGAAACTCAATTTAAGAAATTATTTTTTAGGCCCTCAGTAACCAGACTGAAGTAACACGCCGACTACTGCCAATGGGATATTTTGGTTCCAGCAATCCAAATGGGATTCAAACATCATCTTTAGTTATAATGTATCACATCATGAGTCATGGACCATGACACAGACACTCAGTATAGTATTAATAAATTCAATAAATTTCTGAAGGTGATGAAATCAATCTATTTAGTTAGACATTTCTCCCTGGTCGCAACATTTTACCTTATTTAGCAATCTAGCTCAGTCTGATAAACTGTGCTCAGTCTTGATCGAAGCACCAAAGCTCACAAGATAATCTTGATGTAATATTTTAAAAACTTCTAATTAAGCATGTCAAGACAGGCTTCGTACCAACTATCAACTATGTTTTGTCATTCTAATGTAAATGCGTAAAAGCTTTATGACTAAGGAATCCCCGACAGTGATAGAAGGGTAATCCCAATCAATAATCTTGATAGCGTTTTGTTGATCAAGTTCCTTATAAGGCGCTAATTTCCTTATACGGAAAAGCAAACAACTAGAGTGCATAAGAAGGATATCCCAGAAACTTTTACTAATGATTGAATCCATTCAAATTCCCTATAAATAAAAGCGTTAAATTCTTAAGCCACACAGAGAACCAGTGCAGCACTAGGAGTAAGGAAGCATTCAGAAATATTTCGCACACACCAATATCAGTTGCAGCTATTATCAAGTCAACTATAAAGACGGAAACGAAAGACAACACTTCACCTTCACGCTATCAACATGGTTATGGTAGGTATTAATAGTATGACATTATAAGCATCAACTCAATGATAAAACTTTCACCTCTGGCTTTAAAAGCGTGAGGAGAGGTTGTCTTCGAAATTTTACTTTACTTAACAAAACGAAATTCGTTTGGTATGAATATAATGCTGATGTGTGTTTCACTCTAATCCAATGGGTCCCTAATAATAACATGGTTTGTTAAAAAGGGAGGGGAGAGAATCTTGATTTGAGCTACAGCTACAGTATATAGCCATACTAGTCCAATTGAAGGCAGTTTACTTTCGCAGTGTATGTATCAATAGCAAGAAGTGATAACATTCTGAGTACATTCATCGTCAACAGTGAACCCCAGCATAAACCAGAATATTTGTTTCAGAATTTCTCACTCCAAGTTAGCAAGAACTGCACCGATGAGTTTGAGAAGATGAAAATGCAGAACGCTTACAGATATATTATCTTCAAACTCAGTGACGACATGAAAGAAATCCAAGTGGAAGAATGTGGTTCAAGAGGTATGTATTCCTGTAGAAAAGTAAATACAACCTTTTATTACTTGAAATTTTACATGTTCAAGTATCTTGTCTGCCAAAACCAGTGTCATCTATTATTAACCTTTCAATTCCATATCCATATTTTAGATGCAACATATGAAGACATGAGGGCTAAACTTTTGGGAAAAGCGGAATGTCGTTATGCCGCCTGTGACTTGGAGTTTGATGACGCTAGCGGAAAACCGAAGTCGAAAATAGTCTTCATCCCCTGGTAAGTGCTTCGTGAATCATTAATCAACAGAGGGGCGAGTTGAATTATGTTCTACCATGTGCGATAAGTGGAAATTATTTAGTTGTTTTTCTAGCGCTTGAGTCATCTGAGATAATGCTCAATTCTGGCAACAAATTTAGGGCACTACCAGTATTATAAAATTATTAGTGTGTTATAATCATGGACTTGTTGAATTCCTTCAAACAAAGCTCAATTCAGGATGATAGGAACATGTATATGCAAGTTCTTTTCTTGATTGTAGGTCTCCAGAGAGTGCACCACTGCGACCCAAGATGATCTACACGAGCACACGAACATCATTCAAAAGGGCTCTAAAGTTGAGTTTTGAGGTACCAGCGACTGATGCTGATGAACTGACCATTGAAAATGCGATAGAGAAGTGAGTCTTTGTTTTTTATCACACTCATTCGGTATTGATGTTCCGACATGATAAAACATTGAAAAGATACCTTCTGTTTCAATCAAGATGGACAACAAAGTATTAACTGGTAACAGTGTTTTTACCTGCGCCATAGCTTGGTATTGCACCAACTGAATTTTGTATAAATAAATACCAAATGAATTGTTCACTCAGTTTTATTCTAATTGCAGAGCCAGGAGTATAATGAGAGCTTGAACAAGATGACATAATAGTAATTCAGGATTTAGAAGTCTCACTCTACCACATCTGCTGTCCTAACTAACACATATGATCTCATTACCGTATCCAGAGAATTCCGATATTATGTCCATTACATCTATATAACACTTAAGTGTGGTTTTCTATCTCAAGGTAAACAGAACTATTTTATAATCATATTTTATGTATTACAGTGCAAACCCTTTGTCTATTTTCCAGAGTCACGAACAAATTTATCATGAAACTCTATTTTACTCATTTATTGCATTTTTGAATTGAAGAATCGAAACATAAAATAAAAACACACCCATAAATTGCCATGTGCTTGTTCAGAGTCAGATATATTCCCCTAATATCAGTGTGTACAAGTCTCTGGATGGTGTAGAGATAATATTATGCCCATCGTGTGCCTTGACTAAGGCAAAAACATACCAACAAGGTATTACTGTATGTGTAAGGAGTTGTCTCAATAACATCAAAGTGTACACAACTCTTATCTACATAACATGTACCACTCTTAGAACACGCAATGAACTCCCTCTTCATTGGAACACATATACTGATGACATAAATAGATAGAATGACAGATAGCTAAGGCTACAATGCATCATTGATCATAAGACAGTCCTCTAGGTTTACTCCAGGAAAATCAGCTATTGCTTGACTAAAGAACTCTTGTGTAGGTTTTCCAGCTATGCATGCCATTTTGTCTGCAGAGCGCTCCAATGCAGCAACGAATGCACCTGAACCAACCATCAACTATATACAGGGATATTTTCCTTATTCTTTACTTTGTTAACTCAACAGCACAAACAAGCATATAATGTAGAGGCACATACATATTTAATATAGTGGCATAGCAATGCGCTTGTTGATAAGCAGTAAGAAATATGACTTAAGTATTGTCTTCATTGTTGTAAACACAATTGGAATTTTATGTAAAAAAGTTTGAGAAATACCGGCAGTTCTTGGGGCTTATCGGTAATCATATATGTATAGTGTTATTATAGTGGCAAGTTTCATAAATAACTGGGGGTTATATACACTCTAACACTACGAGACAGCCCCAAATAATAACAAAAACATCATGTGTTTATTTATTTTGAGTGCTCTCCATGGGAATGGTGATGATCGGGGTGTGGTTGAGAATGAAATTACACTTCGAGAAACCCGGCCACAGTTTGAACATTTCATCTAATGAGCGAATCACTAACTGACCATGGCACAACTTATAGATAACAGGTATTCTAAATTTTTACTTTGTTAGATACAATTTGTTAAAAAAAGTTTTCCGAAGGGGCAAGCTTCTAATTATCATCTAGACAGGGCAGGAGCTCATTTCAAGGCACAGATACAGCCCTGAATATAAGGGGCTTATAAGGTCCGAGAACATGTTTGAGTCATCAGAAATGTTCATGTAACTATCAAACGCATATCAATTCAAGAATTGTAAGAGGTAAGCAAAGCAATCGGAGAGATGAGAATCAAATTCTCAAAAATCACGAACAATTCCTCTACAAAAATGAGGGGTTTGCCTCAAGGCTCTCAACCACTCAGATTTAACAGGATTTTCTCAGGCTTTCAGGTTCAACTCAGGGGATTTTTTTCTTGCGAGCTAAGAACTCAAATTTTGCCCCATATTAATATAGGATGGGTATTCCTCTCTAGCTGTATGGTTATAAAGAAACATTTTAACGTTGTATTATATGAAATACAATAACTAGGATGCAGTTTACAGTGATTCATTATTGATGATCTGTAACTCTGTATACTCTAAAAATAGAAAAATTCACCAGCAGAGCCCTTCGGTGACCGGTCCCGTTGGGGAGGCTCACAGAACCCCCATACCCTCAGCTGTTTATGCACAAGGCGTTTTAAGCCTTTGAAGGAACCACTACGTGACACGTTGCAAAACTCAGGATTCCCAGGTTGAGAGCCCTGGTTTGATTTCAAGCTGATTGTTGATGACTATTATTTTTCACTTCACCAAATTGCTTCTCTGTTTACCAACTCACATCGACAACATTTCTAATGATGATGAAACACAGCTAAAAAATATTAAAGCTTTCTTTATAAGGTAAGCAATAATCATTGGTATGCTCCAACATGCTAACCATGATCAAATCTTGGGAATCCCAAACATATAACTTACAATGGAAAACCCAATGGGAAACCCCATCTGAGCTCACAAGCAGTTCCTAATATGGTATTGATTTCCTTATATGGAAAGAGAAACAACTTAAGCAACAACAGGGGATATACCATTGAGTAATTTCAGACTCTCACTATAAAACAGGAGACTGTAGTATTCTACAATCAGAACTTGACAGACGATCAACGCAGCACCAAACCAGCAATACACAGCAGTTAATCAACCCAACTATAAGCTATATCACCTCGTATTCACATATAGTTCTGCACTACCAATCCAAAGATGGTATGTTAATCATAACAATAATTAGAATTTACCTTTTATTGGATACTAACTATTAACTCTACTTAATTGAAGCACTGATCTTCAAACTTACAGTTGTTTAAAAAAATCAAACTTTATTGAAACTAATAGTAATAATTGGTAATTGATACATGGGTAACTATTACTAAAGAGCTTATATTTATCAATGATTTGTTAAAAAATCAAATTTATCGAATTTTAGAATTCTGGAATAAAAGTAAACATCAACTGTGCGCAGGAATTTGAAAAGATGAAGATGCAGAAAGCCTACAGATATATAATCTTCAAGATACGTGATGACTTCAAGGAAATAGAAGTAGAGGAATGTGCACCTAGAGGTGGGTAGTTGAATTTTTACTGTTTTTTTTATGTTCAGAAACTTCATTTCAAACTGAAATTCATTTAGAATCATTCACAACTTCCTTTGCTTGAAGTATTATGCCATTTGCTCTGCCCTCCGAAGCCCTCCATAACTAAGCTTGGTAGATGTCTAACAGCGTTTTGCCTCACATGTTGTAGATGCAACATATGATGATATGAGGTCTACGCTGGTTGAGCATGCAGAATGTAGATATGCAGCTTGTCAATTGAATTTTGAGACTGCTAGTGGACATCCCAGATCAAAACTAGTGTTCATATCATGGTGAGTAATAACATAAAATCCTTGTTTGGCAATCGAAATTACATGTAACTCCTGTATTGGGTACAACTTCTGCTTGCATAACTAGATGAAACTCTTTTTTATAATCAATAAACAGCCATACTGTCATACTTTATAAGGTTTATTGGCGAAGCTACCATTCTGATCTTGTATTTTAATGTTCATAGGTTTGTGATACTTTTACATTTGATTGTTTTTCTGCAGGACACCAGGCAGTGCTAAAATGAAGCCTAAGATGATTTACACCTGTAGTCGAGCATCCCTAAAAAAAGCTCTTCAACTGGATATAGATTTGCCAGCAACGGATGCTGAAGGACTGGACATTGCAAACGCAATTGAAAGGTAGGTCCATCCATCATGTGCTCATACAGTTGAATACTAGCTTGCTGGAGTGATCTGCAGATTACATGTTTTTGTAACCAATCTCTCTTTTGTTTGATAACTGTTTAGCATAAAATTAGTTGAAAGGAATGCAAATGATGTTTGAACAGAATTAAATTTGATATTGATTTCAATCATATTGAAGTGAAAAATCGATAGCGGAGCTTATAACACTGAATATTTATATATATTATATTTGCAGGGCCAGAAAAGGAATGAGGGAGTAGTAGAAGAGACAAGACCTGACCAACAAATCAAACTCAAATCATCAAAAATCTCAGGAAGACCTAATTTACGACACTAATACTAATCTCCGTTTCCTGACTCAACTTCCAACACAGAGAGAACTAACAGTTAGTACTGCCATAAGAAACTACTCAGTCTACGTCTCTCCATGCAGTTACCAATGCCTTGTGATGCAGCTTTATTGTCAACGATGATTTTTTTTAAAATCTTTTATTTCGTATATTGTGCTCTAATATTTTTTGAACCAATTTCCTGCCTCAGTTTTTGAGTGTAAATAAAACAGGGTGATTTATCTTTTAGTTAATCAATGTATGGTTTGTGTTTGTATGGCAATGTTTATTATCTGATTTCTTTTAATGTGCCAAATTACATACTTGGACTCATATTCATTCATATATTAGGTATTGTCAATTAAAGTATCAGAGAAACAGCAGACTGTTCCTTCTCTAACCTGGTAACAGGGGTGAATTGTAACTTAATTTTGAAGTAGAAAATATATTACCGTAAGAGAACATGTAGTTCCCTACTAGGAAAAAAGTTACAAATTTTTAAAAGATTTTTCTTTGAAAATTCTAATAGAGAGCATTCCCCTTATCCGCAGGTCTTCAGGACGCCTCTGCCTGGCTGGCTTTCTTTGCTTTTAGGCCTTCAAACCCATCCCAACTGTTGTTTGTATCTGACTGATAGCACAGAGGGGGACCACTCTACCCCCAAATCTCTGCAAATAACTGGCGAATCAGTGGAATGTTTGCTATCTTTCCCTGATCTGGTTAATTGCATAATGCTATGTTTATGCAGAACTTGAAATGAATGTAATCCTTCCTTCTGTTGGGCACTCAAACATTTTTAGAAGGATTTTGTCAGGCCTGGATAATAGCAATGAAGTTAATTGACCGCTTTCTACTTTAAATTGTCCACACAGAGATTTATGAGTTATCTCCCTACTACGGCCTATTTTGATTTATATATGATGGGGTTTGATTCCGGCTCATAGTGTGCAGATATAATGAAAAAAGGTGTACATATTTTTAAACAATTGACTATATCCAACTGGTTAGTATCAGTGCATTATGAGCTTGAAGACCCTAGCCTTATCACGCGGCGACAACAAGGAGCCGCGTGACAAGGCTATGAAGACCCCATAAGTGCTGCTCAGGTTCCGGCTACCTAATACTGCACTGCAATAGGGTCGTTCAAACACACAATATTGGCATTCCTGAGCTGAACAGATCGAAATGCTTATGAGCATTGGTAACAAACTATATAGGCGTTCTTAACTGTTATTACTGGTGTCTCTATATTCTCAAAAAGCGTTGTAATGCAAAAATCAAATCTACGAAAGAAAATGTACAGAAAAATTGAGTGAGTGTGTCTGTACAAGGATTGATCCAAATTCAGTAAGTGTTATATAAAAACGAAAAAAAAAGTGACATTTGATGAAATGTACAGTGGCCCCTATCATAAGTCAGAACGAAAAAAGCTGCGCCGAGACCAAAATTTAAAAAGGACCAAACCTTTGGTTCATTCAGTTCTACATGCTTGTTGTAACCGCGATAGGTATATTTCATATCAAAGATCAACTAAAACTTAACGATACATTGCATGAATAACAATAATGAATAAAATGAGCAAAAATAGAGTGCATTTTGCTAAGTGCAGCCATTTCCCTGTTCTATATATATACACAAATTCGAATAGTCCTAGGATTTCATCTAAATTACGAACAAATTTATGAAGACATATAAAAATGGCAGAATAAATAGTAGCGATTTCGATTGAGATGTTTTTTGATATGCATCGATGAGTGATTTCAGCTTGCTGAGGGTTGCAACCCCTTACAATAATCTCAAAAAGAGTATATAAAAGCAGGAAATTTTACTGATAACAATGTTGATAAAATGAGTCGGAATTATCATACCCTAGCTGGGTTACTGACAGTTCCAGATAACGGAGGTTTTCTAATACGAGCATATATAGAATTGTCTGCCCCTCGAGGATCATCATAGTCTGATAACTCGCCTGGATTTGTCCTCCCATTAGGCTTAAAGGCCGCCGCTGCAGAGTCATATGATGTGTATCTTTTATGTGCGGGGCTAGTATGATTTAATCCACCACCATTCGCCTTGGCATAGTCATAATTGTGCGGTAGGCGTTCCCGCTTGGATAAAGAGCTGTAAGCGGGATCTCTGTTTAGGTAAGGAGACCTCTCAGAATGAGATTTGCTATTACTATTGTAGTCATTGTGGGTAGGATGATAATTGGGTTGAGTACTGCGGTGATAGTCATGATATCGTGGATCAGCATAAAATGAATATCTATTGTGGATATCATTACTAGACATGCTACAAAATACCAGTAACACAGTTCAATCAACAAGGAACAGAATCATAAGATGTTTTCTATTGCTTATACACCGCAATTCACTCCTCTAGCACACAAATCTGTATTTTCATGAGATCTTTATATGAGGGCAGGGTTTAGCCAAACAGCAAATTGAGCAGATTACCTGAGATTTACTCAGTACCATGTTCTGAATCATTCAAATTAAGTTAAATTTAAATAAGAAGACAATTTTAAAACACAAACAGTGCAGAAAGTGTAGGAGGGTGTCATGGAGAAAGGTACCAAGAGAATTGTGCACAGCTAGAGTTGTGAGCTTAATTAATACAAAAACCTTATCCATGACAGTACATTTACAGATCATACCATCCTTGATATCCCAGAACATGACAACCTCGTTAGCCAGGTCTTACCAACAATGTGACTTAAGCATTATTCAGCAACTAGATCATCATCATAGCAACATCATGGCAACGCCTACAGCTACTAATGATCTCTGCATTGCAATTGCAACAGCCACGTTTATTGCTTTTGAAGGACAAGATTGACATTTACCCTTTGGGTTGAGAACTCTTATGCCTTGGATTAAACTCTGCACCAGTACCGTAAGCTCGGTTATTTACATCCTGCATAGCAAAATTCACTAGTTATAATAAGTAAAGCATTACAAGAAAATGACACAAACAGCATGTGAAAAGACAACTCCAAATAGCGTTGCAAGCAGCACGTGTCATAAAGCACACTGACTCAATAGTTTTCCTTTGAATGTTTCACTTATTAATCATTATCTAAATCTTGATTTATCCTTCCTTTGGCAAGTAGGATATAACTCCCAGAATTCAGAAATAATATTTATAGGAATAGCATTGAGTCAATGTACGGCTTTGAAAGTTATGGTTGGAGAAATGGCTTGTTGGTGTAAGAGAAAAAAGATGATTGTGTCAGCCTTTTGGGTAGTGGCTTGCATCTCCATTTGATTGCAGGCAGGCATGGCATTTACCTTAAACCCACAAAACATGCACATACAAGACATTATCGCCCATGACTTAGACCCATACTTGATTCAATTTCTGTAAATCAGACAATCGAACACGGAGTTTATTTATATTATAGCAAAAGCAGTTAGAGAACCCCGGTAACGTTACCCAACCTCAATCACAATAATTCAACTCTATCACCAAAACATCGACATGACACCATATCCCAAGCCTATTAGTCCCGTTAATTTACCGCGAAAAATTCAAGACTCGAGGACTCATCATAGTCCCGAGTGTAAAGTTGTGCTGGGGTGCTACTGTCTATAGACCGAGATTTGCTATGGTGAACTCTCCGCTAAATAACATCAAATATATCCTATCAAGTCCAAGTTTGTGAGAATAGGCAGGTTCTTGTGTTAAAGTCATTTTGGAATTGCTTTTTGGAGTGAAGATTTAAAGAGGTTACAGGATAGCTCAAGTTGAGAGTGGGTTGGATAAAAATGTTACAGGCCAAAATGATAATCAAAATGGTAGGAAACTTAATTTGAGACAGGAAAATAACATGTAATTTGTTGGACACGGTATAAAGTAGTGAAACATTTCACAAGATATTACATGATAATATTTTCAAGTTTTGTTCTTTCTTGTCTCAAGTTTTTTATCAAACACACGAAAGTGGAGGTGAAGAACCCAAAGTGAGATCACTCGTTATCAAAGCTTGTCAATAAGAATATCCCTTACCCATTCCCTCTCGCGCTCCTTGATTTTCCGCTCATAGAAATCTTCTTGGTCCTCATTCGGATACTGGCCTGTAAGATTGTATAGAATGTTAAACACCTGGACATTCCAAACACGACAATCTAGCCATTCACATCTTCCATGTGCATGTGGAGGCAACTGTCTTTGATTTTGCCCCTTTATAACTTGACAGAGTGTAAGATTGCAGTTACCACCACCAGTTTTGACCATAGAATTAGATATAAAGTTTATGGTATTGACTAATATATATTCTAACCTTGTCGCTCATGATGTCTGCGTTGATGCTGTGCTCTGATATTAGCCAGTTGTTCCGCCCTGTTATCATCATAATGTTGGTTATTAGATGGGACCCCATGAGGGGGTACTGGAGGGGGTGTCTGTGACGAGGGGTTTATCCGCAGTCTGTCACCACGGGGATATGTACCATAATCTGACTGTTGACTGTGATAGCTTTCTTGTGGTTGAGTTCTCTGCTTTTCCTGCAGCTTTTTGTAGTAATCTTGAATTCTAAACAATAAGATGGGAATATTAAACATCATAAGCATTCAAAATATTAGTGATCGTGAATTGTTAGTCTATTAAGTGTGGTTGGCAGATCTGAAATATATTTCTGTTATAATAACGGAATTAAGAGTGAAACCTTATACCCTATACCTCGCCCCACTTACAGGGTTATAAGTTGAGGTCATGGTTAAATTACACCAGCTGGGATATATATTAACTTAGCTCCAAAACTTCCCCGCTACCACCAAAGGCAAAAAAATGCAAATATACATTGTAAGAGGTCATACTCAAATGACCAACCATGGAGCGTGCTCAGTCATATGGTAAAACTCAAAAACATGAAAGGCGTATAGAAAATACCATAAACACAAAAATAGTATTTATGTGTTTGCGGAAAATACCCCGCCTAGCCATACATGCACCATGAAAGCGGTTAGGTAAGCGCCATGATTAAAGTTCGCCTGGTGTATTCTGTGCTGCATCTGCAATGCTGTGAAAGTCTACAGCCATCGTTACAACAACTAAGACATATAAAGCATTTCACTGTATTTGCCAGATCAACATATATAAAATCTATATGCATATATATAATATTATATATGTTGATGGTATTTGCAAACATCTAGAAAATACCGATTTCCCAATATCATATATAAAAAATTAGGGGTAAATAAGGGGATAACCAACAACATTTTCCCAAGACTTGTCCTTCATATTACCGCCATTTTCTTACTGCTCTAACCAGCAAAATTTTCATTACTTACTTTTCTTGTATGTCATTAGAATGGACATAAGGGCTACAATGATGATGATATATTATAAATTTTGTAAAGGCGAGTAAAATCAGCCGTTTGAGCCCTCTCTACTATTTATTATATATGAGATGAACCAAATTAGAAAATTCTGTCCGAACCCCAAACAGACTTTATATAAAACTCACTTATCTGATTCCTGCCCGTTGTGTTTGCGTGCACTACTCTCAGACATCAGTCTTTGTTTGTCTTCCTTGGACGTTTTATGGCCGCGTTCTTCAAGAGACTTTCTGGCTTTGGTTAACCTGGAAAAACAATAAAAAAAGCCTGTGTTAGCACCATGTATTTCTTGCGACACAGGATTGTGTTGATGACCATGCAAGCAGGTACAGCAAGAACATGCAGAGACGTAGTCAGGCAGCATATAGAAAATCAGAACTGACAGCTACAAATAGAAGAGAAACTAGAGAGAGAGAGAGCGATAGAGAAATACACAGCTCACACTCTTAGCTATTAGCACTAGAGTAAAACTAGATGCTCAATACTCAAAACTCAGCTGCTTCCTAAAAACATGATTGATCAGCTGATGTCATGCTGCCAGGCTTATAGATAGAACATGGATTGAATCTTACAACGGACACATAAAACTAAAAAGATTTAGGTTACTGTAGTTTGATCAACGGAAAAAATTAAGGCGAGTGATTAAAAGTGATGACGTAACATCAAACAACATGCAAAGAGTTGAATGCATCAAGCATCGATAAAAAAAAATCTGCTAGCTCTAAACGAGGTTTCCGTTACGCTCTTTAGTTATGTTCATGGTTTTATTGAGTAGACTGTTGATATAACAATCCCTCGAGCCAAAACTTCATGTTTTGTTTACGAGAGACCAGTCCAGCTAGCTATTAATGTTCCCAAAGAGCAGGGTTGTAAATATTTGTCAGTCAAAGCATTGATATTAATATGTCAGTAATTTCCATTGCTACATAGCCATGTCAAGAAATTGTCATCTGATTTCTGATTGGTGGCAGAGTACCTACCGAAAGATCCTGAAGCTAGAAATGAGAAGCATAGAGGCATAAGCATGGCAGATCTACAGTTTAGAGCTGTTGAATGGACCACAGGGAAAGAATGCAGAGACAACATTGCTTCACCACACCGTCACATGCTAATCACGCGCTTTGAGGGTAAGCTGATGCCAGGGAATGGGCACAATATCTACGAGGCACAGGGCTCAGGGATGGAAGAGCCTTTGTTGATGCATTATACCTTTTACCGGTGATGGTTTTTTCCAGATTTCAGGGAGTGAGTGGGGCAGGGTGCTCAGAAGAAGCACAGTTGAAAAGATTGAGCCAGGACCAATAACAATCACAAGCCTCGGACAAGAGACAATATCACATATGAGTAAGAAACACTCATATATACATGCAACATCATTGAAACAGGAAATGGAAGTTTTCTGCCCTTACCTAAATAGACCCAGTATTCCTCCCTCCTTTTTATCCTTCTTCTTGCCCTTTTTCTTCTCAGAATCACTGACATCTCCACTAAACGAAGAGCTCATGGGAGCATTCCTAGCATTGGCAAATTCACTTTCTTCTGCCACTGTAAAATAGAGAGATAGTTCTTATAGTTAAGTTTATGCAGGACAGTTGTGTGTAAGCTACCATTTTCCCTGTCAAGCATTTCTCCACCGAGCTTAATTACCAACTCTCTCTCACCATGTCAAGCAAAGGAACATCAGTAATATTAGCCCCATACAGCAAAGTATTACATCAGCTAGCAACAAGAATATAAAATCGAGGTGTGGCCAAATCTACATCTGAATATTTGCTACAACTACATTCTAAAAAACCATCCTTTCCTTCCCTTGAGGTATTCCGTTTATATCAGAATCTAATTTCTATATATCCGAATGAATCATTGTGCGGAATAAACATTTTGCTGTGCAGAATTAAAACATGCAAAGAGTAAAATCATCACTATCAAAATTATCAACAGACATTTACATGTACAAGAGACTAAATGTTAAACACTTATATCTGAACAAAAACTACTTATAAAATGGGCGAGAAAAATCCGACAGCCAACAACTAAACATTGTGAAATCTACCAAAATGGGATTTTAAACTTGCTTCTACATGCGTCTTCTGAACAGTGGATGTTATATGTAACCAAAAAAATGAACCAAGCCCACCAAAGCGCACAATAATGATGAGAACATGAAAACAAAATGTAGCATTAGAAATATGAAGTTGGGATTTTTTGAAAGAAGTGATAGTTGGTCCCTGATCTTCCAGTTATAAAATCCGTTCACTGAATTTGTAGAGTTGTCTGTTCAACGGAGAGACAAGAACAATTTTATTTTCAAAGATCAGGGACCAAATTTCCACAGCACAACTGTATTATGAAGGCGACGGCTATTAGAATCTAAGCTGGGGCTAAATTATTGCCTGCACAGTGCTCGAGGCCACAGGGCTATCTCACCTTTCCTGTTTGGTTCAGCGTCGACATGGACACTCGTGGAGTGACCACGAGGCCGCTGCCTACGCGTGATTGGTCGAGCTGATTCTAAACACAGACACATACCAGCAATAAATAACCGATAATAATCCGGTTGAAATAATATATTCAACAATACCTGAACTCATAACACAAATGTTGGTATACAATAAAAGCTACTTTTTGACATAATAAATTAAAACACACATAGCTAGATATAACTGGCATTAGTATAGTTTCCAAATCAGCTATGGGAAGTTACCCTTTGTGGAAATACATTGAGAGCTTGAGGCAAACATTGAGAGCCTTGGAGTTGAGCCTTTATATAGTACTTATTATGATGGCTCACACATTTGATCAAGATTATATCTCGGTGTTTGCGATTGAAAATTTTGCTGCTGATATCTTACCTGAGTCCATATGTTCTGCATTGCCAGAAGGATCGTAGGAACGATCAACAGCTGCTCGGAAACTCTCATTACAACCTCTGCCTCGAGCTACTCGACTTGGAGGTTTGTAGAGGTTCTGTTCAGCAGCAGGACGTTGACTCTCCTCTACCATAGCTTGCAGGCTCTCAAATGAGCTGTTCTTCTTTAAACCAAGACTGGGTCCAAAATCTTCAATTGCTGTTAGATAAAGAAACACCATGCTAGGTCAGATTGGAAAGAATAAATATTGCTTTGTATCAATGGTTAGAAACAGTCACTGTAGTTGTGGGGTTGCACTAACTGCTACCATTTACCCAGAATTGTTACAGCAATGTTAAATCTTTATATCAATGCATGCAGGTTGTAAGTATGGCTCACAATGATGGTGTAAAGTTCCATCGCAATGAGGTCCAAGCATTAGCAGGAAAGAGTGTTTGATTGTAAGTGATAGCGGTAATGAAAACCAGCTGAAGCTAGCTAGCTAGTCAAATAAAGATGTTACATACGTGCATATAACGGTGCTCTATTTGAGGGTACTCTATCATAAAGAGGAGTGTTGCTGTAAAGGGACTCGGCAGACCCGACGCGTGCAAGGCGGCCATTGTTATTCTTCTGGGGCTCCAGTTCTGAAGCAAAGTAAGAATGCCATGCGGTAACCTGTTAGAGCATGCTTAGCTAGCTTATCAAATTACTAAGGTAACTTCTAGCAAAGTGTTGATTATGCGTTCACTCAGAGTCAAGCGTCAGCGTGAACATCATTTTAGGTTTACTAGCAAAATCATTCACCATGGTAATGCGGAAAATGGGTTATATGCTTGAAAGTGGATAATGAAAATTTACTTTGGCTGTTATACCATAAATAAAAGATTAAAATGCATTAATGGCTTGCACCACAACTGCATAAAAAAGCTTATCCCGTTACATGTTAGTTTGACTTTTTCCACCAAAGTTCAGGTAGCTGAACAATACTGCAGCAAAAACACATCAAAACAAAACTGACAGTGCTTTTGTTAGCAATCAGTGCAAACAGCTGGTTGAAAGTGGAGCCAACTCTATGAAGAATACCTATATGACTATAGCTACGCACACACACACACACACACACACACAGAAATGATGTTTGCTGCTGGTGAAGAAGCTCCGAACCAGTTGTAGCACATAAACACCTTATACATCTACATTATTTTAGTGTGCAACAGGAACTGGCAACCGTATGTAGCTTTGAAAATGATAGGTGCTGATAGCAGATGACAAACGGACAAAAGAGAGGTGAAGGGGTGAATCAGCAGAAATCACACGATGGGGAACTTATCAGTAGTTAGCTTAGTCAGCAGTAATTATAAAGAGAGATGTTGTGTGTTAGATAAGCGTAGTAAACCATGAACACCAGAGGAAGTGACGGTACCTCTTTGCCTTGAGAAGCTGTTGTATGTATGGCTGAATCCCTGCTGCCACATATTGCTACCATGTTGCGGTGATGGTGGTAACGAGTCAGACAAATCACCGATTCTCTCATAAATGGGAGAGGCTGCTCTTTCCCCAGCACCAGAAGCATGCGGCGGTGGATTTACAGGAGTGAATACCAATCCCCCACTGATATCACGTGAAAAATTCATTGGAGCGACACCCATGGAAGCACCAGACGTTTTGTTGTTATCCCCGTTTCTGACACCAAACGTAGAGACAGTAGGAGGAAGAGGTCTTGCCTCAGAGCTTACACCTTCACCAATGTTAGTAACACCATTAGAGCCACCAGCACCTGCCGGCACCTTTCGTATCTGTGAGTAAATGGGGTCAGCGGACACACCGACAGCAGCACTTATAGTGCTTATAGGGATAGGAGGCTGATCAACAACAACATGAGTTTTCTTTGGGGTTTCAGAAATACTGGCAGAACCTAATTGGGTCCGCTTGTTAGTTTTTGGGCTGTGAGTGGGTTTAATATCTTCATCGTCCATGGCTAGATTGTACAGTTGAGGGTATGGTGAGCTTTCAAGAAGATCTGACTTACGTCTTTCAGCCTTTTCTACATCAGTAAGAGATGTTCTTGAGTTGAATCGCCGTACCAGCTGAGCGCTGGCTCCACGTTTGCTGTTTGCACGAGAGGATTTAAACTCCAAACTACTAGCTATAGACGCACTATTTGATCCAGTGTCATATTGAGAGCCTGCATCCACTGTTTGATTGCGTTGAGGTCGTGGTGTTAAATTGTCTGGGGATTTACTTCGTTGTTTTGTTGGAAAGTCTGACTCTAATGATGGCCTTTGTGCTGATATTGGCAAGGTGGAAGCCCGTGAAAATGCATTTTCCTTTAGTGCAGGATCCATAATTTCAGGGTATAAAAATGATTGTCCAAAGGCAAAATTTCCCGGTGACATACCCTCTGTAACTTGCACATCAGGCATAGAATGATCAATTGTCTGATAATCTGAGCTTTCTGATCTGTGTGAGCATATTGAGGTACGAGGGGCTGGCACTGGACGCCTCCCATTAGCGCTATAAGAGCTTGTGGAATGAGTTCTAGGTCTATTTCCAGGTGAGGGAGTCGTTTTCTCTGCCTGGAATGAAGGCCGAGGGGGATTTTTATGAGATGTTCCCCTTTGCAAATAGATTGGAGAAGTTGGGTGGTCAGTTATACTAACTGGAGTGGCGGGGGCACCTGAACCCTTATAAGCAGATGTAACTGAATAGTCAATAGGCAAAGACCTAAACTGATATGGACCTGAGTGTTTAGATGGTTGATCAGAGCCTCCTACAAACAACAAACATCAATTCTCACTACAAAAGTAGCACAACAAGTCAAATCAATGTCTCATGCTATCGTGTGATACCACAACATGAACCAACAACGAAATGATGAAAACATCACAACACAGTTGATGCGATCCACAACGCTTGTCTAGAGATGAGAGGAAATCTGCAGAATTTCGGACTTGTCGAAGTAATCTCAGAAGGCAGATTGACGTGACATGACTTGGGAAAGTAAGAATTGATGTTTGAATGTTAAGTGCACCTTTTACCAACCCTTTGTTAGCCGCAATGCCCAGCTCATATTTGTATCAAATCAAGAGGTTATGTTAAAGGCCCATATTCCAAGCCAACAGCATTTGGTTGAGCATGTTGTGTTTGCAGTTGTGAAATGCTAGCTAGCTCTATGTTAGTGGCTTCAAAGAGCCAGGTCAAAATTAAATTCCAAAGGCTGTTATCCCAAATCATATCCAGAGCATGGACAACATTTATTTAAACATACATTTCAACTATCACACAGCATGGCTAGCAGGCTATTCATATAACTCAATAAGGTTTTAAGGCAGCAGACACAAGATGGAAACGAGAAGGAGTGAAGCTACATAGGGTTGTGGTGCTTGAGTGGTTTAGAGGTTTGCAATCAGGTCATCTCTCTGTCTAGACAAGCGTTATGGTACACAAAAAACAATTATCACATGCAAAACGGCAGCAAGGACATCATCTCGCATCATTACATAGACATTACAGCTCAGTAAACCATCCGCAAGACTCCCGGATCTTTTATAGATTATACTGATTTTGAAGCACAAGCAAGAAATTCCTAGTTTACACTAATCTGGTTTGAACTTATTTTGTTTCGGTTCAAACTAAAATCTCTTCATGCATTGAGAGTGGTTATCAAAATAAAAAAAAAGAAGAGATTTCATGCATGTAAGAAAAGGTATTGACATGCAGTGAGTGTTGCATGCTCTAACTAAGGTTTTTTAGGGTGAAATATCCATGGGTAAGTGCAACTATCTCCTAAGTCTATCAATCCAACACTCCACGTAAATTTGCGTACTACCTAAGTACGTGTTAAAAAGCGTCTTCTTTCAGATTTTGAAAAATGAATTTAAATGATTTCAATTAATAATTAAAATCCTTGTTGTATTTTGATTGTGGTTAATAGAGCCAAGATTTAAAATAATAACACCGAACTGCGGGATAACCATCCGACACCAGGTTAAGAGCAGAGGACCTACCTGGCTCAGTGTTATTATTTGTGGTTTCTAGTTCAAGTTTCATCTCCTCGCGTAATGCTTTCACTTTGGCCACCACTTCTTTATTCTTTCCATTAGAAGCCTTCCTCTTTTCAGAGAAACTACGTCGACCAAAAGCTTCTCTGTCAAAGGTATTCATATGCCTGCAACAAAAATATCAATCAAACTACTACGTTGGTTTTACATAATATTGAAGGCAATTCACCGTACCAAGCAGTATGATTCAATTCTCTTTTGCAACGTTACATAATAACCATAAATGTAAATACTTTTATTTATATTTTTACGATGACACCAATATAATATCAGATTGAATACATATGTGAGTTGTCTCCTTTATTGACAAGTCTATATTGAGCAGACAACTCCTCACATTTGCATCACATAACCTAACATTGACCGAGAAGCAATAAATGTAAATGCCTAAACCATATTAACTAATGAGGATATTTGTTGATTTTATACTAACGAGTCATCAGCAGGTGTAGGTGGTGGTTGAGGTGATGCTGATCTCTTCTCTAGCTCTAGCTGTCTATCCCTTCTCTGCTTAGCTTCAAGCGCTGCAGCGACTCCCTGTCCTCCAATGGTAGACAGTGGACGAACCCTAGCCTTAGGCTCCTATGAACAAATAAATTTGTGAATGACAGATCATGCAGACAGTGATTATCATATTGAAACCAAAACAAGAGAAGATAACCAGTAGAAGCTATCATAAATAAAGCTTAGTGATTAAAATTAGACTAATTTGAACATGATGAAAGCTAGGAACAATTCATTATTAGATTTCACCCCAAGACCTATGGCCATTTGGCGCAGTTGGGTAGCTACATAGACACTTTCAATTGTGTGGCTTACAGGAGAGGGATGTCAGGTTCAACCCTTCACTCAACTAAATTTTTTTTTAACTATAACATTAAAAAATCCTCAGAACCCAAACAATTGATAAAAACGATAAATAAAATATTGATATGGATATGGATAAAATCAACCAGATAAAAGCATTTACATCCTTTTACAAAGCAGAGAGATACCCATACATGGTTTATTGGGCCTTGGTAAAGTAGAAGTGGAATATGATTTCTTGGGCAAACTTTTAACAATATCGTCTTTTGTCAAAGCCGACGAACTAAACTGAGGCCGCATCAGCTTTCTCCGGCTGAACCTATGCTTGTTAGATCTCATATGACAATTAAACCTATCTGCACTATGAGGGGACAACTCTGTCGCTAGGGGATTCATCATAAACGAAGATGTGTATACCTCCTTCCTTCTTGGCTGTTGGATGTGCACAGTTTGTTCGTGATCGTCTTCAATCATCATGACATTAGCTGTGCCTTGTGCTTGTGAAGGTGTCGGTATAGTCGACTGGTTTGAGAAAGCGGGAGGATTATATTTTTCATCATCATCACTGTCTTCGTTCGTTGCAATGTGGTAGGACTCGTTTCTACAGGACAAAGAGGATGTTGTATTAAGATATAAGTGACCTCGCATGCACTGGCAGTGACCGTGTCTTAGCCATAGTGTCAGCTGATGACAATGAACGGAATGGTTTGTTTACTACATGCATTATTACTATCTTTTATGGTTCACCAAGTCTAATTTATTAGCTTGGTTCGCCTTTCCCTGACCGCAGAGTCAGATAACCAGGGTGATAATGTGATGTCATATCATCTTAAGGAGATACGACCTGATTCTGATGGCTCTTGCTTATCTGCAGAGCTTTATGACTTATTTGTATTGAATCATTGAATCACCAGCGGATATAGTATGCAAGGGTACTATGGGGTCAATCACGCAATATAATTATTCACCCACCATCCATGTTCAGTGTAAATTAGAGCATAGGTGTAGTTTATTAGTATATATTGTTATCTAACCCATTTGATGAATGAGTTAGTGTCATGTTTGACCCAGATGATAGTAGCTTTGATTATTGCTTGAAACATTGAAAAAACTTATAACCTTTTTCTAGTGGTAAATGAGCATTAAATTCAAATTGGAATCATGTTACCTCAAGAACAAAACTTCTCGACATTTCACCATGGGTAATGTGATGACATTACAATTAAGTGTGACATGTGTAAGAAAATGCCATTAAGACGATTACAACGGATTGGTTACAGTTTTAAGTTCCTGCGTTTGACAACTACACCAGTGAGTGTTGCAGGGTTTGTTAGGTTATCATTACTTACTCCGCTAGTCGTTCAGGCTCACTAAAGAATGCATAATATAACTTTCATCTAACACCGACATAGGCTATGTCAGCTGTCACTAACCAACGGTGTCATCCATTTGAACATGGAATGACATGTATTATGATTTGTCAAGTGGGCTGTCAGTGACAGTTTGATCTCTTTTTAAATACTCATAAATCTGCGTTTAGTCTGGTGGACCGTCCCACGGCAGGTTGGTAGTTATAGCGATGGTTGGTGTCAGGGTGACATGGAAAATATCAAGAAGACATACCACATTACTATCATGGTGGCCAGCATGAGACAGAATAATTTCTAGATAAGTCTTCCATATGGAAAGATATTACTCCATTTTCAAAGCCTACTGAGTTTAGGGATACAGTTATAGCCTGGCCTTACCTAAGTTTGCTGCCGGAGGTGCTGCCAGTGATTCTGTCCAGTACTGGATTCCTCATAGAATCGATGACACTACCAGGTGATGACCCTGTATCCACAGCTCCTGTAGAAGGAGCACTAGCTGACAGCTTTCTCTCATTGTGCTGTGTAACATCAGGCATCTTATGTACGACATCAACGCTTGCCCTCCCGGTCACGTTACTGTCAGAGGTAGATTGAGACGAATCCCAGGGCTCAGGAGTCGAGCCATTGCTAGTAGCACCAAGTTTGCGTTCTATTTTAAGTTTGATATGGCCAGGAGTAGGTCCCTCAGTATGCATAGCTTGTCTCAGGGCGGTCATCGCCTCGCTGTTTGTCTTCTTTGTCAGATCATCATCATTGACTGAGAGTAACTGGTCGTTGATTTGGAGTCGGCCATCCTGAAACATACAATAAATCGGGTAATTAGCGGCGTGAAATCTAAAACATCATTTGTGTGGGTGACTCAAAATAAATTTCAACACTATGATGAGTATGGGTGATTATAGGTCACACATATTAATTACCTGCTTCATCACACATACCTCATGAAGAAGTGTAACTATTATGTAAATCCTGAAAACAACAACTTTCATGTTTCATGCTAATGAATCCTACTTTATCAGTATAATAATCAAAAACTCTCCAGATTTATGGCATATTTCGTGACTAGTTCCCAAAATTAGTACAAGTCAAAACAAGACAATAAATTGTCAGTACCATGGAGATTGAGAAAGGAATTTGTCTTATAAGCCAAAAAATAGTAGGTAAGGTTTCTGACTAGTAATATCTAAGTTACTAAATATCTTAATGCTACAACCACACCCTGTGCTAAAAACACCTTATTTTACATTATAAATACACAAACAATCAACCTTCTCCATATAAGATTGAAAAATACAACTTTCTGAAAATGTATGCAAATGTGATGCGGTATTATACATGTAATTGGATGGGCCTGGACAACGCTCTCCTTGCCTATGCTGTAAGTAAAAGGTAACACCAAACTGTAACAGTTGACGCCTTCACCTACCTTGCTAGCTGCTCCACCATGTATGACAGCCTTTATGAATATACCGAGGTCTTTAGTGACACCATTGCTTGTGGAGGTCTTGCCTTTGACGCTGATTCCCAGCCCCGCTGACCCTGTCTCGTTCAGTGGGATGTTAAAATTCACCAACTGCTTATCAGAAGTACTCTCCTCACTTTGTGTGTACAAGTTAGCTTTAGGCTAAAATAGAGAGTAGGGGGCTACATTACAAACAAAATCAGACTTAGAGTTATACTATACCAATATTATGTGTATGGTTTTCGGAAATATCGGTCTTCTCTGCAAAGTTTTAGGCATCTAGAGTTTAAGACTTCACAGTTCACTTGTACAAGGGTCCAAACCATACATAGAAGCAAACCAAGACAAAGCAGGGTAGTAACAGTGGTGACATGATGATTGAATGAAAAAAGACGAAACAGCATCCCGTTGGCCACATTATCCATCTAGTGTAATGCATGTGGTTTATATATGTGGTGCTTGATTATGACAAAACCTGAGGATGTCTTTACTTGGGATGTGGTTGATTCACCTATGAAGCATCCCATTATTCTTGGCTACTTTTAATGTGCAGAAACTAATTTGCTGTCAGGAAATGATGAAAATGATCATGTTGACGGGAAGCACATAATATTAACAGAGACTATAGATAATATCTTTAGTCTCTGATATTAATTCATTCAGAACTGAGGTGCGATGTAGCTTTAGTCTGGAGAGCTTTCTATACCGCCATGCTTTACCATGCTAGTAACTAGAGTATAAACTATCTGCTGCGGCATGCAATAAGAACAGATAAGTCCGGATAAATCCTCGTAATGGAGCACTCGAGATGATATACAATCACTCGCAAAACCACAGTAAGACAAGAGGCAGGCTCCGATCAAAGTAAACCAAGGAAAACTCAATCACATAATGGCGATGCATTCAATCGTATAAATGTGACTGCTGCAATCATAATATTTCGGTGGTAATCACTACATAAATTCAGCCATAGCCACCAAAGAGGGTGCTGCATGGACACTGTACAAGCCACGGTTCACTGCTGCGTTTGATCTTATTATACATACACTGCCAGATTCAATAGGACGATCACTTATCGTGTCGTCCCTATTAGGATCGATCTCTGACCCACCAGCGAACAAGCTATTATATCTCAGTGCATTTGCTAACAGCCGCTACAAGAACATCGACACAGAAGATCTGCATGTAATGGCTGTTATATGAAAGTTAATAATAAGGAGAGGTATTAGAGCATCAATGGCTTAACCGTTCATTTACGCTGCCGTAGATTGGTCGATTGGCTTACTCGGTGCTAAACTGTTACAAATTTGTTAATTACTTCTGACATAACAATTATGATGCTGCAGTAATTAACTGTTAAGAACCCAGTCTATGGAACACTTATTTTATTTAGAAAAGGCAAAACATAACTTCTGGAATTTTTGTGGCGGAATTTTTACCCTTTTTGTACCTGTTAGTGGTCATTTTGTCTTCTGCTACCCATGCAATGAAGCTGAATAGAAAAAAATGCCTAAGTTTGGCATGGAGGACCATAATCTCTCTCTCAACAATTCATTTACACTCACTCTTCCTCTTAACAGTACCTTTACATGTTATGCTTAATGCAATGAGGAATGGAAACGGTCGACGTTCAAAAAAGCACAGCAACTTTGCAGGCCCCTAGAGATTTTTCCTCTGAACAGGGACATTTTTGTCAGGCCACAGATAGCCTTGGAAGACGTTATCAAACATATAAGCACACAGGTAGGGGATGCAGAATGCACACACAACCTACTTTCATTGACGGAGTACTAGACTTCAAAGGAACAGTCTGTAATGCAATATCATTTTGTCATTACAATACCTCCCACATGTCAAACCAAACGTAACACACCAAATATGGGGCAATACTATCCCCGAACCTTGCGTATATAGGGAATTTGTTCACAGAGTCTGAGTAGGCTAGACAGGTGTATAACAAGTCCCCGAAATGTTAGACAACCTTAACATTTTAAGGATTGGGTCTAATCACCCGTTTTATGGGAAAATAATATCGGCTAACTGCATCAAATTACACAACAGAAGTTATGGCCAAGGGAAACTATCATGGATTACATAGTTTTGGGAAGTTGTGATGTGGATAAAGGCTGTAGGCCTATGTGAACATATAATATTTGGTATGGACCTAGTTAAGGCCGGTATAGCCTGTAGTAGCGTTCCATCATCAACTACTTCGGGCGGGGAAAGTGGTTGATAATGAAATGCTTCTACCAGCTATCCCAGCACAGTTTGGCCGCTGAAACTAATATATACCATAAATCAAAAATGTTTATGACATGAACCAACCATCTGTCTAGGTAAGCTGGATGTGCTGTCAGAGTTATCTACCCTGGACACACAGAGTGTCACAGTACTGCCTCTCTTAGTGTTCCTCAGTATGGCCACCACTTCCTCCTGTGACTTCCCTGTCATATCCATGTTATTCACCTAAATATAAAAAGTCATCATAGAGTTAACAGCCTGAATATAAAAATTATAATTGAGTTAACAGCCTGAATAATTCAATGCAATGATTCGTGAGAGCCGATTAAAAATATTGGACTTGCCTTATGATATTGCTGAGTAGGACCTTTATGGTACTGCCAATAAAAACATACAGGCTGAAATTTGGGCTGACTCAAGTGATAAAAATGGACTACGTGCTTGAGAATATGCTTTGAGGTGGACCGGTGTGATTAACTTCACAGGTATCAAGGTAAGGCCTTCTGATGACAAAACCAGACCCACAACATTTCAGCCGATTTCCTGCTCTTTTATTGTATCAAGTTTTTCTCTCCTTATATAAGTAGACACACAGTATTTTGTAGGCTATGCTAGGAAGGCTGTTACGACACTTCAAAGGACCATAAGCAAACTTAATTAAACTTTACAATAATAATAAATGGGGGTTTAATCAACATTCCAGTCCATTTTATTCCCCATTAATAGGACAAGGTCAATAAAAATACTATTCAATGACTTCTGTGAATGAATGAATGACTCGCAGAAGTCAGCAGGCAGTCATTGAATGGTGGTCAGCGCATTCAAGCAGAATATTGACCAACAATGCACTCAGCTGGTCATTTTAATACATGCATACAATAAGCCACTCTAACACACTGTTTCCTTCAAGTTTGATACTGACAAATTGTTTCTCCTTCCAGTATATACAATCTTGCAGTCAATGGGTTGTTTACATTCTGGTGTCTTTGTCCACCACTATACCAGTCAAGGACAGACTAAACACACTGACATGGATACTCTGCAGGTAGTGCTCACCTCAAGAAGGCGGTCTCCAGATTTGAGTCTGCCGTCAGCAATGGCAGCACCTTTAGGTAGAATATTTTTGACATAGATGGGCGGGGCTAACCCTCCAGCAGGGTTATCCCTGGTGGTTATACTAAACCCGAGGCCTTCTGGTCCTGAATAACAAACATAGCACATGATACATAGTAACCAGGAAATGGAGACTATAAAAATTCAAAATCGCTATTGAAAGTGGGCTTAAAAAAGAAGACAGTAGTATATGAAAAATTTATATTGAAAAGTTATCTGTCAACAGGAGCGACAGGTGTTTGCCAGTCTGTGTCATGTCACTACAAGAGACAACAGATATCTACAGTCTTTGTCACTCTCAATGGCACTGACATAAAGCTTTTATGTATTCATATAAACTATTCATTAATGAGTAGGAGGGGTACATTAATATCTATTTAATAAAGCAGGAGGTTGCCAGATTTAATCATAAAAATGTATAAATAAAAATTCAATATTTAGACAAGCCCATGTCATTCACTGGACATACCTTTCGTGAGTTCGATGTTAATGCGCTTGCCGAGTTTCCTGGTGTTAGAATGCATGAGACTTTGTCCACCGGTAGGTGACTGAGGTGATGTGGGCTTACTGCTGCTCGGGCCTGAGTTGGAGAGGGATGTGTTTGGTGACCTTGTAGGGGGTGGGGGTGGTACAGTTTTAAACAGGCTGTGACCTGGATTGTTGTCAGGAGCAGGACCAGTGCTAGCTTGGGACGCTGGACTTATTGGGCCCTGTCTGTCTGTACCCGAGGATAGACTGGACACACTGCTACGAGGTGTTGGTCTGTGGATCCTCAGTCTAAGCTCTTTGGTCTGAATAGCATCTCTGAAGACTTCTTGTGACCTGTGATAAGGAAGTTAGCAAATAAAATAAAATCATCTAAATTCAGCAATCAAATCACAGGCTAGGACTCAGCCAGAATTCCTGGCTCTAGAAATGGCCCTATTGGTCAGCTCATTAATTGACACTTACGTCAAAATCGAATGTTGAAAACAAAAAATCAAGGAAATTTCCTGCTGCTGCAATCCTAAAGATGAGTCAGACGTGTTCTTTTGGCAAATTGATGACAAATGAGATTTCAGGAGAAAACTAGCAAATAAATTGTTCATCATGTCATGTCTATAAATGGAGCTGTTTGACCAAACAAACAAAATGACATTATGTTAGGGAATGATTAGTGGCATTGGTTACATGTCATGCAATTTAATGTACATAGATAGATAGGTCAGGTCAAAAAGTCAAATCACAGCAAACAATTCAACAAAACAAAACAGGCATCGACAGTGCAGAGAAGAACAAAACATAGTCACACATCTAAAAAAGTAGGCGTAATAATACTGCAGTGAGGCCTGTGCAATGATAGGTAGATTTGTAAGGTCAGAATGGCTCCTATACTACTCTATATGGAATCTACGGAAAGTCTACATGGAGTCTACAGCTGCAATCAAACCACTCAGAGCTCTATGTTTTGAAAAAGCTGTTCTGCATGCTCAGAGTTAGCCTGCCTTGACAAGCTTTGTTGGTGGGGAAACCCCAACAATGGGGTTTGTCCCCCTCCCCCAACCACAAAGCTAGCTCAGAGCCCGGTAGACAGCTGTATAGGGTCACTGTGAACCAGACACAGGAAGAAATCTTTCAAATCTCAGCAGTTTGACCAAAGCTGTAGACCCACCTAACTAACCTACAGGTTAAAAAGTCGCTGTGTACGTAACTACCTGCTACAAGTAAAACTTACTCTGTGAAGTTAGTGTGATGAAGACTATTACCATTGACTTCTACTATCACATCATTCATTTGGATTAGACCGCATCGGTGTATTTGACCGCCTGACTCTATTCGCTGTATGGCTAACCCACTCTCTCTATCATCGTAGCAAAGGGTGGTATTAATTAAGGGATTAATTAAAAATGCAGTCAACCCTAGTGTAGGTACCTAACATATCCAGGCTTAAAAAAACAAGGTCACAGCCCGCTCCTCGCACACCAAAGCTTGGTTTGACTCGCAACACAACAAAAAAAACCGCCTAAGAAAACCATCAGTAAACAGTCAAACACTGATTGTTTGGAGTCTGAAGATGTTATCTATAAGATTGACAAATAGTGGGGCAGCGTTTTCTGGTCAAGGTGGGCCATTGCGCCTAGACATCAAATACACTTCAAATCACTGGGGAATCCCAATATTTAGTCATCCCATGTTATCTGTGATTTTATCTAGATTTGACAGGTTTCATGACGAAGACAATGTTTCGTGATCCATAAGTCAATTATCTCTGCCCCCAACTCAAGATAACCAGAAAGTTAATAGATATTATCTTTATGTAGATAACAATCAGATTGATTATTAAAATCCTCAAATTATCATCACCAGGAATGTTGACTGATGGTTTTCTGAGTAGGTTCTCTTAGCATTGTTTGATTGATTAATTCTAAATTACAAGGCAAGCTGTTTTTCTAGTCTTCAATTTCTCTATTTCTAGTAGTTGGGTGAGAGCTCTGCGCTCTGGGTGGTGGTAGGTGATCAATTAACAGGTTTCAGTCAAATATGAACATCAATCTCAAAACAAATGTGATGGTGATATCGGTGAGCAAAACCCTACTGTGATGCAGCTTCGTTTTATGTGACAAAGTCTAGTAGTGGTAGGGGAGGATTCTCTCAATCAATCAGCGGTCGTGTTTGTGTTTCGGGTGGCGGTAAGGTATCAGATAAAAAAATCAAGCACATCCAAACAACAGCCAGAGTTAAGCTAAAAGGTTATTATCAGCAAACTGATATGAAACGGAAACACTGCAAACGTTGTCATCTTAAAACTGACAGTCACACTCGCTCACCTGCCATGCTGATCTCTGTGAGGGACGACGTGAATACCCAGAGGACCACCTTCATTCTTCAGTACCACCAGTGTAGTGTCTGAGGGTGGGGTACGGTCCTCCCCTGGACTCTGGCTCTGACCCAGAGGTTCTCTTCGCTCATTCTATTAAAGTAAACTAATTGTTGTAGGCAACACAGAATAAACACACATCAGGCCTAGTAAGGCGGCGGGCGGGTATACTTGTTTTAACTGGCTGATGGAATAACGGAATAACTTAGGGTCACATTACCAAAAACAGCAGCATGACATTATATTGTGCAATGTCAAAAACTATGACACGATAATAACAACATCCTGATTCAGTTTTGCCAAAAACTAATTGAATATCTAAAAATATAAACAAAGTTGCCAGCTACCAGTACTTTCGGGTGTTACCATCTAAAGTCTAGACTTTTTAGTCCCATAGAGTATTACCCTAACTTATTATCTGCCCTAAATATTGAGCAGCATGGCTAATGCAATCAATAGGCACTTCTGTTTCGGTCTCATTTTTTCTCACACCCCTAGGCGATGCTGCCGATGCTGCCGAAAAGCTTGTAGCTATTGAGTAAACGTAAACAGTGGGTGAGTCAATCAGCGACTTAGCACTTGAGCTTTTGACAAATTGATCAACACGAACAGCTGCAGCCCATGATTAATAGAATTATTGCATGGGCTGACGAAAAGGAAAACAATAAAAAAGCTCATGAGTGACGAACACTGCATCTGTGAAAACTATCAAACATGTAACTGCTATCAGCCCAATGTTTGGTTATGATTAAAAAAACCTGTCAGTCCTGCCTATCGTGTATCAGTTTAACAGCAGCAATTCAGCAGCTTGCCAATATTCTGATCCGACAGCTTGTGGGATAATCTAGTTAATTTGGGCCAGCTTGCCCGGGTAGGGGAACCAGGCACAAGCTGAGGTGTAGAACGAGCAATTGCTAGAAAAATCAGCAGTCTTATTTCAACTTTATCCGGCCACCTAGGACCATACCATAGAGTTATTATATAATTTTTAGATATTAGTTATATATTATATACTATATTGTAACTCTATGGGCCAAACCAAATGTGTACCAAATCAGTCAAACCATTCTTCTCACTAATTTGATGATTATTTCATAAACCCATCACACAACTAACCTTGTGTATGTCTGTTTGTATCTCCAGAGCAGCCCTGTTTTCTCTGGGAGGAGGAGGTCTCTCATCCTCGTCAGCTGACTCGTCATGTGACTCCTGAGCTCGCTCCTGAGCCGACGCCCACTTCAGTACATTCTGACTGGTCAGTGATTGACGAGATGAGTCCCGAGCGAAGCGTGTGAAGCCTCCTGTAGGACTGGTACTGCTGTTCTCATCGTCTGAAGATTCACTCACTCCTCGCACTACGTGTGTGGGCTTCTGTAAAAACCAAATGAGATATGTGACTTAAGTATTTCATTTTCGGTTGTGGAGGTGGATGAATATGAACGGTTTAAAAGCTTTTAGAAACAACGCCAAGATAGTTGAAGTGACCTGAAAATCTCAGAAGATCACATCATTCAGACAGCAGTTAGAGTCACCGTTCTTGTACCTACACTCTCAACAAACAAAATATATAAGGAGAACTTCTTGATGATCTCAATGACCCACACAGAGCCGAAAGATAACCTCATTCTATAACTGACATACTTGACAAAGGAACTTACCCGAAAAGAAATCCGTCTTCGCTCAGTCCGACTTCCTAAAGCCATTCTATCCGGCGGCGCACTAACTGAACTAATGTGAACTTTTCAAAGCGAGCGCTCGTATCCAAAAGTTCAATAACTCGATAACCTATCTATTCAGTTACACTATCAGTATGAGCAACAAACATATCAACTCCTACTCTCCAGTTGCACAAAGCTCTGAGAAATGTATCCAGTTAACAGCAACCTCACAACAGCTATCAAATCATCATTAAACATCCATCATTGCTAGGCTGTGTACCACTGCATCCTAGCAATGGCTTATTATCAGAGTGCAGAATCAGCTCTCGATCTAATCTGCTCCCCAGGCTGATGAAGAGCTGTTGATGTAAACGATTCAATAACAATCAGCGTTATGATGATTTTGCTCAGCAGCCTCCCTGTATGTACTGACGTTGTGGGTTCAGCGGTGTGTACGTTAGCCGTGTAGGTGTTCCAACCTGTTAGGTAACTAATTTAGGATGTACAGTTAATCAACAAGCTGCCGTTTAGCTACGCTGCGAGACCTGCACTCAGTAACAGCTGACAGCAGATACGCTTCCCCTCTCACTGTATGTTTATATGGTATAAATGTCAACCTTAGTGATCTAATGACCTGCCAGGTCACAATAAAAAATAAGCTGAGCAAGCGCTGCTTTGCTTTCACAATGACAGCACCTTGCAACATGTGATCATCAACTATGGGTGGTCTTAGTGAAACACACACACAAAAAATGGGCTGATGACTCAAACTACAATTAATAATAAAAGTGATGGGTAAGCACTCAAAAAAACATCAAAACTTACCAAATAGACCACAAATGAGTTTTTATTCACTGTTTTGATTATATTACTGGCTGGTGAGAGATGTAGTTAGAGCAATTGCTGACTAAGATTATAGCTCATCGATGAGGCAGACCACTTAAACAACCACACACAAGTAGAAAGGCTCTAGCGGGCAGCCACAGTGTAGTGCATTGCCAAACCACTGGCCAAGGAAACATCGATATAGGTAGATCCAAGATGTTGCAAAACAAAGGAAGACCCTACTAACTACTAACAGCAGTGAAACCCATTTCTGGGAATCTCACAAAATCCAACGAAGGATATCCACCTATACAAAACTCCCACTAACATCACAGACTGAAAATGATTCACCATCTTACATAAAAGACTCCTGGATCAAAATGATGATTAATGGCTCAACATGAAATAGAACCTGGTCTCCTCATCACCAAGGGATTATGGAGTTGGATCATCAGCCAGTATAACCCTGCAAAACATCTGCCTGTGATAGTAATTATATCACCTGAGTAAGAGAGTAAGAACCTGTAGGATTGTTTAGTATGACCACTAGTTTGTCTTACCGTTGGAGAGACATGTCCCTGCATGTGGGGCCATAGCTGACCAGACGCTGGTAAGCTTTCCTCCTGCTCCAGAGCTAGAGCTATGTTTGGTTCACTGTCTCTCCTCACACTCAGCACCTGTAACCCTGTGCCTAAAAAAACAGAATCAAGATATTACATGTTATGTGAGCAGAATGTGAGGCAACAATCCCCCATGGTGAGCTGTTGCATAGTTTGTGAGCAAAGGTAAGGCAAAGGCCCCCTCATGATAATCAGCAACAGAAGCAGACAATACATTCTTGACAACAGACATCATTGTAAATTGAAATCATTACTTTTTATCTGCATTAGAGCAGAAGACGAACCACTTTGGCCTTGGTGGAAGTTAAGTCATGCACTATCTGTCAGAAGGTATGTATTTCCCACCCATATCCAGCCTCATAACTGATGGTCATGCTTGAATGTTCGTTCATGACATGTTCAAGTCATCACGTTCATGTTCATCCTTAGCTACAGGTATTGGCATTTTGGCAAGCATCCAATTAATATAAGGCCTGTATCGATATACAACAATCGTAACATTTACCTAGCCACATTTCATTGTGATGAAATCAAAGATGTCAAGTATAGAATTATACGCACCCCCTTAGGCCACTGACAAGGGGATGGGATTAGGGCATTATAAAGCAAGTAGCTTTTGATACAAGATATATTTGTTTGTGTTACTGTATCCGTTGGCCGGATACATTATATGGGCTTACTGCGGGTACATGTTGAAATTATACAACTACATCGTGAAGAGGATATTGAGTTTATTTTACACTGAGAACTTTAGCTTTGGCTTAGGAAATATGATCATGATAAACGACCTGATTGCCTCTCGGCGTTAATAATACCAATTTTCTGAATCAAGATGTAGTGGTCAGTGCGCTTCAAGTGTACAAAGCTTGATCACTGCGCTGCTAATATGCAATTAGGCAGCCAAATAACTGGTGTGATATTCACCCACTGTTCTTAATTCATGAATTTATTCCATACGGAAGGAACACTATGGCCCGGAGACACAAAGTAAAAGCTTCTAATAAGTTCCTGACAGACACACGTATTATATCTGAGAATATGTGCTTGTTGTAATTGACCATCAATAAATTAATGGCTAATAAATTGAATGGGC
Source organism: Membranipora membranacea (assembly GCA_914767715.1). Lineage (NCBI taxonomy): Eukaryota > Metazoa > Bryozoa > Gymnolaemata > Cheilostomatida > Membraniporidae > Membranipora > Membranipora membranacea. The sequence continues at coordinate 19,857,907 of OU612068.1, forward strand.
ATAATGCAATGCTAATTACTTCTGATGGCTAGCTTCAGTCTGGCTTAAAAAGTACCTCCCCAAAGACTATCGATGCAGTTGATCACTCTGTCCCAATGGGACTATTGTGAATACATCTTTACAAAACTTTGTAGGACAGACAGTAAAATAATGATTGAGATAATCAGTAAAAGTAATTTCTCCCCCTCCACATCCCTACCGCTGAACCCCATACCTGTGTCAACTATATCAAACGATGAGTAGTATTTATCGGTGTCATCTAAGAGTGACTCGCTTAGATTTTCTATTAGTCTGAGCCCCAACGGATTCTTTAACCACGCTCGACGGCCCCCCAACCAGGGGAAAGATGTCCAATTGGAATATTTTTAACATAGAAAGGGAGACCTACCAGTATTGAGATCTTGTTCAGTTACTTCGACACTGTGTCTCTGGTCTATAGAGTTATTCAGCACCGGTGGAAGGCTACTAGGCTGTGAGCGCAGCACTGCAGGAAAGCCCATCTCTTGGGGTCTATTATCAGGGGGAGCATATCCACCCCTCGCCGAGGGTCGCCCCTCAGATTGTGTGCTACGATCAGGGGGCCTTTCGGGTTTCTTATCTCTGTATGGTCTGCTACAAGGAAGAAACAGTACTAGACAAAAAGGTGGTTACTGAAATGTCCTAGAAATATGACTTGAAATCAACAATATTAGGACCTTTTGTGCGAGTGAGGAGAACAAAGATTTAATTATCAGATAACCTTTTTGACTCTCGGGCTCTGACATTGATCATTTTACTCTTCAGATTGTACTTTTAGCTTTTAGTAATGAGTTGACCTGGTAGTTGACTGTGGTACCATCCTAGCCAACAATACCATGCATGACAAATACCTGGAATCATTGCTTGCTGTGGTGTCAATATAGAGCGCAGGACTCGACCTGACAGGGTTGGTGGGTACTGAAGGAAGTTGTGCGCCCCCACCAGCCTTCAATGAGACCCCGCTTTTAGTAGTGGCTGCTGGAATGTTTGAGGATGATATGAGTTTTCTGTTATTCTGGAATACATCAGGGGAAGCGCTGCCGACAGAGCTACCGCTTGTTCCGTCTCCTCCCTGAGGTGCTGACGGGCCTGTGTGCTCCTCATACTCGGCTACTATCTGTGAGTGAATAGAAACGAGACCTTGATAAGCATTCATATAAGAATTGCGCAGACAGCACGCAGAACCAATAAAGCTACCCATACAAAATGTCATATAATACCAGTTAGTAGTTCAAGTTTCTGATAAATCATAGTGTTGGTGAAGCCAGTACACGCCATTGTAATACTTCTGCAGTGCCTTTCAAATGTCCCTTTGATATTGATCACATCAAGACTGTGGCAGGTCAAAAACTGCTATTGGTTTTTTGATGTAAGTACAGCACGCTGAAATGTTTCCATTCAAAGATTGGACATGACTACTTGAAGGGAATTTGTCATTAAATCCTGGCTATATATAGCAATTATGGCGCCTTATTCCACATTTAAAATTTCTGAGACACATTGAAGCAGAAGTAGGTAATGGTGAATGCACAACAGAATATACATAAGGCTTCATCACTCTTCTATTCTTTGGCTGTAATCACGAGCTATGGCGTGCTTATCAATTTAGTTCTTGACATTCTATCTCAAGATTTAATTCAGCGGATGTTCAGTGATAACCCTGGGTTCGAGCGCCTGCCTTGACTATCAACAACCAATACACATAATCATCTCGCACTATTGAATATTAATAAATCAATCTGACTCATAGTATGCCTATAGATATTGTTTATGTCCAAATCCTTGTCAGAGTGAAACCAAAAACTCTATTATCCCCATTGATAATGTTTAGAGAGGGCTATTGTTATCGAAGTAATAGAAAAGTTGGTCAGAAAGTATAGTTATCAAACACAAGGCAATTCAAGGCAATTCGCTCCTCAAATCCTCTCAAATATCACACATCAAATTAGGGTGTCGTGTAGCACAGAATAGACAATAGCGAAGCCTAGCCCTCACGTCCAACTTGCAGGACTTGACCAAAACCAACACAGAAACTAGTTTGACACAAGAGCTTTTTTGATAATAGTGCAGCTCAATTTCGCCACTTGAAAAAAAACTGAAGTGAGTAAAATTACAGAGGACAGATCAATTGAGGCAGGCAGTAATGACACCTCGTTGGACAATCACAAGACTAGGCCTTTGGTGCTCATGAAAAAAGGCATCCTCCTGCAGTATGGTTGGACTATTTCACTTATGATATCACTGTATTTAATTTACGGATCTCTAGATTGGATGGAATACTCAACACCGGGTATATGTCAAGCGTCTTGATGAGCACAAAATGAGAACATTTTATAATAAATGTACACCGTTTGGGTGACTCATCGGCAAAGGCCAAGGGAGACAAGTTGTAGTAGAAAAATTATGTTGAGCAGCCTCAACAGCTGCTGCTGTGTCACCTTAACTAGACTAAGTCACTCACCTGTTCTCTGTCATCGACCACATCAGAGAGAAGATCATCTAGATCGAGTATACCGCCATCGCTCTGACTCTTCAGTGTGTGTATGTGTACATAATGGTCATTTGACTACAACAGTAAGAAAAATATATCGATATCAAAAATCAGAGGTCAGCTGAAATCCTGGGCTTCTCTCAAGCAGGGTTATTGAGTGAGTCATTATCATGTTTTGTCTATGGTCATTATTATCAAATTTAGCATTGAAAACAATGAGAGCTGTACGAAAAGGCAGTGCTGAGGGGCTGAATTTAGTCTGGAGTCGCTGTCAAAACATGCCCCACAGAAAATGAGAGTTTCCTGCTTTGCGCCCATAAGCATGGAGGAGGAGGGGGCAACTTATTTGAGTCAGAGTCTGATGTTTTGGACAGTAGCAGTCAACACTTCTGACATGCCATACGTGACATGTAACAAATTGTTGGTTGGAAGGATGAGTTTATTGTGCTCAAGAACAAGTCGTAGGAGTAGCCACTAGCCATCAAAGGCTTACTCAATATGCCAGTGTAATTGCTGAGTATGACTGTCTAATTTCAGGTGTCTCAAGGTGGAATTTTAGAAAGCCTGCCAGGGTAAACAAAATACTTGCACCCGACATCTTCTTCTTCGTAACAAACATGCTAGTTATCTAAGCCAAAATATGCAAGAGTAGAGCCAATCTCCATATCTGGCTTTTCCTGTGATGTCGCAGAATGATCACTCATGAATATTGCATTGTCAACCATCGCCAAAAAACTACAGCCAATTTGTCACAAACCTCCAAAAACACTGAGCTATTACTCATAGTCGAATCACCAAAATTTCCTTCCCAAACTGGAAAGCTGAATAATCAGGCCAACCATCAAAAGTTTGGTAATTTTTTGTTGGTTTGGAAAACATGCAAGACTGGTGCAGGATATATATGGAGCCAGGCTGCGGGAAGCTTGATTTCGATCAGAGTTGAGTGTCGTACATCCAGAGGGAAAAAAATGAAGAGTCACTCTATGCAGTATGTGATGTGGCTTGTAGAGGATATAAAATCATTTTACTGGTAGTGAGCTACACTGGCCAAAGATCCAACTGGATGATTGTTGACGTAAAATATCCGTCATAGCGTCATAGCATCATAGCATCATAGCGTCATAGGTGATGTGAAGAGTAAAGAGAGGTTGTGTTGATAGAGGTCCATTGACATCACATTACAAAGTACTTGGGTAGAATCTGACTGGCCATAAATATGAAAAAGATAGAATGTCAGGCCATTATTCAAAGCGTGACAAGCCTAATCCCGTGATCACCCGCAGATGTCATACCTCAAACGACGGTCACACTTGAAATGTAACTGTAACAACATCTCAACTTTTTTTGCTTCGGATTTGAAGATTTTATTGCACATTCAGGAGCCTCACTACGCAGGAGGAAACAACAAAACCCAAATATTGACATTCTACAGACCGATAACTTGTTGGTATTTAAAACTGGAAACCCCACCTCTGTTGATCATGTGTTCCTTATGAAAATAAGCAATGATGTAATGCATATCCTTCGAAAGTCATCAGGTACGCACATAATTAAAGCACAGACAATCAGGTTTGTTGTTTCTTCAGGTTCATGAATCTAGTTCTAATGAAAGCTACCGACTGCCAGCCAAGGACGCACATTCTTGTAAAATTCCGATCTCTTTTCAAAAGGTGCATGTCCTCTCATTTCAAAATAGGTTTTCATCCTTCAAAACTACAGCAGAGCAGAATAGAGCCATAAAAAACTGTCCCTATTCAAACTGAACAACATTCAAACCAACAGGGAGTATTCTTGCCATAAACATCAATACATCCCTAAAGAGCTTCATTCATGAAAAACAAGGAGCTTGGTTGTGTTGAGTACAGTGCTAGATGAATCATTTTGGTGAGTTATCCATATCGGTGCACTGAAATGATCAAAACATAGCACTCATGCCCAAACCAAACATTGGATTAGCTCAACATCACACAAAACTATTCTCCACAAATCTTGTATCATCGTTTGAGTAAAATTTGTGTAACTTGTAACACAATTGATGCTTGGTGTGAATAGCATAAATCTATAGGCTGAATCAACATATATAGGGTTTCTAAATAGATTTGTGGGTTTTATATGGAGAATCTTTAGATATGCTATCAGAAATCAAACATTCCGACAAACATGACACCATCCCTTCATGAGCTACCCGGTCAATACTACCCAGGGATACTGTTCTACAGTCGAGTCAGGATACAGGCCGCCAATATAACTCTCCAAATACAGTGATTGCACCTACTGCATATCAGCATCACATATGGTAACAACTACTTTAACGCTATACACCTAAAATGCTTCTGAGTCTGTCTATGGAGTGTTTGAATGTGTGTTGCAAGTCATGGATGGGGTATGGCCATCAGATCCAAGTATTTTGGAAATATGGCCAGGATATCTCCACTCGAACACAATGAAGATAGTTCCGTCAACTCCACCACGAACACAGATAGAAGAGGCAAAACCTTACACCTTGCAATCTGTAATGATCCGTCATGGCCTGTTGGAATATATTATTATTTTAGTCCTGATGCCATCTTGGCGAGACGGAATGAAAAGTCTCTCTGGATTAGAATGTGTAAATAAACTTCAAAATTGAGAAAGATAATAATATGCCAAGTCATTCCCCAAATAGGATGAACATTCTGGATTAGTGATATTTCTCACAGATCATAATGCAATCGATCAGCATGTCAGCATGTAGGGCATTTTGACTACCCACATAAGTCTAGTCTACCTTAGGTTGCCCCAAAGGATGTTTGGGGTATGGTGATTTGAGCCCAACTGTAATTATTGTCCACTTGGATTTTGACATGTAATCGTAACAGCACTTCGCTTTTACAATTGATTGGAGATGTAATAAAAGAGCACATTACCAAACATAGTAGAATACATTGACATAACATCCTTTTTGGAAAGCTGAATGTATGTTGACAATCACGGAGAGCCTTTCAGAGTGCACTGCCCCTGCCAATAAGCATTGTATTGACCAGTAGCCTGCTATCAATAGCTAATCAAGTATGGTAATTTATGGAAACCTTACCTATTGAGCGCTATTGAATAGATTTTGATTTCAAATACTAGTGCACGAAATGCAAACAGCCATGTAAGGAATTTTAGTGGACATTCCTCAGTTCATCATGATAATCAAAAATGTGCATTGATTCGTAGGCAGCTTGATTCACAGAAGGTTGACAAAATGTTTAATATCAATGTCAGCAATTAAACTTGTTATGTAATACAAACGGAAGATGGTTTGCATGATAGATAGCCATCTCGATGGTCACTCTTGTTTATCTTTCAACGCCATCCTAAATTGCAGCTCACACCAGTTGCATAACATTGTGTATGCACTAGTGACAATGTTGTATAGTGCTTCACCTTTAACACAGTCATAAATGATAAAACTTATCTCTGATTGCATCGAAATTCACAACAAACCTATGCTGAATGAAAATGAGTCATAAAGAAATCAAACAAAATCTATAGAGAATGTTCAATACTAAATTGGAAATTGGAGGCTCAGCTCAAATTCAGCTGTGATCGGAACAATAGCTGTGATCGGAACAATAGCTGTGATTGGAACAATGTCAAAGTTACCAGGGGCTCTACTAAAAAGCGGATTACTCAGAGTTGATCACAGGTTCTTTGCCTGTGAGATAAGATTGAATTTAGCATTGAATCATCACACTAGACTACAATACATCATTGTACTCCTAATCCTACAGGCAATAAACAACAACCTGCAAGGCCTATTGTTATCTCAAATTGTTAATCACTCTTAAGCCAACAATTACACACCTAGACTCATGTGACAATGCTCAGTGATGACAATTTATCACCACACAGTACTGTTGACAATGGCAGAAGTCTTCCACCCTGATTGGCAAATAAGACACATCAGGCTAGTTGTAATTGTGATGTAAGTTCCTTCAGCCAGTACAAATAATAGAAGGTAGGTCTCAGACTGTCACCCTTAAGGTCAGTAGTTAAGGTAAAGCTGTGAGCAGCAACTAGAGGCCTCAACTCCTTTCAATAGAGGAGTTGAGTATAACCGCTACTGAATCTGACCAAAAATCTCTTACAAGAAGAAAACAATCAGTAATTTCTCTTTCTGGAGCCTAGATTCCCCACCAGCGTTCATGAGTCTTCAGGAAATAACGATGTCTTACAGACTGAAGACAAGTGACCTCGGGCACATGCATAAACAGGAAGAAGAAGATATTGTTTCATGCCCAGGAATGTTATGGTGAAGGATTAGTGCCGGCTTAGATAGTGAAGGAGGATTTAGATTAGATGAAGGCCTAGTTGAGTTTGTGGAATGTTATCATATCAAGAACAAAGTTTCCGCGAAAAACCTGCCATGTGGCCTCTGCATGGAGTGTTATGGCTATGAGAATGCTGAAGAGGCATTATGTACGGTTGAGTGTATAGTAGACTAAACCGATGACTGTGGAAGGCAGCAACTACTTTACTGTGTAAATGGGAATTGGGAGAGTTGAATACCTGCTGTGATAGGTGTTTGGTGGTACTTTAATCTTTTGAGCTATTACCAATTTGGTGGATCAAACCATTAATGTTTGGTTCTATGACTGTAATTTTCATATCCTCTCAGGGCAATACCCCAAAAAATTGTCAATCATTGTAATGGCAACCTCACCAAACACCCATTTTTCATTGCATCGCCTGTCACGCATTTAGAACCACCCTAAAGCAATATTTGACTCAGACCGGCAAAGTCGAAGCAACAGTACATTCTTTGGGCATTGCTTCACACAAAGGGGACTTAGTTTGGTAAGAATTAGGGAAATAAATTTGGTTTGACTTATGCTAAGCTAAATATGTTAATAATAAAAATGGGTGTTGAAATTTACAAATAAGCCATTATCCATTTGACCTAACTTAATGGGTTATGGAAATAATATATTCCGGTAAGAGGTTTATGAAAGCAGGTAGTTGTTGAATCATAGCCAGTACCCGTTGACTCTTAATTTGAAAGGCTGCAAACTCTCACCTTGCCAGCTGCTTTCCTGTATCGTACCACAGACTTCTCTATAAGCTCGCTGACTAGAAAGTCTCCTTGACCGCAAGGAACAACTACTCTGGTCTCTCCGAATATAACTGTGACCTTCATTATAACTCCGAGAAGAAATGGCAGCCTGAATACAGTTTTATCCTTGATTCAGAGCTTCAAATAACCTACAATACAACCATCACGTTATCAATAGAGCTGTAACCGAATACCCTAGTCTGTGGAACATAATATTGTTATGAGAATAAACTGTTCTCACTTTATAAATTTTCTAAATACTGCAAGTATTGAAATAGGAGTGAATAAATTACACACTGGCCTGGATACATTACAATATTCAGAAGCTGTTTGGCATGTGAAGAATGAAATGCCATAGCATTTATCTCACGCCTGGTCTTTGGTTGCAGCAAGGGACACTATGCCAGGTGAAAATGAAGGCAGTTAATTTCGATCTTCAGTTCTAATGGAATCAAGAATGAAATTTCAACTCCTTTGTAGCAAAGAGCCCTCCAAGTTCACCTGGATTTAATCACAGCAAATAAAGCAACAAGTGGATTGCCTGCAAATTAGATTAGACATACTTAAAAACTGTGAGATCAATTAGCTCGGATAAAAGGCACATGATGTATTGCTATGTTGTGTTAACTAATCAAAACATCATCGCCACCTGATGTACCACCGTTGTTTTGTGACCTTACAAATTACATGAAACGATAGGTCGACATTTTTTTCTCACAAAAAGGCCAACGCAAACAAAAAGAATTGCATCAGGAGTAAATTTATTCCAGGCTTGGACATTATGTTCAAGATGAACTCAATCAAATTCTCATTTACTACGATGGGTGTTTGTGAAATGAGTCATAATTATTGCTAATCCCCAATCTGAATTCTGCTGAATCAAAATGGCTCTATTTCCATCTAGCTGAATCACACAGTGGAAAAGAGTAATAGTGTCTAGGAAAAAAACAGACATTACAGGCCCTCATTTTTAGAGTTTCTGAAGAACATTTCATCATCTAAGCAAATTTTAATGACAAACTTAACCTAACATGGCTAGTTGCTATGGTCACAGCCTACAGGCCTACCATCGCACTTGCATCAAACTGTCTCATGCGCTTCTTCCATTGCCCCCCCCCTTTCCTGCTCAGTTTGTGAATGAAGACACAGACCCTACCTTTAATGTAAATTCTACATCATCTTGAGAGTGAAGCGTGTCATAGACTATATCCAGGGGTGAATTTGAAAGCTGCCAAGCTTTCCCAATGCACATCTGAAATAGGAATTGTATATGAACTTACAGCACTGTGAATACGTACAAGCTGGCTCTTTCATTTACTTGATAAAGGAGAGATCAGACTAAAGAAATGTTGCCAGATTCTGCTTATTACTAGGTTAAATAAAATACTAATCTATGAATATCTGGCACCGATATTTACACAAAGCATCCAATAATAAAATTGTCAAGTTTAAGCTGGCATAGGTCCTATGTTGAATGCCTTTTAGTAAGACTGGTATCTGCATTGGGAATTTTGGCATGTAAAAGCTCTGTATAGATAGGCCTACACACTGGGCATGATCATTCTAATCAAGCTTTTCTTCTGGATTTACCAATGCCTGAAGGGCATGGGATTCCGATAGGCTATGGCATATTAGAAACCAGAAAAATATGATTTCCAACCAACAAAGCCAGCTACTCCGCAGTAAAATTTGCTAGCAGGCTACAATGGGACTGAGATTAATATTTACAGTTTGTGTAGTTTTCATAAGACTCATCATGCAAATTATACTTGCTTAATGATTCCCATGATAGCCTACATATATATGTCAATCACCTTCAGTGAGGGACAAAGCTTGCAGTCTTGCACGCACTTCTCATCCTTTTTTCGGAAAATTCATCCTCACATTCTTCACTCAGTTATACATTCACTAATTGTCAAAAACATTTGTGACCCCCACTGTCTATATTATATTTTTATGTATAGCAGGTCTGTGATTGAATACTAACCTTTTGCATGTAGGCTTACTATTGAAATTGTTGATGTTACTGTAGGAAGTCCCCAGTTTTCAATTTGTAATGGTTAACATATCTTAATCCTACATTCATACTACTACGACTTCTTTATTGTCAATGTATGAACATTCTTATCGACCAGGAAGAATAATGCCTTTATAAGATATCTCCCGTATGCTTCAACTTGAAATGATTTAGTTTGATAATCATAGATAGATAGTTGTTGAAGTAATAATGTAATGGGTTAGGACAAGTCGTTGTTTACTTGTTCCCACTAACTACCTACTCTACTGCTACTCCTAACTAAGTAAGTTAGTTAGGCCTATCCATCCACGAAACAATCTATATTTATACTTGAGCAGGGTGTTTATAGTGAGTGAAAATCAGGAACTTACATATATATACTTGTCTAAGTGCCTTCTTTAATATCCGAGAGCTAAGAGGGTCCAGAGGAGTCAGTATTTTGCAGGAACAAACCTGGGACTTGTTGTTCACACCACTCACCTGTGTAAGCTTGGATATGGCAATGAACATAGCAATAAATATTCATTGATTTGATTGGCTGTGGGTGAAGAGTTTAATCCAATCAAAAGTATTGAAACAAAGTCAAAGGGGAGGTAATAACTAGCATCCGGAAGGGGCGTGTCAATTTCTTCTTTGCTCTCTTTCCAGGTCATTCATCAGTCTCTGTTCCAGGGAAATCTTCACCAAGTTTCATTTACAGCTAGATTACTTGAAATTTCAACATGTCTGAGGTGAGGATCACTAAAGTCTTTATTATCTGTATATATATCATAATATTGTTATCATTGTTAACGCAAATACCACTCATTTATTACTTAAAAATGTGCTATGCTTGTATTTAGTCATAATAATGCTTTGACTGAGTTTGGTCTTGGATGATGATGTGGAATGAATGAGCAAATGATGCTACTCCTTCTTACACCTCACTACAAATACTTGTATCATGGATTAGTGCCAATATGATGCCTTGCCAATACTTCTTATACCCACAACTGGTAGCAGACTATCCAGTCTTTTGTGTTGGTTTGATGGGTGAGCCACCACCAAGCCCAGCAGTAGGTAAGTAAGCATCAGTAAGATGTTGCATCCATCCATGCCTAGCATAATTGTAATTCTACAAATCAATAAGATTAGATAGCATGGCATTCACCAGTCCGCCTTCGTAGAACGCTGGATTGGACATGGTGTTGTGACCCTGAGCGATGCTCCGTACATTTAAGATATTTTACCTTACTTGATCAATATCATGCAATCATGACTTAGAGTTTGGCCGTTACTTACAGCGATGGTTGTAATTTTTTATGTTGTGATTTTTCAGGCATTTAACAAAGCTGCTGAAGAGGTTAAGAACTTGGCTGCTAAGCCATCAGATGCTGAAATGCTAGAAATCTATGCTCTATTCAAACAGTCTACAGTTGGTGATTGCAATACCAGTAAGTTTTTTTTATCCGCCGGGACATCTTGGATTTGAAACACATTATTTTCCTTGTATGGAGAACTGCTTCTGACTTGAACCCCTCATAACGCTAAGTAAAGAGCTTATATTTTACCACATTGTGTGGTGTTTGTGAAAGGGCAGCGGACCTGATTTTTTTTTAAACTGATTAAGCTGTTCGTAAATGTCTTCTACCCTAGTCCTATTGTTTATTCATACTTTAAACTTGTGTCCTTGTAATTTCTAGCTAGACCTGGTATGTTAGACTTTGCTGGAAAAGCCAAATGGGACGCATGGAATGCAAAGAAAGGTGAGTTTAATTGGATTTCGTACTTCAAGTCTCATTGATGAGTCAGCAGGCGTCAAGTATTCACCTGAGCCCAGAAGTTGCAGCCAGTACACATAGTGGGCTGTCCATCCATAATGGGGTTACATTGCAATCACACATTATGTATATATATATTGACAATGGGAAGCCTCATTCCTTGACATTCACACCTGTTGAAGCTGTACGGGTTAAAAGAAGAAATGCTACTAACCGCACCTATAACAGCGCCTCTAACAGCAGCGCTACCATTTGTGTTATCTTTGGGAGAAAGCTAGCTAATCACTGCCTCGCTCTCAAAAGCAGTACAAACTATAATTGAGATTAGTTTATATGACGTGTTTACTGTACATTAGTGATAATATTACGGTGTACTGTTTTATCAGATACTGTGCAAACACAGCTTTGATTTTATCAGCAGTCAAGTCAAGCCAATAATTAGACTAGGTTTTACCCTCATATATTAGATTATAATTATGTAGCGTAATGCTGTCTGGGCCTTTGTCGGGTTTAAGGCATATACAAGAAGATATTTGAATGGGGTTGAATCATTTTGGCTATGGACACGATTTCCCATGCAACAGGTTGACAATTAATTGCTGGTGCCCTTGCGCTGGCTATAATTGTCCATCAAGATCACACAACTCCGAAGTATATAACCTAGAAATAAACTTGCAGTTCACTTAATTCAAAACTCTGGCGACCACAAAAAATTGTTCTAATTAACAAGAGTCTGAATTAAGTGACAATAGAATGCATTGACATCTGGCTGAAGAGAACAATGTTCCTTGTCTGAATTAACAGGAGTTTTGAAATAGTAAGTTTGAATTAACCAGCTTACACTGTATTTTCCTGATTGATCGTTTCTTACCTCAATTCTTTCTTGCTTTAGGTCTATCAAAAGAGGATGCTGAAGGAAGGTATGTCACCGAAGTAGAGAAGCTCAAAGGAACTTACGGAATGAAGTAGATACTCGATATACTAACTAGATTATACTCAGATTTGCCTTTAGCAGTTACAATCCAAGTTTATTGTTTGTTCTCTACGTACATAAGGGTCAGAAACAAAGTATCTTAGTAGGCTTCCAACTGGTTTATTTTAATGCATACCATTTTACAGTGACAAAACTTCATCATTTATGACAGTACTGCTGCAGTCAAACAAGTGCTTCCTCATGTCTCTGTGCCAAAAAACTATGTCGTATGGAAGAACATTTCAAATGAATGTTTTTGTTTTCTCTAAGTCTTGTCTGTTTTGTTTGTTCCTTCCAAATTAAACACATAACAGAATCTCTCACAAACTTCGTATTCATACCACTTTTATAGGGTGATATTATGTGTCTATCAGGCTCTCATGATTTGATAATGAAAACATAACAAAGGTTGTCCATGGCGGTAACGAGAGGGAAAAAGGCAAATCCAGAGCTCACCATAATTGTTGATTCTGTAAAACGACACAGATATTTATGGTCTAAGTAGCCTGAGGTATACAGATGACCATAAGAAAGTAGCAGTATCATGTGTCACTGTCTGATAGATCTCCCAGGGGTATCGAGAGGACAATGACATTCAAGAGTGTAACTTGATCTCCACGGGAATTCTAGAAGTAGGTGGAATTGCATTTTGTCTTTTCTACTGCCGTCCTACTGGTTTGCTAAGTGTCTTGATGTAACATTATATTTACTAATGCATGTAAAGGCAACCTGTTATCATTCACGACCACTGGATTTACTTCAAAATGAGAAGAATAAAGCATAATCTTGCTCTTGCTACAGCTACTACTACAAAGTTTATGCAATGACTGTGTAAAATGATATCAGCCAAATAGGGTTCTAATTAATGACGCTATCACATGCTATGATCATAAGCTGATGATAAATTAGTAAAAGTACGTATCATATATGTATTCGCAATGTGTGAAACTTGAATCATGTCCAAGTAATGTAAATACAAAAAGCCCTGAATTATCTGGTAAGTAAGGAGTAGAAACTTGTATTGTTAGAGGCTGGCATCAATTCTGGTGAGACAACTACTGCACAAGAGCTCAGATCTTTTACTATTTCTGCGTACGACCTGCTAGGCGAGCATTTTGAAAATACTTGTCTTACACCCATCAGTAATAATCAGACTGTATACTTTGAATAGTTGTCTTGTTTAGGAAGTTATCGCTCCTTTTCCTGTGAGGAGATAAATTTTAAATTTGGTCAATAGGGCCATAGGGCCACTGCAAGTGCAGTGGTCTGGTGTTCATGGGAAGAAAAGGCCTCGGCCACCAGAGAACTTGACCGCTACGCTACACATTCAGACACTACAGTGAACCTGTGGATTCCTCTTTCTTTTGAAGTTGTAGAAGATTGATTTACTCAGTATATTTATTGCTCTAAAAAAGGGTTTAAAAAGTTGCTAAGTTATGATCGATAAAAACATACTAATCCATAAACAGATATTTAAAGTTCAGACTGCAATGGTCAGAAGATGAAATTGAAAATAATATATATATATATATATATTCTAAATTAAAAACATGATGAATACATCTTTCACCTGAGCATGAGAGATGAGATTAAAAAACCTTATGGTTCGTAATTTGACTTTTATACAGGAACGCAATAACAATCAATGAAAATTTTCAACATACCGGTATAAACCCGTACATGTAGTTTATCGTTTGGTGAAGAGAAGGACTCTTCAGCCCTGAGTAACCTTGATATTGCTGCATATCATTCCCAGTGCAGCCATGCAAGGCGCAACAAAACATTCAATCACTGTGCTGAAAATCTTCTGCATTGAAAGACACATTATCTCAACACATCTCCTCGATGGTGTGATGTACCATATGTGACAGAAAGTCAGACAAGCGAACTCGCATCCCCAACATAAGCCATATAGCCATGTGCAGCATACTGTTATACACTTGTAGCAACAGTTTTTACCTCCTTCGTAGCATTTGAATCCACATTTGTAAGCGCAGTCTGGGGAGTGTGCACCATCAGGTTCTCCGAACACATCCTCAAACGCAACCTGCAAGAGTGTAAGTGGATAATTCCATTATCTGACCATAGTTTAATCAAGGAGTAAAAAATTATACTTGAGGAGATATCAGCCAATATTTCTCAAGTGGGAATATTAAGCAAATCTTAATCTAGCCGAGGTTTCATAGAGAACCGGAAGTGCCATTGTACTTCATTGTAAACAAATTTTAGTTTCCACTCCTCTCTTTTACTCCTTGGTTTAATGACATTGTTGCTGTTGTGAATGAGTTATGAGGAGAGACCATGCTGAACCAAATATTACTCAACGAATCTGTACCTGAGTCATTCTAATGTATACAGAATCTCTGTAGACCTTGATTTAGCTGGAACGTAAGGTGTATCTAGTTGGCAAAGAGGATAATGTTACTCCTAGGCTAATTTGATATACAACATAACATCAATGTAGTGTGCTCTTTCAGGGAGTTGTCCTTTCTTTTAAACTGAATGAACAACTCCCATAAATCCAAAATACACTGATGAAGCAGGGAGATTGAAATATCCAATGTCTTTTATTTTTTTAAATACAAGTTTTATTGCCTACCAGTCTCCACTTACTCTCATTGAGAAGAAAATATTGGGATTTTTATGTGAAGTTTTATGAAGTTGATGCTGCGTTCTTTTGAGTCAAGTTAAAGAATAACCGAGTTTCAATAAAGATCTTTTTAATTGTTATGGCCGGCTTTCAGTTGTCATCAAAGAATGGCGAAAAGATTATGATAACTTTTAATTTGTCAACCTTACATGTTGAATGTACAGTTGCAACCGTGTGTACAGAATAATGATATTTGATCTAGATGAGCCAGACAAAGCTCTAGGCATTTCTGTAGCAAAAAACATGTCTGTACATACCAAGAGATTATCGTTGAGATTGTTAGGATCTCTGTTGCCCATATCTGGTCTTCCGTCATCATCTCCCATTCTTTAAAATCCGAGAAAGCTGAGTGACAACGATAATCCACAAAAAAAATGCTTCTGAAGTAGAAATGTAACTTTTACCGAATGAGAGAGCAGTAGCGTCAAATCTTCTTTTATATTTGTGTGTTACCAGGCTGCTCAAGCCTCAGGCGACCTCATTGAAACAGGTATATTATCTTATCATGAGGATGATATACTCATAAAAGGAAGTAGCAGTTGCATGATGAGCTTGGATCAGAGGCTTTCCACTGTTGATCAGTTGTCATGGTTCTCATTGTGTGTTGCTATTCCTAGCGTGCTGACAGGAATCAGAGGACCTGATTATTATACTCTGGAGTAATTACCTCATAAATACTATAGATGGGCTGCATAATTGTAAAGCAAATCCATATTATGCATTATTGTTCTCACACCCTCACTTTAAATCTTCATTATTCCAACTAAATCAAAGGCTTGCAATTTTCTCGAATTAAAATTGCTTGCAAAAAGAAGAACTTAGAGCGAATATACTTTGAGCAGATAAGCTCAGAGCACTCTGAATTTTGCTCATTCACCATCAACTTGAAATAAGAAGTGACAAGTGCCATTATGATGACATGCTGCATTGCATGAGATATGATAGATAGGATTTGAAATCAAACCTCCCTTGGCATGTTGAGGTTAGTGTGATCAGTGGAACGATGAGGAGTCGGCAGGCTCCCAGACTTTCCAGCAGTAGACCAAGTTTGGTCCATTTGCCTGCTTTCCGAGTTGCTCCCGATCCACTGGTCACGCAGCAGGAAGGGAGCAACTGGAATGCAGGCAATTGGATAAAACTTGATCTAATCCAGCAGCAACCCACAACAATGATTACATTCAAATACTGGTTTTGTGAGGGTTTGGGATTCCCAACACGCAGGGCTTCACGATGCAGGGGCTGGCCATGAGAATGGTGTACTAGCCTTGTAAGAGGTTCTTTCGCTGAAGACATGTGTGTTGTACAATGTTATACACAACATTGGCAGTTCTTGATTTGTGTTTTATCTCTGACCGCTTGTAAGATTTTTAAACGGAACAATTATGGTAGCGTAATTTGGTTTGCTGTGATGCCACTGCATCTCTAGCAGTTGTTTTATTTAAGTCCTTTAATATCAGCATTCTATCAAGTGTCATAATATGTCGTACAGATATTTTATGTCTTGGATTTTATTTTCATTATATTTAGTTATAACTAAAATAGCTGTTACGGTAATAAAACTTTACACTCGAAAGAGAAAAAAGTTTTGAAGGCATTAATGAAATTTTGTTTAATGGACGGAGATGTGATGAAGAAATTCATATTAAAACGTAGTGAAAATAGTTGAAGATTATTCGCCAGTGTTTATGATGTTTGATTTTCTGAGTTTATATATTATCCTTGAGTAACTTTTATATTACTGAAAATGAGGCCACATGTTGTGACTATGGGACCCAAGCAGCACTCCAAAAACATTACAAAGATCTTCTTCAAGGAGTTGACCAGGATCATCATCACCTTTATCTCTGGAGTGACTTGCCAGATGTACACAAACGAGAGACAGGCAAAGTGGCATCCCCAGCAGAGACCGCATAGCCAATTGCAGAGAACGGTAAGGCACTTGTAGCAGCAGGAGATTCCACAGTTGTAAGAGTTGTATCCACATTTATACGCACAGTCAGGGGAATGGGCGCCGTCAGGCTCGCCAATGATATCCTCAAATGCAACCTAAAACCATGAAAGATAATCAAATGAAATGATGGAATATCTAAAGCTAAAAGGTTGGAGAGATTTGACATGTAGCTAATGAAAAGCCTCTCTACAAAAAATATTTTGTTCAACCCCATCAACAGTTAATGAGGTGAAAAATTTTGTTCAGTCCTGTTACAATTTATTGCCATGGAATAATTCAAATAAAAACTTTCTTTCCCCTCCCTGCTTCATGCAAATTTCCTCAAACTATGTAAGCATGTATCTTGAACATTCCATGTACCCAAGACAAGTGACATATTTACAGGAGGCTCGTCATTTCACACAGGCTTTAAATAGCTTAATTTAAATCCAACTTACATTACTCCCCCACTTCTACCATGCAAAATTTAGTGCCTCGGTCAACCAAATACTTATGTCCTCTTTAAGGCCACCAATTTTATAAAAACTTCCACTATACAACGATTTTTGTCTCATAGTCATAGCTATCGTGAGAGGGACCTTAATTCACTTTATAATTCGGCAAAATCACCTAAAACGACCATTGCCAAAATATTGAACTCATAGCCAAGAGCCAGTTCTATTTAGGTTTTTTGCACTTTTTTTCATCAATTTAATATAAATAATTAAATTTTTGTCAGTGCACAATGGAAAGACTTTTTCAGAAAGACAATGCCAACGAAGTTGAAAAAAAAACATTATTATTGCAGCATGCAACGTATTATTAATTGAATCAAATCATATCAAATCAAATTGAATTGAATAAATACATACCATAAGGTCACTGTTAAGGCTGTTTGGGTCTCTGTTCACCATATCAGGTCCTCCTTCTTCTCCACCCATTTTTGTTTTATTATGATCGTAAGAGGGAAATTAAAATGTGAACTGTTTAGGCTGAGCTATGACACTGAACTAAAATTATTTTGAGTTTGTTGGCTGTTCAAAAGCTTATCCCAAACAATTTGAGCTGATCCTAGAAACCAGTTTGAATTCTTAAAAATCCTGTGGGAGAACGATTCATTATGTTATTGACAGAAATGTGTGATACTTTCTATACCGAGATCTAAGACTAGGGGAGAGGCTGTAGATTTGTTACCAAGCTACCCCTTTAGTCTCTGTTATAATCTTTAGCTCATAAACAAGAACTAACTTCTTTTCTTTTGTGGTGCTCTTTTGTATGAGGCTAATAATACCTTTCTGGATTACTCCCTGAACATTTAGAAAACACTCTACAGTAGTAAACATGATTTAATAAGCCCAGGATGTAGAGGAAATATGAACTATTTAAAATTACATGTTTTATTCTATATAGCTCTCATCACAATCTATTGAATCACAAATTTTAATTTAAAAAAAGTATTATTAAGTAAACTAGACGGAGAGAAATAAATATCTCAGTTGTGTTCAAATCCTCTGCTGGGTATTGAAAGGTAACTAATTGATGTCAGTATATCAACAGAAACAAAACACCTTTGATAAGGAATCCTCCCTGTAGAAATTGGCCGACACCACAATTAATTCGAAATAGTTTTGTTAGCTATCACAAATCCATATCCTGCTAGACGTTTTGCACCTTGATTTTACTAAACACTAAGCCATAAGTCTCACATATGGGTGCCAGGAAGCAGCTGATGAATGTACCGTAGAAGCTCTGACAGGTTCCACACCAGATAGTACAGACTCTGTGAGATGGTGTAATGTACCAGATGTGAGCGAATGTGATGCAGGCAAACTGACAGCCCCAGCAAAGTGCTAGTGGCGCGGCGCACACGTAGGTCAGAATCTTATAGCAGAGATTTTTACCACCCTCGTAACACTTATATGAGCAGACCCAGGCACAGTCGGCTGAGTGGGCTCCATCCGGCTCTCCTATCACTTCCTCAAAGGCAACCTACAGCAGATATACTCATATCAGTGAAAATTTGAATCTTTAACCAAAGATATCTTCAACACTGTTTTACCATTAGAAATTGTTTTATATATCAAGGCACTTGGACATCGAGACCAAGCACATGAAAAAAATAAATGGCAAAACAAATCAAGTGAATTTTGATGAAAATATTATTATCAAGAATTTTTTCGTTTTGTGAAAATTTTGTAAGACTGAGTCACAATTGATTGACGTAAGACTGAAAAATCTGCCTGATGATACGATCTATTTTTCAAATTCATAGGTTTATACTGAACCAACAAAATATCGGTGATACATACCTGGACGGTATCATTCAGACCGTTGGGGTCTCGATCAAGCATGAAAGGCTTTCCCTCCTCGACTTGTGGAACCCCATCTTCAGACATAATAACAATATGAAGATCTGCTGAGGTGACTTGAAATGTTAGAGCGGCAACAAGCAAAACAGAACTGAAACGATGGGTTCGAACTGATCGATTATATTTTAACCTACATTGATGAGGGATGAGGTACAGATTGGCTTAATTGGATCTCGAACACAAGGTGTATCAAGATTGTGTAAACTTTGAGTCAGGGCCTGAGTCAGCACTGCAGGGATTACGTTTCCGCTTTGTTTCAAAGATATCAATTGACCACTCTTTGTCACCATAGACAGAGATACATGTGAATTCAACTGGACATATCTTCGCGATAGTAACATAATTAAAAAATACGTAACTTAAAACACACAATCCCATGTTTTTCTTCCTAGCTTGGTCTTCAACCTGCCTGCCTGCCTATTGTTACTAACGAAAGATTATCGGTTTTATTCTTTTAGTTAGAGTACAGTTTGAGCTGTATGTGTACTGCATTTGATAACAACTAAAATCGCACTATTTAAATTTACAGATCAGCCCAAGGTAATTAAGTGGTTCATTTAAAGTGGTTTAAGTTGTCGTGGTGCTGCCTTCCAAGACAAGTTAAAATTTTTTGAATATATACATTATTTTTTGTCAGCGTTATTCCATTGAATAAACAAATTTCTAGCACCAGTGCTAGATCTCTAGACTATTTTTCACAAAAGCTTTTATTTATCAATAATTAGAAATACAACTCTGATATATTATTGGCTGGCAATCTTTTGATTAGCATTAAAAAGTGGTTCAAACATAACAAGCAACAAAATGAAGCTGAATATCGTGATAGTATAATTAAGATTGTAATACAATGATTATTTTGTGGTATATATTATATATTACTAAACCATTAATTATACCCTAAAAATAACTACAAACACAAGATAAGTCTATATTTGGGGTGAGGAAGGCAAGGGATGACGGGGGGGGAGGGGTTGGTATACAAAACTAAAAACATTGCAAAGCCATATTATTGAAACATTATTGGCAGTTAATAAATAAATTGACAATCCGATGGATTTTAGACAGAAGGGTGAAAAGTGACTAGGGTCAGTATTTTACATAGACTCAAAAATAGTCATAAATCGCATCGAAGTCAACACAATCAGACTACATTGGTAAATGCTAAGCCTTGACTGGGCCTCATATATCATATCATGTCAATTTTCCACCCAGAAAGCATGCAAAGTAGGTAAATACAACAGTGAAAGACATAAGCACGAGGGATCTGCTATGAATGAGAGTCTTAAAAACAGGGCAGAGATTACATTATTATAAACAGAAATACCATGAGAATCACAACAGAGGACAAATTGCACGGGCACCAGGGACAGCATAGGAACACTTCTACATACTACTACAGCAAATATTATGCATCATTGATATTTAAAAAGTGAAAACTAATGGTTACTAACCCCAAACATAACGGCAGAACTAGAGGCAACATAGTAATACAAATAATATCATCACATGAACGCTGACCTCGGGAAATAATATGTTTAGTAAATATTTGATATCAAGTATCTCCGGATTGCATTCCAAATTTTCACATCTCGGACACTTAGATATGATTATGGGGGTTCGATTCGATTGCTTTACCAGCTAACTACCAAAGTATATGAAACCTAGTCATTCCCATGAGTTCATTCAAAAAGTTCACAACCGATATTATCACTATTAGCACTAGACTGCGATTCCCCTCAACTGATATACTTTGGGTGGATTTAAAGGTCTCATACTAACATGTTCAATCAGAATGTGATTTACATGACTTCGAGGTCACAATGTCATTTTTCCGTATTCTCCCTTCCTATGTGAACATGTGGTAGAAGCTGAAGGCCGTCAGAAGTAAAGAGATACTGGCGCTAGCTTGTCTACAGCCGTGACAGCTGTACTTAAAATCCTGTAAAATAGAGAAGATATAAAAGAGGTGTAAACTAATAGGAGATACATGACCAATAGCTTTGCGTGTTATACCTGTACTTGTAAATAATGCAGACATATTCGGTGGTTGACTCTTGGTAGTGTATAATATGACCTGTAAACTGGTAGAATAACAATTTTCTTCACCAAGCTCATCAGTTGGTTTCATAGACAAGTTAGAATTCGGTATCAATAATTGAACGGTAAGCTATATAAGAATCAATATACCATTCCTAAGAAAGCAGTTGGCATCAAAATAAACACAAACTATTAGAGAACACAAACACAGGAGGTGTGTACAATAATTGAAATGTTACAGCATTAGCCAATATTGTCACCAGGTGATTAAATAAGCTGTTGCTAATGGGCCCACCTAGTCAAAAACATACTCAGTGTAAGATGTAGGTTTATCTCCATTGACCTTCCTTGGATTTTGTCCTTGAATAAGGAAAGGGTCCTGAGAACTGAGTGCCAAAAAAAGTGCTCTGGTAGTAAATGTAGTAAGGGGTTTAAAACCTGATCCTTACAAAGACTATTATTTCATTACCAATTACTATAAACGTTTACTACTACTGGTTTGTATTTGACAGCCCTAAGCCTATAGTAACTATCATATTGACAAAGGTTATGGCCAGCAAAGCTTTCCTTCCAGTAAGATACTGTGTAAAAAGTAAAAAAATACATTTCAATTATTTAGGATGCTGTAACAAGTTCCCTCGTACCAAGAATTAACTTTCAAATGGACCCTGTGCTCAACCTTCACCAACTTATGATATAACAAATGAAAGTAGTTCTGACCTTTTTATCTTTACTGTAACACTGGCTGGGTGGTACTCGAGGTCTCTTATGTCTCTGACAGATCGTCTCATCCACAAACTCCTCACCGTTCTCACCATTGGGATGTAAACATCGACAGTCAAGGAAAATATCACATCAAGGTCAACCTCACGCTTCACGTATCAAGCTTTGTGGGAATATACATTCATGTTATATGTGGGGTCACTAAGTATAGCCATTACATCCCATAGTAATAACGCAGCCACTATCATTTAGGGATATGAACAAGTAAATCTTAATAGATTTTTCCCAGCGGATTTTTGAAACAACAACTAACCTCTTGGAGATTACTAGGATGAAACTTTCACAGTGCACAATGAGTTGGATTCTGGTAATATAGACTAAGCATTCATAACTGCGCTTTGTTTGTGGTTGGAAGTATTAAAGGATATATTTAATAGGTTCTTGAGGTAACCGTGGCATCTTGTCACACACAGAGGATGGTTTATCAGCTATCACTAAGAGTAGGTTAGTTCCTGGTATTTTCTGTGGAAGAACCTCCCTACAACGAGACAAACAGAAGCTTGTATTATATTAAAAATATAGTTTTACATAACATTTATTATATTATGTATCAGTTCAGTATATGTTTTATTTTGTGGATACAAGTTCTCATCTATGTGTAAAGGCTAGTTTTGAGCCCGGCTTGGGGTTCTGGTAGTAGGTTTCCGTCATCAACAGTGGCTTTGGTTGACTATGGAATGCCACATCCAGCAACCCAACTGAGATTGAGCGCTTTAAGCTGTGCTCAAAGCCTTTATCACCATTTTGTATAAATACAAGTTGTAGTATTTCGAACCAAAGAAATTGTTCAATGCTTTGCCTATTTAGTGAGTCAATTTGTAGGAATAAGGACAGCTATGTAACAAAAAAGAATTTAGGATATGTTTCCAAGGTGTGGGGTTTTAATACAGTTAACTATGTGGTGTTATTAGGGGGACTTAAAATTCAATGATAATAGCATAGGGCTAATAATTAGTTAATAAGGGGATATTGCCAATAATTGATAAGGCTATGTATAATAGTTATTGTAACTTGGCAACTTTGTTGTTAGCAACCCACGCAATACTGTAATGACCTTGCCCTCACAAGAGTTGACTTTCATGCCGCAATAACCACCAACTGGGGATGGGGAGGAAGCCTGTATATGCAGTCTGTTATGATATGTTTTATAGGAAACCAATGGATTTGGGAATTGACTGTCAACTCATCAAATATGCGTTCGAGGCTGAGAAGCTGCTCAATCAATACACTAACTAAATCGATGGTTATTTTGAGTGACTTTTGGTGACAATATTAGCATGTTATCCTTAGTATCTATTCTTGCAAGTATAGGGACTCTTAAATCTGCCTTCCCAACTAACAAAGGATGCATTGATTTATCCAAGCTCTATCTATCAGTTTTACCCATAGATATAAAAAAGGGATTTAGATTGGTCATTGCATGCTCCTGCCCATCCAATATTTTTATATCTGCGGTTATACCATGGTGAATACTGTGATCAGTGCCGGCCCGCAGTATTGGTTATTGTATAACCACAGATATAAAAATATTAGACAGACAGGAGCATGCAATGACCAATCTAGCTTCCTTTTTTGTATAGCGATTATATACCATCCTTACCTGTCACATCCCTCATGACTGAAGTTGATTGTTTTACTAAACTCAGCGTCTTTATCGGTATAATAGTACTGGTAGCTGACTGAGACACAGGCTACAAATTCCTCTCCATACTGTAACCTCTCTGCGGCTTCTACAGGCTCTACACTCAGCAAACTACAAACCAGAATAAGAACATGATAGAATTTGTCACTATGAGGCTACCGTAAAAATCCCAAAGAATATCATAGTCTGTTTGAAATATAGGATAGGTCCGGGGATCGAGGAATAATAATAATGATTATAGTACTTATGAGTCCTATGTCATGGCATCATCTCATCCTTGAAAGAGTGTGCAGCTGACATCCAAGACTGTTAGAAATTTCATGTTTTCTACACATTGGACGATTAAGAATACACAGACAAAAAAAAAGTTAGCCCACACAGTGGCTATAAATGGCCATTAATAATTAGCCATAATTAGCCTTTTGCACACATTGTATACAGTGGTTTTGCAGATCGGAATTTTACCTGTTATATAGTAGTACAACGCCAGTTGTAAGCTGTGTCATCAACATCTCTGCTACTTGTCCCAGTGATGGCTGTAATAAAAGAATAGAAAAAAGTGACAAAAATGGTTTTGTCATATCAACTCACTGTGCCAAGTTGGGTTGGGCAAACTGAAAAATTCCAGGTTGATTGGAACAAAATCCATCTGAAGTTCAGACTATGCCATCAGGCAGATACTTACAGAATCAGACCACGAGTTGTATCATTGATTTGGTATACTTACAATGAAAGACACAAAATTTGGAACAGCTCTACCTTTAGATAAGTAAGCAGAGTGCCAGGGCAATAGAATTGAGTTAGTTGTGCTCAGGGCCATTAACCAAGACAGAACGTGCAGTCGTGCATCGATCATTTGAATAAAATGAATACAGTACAGGCTATACTTACCAGTCTTGGTGCACTTGAAGTCTCTGACAGCCAATCATATCGACAGACAGCCTGATGATCATAATGTTTGTGTCTAAATACAATTAAGAAGAAAAATAAGTATTATTATCAATTGGCATCCTACATAACAGCTAATCTATATCCTAAATAGTGATATGCGGACAGTGATGAATGTTAGTTTGGGGTAAAGAGGTCACAGGTTTCTATGACCGGACAACAGTGCATATAAGTTACCATCACATAAGCTATTTACACATTTACAAGTTGATAGAGTATAAATAATATTAAAACGAAACCGACGTTGAGTTTGACCAACACAACCCTTTTCAGGTTTAGTCATGTTGCAGGATCACCCTGGATTGGTATACACTAAACAGTATCATATTCAAGGAATGATCATGTTGGGGTGAGGGGAGTGGGGTGAAATGGGGTGGGGTCCAGTTTAAGAGTTGTCTTACTTGTGGTAGATAGATTGTGAGTCATCTGTCTCATTGTGTAATACATTCATCAGTGATGTATCAACCACTCCAATCCACTGTCCGATCTATAAGTGAGATATTATAGAACTTTACAGCAGAGAAATTGATCACAAACAGTAAGAAAATCACTGCCTATATCAGGTAACCCTAAGTTTAAGCTTCTACATTACCAGTTCTCTGGGTAATGACAGAAAATGCTCAATCTCAATTAAGTCTGTCATGTACCAATGTAGCCTGTCTTAACAAGCTTTGTTCGGTGGTGGTGTCCCCCCCCCCCACCGAACAAAGCTTGTTAAGACAGGCTAGTACCAATGTAGAACAAGACAGCCCGATTAGTTGTATAAAACAGCTTGAATATATTACGAAGCAGGTTGTGCGGTGCCATTTACAATTAATCACATCCAAGCAACCAGTGCAAGAACTTGACTTTTCATAAAAAAATTGCACAAGAATTCATGCTATACATCCCCAGACACATCTAAATGACTTACATGACTAAATCCCTCAGCATGTACATTCTCAGATATTATAAAACCCCCCTCGTCTAGAAGATAACAGCTTGTTTCCTCTGATCCCGTCTGACATAACTTGTTACCCTCGTCATCCTCGATATTCTCCATCATCTCTGTCAGTCGAGTGTTATCCAGTGTAACACCGACCACTGTGAGGGGAGAAAAGTGTCTGGTTAGGTATTTTTTACAAAAGAATTCTTTAATCATATTAGGGATCTAACAGATGACTGGTTATGTTTGTAGTATGCGATGATACACATTGATATATTCAAGTGTGGGTTCATGGTAATAACATAGGTCTTGCAGAGTGAAATCATAAGCAAGACACATAGGAGCATTTGCATTCAAAATCATCTGTTATATTTTATGTCTATCAAATGTAGCCTAATTCTTCAAATTTGTTTCCCGGTAAAGAAGCTTCTCAGGCACCTTAGTTTAGAAATTCCCTTTTTACTATGAGATGTATAGTGTTTAACTCAATTTAGTAAGATAACAATCTAAATTGAAAATGTATTTGGTGAAATGCAGAGATGTTCACCGAAAAATAGAAATTACAGTTTGGTAAGGACACATTCTGATGGATCAAGCTCTCTACCAATTTCTATACATGTTGTGTAGCAAAGGCCCAGATTATTGAGGGCGCCGGATGTGCTGTGCAAGACTATGATGACAAAAGCTTACCTCCGAAGATATAAGGTCCTCCCTCCTCATCGCTAAGAGCTTTGTACACTGAAACTGATGGGCCAGTCTTATTCTCGGGGATTTCAGTAGGACCTGTCAAATACAACATAAATAAATAGTGTCAAAAAGTCTATATCACTGTTTGTTGTGCCACATGGCTTTACCATCAACCATCTTTGGAAAAAAACTAATGTGAGCCATGGAGGTTGCCCTTATCATCTGGAATCCAAAAATTGTTATAAAAATGAATGTGAAAATAATAATATTAGATTTATCCAAAGCTAGAACTTGATTCTTTGGAGCAAAGTTAGATGTCTGAGCACAGACTGATAACACAAGAGTAGGAGTTACCTGTAGCATACTCGGCGGCATATACAAAGTCATTAGGAGTAGCATAAGCTCTTTTAGTGACTGGGTTGAAAAAGTTACTCTCTAGTCTGAAGTTACTCTTCTCATTGGTATCAGGTATAGGATAAGTAACAGACAGTCCTGTAATAAGTAAGGAACGCACATTAATCATATTAAATATGATATAAATAACAATAAAATTTTAAACAATTTAGTATAATATAATCATTTCATATATTATGTTTATGTGCTTTAACTTTGGTCCATGTCACTGTCTGTGGCATTCCATTATTAATGATTTCGACTAGTGGTTGGTAATGGAATGCCACTGAGAGGACTAGAAATATAAGCGCCAGCATAAACAACACGGCTCAAATAAATCCGAAAAATTACGTTATTCACTAGACTCAAGAAATGAAGTAAGGAACAGAAATAGTCACCAATTTGAATTTTCATTGTCTTCCAAGTGTGATGATTTAATTTAACTCAAACTAACCTGCTTATACTAATTCAAAAACCCCCCAATCTCACATCTAGACAGCACTAACCTCCAGCAGTAGTGAGTGACACAGACTCTACAGCTCCCTCACTGACCCAATCAGTCAGAGTCATATTCAGTACAAGCTGTACGTCCATTAGAAGGTGGTTCACATAATCCTCATTACATTTACTACTGCTGCTGTTAGTTAAATTAGTTATACCATCTAATACCTCAGACTGATTATATAACCACATCACTCCATCGCAGTAACTGTTGAGTGGAAGAAGGAGGTAAAAGTCATACAGCATCAGTTTTGGTGAGTGTTTAACATGAGTTGAGTTCGAATGTTCTTTGGCCTCTTGGGGTCACAGAACACAGCAAACATTTTATGAAAAATATCATTGCGGCATAGGCCATCAACTGACCCTGCCTTCAACCAAGCATAGCAAATCCTGATACTGGGTCATCAAAATATCAAGTTCACCTCCGATTTGCCTGAATTTCCCCTCATCTATAGCTGCTTTTTGCCAGCCACTTAGGTGGTACCTTTGCGCAACAACGTATGCAGGCAAATCAGATCCAACTTGATCTAGGCATTCCACCACTTCATTGTCCAAACTTTAGGTTTTGTGTTCATAGCTAACTAAATACTGTAATAAGTGACATCTTAGGTAGGCCTTATGGTAATACTAACCTCCACTTAGCAAGGGTGACATCATAATCTTCTGCTGCTAACTCGTTGAACACTTTAGGATCAGGCTTGTTCCCTCCTACAAATGTCACCTTCAGAATTTTATCGCTAAGCAGTGGATGGGCCATCGCCAACCTGCAAATCATACAGGACATAGATTTTATAATTTCACTATAGGCAGTTTGGCCTATACTTATATCTATATTATATTATTTATAAACTGATCTTAATTTGTCAAACTAAGGAAAACTAACTCGCAAACTATCTCAAAATCTTAATTTGTTTATACTAAGGCCACACCAAATTAATGTCTTGATCTAGATGACGAGCAAGAAGGAATTTTGGAGGAGGGAGGAGGTATATTATTTTTCATTTTATGTCAAAATACTAGAGGAGGCTGGAGGGAATTCCATTTTATTGTTTTATTTTTGGCAATTATGGAGAGGACGCTGGAGGGAAATTCATTTTATCACACATTTTGTGTTATTTTTACAATAATTTAGGGAATGGTCAGCTGGAGGCTGGAGGTAATTTTAGTTTATTTCTATGATCCAGATAATATTTTAGAGGAAGGAGGTAAATCTAGATCAAGACATCAATTTGGTGTGGCCTAAGAATAAGATATAAAGAATGAAAATATCACCTGTATGCAGTGTCTGCTATGTTATATGTATAGTAATCCTTCTTCTCAAAAGAGATGAAATACCCCTGCAAGAAAAAATGATGATACGAGATTACCTTGCAAGAAAAAATTAGATGCAATTTGCAATATCAACTGAATTGATATGTAATATATGGTAAGTCACTGAATTCATCAGTCCTTACTTAGAGAAGATTATTGGCTATCCGCAGACAACATTCAAATACACAGCACTGGTGTTTACACTAAGCTGTGTTGAGTAATCACTGGATAGTTATACTTCAAACTTACATGGTTATCCTCTCCATTACTGAAGACAAGTCCTCCTCCTGGAACTTCTACCTTACTACTTTTCTTATCCAGCATATCCTGTCGTATCTATAATAAAAACCGGCAGATTTATCATCGTACAACACAACAGTTGAAAAAGATCTACAACAAACGTACTAAAACACCGATGCAGTGATTGATTGTTACTGTCACACAAAATTATTTTAGGCTTCATTTTCATCTCTGTTTAAATAACTTATCAATATGAGCATCAGTTTTGCATGCTAATGTCACATCAGGTGTAGACCATAACATACATCTTATATCATATAAATATATTACATATGTTCATGGTCAAGACAGCGTTGACGAAAAAGAAATATTTTGACCTTTAACCTATTTTAATCTTTCTTGACATGCTTGCATATGATACAATACAATTCAGTATATTACTGCTCACCTCAGCAATCTTCTTAGTCCCAGCTTCATTTTTGACAACCTCTAGATCTAGTATATCGATACTTGGTGGCTCATTATTCCAGGCAGCTTGAGGTCTCAGCTCAGGATGTTTCACAGCGAATCCATTATGATTGATCATAAATGTGTAGGAGAGAGGGCCAAGCTACAACAGTGAACATAAAAAAATGAGCAGTCAGTGAAAATGCCTGAACAAAAAAAACTTTCCAGGTTATGGCAAGCTGCAAGGCCGAACTGAATCGTGACTTTGGCAAATGGATGGAGGGGGGAAAGAACTTAATTAGTCTTTAAGATCGGCTAGATGAATGGACAGTCAAATTAGGAGTTTGCATCTGAGCTATTTCTGATCCATTTACATATTGACATGTAGAAAATTATAATATATGGAATTTATTGCATGCTCAAAAAAAATGTCATAAGCGGAATACATAATACATGTGATAAATGTCTATGCAACATTTACTCAAACTTACCTCACTGTAAGGAATAAACTTGTCAAACTCGTCTAGTGATATGTCAAATCCCATTACTCCTAAAAGGGTCACATTGGCCTGGAAATGGGAAAACAAGAACTATATTTGACAATGGTTATCAACATAGGGTGCTTGAGCTACAATAGTCATTCATACTCATTATGCCATACAACATTATGCATGTTTTCCCTTCTATATTCCTTGTCACATCTGACCTTTACATCAGTGTGAAGTTTCCAGTCTAGATAAACTATTACTTGTATAATATATCATCATCCAATGCGGAGAACAGACATTGAGCTTTGTTAGAAAAAA
This sequence comes from Membranipora membranacea, assembly GCA_914767715.1. NCBI lineage: Eukaryota > Metazoa > Bryozoa > Gymnolaemata > Cheilostomatida > Membraniporidae > Membranipora > Membranipora membranacea. The sequence continues at coordinate 19,887,915 of OU612068.1, forward strand.
TTAAACATATTTATACAAATCATACCTCATCTGTCCTGTTGAAAACTGGCATAGTGAGTGTTGTCAACATCCCTAGGCCCTGTAAAAGTAGTAAGTCTTGTTATCGTTAGCGTTGAGAAAATATACAAGGGAAAATGGTAAGTGCAGATAAACTTTGACTTATAATTTATTCAAGACAAATGATGAAAGGAAATGTGAAATCAACTTTAAGTGCACAGGAAAATCTGAGTTTTTTTTTTTTTTTTATTTACACTTTTATTGGGGTTAGCAAGCTAATCATGCTTTCAAGTGTCACTGCAAAATCTAAAAAATGTGAAGCTAGTAAACAAAAGTTGCCGAACAATCATGTAGGGTGTGTGAGTTGGTGAGCTGGCTATCTTCATCAAGCAGATAGAATTAGTAAATAGGTATGGTATAAGAGGCAATTGAAGCACAACTAGCATGTTTAAGCAGGGTTAGATAAATCCCGAATACCTGATTTTTACATAGTTGACACAACACATGCCATGCCGTTGTTATTTGTCCGTGTTGATTGGGTTGAACACAGTGAAACGTGCATCAACGCTGAAAAAAGGGTGGGACAACATAAACATATGCTAAGAAAATCACAAACGACATTGCGACTTGCAAGCTAGTACAATATATTTACAACGTTTAAAGAACAGGCTTCACACAGAAAGAGGCTACGGTCTAACCCTCTGGGCGTATATATCTATGATAGTGGGAGGGCTGGGGAGGGGAATGGAATGTGCACACTAATGGTATACTACAGCCACTACAAGACTAGGGATTGTTAGAATAGGGCCGTTGCACAATCAAATGTTTCTAATGTGGCTGAATCATCAAATTATCATTACATGGCCATGGCAGAAAACTCGCATTAACTCGCTACTAAAAAAAGCACAGTACAAAAATCATCTAAACAGTGAAACAACAGGGCTGGTCAAACATCTAAGAGGCTACAATAATCACAATGTGGTGGAGGTACAACATGTGATGATGGTACGAGATAAGTTACCATTTGTGGGTCAGGATGACTCCACCTTAGTGTGGATAGCCTGTCTATCCCCTGTGAGGCCTCATATGACACAGACCGAGGCAAGACATGCGTATAATCCTAGGGTAGATAATCAACGTATCAAGTAAAAAAGAGTATCATAACCACAGCTACTACTAACACTGACAACGTGATATACTGTTGTATGTATATCTCCGATTGATAGAGAGTGAATTTATTCACTTAGAATGAGGACCATCACAAGGAATTTGGTGAGACGCACTGTGGCCAATTTCATTAATTAGGACAGGAACATGTTAGGTACTCATGCTAATTTGACTCTAACAATCAGAGATACACATGTTAATGGTGTAGTCTCGGTGTCAGTGTGGCTACTACTTACTACATGGTAAGTAGATGTCGTCTAAATGCCATGCCCTAACTATGAAAATTTCAAAAAAATTCAGTTCCTATAAAGTAGAGCTCGCATCATGCAGAGAAGTGATCGATGATGCAATGAATGTGACTGTCACGCAGAACTAGACACAGGCATACAGTGTGTTAAACCTGGCTCTCATTCATACATGCCCATCAGATCATGATACTGGAATCCCAATAACACACATATACAAATCAGAAGGCTCATGTGCAAGTTTGGTTTGTAGATATTGTGGCGCATTGAACGCGATGAGCTCTCAGAAAACACCCTACCCGCCAGTTTGTCAGCCTTTGAGTTTGCTCCCCTCCACTGATATGCCGCAGGAAGGGGAAGCAATTCTGAATGCTGGCAAACTGGATCAAACTCGGACTACTACCCGCCTAGCATTCATGCATTCACAGTTAACAACCTGACCCTGTTAATCAGGAGATATCATAGAAATAGAGAGAGACTGTTACAGTTAAGCACATGCACTGCCACCCAGAATAACCAATCCTTTCACTCAAAATTAATATATCACAACCCTGATGATTTGTATTTGGTCATGTTCAGATAAAGTTTACTCCATAGACTTAATAATAGATAAAATAATAATACTACCACATCTATGGTCTTAATCACTTAATCAAGGACAAATCATCCAAGTTTTGTGTTGGTGAGTTCTTAGTTTGCAATCTCAAATAAGGCCTTTTTAACAGTATGCCCAAAACGCAATTTTAGGGAAATCAAGACGGTCAAAAAGAAAAGAAATTTTGTCAAATCACTGATTCCTCTTTAGAATTCCCCAAAATTGTATTTTGGGACACTGGCCCGTGGTGTGCTTGTAGAATTGATCATGCAGTTGATAATTACCCAATAATCTTTATAAATACTGGACAGAGCGCTATTCTGACCTTCCTGATGGGCTAGAGTAGCACTCAGTCGAGCGGTGTAATGCTACAAATCATTCACGCAACATCAACACAATATTTATGGTTGCAATAGTTGCAATAGTTGCAATAGTTACAATAGTTGCAATATCACAATTTTTGGCATGGGCTTAAAAAAGGTTCAGAATTGTTCATTTCACAAGCGCTCTAACCACATACAAGTTTCAAAACTAGAGGTTTTTTTATGCAACGACCTAAAGTTTGGTTGTAAGATAGACTTGATAATAATAAAAAACAAGGCAATGGGTAGCACCCATAACGAGTTCAAATAATGCTTTGATTACATATAATGGCCTGTTTCCTTTAAAAAATAAACTTATTTGCAAACTCGTTGAAAAAGGAATACTTTTCAGAATGTGCCGAGAAGCAGTGAGAAATCTGATGATAGGGGAATGAATCAGACATACCTGTACACCTGTGTTGATTGTATTCATGCTGTTTATCTTAGAGTAGTAGCCTTTATTAGCACAAGCCAACCACTTAACTGCATTCAGCGGAGTGGGGGTCTTACCCATAGCATATGTAAAGATACGATACTGCAAAGAGAAACCACACCGATATATATACACATATATATATTTTTTATATCAATATCACTTGTCTGTGAAATCCAACATGCCTACCTTTATTACATAAAAGCAAAGACCCACACTCACATTATAATATTTGCTCGCATCATTTGAATCTTGTTGTAGTCATGGACAGAATCACATATAATTGTCAGAAGCCGGGCAGTTGTCGAGAAGCTTGACAACTTCACATGATGTGACAAAGTGTAAAGATAAAGAACATAAAACTTGTTGCCTGAAATGCTTAAAGTACACCATTTTTTTATTATTTTCATTGCATTGATCTCTCAGAGACACTCCTTAGCAACCATATTAATAACTCGAGTATTGAATGATGCCTTACCGGAGTTGAGTCAGTGACATTCTCTTTAGTATACTCGAAGATGATATCATGTGGTTCCTCCACCCCTCCGTCCGTTAGTATTATGATTGTGTTTGTACAATTAGCCTGTCTCTTATATCTCTTAGTGTCTGCATTCTTTTTATGCTGAAATATACAAAGTTCAAAGTTTGTTTATTGCCTAAATTCTAAAATCAATCCCGTGATAGGTTGATAGTATCGAATGTACGGCACATAAATAAAACCAAAATAAAGTCTGAGCTGCATTAGTTGAAAAATCGCATATAACATTCAAAAAAAGGATTTCGTCATTGAATTGGTCAAAGATATAGATCATAAAAAAATTGTATGTCCTAACTTGCTCTAGCGAATTGACCAGAGAGGATATTTTAATAATTTGTTTTATGGAAGGCTTGAGTCCTGTGGGTCTCAATTACCTAATCCAAGGTTTGTTTGGTAAACTTTGGCCAGCCACTTCTCAAAGAGAAGACATGTCATGAAAACTGTCATTAAAAACTCGAGGTTCAATTTGTACAGACATATTACAAACAGAATCACTAAGTGGAGATGATAGAACATGTAAATAAATACAAATCATGATTCAAAGACTTACCTTAACTTTTCTCTATAATGTGATTTGTATTCATTGTATTCACATCTAGCCTCAGGGCTCAAACATCAACAAGTGTTATTTTGTGTCGTTGTGTTATGCCACATATAAAATTTCACAAAGTTCACTTGCATCCATTAGAGCCCTTAGTCTTATTCACAGCTCGAGGTTCCGCTGAACTTACCGTTAGGAATTCTTCGAACGCATATTTGAGAGCCCATGCAAAATCAGCCTGTCCCTTGGGTGACCCGTTGACTCTGTTAAACTTGACGGCATCCATAATCACTCGTTTGTTGAAGGAAGTGGCCTGTATAAACTCAGGAAAACAAGAGGGTCCGACACGGCCGGTCTCCTTAAGGTCCCTTCGCTTAATATCAGAGAACTGAGAAAGAAAGTGAATCTGCATGGTAGATACAAACAAATATCAGATATAATATGGATACAGACTCTGACCCTATGATATTTCTAGTTGGAGATGTTGGAGAAGCTATAAATGACCATTCCCAAATCTGAAGAGATATAATCTTTAGAAATCAGCCTTTGAACGAACCCGAGAGTGGATGTTATTCAGTGGTCCCATCTTAAATCATTAGAAATGCAATGGCAGGCCAAAACCAAAGCTAAATATGGGCAAGGTTACCTGTAATAGCCACATTCTCTTAAAATAAGCCTTGAGAAATCAAATTTGGCCAAAAGAAATAAATCTTCTCTATGTGCTTTAGCTGTAGTACTGTTAAGAGTCACTATAGCTAACCTTATAGTAAGGCCTATAGTTATAGTTGCCTATAACCTATAGCTTGTAAGCCTAAAATAGCTATAATGCCTATAGCAATAGTGGGCCCTAGAGCTAGCTCTATAGAGGGCCCAGCATAAGTTAGTACTCACATTAGCCACTTGGAAGAAGTCGTCCTCCCCGAGAGTATCCAGTAGTTTCTGTACAGTGAGTGTCATAAGATAAGAGGTCTGACCGACAGTACTACCGCTAGTATCTATCATAATCAGTACATCCTTAGGCGAGTTAGACGCCTGATTATACCACGGTGTACGTCTACTGTCATACAGGTCCACATCCAGCTGTATAATACAATTGTTTCAACAACCAATAAAATATTGTGTAATAAGTATTTTACATTTATAACTGGAGAATCAATACTGGTCCAGTCTCATATATATATTCATAGATACCAAGAACACATCCGACCGTCCACAAGCACATGGAAATTCATGTATGGTTATAGGAATGTATTTCTTCAATTACATTGGTCCAAAAGTTCAGTAATTTGCTACAGCCGACCATTTGTATAACTTTCAAATAGTAGCTTGCTTGGGTTTTAGATGGGTACTGGGACGTTGATCATTGTATAGCGTAAACTTGCCAGATTTTCGACTAGATTCACTTGGTTATATACTGATGGAGCTTAATCACAAATAACCATACTATGTACTTTACCACCAATTCAGACCAGTGGGTCCATCATATTACGCATGTAGTATTGTCTAAATTACCACTGATATGTATTTGTGACTATGCTCAATATTAAATCAAAACTACATACATCTTGGAATGGTGAGCCTGATGATTCGACCTGCCATTGGTTAGCTGGATAGTGTCTAACAAATCCTAAAGAGCTACCAAAGTACATCCACATATAAGGCTCCTGGTCGTCCTTACTATTTGAGTCATTCTCTGCTTTGACAAAGTGCTCATCTAGACCGTTAGTCCAGTCCAGACCCTGTAACATCTCATACTCCCGGCTATGATCTGAAAAAGAGACAGAGGCAATATTCATGTTTTGGAAGAATGGACACATTTTGGCTTTAATACTTTTGCCACTCTCCCCATTGCAGCACCCATCTAGTCAAGCAGTGCAATTCGAGACAAGGTAAGATCATTTCAAAGTCATATCGGCTTATTCAAAACTGGTAAAAACTGATGAATCACACAAGTCAATTGTTGATCGCCCCACTTATAGAGTTTTCAACAGCAAAAATAATAAGACGATGATATCTCAGATGGTGCACATAGTTCTTCAGATATAACTCTCAATGCTGTTGTACTTCACTCACTTCCCACATAGCTTTCAGCTGGTACATGTACAGCACTATGGTGAAAGTTGACAGGCTTAGGGAATCTCTTAGCTCGCTCATCCTCCTCCACTGGTGCATATTTGGCATCAAAATCCCACGCTGACTTGAAATCTACATACTGTAAAAGAGCATTACAATGATAGGCCTTGAATAGGAATGGGTATAACCATATGCGTATATGTATAGATAATATGTACAGATAAAATGTATATGCTTTGTTAGATCAAGTTTAATCCAATTTCCTGCACTCCAGTTGCTCCCATCCACAAGAGGGGAGTAACTCATTTACTAGCCACTGAAATGACATCCACTAGACAAGCTTTTGTATCCAGTTGTCTTTGGTTTAGCAGAGAATGCATCCGTCACATTAAACTCAGTATGACTAAAAAACATCACTTACCTTTACAGGTGTCTTCCAGTCATAATTTTTGGCAACTGTTTCTGCAGACTCAACTAATTTCTAGAAAAAAAGTTACATATTTCAACTTTGAGGAATCATTTCATATCGCTATAGTGCTAATGTAACGTCTCTTGATTAATAAATAATAAATATGGGAAGTTTGATCTGCTCGATGTACTTAATCAATTAACCATGTTGGCTACTAAGAATAGGTAGCTTACAAGTTGGTCATCAATTTATAGCCACAGTTGGAAGTATCCTACAAAATCAGACAAGACGATTCGCAGGCACTCATTGCTGATTTCCTGTCAGTCACATTTAACACAATGAAAGTACAATGACCTATCACATAGTGACCCAGATTCATAATTATACAAAATGGGATAAACCAAATAATTTCCCCAGGGACATATTTTAACGAAAGTAAGCCATGGTTGTAATGATCAGATAAATTCATAGTTTGCACACAGTATGACATGCAGGGCCATTGTTTAGGAAAAATTGTAGGAGAGGCGAACTTCCATGTGAAGTAACACCAGGTTGGGTATTGTATGCTCCTCATGTGGAGTCTGGTGCTAATTCCCAGCCTCCAAAACATTTTAATGATCAAAATAGCATATGGAAGACCCAAATGAGCTGACTCTGACATGGAAGATTCAATCATAGCATTTTTAGACCACTCTATTGAGAAGTCTAAGGGAGGCAGTTCGTTCAGCTACCTCCCCTAGAACTACGGACCTGACATGTAGAGAGAGAGAGGGCATGATACGATAATGATAAGAAAGGACAACCAATTATCCTATAATTGAAGAAACTCTACTAACAGACTCCACACACAATATGTTTGATTCATTACCTCTAAAGCAGTTCTTCTTGGATTGAAAAGTTTTTTAGTTAAATTCTCTGCAGTTTTCTTCCTGAGATTTTCTATAGACAAATCTTCATACACCGCAGACTGCTTTCGCTTCTCTATATATTTCTAAAACAAGAAGATGGTAATTGTGGCTTACCCGAATATTATTGAAAAAGAAATATTCTATATATTTTTTACAAGCACATTTGATGATGTTGTTTGACAGAGTGAATGGAATGTGTGGGTCATATCTTGAACAGAGCCTTTCGCAGTATGTAGGCCTTTGCAAGAAAGTCAAAACTTTGGTGGCATTCTAGGTTGCCTTAGCGCTAAATCGCAAGGTTCAGCCTTGTCACACAGCTATCTTCTTGTTTTGGAGAAACAAAAAAGTAGCCGCGAGACCAGGCTAGTGAAGTTTTAGAGTGACATGCTGCCTTGCCTGGTGAGGCATGATATAGATAGAGTAAGAAGAATATGGGCGCATGGTGCTTCTGTTATGATGGCTGTATCTGACATAACCTTGACATGCCCGATATGTATGAGAATTTGGACATACTTCAATGTTCGTTTCAAAATAATTCTGTGATGCCAATTTTACTTCAAATTGATGGGTATAATACCCTCTTGAATTTGAGTTTCAAGTAGCAATTGGAGCTTGACCATATGATATTGAAGATATCAAATTTTCTGAAATTTCCTGAACTGAAAGCAAATTTGAACCAAATTAATAGTCACAAACAATTGTTGTTAGTCTATTACAACTACTCATGAGAGGATTCATCTGATAAAAAGATTATCTAGGAATTATAGGGGGGCCACACCTTTTTCAAGACGTAAAGCTAGTTTTATTTCAGCCAGTTCAGAGAAGAAAGATAGCGTAAGCGAAAGTCGAATCTGGAGCGTACAGGTTAATAGATATATTTGGTATATAACCCTGAGGCACAAATGACTTAATGATTTGGCGGCAATTAGTTAGACAGCTACATTCCGACAAACATTACACAAAACGCAGTAATTACCAGTATGAATAATACAACATGTCTGTGTGCATTATAAGCAGGGAGCCTCCCTGATATAAGTACCAGCATCGATGATCACAAGCAGCTCTAATAATATGTACATGTACAAGTTGATTCAGCACAACTTTCGCTCACTTATAGGAAAGATGATCTCTACTTACTTCTAGTAAGGGATTATACCAGTCTAATGATTCTGTGGTATTAGTACCATTATAGTTAACTTTGTATATCGATGTGAAGGCTTCGAGGCTGCTGGGTCTGAAAGTAGATGATAAATACAGGTCATGGTTACTAGATAAACAAGGGCTGCCCTCTAATTTAGAGAAAGTGATTAGATACAAGATTCAAGAATGTACCGATGACAAGATATGAGCTACAGAGAGACATAATGTAAAAAAACTCACAGTTTCTCAATTGGGGGTTTTTAAGCGCTGTGAAAACAGAGATTGAGCAAGCACTTGTCAGTTCGAATGTTTATATCATTATATTTCAATTTCAAGGGAAGGCGTTTAGTGTTCGCGCCAGAAAAGACCAATCATTTCAGACAAGTATAAAATTCTTATTAATTGGCTGGACATAGACAACTAAATGATGAGGCTCCTAGGAACAATCCATAGTTTATTAAGCTGGAATAAAATATCAAACAAACTCATAGTTGACTTTGTTTACAAGTACAGTGCTGGCAAGCCTAAGACTTCCATGAGATACATAATAATATAGACTTTGCGTCTTGCAGTGACAAAATTATCCATGTCAAATAGTAGGACGTGGCATTGTCCTATGATCCCCTGAGTCGAGGCGGCCGGGGTGGCATAGATGTCTCTAGTAAAATTCCATAGTGGGTTCTCATGGCTGAAGCTTTACATAAAGGAGTTAACCTGTCCAACATTACTAGTGTTATTATGCCTCTACCAACAGACATATCTACTGAAAACCTCGAAGGTTGGAGGAAACTACGGCCAATCTTTTCAATAAGAGAATACCGCTTTGAGTTGGCTTGGCAACTCTATGTGAGAAACCAAAAATTTGCTTCTTGCTTACACATAATCAATTGCGAGTGTCTTAATATGAAAGATGGTGGAGATAGACCAACATAGACAAGAACTCGGTGATAATCAGAATGTCATATGAGTAATAACTGCATGTTGAACGGTCTGTTTTTTAACCAACACAAGCACAACACAAGAGAGCCTCACAATCAAAGGCAGAAGAACAAAGTTTCAGAGGCCTATACTCATGGTTTTGACCCGGGCCCATTATTAATTCATACTGGGAACTTAATGCAGAAAAGAGAAAAAGTATCAGTGGATGGGACGGGAGGCTTTCATTAAGCTAAGGATTGGCCTACATCTTTCTACTATCATTCATTTCCTTCCCAACCAACTTGGTGTATGTAGAGTGAATAAAGCTGAGGTGAGTCGATTATAAATACGTAAACACACCAAACCAAGGACAGGTCACATCCATACACTGCTGCGAAAACCTCATAGGTATGATGTGAAATAGCAATGGGTGCGAGTTAGGTCAATTGTTAGACTTAGAGTGATCTATCACAGTGAGTGTGACCAATGAACTAAACCTAGTTCATTGGTGTGACCAACCAGCCAAACCAAAAATACATCTATGCAGAAGAATGGAATGCTCTTCCAGCACAGGACTACTCTTGTTTGTGCCAGCCCATTGGGGCACTTGCACACTGAACTCTGTAGCAACAAACTCAACTTACTACCACTTCTTCTTGTGAATTTGAACTTTTCTTCTACTACTACTCTACTACTGCAGTGAGTGATACATTCACCATTGATTACTATTTTAATCATACTCCATGACTTAGGTAAATATATACTTACAGCAACACATAAGCTTCTACTTCACCATACAGTATGCATATAAGAGATATGACAGAGAATATTGAGATGGAGGGCAGAGATCCACAGCAGAGCAGCATGATTCTTTCTCCAGGTGTTGACTCCTCTTCACTCTATAATGCACTAAAAGTAGGCGTGGTCTGAGCTAGTATGTTGTGCCATCGTAACCCTTTGTATGAAGACATTAGAAGATACGATATTATGTCGATACACAGATAAGAAAGTAGTTTCTCTTTATTAAGTTGTTTCATTTTAGACAGAAGTGTGACTGAAGGAAAACTTACTTGAAGACTGATGGGAAAACACAGCTGGTAACTTTGTCTATCCAAACTTTAAACTGTAAGTGGCTTAATGTAATTGTAACAAGTATCAGTTGATGAATGGAACCACGTGTATCATTGGACTGCACATGACTCATGTTTGTAAGACATTGACAAGGTGTGCAAGAAACATTCATTCAGCTGTTGTTGGCATTGCAGTTAAATTCTACCATCCATTCATTCAAGTGCTGATATAAGTTAGAATTCATCACTTTTGCCCTAAGTTGGCCCACAGGTTGTATTATCAGGGTAACATCCACCCAGAAATTATTATGGAAAATGAGACAGAGCCGCATAATTCTGTTGTGGAGAAAGAGGAGGAGGAAGTAAGTTGTTTGTTAATGCCAGCTGTTGTCATGTAGATATTGATCCCAATCAATGCATAAAAATGATCCTCATATTGTCCACAGCATCCTTTGTTTTGTAATTGTTGAGTTTCTGTAAACATTTATGATCACCAAAACTCACATTAACCTCACAGCGTATGCTCCAATTCAGCTCATATAGTCTGATGACAGACCCACGGATATCTAAAGTGTTGCAGCAAAAGCAAATTGACGGGGTCAGGGTTTCCTGATCTTAGCACCCATCATCATCATCATCATCAGATCGATTTTTGCTTGTAATATATCTCCTTGATGTTATCAGTATCGTTTCGAATATTTCTGAAAGTTTATCTTGACTTACCGTTTTTCATCTTTCAGGCACCTGAAAGCGCAACTCGTCTAACGGGTATAATCAACAAGATGACGGGTCAGAAGAGCATGCCCATAGCTTATGTACTGTGGTTCTTCCTGGGATGGACTGGAGTTCACCAGTTTTATCTACGGCGTGATAAACATGCATTCTTCACTTGGGCCACGTTAGGTGGTGTGTTAGGTCTCAGTTGGTTGCGGGATTTATTCTACATCCCTAGATATGTGACAGAAGCCAATGAAACTGATGAATACATGGAAGAATTAGGAGAGCGGATGAGATCTAAACAGAAGCCTAGTCAAAGCTTATGTAGATGGGCGGCTAGTCTGTGCTTAGGATATCTGTTTGCGATCCTGATTTACATGAGTTTGTGGAGTGAAGACCTTCACGAAAGATATCAAGTCGCTCTAGCTGCACTAGCTCACTTCTTATCTGCTGTTGGTGAGTAAATCTTTAAAATTTTGGCACAAAATTCGACTCTTAACCATGATCATGTTATGGGTCATAACTTGTCATAACTGTGTGTGTATCATCGTACTGGCCCATAATTAGTTTTCTTATAAGTTCATGAAACACCATCACCTGTGTCATTCATAAATTAATATGCAGTAGGTGGTGATAGGTTTATGTCATCCAAAATTATCCCATCCTTTTGAAACTACCAAATATTTTCGCCGACGCTAAATATAATATGCCAGATTTTCTGAAAAGATATAATGATAGAATGTCATGATATTTCATAATTCCTTGGTGTGTAAACTTTGATGCTGAGATTGCTGTGCGATGGGTCGAAATTGGCATTCTGCTGGTATTGTAAACTTCTTTGAATAATACGTGTATCTTCTCTATTGGATTTCATTCTGCATTACCCCATACAATTCTCTTTGATTTATAAAGATTGCATGTTAGGTGAATATCAGACATTGTTAACTGCATACTATACATGAGTATGCCAAGTATAATTGTGAAGTCAGTATTTATTATGGGAATCTGAACGAGGCGTGACTGATTATTGCAGTGAAAAATCCTGGAACATTTCATTTCCTCATGATATCTATTCAAGCATATAAAATAGATAATCCTATTTAATAATCCTATATATTATATACCATGCACATCCATTGTGGTATCAGGAGGTCGGAATATATTCATAAGCCAAGCGGTATCAGGTGGCTATATATCTGCTCTTACTTTTTGAATGAGTTTATCATAATACCACTGCTAGATATGATAGAGCCACTGTTTTTCATTAATCTGTTTTTCAGGAGTGTGGATTCCATCTAATGAAGGACGACAGAAGGTCAGCTTCATGTGGTGTCTGATTGGAGCGTCTATCACATTACCATTGACTGCTAAATATGGGTTTGACAGCCTGTGGTACGGACCTTTGGTCTCATCCGCTGTAGCTGGTTATATGGTTGAATGGAGACGACAACCGAATACAGATGGATTCTGTAAACGAATCAGTATTCTTGGTTTACTAGGCATAATATATCTAGGTAAAATCATTGATATGATTTTATAATGAATTATGAATAATATGTATCAGTGGGTAAAACAGCAGAAAGCATTGCTGGCTATAAAAACCTGGTATTGATCAGCTATCTCATCTTTATTGAAATGCGCACACCGGGCGAAATCATGAAGATAATGATGTCGCTTGCGTTATTATTGTGTTTATGTCACCACCTTGTAATGAGCCGAGTCTCCTTCTGTTAAAAACATGTTATATACTAACACAGGTAAGGATATATATATCCTTACTCTGTGATACTAATAACTAAATGTTCACTCCCTCCATCATTTTGTCAGCTTTCCTATTTTTCGATTTTATAAGGACTATTCTCAACTGCAGTATATTATAATGCAACTGTAACCAGTAAGGGAGAAACGGTGCCACTAAGAGAAGCAATACAGAACTTCTTTAACTCAAAAGCGTGGAGAGACACAAAAGAAACATGTCAGCAAATATACAACTACTATAAGCATCATGGTATAGGTGCAATATGGGAGGAAATATTGTCTGCTTTTGATCCTTCTGGTGAAAACCATGCATACGAGGTAAGTTTGCAAAGACTGACTCGAAAAATGATTACAACAATGCTCACTTAGTGACTGACATAGACAATAATGATTTTCTAAAGATTCAACACTTTTCTTGTTGAAAGCAACACAGCATTCGCATCTAATGCCATGGTGTGGTTTAGCATGGGATGCCACCAACAGCGGCATGGACCCAAGCTAAAGTGTACTTTCTTCTTGTATAAACAGGTATAAATATTGCCCATATATTAATTTATGATTTATCTTCCACATGTACAACCGAATTTAAGAAGACAACTCCAATTTGTACCCTTTTTGCAGGTGATGGGTTTGACTACCGCAGCAACACAGAAAGAAATAAAATCGGCATATAAGAGTTTTGCATTAAAATACCATCCTGACAAAGAGAAAGATCCTGTGAAGAAGAAGGAAAAGGCTGAGAAGTTCATGGAGATACAAAGAGCCTATGATATATTGTCAAAGCTCAAGCAGGGCCGTAGTAAGAAAAATGAACTGTAAACCGTTCAGTCTCATCCAGTCATATTCTAGTTTACCTAATAAGACAACACTGCAGAAGCAGCTTACATCTTCTCAAGTCTGCACTAGTCACACTGATCTAGGAACTTAATTTCCATATAAGGAATATGAGTCATTATTTCGTCACCTTTTGCTTCCACTCAATACATCTGATCTGATTCCCTGTTCATGTATGTATAATTTCCACATTTCATTCCAATCATTGGGTACTCTTGATTGTAGCTTAGTTGGATATGGGACTAGATCATCATTTTTTACAGAACTTAGCAATTTATATGTTCCGCTGCATTAGTTTCATTTCCATTCATTGAATATTGCTAATCCTTCATGCCTTTCCAATAGCTAACCCAAAATACCTTTTCCCACTGGCAAGTCGTACTGTAATATCAACCTCTAGCTCAGCTCACATTATATTACCCTGAAACCACCATACCCATATTTTATTGGTTACAATAAACAGTTTAGCCGCTTATCCCATCAATCTAAATAGATTTTATATTTATATCATTCACAAAATGGTAATGGCAAAAATATCAATAGACACAGATACACGGAGATTTTGGTTTTCGAGATTCAACTCAAAATATGTTTAATTTAGGTAATAGAATTAATAAATTAGTAATAGTGCGAATAAAACTACGTTAAAAGACATTAACGCCTGAGAACATGCGCAGAACTGCGTCTACTTTTACTACACCGAGCTTACGAGAGGGCTTCTTCCATGCATACGATCGATAGCTTAATCTGTCCACTTTAGCAAACGCCTTTCTTTTCTTAAATTAAGAATTTCTATTTCACACCTTTAGTGTCCATGTATAATTTTACAGCCCTAAACAATGCCCTGATATTTCCTGCTCCAAAACCTTGTGCTCCATGCCTTTGCAGAAACTCCAGAAAGAATGTACCATCTCCGAAAATTGCCTTTGTAAAAATCTGCATCAAGTACCTACAACAGTGAAATTAGATTATTTGTGGTCCATATTTTTTTAAATATCAATCGGAGTGAGTGGAAATGTTTTAGAAACAGAGATCTTGGAATCACTAGTATAGTTTCTAATATAAAGTTCTAATGTCAATAGTTTCACACATCAACTCCCTCCCTCTAGGGAGAGGAAGTTCATTGCACACATGTATTTTACTTGTAATGAAAACTGCAGGTGCCCAATTTACCCAACGCCAAGTTGTCCTCTCTTTATGTATGGGCAAATAACTCCTTTAACAGTCGCAAATTGACAACTGTGATGGAGAAGTAAATAATGTCTAGAAAACTCTATCGTGAGAAAACTTACCGGTTCATTTGATCTTCTAGTTGATTGTCAGTAGAGTCTATAGTATCACATTCCTCTGAATCGAGTAATATACCACATTTCTCCAACATTTCTACAGATTTGCCGCAATCTGATATCTCATTGATTTTACTGACCTGAAACACATTTCAAAATTGACCGATGAAGATTATTTGCTAGCTTTAGTTATATGTTTTTTTTCCTTTTATGCTATGCATGCTATTCTAAATGAAGATATTTTTTATTCACCACTACTTCTTTTTCATCAATGTAATATGGCTACAATTTACAATAACATTAATGTAGTATGATAAGTGATATGTCACCGAACCAAGATTCACAGTTTTGTTCTAGTCTGCACAGCATGCACACAGACACAATGTCAAATACATGTACTATGAAATGTGACATGGCTTTAGTTTTAAATATATCGATGGGTCTCTGTTAAAGTGACAGCATATCCCTTTTCTATTGTACAAATGCTACCATCAACTCACCTCATTATAATACTCTGATGGCGGTTGAAGGAAAGGCAGATCTTGTTTCTTGAGATAGTTTACAGTTCTGACTAAGTCATCAGTTTTCAGTCCTATGTGCTGCACACCTGGACCACCGTGCTTCTTAATGAAAGTTGAAACCTGATTCGGACCTAAAAGAGATGGAAATTGTCAGCCCCTCATAACTTTGAATTGCTGATATGTAAGCTTAGAAAATACCTTTGTAAAAAAATTAGAGGTAAACAACTGCATGTTGAAAATGTTGGTTGATTATGTTATTTCTGCTGTTATTATTTCTAGTAAAACTATGATGACACTTTTTATTGACACTGCAAATCTAACAGATACCCTGAGCACTCGACATAACTCACTCCAGCAAACTTACTGTCCATGATTGACTCTGCAATGACGAATTTCACGGAGTTTTGATGTTTTCCTAGAGATAGTCCACTTTCAGCACATCTCCAGTACTCCATGGCAGCCATTCTCATTCCTATTTCATTTAACATCAATCCATCCACAGGACTATCTTCTCTGAAAATTACGTAATGACAACTTATGAATATATCAATAGAAATAACTCCTATGGTACACAAAAGGTACTATTCATTTATTTCTAAATCCTGGCTCTTTTGGTCTGGCATATAGACAAATGTGTTCATCTCGACAAGCAATCAGATTGCGATTTTGACAGCTTTAATTAGAAGACTCCCATTAGGTATCAAAACCATGATTGCAGGCTTAGCGTACTCTTTAGCTCAGATGATTAGGTCTCCTAGCTTTGTGATTAGAGAACAATTGTTACTTCTGCAAACGCACACAGTATATATCTACATAGTTGCATCAAGTTGTGCTTGAGCAAGGATTACAAGAAATCTTTACACTAAAAATAAATATCTCATTCATACCTGTTGACAATTAGACGGTGCATTCCAAAGCATTCCTCATACCATTTGAGAGACTTGATAGTTTGTCCAGAAGGAACACAAAGCGTGACGTGGTCAAAAATCAGCTGACCAACAGCGTCACTGCCAGTAGAGTTAACTTTATTGATACTGTTGCAGTCCTCAAAGCCGGGAAGAAAGGACCCATGGTAGTTTGAAGTGTTGACTAACATATGCTGAACATTACCAACACAAGACCTTACAGTTGCGTAAGTGACCGACCCGTACTGGTCTTCAATTGTTGTAACTGGCCTGATAACGGACGCTCCGATTCGTGATGCACGGTCGACGACCGATTGAACATCTCGCACCTCTAGACAGATGTCATAGACGCTGTTATCCAAGCCTGATGCCAGATCTAAGAGACGGTCATTTATGCCACATGGCTCTACCTCTGGTGTGTAAGATCCTATCTCGTCTGTTATCAACTGTTGCTGAGAAGTTGTAGTACATTTACCACTCTCTGATGATGAGTTTGTTGATGTGCTAGGATGTGTCCATACTGATGAAAAATGTGGGAAAGAGGCTAAACTGATATTGCTACCCTGTACTGAAACACATGATTGAGTACTTGTGGAACTGCAGTGGGCCTTAGTAGAGTTATCACTTGAACCAGTGTTGTTTCTGTTAGCCGGTTCACCTTTTGCATAGACTACATCCTCTTTGATCTGCAATTTGAGCTTTGTCAGGGCAAATGTGATGGATCCTTTTTGAAGAACCCATTTCTCATCTATATTGGTAATTCTTCTGCAAATTAGATTGAAGCAGAGCTGCTCCTGCAACAGTTTTAACATGGGTTTTTCATCCAAAACCCCAACACCGACATGATGCACACTGGGGGCTGCCATACTTGTTTGTGTGTTAAACTGCAGCAAAATGCTAAATTGCATAAGGGTTACCTAACCAAAGAGTTATGGGTTTATTATAGTTTTTATTGCTACAAATACAATGATAATTTGCCTTTCAATGAGATTATAGGAGCTGAATGCAAGAATACTTGCACAAAGTGACAAATATTTTTTTATATAAATGTAATCAGCAACAGATTGTATTGCATGGGTACTAATTGTAAGCCCGCAAAATCTAATCCCGTTGAACTCTGGTTATGTGTATCTAGAGTCACTACTTTATCTTCACACATTCTGAACACCGGTCTTGTTGACAATTTTTCATTCTATAGTGATTTGCAGAATTTACACATAAAAAGCTGACTTTGCTGACTAGCAGTTGAAATTCACTGACTGAAGATGGCACCAGTCAATGAAAAGGATACTGGAATAAATGCAGTGTTACTTGGACCACCAGGTGCTGGGAAAGGAACACAGGTGGGCATTGATGTTGCATTGAATCGCATTGATTTGATTGATAATT
The DNA here is from genome assembly GCA_914767715.1 of Membranipora membranacea. Lineage (NCBI taxonomy): Eukaryota > Metazoa > Bryozoa > Gymnolaemata > Cheilostomatida > Membraniporidae > Membranipora > Membranipora membranacea. The sequence continues at coordinate 19,905,721 of OU612068.1, forward strand.
TATTATTATTGTTGTTGTTGTACTTGTAGTTGTATACAGTGAGTAAGTAGTAGAGTAAGTAAGAGTTGTTTGTAATGTTTTTTTTTTGTTTAACTCTACAATAAATTATATTAATATTATAGTGGAAAGAGGAGAGAGTTCATTCATTTCATTTATTCTTTACTTGCTCATAGCAAGGCGTTAGTTAGACTCCTTGCTCATAGCCCAGTTAAATTATCAAATGTTTACTGCCAGTTGACGTTGTTCAAATCAGATCATACTATAACTTTACTCTGGTCTAATGCACCTGGCTATAAATATGTATATATTTATATATCAATATCTACATCTACTATTGTTGTAGCATCCACGGAGCCCATCACATGGCATGAAGGCTAACCAACGGTTGTAATCGTTACCATGGTGTAACTGTTACTCCTTGTCATTACTACATACACTTGTATACCTATATTGAAATAATGAACCCATTCATCAATGAATATTATCATAGAACCATTGGGCAACCATCATCATTATAGTTTTTCAGGCTGCGTTGTTACGTTTTCTTTTTTAAATTCAGTGTGCGCAAATAAATTTTGTTTTTGCAACTCCCCAATAGGCTCCAATGCTGCAGAAGAAGTATTGTGTGTGCCACCTGAGTACAGGTGACATGTTAAGAGCTGTAGTGAAGTCAGGCTCCGAACTTGGTCAGAAGATGAAAGCCGTCATGGATGCCGGTCAGTTAGTCAGCGATAACCTTGTGGTGGAAATGATTGACCAAAATCTTAACAAACCCGAGTGCAAAAATGGTTTCATGTTGGACGGTTTCCCACGAACTCAAGTCCAAGCTGAGAAGGTGAGCTTGTCATAATCTGTTTCTGCTCAGTTCGTAGGTCTGTAGGAGGTCTTGGAAATAAAACTGCTAAAAATGGTAATTAAGCATCAATTTTCTGAGTTGAGACAGACCTGCAAGATGTCTAGCTTCAAAATCACTTAATCTTTGCAGGGATTATACACAATCGGCGTGAACGATTTGGGAACTAATTAACCTTATTTAAATGCCAAATGAACAAGGTTTTTTTATGTGTATGTGTCGGAAAAACAACACACATTTTACATGGGAGACCTCAATGTCATTAATATATCACTGTCAGTGTTACAAAGTTTTTTCTTCCAGCTTGATGAACTTTTGGAGAAGAGAAACACGAAGCTTGACTCTGTCATTGAGTTTAGAATTGATGATAGCTTACTAGTTAGAAGAATAACTGGTCGTCTTATTCACCAGCCCAGCGGTAGATCTTACCATGAAGAATTCCATCCTCCAAAAAAAGCAATGACCGATGATGTGAGTAACACTATTATATGAGGCCAAAATAACATCCTGATAATGCTTTTTTTAACACTTTTATTGGCAGTCTATTTCATTCAGTAGCGGAATGTTTTTCCGAATAGTGTCGGAAAAAAGAGGTCAGGTCTGTAAACAGGCCTATGTCTATGTAGGAGATTTTATGTTTCGTACGATTCTTTCACTAAACAATCACTGAGTTTCCATGAGAACGAGCTGAACGTTCCGGGGCTGTTCGATCCATTTAAATGCCTCCCGGTTTGCGCTGAGCTTGAAGGTTTGGTGCAGGCTTAGTTGAGAGGTTATCATCAAAGGCTATAGATTGAGAGGCCAGTGTTCAAGTCCAGGCGGCAGCAGATGTTTTCTAGACCTTAGCCCATGGAAATGGATATATATTTGAAGGCTGAGCCAAGGGGTCAAAACTCAGCTTGAGCTCAAAGTTTACTTGGAAACACAGTGATTGAAGAAATGTGGCATAACTGATGCTGAAAAGGTCATGCACTAGCCAATTAGAATCACATAAAATTTTTGTAGGACAAATTGATTCTTATTTTGTGCATCTTATATAATTTTTAATATATCTGCATGTGCTGTCAGTTGCTCGCCGACGTCGGAAGTGTTTTTAAAGAATGTGGTTATGGCAAGCGCATCAGGAGGTGCTACACTAAAGAGGTTTGCCAAGACCTAGAACAATGCCTTTGATCCGTTGACCTCGTATTTCAGATTACTGGTGAGCCGTTGATGAGGAGATCCGATGATAACGCTGAAGCGTTGAAGAAGCGTCTAGCCTCATATCACAAGTCCACTAATCCTCTCTGTCACTACTACTCAAAAAAGGGCATCCTTACAACAGTTGATGCCTCCCAAAAATCCACTGCCGTGTTCGCAAATATTACTGCCGCTTTCATCAAAGCTAGATCGAAAGATAAAGTCCTTTTTATTTGATACTTATTTCGTTCAGTATGAGCTTTTTTACGCGCAAATTGTTGGACCAAATAAATATTGGATAAGTCACACTACCATACCAGGCTGTAAATTGAAGAAAAATCCTCTAAATGGTTGATACTGAGTCCTTATGAAGCTTTGTTAGTGCTGAGTGATGTGTTGGTTGTTAATTTTATGAACCTTGAGACCAATTGATGGTATCTATATCCGGTGTATGCAGTTGATTGTCATTAACTGACTGGGATTAAAGAACGGACTTTGGTCAATGCTTACATTCAAGGAAGGCAAGTATTTCGACATTTATATGAAGTTCGATTATATATGTTGCTATGAATCATATAGCTGTGAGTCCTTATCTATTGTAATATGAAGAAAGGTATCCTCCGTTTAAACCATTTGATTAGTGCAGATGATATCTTGCAGCAAAAAAAAAATCAACTGCCATTTACCTACCATGCTGTTATTCATGTGTTATTTGGCTTTTGAAATTACATGAATTTATTATGTTTGAGTGTTGACATGCAATTCGATCCTTTTTCAGTGATAATGTCTGCTTGGAGCATAAGAGATTTATCACGCATGAAAATGAGAGAACCAGTAGGTGAGACTTTCTTCCGCAACTTATAAATTGTTTTGAATTGTTGCTAGAAGATAAAAGATGCCTAACAATTTTTTAAATGAATACTTTTTGGTGTTGACTTTCCAGGCAGGGTCATTTTCATAGCGGAATCTGCTCAAGTAGACAAATCAAGCTTTGTTAGAAGTTTTCTGCCACTGATAAATGATCGTCCAACTCAGCCTTTGCACTTAAATAACTGATTGCTATCATCTTTTCCTTTCTAAGTTCTTGTGATTATACACAGTAATACAGATGTTTCAACGCTAACCTTAGATGTTTGAGGAGTTGTTGCAGCAGTAGTGACTTTTTCTAAGCTTTCTTTTACCACCAATCTAAGGCAACTGTGATCAACAGTTGCCAGCGAAAATTGGCCCCAACGAGTCGCATATGCCTGATTATGTTCGTACCTTGTAGGATAGCACCAAGGTATCAACGAGGCCAGTTCAACATTAGTATCATAATCAGTGACAAAATACTGAACACATTATTTGCCCGGACATGTTAAGAAAATACTGCCCAGCTACATTTCATTACATATCTTCTTCATCAACCACACTTATGCAGGATGTTTGCCAACAGCCACAGCTGTAAAGTACAATTTCATAAGGAAGTTGATGTCCTTGTTAGGGTGATTTTTATGAGTTTTATCTGTTGCCAAACATCCTACAAAAGTACTGACAATGAACAAGATGTGTTTTGTTGCAGGTCAGTATTTTCTTAACTTGTCCCCCGTCCGGGCAAACAATATGCTTGCTATTTTGTCACTGATTATTATACATTTTTTATTATGATAATAATGTTGAAATGTATGCATGCAAAGCGAATCTCCGTTGGTTCAAAGTATGCAGAAGAGTTATCTTTGTCCAGAATAGCGAGGCAAATTGGGCAGACCTAACAACAATGTAATGCTCTGACTCTATTCTAATGGTCAGGCATATGCAATAGATTAGTGGCCACTGCTATCAATATATTCCACATACAGCTGGAAATAATCAGCTCATATTGCAAAATATCGGATAAACAAAAATCAATATTATATCAGCCTGTCAAGAAGTATGTCATATGATTTTGACCTATAACCTATGGATGGTACATGCATAGAGATTTGGGATATAATAACTGTTTGATTTTGGGTATGCTTTTAGGACGATGACTTCAAGTCTTCTAAAGCACAAATTGAATTCGACCCTGCGTACAACTAGACTATCATGTCAATTAATCTATTTATTAATTTAGATTGTGGCTTGCAGAAATCTAAAACATGAGTTCAGTGATCGACCGTTGCTGTCAGCAAAAGAAGTGTTCCAGCAGCCGGATGCAACATTTCAAAGAGCCATAGACTGATGCTATTAGGAGCCAGCAGGCTAACCGAGATTTATAGTCAATCTCTTTCGTGTTTCCCTCGTATAACCTATGGGGCTGTCTGCACATTGTACAACGGTGGTCAATATGGAATTCAGGGGTAAGTACAACTTCATGCTAATGGTATCCAAAAACAAATGAATGGATGATACACCTACTAAAGAAGGGGATCACTATAAAGTTAACTGAATGGAAGAAAGGGACCAAGATGATACAAGCACACATTGTTGCCATGTGGTCTAGACATTATTCAATAGCCCTCATTGCTGAGATCTTTTCATGCACTTGTATTACCCAGTCAGACCATTCTCATGCAATAACAATCAGTACCCAAAAAGTTCAGTTCTGGTAAGCAAGGCATCCCTGAATATTGATCTTTGGACTTACGAAGTCATTACTCTAAGTGCTCAGACGGCTGTCATTGCCAGGCTGTGGCATTACATCATCAAAGTCTGGTCATGTTTTGGCATCAGCTTGCATATTTAGCCAGATTAGATTAGATTAGGAGTTGCCTATCTTATCGGTGGGAGAAGATAACTCCTCAAGTGGTAGGGGATCAAAAAAAGTCCTGCAAGCATGCAAAGAGCCTACCCAGACTTGAAATGGATGTGAAGCAATCAGGCCATAGCAAACTCGGCATATGTATAATATAGGCGTCTTTTCTGTCACTCAAGATGGCGATTATTTTGGTCTTGCTGTCTGGCAATGTTTTCACGAGAGTCACTTGATCTTGATATATAGTGTATGTAATCTTGTCTTCTCGCAGCAAATTCCACTCCTGGGGAGTGATCAGCTGTGTTTTTTTCTTCAGTCTTTAATGTTGTAAGTAATATGTAACATAGGAAAAATAAATTGAGGAATTCAAGAAGCTTACTAAGACAGGCGACAGCTTTCAGCTGAAAGCTTTGATTGCAGTGTGCCACAGTTTCCTTAGAGCAAAGCTCTTAAATTAATCAAAGAATAAGGGAACAAACTTATACAAGTTGATATTGAGTAAGTCTCAGTCCATTCTTTGTGTGAGGAATCAAATCAGTCAATGCTGTGCCTCTCCTGTCGCAATTTAGTCCACACCAAGTCTTAGTCGTGTACAGTGAGCCACGTTTACTGCTTTATTATCCATATGGCTGAAAATTTATCTCTATCCTTCAACCTCACACATTCTGCAAGCTATTTATTCCACACTTTCTTTCCGGAAAGCTCTAGTAAGACTCACATCACTGCTCTCCTGGGCATGCTCAGCACCCATCCTCGCTGCCTGCTTTCGCTACAATTGAAAATGTATAAACTGAATGCTCTATTTTTAATTGTATGGTAATTGACATTCACTAATCAAGTTTCAACTAGCTCCAGAAAAAGACGTGCAAAATAATTGATTGTAAAGCTATAGGCAGGTGTAGTCCTCTTGGCTCATCTGAGCTTACCAGTAATAACTGGGTAGGAGATAATTGTTATAACAAGGAGCAAAAGCTGTGACTCCTTGGCCATAATAAAGATATTATTGTATTATTTTTATTTTTTGGTATAATTATTATGTATTGGGGGAGGGGTGCAATGCCTGTCAAGACAGGTTGAGATTTGATACGTTTGTAAACAGCTCACCATTGCAGTGGTGGCTCTATCTTGAAGATGTTCAGTCGCCGGAGCAGAGCAAGCCTGATTTTCTCTATCATAATTGTCAGGACTTCTTGCATCACTTGCAGTTACAATGGTGAGCTATAAGAAGATATATATTGTATTTTCAAACAAATTGGACATCGTTTATATTTTAAACGACATAAATTACAAAATTGTCTCGAAGTATGAGAAATGAGAAAAATTTGGAAATTCTTGCTTCAAGCCGATTGTAAACCTTCAAACTGTTTTTTTATTTTGCACATTATCCCTACTCGGATCGATGGGCCTGCACAATTTCCATTTCATGTCATTGTCCTGTTTTGTGGGAACTCTCATTTGACAAGGCTGCTTTCTACACTTTCCATCTGTCTCAGGGTATTGCGTGCAGTGCAGTCAAAATAACAAGAAAATCCATTTGAATGGCATGGCTTTTTTTTGTCATTTTGATCACAAGATAGTTTGTTCTGCGTGGGAAGAAAATTCCCGAGGCTGTTGGACATAGATGTAAAATGCAAGTTGTGCTGCCCTGGGATGTTTAAAGCTATAGTAGCCCTTTTAGGTTTGTGACATTTGCTTAGGTAAAAAATATTGAGAATCACATGCCAATAGCCGTATTTTTCAAAGATTTTCCTCAACTTCAGAAGACGATGCCCTGAAATTGGAGCACATCATACACATTTATATGTTATAGAGTGATGAAGAGAGGACAACTTTAGTGGTTGAGAAAATATGAGAAGAATTCTCATTCCAGTGAAGCTCAATTTATAGTTTCAGCTGTGTTCATAGGCTATTTAAAAGGTTGTCACAGTGCTCTTAATTAGTCTGAGACCTTCAATATGATACCAAATGTTGGGAGGCGCTACTATAGCTTTAAGAACAGCAAACTCACAATCTCCTCTATTGCACTATCATCATCGTATTCGTCCTGTATGGAGAAGTGTCTGTGGAGGATAGGACTTGGACTTACATCAAGCTGATGGCTTTCCTTACCATTCTACATTATAATGACGTATTGGAAATAAATGGTGTGCTGTAAACTGAGCTACTCAATAGCTTGACATACTAATATAAACATCTTTCGGGTTTGTTTCCTGACAATTAAGCCCAAAATACCATGTCTTGGTGAGCGAAATTTTAACTTGTTTTTATGAATTATCTGAAGCAGCTGTATTTTCTGAAGAAGAACTTACCGATTCATTTGTTGGCTCTGCCACTGGCATAGCAGTGTTATCAGTTGTAGCTTCATCCATTGTGGCTGTATCATTATCAATTTCAGCTGCATGAGGCGGGTCTATCTTATCCTCATTCGGATTGGCCAAATGTAGGTCTGTTGTGTCATCTGGTGTCTGTTCTGTGCTTGGTTCAGGTAACTCACTCTCGAGGTCCAATTCTGGTTCAGGGGAAGCGCCGGTTTTACTGATTGAGATATCAGTTCTAGGGGTATTTGCTGGAGCATTTTGATGTAGCTCTTCTATCAATTCTCTGTTGAAGTGCTTCAATACGGATAACGCTTCTCCCTCATTTGTAGGGCCTGTTACTGAGCCAGGTTTGCCCGCATCACTTTGTTCTGATTCTGTGTCTGATTCCAGCTGGATGCTGGATCCGGAATCTTCATTTGGTTTCTCATCAATCAGCTTTGTTCCACTTTTCGTGCTTGTAAATAGGAGTTGCTCACCAGATTTTGATAGATTTAGATCTACCCCCACATCAGATTCACCTGGACATGTTTGAACAGAATCTTCTACACTATCTGGCACCCCATTTTTAGGGCCTAGAGACTCCTTATATCCTTCCTGAGTCTCATCACCGGAACAAATTTCTGTTTTTACTGGAATACAGGCACCAGATTCAATCGGGGAATCTTCATCAACGGGTAGCTCTTCATTAGTGGCAGCTATATCAGCTTCAGCACACTCCAGATCTGTCGGGCCTAAAGATGTTTCAGCACTTTTAGCATCACCTGAGGCAACTAGTTCCGACTTGTCTTGAGATGCCGAGCTACCAGGTCTAGTATCATCCATTTCTACATCAGAAGTAGCTTCCATATCAGCGTGAATTGACCCAGCCTCAGGAAGTGGAGAAACTGGGGTTGTTACATCATCTTCCGAGATAGATTCTATTTTAGCATCTACGGATGCCTCAATGATTTGTTCTTCTTGAACAAATGGTACGGAGTTTTCGTCCATCTCAGGTGCTGCCTCTTTGGTTTCATAATTTTCTGATGACTCTGATGCGGGTGTTCCATCAAGGGCTATGGCATCTGTTTCTGATGGGGTCAGCTGTCCATACTGCCCAGCTACTTTAACTGGTGATTCTGCTGCAGTTTCCAGATCAGCTTGAGGCAATCGACTTTGCATACCAAAGACAGGCTCATAACTTGGACACCCTTCTTGAACCATTCGTTCCGAGTCGGCTGTCTCCTCTTCTCGTTGTGTCATTTGAGATGCAGCTGGAGAACATGTTTCTGCTGTGACACTTTGATCCTCAACTGCATCCCTATAAGCAACTGGAGTTGGAGAGGAAGCCTCAAGCTCTAAGGTTTCCTGGAGATCTTGAGATGCTTCATCACACTCGGATCCATCTTTAGGTGTTTGTTCACCATGTCTCTCCTGAAAGGCAGCAGTTGTCTTGATTAGGGCTTCGGACTCACTTTGAGCGCTGATTGATTTTCCAGCTGGCGAGTTTTCTTCAATATTACAGTCTGGTTCTGCTGAATCTGCCTCAGCATCGTACAAAGTCTCAATCTCAGGGCTGGTGGGTTCAAAAGCTGGGGAAGCTTCCTTAGCAGTTTCCTCGACATCCTCAACATTCTCAGTTTCCGAATCCGACACCAGAGCGTTACAGTCTTGTTGAGATCTTGGTGATATAGCACTAGATAACATTTCTGCCAATGCGTCTGTTCTCTCTTTTAATTCGCCTGCAGCAAATGCTGAAAAGGTTTGGGGTTCGCTAGCGTTGTTCAAGCCAAATATACCATCAGCTTTTGGAAACGAGGATGTGACTGTTTCTGGCTCAGTTCCTAGGATTGGATCATCACATGCAGCTGCCATCTCATCTTGGTCAGCTGACATCTCAAAGCTTGGGCTAACACAAGCTTCAGACAAACTTTGTGGTTCTGTGTCAGTTGTTTTGCGTGTTGGGTCACCCTCTTCCTCAAAACCCGCTGGTGAGTTGTTGGATGTCTCTGCATTTTGTTTTTCGACTTCCTCAAACTCTTTCTCAATACAAGCTTGCTCTTCACCAAGTGTATGTTCAGTTGTATCTTCTTCAGCCGCTGCAGATGCCTTGATATCTGAATCTTCTTGAGTAGTTAAATATGTCTGGGATGTGATTTTAGCTGCCGCTTCGATAATAGCTTCTGAGAAACTTTGAGGTTCTTCATCCACACATGTGTCTGATCCAGCTGTGTCTATTGTTGCCGCCGGCTGAGGTGATGGCGGAGACTGACTATCCAAACAAGCTTGTGGTGAGGTTTGAGAATCTTCCAGCATGCTTGTGTCTGCAGCTGGCAAGTCTTGGGTATCTTTTACCTCTGGCACAGAAGCGGTCTCCTCATCAACTAGAGCAGTTTCAGTCTCGGGCTCAATCTCTGAACAAGCATCTGTTGGATCAGCCTCCGATTCCATTGCAGGCATCTTGTCTTCAGACTTTTCTTTTTCATTGATCTCCTGCTCAGCTGAAAGAACATTTTCCGCGTCGCTGAAAGCCTCTGGTGAGATTTGAGGTTCTTCCTGTGCACATGTGTCTGATCCAGCTGTGTCTATCGTTGCTGTTGGTTGAGGTGATGGCGGAGACTGACTATCTGTGCAAGCTTGGGTTGAGGCTTGAGAATCTTCAAGCATGCTTGTATTCTCCGCTGGCAAATCTTGGGTATCTTTTACCTCAGGCACAGAAGCTGACTCCACATCAAGATGGGTAGCCTCAATCTCAGGTTCGTTCTCTGAACAAGCATCTATTGGCTCAGCCTCTGCCATTGGTTCTGATTCCATTGCAGGCATCCTATCTTCTGGCTTTACTTCATCAGCGCTTTTCTTCTCAGCTGCTTCTTTTTCAGGTGCAGTACCAATAAAGATTGTTGGTGAGGTTTGAGAGTCTCCTTGCTCTCCTGTACATGCTTCATCTGAAATATCTTGTTCACTTGAGGCTGACTGGGCTTCAGGTTCCGCTTGCAGTTCTGGCTTAGCTTTAGTTATGACTTGCTGTGGAGCTGGGTCATTTGTTTGTATGCTAGATTCTGCCTCGGCCTCAGATGTTTGGTCCCCTGACCCTTGTTGAGCAGAGGGAGTTCCTTCCCTAACCACATCCTAAATAATATACACAACTGTTATTGGTTGTCAAATATCCAATTTGCTGGCTCTTTTAATTGGCTTGTGGATATGTGTTCTCTGCTCAACCCATCAGAGCCAACACATTGGTTATTATATTTAGATGCATTGTCATTGTATGTAACTGTATTTTGGAAATGTATAATGTAATATATGTACAATTTGATCTGAAAGTATAATCAAGATCCAGTTTTTCGGTTTTCTCCGTTCCATCTCCCATTTGCCTGCGGCTGGTCAGTGTGGGCAAACAACTCCAAATGCAGGCAAATTGGATCAAATCTGGTCAACGTCCTGCCTAGCATATGAGAAGTAGAAAGTTGACTTTGTAAAAAAATCATAATTTGTTTTATCATCGTAGCATTATATTATTGAATCTAACCTCATTGCTCTTGCAATCAATCATCTGTTGTTCAGGGATGTTTATCGGCGATGGGACTGTTATCCCCTCAGTCAGGACAGGTGAATGGACTGGGAACGTCTCATTGACAGCTGCGCTGATATGTCCGGACAGGCTGACTGAGCTGTTAGTTAACGGTACGTAACTGCCCTCATCATCTTCTGTCTCTACTTTGAAAATTAAAATAATATGATAACTCTTAAATAAAAGTTATGTGGAGATAACCTTAGACGACTTATCTTATCTATGGAAAACAATTCCACCTGTTTTTGAAAAGCAGTGGTATATAATTAAAAATTGCGGCATTGTTTTCAGTAGCAAGTGCGATCACTGAGATCAGTTATCGTTAAATTGTCAAATTCAGATTCCTAAAAATAATGTAATATACAAATTTATATGATATAAAAAGAAATTCTAGCGGCAAAAACAATAAGCTGAACATTAAGAAAGTGATAACAGTAACCCAATATACTAACCCTGTGCCTGTTCCATCTTGGGAACTTCCTGAAAAACGTCACAATTATTTTGATACTGTTGTACAGAAACAGCATGGCTGAGCATTACACTGAACTTTCGACTTAATTAAGATGGCAAAACATAACTTGCACTGTGTTGGCTGTGATAGGTTGCATGGAATCCCCAACCCAACCAATCAGTGCCAAAACATTGGCAACATTGACTGAAAGCAGAGTTTTAACAGAGAAACGGATATAACTGCTCTGAAACCCACTTCACTAGCTGTAGGATTTGCTTATAGTTTGACCTTGCGTAGGTGTATTTTGGGGCTTGTAATATATTCTATTTGGTTGCCAGTAGAGATGTACGTAGACCCCATAAATTAGCCCAAAACCAAAAGAACCAAAATCTGTGGCTGTGTGACAAGGCTACCCCCTAAACACTGAAAACACAGCATGTTGGAAGGCTTAAATACCTGGTGCTTATTGGTACATTAATGAATGAAAGAGGTTACCCGGACTCATACTCACCTCTAAATGATGTATAGAACTAGTGATCGTTCTTGTGACAGCTTCCGTGGGTTGAACACAGTCAACCACTAGCTGGCGTCCGGAAGCGTGTACAACAACACCGACATCGCTTGCCAACTCATATGGAGTGAATACTTCTTTACGCTCCATCTGGGCAGAGGCTGCGTCTATCAAAAAAGACACATCACATAGACATACATAGACACAGGATCATAGACAAAAGATATGTAAGGATCAGGAAACCTTATTTCCTATGTCATCTTTGTTCCTGCTCAGTAAAATGGAGGTTATTATTAGGCCCTAACTTCTTCCAGAATAATACTATGTTGCCAGTGGCCCAGTGATCTTTATCTTATAGCATCACAATAAATTTACACATAATATATGGTACACCTGTTAGTCACACCATTCAGCACTATTGTCTGCTCTTTTGTTGTGAGAACACAACACCTGTTGTAAAAGAGTGGTTCTTTTACATTATTCTTGGTTTTGATGTTTTTTGAGTCATTATCCCTGTTATTCTGGGAACATGATCATTAAGGAAAGAATTGGTTTTATCAAGAACATCCCTTTGTGGTGCAGAACTCATGATTGCACAAGGAAGATTCCAATAGCAACTTCCTTACCAAGAGTCCTGCTCAGTAAATGGTTTTGAGTGAAAAATAACTCACCCTGGTTGGAGTCCTCTGCTGTTTTCTCTAGTGATTGCGCTATCTTTGGCAAAGCAGATATAGGAGGAAGAATGTTCAGGGGTGGAAGTCTGGCGGATACTTTGCCCAGAGGTGGGAGAATTCCCTTTGCTTTCTTCTCTGGTCCTAGGTGTGAAGCTGGTGTCATCATAGCCTCAGCACTAGTAATCACCATTGGCTCCTTACTTATAACAGCATACTTATCATTGGCAGCGTAGACCCTTCTGCAATGTATGTATTAGTCACCTTTTATAAAATTAATGCTCATTTACAACTCGACAACGCAGCAACATGACAACATATTGGCATAAAGGCATTGATGACTGGCCCCAGTGCAGCACCAAAACCTAGGAGGAAAATTGTCACGTCATCAATGTCATACTAGACCAAGTTTGGTCCATTTACCTGCATTTGGAGAAGCTCCCCTTCCACTGGTTGAGTCGTAGTGGCGTGACCAGTGGAAGGGGAGCAACTAGTATGCAGGCAAACTGGATCAAACTTGTTCTAATGTCATACTATTAACATAAATTAAAAAATTTCTGACAAGTTACAAATGCTACTCACTCATCAGTCATAAGTGGATGGCTCTGAGGAGGCACCATCTGATTGATTCCTGTCTTATGCTCAGTGAAAGTTGGTGTGATCGGTGTTAGAGTTGACCTAGGTGGTCTACTGTATGCTGTCTCAGCTACTGAGATCCTGTCATGAGAAGCCCTGGTCGATCTGGTGATAAGGGGTGGTACATTGTCTGCTGTGTACTCACGAGCGTGCAATGTGTGTGGAGCGGCAGGTGGGAGAATGTCCTGAAATAAATTCAAATGTGTTAGAGAAAATGCAATGATCACATCGGAGAAAAATTATCCATAAATGTGAAGAAAGCAATAAGTGCAGTGTATGTGAGAAGCAAATGGCCACAAAAGATTATTATGAATTCGGCTAACCAGAACAGGGCTTTGAGCTTGAGCTTGAGCTGGCGGAGACTCTCTATCAGACCCAGGAGGGAATCTTGTTCTCTCGATGATAAGCTCATCATCTGAACCCGCCTCAGACGCCCCAGGAAACTGCTCCACCACAGTTGAGGCCAGTGCCAGGTCAGTATCAGATCTGAAGATGAGGTCAGAGGGAGTCTCCAGGTCGGTACCATCACCTATTGAGCTATCTCTGCTTGACGCCGGTACTGTGCTTTGTATCTGAGCACTTGAGAACTTTCTGTTGTACGCCAGTATCCTCTCACCCTGGCTGTCAAGGTCATCTACCCAGTCAGGAACTGGTGAAGGCGTGTGCAGGCGCCATACTGTGGCTAAATTAAGATGGATGACAGTCATATTAGAGTAATAGTAGTCTTATTGTTCAGACGGCTGCATCGCCAGTTAGTGGCATTACATTATAAAACACCCAATGCCACTTGTTTGCATTGCAGCCGTCTGAGCACTTAGACTAGAGTAAGGGTTAAAGAGAAAAAGGATAAAGTGATCCCAAGTCTGGAAGTTGCGTGGTGTATTTTCAATGTAACTTAAAATTTGTCTGTTGTGTAGTGATGGTTGTCTTCTCACTATGTGCCCTAGATAATGTCCCGTCATTCAGCACATTTGCGTTTGACATGAAATCTAGCCACATTTTTGGCTGCTGAATGAACTGCGCATACGATGGGTGCACGAGACGACAAAAGTACATTCTCAAACCTTGAAAATTTCACCCCTTGAATAGGTTGTTGTTGAGTTCTCTCTATCATGTACGCTTAGCATCATTGATATCTAAATATTTCTAACTGTTACAAGCTTCCATCTTACTCAGCCCTGTATTAACAACATCAGTGAATATTCATCAAAGGGTGGGAATTACATTCAAATCCATTAATTGTCATTGTGACTTACGTTTTTTCTTGGGCGGATTATCAACAAACTTTCGGCGAATGTAGCTAATCAATCTGTTTTCACCCTTCTGTTGCCCATCACCACCACGGGACAAACAGACACCCATGGTCGCCGCCTTTGTTTGAATAGCAGCGTTGAAGGAGCCCACAGAGCTACTGAATAACTAGGTTTGCAGCAGACCCAATTCCATTTTCTTGACGATAAAGAATGCAACAGATGACATCGTAATGTGTGACACTGCTGACAATGCAAGTACATGTAATGCCAAAATCTCATAATGTTTAATGTCGAATTGTTTCTGTTGTGAACTGAAGCATTATTTATTCATTCCAAGTAACGCATGTCTGCTGATTCAATGAATTCTTGTACATTTGTTAATTCAGTGTGATGTTGATGGCGGCACTATATTATAACTCTACAAAAGTGGAATCTTAAAAATAGCTCAGATGAAAATGGTTAATTTACCGTTGTCTCAATTTTCTACACCAACTAGAGGGGTTTTACATACATGTATACATAAGATGATAAATTATATCCCAACCCAAGAAATTGAGGCTGGCTGTGTCATAAAATAATGAGAGTGATCGATTGTTTGTGTATGTGTATTGTGCGTGTTGAAGAGCAAATAAATACAGACGGAACTCAAAACGAAAAACTAGCATATTTAATGCTATAATATAGACGGAGTAGATACAGGGTAATTGTAGCAATGGTGGAGCAACTCCAATGCCGACAAAGCAGATCAAATTCGATGCACTTACTTTCAGTTAATCACCTTAATCACACTAATGATTGGTCACCAAATGCCTCTTGAGTAGAAAAATTCATCAACACAACGATTTCCTTTGAAAAACATCACAGAACTAAACCAAATAGCACAAAATAACGTAACAGTAATGTACTGTACCTCTTTTAGATCAGACAATGGGTGATTAAACCAAAATTTACGGGTTCGAATAGACGAATGTCCTACACTGATCTCTTGCACTCTCGGACGGAGGTGTACCAGTAACCATGAGGTCCTCCATGTCACTACCAACATCAGGTATGAAATAGTTATTGTGACTATCAGCACAAGCAGAGGTCAAACACACTGACTCATCTCGTATACAACTTGTATCCTGTAATATAAAGCCAATGTATCTGATATTATATGTCTATTTGAAGTATACCACATTCAACTTGCCATGTAAGAACTGATGAGTGATATCTTTTTTTGCTTAGTAGGGTATCTCTGGTAAATTGAGTTAATTCAAACCATTGAATTCAATAAGTGGTGGTCACATAGGCCCCCATCTTGAGGAATGAAAGCTACTTAAAGTATATTCTATACAAAACCTATACATACTCCAATAGTCAATCATTTGATCACTGTGGATCAAATGGCTGAAGATGCTACTAGTCATATATTTGTGACCAACAAACTTGTATGTGTGTATTACAATTGTAAATAAGTAACTGTCCTCTCTTTTTCATGCCAGAAAAAAGTTCCAGGAACACTCACGCACAAGCTGGTTGGTCATAGATAATGGTGATGTAGCACTAAATTTGAAGGTGTAGCCATTGTGCGGGTCTGTGTAAACTCATCCTTATATAGTACTCACCTCATTTCCAGAGCATATTTTGTATTCAGATGTTGTAGTGAGATCATCAGTTATGTCATAGAATACTTCGCGTCTGGTATGATATGTAAATGATACTCCGAATAAAGTGGAAGGAACAGACTGTACTATCGGATCTCTCTTGCTAGTTATTCTCCAGCTGTTACCTATGATCTAAATATTTCAAGGGAATACGAGAATATAGTGACCGGGTCATCCAGATATGCAGTCTTCACAAAACAGATCACCACTGCATGATAGGTATATCATTTGACGCTGTGTTTGGATTAACTGCGCATACAATCTATGAAAAGCATTAATGTTGTCGAAATGATTGGTGGTGAAGAGACCCAACTTCGGTGTATACTTACTCGATCAAATTCATAAGCGAAGTCCTTGTCTCCCACTCTCGGCTGGCCAAACGTGTAGAGCTCTAGCTTAGGCTGTGTTATGACACCATCTGCCAACAGATGGGCTGCTATGAGGGAGGCTTGAGCTCCGCCAAGGGAATGTCCTGTCAGCGTGATCCTAAGGCTAGAATCTGCAGCTAGTCTCTCTTCAACTATCGATTTGACACATGAATACAGGGTGCTATGTGCATTTGCGTTATATTTCAACACCTGTAAATAATTGGTTCGGTTTATAATTTTCTATTTCATGTACAGAATTAAATATCATTGCAAATGCACAAAAGTGTTATCATAGTGGTGGAAATGGCACAGTACTGCGACATGGTGTTTAATCAGGAAATAATTCAGATCAGTTAGTTTCCTAAATTATGTACTTCAACCCCTTTAAAATAATATATAATTATATTCTCCGTAAAGAGGCTCGCCCACTAAATATCTTTCGAAGTTCTGAGAACATTGCCAGTTGAGCTTTTATTTTGCTTCACTGCTCGATTAAATGGAAGGCAACTTGTGCCGAAGACCTTGAATTGTATAATTATCGTGTTTACCAGTTGGACAGATCAAGACTCATCAAGAAGACGATGATCAATACTAACTCGGTCAAGAACAAGACCTACCTCACTGTCATACTACAAAGAATTTTTTCTCCATACCATAAAATTACTGGAAATTCACCTCACATTCCCACCCCCGCAAAGAATCCACTGAAACTTTGGATTAATGTACCACTATTTATTATTCTCTTTATCATTATACACCTTTATCCGGCAGACAAATCCTGAGTTGTTTCAAATCAGTTTTAACTCACATTGCCACCTGTAAGAAAACTTTCCATGCCTGTCAGGCTGGTGAGCACCTGCTCCACAGCTTGTGCGTTCTCATATGTGCCTCTGACAGCTACGACAAGGTGCTTGTCTACATCTGACAAACCGATCACTGCGCCACAATCTCTGTATTCATAGTTTATACCGCTACAGTCATTCAGCAGAAACTCAATAACCTGCAAATTAGAAATGGTGCATCTAAATATTTGAAATGTGAAGTTGATTTGATATGAATATTCTGCAATGATGGCATTCTCAAACTATTAAACATGGTATCAAACATAATTTGCACTCTTTTCTCTGCAATTACAGTCCAGTTCACTCAGTTCAAACCTCTGGGGACCACAAAAAAATTAATGGATGAATGAATTAGGTGACATTAGAACTCATTATGATTCCGCTGAAGAGACCGAATTTCCTTGTCCCAATTAACAGGAGTTCTGAATTATAAAGTCTGAATTAAGAGGAGTTCACTGTAATTATTTGTGTTAAAAACGAAACCAGGCATGAAACTGAGATATTACTGGAAGTTTGAATAATCTTAGATGCCATTTCACAGTTCCTAGTTACTGTCAGCCTAGATTCTTGACATTTTATTTGAGAACCTACCCTATAATTACCACCGATCTCAGAGCCTACCACACTCTGCACGGTAGCCTCATCAGATATTCCTGGCGTGATGTAGGCAAGAGATGACCACTTAGCCATTGCTTCAGCTGTCATAACATTGTAACTGAGGGTAGGTTCGGCAACCAACCCACACTTGCGCCTGCTTGTGACACCCTGTGACGATGAGCAATCGTTGTACCCTAAAAAGTAACAATATTTTTGTTAGGTTCTAGGCCATTTTGAGATATCAAATAAAATGTTTTTTACAAATCTGTGATTAAAGGCATCTGTGGAAGTCATTATAAGCATACATCAACAACACAATAAGCTCTCTGAAATTAAAGCAAGTTATTACCATTTATGCCTACTTGGCATTATCTCAAATTAGACCTCTGTGGATAGTTCGTGATTATATGAGTATGGCCAATCTATAACAAGTTTGATCCAATTTGCCTGCATCCCAGTTGCTCCCCTTCCACCGGTCACGCCGCAGTTGACGGGGAGCAACTCCGCATGCAAAGAGACCAAACTTGGTCTAGGCCGATCCGATAGATGGTTTACCTTCCTTTAAAGAAAGGATGCATCTCCGTATTTTCACTTATATCAAAGCATGAAAGCATGCAGCAAAATTAGTGCCATCGCATATGAAAACTTACATGAGCCATAGGCATGGCAGCCATTAGTCAGCGGACACCATCTGCAGGACACCCACCATTCTGAGTCTCTACTACAGGAGGAACAATCCTTGTTATCCCAACAAGCGGCATCAGCTCCAACAATGCACAATACAGTCAGCAAAACTACAAACATCGCAAATGACGAAGAGTGCCTAAACTTCTAACTAACAGATTTGAAGGATCCAAGCAATCCACTGTGAAAAGATTGCGGTCGCTGTAGAGATGTTTATGACAGTTGAGCACGTGCTTTATATCGGCAGAGGATTCCTCTAAAATAAGCACCCTAGTTTTTGTTTGATACTGCTAAAGAGGTGATCTACAATTACTCTGAATCAGTGCCTCTGCCCACTCTTCCCTCGTCTGTATAATCAAGCCAGTAATTTGTCACCAACATGCACAATATAATTGGCAGGTGCTTGTTCAGCGCTTGCTAAAAAGACATAATTATTCTAGCAAGCTATGAGCGTGGGCTCAAACAAACTAGCGGTTTTTGTATTTTTGACTGTCATTTGGATTTTCTGAATCATATTATTAATCATAGCTTGCTTCACGTCACTGTTTAGATGACAAGCGTTACTGCTATTATAAAAAAAATTATAATAGATGACCTTTAAGTGACCAGGATCAACGTCAAATATACTCGCTGAATCCAATATATTAGAGGTCATGTACAGGAAGAACATCATCAAAATAATATTTAAAAATGTAATATTTTGATATGCCTTTTCATTAAATATGGCAGTTATATATAGACTCTGTAACCGATGATGTGACCAAATCCTGTTTTATTTCAATTTTTTTTTTCTTACCAACATACTGAAGTCTTTTTTATCAATTTATGTCAAATCAGATCCACTATATACATTGTCATTCGTTGCAAATGTATTTTGATCGATAATAAAGTACTCATCAATCAATCAATCAATCAATCAATCAATCAATCAATCAATCAATCAATCAATCAATCAATCAATCAATCAATCAATCAATCATATTCTTTTATTATTTATACACTTTCAAAGTAGAGAGTTCGGAGCATTAATGCAACAATTTTATGACCAATGTGACAGATATCTGTTTAAATCTTTTGAAAACTCAAAAAAATGATGTTATCCATTCAGTATGCAAAACCTGAAAGTTATTTAATTTATTTAATTATACAGTTAAAGTGTTATATGTGATGTATTTTTCAAACCATATTGTCAACTTTATCGTTTTGAACAACATAGTGTGAGGGGGTGACAGTGACATGATGGTTGAGTATAAATCAGTAGTCTCTCGTGCCCATTAACGCAAATAAACACACCATAATTTAGAATAGATAGCTCTGAATAAGCTGCATTTAATTTGAGCTTTCCTTTTATTGTAGATGTGTGTATGAGTAAACCAACAGATAAGCTAAAAGCCAGTGTTGACAATGCAGCCATGCCAGCAAGTCAAGACTTTTACATTTTGTTGAGCGATTCAAAATTTGACATGACGCTTCCATTTTCACTCTAGGGTGTACCTGTACTGGCAACTCCAAACCATGTAAGTAATTTCATATGCAGATTTCTCAATCATGTTTGACATAATTATGTGACAACCTTATTTCACATCCTTCAATGAAGGTAAGAAGTGTCCTCTTGTGTCCTCTAGGTCGCACACCGTAACACACCACAAATTATAGGCAAAACAGGTCAAAACTTCACAGGCAAGACGCGTAACACCTCTAAAACCTGGTAAAACTTGTTTAAACAACACTGCAAACTTCCTTTGATTTTCCTCGCTCATCAGCAATAATAGGAAAATAGTTTGAAATAGCAGCTGGCTTAATTTTGGGATGCAATGCTCGGTGCAAACAGATTGTTATGTTGGGTTTTATCTCAAAGGCCTTAGAGATGAGGCTAATATTTATTTTATTTTTCATGAAATGACTGAGAGTTATCTTATCAAATGTACTTGTTCAACAGGGGATACAATAATGTATCTATTTTACAGTCTTATGGCATGAAAATTTATATCCAATCACAGACGTGATTTAGATTCATTATACCAATCAATAATGAGATGACTTTATTCATTTAACAATGAGTCCATCTAGTTCATGGGAAGGGAGTCACGTGGTCAGTGCATGCAAAGAAAAGAAGAAAGTTTGAAGGAAGATTTTGATATTGCCCCGAAGAAAGCTAATTAATACAGGATAGGGTTACTGGTATAATGTGAAGATGAGCTTCAAAAGTATTGCAGCCTTTGGTGTAGCATTAGCATGCATTTATTATTTCATGCTACAGTATTTAGGAATGAATAGCACAGAAATGCTTGGCTATATTTCTAGCAATGGATTGAATTTGGTTGGACTTGGACAGATGTTAAAGTATTCAACAGCAGACAAGCTCTTTACCAAATCTGAATTGGCAGACTTCAAGTTTAAGTATCTAGCTATAGTTGGTGAAATATTTGATGTTACATCTGGGGAACGACATTATGGTGAAGAAGGCCACTACAACTTTTTCACTGGTGGGTAATACAAACAATAGTAATACAAATAGATAAAGAAGATATGATAATTAATTAGCCTACCTACTTACTTTACTACTAACTCTACTCAATGAACTCCCTCTCATTGCTCTACTAAGGCTACTCTACTGTCTGTACTTGAAAGGAATATACTAGGTAGATGCCAGTATGATATAAATAAGTATTATTGATGCAGTTGAGTTGAAATTGAATAAGAATAACTGATAATCATGTCTGATATACTAATTACATGAGCCAATGTGTTGGCTCTGAATGGTGGGGAGAAGAAGAGTAAATGTCATGCTATATGTTATTTTCAGGATTTAAACCAACAAATCTATAAGCAGGCGCTCTACCAATTGAGCTATCATCAGGAATGTGATTATTAAGCAGATCAAAGCCAGCCCAAAAAGTACATTGTCAAAAGTAAGGCAATGCCAAGGACGAATGTACCATATGTCATATGACCTGGCATTGGCTCTTCTTCTCCCCACACACCAATCAGAGCCAACACCTTAGCTTATATACTATGGGCCATGATGACACACTGGTATTCTCTAAAGACTTCATTACCAAAGCCAATGCAGAAGTTGAGGGATTTCCATGTGTTGTTGTTGCTTTACCAGATTTTAATCACTACCTTGTACCTGCTATGCACTTCTAACTCACCTCCTGCTAATTACATATACATTAAACCTAGCACAACGCAAATTCTATTGATACTTACAGAGCTAGGCCAACTCCCAAAAAACTGGATCAGTTCGGTCCATATAGGTAGAATAGAAACACTTTCAATACATAATTTCAGGACTTGATGGCACGAGAGCCTTTGTCAGTGGCATTTTTACAGAAGAAGGTCTGATTGATGACATCATCGGGCTACCTCCTAGCGAAATACATTCTATTGAAGATTGGAGATTAATGTACCATAAAAGCTACAAATATGTTGGTAAGTTATATTGTATCCCACCTCAACCTTCTTAGTGGACCATAAATCACATTTCTGATGGTTACTGGTATCAGAACAGTGGCATATTTCTAATTTATTGTGTAACAGATAAAGAAGTTACTTTTCGAAATAAACTCCTTCGGATTTTATCTCATTGCAGAAAATTTAATAAATAAATTGCTTTTTGAAATGAAACCACATCCTGTGGTCCAACTTCCCAAGTACCCGTAAATTGGATTGATCATATTTGGTGTCCGGAGCAAGTTGAATTTCTATCGCTATTCTAGTTAATCTAATTCTGATTGCATATATGAATGACCCCATCACAAAGTACTTTTATTTATTGTGTTATGATGCACCTGATAGGGTGTGATGCATCAATTTAAGTTTATATAAATTGGGAGTATTAATAGTAGAGAGTATTATATGAGTCAAATAATATGTACACTATATTAGAATTACGTGATATATGAACCATCATGTTATAAAAAATAGTGTAGGAAGTTACAAGAGGCATGGTATGAGGTATGAGCCAATTTTCCAGAAGAAATAGGTGCCCCAATGAATTGCCCCGAGCCAACAAACAAGACTAAATAATTTTGGACATATGTCCCTTGAAGTGTCCACTTAAATCAATCCTGTATTCTTCATCGGTTTTTGCCACAAACATACCAACATATGCGACTGATTTTCCCTGCAGACCAAACCTCACCAGAACAAATTGCCCGATCTCTGAATCAGATCCTCAACTTCTGACTCCATAACTGAATCGTTATCGGACTCAACAAACCTAGTTGCCAAATTGTCCTCTTTCTTCTTTTTTATCTATCCTCTTATTCATTCTCAATTGTTGCCTTTTCTGTTGAGGTAGAGCTTTTAGCATTTTTGCCTGTTTGATGTCCACTTTTCTGGGTTCCTTTGATAATGGGCAGATTTCTTGAGGAGTGACCACGCTGTCACAAGCTGCTCGGGCACAGGAGAGATGGCACCAATACCGGCTTGATGCTGAGAAGTATCATTGCTGGTGCTGCCTCGTGGTTTGGGAGTGACCAAGGTTGTGCTGGCGATAGGCTCGCTAGCGATGTCTTTGTATGGCCTATTCATACATATTTTATTTTAAACAAATTCTCAACAGTCTTCAATTGGATGAATGTAAATAGCAGCTACTCCAGCGTGATGATTGTCTGGTTTTTTTCCCCCCGAGATCAAATTGTTGAATGTCGTAAGCGCTCTTTTTAGATGACCTTTTTTTACGAGATCTTTTCTTTGTTTTTGACAAAGGGATGAAATTCCTTTCTCTGATTTAGATTGTGCAGTCAAACGGATCTTCACCCTTAGGGCCGTTGTCATAGGCGTCAGTGATTCGGCAATGGTCAAATCCATGTTTGACAATGAGTCTTTGAGCTGGATCCTGGAAGTGGTGGTAGAGCCCAGATATCCATCTAGCTCCGTGCTCCCCCAGGGTTACAGACGATTTTATTAGCTCTGCCAGGGCCTCGTTATTTCTCTCACTCTCTAACTCCAGCCGCGTCACTTCCTGAGTGTACCATTCCTGGAATCGTTTCTGTAGATAATTCTTGGCCGGGTTGTTTACACTTATATCGAGCGGTTGCAGGTGGTCGGTCATGTTTTTCGGCACCATGACCAGCATAGCATTGAGCTCCACAAGCTTCTGCTGTATCGAGTCGATGGTGTGAGCTTTAAAAGCATCATAAATAAGCACCGCTGGCATATCTGGTTTGTTATGTAACTCCCTCTGTTTTGTGATGTATGGCTTTAAGATCTCATCTACATACAGAGCCATGGTTTCCTCATTCGACCAGTGTGATGGGTTCTGTGTGATACAGAATCCATCTGGAAATTTGTGTGTTGGTTGTGATTTCACAGTTTTCCCAGGATAAATTAGCTGCAGAGGGAGGACGTCACCTGTATAATAAAACTTACAAACTTGCATTCATGGGCGAGACAGCAACAATCTTAAGCACTAGCAAAACTTAAGTCTCAACATGGGTTTGGGGTTCATGTTAAACCACTCTGTTCGGAATCAGTGATACCACTCCCTGTAAGGCTTATGAATACAAGGCTATGCTATCTGAGCTTTCTCAATACTACAATATAATATAATATAATATTGCTATCAATGACAACCATATAAACTTAGTTCTCAACATGGGTTTGGGGTTCGTGTTAAACTACTTGGTTCATCAAATTTATGTATTCAGTGTATGGCTAACATTTTGCAGCTTTCAACAGGTTCCACATGGTAATCACTTGCTTGAAATAAATGTCCGCATGAGTTTTGATTTGCTAATAGGGACGGATCATTTCCACAATATTTGATGAGCAACTGACATCATTTTGAAAGGAAAACTGTAACTAATGCTGGTTGAGTGAATATACGACACGGTCGCCTAAATATACAGAGTACGGAGAAAGGAGCAGGGTTTATTGTAAACCCCAACTGATGATGATGAAGAGTTTGCAGATCATGTATTTTCTCTATATGTCCCTGAGGCAAACTCTGATGAGCAGCAGTTTTGATCAATTATACTCATCTTTACACTTTTCAGACATTCAGATGAGCAGCTGCGTTGAAAATAAATGACTGACCCCCTCATTGCTGACCCTCTCGTTGATGCCCCTCTCGCTGCTGACTGTCCTGCCGCTGCCCCTCTACCACGTGGTCTTCTTCTCCCTCTTCTGGCACCTCGCACTGGCTCTGGCTCTTTGCTTATGTAGTGTGGTTTGGCTCCTACGAGGGTGCCTCGCCGTTTCTCTGCAAGTTTTTGCTCAAGTTGATTGAGGCTTTCGTAACTATCTCCTTTACTTGCCAGGGTTGGTGGGATAGGGTCTGTTGATGCAGTAGGACTCCAGAGGTGCCTTGTAGGATCATCAAGTAGGTCATCGAGGGCACAGAACAGCTCCTGGATATAACCTAAAAATCACAATATCTGTCAATATATGATGTGATAAAAATATCAACAACAAAAACGCAATTATCATTTTGTTCACATCATTGATTCAAGGTGTTTTACAGACAACACATACTGCATGCACAATATGAAGCTTATATTTTTTGTCATCTATACTTTAAAATAATTGCATTAGTTGCAGTACACAATAAAAAGTATCCTTACCATATGTTGGGTCCTCCCTAATATAGCTAACTGTCGGTGTCAGTCCAGTAGCCTTACTCCGATGAACTCTCCTTCCTTCTGTTCCTTCCTTGGTGACCTTCACAGACCTCTGGCAGTTTTCATTGTGATGAAGGACTGTGATCTGCACACTATAAAGTATTACCTTGTCATTAATATTTCGGATATTGTAAAATATGATAACATTTCTCAGAATTTGAGAAACTTTCTGACATAAAGATTTTTCTTGATTGTTTGAAAGAAATAAATAATATTTCTAGAGATCTGTTACATTGTGTGGGAATACCATTTATTATTGACAAATTAGTTGTGATTCTACAACAAGGCTCAAACAAGTACTCGTATAAACATATACCTATATACAACACACACAACCATAATTATTGCAAAGATGGTGTACATACCGTGATAACATCGAAGAGTACCCGTAGCTTTCCATTTTCGGAGCATTCCGGTTCAGGGCAGCATGGAATGACTCCAACTGACTAGTGCTATGATCTGAAGCGCGGCCAACTGCTTGCAGGAAGCCTTTTTCCTTACAAATCTTCATCGTTTCAAGATGAAGAGGCCCATCTGGCAAAAGATTGAACACCATAAATAATGGAGCAACTGTTTTCAATTTACATGCTACACGATGTTAATATAACCATGAGCTAGGCATACATATTTTGAGTAATAATGCAGCATGTCATTGTTTGTGCATTGCCTCTCGTGAGCAGATGGTAAATAAGAGAATGGGTGAAGGTCCATTATGACCAAGCAAACGATACAGAGGTTTGATATTTTTCGCTTCATAGTAAATCATCAATGAAATGTCAAAATCAAGTACTTGTTTTCTTCAATTAGTACAAATTTCAATTGTGAAGAAAAAATCTCTTCCTTTCCCATAGTTTATGCTCTACTAACCTGGAATCAGCCAGTCCCGCTCCCACTCCACTCCTTCCTCGTCCACCTTGTTCTCCAAATGATTGTGTAAACATTTGGGGAACTCTTCGCTTTCATGCTCATGAATGTCACATATGTGGTTCATGGATGAGAGCCACATCTCCTCTCGCTGTTTGGACTTTGGCTCAGTGTGCTCGATGGTGTGGTACAGATGATTGGAGAGAGCTGGAGCCCATCGGCCAATCTGCATGTTCCCAGCCTTGGAGTGCGCCAACTTGGTAACTTTCTTTGTCAATCCTGAATACAATTGAGGGTACTTTTATGATAATATAAACATGGTAAACAAGGTCGCAGCTCAATGTGAAATAGTACGCTAATTATCAAAGCATTTGGCATTATCAAAATAAAACATCTGTCCACTTGACATAGTAATGCTGCTCCACAGAAACCCGCTCTCTGATTGGCTAACCTTGCGGCTGCTCCAAAATTCATAATACTGTGTACAAAACACGGTAGCCTTTGAGTCACACTTATCAGATGGCATAATATGAACTGGCAAAGTAGGGCTGGCTATAGACGATTGGGGAAAAGTAAGCCCAATCCAATTAACTTTTAAAGTTCAGTTTGTGGCAAGTTGAAAGTAATTGAAGGGACATGATAACTTTGATCATGTTGCACCAATTTTCCACCGTTATCAACATCAGCTACATACCTTTGGTCAAGTGCCATCCGTCAAAAGAGTGGGTTACCTCACTCCACTCCTCACGCATGTATTTTTAACACTGACATGT
The DNA here is from genome assembly GCA_914767715.1 of Membranipora membranacea. Classification (NCBI taxonomy): domain Eukaryota; kingdom Metazoa; phylum Bryozoa; class Gymnolaemata; order Cheilostomatida; family Membraniporidae; genus Membranipora; species Membranipora membranacea. The sequence continues at coordinate 19,932,256 of OU612068.1, forward strand.
CGATCTGTTGTCAAGGATTTGACAGTAACGTTATTACTTTCCAGTTCTGCTCTGCATTTCTTTAATCATCATGATCATGTTGTTTTGTTTCAAACAGAAAGTTTTCACTCAGGATTACACATGGCAATAAACTACTTCAGACAATTTGATAGATGCTCACTGATCTCAGACTGAATGAGGTGTGAAACAATCATCAACAGCAGTAATAAAAAATATAACAATATTAATATTATTTATTTATTTCAATACTAACCGACTCCTGGATGAGTACATCTTGATCTATTTCAACCTCATCAGACTGAGAAACTGATGTGTTCTGGGTTTTCCTATTGAAATACTTAAATAGAGCCATGGTGGTGGCTAGGTAGTTGCAATTAGAGATAATCTGAGATGAGGTGACAGCAAAAGAACTGAATTTGAAAAATGTCTGAAAAATAGATAGCAATTCTATGTCTACAACAAGATGTAACGCATTATCTTTAAGCTTTTGGTGACATTCTGTGTGCAGTGTTTATAATGCAACTACAACAGCGACTCAATTTAATCCCAATAAGAGAAGATAACTTCTAACTTTTTTTAAGGATTTTTTATATTTTTCTTCCTTTTTGGATCAATTTTTTGGTGGAATAAATTATTAGCGATTTTCTAGGTCGCCAAAATCGCGAAATTTAATTCCCACCAAACATTTCTTCCTGTAGGGTACGGAGCACAATTCAAGTAGTGGATTTTTTTTACCTTTCACCAATTATTGAAATTGGAAAACTAGTTGTGATTCAAAAACGTTTTTACGTGGGCAGATTCAGCAAAACTTACATCAAGAAAAAACAGAATCAGAGTTTTGGTACTTGAACAGCCAACTAAGTCAGGTGAAAACGCCATATTATTATTGTTTATCTGCCAAACAGTCATAAATATTCTATAAAAAATTCCCTGAACCATAACTGGTTTAACGATTCCCTATCGTTAGACTTTCAGCTTAGGGGATTTATGACTTGGGATTTTACTGACGTAACTCACACTATTGTCGATCAATATATAACTTTATTGATGAGCTTTTACTGAGATTACAGCCGTGAAATCTATAAAAGATTTACACAAACAATGACTATATGACTATGTAATATAAACGCATAACACAGTTCTCAAAAAGTCAACTTTATACTCTTACTTACAGCTTTTAAAATAAAGTATTTTTTTCCAAAATTTACAATAATAAGGTGTCAGATTAAGCCTTTACACAATTCAAGGTATATATAATATAATTAATCCTTGAATGAGGAATGCATGTTGTAATAAAATGATAAGGTTAATATTCATACCTTTTGCCTTTTTCCTCTAAACTGCCTTTGCATATAATATCTTGATCTAACTGAGTTCATAATAAAGTGAACTGCCTTCTTTCACATGTAAAATTACACTGAACCAGGATAAGTTTTGCCAGATATACAGGGAACACACCAACACAAAGACCAGGGCGGGCCCAAATCCCCCCAGACCAATCACGGACAGCCAACGCCCCATAAAGATGTTGGGAGGTGGCCAGAAGCTGCAACAAATACACTCCTCGACACAATACTGCACCCTGTATCCCCTGTTTGAAGAGTAAATTACTCTATTGTCCCCTGAAATTGGACTGAACCTAATCCTGCAGATGAGAGCAGTGACAACTTGTTTGGAGTTGAAACGAGTCTCCAGCATAAGCTGGTGAAACAAAGAACTTTTAATTAGAATATATAATAGATGGGTTTGTTACATAATGAATTTTAGTTTGTTTTTGTAAAGCTGATGAGTATCTTTACAACTGGTTTCTTTTGTTATCCTAGCAGTTCTTCTCCGGGCTTTCTGGTTCAGATCACATGACTTTTCAGTCTGTGCCACTCTCATATAGTCAGTTTATTCTGGCAAACCTATCAAAGTTATCACAAGATATACCAATCTGGCCCTCATTGAAAAATATTGTTGCTGGTGACACTGCCACTGGCAGTGTGGTTGTGCAGCAGAAGTTCAATTTTTCGAACCAGATGCCAAATGATGTGGCGAAAGCTCTTGTTAGCGTTTTGAGTACACATTTAGCAAGGGGCTCTCGACTGCTCAGCCTATCAAAAACTGGCATTATAGCGCTACAAACAAAGGATGATAGTCAATGTTTGTTAGCTTCCAGATATATTCGAGTCACCTACGTGGGCTTTGCTTTATTGGCAGCTTTCTGCTTAGACTCAAGGACTACTTCTTTGGTCGCAATATCAATAGATTTCAGATGGTCGCTGTAGGTTGAAACAGGTGACTGAAGATCCATATATGCAGCAAAAGTTTATCCAGCAGTAGCATGACCCCCGATGGAGTCTACTACCGCTTTTCCCAAGTCTGATGGTTTGCATTTGTCAGTAGGAGCTACAGAAGAGTTTTCTTTGTTAGAGTCTATGAGTTTTTTTGTACTGGAACTATTAGCTGTTTTAGAAGACTGTAGGGCTCTTTTATTAGATGGCTTGCCTCTTGGTGGTTTCTGCTGATGAATGATTTTTGCGTTTAAGGTTACATATTTACATACCCAAAAATATGAAAACTAACAAACAAAATGAAATATAGAGACATGGCATAGACATAGAGATATTACCTCTCAACGCAAGCCCCTTGCAGGCATATAAATGCCCCGTAGATGCATACCCTTGCCGTATCAAAAGGGGCTAAAGAAGGAAAAAAAAGAATCACAGCGGATACTTTTTAAAAATCTCATTCAGCATTCATTCAATCTTCCCCCGACACTGCCTTCACTTATAAACATAAACAGTTCTTGTGTCTTTACAGGGCCGCATAATCTGATGCACGTCTCCTTCATATACTGTTTTACAAGTCTCCACGCATTTTCGATGTGATTGGTGTCATCATTTTCAAAGACTGTGCTGTTATCATTTCATCTACAACAGAGGTTATTGATACATAGGCCTATAGAGTGAACAGAAATGCTACTGCCCGACTGATCGGTTGACTAAACTTACTACTTTTAACTTTACCACAGGGCACCACATGCACAGTGACAGCAGTATAAATCAAAAAAAGGAAATAAATGTGGTAGAAAACTACCCCTAGTAGCAAACTTGAGTGCAAGGTTAAGGTAATAAAATTCCTCCTGTTGCTGAAAAGGGACTGATATAATATAGGCTTAGTATAGGCAAAGAAAAAATTTAAAGATGGTGTGACTTTTTGATTGTTGTGTGTGTGACTGTGAGTGACTGGGTGATGGAGGAGTTACTAAAACTTTTAGCTTCTACCAAATGAATATCATTCATTTCTAAATCTTATTGATGTTTCTGTGGCCTCTTTAACCACTTTTTACACTTTCACTTACCTTTGAACAGAGTTGCAACTTCTTCTGCACATGTAGAATCACCTAAAGTTGATCTCAAAATAACCTCCAATTCTTCCAATTTCCCACACGCCGATTGCAGATGACAAATTGAAGGAAGGTTGTATGAAGGTCATTGTCTGAAATCATAGATACAAGCAGTATGATAATGTTAATACTTTTTGAGTTATATTTACCTGTAGATGTTTATGGTCCTATATCCGGTTTCTGAGGTCAAGGGGAAGAAAAGATTGTTTCCTGGTTATGTGTAAGCATCTTCAGCTCATAAACTTGTCATCAATCAGATTGGTTAGGTTCCCATCCAGCAACTTGACATGAGATGGGGCCTTATCACTCTGAATAGCACAGGATCTACCCCCTTTTCACTAGCACTATAAGCATACATTGATCCTAGCCCTTTACACTTCGTGTGTTGTGCACCACTACCCCTTATTTAAAGATTTCACTGTGCAGCTCCAACTCTCCAAAACACCCCCTTAAACGTGTTTTTAGGCTGAGCATGGTGGGTAGATTTTGGTGAGTCCCCCCTGGGGGTTAAGGGAGGTACCTTGAAGTTTTGCACATATTGTTTAGGATGCAACATGCAGTGATGAAACGTGGAGAAATTTTGTCTCCACATCCATCCTCTTCTCTAGCATTCCCATCTAGATTTGAGTCGACCAAACTCAATTTCTACACACATTCGAGCACTTGAAAGGTAGGCATTGAAGCTGTCATTCTTCGGTTGAAGGTTTCTTCCTGTAAAACCCTTCATAACTCTTTCAAAGAGAGGGTATGCAGGATCACCCAGGATGTGTAAGAGTATGATGGTACCATTTATCAGCCTGTCATGTTTTGGAAAATCTGTTTGGATTAATGTTGATAGTGGTGATTGGTAAAACACTGTTGCATCTTGTGCAGAACCTGCAATGTTGGCATAAATGTTCCTAGATTTCATCCTACAGTCAACAACAGCTTGAAAAATGATTGAGGGATATCCTTTCCAGCATAGAAAGTCTGCTTTACCATCAAGTGGTGGATTGATAGGTATAATTACGAGTCATATCAATGGCTCCTATGGCTTGCGGATACTTAAATTTTCTCTCTGCGAGTTTGGCTAGATTCTTGGCATCTTCATCAGTATACCATATGATAAATAATATTTCTTCTTGCATATGGATTTTAATATAATTGCAGGTTCTTTTATGAATATTGAAAGCTCCCTGAGCCTAGTGTTGGCAGGACCTTATACTTTTTTTTTAATGACTGGAGTCAGCTGGTTGATATTTTTTTACCAGTAGTTCTGCCATGTAACAACTCCGAAGTATCATTTGGTTTTCAGCCTGTGTAAGGTAAGCCCAAAGCTGTAGATTAATAGATAAGTAGGCCTACGTTTGTATCCTTTTATGTGTCTCCTCAGTTCAGTTTCTAAACACTAGCTCCCTATCTTTCGACTCTCCCTTTCTCTATCCAATTATCAAGGTCTCCAAACACCGGCTACACCCACAATCCCCTGCACTCAGGTTCTTAGCCAATCGCATCGTTTGTTTCATCTTCTATTCTAGCCAGTCAATTGTTTTTAGTTCACAACTATTCGCATCTCCTTTTCTTCTTTGTTTTTTTTTCCATTTTCTTCTTTTTTTGGATAACATAACTGAAAGTCCTCATATAATCCTTCCTGAGCCTACTACGGTGGATTTGTCAGATAACTTCCTGACTGTCCTGCAAATGAACCTTTTTGCCGGACTGATGATCTCTGTTTAGTGTTTAAAGAATTGGCCTGTGGACTGAATAGAGCGGTGAAGTTATGGGGTACATGGGCTGTACTTGGAACTTTTGCTTGAAGTTCTGTCGGATTCAAGCCAGCAATTGATGGTGAAGGGAACTGTTGGTCATACAATTGCCTACCCTGATCAGGGGAGTCGTCTGACCAGTCTGAATCTCTGTCAGGAGCTGCCTTAGGAGGTTGTCCAGCTAGTTTATACGATATACTAGCATAACTCGCAGAAGGTACCAATGCGGGAATGGGAGCTGGTACTGATGGTCTAATGGTGTTACTATTGGTTGATCAATAAGCCCCAGGTTATAAAACAATCTCATCAATTTTCTATCTCTGTTTATTGCCACATGTTAGATTGCATCATAAACACAGTCTATTGGTTTAAATGGCTATCAGACTTTTGTAACAATGTTTGTTACATAACCTGGTGCCTGTCGAAGTTGGAGTTAGAGGATTGGTGTTTTCCTTCGGCCTAGATGTAGGCTTCCCGTTTTTTTTTTAACAGCTATTCGAGAGCTGGTCTACAACAGCTGCAAGTATCGATTCTTCTGTTATGCTAAGGTTGTTCTTGTGGTAGATTTCAGCCTGTTTCTTCAGCTTTGCCTTTTTTTGCAGTGAGTTGACAATATTTTGCAGCTCTCCTCTTACTCGTGTCTAGAATGAAAATTATTACAATATTTTAAACTTAGCAAACTGGGGACACTGTTAATATTATTGTGATGTTTTTATGTGAAACTATGCGTAGGCAGTAATAATATATAGATAGATATCTTCATCATCATAATCAGCTATCAAAGGTTCACCTTGATCATCATCTGAGTCAAATCCTGAGTAGACTGGGGAGAGACGATCAATTGGTTTTATGGGTGACACTGACGGACTAAGAGGGGGCAAGAGTTTTGAAGACATTGCCACACTGGTGGTGGTGGTTGTGGGCCTTGTCATAACTGGATATGACTGGACAAGACTGGACATCGGGGTTTGTAGGGTTTGTAGGTTTCTCCTTCACAATTCTGAAGGGTAATGATATTGGTGTGATATTTCTAGGTGTAGGTATCTCTTGTCTGATTACCTTGACAGGTAAAGGTGCTGTTGTTGTCGATATGTCTGCTGGTGCAGTTATTGTCGATGGCTGTGCCTTTCGCCTGGTAGGTTGAGGCAGCTTGGGACTGGATGACAATTGTTCTTTGACTGGTATCTTAGGAGTCTGCGTAGGTAGCTGCAGCTTCAGAGGGTTCAACAAAGAGACACAAGTTGGGTATGATGGAAAACTGCTTGCTAGAATAGCTGTTGGTGCCAACTTCTTCTCCAAAAGCTGCTCTGTTACCACCTGCAGAAATAGAAAAAATTGATATTAATACATTACATAAAACACAATGACAAACACGGTCAATGGCCAGCAACACATAGGATAATGGTTATTGTATAGGACTTATAATCTTTGGTATAGGCTATGATATCTGGCATTCAGCTTGGGATCCTTCATCAGGGTTCTCAACCAAACTGTAAGTGAAATCCGAGTAGTGTTTTCTGTGGCTCGTCACGCGCCTTAGGCGCGTCATCGGCGCGTAGCGCCGGCGGGGAGGGTCTGGGAGGACGCAGGGCCCTCCCAGCAGGGGGGTGTGGGGGAACCCCCCCACGAAAAATTTTGTAAAATAAGCTGTGTAAATGGTATGTTTTAGGGCAACTTACAAATATTTTCTTCAAATTTTAGTACCAAATTAAATCCTAATGCCAATGCCGCCAGAGCAAATACAGTTGCTTTGGGGCAAAAACAAGCCGATTCGAGGGGGTATTCAAGGCAATGTGGTTTTCATAGATTAGCTGCTTTTTATTGAGGTAGACCTAAATAATTTAATTAAGTGGTTATTTTGACAGCAAAGAAACGAAAGAAGTGAAAGCGACTAGACGAGTAATATTATGCAACTGAATAAATTTAACCCCTGCACTGTGATCGTCTCATGTAGCAAGAAGTAGGTAGGATGTTCACTACTGTGATTTGTGTGCGTCATTGTAGGCTTTGGTCGACTGCTTGCATCTTTTGATTACAGACTTGGGCAGATCTGCTTCGTGAATTGGCGACAGTTTGTTCACTTTGATAGAGAGAATCGAGTTAATACTGTCCAAATTCAGGCGATTCCGTGCCTCAGTGTGGACTGCTTTGAGCAGACTGAACAGGCGTTCAGTGGCACTGTTAGAATTGGGTGTTGAGAGGAGGTATGGGAGTAGGCTAGTAAGGAGGGGTTTATCTGTGCATGCGATAGCAAAGAACTCATCTGTTGGGAGTTGTGTGACCTCATCTCGATACCGCGTGCAGATTAGCACTCTCACTTCATCCTTCAGCTGTGCTGCATCGAGCTTCTCTATTATAACATCTCTGGCGACATATTCTAGCAGTCGCATGACTGAAAGTGGGAGAGAGTGTCATTTTCATTAGTTAATTTGCCTCAAAGGAATGGTAATAAAGCAAACCTAAGTGATACATCATAACTATCGTATTTGAAGGTTGTAAAGACTACCGACCACCTGACCTAAAACTTTTGCTAATAATGCCCAAAATTTTAATACACAATAACAGTAATCGAACAGTAAGAAGCCGACTCACAATCAGACACTGATGTCTTTGACAGAGTTGGAGGGTAGAGACGTGAGAACAACAGCATCTGCTTGAATGGGAGAGTCTTGATCATCTTCTCCACAAACTTCTGTATCCAGTCTGTGCAGGACTGGATAATAGCAGCGATGGTGTCTGGAGATTGATCGTCTCCGAGGCCCGCTATGGCAATTCTACACTTCTCACCAATGTCCCTGTCATTAGGGGGCAGGAAGGCCACATCTTCGTCCATGACCTTAGTCTCTAACACCTGGATCACGTCTTCCGGCGCCATGACTCTGCCAAGTAGTTTGCGCATGAGGCTCTCTGTTGTGCTGTGTGCACAATCGATTATGTGCTTCTCACTCTGTGAAACAATAACAGAAATAACAACGTGAGTGTGAGATAAAAAAACCTTCGTTCGCATAAAATATTGAGGCGGGTACGGGTCAGATGTTTTAATTTCTCCATTTTTGGTCAGATTGTCGCAATAATATTAATGGCTGTGTTGGGGAAAGTACCAAATCCCCCCCACACCGAGAGAACTCTGCAGCTTTGTCAAATCATTGAACAAGTAAATTGAATTGCCCATACCTGAAACACTTTGTTGTATGCGTCAATGGCCGGCAGCACATCTTCAAGAAAGAGGAGAATAGGCAGAGTCTGTACATCTGACAGGGTTTCCAGGATAGCCTTCACCTTTCCCTTGTTCCGATCTGGGTGATCACGGAAGTAGCCCAAAAACGGCTGGTAGTGGTTGATGAGCCGTGTGATGCATGGCCTCATGGAGAGCCATCGTGTTGGGCAATGCTTGATGATCGCCGAGTATTCAAGATCATCATGGAACGAGAAGTAGGTTTTAAACTCCTCCACTCTCTTCGAGCTGCAACAAACATCATTGTGAGCGATCAATTACTAGCTAGGTTGGCTAGGTTGGTAGATTTTGACTGTGATTACTGTGACAGGTAGGCTACTGAGTTGGGTACAGTATTAAGAGTTATCTGCTCTCTTTGTGGGAGTGGGTAACTCCGTTCAAAAACGTTAGCATAATCTATGATTGAAACATACAGTTACTGACTAAACTCTGTATTATAATGGGGTACAATAAACTTTGTCTGCACTCTAATGCACCTTTTATCGAAGTGGTAGAATATATCCACCAGAAGGTCATCTACGCTCATCGGCAGGCTCTTCATCGCTGCCACATTGCAGAGATTAGTTAGATGGCAGATACACCCTAGATCCATCACACTCGCATTCTTCTTCCGTATGAGCGCTATGACACCTTTGTGTTTCCCCTTCATAACGTTGCAGTTATCACTCTCAAATGACATCACATTCCCCCAAGGAATATTATTCTTACTACAAAAACAAAAAAAAGCAAGTGTGCAATGAATTAATGTTTAGATTGATCCCCAACATCACTTCTAACTAGGGCTGCAAAATGTTTTTATTTTATTTTTTCAATTCTAGCCCAGGCTGACCGAAATCTTTATCTCTATTGCTTTGGGGCTGACCAGTCACAAGGCTGCCAAGAATTTATCAAAGTACATGTATATTGGTATGTTTTACTGCACTGACGGACTGCCTAGGTTTGATTGGTTTGTCATGACAGTCAATCAACTTTATTATGGGGTGAGCAGCCACGCGTGTGATGACCCTTGATACAGTGCCATTAGTGCACACAAGGACAATGCTACCTTTGGCATGTCAGTCAATCAAAAACCAACGACAGCTCTGACCACAAACATCCAAATACAGCATGCTAACAAAGCAATAAAAAATAAGGCCAAGAGAAACAGTATACAGCATAAGGCTATTAGTAATAGCTTTATGGTATACAGCCCTACTTCTAACCAAATTTTAAAAGCCCTGTGATTACACTGACACACATTACTAAGTGATCACAGTGGAAAAATACCTGAAAAATGAGTCCAGTAGATTGAAGATGTGCGTAGCAGTTCCAGCAAGGCACTCCAATAGCGTGACAAACACAGTTCTGCTTCTAGACAGTTTCACATCATAGTATCTGGCCATGATACCCAGCACCTTGTCTTGACGGGAGTTACTCTCGTCAATCATGAGGGAGAATGGGTGTGCTTGAAGGTGTGCCATTACCTCGTCAACGTAGTGACTCCCTATGGTCTTCGCTACCTGTGTGCATTTGGTGGCAGCACACGTCAGTGCTTGGACGATCTTACTATCCGGGGCGATGTGCTTGAGTAACCTGCAAATAATGACAATGACAATGTTTAGATATCAATGCGGGTTGTGTCTTCTGTGACAAGCATGACGGTTGTGGAACAGCTGTTGTGTTATTGCGCTGACAAATGGTGGTGAGCGGCACATAGATGCAAAGATAGTTAGAGAATACAAGCCGGCGTTGAACTTACTTGACCAGCTCAGTGCTGGAATGGAAACTTGAGTTGGACTTTGCAATGTACTGAGACAGCAATATTTCACTCCGCAGTACACCTTCCTGGAACCTAACCATCTGATCAGGCATGGTGCTCGTCGATATTCCCATAGTGAGGAGTGATCGCTGTCCAATATTTCCCTTCACTGAAGCCTTGTGTTTCTCTGTCTGCAGGTGTCTGAGGATGTCTTTGACACCGCTAGATATGACCAAATCATATTTACATAGTGTGCACGAGACTTTAGAACTGTCCTTTGGTTTCAGCTTGAACACCCCTGGAGCATGCTTCTCCAGATCTGCTAAGGTATGCTCACTCCCAATGGCCTTGCCCTTTTGCTGAACAGACTGAGGCTTAGAGCTTCTACTACTACTACTGGTAGATGTAGTAGTACTAGTTGTTGTAGTTCTACTATCTCCTCCTGTGGCTGTTGTTGTTGTGTTCTTCTTCCTCTTCTTGTTGGTTACTTCTATTGCACTGTTAGTCTCTGTATCCTCCCAATCAGTCACTATCATCTCCACATCACTATCATCACTGAGTGTCATCAGTCTCATGTTGTGTTTCTCTTTCCTTTTAGTTTTAGGCTTGTTGGTGGCCATGTGATGTTTGAATCAAATAATGATGTACATGTAGTTTGTTCTGCACACGCTTGACTTTTTTGTGATCAAAGAAATTTCATTCTGCTGTTTGAGGTTTGAAACATGGTGGTAGGAGGTGCACACTCATAATTTATAGTAAGTAGCAGCTTCTTACCTGCATAGCATATGGACACAGCCTAACAATTTTAGAGGCCACACTTTGTCTATTTGTTTTTCAATATGATAGCCCAAGTCATAATATTAGCACACAATTAATTAATAATTTTATCACTTGTTACAAGTTGGCATGCTGATATCTAACATAGGCAGAGTGCAGAAAGTAAACAAACAACAAACTTTTTTTCAATTATGAGCAAAATCCGAGTATAATGACCATTTCTAGGAAATCCTCCTGGCACTAAAATTAGGGGTCAAAATCCGAGCATACTCGGATTTCATCCGAGTAGTTGAGAACCCTGCCTTCATTGTAGCATAAAGAAAAAGTTTTGAACAAGTGATTCATTGCTGTTTGACAAAAGCAACTTCAAAAATTGACAAGAATATTATCAGCTCATTTGTTTTGTTGTTTTTTTGACTCCAAATAAATCTTGCCCACCGATAAATTCAAATATATACAATGCATTCTGTTACTTGAATAGAGCTTCTGTATCAAACTAAAATACGAAAAATAGTGAGGCATATATTTTACACAATTATATAATCGGATAATAAGAGGTAGTTGATCTCTGAAATATACGCGTATATATATATTATAGACTTACAATCTTTTCTTTTTATGGCAAAGTCCTTGTATTAGTGTGACCACACTGGTAGAACAAACACTCAAGGTTTCAGCAACAAACTCTACTTGGTAAAGCCAACAATGTATTGCCATAACTAGATTTGAAACCAAACATTTATGGGCATCATTTTGAATCTCGGCAGACAGCAGTTCAATATATTCAATGCATGACGTTTAACTGTGATTAGGATGCCTGGGGTGACTTTCCTCTCTGGAGCTTTAGCAGAGGCAATAACCTAAACAGGAATGCCATCTGGGTAGGAGCTAGTCTTGCTTGCATCAAGATGCACATTATCCGTCATCACCAGGAACTCATCTCTCATTGAAGTTAATTTCTTGGGCAGTTGCCCAAAAAAACTTACATAGGATTTGAAATGTTTGAATATGTATGTCGTGCTAGTACCATCACTGGAAAAAATACATTACACATAATATAGATCCAAAAAATATGAAGCGCATCTGCTAAGTGCTTGTGGCATAACAAGTTGATAACAATAGCTGTAGCGGGCTACTAAATGGTTTTGGTCATCACTGAAGATTCAACAAAAATTATTAAAATTTGAATTCAAAAACTACACACTTAACACAAAATTGGTGAGACATGTACATGTACTTTCTCAAATGAGAATTGCAACAAAACTGTATACACCAGTTTCCCGCATTACTGTCACCTGACTAAAATCAGAGTTGTCTCCTCTTTGCTTGGGGTGAAGCACTTTATATAAAAAACCATTGGGTGAGATCTTCAGACAGCAAATTCAAGCTTTCTAGGGGGGTTATCCACAAACCCAATATAGCTAAATCATGTAAAACCTCAGTCTCTACAACATACCTGCAGAGCTTGGACAACTTATCTTGCATGAATGAATAGTAGCATGCATCAGCATAATGTGGTCACCCCTGCAGGTGCAAGCCATTATTGTAAACAAACAAAACAGGATGAGAGCTATGATTGGCCGATTATTTCCCCAATGGAATGTGGTGTAAACAGACAATGTGTAAGGTTATTTGAGTTTGATTGAAGGAGTAAAATTTAGGTCTATCTGTCATTACGTGTAAGAGCAGAGTATTGATAAAGATAACTGTGCAATTTATAATACCTTGAAACTTTGTTGAGTGTTAATTATGGCTACAGCACAACCACAGGATATAACTATAGTAACAAGTGAGGCCGAAGATTTGATCAGTTACGACGAAGTTGAGCGCTGGTCTGCTGAAGCATTAAAAGATTTCTGCCGCAGAAGAGGATACAAAGTGACTGGTGCAAAGCGAGAACTTGTGGCGAGAGTTTTTGTCTATACAACCAGGAGGTTCCAGAAGAACCAACTGCAAGAGAACAGGAGATCTCCCGTAAAAAGGATTATAAAACATTAGTTAACTTTAAATACCTTGCTCCAGACCCTATTGGATTAAAACGATGGCAGTCTGAGAAGGAGGGCCTGAAAAATTGGCCGCCAGTGACATACATTGACATACACGCATTCCTGAGAAATAATGGAAGTGTTGGACTGACAACCGAGGGCCTAACTGCATATAAAACAGGAAAGGCGTATAGCTACTTCGAATGTCAGTGGCTAAGAGAGGTCTTTTACTCGTCAATAAATCCCCGTCATGAGTGCTGTTTTTTAAAAACATTGTGCTCCCCTAGTACCCGTATCAACGACGAACCGCATGAGCTTTGGGCAAAGATAATCAAGAAAACTGGAGAAGTAGTATCAGCATTCTGTTCCTGCATGGCTGGGTATGTTTATTGTAACACATGTGTTATGCTTCAGAAAAATAATTTTGCACAGCATCATTGGAAACACAACAGTGAAGATGGAATATGCATGAGACCCTCAACGTGTCCAAATAAATATTCATTCTCAACTGTCAGCACCTCCCACACGTGGTATTTTTTGGATAAAATTAACAAGGTGCATGCGAGCAAAAAAATAAAGGGGTTGTAATAAATGATATAGGATTGAACGCCCATTAGTGTAAAATTAGAATTTTTATGCAGGTGATGATACAACAGAGGGAAGGATATTTATAATGTTTGTTATGCCTACTTGCTTGTTAATTAAGGATTTGTTTGTTTATTCAAACAATGTGTTTTCAATACAAAATCTTTTTTTTTCTGAAGATTGAGCCAGACATGCAACCACGTGGCAGCATTACTGTTCAAGATAGAGGCAGCTTACCGACTCGACCTCTCCAGTCCAGCTAAGACTTCTCTCGCTAATGAGTGGCTATCGCCATCATCAGCAAAGGGGCCTCTCAACATGAAGCTACAGGATATGACCTTTGTGAAGCCATCATTCTCTAAAGGTGACAGCGGCTGTTAATTTATTTTGTTTACGTGTTTACTATTCTTCTTAGATTCAAAAGTAGAAATTTAATTGGTCTTAAAATATAAATCTTGTGAGGCAACATGACACTTTTTGAAAGATTTCAGAGACTCTCTTTTGAAATTCAGGAATCAATGTATTTTCTCATTTATTATTTTCAACATTGAATGTTTGATCGCGAACAATAATTTAAATTGCTTTATCTGCAGGACACAGTAGGGTAGGTCGCGGTCAGGAGCCAATAAAAGTCGACAACTACCGCGAATTTCTAGTCGAGGATGGAGATGACATTTCGTTCCAAGACTTTGTGAAAAGTTTGAAACTAGCAACGCCTAATGCCTCTGCATTTCTGCCAGGTACCAGCTTTAGTTTACGATTGTTATTATTGAAATTATGTATCACTCTTGCATATGTATCCAGAATATTGAATGACAGCGAAACTACCAATATGCACTATCTGGATGGCCTGAACCTTCTTGCTATACATAAATTTATGCAATAAAATTTTAGCGATAATGCTCCGTTGCAAAAATTGGTCACGCCACAGACTAAATTATTACTATCAGATATATTCATTCATATAGAATTTCTTTTCTGCTGCTACACAATCATATCATTCATGTTCATTTATACCAAACTCATTATAGGAAGGACACCAGAAACAGACGACATTATTGTAATTGAAGACACGGGATTGCCAGCAGGCGCAGACGTGCTGCCTCTGGCAAAATCTTCACTCACAACAGCTGATCTCCTTAAAAAGCTCAACTTGTGCCCTGAGGATATAAGGGTGCTAGAAACAAAAACCATCGGCCAAGGGAAAAATCCTCTCTGGTCCAAGCTGAGAAAGGGAAGGTTAACTGCATCCAACTTTTATCGGGTATACACCCGAATAGAGTCGCTAAAAAAAAATCCAATTCTAGACTGCTCAAATCTGGTGAGGTCATTTTTAGAGCCAACACCACTTGATCATCTGCCACAAATTCAGAGAGGAAGGGATTTAGAAGCTTCTGCCGTGGATAAGCTGGTTTCTATGCTGGGTGGCAATGGGCATTCTGGTATTGGCATCAGAGATTGTGGGCTTTTCATTGACCATGCAACCCAATATCTTGGGGCAAGTCCGGATGGCATAGTTTCGTGTGATTGTTGTTCTCCATCATTGGCTGAGATCAAATGCCCTTCAACAGAACTGGATGACTTGCCCTATTTTGATGAGACAATGAAACTGAAAACGAGACATGCCTACTATGGGCAAATTCAGGGTCAGATGATGGTTACTGGAATTAAAAGTACATGGTTTTTTGTGTTTTATCCTAACAGCGATTGTCATCTTGAGCTAATCAAACTCAATAAGGATTTTTGTAAAAATATGAGGCAAAACCTGATTCATTTTTATGAACTTCATATGGCTCCCAAATTAGTCTTGGGTGCCAAGTGATACATGGTTATTTACAATCCTACTGCTACCGCAAGCACGTAGTAATAGCAGGTAGCAGTAGCAGTAAAAATTTGAGAATGTGTAAGTTGGTGTTATTTTAGAATCTTGGGGCTCCCTGCGTATTTTACTGAAGATTGAAGATCAGGTGTTTTAAAGTTGAAGATCAGATTTGGTCAATTTGAATGAAACTATTGAGATATTATTATGTGACTAATGTTTTTATAGCTAATCAACCAGTGGCCTATTTGGGTTAATCCCCTTTGTGTGATATTGGATAACATCATTTTGTCAAGTATCTATGTGTTTATTCTTCATATTGCATTATATATAAATAATACAAGCCAGTATGTGTGCTAAAACCAACAACATCAGTTAAGTTGCTTATGAAATAACAACAGAAACAGTTCTTCAGATTTAGGTTTAGTTTTATGTCCATTCAGTCGGTTGTTTCAAAGAATTCATTCTGAGGATGACAGTTAAAATTGAAAATTGCTCTATTTTTCCCTGAAGAAATTGAAGACAGCTTTGTGTGCGGAGAGCCCCAATCTTCTTATCTCTGGAAGTAAATTTCACCAGCATTTGTGTATTTATCATCAACCGGCTTTGTATCCTGTTCTATTCATCTGTTTTGTAACTCCCAATTTAGTATTTGTAAGCAAGCGGGACAGCCAGTCTCATCCACACACACTTGTTATCTTTTGAACATATTGATCAGAAAGCATTGTATTGCATCATCAGTAAGACCCCTTTCATGTGGCAAACAAACCATTCGAATGCTGAGCGCAATCCTACTTTGCACCAATAACACATAAAATATTGGTTTTGGGAGTCATTAAAGTAGCTGTAAATGTGTTATAAAGGGTACAAGTTAGAAAAAGGTACAAAAATGGCCCTGACGGTCCAGGATAGGTACAACCGTGGTACACGTCTCATGAGTACATTAATGGGACAAAAAAGGGTCAGGAGCTTGAAACTTTCAGGCAATAAATTTATATTGCTGCCTGATCATATTTAGTGCACGATACATTGCTGTCAAACGAATGTTCATTTAGAATTAAAGGAAATTTTTGTGCACTGCTTGATAATGAATTTTGAATTACCTGTCATAACCTCTTTACGAAACAGTCACACTGGTAGACAACAGCCACAGTCAAGCATGATTTGTCATATCACTTATGAATAGGCTTTCCGGACCTTTATGGCTCTATTAAAAAATCTAGCATTAAACTACCTGTAGTACTCGGTAGACTGCGTTTTCATCAGATAGTTTGAGATTTTTCTGTGAATATTTTGTTGTTCAGCAATGAATCAGTCAACATGTTGGTTGGGTAGGACCTAAATATGACAAACATCCTCTGTCAAAGTAATTATATTGTAGGTTAGTGTGAGATTTACTTTTGTGCAGCGATGAATCAGTCAACATATTGGTTGAATGAAACCACAATGGGATAATCCTCTGCTGTCAAAACAATTATATTGCAGGTTTTCATAATGCAGTGTCTACCATGCTAACCATTGAATGAATGAGAGCAAACCTGACTCTATAAAATAACTATGATAATTGACATCTATCTTGAGTGGAAAGAATGATTATAAATTTGAGCAAACAGTTCATACATTTGAATTAGAGATAAAGCTACTTTGGCTAAAAATTTCAACAATATGATGGGTAACATGGATAAAAAAAACTGTTGACAAATTTGTAGGCACAATCAATCAGCCCAGCCTTTCACGATAGGGCCTTGTAGGTTAGTGATGGCTGCACACACCAATAAAATGTTATTTGCATGTCGCAGCAGACTGATAGGGAAGGTTTGAGAAAGTATACTGAATGTTTTTATACGGCGTATGACACGCTCAACATGTATTCTCACGTTGGCCACTGTTTTTGTTTTTTTGACTTGTCCTGAAGTCATTTGGCTGGCTCCCTTAGCAGCTGGTGGCAAAATCAACTCAGCTCCTTTGGTCAGCAGAACTTCTTTTATTTGAAATCCCCTGTCAGCCATTATTTGATCTCCAGGGTCAATAAAGTCAAGAAATCTACTCTGTGTAACAGTGATTCTATCACTGGTACGGCCACCAAAGAATTCTGATGCAAAGGAAACACTACCTTGAGGTGTTATACCTATGAGACACTTTATTGTGTTATGGTGTTTGTAGTCTGACCATGTAGCAGCCTGGAGCTTGAGATTTGATGGTCTCTGAATGAAAACCTCAGTGCAGTCTATGATGCAGCGAAGTTGTTTGGTGGCCATGAACTCCTTTGGCAGTGAGGATCGGGTGTCAACACGGTTGAAAAACACGATCAGTGGTTTTAGAGCCTGAGCTATGATAGTTAACGTTGTACCAAACATCCTGGAGATATCTGTTACTGAGACATCAAACCTAAATAAATAATAATAAATATGGATTAATAAATTCTTGCTTTCAGCCCTTATAACACATACACAAAAATAAAATATCCTTATAAATAAATGTGCCGGGGGGGGGGGGGGCTCTTTGCTTGTGCAGTGTTTGATAAAATTGTTTGTCTCAGCATGACAAGTTCACAACTAAATTAAGTTTTACATTTTTTCTGTACTTGCACAAAAATCGTCAAAAACATTTTGTATAATATTTAGAGTTCATGAAATAGTGTTTACCTGTCCGCTAAATCTTTATGGAGTAGTCCTAGTCTGAGTTTCATCAGAACCATGAGCACTCTCTCCTCCGATCTCAGCTTCTGTGTAGGCTTTTTAGCTGCTGGTATCCACTTGCGGTATTTAGCAACTACATTAAATCTGATGTTTTTGTGTCTGTTTTGGCTCTTTGGTAGGAGGTCATTGTGATATTTGACAAGAGCTTGGAAGCATTTTATGTTTGGCAGCCCGGTATAAAAGCTCACATCTGTGTCAGCTTTCAGCAGTCTTTTACTCACAGGCTCCAGGAACTTGGCAAGCATTTTTTCTTGTGTTTTTATTTTTATATCCAGTGTGAGGCGGCGCCCTTCTGCGTCATTCAGCTTCTTTGTAAGACGCTTTGCCTTTATTTGACAGGCTTCATGGCTTACTGGTGGTTGCTCTAATGTTATGTCACATATTTTAGGTTTTATCTCAAGATCACTGAAACATATGTCTTCCATCGGCTCAGGTTGATTAATAATATCTGGGGTATAAGATGCTGCCTTTTCTTCTTTTCTTGCTGAGGAGGTTGAAGCTGTCGGCATGAGGGTTGAGGTCTCCGGATTATAGGCTGGTCTGATGTTATGTTTTTTCTCTTTGATCGCCCTATTTGCTCGTCGGTATACTGGGAGGACGGAAAATTTATTGCCAGTGTCATAACCTAAGTTTTTGATTGGTAGCGGTTTGTCGTTGGATGGGTAGCCGTGGACGAAGTGCGCACTACATACTCTGGAATGCTGACTGGGCTGCCAGGGTGACTTGTTATCCAGGTCAACTTGTCTGTTAACCAGCAAAACCCACAGCCTTTTCTCCTCTTCATCTTGAGGAAAAGGGAAAAGCTGGTATGGCAAACATCCACATTCACCTATTAAGAAATATAAATACATCAAAAGTGACCAATATTTGTAACGGTGATGTATTTGTATTTGTATGTATTTGTATGTATTTGTATGTATTTGTATGTAATGTATTTGTAACGTTATGATGAGCACATATTACGCAATAGTATGTTAAGAGCGTCATAAGTTTTATCAGTAACTGATTAATCAAGTTTTCAAAAAAAAATTGCTATCAAAATTTAATTGTCATTTAATAGATAGCGCTCAAAATATTATAGTATGAGGTATATCAATCTTTTAAAGTTGCTTACCTTTTGTCTTTGAGTGCTTATCACACATGGTCTTCTTTATAGCGTTCAGCTTTTTTGAGTGATTAGTACATTTAACAACAGCACAGCTAACTTGCGGCATAATGAAAAAATTCTGGTTCCAGATATTTAGTCAACTTGTTATGTGTGTTTCTAATAATGTAATGTAGCATTACACATTTCCTTGTTTACACCACATTCCATAGTGAAATAATTGGCCAATCATAGCTCTCATACTGTTTTGTTTGTTTACAATAATGGCTTGCATCTGCAAGGGTGACCACATTACGATGATGCATGCTACTATTCATTGATGCAAAATCAGTTGTCCAAGCTCTGCAGGTATGTTGTAGAGACTGAGGTTTTACATGATTTAGTTATATTGGGTTTGTGGCTTACCCCCCTAGAAAGCTTTGAATTTGCAGTCTGAAGATCTCACCCAATGGTTTTTTATATGAAGTACCTCACCCTCAAAACAAGAGGAGACAACTCTAGTTTATTAAAAACAGGTGACAAATAATGCAGGAAAATGAAACACATAGGTATATTACATATATAATTGAGGAAAAATACAACGGTGAGAATGAATGACTGGATAAATGCTGTCAAGAACATTTGATTGAGGTTAGGCATGACCTTTTTTTCAAAATCGGTGAATAATGGGGGTACCACAATGAAATTTTACATGCTTATATAGCTTCTCTTGCTGATTTCAAATAATATGTTATCAAATCTTTTCTAAGTGAAAAACTTTTAATTTTATTGAGCAAAAATTTCTTGAGGGCCAATTTTGGTTGACGATAGTCAGTCACCACCATGTATGTTATTAAAAATTATTGCTGCAAAGTTTTTATTGACACCTCCTTCAAGTATTGACCAGAGATTTTATTGATATCTTCACAGAAAAGCCAACCACAGCAAAAAATGTTCAAATATCATTTTCATGACATAGGTTGATACATTGATACATAGCTTGTTTCACTGATAATAGCATATTTGCAGATATCTCAGGTGAATACATTGAAAACAAAATGCTCTATCTTCTGCAAAAAAAATTATTGAAATCGGAAAATTAGTCTTGATTCTAGAACATTTTCAAGCGAACAGATTCAGTAAAAACTTACATTTGAGAAAAACAGCGTCAAAGTTTTGGAACTTGAAAGAGCCGACAAGATCAGGTGAAAAAGAAATTTTTTTATTGTTTATCTCCCAGACAGTCATATTATATATTCTATTAAAAATTCCCTGCACCATACCTGGTGTCTTTTGTGATCCTGGCTGTCTTTCTCTGGGCTTTCTGTTTTGGCTCACATGACTTTTCAGCCTGTGCCACTCTCTTATCGTCTGTTTTTTCAATCAACTTATCAAAGTTGTCACCCACTGATAATCCGAGTCTTTTGAAAACAACACGCATACCAATGAGGCCCTCATTGAATAATATAGTTGCTGATGATACCGCCACTGACAGTCTGATTGCACAACAGAACTTTGACTTGGGAACCTGATTCCAGATGATATGATGAAAGATCTCGTAAGCGTTTTGAGTGCCTCCATGAACACATTTAGCGAGGAGCTCTCGACTGCTCAGCCTATTGAACACTGGCTTTATAGCGTTGCACACGAAGGATGGAAGTCGGTGTTTATTGGCCTTCTCCATATCACCTTGGTGTGAAGCACACCAGTCTGGGCATCCTGTGTGATTTCCAGCTCTATGATTGTAAATTGCCCAGATTGCTGCCTCTATGTCCTCTATTGTGCTATTGTTTCTCACCGCAGCACCATAATGCCCCTGGATGGTCAGGATAGCCTTCTTGGTGAGTTGGTTCATGCCACCAATCCCTGTATATAATTTCTCGCCACGAGATTGATTGGCGACAGTTTTGTTGGGCATGTGTGTCCCATTAGTTGATACAACAAACTTCTTTGCTTTATTTTCTGTCCCAGCCTTCATGAGTGCTGTCCCCATGCGTTTTTGGACATGGCCTGTGCATTCTAGTTTTTCAATGTCTGTCGTGTATGGATTATTGTTTTTTACAGTATGATAGGCTTTGGAATCTCCGTCACCGAGGTATTTTGTGTATTGACATCCATAGGTCTTGACTGATCGCTGAAATATGGTGAGAGCACCGTCAGCCTCCATCTTACCTGCTGAACCTTCATGGTTGATGGAGCATTCATGAGGTGTCGCAATTGTACCTAGCGGAATGTCTTCCCTGTTTCGTTGTGCGCACCTATGTAATATGTTGTCCGTATATCAGTGTCGAGGACTTTGTTGGCTTGATGTTTTCCCAAGTTTGATAGCACTGTCACAACACCATTTTTACTGGCAAAGCAACGTCGCTGCCACGTCCCATCAACAGACACTGATATATTAGAGTCACCTACATGTTTTTTGGCTTCAACGACAGCTTTCTTCTTCGTCTCGAGGGCTACTTCTTTGATCGCAATATCAATAGGTTCCAGATAGCTGCTGTAGGTTGAAATTGGTGCCTGAAGATTCATATATGCAGCAAAAGTGTCTCCAGTAGTAGCATGACAACCAATAGAGTTGACGGCTAGTACGAAACGTCTGTTCACATCATATACATGTCCTACAAATACAAACAATACACATGACTTGTTCGTAGGTTGTTTGAGATAAGGATTGAGTAGTCAATGCCCATCAGGCTACCAAAGCAAAAGTTGATGATTGATTGATGGGTATAGTAAGCTTAGAACAAAAAACATGCTTGGCAAAGTGCAGATCATATGCTAACAGCTCTTTTCAATGAACCAATAGCTTAGTTGCTAATGATTGGCAAATACTGACTTGATCATAGGTAGATATTACTGAGCTGAAAATCAACTTATATATTTATTATTGTTTATTGGAGAGAAATACTAGTTAGGCTTACCATTTCCAGAGATATGTTGACTGAGGTCTTTAGATAAAGTGCATGTGCAGTCCTCACACGTTATAACAGCTTTATGTGCTAGCCCATAGACAGATGGAATGCTGACACTAGTTGCTGAGCTGCCACAATCTGAACAAGGGAATGACTCTAGTAAACTTGTCAAGAGAAGCAAGTCTACTATCGCATTTCCCAAGTCTGATGGATTGCATTTATCAGTAGTGTTTTCTCTTTCAGAGAGTCTGAGTTTCTTTGCACTGGAACTATGAGCTGTTGTAGAAGACTGTATGGCTCTTTTATTAGATGGCTTGCCTCTTGGTGGAGGACATTTCTTCTTTTTACTAGTAGATTTTCTTGACTTGTTGCTATCACCCATTTTGATTTTGGTTTCTGATGTAAGGATATGACGTCATAATGACAACGAAGCTTGATGGCTGCAGCGTAACATTATACAGATCACGTAAATACTCCCAGAGGATTGGTTTCCCTTGAAGCTCAAAGAAACAAAATGAGTTCTAATGAAATGCGAGAATTTCGTAAGGTTGATAATTATTTGAATTGCATTCTGGGAGTCAGTTTATTGCTTTAAGCTTCTCATTGTATATCTATGTTCGAGTTGATATAAACAAATCATAGTCCCAAATTCCCTGCTCCAGCTATCAGCATAACTCAAAACTTCCTAATGGTGCACCAGTCCTGAAACATGGCTCTTTTTTTCATTGTTTCAGTGCTGTCCTTAACCTTTTTGCAACAGATAACATTGTCACATAATTCAGAGGTCTGGTTTTTGATCGTTTCCAATTCTTTTGAGCAGCAGCATTACTAGACCCATTGTGATTGATTTAACACACTTCCTTGTGCTTGGTCATAAATCCTTTGAGGCTGCTGAAGGTGATGTTTTCCTCCAGGTTCTCCTTCTCTTACTCTCTATTTTCATTTCTAAATTTCCAGCTTCATTTTTCCTGCCCTTTAACCCACCACATGATTTTGCTTTGTGCCGACATTTCGGCCGCAATGTTCATGTGAACGTCGTCCTTGTAGTTCTTAAAATATTATCTGACGGCCTCCTTTTCCCTGCCGTTAGCATAATTTGGGGGGTAGAAGGTGGCTAATGTCCAGCACTTTACCCCTGCCACATGCAGGATCTGCTTTTCCAGGCGTGGAACGAAATCTCCCTCCATCCTTCTGGCCCCTTTCCTCCATAAATCTGGAATTCCAAATATGAATAACGTCCTCTCCTCAACTTCCGCCTCTGACAATATCTCTCTCAAGGACTGGTCCCTCCTTGACAGTAAACTGTTGGGTACTCTATCCTTAAACTCCTTGCAATACATCAAAGAATTAAATCATTCCAAAATCATAAAATAACTATAAAAATGAATATAGTAATGACTTGCCCTTCTCTTTCTGCTAGCGATGAGGTGTGCCCACCCTTTTGAAGAGAATGCTTTTCTAAGCCTTTTCTTGGGCATCCGTTTCATAGCTGTTCCACAGCTCCACTTTCTGATCCATGTGGCAATGGACTGTCACAGACGTCAATGTCTGACGCGAAATATTTTTATAAGTAGCAATCAAGTCAAAAAAAATAGCAAATACAATATTACCAGTAGCTCTCAGCAACAGGATACCGTATTGTTCTCTGATATGCGTGTTAAATTGTTCTATTTCGTTGAGAGAACAATTCACCGTTATAGAGTTATAACAATTTTTTATAAAAATCAACAACTTACAGCAATCAAAGAAAGAAGACATTGGTAGACTATCAACAACATTGACTTTTCTTAATAAGACTTATGTGAGTTGTCCCTCTGATTTATTGAATTCATGCTGCGTGCCCAGCTGTAGTTGTAGAAATAGAAATACATAAGCAATAAAATAAACTTACATCCAGGTTTGTGTACAAAATCACATGTGAAATACCATGCTATGATTCAAACGACCCAATAAAAAAATGTTAGTATTATGAAGCATGAAAAAATGAGCAGTTGTATTTAACGTCACATAATTTAGTAAAAAAAGCACTACGATTCAAATGGTACAGTGCAAAAATGTCAGAATTACGTTACAGGGCTGGGCTGTATGTAAGTAAAAGTTATTCCATAAATTTGGGATGCTGAAGATTAGTGAGGTAACAACAGTTCACCCATATCTTGTTAAGTGATGTCAGACTGTTATTGGGGAATGTACTGTTAAGAATATTGTGTCGTCTGATTCTCCCGATAACTCTCTCAACGTGTATTCTAACTGAGGCTATAGATCGAGTGACTGCCACCTCTTGTCTGTTGAAATGAGTTTTTTTTTGTTTTGAGAAACGGAGGAATATTCAGTTCAACGAACTGGCTCAACAAGTCATCAATAGTGAACCCCCGATCAGCCATCACCAAGTCCCCGGGCTCTAACAAATCAACCAAGCCACTACGCACTACAATTTCTTTGTCAGAAAGACGGCCAGACTGGATGTCGGGGAGGAAGGAAATAAAAAGGTTAGGTGTAACGTCAATGAGTGCTTTAGCTGTGTTGTGCTGTTTGTATGATGACCAGGTCAGCTGTTGGACGTTGGTGGAGGTAGGGCGTTGGATGAATATCTCCGTACAGTCAATGATGACTCTTGTGGTTGGGTATTGATAGTGTTGATAGTGTTGGAAATATTCAGCCCAGTTCCTTCGTTACATATTGGCATGTCGATGAACACCGTCTTTACTTCATTCACTTTGGGTCATAGACTCTAACAAGCAGTACTAGCTGCTTGTTACATCCTGTGTCGTTGAAATCATCTATCATGAGTCCAAACTTCTGCTCCTGTAATAGTTTGGTAACTCGCTGATCTGCAGCAGGACCTACAGCTTTTGTAGTTTAAGATTTTGCGTTGGCTGCTGAAAGTGGGATGTTAGAGGGTTAAGTAGGGTGGTTGACCTGAAAAGTGGGGTGCACCCTACAAAATCAGGCAACTTGTCATGTATGATTGATAGGTTGTTAGGAGAACAAATGGATGAGGACATTTCTCAGATTTACATGCTCCATGTTTATTTAAAAAATAAGAAAAGTTGAGTCACTTATTGGTTGAGAGGTGCTGAATGGCTAGTTCTCAGCTCAATCTCAGAGTATGGAAGCAGTTTCATTTCACTAGGGCAAGCTGAGAGGTGACAACTCATTCTATTCCGTTTTTTTCTTCAAAAATTGAAACGCTGTCTTGTCATGTTTGCATCTTGTTTTTTAGGTAAACTTGTTGGCAGATATTATGATGATTATGGGAGGGAAACAGCTGAAAAATCCAAATACTATGAACTTCTGAAGCGTGCTGCTAATGAAAAACTTCAGAAAAAGGAGTTTACAAAATTATATCCCCCATGTAATTCCGAGTTTTCAAAGTCCGTTACTCGGGTATGGTGCTCAAACAAAAGGTAAATGCTTTCTTCTCCTTATTCGTTAAATCCCCCAAATACGCTACTGCAGGTTATCAACCTCGCCACTTGTTTGCTGCAGCCTGTTACATCCCAAGTATTCTATGCTATTATAGATTCATATCCATGATGTAGTTTGCAAAGTTCTTTGATCTTTATGTAGTTTTTCACCAATCAGCCAATTATTACAAGCTCATGTTAGCTGGTGGAATGATGTTATTTGTGTATTGCAAATCTTATTTTATTTCTTCTTTCAGTGGTGGTATACAAAGAGCCTGGGAAGGAGTGCCTCGGAAACTATTCACACCAGGTACAAACGAGTTCAGATGTGCCTGTGTGAGGACCAGTGGGCCGCCATCATTACATGCAGAGGGTGTAGAACACAATGACCGCGGTGACTTAGACAACCCTACCCTTGGGGAATACCCAAATTGTGATCCTAAATCTAACTCTTGTGGCATTTGAACAGCAAGACCATGTTCCATGAATTCAAGAAATTGTAATAAGTGAAGAGAAGAGATTCCTCCTTGGACGTCATTATGAATCCTGTATGGACATTTATATTGAATATGAAAGTACTTAAAAATAATACGCAAATACAGCATCACTTATTTTTAAGATAAGCTTAGAATTTTGACATGCAGTTGTAAGTATGCTCATGAGGTTTCACTATTAACACACTAAATGTTGCCAGAATTGTCTCGTATTCCCTCTCTTCCATGCTTTTACAATAAATGAGCTCAACCTTGAATATTTCATAAAAGTGACCTCACGTTTTCATTATCTGTGGTTCCAGGGCAGGTAGTTCAATTATTACTGTTTTTTTTATTGTATCTATGCTTGCCATAATAAAAGTTACTTATTTTATACACAATAGTGTGCAAAGTCATTGTATATTTCATATTCCTTCAATTTGGGTATATTTTCTGCAAGTGAATCATCCTTCAATCCATAGAGTAAGAGTTACCTCTGCAGGTCATGGTTTCGAATTTCTCTGCAGTCCATAAGCTACAGGGTGCGTTGGGACGATTGGGATTTGGCACAGTGAGTAATTGCACCCTTCCTTTTAAGGCAACCAATATCTTGGCACCCATGCTGTGCTAGAAATTGTCAGATTTAGAACTAGAACAGGATGAAAATTTATACTTCAATCAATCGATCAATCAATGAAGCGGGAATACATTGGCTCAATACTATAGCAGTAAAAATTTACCCAACATGCGAGTAGCTTCTCTAACCGTTTGGTGGTGTATCTGAACAAAAGGAAAATCAGTAGCCTAAACAGCACCGATGAAATATTTTTTTCTGATTACTGCTCCACTGCCTTGTATGCTACCACTTGTTGATAGCAGATATCATCATCGTTAGTAAAGTGCTCAGTCACTCAGACTGGGCGCTTGCCACCAAACGGCTGAACCATAGTTAAATACCCGCTCTTATACACTGTATTACCAGCATGAGCAAGTATGGTGATTTTTGGCATTATGAAGTCAGCATTATGACGACTCAATGTTTCACATGTTGCTGTCTAAAGTGTGAGCGGTGAATAAAGGTAGTTCCCAGACAACTTCGAATGGCCTGTAATAAATGGCGCAAGAAAGGTAATGGCAGTTTATAGAGGGTGTAAAATATTAATATTATAGCTTCGACTGAGACACATCTCTGATAACTCGTTTTAGCATGTAATAGCATTCTTGATTTAATGGTTCTGGTCGGAAGGAAGACCCAATGGCCAGGCAGTGATTAGGTCCAACGGGGAAACGAAACAACAGTCTTAATGTGTGTCAAATTCATAAGTTTGTTAGAACACACATTTTGAATTTATGTTCTCTCTGTTTTTGATGCAAGCGCTGTTAATACGTGAGTTTACTTTTAGTTTGGCAGCTTATGCAGGAGAGTAAAGAGGGACGACTGCACAGTTGTGACTGCAGAAAGTGTATCAAATGTCTAAAAGCTTGGAAAGATGATATGCAGGTATATCCTTCAAGTACGCTGCATACAACTCCTTGTTGTTCACAAACCTTGTGTGAGGAGAACTTAAATAATTATTCCCCCCCCCCCTGTCCTGGTGCATCACCACTAAATGCATGGTTGATGTCTAATTCTATTATGTTGCCTCACTCTAATTGATGTATCTTTTATTCATGATTTGAATTCTCAAAGAGCAAGATTGATGAAAGAAAACTGAAATGTGACTCGGAATTCTTCGCCACATTTGGGGTAATACCATGGACAAGAGAGCAAACAAAGGAAAACTTTAGGTGGCTTAACACACCACAGGTAGGTTAGCTACACTGACATAGTTTTGCTAAGCAACCATCAGTGGTTCAAGAATCCAGTTGTCCTAAGGAAACAAGGGTGGACACCTGTGACAAGACAATCCTCATCTACTCCACAATGTTTGTATAGAGGGTATTCTATTAGTTAGCGGTGTGAGCTCCATTTTCGGATGAGATCTTGAGTAAGACCGAAGCACCTCAGCTTAGAAAAACGAGTAAACAAAAATGTTCGTGAGATTTCAATTGCCTTAACTTTTATTCAGGTTCATCTGATGAAAAGTGATGACTTCTATGTAGACTACGCCTTGAAGTTGTGCTGCACTCTTGAGAGACTTGATACAGATGGAGCTCCTGTTAATCTGCCCGAGTTCCGGCCAATGACGCTTGAGGTGCCTCAGCTGGAATTAGCCAATGTACTTGACGAATATGTGAGAGAAGAAAACCCAAACAGTAGTGTGTTGCTGCAGAGATTACAAGATGTTGCCAATGAAATGCAGAAGTACGGCGATGGGAGCGGGACGAACCTTCAGGATGTTCATAGCCAAATCAGTACGTAACATTCTGGTTTGGTATTTTTGTTTCATCACATTACAATGACTGCTTGATTCCATCAAGGAGTTAAATATACCTTGATTCCACCTTGATTCCATGCTGCATATATTACGATCCTTCTTCCATGCAAATAGGTTTGGAAAATGATTATTTAGCTCAACTTGCACTGAGATCAATGATTGATGATATTTTAGTTTCCAAATGTCAGGCATTCATGCTTCAGTACAAAGACATGCAGCACTCTAGAAGGAATGAGCCCAAATCATCTCGTGTACCGAAACATAAGAAATTTGATAGAATTCAGGACAAGATACAGAGTCTCAAATATGAGTCTGAATGGATTGATATGTTCAACAAGTTCAATTCAGATCCGCTACCGCCACAAGATGGTATGTTCACCATAGTAAAATAGAATTAACATAGCTCTGTCTTTTTTCTATAGATTTCCTTGACACCTAGAGGAAATCATTTTAACTATTTTATCGAAGATTCAGGCAGCTGATCCATATGATTGATAGCGGTTCCTCTTTTGAGGAGGGTAGGTGTGGGCCATTCTTTTAATGCATTCACTAATTACTTAAATTTAATTAAATTAAATTTAAATTTAATATTTTTTATATTTCCATTGGTCATCATTGAAGGTTACAGTTTTTTTTAAGTTTTTTTTTGCTGGGAACATAAGTAGAGATGCTGTGGTGTCATTCAAACCAAGATTTGCCAAATGTATTATTGCATATTCCAGGAGAGCAGGAAGAAGCATATTTTGATATACTTGAGCACGGACCTTACTGTGATTGTATGGAATGTGTGGAGGTGAGAGGCTACCGAACATTCAGAGCATTCAATAAGAAGAAAACAGTGACTGGGTGGACAGATGTAGATAAAGAAGGTTATGATTGATAATGCCAATGTTTGCTTCATCCAATCCCCTTCTTATGTTTCTTGTTCTGCTGAACTGGTGAAGGTCAGACCTTTCTGTCATAAAGTACTAAACTAAGCGCAATAAATCTGAGGAACAGTTAAGTTTACATTTAAATTCTGCCACTTATTAATGTTATTTAAGCTATTTCAGGTTTTTAGGGACTGTAAAGCCTTTTTTTGGGAATTGTGATAACTTTTTTAGGTGAAGGACAACTCCAGTAATTTTTCTCTGCCTCTCAAAACCCCTACATAATTGGCAAGTCTCTCTGATTCCATAAACAACTACAATACAAAACCAATTCACCTGTTCGTTAAAAAATTGCATATTGCAATGACGAAATGACAATGGAAGTTCTAAAAGTTATGACCATACCGACAATACTGTATCAAAAGCAAAGAAAATCTTCAGTGAATTTAATAAGATGAATTAATATCCGAACATCATTATACAGTCCTTAATATCTTAATTTCAGTTACATGCTTGACTATTTTTTATGTTTTACAGACATCCCCCTTGAGGCATGGGGTTTCTCCGTACCTGATAACAATGACAAGAATGTCAGTGATGATGATGATACAGACTTTGACTATAATGAGGATTGGTTTCACCACACAGACCTGGCGACATCGTCCACAAGCGCCGACAGTAACACGTCAGAGATACAGCTGAACACCGCCTACCATAAACTAATGATAAAGGTTAGAGGTCGACAGTCAAGGAGAGAAAATCGAGACGATACTGCCGGTGTGGAACAGAAATTACTCCCTCCAAACATCCATAAAGACAAAACAAGGTTGGAAAGTGTATCTTCTTTTTTTTTAAGTTCCTGGAAGGAGTTGTCTCATTGGCTTCTAATATATCAAGAAGCAGAATTTGATACTACTGCTCAAATTGAGATATATTTATTTTTTTAATTTACAATGATACAAACCAAGTGAATAATCCAAAAAAAATTCCAAAATCAGGTCCATGCTTAAGCCTTCTGCTGCAAACAGTCTCTCAAACAAGGGTGTTGTCCCAAACTCTCGGCTCAAACCAGGTAGTTTGGGACATGTGCCCTAAACCCCCTGCCCAAACTAAACCACATTTTTGAGGTTGTCTACTCCTTGAAAACTTTTGTATTTTGTCCTATAAGAACTTACTGGGCATTGATATTAGATTTACTAATGTTTATGGTTATTATACGACAGTAACCGCCTATAGAAGGCCCTTGAACCCTATCTCTTTTCCTTAGAGACAAGTTTGTCTTAGTCGAGTAGCCATATGTAATGAAATCAAGAGTTTATTGCCATCTACTCAATAATTATCTTATCTGCTATTTTAGCAAAGTTTGTAGGCGTAAAGTGTTTTCCGCGTATGATGAGAAGAGAGTTGTGGATGGTGTTATGCCCTCTAAAATGGACAAGAAAATCAGAAGGCATTTTGACAAGAATGTACCCATTGTTGACCACTGGAGAAGTTCCGATAGAATAATCACAGAGTCGCAACAGAGAAACGAACAGAAAACAACAGATTTGTTGGAACATATTAAGTCCAGACTGTATGAGTTTGGCGGCAAGCCTAAATGAGGTAGTTGACAGCTACTAATGAACGGTACTCGATCAGTCAAACAAGGTATTAACTCTTCTATTGCACTTGATTGGTCTCTTGAGAAGTCCTCTTGTTTGAAAAATATTGAAAAGCAGAACACAAATCTTTGATGTTCAGTCTACAGTTATTCTATAGCTAACTGATGGAGTTATAAGAATACATATTTGATTAATATACAGCAAAAATAATATTTACTAAAATAAAATATGAAGTCCTTTTGTGAAAAGTGCTCTCAGCTGCTAGAACAAAGATTCGGGTGTGTTTGAACAAGTGTCGTGATTAGCGATGAAGTATACTCGGCCTGTAGGTCAATCATTATAACACAGTATAATCTGCTAGCCTGCCCTTTAATCACTGCTATGAGTTGTGTGTAAGAGGCGGCCTATGGTGAGTTTATATTCATTACTAATTTCGGTTTTAATTTGGTACAATATCGCATTCTATGGTTCAATTGTAACTGCGGTAATTAAGTATGGTGTTGGTCTGAATAACCAACAAAAGGTTTCCGTCAGCGGTGTTCTGCTTATCTTGCAAGCTTCAAATAATGTGTGTGGCGCTCACTTCCTGGTCTATTTACGGATTACCAGATAAAATGTTGCTTAAGTGCTCAAAAGATTGGAAGATCAAGTGGAGTTGACCGTACCATGATAACAAACACCTTTCTCTGATAACAGACTACCGCTAACTCCATCTGGATCTAAGTCTAAAGTCAAAAACCCAGACTTATATTACCATGTTTTATCTTCACTGTTTAAGAAACATTACTTAACAACTTTTTGCAAGATAACTGACCCTTTTCGGATGTTGTATCCAAGGGTCTCCAAACAAAAACTCGCTCAAATTAATGCTCTCTGTGTAAAAGGTGAAACATCTTTACAGTCTTGCGATCACTTCAATGATGACTTGGGTGGTCCTGTTGAAAACAGGCTCCCACAAAGAACTATCGTTGGCTAGATACTCACTGATGTTTAGTCAATTATAACAGTTGGGTCTAGATAAAAAGATCATCATTGTTATAATCTTCTTAATCATAACTGACAGAGCTCAACTGGTACAAAGGTTTACTGTGTTTGTTCATAGGCTGAAAAAGGTAACAAGTTATACAATGAATCAAATTATCAGATCACTTGATACATCAATGCTGCCTGCAGCGTGAAACATTAAAGTCTGATTATCGACATTGTATCAGTTACGTGCCATAAATTGAAAATCTATACCAATTATTAAAACCTTACCTCAACACTTGATAAAAAAATAATAATTCTATGGTGTACTTGACACTAATAGTGATATGTTGAGTAGAGGGACAAGCAGAATGGATGGGTAGTAAGCCGTTTACCATGCTGACAAGAAAGCCCAAAGGTATTACTGTTATCCTCATTAGGAAGGTCGTTTTGTCATAAATCTCGGGTCGGTAATGATGACGGCCCTGAACTCATACATGTAAGTGCATTAACCTTAAGTTAGATATTGCTTGCTAACCCATGTTAGCCTTAGTAAGGCAGCACACAACACTTTTATATCATTTTTATAGCGGAGTTGAGAGACAAAGTATGTCATCACCCTGGAGTGGCAGAGGTTGGCCTCTTTAATATCGTTCTGAAGGATATTGAGAAATAAATCTAGGTTTGGGTCAGTAAGAACATGGAAAGTTATAATCCAGAGTCGGAATCTTATAATCACATCGTATTTAATCAATATGTGAACGAGGCTGCAGAGTACCAGCTGGATGAGCATCAAGTGGGGATAATTCCGACAACTACCGGTCACTCTACTTCACCACAACACCAGGTAACAAACATCTTTACACTATACCATGTTATTCTAGATTTACTTTCCATTGAGTCCAATTTGACCCAAGACTGTGTGGCATCCAGCAGCATTATCTCGTATAATGTTTTTTCGATATCCGTATGCTTGAAATTAACAACGCCAAGCGTGTTCTCATCTTGAATGAACCAAAGCTTGTTTAGAGAGAAGTAATTGTGATGACTTCCTAAAAATAAGATACGAAATCTGAATGAAATAATTCATCTTCAACAACATTATGGTTAAGAGTCCAGACCAACTTGGATCTCTGTCAGATATTTTGATCATCACTATGCAAAGAAAAATTGATTTTATAACAACAATATTTACATTTACTCATCTGTAGGGTGTCTGTGTTATGTCACTCTGAGTGGGTAACTAACTGTGGATGACCCACCCATCTATATGCTGTGAACCATAGACTGAATAATAAACCTAGACAGGACACTGTATATAGCTGAAGTGAGGCACTTAATTATGGTGACGCGACGTCACTGGAGGGTGTCGAAACAGTTATTTTTACTCATAGCTGTCATTGATTTACCGTTCCCAGCTCGGGTTAAATATTGATAACTCAACTGGCTTCAATCAGAATTTAAGTTTGAAAATTGCAATAGATTTAGCAGCTTCTGGTGATCACTTTGATAGTCGGTTTAGCTCCATAGCTCAAATATTATCAAAAGAGCAAGCTATTTAAAACGGTGCATAGACTTAAAGCTATAATTTTTTTGCAGTTTCAGTCCTGATTAAATGCTTATATCTCAAACAATTTTGTTGGAGTTTTGAGTTTGAAAATTACAATAGGTTCAGTAGCTTCTAGGTTTATTATTAAGTCTATGCTGTGAACTCAACATGGGTGTCTTAGAACAAGTTTGTTCCTTCTGTGGTGGCGGAGGGATATTGCAAAAGTTGGGTATTGATTGCAATGTCTTTCGCCACCACAGAGGGAACAAAATTGCTCTACGGGTGTGTATGCTCCCTTGATGATCACAATCAAATAGATATTAAGACTTTTAAAACTAGGGCTATTCATATTATTAGGTGATGTTGCTGTGCATTAAAAGGTTAAAAGGGTATGCAGATGTTGGATGGATCCATTTTGTTCTTTTTCAGGATACTCTTGCTCTGGTTATATCTAGATGAGGATAAGGGGTTAAATTAGTTAGGACTGCGGTGGTTTGAAATGTACATCAAACCAGTTGACAGGACATCTTTTGATGGCACTCCTATCTGATTGAATTACCTTTATCACATCCGTCTTTAAATATATTATAATATGTAATTTACTCAATTTGCACCATTCAATGGATATATACAAATAAAGGCCATGTGTTAACCTGTCTGTAAATTTCAGTGTCATCAAAAAACGGTTGCATGGGTACTTTAGAACTGTGAGTGTGTATAAAATTTACTCTGTTTTGTAACGCGATAGATTTAACATTAAACGATATTTATTTTTGTTGCAATGAGAATAAAGCAAATCTATTTTGGTAGTTTAAATGAGTGTTTGGACCAGAGAATGCCTTAGATTACAAAACTCAACGGAAATCGTGTTAAAAACTCTTTTAAAGGAGAAAATTACATTTACATCTTTCATAGTGCTGGCTGGAGCGCTGCTGTGATTTTTTATATCTTCGATAACATTTTCTTTACTTTTGAGTGTGACAAATATTTCTACTTTACATTGGTAGCTGTTCAATTTGTTATACAACCCATTGGATCCATACCTCATATTGGATTTATTTATTTGATCGGAGATTACCTAGTGTTGCTCCCACAATGCTGTAGCTTCCGAATACATAAAACAAGGTCAATATCCAGAAACTTTAGCTCAGGGCTTTGCAGCGATAATTAATGAGAAATTGTTTGATCACCTAAAACAATAATTTGGTATCAAAGGTAGAATTATGAAGCACTTGATAGAGTTGGTCACTGTACTGTTCGCATTTTTCTCCGATCTCAAGTACAGCGTCAGAATTCACAGTTTTGATAACATGAAAACATTGCTCCTAGTCCTATCACAATTAGCCTGCCTGTAAGAAGAATGATTGCATTGAGATGCTAGCGAGGCTGTTATAAAAGGCCTTGCTTTAAAGAAGGTAGGCATCATTTCTACAGTAGTCATAGCTGTAAGATGTTTGGTAAAATCTATATTCTAATGGTTTGAAAAGACAATTTTCATCTAACCTGCACTGATCAACTCTAGCACACAACTAGGGCGGAAATTTTGCTTTTGTTATACCTTCTTGTGTATCCAACTGGGAATATTCTATAATTTTTTTATTTTGTGTTTTCATCAATGATACTCATTTGTGACGGCGGCTAGTGTTGCACTTTTGATTTGTCTTCACTAATGACATCGATAATGTTTTGACGCAAGAAGTTAGTTACCAGATAGCGATCATCCAAACAAGTAATTTATTGTGTGATACTGTTATGATCACTGATCAATACTACATAATCATCAACATTTTTATCGCACCATTGGTGTAGCAGTCTAGCGGAAGCCTTTTAGTTAAATTATTCATTGCTGCTGATTAGGTTTTACACAATTCTGCTCTGAGATCATAATATTAGCTGACAGCAAGATACACTTTTATTTATTGCTGCAGATACCTGAGTTCTACAGTAACAATGATAGTCATGGTGTGAAGAGAAAAAGAAGAAAGAAACGAAAGTCATCGAGAAGTCTGGAGCTGACTAAAAGTGCAAGCACGTGCACTGGTGATCTTTACCTTCTAAATGCAGAACAAACACAAACATACACGCAAGCTGCCGGAATTATGAGCGTGAAATCTGATGCCAACAATATTGAAAAAATTGCTTCTGATATGAATGGACAAATGAAATTGAACGGCATTCAAAATATTATTCGTGTGATGCCAGTAAAAACGGCAGCTGTTAGTGCTACAATGGAAACAAAGCTGAGCAGCATATCCAATACAAGAAGCGCAAACGACCCAATGACCGTACAAGCCAATCAAGAGCAAATTTCACTCAATGATAGCAATCATTTTTTATCGTCAACGGCAGTAGTAAACAATCTAATCCCGCCTACAATTAGCGAACCGCTGCCAAAGCTTGCTGATCAGGGTCGTTCGCCAAAACCTATTCCTGGAGAGAGTCCAGAAACGGTCGATGGCAGCACACGAAATAACAATAATAACAACAACAACGTGAAAGCTCGCAAGCGCTACTCTTCAGAGGTCCTCTTGAAGCCTGCTGCCCTCTCACCTCCAGCGATGGAGAGTGACGATACAACCACAGATATGGAGACTGCCGACACCCAGCCAGCTCAGAATGGAGAAGTGTATACTAAACCACCGCCTCGCCGCTCCATATCTATGCCTACAAAGACGAGAACAGACTCAACCAAAACCTCAGATACAGACTCACTATCACGATGGAGAAGTGTTAAAAATGCTGTCAAAATCACAACAAATATGGCAAAGCAGAACAAATCCAGAAAGGATAGTTTCATGGAAAAGTAAGTTTGATACATTTATAACGGCTTTGCATTTAGCACTACTTGTGATATTCTATATAGAAGGGGTCCCTCCAAATGTCAGAAATTCGCATCCCCAAGGAGCTGAAACTGAATTTGTAAAATACAATCCCTATCTCAACCCCACCAATTAAAAGCTCGAATTATGTACTTTTTCTTCAAAACTTGATTTGTGTATTTGTATGCTTTTTCTTAATCCTTGAGGAACCAAAAATTGAATTTACATAAATTCAGGCTGCCATAACTCATCCTACTATTTAAAGCTCAATATGTGTTTTCTTGTTTTGTCTCTCTAAGATTTAACACGAATAGACAAGCGACGCACTCTCTGCTTGATCCGATGGAGGAGATGGAGGAGGTATCCCAGCAGCCCTCTTGGTCTGATGACAGTTATCTTAAAATCCAGAGTAAAAAG
Organism: Membranipora membranacea; assembly: GCA_914767715.1. Classification (NCBI taxonomy): domain Eukaryota; kingdom Metazoa; phylum Bryozoa; class Gymnolaemata; order Cheilostomatida; family Membraniporidae; genus Membranipora; species Membranipora membranacea. Next base: position 19,968,705 of record OU612068.1, read on the forward strand.
TGCTCGAGAGCGCTCAGGAATAAATGTACAGAACTCGTCTTTCATCCTGACGGGAATTTCCTATTTTTCTGGCTACTAGTATTATCTGTAACTGTGGAATACAATCTCTGGATACAAATACTGAGGCAAGCGTTCCCCTCTGTGCAGGTAAGGAGTTTAACAAGTGGCCAGAATCCGGACTAAACTCTCCTGTCTTGTTGTTTTTGAACAATTTTTGTTTGAACATGCAGACTTTAATTTCCGTACTATCGGTTCATAATTGGTACTTAATCTTCTGACATTTTGACTGTCCTGTCCAAATGTTATTGATCTAGCATTAGCCTCATGAATTTTGAGGCTACAGGAATTACACGAGTTCGATGCCTAATGGAAAATCTGCATGACCTAAAACATGCACTGACATAAGTGTTCTAACAACATTCTCGTGTTAGGTTTGTTAGCAACCAAGCTGAACTGTTTTGTAGAGCAAAGTTGTTACCTGTTTTATGATGTCCTTAAGTCAACGCAGTGATATTTCTGACATTAGATATTTTAAAGACTAAATCAAAAATAGAAGCTAGGATAAGAAGCTTGACGTGACATTTTGTGACCGATGATAATTATCTATATTAAAAGCGCTGCCTATTAATGTGTAGGTGAAATAGGAGGGTGGGCATCTTAAAGGCAGCTGTGATAGTTTTGTTATTAGCACAGATGTTGGTACAATCATGATACAACGCCCTAAACTTATACCACGTACAGATGTGCTATGAATTGGTAATCATGAATCCGAAATGACCAATCTATATTTAGCCATAGAATAATAGACACGGTGGCCTGGACTAACACATGAACGCACAAATGCACAAAGAAGCATTCGAAGAGAGCATATTAGAGTGTTCTATTATTGTAGAAAATGGATTTTTGGGATGTTTTGAGTAGGTAACGGTGTGAAAAAAACCTTGTGTTAGCACTCCAAATCCAAATCCACCAGTCTAGGACGCACTTGATTTAACCAGATCAAACATTACAAGTAGCGGATAAGCTGCCTTTCCAGCCTATTAAAGCCCCTCTCGACCTTTGCTGTAGGCCTTCTTTTTGTCTGATCATTCATTGCATGTGCTTTGCTATGGTATGAATTTGTAATCGTGACTAAAACAAAAGACTTTTTCGTACACAACAAATTAATTAAACACTTGATTAACCAAAGCAGAGATATTTACACCAGAGACTGTAGATATCTATGATCAGTGTTTACACTGTTGAATCAGACTGTTCTGTAAAGAAACAACAACACTGTCATCTACTCTAACATGAATAACCGCCCCTTGCAATGCACATGTTTATATCATACCTTCATTTATCGATCATTATGATCAAGGGTGAGATGGAATGAGTAAATCCATTATTGATCTCCAAAAATTTACAAACAGCGAGAGACCTGATAGCAGTTTGAAAAAAAAGAGAAAAAATTTTATTTGCAAAAACTACTTCATTAGAAATGATACTCTGCGGTTCTCAATTAATTATTGTTCCACGAGTGCGTGGTTAGGGCATTCTGATCTAAGCACTGTTCTGGCCATGGGCCCCTGGGACTTACATGTCTTTACTTTGCCAATGTCCAGTATCAACCAGACCAAGTTTGGTCCATTTGCCTGCATTCCGAGTTGCTCTCTGCGGCGTGGCCAGTAGAGGTGGGCAACTCCAAAGCGCAGGCAAATGGATCAAACTTGATCTAAGTATCAACCATCCAAAAAACACCAAACAGGGTAAGACACACATATTTTTTACAACCTTCCTTGAAATCTCTCACACTAACTCAGCCCTCTTTCCTCTTTGATTTGCTTCAGGTTTGAAGGTTCTAGCACAAACAGAGCTGACTTTACGGACCAGAGAGATCCATGGTAACAAAACCCTGATTAGGCTGAAATGGCTGCATGAGCACTGACATCCCCACATTATTATTGTACTTTTTTTTATTTCACTAAATTGGTTCTTTTTACACCCATACATGATTTTTAATAGTTTATTAGAAGCTTAAAAATAAATGAATATTATTTAGAAATCATGTATGAGTGTAAAAAGAACCAATTTAGTGAAATAAAAAAGTACAATAATCATGTGGGGATGTCAGTACTCATGCAGTCATTTTAGCCTAATCAGGTTTTTGTTACCATGGATTTTTCTCTGGTCCATAAAGTCAGCTCTGTTTGTGCTAGAACCTTCAAACCTGAAGCAAATGAAAGAGGGCTGAGTTAGTGTGAGAGATTTCAAGGTAGGTTGTAAAAAATATTTTTTGTGTGTCTTAGGCCTACCCTGTTTGGTGTTTTGTGGGTGGTTGATACTGGACATTGGCAAAGTAAAGACATGTAAGTCCCAGGGGTCCATGGTTCTTGCCTGAGGTTTTCCCAGTACAGTAGAAATCATCCACGACCACTGCCTTCGATTACTGGGGGGCCGTTAGATGGGGGGGCGGATGGGGGCTCAGACTATAGATTACCCTTAATTTTGACGCGCAATTTCATTAATTTTTTTAAAACTTTCAAAGCGAAGTTTTGCAAGCCACATTACTGCCCCCGTGGTATCCTTGTATATAGAGTGCTTAGCTTGTTTTCACAACTCTGACTGATCTCTATATTTTAGGAGGAGTTACCTGCCCTTTGGTTTTCTCTTGATGCTTTTGCCGATGTAATATACTTATTGGATATCCTAGTGCAGTTTAGAACCGGTTTTCTTGAAGATGGATTACTTGTGTCTAAGCAAAAGCATCTCGCTAAGCACTACATTCGATCAAAATACTTCTACATAGATGTAGCTTCACTCATTCCATTCGATTTTCTCTACTTTGCCTTTGGTAAGTTACAACAGAGTTCAATGCTACTGTCATTGACAACTGTTATATTATTTATTATCAGTGTATTTGTTATTGTTATTGTTAAGACAAGACAAAGAGTTAACTCCTTGGACAAGATGGCACTAATAGCATCTTGCCTTGTCTGTTCTAAAAGCATTCTTGAATACAACATGTGAGCACTGGAGACTTCTCAGATCTATGCGGAGACATGCAGTACTAGTTACATAAGTCTCAATTTGTGATTCCGAGTACATTTGTTAAAGCTGCTGGCACGAAAGTTAGATTCCATTGTTATCTCCTGTTGTTTATTGTGGATGTAATATCAAGTGTTATGACTTTCCTCTTGATAACTGACACCATATCCCTAATGATACTTGTAAATCGATGACTTTTCCCATCCACAACATGTTGAGACACTAATGAGTAATAGACACAAGCATCATGCTGCAAATTTGAAAATTTGGAAGTTCAACTGTTTGCTGTATAAAACAACAGTGAAAGGAAGCTTTTAGTAGTGTCTATTATCGACCACCACCCTCCATGGGTTGATAATGGAATCAGTGCCACCAACAGTGACCAGTTTTAAGCGCTTTCTAATAAAGACATGAAAGTTTAATTAAAATGTACTAGGAGTCAAGGACATGATAGCATTATGTCATGGTTTTTGTTTTATAGGTGTGCAGCCTCTCTTGAGATTTCCTAGGTTTATAAAGATATACAGACTGGTCCAGTTTTTGTACTTAGCCGAGAACCAAGCTACTTATCCTAATGTTTTGCGGGTGTGTAACCTCACCCACATCCTCTTACTTCTCTGTCACTGGTTTGCTGCTTTCTACTACATGATATCAAAGGTGAATAAGACAATACACTTTTAGCCGAGGAGTTGTCCTTTCCAATGATCAAGAAAGTATTTTGAATAGATGTTCTAATTAATTTTTGTGTCTGATTCAGTGCAAGCTAAACACAGTGCTGTTTTAATATCTTGATTTGATCATTATGAAATAGATGGACAAGTGATCTTGATAAAAGAAAGCGATCAAGTAAAAGATGAAGTAAAGATCGAGATTTTGATCTTTTAACTCTTTGCTTGGTCTAATTAATTTTTTTCGTACCGTTAAGACGACAATTCTTCTAGCAATCAATAGACTTCAACAAAATTTCTGACGTTGTCCCATCACAGAAGTCTAGGATAAGTTTTGTTTCTTTTTTTAGGCTGAGGACCTGGCAGGTAACTGGGTTGTGGGTAATACTAATGAGACGTTACTGAGGCAGACCACCCGTCAGTATCTAAAATCTCTCTACTGGTCTACACTTACATTAACCACCATCGGTGATTTACCTTCCCCCGAATCTAACTGGCAGTAAGTTGCCTTACGGCATCATTATAAGATATTTGGCCCTCTTAGATGCCATAGATAGGCTTTATTTGAAGATGAAGTGATCCATAGTCTTGTTTCTGGCACGAATCTGCCTTAACACTAGTTTGAAAAAAAAGGATTCCATTGCTTAAGTCAGATTGTATGCCTCAAGTTCCCAGTAGATGGCATGACTGTGCAATACTGAAATGGCGTGACTTTGGTATGCTACAATGATACTGTAATTTTTTATATTCGACCAAAGCGCGGCCATAACTTCCTGAAAACGGATTATGACTTCATGGCGCATGCATGTTAAGGCATGCAAACCATTTAACATAAGCCTCTAGAGAAACCTTGTAGTGAACAGACTAAATAAACAGGTAGTAACTGTTTCCTTGAGGATTTAGAATTTACTATCTGATTTCCTGTTTAGTGAAGAGCACCAATCAGGGAGTCTCCTTATTCTGAGAGATTATTCCCTACAGGGTAACAGGAGGTTGATAGCTAGGATTGTAAGCACTCTTCGTCTTTTTCCGATTCATTCATTTCTCATTACTGATGCACAGTTACTGAGGTCAGCTTGTGGTCACTCACTTGATGACCTGGTGTGTGGGACCATGACACGGGCGCTCGGAGTACTCGAGTCAAATCTTTATCAAAAAAACTATGGCATTGGTGCTAAGGCTGTATAGGAAAATGTATGGATATTGTAATTTAACTGCTTTGTTTTAGACACTCTTGGACGCCACACTGGTAATTTGAATGTCTACCCTTTTCAAGGGTGACCTGCAGTTTTGTTGCTTCTAATTCAAAATACCATACTCAGTTTTAGCAATTGGTTTTGTTTTGTGCTAGCCGTAATGTGATCTTCAACTACCAAAAAATTAGCTCTGGTGTACAATTCGTGGGCAGTGTTGAGTTACCAAAATAATGCTGCTTATTTCAGTCTATGATCTTTATTGTCAGGTGGTTCTGTAGTGTTGTGTTTCTAAAGAATTGATATCAGCCTATATTACGACATTAATGCTTCTAATTTGTGATCGAGTAAGTCGACAATTAGTTTTTTCGTGGCTGAGATTTTTAAAACATAATAATATCTGGAAGGATAACTTCTAATCAAGCTAATATTTATTAAGAATTTTTCTCACTTTTTCAGGTACTTGTTCCAGATATTGAGTTATCTTATTGGAGTGTTTGTGTTTGCTACCATTGTGGGTCAAGTTGGAAACTCCATTAACAATAACAATGCTACTCGGCATGAATACGAACAACTGTTGGTAAGTAATTTACTCAATTTCTTTGGGATTTCACTTTCCTTATGTTTTAAGTAAATCTTTGGCTTGCTAAATACATGTATGTATAAATGTGCGACATTTCAACTGTACTGGATTTTTGGTTGTGGCAGTACTGAGGTACCTATTTCAGTTGATCCAAGCCTACCATGTGAAAACTGTCTCAAAAGATTCAGTTTCTTAACAACAGGGGTGCTCCGTATGACACCAAAGAGTTTAGTAGACTTGCTTTAACCTGGTTTACTCTTCCATAGTGGCTCTATGCGTTGAGTTCTTTTCTGAGCAGGAGAACTGAGAATTCCAATTATTTATGAAAACAGGATGGTGCGAAGCTGTACATGAGAAAGCACGAGGTACCGAAGGACATGCAGGTCAGGGTACAGAGGTGGTGCGATTACGCCTGGAATAGGGGCAAGCTGCAGGGAGCTCTGGATATCAACTCTCTAAAAATGCTACCAGACAGGCTGAAAACTGAGCTGGCTCTGCATGTGCACCTAGATATTCTCAAACAGGTTAGACTTATGGTGAAATATATAACAACAAAATGCACGTGTTCCACAATAATTTTGCGTATGAAATGTGCGGATGGATTGAAAATCTTTAATCATGCAAAACTATTCATCCGTTGAATGTGCTAGTGAACCTGAAGCTTTTAAACCTTGACAATTTTTATTGACGTCTACCAACAATATATATATAGGCCATATCAGGATCTGGAAATAAATTTCTTTTGAGAATTACATACAGAGTCATCGCTTCTCAAATAATAGAAGTAACACCCTATATTTAGTCTCGTGCTGAGCTTTCAGAGACAAACAGCAAGTACATTCACACCTATTTAACAGTGAACACAGTCAGGCTATGACGTCAGTCCGTGTCTCCCTTGAAATTCCTCATCAGGGCTAGAACGTAGTTTGATAACAAGAGTAGGTGATATAAGGCAATCAAATGGTTCATATAATTCAATATTAATCAATGAGTTGAGTCCAATATTAGTGATATTGAAAATATCAAGTTTCAATGTCTCTTAGCGCTATTGACATTGGACCAGCTTTTACTAGAAATGGTTTCCTTCAGCACTGTGACCACTTCCACACATAGTATCAACTCAAGCAGCTCAATTAATCTGTAAAGTAAAGACACTTATAAGCATAAGGAGGGAGGAGGGGGTTATATGATGAGTAATTTCTACCACATGCCAAGTCCTTATGATACTAGAGTGTAGTCATTGGTGCCCACTTCCATGTAATATACTTTAATATTGGTATTGATCAGACAGAATTAAAGCGAGAAGCGCACCTTGATTAAAGTAACAATACTGTATTTATGCTCAAGTTTACCATATTTGAGGAGTGTGAGCCCTAGGTCCTACACGACTTTTGTTATTTTCGGTCTAGGTTACCATATTTGAGGAGTGCGAGCCTGAGTTCCTACACGACCTTGTACTGAAGATGCAGACATATATATTCACACCCGGAGATATGGTTGTGAGGAAGGGTGAGATAGCCAGGGAGATGTTTATTATAGCTGATGGGCATCTCGACGTGATAGGAAATAAAGGGAAGATGATTGCCAGGCTGTCTACGGGTAACTTCTTTGGAGAAATAGGGATACTGAATCTCGATGGAGGTATCAACAGGTTTGTAATAATTTATGGTTTCAGATTTCACTTCCATTTTTTTGGTATAATGCATAGATGCATATATCATTGTTTGTTTTGTCTATGGCATATCATGTAAATGTGTATTATTTAATTGGAGTTGTCCCTTATACAACAGGGAAAGCACAACTTCTCAAACATACCTAATTTTGATTTAGAAGAACTGCGGATGTAAAATCTGTTGGATATTCAGAACTGTTTGTGTTGAAGAGAGAAGATGTAGTTCGGGCAATAAAATACTATCCTAGTGCTAAGGTAAAAATGACAAATAACTAGCATCATGATGAAATTTATTTTCAAACTCTTGTCTAACATCTTCCCATGCATTAGCAGCTTGCACATCCTACGAGAATACACACATATAAACACCATCAATCATTAGAGTTAAAGTCCCTAAAGGTGAAGGCAACTTTCGCAGGGTGTTCATCTGAATATACTTATTCCCCTCCCCTGGTGTCTTATTCATTGGCAACAAAGCTTATAAGACATCAGAAGTAAAGTTCTGGCATCCTTATTAATTTCCAAAATGACAGAATGTGGAAGCTGTCATTTTGTTATCTTGTTTGTAATCGACCTCTAAGGCACTCCTCGTGAATGCCCTTGCTCAATTATACAGGCCAGTCTGATGAAACATGCAAAGCAGCGATTAGCTGAGATGAGAGAGCACGCCAGTGACTTTATAAGTGAGACGCCTATGCATGACCCCCCAAAGATAATGACTGAGGATGCTGATGACTCTCAGTATTCACTAGCTCATCACCTGGAAGTACCTCGCAGCTCATCATCTGACCTACGCAGCAGACAATCTAGAAACAGTGTCTACTCCATCAAATCTATCGATATCAACGATGACACTATGGTATGACAAACAAATTGAATAAACCAGGCCAATAAATTTTGTCAACTGATACTTTGAGCGATAAAGATGATTTAAGTTTTATGAGGAACAGACATGGCAGGGTCCCTTTACATTTGTTTGCATTTTGTTTGATATGTTTAAACTGCATTGAATTGTCGATATGGAATTTTTAGGATAATCATTCGAATGATTCGGAAATAGAGGTAAAATTTAATCGCGCTACTCTAACCAATTTTAACCGGCTACATTTATGTGATACCATAATTTTATTTAACCACTCATTATTTTTAGAAAATTGCGTTTTGCATGAGGATGACACTTGAGAAAAAATCCAATACACGAGTCTTGACTTCGATCACTCAAAAAATCTCACTGCAAACCTTTTCGCACCATCTTGGGTTGTGGTTAGCCTAAATTCTCAAACTCCTAATAGTGTTAAGTTTGTGGCACCTTGAGTTCTTTAACAGAGTGATATGGGTTTGGAAGCCTAGGTTCTGTGACTATGGGCTGGTGAATGTTCATATCAATTATAGGTTTATACCAAAGACTATGGATATATTATCTATAGTCTCTGTTTACACTCCATCCTATTTTCTGTAGGCGAATGGGTATTTGTGGCATTGGGTTCCAGAGCTGTTGTAAAAATTAGATAGTAAGGGTGAAAAAGTTTACTCGAAATTTAATTCTGTTATTTTCTTTTGGCTTACTAGATAGTAGACAGCCACCGTCCATAGTCAAAACTTTGTATCGGTGTTAAATAATCAATGTACTTGCCAAAACGATAAATTGATTTCGAGCATGATGATTTTTTTGTTTTTAGAGAGTGAGGGAAAACGAACTGATCGCTAAATTAACTGAAGATATTGAGGAAAAAGACTCAATTATAAACAGACTCAACTCGGAAAACAATCAGGTAAAATCTAAGATTATAAAATAAGCATGACAATGCAAAAAATTTTACTGCAGATCACTTTGTACAGGAGTTGTCCTCCATGGATAGCGACTTCAACATACCAATGTCAAGTAGTCGATGAAGCAAGCTTGCTCGCACTTCTATTACATACATAATTTTAAATCACCTCTCATTTTCAACAGAACTGTGAACCAGATCTAAGTTTGTCTTAACCCTAATTCATATGATATAATTATGTTATTATCTTATTTCTAGTTACGAAAGCTGTTGAAAGAAGCGAAAGAATCAGTAGGCAGCTCCTCTCCAACTTCGACTGATATGTGAATAACTTACAACAGCTTCGAACTCCACAACAAGCATACCTCAAGAGATTATATATCTATACATCTTATTTCTATACGTTCTTTATAGTATATTATCATCTATTGGTCATTGGATAGTAACATGGCGTTCACTAATTTTATGATCCAATACTTATTGGTGCCAATATAGTTCATCATTTCTGCTTCTTCATGACAAAATAATAACTATTTTAAAACGAAGCAAACAGAAATCATCCTTAAGCTGCATCTGACATGTCAAAATTAAAGGCTGTAAATTAGTGGCAGGTTATCATTTGGGGATTATTGTCAATCAACATTAAATTAAATACACTTGGTCACTTGCACTGCATCCTCTTCTGTATTTTTGGCAACAAACTTTTTATTGAACAGAGAACATTCTGTATGAGAGAAAACATAGATCACTGAGAACAACAACACATATGTAATAACAATGCATTCAGAATTTCCCTCCCTCATTTAGGAGCAAAGTAAGGTTTGATTTTGTTAACAAGCTTCAAAGCATTCATGGATAACCCTGCCTATCTATTCGGCTAACACCAGGAGCAGTTCCTACTGGTTTCCCCTCTAATGAAAGCACCGTCAGTAGCTGAGCAGCGCGGCTTCCCTTACCCATACAAACCCGAGTATTAGCACCAAAATTTGACTGAGTTTGAGCGCATCGATCTACTGTAGCAGGGAAAGTCCAAGAGAAGACAGCCAAGCAGCTCTACTATTAGGCTGTCTGTGAATGCATAGTCTTATTAATATAGTGCTGGTGGATATGTAACATTACCTAGGTTAGTAGCATATATAAATCATTGGTCGTACTGGTCATCAAGGAATACACCATCATAATGGACAAAACATTAAGAATGAATACACATCATGCGGAGTTTCACAATTCCTCTTGACTACGCCGAACGCATTTCACGACTCGCTTTTTAAATTCGTCAGGTCTGTCCCTCCACTCTTTGGCAGCGTCCACATTGGCTGGCGATTCATCGTTAGGATCAGCTAACATAGATATAACACTGATTAATATTGTCTCTACTGTATGGATTGGTAGCCACCTCTCAGCTGCCTTCTCGTATCCAAAGTTATCATCTCCTGGCTCGTGAAGTATCGATATGCACACATCTCCATTTTTATCAACTAGAAGAAGATAAAACAGGTTTCTAACCAACTTTTACATGAACATATTATTTAAACAATTAACATTTAGCTGGTGTTGATATTGATGGCCATTTGATTAAAGATGTATGCTGACATGAACAACTGTGCTGCAATCGATAAAATTTATATGTATACATAAGGCTTACAGAGCCATATCATTGGACATATGAAATGACTGCAGTACAATGTGATAACAAGGAAACCATAACCTTTCCCATGGGAACCAAAAAGCAAGTAGAGTGGCTATATTGACATTGAGTAACTTAGTAATCACAAAACTATCAATCCACTTATAGGCTATACGTACTATTAGGATGCCATATATCGCTGATAAATGTCAGTTTTGGCGGTCTGTCAGGGTACTCTTTAGGAAAGGTAAGGTGAGCCTTGAAGTATCCACCCTCGCTGCAAAATTGAAAAGGACGTAAATGAGAAGACAGAAAAAAAGAGACCAGAAACCTTTGTTTAAAATGCAAATCTGGATACAGTTGGTTGTGTGATATGGATAGCAGGACAAGAGAACGTGGTAAACCCGTTACATATCACCGACAAAAAAAATGATTTCAAGACATTCGATCTAAATACTGACCTTTAAAAATCATGTGAACGAAATAGACAGTAATAAAATCTCAAGGTAATAGAAAAGAGGGATATTTACCGTGGTACCATTATAAACGATATATCGTTTATAATGGTACCACGATGATGGCTTTGTTACACTGTAGAACACTTACTATGTTGTGTCAGGAGGGCCATAGATCACAACTTCCCATTTATATATATCATCATCATCTATCAACCCAGCTGAGAAACCTTCAGTACAGCTTTTGTTTAGCTCTACAAGTAAGGATATAAATATGTAACTCATTCTTATACGCATTACCGGACAATCTCGTCTCACGTCTCCAAATCATTCAAAATTCCTGCGCCAAATTTATCACAGGTACAAACCACTATTCATCAGCAACTGAAGCCAGGGTTAAACTGCACTAGCTACCCATCAGGTCAAGATCAAAATTCAAAATATCAATCATGGCTCATAAAACCGTCCATCATCCCCATCTCATCCCTTCCTACATTTCTCAATCTTTCACACCTTCTAAGCATGCCCGAACCACTCGTTTCAACTTAGCGAACACTCTTGTGAGCAATTTTAAATGTAGACTAAAAACAGTAGGTGGTAGATCCGTAAATTCCACTTTACCAGATGTATGGAACTCCCTACCATCTTACCTTCGTGATCTCTCTTCCACCTCCTCATTTAAGTCACAGTTAAAAACGCATCTTTTCAGGGAAGCTTATACCCCATATATATAGGTTTTATAGTGGATTTTTAGGTGCTGGGAAGTTGCGACTTGTAGGTTTTAATTATCTTATCTTATCTTTCATCCTTTTATCTCATCTTTTTAATTATTTTTATGATAACAAAATTTTAATCAATTTTATTTATTTTACCAGCAACAGGCTTACTTTATAGTATATGTTTCTATATTAACCTTTTATCACATGTACAACGCTTAGAAATCATTGTTTTTAAACAATTTTATTAAGCGTTTCATAAATAAACTTTATTATTATTATTATTATGATACTGCCAGTCAAATTGATCCTGTCCATGAGTTGCGTTTTTTTCCTGTTGTCACTGAATTCTTACCACCTTGAACTAGATTTTTCTGGTCTTCAGAGAAAAAAATCAACAGACAATTTGGCAAAGGCGGCTTGAGTGATAAAAGTTCTTCTCTACCTACACACAACCTGAGCCTTTGTTATGTTTATGGTATTTTCAGTTAAATATGAGCAAAGGGTTGCATGAGTGAAGTTTTGTCTAGCTTCTTTGGATCGCAAAACAGTTGGTGGGATTAGTTACCTCACTTGGTAGAAGTTAATTACCATAATATTCACGAAGCCTGCTCCGGATATACAGAGGCTTTATGAAAACCACCAAATCAATAAAGTATCTCATGAAACATTTGGTCAACTCTGATGAATCATTGTAGAGACAGAAAACTTTCCCTACTACTCTGCAAAAGCTACGCCGATGATCATCATTTAAAGCATACTTGTATCTGGATCAGTTAGGCACAGCTCACAGCTAGCTTAAGTTAATGATGGCAGCACCAGAAATGAAAATTTGATGTCAACTGATTTAGTCAGCGAGCAAAGTGGGCTTTACTACCCCCAGCTTACTTGTTATACAGCAGTTTGGAAATGTATTTTGGTTAAGTGAGTTGAATGGCTGTTTCACATAATCTCTGGTATGTTCTTTCTTTGTAACATAGAACTGAACAGTTTTATATTTGGTTTTTGACGAGCAGGGAAAACTCAGTTTATCGTTACAGTTACATCGTGAAAACTCTCACAGGGATCGATTTGAGCAAGAGGATTAAAACTTTATCATACAAGCCAATCAGAAAGAGTGTGTTTCCATCCATCTAGCCTTCCCCTGACCCATCAAGCAACCAAAGCCCAGATATTAAAATGCAACGGTTCTTTAATTTTTGGAATTCCTAGCCGAGGCCTCATCGAAGACCGAAGTGGTGGTCGATGCCAAATCTCAAAGCTTTTAAGATATTTTCTTTGCTAAGTTCAAAACTATAGTTCTTCCATATTCCACCATTACTAAGTTTTCACTGAAAATTGCTCAATTTTGATAGTAGTGACATGTTAGTATGATTATCATTGTATGACACCCATTTATACCTAATATAAATCCATCAATCAAACAATGGGCACACACTCATCATCAGCATCATCATGATCAGCATGAATCATGGATGGGGTAAAATTCACCCAGCCAATGTGTGTGTGTGTGTGGATGATCAATTGCCAATTAAAATATTAGCAGTACTCACTTAATTACCTGGCACTGTTACTATTTTAATATACTTTACTGACTGAGTTGGTATGACAGCAAAGCACAACTTGAGGACAGGTGAAGAAAGAAGAAGAGGTGTGTTTCTTGTTGACTTGTTGTTTGTTATTTAACTTATTATTGTATTATAATAATGGTTTAGTTTATTTGAAGAAGCTATTTATAGTAAGGATTCATACTCACCAGTTAGCTGCTTTTTGAGCAACAGTGCTCCTCTATCACTCATGAATGTAGTTGAGGAGTTATGTGGTGATTGACAAGAATTCAATTCTGGTTTTTGATTAAAATAAAGTGTGGTCAATAGCCTTTTTCTGTCAACAAATATGACAACAGGGGGCACTTTACAATGAAAGTTTGACCAATTAGGATAGGTTTGACAAATTTACACCCGGAAACCACAAATGAGCTCTTCAAAATATTTACTGAGGATATCATTTGCTAAGCTCCACCCATTCAACTGTCAATCATTTAGTTGACAGGGTTCTGCGACTGGGAAGGTCACAACACTTGCAAGCACTTGACTCTAATTGTCTTTTCCCCGTTCTTCACCAATATCCAACACAGCCAGGTATGTAGTAGTCAACATGAGCTTATATAGTTTGCACATGTATGAAACATTGATACAGATATGATATCATAAAAGTGTGCAGTGAGTTTGAATTGTGGTATTATTATTGAGTGAAGTTGATAGTTAGTAAGTGTACATAAAGTACAACTACATGCAGTGGTGGAAATGGGCCTATACGGTGTATAGGAAGTTCACATCAATGCCTATACACCTTCAACAAGTGTATAGGCACTTAAAACCTATCACTGTTGAGCACTTTGTATGCTTGGATAAGTTTGTTTATGTTGTATTGTATTATTTTGCCTCCTCTCATTTCAGTCAAAACATGCTCATAGATTTAGGCTCAAAAAGTCAAAAAGATACACCAGAAACACAAATATCAAAAGAATTCGCACAACCCCCCCCCCCCCCCGGTCACCAGGACCCACCCCGCAGCAGTGTTTGGTGTACAGGCACTTATTATTTTCCATTTCCACCACTGACTACATGATAGTTAGTATAGTGATATATCTCCTTACTTACTCACTGGTTTGAAAGAATGCCAAGTTGAGTACATTTCCTTGGATTGGCATGACTATGTATGTAGACTATGTATATGTATGTATGTACAGTATGAATTCAATGTCTTGTTGAATGGAATTCACTGAAGATTCATGGCTTTACTACATTGAGAGATATTTTTTTGCCTAAATCTATCCGAACAACCTGTCAGGGTAGAAGAAGTTGGTTTTCAATATTTAATATAATCACTCTCTCAGCTCAACGCGGAAAGTCTGCAAGGTGGTGGTGTATTATGGCAACTCTGCCAGTTTCATATCGCAGTATGGGAATGATACTATTGAGGAAGGCTTAACAGCCATCTATAGCAGTGATAACTATTGCATGACAGCCTGCAAAGCCTCCGTTTTCCAAATTATAGAGGGTCTGCTTATTTTCTACTCTCAACAACACAGTAACATGTCTAGTAAAAAAGATGATTGATCAACTACTTGCACAGTCGTTGCTGGACAAGTAAAACTTTTCGCTCTGCACAGGTGAAGCAGTCCAAAATCATAATTCACCTTGTATTTGGCTTCTAAAGTATCATAGATGATTGCCTACTTGAATAAGATATGTCATAGTTATCAGGGGATGTCATTGGCATGCCTCCAATATTACATTGACAGTACTATGATCTGCTAAATGATGAACCTAGGAAGTCCTTGGTTGTTTATGCAGGAACACGGTGTCAATGAGAGTAATGAAGACTCGTTAGCTTAACGCATTGATGGTGTAATGCAGGATAAAGGCATTCCTCTAGGTTGGCTTTGTGCCAATCAACCTTGTTTTCACCACCCAAATATTTTTCTATGAGCTCTGTATATGATTACATGGAATTGTGCTACAAACCGATGCTGATACTAACTCTTGTCATATAGTACTAGGCTCTTCAATATTCAAACTATGTACCCATCGCACTGAAGAGTCTTAATTTTATAGCTAGTATCCTGGTGTGACTCTATTTTACTGTTTTTCTTCTTCAGTCTGAGTTATAAGAGCTTGAATTTAACAAGCGGACTAGGGAAACTTACATAAAGGACAATGAGCGGGACTGGTGGTTCTCCTCAAAGAGAAACCAGTATCACAGAGAACCCTCCTCTCAATGGTGGAGGCGAAGCCGAGAACATTGGTGCGGGCGTTACTGAGAGCAAAAGCCCTACTGATATGAAACAGGTATGTTTGTCTTATAAAATCAAAAGTAAGACTACTCTGACTGAATGATTTATTGAATGTATGTGATGAAAAGATAGATATACTCAAAGCAGTATGAACTAATATTTATGACGACATTTATGCAAAATAACCTCTTGGATTGACAGCAGGCTCATACTAAATATTGAACTTAACAAACAGCAGATGTAAATGATGCATGAAGTTTCCGCCCTGAGTACTGCAAACAGCCATGGTAACTGTACCAGTGATGTGCGTTATCTACAACTCTGCTAATTTTTCATCTTCTTAGTTATGGTTTGTGCATACCCAACCAGTCCATGCATGACAGAGTTGGCAGTTGATACTCACTACTTACTACCCAGTATTTGTATTTGACTACAATGAGCAGGTGCCCCTGTCACTAGATATGCCCTGCATTTTAATCCTTTTCATTTTGACCTTGTTTGCATAGCTGAGCTATAAAAAGATTAATATACCTTTCATTCAAGCAGGCTGTTTTTAGAAGAGTAATTTGTTTTCAATGAATCAGAATGCTTGTGGTTTTGATGCTCAGTTGATCTGTTTAGATTATTAGGAGAGTATCTGTTTACACAGGCTCTGCTCATGATTTATTTCTGATGCATAAATTTGTTAAAAGTGCTTTGGTGTAATTAGAGGCATAATGATAATAGTAGGGATCACAGACTTAATGATAAGTCTATGGTAGGGATACATAATTTACTTGTGACTTTTGACTCTTGAATGTTTGCCTGCTGGTTTTCCAATTGGTTAGTAAAAGTCATCTGCTTTTAAATCTTCAGTTTCCTCAAGTGTCTTCCAGGAACTAAAATTGGATTCTTCCCTACCATTGGGTTTCCCAGCAAATATTTATTATAGCGATCGTGTGATAGGTAGATTTAGAGCCGAATTGCCTTGGTGTGTTTTTCACCACTTAGTCATATCTTATCTCACTTGGTACAACTTTGAATTGGTTATTTCATTGAGTTAGCCAGCTCACTCTTTTCAGTAGAGTTTTGATCTCCGAAGCTATCGGGCAGTGTTGTAGTTCTACCTATTTATTGTAGATGTCTGGGCCTGGCATGAATCCTGTTCCTTCTAGTGGAGGTAATCCAGGAGAAGCTCTATCACCTAACAGCAGCTCCAGACCTGGACAGGGTATGCCTGCTCCATCGAGAGGAGGTGGACCTGGACTCGGCGGTGGTGGAGGAAATCAGCAGGTAAATTTGTAGCTCATAAGACAAAGTAGAGCAGGCCTGGTGTTGACTAGATTGACAAACAAGCTAAAGGAAGGAGAAACTAAGTTAATAACTACTTATCCCTGTTATCAGTTATGGGAAGTGGTCTGACTGTGTCTATTAGGGGTCTTGTCTTTTGACAATGGAATGCTAATCTTACTACTAGCCATTATTAAATATGCTGATCACTTTGATGGGAAATGACTATGCCTCTGTTGCTATGCTAATGATATGGCCAAAAGGTGATTGATGCACCCACAAATTTCATTGTTGGTATTTCCAAACCTATTTGTATTTACATAAAGAATGATAACCTGTGATAGCAGTTATTATCCTGGTGGTGGCATGTGACTCTATTTACATAGCTTTGCAGTGTTTTTGACCCCCATTACTTTAGTCTGACTGGTTAATAACATCTCTGCCTGGAGACATGTTTTTGGCGGGTAGAGATTTCTGGCAATGAATCAAGTTTGCTAATTGAACTTTCGATTAACTCTAAATGGCTGAGTTGTTGTTGTTAGAGTGAGTTTTTCTATTGTTGCACCATTATGAAGGTTATTGTTTTATTTTAGTATCAGAACCGCGGCCCTCCCGGTGGTGGTGGGGGTATGCAGGGGATGAGGTCACCTTCTGGAGGACAAGGTGGTGGTTGGGGACAGCCTTCCCAGTCTGGTTATAACAATAGGCCTATGAATAGATACGGAGGAGGACATAACGATATGGCTCAGGGATACGGCAGTTATCAGGTCAGTGTGACAAAAACTTATGCGTAGCAATACATACACCATAATAAACATGAACAACACTGGTCATCTCTTTTTTTATCACCTACTAAGTTGTAGTTCATTCCTGGCACAATGTCAACCATCAGTGCATAACCAATGACCTAAGCTTTGGAGAGATCATTTTCACATGACAAGTCCCTACTTAATTATGACTATTGGTGGGAATTCGCTTGCAGTAAGTCTATAGATAATATCCATGGTCTCTGGTAAGATAATAGTTTGATATTTTATAACTTAAATCAAGTATTTGAATTCCCTGTCAAAACAAAAAAACATCGTGTGAATTATGGCATCATTTGTCAATGAGTAAAAGGGGATCACAACATATATATTTAACATCAGAGGTTGCATTTATCAATGAACCTGACATACTTTCATCAACCTGTCATCATACACCTGTCTATCTAAATTGCGATGCTTTGGGCGTGAGCTGAATTGTTTTA
The DNA here is from genome assembly GCA_914767715.1 of Membranipora membranacea. Lineage (NCBI taxonomy): Eukaryota > Metazoa > Bryozoa > Gymnolaemata > Cheilostomatida > Membraniporidae > Membranipora > Membranipora membranacea. Next base: position 19,986,732 of record OU612068.1, read on the forward strand.
ATCTCAACTTTCAGTCTTATCAACTAGAAATCAAATATCTTGATGAGTTCGTTTACTTATACTGCAGTGAACTCCCTGCTGAATGTCAACGTTACAGGCCATCCGATGAACTCCCCACCAGTAAACTAAGGTTAATTTCCGGTACTACTCCTATAATAATAATACAACTCCTACTACACAGTATTCAGTATTCACTACCACTGCTGTGCTAAACGAGGGGCTCACAGGCTAATAATAAACATTCAACACTGCACATAAATTATGAATGGATTGATTGAATAGAGGCTGATTTAGATAAGGCATATAATGAAGTGATAGCATACACCTCATTCACTGTTTTCTTTTGTAAAGTACAATAAATGACAGTGTGTGTTATTATTAGATAGGGAGCACTGCGTTTGGATGTCCAGTCAATGATGGTCAACTGCATACAGAATGCTCAGTGATCGATATCAGTGAGGTATTCACATGGGATGGGATGGGGGTGGCTGCTCTGCTTTCAGTATTTTTGAATTGAAGTTTTAGCATTTTTAAGTTTTACTGGTGAATGAGGACACTAATAATAGGACTAGTACAATAACTCATGTTTAACAAGTACCAGGAAATTGTCTTCAGTCTTAGGCTTGTTGTTATTACACCATCAGCTAGTGATGGCTGATATATTATTGTGTTCCATCATTCAAACACTGGGTTTTCGCTGAATCAATGGAAACTCCTTGGTTGTTCCACAACATGCAGGACCAAAGTCCTATTCATAAGCCTGTTCGGTTATCTACAGAAAAGGGAAAACATACAACTGGGGTTAACTTTAAGACAATAAAAAGCAGAGTAATCATGATCTCCCTGTTAATTAATGAAGGCAATAAATGGAATCACTATTGCCTGTTTCCATACTGTTAGATGATCTCTTTGCTCTTAAAAGTCTCTCAATATACTTCCTGTTTTCTTTATATAGGGGCGACCTTATCATAATCAACAAGAGACACTAAGTAAGACTAATCTGTACATTAGAGGATTGACCCCCACTACCTCTGACCAAGACCTGATTAACCTTTGTCACCAGTATGGCAAGATTACGTCCACTAAAGCTATCGTCGACCAGGCAACTAACAAGTGTAAAGGTAAGAGGGTCAGAGCCTGAAGTTTTCTAAGGTTCTTCTTTACACTTTGAGTCGTGGAAACAGGCCATCATAGTTCAACTGTCGGTCAAAAGAACTGTTCTGAACTGGTGGGACCAACACGCTTTCGCATCACAGTGTAATTGAACTGTTTGTATCTGTAAAGGACATTTTGAGACAGTTTTGTCATTATAAAATTGCATATTTTTGTATCACAAAAACATCCATTTTGCCATCAATAATGTGACCAAACAAGCCTTACAATTTGTTGGCATCTTGCCAAACCTTGAAGGCATTCCTAGTATTGTCCTATCCAAGCTACAGGTACTTTTTAAACAACAGTACAACTTGCAGTGTATCAATTTGGAAGTAGCTATTATTAGTAGCTTATTGTACTGGTATAACCTATACATTTACTGGTGTGATTGTATGATTTTCAGGATATGGATTTGTTGACTTTGAGAAGCAGCAGGAGGCAGAGAGAGCCGTCCAGGAGCTACAGAGAGCTGGTATCCAGGCTCAGATGGCTAAAGTTAGAGAGAGTGCTGTGAGTACAACTATAACTGTAATTCAGTCACCATACTTGTTAATGAAAGTGACTTTTATAATGCTGTTCAAATTCAGACTGTGGACGCTGCTTATATAAAAGTCACACTAGTCTGTAAGTATGTACAATGAATAAGGACATTGGCATATTTGTGGAAGTATGACGACTTAATAGCGAGGTTATACTGGTAATATGTTGAACCGATTGGTTGCTTTGCTTGTAACCTCAGCAGCATCTCAATTGTGCTGAGTCAGTTTATGTCATAGGCTATGATGGTGTAGGATGCCCTTAAATCATCATGAGCTCTCAAACATGACAATGAGCTCCCTAAACATGGTTCTCATCTTTACTACATCTCATTGTTACATTGTTTACCATTACATTTCTCAGCAGAGCAACTTGAATATCAAACAAGGCATAATAATTGCCTTCCCTGTGTACATAAAGCTTTTACACATATCGATGCAAGATGTTACATGATGAGTTTTTATATCAAATTGTTCACATTTCACTCTCTGTATACACAGGGATCAGAGCAGGACCCAACTAATCTGTATATAGCTAATCTACCTCAGTTTGTGGAAGAGTCTTACCTGGAGAGTATGGTCAGACCATATGGTAATGTGGTCAGTGTACGCATACTAAGAGATCATAGTAAGTTACTATCCCTGATAGCTTAGCACCGTACTGGACACATTGTGTAGCCAAGGTGGTCTAACTGGTGTATCCGGGGTTCTTAGGCTGTCCGTCTTCGCAATTTTTTATATCTCAGTTCCAAACATTTAGAGTTCACAGCAACAAAGTTACCTTTCCCTGCAAACACAATGAGATACTGACTTATGGTGATCATTCTTCAAGTCCCTAATTTTTTTGATTGGTGAGTGTTATAAGGCTTTTGGTCCTTTAACCTGATGAATAGCTGGTTGTTATTTTGAATTCCATTGGTTGCTTGCCATTTTTATCCAAATCATCCATTGAAATAACCCATCTGCATCATGTTTGTAGTGGGCCAATCCCGTGGTGTTGGATTCTGTCGTATGGAGAGCAGAGAGGTGTGTGAGAGAATTGTGCAAGAGCTGAATAAGAAGACGATTCCCAGAAGTAAGGAGCCTCTCCTTGTCAAGTTTGCTGATGCTGGAAACAGGAGAAGACGAGACTTCAGACATCAACAAGGCATGATGGGATACGATGGTATGCAACATGGGTAAGTAATACTGTCACAAATATGTCACACTACAATTTTTTTACGAGTTCATTTTAAAATCTCCTTTTAAAAATCCGGTATGTAGTATAGTGTATATCACAATTAACTGCTTTGCATTCGATAGCAAAAATACAATACCAAAAGAATCTCATCTCAGTTCAGGCAATTTGATTATTATTTACTTATTTTTTATTACAGTCATATGGGAGGACAGATGATGGGTCAGGGAGGTATGGCTATGAATGCTCGCTACTCGATGCCAGTGAACAATCAGTCAAACTACATGCAGGGCGCCGGCGGTAACTGGGGAGGAGTACCTATGTACCCGCAGGTAGCCATGTCACCGGTCAATCCAAACACAAGCATGCAGAGTAACATCATGGATCCTACCACTGTGCTCGCTCAGCAGCTGGGACAGATGCAGATTGCTCCAGGACAGAGTGTAAGTGTTGTTGTATATACAAGTGAAGATGCTCTCACCAACACGTACACACAGGCCACTATCATCTATATATGATACTGAGCTCAATGTGCAGTCACAACAAAAAACACGAATGTTTAGAACATTTATCTATTGGCATTCCAAAATCTCAACCCAACTAAAAGATTCAAGGCAGAGTTGAATATTATTTTTAGTTGTTTGAAAAACTAGCAAACTTTTTCCGTTCAACAATTGAAAAATTAACGAAAAAGGAGGTTTCAAAACAACAGCATTACTATCTGACTGCCGCCATAGGCCATTGCTTTGTGTTTAAATGTTGCAGGACATCTTCATTAGGTTCTCAAAACAGGTAAATTCAAATCCAAGCTGCTATGTATGATTCCATGCACTAGAGATCAGAGAAATGAGATCTAGGAGTGTCAAACAGCTAAAAAGTATTCACAGTTTCACACCATGCGATTTCATAGCTTACATTGAGGGTGTTTTATGTTGATAGTATGGAATGCAGCAGAATCCACAGTCTTATCCCCAGATGTACCAGAGCCAGGGTATGATGCCTCAGTTTCAGTACGAGGTGGCACCCTCCCCTCCCAACCAGCTCGGACATGGAGGGCTTGAGGACCACAGTGGATATCAGAGCTTCGGCGGAGGACCAGGCCAAGTAAGCATAACAAGCTAATAAAATCATCTGTTTCAAACATCTTTATATAATATTGCATGAAAATAGGGTAATACCAGATGATCGTGATTGAAGGTTTCGCCTTGTTGTTGATCAGATTTGCATTTTAACTTCTCAGTGACATGTAGAGGAGTTTGATCTCCTGAGCTTTCTCCTGTAACCGTTGACAATGTGTTTAAAGTGTGTGCAGCATATTTTATCTCACCTATATTCTGTTTTTTTTACAGATCTGAGTCCAGAATTTTCAGAACATTTAAATTACCCACTCGAAATCCAACTTTTATCAGCTGCTCGGCGTAATAAGAGAATAATATGTCTACTCTTCTGTAAGGTAGAATTAGAACTGGTTAGTCTGCTGTCTGGACCTGGGTGAATGGTAATTTTTGCTGCTCTTTGAGCGCAATCAGATATATTTGTTGTGTAGGCTTCAATGCTGCTTTTTTCTGATATTTATTTTGACGATGTTTATTAATTAAGCGGTGATCCGTATACTAGGATGCCAACAAGTGTTTGATTGTTGTGATAAACCACATCAAATGTCTCACTATTCAGAGCACATTATCATCAATGTACAGGTGTATGGTGTAAACTAGCAGAGAATATTATTATGGATATTATCATCAAAGTAGAGTATGGAATTGTGAGTTGTCTTCTGTTTGTATGGTTATTGTTGGGAGAGGACAATTCTTAATTTCTATTAGGTTTTGATATCTAACTTATATGAAGCATTGTTATCGCAAGCCAACCAACATCAGGTGCTCTGGGAATTCTACTGTACAGACATGTAGCCTCTTATGTTTAAACTGTTAATCCCGATACAGTCGGGTGTGGTACACTTCTTTTTCATCTGTAGACTCATTACAATCATCTACCGATTCGTTAATCCTAACTAATATGATATATGAGTAACCACTGTACATAGACAACTAACACTAACCTAACCACTTTACTTCTGTGTTATTCACAATTAACTTTTTTACTGTTTGTCGAATGATCATGCATCCAACTTGAGTAAGAGGAGTATGTTTTGTTTGTGGTGATATGAGATTTAACCAGTTGGTAGTATTAGGGTATTTACCTGTTTTGATACAAGCTATTTTGTTTCTTTTGGTTTTGTACGTTTAATACTACTGTAAGGGTTTATAGATTTTAGAGAGACTTTCTTAGGCCACTTTTCTTTCAGTTTTTTTGAGTACCTCACATCACGAATTGATATTTGATATCTTCTGTGCAACAATCTATGAGCCTGATTGGCGGCGACAATTAAATAGCAGTCCTGAGTTAACTTTGTATGAGCGTTATCATCCTAGGCAATTTGTGTATAACCTGACCCTGAGTGTTAGCCCTTTCTACCTACCCTCATCTTTACTCCAGTAAATACTGATCAATAGTTCAATACTGTTCTGACCTCAATCATATTTTAGCAGCCATATTTATTTGAATTTCTCACTCACACAATACATTACTACCCAACATCCACACCCACCACGGTTTTCCGAACCATTATTATCACAATATCTTTAAAAGGCTCTCACCTAGGGAATGCAATTGCCATGGTACTTTTTTATTTCGTTTGAGAAAGTATTTTTGTTACATGATTTGTAGCTCAGTTATGTTAACGCATGCATAGTAATTTATGTTTCCACCCAGTGCGGTACATTTCTCTCAAGCCTGAAGGATCTCGCTATCACATTATTATGTATGTTGTATGGCTAACAATTATCAGCTAAAATTTTTTGTGATATGTCATCCGTATAATAATAATGTTGAATAGGATTGAAGGAAAGGAACTGATTTTGAAATTTTTTTTCAACATTTTGCTGTCTCCAAAATTTGGATGTAAATAATAAGGACAAATTTGTCAAACACCTGTATGTTCTAGTTCTGTTATTTGGCCAGATTAGTTCAGACTTAACATGAACATTACCATACCAACAGCTAATCGAAACAGAGTCGGGACAGAAACCAAAGACCAGCATATGTCATTTAATACTGCACAGCTGATACATTGCATATAATACATATCAGGCAATGACCAACATCAGACAAACAGTGACTGGAGTTCATACACTGCAGACGCCGACACTGTTTGGCTTGAATCCAAAATTTAGCATATACAGAATATATTATCATCACTTTAGACATGTAGTGATTCAGTTCACAAAACTTATAATGGCATCATCGTTACTACCCATAGACCTACTAATAATAATAATTTATTATTAGTAGGTCTATGTTACTACCATGTTTCACCCACAATCCAATTGTGGGAAATTCTGATTCAAATTGATCTACTTAAAAGTCCAGCATAGAAATCTAATGAGAAAACCTCTTGCCTTGTAATACAAGCGCAATTGACCAATTGAATCACTTGTAACAGATTAACACCATCTGATTAGTCAATTTGCTATTACTAGTAAATAGAGTTGTTGGCTTGTACTCACTCACTTGATTGTAGAAGACTGATTGCCTACTCTGTTTTGGATTCAATTGTATGCATTCAAGGATCAGAGGGTAAGTATATTGTGAAAGAAATTATATCACAGGACTGGATAGATTTTGCTTATTTTTGCATGATGTAGGAAATGAGTACTAATGTGACCAAGGAGGAATAGAAGTTACTCCTTGCTGTGACCACCACCATACCATGATGATGTGATCAGGGTCAGGGAGAATGGAATCTTCCATTCTCCCTGATGATGTGATTAATTAATGAAGAATTCATTTCATTTTTATCACAACATTTATTACTTACTTATCACTTAAAAATCATTATTATAGCAACTCCTTGAATTGTTCATTGATATAATAGCATTGTTGTAATGATGTGTATGATATAATTATTTTATGCACATAGATAAATATATATTATTTATATTTATATATATATATATTATATTCATTCATACATGTAATGATTTTGATGTGGTGGTCACTAATGTATGTAATGGGCCCCTGGGACTTACATGGCTTTACTTTGCCAACATCCAGTATCAACCACCCCATACTGGACATTGGCAAAAAAAAGGTATGTAAGTCACAGTCAACTAGTTAGGCTTTTCAAAGGATTGTAGGAGATGCTTGGTTTCATTTCTATCATCAGTCCCACCTAGGCCTCCTGGTACCAATCTTGAATCAGCTGCCGCATATCTAGTGGAGTGGTTGATATCAGTTGTATTGACAGTATGCATCACCTGCTTTGACCACAGGCACTAAGGGTTTTTCTTAATTGAATAGAGTCATGTACTGTCTACGTCTTAATTGGAGTATTTGCCTCACCATATTACAGTCTGCATTGATGTTGACACTTACTTGACTTACCACCAAATTAGTTGGGAGCTAATTTGCACTGTGGTTTACTAGTTGGTTTGGGGCTTGGGTGATGATGCTTTGGTGGTTTGATGGCATTTTTGTTGCTCTGCGATAATATGGAGAAATATGATTGACAGGGAGGGGCTATGTCGTCTAGGAAGCGGCCAATAATTGCTGCCTGCACACCCGGTAGTAGTACAGTACTATTACAATGTTGCGCTAATATAGTCTCAGTTGGTAGTAGAGGCAATTCAATGTAGCGTCCGTAAAATTCCCTTGTTCAGTTGATTACGATGTCTTCTACACAATTGAGATCAATAATTTTATTCCTGTAGTTAAATTAAAAAAATTGTTAGTGTCGCAGAGTTGATACGTAGAAGAATACTCTGGTGCCCCTTGCTCTCCTTCGACCGGTTCTAGACAGTACACTCATGTTATTGTGCCATTGACTTATTAATGTTTGACTTGGGTCTATCTCTAAATCTGACAATGAGTTATATTATGAGAAACCACTAAGGTTAGATCTGAGAAAAGAAAGAATTTTTGAAAAAAAAACCCCACTGCTTATAATGGATTAATTTTTGCGGTTACATGGTGTTCTCTGGAGATGTAGCAGGACCATGGCTTGAGTTGACTTGAAGAAGACCAAACTTTGATATCTCATATCTATAGCGCATATATGTTTACACATACATATTTTCAAATATGATTTTGATTGTCTATCCCTCTTGTGGGTTTGCCTTTGTACTTAGTAACCTTACGTTATCAACAATAATTTGAAATGCAAGAGTTTTCTTCAGTTGACACGGTCATTATCAATCCATTTAAGTTCAATGAATGGAATTTCTCATTGTCAGTAATTATCATGCTCTTTTTGCATGGATGCCCTTCAACTATTGAATTAGAAATTTGCATTAAAATTCATTCCTAAAATGCTCTCAAAGTGGAATTATCTTTATAGCAGAAGAATGCAAGACAGTGTAGTGACAGCAGCATAGATGTGTTACCTGTATATGTCTGTGATGAAGACTTAACATTGTATGTGATGTTGTTGTACAATATATTTAGCCTTGTTACCCGGCTACTTTTTTGGTTTGGGGAGTAAACTAAAAAAGTAGCAGCGCAACAAGGCTACAATATATTAGTAATTATCGCTACTATATGAAGAGTCTTGCATGCGTTCATTGCTAAACTGGTACCTTTTTGTTGTTGTAGGAGTGCTAGTGATTGAGGAGTGCTGTCAGCATAGGTTCTCAGGATGAGTTCCTATTACGGGACGGGTATCGATGTCAAGTGGGATATCAGTAATCTGGAGATCAGAACTAAGTCTGTGGAAAAGACATTGGAACCTCTTGTAACTCAAGTCACAACTCTGGTCAACCAAAAAGGACCATCTAAGTAAGCCATTGTTTGTGTTTTGCCATGATGGTATCTGATATCTATATACAAGGAGTGAAATGTTACAAACGGTGCCAAAATATAGATCATTAAAGGAGTGTATATAGAGTATGAATATAGCAAGTTTGCTTGGAGCTTGTTAATTGTTATTGTATCATAAGTGATACCATTGTCCTCATATCCTTAGGAAATCCAGAATGTGGCATTATGGGATATTCCTCATATATTCATAATTATATTCTTTGATAAAATATCCTAGGACTTGTTTCAGAAAAAAAATGCAATAAATATATTTACATCATGAGATGTTTAATGGAACAGAGACGGTCTTCTTGATTTTTGGGCGATTGAAGGGAAAATATGATTTAGTTGTTATAAGGAAGACGGTAGAATACAGTGAAGAGAAGTATGTTGTTGTTTTTATAAGATAAAACACATCTGGTGTCAGGTTTCCTGTATGAATAGCAGTTGGGGACCTGCAATATCATAGCTTAGGATCTTATCTTCATTCAATCACACCTCTTTGTTAGCGGCGTGACATTAGCTTGTTATATAGTTTTGAGGGCTGTAGTAAGACTTAGGCATGTTTATAACATCATTGTGTCCACTCTTCATGAAAAAAATTGCTCTGGAAAGTAAACACAACAGAACAATAAAGATTGTTACCGAGTTGTCCCTCTTGTTCACCAAATTATTGAAAATGAGAATATCCAATTCGTTGTTTCAGATTTAAGAAGGGTAGATCTAAGAAGGCTCACTTGCTGTGCGAGGCAGTCTATCAGGCCACACAGAACTTCATAGCTAAAGGAGAAGAGATAGCCAATGAAAATGCAGAGGTGAGGAACGAGATGGTAGCTGCTGTAGACGATGTCAGGAAAACTGGTGAGTCAGAGTTAAGTGTGGAATGTGCAGATATTTATAACTAAAACCTTATCACTAACATAATTCTACTTTTCGAAATACCCAACCTCTAATTCTTCCAGTAACATATGCATAGAACATGAGCAATTATAAAGTATAAACATTTACTGCAATATTTGAGAAATGTATATTTATATGGTAATATTATAAATGTAATAAGGCACTGTAATCCTAAATTAATCTAACTTTGTTTATATTTAGGAGAGACAATGCATGTGTCATCTTCAGAATTTGCTGATGATCCGTGCTCTTCTGTAAAGCGTAGTGGCATGGTAAGAGCTGCCAGAGCACTGCTGTCAGCTGTCACAAGATTACTAATCCTGGCTGATATGGTTGATGTTTATCTTCTTCTCAAATCTCTAAGAGCGGTATGTCATACAGTAGATAGTCCCTGCTATATATCTAGTGTCTACCCAACAGGACAAAAAAATATTCACATAGTTCAACCAATGAATTGACCATGAATTATTGAATTCTTGTGTTTGAGTGTTAGTCAATATTTTTGCAACTCCTTAGCTATCTATCAATGAGAAATGTGCCCAAATCTTTCGTTTAATGAAATTAATGTGAAGCACTTAGGCCATTAGGAAAATCTAAATTCAAAAGGAATGGTTCTTCCTTCAGGATGGTGTCGCAGAATTATTGGGCCTTGGTTTAAGGAAATTATCAATCCTTGGATCTGGTAATATGGCCCTGCATGTCTAATAATGATTTAACACTTGGTTTTGTTGAGTAAACCTGGTGCAAAGCTGTATAAATCAGAGTTGCCCTCTCCTTGAACATGAAGTTCAGAGAGAGGACAACCTCCTACTTTTTGTTGACATCCTCACAGGAATAAACTGAACACAGTAATTTATATGTTCAGAATATATATTGCATCTAAGTTATATAGTTACTTTCACTTTTTCCCTTGCAGGTTGAAGAGGACTTACACAGGCTTCAAGAAGCTGTCAGCCAGCAGGAGGTGATAGATAGCTTCAGATCTCTGGGCCGTCGTGTTGTGGATCTAGCTGATCGGACGGGGCGTCGTCAGATGGACCTCAAAGATACAAGGAGAAGAGATGATTTAGCCTCAGCTAGAGCCACACTTAAGAAGAGCAGTCTGATGCTGTTAACCACCTCCAAGGTAATATTTGTCTCATCATCTCATAGGTGGGAAAAAAAATGGTTAGACTTGACAACATGGTCAAATTGATCATAGTCAAATTCACCTTTCTACTCCCTGACCCTTATAACAGAATCATTTAGGGTAGTCTAGGCTAGTAGGATAGTCAAGTATCAATGAACTATTTCATACTCACAATCATTCAGGGATATAAATGTGAAAATTGTGTATCACAATAACAGTTTGAGAATCGAGTAAACTTCCGGTATTTGGTGTATTATGAGGTTAATTTGACTTTACCGGTCCATAGGACAAAACAGGCCAGAAGGCTCAGGCAAAGAATTGTTTAGGCGGCTTCACTCTTTGCAGTTGATTTCCAATTTCCTAAATGATGAACTTTATACACTGAGGTCTAATCAAATCAGTAGACATACTCTTTTTTTTGCAGACCTATGTAAGACACCCTGAGCTAAATGCAGCTAAGTCTAACAGAGACTATGTAATGGGGGAGGTGTCTGATGCTGTCCACAATATAGGAGAGGTAGCTCAGGCTACAGGTGCCTCCTCTCCTCATCCATATGAGGGAATCGGTGAACTGGCTGCTGCTCTCGATGAGTTTGACGTAAGATCATATCGCTTCATGAGTAATAACTATTTTGTAAGAAAAGGATTTTTTAGATTAAAATTGTTTGTGTATATATGAGTTGGCTTCTCATGGTTAATGAGGCTTTCCTCACAGCTTGGTTGTTGAAGCAACTCTGAATTCTGATTGGCTGAACATCAGGATATTTAATGTTGGGCAAAGGTCATTAGCTTTCCTTTCCTTTCTTTGCCTCAGACAAGGTAGCACTGTACTCTCGAGTTGTTGTTCTTCTGTTGGATATTCATTTATTCACATTTTCATCCATACAAGCATACATACTACACGTACATACTTTTTATGTACCTAGAAAATTTCTTTAATCCTAGGGCTATTGATATTTTAAGAAAGTATCTTCATACAGTTCCCTTTATAGCAATGATATCTCGCTAAATGATAAACTCTTCCCCATGTGAAAAATCTACACCTCTAGGGAAATGATGGCAATAATATGAAAAAATACAACTTAGCATGAAAATCTGAAGGGAGCAATCAGACTTGTTGCGTTACTAACCATAGATTCCTTTCTTTAGCAAAAAGTGATAATGGACCCGGACGTGTATAACTCTATGCGTACTCGGCCGGCTCTAGAGGAGAGACTGGAGAGTATTATAAGTGGAGCCGCTCTGATGGCTGACTCCAGTTGTACACGAGATGACAGGAGAGAGAAGATAGTCAAACAATGTAACGCTGTCAGGCAGGCTCTACAAGACCTGCTTACTCAGTACGAGAATAATGTGAGTGGCTAACTGTGATTGAGCTTGATGGATGATCATTTTATTTTGGCAGACAATATCATTTCGGTAGATTGTTTTCATACACTTGTCAAATATATTATTAAATTGATTGGATAAAAAGGAGAAAGCAATTGATAAAGGATGGTGAAAAATGAGAAATATCAATAAATGTATATTATATCAAATGATAAAATGTTAAATCTGTTGCAGTCTGAATTCATAGTTAGCAATGATAATTATGACGCAACCATATATTATAGTATCTTTTGTCAGGTTATCAATATGTGTTGTTGTTTGCTTAAAATCGTTCGAGTTGATAAACTTGCACTTGTAATTTAGGAGTTGTGTTCCGCTGCAAAACTAAAGAGTGGATAACTAAATTGTTGTCTAATTATATACTTTTCAAATATCTATTTTGATATATTTTTGAAATGACAGGCCGGCCATTCAGAGCCAAGTGAGCAGTTGGATCAAGCTATAGAGAGTATGTGTAAGAGTACAAGGGACCTGAGGAAACAACTGAAGAAGGCAGTAGTAGACCATGTCTCTGACTCATTCCTCGAGACTAACGTTCCATTGCTTATACTAATTGAGGCTGCTAAGGCTGGCAATGAACCCGAGGTATGTTTTATTAGCTTGCGTTGAGAACTGAGGTTATTATCCATTCTAAATACGGGTGTCGCATGGCACCCTAGCTTGTCTTGACAAGCTTTGTACGGTGAGGGGGTGCTCTTCCCACTGACCCCCACTAAACAAAGCTTGTCAAGACAGGCTAATGGCACCCATGATAAAGACTTAGTCAAGAATGGTTATCAGACACATAATGAGGTTACCAGCTTTGCTTGCTTTTTGTTATAATCAGATTAACATTGGAAAAATCTAATATGTAGGGCTTCATAAGTGGCTGTCCACCGGGTCGGGTCTCTGAAGTTGGAGGATTAGAAACCCGTGTTTGGTTATAATCTATAAGACACCAACCTTATTTGGCATTGAGTCTTGTTATCAACACTGATGTCTTGAAAAGATACAACCTAGGCACCAGGATCTATTAGCGTCTTCTATGGGAGTTTGCCAGTAGTGGGTGACCGAGTTTTTGTATGCCTGACATGCTGACTCAGCAATGTTATATGAGGTACAGCTCTCCAATTTGGCAAGCTTACTTGTAATCAAGGCTTACATTTTGAATCCTATGATGTGTTTTTTTTAGTTTATTAATAGATTGGAAGTTATACGCTCATTCAACATAACAATTTTTTGTACCGAGCTGACCAATGAAGTCACTTCATTGAGCTGACAGCCTCGGTCAAATGGTATCAAAGCATAAATAGGACCTCCCAAGTTGGTCTTGTCAGTGAATTGCTGGATTATTAACAGTACACCAACTAATTGAATTACCGAGTTTATTGTACAGAAAATTTCATGGGCACGCCAACAATTCTCTGCTATCAATGAGGTTATGCAACAGACTTGCATGTTGTCAGATTTCATGTCTACATAAAAACTGAGTTGCCTCCCAAAATTTGATCAATTCTGACATTATATATGTAGGCTGGTGATTTATGCTGTCTGCAAGTCTCTATTTGGAAGACATCCATTGAGTTGTTGGAGAACTGGATAATCATTATGTGCTTAGATCAATAAGAAGGCTGTTCAATAGGGTTGGATTGCCCATAAAATTTCACGTCTTCACCCTACACTCTTCTTTGATCCAGAAGCCAAAATAACCAGAAAAGTGCCAAAAGATTCCTAGCATTTATCTTACCTATACGTCTACATGTGCTGGAATGGGCTTGTTTCTCATGTAAGGAATGGTAATGATATATCTGATAATAGCGCCATGTCTTACTGACACCCTAACATCAATCAGCTGATTCAAGACTTGTGCCAATTTTCTAGATAATTCTTTAAATTCTCAGGGCACCAGTTCAATCCAGGGGTATTTTTTATTTCATAGCAAAGTTTACATCTGTCAGACATTCATCATATTGCGGGGGGGGGGGGGGGGGGTTAATATGGTGGTGTAATGTTACTTCATTATTTTTATCCCAGACCATCTATTCCTCATGACCAGATTTGTCATAGAAACAAGCAAAAGTCTTTCAAGCTTCAAGTGTTTGCTTGCTCTGGTCGACATAGTATAATGTCATGATTACCACTTGTGTGCCCACATCACTTTCACATTAGAATTAGGGCAGATGCTTATAGGATTTTATGGATCTGAGTCTACGCCTAGCACGAACAGGAACATGTCAGTCTTGCCTGGCTTGGCAGACAATTAATCATGCTCTACGCCGTTTGTCGTCGTTTCATAGGTTACAGCTGGTCTACTGTCTTCTCTCAAATCATTTGGCGGATAATTTTAATCTGGATATTCAGTGTTCTGTGAGAATTAGTCTAGTGGAGGGCTGTGATTTAAATGTTGTCAGCATGACATATATGACTTTGCTGAATTGTAAGAAGCTTTTGGGGCCACTATTTGTTGATACGGGATTATTTAATATAAGGAGGACAGGACCTCCTCCATCATATCGCAGAAAGAGGACGAGGACACCCTCTATAGACTGGAGAGAGAAGGTGGGTTCTATCCATGTACAAGGATATTTTTCGTTCTTTTGCATCCTTATTTGGCACAGATAATTTGGCATATAAGCTATTATATATAGTTATTTAATCAGGGATAGCCTTTTGCCCCATGGTTGATTCTATCTTGGTGCATGTACACTGGATTACTCAGCTGAAGTATCGAATGTCTTCGTCCTCGCTTACAAGTCACTGAATCATGAAGTGTTTCGTTTGCCTTGCTTTCCGTGCTGCCAGTTTTCGTCATGAGCAAGTAGCGCCTTGATTTCATTCTTGTAGATGCAGGCGTTCATAAAACAGTAAGCATACAAGCCTTGCACTGAACGATAGGTGGGTCAAAGTTTGATTAAAATAAGGACCCAATTGTATTATAGCATTGTCAAGTGTCAGCGCTATCTCTAACAAATATTTTATCTCATAAACATGGTGTGCAGCGACCATACAGATTCACCTGTGTTCTCGTCTATTTCCGTAATAAGATTAGCTGTCATATCATTACACACCGCGAGCTAACGGGGCTCCGTCACCGCTGCAATAAAACTGCTCCCGGCGCCTACTTGACAATCAGCTGATTAGTATAGTGTCTCCTTGATCCCCACTGTAATTATACACTGTATCAAGGTGTAGCTCATGATATATCAAGGTGTAGCTCATGATATAGGCGTTTTTCTCGAGTAAGCCGATATCAGTTAGAGGTGTAGACATCCAGATAAGCAGCAAATTATATTATAGGCATCTTCAGGCTATTCTCAGGATATTGATGCGGGCAGCAGCAGAATAATTACTGTAATTATTTAAGTTTCAGTGCTGCTTATGCAACACACTGCAATGAATTTAGCTCTGTGGGTCGGCATTTGCCATTTAGCCACCTGCTTTTGAGCTGCGTTGCGTACAATGTAGCGAGAGGCGATCTCTTTATATTTTGGATATTTTTACGATCATCATGGCTTATGCATCAACACAAGACGATTACGAGGTGAGTGAGGTTCTGCTGCGTCTCTACATGTCTTGCGTGTTCTTTATTTCCTCCACCTCCTCGGAGCCTGTTGATACATCTCTTGACCAACCTCATTTGTTAAAGTTAGTCTCATAACAACAAATTTCAGCGCAACTTTGGTTAGTGTTTTTTTTGCGGCTGTGGTTGACCTTGTTTGTTTAGGTGGTCAGGGCAAAAGTTCTCCTCATCTTCATTATTCTACTTCATCAACAAGCTCTGAGATCATCACTTCCTCTCTAGGCTTGATTGAGTTGACTCATAATCATGTCCCTTTTCTTGTTCTGATGTTTATTTGAAAGGATTCATCATTATCCATGTCACGATTATGAAACCTAATGCAGTGATTAAGTTGATTAGCATGTTAATGACTGTTGGTACCGCCCACGTTAGCCTGGGTTTGGCTGGCTCCTATATGGCTCCCATCAGCTTAGAGGGCTAAGTTACATTTGATTGGTTGGGATGATCTTGGTAACGAAATTTGAAACACCAGAGTCATGGTCAGACATTAATAATGGGGTTTTGCGAATCTCATGACATTCCAGAATCATTGCGGATCTGCCTGGCTTAAAAGTCCTGAGATTTTTCCAGAACCCTAATTTCTAGTTTCATGTAGACAGCCGACACTTGTTGTCTGAGTGTCTGAGTACACTATGTTAATGTCGTGTATTCAGCAGTTTAATGAGGAAATGGGGTTCCTTTTCGACCCCTGTGATCTTCATGGAGACAGACAATAATTTTATGCTTCATCATCCATAAGATAATAAAACCATTATTAGCTAGCACTCAACCATCCCTTCCTTAAAGAGGGGGTACGGGTCAGATTCACTTTCTCCCGTCCCTATCCAGGTTGATAGATCACCCAATTCCGATTATGTACATGTGCTTCGATTTGGCGCCAAATACATCATAACAATTTGTTTACATTTATAAGCAAGAATATGATGTCATATGTAGGACTCTCATAAACAATGCCCTATCAATCAATAATGACTAATTTACATTTAGCGATTTTTCTCAGTAAATATTTAGTATTTTTAAAAATCATTATAGCTACACATTCCTCAACTATATTTGACTCTGCTGATGTAGTTTTGAAACCTCATTTTCTTTTTTTAGAAGAAAATTAGATGTAGAAAAGTGTAGGAATACAATAATTTCCAGTTCAGTTTATAGTTAAATTACAGTGTCACAATGAGTGTCAAAGCAGGTGCACTGCATGATATTGATTTTCTAATGAATTATAAATCAATATATTATCATTAATCATCATGCTTAAAACATCCATGAAGTGAAGATTGGGATTATCAAAGCTGTTTCTCCAGCTAATCAGCTTCAAAACAAGCCTAAAATTGACCTTGTCGGACCACTACAAGCTTTGCTATGAGGCATTGAAGTCGGCCCTTTCAATAGTTACTCGTGAAATCGGAAAGCCTGAGTGTGAGGTCACAGCACGGTTTTCGACCGATATTTGACATTTATTGTATATGGAACTATTAAAGTGAAACCAACTTTTTTCCCAAACGAAATATGCGTTTATCTCCTTCAATTTTTTGCTTTGGATTAATCTCTATGATGTCATGAGCTACGTTGGATTTGATCTCATTTCATCCAATTTTGACGAAATTACACGAGTCCAAAGTTTTTAATGGTAGACATATACGCAAAATGTATGTCTATGACATCATATCCCCCTGCGCAAGGCTCGCGAGCGTCAGCGAGGCCTAACTTTGATAAAACGGAACTTTAGCCCTAGTTGACCAATTGAGCTGTTCTTGGGCTCATTTTAAAGCTTATAAAGTAAGTCTCATAAAAAAAATGTTGGTCCATATTATTACTCCCCGCACAAGTAAATCCCTGTAGATAGACTACCAAGTGTCTACAATTAATGCTGGATCTGAATTACACTCCATCTTTAAACCCTCAGTGCTGATATGGTGACCATGTATACTATGTACCCAACATGATATGACCTCTGATATGACTTTGTTTAAAGTGTCAAATTAAAATTCATAGTTAGATTTCAGGCAGTGTACTTTTGTCCATCCTGTTGATGAGTGGATATTGAATGGTATTGAAATGAATTCTGTGGTTTTAAAAGTGCAGAAATGTGGGTCTAATCATATGTCACCCAAGGGAGCTTTTGAAATTCCCCCTCCCCTCCCCCTCATTCTGCTTCCATCAGACAGAGTAGTACATTTAGCACTCTTATTTTGTTTTATCTACCAGTCTATTGACCTAACCACAAAAACATGTAATAACTCCCAACCTCAATGAAGAGGGGAAAACCATAAATCCATAAATATCAAAATATGAAACCTTCAAAGCGTTTTGCAAAATTTTGTGGTAATATTTCAAGCGTTCTTGCCCTCATTAATCCAAATATGGGTGTTTACCGATACAAAGTAGTCTAACCAGACAGCTTCTGTTTTATTTCACCAGGTAGAAGAATATGGACAGGTATTCATGGAACACGCGAATAAACTGGTGGAAGTAGCTAACCTGGCCTGCTCTATGTCCAGCAATGAGGAGGGTGTTAAATTGGTCAGACTAGCTGCTACACAGTTGGAAACACTTTGCCCCCAGGTAAACTATATGTACATAAACAGTTAGTCTATGTGCATAGACTAAAACTTCTTGCAGACTTTAAGTCTGTACGTATAGACCATATTACTAGATTACTATCTAAGTCTATGGCTCGGACTGTATGATTATAACATTTTGTGACCTTGCACAACAGAACATTTTTTTCCCACAAAATATCTAGGTCTATATATACCTTCAATTTTTTTATGACAGTTTTGCTGCAGACAACTTATACACTTTCTAATCATATGGTAGGGCACCTGCAGCTCCTCTGATTCCCGACCAGAGAATATAGATTTGTATAATCTCTGGTCCAATCTTGAGGTCATTTACCTCAGCACTGTACAGGCCTGTCATGAATCTTCTTGCCCACATCACAGGGTAAGGACATATGTCCTTACTCTGTGACCACATCAGACAGTCAAATGTCTACTCTGACTTACCTGTCATTGCATCAGACTTTCTGGCAGACTCTGTTTTATGACAGGGTCATAAAGGGGGGCGGTAGACCAGACAGACTCTGTATTCATCTTTGGAAGGAAAATAGAGCATGTTAAATATTGCAACAATGCAATTTTTAGGAATTCATATAGTGGTCAGCTACTGTCAGACCTTTTTTATGTTAACATGTACCTGATCCCTCCGGAAATCCCAGACATTATGGGATACTTATTAACCTCCCTATGAACTTGTGTATGCATTGTCCAGGCTCCTGTAAGTGCCTGGTGGTGGGGGGGGGGGGGGGGGGCAGAGTCACCAACATACAGTTGCCCGAACCAAAATTTACTCTTTGAAATTACTGTCAGCCAGAAGAGTAGGGACCAATAGAATTCAAAGTGAGAATATTTGAGAACTGAATCTTATTTCCCTAAAGAGACAGGCTAAAGTTCTGGTGCATGAATGTGATTAATTTCTAGAGACTTCAACATCCCGATTATAAGAGACAATATTTTTATGATTATGTTGTGTTTTGGTAGGTCGTTAATGCAGCCCGTATATTAGCATCCAGACCTAAGTCTAAAGTAGCCCAGGAGAATATGGATGTGTTCAAAGATGCTTGGGAGAGACAAGTGCGGATTCTCACCGAGGCTGTTGATGACATCACAACTATTGATGACTTCCTTTCAGTTTCAGGTAAGAAATCTCCCTCTTTATGTAAACGGGTGTGCAGAAACAGAGAACAACAGAACTACATCTGTGGGTTTATTGAAATTTGATCCAAGCTTTTATTGTGCCCACCCGTGTCTAGACCATGTTTGGTCCATATGCCTGCATTCAGAGATGCTCCTGATCCACTGGTCACGCCGCAGGACTAGAAGAGACTAGTAGTAGTGACTAGTAGAGAGGAGCAACTGGAATACAGGCGATTGGATTAAACTTGATCTAACCCATGTCCGACCGAAAAATACCTTTCAGACTTGTGTTACACAAGCACATGCTCTACTTAATCTCATAATTCTCTTTTTTTGGCAAACTAGGGGCAATAATCATTAGTATAGGGAAATGATATTGTTGCCAATAAAAGGTATTAATAAAAAATCGGGCTATACATATTACATAATCAACTGTATATCCTCATACTGTGTTGGTATCTATCCCATCATTGGAGACATGAAATATTTCTGTTCATTGACCATATTTTTATAGTGTTCACGTAAAATAATATTATTATGAAATCGGTCACACCATTGAAATACTTGCTAGCAGCAGCTCAAACCCATCAAATTAGGATTTAATCAGATTACAGTATTACTTTTGATAATAATAGTTTGAGTTAATGGGACTTTTTTTTAGTTAAATGTATGTTATTAGCTGATTGATTATAGGCGGCACCTCAGATGAAAATTATTTCCAAAAGGTCTTGTGGTCATTTGGGTTGGTATATTACAGATGCGGATATAGTTCTCCTGGCCTAGTTTTCAATTAGCCTCTGAGGATTAGACAGGTATTAGGAGTGATCATGTACTATTCCACACCTGGCCTATGAAACCATCATGAGACTAAGGAGAGAAGCCATTCAGCCTCCCTATTTTTAATTGCAAGGGATTTCCGAGGCGCGCTATTTGAAAGTGAATGCATTAAGATCGGACATCTTGACAAAATTCTTGCTTAGGTTCAACCAAGGAGTTACTCTTCGGCTCATCAAATTTGGGGCCCTGGTTGTAGGAATAAACCTTTAGATTTCATAATGTTCCTGATGGAGCTCTGTTTCAGCCCATACTATCACGATTTTTGATGCTTCCAAGAAGATGATAATAAAATATTGTAATGCCTATTCTCTGCAATTAGGCCTGTTCATATGGGGATACATTACGTATGTCTCCCGATTTTATTTGTAGAGGGCCATATTCTGGAGGATGTGAATAAATGCATATCCTCACTGAATGAGAATGATTCAGACTCGCTGGATCGTACCGCCGGAGCCATCAGAGGACGCTGTGCTCGAGTGTGTAACGTAGTGACAGCTGAGATGGAGAACTGTCAGCCTGGTGTATATAGTGACAGAGTGAACGAGTCGGTGTCTACTCTTAGAGAACAAGGTCAGATATACAAACAGTACCAAAGTGCTCAAACTCTACCCAGGTCGCTGGTAGTGGCATACAAACATCGCCCCTGTCCTAGTTCAAGCGCTTAAACTGTGTTGGGATAGCTGGTAGTAGCATATCATTATCAACCACTTTCCCAACCAAGTCGGAAAGTGGTTGATAATGAAATGCTACTACCAGCTTTCCCGACACAGTTTGAGCGCTTAAACTACCCCCATCCCAATGGTTTGGCAGTGGTTTGAGCACTACCAGGTCAGATGTGCTTTGAGTTCTCACGACCATATCCGTCAAACAGGAAGATATAATTTTGCAATGATCAACTTTATACAAAATCATTTGCCATCAGGGAAGTGGGTGTTTTCCACAAGATCTACAGTAACATGAACATGATTTGCATGATTGATTATTATTTTAGAAAAAGTTTCATGTAAGAAAATTTTATCTGCCTAGATTTAAAGAAGATAACAGGATTAGCAGATTTATGTCTTCCCGTTTCACGAGTTAATGAGTCTCACTGGGGGAGCATTTCTGATTGATTGCTCCAGCACCCCTCCCTTCCCCGCCCCCTCGAGTGTGAACTACCTCTCCCCCAGAGTGAGCTCATTGATTAATGTTATATGGTTGTTTTACAGTGATGCCCTCCCCTCTCCCATATACACTAATTGCTGTACGGTTGTTTTACAGTAATGCCAAACTTTGCCCAGCATGTAGAGACAGCTGTGAATTCTCTACTGTCTGGACGGTTTGATGACGTAGACTATAACGACTTTGTGTACGCTGCCCAGCTGGTGTTTGATGGAGTCAGGGATATCAGGAGAGCCGTCCTTATGAACAGAGTAAGTCAGCTTAGCGGATATTCTTGTGTATTCCACACTCTTTTGTTTTGTGTTCATGCTTATTAGCCTATATATGTTTTATGTGTTAGAGTTGGGAAGTACTGCACATATACACCAGGCAACATATCTACTTGAACACACTTGCAAGTTTTAGCTGCTATGCAACAGAATGTAATGTAGCTGGGATCTGAGATGTACTTTCATGTATCCATAGTTCCCATAGTCCCTATTGTGTTATGTAAGTCTAAACTGATAGACTCGTGTTTTGTTAGTCTAAGCTGACGGACTATGTAATGACAGTCTCAACAGATAGACTCACATTGTAATTATGATTAACAGTTCACTCTATCAGGGACCTCGCCGAGTAACTCGAGGGGGTCGTCACCTTCAAGCCTAAGTGCACCAGAGAGCGGTGATAAGGTTATTGGAACTGATAACCTTATCTTAATAAAATTCCATGTAAATATAACATCATAGTCTCCTCTTAATCGTACAGCATGTGCCAGCGCTAGATTTTATTAGTTTAATTCAAGAGAAAAACATCTTCTATGAGCTCAACTATATGATAAGACTAATTATTATGAGTTCTCATAATTGCCTGGATGGATCAAATTGGCCATCACTTCTATTTTCTGAGAAGACTCAGCAAAAAAACAACTAGATATTAAGTATTAAGCTCCAAGTGTGATACATCACAAAACTGTTGTCTCATCTTGTTACTATTACATGAAAGGTGAGCCTGTGGAGACTGAGATAGGTCACTGGAGTCACATCAATGAACTCCCTCTCCCTCAGGAAGAACAACAGGACGATATTGACCACTCAGCAATCAGTATTGCTTGAGCTAGGACATCACCCTAAGCCACACCCACAATTCATATGTGTTGTTCTTCCTGGAGGAGAGGGAGCTCATTGGTCACATGATAAGCAATCTAATACCAAACTCCATAGCTGAGTCCTTTGAAATATTTTGCATGTACATCATTGATCTGACCCAAAACTTAGCTGACTCAACAGATTTTTCTCTTCTTGACTTACAATCAGTTTGTGAAGTTCTAACAATCAACTCCCCTAAACTTGCATCACTTTTGTTTGGCATTTCAAACAAACAATGATTCATGGTTTTATTTCGATATTTTTAACTTCTCTTCTTGGAAACATCCTTATGATTGCAAATTGATTTTTATGATTTAAACAACAAGAATAATTTGTTTTTTCAAGCTCATTTATCTTTGGTCGGACCTTGTACCTAACCTTGTATTGAAAACTGGTGCAAACGCTGTACCAGCAAGTGATATAACTTTAAACTTCCCGGCTTACACATTTTTGTGGTTTTGTAAAGCCATACTGTAGTTGCTCTCTCATGTTGGATTTGTTCTGGGTTGTGAGCGTAGTCGGAGGTCAGTTTAAGGCAATGATGACTGATCATTAGACAAAAATCGCCATAATGTGAAATTTCCCAACAGCACAGAAAAGATGGCTAGCTTTATGGCAGAGTGCTTCATTAGGCCTTAGTTTTGCATGTGTGCTTACCAAATATGCCTCCCCTATAAAAGCTGCAGCATTAAACTGCTGCATCAAACTGTCCTAAGCATAAATGTGAACGTAATGGCCTATAGATCGCCTATAGATCGCCTATTATATCTAACATTTCCTTGTTCTGTCCCATCGACCAAGGTTTATATGGTTATTAGTACATTATAGTGTCATTGAAGTGTAAGAAAGCAATACGTTTGAATCGTAACCTTTGTTCTGCCATTACAGAAGCCAGAGGAGCTGGACTCTGAGACAGAACTCGCAGATCAGGAGAACTTCCAGGAGGGGATAACTATAACCCCTGCTGGACAGTATGGTGGTGATATAGTCGATATGACTTACTCTAAATCTCAAAATCCCTACGGCTCACACTATGCAAGTAAGTGATAAGTCTTAATTTTATATGACAATGAGGTACCAGATAATGAGTGTAAAAATTGCAATATTGACCAGTTGAACAAACCTAGGATCACTGTGAAAGAAGATATAGAATAACGTAATATGGACCATTTATGTGCTAAAGAGCATCAGCCATCCTTCCGTTTTGTTGTAATAAGATAATGAGTTGAATGTTTATCAGCAACTACTCGATGTCTGTCGGACATGTCTGGCCAAATGATTCATTTCTAGTGTGATGCCTGCACCAGGATGCCGTACATAAATAGAGAATAATGGTCCCTTCAGCCAAAACTCAATTGACTTTAGTGCTACTTAATTTAGATTGATAAGGATACTGTTTTGGGGGTCCCCAGCAGTTGGAGTGCACCATATTTATAGCCTGACTACCTTCCTGTTACAGACACTGGACCATACGGGGCGGTCAGAGAAGGCGATCAATACTCAGACTCATATGGTGGAGGTCAAGGCTATGATCAGTATGAGCCTGAGCTTCCAGAGTATCCAGCACAGTATGGGGAGGCTCAGTACAGCGACCCGCATTATGCTGAACAGTATGGGGACAGATATGATGATAATTCTGGTATGTATCAGGAACTCTTGTCATTGCATAGAATGATCAGAAGTTAGCTTGAGTGTCAACGCTGTTATGATTGGGTGGGGCAGTAGTGGCACCAGGTACAACCCATTTGACTCAAAATAGCTTGAGTTCGCCGCTATGTTATGGCATTGCAGCTTCCCAACTTATACTGTATATTTTTTTAAATAACAGTGTTATGATGGTGTCATTTTAATAAAATTAGTTGTGGAAACTGCTATTTACAGCTAAATATTATTTTGAAATTAACCTAAATTTAATAGATTTTTTGGCTTTTTTTCCCTTGGCAAGTTGTGATTGTTGAAGTGACCTGTTTGTTATTGATGATTAATCTGTAATTAAACAGGAATCTTAGTCTAAAAAAGGTCTGTAAAATGTTTAACTGTGCTGCAAAATTGAAGCACTCGCATTCTGGGCTCTAGCATGAGGCTAATTGGTAACTGTCATTGAGCTGCGACTGAGATATTGAAGGAAAATCTCCTTTCGCTACGAGTGTGCATGATGAACCCAGGGAAATAAAATTACTAACTGTCAAATTTACTGACATTTAGAGCATGACATTGACCTGAAACATTAATGTCCCGTCAGAGATCCTGGATTATTGTGTGGTTAACCATTTAGGTATTTAGCTCACCTGACAGTTTATTTTTCAGTTTTATTTTAATTATTATTTTAATGTTTAGACTACATGTACTTGAAGTACAATCGGCAGTATGACCAAGACGACAACATCTACCAGCCAACGTCTCAGGAGAATTATGTCGATGGTATACAACACTAGATTCAGTTATCACACTGTACCTAATCCCACCACTTTGATTATTTATTAGTGTATCAAACTCTGTGATTGTACTAACCTAACCTTCGCTAATTACCCACCCTGGGAGCATTGTCTTCTCCTCGTTAGCTCGCTAGTCGGTAGCGATGATTGCATTCGTGCATGGTTGCACAGATCACGGTTGAGGCTAGCCTGTCTTGACAAGCTTTGTTGTTGGGAGGGGTTGTTTCCCCCCACAACATTGACAAGACAGGCTAGGTTGCGGCAATGGTATTTAGTATCTTTGGTTGAGGTTACTTGTTATTGGAATGATGGTATTTGCATGTACTTTATTTGTTTGTTATGGTACAGGATCAGAGACTATAGATATAGATTATCTATGGTCTCTGACAGGATCTCAGGTTTAAGGCTTCTTCCCTACTTTGTACAAATAGTTTCTTATGCACATAAAGCATCTTTGCTGTGGTTAGATAAACTTCTGAAATAATTTATCGATAATTGGTTTATTAAAAACTGATATTCTGATTTATTGCGCCGTGAATGCATTATTATTCGATGCGATTTTGGATCTGATACCACAGTTAAAACACAGTCTCACTTGTACAGGAGCATATCACAGTGTTATGCTAGTCCGTCTAATCTTCTTTTGGGCCTCAGTAATACATCATGCTTTATGATCAACATAAGTTTGAGGTTCGACTTTCAACAAATTGTGTGGTATGGCTCTGCAATCACAACTAAAAAGCGTTGTTTGCTAATGACAAAAACAACAACTGATACAAGCCTAATAAATTAGTGTGCAGGCCTGAATGGTTGCTCAAGTGTGGTAATATGCTAATAGATAGACTGCTGCTGGCTATGACTGACTTTGCATCATGGTTGATGAAGTTTGAGCCTATGATCCTTTATTTGGATTTGCCTTCCCTTGTAAATCAAGAGAGGGCAAGTTCCAAGTATAGGTTTTAGGGATCTAACTTTTATCTGCTCTATAACATCGGCGTGCACTAGGTATTATAATTACAAATGGGTATTACTTCTTCCTTATTTCATTATTTAGTGAGTTCTTGAATTTTTACCAATACCTTGCTCCTTAAAATTCTGTACCCTACATAATTTGCATCTTCAAATTTCTAAATCTTCTCAGTCAGTTTGGATTTTGACCTATTTGTTACAGATTTCCTGTTATATGGTCACCAATGGACCCCTCTTTTCTCATGTGAATTTTTGATGCAACACCTGCATATGATGGCTATTGCAGTGAATTGATGATGAATTGGATTTCAATGTATCAGAACTGCACCAGCTGACCATAGAATGCACAATCACCAGGGATAACAAACGCGTTTTCACTTTTTGCCTGCTAGATTAAAAAAAGAATCAATGTATTTTATTTGCAGCAATGGTGGCACAAGAAGATTTAATAGAGGGTAAAACGGCCAGAGCGTGGATGAGAGAACTCCCCGAACAGGAGAAGATGGCCATCCAGCAGCAGATCGCTGTATTCAGAGAGGAAAAGAAGAAGTTAGATATGGAGATCGCCAAGTGGGACTCAAGGGGAAATGACATCATCATGCTTGCCAAACAGATGTGTATGATTATGATGGAAATGACAGATTTTACACGGTGAGTATGGTGATCTTTTAGAGGGGAAAAATGACCATTTATTGAAAACTGGTTTATAACTTTTCAACCACTGCTTATGACTCATTGTCAAATGTACCTGAATAGAATAAAGAATTTATCTGATTGGAATTGTAACTCAGGTGTGTTACTCAATCACCAAGCTGGATAAGCTGACCTATATAACGTGAACAGACAGTCTAACACTTTCTGCTCTATGTGACCAGGCAGAATTCTCCCATTCTCCCTGATGTGACTGACATGAAAACTCGCCAATCAACATGCTTATTAAAATAGTTTGTCTTTGAAATTCTTATGGTTTTTACGTGTATATATAGGCTAGTAGTCAAGTTCTTATAATGTATGCTCAACTTATTCATCAATGTCATGTTTAGACATACCATACCTGACTTTCGATTCCTGTCAGATGTAAGGTGTTTTAATAGTGTTTTGTTGGACAATGAGTTATTACTAGTGGTTGAGAGTTAACCATAGACTTAATATACTAAATATATATATATATATAAAGTCTGTCTTATAGAGGAGATTTTGAACATATACGATGTTTGAAAGTTCAACCTGTCAGATACTACTAAGTACTTATAGGTTATTCACAGATACTCCAATGTGTTGCACTCACTTAAGTGATAGTTTAATTACTCTGTGGTTAAAATCTCAATCATTACTGCATAGTTGTAGAATTGGACACACCCTGCCAAGGAAGCTTTCTAAAATACCATTTTGTTTTTTTCAAAGTTGATTTATGCTTCTTTATATTCTTTTTTGATTTCAGAGGAAGAGGGCCTTTAAAAACAACCAATGATGTCATAAATGCAGCCAAAAGAATCTCAGAAATAGGAACCGAACTTAACAATCTGTGTCAGAGGATTGCTGATGATGTAAGAATAATCATTCTTATGCTTTGGATGTCATACCAGTATTTTTTCAAAATGAACTGAATACAGTCCATAGCTGATCTTTGCCCCTCAAATCTCAAACCATGTCTGTTATTCAGGTTGAGTTATATTCAATTCAAGGCTGACCAATTTTTTTTGCAAGCATGACGTGCGATTAATTACTCCCACTTCATCCTAGCCAGCTGTAAAATTCCCATGACACCTATGCCCGTTTATGCTTTAGGCTATCACATTTTTGAACACACACCTTACCATGAATGCTGAATTACACCTTATTACAAGTGGGTGAACAATTTCAATTTGAAAAAAAGGGATTGGTTATAAGGTTCTCACAAATAATACATGCATTGGTTTTTTTTAGTGTCAGGATGCGAGGTCACGAGATGATCTTGTAGCTTACCTCGGTCGTATCACACTATGCTGTCATCAGCTGAATATCACCAGTAAAGTAAAAGCTGATATACAGAATGTAGAGGGAGAGCTCGTCGTGTCCGGGGTGAGTGTTACTCTTGTATCCTGTTCAGGCTATGATAACATTAAGTGCTAAATAATTATTGTAATTTAAAGACCATAACATAGGATAAGATCTTTGAAGGTCACATTTGACAGATATGACTTCCTTATTCTAATTTTACAGATCAGATATGACGTGTGTCAATCATCAAATTGCCAATCAAATATGTTTTGGCACAGTACATAATATTATAATAGTGAGATAATCGGTGACATCAGTGTCACCCTTGGCGACAGGGATTTTGGGACTCCCTGTTGGCGACATCACATAATAAACTTTGACCAAAACTGGAGTTACCCTCTCATTGAGTATTACATTCCGAGAGAAGACAACCACATAATGTATCCATATATTTTGTAGTTGGACAGCGCTACTTCACTCATCCAGGCTGCTAAGAATCTCATGAATGCTGTAGTATATGCTGTAAAAGCATCATATGTGGCATCCTCTAAACACAAAGGCAGACAGGTAAGGCTTCATATAAACTTCCTGAATATGTGATTACCTCAAACCCACACTGTCCCTATTAATTTACAGAGGGAAGCCAGGTTTTACAGACTCGCTTGTTTCAGACTATAATGATCATTACTAATCACTTAAAAGAATATGGTGGTAGACCTACTGGGGCTCAGATGCTAATTGATATAATCTTGGGTAAGCACCAACATGTTATAAAACCATCCATTACTATATTCATGCTCGGCTAAAAATTCAATGTTGGTGTTTTTCTCCTTTGATCAGAGGTCTGTTGTGCACTGGAAGATGAAGCCGCCGCCCAAAAAAGCCTTAGTGAAGAGAGAAGACCCAGCAGATGAACAGGCAAGAGTGAGAAAGGGTTCTCAGGCTTTGAGGGTGGAGCCTATCAGAGCATTGTCTGAATTTGATTCTTATTAACTACAAATGAAATTATTGCCACAATTATATCTCTCATTGACGACATCAGGAGTTACGCCTCTCATTGATTTAATGTAAGGGGCACAACTACCAATACTAGCACTTGGCCAACACTCTCCACTCCTAGACCCCCATCCATTCGTATGAACTATCAAGTAGGCCAGGCCTTTTTATTCCTAGTTGTAGTGTATACTTTTTATTCTCTTAGATATTTGTTATGATTGATAAATGTTTTGGTATTCTTAGCTTCAAGCTTCATTGCGTCATCATGGCAATCATTTTATATTACAGTATATATTATAGATGATTATTTTGTGATCTGTTACCACATTCCTCTAATGTTAATGATTTTCTACTTTTTTATCATTTGCATCTTCCATATTTCATTGTGGTTGAGCTTACCTACCCTGAGCTGGTCTTTGGCTCACCAAAGTACAACTATTTATCACGATCACCTGAAGAATGAAATAATTTGTTTTTTATATATTTCATAAACTCTGTTTTATTGGTTTGTATCCGTTGTAGTTAAATGAATACAGTCAAATAACGATCATCAAGATCATTTTGCATCCTGCTGGAAAAATTGCAATACTTAGAATATCTGAGACATAAAAGTCCGGTTAGAGCCAGCTGCATAAAAGAGGCACAAAGGAGATCTGGCATCAACAAGTCGTGACATTATATGGATATATCTGCTCAAAGATGTTTGAGTGTTTATATCCATATATTCGGCCATGTCACAACAAGTTAGAATCTGGCGATGCAGCTGGACTTATGAATACAAGTGAAGGATGATAAAAAATCCGTCCAGCTATCATTTTTGAAACAACATCAACACAAAAAGTCTATTATCTGCATGCACAAAATGTCCGATAATGGTTGTCTGATTATAAATGATTGGTTGGGAAAAATACGTCACTATGTATCAGTAGGGAAGAAGAATGAACCATTGCATACCATACCAGCGCAACGCCGTGTCAACACTCGACCGGCCAAGCCATGGCTGGGTTTAGATCTAACCGAATAAGACTATTTTATGTGGAATGAACATATTGGTAGTGGCCCTTAGATCTTTTATCATGAAAACAGAAAGATGAGATGTATGGCAAAGGTTTGCGATGAGAAAATCTGTCAGGTTAATTATGCTAGTACGCCCAAGGTGTGAACATTTCAGAGTTGTCATTCCACAATAAATAATGAGTTCAGTTTAGCCGAGGGGAACTACAATGAAGTGAATAATTGGCACGTTTACATCCTTGACCATGGGTCCCTTTGTGAAGTATCAAGCCTTGATATGAATTTGGAACAGGGTTCTTGTTTGCACAGTTCGTAGTAGTCGTAGGTCAGTGCCCCATTACTGAGGCGATAAATAGAATTTAGAGGGAGGCAGCTCTGTATCAGCAGCAGAAAGCACAGTTGATATAAATAATGAGACCACATCATGGATTTGGTAGTATAAGATTTTATAGCACAGTCATAGAGCACATCACTGACCAACCTATAATCGAGGTGGTAGTAAGTGGGTAGAGGATCTAGCGGGCCATCACCGGGGAAATCAGTCATGCTGCTACTCCGGTAGAACCACAGGCCGACGCATATCAGGGTGTAGGGGAGGCGGCCTGCCTGGGTAATGGCTAGCGTTCTCATCAAACTCATGGACTAACTCCTTGATATGGGAGAGCTTTTCCTGTAGATATTGTAGTCTCGTCCTATGAGCGACCCATTCCTTATTTCTCATGGTTTCGCGGATCTTATTCTTGATTTTTGTACCATATTTCTGGAAAAATAAGCATTTATGCAATTGAGGAAGTTTCAATTAATCTAATGTTCTGTGTGGTTTATTGCTACCCAAATTTACCATCTCATTATCTATAGCTATAAATAATTCATCTAACAGGACCGAGCTGATGATTTAAATAGGTGCTGAAACTATTTTTATACAAAATAACAGAAGTTTTGACAAGACATTTCAATAATACAAACCTCTTTCTTTTTTGAGTCGTCTTTCATGTTATTAAATTTCTGCTGCATTTGAAAATACTTCTGGTTGTATTTGTCCTCTTTCTCCCAAATTCTAATATACTCCTCATAGCTTGCGTTAAAATCATCTCGGAATTTATTCCTCTGCTCTAGGCTTTTCGGAGCTTTGTAGTCGCTACAAAACCGAGAGGGGAGATAAGTTATAATGACATTGTTATACCAGGTACAAGATATCGTTTTTAGATATATAACAACTAATACGAAAGCGAAAACTTTCTAATTTCACAGTGCATATGTCATGAACACTGTCAGTTTGGCAGTAGATGCAGACAAGTATGATTCAATGTGCCTCAATTTGGTGTTTGAGCCGCCGCTGGCTCGCCAGTAGAATGTGAATATTTGGAATGCGGGTAAATTGGGCCAGCATTGATCTAATGTAAGGCACACCCCTATTAGAGACCATTCTTCCTACTATCAATGTATCATCAAAATGGGAGATAAAGTAGTGAAATGGCTCAGTATTTTTTTACTAAGAACTGAGAACAGCGTAGAGATAGCCCGGACCTGATTGACATAATGATTGATGGTGATGAATGAGAGTGGTGAACCCTAGCGAAAGAAATTAGTCATTTTTCAAGTGATTTATGTGGGCAGTTTGTTTTGCATTTTGACAACTCGTTCATCAAACATATGAAAATTGTTTGTTGATACACCAACAAGAGTAGTTGAGGGGAACATTTATTCTAATGACCCAGATGCATTGCTAATGATAAGATATCCATTTATGCACAATATATGAGATCGTAATTATGATAATGCTCAGTTCATATGTACTATGCTAGAGCCAGATCATCATTCATATAGTAGAGTAAGTACTTACCGGAGAAAGTCCTTGGGAACTTTAATTCTATCCATCAGATCATCAGATACTAAAAGCAGAAGTATTTACCAAAAATGACTTGACAGCCTTAGTGTATGTACAGTACGTACATCCAAAGAGCAGTTTGTATCTATAGAACCATTGCTTGGCAGCATAGGTTGTTTGGGAATGTCTTCCAGTTAACAGACATCAGCACTGCCAGTAATTCATCTTATATTAGACCAGGGTAATTTATTCTGTGATATGTTATTTTTGACAATTCACCGGGAGAAGTAGTGATAGATGTGAGACTTGACAAATCTACATACATAATCACTTTTACATAATTTACAGTAATAACTGTAGAGAACAGATCCAGATCTGAGTTATATGAGCCACACAGTTATGAACATAATAGTTACAATATAAAGATCGTCCTTCCCTCTTTTAGCTGCAAGTCTATGAGTGTAATTTATGAATGCTCGTAGCCAGCACTTTTGGCAAACTATTTGAGTTTCAGAACTAGTAAGTGAAACCATGAAATATGTACACGGACTTTTGATCTCAAATTGTGCCTGTGGTTAAAAAAGAGCCACTAACCATCCTCCCCGACCTTCAAGACTGCTTCATCACCATAGAGGGGTAAATACTAGCTAGTCTTTAGTTTAGCTAGTGTTAGCTAGCGCCAATTTTAGCCAGCTAAGGTGGGGAGTTTTTATAAAGTAATGAGGCTTGGTAAAGTCATGTTGGCTAGCCATGAATTCCAAATTTCCATCAAGTTTTTAAAACAAAAGACTGCGTGACATGTCAAGCTTTTCAGTTTGCGACTACTTCACTCCTCCAGGGATAATCGCATATAGTGTACTTAAAGGGCAACCAAGGTTTCAAACATGTTCTCATTGATTGATAGCAGATTGCACCTTCTGCATATAGGGAAATAGGGAAAAAGACCAAATCTAATTCGGATGATTACTCAGCCAGAGTTATTGGGAAACATTTCATCCATCAGGTACTCAATCTCAGCTAAAATAGAATACCACAGAGCAGTTTCCTGTTCCTGTTATTATTTAGCCTGTACTCTATCATCATAACCGCAATGTCTTGGAACCTCCCCTAAATTGAAGTGTTACCCAGCTTAGAGTCAGCAACTACTTTGAGTTTTGCGTGGCGTAATGCGCGAAGCTGATGCTGCCTAGCACATAATTTACTACCCATTAATGCATCGCTGCAAAACCTTGGTTGCCCTTTAAAGCCTACCCAAAGCATGTTATAGTCAGGCGGTTACTTATGATAAAGTTGTCAGATTTGCATGGTAAAAAAATCCAATGCTTTACTTGGCATGACTTATTGATGGTTGAAAGAGCGCCTCCTATAAGGGAAGGTAACTCTCATCATAACTCCTGCATTATGATGTCACTATGGACAGGATAATCACATATAGTGTACTTACCAGTATTGTCACATTGAGCTTCCTCCACCTCATCATTGTCTAGTTTACTTCGCTTACTGAATGGTAGGTCATCATCATCATCCCGCTCTTCGCTTTTCTAAAATGAGATATAAACAAATCCATGATATTACATTGTAATAAACCTATTACATTGTAACAAACCATTGCTTCTGTATCTACAACTTAATGGCCTGTAATGCCACATGCTCGTTTCGACAACAATTTGAGTATCTATATCGTTCGGAGCTGGGGATTCTTTTTAACAGAGGTCTCCGAAAAACTGGATTATCCATATTGATACCCAACATCGCCTTCAGCGTTGCTAAATCTGTGAAATCTGCGTAGACCAACTTGTGAAAAAACAGAGTAACCACTAGGAAAAATTACATTTGTAGACATTGACACGGGATTGCGTAGGCTTTTATGTGTGAGACAATCATATTACGGATTAACAGCAGCAGCTTCCAGTAATACACAATGTGAATGCCAAACAGCACCTCAGCACTGCTGATCAAATTTCTTCCAATCAGTATCACCTTATCATTCAATTTTATCACGAAATAAACTTTGGTAAATCTGACTCAACATATATGAAAAGATCCCACTGTCGACATTGTATTGCGATATGTAATCAGTCACCTTGAGCTGAGGTCACATGTTGAGGTACAATAGGTAAGGAAGTAGTATTATTGGGCCAGAAGAGTCATGACCTAAGCAAGATTGTCACAAGCTATCACTCCTGTGTGATAAAGGCTTTGTGGAGCTTTGTAAACTTCACCAATCAGACCCACATCCCCTCCCTGCAAAACTATGGCCATATGGTGAAAAAGCAACTGTATGTTACTCCCCCTAGGTCAAAAATTATTTTTGCTTTGCACACACATGTATCCGATACATAAATCATGTGATTGATGGCTTTGTAAAGCGACTAACAGAAGCTCTTTGTTTTATACTTCAGTCTCTGCTCAGACTGCATAGGCAAGAGTAATTCAGACAAATACCCCCAAGTTATGTGCTCTAAACAAACTGGGATATGGCACCGGAGTAAAAACTAGGTACAGATATGTCATCTTTTCTCAGTCTCTCCAGGGAAAACCAGTAATTTTCAAGGCCTCTTTAACGCTACTAATACAATGAAACAAACTATTGTGTAATATAATGAGTGAAAAATATTTCCAGCTGCAGTTTAATCAATGCCACTCGCTGGAATTTAATTTGTAGCCGGCAGAGCAAACACTCTTGTCTAACAGCTCAAAATAGGGTGTCAATGACTGAACGAAGTGAATTTATTCCTAGATATCTATCTATGGACAGCTTAGACACACTTCATAGACCAAAGGAAACTCCTTGTCGTCAGCGCATACTGGAAATAGCCAGCGCACATACGATGTTATCGTCAACACATACTTGTATTTAATGGGGGCCGTTCTGTCTCAACCAATGAGAGAACTCAAACTTGGCATCAATTGGCAACGGACGTTATAAAGTCTTATTCCAGGTAGTGGACCACGGTCATTATTCCCAGAATTCATCATGGTTTGTAGGGTTATGTTCACTTGTGGGTGCCCCAACCTTGGTCCTAGAGTAGAAGAGATGAAATGATGCCCACACTGTCCGCGAGTATGAATACCGGGTAAGCGCCATGGGGTTTTCTATTTCGGCTGATTCACCGTTTGCATAGAGCACCCAAAGCTCACGTTTACTAGATTAGCTCACATTACTATAATGAATCTGGAACTAGCTGAGTGTGTTGGGGAGATAACTTACTCGTTTGCTGGTGTCAGGTTGATTTGGATGTGTTGGATGGACTGCTACGACTGGCTTTGCTTTCGCTAACAACCTGTGAAAACAATTGTAGCAACTGAGTGAGATATGGCAACCTTTGGTGTAACTGTTGGCAAGCATTTCGGGAGTTAGCATAATATTATGATAGTCACCCCAGTGCAATAATAATGGTGGTACCATGAGGATACATGTAATATATCCATCAAATTAGTGACATTAATGGCCTTTCTACCACTCTCCATCATTTCCTACTTTTATCAACACATGAAATTTAAATCGTATGGTAATCAATAACGTAAGTATTCCAAAAATAAAGGTGACATGCTTAAGGATACATTATTTTTTTCTTGGTTATTTCCACAATGTGTCATTGCATTAAAAATCTTAGATCATTAAAATCCCATCCCCTAAGATATCCATGTAAGGAGGTTGGCAGGATCACAACTTAGTGTTGTGTGTATAGCAGAAAAAAATGAGCTGAGAAAAGATTAAAACTTTTCCTGTCCTTGACGAAAAAATATGGCCGGACCGGTAGCTGATGTGTGTTATTCACATCACGAGCTGTGTACATTTCACAATTTGCAACTGTAGCTTTTATACAATGCTAACGACTGGTGCGCAATCTCATGGATGCCAATCAAAGTAATCTAAGCGGCAAACACATAAGTCATCTAAATGTAGCCACTGCCTCGATGCCAAGGAGTTTATACTTTCTAATTCTGTAGCAACATGATAAGATTACATTGGCACAGCCCTTCGTACCTGCTGACTAGCTGCTTGTCTGTATCGGAGTAGTAATTCCAGTTAGGGTTCAGTTCTCCCAGACACTGAGGCTTCAGTGACCAGCAGCCTTTAGAATTGGTGGAGCCGACGGCGTCTAATAATCGGGATAACTCAGCTATGGTACTGTCACTAGAAGGATTGAGTCCTTCTGTTTTGAGCCGCAACATTACATTAGGCGTATCGTACAGATGGGGTTTGGCACCTAATATGTGAACTACTCTCTCTCTGAAAGGAAGAAATCAAGATAAAAGTGATAGCAATTAAGCTATGAACATTCTTGGGATGCCAAAACTTCATTATTCTCTTTAGTAGAGGCACAGGAAACATTAAAAATCACTAGGTAATCAAGCAGTGAAGGCCTCTTATCCGCAAAAAAGTGCGATTGATATAACACACTTTCTGACAAAGATGTCTTATAAGACAAGTCTTACATGCTGACAGAAAAACAGTATGGCCAGAGTATTATATCAGAACAACTCATAGGGTCTTCACTTTAAATGAAGATCACAGTTGGCAGAGGGGTGTACTAATTTTGCCTCCCATAACACCAAACATATTGGGCCACCATTTAAAAAAACATTGTCAACAAAATACTGCTGTTTATCAAACTGCAGCTAGCCGTTGATAGCATTGACATTGACTCTGTTTTCTACACTCATTGGAGGGGTAATGACATTGCTATCAGATTAGCTTTGAGGTGATTCATTCATTGACCAAGCTTGTGTCCGCTTTCATACAAGCTCTTATTACATCCTTGACAATCAGGCACCTACATCAACACACTAACGAAATTTGTGTTTCCTCAAAAATAAAGGATAATCCAAAACATTAAACTCGTAAAATGGTTTGGAAACAGCTGAAACTTTGTACAAAAAAGCCATTAGTCCATTGAAGATTATGCAAGTCATTTTCAATTCAAGTAGCATGGCTGTAAATGGGTAGGATGGATCCTGAGGATAAACCCTGGTGTTATTGTGTTGTGAATGGACACTATAATAACTGCCACATACTAGGTTTTACTACTGAAGATAGCAGCTGTAAAAGCCCTCAGGATAAACCTAAAGTGTGGCCTTCGCCGTCGTCATAATAGTGTTATAAAATGTCAGACCACTGCGAGAGAATGGATCAAAATCCAGGCTGCATATAATATTACCTATCAGCCGACTAGCAGAATCAGACCTGAACGAATAACGGATTCAATTAATCATCTTCACTTTCTCCCTACCCAATACAACAGTGGTCTTATTCTCTGATAACATTAGACTACCAGGGTTTTGAATCAATGGCATGTAACCAGCACAAGCTGGATGGGTTATTATTATGATAACCTGTGAGGAGACGACGTCGCCACAAACCGCATTTATGTTGAGTGTTTGTAAACTTTAAAGAAAGTATGCGGCAGTAACATTCGATTATGAACCATTAGTGGGATCACATCAGGCATTGTTTAGGACAGCCAGCGGAATAGACCAACAATAAGCCGTAAGGGTAACCATGTTGATTATAATAAATGTGGCTTTCTCAGTCACGTCGCCTCTGAGCAATGAATTAGTGTGAGCTAATTTCCTGACCAATGCAATTTTATCCCTTCTTCAAAATTTCTGAAATATATCATTTTACCTTTTGGGTTTCCTGCTTAAATCAGAGGTTAAGACTGATGTGAAGGCTATTGGGTTTGTATTTCGAGGGCAGAGACAAATGTGTGATGTATTATGCTGAGTGAGGGATGGGATGTCATGCAGTGGTTTAATTTTCATCGCAATATTAACAAACCTGAGAGGGACGCTGAGGAGAGCTTGTTTTATTTTCTCCTTCTCCGACTTTGACAGACCGTTCGTTATCTTATTACGAGCTAGAGCAGCCTCTTTAGCTGCATTGTTTTGTTTTGATTTATTCTTTCGTTTGAGTTGGTCCAGTTTCTTGGCTGCACTCGAAGTTCGATTCGAAGTAGTGTAAGTTGCGCTAGCCTGAGGCGCTGTAGTTACTGTGGATGTTGCTAAAGGTGGGGACGTGTTATGCGTGCTCCCAACAGTCATAGAAGTCGGTGAGCGACCCGCAGGAGACCAGTCGTTGCGTGTAGCAGCTATAGGCTTTATACTTGATTGAGAAGAGTTTGTAGCTGTCCGAGACGGTAAAGCAGTTCCATTTTTTATTCTTTTAGTTATTTTCTTTGACTTTACACCAGTTTTTGTTTGGTCAATTTCCTTGGCACTACAAAACAAAAAAAGTCACATTACATACATAAAAAAGATGGTTACACCATCACAGGATGGAAATCTGTCATTAATT
This sequence comes from Membranipora membranacea, assembly GCA_914767715.1. Taxonomy (NCBI): domain Eukaryota; kingdom Metazoa; phylum Bryozoa; class Gymnolaemata; order Cheilostomatida; family Membraniporidae; genus Membranipora; species Membranipora membranacea. The sequence continues at coordinate 20,024,776 of OU612068.1, forward strand.
TCGTAAGGAAGGAACTATATATCACAATTTGATATATATCACCATTTTAATGATCAACTTAACTTGTTTGTTCAGTTCATTCACATATCTGACTAACAGCCAATCCTATTACAGAAGTTCACAGTTAATTCTTAACCTGTATATACCTTCCGTAACCACCTGTAAACTCTCAAATGGAGTAAAATTAAACACCAACAGCCCTCATATCTATTAACACCTAATAAACACATTGTATAGTGCTTCTGAAATTCCATCAAACACAATCTTCCGAACCCACATAATAAACATAATCTCCTACAGGATGGTGTTGAGATTTTCTCGCAACCCATGTGAGCGATCTATATAATGTCTGTTATGCCACAGTCTAGGTGAGCTGAACGCAATCCTGGAATTTAACACGGCGCCGAGTATATAATAACTCTATGGGGACCATACTACAGAGGTATGTTAGCTAGAGTACCTACCGACTTTTCATACTCTCCTCATTTTTAACCGCGAGCTTATCTCTAGTCGTCTGGTAGACGTCATCTGTGGCTTGTACTACGATCTTCTGTGTCATAGAATCAAGCGTCTCCAATTTACTGAAACAGCAAAGATAATGCAATGATGTCTACGCTGTAGCAGCGAAATTGGGCCGGCCAAGATTTATTTCTGACGAACGTAAGGCACCTTGTTGACGTCCTTTTTGGTGCCAAGGCATGTCAAACAATTTAAAATAACTATTACTTTCCTAAATTAACAAAATTGCCTCATCCACTGACACTTTTGTATCAATGTCGGACTAGATTTCATCCCATTCATAATAAATGCTTTAAATCCTTAATAATGATGGTTTGTGAGATGCCACAAGCGAAATTATAGCCGGACCTGATCTCAAATAATGACTTGGCCAAGATGAAGTAATGGAGCCTGGTTGGCATTGTATTCCTTAAAGCTCAAGGAAAGACCTTGCAACACTGTTCAACTCTCTCTCTCTGTCATATTCGACAAGACGGAACAAGGCACCAAAAGGATATAGCAACATACTTAACTAGCCTGTACAGTGTATGTGTTATAGTTCTATAGTTGTGGGGTGCCGTCAATTTTTTTGCAGTGTCGCTGGGTGATCAAAGTTATTTGAGGAGTGACCTTAGCCAAATTCTATACCATGAAGCTATGGTTTATATATTCTCATTTTCCGTATAAAGCTGATGAAATTGGAGGACCATAGTTGGAATTCACGGTAGACGCAGACATCCTTCGTGGGTGCTAGACATGTATTTTAGCAGGTGCCAAATCCCATGAGCACGAGCATCTGAAGTGCAGTTATGAAACTAAATTACAAGCCCATGCATTGGGCGTAGATACATGTACATAGTGAGTTGACAACATTGGGCTTTTTTAGGCACATTGACACTCCAGAGCCATCAGAGGAATCATGATTAATCTGATTTTGATACCCATCCAGCGGACATTTTTTATCACATCGCCGCCTATTAAAATAGCTCAGCCGAGGGACGACTACACATTACCCTTTCCATATTAGGAGTTGGTTATCTAAATGCCTGTGATATGATAATGGTACCAGGTTTGGTCTCTTGATCTATTATAATTAAATGTAACTTTTCCCTACTCAGATTTTAATTGGAGTCAATGGCATTGTTTTGAAACATACGATCTAGGGGCACACTGTGCTTAATGGGGGCCTTACACGTAACAGTAAAAGTCATGGAGACATATAAGACCAAGCAAGTAGACAAATACACTGTGTCTGTATTATATGTATGACTGGGACATACACAGCTGTTCTCAGACTAGGTAGCTATCATGATGACCGCAACTTGTCATTACGATTTCGGTTGCTGCGAAACTAAGACAGCTCTTATACATTCTATGAGGCGCATATTAAAACTATTTCAATCACCCAGTTTCAAGTCTCAAGGCCATAATATAGTTGTCAATGCGATGGTAAGATTTTGATGTAGATTCAACTTTGATAGGGAAGAAGATTTTAATGACATGTCAGGTGTAGGATTTTCTTGACACCAGTTCCGTACGCAGTGCGCAGTTTTACAAGTTCCAAAAAAAATTGACACTTTGACTTGTCGAATACATTTAACTTGGCAATAGATTGAGAGTAAAATTCCATAATTTGACCTGAACTCTGATCATTGCAAACAGATGACACGAGTGAACTTTTTATGAGGTGTATGATTTCATAATACTAGTACCTGTACCCATAGGTAGCCTGATAATACCATTACGCTTTTGTTAAATTTATTGTTACGTAGGTAGTTTGATTACATAGTAGAGCGAGTCATTTAGGGAACACTATCCGCTAGAGTCACATTCAACTCTGTCCCACAGGGATTTTATTATCCTACAGACATCCCACTGATCCAGTTTGCCAAGGTCTGTATGACAAGACCTTAATCTCCCTGGACGTCATTGGATAATAGATGCTCAACTCTCTGTGCATGTCTTATTGACAAAAGGGCTTTTTTTCTTCCTTTCATGAAATACCAACTGAACGGGCTATGGCCATCTGTCTCTCTATCGATCAGATTTTGTCTAGTTTATCAGTTATATTTCCTGTTTTCAATTGGCCTTGATGTTCGCTTTTCTAAAAAATCCTACTGTCAATTCAATCAGTAAAAGTACATAGGCAGTACTTCTTCACAAGAAAAATCAATTATTAACATCAAGTATTTTTTTCAATGTAGTCATATTAAACTCTTGGCTGAGTTTTGATAGACAAACTGATGAATTGAGAGAAACTAGCATCCTATTTTACTTCAAATAGCTTCACGTTCTGAACTTTTTTTTACGCTTGTTGTCTTGCTGTGTTAGTATTTTCTGCCTACATGTTGGGCCTTGTGTAAAACAACTCTCATCTTAAAAGCTCATTATTTTTCAAAATTCATGTCATTTGAGAAGTCTCACCCATGCAAACAAATTAAAAATACATTGTATTACCATAATACAGTCACTTGAAATTAATGACCCAACTCACATTTTTAACTTTGCTACAGCTGTGATCAGGGATTATGTTCTACATTCAGAAAGCGCTGTCACTTAATGTCAATTGAAGCAAAAATAATCCATTTCCTGAAAATAAAGGAAGTTAGCCCGAGATCTCACCCATTCCTAGCCTGCTTTATACAGTCATTGCTTCCACTTGGGTCGCCAGGTAAGGCAGTCACGGAAAACACAAACTCTTTATAGCCTCGCCCATCTGGAATTCTGATGACCTGAAACATTTAATTAGATCATTTCTTGGTTAAGCTTAAGCCATCTCTTAGATATTAAAAGTAATGTGACAGATTCCACAGAGATTTATGCCCTTAGGCAGACGGGACGCTCAATTATTACGTTTCGCTGGAGTCAGTGGCCCGTTATTGTGATCAACAAAATTACTAGTTTCTGCGCCAGGTACAATGGGATTATTTTCAAGTACGTCCCAGGGTAATAGCACCCAAATGATGCAAGTAGGTGAGGATATGATATAAATATATATAACCATAATATGCGGATGTAACACATACCCCTTTCTCATCGCTGATCTCGATGGTGGGTCTTGACAACCTCTGCAACAACAAAAAAAAAGAGAACATAAATGTAGGGCAAGGTCGTTAACGTAATTAGAGCTATGAATGATACCGATAAAAATATGCTAAGTCAGCTTATGTAGAGATTAAAAGCTCATTCATGCAGTATTTCATTATCAACTGAGCATATGAGGAGATGAGATCAACCGATCGAAACATACTCAGCTGATTAGTGATGAGGTATTAATGGCAGTAGAACATGAGGGCTTATCCTTCTGTATTTAACGCACATGTATAAGTACATGCTGCACGTATGTATGAGCTAAATTATTTGATTCATGATTTCTACTGATAAGACGTGAATGACGGTAGAGGTCACTGTCATGGAGTTGAGCAAGTTAGGACAGTGACATTCACTGAATTAATGACAGTGACACATTAAACAATGATGATAGGCGTGATTATAGGGTGAAGCTCATCTATTTTCCTCATAACGTTAGGAAATTGGGGTCAAGAGATGCTGACCAGTCATGAGCATTGCCTATAAGCTGGAATAATTTTGTCGTTTGAGTGAGATGAAGTATTGCAAGGTGTGAAAACCACTTCACACGGTAAGGTATTGGTTTCGGAGAGGAGTCTTCAGGGCTTATATGTTGTATAGGTTTCAATTTGTTGGTGGTGATATTTTCCCAAAAAAAGGACCAGAAACTTGACAACATAGTTACTTTTCCAACAGTAAATAGCAGAGATTGATGGAAATGACAGTGATGGAAGACAAGCACGTCCTAAGAGTGACATAGAATTGAGATGCGACAAATGACAAATATGGTCATTCAGATGTGCTAGGCCTACCTATGTCTAGATTAAATTTGGGAAGTCTGTCACAGAGATACAACATAAACTCTACAGACGTAGGGGCATACTACCTACACATCCCAACCAATGAACTCCCTATCATTGTCCCATCTCACTTGAGACTGATGTGAGCAAGGATACTGAATGGAGAGAAGGTTGAATATGATTTGACAATGTTCCTGCATAAATAATTATCTGGGAGATAGAAGCTGAGAGCCATCTCTTCAAATATGAGGGTATTGTTCCTTTGAATGTTAACTAGACTAGAGTAGTAGATGATACTCATATATATATATATTTAGACAGGTATTATCAAATTCAAAGGAGAGTTATGACAGGACGTCAATGATTTCTAGCTGAAGTAGAGATGGCAGAGAAGAAGAGAGGCATCTATAAGCTGCAAACAATTTCCAACTGAAACAGACACTAGACTGAAAATATTGGACTGACAAGAGCAAAACAAACAACAGGAAAACTTCATTATTTTGCCAGCTGGGCAAAGAAATAAAGGTCTTGAAGTGTCAACTCAATCTTCCTAGTATTCCTGTCTGATAAACCTACATTTCCATTCTGAAGGTCTTCTATAACTTTCAGAGCAGCATCTGTAAGCTTCACATGAATACATGACAAGTTTGAAGATGTCACATTGTCTCTTGATTGTAAGCCATATTCACCAGCCTGCCAAAGCGCCATCCTTCTCTGCCTCAAACTACATTTTTCAGATGGACTCGCCACTATGTCATATATTTCACAATGTGACGTTAGGCAGAGGTGAAAGGTCATACTAAACCTATATGGCGGGAATTATCTTGCTGATCATCAATTTTGGGTAGACAACTTCTTTATTGGTTGTTTGATTTGGAAGATTATCTTTATCAAAAGATGACTCGAAGAACAAAAAATACAATACATATCCCCTTTGGGACATAAGAATGTATGTATGTAGCTTTATTTCGACCATGGAACCATTTAGATGTGTAGACATTCAAAATTACCATTATAGGTCTTCTGGTATAAAAAAATGGAGAGAGCGTCAAAGGAAAAATGAAAAATATTTTTCTGAAAGAAAATTTGTAAAGATCTTAACAGGCATTCCAGAAATTGATCAGAGGGCATTTCGCCCTGAATTGAGTTCTGGTTTGGGGCTTTGTTATTGATGATTTGCTCCCAAGTGTTGGGCGCGCTGAAACAGATGGTTTGTGCCTTTAGATTTGTTCATGCAGACTATGGTTGATGTTCGTATTGATGTTATAGGGATGCTGTTGGTAATTCTGCTGCATAAGGTCTAGTATGGGTGTTATCTGAAAGCGCGCCACTCTGTCCATGTAATCGGTTGTGTCTGGCTTTATGATTTTTAAAGCCAGGTTTTCTATTCTTTCGACCCTTAGCCTCTGAGTTTGAGATGTCATGGAGAACCTTGCTGGCACTGCATAAAGTATGGTTGGTCGTATACATGCAATATAAAAGTTTCTCAGTAGGTTAAAAGGAATGCCTGATCTCTTGAGGTCTAGCAGGGTGTATATAAGCTTTCTGGTCTTTTCTGCTATGTTGTCCACATGTTGCTTGAAGGTGAGATGCTTGTCGATAGTCACACCAAAAAATTTTGTAGCATCTTCAGCAGTTATTGTCTCTCCTTGCATTGTGAACTGATCAGGCAGTGGTATGTGGTGGTTGTGGATATTGCTGAAGTTTATTATCACTGACTTCCGCGGATTTGCAATCATATTGTGCTGATCACACCAGGCTGTCACCTCATTGATAGTAGTCTGGAGTTCTCTTCTGCGATTTGTTGTTGAATTCGGCGTGAGCGTCAAATCATCAGCATATCTAATTGTTGAGGATTGTTGAGAACAAGTTTTTCCCTCCATGAATTCAGATGGAGATTTAAAAAGCTATGTTTCAAGGGGCCGTAACTCAATACCCGACTTTGGCAAAATCACTCCGCCACCACAGACCCTTGAGGCTCTCATGCGGTGAGTAAATGGACCAGCTTTTATGACGCAAAGTTCTATCAATTACCTCCTTGATTTAGTTGAGACTCGGGGGAGAGGGACATGTAATATTGAGGGAGCGATGTTTTTCACATGAATATCAAAGCAGTTGTTATTTCAGTCTTTTATTAGGAGATACTATTTCTATGATCATTCACACAGAATATATTGAGTTCCACTATACCGTATGTCCTCTGGGAGGTCCCTTACATTTCAGCAAGAAATATGCGGATAACGTTTTCCAGTTTTTGAAAGTAAACCATAGAGTTATTATATATATATTAGTATATAATAACTATATGTAGTTAACTCACTGGTCTAGTGCAAGTACCTAAGTTAGCCATTACATTTTATTGTAGTAATTGTTGCCAAACGCAACTGCTGGTGATTACTGTCACAATAGCAAATTTATTCACTTCTTTGATTTCTGGACCCTCCTACAGTTATCCCGTTATCCCATTAGGTAAGGCATTAATGACAAACAAGGTTTCCTCAAAACTTGAGTCATTGCATTTACTCATTTACATAAATAGTTTGAGTACGTCCCTTTTTTTCTTATCATTTGAAAATAAAGGTGAAAAAAGGCAAGGTTCATCACTAAAACCAAGACTTGCAGTTTTTTGTTCGCAATTTTGAATTTTGAATAAATAGATCAAACTTTGAAGCATAATGTATTGTATTTATTCTCAAGTTTGTGCTTTATCATATTGATATGTGATCATAGTAAGATATTCAATAAGATTATTAATGTATAAAATAAATAATGGATTCAGACATGATTTCTAGGAGCCGGACTCCTTGTCCTAGCTAGTGAGGAGATTGAGCACTGTCAATCCTTATCTATTCCCATCACTCTACACAATAGTATTGTCACATGGCTACTAGCTATTTTCACTAGAGATTCGTACTCATGATGACTCAAAGAACTGTCTGAACTCTTCTAGGCTGATCTGTCCGTCTGGGCTGCTAGTTATCTCACAAACCAACTACAAGAGAGATCAAAACAAAACTTTATCTTCAATCTTCAATCTTCAATCTTAATCTTCAGCCTAAGCTGAAAAGATCTGATATTGGGATAAGGTATAAGATAAGTAGATCAAGTTTGATCCAGTTAGTATCCATTGGTCCTCCCCCCCCCCCCCCCCACTACTGATAATCCATAGGCAAATAGGCCTGCGTCTTAACAGTATCGAAGGAGCAATTCCAGATTCAGGCAAACTGGATCTAGGGAGTTCCAAACTCCTTGCTGGATTCAACTTGATTTAACTAAGGTTTAACTAAGGAAATCCGTAATCCGTATTATATTTTCGTTAGTTTCATCTTGATTCTAATCTGATTCTGATCTTATATTACTTAATTTTACACTTTAACTACACTTACAGCATCCATCACATCGTCATCTAGAGGCAGTGAGATAGCTTTGCACATGTCCCTCAGTTTACACCTGTCAATAAATCCGGATCTGTTTGTGTCGTATCTCAAAAATAGCTCATCTATCCTGTTCTTGCCTATGAAAAAAGATTAAGACGTTATTATTATTATTATGTGTTTTTATTGAGGTTTTCATATATATAAGTATGTTATAAACAAACGAAAATAACAACTTTTTGTCCTCATAAACAAAAAAGAAAAAAGAAAAGAAAAACATATATATATTTGACATAAGAATATGACAGAGGCTCAACTCCAAAGAAGTTTGCACCAAACAAGTTGGCTAATCGAATTTTGTGCATTATTTTCATGAATTAAACTCTTGAAAACACTAACACTGACACGGCTCTATTCTACAGAGCAATTGTATAGTAAAATCATTTTACCTGTGATAGCGATCTTCTTCACCTGCCCTTTGACCTCATTGACCAGTTTACTCAGATCTCCAGACTGTCGGGTGACTCTCATTGGTGCTCCCTTCACAGGCTCAGCCTTGGGGTTGTTGTTGTTGATTGTGGTTCTCACAGAGTCTGTGGTGCTGGCTGTTAAAAAATAATGATTCTATTTGTTAATGAGTCAACAAGTTGTTATTTCTAGTTTTTCTTATAACAAACTCATTACGAAACCTCAATACAATATGTGTAATAATAGTGATGATGATATTACACATCCCAAATTTTTCAACTGAAATGTTCGGTAAAAGTATATGGTATGGTAAAGCTATGGTAATGTATACCCGACCCAAAAGGGGAATTGTGCACTGCTGTTATTAAATATGAACATATGCAAAGATTTTCATAAACATCTTGTTAGCACTCTTTTACATTAGAATCTCGATGACATGCTACTGAGCCTACAATATGTGTAAAACATTCCCATGGTATGGGCAATATTTCATTATTCTGCTCAAGACAAAAGGTCTCACCTGAGAATTGTTGTGGATGGTCTTCCATGTATTTCAGAACATACTCATCAGCATTTGTGATGATGAATCTATGGTTGAATATCTGAATGCAAGATCCGATATGCATATCATCGGGACCATAGAAGATTGGCTTGTCTGGTGAAGAACCTGGCTTAGAGATCCTTGTTCTCTCAAGGAATTTACCACCAATGATTCCTGAGTTCCTTACAGGAGGCTCATATATAGTGATCATATCATCGGCTAGCCTATATGAGATTATGAACCTTCTTCCTGAATCTTCTGGTTTCACAGAGTCCTGAAATTAAGACATAAACAAACTAAATAAGTTTGTTTATAACATACTTGTATATATGAAAAACCTCAATAAAAACGCATAATAAATAAAAATGAACAAAAACAAGAATTGTGATCTAATTTCAGCCTGGTAATTATCTCATCAGCGGTGATGTAGAGATGAAAAAAAGCCTGAACATGTGTTCCCCTGTACAGAGTCAAAAACAGAAACAACATATATTTTTGTTTGTTTATGAGGTAAAAAATTTGTTATTTTCGTATGTTTACAACATATGAGCACCTCAATCAAAACATGTAATAATAATCTGGAGCAAATAGCTGTATACTTACCAGTATGGCTTCAAATCGCAGAACTTTGTGATCATTCTCCATCATCTTGATGAAGTCTTTCTTTGGTGGCTGTGGTATCAGCGACAAGCAGGACTGTAGAGAATCTTCTAGAGACCCAAGGCCATTGTATGGTGCGAACTCCTACAACCACAAACATGTCATTATTTATATATAATATAGTATATACAACATTTCGGCTCCTTTCAATAACTGGAGTTATCTTCTACTTATTTGAAAGGATGACAATTACCTCTAGAATGACCCTGCATTTCCTCATTGGATTGAATACATACTCTTACAACGATATAGGATGGATGGGGATTCATTTCCCACTGAAAGCTTGATCAATCTGCTCGGTGAGTAGATTGCAGATCAAAGGAATGACCATTTTTCTAAAATATTTGTAAGTAGGACCGACTTGCCGGCACTCACCATTTTAGGAAGTGGCTTCTTGTGTTGATCAACATCGACGCTCTTGAATTCCGTGAGTCCAAAGTTCTTGTAGTAAAATGCTTTAGTAAAGTTATCTGCATCATGGATCAAGAATTTTCTGCCATAAATGAACATAGTTTCAGCTAGTGAAAAGTCTCTTGGTGTAAAGTAACCACCAGTAACCTCATGACTTGTGAGTTCCATTGAGATAGATGGGTATGTGCTTGGAACTTGGCCTCTGCTCTTAGGAATCTTGTGTCTTCCGATGAGCACGGGGAATGGGTCACGCCCGTCATTAGGCTTGTGTACCTCTCTGATCTCCATGGTGTCATCAACCAGATAGTACTACAAAAAACATGCCAATGGTCAGAGCCAATTAAGAGACTTCAGGTAAACCAGTCATAGACACAGTGTGATTATAAAATTGAAATTGCATCTTTGAAAGGAAATTTACTTTTGCATTTGAAACAGAATTTGAAAACAGGTAGCAAGCATGGAACTCCTGCATTCAACATGAAATAAATAACACTTACATGAAGAATGAAAGGCCTCATTTCACCGAACATGGCATCCCTATCATCCCACACACAGAAGAATCGAAGCACTTTCCTGTCCAACTCCAGGAACTGTTTCAGCTTGTCAAACGATGATGGTGTGTTGTACTGTTTGATCTCAGCAGCTTTAGTTCTTCTGGCCAGATATGGATCTTCTGGAATCTGGTCTGACTCATTGACAACAATACCTTCACTCTCGAGGAAGTCCTGCAAATGGTAACATATTAGGCTGGTATGAATATAATGTCATGTCCGTCAAACAGATAAATAATGTAGATAAAAATCTATATTTCATGTATTGATGTATACACACTTTTTATTTCTGTATCATTGAGCATAATATTCTGTCAATCCAGTCTAAGTACTTGACATGTGCTCTGTTATGTGATACAAAAGCAGCAGGTTGAAATCGATTTATCTGGATGCTTACCGAAGTGAACTTGTCACAGTCTGTGATGTAGAACACTTTTCCATAGAATGTGACATTCACTTTGTTGTTCAAATCTTTCCAGTGCCAGATATCGCCAACATCATTCTTGGGGAGTCTTTGTCTCTTGATGAGTTTTCCCTGAGGCATTCCTGAGTTTTCCCTCACTGGTTCTACTACAGAGATGCTGTCATCTTCCAGATAGTAGAATATTACTACTGGTCGAACTCTGTAAAACTCTTGAGGTGACTCATGCACTGTCTGCTTGAAGTAGGCATAGAATCTCAGCACCTGTGAACAAAAGGTGTAAATTTCATGAAATAAGCACGGATAACATTAACTCATAAATTTTATGATTAACGTTAAAAACAATGTATGGACATGCATACTGGATTCACACCTTGTGGCTGGTTACAGAAAGAAATTTATATCAAGGCTAAGTAAGATATTAAACCTCCTTACCTTCTTATCCCATGCAACATGAGCAGGAATGAAGTCCTCTGGTGGCGCTTGTTTGGTTTGACCGTATGTCAAAGTTGGGTTGAAGTTTGCTAATTCATCAAGTTCCTTCTCTGAGAGTTGGTTCTGGGGAATTGGTACTCCACCAATGCCAACCTCAGGGCGTTTCTGCTGAGCATACCCATTGTTGTAGCCTAATGTCTGGCTTCTGTGGTACTTGGATTGCTACAAGACAATGACAATCAACAACCATAAGCAATTTATTCATACTTCCATGGCATATCAAAATGAAGTTACGCTATCATTTGTTCTGGGTATGGCACCAACTGTAAATCTTAGGTCTGTAAACTGAATAATAATGTCACTAGATGGATGCAAGGAGTTGAGATGATGATGTATCCGACAACAAGAACATTGATATCTGGTTCCTTAATTATTGTGATGATTGTTGTGAACTTTCAGTTAAATGGACACCAGTCACCAAGATACTAGCTCTAGACTGACAGACTAAGTAGGGTAGAATTGATTATTCATCTATGAGTAGTGAAGTCACACCATCATTACATAAAAAAGTCTGCTACAGCTAGGGCACAATAATATCCAAAGGAAAAAAACAAATAATGAGATCGAATGAATGAGGCTGAGCTTGAGATTGATTGCAATGCGTGGTCACCTTTCTTTAGCATATTTTGCATATGTTAACAAACTTACAGTTGGGTCTGTAAATGAGTTCCCAGGGAGAAATGGTAGACCATCCATGATGCTGTTCAGTGTATAGACACAACAAAGTATTTATCCTGCTTCTCTCAAAATAACCAAATTTATCTTGAGGTTATTTAGAGTTGCCAAGACAGTTTGGTGGTTGCTAAGCAGTGATCTCGCTACATGCGAGATGAAGCACATTGGTTGAGATCAACCAATGGTAGTCAATGTTATGAAAAACTGAAAGCCAATCAGACTCTGTAAAGCCATGTGACTTTATTTTGATGCCTGAGCTCTATGAAAGTTGAACAGTTATAATATTGTACAACTTCTAATGTATTGTAGGTTCTGAACCACAGGCTACACTTTAAGAGGGAGTAAAGATTTGATTGATAAGCAAAAGAAGTGTTAGCCAAGGATGATTGCTACAACCTAGCAGCTCCAGACCTTCAAGTCAGCCCTTGAGTTCTGAATATTAATGAAGTCTTGTTACTGCTCAGACCTTCTGACATCAACAGTTACTTACAGAACTGCTTTTGAGTGAAGCTCTCTGAAGTTTGCATCAGGTAGAGACAAAGAAGGTGGTTCTCTGCCAGTGTCTCCCCTTTGACACCAGGTAAAAAGCTTGGGACTGTTTACTGAATAGTGGTTCAGTAAAGCTTACATGCTACTATCACTACTTGCTGCAAACCTTTTCCTTTGACTGAATGATAACTTTGTTTTAACTTTTTGGAACTAACCCCAACACAGGTTCACCCATGTCTTCTCACCTTGCATACAATCATAAGGTGACATCTATTTTATACCCCATATTCCATATACATCTATATCATTGCAGGATTACTGGTCTCAGCTGATATCCTGAGCTCTCGAATTTCCGACTATTCTCCTTGTAGCAATGAGGGAGACCTACTCAATTGTCGTAGCAGTACTTGTACTCGTGGCAGGATGTGCACACGCTGATGTTCAGGTAAAGTACCAGTGTTGACTGATTCATCGCAAGCTAGCTTGGACATTGAAAACTGGGACATCCCATGGATGTATCTGTAGTTGTGACATGAAATTCATCCGAGAATGTGTAGTCATGTTATGTACATGTATTCAAGAATCACGGCCATTCTCACTTCTAACCCTCACAGGATACCTGTATCTAGCTTTATAATACTGAAGATTCCCACAGAACATGTAGCTGATCTGAGAACCAGGTCAATTTAGATGAGTAGTATACATAGATTACAAATAAATCTCTTTGGTCTAAGTTGCTTTTTTGATTTATTAACTATGACATTTGTATCCTATGGCTATCGATGTGGTGTAGGACACATCACAAGGCCTGAGAGAGTGTAAGCAGGGAGAATGCTCCATTCTCCCTGGTGTAAGGCCCCAATCCTCCTCCACTGTGCAGTGTTTGAAATCTTTCGATTACGCTGTTGGAGTTTTGGCCTGAGATGGATACACCCACATAATCATACAAACTCTGTTTATTACCACAGAGGGGAGGGGGGGGGGGGTAGTGCAAAAGATGTCCCTCACAGTTCATCATTCACCATTCCATCATGCAGACAATTTTGTTAAACCATCACATGTTGTCCTTTCTTACTGTGCAAATAAATAAGCAGGGCAATGCTTGACTGGTTTTAAATTTCTATTATGTGGTTTTAGTGCAGAGATGTGTACAATGCTACGGACAAATGTAACTTCACCAAGGAGACAGACAGCTGCTTTGCTGATGGTGGATTTGTTAATTACACTCAAGTGGAGTTCTGTGATTTTGCTACTGTGCAGCCTCTCGGGATTGTCATATTTGTAAGTTGAGGGCATAGAGTATCTAATAGCTCTATGGTTGAGGGTTACTCCTGGAGGTTAAACGTATCGGCAAGAGAAAATCTATGCCGTTCCGTGCAGGTGAAAATTATGGCTAGCTTTCACATGGTGGTCACCTTTCACCGCCGATGTCCTGCGCGGGTGGCGGGATGGCTAGCTATCATATACTCAACCTTATAACTCTTCACAAGCCTCCAGTCTCTCACCTTAGCTAGTGAAATTGGTGTTAGCTAACATTATGTAACCCCTAACGAGCCTAAGTAAACTCTAGCTAATATTTCCTTCTTTAGAGTAATTTAGGTGCAATAGGCTACATAACTTTGATTATTTGTGGCAAAATGTAGGAGATTTTTTTATCCTGGTTTTCATCAGGAATATATTGATGATCCATGCTGGTGCCATCATCAAATAAAATTGAAGAGAAACTTGACTAGAAAACTTCACTTGTTATAAATAGCTCTGTCGACCTTTGAATTGACAGGCTTACGTCTGTTGAATATATAATAGGGATATATGTGTAGTAGTCAAGATGAGTGTGCAGTTGCTACTCTGAAGAGGCGAAAAAATCCATTGGATTTTAATATCATTGATGGATAATTTGCAAATTTTATTTCTCCTCAATCATTGTTAGATTTTGGATTTTAGATTCTGGTTATTTTTCATAATAGAGGAGGATTTTTCAACAACATTATTATTATTATACACTTTTTTTTAATTTGGCAGACAATATCATCCTGCACGAAAGTTTGCCATAATATAACATTATGCTCCTATTACTTGGTAATTTTACTAACTTTGATCCGTGACACTAAATTTAAATCTGTGTATACTATTTTTATTACCCATGTTTGTATGCTTTTCGAGAACTCAACAGGAACTATAAAAGAAGTCAATTAGCTCAATTAACTTTTATTCTGTTCTTATCTGTAGATTTTCTGGTGGCTCTTTCTGTTTCTTGGACTCGCTGTGACTGCCGATGATTTGTAAGTTTTTAGATGACATTATCTATAATTTCTATGCAGCACAGATAGTTTGGGTCATCATCTTTTATGATTGGCTGATGCTATCCTTCTCATATCCCATCTCAATTCTTATTGGCCTCAAACTACTTTATAAAATATTTTCGCCAACTGATTTCCTATCAGTCATCAGAATGGGATCCCAGTAATATATTTAATATATTTTTCTAGACTTTCTTGAAAGTAGGCAACTATTCTTTGCAAAAGTGGTTGTCTGATTTAAACCAGACTCTGTGTCTAAACTATCTGCCCCAAATGGTGAGATCTGATGATTCATTGAGGATAAGAACCAATATTTCCCCCAAAAACCGTAAAAATAGAAACTATATCTGCTAGTGCCCCTGGTTATATTATTTGTCAGTATCTAATCAAACAATGTACAGCGTTTTACAAATCACTAATAGAACACATAACATTATCATAGTCATGATAGAGTCACAGGATATAAGACAATGAGCTATGTAAGTCGTAAACTTTCACCGTTTCTCGAGATGCACAAATATTATCAGAGATAACAGCCTTGTGATCTGATTTGAACTGATAAGATCATGGTGTACCGGACGATTGTTGGTGTGATTTCGACTTGAAGTATATAGAACAGTTTGAGCTAAAGATAGGTTAACTTGAAAAGAATAGTGTTCGATATGACAACAAGATTTTTATGAAGCTTTTTATTAAATCATGGTAACACAGAGCAATAAAAAAATATCTACACTGTGATTGATAGCCTCAGAAAAGTTGGCAGCTTGCAGAACTGCTAGCAAGCACTCATAGGGCAGCTGTGAAGCACCTGAGGATTTCTGGTGTCACTGTAATATAGCTTTGATATGAAGTGACCCAGACCAATTGTTTGTTACTATGTAGCAAGCACAAATAAACGGGTGATGGGATTTTATATATCACACATTTCTTGGTTGATTTAGGTTGGATTTAACAGTCATATCTGGATTGGGAGGGGAGGGGGCCATAACCCGGATTGTGGTTTTTAAGCTAAATCATGACTCGAAATAGATGTTTCATGTGGTAGGTAGAACTAGAATCTTAGACATCATTCAAACTAGCTGATAAACTTGACAGTGCTTGCGAGGGTAGGGGATATGACCACTGCATTTCCAGATTTTCCAACTGTGTGTCAAAAATTACCAGAATAGGTTTGACCAGATGTAAACAGGTGAATGTTTTCTTGATGTCCCAAAATTAAGTTCTTGTCACATGATGCTCGATGGGACTCTCTATTTGCAAGTGACTGGTGAAACAGTTGATCGGTGTTACTTGTGTTAGGGTTTTTCCAATTTTGCTGCCCTGACTAGTTACTTTTTAGCTAAATGCCTGAGCCTGCTATCTTCGATCATGGCAATGTTTACATACTCCTTATTTGTCTGTGTAACACAAAGTATTGTTTATTGTGAACACACAACGTTTGATATTGAGGAAGTGAACATCATAGTTGCTCTGCAGCTTAGCTGTTCACAAATACTTTGAATGGTATGACATTTTTTGGAAAAATATTCTGAAAGGTGCAACATATTGCTGCCCTTTGCTAAACTCTATCATACATAGTCATTCCCTAGATCAGGAAGTTGGGATATTCCCAAAACTCCCTGCCTAGTACAATTTGCTTGTATTTGGGTCTTCGAAACCCTGACTCTTGAAGTTCCGAGATTTGTTTCTTCCTATGTGTGAGAGTGATGTTTGTAGGCATCTAGTTGAGCCCCCAACAATCTTACCCCCTCCCCCCTCCGGAGTCAGATGCCCCCCTCATACTGTTACTAGGATGGTATTCCAGGCTGATATATATATCTTTTAAAATGCTGTCAAACTGGTTACACACTTCTAAATACATCCTTGAGATGATGTAACGACATAACAATCTAACATAGATACACACCGATAATGAATATAATGTTATATCACACAGAGTAAGTAAGGATATCCTCACTTTGTGATCTTTTATTTATTTTCAAAGCAACCACTTCACACCTATATTCTCTACAGCTGCTACAGCTAAAAATTGTCAGAAGTAACTAACAGACTGCTGATAAAAAATTGTGTTACTTCTTGTATTGAACCATGATATAATCACAGAGTTAGCATGGTGTAATACTGGTTGCTTGAGAAATTTGTAATGTAGTGTCGTCAAAAAGACAAAGGAGCTGTTTATTTTGTGTTTATGTTGTCATATAAATCAAGCTGTTTGATCTACCGTCTTGGGTGGGTTGTTCTAATGACACATTATAATTTGTGATGAGCATGCTTATTTATATGATCGGCAGCAGGCTAAATAATGATCCCGTGACCTTAATTAGTGGTCACATATGAGGACAAAACAGAAGCCTGTTTCAATTTCTCACCATTTACCACTTTTCACTTTACCACTTGCTACAGGTTCCATGATCTTCCCCTGTAGTCTATTCCAGCAAGATTACGGAAAATCATACCAACTCAATATCAATCTCAACTCAATGTTTGTCATTTTAGTTTCTGTCCAGCTCTGACTGTGATGGCCAAAGTGCTGAGGATGAGTGACAACATCGCTATATCCTTTTAGACAACCAAAGGTGTGCAATTCCGAGAGTAGTGAAGATAAATTTGATTAGTTAGTCTCTTTTTTTACAACATCATGCCCCTAGAATGACTTTTTAGTTATGCTTGCATGATGCCGTTAACTGCTCTGATCTTAAAAGCTCTTATGAGGACTGTTCAGAAGTGTTTTTGCTGCTACAAGGTACTCGGTAGTGACAGCTGTCATTTTCTGCATCTGCAACAAGTGTCTGGTCAGCTATCTTTAGTGAGAGCATCTACAGTTCAAGTGCTTGTTCGATAAAGCATGTTTTATTTGGTTGGAATGCAATATCAGTGCTTGATTCTGCTATGTTATGATATATACTAACATATTTTTATTCCTTGACTGCTATGCTGCACGGTGTTACATTATTAGCTTTTGGTAATGGTGCTCCAGACATATTTTCTTCGATCGCTGCTGTCGGTAGCATCAAGAGCGGTGGAGCCGGCTCAGGGCTGGCTTTTGGAGCGCTGCTTGGTATGTTACCTAATTTTTTCATTTTACACTAACTTTAATTTTGATAACCTGCTCGGAACAAGAAATCATGAACTCCTACATAAGAAATCGGTTTTAAAATTCTAAATAAAATTTATTTTCCATTTGAGCACCTTTTGCATTCTGCATGTTGTTCTAGTGCCTGACAACTTCTAATCCTATATGAGAAAGCGCAATATGTGTGATCTCTACTATCTAGTTTAAATAATGTTAACAAATCTGGCTGAGACATCTTGTTGTTGGGCCTAAACTCTCTGAAGGCAGAATTATATATGGATAACCTCTCATACACACTCCTCTCAGGATAAATTGAAAGAGGATATACCCATTGATATGGCACATCTCCATTTATATATGCCTCAGTGGATGTACTCCCTCTGATAATCGCGGGTCCTCTCTTATATCAATAACTAGAATATTTTTTACGTTCTTTCAAGGTGCTGGTGTGTTTGTTACTGCTGTTGTGGCTGGAGCAGTTATCATAGCTAAACCGTTCCAAGTAATGGAGCGACCACTCCTCCGTGATATCACTTTCTACCTTGTGGCAGTCTTCTTCACATTCTATGTCATGTACAAGAAACAAATCACCACTATGGAGTCAGTTGGTGAGATGATCTGCCGATAACGTTCCATATTTTCTACATAATATTATTATCTCCAGTAAATGTTTTTCAAAAACACCCTAAATATTGTGTGAGGGTTAAAACTGACTCTAGATTCATTTATGCTTGTAAACTCTGTCTGCATTGCTGGATGGGTTTGACCAATGAACTCTCTCATAGGCTTGACAATAAATATTCCACTTTCAACAACCCACAGAGAGTTTGAGCACTTAGCTATATCTATGAATGCTTTTTCCCTTTTATTCCAGGTTTCCTTCTGATCTATGTGGCGTATGTCCTTGTGGTGATACTGGGGAGATATTTCAGAAAGAGATTCCAGAAGCCTGGAGATACCCCAGTTACTCCAACTGTAGATGCAATGAATCCTGCTACTAACTTCAGTTCAGGTATGCCTTTCAAGTAATACTCCAAACGGATATTTCATACCCAAAATGTTACAATATCGCTTTTGACCTCGGATCTATTGCAATTGTATTGTATTTAGATAAGGAAGCAGGAACAGTTTTTTGTTGCTGATTAAAAAGATCTGGGGTTTCTGGATTGAACATATTCAATCTGAAACTATACAACAAGTTCTCCTTACGTTGATGGACACCTGACATATCTTTATAAAGTTAACGGACCATGTTTGGATTAATGTGAAACTCATGAGTGTTAAACCTTAAAAGCAGTAGTGTTGGGCATGGAGTATTTGTGTCACATACCCTGTAATTTTGTCCTTCCTCTACACCGGAGACTAACTCACTGTCTCCGCAAATAAAAATATATTGATCAGGGGTTGTCATCTCTTTTTGATAGAGTGGACAACTCCATATTTCATGACTCAATAGCCGACAATGCTTATCATAAACAGATCAACGGAAAAATACAGCGAACTGAAATAAAACCATAATGAAACTAAATATAATTTATGTCCTACAAAATTCTTACTATGTCAAATTGATACAGTTATAGGCTGAGTATCACCCCATACACACCACACCCTTAATCAATGTGCCTTATTTTGTAGACACAGAATGTATGTACCCCACACTCAACAAAATTTACTATTAAAACGATTCATTTTTTTACCCAATAAACTGACTTTAGTTGGTTCTCCATCCTCAGTACCCAATCCAACATCTGAAACTCAGATTACTTTCCTTTTGGCCAATTACTTGTTCCAGTTGGAATCTAGCTACTTAGATACAACTCCAATATATCTAAATCGGATTATTGTTAAGGTATAAGTCATGTTCTCTAGAGCTCAGCCCCTGATATAAATTCATGGGCATCACATCAGGCTATCAGCATAAATGCCACCTGAAAACATGTAGGTACAGCACCCTACTTGTTTTACTTCTCGCTTTGCAACAAATCATACCCCTCGTGCTTTGGAGACATTATACAGTAGCTTAGGATCTGTGACGTTAAGTGATAACGTTGCGCTGTTGAGGCTTGACACTGACTGCATGGAGTGGCAGTATGACATAGTTGAGTTGCTCTTGCATAAATGCATCAATGGCTTTCACATACCCATGCCTCAGTATAGCAGGTTCAGATAGTGTGCAGTCAAGGAGTTAACTCCTGGGTGCAGTCAAGGAGTTAACTCCTGGGTGCAGTCAAATAAATTCTGGATATATTTTGACCAAGATGTCATCAACAAGTCACAACTTAATCAAATAGGTGTAAGTTTGCTGTGTCATTATGAGTGTTGCACAGTCGTCTTGACAAGTTGGGTGACTAACATGTGTTGTTTTTTAAATTAATTTCGCTGGGCTGCAATCAATTTAGCAATGTATTCATGTAACAAAATTCCTATTGATGCATGCATCATTGCCAAAGTAAATGGTAGCTCTATGTTTTGCACCCTTTTTTTGGTTTTAGTTTCCAAGTTTGAAAGAGATCCAGATTTACCCACTACGATGAGCAAACATCTGGCTGAAGGTGAGTTGAGACTGCCGCTTATATATCGGCACTATATTTTATTTGATCTTTCTTGTCATTGTGATTGACTTGTTTTTTCGAACTTTCTGTTTCTGACTGCTTGCATGATAACAGCTAGTCCATGCAGGGAAATATTCCTGTCCTTCTCTTGATCTCCCCCTCCCCCTCCCTTCTACATTCTGAATGTCTAATACTTAAAGGCAAATCAACGTAGCTATATGTATGTATTGGTGACTTAACTTTGTGTGCGTTTCCGGTCTTACAATAGTCTTTTTTGTTCTTATTTGGCCAGATCATCTTATCTGAACATGAGCTGACAAATATCATTTTTTGAATCATATATTGTTGATAATAAGTATGCTGATCATTTTACAGAGGCAAAGCACTTGGGAGAGGGAAGTAAAGCGCATCACCATGGGCACCACCATAAACACCATCCTGATGGAGATGAGAGCCAAGAACTAGGTAATATCTTATGATAATAGCTTGATCCGACAAAACTCTTACCCCTCCCAACAGGCCCCAGCAATTCTTTGGGAGAGCAAATTCCTAAAAATATATATAGATAAATATAAATAAATTTTGTTTGTAAATATCACCCCGGAGGTCACTTTCAATAAACCGATCCATTGAATCAGCTGTGTAAAGTACATGTACCATGCATGCGGCATTTGTGTATTTATTATAGTAACTTGAAGTATACTTATTGTAACGATTTCATACTCTTTAATGTACAGAGGTTTTCTTACCATATAAACAAGTCTTGGTGTGTTAGCAGAGTGGTGTTAGAAAAACAGTTACGTGTTGAACATTATTTTTAGATGAAAGTACGCCATTGGTTAACCACGTCCAGCCTAGATGGAAATCAGAACTGAGTAACTTTTTTGATGCTATCAACCCTATTTGCAAGGAAGAATGGACTGACAAGGGGATTCTTGGAAAAGTGTATCTCATTGTGAAGGTATGACTAAAATACATTTAATCACTTATCGCAAATGTGAAGTGAATTAGTACAGGTTGCCTTGTAGTGATGGAGTCTGCCGCCCCAACCTCACCAGAAATTGCCTCTGCTGAAAGACAACATCAGGGAAATAAAACTGCGTAAACATTGCCCACTCAATTTAATTATTGGAAGGCAAACCCTCCCTGCTTGGCTGTATATTTTATTAATCCGTTGTCAAATCCTATTCTGAATACTCATTGGACTGCCAGAGAATTATTCAATATCCAGAAAAACCCAGTAATAACAGGGATTAGGGATTATTTGTGACTTGGGTAGGCTTTTCATTTGGCGGCCAGTTAGCCTTCACTAGAAATTTGGCCCAATATGTTTATCTGATTTGGTTCATACACATCCCATTTCACGGTTGTACAAGCGAATTTTATGGAGAATATGTACAATTCTCTTGCCCCGTCCGGTCCGACGTATTCTCTGTTTCTCACAAGTACCATGATGCAGTGCTTCCAGTCAAGTTTGTGTCAACTGTTGTTCATACACACATTTAAGCTGAATTTTTTGGAACATCTTCTAAATTGTTAAACTCATCATTCGATGCTATTGCGTGTAAAATGTTCATGTACAATTGAATATCATCGCTCTCCAAGACTACAGATGGAACAGATAGGAGAAAAAACAACCATTTAACCCAAAGGTTAGTTATTATAATATCTTCAGCTTGTCAGTTTTTTGTTGTCTGTTACTGTGCAAAAATGTTTAGATGTTCGAAATTCCTCAATTGCTTTTCTCATCCCGATGGCTCCTGCAATCTGATCCGATGTCGTTACAGATATTGTTCTGTAATATCCTCATATTGTCATATAATAACAGTTATCATTACACCTCTCAGTGTAACCTTTCTTGACAAACACTAACATTGTTGAACAGTTCAAGTGGAGGAATCTGACCCTAAGCTTATATTATATCAACGGATGAACCACAACAGTAGTAATAGCAATGACAAAGTATTTAGTATCTCTGGTAATAGCAGTAGTTGAGTGTTTATTATCTTTGGTTGAGTGCTTTTGATTGCAGTGCAAGCAGATACTATAGATATAGTCTCTGGTGCGAGATTGATGGCTTTTCATTGTTATAGGTCTTATGGCTGTCAAGCAAACTTCAAAGATTATGACAGCCTACGGCCTATGATAGATGGTCTATAGATGGTATATATTTACCACAAACAACAACTTGGATTGATGTGCTTTGATGTGGTTATTGGATCCATCAATTAATTGTCTCTGGGTATGTAATTAAGATTCTTCAATACCGATAGAGCTGAAATAATGCCACATTTTTCACCTCACAGTGATAATACTTGTACCAGAGACTATAGATTATCTATAGTCTCTGCTTGTACCACGCTAGCACCATAATGGATTGTGTTGGTCTATGAAGATGGAGCTCATCATGCCCATTGAAAAATATTGGTACTTTTTTTTACAGGAGGTAGCTTTAGGAGACATGGAAGCTTGGCAATTAGTACAACTGCAGCAAGGAAGAAAAATGATAGTCAGTATATTTTGGTATAATCTCCAAGAAACTAGCTGCCATGGAAGATATAAAAAAGCACTCATAAAAAAAACATAAGCCTTCATAAAAAACGGAAAAAAGAAGGCGAGATGAAATACTGCATCTTAACTGCTCATACTTATTTAAGAAAACTAATTTGGCACAACCGCAATAGTCAATGATGGAAGATAGGATTGTCTTCATTCATTGACCGGTGATTAGCCTTGTCACTGGAACATTCTAAATATGCTGGTGTCTGCTGACGTCCATTAAGTTACCGGATAATTGCTCTCAACAGAATACTATTCAAACTTTTGCTGCATACATTTGTGAAGGAATACTGCAGTTATCTTAGGCTGCAACATCTCCAGAATCTTCTGGCTCACCTCGTTTGATCTTACACATCATCTCTGACAGCATTGTGTTACACAGAGCAGCATAAGGATTGAGATTTACTAGCTGCTGCTTCGCAAACTTGCTGCCGAGATCTGCTGCTTTTGAGAAGTCAGCTCTACAGCCGTCATCATCCCCCTCAAGGCGGCGAATCATAGCTCTCTGTATGAATGCCTGACAAGCTGCTGGCCCCACTTCCGAACTTTTAACAAGAGCCATCTCCAAGTCGGATTTAGCACTTTCTACATTACCAGTTAGTCTATATAGCTGAGCTCTATTGTTATATGCTGCTGCCCGCTCTGGTTTGCGTTCGATGACTTCATTGAATGTAGCCAGTGCCTTGTCAAACTCTCCTTCTTCCGCTGCTTTCACTGCTTGCGACTCCAGTGCCTTCAACTCTGCATCTATCACTTCAGTTGCATCTTCAGCGAGTGGCTGTGTATTGCTCCCTTCTGTATCTACCTCATCAAATGGAGTGTTAGGATTGAATATACTCTCCAAGATGAGCTGATCACGCTGATTAAGACCTGGTCGTCCCTGTTGACTAGGCAAGTTAGCCATACCGATTTTGTAAACAAACAGTCTTATCTTTGAGTGTGCAGTAGTAATGATAAGCTTCTCAATTGACTGAACTACTACTACTAAGTATAGTTACTACACCAATTGAAACATTGATAACATTAAATCATACAGTTATGACCAATAGTAACGATTATCACAGTTGTCAGATATCCAATCAGCTGCAACAAATTGCAAACATATAATTAAGATGCATACAATGGGGTTATATATGTTATTAATGAACCAAGGTGATATCAATCCGTGATAGTATAGTGGTGAGTATCCCCGCCTGTCACGCGGGAGACCAGGGTTCGATTCCCTGTCACGGAGATCTTTTGCTTTCCTGGGTCCAGGCTCCAGCCATCTGTGAAGGATAACCATAGACAAAACTATATGGGGATAAGATGCCAGTATCAACACTCAACCTGCCAAAAGTTGTCAACAATGCTATCCATAGACCGCAAACAACCCAAGATAGTTCAACACAACTGTTCAAAAAACACAGTGGGAGACTGTTCCAGAGGTTACTGAGGTATTTCAGCACAAAATTTCACCATTCAACGTCTTTTGCTGACCATATTTGAGGCGATGAGAGTACCAATTATAAAGCTAGAGCAGGATCGGATGTGCTTCCTTTCAAGAGGGCGATGCATGCTGTTTGTATTTAATAAGATACCAGTTTTGTGGCAGCCTGAAGCCATAGGACAGAAGTCGGAAGTTTCAAACTGATGGTGGCAGGAAAGGACATTTGAGATTGTGATCCAGGTTAATTTCCTTGCATTGGAAGTTGTTTCTGATGTGGCGATGGCAAGCCATTTGTCTTAGCCGCGGGACTTTTAGGGCCGGGCCCAAATTGCAAACATGTTATTAAGATGTATACAATGGGGTTATATATGTTATTAATGAGCAAAGGTGATATCAATCCGTGATAGTATAGTGGTGAGTATGGCGGCGGGCTCGGGGATATACTTCTCGGTGAGAGCGGGGAAAAGGGGGAGGAGAAAAGAGAGAAAAGGGGAGGGGCAAAGGAAAGAAAGAGAATAAGTTGTCTTCTCATTTTACGTGTCATGACAACTCCTGGGATATTTCATAGTTTTTTATAGATATACAGTATTATCTTAACACATGCATAGGGGGAGGTATACAATGGGCAGTAGAAACGCCATTTCAATTCGCAGATGAGGATTTATTGTCTTATGAGTCATCTAAATAACTGACTTCTGATGGCTGGCAAAGAAATTCTCAGCATTGAATTATTTGACCAGGTCGTTAATGATTTGATAGTCGCCAATAAAGGTTAGCTACGGCCTGCAACACTGCTTGTTCATCACATAAAATGAACTGAAGTAGTCCTTTGTGTTAGATAGAAATGTCTATCTATGCAGCAACTTGATCAGCGATATAACAGAAACGGTATAGTTTTATTTTGCCAAATATTTATCAACATCATGGGTACAAAGCATATAAGATTGGTTATATTGTATTATACAAGATAAAATTTTAGACAGATTATTTCTCAACATTATAATTATAGCGCCTCAATGATGACCTCAACAAAAAAACTAATACTATTATTCAGCCTGAAAAGTTGCTACTAGAACATGAGAGTCAAGTAAAAAAATAATACAACAGGAAATATCAAGCACAGTGCTATGTTTGTGTACAGATCAGAAGTCATTCATATGCCAATCCTTAGTAGGTACTCATATAATATGTATGTTGACATCATGTCGGCCTCACAATACCTCATTGCACGCTGGATGCAGAACTTGAGGCTAATATAAAGTTGGATGAGACTGCAGCTCAGCTCGTATGGCCGTACTAATGTGGACAAGAGGTGTCTTTGCAGCAGGTGATGAGTTGGCAGCGTGCAGTCGACGTATAAGATGTGACAGTGTGATATTCTGAATCTGGTCAACAAGACTCCCACTATACCTGCAAGAGGAGAATGTTTATATTATGCAAAAGGGGCAGTGTGAAAGTATCTGATCGAACAAAAGATATTTTTTCTAGTTTATTACATCGGCAAAAGTATCTCTTGTCTGATCAGATGTGATCTTGTCAGGTTTGGTTGTTTTGGCGTGAGCTTTGCCATTTTACGTTGTAATAGCACATATTATTTGATTCAGCTGATACTATGTGACGGTCGCCTCAGTACAACGTTAGAATGAAAACTATTCAAAGTGTCTAAACATCAAGCTAGAAGAGTAAATATATGTTTGAAATAAATTCAGCTAGATGAGTTAATGTTAGCTAGCACTTAATTCTAGCTAATTGAAGTAAGAGTATATTTAATGTAAAGTGTAAATGTTTGCGAGAATTAGATTTAGCTCATTCAAATAGCCGATGTGCGGAATGGCGAGCTTCTCCTACTCATCTAAGGTATGATGTAGTTCCTCAAATCAAACACTGCAATAAACATTGGGCCTACTTTGCTTTAAGAAAACAACGTACCATTTGCAAAGAGTTGATGTGTCTTCACGGGTCAGGTAATGGATAAGTAGTTGAGTTCTTAGTGGAAAACTGCCTAAGTGATCCCATCGTTCTTTGCATCATCAAGGAAACTAGATATAAACGGAAAGCACAGACCAGCCGATTATTCAGTATATTGTCCTTTCGTTTGTACAACGCTAAATAAATCCATGACCTTTCTGCCCAAAATATTAAGCCACGTTTACACATGAGGTTGAAATGGCCAAATACTACTATGTCATGAGTATCGTTGTAACACACTTTTAGCGGAAAAGACTTAATTAGAAAGTTGGAGCATGGAAGAGAATAATAATTGCGTGCATCCACCTTGTCGCCAATAAGCCATAATTTGCATATAATATTGATTATGTCATTATCTCACAATCGGCAAGATGACTTACCCATTACCTGTATTAGATGAGGCTTGTAACAACTAGGGTTAGGGAGTTATAATCTCAAGCCAATCTGTGGCCATGTATGCCTGCTAGACATGTCACAAGACATAGGGCCTACTGTTACCAATTCCACTGACAAAAACACTGGTAATGCATATTATACATCTGATTAGGCTTAGGCTACTTACGCTTAGCGGAGGATACTTTCTTCTCTCCATCAGTCATTTCTGCATTGAACCATGTCTTCCTCTGAATAGCATTCGGGTCTTCAACTTAACTGCTGGCAGCCTTGTCCCAAAAAGTACATCCAGAAATATAGATTGTGTACCTACAAGATCATGCAATGGAGATTTGAGCAAGAGAAAGACTACGTAAATACTCAACTGATCGCTGAATCAGGAGCTCTTTCAATGAGAATGAGCAAACTACGCTAGTCAATATGTTGCCATCACTTCGCCCTAATCCTTTACTGTCCCTCAGTTCCAAAGACAGGGCTAGTAACTGAGGTAACTCAGTCAGTCCACCAACAAGGAATCAATCAATCAATTATTGGAGATAGAAATTAAGCTACTACCCACCTAAGTAACCTGTCTTGACAAGCTTGTCAAAGATTGACAAAGCTTGTCAAGACAAGCTACCACCTAAACAGCCATCCAGCCCTTTAACTCCTTGCTAAGAGTAAGTGTAAGACTACTTACTAGCTAGTATCTACTTCTAGTAGTAAAAAAATACTGAGTACTCACATCATCATCTTTCTTTGGTTCAAAACTAACCAGACTTCTTCTCATCAGGCCAGATGTTTTTTATACATGCTGTACCTGTCCAGTCTTCAACCCACTCAAATGAGTAAAACATACAGCTAGGCTTATTTTGCTTCATCATAAAAAGAGTATAAGGAATTTGTCCAGTGCTTGCTTGAACGCTTTCAGTCTCTATTCTCCTGTCAAAACCACTCGGTTTGCTTCATAATAGTTGAGCAGGAATGTAATTTGGAGGATAGTGAGGGATTTATGTAGTTTTCAATAACAATTCAACTTGAAATAATATTTAAATCATATATAACTAAATAATTTAATGGAAATATTGAGAATTGAGAATAAATAAAAATTGAGAAAATGCGAGACAATGTATTGAAGGGATATATTTTCTCAATTTTGAGATAGTAGAGTTGTCCACTCTGGCAAGATTCTCAATTTTCTCAATTATTCTCAATTTTAGGTGAAAGTATAGTGGATCTCTGGGCGGCCTGTCACGCGGGAGACCAGGGTTCGATTCCCTGTCACGGAGATCTTTTGCCTTCCCCAGGCTCCAGCCATCTGTGAGGGATAACACTCCAATGTGCAAGAATCAACACTCAACCTGCCAAAAATAGTCAACAATCCTATACATAGACCGCAAATGACCCAAGATAGTTCAACACAACAGTGCAAAAACACAGTGGGAGACTGTTCCAGAGGTAACGGAGTTATTTCACCGTTCAACGTCTTTTACTGACCATATGTGAGGTGATGAGAGAACCAATTATAAAGCTACAGCAGGATCGCAAAGAATATGGATGTGCTTCCTTTCAAGAGGGCGATGCATGCTGTTTGTATTTACTTGGATACCAGTATTGCAGCACAGTTTTGTGGCAGCCTAATGCTATACGATAGGAGTCCAAAGTTGCAGTCTGATCGTTACAGATAATGACATTTGAGATTTTATCCAGGTTTAGTTCCTCGTACAGGAAGTTGTTTCTGATTTGGTGATGGCAAGCCATTTGCCTGAGCCAGGGCCCAAAATACTGACAGTCTACTGCTCGTTTGTATAGCCTCACACACAGTATAATGAGCCCTTTCTGACTCTTCAGAGAAAAAAGAGATTATCCCGTCGAAGCTCTAGTGTCACTACACCACAGAAGCCACCCAAGCCTATTAGAGTCTAATGAATATGATAGTCAGGAAAAGACTGTGCTACACTCAAAACAGCAATGAGAGGAGATGTTGGTGATAGCAAATGGAAAAGTAGCGTACCAATGGCCCCCAATCAAAGAATGTTTATGGATCAAACATTTATTATATATATCATTGTACTGATACCTTATATCATCGAAATATTGAGTTGAGTATGGGATAGCCCATAAACATATAAATACTCTAGTACTTGTAGTATTTTCTTATAGTATACACAAATAAACTAATACTCATATTTATAATATTACTCTGCTCTGATAGAATATATGTTTATGGGATAGCCGGACAAAAGACTATTTGATATAAGCATATCCATCAGCCTAATCTCTCTCAAGTCAATATTCAACATAATAATTAAACGGTGGTCCACTACAGGACTTGCACCATTATCTAGCACCATATCTAGGGTAATAACATAGCACCCTATTCAGGCACAACGATAAATAAGTATGCAAGCTGTTTGAATGATTGAATTATTATCCGTAAGCTGTTTAAATGAATAAATATCACAATGCCCTCATTAGTGGCATCCAATCACAAAGAACATAATGGGTATTTAAACAATGTAGGTCAACAAACTTAAGTGTGTTGCTAAGTAACAATCAATTGTCTCCTGACGTATACTACAGAATATACTCCGAAAATTAAAAAAAATATTGGATATAATTAAACTGCAGATTATTTTGTTGTAGTTTTCCAAGAGAACAGACATTGGTGTGAATATGTTTTAACCCACATAGAATTTGGTAATCCATAATTATCAACAATACAAATATTCAGATGGACATTATTCTGCCTGTATACATCCTAGATCTGGGGTCAAAAGCAAAATGTTAATAGAAGTTATCGCTTCTCGGCCTATTGGCTAAGATCAAAGTGTAGTATCTGTTCTAATCAGTTTAATATCTGATTCGTGGCACATTGTGTCACTATGATATTAATCTGATTTTTGTAACTAGGCGGCGCGCAGAGGCTTGCTTCGGCGCTGCCACGGGTTGTCTTGGTATTGCAGTACCTCCAAGCACGGCCCACTCCCCCACATCTGGGGGAACAATTAATCAAAGAAAAAGTCCCTCTACCCATCTAAGCATAAGTGCTGTAACTTTTATGAAGTTATTTGGTGTAATGTCGCCTCATACTTATTTCATGCACAAGCTTTGTTGGTTGACAACAAAGCTTGTCGAGGCAGCCTAGATAAGACCATGGGGAGATTTTGTTCATTTCAGGACCATCAAATTGAGATGTGATCTTCATGACTCTTCCCCTCTCTTTCAGTCGCCGATACAGTTCCTCCTGACTATCACATGTCCAGTAGTTGATTATGATTCGGAGAACAACAATTGGAACCGTACCCTCTCCATCGTACAGATAGTGCTCGGACCGATGTTTTCAATATTCGCCGCAAACTTATACAGTAAGTGGAATATTTGACTCTTGATCTGTATTTGATGCTGTCTGCCAACAAGATTCAAACAGCCACTCATAAAATAGCTTTAGCTAACTTCAAGTTTGGTGCAAATTTGTCTACCAAAGCCAAATTATAAAAATGATTATTTTGATGTATGGCTTTGCATTTCCTGACCTCTCAAAATCCTAGAAAGGTGGTTGACTGCATAAACCATCTAAACTGTTTAAACACATGTTGTTTGTTTGATGGCCAGCCATCATTGTGATACCAAAGATTATAAATGGTTATTGGTAAGGATTTGCATAAGGACTGAAAATATGTGTGTACGTGAAACAGGATGAATGCAGTACAGATAAGTTATTTTATTCCTAGGTACACCATTAGGAGGCTCATTCCAGCTGTGGGCTCTATTTCTTATTCTGTCTGTAATAGCTGCTGCTCTGGCATTTCACTTCTCTAACAATGATGAACCACCAAAATGGCACTCTGTGAGTATTTCTTGGTCGTATTTATTATCGTAAGCTTTATTTAAGTAGTTATCATAGCCATTTTAAGTTCAATTATACCAGTCTTAATCATTTTTCATCTTTTCATTATGATATATTAGTTTTAGTCGAGAATTCAAATATATATATACTTTTATTGTCAATCTACAATCATCATAAGTTAACTGTATGGTGTCAGAGTGTCCAAATAATCTTTTGTGCATCGAATCATGACAGGATTTGATACCAAGGACATAAGTGTTGCTGACTCCAAGGGTAATTTACATTGGCATCCACAAGGATCGAGCTCAGAAAACTGTTGAAAGTTACCGGAGTTGAATCTTGCAAAATGTTGTAAAATACTCCATGTAGCCACATAATACCTTGATTCGATATCAGTTTCAGAGAATTGCAATGCTTCTTTTTTTTTGTAGGCAATGGCATTCCTCGGATTCATAGTAGCTGTTGTATGGATTTATTCAATAGCTAATGAGATTGTCAACCTGTTACAGGTGAGTAACAGCACCCAAAAATTTGAATATTTTTGACATCATTTGAAACATAAATGAAAAAAATCTTGCGTCAGGTTAGCTGACTGAATGTTCTTAGATCTGAAGTTGCATATTTTACCCTCTTTTTGTGCATGCTGATCGATGATCTCAATACTCCACTGGATACTAGACAAATTCATCAACTATTTGTAACTAGTCATAGAATTATCTCTATGTCATGATATAAATTGTGGTCAAGAAATTATAGTTGTGTGCCCCTGGTCAATGAGCTGATAATACTTAGCGGAGTGCATCTATGTTACATTCATTGTTTTTGTTTCAGCTATTTGGAGTGTTCTTCCAGATTAGTGACCCTATACTTGGATTGACACTGCTGGCCTGGGGAAACAGTATAGGCGGTAAGCTGTGTTTCTCACTCTCTTTTTTTTTTTAATTTGAGATGTGTCTGCATTTAGCCGTTTGTAAAAACTTGCATAACAGAGATTGTGGTTCAGTGCAAGATTAGAGCTCATTGTTTACAGTACCTCTTATGGCCACTGTTATCAGAATAGGAACGTCATGCCAACCTTCATGTGTTCTACCAAGGAACCAACTATAAATCCCTACATATGCATAACTATCTTACAACAACATAACAAATTGGTCAATGTGCTATAGAAGGAGAATCAGGAATTATTGCCGTTGTTGAAATAGGCTAGGGCTACCTCTTATTAGATGAAATTAAAAAAATCTCTTTGTTACAGATTTGATTGCGGATACAGCCTTAGCTAGAAAAGGTTTTCCGAGGATTGGAATATCTGCTTGCTTCGGTGGACCCCTATTCAGTATCCTTTATTTACTATATACACACACACACACACACACACAGTCACTATAGTCAGTTCGGTGGTGTGCAGATGATTTTGATGAACACAAGTTGTCATGAATCACACCAAGTGTTTCTCTGATCAAAGTATAGGGTAGGAATCGATGCATCTGGCACAATATTTTCATTGGCATCTTTATTTTGAATTTTATACCTCGTTACAAAATTCCTTCTTTTACAACCTAATAACACTATATACGTTTATCAAGACTCTGATTACCGAGTATTACACAAATTTATATATATTTATATATTCACACAAAATGTTATATTCTGTATAGCTCAGTTGATCTAAGATACATCACAGTGTGCACATGTATTTCCTTAGCCAAATACTTTAGATCTCCTGCTTGGTGTCGGCATTCCTTTCACAATCAAATGTATCGGAAACGGAGGAACATTTGATGTAAGTACGCGTAACTCCAAAATGTGTACTTGAACGTTTTATATATTATATTTCACACTTCTTCCCGAATTGATGTAGAAAGCTTCCTGCTGCTCATATCTACAGAATAATAGATTTGCATACTTGCTTTGCCCTGACACAACATACAATACATGGTTATGATTAGTCCATAGATATATGTATATATTTGTCGTATACCAAGCATAAAATGCTCAGTCGTTGTCTTCTCTTGAATCGTTACGAGACCAGTGCTTTTTGGTTAATAATATAATATAATGATGTTAACAAAAACGCTTGCATTGGAAACTCTGCAATCCTAATGATGTTAACATCAGGATTTCAGAGTTTCCAATGTCACTGACGTGATGACATTGAACTGAATAATGCAAACCCTCACGTGCAATGAGAATTGGCAAAATGACATGCCCCTGGTTTTCCCACCTGTAATATCAGTTTGTTTCATCTTTTTATTTGCAGCTGAACTTTGACTTCACACAGATCGTTCTGACCGGAGGTTTGACCCTCAGTCTTCTCTCCACGTACTTCATAGCACCTTTTATACTCAAATTCTTCATGAAGAGATGGTTTGGTATTTACCTCATGTGTCTTTATGTGGCCTTCTTGGTCATTGCAATTCTCACAGAAGCCAATGTCATAAAAGTTGATGTATCATCCTGGTGAGAAGTCTGGTGCCAGCGTAGGTAAGTATTTTCATCGTAGTATTATATGGAGTAGTTTTGTGTGCAGTAATTTCACTTTTTTATAGTTTGATTTTGCAAATGTCTTGTATTATGAACGCATATTATTATTGATTTTCAGACTTTACTTTTGATCTCTTAGCTCACCCCAAACTGCTATAATATTTCAGCGTTCCCCAGTTTTGTATTTGATAATTTTGATGGGAACTCAGAAAATCATCAACTGTTTTGTATCCTGAAGACAACTCCCCAGGTTCATGACAGCAACACAAACTGACCTATAATACCTTGTCATGCTCAAAACATAAGATCAGAGAATTCTCCAAAGATTGCATATAGTACATATTATATTTTTATTTTACTGCAGAGGAAATTATTTGGTGCTATATATATATATATATATTTTGTCCCTCAAAGAATTGAGCTCAGTTTTCAACACTCTGCTCTTTATTTTTCCTCAAGCATAATAAAAGTGTAGTAATGATGAACTTAACCTCTATTCGTGGAATATAAATAGGAAAAGAGGGTTTGAGTTGGTACCAGTAACATTCTATAACAATACATTATGTGCCACAATTATTGGCAGTGGTTTATGAAATTAAGAATTTATGATTAATATTTATGTGATACTATATTTCAATTAAAAAAAAGGAAATAGTGTTGAAATTCATGGCTATGAAAAATTTCTAAGTAGCATAAGTTGTATTACAAGGCGCCTAGCTCCTATACATTGTAGAATATAACCCTAGGTGCAAAGCTCCCACTTAACTATGCTGTGCTGACCAATCAGGGCGTGATGGATAGAGAGTAGCGTAAAGTTATATGAATGTTAATAAAAGCACCATTTTAGCTAAGACATGATAATATCAGATGTCAGCTTCTCAGCTTATCCTCACCCTTCTTCGACCCGATGAGCTCGCTGACTTCTTACCAGAGCTTTTACGCAGAGGTCTAGTATCCTCTTCTGTTGAGTTTTCTGCGGTGAGCAGTTCTTTGTTTTTGACAGCAGCTGCAATGAGATCTACAAACTTACTGCCACCTCGTTTCCCGGTTGATTCTAATATAGAGTTCAGTCCTTTCTTTGGTGTTGTAGGAGTTGGTGATTCTGAGATGGGTGGGCTCCCATTGATCTCTATGCCTTTTTTGCCCAGTGATGCCCATTTAGCTCTGATTTCTCTCGCTTGCGGTTTGGAGAGATCATGTAGCTTCACTATTGAGAAAAGATAGATAGAAAATAATGAAACTGAGAGCTCATCTACAAGGATGTGGAAGACATTTTTTCTCGAAAAACTGCTTTCCTAACCTTGATTGACGCATAAAATGCTTACAAACAAAACTATATTAGGAATGAATTGCTCCACTTGACTTTAAAGCAGGCCAAACTTGTTCAAACTAGATTAATACTTACTTGCTAGATCAGGGTTCAGTTTGTCCAGATTTTGAAGCAGTGAAATGTACTGTGGATTTGGTTGTGATTCATCTAAAATTATAAAATCATTGTGGATGGGAACAGATGGTCAATTTGTCACCGTCAAAGCATAACATTTTACACAAAACATAAGAGACCAGTAGTCGAGCACCTCTCTGTTTTGCAAGTGCCACTGGGCTGCCAGCTCGCCTGCTACATACTCATGGCGACACCGTCTTTCATAACTTGAAAGTGACCACAATTTATCAATAGCTTTTCACCAAAACGTTTCTCAGTAGACAACCTACCATCAATGACCTTGACAAGGACATAAGATTCTCTCTCTTTGAGGCAGTCATCAGCGTAGATATGATCACTCTGTGAGATGTTCTGTAGTTCTCCCTTCCATGTAATCAGATCAATTCCACCTGTTCAAACAAAGAGGATTTTACGATAAGATTAGGACAAAGAGAATATTGTTGTTTACATAGTCAGCATTGGTGTGTGTATTATAAAATTCACTTCTTGGTTGAGGCAAGTGGTTCATAGTAGCTTAGCTTGACTGTCTGAGTTGGGTTGGGTGGTAAGTGTCCCCCACCCAGCCCGGACAGCCTGCCCAGGCTAGGTTCATGGGGTCCCACTTCTTTTCCATACTTGTTTCAAATAGTAGGTAGATTGAGAGAGAATTGTTTTGTGCGTGACAAGGCAACTGTAACGTTTGAGTTTCAGAATGTGGGCAGCGGAATTTTACACAATGCATGTTTGCTGTTCATGGCTGCCTGCATTTGTTCTAATACTTTGTTTTCTTAATCTGATATTTATTGCAACACCATAATTATTTGCCTCACTAATAAATAAAGGTTTGTTAGCTAATAGCTAATATATATGTCATAAACCACCAAGATTTTTAAAATTCTTAGAATATTGTTGCGGAGCTTGGGAAAGCATTTAGGCGGAAATCTATTTTGAGAAATAACAAAGGCACCACACCAGTGATCCACTGGATCAGTTGTAAATATTTCTCTGTAGTCAAGACCCAGTCATAACATCCTAATTGGATATGAATAAGAAACGCCTCAGGCGTCACTAAGTTAAATTGGAATACTGTAGTAAAGTTGTTGCAATAAATAGAGTTAATCTCTTGCAATACGGTCTTTTTGTCAACAAAACAAGACCATGTAACTTACATTTCAGGTACTTTGTACGTGATTGACGTAAAAGCTTAGGACTACTTTTATGGGCCCTTTATCACATCTTACTCACACTTCATCTTTTCAATGAAAAAGATTTTGCAATTCTTTAGGTTCATTGAAAATTTGAGATGGGAGTAGATAACCCACTGCGCTGAAAATCAGGCCCTCTCTCCATTTCCCGATCTCTCAGTGGCCACGGATATTTCCAAAATAAGATAATATCCCAATTCATTTCTCAACTCATGCCATAGAATACTAGCCTCTTCGCGGGGCTTCTTTTTAAGTAGCCGTGTGACAAGGCTAAAAAATACATGTTGAGGGTGGCCTCCCCCTACCCCCGCCCGATATGTATCTTAGGACCCATGCCTCACCTTGAATGTTACCGCAGCCACATCTTCTCTTAATCACCTCGAGTAGGATCAGTTTCTGACATTTGGAGTTAAATATTGCTGTTTGATTTTCTGAAAAGTTCAATAAAAAAGTTACGAACTGTCGAGTAATGCGTAATATTGTATTTACTTTATAAACATTAAAGTGCGTCATTATTTCAGTTCAGTTACCTAACTTCTCCCACAACATACTGAACTTTCAGTCTGTCCACATAATCTCTGAGGACAGAACAAACTTCCAATTATCCCACGTCATCAAAACTTGCTGTTATCCTGCATGTAAAGCCTGTTGCTGGAGACATTAGCTAGCTGCTCAGTGAGCTCGTTTGCAAAAAAGTTGGTCTATTACATAAAATAATCACCATCATGTTTAACTTTGTTTCTCTTCAGTATCATAAAAAAACATGAAAAGTATCTCTAATATTCAAATAAAACCCTATAATGGAGCGCCTTGTTCCACTCTCGCATTACATAAAGCGTGACAGAGATAAAAAAATTTAATTATTTGCTGTGTCTGTCTATAAATAAAAAGAATCTATTTACCTATAGTCTGGTATACCTTACCTCCATATCGGACTTTGATGAGGCCTGTTCTAGTACATGGTGCAGGTGCTGTAAACGGCCGGATCTCTTTGACACCAGAAAGCATATTCTCGACTCCAACCATCTTATTCTTAGCTGGTGTTGGCAAACTTAGCCTTTTCGTAACCTGTTGTCAAATGTCACAACATATAAATAAATGAGTTTTATAATGTCTGCGGTGCTGACGTTATCAGTGGTGGATATTACATAACATGGTTTGAAATGTCGCTAGGAAGGAGCATAATCCCCACAACACCCGAATGTCTCATCAAGTACACTGTGTTTACCAGTTAATAAGATTTGATAAATAATATGAGTAAGCAAAGAAATGGGATGAAAAGCTGCTAATACTTCGCTGTGGTATGACCGGTCTATTGGGAATTGTGAAATTGAAATATCAAAATTAATTGGATTGGATCATTCAATGTTCAGCTTGCGCAGCGCCAAGATCTTGAGACGGCCTTGCAACTAATCAATCCTATACGCTACTCGCTGAAAAGGCGTCAGGGCAATACCTCTCCAAGGAGGTATGTTGGTCAAGCAGGGAAAGTGTGTCGCTGAAATGCTATTATTCTAATTGATGATTTGTTAAATTTCACTGTATAAGCTCATCAAGTGTTATGAACTAAAATAAAGAAAGTTAAATAGACTAATAGTATATTGCTGCCTAAACTACAGAGAAAATATGATTAATTAACCTGATTTATATTAGCAAGTGACTGTTGCACAATCCTGATTATTACAGAAAGAACGCTAGCAATGAGCTAAGATCATCTTGTTTGTAAAAAAAAAGTGTATAAAAAATGGGTTTATTAGCCAGTGTCTTTATGATGAAAATACTAAGTGCTAATACTGTATTTTCAGCATTGTCAAACAGCCACTGATGACATAGGGTCTAGCCTGGTAAATTCCATGATGAGCCTGAATCTTCACGAATCTGCATTTTAGGGACAGCCTCGCACCCAGCTGCCCGGGGATAAACGAAGATAATCAATCGGCAAGTAATTCAGAAATGCAAGATTGTTTGACTCAGAACTGAAGCTACGATACTTCTTCATCTCTGATTAATGCAAAGATAGATAAGACATTAGTGAGCCCACTTATAACTGTAGTCCCTTACTTGGTTTGCTTGAGACCCCATGTTGCACTACCAACTTTTATGGAACGTCGATCTAATTTCGTTTTTACTATATTTCCAAATCAAGTTTGATTAGAAGAAAGCTGGTAATAATAGAACTTACCACTAAAACTTATATTCACATTAGCTGTGACTGTGAGCTTGACAATTAATATACTGCAGAGCTGATCCAAAATACATTAGGCTGGCAGCACTATGTAATCAAGTGTCAATAGGTCATGACGATTACAATAAGAGCATAGGAAACTCTTACTCATAGTGGCCGTAAACAAAGCTTTCATCTTTTGTTTAAATAATAAACTAAGTTAATGGGTGACATTTTATCAACTCACCTTCAGAATATTGATTCCAGAGGATGGGTATTGTGAGGCAGAAAGTATTTACGGATTTCAGATAGATTTTGATGAGTATTGTATAACTGAGCAATGCCGATCGACAGGTATGCGCTGTCAACACTCAGCAGGATTAAAGTCGGCAGATAACAGCAGCACAGCTGAAGTAAAGCAGACATATAGTTAATAATGTTCTCAGCAGGTTATATATGGCAGCAGAATCCTTGTAACAAAATGCTCAACAATGGAATGCTGTCAGCGTTGCTGCCATATGTTATTTTCACACTGTTAGGAACAATCTTTACAAAGGATGTTTGTTGTTTTCATTTTAAATTGAGTGCATATAGAATTGACGGATAAATAATTTGATATGCTATTATAAACTTCTTATGGAAACAGTTTAGTGTGAACTTTACAATAAGCTCTGTTATATCCTTGGTTTGACTTGAATATCAGTCTGCATCAACGAGCTAATTTTAATGTCAAGTGCAATATGCTACAACGTCACATACATTCCCTCCATTGATTTGCATTCTAAATTTATGAATGCAGATTTATGTATGTGGAAGGCTGCTACAAGGGATGGTGAAAACAATACGCAAATCAAATCCTGGGTCACCTTGAGCTGGGACTGATCGTTATCTTTATTTTCAGTTACGGTGACTGTGCATTTATTTATTTTATATAGACGGGACTACAACTGGATACGCAGCTACGCACAACCTTAGGGTGATAATAACTCTATGAGCTCAACTCATTTATAAATAGCAATAGGACGACTCCAACATTATTATTTATCTTCATTCTGACTATTGATTTTCACACAGAGTATTAAACCTTTAAAAGTATCGTTACATAAAAAGTGATATCTTGTATTACAAAAAATTGTGTTTTAAAAATCCAGTAAAGAGAATTTTAAACGAGTAAAAAATCTATTCTTTGTACGATATGATGTCCTGGTTAGCATATAACAGTAGTAAAGTGTTTCAGTGTTCGGTTCTGCAGGTGGCAGCCGCCCTGTGCACCAGCCGTGTACATCGTCGAGATTCGGTTTGTGGTTTGGGAAGCAGCTTAGGCAGGCAATGATCAGGCATTTCGAATTTTTCTATGTACTTCCTGCATTGCTGGTCAATATATAGTCATCCAGTGTGTGAGTTCTAAGGCAGATACTCGTTCACGGTAATCACATGGTTAAATTCGCACTACTTAGCTTTTATATTGTTGAACTACCACAGCCGGATCATTCTTCTCCATTTTACCTATTTAGACTCAGTCACACGAATGAAAATATAGGCACTATATGCTTTGACCTTTTGATAATCGCGCACGCAGCGCTATAATGCCATCGATAGAGCAATTTCAAACCATAAAATCAAAAAATAAATCCTGTGCCTCGACTTGGGGCTTCCCACTCTCAGTTGCCGATCAATACATCAATAAATATTTGCGCTAAAGATAAGCTATCGCTGACAATTGAGATTTGTCATTTCTCATCCCTGATGATGATTCCTATAATAGAACATACTTCAACTACCACAGAGGAGTAATGTTAGCTAGAGTTTTGTTGAGCTAGTTTGGGGGTGACCTTATGCAAGCTAACACTAAATCTTTGCTAGCTGAGGTGGGAGTCTATCTAGAGGAAAGCAGTTGAGTAAATGATAGCAAGCTTCAAAGTTTGCATTTTCAAGCGTTTTTGAAATGGCGAACTTTACTACCTTAGGATTCCGCTAATTAAAGCAGAAACGATTTATAAAACCCAAATGATAATTATTGACATCTTTGATTTTCAACCATCATAATTTACTGGTGAGCAACTGAAGAAACATGATCGTTCAATTCTTTTTATGATAATTACAGCTGTTTCCCATGAAGTTGTCATTTGATGACCTACCTTAATATGTTTTTTGGGCTTATCCAAACACTCCCAAGACTTTCAGAAGCATGAGTCCTATTGATCACACCTGAGCGTGAGTGCAGATCTACATTAAATATTAACATTCTATGGTCTAAATACACCATACATTTAGGATGCTGTAGGTGCAGATAGATGGATATCGGCTGCTATCATAACTGACACCTTTTTAGCTCTGGGGGGGGGGGGGGTGATGGATCTGATTAAATTAAGATGAAAGTTCATGATCCCGTTTGTTGGTTGCAAGAAGGGGGCAACTCCAAATTCACCTCTAGCTACATTCCAGGGTACTGACTAGATCAAGTTTGATCCATTTTTCCCCCGTTGGAATTGCCCCCCTCTACTGACACGCCGCTGTGTCAGTAGAGGGGGGCAATTCCAACGGGGGAAAAATGGATCAAACTTGATCTAGGTACTGACGATAAAGAGCCCTGATTATTTCCATAAAAATCTTCATTCACCACATACACTGCTGCAGTTGAAAATATTTCCCACCCATAGACTTAATAATTAATTATTAAGTCTATGCTCCCACCAAGGAGTTTGAAAGCTCCTTGAGTTTGAAGTTTGAAAACTTGTTTGAAAACTTGAAAACTCTCGGTACCTCCCTGCTCCCACCTCAATTATTGGTCTCATAGGTTGCATATTAGTGTTGCAAATCTTGTGGCAGTTTGTTACCTATATAGATCTTGCCTGATCTATTGTGTTCTGATTTAAGGTGATGACTGTTAAGAACCAAATGATCAGAGAAGGCGTCAGCTATGAAACCCGACAAAAAATTGACCTTGCAATCATTAGGCTAGTAGTCCAGGACTGATCTTGTGGAACCCTACAACTCTATGGTTATTATATCAATTTGGTGGTATGTCGGTTATCGAACATGACTTTATAAGCGGAAGGCAGTAGGGGACTCAAGTATAATTCCAGGGGAATCCCCTAAATGATTGTTTAATCATTGGCTATCAGTTCAGTTTACCGATTGAATACTACATTGTGTTTTCTTATCTTAGATTAGTACATTGTAGCTTATATATTGGTAAAAAAGCTGCACTGTGTGCACTTTTATAGAGAAAACAAAACATTGCTTATCATTGCATTGCGTCTTGTGTGCGCTCAGCTGATCGTCGCTCATCCATTGAGTGTGATATACTGGGAATATAAAGTTGCAAGCAGCACTAGGTATAGTGAAGCCAAGTTTCGTAGAAGAATGAGCAGGTAGGCCTAAGTAGTATAATTTCAGACACTTCTTATGGTGACTATGATTTTCAGTTTGTCATCTTGTATGTACCACTGTTTCATTGTGATGGCCATTCCGTTTGTAATAAATTTGGTTGATATGGGCTGAATTGGTGCTGTATGTTATGTATGCACTTGCCTCGCCTATCTTGACAGGCTAGCAATTACCATCCATCTGTTACGGATGTCCTGTGAACCACAGGCCAGGCGCGGTCCGTGCAAGTCCGGTGGTCGAGTGCACCACTTGTAGGAGTCTCAACTTCTGAGGCACTTGAGTCTTGACCACTCCACTCGACTCGCACAAACTGTAGTCAGCCTGTGCTGTGGACTGTAGCCATCGCATTAGTAGGTAGATACTAGACAGACATTGCATTGACTACAATCTGCCTAAGCATTGCCCTACCGATGTCCATGGTTTGATTGGCGCTATTATGATTTTTAGGATTATGGGCAGTATGACAGTACAGATCTCATTAGCTTTCTCACATCTCATTTGTTTACATCAGCAGGCATTGTGCCAAAATTCACAAACATAATTCCTGGCAACAGTTGTATTTTCGATGAATTCCAGCTCGGAGCCCAAGGGTATATGTCAGATCAGCGTTAAGTTGGATGGAAACCCTTACCAAGAGATAACTAATGGAGCAGGTCAGCC
Source organism: Membranipora membranacea (assembly GCA_914767715.1). Lineage (NCBI taxonomy): Eukaryota > Metazoa > Bryozoa > Gymnolaemata > Cheilostomatida > Membraniporidae > Membranipora > Membranipora membranacea. The sequence goes on from OU612068.1 coordinate 20,066,654, forward strand.
AGTGGTCAGCATAGTTGACTTGAAGAAAGTGAAGCACACTGTGGTGTTTACAGTCACAAATACATCTAATGATGTAGTGAGGTTTCTGGAATACTGGCATGGTTATAAGAGGCCTGAAGTAGTGGTAACCACAAGCGACGAGTTTCATGTCAACCAAGGAACTGCTCATCCGATCAAACCTGGAGGTAAATAGATATCGAATAGTCTACATTCTAAAATTTTTCGCCATGGCATTGTTATTATATCAGTAATATTTGTATACAATGCAGTATATTGTGCTTGGAGACACTCGGTGGTCTCATAATCAAAATAGTTGAGGATTGAGTGCCTCAGCTCGACAGCCTGCTTGCCGGCCATTTTGATAACAACCTTCTTTTTGATGTGACCTGTAAGCTCTGTTGCTTGCCTCTATACACATAACACCTTTATTATATTGGTTATGGTACTTATCTGAAAAGACCTGGCTATGATGACTGCTCTTGGCTTATACAGTCCTTTGATCTCTCTTTATTTGTGTTGTAGACATCTCTAATCTAGTGCTATGTCAAGGGTATGCGTTCTCCTACACTCGTCAGAGCACTAGCTTAGAGATGTTCTGCTCTGATAGGCAAATTTTTTGCAGCATCTCAAAACAAAACTGCTTGATTAAAACACTCATTAGGTTAGTCTAAGTGCTCAGACTCCAAGGCGCAGGGAGTTACTTGCGCAAGCTATCAAGAGAGGAGTTTGATAGCTTGCGCAAGTAACTCCCTGCGCCTTGGAGTCTGAGCACTTAGACTATCATTAGGTAAAAGCGCCACCGGTTTTATGGAATGAAAATTCAATAAATACTGACTAGGAAACCTAATATTCCTGGGGACTTCCCATTTTGTAAAGGTTCCCTTTTCTGGGAAATCCAGCCTGGGCGTGTAATCCAGGTGAAGACAACTACAATAATTGAGCCTCAAACTCCATGGGTAGTAATTTCCAAACTTTTGCTCCCCCCTGCCCTTTATTCCCAACCAGCTAGGGAGAACGAAACAAAATTATATCAATTTCAATGGTTGAGGTACCCAGATTTTTTGAATTTTGATGGAATTTATCTTCAGTACTTATGCGGAAATGATTCTGCTGTGAAGGTTGACACGTCATTATTTGCATGTTTGGTCCTTTCAACTGAGCAAGCAGTGAAGCCCTATACTAGTGAATTTTTCTCTGCATATAGTAGGTTATGTCTCTTTTCAATTTTTTAGAATCATGTTGGGTAAAAGTAGAGCTCGAAGCACAACGCCCTGTAGGAATGTTTCTGAATCTTACGATGAAGTTTGCTCAAAGAGGATCTCAGGGGCGATGTATGAAACGCATAGAGTTCGATTATATCGATGAAAAAAGGAGAGGAGTGTTCAAGCTAATGGGTCAAATCGAGGCTGAGGAGGAAGAAGACATTGATGATGAATTATATGATGACCTGGAAATAGTTCCCTTTTCCAGTCCCGAGTAAGTTATTTAATTAGGTGACAATTGCATATACTGTTTTTTCTGTAACTTGATTCAAATAACAAACCTCTCTACACAATGTACAATAGACATTAGTCTAGGAGAATCGACGATTGCGATGAATTTCAGTACAGACCTGCACAAATACCTAATATACTCCTAGGTTAGACTCAACGTAGCCAACATTTGGTTTGATACAATGACAGTTAGACGCTGATTCATTATCAAATTGGTACTTCGTCGCAGTAGTGTGACAATAATTTCGTCATGTTAACAGATGCGTTAACACTTTTATTTGGTATTTTATAGATCTAACACTCAATTGGAGCGAACTCTGGATTTACCTGTATATCAGGTAGAAGATTGGAAGATTGCTCTGGTGCGATCTAAATTCTATCCCGAAAAACAGCAAGAAATTAAGTAGGATTTATCAGTCATTTATCCTTCCCTGTACTATTGTTAAACCAGCTTTCCTAGCTCATGCGGTGTGGCCAATGTAAAAATAATAATCCCACAAAAAAAGTCTCGATACCCTGTGATATTTTCTTGTATACATAATCAAATTTTGATTAAATTATATACTAGAACAGAAGCTCTCACAGCACTCATCATGAAATAGGATGGCAGTAGGTTAAGGAGCAGTCTGAAGGAAGGATGTTTGATATAGCAAATACAATTGACTTGTATGGGGACAATTTAAGGTGGGATTTGTTGATGGTAAAGTGACAGTTACATGACTGCTTCATTGATGTAAGAATAATGTAAACAGCTAGAAAAATGATTTTGAGTCAAAAGTAGGCAACTCACAATTATGTGATATTAATCACGTCATGGATTGAGTTATAAATTGCGTAAAAGCAACATCTTTACAAAACTTTACTTTATCCAGCAGGATGGAAGGATTGATTTATACCTGGTTTCAGATTTCCCTGCTTTTCCTGAGTTAAATTTTAATTCTAGAGGTGCCACCCTAACATCACTGTCTCGCTGTAGCTTTTTAGCAAACCTCATGAGAGAAAATTGGCCAAAAGATGTCTCAGCTGCAAATCACTCACTCATTCTCAAATCCATCTTTTAGAGAGAAGATGTTTCTTGCCGAAGAGACTGAGTATGATACATATGGAGAGAAGTTCTGCTCCCTACTGGATCTAGAGGAAATACAGATGAGGAGAGACCTGTCACGCTATACTCTACGTAGAGTTCATCTTTCTAGTAATACCAACCCTGATAGGCATGGAAATCAAAGATTCAGGATAGCGGTTAGTTCTGTACCCAGTACCATCAAAACTACCAAATAAGGGCATCATATGACTCATATGAGAGAACAGGTCATACTCATAATACCAAGCTTTCAGATTTAAAAAATTGATAAAGGGCTGTTGGACGGGGATTAAAGGCGTGATGTGGTAATTATGCTGACTGACTGCATCTGGCAACTCAATCCTGACATACAACCATCTTTGAATCAATTGCAATTACTAATCGTTCCTTCACTATCCGCCAACACTTGCTATAATTTACTTATCAATGTACATGATCCTTAGAATACCATCTTATTTTAACAGATTCCTGGTTTGGCTGAGAGGCGTCCAAGTGTAGTGAGAGGAGATCGTTTTTATTTAGCCCCTGTTCCACCTGATGGATACAAGTATGAAGGGCAGGTTGATGATACATCCCAAAATGACGCCTATGTTGTTCTAAGCCCACAGTGAGTAACTATAACACTCTCTTTGTAGCAACAAGTTTCCATGCGGGTAACTATTATCAGCTAACCAAGCTTAATAATCACGGGAAATTGTACACAACACCAACTCAATAATTGTGATATTTGTGAACTGGCGGCTCTTCCTGAGACAAGAACTCTGACTGAAGTCTAGTTAATTTTGAACTTGCCCCTACAGTTGTGGTGACCTAAGCAGTCCCATATTGGCAATAAATGGAAATCACAATGCTGTTATTTTTTATTTGGCTTTTTCAGGGTTTACCTTCTTCTTGGTGATATTCAACATTTTCTATTAATTGACAGATTTGAGGATGACATTGATGATGTAGACCACTGGCAATTTCGCCTGGAGTTCTGTGTGGACAGGATGTCATTAAGAATCATGCACAGAGCGGTAGAGCAAGCCAGTGTAGATGAAAGCCTAGAACCTGTCCTGTTTCCAAAGAGCGGGTTCGGTGTCTTACCACTGAAAGATCCCAGCCAACTTATCATCAAGTGAGGCATTTCGCCGTACTTTATATTCACCATTTTTGCCACCGGGTATGACCATCCCCACTGTATCTATCCAAGGATTTCTCTGAAACTCCTGAGATCATATCGTCAATAGAAAGTTTCCTGCCAAACCTGAATCTAATGTTTTGTGAGGCCTAAATGGCATCTATCCACCAAATCTGCAAACACAAGGTGTAAGAAACAAGTGCGCTTATATGAAGGCGTTGTTTGATGCCCAATATTGTGACTGCAGTACTAATATCAATGTTACACCTGAATAATTTCAGTTGCTTTAACAAGAAAATGGAAAATAACCCAGAGCAGTTGGCAGCAGTTCGTCACATAGTAGCCGGTACATCCAGACCTGCACCTTATCTCATATACGGTCCGCCTGGTACTGGTAAAACATTCACACTGGTAGAGGCTATCAAGCAGGTTTGTCATATGGTGATAGATAAACACACTTAATCATTTTCTGGTAGGAGCTGTGTGAAATGACACTTGTGTTGTATCTGCTACATACTAATTCAATACATGTAACTTCAGAGGGGTCCAGCAGTAAGCTGAAACGGTGTCCTTTGATGGAAACAAACTTGCTTAAACTGCTTTCCCTTCTTTATAGAAGGGAAGGATTGTCGAATATCCTGGTAAAAACTCCATGTTTTATTATCCCAGGTGTGTAAGTTATTCCCGAAGTCAAAGATACTAGTGTGTGCTCCTCAGAATGATGCCGCTGACCTTATCGCTGAGCAGCTGTTGGATCATGTCGGTCAGTCGTCAATCAGACGATTCAATGCTGCCTCAAGATATGCACACAATATGTCTGACAAGGTCAGTTCTCTGTATACTAGTCTAAGTGCTCAGACGGATCCTATGGGATTTAGCGGCATTACATTACCAGCCACTCATTACTACCGGTAGAAATGAGTGGTTGATAATGTAATGCCACTAACTCGCATTGGAGCCGTCTGAACACTTAGACTCTCTGTATGCATGAACGTAACTGTAAACATGCCAAACATCAAAGAACTCTAGTGGTTTTTTTTCCATATAGATTGCTTTCTAATGCTTAGTCATTTTTCTTCTGAATTTTGTTTTAAATTTTTCACAGGTTAATTGCCACAAAATTTTATGCCAATATTTTTCGATACTTATGTGAGGGTTAAAATAAATCTTTTCGTCTTTAGTATAGCAAGTACACTGGCTTAATCACTCTGAAATAGATTCCAAGTTCTGCTTTGAGGTAAAGCTCTTTGGTTAGACATTCACCTCGTCTCCTATCTCCTGATATATGGATTCCAATTAGGGTTTAATCCCGACTGCTTTTTTTTTGTGTTTTTAGGTTAGAGACATTTCCTACTTCAGCAGAGACAATCCAGATAATATTTTGTTTCCTTGTAAAGATGAGATCATCAGCAGACAGATCATAGTGTCCACATTGGTCACTTCTGGCAGGTGAGTGATGGCTTATTGTGGTCAATCCCCAGAAGAATGCAGCTCTTTTGATCGCTCAGTAGCAGTATATTATTATTTATTATGATGAATTCAGTTTCTAAATAGAGCTGACCATAGTGTCTTCACTTAGATAATACCAACCCTTCCTAAAGATTAGTGTGATACTTGGGGAGGGGGATATTTCAAAAAGCTCACTCAGAATGCACTGAACGATTTGGGAACGAGACTCCTAGAAGCTCTCGCTTACTCAGCTAGGGGTGATCAGATAAGAATTTAGTCAGTTTCTAATTGAGGGATCCCTACACTGACAGACTGAATCCTGATGATAAGGATTTGCAATCAATCTATTTTAATTCTAGACTAGTGACAGCTGAACTTGTGGACCACTTCACCCACATCTTCATTGACGAAGCCGGACATGCTACTGAACCCGAGACTGTGATACCGCTTGGACTGTTTGATCCTAATATGAAACATGGAGGACAACTTGTGTTGGCTGGTGATCCAGAGCAGCTTGGAGCAATGATCAGATCTTCTTTGGGTAAAGAACATGGCTTTGGTAAGTTAAGGGCTACGTTTTGTGATTTTCTGAAAATGGTGTACATGACCTGAGCCGTAGTTGCTATCATTGCCATGTTGCCTTATATCACCAGACATAATATTTCCTGTAACCCGGATCCCATACCATTTGAGAACAGGAGCATATTTATAAAGAAAAACCCACTTGAAGGCAACCAGCATCATGATTTGGGAAATAATGAACTCGGAAAGAGGGAAATAATGAAACCTTGTTAAATATGACAGACTGCTGTAAAAAAGATTGATACCTTTAATATATTTTTCAACTATGGAGTTTGCTGCCCATTCCTCAAAACAAGACAACTCCTACTGCCTAAATCCCCCTGTTAATGATGGTATCTGTTAGGTATCATAGTATTCATTCCCAATCCTACCCAACAAGGCCAATATTAACTCATAAAGATATTCCCTGTAGGGAAAAGCCTGTTGGAGAGACTGATGACAGATCAGAATGGACCCTACACTAGATGTGATTCTCGAGAGGACGGTCCTTACAATCAGAGATATGTTTCTAAGCTACTGCAAAATTTCAGATCACACCCTGCTATCCTTGAAGTGCCGAACCAGCTGTTTTATAAGTTTGAGTTGGTACCTTCGGCAAAGAAAGAAGAGCGGGAAAAGTACTGTGGTTGGGAAGTGAGTCAAAGACAGTAACATCAAGTTTTAGGGAGGAAATGAAAAATCTGATAACATTTTACATCTTTCATGAGTTTATTATTCTGCGAACCTGTACAAAGGTGATTCTCAATTCAGATACTATCATGTGCATTTAAAGATAACTTCCTGGGGCAGAGTGCTCATCTGATACTAGCAAGCTATGGGGCTAATGTACGCTGTTTGTAAATTTTAGCATCTACCTGTGTTCACAATGTTTCGGTATCTTGAGGACCAAATCGGATTCCCTCTGGTGTTTTATCGCGTTGATGGCAGAGAAGAACAGGAGCCTCACAGCCCATCCTGGTACAATCGACATGAAGTGTTGTGCGTTCTGGACTATGTCGAGAAGTTATTGTTCAACAGTAATGTACCTGTGAAGCCCAGTGATATCGGTATTATCTCACCATACCTACTGCAGGTCAGTGAATAGTATTATTTATTAATAAATGAGCTATAGCGGATTATCCAAAAATGTCCAAAATGGAGGGATATTTGGCAAATGTAATTTATCATAGCATTTGAGCAAAATGAAACCGATCATGACCACATGTCATGAGCTTAAATCTGATGAGAAGGCATCCAACACAGCACAAACAGATCTGGAAGAACTATTTTAGTATTCTGACTAATGAGCGGCAACCAGATCATGGTGTCTAAAATTGGAAAATATTTAGGACTGTGCATATAAATTCGGAACGGTCGGAACGAGCATGGACCACATCAACCAAATCAAAGAGACGATACCAGATCTACTGAACAGCCGCAACCTCATCATAAACCAACAGAAAACAGAAGAATACTCAGTAGGCAGAGGAGGTCCAGATGAGTGGACCAAGTGCAAATATCTTGGGTCACTACTGGACACTCAGAAGACATAGCAAGACGGAAGCTGAATGCAAGTATCCAACTTGCAAAGCTGAGTAACATATGGACAGATAGCAGAATGCATGACAACACCAAGATGAAAATCTTCAACAGCCTGATAGCCCCTATCTTCCTATACAACTCGGAGATATGGTTGATGACAGACACCACAGCAGAAGCCACCGACAGCTACCACAGAAGACTACTACGCAAAGTACTGAATGTAATATACCCAGACATAATAACATCAGAAAGGGTCTACCAGAGAACCAAGGAAGAGCCTTGGAGCCAAACCATCAAACAACGCTGGCTACGCTACGCTGGCTAGGTCACCTTCTCCGCCTGGACGAAACCACACCTGCCCGCAGAGCACTAGAACTATTCCAACAGCCCTCTAAGAAGCCACGAGGTAGACAGCGGACAACCTGGCTAAGCACAATCTCCAAAAACCTAATAGAAAAAAGAATTAGACCTAGATAGAGCATACCAAATAGCCCAAAATCGGTTTGAGTGGAGGAGTGTAGTTAAAAGGGAGTGACCAGAAATTAACGTCTATGTGCACCTGCACGTTCTACAGGCAAACCAGACGACGACGATATAAATTCATTCCTCAGCAGCCCCATCGATGATGCTTTACTTGGATTTTCTATGTCTTTTTAGTGCAAGAAGATAAGAAAAGCTCTGGGAGCCATTGATGTGGATAAATTAAACACACTCGGTGAAGACATTGAACAAATCAAAGTTGGAACTGTAGAGAAATTCCAGGGCAACGAGCGAGAGGTGATTATAATCAGCACTGTCCGGAGTCAGCCAGATATGCTGAAAGAAGACAAGAAATTCAATCTGGGATTTGTCAGCAATAGAAAGGTAAGAAATATGTTTTATGACCCTGCCTAGTCTCAGAAGATAACTCACCATGCTTGGATTGTCAAAGTAACGAAACAAATCCAAATATGTTTTATTTTTTCTTTCTTTGTGTATTGTTAAGGATTTTAGGAAATAAATGGTTGCGCATCACACCTTTGTTACATAGGCACCAAACAACAGCACATGTAGGGTTTGGCAGGCATTCAAAATACTGTCTTTTTTACAAAGGATGTTCCCTATCGAAAGAATCAGTGACAGGCATCTATCAGACTTTTTTTTTATTTTCAGCGCTTCAATGTAGCAGTAACAAGAGCAAAGTCGCTGCTGATTGTTGTTGGGAATCCCGAAGTTCTCTGTTCTGATGAGAATTGGCGCCGGTAAGACAGAATGGGTGAGGTTCAACAGGAAATAATTATCTTTTCTGTTCTTACCACTTCATACTGAAGTAATGTCAATATGTTAATGAAGTGTTCAGTTCTCAACAGAACTTGTTTGACTGTGATATTGATTCATCATGGTGGCACAGAGCCATTTGATATCAAACTTTACTGTAATAATATTGATGGTGAAGCCATGTGCTGTGTTTGTGTGTTTTGTAGACATAAGCGATTGAGAAATATTTTATTTTCAGTCATGCCCGGGCACATGTATGTAAGATGGCCTTTCAGATGATTGCATGCATCTGTGCCTCTATCGGTGAAGATTGTCTCAAAACCCAAAATTACCACTCTGCACCCAGCTTTGCCAATGTGTTAGGTCTGTTCCGATTGGCTGCCACTGCCAGCCAATCAGATCAGAGCGAACACAACTACTGAAGCTGCATGATCATTGTGACAAAGACTGTTGATTACCTGATATGTATGTCGTTCTTTCAGGTTGCTGGAGCACATTATAAAGGGAGGCGGATATGAGGGAACTCCTCTGGATGAGAATGCGCTAAGAGTAGATCCTGAACATCTCGCTATGGATGAACTCAGCGTTCAAGGTAAATAATAAAATGGTTGAAGACATCAAATGGACAATTCATTTCTTCCTTTCCTCTCAGTAAATGTAATTAAATTTTGTTCGACCATAGACTAAACAATGGTAATATTAAGTCTATGGGTTCGACTGATCAAGATTAAGCCTGTTTGATCTTATGTTGCATAGTAAATAGAGAGTTATCCTCCATCATTTTATTTTAAATCAGCATTTGATCAAGCCAGCCCTAAGAACTGCATTGTTCTGGTTTACTTACGGCTGTGTTGCACCAATAGCTCAGACACAAAACAACACTGTGATTGTGAGCATGAATGCATCATGTCATTCACCTCTGCTGGCTGCCAAGCTTAAATTGATACCATCACAAATAAAAGATGATTTCAATTTTTTCAGAAAATGGCCATGGGGCGGCAGGAGACGGATATAGCAATTACCAAATGCATATTGATGACACAATTGAGAAGAGAAACTAGACTTTGCTTCTACAACTATCAATAATGTGTCATTCTATTTGTTGTGATAAAAATATAGCATATTATCTTCCGAGTTTTATCATTCCTATTTATGATAACTTATTGATTCATAATACCCACTAGAATTCTATTTTCTTACACATTTTTTCTTATCTTGTTTTGAATAAAATTCTTTGATAAAAGAACAGCAAAACTTTATATGGGAAATTTCAGTGTTGGTTAGTGTGAGTGTAAGGTTTGCAAATATTTTGAGTGCTCAAACTTTTGCTAGTGGGATTCGATGGCCACAAAATAACAAAATTTTGGCAGCTCAGAATAGCCTCAGATGTTCTATGGAAGAGGTATGAAACCAGAGGGGATGTTAAAGAGTAACCCACAATGCAATTGTCTTGTTAAACTTACATCATTGGAATTGGAAATTGTAATGCTGTTGACAAGCCCTAATTGCACAGATATAATTGTTCGGAGCACACTGCAATTGTCCACTTGAGTCACACTCTTTGAATCGGATGACTTGACTCAATTGGGATGGTACTCTAACCGGACATGAAACCAGATTGTTGATCCCATAGACAAAACACATACTCTTTGTCTATGGTTCATCTCATGAATATATTATACATTAATTACACTGACGGACGAATGTGGCGAGAAAAATGAAGTGTGGAATGGAATGAAATATAAAAGGAACAAATTGTCACCCAACTGAGATTGTAGAGCAATAAATTTATTGTTGAAATGTTGGGCATTCTCTCTCACCAACAGCCAAGCCTGTCTTGACAGGCTTTTTTGCTCCCCCCCCCCCCTCCCATCCTCCTGATTTAGCTAAAGTGTGACTGAATGGACCAACATTCCTTCACAGAGTAAGGATATATCCTTACTCTGTGATTCCTTGCATGTATAAGCAGTAGTGTTGAATTAAAAAGTCTGAGTTAAGTGATGTTTACACTGTACATATCTATGACCAACACACTTGGACGTCCCAAGCCGGTTTGTCACATATAGGGTTCGGTTGGTGGTTTGGAATTCTAGTCATGGGGATTCCCCAAATTTATTGATTATCAATATAATATTCTGTTTACGTATCTTATTAGTTAATTGGTTATAATTGTATTGCATTGTAAAAAATAGACCCTAGAACACATGACAATAACAATGTCAATAATCATATCGGAGAAATCTTTATGATTAGCTTACACTGTCGCTTTGGAGCTGGGATATTGCTGGTGAATACTTTGTTGAAACTGAATTGTGGAATAGGATAGGCTGCAATATGGATAGGTAAGTCGCTAGATAAAACACCAATTATACTTGCTCTCAGCTGCACCCTTAGCCCCGCCAACCCCCGAACAAAGCTTGTCAAGACAGGCTACTGCACCCTATTCCTCTGCAGTGAACAAAATATATATATACATGATAGTTTTACATATGGTCATTTGAATCGCAGCTTTCCTGACCAGATTCCCAAGACCAAACAAATACCTGTGGGTTATGTTCTCATTGCGCAATCCTCCATGGAAATTGCTCTGTTTGAGATTTTGCAGGCACGACTAGTGTAGCACATATAATGGCTCATCTAAAATTGGCACTGTTGATGCTGTAATGCAGCTAGTAGATGATATCACAAACGAGCTTGACAAACCGAATATCAAATGTATGCAACTGGCATCAGTAGACTTTTCTAAAGCGTACGATCGGCTCCAGCCTGCAGTGCTGGTTGGTAAGATGAAGAGTTACGGCTTCAACCTAAATCTCATCCAGCTTGTCCAAAGCTTCCTTGATAACAGGCAGCAGTGTGTAAAGTACAATGGCATTTATTCCAGCAACATCGACTGCAAAGTAGGCACACCACAGGGTACCAAGCTGGGGCCTATACTGTGGCTTATATACTGCAATGACTTGGCTGCCAATGGCTACTCGCATATTAAGTATGCAGACGACACATCATTTTTCTGTGCTATGAACAATCAGGCTAGCCAGAATGACATTGTCCCTGCTCTACGAGCCACCCAGATGTGGTCCGCTGATAACAGCATGTTGTTAAACACTACCAAAACTGCTGTTATGAATATGTCACTATGCCAGAGGTCCAAGTTTACAGAAGATATACATTTTGATGGCTCTGTTATAAAACCCATGTCCTCCATTAAATTTTTAGGCGTGACAATAGACAATAAGTTAAGTTTTAATGAGCATATATCAAACATTGTGTCTAGTTGTAACTCCAGGCTTTTTCTAATACGTAAATTGAAAACCTTGGGTCTAAGTGCAGAGGGGTTGAAGCTTTTTTACACTAGCAATGTACGTTCATTAACTTGTTATGCTGCCCCTGCCTGGTATGCTGTTTTATCTGATTTTAATAAGCAACGCCTTGAGAGCATACAAAGATATGCAACTAGAATAATTTTACCTGAGTTTAACTACGAAGAAAGGCTTGAATCACTAGATATCCCACTACTCAATGACTTTTTGTTTCATCTAGCCTCAGCCCATTTTAGTAAGATTTTACACAATGCAACCCATCCACATCACTATCGAATTGTTTTAAACACTAGCCAACGAACATCCTCTCGCGCATCATATCCATATTTGCCTAAGAGATGTCGCACAACGAAGCAGCAAAACAGCTTTTTTCAATTTTTCATGTCATTTTATAACAACAGATTTCTGTATGTAGAGTGATATTTTTAGTCTCATCAAAACTCTTATTTTTTTGCAAACATTCAATTTTTATCATCGCCATGATAACAGAATGTAGAATAAACGATTACGATTACGATGCTAACAGTAGCTCAATTATTTTTGCAGAACAGAGTCAACTGATATCTGCCACATCAGCACAAGCCTAGATGGATTGCCTTATGAAGAACGCACATCTCAAGATGGCAAACAGGTGATAAATATCGTGGATTTGAAGAATATAAAGCACATTGTAGAGTTCTCAATCACAAACACATCCAATGGTGCAGTGAGGTTACTTGACTACTGGCACAGCTATAGAGGACAGCAGGTCAAGGTTATTGAAAGCGATCAACTCCAAATAGAAAAAAGAACATCCAGTCCACTCAAGCCTGGAGGTAGGTACATTGAACAGAACAACCATTGAAAAGCCTGATAATATCTGAATAAATTTTCATAAGATTGCTGACTTTAGATTAAACTTTATTTTATCATAAACCCATGGATATAAGTGCTGTTTTATATGTGCTTGAACCCTTGTGGTGCAGTAGGGTCATGTAGGTGTAGCCCAGATGTAAGGGCAACTGCTTGCAAAGTGAGAAATCTTTCACACAACGATCCCTATCCAAAAATGTCACCAGTTGTGTCAGTATATATTCAAGGAGTGCGGTTGGATGGGAATGGACCATTCAGTAAAGTAAATGAGCAACCAAAATTTTGCAGCTTTTAGCAGCTTTTCGATTACTTTAGAGACATGCTGGATAAAAGTAGAGCTAGTAGCTAGTCGCCCAGGAGGCATGTATCTGGAGTTGAAGATGAAGTTTGTCCAATATGGACAACGCAAGCAATACATGAGGCGCATAGAGTATGATTGTATAGATGAGGATCATAAAGGAGTATTTAAGCTTATGGCTCAGACAACTGAGTTGAAGGGGGAGGAAGATGCAGACGATGATTTATATGACGGTCTAGAGATAGTCCCCTGTCCCAGCCCAGAGTAGGTGATTTGCATTTCACTGAGGATCATTATTCGTCCCCCTCTATCCACAACCCTCTTTATTATAGTACTTCTTTGCAAGAGAAGCAGGAGACAAACTGAATAATGGTGTGAATCTCACCACCTGAATATGATAGTTTAGGAAAACCAACAAGCCATCCACCATTTCACTTTGTTTTCAAGGTAAATTCTTCCACCTCGGTAGTTCAGACCGCAACACCTTTGGTCATTGAGAATTAAACTCACCATGCCGCCTTAAGCTGCGTTTACATGTGCGACAAATCGGCTAAAAATAACAACTCCGACACAGGTCACCGATTTGACTGACCGTGTAAACAGTTAATCTGTGTTTAAATCGGTGTTCAAAATCGTTCACTTGTGACAATGTTCACGATTATGAACGGTTCAGCCAATAAACTAACTAGTTGTCTCACTAGCCAATCAGAGACAAGTTGAGTTGGAAGTTTGTGTTGAAATCGGTTATGCATGAACAGTGTGTAAATAGCATATCGTTGACATGTTGACAGACACCTATTATAGAGCAGATTCATAATCTGTGTCGGAGTTGTTATTATTAGCCGATTTATCGCACATGTAAACGCAGCTTTACAGCCTCACTATTTCAACTCTTTATTTTCAATAATTCTTAATGATGAAAAATATACCAAACCAAGACTGGTGCTCCAAATACTATCGAGTACATCAATGGAGCAGATAACATATCCTGTCTGGAATGCTTTGTAGGTCATCAACTCAACTTGAACATACCGGAGAATTGCTGGATTATGAACTCGAGAAATGGAAGATTGATCTCGTTAAATCTGAAAAACAGAAAGACATCAAGTAGGAATTTGTGTAGAGTTTTCTTGTCATTTATATAAATCATATGTACTAGGTGTACTGATCCAAACTAATTGTACCCACCTGCAATAGATTGATATTGTACGCTCATGGTTATTGGTGTTTCATAAGTCAAGGAATTTTGTAACCTGCAATAGATCATCACTGTGAATTCTTTATGGCTGGTGCACATTGTCCCAGACGACCATCCCAGATAGCCATCCCAGTCAATGTGAACATGAAAATGACACGATCCCAGACTGTCTGGGTCCGTCTGGGACAGTATCTGGAAAGTTCGTAAGCGTCAAACTTTCCCGATGCTGTCCCAGACGGACCCAGACTAATTTTGCATCTGGGTGCTATGTGAACCAGACATTAGGATGACCTGGGATCATCTGGGTCGATCTGGGACTATCTGTGACGATCCTAAACAATGTGAACATCATCCCAGCACTATCCCAGACAAAAACTTAAACGCTAGTCTGGGATGAATTTTACAATGTGAACATAAGACTGGGACCATCTGGGATAAGCATCTGGGATGGCATCCCAATGTCATCTGGGACAATGTGAACCAGCCTTTAAACGCGTGCCGTTCGGTGAGTACATTTTAGGCTGATTGGTTTTCCTGATTAATAGTATTCAAGCTAGTAAACCTTTTCATAATATTCATACTCGGCTTGGGCTACAGTCAAGGCTTACTGATAGCTAGCTAGTAGCTTTGCGCATAATATTGAAAATCTCTGTATTACAATTCTACAACCACAGGTCAATCAGTAAGAGTTTGTAACAGAAATTATCTCCCTACTGAACATGAGAAGACAAATTCTAAAAATAAAACAGTTTTTTACAGTATCACTAGAGGGTTTTTTCGCTGTTCCTAGCTAGCCTTGTTGTCACCAGTGGCCGCGTGACAAGGCTAGTTTCTAGCAACTACCAAAATAAGACAGACAGATTTTTATGTTCATGTACACCGTTTACTGTTACTTTTAATGGAGGTAATACTGCTTACTGTTTTTTTTTCAGAGAGAAGATGTTTCTTTCTAATAGTGTTGTGTATGAAAACTATGGAGAAAGATTTTGTTCACTTCTAGATCTAGAGGAGATACAGATGAGCAAGGACTTATCTCATTATACTTTAAGGAATGTCTATCTCTCTAGTAAAACACACCCTGATAGACATGGCAAGCCGCGATACAGGATCAGGGTCAGTTACAGAATTTGCGAGTTACAAGTCTTGGATCTAGGAAATGAATTTTTTTTTATCCGTTTGATACAATACTGATGTTCATTGGCCACATTTGACTCAGTTGTTTCCATTGGTAAAATAATTTTGATGCAGGGGAAAATAACAAGGCAGATATTGTTCTACAAATCTGAAAAAAAGGGAACACCGTCTCCAGAAAAAAAAGTTATTTTTTAAACACAATTGTCCTTTTATACTTTGGTTTCGGTTTCGGTCATCATACTGAGGTACAAATTCAGGGTGGTAACTCTTTGTTTCCTGCGATCCCTTTAGATATTTGTAGAGATACCTTTCATCCGTTTAAATCTTCATAAGGAGATTTCAATGAGCATTGCTTATAAAACTCAGCTGCGATTGCCTGGACATAACAATGATGTCCATACTTTAATGTTCCACCAAAATGTTGCAATTTAGATTCCTGGTTTGGCTGAGAGGCGTCCAAGTGTAGTGAGAGGAGATCGTTTTTATTTAGCCCCTGTTCCACCTGATAGATACAAGTACGAAGGGAAGGTTGACGATACATCCCAAAATGATGCATACGTTGTTCTCAATCCGATGTGAGTATCTATCACCTTTTGCGCTGACAATTTCTTGACTCGAGCCTAGGTAATATTAGATCAAGTCTCATAATAAAATGGTCACAAACTATGTGTAACATTCGGGAACTTCTGAACTTGCTGGTTGCTTAATTCAGAAGTTCCTTCTCACCTCTAGCCTCACAAATTTTATCAACAATAAAAATAAAATGAAAATATGTCTGTCCCCATTTACTGGTACCGCGTCAAAGTGCTCAGACGGCTGCAATGCAAGTTAGTGGCATTACATTATCAAACACTCATGAAAATGTTGATATTGCAACTCTTAAAAATCTAAGATTGCATTATGCTGAACACTGGATATATCGTCATAATTTTCAGATTTGAGGAACATATTAATGATGTAGCCGACAGACAGTTTCGCCTGGAGTTCTGTGTGGATAGGATGTCATTAAGAATCATGCACAGGGCGGTAGAGGAAGCTAGTGCTGATGATAAGCTGGAGCCTGTTCTGTTCGCAGAACGTGGGTTTGGAGTCTTATCGCCAAAAGATGCCAAAATTAATTTTGAATGCTTTAATAAGAAAATGGAGAGTAACCTGGAACAGTTGACAGCAGTGGGGCACATAGTAGCCGGAACATCCAGACCAGCACCGTATCTCATATACGGTCCACCTGGTACTGGTAAAACATTCACCCTGGTGGAGGCTATCAAACAGGTAAGCCTTGCACTTAGGGATTCCGGAATTCGATACCAGTATATTGTGTTACAAGGTTGATACACCTGAACCTTTTTGTCTTACAGAGTTTAGAGCTTGGTAGCAAGTTCTGACCAGCTTTGTTGATGGGGAATAAAGTCTAAGAGCTTGGCAGCAATAAAAATGAAATCTAAGATTATTTCTTGAGTTATGCACATAAAAGACTAATTCTACTCCTTGCCTGCTAATATATTTCATTGTTGTCTGACAGGTTTGCAAGCAAAAACCCAACTCGAAGATTCTGGTATGTGCTCCACAGAATGATGCGGCTGACCTCATAGCTGAACAGCTTCTTGATGATATCAATCCAAGCGAAATCAGACGATTCAATGCTGCTTCAAGAACAGCACACAATATGTCAGATGTGGTAAGTATCGCAAAATCCTTATCGACAAAGAAAGTCACTCAGCCAATCAGAGCTGAACATTTTGGCATCAGCCTTTCATTGGTGGTGAATGATCATTGGTAGTTCATTATTTTGTTTGCTGCCCCAAAGACACCATGATGTAGGGACGTTCCGTTGTATTGATGGGAGTGTACAATGAAGCTCGTAGATTTGAACTCTTGAGAGTTCTCCATCAAATAAGAAATCATCCCCCCCTTATTTTTATTGTTTTAGGTTAGAGATATTTCATACTTCAGCAGAGACAATCCTGACAATATTCTGTTTCCTTGTAAAGATGAGATCATGAGCAGACAAATCATAGTGTCCACATTGGTCACTTCTGGCAGGTAAATCAGACAATTGACCTGTGATGAACTGTTTCACAGCATTTTTGTCGTTGTCATAGGCCATAGGGGTTAGCAATTTGGCATCCTTGCCTCTAGATCAGCGTGCCCTCAGTTTGTGTCCCAGCAGTAAGGGGGCCCTTCCTGTTTTGGTTTTGGCTCAATCCCAGCAGATGAGTACTTAAAACAATTGAGGCCCAATTTGTGTGCACGATCATCCAGCATGCATTTTAAAGAACGGTGGACAGTGGACGTTTGGTGGCACTAATAACCAGGAAAAATAGTCGCTACTGTAAAATATTTTCATTGTGTCAGCATAGACGAAAAGCCAAAACAGGTTACTTTTAATCTCCAAATATTTAGAGATATTGATTACTCCAGGCTGAATGTAGTTTGAGGAGAGCCAGACTGAATTCAATATGGTGGTTAGAAAATCCATCCCTATTCTGTTACAGACTTGTATCAGCAGAAATGGATGAACACTTTACTCACATCTTCATCGACGAAGCCGGACATGCAACAGAACCTGAGACTGTGATTCCATTTATTCTTCTTCTCGATCCTAATAAGAGACATGGAGGACAGGTTGTGTTAGCTGGAGATCCAGAACAGCTTGGAGCAATGCTCAGGTCACCTCTGGCTAAAAAATATGGCTATGGTAAATTAAAAAAATGGAGAAATTTTGGAATTGTTTATTTCCACTTCCACAAGTGATATTCATAAAGCATCAGAAAAGAAAAGTAGTAAAGAATTTTAACTATCTTTAATCATCTTCTCTGACATATCAATTTTTGTGATGTGTGATACTGCCCCATTCCAATTTGGATAGACACTTTCTTGGTAACTATGAAGCACACAATTTCAAAATACATCATTATCTACCACTTGCTGCTGATCTCATGAACCAAGATAATTATTGTCGGATAAATATTAGTTGTCGATAAATAAGCATATTTCTGCAGGAAAGAGTCTTCTGGAGAGACTGATGACAGATAAGAATGGACCCTACACTAGATGTGATTCTCAAGAGGACGGACCTTACAATCAGAGATATGTTACCAAGCTACTACAGAACTTCAGATCACACCCGGCCATCCTTGAAGTGCCGAACCAGCTGTTTTATAAGTTTGAGTTGGTTCCTTCGGCGAAGAGAGAAGAGCGGGAGAAGTTCTGCGGTTGGAGAGTGAGTCAATATTATCTGGTGATTTAAAAGTCGATCATCTGCTATTTTCCAAATATGCCATCATTTTTTGTAAAAGGAAACAGGAAGCGATTTGAAATCAGTTACGACAATAAATAAAACGAGGATCTTGTAAACACAAACTGGTCTGAGCATTAGCAAAATGGTAATAGCAAAGCTGATTCAGAAACTGTAATATCTAACAGCGTCAATATTTTAATTTCAGCATCTGCCTGAAACCACCATGAATCGGTATCTTAATGATCAGATCGGATTCCCGCTGGTGTTTTATCGAGTTGATGGCAGAGAAGAACAGGAGCCTCACAGCCCATCCTGGTACAATCGACATGAGGTGTTGTGTGTTCTGGACTATGTTGAGAAGTTATTGTTCAACAGTAATGTAGCTGTGAAGCCAAGTGATATCGGAATCATCTCCCCATACCTACTGCAGGTCAGTGTGCTGTGATAAGATGGTAATTTGATCAGCCATAATTCAATATTAATCGGCCATTGTACTTCACAGCAGGTACCTAAAAATTATTATGATGTCAATAAATGTATAAAAAAATACATTTTCTGCGAGACATTTTTCATTGTATGTTTGTGGGCGTTGCACTCACTTTCAGTGAGAGAGGGCAACACCGTAATATATAGCTTTATAATTACTAACTGAGTTCTGTGTGATAGAGTACAGCTCGCTTCTATTATTTTAGTGCAAGAAAATAAGAAAGGCTCTGGGAAATATTGACCTGGATAAATTAAACTCACTGGATGAAGATATTGAGCAGATTAAAGTTGGCACTGTAGAGAAATTCCAGGGCAATGAGAGAGAAGTGATTATAATCAGCACTGTCCGGAGTCAGCCAGATATGCTGAAAGAAGACAAGAAATTCAATCTTGGATTCGTCAGCAACAAGAAAGTGAGAAAGCTTACTGATTTTATTGCTTTTCCAACAATTTAGAATACAAACTTGGATGAAAACCATTATTTTCATAGTTTCGCAAGGAGTTAGAAAACAGTCTTTGATTAGTCAATTAGAATTTAAAAACAAAATTGTTTAGATTTTAAGAATTCATGGCATCCAACAAAGAAAATCTGTCCAGTTCTATGCTAGCTCATCTATGCTAACTGATGCTAAGCCCAATGTCTGTACCATTTAAAATTCCAAGTGATGTTTATCTGACACTATCTCCATCTTGTTTCCAGCGCTTCAACGTGGCTGTAACAAGAGCAAAGTCGCTGCTGATTGTTGTTGGGAATCCTGAGGTTCTCTGCACTGATGAAAACTGGAGAAGGTAATTATTAGATGAGATTATTAGATGTAATTAATATATTAGATGAATATAGGTTCAATAAATATCTACAGTACTTAATGTAGGATATTTTCACTGTTTACTCTCAACTTATTACCTGATAGAAAAAGTCACTCACCTTGGTGACAGTCCATTGTGTTTGTGACGCAGCAATGCTACGCATATTTATTATAAAACATGAACTTCTTTGTTTCATTCAGACTGTTACAACACATAATAAATGGAGGCGGTTATGAGGGAACTCCTCTGAATAAGAATGCACTGAGAGTAGAGCCTGAACATCTCAGAATGGATGATCTCAATATACAGGGTAAGTGTCCACTAAATAACAAAGTGTGATGATAAGTAATAGATAGGACAGCTTCTCCCTCATTTTTAGTTCAATCCGCGTTTTGGGTTTTTGTGCTGTTATTATTGTTGATTTGATCATCATTCATGTTGTAATCATAGAAAAAGAACCAACTGGGCTTCTCTGAGGCACTGAAAGCCGATGCTGAGACGCTGGAAATATTGGGTGATAATAAAGCATGTCTTTTTTGGTTGATTTTTATATAATCTTACTTTTTAGACAAAGGCCAAGGGGCAGCAGGTGATGGATATAGTGATTATCAGTTACATATCGATGATACTATGGAGATGAGTAGATAGAGTGCAACCCTCATCTACTGGTTGTGACCTTTCACCTCTCCATTCCATTGATATAACATACTGATATATAAATATATATGCACCAGTTCTATTTTCCTACTAATCTCTCTCTCTTTATCTGTTTTAAATAAAAAAGATTATGACAAAAGAAAAGCGAAATTGACCTCTAGGGTTCCCATGACATGAAGTACCATAAAATTATGTCATGTTTGATCCAATTTATATGCATTTAGGATGGTTCTAAATTCTACTGGTTAGCCCGGCATGGGCGTCAGAAGGATTAACCAAGTGGTGCTCCTTTTAGCTGTGGAGTAGTTAGTGGCATGTGTAAGCGGGGAGGGGCGCCCAAGCGCCCTCCCGCCGACGGAATTTTTTTGAAATTCGAGACCCAAAAAGAGACATTCTGGTACATACCAGCCAACTTTTATGGATGAGCAACACCAAGCATGATACCAAAAATATTTAACAGCAACAGCCCGGGCCCCGATTGAAAGTTCTAGCGATAAAAGAAAACATTGAGTTCCAATTAATAAAAAAAAAAATTTAAACCTCCCAAGGGGTGCTCACTTGAGCACCCTGAGCACCCCTTCTGACGCCCATGGCCACCTGCAGTTAGAGGAGGCAAATCTAGGCAGATTAGATCTACCTTTATGTATCCAGGGAGTATCCCATACTTCTTGACTTGACATAGAATAGGATCAGAATCTCATGTAGAGAGAGGAACCTCCAAATATATGGAACACAAGAAACATTGTACTCTTAAATTGTGTTTCGTGAGATAAAGAGGACAACTTGCTATTGACATATCGGTCACAAGGAGCGAATAATAACAAAGCAAAGCAGACTTGCACAATATAAGTCTTTTTTCAGCTCGCCATTGTGCTTGGAGCTATATATTACAAGTAATAGAGGTATTGTAGCTTGTATTGCTATTTTTTATTAATTGTTTGTTTGGGAGTTTAAAAAAGCTGTTAGTGGAGAATGTTGTACTGTCTTGCCAATGTACCCTTTGCCATGCTGCAGAACTGAGGGCCTCTGCTTATTGCTTTTACCCAACAGTCTTAAAGAAGCTCTTCAAGAATCTAGGGGAGTTTCACAGGGCAGGATATTGTCTATCGATACAAGATCTATAGAAGCATATAGAACTTCTTACATTTAAATTATTCCTGTAGACTTTGTGTTCTCAGACTCAGAATGATGGAGATGAGAAATTTAGAATTACTTAAAAGGATTCAAGCGAATATAAAGACTGGTGTCAAGGAAGAAAGAAAAGTGGCAACCAATCTCTGCCTGATTGAACATAATAACAATGTGTACATTACTAAACTAAACTGCTCCGTGTATTTGTAAATTATGATGAGGCAATGTTGCTGGAGAAAGAAGCCTTTTGGAGGTGTTGACTTGGATGCCAACTTTAATTAGAAGGATTATTGAAAACACAAAACTCCCTGTATTGATAGTTTTGCTCCCTCATTCGTGTTGAGTCAATGGTTTCATAAAGAGTGTGAATAGGGCATAGGTTCCAAATTCAAATTGCAGCGGTTAAAATATTGATAAGCGATATAGTTTGTTTAATAACTCGCAGTCCTCTATAATAAACCTCTAATTTGCAATGCTCAAACACCATGTTGACCTATTAACTGACATGATGTAGTACAGCTGGCTAATACCAGCCGACGGATCATGAAAAATTCATGGAAAGAGACGGTTGAATAATTATGACCATGTTGACAAATTGATTTTAAGTCAAATTTCCAATAAATGAGATGATGGTGATGAATTACATTGCTCTAACAACTCCTCAGGGGTAAATCAGAACAAAGGTGTACATAATGGCCTCTTAGAGCTGCTAAGATGAATAAAATTGTAATTATCAAAGATCTTTGAGATTATTATGTAATGAAGATGGGCACTTGATATTCCAGGTCCCAGTTGGGATCCCTGTCAAGGATAAGGTTTGTCCCGACAGGCAGCTATAATGTGAACAGCAGCACCGAATGATTATGGGCTTGTCTTGTATTGTAGCTTTTGTATTGTAGTATATTTTTATATACCTAGAGCTAAGCATTATTTTCATGAATGTTGTTACAAGCTAGAATGGCAGCGAGTTATTTCCTAGAGCTTCTGTATTGAATGGTTAGTCACAGCAGCAGCAGCATCACAATGTGTGACTCTAAGTATATGTATTTATACAAGTATTACCGTGACCAATAAAATGTTGAATAAAATGCACAATTTCAATCTGTTAAGGCGTAACTTATAACGAGGCAAGATTTATTTATATAATATGTAAGTACTACCTCCTCAAGTGAAACACACAGGGATCTGAGTCCGCTAAAAAGGCCTTCATATCACTCATCGAGGAGAAATACCCAACCCAGAAAAAAAAACATTAGGCACAGATTTGGTTGAGATATGATGTCTGCAGAAGCGTTTGATTGGTAGAGGAAATCGGCGACATCTTTGACATCTTTGAACCTGGATGAGCGATTAACTTTTGAAACTACCTGTCAATGTATTTCCCTCATAACACTTGAGTTAATTTGGGTCGATCACAATCACTTATTGTGTAACTGTAGATCATCTTTAATCTAGTATGTAAGCTAATGAGTACATGATCGGAACTGGCAACACAATATTTTTTTAAATACTATTTGGAAGTCTCTACCCATGATAGCATATATACATGGGTTCATCAGAGAGTTAACATACCCCACCCAGAAAAATACATCAGACGCTGTGCTATCTAACTCGATATCACTTACACCTTCTATAATAAAGTCGATAAAAAACGGAGTCCAACATACAAAAAATGCTACGATAATGACGGTAACTGTTTTCAAAGCTCGAGTTTCTCTTTTACGGACATTTTGTTTACAGTTGTTGTTGATGTTGATGTGGGCTGATTTGACATTGTTGATATTAGGCAGTGACACACTGCGCGTGATTGTCAATGTGCTTTTCCTGAATGATGATTGGTTAACGAGATCTGGAGAGGAGTCTGCACTTCGTGGATGTTTTAGTTCTGAATTTTTATCAGTTTCGTGACCATGATGTATTCTCATGGCACAGCTCCCTCTATCACCTCTATTCCCCGTAAACTTCCCGAGTTCGATCTGTTTAAGGTGTTTCCTGGCCTCGATATATATTCTAAGGTGAAAGCCTGCTATAATGACTCCCGGTAAAAAGAACGACACAATAGCTGAACTTATTATATAACTGGGCAAGTATTGACTAACAAGACATTGAGGTCGATCCACGTCTGCCAGCACGTGACTTATTTTTGCTGAGTTGCAAGTTAGGTTGGTGAGAGCATCAGCGGCCAATTCATTATTCTCAGTGATAATTTGTCTCGTCAATATAGGAGCTGGAATGCTGAGGAGAGATGCGAGAATCCACATAGACAGACATATAAGTCGACTGCGATTCGGAGTTACGAGCTCGGGATATTTAAATGGATGACAGATCGCAATATACCTGTCCACACTTATAGCACACAAGTGCAATATTGAAGAGGTACACACCAAAATATCGGTCATTAGCCAGATCTTACAAACAGCATCTCCGAATATCCAGTAACCCAGCACCTGGTATACTGTAGAGAATGGAAGTACTAGAACAGCCAATGCTTATGGAACCAGTTTAGTGTGAACTTTACAATAAGCCCTGTTATATCCTTGGTTTGACTTGAATATCAGTCTGCATCAACGAGTTAATTTTAATGTCAAGAGCAAGGTGCTACAAGGTCACGAACATTCCCTCCACTGATTTACATACTAAGTCTATGAATGCAGAAATAAAGAATATCGAACTCTGCTGATAACGAAAGGTAGAAACCGGTACCGTATTAAGGTCACCTTGGCCTCAGGTTAGATGACATTCTTTACTACACTGGTGGCATTTGTAGTGTTATGTATAGATAGCGATCAGATAATTATCAAAAGAAATTAAGAGGACAATTCCGAATTGTTTCGATAAAATTACAGTTGTATCAGAAGTGAAGGTGTCCAATGCTCTCCGATAGCAGGGATTA
This sequence comes from Membranipora membranacea, assembly GCA_914767715.1. Classification (NCBI taxonomy): domain Eukaryota; kingdom Metazoa; phylum Bryozoa; class Gymnolaemata; order Cheilostomatida; family Membraniporidae; genus Membranipora; species Membranipora membranacea. The sequence continues at coordinate 20,091,180 of OU612068.1, forward strand.
GTCCCAAACTCCCTGGCTGTGGTGCTGTAATTTCATTCTTAATCAATGGTTGTAATATTCTTACAAGAATTGATGGTTTGCACGAACAGCCTCAATGCTGATCAAGGACATAATGTGCCTATCCTATTTCGAATCCAGCTAATGACACAAACAATCACAACCCAAGTTTAACTTTGACTCTATGATCACGAAATAACATCCTGTCGTGATGAACATTGATCAAATGTATTACAGTGTTTTTAATGGTGCAATTTGAACCATAACTTTAGAGACAATTTCTGCAATGGGCACTTGGGTGTGGATTCTCTAACCAAGTCTACAATCTGGTTAGTGATACATTTGTTCAGTGTAGAGCAGCAATGACTGAAAATCAACAGATTCTGCTTCTAGAAATATCACTTAAGATCTGAACTTTGACAGTTTGATGCGAACAAACTGGAACTTTGTATAGCATAGTCACCAGTATACCCAACACTCTCAGAAGACTCATTTACCCATGAGATCAACAAGACAGACGGCAAAAGACAGACCTGATCATTTCAAAGAGATCCGGTTTGAGACTTGAAGGTATTGCTTGTGAGGTAGGCACGGTGTTCCAGCTAGCCCTAACAATTTAATTTATAAGAATTGAGTCTGGGCTTCATCATATTATTCGGTATTATGATGTAATAAGTTTCGTCGTCCTGACTTGATAAGTTTACATCGGCTCCCTTCCAATAACCCTTACGCTACCCATACGCATACGCTAAAGATTTAAGATACTCCATGGTTGGAGAGAATAAAGGAGTACAGCTGCAAGTGTGGCTAGATGTTAATCACCAAATTAATTAATTGCAGCTGTTCTTTGCTCTGTTTATTGGCATTATTTGATACAACACAAAAATTCCCGAACACAATGGTACACAGGGGGAAGGGCAAATTCCTGTATTTCTATGGATGGATACCTAGGTGCGTCTTAAATCCTCATGTGGTATTAGACTGACCATTGGTATAAAATCTTTGTCATGTTCAATGCTCATCGTCCATTCTATCTACATCAAACTTTACCAGGTCTAAATCGTTATCAGTTTGATTGCATGGAATTTTGCTCATCATGCACCATCAGAAAAACTGCTAGCTCAATTACATTAACTATGTCGCAATACAGGGAGAAACAGTATCTGTAATAGGACATGTAGACAATATCAACTCAATACAACTAAGGTTAAACTTCATTTCCTGAGCATTTGAGGCTACTGAATATAAACTCACTCAATATTAACAGCTTGTTAGCATTATTTCTTTCCCCTTGGTGGAGTTCTTGAACAAAATCGATTAAATCAAATTAATTTTAGACATTTATTTGCATTGTTAGGGGATTCCAGTTCTAGGGAACGTTTATTTGGGGATTCCCCTAACTTGTATTCCAGTCATGTGATAAACTAGGTATAGACATCAGAGCGCTTTTGTTATCAGATGCACAGCGTTATAAAAAAACAACACGATATCCAATGATATCATTCAATAACACACCCTTATCAACAAGTACAGCAATCACGTGTGATGAAGTGATAAAGTACTGAGCAGTGTGCTGATATATTTTTCTGCTGAGTTGAGGAGTGTTACCTACCCTCTTTTCTGTGTGCACGTTTGTGGTTATTGCTTGTGGTTAAACCTGCAGTGTACCCAGCCACTGTCAGGATTCAACATGGAGAAGTAAGTAGCAGGAAGGTTTTTTATTGCGCTGCTTAAATTGAATGCTGCTGTTTTGCAACTGTTTGCTGGCAAGTAGGAAGTGAGTTGAGTGGTGTTTGTTCGTTGTGCGTGCATAGTGCTAGTGTAGTTGTCATCAAGTTCATATCTTGCTGGGCTACTCACCCCTTTTGGTCTATGAACTAGACATTTTCCTTCAGTCAGAATAGATGTTATATAGTCAAATCCAAGGAACGATCGGAGAATAGATCTGGCTGTTATGAAATGAAAAGACCCCTTGATAGAGACGTCTTAAGTTGACTGTTATGTTTTACTCATGAATCAGGATTCATTCCATAATTTAATTCATATTTTCTGTTGCTCACAGCACGAGGGATCGAATCATTTGTGATATATCCACAACACTGGATGGAAAAATCTATCATGAGAGAGCACCACACAAGATAAACATCGTAGATCTGAAAGGGAAAAGGCATACCGTATACCTCACTGTCAAAAACGTATCAAAAGATGTGATAAGATTTCAAGAATACTGGCACAATTATAGGAGGGGTCCTGTAAGAGTCACCTTGGATGACCAGTTTAGCATCAAAGGCTATACAGCCCATCCAATGAAGCCTGGAGGTAGGTAATAACAACAGGTACGTAGTTAGTAATTAACAATATTTGAGAAACAACTCATAAATCTGCAATCAAGACAAGCCAATTTCAGCTCCTTCTTTTTCCTATGCTGTGTTAGTCTGAGCCAACACCCCACCCCCCCCCCAGATTTTTGCCCCCACGAGGGTTAAAAAGTAACAAACTGGAGAGAGGACAAATCCGCATAAAGGCTTAAATTCGAGCTCAAAAACTGTCTATGATCATGTGTTGTATTATCTCATTTAACTCACCATGCCTTTTTATAGAGACATGTTGGGTGAAGGTTGAGTTGGTAGCTAATGACACCGGAGGTATGTTCTTGGAATTGAAAATGCGAATAAATCAACGAGGGAGAGACCATGTTTTTGTGAAACGGATAGAGTATGACTGCATCGATGAGAAAAGACGCGGTGTATTTCAACTCATAGATGCAGTCGAGGAGGAGGAAGATGAAGATATGGATGATGAGTTATATGAAGATCTGGAGATTGTACCACTTCCCAACCCGGAGTAAGTGGAAGGGTTTGAGTCATTCGCCATTAATCATGCTAGCCAATGAGTAAGGATACATGCTCTGTAGACTGTTATATATTCTAAGTTTCATAACCTGGCAATGCAGGAAGTTTTCAAACTGATGAAATATCATGGTATCTAAACAGGTGCTCAACCTCAATAAAAGAACTCTTTGGTTTGTAAGGTGATTCAAAGGTGAATGTGATTCACGATCCATGTTTTAACAGCAACGAATGGTGAGTGGGGAGAATGCAAGTAACAGGAATTATCTTCCCTGTTCGAACATTTCTATTTAATTTGCCAGGTCAAACTGCCAGCTGGAGTTCACACTGGAGTTATCAAACTATCCTGTGGCAGAGTGGAAAACTGCACTCGTGCGCTCAAAACACTACGATGGCAAACACCAAGAGATCAGGTAGAGCTGAGATCGAAAACCAAATCTATGGCAGACTATTTCTCCAAGGAACTTTATTGATATATATAACATTTAGAGACATTTTTATAAAAGCAGTTTTAGATTCTAGAGATGGTACTGGACTGTTGAAATGCAAAATTATATTCTAACTGGATTATTAATTTAGAGAGAAGATGCATGTTGGAGGCGCTGTCTCTTTTGACGAATATGGAGAGCGTTTCCCCTCGTTACTGGACATGGAAGAAATTCAGATGTGGAAAGATGTATCCCGCTATACAATAAAAAAAGTTACACTCCATCCGAATCCTAGTCCTGACAGACACGGCAATGAAAGATATAGAATCAGAGTGAGTTACAATGAATCATTAGATTCTTCAAGATTTTGAATGTGACTATTTGTGCTGATGAATTGTGATGAACAAAATCCATCCTATTTTCTTCTAGTTGGGTATTCAACTGATTGGCCATATCTTTCTTGTGCATTTCTTAGATTCCTGGATTGTCTGAGAGACGACCAAGTGTTGTGAGAGGTGATCGCTTTTATTTAGCCCCAGTGCCACCTGATGACTTCAAATATGAGGGGAAGGTAGATGACACATCACAATATGATGCTTATGTGGTTCTTAGTCCACAGTAAGTAACATCTGCATATTTCTATTTCTAAAACAAATTTGTACAGAAATATGTTTATATAAGTTCACATTTGGCCACATTTTTGGTGAGACAACTCATAGTTTTCATGATTTTGATTCCTTGGGTGTAATTGGATGTCTGCTCATGATTAGAGTCACCTTGACTTGCATCATCAGGTCGTGCAATAAAAAGAGTTCACTTTGACAACAAAGGTTGTCTCCACATAAGTAACATCCTGTCTCTCTGGATACATATCAAAACTATTGTTGAAGATTTATGCCTTTACACCGTCTTCTAGGTTTCAGGATGATATTGATAATGTTGAGGAGATGACATTCCGCCTGGAGTTTGCTATTGACAGAATGTCTCTGAGAATCATGCACAGAGCTGTAGAGCATATTGGTGTAGATGAGCACCTAGAACCTGTCTTATTTCCAACGAGTAACTTCAGCTATACTCCACTGAAAGATCCCAGCAATCTGATCATTAAGTATGTCAAAATCATGTAATTTACTTATCTTATGATATTGGACTACCCTGTTTTGAGCAGTATTCAATCTGGAGTAAGAGCTCTCCGACCTGAAATATTACATTACATCCAAATATTGTTTCTGCTTTTGATCAAATCTTTTGTCAATAGAAATTTTTCTGCTTCCCAGTTGTTTTGAGAGGAAGATGGAGTCAAACCCAGAGCAGATATCAGCAGTTCGTCACATAGTTGCCGGTACATCCAGACCTGCACCGTATCTCATATACGGCCCACCTGGTACTGGTAAAACATTCACAATGGTAGAGGCTATCAAACAGGTATCTGTGGTAATAGGTACCTTAATTTGCAAATATGCATGCATTGTGGGAACTCAATATCATATTGTAAATCCTTTTCATTACACTACTGGTAACTTAGAAACTTAGATACTCTTACTAGAAAATAAAAGTGTTCAGAGTGTGGTATAGTAAAGTGCCTGCCTTTAATTCCAAGAGCTAGCTGTGTGTGGATCAAGGTTATATTCTGTTGTAGGTGTGCAAGTTTTTTCCCAAGTCAAAGATACTGGTGTGTGCCCCACAAAATGATGCTGCCGATCTTATTGCTGAAGAACTGCTGAACCACGTCCAGGATGAATCGATCAGGAGGTTTAATGCTGCTTCAAGATATGCCAATGCTATGTCTGATCAGGTAGTCTCAGACTCCAAATTGTTGTAGCAAGTGTTTTAATAAGGTACAATGTGTGTGGCTAATTTTCTGCACCGTTGATCCAATGGACTAGTCCATCGGTTGATCAACGTTTGTTAACATGTAGCCGGGAAATTCCTGTGAGCTCTGATCAAAATAGTCCTCAGTATATTGTTTGTCCGATGAACATTCTTTTCACAAGAACAAAATATATCTGTCTGCAGGTTAGGGAGATTTCTTACTTCAGCAGTCATAATTCAGACAACATTCTGTTTCCTAGAAAAGAGGAGATCATGAGCAGACAAATCATAGTCTCAACTCTGGTCACCGCTGGCAGGTATGTCATGAATATTGAATATTATAATAGGTCATCACTTGCTATTATTCACATTTACTCACATCACTTGCCATTTTTGTTTCTCACCAAACTCAAGTTGTGACTGTTTTATAACACCAAGTGATTTTTTAAAGGAAATTGTGAATTTGTTCTCAAGAAAGAGAACAGTCAGACTATGGTGAATAACGACATTATGTCATTCATGCACCCTGGCTTCATTTACAACTCGTTTGCTGAGATTCTGACACCATGAGCTTTCCAATGAATGGTATGTGGAATCTTTCCGAGCCCAACCTTAATCAAATGAGCTGCTGAGACAGGCTGGTTTGACTAATCTAGATTACATATTATATAGGCTGGTGTCAGCAGAGATGACAGACCATTTCACACATATTTTCATCGACGAAGCGGGGCATGCTACTGAGCCCGAGACTGTTATTCCACTTGGATTGTTCAAGCCCAATATGAAGCAGGGGGGACAACTTGTCCTTGCTGGGGATCCTAAACAGCTGGGAGCTATGATCAGGTCATCCATGTCCTGTCAGTATGGATTTAGTAAGTTTGAAAAGATGGCAGGCAAATCCCTGATTCTGATCTGTTTTTCCATTAGACCCAAATTCTAGGGGCTCTAACAAAGCTTGCCATTGTTTTTGATTATTTTGACACTTGAGTTCATTCCTTTTTTTCTTGGAAAACCTTGTTATGTCCTTGTCAACATTTTTGATTGCGAGTGCTCTCATTCTTTCTTTATTGTGATCTTTTAAGTTCCCCTTGGCTTCTTCAGATAAAAGTCTGTTGGAAAGGCTCATGAATGATCAGAATGGACCATACACTAGAAATGATTCCCGACAAGGCGGGCCTTATAACCAGAGATATGTTACTAAGCTACTACAGAACTTCCGGTCACATCCTGCAATCCTCGAGGTCCCAAATCAGCTATTCTATGAGTTTGAGCTGGTTCCGTCTGCACCAAAGATAGAGATTGAGAGGTTTTGTGGATGGCAGGTAATTAAACTTGACAAATAAATTTAGATTCACTTTTTTGCATGATTTTGTTAAACACGATCAGAGGGAGGACAACTATGGTATAGAACTTGTGATCCATTGAAGCAGGGAGGGTGGGATATACCCTGATTGAAGCAGAGACCCTCACTGATTAAGAGTATCTTAACTCATTTCCTAGTAGCTTTGTTGTTGTTTTTGTTGTTGGTCCATCTCTTACTGTTACGCTTATATGATGTTGTAGCACCTACCTCCTAACACAATGATACGGTACCAGGACGATGGAATTGGCTTTCCACTGATATTCAAACGAGTAGATGGCCGAGAAGAACAGGAACCGCACAGCCCATCATGGTACAATCGACATGAAGTGTTGGAAATACTGGATTATGTTGAAAAACTTCTGTTTAACACAAATGTGCCTATAAAACCCTGCAACATCGGCATTATATCCCCATATCTTTTACAGGTAAGCTGTTTAGGATTAAACTCTTAGCCTAAAACTCTGGGAAACATAACAATCTCTTTTGAATATCTCCTAGCTGCTCCCTGACGAGTTTGGTAAATGACAGCATTTTAGACAAGACACCATCGAACGCACGCCTGTTTCTTACCTGGTCACTTTACAAAGCTGTCTATTTATAGCCTTTAGTAGCTCTTACAATAACCTGTGTTTCCTTTCAACACACAAGTCACCCTATTTTAACAAGAAAAGAACTGGAGTACTAGCATCGTTAAGCTTCAGGGAAGACCTTGATACATCTTGTGTCTAGCCTAGGTAAATATTATCAAAACTTAGTATCACAGCTGTAAACTGGTGCAACCAAGACCAAATTGAAGACCAGGTTAAACAAGGTAAAGGCCAGGTAAATTCTAAGTAAAATAGCATACCAACGACGAGTGTCGCACCACTTAAAATTGGTGTTGTAAGTGTAAAGATTATTTATTGTTTTTGTGTTGGCGTAGTAAATGTTCACGTCCACGATACCTAAATGTGTTTTGGTGCATAAAAATAGACGATGAATATTACGGTTTGGTAATATTTTTTAAGACAACCATTTTCAGCGTTTCTAACATAATCTATGCTCATCATGTTTAGTGCAAGAAGATAAAGCAAGCTCTAAGAGGTATCGACAGTGGAAAGTTGAAAATGTTAGATGAAGAGATCGAGCAAATTAAAGTCGGAACTGTAGAGAAATTCCAGGGAAGTGAGAAAGAAGTGATTATAATCAGTACTGTAAGGAGTCAGCCAGAAATGCTCCTCGTGGATAAAAGATTCAATCTTGGCTTTGTCAGTAACAAAAAGGTGAGTTGGGATCATGAACATATTGTCGCAATGAAATCTACTAGCATGGATAATGCGTTTATAAAGCTTCGCTGGCCACCAGTCTCCACTAAGGGTGTGTGATTTTCCTAAGGAGTTACTTGTGTTGAGATTGTCATCACATATTTCCAGCAAGTAAACCCGGCAGTCATTTGCTGGTTTAGTTCATACATCGTACCGATCAACCTTTTTGTTCCAGTAATTTTGTTGATTTCCCAGATAGAATAATCATTTATATTAATTTTTGTCTTAGTTGAATTTTATCTGCGCTTTAGTTCTCAATAAAAAGCGGAAAGGAAAATGCACTGCCAAGCACATTTATTATTTCTTTTAGAGGTTATTGGCGACTTCCCTCTTGTAATCAACACCAGAATTCTCATGAATTATATTTTCATCATTTCAGCGCTTCAATGTAGCAGTAACAAGAGCAAAGTCGCTGCTGATTGTTGTAGGAAATCCAGAAGTTCTCTGCACTGATGAAAACTGGAGGAGGTACAATATTTATTCGTGATTTTGTATCATATAGATGCAACAAGGTCATTTGTTTTAAAATGGGGAAATTTGATTGCAGGATGTATTTCCATAAATATGCATAAAACAAAATCTATACTATATGTTTAATGTGAGTTTGACTTTGAAGTTTGAAGTTTGAAGTTTGTTTATTGCCTAAATTCTAATATCCATCCTGTGATAGGTTGATAGCATCGAATGTACAGCACATACATGGAAAAATAATAATAAAAGGAGTCTGAGCTGCATTAGTTAAAAAATCGCATATAAAATTCAAAAAGGTATTTTGTCTTTTGGTTGTTCTACACTTGGATGGCCGACAGATAGGCTTACTATTTAAATCAGAAACTACCGGAAAAAACTATCAAACTCAGTGATTCGAAAAGATAACGACAATTATGTGTAAATTATGGTTAACTAAAAGCGACAGTTTTCCGAGCTCTAGAAAACCAAGACATGAGGCTAACATATTATGACTAGCAAATAAATTTGGAAAACCAGCTGTGGAACTTGGAACTAATAAACTGTACTATTTTCGTTTACCCAGACTGCTTGAGCACATAATCAATGGAGGCGGGTACGACGGAACTCCTCTGGATGAAAAGGCGCTCAGAATAGAGCCTGAACATCTCGGTATGGATGATCTCAATATACAAGGTATGTGTCTACTAATTGTCAAAGTGAATCTGACTTTGGTATTTGTAATACTAGTCGCAGAGCCACTGATCAACAACGTTTTGCAACTTTGAGAAATGTTACATTGAAGTCTGTGAGGTAAACAGTCTTTTATTTTTCAATCTAAAAAAATTCATGTAATTGAAGTATGCTGTACAAAGTTTGTGCCTTTAGTTATTTCAGCAAAATTGAATTGATTTCTTGGTCAACCTGGGTGTGCTTGGGTGCTCCCTCATCCACTTTGAAAGATGTAGTCAGTTCATGTAATGTCAATCATCAACATTATACATAATTTTTAGACAATGACCATGGGGCAGCAGGTGATGGATACAGTCATTACCAAATGCACATCGATGACACTCTCGAGAAGAAAAACTAGACTAAGACAGCTCTAACCAAACGTGCCATTTTAATGCTTGTGATATTTCAATATTCCTTTAATATTTATTTCCTATTTACGATAATTCCATCTATCTCCATTGCAGACTAAATGAAACTTTATTTTGTATTACTTCTACTTCAAATATATTTTTAAAGCTTATGCAAAGCCGAATGCTTGTAATGAGTCTCTTAAAAGTGCGGTGGGAAACTAAGCAGTATCATGAATGACTGTAATGCATGGTGCCTATAATGCCTTATAATGATATGTTGAGATTCAGGACCCATATATGATGGCATTCCTTGTGATCAGATCACCAATTATTGATCCGAAATGGAGAGAAATGGGAGTTCTTGTGTCTCTGGTCACTCAACCTCAAAGACTGGATCAATTTTGGATGATTTGGCTAAACGGACCAACAATCCTTGTATGCTTTAGCAGTAGTGCTGAATTATAACTGACATACTTGGGGTCGCAAGCCGGTTTGTCACATATATGGCTACATACATGGTTTGGAATTCTAGTCTGAGCTCATGGGGAACCCCAAATTTATTGATTATCAATATATTATGGCTATTAAGTATGTCCATTGCCTAATTCTGATTACATATCTAATTAGTTAAGACAATGATTATAATTGTATTGCGTTGTAAAAAATAGATAGAGTGTTTGCCTTGCACCCTAGAAAACAATAACAATGTCAAAGGATCATATCAGAGATCAACGATCAACTTGCTGTCTCTTTAGAGCTAAGCTTTCGCAGATGAAGTGGTGTTAGGATAAGTCAATGGTTTCCTAAAGAATATGAATAGGTTCCAAATTAAAAATACAGGCAGACATAACTCTGAATGCTCTATATAAAACACATTGCAATGCTAAAACATCATGTTGACCCTTTACCTGAGTCCTGACATGGTATGCGAGTTGAAGTGCCCATAATTTGACTTGGAGTTGAAAGTTGGACTTGTTTGACTCGAAGTGATATTCCATTTTCGATTGAAGGCTACCACAAGCGACCCACATATAGTGTGAGCACTTTAAACTAATGGTGTGGTTGGTCGCTAACTGATAATATCCTCTTATTGCCAATTTCTTAACAGTTATCATGATCTAATAAGGTAAAATGCAAAAAAAAAAGTCTATCTAGTCTGCAGTGAGAGTTGCTTCCATTTACTGTGCTGGCTTTAAATTGTGTACACGGGGTAAACTAGTCCTTACTCTGTTTCAAGCTGTGAATATGTTTCTCAGTGAAAGTTTTTGAGTTAGCGTTGATCTGAATTTTGGAACTTGGTCAGGTACTACTTTCTGTAGCCTATAGTGAGTCTTCAGGAATATCTCATAAATATCTCCATTATTGGCAGAATCTTTCAACTCCTGTGCAAACATCGGTATCATCTGATTCTGGAATGCCGTTCCGCCATTTACTGAAGCCACCATCGTTATGAAGTCTCTCCACTGCAGACTATAGTCTAGTTGAGATCGAGGCTCTGACTGGGAGTTTTCAGGAGTTTGTTGGGTTGGTGTCGCCTGAGCGGCACTTCCCGTTCTACGTTGGGGTCTCGGTGGAGCGGGATCCCTTCTAGTGTGCTCAGCTGTAACATAAATATAAAGTGCCAGGTCAAAACATTTGGGAACGAAAATAAAATGACATGTATACTGCAGTACCACAAGTAAATTAAATTCAAACATCTTCTGAGACATAAGCAATGAGTGGTAGAGGTGCTATTAGCTAACCAAGAAGAGTTAAGCGCCTCAGATGAATTCCTGCCTCAATAAAGAGGGGTTATGATATCACAAAGGCAGTCAGGAATAAGAATACCTCAGTTACAGAGTCACAGCCTTACTCACATTGCTGTGAGAGCCCGGGAATCATTCTGGCTCCACCTGCTAGGGTCGTTGAGCAAGGCCTTAACCTTTAATTGCTTCTGGGGTTAAAATCTATATAAATGGTCTCAGTGTGCATTGTGTATACCTTATAATTCTGTATCAAATTATTATACTATGTTGTCATTGTACCACCAACACATACAGCTAATATAAAACATGGTCTCGTCTAGATGGGTCTCATTGAATTTTTCTCTTTTATCAGTTGAAAATATACAAAAAAAACTTACCTATTATCCTTGACGGGATATTTGAATCCGTACTCTGACAAGCCTGCAACAGGAGAACCTAAAAGTAAAAGAATTCAGTGTCGCTAATTCAAAAGAAAAAACTTGATTTTGCCTCAATATCCAAGAGGCAGAATGTTATGCCACCATGAAATCTATTTAACGTCCTGGTTTTCAATGCAATACGTTGATCAATGAAATATATACATAGATTAGGGGAGAATATCTGACCATGGTTATTTAGGTATGGTTATTTAGGAATGATCTTCTACCGTTGGATTTGTCAAAAATTTCAGTGATGCGTCAACTGACCACTTTTGAAACTTTAAAGGCAGCTTATCTGAGTTTTAGATGATTGCTACTGGGACGTGACTTGAACACTGTCACCTTAGAAGCCAGATACAACTATTGACACTAAGTTATATAACGATGGAACTTGCGTAATTTACCACTGATCCATGAATTGATATCAGTGACTGGAAGTATGGTAGTACTATGGTGTTAATTCACATCACTAAGGCTGATGTTGCTCAATATACTTATCATTTCCAAATATGAATTACTACATAACTAGTTGTCTGCACATGACCAATAGAGGATAAGCTTCTCGGCCTATTGGCTAAGATCAATGTGTCACTGCCGATGGCCGATTAGTGCCAGTTCAGTTTTGGCAGCTTGCTGCACACTTATGATTAAGAGGTCCTCTATGGCCTCACCTCTAGGATGCATTCTAGTTTTCTAGAATGTATCACATTCTCAGTATGAGGATTAGGGCGCCTTGCGTCCCTCTTTAGGGGCAGCCCAATCTTCTGTTTCTTAGCAAACAGCAATAGAGGATAACTTCCCAAAAGTAAGATTAACGGTATTTGCCATGATCGTCACAAACTAGCTTGACTTATTAAGAGGTTTTTCTAAACTTTACCTTCGGTTTGCCATCAGGAAGAGCACTTTGCATCGCCAGAAGAATGTCTTGTATCTGGACCTCATGACCATCAGCTGACCATACCCGACCTTGTATACCGTGTGCCATGATTATTATTACGATCAGTGCAGATATATCTTCATTAGTCCTGCCTGCTTCACTGATGGTTTCTATCATCTTATCCTTGCTAGGATTCAGAACTTTTTTCACCAACACATTGAATGAGGGAAGCGCTAAATCCAGTTGAGCTATTTCTTTATGTGCCTCCTCTCGATCAGATGTTATTGGCATCATGAGAACAACTGGTGGAGTTTGTAGGTAGTAGAATCCCTGCTGTGAATCAGACCGCTCCAAAAGTCTCTTTATTCTGTAAGAGCATGCCTCTTCTAAGGGTGTTCTTCCTGCGTGGTTTCGAGATGAAAGAAGTTGACTGCGCTGGCCAATGGCAATCACTTGGAGAATCTTTTGAATCAAGTCAAACACTGCCCTCTCTGCTAATAGATGCAGTAATGTGTTCCCCAGTGGGTATTCATTTTCCAGTATACTTTTCACCTCTGAAAAACATGTAAAATACAACATAGATATCAACTTTAGACAAATGCCACAAATCATTGTTAGTTTGATGATGTCAAGTTTTGATTATCACGATTTGCTGCTTTCATTGTCAAATTTGAAACAATAAGTAAATTCTGAGTTCAAACCTTCACTGGTTGTGTTTGGCTGGGAAATATAGTCATAAATTTTCTTCGTGATCTTCTCGAGTTGGTCCTCAATATGCTGTGCAATTTCCCCTACGGCTTTCCATCCTAGAACCCGTGATTTGTAGAAGCATTCCAAAAATGATAGGTTGGTGAGATATCTACCCACATCCTCTACTGTGTGTTCCGTGTCCAGGCTCAAGATCTCAGAAACATGTGACGCAATAGCCACTCCCAAAATCTCTAAGCTTTATGTTTTACCATGGAGTTGGTTGGTTGATTGGTTTGCGCTACCCAATGCTCAGTTGGTTAGAGCGCCGGACTTCAACACGCAAGTGTTGAAGGTCGTTGGTTCGAATTCCACTGCAGTCCATCTTCTACTGGGGATTGGTTGGTCCCCCAGGTGTGCTCCGACCTGCCTGCAAACAGAGAGCAAATTGGCGCAGATATTGCAGCCTCGGCAATAAGGCAATAATATTTCGCCGCCCATGCCTCGGGATGGGCGAGTGATAAGACATCGGATTTAATCAACCTTTTTAATTAATTTTAATCAATGCTTCCACCATGTAATCAAAAGCTTTGTGGTTGTTGTTGGCGAGTGCTGTGTGTAGTGGAGTAGCTCCAAGTTCGTTTTTGATACTCAAAATCTCTTCAAAATTATGATTTTGAACTATTTTGAGTACATCCCTGGTATTGTTGGCGTACCCAACATGTTTTACCAATAAATTAACTGTCGTGTCCCCAAATGAGTTTACTTCCATCATGACGCTCTGGAGGTCTTGAGCAGGAATTGCCTTAAGCACAGCAGGAAGCTTGAAAGGGCTGTACTTCGCTATGGTGTGTATTGGTGTGTTTCCAGTTCCATGCTTTGTATTTACTAACTCGTTCATCTTTTCATTGCACATTTCCAGAATTTTAGGAAAAAATGTTGAATAGTTTTGAGCTATAGTGTGAATTGGCGAATCTCCACAGTGATCCTTCCCAATAAGTAACTGATGGAACAGCTTCGAACACTTGATAGCAATTTAGAATTTGACTACAGATACATGTATTCTGTGCCTAGACTCTTCTAAACCATCAAACTGAAATGAATCCAACAGCACATGGAGAATATTTTTATCCTCTCTGTTGACAAGTAAAACGATTCGAAACGAATCATCTGTCTGGGTGGTCTTTTCATGGAGCACATTCAAAAGCTTGATGACAGTGCCAGGTGTGTTGGGACTCTTGCGCAGAAGATACTTGTGCAGAATTGTGTTACCTTGATCATTCTGAATCTTCAAAATGTCAAACATAACTTCAACACTAAGGAAGTCGATAAGTGTGACCCAGATGTTATAGAAAATGTTACCGGGCTTATGCAAGGGGGTATCTCCTTTTTTATTCTGTTCAAAAAGTGGTCTACTTTTGTCTTTTTTGAGGTAGCATACCTAACAGATATAGCAAGGCACCTGCTTGCCATAGGTGGACTGGGGTATTACCGTCAGAGTCCTTAGTTGTCAGTAGATCATACCTCTCACTTTCATTAACACTGTTCAGTGCATGGAATAAGCCAGTTTCTTCCTAAGGCATACAAGCACTGTGTTCATAAAATTTATTCCCATGAAGAGAAACGTTCCTTGTCAGTCCATGAATCAATGTTGTCTTCTTACGAATCATATAGTTACTTGCTAATGGCACAACAGCTTCATGGTCTGGCAAACGAATTTTCTTGTCATGCCCAAATTCGTAGTCCTCATGATGAAAAGGTATTTGGAGAAGATAAGGTCTTAATTTCTCTGGTAAGCAGCGTATCATGACCTCCAAGTGCTGGGTGTAAAGCATTAGTTTTTGAGCTAGACATTCTCCAAAATGATTGTGTTCCTGAAGGAGTGCAATGCGGTCCATTGGATCATCGATAGACTCCAGAACATATAGTAGAATTTTAGAGTGTTCAGGTATACAACTGCTTACAAATCCTAAAAACGCACTACCATCATGAAAGTCGCATGATACATCTAACAGCGACCGCCAATCTTCTTCAGGCAAACACTTATGTACTTCTTTAACAATCAAATCTTGATCACAGGTCACTAGATCATAAAAAGATATTGTTGAGGTGAAGAACTATCTGGGTGAGCTCGATGATCCAATAACCTGAGTCTGTCTGCGGCTTCTATGCGATTAATTAACATTGCATTGATGCAGGTAATGTATAGGAGTAATCTGCTGTTTCCATACTGAAGTGAGGAAAGTAAACAGTCCCAGACTATTAAGGTTTTTCACTATAGTCTCTATCTTTGGTCTATCTTTGTTCACCAAAGCATCACGGAAACTCCGATTCAAGTCACTGTCCTCCATTACGCTATATGGCCGCTCACATAATAAGTGTGTCAATCTGTAACAAAAATTACAATTTTGGAATACATGGCTTGACAATTAAGGCCATTAAACAGACAAGGAGGGTTGCATTTAAATCACTGGGAGATAACCACCAAATAGTGACTAGTTTTCAGACATGTGCATCCTGGCCTGGCCTTTATTATGTCATGGATTGAGTGTTGTCATGAGGGATTATGAGGTAATGATGAGGGCTCGTGATTGGAGGCTGAGACCGACAAGGCTGAAACAATTGAGCTTCAATGACCCTCTGTGTAAATAACTTATATATATTTTTGCATTAATCGCCCATTGGCAGTGACACTTTAATCTTAGCCAATCGGCAAGAAGCAATCTGGCCACACAGTGTGTGTATATGGCTTTGCCTTAAAGAGGTAGGAATCGAAGGGGGTGCACGGGGATTAATCATGTGAAGTGACAGGCAAGACCATTGGCTGATCAATGTAATTAGAGGCGGAGAATGGCCTTGGTCTCCGCCTCTAGCAGCCAGTCCACGTTGCGTTCTCAAGTGGTCAAGTGTGTTATATAAGAAATTGTGATTCCCAGACACCCATAAATAAAGTTGAATAGAAGCTATGATGTAGCTATTGTTGTGTTGGCTCATCACACTTGGGATTATAGGGTTTAATTACAACGGTCAATTTCAATCTTGACAACGGTATCTAGGCAACCTCTAAAACCATAAATCATAACGTCAAAATTGACCAATAAGAGCTCATTTATTTTGAAGCGGATGATTTGAAATCATCGGAACTGTGCAATTTCGTATGACATCAGTCATATTTTCACCACTTTCCAATGCCATTATTGGAATGAAAATTTATTGGGCATGTGTATCACACAATTCCGCATCAGCTTGTCTGATTCCCATTAAAAATAATTCACTCTCAGTTATTTAAAGTCAAAAATGCTCAGTTGTAGTTATCTCCTCCTTACTTTTCCAAAAGCTATCTCCTTCCTACAGTTTTTAATTCAGAATAACCACATTTGGTCACCTGGATCGTTAGTCAATCAGCTAACTATTCATTTATCTTTTTCTGCAAAAAACTCCAAATCTGACAAAAAATCTCCAAGTTCGTGTTTTTCTGTTTGGGCAGAACTACACTTCGACATGGTAACTCTCAGAGATCTGGTTTTTTTTGGAGCATCAGTTCATCACATTATCTAAATGAGCTTTTGAGGGCATGTTTGAAATATTTTTTTAACATATTTAAAATTGCGATTTACTTTTTCATTACGGTGTTTATTTCATCCATCAGTGCAGTGGCAATGGTGCGCAAGGCAGTGCAAAGAGCCTATGTATTTGTAGTTTCTATGCCATTGTGTATAGTTTCAAACAAATTCTAATTGCCTTTTATCAAAGGAGTGGAGCAATTTACAAATGACAATGGAGATGCTATACTGAACTTAAACAAAAGAATATTTCTGTTGGTTGATATAAGTTTTCAGTATAGATCGTGGTGACCCATCAGTCACCCATCAAATTCTATCAGGATGACTATAGACCTCAAAATAATTAATATTATTAATATTCCGAAACATGGTTTGGATTTGGCTTTTTCAGTGGATAATGTTCAATGATAGCATTTTCAAACTACACCCAAATGTTTGAGCTTAAATTTTACTCGAATGTCATCCCAATATTTTTATTATTGAAAAACACTAATGTAACTATGCTGGATGCGTATAGGATTATGATAACTGTGTGTCTGGAGGGCTCACCCTTAATAACACACATGATATTCTATGTGAAATATTCTGCTGCATTTTCAGTGAGCTGGTTTCTGCATGTTCGACCTTGGTGTATCTATCACCATTAAGGAATTGCAGTCCTGAAATAACCATTGACAGCATTCATGTTACGGTTGAATTTGTACATTTGTTTAAAAATCGTGCCCTGGGACTGCATCTATACTGCAACAAGTTATAATGTTGTTACTTTTGAGGATTCGGTTAGCCAAACAGGTGGGCTGCCTCAATAAACAACAAATCTGAGATGGCCTCCAAACAAAATTGGAAGCAATTCTTCACGCAGCCAGCGCATTGAAACGATCCAAGTACAATTGAGACCTCTGCTAGATGAAGATATCAGTTAGAGCAATTACAGACATTGTTTTCTCAGAGTAAATTTTCTAATCCCTCAAGAAAATCTTATTTGTAAACAACCAGTGTATTGCCGTCTCTGTGTTTCATTACAGGGAAAGAATTTGTTACTGTTGTACCTTGTTTATCTTTTCCAAAGGATTTAAAGGCAATGTAATTTTAGAATATGAAAACCTGAGGACTACCTTTGTGTCTCGAGACTTGTTGCTTCTTATGATATCACTGCTAAATGTAGAAGGCAAGATATTCTTCAGCGTTCTGGCAAAACGCCTCACAGATTATCTTATGAACAATGGATTCATTGATCCATCAGTTCAGAAGGCAGGCATCCCAGGATTCCCTGGATGTCTTGAGCATGTGAGCATGATTTGGTCAGCAATAAAGTCTGCTAAACAAGCAAAATCGAACCTTGAGGTAATCTGGTTGGATTTGGCGAATGCCTATGGTTCTGTACCGCACAGCATAATTGACCTCGCACTATCACACTTCTGGGTGCCCGACAGGCTAAGGGTTATGGTTGAGCGCTACTATAAAAAGTTCAAAATGCGATTCACTACTAAGAACTTTACCACGAGCTGGCAAGAGCTGGCAGTAGGCATCCCTATGGGATGTGCTATATCACCTTTGCTATTCGTTATGGTGATGGAGATAGTTATACGGAATTCGCAAGGCAGTGTGAATGGGATCCAGGTTGCGAATAACCAGATACTACCGCCGATGAGGGCCTTTATGGACGATATTACAATAATATCACCAGATAAGGCCCAGGTTGTAGCTTCAATCGATAGACTGCATGAGTTGATAGAGAGATGTGCGATGCGATTCAAACCTAGCAAGAGCCGGTCCCTGTCTTTGTGTAAAGGCAAACCTGTACCAAATACCTACTTCATAGGAACAGAGCGTATTCCCACGCTTGCAGAGCAGCCTGTGAAGAGCTTAGGAAGATGGTATAGTTTACCGATCACAGACAGGTTTCGCGGAAACGAGGTGAAAAAGCAACTCATTACAGGGCTGGACGCGATTGAAAAATGTGGTCTGTCTGGCAAATACAAAGCCTGGATTCTCAACTTTGCACTCATGCCTCGAATTCTGTGGCCTCTGACAGTTTATGATATTCCGCTAACACCAGTTGAGAGAATGGAGCAAATGATTAACAAGCACATGCGTAAGTGGCTTGGAGTTCCAAGGAGCTTCAACACTAATGCACTGTATGCCAGTTCGTTTACTCTTTCACTACCTATGAAATCGCTTGTGGAAGAGTACAAAACATCAAAGGCGAGACTGGATATGATGTTGAACGAGTCACCAGACCAGGTGATAAGGGAATGTGCTCCAACACTTGACACTGGTAAAAAATGGTCTGTCACAGAGACTGTCAGAGATGCCAAATCTCGACTGGAGATAAGTGAGATTGTGGGTGCTGTGACAACTGCACGTCATGGCATCGGCTGGGAAGCAAACCGGTGGTTCTCAAAGGAAAGCCCAAAGGTTAGACGGGAGATGGTAGTTGATGAGGTGCGCAAGATGGAAGAGGAGCGCCGCCAGACACAAGCTGTAGGCCAAGCCCAACAAGGCAGGTGGACTTGTTGGGAGTCTGTTGAGCAGCGTCAGCTCAAATGGACAGAATTGTGGTCGATGGAGCCACAAAGGATCAGCTTTCTGGTTGGTGCAGCTTATGATCAACTACCGACCCCGGCAAACCTGGAACGCTGGAATTTGACCGAGAACTCGAAATGCGCCGAGTGCTCGGCTAAGGGCACACTTCGACATATACTGTCGAATTGCCAACAGAGCCTGGGAAGATACACGTATAGGCATAATCAAGTCCTGAAAGTGTTGTGTAAATATGTCACGGAGAAGTGTGAATATGCTAATGCTGGTGGTGAAGCGCGTGAAAAGATTTTGCGCAAAAAGGGATTGATGAACAGCGGAGAATGGCAGGTGAGATGCGACCTCACAGAGCAGCTCAGCATGCCACAGCATATTGTGATCACGAACCAAAGACCAGACTTAATTGTTTGGTCTGACAAAGAAAAAGCACTAATACTGATGGAATTGACGGTGCCTTGGGAAGAAAATCTCTCATATGCGCATGAGAGAAAACTGACAAGATACGAAGATCTGGTCACACAATGCCAAGACAAAGGTTGGAATTGCGAATTATTCGCAGTGGAAGTTGGCTGCCGTGGATTCATGGCTAGATCAGCTACCAAATTTCTGACCAGAGTTGGGCTTTCAGGAAGAGCACTCAAACAAGCCACAAAAAGCATAGTACATGAGGCAGAAAGCGCATCTGCATGGATATGGCAACAGCACTGTGTGAAGACAAAAGCTAAGTAATCCTATTACTTGTAAGCTGGGGTTTAACACACTCACTTTGTTTTGTGGAGTTGGCCAGCATTTAATTCCTTTTGTTATAATCCTTGTAAGGATTAGAATGAGGGGATTAAGTGATGATAAGCAAATTGCTTGGGGTAGAAGGCTAAGCAAGATTATGCCTTTAATACTCAAATTAAAGTAGTTTAATCTCTGCAGAGTGAAAATCAAAGTGAGTCTGAGTTAGATCTAAGGTTTTACAAACATAGGATTAAAAGCTTGGCCCTCGCATAAAAGGCAGGCAGAGCGAGACAGGAAATCACAGTCAGCCCACTGGCTGTAGCGCAAACAAGTCATCTCTCTGACTTGTGTATGAGTTGTACTATGCTCAATGTGGTGAATTTGAGTAGCGAACGAGTGGCACGAGGGGCGGGTGCCTTGACGATAGCGACCTTGCGCCGATGAGTTGATGGAAAGCAAACCTCCCTGCACTGGTTTGGCTTAGAGTATAAGCATGAGAGTGATGGGGCGAACATTGTTGCACTGAAACAATGAAGAGTTGGCAGCCTCCCTGGTTGCGCAACAGCGTAAACACACCAATTATGTCAAACCACCGAAACTGACAAAATGCACTGAGGGATCGATGAGATTGATTGAGATGCTCAGCAACACACAGGGGTGGCTTCATGCTGCTGGGGCCGGCCATGAGGAGGTTGTACTAGAGAAGGCCTCGAAACAGCGTTTGACTCATGGTTTCTAGCTGAAGACCTGTGTGTTGTGCAGTGGTACGCGCACCACTGTATGTTGTATCTAGCATTATTACATCAGATTAAAATTGAAGGTTGAATTAAATCAGATGTCTTGTCGCAAGCAACATCCTGGAGCATAGGCGGCAAAATTTGTTGCTTTAGTGGCCAGGCCGCAATATCTGCGCCAGGTTGCTCTCTGTTTGCAGGCAGGTCGGAGCACACCTGGGTTCCAACCATAGCCCAGTGCTAGATAATTTGTAATCCTGCTCAGTCCAAATATATTTTCCAACCAGCATTCCAAGCCCGAAACCCCAGTTCTGATACAAAAAATTTAGCCCATATTGAGTGCCCTGTTTTTTTATACCAATTTTATTGCATCTAAAATATCATATCATATTATGTTGAATCAATAGGCTGGCTACTCATATATTTACATTTTTGCAATCGACCATGACACCTTGTCGACATTCAATTATCCACACTCTCTTTACTCAAGAAAAACATGGTCCATGCTTCTAAAAAGTTATACAATGTTGCGATCACTTCACGATCACTTTACTTTTGGTTAGCCGGGTAAACCTTCTTCCGGGAGTTATTGCACAATCAAGTAGAGGGTGCCCTGGGACTGCATCTATACTGCAACAAGTTATAATATTGTTACTTTTGAGGATTCGGTTAGCCAGACAGGTGGGCTGCCTCAATAAACAACAAATCTGAGATGGCCTCCAAACAAAATCTGAAGCAATTCTCCATGCGGTGCATTGAAACGATCCAAGTACAATTGAGACCTAAGCTGGATGAAGATATCAGTTAGAGCAATTACAGACATTGTTTTCTCACAGTAAATTTTCTAATCCCTCAAGAAAATCTTATTTGTAAACAACCAGTTGTATTGGAGTCTCTGTGTTTCATTACAGGGAAAGAATTTGTTACTGTTGTGCCTTGTTTATCTTTTCCAAATGATTTAAAGGCAATGTAATATTAGAATATCAAAACCTGAGGATAACCTTTGTGTCTCAAGACTGATTAAAATTGAAGGTTGATTTAAATCAGATGTCTTGTCACAAGCCACATCCCGGAGCATAGGCGGCGAAATTCGTTGCCTTAGTGGCCAGGCCACAATATCTGCATCAGGTTGCTCTCTTTTTGCATGCAGGTCGGAGCACACCTGGGTGCCAACCAAAGCCCAGTAGACGATGGACCGCTGACACATTTGATATGAGGCCCTTTCGATAAATTTAAGGTTCAATGATTGAACAGACCAAGGGTACATTGTGGCAGCATCATTCAAGGATTGTAATAGTTAATCCTATTGCAAAAACTGCCACAATACCGCCTTCCTAGCTATCCCCACCGTATCAATTTAGCTAGGATAGTTAGGTGTAATTTAAGCATTAAACTTCATGTCTAATTGTGGAGTAAGGCTGTACAAAGAGAAATTTTTACGGGAGAGCCTGCATATTCTATTTTTTACTGTAATCAAAAACTTTGATTTCAGTTCATTCTCCAGAACCCTATAATTGTGACAAATAGATGAAAGGAGTTTTTGGCATCAAGCTTCCCATAACTTTCCCCTTGACGCAAAGCTCGCAGGTACCTTGACCAAGGAGTAAAAAACTCTTTCCTTGACTATTGTTAAAAAATTTACTCTGAATCCCTTTACTCTGTGAAGCAGTCTATCCACATGCTTGAAACTAAAATGTTTTACACAGATAGATAGATGGGGTGATAACTCTATACTGCAAATGAGCCACCAAATTTCAACAATAAGAGAAGACAACGTCTTAGCCCAAGATTTGCCCAAATTGACTTTAATGAACTGAGCTGCTTCTCCTCTAAGTTCCGAAAAAGCAGGAGGAATTTGAATGCTGCTAACCCAATTTGAATTTGATATGGCTGGGTGATCGCTTTACATTGACTGGCCCTTATATACCGGTCGAGGCACTTTAAGGTTATTCTGACTATGTGTCCCTGTTTATGACAAAACAGAGGTTGGGCTGTCCCTAGAGAGGGATGAAATTTGCCCGAAATCCTCGTACTGAGAGTGTGATACATCCTAGAAAACTAGAATGCATCCTAGAGGTGAGGCCATAGAGGACCTCCTTATCATGAGTGTGCAGCAAGCTGCCAGAAACTGAAACAGGCACTAATCGCCCATTGGCAGTGGCACTGAGATCTTAGCCAATAGCCCGAGAAGCAATAATAAGATTAGACTCTGTATCCGTGACAACCCAGAACGTGACAGTTACCAGAGCTATGCCAATGTTTGCAAACCACCTTTTGCGAGTTTGAGTTTAAATAGTGTGCTATTGTACTGGCTGGAGGAGATGATCACTGGAATAACTACAGTTAAGAATAACATTCAGTAATTCTGATGACGACTCAGTTATTATCAATGTAGAAAGCCCTAGTTGGGTGTGTTAACAATCTAATTACTACAGGTTGTGTGTTTTAGGGAGTTGCAATGTAACGTTAAAAAAACTGATTAGGGTTGCAAGTAGTTTTAGTTCTCAAACTATTGCTAGCGAAATTTGAATGAATCAAAATCCCCATACCTGGTAGCTCAGATGATCTATGGAAAAGGTATAGAAACCAGAGGGGATATTGAAGAGAACCCCATTGTGCAATTGTCTGGTTAAAAGTTACATTGTTGGAATGCTGTTGCCATGCCCTATCGCACAGATACAATTGTTCGAAGCACACTGCAATTGTCCACTTAAAACATATGATAATGACAGATGACAGATGATAATCTGACCGGGCATGAAACCAGATTGTTGATCCCATAGAAAAAACGATTAGATTGACCTTGATCTACCCAGGGAGATGTCCCATACTTCTTGACTTACCAAAGAATAGGATCACACTCACAAGAAACATTGTGATACTAACTCGTGTTTGTGAGTTATCCCCTCATTGACATAAAGAGGACAACTTGCTATTGACACATCGGTCACTAAGAGCAAAAAACAAAGAAAAGCAGACTTGCATAATAAAGTCTTTTTTCAGTTCTGTCATTGTGATTGGAGCTATATATTACAAGTTATAGAGGTATTGTAGCTTGTATTGCTATTTTTTTGTTAATTGCTTGTTTTGGAGTTGAAAAAAACTGGT
Organism: Membranipora membranacea; assembly: GCA_914767715.1. NCBI lineage: Eukaryota > Metazoa > Bryozoa > Gymnolaemata > Cheilostomatida > Membraniporidae > Membranipora > Membranipora membranacea. The sequence goes on from OU612068.1 coordinate 20,114,865, forward strand.
ATGAGAGAATGTGGTATTGGTTTGCCTATGCCCTATACCCTTTGCCATGTTGCAGAACTGAGGGCTTCTGCTTATTGCTTTTACCCATCAGTCTTAAAGAAGCACATCAAGACTCTGGAAAAGTTTCATTGGACAGGATATTGTCTATTGATACCAGATCTATAAAAGCTTATAGAATTTCATACATTTAAAATATTACTGTAACACTTTTTGTTTCTCAGACTTAGAATGATGGAGATGAGAAATTTAGAATAACTTAAAATGATTCAAGCGAATATAAAGACTGGTGTCAAGGATGAAAGAAAAAGTGGCAACCAATCTCTGCCTGATTGAACCAGTGGCGTATATTATCACTCACGGCCCACAAATGGCTGAATAGCTCAGTGTGTAGAGCGTCTGCCTATTATTCACTGTTAATAAAATTGTTGCGGGTTCGAATCCCATCCAGGTCAGTTTTTTCAATTGGGTGCTTTATAACTGGAGCATTTTTACCGTAATCTTCTACTGCTATTGAGTTGTTTTCTGAAAGTACCCAGGATGCCAACTTTAATTAGAAGGATTATAGAAAACACAAAACTCCCTGTATTGATAGTTTTGTTCTCATTCGTGTTGAGTCAATGGTTTCATAAAGAGTGTGAATAGGGCATAGGTTCCAAATTCAAATTGCAGCGGTTAAAATATTGATAAGCGATATAGTTTGTTTAATAACTCGCAGTCCTCTATAATAAACCTCTAATTTGCAATGCTCAAACACCATATTGACCTATTAACTGACATGGTGTGTGTAGTACAGCTGGCTAATACCAGCCGACGGATCATGAAGAATTCATGGAAAGCGACAGTTGAATAATTATGACCATGTTGACCAATTTGTTTTTAAGTCAAATTTCCAATAAATGAGATGATGGTGATGTATTACATTGCTCCAACAACTCCTCAGGGGTAAATCAGAACAAAGGTGTACATAATGGCCTCTCAGAGCCGCTAAGATAAATAAAATTGTAATTATCAAAGATCTTTGAGATTGTAATGTAATGGAGATGGGCACTTGATATTCCAGGTCCCAGTTGGGATCCCTGTCAAGGATAAAGGTTTGTCCCGACAAGCAGCTATAATGTGAACAGCAGCACCGAATGATTATGGGCTTGTCTTGTATTGTAGCTTTTGTATTGTAGTAAATTTTTTATCTACCTAGAGCTAAGCATTATTTTCTTGAATGTTGTTACAATCTAGAATAGCTGCAGCGAGTTGTTTCCTAGAGCTTCTGTATTGAATGGTTAGTCACAACGGCAGCATCACAATGTGTGACTCTAAGTATAAGTATTTATACAAGTATTACCGTGACTAATAAAATGTTGAATAAAATGCACAATTTCAATCTGTTAAGGCGTAACTTATAACGAGGCAAGATTTATTTATATAATATGTAAGTACTACCTCCTCAAGTGAAACACACAGGGATCTGAGTCCGCTAAAAAGGCCTTCATATCACTCATCGAAGAGAAATACCCAACCCAGAAAAAAAACATTAGGCACAGATTTGGTTGAGATATGATCTTTGACATCTTTGAACCTGGATGAGCGATTAACTTTTGAAACTACCTGTCAATGTCTTTCCCCTCATAACACTTGAGTTAATTTGGGTCGATCACAATCACTTATTGTGTAACTGTAGATCATCTTTAATCTAGTATGTAAGTTAATGAGTACATGATCGGAACTGGCAACACAATATTTTTTTAAATACTATTTGGAAGTCTCTACCCATGATAGCATATATACATGGGTTCATCAGAGAGTTAACATACCCCACCCAGAAAAATACATCAGACGCTGTGCTATCTAACTCGATATCACTTACACCTTCTATAATAAAGTCGATAAAAAACGGAGTCCAACATACAAAAAATGCTACGATAATAACGGTAACTGTTTTCAAAGCTCGAGTTTCTCTTTTACGGACATTTTGTTTACAGTTGTTGTTGATGTTGATGTGGGCTGATTTGACATTGTTGATATTAGGCAGTGACACACTGCACGTGATTGTCAATGTGCTTTTCCTGAATGATGATTGGTTGACGAGAACTGGAGAGGAGTCTGCACTTTGTGGATGTTCCAGTGGTGAATTATTATCAGTTTCGTGACCAGGATGTATTCTCATGGCACAGCTTCCTCTATACCCTCTATTCCCCGTAAACTTCCCGAGTTCGATCTGTTTAAGGTGTTTCCTGGCCTCGATATATATTCTGAGGTGAAAGCCTGCTATAATGACTCCCGGTAAAAAGAACGACACAATAGCTGAACTTATTATATAACTGGGCAAGTATTGACTAACAAGACATTGAGGTCGATCCACTTCTGCCAGCACATGACTTATTTTTGATGAGATGTAAGTTAGGTTGGTGAGAGCATCAGCGGCCAATGCATTATTCTCAGTGATAATTTGTCTCGTCAATATAGGAGCTGGAATGCTGAGGAGAGATGCGAGAATCCACATAGACAGACATATAAGTCGACTGCGATTAGGAGTTACGAGCTCGGGATATTTAAATGGATGACAGATCGCAATATACCTGTCCACACTTATAGCACACAAGTGCAATATTGAAGAGGTACACACCAAAATATCGGTCATTAGCCAGATCTTACAAACAGCATCTCCGAATATCCAGTACCCATGCACCTGGTATACTGCAGAGAATGGAAGTACTAGAACAGCCAATAGCAGATCAGTTACAGCCAGTGATAGGATGAACAGATTACTGATTAAACTGTTGAGTTTCTTGGATGTTGATATACCAACGATCACCAGACCATTTCCCACAATGATCCCCAGAGCGATCAGTGTTAGAAATAGAGACTTTAATATAGATTGCCAGGAGCAGAGATCGACAATGTCAAATGCATCAGGGCAAGCTAGATGCGGCCATTCTGTTTTTCCTTCCATCTAAGGATACGTAATTCCCTCCAGATGTGATGATAACTATCTGTAGCAACGTCCGATTAGCTGAAGGCAGTTAGCAATATACACAGAATCTTTGAATCTGGATAGTGATTAACTTTTGTAACCAGCTGTCGACGTCTTACTCGTCACAGAGCTTGTATAAGGAGAATACAGTTTTGCTGATCATAATCAAGTAGTACAGCCTGCTAATACCAGACAAGGGACCATGAAAAATTCATGGAAAACGAGAGTTGAATAATAATGACCTTGTTGACTTTCGATTTTAGATCAATTCCAATAAATGAGATGATGGTTATGAATGTGCTGGTATATATGTCCATAGACGCGGTACTACAATGCTCATAATCAGTAGATTGCAGTGCAGATTTATCATTTCCTAAAAAATCCTGCAACTCGTTTATGGTCTGATCGGCTAACTTTAGAGGTAGGTCTATGAGAGCAGATAATTCAGTAAACTCACACAACTTACTAAAGTTGACATGTAAATTACTAGCATCAACAAATACTTGACTGACAGCCTCTAGATACTGATCACATGACTTTATAAGGCTCTAAATCAAAACTGCAATATTCAGAATCTTCTATGCTTCTCGTAATCATAATAGAGATCAGTATACTGGTTGTGGAACGAATCAACCAGTGACTTATGCAGAGATTCGGCCTCAGCGAGACGTTTATCGGTGACAGCTTGTTTGAGAACATTAGCAGTACGAGTGATTTTCGATTTGGATGGATGGATTTATTACTATCATAGACAAAAATTTGTCACGAAATACGTTGTTAATACTGACAAGAAAGAAAAACATCGAAAAAATCAGATCTCTGTTGTATAAAACGTTTTTTAGAATAGTATATTATTAAGTGTATGTATGAGATGTCTTAAAAAGCTGTCTCTACCCCATGTACCCCGATATTTAACGGTGTGGTAGCGACCTGAGGGGCATTTAGTTAGAAAGTCATTGATAAAGTGCTCTTCATCGTGTATGTAGCGAAGTCCAAGTGTCTTGATCTGGTTGGCCACCAGAGCATCTCTATCGGGGTGCTCAATCCCTAACTTGGCGGCATCTTTAAATATTTTGCGTAAGGACTTCTTGTCGCTTGCATGGATGCTTGTAAAAAGTATGGGGAGACAGTAAGTGATGAGGGATACAATAAAACTCTTGAATAACATATGAGAAAGGGGCTTTGAGCTATAGTATACAAAATTTTTCACAATATACATGCGTTGAGATGCAGTAGTCACTATGGATTGCACATGATCATGATAGCGGAGTTTATCGTCAACAGTAACACCAAGGTATTTTACTTTGTCACAAAAATCAACTTCCGTGCCATTAAAGATAAGAGTAGGGGTAATGGGCCTAACAAGCTGAGTAGAAAACATCATTTCTTGAGTCTTGGAGGCGTTTAGCAATAGGTTTAAATCACAACATTGCTTTGAAATTCTACTAATCTCATCAAGATAGGCACTAAGATCTGATTGATTTGATATGCATCCAATTATACAGGTGTCGTCTGCATATTTAATGACAGTAATAATAAGTCTGAGGTAATCCTATTGGTATATATTGAAAACAAAAGTCTTACGCTGCTCTTTGAGTTGCTTGAGTTTAGCCTCCATACTGAACGTGACAAGCAGAGCTGATAGGTAGACGAGGCAAGAAGTATAATGGTTGACGAGTAACTGTCTGAGTTATCACAAGTACATCGGATACATCAGGTCTACCGTATTTCTACTCGATGAACGATATTAAGGGCCTTTTAGCGGAGACTCAGATCACTGTGTGCTTCACTTGAGGAGGTAGTAGTTACATGTTATATAAATAAATCTTGCCTCGTTATAAGTTGAGATTGTGTATTTTATTCAACGTTTTATTGGTCCCAGTAATACTTGTACCAATACTCATACTTAGTGCATCAATCTTACTAAACACAAATAAATATCACAGCAAGTTTGTTAGATTTATAGAAAAATGCAAAAACATCGCAATAAATACCTAGCTAGCTGACTGGCCTATCTAAAAGCCAAAACTAATAGTGCTTATTCTGAATAATGACAAAACTCCTATAATAAGCTATTGGATAGTATGATACAGAAATGGAATGAATATTTTTGCCTTGACATAACAAAAGTGAGAAAAAAATCGGTAAAAATTAGGACGGAATAAATTGGTTTGGAAAAGCGTGCACATTCGTAAAAAAAATTGCAAAAAGATGTAATTCTCATATATAATACTTCATTATTTTGGAAGCAACAGATTCAGGGTAGGCAAGCAACATCATCTAAAGGGTTAAACTCCTAACATGTGCCAGCACCCAGGAGACATGGTCATATCCTAGATTAAGGAGGGGAGTTACCCCCTCTCTGAGAAGTTTCTAGCTGAGACTGTAGGTTACCAACTTTCTCAGACCAGTATTCACTGCTCTGTTGTAGCTGCATGGATAATTCTCCTACTCTCTGGATCCAGTAAGATTTATCTAAGCTGGAGCTGTCTCCATCTGTCGGACTTTTAGCTCCTCTGGTCGGGCTGCGAGTCCTTGAGGGACTTTTGGTCCTACGGCTATCATGTCTCAGTGAGCCCTGTGTAAAAATAAAATAAAACAACCCTGACATACACAATACACACAGCTGTACAAACACATGCTAACTTACAAACATTTATAATAATACCAATTTGATCTTATAGTCTGCATTTGGAGTTGCTTTGTCCTACTGATAACCTGCCACCGGATCGAGACGGAGCAACTCCTATTCAGGCAAATTAGATCAACATGATATGTATAGGATTTCTACCTTATATGCACAATATACTTTGACGATAGGGTATACAAGTACATTTGAAAAAAGCTAAGAAATCATTAATCTGGTTTGAGAAAATGTATGTTTATACATATGGTATAGAACTACCTGACTGAACAAGTGATTGTGTTTAATTACATACCCTGAGGGAGGAAGCACCGTTTGTATACGGACCAGCACCTCTTAGAGTTCGGATAAGATCATCCTTCTGCTCTATCGTAGCTTCTAACGTGAGCCTGTTGGCCGATTCTCGCTCCAAATCTGAACGGACTTGTGTATTCTGCTTTTGTATCATTGAGATCTATGATTAAATATATTCTATGATAAAAAAATGCTGTATGTTTTGAGCTTTGCACCTACCCTATAACAACTTTACAGAAAAACTCAAATGAGGACACAGCTTTTTTTTTTGGTTTTTAAGTAAATTAATTTTATATTAGAAATACTAGTTCAAGATTTAATCTGATGAATGTCTGATAAAATGTCTGATAAATGCTAGAAAACCATTAATCAGTAGCCTGCAACAGATGCTTGTCTGATGCTTGTCAAGATATTTTAATCTGATAAATGTCTGATAGATGTCTGATAGATGTCTGATAAATGTCTGATAAATGTCTGATAAATGCTAGAAAACCATAATTCAGTAGCCTGCAACAGATGCTTGTTCACATACCTGACTATTCAGTAAGTTAGAGTTATCTGTGTTCATTTGAAGTTGTCGTCTCAGATCATCGATTGTGGACATTTTATTCTTCATATCTTCGTCCTGAGCAACTCTGTTACAATATAGAAAATATTAGTTAGAGCAACTTGCATCAAAATAAAAGAAACACATTATTTTTAACCTAAAAACTGATCTCATTGACTATAACCCCATTGACCACTGCATTATCTAAGGATACATTTATGACACAACAAAACACAGATGCTATTGACAACAAACTGATATGCTTTACAGTTTAAGCTTTTTAGCAGTCTGCTGCATGTCTGTCAAACCACTGTTACCAAAGACAGAAATTGTCTGATGGCAATTGGCTGAAGTACTGCATCAACCGCATTGATTTACTTCAATCTTCTCCAATCTGAGGGAGTCATGTTTTGGACCTTTATTTATTTCAGGGGATGCGCGAACGCAATCCCCCACTACCAAAAATTACGCACCCGAGTTACCCACATTTGGGGCAATCGCAAGCGTCAGCCAAACCGAAGTGCAATGGTAAGGCCTCTTCTTGGGGGATCTTGCTGTTTGCTAAGAAACAGAAGATTGGGCTGCCCCTAAAGAGGGACGCAAGGTGCCCTAATCCTCATACTGAGAATGTGATACATTCTAGAAAACTAGAAAGCATCCTAGAGGTGAGGCCATAGAGGACCTCCTAATCATAAGTGTGCAGCAAGCTGCCAAAACTGAACTGGCACTAATCGGCCATTGGCAGTGACACTTTGATCTTAGCCAAAAGGCCGAGAAGCTTCTTGGGGGATCTGCCGTATTGATCACAGATGCCCCTGTGCCAGGTAAGTATGAGTTGATAACATTTGAAAAAAATAACCGCATCACCAGTTAAATACTTGAAACTAATGTTCAAACCTACAATATTGAGATGAAATATTACAATGAATCTAAATATTTGAGATCCTTAAGATAGTTCACCACCTACTGTCGGGCATGTAAAGTTTACATTGCATATTTGAACGCAACATAGTTCTTAGTAAGTTTCTTTTCAAGGTTCTTAAGAAAATAGGTGGAGATAAATCACACCAATTAGGTCAATCTATGAGCAATCACCTATATTCTTGTTGCGGTACCTTATTATGAATATAATTGGCTAGAGGGTCCTGACCAATTAGAGATAAATGATTAGACCAACATAACATTGAATGTGCCATCATAATTATTGAAGTCATTGATATGTATCAGTGAGAATAGTTATAATGATTTTAAGGAAGTCAGCTGATGGTTGGATTAGCCAATGAGAAGCATGGGGTGAAACGGGCGCCAAACTTGATTTATCATATTTTGCAGCTTAATGGCACTTTAATATAAGAGTCCATATTTTAATAAATGATGTCTTTAGAGTACAGTAAATAAAGACTGACAGACCATTGTCACACTCATCACTCAATAATTTGTTTGCAAATAATTGGGAGCAGTTTAAATATTATAGCTGAGAACCATTCAGTTGACAGGTAGAACCAGAAATGTGGCCTCAGACTGACCAATGAGGAGCAAAGGATCAAATGTGCGCCATATTTGAATTCGTTCAAATTTTGTTGTGTTTTCTAGCCCTTTGGGTTTTGCTTCTACCCTCCCCCTTTTTCCTGGTAAACTACCAATGAGAGATCAAGCAAGGTTGGATCAAGAAACACAATATTTCTTTCCCTAACAGTTTTGTGACCAGTCCCATCTCAAAGATCCTTTGTCCAATTTTTATAAAACCAAAAATGTTAAGACTATACAATGAAATTGTCATTTTATTTTTTAGTCTTTACAAAGTAAAATTAAAATTATCTTTAACTGAAGTTTTGTCATGTATGATGTTCCTAAGTCTCTAAATTTTGATCGGACTATTTGCTGGCAGAAAACATTGTCGGTTGTACTCGAATTTCACATGATTAAATTAGAAGACAAGGAGGACTCGAAGAGTACAGCAGTATACCGAAGCTTTAGTGCTACAGTATCAGTATTGTGAACATAATAGACTTACTCGTATTCTTCCAGTTTGTTCTGAAGTTGTCTCAGCAGTGTCTGCTGTCTACTGGAGTGTTCCTGTAAGCTCTGCAGAAAATAAGATAAAGAGCTGTGCAGAAAGTAAGAAACACATGAAAACAGATGTAAATATCAACTGGGATCACATCAGATTCAGGAATGGTTGAGTTGAGATTTGTCTGCAGGACCAGCTGATACTGTTATAGATAGAGTTGCAAAGAAGAGCATCTTGGGAATACTGGCTAAATAATTACAATGGGAAACATTTTTTCAAACTTCATGTTATTGCTCAAGCTCAACACAAGCTATGTAGTATTTACCTTCAGTTTGAGTTGTTCTGTTTTGAGATCAGCATTAGCAGTCTCTAGTTGCCGTAGTTTGTTAGCAGCTGTCTGAATCTCATCAGCTTGGGACTTTTTGTCACTCTGTAATAGTCGGATAGTGTCTGCCTGCTCCCTCAGTTTGTTTGCCAGCTTCTCATTGGCTCTCCTGGACAAAACAGAACCCAATGGTCACATACCATACAAAAATCATCTCTGATCACAGACCAACTAATTAGGTCTATCTTGTCTACCTCTTTCAAAAGGCAAATATTGAATCCATTATCAGACTCTGTTTAAAGCCAAGTAGGGGGGGGAAAACAATTTTACCTTCCCAATAATAGACCAATCGATGAGGCAGGTTCTGAGTAGGCAACGCATGTGTAATTTAGATTTCTACCAATTCTGTTGCAAGACATTTATGCTCACTTTTGTTCGTCGACCCAGCCGTTGACGTTGCGTACGACTTGTTCGCTCTCCTTATGTAGCCTGTCACCGTTATTCCTGGCGTCGTCGAGTGCTGCCTGTAAGCTCTGTATCTCTTCAGTGGCAGCTCTGTGACTGTTACGGGCTATCTTCACATCCTCCTCTGACCGATCCAGCTCCTGCAGTTTAGCTGTTAGTCTCTCTGCCAAAGTGGCTACTTCTACCCTGGCTACCACCAACTCTTCTTCCTAGTTTGAAAAAAAACTTCTTTTAATAGCAGAAAAATTATCTCAAGCCAAAACCAAAACCATAAAATACCCCAATCGTAACAATTATAAACATGATCAAGGTGTTGGTTCTAGAATCATAAAGAACAAACTAGAGAGTATTACACCACAACAAACACCGACTAGAGTCACACATTGTGATGCTGCTGCACCTAACCGTTCAAAAGAGAAGCTCTAGAAAACAACTCGCTGCTATTCTAGATTGCAACAACATTCAAGAAAATAATGCTTAGCTCTAGGTAGATAATAAACGTACTACACATAGAACACAGAGGAGGTAGCGCTACAATACACGACAAGCCCAATCCCATCTCAAGTCTATAAGAAGGGTAATCAAATTTACCAGGCTCTTGAATCTTTTCGCACTTTGCCTCAGAAGGCTTTGCAATTTCTATTTTTTAATCAACATAGGAGGCATGTTCATAAAAGCAGCACTGTGAATCTATCAATAAGTGAAGGACAGACTTCATGCAAATTTGATAGCTGAAGTATAATTCAAGGAAGAGCTGATGATGCAAATTTGATAGCTGAAGTATAATTCAAGGAGGAGCTGATGATGCAAATTTTTTATCAAATACATATTAACTGGCTTGAAAAGGAGGAAGATGTATATATAAAGATAATAGAGTGATTGCGCAACCTGTCTGTGACGTAACACGATACGAGAAACGACAACTTCTCCATTCCATATCAAGAGGGGACAACTATGAGATTTCACAACCTCTCTAATAATTGATTGTAAGCTGAAGTATTTGGCCAGTACCTTGAGGGTGAGCTCCTCGACGGATTGTTTATTCCTGTCAGCTTGTCCCTGTATCTCCTCATGCATCATGTGTACTTGTCTCTCATACTTCTCCAGGTCAGCTTTGACAGCAGAGTTAAACTCCTGTAGCTTTTTAATATCCTGCTTCATCGACTTAGCTTTCCTCTCATAAGCAGCATTCTACAAAAATGATGTCGCAGGTCAAGTTATGAAGATGATCAATATTTGTTTAACATTTTTTATTGGCAGTCTGTTTTATTTTAATTGTGGAATAAAATTATAATTGAAAGACCACTAAAATACTATCAACCAACAAAAGTTGAGCGAAAAAGTAAAAAAAGCACCTCAGCGCAGAATTCAACTTAAATAGCCTGCGACTCTTAAATATTGCTGGCCTGCCAACAAAGGTTTTTAATCTGCCTTTCTCTGAAATCAGGTTTGGAGCTGATTATATATGACACCTCAGTCTAACCTGGCACTGTAATACTCACCTCCTCACTGAGTGCCTGGTTATCTTTCTCAGCCTGGCTCAGCTGTGACTTATATTGTTTATAACCCTTAGACTTCTCGTTGAGCTGATCGACCGTCTCGTTTAGATTAGACTGAAGGCTCGCCAGGTCAGACTTCACCCGGGACAACTCCCGATCTCTGTCCCTGGCTACCGACTCCAGCTGTTTGATCTGTTCATGAAGGCTGTCTCTCTGATCTACTGTTTGTTTATAACTGCTATCTGAGTGGTCCAGTCGTTGTAGAGCGTTGGATTTCTCTCGTTCGCATGTCTCGAGATTAAGTAAAGCTATACGGAGTTGTCCCTCCTTTTCCACAAGTGATTCTTTAGTGACAATGTGTTTAGCACTGAGTGAGTCAAGTTCATCCTGGTACTTCTTTATAGTTGTTTCTTTGTCTCTCAGCTGTGAATAAAAGAATACTCATTGAGACGTTACAGTGGATATGTTGTAACAATGACAGTTTACGACTATCACAAGAAACGTTTTCTACTTCCTAAAGCCTAACCTATTTGTTGATAAACACGTCTAATGCAACTTGCAACTGCCTCCTATTCTCACTTCAGACCAATACATCTTGCATAGTGACATCATAATGGTGAGAGTGAGAGTTACCTTCCTTTATGGAAGGCACTCTTTCCACCATCAATAATTCATGCCAAGTAGAGCATTGGATTTTTTTACCATGCAAATGTAACATTACTTTATCAAAAGTGCCTGACAAACATACGTTGGTCTTTGGGTAGTCTTTAAATAAAAATTTAGTGATAATACAATAGATCAAGATGAGATACTGATCACTCACATTGATTGCAGACTCCTTATTTTGTTTGTTGGTCTGATCGACTTCATCTTGTAGTTCTGTGATGACATTCTTATAATTAGATAATAACCTCTCTAATTCTCTACACTTCTGCTGCTCTTTAGTCAGTTCTGAATGGCTACCCTGTAACTTGGTATCTAGCTCACAATACTACAAATAAGGAGTCAAGTCATGTGAGTTATTGTCAGGCATTCAGTTTATCCATGTCTATTTGCAAACAATGTTTGGAGGAACATTGAACATTAATTGTGAAGAAGTGCAGTGGCCTGAGAACCCTGGAAACCTAGAAACCCCAAAAGGAACCATCAAACCAAAAGTCGGCTTCAATCTTTAGCGAATGTCAGGGTGTACAAGAGTATTAGATAGTTATTGATTTTGAAAAAATCATTATGTGATAAGAGATGTTTGAGCTCATACCTTGCCATCTAGTCGCCTATATCTCTCTTCAGAATCTCTCAGATCATTCTGTACTCTTTGTAATGAGAGTTTGACAGCCGATTCTCTCTCTGCACACATTTCTCTCTCCTTACACTTGTTATTCAGCTCTGTCTCCAACCTACCAATGTTATATTATGATGATTTAATTACTATTATTGAAATGTTTATTTCAAATAAGTTGTGAGTTTTATGGACGTCCATGATATCTTCATTGGTGACACAGCATATTCTCCGAGCCTCAGCTTAGTGCCCCTTGTCAGCAAAAAATTGTAAGTCCAAACACCCGTGTTATGATTGACTGAATGATGTAACCTCATTTAAAGTTCCAAAATCCAGGGTCTAGAAGGGTTTACAGTATGTTATCTCCCCTGTTACAGATCATCATTAAGATGTATTTGACTTCACTAACTTTGATCAATACTGCTTTATGATAATTTCTAGTGTAAGTAGAGCAGCCTTGTAACTGTTCTAGGCCAGACAGGGATAGGCTTACTGTTTTACTGTAAGGGAATCATCATTTTAGTGTGATATGTTACAGGGGAGATAACACACTGTAGACCCTTCTAGACCCTGTATTTTCGAACTTTAAATGAGGTTACATCATTCAATAATGTATTTCTGCGAAAAAAATTACTTTTGTGTTCTTTGCTATGGCAAAGCTTTGACATGAACAGTTGTTGTTTTTTGCTTTCCTAGACACTTTTAACGTAGAGAGTGATCACTGTAAACAGTCATTCCTCAAATACTTTTTTATTTTCCCAAAAAAAACACTAATAAGGTACAAAATTTGACCATCCAGAGAGTGACTTGGGAACAAGACCTCTGTTACAGCTTACTGTATGTTTACAGCCTTTCTGGGCAAACATTGTATGTTTATGTTCTCACCTGTCAAGGATTTGTTTCATCTCATCTCCTTCCTGTTCGAGCTGCGCGTTCTGTTCTCGAACGCTCGTCATATCTGTTTGGAGTCGTGCTATCAGCTGTTCCTGTTTCACGTTATCTGTGACCCGAGATTTGAGCTGATCTTTAGTGGTCAGTAGTGTCTGTTCTAGGATTACTCTCTTCTCTTCATGATGCGCCAACTAGCAAAAAAGATTCATTGTAAAAATTAAACACCAGCCAACTACATTCATGCGATGTGTCAGTATGTGCTGATTTTTACTATCACAGCTACATAACTTTGTTTTTCATAGTTTTATAAGAATTGCCCGGTATAAAGTGCTTTTGAAACAAAGCAGTCTTGTTCACAATAGATAAAACAAAACTGTGAGAGACATAGTACAAAATAAGATGTTTAGTAGGCAATTAGCACATCTGTCTTACCTCTTGAGCATATCCTTTACATTCCACTCTGGACTCGGCGAGATCTGCCTTGTATTTGTCTAAGTCTATCGATAGCTGGCTTATCTGTAATAAAATAAACATAAAATTGTTCTAAGGATCATTCATGGCATTATTCACATAATCCTTTTGGACTCTAGTTGTTATCAATTTAACAAATGCTATGATATAAGGTGTTCATGAGCGATGAGTCGATACATCTTGGTATTTTGTCCCCATCATCACATTTAGAGGTGTTTCCAAGTGGTCAGATATGAACTGAGAAATTTATTCTAAAGCTTCCCTTTGTAGATCAGCACATACCAGATTTTGAGCATAGGCCTCCCTTTTCTCCCGATCGCTGACGTCCATCTTGAGTAGTCGAGCTTGCTCTTCCAGAGTATTCACTTCCTCTATCCTCTGACTCAGCTGCTCCTGCAGACTCTGCAGCTCGGCCGAGTTCAGATTTAACAACTCGTCTCTAGCTAGTAACTCCTTACCGAGGTGCTCGCCTGCCTCACGCTCTACAGTGAGGTCACGCTCGAGTCGAGCTGCCGAGTCCTCCAGTGAGGCGACCTCAGCGTGGTACCTCTGACGGGTTATATCCAGCTCATCTCGAGTCTCCTTCAAGGTCTGCTCTAGTCTTGTCACCTGAGAATAAAAGCACAAGGATTTTTATTGTTCTCATAAACCATCTGCATGGGTCACCCAACGTTCAATCTTTTCTATTCATACAGATAAAAGTAAGTAGGAGTATAGTAGCTCGCTGTTTCGTACAGTCTTGAAATAGCTAAGATTGAGGCTTGCTAACATTTACTTACCCTCATATAAAGAGTCTTGCTTAGTCAAATTCTTAGCTTAACTTTACTACTCGTTGATTTATGAATACATCACTCCTTGATCACACTATTTATCTTGCTCTTAATACACAATTTCCCCTCCAGAAGTTGTTAGTGAGTTTACCTCAGATTCTGCCTCGGTTATTTTATCTTGTAGACAGCCTATAGAACTCTTCTGTGCAGTTTGTTCCTCTCTGATAGACAGGAGTTGTCGGTTTTTCTCACTCAGGTCCATAGAAGTGGAGTGCAGCTCATCCTCTAGCTGTCTCAGCCTCTCATCTCTCTCATTCACCTGGTAAGTTATAAGACCTCATTAATATGATGTCCGGTGGGTAGTTTGTATTGTGCAATTTGTCCAAGTCAAATTGTAACTCCCACAACTGCCATGGTTATGGTATCAAACAAAACTGATAAGCATACCCATGTTAATATTGCCCTATTCAAAACAGGCAATGGACATTTCATACATGTCATGCGATTATGTACGCCAGGCTTCAAAATGTAAAACAGCAGGATTACCTGGATTTATTTTTGAAATTTTTTATTTTATAGCAGTGAAACCTTCAAGACAAAAGTTTTTTTGTAGACAATAATACATGCTCACTCACCTCGTCATTAGCATACTGATGCTGCTCTTTATATGCTATAAACTCATTATGTAGAGTTCTATATCTCTCTTCACTATTTGTACACTACAAGCAGTAACAATCTCAAGCTACATGCAACATACAAAATCGCCACTCATCGAAGGCTTGTCAAGACAGGTGAGCTGAAACCATCATTAAGCCACACCCATCACCCTGAATCTGAGCTGTTTTCATTCACCTCAACGTACAAGCAGAAGTGTCACACTGTGAGCTATATATTCCAGAAGAGACTGATTTTTGCCTGCATAAGGCTTCTCAATGCTGATATGATATACAGCTTGAGAACAAAGAAAGGACTGATGACACTATACTTCACAAAAACTGGAGATATAAAAAGTACCATTCTCACACACAGCAATAATTTATTACTACTCTCACAGCATAAACATAAACATAATATTATATTACTTTATTATATATGTTTGTGCTTATTATGGAAAGTAACAAGAGTCCAGAATCTCACCTCTATTGCCCTCTGTTCGAGTTTATTCCTGAGTTTCTGCACATTGGTCTCATAGTCGGAGAGTTTCTCGTGTGATTTAGTCAGCTCTTCCTGTAGCGTAGTAATCTCATGAGTGAGTCGGTCGATCAGCTCCTCTCGATGCTTCACTTCTCTATCACATTCCGCTATCTTGCTGGCTGTGTTCTTAGCATCCTTGTTAAGCTTTGCAATCTCATCTGACTTAAGCTTCACCTGTGATAATGTATAAGGAAGTGTGAAATAAGACTGATACGTTTGTCTGTAATAATCAGTGTCTTTGCAGAGAGTTTGCCAAGCCAACGCACTATGACTGAAAAGTTCAAAATGAATGAATTAAAACGGGCCTTTGTATGATACAGTATTTCAATCTCCTCAGGGACGTCCATATAATGATTCTCTGTAGACTGATCAAAGTTTGCATGTGTAATGAGCATCAATTTGACCATTTGTCGTTTTCTTGTTCAGCTATTAACTGTCATCTCAATCAATATTTAGCTAGACACAAGATTTTGATGCGAATCATCATCTGGAATATAATAAAAACTCATTAAAGACTACCCAAAAACCAATGTAAGTTATAGTCAGGCAGTTACTTATGATAAAGGTTTATCAGATTTGCATGATAAAAAAACTCAATGCCCTACTTTGCATGAATTATAGATGGTGGAAAAAGTGCCTCCCATAAGGAAGGCAACTCCCACAAAACTTAATCATAAATAACTGCCTGACTATAACATACATTGGTCTTTGGGTAATCTTTAATCAGTATAAAACAAGCCAGTTCAAATACTAAATCTGAGTGTAAAACACCGAAGGTACTCACATTAGCCCTACATTCAGCCAGCATGTCTTGAAGTTTCTTCTGTTCCTCCACCATATCTTTAGCTGTGCTGTTACCAGCAGCTAATTTCTGCTCTATTATATCAATCTGTAATAGTAGCGAAGAAAAGTCATTGTCTGGCTTGGAAAGGATTGCTTTCAAATTTTCAAAGATAGTGCATATGCCAAAGGATTCTGAAAATGTAGATGAAATGAGGGTAAGAACTATCAAAGTCCTTTTTGATAATTTCTGGCAATTGGATATCCCACCATGAATGCTTATAACCAAGGAGTAACAAGGAACGCTATTACTCCTTGTTATATCGATTTGAAACACTAACACAGCAACTGGTATTGGTAATCAATCAACCAATCAATAGGCAAATGCAATATAGTTCTACCTGTTGCTGCTGTTTAGAGGATTTGGTCTTTTCTTGTTGGAGAGTCATTTCTAATCTGCCAATCTCATCTTTAGCCTGATCTAGAGTTTTCTCCATTTCACTCAGCAGTTCTCCTCGTGTAGCCAGCTATCGTAAAGTAAATAAATATTTGATAAAGAAATTGCCTAAAAATATACTCACAGCATTATCGACTTAAAACCAATGCAGAGTACAATCATGACTGAAAATAACAGTAATAGTGTCATTTCTCTGAAAATATTATAGATAATCAGTTCAACTCATAGACAGCATACAAGTCTTACAGCCCAAACTTAGCAGGGAGGCCTCTATATATGTCAAGAGCGAATCTCCAAATATCTTTTCATTGTATACTACAGAAGTTTTTAAAAACTACAAATCCCAGGTGTCAAAGTAGTAGACCTAACAAGACAACAAGGAGGGCTGAGATGGATTATTTTGCTGACTTAACGACACATACCTGCTGCCGAGCTGCCTCACAATCTCTCTCCCACTGCTCAGAGATATTCTCAGCCTCTGCTGTCAGACCTTGCTGATGATTGAGCTCACTCTGTAATGATGACACCTCCTCTCTGTTTACAGATAGCTGATCCTGTACTAAAGCTATATCCTCCTGTGTGTGAAAATTAAATGGTTGATAAATTAAAAAATAAATGGGACTCTGTTATGAGCCAAAATTGTGATTTATACTGCATATATCACTCCAAATTTCCACCTACATTGATATTTTGTATAACTTTCAAAGAGTAGTTGGGAACAGTCTCACACAGAAAATGCATTACCTTTATTTTTACACATCAATTCATGGGAGAGATTAAAGTAGGCCAATGATATACGCTGTTTAATTTATCAGTAATAAAAGATGTCCAATGTCAGAAAGCAAGCAGAGGCTGCATGAGTGGTCAGATGTAAGTGATCAAATCTCACCTTATAATGTCTGATCTCATCTGTGTGATAAGAGCGGAGTTGTCTCATATCATCCTGTAGTGTCTCAATCACTGCTAGGTGGCGCTTCACCTCATTTCTCGTCATCTCTAGTTCACTTTTAAGCTCGTTGATGGTTATAGCCTGATTATTGATCTAGGAATATAAACCATACATCAACAACGTAGCCTAAATCAGCATAACAGATATCACACCTCTGCAGGTTTATCTATTGTTCCAAATGACATTTGATTACCATAATTTTGCATTCTAATATGGCTGTGTTAGCATGCAACTACCATTTATCAAGAATGAAATAGAGAACGGTTATATGCATGGATTGTGAAGGGAGAAATATATCCTCATGTTGCGGACCTACCTCTTCAGCTTGTTTGTTGATGGTAATCTGGAGTTGTCTGATCTCAGCGTCCAGTTTCTGAGATCTCTCCTTACAGCCGTTCACCTTTTCCTGTTTCTCATTAGACTCCTCTAGACTTACTGTGTATTTATGTTCCATGTGATCCAAATCCTCCTGAAGTTTGAGGATCACAGCATCTCGAGAAGAAACCTGTAGTAAGATAAATCATTTGATTTTTTAAGAAAGACGGAAAACATAACTCGTTAGAATGCCTTCAATTCGCCAATTAAAAGGTTTGCTATGACAATACTAACTAACCTAACTTAACATTAAACAACATTTAATATTTAATCAATAATAACCTTTACGATTCGAGGTTAGCCATAGAAAATACACCAGCAAACATGTTCCTTCTGAAACTACCAGAACTAAAACAGAACATCTTAAACAATTCTGCTCGTAAAATCACAATTTTTAAATTCATTATAAGTGAAACGTGACACCAAAGTTTAAATGTAAAAACAACTTCCCTTTACACCAAGTCCAGCACAGCGCCACACCTAGTCACGGACAGGTCAACAGGTCAAGTTTTCTCAATCAAACATACAGAGACAAACCCAGTAAGGTAAGTTAGAACTCACCTCTTGTTGGCAGGTTTTATTTTTCTGCTGAGACACGGTTAACTCGAGCTCATACTTGTGTACGCTCTGCTCCAGCTCCTGGTTTGTATGATTAGCTTGCTGCAGCTTCTGTGAGATGTTCTTATTCTCATCTCTAACAGAGTCCGACTCTGATTCATACTGATCCCTCTGTGTGGAAAACGTGACAAGATATCACACTTACAGCGCGATGAGCGGAATATTACACCGAAAAGGTGCGAGAAATCAATAGTTGGATACAACAGTGATATACGATGGCTTTTTGTAATACCCCGTCTCATTTTGTGTTGACAGGTGAGAATATCTTCATAATTCATGACAGTCAGTCAGCCTATGCAGATGGAAAACTGACTGTGCATCTTCAAAAATTTGGAATTCGGTTTGAATTGCTGAGGGTCTTACAACTGAGGACTGAGAGACAAAAAGCTGACAACATGACTGAAATTATCGAGAAGCCAGCTTTCAGGTAGGAATTAGAATCACTACATGTTCAAATGCTACAGTGCACTCCACTTAATTCAAACCTCATCAAACCTCATCAAATTTTGTCCTAATTAAGCAGAGTTTGAATTATGTGACATGACAATGTGTTGAAATTTGGCTGACAGGGCCAGCGTCCTTTGTCTGAATTAACAGAAGTTCTGGATCATAAAGTCTGAATTGAGAGGATTACACTGTAATGTACCCTTTCTTATGACTAACCTGCATTTTGCAGTTGTTTAGTTCTTGTCGGAGATCATAACTTAGTTTCTCCAGTCGTTTCAGCTCCGAGCCCAGTGATGATTTCGTATCGCCGTGGCTCTGTTTGACTTGTGATATAGTCAGCTGCTGCTCTGCTAGTGTGTTCTGAAGTTTGCTGTGAGATTCGTTGGCTCGTTCAAGCTCTTTAGATTTAGATTCTAGTTTCCGCTCAAGATGTAGCAGCTGATTTTGCAGGTTTCTAACCTCCACCTCATACGAACGAGTCTGAAATGGCAACATGCTCATTGACATGCTATCTTCTGTCAATTGCTTTCAACAAATTTCAAAGTTCAATCAATTTGAGACATAAGGAAAATTACACAACAATGTTCGTTCCCAGGATATGTAAGACAGCTCAAATATATTTTAAATGCCACTCAGAATATAAGCGTGGTGAACAATATAAGAAACTAGTTTGATCTATTGCGTTAGTCATACCAACATGGCATCCGTCTAACCAGGTGTACTGCTAGTTACCGGGAAACCCTTTTTCACAAAATTCTTTTCTAATTGATTCACTGACATGGGAAGCTAATTCTGATTTGACGACAACTATTCTCAATGCACAGACTTATAAACAATCAAGGCTGGATAATACAATTGCCTGGGAACTCTGGCAAGCAGTGGACCTGGTTAGATGAATGTTATGTTGATATGAAGGTTGCGAATGGGGATATTAGTTTTTGAAGTTTACCTGTCCATGCAGTTGATCGGTCTTCAGTCGCAGCGAGTTGATTTTTTCCAGTTGTTTCACTGAATCGTCTTCTCTCAGTGACATCTGAAATACCAAG
This sequence comes from Membranipora membranacea, assembly GCA_914767715.1. Classification (NCBI taxonomy): domain Eukaryota; kingdom Metazoa; phylum Bryozoa; class Gymnolaemata; order Cheilostomatida; family Membraniporidae; genus Membranipora; species Membranipora membranacea. The sequence continues at coordinate 20,134,895 of OU612068.1, forward strand.
TTAGAGAGTGAAGATCTACCCCTTTTTCATACAATTGACATATTATCAAGGGATCAGCGCCCCTTCTCTATAGTCGACGCTGGTTAGAAGTCTTTTTTTCTTCTTCAAAATCTGCACATTTGAGGCACAGACATCCAAATTTTCCTATCGTATCAATCCATGTCAAAAGGAAGAGGCCAACAACAGCAACAAATTACTGTACTCAGTAGGCATGATAGCCATTCTATTTCAATGATTTAGCTAGCAACAGACCCAAGGGCCAAATCAGTTAGTTAGATACTAATGTAAAGTAAGGCTGCAGCACTTGATCATACATACATTATGATTGAGGTCATCTTTAGCGGAGCTGATTAGTTTTAGCTCTGTACTAAGCTTCTGAACCTGCTCACTGAGTACTAATATATCCTGAGCCTGTGAGGCACATTTCCTATCCTTCTCTGAATGGTCTGCTGTGATGTCATTGAGCTATAAAACATGGGAACACTTTTTCATCAAGATCTCTTGAATTCATATGATGCCTACAATACCATACTATAATGCACATACGCTGTGTTATTTAAATAGGGTGGCAGTGATGGAATGGAGTGAGAGAGCACGACTCTGACTAGTGATTGACATGATTGATAATTTGCGTCATCGACCCATCCTTTTAGGGCCAGGGAAAGGCGACAAGATGGTGAAATATTTTCACAACTACTGATCACGGCCCAGGGTCATTGGTCCCATTGGAGGAGCTTCCTTGGGTGATTGTCCTCCTGCCCCAGCATATTCTTTAAAACGTAGAAACTTCTGTCCATAGTTGATAAGGCAATAGACCGCAAAAGTTCAGCTGCATCAAAAGAAATTAGTCAACCTTGCTCACATGACATGAAACAAGACATGGGTGTGTTTCTCTGTTATTTATAACAAGACATAATAACATGTAAGTGTAGTTCACACCTGTCTCTGCATAGATTCGTTATCGAGCATGAGCCCTCTATTCCTCTCTGACAGACCCTCCACCTTATCATGGAGTTTCCTGCATTGCTCCTCCTGTTTAGCCTGCATCTCCTGTGCCTTGCCTCTCTCACTTCTCAACCGGCATATCTGGTCATCATAAGCCTTCAACTGGAATGTTAAAAATACACATCATATAAATTTTGCCTGCAGCTGTTATTGGTTTCAATGGTCAGCAAAAACACTCCTTATAGATTACGTTTGCAGCTGTTATTGGTTTCAACGGTCAGATATGAGGCATTTCCGAGAACAACAACCAGCCAGAAGACCAGTTGAATCCGTTCTCCGTGTAAAATTGAAAGGATGGGTAAATATTGATTTATGGGCATGATATTTCCGCAGAAAATCAAATAGCACGGATGGTGCGTAATAGCTTAGTAGGAGTAGTCGTTGGTTGAGTCCCATTTGGAAGCAATCTTGATTGATTGTTACAGAGAAAGCAAAAGAATTCAAGTCTCCTACAACTATTCTCCCCGCTGCAAATGAATAATTTGTAATAATTTTTTCCTATTTTATGAATGTCATAACCTTGTTTTGAAAACCTGGTACATCATTCTTACCTGTTCAGTTAATGAATCAGATTCAGTTTGAGAGTTGATCTGCAGAGCTCTTACTTTTGCCTCCAGTTTGCCGTTCTCATCAACAGTAGAACTATGCTGTGATGTCAACATTTCATAATCTGACTTCAGTTTGGAGTGTTGAGATTTCAGATCATTCGTCTAAAACAGGAAAATTATGATGGAAATGATTTCTCTTTTGACAAAGCCCAGATCATTGTGATGCTTTCGTTCACAATTGCTACAAAATGCTGAGACAAAAAAGGAGATGGCAAGCTAATACAAACCCAAGCAGTTTCTATCTAAATTATATAAATTGTTATAATCAGTCTGGAGCCTTTATTAGCTGGATACCTCACTTCTTATTGTGTATTATTGCAAGAGAGGGATTTATGCTTCCAAAGTACTTATATATTATATATATATATATATATAAGAGTGTTGCATATCACACCTCTTTGGTAAGCTTGCTGTGGCTTTCCTGCGTCGCCTGTAGCTGTTTGGTGATATTACTATGATCTGTGTTGAGCTTATTGTAGTCTTGTTGCTTAGCACCGTTCTGTTGTGTGGCAGTATCGAGCTTAGCGTTAAGTGACGCGAGCTGATCCTCTAAAGCTGAGATCTTATTATTGAGATTATTCGCTTCACTCTTCATATCTTGTATTGATTCCTCTTTCTCCATCAGCTGTCTCCTCAAATCCTGCTCCAACTCATCAAACGACTGACGAGAGTCCTGTAACACAAACATACACTGAAGTCAACAGGACCTGTATGTCAACGTTTAAATGGCCAGTATCCAAATGCTTTGTTCCGGAATGACCCGTAAGCTCAGGCCAATAGTAACATATACATATACTTTCGGTTGCCCTAGTTTTAAAGAGCCTACACAAACAGACAGTGAGGAAGTTTATCTAGTCAATCCCTAAATACAGCTTGTCTGAAGTAGGGCCGAAGTATGAATTCTGCCAAAACTTCAGGCTTCTGTTTTTGTACTTTCACTTCAGAGTTAGCAGATAGAGTATGCAATGTGCCTGTATGATAAGATCAAACTGACCTGACTGGATATTCCAGGTAAAAGTGGTATCTATTGTTTTACTTTCAAAAAGTCTTTTTATGGTAAAGTAACAGCATAAACAAATTATAGTGTTTTATATGACATTGGAGAGCTCTAAACACCGGATCACTTAAAGCTCTTTTTTATGACGTCACATGAACGGATGTCACAGCTACCATATATCCTGAAGATGCAATCTTGCTTTTATAACAACTTCTGATAAAATGATGATTAGTCCAGCTTTCACACCTATACTTGCTCTAGAGTACATTTGACCACAATCGCTTTTTTTCTAGGTTGTACTCTTATTCATCTTGCCAATTTGGGAGATCATAACAATATTTTAGTAGAAATAGGTGTGCGCCTGTCTATCAGGAATAAGCTGAAATTGGCCTTCTGGATGTATTGAAAATGTGATACCCAAGATTTGTCACCCCACAATGACAAGGAGTAACTGGCAAAAATTATGCATCTGAATAACCACCCAGGATATCATGTTGGAAGCACAAGAAACTACATAGGACATGTCTTCAGAGGGAGGGAGCAAATATGGTGGTCGTATATGTGGTTCCGACATGATAGCCGTAGAATTTAACCCAATACCCAATACCTAGACATGATCAAGCACATCTCAAGAAAACAGCCTGACAATATTATCGTTGTTCCCAAAACCCATTTATGTTACCAAATATTCTTTCTCAAACTCTTATTTTTCTGCAAAAAATTTTTGGACGACGAGATATCTTGACACCAAGAGCTTTTCAATGGCATACAAAGCAGTATGAAAACTATAATTTTTATTGCCGTCACTATACCCACCTTAAAACGCCTTTGCACTCAATATACTCCGGGTCATCAAAAACATCTCAAAATGGGAAAAACATTCTCAAAGTGGCAGCATAAGTTCTCACCTGCAGCTGTTGATTGGCCGTATCAAGCTTAGTGTTGGTGGATTTAAGAGTATCCACCATCTCCTGTAATCTTCTCTCCGTATCACACAACTTAGCTTCACTCGTATACAGCTACATATAACAATCACACCTAATCATATATCAACTGATTGTGTCAAAGATGAAGCTGAAACCGCTACACATGTTCACGTACACAGATATTATCGTAAGATTACGCTGATGCCAGTCTCATGACAGTACCAAATTTTCCCATTGACTCATCATCATGCAAGGTAACTGAACAAGTCCTTCATCATCCATTTCAGGATGATAAAGTTTTCCTATAGACCAAAGTAAAGGAAAAGTTTCCACAAAATGTGGAAAAAACCGACAGGTAAAATGATCTAACCTGACATAAAAACATATCTAACCTGACTCTTGCTGCTGGAGTAATCTTCCTTGAGACCATCTATGAGCTGTTTCTGCTCGTGACATTCTCTCTCGGTATCCTCGAGTCTTTTCTCGTACTCAGCGACCCGACCTCTGAGAGTAGATAACTCCAGCTGCTTACCGACCATCTCCTCTGTGAGGGTCTGCTGTTTGTCTCTAGTCGTCGACTCAAGCTGCTGCATACCGTTACTCACTCTATCCAGCTGTGTGGGGAGGGAGACAGAGATGGAGGACAGGTTATCATGGTCAATTTCTACTGTTGTAAGTTCAGATTGGCACAGCATTCATTAAATAATCATTGATGATTGGATAAAAACTGTCCATAACAACAAATTTTGAGAACCTCAATGCTCTAACTACAAAATCTAAAATCAGTATTGTCTTCAGTCAATGAGTTAGTCATTGGAAAGATTAGGTTGATGGACCTAATGAAGCGGTCTGACTATCTTCCAATTATAACAAAATAACAATTATTACTAACCTGATCAAGAGTAGAAACATGCTCATCTTGTAAAGATGTTAGCTCAGCCTCGAGGCGTGCTACCTGGGCTGCCAGCTGCGCCGACTCCAGATGACTTGAGTCGTAAGCTTTACGAGCCTTCTCCAACTCGGAGTTCAACTCGTCAATCTCATCCTCATATCTCCTCACCTAAATAAGAAAAAGTTGAAGACAAGGCCATAATAAGTATGAGAGGTTAGATAGAATTGGCTAACAGCTGTATCGGATTCAGAGGTGTGTGTTGTAATTTGAACAGAGATGTATGACTATGAATAAATCATGTCAGGTACAGGTAGAAAAAAAACATTGCACAATATGAAGATAATTTACCTTATCATTTGTCATCTTCAGCTGATTTTCCACATCTTTTCTTTCTGAGCAAGCTTCCATAAGCTGAAACAAAATTAATCTTATCATAATACTATGATGTTTCTACACACATTGCAAATCGGCGATCCCTTCCTTATCTGAAACATCATGTATACGTTATGTTTATTAACAAGTCCGAAGTGCAATTGTGCAAGGTCAATAATTTTATCCAATGTCAATAGGTACATCTATCAGTATGTAAGTCTTTGGTTTGGCCACAGCCTATTCCATACCTGACTCTCCACCTCACGTTTAGCTTCCTCCAGTCTGACCATCTCCTCTCTCACAGTTTTCACCTGGACATCTCTACGTGAAATCTCAATCTTCAGCATCTCCGTACGATCATACAGCTTCCTCTCCAGCTCATCACACTTACTGTTTACTTCTGATGCCTGTGGTGGAAAAATATATTAATATATTGTCATGGAAAACAATAAATGAGATAACAGTAGCAACATGCTAATAATTTCTTTGCTTATATATCATCCAAGTTGACTAACTTGTTTTTGTGAGAGGAGTGAAGGTATAATAATATATACCACCACACCTAGAACAAGTCACCTTGTCAACATATATATTTATGTGTTAGATTGTCTGCCTCAAACAATGATAAAACGTGACGAGGTGTGTATAGGTGTGAAGGATGAGAATATGAGTAACATCAACTTCAAGTTTGTTTATTTTCACCGGGAGATGTTAGTTACCTGTTCATTGGCTGATTTGCTGTCTCGTTCTAACTTGACAATATTTTGTAAGTTAGCGGTATTTTCATCAGTCTTGAGTGAGAGTTCACCGTGTAATGCGGTTATCTCCCTCTGCAAACTGTCAATCATCTGCTGCTTAGTCATCAACTAAAATTATTTTTGGTATGCTGAATGCGATAATAAATATGTGAGCATATGCCAATGATGAGACAGGCAAATTAATGGATGAGGTGTCTTAATTCCAACTTCAGTTTGATTTTATCAAGGACCTGATGTGAAGTTGGTTTCATACAAGCATTCCATCCCTGGCAGTCTTGTTGGCCTCTCAGTGTCAAGAAGGATAAATAACATAATTCAGAGAGGAAGCACCAATAGATTTGTCTATGAAATATATCCATAAACATAAATATCAGAAAGTAAGCTATAATTAGGAGTTGCTTCCTCATAGAGCTTCAATGAGGGGACAACTCAACTATTGTTGCGTAAAACAGTTAATTAAACCAATATTGAGTAACAAGACAGGAAGGACTTTACTTATCATAACTGACCTCCTGTTTCAGGGCATCTCGGTTGATCATCATGGCTGACAATTCAGATTTGAGCCTCATAACATTGACTTCGAGCTCACTGATTGGACGAGAAGAATCAGTGGGTGTGGCCGACATAGATTGTGATGACTGAACTTGCACCTAAACATTGATCATTGACCATGCAAAGTAAACTATAAAGCATCCATGCACTACTATAAGCCATTCTAACAATCACGATACATGCAAAGCGAAAGTATTAAAATCTTACTGCCCATCTCCAATCTCTGGAAATCAAAACTTCAATTGTCTAATAAAAACCACATAAGCCTCAATGATTGAATGATCAAATACCAAAATTTAAAAGCCCAGGTAGAATTAATCTCAAAGTCTATCCATGTTATCATTATGATAGATATAAACAGGTTTAGACTTAATCAAAATTCAATGTTTGAAAGATATAAGATATGAAGCCATGCAAATCACACACTAACCTATCACAAGACTACTAATTCTACCTACCGTGTCTAAGAGGTGATCATAGTCAGATCTTATAGCTCCTATCTCGGCCTGTAGCTGACTGATGGTTGCAGTTTTACGGGATAACTCAGCATTCAACTGATCTATCTTTGAGCTTTGCCTACAACAGATTAAGTTACATGCAACATTACTATCCATGAGACAAAGATGTGCGACCATAGAACAACAGGCTACAGTTTGGATGCGCTATAAAATGCTATGATATGTGAATACGTGTATGGTTTAGCTTACCTAGCTCACTTTGAACCAAGGATTTACATACCTATCACATGCTGAAATAACCCAGCTTTGATTTTTAAAAAATATGAAGGTTTGGGTGAAGAACGTAACAAAGACAGGCAGGTGCCCAACTTGTTCTTAAGCTAATTAGACAAAAAGAGTGATACAGATATCAATCGGCTTGCAGAGAAAGAAAAGTTCTTAAACAAGGCAGAAAAAGCAAAATGTTAACTTTCTGAGGCAAGGTCAAAACAACAAGTTGTCCCTATGTATTACAGGAATTGTCTTAGTGGTTTGAGTGTGGGGTAGGTGAGGTTTTAGCATAGAAGACCTCAGACTACCATGGCCATAGAGTATAACATGGTCAGTGCTCGACATCGTCTACAATCAACAGCTTTGAAGCTGATTAGCTTTGGTAGATCTAATAACACAAACAACCACAATCTTCCCGCAATCTCCCAAATTATGAGAGTGTTAATATAATTTCACAGCGGATGTTCCAGATCCGGTTAGGTATGACATACTTCAAAGGTGTAGATTCACCAAACACCCTGTTGTAGTCGACTTGACGTAGCCTAAGACCTTCGAGTTGCCATTTACCAGTCCTTCGTGCCACGCTAATAACAGTCACCAAAGCATGCAGATCATGTTCCAGAGAGGACCGATTATCCTCGGCCTCATTATAACGAGACTCTAACCTCCTGTATCGCTCCTGTATGTCCTGAATGTGCAATACCAGAAACATTTTACACAACATCATAAATATTATGTATAACATGTCATAAATGCTTGAAACCCCAAAAGCGCCACTTTCACAGCCTTGGATCAAATTCATAATCCAAAGTCACATTACAATATTTATTACTGAGCGTAGACCATAACCTTAGAAAATATTCTCTGGCAAATCAGAGCGGATCTAATTAAAGTTTGATCCGAATTGTCTGCATTTGGAGTCGCTGTATTTCTACTGTTAGGTCACCAACTGTGAGAGGTGGAGCAACTCCAGTCACAAATAAGTTCTTACTGTGATAATGCTCTCATGTTTCTTCTTGGCGAGAACTGCGTTCTGTAACTCTGACTCAAATCCTTTTGCCTTCTGGTTGCAGTCCTAAGGAACAACAAAATAAGGAACAAGATATAATGCAGGAGTCGGTGTAAATATTGTCAAGAGCAAAAAAATTGGTGTGGCAGGCCTAAGAAAGCCCATCTCTTGCAGGATGAGGTTGAAGGCTATGTGGGTCATTATGAGACATGAAAATCTGCATGGCAAAATATATTGATGATAACCATAAATGAGTCATGTGGTTAGCTGCTTCCATATAATAAGCCAACCGAAACATCAGATCATGTCATCAGATTTCTTTGAAATAATTATGGCTTTTTTACAATGGCATATTGAAGCGCAAGGCCATGTAGCCCTCTATGGGACACAAAAAAAAAGACTTCCAGGCAGAAGAAAGCGATCAGCTCACCTTGGCAGTAGTGACAGCTTTGTTGAGCTTTCCTTCGAGGTTGACAACTCTATCATTGGCTTCTTTTTCCAACTGTTCTACTGTTTGGACTAACACTTCATTCTGCTCTCCTAAATCCCTTACATAGCTCTCATAGACCTTCACCTGGCCCTATAAATATAATCATGATAGGATATTTTCCGGAACAGCTACTAAGAGTTCAATTGCTCTACTAAGACAACTACTGCAAGTTTTTTATTTAGTTACAGAAATATTATTGACAGCAGACATCACAAACAACGATTCCCCTTAAAAATATGGAATTTATGGACTCACCGTTCTCTCTCCATAACAGACACTACAACTTAGCCACCTGAGTTACACCAAACAATCAACAAAAACAACAAATGCCTACAGGTTGTCCAGTTTTGCTTTTTCGTGGCATCAACTGAAACTGATCACAGATCCGACTATCATCAACGCTGATAAAGATGCGACGGGCCATTCATCTGTCAAAAGCAAAGGTCTACACCAGAGAATAGAGGGAGTAGTTGTAGTCTGATATATAAAGCCTGGGTTGCCTTGATGAGGGGTCCTGTGTTCGACACTTACTACAATAATGTTAGCATGGCTTGAGGCTAAGCCCTGTTGTTCAAAAAGGGTCATTGTCATACATTCTTTAGAAGCCCCGTCGTTCAAAATAGAGTCAATGTCAACAGTTTATTAGAAGAGTCGAGAGGGATAAGAGTCTCTACTCCTCTTTATGTGGTGTTAAGCGATAAATCGATGAGTCAAACTATAAGCATTTGCTCCCATGTACAGCGTTACTCCTTGATAAGACGCAGGTATGAATCTCCAAACTTTATGCCTAATACACCGGTCACCATTGACCACAATCTGTGATGAAGTGAACATGTGCAATGCATTCACTACTATTCCAGGCATGCAACAATTATTGATTGGATTGAATTTTGATCAATTTTCATGCTAAAATTCCCAAGTGCAGTGTATGATCCTTTCTTTCTTTGCACAGCATGATTTATCATATACACACATTGCATCAAGCAATGGCTTCCTCTGGTTAGACAATAAGTGCCTGAGTTAAGCAATCAGTAAATCAAGTTTCATCAAATCAATACCTCATAGTTTTGCAGTGATTGCTTCCACTCAGATTCAGTCGACTCATGGCCAGTGTTGAGTTTGTTCTTTAGTTTAGTTAATCTCCCCTCATAAAGCTTCTTAAACTCTCCCAATAGTCCTTGCATTCGATGGCTTGGAGCTTTGGAGGCCATGTTGCAAGTATCAACAGTCTTGCTTTATGGCCATTTGCATTACATATCAATAAATCAACAGGTTGACTGAGAATCAATGAAATGTAAGCAAAAAATGACAGCTTGTTGCCAAGTTAAATAATGCGCTAGTATGACGCTTATCACAAATTCACGTGGTTCGCGAGAATCAAAAAGGACTTTCCCAGTGACGTCAAGTATTGAGCCAGAAACATGGAGCAGGAAAAGATGGATGTAGATGTTCAGCCTGAAATCCCTTGTGTGGATGACGAGTAAGTTCATTTCAAGTGTATAATTTAGGTAAACTTAAACCATTTCATGGGATAAATATGTTCTGTAACACCTGAAGACATTTTTGATGGAGATATTGGTAGTTAAAAAGTTGATACATCACTTGTTGTTTATAGAATATACTAGAACAATTTTATATCCGGTTTCACTTTGAAGCCACAACAAATGCACATGTACCTTTTGGCACATTGCCAATCACTGATTTATCTGGCAGCAAGTGAGAAAAATGAGTAGGGTGTCTTGCCTGGGATGACAAGCATTTTGGTGAATTATGTCTCTTGACAATCAAAATCCACATGTATCAATTATGATGTGATGATGGCAAGGACGAAGTTATGATAGGAAAGAAGAATATTCCGGATGTCAGTTGAGTTGGCTCGTTTAGAGCATGTCTTCATCAATTCAGTGAATGGTTCAGCAGCAAGTTTGATGAAAAGTTTTGTCTAAACATTTACTGTAGTCCAATCACAATATTCTCCTAATTTTCTCCGGCAATGTACAAATACAGATAGTTTCCTCATCTGAATGGTGAGCGTTTGTATTCCCCCAACCTATCCAAACTATGTTCAGAGCTCTGATGCGAATTATCTTTTCTACTATGAATCACTGCTTATAACAAGATGATAACTACACCTATGAACGCTGACTGCGATCTCTCAGAAAGATATCATACAATACCCGCATCCTGCCTCGTTAATTAGCCTTGTCTGAATGCCTGGATGATTTATTTGTTCTCATTACCTATGCATTTTGAAGCAGCGTAAGTTAGACAACATGGCTCTGTGTAGACCCAATGGCGTGGGAAGTACAAGGTAAGTAAGACAAGGAGCTCAAGATTATTTATAAGGCTGTCAGTCTTAGACCTCCAGGTCATTTGTAGCTTGACACCACAGAGCAACTCCTCGCTGATACAGTCAGTTTATATCTTTCTCACATCAGTTACATCATTTTCTCTGGTTACACAATGGTGAATCATTTTAGAAATAACGCAGAAAACCTAAAGAAAAATGGCAACGAATTATACAAACAGAAAAAATACAGAGAAGCATTGGATATGTACTCGGAAGCTATTAGACTTTTACCAACATGTGCTGCATATTACGGAAATAGAAGCGCCACCTACATGATGCTCAATAAGTTTACAGACGCACTCGAAGACGCTAAACAGGCTACAACCATCGATAAAGAATTCACAAAGGTATGTTAATATCAACCTGGCATGGGCTTTACCCATGTTCCATTTTGTTCATAATTTGTGTAGGTACAGAAAATTATTCTTCTTACAAAGTATGGGCTAATAAGAATAATATATTTGATACTAGTCCAGAGTACTCTGCGATACTGGACAGTGGACACTGAACTTGTACAACCTGACATTATGACCTGATTGCTATTTGGTATGTCAGGTAGTTGACACCTATAATAACTTAATTTATGGATCATGGATTTTTCTAGATCACTGCATTAATTGTGTGGTAAAAATGTGTAATCACTCAGTTTGAATAAATCACAAGAAAATCCTATTTTGTGGTTGTGAAGCAAAATCTAGCTAACGAATAAAGTAACTGTATTTCCTCTTTTATCAGGGTTACCAACGAGAAGGAAAATGCTTACTGGCACTTGGCAATGCGCTCGGAGCAATGCAGAGCTTTGACAAATGCTTAGTCATAGAACCAAACAACAAAACCTTCCAACAAGATGTAAGTACTCCCTTAGGATCTTACACTCCTAGCCTTGTTGTGTGCTACTGGTGTGGGGTGCAGTAAGCAGGGGTTAGAAGAGAAATCAACTAGAGCAGGCCTACCATGCCACTCAAAGTATACATAAATGGCTTTATACTTGCTGGTAGATCAGTTATTCAGTTATTCCCCGATAATATGGTGTGCAATAATCACCTAGTTATCTTAGCTCCAGTGATTGGCAAGAAATAACATCAGATAGTGTAATAAGAACACGATTTTATCATCTAGCTAGAATGCGCGGATACGTTACCCATAAATATATCATGGGATGTTATTTATATTCCTTCAGTACCGCCATCAGATTTTTAAGCTTTTTGAAGAGACATCCATTGTCAACTGAGAAACTTCTAGAACGATGCCTCATTACTGTCTATACTGTGATGATATGAGCGGGCAAAGTTTTGTATTGTGACTACCACTACAAATAATTATTACTAGCTCAAATTGCAATAGTGCGACCTCCTATAGTGACATCTATTTGCATAAAACCACTCATCTTCCTTGTGTAAACAGAAGCAATGTAGTATGTGGCATTTAAAATCAAACTAACTCCCACTTTCATGCTATACTAGTTAACATATGAGCAAAGAACCTCTTCTTTGCTACACCAGAGCAACTTATAACTTGTTTCCGTTAATTTGCAGAGAGACTTGGCTGTGAGGACGCGGAAGTTTGAAGATGAAGCACAGAGACATTACACTGGTGGTGATTTTAGGCGGGTAAGTTCAGCTAACTCAAGATGCTAAACGTGATTGCGAAACTCTAACCAGTCCTTTGATGATCAGACGTAGAATTTTACATAATTGTAATTGAACTGAGAGAGAAACAATGTCATGTTCTGCGCAAATTTGACGTAGGGTATGACTTTGACTGATAAAAGGCTTATCTGTTTCAATGTAGGGAAATTTTTCTGGAATTTTGTGGCTGCATAACCAATTGAAGGGGAACCCCATGGAGTGGAAATTTTGACTCCAAGCAGCCTAATTAATACCTTGTTATTCTATTGTGCCTGGTAATTATTCAATCCAGGTAATAATTATCCTGGCTTCTGTCCACAATTTTCCCGGGAATAATTATGAGACAATTTGTAGCCAGTTTCTCTGGTATTTATGCACTTTGTGTCTGTAATAAGACTTTATAAGACTAGCGGTCTGATTTTGTTATACTGTGTCTACACTGCTGATGCAATGTTGCGTGTGATTTTCCATAACTACACAACACAGATTATAAGGATATCCTTGGCTGACCCTGTGATAACTAGTATATAAGCTGTATCATTATCATCAACCAGCTGTACTGGCACGTGAACACGCATGGCTTTATCTAAAAACAAACTTTAGCCTGCATTTCTTCATGTATGGGCTGATGAGGTCAGGGATCACCTTGATTATAAGTAGCCAAGTTCTAAATCTTGATATAAGTTACTCAGAATAGAAGAATTACTAGAATAGGAGAAACAGTTACCTTCGTGTTTAACAGATGGAAAATATTGCCAAAATCAGTTGGCCCTATGATTTGTTGTACATTTTAGCTACACTATATGCCCACCCTACTAGGTACTCAGTGTACTAATAATTGTAGGTAGTGTTCCAGAACCTTCAGAGCCTGTTAGTTTTATAACCATGAGTCTGATCACAGCTGAGAATATGCAGCTTGTAATCCGTTATTAGTAGCATCTCCAGAATGATCTAGATCACAAAAGATGGTGTGGTTGACATCTTTTTTCTCTTACTATTTTTACAGGCTACATATTGTATGAACCAATGCCTGAAGGAAGCACCAAATGCTGTCAACTACAAACTTTTTAAAGCCGAATGTTTGGCGTTCACAGCCAAATATGAGGAAGCGTCTGAAATCTCCAAGTAAGTTAACCAATACTGCCCAGACTCCAGGAGTCTGCTGGTCTCATTTTATTCCTAACCACAATGGTTTACCCCGGAGACAACATAAAACGATTCTTCTTGTCGTTCTATTCTGGAATTGATACAAGCTCTGAACACTCTTCCGTACTAAAAACGTAGAGAAAAGATGCTCAGTGTGCTTCTCACTAATGGCCTTTCTGCGAACTTGGTTAAGAATTTCTCTGTCAAAAAGTTTGGGTGAATTCTGGGTATTTGATAGTTCTTGTTTTTGGAATTGCGCCGTTTTGTAATAGAAAAAAGTTACATAAAGTTCCATTACTGCCTTGAAGTGCTAACCACTGATTTTATTCCTCTCTTTTAGCTCAGTGTTAGCTCACGACAACACCAACGCTGATGGATTATTCGTTCGTGGATTAATTTTATACTATGAAGACAACATAGAAAAAGCTCAACAACACTTCAAGCACGTCCTCAGAATGAATCCAGACCATGCGAAAGCCAAAGAAACTTGGAAAGTGAGTGTTGCTTTGACATTTGCTATGAAATGAACCGATCTGCTAAAAACCTGCTAAAAATTGGTCAATGCATTTTATTGAGTGCATTGAATTCATGCTTGCTGAGCCCTTATAACTTGAGAATATAAGGCCTCAAATCCCTTGTTGACATGAGGGCTATACCAAAAAGTCTCAGAAATCAATGAGCAATCTCTAGCTAGTGCTGTTAGTTACTACTTGGCTCGTAAGCGCTAATTGTCAGACAGAATAGTTGTACTAATGAAAGAGACTATTGATTCAAAATTCTATCAACAAATTAATGACAACACAATCTAAAGCTTCATAAACTACCAAGCTACTTCATAAGGCCCTACATACTTATTTGGTTCTTGTCTAGGGATGCTTTGTAATCAGCTCGAGGAGTAATTAAATAGTTGGTCTTGATTTCAACCATTTACCAGTTTGCTGGAAATCGACATAAAAGCAACTCTGTGTTTATTCTCTTACAGAAATCGAAAGTCTTGCTACAGAAGAAAGAGGAAGGAAACAGCGCATTCAAATCAGGCGATTATCAAGCTGCCTTTGATTTATATACATCAGCATTAGAAATAGACCCTCATAATAAACTTACCAATGCTAAAATATACAATAACCGTGCCACAGTCAATGCCAAGGTAAGTTACAAACTACTTGATAGATAGACAGCTGTTTGTTTGATTGATTATAGATGCTAATTACTGTAATATATTGGGCAATCACATCGAATTCTTCTATGCAGTACCTGGTATTATAAAATAAAACAATCATGAAAGCGTTTCATTAGATCCAGTCCAATCCAATTTTCCTGCATTTTGAGTTGTTCGCATAATTCTATGCTGACCAGAGGGGGCAACTCCTAATACAGCCAAACTGGATCAAACTTGATATAATATTTCCTGGTCTGATTTCACGTTCTGACACCTATATCTTGTGCAGTTTCATGATTTCACTCGCTGATATTTTGTCGGTTATGAAAGCCTTTGTTAATTTACTTGTTTTGCTAATGACCTGCAGGTCACACAACGTGTGATGACAAACGTCGTTTTAAGTATCATCTGGAAGTATGGCTACAGTGCATACGTGAATCATCGTGCACATGTCCCAGTGAAAAATAGTTTTGTGGTAAGAGTCATAAACCTACACACTTTATGAGCTCCCATGTGTAACAATCATCCGCGTACATCTTACTTTATATTTCACCTTTGAATGTGTAATTTGAAGCTGCTAAACATGGCTTCTGTGTCGTTAATCAAGCTCCGTTGGCAGACAAAGTGAAACTAACCAAGGCTCAATGGTTTAGGTGGTGGGGATCGTTTACTCATGCTTGTATGACTGGTCCTGGAAGCATTGTCTTTCTATGTTTTCCCAGCGATTAGATAATTGACTTCACTAGGAAAGCGTTTTACTATCCTGCTTTGTGTATCTTTGCTACCCGTTTTTGTTTCTTGATATATTTCTCTACATAGACATGGAGTGTATCTTGGTATTGTCCATGCTGAGCTGACGGCAGCAAAGAAGATGTGTAAAGTGAGTGAAGGGCAGGCCTATCCACGTCATCTTTAAAACTTGTGTGACAACTTTTCTACTTTTCTTACTTTACAGCTTAGCAGGCTTGATCAAGCAGTCGAAGACTGCACAAAAGCAATCGAGTTAGACGAAAAATATGTAAAAGCATACGCTAGGCGTGCTGCTACGTAAGTAAACTAGTTTTCACAATACACCTGATAGTATTTACTTATCACTGATGACCATTTCTCTTCAAGAGTCACTCTTTGGCCACTTACAACTTGACAGTCAAGCCTGTCCTGACAAGCTTTTCTGGGTCTCCCCTCTGCTATAAAATAACCACCAATCTACAGTTCTCCTTAGTCTGTCTTGGCAAGCTATTTTCGGGACTTCCCCCCCCCCCCCCCATCAAAGCTTGTCAAGCAGGCTGTTTGCAGTCCAACTTAACCATGTATAACTATAATGATGAACTTACAACTTCTATTTGAACAGATACAAGACGCTGGAGCAGTTTGAGGAAGCTGTGCGAGATTATGAACAGATATGCAAACTCGATCCCAGTAGACGTAAGTTAGCATGTGACTCCTCTAACAAGCTTGGCTAGGTGTAATACCAACAAAGCCAATAAACCTGTAACATTTCAAAACCAAATCGTTCCATTTACATCTTAACCAGATAGCAATGTTTTTGACCTCATCGTCACACCTTTGATATCACTTCAGCTAACAGAAGGTCCTTAGATAATTTAGGATGGACATGAATTATTCACGGTGGAACCAATAGTGACAGCTAACATTTATTGTTCACAGGACCCTCCCCGTTGGACATCATGATTTTCATATCTGTGGTTGTCTTCTCTTTGATCATGAGGACAAAACTCCTGATAAGTTTAGGTTAGATTTTAATCTGCATTACACTACTAGATCCGTGGGTATGGCATTGACTGTAGCCACCCAATAGATAAAACACATGGATGCATTTCATAGTTAAAGTAAGCAAACAAGCAGCTCATTAGTATGTCCGTCACATACATTCACATTTGATCGGAGCACTTTTAGCTTAGTTCTGATGCACCCTCTTTCTCAATGCTCCTACCAGCCATGTTTTTATGACTCATTAATATTGACTTGATTCCGTATACAGAAAACAAACAAGCACTTCAGGATGCAAAAATAGAACTAAAAAAGAGTAAAAGGAAAGACTACTACAAGATACTCGGTGTAGCTAAAGACGCTAACGACGACCAAATCAAGAAAGCTTACAGAAAGCGAGCCATGCTCCATCACCCCGACAGACACAGTCACGACACACCAGAAAAGCAGAAGGAGGAAGAGAGGATATTTAAAGATGTTGGCGAGGCCTATGCAGTACTTAGCGACCCTAAGAAGAGAGCCAGATTTGACAGCGGTGTCGATCTGGATGACGATGGTGGTATGGGCGGAGGAGGATTTGGAGGTATGTCTTCATTAGATTGGGCAAGCAAGCAATTTTTCTCGCCCAGTCGCTTTCATCTTTAAATCCCTATTACACACATTTTTCGGTTAGATTTGGATTGGGTTTCGTTCTGTATATTTTACACGCTACCCTGCATCGGAATTATTACATACTGTAGTATGAAAAGTTGGATATATAAAGTATGCGATCTTGCTAGCTCTTGAAGGTAAATGTTGTCCAAAAAATCTTGCAAATATATTTTTCATGTTTGTAAGAAACCAATCACAAACATATATATATTCAAAAACAAAAATATATTCAAACAAACAAAAATATATTCAAGCATTGTCTCTTAAAATACAAATCATGCTATTTTAAATTTCTGATTACTATGGCATGTTAATCAATGTTTTCCATTTTCCTTTTACAGGTATGGATGCTAACAACATATTTCAGATGTTCTTCGGAGGTGGCGCAGGAGGTGGTGACTTTAACTTTACAAATGACAGCTTTGGAGGAGGCTTCCCCGGTGGACACTCACATCACCATAGACGTCAACAACAACAGCAACAACAAAGAGGGGGTTTTCCAGGGGGATTTCAATTTCAATTTTGAGATCAGTCGGAATTCTCTTTTTAAGCTCAGCTTGAACCACCTGCTGAACAAACTGCCGATTGGCTGCTGAGGAGTTCAGGAAAAGAATAATTATTTTTGTTCTTTGAGGCGGTGAGATTTGAAGGACTGTTTTGCAGACGTTGAACTCTGATCGGGTGGATCAGATTAGGAGAATAATACAATTCAATGCAAACAGTTTAATTCTGAGTCATCAGACTAAAAATGATTTGGTCAATTTTAGTTTTGCTTCAACAAAGTGACGGTTGAATGAAATTTTGCTATCTTGCATCCCACTAAAACTATTTGTCCATCCATCCCGGATTGGTTTCATTTCAATTTTTCTGTAACTGTCTCTTGAGTTTTTTTCCCCAAAACTGACACCTCACGCCAACAGGTAATGGCTAACCAGTACCTTGAAACACCTCCTTATAGTTTTATTTTTGCATTTCATGGTTATACAATAATCCAATTCATTATTGTCTTTTGGGTAACATTGATGTAGACAACAATATAATGCTAGTGAATTTCTAATTCAGTGGCATGATATCCCTTTATGTATTGCCTGAACCGTTTTTTTTCTTAACTATGCTATTTTAGCTGGTATATTCCTATATTATTGTCTAGGTCTGTGTTCAATAAACTAAGGAATACTAATACTATTACTGTGTAGAATTTATAATCGAAACTGTTGCAGACAGGGTCGCCAACAAATCTTGTCAACTTTTGCATGCTCAACTGTCAAGTAGCCGATATTATATATTGTCTTCTCTTTCAATTGGGAAGATAACTCCTTTATCACACTCATCAATTTGTATAGGAATGTATACAAATTGATTTGTGTGATAAAGGAGCTATCTTCCCGATCACAAGAGAAGACAATTTAATATCGGCTGCTTGACAGTCGAGCATGCGAGAGTTGACAAGCTTTGTTCCCCCCCCACCCATCGAACAAAGCTTGCCAAGACAGGCTACTTGAGAGGATAACTCAAATGAATCCAGAAATGATCACTAATTCAAGATGTCCCAAACTCCCTGGACTGATCTCACCATGGAGTTAGGGACAAACTCCCTGATCTCACAATAGTACTAAAATTCATGTCCATCAACAGAACCTAAACTGTTTGATAGAGCTAAGATATGAATAACTCCGATATGACACTTGAGCCAATTAAAGTGTTCACGGAGACTGTGGACTAGGCTGATTTATGATTTTGCCCTGTTTATGACAAAACAGAGGGACACAAGTTGCCCGGAGTCCTCGTACTGTGAGTGTGATACATCCTAGAAGACTAGAATGCATCCTAAAGGTAAGGCCATGGTGGACCTCCTAATCATAAGTGTGCAGCAAGCTGCCAGAAACTGAAACAGGCACTAATCAGCCATTGGCAGTGACACTTTGATCTTACTAGCCAATAGGCCGAGAAGCGATTTATTATTTTGCAAGAATATTTATAACTACAATACAATTTACAATTCTCTAAGAACCAAAGATAAGAAAAAGAGTGAAGAGAAGGAATGATGTGAAAGTGAAGAAACCTGATTAAATGGTTGGACATTACGCTAAAACTAAATTATAAGTGTTGATGCCTTCAGCAGTCGGATTTAGAGACTCGAGGGCTTTCGATGGTTTCCAGGATTTTGGTATTTTAAAATATGGATCAACCATTACATGAGGGGGACAAAAGTCTTAAGGTCCACAACTGTTGTTAATATCAACAGCAGGGGCATTTGTGATATGACGATTTGTTGGAAGTATTATGTAGGGTGGAATATAAGCCACGGGAGGCAATCCAGTGACATATGGACAGTGACTAGATCAAGTTTGATCCTTTTTGCCCGCATTGGAATTGCCCCCCCCCCCTCCCTCTACTGACACGCCAAAGGCAAACAAACTTTTTTTGCCTTCCACGTGGCAGTGGAGTAGGGCAATTCAAATACGGGCAAAAATGATCAAACTTGATCTAGACAGTGACAGTGGTGTATCTGCACAGCCATCAGTGATTAATATGATTTCTGTTTCAATTATAATATTTCTATGGTATTTGCCCTCCGTCTCTGCAAACGCAAAAACCTGATGAGCCTGTCAATCCCCGGTCACCCTTTTGTCCTTTAGACCCAGTCACTCCGGCTTGACCTTTTTGACCCTGACTACCAACAGCACCAGTATATCCCCTGGAGCCAGTAGATCCTTTTTGTCCTTTCTGACCAGTGCTCCCATTTGTTCCCTTTGCACCCTTTCCACCAGCTTGACCTGTTGCACCTTTCTGTCCGTTACTGCCTGAGGCCCCCTTTTGACCAGCTTGACCATTAGCTCCTGGCAAACCATCATTTCCTGTGATCCCTCTGTCTCCCTGAGGACCAACAACTCCAGGATCTCCTTTAAGTCCACCTGTAGGCTCTCCTGAAAATGATATGAACAGTTACCATAAGAATGTTCACCTGGTAAGTAAAATATTTCTCTCCGGAAGTTAGTTTTCTCATTGCACTATGGATACAGAGGGTAGCAAATATTTGCACTTCGTTGGGAAGCCATTGATTTACTGAGTTTACACAGCTCAACAAAAATTTGATCTGTTGTCCCTAACTTTACCAAAGAAGCTAGGCAGAAACAGTTGTTAAAATCAAAGTGCATGGGCAAGTCAAATTGACAACAAGAAATCTATAAACAGAAAATATTTATTCTTAATTATTGGGTTGATCAAAGGTATTCAAATCTTTTGGTATGAAATAATAACCATATTTATATGTTTATAACAAGGCGTGATTATGTCACATCAATTATTGCAGCTTTGATTAACCATCACGCAATCAGTTTTCGCTGAATTGTGCAAATGATAATGCCTAAAACTGGTAACTTTCTGGGGAGGGAGGAGGTTTGTGAAACCATTAATTAGTGAGCCCTGTCTTACCTTTCTGACCGGAGGCGCCCTTCTGACCAGTTTGACCTTTATCACCTGTTGAGCCAACGTTTCCTTTCAGTCCCACGGTTCCTCTCTCTCCTTTTGGACCAACAACTCCAGGGTCTCCTTTTAAACTCACACCGGCATCCCCTTTAATACCCCCTGATCCAGTCTTCCCTGCATAGAAAATAATTGTATAAGGATTAAGGAATTTAGGCTTTAAAATTTTGTCGATTTATTTCCGAACTGTAGCAGACATCGGATATTCACTTTGATACAAATTAAATGCATTTCCTCAGACCTCAGGTTGTTTAATTAATACGCTGCAAGCATTTTTATTTTTAGTTTGGATAGGCGCTTTTTACTGCTTCAGTAAAACTCGCAGTCTCCAAACTTACCTTTTTCACCAATAGTTCCTGCTGTCCCTTTATCTCCCACACTACCCTTTGGACCTTCTCTACCCGGTGCACCAGGCTCTCCTTTGAGTGTAACTAAAGTCATGTTTTTATCATACTGATCTGTTAAATACCAATACCATTTGTTCAATCAGGTTTATAACTGACCTGTGATCTGGAAGTATGGTCGAGAAAACGGATCATGATCCTGAATGCACAAAACCAATGGGTATAATCTAAGTCGCGTTTGAACGATTTACAAGAATTTAGGCTAACAGTACATAATTTTGTCACAAAGAACAGTTCACAGGAGCCACCCTCCCAAATCAAACAGTGCCTTAAAGTACCCTAGCCACAAACATCATACCCGACAAACCAAACTGTGACAAAATGGCACCATCTCTACATTTAGTGTGGCTGAAAGAAAGTATTCGCACATGAAATATAGAACTTGTGGAAAAGATATACATGGCTCAAAAGAGAACCTTCTGACCAGGGACACAATCGCAGCACCAATAATATTATCTCGTTAATAAACACAATATCTGCTAAAAATGTCTGAACACATGATGTTAAGGCAGTGATGGTATTTCACACAGCGGTTATTTGACATTTGTCAGATTTTCCGGTTACGGTTGTGGTTTTTATAGGTTTATGTTTCAGGTTTAGGTGTCAAATAGCATTGAATGCACATATGGTTTTCAATACATAAATGGTGCAAATACTAGTTAATCAATGATCAGATCAGATTTTTTATTCATTAGAGAGCGATTACAAAAAAAATGATGCGGACCCGAGGCTGGATCTATTGTTAGGGTGTAATATATCAGCCCCTCTAGTGTCTCATCTTCTACTTATGGCAAACCTGAACATCTGTTTAGGGAAGTTCCAAGCTAAGTGATGCTGTTGAAATCTCACAGTTTGGTGACTGATACTGAAATCAGGCGAAACGATTGAAGGAGATAATGATATTACTAAGTATTCTTAGATATCTATTACAGTACTTACCCCTCAATCCTGTATATTGCTGTGATTGGACCAACATCTCCAGCCTCAAAGCTTCAATTTCTGCACTCAAAGCCTTCAACTCAGCACTGTGCGATTTCAATGTAATTGCAGCCACAACAGCAGTGCCCACAGAAAGGCAGAGTGTGATAGTGAGTAACACTGCAATCACTAGTATGATTCTCTGGTTACTGGCTTGAGGCTTTGGCCCTGTGACTCCTGTAGTCACTACTGAATTCGGTGATTTTGTCTTCGATACAACTGACCTGTGTAATGAATATCACTTAAAGCTTCAATACGGATCAGACTGATTTAAATATCGTGAATATCTGATCAAAATTTTACAATCCCTAACAATATTAGCCTACCTCATTAATTAGAAAAAGTTAAGTTTATGATCACAGATTCGATCAGTCTGAATAATTCCCAAAACCTCACCACACCATAAAATAATATGATAAATATATAATTATGATAAACAGCTTATAAACATTTTTTTTGGGAACATTGAAAAAAAAGACAATACAAAATATGGAGAGAAAATACAGTGATAAAGAATCAATTATAGCAGTATTCAGGTATATATACATGTGTACATTTATCTGTTAACTGCAGCCAGTTCGAGAACCCAATACATCAACAAAAGATGGCCTCAAAAAATTAATAATGTCAACATTCAATTTTTCAAATATACTTTTTTACTTACACATTGTTGTAGTAGTCATCTTCAGTAGACTGATAAATATGTCCATCTCCTTTTTTGAGCTCCATGTCAATTCCTTCATAATGATGTTGTTCATAATCGGCACTCATATTTCTCCTTGTAAGCGCTAGACACACAGAGAGGGAATGAACGTATGGGTCAACATTGAGGCTGCAACTCATTTTATCTAAAACAATTTCTTTGTCATCATTTGACTTCCTCCTCTTCATCTCATCTTTTACTTCCTCATGTGACTTCATGGGCAACTTCTAAGTGTTACTACACTTGGTGATCAGATACATAGACCTGTATCGATGTGTTTGTGCCATGTGGCTACTCCCAAAACAAAAAAGTAGCCGCCTGGCAAGGCAAGTGGTCGGTCAGGAAAAATAAAGTTTTTGGTACAAAAAAAAAGATTTTTTTCTGCCCTTATAACACTCTCCTTGTCTTGGCAATCAGTCCCAAGACATGACAAGTTATCCAAGCTCAACTGAATAAAAAGTTGCCCTCCCTCAACCAACTAAGGAAAACTTATTGGTAAGGAAAACTTAGAACTACTGTTCACAGCCAATGATAGGCTTTTATGTTACTCACATATTCTTTCCTTCAATCTGACATCCGGTCACCACGCCGGTCTTGAAAGAAACTAAGTCTGTCAAACAACATATACAGTGACGTTGATCGTCACTTTCGTTTACAAATGCGTGAAGCGCCCCATATTTTTAAAATAGACGTGAAGCGCGGGGGTGAGAAGGTCAAAGCAAACACATGACATTAATTACTATTGTGCAATATTTATTTTAGAAATACATGTATGTACACATGATAAATAAAAGATTCCCTGCACTATTTATTTCAGGTCTGAGAGCTAAGGCGAGGGGCTTCTTAGACAAGTCTTTGTCCAGGGGCTCAAAGAAGTCTTACGATCGATTTTACAACCAATACAAAATGTTCTGCTCTGAGCACAAGCTCAAAAAATTCTCTACTTCGTCAATGGAGTTGTGGGTCACAAACCTGGCACAAGACGGAAAGAAGCACAGTGCAATCCTATCACATGTGTAAAAAAAAACAGTGAGGTTACCTTTGCTACTCATAAACTAGAGTTAATATTAAAAACTCACAGAGTAGAACTCAAAAGAAAGCACAGGCGTTATCTCTAAACCATTTACACACTCTGATCACTAAGGCAGAGCGGGTCTTGGGGAGTCTAGATGGGAGGCGCTTTTCTGCCATGGTATCTTGTGCTTTATATGGGTTCTTACGCCCTCGCGAGTATTGTATATCCTCAGCAGGGCATCATATGTCGGTTGGTGATGTGTGTTTTAGCAAGGGTGCCAGTTCACCTCGTTAAGAGGAATTTAAAACACTTGAAACCCTCCAGCAGCAGCCCTTTGTTTGAAGTCACAACAGCAGAGTTCAGAAAGAGTTCAGTTAAGTCCTAAATGATTCAAAAATAGAGGGCTGGGTCACTCCTCACTCACTGAGACGAGGTGGCGCTACCTGGGCTAGCATTCAGTGCTGGTCTGACTCAAGAATAAGATCTTTTGGCCGGTGGTCATCCGATGCCTTCAAGAAATATATCTTGATAAACTAAGGTGCAGTTTTGGCGAAACAATTGTTCTGAGCTTGCTAGGAGGCACTGTTAGTTTAGCTCAAAACAATTGGTTTGGTGTTCATTTGTTCGTCAATTCTGCACCAGATTAACAACATCTAATACTATGGCAAGTACCCTGTCTGCCAAACAACATATACAGTGGCGTTGATTGTCACTTTCGGTTATAAATGCGTGAAGCGCCCCATATTTTTTCCCCTATAATATGTTACATTATAGGAAAGAAAAAAATTATACTCCAGCGCACTTTAAATTGTTGCATTTATGATCAATAATTTGATAAATATAATGAGAATAATTATGTATTTCATTGAAATTTAAAAACATTTTGGAAAGCTAAACTAACAGTGCATCTATGCCCAATTAGAATTATGTTCACCGAACAAAGCTTGTTAAGACAGGCTATGAGTTTTGCACCAAATATATCAATTTAGACTATTTAGTAGTTTTAGAGGAGGCAGGGAGGCACTGCCTCCCCTAGAATGCTAAATAGAGTGGCCTAAAACCGAATAATCCATGTCAGAATCAGCTCTCTGGGTTTTCCATTTGCTAATTAAATGCCTTGAATTGCTCAGGGAGGAACTGACAGCACCCTATCTGGTGATGCTATGGACTTTTGCCTCCCTTACCATTTTTTCTCAACTACGACCCTGAGTCAATAACAAAGTATGTAAATTCCAGAATGACTTGTAAACCTGTTAGTCCCTTTCTTTGATGAATCAATAGATTCAGTAGGGCGTCTAGCGGAAGAAGTTGGCCAATGACATAAGCCATAATAATAATATAATAACATCCTCTTTTATATAAAACAATATTATGAAGTCTCAGACACGCTAAGTTATGCATTTTATTTATAGCCCCTCCACGATTGCCTGACTTATGAGGCTGACCTAGATCAAGTTTGATCCAGTTTGCCTGCATTGGAATTGCGGAATTGGAATTGCTCCTCCACAACTGATTGGCCAACTATTGAGTTGAGCATACGAGGAAGAAGAAGAAGAAATGAATTGGGCATACAGAGGGATGATCGAAATATCATGAAAATGAATGTTGGGAATGGGAATCAATGCTGTTTGAAAGCATAGGCATGAGTGAAAAAATAGTTATGAGTATGGATGATCTACAGATTATAGTTCCACTTGACATGGTATGTTTGAGCACCTGAAACTGACATTGATAGAAAGGCCAACTCATGCAGTTAGGCTTGGAATATAAGGATTTCAGCTTTGGTATAACACATTTGAAATTAGTGCTGATTGAAGGTTACCCATACAACGGCTATAATAGGTTAGGCAACTCTGATCACTATTGCTGTATTTGAAAGCATTGTATCTAATTGACTTCATCTCTTGGTCCCGATAGTATCATCTGCAGTCAGCCCATCATCATCCAGTGTTTTTGGGTTTTCAAATTCAACCACAAAAGACTTGGCTGACAGTAGGGGAGACCCCAAAGAACATTCTCATTCGCTATTTGAGCTAATTCAAGATGGTTGACTGAGATTTCGCCCCGTTTTTTTTGTATATGTTGGATAGAGCAGATTTCGAATAATATTTTTGGGGGGGTTTTTGATCTCATCTTACTAACATGTCCAAAATTACTGGCGGCAAAGCCCTCAGCTGTCTTTCCTCTTTCCATCGAGGTGTGTCCTGATCTGCACCATCAGTAGAAGCCATTGAGAGTAGGAAATATTTCATCAGCTCCTCAGGTCAGTATCACGAGCTACCCCTTGACCGTAGACATCTCTTTAAAAGCATGCACAATGAGCATTTTAGAAGTTATAGTAAGTATAAGCAACCCAAGCACCGATACATTATGAGGAGCGTATCGGCCATAACAATATGACACTGATCCTTGAGTTTTGATAAATGAATTTTTATCTGCACCAAATTACTAGATCTAGATCTTTGGCCATGGTACTGACTGCCACCGCTTGAAAGATTAAAAGCCATGCAATATTGAGAGCATTTCATATTAATATCAGACAAATGAGCAACTCTTTAATATGTGTGTGAGTGCTTTTATCTTAGTTCTTTCTGAGGCCCTACCTACATGATTTTTTATGGCTCATTGACCTTGACTTGACCCTGTTTTCAGAAAACAAACAAGCACTTCAGGATGCAAAAATAGAACTAAAAAAGAGTAAAAGGAAAGACTACTACAAGATACTTGGTGTAGCTGAAGACACTAACGACGACCAAATCAAGAAAGCTTACAGAAAACGAGCCATGCTCCATCACCCCGACAGACACAGTCACGACACACCAGAAAAGCAGAAAGAGGAAGAGAGGATATTTAAAGATGTTGGCGAGGCCTATGCAGTACTAAGTGACCCTAAGAAAAGAGCCAGATTTGACAGCGGTGTCGATCTGGATGACGATGGTGGTATGGGCGGAGGAGGATTTGGAGGTATGTCTTCATTAGATTGGGCAAGCAAGCAATTTTTCTCGCCTAGTCGCTTTCATCTTTAAATCCCTATTACACACATTTTTCGGTTAGATTTGGATTGGGTTTTGTTCTGTATATTTTACACGCTACCCTGCATCGGAATTATTACATACTTTAGTATGAAAAGTTGGATATGTAAAGTATGCGATCTTGCTAGCTCTTGAAGGTAAATGTTGTCCAAAAAATCTCGCGAATATATTTTTCATGTCTGTAAAAAAACAATCACAAACATAAAAAATATATTCAAGCATTGTCTCTTAAAATACAACTCATGCTATTTTAAATTTCTGATTACTATGGCACGTTAATCAATGTTTTCCATTTTCCTTTTACAGGTATGGATGCTAACAACATATTTCAGATGTTCTTCGGAGGTGACGCAGGAGGTGGTGACTTCAACTTTACAAATGACAGCTTTGGAGGAGGCTTCCCCGGTGAACACTCACATCACCATAGACGTCAGCAACAACAAAGAGGGGGTTTTCCAGGGGGATTCCAATTTCAATTTTGAGATCAGTCGGAATTCTCTTTTTAAGCTCAGCTTGAACCACCTGCTGAACAAACTGCTGATTGGCTGCTGAGGAGTTCAGGAAAAGAATAATTATTTTTGTTCTTTGAAGCGGTGAGATTTGAAGGACTGTTTTGCAGACGTTGAACTCTAATCGGTGGATCAGATTAGGAGAATAATACAATTCAATGCAAACAGTTTAATTTTGAGTCATCAGACCAGGGACCTTCCATTCTCCCTGATCAGACTAAAAATGATTTGGTCAATTTTAGTTTTGCTTCTACAAAGTGACGGTTGAATGAAATTTTGCTATCTTGCATCCCACTAAAACTATTTGTCCATCCATCCCGGATTGGTTTCATTTCAATTTTTCTGTAACTGTCTCTTGAGTTTTTTTCCCCAAAACTGACACCTCACGCCAACAGGTAATGGCTAACCAGTACCTTGAAACACGTCCTTATAGTTTTATTTTTGCATTTCATGGTTATACAATAATCCAATTCATTATTGTCTTTTGGGTAACATTGATGTAGACAACAATATAATGCTAGTGAATTTCTAATTCAGTGGCATGATATCCCTTTATGTATTGCCTCAACCGTTTTTTTTCTTAACTATGCCATTTTAGCTGGTATATTCCTATATTATTGTCTAGGTCTGTGTTCAATAACTAAGGAATACTATTACTGCGTAGAATTTATAATCCAAACTGTTGCAGACAGGGTCGCCAACCTGCTTCAATACATCACAGTTTAGTTATTTGGAGTTATCTTTCCACGTGAGTTGCAGAAGTTCCTTCAAGCAAGGAGTTAACTCCTTGCTTCAAGCAACCGTGAAAATAAGATTGGAATAATGATTTTATAGTGTTCCTTTGATTATAAATATTGCATTTGTCCCGCGTTTCTGGTCTTCTTTTCATCAACTGACCTGTACCAAGTTAACGTCCCAACATGATTTTAAATCAACCCGTTTTACATTGAAAATACACCTGTCAATACTTACAGGGCTCAATATCAACGACAGCAGTGCTTTTGAATTGGCTACAGCCTGATTTGTCATCAGTCAAGCTAATTAATTTCCATGAGAAAGAGTTATATTATACAAGTTGACCTGAGTTAATTACAGGACTGTATTACCAACTAAAATCTGAAAGCTGGGTTTCCATGAGAGGATAACTCGAATGAATCCAAACTTGATCACTAATTTCGGATGTCACTGACTGTACTGATCTCACTACGGAGTTAGGGACAAACTCCCTGATCTCACAATAGTTCTAAAATTTATGTCTATAGACAGAAACTGAGCTGTCAGATAGAGCCAAGCTGACTCTGACTCTGATACATTATGAGACGTTATTATATAATATAGTGTATAATAACTCTATGCTCTGATATGACACTTGAGCCAATTAAAATGTTCAAGGAGGCTGTGCACTAGACTGATTTATTATTTTCCAAGAATAATTATAACTACAATACGATTTACAATTCTCTAAGAACCAAAGAGAAAAAAAAGAGTGAAGAGAAGGAATAATGTGAAAGCAAAGAAATCTGATTAAATGGTTGGATGTTATGCCAAAATTAAAGTGAAAGTGTGTATCCCTTCAGCAGCCAGATTTGGAGACTCAAGGGCTTTCCATGATTTCCAGCTGTAGGCTTTTGGTATTTTGTATTATGGATCAACCATTACATGAGAGGGAAGAAAGTTCCATAACTGTAACAGTTGTTTATACCAGTAGCAGGGCCATACTCCCCAGTGATATCATGTACAGTTAAATTTAAGCCACGGCAGGCAATCCAGTGGCATATCAACAGCGGCGTATCTGCATGGTCATCAGTGATCAATATGACTTCTGTTTCAATTATACCCTATAGGAGTTTAATTAAGCTAGAGTTTAATTTCGCTATCTGGACCTGGTACTAATTTTCACTAGTACTAGATTTCGCTAGTAGACTTACTAGTGAAAATTAAAAAAAAAGTCCAAGATGGGATTCAAACTCAGGGCAGAAATCTCCCTCTGATTGCAAGGCAGACACTTAGACCACTACACCAGCTAGCTTGCATGGTTGAGTATGGTGTATTCCTGTATAAGTCTACATTGTTTATGAAACTATGGTGAGTGAGTTTAATTTAAGATACACTAAATTTTGCAACCTAGGCAACAACGCGAAAAGCGAATCCTAAACGCCGCGAAAACTAAACCCCTTTATAGGGTACTCTAAAAAAGGCTCTCTGCAAGTGCAAAAACCTGATGAGCCAGTCAATCCCTGGTCACCCTTTTGTCCCTTAGACCCAGTCACTCCGGCTTGACCTCTTTGACCCTGAATTCCAACAGCACCAGTATATCCCCTGGTACCAATAGAACCTTTTTGTCCTGTCTGGCCGGTACTCCCATTTGTTCCCTTTGCACCCTTTCCACCAGCTTGCCCTGATGCACCTTTCTGTCCTGTACTGCCTGAGGCACCCTTCTGACCAGTTTGACCTTCAGCCCCTGCTAAACCATCATTTCCTGTCAATCCTCTCTCTCCCTTGGGACCAACAACTCCGGTGTCCCCTCTAAGTCCACCTGTTGGCTCTCCTGAAAATAATATGAACAGATACTATGAGAATATTCGCCTGATAGGTGTTGGATTTCTCTCTGGAAATTAGTTTTCTCGTTGAGATATAGATCCAGAGAGTAATATTTGCACACCGTTAGAAAGCTGCTGAGTTACTGTGTTTGGCAACTAGAGAGCCCTGTCTTACCTTTCTGACCGTATGCGCCTTTCTGACCAGGTTGACCTTTGCCACCTGTTGAGCCAACATTTCCTTTCAGTCCTGTGTTTCCTCTCTCTCCTTTTGGACCAACAACTCCGGGGTCCCCTTTTATAGTCACTCCAGCATCCCCTTTAATACCTCCTGATCCAGGGTCGCCTACATAGAAAACAAAAGAATAAGGGATTTAGGGTAAGGAATCTTGTGTTTTTATTTCCCAACTGTATAGGACACATTGAATATTTACTGTGATACAAATTAAAAGAATGTCCTCAGATTGTTTAATTCATACTCTGCAAGGTTATTTATTTTTTAATTTAGATTGGCGCTTTTTACTGCTTCAGTGAAAACTCGCATTCTTGAGACTCACCTTTTTTACCAACCGTTCCTGGTGTCCCTTTATCTCCCTCACTACCCTTTGGACCTTCTCTACCCGATATACCAGGCTCTCCTTTGAGTGTAACTAAAGTCACGTTTTTATCATACTGATCTGTGAAAACCATTGAGTAAAGATTATTTAAAAGGGAACATTGTACAATCATGTTCGAAAGTCCTGCCGAAAAATCGGATCATGATTCTGAAGACACAATACCAATGCATACCGTCTAAAATCTGAGTCATGTAGCGATATGAAAAGATTTGCCAGTAGATAGGGCAACCAAACAGTACACATCTCTACACTTATAGTATATCACTGAAAGAAAGTATCTCACATGAATTTTAGAACTTGTAGAAAAGATATAAAGGGCTCAAAAAAGAACCTTCTGACCAGGGACACAATCGCAGCACCACTAATATTATCTTGTTCGCAAATGCAACATCTGCTAAAAATGTCTGAACACAGGATGTAATGGCTTTACCCTGTGATGGCATTTCACACAGCGGTTATTTGACATTTGCCAGATTTTTTGTACAAAAGGTTATGGTACTTCTAGGTTCAAATTTCAGTATTGAGTAGCAATTGATGCCCATATGGTTTTCAATACATAAATGGTGCAAATACTAGTTTGTCACTGATCAGACCAGATTTTTTAGTCATTAGAGAGCAATTACAAAAAATAAGATGCGATCCCGGGGATGGATCTATTTTAAGTGCGTAATATATCAGCCCCTCTAGTGTCTCATTTTCTACTCATGACAAACCTGAATATCTGTTTAGGGAAGTTCCAAGTAACTGATGCTATTCAAATCTCACAGCTTGGTGAGTGATTGATAGTGGAATGAGACAAAACGTTTGAAGGAGATCATGTTATTCGAAGTATTCTAAGATATCTATTACAGTACTTACCCCTCAATCCTGTATATTGTTGTGATTGGACCACCATCTCCAGCCTCAAAGCTTCAACTTCTGCGCTCAAAGCCTTCAACTCAGCGCTGTGCGATTTCGAAGTAATTCCAGCCACTACAACAGTGCCCACAGGGAGACAGAGTGTGATGGTGAGTAGCACTGCAATCACTAGTGTGATCCTCTGGTTACTGGCTTGAGGCTTTGGCCCTGTGACTTTTGTAGTCACTACTGAATTCGGTGATTTTGTCCTCGATACAGTTGACCTATGTAATGAATATCACTTAAAGTTTCAATACGGATCAGACTGATTTAAATATCGAGAATATCTGATCAAAATTTTACAATCCCTAACGATATTAGCCTACCTCATTAATTAGAAAAAGTTAAGTGTATGATCACAGATTCGATCAGTCTGAATAATTCCCAAAACCTCACCACACCATAAAATAATAATATGATATATATGATAAACAGCTTATAAAAATTTTTTTTTTTGGGAACATTGAAAAAAAAGACAATACAAAATAAGGAGAGAAAATACAGTGATAAAGAATCAATTATAGCAGCATTCAGGTATATATACATGTGTACATTTATCTGTTAACTGCAGCCAGTTCGAGAACCCAATACATCAACAACAGATGGCCCCAAAAATTTAATAATGTCAACATTCAATTTTTCAAATATACTGTTTTACTTACACATTGTTGTAGTAGTCATCTGCTGTAGACTGATAAATATGTCCATCTCCTTTTTTGAGCTCCATGTCAATTCCTTCATAATGATGTTGTTCATAATCGGCACTCATATTTTTCCTTGTAAGCGCTAGACACGGCAGAGAGGGAATGAACGTATGGGTCAACATTGAGGCTGCAACTCATTTTATCCAAAACAATTTCATTGTCATCATTTGACTTCCTCCTCTTCATCTCATTTTTTACTTCCTCATGAGACTTCATGGGCAACTTCTAAGTGTTACTACACTTGGTGATCAGATATCGATGTGTTTGTGTGACCTGTATCGATGTGTTTGTGCCATGCGGCTACTCCCAAAACAAAAAAGTAGCCGCCTGGCAAGGCAAGTGGTCGGTCAGGAAATAAATTATACTCCAGCGCACTTTAAATTGTTGCATTTATGATCAATAATTTGATAAATATAATGAAAATAATTATGTATTTCATTGAAATTTAAAAACATTTTGGAAAGCTAAACTAACAGTGCGTCAATGCCCAATTAGAATTATGCTCACCGAACAAAGCTTGTTAAGACAGGCTATGCATATGGATGAGTTTTGCACAAAATATATCAATTTAGACTATTTAGTCACATGCCCGTAGATTTAGAGGAGGCAGGGAGGCACTGCCTCCCCTAGAATGCTAAATAGAGTGACCTAAAACCGAATAATCCATGTCAGAATCAGCTCTCTGGGTTTTCCATTTGCTAATTAAATGCCTTGAATTGCTCAGGGAGTAACTAACAGCACCCTACCTGGTG
This sequence comes from Membranipora membranacea, assembly GCA_914767715.1. Lineage (NCBI taxonomy): Eukaryota > Metazoa > Bryozoa > Gymnolaemata > Cheilostomatida > Membraniporidae > Membranipora > Membranipora membranacea. The sequence continues at coordinate 20,167,531 of OU612068.1, forward strand.
ATGCTATGGACTTTTGCCTCCCCTACCATTTTTTCTCAACTATGGCCCTGAGTCAATAACAAAGTACGTAAATTCCAGAATGACTTGTAAACCTGTTAGTTCCATTCTTTGATAAAACACTAGATTCAGTAGGGCATCTAGAGGAAGAAGTTGGCCAATGACATAAGCCATAATAATAATATAATAACATCCTTTTTTATATAAAACAATATTATGAAGTCTCAGACACGCTAAGTTATGCATTTTATTTATAGCCCCTCGACGATTGCCTGACTTATGAGTCTGACCTAGATCAAGTTTGATCCAGTTTGCCTGCATTGGAATTGCGGAATTGGAATTGCTCCTCCACTACTGATTGGCCAACTATTGAGTTGAGCATACGAGGAAGAAGAAGAAATGAATTGAGCATACAGAGGGATGACCGAAATATCATGAAAATGAATGTTGGGAATGGGAATCAATGTTGTTTGAAAGCATAGGCATGAGTGAAAAAATAGTTATGAGTATGGATGATCTACAGGTTATAGTTCCACTTGACATGGTATGTTTGAGGCCAACTCAGGCAGTAAGGCTTGGAATATAAGGATTTTAGCTTTGGTATAACACATTTGAAATTAGTGCTGATTGAAGGTTACCCATACAACGGCTGTAATAGGTTTGGCAACTCTGATCACTATTGCTGTATTTGAAAGCATTGTATCTAATTGACTTCATCTCTTGGTCCCGATAGTATCATCTGCAGTCAGCCCATCATCATCCAGTATTTTTGGGTTTTCAAATTCAACCACAAAAGACATACTGGCTTTACTTGGCTGACAGTAGGGGAGACCCCAAAGAACATTCTCATTCGCTATTTGAGCTAAAACAAGATGGTTGACTGAGATTTCGCCCCGTTTTTTTTGTATATGTTGGATAGAGCAGATTTCGAATAATATTTTTGGGGGGGTTTTTGATCTCATCTTACTAACATGTCCAAAATTACTGGCGACAAAGCCCTCAGCTGTCTTTCATCTTTCCATCGAGGTGTGTCCTGATCTGCACCATCAGTAGAAGACATTGAGAGTAGGAAATATTTCATCAGCTCCTCAGGTCAGTATCACGAGCTACCCCTTGACCGTAGACATCTTCTTTAAAAGCATGCACAATGAGCATTTTAGAAGTTATAGTAAGTATAAGCAACCCAAGAAGCGATACATTATGAGGAGCGTATCGGCCATAACAATATGACACTGATCCTCGAGCTACTGAACCATACCAGAAAACTGTACACAGGCAATATAAGACAAGATTATAAACACTGTCTGCACTATCTAGTCAAGAGTTATACATCGGCCAACAATACACGGAAAATAGCCTACCTGAACCATAGAGTTATCCTATGATAGCTCTATGACCTGAACACAGTCACCAAACCAACATCAAGAACGATGCTCAGGTCAAAGTGTCCCATGTTTAAATACATGGCACGACTAAATGAATACTGGCCCATATTTATATTGTTGCAATGAGATATATTATTTTTATACACCATGAGTTTTTTTAGCTCTCTCATATTTTAAACACTTCGACCTTATTAGAAAAAACACTAATGGATTTTTTCATCGCCTAAATCCTTGATCAATAATAAAGCCGTTATATACAGTGTGCAAATAATTCAGCTTAGCATACTTTAGTTGGAATCGTGTTCCTCAGCAAAAAGAGAAGACAACTGATTAGGCAGAGCAGGTCAATGAGTGTGTATAGACAGTGATTCGGATGCTGATTTTTGTACAATAAACCAATAAATCACTTTAATTAACATTTTTTGATTGTTTCCCATAAACACAATGTGCGCTGGCCATTATTCACCACTATGAGTTTATGTAGTAGGTTTATCTGTTCATACACATCTGAGAAGTGCGGCCTACTACCTAAAAACAAGCTATAGATAACATTTAATTTGAGTTCCTATTTGAATTTTTTATTGATCATAAATCAATTAATGCACTTCCCTCATGTTTCATGTTGGATGGAATCTAGGCTCCCACTCATCATTGATTCAGAGGTGACCTTTAGAGTGCTCAAGATCCATCCTGTTGTTCATAAATGTGATACCCATCTCGGACAGCCGACTCAATACTAGTGTCACTAGATTGACTAAATTTTTTGTGTAAAATATCATTTGTTCTCTGAGCGCTGAATATTCCTGGTGGGGGTGTGGAGAGGACAGCAAATAAGAAAAGGAAGTGGTTTTATAAGTGGCAACCATAATCTCTTTCACAAATCAAACTCTGATAACAGGGAGGGCGTTGGTGTTTTATATGGAGGGTGCAAATCTTTTTTATGGAGGGTGTTTTGTATGAAGGGGTCTCGTAATTTTAAGGAGCATCTGGCCTATTAACCGCCCTATTAAAACTTTCAGACCAATGAGTCATGTCCGCATGGCTTGAGACAATTTAGCTTCCCACGCCAAATAAAAATAATTCCATGTACATATAAATGTCCCAGAAAGGATAGCGGTGTTGAAAGGGAGCTTGAAGAGATCTAGAATAATGTCGAAAATATTGATAACGTGTAATGGCTTGCCTTGATGTCTTATATTTGAGAGTCCCATGCCTAGCATAGTCACTTTCAATAACAACCAACTGTGGGATGAAAGCCAAAGAAACTTGGAAAGTGAGTGTTGCTTTGAAATTTGCTATGAAATGAACCGATCTGCTAAAAACCTGCTAAAAACCTGCTAAAAACCTACTAAAAACCTGCTAAAAATCTGCTAAATACCTGCTAAAAATTGGTCAATGCACTTTATTGAGTGCATTGAATTCATGCTTGCTGAGCCCTAATAACTTGAGAATATGAGGCCTCAAATCCCTCGTTGACATGAGGGCTATACCAAAAAGTCTCAGAAATCAATGAGCAATCACTAGCTAGTGCTGTTAGGTTAGTTACTACTTGGCTCGTAAGCGCTAATTGTCAGACAGAATTATAGTTGTACTAATGAAAGAGACTATTGATTCAAAATTCTATCAACAAATGAATGACAACACAATCTAAATTAAATTAACAACTAGAAACGGTAAACATATTTGCAAGCAAATATAAAGGAATACAACCAATAGATTTGAATATCGAGGTCATGTGACATCATAATTAATGATGTCATAAGACTCGGTATATGCCAAAACCCCCTTATCCCAAGTCTCAACTCAATCGCATGATGAGAACTGCTAATCGGCAGCAATTAACCCTCTATGGAAGCCATATTGGATTTCGGGTCATGTGACATTAAAATTGATGATGTCCTAAGATTCGGTATATGCCAAAACCCCCATATCCCAAGTTTTAACTCAATCGCATGATGAGAACTGTTAATCGGCAGCAGTTTACTGTCTATGGCGGCCATTTTGGATTTCGGGTCATGTGACCTTTAAATTGATGATGTCATAAGATTCGGTATATGTCATAACCCCCATATTCCATGTTATAACTCAATCGCATGATAAGAACTGCTAATCGGCAGCAGTTTACTGTCTATGGCGGCCATTTTGGATTTCGGGTCATGTGACCTTAAAATTGATGATGTCATAAGATTCGGTATATCTCATAACCCCTATATCCCAAGTTTTAACTCAATCGTATGTTTCGTTCTCCAGATGTGATCAATATAAAGGTCAAAACTTCCTCCACTAATTAGTCTAATTAGCGAATATTACATAACAATTCATAAATTCATTTTGTAATTTCTTAGCTAGACATATGGAACTATCTTATGACAAAGTTCCATCCAATTCTCCCTGGTAGTTCTTGACTTATAGAAGCTAGAAAAGCGTTGCAATAATAATAATAACTAGAAACGGTGAACATATTTGCAAGCAAATATAAAGGAATACAACCAATATATTTGAATATCGAGGTCATGTGACATCATAATGGATGATGTCATAAGACTCGGTATATGCCGAAACCCCCTTACCTTAAGTCTCAACTCAATCGCATGATGAGAACTGCTAATCGGCAGCAATTAACTCTCTATGGCGGCCATATTGGATTTCGGGTCATGTGACATCAAAATCGATGATGTCACAAGATTCGGTATATGTCATAATCTCCAAATCCAAAGTTTTAACTCAATCGCATGATAAGAACTGTTAATCGGCAGTCACTTCCTAATCATGGTTGCCATATTGGATTCGGGTCACATGACATCAAAAATGATTATGTCATCAGATTCGGCATATGTCATAACCCTCAGATGCCAAGTTTTAACTCAATCGCATGATAAGAACTGTTAATCGGCATCCAGTTCCTGTTCATGGTGGCCATATTGGATTCGGGTCACATGACATCAAAAATGATGATGTCATAAGATTCGGTGTATGTCAAAACCCCCATATCCCAAGTTTTAACTTAATCGCATGATAAGAACTGTTAATCGGCAGCAATTCACTGTTTATGGCGGCCATTTTGTATATCGGGTCATGTGACATGAAAATTGATGATGTCATAAGATTCGGTATAAGTCAAAACCCCTACATCCCAAGTTTCAACTCAATCGCATGATTTGTTCTCAAGATATCACCAAAAGAAAAACGAAAAACATCCTCCACTAATTAGTGTAATTAGCAAATAAATTGCATAACAATTCAAAAATTGTCCAAGCATTTTTTCATCTTGACCCATAGGACTATGTTGTGACCAAGTATCATTAGAATCTGCCAAGTAGTTCTTGACTTATAGAAGACTTAATTTTGGTATAATCAAGGTATGATTGATAAAAGCGGCAAAACCTCCTTCACTAATTAGTCTAATTAGCGAGTGTTACATAACAATTCAAAAACTAATTTAGTAATTTCTCATCTAGACATATGCAACTATGTCGTGACCAAGTAACATCCAATTCTGCCTGGTAGTTCTTGACTTATAAAAGCTTAAAAAGTGTTGCAATAATAATAATAAAAAAAATAATAATAAACCCTACTAAAGTAAAAGGAATACAACTTTGTTGTATTCCTAATAACTAGAAACGGTAATAATATTTGCGAGCAAATATGAAGTCATACAACTGACCACATTGATTTTCAAGGTCATGTGACATCAAGTTCGATGATGTCATCAGATTCGGTGTATGTCAAAACCTCCATATCCCAAGTTTTAACTCAATCGCATGATAAGATCTGTCAATTGGCAGCAATTCACTGTTTATGGCGGCCATTTTGTATATCGGGTCATGTGACATGAAAATTGATGATGTCATAAGGTTCGGTATAAGTCAAAACCCCCAAATCCCAAGTTTTAACTCAATCGCATGATAAGAACTTCTAATCGGCAGCCACTTCCTGTTTATGGTGGCCATTTTGGATATCGGGTCATGTGACATTGAAATTGATGATGTCATAAGATTCGGTATATGCCATAACCCCTATATCCTAAGTTTCAACTCGATCGCATGATTGGTTCTCAAGATATCACCACAAGAAAATCGAAAAAACATCCTCCACTAATTAGTGTAATTAGCAAATATTACATAACATTTCAAAATTTCGTTTTGCAATTTCTCAACTTGACATATGGGACTATGTTGTGACCATATTATATCATTTAATTCTGCCAAGTAGTTCTTGACATATAGCCGAATGAAATTGGGTAAAAACGTTAAAAAAGGCAAAACCTCCTCCACTAATTAGTGTAATTAGCTAGTATGACTTAACATTTTAAAATTTCATTTTGCAATTTCTCATCTAAACATATGGAGCTATGTTGTGACCAAGTAACAGCAAATTCTGTCTGGTAGTTCTTGACTTATAAAAGCTACAAAAAGTGTTGCGAGACGAATAATAATAATAAACTCAACCAAAACAAGAGTCATACAACTAAAAGTTGTATGACTAATAATAAACCCTACTAAAACAAAAGAAATACAACTTTGTTGTATTCCTAATTAAACAATTAAAGCGGACCACACACCTGCGAGTAATAAGCCATGCGGATTGTTTTTTATTTGCTTAGTGACGACCATATCTCAACAAATACCTGGCAACTTCCGAACTCTCATCAACCGCAAATACTACTCAACACCGAAGGTGTAGAATTGGATCAGTCTGCTCCGCAGACAGGGCCGGGGCATTTTGTCCGTCGGGCTCCCGGGTTCACAAACCCTATGCCTACCCTGGCGCAAGCCTAGGTGTGGTATCTCGCATACTTCAACACTATCGAGCTTGTCAGATCTTCAAATCCGTAACTTGAACATTTCAATAATAGGCAGTAGCCCTCATCTTTTCCGTGTTATTTTATTTAATATTCAGTGTAACGTCTTTTGTGTTATACCTGTATATATGTTTATTTTATTAACCAGTCATTCATTCATGTAACATGTAAGACGCCATTGCCCTGCCATATACATTCCACACTGTACGCCTGGCCTACTCACATAAGCGTATAATATAACTATAGCAGTCAAAACTAGTCAAGGTACACAACAAAATATTAATCCCTTGAAGTTATTCATAAATTTTGCAATTCCGTGATTGAACGCATAACTGATCTATCTATACTTCATACGACTTACACAAGGTGACGAATGAGGTCACCACACATATCCACGTCATACAAGCATAGTCTTGTCGGAGTGCCGACGTAGGGTACTCCTACTCAGGAGCTAAGTAGCATCGACACGGAGTCTTTGAAAATGGTGCGAGCCTACCAGTAAAAACCTCCAATAGCGAATAGCGATATATGTTAAATCTTTAAGTCATAATGTAAAATAATATTAATAACCAGATCATTGCAAAGACAATCATGGATTGCAATCCATACACTCTATAATACTCATTTTTGTTGTGTGCCTTCCAAAACCCCATTAAATTATTTTTATAAGCTCTATCTGGGAATGTGTGTGGTAGCGCAGCTGGACGTTCTGAATTATAAATATCCCTTGTGTTTTTTCCATGTGAACCAAAATGTTCTAAGCACAACAGCATGCCTGCAAATATAGGCACTTTATTTTTCCTTCTTTTCTGCGTTCTTTAAGCAATAAAGATTTAACTAACTAACTAGTGACATAGGCTCCTCCCCTTTTTCTCGCTACACTGGCTATATCTTGCTCGCTGGCTCATTGCTAGATATGAATCTTTTACCGCGATAGTATGCCCATATTGGCTAATTATAGTTACATGTATGGCGCGCTTTATTAATAACCACATTTACGGCAGACGAGCTGCGCCAGGGGAGAAAAATTAATTGGGATGGCGCAGCTCGGCTACATGGAATTTACATGTGGCGCAGCTCGGCTAGAGGCCATTTATGTGTGGCGCAGCTCGGCTAGTTTCAAATTTTGTAGCCAAGAGAACACAACTCAGAAATTACATAGTATGTCACTACTCAGTCGGAAAAAAGCTTAGTGTCAACTCGAGTTTTGGAGGTATGATTGTTAACAACTAAGTCTGCACCATCTTGATAACTGAGTCTGATAATAAATTGGGCCCTAGGCATGGCTTTGAGATTAGAACATCACTCACTGGCCTGAGCACTGAAAGGTGAGCTCTTTAATGTTATCACTATCAGACATTCTCAACATAAAGCCGCCTTGGAAAAGATATATACAGAGGAGAGGTGTCTGACAGGACAGGAGAACTGTTCTGATTGTCACCACCAACCAATCAATCTATCTAACGTAACTAGTAACTAAATCTTCTTACCAAGGACTGGCATGGACCAGGAGTCAGACCTGGGTCCAAGTCATGGTAAGTCAAGTCATCTTCAAGTCAAGTCAAAGTCACGACTTGACTTAAGAAAATTATGACTTGACTTGATGTCGAAAACAAATAGACAACACTTGACTTGACGAAAAATTGACTTTGACTTGACTTGGGAGTTGTCCTGACTTTGGTCAAGTCAACATAAGTCAATGTGTGAAATTTTATAACATAATGTAGAAAGAGATACAGGAAGGATAATCATAACTGAGAACCCCAACTCAGAAACCCCAACTCCGAAACAGAAAACCCAACTTCTCAGCTATGGGTAGGTAGTCAGAGTTCCTGCCTTACATATTAGTTGTCTTCTCTTGTTGTCTTGTAATCAGTAAAATGAAAAATGTATCCCATGATGCAATATTAATATAGTCTGATCATATAGTGCAGGTTTATTCAGAAGACTGCTTGTATCATCATCAACATCATCATCATCATCAGACAGAAATCCTTCTAGTCTAAGGATTTTTCACACTTTTTCTTTTTGTGCTTCTCACAACAACAGAAGGCTGGACTTTCTTTTTTGACACAATAAAGGTACATATTATATACAATGAAGTAACAATGCTGAGTTGCGTACACACCCATGCCTTCTTTCGTTTGTGGGGAGGGGAGCAAATCCCGATTAGTAGAGCAACTCCTGAGGACCTAACTAACTCCTCCATGATTTGGAGTCACCCGGGATTGACATAAATTGATTGTCACGGTTAATGAGCGTGACTTTGCCATGACTTGTAAGTCACCCATCTTTGACTTGACTTACAAAAATCATGACTTGACTTGACTTGATGGCGAAAAAAATAGACACCAATTGACTTGACTTGGTGTAAATGTGACTTGACTTAGCATCGACAATGACTTGACTTGCGATGACTTCGACCCAGGTCTGCTAGGAGTACTCCTTGATCTTTCACTACAGACAGTTCCTGGACCAATCTGTAGACTGTAGATTCTATGTATGTATGTATGTCATTGTTACAGTGAATCAGAGTGAGAGAATTGGTGGTATGTTGGTGATGATGCAGTAGCACCCTCACTTGCAGACTTTCACTATCATATCTATGACCCTACTCCAAAACATGTCTGGCCTGGGTCTGTGGCAATATTTGACAGTCATATTGCGTTCTGCTGAAAAATCATTCGGTAATCTCTCAATTTTATCTCTAATCCAGAAATATACACTTTTCTCATAGTTGAGCATCTCCTTTGCTTGGTTTCAGCATTGATTGATCAAATTATCGGTTTTCCTTTCAGAACGTTTGAAGACAAGGTGATGACAACAAAATTAAAACCAGCCTAAAGAGTTGGGATATTACTGAGTATCTATGTGGTCTATCATATATATTAGTGTGGGAAATGAAGTCATCTGGATGATCAATGCGCCGACACACAACTTGCAGATCAACTTTGAGATATGAGGCTGCACCGTAGTGCCACAAAGAAGATCAAATGACCTCTTTACATAAGTCTAATTTTCCACCATTTTTTGACTGCTTGTGGGTCTGGTTTCAGTTTAGGAAATCAAGCTGTCAAGCACATTTGAATTGTAAATGCCCAAAGTTCCACTGATAAGCTGATTCAAATCAATCTTGAGTGATAATAGACAACTAATACATCGGTGAACTGACTTGACCACTGTAATCTGTAAGTGGGTACCAAATTATATCAAAGTTTTTTCTCTCGTCGGATGTTTATTTTTTATTCAAACATACTATGTTTGTTTGTTGCTGAGGAGCTGACATGACAAGTTCTTTTATTTCTTCTTCGTTATCTGTTTCGTGTAATGTAATTTTAGCACAATAATAACCTACTAGGCCTAAGAAAGTTCACTTGACGCATTTTCGTGACAGCTGTATTACCATCTATATTCATGCAGGGATGATATGACTTCGCTGTTTAGTCTACAGAACAACGCATAGATAGATGAGAATTTTGTCAACAGTGACTGAAAGGTCTTGGAATAAAATACAGCTTAGGTGCCCTACTTAGGTCTTGCTCCCAAATCACTCTCTCATTGATGGAACTATACCCATGCATTCTGAGTGAACGATTTGTGCCAAATTGGCTAATTGAGCGAAGTGACCAGACTACCTTGGGAAGAGGATTGATTTTAGCTGAGAGAACTTGGAGCCTTGTTTACAAGAACTATGTTAGGACAACTCATATGTCCAATGCAATCATACCAGAGAGTTGGGGACAAATGTTATATTTTGTCCCCAACTCTTTGATCATACATACTCCCTGATATCTTTTGTTCACCCAAGGACTTACTATCACTCTCCAAAGTTGGAGTAAGGATATGCGTTTGGTTTGACCCGAAAAAGTTGGATCAATGTGACTACGAGCCAGAATACCTGTGGCCGTTATACATATTATATTCAATGTACCTAACAATAAAAAATGATCAGCACAAAACACTGTGAATCATTTAATCTGGTTATTATTGATAGATTTAAGCAGAGTATAGCAGAGAGTATAGCAGGGTGCGAGGACTGCCTTACGCAATGAACCTTCTTCTCAGTTCTCTGGGGCCTGCACCCAGTGACCAAGCACCCTGATGAAGTTTGTTCATCTAATTGATACTGCAAAAACTCCCTAGGTATCACTATCAACAGCATTGGATACTAACTGAAGTTGCATGCTTGACATTGATTTATCATCTACAACTTACAGTTAGATGTTGCAAGACTAGGAGATGAGCTGTGCTACGGCATTATTATTGTGTATAAAATCTCCTGGATCTCTAGTTGTTCATTGGAAAATACTTTTACTTGGTGAAGTCTCAGCATCTTAAATCCGGCTAAGTGAACCAGCCACTGTCTTACCAAGGAGTTCCCTCTAACTCTTTGGTCTTACCAATGCAATCCTGATACATGTTGAGGTTTATACGGGATCAAAGATTAAGTTGGTCTAGTGATGATTGCATATGATTCCTATGGCTTATCTCTGGTGAGTCTCTAAAATGCTCCTTCATAATCATACAGGCTGTAAAATAAAACATGTTAACATACAAAAATGTTATTTGGACAGATTACTGACACATCAATCACAGTCAAACTTTAAACAAAGTAACTTGATGAGCTCTAAATCCCTCTCTACGCTTGCAGTATATGCCCTACATCTAGCAGACACGACTATACAACTTGCATTGTATACACTGTATACACGAGTTACTCCAAAGCCTGGGTTGGTCTCTGGTAATGTTTGACTGCCCCCCCCCCCTGGTTTGGTTTCAAACAACAAAAAACCCAAAACATGGGCAGTCAAATACTCACTGCCATTGACCCAGATGTTGGAGTAGGCCTGTGACCATTCCTCACTCAGTAGCAGCCTGTAGTACTAGTACTAGGTAGCCTGTGAGTGTGAGTAGTCACTCTTGATTGATACATATTTCATCAACATCATTACCAACTATCAAAACATTGGGCAGCTCATTGCTTTGTAATGTTTGTGCACCCACACAATTAACCCAAACCCACCAAAATAAGAAAATGCAATGATGTGAGTGGTAGAAGCAAGGAGCAACCAGGGAAGCTGATACTCCTTGGACTGGTAGAAGAGAGAAGTACAAGTAGGTAGTACAAGTTAAGTAGTAAGTACCCCTATTTAAATGATCAACACATCCAATCCAATCATTCCTTCACATGATGATAATGATACTTTATCCCTACCTTAATAATATAAATTTCATACCTTATTGTGGAGAATACTATACTATACTTACAGCCATATCATAGGTAGGGAAAGTCAAGCCACTTTTCAAACACTGACTGTGACTCCCTGCTGTGACTGCCACTCCTAGTTCAACTTATGTAAAATAGTCCTCTTGCTTTTTCAGCTAGATCTTGAACAATAGAGCTGTGATAAATTCCCGCTCATTTATCAATTCCGACAGATGAGCAAATTTTTACAAGTCTATATATATTGGGAATCATCTGCTCTTGGTATCAAATTTTGAACCTAGCCGAGCTGCGCCACACATAAATCTCCTCTAGCCGAGCTGCGCCATCTGAAATTATTTTCTCCCCTGGCGCAGCTCGTCTGCCGTACACATTGCCATGGGAGCCACACTGATCACGTGATATACTATTGCATGTATATCTCTGATCGATAGAGAGTGAATTAATTCACTTAGCTTGAGCAGGGAGAATGGCTTGAGTGCAGCTGAAATTCAGTATTTATAATAATAATAATAATAATTCTGATAAAAATAACTTTTCATGATAGATATCATGAATAGTAAAGCCTCTATTTGCAGGCATGCTAAAATTTCACAAGTTTTATTTAATTGTTATGTGATAAAAGGGAAAGAAATTATTTTCTTTGAGGTTATTTTAGTGATGATGGATGCATATATTATTGAGATGTTATTGACAATAAGACCTTCCTATGGAGCATGATGACATACGCTTATATAATTTATTATATTTGTCCAATCCCCTATGCGAGGATTGAGCTGTTCTCTTGGGTTGTTGTTAATGTGGCAGTCGAAGAGAAAATGCTCTGATGTTTCGTCCTCTTGCCAGCAAAGGCATAGGGGTGTATGGGTTAGCTTTAAAAGGAACATATGTGCTTGGAGTCTACTATGGCCTGAGAGAAGAGCACATAGGGATCCGAAGAGTTTTATATTTTGATCGAGTGGCAGGGGATTTTTAAAAATGAGGTTTGGTTCACAATCAGAGGTAAATAATACTCCATAATCATGTGTTTTAAAAAATCTTTCCCATGAGGAAAGCCAAAGTTGTTTTACATGTTTATTTATCAGAGTTTTGGAAAAGTCCTTCGCATTGACATCCTCGTGCTTGAGAGAACGGGTGCCTAGTAACCGGCACACATCGGCAAGAAAATTTTTAAAAAGTGTGCTGTTTGTGTGATGCCAAGGTATCTGATTTATGGTGAACATCCTTTTGAAAAGGTTTAAACGTGCTTTGATATGATCGAGTCTAGTTGGTAGTATTTGAGTGGCAACATGTAAAAATTCTTCTGGTGGTTTATGGGGAGTGCCTGTGATTCCTTTTAGAAAATTGTATGTGTTTAATTGATTGTCAGAGTCCCATAGGTGAGAGCAATAGAATCCTGAGGGTTTGATGACAGAGTTGTATATTGTTCTTAGGGTTTTGGGTGTTAAAGAGTTTATAAAAGGCAGCAACATATTCCATTTTCGTTGCATTGAGTATTGTGCATGGGCTTTGTGTGTAGAAAATTTAAGTTTATTGTCAATAGTACTACCTAATACTTTAGTTTCGGTGCATGGGGAAATGATATTGTCTGAGATTTTAATAGGAGTTTCATTGCCCTCAGGATTGAAAAAAATAAGAGACGTTTTAGAACAGTTTAGTTTCAGTCGCCATTTCAGTAACCATTGATGAATTTTAGTAATTGTGTCATTTATATTTGCGCAGAGAGTTTGACTGTTGTGGGCATTAAATAGCATAGTTGCATCGTCTGCATACTGCAGTGGCATTTGATTTGGTTCCGTGGATACCATGTCACGAATAAAAATAGAAAAGAAAATTGGTGACAAGACTGAACCTTGTGGTAGGCCGATGACATGTGGTTTCCCCTCGGAGCAGTAGTCATTAATTTGCAACTTTACAGTTCTGTTGCATAGAAAACTTCTAAACACCTTAACAAGTTGAATTGGAATACCAACCTCCACCAATCTATACAACATTCCTTCAAGCCAGATGGAATCAAAAGCCTTTTGAAAATCGAGAAACAGGGCAGCCACTTTTTGTTTACTCTTTCTGTTATGTTCAACGAATGATATTAATTGGAATAGATATGTGTCAGTATTTAGGAGACGTGTGGATGATTACCCAAACTTTTGGATATACACTTATCATTTTCTCATTCTTTGTTAAAATATTCTAATTTATATTTAGAAAATCTGATATCACCTTTTAACAGTTTTAGAAGAGCATTTAGCACATGTTTTTGAGAAGAAAAGTGACATCGAAACTGTGTATTGCTAGCCTAAGCTCAGAAGAGAGAACTAACAATGCAGAGCTAGGTAAATCCGTTTCGATCATGTCTGTTTGATAAAATTAAAGTTGTCCTCTCTTTCAGCCAAATGTAAGTGCTCAATATTTGCGACAGAAGCTCTATCGATCAGAGATACACATACTAATAGTGTAATCTCGAAATCAGTGTGCATGGGAGCAGTATAAAAACATACTTGCCAACCTGTACGCATAAAGCGTTTGTAAACGCTTATTTGACACTAATTGAGTTTTAAACGCAAAACGCTAGTTGTACTCATTTATGGTTTTCCAAACGCCTGTTCATCTAATTAGGCAATCAAAAACGCATCTTTTATCTTTAGTGTTTACTTGGTTGTCATGGTTAAATAATAGACTAAAAATCTGGTATTGGCTGCAGAAAACCATGATGTTGATTTACAGTTGACTTTTTACCTGTCCAAGTTTTGCATGAGCCAAATTGCAACTTTTCTTCAATGAGACACAACATAACTAGTAATCCATTGTAGAATATGGTGGTTCTGCCAACTTCAACTTTTCTTTAATCAGAGCAGGGAGATCAGAGTAACAAAGTTGTCTACCTCCTTGTTGGGGTGAGATAACTCAGATCTCCTGCCCCAGTGTTTCAAGGGCAAACCAGGGAGGATGGGCAAACAGGGTTTCAAATAGCCTGTCTTGACAGGCTAGGTTACAAACAATTTCTCATTTATTATTAGCAGATTGCACCTTACAACGCAAAGGGAAAAAGACTAATGTTGAGTGATCTGCACTCCTACGCTACTAAGGACTACTTACTGTGATAATATAATTTTTCGCGCGTAGCGCGAAAAATTTTTTGGGGCGTTTTCTGGTCATTTGAGGCACCCTGGAGTTTTGTACTCATTTTTAAGCATTTTGCAAATTTTTGTACTCATTTTGGAAAAATTAGGTTGGAAAGTCTGATAAAAACTGTGTGCAGAACTCAGCAGGTTAGTAGCAATCGAACTAACTCATTCTGCGCATGCTCAGCTCTGGGCATGAGCTGATCTCTGCAAAATTGAGCCTCGGAATTCCGAAGCCATCTGATTGGCTACCTGCTCTGGTGGCACACTGCCATATGCGTGCGGATTTGTTAGTAAGAGTTATCTTCTATTGTCACTATTAGCTAAATTTGATTAGCAGTTTATACAGGGGGTATCCCATTCCCTCTTTCCAAAGTTGCAATCAGAAACCAAACTAAACTCATTGTTCTTGCACATGCACAAATTCAAGTCACGCATGATGCATACTTAGCCTTACGACACCTTCTTTGTGGTAATGATAGCCTAGTTTATCAGTGATCTACATGCCCAGTCAGATCACGAGAGTCAGTATGGAACTAACTATCAGTCACCACATCAGTCACACACTGTCACTTGTGTCAGGGTGACAATTTTTAAAGCCTGCACCAGTACTATAAACAAATTGATATATTATGTCAGAGTGACAATTTTTAAAGCATGCACCAGTAAGATAAACAAATTGATATATTATGTTAGGGTGATAATTTTAAAACATGCAGCAGTACTATAAACAAATTGATATATTTCTTGAGATTCATTATCAGACAGGATAAATACCAGACAGAATTACTGTACCGAAGGAATGGCAAAAAAACCAACAATAGCAACTTTCTGCGGTGATAGCCCAACCAGAGAGAATGTTTTCAACACCATCTCTGAGGGTAGTCACTACCATGATAAACCGACATTAACAATTTTCTGCGGTGATAGCTCAACCAGAGAAAATGTGTGCATCACCATCTTTGAGGGTAGTCGCTACCATGATAAAAGCATATGCAGAGATCTTAGTACTAAAGTTTTTTTTTTTGGAGAGATCTAGCGAACGCTTCCAACTGCATGCAAAGTAACTGGGCTTGATCCATGGAAAAGGAGCTAGGGTGGGGAAAGTTGCTGACGTTTTTTTAAAAACGTGACAAAATAATGAGACACACAACATCGTCTTCCTTCAAACCTCATTTTGAACAAGAGGTGATGGTACAGTCAATAAAGCCATATCCATATCTAAATCCATAAACCCATAATCTGATAAATATTAATGATTTTACATTATAGTTGAATCTTAAGGTGTTGAGATTATATTGTGAAACCAACTTTGAGTTTAAAAGTAAACAGAATTATTAACAGCCTATCAGTAGATAGGATTTTATTTAAAAAAAAAAAAGAAAAACAAAACGACACTTAATGGCGTTTTATTATAACTGTGAATTAACCCTGGTTTGTGGAGATTTCTATTTTAGCATCAGCTTAGTATGACCTCCCTACCTTCTGACATATATATATGAGGACCCGAACGCCAGAGTAATACACAAGATAGAAATAATGTCGAGTCCAGTATAGCACCTAACTTCCACCATCACTCCTAAAGAAGAAAGAGAATACAATTACCAGTTATCATCAACCTCAGCAATACTTACACCAGCTGCACCTGAATGTACAACACTATATTATATCATCAAAGTGAAACCGCCTACCAGAAGACCGTGTCACATATACATCAGTGGCACAACAATACGTATAGAGATCAGTTAGTATTAAGACAGGAACGCAACAGGACCGTCGTCCTATTTTATCAGTGGCTTAAATTGTGAAATAAGAGAAGTGATTATATCATATAATATATTGTATTGTTGTGTAATTCAAAAGTATATCAACTTGTTTGTGCGATCAGCGACTAAATCAGAACTCATCTGGCATTCTGGCCTATAGCCAAGGACGAGAGTGCAAGGACAGTCAGGTTAGAACATTCGGAACGACTTTTAATATTTTTATCTTATATAAATATTTTATATGTGTATTTTGTCTCAATTGAATTAAATGGTCAGGGTAATTAAATAAATAGTCTTAGTCTAAACAGATTAGTTTTATGCCTGTCTGGTTGACATAAATAATTGATAATCCAAGCAGCTTGACTCTTTAGTAGTCACAATTGTGTATTCAAAGGCAATCTAAACTTCACACACTTGTAGACGGCCTTGTCGGCGCTTTCACGTAATAGATCATAAACAGACATCAGAAGTTTCAATATATATATAACTTGTGATGAATTAAATAGATTGTGTATTATAATAATCTTGAATTAAATTTAAGTTAACACTCGTGACGACGGCTAGTGAATTAAGCGCATGAGTAGATAAACAGTGCGTGGGTTACATTGTGTCAGGAAATTAATTGATATCGGGTCATTGACGACCTTCAGAAATTGTCGCAGCAGTGTATTGTATATCAGTCTATAGTAGATCCGTGTATTGTATATCAGCCTATCTTTGAGACCCTTCTGTGGGATATAATAATGATTCATAATTCGAGCGATGGCTTTCAGTGCTAAAACACATAGAACCTTAAATTAAATATAAAAGCCCTCTCGCTCATCAGAGTAGACTCGGAGCAAGCCAACTACACCCTGTTGTGTACACGGCCCAGTCCGTTTCTCACATGGAGGTCCTACCGAGACGTTAACACTTGATTCTTAATCCCGCGTTGAACTCGGATTAAAATTCATACCCAGATAAAATTCATTGACATCCCACAATAATTTAGCAAGTCATTTTAAGAAAAGTTCTTAACATATTTAGCTTAAAGTAGCATCATATAATCTCTCTGGCTGACGGTTTTATTTACCCATTATAAAGTGAATAATTGATTTATATAATAAGTCAATAATCAGTGTATTACTGATAACGATCATAGTTCAGTGGCTCAGTCATTAAACTTATTTAAATCTTCACAGCACATTATAATCTGTCATACATACTGTTTTAACCCCAGCTGTATTGTGTTTAACCCTTGAAGGCATTCATATTGCATTTGTGGCTAATCATAAATTCTATTTACAGCTATCGCAATTCAATCTTACCCAAGTCATTGTACCAGCATAATCGAGTCTAGATTTATTGTACCTAAATCTATCGTTACCCCTGTTTCAACATTCAGCCCTCGTATTCAAGCCGACAAAGTCAAGCTAAGGTTAGTTTGAGTATGTCTGCTCTTCGTAGCACTCTCAGTTCAATGGGTCGTTTGTTCGCTTCCCCGTCCTCTTCTCATAAGACAAAGAAGGAAAAAGAGAAGTCCAAAGAGTTGAAAGCCCTAGACCATTGGGGTAAAGATGACCTTTCAGAAATGACAGTGATAGGTGGCAAATCTTTAAGGTCTCGTAAGTCTAAAGAAAAGTCATCCACACTGTCTGATTCTGTCCCTCAATCCGCTCCGTTCAATCAAGAGATTGATACAACAATAAGAGCTGCAACAGCCAGTAACGAGTTTGAATTTGACGTCACAAATCCTTTTCGGACAGAATTGACCTCGACCCCGCTATCACACCAAGAAGATGAAGAAATAATTCAAACTCAGTCCGCTAGTAATGAAACTCTAGCACCCAAGACCCCACCGACCGATACATCCTTAACAGATGCACAAGTTAGTGGTGCAATCCCAAAGAGATATGAAACCAACCTTCCACCCCCTCCTATACCTGACAGAAAAGTTGAGTTTGATCTATCAAAACAAACCACTACAAGAAAACCTCCGTTAGCTCCAAAACCCCCTACACCCTCAACACCAAAACTTCCAACTCCCCCACCCATGCAGCAGAATAATACACTAATGGAAAACATAACGACCCCACTACAAACTATTTTGAAGTCTCAGACAAGGATCAGATCGAACCCACTTGATGAGGAACAATTAGATGGCTGTTTTGATGCAGTGGTGAAACCAATCAATAAATCTATTCGTTTTGAAGAGAATCCCGAAGAAGACCAATTGTTAATGGAAACCCCCGTCCCCGCTTCAGAAAACATTCTAACCCCAACTCGCCTAAACTCCCACATCGAACCTAACCCACATCACAGATTCCCAAGTCCTGCTCAGGATGAATTCTTTACCCCAGCTGCTGAACTCCCAACATTCACTCGAAGATCCCGACCATCCTCACATAGGTCACCTCCTCATGATACTGGATATAACAGAGAATCCGACCCTGAACGAGTGTTTCAACAGAAGCCTCATCCTGAATCGCCCTCAGCTCGGCAAGAGCCCTTAGCACAATCGTCGGCATACAATAGACCTAGGGAATTTTCCCAACCTGCCAGGGTAAACTTTCCTAGCTCAGAGGACCCAGTTTACAGTAATTATCTCGAAGGTGAGGTGGACATAGATGCTCAAGGTGACGCAGGTGAATTGTCATCTTGGCAACCTCTGCATCATAGTTCACGGGACCATTTACCCCCACATACTCAATCTGATGTCTTCAATGGCCCTCATTGGATGCAAAGGAAGGAGTCCACAAGGAGTAATCACAGTGAGACTTATGGTAAAGAGAATAAAAGTGTACTCGCACTACAAGGCGGCCATGGTGAATTTCCACCACTAGCCGCCCATAGCGCAGGAAATCAACACTATAATTCACACAACCATGTACAACCTCCACTTGGCTCAGCACCTGCTAACCCACATATGCCCAACGATGTTGGGCAAAGCAACAGAGAGCGCCTCTCTGGGTCAAAAAGTGACTTCAGTACACCGAGTGATAATAGTAGAAGTCTAGATGGTGAGAGACATCAGAGATCAAAATTAAACACCTCTCGAAGGCCGCAACCAGGCGATAATAGTCCTGATGATGATGGAGATGACAGCGATGATAGTCGTCATAACAATAAACATCAAAAGGATAGGAGAGTCTTAGATAGTTTGAGCTCCGTGATCAACCTAACCACTTTTCATGGACGCACCCCTGAACTCGAAAAGTTCACGAACACATATCTGGACAAAACCAACTTCACGGAGTTTATTGACCAGTTTGACCTTCACTGTCTGGGGTTAGGCATCCCAAGACAAAACCTGGCCCGCCTCCTGCCAATGTATTTCTCAGATGGTGCCCTTTTGGTCTACAAAAAGGTTATTGATAAGGCAGCAGAGCTAGCGGATGATTATCCTAAGCTGGTTTTTGCTCTGAAAGCCAAGTTCGGCAAAAAGAGTGGAGTGCCCGCCAATGAATTGGCAAACATAACAAAGAGGCAGGACCAAACAACATGCTCTTTTTATAATAAGGTCAAAACTCTGGCCCAACAGGTCTACCCTAATATTAGTAGAGAAGCCCTCGATGCGATTATCAAGACACATTTCATCGGAGGTCTCGATGAGGCAACACAAATATATTTTATGGACCGAGAGGACCCTGTTACCGCCCATGACGCCTACCTGATGGCTGAAAGAAGAGAAAACTCTAGAAAGATAGTACGGACAAAAGGAAGAGGAAATATTGGTGCCATAAACCTAGAAGAACAACAACTAAACAGCATCCAAACACAACAAGCCCAGGCTCAGGAAGATCTGAATCGTCGTGAGTTAGCCGCGCAACAGCAAAGATATGGGAACAACAGCTATGCCCAAATCAATCAACCCCCCATATATCCTAACCAAGGAAACAGGCCAAACAGCCCAAGGTATAACTATCAGAATCAAGGTTTCAAGGGAAATCAAGGCCATCCAGCACAAAGCATGCCACCCAATCAGGTCAGAAATGACCAATACAACCCAAACTATCACCCAAGTTATCAAAACTTTCACCAAGGTAATCAAAACTACAACCAACACTTCCAGGGCAATAGCAATAACTCAAACTTTTACAGAAATAACAATGGCAGCCGAAATTGGAGGAGTGATAATAACTACAACAATTTTTCCATGTACGGCCCCCAGCCAAACCACCCATACAATTACAACCATCAGGAAAATGGAATGAGAGGCACCGTAGATATGCCCTGGAGAAGACGATTCACATCAGACGGACGTCCAATCTGTGATTATTGTGGGATTGAGAATCATATAGAGTTCAAATGTCAGCAAAAACGCATAGATCAGCAGCAAGCCACTGTCCACCCTAGGCCAACATCTCCAGTACCAAGGAAAGTAGAATATGAAGAGTATACTGGACTTATAGGGACTATTTTCCCGTCATCTGCTTTCCCTAAAAAGAAGATAGAAACCCGTGGACATCTACAGGAGGAAAATGTGGTGGATAATCACCGCCTACAGTCAGAAACTGAAAGTGGAAAGGGCATAGAGAGTGGGCCTGTTCTCAAACCAGTGAGACTGATGCCTTCATCTTTCATAGCCCTTATGACTTTCATTCTGATAATAGGCAGTAATATGGCGACCGCAACAAAGCCAATGATATGCCCATCCTCTCATAGACAAGGAACCAAGTCACATCTGTTACTTTCCCTGCCCGGACCCCAGCCTCGTTTCCAATTTAAAGCACAGACAAATAGTGCAGCACTGCCAATCAATCTGCAATATGATGGTATGCAAGCCCTGACTGAACAAAGTCACTGCTATTTACGGTGTAAATCTGACCAAGAAGCAACTGCCAGGGATAAGAAGTCTCAGCGTGAAAATGCCCTACAAAATATTGTGAATTCTTCACACGATAGCATGAACAGCTCAACCGACCAACAGCTCAATCACATAGCAAACAGGAAACTCGCCGTTTGTGAATCCAGGCGTAAACTGCTCGGCCCATCGAATAACCTGTGCATCAAAACAAGTGTTGCCGGAGGTCCGGTTATCTTAGTCGATCTTATTTGGCTCTTGAAGTTGAGAGAATTGCCAATCAAGCTCAGTCTTCATGCAATGAACACATCGCAATTTCATTCATGTTTCAGGGAACAGCAATGCTTTCCATTCCCAAAGATACCAAGGCATGTAATGATGGTCCAACATGTTTTTTTTTTAGTGATGATCAAGGATAATGTCGATCCTAAGATTGAAGGCAACCATGATGACCTGTCACCAAGTGCAAAGAAACTGTCCAGCTACAGTTTGGATGCATTGTAATGATGGTCCAACATGTTTTTTTTTAGTACGTGATAATCAAGGATAATATCAATCCTAAGTTTTTCTTACCTTTGTGTCTACATGACACATCAATTATCCTGATAAAGGGAACTCCTTTTGGATCCCTGCTGCACAATAATCAATGCTGCCTCTACACCCTAGGCCTATCGACCTTTCTACCGTCTAATAATTCAGCACATTATCCGTGCACTTTGTATTCTATGCATTAGTATATTAAAGAGCTATTTTCCATGATTTTTAATATGAAAACCTGTGTTATAAAATGGATAGCAAATCAGTGGATGTACTCTAAACTTAACTGCAAACAGGTTAATTCTAATAGCTTTTGAGTCGTTTGAGATAGAATAATTCTTTGCATGTAATAGTTCACTGGTGACTAAGTTTATAAATCAATCATTCATTCGAAAGGTTTACTCCTTTTATTTATTCCTATATTTATCAAATCATCTGTTCTTCGCCGCCAAAATCTTTCTTTCTTTTCTAACTGCGGACCTACTGTCGAGCTTCACCATAGTCTTTTGTAACAATCAATCCTGCAATCAATTATGACATGTAACAGTGTGCTTTTACATAGGTCATAAATTAGCCTATCCAATGAGGTTATAATTTGTTGAATCAGTGGGCAGGATTTCGGTGAGGTGAAGTGAAGCGCACTTGTCTCATCCCCTGCCTCCTTTGGATGTTTCGCATAGTTTCGTATGTATTGTGGACAGAGTACATAATATTGTTGCCATCATTAATCATGGGGCAGCATACTCCACACTAAAGATTGTCTAAGAGTTCTGACTTACGATTTCCTCCCCAAACAAATATCACAAGAATATTTGGCCAATACCATGTGGTATAGACATAAATTAGGCCAGTCGGTTCTTCTGAGTAAGCCCTGATTGTTTGAAGTTAGAGGTATGCCTTCTCTTATTACAGGCAGGTATCTGCTATAAAACCTAGAAGGTCTGTATCTTGAATGGTACCTTTTGTCCATCTCAAAAAGGAAAAAGAAAAGGAATGTTCTGCTACCACAAAGGCGGAATTGACGTCATATCCTGTGCTGCGTCTTTCATCCGCATTCACCCCTTTTTATTGGTTTTTCTTTCGTATTGTGACCTTTTCCCTTGTGACAGTGTTCTTGCTTTACATCCATATATGCACTCTGTATGTCAGTTATATTTTCCTCATTTTGAACGACGAGGTCGTCGTTTCTCTTGCCTGGTGGACTATGTCAGGGTGACAATTTTTAAAGCCTGCACCAGTACTATAAACAAATTGATATATTATGTCAGAGTGACAATTTTTAAAGCATGCACCAGTAAGATAAACAAATTGATATATTATGTTAGGGTGATAATTTTAAAACATGCAGCAGTACTATAAACAAATTGATATATTTCTTGAGATTCATTATCAGACAGGATAAATACCAGACAGAATTACTGTACCGAAGGAATGGCAAAAAAACCAACAATAGCAACTTTCTGCGGTGATAGCCCAACCAGAGAGAATGTTTTCAACACCATCTCTGAGGGTAGTCACTACCATGATAAACCGACATTAACAATTTTCTGCGGTGATAGCTCAACCAGAGAAAATGTGTGCATCACCATCTTTGAGGGTAGTCGCTACCATGATAAAAGCATATGCAGAGATCTTAGTACTAAAGTTTTTTTTTTGGAGAGATCTAGCGAACGCTTCCAACTGCATGCAAAGTAACTGGGCTTGATCCATGGAAAAGGAGCTAGGGTGGGGAAAGTTGCTGACGTTTTTTTAAAAACGTGACAAAATAATGAGACACACAACATCGTCTTCCTTCAAACCTCATTTTGAACAAGAGGTGATGGTACAGTCAATAAAGCCATATCCATATCTAAATCCATAAACCCATAATCTGATAAATATTAATGATTTTACATTATAGTTGAATCTTAAGGTGTTGAGATTATATTGTGAAACCAACTTTGAGTTTAAAAGTAAACAGAATTATTAACAGCCTATCAGTAGATAGGATTTTATTTAAAAAAAAAAAAGAAAAACAAAACGACACTTAATGGCGTTTTATTATAACTGTGAATTAACCCTGGTTTGTGGAGATTTCTATTTTAGCATCAGCTTAGTATGACCTCCCTACCTTCTGACATATATATATGAGGACCCGAACGCCAGAGTAATACACAAGATAGAAATAATGTCGAGTCCAGTATAGCACCTAACTTCCACCATCACTCCTAAAGAAGAAAGAGAATACAATTACCAGTTATCATCAACCTCAGCAATACTTACACCAGCTGCACCTGAATGTACAACACTATATTATATCATCAAAGTGAAACCGCCTACCAGAAGACCGTGTCACATATACATCAGTGGCACAACAATACGTATAGAGATCAGTTAGTATTAAGACAGGAACGCAACAGGACCGTCGTCCTATTTTATCAGTGGCTTAAATTGTGAAATAAGAGAAGTGATTATATCATATAATATATTGTATTGTTGTGTAATTCAAAAGTATATCAACTTGTTTGTGCGATCAGCGACTAAATCAGAACTCATCTGGCATTCTGGCCTATAGCCAAGGACGAGAGTGCAAGGACAGTCAGGTTAGAACATTCGGAACGACTTTTAATATTTTTATCTTATATAAATATTTTATATGTGTATTTTGTCTCAATTGAATTAAATGGTCAGGGTAATTAAATAAATAGTCTTAGTCTAAACAGATTAGTTTTATGCCTGTCTGGTTGACATAAATAATTGATAATCCAAGCAGCTTGACTCTTTAGTAGTCACAATTGTGTTTTCAAAGGCAATCTAAACTTCACACACTTGTAGACGGCCTTGTCGGCGCTTTCACGTAATAGATCATAAACAGACATCAGAAGTTTCAATATATATATAACTTGTGATGAATTAAATAGATTGTGTATTATAATAATCTTGAATTAAATTTAAGTTAACACTCGTGACGACGGCTAGTGAATTAAGCGCATGAGTAGATAAACAGTGCGTGGGTTACATTGTGTCAGGAAATTAATTGATATCGGGTCATTGACGACCTTCAGAAATTGTCGCAACAGTGTATTGTATATCAGTCTATAGTAGATCCGTGTATTGTATATCAGCCTATCTTTGAGACCCTTCTGTGGGATATAATAATGATTCATAATTCGAGCGATGGCTTTCAGTGCTAAAACACATAGAACCTTAAATTAAATATAAAAGCCCTCTCGCTCATCAGAGTAGACTCGGAGCAAGCCAACTACACCCTGTTGTGTACACGGCCCAGTCCGTTTCTCACACTTGTCATGAATTATAACTAGAAATCAGTCATCATGTCAACTAGCCATGAATCCAGAGAGGTTTTGATAAACTTAGTCAAGACATACCCATGCCTATATGATATCAGGAGCAAGGAGTACCATGATAGGACAGTAGCTGAAAATGCTAGAGTGGAGATAGCTAGTGAGCTCACTAAACTTAAGGCACATGGAGAATGGACTGGTGAGTAAAGCTTCATAAACTACCAAGCTACTTCATAAGGCCCTACATACTTATTTGATTCTTGTCTAGGGATGCTTTGTAATCAGCTCGAGGAGTAATTAAATAGTTGGTCTTGATTTCAACCATGTACCAGTTTGCTGGAAATCGACATAAAAGCAACTCTGTGTTTATTCTCTTACAGAAATCGCAAGTCTTGCTACAGAAGAACGAGGAAGGAAACAGCGCATTCAAATCAGGCGATTATCAAGCTGCCTTTGATTTATATACATCAGCATTAGAAATAGACCCTCATAATAAACTTACCAATGCTAAAATATACAATAACTGTGCCACAGTCAATACCAAGGTAAGTTACAAACTACTTGATAGATAGACAGCTGTTTGTTGATTGATTATAGATGCTAATTACTGTAATGTATTGGGCAATCACATCAAATTCTTCTATGCAGTACCTGGTATTATAAAGTAAAACAATCATGAAAGCGTTTCATTAGATCCAGTCCAATCCAATTTGCCTGCATTTTGAGTTGTTCGCATAATTCTATGCTGACCAGAGGGGGCAACTCCGAATACAGCCAAACTGGATCAAACTTGATATAATATTTCCTGGTCTGATTTCACGTTCTGACACCTATATCTTGTGCAGTTTCATGATTTCACTCGCTGATATTTCGTCGGTTATGAAAGCCTTTGTTAATTTACTTGTTTTGCTAATGACCTGCAGGTCACACAACGTGTGATGACAAACGTCGTTTTAAGTATCATCTGGAAGTATGGCTACAGTGCATACATGGATCATCGTGCACATGTCCCAGTGAAAAATAGTTTTGTGGTAAGAGTCATAAACCTACACACTTTATGAGCTCCCATGTGTAACAATCATCCGTGTACATCTTACTTTATATTTCACCTTTGAATGCGTAATTTGAAGCTGCTTAACATAGCTTCTGTGTCGTTAATCAAGCTCCGTCGGCAGACAAAGTGAAACTAACCAAGGCTCAATGGTTTAGGTGGTGGGGATCGTGAACTCATACTTGTATGACTGGTCCTGGAAGCATTGTCTTTCTATGTTTTCCCAGCGATTCGATAATTGATAATTTTGTGTATTTTTGCTATCCGTTTTTGTTTCTTGATATGTTTTTCTACATAGACATGGAGTGTATCTTGGTATTGTCCATGCTGAGCTGACGGCAGCAAAGAAGATGTGTAGAGTGAGTGAACGACAGGCCTATCCACGTCATCTTTAAAACTTGTGTGACAACTTTTCTTACTTTACAGCTTAGCAGGCTTGATCAAGCGGTAGAAGACTGCACAAAAGCAATCGAGTTAGACGAATAATATGTAAAAGCATACGCTAGGCGTGCTGCTACGTAAGTAAACTAGTTTTCACAATACACCTGATAGTATTTACTTATCACTGGTGACCATTTCTCTTCAAGAGTCACTCTTTGGCCACATAACTTGACAGTCAAGCCTGTCCTGACAAGCTTTTCTGGGTTTCCCCCTTGCTATAAAATAACCACCAATCCACAGTTCTCCTTAGTCTTTCTTGGCAAGCTATTTTCGGGACTTCCCCCCCCCCATCAAAGCTTGTCAAGCAGGCTATTTGCAGTCCAACTTAGCCATGTATAACTATAATGATGAACTTACAACTTCTATTTGAACAGATACAAGACGCTGGAGCAGTTTGAGGAAGCTGTGCGAGATTATGAACAGATATGCAAACTCGATCCCAGTAGACGTAAGTTAGCATGTTAACCCCTCTAACAAGCTTGGCTAGGTGTAATGCGCAACAAAGCCAATAAACCTGTAACATTGCAAAATCAAATCATTCCATTTACATCTTAACCAGATGGCAATGTTTCTGACCTCATCGTCACACCTTTGATATCACTTCAGCTAACAGAAGGTCCTTAGATAATTTAGGATGGGCATGAATTATTCACGGTGGAACCAATAGTGACAGCTAACATTTATTGTTCACAGGACCCTCCCTGTTGGACATCATGATTTTCATATCTGTGGTTGTCTTCTCTTTGATCATGAGGACAAAACTCCTGATAAGTTAAGATTAGATCTTAATCTGCATTACACTACTAGATCCGTGGGTATGGCATTTACTGTAGCCACCCAATAGATTAAACACCTGGATGCATTTCATAGTTAAAGTAAGCAAACGAGCAGCTCATTAGTATGTCCGTCACATACATTCACATTTGATCGGAGCACGTTTAGCTTAATTCTGATGCACCCTATTTCTCAATGCTCCTACCAGCCATGTTTTTATGACTCATTAATATTGACTTGATTCCGTTTACAGAAAACAAACAAGCACTTCAGGATGCAAAAATAGAACTTAAAAAGAGTAAAAGGAAAGACTACTACAAGATACTCGGTGTAGCTAAAGACGCTAACGACGACCAAATCAAGAAAGCTTACAGAAAACGAGCCATGCTCCATCACCCCGACAGACACAGTCACGACACACCAGAAAAGCAGAAAGAGGAAGAGAGGATATTTAAAGATGTTGGCGAGGCCTATGCAGTACTTAGCGACCCTAAGAAGAGAGCCAGATTTGACAGCGGTGTCGATCTGGATGACGATGGTGGTATGGGCGGAGGAGGATTTGGAGGTATGTCTTCATTAGATTGGGCAAGCAAGCAATTTTTCTCGCCCAGTCGCTTTCATCTTTAAATCCCTATTACACACATTTTTCGGTTAGATTTGGATTGGGTGTTGTTCTGTATATTTTACACGCTACCCTGCATCGGAATTATTACATACTGTAGTATGAAAAGTTGGATATGTAAAGTATGCGATCTTGCTAGCTCTTGAAGGTAAATGTTGTCCAAAAAATCTCGCGAATATATTTTTCATGTTTGTAAAAAACCAATCACAAACATAAAAAATATATTCAAGCATTGTCTCTTAAAATACAACTCATGCTATTTTAAATTTCTGATTGCTATGGCTCGTTAATCAATGTTTTCCATTTTCCTATTACAGGTATGGATGCTAACAACATATTTCAGATGTTCTTCGGAGGTGGCGCAGGAGGTGGTGACTTCAACTTTACAAATGACAGCTTTGGAGGAGGCTTCCCCGGTGGACACTCACATCACCATAGACGTCAACAACAACAGCAACGACAAAGAGGGGGTTTTCCAGGGGGATTCCAATTTCAATTTTGAGATCAGTCGGAATTCTCTTTTTAAGCTCAGCTTGAACCACCTGCTGAACAAACTGCTGATTGGCTGCTGAGGAGTTCAGGAAAAGAATAATTATTTTTGTTCTTTGAGGCGGTGAGATTTGAAGGACTGTTTTGCAGACGTTGAACTCTGATCGGGTGGATCAGATTAGGAGAATAATACAATTCAATGCAAACAGTTTAATTTTGAGTCATCAGACTAAAAATGATTTGGTCAATTTTAGTTTTGCTTCAACAAAGTGACGGTTGAACGAAATTTTGTTATCTTGCATCCCAGTAAAACTATTTGTCCATCCATCCCGGATTGGTTTCATTTCAATTATTCTGTAACTGTCTCTTGAGTTTTTTTCCCAAAACTGACACCTCATGCCAACATGTAATGGCTAACCAGTACCTTGAAACACCTCCTTATAGTTTTATTTTTGCATTTCATGGTTATACAATAATCCAATTCATTATTGTCTTTTGGGTAACCTTGATGTAGACTACAATATAATGCTAGTGAATTTCTAATTCAGTGGCATGATATCCCTTTATGTATTGCCTGAACCGTTTTTTTTCTTAACTATGCTATTTTAGCTGGTATATTCCTATATTATTGTCTAGGTCCGTGTTCAATAAATTAAGGAATACTAATACTATTACTGTGTAGAATTTATAATCGAAACTGTTGCAGACAGGGTCGCCAACCTGCTTCAATACATCACAGTTTAGTTATTTGGAGTTATCTTTCCACGTGAGTTGCAGAAGTTCCTTCAAGCAAGGGGCCAAGGAGTTAACTCCTTGCTTCAAGCAACCGTGAAAATAAGATTGGAATAATGATTTTATAGTGTTCCTTTGATTATAAATATTGCATTTGTCCCACGTTTCTGGTCTTCTTTTCATCAACTGACCTGTACCAAGTTAACGTCCCAACATGATTTTAAATCAACCCGTTTTACATTGAAAATACACCTGTCAGTACTTACAGGGCTCAATATCAACGACAGCAGTGCTTTTGAATTGGCTACAGCCTGATTCGACATCAGTCCAGCTAATCAATTTCCATGAGAAAGGGTTATATTATACAAGTTGACCTGAGTTAATTACAGGACTGTATTACCAACTAAAATCTGAAAGCTGGGTTTCCATGAGAGGATAACTCAAATGAATCCAAACTTGATCACTTATTTCGATGTCCCAAACTGACTGTACTGATCTCACTACGGAGTTAGGGACAAACTCCCTGATCTCACAATAGTTCTAAAATCTATGTCTATAGACAGAAACTGAGCTGTCAGATAGAGCCAAGCTGACTCTGACTCTGATACATTATGATACGTTATTATATAATATAGTGTATAATAACTCTATGCTCTGATATGACACTTGAGCCAATTAAAATGTTCAAGGAGGCTGTGCACTAGACTGATTTATTATTTTCCAAGAATAATTATAACTACAATACGGTTTCTAAGAACCAAAGAGAAAAAAAAGAGTGAAGAGAAGGAATAATGTGAAAGTAAAGAAATCTGATTGAATGGTTGGATGTTATGCTAAAATTAAAGTGAAAGTGTGTATCCCTTCAGCAGCCAGATTTGGAGACGCAAGGGCTTTCCATGATTACCAGCTGTAGGCTGTTGGTATTTTGTATTATGGATCAACCATTACATGAGAGGGAAAAAAGTTCCATAACTGTAACAGTTGTTAATACCAGTAGCAGGGCCATACCCCCCAGTGGTATCATGTACAGTTAAATTTAAGCCACGGCAGGCAATCCAGTGGCATATCAACAGCGGCGTATCTGCATGGTCATCAGTGATCAATATGATTTCTGTTTCAATATACTTTACAAAGGCTCGCTGGGTCTCCGCAATAGCAAAAACCTGATGAGCCAGTCAATCCCCAGTCACCCTTTTGTCCCTTAGACCCAGTCACTCCGGCTTGACCTCTTTGACCCTGAATTCCAACAGCACCAGTATATCCCCTGGTACCAATAGAACCTTTTTGTCCTGTCTGGCCTGTGCTCCCATTTGTTCCCTTTGGACCCTTTCTACCAGCTCGCCCTGATGCACCTTTCTGTCCTGTACTGCCCGAGGCACCCTTCTGACCAGTTTGACCTTCAGCCCCTGCTAAACCATTTTTTCCTGTCAATCCTCTCTCTCCCTTGGGACCAACAACTCCGGTTTCCCCTTTAAGTCCACCTGTTGGCTCTCCTGAAAATAATATGAACAGATACCATGAGAATATTCGCCTGATAGGTGTTGGGTTTCTCTCTGGAAATTAGTTTTCTCGTTGAGATATAGATACAGAGAGTAATATTTGCACACCGTTAGAAAGCTGCTGAGTTACTGTGTTTGGCAACTAGAGAGCCCTGTCTTACCTTTCTGACCGTAGGCGCCTTTCTGACCAGGTTGACCTTTGCCACCTGTTGAGCCAACATTTCCTTTCAGTCCTGTGTTTCCTCTCTCTCCTTTTGGACCAACAACTCCGGGGTCCCCTTTTATAGTCACTCCAGCGTCCCCTTTAATACCTCCTGATCCAGGGTCGCCTACATAGAAAACAAAAGAATAAGGGATTTAGGGTAAGGAGTTTTGTGTTTTTATTTCCCAACTGTAGGACACATTGAATATTTACTGTGATACAAATTAAAAGAATGTCCTCAGATTGTTTAATTCATAATATGCAAGGTTATTTATTTTTTATTTTAGATTGGCACTTTTTACTGCTTCAGTGAAAACTCGCATTCTTGAAACTCACCTTTTTCACCAACCGTTCCTGGTGTCCCTTTATCTCCCTCACTACCCTTTTGACCTTCTCTACCCGATATACCAGGCTCTCCTTTGAGTGCAACTAAAGTCACGTTTTTATCATACTGATCTGTGAAAACCATTGAGTAAAGATTATTTAAAAGGGAACATTGTACAATCATGTTCGAAAGTCCTGCCGAAAAATCGGATCATGATTCTGAAGACACAATACCAATGCATACCGTCTAAAATCTGAGTCATGTAGCGATATGAAAAGATTTGCCAGTAGATAGGGCAACCAAACAGTACACATCTCTACACTTATAGTATCTCAGATGAATTTTAGAACTTGTGGAAAAGATATAAAGGGCTCAAAAAAGAACCTTCTGACCAGGGACACAATCACAGCACCACTAATATTATCTTGTTCGCAAACGCAACATCTGCTAAAAATGTCTGAACACAGGATGTAATGGCTTTACCCTGTGATGGTATTTCACATAGCGGTTATTTGACATTTGCCAGATTTTTTGTACATAAGGTTATGGTACTTCTAGGTTCAAATTTCAGTATTGAGTAGCATTTGATGCCATAAATGGTGCAAATACTTGTTTGTCACTGATCAGACCAGATTTTTTATTCATTAGAGAGCAATTACAAAAAATAAGATGCGATCCCGGGGATGGATCTATTTTAAGTGTGTAATATATCAGCCCCTCTAGTGTCTCATTTTCTACTCATGACAAACCTGAATATCTGTTTAGGGAAGTTCCAAGTAACTGATGCTATTCAAATCTCACAGCTTGGTGAGTGATTGATAGTGGAATGAGACAAAACGATTGAAGGAGATCATGTTATTCGAAGTATTCTAAGATATCTATTACAGTACTTACCCCTCAATCCTGTACATTGTTGTGATTGGACCACCATCTCCAGCCTCAAAGCTTCAACTTCTGCGCTCAAAGCCTTCAACTCAGCGCTGTGCGATTTCAAAGTAATTCCAGCCACTACAGCAGTGCCCACTGAGAGACAGAGTGTGATGGTGAGTAGCACTGCAATCACTAGTGTGATCCTCTGGTTACTGGCTTGAGGCTTTGGCCCTGTGACTTCTGTAGTCACTACTGAATTCGGTGATTTTGTCTTCGATACAACTGACCTGTGTAATGAATATCACTTAAAGCTTCAATACGGATCAGACTGATTTAAATATCGTGAATATCTGATCAAAATTTTACAATCCCTAACGATATTAGCCTACCTCATTAATTAGAAAAAGTTAAGTTTATGATCACAGATTCGATCAGTCTGAATAATTCCCAAAACCTCACCACACCATAAAATAATATGATGAATATATATGATAAACAGCTTATAAAAATTTTTTTGGGAACATTGAAATAAAAGACAATACAAAATAAGGAGAGAAAATACAGTGATAAAGAATCAATTATAGCAGCATTCAGGTATATATACATGTGTACATATTATCTGTTAACTGCAGCCAGTTCGAGAACCCAATACATCAACAACAGATGGCCTCAAAAAATTAATAATGTCAACATTCAATTTTTCAAATATACTTTTTTACTTACACATTGTTGTAGTAGTCATCTGCTGTAGACTGATAAATATGTCCATCTCCTTTTTTGAGCTCCATGTCAATTCCTTCATAATGATGTTGTTCATAATCGGCACTCATATTTCTCCTTGTAAGCGCTAGACACGGCAGAGAGGGAATGAACGTATGGGTCAACATTGAGGCTGCAACTCATTTTATCCAAAACAATTTCATTGTCATCATTTGACTTCCTCCTCTTCATCTCATCTTTTACTTCCTCATGTGACTTCATGGGTAACTTCTTAATGTTTCTATGTTTGGTGATCAGATATATAGACCTGTAGCGATGTGTTTGTGCCATGCGGCTACTCCCAAAACAAAAAAGTAGCCGCCTGGCAAGGCAAGTGGTCGGTCAGGAAATAAATTATACTCCAGCGCACTTTAAATTGTTGCATTTATGATCAATAATTTGATAAATATAATGAAAATAATTATGTATTTCATTGAAATTTAAAAACATTTTGGAAAGCTAAACTAACAGTGCATCTATGCCCAATTAGAATTATGTTCACCGAACAAAGCTTGTTAAGACAGGCTATGCATATGGATGAGTTTTGCACCAAATATATCAATTTAGACTATTTAGTCACAGGCCCGTAGATTTAGAGGAGGCAGGGAGGCACTGCCTCCCCTAGAATGCTAAATAGAGTGGCCTAAAACCGAATAATCCATGTCAGAATCAGCTCTCTGGGTTTTCTATTTGCTAATTAAATGCCTTGAATTGCTCAGGGAGGAACTAACAGCACCCTACCTGGTGATGCTATGGACTTTTGCCTCCCCTACCATTTTTTCTCAACTATGGCCCTGAGTCAATAACAAAGTGCGTAAATTCCAGAATGACTTGTAAACCTGTTAGTTCCATTCTTTGATAAAACACTAGATTCAGTAGG
Organism: Membranipora membranacea; assembly: GCA_914767715.1. Classification (NCBI taxonomy): domain Eukaryota; kingdom Metazoa; phylum Bryozoa; class Gymnolaemata; order Cheilostomatida; family Membraniporidae; genus Membranipora; species Membranipora membranacea. The sequence goes on from OU612068.1 coordinate 20,201,074, forward strand.
GCGTCTAGCGGAAGAAGTTGGCCAATGACATAAGCCATAATAATAATATAATAACATCCTTTTTTATATAAAACAATATTATGAAGTCTCAGACACGCTAAGTTATGCATTTTATTTATAGCCCCTCGACGATTGCCTGACTTATGAGTCTGACCTAGGTCAAGTTTAATCGAGTTTGCATGCATTGGAATTGCTCCTCCACTACTGATTGGCCAACTATTGAGTTGAGCATACGAGGAAGAAGAAGAAGAAATGAATTGAGCATACAGAGGGGTGACCGAAATATCATGAAAATGAATGTTGATGTCATATGGAGTTATATGGGATTCATAGTTCAAACTATGGGAATCAATGTTGTTTGAAAGCATAGGCATGAGTGAAAAAATAGTTATGAGTATGGATGATCTACAGGTTATAGTTCCATCTGACATGGTATGTTTGAGCACCTGAAACTGACATTGATGGAAAGGCCAACTCAGGCAGTAAGGCTTGGAATATAAGGATTTTAGCTTTGGTATAACACATTTGAAATTAGTGATGATTGAAGGTTACCCATACAACGGCTATAATAGGTTTGGCAACTTTGATCACGATTGCTGTTTGAAAGTATTGTATCTAATTGACTTCATCTCTTGGTCCCGATAGTATCATCTGCAGTCAGCCCATCATCATCCAGTATTTTTGGGTTTTCAAATTCAACCACAAAAGACATACTGGCTTTATTTGGCTGACAGTAGGGGAGACCCCAAAGAACATTCTCATCCGCTATTTGAGCTAAAACAAGATGGTTGACTGAGATTTCGCCCCGTTTTTTTGGTATATGTTGGATAGAGCAGATTTCGAATAATATTTTTGGGGGGGTTTTTGATCTCATCTTACTAACATGTCCAAAATTACTGGCGACAAAGCCCTCAGCTGTCTTTCCTCTTTCCATCGAGGTGTGTCCTGATCTGCACCATCAGAAGAAGACATTGAGAGTAGGAAATAATTCATCAGCTCCTCAGGTCAGTATCACGAGCTACCCCTTGACCGTAGACATCTTCTTTAAAAGCATGCACAATGAGCATTTTAGAAGTTATAGTAAGTATAAGCAACCCAAGCAGCGATACAATATGAGGAGCGTATCGGCCATAACAATATGACACTGATCCTCGAGCTACTGAACCATACCAGAAAACTGTACATAGGCAATATAAGACAAGATTATAAACACTGTCTGCACTATCTAGTCAAGAGTTATACATCGGCCAACAATACACGGCGAACAGCCTACCTGAACACAGTCACCAAACCAACATCAAGAACGATGCTCAGGTCAAAGTGTCCCATGTTTAGATACATGGCACGACTAAATGAATACTGGCCAATATTTATATTGTTGTTCTTTTATTTTAAATCAATGAGATATATTATTTTTATACACCATGAGTTTTTTTTGGCTCTCTCATATTTTAAACACTTCGACCTTATTAGAAAAAACACTAATGGATTTTTTCATCGCCTAAATCCTTGATCAATAATAAAGCCGTTATATACAGTGTGCAAAATAATTCAGCTTAGCATACTTTAGTTGGAATCGTGTTCCTCAGCAAAAAGAGAAGACAACTGATTAGGCAGAGCAGGTTAATGAGTGTGTATAGACAGTGATTCGGATGCTGATTTCTGTACAATAAACCAATAAATCACTTTAATTAACATTTTTTGATTGTTACCCATAAACACAACGTGCGCTGGCCATTATTCACCACTATGAGTTTATGTAGTAGGTTTATCTGTTCATACACGTCTGAGAAATGCGGCCTATTACCTAAAAACAAGCCATAGATAACATTTAATTTGAGTTTCTATTTGAATTTTTTGTTGATCATAAATCAATTAATGCACTTCCCTCATGTTGGATGGAATCTAGGCTACCCACTCATCATTGATTAAACTTATTCAGAGGTGGCCTTTCCTGGAATTGCAATGTTTTAACTAATGATTTTGTTTCATGTTCTTGGCAAGGGTAACTTGTATCCTTGATTCGTTTGATAACATACAAAACTGACAATCATTGTCGTTCATTTCATGATCTTTGAGATGAGAACAATGGCTTCCCATGTCTGATTGTGGTTGGGACCTCCCTTGAACTTTGAGCCTTTTTTGTAATATCAAAAATTCCTGTATCCATGATCAGACAAGAATCTGAAAAATATATCAATGTTTTGTTAATACTCAATTATGCCTCATTGTATTCTCCTCTATCGAAGAAGTTTATCAGGTATAACATGTATGACCTCACTTAGCTAATCTTTCCGTTTTTTTATCCTAGTAAAACGACTGGAGCTCATGATATGCTATCTTAATTTAGCGTGTCTGTTTAGGAAATGCATGTACCAGTACTGGTCATCATTACCCCATTCTTTAGAGTGCGCAAGATCCATAGCCCATACCTGGCTGTTGTTCATAAATGTGATACCCATCTCGGACAGCAGACTCAATACTAGTGTCACTAGATTGACTAAATCTTTTGTGTAAAATATGAATTGTTCTCTGAGCGCTGAATATTCCTGGTGGGGGTGTGGAGAGGTCAGCAAATAAGAAAGGGAAGTGGTTTTATAAGTGGCAACAATAATCTCTTTCACAAATCAAACTCTGATAACAGGGAGGGCGTTGGTGTTTTATATGGAGGGTGCAGATTTTTTTTATGGAGGGTGTTTTATATGAAGGGGTCTCATAGTTTTTAAGGAGCATCTGGCCTAGTACCTGCCCTATTAAACCTTTCAGACCAATGAGTCATGTCCGCATGGCTTGAGACAATTTAGCTTCCCATGCCAAATAAAAGTAATTCCATGTACATGTAAATGTCCCAGAAAGGATAGCGGTGTTGAAAGGGAGCTTGAAGAGATCCAGAATAATGTCGAAAATATTGATAACGTGTAATGGCTAGCCTTGATGTCTTATATTTGAGAGTCCCATGCCTAGCATAGTCACTTTCGATAACAACCAACTGTGGGATGAAACAAAGACTAAGTTCGATCCAGTTCGCCTCCATTTTGTATCGCTCTCCCTCCCCCTCGATCAGCTGCGGCTTGTCAGTGGAAGGGGAGAAAACCCCATTTCAGGTTAACTGGAACAAACTTGATCTAGGTGAAACATCATCCATAATCGGAGCAAAACCAAAAACAGTAATTGGAAGTATTTCCTCTATGCAAATTTTATCCTGGGGGCAAATCTCTTCAAAAACCAACAGAGATTAGACAAATTGATATCTGACCCTAGATATATAGAGGTTACACAGTTGCGACAGATCACAAATATGTCATGGCTAACGAGTTTGTGATATTCTATGAGGAAGCGGCTTGTGTTACATCAGCAATTTTTTCAATCAATTATTCTTGGCAAAACAAATGGAAGTTTAAATTATACGTGAGGGTTTGGGGGAAATTGTGAAGGAAACACTGTATTGAAACTTATATAAAAACCTTAAATGTTTGATAGGTGAAGAAATTATGAAGGAAACACATGTATTGAACCACATTTAAAAACCTTTAATGTCTGATAAGTGAAGAAATTATGAAGGACACAGGTATTGAAACAAATTTAAAAGTTTGATAAGTGAAATAATTAATTGCATTGAGTATATATCCTCTCGACCACTAAGTATCCTAAATACACTCAGACCAGGTAATGACAAGATTTTTAATCAAGGCTTCTTATCGTTGGCCATCGGCAAAAATGCATTTCCTCATCTGATAGACAGAGTACATATATGTCAAATTCATCATATTTCAATAATAAATTGTGTATATATGCTGGAAATAGAGAGTATCTAGCCAAAAGGTCATCTATTCTCCATAGTAAATAAAAAACAGACAGAGGCTTCATCCCAATTCAAGTATTTAGTTTGAAACACCATTACAACAAGATATTTCATATAAAATGAATGACATGTCAATATCATCATCGAAAAATAATACAGTCATTGTCCATAGCCCATTGTCATAGCTGGTATGCAAGTGACAAGATGCCACTCAAAAACCTTCAAGCTTTCTTACATGCTGAGGTAATGCTTATGTGCCTGCCTTCTTCTTGGTGCATGTCGAGTCGAGTCATGTCGTGTTGACCTCACGTTCATATTACAGTGTTACCTAACCGCTGGTTGTCCATAGCCCAAGGCCCCAAACCTCCATGGTCAAACATTGCTTGAACTGTCTAAGGCAGAGACTCGACTCACAGAGACCAGAAGCTTTTTAAACTTGGGCAAGTGTGAATAATAGATGATAAAACCCATTCCGCTGTTTGAGAACAGCACGTTGTATATAAGAAAAGCAATCCACAATGGAGGGTCAGAGTGGGGCACTGCCGTCCATATGGCCTCAACTATTACTGGCGACCAGCATAAGTAATATAGTCCAAGTGTAGAAGCTACAGTCTTCACAGCACCAATCACCTTTTTTCTGTTGCTGCTTCGCAGCGACAGGATTTTTTTGATGATGCAGATATGAGTAATCAGTTGTATCAGCAGAGGCAGCAGTATGAATAAAACTCCACGAGTTGCGTAGAAAATTGGACTCTTTGCGAAAAGGCTGAATGGGATGAAAGGATGGAACACCATCTCTAGTGCTCCAGTGTATAAAAATATGATGTCAAATACCAGTGGTAAGAGGAAGCAGAGCGATATGGCGGCTACAGCGATTTTCTTAGATGAGTATAATGTGCAGCTTCTATGTCGCATCGGCATGTGAATAGAAATATATCTTTCGATGCTCATCGCCGAATGTATCCATGACGTTGTGCCAATTGGCATCGCAAAAATAAATCCCAACACAGCGAATCCAGCAGGGGATAGCGTTATGCTGCCGTTGATAATAGTCACAATCATACAACTGACAGGAATCAACGTCACAATGTCAGCTATAGCTAAGCCGATCATGAAGTAATGCTGCAACTGTAAAACCTTCATTCGGCTAAATGTCACGAGTACTAAAATATTGGTGATCAGTATGAAGAGAAACACTGCTGCCGGGATGATAGAGATTTCCTGAGGCAGCGCAGAATGATATTCCATCCAGACGGAGCTATTCATGTCCACCAGCATGTTTATAATACAATGAGTTGAGTCGTTTTTACACCTTGTAATGGTTGAGCCCTTCACACACAGGAAAATGATTAAAATTTCAATCATATTTTAATCTTTTATTCACCAACAAAAATTGGGTGAAAATCTGATTGAAGTCTGATTGAAATGAAAAATCACCTAACATCATCAGGTTTATATGTGGGCAAAATCTGATTGAAATGGGAGCATTTTATGCTATTGATGCTATATTAAAAATGATTGAAATCTGATTGAAATGAAGATTGCATATTGATTGAAACCCAGTGTCTGAGCAATAAAACCTGTGATTCTAATATGATTGAAACAAAGCTGTGTTGAGAGTAAAGTCATTTTTAGGTTGCTAATGGAAATTTATGGTTAAAATATGATTGAAATTTGACCACATTGTGATTTAATGTAGCATGATTTGCTATGGTATTGATATCTTATTGAAATTTGGTTCTGTGTGATTGAATTATGAGCTTTGTTCAAATCGTCTGATTGATATTTGATCATAATTATCATTGAGAAGCATAGAATTGCAGTCCTTTTTTCTCACAACAGAGGACAGCTTCTAAACATTATCTTTTGACGCTGGTCTTTTTATTATCATAGAAAATATTTTTACAATATTTATTCTTGGTATAATTATTTCACAGATTATACTTATTAAAAAAATGACAAACAGGAAATTCAGATGCAGCAGGAAAATCAAATCAAATAGTAGAAATACAGAAATTTTAAAAAGAGAATTACAGTCAATAATTTTTAAATTTGATCAAAATAAGCCCAAAGCTTTATCTGGGAAGCTGTCACGTCACTACGAATAGGTTTTGGCACACCCAGCAGCTTCTCTAAGAAAACACAGACAGTCTCGTGGTGTTGCGTTAAATATTGTGAATGAAAGACGAATGTCGACTTTACGTAAAATATCCACATGTTGAGGTCATCCATGAATGGAAAGACCTCATCGCCAGTCGGATATTTTACGTGAAAGACGTCAATGTCTTTCATTAACGTAATGTACCCTTTTGTGTCAGACTTGGCAGCTGGCGGCGATTGATGGATTAACTTTGACCTGTACTTTGCCAGCTGCCCACTCAGTAGTTTGTTGATCCGATCACTCATCTTGTCTCCTGGAAAAGCAGAATGAGATATTGAATTAAATGAAATATTTATGATTTCAAATGTTTATCTCAATTTATAGGTATAAGCCAGCAATCGCTGAGCTTTTTGTTTTGTAGGAGATGCATTCATCCCTAAGAAGACTGCCTAAAACCATAACAGTAATAGAGGATTTTAAGATATTCAAGGTGTTGGTAACCGCCAATTGCTGCGATCGGCTTTGTTTGCATCCTGTAGGGCGATCGTTTGATGCTTGGAATGAAAATGAATAGACACGAGACAATTTTATTTGATCTGGTTCAACTGATAAAACAGACCAAGTATGCTAATGAGTGCATAGCACCAGGGAGATGGGTTGAGTTTGGTTTGAGTTTTGGTCCCAAACTCCCTGATAACACGTGCGTTGGAGAGGGTGACCCTGATAGCACATGCGTTCGAGGGTGACCCTGATGTAGATTTTTTATACAAACCTGTAAATCACCTTAATTGATATGTTTTGATTGTTTCCTATACACTGACCGGGCGGCGCTGACTAACATTCTGTACTATGAGTTTATGTAGTAGGTTTATCTGTTAATACAAGACTGATAAGTATTGCCTAAAACAAGCCATAGATAACATTTAATTTGAGTTCCTATTTAAATTCTTTTCGATCAAAAATTAATTAATTCATTTTCCTCATGTTTCATGTTGAATGAAATCTAGGCTACCCACTCATTATTGATTAAACTCATTCAGAGGTGGCCTTTCCTAAGTTAGATTGCAAATTTTTAATTTTGATGAGTTTGTTTCATTTTCCTGGTAAGGGTATCTTGTTTCCTTGATTCGGTTAATAACATACAAAACTGACAATCATTGTCTTTCATTTCATGATCTCTGAGATGAGAGAGATGGCTTCCCATGTATGATGGTGGTTGAAGCTCGGTGATTACAAGCATAGATAGCCTAATCTAAGTGCTCAGACTGCTGCGATGAGAGTTAGTGGCATTACATCATCAACCACACATTTCAATTTGGAAATAAGTGGTTGCAGTGGTTGCACTGTAGCTGTCCGAGCTCTAAAATAAGATAGCACTTTTTGTTATCTTGAACTCCCATACCCATGATCAGACAGGAATCTGAAAAGTATCAATGTTTTGTTGATTCTCCATTATCCTTCATTATTCTCTCTTTCATCCAGGCTATCAGGTAAAATCTGTATTATGTCACCAGGCTATCTTTCCATTTTCTAATAATTGTAAAACTGCAGGAGCTCATGATATAATTTGTTTAATCAGTGTCCGTTTATGAAACGGATGCGCCGAGCACTGGCCATCATGATCCCAAAGAACTGAGACTTCATTTTTTAGATTGTCCCTGATCGTGAGCGATGCCTCTGACTGGCTGTTGTCCATGAATGTGATACACATATCGGGTAGCCTATTTCAATACTATCGTTACCGGAGTTGACTTAATTTCTTGTGTAGAATATCAAGTGTTCTCAGAAAAGCTGTAGATTGCCTGCTTTTGTTGCCCGGGACAAAGAAGAGGTCAGTGGATAACACTAGGAAATGGTTTTATACGTGGTTACAATAATCTCTTACACTAATCAAACCAGAGAACAGTCATAGATGGATGGGGGAGGGTGAAGGTGTTTTATATAGAGCGGTCTTGTAGTTTTAAAGGTGTTTCGGAGGAGCATCTATAGCCGTATTTCCCCTTTTGAGCCCTTTCAGATCACTGAGTCATGGCTTGAGGCAACTCAGCTTCCCACGCCAAACAAAAGTAATTCCCCTGTATATCTTTCTCACATGGTAGATGGCCATAAGCTAGCAACTATCATGTGGTATCTACTGTCCACAAGGTGGAGTATAAGCCAGCGGGTGATAAAACTCTGCTAACACTTATCATTTGTCCTGCTATCTTACCATTTCCTGAATACTGTGAAAATCACAACAGGAGCTTCCGCATGATTTGTTGGCAGTCTTTCTCTTTCGATATGATTCATTTGTTTATCTTGAAATTTGTTTAACCTTCAAAACAAAATGCTATAGAAGTAGTGGGACCCGTATCAGGCGAAGAAGTTTATTTTAGCAGGCTGCGTAATATCACTATGTGGCCCTTCGAGGTTGGTTCATAGGCCCTGTATATGACAAAACAGAGGTTAGGCTGCCCCTAAAGAGGGACGCAAGTTGCTCGAAATCCTCGTACTGAGAGTGTGATACATCCTGAACTTTAGTGCACAGCAAGCTGCCAAAAACTTCAACAGGCACTAATCGCTCATTGGCAGTGACACTTTGATCTTTGCCAATAGGCCGAGAAGCGATCGGTTGGTTCATGGACAACCTTATTCAAATTTTCAAGGAAGGATATTGGTGTTGGAAGGGGAGCTACCTTGAATAATGTAGAAAATATTGATAATGTGTTATGGCTAGCCTTGTTGTCTTATATTTCAGAGTGCCATCCCTTGTGCAGTCACTCTCAATAACAACAAGCTGTGGGGTGAAACAGAGACTAAGTTTGATCCAGTTCGCCTCCATTTGCTATCGTTCTCCCCCTCGATCAGCTGCCGCTTATCAGTGGAAGGGGAGAAAACCCCATTGCAGGTTAACTGGATCAAACTTGACTAAGGCAAAACATTATCCATTATCGGAGTAACAACAAAAACAGTAATTGAAAGTATTTCCTCTATGCAAATTTTATCCTGGGGGCAAATCTCTCCAAATACCAACAGAGATCAAACAAATTGATAATAAATCTTAGAGTTTACGAACAGGTCACAAATATGTCATGGTTAACGAGTTTGTGATATTCTATGAGGAAGCAGCATGTGTTACATCAGTGGTTTTTTCAATCAATTATTCTTGGCAAAACAAATGGAAGTCTAAATTATTTGTGAGCTAGAGTTTGGAGGAAATTTTGGAGGAAACGCTGTATTATAACTCATTTAAAAACCTTGAATGTTTGATAGGTGAAGTAATTATGAAGGAAACAGGTTTTGAAACTAATTTAAAAAATTTGATAAGTGAAGAAATTAATTGTATTGAGTACATCTCCTCTCGACCAGTATCCTAAATAAACTTAGACCAGGTAATGACAAGATTTGTAATCAATGTTTCTTATCGTTGGCCATCGGCAAAAATCCCTTTCCTCATCTGTACGATAGCCAGAGTACACATAAGTCAAATCCATCATATTTATATGACATATATATATCATATGTCAAATCCATCATATCTGATGACGCAAATAATAGTTTGTGTACATATGCTAAAAATAGAGACTATCTATCCAAAAGGTCAGCTTTCTCCATAGTAAATAAAAAACAAACAGATGCTTCATTTCAAATCAAGTATTTAGTTTGAAAAAACATTACAACGAGATGTTTCATATATAATGCACAACACGTCAATCATCATCAAAAAAATAATACAAAAGTCATTGTCTTGGCTTTCAGAGTTGGTATTTGGTGACAATATGCCACTCAAGTTTCATACATGCTGAGGTAATGCTTATGTGCCTACTATGTACAGGCATTTAGAACATTCTTCTTGGTGCAAAGTCGTGTCGACCTCCCCAGTCCTCACATGTTCATATTACAGTGTTACCTAACTACCGGTCGCTATAAGCCCAAACCTCCATGGTCAAACATTGCTTGAATTGTCTAAGGCAGAGACTCGACTCACAGAGACCAGAAGCTTTTTAAACTTGGGCAAGTGTGAATAATAGATAATAAAACCCATGCCGCTGTTTGAGAAAAGCACGTTGTATATAAGAAAAGCAATCCACAATGGAGGGTCAGAGTGGGGCACTGCTGTCCATATGGCCTCAACTATTACTGGCGACCAGCATAAGTAATATAGTCCAAGTGTACAAGCTACAGTCTTCACAGCACCAATCACCTTTTTTCTGTTGCTGCTGCGCAGCGACAGGATTTTTTTTGATGATGCAGATATGAGTAATCAGTTGTATCAGCAGAGGCAGCAGTATGAATAAAACTCCACGAGTTGCGTAGAAAATTGGACTCTTTGCGAAAAGGCTGAATGGGATGAAAGGATGGAACACAATCTCTAGTGCTCCAGTGTATAAAAATATGATGTCAAATACCAGTGGTAAGAGGAAGCAGAGCGAAATGGCAGCTACAGCGATTTTCTTAGATGAGTATAATGTGCAGCTTCTATGTCGCATCGGCATGTGAATAGAAATATATCTTTCGATGCTCATCGCCGAATGTATCCATGACGTTGTGCCAATTGGCATCGCAAAAATAAATCCCAACACAGCGAATCCAGCAGGGGATAGCGTTATGCTGCCGTTGATAATAGTCACAATCATACAACTGACAGGAATCAACGTCACAATGTCAGCTATAGCTAAGCCGATCATGAAGTAATGCTGCAACTGTAAAACCTTCATTCGGCTAAATGTCACAAGTACTAAAATATTGGTGATCAGTATGAAGAGAAACACTGCTGCCGGGATGATAGAGATTTCCTGAGGCAGCGCAGAATGATATTCCATCCAGACGGAGCTATTCATGTTCACCAGCATGTTTATAATACAATGAGTTGAGTCGTTTTTACACCTTGTAATGGTTGAGCCCTACACACACAGGAAAATGATTAAAATTTCAATCATATTTTAATCTTTTATTCACCAACAAAAATTGGGTGAAAATCTGATTGAAGTCTGATTGAAATGAAAAATCACCTAACATCATCAGGTTTATATGTGGGCAAAATCTGATTGAAATGGGAGCATTTTATGCTATTGATGCTATATTAAAAATGATTGAAATCTGATTGAAATGAAGATTGCATATTGATTGAAACCCAGTGTCTGAGCAATAAAACCTGTGATTCTAATATGATTGAAACAAAGCTGTGTTGAGAGTAAAGTCATTTTTAGGTTGCTAATGGAAATTTATGGTTAAAATATGATTGAAATTTGACCACATTGTGATTTAATGTAGCATGATTTGCTACGGTATTGATATCTTATTGAAATTTGGTTCTGTGTGATTGAATTATGAGCTTTGTTTAAATCGTCTGATTGATATTTGATCATAATTATCATTGAGAAGCATAGAATTGCAGTCCTTTTTTCTCACAACAGAGGACAGCTTCTAAACATTATCTTTTGACGCTGGTCTTTTTATTATCATAGAAAATATTTTTACAATATTTATTCTTGGTATAATTATTTCACAGATTAAACTTATTAAAAAATTGACAAACAGAAAATTCAGATACAGCAGGAAAATCAAATCAAATAGTAGAAATACAGAAATTTTAAAAAGAGAATTACAGTCAATAATTTTTAAATTTGATCAAAATAAGCCCAAAGCTTTATCTGGGAAGCTGTCACGTCACTACGAATAGGTTTTGGCACACCCAGCAGCTTCTCTAAGAAAACACAGACAGTCTCGTGGTGTTGCATTAAATATTGTGAATGAAAGACGAATGTCAACGTTACGTAAAATATCCACATGTTGAGGTCATCCATGAATGGAAAGACCTCGCCAGTCGGATATTTTACGTGAAAGACGTCATTGTCTTTCATTAACGTAATGTACCCTTTTGTGTCAGACTTGGCAGCTGGCGGCGATTGATGGATTAACTTTGACCTGTACTTTGCCAGCTGCCCACTCAGTAGTTTGTTGATCAGATCACTCATCTTGTCTCCTGGAAAAGCAGAATGAGATATTGAATTAAATGAAATATTTATGATTTCAAATGTTTATCTCAATTTATAGGTTTAAGCCAGCAATCGCTGAGCTTTGTGTTTTGTAGGAGATGCATTCATACCTAAGAAGACTGCCTAACACCATAACAGTAATAGAGGATTTTAAGATATTCAAGGTGTTGGTAACCGCCAATTGCTGCGATCGGCTTTGTTTGCATCCTGTAGGGCGATTGTTTGACGCTTGGAATGAAAATGAATAGACACGAGACAAGTTTATTTGATCTGGTTCAACTGATAAAACAGACCAGGTATGCTAATGAGTGTATAGCACCAGGGAGATGGGTTGAGTTTGGTTTGAGTTTTGGTCCCAAACTCCCTGATAACACGTGCTTTGGAGAGGGTGACCCTGATAGCACATGCGTTAGAGGGTGACCCTGATGTAGATTTTTTATACAAACCTGTAAATCACCTTAATTGATATGTTTTGATTGTTTCCTATACACTGACCGGGCCGGGCGGCGCTGACTAAAATTCTCTACTATGAGTTTATGTAGTAGGTTTATCTGTTAATACAAGACTGATAAGTATTGCCTAAAACAAGCCATAGATAACATTTAATTTGAGTTCCTATTTAAATTCTTTTTGATCAAAAATTAATTAATTCATTTTCCTCATGTTTCATGTTGAATGAAATCTAGGCTACCCACTCATTATTGATTAAACTCATTCAGAGGTGGCCTTTCCTAAGTTAGATTGCAAATTTTTAATTTTGATGATTTTGTTTCATTTTCCTGGTAAGGGTATCTTGTTTCCTTGATTCGGTTAATAACATACAAAACTGACAATCATTGTCTTTCATTTCATGATCTCTGAGATGAGAGAGATGGCTTCCCATGTATGATGGTGGTTGAAGCTGGTGATTACAAGCATAGATAGCCTAATCTAAGTGCTCAGACTGCTGCGATGACAGTTAGTGGCATTACATTATCAACCACACATTTCAATTTGGAAATAAGTGGTTGCAGTGGTTGCACTGTAGCTGTCCGAGCTCTAAAATAAGATAGCACTTTTTGTGATCTTGAATTCCCATATCCATGATCAGACAAGAATCTGAAAAGTATCAATGTTTTGTTGATCCTCCATTATCCTTCATTATTCTCTCTTTCATCCAGGCTATCAGGTAAAATCTGTATTATGTCACCAGGCTATCTTTCCATTTTCTAATAATTGTAAAACTGCAGGAGCTCATGATATAATTTGTTTAATCAGTATCTCTGTTTATGAAACGGATGCGCCGAGCACTGGCCATCATGATTCCAAAGAACTGAGACTTCATTTTTTAGATTGCCCCTGATCGTGAGCGATGCCTCTGACTGGCTGTTGTCCATGAATGTGATACACATATCGGGTAGCCTATTTCAATACTATCGTTACCGGAGTTGACTTAATTTCTTGTGTAGAATATCAAGTGTTCTCAGAAAAGCTGTAGATTGCCTGCTTTTGTTGCCCGGGACAAAGAAGAGGTCAGTGGATAACACTAGGAAATGGTTTTATAAGTGGTTACAATAATCTCTTACACTAATCAAACCAGAGAACAGTCATAGATGGATGGGGGAGGGTGAAGGTGTTTTATATAGAGCGGTCTTGTAGTTTTAAAGGTGTTTCGGAGGAGCATCTATAGCCGTATTTCCCCTTTTGAGCCCTTTCAGATCACTGAGTCATGGCTTGAGGCAACTCAGCTTCCCACGCCAAACAAAAGTAATTCCCCTGTATAGCTTTCTCACATGGTAGATGGCCATAAGCTAGCAACTATCATGTGGTATCTACTGTCCACAAGTTGGAGTATAAGCCAGCGGGTTATAAAACTCTGCTAACACTTATCATTTGTCCTGCTATCTTACCATTTCCTGAATACTGTGAAAATCACAACAGGAGCTTCCGCATGATTTGTTGGCAGTCTTTCTCTTTCGATATGATTCATTTGTTTATCTTGAAATTTGTTTAACCTTCAAAACAAAATGTTATAGAAGTAGTGGGATCCGTATCAGGCGAAGAAGTTTATTTTAGCAGGCTGCGTAATATCACTATGTGGCCCTTCGAGGTTGGTTCATAGGCCCTGTATATGACAAAACAGAGGTTAGGCCGCCCCTAAAGAGGGACGCAAGTTGCTCGAAATCCTCGTACTGAGAGTGTGATACATCCTAGAAAACTAGAATGCATCCTAGAGGTGAGGCTATAGAGGACCTCCTGAACTTTAGTGCGCAGCAAGCTGCCAAAAACTTCAACAGGCACTAACCGCTCATTGGCAGTGACACTTTGATCATTGCCGATAGGCCGAGAAGCGATCGGTTGGTTCATAGGCAACCTTATTCAAATTTTCAAGGAAGGATATTGGTGTTGGAAGGGGAGCTACCTTGAATAATGTAGAAAATATTGATAATGTGTTATGGCTAGCCTTGTTGTCTTATATTTCAGAGTGCCATCCCTTGTGCAGTCACTCTCAATAACAACGAGCTGTGGGGAGAAACAGAGACCAAGTTTGATCCAGTTCGCCTCCATTTGATATGGTTCTCCCCCTCGATCAGCTGCCGCTTATCAGTGGAAGGTGAGAAAACCCCATCGCAGGTTAATTGGATCAAACTTGATTTAGGTAAAACATTATCCATTATCTGAGTAACAACAAAAACAGTAATTGGAAGTATTTCCTCTATGCAAATTTTATCCTGGGGGCAAATCTCTCCAAAAACAGAGATCAAACAAATTGATATTAAATCTTAGAGTTTACACACAGGTCACAAATGGTACCCGGCCATAATGCCATGGCCAAAATGCCATTGGGACAAAATGCCATTGCCATAATGCCATTGTCATAATGCCATGGCCATAATGTCATAGGTGAAAACACCACTGCACAATATACCAATGCCAAAATACCAGCCGTACAAAACGCCAGTTGTGTCAAAATACCAGTGGACTTAAAGCCAGATGTGTCAAAATACCAATGGATATAAAGCCAGATTGGACATAATACCATGCGGGACAACATACCATATCCCAAAATACCATTGCCAAAATGCCAAAATATATAACCAAAGGAGATCAAGCCACGTTGTACTTTTCTTCAGTCACATTACAGCTGCAGATTGCTCGATCAGAGTAGGGGGTGGTTCAGTTGGTTAGAGCCATCTCTTTCACTGTTCAAGTCTCGAAGTTTCTACATTTGAATTTTTTTCTCTTGGGTTAGTTGGGCCCCATTGTACTGAAGGCTAGCGTGTGTTGCAGAAATTGCAGCCAAATATTGTGCCGTCAAGTCGCCAGCTCTGTGGATTATGGCAAGTTAATTGACTCTCTAAATTTGACCATCTTTATGTCTTGGCTTGAAGGGTTTTAACTGGTTATTTCTGATGCTATTACCGGCGTCATGAAGGCTAGCATGATTGCACTCTGGCCCTACCCACACCCCGGTATGAATTTTTTGACGAAGCCTATGCAATTTCTTAACAAGGACCTCTCTCCTCGCTTGTTATTGGTTTTCATAAATTCAAGTTTGTTGGATCAAGCGTTGTATCCATGGTTTGTTATCATATTGAAAATATTTTGAATTGAGTATGAAATTAATAAAAGTTTCAAAACTTTATATTCAAAAAGCATTTGTAATGGCATGATTTTAAGTTTTTCAAAAATATGAGAACTGTGACCCCTGGTTTAATTCCCTTGATGTCACACAGAGTCCTATCTGGCTATCACATGCGTGGCCCCAGAACTCTAATTCTAGATTCTGCTCAATGGCTGGACCGAGTGCTTGTATCATCATCAGGGTCAAATCTAATTCCTTTTTCAGGCTTCTAAAATGTTCATAGATAGTTATGCTGTTCCTCTTTCTTCTAAAAAAGTTCCGGAATATGAGCTGTTATTCTTCTGGTTAAAAATGTTGTTCGAGGTCTCAAAAAGGTATTCTCATAGTTTATGACAAGACAGTTGGTGATACACCATTCATTTATCAGAGGTAAATTGCTCTTCGTAATTTCAGGTTCAGTGCTAAAATTATTAGTATTGTCAGCAAAAAAAATTTAGATTTTAGTATTTAGATCAAGTGATACATTTAAAAGGTCAACATTATAAATTATAAATAGTGCTGGCCAAGAACCGAACCCTGGGGAGCACCGATCATGACAGGCAGTAAACCGACTTAATTCATTTACCAATACAAACTGTTTTCTATTCAAAAGATAATTTTCTAACAGTCGCTATGAGGGGGAATAATATCTGAAAAAAATATCTGTTTACTTATTAGAACGCTGTGATTTATTGTATCAAAAGCTTTTGAAAGATATAAAATTAAACCTTGGGTGATTCTTCCATCAATAAAATGGCCGTAAATTTGTTCCATTATAATATTGATTGTGTCAGTTGTACTGCGTCCATCTAATGCCAAATTTGTTACAATGATTTTTAAATTTCCTCTATGGTTTTTGAATGCTTTTTGCTTTTTGTGAAGTTTAGTACCCTCTTTGGTGAGTGTAAATAACTGTTTAGTCACCCAAGGTTTCTTGATAGTAGGACGTTGATGCTTTCTGGCGCTAACTTTGTTGCTGGCATTATCAATGCATGAGCTTGGTTTTCCATTGAAAGTTGGTGTCAGATATTTCTGCAACAATTTTGTTATTGTATAATTTCTTATAATAACACATTAATTTATTTTAGTTGTGTTCATCCGTAAGGAATTGTTGATCTGAAAAGTTTACATTTGCACATTTTTATGTTCGGATTTAATAATAGTAATAGATAATATAAAATAATTATTTTGGTTTCACAAATTCTGGTTCGGGACCTAATAAGAATATAAAAATATTGGCTTCAACTCAACTTGCTTTAGTCTTTTGAAGCTAAGTCAAAATTTTTTTCTGGATTCAAATCAATGTTGATGTCACCAACAATAAGTCAGTTCGTGGGGAGCTAAATCCTCCAGTAAAGTTTTGTGTTGAACATATAAAATTCTCAACATTCTTTTTAAATGGAATCAAAAGAAGTTACATTACATAACTATTTAAGAGAAACAAAAGCTCTGCATAGTAACACCACATTTTGACGAAACGGCTCTGTAGACTATGTAGCTTTTATTCCCTCGAGTAGGAAAACAAATTTTGTTGAATGTGTATATGGTCAGAAGAGATGTTAAAAACTTATCCATATCCATCATCATCATTTATACTAGATTTACAACATGAAATTCAAGTTGTGAACATCCTGTGAGTCACAAGCCCCTATTAAATGACTTTGCTGAATACTATGGCCATGGCCTAACCGTGAAAGTTCATTTTGGGTGAACAGAGTTTTTCCTTCCTGTTAGTTGTAACTGTAACTTTTTATACAACTAATAAATACAGAGATAACCTGCTCTATGCTCAATCATCGTAGTCTTATCAATGTCATTAGTAAGCATGAGTCTCTAGGGCAGCGATGAGTCAAGACTTGGCTTTCAAAAAAAAGTTGGTAATAATCCAAAGTTATTGTCATATTATTCTAAAGAATGGTTGGGAAATATTTATTACAAGTCACTAGCTCTCAGTTTGTGGATCCCAACAAACCCCAGATATCATTGAAATTGAACGAAGAAACTTCGAGACTTGAACAGCGAAGGAGATGGCTCTAACCAACTGAACCACCCCCTACTCTGATCAAGCAAACCGCAGCTGTAATGTGACCCAAAAAAATACAACGTTGATTGATCTCCTTTGGTTATATATTTTGGCATTTTGGCAATGGTATTTTGGGATATGGTATGTTGTCCCGCATGGTATTATGTCCAATCTGGCTTTATATCCATTGGTATTTTGACACATCTGGCTTTATATCCACTGGTATTTTGACACAACTGGCGTTTTGTACAACTGGTATTTTGGCATTGGTATATTGTACAGTGGTGTTTTCACCTATGGCATTATGGCCATGTCATTATGACAATGGCATTATGGCAATGGCATTTTGTCCCAATGGCATTTTGGCCATGGCATTTTGACACGGAATCGTCACAAATATGTCATGGTTAACGAGTTTGTGATATTCTATGAGGAAGCAGCATGTGTTACATCAGTGGTTTTTTCAATCAATTATTCTTGGCAAAACAAATGGAAGTCTAAATTATTTGTGAGCTAGAGTTTGGAGGAAACGCTGTATTATAACTCATTTAAAAACCTTGAATGTTTGATAGGTGAAGAAATTATGAAGGAAACAGGTTTTGAAACTAATTTAAAAATTTGATTAGTGAAGAAATTAATTGTATTGAGTACATCTCCTCTCGACCACCAAGTATCCTAAATAAACTTAGACCAGGTAATGACAAGATTTGTAATCAATGTTTCTTATCGTTGGCCATCGGCAAAAATCCCTTTCCTCATCTGTACGATAGCCAGAGTACACATAAGTCAAATCCATCATATTTATATGATAATATATATATATCATATGTCAAATCCATCATATCTGATGACGCAAATAATAGTTTGTGTACATATGCTAAAAATAGAGACTATCTATCCAAAAGGTCAGCTTTCTCCATAGTAAATAAAAAACAAACAGATGCTTCATTTCAAATCAAGTATTTAGTTTGAAAAAACATTACGACAAGATGTTTCATATATAATGCACAACACGTCAATCATCATCTCAAAAAAATAATACAAGTCATTGTCTTGGCCTTCAGAGTTGGTATTCGGTGACAATATGCCACTCAAGTTTCATACATGCTGAGGTAATGCTTATGTGCCTACTATGTACAGGCATTTAGAACATTCTTCTTGGTGCAAAGTCGTGTCGACCTCACCAGTCCTCGCATGTTCATATTACAGTGTTACGTAGCTGCTGGTCGCTATAAGCCCGAACCTCCATGGTCAAACATTGCTTGAATTGTCTAAGGCAGAGACTCGACTCACAGAGACCAGAAGCTTTTTAAACTTGGGCAAGTGTGAGTAGTAGATGATAAAACCCATTCCGCTGTTTGAGAACAGCACGTTGTATATAAGAAAAGCAATCCACAATGGAGGGTCAGAGTGGGGCACTGCCGTCCATATGGCCTCAACTATTACTGGCGACCAGCATATGTAATATAGTCCAAGTGTACAAGCTACAGTCTTCACAGCACCAATCACCTTTTTTCTGTTGCTGCTTCGCAGCGACAGGATTTTTTTGATGATGCAGATATGAGTAATCAGTTGTATCAGCAGAGGCAGCAGTATGAATAAAACTCCACGAGTTGCGTAGAAAATTGGACTCTTTGCGAAAAGGCTGAATGGGATGAAAGGATGGAACACCATCTCTAGTGCTCCAGTGTATAAAAATATGATGTCAAATACCAGTGGTAAGAGGAAGCAGAGCGATATGACAGCTACAGCAATTTTCTTAGATGAGTATAATGTGCAGCTTCTATGTCGCATCGGCATGTGAATAGAAATATATCTTTCGATGCTCATCGCCGAATGTATCCATGACGTTGTGCCAATTGGCATCGCAAAAATAAACCCCAACACAGCGAATCCAGCAGGGGATAGCGTTATGCTGCCGTTGATAATAGTCACAATCATACAACTGACAGGAATCAACGTCACAACGTCAGCTATAGCTAAGCCGATCATGAAGTAATGCTGCAACTGTAAAACCTTCATTCGGCTAAATGTCACGAGTACTAAAATATTGGTGATCAGTATGAAGAGAAACACTGCTGCCGGGATGATAGAGATTTCCTGAGGCAGCGCAGAATGATATTCCATCCAGACGGAGCTATTCATGTCCACCAGCATGTTTATAATACAATGAGTTGAGCCGTTTTTACACCTTGTACTGGTTGAGCTCTATACAATCGTATTAGAAGATAAATGTCAAGTCATGCTTTTTTATGAGCTGAGAAATATCTATCTTTCATCTTTACGCCACACCCCCTAAATGTTTTATCATACTCTATGATATAACGGTTATGTCGAGTTCATCATCAGTTCAGTAGCCGCAGCCTTGGATTCTGGTAATTGTGATTTACCACTGAGAGCCCAAACTACGTCTTATCAATTGTAATATGATTGTATAGATAGCAACAATAGTATTTATAATCTTTGACAACACATTCTTGTCAACAATTATTGCGACTGATTCGTTGGCTCTTCTATAAAATATCACCGTCATTATTTTTCACCGCCTGTCAGTGTCATATCTGTTTTCTGACTATATCATGATCATACGATATGAAGTTGTCCAGGCCATGTGCCTCAGTGCTTCAAGGTTGCTCGTCTGTAGTCGTCTCACGCGGCCACCAAACAAAAGAGGTTTCCACATGACAAGGCTAGTTTATTTTGAAATCAGTCCAGCATTCATAGAATACTTATATTATAGTCTTTATTGAGTTGAAAGTGGCCATACAGGCTGACTGAGACATTGTCTGCAATGTTGCACCTGGTATTTCCGTATTTGTAAATTAATACATCCATATATCCGCAGAGCTATTGTACATTGTGCTTTCCCCATCATCATCATGAACCCTAGCCACCACATCATCCCATCATTTATCCTGTAATATTAGGGAGCGAGTTAGTTATCTTCCCTTGACACTTTTAGCAACCCAAACATTTTGCGAGTGCTTTCATTTATATACATAAATTCAGCCACCAAGTGAATCATATTGTTCCAGTAATGCATTGTTTTATTTAATTATTTACAACGAGAGCCTCACTATAATATATTTAGTGATGTGCTGCAGCCTCAGCTAACGAACATTGATATTTACAACAGAGACCGTATTACTCCTTGAATTCAGGCTCAAATGTAACTCCTGTCAAGTGTCAACAGTCTATCTTGTTTTCAACCTTATAATAGTCACTGGTCACTCCTGTCAGCTTCCACTTGTCATGTGACCTGGAGTAACCTCATCTATGGATGCAGGGAACCTCTCCTAGTCCGAACTAGTTGTTGTTAGTGTTGTAACACTAGACGTGAATTTAAAAAATAAGGGATACTAAAATTGAGTATTCTTCACACTACTGACAGGCAGTAAACTTTCTTATATTTGAAGTTTGAAGTTTGAAGTTTGTTTATTGCCTAAATTCTAATATCCATCTTGTGATAGGTTGATAGCATCGAATGTACAGCACATACATGGAAAAATAAAAATAAAAGGAGTCTGAGCTGCATTAGTTAAAAAATCGCATATAAAATTCAAAAAAGGTATTTTGTCTTTTGGTTGTTCTACACTTGGATGGCCTATATTTATCTATTTTTGCTCTACGAGTAGATGTTCTGTTTGTATTTAATTTAATACGAGAGTTCAAGGGGTGATTATCGTCGTCAGCTATTCTAGTGAAATGTTCACTGCAAGTGGTAGCAAGAATTTTGTGATGGTGGCAGTGCTAGATGGTCCAGCCTCTGCTCGTAGTTGTCAGAGAATGGCAGCACAATTTCACAAACATAAGCATAAGCATAAGCATATATATATATATATATATATATGCTTATTTTTGTGGAATATAAAAAAGTTTACTGCCCCTCAGTAGTGGGAAGAATACTCAATTTTAGTATCCCTAATATTCTTAAATCACGTCTTGTATTACAGTGATACCAATGACTAGTTCTTACTGGCAGAGGTTCCTTGCATTCACATTTGAAGTGACCCTGGGTTTCTACAAGCTACACCAGAAAATATTGCTGCAAGTTCTCTTTCCATAAGAGTGTCCCTTCAGTCAAATTACTGCTTCAAATGATTTTCTCTTTTGGCTTAAATTGCGATCATAATATGGCGAGATGACGCAGTATTATTCTATGACGACAGAATCATGATTTTAATCAAATATTATGACATGGTATAACTATAACATTAATAATATGGCATGTGTTCGACCTCAAACGAAAATAAACTAAACTGCAGCGGTGTAAAACACCATACGAAAACACTGATTATAAATATTTTGCCAAAGTTTAAAAGGAAACTAATCCTTCTATATTGTTGCAAAACAAGGCAATTGCAGTATGTCCAGACAGTTGACATATTTCCAATTGCCTGCTTGCTTGAAAAACCGTTTTTACCTTAGTCAAATTATTGTTAGTCATCCTGGCATAAATATTGATACCAAAGCAAAGTAGGGGATAGAATCAGATCAAATGTTTATTACCTGAATCACCTAGCTTCCTGATTTCTGAATAATCATGATAGAGTGAACAAAACCGGCAACTATTCTGCCATTAAATGTGAGATCAGAGATCAGCCGATAAAAAATAGAGGTGTCTGATGAATCGATGAACAGTTATTAATATACTTTTGATGACAATGTTTACAGTTACAGTATATCCTTACTCCAAGATAATTCCATCAATCGTACTTTAATTCTCTACCATATTTGTGACATTATGTGATGTCAAAGACCAATATTTAATGATTTGGAGACCAACGCATATCCTGTTTTGAAGGCCGATTAGCCCCACAATCTAAAGATGGACAGTTGCGTTTTGGAAGGCAATCATGAAGCCAGTGACTCACAATCACTGAAAGTCAAGCGGTCACAGCTGGTGTGAATCGGTATTCACCAAATTGCCAAATTATTTTACTTTAATTATTTTACTCAAAAATGATTACCTGTTACTATATATACTAGATTACTAGCTGTTTAATGTTTTGTACAAATAACTACATGGATCAACCGATGAAGTTGCAGCCTGTTGATTGATTGCGCAGTAATTATTGACATGAGAAAAACCTTTGAGACAATTCGATCAATCCTGCTTTACTTCTCCGCCAAAATATCTGCATGACCTCACATGTCATAGGCATACCAATATTAATCCGTACCCCAAAAATCTATACCATAATCTCAGGATGAACTGTACTAAGGCTAATCTGCTATTCCTTCTACATTAATCACAATGATACCCATACCAAGAAGTGGCCACCCTTCTGTTTGAACTAAACAACAAGTAAAAATAGTTCAGTAAAAAATGTGTGTTGTCATTCAACAGAATGTATAGTACTTTTAAAGATGTCTTATAAAAATAAAAGCTGGGTTTTGTTGATAGTCCCAATCACGCCAATTTGCTATTTTAGAATCAGTATCATAAAAACTATAACATCCTAAACCCTTAGTATTGCCAACCATTCTGCGCATGCTCAGCTCTGGGCATGAGCTGATCTCTGCAAAATTGAGTCTCGGAATTCCGAAGCCATCTGATTGGCTACCTGCTCTGGTGACATACTCCCCAAAGTTCGGATTTGTTAGTGATAGTTATCCTCTCTTGTCATTATTAGCTGCTTTTGATTGACAATTTATGCAGGGGATATCCCATTTCCCCTTTCCAAAGTTGCAATCAGAACCCAAACTAAACTCATTGTTCTTGCACATGCGCGAATTCAAGTCACGCATGATGCATACTTAGCCTTACGACACCTGCTTTGTGGTAATGATAACCTAGTTTATCAGTGATCTACATGCCCAGTCGGATCACGAGAGTCAGTATGATTGCCAACTATAATGTGTGGTAAATTTTCAGCTGAAGTAATTTTGCAAAGAGCAAGGCGCCAAATTTTCTGACCAAATGTGGAAAGGTGTTGAGCCTTGAAAATATCACACCAGATTTCAAACTTGATAATCCAGGTATTTTGGATGGCTTTCAGATGTACTTGATACACTAGCAGTAATGATCGCAGATGGCAATTATGATAGAAGATGCAATTTAGCTTAGATTCACCGCATCACCTGCTTTTTTTAGGTGTGTACCTACATGGCTGTTGCCAGTTCCCAGAGAACACTTAGTTGTTTTTAAATGATGGTATTGATGAAGTTTTGACGTTTTTTACTTTCCCTTATTTTATAACAAAATAGATTGAATATAATATTATATGTTAGAATAATAATAACTATACAGTTCAGGGTTAATTGGTAATGAAATCATTTATATATCACTTTCATTAATCAACAGTTATATTATGTATATATATATATTTGCAGTTTTATTTTCGTTAACCATCAACAGCAGATATAAAAAAATGTTGGTTAAAATCGCAAGGTCAGTCATGCACCTCAGTGCGAAGAATGGGACACAATATTGGTTGTGCCGCAATGTTTGCGCCAATTTGCTCTCAGTTTGTAGGCAGGTACGAGTATTCCTGGGAATCCAACAAGTCCCAGTAGTCAGTGGACTGCAGTGAGATTCGAACCCACGAACTTCAACACTTGTGGCTGAAGTACGGTGCTTTAACCAACTAAACCACCTCCTACCCCTCAACAACTGTGATAATCAATAACTATGACCACCATAGTTTTAACATCTCGATTTTGAGCATGGCCGACACTTCCCATCGCAGTAGAATCGTATTCTCTTGTGATTATTGAGTCCTGTCCTGTCCTGTAGCTTAACCTTATAACTTCAGACAGCCTCACTGATACTCTGCTGTTGCAGCTGATATCCCGCTATAGGAAATTGTCAGTGTCAGTCTTGATAGCGCAGCCTCACTTTCAACCACTTCTTGTTGAAATACAGTCAGAAACAGAAAGAGATTCGCAAACACCACATCCATTCCATTCATCCGTTTGGTGGCAGGAAAATATAAATGAAATTACTGAATGTTGCGATCACAATAAAGGCGTATTGGCTAGCGTTGAGTGTAATGTCAGCAAAAATCTTTGAGGTTTTCTACTCAACAAAAAATATTCTAATAAGGTGTCTAAGAAGTAGGACAATATCGGCACAATCCAGGTTCCCCATGTCATAAAAAGCTCATTATTCTCTCTGAATCATCCCATCAAGAGGCCCTGTTTATGACAAAACAGAGGGTGGGTTGCCCCTAAAGAGGGACGCCAGCTACCCGGAGTCCTCATACTGAGAGTGTGATACATCCTAGTAAACTAGAATGCATCCTAGAGGTGAGGCCATGGCGGACCTCCTAATCGTATGTGTGCAGCAAGCTGCCAGAAACTGTAACAGGCACTGTTCAGCCATTGGCAGTGACACTTTGATCTTAGCCAATAGGCCGAGAAGCGATCCCATCAAGAGGCCCTGCTGTCATTTCTGACATTTCCCAAAAAGTAGACAATGCCCGAATTATCACATATCATTTGATTTTTGCTGTTGACAGGTGTGATCAGAGTCAACAGATGGGCTTGTTAAAGGTTTCCTAGGCTGGTGTCTAGATTTATAATTGAATCGCCTCGTGCGATTCTCAACCAATATCACAGTGATTGTTAACAGCCTGGTTTTTGGTCCAAAAAATCTTAATTCCACAACCTAGGGAATTCGATTTATGTGCCCATTGTCTGTATTCCTAAGATTAAAACATCTGAGCAAATTGATCTGGAGTTATCATCTGCTTTCTAGAAAGAAGACAACCTGATTATAACTTGCATATTTGTCGCGAACTGTACTGCAA
Source organism: Membranipora membranacea (assembly GCA_914767715.1). Taxonomy (NCBI): domain Eukaryota; kingdom Metazoa; phylum Bryozoa; class Gymnolaemata; order Cheilostomatida; family Membraniporidae; genus Membranipora; species Membranipora membranacea. The sequence goes on from OU612068.1 coordinate 20,226,336, forward strand.
CTGATAATTTGGCCATTGATTTTTTATATTTATTCTTGCATGTTCGAGAAAACCCGAAAGAATATTCATTTAAACAGCACAATAATAATGATCCATATGTAATGTATAGAAAATTTATTTTTCTCTTATTTTTAATACATTTTACTAAGTCCCATAACATTTTTGAAGAATGCAAATTTCATTAGGATAAAAAAAAGAAAAACAAAACATAGCAAAATGTAAACCAATGTATAGGCTCAGAAAATTTTGTGAGCTTTTTTATACTTTTATGAACCTTTTATATGAACTTTATTTTGGATAATACTCATTTGTTGAGAATTTTTATCAGAATACCCAAAAAAGAAAGAAAATAAAACACTAAAGCAACAATGAAGTTAATGCATAATTGATGAGAAATATAATTAGGAAGATCCCTTAAAATGTGAAACGGATGGACTTGATAGAATGTGAATTGGTAAATAATAAAAAGTGGTAGCTACAGTGTTGTCATAAAAAGAAATATTAGCATTGTGTAGTTTAACAAGATTGAGTCCGATTTTGATTCAGTAAATGTCATTCCCTGTAAGCAGTGTTGCAAAAATGATGTTGCATGACATTGTTGGATATATGTGGAAGAATATGTAGTTTGTTTTTGCAGATTCATACCAATGGTCGGTATTTTCAAAGGTTGAGAAGATGTCTCCCAGCGCAGAGTTGGGGTATTACCAGCAACCATTACCACCCTCGCTCCCCTTTCTGTCCTTTTAACCCAGCTGCTCCAGCTTGACCTTTTTGACCAAGGATTGACGTACCAATGTAGCCACTGTCACCTTTTTGACCTTTCTGACCAGTTGGACCAGTATTTCCTCTTGGTCCTGGAACCCCTTTGATCCCGACACCAGACACACCTGCGGGAATATACATATATGTATATATATTTATATATATATTTCAAATTTATTTGCTGATAATAATGTCATGAAGGCGTTCAAGGCCAATCAAATTGTGAAAGACTGATGAGAGTCATTTGAAGCATGATACCATTGGAAAGGAAGCGGAAACATATTAATTGAAGGTGGATGTTCAACTTATCAAGTTTAATATAGAAACTGGAGAGATAAACATTTATCACCGTCAAAAAAACTTGAAGTTACTAATAGTTTCTGTTAGAAGTTCTATCACTGACTGATCATTTTCATGGCTTTGTGGACAAAAACATCCAGATGCCTCTTGCCTCTAGATCTAATAAAGTTGGATAGCTTGCTAGCCAATTTTTCCTTCTCAGCTATTGAAGGCTTCGGGGAAACCCAAATATTGTCTTGCCGTGATAACGATGGATTACTGCTAGAGCTTCAGATTTTCCGTGCATGTAACTGCAGAAATGTTTTTTTTTGTGCTTCAAATTACAGGGTAATAGCAGTATTCCCAGTACTCACCTTTTGCTCCTACCACTACTGCTGTTCCTTTATCTCCTGCACTACCCTTCTGGTCTTCTCTACCCGGTATACCAGGCTCTCCTTTTATTGTAGACGGTATCATGATATTATCATACTGTTCTGTGAAAAACATTGAATAAAGTTTATCCAATAGGAATAACGTACAATTGGTGTGAGACTGGTACATACGCACTAACGATTCCCCTTGAGTGCAGGCCAACTGAGCTTTATGAGGTTATATATTAACTGGTATGAAATAGACTGCCAATGAAAATGTAAAAAATAAAATGTGCTCAGGCGGCTGCAATGCAAGTCAGTGGCAATATATATCACCAACCACTCATTTGGAAATAAGTATAATGTAAATGCCACTAACTAAGTATTAGCATTCATCAATCAACCCCCCCCCCCCTCCCCCAGCACCACTACTTATGAATCCACTTGCAATTAACCTTCACAGATAGGCAAAATACTCAACAATGAAAAAAGGTATAAGCTCTGTGTCTGCACCACCGAGCAGTCAGCAGCCCCTAACCAATGGCTGCAATAAAATAAATCCATTTGGGAAGCTATGTTTTGTTTATAATCTCATAGAAATTGCGTAATTTTTTTTATTGAAAGCAATAATATTGTTTTTTTGTGGATGATTTTGTAATTTAGATGACTGTTTATGTATTAAGATTAACATAGATAAAAGATAGCTGCTTTAATTCTAGAAACAAATGCTTTTTTATACATAAACTTTTGCCAATATTATATTTCTTCTAAGATTATTACCACTTGACCAAACGCATTTTGTATGCTTGCTATTGAAGGTGGAAGAGAATTTACAATTCAAATAAATAAAATTTTCTCATTCAATATTTATTTTGATATGCAAATTTAAAAGGAGTGCATCATTACACATCAAATATATAAATATATAACTTTTGTGGGCTGATGGTTAAGGGTGTGGAATTGTGATCTGTGAGGTCCAGGTTCAATTCCCGGCGCCGGCAGTCTTTTCTGATTTGGTACTGGTGCGCTATTCATCCTAGCCTGGTCCTTGCGGAGCGGGACTAAAAATACTTGAGGTCCACTGGGTGTTTGCACACCCCACATGCAGTAAAAAGATTCCCCTCTGCCTCTTTGATATAAAGAGTAGCCAGAATTCCGGCGGGTAAGGGTATAGGGTGCGGCTTAAGTACCATTGGTCCCTGTACCTTTACTCTAGAGGGGTAACCCTCTACGACTTAGACTTATAACGTTTGTGGTTGTGTGCTACTTTAAACAAAAATACAGTATTTGTTTCAAACTAGTACATGCGCACTAACGTGTCCCCTTAGTTTAGCTTCCTTTTTTGTTCGAGCAAAATCTATATTCAAACATTGATGACAATGAAACTCTCTTTGGACATGTCACAGGGCTGCGGAATTCTATTTACTATGTAAGTTATCGACCTTGATGGGGTTTGAAAAAACACTCGAGACAGAGTTAACCGTATCTTGTGACACGATCACAATACAATTATATAAGTATATAAATTTAAATATTTCTATTGTATTATTTTGAATGTTTTTTTTTATTGAAAAACTATTTTCTTTCGGTTCACATGACTTACTTTCATGTTTTCGTAATGAGTTTGCCTCCTACTAAATGCACTTCAATTCAGTTTCGTAGAACCAGACCAGCACCAATGACGCTTTATTAGAAAAGTGTAATTTTGAACTGGACCATCTAACCACTGAAGACCAATGAACAATGATCTTAAGAAATTGCTTTTTATAAATCTAGACTATCTGGCTAAAAATCACTATAAAGTGAGTTGCAGCCAAAGTGATGCATCATTTGTTCTTTTTCTCTCAGCCGAGCTCATATAGTAGAAAAAAAAGTCATGACATGAGACATGGATTCAACGGGAACCTATGTAAACGTAAATTTGGGAGTCTACGAAGATTTAAAACTGTAAGTGCAATAAGTCTTTATTTCTTCTTCTATCTTAATCTTCTCATTTTTTTGGGTACTCTATAAAAAAATTCTCAGCATATGAGTAGGTTACTACCCATAATTATATTCATATATATATGTTATATATATATATATATATATATATGAATATAATATATATATTATATATGTATGAATATAATTATGAATGTTTTTTTTGCAAAATATATAGGTATATATATATATACCTATATATTTTTGCAAAATTTAACACTCAAAGAAATTTCGATGTGAACAATCAACAACATATACAGAAAACTATTCGTGAAGTCGAAGTTTTATGCTATTTATGATATTGGATCTTCATGGTTCCTATCGTAAAATGCTATTTATACCTCAGGCAACCTGTTGTAAAGAAAAAAAAGTCAGCAGACACAGAATGTGAACCGAAGCCTCGAGCCAACAATAAGAGGATCATACTAGTGATTGCAGTGCTACTCACTATCACACTCTGCCTTTCTGCTGTTGTCACTTTTATCGCTGTTGCTACTTTGAAATCTCACAGCGCTCAGTTGAAGGCTTTGGGAGGAGAACTCGACACTTTGGGACTGACGCTAGCAGTTCAATCACAAAGATTTATCACTCTGAAAGGTAGATTTATATATTCAGCATCTTTCTCATTTTTTGTAACACAGATTATGATTTGATACACATGGCAGAAAAAACACAACTACATTGGAACTGTAGCAGTCATATACATTATAAAATAGAATCTGAGAAGTAAAAGTGTGTAAAATCAAATTAAGTCTAAATAACCCAATGATATTTTTCTGCTATTGTGCTTTTTCTCCTTTTAGCAAGCAGAGGTTAATCGTATCATTCAATCAGTTGGCCATACCTCTGGTGGTCTCTATGAAGGTATTTGTTTCAGATCCAGTTTATTTTTTGGTTACACAACAGACCTCAGTCAAGAGCTCAATACTGCCTTCTTGTTTAATGTTTATATATAACCTTCTTCTGAACTTATATTATTAAACCTGAAGCGATGAAAAAGGTGCCAGTTCTCTGCAAAGTAAGCCAGTAACAGCAGGCCCTGGTTTCACCGCACAATAACCCAACTTCCTTGATGAAATGCTTGATTCAATTAGAGTAGGGGTGGAGTGGAAAAAGCTGGTCAAAGGTTTAATAACATCCTCATTCCCCATTAAACTTTCGCATGAGAATTATATGTGATATTCGTTGTAGGTATTTGATTTCAGTTGTGATAGCTATGCTCTTTGTGAAATAGATAATAATGGCTAAAGACAAACTTGAATTTTAGGAATTTAAAAAAAAAGGGTTTTCATGTGAACCTGATAAATCCAGGCAATGATTTCAATAGCATCACATTACATCAAATCATGCCCCTCTACCCTGGCCTCGATTCGGTCAGCCTTTAAATCAATATATTTACAAGCATGGAATCTATTTTTACATCATGTGTATTCATTTTCACCTGTGTTGGCGGTCTTGAGCAGTCCACATGAATTGGTTTATCCGGATCCAAACTAAAATTATTTACGATTCTATGTTTACAACAAATGTTCGAGGTTTGATTTTTTATTTGCTTTCACAAACATTTAATGTTGCGAGAAAAGGATGCATATACATTGTCATAAATGCGCTTGCTACTAACTGGAACTTGCATTTAAAAAAGAATCTCCTTGATCATGATGCACATTTGCCTCAAGAAACAGTCTTTCCCAGATTGAGCTGCGGTGCTTAAAATATCTAAGACCACCAGAAGGGCATCGGTTTAGAAAATTGTGTATGATGTGATCTTCATCAGAAAAACAGTGCATAATAGTGGATTTAACAATAGTATCGACGTCGCCAACATCAGGCCCTAAATCCTTGACATCGTTAAAAACTTTTCTTAGTGTTTTGTTTTTGTTCAAATGTAGGAGTAGGAGGTAGCTCAGTTGGTTAGAGCACCTGCCCTCTAACACACAAGTGTTGGAGGTCTCGGGTTCAAATCCTGCTGGACTCAATTGATGCCGCAGGTGTGCTCCGACCTGCCTGCGAACTGAGAACAACTTGGCGCCGAATATGGCGGCCGCGCCTTCAAGGCACCTGTATTTCTCAGTCTTCGAACCGAGACTAAAATTTGCGATATTTTTTTTTACTGTATTTTATTTTCTCAACAAACTTTCGACAGAAAAATTTAAGGTGTACATAAATATTATGGACGTGTGAGGTATTTGGTAGTTACCTTCACACAAATAATTCTCGACACAACTCTTCCATAAAACTTGTGAAAAAGAATCAATATTGTAAGAAAAAATTGCAAAGCTCAACTTGCAACAAAATTACTCACTGGGTCTTTTGTGCCTCAGTTTTTTATACTGATTCTATGAGAATTTTTAAAAACAGATAGAGTTATTTGAGACCTCTGACTAAATGACTAGAATGCACAAACAGCTCACATCTGTGCTTTAGACACATGATTATCTGCCTGATATTATATTGTCAACACCTGAAAATTCATTTCACTATCAAAATAAGACGTCTTACCTACCAGACGTTGGCCATGGTATCACATGGGACATAATAATATTTACAATAAACAGTCAAAAACTTGGTCGTGGTATTGAGTGATCTTAAGTGACTTTTTAGAGGAGACAAATGGAGCATAAATTCAAACTAGTAACTAAAGTCTAGAATGATTTGAAAACAAAACAATTTAGACAGTCAGTCAGAGGGTAGAATAGTCTCAGTCTCAGTCAACGCAGTCAGTTTTGTAATAAAGATTTGTCTACTAAATTTCTCAGGGCACACAACTTTGACCCAACCTATTTTAGATTGAAATCGACATATTTTATTAACAAGCTGACTTATTGCAAATTGTGCGCACTAATATTGATTCATTTTAATTGAGACTGAGCAATGATCATTCCCACATATATTTCACTTTGCATGATACTTCCCTAAGCATATTTCCTATACTGTCCCCAAAATATTCAATACTACTTCCTTGTGCCATAATCTCATACTGATAACAATACTCCTTCCCTATAATCTAGCGTCAGATCAAGTGTGAGGTCAGGTCAGAGTGCTTCTGCTAAAGTTAATCATATATAACCCAGTACAACCTATTGCATTGGCCGTGGTACCATCTGGTAGACTGACCTCCCCTCTCTCCCTCCCTCAGTATCATCAGTAAACATTGAAAGTTGTGCACCTTTACAACATTGTGACACTATTTGTCATATCTGTTTTGATAAACCTGGCGGATAATAGGTAAGACCATGCTATGTTGGGCCTTTAAATGTGCCTATATATTATTTTACATAGAACTATATCTCCAGCATGGCAACCCAATTCTGAATGGAATGTCACACTAAACAGGTAGAGATGAGCATAAGACCACCGCCACCTAGTACAAGGCTGCGAGCTACTATGGTATAATAATTATAAATCTTATTTTATTAATATGACACACTCGAATACAAACTGAACCACAATCTCATACTGATAACAATACTATATATATTTAAATGAATGCTTATTATTTATTTATTACGTATCTGTTAAGTGATGGCTTTTACTTTTACCATAATACCAAACAACAATTACACACAAGATCATATTAACTTGAAAAAAAGAATTTATAGTTAATCTGCTCACAAGTACCATGAAACAGATCTAAACGACATCAAAAATGATCGACAGGTACATAACTGAATAATCCGAAGGCTAAGGAAAAATAACTGTCATTGATAATTATTTCAAGCAAACAGGACCCTCACTCCAATGAACTCCTTTATAATCTGTATTATCAGAGGAAATTAATCTGTACATGAATCACTGGACTTTTAATTTTCCAGTGTTGTACGGTATTTGTCACAACTAACATTACGATTAAGTTAAGATTCCCAAGCAGTGGAGGAGACCCGACCACTAATTAAAATATTTATATCTTCCAAGTGCCTTCTGCAACCAACCACACATCCAACTGGTATCAAAATCACTCTTAATAATTATTTCTGTATCAATTTTTTATGCATGCTTCAGTTGTTAACTGTCGATTTGTTTAATCCTTATCTTTACATCTTGATTAGAGCCTGTATACTTGGCCTACGAAAGCCAAAGAAGAAGTTGTCCTCCTAGCATGATCAGTCATCATGTAAAATTGGGCACTTAATTATTTTTGCGACACTATTGTCATAGAAGTATTGTTATTTTTTATCAATCTAGCGTATGAAAGGGAAGACCATGCAATGTTGGGCCAAAATCGCATGTACATCATTTCGCAGAAAACTTATTATCTCCAAGTAGAAATGAGCATGATAAGACCACCGCCACCTAGTACAAGGCTGCAAACGAGTCAGCTAAGACAACCCCCCCCCCATTTACTCATGTCAATATTAAGACTATCATGACGGTTGCAATATGTTGCACACATTTCATTATTGAACTGGTTGACAACAACAGCAGAGGTACTAAAACATACTTTGTTGACATCATAGAAGAGTTATACACCCGAGGGTGCAGGGCGCTGGAAAAATCAACCTTGAAAGCTCCCCAAATGGGACTCAAACCCACAACTCCTGTGGCACTACTCGCCTGGTAGTGAATAGTACCCGCTAACAGCTAACCGCTAACGGCTAACCGCTAACGGCTAACCGCTAACGGCTAACCGCTAACAGCTAACCGTTAACAGCTAACCGCTAACAGCTAACCGCTAACAGCTAACCGCTAACAGCTAACCGCTAACAGCTTACCGCTAACAGCTAACCGCTAACAGCTAACCGCAAACAGCTAACCGCTAACAGCTAACAGCTAACCGCTAACAGCTTACCGCTAACAGCTAACAGCTAACAGCTAACAGCTAACCGCTTACACTATCACTGAACACAGCCAAGTTGATGTGGCTGTGTTTTCTTTGTCTATTGGTCACTGCATATTGATTACACTTTGATGGGTTGTTATTTATTATTATTAATCAATTTGCATATTTAAAAACTATATATAGTGAGTGATAGCCGCTTGATACATAAAAGCCAAAATATTGCTAAACATCAGCTATAAGTGTATGATAAATTTAGGCTAATTGAATAAAGAGTGGCTGAGCTTTAACTGACTCTTAGGAGCGAATGCACAGCTAAAACCCAGCTAAATCTGTAATTGAGCCACCCAATGTTGTCATGCATGCCTGGGTTTACAGAGCAGCCGGTGTCCTACATGCCCGCGTTTTCTGTTGTGGGCGCGGTGCACCTTCCTCGTAGCTCCCGATAGTGAGTAAGGGAGTGGCTGAGCTTTAGCTGACTCTTAATTGAGAAAGCGTGGCTAAAAGCCAGCTAAATCTGTAATTGAGCCACCCCTGGTGCCATGCATGCCTGGGTTTACTGAGCAACCAGTGTCCTACATGCCCGTGTTCTCTGTTGTGGGCGTGGTGCACCTTCCTCGTAGCTCCCGATAGTGAGTAAGGGAGTGGCTGAGCTTTAGCTGACTCTTAGCAGCGAAAGCAAGGCCAAAAGCCAGCTAAATTTGTAATTGAGCCATTTCCTGCTGTCATGCATGCCTGGGGTTACTGAGCAGCTGGTGTCCTACATGCCTGTGCTCTCTGTTGTGGGCGTGGTGCACCTTCCTCGTAGCTCCCTATAGTGAGTGAGGGAGTGGCTGAGCTTTAGCTGACTCTTACCTGAGAAAGCGTGGCTAAAAGCCAGCTAAATCTGTAATTGAGCCACCCCCTGGTGCCATGCATGCCTGGGTTTACTGAGCAGCCGGTGTCCTACATGCCCGTGTTCTCTGTTGTGGGCGTGGTGCACCTTCCTCGTAGCTCCCGATAGTGAGTAAGGGAGTGGCTGAGCTTTAGCTGACTCTTATCAGCGAAAGTAAGGCTAAAAGCCAGCTAAATCTGTAATTGAGCCACCCCCTGTAGTCATGCATGCCTGGGTTTACTGAGCGGCCGGTGTCCTACATGCCCGTGTTCTCTGTTGTGGGCGTGGTACACCTTCCTCGTAGCTCCCGATAGTGAGTAAGGGAGTGGCTGAGCTTTAGCTGACTCTTATCAGCGAAAGTAAGGCTAAAAGCCAGCTAAATCTGTAATTGAGCCACCCCCTGTAGTCATGCATGCCTGGGTTTACAGAGCAGCCGGTGTCCTACATGCCCGCGTTTTCTGTTGTGGGCGCGGTGCACCTTCCTCGTAGCTCCCGATAGTGAGTAAGGGAGTGGCTGAGCTTTAGCTGACTCTTAATTGAGAAAGCGTGGCTAAAAGCCAGCTAAATCTGTAATTGAGCCACCCCTGGTGCCATGCATGCCTGGGTTTACTGAGCAACCAGTGTCCTACATGCCCGTGTTCTCTGTTGTGGGCGTGGTGCACCTTCCTCGTAGCTCCCGATAGTGAGTAAGGGAGTGGCTGAGCTTTAGCTGACCCTTAGCAGCGAAAGCAAGGCTAAAAGCCAGCTAAATTTGTAATTGAGCCATTTCCTGCTGTCATGCATGCCTGGGGTTACTGAGCAGCTGGTGTCCTACATGCCTGTGCTCTCTGTTGTGGGCGTGGTGCACCTTCCTCGTAGCTCCCTATAGTGAGTGAGGGAGTGGCTGAGCTTTAGCTGACTCTTACCTGAGAAAGCGTGGCTAAAAGCCAGCTAAATCTGTAATTGAGCCACCCCCTGGTGCCATGCATGCCTGGGTTTACTGAGCAGCCGGTGTCCTACATGCCCGTGTTCTCTGTTGTGGGCGTGGTGCACCTTCCTCGTAGCTCCCGATAGTGAGTAAGGGAGTGGCTGAGCTTTAGCTGACTCTTATCAGCGAAAGTAAGGCTAAAAGCCAGCTAAATCTGTAATTGAGCCACCCCCTGTAGTCATGCATGCCTGGGTTTACTGAGCGGCCGGTGTCCTACATGCCTGTGTTCTCTGTGGTGGGAGTGGTGCACCTTCAAATAGCTCCCTGGCGGTTGGACCGCAGCAGCTGGTGAGCAAGTGCCTCGGCTACAGGATATTTCTTTTCTGCTTGCTCCAATTCCATCTTGCTTTTCTCAAATACCGGGACCCCACCTTCCCGGCAGGCTGCCGAACAGTAGCAATTGAGGTTGTAGTAATTTATGTAGTAGTAATTGAGGTAATTGGGTCCCTGGTCTTCTGCTACTGATTTTTAATAACAAAACTAGGTGAATTAAATCAGCACCTATGCTGCATTGTTGTGATGCATCTCACGTATACTGAACAAAAAACGCTGTGTTGTGAGATGTTTTCCATCTTTGCTGCCTGCTTTAACCTATCTACAGGCATTGGTTCTCTATGAGCAGCAGGTGTCCTGCATGCCTTGATGTTTCTTAGCACCTGGGGCAGGTTTCAAATATGATTTAGTTGACATTTAGCTTACTTTTAACAAGATTTAGCAGCCATTTATCAATGTTCTAATTAGCCCGGTAAAGTATATTGCTATTCATTGCAGAAAAATCTTACACTATCACTGAACACAACGGAGTTTATGTGTCTGTGGGTCGTTGGGTCGTTATTTATATTATTGATCAATTAGCATACTTATATTATATATGGTGAGTGATAGCCGCTTGATACAGAACAGCCCAGGTAGTGAGTAAGGGAGTGGCTGAGCTTTAGCTGACTCTTAGCAGCGAAAGCACGGCTAAAAGCCAGCTAAATCTGTAATTGAGCCACCCCATGTTGTCATGCATGCCTGGGTTTACAGAGCAGCCGGTGTCCTACATGCCCGTGTTCTCTGTTGTGGGTGTGGTGCACCTTCCTCGTAGCTCCCGATAGTGAGTAAGGGAGTGGCTGAGCTTTAGCTGACTCTTATCAGCGAAAGTAAGGCTAAAAGCCAGCCAAATCTGTAATTGAGCCACCCCCTGTTGTCATGCATGCCTGGGTTTACTGAGCAGCCGGTGTCCTACATGCACGTGTTCTCTGTTGTGGGCGTGGTGCACCTTCCTCATAGCTCCCACCTGCGGCAGGACCGCAGCAGCTGGTGAGCAAGTGCCTCGACTACGGGATATTTCTTTTCTGCTTGCTCCAATTCCACCTTGCTTTTCTCAAATACCAGAGATCCCTACCTTCCTGGCAGGCTGCAGAACAGCAGCAAATGAGGTTGTAGTAATCGAGGTTGTAGTATTTGAGGTAGTAGTAATTGGGTCCCTTGTCTCCTGCTACTGATTTTTAAGAACTAAACTAGGTGAATTATATCAGCACCTATGCTGCATTGTTGTGAAGCAACTGTATCGTAAATCAATTAGCATATTTATATTATATATGGTGGGTAATAGCCGCTTGATACAGAACAGCCAAGATATGGCTAAACATCAGCTAAGGTGTATGCCAAATTTAGGTTAATTGAAACCAAAATTAGGGAGTGGCTGAGCTTAAGCTGACTCTTAACTGCGAAAGCGTGGCTAAAAGCCAGCTAAATCTGTAATTGAGCCACCCCATGTTGTCATGCATGCCTGGGTTTACAGAGCAGCCGGTGTCCTACATGCCCGTGTTCTCTGTTGTGGGAGTGGTGCACCTTCCGCATAGCTCCCTATAGTGGGTAAGGGGTGGCTGAGCTTTAGCTAACTCTTAGCAGCGAAAGCAAGGCTAAAAGCCAGCTAAATCTGCAATTGAGCCACTCCCTGGTGTCATGCATGCCTTGGTTTACTGATCAGCCGGTGTCTTACAGCAGCTGGTGAGCTTGTGCCTCGGCTAAAGGATATTTCTTTTCTGCTCGCCCAAACTCCACCTTGTTTTTCTCAAATACCAAAGACCCCACTTTCCTGGCAAGCTGCCTAACAGTCAAGGACAGCTATCTGCAGTGGTGACTCGTGACTTTATTTCCCTTTCCTTGAAACCATGCCGCCACAGGTTGAAGTGTTATGGTTCACAATTAGCCGAGGAACAGCAATTTGTAGTGATTGGTTGTAGTAACAAAGGTTGTAGTAATGGTTGTAGTAACAAAGGTTGTAGTAACAAAGGTTGTAGAAATTGGTTGTAGTAACAAAGGTTGTAGTAATGGTTGTAGTAACAAAGGTTGTAGTAATGGTTGTAGTAACAAATGTTGTAGTAACAAAGGTTGTAGTAATGGTTGTAGTATTGTAGTAATTGGTTGTAGTAACAAAGGTTGTAGTAATGGTTGTAGTAACAAAGGTTGTAGTAACAAAGGTTGTAGTAACAAAGGTTGTAGTAATGGTTGTAGTAACAAAGGTTGTAGTAATGGTTGTAGTATTGTAGTAATTGGATGTAGTAACGAAGGTTGTAGTAACAAAGGTTGTAGTAACAAAGGTTGTAGTAACAAAGGTTGTAGTAATGGTTGTAGAAACAAAGGTTGTAGTAACAAAGGTTTTTAAGAACTTAACTAGGCGAATTAAATCAGCACCGATGCTGCATTGTTGTGACGCCACTCGCGTGCACTGAACAAAAACGCTGTGTTGAGAGATGTTTTCCACCCTTGCTGTCTGATTTAGCATCTAGGGGCATGGCAGGCACTAGCCTGTCTTGACAAGCTTTGTTCGGTGGGGGGGGGGAGGGAACAAAGCTTGTCAACTCTTGCATGCTCGACCGTCGAGCAGCGTATATTAAATATTGTCTTCTCTTGAAATCGGGAGGACAACTCCTTTACCGCACTAATCAATTTGTATAGGAATGTATACAAATTGATTAGTGTGATGAAGGAGTTATCTTTTCGATCGCAAGAGAAGACAATATTTAGTATCGGCTGCTCGACAGTCGAGCATGCAAGAGTTGACAAGCTTTGTTCCCTCCCCCCCCCCCCACCGAACAAAGCTTGTCAAGACAGGCTAGGCAGGCACATAATATACACACATCCTTTCAAATCAACGCAAACATTCCATCAAATGAGTGGAAATCCTTAGACAACATTGTTTGCTCCTGCTAAGCATGGCACTGTGGGATAGGATTATTTTGAAATATCGGCAGGTCATTTTCACATTACATAAAAACAGTCTCAGTCACTTTTTTCCTTTGCAACAAAGACGGGAAATAGCTAGATTAGCTTAAAAAAACGGTGAGTTAGGCTTTCAAATGCCTGTAACACAGAGCCGATTGATTAAGATTCATTATTATGGAAATTTTTTGCTTCAAATCTAAATCATGTATTTGAGTGCAAAGTTCAAAGTGAACTGCCAGCAGGCAATCAAGGGGTAACAGGGCAATAGCAGACACCTGAGCTCAAGTTTAAGTTGTTCTCTCTCCATTTGAACACTGATAACCACACGCAGCATATTAAAAAAGTCTTAAAATGGCTTTATCCTTGGACCTACCTCCTGTATATTAAAAACTCTTGCAGATTCAGCATCTGCATAATTGCACCAGTTTTTAACCAACACAACATGCTGAATTTTGGGTTTGATCAACGAGACGATTAAATGCGATACAGGAAAGTCCTTGTTGAGACTACCCTACCCTACCCTACCCAAGGAGTTAACTCCTTGCCCTACCCTACTATAGTATTCTGTAAATTTTCATGGCAGCATCGCACTTCAGGATTATACAGGAGCTACATCTAGGATCAATCAATATCATGCAATATAATCTCATCTGTGATCACAAACATGACCAAGCCGCGAACAAAAGAATCCAAAAGAACATTCAAGACATAATATTGACAAAATATTTCTATCATTTCTATCATTAGTATTATTATCATTTTTATAATTATATTTATAATTTCTATTTGTCCGTCATACTAAAAGACTAGAGACAGGCATGAAGACAGCGGTGGCATAAGCAAACGAATCAGCCGCAGCAGATATTACAGCAAACTTCATGGATAACTATCTCATTGATATGCAATTAATAAAATAATTCAACTTTATAGCCTGTAACATCTGTAATATTAATGGAGTAGGAAAAACAATTTTCATCAAAAAAATGCTCTGAAATATTCCAGAAAGCCAATCCCAGCATGCACGGGACATGTACCGATGAAATCACCATCTGCTTAAACAGAGGAGTAACAAAGGGAATGGATCAATACCTGTTTTTCATTAAGCTTGGTGGAATTTTAAGAATCACATAAAAGCAGATGCAATAGAATTGTACACATAATCCGATTCTCTAGACCTGTGACGACAGGTCTGAGAATAAATTTACTTTACTAGTAATTTTACTTAATTAAAACGTTTGTTTATTTTTTATAATTTAAAATTGCCATCGCAATATGTCAAATGTGTCAAAGAGTGTCCACTAAAATGGACGTCTCATTTTCGGAATTATGACCCTCTACAGTAAAACTCAGCTGTTACTCCTTGGGTCAACACATCTGGAAGACTAGAGGACTGGTAGAGACTAGATAAGCTCTATCAAGTATTGACCTCTCCAACAACAGCTTGCAAGACCTTAGAACATACACAGTTTGGGACATTTCGAAATCCAAGTTTAGACTTTCTCATAAACATTGTATCAGGATAAAGCAAGACTACAGTTGTACTTGGCAGAGACAATGAGGAGAGCCAAGCAATGAGGATAATATACCTCCCAACCTTTTCATTTGAATGGAATAATGGCGTTTATATCTCTTATTTTATATTATATATTTATTTATATTTATTTTATTTATATTTATTTATATATAGTGTTTATATCTCCATTATCTGAGCTGTACTGGGAAAGCTGTATTAAGATCATACTATGATATAAGGCACTACTGTAAATCACAATTACCATGCATGATTGTTATATTATTACTAAACTATGTAAGTAAGAACAAAATATTAACTTGAAAAATGAGTGTTTGCAAACTTCACTTGCAGCTGACTTCCAGGTCTTATTAGACATCCGAAGAACGACCCCGTCAGAAACAACGACAATGTCTAGTACAGACTGGCTAATCTTTAGAGCTATAATGGAGGGGTTCTTTTATCACTGCACAAATCTCCACTGATCAAATATATACTATAATTAAGAGGGACATAATTCCAAGTTTTGCAAGAATAACTTACCGTTGGTTACATCTAGCAGGAAGGGTGGGATATACCTCCCAACCTCCCTGCTTCTAGTACGCTAAAGAGCTGAAAATACTGAGCTAAGTACTGAGTTATCTCTACATTACTTGTGGTAATCATCAGGGCTTGTATGTCGCTCTGTATGACTGAAAGTTTACAGGCGATTATTTGGATGTTATGCTGACTGTATGATATGATTTACCATACTTACTAAATTTATTTCACTAACCATAACTACACGAATTTTTCAGTTTAGTATATATGAGAGTTATTATATTGATACACTATATTGATAGGTGTCTCAACTAAAATGGATGACTATACGAATCTTAATAGCAATATTAAATTACTTAACCATTGCTCATCTAATGATGAGCAGAAAGAGACTGCAAAACTCTAATACCTACTGATCTCAATCAAAATCATTTCAAGATCATTTATTACTTTCAAACATCTTAAATTACTTCTTGCTAACAAGTCATGTTGACAACACGCACACAATACATAATATATAACATGAGAATTACAGGAGGTTCAGCCAATGAAGTCAATTGCTTTCAAACCCTGGAGTGTTGAGGGGTACACTTTGAGTTTGGAGTTAAGTCCTTTAAGTGAACGGGGACAAAACTACTGTTATTTCTAAATAATTCGGTCAAACTGATGAAAATTTGGGATGAAATAGATAGGCTGAGGGAAGGATGAATGAAGGATATGTTTCCTCTATCATTGATTATGGCAGTATATTATTGTCGATTGAAATTATAAATGATCCTATATTGTCAGTAATTTTTCAGTCCATTGAGTCATTTTGTCTTTAGATAGAAGCTTTAAAGCAAATCTAGCCAGGATAGTCACTGCTCAATTTATGATCGCTTGTTCTGCTTAATAGGTACAAGATATAAATATTTCTTTAAGGTCAAAGAATTCACACTGCTCCATTTGCCCTTTCTAAAAAGTCACTCTCAATTCATCTGACCTTAATCAATAGGGGCGGGGAGGATGATTGTTTGTTTTTTTGTCAACAATTAATTAAAACCTATCTTGTTGATAGCAAAATCAGGTTTCAGGTGGAACTTGATTTTGGCAGGGAAACTGGTTTATATACCGAGAGGTAGGATGTTTGTGTCACATTCCTTTCACTAAGTCAGAGGTCTCAAACACAAAATTAAAATAAAATAATAATTATGAAATTTGTCAAGGTTTACTTGACTCATGATACTCTCACCCAGCAGTGTAATTATCAGATGGTGAGAGTTGTCGTCTTCAGAAATTTGGTGCTTCCAGAATTGAAGAAATAAATTTTGTTGAAGCGTCCAAGAATTGTACACAGCATCTATGATCTATGGTGATTCACCTGAAACAGAAAATAAAAGCCACCTTCATTTACAGAGAATTGCATCTGTCAAGTATAAGCAAGAACTTTTGTCTTCCCTGAGTTAGCCTGTCTAGACAAGCTTTGTTCGGGTTGGGGGGGGAAACAATTGTCCCTCCCACCGAACAAAGCTTGTCAAGACAGGCTATCCGTCAGCGTGGGTGAATGTGGTTATATTAAAAGTTTTTCACATAAGAAAAAGTGCATCTTAAGATCTGTAACATCAAATCAACGGTAAGGAATCTAATTTAAACAAACAAGTTGTCTCAAAAGCAATTTCATTGTGCAACAGAGAGACTGTGTTACACAAATCAGTGCGATGCGAAGTATTGTCTTACATCAAGTTTCAGTATTGCTCCATAAATATCTTTCCCTTCACGTTGCAAGTTTAGTAGGATGAAGTCGCTAGTAGCTGCCATCTCCGGTTTAGACTGAGAATAAAAATTGACTCATACAAGGAGTCTGAAAGAACAGAGGTCACAGGGAAAAAGATCAGCTTCAATCTCAATTTTCATTACTCCTGACTGTCTGCACAATTTTTGTCGTAGTGATAATCAGCTAAAACCAATCCGGTAATAACTCTGCGCTGCGGATGGTTATGCAATCATACTACCATCAACACAAGTATGGCTTTTGCACTTAAACTTGCTAAAACTGCATTCCAACATGCTCTCATCAAGGAAACAAGTTTCTTACCTAAAGATGTTAGTTTTTGACTGATGACTTGGATAGATCATCATAATACATTCACAGGCAGTTATTGAACCCATCACAATCAAGATCATCAGATATTTTTTTGATGGACTCACTGGTATTCTTTGATATTTCCTCAGCCCTAAAGCGATAGCAGAACATGAGTAGAATTTTTCAATAACTTTAAAATGTAGGAACTCCCACAGATCAAGTTTGCCTGCGTTCAAAATTGCTTCCCCCCGTAACGGCTAAACAGCGTAAGGGAGCAAACCAGAATGCATGTAAACTTGACTGAACTAGATCTCCCAGCACAAGGGCCATCACAATGATTAAATTTCAACTATGCTTAGCGCTCTCTCATATAACAGCACAATTAGGCTAATGCCTCAAGACTATAGTAAACAAATTAACAAAACAAGGAAAAAATACTTGGATGAACGTTCAATTGTCATGACCATGCAGTCAAGAAACTCGAATTCAGCGTGAAGATGATTTGCAAAATTGGAGCAATATTATAACATTTTCATCATTCACAGGAACAAGATTTTCGTAGCAAAGAAGGAAAATTAGACGAAACAGCAGGCACGATAACCAACCAATCAGGGGGAGTCTGGCATCTGATTTTTTTCTCTTTGTTTGTTCAGTGATGATTGGTGGATTCGTCGTCTTTGTGCAGGGATTGTGTGATCTGGCGCAACTAATCTCTCTCTCTCTCTCTCAACATGTGGTTTATTTGGTATCCGCCAATTTTCTCATGCTACAACAAAAATAATTGCCGCGTTGTCAAAGGTTTGAAAATATCATGTGTATTGCTTTTGGAAAACACAGGGGCATATATTTGCTGCATCTCATCACAGTGCGCTAGATTCTGCTGATTAAATTCGCAAAACTGTAAAATTAAACATTGCCAGCATCTGATCCGTGGCTCAGTGGTTAAGTGGTTAAGTAATTATCATAACAGTAGATTGGGGTCAGACAAACTTTTCAAACCAGTTCCATGGAAAAGTGATGAGAAATTGCAAAATATGACTTTCAATATGTCAGCTGATTATCGATACTAGAGCCAGGTTGCTTCCAGGTATTGAGACAGTTTTAAATATTTATATCATATACATTTAAAATGGCTATTTAAGGAGAGGGTCTTCCTTGTTAATATGCATACAGGGCATAACAACTTCACTGAGCATACAGGTTCAGAGCCATAATTCCATACAGATTCAGCTGATATTTCGCTAAGATGGACTGTCTCTCTTGTATATGGATAAGTGTAACTTATAAGTACTGACAATGACAATATTCATCACTTGAACCCTTGTCTGACAATATAGTAGCCAAATTAACGCTATGAAGATTCTAACTTGCTCTTGAGGAAACATGACTTACTTACCTAAGGATATTGGGGTCATGTAACTGATGAGATGGATAGTCTATCATGAAACATTCGATAGTAATTATTGAGCCCATCATCGACCGCTCAGATCTTCTCCTGATTGACTCCCTAGTATTCTTCGCTTTCTCCTCAAATCCTGAAAGAAGAAAGAAACAGAACTTTACAGTAAATGTTGGGACAACCAGCAGGCCAGCACAAAAACCCATCTCAATATTTTACTGTTTCTAAGCCTACTCTTCCACATAACAGCACAATTTGGGTAATACTTCAGGATAAGCAAATAAAGAAAAACACAAGGAAAATCCTGATCAGCTGTAATGACCCCGGATTACAGTCAACTCCCCAACGTTTGACGGTGATGATATTTAGAAAAAGGTCAGTACAGTCAATACAGTCATTCACTGTAATAAGATTTATTGTAACATATATAAAGACGATGCAGACGAAACTAGATGAGTGTGTACCAACCAATCAGTGGGAGGAGGGGGGTATGGCTGATTTTTCCCGCTGATATTGGTGATGATTGAATAAGGATAAGTCAATATGCACTGAGATTCTGCAGATCTGTCGCTACTGATCGTGTAGAATATGAAACGTCTCCCATTTTCCTCATGCTACAAGAATAATAATTGAAAGTGTTTTCAAAGGTTGGGAAATATAACACGAACTCTGTTTTTTTAGGAAAGCAATCAAGTGAAGACAATATATTTGCTGCATCTTACAATATTAATTTCATTTTGCTGATCCAAATTGAAAAAAATGAGAAATCAGATTATCTGTTTACAAGGAAAAGAGATTTACCGGATGTCACTACACAATGGCTCTTTGAGAACAAGATCACATTTTCAACATGCATACAGAGTCATAAAAACCTCACTGAACCCGCGAACTCATGGCAATAATTCCATACAGTTTAAACTTACCTTTTCCTAAGATAGAGCTCGTTTCTCATAAAAGTATTACTTATTAGTACTGACAGCGACAACATTGATCATACTGTAGACACAAAACTAACTATACCGTCCCATGTCAGTCTCTCTTTGGCTTACAACAAAGTACCATTCTGTGAGACGGTTTGTTATACTGAGTGTTATACATTGCATCGAATCTGTAACGATTTTATGAGAAAAAAAACTCATCATGTTGTTTCTCATACAAAATGAGCCCTTTCTGAAGAGTTTTTTTTTTACAATTTCAGGGATTTCTTTCTTCTCAGTGAGCAAAGTTGGGAGTGATTTTGCCTCATCGAGAGATCCAGAGAGCAAGGGAGAAACTGACTTCAAAACCCTCACTCAATATTATTCAGGTACAGCTCAGATCTCCTTGCATATAAGTGTGTAAAATTGAAGAACACTATCAAACCAAAGCCTTGTGATGAGATCTCTAGTTACATAGGAGTTATAGTCTCACTTATAATGGAGAGATAACTCTGCTTGATGATAATCAAATGCTTCAAGTCCCACATGACAGCCAGGAGAAGTATCATCATAATCGTTATCAAGCGACACAATGAATGGAGTAGCTCTGGAATGGTGGTAATGCTTAATGCTTGTCACGAGGAATAACCGCCACTGAGCAGAACCGTAAAAACTCACCTATTTCTGGCTGCATTATACTCGGTCATTAGTATTAAAACTGCTCATGTACCATAGTGAGTAAGGTCATGTAAAGATTCTTCTCTTTTCAGTAATTGCCGGATCAGTTATCTGAGACATGGTGATGCACATTGTCCCAATATCCGCTACTTGTATTGTTGGGATTGTATCCTCACGCTGAAATGACCTAGGGAGAGTGAACCAAAATAGCACAATGGCTTGTGCACTGATATATATCATATCAATGGGCTTGTGTTATTTTTCGATTCAGCAAGCCAAGGAAATTCCTGGGGATCTTCGAATTAAAAACTGCCAAAATTGCTATCTTTTCGCGCCTCCTCGTTTGAGCTAAATTTGCTAGGGGTCTTATTCCCAAATTGCTTACTTTACTCTTTGATGGAACCATATATAATATACATTCTGAGGGATCAATTTGGGAACAAATTTATCTGATTGAAAGACCAAATGAGCAAGGATTTTGAGCGAAGTGGTAGCAATAATTGAAGGGTGGCAACGCTGAAATGATATCGGTATTTATAATATTATGATGCATGACACTGGGAAAGGGTTCCATTGACCTAAGTACAAGCAATGAACTAAACCCGGTGTTTAGTTCATTGGTACAACCAACCATTCAACATTATAGATTAGATACGGAAGAATGTGTAAACTCACCCATTGATGGTAGCTTTGAATTGAAGAGGCCCTTCCTGTCATGCTTTGTTTGGAATTTTGCCGGCTTCGGACTGGTGAAATCTCCAGGGGCATTGTGAGGTTTTTATATAGAGTACATTGTCAACATGCACCCGTAATTCGTTGGGATTATGCTGACATACTGAAATCAAATAAGAATCACCTGTGAGAATATGAGTCGCTAGCAGCAAGATTATAGAGGACCATTTGTCGCTAGTGAAGATAACATAGCTTTATGTTTAGCCTTGTACTAACACTCAACAACACCTAGCAACATGACTTACATTGGTTGAAATGAGCAAGGCACAAACTGACGTTGTGCATTGCACAACTCCAACAGTCTAACTGGTGACAGCTACCTAAGATACCAAAAAACAGTATTTATTGGCCTTTTTTTACTGTGAGGTATCCTTCACATGGAATTGGGCAGTCAACAAATTAAACCCTCCAACTACTCTTCAAAAATTATTGTGGTAAAATAACTCGCAAAACTGTTTTAGTGATGATGCTAGGAATAGAATGATATTGTATGGCATATGCAAATTAATTGGCCAACGCTGGTATCATCTGACCTTAATTTGAATGTTCTTACTTACCAAGCACAGGATAGCAGCTGAATAATTTAGTTACTCATGGCTTCCGAATAATAAGAAACACATTTTGGTTTGTGGTTCAGAGGTCTTGAGCTCTAGTGGTGTTGTAGTTGCAATCTCGGTGCTGCAAGTGATAAAATATAAACGATTAAAAAGTTGATGGTAGTAGCCAATGAAATCCAGAGAAGACAGGAGCATGTTTCTAAACTTTCAACCTTTAAGTCTATGCTTTCAACCAACACAATAAATACAGCCAGAGATAACAAGACCAAACGAAATCTTACCAAAGGAAGTTGTTAGCATCATTCTTATCCAACTACTAAACACTCTAGTTAACACGTACAAAAGCAGACTCACCATTTGGCAGCTTGCTCCAGCAACAAATTAGTTTTTTCTGTTTAATTCAAGGTGCAAAAGTCAGTGCAATCGACAGCAGCTGACCAACACGATTTACTTTTCATTTCATGGTATCGCTGGTTTAAAAAATGTAATGACATTGAGATGTCCCTTTGTGTATCACCCCGCTTTCATTCCAATGACATCATTCAATATTGCAAACTACAGAGTTGTCCTCCTCTACAGGGGCAGGGCGCAATGTGAAAATATCTAAATTCAATTCAAATGTCCATTGTATCGCAATACATTCAGTCCCCTATTATTGGATAGTGTAATTTATTGGTCAAGTGAGGATGGCAATACTGGCTCTTTTGCACAAAAGTAACGAGATGAAAAAATACAGGAAAAACAAAATTTTACACCAACCGGTGACGTATAAGACTATAATATACAAACTTGAGCATAAAAGAAGTATATAGCTGATTTTACAAGTAATGACTTTTGACACTGTTTAGAGATAGTATAATAGTATAACAATATTTACAAAGAACTTTGATAGTTTGGACAGTTTATTTCTCATGGATTGCGTAATGACTGCGCATTATGCAATATTTAAATAGCTTAATCAGAACAGCTGTCCTTGCCAGGAAGACCTATCCAGATGCTGCGGTTGACCTCGGTTATAGGTCGGATATCTTTGCTGGTTATTTGTATTGTACTGCTGCTGAAAGAAGTTCTGCTGTGATGATCTCTGTGACTGCTGGTGAGCTTGCTGGTGATGTTGAGTTAACAGCGGCTGTGAGATTTGGAAGTTTGACATTCGATTTATCTCACTAGAGTCATGGTAGGAGTTTGAGGAGTTACTGTGCTGTTGTTGATGTGTTCCATTTGAGAACCATCGATCAAACATCTGTAAGAAAAGAACCAACTGAAATTACCAAGTAATAGGGTACCATCAACTCAACTTAAGTTTGTTGATGGAGTGTATTGATAGTTTAAATTGTTGAGGGAGTGTATTGATAGTTTGAGGTGTTGTATTTAGCAATACCCCTGTATGCATGCAGGCTGAATGTTGAAGAAGACAAACAACATAATCCCCAAAACGGTTATATAACCAAGTAAGCTACCGCTGGTTTGTTCAAGGATCCAGCCGATACTGTTTGAAACTAAAAATCCATCATTTATTCTCACTTCATTACACTTGATGAACTATCACTAGATTGTAGCTATCGTATGTAGAGTGATTACGCTGTAGCTTCAATAAAAGCACACAAGACTAACTTGACCGCAGCCACATTACAAAACTGTGTTATTAACATATCTATATGCAATATCTACTCTCTTGGCTAACTGGTTGGTTGTGTGGGACATTTGTATGCCCCTGTTGGTCCTATTATATGCCATCTGTTATCAGAGAGTTTCAGACATAAATCTAAAACCCCCTGGGATCGTACAAGATAAAGTCAGATGCTATTTCCCTTAATTTGGAGTTACTCCCCCTTTTGCTGCAAGTGGCTTACCAGGTTGAATTGGATCAACCACAAATGCAGGCTAATCGGCTCACACCAAGGATTTCAAGAAATCCTTGCTCACACTTGATCGAATATGTTTGATGTTTTGGTACAACAAAATTATTTTATCATGCTCTCTCCAAAAATCCATGCATTTATACAGATTGAGCTTGGGGTTGTCCTGAGGTTCAATTAAAATATGTGCCCGTAGAATAGATAATGGATAAAGTGATCGTACCGTCATTTCTCTCATCCTCTCATTACATATATTATGTCTATATCTCTCCTGCTCATGGTCATATGATGTGTTGTCAGACATCATGTTTCTCTCATAAGAAGAATATCTTTGCTCTTTAAAGAAAAATCATTTATCCATCATATGTTGTGAGTGAATTGGCTGCATTCATAAAATAATAAAATTATGGTCTAGAATATTTTGAGGATAATCATATGTAAATTTAAGGATTGGATTACCGATGTACATGAAACTGATGCTAAATTCGATTCAAATGTAACATTATAAATATTGATAAATTGTCTGTGGACGGCTGGCATGGGTATAGGGCGCAGTACAGAGGGGATAACTCTCTCCGTTCAAAAGGAGGAGGGTTATAATTATTTTTCAAAGAGGGAATTTCTTTCAAGACAGCATTTAGAATCGCATGATGGGTCAAATACGGGCCACTTGATCTCACCAGTTCTGGCATAAGGTTCCTGTCTGACATCTCTCCTCCTGTTTACCATCTTATAAGAGTTGTTACCTCTGTGATATCCGTCATCAATAAGAGGTCTCGGAGCCGAGTATGATCCGGAAACAACGTCAGCCCGAGACGCATTGAAGTTCAGCCTGGAAGAACGAATAGGGCATATACAAGAGAGAAAAGTCTGCATCTGCTAGCCTACTATAATTATTATGTATCTTGATTTGATACCATAGACCTAAAATTGCTGACTATTGAACAAAGACCCACATTACTGAAACAATCATTGTGGGTGTAGGTGAAACTTCTGACCCTGAATATTGAGTGAACTGCTAGAGTGTAAGATTGAAATTGAAGCTCTATATTTGGTATCATATTGAAGGACTCAGTTCAATACGAGCACTGTCAAAACATATTAAATAGTCTCTCAACACTTTAGCTTTACTTGAAAGAAAAATTTTCTTAACTTTTCCCAACCACTAAAGTTGTCCTGACTTTATACTCAAATTGACATAAATACATATGTCATGCTCCAATTTCAGAGCATGCTTCCTGAAGTTAGTGAAATCTATGAAAAAATATGATTATTAGCATTTGTTTGACATATTTTTTTACCTCGGCATATATGACATAACCACAAGGGCTACTCCAGCTTAAAAGGCAACCAAGGTTTCAAACAACTTCTCATTGATGGCCATTGATTAATAGCAGATTGAACCTTCTGCATGGGGAAAAAGACAAAATCTAATTCGGATGATTATTCAGCCAGAATTCTTGTGAAACATTTCTTCCATCAGGTACTCAAACTCAGATAAAAGGGAATACCACATAGCAGTTTCCTGTTCCTGTTAATATTTAGCCTGTGCTCTATAATTATTACAGCAAATTCTTGGAACCTCCCCTAAACTGAAGTGTTACCGAGCTTAGAGTCAGCAACTACTTTGAGTTTTGCATCGCGTAATGCACAAAGCTGATGCTGCCCAGCACATTATTTGCTACCCATTAATGCATTGCTGCGAAACCTTGGTTGCCCTTTAAAGTCTGCAAGTTGACCTATTACTCAAGTAATTACACATGAGGAGTAAAACTAAAGCCCAGTAGTGTTACGGGATGTGATTCGGTGTCAACAAATTTATGGTGATACGAAGCGATATTAAAACAAACATACCAGTTTGGTTTACTGGTGTATTGGTCTGCTTCACTGACAATCTTGACGGCAAACTTCTCCGATGGGTTTATCTTGACACCCCAGGCTTCAGTGATATGGTTTATGATTATATATGTCATATTCCTGTGAGCTGATGCGTTCCAGTGTATTCCGTCACCTTTACGGCTGTGCTGGAAGGATCTGCAAAAAAAAAAGAATAATAAGATTATTAAAAAATGCAACAACTATGTAACACGTTAATAGAATTTTTTTAATAAATGTGTCAACCGCAGAACAGGGACATGTGCAAACTCACTAGTCTAAAAAATAGATGGGTTGAGGTATTAAGTAGCAAGGCCGCTATTCACTATTTAGAGTTATGCACTCGCACCCAGTAGCTCGTATAGAGATGGAAATTTAGTTTCCAGATGAACCAGATGGGGAAATTTTATTCCAGCAAGTGTTTTGATCTGGTCAGTAGTAGTTCTGAAAGAAATTGAAAAAAATATATTTTAGTTATTTTGCATTATCACTGCAGTCATTTGTGATCTTGCTCTAAAATTTTTTAAATTATGTTTTACAACTGATTTTCAGTATGATAATTCTGCTTTTAAAGTTGTGAGATAATTAGACCTAATTCATGATCACAGAGTAAGGATATATCCTTACTCTGTGATATGATCAAGATAACCTAAAGCAGGGCAACAACCCCAAAGACTCCAGACTCCAACCAAATATTATATAACATGAGCAACCAGCAATTTTATTACCTGAAGAACCAGTGAAAGTCGATGACATCATAATTGTGAGATTCAGCTATTATGGAGGCGAAGTAGTTAGCTTCTAATATATCTAGTCGGAGTGTCTCCTGTTGCCACTGCATACCAGGGTCCAAGAATCCACCTCTAACCTGCTCACCCATAGGCATACAGCATCCCCATATCACCAGGCAGTAATCCTGTAGTACTTCGCTAAATCTGAGAAAACAGATGGTAGGTTTAAATTATTTGTTTTTAGTAATAAATATGCTCCTGATACATAAGCCTGGTACTGCAACCTGCATGTGGAAGCTAACAAAGCTTGGTCCTTAGCAAGATACTAAACCAGCTATTGATACATCCGAGATCAATTTGGTCGGTAAGTTAGATGCAGAAGTCAAACAGTTGGCAGTGATAGTAAGAGGAAGACTTAGTGAAAAGAAGCTGCACTTTTCTTTGATTCTTTTATAAGGGTCTGATGCTAAGGATACTATGTTTTTGACTGGAAATTTGGTAAACAGAAAGATGATGATTAACGTCTTTTCCTGAGCTACAGAAAAGTGTAGTGTGAGGCCCATTAACATATAAATACTTAATTATATGTTTATGGTCAGATCACTCACTCACCTGGTAAAGAGAGTTTCAAGGTTGGCTTTGTATTTGACAAGAGCATTGCCTCCTGATTTGACCTCATCGGACCACCTACAGTCACAATGATATGGGTATATCTGTTGAGAAAATGAAAGTATCTTAAAGATTTTGTGAGCTCCAACTTGTGAAAAAGTCTCCAGCTGTCTCTAGACGACTTGCATCTGTGGGCACAAACTATTGATAATTGCATCTCTGTTTGAATGAAGCGACTGTAGCTTAGACTTAGCTGGGAAGTACTTTATGAACCCAAAACAATTCTTTGAATACAAGCTGTAATTTGTAATTCTACAAACACAATTCTCAACGCACTGTAAACACTGCAATAATAAATAAACCACATTGGAAACATGAAGACATAAAATGTTTGGAAATCTAGTATTAACCCCCCAATTCAATCCACATTCTTCTGCAGGCTTCTGCAGTGTCGAAAATAGACTATAAACTCTAACGTTTTAACAATATTTATAATTAATAACAATAGCATTTATTCTAAGCATGCATAATCTCTGTGTGTAGCGAAAACTGGCCCATCAGTTGTAAGAGATTATTCAAGTCTTACAAATAGTGCATAATAAATGCTACCTATAGAGCTTCCCTACAGATAAAATGAGGCAAACTACAAAGTCTAACCACCACAGCGGCTGAGTCATGGTTCTTGCAGATCATGCACAGTCTGTGGTAGATTTTCTGTTTGAAGGATTGTCCAATGAAACTGTTAGGGCTGATTTGTAAAGTTTTGATCACTTTGGGTCAGCTGCCTCACAACTGGATGCTCCATAAATTCCATAAAATTATGTATAGCATTGTTTAGTATGAATAACATTGCTGCTGATTTTGTGAAACTGTTTATCAGGGTTGAACTTCCAAGCTATTAATACACAGCCACCACAAGTCATAGCTTTCTTTTATCATTTTCGTTATTTTGTCATATTTTCGAGCAGATGGCGCCGATATTGATAATATAGTATTACCTGGTCACATCCCAGCAGCATGAGCTGACAAACACAACATCTGGTACCGGCTGCTCCATAAAATCCTGAAGAATGGTCTCCATATAGTCGTAATAACATCTTGTGACAAAGTAAAATCTGATACATATACTGCGTGATCTGTACTCTCGTACTTCTATATAGTTCTTACCTGCAAAATGGAGCAAGTAAATAAATAAATAAAACACACAATTTATATGTCAATATAATTGAGCATATCAAATGAACTTTTTTAACATGTCCTGTCAATTCAGGTTTGTTGTTAACTGTCCCTCACTTCCATGTATGGGCTACGACAGACAGCTTTGGACATTTAACGTATGTCACAAACGGTCACCGGAGTTGTATACTTCCTTGTAATCCCTCATAATTCCCATTTACTACAATTAGAGATCCTTCAATAGCAAAACTCAAAATGCACACTTTTATATGCCTTACCGTTAAAAAGTCCATCAAGTGTTCCACCTTCCACCAATCTGTCAGTCTCAAACTCTCTTTCACCCTTTAAAAAATAAACCGGCAATATGTATGGCAGGCGCAAGCGATATAACTTCAAGCCAAGTATGGTTCCCATACTGAAACGGGTACAGTACAGCAGACATGACAAAGTGACTTCAAAAATCTAATTTTGATGTACAGTATTCTGGAGACCAACGATAGCACTGATTGAAGCGGGTAAACAAAGAGCTTTATCTATCGCAAAAAACTTCAAGCAGCGACTTACACCAGATATGCTGCTGTATGCAGTTGAAATCTCGGTCAATTGCATGCCAAAAAATTATCACTGCCACAGGGCAGCTAAACATAGGAATCATCATCATGCCTGAATCACGGAAAAAATTAATACTAACTTTGGACTTCACACATTAACTCTCATGTAAACAGCTAGTCCATGCATAGCTGCACAGTTCATAATAAAAAAAAAATTTAAGATTAGACACGAAAAGAGAGCGAACTCCAACATCTCATTTTACATCCTAGCCCTCCCCCTTTGTAATAGTAATTTCAGATTTTTGTACAATATAAATAAGATCTCTTGACTCATGAGAAATAAAGTACCAATTTATCAAATAAATATTTATTCAAGACCAAGCTGTACCAAATCGGTTAGTCTTCAAAAACTGTGTCTACCAGCTATCAACGCAAGCCAAACAATTAGCACAGAAGACAGTTGACCCGCTTGAGGATTCACTAAGATTGAGAGACTTTGATGAGGCTATCTGGAGTGAACTTTTGATCAACCAAACAACAATAGTGGCAAGGCTAATCTGGAGCTACTTGTTCTTTTTGAATGATTTGTTCCCAAACATCTTAATTTCTATGTTTATCATGTTCCACTCCAGTGATTTCCTGCTATATATACAGTTTTCTGAGCAACAGACTGTAGAGAACATTAGCAGACAAACTGTCTCTACCTATAGATACTAACACAGAGACACCCCCAATATCAGTACTTGACACCATTTTGTGTTCTATCAACACTCATGTTATAAGGTCTCTAAGAACAAATAATGTTGCAATACAATAAGTGGAGTACCAGTAGTAGGATTTTACATCTTGCTTCTAAACACCTGTGTGAATGGAAGTATCCCTGATGAAAGAGATCTGTAATATTAATCTTACTAAAGTTAGTAGTGTATCTGAGCAAGGTCCTGGCCTTGAGTGATTGTTCCACCCAACAATGCCTTCAGATTGACTCAACCAAAGCATGACAGCCAAAAATTGTTTCTGACTGGTGGTTGTATTGTACTGAGACTCTGAGTCAAAGTGTTAAATAACTAGGCACACAAATTGACAACAAGCTAAGATTAGAAGATATACTGATTACAATGTTTTGACCAGCACAACAAATAAACTCAAGGATTACACTGATCAGCTTGTATTTCGCTGTAACCTTCATTTATCATCCCTCTAAACTCATTGTTTATCATCTGACGTATACCCTTTACCTATTCTGTTTGCAATCCTGCTAATGACAAAAACAGCGCAGACGGGTTTCAAGGGAGCAATGAACCATGGTATGCCTATCTGGGCAGCTTTGACATTCCGTTATGCAACTTAATTTATCCAAGATGATGATTATTTTATAAATCATATTTTAGATCAATGGCCTCTGGCAGGAAACAAACGTTAAAAGATTGGCGCTATATAGCCATCAATCTTGGGAATATGACCAGAAATAAGCGTTCTTTGAAAAAGCTTCATGACAAAATGCCTGAATTCAAAAATAGCAAAACCCAAAAATGTGCAAACCATGCTGAACAACATAAGTGCAGTGTTCGCAGTATATTTGACGCTTTATCTACATGCGCACTGTAATGTTCTATCAATAATTAGTTAAATTTCATCAAGATTATCCAGGCTTGTTTACTATCCCTGTGTTGATAAATCTAAGATCTGTGGTGTGTAAGAAACCCTACTATGACTAATTAGTTAAATTTTATTATGATTTTCCAGGCATGTTTACTGATAAATCTAAGATCTGTGGTATGGAACAAACCCTAGTATAAATAAACATTTTTGGACCTAAATTTCCATTGCAATATTTTAATTGCAAACAATAACAAACTCATCTTATCAAGCATCTTAAAAACCCAAATTTCAATTCACTGCGTTAAATCCAGAGATGGTCTGATAGTGAAGGACTCAATTCACTTTGTTTTTAACTAAGTTTTCGGCAATTTCTCATTGTTACGTCTCCAGCAGCACAACATACAACATGTGAAATCTGGACGCGAAGTATTGTAAAATCAGAATTATTCTGGTACTTCTCTGACATTATATATTATTCTGAATTATACGAATAATATTTTATATCTCAATACTTATACTCAGCTGCCCTAACATAAGCAGCAACCACTAAATAGCCTCTCCTTGGATGGTGCAATCAAGGTAAATTTACATTTTATCTTTTTGTCGTAATATATTTCACAATCCAGGAATAACCTGTTTTTATTTGAAATTTGCGTAATTAGATTTAGAATAATTTGCACAAATTTGAGCCATTGTTATCTAATGTTTAGTCTTCCAATTGTTTTACAGCTGTGCTGTTCTCAAGATTAATTTGTTTTATATGTCTCATTTTATATCAAAATTCTCAAAACCTTTACAAAAATGTTATAT
The DNA here is from genome assembly GCA_914767715.1 of Membranipora membranacea. Taxonomy (NCBI): domain Eukaryota; kingdom Metazoa; phylum Bryozoa; class Gymnolaemata; order Cheilostomatida; family Membraniporidae; genus Membranipora; species Membranipora membranacea. The sequence continues at coordinate 20,257,167 of OU612068.1, forward strand.
GTTAACCTTATTATTTTAGTTTCACAGTGTTATCGTGGATAGTGAGAATTTATGCCAAATAGCATCAGTAAAAACTAAAGCACTTCAATTAATCCGAGAGAGCCGCTACACGCACTTCCGTATTATACTTACCTTTTTCTTCAGATCTCTGTCCGAAAGTAAACCACCTCCTCTGATCAACTTCACAAAATCTTTATAAATACCTCTTGTCACTAGAAATGTAAAAATAATAGTCTGTTAGATCATAATAATAATAATAATAATAATAATAATAATAATAATAATAATGGGACAACTGGATCAATTATAGTTTGATAACCTCAGTCTAAAAGCCCACAATTACCTCAAATTTAAGGACCCTGCTGCAATATTGTTTATTAAAAAAATCAGGTATTTTACCAACCACACGCCACATCCTGAAGCATGGACCGCAAAATATCAGTTGCCTTAGCGGAGAGGCCGCAATATCTGGTCCAGGTTGCTCTTTGTTTGCAGGCAGGTCGGAGCACACCTGGGTACCAACCAAACCCTAGTCTGATCAGCCCCCCAGACTTTTGCCCCCCCCCGCCGATCGACTGATTGCAAACACATCAATATATGACTCACAAGTAAACAAGATGAGACTTAGGCTATAGGTATGTCTAGATTCACTTGCATTTCTTGGTATTGATAGGAGCAGGGAGAGTTCTCCATGTTAGCAGCAAGTCGCAGGACATTGCAAAGAAATGAGTAATGTCGAATGCAGGACACAATTCATGATTTGAGGCTACCAATCTTAAAATGTTTGACTATAAAACTCACCTGAATCTCCAATGAAGACAATCAGCTTATTTTTGCACAAATTCAGAATCTGTTCTCGAGAATAGCCCTGTTGTTGTACTTTCCATGTGCCATTTGCTATTGCAGACATGTCTATTCTATTGTGTACCATGCGCAGCCGTCTCGGTATCCTAGATTCATGGAACCAACATAACATAGCCTCTATTTCATCATGCGGAGAATCATTGGAAATCTCAGAACTGATGACATCATTTTAATAATAATGCCTGCTTGAAAACTAACCCACAGATGCTGATAATAAGACCACATTCGGTAGCACTACATGGAACTTATGTGACAAATTATCATTGCCATCCCTTCTCACATAAATAGACAAACTAGATCAATTATACTAAAGCCCCTTAGACAGAGCAAACAGGATACAATATATGCTCATGAACAATACATTGTGGCAGGCGAAACATGTGGCATGCGGTGTATGATTTGTCTTACAACACTTAGCGTTTACAGTGCTGCTTTGTGTGCACCATATAGTGAGCATGATAATGAGTGTGTCCAGCTTACACAACCGATCGGATGTATGTCCTTCTAACAGGAGTAATCAAACACCTCGGACCTACCACTGCTCAACTGTCAAAACTTTCATGAGGTTAAGCATTGGTAGATTGTTGTGAAAATGTGGAAACTAAACTCGACACACGACTTTTGGCATGTTGTGTGTGTGTGTGTAAATCGAGGACTAATCCTGGGGGGTCTTTCAATTAGAAACAGCCAAAATCGCAATCTTATAGCTCACTCAGTGAGTGAGCAATACCTGCTAGGGGTCTCGCTTTCAGATCGCTCAGTCACTTGATGGAACTATCTACATTCTGAGTGAGCGATTTGGGAGCGATTTTCTCTAATTGAAATACCAAGTGAGTGATAATATAGAGCGATGTGATAGTGATAACTTGCTCTAGTAAAGGATCACTCTTTCTAATTGAAAGACCCCCCTGGATGACAAAAGATGAAATTTGAAAATTATAAAGTAGAAGCCCTCCAACAGTCAGACCAGTGACTCACAGAGCTGTAATTCGCAGGAGGCTTACTATAACTATATATAAAAGAATAGTCATTCTCGACAGCATATATTTTTTGGTGGTGCTTGTCAACCCAACATTAAATACTGTAGTATATTAAATATAATATAATAATATAAAAATAAATAAATGATAATATATGCTTTGGTAAAGTAATTATTCCTTCTATCTTTGTATCTGTCAGTTACACTATCTTCTAATAATGACTATGCATTAATGAGCAATGACAGAAACTAAAAAATTAATTAATTTTAATGCAAAACTTCAACTCCACTCACCCAATGAACTCCCTCTTCAGTTCATTGACTCACCACTATCTACTATGACAATTAGTATTATGTATGAGTATTGTTACTCCCTGCTTGTAGTAATGTATTTTATTGCCTACTTTTGTTAAATGAAGCTCTCAGACTCACTCCTTCCTTTCTGATCTTGACACTGATGTAGTTGGTTGAGTACTCTGCACTGTACATGCAATAAATATTATGAAATTCTGGCTGAAAACTTTAGGGCTCCTTTTTCTTCATGTGCTCTCATAGCAATGGGGTTTTGGCTTGTGGTCTGAATATTAGTAATTATAACTAATGTCGGGGCGTACACCGATTTCAGTCTAATATTGAAAGGTGTTTACTCGTAGCCTTAGAGGAAAAATAATAATCTTATAATTAGATCCTATACGCTGTTGAAGTTGTGTTCTTGTTAAACATGGCTAGACAACTCAAAATAATACATAATAACCTTCAACTCTTCATCTCAACAATTTTGGCCCACCAAAACAAAGCATAAAAGGTGGCTCCCTAATTGGGACTTGGATGTAATAGGAACTTCAGGCATATTCTCTGCCCCTGGTATGGGGCCGCTTCACGAATCTCATACACTTGTTGACGTATTCACCATAATTACCTTTCCAGATCTTCAACTATCCAAATGGATATGTTTGTGGTACATGTGAATGAGGAATATAACCAAACACTAATCTAACCCTACATTTTCTGCAGTGTGTCGCTTCATTAAAATCCATTCTAAAGTGATACAGCCAATTAAGAAATGTAAGCTCCAGTTTTGAAATTTACTCACAACTACCCCAACCAATATCACAATACTCATTTATCTAGAAAAGACAAGTTTTTTGCAATTTGTTGCGGAGTGGTGTATCAACATTAGGATGGATGATATTTTATGCTGGAGCCTGGAGTATAGTGGTTTTTGGTGAAATTTATGGTAATCATACGAAATTTGGCTCAAGTTATGTAATATAAGCACACTTGTATTGTTAAGAATAATGTTTAAAGAATATCATATCAAAGTACTTGATTATAAATATATTATCTTTATAAGAATCATATATGATATCTATAAGCTACAAAGCAAAAATGAGCCAAGCAAAAATAATCAGTTTTATATTTGAGACAAGAAGCAGAAGCGATTTGTGATAGGCTGTCCCCAATCTTCTCTGATTCGTCTCGGAATCACAGCCAACAGTTACACATCATAAGTAGATCTCTTCTTTGACGGTAGTCTTCCCATCAACTCAAACTCGAGAGCGAACCGACAGGAGTCATGCTAGAAGGTACAATCAAGATCACTTAACTGAACCTACCATCTCAGAGCGCTTGAACATCAGCGTAACGGGCGCGATAGCAAGAGTCATAATTAGTACCGGTGTCAGCGGATAAGACTGATACTTGTACAGTGCAGATCATGGGGCGATCATCAACTTTTCAGGTGACAGTTGAACAACTGACATTGTCATAACACAAATCCACTTCTGTCTTCTTTCTTTGGTTGGGAGCTTTCAATCGTGGGAGATTATTCGTTAGGTGGGTAGAGCTGAAAAGCTTGTCTAGATCTAGCGTACATAGGTTAAAGCTAATTTGATAGCAACAAAAAGCATAATTTAAAAAAAGGGTTACATAGATAAAAGTTATCTGGTAGGAAAAATAAAAAGGTTTTCAAATAATTAAACCACAAACACACCATCACCATTACCTATATTGTCATAGGGTTTGAAAAAAAAACGAGGGTGGAGGTTTGGTTATAATATGTGTAACAACAACAGCAATGTTTTTATTCCATGACGCTTAGTAGAAAACTTCAAATTAAATTAAGATTCTAATAACGCCTTGAGGAAGACTTGAATAGCGATTTGCTGACGAAAGAGCTTGATGTTCTGCTGCTGAGGTTGGTATTATTATAGCTACTGCTTCTGTCACCGCTACTAATAGTTGCTGACACTGACAGCGATGGCATTCTTGATTGCCCCGCTAGTCCAGTCTTGCTGAGTTCTCCTGTGAAGAAGAAGAATTTCCGTTATTTAAGACTTGCCTATAAGCACAATATGTAAGCATGATCTTACTTTGGTCTGTTAAGAATTCTGCAACCTTTTATCGCATGTGATTACTCATTTTATCCCATAATATAAACCAAAGACTAGTTTATTTCTTAGCGAGGCAGTTGATAATCAACCTCATGATGAAAAATGATAACGGAAGGATGTGAAGTGTTAAGGTTATTGAAGTGGGTGGACAACTCAGAACAGAATCTGAAGGTACAATGTCTTGGTTAGAAGTAGAAAGGAAAAGTCTAATCCAATTATCAACAAACCACAAAATCATGTTTAAGGCCCATGGGGAGGGGCACTCCTCAAAAGTCAATAGAAGGTCAGTTTTATCGTCACATTTTTGGCGGTGCCACAAAGTTTTCATAATGTATCAACTTTAATTTGTGTTGAACAGGCATGATTTGCTGATTTCTTATAATATACCACAGAATTAGGGTGTGCATGTGTATGAGAATGAAATAGTGTAGAGTGAGAAAAACAGTATTATTAATACAAATGGCAGCTCAGCTCAGAAGTCAGTGAATTGTCTCTTTACAATAATTTCAAAATTATTTACCTGACAGATGATAGCATGTCTTCTGCAAAGTATCAATACAAAACTACCATAATATATCTCATATATTATTATTATAATTATTATTAATCAATATAATGATTAAAACTTTTTATTATGTGACTCTCCGCCCATAGTGACAGGCTAACTGCCGGTGAACAAACACTCTGGCTGTCCATTGAGAACATCGAGGCGCAGCAGTATATTTAATATAAACTTTCTTTTTAAACCCAAGTAGGAAATCACATAAGAAAATACAGATCATTACACCAACCTGATTTAGTTGTCAAAGAACCTTCAAGAGGTTCACTTCTTCCATCGTCATTTTCAGCATACACTCTCACTAGCCACTTTTTGCCTTCAGTCAGATGAGCGAGATGGTAGACTTCACTGTTAGGACCCGAATAGCCACAAAGAGTCCATACAGCGTGTCGACCTCCCTCGCTCTTCTCTATGACATAGCGACGTACACGACTGCTCCCAGCGTGGGGATTTGCGTACCAGGTAATAGTAGCAGAGTTCGTAGTGATAGAAGAAACTCGCAGCGGGCCGTCTGGTGCTTGTGGAGGTGCTAAAACAGGGAGAGGGAAGTCGTTTAATCTTCAGTATAATTTTACATCAATCAAGTTGAAGGAGAGATATTTCACTCAGTGGATTTTCAAAACCCATTACCAATACATTGTATTACGAAATGAATCATCCCAATGTAAAATGCAGCAGATATGTCACTATTTTAGGTTGGGATTATATGCTGTTATTATTGTTCTAGTGGCCAATGTTATTTTCGTTATACCTGATGCTGATTTTTTTATGCTTGAGGAAGTTTCTATGGACTGTCCCTTTCCATAGATATTCTCAGCTGATAGACGATAGTGAGTAGTGACATCTGTAGCAGGCCTCTCAATCATATATGATCGCTTGTTTGGTGACAGGGTTGCTATGGTAACCCAGCGACCTCTGTTCTCTTCCATTTTTTCCAAGATAAGGGATGTGACTTTAGCGTCATCATGTGAAGATCTCGTAGCACCCCACTCTAGAAGAAGACGCCCTCCGGACTGTCTCATGGCTTCTAGTGGTCTGCCAGGCGGTGGGGGCACCTGTCTAGAATTGTTCTGAGCAGTCTGAAATAGAGTAAAAACCTAAATGAGCTGATCTCAGGTAACTTCAATAAGGATAATTAATATATTCAGAGGTCAGAGGGGATAAGAGGGCTAACATTTTCTAACCTATCACAGGAAGCTGGCCTAGCCAAACCGAATGAATGGATGGTCTTTAGACAAGGCATGTCATTATAAAATTAACCTTGACACGAACCTTTACAGTTGCCCAGTGTCCAATTCCAACAGAGTTGATAGCAGCAACCCTGAAACTATATCTGTCAGCTTCCAGCAAACCAGTTACACGGTAGCTGAATCTCAATGAGCTGATCTCATCGACAGGTGTCCACACATTGTATTTGCCCTCTGATCTCTCTATGATGTATGATTCTATAGGGGCGCCGCCATCTCTTAGCGGTTTGCTCCAGCATAATTCTACTGAGCTTCGGTTTCTTTCCATAATGTCTAAACCTTCTGGAGCATCTGGTGAAGCTGTTAAAGTGATGAATAAAGTTTTGTTGTTAAAACTGTGACTTGTACACCAAATGGCTTCAAAGTTCATAGGAGTTTAAAACCCCCTGAATGGAGCTTATACCTCCTATGTAATTGTATGGTTTGCTCAAATATGGTTGGTGAATGTTGAAGGGTAATCATTTTATTTTTTTCTGCTTTAAATGTCTTATTATATCATGTGCAGAATCCATCCCTACATTCTAGAAATCGTGTCAAGTTTTTGTTTATCTTAAAAACACACAAAAAGTTATGAAGCGTACTGTAAGAGTCAACTTACATGCTTCTTTGTGATGGGTACGCCGTTCAGCTTCTTTGAACAAAGATCTCCATGGAAGCCTCTCTCTCACTTTGTCAACAGCTCCCTTGAATGTATCCAGTACGGGATGTACATGATGTTCTGATGTCTCCAGATTTCTCATGGATGTGCTGGAGCCAGAACTGTAGACATCGATGTCATTTCCTCTGTCGATTGATGCAGCACGTGTGCTCCGGTCAACAATGGAAATGTGACTCATATCTCGAGAAGGAGTATGACGAGGCATATAGCTCACACTGGCCCTACGGCCAAGTGACACAGGACTGGCTGATGTTGCATTGAAGGAGTAATCGCTCAGAGGTGTGTATGATCTACTTCTGCCGACAGGAGAGGATGCAGCCAACGGCTCTCTTTGCAGAGAATCTCTGCTGGATCTACGAGCTGGACTCGCGCCAGGTTCCCAGTCAGGTAAGACTAGGTTATGTCTCGATCTACGCTCTCTCTTCCTGAATACCGGCTCTGGTTCCCTCTCCTCTATGACATGCCTTGTGTGATGAGCCTTTTGGTCCAACATCCTCAAACTCAGAGGCTCTGACTTATTCACCTGCACTCTTCTTGGACTGTATGACTGCTCGCCATAATGTCGTCGTGTCGAATAAGCAGATGAGTAGTCATCTGATCTGACTTTGTCACTGTCAGATGATTCGGATACTGTTTTACTATATCGGGTGGTCATCCAGGAGTCCGCAGCTGGTGTTCCTTTGTCATAGGTAGGAGCATGCTTGTCATGAGCCTTCCTGACTTTGATAACACTTTTGCCTTCTCGGACATGTGGAGCTATAGCATGCCAGTCTGAGTCGAATTCTGCTTGTTCTGTTACATGGTGGCGATGTGCTGGTGCTCTGGTGCTATGATTGAGGTCCGTCTCATTGATATACACATTAAAAGCACTATGGTCTCTTCCTGTCGAAGCGCTTCGCTGGTTGACAGACACTCGGATTGGTACAGACTCTGTTGTGAGTGACTTAGATAACTCAGCAGAGGGCACCACGAGGTGGCGCTTATTCCTCTTACGTCTCAGAGTTATCCACTCCTCATCTTCACTATCTGACTTCTCTTCGATTCTTTCTGTAACTGTGGTGTACAGGTTAGACCAGTTTGTCTTTGGTTTCCTCTTTGCATGTATGTGTGTAGAGATGACCTTCTTGTGTGGAATAGTGTAGTGGTTTCTCCTCTTCAATGATTCTTCATAGGACTCGATGTTCTCATTTATTCTCTTAGTGATGGTTTCTATCTCGATCTCCTGCTGCCTAGCTTCACTATGACGAATTTTGGGTACGTAGTCTTGGTATGCTGGCACTGGCATTGGTCTATCAGCTGTTTTAGGAATGGTGTCGGCGATGATAATATCTTTGCGAGGCATCGGAGGCATGCTCAACTGCCTCATACGAAGACGCTGTTGCCTCTCCTCCAACATATTTCTATGATAGTTGTCGTCCTCTCTTCTGGTGCTCTCCATCCTAGTTTCATGCTTTCTGCGTTTATCCTCACGACGTTGTCGATCACGTTCGAACTCTTGCTCCAATTTCTTCAGCTCAAATTTATTGCTATCTTGAGTAGTTCTTCGCCTGAACTCAGTTTCATCAGAGATATGCTTGAACTCATCATCAGTGATGTGACTATATTCCCCAGACCTAAGCCAAAATTTGGATGGTTGAATTGGCAGGTGTGGCACATGCTTTCCTCTGATGTTATCTTGTTGAGGCGGAAGTGATACACCTCTTGTTGGCCTAGGCTGCCTCCGGGATGGAGGTAGACTTCCTCTCGAGCTTATAGGGCTTGGGGAGATCTGGCGTACAGGAGATGTTGGGCTCTGGAATGGTCGGCGCTGAGGGATTGTTGGCATTGGAGGCATGCTCATTCTGTCTGATCGTCTGCCTCTCTCTGCTTCATACTGAGTGCTTCTCATACTGCTCAAACTACCCTCCACTGATTTGGACATCATCATCATTTCCTGTTCTCTATTCTCTCTTAAGCCTGCTCTGCGACGCCTATTCAGTTCGATGTCATCCTTCAGCATTCTCAGTCTGGAGTCATCAATGTCTGGTGAAGATCTCACATCCAGGTTTGGTAAGGCAGGTTCTACTGGGGTCCTCTTGATATGTTGAGGTGGTTTTTTAGTCACATGTTGCTTGACAGTGACATGAGTGTACTCATCAGAGGGCATCCATAGCCTAGATGGAGCATGAGTTTTACGCCTGTGAGCAGCTGTGAGGGAGGAATTTGATACATAGGGTTCTGCCAATGTTCTTGCAGCCCGTTTTTGAACCTCAATATTCCATTCATCCAGCTTGCTTGGTTTGATTGGAGTGATCTTAGGTGTTCTAGAGCGCTCCCTTCTAACAGGTGAATAGTCGGGTGTTTTTGACTTTATTCTAATATCGTATTGTTGGATCGGAGGCATAGATCGATGCCTTCTAGACATACGATGCCTGCGCTCCACATCTATGGATTCCTCTCGCATCCTGTGATCATCTTCTGCAATCACTCGCTGTCTTCTCACTCGATCATCCTCCCTCTTGACCTTGTGAGCGTTGAGCTGCAGTGTGAAATCTCGCATCTGCTTCTCAAAGGTGTTATCGGCAGGCAGGACAAGATGTCGTCTTCTAGCTCCTCTTATTGGCATTTCAAAGTCGGTAACATCTATCCAATCAGCATTCTGTTGAGCAGGTTGGGGAATTGTGATTGGTTCATGAGGTCTGACACGCATGACTGGTCTCGGTGGTACGTGGTAAGAATCAGGTACCACCATGACTTCCTCTGCCTTGCTTATGGCTTGTCTTCTGAACAGTTCAGTCCAGATGGGTGTGGATGAGTGCTGCAGAGGTTTGACTCTAGGTACCGGAGAATGATCACGTATCTCAGGCTCAGCCATGCTGTGGTACACTGTGCTCTGCATCAGGTATTTAGATGGTTGCTGAGGCAATCGCTTCTTCGGTGGTGATGTGATTGGATAGTTTGGTTCAAGATAAACTCTTGGTGCCCTCTTTGGTGGTGGAGGTGGAAGGATAGCCATGGGTTTGACGATGATTTGGGGTTTGGGAATATGTTCCAATACAGGAGCCTTTGATGGGAGGATTAGTCTTGTCGGAAGTGTTGGTTTCCTATCCTTGACCTTTTTCACTTTGCGTTTGACGACTGGTGCCTCGACATGAAGCGGTATTCTCACAGGCCTCACCAACTCTTCATTGAACAGAAGCTCTCTGACAAGCTCGACAACATCTGGCTTTTTGATTGCAGGAGCTTTCGGAGCAAGGTACTCAGGTGTTTTGACTGGTTTGATGGGTGTATCAACAACATCTATAAATGAATATATACATAGGCATGATAATCAATTTTATGTTTGTTACTAAATGTCACAAATTACTCATCTCTGTATATTCATACATCATGGCAGGCAGATTTGACAGTATGCATTCAGAATTCCATTACTATTGGTACTCATAATGTTTTCAAGAAGATATACCAACAACCGAAATATTTATGAAACCTACCATTGAATGGGCTTTTCATGACTGTAGCAGCACCGGTGGTGGGTGCACTAGTTCCAACTTTGTTCCTAGCAGAGACTCTAAACCTGTACTCTTTGCCGTGTATAAGATAATTGATCTTAGCGCTTAGCTTAGTTGAGCTTGCACTAGCCACTTTGGACCATGAAGCAGAAGGCATCTCCTGTCGCTCCACAATATAATCAGTGATGGGAGAGCCGCCATCAGAGGTAGGCTTCCTCCATGAGATTTGTATAGCATCACGGTCTACACATTCTGTCACTAGGTGCTCTGGTGAGCCTGGCAAACCTACAATTATAGAATGAGACTTGTTTAAAAGTGTTTTCTTATAAGAAGCATATTTAAGGTTTTAAAGCACATTCTCCACACTTCCTCATAGACCGTACAAACAGACCCATAATGACTGGTTAGTCTAAAATCTTTGAAGGCTGTATTGCCAAACTGTTTGCATTATTTATCTCTTTCCCTCATGTTAAATTGATGGCAGGCAACATAGGAATAATTTATAATTGTTCATCAGTCCTTCCACATTGAAGCCTTATCCTAAAATACCAAACTGAATGACTAAAAATATCTAAGGTACTCACCAGTCACATCAACTCTAACATCAGTTGTAGCAACACCAGCCTTGTTCTTCAGTGTGACAGTGTAAGTGCCAGCGTGCTTCTTCCTGTCTGCCTCTTTGATTAGCATACTTGAGGTGGTACTGCTGCTATCAATCTGTACTCCTCGCACAAGAGAGTCGCCGAGGCGCCACTCAACATCAGGTGCTGGTAGGCCAGTGAACCTAACGGTGATTCTTTGATACTCTCCCTCAGAGAGTTGAATGTGCACATTACGTGTCTGGAATGCTGGTGCAGCTATAACAAGAGAAAGATTGGTCATACAGTATGTTCTCATACTATTTCATTTTCAGTTATCCTTGTTGCAAATGCATTGGATTTTTCATCGGATACACACGTCTCGGTATTGATGTTTGTTGATCTCAACTAGAATGAAACTCAAACAGCAAGCATAAATACAGGCTACTGAGTGCTTACACGCAGTATAAAATCCTCCTTTGCCTCTTGGAAAAAAGAGTAGCCCGCAACAGGCCGGGTATCTATCCCACACAAGCCACCTGCGCTTAAGGGGTCCCGTTAAATAGGGCTGTCTAATAAGACATTGTGTATGGAGAGAAGAAACGAGTGTAATTTTCTGGCCTAACTTACCATTCACATTCAAGCTTGCCGACTTTTTGTCTTTACCAGCTTCATTGACAGCTTCAATAGAATATTCTCCGTCATCTTCAGCTTCAACCTTGTTTATTACAAGAGTTGTGGTTCCATCACTTCTAGTCTGAATCTTATATTTGCGTCCCTCATGGATCTGACGACCATCTCGTCTCCATACAATATTAGGGAATGGTTTTCCGCTCACCACACATGTAAGTGACGCTTCAGAGTTGAGCTTAGCAACTACAGACTCAAGGGATCGAACTTGTGGTGGTTCAACCGCTAAAACAATCCAAAGAAATACACAATAAAGCTTTGTAAAACATCAATGTTAGTGGTGCAGAAGGAAAATTGAAAACTGACCATCAAATAGAAATTGAATAAACAGATATATATATATGTATACTAGATATTTTGGTGATCACCAAAAAAGCCTCTGCTGAAAGTCACCGGTTTTGTGTGATTCATTGCTGTCTGGTAAATAAGGCGTGTAAAAAGCAAGTAAATCAGTAATTTTGGATTGAACATGAGTATGGTTGTGCGTGTCAACACAATTTTAATCATGACAGTGAAGACTGTGGATATACAACTCTTGAATGGATTGAGACTATTCACTTCACACCGCTGACCAGTAACAATTTGTTTATATGATTTCAATCTTGGGTTATTCGTTATCAGTAAGCACCAGCAAATGTAAACAGGTGGGAGAAAACACTTACATCCGACTGGAGAGATTGCCACTGGCTCACACTCATCTGAGGGTACACTATTCCCAGCAGCGTTCACAGCTTTGACTCTGAACGTATACGTGGAGTTCTTGCTCAGGCCTTGTACAGTGTGGTTGGTAGATGGAGAGGAAGTTTTCTCCTCTCTCCAATGGAAGAATCCCTGCATTCTGTACTCAATGATGTAATGAGTTATTCTTGATCCGTTATCACTAGAGGGCGCTGTCCATTTCAGATGGGCGGAGGACTGAGACTGTATCTCAGCTGATGGAACACCAGGAGCTGATGGCACATCTACAAACCCAAGAAACCACATATAAGAACATTGAACTTTTGCTGCGTACATATCTGTCAAACTGATGAAGAAACTTTTGGCTTTGTGGCTTATCAACCTTGAAACCGTCTCAAGTCTGCTACCGTTTTCCATTCATATCGTCAGTACTATTATGTTAACTGAACTCGAGATCTAATGTGGTGGCGGGATAGGGGCGTCATACGTCAACACAAAAACTGGTAAGCGTGTGATATGGATTCTACGCTATGTTGAGAACATGCCGCTAAAACGCATTATTTTATTGCATAGATTAATTGCTTACCATAGGGTGTTTTGGCTGTGACGGGGCCAATCTCAGTAGGCTCACCAAGTCCAGCTTCATTCTCAGCTCGAACTCTGAATGAGTAGTCGTTACCTTCTACCAGATCATCAATATCAATCTGATTCAGTCTAAATCTGTCCTTGTTCACCTGTGGTATCCATAATTTTGATTAGATAATGTCAGGACAACTAGCTGATTACCTGGAAAAGCACTGAAGTTATATTTATGTTGTGTTTTCAAAAAGTTTGTTGTCTCAGGTCTGATCTGGGCAACAACGGTCTGTAGGCAGCGATATTGAACTATTTTTTTGAAATTTAAACATACCCTTATCCATCTAGCACTGGTGCCTCTTGCTTTCTCAATCACATATCCTGTTACGGGATTGCCACCATCGTCTAGTGGTGGTTGCCAGGACAATGTTAGTCCTGTCCTACCAAGGTTTTTCACAGCTAGGTTGACGGGTGCTCCTGGCTCAGCTGAAACACAAAATAATCGTTCATTACTCAGTTTTGTAGCAAATATGGCTTCTACCAGAGATATCAGGTCATAGATTACAGCTGTGAGATCTAATCTCCCTGGTGATTCCAGGCTTGTGGTAAACATGGATCGTTGTTACTTGCCCTGTCATGGGACAGGTGGACACTCATATGGTTTCTGTTTACCTTTCTGATTTTGTATACCCAGGTAACATTACGGAAGGGTGTAATTAGCCATTAGCATTTCAGTGTTGACCTTTGTTTCAAGTGGCTTGCTATCAAATGCTTAACATCAATCATATTGCACAAATACTTATATGTTTCTGTCAGCTCATGATTACCTTCCGTACTTTGGATCCTGGTCTTGTGTCATGGAAATGGCAAGATTTTCTAATTAAACTTACTATATGGAAGCTTAGCGGTGGCAGGTTGTTTGGTGACAGCAGGTTCACTAGCTCCATTCTCATTCTCAGCAAACACTCTGAACAGGTACTGATGACCTTCAGTGAGTCTAGTGATGGTTACGGAGGTGTCAGATGTAGAAGTGGCGCTGGTCCAGTCGCCAGACCTCGAGCCCAGATCTTTTTTCTCCACAGCGTACCCTGTGATCGGTGATCCACCGGTGCTCTGGGGTGGGTTCCATCTGATGACGGCCTTCTTGTTGTCGACTGAGACAACCTTCAGATCTTGAGGTGGAGAAGGCTTTCCTGTTTGAGATATATGAGAAATATTATGATTTTGGTATATATCACTATCTTCTCCCAACGGAGACTCAAAGATGGATTTGATACAAATGTCCTCAGATATCGCAAGGTTATCCACCTTTCAAAGTTGAAAATCAGCTAACATTGAACAGGGTAGCTACATGGAAGAACATATCATTGAGCATGGGAATATGCTTAGTAATTTACCCTCAAATTATACCGTGACCTATGATGTTGCAGTTGCAGTCCTGTTACTCTCAGTCACCAATGCCACATGTTTCAAAATACCCTACCTTGCGAAATATAATGCAGTTTTATCCTTAGGTATAGTTCTTGCTTACCCTTGATTTTGACATATAAGTCAGTAGAGTGAGATCCTACATCATTCTCAACGACCACCCGGTAGTTTCCAGTGGCATCTGTATCCACGTCTGTGAACTTCAGGCTAGTGCTGCCCTGTTCATCGATCTGTGTTATAGCTGCATCTGATCTGAGCACCTTACCATCCTTATACCTAGAAGTAATCACATTGCATTATTATATTGCCGGCATAATAAAAAACAGCATCAATGTGTTTATCTCCTTCCCAAAATCTTATCACACTCTTCTTATTTCTCTTTCGATCATTTACAAATTGCCCACAAGAAACCATCCTTGTTGGGATAACGCGGAGCAAAATGTCTAGAATAAAAGGAAAAGGCAGTTAGTTTGGAAATGAATGAGTTTTTTTATTTCAGTTTGTTAGAAGTTCATTCAACAATACTAACAACTATAATATAAAATTGATCTTTTAATTAGGTTTTCTACCAACTAACTAATTGTATGTTTGTGTCAAATAAGACAAACGCACCAGGTGATTGAAGGAGAAGGAACTCCGGACACCGAGGCGAAGATGGAGTGAGTTGAGCCAACACGGATCTGTAGTCCTGATGGGTACATTCTGTCAAACTCAACCTTTGGTGGCTCTGTAATAAAATACATCACAATTAGATTCCCAACTCGCCATGCAACAAAACAACTTTTTATATCAGCCATCAACAGTAAAGCTAAGCGATGTTATAGACCTGATAGGAGTTAAATTATCTCCCTCGACAGTGTGATATTTTGACAGACACCATACATACAGAAGCGTTGAGAACAGCCAGTAAAGGAAACTCTTTTTGTTTGTAGGTAATAATTTATCCTACTTTTATAAAGACAATGCAATTGAATATTGAAGCAACTTTACAATTGAGGTTAGCGCATGGTGTTGGTAATGTATGGTCTGTATTCAGTATTAACAAAGCCGACCAATTCCTTTCATAGTGTTACCCCTTTTTACACCGATTGACAATGGACATATGATGACATGAAAAGCTGAGCTTCATTACCTGTTCTGTCACGTCCTGTAATAGTATGTTTAGGGTTGAAAAAGTGAACAAATCTGAAACTAGAACACAATCATCAAACTAATCAAAAGAAATTGAGAATTTCAACAAAATTGAGGATAGAAATTTTGAAAGTTAAAAAATTAAAAGACTCACCACTAACGGAGACTTTGCAAGAAGATTTATCTTTGCCAAGAGGGTTGGAGATTACACATGAGTAATCTCCTGCATCAGTGGCTTTTAGGTCTTTCAATGTCAGTATGGCTTCTCTTCCGGTTAGTGTCATGAGATGATTTTTAGATTTCATCAGCTCTTTAGTTCCCTTGTACCATGTGACATCCACATCAAGCCCACCGTTATCAAATGTACATTTGAGCGAGATTTGGTTTCTAACTGGACTCGTGACATCGTTGAGAGCCTTCTTGATGGATGGTTTGTCTCCAACTACAATTTTGAAAGGCCACATGTGAGTTAGTTATGCTCAACCGGACATTTTCAGCAAATGAATGGATGATCAAAATTTTTTATGTGTAACTGCTTACAAAACTTAACATGAACAAAACACATAATCGTCAATCCAAAACATTACAATTATTATTATTGCAGATTTTTATTGAGGTTTTAATATAAGTTACTGTTGCAACAAAACAGTAAGTAAAATCATCAAACCTGGAGTAGATCTAGATTTGCCATCTCCCTTGATTTCAGCGTAAGGTCCAGCTCCGGCAGCATTCTCAGCGCAGACTCTAATATCGTAGTATCTACCTTCTTTTAGGCCGACTATCTGATAGTTAGTAGTTGTGACAGGCTTCTTATTAGCCTTCATCCAGCGACTAGCAGTCCCAGGTGCTCTGGTCTCTATGATGTAGCTAGTTATGGGAGATCCGCCGTCGGTGTTTGGTATCCTCCATGCCAGGCTTACTGAATCAGATGACGTGTCAGTCACTTGCAGGCCGTTTGGTGCACTGGGCTTAGCTAAAATAATAAATGTATAAATACTCAGTCATGTCTTGATTGCCAAGAAAATATGGCGCTTTTGATGCTCCGTACCAAAGTTCAGCAGTACTGTTCAGAGGAGATATTGCAGGCTCAAGTCTTTCTAAAGACTAAGTTTATCATGAAAATCAACCAAATTACAGATCAATCAAAATAAATTCTCATTATGTAGGTTCTTACAACTTCAGGAAATTGTAGAGAAAATCATTATTCGGAGCTAATATCCTGATATAGCAATTGATTGGGGTTATTTTCTGATGAATAAATTGGTGTGAAAAGAAAAAAGGAACCTTACTTACCAAACTTAGACTCGCAGGTGAATGGCTCTGAAGGCTCACTAGGCTTGCTATCTCCCTTCTTATTAGTAGCGACAACTCTGTACTGATACACTGTCCCCTCGATCAGGTCGTTCTGGTCAAGCTGTGGTCTCGTCAAGGTGTCTCTGGTTATCCTGAACCATCTATCACTCTGATTGGTGGACCTCTCAATATAGTAGCCAATCAGTGGAGTGCCACCATCTGATGATGGTGCCTTCCATGAGAGACTTAGTGAGTTCAATGATTTGGCTGTTACTTGTGGTGCAGCAGGGGCTGCAGGTACATCTATAAAGTGAAAATGTATTTTAAAGTAAAATGTCAAATGAAGCTGAGGAAAAAATGAATGCTGTAAGCAATTGATTTACTAAATTAAACATGAGAATGATGTATTTGATCAAGGAGTTAGAGACTCCTTGAACGGATATGGAAGAAATCCAGACTAAGCTTAGTATAGTAAAATTTATGGCCAGCTTACATTCACACAACCTCATTACTTCACATTTATTCCAATTTAGCTAGTGACAGTTTGTGCTAGCCATAGACTTAATAACAAGTCTATGGTGCTAGCTAACTTAAAGTCATAGGTATATGATTGTTGTTTTGAATAACTTACCAAACTTGCTAGCTGGAGTTGTCTGTTGAAGGATCTCTGCAGGTTCACTCAACCCAAACTCATTCTCTGCCCGCACTTGGAAGTAATATCCCTGACCTTCAATCAGGTTCTTAGCCACACACTTAGTATCTCTCACATTATCTACCTTCTGCCAAGATCTTCTTGAGGCTTCTCTTTTCTCAATGAGATAACCCTTGATTGGACTTCCTCCGTCATGAGCTGGTGTCTGCCATGACAGAGACACGGAGTCTGCTGATATGTGGTCGACCTTCAGATCACGAGGTGGTTCTGGTTTATCAAGCACGGTCAGCCTGTAGTTAGTCGACAGCTCGCCATGTTCATTGGTCAGGGTTACTGTGTATTCACCCGCGTCAGAGAGTTTACATTCTTTCATTCGTAGGGTGGAGAGGCATGAGATTGTCTCCTCTTGTATTCTCTTTTCTTTAGGTAGCGGTGTGTTGCCTAAGGTCCAGGTTACTTCTGGTGTAGGGTACGCAACAAAGGGTACCTCAAAGATGGCGACTAAGCCTGCTTTGACGGTGATGTGACGTTTAGACTTACCAATATGGTCCATTTCCGGTGGGACTAAAACAGGAAAACAATATTCATTGTCATTATTTTGCCATTGTACTGTGATGCACAATTGTGAAAAACTTACCACCAAGGTAGAAATATGTTTTTGTACATGCATATGGTCAAACTGACTGTTCAAGGCATTTTTAGGTTTTCCCAAAAGTCATTGAAACGTTATAATATAAAGGTAATGAAACATGGCCCTGATTATCAACAGGTTTGGATGAAAGCGAAAATACTCAAATCGGCTGTCGGCAACTGCATCATAATGAAGACATTAAGGTTCTGAGTAGCATTGATTCTCTTACTTTTTGGTACCAGTTTAGCAGAAGTCTTATTTCCCCTGCAGGAGAAGGTGTATTCTGCAGCATCTTCGGGCTCGGAGTGAGGTATGTACAGTTTATATGTACCATCACTGGCTGTAATCTTGTGGTGTTTGTCAGCTAGAAGTGGTTTACCATATTTTAGCCATGCATACTCTGACACGTCTCGCGATAATTGACATTCAAATGTTACGGCATGTCCCAGGGATTTAATGTACACATCCTCCAGTGGTTTCAAGATCTTAACATCATCTTCTGCAATTTCAGAAAATAAAAATGTATTAACATTCAATAAACATGAAATTATAGACTACCTTTTAAAATTTGGCAGTAATAATGACTGAGAGAAACAGAATTAAGTATTGCTGATGACAGATGTGACATAATTCCATTGATTTAAGAGCCTCCAGCAAGAAGACCAACATATTTGTGAGCTTAAACACAACCACATAGTATTATATAATATATATTTCTATAATCATATAAAATTATATGTTGATGGTTTAAAATAAGACTGCACTTACCTTTGACATCGACGTTGGCTTCTAAGACGCAGTCATCCTCATCGAAGCTGACAGAGTACTTGCCAATGTCTGTCAGATCTGACTTCTTTATACTAAGATAATGGATCTGGCCATCGTGCTTTGTCTCCACTCTATATCCTCCCTTCAGTGGCTTACCATCTTTAGACCAGACGGGTTTGACTCTTGATTTGCTGATCCTACATTGTAACAGCAAGGGAGCACCTTCCTTTACAATGGTGTCCTTGAGAGGTTCTAGAACCTTGATAGATTCTAAAAAAAAGAATAAAATCAGGTTATTTGCTGGTAAATATGCACTATTAACAATATTGTTTTCTGAAGGAAATAGATTCCAAAACACAATAATTATAAAGTTATTTGCTTGTAAATGTGCACTATTCACAATACAGTCTCTGAATGTTGCTTTCTTCTGAGCAACCTTCACATTTTGACAATCTGCACACAAGATACATTTACCTACCATTCACCTGGTGATCTAATAGAAACAGATTTCATCAGAGTCCGAATAAACACACTTACAACCCACATATTCATACATGTGGACCTTGCTATTCATTTACATCTATTGAAGGTTTCTAGGTTACAACACTTGCACAGCTTACCATATGGTTCTTGGGCTTTGAATGGTCCAGCAGTCTCGCTTGGTTTTGAGACTCCGACTTCATTTTCGGCGATAACTCTGAACTCGTACTCCCTGCCTTCAGTCAGATCATCGATAGACAAGGCAGGTATGTGAACTGGGTTTCTGTTGACAGCAACCCATCGAGGATTGAATCCTGTCCTTCTTTCGACATAATAACCTGAGATCTCAGCCCCACCATTATTTTTTGGTGCATGCCAGGACAGGTTCAGTGAGGTGGCATCAATATCTGAGGCTGTCAGATCTGTGGGAGCACCAGGAACATCTAAAAAACGACAATAAAAAAAAACTATAGCCGCATACATATAGACATTTTACAATCAAATTGAAATGGAAAAGATGGGTATTGCATTGTCACGAAAACTACAGGCAAAAACAATTGGTACTTTCACTAATATTTAAACAGTGATCCTCAGACAAATTGACCTGACTACCAATTGATCCATATATTCCCAGATCAAGTTTAATCCAATTGCCTGCACTCCAGTTGTTCCCTTCCTGCAGCGTGACCAGTGGAGGGAAACAACTTCGAATGCAGGCAAATGGACCAAACTTGGTCTAATATATCCCTGACACACAGGTTGAATACTTACTGTGTTTACTTTTGGCAGTCACAGTGTTTGTTTCTGTAGGTAAGCTAACTCCAACCTCATTCTCAGCACTTATTCTGAATAAGTAGTCGTTTCCTTCCACGAGTTTACTGACAGTATACTGCAGGTGTCCGGGTGAGACCGTGCCGACAGATAGCCAGCTACCTCGTTTCATGTCTTGTTTCTCAATGATGTAGCCTGTGATTGGAGAACCGCCATCAGATTTAGGGGCCGCCCATTTCAGGTCCACTGAGCTCTTGTGAGTACCAACAACCTCTATCTTTTGAGGTGCGTCTGGTTTGCCTGTGTAGAAAATACAGAGGGTGAATAAATGCTGCAGATATCCAGTATGCCAAGTGATAAAAATACAATGCAAATAAAAGATTATGAAATGTAACTATGTCGGTAAAGTCTTACCGATGATATCAACGTTGAATGTGATACTATCCATTCCAGCGGTGTTTTCAGCTATTACTTTGTAACTGCCGGACTGTTGTGTTGTAATACGTTGCAGAGAGAGTGTAGTATATGTGTCAGCAACCTTAATGCTACCACTGTCAACAGGTGCTCCATTGTACAGCCATGTTATATTAGGCTGAGGTGATCCAGTAACAGAACACTCGCATATGAATGAAGAACCAGTCTTGATTGTCTGATTGGTCGGCTTGGAGCAGGTTAACTCTGGTTTGCCTAAAAAATTATTAGTAATGATCAACAATTAAAGTTCAGTTTTAATGTTTGTCTTGCATGTGGAAAATTCACAGCAGGAAGCCACCCAGAATTTAAGAAAACTTTTTTGACCGCATAAATGTTCAGCTAAAGTTGTAATTTCCAATTGATCAAGCACAAATTTCCGATAAAAAGTATCAAAACATTTATAATGAAACTTTGAAAGTTGACACACTCACATTTGAGTGAAAGCTTTGCTTCACATTCAACTTCACCGATAGCATTCTTCAATAGACATCTGTATGTGCCTTGATCGTTTATCTGTGGATTCTTAATCTCCATCTCAGCCCGTCGTTTATTGAGAGTCATCTGGAATCTGTCTCCTTGGTATAACTCTTTCCAATCTTTGAACCATTTAACTTCAGCTTCTGGTGTACCAAGATCAACATCCACTGACAGCTTTACTGTTCCTGGGATGATGGTATTCAGGTCTTTGAGGGGTCTGGTGAAAGATGGGGCTGTGCCCTCTACAAAAATTGTAATATGTCATTATTAAAATTTATATGTCAGTATGCGTGCGTCCATATTTCAGGCTAACGTTGGCTTCTAAGGCAAGGCTCAATAGGCACCCAAGTAAATTAATTGTTCTAAAACAAAGAGGGTTTTTGGAACTCTGTGTTCAACTCCCGGTAGTTTCATGGTAGAGGGAACAGTTTGTGGGTATATAAGGCAGACTCAGTGATGCAAAGATTTTACTAACCAATCTTTTCCTTGACTAGAGCTGATTTGGAAGGCTCTGAAAAGTGTCCAGTGCCAGCCTTGTTAGTAGCTGCTACTCTGAACACATAATCATAGCCTTCGACGATACCAGTCACTCTATGTGATGTGCCTGTGATATCCTCTGCTGACTTTATCCATCTGTGTTGAGTGGCAGCCTTATACTCCACAGTGTATGATTGTATCGGTGCGCCGCCGTCTGATTTAGGTGGAGACCAGTTCAGGTCTACTGATGTTGCCTTGATGTTTGACACCAATGGTGCATCAGGCGCTCCAGGTTTATCTATAACATAGTTTTGTTGCATAAGATGAATCTGAACAGAATGATAATCATTATTTGTGAAATTTTTTTAGAACACGAGAAAAGATATGCATAAAAATTAGAAGCGGAGGAAGATGATATAATTCATATCATTCATGTCATTTAAACCGATCTAGAAATCGGTATCCCATTCCTAGATTGGTTTTGATGACATGAATGTCGGTTGGTAGAATATGTATTATCTTACCCCATGGATCCTTGGCCACAAATTCACATGGCTCAGATGGTTTGCTCTCTCCTCTAGAGTTTACTGCTACTGCTCTCCATTCATACTTAGTGCCGTCCATCAATCCCTCAGCTTCATACGTTGTTAGTTTGACCAGGTCTCTGGTGGCTCTGATCCAGCGTCCGCTGTTGTTAGTGCACCTCTCCAGGTAGTAACCTGTGATGGGTGCTCCTCCGTCGTTAGCCGGGGCTTTCCAAGTCAGAGTAGCACGGTCTGAGAACACATCTGATGCTTCCAGGTTAGTTGGTCTGTCTGGCACAGCTGTATAATCAAAATATCAACATGTAACAATCATCATAGCCAATAGGATAGTGTGACATCCAAATGTAGGTGCGACAAGAGAAAATCCTTTTCTTTTACTATATTACTATTATTAATACATTTCACTACATATATCACTATAACTACATTACTATTACTATCATGATGCATTTAGTGAGGTTTACAACAAATTTTAACCACTAGACAGTGACAACACTTACTGAATTTTGATGCAGGACTGACAGGTTTGTCAATCTCAGCAGCTTCACCGACTCCGACTTCATTCTCTGCCATCACCTGGAAGGAGTATTTCTCTCCCTCCTGCAGGCGAGGTATAGTGAACTCTAGTTTGTCGGTACGTCCGTACTGACTCCAGCTACGTCTGGTACCGACACGGCCCTCAATAACATAACGTGTGATCTTACACCCTCCATCATCTGCTGGTGGCTAAAAAATCACAAGGAATCATTGTCGATTGTATTATGTGATGTTGTGAAGGTACGAATTCAACACAACCACATCTTGATGTCTGTCTGTTCTATTTAATATAATTTACTTGTATTGTCAATCAACAATCAACTTTATGGACGTTTTTCATGCAGTGAATAGTTTATTACCATACCAATATCCTACCATGCTAGATGTTAGATGCTAGCACTTAGAAAGTTCTGTTTTTCAAACAATTTTGATTAAAAAACACAGAAGTTCCAAAAGTAAACTTTATAATTATTAATATATTATATTATATATATTATCGATAATTTTTTTTTAAATAGGAGTTGTCTTTAGAAGTTTTATTTACCTTCCAAGAGATGCTGATGGAGTCTTCGGTGATATCAGTTACAGTGAGGTTCTGAGGAGCAGTGGGCTTATCCTGTACAATCAGTTTTATATCAGCAGATATCTCTCCTACACTGTTCTTAACTAGTACAGTGTACACACCTGAGTCTCCACGCTCTATGTTCTTCAGTCTCAGTGTGGTCATACAGGAAATAGACTCAACCTAACAAAACCACATACAAAATGGATTGATGGAACGGCATATGATATCAAAAAAATCTGCGGTAGGTTCTAATACTAAAAACAAGGAATATGGTTGAAAGAATTTTCACCAATAAAAATTTATTGTGTGAATCCCATCATAACTGAGTCATGAGTTATAGAGTAGAATACTTAAGTGCAACGGACACTGAATCTGAGCTTTGTTCATCAAGAAATTACAAACATGTCGGTTGGACATTCATGAATTGCTTCGGGTATCATTGACAGCACATAGACACTTATGATGTTAACTAAAAGGAGAAATCATTGATAGACTGATAATCTTACCTGTAGCCTCTTGTTCTTAGGTAGGTTTTTCTCATCAAAGAACCACATAACCTCAGGTTTGGGGTAGCCCTGGAAGGGTATCTCAAACACTGTGGCACTGCCTGTCTTCACTATGACTGTCTCAGCTAACTTCTCGTTGATATGCAGTGAGGGGTAAACCTGTATATCACAAATAGCCACAACTATAATATTATTAGAATAGCAATGAATTGTCACCCAGTTTTCACTTGCCATGATAATCTACTAGCTCACCTCTAAATACACAGGTTTCACTCAGATATTTCCAGTATAAAATCATGACGACAATAGAATGGAGAGCAGTGAACTAACTGAAGGAGATAAATCACAAGTCCACACCAAATTTTACACAACCAGGTTATATCATATGATATTTTTTATTATGTTATACATGTATGTATGTATATTGTATTGTTATCAATACTTGATAAAATTCATTGTTGTTTTGCTCTGTGATGCCAAAAAAATATAAAATAAATTATAAATAAAAAATATTAAAAAGTATCTATAAAACGTCTAACTTATAAGATGGAATGTTTATGGGTTTTGCTCAGAGATTCCTCAAAATTGTTTCTAACACAAACCTCTACTGATAAAGTTGCCGATGATTTCTTTCCCTTGATGACGACGCTATATTCTCCCTCATCGTGTTCGTCGGTATCCTGTATCTCTAGACAGTATGAGTGGTGTTTGTTGTATGGTCTGTATTTTCTAGGCTTATCAGGAAGGAATTCTCCGTCCTTCATCCATTTGGCTTTGAGATCCTCTCGAGGTACCTATCAGACATGAAATGAGAGTATTTATAGCAGTTTTTTTCAGACTTATTGTGAAACAGACTTGATTGCATTTTCAGTTACATATCACATTTCAGATTATCAGCACAGATACTGGTAGAATATGTACTGATTGAGAACGCCTGCTATTGAAAAAAGGCCGATTTACAGAGAAAAGGAAATTCCATACCATTGCACTGCTTTACTGTACTAGAAGCATCCGAAATATTGGCCAACGTACTGAGTGACTGGCAATCCCTTATCATAACTAATCAATGAAAAATTACAGGTTTAATATTGTTTAATATTTCATTATCAATTTTATTACTGTTTTGTTGATCTTTCCTCTCACCTCACAACTGAATGTGACAGTAGATGGTATCTCTCTGACGATTACATCCTCTAACTGTCTGCTGAACTCGATATCATCTTCCTCGACGAATACAACGCAGGAACAGCTGGCATCCTCCACCTGTAATACAAACAAATACTTGATTAACAGGGGACAGTGAACACTGAGTTTTACTAATCAAGCATAGGGAAGATGTCTGCTTGACTTTAGAGTCTTGGCTTTGGATATCTAGATTTGGAGATGAATAAAGTGGTGAGTCAACAGTTCAAATAAAATATGAGCAAAGCAAAATCATGGTCATTAACACCTAAAACGTTTTTGGTTTTGTTCCGTACCTTGCAGACATATTGAGCCTCATCATCAAGCTTGATGTCATGTAGTTTCAGGAGGTGCTTTCTGCCATCTCTTGAGACTTCCACTCTGTCGGTGGCCCTGAGTTCGTTACCATCCTTGAGCCATGTGGCTTGAGTGTTGTCTTTGTTGACTTCACACATCAAAGTCACCTCGTCGTCCACCTAGAATAATTCAAAACGCCATTGAGTCGAACAAGACAACATGAAAGTTTTCATAGCACACAGGTTATGGAACACACTTGTACTATTTGGCGACATCTGTGATTATCATTATTATGCAACAGGCAAATAAGACTATGTGTTCGAAAACCACAACAACAAAAATAAAATTCATGATAATATATATAATAATATATATAATTTAAGTTCATATTTCCATTGTAATTACCTTAGCATCTTGATCTTTGAGTGGTACGACGAATTTGATAGGAGTAGTTGGTCGTTTGGCAGTGATAGGTCCGAGCTCTTTACTGTGAGGACTGAACCCGGCAGCATTCTCAGCTGATACTCTGAAGTGGTAATCTGCACCTTCCACAAGTCCTGTCACATCGTACTCGCAATCGTTTACTTTTTCTCTACAACGCGAAAAAAAATCAGTTTTGTGACGTACATAAATGTTTGTTTTCATCATTCCTAGAACCCTTGAGCTGAGGACTTAAACATTTTCTCTACAACAAAAATTAAAATGTCCTCGTTGTACACAAAGGATTAGTTCCAAGTTCCTAAACCCAATGACTTAATTATAAGTTATCCTGTTGTCTAAGCTTGTCTCTTAGTAAAAGCTAAAAGTTGAATATTCTGGTCACTTATTCATGATGGAAGCATAACTCACTTGTTCACTTTAGACCATCTTGCATTGGTAGACTGCTTCCTCTCTAGCAGATAGTTTGTGATAGGAGAGCCACCGTCATCACTGGGTGCTTTCCATGTGATTGTGGCGGATGACTGTGTGATGTCCTTCGCCTCGATCAGCGTAGGTGGTCCAGGCACTCCTGCAAAATATCAGTTGTTCACAAATTAAATATCATTTTTTGTACGACCAGTACAACAAGTGAAATGAGTATTTAATATACATTTTGCTTATGAGTGTCCCACAATGCAATTCTATGGAATATGAGATTGACTTGATCATCATGGGAATTCCAGGTAATGCTGCATTGTGGGAATGTTGTTTAAATGCCTAATGGGAAAACTTAGAAGCTAAACTGTTGATATCGGTTCACATAAGCTCAAAGAAGACAAATCCATTTGTATTCATAATGTTGATGGCTGCATTCACAGCTGCATGCATAAGTGTAGGCAGTTTTGTTGACATACAGACATTATTTTAAACATGTGGACTATTTCCAGCAGCTTAGTTTCCACTACTAGGATAATAAGAAAAGCACTCACCAAATGGATTCTTAGCAGTTGTAGGTTCTGTTGTTTCCACGGGTTCACTGGCACCGACATCATTCTCAGCAAAGACTCTGAATAGGTAGCTTGATCCCTCATTGAGCTTAGTGACTGTGAACTCTCTTGTCCTCGACTGAAATAATAAAACTAAAGCTTAGAGGGCCATCAACGTTAGATAAACAAGATTGAATGCAAACATGACCATTATAACTCACCATAACAGCAACAGAACATTTTCCAAATTTTCTTTTTTTTTCAAAGAAGTTTGCTGGTCTTGTATTTGAAGTCATCCAATTAGCTGACGTGAAGGTTTTTCTGGGTTAATAAATTAGATATAGCAAAAAGTACACATCTTGATTGAATGTTTAAAAAAGTGTTGTTATTGAAAAATAAAAGAGAAGATTTTTAGAGAAAATGAGATGACAAATCATGCTCTAAATAAACTTTTAAATTTAAACCCTCCTGGTATAGCCATAGGGTTAACATATATATTGTATATAATAACTCAATGTGTATAGGCTCAGAAACCAAAACTTTAGACTTTGAAGTGACAGACTTCTAATTTGAAATACATGTAATTAGATGTTTTGTAATTTGGAGTTTAAAAAAATAAATTTGCTGGAAATATAACTCTGTAATAAGTGGTCATATATCGATAAGCTCTAGAGTTTCAATTTGCAATAATAATTGTCATGTCTTATGAACGTAAATTCTGAAAACCGGCAAGTAGGTTGAATCAGGGAGGGTGGGATACCACCCTCCCTGGTTGAATGAACACAAAGAAAAATCCGAACATTTTGATTTGTCTTTTCATGTTGTGAAAGATCAACTCGATTTACCTCAAAATAAGCAAAGAAAATTGTGAGCCCTTTGATAATACAGCAAATTAATAGACCAGGAAGAAAACAATAGATCTATTGTTATCAACATGACATCAGCGATATATGTGTAGTTACCATTGGCAAGTGCCTGCAAATAATACTACTACAGTGCTACTAAAAGCTACTAGCAAGATATTAACTTCAATCTGAATGAGAGAGTATGGGCTGTCGTCTCACATGCTGTTTGGATAATTTCACATGGTTACCACTTATTCGCTACATACAAATAGCCCGCAGAACGAGGAGAGATTTGTTCACCAAATATGAGATGGAGGTTTTGAATGTCCACAACGAATTACGGCAATGTCATGGAGCGGCGCCTCTCCAGCTTAACAAACGTATATCAAAGACATGTAAAGCTCATGCGCAATGGTTAGCAGCGAATGATATGTTTGAGCACAGCGAGAAAGATGAACGACGATATCAGGATGGTTATTGTGGGGAGAATATGGGCGAGATGATGGTCTGGCATGAGGAATATACCCCACCTCATGGCAGAGATCAAATACTGAATTGGTACAAAGAAGGAGCTAATTATAAATATGATGGACACTTTGACCAAGACGCAGGTCAGTATGAAATTTTGAATGATATATCCAGAAAGTTTTGCATCACTTTCTTTTTCATTGATGAAAGTAGATTAGGTTTTGATGTTGTGGCAATGAGACATGGCAAAAAAGTATATACAGTAGAGTCGTGATAGGTTTAATAAGCTGCAGCAAGACTAAGCGACAGCTTTCACTATGAGTATGATGTTTAGTGCTGTTTCAGCTAAGTCAGCTCATTATACTTACTGCTAGTTCTGGTGAATCAAGCTGTTAGTAGAGAACGGACATGAGCAATGAAAACACATGTTGCATCGGTATATGTTGTGATCTTACATGAAAGCCAAGCATAATATAAACAAATATGGACCATTGGTCTATATTATATATAGCTCAACTTTGATCCAATTTTTCGTATTTTGAGTTGCGTCCTCTCAAGCTGGTGGCTTGCCAGTAAAACTGGAGCAACCAGAAATGCAGACAAATTGGATCAAACTTGATGTAAGATCTATCTATTTATCTCAGGTGTCTCATTTCAGTGAACATACTGATATTTCCTAATAAATTTGCTGTTCTTCTTTCCACAGCCCAATTTACAAATATCATATGGAAGGATACAAAATTTATGGGAGTGGGGCATCATGAATACGAGTCGCCTGATGAACCCGGATTTGTAAAAACTATTGTTGTAGCTCAGTATTTCCCCGGTGGTAATAAACAAGGCAAATTCAAAGACAATGTGCAAAAACCAATAACAGATCCTTTGAAGGACAGTAGACTGAGCAAAGCTATCAGACGGTACCAGAGAACGAAAATGAGGGCACGGCAGCATTTGCTAATTCGTCCTGACCATAAATAATCTGATAAACAATAATTTCCTAGCTAAAACCCTAGCTGTTGACTGAGGCAATGAGTCTCTGCCTTGTCTCTAGCACAGCAAGGAATTTATAAACCTAAATTTGCGATTGGAGTATTTTTATGGATTGCTAGCTTTCTAATATTTTGAGTGTGTTGTGATTCACCTCTTCCTGATGTCTGGTAATAAATCAGACAGATTATTTTGTCCTCTGCCGCATTAGACGGGTTAGTTTTTCTGTCGCTTCAAGCAAAACATCTTCAGTATTGGTTGTAGAATGTTGAAATAATGTTTATGTATAGACACACACTCAGCATTGTCACTTACTCTGACTGTTCCAGCATTCATCCAGGTACCACGCTTGATATCCTGCTTCTCAATGACATATGTATTTATAGGCATGCCACCATCTGATGCAGGTGCTTTCCACACGACAGTAGCAGACTCAGCTGTCACTTCTGTCACTGACAGATCCTGGGGAGGGGAAGGTTTGTCTATAAATAAAATTGAAAACACAAATTTTATTTCTTGATAATGATGGAAAAGGTATAATTGAAAAAGTGGAGCAATATCTATAGAATTTATGATTCCCATATGTGTAACCCATAAACATCAATTACATATATAATATCAAAGATTGGTGGCTGTACCTTATCCAAAAAGAACACTGGTATAGTAGTGCCCTCATCCAACAACAACCAAATATAGGGATTTAATGTTTTTACTTAGTCACCGATTGGGGCTTCTTGGGATGTTAATCAAGCATTACAATAGACATGCTATGCTGCTGCCAGGTTAAATATCTCACCTTTTATATCAAGTACAAAGGTAGCTGTATCCTTTCCGACGCTATTTTCAGCGGTGACAGTATATGTTCCACCATGTGATGATTTCAGTTCTCTCATAGATATCCTGGTTATTGTCTCCCTTGTTTCGATGATAGATTTGTCCTCAAGGGGTTGTCCATCCTTTTTCCATGTGATGGAGGGTGCAGGAATACCTGAGTACTCAACCTCTATGGCATATCTAGCTCCAACCTTGGATGTGATATCAGTCTTCGCTTTGTCATATGTAAGAATGGGAGGGCCTAGAAAATAAAAGAAGAAGTTTACATCTATAGCTTAATCAATCTAAGAAGTTGAGCTGTTTGTCCTGTTAGACATATTTTTGTGATTCAATTTAGAAGATTTCACTGTATTGATGTTATTGAAACAATCCTGTGATGTAGTTTGGTTACTACCAGAAATGTTTTGATTCATTTATTACAACTTCTCGAGTATCAAAACAACCATGGCATGTTACTCACTCTTGATGTCAAGTGTAGCCTCAGTTTCTACAGTACCAAGTTTATTAGAGGCACGCACAGAATATGTGCCCATATCCTCAGCACTACAGTTATTTATACAGAGCAGAACCCTGTGGTCTGTAACTGTAGACACAACTCTATCGTTAGTTCTGACAGTTCTGCCCTGTCTCTCCCATATGATCTCTGATACAGGAGTACCTAGGTCTATCTCACAGAGGAGCTCCACTCTACCTCCTACAATACCCTCCTGGGGTTTGAGCTTCTTCAATATTTCAGGCGGAGAGCCAACTAAAAGAAAAAGTACAATCTTAATGTTTTGGATGTTCTACAGTTGAAGGCTGCTATCATTGATGAATTCAATTTCAGTTGATATATATATATATATTGATGAAAGTCAGAGTATTTTTTTTTCTTAATTATTTGAGATCACATTCATTGATTGGGCATGATTATGACAAACAACAATGATTAAGATAAATTCCATCAACCAAGAAACAACTTTTCACAGGACTTACCGATAGGCGTCACAGCTTTGACAGGTTTACAAGAGTCGCTTGGTTTTCCCTGTCCAGCTTTGTTCTCGGCAATCACTCTAAACTCATAAGTCTCTCCCTCAGTCAGCTTAGTGACTGTGTACTCGTTCTCTTTGATTTTATCAGATGTGACAGGTGTCCATCGGAATAAGACCGAGGATTTCATCTCGATGGTATAGTTAGTTATCGGTGATCCACCATCAGAGTCAGGGGATGACCATGAGAGGGATATGCTGGTGTTCTTGATGTTTGATGGTAGTGGAGTACCAGGTTTTCCAGGTACATCTACAAAATAACAATGTATCCGATCAAGAACTGGAGTGGGTACAAGCAATGATTGTAGCATATTCATTCATGCATTTCCATTGTTTGATACTGTCAATAAGTGACACTGGATAGCAGAGGTAAAGTGGACAAATATCCTAGTTCAGTTTCCATTCCAAATCAATTCAACTGCTATCATGTATCCCCTGTTTGGCAATGAATGAATTATCAGAGTAGTAAACAAGATTTATTCGTAGTGAAGGCATAAGAGCGATTCTGTTGTTATCTTACCATAAGGGTTTTTAGCAGTAAAAGGTTCACAAGGTTCGCTTGGTTTGCTTTCACCCTTTTTGTTGAGAGCTATTATTCTGAATTCATACACAGTGCCCTCCATGAGATTGTCAAAGCTATGTGTGAGGTCCTTCAGTGGTTCTCTTGTCACTCTGATCCATTTTCCACTTTGATTAGTTGCTCTTTCAATGTGATAGCCTGTCACAGGAGAACCTCCATCTGATTTGGGGATTTCCCAGGTTATCACTGCGGATGATGCGAATATCTCACTAGCGCCAACATTTTGTGGTGGGTTCGGCACAGCTGTAAATGTATGGAAATATAAGCAATCAAAAAAATAAAACAAAATTGATCAGGATAACTTTCAGGATATACTCGCTGATAGGAATGGGATTGAGGACAGGCTTAGCTGTAGTTCACTCAGACTTGACTGTATTTGCAGGAAATGATGATAGTAGGAATTGGACAAGCAAGGCTTGTTGCCTTTCCATTTTACTCTATTGTACCATGTCATATGTATCCAAATGTTGCTTTCTACAAAATAACCTGAAAATTACAGTAAATGGAACCACCACTGATGGAATGATGCATTTGAAATCAAGCTACAGGTAAAGTAAATGTTGCAGCATAATAATTAGAAATCGAAACGCTGTTTGTCATTATGATACAACCTCAAATGTTTTGAAATCGATTAAATTAAATTTTAGATTAATATCACATTCATTTGAATTACAGAACATACCATATTTGCTTGTAGGAGCGACAGGTCCCTGCAGCTCGGCAGGTTCACTCTCATGGATTTTATTGACCGCCTTCACTTGGAACATGTAGTTAACACCTTCTGTCAGACCATCTACCTGCAGACTAGTGCCATCTGTGACTTTACCGGCTGTCGCCCAAGCTCTCTTATTGGCTTCTCTCTTCTCCACTATATAGTGAGTGATTTTACTTCCGCCATCATCTCTTGGGGGTTTCCATGTGATGTTCACAGCTGATTCGCTGACAGATGCAGCCTCAAGATGAATCGGTGGTTCTGGTTTGTCGAGGACAATCAAGGCAATTGTGGCCGAGACATTACCAACCTCGTTAGTAATTCTGACTGAGTAATCACCACTGTCACTTCTCTCTGCTTGCTTTAGGCGTAAGCATGTCAGCGCAGCAGCAGACTCAACGTCAAGGCGTCTGTTCTTGGGCAGCTCCTTGTTGTCAAACTCCCACACAATTTCTGGTTTGGGGTATCCCTTGAACGGTACCTCAAAGATTGTTGATTTTCCAGCATGAATGGTTATGGTGTCCTCATACTTCTTGTCCAGTGTCATCGATGGTTTGATCTGTACAGAGAGCTTACCAGTAGAGGTAAGCCCCTTCACCAGTATTGTGTATTCGCCTTCATCTTTGTCAGTGGCATCTTTGATGTGTAGTTCATACACATTCTCAGAGGAGCGAATCTTGTACTTGGCTGACTCTTCTATGGGTTGTCCATCCTTGATCCATTTCACTGTAAGATTTGGCTTAGAAACTTCACATTTGAAGACTGCCTCTTTTGGTGTATCGTCCAGAGAAATGTTCTCGAGATGTTTGATGATTTCCAGTGCCTCCTTCTGAACAATAAGCCCAGCTGTGGAGGAAGCTCCCTCAAATACAGCCTCGTATCCAGCTTCGTCATTGGGTTGGCATTCGGTGACTGTGAGTGAATGCTTATATCCGTCTGATTTCATGATGAATTTGGCAGAAGGTTTGATATCCATGCCATTCTTTCTCCAGGTGCAAGTTAAGTCTGGCTTGCTGACCTCACATTCAAATGTGGCAGTCATGTCTTCTTTGACAGTGATGTCTTCAAGTTCTCGGCTAAATTTGACTGGAACAACCTTAGCCTTGGCTGTGACTGGACCAGACGCATCGCTCGGTTCACCGAGTCCTGCCTTGTTTTCAGCACTGACTCGGAAATTGTATTCGTTTCCTTCAGTCAAGTCTAGGATATCCATCTCTGTTCCAGAGACAGGTTCTTTGTTGACTTTGGTCCACCTAGCAGAGAATTGCGACATTCTCTCAACGACATACCCAGTAATTGGTGCTCCGCCATCCTTCTTTGGTTTATCCCAGCTAAGTTTCGCGCTAGTAGCAGAGACATCGCTAGCCTTCAGGTTCTGTGGGGGTGATGGTACAGTGAACTGATTCTTCGCCACTACAGGCTTTTCAATTTCTGCTGCCGGTCCAACACCAACATCATTCTCTGCCATGACACGAATGCTGTATTCTCCACCTTCCACCAGTTTCTTCACAGTGTAGGCCAGCGTGTCTTGTGCGCAGTTCCCGGCTGTAACCCATGTACTGCGCTTCATGTCTTTCCTCTCAATGTTGTACTGAATGACAGGTGAACCTCCATCAGACTCCGGTCTTCTCCAGCTTACTGAGATGCTGTCTTTGGTGACATCAGTGACCTCTAACTTCTGTGGAGCAGAGGGTACATCAATCACAGTAACAATATACTGCATTGAGTCGGAACCAGCATCGTTTGTGATGACACACTTGTAGATGCCAGCGTATTCTGATGTGGTGTTCTTCATAGTCAGTTTTGTGAAGTCTGAGGTGTTTCCAATCTTAGCTTCACTCATGGTGACTGGTTTGTCATCTAGGGTCCATGCAACAGTTGGCTCAGGGAAACCGCTGAAACCACCTTCAAGGTTGAAATTAGCGGTGGCTTTGACTGATATTTCTTTCTTTACTGAGTCATCAATGTTGAACTTTGGCTTCTCATGAACAGTGAGTGTTGATTCAGACTGAACCTCACCAAGTGCATTCTTTGCAATAACTTTGTACTTTCCAGCGTCTGTCAGTTTAGTGTCACTTATGTAAAGTAAAGCGGCTTCGTCTTTGGCGTTGTACTCCATCTTGAATCGTTTGTCAGCGGTTATCTCTCGGCCATCTTTGTACCATGTGATCTCTGACTTTGGTGTTCCGAGTGATATGTCACAGAAGAACTCAGCCGTCTGTGGCATCACAACAACAAAGCTATCGAGAGGTTCAAGAAGCTGAGGGGCGTCACCCACAAGTGGGGCCTTGCAAACAACCTCCTTACTGGGTTTTGACCAGCTACCTTGACCAGCTTTGTTAGCAGCTGAAACTCTGAACTGGTATTCTTTTCCAGTCCTCAGTCTTTCGGCCACGAATTCTGTGTTGACAATCTGGGTTGTTGTGACTGGTGACCAGCGGAAATCTGTGTCGATCTTTTGTTCAAGGAAATATTCGATGACTGGTGAGCCTCCATCTCTGATAGGCGGTTGCCAGCTGACCTTCATTGTGGTATCTGTGACATCTGAGATTATGGGAGCATCTGGTGCATCTGGAACCTCTGTGGAGAAATATAAATGATGAAATGTAAGAAGGGTTTGCTTAGCATATACATTGTGATACCACTCAGATTGAGAGCTATAAATAGACAATGTATCCGAAACCTCTGGCAGGCTTATTTTCACACAATAATACAAAGCTAAGTGTTTATACCAATGTCTAGCAGGCAGACTAAGCCCTTTGCCCCTGAATAACTTATGAGTCATAAGTTGAATTATTGAAATGCATGAATTTTAGGGTGAGTTATCCTTCCTCTTTGACAGAGCAGATAATTTCAAAGTAACACACATCTTACATACAAAATAAATAAGAACACCAAGCCCTGAATAGGGGCATTCGTTGGGGATCAGACACACTGAGGGAGGAATTCAATGCAGCCAATCTGTAGAAGGCATACTCACCATATGGATTCTTTGCAGTAAACTTTTGAGATGAGTCACTATGTTTACTCTCTCCTCTTTTATTCACAGCTATGACTCTGTATAAGTACTCTGTTCCCTCCATGAGGTTATCCTGAGAATAGCTCTTCTCTGTGATCAGATCTTTGTTCTGTCTGACCCATCTATCACTACTGTTAGTAGATCTCTCCACATAGTAGCCTGTGATCGGGGTACCGCCATCATTAGCGGGAGCTGACCAAGAGAGTGTAGCAGATGATGAAGTGATATCTGCAACTTCAACAGCTGATGGAGCATCTGGGACGGCTGAAATAATGAATACCAAATAATTTTTAAGTTATAAAATCATAACAGGTTT
This sequence comes from Membranipora membranacea, assembly GCA_914767715.1. Lineage (NCBI taxonomy): Eukaryota > Metazoa > Bryozoa > Gymnolaemata > Cheilostomatida > Membraniporidae > Membranipora > Membranipora membranacea. The sequence goes on from OU612068.1 coordinate 20,292,289, forward strand.
AGTAGTTATTTTACGCACTTTAACGCTGCACCAAGGATTTGAAGAATATCTATATATAATACATGGTTCAAAGTGTTTCAATGTGTAAACGAAGATTTGATGAGGATAGCATTGGAAGATCAACAATCTCAACAAATGATTTTCCTGGCATATCATACTTACAGAATTTACTTGTTGGTACCACTGATGTATCCAGTTCAGTTGGTTCACTCTTGCCTATCTCATTGACAGCAGTGACCTGGAACATGTAGCTGTGTCCTTCTCTTAAACTATCAACAACAAGCTTCTTCTCCGAGCTCTTGGCTACTTGTGTGTAGCCTCTCTTTCCTACCTCCTTCTTGTCGATAAGGTAGTGTGTGATGTCACTTCCTCCATCATCCTCAGGTTCAGCCCACTCAAGGGTTACTGATTCCTCCTCCAATTCAGTCACTCTGAAGTTGAGTGGTGATGTTGGTTTGTCCAGAACATCAAGAGTTATATCAGCTGACACCTCGCACACCTGGTTGGTAGCAGATAGTGTGTAAGTGCCACTATCACCTCTTACAGCCTGTTTGAGTTTGAGTGAGGTGCTCTCTTTGGTGGTGTTGAGTTCTATCCTCTTGTTCTTTGGTAGGTCTTGTCCTTTGTGAAGCCAGTTGATGAATGGAGCGGGATAACCCTCGAATGGGATTTCGAAGGCGGTTGTTTGTCCCACTTTGATAACAACAATGTCTTCATATTTCTTAGAGATTTTCAGAGATGGCTTGATTAGGAATGTCAGTTTGGCTTCTGTTGTCAATCCCTTGACTGTGGCTGCGTATTGTGCTTCCTCTTCAGGTGTGGCGTTTCTGATCTCCAGCTCATAAGTAGCTCCAGATGACCTTATATGGTATCTCTTATCGTCTTCAATGGGCTGGCCATCCTTTGTCCATTTTATTGGCAGATCACTCTTCGATAACTCGCAAGAGAACTTGACAGTTTTTGGGGTTTCGTCACAGGACACATCTTCCAATGGCTTGATTATTTGAATCTCAACAACATTGACTATCAAACTGGCAGTACTGCTAGCGTCTTCAACAGTGATCTCTATTGCTCCAGCATCCTTCTTCTGGCATTCAGTGATTTCTAGGCGATGAACTGAACCCTCAACTGTCATGTGGTATTTGTCAGATGTTTGAATTCTGTTTCCATTTTTAGACCAGTGTGCAGCCATGTTTGGTTTGTTCACCTCACATTCAAATGTGGCGGTCATCTCATCCTCAACTGTCTGGTCCTCAAGTGCACGGAGGAAGCTGACAGGGACTTTAGGGGCTTGGGCTGTGATTGGACCAATAGGATTGCAGGCAGGTCCATCTCCAGCTTTGTTTGTAGCAAACACTCGGAATTCGTAATCAGTGCCTTCGTTAAGATCATCAATGGCAAGTTCCGTGTCACTCACAGGTGATTTATTCACTTTGGTCCAGCGAGCACTGAATTGTGATTTCCTCTCAACAGTGTAGCCTGTCACAGGTGCACCTCCATCAGAAGCAGGTTTGTCCCAGATAAGAACACAGCTTGTAGCCTTCATGTTCTCACAGGCCAGGTTTTCTGGAGGACCTGGCTCTGAGAATGGATCCTTTGGTATGACTGGTGACTCTAACGTAGCAGGTTGACTTGCTCCAACTTCATTCTCAGCGAATACTCTCACCAGGTACTCATTGCCAGCGGTGAGTTTAGTTATGGTCAGCTCTCTCTTGTTGGCTTTTGTTGTTCCGGCTGATACCCATGTCCCTCTCTTAGTGTCCATTCTCTCCACAGCGTAAGATGTTATCTCACTGCCTCCATCTGATTTAGGTGGGGACCAGGCAACACTAACCGAGTCTTTAGTTATTTCTGTGACTTTCAGTTCTTCTGGGGGAGATGGTTTGTCCAGTACAGTCAATGTGAATGAAGCTGAAGCAGTGCCAGCCTCGTTAGTAGCGGTTGCAGTGAATGTTCCCGCGGTCTCTGGTGTGATGTTTTTCCATTTTAGTGTGGAATAGCTTTGATTATTATCAACAGTTGCTGAGGAATCCTGAATAGGTACATCATTGAAAGTCCATGCAACATCAGGCTTTGGAGTGCCTAAAACATCGACAGTCAGCACAAAAGTGGTGTCCGCTCTTAGAGTAGTTGTTGGTTTTGATGAACCATCTGGTGTCACAATAGGTTTCTTGTGAACAGTAAGCGTTCCTGCTGAACTGACTTCACCGAGTGGATTAGTAATCACCACCTTGTACAAGCCAGCATCCTGCAAGTCAACATCTGTGATGCTGAGTGTTGCGCATTCGTCCTTATCGATATATTCAGTTTTGAATCTGTCTGCCTTCAACGGCTTGTCATCTTTGAACCAGGTGATTTCTGACTTTGGAGTGCCAAGATCCACATCACAGAAGAACTCGACAACATCTGGTGAAATAACTGTTAGGTTTTCCAATCCTTCCAGAAGCTCTGGGGCGTGACCAACTGTGAAAGCAAACAAAATACACATCGGTTAATTGACAGCAATTGTGTTCAAAAATTGTTTCTTTGCTATATATATAACAGCCAAGGGGTCAACCACCATCGAATCTTATTATTTGATGTCTTGTCATCTGGTCATTGACGAATTGAGAGAAGCAATTTTTCATGGAAATCGCGAGGATAATCATGTTAGGTTAGTCGGTTCAGCTCTCCAGTTGCCAACACCCAAAAAATTTCACCAAAATTTTCTTAGTGTTTTTATTTATATGAGAGAGGGGTCTTTCTATTGAAATTGGCCAAAAGAGTTGCTTGATCACATATTTTGTACTGCAACACTGGCAAGCTCATCAAGAGCTAAAGGCTAGTAATTAGCCTGACAATTAAATCACGCTATCATCACAGGGAAAGAACCAACCTATGGGTGCCTTGCAGAGCACGTCGCTCGATGGTTGAGACCATTTTCCAGTACCAGCAAGGTTGGCAGCAGCCACCCTAAACTGATATTCTTTTCCTGTTCTTAGCCCCTCTGCTACAAACTCTGTGTTCACAATCTGCGAAGTGGTGACTGGTGACCATTTAAAGTCAGATGATAACTTATGCTCCAGGAAGTACTCTATCACAGGAGAACCGCCATCTTTAGCTGGAGGCTGCCAGCTTACATTCATAGTGGTGTCTGTAATGTCTGAGATTGTTGGAGCATCGGGGGCTTCAGGTACATCTGAATGAAACATAATGAAACAGTCATCAAGAGCTGTAGCACATCTGATGAATAATAAACCAATCAGTAGCTATAGAACATCTGAAAGGAAAAATAATTAACCAATCATCAAGTAGTGGTGGTACATCTGTGTTACAGCAATAAACCCAGATAAAAATTTATATGTTTTTATAGGTTTCATCCATTCATAAACTCTACATTCAGCTTATCAAATTTTAAACAGCCAGAGTGGTGCACACATTTATTGTACACACAAAGTTTTCTAAATAGTTTATAATTATATCCACACCATAAGGAAGTTCAGCGATGAAGGACTCAGTAGGTTCGCTTGGTACACTCTCTCCTCTCTTGTTAAGAGCCACAGCTCTATATTGGTACTCAGTACCCTGCATCAAGTTATCAGTATAGTAGGTAGTCTCAGTGATTGGCTGTCTAGTCTGTCTCACCCATCTGGCAGAGTTATCACTACACCTCTCCACATGATATCCAGTGACAGGTGTGCCTCCGTCGTTGACAGGTGGCTGCCAGGTGATTGTTGCTTCTGTCTTGGTGATATTAGAGGCAACTAATGTGTGAGGAGGGTCTGGTACGGCTGCAGGTAGATAGGAAGGATGGAAGGATATAATGGAGTGGATTATATAGCATGGATTAGCTAAGTGCTCATATTCTGTCAAGATTGCTGGTAGGGTCCATCCATCCGTTGATAATGGGTGGCTCCTACCATCAAGTCAGGCAGAGTGTGAAAACTGTAACTAAGCGTGGATAATCCATTCAGGAATAACATTTAAAGCTGAGGTAGGAGTCAGACATTTCACATATTGATATGGCAAGTTCCAGTCATGATGTGATAAGTGTGTATAATTGAAATCTTTCTATGTGATTGACAAAGTGTTATCATATCAGGACATATTCAGATATTCAGGACATGATACTTACTTAGATCAAGTTTGATCTAATTAGCCTGAATTAAGAGTTGCTCCCCCTTGAACCTGTGGCTTAATACAGTGTAGGAGTACCTGAAATGTAGGCAAGGTGGATCAAACTTGATTAAGTACTTACTATGAGTACTGAGTGGTTTGGCAGGCTGTTCAGTTTCAGTCGGTTCACTTGCACCGACTTCATTAACGGCCTTGACCTGGAACATATAGCCCTGACCTTCGACAAGGTCAGTGGCAGTGAACTCAAGCTCAGCAGTTTCTCCTGCAGGTGCCCAAGTTCTTCTGTTGACATCTCTCTTTTCTATGATGTATTTGGTGATTTTCCTTCCACCATCATCCAGCGGTACATCCCAGCAGAGTTTCACGCTGTCTTCGGACGTTTCTTTGACATTCACATTTTCTGGTGGCTCCGGTTTGTCAATGACCAACAAGTCAATCTTTGCTGACACTGTTGCCAGGTCATTGATGATCTCTACTGAGTAGATGCCTGTATCGGTACGTTTGGAATTCTTCACATGAATACATGAGAGGCCTGAAATGGTTTGCTCATGAATACGTTTATCGGTTACGAGTGGTGCATCATTCAGAGTCCATGTGATAGTTGGTGTTGGCCAACCACTGAATGGTACCTCAAATATAGTCATTTGTCCAGCCTTGAGCACTATCTGATCATCATACTTCTTATCCAGTTTGATTTGAGGTGGAATCTCCACAATCAGGTCAGCAGTAGATTTGTGTCCCTTGATAACCACGGTATATTCTCCATCATCCTTTTCGAGAGCACTTTTGATGGTAAGTATGTACTTGTTACCATCAACGGTAGTTTTATATTTGTCTTTATCATCTGGCAGTGGCTTTCCATTCATGATCCATTTGTGGCTCATGGCAGGTTTGTTTGCCACACAAGTGAACACAACATCTTTAGGTACCTCGCTCAGGATTACATCTTGAAGTGGTTCAATGATCTCCACGACTTCTTCCTCAACAAACAGACCACCAGTTGATGATGCATCTTCCACAACAATGGTGTAATCGGCTTCATCATCCAACACGACATCTCGAATGATAAGAGAGTGTTCTTTGCCTTGCACCATTGTCTCAAATCGAGGCTCTGTAGGTAGTGGCTGTCCATCCTTCTTCCAGAATGCTGGGCAATCCATCTTGTTGACTTCACAGAAAAATGTGATTGTCTCCTCTTCTTTGCAGTCAATGTCATTCAGTGGTTCCAGGAAAGTTACATCAACTACAAGGGAAAATTATGTTCAATTAAAATTTGTTTATTCTTGAGAATCCCAAAAATGTTAAATGACAAAAATTTCAAAGCTGTCTTGTTGAGGTGCATCTTACATGGAGGCTGAAGCTCCATGTCCCTAATTTGCTCAACATCAGGCATTTTGATTCAAAAGTTTTAATTTCAAAACTGTACCTTTAGGTTCTTTGGCTTCGATGGGTCCAATAGGCTGACAGGCTGGTCCAACACCAGCCTCATTCTCTGCTGATACTCTGAACTCATAGGCAGTACCCTCAACTAAATCCTCGAGCTCCAGTCTTGTAGTGGTGACGGCAGATTTGGATGCTCTGACCCACCGAGCACTGAATGAAGTACTCTTCTCGACTATGTAGTTTGTGATAGCGGAGCCTCCATCTGATTCAGGGGGTGACCATGTCAGGACTAATGAAGTGGAGGACACGTCACTAGCAGCAAGGTCAAGTGGTGCAGATGGTTTGTCTGTGGGAAGTAAAAGGAAAATTAAAGATTTTGCTAAACACTCACTAATCCATTAGTTGACATCAAGCTGGGGTGACTCATGAGCACAAAATTGGGGTACTTTTTTGTTATTGTGTCATACAATGATAGGCATTATCTGCTCGAATCAAACAGAACACACCTGTTTTCGATATGAAAACTGATGACTTAATTTGGCAAAAGCAACTTTCAACTTACCGAATGGATTCTTGGCAGTGACTGGTGCCGTCTCAGCTGGTTCACTAGCTCCTACACAGTTCTCAGCAAACACCCTGATGAGGTATTCGTTACCTTCTATTAGTTTACCGATGGTAAGCTCTGCATTATCAGGAGTCAGGGTATCCGCAGTCATCCATGTGTTACGCTTAGCATCTCGCCTCTCTACTATGTATGAGGTGAGGGGTGAGCCTCCGTCTGACTCTGGTGCTGACCAGCTGACGGAGATACTGTCCTTAGTGTATGCAGTGACTGTGAGGTTCTGTGGTACTGATGGTTTATCTGAGAATAGGAAGACAATATGGTACAAAATAAATGATGTTTTAACAAGAATGAATATCAGTATAATGTAATTCATTATTTTAAAATAATAGAAAATAAATCTGAATGGAAAAAAATTTCACAAGCTCAAAATAAAAACATATGTTATTTTCACAATAGAATGTTAATCTTGAAATCAAACTATGTTCCAGTGTATCATCTCAAATATCAGAAGAGCATTGTAATAATGTCCTGCAAAGCATATTCTTTATGTACAAACCTTGCAATTTGACGGTGAATTCTGCAGTTGCTTCCCCAGCTGCGTTGACAGCCTTCAGGGTGTAAACACCCTGTTCTGAGGACTCCAGTGAATTGATGGTGAGATTTGTGAACGTCTCATCTCCAGTGATCTGTGCACGCTTATCTAATGGTCCATTACTGTAGGTCCATGTTACGTCTGGTGCAGGGAATCCAGCCACCTGTACAGGGATTGTTAGCTTTGAGCCAACATTCTGGATAGTAGATTTTTGTGCCTCATCAAATTTGAGTGTTGGTTTACCTGTAGTAAGAGAATATCATACAATTTAGTGTTGAGTAAAAAGAAATTAGAATGGGGAATTTTAACTTAGTTTAAAAGTGAATACATCCCATCTACATGATTCAGATGTTGACCCAATTTTGTATTCTTGACGTGGCATAACTGATCAAATGAGCTTCAAAACTTTACAGTTTGATTTGCCAATTGCAGAGCAGCAAAGATTTCTGTGATATACCCTGCAAATTCTTAACTGCAGCACTTCAGAATCATTGTGTTTATTTTGGGAATTAAAGATTGCTTGGTCAAGACCACAAGGCTGATAATGATTTTGACGAAGATACTCACAGTGAACTGTAACTTGACAGCTGGATTCTATTTGTCCGATGGCGTTGGTAGCTACAATCTTATAAGTCCCAGCATCAGATAGCTTAGACTCTTTAATCTCAAGTGTAGCCAACTCCTCCTTCACGTTAAGCTTGGTGGTGATTTCAGCGTTCTTTGGTAGTGGCTTGTCATTCTTGAACCTAGATAAACATGTGATATTTTAATTTGCATTGCCACAGTCATCAACACTGCCCTGCTTGAAAATTCTTTTTTTGCGAGAATATTATGATTAATTGCCTATGTGATTTGACAGAATACTGATTAGCAGTGGCTGATGCACTCAGCGATTCAGCGTGGTCAAGTAAGCACACTGTTTTATCTTTATTACCATTCAATCTCAGATTCTGGTTCACCGACATCTATATCACACTCGAGAAGCACAGGTGCAGGGGAGATAACTATCACGTCCTCCAGGGCGTGCAGTATCTCAGCCTTGTCTCCTACTAGGGGTGCCTTAACGAGCACATAGTCTGTACTCTCAGAGGGCTTCCCAGTACCAGACTATAAAAATATTAGATATAATTAAATATAAAATTAACAACGTCCAAAACAATGGAATAAATTAATATGTAAAAAACATAAAAATAATAACATGTATTATATGAAGATAATATAATATAATAATACTAATAATAATAATGTGGTTAGCCAGATCTATCAAAGACCAAAATGAATTCTGAGGCAAGGTCAATTTGGGAAGAAGTGCGGACAGAAATTTTTATTGGTTGAATCTCATAGCAAGTGAGAACATACCTTGTTAGTAGCAGATACTCTGAACAGATAGTTGGTACTGGTCTGTAAGTTATCCACAGTAAAGGTTAGCTCAGGTGTCTCAGTGACACGAGGGACCCATTTACTCTCCCCTCTCTTCATATACTCCACTGTGTAGCTAGTTATGGGGGCGCCCCCATCAGACTGTGGGGGTTCCCAGGTAAGCTGTATGCTGTTGTCTTGAATATCTGACACTGTTGGAGTGTCAGGTTTACCTGGTACATCTGTATTAAATCAGTATAAATACATATTATAATATGGAGAGACACCAAGTTACTCACCGCGTGCCAGCCAACACATATGGCTACTTCTCAAATTTATTGATGATAGGCCATTGTTGTGTGAGCAAGTTGACTCTTATTTCGACATTTTAACTCGCTTAATTACCATAAAAGTATAAACCAAATGGTTATTCAGACAAGAAGAAATGTAGGTTTGAAAAGGGGTTGAAATAGTTGGGAATAAACGATAGTTAGAGTCGTGACAGGTGTAACAATGAAGCCCCTAACTACTGTGAGATATGTGCGTGTTTGTTGTGTGAGTTGGATTGAGAATTTCTGTGCAGTTAGTTCTTCAGTACCTGAATAAAATTTTACATACCACAAGCTTTATAAACATGAAATGAACAATATTGAACTTAATTCGTAAAATCTCTTATTTGAACAAGCAACAAAAAGTATATCTTGCATTGACAAGTCAAATCAAACTAAATGGTTCCGAGATCCGAGCAAACAACCTCTTTTAAGTTGATGCCTAGTCTTGCTGAATTGTTAGCAATTCTGAACTCCATTTCCCATAACATCATGGTCAATCATATCAACCTATTGGAAATATGTGCATTGCATTACCCCTTTTGAAAAAATTTCTTTTAAATGCACTTAACTGTTCGAAATTATTATTTTTGTAAGTGATAGCTGTTTGAAATGATAATTGTTTGAAAGCAGCATACCGTAAGGGTTCTTGGCCTCGATATGCTCTGAAGGTTCACTTGGTTGACTCTCTCCTTTTTTATTCTCAGCGATGACTCTGAAGATGTAATCTGTTCCCTTGACCAGGTCTGGTATGAGCAGTGTGAGCTCACTAACAGGTGCTCTGTTTACTCTCAGCCACCTGGGGCTGACATCAGAGTACCTTTCTACATAGTACCCTGTGACAGGTGACCCACCGTCACTGACAGGTGGGGCCCAGTTGACGGTACATGAGCTCTCTGTGACATCACTCACTGTGGGAGCATCTGGGGCTGCTGGTACATCTGTAAACATGTTATCATGGTAAAAAATGGTGACTATGAGTGAGAGTTGCTCATTCATGATTCAAAGCTATGAATGATCAACCTCACAAACAAGTCGAACCTTCATGTTAAAATGTCCATTGTCATTTTTATTTCTCGTTTTTTTGTGAGTGAGGCCAATAGCTGCTTCACAGCCATGAATAATCAAACACACAAGATAATGGTACCAGCAAACAAAGTGAACCATACAATTTACAAATATTTCACCATACTCACCAAACTGACTTCTAGCAACGACAGGTGATTGTAGCTCTGTTGGTTCACCAGTACCATACTTGTTTACAGCGGATACTCTGAAGACATATTCATTGCCTTCCACTAGACTATCAACTGTGAATGATAGTGTATCAACTGTGCCCACAGACTGCCATGTACGTCTACAATTATAAATAAACATGAGGCATAAGTTACCCACCTCCATCTTTGGAGTATTATTTTTGTGGATATACATTTTATTTGCTTAATTATGAGGTAAAGAAGTTGTTATCTTCTTTTGTTTACAACATAATTATAATTTAACCTCATAAAATGAGTTGTTATAATCATAGTGTATTTTTCCATTTTCATTGGCAGCGCAAATGTTTTTCACAAAGTGAACAATTGAAATTTTACAAACAGAACTATAAAAAGAAGCTGCAACTCTTGATGATAATTGATAGTTAAACAGGAAAAATACGACAGTTTAACAATTGATTTTGTACAGAAAAGATGGACAGTAGAAAGTTATAAAGTATGAGGATTTCCTTACCTATTGACATCGCGCTTGTCTACAATATAACTGGAGACTGGGGAGCCTCCATCATCTTCAGGTTCTGCCCATGTAAGAGAAACAGCCTCCTCAGTGATTTCAGTCACAGCGAGGTTTTTAGGGGTGGATGGAACGTCTACAACTTGGAGATCTAATTTCCCTGAGACTTCTCCGCTGTCATTTAAAACCTATATTACATACAAGAATTACATTAACTAAGAATTAATCAGTGGTGTTACTGGGAGGCTTGTAAAGCAAGTCAATTATACAATTCACAGACAAAAAGTACACCTTTTTTGAGAATAACCACAGCTTACTAGAATATTTATGACTGGATCTGGGAGTATGAGATACAAATTAGACATACAAATACTGTTTGCAACTTGACAATATTATATTATGTGTACATTGTCATATTAAAGGAACAATATATTGTTTTATGTGCTTATTTGTTTGCATTTTACAGGTGTAAATTGGAGTTGTCTGCTTAATATAAGGGAGAGGACAACTTATCAACCTTATAATATATATTATGACTTACATTCAGTTCATAAATACCAGTGTCGGCCCTAACCACATCCTTCAGCATGATAGTGATTTCCTTATCATCAGCGCTGGTGATTACAGTCTCTGGTAGGTTAGCTGTACTATTGTAGGTCCATGTAATCTTGGGTTCTGGGTATCCGATGTACGGAAGCTTATAGGTCTTGGACTTGCCGGCTTGAAGGACAACCTTGTTATTCCATTCATCAACAAAGGTTACTTTGGGTACCACTGGATGAAATATATGAGATTTTTGCATTGAAGGAATAGATATAATAAAAAAAGAAGTACAAATCAATCCTACAAAACCAAGCGCAATCCCAACTCAAATCGCATATCTATCACATTTCATTACTATTATTATATTGTATATTATACATCAGATCATATGAACTCAACTCACCATCAATGAAGAGTTCAGCAGTTGATTTTTTGTCCTTGACATTGATAGTATAGTCAGATTCGTCCTCTGGTTTTATTTCTTTCACAGTGAGCGTATACATACATCCAGTATTACTTATGGTGTATTTTGAGTCGTCCTTGGAGATGGGAGTTTTACCCTTGACCCATGACACTTTAACATCTGGTTTGCTCAGCTCGCAGGTGAAACTGACATCTATATCCATATTTTCCACTGTTTGATCTTCAAGAGGTTTGATGATGTCCACAATATCCTCTGCAATGGCAAAACAATCTATCATAAACCACACTTTATGTCAAGGTAATACCCAATTCAACATCTAAGCAACTTCCTATGGTTAAATATTTCAGATGAGAATGAAGGGAGATGATTACTAATATCAGTGAGTAGACAAACATTTGGTAATAATAAATCCTCTTTTCGATATCAAATTTGAGATTGAGTAGGCAAAACAACCATATCTGTAAACTTACCTTCAACAAATACATTTCCAACCGATGAACACTCATCGATGGTAATACTGTATTCAGCGTCATCATCTATATCACAGTCATCTATAGTAAGAGTGTGAGTGAAGTTCTCTACTGTAATGGTGTATTTATTGTTATCAGGAGTTATGGCCTCTCCATCTCTACTCCATGTGGAGGTCAGACCAGGCTTGTTTATCTCACATGTAAGGACGGCTTTCTCGCCTTCCTTCACGTCTACATCTTGTAGTGGGACTGTATACTGTACAGGCACTGTATAACACACATGCAAATGATAATTGACATGAATAACTTTTGCGAGGATTCTGAAATGCATTTATCCAAGGCAGTGTAATATTCAAGTTCCTTTTGTCACAAGCCAGGCAACTTTACAGATAAATTTGTTTGCCACCAGAGGAGGCCATACAAAACTGGACAATAGCGCAGACACCCTAGCACTGATGCAATTTTTGGAAGGCAGATATATAGAGCTTATTTATACTGTAAGTTTCATTTTTTTAGAGCAAATCAAAGCATGTATGAGTTTCAATAAAATTCTTTTGCTTGAATTTCATTGAGGACATGTCATGTTATTGTTTAGGATTAACAGAGAAAGCGGAAAGACTTTTTAGCAGCATGCACAAATAGCTTCCTTGTACTCACTCTCTTTTTCTTGAGCTCCTTCTTCTGTTGTAAATCAGAAATACACGTTTATCCTTTGTTTGTAAGTGAGGTAATACCATAGACAAAACTGTTGTTTTACCTATGGGTAATACATAGATCCAGTTTGCTCTGTTTTGCCAGTGTTGGAGTTGCCCTACCCGTGTGCGTGCCAGTTGAGGGGTCACCTCCAACGTAGGCTAAATCGATCAAACTTGATCTAGGTATGACCAATCAAATTATATCATAAACAAAAAAATTGAAAGTGTGAGGGATTAGCATAAAAATCCCACTTACCAACAGGTGCTTTGGCGAGTATTGGTCCTATTGGCTCACATGGTGGTCCTTGACCAGCCTCGTTTTCAGCTGATACTCGAATAAGATACTCAAGTCCTTCATACACCTCAACAGGATATGTCAAGTCCAGGGTACTGGTCCTATTAACCTTACTCCATCTTGTGCTACAGCATGAGAATAATTAATATCAGACTAATGTTATCCACATTTTAACAAATTCTTTTTGTACTGAGAGATTTCTACCACGAATGATAAAGTTCTGTCAATATACAAGCAGGAGAATATATTGTTCATATTTCCGGTTTATATCATATCTATGCACCGATACAGTATCTGCAGATCTTTGGGACCACGCTTGGCACATGTGTGGCTGTTGATCATATCCTGTAGCTCTAATGATCCCCATTGAAATTAATTCTTTAGCATGAACATTAAGTATTTAATTGAATAATTGCTGTAAGTGGTTTGTCTTACCTGTTAGTCTGTTGTCTTTCTATGATATAGCTGGTAATTGGTGATCCACCATCGACCTCAGGCTCTTCATAAGTGATAGTGATACACTGGGGTGTTACATCTGTGGGCTGCAGATTCTTTGGTGCACCAGGAGCATCTATCAAAGTTAGTGTCAAGTTATAGTTTTGAAAAGAACATGAATATTGGAGGCCATTTGAACATTTTTACTAATTTACCTCGAGCAATCGAAATGAAGGGGGGGGGTTATATTCACAGAGAAACTGTGGTATATTAAACTGGCCATCTTGGTAATTCCAGATAATTGCATTGTGGGATATTCTAAACATGCCTAATTGTTGAATTGCATGGCATGGATGGCAAAAGAGCCATATATGCACAAACATGAGTGTGACTCACCAAATGGACATTTAGCAGTGACAGGTTCAGTAGTCTCAACCGCTGGTCCTTGATCGATCTCGTTAACAGCAGAGACTTTGAAAACATATTGATTTCCTTCTACAAGCTTTGTAGCTTTACATGTGAAGGTCTCCGAGGAGACCTCATTCACACGGATCCAAGAGTTACGAGTGACATCTTTGCGTTCGACTATGTATGAGGTTACTGGTGTGCCACCATCGTCTTTAGGTGGTGACCAGGAGACTTCAGCGAAATCCACACCATATGACACAACATTGATATCCTCTGGGGCAGAGGGCTTGTCTATAAAGAGATCACAACACGTTACTCAAATGACATGCACAATTTTACCACCTATGTTCAGCCATGTCAGCTAGGAACAGAACTCAGTTGATCCAACACAGGTTAAAAACTTTTTGCAGAAAAAGTATTGGCATACGAATAAACAAGTGGATGAAATCGTATGTTTATGGATTCCGCTTCCCAGACAATGTGGATATTCATATTTTCAGGCGATGAAGTTTTATAATTTTAATAGCCTAGCGAACTAGCAAAAATGTGAAGCAGAACAGCGGTCTTGCAACCATGGCTAAGTCTTGCACTGGCACCTACCATGCACATCAAGTGTCACTTCAACGTTGTCTACACCGTAGGGGTTAGTGAGAGTTATGTTGAATGTTCCACATTGATCAGGTCGTAATACATCATTCACTTTAAGTACACATGTCGTATCATCTACAATCTTGACTGTGTGCTGTACAGTGGATGTGAGGGGAGCGTTCTCATATGTCACTTCTGCTACGGGCTCAGGGTACGACTCAAACGGTAGGACTACTTCTAGAGTTTGTCCGGACTTTAGGGTGACCTTATTTGGTGTCTCCTTGATCTTAGGTGAAACTGAAAAGATACAAAGCAGTATAAATGTATTAATTCCATTTACTGCATCTGCTTATTAAATAGCAAGGCCATAATGTGAAGACATGATATGAGGACAAGTCTGGTACAATGATGGCTGTTGAATTGGCTGTTGCTTTGATGTTGATTTGCTGTACATGTTTGAGAATCGAACTCACCCTGAACAAGAAGATTTGCAGTTGAGGTAAGGTCATCAACCTTTACAGTGAAAGGTCCTTCGTCCTTCCCGGTTACATCATTGATCTTCAGGTAGGGTTCTAGGTCGTCCATACCGACAGTGTATTTGGTACCCTCTGTGACAGGAGTTGTCCCATGGAGCCAGGTGACTTTGCAGTCAGCCTTCGAAACCTTCAAGCGAAACTCCGCGACGTCGTGTAGCCTATCAACTTTAACATCCTGCAGGGCGCTTGTCAGTTCAACTGGCTCTTCTACAAAGACACAACAACAGTCATAAAGTGATCTCAATGTAACCAACGAATATGAATCTCTGATTTAACAACAAATGTGTCCATGATCATCAAATAAATATCACTTTAATGCACAAGATCTAGCACATCATGTTACACAACATTGAGGTCAACAAGTGATTTTTGATTCAGTTAAATTATCAACTTTAGAAACCTCAATAAATAAAGGAAATAAATTTAGTTATGTTGGGCGTGGTTACAATTTTACCAGATATTGCACAGGGTTTCTTGTCTTACCATCCACAAGCAGTGCAGCGGTAGATTTAGCAGGTCCACATACTACAGAGAAGTCTGCCTCATCATCTAGTGTGGCTTTACTGATTGTTAGTTTGTGTACAAGTGCATCATGGGTAATCTGGTAATGGTCGCTGGGAGCGATAGGCTGTCCATTCTTATACCATGTAACAGGGCTGTCCTTAGAAACCTCGCAAAGGAATTCTACTGTCTCTTTCTCGATGCATTCTTGTGGCCGCAGTTCCTTTGTGAATTCAACAGGTTTTTCTGCAGGAACAAGATGGAAAATATATTATCTAATCTAATAACCTAAAGCTCTTGGTGAAAGACTTCACTCTCCTAGGTAACCTCCTTCGCATGCTATAGATTCAGGCATGTGCAGAATTCAAATGGTAGAAAAATAGAAATGCTTCAATCAGTTTTAAAGGCAATAGGTGAAAGAAGGTTTATCTCACCATCAACCAGAAGTTCAGCTTTAGACTTGGTCTTCCCTACTACAACAGAATACTCTGCTTCATCATCCAGTGTGGTGCTCAAGATATGCAGGCTTAGAATGTTTCCTATAGCCTCCATAACTATGTTTTTGTTATCAGCAGGTAAAACTTTACCATCTTTATACCATGTAACTGGCATATCACTGCCTACATTAGCCACCTCACAAGTGAATATGGCTGGCTGGCTTTCTAGCACAATGATCTTTTGCAGTGGTTTGACAAACTCAACTGGTGCTTCTATAAGTAGTAACAATTAGAAAATTGTTTCATATCCAGATTTTCAAATACATTCTATGTAGAAATCATGATTTAAGTGAGCATGTACATTTACTGCAATAAATCTTCAGTTACAATGTAGAACTAATAATTATGTTTGGTTAAAGGATATGGCATAGCTTACCATCTACCAGTATCTCGGCTTTTGTGCTCAATTCACCAACACTCAGAGCATACACAGCTTCATCGTCCAGAGTTGTCTTCTCAATGGTGAGGCTGTGGATAACTCCTTCACATGTCAGTTTCACATTTTCAGTAGGTGTCACAATGACTCCTTCTCTAGTCCACTGTACTGTTACATCTGGTTTGTTTAGTTCACATGTGAGTACAGATGGTTGGTTTTCTGTGACTGTGACTTCCTGCAGAGGTTTGACTATAGCCAATGGCTCCTCTGTTGGTAATGATACAAATACATCGCGTGAAAGCAAAGAGACTGATAGAATGTCTGATGCAGCCACTGTCTGCGTCAATGAACATGATTGCACTACTCGCGTATATGTAAGGATTATTTATATCATGATGAATAAAACAATTTTTCAGTCACTGCAGTTGAACATCCAGTATAGTAAAAAAAAAAAATTCTAATATAGTCAACCAACATACAAAGCACGAGGAAAAGAAGTGTTTGGTAATCCTGAACAGGTGACAAAGTGAAAAATGAAACAGTTGAACTAACCTGTTACACATAGCTGAGTCTTTGTGACTGTTTCGTTCAGCTTGCATGAGTAGGTGGCCTCCTGATCGTAAGTAATATGAGGAATCACCAATGACATCTTCACACCGTCGGTGTGTATCACATAATCATCATGTCCCACTGGGATCTCTACTGAGTCTTTGTACCATGTAACAGGTGCTAGTTTGGAGATCTCACACTCGAGGGTAACTTCCTTAGTTTCGTACACAGTAGTTTCATCTGGCAGGGGTTTGGTGAAGAATGGAGCAGCTAAATAAAGACAAAGAAAGACTGAAAATAATGATAGCATAGAATGAGATGCCTTGTTCCTCGTGCAGAAAAGTTACACATGGTGATAATTCTACACAGGAATACTGGCATCAGTGTAATAGCTTTGATTCACTGTGTTACCCAGGCTGGAAGCAAGAATAAGCTCTTATTATTGAACCAAGGAATAACTAACACAAAGTAACAGGGACATGATGCATTCCCATTTATCTATAAACAAATTTTCTTATGATAAATAAACCATACCTTCAACAGTAACATTTGTTTGACACTTTTTATTGTCCACAGTCAGTGTAAACACTGCCTCATCGTCCTGTCTAGCTTTGTCCACATGGAGTGTGTGAGTTGTCTCCACATTACTAATCTGGTAATGTGTGTCGTCTGTATTAATAGGTTTGTCATTCTTGCTCCATGTGATAGGCTTATCCTTAGAGAGGGTGGCGGTTAGAGTGAACTCCTCGTTCTCTTGTACAGTAAGCTCCTCTGGTAGGGCAACTTCAAATTTCACTGGTGTCTCTGAAATAAGGTTAGATTTATATGTCATATTCTTGCGCGATAAATGAATGCGTAATGGCATTGAGAAATATTGGAAAATTGTCGGAAGCTTAAATGTTTGTGAAGTTATTTTATTGAAACATCAAACCACTAAGTTACAGCTCTGGATTGACACAAACAGACACCGCAGTGTGGAATGGGAATATGACATGTCAAGAAGTCATGTGCCATATACATGTATACATTTAAAATATCACCAACCTATAACGGTGAGTTGAGCGGTAGATTTATTATCTCCAGCTATAAGAGTAACTTCTGACAGCATGTCAGCAGTGGTCTCCGGTATTATCAGCTTGTAGGTATTTCCATCATTCTCAACACGGTATCGATCATCATCCAAGGGTATCGTATAATCAGCGTGCTGCCATGATACCTTGTAGTCTGGTTTAGAGAGCTCACAGATGAATTCTGCTGTCTCACCCTCTTTGACTTTAACATCTTTGATATTGCGATTTATAGTCACTGGTTCAGCTGGAAATGGGGGTAGGAAAAAGGGGTTTGATGTTAAAAAAATAGACAGGGGCAGGTTGTTTGTTTTAAGATACGAGTTGATTCAGGTTGGATTTGGGAATAAATTTAGGATCATTGCGGATGCGTGAGATAGCGAGCTATTTATGAATGTCAGGGCTTTGTTTATGCTGTAATATGCATTTCAGATCTGTGGGAAGCTGCTAAGTCATTAAGATGAATACTCAAGGTGTTCTGAAACTGTTAGTATCACTCATCTTATGAATATATTGAAATGTGTTTAAGTGGTACACCAGAATGTGGCAAAAATGTTGGCTCTGATCTGATTGTTTGGTGAGATATATATACCACACACCCACCAGCCAATCAGAGCTAACACATTGACTATCCAGTATGGTGTGTTACAAATGAGAATGAATGTTACAGAAGTTGTGGGTAAAAATCCTTTGTTAAATCAAAGTAAATCAGCAGATACTGATTAATATTGTTCACTACCTTACAGTAGAATGTGAAATATATTATGGCTTATTGCCCTTACGTCTAACTGAAAGCTTGGCAGAGCACTTCGAGCCATCCACATTGATGGTGTACTCTCCTGATGTGTCCGGTGAAGGGTTGAAGAGTTTAAGTGTACATGTGGCACCATCAGTGATGACAGAATAATCCCTGTCAGAGAGAGTTATCTCCTTTTCACCAAAGTACCATTTCACAGAGTTGTGTGCAACTTTGCGATCAAACTCTGCCACTAAACTCACTGGTTCATTCTCAACACATGAGGTGTCTTTGAGTTTTATTTTGAAGTTTGGTGGCTTATCTACAACGAAGAGGGAGTGAAAAAATGAGACTTATGTAGGGGGTGTAACTTTGCACAGTTATCCGTTTGAGGGTCCACTCACTAAGAATGGAGCCAAAAATAGGACATGCTCTTGAGGTGGTATTTACATTAGATCAGGGATTGCCCAGTAAGTACACAAAACATAAAAGTGCTTCACTTGCTACCAAAACATTAGTAAGTCAACAAAACATTATAAACAAGACTTCAGTAAAGTTCATGCCTTACCGCTACCAGACCTACTTACTGTAGTAGACTTAAGAATAAATACTCCCCAGATGATCAATATTGCTCCAGCAACATCACAGTATATCTCACATAACCCTAATTTAGTGTCTACTCTACTATACGGAGCTAAGAGCACAAAAAGCCTCAACCACTGAAGAAAGTCAGAACTATAATAAAGCCTTTTATGAGATGCGATAGAGCTGGAACTAAACCAGAGCTAGAAGCAGGAAAGCCTGTTTGTTCTATTAAGCGACTACACTATAACTATAAAGACTCCACTGGATACACTATCCTGCTAGAGATGATGCAAATACAACATTGTCTTTTTGCTAAATGTGACCAACATTGTTTAGTGTCAAAGCCGTAAGAGTATCAGTTTACTTTTACTTTTTGAATTGTTTGTCACATTTAGCGGCTGACATGTTGTATACCTACCAATCTTTGTATGTTGTGTCTCGATTGGAGACTCAGATTTTGCCTGAACTAAAGACTCGGCTACAATCTCAACAGGGACCTCAGGCTCTACCTCAAACTGAGACTCGGAGATGGTGATTTCTGAAGAAAGGTTTTCATCTTTCGGTAAAGTTTCCGATGCGACGGGTATTTCAGGGGATTCAATTACTTTAGGTTCATCCGTTGTGAGTATTGGCTCTTTCTCGTTGCCGGTTGAGAGGTTGGGCGATTCCTTTTTTACCTCATCTGATGTTATTGCCTCCGGTTCAGATGCCACCACAGCCTCCGCATGTATTTTGTCAACAGGAGCTGTTACCAATTCTATGGAGCTGTCCACCTCTGAGACTGACGGCTTTTGAGCTGACGTTCCCGAAATAGTTACTTCTACTTCCTCAGAAGTAGGCTCTCCCTCAAACTGAGACTCGGAGATGGTGATTTCTGAAGAAAGATTTTCATCTTTCGGTAAAGTTTCCGATGCGACGGGTATTTCAGGGGATTCAATTACTTTAGGTTCATCCGTTGTGAGTATTGGCTCTTTCTCGTTGCCGGTTGAGAGGTTGGGCGATTCCTTTTTTACCTCATCTGATGTTATTGCCTCCGGTTCAGATTCCACCACAGCCTCCGCATGTATCTTGTCAACAGCTGTTACCAATTCTATGGAGCTGCCCACCTCTGAGACTGACGGCTTTTGAGCTGATTTTCCCGAAATAGTTACTTCTACTTCCTCAGAAGTAGACGATAATGGCATTTCAGCAGCAAAGAACTCAAGCTCAGTCAGCAGATTAGTAGGCTTTTCCAATACCTGCTCCTCAGCATCAACAGCAGCAGTTGAAGGAGATGGCGATGGCAATGATTCAGTCACGCCGGATTCAGCCTCTGTACAAGGTGACCGCTCAACACTTCTCACTATGTCTGCTTCCCTCTTTCTCGGTTCTTTTTGATCTGCTTTTGTTGGGTTCAAAGTTTCAGTTTCCACTACTTTTGTATCCACCTTCGTGTCTACTATGGGCTCAAGTTTTGTGACTTCTTTTGTATCCACCTTTGTATCTTCATTTGTATCCATCTTTGTATCCGTGTCAACCTTCGTATCCACATTTGTGTCCACCTTTGTATCCACCTTTGTCTCAACCTTTGTGTCCACCTTTGTGTCCATCGTTATATCTTCTATTGTATCTACATTTGTATCTTGTTTTGTGTTTTTCTTCGTATCTTGTTTAGTATCTTCAGCAGGTTCTACCATTATATCTGTAGTTGAATCAGGTGATCCTGGCTCGGCGGTGTCTGGTTTTGGGATGCCTGCTTTGTCAGCTGT
Organism: Membranipora membranacea; assembly: GCA_914767715.1. NCBI lineage: Eukaryota > Metazoa > Bryozoa > Gymnolaemata > Cheilostomatida > Membraniporidae > Membranipora > Membranipora membranacea. Next base: position 20,312,814 of record OU612068.1, read on the forward strand.
CTCATTGTCAGGCCTGATATGCGCAGGTTCATTGGACTGCTCAATGGTAGCTGGACTAGGGGCAGGTTTCGAATCTGTGTCTGGTACTGGAGTTTCAGAGACATGCTTTTTATGCTGTGAAGAACTGGCTGGTTTGGCTGTTTCAGGTTCTTTAGGAAGCTCAGGTGTTGGTTTTACTGAAGATGCTTCTTGAGAGATTTTAGTGTGACCTGCTGGGTCAGTTCCAGGGAGTTTACTAGTTTTGGCTTCAGCAATCAGCTCAGGCTTTTGTTTATCAAATGGCAAAATCGGAGGTTTCTCAGTTTGAGGTTCGACCTGAGGTTCTGTTTGAGATTGGGGGGCCGTGACTTTAGGGGGGCATTCAGACAAATGCTGACGATCTAGACAAAATAGTAAGCAACCTCTAGTGTGTAAAACTCATGTTGATACACCCTCATGAATATGAGAAAAGAAAACAAGCTTCGCAAATCATAACAAAAAGATGAAATTATGGAACACATTCAAGCTTGAAGTACGTTACCAATGAGCGAACAATAGTTACTCATTTTATTAAAGCTTCAGCAATCTTGCATGTGTTAGTGGTAGGCTTAGGAGTTTTGAGAAAATGGAGTTTACAACGCATACCTGTTACTGTCAGCGAAGCCTTTGATTCAAGTTGGTAAAATACAGCTTTCACCTGTCCGGCGTCGAGTTTTCGAGCTTTTTCCACACGTAATGTGTGCACAGTTTTGCTCATAGATATAATATACTTAGGACTAGAAGTCAATTCTTGCCCCTTGACTAGCCATTTAATGGGAACATTAGGCAGAGACACTTCACATTCAAAGATGGCGGTCTCTTTGTCTTTGACTATAACATCTTCCAACTCCCTTAGGAATTCTCGCTGGATAAACAGAAAAGAAGTAGCCAATAAACATCTGTGAATTGATAATGAATGGACAACGACAAGAGATAATCGTCAGTCAGCCTTGCAATAAAATAACAAGCAGAGCAGCAGAGCAACACATAAAGCTGAATAGAACAAGAAAACAGTCGAATTATCAATGTATGGTACACAGACAAAGCTTACTTTGATTTTGGGTATTTGTAATTGTCTTTCCTCAGAAGGAGGTTTTAGCTTGGGAGCTTTTTCCCATTCATAGCGACCTGGAGCCATATCAGGCTCGTCAATCTCCGGCTCCGCAACGACTTTAGGAGCTCTTTCCTCCTTTTCAAACTTAGTTCGCTCAAAATCTGGTAGATCAACTTGCTGTGATGGCTGTCAGGGGCAAATAGCAGTAGAGAATAATGAAGCAGTAGACCCGTAACAAGCATAAGCTAACATAGACAAGTGCATGTACTTGACATGGTAAAACATAGCTGGCAAACAGTCAAAGCATAGACATTGATCTTGCATGCTCAAACGTTTTTTACAAACAATTATCCAACATGATATAATGCGTACTTTAGCCACTTTAGTCTATATATGGGGTGTAGATTGTTCTCATTATCCGAGATCACATGTTTTAAGGGGATTAGGTCAGCAATATAATTCTATATCATTTTATATATAATATACTACTTGTGTTGGGCACCCTGCCCATGATTAAATAGTAATGTAATGTTTATGTTGTAGTCAGCTTGCAGAGGATTACAGCAACTTGAGACCACTTGATCACAAATAAAACCCTTCAAAATGACACTTTGTCATGTCCTGGACAAAAAACTATGCAGCTTTTTAAATTTTTTCAAAGACTGTTTCGCCAACTTAAAGGTGGTGGATACTACCCTAATAGCTGAAAGCTGAAATCTTCCTAATCAGTAAATTAAAAAACTAAGAATCCATCTGAGGATGCAGTAGCCTGTCTTGGCTCGACAAAGCTTGTCCAGACAGGCTACGGGCTAAGAATGCAGAAACATGTAAAATTTAGCTTAATTGGCCACAAATTTTCATTCAAGCGCTGAAAAGATTTTGAGAGCCGACCAGTAACGAGACCATGACTGAGAGCGAAGACATGCTCTCAGAAACTTGTGAGCCCAAAATAAAGCGACAGACAAATAGCAGACATATATATGTGTACATGCAGTCAAGTGATCGAATACACAACTCACTGGAGCATCCTGGTAGGTTGTGAGAGTCTCAGCAACCTCGGCTGTCTCTGTTTGTGGTATCGGTTTGAGTTTGACACTCATACCTTCCTCCTCTGACATCTTAGAGTCACGTCGAGTATTCTTCAGCTGTCCCCAGTCAACTTCCTCTTTCTCAGCCTCGTATGTTTTTATCTCACTATAAATTGGAATTAAATGCTTTAATTTCAAACAAGAACTTTGCTCCAGACTGAAAACTTACATTCTATGGACACTAATGTTGGTTAAAATTTCCACACCTGGAATTGGTACAATTGGACATCTGGGGCATCAACTGAGCCTTGCAGTAGACTGCAGCGGGATTCAAACCCAAGACCTCCAACACTTGCGTATTAGAGGGCAGGCGCCCTAACCGACTGAGCTACCTCCTACTCCTGGTACATTATTACTACAAATCCAACTTACGCCCTCTTGAGCTGGGATATCCAGTCATCCATTTCCTTCTGGTCTTCAGTAACAATGAGAGTGGCAGAGCATTTCTCACTTCCATGCTCATTCTCTATGGTGACCACATACGTTCCAGCTGTCGCTGTAGTTGCGTCTAGAGGTATAATAGTATTATATAATTAGCATCATCTAACATTTGGGTTTGATTGGAGTAAAATGACTCCAACAGATTGTAAGTAATAGCATTCAGATAGCATTTTATACATGAATAATGTTCACTCAACATAACCATACAGCAGCAAACCTCACTATTTGTCATACAATAATCTTGGGGTCGACCTTTCACAACAAGTTTGTTCCCTCCATCTCCAAACAAGAGGCAAAAAACTTGTCAAATTTGAAACCAGCTGCCGAATTTAATTTTTTAATCAAACTGCATTTATGCTGCGGATGTTCTGTCAGATTTTTCCGTCAGATTTCATTTGATTAATAATATATTATATATTATATGAACGCAAAAATCTGCAGTGTAAATGCAGTTTTAGTTACATAGATAAATACATCAAAATATTTTTAAGTCAGGACTACCACCAGAAATCACAACAGAATATCCTAGGACTAGTATAAGCAATAGGTGAGCTCTAGTTACTGAGGCACACTCAAATATGGAAAGTCCGAAATCATCCCCTCTGTGGGTTAGATCAAGAAGTAACAAGGGAGTTATAGGAGTTATCTCTCCTCTCCCCTGTTACTCCTCGGTTTGATTATCTGGACTTTCTCATTCATAACATCATAACAAACAGAATGCTAGTTATTCGAGCATTAAGTGTTAGCTACATTACCTGTTGTTGTTTTACTGATTCCTGGTTAGGGAAAAAGAGGTGATTAAGAATTGAAGCAAAATAATACAAGCAGTAGCAAATAAATATGGAGAAGCATGAGATAATTATAACTTAGGCGGTTGAGTTAAGCAGAAAGGTTGAGGGAAAAAAGTGTTAATGCATCAGCCTTTATTAGATGGATAGAAATTATAATAATGAGTTGTTGAGGTATTCTTACAAAAATAAATAATATTTCAAATACATAATATGTTATATTTGGTATAATATATTATAATATCATATATGTTTATGGTATGATGGGTAAAATAGTTGATATTGTGCAGCATCTTACCTTTCATGGAAATAGTGTGTTGCTGAGTTTCTTCATCGTAGAACACCTCCACCTTCTTATCCTTAGTTGTTGTGAGTTTCTTCATTCCCTTGTTCCATGTGACTTTGGGAGCTGGCTCGCCAGTCACCTGACACTTGAAAACTGCAGTGGATCCTGAAAATAACCGCAAATAATTTAGCCAATCCAAACAGATGTATTGAAAATAAAATGCCTTGATAACTTCAAGAATTGAGAGGCACAGTATCAAAAACACATATTAACTTGTTTGAATCAAGTTTGACCCTTTTTGCCTGCATTTCTGATGTTCCCCTCTACTAGCCGCTGTCAGCTCGAAGAGGGCAACTTCAATTACTGGTGTTTCACAGTCTTATTTGGATGCTGTGAACTCATGTATATTATATCGCAAAGCAATGACCATAAGAAGTAGCTGGTCCCCTGTTATAAGTAGTCTGTAGTTACCTGCTAGGGTGGTGCATTTGATAGGTTTAGATATGAACTCTGGAGCACGGCCCTTTACTGTAAGCTTGGATTGGGTGGAGGCTTCTCCTCCTACATTGGTGGCAGTCAGAGTCACGGTACCATCATGGAAGTTCTCTGGGACATCCTTCAATGTAATTTTGTAGGTCATTGGTTTTGTAAACTCAGGAATGATGTTCTCAGATTCCTGAATTTCCTCGTCATTTATTTTCCAGACAACCTCAGGCACTGGAAATCCTCGCACTTTGGTCACAAATGTGACGGTCCCTCCTATAGGCAGTTTGGCATCCTTGAATGGCTGCAAGATTTCTGGTTTCTGGGCAGCTGAAATCAAAGTTAAAAAATAATAAAAAATTTAAAATATATAGTAACTGTCACAACATTGGAAATGAATGTGGCCAAAAATATGTATATGTTACAAAAACTTAAAGTCCTGGTCAGTATTTTCTTTTTATTGACCAAGGTCACTCCATAAAATGTACATCAGACGATTTTGGGATAATAAATATGTGCATTTGTCTGTTTTCTTGAGTATCTGAGTATTTGTTCTAATTGATTTACGGGTGTCAGAAATTCCCATCAGCTCTCCAAAATATCCAATCACTGTCTCAAGTACCATCTCAGTCAACAAATCAGGCTGTTAATCTCGTAATATGAGATGTCTGGAACTCCTAATAGATAGCAATGTTGACAAAACTTCAGCATCAAAGGACTCCCTACATCCTGTTCAGTTGATTTTTGAGAGGCCTAGCAGAGCACTTGACTCTTGCAAAAAAGTTCTCATTGTTATAATATATCACACTGATCACGTTATATACTATTGCATGTATATCTCAGATCAATAGAGAGTGAACTAATCCACTTAGCATGAGTACCATCACAAGGAATTTGGTGTGACGATTTGAGTTCAAATATACCAATTAGGGGTGGGTACCTGTTAGGTACTCGTACTAATTAGACTCTAACGATCAGAGATACACATCAAGATAGTGAAGTCTCAATTTCAGTGTGATAATATATGGGTACTCACGTTTCACTTTGAGTCTTGATCTGCTCGATGTTTGTCCAGCTGTATTCTCAGCTCTAGCGTTATACAAGGCGGCCATGTTGGGTTTGACATGAGTTATGGTAAGTCTATGGATGTTACCATCCTTCTCGATGGTATATTCTGGCATGTCAGATGTGATAGTCTGGTCAGACTTCATCCAGATGACATCAGGTTCAGGTTCTCCTGTTACGGTGGCTTCCAGAGTGACAGTGTCACCTTCCGTACAATCTCTAGTATCAGGCAGCTTCTTGGTGAATTTTGGAGCTTGTTTCTTTTTTGGCTTGACTGTAAATGAGCGAGCAAAAATAGCATTCTAGTTCTACTGAGCGGTTGGAGCTCCAGCAGCCAAACTGCACACAATGAACATGCTGCTAAAAGAGTACAATCTAGATCTTTAGCTGGTGGAAGTTAGGAAGAGCACTGAGCATGAACTACTACTTTCTCAGAGTTGTCTAATCGTTACTTGAAGCCCCCCTGAGCAAACTCTTCTAATAGCAGAGACTATCAAGCAAGCCTTCGACCCTAAAAGTAAGCCGATGGCTAAGTATTGCTAAACAACTACTCTTAAACCTACCCTCTTCCTGTGTAGGTTCAGTATCTGCAACTGTACCCAATAGACAAATTAAAATCTCACTTTCTCTTGTATATAAAGGTCAAATTCTGATAGCGCCCAGCAGCCACTCATTTTATAATTTGAAAAATTTGAACCAAAACATTCTATCAGTGATAACCGCCTAAGACTCCTGGTGCCCTACCTTTGATTTCTACAGGTGCTGAGGTAGCTACCTCTCCTGCCACATTTGTAATGACAGCCTTGTATACAGCAGAGTCAGCAGGGATAGTTTGATTGACGGTCAGTGTCTGTAGTGTCTCATTGACTGTGCTTACTATGGAAACTGTATGCTTCTTGTCTACAAGTTCCAGTGGCTTATCATCAACAAACCTGTAGAAAGAGACCAGCAAGTAAAATATTAATAAACCTCAATGCATTTGTTATTTATCAGTTACTTGGTATGTGACAGTTCAGCTTAAAAAATATATTCACATTCATTATAAAGATGGAAGTGGTGTTGTTATTTTGTATAAACTTAACTTACCACTTGACTTCTGGAGTTGGTGTACCCTTGAATCCTACTCGTAGGCTGAAAGGAGCACCTTCCATCTTAGACACAGCCTCTAGTGGAGTGATCAGAGTTGGTACATCTTGGCTCTCTGCAATGATAACCAAATGGAATAAGTGGTGAAGAAAATATCTCCATCATACATAATTCATATAAACCAAGTGTAATAATTAGGCCATAGACCTCTTGTGAGGCTTTTAACAGCCATCGTATTATAGGGAGTTGTCTCCTTTAATTTCATGAGGAGACAACAATATAAATACCTATGGTTGATGAAAAGAGTTCAATAACTATGTCTTACCCTCGACTGTGACCTTAGCCTCAACCTCATCATCACCGGCATCATTTGTGGCAACACATCGATAGACTCCGCCATCGTCTTTCTTAATTGATTTCACAGTGAGCTCTGCCACATCTTCTGTGTATGACATAGTTACATTCAATGTGGGGAACAACTCAACATCATTCCTGTAAAATAAAAGCCAAAACATATAATGTTTTTAACAAAAATATCCATGTGCAATCAAGGTAAATTCTGACGCCTTCTGTCGCAGGCTTAACACATCAGTTATCTAATTAATAGAAGGCCTACCTGTACCACTTGACATCAGGCCGGGGCACACCAGTGACGTTACATGTCAGTATAAGAGGTTTACTGATGTATCCTACTGTCTCTTCAAGCTCCGTTGTGAAGAGAGGAGCCTTGGATTCCTTCTTAGTTCTCAGTAGTACAGGGGAAGCCTGCAAGTCAACAGGCTCTTCTACTTCTGCAAAAATAAAAGATCACCATTAGTTGCAAATCCCTGAAACCAAACTAAGCCTGGAATCCCTGAATCCAAACTAAGTGTGGAACATAAAAATAACATGTGGTACATGCACAACACTCAATGCAATTGGCTGCTGGCTTTTCGCAGGATTAACGACAAACAACCAGCCATTATAGATGAAGTAGAAGTGAAGAAATTGAGTTCTGAACAATGAGCATTGGAAGAGATACTACTGATCAACCAAAAGAACCTAAACCAAGCCATACAGAACTGATGTCTAATCCTTATAAGGCAAATAATGATAGAATCTCTGAAATGCAAAATTACCTGTATCTTCCTCTGGTTCTGATACACTAGCTGCACCACCTGAACACAGGATACAGGCGCTAGCATAGTATGTATATGTTTTGATGTAAGAACAAGGACTTTTTGGTAAGACTCAATATCAATAAGACCTTGTAAAACCATCACTTACAATTCTATGAACTAAGGTTCGATGTAACATATTGTTATGCAAGCAAAAGACCTCAAAATAATTTTGCTTCGAGAAAATCTTATAAGCATTCGTTGTAACTTGCGCTGCACATTAAAGGGCAAGGGCTCAGGGCTGCGTAGAATGAAGGATCAGAACTGAGGTCTAACTTACTTTCAACATCTAGTTTGAACTCTGCTTCCACATCACCAGCTTCATTTTGTGCTTTGACAATGTAAACTCCGGCGTCGACGTCATCAATAGATTTCACCTCCATACAATACGTTGTGTCATAGTCTTCCACATGGTATTTGTCATCTTCGGTGACAGACTGCAACTCTCCATCAGTGACTTTAAACCATTTCACTGCAATTCATAAGATATAAAAATAAATCTCATACCAAAAGGAATTGAAAAAAATGTGAATAAATGTAAAACCTCACATTTTCACAATCACTTTGATAGACACTCAGATTTCCTCTTTACAATGTAGTTCCAAGTTATGAAAGTAATGTTTTTTGGAGATAATGGTAAAATTGAACAGGAGCCTACCTTCAGGTCTTGGTACACCAGCTATGTTAGCAATAAGTGTAGCTGTGTCCTTAGATTTGACGGACACAACTTTGGTTGGCTCTTTGGTGAAGTATGGTTTCTGTAGTTCTATTTTCTCTGTCTCAGGTTCGACTTGCTCTACAACCTCTTGATCAACTGTCTCAACTGAAACAAAGCAAAGGAATATATATTTGTTTGGGTACGAACAGTAGTCTATCTATCATAACTTGCAAATAAATTCAATGAAGACAAACAACCAATTCGCATCTGATCTCCACATTTTTACCTCATGATGATACAAATAATCAATCAGCTTTATAAACAGAGCAGGCAAATCAGTAGAGGGGGAGCAACTCCAACTCAAGGAAAATCAGATGAACCATTATCCGCTGTGAGCGCTAAGTCTTAATTTTTAGCTGAACTTTCGTTTAAATTCTTCTCTTTTTGCCATTTATTTTTATGTTACATCATGAAAAACATTAGAGATGCTAAGTTGTTGCTGACAATAAATGTATTTTAAATCATTGTACTTTTATGAAAACCTACCAGTGACTAGAAGATTAGCGGTGCTGGTCACATGACCGTACTTGTTCTCACAGATAACTGTGTATTCACCCTCATCATCTGATTCTACATCACATATCTCCACAAAGTGTTTATCTCCTTGTTTAGAGATGATGATTTTACCAGCATCCTCCAGAACCTCACCGGCTCGAGAGAAGGTGATCTCATCGGCATTCTGAACCTCAACCATGAACGAGGCAGTCGATCCAGAGGCAGCCTGTCAATTAATTGGAAGACAAAAATTAGACATTTGATAAAGGTGCAACTATAGTCAAACTTTCAAATGTGGACACGACTCATTTAAAATTTGTGTTTCACTCACTGATTTGGTGTTGATTAAATAATTTGAATGCGGAAAATTTAATATGGAAAACTCAATATTTCTGAGTTCGGATTTAAGTAAGGCCATTGGGATATGTATAGGCCTACCTCTGTGTCCTTGAGAGGAGACATAAAAGTAGGAGCTTTGTCATCTACTCTGACTAATCCTGGACTTCCATCCGGAGTTGTCACCTCGACAGCGACTGATGTAGAAGAGGACACTGTCTCAACTTCCTCAGCTGTCACAACTTCCTCAGCTTTCACAACTTCCTCTTCTGGCATAACTTCCTCTGCTGTCACAACTTCCTCAGCTGTCACAACTTCCTCAGCTGTCACCTCTTCGATTGTCTCAGGGGCTGGGTGTAAAGAAACAACATTCAAATGTCAAACCCACCATAAATTATTCAATAACATTTCAATGTTTGAGTATTATCTAGATACATCTATAGCCAGATTATATATACTATGATCGTACTAGTCTTTGCTATTAAACTCCAGTGATCAGGCCAAGATTGTGAGGTTTAGGTTGTCACATTGCATTTGCAAGTAATAATTCAACTAGAGGCAAATGAGGTTGTTGTCATGATGTAATGAAAGACTTGAAGATGACTACAGATATGATTTTTCAGATAGAGCTGCCCAGTTTCTTGTGCAGAGATCCTGATAGCTATACAAGTTTGGGACATTGAATCTCAGCCAAACATAGGGACGACACTCACCCTGAATGGACAATGTTGTGCTGGTAGTAGCCTTTCCAACAACATTCTTCACTGTGCAGGCGTATGTCATCTCTGTGTCATCCTTGATTAGGTCAGCGATCATCAAAGTAGAGTCATCTTTGGTGGTGGTGATTTTGTATTTTGGTGAATCCTCAAGAGTCACACCATTGGCTGTCCATGTAACTGTAGACTCCATTGGACTATCAAACTTCACCAAGAGTGCAGCGGGTTGGTGTTCTTCAACCTCGACTGTTTGAGGCAAAGCTTGCATAATCTTTGGAGCATCAGCGTTGACCATGGTCTCAAATAGATGAGTTGACTCGCCAGCTTCATTCTCGACAACTACCTCGTAGTCACCTTCATCGTCAACTGTACATTCCTTCACCAGCAGGGTGGAGGTGTGATCATCAGTCTCAATTCTGGAGAAATGATCATTGCAACCTGACTAAGTGTGCACGATAGTAAGTCAGGTCTAATAATAGCTTGTAACATGATTTATGATTTAGAAAAATTGTCAGCGCAATCGCTCCATTATTCACAGAACGGATTATAATATTTATTTCCGAATTATAGCAACATACGGAAAATCATAGCAAATATAAATAGTAGACATTTTACTTACAGAACACGTTCAGATTCTTTGACCTCCTCATCATCCTTGTACCATGATACATCAGGCTGGGGGTGACCTGTGAACTCTACTGATAACTCCATATCCTGATTCAGATCAAAGTCTAAGTTGTCTGACTTCTCCGTGATTGTAGGTCTCTGTAGCGTGCTTGATTCCTCTACATCTGGTTTGGCCATTATGACTTCTGTTTCCTCTGGTATGGTGGAATCGGTAACAGTCTCAGGTATATCTTTTGTAGATACCACCTCAACACTCTCTTCAGCGGGAGCAGCTGCTGATGGTTGTTTTTCCTCATCGTGTTTTGAAGTATCAACCACCGATTCTTCGGGAATTGTGGACGCCACCTCAAACCCTCTGACTTCAGCTTCAACATCATGGACTTCGACTGACTCCACGTTGAGCTGCACAGCTGCTTCAGGTTGTTCTGATGTTGCTCTCTCATGAGGCAGGTCTACTTTAGCCTCCTGGGTGCTTGAGAGGGCTGTACTGACAAGTGGTTGAGTGTCGGTTACTTCTACATTCTCTTCCAATGTGGGAGCAGTAGCAGTACTTAGTGTTTGGTCTGGTTTATCAGTAACAACCTCTATTTCCTCAGGAATGGCCGAGTCAGTAGTGACTGGGTGAAGATCTGCTGACTCATCGATTACAGTTTCTGACACGTCTGCGGCAGCAACTGAGGTGATGAGATCTGGTGAACGTTTTTCTTCCATTGGTACCACTTCATCTTTTGAATGGGTCTCAGTGGTGGACTCAGCAACTATCGGCTTTGTTTCCTCAAGCTGAGTATCTGACTCAGATAGAGGCGCAACTGCTGGTTTCATCTCAGTTTCGCTCAAAGAGGTAGCAACATCAGTCTCATCTGGAACGGTGGATTGTACTTCAGTCTGTGGGAGCTGTTCTGGAGAGCTGAGAGACTGGTCATCTAGGACAGTGACAGCGACTTCCTGAGCAGAAGCCTCCTTTTCAGGCTCTGACACCTCTAGTTTTGTATCAGAAGGTTCGATAGTTGTCTGCTCGGGTTTATCCACAGGTTTCACCTCCTGAAGCTCATCTGTTTGCACCGATGGTACAATTTCCGAAATCTTGGTGACCCCTTCACTTGTCTCAAAAATAACAGATGTATCCTCAGGAGCTGTGGATTCTACTGGTGTCTCCTCAGCAGGTTTGGGTTGCTGCAGGACCTCCTCTTTTATGACTGGAGCAGTCTCTGTAATCTCCTCCACAATTTGGTTCTTGACCTCCTCTACAACTGTTTCGGTTGGCTTTGTCAGTTCTGGTTTTACTTCTTCGGTAGTTTTCACTTCTGTCAACTTATCTTCAGTAACCTCAGTTGTTGTGTGGATAGTTGGTTTCTTCTCATCTTTCTTTTCTGTGGGCACAATCTCCTCTTCAACCTCTGGCTTAGAATGTTGCTGGGTCATTTCCTCAAAGACAACTTCTTCTGGCTTGATTTGCTCAAGTTCAGCAAGTACTGTAGCAGATGTTGTTGTTGTTGTCTCGGTTTTTTCGGTGGGAGCGGCTACAGTTTCAGGTTTGGTGACGACTTCCTCTACAACTTCTGCTGTTTTTTCAACTGTTTCTAGTGGCTCTTCCTTAATTGTGGCGCTTGCTTCTTGTGATTCAACAGTCTTCTGAACAGGCTCGCGTTCACTTGGCACAACTTCTTCTTCAACCTCTGGTTTAGCTTGTTGATGAGTCACCTCTTCAAAGACAACTTCTTCTGGCTTGACTTCCTCGACTTCATAAACGGCTGAAGCTGATGTTGTGGTTTTCTCAGTTGATTCAGAGGAAACAGTGATGACCTCAGTTTTGGATGTCTCTGTTACAGTTTCTTGTACTTCTTCAGGCTCTTCAAGAGGTTCCTCTTCCACGACGGCACCAGCTAGTTGTGACTCAACCTCCTGTTGAACAACTTCAGGTTGATCCTGTGTTATTTGTTCCATGGTAGGTTCCATGGTTGACACATCCTCTTCTGGAATTGCCTCCTCTTCAAGAATAACTTCAGCAATCTGGGTAACCATCTGCTCAACTCTCTCTTCTTCCTCAATAACTTCAACGGATACAGCTGATACAGCGTCACCATGAGGGTTAGTCAGGACTACTTTGTACAGGCCGGCATCCTCTGGCATTGTGTCAGTGATCACCAGTGTGCTTGTGGTAGTGTCGGTGACAATCTCAAAATCGGCGGAAGGTACAAGGAGAGCATCATTCCTAAACCATTGTACGTTAGGAGCGGGCTCTGCAGTGTAGGTGACGGTAAGGGTTGTCTTCTCACCATCCAGCACACGAAGTGGCTCAAGGGATGATGTGAATGTAGGAGCTGACCCTTCACCAGCTGAAATGATAACAGATTAGTGTCATTCCCTACATAAACTCATATTACGTAAGAATAAATATCTACACACCCTTGAGGTGAATAGATTTGCTAGAGTTTAGTTTAGTGACTCAATGTTGGCTAACGCCAGATTCTAGCCAGCGAAGGGAGGAACGGGCTAACGTGGTATCCTAGTTTGTAACACGTGGTTTGTGAACAAAAGCTAAAGATCAAGCTAAAGTTGAACATTTTAACAGAAATGAGGACATATGAATGCTGAGACATAAAGTCATGTCACAAACCTGTGATACTGAGTTCACATGAAGTGCTGGCAGATCCGAAGTCATTTGTAGCGACGAGTAGATATTCTCCCTCGTCGTGTACATCTACAGTCCTCATGTGCAGCGTAGCGCGACCATCTACGATACTCATCTCATAGTAATCATCATCAGACGGGATCAGGTCCTCGTCAATAAACCATTCTACTTTGGGTGTTGGGGAACCTACGACAATAATTAAGTTAATTCATAAAAAGGCATAAAAAAGAGAAAGATATTAGCAATGCATCAGAGTTTGTTAGAATCCCAAGTTTTTCTTAATATTCATTTCGGTATATCATAATCTCTGTCATGTCACATGTCTCTGTGTTTGCCAATTCCTAACAACAGGTCACTGGAGTTGTCTTTACATAACAATATAGAAAGCAGCTCTGAAGTGCTACATCAAGGCTACTCAATGTATACAAACAGGGAGGGTGGAAGGTATGTCTTACCCTCCCTGATACAAATATTTCCCAATTAGATAGTTTGCGGTGAGGCAGATTAAATCAAGGAGCGCAATGCTTGAATAACTAGCATGCTATTTCCGATGGGTATAAAGAAATTGATTAACTATTGTCTTTGTGTTCCGACCTTTGACGATGGCTTCCAGAGTTACAGGCTTGCCAATTTCTACATCGGTGTCGGTGAGACATGTGGAGACTTGAGGGGCTTCCTCCTTCTGCCTGACAACCTCTACCTCCTCAGTAGGAGTCTCAGTCTGTACAACTGACGCCTCGGTCGTCTCGACTATATCTGTGACTAGAGCTGAGGCTACAATTCACATTTATTTGGTAAAATTTTACAAACATAATAATAGTAATAATGCATAGACAGCATACAACATTGATGAAAGAAAAATAAATTCTATAACGACTTGTAACATATATATATGAGTTTTGAAGGCTTGCAACTTTAACAAACTTCAGAGCATGAAAAATTGCACATTAAAATCAGACAGATGTATGATAGTGAGATACTTACATTTTTGCCATATAAACCGAGCAAGAACCAAACAAATTTGCAAACCAAAACATATAACAATTAACTTTATGAAATAAGTGAGCGTGTTCAATGTTCACTAAGGTTAACTTTTCATTTTCCAGAGCTAGTGGATCAAAATGCTGTCAATCTGCGAGACAAGACTTTGGTACCATGCTTCTAAAATATAAATTCAAATCATCCTGATGTTAGGAAAGTCAAATACATGCAATACAAGTTAATGCCAGTAATAGGGTGGTCACAGTAATTATAATAACACGCAACACGGCACATACATTCAGCCAGGCATGCAGCTGTAATTGAAGCATAGCAGATTAGACATGCAGTTGGTGGCAAGGACAAAAAGTTGATAAGCCGCTCTCGGCAGATCTTTAGAAAGTGTCCTCCAACAGAGTAGAAAAAGAGAACAACTTGCATCAAAAAGTAAAATGGATTAAAAAGATCATGCTGTTGGAATATCCAAGGTACGATTAGCAAAGTGAATATGACAGCATCTAAACTTTTACTAAGCAATATTGAAAAATCTAAAGAGAAAAAAAGATAATCTGATAATATTTTGTGGGAAGCTAGTAGCCGTCATATACACCGTAGGTAATGAGAAAACTAGGAGAAAACTAGGACTAACTGAATCAAATGACAGCTTGTGGTGGTATTTGGTAATTTGCTGTTGGTGGAATAAAAGCTCTTGACATTTATGAGTCAGCACCAAGATGCGATGTCAACAGAATGCCGGGTCACACTCCATAGGATAAAAGAAATGGAAACTCATGTGTATAGAAAATGTCAGAAGAATTTAGGTAATTTAAGATTTATTTTTGCCACAAACAACTTTAACAAAACTTGAGAAAAATTTGGTGCCAAAAAAATATGGAGAGAAAAACCAGTGCTGAACCAAATACCACCTGTGCCATCTGAAAATCAGTTTCAGCTAGACTTTGGGAAAACACAAAACTATAACTACATTACTATTACATCACACAAACAGTCCGATGGACTTACAAATACTACGCTGAGTGCTGTCTCATTTCCTTCTTAGCCTTACCGGTATCAAAAGTGGACAGAATTACAAACTTGACGGTGCGTAGGTTGATGAAATGAGACAACACCTAGCATTCGTTAAATAAGACAGCTGACAAAGTGAACTGTGAAGCGCTGATGCCCGAAGGAGGTTGGTTAGACACTGCTACGCCCAACCAACCCCAATCAGCAGTTCACATAACAACTTTACTTGCTATCGACTAACACCGCCAAAAAGTAAGCACCTATCCACTGATAGTCCTACGTAAAAAATGCTTGACAAACACTGGTCAGGCAGAAATCTTTAGCCGACTAACATGCAAAACATTCAAAAAATAGTTCTATCCATTTACTACCAAACAATGGCAAGAACTTTTAACGCAGCATTTAGCTGACAGCAAATGATCGGCGCATCCCTTTTTGCCTTGATTTCCTGTGCTGATGATATTGGGAATAATCCAATAAGTAGCGTAAAACAAAAACTACAATCTCTAATATAATAAGCACATAACTCAAAACAAAGCGGAAATTAGAAATCACATCCAAACCTTCGCTGTCTTGTCGGTCCACTTCTTGTACATCTTCAGGTTTGGTTTCTTCCTTTTGGACTGATGCTGAAAAAGGCGACAAGAATTGATCTGATGCCAAACCAAACTAACAATTCCGTGAGTCTAGTCCTGATTAGCCACTCAGTGTAATTTAGTGTAAATGCTGACAATATCCATAATTCTCTTGTGTAACCCAGCAAACACCAGAATGTAAACTCCTATACGTAAGTATATAAGTATATTGTCCTGATCCACAGCCAGGTCATGTTATGAGTGTTAGAAAAGTGACTGTTGCAATACTATCATTCCCAATTACATATTTTGAGTAAATAATTATCCTATGCTCAATTGCTTGCATTCAATGGTAAATGATATAATGCATTGTTGACGATCCAAAATTCACTCAGCTACACTAATTACCCATAGAGGCAAGCAAACCATGTACTACTCCATGCTATGACTGGGGTGGATCAAGGCGGTTAGGTATACATCACATTTTCAACAGAAGTGATAATCCAGACAACTGAGGACTGAATGGCATAAGGGCTATTTATAGACACTAACGTTTTGCCCATTTGAGTTCAGCTTTCACCTCCAACTCAACTAGCTCCTCCCTGATTTCCTCGACGGGTTCCTCAGTAGTTTCTGTGCTGATGGGCTTAATAACTACTTTGCCACTGGGTTGTTCAATAGATAACTCAAAGGGTAGGACCTCTTCAGTTGTTTCAAACGACTGAACAAATGTAGGAGGCGATTTTGCACCAGATGTCTGTTCTCGCAAGAATTCATTGTCATGAAGAGGAGCAGCAAATGTGGGAGCCTTGTCCTGGGGTGCTGGGATTTCAGCTTCATCGGTGGCTATGGGCTCAAAGGAAGCAGAGGGCGCTAAAACAAAACACAGAGATGAGTCTATAGTCATAACTCCACACATTGGAAGCCCTGCAGGCAGAAATTAATAGAAGAGCATTCAAAGCATCTCATGCTCAAATCTTCACTTTAGGGTTTAGCTCTATCTGGATAGATAGGATAATAACCATATAGGACAATTATAGGATTATAATCTGAATTTTATTATTCAAGGAACGTGTGAGAGGATTATCCAATCAAGCTCTAATAACAGTGCCCACTCCATTTATTAATAATTTCAACTAGGCTATTCTGATGATGGAGGATGTGTTTGTGAAGTTTTACAGAATAGCAGCATTTAAAATTTCCAGCTTGTGGACCTCATCCACTGCTACTGTTACATTTGCCTTCATCCAGTGCATATGATGTATACTGTGACCTAGAGGGCTCCTGAATACACAGCGTTGTGGTAAGCATTATTTTTACAAATCCTTTGTTCTTATCATATCCTTAAAAACTTATATTTTCAAGTTATTTTCACCCTTTTAGCTTCTACATTCATTTGTACTAAACAGTTGCATTCTGGGATAGGATGACACACTAAGCTGAGCACATGATCCAAAGCGTATGATTATTTATAACTTACTTTCAACCTGTTGCAGAGTCTTGGTGCTGTCTAACAGTTCTGTATCCGGTTCTGAGTCTGAAATCGAGACCGAAAGATTGCGGTTGATGTTTATTCTCACACCTTTACTAAACAACAACCCCATCCCTGCCTCCGAAACACGCCAGAAAACATTCACTCCTCCCTAACTTAGCTAGACTAGACCAATAGACTGTTTGGAATCGGATTAGATATTGCTGATAATTATCAATTCTCCCTGCACAAAGCATATGTAAGCGCTTGAATTGCATTTTTTGAGAGGATTATGATAATCGAGTGCCATGCCTGCTTTGCAGTTATTATTATATTGAATCAGGCAGTATTTCTTCCTCAAGTAAGTTTTTAAAGCCTAATTACTTGTATATTTTGTTCTGTCTGGGCATGCTTAGGCTAAAAATATTATTTGCTTACTATATTTTCTTATCTGTGTGTAATAGGTATTAATTTGATAGTTCTGTTGCATAATTTTGAGTACAAACTTATGTTTTTTAATGAATTGCAAGACCATACATCAGCGGTAACTGAATTTATGTAATGATCATAAGAGTGATTTGTTTATAGTGGAATAATGTTTGCATGCCCTTACAGCTCTGTGAAGATTCAACAGAAATGCTTGTATTAACTAGGAGAAAATGGAAACAACTACACCAATACAAGTTTTTGATCTAAAATTAATCCACCTCCAAATAAGATATTGGCCTAAAAATAAAATTTCTTTTATGCACCGGGACGTCTATTGTTTTTTTGCATTACATTATTACATTCTAGGAGGTAAAGCCCCTTGAGGAACATGTTTTATGATGTTTAGGATTGTAATCAGATAACTTTGCTTGATAATTTCATAGCCTATCACAGCTTTAAGAAAATAATTAGCGGAATACCTACCTTTCACAACAGTGACCGATGCAGTTGTTGACACAGTACCGTGTTGGTTCTCTGCAATGACTGTATATTCTGCCTCATCCTCAAGTACAACTTTAGGGAGACTCAGAGTGAACTTATCTCCTACATTCTGGGTCTCAAAATACTCTTCATCGACCTCCTCACCATCAACTAACCATGTTACCTAGTAATAATATAATATATATTGAACAAGTCTTTCGAGTGACAAAAAGAGGACAACTCTGCATACAATAATCAAGATTTTACAGATGTTAGAAGTTATATATTTCATGAAATGTCCTTAGATGGTGCCAACCATATATTCATAACCAAGCATCTATTAATGGGCTCACATCCCATTGACAAAACCAATTTAACTTTGTTTTCCACAAACCTTGTAAACCTAGCCAATGCGTAGGCGCTGACTGACTGGGTTTTCTAAACCAATAATTAGTATGAAATTTGCAATCAATTTTCCCGATATTACAAAGAAGCATGGTTAAAGAAAAACACAGAAAACACAACCAAGGACACAGTAAAGACACATAGAGGGTACTAATGTTAGCGCAGTAGGGCATACCGTAGGTAAGGGATTTCCACGCACAACAACTTCTAGTACCAAATCCTCTTTCGCATAGACAGTTATGTCGGTAAGGGTGGTCACGAACACCGGAGCAGACTCGACTACCACTTCTGTAACCTCTGTGACCTGCTCCTCTTGAATCTGAACGTCTCTCAAGGTCAACTGATTTGTTTCGAGATCAGCTTCATCTTTCTCATACTCAGCATTGGCTTCGTCCAGATGAGTTATTGGTATGTTGGTATGTTGCGGTTCTTCCACCTTCAGATCTTCATCCAACTGCTGTTCTTGTTGATCTTTCTTCTCGACAGTTAATTCTGCAGAAACTTCACTTTTCTGTGGGTTTTCTGTTTCTATGTCAATCTCAGTTTCAATTTCTTCCCTCTTGTAAGAATCTTGATTCTCCTCCGGCGTAAATGGCACTTCAATGTCAACTGGAATATCTTCTTCCAAATCAATGGGTCTCCTCACTTCTATTTCAGCATGGACTTGGTGATCATCATTCTGTGAACTCAATGTTACATCAGCAGCGGTTTCATCAATACCAACCGGTTCTATGTCTGTGTTGTGCGATACCTCCTCCTCGGTTTGTGTGTTTAACTTCACATCAACGTAGACTTGATGATTCGTTTTTGTGTCCATAAACAAAGTATCAGCCTGCTCTTCAGTGGTGGAATATGGCCTATCGAAAGTCGGCTCTACAGTGATAGTCTCATCACTTTCAATATCTATCGGTGTATCAGTTTCACGAAAGCTGGTTACAAATCCGGGCACACCGCTCGGAGTTGTTGCCAGTGGTTTCACAAAAATAGGAGCCATGTTAGGAGCTGATGCATTGCTCT
Organism: Membranipora membranacea; assembly: GCA_914767715.1. Taxonomy (NCBI): domain Eukaryota; kingdom Metazoa; phylum Bryozoa; class Gymnolaemata; order Cheilostomatida; family Membraniporidae; genus Membranipora; species Membranipora membranacea. Next base: position 20,332,185 of record OU612068.1, read on the forward strand.
CAGGAAGTTCACTCGTTTCCTCAATTTGTACTTTCTCCTCAACCTAACATATAGGAGAAGACAGACACTCACTCACAAGCAAAACCACGCAGGAAGGAAGGAAAAGTCTTTGAAACAGAAAGTATATAGTGGGATTGATGGGTTAATGGGTTGGTCAGAACTTAAAACCAGGAAGAGTGAACAGTTTGAAAACAGCAGCTAGCAAGGTACACTTTTCGTTTTGGTTGCTTACCTTGTCAGGAACACCTTCAACTCCTACTGATAGTACGACATCTTCTCCTTCTTTGACGACAACATCCTCTAGATTCTTGATAGCCAGAGGCTGAACATTCTCCAATTCTACATGGGTTGCCTGCTCTTCTAATGATTCTGTAGGCAACTCCTTGTTGTCTTCGACAACAGGTACAACAGTCACTTCAGGAGCAGTTTTGTCTGTTTCATCTACTAGTGGGCTTGCTTCCTCAATTGGCACTGGTTGCACTTGGTCAGTATTGCTCTTCTCAACGTTTTCAACCAATGGCACTGCCTGAAGCACCTGCTTTTCCGAAACAGGAACATTTTCTAACTGCTCAACTTTTTCAGGCTCAATTTCTTTTATGGTGGTTGGACCTTGCTCAGTGGTCTCAGTGGTTGACGCCTCTTCTACGGATTCTACCATCTCAGAAGGCACCTGTGCAGTCTGGGTTTCATCAGACAGTACTGAAACAGTGACGGATTCAACATCTGCTACATCTGCAGGCAAAACCTCCAGAGGATTTTCTTGTGTTACGCTGTCATCTGTTGCTGGAGCGGTTTCTGTCGGCAACAGTTCTATAGTACTTTCAGATGATGGAATATCATTTACATCAATCACTGGCATACTTGGAGATGTCTCCTTGATATCAGCTGCAACCATCTCTTCCACCTCTTCATTAGATGCACTGACAGAAGATTGGATGATCTCAATATCCTGTTCTTCTGCAGGGACAGTAACGTCTGTGACTGGCACCTGAGTGATCTCTGTCTCTTCAACAACATCTGTTTCGACAGTATCCTCAACTTTCTCAGCTTGCAAAGCCTTCAATGTAGTGACAGAGGCCTCGGCGCTATCACCATCAGTAGCAACATCTTCGGATTGAATTTGAGATTGATCAATTGGCACGATGCTATCTACCTGGTGGGATTCTGATTGTTCTTCTATGGTTGTTGTATCTGAAGGCATCAGTGATTCCTCTTTATCCTCTGCAAGTATCTCTCCAACACTGATTTCTGGTATTTCAGTTGCAGTCGGAGCTACTTCACTTGACTTCATAGGCTCATCCTCAAGAACAGTTATTGGTGCCTGATTTAAAGTAATTTCAACTTCTTGTTGATCTGGCACTAAAAGTTCGGAGTCCTCTTGTGCTACCAACAATTCAACTTTGTCCAGTTCTACTGTATCATCTTCACTGACTGACTGGGATTCTACAGCAGCGATGGTGTCCTGCAGCACTTCATCAGCACTAGATTGCACAACATCAGTTTCAACAGGCGCAATATTGATAGTTTCAATGGCTGTGGATTCACTAGTATCTTCTAAGGCAGTATCAAGTTCGTTATCCTGTGCAGATGTTTCCGGCTGGTCAGCATCTGGGGCGAGTGTTTCAGTTTCATCAATCTCTGGTGTTGGACTTTCTGTTTCAACAGTAGGGACTTCAGCAACTGAATGCTCTTGAATGCCAACTTCCGCATGAGAAGTGTGTGAGTCGAGAACAGAATCTGTGGTGTTTTCTGTATCCATTGTGACATCCTCCTCTTCTGGCTTTGCCAACTCAACATCTGTTACTTCTTTCACACTCTCCATATCCATAGATTGTTCAATGAGAGGGGTGGTGGTGGGTAAGTCAACCTGGGCAACAGATTCTTCATCTATCGCTGTCTCATCTGTTACAGGCTCTTCAATCGTGACCTTTTCATACACAACTGAGTCTTGTAGTTCCTGTACAGATTCTTCTTTTGCACTTACGGTAGGCAGTGTGTCTGCAACGACATCATCCAATTGAGTAGTTTCCTCATCAATGCTCGGCTTTGAAACATCAGTCACAGTCAGTTCCTGGGTCTTCAACTCATCAGTCTCAATGTGTGTTGTGCTTGACTCAGTTGGAATAAGATATTCTTCACCAGCATCTTGGGAAATGCTAACCTCCTCAAGTCCTGTTGTAGAAACCTCAACACAAGGAGTTATCTGTATAGTGCTCTCTTGTTCCTCTTCTAGAACTGATACAGTTTCTGCTGGAATCTGTATAGCCTGGGAAATTTCGGTAGGTATGTCAGTCTCTTCTTGGGTTGGTATATCAGTCTGTTCTGCAGGAATCTCTGCAGCCTCTATTGCAGGCTGTTCATCCTCAGCCACTGTCGTCTCAGTGTGTATTACTTCAGTGACTGATTCTTCGGGTCTGATATCAGTCTCTTCTTCGGTGGGTATATCAGTCTGTTCAGCTGGAATCTCTGCAGCCTTGATTGCAGGCTGTTCATCCTCAGCCACTGTTGTCTCAGTCGGTATTATTTCAATGACAGATTCTTCTTGACTGATATCGGTCTGGTTAGGAGCAGCAGAGTGATCCTGCACTGAAGGAATTTGATCAGCTTTAGAGACTTCCTTATCTTCTATTACAAGAACTGTTCCTGATGGCTCGATTGTTACACTGCTTTGCTCGGTAGGCAGTTCTGTTGCCTCTTCCTCAACAGTGCCTATTGAAACTGTTGGGACATCGACAGCAGTAGAAACTTGTTGATCATCAGTTGTAGCAACTGCCTCAGAAAGCACAACCTTGTCCTCACTCTGATCAACAGTTATCTGAACATCCTGTGCACTTGCAACTTCGGTGGAGACTTCCATAACTGGTTCAGTATCTGCAGGGACCTCATCTTCAACAACAGAATCTGTCAAAGTAGGTGTGCTTGTCTCCTGGTTTGTTTGAACAAGTGTGTCTGTCTCTTCTAGCGAGGGCACAGCATCATCAACTTGAGGTAGCAAACCAGATTCTGCTGTCTGTATATCCTCCTCAGTAAGCAGGGACTCAGATGGTATGGAAGCTATATCTGCTGTGATGGTTTCAGTCTCCAAATTCTCGCTGGTAGGTGATTTTTTCACTACCTCTTCTATTGGCTCTACTTCTGACTCTTCAACTCCTTCGATTGCTGGGGCTGTGGTGGCAGGGATTTGAGTCACCTCACTATGATCTGGAATTTCTTCCTCATGGGTCAATTCAGGTTTCAAATCTTCAGTAGGTGGAATATCCTCAGTTTCGTAAACATCTTGCCGATCCTCAGTGAGAGGTGTGTCTGTCACAACTGAATCAGTAATCTTTTCATCTGTTTCAAGTTTGATATCAGATGGAGCGGCTTCAACTGTATCCTGTGTTAAGATTTCCTGTGTCTCCTGCATCTTTTCCTCTGTAATATCAGCTGTGGCAGTGGACAAGACAGGTGACTGTTCTGGCTTGAATTGCTCCACAGTAACTTCTGTTGGCAATGTTCCCTCTGGCTGTTCTGCCGGGATTTGAGTTGTCTCCTCCAACTTGTCATCAACTGCTATAGGCTCAGTCTTTTGGCTTGTGACGGTTTCCTCAGTAGGCGTATCAGCGGGGATCTCAGCTGAAATTGGAGTTTCGGTTAACATCTCTGGAACTTGGTTTGTCTCCTCCAATTTTTCATCAACTGATACAGGCTCAGTTTTTAGCGTGGTGAAGGTTTCCTCGGTAAGCTTATCAGTGGGGATCTCAGTTTGTTCCAAATCAGCTGTAATTGGAGTTTCTTCTAACACCTCCGGAACTTGGTTTGTCTCCTCCAATTTTTCATCAACTGATACAGGCTCAGTTTTTAGCGTGGTGAAGGTTTCCTCGGTAAGCTTATCAGTGGGGATCTCAGTTTGTTCCAAATCAGCTGTAATTGGAGTTTCTTCTAACACCTCCGGAACTTGGTTTGTCTCCTCCAATTTTTCATCAACTGATACAGGCTCAGTTTTTAGCGTGGTGAAGGTTTCCTCGGTAAGCTTATCAGTGGGGATCTCAGTTTGTTCCAAATCAGCTGTAATTGGAGTTTCTTCTAACACCTCTGGAACTTGGTTAGTCTCCTCCAATTTTTCATCAACTGATACAGGCTCAGTTTTTAGCGTGGTGGAGGTTTCCTCCGTAAGCTTATCAGTGGGGATCTCAGTTTGTTCCAAATCAGCTGTAATTGGAGTTTCTTCTAACACCTCTGGAACTTGGTTTGTCTCCTCCAATTTTTCATCAACTGATACAGGCTCAGTTTTTAGCGTGGTGAAGGTTTCCTCGGTAAGCTTATCAATGGGGATCTCACTTTGTTCCAAATCAGCTGTAATTGGAGTTTCTTCTAACACCTCCGGAACTTGGTTTGTCTCCTCCAATTTTTCATCAACTGATACAGGCTCAGTTTTTAGCGTGGTGAAGGTTTCCTCGGTAAGCTTATCAATGGGGATCTCACTTTGTTCCAAATCAGCTGTAATTGGAGTTTCTTCTAACACCTCTGGAACTTGGTTAGTCTCCTCCAATTTTTCATCAACTGATACAGGCTCAGTTTTTAGCGTGGTGAAGGTTTCCTCGGTAAGCTTATCAATGGGGATCTCACTTTGTTCCAAATCAGCTGTAATTGGAGTTTCTTCTAACACCTCCGGAACTTGGTTTGTCTCCTCCAATTTTTCATCAACTGATACAGGCTCAGTTTTTAGCGTGGTGAAGGTTTCCTCGGTAAGCTTATCAGTGGGGATCTCAGTTTGTTCCAAATCAGCTGTAATTGGAGTTTCTTCTAACACCTCCGGAACTGCTTCAGTTTGCTCCTCGGCTGTTACCATGGTGGTAGCTGTTGATATGTTTTCTATTTCTGTTTCTTTAGTTTCAACTTCGGAGACTTCTGGGGACACCTTCTCTGGCTGAGCTGGAGTAACCTCCTCCGTTTCTTGCATTGATATATCTGAGATGACAGTGTCCACAACTTGTGATGTCACATCCTTTTCCGGTTCATCTACAGGTTCTTCAGTTTTTTCTACTGGGACTATTTCGACAACTTCTTCTAGAACTCTGTCAACTTCATCGACAGTCATCACAACTGTTTTCTCAGAAGTTTCCATAGTGTCCTCTGTGGTTTCTTCAAACACAACTTTTTGAGGCGCTGAAATTGGTACCTCTTTGACAAGTTCAACTGTCTCTTGGACAGTTTGAGGCAAAGCAAGGGAGGTTTCATAGCTATCATCATTATCAGTGGTAGGGATAAGCACATTATCAACTTTGGTAAGCTGCTGATTGATAGGTTCTACATCTTCAAGTTCAGCCATGTCGACAACATCTTGTTCAACAGTAGATTGCAGTGGAACCTGTCAATTAATGGAACGGCAAATATTGCATGGGATATTGAAGCACATCTGGACTAGCGGCTTAGACATGGAGTTATACATATGACAAATACGGACGAGGTAAAGGCTATTGGTTTTGCAACAAAAAAGGATAAGCATGTTGGATCGGCAAGTTCTATTATAACCAAATTATTCTATAAATTAACTGAATAGGCAAAGCAACTGTATGGGTATAGCGAATAAAGACTGACATAAGAACACATTTATATGAGGGATTCTATTATCTGTAAGGTTGCATGCTAAAACTTACCTTCTCAGGTTCTGACTGGATAGGCTGTTCTGTCTCCTGTGGTTTCTCTTCATCAACCTCTCCCTCTATGATGGTCTCTGTCTCAGAGACACCATTTGTAGTGGTCGTGATAACTCTAGTCTTCACAGTTTTACCATTTACAGTTGTGATAGTTGTCTTCTCACTTCTTGAGGTGCTGGTCGTTTCAGCTGCTGTAAATATAGATACAAAGCCATAAAAGCCATTCAACCTTTTATTTTGGAGAGTTGGCTTTAATTTTCCACCAACATAAATTTTTGGGGGTGGTCTTTATTAAATGTGACTAGTGAGAAAATAATGAAAACCAATATTAGAAGATAGATCAGTTTCCTTCCTTTAAAAGCACCAATCATGAGTCGTTATGACCATTGAGTTTGTCACAACTTGCAACAGGATTTACCTACTGAAGCTGTAGTGATAATTGGCACTCACTTGTGATATTTATGACACAGGTAGATGTTGCTCTGCCGCTCGGGTTTTCAGCGATCACTTGGTATGCTCCTGCATCCTCCAGAGTGATTGATGTGATCTCCACACTGCTCACACCCGCCTCTGTGTCCACTGTGATGTTGTATCGTGGCTTAGGGGCAAGCTCTACTCCATTGTGGTACCACTGAAGTGTTGGCATGGGAGTGCCCTTGACTGTTATTGGCAAGCTATAAAGAAAACATGATAATAATTGACAGCATTTTGAAATTTACAAGTATGTGTGTTGGTGTTTTAATCCATGCATGAACCCTCTATAGATATTTGCAGAAAAAATACTCTACCAGCAAAGACTTGAATTATTCAGCCAAAAATGAACCATTTTCCCTGCATCTGGAGTTTCTCCTCCTCTACTGGTCAGAAACCAGTTCAAGAGGGTCACCCAATACAGGAAAAAGAAGTAAGCACGTTCTAGCTAGATCCTGGTCCATACTACAATCTATATCAAAAACTTTTTACACAGAAAACATGAACATGCTATAAATGATTTAAACTGTCAACACAGGTAAACAATAATATCTTAGTGATCAAATATTCTATTTTCGATGTGCATCCTACAAACTTACGTTAGAGTGCTACAATTATAAGAACACTTAGTTGAATCATGTGCAGGTTCCACAACACAAAGCTTTTACGCAGTGGGTTCTTACAATGACTATACACAAACTCCGGTGTTTCAAAAGAGTATCCAACAGGTTGTTAGTTCTGTGTCATTTGAGCAACCGAACTTCAATTTCATGTTATCAGAAATCCAATCCATATGATCTAGGACTCATGATTAAGCAGAGAAAATTCATCTTCTCTAGATTACACCATGTCTTACCTGACGGTTGTCCCCTCCTCAACATTCATACTTCCAGGTAGCGGCTGTATGAAATGTGGAGCTGCTCCATCAGTCACGAGGGTCTGTTCCACTTGATCGGCGCTGACTGTGAATTCCTGTTGTTTACGGGTCACAGTCGTAGTTGAGCTCTCAATAACTGCTCCAGGTGCTAAAATATGAGAGCGTATAGGTCAAGGAAGGTGTTTATTTCATCAACAGACATTTAGCTTTAACTTTGTATCATGACTGCAAAAAGTGAGGTATTATTATAAGTATGTCGTCTTCTTATTGAACAGGAAAATACAATCCTAATACTTAAAAATTCTCTCAATTCACAACTATATCATATTCATATTGGCTGTTGAGTGAAAGCTTTCACATCTCAAGTCAGTTGCGTTCATCTTGCTTGTGCACTGATACTTCTGAATTTAAGTCACTGCCGGTGACTACAAAAGAAACAGGGTAGTACATCAGACACTTACGTATGATGACAAGATTAGCTGATACTGTAGCTTTGCCCACTTTGTTAGTGGCTTCAACAACATAGACTGCCTCGTCTTGAGGTGTGGCCTGACTGATCTTCAGAGTACAAACTCCTTCTTCATATGTGATAGTCACACGCTCCGAGGGAGCGACTTCCTGGTTATCAACCAGCCATCTTATCTCTGGTGTTGGTTCACCGGTGATAGAGCATGTGAATATAGCATCCTCTCCTACAAAAATGTCACAAATCAAAATGATATCTGATATTCTTGTCAAAATCTATGATAATGAGTACCGGCATAATCAAATTTTCTCAGCAATCATCTAAAAACAATAAAAAAGCTGCATCTTCCCAAAACATAAACCTATGAACATCTAACGGTAATTTCTTTCTAAAGTCCTTCTCTCCAACGTTATATTTACTTGTTCATTTATTTTAGTTTATGGAGACTGAATATCTCATATCTGTGGGTTTGAAAGTAATATTAAATGGAATCGTAATGAGTCACCTACCTTCATTCACAGCAATTGGCTGCAGAGGTGTAACAATCTTTGGCGGTTGGTAGTCCTGTGTAGTCTCTGCAAACTCTACAACGTACTGTTGTGTATCAGAATCACTTGTTACCTGTGTCGTCTTCTTCTCAGTCTGAACAGTGACTACTTCTGATTGCGTAGATTCGCTGGTTGATGGTACATCCAATGCCTACAAAATGTATCATATGAGTAATAACCTCTCACGCCATTTTATAATCACAGCGAAGCACTGGATGTCTCATTTAGTTGAGCATAAAACCATTTCATCAAATTTGATAAATAGAAAAAAATTCCACCCTTATTCATTGAATTATCATCATGTCATAAGACATGCGGGTACCTCTGGTGAGAAACAAAAGTATAGGAAATAATGAAACCATACTTATGCAGTGGCCACACTGGAATGAAGGAGGGAGAAAAGGAATAAAAAAGATGGGATATCGTGCAATGAAGTAAATAATGGACAAAGACAATGGGTACCTCGGATGTATATTCTGGAACGTCTTCATCAACTAAGTCATAGGTGTTTATATCAGGACTGGGAGCATCAACAATCTCAAACTGTTCTTCCTCTACAATCTCAAAGCTCTCTGTAGAGTCAGAGCTTTTCTCTCGCACAATCTCCTCAGGCTCATCTTGATCTGTCAGCTCAATAATCTCAAGCGATGGCCGCTTCTCCTGTTCTTCTACTGCGTTTTCAGTAGAGACGACCTCTTTTGTGCTGACCTGTTCAGTGACGATTCCATCTTCATTGATAGTTGTGGTCTTGTTAGAAGTGAACACCTTGGTGATTGTCTCTTCACCGTCAGTTTGCTGAAAAGTCACAACAGTTGGTTCAATCTCAAGACCATCCTGGTCCAAAACATTTCCGGTCAATTCAGCCATGGCAGATGCCAAAGTTTCTCGGACCAATGTCTCAGCTTGTTTCTCGATGATGGAAAGTTGTTCTCTGGTTATTTCAGTTGGTTTTACTAAATCATCAGATATTGAGCTGACTGGTTGTGTCTCCTCAGGAGAAGATACATTATCTTCAAAAGTCACTCTCTGAGTTTTCCTCTCTTGTTCAGCCTCCTCTGGTTGAACCTCGATCATTTCTGGGGCAGAAATGGTATCAGGGTTAATCTCTTCAGTAGAGAAAGCTTCATCCAGCTGAATCTCAGTCTCACTCAAGGATTGAATGGTAGTCTCTGGTGCTTCTGGCAGTGACTGATCGAGAGTGATATTGTGCTCCATAATCTCAGGTTGCTCATCATCAACTTGGTCTACAATTCCCAGCTCCTGATCAGGCCCTGTTTCTGGTGCAGATTGTACTTCAGTAGGCTCTTGTGATTTGTCAACTGAGTCTACTGGCATTTCTTCAGCCGTGTCTGCTGCAGGTTTGTCTACATTGATCTCTTCTACAACAACCGTTTCTTCAGATGGTTTGAGTCCTTCTTGCTCCTCAATATTGGTAGGTAGGACATCTGTGGTAGAGGATTCATGATCTTCCTCAATTGTTTGCGGCTCCAGAGTGATATCATGCACAGATTCTTTAGGACTGGTAGTCTCTGTGGATATGACATCTTCAGTTCCAGGAGCAAGGGTGATTTCTGTCGAATAAGTCACCTCCTCCATCTCATCTTCTGTTTGAGACTCGATTGAGTCTGGTTCAACTTCATCCTTTTCGGAAACATTTTCTATGGGGACATAACTCTCAGCAGTGATAGTGAGACCTTCGTCCATAATGCTCTCTGGTTCTTGCAGTTCAACAGCAGTCTGATCTTGCTCCGGCCGATGCATTTCCACAGAAGCCAGCCCATCAATAGATTCATCAACATGTTTAGTTTCTTCAGGTTGAAGAATGATTGTAGGTTCCTGAGATTGCTCTGGCTGCTCTATGGTTATATTGGTCGTGTCAGATGTAGTGTTCTCCGTTGTAACAGTATCTACCTCTTTTACCTCCTCCACATTTGCAGGTGTGATTTCTTCAGGTTGAAGATTGGTTTTCTCAATATCTGTTCTATTATCACTCAGCTCAATAGTAACATCATTTATTTCACTCAAATCTGGTACAACTGTATCAAGGACATCTGTTTCCCCAGTAGTTTCGTAAACGTCCTCAACAGTGGCACCAATGCTTGGTCTTATCTCTTCATGTTGACTAACCGGGGTGTCAGTTTGGTCAGGTGACACTGCTTCTTGTTGCACTATTTCTGTTTCACCTATGCTCTGTTCAGGCATCTCTTCTGTTACAGCCATGATGGTTGAGGGTTCCTGAGTCTGCTCAGGCTCCTCAGTGACTAGATCCGTTGTGTCGGGTGAAGTGTTCTTTGTTGTAACAGTATCTACCTGTTTTGCTTCCTCCACATTGGCGGGTGTAATCTCTTCAGGTTGAAGATTGGTCGTCTCAACATCTGTGTTACCATTACTCAACTCAGAAGTTACATTGTTGATTTCACACAAATCTGGTACAACTGTCTCAAAGACATCTGTTTCCTCTTTAGTTTCGTAAACATCCTCCACAGTGGCACCGGTTTTTGGCCTTATCTCTTCATGTTGGCTCATGGGGGTGTCAGTTTGGTCAGGTGACACTTCTTCCTGTTGTACTATTTCAGTTTCACCAATGCTCTGTTCTGGCATCTCCTCTGTCACGGCTAGAATGGTTGAGGGTTCCTGAGATTGCTCCGGCTCCTCACCAGACCTCCTGACCAGATCGGTTGTGTCAGGTGATGTCTTCTCCATTGTAACAGTCTCTACCTGTTTTACCTCCTCCACATCAGTTGGGATATCCTCAGGAGCAACAGTTGATATCTCTTGAGTTTGTAGCGATATCTCCTTGTCATCAGGAGTTTGATCGGGTTGGGTCGATTCCTGAGGGGTTTGGTTGATTGGCGTCGTCTCTTCCGTTTCAATGCGGATTTGCTTTGGTGTAGCTAAAGATTGTTCGCTGACCTCATCAGGTTGATCAGGCTGAATCTCAGATACAGATTCTTGAACGACTGGAGATAAGACTTCAGTTTCAGTGATGCCTTCCGATTCAACAATTTCAATAGAAGTTGATAGCTGTGGCTCTTGTTGCTGTACTGGTGTTTTGACTTTCTCTATCTTCTCTGGTTCGATGGCTTCCTCTGAAACCACAGGGGAATCAGGCACCTCCTCTTCAAACTCCATTTCATCAACAATAAACCGGGTTTCCACTTCAACAGTTGGTGATGGCTCAAGAATATCCTCCTAGATGGCAAAAGGAAAAAGGTAGGATCACACAACACAGGGTACAAACTATACAGGGGCACTCGATTTTACAGGTCAAGGATTGCAGATAACTGAATCAATTTGGGTTGTCTGGAAGCAAATAAATTGAGAAGAACAAGGTTGAGGATCACGGTTTTTGGTCGTGGAAATGAGATTCAGACAAAACAACATAAAGATCTTTAGAAAGGGGTAACATGCAAATATTACAGATGAAATCCACACCTTATCCTGAGGGGCCGGTAATTCAACCTTGGGTTTTTTCTCTGGTTGAATCATGTCCTCTGAAATGTGCGGTTTTTCCTCTTCTTCTTCGTCGTCTAATAATACCATCTCATCAATGGAGAGTTGTAGATCAGTGTCCTGGGGTTTGGACACCTCGGGTTTCTCTATTTTACTAGAGGGGATCACATCAAGCTTAGAGGGCTGCTTTTCAATGGTTTCTGGGACTACATTGGTTTCCTAGACACATACAAAGAAAGCAACATGTAAGCTTACATAAATAATTGGGGCAATTGATTTGTCAGAACTGACAGCAATTGTAATGTTTGATGATCAACAGGAGCTAGCTAGATTAATGCAGGGTTGAGCTGCTACAGGCCACCAGATCTGAGATTTTAAGTTCAATGAAAGGAACAAAACTTTTTTTAAGATGTAAGGAATCAGAAATCAGAAAGCAGCGCATGCATCAGCATAAGTAGGTGTCATCAGAAATAATTGACTGGTCATTTTGAGTACTCTCCAAAATTGAGTTGTTTAGTAAATAAAGATGTTTCAATGGTAGTTTTAATCTCAACCCACCATATCATTGTCCTGAGATACAGGTGCATCGACCTGAGGTTTTTTGGCTGGCATGATAGCCTGCTCATCGATGAAAGGATGATCTGGTTGATCCTCACTTAAAACTACATCTTCTATTGTTGGCCTTGAGATTTCGAGTTTATCAACATTTTTTGGCTTAGGTTTTTCCATTGCAGTACCAGGAACATCATGCAGTTTGGATGGTTGTTTTTTTATAGTAGCAGGCACCACCATTTCATCATCTTGAGTTACAGATTTATGGACCTGAGGCTTTTTATTGGCCATGATAGTTTGTTCATCTATGAGAGGCTGATCCGGTTGATCCTCACTTAAAACTACATCTTCTATTGTTGGCCTTAAGATTTCGAGTTTATCAACATTTTTTGGCTTAGGTTTTTCCATTGCAGTACCAGGCACATCATGCAGTTTGGATGGTTGTTTTTTTATAGTAGCAGGCACCACCATTTCATCATCTTGAGTTACAGGTTTATGGACCTGAGGCTTTTTGTCGGCCATGATAGTTTGCTTATCTATGAGAGGCTGATCCGGTTGATCTTCACTCAAAACTACATCTTCTACTGATGGCCTTGAAATTTTAAGTTTATCAACATTTTTGGGTTTTGGTTTTTCCACTGCACTACCAGGAACATCATTAAGTTTGGAGGGTTGTTTTTGGATAGTAGCTGGCACCACCTGGGTTTCTACTTCCTAAAATTTTATACAAAAACAACAAAGCTGTGAGCATGAAACACACTATGAAAGCAGACTACATGGAAAGGAGACTAAGACTAGTAGAAATATCAGAAGCAGGAAAAGAAAGCCAAGATCAATGTATAGCGGCCATTGGAAGCTTTCAATCGAGTTCAAAAATCCCTTCTAATTTTTCGCATTAATTTGACTGCTTAAAATTACAAACCTGTGGGGAGATTTGTGATTTTGATTTCTTCACAGGTTGGATAACCCCCTCAGTGGCCAGAGGTTTGTCGTCTTCATTATCGACAGTGATCACATCATCAACAGAGGGTTGCATGACGTCGCGTTCATCTACATGCTTGACAACTTTGGATTTTTCTACATGACTGCCTGGTTCATCATCCAATTTAGAATGTTGCTTTTTGGTAGTTGCAGGGACAACATGAGACTCTAACTCCTAAAATACCGTATTCAGTTAGGCTTGATACAGCACAAAGCAAAGCTTGGAAACTAGATTGCAGGAAATTACAAGCAGCAGCTATTGAGCAGAACAGCATAGAGACCACACTGATACTTGAGGCAGGATAATAGCAAGGTTATGGTGGAACTTTTTATGATGAATAACATAAAAGTACGGTTGACCAAAACCGCCAATTTTTCCCCACATATTAGCCCCAGTGCCTGTAAATATGGTAGCATAAGTCAGGCCGAAACCGCCACCTCTATATTACCTGAGTAATGTGGTAAATCAACTCTTATGAACTAAAGATGTTTTGTCGGCGGTTTCGGTCAGACTATAGCTGCCATATTTACAGCAACTGGGGCTATTATGTGGGAAAGAATTGGCGATTTTGGTCAAACGTACACAAAATCTATAGAATAAGCAGCACTAAAATTTGACTAGACAATAAGCAGTTAGTTATATAGTAACTCGGAAACAGAAAATTTAATAGCAAACCCAAAGAAAACATTGACTAACCTGTAGTCCAGGAGCGGAGACCTCTAGCTGTACAGTATCCTCCTTAGTTTTCTCCACAGTGACTGAGTGGCTGTGAGTCTGTAGCAGCTCAGCACCGCCCTGTGATGTCACTTGTGTCTGCTGTGTGGTCGTCTGAGTCTCAGTTGTCATTGGCACCTGAAAAAGTTATGAACATGTTTACTGTCTGATAAAACTACGAATACTTATTATTGGGCAGATATCAGTCATCTCTAAGTCAATTTGGATGCCTTCCTTTATATCAGCAACTTACCCTTGCAGGGGAAAAGGTTCACTTATTTAGTGAAATTATTGGCCAACATTTAACTGACCCGCTGGACTTTACGTAAGAACCCACCTAAGCCAGATAACATTTTCGCTAGATTTCATTAAGCCAAACTAAACTTAACTCTTGCTAATGTTTTCCCCTCTAGAGTATATAAATGTCCAGGCTTACCTGTTGTGTGACAGGTGTAGCGCTGTCGACTTGAGATGTCTCAGTGGTTGTAACCCGAGTGACTTCAGTATGCTCCGTAGTGGTGACTACGGGGCGTACGGTAAGGTCACAGGTTGTGGACACCTCACCAGCAGGATTACTGGCTATACAACTGTAAAATAAGATTGGTGTTTTTACAACAATGTCACTATTTAGTTTATATGTAAAATACCATGAACTTGTACAGACAGTCAACTCCATACCACTCATCTTCAGCATACCTGGGCAAGGGGGACAATTTCTACTGGAAACATCATTTTCACTGGAGAGAGCCTTGAATTAGTCCACTGTAGAACTCTGGACTAAGAACAGAGGTTCTTACTGCCTGACTATATAATGATATGGTCGGTGGGTATCCATAAAAAATCTTTAAATTTCAAACATAATATCAATGTAAACCCAAAAATGTTTTTTTTTGCTAATAAAGGAATGCTTTGGTCTGAACTACAAATTGCAAACTACATAACAGTGTAAGTCCAAAATTGTTTTTTTTTGGATGAAAATTGGGTCATAACTTACACGTATGTACCAGCGTCCTCTGGCATAATATCCACAAACAGTAGTTTGCAGTATCCGGTCTGTCTATCATATGTGATGACTACATCCTCGTTATCATCGATATTCTCATCATCCAGATACCATGTGAGTTCAGGTACAGGATTACCTTCTACCTTCACCTGTCAATCATTTATGACATTTTTGTGAATAATATAATTGACAAAGTATGACTTGTATTTCTTTAGGGACACTTGTCAGAATTGTCTCCTTACTAATTGCCAGGGGGACATAACTGCTATTGTCACACGAATAAAACAAATTACTGTTTAAAAAGCTAAAAGACTCAATTACAGGCGGTATTTGAACTCAAACCACAACTTACACCTTTTACACTACATATTGCCTTTACAAACATAAATTAAATACCATTAAAGCACTCATCAAATTCAAATCTCAAATGTCAATAACCTACCGTCAGAACGAATTCAGATCCGTCATCAACTTCAACATTGTGAAGTTGTTCAGTGAAAGATGGCAGAACAAACTGTTCTTCTGGTCTCTCTAGTGGCATATCTTCTTGTATGAAAAGCTGACATGTTGAGACAACTCGTGTCTCACCTGATGTCACCTGTACACTATATTCCCCACTGAAACAATAACATAGATTTTGTTTGAGTATCGATACAGATATCTAGGTGTATAGAAGAAAAGAGAAAACTTAGTTCCACTACTGCATCAAAACCTTCTGATGTTCGCTCAATATTTCAAAATTATTATTGCAATTTCAACTTGTGTCAGCAATACAAACAAGATGTCGTCAAAATTGGTTCCTTACTGAGATGACAAAAACAATTGAAACCAGCATGTACAAAAAGGTGAAGGTTTCTTTGTGTGTCACTTACCTATCAGCAGGGGTTAGACTGTGTACAAGTAGATGAGCTTTTTTATCCACACTCTGTATCTCATATCTGTGTGTTGGTCTGATCTCCATCTTATTCACAAACCACTGTACCATATCTGGCTTATTCTCAAGCTCTATCTCAAACCTGAAAGAGCAAATAATATCCCTCATAGAAGCAAAATCGGACAAAATGATATCAAACTGTCCTCAAGTTATTTTTAGACTGAAATCTATCCGAAACAAAGTATCAAGTATCCCATTGCATTTCCAAATTCAGGGTCAAGGCTTTCTCAAAGCCATGACAACTCCGACATAGTTTTCTACGTTTGTTTGCAACAGGGAAGTCATGAATTGTGGGAAATCTAAAATCACCAGTCCTTTGATTGATTTCAAATCAATGTGTAAGATGAAAATAATGCACAACACTCACAAAGCTTGTTCTTTAGGCTTGGCGTAGATCTCAGTAGGCATGGGTTTAGTGAACTTGATGGGCACCTCCAGCGAAGTTAGATGTGTCTCTGTGATGTTTGTTGGTGTGACATCGATTGGTATTTGTGAGGTCGGCAGCTCAACTTCCATTTGTGAGGCTGTAAACAGAGACATATTTCGTTAGATGGTCTACATGTTGAGCTGCATTTGTACTGCAGATTTCTCAGACGGGTCATCTTTCTGAATACTTGGCTAGGTTTTTCTTTATATAGGATGTCATTAGGAGCGACGTTGGATGCTTTTAATGAACGCCTATATAATAAATAATCTGCCGGAAAAATAATCTGCCGGAAAAATAATCTGCCGGAAAAATAATCTGCCGGAAAAATATTCTGCCGGAAAAACAATCGGCCGGAAAAATAAACTGCATTTAAAATGTAGCTATACAGCTTACAGCTAAGTCACATTATGATATATTTTATAATGAGGACAAAAGTGACCATGACTAACTTCCCCATCAAAGTCTCAACTTATACATGTTATAGTATTATCTGCGATATGCGCTTCAGTGTTTACTTATGTATAAATTCTCAATGATAATTATATGGGCTTTAGGTTTGGGATTAGGACTGGACTGAATCCCTCTCATCTTTATTACATACTTTATTACATATATACCGTCATTGAAATACAAAATCATTATCTTGTTTATTAGGTTTACAGGCTAGCACCCGATACACTCTAATGATCCTGGAAATACAAGAAATTTGTCCTACTGCGAACCAAATGTTCCGAAGACTGAGGTTTTTACTCACGCTGAATGTTGAGGGTGGTGGTACATGTAGCATCCCCGTATTCGTTAGCGAGTCGTACAGTGTACTCTCCACTATCCTCAGGCTGAGTGTCAGTGATACTCAGAGTTGTCTTTCTTGTCTCATCTGTGATGATGTATTTCTGGGTGGTAATAATCTCCTTACCATTGAAGTACCAGGTTACTTTAGCTGGTGGGTATGCATCCATCTCGCATGATAGCCTAAATATAATAGAAAGACAGATTGTCATTGTAGGAATATAGGAAAATAGCCTGCTAGCAAAATATCCATAAACTTGATAAATCAGGAATAAATATTCGCAAGAGGAAAAGTTGGCCATTTCCCACGTGCCTGATTAGCTAGATATAATGACTCTCACCTCAACAAGACAGAATTAAGTGCTAGAAAACATTAAAACTGCCTCACTAGCTAAATTTAACTCTAGCTAATATTTACTCTCCTATACTAAAAACTTAGATATTTTTATATTTTCTTTGCATTTGAAAAGTGAAAGAAGACTTACTCTGCTGTTTCTCCTCTGGTCACAGAAGCAGTGGGCTGCAGAGGTTTCTCAAATACTGGTGGTTTGACCTCTTTAGTGGGTTCTGGCTTGGGAGCTGCAAACATAGCAATGAGAATGTAGGTAATGAGCTGCAACGTGAAACCATCAGAACCCTTGACCAGGTCATTGCGCAAAAATCATACCATATTCTAAACATAGCATATCCGCTCGAGACTGCAAAATGGTGAAATCAGTTCATCAATGGTTTATCACATTTGCAAGACAAGTGGCATTATAACTCAAGCTAGATCCACTGAAGACAGATTATAAATAATAAGATCATTTGGAAAGTACCTTGGGCTATACTTACATGCGAGCAGCCATGCAAGGAAAAGTACGGTAAGTCAACTACTCATACATTTGTATGATTCCTGTTTAGTTTGGTCGCTGCCTTGTGGCTAGAGAGCCACTGTGGGACTAGACCACGCTGCTACCTAATCGGACAATCCTAATGAACCCTTTCTCTTTCTTCACTTAGCACCAAAGTCACAAGGGATTTGTTGTCAACTGATATGATCCATCGAAAGTGGTAAAGTTTCCCGTCTGGGCAAAAGTAAATTTGCAACTGCACCAAATTTCTAGGTAGAAAAGCTTTTTTTTCATTTATCAAGCTTCTCACAAACTTTGCATCCGAGAAAGGTTTAAAATTAACTTTAAATTCAGACTATAAAACTGTAGTGACAAGGGCTGTTCCACTTTTAGAACTACACTTGTCACCAAAAGTAGCAGCAGCAGTGTAGCCTAGTGACACAAGACCAGCGCAGCTCTCCAACTAAATCCATGCCATATCTCATGCTAAGTAACGTCTTCTGATGAAAAGATTGCTGACCATGCATCTCAAGAGTTAGGCTTTGGATGCATGTAGGGCTACTATCAAAGGTTGTAGCATATGAGGATGGGACGGAAATTGGACTGAAAGCAGGGAGCACAAATGATAATATTAATATGAACATTGAACATTGAACATTGAACGCCAGAAATGAGCAACGGGTTTATTTTGGATAGGTCCCAGGGAAAGAAGACAAGCCGGGATCAGTTGTGTGAAAATAAGGTATTCAGGTTTATTTTACTCATTAAGATTAAACATACTGATCAGATAGAAAAAGAGGAGTTGCATTGACTAATCGAAAGGAACAGCGACACCTTTTCACTACGCTTCAAAATCTGCATCTCGAAAATTAGGAAGGGCACACAAAAGCGTAGTAAATAATAAGCAGCATGGGCGTAGGATCGCTAATTCTCAGTGATGGCTTTTTCCTGTACTTTGCTAAGAAATAATAACAGCAACAAACAAACAGAAGCTAACAAAACAGCTGCTTTGAGTCAAATAAAATTCAGTTTAGAAGCCTCCGTCTCATTGAGAATACAGGTATACCATTACATCTAGATTTCCTTGGCAGATTGCATTCTAAACAAATCAGAAGCATTTATTTTTCTAAAAGTTAAACTTTCATGCAGCTTATATGATATGAAATAATTTAGATGTCACAGTCACTCGATACATCACGCAAACATACGTCTCAGTCAGACAGTAAATTACAGGAGCTGTGAACCACCACTATAACGAGGCATTTAACTTGACATGCATGGACAGACAAACCTTTCAGATGACTTGCATGCTTTTTTTGTCAAGCACCTGACATGCCTCATCATCTTCCTGCGACAACACGGGGGCATGTTGATCGCGGAAGGGATGCTAGCAGGATAGCTTGGCGGTTTTTGCTGGTGGTGAGGGAGACTTATATTCTATAATAGAATCAGCCTCGCTTTGAGAGTCAAGCTCTGAAATACCTTCGATATACAGCTCAGCAGTGCATTCAGCGATTCCATAGTCATTCGTAGCTTTACACACAAAAAGTCCACTATCCTCAGGGAAAACCTCAGGAATAATCAGCTTGTGTGTGTCTCCTTCAGTGATAATCTGAAAGTAAATCATTGCTATGAGTATGTATATTCACCATAACGATCCTATGCAGCCCCAATTCAGATGCAATATATACATGGTAACCAATAGTTTGAGCACCCCAGAGTCTTGCAACGACGTCCGACGACCGCCGGTAACCAATGATGATAAATGATCAATGCTGATACAAAAACCAATTCATTTTTGGGTTTCCACTAAAGGTTTGCAATTAGTAAAACATGTTTTGTGGCAAAAGCTAGAAAGTTTACCTGGAAATCTAGAGAAGTTGTAATCTCTTCTTTCTCTCTGTACCACTGAACTACTGGTGCTGGAGATCCTGTCACCACTGTCTCAAATGTCACTCTCTGCCCTTCATCTGCGTCGATGGAGGTTATGGGGGTGACAAACCTTGGGGGTTCACCTCCGGCCTCTTTAGGCACTTCCGATAGGGGCACATCTACTGTCGATGTGGGTACGACCTTAAACAGAATCAACAAAAATTAAATCAGACCAAGGCTTGGGAAAATCATGAAGCAGTAGTTATTAACACACTATATATATAGTGTAATGCTATATATTTTTAACTAAGGCTGATCCATTACTAGAGAATTATCAGATTAACAGAAAACTATCTACAAGGGAGTTTTCCCCTCACAAAGACTGAGAAGACAACTTTATTAATAACCCATTGAGTAAGTGTCCAGGGAGGGTGATGTGTTGGTACATTTGTTAGATAAGTACATACATGAAGTGTAGCTGTGCAAGACACTTCACCAGCAGAGTTTTTAGCAGTGATCATATATTCTCCTTCATCTTCAGGGAAGGCCTCAGCTATGGTCAGTGTGTGCTCATCTCCCTTTGTCTTCATATCAAAGTACTTTGACTGTTTGATCATTTGACCATTGGCAAGCCATGTGACATCTGAAAGCAAAGACAACATAGTATAATCCTTGTTTCATGTGATTACCAACACAAGTGAAAACCGACTACTGGGTACAGTAATAAGAAGCAAACTTTGAACTAATGGTATCAGGTGTTTAAAGACAAGGTTATACTGAACTACCCAAAATTATATGTAATAACGCTATACAGCAAAATGTTACCTTTCCATGTTTCTCTAAGTGTGTGAGTTATTTCAACTGCAAAGTCACAGGCAATCAAATTATAGTTGAGTCATTATAAACAATTCAGTCTGGACAAGACTATTATAAATTTAGTCAATTGGCAACAATGCAGAACCCTTCACAATAAATAAATGGTCCAAGAAAACAATCTTGGTACTATCCCAAAATTTCCAGCATTTTTCACTTCCCATGCACATCAAAATTTACCTAAGCTTAAACAAAGATGTAAATGAACGTATATTCAATCATAACAACTATTGTGTATGTTGAAGTGACAGTAGGACACTTACTGGGATTTCCGTTGATGTTACACTTTAGGGTGATGCTCTGTCCCTCCTCGACACTCTGAGGCTGCATAGGCTGTGTGATCTCAGGTGCTCTCTCAGCTGGTGGAGATGGAGGTCTCGGTTTCTCAGGCTCCTTTAGTGTGATGGTACATGTAGATCGGCTGGTACCGGCTGTGTTAGTAACTCTCACCTCATACTGTCCACCATCCTCAGGTTTGAGTTCGTATATCAGCAGCGTTACGATGTGTCGCTCACTGATAAACTTGTGTCTGGGGTTTACTGGGATCTGCTTAGTGTTCTGTAAAAATTCACAATACTAAGTAACATTCAAAAGTATCAAAAAATGGAAATCTGTAACAGTGTTGTAATTTATGGTCAATTAGCTTTTTTTCAGTCCATCACACCATGGTTTGGTAGGTGACAAAAGGAAAAAATGTGAGAAATAATCATTTCGACCTGATTAATTCTTTGTGGAATAAGATTTGTGGATGCCAACTTGCCAAGGGCTATTTTCAATTATCATGGGATACTTCCTTAAAAACAAGTCTAGGCATATCATCTTTGGTAACTAAAAAGTTACAATAAATACCTTGAACCATTCTACTTTGTAGTTAGGAGTTGGCTCATCCTTCAGTTGTATACTGAGGGACAGCGGTTCTCCCAAAGTGGCAGTCACATTCTGTAGCTTATTAACAAACACTGGAGCTGTCTCCTTTGGTAGCTTGTTAACATCTGGCTGGACAGCTAGCATAGCCTTACACTGCATCATGCCGTACTGGTTGTAAGCCTTCACCATGTACATACCCTGATCGTCCAGTAGGACCTCAGGAAGATGTAATGTTGACTTGTTGGGCTCAGTCTTGATCTGAAACAAAAAAGACTCATTTAAGTCATTCCATAACTTGTTTTTTATAAGATCAATTTGTCTGGACCTCTACTGTCTTGAGGATAGTTAAATGAGCACATACACTCTTGAGAACGAACATCCTCACATGTTCTTACAGCCTGCTTGAAAATTTAAATTTCAAGTTGCTGATGGACAGAATAATTATTGTATTATCAACTATTATTTCCTATAATTTACTAATATCTGTGATTGCTAGCTAGTCAGGAGTTGAATAACTGAACATGGACTTATTTTACTTTAACAAAATATTTATTTTACCTGGAAGTCATTGGATGGTTTGATCTCAAAGCTCTCTCTATACCATGAGATATGAGGAGGAGGAAATCCTTCAAACTGTACTTCTAGTGTGACAGGTTCTCCCTCTGTGACCTTGACAGGTGATAGAGGTTTAGTGAACTGTGGAGGCTGTGCTATCGGGTGCTTTGACTTTGGTTTGACAGGTGTCTTAGGAGCTTGCTTCAACACTGGTGTGGTCTCAACAGGTTTCACTGGCTCTGGTATCGTAGGTTTTGGTTTTTCAACCTTCTTCAGTTTGGTTTCTGGTATTTTAGGTGCTTCAAAGACAGCCTGTTGGCGCTCCTGGACAGCACGTTCTATCTGTACAGCTGAGGAAGTGTGAGGCTTTACTGGCTCAATCGCCTGAGCAGCTCTCATCTCCAACAAACGCTTTCTCTGCAGCTACAAAAATCATGATCAGGTCAATCAATGACGTATAATATAAATGGAAGCACACAGGAATCTATTTCGCTGACAGAATGTTATGTGAGACCACCGGTTCACGGCATTACTAACAAGATGAGAAGTGAAGATTGAACTTAAGTGTAAGTAGGTACAGAGGACTAAAACTCTGAATGATAAACAAAACATTGACAATAACATGCACTCCGAATCTTACCTGCTGTCCAACTTCTTCTAAACCCATCTGAGAAGTGAGCAAATACAGATATGAAATTGATAAAATTGTATAGAATATAATTATTTGTATATATTGTCATTTATAGTAAATTTTTATACACCTTCCCATATCTACTTTTCAGTACCACTTACCTCGTATGTGGTTACTTCCTGATGGTGTAACTTGAGCCTTAGATCCTCGACGGGATGTACTATGAGTTGGGTTGTTGCCTCAGCCTCCCCGAGATTGTTCACAGCATGGATTGTTACAGTACCCATGTCATACTCTCTGACTTTGGGTATATCAAGATGGTAGCAATGTCCATCGTAGTGAGTGGTAAATCTTGAGCTCTGTAAACAAACACAGGCATACATACAACATACTGATAATGAAGTAAAAACTTACATCTGCACAAAACTGGGTACAAACTTAACCACCCTCCACAATAGCTAGAGAAATCATCAATCTACTTGCTCTTAAGTTGATTAAGTTGAGCAGTACGCTCCACAGTAGGTTTCTTGAACACACCTGTGTCGTTTATCTTAACACTTTTTTTTTGCACAGCTATAATATGAACTACCAGTAAGATTATTCTTAATATATTATTAATATCAAACAAACTGTAATATCATAATACTATTATAAATTATAATATTAATATTAATTAACAGAGAGGACTGAATTATACTTACAGTGACAACGATAGTATCATTAATTCTCCAGGTGATTTTAGGTCTGGGATATCCACTGACTCTAGCTAAGAATTTAGCGTTATCTCCCTCCTCCACCTCCACGGGTTGGGGTTTGACGTCGATGTATGGAGCACAGTGCTCCTTGGGGGCATCCTTGATAGCCTCAATGTCAAACATTGTACTGTAAAAAGTATGAGAAAAATATTAGTCCGAATTATGACACTCAGTTTATGGTAGCAACATGAGAACGGCTTAAAAGTTTTGTGATTTCGTCTGTTATGTCACTGACATAAATGTAGCGTATGTAGAAATTATTTAATGTTCATGAGTATATTAGCAAGCAAAATCTGAACTACCTACGCACACCACATGCAACAAAATCTCATAGAGCCTCATAAAGAAAGACAAGCTGTTAGAAATATTTGAGCAACAACGAGCTTTAGAAAAATCATAAAAGAGCAAAACAGAGACAAAATTTCCAGCTGACATGTTGTACAGGCGAAGTTCACCTTCACCCTAAATGTTCCACCCTGGGTAAAAGAAACAACATCAATATCATTTTTATGATAAACTTAGTCCTTCAAGACAAATACATAGGTGGAAATCACTCAGAAACCTGGCTGCTTACTCAGTAAACTGAGTAAAGTCAAAGAGGGATGTGTGTTGATGGGATAATTGAGTGTGAAGGAAAGTTAGATTCAGTGAATAATGGAACGGATTGTGAATCACTGAGAAGCTCACATGATGGTTCTATGTGAGAGTTGGGGCAGCCTATTGAGCGGCTAATCCTTTCTCTGCCAACGATCACACAACAAGCTGGGTGTGCCTGGGGATAGGGCAGGTTGGGTTTAGCATGAGTGTAAATTAAGTTATAATATATACATACATGGTGCTCCAGTGCTCCTCCAGCTCTTGCAGCTTATGTACACCCTCCATACCCTCAGGGAACTGAGTGTCTAAGATGACGGCTTTTTTGGCTTTCACGATCAATCTGACAGAAATGGTCTCGGCTCGGCCGACACGATTCTTAGCTACACACACATATTCTCCGGCATCCTCAGGGATAACATAGAGTATGTCCAGACTGACATAACTCCAGTCGTGTCTGATATGGAATCTGTGTCCTATAAACAGAAAACCAAATTATTATTTTAAAATATTTTATATATAATATATATTACATAGTATATATTTTTATAAAACATCATGAATGTGATATCAATGATCTACTTAAATCAAATACTTCAACTTTGAATCTCTGAACGTTCTCAAGATTTCAAAATCAGAACTGCCATAAATTAGGTTTATTATGAACTTGGTTATAATTATATGATTCAAATTTTCTCAATGCAGTTATCCTTCCATGTACCTATTGTCAAAGACACCACTGAAAGAAAATAAATCCACTCACCAACAGTGACTAGGTTGCCATTGCAGTACCATTCCACACTCATGTTAGGATCACCTATAGGTAGGAGTGTACACTCAAACCTAACAGGGTGTCCCTCCTTTACGCCCTGATTTGTTGGCTGCATTGTGAAGTAGGGAGCTTTAGGAGCATCTTTAGAGTACATATCCTCGGCCTTGAAAACATCATCCTCAACCGACGGAACGACCTTGAACTTTGGCTCCTCTCTCGCACTGTAACATGAGTCTAAGTTTACACATGCAACTAAGAAAAGAGCCAGCACATACACGCATTCATGCTGTAATGAAAATGTGTTGCAAAGCAACTAATGTTCTATGATCAATAAGCCGGCACACTTATATACAGAGAATATATACAAAGTAACAGAGCAATAAAGATAGAAAGGAAGAGGGTAACCACACCAGACCGAAAACAAGATGCAGCAGGTCATCTAAACACACATTCCTGTCACCAACTCCAGCAGTAGCAGCTCTATGAAGATCCATGCTTCATGCTATTAAGTACCTGTCTCCCTGCTCTATTCCAGAGTCATTCTGTTCAGTCGATGTGGACCTCCTGAGAGGCTGCTGGGGAGGATGTTGTTGGCGTGGACGTTGGTAGGTCTGCTGAGGCATTTCCGTCACATCCGGCGTCTCTGATCTGTATCTTGGTTGCTGAGGTGCTGGCCCAAAGCCTTTCGGTCTGCGAACAGGCGGCAGACCTTGTGCAGTCTGATAGGGTTGTTGTTGCTTTTGCACAGGCAATGTAATGTCAAGCTCAACAGGTTGAAAATCAGCTGGTTTATTTTGAGCGATAATGGTTTGACTCTTGTGGGTTTCAGGCATTCTTATATCGAGGCTGACGGGCTGAAATGTCTTATTGGTCTGTTTGTAGCTCAGTGTGGTAGTGTGTTGTTTATCTATCGGGATGGCGATGTCAACAGGTTCAAACTCTGGCTGCTTCTGATAGTGAACTTGTGTAGTGTGCTGTTCAGGCATCGGCATTTCCATCTCAACAGGTTCATACCCAGGTTTAGGGGTGTAGTCCACTTTGGTTGTATGCTTCTTAGGTATGTTTATATCAATCTCCACTGGCTCATACTGAGGGCCAGGCTTGTAGTTGACAGCCTCGGTGTGTGATTGAGGCATTGTTACGTCAATATTAACAGGTTCAAAACCAGGTTTTGGTTTGAAACCGATTGAAGCCGTGTGCTGTTCTGGCAGCTTGACATCCATCTCGATCGGTTCAAATTGTGGTCCTGGTTGGTAATTCACCTGGGCAGTGTGATGCACAGGCATAGGCATCTCAAGATCTACGGGTTCATACCCAGGTTTGGATGTATACTGAACCTTGGTGGTGTGCTTCTTGTCTAGCTTGATATCCATAACAACAGGCTCGTAGCCAGGCTGAGTTTCATACCTGAGGGTAGCTTTATGCTGTTGTGGCATTTGAACATCAAGTTCAACTGGTTCATATTCTGGCCCAGGTTTGTAGTCTATTTGAGCTTTGTGTTGTTGAGGCATAGACACATCCATTTCGATGGGCTCAAACTCTTGTCCTGGAGTGTATGCGATCTTTGTCTTGTGCTTTTCAGGGAGCTGCACATCCAATTCAACAGGTTCAAATTGTGGTCCTGGTCGATAAGCAATCTTGGTCTTATGCTTTTCAGGGAGCTGCACATCCAACTCAACAGGTTCATACTGTGGTCCTGGTCTATAAGCGATCTTTGTTTTATGTTTCTCAGGTAACTGCACATCCATTTGAACAGGTTCGAACTCAGGACCTGGTTTGTAGTTGATCTGAGCAGTGTGACTTTCTGGCATGGCTACATCCAACTCAACAGGCTGATAATCTGGAGCAGGCCTGTGAGCGATCTCTGTAGTATGCCTCTCTACAGATGGTACTCTTTGCTGAGGATGTTGTCTGGTAGTCACTGTTGTAGTTTTATACTGCTCGTGTGTGACTTGAGTTTGAGGGGGATACACAGCTGGCCTGTTCGGCTGATAAAACTGCTGCGGGGTTTGCTGAGGAAGCTGAACATCAAATGTTACCGGAGCGTGTTGTGGAGTTGTAAGCCGTGGTTGTGATGGTTGCCTTGGCTGTGGTGTCATCTGAGTTTTTGTAGTATAATGTTCAGTGAACTCGGTTGTTTGCGGTGGGTGCTGAGACGGTGGTCTCGGCACCTGCTGGTCAGGTCTTGTTCTAGGCACCTGCACATCAAACACAACAGGGGCAAACTGTGGTTGTTGATGCTGTGGATGCGCTGGTGAAGCCTGATGTTGCTCTGTAGTTGTTGTTGTAGTAGTGGTGTAATTTTCGTGAGTCTCCATAGTGTTTGGTGGGTATCCTGAGGGTCTCCTTGGTTGGCTCTGTGTAAGCGTTTGCTGTTGAGGCAGCCTAATATCGAATTCTATTGGCTGAAATCCTGAGGGTCTACTGGGTTGGCTCTGGGTAGGTGCTTGCTGTTGTGGTAGCCTAATATCAAATTCTATTGGCTGAAACTGGGGCCTAGGTGGAGCTGAGGCTCTTCTAGGTTGCGGTTGAGTTCTGCTCATGGTTCTGTGCCTTTCCTGTGTCTCCATTGTTTGCTGTGAGTACTTTCTCGGTGCATCACACTGTGGAGTCCCAGGGTAAGAGTTGTCACCTGGCTGATTAGGCAGTTTTATATCAAACTCGATAGGCTGATATTGGGGCTGTGTTGGAGTGATGCTCACTCGTGATTTCTGCCAGTCAGCAGTGTTGACATCTGTGTGACTAGATTGTCTACGCACATCAGTCATCGTTGTTGTAGTACTCTGCTCCTGTATATTAGTGTTTGGATGTGTCGGTGAATTTAGCTGAGGGAGTGACTGTGCTCTGTACACTGGTTTCCTGACGAGCTCATAGGTGTCTGGCAGTTTGATATCGAGATCAATCTGAGACCCTCTCCTGCTGACGCCGCTAGGAGGTCTCCTATACTCCACTCTCGATCTACGCCTGCCAATGTCAACAATATCCTCGATAATCTGAGAGTCTTGTCTCTCTTGTACTGACATTGTTCTGGTCGTTCTTTGCTGAGGCTGCATCGGTGTAGGAGGGAATACATTATACCCTCTTGATGGAGAATTCAAACTTGTTGGTCTTCTTAGTTGAGGTTCAAATCCTGATGGACGTCTGATGATCTCAGATTGTCTCCTGATTGGTTGACTGATCTGGTCTGATGATGAATACATATCTGTAACATCATGCTGTTCATCAACAATGTAATCAGTCTCATTTGGCACCCGAGTAAGTATTTCTTCAAACTGATAGATTCTCCTTATCACATGCGGTTCACCTGTCGTATCATCTGACACTACGGATGATTCTCTGATGAACTCTGTAGACTCCCAATGATGACCTGGAGGAGCAGGAGGCATCGAGGATTGTCTTCTCTTAGCCATATACCTCTCCATTGAGGAACGATCCAGGGATCGATCCACTGAATGCCTAACACTGGTACGATCTACAGAATGTCTGGTATTCATGACTCTATCCACCGAGTATCTGCTGTCTAATGAACGGCGGTTTTGTCTATCTGGTCTCTCAAACGATCGATCCATTGAGCGTCGAGGACTCAGAGGAGGAATTCCATAATCATCCAAATAGTCCCTAGACCTAGATCTATAATTTCGGTACGGGGACTGATTAGGGGACATCGGCGGTGTCTGAGTCTGTTTGTTGTACTGTGATGGCACATTCCTTGGTCTAGATTGTCTGCCCTCGGGCTGACCATGCTGAGTGGTTGTTGTGGTCGTGTAGTACTGCTGTGTGGTGGTTTGGTGACTACTAGATTGGTGGGACGGAGACATGTAGGAGGGTTGTGAGGTTGAGGTGATAGTATATGGTGGTTCAGTCAGTGGCATAAACTGCCGCCTATAACTGTAACGGTAAAGATAGCAAAGTTTTGGAACAACGGGTG
Source organism: Membranipora membranacea (assembly GCA_914767715.1). Lineage (NCBI taxonomy): Eukaryota > Metazoa > Bryozoa > Gymnolaemata > Cheilostomatida > Membraniporidae > Membranipora > Membranipora membranacea. The sequence continues at coordinate 20,360,720 of OU612068.1, forward strand.
AGGGATAGGCTGGGGTCAAGGACAAGTAACAGTAGCACGACTAGAGGCGTCTACAAGCATACATGAAGGCTGGCTCATGTTAAGGAAGTGGCTAAGGTTAAGCTTGGGTGGCAAGTTTGGGTATTGAAAGTTTTTGCGCAGTAAGGTAAGTATTTTGATATTTGTATTCCGATCGGGTGTCTCAAGAAGTTTATAACAACACATGGCAGTATGACATTTAGTTCAGCATCTAACATAGCTTCAAGCTTACAAAATTTATCATTTTGAGTCACGTCAGTGCCCCATATTACACGGGTAAGGTAATTAGTTGGTGACTTACGGTGGTGAAACCTGTCCACGAGTTGGAGCTTCAGGCTGACTGTCACTAAAATTAATGAAAGTGGGGTAGCTTTTAGGGATAGAAAGAAATTAAATCTACCGTCACCAAGGGATTATACCATTACCATATTAAGAAATATAGACTAGGATGAACTTATGCAAGAAATAAGCACTACAGAATTGTTCCTGCACCTTGTATGTGAATGTCACAACCTATTTATACTAACAGTATTTTTATGTTTATGGTCAGAACAGACGCATTCATGGGTATGAAACAGAAAATTTAAAATAAGGAGTCATACATTTGATCAGTATTCTGGATATTATATCTAAGCTGAGTTCTGTATTGTTGAGCTTGTTCTCTCTCCGTAACTTCATGATCCGTCTCCGGAGCAGAAAGTCTGGAAAATCATCATCACACAGGGAGACGTTAGAAGGCGTATTGTTATTTGATTTGGCTTATGCTGGATTGAATACCACACATGTGAAAGGAAGGATGGTAAAACGTTTTAAACAGGGAGGGGGTTCATATTTCTCACCAACAGATGTCCGGGAAGATATGTGAAAGGATGAGAAAAGTTATAAATTGGGATGGGACCGTATTCTCATTGAAGAAAACTTTAATGTCTGGGATATTTTGTGGAAGGATCGGGAAAACTCATTGTCCACTATTTGAGCAGTGAACATGGAAATACATTACTCACGGTTTGGAAGTGGATGATTTCTTTGGTATGACTATCTTATACTGTGGCTGTTTTTGTTGTTTTGGTGGCTCGACAGCGACCTTGGCTCTGCTGGTGGCACTACCGGCCACGCTGACACCCGAGCACTGATACCATCCGGCATCGCGCACATCAGCATTCCTGATGGTGAGTGTGGTGTGTCCGTTTTCTGTTACAACACTGTAAGATAGAAATAATAAAGGGTTGATAACTGGGACGACCTATACCAAATCTAATCTAACCAAGTCTAAGGCAGTTTGGTAGACTTCTTATCAGAAGGGAATTTATGACAGGAGAAATACTAAGGCGATTAAGCTCTGCGTGTGCAGTAGCACCTGAGACGCTATTCAAGGCAGGGAGCCTAAATAAAGGTTGGCACTGTAGGTGGACTTAATAGTTTCAAGGCTTTTACATAAACCCTATCAACATGGTCCACTCACTGCGGTTGAATAACCATATACACATTGTAGTAACATAAATGTTGAAGAATAATATACACAATAACTCACTTGTATTTATCACTGTTGTCTATAAATCTGTTGTCTTTAGTCCACGCTAGTTTAGGAGGTGGGTTACCCTGAGCCGAACATGTAAGCACTATGTCCTGTCCAGAGCACACATTCACTCCTCTGATTCTCTCCACAAACTTAGGGGGTACGTGGTACTCTCTCTCCATGACGGAGATGATGAGAGAGAACTCAGCATGTCCGGCTTTGTTCTCAGCTCTTCCTGTGTACTGGCCGCCGTCGTCAGGAGACACGGATTTGATGATGAGTGAGTTTATTCCATTCTCATTCACAACAATCTGGCAATATAAACATGGAAATACTAAATTTATGTTTCTTAATCGGTACTTATGACCTTCCTGCAAGTCACCACAGTCAAGTTTTTTTTATTCTGAACAAAGGACGATGTGAAAAAATGTTTGTAATGGAACAATAAAACTATAGCATAAAAGCAAGGGAACAGCTAGATAGTCCAGGGACTAGAGTGACAGCTGTCCCAACTTTCCTGCCTAAATACACCAGGACCTACTAATGAGGCTGGTGGATAACAAAACATCAATAGGACGCTTAACAATCTGCTTCTGGAATTCATTACCTCTGAAAAATACCATATTTTCTAGTTTGGGGACAGTGGTTACACAATGTTATGAAGAAAGCTCACCTTGTGCATGTTATCCTGATATATAGGCTGGCCATTTCTGTACCAGTTAACCTCAGCCTGAGGTCTAGATGAGACTACACAGTCGAGACGTACACAGGTACCCTCCTTAACAGTCTGATCTTGTGGCACTGACTTGAAGACAGGCTTATAAGCCTTCTCAACAATTCCACTGTCAATATCATCTTTCTTACGACTTCTCACTTGCTCTCTGGAAGAGGAGGAAGAAAGAAGAAAGTTATATTACCCTTCAACTTGAAACTTATAAATTGTGTTTCTACAAAAAATTGACTTCAACTCCATAAAAATCACTTCCAAGTTAGTATGTTATAGACCATCATTTTAACAAAAGACATACGAGCATACAGAGTTTATTTACACCTAAAGATCTCAATTTCACGTACATGCAGTACCGTTTTTTACCTTGCAATTTTACTAACTTGAACCTGGCTCTTCGGGCTACAATAATGTAGTTGTCGTGTCATCGTTCCAATAACAATGTTGCAGTGAAAAATGCCATTAGACTAATATTATTATTATATCAATTTCATTAGCTGGTTGCGTCATAAATGACACATGAGACTATGCATAAAACAAATATCGCAATGCATCAATTTGTTAAAAACGGTGTTATCAAGGAGGGCAGTTCTATTAAAGGATCGATGATCTTTACTAGGAAAGGGATTTAATACCTTCTCTGTAGCTGTGTGAGGGTCTGTGTACTGATATGAGATGATGTATCGATACTCTTTACAGTATCTATATAGAGCTGAGCGACAGAGGTAGCAGTACCTCCTGGGTTAACAGCGTGTACCATATATACACCCTCATCATTAACGTTAGTATCACGTATACGCAGTGTGTGATAGCCATCGGCACTGTACTTCATAGTGAATCGGGAGGAGGCTTTCACTCGCTCTCCATTCTTAAACCAAGTGACCTGAGAGACAAGAACATAATGTTGTTGTATTAAATGTATTGGAGCCAAATTTCAGAGACTGCTAAAGCGCTCGAGGATCAGATTGATATATTTTAGTTGGATCTTGGTTTTTTGTAATGTAAGACATGAGCAATACATTGCTAGCTTTCTTATATGTTGTGTTAAATTTTCATTGCCTATAACATACACTCAAGTATTCATCGGTGTGGTTATGAAACGGATCAGCAACACAACCTGCTGACAAAAATATCCTGATATCTAGCAAATTTAGTATACCTTCGGTTTTGGAACTCCGGCTACTTTACAGAAGAAAGCAGCATCTTGACCCTCAGTTAGCTTGTAATCTTTGAGTGGTTGTACAATGAGGGGCTGCATGACCTGTCCTCCCCTCTGATCAGGAGTATTCTGGTCCACATCAGACTGGCTATGTATGGGTGAGCGATGTGAGGGCTGAGCCATGTCTATCAACATCTGTGACTCATGTGGCGCCTAACAATGAAAATAGTAAGACAATTAAGCAAAATTAAGCAAAATTAAGTAAAAACTAGGTTTTCTTCTGTTAATTGGCTATAAAGGTGCATTCCACACTACGGATTTTTCCCTCAGATTATTTGGTCATATTTCCATTTTATATTTGCTATCATTGCGACCAAACAGCTGTGTTGGTGACATTTCTGATGCGAAAAATATGTAGCGTAAATGCATTCCAACAAAAGTTGTAACCATTATCATCTTTCTGTCATTACATTACATTACATGCTAAGTCTACCACTAGAATAAAATATAAAATTGTATCATTAGAACCACAAACAGTTAGTACGACCATGGGGATTGGTTTCCATGCCGTTTGGAGAATTATATAAAATCAGTGCAACTACTTGACAGCCAAATGTAGAATTAGGCTGCCAATACCATACCTCTTTATTTTCCTCATCAGGTGACTACAAAATTAAAGTTCAAGGTCCAAATAATGACGCCACATTTAATCTGCCGAATTTTCATGCCAACCAAAGACTTGATAATAATAATTATTTAACGACTACCCAAAAACCAATGCATGTTATAGGCAGGCAGTTACTTTAATGATTAAGTTATGTCATATTAAGTAACTGCCCTACATTTACATGCATTGGTCTTTGGGTAGCCGTTAAGTTAATAAAATCAATCTTCCCTAAAAAGAATTTAAAGATGCAAGTTTGCATGATGTATGTTTCCTCAGAATCACATCTCTAAGTCTTCACTTACAGGTGGCGTGGAGCCGTTCATGTATAGTTGAGGCTGATTGTGTACAGCTCTGTATACAGGTGATGGCTGTCTGGGTGACACTGGGGAGAACTGACTGAGGTGAGGTGACTGACTCTGTCTCCTGATTGGCTCACTCTTCATCGGCATCGCTTTAGCACCTGGGGATTAAAGAAAGTCACAATATGTACACACTACGGCTAGTCGAAACAGACATGGCATACAGCTGGGTGATAAATAAATCACCATACCAGAGTCCTCCAGAAGTCAAACGATGGTAACAACAAATTATGTTTGATCCCTTTTGTCCTCATTCCAGCTGTTCTCATTATACTGGTGAGCCGCCACCGAATTTTCTGACGGAGAAAAGGGGGCAACTCCAAATGCAGGTAAATTGGAACATTCTGGATCCGGAGCTGGATCTATACAACAACATTGTATTGTAATAAGAGCAAACAACAACCCAATAATGTGACAGATTTAAGAAAAACTCTCAACTATGTTGATTTCGATGAGCTCACATTATATCACAGTGTTACTATTATATACATATTCTTTGGAATAAGTATATATACCTGGTGACATCCTTCTACCTCTGCTGACAGGTGCAGGTGACTGTGACATAGTACGTGTGGTCCTCTGTGTGATAGTAGTCTGTAGATCAGACGAGAACGATTGACGTTGTGACTTATCATAAAGTTCTCTCTGTCTGTTAGCTTCATTCTGTAACAGCTTCTGGTACTCGGCTACATAAATAATAAGAAAGATGTAAATGTAAAATGTAAAAAAAACTTTAAATAATGCATAGATTTTGTTTCCGTATCATTCCAAAGTTGATGGAGTAACTCTCTTACCAGTACACCTTATTCGACCAAATGAGCTTAATTTGAAACCCAAGTAAGCTAGGGTTCGATTGAAACCATGCTAGTGGCTGTTCCATGAGCTTGCTCGCTCTAATTGAATTGCCTCCCTCAAAGTGATGTTAAAATAACACAAACTGATAAAACAGTCACATCATGTCTAGTAAAAATGTTAATGGTCATGCATTATCAGTTTAATCAATCTCCTCTAGTGTAAGAAAGCTGTAAAGGAAAATCAGGCAGATATAATACAGGAGAAAAATATTACTATTATCATCATCATCAGCGGCAGCAGTTTGGCCGGCAGTGGTGTATGAGAATACACTACTACATGTGCTGACAGTCTCCCAGCATTCACTGGTGTTACCAGCTTCGGAGTCGCTCATAAGGTCAAGGTCGGAATCCTCATTATGTGTGTTGTTATCTGAATTTGTCACAATTAATAATTATATTACAATTTTGTCATTAAATAATCCTAACGATTTCTACATTGATGAATTTAGCAAAAATGACCTGTCCTAATATTTGTTCAAGGAGCATAGAAATCAAGATATTTGATATTTGTGTAAACATCGTGTACTGATTACCAAAATTCAATGAATATAATAAACATGTATGGATATGTGATATTAAAATATAACATATTATATTATTTTTTATATATTATATAATAAAGTAATATGAAGCCTTACCTTCAGAGACGAGAAGACCGATGGTAGTCGCTTCCCCTGCGTCGTTTCTCAAAGTACATGTGTACTCTCCCAAATCTTCAGGGAATGTAATTCTAATGGAGAGCTGTGCATGGCCAGATATCGCAGTGTTCATTATGCTATACCTGTATGGTAAAGGATATAAGACATTAGTATTTCAAATAATCACCGTATTATAATAATTATGAAAATACATGTATATCGGATTAAATTCGCAGAAACTGTCAGAAACGAACTGTTTGGTTTGAAATACAATGAACAAGTCTGGATTCAGGGGGTTTACCACTGAAATATTTTCTGTTTATAAAACACAATATAAATACTTGAGTCCTGTCCGCAATAATTTTAAGGCAGAAAACTACTCTAAGAGAATTTTTAATGGATGATGCCAAAGAAGATATAAATACTACTATCAAAGTTTTAAATGATATGCCATTACAAACACAGAGCCTTTTAAACAATTGTAAACCGTCTTTGACAGATTTACCAATAAACTGCTATATTATCTCAAAATAAAAACCCATAAATGTATCCATATTCTCACCTGTTACCATCTGGTATTTGCTGGCCGTGTCGGCTCCAGATTACTTCTGGTACTGGGTACGCCTCAAACATACACTCCAGTGTCACACCCTCGCCTTCTCTCATAGGCAGCTGACCCAGAGGCCGTGTGAACATAGGCCGCTTAGCTCCAGCAGGTAGCTTACCAGGCTGGCTAGGGGGGCGCATTGGGGACCCGTATTTGGGAGAGGGATGCGCAGCGGGTGTTGTTGGTCTCGATTGGTGGGGTTGTGGGGGTTTGACAGACCTGACAGGACTTGCAGACTGAGCTCTAATCATAGGTGGTCTGACAGGACTCTGAGATGGTGTCCTACAACATAAAGCATAGCAGGTTATTACATTCAGCCAATCATGGATACATAATATTAAGAGGAAAACGGGTCTAAATATTGCGTTAGAGTTGTGTTAAAACAGGAGAAAGGGCACACAACTCATTGTCGTTAAAACTTCTTTTTTCTTTTTTTTAGGATATATTTTTCTTATATCTTACATCTTTCTGCACCAAACAAATTTTGTCCAAAACACACAACCAGGAAGGTATAAGATCGCATTCATCACAAACTTGTTCTAATCAAACTAATGGGACAGTTTCTTTACACATAGGGTACTGCAAACTTAAAACTTTCATTATCACATTTATTTAGCTTTGAGGACATACCTCTGTTGCCAGGTTTGAGGTTGCTGAGCTGGTTTAGTAGGTTGCCAGACAGGCACAGGTTTGAATTGTGCAGGTGCTTGCTGCACAGGAGCGAATGCAGGCTGAGGTGCCTGCTGAAGAGGCGCCTGCTGGGGCTGCTGATGGGGTACCTGCTGGGGCTGCGCTGTTGTCGGGCTCTGCACTGGCTGCCAGCCTGGATGGGGAGCTTGCTGAGCTTGAGGCCTGAACACAGGCATGTCTTCAGTCATAACAGACTCAGTAGCTCCTGGGCTCATAGCTGATGTGAAGGATCGGCTCATGTCCGTCTGAGATATGAATGATTGGTTCCCAGGACTGGGAGCAGATTGCCACATAGATGGTATCTGCTGCATGGGCTGCATGGGCTGCATGGGCTGCATGGGTCTCATGGTCGGTGATGGTGGTCGCATAGTTATACTTGAGCTGCTCTGCCAAGCTTGAGGTCTGATTCCCCTGACAGGAGGCTCAGAGCTCTGTCTCTGCATAGGTCCCCAAGCTGCTTGGAGTGGTTGCCTGTCGACTCCACCCATTAGCATAGAGGTAGCTGACTGGCTCTGGAATCTGATTGTCGATGATTGCTGTGTCTGGTAGTTTGGTGTGGATAGTGGGACTATTCCACTAATGTCAGGCTGATCTATTGGATGCTGACCAGCTGTAAAAACAATAAAGGATCTGATAAAAGCTTGTTTGCAAGTAAAACACCTATAATTTTTATGATGTTACCACTCTAAACAAAATAATGAAAGCAGCTAAATGAGCTTAAACCAAAGACAAAATCTCTACATGTTATACAAAAACAGCACAGGCCAAAAATATTTGTTGGTATTAAATTTCCTAAAATCTTCATTTCGTTTTTAATTTTGTGCCAGGTCCCAAATTCTGTTTATTTTTTCATCTTGTTAGGCACATATATAGGCTTGAATGTAGATCTACTTACGCTTAACCTCGAAGTCCATTTCACTTCTCAGCTGACCCTTAGAGTTAACGACATGTACAAGATAGTGTCCTGAGTCACTCATGATCACAGCATTATATGTCAGACAAGCCACACCTCCGTAGTAATCTATAGTAATCCTGTGAGAAGGCTTCAGCTCCTCGTTATTCTTATACCATCTGATGATTGGCTCCGGATTAACATCGAGTCTGATTTTGATCTCACATCTCTCTCCCTCCCACACCGTCCTGGTGTGAGGTAGGGGTGTCAGCATCAGACATTTCAGCAGGTTGCTGCCGGGTGGCAGACTTTTCTGCCGGACTGGCTCAGGTTCTTTAGGAGTGGATTCCTCAAAGAAGCCTGAGAACTTCATCAGTTTATGCTGGATAGGCAATACAGCTAAAACAAAGATAAAAAGTTATTTCCAAACTATTGCATCCATTTTTGAAAAAATCTTACTCCCAAAACAATTAAAGCTCAGGGCAAACTTTCAAAGAAACAAATCACAGGTTGATGACAGTCTGATCTGGGATCATCTGAAGTCATATCTAGTAGAATGTCAGTAGTAATATCATCAACTGTCGAAGTATAAAAGAATACGCTGCAATGTTTTACAAGTAATTGTCAATTATGCAATGTTAGTTATTCTACTCACAGATGACTGTAATGTTGGCATCACATGTACCATATCCACTTTCATTCTCAGCCTTGACTGAGAATAGACCAGTATCCTCCAGACACGCTTTGTGTATTGTGAGGAAGTAATTCTGGCCTTCTTGTTTAGTCTGAGAAATAGAAAAATATGTCAATAATCTCATAAGTGGAAACCTTTTGGAGAACTAACTCCCTGGGGAATTATGTGCTTTTACAATAGAGCAGCAAGATGTAGCAGTTCCAGTTACTCCATGGTATCAATCCATGTTTCATTTGGCTAATCATAAATCATCACAATATTTATCCAATGTTATTTTCATTTGGGATTACAATTTAAAAATTAAAATTTCAAAACTGCCAATAAACTTACAGTGAAATCACGCTTGAATAGTTCGGTGATTTCTGCACCCTCTCTGTACCAAGTTACTTCAGGATTGGTACCAGAGATGGTCACCATCAGAGTGACAGCGTCACCTTCTTTTACTGTCACTGGTGTCAGGCGAGTTAGGAAGTTAGGTGCCTCAACTACAAAAAGAAGGAAAATGTTGTATTAATCAATGAAAACACATAGCAATGTGTACAAATCAGTAATTCAAAATAAAGATAATTATATCACTAAGGTTTGAAGGGAAAAGAGAAATATTATTCATTTGACATGACATTAGAATTACATTTCATTTACTGCTGCTGCCGGCAAAATGCATACCTCATCCTACTTGTACCAAATAATTTGACTCCCAACCATAGCATACATTTTTTGATCAAGTTTTTCAGCTTATGAAGAGAAATTTAATGTTAGTACCGACCTCTTGATCTTGACCTGGGTGCTCTCTCATACTCAGAAGGTCTTCTAAGCTGAGATGTACTCTCTGTTGCACCATTCATCTGTATATCAAACTGTACAGGGGCGAATCTCTGGGGCGAAGGACGGGTGGTGCTTGTTGTCCTCCTGGTCTCTGTTCGCTGTGTGGTGAAGGTTTGTTGAGTACTAACAGGTGGTTCAGATGGGTATCTGATAAGGCTGGGCCGCTGTGGAGAGGGCGATGCAGCTACGGGTCTCACTGGTGAGGGCGATTGAAATCTAGGAGCTGATTGTCGCATTGGTGAGGGTTGTTGCGGTCGAGGTGCTCTTTGCTGTTGGACCGGTGTATGCACAGGTTTCTGCTGCACAGGTTTCTGCTGGACAGGTGTCACTGGTCTTGGTCTCTGTTGAACAGGAGCGGCTACAGGCATCTGCTGCATCGGCGCTGGTTTTTGCATGGGTTGTACTTTAGGCTGCGGCTGAGGTAGGGTTGCCACAGGTGGTCTCCACAGCGGTTGTGGAACCTGCTGTTGTTTAACTGGGACTGGTGCCACAACTGGGGCCGGAGCAACAACTGGGACAGTTTGCTGTGGCTGTGGCTGGGCAGGTTGGGCTTGTATTTTAAACTCAACAGGCTTGAAGGCCTGTGGCTGAGGCTGCTGTTGAGTAGGGAGGTTCACTGTAGAAGTGCTGTGCTGCTCTTCCTCGCTAGTCTTAGATCCTCCCTCGATAGTTTGTGTTTTGTGATGTTGTTCGGTGGTCACTTGACCCCCGACCGAAATAGTGCGGGTTTCATGTCTGTGAAAGAGAGAATTCAGTTGTAATTAAAGTGCTAACATAAATAAGAATCATCGAAATTGAACTGATGTGAAAGGAAATACATAACAGGCATTACCGCGATAGAGTTAGGTTATACAACTCATTTTTTTTAAATATTGATCCGTTGGCAATAAGCAAAATATATAAACAGCCTTCAAATTTGCCTGCTCATGTATTTAATGACCAATGCATTCCAAAAGGTGCCAAGTTGAGGGCAATATAGAGATAAATCACAGCTATTTAGTAGGCCATGAAATCAGCACCTTTTATGTAACATCATTACAAGAATTAATAAAGTGTAATAGTCTAATCAAGTATTTATAATCTTTGGTCTAATTAGGCTGAATCAACAGACTTAACAACTCAGCTAAATAAATATCTCCGAAGTGCAACGCCTGCATGAGTGTATAAACAAGGAGCCATTAAGGTAGGTATGCTGCCTTAAGAATGGTCCAAAGTCAGCAGATTTGGGGTGTGAATCATATCTTCTAAATAAAGATGCCACACTCATAGCCTTGTATAACCGGATATATTTTACAGTCTGTTGTAATGGATTATAGTTATAGACTTAATATTGCACAGTAATTCCATAGACTTAATATACAAAGTAATAGTTAAGGCTACGATGAAGCCTATGGTAATAGTTCAAAGCAATAAACTATAAAAGTACATTGTACATAGAGCTCACAGATTGCATAATCTTTGAGGGTTTATGTAATTTGCGATTTTGGCAATAATAGCTGCCCAAAGTAATGTATCTTAAGGCAGCCAGATCTGTAATTTCTCAGTCGCCGGCCCTAAATCTAGAGGATTTTCAATGAAGTAAACTCACTGTGTGATGGTTTGTTTTGAGCTAATAGTTGACTGGCTGGCCAGAGACTGGGCGTCAGTTTCGTCCATATCGACATGAAGCAGTGCAGAGCAGGAAGTTTTACCGTGAGGGTTTTCAGCGAACACGGTAAACCTGCCGGCATCTTCATCAAATACTTCCTGTATATTCAGTGTGTATATATCTCCGGAGTTTGACATCTGATAGTCAGGGGAGACAATTGGCTCTCCTCCAACAAACCATTTCACCTGCAAGGCATACATAGAAGCATAATAAGTAAATCAAAATGGAATGTAATGATTTTTAGTCAAAGTCATCGGTGTGCTTTGGTGACACTTGATCCAAAAATCCAAAATATAATGTTGAATATTAACTTAACAGTCAGGATTGATTGATGAATTAAAAAGAGAAACATATAGAGACCAGAAGTTTTCTTTCTGCAAATAAATCACCAAGAGATGAAAACAATATTGCTATAATATAGTCCTAAGCCGGATTATTATTTCATAGTACAATGAACTCACTTTAGGTTTAGGATTGCCGGTGATTACACAGCTGAATATGACTGAGTCACCTTGCCCGACTCTCTGGTCACCGAATCCCTCTATAAGCTGAGGAGCTCCGCCCACAGAAGGCATGTCTGGTGAGGCAGCTGCCTCATGCTGCTGCTGTATGTTAGCAAACGCTGCCTGGAACTGTGAGGCTGTCTGCTGCTGCTCGTGAGCGGCTGGTTGTGCAGGTTGTGACATTTGTACAGGGAGCGACACATCGCTCAACTCGCTGACGCCTGGAATAGAGATTTGAGACTACGGTTAAGACGACCTAAAGACCAATGCCGAGAATGAGAGTTACCTTCCCTTATGTGTGTGGCACTTTTTCCACCATCGATAATTCATGTCAAGTACAGCATTGAATTTGTTTACCGTACAAATCTGACACAACTTTATCATATGCATTGGACTTAGGGTAGTCTTTAAGAGAGCTTTTGAAATTTACCTCTTGATATCATACTACATGTATGTATATAACAATAATGTGAACATGTGAAGAAGAATCAAGCAAGTTAGTATAGGTGCAGCGGATTATGAACGGTTATGTAGATTGAGATGAGAATCTTGTGTAAAATTCTCTCAACAAAACAAGTAGGTGATCAAGGCTAAGATTAAGCCAGATAAACTAAAATAAAAGACAGTTTGTAACTGCCCGAGATATAGTTATGCTAGATTTATATCTGCTTTTATTGTCAATCTACACTCATCTTTTTGAATGTTTTTTTCAAGCAGTGACAGAACAAATAACTCAAAAAATAAGTTATACAAACTCTCTCTACCTCTTCCTAATTCATTATGCTTACAAAACAAATATCAAATTAATCCAATTATCAAATTTTAGGAACTTGTAACCTTACTATTATTAACGAACAGAGCTAAAATTTTAAATACTATCCCCCAGGAAACTAAAGAAATTACTGTCTGTTTTTATAAATTTTCCTTCAATTTTGTTTACAATTAATGTAAGACAACAAAAGATAACCATTTTTTCTAAGTCAATTATTGCTGCACAATCAATCGACAGGCTCCAACTTCATCATTTGTTTCAGGTATTTGCTTGTTCAACACATTAAACAGTCCTGTTCATTTACAAATGTAAGATGACAAAGAATTACAATTTTTCAATTTCAAAATGCAGTTACTTACTGCTAACATAGCTGTACGTGGAGTTAACACTAACTCGTCCACTACGGGACATTCTCTTAACTCAGCCTTAACTGGCTGTCTATACTAGCTTAACTCCTTCTCAAGGTGATAGTGTGGCTTTCCGAAGTGAGAGAAAAGTTAATTTAATCCAGCTAGAACGCCACAAGAGGATCGCGATAACCTGCGGCCTCTCTAGGCTTGAGTCAGTAGATAAATCGCCCTATCTCAGATTTGTTTACTTGATTATAAATCAGAAATGAGGCAATTCCAGAGAAATGTTTATGGCTTGAATTCCGCACACAAAGGTAGAGCCGCCTTTTGATAAACGTACAACAATTGTACATCAAACCCATGCAAGAGCGCTTACGAAAGTAATAAAGCACATTTATGCGCCTTTAGCTATATGATCGATTTTAGTATGTACTAATTAGTGAAAAGTGTAATGTAACCATTTCGCCTTCTTATTGCTGCCTGCTGTCTATCCGATGAGATAACCAGGTGAATAACATCATAGCTTAGCTCACCTGTTGTATGAAGGGCACTTTCATTAAAGATTTCATCTCAGACCGATTTAGATTAGTTATATAAACGTACAGATTTGTTTTAATTTCGGCTAATGATTAATGAAATTAAAAATAGCTTTTTGTTACCCCATATACTTTTGTTTTCTCATCAATTAGTATTCTGTCTGTATTGCAAACAACGATGCAATATTTACAACAAAATTTCAGAGAATAAATCTTTTGCGTTTGAGAGAGAGTCTACACCTTATGCTTATAAAATTTGCTCGGAGTTGCCTTACCTTCAACATGTAGAGTACATTCGCTCACTGCCTCACCATACTGATTCCTGGCTACTACTTTATATATACCTCTATCATTCTGTGTCACCTTCACAACTACTATACTACATCTATCTCCTGTTAACAACATGAAGTGGATTGTCAATAACATAGATGCAACCAAATCACTTAAAAAAAACTCATATTAGACGCAACAAAATAAGATACAATATGCGTGGACCGACTTACTGCATTCTTTTGTAATGCGTCAGCCAAAATTATGGTTCTGAAAAAATTGAGGGAGGTTGAATGCTAGGAAAGCTCGTTAAGAGAGATGATTGATATCGGACCAGGTCCCTAGAGTAGGTGCTATGGCAATAATTTTTTTTAAAAACCACTAAGCATGAATACTTTGATACTTTAATGGGTTTTTTTCATAGACAGATATGTCTAAGTACAAGTGTGGGTAGGCAAACATTGATGTGTCCAAACACGTAGATTCTAGGCTTGAGTGTAGTTATGTTATATATGAATAAATAGTAACACAATAGATGAAACATATTTATGACAATATTTTTATTAATTTTAATGAAATTTACCTTCAAAAAGAAGCTGTACACTGGTAGATTCCTTGATTGGTTGACCGTTATGGAACCAGATGATCTACAATGGATGAAATCATTGACATTATTACACTAGGAGAGGGTAGAGATTCTAAATGTTCTCATCATTGGTATAATTATCAGCGTTGCACATCCTTTGACATTAACTCTGTAGCCCACACATGGACATAACCTGCCCGCTGGAATTTAGCTGACAGATGCACTAATTATTCATAATGTCAATTATTACAAGTCTGTGGGAACAAAGTACTACAATGGGGGTGAGTATGTAGTTGTTTTTAATATGTAAGTTTGATACAGTTTGTCTGCCTTGGGAATTGCTTTCCCCATCAACTGATCAGTTAGATGGAAGGGGAGCAAATCCGAATTCAGGCGAACTGGATCATGCTTGATCTAGTGAGTATGGAACTTTGGTCTCTTAACATCTCTTTGGGTTTCGTCATTCCGGTATTTGGAAGTTGTCTTGCTATCCATGAGTCAATTAAATTCCTTGAACTCGGTAACAGAATGAGAAAATCAAATACAAACTTGACCCAAATTGTAACTATGTAGCATGAAGAGATATATCAAGTATATCAAGAAAAGTTTGTTATCAACATTCGCAGGCGCCATATTCAAGAGCATGGCAGAAAAAAGGTAATGCCAACAAAGAGTCGATCCTAGTAACTAAACTGTGAAGAGCAGCAGACTAGGAGTAGGAACCCTGGCTATAGGGATACCCACCTCAGGTTCAGGACGGCCCATGATGACACAGTCCATTCTGACTTTAGATCCCTCCATACTCTCTCTGGACTTGAGAGGCTGTGTGATCATAGGGGCGGAGTTAGCGAAGTCTCCATCTGTGGGAGGAGCTTCTCTTACAGTGAGCTTACAGGAGGCGCGTGTCTCTCCCATACAGTTAGTTATTATCACTGTGAATGTACCAGAATCCTCTGGGAAAGCTAGACTGATCTCCAGTGTGGTGGAGGATGGCGCGTTACGAATCTGTACAAAAGATAATTACTTTTACATACAGATCGGGGAACAGGTACTTGAGTGCGCAGATGGCTGGAATAACCCAGCATCAAATTCTCTCTCAACAGGACTTGAAACCACTACTCTTTTGCCACAGTATAATTTATCTACAGAAAGATAAGTTACTAACTTATCGGCAACACCACCATCTCATTATCTTTAGAGATGGTAATTTTGATAGCACTTATTGGAAGATTATGCAATTCACATTTTGTTGTCATATATCTACTTCCCATTCCATTAATATTTTACACAAAATGGATACCAGATCTCATGAACCATAACTATCAATACCAGTGAGCATCTGTGCTTACATTGAAGTCAGTAGAAGGGTTTATCATAGCTCCTTCTCTGTACCATTGTATGGTTGGTGTCGGTGACGCCTCAAACTGACATGTCAACTCTGCTGGCCTGTCTGATTGGACTGTCATATCTTGTAATGGAGCCAGCAATCTTGGGGCTGTGCCAGCTGCAATAAAAGTGATAAGCGTGTAACCAGAACATGCTTTTGAGAATTAATAATGTATCATAAACCATAGTTTTTAAACAGAATTGAATAAAATTCATTATCAAACACACTGGCAGTCTCGAGCTTGATTAGTAGCAGAATTGTAAAGTAAAAAAATAATGAAGAATAGTTGTCATATAAAGCAAAGCTGCATGCAAAAAATTTTATTCAACATTGCAGCCAGAAACAAAATCCAAAAGTTTTCTGACAAGACCAGACTTCAGATGATCAGATATGAGGTCAAATTCAGCAACTTTGAGTTATTTCCAGAAAGGGGGCATTATTTCATCATAAGTAATTTAGATATCTGATGGTAAATAGACGCTAAAAAAAAGGATTCCAGTGTGCAACCAGAGTTTTACGAAACTTTTCTTGCCCTACAATACATTATTTCCCTACTCTCATCAAAGATAAAGCTTTGAGCATAAAATTTTCAAGCTCTTGGCATTACATTCTCAGCCTCACACATCACCACCACACATTCACTTATTGATTATGCATTGTATTAGTTGTTGGAAAACCAGTTAGTGATAGCAAAAACAGAAGACAAACTTTCTACAATAGGTCGTAAAAAAGTGTAGATAGAAAGACAAAACAAATATCTCCCACACTATCATGCAATAAACTGAACATTTAAATGGATGCTTACGTATCACGTTAACTCTAGCGGTGGAACTAGCTTCTCCCGCAGAATTGACAGCGAGACAGGTATACCGGCCCGTATGCTCTGAGTTTGAACTTTTGGTTCTCAATGTACATGTGCCATTAATTTTGGTAATCACATAATCAGGTGAATTGTCTATGTTTTCGTTTTCTTTATACCATGACACTGTTGGGGTTGGGCTGCCAGACACTTGGGACTCAAGAGCAAACGGGCCGCCCTCAAACACATCGCAGGACTTGAGGGTTCTGACAAAGTCAGGCTCTACCAACTTAAATCTTGTCTCTGAAAAGACAGAAACAAACCACAGCATTAGTGATTGTCTGTCCTTGTATAAGAGTAGAGGGGCTTGTAGAATATTGATTGTCTTTTGAAAACCACAAAATTCATTCAATTTTATTAAAGATCGAGTTTTATAGTTGATATGTTTTTTTAGTTGAGAAGCCGTTATTCAATTGAGGAATATTGGTTTCAATAACATAGCCTACTATTCCCTAATGATGGTGTATGAAAGGAAGGACAGACTGGGGTGGGGTGATCAGATATATTCTGTATTTAAAACCATAGACTTAGCAATAACTATCATTACTAGGTCTATGATTTGAACAAATAAACAAGACAGTATAGAAAGAATGGTTGAAGCTAAGCACCATGTTGTCATGAGCATTATTTCACACACATACTACCACATTCATACACAACATTCTAGCTATACCCTGTCACCGTAGTAAATGTAGTTAGGCATTTGGCTCATTGATTTGATTGAGTCCTAAAAAGCTATTCCGCAAGTTTACCAATAACACTTTTCCCAATTATTAATTGCTAGCATATCAGTCAAGAGTTTCCAGTCCAACAACTGATTGCAATTCCACTGCATAAATAAACATAACATCCAGATTTCCATCTTATGGGGTAAACTTCGGGCATACTATTACAGTTGCAAATTTTTCTCGTTATTGCGGCTTACCTCTGACGACAAGTCTAGCCGATGATGTCACAGCTCCCAGCTGATTGGCTGCTTGTACGGTATAGACAGCAGTATCCTCAGAGAATGTCTCATCTATAGTCAGTGAGACTGTGTTATTCTCATGCTTCTGTTCATAGTCTGGAGAAGTTATAGGGATTCCATCCTTGAACCAGGTAATCTGCATAGGAGCAGATCCTTCCAACTGACATTGGAAGCTATACCTGTGGAAAACAATATAGAACGTTTAATGGGTGGATTCATTGACCTAAAAACATTATTAATTATTAATAAGTCTATGGGTGAAATAGTTTTCACTGGTCTAACAGTAGATATAAATCCCGGAATGAGTTTTGCCTCATATGGATACATGGACTGGTGTCACTTACCTGTCACCCTCATTGATCTCAGCTCCCTGTAGCTCACTCAGCAGTCTGGGAGGTTGACTTGCTCCAGCAGGTGCTTGTTGAGCAGGAGCTGAAGGTTTAGGCATAGTCTTAGGTGGACTCTGCTGTTGGGGTTGTAGACCAGGCATGACACCAGGTGGGAATACTGCGACAGCTCCTGCCATTGGTGCTTTCGGTGCCTGTTGTTTAAATTGAGGCTGGATTTGCATTTCCTCAATAGGCCCTTGTTTCTGTACTTGGAAGAATTGTTGCTGTTGCTGTGAAATGAATTCCTGCTGTTGCATTTGTGGTTGTTGCGCAAACTGTTGGGGTTGTTGTTGCATTTGTGGTTGTTGTGCAAATTGTTGTTGCTGTATTGGCTCAAAACTTTGTGGCTGTTGCTGGGGCATCATAGGTTCGTTCATAACTGGAGCCTGCTTAGGTGGCGATTGAGGTTTTGGGGCAGTAGGTGGGGCCTGTGCAGCGGGGGCAGCTTGTGCACTGTCCATAGTGTCCATAGGCTCCTGACTGATAGAGTGTGAGAGAGAAGACAAGTCATGCTCTGCTCTATCTATAAACATCTGTAGGTCAGCTACCTTGTCAGAGATAGGCTGTACCTTCTGTGGGCCATCAGCACCTGCATAACATTCACAATAACTCATGAGCGAGCACAAATATTTTGATATTATATTAGCATCAATGCCTACCTTGACAACACCTCTTCTGTCAGCCAAAGGAAGGAAAGCAGAATCAGGCTGAGATTTTAAGATATTGTTAAAAGAAACAATAAAAAGCTGGATATGTACAGAGCCAGCTGGCCAAAAGATGGCTTAAGTAGAGAGGGCTGAAGTTGCATGCTCCATGACCAAAATGAGGACAGTCATTGTCATATTGCCAGACTGCTATCATGATGATAGTGGATGTTTTAAGCTAATATAAGGGAAATTGCAAAAAAATTACCACCATAGTCTCATTAATGATAGTATTATTAAGACTATGACTACCTCTTATCAAGTTTATTTCAAATATAAGTATTTGTTTTCTCACCATATAGCTGAACAGAGAGAGTGACCATGTTGTTGACTCTGTCTTTCTGTGCTGGCATCTCAGCTTGCTTAAAGTTGGCCAGTTTGATCTGAAGCTCCGATATCTGACTGGGATCTCTGTTTGACAGCGCTTGAGCATTTGTGTTGTTCAGCAGTATTGTCGCTTCTGTCATCCATTTCTCACTCTGATTGTAAAAATACCATGATGCTGGTTGATTAAAAATTGGAAAATTCTAATTTTGTTATGTCCCCCTGTCAAATAAGTGTACTACCGTGAATATATCACAAATCATTTATAGCATAGCATAAAAACCTTTTAATACATTAAATGTTGGAAATTGTGTTCACCAATTCAAGAGATCATAAATCCCAAATTTGAGACAAGAGTGATATTCATTTCGTTAGGCCCTGTGAAAGGGATAGAACAACACAAATACTCAATCGCCCACAGCGTTTCTAGTTGTACTAAGAGGCGACAGTATATCTGCATGTTCTCTCACCTCATCATACATGCTGTAAAACTGAATGGACAGCTCTAGGAATTTAATGAAGTCATTGACACCCTGATCAAGAGCGCTGTATTCTTTAGTGATGTCATCAAATAGCGCCTGGTGTTCGGCAGCGGGTACGGGCTGGGCTATCAACTCCTGCTGTATAGCCTACAAACGTATAGAGTATAGTAAAATAGTCAAGATATATCCAGGATAAAACAATCAACTGACCTCAGTTCACATGTTCAGAGGAGTTGCTGAAATGGCATTAACAATGCTGCGTAAACTGGTAACTCAGGAACTCTTTCATATTTTCTGTTAAGAAGCCCGTTTTAAATAGTGCCAGTACCATAAACATTTAAATAGGTATAAATAAGTTTTCAATAGGTATTCAATAATTAATTCAATATATATTTATGCGGTACAACTACTATACCTTGAGGTTATCTCTCAGTGAGAGAGCGGTAGTCAGATTCATCTTAAGACCAGGTAAGTTCGAGGCCATGCTGACCTTCATCTGGAACAGCTGCTGATTTACAGCAGCGATATCCTTCCTCAGCTACAAGTACAGAAATGAAAAGGTGACAAGGTACAAAAATATATATTGTATAATCTGAATCAACACAAAACTGATCAATCTACATCAATATTCTGATATACATCGATATACATTTGTATATATTGATATATATTGCCATAAATTGATATACATCGATATACAACAAAATACATTGAGATTTATTGATAAAACTGATTCACATCAACATACTGACATATATCGATACGTTGATATACATCGATATACTGATATATATGCATATATATATATATTGTTATAATAATTAACACAAAAGATAATTTGATTTAGAATTGTTACCTTTTCAAGCTCTGGTGCGGGTTTCTTGGTGGAGTCTGGTCCATCTACCGCCTTCTCCAGCTGTTGCTGTTTAGCAGTCCAGGACTGCTCAAAGGCCTCAAGTCTCTTATGGGCTTGTAGCAGCAGTCTCTCAATATGCTCGGTGTATAGCTGTGAAAGAAAAAATATCAAAATCCTTTATGAAATCTCCGAAGTCTGAAGTTCCAGTACTCGCTTGAATGGTGCTAGCAAATCGACAGTACACTGTGATAGTTTCACAACAAACAGGTGACAACGACCTCATCAGCGATGGGGTCACTACAGTGAAGCAGGCTTTGAAAATTTATATGGCGAAACATTTGATAAGTATTACCAACAGTCGAAGAGTTTTCATAATAAGCTGAAGGAAAAACAATGAAAAGATTACTGACGGCCACCGCTCTATAAATTGACATTTTGGTTAAAAAATTGCAAGGTTTCGTCTCTGTCCGAAGACTGAGAAATCAAAGTGCCTAAGGCGCGGCCGCAATAATCGGCGCCAAGTTGCTCTCAGTTTGTAGGCAGGTCCTAGCACTCTTGGGGCGTCAATTGAGCCCAGTAGTCAGTAGACTGCACTGGATTTGAGCTTGCGCGTTAGAGGGCAGGCGCTCTGACCAACTGAGCTACATCCTATTTTTGATATCCATTTTTACTCAATGTAGGTTAGAATGGTGTGGAACGAAAATATTTAGTTTACTTTTGACAAGAAGTTGTCCCAAACTCCATGCTTAGGATGACTGTTTGGTGTATAACTCGGTCAGATTTCAACAAGCTCACTTTGGTGTAATAAAATATTTTGCAAGTATCTAACCAATATCAAGTTAAAATCAAGGAGCTGTCCATCACGTTTTTTTTGGTATCCAAGCTTATACCAATAAAAAAAATGACAGACAAACTTTGCTGCCGTTCCATACCTGGTCAGTATTTTGCTGTCTGACTCTTATGACTATCTCTTCTCCAGCAGCTGCTACTCTATCTATGAGATGTAGTACTCTCTGCCTCTCAGACATGTGCTCCTGTATTACTGACGGAGTAAGACGATCGCAGGTAGGGATATCCTTAGACTTGTACTGTTTCTCAAACTCCTCCAATGTCTTCTCAAGCTGTCATAACAAATACCGAATATTTATAAATTCTTATTTTTTATTTATGCTATATATTTGTTTCCCTAGCAGCTAATGAACGACCATAATCGATCAGATAGATCATAGAGTCAACCATTGTAACAACGAATCGATGTATCAGGGGCGACCATTAAATGAAATCATGCATCCGAAATGACAATGCTGTCATTTATGCTGTATTTTCACCGACTTCTAACCGAATCATTTTATGCATTTGGGAGAAGAAAGAATGATTTTGTGACATTGCAATACATGACAGTAAGTTGACAGTAAATTTATTAGTCTGCCATCACTGTTGCGATTTATTCATGCAGAGGCAGTTTGAGAAGAGGTATGTTAGTAATATTTGATATTAGCAGTGGTAGGTAGTAATGGTTTAAACCAATCACAAGAATCAAGAGTTATTTTCATTGTCAATTTAGGGAAAATGTTGATATTTTACCTGTTCTATCTCAGAGTTATACTGCAGTTAGGATGAAAAAAGCTGTGTGAAAAATCTAGTCCGCCTACCGCATGCTAAAGAATTTTATAACGTTACAAAGCTACTATCTCTTATCAAACAGACAGGGGCTATGTATACAAATATCTGAAATTTACAGCTATTTCACCTATCCTTCACTTCTTGTTCGGTTCAAGGGTTGAGCCTGCGACAAAAGCTTAACCAGTATCAGCCACTACAGGTAATTACCGCAATGCATTGTGGGTAGAAGGTGAACAACAAAGGGGGTTTGTACATAAGGTTCATGGTGACAGAAATTGACTATGTAATGGGGGGTTTACCAACAATTAATGATTACAGCTAGAAATACATAGTGGGAATAGATTTATACCTCTTCAAGATCTTTGTAGAATTTGATGGACATGGAGAGCAGAGTCCTGTACTCTGTAATTCTAGCCTGGAATCTCTGGCCGACTTTGATGATATCATTGACGATGATATCAGACTCTCCCGAGGTGTTACCCTTCAGTGATAGAGCCTCAGCCTTTTCTATCTGCTTCTGTAATTTCTCTTGAACCTCCTGAAATATAAAACGAATTCATGAAGGTGGATTGGAACAAATACACAGAGAGATTTCGAACTATTGTCAAACAAAAGCTTTATACTTTCAATGTTGTTCATATACACATGTGATGCTAACCGCAAGCAAATTCCAAATTCTATCACCTAATTATTTTAATATGTTACCTGGCAGACGTTTGGATTTGACTCAAATCTTTCATTAAGTGAATGGCAGCCTTCAATAGTAGAGCCAAGATCACCAGCTAGCATAGGCTCAAAGAAATTAGCCTCAACTTGCTTAACCCACAATATAATCTACAAGCAAAAACAAGATAAATATGGGGCAAAGTTACCTGGGAGATGCTCTCAAATTTAGCCAGGTTTTCAGTGTTGTCAGACGATCGCTCAAGGCTGTCACCAAGCTCACCCGCAATCAATGGGAAAAACTCATGTTCAGTCTTCAGAACCCATTCTATGACCTAAGAACAGCAAGAGAATTAAAAATGAGAATTTCCACATTCAAAGTTCCTATTGAAGCCTGTCTCTTATGTAGAATATGGGGGAAAAGACTCTATGAGGGCATGTTCTATAGAGATTCATTCTGCGAAGCTCTATGTAAGACATAACATTACAGGGTCTGGGATATAAACGATATCTGCACACATACATCATGATCATATATTCTAGCTATTAACCGATACACGGTACACGGACTGACCTGTCTGGTCTCCTCGACGAATGAACTCCACTCAGTCTTGAAACCTTTGCTGTGCTCAACATGAACTGTCCAGCTGCTGAATAACTCAGTAAGGGATTGTCTTCTCTGTCTTATCTGAGCAAGAATCTTCTTTATAGTCTGCATTACTTCTACAGTTTTCAGGCTTTCATCCTCGTGTGCCTGTACAATAATACATAGTAAAATATTACATAACAATACATTACAAAAAGTGATATAAAACATAAATGGAAATTCTCAATCTTGCACTCCTTGCTCAGTATTTGACCATAACAAGATTAGAGCCCGGTCAATTTTGAGAAACGAGTACACTTAAATGAGTGAGGATATACGATCACCCAACATTTATCATCGATGATGACAGTTTGTTAGAATGCATGCTATGATCTTTTCTTTCTAGAGAGAATTTTGGCAGATTAATTGCTTCAAATTTACACCCTATCTC
Organism: Membranipora membranacea; assembly: GCA_914767715.1. NCBI lineage: Eukaryota > Metazoa > Bryozoa > Gymnolaemata > Cheilostomatida > Membraniporidae > Membranipora > Membranipora membranacea. Next base: position 20,384,322 of record OU612068.1, read on the forward strand.
AAAGGAATAGACCATAGTTAGTCCCAATTGAGTTCAACCAAGAAATCTTCCAAAGTGTGCATCCAAGCAGACAATCGTAACTTTTTGGATGGCATTTTATTTTTGTCTTTTCTTGGATTTGGATGCATACATACCTGGCTGAGTAGTGTGTTCATTTCTGCAGCACTATCCTCTACTTTCTGTGCTGTATCATCTCCTGATTTGATCTTAGTGTTCACTTCTGTCACGAGTGAATCTGTTACTTGGTTAGCTGCTGTCTTTAGTAGCTCCTCTACATCATCTGTCACTATCGTCCACTGTCAACAAGAGAGGAGAGGCAACTCAACAACTTACTCAACAAGAGAGAGACAGACCATGATTTAAGCTTTTACATTTGACGTCACTACATGGGTTTCAAGCATCCCAGTTTTCAATATATCCTCAGCTTCTCCATAAGCTATGCAATCATTTCTTGTGTGAATCTACTCTATATTATTTTGTGATAGAACAACCAACAACTCTCAATCGTTAACACTAAATGAAAGCCAATACTACAACACTGCACTTACATTATGTACAGTTTTAATTTTTGTGGGTATAATTTCTATTATCTAACGTGATAGAACAATCGTCGGTTTTCAATCTCCACGAGTGACCGGTGAATGCTAGAGGAAAGATAATGCCACACTTACACTATGTACAGTTTTATGGAAGGTTACATATGATCTAGATATTTTGGTTCTTGTCTCGATGACTCCGAGTATATTGTTCCATTTTTTAGAAAGTTCTTGTGCTGCCTGATCAACTTGAGGGGCAGCGGAGTCACCTTCTGATGTCATCTTAGCAGCAGTCTGCTGTAAACTACCTACTCGACTCTCCTTTTCCTGTAAAATGAGGGGAGATGACTTCAAAATATGTATAAAATGAGTTTATATATGAATTTGCTGTTCATTTTTATATAAAAATGAAATAATAAATGATTGAGTTATGAAACTAATTTGTATACTACAAACAAGATTCAATTACATCCTTCCTTTTTAGTACATTTATTTCTTTGTATTTAAATTTTTTTAAATGTACTTTTATATTTAATTCCTTTGTATTTTATATAATAGTATTTTTAGTTCTAATCCTTGATGTCTGAGGATATTGATAAGTTCTTATGAATTACAGCAGGTTAATAACTTACCTTCATATCCTCAGCTAGTTGCTCAAAAGTGCTCTGGAAATCTCTAGCTGATCGAAGGTCTGTGCCCAGAGATCCATGATCTCTGATGGCTGACTCAGCAATCTGACTCAGCCAAGAGTTCATCTACAATGTTATAGATGATATATTGAGTCATATTAATACACGAAATGCAAAAACTGGACATCAGTCAAATTCATCGAGAGGAATGGATAGACCACTTAAGAGGTCAAAATTATTATCTAAGTTAGATTCAAACAAATGTTTTATGGCAAATCAGGCTATATTGTTTTATCCTATTATCTGACTAAGATGTACCAGAGTGAAATGAGTTTCCCCGACTTACAAATGAGTAGGTCTCCCGGAAGTGATGATAAGATTGACTCTTCTGACTTATTTTGCCGATTTCTTCTCGAAGTTGATTGTCGAAAGATTTGTGCTTTGACTCTAGTTCCTTCAGCTGAAAAAATTATAAAGGAAACCGATGATTGGAAGAAGAAAATCGCCGTTGAGGGGGTCGTCTGAAGCCAATCAAATCTTATGAAAATCATATAGAAATCGTATCCAAGAAGATAGTCCAAAAGAAACATGGTCAGTAAGATCAGATATGCAAATGAGCCACTTCATTGACTTACTAATAAATTATTAAGTCATTGGCTCCAAAAGACAAAACATACTATGATGACTCCCAAACTTATACATGCCTGGTGTGAGTTCTGGTATCATACCTGACTAGCTATACCGTTGGCACCGCGGTCTTCTCGGCCCACCCTGTCTAGCAGTAGATGTCCTTCTCTCAGAGCTGGGGTTGTGACCTGGGACAGTCGCTCTGTCAGTGACATCAGTTTTTCTGGTGCTATGGCTCCACCAGAACTCTGGGATGCCTTCAGCTCTGACTCGAGTGCTGTCAATTCTGTCAGTGCCTGAGGATCATAATTCATTGAATTATCAAAAGTGGCATTCAATATAACACATATGTCATATCATCCTGGATATCCTGAGATTCGATGGAACTCGGTTAAACTGCTTATTTTTTTGACCAGATCTTCAAGACAATCAGCTTGATATACAAAGTGAAACGTAAAAGTAAGTAAAAGTAAAATTTCATTGCAGGGCAGAAATCTTACAAGGTCTTTAACTAGACCTACAAAAAGTCCTCTAAAAAGTTTTTTAAAAACAACCAGGGCCAGGTTGAGAATTTAAAACCTTTATCTTATTTCTAATGTAGAGATACTGTAATGCGGTTCTGTGATTAGTATAAGCATAGGTTTCATAGGTCTCATATCTAATCACCAATTTTGTTGTATGAATCACAGGGATTTATTTATATATTAGAGTGTCTGAGCTCCCACATGTTTGAATGCTAGCTCATAATACCAACAGCAAACATGATTTGCTCTACTCCACACTTATAAAACCGTGTAAAATATGCACATCTATGTAATTCCATATTCTCACTGCCAATGCTACTAATATGCTATTCCATACTGCCGCTGCTTCTGCCCAACAGAAAATTAGTTCCGAAGTAATCAACACAAAATCACTGGCCCTCTCATAAAGTTTAATTAATTAATTAATTAAAAGTTGATTTGTTAGTGGAAATTATATAACAAATCCTACTAGCGCAACATGGTGTATTTATTTTAAGTTTCACTGATTCAAGCAGAGAGGTTGGGAGGGGTGGGTATCCCACCCTCTCTGATTCAACAGTCTCATGCAATTCCATGCAAGTAGATTTCTCACCTTGGCAGCTAATCTGTAGAAGTTAATGGCAGTGGCTATGTTTTTACGTCTGGCATCCATTCGAAGCATGAAGTCCTGAGCTAACTCATCGACAGACTGCAATCTCTGTCGTAGTGCTGTGACATCGACGTTAGCCGTGTGTGACAGCTGGTCTGACGTCCTGACTAGCTGTAGGAGCTCACCCTGGATTCTCATGGAGTCCTGCTCGAACACATCGTGCTCTGTGGATATGGCCTGGGCTGAATCTATGTTATCTCCTAGCTCTGTACGGCTCAGGTAGATATTCCCTGAGTTACTGAACCAGTCTGATATCTGCAAAATTAGTAAGAGTTTTGGCTAAACATACTGGGTTGCTAGGTTTGCAGGCTAATGGGGGGTTATGAGGATGATTAGGAGGAGGATTTTACAGAATGTTCACTGTTCAAAATGAGAATTATCTGCCGAGATTGTGTATTACTTGTGCTGCTTAGGGTTTTTGTGAATTGTAAGATCACTTCCGCAAAGATAAGATAAATCCATGATAACAATATTATATTTGCTATATATATTCTATATGTTAAAGAAGTTATATAAGACATATATGTAATATATTATATAAGTTGATATATATTATATATACATATCTTATAGAAGTTACAAGTAATATATTATACAGGTCGTATATGTTATATTTGTTTACACACAAATCAGATAGATAGGTAGGTCACATAATGTCCATAGCAAAATTCTTGGCAATACAGACAAGAGAATTATAAAATGATATTCTAGCCACACTGTACCTTGTTGATCTCTTGGTCTAGCTGACAGAGATGGAATCCCTGTTCGAGGTAGGATTTCCTCTGAGACCACATCGACTCCAGTTGTCTCCTTCTTTCCTGCAGCTTCTCCAGCATCTTCTCGATGCCGTAGCATGCTGCCGTTGTTGCATGTGTCGTACACTTAGTGTTCAGACTTGTCTGTTTGATTCTGTCTAACAGGGCCTGACCTTGAGACAGAGTATGCATTGACTTCTCGAGAATATCTAAATAGAGTAGAGGAGAAGGGTTAGAAGACTCATAACACTTTTACTTTTTGTAAGAATTATTTTCTCAGAGCACCAAGCCTCTTTAGTTCAAACTATTGTCAGCATCATTGTTATCACAAATGATAAAGGAATGGAGAAATAAACACAACATAACCAAGTTTTTCGTTCTTTCCGCACTTTCCTGCAGGCCAATGCGTACCAAACTATAGTTGCAAGTCCCATCAAATCATCAAACCCTGGTGTTGCAGATTTATTTTGAGCCTGTCATATGCTATTGCATTGATTCTGTTTAATGAACTTCCTCTGGTCAATCTTCTGCTGAAGCAGTACAAGTGAGTGCATGATAGACAGGCGGATGGACGGACAGACAGAAAGACAGACATAGAACACAGAAGTATACTGACACACACTGCTTACAGATCGACTCAGTGATTTGAGTTTCTCTGCACCATAGCGACAGTGCCACTAATTGGCCTAATTGTCATATTTACGTTTTGCCCATGAAAGCTAACTTTTTCCATGTACAGGTGACTTTTCGGTTTGAGAACTCAAGCACATTTGAATCAGTTCGCTACAGTACAAAGATAACCAACCTAAACTGATTGGTGCACAAAGTGATACTAACCTCTTTTTTCCTCTTGATGGACTGTTATCTGCTGTCTAGCCTGTTCACCTGTAGGCGGTACAGTAGTCTGAGAGAATCGAGTTGTGGCTTCCTCCATTCTCTCTGAGAACTATCAGCAACAGCAACGAAATAAATAAATGTGATCATCGTAAACATGATTTTTAAAATCTCACATTGCGGGTGGGAAACTTAGTAGACAAAGCTGATTCTTTACTTACAGGACGATGATAATTATAACTACCACTGCATCCCACAATGCAAAACCTGGGACAAAATGTTTATTCTACACTTAGAAAACTATGGTTATCATATCTACCCACCTCATACACCACGTATTTCCGAGCCATGGAGAACGCTATTACATCCTGATTGCAATACACATCAAATTAAAATCGAGAGTTCATTGCATTACAGAGAATGCAGAACTTGCAAAATGAAGCAGTAGCAATTCTCAACCAAGTATCCGTAACACGATCCTGATAATCCAAATCTCAACAAGCAAAGTACAGGTCTGAGAAATCAACTTACAGGCCCTTACAGACCGAGTAAATATAAGAATTCAGCACATTAACCTTGTCTCTCGAGAAATCGACATGTAAACCTGAGGGGAACACATTTCTAATGACTGAGATATAAAGGGACTTCTGGCTTCACAACTGGACGCATACTGTCATATTTGGAGCCATGTCAAGCAAAAAAAGACCGAAACTTATCAGAGTACTTAAATAATATTGCTACAATTCAATTGAGGGGTGATCTTCTATGCTCCCCCTGACATATACGCCACTGGGACAATACAATAGGGAAATAAGAAGACTGATCAAACAAACTTGAACCTCTCAAATAAACAATTCTAGTGATTTACGATTGAGAATATTATTTACAGCTTCCAAAAAAGGACAGGAGCTTATGATTGTGTTACATGACATTGTTATGCTGCTTATAGATTTCTGCAAATAGCCTGCTGCTGTAATGTAAGCCTTGTCCTAACGATGTTCATGGCATAACTCCCAATATGCCTCAGCACCTCTCCTTATGGCAGTCAGCATGATTATAATGTATGTCTACAGCCTACTTCACATTCCTGCTCAGTGTAAGTTTATTTGAAATCACTGTCATGATTTTCTATTAGCGGTGAAAATTAGATGTACTTCTGACATATTGAGGCATCATTATAGAAATGTGAATAATTTGAGTAAATACAAATTTTCATGACAAATTCAAGAACAAGAATCCAGGCTATATTTTTCCTTCGCAGGTTGCGTAGACAAAAAAACACATTCTCAGTACACTGTATTCGGCTTGACAACTTTGTATATAGAGAATAAATTGGAGCAATCTGCAATAGGCCTTGATTTGAGAATATCAGACAAAATGAATAGGGAGTTGCCTTTACAGCACTGATTCCTAGGGAAGCATTATCCACTGGCATTCAAAATCAAAAAATATTTTTCCTGGCATTCTTACAGGCTGAATCAAAAGCTAAGCTAAATTGAGGATAAATAGGAATAGAAAATACATCTTCACTTTCATTATGCTATTGATAAGCATTCTAGAAGTATGCAGGATTTGTCTAAAGATGCATGCTTAGTTAAATCAATGTCAAATCATGACAAGCTCAATCCCTCAAAATAAATACAGAAGCATTTGTCTCTCAAAATAACAGAATCAAGGATTTTCAAAAAATATTTATATAAATTTTATATAGCCTTCACAAGTTTATTTCTCAGGTATCTAGAAGGATAACCCAATCAATTACCTGCCTATCAAGCCTAGCTAATACCGTGATGAATGATTTACTATTGCAGAATGTAATCAGTTTATTGCATGATCGGCTACTCCGCATGAGTTAAAGTAGTGAGGGCATCAAGCCGGCTAAAGTTGATGGTATCATTGCATGAATGAGGAGTTATATAGCCTGTAACTACACAGCATCATAGACTATGCCAATGAAAATTTGAGTATATTTGACAGGTCAAAATTTTCCTAGAAGATACATAAATGAAATGTCAGAATGGTGTTTGTACAATATCAATCTTCATACATATTTGTCATGCTCTGTGATATATAGAGTGCCAATGTTGGACCAAAACCAGATGATGTTATCACATTTTTAAAACCACGCTGATCAGCCTACGACCAAATTCTTTGCCAATTTTCAAGACAATACAGTTCAGAAAATGCTGATAGCAAAATTTGCAGTTACACAACACTCAAAATTTATCTGAACAACAGGCAGTCTATTATTTAAAGGAGTAATTAACCTATTAGCGCTAAGCAGCTATATCCAGTATCTATAAAGCTAAGCAAGGTATGTGCCCTTTTATACGCTGTGTCAAAGATTTACTACATTGTTAAACCTCAGAGGTAACTCCAATATATGGACTGACCAAATCGAACTTTCCTCAGACCTTTACGCTGAAATAACAATATGAAAAAATCCAAGGAAACTCACAAACCAAACTTATTCCTGTTAAATCTGAGAACCTAAACTGCCCAATATATTTTACTATTACATTACAAAATCCGGTATACTATAGAGAAGTAAGGTAAGGTTACCCTTTTTTTGTAGGCTTGAAATAGTGAAATTCATGGGTCGCCAACACTTTGACTACCTCATTACATTGTATAATCCCTGCTAGCTAACAAAAGTCAACCCCGAACTAGCTAACCTAAACTTAAGCTCATATAAACTCTTTTAGACACAGAGTGCATAATTATTGGTAAGTTTGGCCTAAATGCAACATTGATCTGATTTATACAAGTTAGAAAGGAGATGTAAGTGAGCGATGAAATAGAGAAACAGTTACACATTCGATTACGATTGGTAATATTTATAACAGGAAGTATGCAGTAAGTTACGTACCTGTTTCGCGCTCTCGTGAAACGAGACATTCTGATCTAGTAGTGACTGTCTTAGATCCATTTCATGATTTAAATCTTTCCACGCCTCGGCCAAAGTTTCTGACATAGACGAGTGCACCAGACGTTGTGATGACTGGTCTACTGCCTGCGAATCGGCTCGGGCAAGCAACTCCAACACGCTTTCCTGCTTACTCTAAAAAACACAAACCATTTAGTATTACGACTAAAAAGCAAAACAAAACTTTTGGTGTTTCTTCAATAATGTTTTGTTCTACACCTTTTTCATCGGTGAAAATTAACAGTGCACGGCAGTGATTTTCCACAGTAGCTGGAGCATTCTCAAACACACTGAGGAAAGAAAAAGATGTGAAGAATTGTTGTTTTATCCAAAAGTGTCAAAAAATCTGAAACAATATAGTGGTTGTCTCCTAGTTTTAATATCCAGAATTCAAAGTGAACCATCGAGTTCAGCACAGCCTCAAGCTTTTCTGATATATCCTGTCAGTATATTTGAAGCATTGAGATGTCCATTCTATAAATGAATTATCAGCTGAACACAGGTACCTTTCTGACAAGACAGCGCTTCGCTGTAGATTGTCGCTGATGGTCGAGTCAAAACACACTAAATGAGCAGATGATAATTAATCCTACACCCTGGCTACCTAATGCTGTAGGTCTATAGATATCCTCCCCAATCTAACATTGATCATTAGATCATTAATGAAATACTCATCTCTAAATAATTCAACGCTAATGGTACCTAAGCCATGCTACCCTTATACATACAGCAATTCTACACTGACTATTATCCGCTTAACGCAAATGCAAAAGAAGAGCAAATATCTCTGACAGGAAAAAAAACTCAACTTGCCTCTGAAAAGCTGCCCGCTGATGATGTTATTTTCCTTGAAGTAAGAATGGGAGCTAATATTCCAACTAACGCATCAGGAAAACACAAGAAAGCTATCTTTTATGTAATTATCCGACCCAATTACTCAGTGATTACTGACGATTAGATAAACATTTAGAGCAAAGATCTTCAATGTTTGAAGCCCGCCGAGTGTATCTGAGGGCCCTGATTCGCTAAACTTGACTGACACATGCAGTAGTGAAGGAGTCTACCACCTTTTCATCAGCTTAATAATACTCTATCATATAGACAAGTTGATACCACCTCTAACACAATACATAGCAGGCTGCTGTGATATAAAAGGATGGCCTATTGTATAATAGTCCCTAAAGTGAAATCATCCTTATAGGACTGTTTAAAGACTGCCGCATAGTACAGGGTATCCTGTCTTTACAAGCTTGGTTGGTTGGGTAGGACTGGGATAGTTTGTAGATTTGGAGAAAATCAACATTCACAAACCACCATATATGTTTCATTGTTTACTTGCATTGGAAAGTGATGTCATATGTGCAGTCCCCTCTCATTGATAGCCTGAAAATACCGGTATTAAGGTCAAAACCATAGACAAACCACACTGTCTATGGTCAAAACACACTGAACTGTTGCATTTCGTCACCATTGTGAACTTATATGCTGACTACAGTCTCAACCTCAATCCCATCCAGCATCGCACTGCTAACATGATGATTAAAGTGAGTGTAAAAACCAATACCAATATCTGCTGAAGTTAAAACTGCTGTCAGTGTGTTTAGACCATCAGTCCAGCCTGAATTGCCTCAGAGAAGCCTTGCGAAATATCTCGATACTCTGAATAATTGCATACATGTCACAATTCTTGAAACTATTATTGTTTCAATGTTTCAATGTTATGTCTGTTTCAGATAAGATACATAATCGAATCATAATGAATTTTTTCCGGAAATAACCTATTTGAGCCTTAAACTCATTTTAAAACAAGCCACGGCATACCACAGCAATACTTATCTCTAAACTCCCAAAAGGCTTAATTTGTGGGAATTGTCTTTCCTGATTTCATGAGCACACTACTCCAACCAGAACCACATACAAATGATTCCTAATATATATTTAAATCGCCTAAACAACTTGCTGCCTTCAAAATACATAATGTCAATCAATTAAGGGGCGTCCGAACAGGAAAATGTATTGAAACTCGCATTCTACACTGTGACTAATGACATTATTGTCTTGCCTATATTATTTGAGCCACTGAGTTCAGCTAGCCAGACCAGCTTGGAATAGGAACATCATGATTAGACCTAGTTTAAAACCTCGTAACAAAAAGTGAAAACAGTTTTTAGATGTGAGATGGTGAAGTTATTCAAAATGTCTGAATGACTGGCTAAAACACTGTTACACAACATCACGCAATAAGACTGATTAGAAAGGCACTCAACTAATTAGTCTGATAACCATTAGTAAACTTCGCTGGTTTGCCTCAGTTCTACTAATGCATCACCCTATACAATTCAATTTCTGTGCTTTTCATAGAGGAAGTAGAGTTGCGCTGAAGTACACAGGCTATTGTTGAGTAGGTCTAAATGTACACAGGAATGTATACAGTTTTAACAGCTGGAATTACACAACCGTAAACATGTGCTGATTTCCTTAACCATCGCCTACTTGCCTTTTTTCGCCGAAACCATTACAGATTTTTCCGCATTCAGTTACCAGTTGGGTGATTTGATGAACATATAAATAGTATTTATATGTTTATGGGTGATTCAAACAATATTGTTAACTGGTGAGAGTAAAAGACAGCATGTAATCTTTTTATTACTTTATCACTTTTACAAGTTGGTTCATTTAAAACAGCAAGAGTGATGGACTGGGCTCAATATTGCTTTATCATGGTTTCAGCAAGCTTGGATCATGACTCAATACATTAGAACAATGAGTTAGAGACAACTCTTTGAATAGAAGCACACACATTTCAAAGTTGATGATGATAGTGAGCACTTGCTTGACTGAGGTTCACGAACGAGGTTTCCGTGGCAGCTGATGCCGGTTAAACGTAACAATTTACTGAGCCTTCAACACTACATGGCCGATAAGAATAGGTATTGTTATCCAAAACTATAATTATAGATCCAACAAGCAAATATATTTTAGTTCTAGTCTAATTGTCTGAAGTAAAGGTCAGTTTGATAGATTAGACTGTACCCACAATCTAAATCCATGTACCCTTCAATCATAATGGATGATACTGTATGCATAGCTCATAGCGATCCTTATAATTAGATTAGCCTACCAAAACTACCAAAAAAATCCTGCGGATTTGCTATTGCTGAACTTGAAAACCTATTTCAACACATCCTTCTGTCAGTTGAATGCAGGGAATAGCCTTTTGCAAAGACAGTTGTTAGATGAGTAAAGATATTCTAGAAACATCAGACACTTTTACAAAACACTCATGGACTACATTACAGTTGCCCTATGCCCACGGTTCATGGGGCAACAAAAAGCAAACAGTTATGAATGACTGAACAATGAACCATGTCACCCGGTATGGAGGCTATTAGACGGGGGAGGGCTCAAGTTAAGAACTAATATGAGATTTGTCAGTTGCCTACCTGCATTTTCTCTATAAGCTCAGTATGCTCTCGACGTAACGTCCTGGCCTCTTCTAGTGTTTTACCGATAGTTAGAATGTGTGGATCCATGGAATCTATCTGAGCTTGTACCCAATCTCCAGCCTAGATAAAATACACACAATCAGATGAAGCATATTCTAAGTTCAAGTTCATCTAAAGGCCTGAATCAATAGGTAAAGTAGATCCATTTTTCTCCTAAATTCAGCCAATACCCAATATCTGAAACATGTGGTTACAACTGAGAAGACCTGCTTTTCAGAAAACCATTGCTAGTCACCATCTTATTTCTTTTTGATCTTTTCATAATTCTACAATATGAAATATACTAAACAACATGCAAAGGCGTCAGAAAGGGTTTCAAGGTTGAGGTATGGACTTGTGATCTTTGAAGCCTTTATTTTGTACCGGCTGTTACTTGTGAAATGAAACTAAAACAACGGATGTCTACTTCAATTATTAACTAAATGCAGTAGAAAGAACTCCTCTGCTTTTCCATTTTAAAGAAAGCAAGATATGAGAAAGGTTTAGGGTGTGACTAGAATACTACATGCGCCAGCACCTTTAGTCCTGAGGGGATAACTCTCTACACAATAAACACATGACAAAGTACAAACTGTTGAATCAAATCAATAACCCTAATGATTTTAAGCTACAATGATCCACCTCTGCTGTGGCTTTAAAAAGTCAATTTGGTCTACCAGTAGATAACCCATAACAACAGGACACTAAATGAGAGAGTTAACAACAACATCGATGGATCTTTTTCCATATACAAAAGGCAAGCTGCCATGAACAACAAATTGTGGAGTGTGCATATATATATGTAATCCTTCAAATCGGTCAGAGAAAAACTTGCTTGAGATCCCGCCACATGGCATTCACACATATCAGTATTGTTTATGTAGTAATCAATATATACATCCATGTCTCCACAACAATCAGAAAAATAAGGCAAACTACTTACTCTAAGAACAGCAATGACAACCCTACTTTGTCCAGATTGTATGGCGACCGTGGCGACGCTGGTAGCCTGGCCGGGTACCGGATTCGGTCCTTGACGCCTAACCAGCTGGTTTGGGGGCGGCTCCCCATTATCTGCCATTTTGATTTAACGTTGACTCCAGATGGCAGTAAATTCTAGGTAGAATCTCTGATCGATGTATATAATCCAAATGCAGTTTAGATGTTACGAAAAGTTTTTTACCCGCTTTCTCTCGATCTTAAATCGCTCAACCCACTGCTGTGTTTAATTGATTTCCACCGTTCAGGTAGATTTTATTATCTCAGTCTGCTGACTTTTGGTTGGAGGAAAGCCATTCAACACTCATTATGAAATCTGACTACAACATCATTAGATTATTCATCTAATTAGACTGTTCAATTCGTTATGCATTCCGCTGCCACATGCCCTGAGCAACATACGGTCTCGTTATTCATTACTGATGAGCAGCGCCCCCAGCCTGGGGTTAAATACTAAGGCTATTGACTGACTGGCCACCAGTCATTAGCATATAACAGACCTTTATACCAATTAGTCGGAGATATCCAGATAACAATATCATATCTAACACAAATCTCTGAATAAGTGCAATTTTTTTTATACCTGACTCCTTGTGGTTATTGATGATGATATATGATAAAAATCTTCACCTAAGAGACCTGACAAAGAACATTGTTCATGAGTCGTGTGCCCAATTCAAATAAAGAAGATAGACATCCATAAGTTGCTCATGTGTTCCATATTCCACAGCAAACTTATTTTGTCGAAAGTTTCCAAAAAGAATCAAAAGAAGCCAACAGGAGAGTTATGTTAATTTTTCTCAATTCGGTATAGACAGCTGTGAGTAAAAATTTTGTTATACAAGCAAACAGCTCGTAAATTAACTTCCAGGAAACTGAGAATAGCTTATTTACAGACTAACATCAATTACTGAAAAGGTCAAAGGCAAGTCAGGTGCTGTTGTCTGTTGCTTAGTTCCTAAAGTCTGATGCCTCAGATAACATGTTCTTAACACAAACCAAGTATCTATCGTTGTGCGATAACTTTGAAGCACTCACACTAGTTTCTCATCAGAGCCGGGCTCAAAGAGCCGGGCTAAGAACGCCAAAGAGTTTAGCATAGATAAAGTCATAAGTTGTAAGCCATGCAAGCAGTGTAACCACAGGGAACTTCAAATATTATAAATGCATCTGTGTCAGAGTTGAAACTCATGTTTTTAAACAATTGGTGTAAGGAAGATGGAAGCCATTTCTTTGTCTTTCAGACCCTCGTCAATTTAACTGATTGTACTGGCAGAATTCACATGTCATCACTAAAAATGTTGGTCCTATGCAATAACAGCGTTTTTGCCCAAAGTTTCATTAAAAATCCAGTGGAATCACAAATGTCAGCATAATTAAACTCTTTCTTCACAACCAAATATGCGTGCATATGTGTATAAATATAAATCCAAACTCATAGCAAGAGATTATAACCAACCTGTAATACCCCTCCCCTTATGTATACAAGTGTAGGCAAACAGCAAATACGGAAACACACAAGTATAAAAGGACACATAAACTCCTCACCTCTTGAAGCACTATCCATAGCCGATCATCAGGGAGCTGTTTTATCTGTTCCACAGTCCAGGTAAATGTTGTGATAGTTGTTGTCTTCGACAGAACATTTCTTACTGTCCTAGATCTGTAAAATTATTCTTGAAAATGAAATCTCCTCAACACAATGGGCCAATCTCCATATATACAGAAGATATCACCAGTCTCTTGGGTAAAGGAACCAACAGCTCTGGTAAGCTACCAAGGCATCATAAACTTCAAATTCATCCAGTTTGACGCAGTTGGTAAAGATTGAGCTGGGATTAAGCTTTACATAGATGTCTGTACTGCTTGTAAAAGAGTTCAAATTGTAGAGATTGTAAAACAAAGTCGTTAACAGGGCTAAAACTTGTAATTATCCGACCATAAACTGTATATCAAGTGTGTATAATATTATATGTACTTTTAGTATGTTTATGTATCAGACGTACCTAAATCCACCAGCAGCAGAGCTAAGATATTTGGTGTATTTAGGCGAGAAGTCCGGCAGCTCTACATGAGGCAGCAGCTCTCTAAGCTTTATATACAGAGTCAGCATCTTCATCTCTATCTTAGCTGTCGGTGTTAGGTAGTTAGGTGTCACAACAGTGCCTTCATCTATCGCCCTGAAACATGACAGATAACTACAGTGACAAAAATATAGGATCCTATTCAACAGGTTTGAATGGGAGATTATCAGATAATTTTTTTAAATGAAAGTTGTCTTCTCATCTCTTCTATACAGCCAATCAACTGCTACCAACTGTTTATTATGTACTTTTCTCTCAACATCTTTTTACCACACTCTCATTTTTATCAGAAGACCTCAATGGTGATCTCAAATGTTCTTAGAATTCCAAATAAAGCTATGTACTTCATATAGACTTGATGTGGGTTGCGATATCACCTCGAATGGATATGTTCTACACTAGCGACAAACATATTGGAAGAAAATTTTACCCAAAAGCAGTAAAAAATAATAAAAAACAATCATACTTTGCTTGCTGCTCAGCTATCAGTCCTTCTCCAATATCCATGACATTGAGATAATCCTCAACTAGCTTGGGTTCTGAGATTTTGTGCTGTGTGAAAAAGCGTCTCAGTATCGCTACATACTCTGAAGTCTTCACTGTGGAACTCACTCTTAGTTTGATAGAGATCAGCAGAGATTCTATGATCTCAATGAGCTGCAAGTGAATAATATTTTTTATAGTTGAAATATATAGCATTATTTTTGTTAGTATTTTTTCTACCATTACTATACAAATGTGTTGATGTCGCAAATATTCACCGCAATGTAGCTAATTTGGGGATCACACATTACCTCAGAGCCTAAGGCTGGCATAAAAAGACTGATAAGAACAATGACTGCAAAATCGATGTCAAAACAGACTCATTCAATCGTCTTTGATAATGCCACCGACCACCGCTTCAATGAATAATAAGGTGAGGAAAGAAGATAAGCACACACAATTAAAAACAATACATAGCAATCATTACCTCATCAGCTCCTTTGTGAAACTCTTTGACCATGATGAGTTTGCGGTGTTTGCTGGTCAGGCACTTATTAAATCTCTTCCAAGCTGCCTCCAGAAGTTGACCGTCTTGCGTTACTATCGACGAGGAGAGGACACGCTGCAGCGAGCCTCTCAGTACTGTAGCTGCCTGGAGTAACTGCTTGCCATATTCATAAGCACCCTAGACAGAGATATATACGTACCTCATCAAAGCATTAGTTTATTTTACACATTGCGGAATGCATATACAGCCAGTAAAGTAAGGTGGCAATCTTCTGGTGGGTTATTAAACATTACAGCATCAATAAAATTGTCATTAAATTTTTCGTCTAATGAGCAAGGATTTATTTAGAGCACCAGACAAAGCAACACTTTGGATAATTACTTATATAGTCTACACCCATAAAATCCCCCAATAAGTCCTCAGGTCAACAGCAGGGTAAGCAAACACTCTGTTAAAAAATTCTTGGGCGAGGGGTGCGCTTAGACCTAGTTTGGCTCATTGGCCTGCATTTGGAATTGCTCCCCCTCCACTGGTCAAGCCGCAGTGGTTTTGGGGTTTATTCTTGATCCCTTATTGCCGGTGTGTGACCAGTGAAAGGGGAGCAACTCATATGCAGGCAAACAAGATCAAACTGGTTCTATGTGCAGTGGGCAACTTATAATTGTAATTTCATAATAATCCCTGATTTGCAAAAGTTAGAGCGTATAATGATAAAGCGCTCCCTCAATATTCCTTGCAGCAGTACTAAACAACAGCACACTGACTTAAGAATAAACCAAGCAATCGCTTACCTCCGCTGTGGCCTGAAGTCTCTTTAGCTCTGAGAAAAGCTGCTCCACTTCTTCCATATTATGAGGCAACGAGAAGTCTCTGGTTACAACAAGGCACAACTCATCAATCCAATCCATCACCTGGAAAACATGCAGATATATAACTCAAAAGCTGATTTAGAACACAGACAACATATAAACTCAGTACTGGAAACTGGTTGGCTGGTTTTCCAAAGCAACCATATCTCTTAAATAACAGTTAAATTATGAAAAACTACGTTCCCATATCCCTTAATGTCAAAAGCCATTTGTTGTGGATGTGCAAGATTGTGTAATGGTTATTCCAACCTGTTTTGTGTCTTGCTCACAGGATCTTAGCTGATGATATTGTTGTAGGCGGAGTCGTCTTATCTCTGCAGATTTGTCACCTCTAGAGTATTGTAATTGTAACTCCTGTGTCTACAATGTAATGACTGATGTTTATAGCTTATTTTCTAATAATCTCAAGTTGTAGTACCTCTCCAATGTTAGGTTTTTACTAGTGAGCCCAAGGAGTCCCTCAAACTCATAGGTGAGATCAAGTTATTTGCAAAGTGAAATCACTTCTATATCAGCCTAGCAGATTAAGATTCTAGTCATGTGATACTCTTACCTTTGTTATAATACGCTGCATGATATGCTTGTGATTTAGGGACCGCCTGCCTCCAATTGCATTCTTGTTCGGTAAAGATAACAGATTGATCAGATATTTGCTGTCCTTATTAAGCTCTTTCAACTGGATCCCTGTGAACAAGAAAATAGCTAGTGCCATACAGAATGATGTCAAGATAATCCAGGAATTACCAAGTACACATGCTATTCTTGTGTCACATTTTAGCAAATTCTGTTATGCACCTTTCTGATGATAAATCAAACATTTCTCAATCACATTGGCACAATATATAAAGTACATTAGGTTGTGTTGAGAGACAGTAGTTATCTTCTCCTGTATATGAAGAGGGCAACTACTAAATATAAGTTCAAATTTCAACTCCTATCCTAGAACAAGTTTAATCCAATTGCCTGCATTCCTGTTGCTCCCTTCCACTGTTCACGCCGCAGGCAAAGGCCTGCAGCGTGACCAGTGGATCGGGAGCGACTCAAAATGCAGGCAAATGGACCAAACTTGGTCTAGATATATCCCACCCTCCCTGCTGATATATACAGCTAAGTACTCTAGATGAGAAAAACTTCTACATTATCATTGAAGAAAAATTAGCTCAACTTTTACCCCACTCATCATAGGACTTTGACGCAAATCACACTTATAGATTATGAAATCAAAATAACCAAACTTGGCTGGGTCTCGTTTAGAAAATTTCATCATGTATGGTAATAATGTTTTGTTATAATATAGCTTACCAATTGTCTCTGTCAAGTTTTGCAAGTCATCCAGTTGTTGTTCAGCAGTTTCGACAGAGGTTACCGACAGCTCAGAACTACAAAGCTGCATAATCTCGCACAGGCTTGAGTACAACTTAAAATAAAGATCAAAATGTATAAATATGTCATCGTCAGTAATTAAATTTCAACCAGAATTATTGATAAATTCAAATGAATGCTTTTTTTTATATTAATTTTCTACAACTATCAGAAAAAATACCATTGAGGTAAATTTATACATATCCATGGTTTTTCTGCCGAAATCCACACAAGAACTACTCAATTTACAGCAAGTTTCTAAGCTCTACACCACAGTCCATTTTACTGACCTCTTTAGCCGCTCTGTGATACCTCACAGATGTTATAATCAATGTTCTTCTCTTCTCTAGTCTTGTAGCGAAGCTTCTACAGATAGTATCCATATAATCTCTCTGAGCAGCGATATCTGACTGGTTCGGATGATTCAGATTTATCAGATTGTCACATTGATGTCTCAATCTGGCATACTGACTGTAGCTGGTCTAAAACACACAATTATATGATATCAAATTCCACCCAATCTGTCTGCAACTCAGGTTGCTTCCATGGTGGGTCGAGGAGAAGCAACTCCAAATTCAAGCAACTGTGACCAAAATGGCACAATACTGCATTGTGATACTACAGAAACACATACAATAATGACTCAAGGCGAAATTTAGTACGTAAAAATGCTTAAGGACACATGATGGAAGACAATAGCAATGGCAAGGCTCAAGCGTCAAATGGCACGAAGTCAGAGCGTTAGTTTAATCTGGGTGTGTTAACACTATACAAGTGATGATGGTATGAGCAAGGAGTATGAGAAGCACATACCACACATTTGACTTCTAGTTGTTCATGTTTAGCTCGTAGGATATTGGCAGTCTCTACTGTATCCCCGATATCTGTCTGTGAGGAGAGTAACGCTTCTCCTTCTCCTAATATCCAATCAACTACCTGTCATAATGAAGAAATATATCGAGGGTCAGAAGTTTTCTACAGGAGGTCATGAACTTGCTGTCATATTACAAAATGTGCTACCCAAATAGTCTAGAGGAGTAAATGTATTCGCAGGCACAACCAGGAAAGAGCTAATTTTATGGCTAGCTAACACCAATGAAACCTAATAAGTTTATGAGAACTTCCGTGTTAGCTAGCTTAAATTGTTCCTAGCGTCATTAAGTCACCCCAAAACGAGTTAAGCCAACTCTAGCTAATGTTTACGCCCTATGGTACCAACTCATATCTTTTGCTCGAATCAGTTTACTGAATAGGTTCTAATAAGATTTTCCTTTTTTGTACTTTACCTCGTTGATTTTACTCTGAAGAAGAGTAAATTCGTTTTTGATTATGGATTCTTTCGTCTTGAGCTCGAAGGATTTTTTACACAGATCGACTTTGTCCTCCAGAGCGTTTATAGCCAGCCTGACCAGCTCCTGAGAGTGGAATACTCTATCCTTGAGTATAAACCCACTCTTCTCATCATGGTGTATGGGTATCAGCTCCTTCACCAGCCTCTTACCTGCAATCAGAGGCAATCACAACTTTCTCACTCATTGCATAGGCATTGTCCAGATTAGTCTGAGCGCTCAAACCAGTGGTTGATTATGAAATGCTACTACCAGCAATCCCGCCACAGTTTGAGCGCTTAAACTAAGTCCAGATGAAGGTTTTATCCAAATTTGTCTGAATTTCGGGAAAGCAACTCCAAATTCAGACAAGCTTTATCTGATCGGGGAGTTTGGGCCGGTATAATATACAAGAATTTCATCATGATTGGTGTTGGGAGCAGCCTCTTTGACAACACTTTTTTTTAATTCATCTCAAATCCAGCAGCTACAAAACATGACCATGTTAGAGACAAGTATACCTTTGACAATCAGAGACTCAGGTGACTTGTCGATAGATTTCATCAGTCTACCAGCCTCGGGTGCTCCTGTTAAATCCTGTAGTTGTAAGTAAACAGTCTCTAGATGGTTTACTACAGCCTTGGCTTCTCTTATGTATTTCTCTACTGCCTACAAGGAAACACAAACAGATGCTGATATGATTGGTTACCAAACAATGTAATACTGCTACCAGCCTTTTTAAAGAATACAGCATAACAATAAAAATAAATAAATATGTTGCTCACAAATAAATATCTTGCTCAGCATCAAAATAGTGTTTTACATTATTGTCTTTATGTGGACCCATCGCAGGTCTTTGTCTTTAAAAGGTTCAAGAGTTTCCACAGAATTGTAATGCAAGATGCAATGCGGATGTAGCACGAATACGCCAGAGCTCAAATAAGAATGTTAACTGATGGAGAAACTCGTTCGGAAATGATTGCACAAATATGTCGAAACTATCTGGGGAATTTTGGGATTTTAGGTGTGGCAGCTATGGACAGGTGACCAAGCTGCTTGACCTCCGCTCTTGCTGACAATTATAATATCATAATACATACCAGCTGTTTATCCAACCAGTATACATGGTTATACTCAATGGTTCCGTCAAATTCAGTACAAAGGTCGTTGTTAGAGATATAGTTCTTTAGTTTTCCTCTCGAGATAGTCCTAGGCTAAAAAAGAATGGCTGGCCCATTTGATACCAAGGAAGGCAAGCATGAAGCTCTACTGTTTTATGGTTGTCATCTTGTCATTCCTGTCCGCAAAGAGGGAACGATGGTCTACGTAAAGTTTGCATTCTAAAGTATCTAGGCGGTAAAATTGAAGTGAGAACATCGGTGCCATTGCATTTCTGACCACCCTATTTCACATTAAAAATGGCACGGTATTCTTTCATCAGGAAAATTCAACTGAAACCTTCACGAAACCCCATGTTGTTAACATAATCAGACAAACCTCTATTCCAATACCATATTTCTCCCTTCTGAAGCTTTCACGTAACTTGCTCTTATTGAGAGCAGTGCTCTCATTCTTCAGTATAATGACATGCGATAGTTTGTGACCTGAGGACTGTAGGGCTGTATGGACACATCGGACAACAACTTTCAACTGCTTATAAAAGCCTGTATGGTTGTCGATGAGTAAGGTGAATCCTCGGCAAGCAACCCTCGCACTGAAACATACAAACAAAGTTGAATAACCTGTTTAGCTGCGTATCCATGGATAATAAGCATAATTTTGAAATATTCTTTGTTTTAGACGGGAGTGTATGTGTGTGTGTGGATTTGATAGCAGTGTGCTATCATATAGCACACTGCTATCTTATTTTGGGTCGATGTTGAAGCCATTGTATCATTACGTCTGATTTGTTAAGGTATCTATAAATCTTGAGTCTGATGTAAATACATTTAATGTAGGTTCACAGTGTCCCCGCTTTTGGATTGATACTGAGGTTATTGCATCAGAAACAGCATGTCCTAGGGTTTCAGAAAAAGAGTTCTCTCAATAACAGTGTACTGTCCTGTTGATATTAAACGCTATCAGTCTTTACTGACATTGGAGACAGTCAACAAACGTTTAAAATTCCCACTTGTTCCACATTGCTTTTGTTCCAATTACACCCAACAAAGCAGCTACAAAGTTTAAGATATTGGTTGTGAATTGACAGCTAAAGCAGCACTTGGGCTGGGGTCAAGTACGCTGTTACCTGTTCAAGGGGCTAGTCTGTTAAATTAGCAGTGACATTACATAGTGCTATGTATATTCGCTGTATATCCGCATATCAATTTTAATTTGCAACAGTAAAAACAAATTTGAGACAACTTATTAACTCTAAATACCCCTTGCTAACCCACACATAACCAAAACCATAGGTGGTGGTTTATCTAATGAATACAGATGCCTAACAATGGTAACTCGGTGTTTGAGCCATTGCGGTCATCATCAACTTGAGTCTTGTACAAAGACTGTGATATCTATTGCAACCTCATCCCGCTAGTTTAGCCAGGACTAACAAAGACTCGTGGGTGTATTTTTTTGAATTCAATCTCACAGAACCGTTGTGGAGAGCCACTTTGCGAATGTGCAACCTATCAGTTTAGGTTCCTTTTCTTTGAAAGTAGCCATTGAGTTAATCCAAATGTGCTTGAGTTCTCCAACCCGCACTGGGAAAAAGTTACCTTCTCTAGGCAAAATTTAATAGGTCAATTGGGCCAATTTTTGGCCCTGTTGCTACGGCACAGATAGACTTGTATCTCAGGGTCGATCTGCAAGCAGTATGGTGGAGAGCACTACAGCATACATACCTCGGTAGAGTTTGTAGATACTCTATCGTCTTGATAAGCTCATCTAGATTAAGTTGCCTGCAGTCCGTATGAGCGGGTAGAGTGATTATCATACATCCATCGCTGTCCCATCCACCTAACAGTACACCGAATAATTAGCAATGTACTTGCACTTCAACATAGTCTCGAACCAAAATATCTTACTGAGTAATGTTTGATCCCTTGCTTCATAAAAATTTAAGCAACAATTTAATGTAGGACATCCCCTGGTTACAAGGATTTTTAACAGTTTTGAATCAACCCAGTCCTATTAGTGGGAACAAAATCATATTGAGCCGTGTACATGACAAGCGTGGCTACTGTCTTTTTCTTGCAAGCTGGCAGATTTTTATCTCAAAGAAGGTCTGTTACAGAATTAAAATTTATTTGAAGGAGGAAGGCTTCGCCTTTATGCATATACTTGGAGGTTAAATCATATTAACACCCACCTTCGATACTGGAAATTTGTGCTAGCTAACATTAAGTTACCTCTTAACTTTAGGAAATGTTTACATCTCAATGGTAGGTAAAGGTATAACTCACCGGTTACATAAGCCCATCTCTTTCTGAGAATCTCCACTATTCCTCCGGCTTCAGCAATTTGCACTGGAAAACACATGCTCAGAGCTATTTTTTAAAAACAGTTCTATCCTAATAGCTACACCGCTTGATGTGTGACAGTGCAATGTTACGGAGCAGAGATAAAAATCATCCCTTTGCATAACACTCTTACACTCTTTTATCCAAAAAATACAACATGGCTGTGAGAAATCAGTTCTCTAGATATTATCAGTCCCATGAGGCAGAAATATAATAACATTTCACATCTCTTTAGCACACAGCTGACATACAAAGTTTATAACACAATACAATGTAATCGTTTTCTACAAGAGGGCTTATAAAGAAGCTAACCCCTAGCATTCCCAGGATATTGACTTGAGAGCACACACATATACAGCTCAACAACTGGGCAGTGCAAGGGAATATCATTATCCCAGCTGGCCAGTGTATTTCCTCAACTAGCAAAATAATAAGATTAAGGTAAAGAAACTCAAAAATATAGAGTGGCAGGGGATTTTAATGCTCAGCAAATGAGATTCCTCTTATTAATTCCACTAATGAACTCTGTATACACCAAAATCCAAGCACAGAACCTAATAGCTGGTCTCAAGTAGTATGATCAAGGGTCAAATTAAGCCAATCCAAATCTGTGATAGATGTATCTTTATCAATGAAGTTACCTTGGCTGATAAATCCCAGACTGTGCGAGAGCTGATCCTCCTCGTTTGCAAACACAGGCATCCTCAGAAATAAGTCTCCTTGACTAGCATTTAAGTGGTTGAGATCACTGGTAGGTGTAGCGATTGTGGAATCACCTCCTTCTTCAGTCAGCCAGTAAATGTGCTCCTGCGAGCTGCTGCTAGCTAAAGTCTCCTGTCCTCTGTTGGTATCCATGCTGCTAGGAAGACCAAACCTTCCACTTTAATCTGCAGGGAAACGAAATGAGTTTGAAAAGTTTTCTATATGCACTTTTCAAAATCACAAGCCGCTTACAAAAATCAGCTCAAGAATGTAAAACTCACCGAAATTTGAAGCCATGAGTGACAAGTTTATGAAATAGTAAATATATATATATATATATAATATATACATGTATGTATGAAATTCATATGCTAAAAAGACTCACCTGCTTGTGCCTTATATGATACCCTGTTAGCAATCTTATACTCAAACTGACCAGCCAGTATACACGAGACACCAATATGATGTAAATATTGCTGTATGTAGCTGCAGATTTACACCGTGCTCAGATGTGAACTTATCTACTCAATGCAGAAGTGTCAGTGCAGTGTCATCGAGCTGTATTTGAGATTCCTGCATCGACTTCAAGTGTGATGACATCACTACAATTCACTGCTTAGAGGGCATGCCTTCAATAGTAGGAAGTATCCTGCATTTACTTGTCACACAAAAGGGACAATGGTCTAATCCACAACAAACAAACTAATAATTATAAATTAGGCTGGATGACTGAGGATTATCAGAAGCTATAAATAGCACATGAGCATCTATCTTCAAAATATTTTTTAAACAATAAACCATTAAAATACTTTAACAGAACAGTAATTGTAAAAAAGTTTATTGGGTTACAAGAATTAGTGATTGTGATTCGGCAACAAACGCTTGGTTTGAAAAATTAAAAAAGTTGTGATAAACTTTACAAAATTCTTCTCCATATTTACTGAACATTGTTACTTCGGATTGATAGGACCTCCTAGCAACTTCTAGAAAAAAACACTTTTGAAAATAAAAAGTTGTAAACTGTACAGCTAAACCTTTACCTATTTTTCGTACAAAACAATATATAAACACTGGCAGATTTTCTAAACAATTTGCCCAACAAAAGTAATTTTAGACAGATCTCTAATTTATGGCCATAACTATTGTAATATCGAATTCCTACTTAAAAAGGGCATTTGATAGCCTGTTCCTACAGGGTGGTAATGTCTCTAACTAGGCACAGCTCAAATAAGAGGTAATCCGCGTCAGAATAAAACATACCAATATACATAGTTCAGACTGAGTGGTTGCCGTGGCTGATTTCCTACTGTTTCTGTTTTCTCGAGTTACTCTGAATAACGGAATTGAAAGAAGACTTTTTATATAAATCAGTTTCTCCTCTGAGACAGTTTTCTCAAACACAAAAGAAACAAGTAGTCGGTTACAACAAAATTATCTAGACATATCAGGCAAAATGTGTGATGTCAGAAGCAGGAAGATATTCGTGAAACACAAAAACTCACTATACTGTAGTATACACACATGGCCTTTCTGCATAGATTTTAAGATTGAGATAAATTGTGAATATGAGTTGTGTGTCCGGTGTGTATTGTTTGTGAACATTCTTGGGAATCCCAAGTGGGTTGGCCCACTGGAAAATATCAACAAATTATGTCACAGTGAGTTAATATGGGAAAAGAGAGAGTTGAAACTGAATGGAATAATGATGACAAATTCATTGCCGATCCAGATAGTGTCTTGCTTATCGCCCTATCAATCACGATGTGTCAAACATTGATCATCTTAACCAACAAATTATACAATGTCATACATTAAGGATTGTGTTAATACTAACTAGGGACCACTGGTGAGTTACATAACCTAACTAAACTGACTAATACAGCGAGACAGGGCATATGCGTTTTATAGTAGGTTATCTGCCCCAGTCACAATACCTATGAGAGCATAACTCCTACATATTTAATAATGTGTAGATTTCTATCAAAAGCAACTCATTATCAAACACTGGATCACTTGATGGTCAGTATATAAAGATGGAATATTACAACGAAACGTTTATGATTCATTAAGATCAGGTTTGATCCAATTTGCCTGCATTCTAGCTGCTTATTGTCTATCTGTCTGTCATTGTTAGCTGTAGGAGAGCAAAGCCAAACACAGGCAAATTAGATCAAACACTTGGACTAAGATACTAAAAATACACCATGGATCAAAGAGCAACCATGAAAAAAAGCAAGCTTACCTTTGAAGGGAGAGACCATATCTCTCCTTCATCACACAATCTCAAACACATCCAGTCCTCCTATACCACTTACTACAGCTAGCTTGTTCTTAGTGACAGCCAGGCCTTTGAGGACAAAACGCTTATTGTATGATCTCCCTCCGTTAGAGATAAAAGTGCTCTTAGTAAGAAGCTCTGACACGAGAATACGTAAGAGATTTCCTGTAATAACAGGAGATAATTCAACTGTAAATATAGCATAAAGCAGTTTGGGAATTAATGTTTAGAGTTTGGGAGTAAATCAGGTAGCTTAGAAGAATGTAATATCCGTTTTTGTTTAGATGATTCCTCAAAAAAACTGATCTTTCATTGGGGCATGATTGTAAAATGGGGCTTTGATTCCCAATGTGGATGATATATGGGCAGCAGCTGTGATGTCATGACTAAGAATGGAATCCTCCTTCATGGCACATGGTAAAGTCCAAACTATTTTGTTAAAATGGCTGCGGACTTAGGAACATACATATACGGAGATGTCCAGGTAAATATTGATCCTTAATCATCTGATATCGGTTAACATTAAGTGCCTACCTGAGTCACCACATAGTACACGGATGGGTCCACCGTTTCTTGATCCAACATACACCAGCCCAGCTCCATCGGATGCGACGCTATGGGGTGAAGAACTAACCTTACTACTCCACACAGTCAACACATTCCTGCTAAGAGGTTCCATCTCAATTTTTTGGACCAATTGCGCATCAGGGTCGCAAACCACAAAAGACTCATCTCCTAAATGAGTTGTTCCAGTAGGGTTATTCATTTGGCCCAATGTTGATGCACAGATAGTGTCACCAACCAAGTTGAACCAGGTAACCTGGCCATAATCTCGACTCTTCAATAGAGCCACTCGGTTCTTTGAGCAAGTAAGAGACATGTGCTCCGTTGACAATCCACAATAGTTGTTGAACACTCCTTTGAATTTCAAACCAGAAGAGTAGCGTTCTATCATCAAATTTGCAGCCGCCAATCTAGACAAAATCAGGATCTCACCAGATGGTAAAGTAGTGATACCTTCAACACTCTCGGCTTTAATTCCTACACGTATAGAACTTCCTACACGAGCAATATTCCGATGTTTTGTAACTGTCCGAGGTCCAGCGGTCATCAGAACATCGTCACTGTCCCAAGTGACTGCAGTAGTAGATTCACTTCTCGAATGCCATATGGGGATAATCTCAGTAGGTTTGCTGTTATGTACCAGTTCCATACCACCTGGTGTGGCTGTTGAGGTACTGCTTTTGACCCCTAAAAAAAGGTGTTACACTGAACTGTTGTCATCATCAGCATATATCTATCGTGTAAACTTGTGGAAATATTCACAAATTTAAACTTTTCTACCTGGCCCGGATCTTTTTTTTTTTTATATTTGGTTAGTTAAGCTAGTTAGTCAAGCTGAAATTAGTGATTTTGTGAAAATCAAATGAATTAATGATTGATATTCAGCGTATTTCTGAATACGGAAATTTAAACTCAATTAAAAATGATCGCCCCGTATAGTAGGCTAAAAGCTAGCCTGTCTTGCCAAGCTTTGTCGAGGCAGGCTAGGTAAAAGCAGGAAAATGAAATTTTTCCACACAATCAGACTCTGTTTCTGCCTATCCTACACGGCCCTAGAATGTTAACTTCAACGGGGCATTGCTTTCAAAATGATCGATAGTTATATCAAAATGAGCAATATCTCAACTGTCAAATTTCAGTGTTGGAGTCGCCCTCTCCCACTATTTAGACTTGCGGTCGGTCAGAATAGCAGGTAACTCTGAACAAGGCTTATGGAGCTTCTGATTCCAATTGACTGTGCCTTATATCAGGGAGGCTTAGATGATGTTTAACTATCAAATTTAACCATTAGCCTGCTGGGACTATGCAATTGATGTAACCATCAGTAGCAGATGTAGGACAGTGACAGAAAATGTTCACCTTTTTGAGGAGACAGCGTCATCGGTTTCATGATAACAGCGGGAGTGACCTCTAGTATGGTAGCTTCAGCCTCTGTTTTTGTCTGGACATACTTTGATATGATTTCCGTATCACTTTTCTTGGCTAGTTGGTTGATTTCTGACCGCATGGTGGCTATATCATCCATCTTCTCATTTATGTTCTCTGAGTATTTCTCCACTTTACCAGCATTCAGTAAATGGTAATCATAAATCTTCTGTTTAAGTGCATCTCTCTGCTGGCATATCCTCACCCACTGTATAAATAAACGCTATTAACTACCCATACGTAGAAATAAGAATAACGTGGCCAGTTGTATTCCGACGGAGGATTTGCAGAAATACCAGCAACTGAACATTATTAGCGGAAATGTTTTCTTGCTTGGGTGAATTCTGTAATTGAGTGAAACATGAGAGACTTGGCAGTTTACATGTTTACCTCACTGGGCACTCATCTTCACAAGTTTGAAGCGCTGTGTCAGTAAACCTTAGCCAAAAATGTCTTATGCTCAATGTTTGACCAAACTGTGGTTAAAATTGGATACATTCTTACAAAATGAGTTTAAACAAGTATTGTTTATCAACACCAGGTGTTTCGTTCACCAATAAAAACTTTGCAGCTAAGATAGACCAGCAACATGTATGTATTGCAGCTCACAACTGGGAATACATTTTTCTGTATTTTTTGTATGTATCATGTAGAAGGCATTACTGGTTGGACATCTAATTACTTAGTGTGCTTTTCAATAAATTATCTCTTATCAAATCAATCAAACAAAATTTCTTACTTCCAGCTCATTCTTCTAGAATTCACATAGCCTACACAAAACCTCATTCATAAATAACAGGATCGTCTTATTGTATAGATGGGACAAACTTTTGGCACCTAGAAGATTATGATGTAACTTTTAATTCCTAAATTGAATTAGCAAAAATGCCACTATTCTTCTAAATATGGGACCTTCACTCATGTTGACAAAAGCATAGACACAGAGTACATATCCTATCTTCTCTATTGGGGCATGATCCCTAAATTTCACTCACCTACCTTGACATTGAAGTGAGCATCTTTTGCAGTAGTATGGATGCGCTCAAAAACGCCCCTACTGGTCACCCTGCTACCGAGGAAGGATCTGCTCCATGCAGAGCCTTGAGTGGAAAAGTCAAAATTATCATATGCCATATAACTTACCTGATTTTGAGCATCCTCGTCAGCGGTCGACAGCATTATCTGTACATCTTTCTCCAGCTTATCATACTTCCCCCACGCAGCCTTATCCTTGCTGGCCATGTTATCTTCCTTCTCAGATAGTTTTATTGAGTAGTCCCTCAGCTCTTTTACCAACTGTCCTGAATGCTTCTTGATTTGACATATTCTGTGGGGAGTCTGCCAGGAATCTGTAACGTTTGTTTACAGAAAATAACGATGATCAAACTGCTAAATTAACCGCATCCCAGTTTGAGAAGCCAATGTTTGTCGACCAATGGTATCGTAATGAATTATTTGATGTAAAGAAACAACAAAACACAAATTGATTTTTTTCCATCACAACTTTCATATGATCACACCCTCAGAATCAGGTGGTCATTCTAACTTGGACACCAATTATTATCGGGAAACAATTGTCCATGTTGTTCTCACAGAGGTGAGGTGAGGGGCTTCAAGCTTGCTTTTTAAATACTTTTCTTCCAAAAGCAGCAGTTAAATTATATTGTAGATTGCATAAACGGGTGCCAATTTCAGCAACCAACAAATTTTACAATAAAAGATAATATTCCATTCTGCACAATTGGAAAACCTCAACCAGGCTTATTCCTTGCATGTCTATTCTCACTCTCAGCTGAGAGGATTCTGTTGGTATCTTGAACGTAGTAAGCATGGTGACCCACCTTTACAGTTGGTATCGGTGTCTGTACACTTTTCACAGAACATATGCATACAGTTTATACAGCTCAGTATCAATGCACCGCTATGCCTAGGACATGTCTGCTGTTTGAAACGTGGGCTGTCATCAACATACTCTTCTATATTGATAGAATTGTGGCGATTTCCTCCAAACTTCTCCTGATAATCATCATGAAGCTACAAATCAAATACACATATCAAAAGTATGAGGAGGCAACTGGTTTGTTATTTTGCTTAGCCTTGTTTCGTAACCGAATGCTGGTGTTTACTGAAATATTCTGATAGATGACCATAGAACGTTGGTGAATTAAACCAATGCTTAAACCTTGATAGTGAGAGCCAGTATGCCTTCATTCAAGCATGTGCATCTTTGCAGTGACACGGAAAACTTTATTACCTGTGCATGACTGTCACACATTTTCTTGTAGCAATCCATACAGAATTTGATGGCAGCCAGCTTTGCTCCTTCATCACAAATGTCACATTCGACAGTCTTTACATCTGTAGAGCCTTTTGTCGGATACTGAGGGACTTTGGGAAGCTTCAGAACATCGGTTGATTGGAAATTCCATCTGCAAGTTTGATATAAAATCTATCTACAAATAACCTAGACTCTAGAGCCTATCAAGCTCATTAAAAAAATATGGACTATGTTACAGCAACATTTGGAACATTTCCATATCACTGCCTCAAACATAAACATATTCCTCCATGTTACTGGCCTCCATAAACTCATTTAATTTAAAGAAATCACAAGTTAAACCAAAAACTATCAAAATATACTGACATTGCAGAGTTTTCGTCCCGATCAATAGGTCAGATTTCAATTGTCAAATGTGTGCTATGTTGAGCAGAATGTTATGCAGAAATGTTGAGCAGTTTGTCTGATGAATAGTTAGGATCCTATAGTAATTCTATTATGTTTTGATTACATGTCAAGCCAAACCACACATGACAGCCAAAATCCATTCAATAGGATGTGAAGCATGGAACCTTAGTGATTAGTGAATACCTGCCCTTTCAAGTAAAAACCATGTTGTTTGGCTATCTAGATTTAAAGTGGGATGTTTTCATACTGCAACCTCAACAGAATTAAGAATTCAAAATAGACTACCTACCTGCACACGGCGCACTTGATCACATCAATATCTCTGTTGTCAGCTTCAAGACAAGGACGACAGAAGAAATGTCCACATGGCATGGCTCTGGGATCATTCATCTGATCCACCTCCTCCAGGCAGTATCCACATGCAGACCCGGGGTCTTTACTGTCTGAGTTATCATCTTCTTCCGCTTGTACTGAGGTGTTAAGAGTAGGTTTTGGACGTACGACTACTTGGGGTTTTGGCGAAGCCGGTGTAGTAGGTTTGCGGAGTATTGCAAATGGTGGTTTTGGCGAAGCCGTTACAGTAGGCTTTGGACGTATGGATACGAGGGGATTTGGTGAAGCCGCTCCTGAGGGTTTTCGATGTCTGGACACTGGGGGTTTTGATGAGGCCGTTACAGAGGGTTTTCGATGTATAGACACTGGGGGTTCCAGTGAAGTTGTGACAGCTACAGTTTGTGACACAAATAGATCTGGTTCTGGAGAGGCAGTTGGTGTTGGTAGATCATCAACGACAGAGCAATCCGAATCAGAAGAAAAGTAAGTGTATGGCTGATATTTCATCTTGTTCACTTGCACTGCAGGAGATTGTTTTACGACTGCCCTACCAGTAGCTGCAGCTGGTGCAGGGTTCGATCTGAAGACTTTTTTACCAGGAGACTGCTTCACAAATACAACTGATTTACTAGAAGGTGCCATTTTAACAGAAGGTAATACAGTTTTAGATCCTGCCAGTGACGTGCCTGGAGAATTACTCTGGTATGGTGTAATCATTGAGGTAGCTCCATCACGGTTTTTGATTGTAAACGATGGCTGCGAATTAGAGGAGTTGGTAACTTCAAGTCTCACACTTTCCACCTTCAGCACTTTCATCTTTTTGATGGCTTCCTTTTGGCTGACGTCGCGATCAGGACAGGCACATAACTTTTTCTTAGCATTTCTAAAAACCAAATTTAGAAACACATACCATGATCTGAGCACTTTTTCATCTCGTTAAAATGAAGCCTCCATAGAAACCTACGACTAAACATTGCCATGCAACTCTTTACTTACATACTGACGTGTAGATATGAGATATACAATAGAACTTAATAAAGCGCAGGATATACACAAATTTGTGAGAACGATCAAGTCAATATCTTGCAATTCATTTATACATGTGCACCATGGTACCA
Organism: Membranipora membranacea; assembly: GCA_914767715.1. Taxonomy (NCBI): domain Eukaryota; kingdom Metazoa; phylum Bryozoa; class Gymnolaemata; order Cheilostomatida; family Membraniporidae; genus Membranipora; species Membranipora membranacea. The sequence goes on from OU612068.1 coordinate 20,415,490, forward strand.
AGGTAAGTTTAAGTGTCTTCGCTGTTTGACATTAAAATGCAGTTCGGTTTATATAGGACTGTTCCCCTAGATTTACCACCTTCATTCAACATAATGGTTTTCCGATGGACGGGCTGATTTGAAAATGAAAATAAATTATCTTCGGAATGTAAAAATGTATATCTTACTTCCGTGCACTGGACAAGGTCATTTCTTTGTTTCAAGCTATTTGATTTTCAAAAGGAGCCAACGAACATCCAGGGGAGTGTATCATGGTAACTTTTCAAACTTCAGGATATGCTTGACTTTTAAGTGGATCCTCTAATAAGCTTACAGTGTTAACTCGGGCATCTAGAATGAAATCAGCTACAACTTACCGTGTTGGTCTCTCTTTGATTTCATCTCTAGTATACTTGCGCTTCGGAGGCATTCTCCAAAACAAGGTGTCTGAACTGTAACTACTTCAGCTGCCAAGTGGAATAAGAAACTGTATAATGATCTTCAATAAATTTGAAATGCATCCATTTAATTGCAAAGAAAGCTCAGCTACAAGGATAAGGGTCACACTATAGAACATTATTTCCAGATACATATAGTAGTCGATGGTTTGAGTAAGAAAACTTCCCACCACGGAGTAACTCCAATTTTTTACATAAAGCTATAACTCTGACCAGTTCTATAGCAGCGTGGGCTATACTGATAGTGTAATGACAGTTACTGACTAAGTATCAGAGAAGCTTTCCGATGAGACTTGGTATTACAGTGAGGAATGGAATACTACAGTGCCAAGGGGCAAAGGTTGGGATGTGACGTGAGGGGCTCCGATGTTACCCGCAGCGCCTACAAAATGCAATGAACAAAGGATGTACCATTCATTCCTTAGTTGGAACGATTCCAGTCGCTGCTGATCAATCAGGTTGTGTGCAGGTAGCATGGGCAGGCTTTACATTGGATAGGGGACACACAACCACATCGTCTGGTCTTCCAATAGCCTAAATAGTGCACAGGTCAGGAAAGGAGTCCCACATATGATAGTGTGAGACATGACAGGTATGGAATTGAGGGGAGTAAGTAATGCAAAGCTCTCTACTGTCAGGGGACAAAGTTACAATTCTACTACAGGTCAACTGTATAAACTGGATCCCTGGCGATGTTCAAATGCCACCTCCCCTGATTTTGTCATCTCAATTTGAGGATAGTTTGAAAAATAGTGTGCTGAGAGACTGGGATCACAAGAAGGTTAGTAACTCCATAAAACAAGGTATGTTTGAACAGCTTAGAAGGTGGTATTTCAAGCATAATACACAGCAGGGAGGATGCTGTCAAAATTTCATTTAAGTTCATTCCATTCCTTTCTAATCTCACTCGGAGTGTAGGGGCTCCTCTATCGAGATATATAGTATTGTGTCGATTGTAGTGATCGGTACTGTAACTGTGTAGAAATATTTTGTTGAATGTTTCTGGAAGTGTTTAGGTTATGGCAACTGAATAATGTTCTATTGTCAAATATGATTGTCAGATATCGAGACTCTGAGCAACGTAGGCTTTAGGTGAGAGCAGCGGTGTTATAATGTTATAAGGTATATGGCCAGCATAGGGTTAGATTGAAGAAAATAAAATGCTTGTGTGAGACATGTGTTGTCCATCCCACCCACCCGCCAAGGTGCACCCACCATCGCTAGGATGGAGGGTGACCAAATGAGGTCCCACAAGGCGCAGTGCAACCAGCACACGCCGGCCGGGGGCACAAGTCCCCGGATCCGCGGGGATCCACAAAGCAGGGCTAGGTCGACAGGCGTCAGTGGGCGTAGTACAGATTTAAGTAAGGTATCTAAATAGCTTGTACATACAATATTTACAATACATATTGATACATATTTAGTAGAATGGAGAAAATAAGGATGCAGATTAGAAGACATTGTTAGATAGCATGCGATGCTTATAAGCACACCTAGCTACATTGGTATTAACACCGGACTGGATTGATCCATGCCGGGTGTTATGGTTATTGGATAACAAGCTCATTCCCTTGATGCTCAAATAATTATTTACAAAAATATTCTAGAGACCAAATATTTTTGTGAGAGACCAAACAATAACAACAACCATTCTCTCTGCTCCCTGCAACAACTAACTGAAGATTGTTGTTGTCTTTTTTTTAGTATAGCCCAACCAACCAAACGCCTAAGTTGATTATCAAACACCTTCCCAATTTTATCACTGTACTTTTGCAGGCTTGAATTTCCTTGAAACCACAGCAGCCTATGTCTGAAAGGTCTAACTCTCAGTTTCAGAGCCTTTCTCTTCTGTAAACTTCTTCTGTGTGCTACCAGGGAGAATGGTGCCTGATGCTACTGACTTGAGCATGATATCAAAATGCTTCTCAAATTAAATACATACTCACGTGACACATGTTAATTCCCGCCAATTCACTTTACGCAAAGCGCAGTAGGTATAGGACAACTCCAAAATGAATAACATTAGGGGAGACTAATTATGTAAAGTGTCCATTTAGAAATTAGCTAGATAAAATCTAGCCATTCTCCCTGGCTAGATTCCGGGTATGATTGAATGTTAGCTAGCAACTAGCACCAAATACATAATATATAGGCATACATCACCATCACCTACATTCACTAGCAACAAATGACAGGCACCATCACAAAACCACAACCCTCCCTAAATCCTACACTGCTCTTTGCGGAAAAAGCCTTTTTTATAAATCCTCATAAATACATCAATGCCTTCTCATTGCTTCTTTTATTTTTTGTTGCTGTTTTCACATGGTCTTATGTGCTTCATGCATTGGTCGGTGGTTAATAAAGTTCATAATAAAAATCAATGGGTGATGCTAGCTAGCCATATCACAGGAAATATACCCTGTCTCACTCTAGAACAAGTTTGTTCCCTCTGTGGTTGCGGAGGGATATTACAAATGTTTGGTATCACGGTGCCGAGGCTCCTCTGACGTGGCGCCTCAATACCAAACATTTGTAATATCCATCCGCAACCATAGAGGGAACAAACTTGTTCTAGTCTCACTCTGCTATGCCCGGGACCTAGCCAAGGAATCAGGCCTACAATGGGGCCTTGAATGTATTATTGGTTGTGTTTGAATTTGCTTCTGTGGTGTTATCCACTCACTCATTTTTTGTATTACTATTTTGGATCACTGCAGTTGTGCTTTTGCATTTCCAAGTAGACCCATGTGCTCGCGTTTTGGGTTTGTCTGATGGGTTGTAGTTTGTTGTGTTGAGTTGTCTTAACACGCCGTCCTGAGTAGATAACTCAAAATTGTTGGACTGAACCCAGTCAACCCGGGACCACACTGTGTGCAAACAGTAAGAACCTCTACTAATAAGCCACTGCTTAATAAAAACTTCTTGTTGAGTTTTTTGAGCTGATATAAACGATTTCCAACATTTGGTCTTTGTCTGAACCTGTATAAATTTCTAACGGACAGCCTTGAATCCAGTTTGAGTATAATATTTGATAGCATGTAGATATGAATGAACAAATATTACCTGGAAGGCGAATGATTATCACAGAGAGTGAGAATAAAAACAAGTGGAGTAAAGCAGGGAGTTTCAAACTCCTTGAGTAAAGGGCAAGGTGAAAGGTAAGCTAAGTAAAGGGTAAAACAAGGGAGACTAAAATTTGATCCTCACAAACAAATGAATTAGACGTTTTGATGGTGTTATTATCAAGTATTTTGCATTCAGTCAAAATGATATACTATGTTGAGGGAGATAGTGTAAACAATGAACTAGTTTATTGGTTTAAAAACCTGGGATAATTCGAGTTTGAAGAAATAACACCCTTACTGATTATGTAACATATCAGAAAAGGATTTTTATGCATAGTAACCAAGAATCAATATGTTTATTAAAATTAAGCTTAGCATAAACAAAATGTTTCTCCACATTTACTGTGCAATGCTATTTCTACCTGCTATATTTCTTTCTAGCAATTACTAGGAAAAAAACTATAGAAAATAAAACATGAAAAATAACAAAACTATACAGATATACCTATTTTTTTGTATAAAATATCTTACATACACTGGATTATCAGAGCGGTTTGCCCAAAAAAAATAATTTAGTCAGATTATGAATTGTTGGCGATATGTACACCATTGTATACACTATTTTTTTATTTGGTGTTTCAAAACGATCTCTGGATGTCTATTGATTGGAGCAAACTTCTACTAAAAACGACATCTGGTAGCCTGTTTCCACAGGGTGGTAATGTCTCTCACTAGGCACAGCTCGAATAAGAGGTAATCCGGGTCAGAATAAAAAACATACCGATATATGGTTCAGAATTAGTGGCTGACGTGGCTGTTTTTTCTCTGTTCCAGTTTCTCGAGTTACCCTGAATAATGGGAATGAAAGAAGACTTTTTATATAAATCAATTTTTCCTCTAACTCTGACGAAGGACAAAAAAAAATTCAGAGTTCTACTGTTATAACAAACTTATCCAAACATATATTCAAATTTATTACAAAACAGGCCACCTGTGTGATGTCAGAAGCAGGAAGATATTTGTGAGACACAAAAATTCAATATACTAGGTTATCTACCCCTCATTTTACCCAAATATGACCATCAGTGACAATATCTATGAGAGCATAACTCCTGCATATTTCCATCATAAACAACTCAATATCAAACACCGGTTCTCTAGAGATGGTATTTCACAAAGAAATGTTAATGTTTCATTGAGATCGAGTATGATTCAACCTGCCTGCATTCGCGTGTCTTATCGTGTAATTGTTAGCCATAGCCCACTGTAGGAAGCCAAAGCCAAACGCAGGCAAATTTTACCAAACATGATATACACTCAGACTAGGATAGTGCAAATGTACAATGGTCCGCAGAGCGAGCATGTAAAAAGAAAGTATACCTTTGATCCCATAGATGATATCCGATATTTCATCACACAATCTCAAACACATCCAGTCCTCCTTTACCACTTACTACAGCGAGCTTATTCTTGGTGACAGCAAGGCCTTTGAGGACAAAGCGTCCTTTAAACGAATCAACGCCCCTTGTGATAAAAGTGCTCTTAGTAAGAAGCTCTGACACGAGAACACGTAAGAGATTTCCTGAAGTGATAAGATAAAATTCAACTCTTAATATAGCATAAAGCAGTTTGGGAATTCAAGTTTGGAGTTTGGGAGTATATCAGGTAGCTTAGAAGAATGTAATATCCGTTTTTTTTAGATGATTCCTAAAAAATACTGTTTTTTCATTGGTGCATGATAGTAAAATGGGATGTCGATTCCCAATGTGGATGATATATGGGCAGCAGCTGTGATGTCATGACCAAGATTGGAATCCTCCGTCATGGCACATGGTGAATTCCAAACTATTTTGTTAAAATGGCTGCGGACTTCACTTTCGAACATACATATACGGAGGTGTCTAGGTAAATATTGATCCTTAATCATCTGATACAGTTTAACATTAAGTGCCTACCTGAGTCACCACATAGTACACGGATGGGTCCACCATTTCTTGATCCAACATACACCAGCCCAGCCCCATCAGATGCGACGCTATGGGGTGAAGAACTAACCTTACTACTCCACACAGTCAACACATTCCTGCTAACAGGTTCCATCTCAATTTTTTGGACCAATTGCGCATCAGGGTCGCAAACCACAAAGTACTCCTCTCCTAAATGAGTTATTCCAGTAGGGTTTCTCATCCGGCCCAACGTTGAAGTACAGATAGTGTCACCAGCAAAGTTGAACCAGGTAACCTGGTCATAAATTCGACTCTTCAATAGAGCCACTCGGTTATTTGAGCAAGTAAGAGACATGTTAGACGTTGACAATCCAAAATCGTTGTTGAAAATGCCTTTGAATTCCAAATTTGAAGAGTAACGTTGTATCATCAAATTTGCAGCCGCCAAACTAGACAAAATCAGGACCTCACCAGACGGTAAAGTAGTGATACCTTCAACACTCTCGGCGTTGATTCCTACACGTATAGAACTTCCTTCACGAGCAATATTCCGATGTTTTGTAACTGTCCCAGGATCAGCGGTTATCAGAACATCGTCACCGAGCCATGTGACTGCGGTAGTATATGACCACTCACATCTTGAATTCCATAGGGGGATAATCTCGGTAGGTTTGCTATTTGGTACCAGCTCCATACCACTTGATGTGGCTGTTGAGGTACTGCTCTTGGCCCCTGCAAGAAAACATGGGTGTTAGTATACTATTTCAGCATACAACACTGAACTGTTGTCATTATCAGCAAATATATTTCGTGTTAGCCTACTCTACTAGGTGAAAATATTGACAAATTTAAACTTTGCATTATGAAAGCTGAAATTGGTAATTTTTTTTTAAATCAAACGATTAGCAGAATTAATATTTTAGCCAATTTCTTATTAGAGAAATTTGAAAAATCTGTTGAAAATGATCATCACGTAGGGTAAAGGCAGGATAACTTTTTCCACGTACCCAGATTCTGTTTCTGCCTACACTACACGACTCTAGAGAGTTAACTTCAACGGGCTATCGCTATTAAAATTATCAATAATCATATCAAAAATGAGCAAAACCTCCACCATCAATGAAATCTTAAATCAAGTTATATCTGTTTTGTTGAAGTCGCCGCCTCCCGCTATCGAGACCTGTGAGTGGTCATTATAGCGGGCAACTCTGATTTCCTTTTTCCTGTGCTTTAGATGAGGATTAACCAACAAATTAAACCAAAAATCCACTGGGACTCTGCAATTGATGCAACCACCAGAATCAGATGTAAGATAGTGACAGAAACCATTCACCTTTTTGGGGAGACAGCGTCATCGGTTTCATAATAACAGCGGGAGTGACCTCTAGAATGGTAGCTTCAGCCTCTTTTTTTGTCTGGACATACTTTGATATGATCTCTGTATCACCTTTCTTGGCTAGTTGGTTGATCTCTGACCGCATGGTGGCTATATCATCCATCTTCTCATTTATGTTCTCTGAGTACTTTTCCACTTTACCAGCATTCAGTAAATGGTAATCATAAATCTTCTGTTTCAATGCATCTCTCTGCTGGCATATCCTCACCCACTGTACAAAATAAATGGTAAAGATGTTTGACCAATTGTGGATTAATTGTGAAGTTATTCTTACAAAACTTCATCTTTCAATGGCATAAAATAACGCCTGCAATAATTTACTAGTTATCGACACATGGTAATAGCATTAGTTTAATTTTTGTGCGCATCGGTTTGTGTTCCTTCATTCACTTTGGGGAATGCGGCGTGGATGGATTGGCAACATCAAATACCGTAATGCAGGAGGCCCGGCATCAAATCCCGGTTGGGTAGAACTTTTTGGAAGTTTAATCATGGAAATCGTTCGTAACAGGAGCGGACTACTCATTGGATGCCCTCCGTTCGACACGATTACCAGGTCATTCCTTTACTAAACTAAGAAGCCAAGAAAGAGCAGCAACCTGTATGTATAACTACATACAACAGGGGACTCTTCATCATTTTTTCCGTGCTTGTTACTATCATGTAAAAGGCATTACTGCATGGAGCTTGTGAAAATAAGAACTCAATGAGCAACAATTTGTCTTCTGTCTAAAGTCTAAACGAATTTTGCAAGTCTCCAGCCCTTTCTTCTACAGTTTGCATAAGTAACTGGAATATTTAATTATGATGATGATACACGCTCATGGCACCTAGAAGATTATGATGTAACTTTGATTCCATGAAATTTTGAAAGCAAAGCAGCCACTAATCTCTAGTCACTATTTATAATCTTTGCTATTCTTCTTAATTTGGCAACCTCACTCATGTTGACAAAGGAAATAGACACAGAGTATAAATATAATATCATCCTCTGTTTATGATCCCTAAAATAAGAAATCACCATGCTGTACATTGAAGTGAGTATATTTTGCTATTGTCTGAAGCGGAGCTAGCCATGATGCCTTCCCACCACGGCTGACTGTCAGGGGGAGCACAAGTATGGAATTCAAATACGCCCCTACTGGTCATTCTGCTACCAAGGATGGCTCTACTCCATGCCGAGCCTGAAGTGGAAACGACAAAATTATCATATGCCATATAACTTACCTGATCTTGAGCATCCTTGTCAGCAGTAGACAGCATTTTCTGTACATCTTTCTCCAGCTTGTTATATTTGCCCCATGCAGCCTTATCCTTGCTGGCCATGTTATCTTCCTTCTCAGATAGTTGTATTGAGTAGCCTCTCAGCTCTTTTACTAACTGTCCTGAATGCTTTTTGATTTGACATATTCTGTGGGGAGTCTGCCTTGAATCTGAAACAGTTGTTCACAGAGGGTCAAAATAACGAACGTTCTAATTTAAATAAAATATCGTCGTGACTTTCTCATGACAGTAATCAACACTGAACACAAAATTTTGTTTGCGGGGAAACAAAACATTGATTTACAGATTTCATTGAATGGCGTACGGCATCTGAGGGGTACCAGTTGAACAAAAAAAAAGATGAGGTTTCATAAAATTCCTTCAATTTTGTCGATTTAAGAGCACTATGTAGCGTAATAAATTCAATGCATCCGCCAAATAAGGAGATTCAGATATCAATCCTTATATAATATGGTATGGTGGCCCACCTTTACAGTTGGTATCTGTGTCTGTACACTTTTCACAAAACATATGCATACAGTTTATACAGCTCAGTATCAATGCACTGCTATGCCTAGGACATGTCTGCTGTTTGAAACGTGGGCTGTCATCAACATACTCTTCTATGTTTATAGAATTGTGGCGATTTCCTCCAAACTTCTCCTGATAATCATCATGAAGCTACAAATACACAATGAAATTTATGAAGAGGCAACATAGACTCTAAGGTTTGTTATTTTGCATAGTCTTGTTTCATAACAGAATTTTCGTGTTCTCTGAAATATTCTGACAAATGACCATAAAATGTTGGTGAATTAAGCCTTGTTAGTGAGAGCAATGAACTCCTCCGGTGTGACAATGCGCAGAGACACAGATAACTTTTGTTACCTGTGCATGACTGTCACACATTTTCTTGTAGCAATCCATACAGAATCTGATTGCAGCCAGCTTAACTCCTTTATCACAGATGTCGCAATAGACAGTCTTTACATCTGTAGAGCCTTTTGTCGGATACTGAGGGACTTTGGGCAGCTTCAGTACATCGGTTGATTGAAAATTCCATCTGCAACTTTGATAATGAAGGTTAATCTACAAATAACCTAGACCCTAGGGCCTATGCTCTTTGGAAAATAATGACTAGTTTACAGCACCACTTTGAATATTTCCCTAACACTGCCTCAAACATAGACATATTTATTAATGTTACTGGCCTCAACAGACTCGTAAAATTTTAAAAATTCACAAGTTAACCAGAAAACTATCAAGGTGCACTTCAATTGCCGATTCCCTTCCCCCCTTCAGATTAATGGGTCAGACAATTTCTGCATCAATTACTATTCAGACATTTGAAAAAAATTTTGAGTGCAATGTTTAGCAGAATGTAGACCAAGTTTGGTCCAGTTGCCTGCATCCGGAGTTTCTCCCGATCCACTGGTCAAGCCATTAGAATGCAGGCAACTGGATTAAACTTGATTTAAGCAGAATTTCATGCAGAAATGTTGAGCAGTTTTTGCTAGTAATAATATTGTGTTTAGATTACATAATAACCACACATGACAGCCAACATTCGGTCACAGAGTAAGGATATACAGAGAGGACACTTCAATGATCGTTATAGTGCCTGCCGTTATAGTGCCTGCGGTTTTTGATTAACTGGGGGAAAATTGTGCACAGCTGGATGCCGAAAACTCATTATCTCTATATGTTATAATGTCATTTTTCTTGCAGACATCTCTACCTTTGATGGGCCATAATTCATTCTGTATTTATCCTAAAGACTGATTTCCAACTTTGTTGGAATGTCCAACCTTCAAGCTATACACCATATCATTTTCATTTTTTGCTAGGACACATAGGCTCTGAGCTATCTGCATTTGTAAAATGAGTTTTATTATATAGATTTACGTGTGATAATTGATAAACTTCTGGTCATAAAAATTAGGAAATGTCTCGTGTATTGACCCAGGCCACATGTAAATCTATATGATATAACTCATTTTAAAAACACAGATAGCTCATAGCCTATGTATCCTAGCAAAAAATGACAATGATATGGTGTATAGCTTGAAGGTTGGACATTCTAACAAAGTTGGAATTCAGTCTTTAGGATAAATACAGATTGAATTATGGCCCATCAAAGGTAGAGATGTCTGCAAGAAAAATGACATTATAACATATAGAGATAATGAGTTTTCGGCATCCAGCTGTGCACAATTTTCCCCCAGTTAATCAAAAACCGCAGGCACTATAACGATCATTGAAGTGTCCTCTCTGTATATCCTTACTCTGTGATTCGGTCAATAGGACGTGAAGCATGGAACCTTAATGATTAGTAAATACCTGCTCTTTCAAGTCAAAACCATGTTGTTTGGCTATCAAAATTGAAAGTGGGATGTCCGTTTTCATACTGCAACCTCAACAGAAATAAGAATTACCCACCTGCACACGGCACACTTGATCACATCTATATCTCTGTTGTCAGCTTCGAGACATGGGCGACAGAAGAAATGTCCACATGGCATAGCTCTGGGGTCCTTCATCTGATCCACCTCCTCCAGGCAGTATCCACATGCAGACCCGGGGTCTTTACTGTCTGAGTTATCTTCTTCTTCCGCTTGTACTGAGGTGTTAAGAGTAGGTTTTGGACGTACGACTACGACTACTTGGGGTTTCGGGGAGGCTGATACAGTAGGTTTCGGACGTATTGCGAATGGGGGTTTTGACAAAGCCGTTACAGTAGGTTTCGGACGTATGACCACAAGGGGATTAGGCGAGGCCGTTAGTGAGGGTTTTAGAAGTATGGAAGTTGGAGGTTTCGGTGAGGCCTTACCAGAGGGTTTCTGATGTATGGGCACCGGGGGTTTTGGTGAGGCCGATACATAGGGTTTTCTATATATGGACACTGGGGGTTCCCGTGAAGTTGTTACAGTTACAGTTTGTGCCACAACTAGATCTGGTTCTGGAGATGCAGTTGGTGTTGGTAGGTCATCAACGACAGAGCAATCCGAATCGGAAGAAAAGTAAGTGCGTGGCTGAGATTTATTTTTGTTCACTTGCAAGGCAGGAGATTGTTTTACGGAGGCAACAGCCCTTCCAAATATTGGGTTAGATCCGGTGACTTGTGTGCCCATAGACTGCTTCACAAAAACAACTGACTTACTAGAAGGTGCCATATTTGCAGCAGGTATAACAGTTTGAGAACCTGCCAGTGTTGTGCCTGAGGAATTACTATGGCTTAATGTAATCATTTTCGTAGTTCCATCACGGTTTTTGATTGTAAATGTTGGCTGCGAACTAGATGATTTGGATACTTCAGGTCTCACACTTTCCACCTTCAGCACTTTCATCTTTTTGATGGCTTCCTTTTGGCTGACGTCACATCCTGAACCGATACATGACTTTTTCTCTGCATTTCTAAAAACCAAATTCGGAGACACATATCATGATGTAAGCTTTTGAGCCTCTTTTTAAAAGCCTAAAGCCTAAACACATTGCTGAGCGGAGGCTTTACTTGTTGCAGACTGGATTGAAGATATCGTAAACTTATCCATGACATGATCCCAATAGAATAAAATTCCAAGGTATACGCTTATTTTGGGAGAAATCATGCTTGGTAGGGTGAAAATTTGGAGACCATATAATATCTCCTGATTCATTTCACCATTGTATAATAGTACCAAGTTCAGTAGCCTGTCTTGACAATCTTAGTATAAGCAAAACTTCACAGTTAGACACCAAGATGGAGTTCAGTTGATACAAGAGACATTAGGACTGTTTCCCCTAGAATCACCATGCACCTTCATCCACTGTAACAGTTTCCTGATAGATGAGCCGATTTAAAAATGGAAACAATCAATCATTGGAATAGCAAAATGTATATCTTGTGTCCATGCACAGGACAAGATAATTTGTTTGTTTCAGGTTGATTTGAATTTCAAAAGGAGCCAAAGAACTCTCAGGAGATGTTGCGCATTGTGTAATTTCGAGAATGAAATCAAATACGACTTACCTCTCTTTGGCTTCTTCTCGAGTAAGCCTACGCTTGCGTTTTGGTGGCATTTTTTGAAACAAGGTGCCTCAAATGTAACTCCTTCAACCGCTAAGTGGATTTAGAAACGTATCAAGTTCTTTAAAAACTCTGAAATACATGACAGTTATTCATTTTAAGGGCAAGGAAAACTCAGCAAGAATCAGGATATTATTACATATTACAATTGTAGGTACTCCTTTGTGTGAAGTAAAAAAAACTTCACACAAAGGAGTACCTACAATTGTTTACACAAAACTGTAAATCTGACCGGTGTTGTATTATAGAGTGAGCTTTATTGGTGATGGAATCACATTCACTCACTAAGTATAAGAGAAGCATTCTGATGAGACTTGGTATTGCTGTGAGGATTGGAATACTGCAGTGACAAAGGTTGGGATGTGATGGTCTCCGATGTTTGCAGTAGCCCATCCAAATATATAAGTTTGTGTTTGGTACCTGGGCCCTCTGTAGTTGGTGCAAGTTCAGTGGTGGAGTGCCTCAGTGGTCGAGGCCAAACCACTGGACTTGCACAACTACAGAAGGCATACGTATGTGGTGTAGTACAGAGAAGGCCAGAGAAGAGTAAGGACGGGTAAAGCTTATAGAGAAGAGTAAGGTAAAGCCTTCTCTACTCTACTCTACAGAGGTACACAGCTATATACAGATTAGCTGATATAGCCAAGGACTGGAGTTGAATGTAAAACATCATTGTTACTCTTTGATATAACTTGGGTCCATGGCAATGTTAGAATGCCACCCCCCCCCCCCCCATAGGCATAAGGAGTTTGCCAGCCTGTGAACTGCCCCTATGAACTGCCCACCTTTCAGTTCATAGGGGGCAGTTCACAGCATTTCGAGCATACTACCCAGGGAAGTGCTGTCCAAATTCCTTTTGAGCCCATAACGATACAAACCATAGGACTGCTGCAAAATCAGGAACTGCGGCAGTCCTATCCCAGCAGGCACAACTGTATCTAAACTATGTTGGAAAGATGTTTACCTTAGAGGCTGAACTACGTCTGCCTAATGTGGCAATCTGTCACGCAATTATATGTTGGAATGGTGCATTTTAGTAGATATTGTTACGATATGTAAACTGCCTCTGCTACACATCTAACTAGAGGCTTGTATATGTAGTATTATCAAGGAGTTTGAAAACTCTGTAAAACTCTGTAACTCCCTGGTATTATTATCCCGGTATTATTGTCTGATGTAATCCGCACTGTTCATCGTTTCACAAACTCTGCATATTTGAGCTACTTTATTGTACAGCACTACAAGCTAACTGACTATCTAGATAAAATTGATAATGGGCAAAAACAGCATAAATGCAAACCACAATATAATTGCTTTGACAGCTGCATGGTAAACAACTTTGTGTAACAATGATGAGCGTAAGAACGACATGATGATTCATGACATAAAAGCAGCACTACAGTCTACTACAGTATATAGAGTCACCATGCAGCAAAATTATACGCAATTATTCATATCTCAGTATGTATTTTATTTTAATTACGATTTATTAGATTTAAAGGGCAACCAAGGTTTCGCAGCAATGCATTAATGGGTAGCAAATAATGTGCTGGGCAGCATCAGCTTTGTGCATTACGCGATGCAAAACTCAAAGTAGTTGCTGACTCTAAGCTGGGTAACACTTCAGTTTAGGGGAGGTTCCAAGACTTTGCTGTAATAATTATAGAGCTACAGGCTAAATAATAGCAGGAACAGGAAACTGCTATGTGGTATTCTCTTTTAGCTGAGTTTGAGTACCTGATTGAAGAAATGTTTCACAAGAATTCTGGCTGAATAATCATCCGAATTATATTTTGTCTTTTTCCCCATGCAGAAGGTGCAATCTGCTATTAATCAATGGCCATCAATGAGAAGTTGTTTGAAACCTTGGTTGCCCTTTAATATCGATTAGCTTTATGGGTGTGTTTTACTCATAATGATTCAGTCCACAGTGGATGTTGACTAGTAGGCCCATTAGACCATTGGACTTCCACTGGGGGGGGGGGGGCTAAGACACCCCTGACCATAAGAGCCATGAATAAATAGAAAAAAAAGTTTTAAAAAGTGTATTACTCCCAGAGAGTCTCAAATATTGTTAAGTCTCGGGTTGTGGTCATCTAAAACCCTGTGTTTAGTACTATCGCTCAGTGCATGAACAACACTGTATTATCTTACAGGTGAAATACTGCTTTTTTTCACTTTTATGTTATTACTGTTATTTTGTAGAACCCTGTTGCTGTAATCCAGACTCTGAACACTTTCATGGGTACTGGATGTTCACAAAATCATCGAAGAGATCGCAGAGGCAACAAGCTTCAAAAAAATGAAGAAAGGCAAATCTAAAACACGGTTAGCATAAAGTTCCTTCTCCATATTTTCATAGCCCAATGATCAGTTGACTATTATAACTCCTCTTGATTTGCTTCCAAACACCTAGTGCTGATTTCGATGATGTGGAGCTTTAATTAAAGAGGGTGAGCCGGTATAATTTGCTTGTACACCTGTTTCAAAAGTAAATTTTCATGATGATGATTCTATTCTCCTATCTTTTTCTTTGGAATGTTGAAAATTTCTCCTTGGAAATGATAAAGATGGTTTGCCGAATAAAAGGTAAGCATGCATCAACATATTTCAATTTATATCCTAAATCTTATTTGACTTTTTTTCTACAGACACTTAAAGCCATATTTAAAGCTCCTGGAGGAGGAGCTGGAAATTCGGAGCCACCTACTTTGAAACAGATGCACAAATTTATGTACAGGAAAGGTGAGTAGCCTCAGCTTTCTTACTATGTTTCCTTAGTTAGGACATAGCAGGAAGTTTGGGACCTCCCTGGTCATAGCTCGATCAAGTCGTCCTGTTTTTGGAATTGCGCCCTCACAACTGATAAGCCGGCGGAGGGGCGCAATTCCAAGTCGAAGTCTGGATACATATTGAGTTAACAAGCCCTTTGACCTCACCTAGCTTTGAAGCAAACGAGCAATCATGTGAAAAAGTGAGAAAATAATCATGAAAACAAGCATCATTCTTGATTATGTGAATGAGAATGAATGAGAAATGAGTAGCCACTCTTATAATATTGTGAATTACGCTATAATTGTTGAGGTGAAACATCATACACTATGTTTTCATATGTTGATGTGGCAGCAATTTGAGGGCCAATCGATACATGGAATTAGCATTTAGGTCAACTTCCGTATGCAGGGATTGACAATAGCTACTTTACATAGTTCCTAGTTCATAGTTCAAGCTGAAAACCACTTGTTACCAAAAGACTGAAATATGGCCAGTTGGCCACCATTAGATCGGTCCGATGTTAATTAAGAGGTGAAATATCATATAGCTGCTATTCACTTGACAGGTGAGATCGGAGACTGGTAGAACCATTTTGCAGTGGCTGAAAATGAATGGTTTGAGGATCTTATCAGCAACTGGGCGCCTTCCAAGGAAATGCAATTCAAATATGAGTAGGCTAAAGGTGTTACCATTATCAAGAGAATAAGGATTGATAAATTTAGTTCATGCTATTGATATACATACAGCCAGTTTATGTGGTTACATTTTTATTTGACAATAATCATGATACTATATACAGCTGAAAACCAGTTGGTGATAATCATATCACAGAATAAGGAAATATATCCTTACTCTGTGATAATAATAATATCTGTTATCCCTAAAATAAGGAGCATCAGGTGTACTGTGTAGCCAATAAGTATATATGCTTTGATTTGTTTTAATTATACTGCCACTTTTTTAGTATATACATTTCAAGTATACACACTTTCGGACGGATATGATAATTTATTTATGCATTTATTTGAAAGGATATCACTGAGATTAATAATTAAATCATTGAGGTCCGGTAGACTAAACATCGATCCTCACAATCGAATTCTGGCAAATGGCTTGAAGATGTTATGAGAGTATTAAATTATCAAGTAGTTTTCATACAGCCATACTTGGTTCAGTATGGTGAGGGAGTGTAAACATTGATACAAAAAACCCCGGTATAATTTGAGTTTTAGAAAGAAATGCAACATCTTCTTTTCACAAACCATCACCATTTACCTAACATATCAGAAAAGGACAATTTTATGCTGAGTAACCAAAAAGCAACATGTTTATAAAAATTTTGCTAGTGAAACATAAACTCCTAAAACTGGTAACCACATGGATTTTATATAAACAATAATCCTTCGGCTAACAGCAGCGAGCATGTCTCGAACTCTTTGCTAACAGCTACACCAGGGAGGGTACACCTGGCTTCACCCTCCCTGCTAGCAGTGACAAACTAATAAGTATTTCAGAGTTGTCTGTTCTTGCAACAAGAGAAGACGATATACAACTCAAATCTCTAAGTTCTGATGAGGAAGCTTGAAGATATTGCCTTTGTATTATGTTCGGAGATGATGTCATTCCTTTTATACTTAAAAGCCCTCATTAACAGCAACAATAAGCACAAAATAACATGATATGTACAGTCCCAATCTTGAGGGGCCTCCCGGCTTTCTTCTCGGATCCATTGTGCCCATACTGCTTGCACTCTGAAATTTAATCGCACTATCAATGATCTGTTTTACTTTGCGTATCTGTTTAGTGCGTTTCAGGGAGTGGATAGTTTTGAGAATGAACCAACATATCAAGGAAGTCATTGCTTGCATAAATAGGAAATAATCGGTTATATGGAAATAATCTAGTCGGGGGGGGGGGGAGTAAAAGAAGAAGAAGAGTAAAGTATGCACAGGGGAAAAGTTCGCCTTTCCACACATGCTTGAAATTGCAATTTACAGCTTACACTTTACATTATATTATTTAGACTCCCGCCTTCGGTCATCCCTAAACTGCTAAACTGAACTAGCTGTGTTAAAGAGTACCAAAACGGCCAGATGGTAACCCCAAGAAACGGCTCAAATTCAAGCTCAGAAAACTGTCTATATTTACTCCTCTGATGTATATTTGAGTGTCAGATCGTGAGAGAGTGAAATGAGGCGTCTCTTCACGTACTATCGTAATACATCCTATATCCTGGTTGCGCAGCCTGAGAGTTATTTATTGCGAAATACAAAAACCAATTATGGTGAGGGGGATGGGACAAGTTCTACTTTTCTTGAGCCCTTGCTATAACCATACTGTATACTGAAAGTTTATGCAATTAACAGATCAAATCATGAATGCTAGAATGAAATGAGGTGTAAAAAATTGGCTATTTTGCACCGGTAACTGTAAATTGCTGAACAGGCTGAACAGGCTGAACAGCTGAACAGAATTTCTCAGACTAGAATTATTTTTGTATTATTTTCTGTGGCTGACCATAACTTCTCAAACACATTCCTCCTAGCCAAATGATTTAGTGAGAATAATGAGTCACTACCCAGCAGGCAAATAGTTGTCTAAACTGAGTTGGAAAGACGTTACCGGAAGAGGCTGAACACTGTTGCCAATTGTATGCCATATGGACCGGTGGAAGAGGTTGCCAAAAAGGGATTTTTAGCAACCTTTTCAAGAATTTAAATAGAGGTTCTATATCCTTCTCAGGGAAGGATATATCAGGGATATTATTAACTGTCTCTATCCAATTTCGAAATTAAGAGAAAGCTCCTTGTTTGACAAAGTATATGCATCCTTTTTTCGTAAATAATTTTAGATTTGATCCAGATGAACCAATTCATATGGACTAACCAAGGCCGTCACCACAGGTGAAAATGAATCCCCATGATGTTAAAATAAGATGTTTGTAATAATATTGATTTAAAGGCTGATGAATCGAGGCCCCAGGATAGAAAGGCATAATTAATGTAATGTGATGCTATTGAAATCATTGCCTGGATTTATCCGGTTCACCTGCAAAATCACTTTTTTAACATTATTCATCTCAGTTGGGGTGTAAAGTGTTGATATTCTATAACGCTTAGAAATCAAACAATTTTAAAAAGCGTTTCATAAATGAACTTTATTATTCTCATTATTGTATTCAAATTAGAGATTAGATTTTTTAAAAGCATTCTCAAATGCAAATTGGAATTTAGAAATGACTTGAATAGGCATTGCAGTGAGAGTATAATTACAGTGAGTGCAGTGAGAGGCATTATTAGTATAGGCAGTGCAGTATTATTTACATAGCTTATCACAACTAGAATCTATTACCTGATCATTCATTAATAATATGGCATACATTATTGTAAGGCAACATTTAGCATTGTTTATATATTATTTATTTCTGCCAACGAGCAAAATCTGAGTTTTCAGCTTACATTCTAAAATCCCCTGAGTAGCCTGAGTTGAACCCAAAAATCTGAGTAACTCTGGCTAAACCTGAGTGGTCGAGAGCCCTGTCAAAAACAATGGGGAGTAAACTGTTCTCATGCTGGAGCCATACTAATAGATGGTAAATACATTAATATTTGAGTGTTGGCTATGTGTTGTCAGTCCAGAAAACTTATTTCTGCAACCGCCAATGGCAAGAAAATAGAGTATAAAAGCAGAAGCATCCACACCCAATTATATCTGTTGCTGGGAAATGGGGATATCTGGCTCCCTCTGGCATACCTATCAAAGACAGGTGATGTCAGATGATATTGGCTAACAATAAATGTTCTTCTTGTTGACAGACCTTAAGGTGAAAAGAAATTTTTGAATTTATTTTGTTAGACTTAATGAACATTAGCTAAGAGTATCCCCTTGTCCTCACACATGATAAACTTTGTCTATGAAACTCATCACAGCAGCTAACCTATGTCAGGCCATCATTACATCGCAGTGGGCAACAATGATGGATTATACTGCAAACCCCCCTAACATTCTCACAAATATGCAGGCCTGTATAATATTGATCTCTGGCTAAGAATGCAATATCAAGTTGATAGTGACTTTGTTGCTGTCTGATCTGGTTTTGTCATCAAGATTGTGGTGAATTGCCTCAAATAACTCAGGTGAAAAACCTCAAATTTTATTGAGAAAGCCATTGCTGTCCAAGGCAGCAACGCTTACTTTACAACCAGAAGTGGGCGTGACCGTTAAATAACGCTGATTGGCTATTTGCATTTTATGCGCAAATGGAAGGTCTCTATATATATAGTCTCGGGTAACACTTAGGAGTTGCCCATGAAGTCACATGAGGAAGTAAAAGATGAGATGAAGAGGAGGAAGTCAAATGATGACAAAGAAATTGTTTTGGATAAAATGAGTTGCAGCCTCAATGTTGACCCATACGTTCATTCCCTCTCTGCCGTGTCTAGCGCTTACAAGGAGAAATATGAGTGCCGATTATGAACAACATCATTATGAAGGAATTGACATGGAGCTCAAAAAAGGAGATGGACATATTTATCAGTCTACAGAAGATGACTACTACAACAATGTGTAAGTAAAAAAGTGTATTTGAAAAATTGAACGTTGACATTATTAAATTTTTGAGGCCATCAGTTGTTGATGTATTGGGTTCTCGAACTGGCTGCAGTTAACAGATAATATGTACACATGTATATATACCTGAATGCTGCTATAATTGATTCTTTATCACTGTATTTTCTCTTCTTATTTTGTATTGTCTTTTTTTTCAATGTTCCCCAAAAAGATTTTATGAGCTGTTTATCATATTTATCATATTATTGTAAGCTGTGGTGAGGTTTTGGGAATTATTCAGACTGATCGAATCTGTGATCATAAACTTAACTTTTTCCAATTAATGAGGTAGGCTAATATTGTTAGAGATTGTAAAATTTTGATCAGATATTCTCGATATTTAAATCAGTCTGATCCGTATTGAAACTTTAAGTGATATTCATTACACAGGTCAGCTGTATCGAAGACAAAATCACCGAATTCAGTAGTGACTACAGAAGTCACAGGGCCAAAGCCTCAAGCCAACAATCTGAGGATCATACTAGTGATTGCAGTGTTACTCACTATCACACTCTGCCTTTCTGTGGGCACTGCTGTTGTGGCTGCAATTACATTGAAATCGCACAGCGCTGAGTTGAAGGCTTTGAGTGCAGAAATTGAAGCTTTGAGGCTGGAGATGTTGGTCCAATCACAGCAATATACAGGATTGAGGGGTAAGTACTGTAATAGATATCTAAGAATACTTAGTAATATCATTATCTCCGTCAATCGTTTCGCCTGATTTCAGTATCAGTCACCAAACTGTGAGATTTCAACAGCATCACTTAAATTAGAACTTCCCTAAACAGATGTTCAGGTTTGCCATAAGTAGAAGATGAGACACTAGAGGGGCTGATATATTACACACTAACAATAGATCCAGCCTCGGGTCCGCATCATTTTTTTTGTAATCGCTCTCTAATGAATAAAAAATCTGGTCTGATCATTGATTAACTAGTATTTGCACCATTTATGTATTGAAAACCATAATATGTGCATTCAATGCTATTTGACAGCTAAACCTGAAACATAAACCTATATAAACCATAACCTCTTTAAGATCGGAAAATCTAACAAATGCCAAATAACCGCTGTGTGAAATACCATCACTGCCTTAACATCATGTGTTCAGACATTTTTAGCAGATATTGTGTATATTAACGAGATAATATTATTGGTGCTGCGATTGTGTCCCTGGTCAGAAGGTTTTCTTTTGAGCCATGTATATCTTTTCCACAAGTTCTATATTTCATGTGCGAATACTTTCTTTCAGCCACACTAAGTGTAGAGATGGTGTCATTTTGTCACGGTTTGGTTTGTCGGGTATGATGTTTGTGGCTAGGGTACTTTAAGGCACTGTTTGATTTGGGAGGGTGGCTCCTGTGAACTGTTCTTTGTGACAAAATTATGTACTGTTAGGTTAGCCTTAATACTTGTAAATCGTTCAAACCCGACTTAGATTATACCCATTGGTTTTGTGCATTCAGGATCATGATCCTTTTTCTCGACCATACTTCCAAATCACAGGTCAGATATAAACCTGATTGAACAAATGGTATTGGTATTTCACAGATCAGTATGATAAAAACATGTCTTTAGTTACACTCAAAGGAGAGCCTGGTACACCGGGTAGCGAAGGTCCAAAGGGTAGTGTGGGAGATAAAGGGACAGCAGGAACGATTGGTGAAAAAGGTAAGTTTGGAGACTGCTAGTTTTACTGAAGCAGTAAAAAGCGCCTATCCAAACTAAAAATAAAAAAGCTTGCAGCTTATAAATTGAACAACCTGAGGTCTGAGGATATGCTTTTAATTTGTATCAAAGTGAATATCCGATGTCTGCTACAGTTCGGAAATAAATCGACAAAATTTTAAAGCCTAAATTCCTTAATCCTTATACAATTATTTTCTATGCAGGGAAGACTGGATCAGGGGGTATTAAAGGGGATGCCGGTGTGAGTTTAAAAGGAGACCCTGGAGTTGTTGGTCCAAAAGGAGAGAGAGGAACCGTGGGACTGAAAGGAAACGTTGGCTCAACAGGTGATAAAGGTCAAACTGGTCAGAAGGGCGCCTCCGGTCAGAAAGGTAAGACAGGGCTCACTAATTAATGGTTTCACAAAGGAGAGCCCGGTACACCGGGTAGCGAAGGTCCAAAGGGTAGTGTGGGATATAAAGGGACATCAGGAACGATTGGTGAAAAAGGTAAGTTTGGAGACTGCGAGTTTTACTGAAGCAATAAAAAGCGCCTATCCAAAAAGCGCCTATCCAAACTAAGAATAAAAAAGCTTGCAGCGTATTATTTAACAACCTGAGGTCTGAGGATATGCTTTTAATTTGTATCAAAGTGAATATCCGATGTCTGCTACAGTTCGGAAATAAATCGACAAAATTTTAAAGCCTAAATTCTTTAATCCTTATATAATTATTTTCTATGCAGGGAAGACTGGATCAGGGGGTATTAAAGGGGATGCCGGTGTGAGCTTAAAAGGAGACCCTGGAGTTGTTGGTCCAAAAGGAGAGAGAGGAACCGTGGGACTGAAAGGAAACCTTGGCTCAACAGGTAATAAAGGTCAAACTGGTCAGAAGGGCGCCTCCGGTCAGAAAGGTAAGACAGGGCTCACTAATTATTAGGTTATTATTTCATAACAAAAGATTTGAATACCTTTGATCAACCCAATCCTTAAGAATAAATATTTTCTGTTTATAAATTTCTTGTAGTCAATTTGACTTGCCCATGTACTTTGATTTTATTAACTGTTTCTGCCTAGCTTCTTTGGTAAAGTTAGGGACAACAGATCAAATTCTTGTTGAGCTGTGTAAACTCAGTAAATCAACGGCTTCCCAACGGAGTGCAAATATTTGCTACCCTCTGTATCCATATTGCAATGAGAAAACTAACTTCCGGAGAGAAATATTTTACTTACCAGGTGAACATTCTTATGGTAACTGTTCATATCATTTTCAGGAGAGCCTACACGTGGCCTTAAAGGAGATCCTGGAGTTGTCGGTCCTCAGGGAGAGAGAGGGATCACAGGAAATGATGGTTTGCCAGGAGCTAATGGTCAAGGTGGTCAAAAGGGGGCCTCAGGCAGTAACGGACAGAAAGGTGCAAAAGGTCAAGCTGGTGGAAAGGGTGCAAAGGGAACAAAGGGGAGCACTGGTCAGAAAGGACAAAAAGGATCTACTGGCAGTGGCACTGGGTCTAAAGGACAAAAGGGTGACCGGGGATATACAGGCTCACCAGGCTCACCAGGCTCACCAGGCTCACCAGGCTCACCAGGCTCACCAGGCTACGGAGGGGCAATACCATAGAAATATTATAATTGAAACAGAAATCATAATAATCATTGATGGCTGTGCAGATACGCCACTGTCACTGTCTAGATCAAGTTTGATCATTTTTGCCCGTATTTGAATTGCCCCACTCTATTGACACGCGGAAGGCAAAAAAAGTTTGTTTGCCTTTGGCGTGTCAGTAGAAGGGGCGCAATTCCAATGCGGGCAAAAGCATCAAACTGGATCTAGTCACTGTCCATATGTCACTGGATTGCCTCCCGTGGCTTATATTCCACCCTACATAATACTTCCAACAAATCGTCATTATCACAAATGTCCCTGCCGTTGATATTAACAACAGTTATGGAACTTACCCAGCGGGCAAATAGTTGTCTAAACTGAGTTGGAAAGAGGTTACCGGAAGAGGCTGAACACTGTTGCCAATTGTATGCCATATGGACCGGTGGAAGAGGTTGCCAAAAAGGGATTTTTAGCAACCTCTTCAAGAAGTTAAATAGAGGTTCTTTATCCTTCTCAGGGAAGGATATATCAGGGATATTATTGACTGTCTCGATCCAATTTCGATATTAAGAGCAAGCTCCTTTATTGACAAAGTATATGCATCCTTTTTTCGCAACATTTCATGTTTGTGATAGCAAGTAAATCAATAAAAACCTAGAGCATTTCTTGTAAACATAAAATCGTATATAATTTTAGATTTGATCCAGATGAACCAATTTATATGGACTAACCAAGGCCGTCACCACAGGTGAAAATGAATCCCCATGATGTTAAAATATGATGTTTGTAATAATATTGATTTAAAGGCTGACGAATCGAGGCCCCAGGGTAGAAAGGCATAATTAATGTAATGTGATGCTATTGAAATCATTGCCTGGATTTATCCGGTTCACCTGCAAAATCACTTTTTTAACATGTCTAAAATTCCAATTTTTATTTAGCCATAATAATAAACATTACTCTCATGCAAAATTTTGATGTTATCTTTATTATTCATCTCAGTTGGGGTGTAAAGTGTTGATATTCTATAACGCTTAGAAATCAAACAATTTTAAAAAGCGTTTCATAAATGAACTTTATTATTCTTATTATTGTATTCAAATTAGAGACTAGATTTTTTAAAAGCATTCTCAAATGCAAATTGGAATTTAGAAATGACTTGAATAGGCATTGCAGTGAGAGTATAATTACAGTGAGTGCAGTGAGAGGCATTATTAGTATAGGCAGTGCAGTATTATTTACATAGCTTATCACAACTAGAATCTATTACCTGATCATTCATTAATGATATGGCATACATTATTTTAAGGCAACATTTAGCATTGTTTATATATTATTCATCTCTGCCAACGAGCAAAATCTGAGTTTTTAGCTTACATTCTAAAATCCCCTGGGTAGCCTGAGTTGAACCCAAAAATCTGAGTAACTCGGGCTAAACCTGAGTGGTTGAGAGCCCTGTCGAAAACAATGGGGAGTAAACTGTTCTCATGCTGGAGCCATACTAATAGATGGTAAATACATTAATATTTGAGTGTTTGCTATGTGTTGTCAGTCCAGAAAACTTATTTCTGCAACCGCCAATGGCAAGAAAATAGAGTATAAAAGCAGAAGCATCTACACCCAATTATATCTGTTGCTGGGAAATGGGGATATCTGAAGTTGTCCTCTTTTTTAGCCAAATGTAGGTGCTCAATATTTGCGACAGAAGCTCTATCGATCAGAGATACACATACTAATAGTGTAATCTCGAAATCAGTGGTAATACACCTGTAATTGGGTGAAGGTCAACTTGTTGCACCCATCCTCCAAAATAAAATGATTAGTATGCTGATGACAAATGAGGGTGTAGCCAATTCAAAAGCACTGCTATCAGTGATATTGAACCCTGTTAATATTTTCAGGTGTATTTGCAATGGAAATCTATTGAATTAAAGTTTGAAAATCTTTTTTGCAAAATCATTTTTGGAAGATCAATGCATACGGATTGGCTAATGTAAATTAGACCGGGAATGTGTGCAAAATGCAATGGTCTTATATATGAGGCCACTAAAAAATTCTGACAACCGTTTTTCAACCCATAGTCACCAATATGGAAGACCAGGAGCATACCATCATTTTGAGTGGTCTGGTTAAAGAATTGAAAGAACCTGAAGCAGGCCTATTGAGGTGACAAGTCAACATAGTTTGCATGTAAAGCAATGGGGAAATAAATAGAGGTGTTGGACCAGTGTGGTTTTTTCTCACACTGATCACGTGATATACTATTGCATGTATACATACTGACTCTCGTGATCTGACTGGGCATGTAGATCACTGATAAACTAGGATATCATTACCACAAAGCAGGTGTCGTAAGGCTAAGCATGCATCATGCGTGACTTGATTTCGCGCATGTGCAAGAACAATGAGTTTAGTTTGGGTTCTGATTGCAACTTTTGAAAGGGGAAATGGGATATCCCCTGCATACATTGTCGATCAAAATCAGCTAATAATGACAAGAGAGGATAACTATCAATATCAATTCCGCACGCATTGAAGAGCATACCACCAGAGCAGGTAGCCAATCAGATGGCTTCGGAATTCCGAGGCTCAATTTTGCAGAGATCAGCTCATGCCCAGAGCTGAGCATGCGCAGAATGGCATGTATATCTCTGATCGATAGAGAGTGAATTAATTCACTTAGCTTGAGTGCAGCTGAAATTCAGTATTTAGGAGACGTATGGATGATTACCCAAACTTTTGGATATACACTTATCATTTTCTCATTCTTTGTTAAAATATTCTAATTTATATTTAGAAAATCTGATATCACCTTTTAACAGTTTTAGAAGAGCATTTAGCACATGTTTTTGACAAGAAAAGTGACATCGAAACTGTGTATTGCTAGCCTAAGCTCAGAAGAGAGAACTAATAATGCAGAGCTAGGTAATTCTGTTTCGATCATGTCTGTTTGATAAAATTAAAGTTGTCCTCTTTTTCAGCCAAATGTAGGTGCTCAATATTTGCGACAGAAGCTCTATCGATCAGAGATACACATACTAATAGTGTAATCTCGAAATCAGTGTGGTTTTTTCTGCTGAAATTGAGAGAAGCATCTTTACTCAGATCGTTGTGAATGAAAACATAATTTCTGTCCAATGATGTTCCTTGTAACAAACTATCTAGTTTGATAAACAAGGTTATCCTCTTCTTCAAAAAAGGAGGACAATTCCTATCCTTATCACAGCAGAGAGTTTGGGACATAGGAGCCAGTCTGCGCATGTGCGAACTGTTGAGGCATACGTTCGTCTCTGCAGCATAGGGCTTGAACTAATTCACCTAGTCTGAGTACCAAAATTGGGAAAACAATGGAAACCCATAATTTGGAAATATTTGGTCCTAAATGGAACACTGGTTTTGATATCTCATAACCTTGAACCCTGGGAGTTGCCTTTCTTGATGGAAGGCAGCGCCACCACTGCTGTGCTGCAGAGATAGACTATGTCACAAGGCTATCCTGCAAGCAGAATGCATAGGAGCAGGGAGTTTGTTCAAACTCAGTGATTATAAAAGCATCGGGGTTTGAGTGATCCTGGGGGGTATTTCAATTAGAAACAGCCAAAATCGCAATCTTATCGCTCACTCAGTGAGTGAGCGATACCTGCTAGGGGTCTGGCTTTCAGATCGCTCCGTCACTTGATGGAACTATATACATTCTGAGTGAGCGATTTGCGAGCGATTTTCTCTAATTGAAACACCAAGTGAGTGATCATTTTGAGCGATGTGATAGTGATAACTTGCTTTAGTAAAGGGTCACTCTTTCTAATTGAAAGACCCCCCCTGGCAAATTGACTGTCTATGCACAAATGCTTGTAGTCAAGAGATCTTTGTACTCCTTAAATGATCCTTTCAAATAATCTGTTTGTGTGATCCTTGCGCTGTGGCTGTTTAATTGAGTGATAAGTTGCTTCTTGTAAAGTATTATATCCAAGCAGATAATATATGCACATTTAAATTAGGGTAATGGTTCAGGGAAAATATTGTTGACGCTGTTTAACCATTTATTCAATGACCGTAGCTGAATATTATGGTGCAAAAGTAAAGCTGCTGGGACTTAGCGTTTGTGTGGGTTATCCGATCCGAGGTTGAATTTATGGACCGATCCGATATCCGATCCGAGGTTGCCTAACCCTGATCCGTTCCACCCCTATTGGCAACCTCTACAGAAGGTTGCTGGCTAAACCTTGCCAGCTGGGTAAGTTCCTGCTGGCACCTAATATATTTGTTTTAGAGCAATCACTGATATATATTACATATACATATCTAGCCCTGAGCAGGCGTATGGCTATTCATGTATGGTTGCTGGACAGCAATTCTCATCTTTTCAGTTCAGAATCTGTTTTAGCTGACCCTCGTAAACTTTGGTCAAGCAGCACTTGCCTGAGTTTTTGAAGGTTGTTACTGGAAATTCAATCATGCGTAATGTATAAGCAAGCTGCAAGATTTTTTACTTCATTTATATCCTGACACTAAGCCTTATACTGATGGCATATCTTCACAAATAGCCACGCTATGTGTTTTACCACTGATCCATAAATTCATATCAATGAGGGCAAGCAAATGAAGCAATTTATCTACCAAATCTGAAAATTTTAGGAAACCAGATATATTATTCAGCACAATGCAATCCTTTCATCTAGCCAGTCTTGACAAGCTTTGTTTGGGAAGGGGGGTTGGGGGTTCCTTCAATCCATTCACTAAGTGTAATACCCAAAAACTGTGGATACAATAAGAAAGAAACAAACAAAGGCAATTGCAAACTAAAAATAAGTATCCAGCAGAATATAAAGAGTTGTCCAGACTTGAAGTTCTGTTCAGCTATTCAGCATGTTCAGCAATTTACAGTTACCGATTTTGCACTATTGTATATTCGGAAACCTGGTAGCACAACTTGACAGTTATTTACAGAGAAAAATACTGTGGGACTTAATAGAAGAATTACAGTAGTTGATGGGTAAGGTGAGGTAATAGTACAATTCAATGTTCTCTATCTCTAGGCTTCAGTATGCTGGCTGTAATTCACTGAAAGAGAATAATTGATGCAATTATCATCTTTGACCTATCGGTTACTTGTGGTTAGGAAATCACTCTGTACTGTAGGGCAGTGACAACTGTTTAACTAAGGGGAAAATCTGGGACATTGCTAGGATTGATAAGTCAAAGATTATAAGTTGAGCAAATAAACTGTGACTATCTTATTTCATTCATGGTTTGTCTCTGTTTCGTAGCAGATAATAGTTCAAACACTGGCACAGTTTTACTCCTGGCATACAGGCACTGTCAACTACTGAGATATAGTTTCTGTTATCACAAAGCTTCACAGCAACAGAATGAGCGAGGATCAAGAATACAACAACCCTATGTGGGGAAGGAATACAGGGGCTTATATGGTGAGCGAAGATGGCTGTAGCAAAGTGGCAGGGATTGTCGTAGGAGGAAACAGTGAAAGATGGAACAAAGTCACAGAGGAACTTAAAGCATACAAATGGAATGAAGGAGACTTTATTCTATGTTCATATCCGAAGACAGGTAGGTTGTTCATTTCTACTTTATGCCTCCTGGAGATGTAATGCGAATAGTGTATGCTGGAGTTATAGCGTTATATCGGCTGCATTGAAAACCCTGAATTTTCTGATAATAACAGGTTGTCTGGGGGCTCAGACTACGGTTGAATGGCAATGCTTGCAGTTAGCATGTAAATAAAATTGAGTGTTTATGGACACGATTGTGAGGACAGAGGTCATTCCATAGATGGATAGGTCTGGGATATGTTACCTATGTCGAAGGTACCAAATACCACTGACTGTGTTATCAACCTAAAAAAAACCTGAGTTGTAAACCCCATAACATTTTTTATATCTCCAGGAACTCATTTTGGGTGGGAAGTCATGACTATGCTACTAAGGAACTCAGCCGAATATATCAAAGAGCCAAAGGAAGCTTGCATGATGGATATGTTCCCTCTGTCTGCCACGGATAAAGTTTATCCCAGGGGTGCACCACGTGTTCTTAACACTCATTATCGCTTAGATGTCCTGCCTAAGGAATTCCAGGGACGAAAAACTGTTGTGGGTATGTTAAACATAACACTACTGACAAGCTTCTCTTTCACTATCTAAATGTTAATACTAAGATGGTAGGTAAGGTATAGCTAGAAGAAGTTTGCTCCCTCTACAATAGCTGAGGAGTACCCAAAAAGCTGTTTTATATGGTACCTCAATACCTGACTTTACCAATGCCGTACAAAATTCACTGCTGTGCACCAATAACAAATTATATGCTAACAGACATTCATTTATATTCAAATAGTGCCAACCCCTACCCACTATATAGTGATTGAATCTTAGCCTGCTTGTCGTAGAGTTACTAGAATTACAATATTACTGCAGTTATTCAGATCATTAAAGTATGTCATCACTCCTTCCCAGCACAGTATGAGAAAATGCCTTTTAGTTTTAGTAAAGGATGCAGTTTAAATTTGTGATATAAAATCATGATTGATCATTAAAATATAAGGGTCAGGTTTTTATTATGATATATTTTCAGTTACTCGGAATCCAAAAGATACAGTAGTCTCGATGCTATACCATATGAATGAGGTAAGTGACTTTAATATGTGGAGTATAATGATATAAAAATAAGTAAAAATACATGTGGGATATGTTGTTCCTGAAAGAGTTGCACTATTGAATTTCTGAAATGTCGTATTTCAAAATTTGGATTGAAATTTGTCATCTGAGATGATCAACATCAAAATGGACCCTGATTTCAACCAGTTTTAAAAAAAGAAAGTCTTGATTCGTATTGAGCCTTGTCATCTGAAGGCTGGAGAGCAGAGGTGTTTTTTTTAATTTCTCCATATCAGTCTTAGATGGATGAGGGTAGCAACAAGGTACAAAATAGAATTCACACTGTCAATGCAGTATATTTGTGATTGCTGGTGTTCTACTGGTCTTTTTCTGACGTAGCTGTTCTATTATGAAAAGGGTTTTGATAGCTCAAGTTTTATGTAAGGGCAGTATGCCATATTACTTATGTTTCGATTATTTTTTTTTTAACCAGCTTGCTGCAAAAATGAGAACGCCATCAGGAGAACCTATAAAAGAAGCCACCTTTTCTGAATTTCTTCGTCTGCAGTGGACTGTTGAGGATCAACCATACGGCACCTTTTTTGAGTATTACAAAGTCATGTGGAACAAGGTCAAAGAAAACCCAGCTGATGTTATGATGGTGTATTTCGAAGATATGAAAACGGTATGTAACCCTATGATACAAAATTTATGTCTATGTATGTGTATGTTAATTATGAAACCAAGGACCTGGGCAGAGTTTAAGCACTTATACAAGCCTGGTCAGAAGGTGGTTTTAGTTTATTTAAATTTGTTCAATATCTTTCATTGACCGCCGTAGGCATTTCGAGCAATAACATTGATTCTTGTGGATGTGAAATGTTCTAGAGGTGTGTTACAACCGGAAAACCGCTGATCAAAAATTCTTGAGATTCAGTATCCTTCAACGATTCATTTATTTTATGTGTTACGTACATAGACTTAATATACTAGTATATTAAGTCTATGGTTACGTATTACTCAGTACTGTAATGATTACAGCTGTATTACTTCTTTTTGTTGCTTCAACACATTTGTAGAACCCTGTAGCTGTAATTCAGGCCATAAACAACTTTATGGGTACTGGATGCTCACAAAAAACCATCGAAGAGATTGCAGAGGCGACAAGTTTTAAAAATATGAAGAAAGGGAAATCTGATCTACCTATGAATCCGATAGTTATGGAGGTTAGCGCAATGTTTATTCTTTAAATTGCCAACGCTTATGTTGATCATCATGAAGCCATTTTATTTGCTTGCAAGCAGCGACTGTTGATTTAGATGACGTGGAGTTTTAAAGCTGTTCATTATCAATGGATATAATATTCTTGCATGCACTGTTTCAAAAAGGAATTATTCGAGCTTGATGCATGATGTATGATGAATCATCTCTGCTTGGAAATTACAAAACTGGTTTGCCAAGTAATATGCAAGCTTGTATGCAAAAGATCATTCGGAATTTGTCGCCTCACTTCTCTCTACAAGTAGATACAAATTTGCTTGATAAGGTGTCCAAAAACATCAATATGCAGTGCTCATCATTATATTTTGTATGACTTCTTTTTGACAGACACTTAAAACTCTAAGTAAAAAACCTGCTCCTGAGGAAGGAGCTGGAAATCCGGAGCAAGCTAATCCTTTAAAATCGATGCACAAAGTTATGTACAGGAAAGGTGAGTAGCCTTAGTGTTCTTACTCGGTGTCATAGCCTAGTGCAGGAGGGTAAGTTTGCCTTCTCGCAAGCTTGAAAATGACAAAATTTATAGCTAGCTTTCATTTAATTTTTTCTCCACCTCATTGCCTTATTAACTCTCACTTATGTAAGAAATAAATGGTGTTAGCTAACATCAAGGCTTCTCCAAACTCGATGAGCTTACCTCAAGCTAATATTATCTCCTCTGGGGTAGCTGTTGCTTGTATAACTTATTTGACGGGGAAACCTTCTGGAATTTGTCTTGGCACCTCATATAATTTTTAGCAAGGTGTAGATTCCTACTGAGTTAACAAGCCCTTTGTCAAGCAATCATGCGACAAAGCATGATAGCAATCATGAAAGCAAGCATCATTCTTATACTTCGATGAACAAGGGCTGGCTGCGTAAAGTAAATTCTCAGGGAGACCATATTCCAAGCAGAACAGTTTACTCTTCAATGAGGCATACCCACTCTTTTTATGATATTATTGTATATTACACTCTGTTTTGTGAGGTGAAATATCATATTAAAAGCTTCTTCACTTGACAGGTGAGATCGGAGATTGGAAGAACCATTTTACAGTGGCTGATAATGAATGGTTTGAGGAACTCATCAGTAACTGGGCGCCTTCCAAGGAGATGCAATTCAAATATGAATAGTCTAGAAGTGTTTCCGTTTTCTAAGGATTGATAATTTGATTTTTGCAGTTGATTATATCCAAATGAGTGTAAGTTTACATCAAAATACTAAGAGAATTAGACAGATTGCCACTAAGTACAATACATTATCAAACTATGTACTTACTTCCTTTACCATCCTGATATGTATCGTCACTCAGAGTGTTGTAGTGTGGACAGACATATATAAATATATATTGTGAAGACAATAACTGACTGTTTCTTACCGTATATCTGCAGTATCAATTATATTTGTATATGCAGGGAGGCATCTTTGTAACATAGTTTATTATTTGATTATGCTGAATATCTTTTTTCAAGTGTTATTGATTTTGATGGGCTGTCGACATATATTCAGTACTGTAAATTGTTAGTTAGGATATGAGAATACAACAATCTCTTGGTTGGGGGGGGGGGGGGGAATTGTAATGCACGTCTAGTATCATACAACAATATGTCTGAGGAGAAAAATTAACCATATAAAAGGATGTCTTTTCTATTATCATGAGGATGCAACTGCAAATCACATCACATTAATGCCAAATAATGTATAGTTCACATCTAAAGAACGCCAACAACGACAATCCACAAGCTGTTCAATGGGATCAGGGAGGGAAAGAGTATTACAATAAATGTACATATAATAGCATATATCATCATGGGCTGTCCTTCCTATCCGAAGATGACTTCTTGTGAACCATGTCTCTCCATTGGCATCTGTTTCTGCTGAGGGATTGCCAGCTAACAACAGGAATCTTTTTATCTTTGAGGTTTCTCTACGCTGTGTCCTTGAACCTCAGCCTGGGTCTGCCAATATCCCGTACACCTTTTTTAAGCTGAGAGTACAGGATTTGTGTGGGTAGTCTGGAGTCATCCATCCTGTGTATATGACCAGCCCATCTCAAGTTTCTCTGAATTAGGAGTTCATACATGCTGGGTGGATTTGCTTGAGTAATGATGTCGGCATTTGAGATGAAGTCCCGCCATTTGACATTAAGGTTTGTCGCAGGTGTCTCATCATATAGGTGTTGAGTTTATGTGCCGCCAGCTTGTACACTGGCCAAGCCTCCGCGCCATACAGTAAAATAGTATATATATAGGACATATAATATAGTATTTATAGGGCAGTATATCTTTTCTCTCATGCACATAAAAATATCAAGTTGGGTTTACTTGACCATATTCTCTTTGTACCAAAAGGACACTCTGATAGCACTTCTACCTCCTATAAGTTCAGTGACATGTCTCCCTTTTATTTTGCACCTCCCAACACAATCTATCACAATTATCTATCAGAAGACCTCAACTAGAAAAAAAGTATCGATCAATATACACAGTTATCACTGCATTATATTAGATATTTGAGAAATAAATATAGCATGCGTTATGAACTTGTATGAGGGAGCGATAGATGTTGTCAGACGCATGTGAGAATGTATCACATCCTGGTTAGAAAACCTCATAAATATTTATTGCTTAGTAAAAAGAGACTGTGGGGCTTCTGCTACAACAAATAAGATAATAGAAGGGGGGGGGGGGGGGCAAGTGATATGACAAGTTCTACCACCCTGGATCCCTTGCTAAAACCTCAGTATTATTATCTTAAATTAGCTTGTTGCTTGGCTTGGGTCCTCACTGTTTTAGATCACTCTTCAGAGTTGCGTCTATTTTCTATCTTAGTCTTCATTTCAAGGTTATCGTTGACGTAACAATGCTGAATATATCCGTCACATAATGACCTTAACACCAGCCAGTTTGACTCCTAATCCTGGAGAAAATAAGCACTGCCAATCTAGCCTTGTTAGGCCGCCAACCACTATAGCTATTTTCTCACAAAGATCGGCATAGACAACCCTACGTGGGGAATATATACAGGGGCATATATAGTGAGCGAAGACATGTATAAATAAATATAATACATTTTATCTTCAAAAATTTAAGCATATATTAGATCAATAAAACTGTTTAGTTTATAGACCTGTGAGCTGAAGATGTCTGTAGTCCCATCTATACTATTTTGTTCAGAGTTGCTTCTGTGGCTGTGTAATACAGCTTACACATACACAGGTGCACAAGTACTTAGTGCTGAAAATAATCAGCACAGTTGGCCTTAGTACTTGCGGATCATGTGGCTTGATGTTCAAGTAGTGACCTGTGTTACTTACTGCCGGGGTCTGCCACCTCTTAGTTGACAATGATGTTTCTTTTCACATCTTTCTGATTTAAATTGGATGATATCAGTTAAAAAAAATCAAAAATCGACAATTTTGAGAATTGTTGAATATGTTACCGGTCACCTGCCCTTACATAATATTATTCACTATCCTTATGGTTGAAAATGCATCTTCCACCACTAGTATAAATAAACCATGCTATATTCCATTTAGTTGTGCTTGATGTTTCAATAGTCATTATGATACTTTAAATTTTGCGTTTCAGAAAACCATCAATAATATTATATATTAGAAACAGAGGGCATTACTAATATATGGCTATCATTCCATGCTAAGAGAGGGGACAACTGCCAAATACCTGCCTGCTGTAATTCTGTGATTCCTCTTAGTTTACATCAATGCAGAGTAATCTGACAATGGCATAACTTAAATGCAACTCATAAATCAGATGGTAACCCTCTTCTCCCCACCCCACGTTGCACACTTCACTTTTGAAGTTTTGAGATAGTTAATTTGATAAACTTCGTAAAGGCAAAAGGTTGGGCAAGACCTTGGGTTTGTTAGACGAAAGCGATGCGAGTTAGTGGCATTACATTACCACACACTCACTTTGAACAAATGAGTGTTCGATACTGTAATGCCACTAACTGCAAATGCATGTCAAAATATAAAAATAAGGCACAGATTGTTAACACTGACAGTGACACAGTTTGAGCATTTGATTGGAGTAACAGTGCTTATCAAATCTGTTGATCAGATGAAATTGACAGGCTGCAAATGATTGCATAGTATTATCATAAATATTTGTGTACATGTGATCTCGAAGGTCAGTATTTTGTGTAGGGTACAAATATTTCTCGCAATGACTGCAGCAATCTAAGTTGTGCGCACATCACTAACTGCTCCCAGCGTGTAACAATATTACTAGTGCTTGCTGTGAACATCCTTTGGATGATGGCTGCAACATTGAAAGGTAAATAACGATTACTTTTTCAGGAAAATTCACCCTGTGCACTCTTGTGTGTGTGTAGCATTGAGTTTTAAGTTACAAATAGAAATCATATAGAATCTGGGCTCTTGATGCCAGAGATGCATGCTATAAAATGTTTTACATGCTTCTCATAAGACTAAAGCCACCCACTTTGCGCTATATTTGTTATTATAGTATGTATCAGCCAGACTTTCATTCATAGGTACTCTTTGCAGTGGCTTGCAATCATAGATTTAAAATTAAAAATTTTTAAATCTATGCTTGCAATGCATACCAGAGGTTATTTGATATAGTCATACCCATACTCAGATCACCTTCGTTGTAGAGTTTCAGTATGTGCAGGGACAGCCGCTAGAGGTGACCCCAGAGATGATGGAGGCATGGGATAAAGATGGAGCTTTTATTGTCAAGTAAGCATTATGCCTCCTTAGATAAAGTCAAGATGTAGGCGAGCTTAGGGGTAGTATTAGACTGGCTTGACAAGCTTGACAAACCTCCCCTCCCAATAAAGATTGTTACGACAGGCGAGGGTATTATATACTCTAATAACTCAGTGAGTGGAGGGCTCAAACAGCACTCAAATGGAACTGGAAGGCCACAATATTAGCCGTTTGTCAGAGCAATCAAACTTCTTAAGTTTGACTTTTAACCACGGTTTATAGTTATGGGATCCAATGATTGGTTTTGGTATTGGTATCGATATTTAGCTGCGTCACCAAGTTTTGTTTTCTAATTTTTAGAAAACTTTTCCCAGACAATGAGATGGAATTGTTGAAGAAGAACTTGGACTGTGAGGCGATTAGACATGCAGCATATGATGTGAGTGATGCTGATGCATTTCAGTGAGGTGTGATACTACTCATACAACTGTATTGTCGATAAGACTCGTACACAGAATATTATCATCAAGTTTTGGTAGTGCTCCCTTCATGACAAATAACCAGTATATCGCGCTCTTTGTCCTAAAATTTCTAAATTGTTTGACTTTTGCGAAGCACAGGGTTCTTCATAAATATGGAGTAATGGGCTACATTTGAAACCCATGAAGTTTCGACTCCAGAACATTTGACATTAATATTACAATATCACCCACTGGCAAGAACCCAAAAAGGTTGTTTGCCCTCATTAGCACCTTTGAAAATTGAAATTGCGTTAGTATAGCTTGCACCTGTGGAATTCTCTGACAGGATTATTTTGGAGCATCCACGGGTTTTCACGCTGACATATCAACCAAACTCTTTTGTATGCAGGCACTTTTTGACAGCATCTTATTAATCTGAATCTGATCTTACTTTTTTACTTGTACGCCAAATATTCCAAATATTCGAATTTTGGATTTTGATGGAGTAAAACTCACTAAAAGTAAAACTTGTTTATGTCAACAATTATGTTTGTATGACAGGGCAAAGTCTGACATTACATGTTTCTGATGAAAGAGACATATAGTTATATTAAATAATCCTGTAATCCAAAATGCTAATGTATGTCCCTTGTTATGGAAACAGTCATTCTTGCAGTTACCAATCCATAATGCAATGTTTTGGAAATTCCAGAATCCCATAAAGTGTTTGCCCTGATCTCTGATGGAGATGCAGGATAAAGTTGAATGGTGGGAAGGTTGTAAACATTCCACAAAGATCTCAATAACTCATCTGCGGAAAATTCTAAATTGACCGCTTGGTTTGATTCTTTCCACTGTTGTAGATCGATGATGGCACTGGAACCACTAAAAGTAGGCTTGTTATTTGGAACAAACCAGGACATGATGTATCAGGGATCATCGCAAGAAGTGAGAAGATAGTCAAAACCACTGAAAAGGTCGGTCATGATCATGACAAAAAATACTACAATTTTCATTGCCATATTCATTAGTTTGCAAGATAATTATGAATGATGAAATCTAAACAGATGGTAGTGAAGTATGGGGTATGACTTTGGATTTGATACACAAAACAGACCCACGATCTCGAAGGTGCTCAAACTGTCCATGGATCATTGAGATACAGCGATGGTTATATAGTACTGTGTTTGTTCTAGCTGCTTGGTGGTGAAGTGTTTCACTATCACACCAAATTGATTCCGAAACAACCAAGAACAGGAGGTGTTTTCCAGTGGCATCAGGATTATGGATACTGGTACAACAATGGAAATCTGAAACCTGACCTCAATACCGTGTACATAGCTGTGGATCGCTGTGATACTGGAAATGGATGTATCGAGGTAATAACTCAAACTTGGTGATTGTCTTGACTTTTGTCAGCGTATTTTTCGAGTGCATATGAATGACATGTTACTCAACACTAGGTGAAAATTGAGTTCTATGTGACTGATGAACAGAAGACTAGGCCTATTCACAAAACAATCATTGCATTTGGTGATACATACATGTATGGTCCGATTTATATGTTTGCTTCGACACATTATCCCTGCAAGCCTTGCTTTGTTTGAGAGATAAGTGAGTGCTCAGGTCTAACCAAGGAGTTCTATTCCTCCTTGGTTTAACGCTGGCAAAAACTATATATTGTCACTAAGTTTGCAATCACAGTTGAGGAAGTGTTGTGTTGCGTTAAATTATAGATCATGCCCGGTAGTCATAAATGTGGTAGACTGGATCATGGGCCAATCGGTGGACAACAAGGCGCTAACCTTGAGCGTATAGAACTTCTCAAACAAAAGTTCCCTACTATTCCTGTAGTCATGGATGCAGGTAATCATACATTATATCTATTACTTTGATGTTCTTTTGAGGCGATAAATCGCAATATGTCTACGTACTAGTTGGTTGTGATGGAATCTTGGGTGTATTAGGAAAATCGAACTAGATATAGTATTGTCGATCTTAGTGTCTTCGGAATAAGGGCCACGCTTGATCCTGATTTGCTATCAATCATTGTCTACTTTCAGGGGATACAATGATATTCCATGCTAACATTGTACACAAAAGTAATGCCAATAACAGTGACAGAAGACGGTGGGCACTTCTTATATCGTACAACACAAAAGAGAACGAGTCAGCAGTCAAACACCACCATGCATCGTACGAAAAACTTGATGTGGTAAGATATGTGCAATGTAAAACTTTCTAGGAAGCTCAAAGACCATGAGATAATTATTTTTCTTTGCATTTTAGCTTTGATAAGTATTAGTAAACCATCATAAATGAACAGGCATGTACCCTGTCTGGCAAACCATACACATGCCGTTGATCGGTGCATTGAAAGGCACGAAGTGCCACCATATTTTCCATAATAAATTTTCCCATGCAATACAAAGAAAGACATAAGTCTTTTCTATTGACAGGTACCAGATTCTGCTATACTAGAGTGCACCAACTTCAATGATATGACTGGCAAAGACTTCATCGATGCTGCCAGCGATAAAACTGTTGGAAAGCCAGAGTTTGTCGAAGACGTTGAGAAGCAATGAAAGGTGAAAGAGCTACCCACATTTAAAATGACGACTGCTAAACTTTTGGAGAATGTTCAGGAAATGATCCTAAACCGAGATACTTCATTTACCATTATCACCCAATCAGATAGATAATCAGGAATACATTTTACTATATATAGTTAATAACATTATATAATGTATTCTAGTCGGGGATCCCGCAGTCAAAATTTCATACTATCAACATGAATATTGACTCGAGGATACCCGACTATTGGATTTAATCATCAGCAAAAGCACATATTATTTCTACTCGTTGTAACTGTGATGATTCATGTCAACAACAACTGCTTTCTCATGGAAGTTGGGGGCTATATCTTCGGATAATTCTAATTTTTTGGTATCGTTAAAGCTGTATTGTTACTCCTTGTTTAAAGTCTCTGCTAGGCTCAGATAAACCGACAAAACCTTGTCAACCTAGGGTTACTTGTAACAGTGGTGATCACCCAAAAGGCAACTGCCAAAAAGCCACTGTCCATAAAGCCACTAGCCAAAAAGCCACTGGCCATAAAGCCACTGGCCAAAAAGCCATTGGCTGTAAAGCCACTGGCCAAAAAGCCACTGGAAAAAAGGCCACTGGCCATAAGGTCACTGGTCAAAAGGCCACTGGTCATAAGGCCACTGGTCAAAAAGCCACTGCCCAAAAAGCCACTGGTTAAATGATAGAAGTCTGATATCAACTTTCCATTGACATGTTTTTTGGGCTCGTAAAACAAAATTCTAGCTCTTGATATGCCATTTATAAATTATTTTTTATTTCTACTCACTGATTCCCATTTTAGTAAAGTTAGAAATGATCCCACCAATGAACTAAACCTTTAGTTCATTGATCCCACCCACCCTTTGCAAATAATTATTTAAAATGACTCCACCTGGACATCTTCTCACACATTTTTTCTGTACCGTAACCCCCAAATAATGTATCTTGATGGACAAATTGAAGTTATCACAAGCAAACAGTCAGTACTTTTAGATCGAAGCAATGCTGCACTGAGAAGAGACAGCGGTGTAACTTTTTTGATTTTTACATGCCACAAGCCAAGCACGAGTGAGTTGCATACCCTACTGGGAACAACAGAAAAAGTCAGTGATCAGGTTACAAAACTTTAAGCAATAGCGATCAAGTTGAGTCGGTTGGGTTTTTGGTCATCAATAATAAAAACATTCGATGGATGCACAGATAGATATTGGTAGAGGCCTGTATTATTTACAAGAGAGTTTAGTTTAGTATCAGATCTGATATAACCATGTGATAATCAAAATCGATCACAGGGTGCATTTGGAAAAAATAATACTAAACATCTTATCATGTTAACATAGATTATTGTCACGTTACGAAGAAAAAAATCGAAAAAGCTACATTTTAATGTATTAATTGGGGGTTGCGGTACAGAAAAAATGTGTGAGAAGATGTCCGGGTTGAGTCATTTAAAAAAATTATTTGCAAAGGGTGGGTGGGATCTTTTCTAACTTTACTAAATTCATCAAGTGAATCAGTGAGTAGAAATAAAAAAATCATTGAAAAATGGCATATCAAGAGCTAGAATTTTGTTTTAAAGGTCCAAAAAATCATGTCAATGGAAAGTCGATATCAGAGTTCTATGATGTTACCATTGAACCAGTGGCTTTTTGGGCAGGGGCTTTTTGACCAGTGGCCTTATGACCAGTGGCCTTTTGGCCAATGGCTTTATGGCCAGTGTCTTTTTGGCCAGTGGCTTTATGGCTAGTGGGTCATTGGCCAGTGGCTTTTTGGCAGTGGCCTTTTGACCCGAAATTGTAACAGTTTTTAATGCGCTTTGATACAGATTCAGCAAATAATCATGAATAATTTAAAAATGCCATCAAACAAGAAACATTGAATTTTATAATCTTAGTATAGATGGAAGATTTTTGTGATGATCTATCTAGTTCTTGTCTGGAAGCTATTCAAGATGAGACACACCACAAAGGAGATTCTATGATACTGTAGATATACATGGTGGTTATATTAATTTGATATAATATCTGGCACAAAAAATTGGACGGCATTGATCAGAAAAAAAGCATATCACAATATTTTCAGAACAATTTTTCATTTTCCTGTTAAAGAATAATAGGTTATTAATCATTCTCATCAGTATGAGAATGAAAATAAATCAAGATGTATGTGAGAGAAAAAGAAACAAAAAAATGGTAACTAGCAAGTATCCATAGGCGACAACTGCAATATTTGTTGATTGAAACAAGAAATTACAAGTGTTCCTTAATCGTCCTCGACAAACCTTGACATATCAGGAGTCATACCTGTTGGAAGCATAGCCTTGGATTTTCCTGTTTGACTCTCGGAGAGTCTCATTCTCTTGGTGTGGTTGATGAGAGACAGACAGACGAATATCCAGTGATACAGATACTCCGCAGGTAGAGAGCTGTGTTTGGCCACCATGCCATGTGCAATATCTGAAACATATTAAGCTCATTATCATTTTAACGGAGCCATTTGAAGTGTAGTTTATTTTTACACCATTAGTTGGAGTATGAAGTCAACATCAAGTGGAGACTAGTCTTAGTGTTCAGACGGCTGCAAATACCAGTTTGTGGGTTTGTGCATTTCAAGGTGTGTTTCATAATGTGTTGCCACAAACTAGCACTTGCAGCCGACTAAGACGAGATGAAGTCAAGCATGATCAAATATAAGAGAGATTTTGCTATAAATCATACTCTCAAAACATTCCACGGCATCAAATTTAACCATGATACTGCTGTCAGCAGATAGGTTTTTTTACTGGTTGACATGAACCTACCTTCCAGATGCTTGGCTATTGAAACAGAATCAATATTCTCAGACCCATCAGCTGTCGGGTCAAATGATGTTATCTTACTGTTCAGCTCACTGTTGATCAACTGTAAAATATCAGACAGATCAGTGATATGGTAAAATCAGAGAGTTTGGTTAGATAACAGTCAGACATATGAGGGAAAACTTAGGAGTTGTGTTCACATTCATCCATTCGATAAATCACAGGCAGTTTGACAAAAGTAGCCAGTTTCCTCGACTGAACGTATATAAATTTGAGGATATGTTGGAACCTGATATTAGCGTAAGGGACCAAGACAGCAGGTGAAAGGAATTAGTGAGGGACAGGCACTCGAGTACCATAACAGGGAATTTGGTGTGACGACCCGTGTTAAAATTCATGCTAGGTACTGATATTAAATTGACTCTAACGATCAGAGATACACATGATAATTGTGTGGTCTCGATGACAGTGTGTAATAAATTTTAGTGTATTATATTGAGTACATACCAGTTTACAGTTACCCCAGTCCTCCAGAGCACCTGCCTTAGCCTTGTCAGGATAGAACAGACTGAGAGTGGACATGAGTATATTATGGATGATGGCCGGAGGAGATTTGTAGCTCTTTAGTTCAGCGTAGGCTCGAGCGTCTAACTTAGCCACATTCTTACGCAGATCCATCAGCATGAGGCGGTCAAACATAACCTCCACCCTGGAATCCTCATTCTCCTTCTCTGCCTCTGAATAAGTAATAATATAATGAGACACGTTCAATTAAACTGATTAGGGGCGGATACATGTTGGTACTTGTGCTAAATTGACTCAAATGATCATAAATACACATGATAATAGTGTAGTCTCGAAGTCAGTGTGCATACTAATAAAATATTTGACATTGAGTAATATTTGGGTCAAGTTTGTCAGCTCAGCTCAGTTATTGATAGAGGAGCATTGGTTCATATTTAGCGTGTCCAACATGATTAGGTGACAAAATGCGTATAATCTGGCAAATGAGATACTGGACAATGACTAGGCTAACTTGGATTCTCTTTTTGAGGGAACTGGTTTGGATAACTGTGGACAATACAGCTTTCTGTTGGAAGGAGTTGATCAAATCCTAATAAGGTTCACCCAATGAACTAAGCCTGATTAGTTTACCTAGTACTGGAGCGGTTTTCTCTCCCTCAGTACTCTCCTTAGTTATCTCCTTCTGCGCTTTCTGTACTAACTTGAGCATTCTCAGGATCTCCTTCTTCTCATGCTTAGGCATGGATTTTATCTGAAATCAAGCATTGATGATTAATTTAGTATTTTCAAGGTGTACTAGTTTTACCCCATACAGTATTATAAACAAAAACCTCAAGAAAAGTTTTTTGAAGCTTGAAACAGTCTTGAATAGAACAGAGAATTTTCAAGCCAAACCATTGGCTAGTCAACATCAAAACAGAAGCAGGCAATACTGTTGGCATAAATTTTCTATCTACTTCTCAATTCATTTCTATTTGATTTGATTTATTTTTATCTAGAAACATTTTAAATAAAGCCAGATAAATAATGAATGATGAAGGCTTTGTTTGAGCAGTAGCAAAGCTTGTCGATGCACAGAGCCTATTTGGCAGGCAGCTTGACTGTCGCTGGAGGAATAAAATCTGCTGTTTTAAATAGGGAGGAAAAAGACAGCTGACTGACGCTTGGCGAATTCTGCAATGGTAGTAAGAGCTGCCATCAAAGAATAAAAAGGCAACATCGCGTTGGATGCTTGGCTGCCCTAAGCCAGTTATGCCTGTAATAACGAGGTCAACTCAACTTATACTCACTAATCTTTGAATATTCTTCTATTGAATAAAATATGATTTAAAGTAATGGATGACAGTCAATATACATAGGTAAATTCACGACAGTCAATACGCATAGGTAAAGTCACGTCAGTCAATATGCATAGATTAATTCAGGTGACAGGTGATATGCAGGGGTTTTTTCTTCCGCAAAATATCTTGCCAATCAAGTTTCGTGTAGCTCACAGAGTTGTCTAATGTTGCTAGATACATGGCACTGGGGTTAGCTCTTAATATCTTTACCAAGCGTACTCCTGATCTGATCATTATAATGGTAACAAGCTCATACGGAAGCACCAAGTGGACCAAGTACGCACCAAAATGCAGACAATATTGTCCTGGTGGAATGCTTTCCATGCCAAACAATTTCAGATAAATGATGGTGGAAAAAGGAAGAAAACAATTTACAAATGATACATATTATATATATATTATATATATATTATATATATATTATAATATATACATATATTATACATATTTCACACAAATAATGATCTGTAGTGTTATGGTGTCATACCTCTCCAGTGCTGATATCTATAATAACTACAGCTCTACCATCAGCGCCTCTCAGAGGGAAGGCAAAGTGTCTCTGTCCATAAGCATCAGCTGTTACTGTATCGGAGTTATCCACACACTTAAATAGGTAATCCCTGTAGTAAGAAAAATGATGGGTGAAATCTGTATTTCAAACTTTGGGTTGTTGGGAGCTAAATTTCTCAGCTTAACTCTAAGTATACGTCAACTACCCATAAGCCACTGGAATTCTGTAGATCAAGCTTAATGCTTGCATTTTTTGTTGCTTCTGTCCTACTGATACCCTGCATGATAACCTTGCTCAAGGAATTATGGGGCTAACCAAGGTTGACTAGTAGATAAAGAGAAAGTTGAAGTTTGTTTAAATAGGTACACAGAAACATTTTCAATGTGACCAGTCATACTGAGCCAAAGTTGGCAGCCCAAAAGAGCCCACAACAAGAGTCCTTAGCGTTTCTAACCTGAAGAGATTTTCCTTTCTCTCGAGCCTGGATGGCATGTCAAAGCTCTTAACCTCCTTCTCCCCTTGAGCTAACATCATTCTCCTCAGTACATAGTCCTCGTTCTTACCGTCCGGCTCCACAAGGTACACGTTAATCTCGTGTACGCTCTCACTCCGGCGGCATATCCACGAGATAGCTGACTCGGTGATACGTAGAGTCTTACGCTTAGAGTCTACCTTGTGGTAAGCTATGCTGAATGCTTTGGCCACACCCTACAATTTATATATCCAAATATTGATCAGCTATATGGTATGTTTGTTTATGTTAAGGACATGATGCTCTCACATAATTTCATGTGACACCATCCGATGGGCGTACTTTGTGTCCGGGTTAAATCTTTTCAGCTCAAATTATCATTATGGCTGCATCTCTAGTCACTGCTGTCCTACTGGTACTACTTAAATAGATTAAGTTGGAGTTAAGCATAGTGCTCAGTCCGGCTTGCAGGTAGTGAGATTCTACTTGATCAACTATTGTGATTGTGATTAGGTTTGAGATAATAAGGGAATACCACTACTGTAAACCATGCGACCTTGCTTATTACTATCTGAAATGTAAATATTGTCTGCTCAGTGAAATGGACAGAGTTTAAAGAGTTGGAAGAAAGTTTTCACAAATAGATTACCTGGTAGAACTGAATCTCATGAGTGATGAAGATACTCTTAGAGTGGGGATCTCTCAGTGTGTCCACTCCGAGTGTACCGAACGCTCTCTTCTTCTTATCCTGTTGAAAATTAAATAAAAATTTGGTAAGCTTAATTTGACGAGAATTGAGCAGAGTACAGAGTTACATAATAATGCTTAGCAAAGTAA
Source organism: Membranipora membranacea (assembly GCA_914767715.1). Lineage (NCBI taxonomy): Eukaryota > Metazoa > Bryozoa > Gymnolaemata > Cheilostomatida > Membraniporidae > Membranipora > Membranipora membranacea. Next base: position 20,460,412 of record OU612068.1, read on the forward strand.
CAGATTGTTTCACAACCAGAATTAAAACTCTAAGTTATCCAGTAGTGGCTCAAGCTGGACCAACAGGATGTCATCTGAAGTTCACTATCTGTCGCAGCTGTACTATTTATAAAAACTTAACCCTTTTAAAACTCGTTGTTACGGGTTGTAACAGCTAGCCCATGTGTTGGCCCTGATTGGTAGGCTCCTTAACTAAACCAATCAGAGACAACACATTGGCTTTCTAACAGCCAAACTGTGCTGTTGTAGGTCAAGTTTGATCCAATGTGCTGTCCTCGAGCCGTCCCCTGGCTTACCAGTAAGCTTACCAGATCAAACTTAATCTAATGCTGTCCGCTGTTTTCACAGACCTTGAGTGGTATGACGACGAATGATCCTTCTCTGTCCTCTTCTGTTCTGTCAGGATTCCAGAACTGTATGTTACCGTGGTTACTTACTCGGGGTACGTGTAGAGGTTTACCTGTGTCTACTGATGCGAAGCTTATACCTTTCATATCCTGAAACACACCATTTCATACTGCTGTACCGACACAACCAGGCAAGAATTATTAAATGGATAAATTACTTACAAATGACATATTTAAATTTACACAATTTAATATCAAGTTGCACTCTCATTGAAAAGAGAAAACAATTCAGACATTTACGGCTAAGATGCCGACCAGTGTTAATGTTAACAAACACCCATGTGCAACCAGGTTGATTAAAGTGTAAGTCTTAGGCGTCTTATCACATGCTGCATCTTGAACCATGGGCGGCGAAATATTAGTTGCCGTAGTGGCGAGGCTGCAATATATGCGCCAGATTTATCTCTGTTTGCAGGCAGGTCGGTGCACACCTTGGGGCCAACCAATCCCCAGTAGTCGATGGACTGCCATGGGAAGTAGTAAGTATTTACCTTGAAGAGAAGTTGGTTTAGCAGGAAGCCAGCATCATCGCTAGTAGCTGCCACATATCGGAGACAGTTGTCACCTCGGGTGGGCTGTTTTAGGTTCTTCTCATACATAGCTATGTTAGAGCTGATCACCTTACCATTACCATGTGTTTCTGCATCCTGTTATCAAAATCATTTCTTATATCATAGGTAAATACCTCAAATAATATTATCATGCCGCATAATGTACAAATATGTAACCATCTTCAAATGAAGTAGGGTTAATCTGATCGAAATACCAAGAAGCAAACCTTATTGAATTAATGGTTTTGTATCAATCATTTTGTTGAAAAAATTCAAACCGAGAATCTTTTTGGATTGCATATTCTATTAATTGTTGATTGCACTACTGGTATTGAGCCAATCGTCAGATAAATACATCTTAGATCTTGATATTACTAGACCAGCGACCAACAGCTTGTAGTCTTTACCCTTTCATCTACAAAATAACTTAGTTTATGGTCTAACACAAGACTTATCGTAGTCACTGTGCAAGAAAGGTGATGACTCCTGCGCTTACCCTGTAGAGGGCTTGGAATACGCTCCTGTAGACACTTTCTAAGCTTGCAGCGCTTGTCTCTGCTGAGGCAATGACCTGCTGCAACCATTTCTTACGAGCTTCTCCTCGGATCTTCTCTGCATATGTTCTCTACATAAACATCGGGAGTACAAGATATTGTTACAATGATGAACTGGAATTAGGGGTGTAATTTCTTTGAGCCATATACAACAAAAAAACTTACATAATCTGAATCATCAAACATACAAGAGCATCATGAACATGAAACATTTTGATCAGATGGTTTTAAAAAAAACCAGCTCGCAGAACAAACAGGCCAAAAGGTAACCAGGAGAGTCAACGCAGAGAAGTTCAGAACTGAATTATGTTTTAGTAATTGAACACTACCGGCTTTTTAAGAAGATATTCTTTTACAACATCAAACTACAACATATATTGTGACTTTATGAACAAGCATTGTTGTAGTTAAAAGCAGGGATATAAATAATGATTTTTTATGATTGGAGGGTTTATGTGGCCAATGTGTTGGCTCTGATGTGATTGGCTGTTGGGTGGTAAATCAGCCAATCAAAGCCAACATATCAGCTAGGGTCTATGGTATACAGACAGATTTATATTTTTGTTGAAGTTCATATTCTTTCGCTTTTTCAATAATTTCTCAGAGAGTTGGAAGGGTGTCAAGGCGTTTTGATACAAACATCCGGTTTACAAATTACCAAAAACAGTTTTATCTCACAACATAAACTATGTCTTTATAATGTAAGTAGGGAGGTGAAGAAAATTAACTACATAGTGTTACAAAGAGGCTTTACACGTGGTGATGACAAAGTTTACCGTTGGATCATTCTTTAGAAAGAGAAAAGCAATATTATAGTAAAACAATATTTGTAAATGACTATGTTAGCCATAATATGCACACCCTGATATCTTGAGCCTCAATATTTATCTACAAAGCATCAAGACAGGCTTAATTTTGAGAGGAAGGGAGCTAGGTTTGGGCTTAGGTTTAGGAGTATGATGTAGATTAGGTTTTGGGCAGCCGATTTAAGTAGTGTGCTGAATTGGGCAGGATTTTTGGGAGGTAGCTCAAATCAATTTCTCACCGCTGAAGATTTGCGACCCTGGATTAATATAGTTCATGACTTATCAATAGAGCCAATAGTTGAATTTGCAATTATTTATAATTAATTTATCAGTGCAATAGCAGATAGAAAAAATTATGGAATTGGGTCTTAATCAGGTTAAACAAGGGAAAGGTTTGTTTGTACGCCAGACTAAGTCAGCTGATCGGCTGGTATTTTATTTACTGCCCTTCAGAAATAAGATGCAGATACAGGACAGAATAAAGAATCGGATATTAACCGATCAGAATGAATGATTATGCTTACCTCGACACATGACTCGACAAAGTCTACGAAGAACTCGAAGGTATTATCTCCTGGTATTTCATCACAGATACTGTATATTAGATCTCTGAACTCGCCCTTAGTCAGCCTGCTGTCTGTCTGTCCTGTCTTCTCCTTAATCTTCTGTAGGCACTTGTACTTGGCTGTCAGAAATATATTCAATCATTTATGAAACTCTAGGGTTTAATATAAGTGTGTTCCAGCTATATATGATATGCATGGACCCCTTAAAGACTATCTAAGTGCTCAGACTGCAGGCGCAAGTTAGTGACATTACATAATAAACCACTCATCAAACGGGTGTCTGATGATGTAATGCTTTAAACTTGCACTTGTAGCCATCAGGGCACTTAGACTACCTGAAGACCGAATATTTTCATTGGGTCTTAAATTTTGCGAATTTGCTAAAACTCAAGTATTTAAGTCCTTATTTTGATGATATTTCTAATATAGGTCATGCAACAACTAAATTAAATTTTGTGAGAATCTCCATCATATAAGTAAAGTACTATATTTGGAGAACATTCTTACCTCTATTGATAGCCTGTCTCTCCAGTCCATCTTTGTATTTGTGAGTAATAGTCTCAATCTCCTCAATCTCCAGGTAGCCGGAGCCCTCATTATCCCATTTATCGAATAGGCTATCAACTCTAGCCTTCTGTTTCATTAGTTGTACTTCCTTGTGTGCCTGTGATGTAAAAGGAAAACAACAACACATCAACTATAAGCTGAATCCAATATCATACTGCAAAGATCTTCCACCAATTTGACCACGCATTATCTGATAATACCTGAAACCTAGACTAGATCAAGTGTGACCAAATTTGCCCGCATTTGGAGTTTAGTGCCACCGGCTCACTGATACAATGAGCACAATCAGAATGTGGGCAATTTGGATCAAACATGATCCAGAACCATACAGTGTTATTTTAATCACATTCGACCTAGTGATAACTGTTATCAATCCAACAAAGACGCATTATCAACTAAACATGCGCGTACCTTCATCAGTCTGGCCATTTTCTCTTCCTCTGTTTCAATATATCCATCTCTGAGATATCTGCACAGACTCTGGAAGATCTCGAGAGCGGGATTATCTCCCATGAATGTCTCTGTAAGCTGCACAAACTGTGATTGGTTGATTGTGTTCTCATCAAAAGCCGACATCTGTGATTGGCTGCCTGTACCTCTTGTATTTAACACTGTAAAATCAAAGATGTCAATGATGTCAATGATGTCAATGATGTCATAGATGTCATAGATGTCATAGATGTCATCGACGTCATAAATGTTTTTACAGCAGATCAAAGCTGAAGAATCATCAGCAGAAAACTGGCAGGCTCCCTCACACCATGAAACATATGAAAATTTCTGGCTTGGCATATGCAATGTACAATCTCTCAATAACGAAGACAAAATAGACAACTCTTTTCTCAGTAATTCACCAGCTGCCTAAATCTTACTTAATCTGGAAATCTAAATCTCGTTCCTGGATAAAGCAGTGCTCAATTTCTTACAATCACATAATCACATAGACTTAATAATAAATTTATTATTAAGTCTATGCATAATCATGACTTCTAGTATTGTTGGTTATATGACTTCTCAGTGCAGGACATTAATAAAGGGGCAAAATGCTAGCCAAGTACAAAATCGAATATTAATTGAGGGCTTATTGTCCTTACTTGTTCTTTCTCTTTCCATATTTGTGCCATCAGCAAACGATACACTGAAAGCTCCAGCTCTAGTTGGCTCCCTCTTGAGAGCTAGAGAAAATCAAAAAACTAAATTTAGCTGAGAACAAAGTTTTGGACACGGAGAGAGTTCAAAAATCTGACAGATTGTCATTCTCAGAGCCCCTAACAATAGGAGTTGTCTTCTACTATGCAGGTAGGGCACAACCGCTGCAAGAATTTGCCAATAGAGTTTACATCCTGGAGTGTTTCTCACTGCAAAAAGTCACTCAATACCAGCAGTTCTTACAATGTGAATAATAAGTTGAAACAATAAGCCTGAACATGGACAAGGGTGTAACAGATTATGAGTGTAATACAACAGAAGAACTGTTAAGTATAGAGGAACAATAACCAAAACAGGAACATTGCAAAATCAATTAATATTAGGATACTGCAATTCGGACAATGTGGTCAATAATAATAACATTTTGATCTGGTCCCAGACTTCATTAAAGCGGGATATGGAGTACAGTAGAACACGAACACGCCGTATCCCATGACATTTCACTCATGTCAGTAGGCAAACATAGAAGATGTATCGCGGATAGAGAGAGATTTGATGAGTTTAGCAGTAAAGATGAGAGGCTAGAGTGAGTAGTTTCTTGTTATTGGAGTAGTCGAAGCAATCAGTACAAACAGGAAACCTTTCAAAAGTAATCACCCATTTTTCTAGTCCACTCCACAATGTTAATCTACTTGTTAATGAATATCATATTATGTTGTGTTAACAGGAGGCAACAGAACGTAACAAACAGTCAAACTCTCAACATAGTCGAACACAAGCAGGAAGAAGATCACCTTGACCCATAACGGATTGCTCTCTCTCAAGCGAGGCTGAGATTATTCTCTCTGTGAGATTTTTAACATCAGACTCGTCCTCATCGACAGCCTTTTTCACATCTTCAGCTGCATCGGTGTCAGCTGGAGGGTTCTCTGCTGGTTGATTATCACCAGCTGTGTCCTCAGGGACTTTGTCTTCAGTAGCTGTTTCAGTAGCTCCTTTTTCTTCCACTGCTTTGTCTGAAACCTGAGTCTGATCAGCAGTTTCATCTGTTTTAGGAGTTTTAGGTGTCTCATCGCTGGCACCAGGCTGACTCTCCGAACGCTGAACTTCAGTAGACAGGCCGGGTTCGGTTGACTGTTGCTTGCCCTCACCTGAGCTTTGCTCAACAGGCTTGGGTTCTGATATTGTGAAAAAGCATATTGAGCATGGAATGGTGCAAGCTGAAGATCAAGTGCCACAATAACGATGATGGTCTGATGTGATGGAAATGAAGCAACACTGCTGAGGAAAAATTGATAGGTGCATAGTTTATTGAATCATGCTTTGATCGTGAAGTACCTGCATTTGTGTGTTACGTATTACTGTTGTCCTGTAGTGATCAAAGTCAGTGTTGAAAATCAGTGCAAGCAATGCAAGAATTAAGGATGAGAGTGTCTCTCCAAATATGTTAGCAGAGTTCTATGAGTGAAGAATTATGCTTAAACAACCTCTAATAACGTACCCCTGATTGAGCGTTGTATCTAATTTTTTACGTTTTTATCATTAGGAGACAAAACAAGCAATTAGGTTGAGTGCTGGTAATAAATAAATACCATCAGGATTGAGTGGAGGCACTTCATCCTGGGCTTCTGACTCATCCGGCTTCTCAGCGGCAGCCGCAGGGTCAGCAGGTTTCACATCTTCCTCCTCCTTTGGTGGCTCTGCAGGTTCTTCAGCTGGAGCTGGTGGATCCTCCGCTATTTCTGATGTGTCTTTTTCTGTGGCTTCTCCTTCATGTTTCTCTTCGGCTGTTGCAGGGCGCTCTGATTCCTTAGATGGTATCTCTGTGGCTGTTGCAGTTTCAGCTGAAAATATAAGACAATTAACTAACACAACTTGTTTGCAGCGGACTGCAAGAGATTTCAATTTTTATATTTGACTTTATATTGGTACTGAAGAAATCTTCTTTATAGCATTATTCAGATGCGCAAGGCCAAGTAGAGTATGTTTCTTGTAAAACATGACTGAATGAATCTTTGGTCATCATGCAGAACAGCCAGCATCTGTGCAACTGATTGATACCCATCAGGTTAAGGTGAGCTAATGTAAGCGGGTGAGAAGGCTTCATTTCTCCTCCTATCATCTGAGATATGTGTACTGTACTGTAATTTATGCTGTGACGACATACCTATTTCAGCAGATGTCTGACCAGCGGTAGCAGGTGTGGATGACAGATCTTTACTATCAGTCTGAGTATCAGTCTTCTCTGCTACAGGAGCAGATGACTCCTCCTCATCATCAGACATATCACTATCCGCTTCATCCACCTCAACAACAGGCCCTATAATTGTACAGCATGGTGTAATACAGCATGGTACTCTATTGAATAAGATGCAAGATGATTGTGTCCTTCGAAGCTTACTGCTATTGTTGAGGATGTGGAATTTAAGAATTTTATCAATGAGAAGATCAACATTTAAAACAGTTAAGAAAAGGCTACTGCTATGGGATACAGCGTAATAAAGAGCATGATATGAAAGTATTATAGCTGTCAGGTGGGGAGTGTTTATAGCAGTGACTGTGTGTGCTCAACCCTGAATTATTATAAGAAAACTGGCTCACATTTTCTGGGGTTTCTGAGGTGACTTTGTTTCCTGGAATCCTCAGGTTGCTGATCAAAGAAATGCTCAAATAGACTGAGTATTCTGTGTCTGTCGAGTACTCCGACCTGTTATGGAAAACCAAGGACAATACAAAGGTACCTATAATTGGCGAAAGTTGTCTAAGGCTGCAATGGAGTTGGATCTTTTGCAATCCTGATCTTGAATAAAAGCTGAGCATGTTTCAAGTTTAATCCAACAGAAATTTAAATTGAAAAGTGTCAATTCTAAATATGTCAGCAGCATCTTCAGGCAGTAGAATTTGCTCATACCCAATTTATGATTATGAGGCATATAAGGCAAGAGTTGTGTGGGTAATAACGGTAGACTTAATATATCTAGCATATTGAGTCTATGGTATTAACACAATTGCCTCAGAGAGAGTACGAACCCCAGTGTGATCACACATCATGAAGAGGTTACTCAGAGTTGTCTTCCTCTGGTCTCTCTCTAGCTCAGAGTGATAAGCATTAGCGCATCTCTTCAGGTGAGTCACAAACAGATCAAATAGTGGTGCTGGATAGTCCTCAACAAATCCTGATACATACTACAACAATATCCAACATTAATAATATAAAAGAGATGAAGGTTAGTTAGTTGGGCAGTCAAGTTCTGTTTGGCGCATAAGCCCCCCCCCCCCCTCTTTTTACCAATGCCTGGTAGCAATGGAAACAGCTGAAATGAAAAAGCTGCTTTATTTGGACATTTCCTAGTGTTTGATGGATAAGATAATATTACATTTGCAAAAAATGCTTTGATTTGTTGACCAGGGTGAAATAACTTAAAAAAGTTTAAACTTGTTTTTTTATATCTTTATAATATGAGGACCCCGTTTTATGGGAAATTGGTAGGAACCGAAGAGAAAATTAAAAAGACGACCGAGGAGGAGCATATCATACCTCAGTAAAGTCTTGTTTGATGATAGTTCTACCCGTATCATCTGTAGAATCCATAGACTGAGCATATTGAGCCATGGCCTGCAGTTCTGCAGGTAAATATTCAGTCATATCAGCAAATGATTTCAGCGAGCTCTGAACCTGCAAGTGAATGAAAAAATGTATAGGATTGAATCTGACAATTTAGAGGTTAATTGAACCTTGCGTCTTTATCACATGTAACTATTGACCATTTGGACCATAGCACATGTATACACCTTTTGTTTACTGTTTAAAGTGCTTTGTGGGGGTATCAGTGAGTGCTCTTGGCCATTGGACAACCGGAACAAATCTTTGTCTTGATTGACCAAAACTGAAGCTTTTCTACCTACCAGAGCCATCTCAACTCTTCCTTCCTCATTACTGGTCCAGTCCAGAAACTGTTCTTGCAGAGCAGCATATCTTCTTACTTTCTCTAGCTTCTTTAGCTCTGCAGCCTTCTCACGATCTTCTCTCTTTTGCCTTGCTTCATTCTTAATTCTCGCCAATCTAGTTGAAAAAATTCAGATCTATCAATCATGCATTGTTCCTGTGGTATAACTTCATTGGACATCACAACACAATCTACTTTGAAGTCAAATTAAAAAAACAAATCAAGACAAAAATGGATTGGCACTGTGCTTGAACCTTACTTGTTATCTTCAAGCTGGAAGATCTGTGCCTTGAGAACTTCGCCCACTTCTCTTAAACTCTTGACATATGGAGAAGCTTCAGAGAAGTTACTGTATCTGGGATTATTCCTCATCAAGTACTGAGCTAAGTGATTGATAGGGTTGAAATTTGGATCCATCTCATTAGAAGCGGTGAGACCTTTATTGTCAGCCTCCATCAGCAGCTTCTCAACCCCCAGAACTAATGTGGGCATGATCGTCTCGACAAGATATGCTCTAGTATCCAAAGTCATCTTGAAGGTAAGAATAAATGTTTATGAATCTATATCACAGCATAAAAAGGATGACACATTATTCTTAATGAAAAACCATTTTGATGACCAGCTAATCAGGGGGGGTCTTTCAATTAGAAGGAGCGATGCTTTACTCAAGCAAGTTATCACATCGCTCAAAATTCTCACTCACTTGGTCTTTCAATTAGACAAAATTGTTCCATAATTGCTCACTCGGAATGTATGTAGTTCCATCAATGACTGAGCGATTTGTATGCGAGAGCCTAACAGGTATCGCTCACTCACTGGAGTGAGCAATCAGCTTGCGACTTTGGCTGTTTCAAATTGGAAGACCTCCCTGCAATAAACTCCACAGTGAAACTGCTCCTCAGTTTTTTGCATCTAAACTTTGGTATGACCACTTAACCTGCATAGCAGCACAGTAAAATTGTTCAGTAGACCCACCTGGTTGTCATTCATCCACTCTTTAGCCAACATCTCTACAGGAATTCTCCTGGCTAGCTTCTGTGCCTTCTCTTTAGAAGCTCTGTTGTTTGACTTTTTGTTCTCTCTCATGAAGCTGAGCTGTTTGAAGTTTGTCTGCTCATGTTGCCTCTGCCATTTTCCTGGTGTTGGTGGGGCTTCAACCTACATCATGTTAGAACATTGTTACATGAAATTATGTATGTTACATACATATAGTTTTCCTTCTTCTATACACTAGGTCTTATTTAACATTCCTATGTAACAGGCCCCCTTAAGCACAGGTGGCTTGTGTGGGATATATACACCTAGATAGTTTTCATCATTGAGTTATAAGATGAGCACATGCACTTTATATATTCTGCTATCTGGTAGTTCGTTATCATGGGATACAAAAATCATACTATTATTTTATTCCTGCACGGATAAAAGGTATTAGACTATAAGGTATGATGTTTCTGACACAAATTTATTGAAAGTTAGTCACATGGTATGTGAGGACCACTCGTACTGAGTTATCATCTCACCTCTCTGAGTAGATATCCACTCGGTACTCTGTTCATAGCAGGAGACCTAGGGGGTGTGATAGCTACCGACCCAGCTGAGCTTAATCTGGCTGATCCACGCTCATTTCTCGCTGAGTGACGATCAGATCGCCTTGAGCTAGCTCTAACCTCGGCCATTATCACCACTTGAGTTCCTGTGGCAATAATATTCAAATGAATGAAATATCTGTGAAACTGTATTTACTGAACAAAGTATGAATGCATGTTTTTATGTGATTTACACCTTATACTGTAATGCAATTAGTACGATCTGTGCTGTTTTCAAATTTCAAGGTTGCATTGATGGTAACCCATAGAGAGAGCTTCCCAGCTTCTCCTTATAAGTCAAGCATGTTCCAGATCTGTGCCTATAATAATTGACTGGGTACAAATCTATTGTACTATATATATCTAGTAAAGTTACATCAATGAATTAACTTAGCTAAGATATTTACTAAAGGTAAAAATAAAACAAGATAAACCAAATTCCTTTTCACAGGAGTTGAGGAACATAATAATTATGTTCCTCAACTCCTGTGAAAAGGAATTTGGTTTATCTTGTTTTATTTTTACCTTTAGTAGATATTCCAAAGTGTGGACTTCCTGATGTACTACTCTTGCAGCAAAATAGCTCATGAAAGTGGTTATCAGAGGATTTAGTTGTATATTGCCTTTTGATCACATAGTATCAGATATTCAGAAAATAAAAACTAATTTTCATGAAATGATAGGCTCCAATTTTAGATGCAGGTATAACTTTTGATAATACATAATTTTACCATGCAAAATATTTGTACTCTCTCTCAGACTAAAATCCCTTAGAGACGAGAAGTGATCATAATGGAATCACTTGAATACGGAGTTGTCTTTTCTCTTACAATATTTTGGGTAAGCAACTTCATATAACCCATATGCTTGAATTTTCATCAATGAGTCCATAATTCCTTGATTTTATTAACAATACATGTACATGAACTTTGTCTATATATGTGCACACACAACTTTTGTAACTTGTCCATGTACACATGTACACACACAAAATTGTTTTTCCAAGTTGCTCACATGTGAGTTCAAGCCTCAGGGTTCTACATGTCATCGAGGCCGTGGGCCCCTGTGACTTACATGCCTTAACTTCGCCAATGTTCAGTGGTTGATACTGGACATTGGCAAAGTAAAGACATGCAAGTCCCAGGGGCTCATGACCGAGGCCCCCAACAACTGAGGTTCCGGCTAAGTCATATTGTGGGGAATTTCAGTCTCTGACTGTTATATATATTAAGCACTGAGGACACATTCTATTCATACATTCTAATCATACATTCTATTCCTACACATGTTTTGTCTGTTATAATAATCCTTTATTAATGCTATGACTGTAACTATTTTTAGCAAGCTTACACTCTTCCCTCTTACAACTTGACACTTCATGTTTGCTAGCGGACGAGACTAAACGCACTTATTTTTTTCTGATTTATACATTAAATCTTTGTAACTCTGTTAGTTTTAGTTAGATAGTTAGTACACAATAAAATCATAGTATAGTTGATAAACAACACGTTTTTATGCCTGGCTGGTAGCCTTGATTTAAACAGACTTTTCGACTGGCAGGTTGTCGTTAAGCCTTACGCGTTCATCAGAACAAGTTGGAGATCGGGAATAATTATGCCAAGCCCATGCTGGCTATCCTGACAAGATAGAATTTCCCGACAATATAATTCTCCCTGGTCATATCAAAGAGTAACTGTTGCTGTTGCTCCTTGGTCACAATTAATGCTTTATAATTATTATCTTTTTTTCGTTGCATTTTGGAACTTCTCAGAGATCTCTCACAGCGGAAATTTGGTATAGTTTCCAGTTTTATTTATTTAACACCTGTGAATAGAAGTATGAATCATTGATGAATGAATGCATGATTTAAGATATTCAGGCACCATGCTTCTGTCAATGGTTGGTTCTCCACCGCAATTATGCACATCTTCCATTCACACAGCTACCTGTATAAAATAATTACACTTGGTTATTAGTATATCATGGATTAGATAGATTAAGCATAGTCTGGACAGGCTGTTGGAACCCCATTCTCGCAGTCAACCAAGACAGTGTGCTAGATGACACAGCTAATATGTATGAATCCAATTTTTATGATGGATTTTTTTTATTTTACAATTTTACATTCACAAACACTGAGCAGACTAATCATTAATTGACACTGAGCAGTTTACGTATGAACCGCAATAATTGAGATAAATATTATGCAAGGCACCACAGTGAAGAACTGATAATCGTTTATAAAAGAAATCTGTATCCATTGATATCAGTATGAGATGTTTCTTCTAATCCATGATTATATTTTGGTGACAATGAACAATACAGTTACTACAGCTACTACAACCAATTACAAGCTCTCTCCACTGTTAAGCGTTTCAGTCATAGCGTTTCAGTCATGTTTTGTCTATGGTTTCAGCAGTGGGAGAGCGATTCCAAATGCAGGCAAAATGGATCAAAATAACCACTGATTCAATATGCATGGTGAAACATAACTCTCACTCTGATATTATGTTAATTTTTACCTTGTGCGCATGGACAGCCATATGGGTACATTCCCCCCTTGACCTGAAACTCGCTGCAAGGTGCTCCTAGTGCTGCCTTTGATCGGCAACTTCCACTGTTACAGCAGGAGGTTGTACAGTCATTGCTGAATCTACAGAAGTCTCCTTTTCCCTGCAAGTGGGATAACCGAATAAAAACATTGGTGTGAATTCAAAAAAGGAAAATAACCGGGTATTGATATTGAGAGCTTGTGATAATGCAAAATGAACAAGTTGTATTACTGATCAAAATCAAAATGAGTAAGTGGTCAAGATAGATAATAGTTATTGTACAATTTTAACTAACTGATAACCCAGATGGGGATACACATGTTGACAAGATGCGATTAAATACCTGGATTTTTGGTCCCCAGCCACCACTTGGGCGCTGTTCAATGATCTCAGAGACCGCTAAACCGATGCTACAATGCAACAAGATATGATCTTGTATTGAATTCTCAACAAAATATGAATGGTTCCATTTATTAAGCTTTGCTGAACAAGCTACTTGAACAAACCACATCAAATGAATCAAACACAAAAGTCTTCTAAACTAATCGATACGCCTCGAAAAGTAACAAGTAACTCACCAAATGGCAAGAATGAGGGAGATGGCGAGCTTCATCTTGACTGAATTGTTGAACAGCTTGACAGCAAATACAAAGTTAAATGTTTCAGCAGCGTCCTTGTTTCATGCAATCATTCATGGGAACAAACATGTGTCGTACAGTATACAGTTACTTAGGGCTTGGCATTACAGTGTACCCTAAGTCAATAAAGTATATATTGCAGCCTTTGATTAAAGGTCGATTAAAATCGGATGTCATATCACACGCCACATCCCGAAATACAAGTTGCCTTAGGGGCTAGGCTGCAATGTCTGCGCCCATTTGCTCTCAGTTTGCAGGCAGGTCGGAGCACACCTGGGGGCCAACCAAACCCCAGTAGTCGATAGACTGCGGTGGAATTCGAACCCACGACCTTCAACATTTGCATGCTGAAGGGACGGCACTCTAACCAACTGAGCTACTGCATATTCCTACTTTCATCAATTAGAAACAATAGAAGTCACCTCCATGAGGGCTAACTTAATCAAGCTGGACCAGATCACAATAACAGTGGTGTGTTTGGATTGGATTGGATTTTTTTCCAATATGTTTGAAAGTATTTCAGAGATGGTCCTTCAGCTCGTTGTGTTGGACACAGGGTTGGTTTTTTTCAAAGTAGTTTCACTTCAGATACGATAGGATATACATTTTGTGTCATATCACACCACCCGATTGTTATCACGAGGTACTCCAATAGTGATAAGAGGTAGGTTGCATTATAGTGTTATCTATTCTATGATGTCTAGTTTTCAGAGTCTGATTGTGAAATCCTATATTTACTCTTCAAAAGTAGTTGCTAAAAAGCCAGCTCGATTTGCAGATACTGAATTGCTTTGATTTGGTTGCAGATTATCTGAACTAACAACTATACTTTGATAAGTTAGCCAAGGAGCTGTTGATTAATGATATACCCAGCTATTAAATTTATTCCATAACAACATAGAATCAGAAATAAATGACTAGTTTATTTTTTCAAAACAAAAAATTGTGTTATTCAAGGACATCGCAGATAGGGGTGGTGCCATCTAATTCACCACCAGGTAGACAAGATAAAGATGAAGTCGGGGTTAAGAGGTAAAATCCGGGTGAGCACTCATATACTGCCCTAGACCCAACATTAGCTGTGACGACGTTGACGATTGCGTTCTCCACAAAAGGGAACTGGCATTGATCTGTGAATATACAAATTAATAGATATTAGAACCTGGTAGTCATTTTTAGACACCCAACACTAAACAATCATATCTGGATCACATAAGAGCTAAGCAGCACAGCAGAGCATACTCCATGCTTTGAAGTTATTTTTCACTGAACTGTTGCAAATAATGACTTTTGAAAGAACATAGAGCTTTGATAGGTTTGGTGTCTAGATCCATTTACAGGTTCAAACAGAAACCTCGCAAAATAGAGTCATGGTGAGAGCGAAATTATCATCTCTCGCACTCAATATCGTGAAGTGATTGTGGAACAACCAGGGTTTTAGTACCAGTTCTAAGTCTTAGTATGAAAACTGCTCTAGGTACCTAGTACTTTTGAGTACCTTATCATCTCAACTTTTGAGTGGAAATCAGGCTGTTTATGAATCTAGAGCAGTATTCAAAATACGACTGGGAACTGTAGAATGATAACATAAACCTGATGCTTTGACAATCATTATAACACATTATAAATATGTAAAGATGAGCATAAAATCTTACCTCTATCGCGGATTTGACAGACAGGTATGGAAGTGATGTTTGCATAGGTGTGACATTTTATTTGGGTAACTCCGATTAATTCACTATCAGACAAGCAGGTTTGAGAACCAGAGCTGCCAAGGTATCTGAAATCCTCCAGGAATGGTAGAGCTTGTGGGGGCAGACCGGCCATACTACTGGGTGTTCTGAATGGCCCACACTCTATCTCTAAGAAATCAAGAATGTCCTGTTAGTTTAGCGAGTATTGATGCAACTTAATGTTAGCTAGCACTGAGTTTTGTGGCTAGCTGAGGTCAGAGGTCAGAGTCAATAATGTATAATGAGGGTGAGTGAATATAAGCTAGAATTGAAGAGGACAAAATCTTCCTAAGATTATCACCCTCGAGGTGCAAGGTTTCTAATCATGATAAAACCCCGCCACTTGTAATCAATTTTGGAGAAAAATGTACTATCTAGGAAGCCTTTGACTGCCTTGAAACTAAAACCATCTTAACTATAAATTACATCAAATTTGTATAATCTGCAGAAAGCTCATGTTATCCGTTGGATGTTAGGTTTCGCTTCATTTGGGAACAAAATGTTTGTAGGGTAGATCCAAAGGCTAAAATAGAATTGAAGCACTATTTATCTGAGATCAGAAAAAAATGTGGCAACACAAATTAATCTAAAATTCACTATACATATATATATATACCAAAGTATCTTGGCTGTTTCAACTAAAAAAGTATATAATGCTTTTCCCTTAGATTAGCCGAATCTTACCTTGACATTGCTCGGCTCCCTGCCAGTTTCCGTTCCTGTCACAGGTAATAGTGAAGGATTTCGTCTCTGCTGGTGTCATGTACCCGTCAAAACAGGTGGCGATATAAGACTCCAACCTTGCAGCTGACTGCATTATCATATCTGTGTTCTCTATATTTAAGTGAGCACATCCATCAACTGTAAATATGTACAAGATACACCAAAAGTAACAAAAGTTGGCCAGGTTTTATTTGAAAAATAGTGGTCAAATGGCTAGGGTATGTATCTAAAATAGATCATTTATGGAATTGAGTTTCAACGAAGAGGTTTCAAAACACTATTTATAATTTATTTATTATTATCTATTATGGTACTATTATGGTACTAAGTTTGGTTACTATGTATTATCAGCTGATCATCTATATCACCACTACCTTGTAAAAGATACTTATAAACACAACAAAAACAACAACACAACTCGATAACTTCATTTTAAATAATTTTCACATGAACCCTTTTCCCTTAATTGGTCTCATTTGTCTCCTCAACTTTGATCAGCTGGAAAGTAAACCCAGATATGAAGAAGTGAAAACTGAAGGCTTACCTGTGGCACATCTGAGGAAGTCTACATGTAGTGCTGGGTATCTATGGTATCCTTCTATAGTCAGTCTAACATATCGAGCAGTGAATGAAAACTCATTCAGCGCCACCAATACTGCGTGTCGTGCATCGTAGTTACCCTCAAATATCTGTCAATAGACCAAATCAACTAATTTCAAATTTCAACCAGAATTTGCTGGTTAAACACAATCTGGTATAGTACCCAGAGGAATAACTATAAGTTACAATAAAGCTAGTTTCGGAGCGACTTAATATCAGCAAGCACCAATTCTCACAAGTTGAAAAGGGAGCTAGCCAATGAAGATCAATATTTCAAGCCTGTTGCATATTTTTCTTCTGTAAATTTCTTAATTGAGTCAATGTGATTTCAAAATAGCTTGATAAAGAAAATCAAAATAGCGAAGCTTAATTTATCCTGGAAACCCTTAAGGATCTTCGGTATAAGTAACCTTCTTATCGCCCAGAGTGTCTTTGACTGTTTTGAATATTTGTCCTTTTTCATCAGAGCTGTACTCTAGAGAGAACTTAGTAACCCAGTAATCTTCAGTACGAGATCCTTGTAGTACAACGTTAGTCACTCTGTATGGTCCACCTGCAATCGATATTTATATAATGATAATAATAACATTGTCTGACGTGTCAGGCAAAGATTGCACCCACCAACTGGCGACCAAGTTCCCCGGACTGAAATCCTACATATTGTCAGGTTCAAGGCTTTATTTAAATTCAGTTTCCGATAAGTTGAAAGAACGCTTTCATCTCCTGTTCATAAAGCAGACAACCGACTCGGTTCAGAACAATTAAAATCTATTTTTTACCGATGAAAACTTGGATGTAAGCACCAAAAGCTTTCGTCTCATCAGCGCACCACTCCTCCAGCCCGTATCTTGTATCAGCATATTCAGGTTTACAAGCTATAGCTGGCTCTCCCAAAGAATGTAAATATGAGTAATCTGTATGAGCACCATTATCCTACAGAGAGGCCGAATATCAAATAAATATAATTTATATAGACGATGACTGCACCAAATACTAGTGAACATATATATGTGTATGTGTGTATGGTATACAATTATATGCATATAAAATTGGGAGTACAGATATACAATTGACAATCACACATTATGAGAGGCACATATATCCTACTGAAAGCATAGACAAAACCTGGAAACTCTGTTGTGAATGATGGAACATTGCCTAATATTAGTAACAGACCATTCCCTCGTTCCCCTCAATGCCTTGATTTGCCATGCTCGCATACTATAAATGTGTAGTATGCAAGGAGGGAGTGGTCTAATGGTGAAGGCTTTGGATCTGTGAGGTCCAGGTTCAATTCCCGGTGCTGGCAGTCATTTCTGATTTGGTTCTGGCACACTATCCATCCTAGCCAGGTCCTTGCTGAACGGGACTAAAAATACCGGAGGTCCAATGTGCGTTTGCACACCCCACACGCAGAGAACCCCCTCTGCCTCTTTGATATAAAGAGTCGCCAGATATTTAGGGGTCATGGGTATAGGGTGCGGCATGAGCACTATGGGTCCCAGTACCTGTACCCAAGTGAGGATAACTCTCTCTACTTCAAAGATGATGATAGTATGTAACCTGATGTAACATACATAACAAATTTTCCATAGAAATCCAACCCATAGACAGCGTGTACTGAGTATTAACATAAATTATATTGTTGATGTCGCTACTTTGTACTTACAATATTTCCATGATGGCTGAGTACTTCATAACCGGCATAAGCTGGGTTTTCTGGAGGGTTAGAGGCTATAAACTGTTCATCTTCCTGACCGTGGAAAGCCTTCACATTACGTACAGCAGGTACAGTGCATTCTATCTGGTCTGGCTCTGTCCAATAGTAAAAGAATTTTATCAATATAATTAAACAAGATTGCAGTATAATGTGCATATACGGCACAACTCCCTTCTCATTAGTTTATATAGACATCCTCAGCCAAACATATTGTTTGCAATCCTCCGAAACAGAGGAGTAAATAGTCTAAACTCTCCTTAAAATTGAAAATTCCTAACAATTTTCCGCAGAAACAAATTGATTGGTTCACAATTTGGCATATAAGTTCCTTTGACCAAGTTCACTATTAATTTGTTGTGACAACACATCACATCTTTAACTTAGAAAAATATTTTTGGATTGTGACAAGATGGGCCAAGTGTCCTAAACCACTTTTTGAACTTGTGTTTCATTACCTTGAGAAGGCCTTCAGAGCTAGGGTGCAATTGATTTAAATATGTTCGCATCCATTAAAAGCTGAGATATTGCTTTTGAAGACAAAAACCTACCAAGACACATGTAAGCTACAACAGCATACAAGCTCCGCAGTGTACAGTTAGTGCTTAGCCTGAAGTTCTGAGTAGTTATCTCAACATTGCAGGTACGAAGATCATCACATGACTCCTCAAACACATCATTTGCATCGATTAGTCCACATGCTAGGAATTCATCTACCTCAACATGGCAGGTCTTCTCCCCTGCAAAAGAAGGAAGCAGATTGGTAATGATATAGTAGCAATTTGTGGCCTCCCACTCCATGGGATTTATTCGTCAATATTCATGCAAGCTTCAGTAGTACCACATTGATATTATTGGCAGGTGCAGAAATTAATGGGGGAAAGAAAGGTAAAACCTTGTACTTCTATGTTGTTTATAAAATACCCAACAAAACACAAAAAGATCTTACCGATATAATTGTATCTGCCGTAATGAGACTGAACGATTCGGATAATCTGTTGTTCTGGACACGATAATAGACATGGTCCTCCATGGCAGCATGTTTCTGACAGCAATTCTGTAAACAAAAATACAGTGACCAATTATTGCTTCTTTACCGTCATTTACAACAGAAAAGATAAAATGATTTTATCATAATTTATATTATTTGATATTCATAACCAGCATGCGAGTTCCAACTATTGGACTAGTATGAGTGGTCAAACTGTGTCAGGAATGCTGGTAGAAGCATTATATCGTCGTCAATAGCCTTCCCTCATTTGGGAATCCGAGAGCGATTGATGAAGAAATGCTACTACAAGCGATCCCGGCATAGTCATGTCACTAGCAAAATACATTGGGAGCAAGTTGGTATAGTTATTGAGCAGCTGCAGGTGCATATATTTGGCAGCAAAGTGAATACAATCGGCGCATGAATTTTTACCAGGTTGAGGTTGGATATCCGGCTGATGAGAGATTATTATAGAAGCACAGTCCTCATCACCGACTCCGTCATAGTCGAAGTCTTCTCCGTCCAGACAGACTTCCTCATCTACACGTCCGTCACAATCGTTGTCTCTGTGATCGTTCACGGTTGGAGTGGTAGGGGTGCACTATAAGTCAGAAAAAGAGTATATCGATACGATTGTGCAAAGTTGGGTATACATAAATTGTGTGTAAAATACAAGTCTAAGAGGCCCACCTTCAGGAGTCCTGGATGATCAATATCAACGTTATGTAGAATATGAATAGCTACGTTATATTCTGATCACATTCCACTATCTTTATTTTCCTTGAAAAATTATTTATTTTCCTTGGAATGTATTTTATTTTACTTGACATATATATCAATGCTCCTGTGTGCATTGATTATTGACCAGGCCATCATCGGCATCGACAATATAATTATGTTTTCAATATACAACAAAGGAGTGGAATATGAGTGGCTGGAAATGTTTTCGGCACACCAGTTCTTACCGTAAGGTCTCTCATGGAAGCTCCTATTGGATAGCTGTATACAGTCTCGTTAGTAATTCTATCATGAGCGTAGAGTGTAGCTGTGAATCCTACTTCAGGGGCAGGGTGGGTGATTGTGTATACACCGGGTACCAACCCATGTACTTTAGCATAGCAGAACATGGACTCTGCAAAATAAATGTGACCTCAAAAATAAACAACTTAATCCGAACTATCATGTAGTTTTGTATAGCTCTCATTGTAGAGCCATTAACACGTTGTTAATACTTCACTCTATATGATTCTCTCATTTGCTCAAAGAAGGAAATAAAACATGGGATAAAGCCCGCCTTTGATCTTATCTAATCTTCAGTCTCTAGTTCTACATTACATACCATGTGGCCTTGGGATAACCCATTCAAGATAAGGATCGTAATCGATGAGCGGTAGACCATTTAGCCGTACATCTCCTTTGAATGCTGAGTTTGTGACCACAACTAAAGTCAAATCTACAGCTCCTGCAAAGACATGATGAGCAACAAGTTGAAAACAACACCCAAAAGAATCATTGAGGGAAAGCTAATCTTTCATTGTGTGGATATATGGAATATGTCTAGAAAGTTTGAAGGGATACAGGTTTGAAGCATACTTTTACACACAATGTAAGAAAGCTTATGAGCAATTAAAAGGACACATTTGCCACAAATCATTCAGTTATCCTTTTGTAGGGTCAATGATAGAAAAATCTCAGCACACATCGTGAGTTTTTTCTCAATGATAGTTGGGGGAAACCCCTTCTAGGTTTGTACCATGAATCGGAGAACATAATTCACTGGTAAGGAATAAGCAATTAACTCATCTAATATAATGTAATGATATATAGATATAATATAATATTATATAATAATAAAGACAAAGTGAAACTCATACCAGTGACACTATACTCCAGTGTGCTGAAGGTGTACTGGTCGACGATAACACTTTTAAGCGGGAAGATTAATTCTTCATCAACTAGTCCTGAAGCCTGAGGCGTCACGGCCATAGCTGATACGGGCTTATTCGTCTCTATCAAACCAACATATCCTTCTACAATGAGCACATCTCCTGCTCCTGATATATAGTGTGTCAATCCATTGTATATAACCTCTCTACAAAGAACATCACAAACAAACATTGGATGTCCTTGATTCAATACATGTAATTGCTTTAAATTGTGGAAACCGCCTTGATTTTTAGGAAAATCGATTAGATGAGCAGTAGTTCAAAAAACTATATATCAGGATATCACATTATACAGAACCTATATTGTGTAAGCTCAATGGACCAATATGATACAACATTGATATAAAAGTGATTCAAGTGCTCAAGCAGTAGTAGCAACAATCAAAAATAATAGTAGTGCTGTGTGGAGATATGAGAAACTCAAATAGATGCTCGGTTTGCGGTTGTAAGCAGCCTGTTCTCTTTCAACATAATAAACTTCATTCATGTTATCAGTCAGATCTCTATCATATCAACTTACGTGTTAGCTTGTGTGGAGACAATTCTCATGATTCCATGGAACTCTGTCATCATGAAGGAATTCCCGAGAGTTTTCTGAGCTGGTACTTGGTGAGATCTCGTTTGTCCAGAATCAGGGTCATTCACCGTCACAAATACTGCTATCTTATCTGATGCTTGCAGCTGGGTACCTGAATATTTTAATAAACAGCATCTCAGCAAATATGTAAGGATTCGGGCATCTCAAACTGAGAGTTGCATGTTCAAATCACGGTCACTGCCCATCCTGCTAATAGAAGTAAGCTGTTCATAGTAACCCTCGCTTGTCCACTCTTACATTTTACAAGGGTGCGCTAAATAGATGAGTTGTATCATGTCTTATGTGAGCATATTCTCATTGGCCCGAAAGGGGCACTGAATTGCAAATGAAGTGTATATTATATTATATTATTATCATGCAATAATTCGTCAATTCCCTTGTCAAGGATAGTTTGGCACTTTTGTGTGTTTTACAAGGACAAAGAGGATGTTGTAACCACCAGATTTAGAGATTTAGATTTACATAGCTGTAGAGTCTAATGCTATGTAAATTTGATTATCTATTCTTTAATGAGTTCACTTATATAATATACCTGACAAATCGAGTTCATCCACACCAAACCTATGTGTCTGATAAGGCTGTAGTGTGATGGAGATAGATCCTCCAGATCCGATGGCTCTCTTCTCTCGTCTCAAGGTCTGCTGACTTACCCCATATGTTAGTCTAACAGTGACCTGATAAATTGTAATATCAGGATATTGAATTCATCATGCAAGGATCTTTAGAATCATGAATAACCTTGTGGGGTAAATATAGGCTTGAGTTTAGTTTCACTAGTTGTGCGGTGATTAGATGATAGTTGGAATCCAATTTTTCAGAGCTGAGGCAGGATTTATGTAAGCGGTTATGTAAGCTAGCAATAAATTTCACTACTTCCAAGGCTGTGCAAAATGGCAAACTTTTCCTCTTGCAAACACATTTCTTCTCTACAGTAGGCTAGTCAGTACCCAATCAAACCCTTGATAGTTATTATTATTATGTAAACCCTACTCGGGTGGTCTAACACTTCCTTGATTGCCTTATATTCTCCACCCTACAATGGTTTTCGATATTTTCAATTACCTGAGTTCTTTGCCCAAGGGCTGAAATCAGAACGTCAGTCTCATGACGACTCCCCTGATTGCTTAGTGGTATGTTCAGGATATAGACTTTGTCCAACACATCGGCAGGGAAGACGAGGAAGGCGCTGATCATTGAAGCTGTCTCGAAGTAAGCGTGTATGGAGGCATCCTCATCAGACTGAGAACAAAAAACACAAGGTCATACAAACAATCGTAGCCGCAATCCAATAGTTTAAATTAGAAAAAATTTAGTGGGGGGGGGTATGGGTCAAACTGCAGTATGTTGATCAATATGTATAATGTATGACTCAATATCACAGGATGGATATAGTTAGGACCAATGTTGAGTCTGAGGTTTGCGAGTTTATGTCCTACAGAGACACTTTTACCCTTGCAAATTGGGGAGTGGGAAGTACTGCCAATATTTTACATTCTCTCTTTGAGACATGCACCTTGATTAGAGACGATCTGTTAACTGAATCGCCCAATGGTAGAGCAGTGGTAGATGAGATTAACACAAAGTCTGATGTGTGTGAGAAGAATGGTACAATCTGGTACTACAAAAAAGAGAACACATAACATCAGTACAATACAATAACATAAACATCATCATCATCGCAACCATCATCATCATCATCGTCATCATTATCATCATCATCGTTATCATCATCGTTATCATCATCATCATCATCATCATCATCATCTCTTGAGAAGTTTAACAGGATTCACTCAAATTGCGTAGAGTATCCTATTTGTGATACTGCATTCTCTTTGCTAAACACAGTAACAGTAACACTGTAACTAAGTGGGTCACTATAAAAAATGAAAAATTCAGAATGAAGTTCAGAAAAGATTACCTGATCCCGAGCTTCTGTACCTGGACGAGTGATATTTATCTCCACAATACGACAAGCGTCAGAGACTATGGCTAATTTAATATGTGAGGGAACCGGAGAGACATCTGTATTCAGCATGATGTACTCTTTACCTGCCGAGTCCAGTGTGAACCCAACAGTCTGATCCACACATTCATAATCAGCTGTCAACAGAATACAGTAAGTTAGTTCTGGGACATTAGGATCAAATCAATAATAGCATTGCACATCTTAATTCTTTTTCAACTTAATGAAAGGAAAAGGAAACTAAACGCATAACTCCTAAAGTTTGTATATGATCCTGTGGACTACACCCTTCCTGCACTGAGGGTATGAAGGTCGTAACAATGACCAAAGACAACAGTATTTTTCTCTTAACATTGACCCATTTCAATGGCCTTGGCATTCAATTGGCATATTAGTCATATTTTTACTGAAATAAGAGATTAGAACACTCACCTAAACACCTCCCAGTGTCTCCATCCTCCGGTATGAACCCATCAGTACATACACATATATATGAGCCTTGGGTCTCCACACATTTATAGTTCAACTGACCAGCACAAGGATCAGTTAAGCATTCTTGGGTGTCTGAAATGAAAAAGATATACTGGAAATGTCTTGCGTTATTGAATGCCAAGACATACTTTACATGTACACTGCAGATCGTTCTTACACTAATCAGCTGACATGAACTGATTTGATGGTAATGGGCACTGTCAACACTGAACAATTGAGTCTGAGTAATTCTGAGTCATACAAAATATGGAAAAAGGTCAAGGGCAATACATCCACATAACAGTACAACCCTAAAAAATAAGGAAGTAAGAATAAAGTATGATTATACCTTCACAACCAGTGCCGTTGATTATTGGAGAATACCCGGCTCTGCACACACAGTTATAACTTCCGTCAGTGTTCTGACAGTCTGTGTAAGGTTCAGTGTTACAAATATAAGCGTCACACTCATTTAAGTCTACAAAATTAGAATAAGTTTTAGTCTAAAAGCAACACACGTCAGCAATATGTGTTCTTGAAGTTCATCTTTTCGGGAAAGGAGGTAAAAAACTATCGAAGGGACAGAAGTAGAGGGCTGCTACTATCAATGACATATTGATCAATAACCTCAAAACTAGTCTAGGGAGCCGACGGAAGAATTATGCTGGCCTATAAATGGTTTCACTTGTTTCCAAATAGTTACAAGTTTTCACATGGTTACACATGTAATGGATTGGAAAGGGATGGAGATGTACACTACCAATGACTAGTGACATAAATAAAATGCTGTGTGGATCTGACACCAATCCCAGAGCCTGAGAGTGATTCAAATCATGGTAATTAGCACGAGGAGTTGCCAAACGATATACGTCACACTCTACTTACCTGAACAGCTGTTTGGAACACCTGTTAAACCTTCCTGACATACACAGGTAAAGCTGCCCTCTGTGTTAACACATTCACTATCAGCTGGACATGGATCTGATGAACACTCATCCAAATCTGCAAATATAATATAATAATGGAGAATGAAAAGATTGAAGATAAATTACCCGAGAAAAAATATGGATTCAGTTCCCAGTGTATTCACAAATTTTAACATATACAGAAATACTAGCGGGAGATTTTGGAAATGAGCTTGTTTAATGAAGTCTGACAACGCCTTGTTTTGAAGCCACTGTAGCCTACGCTTTGTTACACTTGTTTATCACCACCAACACTAGTGCGAGCTTGTCATGTTTTTTCAATCTCCACCAGCCCTTACTTTTCACAGATAGGTAATTTTCATTTATATGACATGTCGCTCACCTTCACACAGGTTGTCGATACTTGAATGAGGTGTGTATCCATCGTTGCACTGACACTCATAACTACCGTAACTGTTGACACATGTGGCAGAAGCCTGACAGGGACTGTCAACTGTACACTCGTCAATGTCTGAAAAGTAAGAAAACTTTGAATAACTACAAAATGAATATGTGTATATATTTACAGTTTAATAGTTCTGTCATATTTCCATTATTTAGGCGACACGATGTTACTGTTAAGTCTCTATACTGAGAGCATAGCTAACAGTTCAAGTACTGTACAGACAAGTACAAATTGTATTTATTAAAAGGCAATAAATAGTCATTAGTGTAAAGCTTTAACAGAAAACATTACACAGCTATTTGATGGCATGAATAATGGAGAAGATGATCATACAGGGTAATCTAGCATTGTGATGTAGCATTGTGATGTAGCATTGTGAATTAGCAATGTGATGTAGAAATGTGATGTAGCCATGCGGTAGCAATAATAAAATAGTAGCAACGATACAATACTTAAATCACAAGCCAGTTAAGATAACATATTTCTACCTGAACATTTGTCATAATTGAAATTGCCGTCTTCTTTCTCAAATCCTTGGCCACAAACACAGCTCCATACCAAGTTACCCACTTCGTTTACACATCTGTTCGGTAGTGGTCCACAGGGAGAAGTTGTCATACACACGTCACGGAAATTATCACCTGCAAAAACAACAGATTTGGTTCAGATAGGGATCAGTAAATATTTGGTTTAGAATGGGATTTGTTCATGAAGACGGAATGCGCCTGATTAAGATGAGTGCTCATTCATTGCCAGCGTAGAAATGATGGACATGCTCTTAACAATGGTCAATACAGTCTGTCCTGTCCTATTCAGAGCTAAATAAAAAAAGAATTCCGATCATAGCTATACAATGATTGATCTTTCGTTATTACAAATTACATATAAAATAGGCCCATTTTGTGCTCAGAATACAATTTTTTAATAACACTGCTAAATAAACCGGCGAGTTCTTGTTTCTCAATTTAAGGTATTTGGAGTTGTTTTATTGTTACGGCATCTCATTTGTTTTACAATAAATAATGTAATCCTCATTATATGATTACGCAATTCATAGACGGATAGAACAGATAAATTGAAAATAATAAAAAAAATTTTAATTATAATAAAACATCAGGTATAGGTAACATAAAGTGGGCAACACCTAAACAGAGCAAGTTGTAAGCCCTTGTGAACTCTCTAGTTCTAACATTTTAGAATTAGTGAAATATAGTTACAACCCCACAGTGCACTGTTTGGTCATGCAGCACCAGGCTTCTATGATGGTACCCAAAATATTGGCGGACTTAAAATATGGTATGGCTTACCATTTTGAAGAGACAATAGCTTGTATAATAAAGTATTAGTATACCCAACTCACTTGAAGCATTGTATATCCAAGTGTTAGGTACGTCGGCATTTGATTCAAATATTGTACCATTTTTACCCATGAGTAGAGTTGCACCGGCTTGGCGAGAAGGTGGAACTTGCTCATAACCTTGATTCTCCTGTAGCGGACTAACAAATATCTACAATATGAGAAAAATAATTTATACATTGATGGTAGTTGCTTGCATTGATCAGAAGATGACAAAAAAATCACAACCAAGTTATTCAATAAGTTGTAAAACATCTACAACATATCTACAATATGACAATGGAGGATGGACTTCTGGAACAGGACTGCCTCAACTCTAGTCTCAGACTATCTGGCACTCCTTTTGTTGTTTTTACTGTTTTTTCATTTTCAGTCCTACCTACTTAATTGTAATTACTAAGACAATAAACAGGGAACAAAAGAAAAAAAATATAGACATTGATGGCAGTTGATTGAATTGATCAGTTGTTACATATATTTTATAGCACTTGCGATAATATATAGAATAATATACTTACCCATCCATTGGAAAGCTCTATTGAGTCATAATTATAAAGAGCGTAGGTAGTTGTAAAATCTGTGACCAGGACCAGCTGGAATGTGTTACTCTGAGAGAGATAATACAATTATATATGTAGGATTGTAGTTTAGGAGAAATGGTAGGGGAGGCGCAAATCCTTGAGAGTCTGAAGTAACACCAGGTTGGGTTGGCTCCCCTGAGTTTCCAGCCTCCAAAGCGTTTTAATGATATAAATAGCAAATGAAAGTCCCAAATGAGCTGATTCTGATATGAATATTCAATTATAGAATTTTTAGGCCACTCTATTGAGCATTCTAGGGGAGGCGGAGTGTCCCTGCCTCCCCTAGAACTACGGCCTGATATGAGGGTAATGTCTATTTTTAATAAAAGATAAATCTATAATGAAACCAGATCACTGATATTTAGTATATGGCTTTCACAATTTGAACTCAAACTCGTGACTTACTGTCATGAAAGTTTCATCCAAAGAAAACTTACTGTGGGGAGTGAATATTAGCTAGAGATTTAGTTAAGCTAGATTGAAGACAACTTCCTGAAGGCTAGTATAGAATTTCGCTAGCCAAAGTGGGAGTTGTGTGAAAAGATTAGGTCACATAAACCAAGGAGTTGTTTCTAACTCCTTGCATAAACTAGCCATAAATTTCATTATTGCAAGCTCCCGTAATAATAGGGAAATTTATTTTTCCTGATGTAATGGCAATAATCAATTATATCACATCACATTACATTACTCACATCGCAAGGTAGGTCGCATGGTCCACAAAAGGTATCAGGAACCTCAACCCATGTTACAACTAATGCCCATTGTGCCACAAATCCTGGCTGTCTTCGACTGGCAACTAGAAAAGAACAGAACAATATTAGACAAGTTACCACCAAGGCTGCAAAAAAACCCGCACAATGGATCTTATAGAGGAGACATGGCTCACTGCCTCCATCACTGGAAATCACATAACATACAAGATTCTAATATATACATGAGATGTTTCAGCATGTGTCAAACAGCGGTCGGAGTCTTAGTATGGCTTTTTAAAAAGAAACAAAGTACCAATTCATCGATTATTCGCTGATTTTTGATAAAACAACTTGGGCCATTGCACCTAAAACTACCATCCAACAGAAATTTGATTAATTTGGTTCCGGCATACAATCCAGCTGATGCAAAGAGCTCTACAGCAACTAATCAGATTGAGAACGAGTAATGCACCACAATTATACCATCATAATTTTGGTGACTACTCCCCAAGCCATCACAAAGACCATCATCAAATATGTGGCAAAATAGAAAAATGGGCCTGTGCAATTTTTAACCTCATAAACAACCCTATCAGATCATTGTGTCAATCAAACAGGTTGACCAACCTATCCACCAGCTTGAGAAAAAAGTATAGAGTCATTAACTACATAATGCGAAAAGGACACAAAAGGAAAATTTAAAGCCTCATTTGACACCATACAATAGGGTTGGCTTTTTATCATGCACATCAAGCTGCCATAAAGTATTGACAATAAAATTGAGCTTTGGTATAACTCTGTGACCAACACTAGAAGTGTACGCTCATTTTATTGTATTATTTTCATTTAGGTACCAACCTCAAAAGTTGAGCTAAGGGATATGGCTGCAGCTGAATGCTTTTTGCCAGCGATAGAAATAATAATATATTTACAGTGGCAATGATAAAGAGCAATGGCTGCGTGCGTGGCAATTCAACAAGTCAAAGGTCTTCTTTTTCGAATCAATTTTAATCATGCCTGACAGTGACACTCAGCATTGCCAGGCGATATGGATGGATGTGACATACCAACATCTGAGATTGTCGACAGGGTACCGGACTCTTGTGTTTCCCTGTAATAAACTGCTCCCTGATACACTATTGAGTATTCTTCATACATGGGCCCAAAGTCTATACTTTGTCCATGTAAACTGGCTGTCACAAAACCCTCAATACATATCTGCAACGGGAAAAATTACATTATACAACCACCATACGCCAGATTCAAATGGGGGTAATGGGCAATATTGCTAGACGCAGTATGCGCTGAAGCCAACATGACACGCGGACTAAACAACCGAGACATAAAAGCAGTAATATTGGATACCCAGTGTTAGTAATGAGTGGGAACTGGTGGGAACATTTCCTACAAAGAAATATTTAGTGGGAACTCTTAGAACACTGCTCCCACTAAATTCTGTGCTTAAAGCAGTGTGAAAATGTTTCTTTTTCACCAGATTTTGATCATATTATCAATCATACTATTACAGATCTGTGTTTCTGCATAAATTTTATGCTCAACAGCATGGATCTGCATAATTTGACATAGATAGTGCAACAAGATTTCCCTGCGGTTGCCTTGAGGCCATTTTTGGCTGCTGTTGACCCAGAGAGTAGAGTTCCCACAAATAAAAAAGTCCACTTAGACCACTGCACACACCTGACATATTCTTATACGGGATAGAGAAGACTTACCAGGAAGACATCGTAAAGGTTACCAGAAATAGGCACATTCGGCTCTGCAACTGCTACACCATTGTCATCGCCACAATAATTACTGCCACTCAGGGTGTTGTCGCCGGGTGTACATCCGTACTCGAGAAACAATGCTATTAAAATTAGAATCGGATATTAAATCAAAAAAGAGATGATATAATAATTGTTTAATTTTGCAATAAAAAAATTAAAACCATTGGATTGTTCATGTTAACATGGGCATCTTAGTTTATGGTACATTTTTCACTTACCATTAGCAGAGGTTATCGCCAAAAGTAAGACCACAATGGATACTGGACAGCTCCCTGCCCACATGTTGCCGGGTTAGCTCACAAAAAGCTAATGCATTGTACTGATAGACAGTCAAAATGTAACAAACAGGATTTTCTGTATCAATAGCAACGATAGCTAACAAATTATAATTCCAGCGCTCAATATAATGGAGATATTGAAAACCTCTAGCTTTTATGAGTCAAGCAGTTGTACATCAGCAGTTGTGTGTCATGATAAACAGTCCTGTGCATCCCTTAGTTTCGATTCAAGAGGCTAATTATGTAGAAATAACCCCCTCCAAATTTAATCTGATGGATAATATAAAATCAAATAAATATATTACTAGAAAAATCATAATTTCGGACAATCAAATGCAAGTAATACAATACAATTCAGTTAGCAAATGCATGCCACGCTTTATGTTAATGTTATGTTATGTTAATTTTTTTCATAACGCTGAACAATCTGTGATTTATAGCTTTGGAGTTGGGATTTGCATTTTTACAAATTTCGGACCGGTTAGACTGATGAATTTATGAGCATCATCAAAAAGTTCTGTGCCAATTGACTTTTTCACTAGTTCACTCCAAGCGGCCACCTTAGGAAAATCTTTAGTGACATCCATACTCAGGCCCAACTGAGGTTGCATAAGCTCACAGACTCCAAAGAAATCTGCAATGGATAGCTTGTCGCTCCAAAGATATGGCGTATCCTTCAAAAACACATTCTCCATTTTATTCAACGAAGCTTTCATTATTTTTGCAGCCATGTCCAGCTCCTCTGGTTGTACTGTTTTCCCTGAAAGTACTTTGATGAGCTAAAAATGAGAAAAAAATTTGATCAAATACAAATTGAACATATGCAGGTATATGATGGATGAAAACAAGAGAACAATGTTGAGTGCTACAAAAGTGTTAATGTATGTCAATTTGTGTGACTGGTGATTACATCAGATTAATGTGCCTATCATTAAGTCATGTGACGTGATGTACAACACCAGCTGAGGTACACTGGAGTCTCACTAGTACTTTAGCAAGCTAAAAATATTACAAACAAAGAATATGCCCATCAACTTTTCAAAGGAATGTATTCCTGATGTTAAAAGGATGCATGGTACTTCCACAAAAACAAAAAAAGTGATCAAATGTAGTAAGCGTCTCATTTTTTGCAGACAATGGAAACTTTTGAGCATGTTGGTATGTGACGTTCTCAGATTTATTTTGGGAACATTCAGAGAGACATTTAGCATGTAGAATGGTTCAGCATAAAAGGGAAGAGCCACTACATATAACATAAACAATATTACCATTGCAATAACTTACCAAATTCTGAAACAAGCCACTCCCTCCCATTCGTAAATTCATGTGCTGCCAATGATTAAAAGCATCGATCCGAGCTTTCTGCTTTAGATCGGACGGATATAGATCTTCTATATTGTGCTTCTTACACAAGTACTGAACAATAGCTACACTGTAAATGACAAGAAAAAAATAATATACAAGCTGATAAATATGCACAGTAATTGGGTATTATCAGAAGCTTTCACAAGGCTGCATGTTCCAGTGTTGCAACAACAACAATAGTGAGGGAAGCCGTCCATGTAATTAGATTTCAATGAGAGATTGACATCATCATGTATCTTTGATCTGATTTTTGAATACCTTTCACTCAGATGAAAGCCATCATCATCCACCATCACTGGCACTCTCTTGAAAGGATTCACACTCGCAAACTCAGGAGTAAGGTGTTCCCCTGTCAACAAAAGGTTTCCAGGTATTGAGAGACATAATACAAAACAAACAAATTGTCCCCAGACTTTCACTCATGACTGGGTTTACATGGTTCATCACCTTGAAATACAACATCGATGTCCTCCGAATAGTTTTCATTATACACTGGATTATTAAATTACATAGGATAGTCCTATTACTTTAACAATGTTGTATTGTTTTTGTTTAAGGCAATATTAGCCTGTCTTGACAAGCTTTGTTTTGTGGGGGTCCAACCCTTTTCATGGATTTCAGGCCCGCGAATTTCTGGTGGGTTTGGCCAAGACGAGAAGATTTCAAGCTTTTAACTCAACTACATAAATCCCTTCCCCAACCGGTAGTTGAACTGGGACCTTCTACATACCAAGGTAAAGTCATACCACTGAGCCACGCAATATTATGGTATCATAGGAGAATATACACGAATATACTAAGTATTCGTGGTTTCTGTCATCGCTTACCGCGAATTATCACACCACTTGAAAACATAAGGTCAGTAGGGTACTTTTAGAGGCGTGTGGTATGGCAAGACGTTAAGATCAAAACTCCTAAAATGGAAAACCAACTGGATATTTCATCATTACAAAAAATTATGCTTTTCTGGATGGGCACTGTTGTTTGTGTTGTAGGGGCCGCATGAATGCTGTAAGACATGTCCCATTAACACCCGCCACACGTCTCACAACACTCCAGTGTTGGTTTGGACTAAGTACATAAAATATGTCTTAGCACGCAACATGGGCTGTACCAACAAACCCTACCTAATATGTTTTTTTTCATAAAACTGGCTACTGCCCATACAGAATTGGAATTTTCTGTAATGATAGAAACGAAACCCAAGCAATAATAGACGACCAACTGAAGAGCTTTTGACTGGTGAGCTGCAAGGGTGTTTTGTTGTTGTGGATTAGGCCTGTGCTTGTTGTGAAATTACATCTTAATTAAACACAATACTGGTGACTGCAAGTGCAAATGCCAGTGAAAGGAAAGCTGAATTCTATTTGTTATTCAACAAACATGTATGTGACAATTGACAGTAAAGCTGGAAGTGAATAAGTGTCATTCATCAAACCAACAACAATCAATCATATAAAATAAATTAATTATTAGGCTATAATTTAATACCTACCAACCAAGTCCAATTGTACTAATTTTACATACTTGCCTTTTCTGAGTGCAACTGATTGAATAGTATGTGGAACTTTTGTGTACTTTAAAAACATGTATACAGCCCTTGAAGGCTGTGACATCAGGTCAACATAAACTTTGGCCATGTTGTTGCACACTCCCTTAATAATTCATGAAATTGAACTTATTTTTTCTTTTGGTTACACCTGGGTTCAAAGGTTGAAGCTTGACTTTGATGGCTTTCAGATACATGTCTCTCAATAAAGTGTTTCATATATCAAAGGATCTTTCACTATGTCAAGGCCAATTAATGTGACGTAAATGTAGTGGAGGTTCTGCCAAAATACATTGGTCTAAAACAAGGGACGAATTGAAGACTCACACAACTGAATTCTACTCACTGTCTAAGAAAAATTGATTTTTGTAAACATCTTTGTTTTTATCTCTTCCTGATACGGAAAAGGGGTTTAGGATCTATTTGGGTTTCTTCCATCAGTAAATCTTGCCAGAGACTTGCAGCAAACATGTATAGAAATGTTTATGATGATGAGCCAGAGGCTATGGAAGAAGACACACTGGGAATGAAGGTAACATCTGGTGTGGCAACTTTTGAGAAGAATCACAAGAATATGATTGGTATATCTATTGGTGGAGGGGCTCCTTACTGCCCCTGTCTGTATGTTGTACAGATCTTTGACAACACACCTGCCTCTCAAGAGGGCTCACTAGCTGCTGGAGATGAACTTGTGGCAATCAATGGCAAATCTGTCAAAGGGTGTACAAAGGTGCAAGTAGCTAAGAAAATCCAGTCATCTGATGGCCCAGTGACAATAAACTATAACAAATTGCATGCTGACTCTAAAGATGGTAGAACCCTGGATGTTGCTCTGAAGAAGATTAAGCAGCGGTTCGTTGAAAACATTAGTTCAGGCGCTGCTGATGCACTTGGTTTGAGCCGTGCAATTCTCACAAATGATTCTCTGGTCAAGAAACTTAAAGAACTGGAAAGAATTGGATCTACTTACAACGGCTTAGTACAGCATAGCCGAAAAGTTCTCAAAGCCTTCTTCAGTGTGTCACAAGCTCACAAAACTTTGGGTGATGTGTTTGCTGGTATCGGTGTCCGTGAACCACTTCCCAGTGCGAGTCAAGCCTTTACCCAGTTCGGAGATGCTCATCGAGGTATGGAAAAGTATGCCATAGAAATGCTGAAACAACTGAAACCCATGATCAAGGACCTCAACACATATCTGACTAAAGCGGTACCTGACACAAAACTAACAGTGAAGAAGTATCTCAATGCAAAGTTTCTCTATCTCAGCTACTGCCTCAAGGTAAAATCATTGAAAATCACAATAAGTGTGAAAATTAATGTAGTCAAAATGGATCTTTCAATTAGGATGAGTGATGAATTTTATGGTAAATGCCAACATTGTTCCATTCTATGCTGTTCATGGTAAAAAAAAACTTTTGTTTCTTTCAAAAAAGTACCCTAGTTCACAATGCTCTTGCTTGATCACTCAAATGGTAGGCCAGTCCTCGTTTGATGATGTTCTGATATAGCAAACACTTACCTGATATTTCAAGGTAAAAGAGATGGATGATGAAGAACACAGTTATGCAGCTTTACAAGAGCCACTTTACCGAGTAGAGACTGGGAACTATGAGTATCGTCTCATACTTCGATGCAGACAGGAGGCAAGAAAGGAGTTTGCTCATCTTCGCGCTGATGTTCTAATTAAAATTGAACTACTCGATAACAAGCATGTACAAGACACAGTCATCCAATTGCAGAAGTTTGTCGCTGCTATCTCTACTTTCCACACACAATGTTTTGAGATTGTGAAAGGAGCCACTGTGTTTCCCATTGAGGTTGACTTATTTGAAAGAACATTTAACTATAACCCAAGTGGCCAGCTCAATGAGCAAGATGATGAGGAGGAGGAAGCAGAGGAAGCGATAGCTGCTGATTTTAGCCAAGCTGAATATCAATCATCTACACAAGACCATAGAAATCTTCTCGACTTAGGCTAAAGGAAAAAAACTAGATGACAAGTTCTATTCTTCAATTGAACGCATATACATGTTTATACATATCTAATACATAGTGTTGTGTTTTTACTCAGTTTTACAGAATCTAGTCTATATTAATTGTTGATTGAGACAATCTGTCCGCTACTTCATTCCAACTACTTCTGATTGAAATCCCCAAGCATGTTGAATCATCATTCCTTACTACTTAGAGATCATGATATATTATAATCAAAAATAACAAAGACGATATTTTACAAAAAATTGCGTTATTCTAGTTTTGGAATTGGTAAGCCCTTGGATTTATAGCTTTGGCCTGCTATTGTTATGAATTTGTGAGCTTCATCATAAAGTTCTGTTCCAACTGTTTCCCTCACCCTTTCAACCCAATCATGCAGTTTTGGATATTTGGCATGTTCAAGGTCGATACAAAGTCCTAGCCTTGGTGTGTTCAGTTCTGAAACTCCAAGAAAATCTGCTATTGTCATTGTGTCACTATACAGAAAAGGTGTATCCTTCAGATAAATATTCTCGATCTTGTTGAGTGAGGCTCTGAATATCTTTAGACTCTGATCTACCATAGCATCACTTCCAGGCTTTCCTGTCAACGTTGGGATATTCACCTACAACATTAATGTAAGAAATAGCAAAATATTGTTTAATTAGCTTGAGCTCAACTAGTTTTGTTTTTTTTCGTAAAGTTTCCACAAGTTTTTTGTCAAAGCAGCCTGTGATTTTCTGGTTGAAATATGAGTAATCCCTAAATCATGAAATCAAGAATCGGTCATTGGTATGCATACATTTCAACAGCCTATTCTCGGTTCTCTGATGCTGCCAAACCCCAAAACAACAGGACACTAGTATGAGTAAGCTGACTCCAATATTAACCAATGAATGAGGACGAACCAAGTGAGATGCGCCGTGTAACATGGGGTCACTTGTGGCAAAATCCCACCCTCCCTGCTCCCTGCATGTGTGGACTTCCTATTGCTAATATTTTAGAGTTGTGTCCCCATTATGAATGAATGGACAACTCCCAGGTAAGTTTTCAGGGTTTGTTTCTCCACCATATTGAGACTAAATTTTGTACTGCAATACAACTGCGGATTTATGCTAGTATACATCGTTTACGGTGAATCATATGAATGTGTTCTGTTTATCACTGCTAATAGCAATTTATGAAAACACCTCCAGTGTTGCAGATAGATCTTGAACTGATAAGTTAACTCACTAGCTGATGGAAGAGCATAGCACCACCAAATCTGATGTTCAGATGCTGCCAATGTGTGTAAGCATCTACCAACGCCCTCTGTTTTAAATCCGTAGGGTACAGTGTGTTGATGCTGTATTTATCAGAGAGATACTGCAGAACAGATACGCTACAATCAGATAACAAAGTTAAAAATGTTTGCTTAGATATGGATACGTTCACAGGTATTCGCTCAGTCAAAGTTTTTTCTACTACTTCCCTAAACTATTTTCCTTTACGATGACAAAAATTGATGAACATTGAAAATCTTTCTTGAATAACTCAAAGTGTGGGCTGTACTTCATACGAGTGATTCCTAAAAAATCATGTGTCCAGTCAACTACTGCCCTTAAGCATATGTGAATGTCTATTTCCATCTAAACATTACCTCTCAGGCAGAATCCACCCATCATCATCGACAACAGGCACTCGTTGAAAGGGATTGACTTTAGTGAACTCTTCTGAAAACTGCTCTCCTACAAATTAAATGTAATCGTGAATCAATGTTGAACAACGTGTTACAACTCTTACTGTATAACTTCATTTATTTTGCTTACCCTTATGGATCAATTGAAGGTTTGCTAAAATTTTGGATTAGAAGCAAAGGAAGACAAACAGGGCCCACCCTCACTTGTCAGCCAGAATTATATTAGACAGACCAATAATGATGTAACCAATTTCTTGGTCTGTTGTAGCCTGTCTTGACAAGCTAGGTCTGTTGGTGACTGCGGTCCAAATCACTTGGGGAGTTTTTAGTGCCTGCAGGTTTTAGCGTTCCAAAAATCATTAGCAGGCAAGCACAACTTAAATTTGCTGAAGAGTCTAATGCAGAACTCAAAAAGTAACCCCAAACATGTACTTGGTACTCAATGGAATTACAAAACGCACTGTCAAATACAAGATTATAGGCTAACATATGAGACGGCAAACAGATTGCATGGCAGACACAATTCATAAAGAACAGACTGTTGGTGAATATCTCAAACCACTCGTGTACACTCAATCCTGGCTCTTATCCTGCTATATAATTAAAGGGGTCTTTCAATTACGCATTTCACTCCAAAACTGTAAATATATAGTTCCATCAAGGAGTGAGCGATTTGGGAACAAGACCTCTATTAGTTTCTCTACTATCTCATTTGAAATCCCATTTCTGAGTATCTTTGAAACAATGATATAATTTGCTCATGTTTATTTCACAGCCGGCCCCAGTTATTGACCACCTATAGCTGGGTTATCTGGGACGAACACCATAAATGGTTTGTTGGAGTGTATTTATCCCTGTTTGCAATTGTATTGGTGTCGCACACAGCAACAGCGGACACTTATATAACAGACGCATCTGGATGGGCATGTAATACTTTCGGAGGCAACCACATTCGGTGGTCAAAATTTCCATCTGGCTTTGTTGAAGGGGTATTCTATAAAATTAGTTGAGCCTCTACTTAGAGCCTTGATAGGGTACCCGACTTGTGCAATATTGATCCAACCACCTCAACAGAGGGAAAATAACTGTCCACACGCTGACGCGCTTAGAACCCTTCCGGATGCCTATTTAAATAGTATTTTGCAACGGTTGGAAGCCACGCGGACATCTGACGGCTGCTAAATTGGCATCCGGATGGGTTTGTGAGAGTCACATCATGAGATTGATAAAGGTGGTTTGGCTGGCCAGATAGCACTGCCGGACGGATATTCGTCATAAGTGGATGACCCTTTTACAGAGATGTGTGGGGGATGGCCATTTACCGGACACATTTTAAGCACAACACACACTCCTGTTATTCAGCTAGGAGGGACTGTTGTGCTACAAAAGTGTCCGGTAAATTGCCATACGCCACACCTCTCTGTTCAAAGGCCATCCGCTTTTGGCGAATACCCATCTGACAGTGCTAACTGGCCATCCATTTCACCTTGTATCAATCTCAAAGTGTGACTGTCATGAACCCATCCGGAT
The DNA here is from genome assembly GCA_914767715.1 of Membranipora membranacea. Lineage (NCBI taxonomy): Eukaryota > Metazoa > Bryozoa > Gymnolaemata > Cheilostomatida > Membraniporidae > Membranipora > Membranipora membranacea. The sequence continues at coordinate 20,498,642 of OU612068.1, forward strand.
GCCCAATAAGCAACCAGTGTTTGTCCGGCGTGGCATCCGGCGGATGCCAAGTAGGCATCCGGCTGGCACTCTGACATCCATCCTCCTCCGTTACAAACCCATCCGCTGCTGTCAAACTAGTGTCCGGATGCCTTTTATACAACCAGATGCCTGATTGGCATTCGGCGGTTGTTTTGCCAACCGAATAGCTATCGGACAACCGCCAGATGTCCGCGTGGCATCCGGTGGTTGTCCGATAGGCATCCGGTGGTTGTCCGATAGGCATCCGGATGGGTTCTTAGCGCAGCATACAAGTGTGTCATACAATGTAATGATGGATAAGCCTACTATTCATTGGCTCATCTCAATTAGTAACATTATTAGGCTATGAATGATAACAGAACATAATAATGTATGTAGTAGTACTCACTGACCCTTTCTGAGTGCTACTGGGACAATCTTATGGGTTATTTTAGAGTGTTTTAGAAACATGAACAGAGCCCTTGAGGGTTGTGTCATCAAATCCACATATGCAGTAATCATCTTGCAGCAGGAGAGGGGAATATGTTGGTGTTCCTTCCTTTTGGCATATATGAATGTATACTATGATACAAATTTTCTTCTTCCAAAGTCCTCTTCAATAGCCTTAGATCCTAGACACAGTATTTGTGATAACCAATATAAGTTTAGGAATCACGCTATTTTGTAGGAACAAGGTCATATTCACATGTGAAATTATCTTTCTGGGCAGTCAGGTAGACTAGCGACTAGCAAAGTAAACCAACAATTTCCCTTTTTTACCTAGATATTAGATCCTATACCTTAGATTGCCCAAGAAGTCGACTCTTTGGATTTTCTTCTTGACCATGCAGTGCTTTATCTGTCAAGCATTACTGTTTCCTCCATATATCAAATGTTTGGAGTGCTTGACTATTTCTGAGGAAGAGGAGGGAGAAGATGATACTTATGTTGCATCATCTAGTCCAACAGAAGGTAGGTATGCCTTTTATTTGCATTTTTCAAGACAGGCTATAGGCCCCCATGTATGGTATGCATAGATGATAAGGGGACCAATACACTGCTATGCTTAATATGTTCCCATTAGGCCTAGATTATTGAAAGTCTGAACTTTACTTTGGATTGCACTATATATATACCACCTATTCTACTATAACTACATGCTAAGTTGCAACCAAGAAATGGGGAGAAACTGTTACCCCTTGATTTGCAACATTGGGCAAACAAATGAAATACATCAAAAACAGGTCTACTCCAAAACCTGGGACTTTGGCAATGTTTGACTGCCTCCCTATGGGGGGGGGGGGACAGTTAAACATTGGCAAAGTCCCAGTAGACCTGTGAAATTAACTAACTATTGCCTGTAAACTCCAGTACATAGGATAATTATACACTATTAATGTCTTTTCCTGGCTTTTAAAAGTACACTATAAATAATCCCCAATAATTGTCTCAGCTGCTAATGCTTTGTTTTTTTTTTAGTTGAACATGAAGATGAAACCGTCACGCTGAGCACACTTACAGCTGCAGAGCGTCACAATCTAGAGAATATCACAATATGCCCAATATGTTTTAGCTCTGGAAAAACTGTTGGCTTTCATTTGCCAAGTCACAACTACGAAATAATAGTAAGCTCAAATCCTTCCATAAGTAAAGACGTTTCTGCTGACCTAAAAGTATTTTTGCACAGTTATACCAATAAGTTAAATAATAGACGTTCTAAAAAGAGTCCTCCGACGTCCCTTGTAAATCATTGAGTCCACCAGGTCCATTACATTGTAAGTCTTAACCCAAAGTGACACTGTTGAAATCTGGTCATGTGGTCTATGATAGTTGTCTAATCAAAGTTGAAACATAATATTTCAGAGAGATGACTTTCTATTGTTACCTGGATCAACATGGTCTGCCAAAGAAGAAGTTCAGCTCCTCGATGCAATTGAAAGCTGTGGCATCGGTAACTGGTGAGCACATCGTCTCATAAAAGTTTCTCTGCGATTGGCACTGTGTGTGTCTATTTTTCCATAGTTCACATAGTTAGAAAATGAAGCAAAAGTGTGTACCATAACCTTGCCAAAATGTTGGAACACTTTTACCTTAATTTTACCATACTAATTTAATTTTTGTCTGAACATCTGTCATTGAATCTGTGTTGCTCAGCCAGATTTAAAAACATAAGGTCACCCCAGAATTGAGATGTTCGGAAGCCCAAAATTTGAAAACGATTTTTCACCTGTAGCGATTAATTCATTCCTATGAACTGGGCAAGAACATTATTAATGTCATAGCAACGAGAAGGTGATGGATTCCTGACCTGATTATATTCTTATTCAGGCAGGATGTGTCCAGGATGATGGCAAAGAGGACCGCAAAGGAATGTGAAAAGCATTACTCATCATTTTTTATGAAAAGTCATAATAAAGAATTACAAGGTATTCTACGCTTCTATATTGCACAATGTAATTTACTACTGAGTTGATGTGAGTGACGCACAGACCGCTGATCTGCGGTCTAAATTAGAATAAGAATGTGTGGATTGTGTAGAGGTTATGTTTCATCTTTCATATTTGGTGATGTATTTACCAAAGTTGTCCTCTCATTGTCTGAGAGCACACAACTACAAACTGGTTTGAGCTTTCGTATTTGAAGGCAGCAGGGAGGGAAGGCAGACAGTTTGTTGTGGCAACTAGTCATTAAAACCAGAAGTTGGCCTATAGAGCATAATTTCAAAGCCCCATCCACTCTTTTGTTGAAAGTCAAGAGATATTTATTTTACAGTGCAGAGACAAACGGAACCAGATGATTTTGGATGCGAGGCCATCATAAGAACTGCAGGTAGGTATTTATCTGATCTGATAGCGATTGGTTTGGAGATCTCAGTTACTCATTTACTGTATTTATCACATATTTACCCTTGACGAAACCATGGTGGTCAGTACACCATGCAGAGAGCTGACTAAGCAAGTTGTATTAGTCAATTCTGTTTACTGCCATCATTTAAGTCTTGACAAGCTTTGTTGGTGGGGGCTTGGGTGTCCATTGCTTAAATAATGCTTCCACCATGCAACAAAAATTGAGTAGTTAACACTATAGTTCTGTTGATTCCTTCTTGCTATACTCACACACAATAAACTAGGTCAGATTTGCAAGATCCTAGTCATGATAAGCGCACTAATATTGTGGTCAACCTTTTTTCTCAGTGAACGGGTTTGGCTTACCCCCTCGACCTGTAACCACATCGATACTGTACAATGAGCTCTCCGGGTATACAGCACCCTGCTCTGAATTCAATGATGAATATGATGATCACGCTGAGCTTATTGTCGGAGATATCAACTTTGAAGTTACAGCAGTACCTGATGAGACCGGTGAGTCGTTATATAAGGCAAAGGCCCATAGTTCTAGGGGAGGCAGGATGGCTCTGCCTCCCCTAGAATGCTATAATTGAATGTTCCATGTCAGAATCAGCTCATTTTGGACTTCCATTTGCTATTTACATCATCAAAACATTTTGGAGGTTTGGGACTGGGGAGTGAAGAGGAGCTTACAATACCCAACCTGGTGTTACTTCACACCCTCATGGATTTCGCCTCCCCTACCATTTTTCCTAAACTACGGCCTTGACATCATGTTATATATCTTCGATGCCCCCCCCTTCTCCTTCTGCCTCCTTCTGCCTCCTTCTGCCTCCTTCCCGTAGGAGATGCTGACCTCCTACTTGAGTATTTGAAGTTTGGAGGGTTAGGTCATATATGAAATGACTCAAATTACTTCTTTAACACATTTTTAATGTTTTAATGTTCAGAAGTATTGATGAATGAGAATTAATTTACGATTAGAATTTATATAACAACTAAAATGAAGCGGGGGGGGGGGGGTGGGTTCAAATATAATGATGATTGTAGGAAGTCCAGACAGGCCTTTGAAAGATCGGCATAGGCGCTTTACATTTACTCCGCTATATCTGCAGCCAGAAATATGTATAATACTATATAATAATATTATATAATATAAATATATATGTCATTTTACATATTATATAATAATGTTATATAATATGTAAAATGATATATATATTTATGACTGTTGCAGAGTGTTGATCACTCAAAATGATGTGAACATGACTGACTTTGCAGTCAATAACCTCCCAATAGGGTTATTGCTCTTGTTTACTTCCGAACAAGCAAATGAACATCGTGACGGCGGAATTTACAATGCAACAAGTGGGCTAGCTTTATGTTGGCGGTAATAAAATTTCATGGCTCTTGGCTTAGACTTTGTAAACACGTAATCACACAATCGGCTCATTAGCTGTCTGATGTAATGCATACCGTGTGATTTTCTTCCCTGTTAATCCCTTACCCAAAATAGGCATTCTGATTCAAGGAAGCAAATTTCTAGAATTCTTTCTTTTGCACCCTTCTGTTTGGTAATTCACATATTTTTTGCCTTTATCACACAGTGTTACTGAATCAAAATGATGGTTGGGTGGTGGCCACATGAAGATACTGTATGCATGTTTTACACCTCGTTGCAAAGGCCAATGACCTGAATGGAAGATGAGTTAAGCATTGCATTATCCAGTTATTGTTCAAACACTGAACAAAGAATACTTGTCGATTAACTAACTCTTACATCTATGGTGTCCCCAGTAAAATCTCTCTGGCTCTGCTCAAATAAAATGTTTGTTTTTTTGTAGAAGAAGACCAGAACTTTTTCTCAGAGTTACAGCTCGGAGTTGTTGACATGTATCGTTACAGAGTATTTCAGAGAGAGTATCGCAAAAGGTATGACAATATATACTCATTATCTGAGTAATTAATTATTTTATACAGGTTACATTCTCAAGGTTGTAAATGCATAATTGTGTCTGAACTATTTCACATAGCCGAAAAGAATGTGTCAGAATTTATTTGGCTAATGGCCCATGTCCACCAACATTTATTCTTGACTACTTCTTTACACTTCCTCAGATGTGTTAAGGTGAATGCTCACCTGGGTATTTCAACAAGTTCAAAGGCGTGTACTAATCTTGTAGTTTGACACGCTACTGGTTTGCGGTTATAATTAGCTCCCACACATTTTAGGCCTCGCCTAATTCTTTGCATTTTAGAACCACGCTTCATAAGATATCCCCAGGCCCACCTAGAAACTTGTTTTTGCAGGTTTCCACTGAGACTGAGATTCAGTTGCTACGCCAATATACTAATGAGTTTTCAGGTGTAATTAGGCAATATGATTACTCATACCCCACTGATCCATAATTGACAGGACATACAGCATCTCATTATTATATAACACTAAAAGGGGTACTTACAGAAGTTGTCTTCCTTTTCCCCATTTGCTTTTTTTACACTCGATGGTACATTGTTTATTTCAGGTTGGTGAGGCGACATGGCCTTATCAACATAGCTGCCACAGACTGTGAGTTGTCATCACATCTTTACTTATCACCATGCTGACTCTCACGCTGATCATTTGTCTCTCAGTGTGCATAATGTAAAATCATCCATCCTGAAGAACATATTTTGACCGGCGTCTGACCTCTCTAGTCTAGTCTCCCACCCTGCTGAGATGAACTTATAGTTAGGGAATGTGATTCACAGCGTGTTGCTGTAGAAACTGTGCGTAAAAACTTCAGCCTCCCTTTTTACAACAAATCACTGTAGGCCCAGCCCTCTGCATGAATAAATGGGAGGATAATGCTAAATCACAATTTTTTTTGTAATTTTTGTTTTGTTTACCCAAGCGAGGAGCCTGTGCTAGCAAGCAAAAATAAAAACATTTGGCCTTTTTATCATGCTGATCTGACAATGTTATTTTCCTTATAGTATATTTCACCAAGTTGTTGAAGATATTTCCGCCAGATATAGTCATGATGCTTAGAAAATGTATGAGGCTTATGGGTGGTGAACAGTTTCTCAAATACATTGAAGGGTTGAAAGGTATGTTCAAATCAAACAATTGTAATGTTCCCAATATAGCAAAACATAGATTCATTTCAAAGAAAGGTAGTATGTATGACATTCTCTGCACCATTTCTTCACATTTCAATGTGTACTATGTCTTATACAACATATAGATGGCCGATCCTTGAGAAGTTCTTTTTTATTGCAACATTTATGATCGGCCTTTGTTTTTTTCAAGTTGAGACCAGATTGAGGCAGCACATAAGAGCACTTACAGGCTATAGATCTCAGGGTTTGACAAGGCTACATCACATAAGGATGTATGAGAGGCTCAAGTCACAACGTGATGATACACTCAAGAAAAAACAGGCATTCGACCAGTGTGTCAAAAATCTGCAGGTAATATTTGAAAGTAAATATGACCTTAACAGCTTGTTTGCTTTTGTTTCTGAATTAGAAATTCACGGGCAAAGCAATATTATGGTCTGACAACCTTGAACACAGTAGGCCTATGCAACAAGTTGCCAGCAAAAATATCCTTGATAGCAACTTCTTTATTATGTTGATGGTGTTTATTGAAAACTGTCTGCTAAAATATTTCAACCCTCCTCCTTCCCTCTGAGTTAAGTGTTTGGACAGCTAGGTGTGGGAGTCGGGGAAAACTCCACCATTATGCTACACCCAACCTCGACCTATCTCTCGCTCAAGGACCTTGGTATAACCCCAAAAACTACGTCATAATTCACATATTATTATCTAATAAACTTTAATCCACATTAGCAAATTATTGTCCGACAGCTGATAAGTGCTTGGCAGCCTTGCTTGCAAATCTTGAGTTTAAACGTCATAAAATAACCAACTAACAGGGATGGAAGCGTGTAGTTTATTTACATCGGCAGCTGCTTGAGATCTCTAACAAATTTCATGTCTTAAATCATGTAAACGGAATGTAAGCGTTAACACCATTGTGTCTGCGAATAAGATGTGCTCTTCCTTTTTAATCTCTACAAAATTAACAAGAAATCAGTCGAACTTCATAGTCTTATGCAAGTACTTTTGTGTAAAAGAGGTGTACTTTATATAATGCTTAGCACATATTTTTCATCCTGGTGGATTCTGCGAAAAATTTTCTCGCTGCTTGGCCAAATGATGATGTATCAGCATGAATTAATTCCCATACATGCCTTACAAACCTTACCAAACACCAAGGTGAAAACGCTTCACAGAGTTTTCCAGAATTTATCCCTTCATTTAATAAGGAAAAAGGATGCATGCATGTATGCGATTTGCAGTTGCATACGACCACCAACATATTTGATATCAGATGGAATTCAGAATTATTGATATTTATGGAAAACTTGTTCCATTTCTGAGTAAGAGCAGGAAATCTGTGCAGTAATTATCATTGTTTGGGCTAAAGAATTTAGTATAATAAAAAAAGCATTTGATCATTTACCTCACAAGAGATTAGCCATAAATATGGATGATATCAAAGCATCACAATGACATTTAATACTCGTAAACATGTGATGTCAGCATTCATATCTACCTACACGATTGATGATGATTTGTATTTTTTGAATCGCCTTCTTAATAGGATGAGGAAACCTGGCAGAACTGGGTCAAACACAACTCAATCACAGAGAAAATAGCAACGGGAGCTACTCTACCGGTGCCGGCTTTATGTAAGTAGTATAAATCATCATCATGATGTCATAAAAAAATAGGTCTGGTATTGTCTGATAATTTCGTGTGACATTTGCTGAACCCTGATAGAAAATGCACCATATGGCACTCAAATTGTGGCATCAGTACTTTTTGTTGCGTCTGCCGTCTATATCTTGCCCCATTGTAATATTAGTCTTACTCAACGTAAAGCAATAATACATTCATAACCTTGTTATAACCTGTGCCTATACATCATAGTAAACCTTCGGCTGCGTTGAATGTCAAATGGGCTATTGCGAATCATTCATCTCCTACTAATTGGAGATAATTATTTTTATTTATCGAGAAAACTTATACCCTGTGTTGAGTGATTTGTTTATTGGCTGGATTATGATGACTTTTGTTTGGATGTTATTGCGGTGACTCAGGGTGTTCGTAGTAGGTTGCTTTGTTGTGTAAACATGACAGACATATGTTTATAGTGAGGTGCATTGAAAAAACACCTTGAAGAAATCCCGGCTTCTCAATTTATTAATAGATAGTTTCCGCTTTGCGTCTAGAAGTTACTCATTTACAGCATCATAACAAGCGTTAAAATCAATCAGTTTGATCCAATTTGTATCTAGTTTGAGCTGATTACCTGTATGACGAAAGTGACAGTCAATGCAAACAAATTGGATCAAATTTGATCTAAGCAGGGAGTTCCCCAAACACCCTTACTTTAGAATTGTGTACATGTCTCGGTAGTTGGGAGTTTTCTTCCCCTGCTTAAAATCAATGAATGAAATCAAAAATACATTATCGGTCAATGAAGACATCCGAGGCCCTTTGTTTTACTGTTAACGTCACCTATGATTCCATTAGCACAGCCATAATACAGTGATGTGTACTAACAGTTAAATTATTACTTAATTTGTTCTCTATCTTTAGCGAGAAAGCAGGCCAACCCCATGGATATCACTGGGCTTCCTGGTTATGAGAAACTGGATAACGGAGAAGTTCAGGTATGAAGATTATATCATCATCTTACAAGTATTAGTCATTTTTTATTAGGTGTTAACAAACAGTTGTATCAGAGACAGTAGATAATCATCTGTTAGCTCTGGTTTGTCATATTGTCTGTTATGAAGTTTACATCACACATATCCGATGTATTAGTCATTTTTGTCTTCAGGGTTTACTTGCAGATTTATCGGAGACAGCTGAAAATAATCTATCAGCTCTGGTCAATTGTTTGTTGCCACTAGGTTACCGTTTTTCAATAACATATTTTTAAGATCTATTCTTATTATGACTTTGTATCTCTTCCTGAATATCGTGATAAAGCCAAATCAAAACCATACCAGTATCAAAATTTATTTACGAATATGGAAAATATTTTATCTTTCTATTTCAGCTATGCTCGGTAGCTCGGCTATTCCCGACTGCGTATGTAGAATATAAACGACTCTTCATCAACGAGTTCAGGAAAGAGGGATTTATCAAGCTTCAACGAGCTAGAAGTCTTATCAAGATCGATGTGAATAAGACAAGGAAAATATTTGACTTTCTCATCGAACGTAAACTTATCTCTAAAAGTCCTCTGGTATACACTTAACGAAAGCTATCACACTTTACGTAATCGATAATGGATACACAGCCATAGAATGTTACATCTTTTTAAAAAAAAAAAGATTTGACCAGGCCTTGGGTAATTTTCAAACCTTGGTTAGGATTAAAGAAGTCGTCATTTGCATGAGATAATCACAGTGCTGAGCCCGTGTTTGACTTAGTGTTGTTCCTGGGATAGACTGATCAGTGTAACTACAAGATATAATATTGTTCAAGCTGATATTTTTTATTATTACGCTTAGCGTTGTTCTTGGTAATACAAGTACCTCACTGTACACAGTCAATATTGAGTTACATTTATAAGCTTCCTTGTTTGTTATCTGCTGCGATTCGTCTTGGATAAAGAACCCAATAAACAATATACTGATCAGATTTATTCATATGTATGGATGATATTTCCCATTTCAAACTCAGGGCAGAAGCATATAAAAAGTATAACAGCGTGCAAAATAGGTAAAGTAAATATGATATTTTTTAATAAATTATTGACTATATTATCAATCTGCTGTATGGAAGACACAATAATGGTTGTAAAGTTGGCAGGATAAATTAATTGTATAAGTTTTCTACTAGACGCTTCAGTAGTTGTCTCTGTCAAACAACATATTGTTCATGCTGATTGTTTGCCCAGAGCCCCTTGCAGATAGTCTGTATTTTCGACATATTGCGTATACTATAGCAAGTATTATTACTGTGGTGTTGAAAACTGTTATGATGAGGACAACTAGGAACTCTGTAGATAATCCAGGTGTTCTTGGTGGAGTTGTTGGTGTAACTGGCTCTCCATCCTCAATGCAGCTCCCTTTTTCATATCCGTTGAATGCAAACTTGTATTTCATCTGGATGTTGTGTGATTTACACCTGAAGGTAAAAATAGCAGATAACTCAATATATTAGGGTCAATTTTTCCTCAAAATGAAGTAATGGAGCAATAGCTATGGTTTTCGACCAGACCATACAGTATCAGGAAAGGGAGTTTATCAAAGAATTTAATCTCATGGCAATGATTCGTTTCTCACGCAGAAAAATAAGGAAAACCTTTCCATTTACTTGGTTTCTCAATGTGGTGATGGCTGGAAATAAGTGATTCATTTGAGATCTCAAATCATTCACCACTGATTAAATCGTAGGAATTCAGACCCATCATTTGTATTATGTGGAGTCAAGCGATGGAAGAGAATGAATACCTTGCCACAGCGATGATAAAAGTAGACATCTGAGCATTGCCAAAGCTCCTTCCGCCCTGACATTTCATTTCATCGCCAATTCTGCTACACCCTGACCAGTAGTTGGTCGGACTGAGTGATATCACCTGGTTGATGGCGTCACTCTTCTCCTCACTTTCTATTTTCTGCTCACATGTTGTTGTCTTGTTCCATGTCTGAAATCAAGAAGGATAACTACAGATCACTTTACAATATAGTTGGACCTACCTTGGAGGTTGAAAATAGGAGGTAAGAAAATAGTTGGTAGAGTTTAGTCTAGCTAGTTTTGTGGTGACTTAATGTTGGCTAGCACCAATGTTCACTAGCTAAGGTGGGAGTTTATATAAGTAAGTAAGGGGTTTAGTGAATGCAGCCAGCCATCAATTTCAAGCCTGATTGTTTCCCCCACAAATTCTTGGGGCAGAAAAATTTTTCGACGCCCTGTTAATTGGTCTTGGTATAATAGTTTACACGTATGGTGGCTCTTCACCGCAGTTTTTCGAATGATAGTTCAACTCAAAAGTACAAGTCATGTTGTGGATTTGATCTAACCAAGGAGTTAGTGATCTGGCAGCTGATAACAAATTGTTTTATTCAGATTCCTAGTGCTGTAACTTGTGATAAGACTGTTATTTAGATACTCACAGGCTTATTTTGCTGGATATATAGCACCAGTTGTATCGGATTGTCGTAGCTATCTTGAGTGCTATAAGTCACCTGATACTCAAAGTCTACAACAGCTCCCCTAGCGAAGTCAGCACTAAGAATATCATCATACAACTCTTGCTCGGTGTGAAGTTCACCTTCCTTGGAACAAACTGCTGCCACAGTAGCCAGGCAGTATATCATCAGTACCATACTGAGCTGGATCAATAGAGTTTTAAGTTCCATTTTTATGCGATCTATAGCAGTCGGCAGCCAGCAAGTTTAGTGATAGTCGTCACCACCTCATTCATTTACCTCGTGTCCTGTGATTTAAGGTTAAGCCGTACCAGGAATTAAAGCATGCTGATGACACTCGAGTAGTACTATAAAGCAGCTATCACCGCCAACATGAGGTCATGATACTGTATCAATCATGCCTTATCAATGCTCTCAAAGAGGTTGTAAACTGCTAATGTATATGTTTTGACTACGCTGTGTTAGTGACCAGCTACTACTATGCTAAAGTTTGCCGTCTGTTTACTAGTTCACTATGATTAAAAACTGTATTGTTTTCCCTTTTATTCAAATTCAATTGCTGATCGAATTTTAAATTAGTTGAAATTCCATACGATAGGTACAATCTGATTTTTATCAATGGATAAATTGTTGTTATTGCCTACCTTCACAGTTAGAGGAAAAATAAAAACGGCACCATAGGCAATGTCTTGGAAGAAATCATTATATGCGAGTTCAGCAGCCGATTGTGCTAACCTGCTAGGTGCTATTATGCCAGGTCTGGTTATGGCCTGCTCTTAGATGCTGTTTCTATATGTAAAAGAGAAATAGAAGGGGCAACAGTACATCATTTTATTTCTTACCTGTGGTCTTTCAGACAGATTAAGATTGAGACAATGCCTATACTGCACTCTTATCTGTTAGATGATGGTAGTGCAAACAGTTGTGTCAACGATGTTCCACACATGAGGATAAAAATATCCAAATAATCTTTTAAAAACTGACTGGTGGAGCTATCAAAGAGTGTTTTATTGCTGGACTGTTTCACCAATTTTATACCGAAATATCTCATTGCTGAGGCTGTCGATGTGTAGATCAATGATTTTTGTCTTACTCAAAATTCTCTCCTTTGGTTGATAAAGAACTATTTACTTAGAGCACCTACATGCACTAGAAAATTTAGTCAACTTATCTTCATGGCTTATATCTGATTCCATAAAATCCGCGATAATAATTTTCTTTTTCAATTCAACTTGGAGCATATTGTCAAGCCTTGATATTATTCGTGATAAATTATGTTTTAGTTTTGATGAGAGCCCAAGCTACACAGATGATTACGATTAGAAGAAAACGACATTAGAATAATTATGGGAGTTGTCTACTCACTTCACTGGTATAACACTGTGTGTGTGCATAACAACCCCAGTAACAACCTTGAATTTTGAAATAATATTAGAAAATGTGACTCACAGTCTGTATGTTTGTTTAAGTTTCAAATTTCTGTGTTGTTGACATGGGAATTAATTGTCTGTTCAAGTGGGTATTCCTTTCTATTTATACCGATGTTATTGCTCCCACCTACGCGGAGTCACCGCTCTGGTGTGAAATAGGTTACCAGGCTCGACCTGTAATGTACTTAATGATCTTTTGTAGCTCACAGCCCACAGTCATTAGGGTTGTGGGTGGCTCTAATGGGATTTTAAGTTTTAAATCTGACTTTTCCGCATTCCCTGGAGATGTAAAAGTCTAAAATGTAATTTGGGTTGTCTAGTGACTTTGACATCACACACCAACCTATCAAATCATACGATTCTGTACCCAGTGATAACAAAAGAAAAATTGAGCGCTACCTACATTTAAAGATTTTTAATCTGAATCAATGACTATTTTGGCAGGTTTTCTTCTAAGACATTGCCAAGCAAGTATTATCAAATTAAAGAGTATTGTTCCTTAAAAGTTGATTATTTGATTAGGTTTGCATTCTAAGGTAAGGTTTGCTTGCTGTAACTATGGGTTTTTGTGAATGGAAAAATGGGATGAGGTTGAATTTGAAATAATATATAGAACTTTTTTGGGCCAAATGCAGCAAGCACAATTCATTCACATCTCCAGAGCTCTACTAACAGTATTTTACTTGAATGAATTGCATTGTTTACCGAGGTAAAAAAGTAATGTTTGATTTTGTCTGTTACAAAATAGTGGGAGTTCCCTATGGGGATCAGAAAGTAATCTAGCTATGGAAGCAGAATGTGATTCGGAGCATGAAATAAAATATAAAATAGGATTGTCCTGAGACGCCCGAGTTTGCCACCTCAGAATATGGCCCTCGGGGAAGTGCTCCATTGTTGTAATAATGCCGGGCCAGTTGGCGTGTATTACAAATGCGTAACACAGCGATATATCATACTACATCTGTCTGTGGTTGTAGATAATATACACATTTCCCAACTGAATAAATGAAGCGGTATTACTCTTTCTTCTCTGGGTTTACCTATTCCGAAATGAATTAATCAAAAACCGCTGCCCAAATATGTCTCGTTATGACGTCATTGAATTTCGGTATAGAGGTATAAAGATAGTTATAATTCTGTAAGGTAAGCTGAATCGGCTTGAGACAAATAAAGCCTATTGGCAAATTCAGCTGGGTGAAAATACGGACGTATTACGATGTTTAAAATGCGATTGGCTTAAAATCCTGTCGTTTGCAATGGCTTTTCCAAGTAACTTTCTTAGTTAGACTACGTCGGCATCACTTTCAAGCAATGTACTGAAAAATAAAATTGGAGAAAATGACAGAAAGTGCTGCTTATTGAAATTTTTGTTGCTGAGGTTTTGATTTAAGCTCAGGATGACGCATTCTGATGTTTTCATAAGGTGTTGAATCTTAGCTAATGATGTTATAGACTTTTTGCCAGAAATATTATTTAGAGGAATCAAAGAATTACGAAAATGTCTGATTATGCTTGTGATGTTTCAAAGTTTTGATTACACCACTTAGCCACAAAATCATAACAAGTTCAATGTGTACGAGCAAGGAACTGGTAGCATAATAAATAACCTCCTTGGTGTACAAGTGTATGCTATGCAATGAATGTATTTTGTAATCCAGATCAAGTCCAGTCAAATCAGAAATCATTGTGACATCATTATGGTAGCTAGATGATTTCATTGGTAAATCCTTACCTATAACTACACCGCGTAATGATTTTATTGATATATGGGTAGGCGATAGGCATGCCAATATATAAATCACTTGCACTGAGGCATTCTAATCATTATTGAACTGAAACGTTACTTGAGAATACACGCTTTATTTGGCTCTCAACGAATACATTCACAACATCTCGCTATGGATAATTACTGCATCATATGGATTATAACAGATATATTGAATCTATTGAAATCAAATGGGTAAGTGTATTCTTTGGTCTACAGCTGTAGGAAAATTATTCAGTTTGGAATGGAGAGATCGTTTGATAAATTTGTTTACTGAAAGCCTTTACTTCTGACTGCTGCCAGCTATTTCCCCAATCCTATTTTTTGACAATTCATTAACAGCAAACTAATAATTTTCAATCAAAACAAATATAACCCAAATATAAACTAACATGATTGTATGAAGTGTATGAAACCATAAGAAAACTTCTCTTGCATTTTATTTATAAATATCTATTTTTTTATTTTCAGAACTTCACACAATATCGGCACACTCATACTTTGCTCAATGCTGATGCTTCCAAGTTATAGCAACGCATTACCAATACACCAAAAGTCCAGCCTTGAAGATTCTATACTAAAATTGGATATCCTCAAACCAAAAGCTGAGCTATACGCAGAAAAGCCTAAAATACAGTCTAAAAACACAAAAGTGGATACTGATTTATCAAACCTTATCGTGCAGCTTGGACGTAAAATAAACCTGAGCGAACATATAGAAGATGTCGTACAACGGAAAAAGAGATGGGATGCTAATTTAATAGCTTTGACTTTACGAGACAGAATGCTATCATCAGATACATTGAGAGGAGTCGCCAGTAAAATATCAGACGATGTTCCCATTTACGACCCTTTTGGAGGTGGTGTTTGGGGGAAGAAAAAGCGTTCCGTACCTGACTTTGATGATTTTGATTATGATGGAGAAGATTTGTGATTGAAGTTTCCATATCAAAGTCGCTGTAAAATGTGCCAAACTACTGGAGGAGAAAGAATACTCATCGCATCAGGCCATAGCAAATATCTCCATCACGTCCCGTCCTTGTATAAAGACAATCTGGTCTATCCTAAATAAACATTCCCAAGTTACTGACAATGCTTGCAAAAAATTAGACATTACAATCACTTACAGAAAAGCAGAATTTTCTTTTTTGCTAATCATCTATCAATAACTTCCAACAAGATGATATATTTTATTTACATGTTGTAACTATTTATTAATTTATTCAATATAATATATATATTTTGACATTGCTTAATATCAAGCATTCTTGGATACAAACTTTATATGGCTGCTGAACGTTGTTGACAAAACAATAAATTCCCGACCCTGCTCGCAATAAAAACAAGTCTTGTATTTCAAATTCGGAAAAGTTTTCTCTCATCCTCCGGTATAGAGTAGCTCTCTTTTTCTGAAAAAAACAACGCTAGCTGATGTTTGTCAACGTGGCATTTGCAGATATGCACTAAATGTCATCAGTTCCTGGTACAGGCTGGCACAGCATTAGAAATATGTCGATATAATTCACTGTACAACGAGCATACAACTCTCTAAACATTGAATTGATCGTTAATTTCATTTGTACAACTCAATTAAATTTCGCAACTTGCACCTTGATTGTCTCAGCTGAGAGAATTAGTAGTCAAAGTGAGGCCAAGAACATCAAACCCAAATTTATCCATCGTAATCCTATTATTGCCTATACCTGCTACACAATTGTAAATGCTGCTCAGCATTATAATTTAACTGCTGACTTTATGAGCGATGCTAGTAATAATAATCAATCTATAGGAATCTTTCGCTAAATTTGTTGTTGCCTCACAACGCTTAAGGTGCCAACTATTTATGGTATGCGAGAGCAAGAGTGCCAACCAGAATGGGTGATTATTGAATTTATGGGTCAACCTGTGTTATATGTGTGCGTATGATGTACTCATAACAAGATTCAACAACAATGTTGGCAACGTATCTCCAACGCCTGTCCTTTTAAGGAGTGGCTAAGATAAAAACGTTGATGAGTCTTTTTCAATGGAAACACAAGAGTAGACCTAAACACTATGCCGGTTTAGGCCATTTACCCAATCTAATGTCTATATTGCATCCAGAAAATAAATCTGATAGTTGAGTTTCCGTTACAGAAGTGTTTCATACCATTGACAAAAACATAAGGTTATTTTTGTACTGTGCATGTGGTATTTGTAGACAGAGTCAGACCAGAACTTAAAGGGTAACCAAGGTTTCGCAGCAATGCATTAGTGGATCATTCTGCTTGCAGGATAGCCTTGTGACATAGTCTATCTCTGCAGCACAGGAGTGGTGGCGCTGCCTTCCATCAAGAAAGGCAACTCCCAGGGTTCAAGGTTATGAGATATCAAAACCAGTGTTCCATTTAGGCCCAAATATTTCCAAAATATGGGTTTCCATTGTTTTCCCAATTTTGGTACTCAGACTAGGTGAATTAGTTCAAGCCCTATGCTGCAGAGACGAACGTATGCCTCAACAGTTCGCACATGCGCAGACTGTTAGTGGATAGTAAATAATGTGCTTGGCAGCATCAGCTTTGTGCATGACGCGGCGCAAAACTCAAAGTAGTTGCTGACTCTAATCTGGGTAACACCTCAGTTTAGGGGAGGTTCCAAGACATTGCTTTAATAATGATAGAGCACAGGCTATGTAATAACAGGAACAGGAAACTGCTCCGTGGTATTCTATTTTAGCTGAGTTTGAGTACCTGATGGATGAATTGTTTCACAAGAATTCTGACTGAATAAATATCAGAATTAGATTTTGTCTTTTTCCCGATGCAGATGGTGCAATCTGCCATCAATCGATGAGAACTTGTTTGAAACCTTGGTTGCCCTTTAAAGGTTCAACTACCTTTTTGAATTTAAGGTAATTAAAGTTGAAAATTTTACTACAAAATATGTGAATTATATCCTGTTTATATCCTGGATTATAACTATTTTTTTGCTTGGATTCTCACTTAAAAATAGAAAATTATTCACTGCGTCATCAAGGTCCTGGAATGGAAATTTGATTGCAAAACAATGTCTGTCTAGGGAAAGTTTTACTCAGAAAGAAAGAGGTTACAGGTAATACATCTTTTGATGTATGGGGACATCTTGTCTCAAGTGACTTGACATCTCTGCTGGTGCTACTATGTAATGTCTTACCCACGTACACAAAAGATCAATTTGCAATTGTCTCTCATAATTAACAGATCAATTCTGCATGTAGTAATATCTGAACTCTCTCTGATATGGGACAGTAGAGGTCTGCCTGTTCTCTGGAGGCAGCGGGGAGATCTCTCAGGGACAGCCTACTTATCGCTCTGATCAGGTACATGCAACTATCTGCACTCGCTGTCCGCTGTGAGGTTACTAAGCGTAACTAGCCATCAAACCAGGAAATTCCAGTATGTATGTAGATTGTGTGTCTGCAATGATACCCCAAGGAATTGTATATTCCAGCGCCTTTTGTCATGACGTCATCAATGGAATATAAAAATACATAGTGGTCAAGTGTACTTGTCGACTATAGGTTGTCTAAAAAGGGAATTCCTGTGTTTGCTTTTTTCAAATTACAATAATTGAAATATAGCTATTGTGAGGTATAGCTATTAACATCTAGATAGTTTATTTGTATGTTTATAGTCATCTCATTTGTGATTTACCACTCTAAATCAAAGATTTAGTAACTCCCATGAGGTCAATAATAGGTATAACTCGGTCATTAGTGGACAAATTACCCTGCCTGGCTCAGGGCAAGTTCAATCAGCCCCCTCACTGACTCTACAGCTCAATATTTTCTCTAAAGTCTTTACTTGGAATCGGTCAAATTGCTAACAATACATGTTTTGGGTGATCCCGTCAAAATCTGATGCTTGATTGAAGAAGCTTGTATAGCCCTCTTACCGTCATAGACTAGGAGCCCTTATGTATGGAGAATGACTGTAATGTATAAAAGAAATTTGATATTTTGACCAGGTCAAAGAATCTCTTTAGTGAAATTTACTGCTTTACAGGAAACATTCAAATACCGACAAATACCGGTATGCATGCACCTGTAACAGCCCTGTACCACCTACAATTGTGGTTTAATCCAATGAATTGCATGATAATGATGACGGTGACAGACCATAATTAAAATATTTTATGAATGATATAGTCCAGCTTATTACAATGAATTGAGAAATTAGTGAATGTTAGACGATTGGGAAATAATTCTGTTCTTTGGAAGTTGACAGAAGGACAAATCAGATTACAACTAACATATAAATAAATAAGTACCGTCTTCCGGCCCTAGCTTCATAAACACTGACTCATTGGTGAGGTCAACTAATCTGTAGTTTCCTTTCTTTTATTCTCTCCACGAGACAGTGTATGATAAATGTCTGTGATTATTTGATAAAGGGTGCGATGCAAGAATTTAATAGGCCATATATCCTCAACTGATGGTGCCAGAAAAACAAAATCAAGGGAATGATAACATTTATTGGCGTTTTTTTTCAGTTTGGATTATGTATCGGTATAATTAAACTCATAAAAATGGTGTCTTAACTAACAATGAGACCAATGAACTCCATCAGCTCATTGATATTATGAAAGACATATAAGGAGATTAAAACTAAGGGAAAGAGATTAGGGGGAGGATGTCAATTATAAGTGGCAATTGTCCTAAAGTAGCATTAACGCCACTTCGTTGATGGTCAATCGGAATTGTTGCAACGACTGGCTGTATATCTCTATATTTGAAAGCTATGATTAATATTTTTTCTCACTATGAAATATCTAGCCATGAATATTATCTGGTTGTACGAAGTTTGATGTGTTAAGCAACAGGAAAACCCTGTCACCTACAATGGTAGTTGACCGAAGCAAGCTGATATCACTAAACACCTACATATGGATGTATGGCTCCCTAGTGATCAGCATGACCGGCATATTTCGGATAAACTGGAAATTTTATAATAATGATATAAATTTTACAGTCTGACAACTCTCTGCTGTTGATATTTTGTCTACCCATAAGGTTGTAATGTTATTGACAGCTCACATAACTTTGAAACCTATAAATTTTATTTTTATTGGGAGGAACCCTTTTTGATGATTAGTCATTTCATTCAGAGTATTGCTATGGCTACCAGTTATATATATATATATATCAAAAACTTTTAGAATCAACAAGCAAGACATCAAAGAGAAAACATTTAATAATGTTAAAATAGATCTTACGTTTCTATTTCTATTTGTCACCATAGTTATGCTTATATATTTATGATACCAGGAAATGACATACATATTTTTTCCTTTCAAAGAAACAGCTAAAAGGTGAAGTTTGTAGGTAAAGTCTACATATGTTGAAGGCAAGGATGACAGGTCTCTTCTTGAACAGCGAGGCAAAAAGTCAGTTGTGTCTGTGTCTATTCATATCAAGCACAATTCATTTATTCTCCGCTGTGCAATACCTAGGATTATGAGATTATAAAACGCACTTGGTTGAGCCTTTCTTCAAAAATGAACCTCATGACAAATGTCATCAACATTCTAGAAAAATCTGTATCTATGTTTCACAAGTGACGACAGGGAGCCTGGTGCAGCTGACCATAGTGATTATTGAAATAGGTAGGGTGGGTATATCCCTAGCCTTGTCATGCGGCTAATTTATTTTTTACCCCCAAAACAAAACAAGTGGCATGTGACAAGGCTAGTATATCCAACCCTCTGTGATTAATTTATAATGAAAGTTCCACCAAGGAGTTATCTCCACTTGTATCAAAAAGTTTCCAGACCAGGAATGTGTAGATAAAATTACTACAGCCATCAAATATTTTGTACAGATGATAGTATGATTCTATTTTTGTCTTGCTGATTGTGTTTAGGGTTAATAATAATATGTTGGCATGAAGCAATATCATTTCATCCAACACTGCTGAAAATGCTAATCTTATGAAATGCTGTCTTCCACTTGTAGCTCAAATCCTGATATAGATCTCTTCTCAGCCTATTGGCTAAGATCAAAGTGTCACTGCCAATGGCCGATTAGTGCCTGTTTCAGTTTCTGGCAGCTTGCTGCACAGTTATGATTAGGAGGTCCACCATGGCCTCACCTCTAGGATGCATTCTAGTTTACTAGGATGTATCATACTCTCAGTACGAGGACTCCGGGCAACTTGCGTCCCTCTTTAGGGGCAGCCCACCCTCTGTTTTGTCATAATCAAATATTTCGCTTTTAATTGACTCGAAAAATCATGGTTTTTTCAATACAGCCCATCAACCTGATAGATTATAGTGAGGTCTCGGAAAATGTTCATAAAAGCAAGGAGTTTCTCCATGAAAAAGTAAAATCAAGTGTTGGGAAAATCAATTATAATATCAAAATATGGCTAATATTCAGGTCAAAGATCTGCTCTTGTTTAATTAAAAGTTTAATAATGTCCATGGTTCACAATACATAACCAACAGCAATGATATACGAAAGATGATTGATATAGATGATACACATGAAGGCAGTGGGATAATCCGCTTTCCTCTCGAATGGGAGGATTATTAAGAATATGTGATAACTTTCCAGTATATCTCTTTCCACGGTAATTATTAAATCGTCTAAATGGAGTCCAAGTATTTTACAATGGACGCTGGAAATGTACAACAATATAATAAATAGGCCACAGTTGCAACTTTCTGTAACATTTGTACAGTTTGACATTTTGGAGAGGTGAGAAGCTGCGTTCTCCGCTGTCAATATGCCCTAATAAGCTCTAAAAATAGCTAAGAGCTGAAGGCTGTAAGGGAAGAAGTCACTGTGCAGGTCCTCCATTACTGTATCAAAGGTCCATATTGCTAATTGTTGTCCAATTGATCTACGTCAAACCCCAAACTCTTTCTCAAGCATCAGATTTGGAATCAATATTCACAAGTTTATAAGTTTTGGATAAAAGTATCCAACTTTTTAAAAGGTGTTATTTGCTATGCACAGGACCAGGTTGTAACGGTATGTGCAACTGATGATTTGCCTTGTCATGAGATCAAGAGATAGAACGGACTTTGTTGAGGTCATTTAGCCATTTGGTTGGGTGGGAAGTAGATCATTTCAATCATGCAAATATTTCACAACTCTACAAGTGTAGAGAACCCTTGACCATCTATGACTAATGGACGTTTCTTAATCAGCCTTGAAATTTGTAAGGTCGGAAGTTTAGCTTACCTGTTAAACTTGGAAGATGGTACAAATTGTGGGTGTAGATTTGGCAATCACACCATCATAAGCTTAACACATGACTTGGGCTGAACCAATTGAGCGCGCCAATTTTTGGCCATATTTTTTCAAGGATACATGCTTCCGATGATATTTCCCAGGTCTTGCAGGTTACAATGTTGCTGTTGACGGCCATTAAGCTATTAAAATCCTTTTACAAAAAGCATTTATTCATTCCGAGTTCTTGAGTTAGCAATGTAGTGGTCTGGTGCAAAACACCTACAACTGATCTTTTACTACCCACACAACACACTCACAACGGAGTTTCTGCGCTCCCCCTAAATCAAAGGTTCGGTTCTAAGGCTAGTTGAGTATGCTCAGGAGCGTGCGAGAGGAGCATTGTCTGGGAATGTTCGACTGATCAAACTTGCCAAAATTGACACCCATTCAGGTAACTCGAGGCTCTGTCTCATCGAGCAACCCAACCAGCTCACGTGATTCTTTTGAGTGCCACGGATATCACTTATGTATTCCGGAGAATTGATGAATTTGGTCGACGAACGATTCCCAATAGCTGTAAAGACTCCCTTGACTGTGACACAAAAATATAGCTAAACAGGTGGTGTTGGTATCAAGTTAACGGATATTGAGGTTTTTCGTGTTTTTCTAATGATTGTTCTATGGCTACGTTTGAAAAAGTGACATATGACTTGGGTCTTTGACAAGCAAAATTGGCTCTTGGATATTTTGGCAAGGCAGCCATGCACGAATTATTATTAAAGATTTTGAAACACATGAAATGAACTGAAATATCCTATTTAGAGTTTTGGGGAAACAGCTCAACTTGAGGCATTCTCTCGCAAGACATAGGGTGGTGTTGCAGTTGAGTTTTTTGGGTGTACTAATCTAGTTACAACAAATGGACGATCACCCGTCAAGATTGGTTGTTTCACACAAGGTAATTTTTGACTGCATGGAAGATCAGGCGCGGTTTGGGTTGAACGCTGATATATATGACAAGGCGACGATTCTGACTATTCCGAGATTTACTCAATACTCAAATTGGTCCAACTCACCTCACTCTGTTGACCAAATCCCGCTAACTGCTACCAAATTTTTTTAGAAAAAAAAAAGATGAAAGAAAGGAATACTTCTACAATTAAAACAGTATCTGATGAGCCAAAAATCAAAATCAATTTCAGCTATTTATTAACAACAACCTTTCAGATCAGTACACAAAGAGCAGGCAACTCAAAATAGATGCTAACTCATTGCCCTACTTCGTTATTTCATCGAAATACGAATTTTTTAGTTACAGCCTCAGCGATTATAGTCTAGAATTGCTCTTCTTCACATCAGGACCTTGGTGACCGCTTTATTATGCTAATTATATTCCATGTCTGACGCAGTGCAAGAGAACTTTATCTTCAACTCCAGTGGTAATCCTGATATACGACACAAGCAAATAAACGTAACCAAGGCCAGAAAAAACGCCATGATGTAAAACATTACATTGGTCATACCAAAATACATCATCACAGTTATAAATGATTCAATATTTAGAACATTGAAGCATTCAACAAAATATGTGTTTGAAGAAAAGCAACCTTCAACATTGTGATACAAAACTCACACATTACAAGGGATTATAGGGTGTCTGATAAATATAATAGGGCAAGGAATGAGTTGAGTTGACTAATCCTTGATCACATATTGGTGCAACAAGATTTCGAATTGTGAGAGCCTGAGTTGACCGAGGCCTTAGAGGGACTTGGTCTGATTAAAGTGAGCAATGATAATGGAAACTAGAACTTGCAATAAATGTTTGCCGAGCATCTATAACATAAATTTCTGATGCCACAAATAATGATATTATTGAATGTGTGATAATATGGGGTATAATACATGTGAGATAGCAAACTGGAGAGAACATGAATGAAATGCACCAACAGTGTAACATAGCACCCACTGCTAAAAGATGTGTCTAGTATAATGAGTAGAAAACATCTTGGTAATTGACCAATGAAGATTGTTGGGACAGAAAAAAAAAGCTTTCGCTATTGAATGTACATGTACAAAAATTCCGCTTGTTTAAACTACCAATGCTTGCTACCTTGAAGGTCCAGGTACAATTCCCTGCACCAGCAGTCAATTCTGGTCCGTTATTGGCACAACAATAACCCTAAACGGGCCTTGCGCTAAAACTACCAAATATCCACTGTTTGTTTGCATATTCAATAAGAAATCCCCATAAGCAAATTCGAATAACAAGTAGTCAGGTGGCCAGCATGTGAAGGTATAGGGCGGGGCAGATTATATGGATATCTGTTCTTTAGAGGGGCTAACTCACTAAACTATAAAAATGATATCCAAATGATGATGACAAAGCCGCAGTGCGTATGGTGGGCACAACATGTATTCAAATACTTCCGGATATGTATGTCCTTGATTAGATAACACCTAAGGTACATATGACATTGTGTGGCCTTATCTTGTTAACATCTATAAAAGTGTGACACAAGTCTAGCCCTTTCCTGTAAACACCTTTATAGTAAAATACAGAAACAGCTGTGAAGGACAAAAGAGTGAGCCCAGATATCCATTTATTTTGATATGACTGATTATAATGTAGAAAAATAAATTTATTATGAGTATTCACAATTATAAAGCTCAACAGAATACATATTATTGGCATGTTGAGCAAATAAAAATATAATACTATGCACAATCCTTGGGGTCAACCATGAACCCCCTTACAAGTGAGACCATCCGTGTAGAATGATATATGGGTTTTCTATACTTGATACCAGTGGTCGCAATTACCAACATTTGTAATCAAGTTTACAAAGTACCAGACCTACTCTGCATCCTCTCATCATTGATATAGTGTAGGTATTTGAAATCTTACTAAGTGATAAACAGTGTAAAGATAATCAACTGCAAATGTCACAGTTTCTATGCTGTTTAAAAATCTGTTTACTTCCAATGTTAATGAGAGGTAGTGTTATCTTGATTCTCCTCAAATCCTTCCATTTCTTTGATGAGAGCTTTCTCTAGAATAACTCGCCCTTCCTTATATCTGAAACACATACAGATATTCTTCCTGACACCATCATCGTAATGTTTGAAGCTGTTAGGTAGGAAAATCCTCCTACAGTCACCAGTTTAGTACTTCAGTACTTTAGTATTCATCCAGAGAGGGTAGGTGTCCCACCCTCCCATATTCACCAAATAGTAATCATTATAGTCATGGGAGTTGTGTTAACTGTGGATATGGTGAAGCAACTCCTTTTGGCGTTATGATAAAGAGCATGATATGCAAAACTCAATCATACCTACACAATAAGTAATCTGAACTATGAACTCCCTCTCATTTGATTGACCAGAACCTGATGCTCATCAGTTTTCAAATGTAAGGTGGCTCAAGGATTTGTTAAAATTAGTAAAATATGAATAGCAAGTTTAACGCTTTGTTGACACAGTACCTGGAAAGGCTTTACTTATTTTGCATTCCAGCCTCAAGCCCAAACTAAAAAATTCACAGGCAATAAAATAAGACATATGGCATTATCCTACCTTTGGTCTTCCTCTACAGCAAACTCATATACCCAGCCGAGCTTACAATCACAGTTCTTACAGTTGACATCTCTGACCATATGTCTGCCTGTTATCATCACTCTATCCTGCAGCTCACTATACTTCAGATTCACTACCTGAGGAGTAAACAAAGGTAGGAAGTAAGATGTGCATACTCGAGCAAGGCAACAAAGAAAGTGGCCCCAGACAATTCTCAAGTTGTACTACTTGTCAAACACCCACATGTGTATTACTGTCGTATTTGCCGACACATAAAGTTTGACAACAACAAATGCAAGGATTGATGCACACTGTCGAGGCTAAGTTACATTGTTTGGTTACGGGGCCTCACTTAGTAGACAAGGCTAAATCTGAAGGAAAGCATTACAATCTTATTGATATTGCTCACGTCAGGCCTGTATGGCTGTAACAATTACATGTATTACCTTATGGAATAGAAATGCTCGACCGGTCGATCCTGTAAATCTGGTAGAGAGAAGTTGATCTCGGTTTGTTAGAGGAGCAGAGCAGTTGGCACACATAAATATGCGCTTTCCACCAAGGTGTTCTAAAAATACACGCCCCATTATCTGAAATGAAAGAGAATGGAAACTTTTCAATTATGATGCATGTGCTTGAAATGGAATCACCAACTTGAGATCGCGCCCATATCTTTTTGAAAGTTTCAAATCATTTTAAATCTATATCACTTAGGAAAATGAGTGAGGATCCGATCGTTAAACAACACCAAAAACAAGAAGTCGGAGTCCTATATGGCCGATCCTGAGAATTCGGATGGCATTGGGTTTCTTTCCAACCAAAGAGCCAATCTGATCAGAGCCAACACATTGGAAAGCCAAAACCCTGCATAGAATGAGATTTCTGAATGATTTATTGGGTTCTCCAGAAGGCTTAGTCTTGCAAATCAAACAAGGGATCCTGATGCAATAGAGGAGTATGAGTTGTAGAACTGTTGATTCGACTATTTACATTAAGAAGACTGCTAGCTTCCAAGCTTTGGGGCCTATGCGGGCCAGCATAGCACCTGATACATCTTGGCTGTTGGGTGGCTTTTGGCTATCTCACTTCCAATAGAGATGTCTCTGTAAGTGAACTTCTCATTTTGAGCAATGATGTGAGGTTTGGCTACTACGCCTACAGGCATAAGGCCACGTGACTTTGATATAGCCTGTGATTTTTGTCAGTGGGTGGGGGTGGGCGAGAAGAGAAGAATGAGTATAGGGGAGAACCATTAATGTAATCTCATGATACTTTTTTTCGATGTGTTTTTTTTCAATTTTGTGTGGGTATCTATATATATATCTATGTTGTTGTTTGCTTTTCTATGGCCATCTTTCTATGTTAGTTTTCTTCTGGCAAGGCTTAATTATTAATTATCCATGAGCTGGTGTGGCTTAGGGAATAAAAGGTATAGCAGTAAATTCTTGTGTATGCTGATGTCCTTGTGTTTGCTGATGTCCTTGTGTTGATTTGAGCTGCAAGGGGGCCACTTACTTTCCTCTACTAGTCTACTCAAGGATTTAAAACCCTTAGGGGCTTTAAATCCTAGGTCTACTTCTTCAACTTGCCAGAAGAAAACTAACATAGATAGATGGCCATAGAAAAGCAAACAACAACCTAGATATATATATATATATATATAAAGATACCCACACAAAATTGAAAAAAACACATCAAAAAAGGATCATGAGATTACATACATTGATGGTTCCTCCCTATCTCTTTCACTCATCTCCCACCTCCACCCACTGACAAAAATCACAGGCTATGTCAAAGTCATGTGGCCTTATGCCCACAGGCATTTAAACTAGCCCAGTCAGGCTATCTGGGTTGGGTAGGAACCCAAGCAAGACAGCCTGAGGTTTCTATTTGGCACAGACCTACATAAGTGAGTGAAAGTCCAGTTTTCAAGAGAAAAGGCTTTGACCACTGGACTTGCCCAAACTCACTCCACTGCTCTGGTGTTGATGAGTGAGTGGGCCTGTCTGCTTTACAGGAACTGCAGTAGCACCAACCAGCAAAACAAAAAGCAACCAATCGTACCACCCTTCAATACAGGGACAGTGAAGAATAAAATGTGTGCCCCTGGGAAAGGTGACAGTAAGAAGCATTACAAAAAGTTTAGTGAGAAATATCAAGCTCTAGCAAAGTTCATCCAAAAACTTACTTCATTTCTGTTGTCATTTTTTTTCTTTTCTCTTCTGTGGTCTGAGGATATAGACTATTTACATTTACAGCAAAAATAAACATAT
This sequence comes from Membranipora membranacea, assembly GCA_914767715.1. Taxonomy (NCBI): domain Eukaryota; kingdom Metazoa; phylum Bryozoa; class Gymnolaemata; order Cheilostomatida; family Membraniporidae; genus Membranipora; species Membranipora membranacea. The sequence continues at coordinate 20,525,949 of OU612068.1, forward strand.
CTCTAAGATTTACCTGCTGTTGAATTGAGTAGAAATGTTTCCAATTATGTAGTGGACTCGCTGTGAGTGAACAAATCTGGTAGTGTTTTTGCAGGAATGGAGAGGGAGAAATTTATTTAGACATATTGAGATTACATGGACAGATCAACTTGAAATATGATCAACCATAGAGATCAGCCAAAACCCAATATATTGGGTGTGATTGTGTGTACTAACAGTTCATAATATATGCATGATACATAGGTCTACTGCAACACATGGGTCCTGGGCCTAGCCCTTCTCTTTCTATAGAAAATCAAATGAATTGACTGGGCACTGGCTGAACCAAGGAGTTACTCCTTGGGAGTTGGTCAAACCTCCCAGTCCTTACCTGTTTTTTGGTTCTACCACCTGGTGTTGCTGTACATACAAAACCAGGGTTCTCCCAGTTAACATTGCCTCTGTGACCCGAGCCTTAACTCAAGTCAAAGGCCTTTGAGATAGGCTATGTTGCCAAGCCTAGGTTTTGCAGTTAACCTATGCTGCTACCTTGGCAGAGTATACATGCTTGTAACTCCAGATGCCCTTGCCTGTAACTCCTTGCTGAAATGGAGTTGCAACATTAAAAAGAGTTGTAAAACTTTGCTAGAGATGCAAACAGGTTCCATTCTCCCTGATGCAAACAGGGAAAATGGAATTCCATTCTCTCCGCCTGATGCGAACAGCATTTGCAAGCATGTAATCTGCAAAAGGAAGACTCTACACAACATGCATGGCCCCATACACAAAAATAATAAACAAAGCTGGTACATGGTTGAGCTGACACATTGGAGGCTGCCTCACCTCACATTTAATAATAACTTGCCTGCCATAGGGGAAGGTTCTGTTCAGGAGAAGGTCGTCTCACAGGCCTCAAATTTCATCGCCGTAATTTCTTTTATAAATTCATATCACCACACACTATTTCTGATTCATACTCATACATCAAAGCTCCGACAAGAGTTGAATTCGTACAACAACTGATCAATCATCTATACCCCGCTAACTTTCCATGTAGGACTTTTCATTCTTTATTTCAGTGACTTAGATATTGAATAGCGGTGAGCTGATGTCACTTGTGACTAAAATATCAGCTGCAATGGGTAGGTAATCTCTCTTATTTATAGCATACATTATATATAACACACCATGATTAGCAACTCAGATGCCACTGCTCGAATAGTGTCTCATCACCTCCTATATAAATGAATAACATAATATTAAATGACGGTCCACATAGTAAACAAAAAACCGAATCTCTTTATGTGAAGGAACTATAGTGTTTAAGTTAATAATTATAGATAATATCGTATACAAATTGCCATTGGTTTCAGAAGTTGATATGTACCACATTTTCGGATTTACAATTTTACAGACACATCATGGTCAGACGATACAGCCCTGTACTTTCAAGATGAGACAAGTGAGATCTCACTGCCAGATTTTGCCAAATCTCTCAGTGTTAGAACTTACTTACACATGTGTAAGCTGAAATATCACACAGACAGGAGATACAATGCTGAATTTATGTCACCTACAGGTAATCCACTGATAATGAATTAATTATTTGCCATGTGAAACAGAAAAAGATCTGTGAAAAACTTTTTGTATCTCTGATTTTATTGGGTTGATGTATTCTTGAATACCAGTTATGCATACACACAATTGTGTTCAAAAACTTGTGTTACTAATGCATCCCAACACTCTCTAGCTTCGACTCTGACGCTGAAGCCGCAAATCCTCTCATATCCATTATCAGGAGACGTAATTACTACTGGCAATTGTAGGTAAAGTTCCTGTAATGAAACAGAACAACCTGATGCTGACCACATTCGATGAGATTGTATCTTTTGTGGATGTGAAGGTAAGTTAAAAGACTTGCTATATTTGACCAAACTGCTTTGCAACAATCTTAAAAAACCTACACTGACCATTTCTTTTTTAATTACAAGATTAAAGGTTCTCACTGGAGTCAGTAGTTTTCTTCTCTTGTTGTATGAGGGGATTACTCCTTTAGCAGGTGTTGTTGAGGCCCATTTTGTTTTTGTTTGTAGAAGAAAGGTCTGCCATTAACAGAATTGGATGAAACAGCTGTTGCTGATATGAATGCATATGTTGCTATGGTTCAAAATGTGCTAGGCAATGCTGAGGTGAGAATCTAGAACATCACATCAACTGAGCAGATTTGCTGGGCAAATTTGGGATCTTTGGAATTACTATAATTTTTATGCATTGTCTGTTCATTTTTTTCATGAATGTCATCATGAGAATTTTTCGACCTGAATCAGTATATTTTCTGTCCCTTCTTGCTCTGATTGTATTGCTTGTTATCTTACAGCTGTACATTGCATGGATGGACAATCAAGTGGCTAATGAGGTGAGTGATAATCTCCTGATGGTGTATCTGACACTTGTTTTCAGTATCCTTGATCATTCTGTGTATGGATCTGGAATAAATAATTGTCACTAAACCAGATTGCCATTTTATCACTAGATTGAGTTTGGTCAATTTCCTGCATTTAGAGTTGCTCCTCTTCGACTAGTCACTTTGCAGGCAATCCTGTTTCAGTAAAAGCTGGAATAAACACCATGTAAATTATCATTACTTTGTACATATATGATTGCTTTATGAATGACCAATGTTCCCAATGTATTGTGTTAATGTTGACAAATAAAATGTTTCCTGCTGATAAAGTTTTGAGCTGATAAAATTATGATATGGAAGGTATGGTAATGAAATCTTTTCACTGTTTCACTGTTTCACTATTTCATCATTTTGTTTTGTTAAGAGAGGCTAACATGATTGTCGCTCAGTTTTATTATGTGTTTGACTGTTAGATACCTCCCTGATGGTAATCTCTCAAAGGTCAATAGTGGGTAAACCCCTGTGATGATTTTACAGACGAATGACTGAAAGATTTGAAATTAATAGACCCATCCAGTGTGACTCTGTTTATTTCAGGTAACGAAGCCTCGTTATGGTTCCGTCTACTCATGGCCTCTGAATCTCATCATACCATATAGTAAACAGAGAGAAATGAAGAAGGTACTTACAGCTAAACAGTGGGCCCATTTATCGCAGGCACAGGTTAGTGAACACTACAACATTTATTTATTTTGTTTATCTATTTATCCACTTTATTCACTGATCAAGCATGTGCATATAAGGCCATGTGCTACATCAAGCAGTTAGGCCCCTGTATACAGTATAGAAGAAGGATATTGTTTCACAGTCAAATTTATTGAAACATAAATATTTTCTGGTCAGGATTCATAATTAAAACTATAGCAGTTACGTAGTGATATGGAAATAAAAAGCTGGGTTTAACTAAATTTCATAAATGGGTTTTTCCCAAGTAGTGTCGTGCGATGCTTTGGTCTTGATGACGCCTTATGGTGGAGATAGTCATTATCAGGAATGGTAGGCTGGAAAGCAAGTAGTGGATGATTACTAGTGTTAGTCATGGTTGTCTTATCGCTGTACAGGATATGAGGCCAAACCTAATCTTCTAGTTGATACTGCTTTGCACAATGATGTTGCAAAAATACAACAAAAAGACCGTCAAGAGTTTAGCATGGCGTTTCCTTGCCAGAAAGTGCTGTGGTTGTGTATTGCAGTTGAACTTTGATGCACCCGCCAAATATCATAGCATTCAGATTATTCCATCCAATAAGAATTACTACATGAGAGTTGTTGGTTTTTCATCAAAATTTATCATATTGAAATTGATGATGGTATTTCCTCAATCTTTTTGGTATTCATACTAAATGGAATGCTGGTACTAACTGGTGTAGGTTGGACCCTGTATTGGGACGGTAATGAATTGAACACCATATATTAACATGACAGGGGCCATACGTTCAATGTCAGCTTCAATCATTTTGAGATCTAACTACAATATCATGTCATGAAAATCAGATTTGGTTACTATTTAAATGTCATAAACATCAACTGCTTTCCTTATAGACAGTTTTCTGAGCTCTTATTTATGCCTCAATTCGGAGTTGTCCTCTCTCCAGTTTGGTACTTTTAACCCACGCCGCATAGGAAAAACCTGTTGAAAGAGGGTTATATTGAAAACCGCTAATGTTAGGATAAAAATGATTATTGATTAAGAGTCTGCACCATTGAAAACCCCGAAACAGGGTTTCCAAATCATTCGAGGCTTGAATGTTGATAGATCTTAATTCTAGTGACGAAACTCATAAAAGATTCTGCCAAATTGTCCGCAAAACAGGCGGAAAATGCTATAATTGACTATCCAAATACTAAATTTTTTTCCCAAACTATGTCCATATGAGTTTTCAATGTTGCAGATTCTGAATCAAAAACAATTTTTATCCTCTTATAAGCGGTTTTCAAGATAACCCTCTTTTCAGCACGTTTTTCCTATGCGGCGTGGGTTAAAAGTACCAAACTGGAGAGAGGACAACTCCAAATTGAGGCCTAAATCAGAGCTCAGAAAACTGTTTATTGTATAAATTAAAAATCATGACCTTTACCAATATTTCAATTACAGCTCTACAAATAAAATAACTTGGCCCACCATCCTAACTCCTCTAAAAGTTGTCGTCAAAAGAAATAAAATCTACCTACCACACATTTTTATGACTGCCGTAATTTTTCAAAGAATGTTTTCCACAAAAAAATTTAACCAGCCACCTCAGCGCCTTATCATAGTATGTCTTAGGAATAGAGTTATAAGGCACCTCTAGTCTCCTGGAAGTTTAAGTGGCATTGGTCACAGAGAATGAGGTATTTTATTGTGTAGTCAACCAATATTCCCAAGGTTCTCTTGGACAAGATTCTTTACATTATCAGCCCAGTTTTCTCTGCATAATTATTGTGGCATGCTTAAAAATAAGTATCAAACTTTTTACACAGGAAAACGTATATGCTTGTTAGTATAATTGTTATACGCAGTTATTGCGCAATTGTACCTAGAAATGATCAAACCTCAATACTAATAAATTTTTGCTAAATGCACATTCAATATTTTATGATCGATAAAATAAATTCGGGTTTCACTTCATACTTTCTTGCACAGGTGATCAGGATTGTCTTTAAATCTGTAGTTGTCATAAAATGGGTTATGAAATTTTTTAATATAATATCATTTGTCTATGTAACATAATCGAAGCATTTATATTTAGATTGTATATTATATATTGCAGGTTTGTGATGAAGTGAGAAAATGCTGTGAGGCTTTATCAGTAAAACTTGGAACTAAAAAATACTTCTTCGGTGACGAGTAAGTTCTTTGCTCATGATCCTTTCCACTAACCTTGTCTTATATATAGTGGACCGTTGACTCACTGGCAGTATCTAGGAATGTTTAACCCTTTGTTCTTTGACAGCGCCTACGTGACCTGAGGGTGAACGATGAATGATTATTCATTTATTGATGCCTGTTGTTTCGATTTCGGACCAGATGGTTATTCCCATGTCAGTTTACACTGTTTACACTTACCAGCGTGCCATTCTCTAAAGTATTTTCAGTTTGTTTCTCAGTGCAAGTTCTTGACCTCTCTGAGCGTCCTTCTTTGATAGAGGTATATTTAAAAAAATGTTTGGTATAATCTCTCGCCAAGTCTCATCAATTTGAAGTGAATCTTAATCGCTATAGTTTATACTGTGGAACTGAGGCATTAAAATGAATTAAGATATATTTGTTGTCCTGGCCCACTTGACATAGAAAAAGTTTTAAAAATTAAAAGACAAGATTTCAAATCAACTTCATTTTGCTGAATATATCAGTTGTACAAATCTTAGGAATTGATGGTTAGGCGTTTGCTCATCTCCTGTGATGGTGGATTGTTGGTAACTAGGAGTGCTAAAGACAACAATGAATTTCGAGCTCAATGCCGAAGGTCCCGCATGACAGGTTATTTTTTTTGCAAAGTATGGCTAGTATAGGGGGAAGCTGAAATGTAATTAAAAATATTGCTAAAATTGATTGTGTGGTATTGACAGACAATGCAACCTGCCAATTTATTACCCTGACTGTTGAAATATATAAACCAACACCTTGCATAATTATAGTTTGTTTAGTCACTTTTTTTTTTGTAGAGTGACCCCGTTGGATGCAGTGGTATTTGGACATCTTTTTGCCATCGTAACAACAATACTACCAAATGACTGTCTTGTGGCAGTTATCAAAGACTTTAATAACCTACAGGACTTTCTTCGACGAATAAATGAAACTCATTTTGACGATTCTCTAGCCTCTCCTCAGCTAACTGCTCGATAGCTGACACCTGTCAGCACTTCTCTCATTTTTTCTCTCTGGGATGACATGACATGCGAGGTGAGGTAAACTATTGAGAGCAGGCCAACTTAACAGTTTTAATTGGTGCATTGCTCATGAACCATATTGAGGTATATATATATACTGGAATTAATTCTGGAGCTGATCTGTTTAGCTGTGATATGGGCAATAAAAGAAAACCCTTTTGCACAGTTCAAAATGCTACCTTTCTTCCAAGCTGCTATTGAGTCTTGATGCCAATATATAATTGTTATCTGAAGAGAATGAAAAACGACAATTTGATAACTGTGAATATTTGTTGGGCTGATCATGTCGCATACCCACAAGATTAAATTCCGATAAAGCAATCTAGAGCCAAAATCAAATGCAATGTGACTGCCTTCACATTTTTTACTGCTGAAGTGATCAAACTAATGTTTATGGTAAACATATTTACCTAAATTACATGTTTCAAATCACGTTAAAGTTTGGAGGAAAAGGTTTAATGACTCGTTTCCTTGTACTGTGGTTACAGCCAAACACTGTGTTAGCGTGACAATCACTCATCATCTTAATGGCAACCACAAACAGTCCTAAAGCTGCAGAAATTATAAAATTAAGATTCATAGTATTCCTTGTACTCATGTCATCTTCCAGGATCTAAACAGGATCTCAAGTAGAAAACAAAGCATCAGAATTAGGAGAATGAGGAAACATCTCATTTCATTGATAGATGTAAACATATTTTGCATGCTGAGATGATTCATATTGCAATCAATGTTGAATCATATGTTTCAAAATCCGAAACTCAATTAACGGATAGCACAGGCCAAAGATTTGTATTATATACATTGGCTCAGTGGTATCTTATAGCAACTTCAGATAGTTTCAAAACGCTGAATTAATGTCAAAATAGCTACAAAGAATCTGAGTAAGGCGGCTGCTTCAAAAGTTAGAAGTCATTTGTATGGGGAGGGGGTGACAGTTTTTATGTGCATGAAGGGCTTTGTACTATAGTCTTTACGTCCACCCTAAAAATAAAATTCTTGACTCGAAAACCAGGAGGCTGAGGGTTATTTATTTTAAAATATGCTCCTGAATCTTATAGGCTGTGTCTAGTATCATATTTTACAGTAAACAATTTTTATTTCGTTTTGCTATTTTGGGTAAAAATATTAACTGAATATAGTTTTCTTCAATTTATAAACCGGTTTTATGCGGAGGGCTAGGCTTCATGACAAAGTTATTTTGCTAGAAAAGCCGTTACTGACAAATTTGAAAGGTTAACTTTGTCATGACTTGGCAGCTTCTGTCGCAGGGCTCACTGTGGTGAAAGCGCAGTGTTTGACATGGTTTGTTAACGACCTGACTGATAATAGGTTGTGTTCATTTTTTTGAAACTAATCTTTCCTTCTTCGTTTCCTCATCGAGCATGGTACCATCAAACAACGTGACGGCCTCAATGGTGGGTAGAGAATAAACGATGATAAAACAATGCATAGTGGTATGAACTGAATAGGCACTATGCTTGCAGAGGAACGGCATTACCAAGCACAGTCCTGTCTACTGAGAGGGAGTTCATAGGCTACCTGCGTGCTAAATATCCTGCCATGTTCATTGCGTGTCGACATAGAACTAGCTAGTTCCTCCATCCAGACCAAACAGAGTTAACTTATTCTGGTTCCGATTTTTGTAAACATGTTTATTAATTTTTATTCATTCGACACTGATCTCTATTATATACCCCTAGCTATTTATTGACCATGTTATTTTGTTTCTTTGCTTATTTTTGGCTTGCATTAGAAAAATAAAGGCAGTGACCAGATCATCATCTTGTTGATGAAGGCTGATGCAAATTGCTCACCATGGAAATCGTGCTCAGTACATCTAATATCTATGTGTTTTATCTGTTGTTTGCTATTAAGCTGTCAAAAAGTCTGATGACTGAATCAGTTGCTGGGAAATTACAGACCTGCCATAATTTCTCATTTCCTTGTGTGCCTGGCTGTGCCTGTAATTTATAATTCTGCTAGAGGCTAAATAGGGTATGCTTAGCAGAGAGAATGTTTTGGATGTCACAGCTTCAGAGTGGAGCGATATCTGATCTTAATCCATTATAAGATAGTATGAGGAAATAATAAGGAACTCTTAGATTATCTGAGATTGAAATAATGGGACCATTAGGATTAAGAAATGGTGGTTTATTGCAGAGCTGTGACAAATTCTTGATTTAATGCCATGCAGATTAGCATCAGGCATAAAAACTCATTTGCTTGCTAATCTAATCTTATCATCTACAAGGCAGAAAATTTCCATGCACTGAATTAAATAAATTGTTTAGGGTGACTACTTCGAAAAGCCATCGTAATATGCTTTTGGTGACAACAGTGAAAGTTGGGCTAAGTGTTTAATACCACCATGTAGCAACCAGGCAGCTGATGACTGTATTACTACATCAAGAGAATTTGTTGTGAATCGTTTATAACACGTCATAATCCTCACAGACTTTATATTTGTGATGTTGTGTTGTCTCAAGTGAGCGAGATGTACATTAGTGTCCTCCATTTGTTACACTTTTTTGAAAATGAGTAAACAGGATAAACATGGATTATATTCAGGTTCATTATAGATGTACCAAACGAGGAAATAATAGGGATATAGGAGATAATCTCACCAGGACACGCATGTGGGTATAACCTCATCGCCTCCATGGTATCAGTGAGTTGAAGCATCGTTAGGCTTGTTGTTTCTATTCATCAGGAATGTCATACAACAATCACAATCTTTCCAGAACAACGAGTTTCGAAATAAGCGATTCCTGTATTTCTGGTATAATCTTTACCATCTTTTGGCACCAAAACCCTAGAGTACTCATCCTTTAATCTCTGTTCTGGTGCCCAGTTCTCATTGCAGTGTTCCAGTGGTCACTTGATTTCTTCATGTCAGAAAACTGTTTTCAGGGATATAAAATGGGGGTGCAAGGAAAGGTCAAACTTCTTTTGTTTCACATATCCAAAAACAATGCAACTTTTGAAGCACTTTTTGTAACTTTAAATAGAGATTGCGCTTGTCTATTTCCAGCCCAAGGTGGTCAACCTTGTGTTATTACTCCTGTTGTAATTATGTTTAGCCTTCACGCTACAGATAAACTGTTACAATAATAAATCCTAATTGTGTTGCCATAGAAACCAGATTGTGTAATATCTGGTTACGTCAAACAACTCAGGTTCATCTCATGTATGGCAGGTCTGGTAACTGGCCGGTATAAATCAGCTGCTCGGCCTCCAATGCTCCAATTCTAACTCAAAGCTTCTACAGACACAATGTATTTACTTACACTCTGTGCTCTAGTAGCACTTGGGGCTCAGTTTTCGCTGGCGCAAAAGTAAGTTTACTTAGATAGCAAGTTATTCCTACCAGAGCAGTAATTGTGTAGATAGAACTGAGATAGTTTATCAATTAATTCTGGCCTTCATGAAATTCCTATGTTCTGTTGATCTTGTTGCTGTCCAATGACTCACATTCATTCTGCAAACCCGAGGAGTAGACCCAAAAGCTGATGCATCAAACTTATCTTTTGCAGTGAGCCCTCATACCTTATAAGCACACCAAACAGATGGATACACGAAAGACCAGAGATGGTTTGTGTTGACTTATATAATGTGAGACAAAGGATGACTATCTCTCTGACTCTGCAGACCGTGTGGATAGGAAGAAGCTGGAGACAACTCCCTCCTGGTACTCAGAATGAGACTGTCGCCACAGCCACCCTAACCATCTCACCAACTGGTTAGTTTATTGACCATTATTACACATTACAGCATTATTATCAGTGATTTCATCAAGTCATTTTGTTCAACCAACAACCATGACTTTATTTATGTACCCGCATTCATATGCTCTTACTGAATACGTAATGCTCTTTTGTCAGTTCTAAGTCACCAGACATTACAGTAATAAATTATCTTTATTGCAGAGAAATCAAAATGTATCTCGATGACATTACCTGGTTTTGATACTGAATCTACCACTCGGCCCGAGCACCTTTTGCTGACCGCAACTGGTCAGCCTACTGTACCGACTCCTGCAGGTTACACCTTCAGTGACTCATTGAAAATCGGCACTTTGGGATACTGGCAAAACACTGATATAACCTTTGTACAGACTGACAAACCCATCTACAAGCCCGGACAACTAGGTATGTCCATCATGGTCAACATACAATCCATCATGATTCATCACCATCATCATTGTTTTACTTTTGTACAATGTGAATGTTCAGTGTTTTTGGTATCACATTTCATTCTCTGGTATGGTTCATTCATTAGTTAGGTTTGGTTGCCCGACAACTAGACATGTTACACAGGGTACCATGAAAGACCATGGGTGGTATTAACTTGAACAGGACCTTCACTAAAGTGATGATTACGCCTGTTACACTGTTACGTCTATGTTGTAATCTTGTTATAGGCTTACTAGCCTTGCTTGTGCATCGTCGTGTCAATGATTTCATTTTTTTAAATTCTTCAGAGTTGAGTTTTGCTTGGATTCCTGAGTAGCATCTGCAACATGGTACAAAAATGAATTTTCTTATCTGGTGGTTTCATCTACCAACATTAAACTGTCAGTTGTAACTAGCTGTTGTCTCTTTCCCTCTAATTTATGAGTCATAAAGCAGGCATTAGCTACAATAATTCATCATTTGTGTTTTTTATAGTCAGAATCAGGATTCTCACCCTTGACACCACCCTCAGACCCTCCTATGATATGGTAAGATTATCAGTCATTTCTTTGCATTCAATTGCATTTGATTAATTGTAAGGATTACCGTTACAGGTAAACAGAAGCAATACCCTGTAAATATCACAGAGTAAGGATATATATCCTTACTCTGTGTCAATATCCTATATATGCTCAAGTTCTAGCCATCACTGCATACAGCTAAGATCAATGTGTCATTTCTTTATGTTTAATACTGTGTGAACCTTTATTAACATGGAATTTAAGGCTTTGACTGCTGGAATGTCTTGATATAAGGAGGCAACTTAAGGTTCACGGGCTGAAACTAGTTTGATATTTGCGCGATGTCCTTGGCAATATTCATTCTTTTGAAATCCTATTTCTTAGCTTCCTTTTTTTTGTTTTAAACATCATCATCGTCTATTGCAGATTGATGAGGTTTCCATTGAGGCGCCAAACAGAGTGAGAGTTGAGCAATGGAACAACATAACTGTCACCAAAGGTAAGAAGAGAGCAAGCTTCTTCAAGACCTCATATATGACAAATTGGTTGTTCCCCTATTAACATCAGTCATTGTCTATCTAAAATTGTTAATTTGAATTCAACCTCTGTTTGAACAATGTATGATTATACCCTTTCCTCATTCTGCAAAATTCTAGCCCTGTCAAATATGGCTTTTTCTCTCTCTTTCAGGAATGGTTCAATTAGAATTTCAGCTTCATTCTGAGCCAGAGCAGGGAGTTTACAACATCAAGATGAGAAGAAATGGTAACGATGATACAGAACAATTTGAGGTGAAAGAATATGGTGAGTACTCTGATCAAAGAACTTTAAAATTTTTTCTTGCCCTGGTGTTACAACCTCACAAGGTTTATTTCTTTGTGTAAGTGTTTTGTAACGAATTAGAAATCTAGCAACAGCTGCATAACAAAGCAAACTAGTATGTCTAGGCTACTTTTTCAAACCTGATAGGAGTCGTTGACCAATCTCTAAATGACAAAAGGGTGAATCACTACATAGGTGTAATGTATGCCAAATGGTAAAAATATAGAATCATTACTTAAAATGTCTCAGATGGAAGGCTCTTACCTGAAACGCAGGCATCAAGTATTTTTTAACATAATTTTTATGGCTCTAACTCTGCCTAACATTAATGTGTACTTAGTGCTGTTCACTGGAGATAATCCCCTCGCAATATTCAAATATTCAATGTTGCGCCCTAACAGCAATGTCATTAAAAAAATGCATCCCTACATTTTAAGGTTGGATAGTTGTTAGAGTGCCAACTATTTCCTTATGAGTTCCTTGTGATTTCCTTATTGTTTGCTGTGATACATCCTATTACAAGTCCGATCAGTTTTTGGTAACAGCCTGTACCCTACAAAGCACCCCCACAGCAACCTGTTCATACCGAAAACCCTGTCATTATTACTAAGTCAAGCACATAATTCCCTAGTGATTTATCTGTTCTTTATGTAATGTTCGTATTTTCTTCTGCTTATAGTTCTACCCAAATATGAGGTTACCATTGAGCCACCCAAGTATATGACATTCCAAGTAGAGAGAGTAATCGCCAAGGTGTGCGCAAAGTAAGTAAAGCGAGACATTCAAGGTGATACTTTTAATCAAAATAAATTACACCTGAAGTTACAATCATGCTATTTTGCAATGTTCTCATTATATCAGAACTCCAGAATACTCACGTTCTTTCTGATTGTCAAGCACTATTATATTTTCGTAGTATGTATATTATAATTGGTGAACATTGTGCCCTATACTAATGTTTTCAGGTATACATTTGGACAGCCTGTTCGTGGAACAGTAGAGGGCAGTGTTTGCTCAAAAGAGAGGTCCCAATTCTGGTGGAGAGGAAAAAGATCATCTATTGGTATAGTTGGACCCCCAGGACCACCAGGACAACCCGGTCCAGCAGATCCGAGTGAGGCTCAGTCTTACTGTACTCTGGTCAACCAACCTGTAAGTGACCTACTGCACCACCATTGTCTCCTTATATCACTAAGTTGTCGTGCGGTTGTATATTAATATTCATTGGCTGGAATATTTTTGATGAGCAACTTTTTTAAGTCTAAGTTTGGAAGCATTCTTATGTGAATGCCATAATTTTTCATTAGGTCTTGTGCAGGAAACTGTGTTCATGATATAGCAGTTTCGGAGGTGCACGCACAATACGCAGCGCATAATGTGTAGTGCATAATGTGTAACGAATAATGTGAAGTGCAAAATATGTAACGCTGAATGTGTAGTGCATAATGTGTAACGCATAATGTGAAGTGCAAAATGTGTAACGCTCAATATGTATAGTGCATAACCATATTGCATAATGCATAACAGACTTTTAGAAGTTTATATGTTTATATTTTACAGTTAGTCGATGGATGTTACACTATCAATGTTACAAGAGCTGATGTTGGATACGACCGATATACTACTTACCAATATGGAGTCAATCTCGAAATTGCTGCTAGAGTTAAGGAACAGGGTACCAATCAATACCTAAATGCGACGACAGAAACTCTAAGTTTCCAACAGTATGACATCAGGGTCAATATTGAGGGCGCTGACAAATTCAAACCTGGACTTCCATACAACGGCAAGGTATGAGAAATCAAACTTATAAGGACTCTAAATGAGTTCAATTCAACCTTGCGTCCATGAGTTACATATTTTTAACAAGTAATGCATATCTTATTTAGATTATCAATTTTGGCATTATAACCTTTATTATTTATTTGATATAATGTAAATTTATTCTAGGTCATAGCGAAGAGACTCGATGATACGCCAGCTAGAAATGAGCCAATCAGCATCCTTATCAACAATTGGGGATCAGAAGGTAGATACACTAAGCAATATACTACTGACTCAAACGGTGAAGTGAAGTTCAGTATTCCTCCCGTTGCCGTAGATCTGGCCAGCTACAGCATCCAGGTATGTAATTATGAATGATTTTAAGTTGGATAACAAATGATTGAATGCTCAATAAACATTATGGGATGGCTAAAACCATAGTTAACAAAAAAACCGTTTATAATGATACGATACATACATGATATCATGGACAATTCATTTTGGACCCAGTCTTGTGAAATCACTTTTCTTAATTTTTAGGCCGAAGCAACAGCATACAACCAATCATTCTGGAGTTATAGGGGCCCATCAGGTTATCAATATGTTGAGGGATGGTACTCTCCAAGCGGATCATTCCTTCAGCTCATTCCTACCTCTGAAACTCTGAGCTGTAACTCACGTCAAACATTTAAGATCCAGTATACAACAAGCCAGGCTCTAAACACTCAACTCCAGTATCAGGTATGGATCTCTCGGCATCAACCTGAATCGCTCGCTCATTTGTAGTGGTCCACTTTTAACTGAATACATTATCACTTTCGCTGATGGCACTACTATTTGTTTTTTGTCTCCCAAGTCTACAGGTCTTTTTGTATCTATTTGCACAGGTTGTAGGATTGACAGATATTGTTGAATCCGGATCTAACCCTATCAGTCTGACCCTGAACACTGCTGTTACAGAGCCTGATTCATCAGATGATTGGGATTTGACCCCAAGACCTCGATGCTGGTACTACTGGTACAGATGTCCTTTTGAAGATGTTGGTCAACCTGGTGGTCCCACAACAACCACCGCCGCCCCCAGACCTTCAACAGACCCTACATACATCACAGCTACCCATAAGGGAACAATCACTGTCAATGTTCCTATCACAGCAGCTATGTCCACTACTGGTAGACTTGTAATCTACTACATCAGACCTGATGGTGAAGTTGTTGCCGATGGAATCGACTTCAAAGTAGAGGAATGCACAGCCAACAATGTGAGTATCTTACCAATATTAGATAATTGGTATGTTTTAGCTTGAAATTGTTCTTGCTGGATGAAATGTAGATAATTTATGTTAAGGATGTCAAAAGATAATGATTGTAACAAGGCACCAATAAATCCATGAAATTAATTGCCTCTTTCTAGTATGTTGTTTAAACAATAAACTGAAACAGCAAGCGATTCATTGTGTTGTTGTGGGCTCTCAACTATGCAAGGCAATGAAGATTCATGAAGTTCAGTTTCAGCCCATTGGTGATATAAGCTTTTGATTTGTTTTTTCAGGCTCAGATGACATTTAGTAAAAGTACTGCCCGCCCAGGAGAACCAGTGAACATAAGATTCTCTGCCAGTCCTCAATCTCTGTGTAGTTATGGTGTTATCGATAAGAGCGTCTTCTTAGAGGGAGGAAACAACCAACTGAGCTTGAGCAAAGCTCTCGACCAGATACAGAACCTTGCTCTTAGGGGATGGAGCAGAATCCGTGATTTTAATCGAGAGGACAAGTGTGGACCTACCCCCAAAAATGGTAGGCCGATGTAACCAATCTATAATGTCAGAACGAATTATTGAGATACGTACTTTGAGGAGTTATACCAATGATGTATTTTTTTCTCAACCACTGCAATGCAATCTGCGAATTGGTACTAGTACTAGATGATTGAAAGAATTTTTTTCTGTTTCCCCTTTGTAAATTGAAGTTCAACAAGGGTAGGATTATTCCCCTTTTTTTTTGCAGACACTCACGAGTTCTACTGGACCATTTCATTCAAGGATGCCAGTGAAGGATTCATAACTGCTGGACTGACATACATGACAAACCTAGGCATTGAATCTGCTCCCTGCAAACTTAACAGTTACAGACGCCGTAAGTAAACAAACCATGTGTATAAAAATGAATTCTTTCCAGCTAGTATCAAGATACAATATTCAGGCTAGCTAAACAGGACTTTGATAGTTGGGACAGTTACGGAGCATGTATCCACCGGATCATCTCTCAAATCACGTCAGAAATGACAAGAGTTACTTTCAGGTTCTATCTACAGATTGACTGTTGACGGTTGGTGCGGAAACAACTATTACACCTATAGACTATGTTTATCTGAGTTATAGGAGCGGATTGTTAGTTGCTTCATGTTTGCCTTTTTATTGCATATACTGAGTTCACTTCTTCAACACAGACTGCTCGAAAGTTTTCTCTTGAAGATTGAGTGATGAAATGTCAACATCGTATATGCATCTTGCTAACATTAATCTCACAGAGCTGAAATAAGTGCTTGTTCTTTAGTTGTAGATCGTTAGCTGGCAAATTTTATGGTGCTAATGATTTTCCATCTGATTTGGCAGTACGATATCATCGTTCTGATGGGATATTTTAGTTGTCTATGTACCCTAGAAGTATGTACGAAAAATCTTTCTGATACACTATACTGGGATATATATTCCAAACAATTTGTAGAGGTTTCTAAAGGACAGCTACCTTTCTTGTTGAATGTATGTCTACTCTTGATGCATGGTGGCTGTCTTATATAACATTTGGGACGGCGATTTTCAGAGACACCACTGATGTCAAGTATTATTACCATGCAGTGTTATGTTGTAACACCATATTTGCTATTAAAACGACATATTTTGCCCAAAACATTACTTTAATACGTTCAAACATATAGGTCTCGGCTTTCTAGTTATTAGTGTCGAATTATTAGATAAGGCCTTTTTTGTGATTTTCCGCCTCAACCTTGACCATTTTATACAAGTATATCGATTTAGGAGTTTCAAGTTTTAGCACTGCTTACTTACAGGTGAAATTCAAATTATTTCAGATTTCACAGTGTACGATTTTGATGACTCAACGCATACTGAACCATTTTCAACTAGCTCAATTGCAGCACCAACTACTTCTGAGAGGCCAGATATCTCCTTAACCAACAACGAGAATGTTGTTGCATTTGATGCTGTTAATTCTAACCGGAGGATGAAGCAAGGTCCTGGCTGTGCCAGCTGTAGCTCTTTTATAGGAAGTGAGGATTTGATTGTCAAGACATCCAGAAGCTTTTTCCCTGAGACATGGCTTTGGGATATGCAGATTATAGAGTGAGTTTGCCTCAGACGAAAGACAGACAAAACTGACATCATGAAGAGGGTTAACACAAGAGTTTGTGGTTGCAGATAATGCCTTCAGTGTGCTGCATATTCTGTTCTCTCTGTAAAATTTGCAGCTTTACTCTAACACTGTTTGTGTGGTCTTGATCTTTTAGTGCTTTCTGTATATTTATTTGTTAATCATTGTTCTCTTTTTGGGTCGCTTTTCGCTGTTAGGATTTGTTAAGAGCTTCTTCGTTTTAAATGTAGCCAATCAATTTCATGTTCCCTGTGTAGATGAACTGGAGACTGAGGATGATGATGGCATTGATGGGTCCTCTGCACCGGCGCCTCCAGTTTTGGCTGCTGCTGGTCCTGACGGGGATTCATCTAATGCAGGGCTTAGAGTAGCCTTTGCTGGCAATGCAGGTCCTGACGCTGAAACTCCCAATGCAGTGACCCAGACTGTTAGGACTTTTTTTCCTGAGACTTGGCTCTGGGATTTGATCAATATTGAGTGAGTACACAATGACTGCACCTTCTGAGAGAGGGATGTGGATGTGGAAAACTGAATCGAAAAGCAAGAGTTGTCTGTTATTTACTTCTAAACGTTCTGCACAGTTTGTTGTTTCTGCACACTTGGAGCAAGATGTTCTTTCAGCACAACTAACACTCACCATCAAATTAATGATATTTTGTGGGGAATTTATGAAGGATTAATGTGCACCTAATCCTGAATATGGTCTAATACGATTTATGTTCCCTGGACTAACTACCCCATCACCACATGTCATCTTTTCTTGCTGATTCTCAGCGAATGGTTTAGAAGCTTCTCTTTATATTTGATTACCACAATAGACTTTTTAAAGCTGCAATTTATGTCCAGGTTCTTTGAGATAAGTCATATAACACCTGTTGGTCTGGCAACTCTTGGGCTGAACGCAACATCTGTTTCAGATCATAGCTCACCGAATTATGTTCCTTATAACTTCTGTGTCTTTCTTCCCAGTTATGCGCTAAACATTGTGCAAATACACAATGTGATCGGCAATCATTGAGGAATACTTTCAACTGTTCTAAACTATCTCATCCTAGTACCGAACGAGAACAAATGGTATTTGCTAAACCTTTTAACCTGACCAACAAAACATGTGCGATATTCAATACTGATTCTCTCCTATTCAATCCCTTCCAATTTTATGAGGATGTCTAACGACTGTCAAATGGTATATGTATGCATCTTTTCTCTTCATACAACTTGTGTCATTTCAGGCAGTCAGTTTGGTGCTTTGTATGGTCCATCGAATGGTCTGCCTGGTACACCTGCTGGCGCACCAGGCCAACCTGGTGTTCCTGCTGGCGCACCAGGCCAACCTGGTGATCTTCAGACTGTTGAGTTTATCAGGGGACCAAATGCAAATACAAGAAGTGGTGCACCTGGCTCGCCTGGTGGAGATACTGTCACACAGACTGTCAGAACGTTTTTCCCTGAAACCTGGTTATGGGATCTCATCAGTATTGAGTGAGTACACAATGATTGTTATCAGCAATCACTGTGGAAAACTGACATTGGGCACAGATTTATTTCATCTCGCTCCTCTAACCATATGAGCTTCTTCTCTGCTTCTCTATGTATATCTTATAAGACCAGCCACTGATTTCTTTATTTCTTTATTATTCCTCTGCCAGTTTTATCCCATCTAGTTACATATCAATTCTTCATCATGATTATGGGATCCTAGTTGTAAGGTTTGTCATCACCCAATATCACACGCGCAACGCTGCAATCGGGAAATTCCACTTCTCTTCAACTAGACTCCGGGTCTTCAGACTCAGCATAATGCTTGAAATGAGTTGTATTCTCTTGCTGCCTGCCTGACTGTATCATAGATACCTTTTGTTTCACACCAGGTCATTAGATGTATAAACTAATTAAAACATGCTGCAGCCAGTCTGTCATTTTTTATCATTGTCACTGCACCATTACTTTTGTTATTTGCTGTGTAACTTAAAGAAATCTTGACTTCACCTGATTGACATATGAGAAGTTTGTCAAGGATTATTGTGCACCTAATCCTGAATATCATTTACTATGATTTATGTTTTCTGGACTAACTAAACCCATCATCACACATCTTATCTTGCTGATCTATGCAGAAGCTTCTCATCATATTTGATTACCATAAAAAGACCTTTCAAAGCTCAACAATTTAGGTTCAGGTTGTAGGAGTTATGTCGTCTCTGGGACTGAACGCAACATCGGTTTTGGCTCCTAGCTCATCTGATTATGTTCCTTACAGTTTCAAACTGTTCTAAACTCATCCTTGTACCAAACAAGGACAATTTAATCATTTTTGAGGAACCTCACCTGACCAGAAACAAATGTGTGATATTCAATACTGATCTCTCCTATTCAATCCGTTCCAATTTTAAGAGGATGTCCATCGAGTGTCCAGTGGTACGTGTATAATCTTTTCTCCTCATGCATATTGTGTCATTTCAGGAATTCAGGAGTTCAGTTCATTTGATGGCCAGCCTGGTGCTCCTGGCCAACCAGGCCAACCAGGTCAACCTGGGTCAGATGGGGCATCAAACGCTAATACCAATATTGCTGCACTTGGCGCTCCTGGCGCTCCTGGTGGAGAGACTGCCACGCAGACTGTCAGAACATTCTTCCCAGAAACCTGGTTATGGGATCTCATAAGCATTGAGTGAGTACACAATGATTGTTATCAGCAATCACTGTGGAAAACCGGCATCAGGCATAGATTTATTTTTTGTCTCGCGCCTCTAACCATAATTATGAGCTGCTTCTTGCTTCTTTATGTATCTCATAAGACAAGCAAGAGATTTCTATGCTTTCCTCTGCAAATTTCATTCCACCTAGTGTACATATTAATTCTCCATCATGGTTATGGGATCCTAGTCATCATGATTGTCATCACCTTATATTCTCTCACACAATGTCATAATCAGTGATAATGTCTGAGATGAGTCATATTTCCTTGCTTCCTGGGATTCTGCATTACAGAGACGGCTTGTTTCACATCTGGTCATTGATGTATAAACTCATCGGAACATTCTGTAGCCAGTATCACTCCTATATCATGGTCACTGAACCTTTGATTTTTGTTGTTTGGTTTGTATCTTCAATGCATTTGTGACTTCGTTTGATGGACTACGGGAAATTTTATACGTAAGCTGATTTGTTGAATAGTTTAAACCGTAGTTAACCGTTTCTTTGTTCTTTGAACAAAATAAATCGGCAAGGAAAAGCGACGTTGCTTGGAAAATTTTGTCTGCAACTGTTGAAAATGGCCAGCTACAAATTTGTGATGAGAATGAGAATTTTCCATGACAGCCCAAAAATTATATGAGTCAATATCTTTTCTTTTGACGCATTGTGTCATTATAGGTGTTCTTTTCCGCTCTCAATCAGCTGGGCAGCCTGGAGCGCCTGCTCCTGAGGGTATAGGTGGTGCAAACGGGTTTTCAGGTGCAGATACTGTGGCCTTAAGTGCAGCACCTGGCTCTCCTGGTGGAGATACTGCCACACAGACTGTCAGAACATTTTTCCCAGAAACCTGGTTATGGGATCTCATTAGTATTGAGTGAGTACACAATGATTGTTATCAGCAATCACTGTGAAAATTGACATCAGGCACATGCGTTTTTTGTCCAGCTCCTTGTGAACTGCTCATCTTCTTCTCTACGTACCTCTTCTAAGACCATCAAAATGTTTCCTTACCTTCCGTTAAGATTTTATTCCCTCATCATGGTTAAGGGATCCTGGTTATGGGACATAATGATTGTCATCACCAGTCAAACACTCATTGCAAGCTGGAATTTATACATTACTTCAACCTAACCGGGTCTGGTGTTATTTACTTACTGCCCACGCTTCCAATATTGCAGAGATTGTTGCATGTACATGTTTCCTGTCATAACTGTTGCTCTTTACCACTGTTACTAACACCAAAACTCTTGCCATTGATGTCAGTTTTCCCAGATGTCTAATATTTGATTGTTTAGACATTCAACTCTTATCAAAGAGCGAAGGGAATTTAAATATTGCTTCAAGCCAAGATTCCTGTTCAAATGGTAATGGTAACAGCAACGAAACAAATGGTCAGGAGATTTTAGTGGTAATAGCAGAATTGATAATTCTGACACCAATACTGCTACTCAAACAGTTAGAAAATTGTTAACTGAGAATTGGCTCTGGGATCTTGTAAGCATGGTGTGAGATTTGATCCACTTATAAAAAGAAAATTTGCATGGGAACAGTTTTGAGTATCTGGCAGCATTGAGATAATCAATATTCTACTTAATGTATGTATGTATGTATGTAAACCTTTTGCAGCGGATCAGGATCAGCAGTCGTCCCATCCACAGTACCTGATACCATTACTGAGTGGGTCGGCAATGCTGTCTGTCTCAGTGACCAGGCTGGCCTCGGGGTGTCTGAGCCTGCTAAGCTTATCGCCTTCCAGCCTTTCTTTGTCTCTATGAGGCTGCCTTACTCAGTCATCAGAGCAGAGAAACTCCCAGTAGCTGTGACTGTCAACAACTATCTGACTGAGTGTATGGCTGTAAGTACTAATCATTGATATCTCTGCGTCAAGAACTACAGATTGTGAACAATGTGAAAACTCTTGATATTTTGCTCTATGCTTCAGAATAAACGCTGAACTGAATGTTAACTTCTGGTTAGAGTACCATGAGTTCATTTTTAATAAAACACTCCGTGATTTTCCTCTGTCAGGTCCGTCTCAGTATGAATCCATCGAGCGAGTACTCACTGGACTCAAGATCCAAACAGAGCATGAAGACATGTGTATGCGGACAGGATACAGCCACTAAATCATTCACAATCATCTTCAGTGAGATTGGAAATATCAACGTCTCCATCACAGTGAGTAACATGACTAACTAACGGGTCCTGGACCAGAATTGGGATTTATCACTTTTCAACAGTACTTTAGAACATGAGCACACTACTGCTGTATGCTATAGTCATAACTGTAGATATATATTCATCAGTTATCATAACACTATTTCAACTAGTGAACAATTTTTTTGGTTAATCAGGATGTGTATAGTTGTGACATATGCATATACAACTAATCTCTTGCAGGCCGAGGTGATAAATGACAATACAGTATGTCCCACTGGCTCAGTGATGAGCGCGCAGATTGGAATGAGTGATACTGTCATCAGACCAGTGGTTGTGGAGCCTGAAGGTTCACCCAGAGATTACACAGTCAGTGACTTTGTATGCATGACTCGACCTGAAAGCAGTGAGTGCTAAACTACCTTGTTGCTGTCTTTACGATCAACTATAACTGTTGGATTTAGTTACAAAGATGATTGGGATGGATAAGAGATACCAAAACTCACAGCATGTTACTTTGTACAATATTGACTATTGCTGCACCATTTTCTTTGTCTCTGCTAACCAAAAGTTCCAATTTTGATAACAGATCAAGTATCAGGAGTAGCTACTGCTGACTATGAACTTCCACTACCCCCAGCAACAGATTTGGTCCAGGGATCTGAGAGAGCATTTGTCAGAGTAGTAGGGGACGTGATGGGACCCGCCATGTCAAATATCGATAGTTTGCTACGTATGCCATACGGTTGTGCTGAGCAGACCATGGTCTCCTTTGCTCCAAACATCTTTGTCATGAAATACTTGGAAGCCATCAACAAAGATAAGCCAGACTTAAGAAAGAAAGCTATTCAATTTATGAAGTCGGGTAAGTTTCGTGTAACTCAATTTACCCGAGTATGTGAAACTGCTGTCATAATCAGGGTGTTTTAGGGAGATACTGCTGTTTCCTGTTCATCAATACGATAACTAAGTTCTTGTATCGCATCAGATAGTACTAAGACAATAAAGACTGGTGTGAGACCGTAGTCTCCAGAGAGCAGGTTATTGACAACCGTAGTTCTCAGAGGACAATATATTTCGTAACCATTCTGTTCGTTCTCAATCTGTAGGCTACCAAAGAGAGCTGACATATGCACATAATGATCAGTCTTACAGCTCATTTGGGAAAGACAAACCAGATGCGCAGGGAAGTATGTGGCTTACAGCCTTTGTAGTTAAATGTTTTGGACTCGCTGAGCCTTATATCTTCATCGATAAGTCCATTCAGACTAAGAGTATTGAATTCTTCACTAAGAACCAAGACAGAGATGGATGCTTCCCACAGGTTTGTAAGATAATCATTAGTTTGGCTCGTTGTCGGGTTTTCATAAAAAACAAAACAGTAGAAAAGCTTGTCGATTTTATGTGTGAGCTTGTAAAACTCTATCAACGTTGGCTGTAGTGACTGGTCAAGCTTACAAGTCACAAAAGAGATAATTGATTGATGCCTCCGTTTTTTTCTAGATCGGGAGTACTCACAACAAATACATGCAGGGAGGATTTAGCAGTACTCAGAACGGAACTAACAAAGCTGCCATGACTGCTTATGTGGCCATTGCTATGATTGAGGCTGGTGTAGAGAGGACCAATGAGGCTGTGAGAGGTGCCTTTAGATGTATCGACAGTCAGACCTACCAGGATGGATACACTGCCTCACTCGTATCTTATGCCTATTCTCTGTATGAACCACAAGGGTCAAAAGCTAGAGCTGCCTACATCAGCCTTATGGCAATGGCTAAAGGTGAGACACCTTTTTTGTATTTAGTTATTCCCTACCCAAATGTGTAAGGTACAGGAATCTTGTGAGTTCAGTTTCTCTTCGAGATTTCATTTGCTATTTTACTACTTCCAGAACAGCTTACATAATCACAATCACTTTAATCTGAAATGTTTCAGTGTTGCAGAAAACTTTCCTCAAATTCTTGAATGAGAACTGTATCTTGTTCATCTTTTATAGTCAACGGAACTCTGACCCACTGGAAAGCTAATGAAGCTGAGCCTGCTGAACCTAAGAACTCATACTGGTGGTACCGCCCCCGTTCTGCTGATACTGAAACCACAGCCTATGCCCTGCTCACCAAGCTCAACATGGTTAACGATGTCAACACAAAGATCTCAGAGGGTCTACCCATTGTCAGATGGCTCTCCACACAGAGAAATCCATGGGGAGGTTTTGGCTCAACACAGGTAAGCCTATTTACACATCGATGTACTTTAGCGAGAGAAACCATCCACCATATGATTCTGTCTGATAGTTCCTCATTGAAGGGTATGAGAAAATTTTCTTCCTTTATACAAGATACTCATAGTTTGATATGGTTATCCTGTAGGATACAGTAATAGGACTACAGGCCCTCGCCGGATATGCCCAGTTTATATACAGCGATGGACTGCAAGCTTCTATCACAGTCTCAGAGAAACAGACCAACAGACAAGTAGCCACCTACTCTCTGAATAATGACAACAGTTTTGTTGAGTTCACGGAAGCGATCCCACGAGTTGCAGATCTCTCTCTAAGTGCCACTGGAAAGGGCTGTTTCCTGGTGCAGGTCAGTCTCTTAGCACTGTCTATGTAACTATGTAATTCAATTACTTTTATATGGTCATTTTCGTTTGCGTTCCATAAGTTGTGGTAATGAAAATTATTTGACTTACCATAATATATCTTTCCTGCATTATGGTTATGTATTCAACATGCATTTACAGCTTTAATCTTTTTGATATACCTAGTTAATATTCAGATATCAGCCAACAAGATACGGAGAGTCTCAATATTTTGGATCTCTTGCCTGTTGCTCAATCATTGATCAGTTTTCCAACCATTTAATTTGGGTATGTTGTATTTCCAGACCAACGTGAGATACAATATCAACAAGCAAGACAGAAACACACAACCATTCAGAACAACAGCACGAGTATTTAGAAAGAGTGGATCTAAGGATGCCTGTAGGAGCAGACAAATACAAGTTTGCACAGCGTGAGTAGTTTAACATCATTCAGACAGCAGAGCCAAATTAGTTGTGAACCTTCAGATTCCACAAGGATATCACTCCTGGAAGTTTGCCATCATCTGCTATATATCGCACAGAAAGGAGACCATACTCCTATGGCAATTACCTTACTCCTACGTATACATATGGAGGGTTTTGAAACTAATGATCTGAAACAAAATCATTTTTAGGAACCCAAAAATGAGGTCTTTTTCTGGATTTACAGGTATTTAGGCGAAGGTGGTGTAAGTAACATGGCTATAGTAGAAGTTAGGATGGTATCAGGATGGGCCGCTGTACCATCCTCCCTTAAAAAACTGCTACAAGATAATGTGGCTCAACTAAAGAGATACGAGGTTGACCCTAATGGTGCTGTTCAGCTCTACTTTGAACCTGTAAGTATATAACCGTTTCTCTCCTCGAACGGTAAGCCCATGAATAGGGTGGGACTGATTGACTGATTGAGTTGACACATTTCACCAATGGTTTCTTTTTCTACTAGGTAAAACTAGACATGCCGCAACCATGAATGCCACAAAGCTTCAGGGGATAGGAAAATAGACCCTATGTTCTGACCTAAGTTAAGTGGGTTAGATGGTTAATTGGTCATGCCTGTATAAGACCAAACTGAGTCAAGGGGAAAAGTTCTTTACAAAACAAGCAAAACTGGCAGGCTGATTTTGATGACCTGAATGGCCATGATCATGATTGGCCTGAATGACATGAATGGATGAATGAATGGCCTGATCATCATCGTCAGAAAAGATCTTCTGGGTACCAAACATGCAAGCCTGTATCTCGCCCATGTCTAGAATAGGCTTTTGGTGGTTGAAACTGGACATGAGCAAAAGGAGAGAGGAAACGCCTAGGTCCCATACCCAGGCTATGGTACCAACCCTCCTATCTTTCACTCTCTTATTAATCACTTACCTATATCTCAAATTAACTTTTCTGTGCCTCTTGGAGCAGGCATTAGGGTTATTGTGTAGTTTTTAGCACTCCTAGGAGTATTTGTTACTCCTTGTGGTGAAGTTATAGCTCTATTTTACTACTCTAGTTATTGCCTAGTACATAGACTCATTGAATAGTACTATTCCTAGAATGGTATTATCAGGTTCCAGATATGGAATTCTAATTCAATGTATAGACTTTAGTATAGTGTAGGTGAACTTATATGATGATGAACTGAAGTAGTTTAGTCAAAATGGTGTAGTTTTAATCTACTTACTACTAATTTTGTTTAACTAAAAACCATTGAAGAAGTAAACTCCTTTGTTCAACTGATGTCCAAAATGATAGTTAAATAATATAAGGAGTGAATGGCATGGATGATGCTAAACCTGCACAGTTCATTGCATTTACTCTTTTAGTGAAAATTTCTCTCTCTCTCCAGTATGCCTGCTTTTGTGTTACCTGATAACAATGCATTTTATGGTTTCTTCATGATAAGGGTAGACAACTCTATTGATTCCCAAAAGACAAAAATAGTTAGGTCCATAAAATTGGAGATCAATGATTACAAAAAGGAGTGCCTTTTTTGTTCTCCATTTTCACAATTTTATTTCCCTCCCAATTGATTTGTAGCTTTTCTGATAATTATTAAAAAATCAGTCTCAACCCACTGAGCACAAGGAGTTTGGGTTAATCCCATAGACATCGATTCATAGATGCCTAACCAGTATTTGCGGTTTTTGTTATTACTGGTTAACCACAATCAGTGGTAGGGATAGCTTGTTATCTTGATGAATTTAGATGTCAATGTGTTAGGTTTCTAGGTTTCTATTTAGCCCTATTTCTATGGTTAATCCCCCAACTCCCTTGTCAGGAAAGATAGTGTATTTTTTAATCAAAATCAGGAGTAATGTTTCCTTGATTTATGAAGGGACAACTCAATAAATTATCCTCACTCTAAAAATACAATAGTAAACAATTGATAATCCATGCATTTCTCACCTCTGGTTTTGGATATTTTTACAGCTTGACCGAACCCAGCGGTGTATGACTATCGATATTGAACAAGTGTTCGATGTTAAGCAGGCTAAACCAGCCATTGTCACCACCTATGACTACTATAAAACAGGTAAGTTTGGTCTGATGGTTCAATATAATAAAGTATCCTATGTAATGAGAGTCATGTAATATTTTTGGCTTGTAAAATTCTAGTTCCAATGTTTTGCAGTTGAAACAGCTTCTTACAAACCATATACGTAACCGCACTGACATAAAAAGCTTTACACAAAGAATCTAACCCATGGCCCTGCTAACTTGAGGTTTAATAAATTGACGCACATAGTTTTCACTTCACTTCTAACAAACTGCTACCAAAACTTAGACTGAAATTAACCTAATGTTTGCATCTCATTGCTTCTCTTCCACTTACTGACGCAGTTTATGAAATAAGCTACCAGTACCATATCTACATTGACTGTTTTCTTGTTTTGTAGAATTGAGACAGGAAGATAAGTACAGGATATTCAGATGTACAAGAAACGTCGTCAGAGAAGATCGTCCAATCATTGTATTCTAATTCAGCACTGTAGTTCTTCCCACTGCCATAAACTAAATAATGGCCCTCAAAATCTCACTCTGCCTGAAACTGATGCTTTTAAAAACTATTACTCAAAACAACAGATACATCACTTGTTATTTCCTCAATAAACAGAAAATGAGGTGTTCTATGATAATAACCTTTTATTTTCAATTTTCTTTTCTTTAAAGCCTGTTCAAGAATAGTTTGTAATATGAAAAAAAACATATATATTTCTACCACAAAAAGAAATTCTTGTGATACACAATCAATATTGTCTATTGTTAACAATGACATCATGATAGCTGAATCGATCATTCGTCTTTCCGACAAGTGAAAGACCCTTTGTTCGACCAATAACATCGCTGATCTCAAAAATTTGTGTCAGCAATCTCACCACAGATGGATGGTGCTCATGGAAATTCATGAAGTTTGGAGAATAGCTCAAGATTAATTTCCTAAGCTATCTTTATCGCTACCATGAAAGCTATTATCACAACAGACAATACTTTCATCAGACTGAAATAACGTTACGTTGCGACGCGTCATGTGACCTTCAGGGAGCCATCAAAACAAGCAAATAGACAAAATCAAGAGAAGGTTTTTTAACTAGCTATATCTGAGGAAGTTGTGCGCACCCATCCTCAAAATTTTACATTATGTCATTTGAGACATTGATGGATATATTGTGAAAGTATTTGTCATTGAAAGTCATTTACCAATTAGCTCAGAAGTTATGAATGAAAAACCATGCAGAGAAGCATGATGGTTTTACAATGGTTTATCATTGCTGGGTTAATATTATGGATAGCACACATTCTAAAGAAAGCTCAACCCAGTTCTTTTGAAAGCCAAAGGATCAGTTGGTAAGTCATCATTACGTGTGCTAAAGCAGAAAAGCCAACCAAGGCTCAGTACAGTGTGATGTTTAGAAGGTGGCCTGTTAATCGTTAACGCCAGTTTACCGCTCAAACCAGAACCAGAACTTGAGTGCTGCCGCTGACTCTACGACAATAACAAAGATGACTCTACTCTTGTCTGAATATGCTATGTTGCTGCTGAAGACGCCTCTTATAATAACCTACACAAAATCATGCGCTCCTGCCACCGCTGACAGACGAGAAATATATGTTGTGTGTGTAATTACCATTGATATGATATATCAACTGGTAAATGATCTGATCTCACTCAACACTCAGATCTCCTAAGCTCCTCTGTAAGTAAGCTCAATAGTTATCGGTTATGCAATGTATACCAACAAATATGTGTGAGGAGTGATGAAGATTATTTCTTTCTAAAATGAAGTTGGTTCTCACAGGATAATCACAGAGTAAGGATACATCCTAGCTCTGTGAAATAATGATGTTGAGTCAAGGAGTTTGAGCAAGGAGTTCTTCTAACTCCTTGGTTTTAGATATGAAAAACCTGTCGGTTGAAAATTGGTTATAATCAGGGGCCTTATCACATGCCTCCCACAATGTAATAATGGTTGCTATTACTACAATTACTTGGACTAAAGTAATTCTGCAGGGTCCAATTCTTTTCTGTTTGTAAGCAGGACGGAGTAAACCCGGAGGTTCAACGAACCACAGCTGGTAAATGTCTTTGATTACATAATAAAAGTAACCCCCTCAGTCACGCGCAAATATCCCAACCCATGTCCCTTCTTATACTTCATCCAAAAGAGAGTTTAATGTTTGCGATATTGAAATCCTTCACACCTACACATGTCATACAACGGCTGTCTTTCGTCTGCCTTGAATTAAGACTGGAGACTGATAAGAGGATATTCAGATTATCCAAACGCTGCCCTCTAACTACCTCCAAAGTAGTTATCTTTGTTAGTGATCGCCCAGATACACTTTGTTGCGCCTGAGCTGCTTGTCAGTGCTTTCAAAGACCATTTCCTAAAACACAAACACGCTACGTTTCTTTTTAAAAGATTGATGATTGAGACGGAGGTATTACTGTGATTATCACAATTCTGTGTTTTTTGCGCTCATAATCTGTTATTTATAAAGCGATTTGTGTGAGCATATGCCTGTATTTTTATCGTAATAAAAAGTTCTGGCTCCGTATCTGGTAGTGCATTGCCCAATCCAGCACGTGGACCCAGGTTACATTTTGATCTCTGGTACTTATGAACACTCCTAGGAGGCACATTGATGGTTAAATGTTGTCTTCAGTCTCAATGAGTGGTAGGAATACAATATATCAATCAGTAATGTAATCAAATTTATGTTCAACATAATGACCAAGAATTTTCTACCAAATGACCAAGGAGTTTTGGTCACCTGGTAGAAATTCAATGAAAAGTCATTCTACGAATTGACTATTCGACGAAACAGTTTTCTACCGACTGACTACAATTCGTGTTTTTATCGTAATAAAAAGTTCTTACGAAATGTTAAATCACCACTTGTTTTAAATCCTAATTCTCAAAATGTCTCCCACTCAATTTTTTAATGTACATTATATTTAAGTTCCTGTAGAAGCCAAATGAATTATGTATCATTCATTATTCAAGCAGCTTGAGGTATATAGAGGAAAAGATTTTCCCTTACCGATCAGTTTAAGATCTTTCCTTCTACAGACACAATGTGTTTATTTTCACTCTGTGCTCTAGTAGCACTCGGCGCTCAGCTTACTCTGGCTCTAAAGTAAGTTATTTCTGCTGGTAAAATTTTTTTACTATAGCAACCCGAAGATGCTATCATTTATTCTAGAACTTACTTCACCATCAGGTTGCAGCACTTTTTCATTGTCGCTTTAAATGGAATTGCAACTTTCAAGATATTTTTGTCTCTAAATAAGTGAAAAACTCTTTTGTTATCAAACCTCGATGAAGTTCCTTGAGCAAGATTCTTGGTTCAATAATGGCTTTACAAAAATGTCGATCAATGCTGTTGAAGCTTTAGAAATACAGCAATTTTAACTTTTACATTGGGCGTATCTCATTTTGTCAATTGAGGTGTGTGGCATTCAGGCTCCTCACAGAAATTATAATATAATTATAAATTTGTATAGATAGCTGTCCTATTTTGAATTTTAAATTCAAGAGCCCCGCAACCACAATCTTTTGATGCTAACTTATTTTTTTATAGAGTTCATGCAGACGGCTGTTACGATTGTGAGTTGATTGCAGATGACTTTAAAAGTTTCAGGACCCTGTAAATACTTTTCTGGAAATTATTTGAAATGTGAATCAAGTGGTTAACCTGAAATCTAACGCATTACATTTATCTTTTTCATTTGAAAACTATCAGATATTTAAATCAAGTGGTTAACCTGAAATCTAACATGTCACTTTTTTTTTAAGTGAGCCCTCGTACCTTATAAGCACACCAAACAGATGGATACACGAGAGGCCAGAGATGGTATGTGTTGACTTATATAATGTGAGACAGAGGATGACTATCTCTCTGACTCTGCAGACTATGTGGATAGGAAGAAGCTGGAGACCAATACCAGTTGGAGCTCAGAATGAGACTGTCGCAAATTCCTCTCTAAGCATTTCTCCATCTGGTGAGTGAACTTGTAATACTATGCTTTATTCATTGCTGTATTCTTTTTTTTCCTCGCAAATTGGTCTCTTTTTTTCCTGGAATTTTTATTCAATACACTAACTTCTTTGGCAGATCATTGCAGGGCGTTTTTGCTAGTCAACCTGGTTCAAGGCTCCTAAATTTAATAACCAATACCTAAAAATTTATGTAAAATTTCTTTCAATAAATCCTTGTATTGTATCAAGTACCTTGTATGGATATGCTAGAAATTTTGATCAATGGAAGATAATCTGTCCTGAAGCACCTGATTACCTTATAGAACTGCAAATAATATTTGCAGTTCTTAAGTATAATCAAGGATTAACTCCTTGGTATAATTAATTGCCTTCCTTGCAGAGAAATCAAAATGTATCTCGATGACATTACCTGATTTCACTACGGACTCTCGACCTGAGTATCTTGTGCTGCGGGCATCTGGTCGCCCTTCTGTCAAAACGCCTGCAGGATACACCTTCGATGACTCGATGAAAGTGGGCGTTATCAGTGGCTACCTCTATACAGATATCACCTTTGTACAAACTGACAAACCCATCTACAATCCTGGACAACTAGGTATATCCAACTTGGTCAACATTCAATTCAATCCAGCACAAATTCTCTTGATTACCATTGTGATAAATTTAATTTTGTGTGATTGGCATTTAACCCTAACCATAGAAATAGAGCCCAATAGAAACCTAAGCCGCTCTTAGGAGTCGCTCCGTTTTTTGTGAATCTCCTGTATATAAGAAATCAGTGGTAGGGATTTGTTCAAGAATGATTTAGAATGAACTTAATGGGCTAGCTGAAAAACATAACATAAAAAGTTATAAATCCCTACCACTGATGGCGGTCAACCAGTAATAACGAAAACCGCAAAAACCGAGTAGGCATCTACTTATCGATGTCTATGACCCTAATATAGGCGCTTGCTCTGATTGGTTGGGTGGAGGACCAATCAGAGCCAACACATCAAGTACGATTTAATGCCAAACACACAAAAATAAAATTATCACAATGACAACAATGATAATTTATGTTGCAGTTAATTAATGCAGACTGGCAATATATTTGCTCTGATTGGATGGGTTGGTACCAATCAGAGACAACACATTTTGCTTATTTAATCACTCCTCTTTCAGCCTGTGAAAATAAATTTGTGGGGGAGTAAACAGGTTCATAATGTTGTGAAAGTTGCATTTGATCCACCTACTAAGAATGGTGATAGCTGCTTAGTTATTGGCTGAATATGTTAGGAAATATTTTGATGCTAACCTATCACAGGAACCAAATTTATCTAAAGCAAACATGGACAATAATTGTTGGTTGTTGAGCATTGAAACATTAATTTTATAGGGTATAAATAAACCATCAAACACAAATATATTCTCTGGTGCAAGTAAAGCTGGGATGTCCAACATGTTTGCTCTTAGATCTATTCCGCGAGAGGAGGGGGTGCTTTAGACCAAATAAAACAGCCTGAGCTGAAAATTTTTTAAATTTCAAAATATAAAAAGGTTCAGCGATCACTTTGATCCACTTCTAGATAAACTCCTGTTGTTTATTATGCTGAACTTTATATGAGTATAAAAAGTGAAAATATTGTGTTTTATAGTCAGAATCAGGATTCTCACCCTTGACACCACCCTCAGACCCTCCTATGACACGGTAAGATTATCTGACATATCTTTGTGTAATACTGAAACGGAACAGATTACGGTTGAAGAATTTCGGCAATGCCTCAATCTACATTATATGCCATAGAAAGTCAAGACATTCTCTGGAATGTTACAGCATGCAGTAATATCCTCTCTGACTTTTGTTACAGCTCTAATAATGGTAGCTAAAAGTTGCAACCGGTTTTCTTCTGAATTGAAGTGGAATTGGATGTAAATGTGTGGTAACTGAAATTAACGTCTAATTGGATGTTTTGTTGTAGTTTGATGAAGTTTCCATTGAGGCACCAAAAGGAGTGATAGTCGAGCAATGGAACAATGTCACTGTCACCAAAGGTAGGAAGATCTGTAGGTTCTAACTCTCTAAGCCCTAGGGTTATTGAATATAAATATATCAGTGCCTAGGTGCCTGTCAAGAACGTAAATTTTTGTTGTGCTCACTTTTCAAAGAGGAAAAAAACGCGGTAAGTACATACTTGGATAATCTATCAGCCTGTAATGTATGTATGATGAATGTCTTCCCTGTAAATTCCTTACACAATCTATATAATTGAGAATTCATAACTTTTTGTAAGTTATCGTGTTTATCTTGTAATGCTTTTTCCCTAGTCTGCTCATTCACAGAATTGACAGCATTTGTTTTTATGTTATTCAAATTTTTCTGCTTTAGGAATGGTACAGTTAGAATTTCAGCTTCATTCTGAACCAGAACAGGGCCGTTATAAAATCCAGTTGAAAAGAAATGAATCTAGTTATGCTTTTGGTTATCAAACAACAGAGAGTTTTGAGGTTAGAGAATATGGTAAGGGTTTTGATCCCAGAACATGAATATTTTTATTGTCTTGCCTTATTATTACCTTGTCAGGTAAACGTTTTCACTTTTTTGTAAGCTGGCCAGCATCATATCCAAGTGGGGCTGTAAACACAACCTATGCCAAATCTGCCTATAAATCAATGAAACTGAAACTCTCCGGTTTATACATTAGGCTCTTTGCAACTGTTTAGCGGCAGGATAGTAATTAATCAGTAAACCTAAAACCACATGTACCCAGTTCTGTTAATGATGTTCCTAATTTATTTCTGATAGAGTACAATCAGGTTCATTGCATTATGACCATACATCACATCACGCCCTTGAAACTTTATATTTTGGATTTTATTTTAGCGTTTCTCTGTTTTACAGTTCTACCCAAATATGAGGTTACTATTGAGCCACCCAAGTTTATAACATTCCAAGTAGAGAGAGTAATCGCCAAGGTGTGCGCAAAGTAAGTCCGGCAGTACTCAGGGTAATACATTAAATCAAAAGAAATTACTCTTAAATTTACAATGATGCTATTTAACAGTGTTCTTCATGTCAGATATCATGATAAAATAAAACTCCATAAAACCGAAACACTTCCTAATTGACAAATGGTATGATATTTGCATAGAATATTTATCATGATATTAATTGGTGAATGTTTAGCCCTTTTTATTTTGTTCAGGTACACATTTGGAAAGCCTGTTCATGGAACAGTAGAGGGCAGTGTTTGTGTAAAGGACGAGACAGGATCCTGGTTGAGAAGAAAGAGATCACCTTTTGGAATAATTGGATCTTCAGGTCAACCAGAACTAGTAGATGACACTGTGGCTCACTCTTACTGTACTCTGGTCAATCAACCTGTAAGTGACCAACTTCACTATCTTCTGTGAATAACAACATTGTAAAGATTTCAATAAAGTGATCATGCGGCTGAATATCAATATTATTTGGAATATTTGTGTATGCCATTATCCTTCACTTCATCATAGGAAACTGTATGCAGGATAAAGCAGTTTCAGAGATGAATGCATAATATGTAGCGCATAATGTGTAACACTTAATGTGTAACGCATAATGTGGCCGTCAGACAGTGGGGGTGGGGCAAGAGTCTTGGGGGGGGGGGGGGGGGGTTTAGACTATGTCAGGCATAATGTATAATGCATGACACAGAACACACAACAGACAGATGAAGTATTCGAGATTATTATTACTTAAGGACCACAGAATGTAAATATAGTTATATAAAATTATTTGTTTATATTTTACAGTTAGTTGATGGATGTTACACTATCAATGTTACAAGAGCTGATGTTGGATACGACCGATATACTACTTACCAATATGGAGTCAATCTCGAAATTGCAGCTAGAGTTAAGGAAAAGGGTACGAATCAATACCTAAATGCAACAACTGAAACTCTAGAATTCCAAGAGTATGGCATCAAGATCAATATTAAGAGCGCTGGCAAATTCAAGCCTGGACTGCCATACAATGGCAAGGTATGAGAAATCAAACTTGAAAGAAGTTTATTTTTGTCAGTTTGATTTTAATTCAACGTTCCTTTTATAAGTTGCACTGTTTTAACAAGTTATGCTATACACTCGTGAGGAACAGTCTATTTTTGTTTTGAGGATTTCAATTGACAAGCTCTACAATTTTTAGAAGCTTTGTCACTTATGCCGGACAGAGAAAGAGTGGCATATTGAACTGAAAGGTTTATTTGTGATAGTCTGATAGTACTAATGTATATATTCTAGGTTATAGCAAAAAGACTCAATGAGACACCAGCCAGAAACGTACCAATCAGAATCATTATCAAGGGTAGCTGTTTGAGATCACCAGATAAATACACCAAACAATTTACTACCGATTCCAACGGTGAAGTAATGTTCAGTCTACCTCCAATCAGCAGAGATCTGGAGGTCTTCGTCATCACTGTATGTATCAATGAATATTTGTGAATTGTTACACAAATGAATGTATAACGATAACTGCTCTGTTTTAATAGCAGTGATATGATTAATGTTAATTCAAGTAAAGTTTATGAATAGGCCCTAATGAATTGCACCTGAAGATTTCACCAAGTCAGTCTCATAAACTCACCGCTTTTAATTGTAGGCTGAAGCAACAGCATACAACCAATCAGTCTGGAGTTATAGGTTCCCATCAGGTTATAAATACGTTGAGAGATGGTACTCTCCAAGTGGATCTTTCCTTCAGCTCATTCCTACCTCTGGAACTCTGAGATGCAATTCAAGTCAAACATTTACGATCCAGTATACAACTAGCCAGGCTCTCAACACACAACTCCAATATCAGGTATGATTCTCTCATATCTGTTCAAATCTTGGTTCATTCCTTGAGGCTCTACCAATAAATCAAATGGACAGTTTTCTGGGTTCTGAGTTAGGTCTCAATTCAGAGTTGTCCTCTCTCCAGTTTTGTACTTTTAACCCACGCCGCATAGGACAAACGTGCTGAAAGAAGGTTATTTTGAAAACCACTTACGTTAGGATGAAAATGATTTCTGATTCAGAATCTGCACCATTGAAAATCCTGAGAGACAGGGTTTTAAAATCATTGGAGGCTTAAATGTTGATAATCGCTGGCCCAGCGCGACAATGTGCTATTTGGCAAAACCAAAGAAATCTTTTAAAATTTTAGCTTTGGGGTTTTTCATGCTCGAGATTTTTTCCCTCTCTGTCCGTTCTCAAGATATCTGATGCGACTATGTTCTAACTGGCAGAGTTAAAATATTTCCTCAGAGCGATAAAGAACTATCTGGCTTCATTCAATCTAATTGGTCCATCATGTGTTCTTTGACCAATCATGTTATGTTATCAATGGAGATTAGTGACAAGGTTTGTTTATGATAGTTTATAAACTGCATGTATAATTTCATTTCATTTATCGCTGACAGTTAAAAAATAATACTAGAGCAGTTTTGGACATCAATTTATAATTACGGTCTTTCAATGCAATAGA
This sequence comes from Membranipora membranacea, assembly GCA_914767715.1. NCBI lineage: Eukaryota > Metazoa > Bryozoa > Gymnolaemata > Cheilostomatida > Membraniporidae > Membranipora > Membranipora membranacea. Next base: position 20,562,354 of record OU612068.1, read on the forward strand.
CAGTTTTCTGAGCTCTGATTTAGGCCTCAATTCGGAGTTGTCCTCTCTCCAGTTTGGTACTTTTAACCCACGCCGCATAGGAAAAACGTGCTGAAAAGAGGGTGATCTTGAAAACCGTTTACAATAGGGTAAAAATTATTTTTGATTCAGAATCTACAACATTAAAAACTCATATGGACATAGTTTGGGAAATAATTTTAGTATGTGGATAGTCAATTATAGCATTTGCCGCCTGTTTTGCGGACAATTTGGCAGAATTTTTAAGATTGATCAACATTCAAGCCTCCAATGATGCAGACTCTGAATCAAAAATCATTTTTGTCCTAACATGAGCGGTTTTCAAGATAACCCTCTTTCAGCAGGTTTTTCCTATGCGACGTGGTTTAAAAGTACCAAACTGGAGAGAGGACAACTCCAAATTGAGGCCTAAATCAAAGCTCAGAAACTGTCTATTGTTTGCTGCACATTCTCAGCCTCCAGTGCTACTATTTTGAGGAAACATTATTCATGTTTCCCAAAGTCTATAGGTCTTTCTTATTTATTTGCACAGGTTGTAGGATTGACAGATATTGTTGAGTCCAGATCTAAGCCTATCAGTCTGACTGTGAGCACTGCTGTAACAGAGTCTAATTCCTCAGATGATTGGGATTTGAACCAACTACCCAGATGCTTGTACACAAACCCTTCTTATAATGATCCCAACACAACAATAACCACCACCTCCAGACCTCTAACAGACCCTCCTTACATCACAGCTACCCATAAGGGAACAGTCACTGTCAATGTTCCTATCACAGCAGCTATGTCCACTACTGGTAGACTTGTTGTCTATTACATCAGACCAGATGGTGAAGTTGTTGCTGATGGAATCGGCTTCAAAGTAGAGGAATGCACAGCCAACAATGTGAGCATCTAGCAAAATCACTTGATTAGTATTTGTAGCCAAGACTTGATATAAGTATATTGAGTCAATGGTTTAGGCTTGACAATGTTATTGCAGATTAAAATGTAGATAGTTTATGTTTTAGTACAATATCAAAAGACAATTTCGTCATTTAAGGCATCGTTAATTCCTCAAAAACAATTTCATATATATATATATATATATATAGCACAATGCAGGAACTGAAATAGCAAAATAGTCGTGGCAGTAATCTTCACAAAGAAAAACTTGCACTGTTGTTGTCCTGACTATACGAACAGCAAAGTTTCATGGTGTTGAGTGCACATAATGTTTCCCTTCAGTGAGTGGTGATATGAGCTTTTGATTCGTTTTTTCAGGCCCAGATGACATTTAGTAAAAGTACTGCCCGCGCAGGAGAGCCAGTCAACATCACTTTCTCTACAAGTCCTCAATCTCTGTGTAGTTATGGTGTTATTGATAAGAGTGTCTTCGTAGAGGGAGGAAACAACCAGCTGAATCTGAGCAAAGCTCTCGACCAGATACAGAACCTAGCTGTTAGAGAATGGACCAGAATCAGCGATTACGATCGAAAGGACAAGTGTGGACCTACTCCCAAAAATGGTAGAGCAATTTGTCACGCAGCTTCTTTTTTTTAGTAGCCGCGTGACAAGGGAGAATGGTTATACCAACGATGCATTAGTTCCATTTCTGGTGATGGGCTGCTAGACTTCTACTAGATGATTGAAAGTCATTTTCTTTTATCATACCTTCAGTAAATTGGAATTCAGTCTGGTTATTTTCATCTATCCTACAGATACTCATGAGTTCTACTGGATCGTCTCGTCTAAGGATTCCGGGGATGGTTTCAGATCAGCTGGATTGACATACATGACAAATTTGAACATTGAATCTGCTCCCTGTAAACTTTACAGTTACAGACGCCGTAAGTAAACGAACCATGTTGTGCATTGTAAAGCTTCTTTCCAGATCATCAAACGTTATAAAATTATAGCTGCCTGTGCACAGATAGGTTTGTAGAGTTATGAGATATGAATCAACCTCATCACACACACTCACTCACACAAAGACTGCTCAAGCCTTCTTACATGAACCTAGGTGATGAATATTGTCGTGTCAGCATCGTGTGAATGATGATAGTTCATTTTATTAGCTGAATTCAAGCTGAAATATTTCATGGGCAATTTTTTGACTTGATCCAGCAGTGAGATATCTTCTGGTTCTGATGAGGGGTTTGGGTTGTTAATCTCTCTCATTCTGCCTGTTTGAACTTCTTATGAATGTCCTTAAATATGATATATTTTTTTCTTCATACATATCATGTCATTTCAGAGGTATTCAGCTCTTTTCCTGGTGCTGCTGGTCCTCCAGGTGTTGGTGCTCCCCCAATCGGAGGAGGATTTCGCGGTCAGCCTTTGACACCTGGCTCCCCTTATGGAGATTCTGTCACACAGACTGTCAGAACATTCTTCCCAGAAACCTGGTTATGGGATCTCATTAGTATTGAGTGAGTACACAATGATTGTTATCAGCAATCACTGTGGAAGCTGGCATGAGGCAAAGATTTATTTTCTCGCTCATCAAACCATTCAAGCTGCATTTCCGCTTCTCATCTCCTATAAGCCCGACAACAGATTTCAATGAATTCCTATGCCAGTTTAATCACATCTATTATACACATATCGTATTCAACCTAATTGACATGTATGTGAACATTTTTCAGCGGATCAGGATCTGCAGTTGTCCCCTCCATAGTACCTGATACTATTACTGAGTGGGTCGGTAACGCTGTCTGTCTCAATGACCTGGCTGGCCTCGGGGTGTCTGAGCCTGCTAAGCTTATCGCCTTCCAGCCATTCTTTGTCTCAATGATATTGCCTTACTCAGTTAACAGAGCAGAGAAACTCCCCGTATCTGTGACTGTCAACAACTATCTAACTGAGTGTATGGCTGTAAGTACTAATCATTGATATATCTGCCAAAAGAACTACAGATTGTGAACAATGTGAAAACTCTTGACATTTTGCTCTATGCTTCAGAATAAATGCTGAACAGAATGTTAACTTTTGGTGAGAGTACCATTAATTCATTTTTAATGAAAATAATTGTGATTTTTCTATGTCAGGTCCGTCTCAGTATGAATCCATCGAGCGAGTACTCACTAGACACCAGATCCAAACAGAGCATGAAGACATGTGTATGTGGACAGGACACTGCTACAAAATCATTCACAATCATCTTCAGTGAGATTGGAAATATCAACGTCTCCATCACCGTGAGTAACTAAAGGTTCCTGAACCCGAATTAGAATTTACCTAATTTCAACAGTCCTTTAGAACATGAGCACACAACTGCTGTATGCTTTAGTCATAACCTTAGAATTAGATATATATCTATATCAGTAATCATAACACTATTTCAAATAGTGAATAGTTTTTTTCTCAATCAGTGTGTGTATAGCTGTGAAATATGCAAATACAAATAATATCTTGCAGGCCGAGGTTATAAATGACAATACAGTATGTCCCACTGGCTCAGTGATGAGTGCGCAGATTGGAATGAGTGATACAATCATCAGACCAGTGGTTGTGGAGCCTGAAGGTTCACCCAGAGATTACACAGTCAGTGACTTCGTATGCATGACTCGACCTGAAAGCAGTGAGTGTGAAACCACCTAATTGCTGGCTTTACCATCAACTATAACTGTTGGATTTAGTTACAAAGATGATTGGGATGGATAAGCGATACCAAAACTCACAGCAGGCTACTTTGTACAGTATTGACCATTGCTGCACCATTTTCTTTTCTGCTAATTAAAAGTTCTAATTTTGATAACAGATCAAGTATCGGGAGTATCTACTGCTGACTATGAACTTCCACTACCCCCAGCAACAGATTTAGTTCAGGGATCTGAGCGAGCATTTGTCAGAGTAGTAGGGGACGTGATGGGACCCGCCATGTCAAATATCGATAGTCTGCTGCGCATGCCATACGGTTGTGCTGAGCAGGCCATGGTCTCCTTTGCTCCAAACATCTTTGTCATGAAATACTTGGAAGCCATCAACAAAGATAAGCCAGACTTGAGAAAGAAAGCTATTCAATTTATGAAGTCGGGTAAGTCTCGTGTAACTCAATTTACTGAAGTATGTGAATCTGCTGCCATTATCAGTGTGTTTTAGGGAGATACTGCTGTTGTCTGTTCATCAATACGATAACTTTGTTCTTGTGTCGCATCTGATAGTACTAAGACGATGGATCTTGTCTCAAGTTAGGGGCGGGGGGGGGTCGTGGTATGACACTGTACTCTACAGAGAACATGTGATTGACAACAAAAATTCTCAGAGGATAATTGTTCCCAGTAGACAATAAATCGTAACCATTCCGTTTGTTCTCAATCTACAGGCTATCAGAGAGAGTTGACTTATGCACACAATGATCAGTCTTACAGCTCTTTCGGTAAAGACAAACCAGATGCACAGGGAAGTATGTGGCTTACAGCATTTGTAGTCAAATGTTTCGGACTTGCTGAGCCTTATATCTTCATCGATAAATCCATCCAGACTAAGAGTATTGAATTCTTCACTAAGAATCAGGACAGAGATGGATGCTTCCCACAGGTTTTTAAGATAATCATTAGTTTGGCTCGTTGTCGGGTTCTCACAATGAAAAGAAAACCATTCAAAAACTTGTTGATTTCGTTTGTGACTTCGTAAAACTCTAACTACGATTCCTGTAGTCATTGGTCAAGCTAACAAGTCATTATTGATTGATGCCTCAATTTTTTTTCTAGATCGGGAGAGCTCACAACAAATACATGCAGGGAGGATTTAGCAGTACTCAGAACGGAACTAACAAAGCTGCAATGACTGCTTATGTGGCCATCGCTATGATTGAGGCTGGTGTAGAGGGGACCAATGAGGCTGTGAGAGGTGCCTTTAGATGTATTGACAGTCAGACCTACCAGGATGGATATACTGCCTCGCTCGTATCTTATGCCTATTCTCTGTACGAACCACAAGGGTCAAAAGCGAGAGCTGCCTACATCAGCCTTATGGCAATGGCCAAAGGTGAGACACCTTTTTTGTATTTAGTTATTTCCTACGCCAAATGTGTCAGGTAAAGGCATCTCATGAGTGCAGTTTATCTCCGAGTTACCTTTTTTACCATTTCTAGAACAGCTGACAATATCACAATCATTTGAGTTTCAGTTTTGCAGAAAACTTTTCTCAAATTCTTGAATGGGAGCTATATACACTTATTTTTTTATAGTCAACGGCACACTGACACACTGGAAGGCTAATGAAGCTGAGCCTGCTGAACCTAAGAACTCATACTGGTGGTACCGTCCCCGCTCTGCTGATACTGAAACCACAGCCTATGCCCTGCTAACCAAGCTCAACATGGTTAATGATGTCAACACAAAGATCTCAGAGGGTCTGCCCATTGTCAGATGGCTGTCCACACAGAGAAACCCATGGGGAGGATTTGGCTCAACACAGGTAAGCCTATTAACACATTGATGTACTTTAGCGAGAGAAACCATCCGCCATATGATGCTGTCTGATAGTTCCTCATGAAGGGTATCAGACAAATTTTCTTTCTTCATACAAAGATACTAATAGTATGACTTATTTATCCTACAGGATACAGTAATAGGACTACAGGCCCTCGCCGGATATGCCCAGTTTATATACAGCGATGGACTGCAGGCTTCTATCACAGTCTCAGAGAAACAGACCAACAGACAAGTAGCCACCTACTCTCTGAATAATGACAACAGTTTTGTTGAGTACACTGAAGCGATCCCACGAGTTGCAGGTCTCTCTCTGAGAGCTACTGGGAAGGGCTGTTTTCTGGTGCAGGTCAGTCTCATAGCACTAACTATGTAACTATGTAATTCAATTACTTTTATATGGACATTTTCATTTTAGTTCCATAAGTTGTGGTAATGAAAACCATTTGACTTACCATAATATATCTTTCCTGCATTATGGTTATGTATTCAACGTACTTTAGCAGCTATATTCTTTTTATAGGCCTAGGTAATATTTAGATATCAGCCAACAACATGCGGATAGTCCCAGTATTTTGGACCTCTTGTCCGTTGCTCACTTATTGATCCGTTTCCCAATCATTTAATTTTGATATCTCGTATTTCCAGACCAATGTGAGATACAATATCAACAAGCAAGACAGAAACACACAACCATTCAGAACAACGGCACGAGTATTTAGAAAGAGTGGATCTAAGGATGCCTGTAGGAGCAGACAAATACAAGTTTGCACAGCGTGAGTAGTTTAACAATATTCTAGACAGCAGGACCAAATTAGTTGTGAACCTTCAGATTCCACGAGGATATCACTCCTGGAAATTTGCCATCATCTGCTATATATCGCACAGAAAGGAGACCATACTCCTATGGCAATTACCATACTCCTACGTATGCATATGGAGGGTTTTGAAACTAATGATCTGAAACAAATCAGTTTTAGGAACCCAAAAATAAGGTCATTTTCTTGATTTACAGGTATTTAGGCGAAGGTGGTGTAAGTAACATGGCTATAGTGGAAGTTAAGATGGTATCAGGATGGGCCGCTCTACCATCCTCCCTTAAAAAACTTCTACAAGATAATGTGGCTCAACTAAAGAGATACGAGGTTGACCCTAATGGTGCTGTGCAGCTCTACTTTGAACCTGTAAGTATAAATAGCCGTTTCTCTCCTCAGGCGGTAAGCCCATGAATAGGGCGGGACTGATTGAGTTGAAGCATTTCACCAATGGTTTCTTTTTTTACTAGGTAAAACTAGACATGCCGCAACCATGAATGCCACAAAACTTCAGGGGATAGGAACATAGACCCTATGTTCTGACCTAAGTTAAGTGGGTTAGATGGTTAATTGGTCATGCCTGTATAAGACCAAACTGAATCAAGGGGAAAAATTCTTTACAAAACAAGCAAAACTGGCAGGCTGATTTTGATGACCTGAATGGCCATGATCATGATTGGCCCGAATGGATGAATGAATGACATGAATGGCCCGATCATCATCGTCAGAAAAGATCTTCTGGGTACCAAACATGCAAGCCTGTATCTCGCCCGTGTCTAGAATAGGCTTTTGGTGGTTGAAATTGGACATGAGCAAAAGGAGAGAGGTCACGCCTAGGTCCCATACCCAGGCTATGGTACCAACCCTCCTATCTTTCACTCTCTTATTAATCACTTACCTATATCTCAAATTAACTTTTCTGTGCCTCTTGGAGCAGGCATTAGGGTTATTGTGTAGTTTTTAGCACTCCCAGGAGCGGTAACTGTAAATTGCTGAACAGGCTGAACGGACTGAACAGCTGAACAGAATTTCTCAGACTAAAATTATCATTGTAAACTTTTCTCTGGCTGACTATTACTTCTCAAACACATTCCTCCTAACCAAATGATTTGATGAGTCCCTCAGTTCTTGTTGGCACCTAATATTACCAATTTAGGGCAAGCAAATGAAGCAATCAATGTGCCAATTATGACAAAATCTGATGGTGTCCTGGAAATTGGATATCTAGGCAGTCTTAACAAGCTTTGTTTATAGGGGGGGGGCTACTTTCCATCCATTCACTAGTCGTGTTATGCCGAAAAATCTGATGTGAGTAAAATTGAAAGAAACCAAGGTGAATGCAAACTTAAATAAATAATTCAATGAGAAGAATATAAAGAATTGTCCATGCTTATGCAAAATTAGCCAATCATGTGAAGAATCAAACAAATAGCAGTCTGAGAAATTCTGTTCAGCTGTTCAGTCTGTTCAGCCTGTTCAGCAATTTACAGTTACCCCTCCAAGGAGCGGCGCCGGAACTTTGCCGACTTGCCGACTTGTTACTCCTTGTGGTGAAGTTATAGCTCTATTTTACTACTCTAGTTATTGCCTAGTACTATAGACTCATTGAATTGTACCTTGATTGTACTATTCCTAGAATGGTATCATCAGGTTCCAGATATGGAATTCAATGTATAGACTTTAGTATAGTGTAGGTGAACTTATATGATGAAGTAGTTTAGTTAAAATGGTACAGTTTTAATCTACTTACTACTAACTTTGTTTAACTAAAAACCAATGAGCACTGAGCACAAGGAGTTTGGGTTAATCCCATAGACATCGATTCATAGATGCCTAATCAGTATTTGCGGTTTTTGTTATTACTGGTTAACCACAATCAGTGGTAGGGATAGCCTGTTTTCTTGATGAATTTCAATGTCAATGTGTTAGATTTTCAGCTAGTCCATCCATGTTTTCATTCTTGAAAGAAACCCTACCACTGATTTCTTACATACAGGCGATTAGCGATAAGTGGGACTACTCCCAAGAGCGGTCTAGGTTTCTATTTAGCCCTATTTCTATGGTTAATCCCCAACTCCCTTGTCAGGAAAGATAGTGTATTTTTTAATCAAAATTTAAATCAGGAGTAATGTTTCCCTGATTTATGAAGGGAAAACTCAATAATAATCCTCACTCTAAAAATACAATAGTAAACAGTTGATGATCCATGCATTCCTCACCTCTGGTTTTGGATATTTTTACAGCTTGACCGAACCCAGCGGTGTATGACTATCGATATTGAACAAGTGTTCGATGTTAAGCAGGCTAAACCAGCCATTGTCACCACCTATGACTACTATAAAACAGGTAAGTTTGGTCTGATGGTTCAATATAATATAGAATCCTATGTAATGAGTCATGTAATATTTTTGGATTATAAAATTTTAGTTCCAATGTTTTGCAGTTGAAACAGCTTCTCACAAACCATATACATAACCGCACTGACATAAAAAGCTTTACACAAAGAATCTAACCCATGGCCCTGCTAACTTGAGTTTTAATAAATCAACGCACATCTTTTTTACTTCACTTCTAACTAACTGCTACCAAAACTAAGACTGAAATTAACCTAAAGTTTGCATTCCATTGCTTCTCTTCCACGTACTGACGCAGTTTATGAAATAAGCTACCAGTACCATATCTACATTGTCTGTTTTCTTGTTTTGTAGAATTGAGACAGGAAGATAAGTACAGGATATTCAGATGTACAAGAAACGTCGTCAGAGAAAATCGTCCAATCATTGTCTTCTAATTCAGCACTGTAGTTCTTCTCACTGCCATAAACTAAATAATGGCTCTCAAAAATCTCACTGTGCCTGAAACTGATCGTCAGTGCTTTCAAAAACTATTACTCAAAACAACAGATACATCTCTTGTTAATTCCTCAATAAACAGAAAATGAGGTGTTCTATGATAATAACCTTTTATTTTCAATTTTCTTTTCTTTAAAGCCTGTTCAAGAATAGTTTGTAATATGAAAAAACATATATATTTCTACCACAAAAAGAAATTCTTGTGATACACAATCAATATTGTCTATTGTTAACAATGACATCATGATAGCTGAATCGATCATTCGTCTTTCCGACAAGTGAAAGACCCTTTGTTCGACCAATAACATCGCTGATCTCAAAAATTTGTGTCAGCAATCTCACCACAGATGGATGGTGCGCATGGGAATTCATGAAGTTTGGAGAATAGCTCAAGATTAATTTCTTAAGCTATCTTTATCGCTACCATGAAAGCTATTATCACAACAGCCAATACTTTCATCAGACTGAAATAACGTTACATTGCGACGCGTCATGTGACCTTCAGGGAGCCATCAAACATGCAAATAGACAAAATCAAGGGAAGCTTGTTTTAACTGGCTATATCTGAGGAAGTTGTGCACACCCATCCTCAAAATTTTACATTCTGTATTTTGAGACATTGATGGATATATTGTGAAAGTAAGAAAGTCATTGACCAATTAGCTCAGAAGTTATGAATGAAAAACCATGCTGAGAAGCATGATGGTTTTACAATAGTTTATCATTGCTGGGTTAATATTATGGATAGCACACATTCTAAAGAAAGCTCAACCCAGTTCTTTTGAAAGCCAAAGGATCAGTTGGTAAGTCATCATTACGTGTGCTAAAGCAGAAAAACCAACCAAGGCTCAGTACATTGTGAAGTTTAGAAGGTGGCCTGTTAATCGGTGAACAATGCCAGTTTACCGCTCAAACCAGAACCAGAACTTGAGTGCTGCCGCTGACTCTACGACAATAACAAAGATGACTCTACTCTTGTCTGAATATGCTATGTTGCTGCTGAAGACGCCTCTTATAATAACCTACACAAAATCATGTGCTCCTGCCACCGCTGACAGGCGAGAAATATATGTTGTGTGTGTAATTACCATTGATATGATATATCAACTGGTAAATGATCTGGTCTCACTCAACACTCAGATCTCCTAACTAAGCTCCTCTGTAAGTAAGCTCAATAGTTATCGGTTAGGCAATGTATACCAACAAATAAGTATGAGGAGTGATGAAGATTATTTCCTTCTAAAATGAAGTTGGTTCTCACAGGATAATCACAGAGTGAGGATACATCCTAGCTCTGTGAAATAATGATGTTGAGTCAAGGAGTTTGAGCAAGGAGTTCCTCTAACTCCTTGGTTTTAGATATGAAAAACCTGTCGGTTAAAAATTGGTTATAATCAGGGGTCTTATCACATGCCTCACACAATGTAATAATGGTTGCTATTACTACAATTACTGGGATTGAAGTAATTCTGCAGGGTCCAATTCCTTTCTGTTTGTAAGCAGGACGGAGTAAACCCTGAGGTTCAACGAACCACAGCTGGTAAATGTCTTTGATTACATAATAAAAGTAACCCCCTCAGTCACGCGCAAATATCCCAACCCATGTCCCTTCTTATACTTATACCAAAAGAGAGTTTAATGTTTGCGATATTGAAATCCTTCACACCTATACATGTCATACAACGACTGTCTTTCGTCTGCCTTGAATTAAGACTGGAGACTGATAAGAGGATATTCAGATAATCCAAACACTGCCCTCTAATTACCTCCAAAGTAGTGATCGCCCAGATACACTTTGTTGCGCCTGAGCTGCTTGTCAGTGCTTTCAAAGACCATTTCCTAAAACACAAACACGCTACGTTTCTTTTTAAAAGATTGATGATTGAGACGGAGGTATTACTGTGATTATCACAATTCTGTGTTTTTTGCGCTCATAATCTGTTATTTATAAAGCGATTTGTGTAAGCATATGCCTGTATTTTTATCGTAATAAAAAGTTCTGGCTCCGTATCTGGTAGTGCATTGCCCAATCCAGCACGTGGACCCAGGTTACGTTTTGATCTCTGGTACTTATGAACACTCCTAGAAGGCACATTGATGGTTTAATGTTGTCTCCAGTCTCAATGAGTGGTAGGAATACAATATATCAATCAGTAATGTAATCAAATTTATGTTCAACATAATGACAAAGAATTTTCTACCAAATGACCAAGGAGTTTTGGTCACCTGGTAGAAATTCGATGAAAAGTCATTCCACGAATTGACTATTCGACGAAATAGTTTTCTACCAACTGACTACAATTCGTATTTTTATCGTAATAAAAAGTTCTTACATTATGTTAAATCACCACTTGTTTTAAATCCTAATTCTTAAAATGTCTCCCACTCAATTTTTTAATGTACATTATGTTTAAGTTCCTGTAGAAACCAAATGAATTATGTATCATTCATTATTCAAGCAGCTTGAGGTATGTAGAGCTGAAAAGATTTTCCCTTACCGATCAGTTTAAGATCTTTCCTTCTACAGACACAATGTGTTTATTTTCACTCTGTGCTCTAGTAGCACTCGGCGCTCAGCTTACTCTGACTCTAAAGTAAGTTATTCCTGCTTGTAATATTTTTTACTATTGCAACCCGAAGATGCTATCATTTATTCTAGAACTTACTTCACCATCAGGTTGCAGCACTTTTTCATTGTTGCTTTAAATGGAATTGCAACTTTCAAGATATTTTTGTCTCTAAATAAGTGAAAAACTCTTTTGTTATCAAACTTCGATGAAGTTCCTTGAGCAAGATTCTTGGTTCAATAATGGCTTTACAAAAATGTCGATCAATGCTGTTGAAGCTTTAGATATGCAGCAATTTTAACTTTTACATTGGGCGTATCTCATTTTGTCAATTGAGGTGTGTGGCATTCAGGCTCCTCACAGAAATTATAATATAATTATAAATTTGGATAGATAGCTGTCCTATTTTGAATTTTAAATTCAAAAGCCCCGCATCCACAATCTTTTGACGCTAACTTAATTTTTTATAGAGTTCATGCAGACGGCTGTTATGATTGTGAGTTGATTGCAGATGACTTTAAAAGTTTCAGGACCCTTTAAATACTTTTCTGGAAATTATTTGAAATGTGAATCAAGTGGTTAACCTGAAATCTAAGGCATTACATTTATCTTTTTCATTTGAAAACTATCAGATATTTAAATCAAGTGGTTAACCTGAAATCTAACATGTCACTTTTTTTTTAAGTGAGCCCTCATACCTTATAAGCACACCAAACAGATGGATACACGAGAGGCCAGAGATGGTATGTGTTGACTTATATAATGTGAGACAGAGGATGACTATCTCTCTGACTCTGCAGACTATGTGGATAGGAAGAAGCTGGAGACCAATACCAGCTGGAGCTCAGAATGAGACTGTCGCAAATTCCTCTCTAAACATTTCTCCATCTGGTGAGTGAACTTGTAATACTATGCTTTATTCATTGCTGTATTCTTTTTTTTCCTCGCAAATCGGTCTCTTTTTTTCCTGGAATTTTTATTCAATACACTAACTTCTTTGGCAGGTCATCGCAGAGTTTTTTTGCTAGTCAACCTGGTTCAAGGCTCCTAAATTTAATAACCAATACCAAACAATTTATGTAAACTTTCTTTCAATAAATCCTTGTATTGTAACAAGTACCTTTGATGCATATGCTAGAAATTTTGATCAATGGAAGATAATCTGTCCTGAAACCTCTGATTACTTTAAAGAACTGCAAGTCACATTTGCAGTTCTTAAGTATAATCAAGGATTAACTCCTTGGTATAATTAATTGCCTTCCTTGCAGTCGCTACCTCAATACAGATGTCACCTTTGTACAAACTGACAAACCCATCTACAATCCTGGACAACTAGGTATATCCAACTTGGTCAACATTCAATTAAATCCAGCACAAATTCTCTTGATTACCATTGTGATAAATTTAATTTTGTGTGATTGGCATTTAACCCTAACCATAGAAATAGAGCCCAATAGAAACCTAAGCCGCTCTTAGGAGTCGCTCCATTTTTCGTGAATCTCCTGAATATAAGAAATCAGTGATGGGGATTTGTTCAAGAATGATTTAGAATGAACTTAATGGGCTAGCCGGAAAACATAACATAACAAGTTATAAATCCCTACCACTGATGGCGGTCAACCAGTAATAACGAAAACCGCAAAAATCGAGCAGGCATCTACTTAGCGATGTCTATGACCCTAACCTATGTGCTGGCTCTGATTGGTTGGGTGGAGGACCAATCAGAGCCAACACATCAAGTACAATTTAATGCCAAACACACAAAAATAAAATTATCACAATGACAACAATGATAATTTATGTTGCAGTTAATTAATGTGGACTGGCAATATAGTATTTGCTCTGATTGGATGGGTTGGTACCCAATCAGAGACAACACATTTTGCTAATTTAATCACTCCTCTTTCAGCCTGTGAAAATAAATTTGTGGGGGAGTGAGTGAACAGGTTCATAATGTTGTGAAAGTTGCATTTGATCCACCTACTAAGAATGGTGATAGCTGCTTAGTTATTGGCTGAATATGTTAGGAAATATTTTGATGCTAATCTATCACAGGAACCAAATTTATCTAGCGCAATCATGAATCAATAATTTTTGGTTGTTGAGCATTGAAACATTAATTTTATAGGGTATAAATAAACTATCAAACACAAATATATTCTCCGGTGCAAGTAAAGCTGGGATGTCTAACATGCTCACTCTTAGATCTATTCAGCGAGAGGCGGGCGTGCTTTAGACCGAATAAAACAGCCTGAGCTGAAAATTTTTTAAATGTAAAAAGGTTCAGCGATCACTTTGATCTACTTCTAGATAAACTCCTGTTGTTCATTATGCTGAACTATATATGAGTATAAAAAGTGAAAATATTGTGTTTTGTAGTAAAGATCAGGATTCTCATCCTTGACACCACCCTCAGACCCTCCTATGACATGGTAAGATTATCTGACATATCTTTGTGTAATACTGAAACGGAACAGATTACGGTTGAAGAAGAATTTCGGCAATGCCTCAATCTACATTATATGCCATAGAAAGTCAAGACATTCTCTGGAATGTTACAGCATGCAGTAATATCCTCTCTGACTTTTGTTACAGCTCTAATAATGGTCGCTAAAAGTTGCAACCGGTTTTCTTCTGAATTGAAGTGGAATAGGATGAAAATGTGTGTTAACTGAAATTGGCGTCTAATTGGATGATTTGTTGTAGTTTGATGAAGTTTCCATTGAGGCACCAAACGGAGTGATAGTCGAGCAATGGAACAACATCACTGTCACCAAAGGTAAGAAGATTTGTAGGTTTTAACTCTCCAAGCCCTAGGGATATTGATATGAATATAAATATATCAGTGCCTAGGTGCCAGTCATGAACGTGAATTTTTGTTGTGCTCACTTTTCAAAGAGGGAAAAAACGCGGTAAGTACATACTTGGATAATCTATCAGCCTGTAATGTATATATGATAAGTGTCTCCCTTGTAAAGTCCTTAAACAATCCATATAATTGGAAATTCATGATTTTTTGTTAAGCTTTCGTCTTTATCTTGTAATTCTTTTTTCCCTAGTCTGCTCATACACAAAATTGACAGCATTGCTTGCTATGTTATTCAAACTTTCCTTCTCTAGGAATGGTACAGTTAGAATTTCAGCTTCATTCTGAACCAGAAAAGGGACATTATAAAATCCAGCTGAGAAGAAATGAATCTAGTTATGCTTTTGGTCATCAAACAACAGAGAGTTTTGAGGTTAGAGAATATGGCAAGGTTTTTGATCAAAAAACATTAATATTTTTATTGCCTTGCCCTATAATTACCTTGACAGGTAAACGTTTCCACTTGTTTGCTCTTTGCAGCTGTTTTACCACAGGATAAGAAATTAATCAGAAAACCTAAAATAATGTGTACTCTGTTCTGTTAGTGATGCTCCAAAATTATTTCTGATATAGTACATTTAGGTTCACTGCATTATGGTTATGACCATGCATCACATCACGCCCTTAAAACTTTTTCTTTTGGATTTTATTTTAGTATTTCTCTGTTTTACAGTTCTACCCAAATATGAGGTTACCATTGAGCCACCAAAGTTTATGACATTTCAAGTAGAGAGAGTAATCGCCAAGGTGTGCGCAAAGTAAGTCAAGTAATACTTTCAATCGATAGAAATTAATCTTAAATTTACAGTAGTGCTATTTTATAATGTTCTTCATTTCAGATATCATGATAAAATATAACTTCATAAAACCGAAACACTTCCTAATTGACAAATGGTATGATATTTTCATATAATATTTATCATGATATTAATGGGTGGATGCTTAGCCCTTTCTATTGTGTTCAGGTACACATTTGGAAAGCCTGTACGTGGAACAGTAGAGGACAGTGTTTGTGTAAAGGACGAGACAGGATCCTGGTTGAGAAGAAAGAGATCACCTTTTTGGAATAATTGGATCTTCAGGACAACCAGAACTAGTAGATGACACTGTGGCTCACTCTTACTGTACTCTGGTCAATCAACCTGTAAGTGACCAACTTCACTATCTACTGTGAATAACAATATTGTAAAGATTTCAATATTATATGGAATATCTGTGTATGCCATTATCCCTCACTTCATCTTAGGAAACTGTATGCAGGATATAGCAGTTTTAGAGATGAATGCATAATATGTAGCGCATAATGTGTAACACATAATGTGTAACGCATAATGTGGCCGTCGGAAGGGGGGCAAGAGTCTTGGGGGGGGGGGAGGGGGCTCAGACTATGTCAGGCATAATGTATAACTCATGACACAGAACACAAAACAGACAGATGATGTATTTGAGATTATTATTTCTGAAGGACCACAGAATGTAAACTTATGTATATAAAATATTGTTTATATTTCACAGTTAGTCGATGGATGTTACACTATCAATGTTACAAGATCTGATGTTGGATACAACCGATATACTGCTTACCAATATGGAGTCAATCTCGAAATTGCAGCTAGAGTTAAGGAAAAGGGTACGAATCAATACCTAAATGCAACAACTGAAACTCTAGCATTCAAAGAGTATGGCATCAAGAATCAGAATGTCACCAGAAGAGCTCGTCCAATCATTGTCTTTTAATTTTCTGTCTTGTCTTCCTCACTTCCGCCCCAATAAATCTCTGCGATTTAAACTGATTGTCACTACTTTCATGAGCTCTTCATACAGAGGACATTGATTCACATCTTTTACCTCTGTACCTTTGCTTTTTGTATCAATTTAATTTTTACTATTTCACAAGAATCTGACAATTGTTCAAATAAATGTTGTACAAAATTAGTGTGTAAAAAATGTTTTCAAAACGACGGAGTGCATAGACATTTTATGTTTTACCACCAAAATAGAGTCTTCTGAAAAGTTGTCATAAGTAAGGAGTAAGGCAAGCCATGATGTTGTTTGTTATCGATTACAGGGTTCCATCATGGGAAAGTTCCAGTTACGTTCTCGCTGGGTTGATATTTTGGCATTTTCTTACCCCAAAACACAAGTGAATGAAATGATGCCGGTAAAGCAGGTCGATATAGGGTTTCAGGTTAGTTGGTGTTTTACACTGTCGGTGCTGGCATCATAGCTAGTCTATTAATGAATTATGAATTAAGTCTGGTCCCTCAGAGAATGTGGCGGAGGGATACAACCAAAGCTGGTGACATATTTCTTGTGCAAGTCGGATCAAGAGTTTTGTATAACAAAAGGTGTGTTTATATTAAGAAAATAAATATTTTTTCTAACACATTACATTAACATCAACATATACTTCAGGAAATTTATCACCTAGCAACAACTGACAATATAAGGGTACAATGAGTACGTACATAGAGTAGAATATACGGGCAGAATACTGGGCACCTTGTGGAACATACATAAGTCAATCAAATCACTGACTATCCATTAACTGAGACATTTCCATACATAGCTGATGTCTAGATTGAGAATTACCAATTTTGGAAACCATTTCTACATACAGATGGTTAACTATGGTAAGAAAATATTAGGTATGAAAATCAAGGCATAATAATATCAGTGGAACTTACACAGGTGGCCTAGTAGCTAAGCAAAATTCTTATAATATTTGAGCAGAATTTTTTTTTCTTTTACTGGTAGCTCTAATCCTGTCAGTGCAAATAGGGGGCTGTAGGGGAGCGGGTGGGGGGAGTGTCACAATGTATTTGTGTGAAATAAATATAGCTATGATCACATCATGAGAGGACACCAGCATTTCATCTAGCTGCCGCCATCTTATTTTTCAATAAGTGAGAGAGCGAGAATTTTCTCCAGCTCTTCCTGTTCCCTCCTTGCTAGATCATCTTGTTGAGTTGGAGGAGGAGCAGGCGGTGACTGATCTGTTTCCTGTTTGGACATCTCTAGAGCCATGGCCAACTGTGATTCATAGTCTAATGCTGCCGGATTACTAAAATGATAATTAATTAGTTGGTTATCAGTACAGTGTTAGGAGCTAACTCCGAGCTGACAACCTGCGGCGGCAGCATTCTAAGCTATAAATTACATGTCTACCTTAAATCTTTTGACTTCAAATCAAATCTCGGGATATCTTTGACATATAAGCATCAGTATTAAAATTAAGGAAAGTATTGTCGCTAAGGTTTTAATTGTAGTTTTATAGGGAACTTTCAGGCAAAACTGCCCAACAATTCTTTGCTGATAAGAACTTTACAGGACTTGATTTCAGTTTAACAAAAGTTTGCATTATGCATAAAATTTCCGTGGAACCAAAATTCCATATTACTGCATTCTGTCAACTCTGTGTTCCTGAACCAGTATCAATAAATCTAATTGTGACTTTATATTAGACCACTAACCGAGATGTGGTGGTACGCCTTGCAGGATGAGGAGAGCTACCCTCCTGAGAGAATGACTGGAGAGCTTCTGTTAAGTTGAGATGCTGACTCTGCTGCTGCTGACTCTGCGGAGATGAGTCTGAGCTTTCAGACTCCATCAGACTCTGCTGTATGGCAAACTGTAACAGCTGATCGTCCTGATCTACATACCTCTCCTCATTGTGACTGCCGGAATCTGTAAATCGTAATACAATTATGAACAAGGAGTTTCACATTACACCATTAAATTAAGATTGACATAATATCATTGACTTAACTACCAGCTTACAGGCCTCATCTTTTAATAACGCCAGTCAGCCACATAAATATGAAACAAACTAGTGAAAACAAATTAATGAAACAATGTCTTTATACCACTGGACATACTGCAAATATGTGATGTTGACAGACAGTAAGTTTTGATAGAAGTTCGATAAATGGTGAAAGAAATCACCCATTTATTCCATTACGTAATTAACTAATTCAGACGGAAGAGAGGAAGAGATTAGGAATGGTACCTACCCTAGATCGTTTGAGTTTTGGAAGCCTTGTTTTTATGTCTTAGCTGATATCTAAAGCTATATCATTTAATATCAAAAGATAAAAAGATGACGCTATTTAACATATCACTTACTGATCACTCTGTAGTTTGGAGGAGAATCAAACACAGTTTCATCAACAGCACAAGAAGATACTACAGACTCAAACAGAGTCTCCCCGTTCTCGTCCTCTCTCTGCTGAGTATCTCTGATCACTGATACCCTGTCCACAGGGGTATCCACCGAGTATATGTTACCAAATGTTATCTTAGCGTTTATTATGTGGAATATCGGAATTTCTGAAAGAACGAATGATGTTTTGGAATTTTATGCGTTCATCAACATCATTATCAACATGCTGAAGTAATAGGGAGGTTGTGAAAACCGTCCGGGAATGTGAACCGATACCTGATACAACAACTACTTGGTCCATGAAACCATCTCATATCATGGTCAATATGGTACGACTTTCAAGTGTCAAGGTACATCATAATGCATTGAAAGAAGTGGCCTTTTCTATTGTCATGAGAGTGTAACTTCAAATCATGTTAATGTCAAGTGACTAACATGGTGAAACATATAATATATGTGATGACAATACCATGTTTCAGGGGAAGACAACTATGAATGTGCAACTTCTCTTTATCTATATGGGTATTTGTCTGTTACTGCAAGGCATTGGCTTTGTAAGCCAGCAACTTGAAACTGATTCTTGCCAATGATGTCAGAGCTGTGATGGACACCTTAATGACATATCATTCGTTTTATTTGAGCAACTCCTTGGTTTGACCCACCCACATATTTTTTTCAAAGTCAACATGGCTACTTAAACTGTTTATTTTTAAACGAAGCAGAGCGTGCACAGTGTCTATAGAGAATATCACAGTACGGAACATTTGCACGGGTCTTTATCTTGCAGGAAGGACTACTTACTCAGGTGCTGTGAGAGACCTTACTGACCAGACTTTATATTAATTTGGCAAACTTGACTTACCAATTTTAACAGGAAATCCAGCAGGTAGTTGGAGGGTGATAAATTCCTTGAGTTTACGAAAATGTGGATTAGTGGCTGCCATCAGATCTATGATGGGTAAGACCTGAAAATAAAACAGTATAGTAAAAGAATTCACTCGGCACCCCAGGCTCTGATTCACAGCAGGACCAAGATTAAATAAATTAATTAAATCTACATTTCAACAGTTTCATGGCTCACCAAAGCTGCATCGATGACCTGCAGGATTTGAAGTAAAGTAAAACAAAATTTATGTTTATATATTATCAACAATCATGCAATTTATTTTTAGCTTCTAGCTCCAAGCGAAGGCAGGTTTATCTGAATCGGGTATCCGAGGATAACAACCCCTCATTTTGTTGCATTTTTTTCTTGTACCACACATGTATCAGCACCATACCTGTTCTTGTAGAGTGAGAGGGTAATCCTCACAGAGTGACAAGCTAGCCTTGAATTTCTGTATTTTAGTGTTCGTCTCTCGGGGACGCCCAATGTCCCTATCCTTGAGATCAACAGTAGAGTCAAAATACTCCTCTGGGGTAATACTACACGGGTTGTTTATATCCACACATTCATCCTGAAATATATACAGGCATATAGAGTTATTTTTGTCAGATGAATTACAATTTTTATGATGCAAAGTTGGTAGATAGGCTCGAAATGAGTTGCTCTAATGTGATAATTATAAATTCAAACGTATTTTCCATATTCGGTGCCCTTGATATTTGAGAGGCGACAATTGAACAATAGCAAAATCTTCTTTTTTATCACTCGAAACAAACTAATCCAGTGACATACCAGAGCTATCAAATATGCATAACGGCGAATAAGTCAGTAACATATTTGTAATGTATAAAATGCCTTGTTATCTTTCCTTACAGTTCATATAAATTCTGTGTTGCTAATGAGCTCGACCGCATTCCAACACCCTCAATCATGATGAATATTTCAGAGACCCCGAACTCAATGATGTGAATATTTTCATCCTATATAAAGGAGTATTAGCCACCCAACAGAGATCTTATAGCTTACCCCGGCCTGTGGAGACTTTTCCGTGTGTCTTTCTGCCAAACCCAAGAAATTCTCTAAGGGAGTGAGAGATGATTTGTTTTTCTTCGCCTGTTTCTTGTCCTGTGCACTGAGGTGTTCCATGCGTGTTTTTGTTATGAACTGTACATTGCTGGCATTGAATACCTGGATAAGAGGAAGAAACATAAGTTAGGGTATGCATGAATATAAAAATAAAACTAACAACACCGTAATACTATCTCCAACAAAGACAACGCTGTATAAGATAATGCATTGAACAATGATATATATATTCTATTTTTATTCTGGTGAAGAATAAGTCCTTGGACTTGTAGCCAAAAATATATTATGAACCATCTTTTTTTTTAAAAGTCAGAAAATAGGCTTCAATAAATGTGTTTGGGATGGCAGGGAGTGCTGGGATCAGCTTCCTCACAGGTTTTTAAAAGGAAAAGGATTATATTAAAAACTGGGTGATTCAATGTGCCGATTGAGAAATAATTCTGCCAAATATAGGTCAACCACTTCAGTGTGTTATACCAGAGACTATAGATAGATAGATAGATAGATCAATAGTCTCTGGTTATACTACAATTGCTTATCTTTTATCTCTATACCGTGGTGCGTGAGAAAAACCAAGTATGTTGCTTTCGCAGCAATCAGTGTATGGTATTGATGATCTTCAATTATTTCATCTAATTTGCATGAGCATATCTCATATTTGACCGGCTTTCCATTGTAGCAGCAAATACGCATGTTTATATATGAGCATCAGGCATAACCCATGATTTACATTGATCTTGCACCGAGACTGGGCAGATATTGCACTAGATGTACTGCCCCATGAGATTTCATCGCGCGACAATCGCCATTTTTTGTCTGTGCGTAATATTATCATATGGTACACTTAGCATCTTTAATTGACATTTTCAAACTGTTGATGGGTTTGTTAGGAAGTAATCTTACCTTGCATTCATAGCCGTTAATTGTCTCCACCTTATCAGACCTGAATCCCCACACTCCCTGCTTCGCTCTCTCAAATTCTATCTGCTCCGTGTTAACATACGTAGTCACTATAGGAGCCGTTAATCTGGCTGATACCTACAAAAAGAAAGAAGCATTAATATGTGATATAAATTTATCGCGTATCGGTGAATATTGGTAACTTTGGCCATGAGTTAGAATTATATTCATTGAGGTCAAAGAGAAACTACTCCCATCATTTCTTAGCTTCCCTGCTTACTGATTTTATCAAATTTCTATTAATCTGAACAAACAACAAGAGTTATTGAAGGCCAGACAGCCGAGCATGACTAAATGATAACATCATCACACCGGAAGAATTAGCTGCTTCCGTCATCAGCAGGACACATGCTACTGATATGAATCAGTGAAGCTTGGTGTACAACAGGTGTGAAAAATTTAGTGTGGTACCATAGATAGACTTAATATTATTATAAAGTCTATGTGTGGTACGCTTGATTTAGACTAAAGCTCATTGGACAAGGTTAGTACAATTGCACAATAACAAAAACAAGGAATTAAAACCAACAACAACAGAGCATTCCCCAGTAAAGCTAAAATTGATTGATACCGTCCGAATAAGTGCAGGACAAAAAAGAGACAGAATCAGTTTTTGAGATAATTTAACTGAGTTTTTTGCCTTCAATTCAATATGATAAACCTAGTAATAAGGATGGATTTTTAAGCAATGACAATAGACAAACTTCAATTGCCAAAGACTTATCACTCACATGTATTACACTATGTATTACACATGATGACAACAATGTTTTTAACAAATTCACCTGATGTATTTTGATATTTGCTTTATGCTTGGTCATGTCACATCATGTCATTTGTGACTTGACCAGCAAAGATAATTGATATATATATATATAATATTCTGTAGTGAGGTCACAACTATCACCATCACACACCTGATCAGAGGAGGGAAGTAGGTAGTCTATACTCGGCTTGACTGTTATTTCTTTTATCGTCTCACAATAAACAATCCCTGCATCATGATCTATCTCTATCACTTTGGCACTGTCAGCTACAAAATACGCGTATAATATATATAAATAATAATATAATGTAATATATATAAACACGAAATATAACCTATGTGGTTTATCATTTATAAATGTAACCATGAAGTGCATCAAAATACAACAGTCAGTCTAATAAGTGTTAGCCCGTATAAACTAGAACTGATACGATCAGAGACCCCACCGAAAAGACGCATAGCTGTTCAGATCAATGTAGTTGAATTAGTTAATTTGTCAGAGTAATGTAAGACATTTGTATAATTGCAAAAGATATGAAATTACGTTGACGTTTGATGACAATTGTAACAACCCCTCCTCATTCATGCAACCGGGCTTGGGACCGTCTCAGGCTGAGTTTGTTGTTTTTTTGTTGTTTGATTTTTTTTGTATAAAAAGTTATAGAAACGTAGTAAAAATATCGCCTGTGATAAAATCTGAAGATTAATCTAAAAACAGCTTTAAAACCGTATTAGTAGAGAGTAAGTTAAAAAATTATGAAACTATGTACATTGTCGCTTTACTGGCGTTGTAAGCGCCGCTCTTCATTTTTCCTTTGGACCATACTTGGCAAGTCAGCCAAGTGTGAAATCCGGTCAAAAGGAAATGGTGTCAGAAGGAGATGCTGTAATGATCTTGCTCTTGAAAGGGCGACGAAAGAAAGACCCACGCTTGTGTCGCGGTCCCCAATGTCAATGTAAGCATGCTGCAAGGTGAGACCCTGGCATTTATGAATTGTCAGTGCCCAGCTCAATGATAATGGGAAGCCCGTCCTACTCAGAGTGTTAACGCCTGATGTCCAGGTCCGTGTGATTGGAGTTACTGGAAAGCTACCTGGAACATGAGGGAGGAAAGAAGGGCCGGTATAACTTGGGAAGGTACAAATGACAACGGCTGGTAGTGCAGGTGGCCCTTCACGGTTGAATATAATGTGGGTGACAGTGCCCACAGTGCCATTGACTAGGCCTTTCTGTACCCAGAGGTTGGAGCGAAGCATAATACTTGCCCCTTCAGCAAGCGATAGCCAGCGTTCAAGGCCACCAGCATCATCACTTTGAGCATTTTTGGCTTGGTTCATGTTGTGGGCACTTTCAAAAGTAGCAATAGGGCTGCCAAGTAGCAGAAGTCTCTCGGCATTGTACTCTGCAACTGACTGGCGCTTTGGAAAGAGTCTTACAGACTGTTGGAAGTTGGCTTCATCAGCCACACCTTGAAAACGAGTAGCTAGAAGATCATAATCATTGCGGGTACTGATCCCGTCTCTGAGCCTGAGCAACAAGTCCCTGAACCCATGGTCATTGGCCTGCCTAACACATTCTGTCAAAAAAAAAACCCTCCGAATGTTTTGGTAGGCCAAATTTCCTAAGACAGCCTTTGGGCTTGCTGCATTGGGATAGAAAAGGCGACTGTCACCAACAGGTGGAAGCTGGCCGAAATCGCCGATGATTCTGGAAAGGCTTGCTGCAGCCGTTTGTTGATGGCATTTAGCATGCTACAGCCAATCATGGAGACTTCGTCTATTATGACGTAACGAGTAGCATGGAACTTGTCTTGAAGTTTTTGCAGTGAGGGACCTCTTAGCTGTGCAAAGCTGTGTACATTAGGAAACAGTAGGTGAGAATGTAGAGTAGCACCACCAATATTTACAGCAGCAACACCAGTCGGTGCTAAGAGTGTGACTGATTGGCCGAGAAGTTGATGTAGGCAGTGAATGAGGTATGATTTACCTGTACCCGCAGTACCAAGAACGAGCATAGCCAAGGGGTCAGCCTGAGGGTTGATAGTATGGGCATGTACATGATCATACACACGTCTCTGTTCAGCATTGAACTGCTGAGGGTGATAATCTGGGTCATGTAAAATGGCAGGCTGGTTGACTGGATCAGCATTCTTAGATTGTACGAGGAAAGAGCGGGATGGTTGGATAAGATGGTGATTAAGTTGAGAATGAATGAGCCAGTCGAAGTTTGCATGTACCTGAGGAGCTATGAGGTATAGAGTGATAATGATGCGATAAAAAAAATGAGTAAAATATAGCAGTGCCTGTGGTAAATGATAAGCAAAGTGAAAATGTAATATAGTGCTGGCAAATTAGAGTATGATAGAGAATTGCCTGGTCCTTTTCAAGACTCTCTGATGTTATAATTAGAAAAGTGTACTCCCTACTGATTGTTTGCTTATAATCTAAATTGTTGTTTTGTCCTATGGTTCTACTCGGATGTTCAATAATAGAGATTAGCAGTGTACAGTTTTAATGTGACAAACGCCACTTATAACTGAGTTTCAAACCCTATGAGATCTGAAAATTAAAATGTTGATAGCTGCTTTCCAAAAGAAAAGTGCAGCAAACCTGAGAGATTCAATCCCACAGCTTACTATGCAGCTTAATAGCTCATGCTTACTGAGACATGATAACAGAGCTAAAAGTCTGTCATGATAAGTGCTGCCTGATAAATAAAAAAAAAGGTTTGCGGCAAGCTTCTAGCTTTGAGATCTGATACAACAATGTTTATAGTACTGAGACAAAGCGCTGCCTGGTAAATAAATACAAAATATTGTGGCAAGCTTCTAACGATGAGATCTGGGATAACAATTAGTGTCCACTGCTGTTTTCTAAAAAATAGAGCAGCAAACCTGATGAGGGACAAAACGGGAGGAAGGTGGTTTATATAAGCCGAAACTAGGTGACACTCATAGATTACAATGCGTATTAACTATGAGGCACAGAGTGATAATGATGCGATAAAAAAAATCAGTAAAATATAGCAGTGTCTGTGGTAAATGATAAGCAAAGTGAAAATGTAATATAGTGCTGGCAAATTAGAGTATGATAGAGAATTACCTGGTCCTTTTCAAGACTCTCTGATGTTATAATTGGAAAAGTGTACTCCCTACTGATTGTTTGCTTATAATCTAAATTGTTGTTTTGTCCTATGGTTCTACTCAGATGTTCAATAATAGAGATTAGCCGTGTACAGTTTCAATGTGACAAACGCCACTTATAACTGAGTTTCAAACCCTATGAGATCTGAAAATTAAAATGTTGATAGCTGCTTTCCAAAAAAAAAGTGCAGCAAACCTGAGAGATTCAAACCCACAGCTTACTATGCAGCTTAATAGCTCACGCTTACTGAGACATGATAACAGAGCTAAAAGTCTGTCATGATAAGTGCTGCCTGATAAATAAAAAAAAAGGTTTGCGGCAAGCTTCTAGCTTAGAGATCTGATACAACAATGTTTATAGTACTGAGACAAAGCGCTGCCTGGTAAATAAATACAAAATATTGTGGCAAGCTTCTAACGATGAGATCTGAGATAACAAGTAATGTCCACTGCTGCTTTCCAAAAAATAGAGCAGCAAACATGCTGAGAAACGAACCCACAGTGTACTATACTGACCAGCTCATTAGGTAATTGCGATTGAGACTACATAGGTAGCCACAGCGAATAGTGACGCAGCGACACAGCGACGCAACAAATAGTTTGCAAACTAGGGGTTCACTGATTTGTTTGTAAACCGAATTATGACGTAAAGACATGCATCGGATCAAGACGTAATAATGAGGTTGTAAATTGCTCGTGGTAAATTGAAGAGGTAAAATAAATGACAAATGATAATGGTAGGCACATAGGCGGCAGCTACCAGGAGAAGTGAATGATAGTATAATCTGTGAGAAGTTATCGAAACTCACATGGGAGCGGCGTAATTAACGCAGATTACATGACGATGATATTGTAATAAGAAAAAACAAAATAATCTAATCTATATAATACCAAAAGAATGAAGTTTCTAATGAGAGAATAGAGTTAAATAATTACTTGAAAGTAGAGAGGATCCCTGAAATTTCCTGCCTGGCTTGTTGACTGTTTACTGGTTGACCACAAATTGCCCAAAAATTTGAAATTTAACAGTTCTTGGCTCAAAAGTGCAAAGTTCAAGCAAATAAGAATTTGCAAGTGGCCTATTGGCTGTAGTATAATTGTTTTGTGCCATTTATAGTGATTAGCTTCGGAACCATAGAAATTTCTATAAAGCAGAATTAAATCATCGCTATTTCTATTGAGCCAGATTTTTGCCCAGGCACTCAGGCTAAAATGATTTGCTCAGGTATGACTGCCTCTATTAGATATTAGCCTTTGAACCATAGAAATATATATTTGAGCAAATTTTAACCATTGAAATTTCTATTAAAGCAGATAATTTTACACATATTGCCCAGGCACTTAGGCTTTATTAAGTTGCTCTGAGGAGTGATTGAGGATTGCACATAGACAAACTATGTCTATTGGATTGAATAAAAATGGCTAGAAAAAGCCAAAAACCTGTGCTGGCTGTTGCAAGTTTTCTATGTCATAGCATCAACTGCTGGTTTTCATATTGCTCCCAAAGAGAAGATCAGGTATGAATCTAGTTAAGTTGACAATAATTGAAGGTGGATGGGCAAAACTGTAGGTGTTTATTGTGTGCAAAAATAGGGCTCAGCTGCCACATAAGTTTTCAGAAGTCCCCTATGAGAGTTGCTTCATGGGCATTACCTTAATACCACCTCCAAACCTTCGGTTTTTCGGTGGGACAAGCAGGCCAGATTTGAATTAATTTAAGTCTAGAAATAAGCTGTGCGGCAATAAAAAGCTCATAACGAATTCACAATTATTGTGGAATCTTGTGATTTTGTGTTGTGGATGTACCGCTTGCATAAACTATCTAAGAGCTATGAATTCCGATCAAACCTTTTCTATAAGAAATAGGTAATCACAACTATTTATTTTTCTCCGAAAAAAGCCCTGATATCAAGCTATTCATATCAATCGTTTGTTCATCATGGCAAAATTCTTGCTGTTGTGTGAGAGTAAAAAAATTTAAAGGAGATGTAGAGAAGAATAAACTTACTATCAGCTTTGAAAACATAAGTCCTGGAGCCTCTTTCCCACTTTCCACCGTCAAATCCGAGAAGTGTTGTGTCTATCCGCACCATAGAGCCTGTATGGAATTAAATAATTGTACAATCAATGTATAGTACAATTAATAAAAAGGGAAAGTCATACCACAAGCTCAGACAGGGCCAGCAAAAGTTGACATAGACTCGTCATTCTTGAGTTAGTTCACTTCGACACTTGTATCTGTATTATCAGATTGAGACAACTCCTTGATGCTACCAAACAGTACACAGGCAACAATCATGTGACAAAGGGCAGCTAAGCAGTTAGAAGATCAGACCCAGTTTGATTCTCACAAGGATTACTGGAGTTTTTAACTCCATTAGGTCGCCGTAGGCCATTCACTCTAGCTGACAAATCAATACTGATAATGGCCGGGACTGAGCCACAGTCCATGTGTCTTCAAAACTGGAGTTGGGAATTATCTCTAAATCAAACATGGCGTAACTCATGTGAAACATCACTCAAAATAAAACTTCTCAGTACATCTGCTCTCAAAGTAGTATGTAAATGACTCGGCAGATATTAACCTATGGGACTACATAGAGCTTACCACTTTTATATACTTTATAAGTATCACTAGGGCACATCCGAGACACCAGAGGAACTACAATAGATGAATACTAAATATGAGAAAATTAATAATGAGACAGACAAGCTTCATGAGGAAGTGGGACAAGCAATCAACAAAAATCCATATAAATTAATGCACGAGTTTATGGACTAGTAGCCAAGTCTTGTGTCACCCTATTATACGCTCTTTCATGACCATCCAATGAGTTCAGCTTTAGCTTATGATATTATAAAGTCCTAGATAAATTTTTAAAGCCTCATGAGTCTCAAACTAGCTGCTCCATTCAGTCTGAGTGTTGATCTTATAGGAAGCCTCATTATATCCTCCATAATCTGAGATTGGTGATGGTACCATCCTCCCATATCACAGTGTCATTTTATAACCCATATTTTATCCATAACAATGAGTTATGCTAACAGGCTATTTTTAAAATCAACTCTGACAACTAAGTTGATAAACTACAAAGGTCAAATGAAAAATGAACTCACCCCAACTTGTGAATTCCCACGTCATTTCCACATAGAAATCAGGTGCCTGTAATTACAATGATTCATATCAGTGGTCATACTATCATTCTTGACTGTAGTGCCAAACTCAATTATCAATATCTCCTGACTAAATGTTCGATCCGATACAGCAATTACGAGTATGAAATTTACAATGAATTGACCACCTTTTGTTGCTCAATAATTAATTTGTTTCAGAACCATTACAACAAAATCCTCTACCAATTGCTAGAGTGCATGATCTTCTGAATGAAATATTTTGTCACGTTGATTGAGACATTCACTCGGCACAATGAACTATCAGTCGGACCAATGATAAGATTGCCCTTAAAGATCATTCATCTCTGCGTACCAGCATAGTGATTATCACTCAAACAGTTCAAGTACCCCATCACAGAGTGCGGAGTCCTTATCTTATTCTGTATTGGTGACCACATTGTTGCCCTTTTTTCAAGTTAGTATGGAAGTGATTGTCAGAAATGGGTAGACCAAATATGGCACAGAACTTTAAAGAGCAAGCACTGACCTCTCTTATTTTTCTGAGTAAGGCTGGAATGCCATCAGTACGTTGCGTATATCTCTGATAATCTCTGTATTGTAGTACTGATTGTACTAACTCTGGATCACCAGTGCTCGTCGCCTCATGTAGCGCTACAATTATTATTAATATGAACGTTGTTAAAAGTTAAATTGAAATGCATGCTGGGATCACTTTGGGCTCGCCTATATGAAGGTCAAGGGATTTGATGACATTAACCAGACGGCTGCTATCATGCTGATGCATGTATATCTATAAATAACAAAAGTAACACTTCTCCTCTATGCGTATAAAATGTAACTGACTCATCGGCCAGTAACAATCACAGAGAAAGGATATATAGCCTTACTGTGATGAAATCATAGAGCAAGGATATCTTTGTGTGATATCCTGGCTCTTGTAAGTTGTAAGGATATCCCTGCTCTGTGATATAATGTTAACAGCGCTGAGGACGCGAAAGGGTACTATCACATTTTACATCCTCATAAAACAGGGATGAACTTCCTCAGCCAGTGAAAGCCCTTTATTAGGCTTGTAAATAAATTTTACAGCTGTGGAAATCCTACTTAGATTACACCATTTTAGAAAAATACTGGAATCCTGGACTCAGTTACAATTTTTGACCAGCGTATATGATCACATTATCATATTATACTGGCAGAACTTGATAATGAACACATCCTTTGTAAACAAGCAATTTTTTGCATTGGTAACTATTTTCACAGATATAATGATAGCAGCAAAAAACATAATGGCCTACACAAACTTACTCCATATCTATATCAAATTTTTATACTCATCCAGTCAGGGAAAGGCTTTCAACAATTGGTAGGAGTTTCTAAATTTAATTAGATCCTCATTCAGATCTCCGATCCAAACTCAAACCTGTTTACCAACATACCATACATACAACCGTAAGCCCACATATGGTTTTCTCATGTCTATTGAAACTAAATGGTTATTGCGATGGTACCAGTTAGCAAGTAATAACAAAGAAATTGTGAGAAGGATGATAATGATCAAATGTACATTATGTATATCACAGACATACCTGTCCAATATTTGGCATTCTCCTTGTTTGCATCAGCGCCACTTTTTAGCAATGCTTTTGCACACTCTAAATGACCCATGGAAATTGCCAGGTGCAGAGGTGTCCTCCCTCGTGGATCAACCTTCTCAACATCATGCTACAAAATAACATATGGATAGTATAAAGTAGCAGGATTTGAGAACCCAAAAACTTATCATACATGACGACAGGTCCACATGCTTGGATGATCATGAAATATACATTGTTTACTTATGCGCGTGCAAGCGACATTCACTAACAGCTCCATCAACAGGAATTTGACAAGAACAACTTTGACTTGGTTTGATCACACAAGGACCAGGTATGCAAACACAAGGCGGTCATTATTTACATGGTACATAATCTAGTTATGTATTGCTTTAACTTTTCTCTAAGATTACTCTGCTGGCAAGCCAGCACAGTATCAGAAATATACCTGCTGACTAGATTAAGGAGTAAATGTACTATCATTTACACTGCACTTGGAATATCTTCCATAAACTCACCTCCTTAATCTCCAAATGAGCATTCAAAGTTCTTAGATTGTTGTGCCAGACACACCAGTGAAGTGGAAAGATGTTCTCAAGCTCGGAATTTTTCTCAGCCATAGTAATAACAGATAGTTTGGGTATTAGTATTCAACAGAGTTTCCAGCAAACCATCCCCACCTCAGTACCACATTAACTGGCAGATAGCAGTGAGTATAGACTATGTAACTACAATATAACAACAGGGAGAACATAACTGCTATGAAGTGTTAGGAGGGAGAATCTAGCAGCAGACTCCTAGTAGGCAGTACCAAGGACAAGCATTGATATAATCACTCCTTAATTGCAGTTATAAGCATGTAGGCCTATACTAACCATGGCAGTGTCTATGCTATCATGGGTAAAGTATCATACTGGCATGTAAATCCAATACTTTACTTATGATAGATAATAATAAGAAGTGTTAGGAATTATAACTCTTTGCTAACACCCTAAACTTGACTTATATACGTACTAAACAGAGTAGCTGGCTGCTATGACAGCAACCCATCAATCAGAACAACAACTGGGATGGGCCCACTTGACTATATCATAAATAAGGCACTGACTGCAAGCATTGAGGTGGCTTTTAGTTGAGTCTAAAAATCCATTACTACCCTGTCTCTTCCATACTTTTTACTTTACTACCTACCTATGACTCTACTGATCTGTCCTACCGTTCTATTACTGTACTACACTACTAGTGACCAGTCAGCAAGAAGAAACAAACCAAAAAGTTAGTGAATATAAACTTCCCATCCTCCCACTTCTAGCCTTTAAATTTATCTATTGCCTTAGTTCATACTCATCACTCTATAGATGATTGCAGAACGTGTAGCACTTAACTCGGGTTTGTATTTCCCAACAATAAAAAAAACTGGGTATGATTTGGAGCAGAGGAAAGGGAAGAAGAACTGTTAAGACTTTCTGACAGGAAACTGACAGACTGTATAATGTGTGATTGGAGTCGCTGACATATATATTTTTTAGGGTTCATCCCACCTTTTGTTATTAGGAGTAATGCTCTCACTTGGCATGAGGGGCTAACTCGTGACAATATCTACCAAGAGATTCCAAGGATATTGTCATATAGCCACTTGTAACCAGATGGGAGTGGCAGACTAGCTAGGTTGGTGTTTACTCAGCAATGGGTCACAATGTAAGCTCATACAATCCTTAAACACTGTGAGAAATAAATAATCAATATCAATAAACAGTTTTGCGAAATGTCTACAACCTCATTCATGTCCAACAATGTCCAATAATATTTTGGTAATAAAGACGCATTGACGCAAACACACAGCGGTTTAACTTGAATAGAATAGCATAAAAAATAAATATATAAGTATGTTTCACATGCCAAGAAATACAATATAATCATGACCAATGAGAAAATGTGGAATGAAAGAGCAATACTGTTTAGAGTGGATACACATATTGCTGTTACCCATGATACATTCTAAGTAATAAATAAAGAGAAAAAGTAAAGAGATTATGAAACCATTATAGAAGACAGTGTTATGACTTTAATAGACTTTTATAGTATAATTTGGCTAGAGTGTGTTGCGAGGCTAACGATGAGGCCTTACTGTTGATGCACATCACCATTTGATCGGGGGTGAGAGAAGCATCGCAGATCTTCTCATGATAGATGTGGATCAAATCAGGATCAGCTGCTCTGAATACCTCCACCTTAGTCTTCAACATTTTCGAGTATAAATCCACATCCTCCTTGCCCCAGCCATGTATGCTCAAGTCAAAACCCCCACACCCTAAATAGTCTGCCTTGTACATAGAAGTGATCCCAAAGCCAAAGTATCTGAACTGTCCTGCTGATTGTGATTGGTCGAATACTGGACAGGAATCAGACCCGCACACTATATGGCTGTCATACTGGCTAAATACAATAGGAAAGTATGCCTGCTGGCCTAATATAGTATGTTGTTGTACTCTTCTTATAGCTGTCTTTGTGTAGTGCATGTCTACATCTATGAACATAACTAAGTCTTCGTCGGCGACAGCTTCAACTCCTTGGTGTAGGGATTGAGCACGTGAAAATTCTCCTTTACCCATCAACACCTGAATGTCAGCACTATACTGATTGGCTTTGATGAGACTCAGTGTCTGGTTGAGCTGAGGACTTGGAGACAAAATAACTATAAGCTTACACAACTTAGTTTCTCCGCAAACACTAGAAAATCGAGTCAAAAATCTCTTAAATTCCTCGTGTTTACCACTGAGAGGCAATATGAGGTGCACTAGTTTATGAGAGAATGAGATCAGTTGTTGCAACACCGGTGTTGAGTAGGGCTGTTCTATCATGACTTGTGTAAATGCAGGAGTTTTCATATACTTCCCCCTTGTCTGTACATATGTCATCTTAATATATAAGAAGAGTTGTATTCCCTTCGTCGGGTGATTTCTGTGGTATCCGTATACTAGTTTGGGCCCTTCAATTGTCCGTCCTATATAATAGGCATTTTTGTTGTAATGCTGTTTCACATAATCCAATGCTTTTATAATTAATATTTTCCTGGCGCCATCATGATTTCGTTTGACACTGAACATGTCATGTGAATACTGGTACTTAGTCGTCATAAACTTCCATGGGATGACATCAGCAGCGCTACTTGTTTTCCCAGCACTTCCATTTGTGATTGCTTTATGTCTTTGATCTGCAAACACAAATAAATATTGCTTGGATTACAGAGATATTGTACTATTGCTTAACTATAGTGACATCAGTAGCCATTATAGAAAAAATATAATGTATGCAAATCTTAACTAGTACGGTAACTAGTTAAATTAAATCCTGAGAGTGAGTTATGGACAATACAAATACAATGAGCAAACTCAGAGTTATCTTCTCCGCAACAAGGAGAAAACAACTGTGACTTGACCTCACTTCCTGTAGTAATTTTCCCTGCCATTCTTGTCATTTCCTTATAAATTATGGCAATAACAGTCAATGCAGATAATGACATTGCCTCATTTTTATACATTTATATTACCTAGTATGCTATCCAGTTCCTCTAGCTCCTTACTAAGTTCCAGATGTTTAGCTGATGTATGCTCCCTTTCGTTTATCTTCATTTGATTGTGGACCTACATCAGGAAAGTTGTGTGCATATGACTACGTTCTGAAAATAGCTGTACTGATGAGCCTGATGACAATTTTTAAGCAACTCAAACAACCTCATGATATACGCATAAAATAAGTTATCTATTTTGGAGTGAGTTTAATGTGTTTCTGTTTCTTAAACAAACGCGATACCAACCTTGTACATGTCTTGAGGGTCTTTGATTGGATGAAGTGTGAAGGCTCTCTGCATTTCTATTCCGTTTAGCTCATTGGGAAATGCTTGTTTGTCTGTCTTGTAGTAGTAGCTGTGATGGAATAGTTTCTGCATCTAGAACACCACAGATAAAAACATCACATCATTCAGGTTTCGAGAAGTTCCCTAGGAGGTCCAAATTCACAACCTGGTCGCACCTAGCTAAGTGAATGAGACTTGCTAGAGGTCATTCCCAAATTTCTCACTCATTGATGGAACTATTTCATCTCTTAGTGAACTATATTGGGAACAAATTTGTCTGATTGAAAGACCAAATGAGCGTTAATTCGGTCCAACAAGCCCATTCTTGCTGTTTGCTAAGAAACAGAAGATTGGGCTGCCCCTAAAGAGGGACGCAAGGTGCCCTAATCCTCATACTGAGAATGTGATACATCCTAGAAAACTAGAATGCATCCTAGAGGTGAGGCCATAGAGGACCTCTTAATCATTAGTGTGCAGCGAGCTGCCAAAACTGAACTGGCACTAATCGGCCATCGGCAGTGCACTTTGATCTTAGCCAATAGGCCGAGAAGCGATTCTTGCTGAATAACCCTCCTGTCTGACAAAACAGTTGCTGCGGAGTTGTTTTATTCTGCCTGAGATTTATATCCAGATAGACATGTGTCACCCAGTCCTTACTCATACTGGACCCCCGGCACAAGTCATGGTTCTACCCCTCCTTCTTGAGCATTGAACACCCCGATCTACATGCCGATGATTTGATTTGAGATGATCACAAGCTAAGTATAGCCAGTAGGACAAATACTGACTACAAGCGGTAATGGTGGGACAAAAATGATATCAGAAACATATTCTTTGATGCTGTCAATCATTAGATTAGCTATTAGATATTATGAATTTAAATTAAATTTTATGTTTAAAAAAACTTCGACGCTTCAAATCTGAAATCTGTATTTTGGAAGCTAAAGAGAGCCAACCTATGGCCTTCCTTGAAGATGTACTAAAACTGAGTAATTCATGGGTTGTTTAAAATTTAAGTACACCAAACCAAGTACCACCAGGTGATTTCAGAGACTGAGAGCGTTATTTTGAGTGGTAGTATCTGGAACTACAGATAATTTAAAAGTGTGCGGACTTTTAAGTAAATTAAAAGGGAAACATACTCAGGTATTGTACCAAAGGGACTGATCGAACAAAAATAATGAATAAGCGAAAAGTGCGAATTGAGAAGTAAAATCAAATGTATTGACTCGATAGAGTTAAAAAAGGGATATTTATTTATTTATGTATTTTTATATCTATGATCGACTCTCGTTGCAACCGACAACATTAAAGTCAACTGTTTTGCAATACTGCTGTCAGCCTTGATACGAATATATATCAGTGGCTGTCAGTGTTTCTATAGCTTGATACTGTGTGCTGTCTTTCTCTTTAACCGAAAAAATTTGATCAAAAATAGCTGCACTGTACGTTGTGGCTGTCTGCAGCTAATTAAATCTTTAATTAGACAGTGGGATGTTAAGACAACACCCCTTTGTATCATCATTAATCAGGGCATTGTTATGACTGCCTTGACTCATCAGCTACGACGCAGGAAGTACAAAAATGCCCGCGCTTGTTAGTCTCGATAACACAAGCTTTCGAAAGTTCACTTGCCTTTGATGATTTCAATGGAGACAACATTAATAAAGGTGAAGGCTACAAGCGTACAAACATTCGGATATCCACGGATATCCACAATACTGCGAATCAGAGGAATATATCAAGCAGCGCTTTGCTAGCATGCTTCCTTTTGGCACAAAATCGTTTTAACCAAACAGCGTAATTGGTGATTCCCCTTTCTTATATCAACATTGATGGGAAATGTTGCAAAGCCACAAACACTCAGAACAAACACAAGACACTGGGTGTTTCCAAATTAAAATGTAGAGTGCAAAAATTTTGATGACATCCTTTTTGTTTGTGATACTAGTACAAAACACTTTTTGAAGACAACTGATTTGTTGTAAACTATCTGATAACGCTTCAAGGTTCTATTTATAGCACAGATGGATTCATTGTTAGAGCAGACCTGTGGCTTTGATAACATTGTGTAGAAAGTGCCCTGTGGCAGCAAAGTTGTTGACTTACTTGGCAGCATAAAAACCAAAATACCACAGCAGGGAGAAGCCAAATCTATTAAAAATTTCATATCTCATTGTCTTGGCACCACCAGTATCGCATGACGGAGCAGTAATTTTGATCATATTTTTTATTAAGAAGCCCCATGTATTAGATGTGTTTGGTATCTTTTCCAACCGGTGCATCTATACCATTAAAGGGTGCTCCAGAAGAAAGCGATGCTAAAAAATGGCATGGCTCATGCTAGAAGAGGAACCTTCAAAAAAATTTGTGTATTTTAATACCTCATAGTTCCAGCTACATGATACACCAGCAAACATTCTGACGCATCGTCCCAGCTCTACATCCTCATGAGTAGTTAGTAGGTGCTGTAGGCAGTAGCTGATATGAGGTACAGTTTTGCGGAGAGTCTCAGCACTAAACACCATACCAGGTCCACCCATACAGAAGTTCTCATCTGGGTTCAATGAGAGGCGACCCAGCTCCTCAGTGCTGCCAGTCCCAGCTTGACCTAAAGACCAGATGAATACATACTAAACCACAAAAAATTAGAGTTTATCAGTCGGATTTTGGGAATTTTTAGGCAGGATTGTATATTTCCGAACGCATACATTTATGTTATAGATAGTTCGTATAACTGGTTCTTGATTGAAAATGTTCAGAATAATCCAAAAACTGTATGAAAATACCTCGTATAAATACGTTATTGCAATATATCTGTGGGTGAAACAGCCCAATTTCCTTCTACAATGAGTGCCTTGCATGAAAATGATTTCTGATGCACTTTTAGCAGAGGGTGTATGGCACAGACCTGCAGTTTGGTTGTAAAACATGAACGCCTTAGCCCAACAAGCGCTCTTCCCATAGACAGCAGACTTTGTGTTAGAGCCTTCAGATTGTTGTAAATTGCCATAGACAGCAGACATGATGTATGTTATTATGTTCTCAATAATAATAATGACAGGAAGTCTGAATTTGAAGCATTGTGTCTCACCCAAATAAAGAGCCTTTGTGTGATTAAGCGAGGCCAGAAATTTACTCAGTCGCTCAGGATGAATATAAACATCATCATCAACCCTCATAAAAAATCTGTACTTGTCGGCACCTAAAATTAAAGCGAGTACAAATCTAAAGTACTTTTATGGTTGTTTACAGAAGGCATGGACAATCTTAATGAGCAACAATAAGAGCTCTACAAATACATGTCTACCAGCAAGTAAGGAGCCTGCAGAGGAAAAAGATGCCATACTGCATCGTGCATACTATACAGGTACAGCTTCACAACAATTGGTTTTATTTCAGTAAGCGATAAACAAATAAATAATAATGTCAGCTTCTGCCCAAAGCTGAGGATGTGCACTGGGCGATATCTGCGTGTGACTCAAAATCGGAATGTATCAAAACTTAGGATTTGCCCTTTAGGTCGTCCGTGCTATGAGGTAACTAAGCTAATCAGTTATGGTATTCCATAACACATTTTAATGTTTATTATCTGTCAAATCGTAGTTTGAAATTTCTATGATGCCATTAGGTCAGCATGATAACTATAGTGCAAATAAAATTAACATAGTTCGATGCTTATGTTCAGGTAACAGGCATTCAACACCTGAAAATCTGAGCTGCAGGTTCCGAAAAGAATAAGTATGTTATTTTTCCATACCAGGCAGTTACAAATTGGTGTTTTTTCTCAGTAATTGAATGAAGGAACCACTTACCATAGTCATGTAGGTATTTTAACATCATGAAAGACTTTTTCTGAGGAGGGTAAGCATCAGTAACTCCAGGTAACGCGACCAACGGCAAATCTGGGTCTCTGAAATTATAACAATAAGCATAAATAAATATCACTACGCATCACATCAAAAATGAAAAATACTGCGCCTTCAAAATGCCTGTTTAGACTCAGCCATGGAGGTTGGGTTGCGAGAAGTACAAAGTGCACTTACAATCCATATAACACAATATACGATCCTCAATACAGCTAGATATGATACTACAGTAGTACTTGGTAGGGGTCCAAAACCATATACAGCTATCATATGATTGTCTCGAAACCGAATTGAATTTGAGCGTTTATACAGAACTTGAGCTAACTAATTAGCCTGATCTGGTTTGTTTTGATAGAATGATCATGATATAGGTAAAGTTTTATCATTCATATTATGATAACTTGTAACTTGAAAAATTCAGCATAATGCGAACAAAGGGGGGGGGGGGGGGCTAGTCTTTCTGAGTGGCATGGAACATAGAAGAAACAACTTGCACACAGAACAACAACAAATATTTAAATCTCATAAATTGCGAAACATTATAACAAATTGCCTGAACCATTGCTGTTTATTTATTTAGTTGTTAATTAGGTCTAACACTAGATAATGAATAGGACGAAAAATGACATAACATCATTACTGCTGTAATATTCAGCAGAAGTATTCAAACGAATATGTAAACAACTTCCTGAGCACCCCAGCAAAGGAATTCATACAACTATTTAGCTGAGCCTTTCGGATGGATGAACCAGCTCGATACCATAATTTCAGGCATTAAGACAAGGCGGATCCTAACTTAACTTCAAAGATAATTACTGAGTAAAGGATTTTTTTGGATAATAGGTCTCTTAATCTAGGCTAGAGGGATTATTAATTGTAGAAATGTAGAATGAGAACTTACTCAGATTGAGAACCTTCGCTTGAGAAGAAGACCACGTCACCATTGATCTGCTGGGCCCAAGTCTTCCAAACAGCTCGCGCCCTGTTATCGATGAATTTTGCTGCTGTCATAACACCAATCAAAACCTGTAGTTAAAACAAGAAAATAAAACAAGATAAAAAAAAGGGGAAAATATTTACTCCATGTGTCCAATCAATCTAATAGATAGATGGTTGTCTTTTTGTACCGAGCAGGAAAGCCCAATAAACGGGAAAACAGAGGTTATTTCTCAGGGTTTTTTTCTATTTTCCATCTGATTGCTCCTAGCTGAGTGAGCAAGACCTGTTACGGGTCTTGTTCCCATATCGCTAACTCGTTGGTGGAACTATATACATTCTGAGTGAATGATTTGGGAACAGATTAGTGTAATTGAAAGACCAAATGAGCAAGGATTTTGAACAATTTGATAGCAATAGTCTTGGCCAAAAAGCATCCCTTGTTCTAATTGAAAGATCTCTCTTCCATTGATGACCAAACTTGAGCCGTAAAAGCTGCTCAGTTGTTGCAATCTTAGTCTCACCTGTTTATGTGATTCTGCTTCATGTTGTGTTGAGTGTTGATTGAACTCTGGATGCATCTCGTGGCGAATCTCTTCTCTCAGTTTCTGTTCCAGGCAGCAGTTAGGTGTCATGCATGGGAAGATTGGTTTACTCCACAAGCACAAGAGAAATCCGCAGGCAATCCCAGCAGTTAAACCCAATACAGCATATCGCTTGCTACGTTCCATGGTCAGTCTTGGTTTTGTCGCATGAGAGGTGATTTTCGCTCTACTCACGTTAAACACTGTATAGTTATTGTTCAACTTTGTCATATTCACTTCCTTGCAGATAATGATCGCTTCAACTTGTCATTAATAGCAGACCAACAGTCAACAGTAGCCCTGTATCAAGGCCCTGGAATAGAGATGAAATCCGTAATTAGCCTTAATGGCATGTAGTTTTGTCAAGTACTCTGCTGTCGGGCTGTGCAGGAAAACCTGAAATGAAGGGTCTCATAGAACTCAAAAGTTACCACCATTGCTTGTCAAGACAGGCTACCACCATAGCTGATCTAACTTAGTCACTCTATGCAATCTTATTCTGATCATACAAACAAAACTTGCTAACTTCAGTGGAGAATGTCAAGTGAGCAATAAATTCATATTCAAAATATAGGCAAGCTTCTTATCACCATGTTGGCGTTAAAAAACATTGGTTTAAATTGCTTGGATTGTCTCAGCCCGAAGCTTGAGAAATATCGATTACTGAAGGACACGGCCGCCATATTTGGCGTCAAGTTGCTCTCAGCTAGCAGGCATGTTGGAGCACACATGTGTCTACAACAGAGCTCAGTCAGTCATGGACTGTAGCGGGATACTAACTCAGGACCTCTGACTCTTGATTGTTAGAGGAGACTGCCGACTGCTTCCCAGGTTAGCCCATCTGTACGGTTTCAAGTATGGGAGTAACAACAATGAATGTGCTAGGCATTGTAGTCAACAGAATACAATGTAATTGCAATGACAGCACCTACCTTTCAACTTGCAAGCTGATATCACCAATCTCTTAGAACCGATGCTTTAAAATTATAGTCCTCCGTATCCATGTACCATACAAAATCAGCATTCAAATAGACCAAGATTTTGATTCAAAAAATTCCAGTACTGCTAAAACGCTTGATGATTCTGCGAGCTAGCGGAAGTTAATCAGTGGGCTTATCATAGCTAACACACCTTATGAATGAAACATATGGATTAAGATTGATGGACTTTGTTGCTAACACGACTATTCTAACGACACGGGTCAGAGGTCAAAGAAAACAGCTGTTTTATCCCATTGGATAATGACTTCATTCCTATACTATTAGATTGATACAGGGTTTAAATACTGGACGCAAGCAGTTATCGTGCTCAGGTCATCATCAAATCTAGAACAAGTTTGTACCCTCAGTGGTGGCGGATAGACATTGCAAAATTCGGGTATCGAGGCACCTTTTGCAATTTACGCTCTTCTTCAAATCCAAGCACCATTTGATAAAATTTTGTTGAGAAGTGGTTATTTTAACAGTTGCATGGTCAATAGTTGACAGTGAACTATTTCAACTGTAAATGTAATTTTGCTCTCATTTCAGATGCTGATTTCAGGTCTGGTCAATCATATTTATTGTAACAAGACAATCACATTTTAAACACACAATAATTATTATCATTGTACACTATTTTCTTTCTGTGTGATGTTTTCAATGTATTGCAAAAAAAGAGGTAAGGAACTGAAACAATAATATGAAATATAATTTTATTGTCAATCTACAATCATCTTTAGGAATGTTATTCATGCAGTGACAGAACAAGAAAAAAACCTAAGCGGAGAGAAAATGAAAAATACACAAGTAATAAAAATTAATAGGATTTAATAATCATATTGGAGTTGTTCGATAACAGTGTTGCTATAGCGCAAATAATGAAAATGATGAGAAGAAGAATAATAATAATTGCAAAGTGTAGTGAAATAAATTTTGAGATTACAAGTGAGTCTAGCCACATTTTATTATAAACTGTCAAAGGCTGTTTTTTTGTGACAGCCAGAGACGATAATCTCAAAGCATAAAAACTAAGGGACAGGGACAACTCCCTTATCAACCTGGTATGGCGTCAGTGATACCATGAGGACAAGACATCTCATTTTGTTCCAACATACTTAAAGTTTAGGAATCTTCAAAAAATATGATCGTGCTTGATTCTTGTGAAACCATGGAATCGCAAGTCGAATATTGATATAATATTTATGACGGCCCTGACATTGCGATCGCATCATATGACGTGGCGCAAATAAATGTAACTTTTTTTGCGATCGTGGTGTTGAGAGCTTTCCAAAGATATATAAAACAACATAATTGGTTGATGGCA
This sequence comes from Membranipora membranacea, assembly GCA_914767715.1. Classification (NCBI taxonomy): domain Eukaryota; kingdom Metazoa; phylum Bryozoa; class Gymnolaemata; order Cheilostomatida; family Membraniporidae; genus Membranipora; species Membranipora membranacea. The sequence goes on from OU612068.1 coordinate 20,604,170, forward strand.
TTACTATACCAAAAGCATTATGTATTTCCTAACCAAGAAATGTCATGACAAATGGCGTAAGAAAAGGGTCAAAGTTCTAATAAAAAGTTCACCATTTCCTTTGTCCAACGATACAAACAGATCAGAATCCAAATGGCAAAACAATTTTATTTGTTATCGATTCGATCAATGCGGCGTGATCAGTGGATCGGGAGCGACTCGATATGCCGGCAAATGGACCAAACTTGGCCTTTGTGTGCATGGTCAGTAACTCCTTGATAATATATCTAAAGAATATCCTTGAATAGATAGAGTGATTGCATTTATTGCGTATTGGATGATGGGACTATTCTAGTTGTTGAATAATTTCAAACTATGGAAATAACCATAATATGCACTACTCAATAACTGCCTTTGAGCCTTGTGCGCTTACTATCATTTGATCAATTTTATTAATCCTTACAGCAACCAAATTACTTGTGATAGACTTGACATGAGCCTGAAGCAAGATATATAGTATGTATAGAAGGTATCAATCACCTTCTGCTCTTAGCAAATTCTGAAATTGTCTTTCCACGCCTAAAGAGAAGATAGCTATAACAAGACTAGTGTTATTTATCATTTTGACACCAGGAAGTTTGTCCCAAACTCCCTGTTGCCACTAGCCAACCCAGACAGCCTGCCCAGAATTCTTTGATTCATATCAAAAAAAAAAATTATTGTACTTAACCTCGGATGTAGTGTTCTTATGAAATCATGATAGGCAAGCATTAAAAGAAAAAATTAGCCAATGGACACCAAGAAAAATGATGAAGGTCTCAAACTGTATGAAATTCAATATCTAACCCATCTAATGAGTCACCAAAGTTGACATCACTTAAGAGAATGGCTGTGTTTTGGAAATCTTCCAGAATATACTCTAATGCCAACATATCGCTAAGTGATCATCTGTGCCTCGAAAACATATGCGTGATGATGATTATGTTAGGGTTCATCTGACTAGCCATACATCACTTGCAAGTCAATTAAACATGATTTGAGATGTTCAAACTGACATTCGGCAGCACAACAATCGCCTGCAATATAACACAAGCGCAGAGGATAGGAAGGGACATATTATCCCTGGGCAGTAATATATCTGACTCCTCTACAACTCCCTATTTGAATAAGATTAGATTATTTTGTAGGATAATTCTCTGATTGGCTTCCCTTAACATGTAACTTTCTACCAAGCAGTCCACTGACCAATTTTGCGGATCACCCAGGTAGCTTTATATGAGTAATGATATGAGGTCTATTTATAGTAAGTTTATGTCAACCACCGATAGTACACATGGTGGTTTATCATTCAAATTTCCATTTCAAATTATTGTGTCTGATGCCTAGACGAACGAGTGCCCCACAAAACTATTACAATTATATCTCTACCTTTGGATATTGTGAGAAAAGTTTCCGCATTTTGCAAACAGTTCTTAGCTCTCTATTAACAGTTTGAGAGCCGTTAGTCACCAGATTCTGTCATATCACCAGAGTCTATGTGCCTAGAGTCTGAGACCAGTTGTTTGTCAATTGATATGATAATAGTAATTTATATTCACGAGACAGTACTAGAAGTCGTGCACCAATAACCATTACAAATTCAGAAGGAGGGCCAACAAAGTAACATGTGATCAAAAATTAATAACATAATAATAAATAAATTAGTCTATCAATTGGTTATTGTATATTTGAAAGGGTCGCTTTTATGCAACCAGAGGAAAATAACACACTGCGAAAGAAGAACGCCTTGAGGGCTTGACCTTTGACCCAAAGCAGCATTTAGAGATTGGAGAATATATGAGAGGCCAACTCAGTAGTCCTGTTCTCATGTTCCTCATCTTCTGGGTCTATATCAAACTCTACAGGGGCAGAGTTAGATCCAGTGTCTGAAAGATCACTTCTTGCAGAGTCACGGCTTATCCGACCTACATATTGGTTAAAAAAAAGTTGGTTAGTCACTCTCCACATCGTGGCGGCGAAATAGTGTGCCTTAAGGGCGAGGCTGCAATGTCTGCGCCAATTTGCTCTCAGTTTGTAGGCACACCTGGGGGTCCAACAACTCCCAGTAGTCAGTGGACTGCAGTGGGATTTGAACCCACGACCTTCAACACTTGCATGCTGAAAGATCGGCGCTCTAACCACTGAGCCACCTCCTACTCCTCCTAAACACAGTCGAACAGTGTAAAAGGTCAAAGCCAAACAGAGAGACAATGCTCCAAAATACAATAAATAACTGAGGTATATGGTGATATGAGGAACACTAGAGAAGAAGCCACAGCATGTCATCAAATCTAGATGCAGTACTATTATTTGGTGTATCTGTCACAAGATATCTTGATTGATTAGGAGTACATTGATAGAGAAAACAACTCATAAATAATGAGACTGTTCAAAAAAAATTATTTCAAGCTACCTCCTACCTTTAGATGTCCAGACAGCTCGGGCGGGTTTTAGCACAACGTCTTCCTCTGTGACTCTCATCTGTGTATCGGATTGCTGAGAGAATTTCAGTGGGTTGGCCTCTGCTGCTACAGACTGATCAGTAACCTTGTATGGTCGACACTCCTGACAACTCAACTTAGTGCTTGTAAACTTCTCCATTACCCGCCAAAGGTCATCATCCATTGCTATCCGCTTCCGAGGAGGCAGTTGCGAGGAGACAACTTCACTGAGGTCAGCGATCATGTGATATGATCTCACTTCACACTGGCAGCGAGTGATCATTTGTCTCACTGAATCTAAATCATCTTCTTTCAGCACAAGCACATTACAGGAAGCGGCATCTCGGAGTAAAGTTAAGAATGCTGTCATACCATCCATCATCATCACATTTTTGCACACATTTGTGATGAGAGGGCACAACTTCTCATCCAGTGAGTCAAATTTAGATCTATGAGTGACTCTGATCCATAGAAGAGTACTCAGAGAGTCCAAGCCTCGCATATCAGTCGATGATATGCTCTTGTAGAGATGCTCATATATTCCTAACACAGCTGATTCATTTTGGCTTTTAGATATATGTGATAACATGTTGTTTAGTATTGGCTGAGGCACTGGTCCCAGTTCAAATAATTGCACAAGCTTTTCAAAAAACCAATCCAGTTTCACGTCAGTAAGATCACAGCACATAAGTATATCAACTCCTTGTTTCTGCATAGAAGCCACATTTACACTGGACTTTGCAGTTTGTGTGAACAGTTCATATACAGATTCAATGTTTGTCTGAGTAGTGAGCTTTACTATGAGAGCCATGGCTTTCTGAGCTAACACAAGGTCCCCAGAGTTCAGACTTGAGACGATAAGACCTTGACATGGCATGATGAGAGACCTGTTGGATTGAATCAGTACAGTAAGAATTTTGAGTCCAGTGTGTTTGTAGTTTGACCATTTGGATTTGAGTAGTTTCTCCGCATATTTGACAATTCTTTCAAGATACAGCACGCTGTCAGTGTACACAGGTAACACCATACAAGACTCTGTGACAACTGATATAGCAGTTACAGTTGCAACATTCTCATTTTTGTCTAATATGGACAGCAAAATCACCAGAATCTTCTGCTTCCATTCCTCTTGAGAAGCTCCAGCCCGACTAAGCAGCTTGACGAGGTTTGTCAGAATTTGACCACCGCATACACCATTTCTAGTAAATCCTAAAGAGTAATGTTCATGTTCAATTTAGTTGACAATAAGAAAATTACCATATGTTTAGAGAGGGGGCAAATCTGAAAAGGTAAAGGAGTACAGCAAACATTATAAGACAGGATCTCACCAAATATATGTATTCAGTTCTGTATAACAGGTTAAGGCGCTGTAACACCTACTCATCATGTCTGTTACAATGATATCTAACATTTTTCACAACTGTTTTATACTTTTTGGATGATATATCAAGGAACGAGCCCGTCTCATTTTTCAGCAAAGGGGGGATTTCTTTCTCACTTACCGGCAGGTAGCTTCCCGGCAATAACTTGACTAGTAATAAAAACTAGCGGCTTAATCAAGTCTCCAAGTGACACTGAATCTGGTAAGTTAGTGTAAATCTGAAGTGTAAGGGCCATAACTCTGGGATCTTTGTCTTTCAGAGCCACCTGCGAAAGAAACAGAATAGCGTATTCAGAAGCTTTTTGATAGAATACACATAGCCATCTGTTTGATTTGTTTACCAATTGCATTGATCTGAAAGTCTGAACTATCACATAAAAGCAGACCTATATATATGTTTAGTGTAGATGAGTACAAACTTTGAGTAATTCCAGCTTGCTGTCGATGAGACTAGGATTTCTTTGTATGAATGCTCCAAGACAAGCCACAGCTTTACGTCTGATAAGAGGTGAAGAGTGCTTCAGTCTGTCTTCAACAGGCTTATCGATGGCTGGTATGAGTTCAGCGCTGATAATCTCAGACACTGTAGATAACGCGAGCAGTATAGACGGTACATGCCTACTCATGACATCTCTGTATAGCGTGGAAACCATCAGGATAGACTTATCAGACCCCTCATTGAGTAACTGCTGGCAGGCCATATAAGCTGTGAGCTTGTGTTTCCACTCGCTAGCACTCTGGGCTAACTTCATTGCATGAATACTGGCAAAATCAACATCATAGCCTAGTGATTTACATTCAGCACATCTCTTGATGAGTAGACTGGTCTGATTTTCTGTCAGTTGTGTGCTTGTAAGCTGCCACTTGAGGTATTTAACATGGTTAGCTATGAGTACTGAACTTTCATGTTCCGACCGACAGCGGGAGAATCCCGCATGAAATGAGTTGAGTGAAACAAGAATGTCATCAACATTGTCTACCATAGGGGTGGCAGAGGCAGTGGTTCCTGTCACATCTGTGATCTGGGACCAGAGGCCGCTTATTGATGAAATCAGATCACTCATGTTCCGACTCTACCATCACTACCTTCACCTCAGTCGAAGTTCAACTGCTCATCTAAAACTGTAAAATTGACATTGCAGGGAACAATTCAACGGTTATATATCATGTTTAAGATTAATAATGATTTCAAATGACCATCAACTACTTAATAACCACATTAAGAAAAGATGAGGTCCACAAGGATATGCTTGCTACCATGCACTAGGCTTCTTAATAAGTTGGCATTCTACACCACCATACCATATTGCATTACCTTATATGTCATGTGTGATATGAATACTACTGTTTGTCCATTGGGAACAATGAATATGTGTACATGTGCAAACAACATCCTGAACTCTCTTTCTCAGCAAAAAAATGTGACCCTTGTCTGCATTAGGGACAGGACATAGACAGTTAAATCAAATACAATAGATCATAGAAAACACAAACAAGTTCTCTGAAAATAATAATCATGATGTTCAGTCTCACTTCAAACCATCATTATAAGATGATGACAACATGGTAGTAATCATAACTCACATGATACTATGCCTTTGACTGTGTTACCTCTTTATTTTGTAATGGGGTAGGTGATGTAAGTACAGAATTCCTTGTTATGGTTATGTTAGAATAAGTTGTAAGGCTTACTAAAAAGTTTTTTTCTGGTTTGGCCATATAGCCTGAGGTCTATTTAAAGTTTTTTATATTATTGGGTGGTGTTAAAACCGATTGAAACCAAAACTAGAAATAGCATTCAAATGACCTTGAAAAGAGTGAAAACTTCAAAAGTTGTTATAATATATGTCATATCCGGGTAAACTTTGTTTTGAAAGGTACCGTAGGAAAGGTTAGTTATTCTCAGCATTTACAATTTTTATGTCTGCAATATACTAACTGCAAATTTGTGACAGTTTAAGTTTTTTCCTGAAGCCATCTACAGCTTGAAATACTTGGCAGGTCTTTTATTCAGTGCAGGATCATCTGATTTAGGTTCTTCTCATTGATGATGTGAATGATGATCCATTCATCATTGTCACATCATTGTGATTGTTGTCCATTCCCCCAGTCCATGCATTGAATTGATTGATTGGGTTGACTGATTGTAACTGTTAACTCACAGTACGGTCAGTCACTGACTGACTCAACAACTTGATGTCTCATTACTCTATTAATGTTACAGTACTACTTACACTTGGCCTAAGTCAGAAAATACTGATTGGTGATAGTAACCCGTATATATATATATATATATTGTTGTATAATAATAACCATATGATTATTATACTTATTTATAGAAATTCAGTTAACTTCATTTTCTTAGTTTAGTTAGAGTATACCTCATCTTCATCATTATTGTCAAAATAAGAAGATAAGCTCACTTCCTCCGACACACTGATATGTTGTGTGTCCATCAGATTGACTTAGCAGGTTCAGTGACATTCTCTACTCCAATTATGTTTCTTACACATGGGCCTATGTAGTTCTGTCTGAGATGAGTTCATGTTTGAGTAGGCACCTTATGCCAGTATGTGCTCGCTGTAACTACAGTTGTCGAGCGTCAAGCTATTCTACAGCACAGGTCAGGGATAAAAGCCACAGTTTCTCAATCATGCTGTGTGAACCCTCTCATTAATCTGCTTGTTGATGAATTTGTTTAGCAGTATGCAGTCATTTCAGTCAAAATGAGCCCCTCGGTTCTAAATCTTTTGCATCTGTTGACTCTATGATTGATGGTGATGGTTCCGGATAGAGCTAATTTACTGAAATGTGGCCATGTCAACGTTAGGCTCCATTTGAATTTTGGACAATTGCGGATGTTACGCCGCATTGTGTGGTCTGCTGTGCTGGTTATCTTGCCTTTACATTTGTGATCATTGCTGTATATCACTTCAGGATACATTGCATTGCTTCCAATGTCCAGATGATGTTGCAGGGGGTCAAAGGTAAATTTGTTATCCTTATTTATGTTTTTGTATTGAAGCTGGAAGTAAAGGATGGCTTCAGCTATAGCCAAAAAACATGTCTTGACCAACAAACGTAATAAACTTGAATAAGGCTGTTTCTTCACCACATTCTGCGCAGATTCGAAACCAACCAAGCCCTCTGAAGTTATATAAGTCAGCTACGTAAAAGTGCATCGGCAGAATTGATGATCTGGTTAACATAGTAATTCAAATTCCAATGGGTGTCTTCAAAATATGCTGTGTACTTCAAATAGCAAATGTAATGCTTCACCATATATGGTGAAGGCTACGAATGAAGACTTTGCTGGCTGAAACCTGTTTGGGTGATCATGTATTTTGGGATTCTTAGTTTTTCAGAAACCAGTTTTGGTAGCTTTGGACTTGTGTCACTTTTACCTCGTTGTCGAGGTCACACATAGTCAATAAGCTCACATCAAGAACACATCCTACAGTTTCCGTTGCGTTGACTAGCACATAATGCTGTAACTTTGTAAACATGCTGGTGCCCCCAAAAGCAGCCAGAATTGTGTCTACAAACTGTAGTTCCTGTGAAATCTATACCAAGATCAATTCCAATGTAAGGACAGGTTGACATATGTTTAGCCGATACCTTACCCTTTTATGCAAAACCCCGCCAATATTTGAACTAGATAAATTCATAGTTTTAACAGATTGGTTTCCATCCTACCGACTCAACTACTGAGTTAAATGCTGTGTTATTCATAAGCATTCATACTCAGTTTTTCATATTGTGAAAGGCTGAATATTTTTTATCTTTGGTGACCAATATTGTTTTGTGTTTACATTAGATTACATATGAACTGGAATGGAGGTGGATGAAGGCGACTTATCAGACTATGATATTCACCTTATCATGGAGGCTCTGTCCTCAAGACAGTCAAAGAATGTGGCCTCATGTGCTCTCAGCATAAAAATACTTCTATATGAGATACAGAAACAGCTCCTCATACTTATGGGAAATGATAACAGTAGAGTAAATGATGCAGGAGGCTCAGAATCAGAGTCTATGGCGGAGGATGACGATGATGATGATGAGGACTATGTATACAAGGAATATTACAATAAAAAGGTTGGAATTAAATCACTATCATTGCTCGAAAATTGCAGTTTTGATGCTTCTACTCTAAACTTTTTTAATGGTTCCTTCCGTTGTTTATTATTTTGTTATTGACTCAAGGAATAACTAAAGAGACTCTATTCATAGTTTCTGGTAACTATTTCAACCAAATATTGTTGCAATGGTTGGTGTTCCTGTTTTTGCTCTCAACTATTTGTGGGACTATAAGCTATACCAGACACAACGTATCATAGAAGGCTGATAACCATAGAGGGGTGACAACTAATAGGCTGAAACAAAACCTTATTGATAATGTGTCAATGAAAACTTGAGTCTAAGATGAACGAATAGAATATTTATATACACTAACATAATATGACATTTTGACTCACAGGCAGACCCAATCGTATCAGACGGAGAAGAAGAAATAAAGGAGCCTATGAAGGAGCAGCAGAGTGTAGTGACTGGAGCCACCGTACCTATCACAGGCTCTCTACAGAAACCACCAGAGTCATTCCCCTGTGCTGAGTGTGGTGAGGTGTTCACCACTAAGAAAGCTCTGAGTCAGCACAGAACACTGCAGCATCGGTCAGCTGATGACTCCAGTGCTAGTAACACTGAAAATCCCTCAGAAATAGAAGGACAAGAGGCTGAGACTAATGGTGAGTCTGTAGAAGTTAAACAGGAGGCTGGGGCGGAGATGGGTAAAGAGTCACTTATGGATAAGCTGGAGCTAAGGAAGAAACGGAATAAACTCATACCGTCGAGTGTACCCGGAAAAGTCAAGTGTGAACATTGTGGTAAAGAAACGCTGAAACAACACATGGCTCGTCACATGCTAATTCATTCCGGTGTCAAGGAATTTAAATGTAATTTGTGTGATGCTGCTTATTACCGAAAAGATAAACTCAAGGAACATATGAAGAAGCATGAGGGAGGGTATGTGGCCCCCGTTGCCCCAGGTGCCTCAGCGGAGAAAGAAAAGAAAGAATCAAAGCCAAACAAACCGGTCAAATGTAGAAGATGTGGATTCACGAGCTCTGATAAGAAAGAGATGAAGGAGCATAGACTGACTCACCCGGCAGATATGATGCATTCGTATGTACCAAACATTAATGTTGCATATTCTATGAAATTCTCCACACTCCCACAGCCAGCCCTTAATGTTGACCTGGAAGTTGATGACTGTCTTGGGCAGGGTCCCCTTTAACGACCGTCTACAGCCGTGATTGCCTTCCCGAGCACCTTTAAGGGCTGGCTGTGCACATTACAATAATAATTATAATTTTCACAGGTTGTAACTGGGATCGAGTCACAGAGACTCTACCGCCTCTCTTTCGTTAACTTTTCTCATGTTTTATTGCAGATGTGAGCATTGCGATAAGAAGTTTTCATGTATGTCACATCTCGCACAGCATGCCATTAAACACATGACTGAGAAGCCTTATATTTGTGACATATGTGGCGTGCCATTCTCCAGAGAACCCAATCTACTGAGGCATATGAAATCACATACAGATCCTGCCCCTTTCAAGTAAGTGAACTGTTGAGTACCCTCTATATAGATTATAGAGGCTTATAATATACTGTGTGCAGGGGATTTCAGTTAAAAGAGGCTACAATGGTAAAAACTTTCTCCACATCACTTGACTTTTGATGTCCAACACCCTGTCATAATATTGTGGGGATGTTAGTGAAACTTAGTTTTCAGGATCAATTCTAGCTTGATACTCAGTGTATATATGCTTGGTTTTACCTAATAGCAAAAGTCGGATCCCGTGTATTTTACAGAAAACTGTTAATGCTGATGTTCATAACACATAATTATTAAATACAAATAGTTATTTTGATTTGGTTGATACAAATATGCAGAAGCGCGAGATTCAATGCTGCCTGCTCTTTGATTCATGATTCGTACCCCAAACAATGTATTAAGAAGCCTTGTACTGTTGCAACAGTTTACTTGCCAATAGAATTGAACTAACCCTATATGCTCGAAACCTACTTTGGTCTATTTCCAGTTGTAAGTTCTGTAACAAACCTTACCACCGGAAAAACGAACTGGTTGTGCATGAGAGAAACCACACCGGTGAAAAACCTTATATCTGTGAGATCTGTGGAAACGCCTATGCGTCTAACAAATACCTCAAGCGCCACTTGTTTACGCACACTGGACTGAAACCTTATAAATGCGATCTGTGTGAGCGGGCCTTTGCCAGGCCCGAGAACATGAGAGCGCATCGGAAGTTACATGACAAGGGAGCAACAAGGAGAGTTAACTCAGGAATGATGCCGACTATCACCCCGCACCAAGCAGCATCAGACCCGATAACGGCTGCTATGATGTCTGGAATGAATCGCTCAGATAGCTTAGACGAATCAGCACAACTTCATTCCCCTACGGACTCACACGATGATATGAGTTATGAGCTGCCCACCACTTCGGGTATTGGACGGGTGGGCTCCGTCTCACATGACGAACCCGGTGACTCGCCAAGGCGTGAATTGTGGTTCCCCTCGCAACCATTCAATGCGGACACCTCATAAATACAAATCTCACCAACATAAGCCAATGAGGTCTCACTATTTTTATTGTCTTAAAATTATACTGCTGAATATTGCTGAAGCTAAATGATCATGATATATATCGATGCTTTGCTTAGTATTTTTGAGGGCCTAGGGTCGCCGCATGAAATGTCCACTGTTTCGAGTTACTTGGCCTGTTACATTGAACTATCATGATAATCCATTCTAATGTTGAAGATTAGTGTAAGGGAGCTTTGGTGGTGGTCAAAAAAATCATAGTTTACCAATTGCACACAGTTTGAATACATAACAGTTTTAGTTTTTAATCATAAACTTCATATTGTCAAGATGTTGTGCTACATTAGCTTTGCTGTTTGTCCATGTTTTGGTCTCATCATTATTTTTTTTACGAAATAATGCTCTTCGTATGGATTTAATTAAATATCCATCTCTGTTTTAGAGAGAATTTAAATACATATTGTCTTTGAAATGATTATGTAGGATAATCCTCGTATCATGTGAAAAGTTAGACAACTCACTGTCTATGCATGGAATAGTCCATGTCAATATTTTCCCTCCAACTGGGACTGATCCAATTTGTTGAGAGTAATTTTATGAGCTCCAATGGGTCCAATGGGCAGTAACTAGCCTAAACCCATCAATTCTGGTGTACAAATTAAGAAGTTGTGTGCCCAGTAGTTAGTGGGTGATAACTTCTAACATGAATACTTACGACCAGGAAATTTGTCCGAAACTCCCCGATTTGATCAGAGCCGTCATATATGGCTAAAAGGCACTCAATTCATTGGATACAATAATATTTTAGGACTTCCGTCTTTTCACTTTTGCTTACAGCTTGCAGTATAGAATCTTAGATCACGCATCCGTACATCATTATATCAAATAATCAGAAGTGCACACAGACACTTTTTCAAACAAAAATCACAACTAGTCACCAGAAATTGTGAAATTGGATGTTTGCATTCTGATGGCAGCAAAATCTTATTAAAATACACACTAATTATATTAAATTCAAGTGAAAATAGATAGAATTTAAGTGATTTTATTCATCCGATTCTGGAGAGAAACTTCTCAAGCTTTGTAATATATTATTACTTAAAGTAGTAGCCTTGATAAAAAAAATCACAATGTTATATAGAAATATAGAAAATCAGCTATATAAAACTGTACAATGATATATTATGGATAGATTCAGTGGTGCATACGATATGGAAGCATGGGCCCGAGGCTGTATAGTCCTAGCCCATGCTATGTAGGTGATGTCGTTTCATATTAAGTATCTATTGAATGATATGAGTGTGGATAAGTGTCAGCAGCATATTTATCATGATATTCTGGGTCTGTATAGGGATGTTCATGGTTCTGATTAAGAATATCACTCTCAGTCCTCTTTACTGTGGGTTTGGTATATTCTATACATGGTTCTGTTTGAAATAGTTCATTCTGTTCATCTTCACATAAAGATCGTGGAGATGCGCATATTCCAGACTCAATGGTTTCACGAGTAGCTGATGGATCACAGTCTATTGATATATCAGGTTCTAGTGAAGGAGAGGATGTCACTGTCACGTGATCTAACGCTACATCTTGTGATAACTCTGATATGGAGTCGTCTATCTTTCTGCGTATATGAGATAATGTAGATGACACAGGAGTCGGGCTTGTTATAGAATCGTCAGTAGATTTAGATGCTTTCAAAGTTTTCTTCCTTTTCGACATCATTCTTTCGCGTCTGGAAAACATTAAAAATCTTTAATCATGAGCTTGAGTTGAGTAGTAAATTCCGATCATAGCACAAAGTTCATTCGTATGAGCTTGTGATGTTGGTTACAGTAATGATTCTAGGTCTCATGAGATAACATGTCATATGGCAGCTAGACATGTAATCTAATTACAAATCCATGTTTACGTCCAGGAAACAGGGCTGGTGTCTACTCAGACCTGTCAGGGTCTAAGCCTAATAGCAATCAATGTTTCCTGGTCTTTTACCACAATGTTTCCTCAACGATACGAAATCCCCCTTATACAAGGAATCCAGGTGAGCCTTGATTATTTGTTCAATCTTTTCAAGTTCAAATTAAAATAAAATGTGAAGTATTTCAGCTATGTGGGTTTTCTTTTTGTCACCCTAGCCAAGGAGTTAAACATTAATGATGTTCTATAAGTAATCTACCTGGCTATGTCTCGCTCCCGTTGTTCTAACTGTAGCATACAGGCGTTCAGCTCCATATACAGGTTATTAGTCTGCTCCAGTTTTTTCTCATAGTAACATTTGACACTCTGCGCTTGTCTGCAACAAAACAGAACCATGATAATCTCATTAGAGGATGCTATATTTGATAACCATTGGCATGATAAAAGTACAAAAAAAGTAAAGAGTCATATCAGTGTTGAGTTCCATTTATCAAACCAGACAGAGATTAATCAAAAGTAGGAGAATAACTAGCGCCTCATTACAAGAACAGCCAGGTTGTCAGGGGAAATTGTCACCTAGGTGATGGCAATTACATTACTGTACACTTTATATTGACCTGAGTTTGACATTTCATAACAAAAAAAAGTCAGTCATTGTAATAAACTGTATAAGTCATGTTACCAGAAAAAAAATTGCAGCAATAATGTAAGATACACGTCTGTATAAGCCAACAGGGAGTGAGTTCCTTTTTACAACACAGAGTGATTTGGTCAAGGGGAGTAGTATTATTTTGTTCACATATGGAAAGGATAAACCATTGGGTTATGAAATATTTGCTACGAGTGTAATGCCACACTCACATGATGTTTTGAAGTCAGCAGTTACTTATTATCGCTTATTATTATTTGTGTTGCATAGTTTCTATAAATTGACAGCACCACAAGTAGTGCACGTGGTTAAGTTCAATATGTGAAGGCAATAATCGTGTCATATTCTAACATAGAGGGGACAATTACCTGAATTCATCAGCGTTTTGTAGGTTTGCTTCTTCGTTTTGATTATTATGTCTGTATAGATAAGACGCTGTGCCCTGAAGTCTGAGACTTTCAAACCTCTTCTTAATCTGTGATTTCCAGACCATCTGAGTCTCATAAAACTCCTCATCGTTTGTATCTGAAAAGATCGAAAGTTAAAAAGTCATTAGATGTGTCGTTTTCTAACCAAACCGTTACTATGGGTACATAGTTCTCTACTCCCCCACATGGGAGAACAGAAATATGTGAAGATAATTGGAATCAGCCATTCCTAAGATAATTTGTTTGGTGTGACTGTGACGGGGCATGTGACTTTCTCAAAGTCAGATGATGAGATTCTGAGTGACACCCACTCTTATAACAGTCCACAGTAGCCCTAAACCGCAAAGAATCACAAATGTAAATATTGACAATCTGCTTTTCCGGCTTTCCCTTTTGTGGCATGACACCTGAACCCATTCTGACTTTGCCAACAAAAGCAATAAAAAGAGAATCGACATCAAATCATCACAACTTAGAATTATACGTTTTGCTGCCAAAATTGATGATTCACAAGAGGAAAAAACCTGCTAGAGGGCCAAAACAATCAAAGCAGTCACTTCACAACCACAGATTATCGAAATCGTCATAGGTCTGGCCAAAGATTTGTGCAGTAGGAGGTTACACACGTCAATAAAAATGCGTAGATTTGTCAGGCTATCAATCACAAGCCATCAGGAAACATTTTAGCCTGAGCAAACATCAGCCGCTGGGTCATATGACGCTTGCAGTTATCAGCTTGCTTGGATTTCCAAACAGTTCTCAGGATGGAAATTGAAATCCCACTGGAGTGACTTTTCCTATGGGTTTTACAAAACAATTCAGCTGTGGCATTTAGAACAATAGCTATCAGTAGCCCAATAGCTATCAGTTATATTTATTCTAGATAGCGTGTAAAGTCTACAGATTCACGATCAGACCATATTATTCTTCTCTTGGTCAAAGTGCACCAGAGTGGAAGCAAAAGGAATTGCATAACAATGTCATCGTTCGCTTTCAGGTGAGGTAAAGTCACATGACGTTGAAATGAAGCTGACTAATATAAATTTACTAAAACCACCCAGAATATCAGTGGAGACAGGCTAGGGTGTGGGGGACAGTGGTAACTAAGAGACATGACCACATGATCACTATCATGATAAGCTCTAACAACAAGTTTGTTGTGAGGAATAGTAAGCTCACCTAGCAATGCTGGAGAGGCTATTTCTAAGTGCATCAGAATGTGGCGGAATGACGGACGATTTCTTGGTTTGGTACTCCTGCAACAGAAAAACAACAAAATTAGTCTAAGCGCTTACACTGTTATAGCATTGGGATAGCTGGTAGTAGCATTTCAATATCAACCACTGCTACAAATTACAACAAAATCGGTCATTTCACCTTTTTCCTTACCACGAAACTCATTATTGACATGAGGAAACAAACCAAAAAGTTGTAGTGATGGTTTGGTCAGATTTTATTTCCTGTTCTTGTAAATTCCAGAGTTTGGAGTGCAACACGTTCCCCAGATTTCATAAACATCACTTGACAGGCTATGATCTAGTGACAATGTCAACACTCCGCATAAATTTATATAATTTTTTATTAAGAAATAACAATTTTTGGATAATTTCCTTATTTGGTAATAGTTTTAGCACTCATATTATTTAAAATTCTCCCACACACACTGCCAAGGCATGTCAGTTTTCAAATCAACTGATGCAATCAGTTGATTTTAAAACTGACATGCCTTGGCAGTGTGTGTCAGAGGATACATTATTGTTCAGCTGCCATAAAATTGTCCTTACCCAGTTGTCAATACTACTACAGCATGTGACATTCAGCGAAGGCCACAAAAATAAAAAGGTTATCAAGTTTGCTTACCAGCATTGCTTGAGTAGGAGTTTAAAGCCTTCGGGCATATCATCAGGTATGGGAAGAAGGAGGCTGGAACTTCCGACGCCCCATATTATAGCTGTAGAGTCAACGTCCTTGTAAGGTATTTCACCTGTCAGCAGTTCCCATAGCACCACACCATATGACCTGCAATTTAAGTTAGAATATTTATTGTATTATTTTTTTCAGACCAGTTTGCTAGCACTTCATGGGAAGTGCAGATATTGACATGTCCATGTCAGTGCTTGTATATGCGTATGATGGTACCCGTACCAGGGCTTCTGTTTTACAGATATGAGGGTTGGGTGGACACCTTTACGCTTCCTTGAATCTTTCTAAGAATCATCACTTTTAGAAAAGGAATTTTGAATCGTATTTGAGTTTATAAAATAGAAATGAAGAGCATTCCAGACCTTTCACCATTTTCATTGGATACATCAATACAGCTTTGTTTTAGTTACGACATAATTTCAGAGGTTACATGTTATCTATTCATCCTGCCTAAGCAGCCAGAGGAGGGTATAGTTAGGTCCTGAGACCTGGGTGTTTTACACATGGCCTTAGCTTCATCGTGATATTTACAAACAAAATCTTTTCTGTTTGAACTCAGACCTTCAAAGGCTCTGGATCATTCTGCAGTGTGTAAAAGGGTCTGTTATAATCCAACAGTACTTTGATCAAAGTACTGCTCCTTTTTTATGGCGTAGAAATGGCTCCATTATCAATAATTATGTAGATTAGAAAACAATTAGAAGAGATTGCAAGAACAAATTGGTTGCTAATACAATCATCATCATGTTGTTTAGTTGTTTATTACTCTAATAAGACAGTGTGAGGATCTAATAACTGACCAAAGTTTTGGGCCCCACCCGGCAGATGAAGACAAAATCAGGCACAAAGACTGGGCAGGGCGTCATCATCAAGGGGCCGAAAATACTAACCAGCCAATCAGCTTTGAGGGAAAATGTCAACGGCCCAATCTGTCTTTGAAAATGAATCATTCATTTTTTGCATGAGGTTGTCAAGTAATGCGAAAAGCCACTATAGTTGACAGGAACAAGACCACAATTCGTTCTTGCACAACAGTGCAGTTAGTTTTTTCCCTATTTTTTATTGCCAAGCTCACCACAATGAAAAGTTAATGAGGCGTACATCGGTAAATTACCATGGAGAACTTGTTCTAATACATTTAAATTCGGGAATAATCCTATTGTTGTGAAATTATCACAATGTTTCAACAGGATGTCATTTTGTTAGATCAGTGGAATCATATATTTCATTGAACTAATTAGTTGGTGTAGTAAAAATCTCATCTTTCACAATAGACCAGATATTGTTTTGCTGCTGCATATTTTCTGTTGTAACAAATATCAAATCCACCCAAGAGAGTATGATTTGCTAATATAAGACGCTATGAGAAACCAAAATAATAGTTGTTTTGTATTCTATCACATAACATATTGATCAGCTTAGCGCTCCTACATCATTGTGGGAGATATAGCCCGCATTTAGATGCCCACCCACGCTGCGAATTAACTCAATACCAATGGAGTGGTGCGTGCTACTGGTATTAGCATTTTGTATACCAGTTTCCGCTATCCAAATCCAATACAAACCAAATTATCATGGCAGCAGCATTTTGTTAGAAGATAAAATACGAGTGTGATGGAAACGCCGGCAATTTCATACAGCAATACACGTTGATAGAAACGGGAATTAAGGCAAAAATGAGGACGACTAGCAAGCAATTTTATGGCAGCATTTTGCTGTGAGGTCAAGTATGAAGGCAATGAAAATGCTGACGATTTGATATAAATGATGGTGATCATGAGGTCGACTAACACATTTTTCTAGTTTAAACTCAATATGTATGGAGTAAATTACAACAAAACTGAGACTGAGTGTTTTCAAACAGAGGCTTCCACATTAAAAAATAATTTTTAGGCCAAATATTCAATACATACCAGATATCGACTTTTTCTGAGCACGGCTCATTTTTGATGACTTCAGGAGGCATCCAGGCGTAAGTACCGGCGAAGGACATGGTCATACTCCTCTCATGCTCGTGAAACTCCTTACTAGTACCAAAATCTGAGATCTTCAGTATATCGTTGTGTCCAATCAGTATACTGAAATAAAGGAAAACATTAAAATAAATCTCAGGTTAAGTAGCTCATGGCTTCCCTATGATTTGCTGATGAGGACAGAGGAAGGACTTGAGTTAAAGCCCGCAGCTCGCCAAATCATCAGTTACAAAAAGAAATGATCGAATGCTGCACTCCATATCTCTATCTTTGTATCAGGGAAGTCAGGGATGAAGCCATATTCGAGCTAATTACAAGCTCAATAATAATATGAGAACCTTGTCTGTCTTATTTATCAAGTCAATAATTTAAATGCTGGCCAACATAATAAACTTAGCCTTGAGAGAACAGAAACGAAGTGCTTCAAGTCTGTAAGCAAACAAATTCATAGTTATGAATGACCAGTTTTCACCCATCGAGGACTTCAGCTAAGTACTTAACTATTGATTTTTTTGCTGTTTTCACTATCGGCAAATATAATTTTCTGACTTCTAGCATTGTTCCTATTGCAACATTTTAAGTCAATAACAAAAGCTTGTCATTTGGGAAATAGATGAGCCTAAAATGCAAACATTGATTTCAGCTATTGATATGAGTACAATGTTATGTATTGTGTTTTTCAATGAATCTATTTATGTATAACCTGCCACTGGATTAGTCATCGTATCCAGGTATGAGAAAGGCGATGATTCATCAGCCCACTGCAAACACTAAACTCAATGATTTATCACCTCAATGCAGCGCTAATGATTCGCTGCCTTGGCTGCCTTAGGTTTATCTCCCATAGCTGCAGTATACATTATATATTACGCAAACATAAATATTGCCGATGCAATGGTATTAATTATATTGATCGACAAGATCCCGTTCATTCATCCGCTGCTGTGGGGCATAGCACACGTTTTGCATCATATTAAAAATCTGATCCTGAGATTGATGTACACGAACAGCGCTTCCCCCATCACACATTGATAATTTGTCTGTATCTGATTATTCCTATAAACTCCTTACGACAAGAGCTTTAAAGCTAAATTTAGATTTCTAATGACATAAATTATTCAGCTGTTCACTAGATAAAAAGATTATCTCCGGTTTTTCAGTGCTTCCAGTGACAGTGCGTCCAGTGACGTTCTAAGTCTTTTTCAATAAGTCAAACTTATCTAAATATTTGAACTAAAAAAGGAAAAAACCCATTTATTTACCTCGGAAATTTTTTGATTATTGATTTAAAATCGACATTATTTTGGGGAAGAAAAGCTAAGTCCAGGGTAACCCGGCCCTGGTTAATAAAATCAGGCTGATTAAATGAGCCTCACCAAACTCTGTAAAATCTCCAGACTGTAAGGTCGCTAACTTTGTACTGTCTTATATGAAATCAATAAATACTATATGAATTTTTCCTTCCTCAGCTCCTCCGCTGACATGCTGACGCTGTTGTGACTTACTTGGGGGATTTGAGATCACGATGGATGATTTTATTGGCGTGTAGGTAGTTCATACCACAGGCTATCTGTGAAGCCCATGAGTAAAGTAGCTGGGGAGGAACCTCTCTGTGGTCTCTTAGCACCTCATATAACTGGCCATAAGGACAATATTCCATAATAATACTGTAACACATCGGCTGTGAGCAAACACCCCTGAAATAGAGAAGAAGTTCACACCTTATAACAGATTATTCAATGGATAGGCAAAGATATCTCACCTTCATAAACTTTGACTACATCACAGAGTAAGGACATGTCCTTACTTTGTGACTACATGCTGCAAGCAGCAGGTACAGTGAAAATAACAAGGGTAAATTCCATTTACAACCCCCAATGTCTCATCACGCAGCCAGGTCAGAGCAATGATGCTCAGGGCCCGGATCAGCAACACCTGGCTTTCTGATGGAAAACACTCTTCGTGTTCGGACAGGGAACCACACCCCTATTAAAACCAAGTTGCGGAACTGGTCAAGGCTTTTTATTGGAGCTGACCTTGATGTTAGATTTCATATTTAACAAAATAGACTCTTGTCTGCAGTAGAAACCCAAGCTTGTTATCATTTTGAGGGGGCAATAACAAATTCACTTCTTCAGTAGCCTTGTAGCTATGAGGGAATTACAATTGTTATTGGATTAGTGTAACATCATGATATCTCCCAATCAATAATTTTCTCTTATCTCCGTTAGAGCACATTGCATTATATGGTACATTTACAGATAGCAAGCTATTGCTTCACAACCCTCAATGGCTTGCTAAATACAAGACCAATAGCTGTAGGAATTTACTAAACATTTTTGGCTCAAGTTTCTCATGCGTACAAGGCTGTTCTGCTATCAGTTTTGAATTGAACTCAATTGTTTTCAGCTTCTTCTATTCTATAGCTATACCATTTATATATCTATATCCAACAGCTCGGCTAACTGGGCTTAGCTTTTTTCACAAGTTTTGCGCTACTTGACCCAAAGTGTTGTTTGGTGCAAAGCCTGCTTGACCAGGTCACAACAATATTTTTGACTTTGATAACAGCCGTGAATGTTTCACCATACCAAAATAGCAGAAGCGCACAGCTGGCTCCTGCAGCAAACCTGAGAATCAATTATAACTATAACGCAACATCTTTGTTTGTTCGCTTCAGAGCCTCATAAACAAATTAATCGGTTATCTGGGGCCCCAAGTCAGTAAACAACTCAATAGATTCAGCCTATGAACATTGAAGAGGGGATCCTACCAAAACAAAACATCGGAGCGTCTCAAAAAACATCTTTATTACTGCTGTCTAATTGTCTATGGCCACAGAAATGATAAGCACCTCATCTAGTTTTTAATACCTTTTGGACAGAGGACATAAATGATGCTGCACTTTTAGGACAAGGAAATTAGGGCAGCAAGAGTGAAGTAAATAAGAAAAGGAATGAGGACGTCTCACATTTCTCAATAAGGTTGTTACATCACTCCATAGATTCAGAGTAAGCAATTTTAAGGACACAATGTTTACCCTGCGTAAGATCCAAACCTGTGACATCAAATAACCCCATAATCAGACCAATGAAATGAGTGAGATAATCCCATACATACTTGAAAGTGATAATATTTGGATGGTTGAGTTTTCTTAGATGACGTATATTGATTTCTTTGAGGTGTTTCACTTTTTTGACAGCCACTTCCTGTCCGCGATGTTTACCATAGAATACAGCACCCTGAGCACCGCTGCCTAGCCATCGCAGGCTCGATATCTCCTCAAACTTAATCTCAAACGAGCTGTCTGTAAGCAAAAAAATAAACATTTATTTTATTACTTAATCTACTGATAGGCTACATTGAGAACCACAAGTTCCTTCCACTTAGTCGTACAAGAGGTTAAACTCAAAACAATGGTCCTGAGTTCAAGGAAACTAATCTAATGTTTCCTTGACGTATTCCGGATTAAAGTTTAAGACTAAGGAGGCCTAGGCAGAATCACCACCTAATCCATCATATTTTTTATTTAATCTTCAGGTAGGCCATAATATTGGTTTTGAGATTAAAAAACTTTAATTTGAAAACAAATTTTGGACTCTCAGACATTGATCATGCCATCGCCCTTTGATATATCAATATTGCATCACGGGAACAACCTACATGGATATACACCAGTCCTTATCAAAATCACTTCATATCTTGTAACACCCTATACTAGGTCTCCAGATACCCAATGCTAAAGTATCACTGGTGCCAAGCTTACTAGATGTAATAATTCATATCAGCCGATTACGTAGGTCCGTTTCATTTAAAACCTCATAGCCTGGGCGAGGCGCTGGAGCCTGATCAATTTTCAGCCACGCTTAATTAACTAAGCTTAGCGGACCCAGAGTATGAAGCCACTTCAGCCATTTATACATCCTAGACACAAACCTTGTGTAATTAGTTAGACTCCTCGCACCCTATACAAAGTCATCAGGGGAAGTGGGGAAAATTGTTATTATATAGTCGGATATGTTAGAATCAGCATAATAAAAGAAATATCAAAACTGGCAGCTGTTACCGTGCTTACATTATAGACGTGTCATAAGCAGCAAGCAGCGCAGGAGACCTCACTATTACGACTGAAAGCCAACATAAAGATCCGAGAGCTGCTTGTAATATTTATTTGTTACAGCAGCTTGATACTGCAGCATTGATTCACAGTTTTTCTGGCACTCCATCAAACAATACAGGTGCAAGTGAATTAAGTTTGCAGTCAATCAGTGCTGTATTGTATCAAACTTTTCAGCTGCATTAGACTGACACCTTAAACACAGTTACTCCCTTGTGTACTGGCCATTGACACCGATATGTAACCTTCTGACATAGACACTGGGTGCCCACGTCACCTTGGTTGCCCTGTCTAGTATATAGGTACCATTGCCGTATACCATAGCATACTACTGTGCTACCTTTAATCAGGCAATACGAGGCAATCAGATACTTTGCATAATACCAGGCACAATTTTAATTATTTGCCCAGGCTTCCCATCAGCGCCTATCCGCATAAGTCTAGAAATACTCATTATACCTTTAAGTTTTTCCTCTAGAGCAGCACGGCCTATAAATGACCATACAGGTTTCAGACAGGTAATAATCCCACTTATCCAGTTAGTCTGCTCATGCTGTTCGCTCTGTTTAGTGTCTGTGTGAGGCTCATGTTGGCCGTCTATCCTAACGGAGAATTGTTTAGGGGGCATCATAGTATTTTTACTCTGTCTTTGAGGTGTAGATGGAGTCTTTGGAATGTCTGTAACGTGACTAGCATGCCCATCCGATAGCTGAAGGGAGCTGCAAGCAACAAAATAATGATAGAGATTTTGACAGTTATATCAGTGTTTTTGATCTGGGTCTTACACAATATTCGTTATCTGCCGTTTTAGGCCCATGCACGCACAAAGGCGTCATCACTGAGTTGAACAAAGAAATTGTACTAGCATAAAAAAATTTCCATCAAAATGTCTCAAGAGAGTCTAGAATGTCAATATATTACAAGTTTCTTTATCTTTGATAGCACAGAAAAGACCTTGGACAGGTAATGTCAGAGCGCTGCTAATAATATGATGTCAATTCTAGCAATCAATATCAGTGCGAGCAATGGTACATAATCAAACAGCTTACTAATTAGCTAACTGTAACAGTGTCTTTGTTACTTAAATAGTATTAGCTAAACCAAATCAAGCAAATTAATGCTACCTTCCTACAGGGTAGAGCTTAACTTTCCATCCTATTTAGAACGTAAACATCTTATACAATTATAAAAGACGTTAAGCTGGCAGATGACTGGCAGCAATGAACAAGAGGGGGTTCATTGCTGGCAGCGTTCATGTGTTGTGATGATTACTTACCTGGAGGAAAAGAAGTCGCTGTCTGGGCTGTGTGATATGGCATAGAGATCATTACTGTTGCACTGTTGTTGCTCGGGTACGATGACTTTGAGCTGTTTTAGCGGCTGTTTGGTTACTGTGATATGTGATGGCCTTTGGTTTGATGTAGAAGTCATCTTCTTTGGTGAAGTGGGCTCAATCTGCAATTAAGGCAACACCTTTTTTTCATATTTTGTAGTGACCTGTACAGCAACCTTATTAATATCTCATTTTTTACTTTCCTCACTATACGATAGAATACCACACACATGCAACTTATTATGCCACTGGGTGGTCCATTTTCTTCATTATTGTGCAATAGTGTGCAAATAGTTCTTGGCAAGGTCGAGACAATGCTGAAGGAAAATCCAAGAGACATGCGGCACATGACGGTACAGATTAAAATATAAGTTTTTACATTCTAAAACGGTTAGCAGTATCGGCGGCGTGTACCTTTAGACGCGTGGCTATTTTTAGTTTACTGGTATGGACAAAGCACTTAATTAATGCGGTGGCAAATGGTTCGAAAACACCTTTATAAGGTTAATGTGACTGTGAGAATTAAGGTGAACATTCCACATCTGTACTTGCGAAAATTCTAACACAGCAAACGATTGACATGCATGTCTGTGTATTCAGATTGAATAAATGGTTGCACCACCCATCCATTCCATCACAGTACACAAGTATGTGTAAGAACAAAGCTCACGAAGTCAGGCCTATTAGGGAGATTTGTGGACACTAGAATAACCTGTCTGCATAGGGTTCTTGCTTCCTCCCAACTTTCTCAATGTGGCTCTTTACCAGAATTTGAGGTAAACTTTAGATATGAGCTGCCTCACAAAAGAACTGAAAACAGTAGAATTGCCTATGCTCATGATAATAAAACACGTCTGAGAGCCATAACCTATCATGATACTTGTGTGTCTCAGATAATTCATTGGCTCCTTGAGGGTAAAGCTAATATTTTTAGGACCTGCCTACAAACTGAGAGCAGCTTGGCACCAAATACGCCAGTCTTCGGACAGAGTCGGACTAGCGATTATAACCCCAACGAGTTAATCGTCAGTATCTGCACCCTAATACTGTCTCGGTGTCTGACATGGAGCCTTTACCAAACGGGTCGACAAACACTGTCAGGTCAGAGGTGGACTTTATACTTTGTCTCTGATAAGTTTACTCGCAGTGGCCTTCCTCACAACGAAGTTTGATAGTAATTGTGACCCGATGAACTCCCTCATAGTGTGACCTCACCAATTAATTTATCAAAAACCTCCAGCTATATATATACTTTTATTGTCATTCTACATCATCTTTAGGAATGTTTTTCATAAATCATTCATAAATGGGCTGCATTTCTTCATAAATAAGGCCAGTGGAGACACCAGAGGTGTGCTAGGTGCTCCTGTGTCTGATATGATACCAAATAACACATATAAGACTAAAGAGTTGGAGTTCTATCAAGTGGGTGGGCTTTGTTTGCCCTAACTAACACAACTGTATTGTCACAATTGTGTGTTTTATAAAATGGAAGTTAATTCCTCAGAGTCAAACCTTCTTAGCATTTATTCTTACAGCAGAAGAGCCTATTAAAAGAAAATTACTTACAGCTGTTGGATGCATCTTATATACTGTTATAATCCAAAAGATAAGAGTGTTTATCCTGAAAAAAGTTTATTCATTGGGAGCAGTATCCAGATTTACAGACCATCTTCCATCAAGTTACTCACTCAACTAAAATATTTCATTCGTGTTCTCGTCTCACGTGGTACTCATGTGATCAAAACAAACTGAGGTAGCCAATGAAAGCAAGCTTAACATAATCAGTACTCCGCAGTGAATGGTTTCCTTCTCAACAAAAAATTGTGAGGAGTGCTCTTGGATTCTTCATTCACAGAAAAATGGTAAGAGTTGATATAAAAAAAACCTCAATCTCTCGCTGTTTTGATCTGTGACATCAAAGAAAAGTCAATGTTTATGATTTTTGTTTTTTAAACTTCTATTTCCCTAAAGTAATGCAGCTCTAGCAAAATAAACTTCATGTGTTTGTAAGAAATGTTTGGTAGTGAAGAAGAAGTTGTGACACATTTTTATCAGTGTATGAATACTTAGATGTTTGAGCCTAATCTGACTCACAAACTCAAATTAAGAAAATGGTTCGCAGTGTACATATATTTACTTGCTTGCTTCAATAGAATCAGTTAGTTAAATAAGGTCTCACCACTGCTTACATGAATAGCCATCATCATATTGATTGATGTTTTATCAATGAACTAAAAGGTTTAGTTCATTGGTTTTATAGATGTATATTTGTATATATCAATACAAATATATAATATATATAACAAAATCACAATGTGTCAAATGTGAGTTGAGGAATACACATTTACGTACAAGCCCTGAGCTTTAAACGCTGCGATGATCATTGTTCTGAGATTTCATTTCGTAAACTTGACAAATGATAATAAATAGAATAGATTTCTCTGACTAGAATTTATTGAGTGTAGATAGTTTGATGGTGTTAGATGATGAATTATACAAAAACAACTTTTTTTTAATTTTGGACTTGAAATCCAAACATTCCAAAGCATATTTAGTTAGATTGTATCACTGAACCACAGCCCAAAGCTGTGTATCATTGAGTGTGGAAATGTTTCAAAGTCATCGATACGGTTAATCAGAACACCTAAAAGATCCGCACTGCATTCAAGTATTATTGTCATACAAATCAAAAAATGTTTAAGACATCCATGATAATCTTGAATCGAACTCTATTTGAGTTTGGTATAGCTAATAACAAAAAGTTAAAAGTATCTTTATATGCTGCTGCTGTATGGTACAGTTACCGACCGCAGTATGGGAAAGACTTGAAAGGCATAAAAGTTATGTTTCAAATCTATTTTCCCGACATAGCATCAAGCACTAAGATCAAGATCAAGATCTGACTAATAAATGGCTGCTGTGTTGAACAAACTATGCAGTAGATATGTGTCTAAAGTAGTTTCTAACAATAATCACAGGCTACACCACCACATCCTACAGAAACAATCAACCAATAGGCATGGTGCCAGACAGACAAATCCATTTTAAACAGCAGAAACACTCTTTTCAGCAAATCATTATTTGATAGCTAAATGTAAATGCAATGAGTGAGCTTTTTCTGATTTTTTTTTGGAAAACTTTACCAGACTTTAACCCTCTATCTTGCGAATACCATACTAGTATACTAGAAGATAAAAATTTGCTGAGTAAGTTACAACCTTATTTTTAGATTTAATCCCCTCATTTTAAATTAATTATAGCTTTCCTGACATTTCAACTGAATTTGTTTTCTTTTACTCTAGGATATATTTTTGATGATAAGGCGCAAAAAGTGCACAGTATTTACTGATGCCAAGGAAACAACAACAGTAGCTGAATTGAAGAAAATGATTGAAGGAATCACGAAGACACTGCCTGAAGATCAACTGCTTTTTAATTTTAATAATGAGGTAAGTTTCATGCCCAAGACATAATGATCAAGCTATACAAGAAGACACACCGAATCACAAGTCAATTTTATGCTACTTTAAAAAAAATTCATAGGTCTAGACATCAAATTCTGCTATCCATTATTTCTACATTCTTTTATGTTTTAGTTTGATTGGTACATTTTAAGAAACTTAAACCAAATTTGTATTGATATAAGGTTGCATGTATACACAATATGTCATGTCTGAACATCAGTTTTACGGCAGGGTTCACTCATTAAGATATGTTTTCATTTGATTGGCTATTAAATATTGAGACTGCTTGATGAAACTTTCTCAAACATTGCACCAAAATATACCGTCTTTTTCTAGCCTATGGATGAGAAAAAGAATTTACAAGACAATGGGTATACATCAGCTACTGCCAGGGCACAAGCACCGGCACAAGTTGGTCTGGTTTGTCGAGCAGCAGGTAAGATTTTATTTTGGTGTTGGTTGGTAGTATCCTTGAGATGTGATAGTGGATCAGGCAAGATCTGTGTCTGCTTTCAGTAGGAGTGGACAAGGGTTGCTGTTTTCAACACTGTTTAAAGATTTGGTTTGAGATTAAGAAAAAAACACATGACAACCCGTATCTAGCCACGTAATTGAGAAAGTAATGTGCGCAGAATCATGGAAACAGTCATCGTTTTGGAACTCGGTATTTCAATTAGGAAGATATCTCTCCTGTTTCAACAGAATATGTCCTCAGTTTGTGGCCACCTTTGAATTAGTGTGATTCATCGCGCCTCTCCTTAAATGATGGACTCACTTTGGCTATACCTCCCCTCGCTTCTATGATATACCTGGAAACTTTTCATTCTCTAAATTGGTCTAAATCTGTTCATATTTCAGAGTGAAATGATATTACTCTTGTCCATCACAGCAACTTTGTCAGCATTGTCACCAGATACGTCCTAAGTCCTAACTGAATTTCATAAATTCACTCTTATTGTGTTGTTCTTCAATTGTTTTGAGCCCATTGTTCACTCGTAGGCGTAGGTTTGCTTTTTATTGTTGGTCATCTTTTCTTTTAGATGGAGAGTTTGAGCCATTAGATATAACAGCATATTCACCCCCACCAGAGTTGCCAGATGTAATGAAACCTCAAGAAACTGGTCATGTTAGCGCAGCTGGGGAAAATCAAGCATCATAACAATATAGAGACAGCGTTCGTGATAGAGACTTATTCGCAGTCATTGGTACTTATATTTTATAAGCCTGGACAAACTGCTGCATGATCTTGTTTTATATCAAACTCCCTATGTACCATACCTCAATTACCACTGAAGCTTATAAACGCTTATTTTCTTACTCAGTATGGTGACCAGGCAGAGCTAGGAAGCAGTCTCCATCAAAACCTTCGGGAATCCCACAAAGAGTTCCTTAAAATGGAAGCGCAACCTGATAGAAAAGAAATTATGTGGCAAGCAGAATCAACATTTGTTTTATTTGTTTTTAATAATACAACTCATAACACATGATGACCTCACACGTTTGATGACAGACACATGCCGGCATCTCATGGCAATGAGAGTGGGTTGGAATAATCTGTTTCATAATTGATTATAATGCTACAGCCAAATATGTCACAAAAGCTATGATTGATAAGGAATTCATCACTCAATAATTGGGTCCACTGCAGTCTTGAGATTCAGATGTAAACAGGAAATTTGTAGCTGGATATTATTCTGACAATGCCCAGTGTCAAGTACCAGAACCAGTTGCTAAGGTAAGCATTCACAGATATACCCAATGAGCGCTACAGAATTCTTCTAAAATCAAGGACTACTCATTACTAATAATTGCTTTGTCAAGATCTCCACTCAAAGTTGACCTACTCGGCAACACGGTGTGTTGGTATTATCCGTCAACATATGAATGTAAGATAAATATAAGTATTTTTAATTTATGATATAAACCCATGTAGGCGCCACAGGCGCAAAATGAAATCCTTTCTCATTTTTATCAGACCGAATCATCCTGATATATAGCAAGTGGTCTCTGTTTGCCGAGAAGTAGGTGAGTAGGTGAACTAAATGTCTTCACTCATACTGCACAACTTCAAGTTGGATCATCACACCAATGAACTAAACCTCTGGAGGTTTAGTTCATTGATCACACGGTGGCCCAGAAGAAAAGAAGTTGTGTTCTCTGAAATTAAGGGCAAGTAACTCCAAATAGTGATCCCTGTTTACAATGTCTATTATGCCGTTGAGAAAGAGACATTGTTTAGGCTGTCAGTTTGCAGTTGCCTCCATTTTCGTGATAATAAGAGCTTGTAAGCTCGTCTGAACTTTTGATTTAACCAAGCATAGACAAAAGTGTTGAGACATGAGTTCAGCATTGCAAATGACCATGCTGCTACAAAATAGTCTGCTGGTAATCGGCCATTGAAGTCTGCAAATCCAGCTATACTGAGAGGAGTCCAGAATGTTATAAACACGATGAATACAACCATCATACCTAAAATTGTCCGATATTTCTTCGTGTCACTTGAAGTTTTACTCTGTAAAATAAAATAAAGGACAATTATCTTCACATTGACCGCTGCTGGTTCACAAACCTTGTTTCTCGAATCTCAGTAAGGACATTTCTGACAACACTTCATAATTGTAACAATGAACGTTTTTCTTGTTTGTTGTTGACATGAGTACATTTGACATCACTGAACTGTTTAATGTTTCTGCATCAAACTGATATCCATTTCCTTTGGTAGATTGGAATAAACTTCTTGGGCCATGGCTGTGCCCATAGACAAGTTTTGTCTATGGTTGTGCCCATCAAAAGAGCTTGTTGGTCACAATATGCTTGATAGCCCTAACTACTAAAATCCAGTCGACTCACTTTTGCTATCGTAATGCCATTTCATGTTGATACTGCGGCACGCATTCTTTTTTTGTCTTTTTCTCTCTAAAGTCCTAACACCTTAATGGGTGCTTTGGAAGACAGTTTACATGAAGTTGTACATGTTTAGCTGAGAATGCTTTTAATGATGAGATATAACGCACTTGTGTCGGTGTAGATAAATGCATCCAATTTTTTAGCTGTAGATTGTGTCAGATTTAAACAAACTGAATTTGGCAATATTATTGGCAATTTGGCCTTGCACCTTGACTAGCTACGACATTGTCAAATCTATTGCGCGTGTTGGCCTCATCATTGCTTTACTCTCATGTTCTAAATGTCCTAAATCTTAATTCTTAACTTGTTCAAAATAGAAACAAAGCAAAAATCACCAGGGAGTTGAAAGTTCATTGTTGCTTGTTTTTAGGTTCAAATGCACTTATCTTGTAAAATCACCTTATTCAATCTCAGCAAGAGATTCTTAGCTGAAGGCGATCCTTATTAAAACAGCTATAATATACCTTTTAATTAATAATTTTCATTGTCGTTAAATATGCCAATAGTGTCAAAGACCTGCTATTTTTTCAATCTATTCAATCTCCTGCATCATTATATATCATATATTATTCCAATCTACCCGTGGAAATGGAATATGGAAATTGTACCAAGTTTAAATTAGACTCAAACTTGTTTATTGTATTTAATCGGACGAGGTTAAAACTTGAGAAGTGAAAACTCACCACATTTGAGGTGTCCAAGGTTTGAGAATTGCCAGAGCTCCTCCTGAGACCGCGACTGAGACCTCGGGGCACAGAATCTCTATGTCTACGTATCTCCAGGGTTCTGCTTTGTCGAACTGACTTTTGCAGCTCAAATCTGACATTTCTAAACTAAAAATAAATGAATAAACCTTGATTAATTCACAGAAAAGAAATTTTATCATGACTACTGGTAGCAACTGTATATATGCATACTCTATGCACAAAAACCTTCAACATGAAGTATTGTTTTATCTAAATTCAGCCCTTCAACATGAAGTTTTGTCTACCTAAATTCAGCACTGCAATTGCCACCCCTCCCCTCCCCACCAGTGTATGTGAAAATGTAGCTGCCTCACATATCATCCATTAAAATGTAAGGCGAGACAGAATCATAGCAGAAGCATTTATTAATTGTAGAGACAGAGCGTACCTTTTTTAGTATACAGTAGTAACACGTGACATTGAGCCCTATGGCCGGCACCAAAGCTAAGCCATTCAGAAACACGTTCACGTAGAGATAAGAGTTGAAGTCATAGGCAGAGAACATACAAGCTTTGTATTTGACATTTGCAGTCCATACTCCAAGTCCGAAGAATGGCGGTATTATCATCAAGCCGACATACACATAGCTTACGATGAATATTAATACTATGTTGCGCTTCGTATAAATCATTGAGTACATCTAAAATGTAAAAACAAAAATGTTTATTCCAGAAATTGTGCCTAATGACTAAACAAGCATCCGTTGGCTCTGATTGGTTGTTTCGGTATCTCCAAAACCAACCAATCAGAGACAACAACAGGAAAATTTAGGCTGGCTAATGTGTTGGGCCATCACATTGGCTAGCCCTCAACCTAATTGGGAAAAACAAATAACAAGGAATTGCAACGATCTTTACATGTTGTCTCAGCACCAGTAAATCAAAGTACATAGTAAGTGTCATCAAATCTAATAGCCATTTTATATTAGGGAGTTTAATACAAACACCCTTAAAACAGAGTATTGAGGTCTATCAATCAATTTGCATAATAAGTGACCAATTTTCCCTCTCATCGGGTATAAGTTTGACTGGCAGCAGGGAGTCTGGCACAGACTTCCTGCAGCCAGTGTGTGTCTTGTAGCAATATGATTTGAACTAAACATTCACGATTTTACCCACATATGGGGGTTTGCAGACCAAGATGTAACGATTCACTGCTATGTTTGCCATTGACATCATTGATAGAAGCATAACTGAGATATTCATAGGTCCAAACACCTTGCAGGCTGAAGGTGCTCCATATTTGTCGGTTATATGCGTACGCATGCTCATAGGAAGGATGATTCCGCATACGATTGTATCTATACCAGCCAAATGTGCCACAAACATATTTGGAACGGTCTGTAGCTTTTTACTAAAAAATTAAACCTTGAAAGGAAAATCACTACAATAAACACATACATCTTTTGCTGTTTAGGAAGGAAGTACAAACATCCTTGTGTGCCTGGGGTTTGAAAAATCAATCGAGAAAGCTCACCCAGTGGCACTATAGCCCAAAACTATTCGGCCGGCAGCATCAATAGCCTGGCAGTGAATAGCAAGGGCACTTTCAGGTTGCGCGATCTCACCATCTCAAGGTCACACATTCCCAAGATTTTTCAGTGATTATATATAGTCATGCAGGCAAAGTGAGAGAATAAAAAATCCATGTTACATGTACATTATGACAATTTCAATTATGGATTTCAATCATTTTACAGCAGAAGGTAAGGGTCAACTCAGAGTTAAGAGAAATATTATAACTTCCATTGGATAAGAATGTTTTCAAATTCAACCATCGAGAAAAAGGGTAAAATATTCAATCAAGGTACTCAGAAAAATTACATTGATATCATGTAGTATTGTATATTAATGGGATTTGGTCACAGACATAATAATTATTGTAATTTAGGATATTCGCTTTGGACAGCAAGCATGCAGTCATGTATTATTGGAGGTCAGTTCGCTACAATATACGGCGATTGTGCTGTTGTTAGTGTTGCGGGTTGCAAAACGCATGTCTCTCGAACATTGCATTGCATTTGGAATTTTGCTGAAATCTCATTAATTTTTGTACAATGATATACCAATAACGAAACAAACATGTGAATGCAATGCAAACCATGTTCATAATAGTATTTCTGTATATGACAAACATGTTACTACCCTAGAGTTAATATTAATAATTATTGTTAATAATCATTATATTTAATTATTGTTTTTTGAGTCTGAAGAAGTTTCAAGTCAACGACAGACAGATTCATTTCTGTTAGAATCGATTTCTCACGAGTTTCAAGACAAGCTTTTGCCACAGAGTAAGGATCCTTTCTTGTTTTATAATAGCTCATTGTTAAAGTAGCAGAAAACCACAAAAGTTATAATTATTTTGATATTTGATGCGTAATCATGCACTCATTCTAAATTTGCATGTCATAAAAAATATTAAATTAGAAAAATCTAATTATCTTAATTGCAAACTCTCTTCCACCATTTTGTTTCAGTAATAGGCATACCCAATATGATTGGCCAAGTGTTAATACCCTCGAAATAAATATATTGCTGGAAAATCTTGATGTAGAAAAGTATTTGTTTCTAGAATTTAAGCAGCCATCATTTTTCTGCTTTAATCTTAATACATAAACAGTCATTTCAATCGAAAAATCATCTACAAAAACAACATTTTTGCCTTCAATAAAAAGAAAATTACGCTCTTCTTTCTATGAGATTATAAACAAAACTTAGCGTCCCAATTTAATTCACTTTTTTTGCAGCCACTGGGGTTTAGGGGCTGCTGACTGCCCTGTGGTGCAGAACCAGAGCTTATACCTAGGATTTTCATTGTTGAGTATGTTGCCGAGCTGTGAAGGAAAATTGCAAGTGGATTTATATCTAGTGGTGCCAGGGTTGTATGCTACTTTAATCAGCCTGATTTTGATTGCTTTTAGCTGTGTAGAAACCCCTCAGTTAGTTGTTTGTGTGTCTGTTACATACGAAATCACAACTTTTTAAATAAATTAAGATCTCCCAAACTTTTTAGTAATATGCGACAAAACTTCTCAGCATAAATTTTGAGATTTCTGTGAAAAATCTAACAAATTGAACAACTTATATTTTAAAATCTTCAAACGAAATTAAGTTCATGGCGACTGACACATTTGAATTGGACGCAAGGCCATGTAAAACATTTGTAAGAAATAAAAAATTTTTCATTGCAATTGTTATGGTTGATTGCTGTTAACTTGAAGCTTTTTGAACCTAAATTGGTAAAAGTCGACAAAACATTCTGCGTGTACACAGATAGTATCCTTGTTATGTTGTTGAGATATACATGAATATAGAAAACATGACTTACCTGATGCAAACAATAAGTATTGTTAGAATATTTCCAAGAGTTCCGAACACCCCCGTCATGCCATTTAGCAGAAGCAGAAAATAAACCAGGCCAGGAGTGAGGGTGTCCAGCTCTGCCTGGTTCTCCGGTATGCTGGTTCTGTTGTTTGTCCTCAGTAAAATCTGAGATGAGCTGTTAGCCATCTTTGTTACCAAGGTACTGCTGCCTGCTGTTATCTGGGGAATGATTAAATTTACCTGGATTCTGAATTAAATATACATTGCACATCCCATGCATTGTGATTGTATGTTGTGCACTTGTTATTGGTCAACATAATTATTATTAACACAGTTATAAGATATCAGCCACATCATTCTTCTTGTTTCCCAATAGGCCTGATAGAGGAACAACTCATCGAATGTCACACTTTCAAAACTAATTGCATTTGGCAACTTCCAGTATTCACACATTGTTCTGCATGCCTATCAGCTTGTGTGGAAGCTCAACACACCTCACGGGTGTACATCCAATCCAACTAAGGCATATCTAAGAGCCCGTTTAGGTCTGTCGCCTATTTTGTAACTTTTTATCAACTATCTTAGGCAGCACCTTAATACACGTGCAGCCATCGTCAGCATTATATATGTTGCATTATTAATCACGTTGCATAAAAAAATGCATAATGCATATATAATGACGTATGTTGCATTCAATACATTCCAATATACGTGGTCATATTTTGGTTCTTTTAGTTCTCTGCTACCTCCTTGACCATTTTGCTTAAAAGTACAAGAAGCCCAAAGAGTTATCTGCTAAATCTATCCAAACGAAACTGTATAGATGATCGTAATGCGCAAGAGCTAGTTATATTCATTGATGTACAATATGATTCCACTTTACAAAATGTACAGAAGGGGTAAGTAAATTGCTTGCAGTAAGTAAAAGTTGATGAGCAAGAAAGAATATTGAAGAAAAGTATAGCGAGCAAACGATTGATACAGATATCAATATCAATTAACCATACCACATCGAATAAAATTAAATTAAGTGTAAAAAAACCATTAATATGAAACAAATAAAATAGTCAACAGAAAAAAAGAGTTGGCAAATGTATTGTTATTGTTTCAGTGCTGATAAATCCCTTGTTAACATATCACAAGTAGAAAAATAGTTCAATAAGTAAAAACATGAGCATCTTTGGGCAAATAATATACATAATAATATATGTTAGCAATATGATATGATATCTGAGCATTTACAATATTCTCAGTATACAGCTATAACCGTGACTGCGGTTGGTATCAAAAATAACTTTTGTCGTTGTGTAAATAGCTGGTCGGGCGATAAGCAACATGGACGCCTCAAGGCTTTGTTTATTAAAGACAACATTAAAAGTGAGAGGTACAAAAATGATCCACCTTGCAAATAGCATTGTAGAGAAAGGTAAATATTTCGTAAAAAAAGCTAAGAAAACATGTCAACACTCAGAGGCTTTCATGCCCTCGTACAAGTAAAATGGCTGAGCGTTATTTGCTGCTGCATTGGTGTTGTACCCCCAGGAAGGGCTATTACTTGTACTAGGGTTCTGGGTTCTATTGGATCTTGATTGATATGTATTAGAGTTTGATTCTGGGTATAGGTCGTCGACGAAATGATTATGTATATCCGCTATGTAGCGCTGATCGGGAATAGGCGGTTCTTCTTCGTACACGTTAACATAATCCATACCATCAGTATTAGAGGATGCTGACTTTGGGTAAGGAGGCAAGTCCAGACCATTTACATTCACCTGTGGTTTGAAAGTGTGGTTTTGCTTAGCATACGGCTTAATGGCAGGTTTGATTTTGAGCGGGGAATTAGACCTGTTGTTGTTTGGGGTTTTGGTGTTATTTGAGTAAGGTACCGCGGGTAGAGCAGAGTTATTGACATAGTTTGGTGTGACAGGAGGTGGTGTAGATGTCACAGCTACATAGTTAGCCCGATGATGCTCAAATTCAGAGTCGGATACTTCAAAACCTCCATTCTCGTAGTATGTAAAGTCATCATAGTCTGAACCATCAACAAGCTGCTCCCTCGAGTCTGAAAGCTGTCGCCTATGATTTGTTGATTTCTTAGGTAAGAATTCTACAATAGACTCCGGCTGTTGTATTTCACTCTGACGGGCGTGGCTTATCAGAGTGTTGTTGCGGTGATTGACTGCAATATTATATGGAGGCGGGGCTTTCGGCGCACTTATTGAGGTACTACGATCGTTAGACTCCTCCCCTTTCTCATTGTCATTCTCATAGCCAGGAGGTGGTCGAACTGTTTCAATAGGTGCTTCAGATTCACTTTCACTAAATGCTATGGCAACATCATTAAATCTTACACCTTTCGTTGCTGGAGGAGTATTTTGAGGATTCTGACTGACTTTTATGACAGGTGGCTCAACCCTTGGCTTTGGTTTAGGTGCTAAAACAGGCTTCGAGGGGATTGCATCATCCTCAAAGTGTACTTTAGGTGACTTGCGATCCATACTAGGTGTTGCAGGATTATCTGGTAGTCGTTCTGCAAACTCCTGCCTCATCCGGTTTGTCTCTTGCTTATTGTTCTGTACACTGAAATGTTGCATTTTCTCTACAGCTTGTAGCTCTGTCTTTGTATCCATCATTATTCTGAAGGCCAGAGAGGTAGGATCTTTAACTGTAGAAGCGGTCATTGTATGGGAGCTGGAAGCGCTGCCTGTAATCAATATGATAGACAGTAGACATTGAACTCATCGCCAAGGTTGAAAAATTGATTAGAAACGGATGTTTCTTACCAACACTGAGATAGGCTTAAGTTGACTCCAGGACACTTCATCGTTCAAGATCACAATGTCATTAGCTGATAGAAACAGAAATATCCGGGGCAAGAGTCACTAATATTGATTGCAGCATTGTTCATGACCTAGATGTTCATTATAACAGAACTATAGCTTAAACCAATTATGACAGATGTACTTTTTTGTATCATTGTAATGCTCATAATACTGTGAGTAGCAATATAGGGACCTAGTGTGCACCATATCTGCTATAAATGATGTAAATTTTGGTTTTCACAAATTTGTGGGGTCCTGATTTGGTCTTCTCAGGGTTTATCTCCCCTGCAGAAAAAAAAGAAGCAGAGGAGATGACGGGAATGACGCATGCGCAACAAGGAAAAATAGCTATCCACCGTAAATGCCTTATAACACTATATTCCATGAGATTGGATATCATTTTTGCCTCCATTGCAGACATGGAGCCTATGGGAGAACTTCAAAATCAAAAGTTTCAAAGAATTTGTCAGCATTTTGAAAACCTACAAGCTTGTATAACTTTTTGAGCTCTTCAAAACGATATCTGGTGACCCTGCACTTGTTATTTCTGCTTTAAAAATGGTATTACAATACCATCAATGTTAGATTACCTCTGACTGATTATAATACTTTTACTCACCTTCACTCGAGTCAGACTCGACCATGCGTCTATTTCTCGGATTATCTCCCCTCATTCCAGATTTATCTGAGAATCTAGCCTGAGACTTGAGTGAATCTCTTTGATCAGTGCGGGTCGGTGTCCTTGTCCGCTCGTTAATCCTTCTCATAGCCGGGCCTAATACTTTCCTTGACTTATCCCTTCCTAGCGGTGAAACTGCACCTATAAGACATCATGGCATGATGTTTATACGTTTATACGCTGACAATGCTAAGAGAATTGTCAGTTTTACCATTCCTATTGCCATTACAAAGAGCTTATCAAATTTCATCTCACTAATTTTCCTGCCCTTCACAAACATTATTCCCGTGACTCAGTAGAAAGTTGAAGAGGGCGATTTGGGTTCAATCCCCATTTTTTCCGAGTTTCTGGTTGAAACGTCGTCCTGATTATCAAAGTTTTGATAACAAAGAGGCTTTATAGACCATCATTTTGTCAATGATCTGGCGTGCCTTAATAGGACAAATAGCTCATTCTGATAAATCATTATGTCGATGTCAAAGAGGTGTTGTAGATCATTATATTACATTATAGTCAATGTTCTGGCGTGCCAAAAATAGACAGATGTAGACGTTGAAGGCAGGCAAGGAAAACAATTAGTGGAAATTGAGCTGCCAGATCCACAGCTGGATCTCCCACACATTATTAATTAATAGATTTTTTTAATTACTACCTTCGCTGTCGCTGGGAGATGATGTTGCATAGTTCCCATCCGCTGCTGCATTGATGTTAGAATGTCTGGGTAGAAGACGGGTCGGGGTTCGACGTCTCGTATCGGATGAAGAAACAGAGCTAGCGTCATCAGTAGGGGTGCCGTCACTATCTACCCCCATAACCCTCGCTTCATCATCTCCAAACCTGAATCGACCTGCGTGAACAAATATGAGTAATAGATTGTTAGGAAATATATGATGAGCTGTGAGCATGAGCACAAACAATG
Organism: Membranipora membranacea; assembly: GCA_914767715.1. Taxonomy (NCBI): domain Eukaryota; kingdom Metazoa; phylum Bryozoa; class Gymnolaemata; order Cheilostomatida; family Membraniporidae; genus Membranipora; species Membranipora membranacea. The sequence goes on from OU612068.1 coordinate 20,641,846, forward strand.
GGTAGCTACGATCATGAACACGAGCAACCGACATGGGCAAGGATCATGGCTCTTAACTAATAGCAATATATCATGCCTTCTAGGTCTTGGCGTTATTCACCCTGTTATATCGTGCTTTTATTCCACGAATTCCAGTAACACCACTTAAAATATCAGCTGAATGTATAACCAACAAGTATTGGAAATGTCTTAATGCCGAATTGCGGATGCAGGACGAGGGCCATATAACAGTGATTTTATCATCTGACACTTTTTCATTAAAATCTAAAAGGACATTTTACAATTAAAACTTGTCATATATGGACAACACAACTTTTGAGAAAACTCAAATCAGATGAAGCTCATAGAAAAAATAAACTCAAAATCTATGAAAAACACACTTTATGCATTATTCGAGTTTGAGTGACAGCTCACAAGTATATAGGTCACAACATATACATGTAATATACAAAATTATATATAAAACTATAGAATAAAACTATTGGTGTCAATGGTTACATCTATATAGTATGATGTGTGAGTACGGACTGAGATGGGGGAGTTATTGTGTAACATGTGGTGTTTGGAAACAGAAATAATAAAATTACCTTCCTGAGCCAACCCATCCTCAAATCGATACAGTTCTAAACACCAGTCAAATTGTTAGCTCTTAGTATACATGAAAGCTTTCCTAATCCCAAAGGTTTATTTGACACATAGGTCATTCTCAACCAGAAACTTATAAATGCTTATTTATTTATATGTTTATGTATTCAATGCATAAATAATGCTGATGGATCTAGTCTAGTACAACAATCAACTCACCACAGTGACAATTTCAAACCGTAACAACAAAATGTACAGAGAAAGTCTACTTCCCAATCACACATTACCGTAGGTAGGTGTTAAAGTTGTTAATCTGGTAAGTGAAAATTTACCTGCGGGTCCTCCGAATCTGAATGCGTCATCGACACTGACAGAAGTGTACTTTGAACTTCTTGGACTCTTCGGTACTGAGATCAGTGAGGGTTTAATCTTCTGTAAGCTGCCACTAGGATTTCTTGGTTTACTATTATATCCAACCTGTACAAAGATAAACAAGGTTTTATAATATGGATCAATAATTATAATACTCATATACTAAAACATAGGTAGTTCAGAAGATGAGATCAACCAATCGCAGACCTCACAGTACAGATTGCAGGACTTTCCCTCTGAGGTGGAAAACAATCAGCAACCATTACATGACCATCGGACATTGCATAATTACCAAAGCTGTGAATTAGTAATTACATATGATGCAAGGATATAACATAGTACTTACATGATTAGCCCTGATAGAGCTAAGCCTGCCAGCTGGACTGTAATATTTGCCATGAGGAGAGGAAGGTGGGGTACTACTGTCGTGTGGTGTCGAGCTGTCCTTACTAAAGTTACTGGTGGTTGTCGTATTCGAACTGGAGTGAGAGGAATTCAGGCTCTCCATACTGCTAGCTCCTGATAAACCAACACGAGGTGCCTCCTTAAATATAGAAAATCAAATGTTTACTTTATAGGATGTACCACACTCACTCTCACAGTGAAAGCAATTTTCATTATAAGCAGTTCCTATTTTGTTGAGGATCATACAATGCAATTCATGCAAAGAAATCATAATTGATAAGATTAGGATTAAGTTATTTATTATTTTTTCCTTTCAAGGATGCAGCAAAATTTAGTGACTGGCTCATTTAAAAAACAAATACTAGTTGGTATAAAACTATCATGGTCTCTAGTTGCACTAGTTTGGGCACTGATAAAAGATCGTCTACCACAAATATAACAATGGTTGAGAATATGATTCTGATCATTTACAAAGTTCTCAGCAGTATTACAGCAATATACCAACCTGTGTATTGAATAATACTACTAGAGACTGAACGGCACATTGGATAATTTTCTTGCTTGATTGTTTTCCTGTTCTAATTGTCACTTCGTCTTTACCAACATCCACCAAATCAAAGCCTGTTATGAAATAAAGCAGCTGTTTGTGTATGTCAATATTCATTACATCATAATGATAAACGGAAGTAAAGAAGCAAAATAATAATGTAAAAAGAAAGACATTAAACCATAGACATGTATTGCCATGTCTTTGAGAAGGGGCTGGCCGAGGATATCAACCTCGGTTCAGGTCTCCGCAACCCATTGAACTCAAGCAAAAAATCATAGACAAGCATTTTTCAATTAAAATTCAGCAGAGAAAGGGAACTTGATATAGCAAAATTCTCAAGAAAAGTAGAAGTGGCAACTTAGCTGACTTACCCAGAGAAGCTAAGAACTCATGACAGCCGGCTACTCTCCACAGTTTGACTCTCATTCTCAACTGACTCGATGCTTCATTACGGGATAATAAATCCTTCAGCTGTAATGAGAAATAAAACCATTTCATTTTTTCATTGTTTAGAGATGATATGCAATCTATACGACCTTGATGTGACATTGATTACAATCGAAAAATGAGTAATTGTGTTCTCATTAATCAAGAAGGGACAACTACAAAAGATTATGGCCATGGCTAATTATCACTCTATTGGATTTTATTAAATGAGTGAATGTTGTCCTGCACACTTACCAATTGAATGATGGCCTCTCCTGCCTCATAGTTACTCAACAATTTAGCGAGTGGAGTCAGCCCATTTCTTGGGATTGCTAGCAGGGCTTGTAGACTTGTACTGCATTGTGTCAGTCTTTCTCCCGGATCACTCAGAGGAAAAAATACAACTGGCGGAGTTCCGTTGGCACCAGGCTCAAACCTTAAACGCAACATTAAACATTTTAAACATACGTGCAGCATTTATCTACAAGCAGTAGCGCTTGCCCCCTTTCACTAATAACTCTCTGCGGCATTTACCAAGAACATCATCTAAGACTCTTAGTCATATTATTTGATACAGATTTTAAATCAAACTCAAACACAAACAAAATTTTAAGCCATTTTCATATTTTTACTCTGTTATGTTAACTCACTGGCACATACTTTAGCGCAACAAGGTGTAGTACTAGAAATGCTGAACTGTGTTTACCTGAAGCCCACTGATGTGAGCAGATCTTTCCAGCCAGGTATATTGCCTACTTTACTCTCTATACTATCCTGTGTTGTATACATCCCCTTCTCCTCTCCCTGTATAATTCTCTGCAGTGATTTCTCAATCAGATGTAGTAATACTCTCATAGCCTCACGACATCGGTTAGTGGTCTGTATAATCTCACACAAAGCCTGGCCCATCAACGCCACCTGTAAGCCAATATAGAATATAGAACATAGAAAATAGCACATAGAATCTAGAACCTAGAAAATAAGGTCTAGAAAATAGAATTCAAAAGATGGAATATTTAAACATTTTGAGCTGCATGGTGAGTTAGGTTTTTAGAGATTATAAAGCCAATATAAATCCTCCATCAAGAAACCAGAACAATTTGAAAACTGGATATGCATGATTAATAGACAAAAAATGCAGGGATTTAACAAGATTATAAATAATCATTGGTTCCTAAAAATACCACATTGTGTTTATGGAAAGTTCAAATGTTGCAATGATAAAAAACAACAATCAGATTACAAGGAACCCAATATGTGGTCTAAGTCAAAGTAGGATGCCAAAATGTCCCAGGTGTATATAATCAAATGCTCATAATTTGTTACTAAAACCGTGTCAAAACATACCTACTACCCATATAACAGTAAACAAGGTGAGGAATTTTCCTACCAGTCCGTGACTGAAATAAATAAGAGGCATTGACGATGCAGAACTCCTTGGATTAAAGATACATTTAGAGCAGGTATCTTGTTACAACCTGATTCTAGGTTGATTCTCTGGTTGATTCTAGTTTGATTTTCTTACCTTACTGCTTAGCCTGACATCAGAGCCTACTAGCACCCAGCCAGCCCAGTTAGATGGGTGTGAGAACTGTTTGACACCCTGTACTTTCTTCATACTGTCACTTAGAGCACGGCTAGCTGAGAATCCCTGTAACATGGCCGTGTAGAAGTGCTTCATGCACATCTTAGACGCTTCACTCGGTACAGGCCAGAGTGAGAATAGAACACACTTCGCTCCGGCAGCCAGCAAGGCACGAGTCAGGCCCACGACTCCGTCTGAGTTAATCCTGGCTGCTCGATCATCTAAATATGAATAACAGCATATTACACTACCACCTCATTACAAAATCCACCAGTGAGAAAGATTTTTTTTAATTTTTGAGCAAAGACAGTGGATCCTCCACATCCAAACACAAGACTTCATGAAAACACTGTTATCACACAAGACAATAGGTTGTTATCTAAATATTCATAGATGCTTTATAATCGTCCCTCTGTAACTAATTCATAGATGGAGTTAAGCAGAGGCATTTAAAAGGTAAGAAAAGCAAAGCCTTATATCCGGGATGACGACCAAAATACACTTACCTGTATGGCCAGAGCTCAGAACAACTAGTTTACACTGTAATTTAGTGTTGAGTATGTCAGCAGCAGTGAGAAGGTATTCAGTGAGGGACGGTGTGTCAAACCCGCTTCCTCCACTTTCTGTTCCGGATTCATGGCTGTCGTCAAGTGAGAATTGATCTGATGATTTCATATATTCGGCAGGTGATAAGACAACAGAAGACAGCTTCCAGGATACATGAGCAGCAACGTGTATCACCTACAAAGGGAATTATTATAGTATAAGTATAATTTGTGTGTGAGTTCAGAAAAGAGCAAACAGTCTGTATTAAAAATGTAAATTTTCCCAACCCTCTTCCATCAAAATGAAATAAGTTTGATTAACTGTCAACAAACCATGACAATTACCATTTTAATTGTTCACAGATTCAAGGATAATGTCACAATAATGCCAAAATGCATGACGTCATATATGGTGTCATGTGTCAGTGGAATACTTTTCATAAGCACATTTCAAGGTCTTACCTCAGTATTTGGCACATTTCTAAGCACTGTTTCTTTGCTAGCAGATTTACCAGTGATTGGTTTGACTCCCATCATATCTGCGACTATTTGTGCTTCCTGTTCGGCACTGGGTAGGTCTGTGAGATGCCACTGCTCTTTGATACTAGGAGGTAGATGAGGATTGCCAACTACCAGCGCACCGCTGGAGCCAGATGTGAATCTTGTAGTTGAGTTATTGTCAGATAAGGCGGTGAGAGAGGGAGATACTATGAGACCGAATCTCTCATATAAATACTGATTGTTCTTAGGGCCCTTCAATACGGCAAACGGTACCAGATATAAATCACCTGTAAAAAAAACACAGATGAATTAGTCCATAATGAAATTGAGAAAAATAGTGCCTGTTTGATTAAAGTGAAAATTTATTTACTTTTTTGACAGACAACACTACTTTGTATATTGGTTGTTTTTATTTAGGACATTACCTTGAAGCACTAGTACTAAGTCTTTGTATGGATTGTTAGCATTTTGATTAGGTAAGAATTCTTCCATCGGAGAAATAAGTAGGTCATAGAGCGCCCCTAGTGGTGGTTTTCCTGACCATGAAGAGGTTGGCGGTTGTGTTCGTTTGTAGTTAGCACCAATATTGAAACCGTTGAGACTGCCAGACATGCTGAAATTAAAATTGTGCAGAACGGTAACAACATTGCTAATAATTATCTGCCTTTGATAATAAGGTATCATTAGTTTAATATGCCCCTTGAGAATTATCATGGGTGTGTTCACTATCAGGCGTTCATCTAAACAGATACATATCAGTCTGGTTTTCACCCGAGGCAAGGCGGGATATACCCTCATATAGCAAACATTGAGCTGCAACTTTTTCGATCATCACTAACATGTGCGTCATGAGTTCAAGCCTCTGCCGAGGGAGCTGTCTTAATCATTTAATGTAATAGATATCTGATAGAAATATAATATATAATATGACCAACGTACCTGAATAAACTGGACAGACTATAGTTACTGCTGTTAAACACATGATTCCTGTTGACCATTCTGAGAAAGCCTGTTCTGTCATTCTCAGAGTTAAGCCTGCCGCTGATCTCATCAAGCTGCTGACTCCAGGCATCGTCCAGCTCGCTGCCGTTGTAGCTGTCAGTCTCACTGTGACTGTATACACCAGAGGTACTCGGACCTAACGACCCTCGGCGCATTGAACTTCTGTTGGGGGGGGGGGAAAAGTGCCATAACTTAATTTTAAGCATATATATAGGGAAAAATGTGTTATGTTTGCTAAGAGTTCAGTAGGGTGTTCCAATGGGTACCAGCGCTTTATGCAATGTAGGTTCTCATTAGTCAGGGTTGGCTATGACTTGCTTTGTTCCAGCGACTGGGCTGTAAATATGTAGTGTAACAACACTTAGAGGTACCCACTGTAGCTTACATTAAGCGGAATATAAATAAAACACTTTATTACTTAAAAATAGCAATGCAATTCAAAGTTGTCCTATCATGTTATATAAATGTAAAATAATATCAACAGCTTTGTATGATCTCAACAGTGGCTTGTTTGTCGGTGGTACGGTGATGTTATCAGATTAGATGACTTGATTTAAACCCAAATCTTTGCATAATTCATACCTTGATGAGCATGTACTGGATGGAAGATGAGTTTCTACACCGAGGGACTCCCTGGCATGCCCGACATACTGATCTAACACCGATATAGATACCGAGGCTAGGCTCATATTATCAGCGTCCACATCTGAATGCTCGAGTTCGTTAACGCTGCACTCATGAAAGTTAACCATACCTACAAAAGTTACACTTTTTGAGAAGACAAACATACAAACATGGGCAGTCTTGATTCAAACCTCATTGAGATATTGTTGAAGACACCACAGCCAATAGGCTAAGATAGAAAGAAATGTTCTTTGATATTTGTCAGGCAGTCACAATCAAATTTAAACCATAAATCAGATTATAACTTTTCAACGCAGGAAAGTCCATGTTTAACAAGGGTAGTTTTGATTTTGATTTTACACTTACCTTTTTCAGGCACCAGAAGCCAACTATATAAATATCCAGCGGCTATTGAGTAATATATCACAGTAGATTTGGCCCTGTTTACGGTAGCCATGATTTGGTCGACGGTTACGGGGGCGTTATCCACAGCCCCGTACATCCCATCACCTCCAGTCTGTCTCTCAAGCAGTAGGTCAACAAACGCCCGAGTTCTACCCCTCTCAGCCACAACAAGGGCTTCCTCATGTCTTCCAAGTGTTACCAAAACACGCTAAAATCACAACAATCCACTTGTAAAATTGAATTTAGGGGTATCAACCTATTACTAGAGGGCATCCATTGAAAATTAGATGTTGCGTGAATTGATGGGAACAAAAAAGATTCATTGGCTAATGTATATACATTTATGTAAATTTTATAGTTCTGTGCAATGTGGGCAGGATGTCAATGACATCGAAGTTCAATTTTTGACAGTTGAATAATGATTGTGAAGTGATAGAATAACAGAAATATTTATGTTAGTGTTTACAGGATTTAATTCGCAAAAATGTGGCTTGTTGTTTTTCTATCAAAGAGTGCATATCACTCAGAAAACATTGCCATTGAACAAACCTAAGACCACAGCTACTTAGAAAACAAACCTGAAACTCAGACAAACAGCCTAAATGTAGATCAATATTTCAATCTTCTTCTATTTAGAATTGAAGTAGACTGATTTATATTAGTCTCCGGTTTCACTATTTAAAGACAGCAGGAAGTAGCCAGCAAAGTGGCTACCAACGATTTCACCTCTAATATATTGAGTGACAGTTATCTATAATTGCCATGTTTTTTGTTTAGTCTACCTCATAGATCTAATAATAAGTCTATATAAGTCTAACAAGTTGTTAAGTCTATGGTCTACCTGCAGTGCTTGATATGAGGCCGTCTGTAGGTCAAATAGTGAGAGTTTATAATCGCTGCACACATGAGCTTCTCTCCTGATGTTCTCGAACAGCTCAGCAGCCTTATATAGCTGATGTTGTGATTCCTCAAGATCGTTATCGGCCCACAGAGCTAGACCGAGACGATGTCGGATCTTAGCCTCATCCTCACGGCGACCCAGCTGTTCGGCGATCTGTAGTCCCTGTCTCAGATACTAAAATGAGAGAACCAATGGTTAGAAGGTGACAGAAAACCAACTTTTTTTACACATATGACACACACTGATCAAGTGATATACTATTGCGTGTACATCTCTGATCGATAGAGAGTGAATCGATTGATTGATTGATTTAGTGAGAGTACCATCACAAGTAATACGGTTTGACAACCCGAGTTCAATTTTACTAATTAGGGGCGGGTACATGTTAGGTACTCTTACTAAAGTGACTCTTACAATCAGAGATATACATGTTCATAGTGTAATCTCGATGTCAGTGTGCATACGACATACACTTGTGTCATCGAAGTTTGAACCAATTTATTTATTGGAAGCCATCACTTCAGTGCCTGGCAGTACCTTGTCAAAGATCCAACAAGCACGAGCCTCGATTAATTTTAAAATTCAATGTTAGAAATTAGAAACCCAAAAAAGTTCATGCATGACATGATGACATAGCAGATAACTTTGACTAGCCCAGGTGAATCATGGAATCATGGCACCATCATATATACAAAAATGAACACCTGGTGCGCTATGAGCATTGCATGTCATATTACCATCCTAGCTGCATAGTCTATATAATTGACCGAGATAAAGCACATATCATAACCAGAGCTGTGCCGCTCCACACATTGAGCTTCGAGCGCGCTCCTTGTTTCAAATGTGCAATGCTCATGGTATGCATGTTGCCTGCCTCTAGTTGCAAAGCTGGTCATTTTAATTTCTGCCAGATGTGCCTTACCTGAGATGCTTGTTGGTAGTTGCTGAGTGCGTGGTGTATTCTACCCAGACTACTGAAGGCGAGGGTTTTGGCGACTCTGTCGTTCATCTCTGCGGCGAGACTGAGGTGTTGCTCCTGATGGTTGAGAGCCTCCTGGAAGTCTCCCTGACTCTCGTATGACAGACCGAGGTTACCGAACGCTCTACATTGGGCTGATAAGTTACTCGTTTCCTGTAAAAACCAGAATGCATTATAATACAATTACAGAATGTGATATATAACATAATACGTTGTATTTAAAATGGCAAATATAAAATATTTGATTGGAAAACAAAACTTTCAACGATGGGTACTGTAAAAAAGACTCTTGATGGCTGGAAATTAAAAACTAATAGCAGTATGCAAATAAACACAGAGCAAACTTTAATCAATACATTTTCTGATATCAAACATGATGTGTGTAACACATAATGTGTGTAACACCCTACATTTCTTGTCATTGCTAACAACATGTCATCATAAACATATATAATGTATGATGTACAATATATCTTGATATTATGTACTTGTTTATGGTAATTATAAGCTAAGTTGTAGTACCTACCTGAGCTATCTGGAGATCCTTCTTATGGAAGTTAATGGCTCTCTCGTAGTCGCCCATCTGCTGATAGACTCCACCGAGACCACAGCAGGCATCGCTTTCTCCGGTCTTATCCAGCTGCTCTTTGGCTAATGTTATCTGGTGCTCCAAACATGATATCGCCTGATCGAAGTTACCTGCAAATAGTTTATATTTCATTACAACATGGAATTTCTGGAGCTTTGGAGGACAAATCAGAGGATAAGCTTGGTGATGAACAAGGTTATTACACTTACAAACAATCAATGCCAAAACTAGAACAACTATATACCATGTTAGTTTTATACCAACTAGTATACAATTTTTAAACGAGCCACCATCAGTCACTTAATTTTACTCCCCTTGATGAAAGCAGCCAATAAAAAATCTTATCTTCCCTCCACAATATATAGACTTCCTCTTTTTTTCTTTCCAATTGACGGAAGAATTATGTGAAGCAGAGTTGTGTAACAAACTCCAATCAGGATGCATTTTGATAATCAGCTAATTTGTCAATGAGATCGATTAACTTAAGATGGATCACCAAAAAGAGAGATTGATCACTTACCCAGAAGGCTGTGCAGGCATCCCAGTTCACCATACGCGGAGCCTTTATGAGCGCTATCATCGATCTCATGTGTAACCACAAGTCTCTTCTCAAAACACACCAGAGCCTGCTGAAGGTTACCCATAGATCTGCAAAAATTACGAAATGGGCCGTGTTATTAATTATCAATACAGAATCGCCCAGGCCAAACCTAAATAATAACTATGTTTTTTTTATTTATGAGGTGCGCAGGCAGCTAAAGAATGATGTTAATAGGCGGTTGTCCGAGTTGTGTCTAGTACTGTTCTGGATGGTGATTGGCGCAGAATCAGATGCAATTCATCAGATCACAGAACTATGCTTTGTCCTGGAACCTTTCGGAACATATAATTCATTGTATTACACAATACAATGTCGATGGACAAACATCAGTCTATTATGTGGTCAGGGATTGATTGATTAGTATAAATTTCCTGTCTGGACATTCTCAAGGTTCCTTGCTGATTATATATATATGTCACTCACCTGTGAGCGTTTCCCAGGCCTCTGTAGGCTTTATCCTGGTCCACAAGGCTACCTGTGTTCTGAGCTATCACTAAGTACTGCTCATGACATTTTACGCTCTCCTCGAAGTCACCGAGCTGTTCATAGCATTCTCCGAGATTACCAAACGAGCGACCCTTGTCCAGCAAGGCCCTAGTACCAACAACCTGCAAAATTAAAAAGTAAAAAATTTTGAAAAAACATGTTACAGAAACAACTACTGATTGTTGGGGAGCTATTATGCAAAAAATCGCCTGCAGCAAAAAAGTACAGTTTGAATAGTTATTCCATGTCTTCATACTGGTGCTTCTATCAACCACTGACTGGTTTAGTTCAAATATGGCTTTATCATTTTCAAATCACAACTTCAAAGGAGGCTTATCTGATGTTCATGCGTATTCCAGAATGTACTAGGTCACAAAGTTACCGGAATCAAATTTTTCGCATCTGCATCGTTAGAAAAGATCAGCGAGAAATCAGCTGAGTCAATATTTCGGTATCATTTACTGAGTTGACTTGACCTTTTGTCTGGGTGTTGGACATTGAACAAGTTTGATGACAGTGATATACACGGCCTACATGAAACATTGACAACCAAACTAAACATTTTGTCAAAAGAGAAAGATTTTGATATGATGCTATAATCACAATTTCTGGTCAATATCAATAAGCAATCTTCCAAACTGAAATTATAACAGCTTTGTGTAAACTTAGCACAACGTAAAAGGGCTGACTTCTGTTTATTATTGCTATGTATACATTTTTACCTCTTGTAATCAATGACATTCTACACAAACTCAAATGTTTACAATATGTGACACACCGCAAACTAGGCCTAAAGTGGGTCCTGAAGTGCTTCTATTCTCAGCCAAGTGCGCTAAATTTGACACTTTCTGCGATTTTTCCATTTTCTTGCCAAACTTTCGAGGCCGGCGATGATTAAAGCATTGTATAACCATCAAAAGCTTTTGGTAATGAAATAAATTTTTAATAAAAATGCTAATTGAAGCCAATACAAGTCAAATCATGACAAGTTGGTATGTTTGAAAATTAGCTATTGTTGCAAGGTGAATTAATTACAGTACAAGCTTTGAAGGGTTTACAGTAAGTCACCAATATGGTCTTCATTTATTGTAACAATTTGTAATTGGAAAGTTGATTTATGGAGTTGTCCATCATTCTCAGTAATATAACGTTACGACAATACTGATTTATTATCCACTAAATTGACATGTCATTTTGTACCAAAATCAGACAATGTTTCCTGAATGGCTATAGGAAATGTAGAGGGGTTAGGCATATGATCAATAGGAATATTTCTCAAGAGCCTCTGGTGGGAGTGTCCAACCTTCCCCACCACAGCGATATGTTTGTCCAGGAAAACCAACTCTTGCTTGCAAGAGAAACAACTCTGGAACATGGCTTTTCTTCCAAATAGTGCACAGATTGGTGCTATGATTAAGAGACTAAGAGTTATATAACATGAGATGGTGATGATCGTATATGGAGAGTCGGAATGCTAAGAAGCTAATGAATCCACATACTTGAGTGTTGATGATCATTGGAACAATCAAACCCTGACTGGGTGACATGAACGATAATAGCCAATAGCCAACATCTATCATTAATTGGAGCAGTGGCGAAATCGATTTATACTTTGTATCAGCAATGGAATAACATAACATGCTATTATTAAGCAGCGTACCATTCACTTTCAAGAAATTTAATAATAGTATAGACGCTGATACTTAGTAGTAAGATTGAGAGATTACCGCAGGTAGCGGGTTGTAAAGATCAATCTCAAACAGTTGTAACTTTGCCAACAACTCTAGAACTGAATAACTACCAAAGTTGGTACAAATTGTTGGACAATCAAAACTGCATGGTTATATATTTATGCGTAATAATGATTTCCAGATTAGAATATCAAAGGGATGCATAAATTGCGTGTGGACTCAACTGAGTTTTGTTATGTATCCTGCTTCCCAGTGCAAAGCGGTGATAGGATCCCTGGATTTCATATGCAGTTACTCAATAATAAACATGTATATCAATAACGATAATTGAAGGACTCAACAATATTGCTATTAGTACCGACAGACCCAAACCTGCTTTATCTATACCATTGAGCTCCAGAATTACCCAAACAATGGTTAATTTTCAACAACCCTCTTCAGTTAACTACAGATAATCCGACATAACATAAGGTAATAGCATTGTTTCTCCTTGCTACCCCAAGATAATGGGTTTATAGTGCAACGATTTGTAAAATTTCAGCATCATTATTATCCAATATAAATTTGAAATTGTGCATAAAAACGGCAAGCGTACATCAGTGTACATGTCACAGCGGGTTATGCCTCGGCCTTCAATCAGATCACTCTCGAGTGAACCCATACATAAGTAATCTATTGTTGTACTATGCAACATACTCAAGCACATCGATACATTTGTATGGGGCGATGACAGGTGGTGGGAGATTATCCCCTCCGTTATTTATAAGTAGTTTGTAAGCAAGTGAATGAAGATTTATGTTTCTTATGAAACACTGACAAAAACTTGTACATCAGATAAATAGAAAAGAGATAATCACACACACAAGTGAGTATCTATTATTCAGTAGAAGAGGACCCGGGGAACCATGAGGTTTCTATATTTTGGCAAAGTGTTTGAGGCATTTGGGTTCAACACTACTTCAATTTTATTAATATTATATAACGTACATCAGCTTAGCATTGGTTTGACAACTTTCATAGTGTTTCACTCACATGCAAGGATGCAGCCACTTGAACATCTTTTGTCAGAAATATTGGGTGCCAAATCAGTACACTTAAAAATTGAATGGAGTTTGGGAAAATACTGAACTTCTCAATATGTCAATTTTGCGGCTAGACAGCTTTCACTGTCTGGTTTCAATTTTGTCAGTCACAAGTACCTGTTGACCCAAGTCCAATTTGAAGAGAAGCTTTTTGGAGTAGATTTGTTTGAACCCTTGCCAAGAGAGATACAAGGTAATACTGATGATTGATAACATGATCATTGAGAGGTCACTGCAACACCCTTTCACCACTTCTACTGAATTTGAAACACCCGAAACAGCAAACACGGATCTAGTGCCTAATGATGACTGCTGCACAGTTTTACTACCCGATAACTGACAGTGATGTAACTTCACAAGCTTTTA